>OX387390.1:6664098-12222956 GCA_947563765.1 Anarsia innoxiella
AGAAGAGGGTGTACCTTGCAGGTTTCTTCAGGTCGCGGTATTTTCTCGAGGATTTCCTCGACAGATGACTCGTTTAATAGCTCTTCAGATGGGGTATATTTGAAATGTATACGCAGCATTTCTGCCATCATCGCATTAGATTTTTTAGTCAAACGGTAAAGCATATAGTTAGTTATATAGTCCGTCAGTTTGATGTAGCTGTAAACAGTCATTTAATTTGTTAATTACTCCATTATGTTTAAATAAAAATAAGTAATGGTTTGCATTGCAATTGAATGAAGATGTACCATGCCAATCGTTCGCAGTATTTCCTTTTGTTGGCTTTTTCTGTGTAGGACATGCCCCCGGTGGGTTTACCCCTAATGATCTGGAAGGGTGGCACATGTCGATCGTCGTAAGTGAACCCCTGTAGGAATAGAGCGCTGTGGCATGCTTGTGTGACCACATCCAGAACAACTTCGCGATACTCGACTAATTTCATGCGAATATACTCAATGCGCCTCATCTGTTACCATAAAACAATTAGCAATTACCTGGTGTAAAGTTTTACAGATCAATAAAAGTAATGTAATATATTAATGATACCAAACCTGAACTTCATAAAAGTAGAAGAAAGCAGTATCCATGTCTCTAGTCAGATCAGCAAAACTCTTTGTGTACATTTCACAAACCATAGCTTGAATACTTAATAAAGCTTTTGCCAATACAGGAGTAAGTATAAAAAGAAGCTTGGCCAATTTTGCCCTGCGCTTGCTAAATTTACGAAATAATATTGATTTTCTCCACACATAGAAGGCTTTCCAGTAGCGATAAACACGAAAAAACTTAATCTGTAAATTAGATATTAAATAATATTAGATGAAACTTTAAAATGGAGATAGAAGTAGCTTTAAAATTGACGTGGTTTGAAACTTACCTCTGTAAGCTTAACAAAGATCATATACTCCTGTTCCCAGTCTGCTAGCTTTGTGAACACCATTTCATTTGTATAATGAGTCACACCACATGGACTTATTGTCAAATAATTCTTTTTGTGTATGTGGTCATAAGGGACTACTCTGTAAAATAATGTTATCTTTTATTATAAAATGCAATTCAAATGAGAAAAGAGAGAAGTATACTAACTTGAGGTAATAAGGTGTAAAGTAGACATTTTCTGGCTGCACAGCATATATCATGTAAAGGAAACCACGTTCTGGATTTTTCTTTATGTAATCTATAACTTCCTTGTGTGATGCCACTTCTGGTTTCACTTTCAGTGGATCACTGATAGTTGGGACAAAATCTTCTATACTCTCAGATACTCGAATTTTAATTTTCTTTTTTTTCACTAAATTAAAATAAATACAAATTTTAATACTTTATTTATTAAATAGGAATTACAAAATTTAATTTTACATTATAAGAAACTCACATTCATCTTTTTCGATTGGTTCTAGTTGTATAAATGCTGGTTTCTTCTCCCTTCTATAACGTTCTTCTTGAGCAAATGTGAATCCTGTCTACAATAGAATTTTTTACACATAAGTATTGTGCAGAACAAAATAAAGAGAGCCAAATATTAGAGAAATAGCTAAACTATATTACCAAATATGTAAATAGGTGTAATAACTCATAAGTGCTAATATAAATTTATAAATAAACTTTTGGATAACATACCAAAGGTTCTGGGTCTTTTTTGACATATTCTATTTTGTCAAGTAACTTTTTATGTGGAAGATGAAAAGGAATGTCTCTGGGTTTCCTGTAAAGAAAATACAACAGTCAGCTTCAGTGGTTGGATAGCAAAATTTGCAACAGCAGTGAGCCAACTTATTTAATGTAGGTACCTAAAGCCTGCAAAAAACGACTGAGTAGGTAGCATGTGTGTCTTGGCTGTTCAGTGCCATGTGGAGATAATAGTATCTTTAGTCAATATGTTTTTAGCAGTGCGTTATTACTCAGGGTCTTTATAAGTACTGTATTAGTAACACTTTGTATAATTTTGTGGATTCAGTAATTCATCAAAATAATCACAATATTGTACCTTGTATAATATAAAGGCGCTGGTCGAACATTTCGTTGCAACGTTTCAATAGCCGGTAATGCAAGAGATTTCTTCCGAGATGTATCTCCGTACATTTTTTATTTGCAGAAAGACCCTCAATTATTAAACATTGTAAAAACCAATTGATAGAATAAATTGATGGTGATAATGTTTGTATATTTCCAAGGAGATAATTTCGATCAATACTAACAGTATCAAAACTTTGTATCCATTAGAAACATAAATTCAAACAAAATTCGACCACGATTTATTCAATTCAAAAGCTGTCACGAGCGACATGTCAGTCAAATCAAAACAAAACAACGTCAAAACAAACAAACTTAATCCATAGACCATGGACGTAACGAGAAAACCGAAAAAATTGCTATTTGAAAATAACAAAGGAAAATAATAAATTATAAATGGATGATTATTTAACAATGATAATTGATTAATTAAAATGTGAAAAATACATATATACAATTAATATTAATCTAGCACGTGTGGGTGAGCAAACAAATATATATTTTTTTTTAAAACAGGAGGAGGGAAGGCATCTTTCCAGGCATCTTTCCGCCAATCCTCGGCGCCAATCTATCTATCTATGATTTGTTGGAAAGCGCTTGCGATTACCAAAGTTGCTCCAAAAAGAAAAATTTTATAATAGTTGACTGATGGCTGATGACATGTGACTCACGATGGTTGACATGAAAGGAGGAGGGAGGAGCCAAGGCAAGGGGGAGCTTTTGGGGGAGCCAGAAAGAAAGAAGAAGGAATGTGTTTGTGTGAGTGCGATATGTTGGTTGAATTCTCGTTGTCTTGACTGACAGCTAGGCTAGGGGAGCCGAGCGAGGGAGTGTGTGCGTGCGTGCGTGCTGCTGGCGCTCTTATGCCCGATAGATAAATTAATTTAATAATTTGTTTGTTAAATTTTAAATAGAAATATCAATACATAACATAAGTGTCTGTATTGTGTCTTGAATTGAATAGCATCTATTACTACGACTACATTGAATGACAAGGTAAATGCATGACGCCCTTTCTTGGCGGGCGACTACTTTCACCATAAATAAAACCTTTAATTTCCCTGTTTTTATGTGATATTTCAATAGCGTACGAATAATACTTCCTTATTTATATTATTTTAATACACATAATCATAGTATTTCGACAGCAATACCATATCGTCATATTCAATTCAGAATACTCGCAAAAGCTTTCCTTTGCTCCTTCCTGTTATGTATTTTTATATCATTCATTTTAGGATCCTAAATATTTAGCTGAGTGTTTTTGAACCCAATTAATAACTGAAAAAACTACTGTATACAGTATGTAGTACCTGCCTACCTTGTACCTACAAACTGGCTGTTCTGTAAAGAATAAAATAAGTTAGACTAATAAAATTATTGGTTGATTCTCTTGTGGTATAACTACCTATGTGGTATAAACAATACATATTAACAGTTTTAAGTTTGGATCAGGATTTCATAGGTACCCAAATAGATTTGTTAACAGAAGCATAGGTGGTAAGTCAGGAAAATATTAACAGCTGTTACTTATAGTTTATTAAGGGCTGTTTTAGTTTTCAGTGCTAAGTACAATATTTGGTCTGGTCTATTTGGTCCCTTTTTAAGGGTTCCTCTTTTATTTACCTAACTACCTTAACCATTTCAAAACACAGTATAAATATTTATTACAGATGTTCCCATGGATATCTTAAAATAATTGAAGCAAATTTGGTAGTTGTGGAATTGAATGGCTATGTACTATTACGCAAGTAAACTGAATGAAGCCTCATGTAGTGGGTGCAATGTAAATGTGCCACCAGCCCCTACGGAGCCGGCACCAGTACCTCCTCCTCCCAGCGACCATGCTCCTCTTCCACCAGACCCTGCATTGCTCCATGGTACCGGACTCTCCTATTACGATGTAAGTTCAAATTTTATGTTAGTGAAGTATTGGATTCCATCTTTGCTAATAATGCTTAAGTGAGAAGGATGGAAGAATAAATCTTAGTGGTAAAGTTGTAAGGCATTGTAGCTTGCCCTTATTTTTGCCTAATCTACACATTAGCTACAAGCTCTATAATTATTACAATTACTTATTAAAAAATCTAAATATTGAAATTGAATTTCCAGAATGATGACTATTATTCCATGGTACGTGGAAACAAATTTATGAGTGAGACCACCTGCAAACACATTGTGGTGAATGGTGGAATCAACTTTGTTGCCACCCAAAAAGTTGAACCAGCCCAGGTATAATTTCTGATTAAGATATTTTTTTTGACTAATTCTGAAAAATTATGAGTAAAAATAAAGCTAAAATTATAAATAAATTTCAGCTTTCTGGATTGTTACCACCAGGAGTAAAAGGTTTACCAACACTGCCATATGTAAACTGCCCTGAGAAATCAGAAATCGAGTATAAAGATGGCCAAATAGTTAGTGCCTCATTGGATACATTAGTGGACATGCTCCGTCCAGGAGCAAGCAAATCTTTTACATTCACCTTTCTTCTTTGCTCACGTCTCTTTGTCAAGCCACATGAATTGCTCAGTAAGCTATGTAAACGGTATTTTAAAAATTATGATAAAGTGGTAAGTTTACTGAATATTTTTGGTGGCCCATTTAGTTTAGTTCGTACAACATTTAAATGTTTTATTTTTATTTTTAGGGCAAAGCTGAAGTTAAGGATTTGGTGGACAAAGAGCTATCCGACATGATTGCCCTTGTCAGAGTGTTAAACCAATGGACCAGTATGTTCCCATACGATTTTCGTGATGACAGAGTCATGGCTCTCGTGAGGAGTATTACCCAAAGGTAAAACAAATGTAGTGGATTTAAAAAATACAGAAATTATGAAAACCTTGAATTTGGCATTCATTATTCACATTAAAATTGATGTTTACAAGATTAGTGGAATGTTATAATTTTTAGATAAATTATTTTGAATTATAACTGTAACAGATGTGCAGCAGAGCATATGGCTTCTGTGCGAACCGAGGTTTCAACTATGTTAGAGAAACTTCTTGATAAATTGACGGCCCTAGAACAATATGAAGAGACATTAGTGGAAATACCACAAGTGTCTTCCGTTGATCAGTTGCCTCAGGTAAAATAAATATTTTTGCTCACACTTGTGTCATTATATTAAGGATAGGTCTAGATTTCTATGTAATGAGTTCCAAATGTTTTATAGGGTGACATATTGACATTGGGGCTGTCTCCAGTGGAATTAGCCAATCAGTTGACCATCGTAGAACTGAACAAATTATCATTTGTTGGTCCTGAGGAGTTTGTCCAAACATTTGCGCCAGTGCAACCTACAACGCAGACACCCAGTGCCAAAAGCAGTATCAACCTTCATCACAATGAGGCTAAAAGCACAAAGAATTTAGAAGCCTATGCTGACTGGTTCAATCGCCTCAGTTACTTGGTAGCTACAGATATATTGAAGGTAATAAATATCAATTTGTAACAATTTGCCATGATATCAATAAGATTGTAGGTATATGGTTTTGATTTTTTATTTTCAGGCAACTAAAAGCAAGTACAGAGCCCGAGTGATAGAGCAGTGGGTTATGACTGGCCGCGAATGCTTCAATCTGGGTAATTTCAATTCACTTATGGCGATCATAAGTGCACTTAATATGTCACCTATATCAAGACTCAAGAAAACGGTAAGTTTTTAAACTTCATATAGTATAAAAAAAGTTGTAGACTATTTTGTTTTAGTAGCAACATGGTATCAAATTAACTTCATTCCAATATTTTATAGTGGAGCCGCACATCCGGTGTTTGTGGCCAACAGCTTCGGCAGCTTGAGCTGTGTGTCGAACCCAGTGGAAATCATGCAAGGTTATAATAGTTTTTAATACTTAAATATCATCACACTGTGAATTAATACTTTGTGTAGCTAATGATTTATTAATCTTAAATCTAGGTACCGAGCTGCGTTAGCTGCCGCTCCGACCGAGACCGCTGTACCTTTACTGTCTGTCACTTGCAGAGACCTGCACTTTGCCAACCAGGGATCAGCTTCTAAGTAAGTTAGCCTCTATCATCTAAATGACTTTTATAAAATCAGTCATGCTGAAACTGTAATAAAAATTTGAGAAAACTGAACGGATTGCTATTAGCGATGTTATCGATGGAATATCAGAATTATACTAGTCTATTTAGTCTAAGGGCTACTCAAAATTTT
This sequence comes from Anarsia innoxiella, assembly GCA_947563765.1. Classification (NCBI taxonomy): domain Eukaryota; kingdom Metazoa; phylum Arthropoda; class Insecta; order Lepidoptera; family Gelechiidae; genus Anarsia; species Anarsia innoxiella. The sequence goes on from OX387390.1 coordinate 6,670,331, forward strand.
AGATATAGCATGGAGATGCTAACAATATTTTGTCGGCGTTATAGATTAGCCGGTAACCGAGTGAACTTTGAGAAGTGTTCGCTGCTGGCGCGGCACGTGAGCATGCAGCTCGCATCGCGGCGGCTGATGAGCGACGAGCCAGCCCCGCCGCCCGCGCCGCCGCTACCTGCCCGCAGGCTCTTCGCTGATCGACCGGCTCTCGCTGAAAATGGTAAGGATTGTTTTCCTATTAAAATTATGAACCAATGCAATATAAGAGCTAGTTAAACGTTCTCTTTTATCTAAAGTTTTATGAGCCATAAATTAACAGATCGGTAACAGTTGTGGAATACTTACCTATATCGTGATTTAGTAGAGCAATAGCTGTACTTCGAGCTCTTATTAGTGCAATTGAATTTAAGGTAAACAAGTATATATTTTTGCAGTGTTGGAATTGATATCGTTCGAACGCGAGCCACCAGTCGACCACTTGGAAAAGGAGCGCTTGAAACGCCTTCGGGGAGCTACGTAAGCTAATTTTATGATTACAAGTAAAAGCGATATTTTCGGACTTTAAACTTAATACAGAATCAATAGATGTCACTATTATTCCTGTTATTGTGTAGAATATTTTATGAATTTTCGAGAAAATTCAAAAACAACAGAGTATTAAAACCTACATTATAAATTAATCAATGAATCCTACTGGTCGGCTACAAAAACTCGGATTCTTCTTAATCCACTTTTTAAAAATCGTACTACTATGTTCAATATCTTCCTTTAAATTTAAAAAAGTTGTGTGCTCGTCAGTATTGGCCCTATTGCGGCAGTATTGTAATGTGACCAGTTATTTTTCTTGTAATTAATTACCTCTCATTAGTTGAATCTCAGGGACATAGAAGGTTTTTGACTCCTTATCATCCCTGGCAGATAAAACTGCGCTTGCCTCACTTTTCTTACCCGACTGTGATTTTTTGTTTCAATGCGCCTTTAGTTTAAGAATTCTGATCTTAGATTCAATATTGTTTTATAGGCGGCGCTATGTACTCTAAAACTGATCTCATTTATTATTTGAATTTCGTTAAAGCAGCGTGTTCCTCGTGTTTGTGTGTTGAATGTATTATTTATATGCGTGAGAAATTTTGTAATGTGTTGGTTTTGTAAGGATTGTATAAACTTGTATGTCGTATGCCTTGGGTTACTTCGTTTCTGATTGAATTTTTATGAATTAGTCCTATTCATGTCCGACTTTCAAGAAACGGAGTAAAACGTGTCTCTAAGTATTATTTGACCCCAACCACCATTATCATCGTAGCTTAATATTTACGTACAAAGTTTAGTTGCCATGTTAGTTCTATTTACATTTCTATGGCTATGTTACTTAAATAAAACATAAGTACTTAATTATTTGTAGTAAAAGGTAGCATATTAGTTTTCATCCAGCGGAATAATTATAAAACGTTGAACAATAGTGTAATGATTGTTTAAAACCTTGATAATAATTGTGTAACTGTTTGTCATTGCGAGAGCGAAATGATGACCACTATTGACTGATTGAAAACTTCGCTTTATCTAGCTAGTTCTAGGCTTTTGACACATTCGATTTACCTATCCTATCATGTGCCCTATATTTTTATCTCCATTTTCAGCTCTGACATAATGTTTTAATGTAAAATCATTTACAATATTACATTCTTTAAGACTACTTATTTATACTTTGATAAGAATGTACATTATCAATTATAAGAATGTTTTTTGTATTACGCACATCAAGCCCATTACGTGCATAAAACGATTACCATATATTTTTGGTATGTTACCCGTCATACATTCCATTTTACCAGTGACTAGTGTTTTTTGATGAATCTCAGACATATAAAAAAGTATTATTATTTGCTTTAAATTTTCAATCTAGTATAAGTGTTTCTTTATTTAAATAATAATTCTTCTTTATTTAAATAATAATACGAGTTAACTAACCACCGGTTACAATATTATGCTCAAACAACTCTCTCCATGACACGAAATGACATATCGACGTCGTAAGTCGATATTAACTTATTTTAATTTGTAGACCATGTACAATTAAATATTTTTTAAATCCGAATATTTTTATATATAATACTATTATTTAATGTATTAGGTATTCTATTTTAATACTTTCCCCTGTGATAAATTGTAACACCTACCTAACTACAAAAATGCTCCTTAGAATTATTTTATCTACGTACCTAAAATTAATAAACATATTCTATGTTTAAAAAAAAAACTTAACTATAATGTAGTTCGTAACTTGGAAACTATAAAATTGACATTGAGAATAACTTTGATTTTTGTCTATAGGAAATAAATACGTATATTTCAATGATCCTTACAAATAAACATTTACCTTTAATAATAAGTTAGTGAGATAAGGAATCTCTTAATTACTTGTTTTTAAATAAAGCATCTTTTTATTTTTACGATTCCGGAAGTCTTGAGCATTTTTTATCAGAGGCCCTTTTCATATACACGTTTAGCCGACAGTTGAGTTGGACTAGTACAGTCAGCATCAGATATATGGTAGCGGTCAAGGTATTCAAATATTTCGGAGCAGCATTAAATTTCGATATGTTCGTTACGATAGATGCGGCCTATAATATCGGGACATATAAAACGTCACAAATTTAGGATCAGAGACTGTTTAATAAGTTCGTTACATACAATCAGGTAATGATATCGGAACGAAAATAATCGTCAATGGTATCTAAGCAGTCAAGATGATCATAAATATCGGAACATTTATGGAAAATGTACTTTAAGTCTGTGCTACATAGTACACATTTGAACTCGGTACTACCTATATTGACTTGTCAACGTCAAGAATATAGAAAACATGAAGAACACAAATATAACTACACGCGTTAAAAGAGTTCGGACATGAAAGATAATTACCAAGTAGGTTCTAGTACTTGATCAACAATTCAATCGTGATAGATACTTAGGTATACTAATAAAATAATTTTAAGTACCTACAACAACATGTTTGCTATTTTATTATTTACTTACTTACTTATTGTAATATTTATTCTTTGTAATTTTCTTTTGTTGTAGAACAATAACTACTACTACACTGTTTATACCTACCAAGTGTAAAAGGACTTTTACCATTTACTTTACCATTGTTCCGTGAAAGGAAAGACATACAAAATATTAATGCTATTTTCATCCATAAAAAGTAGAGAATAAATAACGCACTCTCATCAGATTTGAACCCACGACTATGTGCTTTAATAGTCAAAGGACTATCAACTACGCCATTAAGTATCTGACATCGTTTTATCGAAATTAAGCTAATCATTCTACGCCCTTCAATTTTGACATTGCGTCAAAAGAACTTTTATATAGGCATTTAGTTTGGTAAGAATATTTGTTGTATTTGAAAGAGACAGTCACAATGACACTCTTTTCGGTGAATGTCACTACAAATTATTGATAACTTCGTGGGTCCAATCTCAAGCATTTTAAATTGTATTACACAGACTTAAAGTACATTTTACATAAATGTTCCGATATTTGTGACGATTTATATGTTCCGATATTTGTGACGATTTATATGTTCCGATATTATAGGCCGCATCTATTGTAACGAACATATTGAAATTTAATGCTGCTCCGAAATATTTGAGTACCTTGACCGCTACCATATATCTGATGGCGACTGTACCTGACTAAGTGTCTTGTATAAAGAAAAACAACTGATACAAAATACAGATCTTGCTAAACTTCTGGTTAAGTGTGCTTGTGAAAACGACCTTAATGTAGTTTCAAATAAATACTTTGAAGAGCACTTAATTTTATATACATTCATAACTAAAACATTATCGTTTTTGAAATAATATTATTATTAGATCATATTCTGATATTAATATAAAACAATTTGTTCAATCTGTCATTTCTAATTTAAATGCTATTAGAATACTGTTCTTAATTGATGTGAGAAATATATTATTATAAAATAATTAAATTCTACACCTACCGCAACATCAAAATCGTATTTTAATTATACCAAAACAGATAATAATCCATACCAAACCAACCACACATGAGTAACCTACACATGATAATATTTGAAAATGTAAGTATTCAACTAACAGTGGTTTCAAACACAAGTTTCTATAAGAAATATTTATTTATAATCATACACCTTAAAATGAACAAATTTATTTCTATTAAAACATTTACTAAATCATACTTAACATCTAAATTATTGATTTTTTCTTAATGTCTAACATTTCATAGGAGTGCCATCAGGATTTAATGGAATTTTCGGTTTACAAACTTTCTTCCTGCCGTCTGCGCCGCTGACAATGGTGCAAGTGAAAGTGAAGTATCCACACGATGACGACTTTGTATAATACGTATGTGAATATTGCTTACGAATATTATTTTCACTATCTAAATCACGAGTTACGGATTTTGATACTGACACGTATCTGTTATTATCTTCATTTTTCTTATTATTATAAAGAGATTTCAGGTCCTTTCTATGCACATTCTTGTTGTACGCTGCTGGTGGATATACATAGTTAACTTTACCCGTTCCTGGAGACAGAGAAACAGTTTGAGCTTGTGACGGTGAATCCTTGGTGCCCACCACGTAAGTTTTATCTTTGGAAGCTACTGATTTCACGCTTCCTGTGAACCCGATTGGAATAGTGTATCCGCCGGTCCCAGGAACGCGCTCTCCTGGCTGATAAACTCTATTTTCATCGGGACGTTCCGAGTTTCTTTGGGTTATTTCAGCATCGTGTCCATTTAGAGAGCCAAGAAGTATGTGTTGAGTGCTCCCACCCGCACTTTGTTTTACTTCTAGGCCCTTTTTAGATGCAGTGTTTAGCGACTGATGTGTTTCGCTTTCCTTATTAAATTCATCGTAGTTGGGGTATTCATTTGGTTCGCCTTCTGCTTCAATTCCATAACCGCCGAGTCCACCATCTGCATAGTCGTCGTCTGGCACGTTGTCGTCCTTTCCAGTTGTGTATTCGTAGTCGAGTCCGTTGCTACCGTAAGCGGTTTGGAAGGAACGCCTGCTTCCCACTGGCGATGCTAGGCTAGGTGTTTGAGAAGTAGTATCTTGTTTATGATGCTCGGAGTGAAGGTGACTGGAATACCTACTTTCTGAATTATTCATTGTCTCATCACCGATGTTTATATTTGTGTCATTAATAAGAGCTGTTGTTTGCGCAGGCTGAGCGTCAACGTTAATATTTTTTTCTTTGTCATCAAATACGTCAATATTATTAAAAGGAAGTCTATTTTGAAAAACGGCATCTTTATCTAAACTCGCACCAGCTTGAGCAGCTCCACTATATGATATACCGTACTTAAAAATACCTTCAAGATTCGATTGAGATTGACCAGAGCGACCACTAGACTGAGCCGAAGCAGTCCCTTTTCCTACAAATGGTCTTTTAAGAAGTTCGTGTGATTTATCCCCTTCTTTGTATGGCGTAAATCCTATTTGAGCTTGAGATGACGTTCCCCCTGGTCCACGAGCCTGTGCATCTGCCATTCCTCCCTTTACACTGCCTTGTACTTGCGAATTAGAAGAATGTAACGATCCCTTACTTTCTGCAGTTGTTTGTAAGGACCCAGTCTCCGAACCTAATTGAACTGCCGCTTGTGATAAATTGCTTCGACCTCTCCCTTGAGCACTGCTTTTTGCTCCTTTCTTGTCACCTTCTACTTCACTTTGAGCGGCTTTGTTTTCATCTGATATCTCAGCTTGGGCCGAAAACGAACCGGTTCCAGTGTAAGTTCCTTGAACATTGGTCTGAGCTTGCCCTTTTTCATTTCCTCCTCTTGAAGCAGCACTAGCTGTCGTTCCGTTACCATTTTGAACAATACTTGCTTGTGCGTTGGAGTCATAGTCATCCAGTGTCGCGGCTATTGAGTTCGGATCGATAACGTTTTCTGGAACACCTGTAAAGATTTACCTTGTTTATTGTCTTATAGATTACATAGACTTTTTGGCTATAAGCTACGTTGACATGTCCTGGGACAAAGTTGATGCTTAAACAATTAATAAATTAAATGAATTATATGTGTAATAACGTTATTTCATACGTTTATTTCTTACCTCCACTACCAGGTTTGCTCCCAGTCCCCATGTTGTTCTGTCCGCCGGACCCTCCTACATCTCCACCATATTGTCCCCCGCCAGTCCCTGTTCCATATTGCCCACCAGGACCTCCGCCAGTCCCTGTACCATATTGCCCACCGGGTCCTCCAGAACCTCCGCCAGTCCCTGTACCATATTGCCCACCAGGTCCTCCAGGCCCTCCTCCAGTTCCGACCGTTCCAGGTCCTACACCATATTGTCCTCCTCCTGTACCTGTTCCATATTGTCCACCAGGACCCCCGCCTGTCCCCGTGCCATACTGTCCACCGGGGCCTGCGCCAGTCCCCGTGCCGTATTGTCCACCAGGGCCTCCAGTACCGGTACCATACAGTCCACCGGGACCCCCTCCTGTACCAGTACCATATTGTCCACCTGGACCTCCTCCTGTTCCAGAACCATATTGTCCACCGGGACCCCCTCCAGTACCTGTACCATATTGACCACCAGGACCCCCTCCTATACCGGTGCCATATTGCCCACCGGGGCCTCCTGTACCGGTACCATATTGCCCACCAGGCGCCCCACCTGTACCCGTTCCATATTGTCCACCAGGGCCACCGCCAGTCCCCGTGCCATATTGTCCTCCGGAGCCTCCGCCAGTTCCCGGGCCATATTGTCCTCCAGGCCCCCCTCCTGTACCGGTGCCATATTGTCCACCAGGCCCGCCGCCAGTTCCAGTACCATATTGTCCACCGGGGCCTCCACCAGTCCCCGTGCCATATTGTCCACCGGGGCCTCCGCCAGTCCCCGTTCCATATTGACCACCGGGGCCAACTCCAGTCCCCGTACCATATTGTCCGCCGGGGCCTCCGCCAGTTCCCGGGCCATATTGTCCACCAGGCCCCCCTCCTGTACCGGTGCCATATTGTCCACCAGGCCCGCCGCCAGTTACAGTACCATATTGTCCACTGGGGCCCCCACCTACACCGGCGCCTCCACCAGTCCCCGTACCATATTGTCCACCGGGGCCTCCGCCAGTCCCTGTGCCATATTGTCCACCGGGGCCTCCGCTAGTTGCCGGCACATATTGTCCACCAGGCCCGCCGCCAGTTCCAGTACCATATTGTCCACCGGGGCCCCCACCTATGCCGGTGCCTCCACCAGTCCCCGTGCCATATTGTCCACCAGGGCCTCCGCCAGTCCCCGTTCCATATGGTCCACCAGGTCCCCCTCCTGTACCGGTGCCATATTGTCCACCGGGTCCTCCGCCAGTTCCAGTACCATATTGTCCACCAGGACCTCCGCCAGTTCCCGTGCCATATTGCCCACCGGGGCCTACGCCAGTCCCCGAGCCATATTGTCCACCGGGACCTCCGCCAGACCCCGTGCCATATTGCCCACCGGGGCCCCCACCAGACCCCGTGCCATATTGCCCACCAGGGCCACCTCCCGTGCCAGTTCCATATTGTCCACCTGGGCCTCCGCTAGTCCCTGAGCCATAATGCCCTACATCTATCCCAGTCCCGTATGGTCCAAATATTTGTGATCCTGGTAACCCAGCATTGTTAGGATTAACTACACAACAGTAATATGTTCCTCCATTAGGACCTGTGAGTATTGGCGATCCCGGAAACACCCCTGTGGGCCCTGATATGCCCTGTGGCCAAGTACCTGCACCTCTGTTTCCATTGGAAAATACTTGATTAGGATTTAAACCCCCTGTGCCACTCGCTTGATTAGGTCCAAATCCGGTACCACCGCCAGGGCCACCAACTTGATTTGGCCCGAAACCGGTACTTCCACTAGGCCCACCAACTTGATTAGGCCCAAACCCGTTACCACCGCCAGCTTGGTTATTTCCAGATCCGGCACCACCGCCAGGTCTACCTACACCACCTGATGGACCTCCTGCTTGATTTGGTCTAAAACTGGAATCACCACCAGGTCCGCCAGCTTGATTTGGCCCAGAACCGCTACCACCGCCAGGGCCGCTGCCAGCTTGATTAGGTCCAAAACCGCTACCAATCCCGGGCACACTAGGTTGATTGGGTCCAAAGCCGCTACCACCACCGGGGCCACTAGGTTGATTGGGTCCAAATCCGCTACCACCACCGGGGCCACCAGGTTGATTGGGTCCAGAACTGCTACCACCACCGGGGCCACCAGGTTGATTGGGTCCAAAACCGCTACCACCGCCGGGGCCGCCAGGTTGATTAGGTCCATAGCCGCTACCACCACCGGGGCCACCAGGTTGATTGGGTCCAAAGCCGCTACCACCACCGGGGCCACCAGGTTGATTGGGTCCAAAACCGCTACCACCGCCGGGGCCACCAGGTTGATTGGGTCCAAAACCGCTACCACCACCGGGGCCACCAGGTTGTTTGGGTCCAAATCCGCTACCACCGCCGGGGCCACCAACTTGATTGGGTCCGAAACCGCTACCACCGCCGGGGCCACCAGGTTGATTGGGTCCAAAACCGCTACCACCGCCGGGGCCACCAGGTTGATTGGGTCCAAAACCGCTACCACCGCCTGGGCCACCAGGTTGATTGGGCCCAAAACCGCTGCCCCCGCCAGGGCCACCAGGTTGATTGGGTCCAAAACCGCTACTACCACCGGGGCCACCAGGTTGATTGGGCCCAAAACCGCTACCCCCGCCATGGCCACCAACTTGATTTGGCCCAAAACCACTACTACCGCCAGGGCCACCAGCTTGATTAGGTCCTAAGCCACCAACTCCTCCTGGGGCACCTACTTGCGTTGGTCCAAAGTGTGTACCACCTTCGGGTCCACTAGGTCTGTATGTCCCACCAACATAATCTGGTCTATTGTAACTGCCCTCGTCGTGAGGGCGCCTTATGTTTTCCGCTAAGTCCTTATGCCCGTAACATTCATCACAGCTAGGATCATACATCGACTGACTTTGTGCTTGACCCATACCGCTACTGCCACCTATAATTATTTATTAATTTTAATTACTCAGTTTTATTTCAAAATAAAGTAAGACTTACAGATGTAGAAAAGTATAAAAAAAACCACTTAGTTTCACCGCCGAATCCCTCTATGTAAGTTTATATTTTATGTAAAAAATTTTGCCCCGATAAATAGATAGGTTGTACTTACTAACGCTAGCTCTAGATGAATCTGCATCAGAATGAGCTTCAGCTTTTCCGTCATCCTTTCCGTTGCGTTCTATAGCTAAGTACTGCGATTGGGTTTGTCCTCTATAGCGGCCACGGCGAACGGTTTGTCGACGTATTCTCTTTGTCTGTGTCACATCTTTGGTCATAAGTTGCGATGCAACATCTCTTAAGAGTGTTTCCTTAAATGACTTGCAGATAAGCGTCATAGTTGCCCTCCCATGTAGAGGCTTTACCTGTTAGAATACAATAAAATTTTATTAAAATGTTTAGTATGTTTACAATACAGGAAGAAGAAACGTATTACTTGTAAATTAGTATTGTCACCTTGACATACATTAATTTATTTGTCCTATTTTCGATAGGTAATGTTAATTGTGAAACAATACAGGCCAAGGAAACAAGATCAACCTTGATTAGAAGTTATCATACAAATTACTAATGCGCAAGCGATAAAAAAAAAGAATATGTTTTTGTCTAATAACTAATTAAAAAATCTGTGAGTTACTTCCTTTAGCGATTGGCCTCTTAAATAACTTAACACAAATAAACAAAATAATATTCTAAGAGATAGCAATTAATTTAGTTATTTAGGTCAGGATTGAGCGTAGGCTACATCTCAAACCAATCTTGCCTACTATCTTGTACTTATCGTTATTAGAAAACGATTCGTGAATATCAAATTAGTGTAGGTACTTATGGTCATATCGCAGAGCCTTTATCAAATTTAATAAATTCGCTTTGCAAACTAAAGTAATTTTTGTCAGTGTACATCTACATCTTCTACATCAACTCGTTGAGGAAAAAAATGTTCTTACCTTAATAAAAGTTCGACTTATTTTGAAGGGGTTGATAACACTAAGGCCACATTCATATTTAGAGTTGGTGGGCCCATTTAATTTCCTTGAAATAATATCGAGCTGGTCAATATCGATAGGAGTTGATGAACATTCTTGTGTAATTGATTCACTGCATAGAAGGTACACCTGTAATTTTAGAAACAATAGATTTTATATTAACGCAAATAGAAATAACGCTTTCCATTTTTTTTATAAGTAACTATAATTTTGCCGAGATTTCGCTTTGCAGGTAGTGAGAAAACTAGTGATCGATAGTAAAGCACGTGATACACATAATGTAGATTATTTTTTACAGAAAATTCTCTAAAGTAACATTCATTACCCAACAAACTACCTTTAGGAATATATTTATGAAGGACAAATTATAAAACTGCACGAAGTATCGATCCCTAATTACTCTACATAAGTTTTTTTTTATAATTATTCTACATAAGGACGTTGGAAATATAATAAGTAATATACACAAGAGCTTACATTTGGGGATGATTGCGGTAGCGCAAAAGTTGTACTCGTAGTAACGATGAACGCTAGAGCAAGCAAGGCTCGGCGTGCTGCGAAGGCGCGCAAGTGCGCGCGTGCTGGACGCATGCCGATGCGGAGCCGGTGGTGCGCGGCGACGCTCTGCCGCGCTGCCGCCTTCTCCGGCCCACTGGCCGCCATCTGACCCTCGCAACCCAAGATGAACCCGCGCTAGATATAAGTTCACCCACCTAATTTCGGCGATAGCAAACCATTTTTGCTACGTTATATACCAGCAATAAGGAAGTGAAATATTTTTATCTACTTACGGCATTATTAGATGAATGAGTAGAAATTAAAGACTTGTTTTAAAGAACCAACATTTATTCATATCAAGTTATCGAAAACCACAAGAAAAAAGCAAATACTTTATAAAACTGGCAACTAGGCTCATATTTTAAAATCTATTTACTAGAAGTATAAATATTAAGATAAGTATCTATTAGAAATTACCTACACAAGCATCAAAAACCTACTATTATAATTTTATGTAGGTGTAGGTATGTAAGTAATAAAAGACCAAATTTACCTAAAACATTTTAAATTAAATAAGCTTGCAATTTAATTACATTTTTATAATGTTATTTATTAGTTAGCAACAACTCTTTTTTTTTTTTCATAATATCATCGTGTTTATGGAATAGATTCAGATAATCTATCTGATTGATTTCTGAGCTTATGTTGAGTTGCTCAACCTTATAACGAAATTGTATTTAGGCCTCATTTGAGCAATATATCTCCCCTAATGCGATACAAGTTAAAAGTAGATTAAACTACAACCTCGTAATTTCCGAGCTAACGTTAGAATCTTTTTTCTTATAAGAATGAGTAGGATATATGAAATGCTGCGTGTAATAGCCCGACGAATGCGTATCAGCAGGACTCTTACTAACACTTACTCTGCGGTAATACTCAACAGTCTCAGCACAATCGCAAGCCAACCTGGTCTCCGAACCGCTTGTCTCTAGCTGATACTTGGGAACGACTATTAGGCTTTCCGACGACTTAGTCGGTGCACAATGGCTATGACTTCTCCCATAAACAGAGTAATGGTGTTGTGAAGCGCTCTGTCTATGGGCGTGCTTTTCTTGGCAATGTGGTTGATATTCGTGGTGGCTTTGGGTGCTGCGTCCGCTATGACTACGACCGTGACTTTTTGACCGATTAGCGTGCTTAGCACTTGTATCTAGATAACCGTATCCAAAACCATATCCACCAAATGCTTTTGTGGTTAAATTATCCCATGATTTCGGTTTCACGTGTTGATGAGAACTCTGGTACTGTATTTTTGGAGAAGATTTAGCTTCGGTCCGTTCGTTATCCCAGAATAAGGTATCGCTACTCAGAGAGGTACTATAGCTGGAAGCTGAATTATCACATTGAACTGTGGCGTTACTAGTCGTATAGGATTGCAGACTACATTGACTGTTTTGAGTGGACTCCGTGTTAAGATATCGGTATCGGGTAGAACAATGACCGGAGGAACACACTTTCTTCTGGCGTGAATGAGAACAGTTATCGGGTTTTTGGGTAGATTTATCTACTTGCTGACATTTATCTTTCTTTTTATGTTCCTTCGAGCATTCTTTCCTTCGTCTATTTTTTTTCCTGGCATTAGGCACACAATGTGGATCACAACACGGACTGGCTAGGTCGTAAGCGTCCAAGCTGTTTGCATCTTGGTTATTATAATTTGGTATACAGGGTCCACAACTATGGTTATGATTATTTCGATGAGACTTTGAGTGCTTACTGCTGCTATTGGACTTGCAAGTTTCGGGCGCTCGAGAGCAATCTGTAGAGTTTTTAACGATGTAGTGAGGACAGTCTCGTCTGTTTCTCGGAGAACCCACAGTTATTACAAAACTACCTGAACGTATGTTTGGCTGTATTACGCAAGCTCCATATCGGGGATCTAAGTATTGATACATAAAAACATTTGCCTGAGGGGGTTTAGCAGCCGTAACATTTTCACTCGATAAGGTAGGCCTACAATACGATGCATTTATATTATCGCCTACGTTATTATCCTCTGTATCGGAAGTGACATCTGAAGGAGAAGATTTTTTCTTTTGCGAAGGCAAACTATGGGTTTTCCAATTGGTATCGAATAGCTGGCGTTCGCGGACTGTCAATTGTTCCAGCTGTCGCATTTTGGATTGCAGAGCTCTCTGTAAGTTAATATATTTCAGATGAAGCTCGACTTTGCGCACACAGTCCTCGAAGATGACGACCATCCTCATACGTGAGTCGCAGGCGTTGATGGCCTCCACGATGGCGGCGTGGTCGGCGCGCTCCATGTCCACTCCGTTGATGGCGAGGATGACGTCCCCCTCCCGCATGCCCGCCGCTGCCGCCGGACCTTCAGCTTCCACGTGGTCCACGTACGTGATTACTTCTATTTCTTGTTCCTGATTACACATAAAATCTACTTAGATACATTTACTTATTATAATTTGAAATCATTGCAATACTTGCGCTATTTGATATTAGATAATGTATAAAGGTAAGTATCGTTTCACAGTTTTGTGCAGGTACTTTATGCTTTGTAAGAATTTCGCAAATATGTTAGATATTATCTAAAAACTGGGCTCTCAATTCATATGATATGTAATTCAAAAGCTGTTAAGGTTATAATATGGAAATATTTACCCGCTTGTAGTGAATCCCATAACTTTGTAGAGTAAAGCCATAGCTTCCTTTCTTCTTTTCCACTATAATCGTACGCCTCCTCCAATCTTCTTCATTCTTACTTCCCGTTCTCTCGGACTTTATAGACTCCCTTATCTTTAAACAAAAGTAAAGAAGAAATGCATTATGAGTAAGTAAAAAATGCCCTGAAAGCAGTGTCTTTTCTGAAAGTAACACCAATAAAGACCTTGCAGTCGTAGTAACTTAGCAAGTAAATAATTTAATAACTTACAGAATTATCTAGCGAGTCTTCCTTGGAGTCGTTGTTGAGGTGCTTCTTGCCATTGCTCATGCTGCTCTGGCATCTCTCATTTAACTTTGGCAAACTCATTCCGCTGGCCGTCTGCTTCAATTTACCTACTTATACCTAACCCCTCAACCATGAGTACTTCGTTTACCTTTCACGTACCATTGTGTTAATTTTAAATTTTGCAAATTCTACTATAAATTCATGTTGTATGAAATGAAACTTGCGAAGGAGCTACAAATCATTAACACCGTGACGCGCATGCGCGCATCCCGCACATGCGTTCACCTTGCTAAAGGGGGTGATGGCTAGAGCCTTACAGGTACAGGTCATTACCCTTTCAAAGGGACCCATGATGTAGGTACTCTCTCTTTATTATTTGTAGGTTAGTTTAATAGTAAGTATTTAGCTATCCATACTATTTAAATATATGTATATCACACTTTTACAAGGTGTCTCCCAATTCCATAATAATAAACCTACAGGTCCATGATGGTATTGGCACAAAGAATAAAGTGAATGTAACAAGTAAAGAACACGAGGGATTACTCAATCTTTATGCCCAAATTAGTTAAGTATATACAACCTACGTATTGCTTAAACTATAATACTATTATAGTACGATACACAATTATCGAAGAAATGTATTTACCTAATAATTTAAGGTTTACGAACTAGAGTATTTACTTTAGCATAATGTATAACAGAAGTGTTGGGTATAGGTACAGGTACTTCAGAGAAATTATTGTTAAACGACAGTAGCGGGGGAATAGCAATAGACTGCATTCCTACAACTTGTGGTATTTCCGCGACGCCGGATACTATTTTCACAGGCGTTTTACTATCCGAAGAATTCATGAAGGACTGTTTGTTTCCATCATTGTCAACATGTCTTGCTCTCCTCAACGCTTTCACGTCATCTAATAAAAATAAAACAAAGGACCATTATTTTATACAACAATCTTTAGCATTTTAGTTTTTTACTGAGAGGATAACTTTGAGTATTGAAGAAACAAGTAGGTATTTTGCATTACCGGAAGAGAGCTGATGCCCAGAAGTTACATCTAAATGTCCCCACGGCAGGTTGGATGGTAGATTTCCAGTTAAGTCTTGAACCGGGGCCACCCCTACTACTCTTTGAGCTGTAACGTTGGTCAGCAATGGCTCAGGAATATTTTCTAAATTAATATCAGAGCCATTAGTGTGGTAGAAAGTTATCGCCTCCTGATTGCCCCTGTAAATTAAACTTATAGTCTAGGTATTTCATATAAGTGCGCATGGAAAAACAGTAATTACACTGCAATCATGAACTTAACTATAACTTATCAATAATAACTTAACTTTAGAAAATCAAAATATACTAACATGGTGCTGTTGTAATTTTCTTCGTCGTCTGTTTTGTTCGTTATTATTCCAACTTGATATACCGTTGCATGAATAACGTACCTGTATACAAACACCAGGATTTTGCTTATTGTTTTTAATGTCGCGACTAACATAAGCAGGCACTTCACTCGTATACTTACATATCTTTATTAGGGTCTCCAGTTAAGTTGGCTAAAGAAGGCTCTAATGCATTTGTATCATTGTTAGGTAATCTCATGCCCGAGACACCGCTTTTGTACCACAGAAGGCCCAAAGTTATTGACTGAAACTGTAAACAATGACAAAATTTTAAGTAGGCAATTAATAAATGACTTACACGAGATGACTACGTATAGATATTGTTTATAATCTTCTTTCACCATTTCCATCAAAATCAAATGGTACGACCTCGACAAATGAGTCACATAAACAAGCACATAAACTTTTGAAATAGGGCAGGTATTATTAAATAGGTTTAGAATAAACATCTACGAACCAGCAACATCATTGCAGCAGTTTAAACAAACATAAAATGTGCCAACTTTGTGTTTTTATAGGAACAACACTAATTAACACTCACTTATGAGTATGACATTTGCATTGTGTTGTTTGACGTTAAATGTATTGATTAACGAAGATTAACACTTAAATTAGATCCTGTAGTGCGAGGGTCATCATAGGTAACATTATCATACTCCACATCACGAAGTACTTATCGAGAAGTACTTAACTGATTATGCTGGCTGTACTTACGTACACCTACAAACAATCATGAAAAGGAGAGAAAGGTACCTAAAGTAAACTTAGTGATAGCGCGAACATCATCGTGAGAATAAAATGTTTAAGGCAATCTAATCGAGATATCTGCAATAAGCAGTAAATTGTTCAATAAGCCATGTTATCTGAAAGTATGTGTGACGTGGCTTTATCTGTGGAGCAGGCAGGTGCGTGCTCAGTGGGATGCTGTACGGCGGGCGTTCCGCTAGCAGCGAGTCAGGCGCGGGCGACACTGCGACCCGTGCTGGCTTCACCGGCCACTCCGCCGCACAACCAACGACCGCATACTGCACCACGCCGACGCCGCGATGACTGCAACCAACAGAATTATGATTGTTGCCGGGATCTCAACAGTGGTAAGATTTTAAAATATTTTTACATATAGTCTATGTACGTTTGCAGATAGGTACTTATAAATATCGCTTATAAGGTTTATAAATTAAAAGTCCATATATAAAATTAATCGCTTATGTAAATGTTCACAATTTTATTTGTAACGTAGTCCTAGCCATTTGCATAAAGTCAGCAAAGCGAATTATGTTTAGGTGATACCCACTAAGTATTAACCTAATATTTACGTAAACTACACATAACTATCCCTTGTTATTATTAGTAAGCAGGAATTCTTATCCTGTATTTTTGTTAAATTCGTGACCTACCTAGATGATTTTTAGATACGCGCCTATTTAGTGACTAGAAGTGTTAAAAATGTTAGGAATTTGGCAATAGTGAAAATATCTCAGGCAATCGAATATTATCAGTTGAGAGTACAGTCACTGATAGATAACAAAATGTATAACGAGTATGAGTACGTATCTATAGACGCTATGGTTACAGATGGTAAAGCATAGTTAGCTGCTAATCTACTCGCTTGTATCCACGATTGATAACACAATCGATAGGATTTACCCATGAATTACCTATAAAAATAGTAACAATCTGACTTATAAAAAGAAAAACATAATTGTGTTAATTTATTTAATATCTGTTAGTACCAACAGCTATACGTACAGTTACTGATAGAGATAGTAGTTACAGTCTTAATAATTTAACATGTAAAGCCCTAAGACTACGATTTCAGTGTAGTACCACTTACTCTACATTGTACTAAATACCTATTCGTAAGTATGTAGTAAAATTTCAAGTATTCATTTATTGTGTAAGCGCATGTTAATTTAATGATATTAACACATTCTTATTGGATAAAGAGTCTCCAAGTTTTTGCCATGTAACAGGTCTTTTATGCTTAGTGGAATTTTTGCAGCTTTTCACCAAACATTATGCCGTTATTGTTTTGTTTCAGTTCCAGGCAGGTTTTCAGATATTTTATACATCACTGGCAATATTGCAGTATTTTTGCATCATAGACTTTTTGAGGGTGTTGCCGAATCTGATTTTCATCAAAATCTTATACTTTCACAGTAAGTCTATTCTTAGAATACTCTCTTTGGAAGGATTTATTTGTAGAATAAGATTAGAAAGCCACTAATTAGGCTGGGCTGCTAAAGCAAGTTGCGAGAGTGACTACTTTATTTTATAATTTAGCCGTAATCTAACTATGTGTGCTACAGTTTTGTCCACATTTACACAGAGCCAAGCAGCTGCGACAGTGGCGTTAACATTGGACAAGTCATCGACGGTATGGCAGACCAAGCGTTTGTATTACTAACACAGGACACCGTGACGGCAACGAGGTGCTTTTACATAAACAGTGCTAGCCTGGGCATGGCCGTAATCTGGCTCATCACTGGATTTGGTCTTATGCGTAAGAAGCAACTTCATTTGAACATGATTTTACACTAGTTTTAATAAAAATCTACGAATTAAAATTAGTTTCTGTGCAGCTTTTTTATGGTAATAAAATCCTAAAATGTTACAGGAGGTGGTGCTACAAATAAAGAAACAAAACCGATTCGATGGCCCTGGTTAATTGTAACTGTAATTATTTGTGGGATAGATTTAGCAGTGACCGTCAGTTTCATTAACGATTCCTTTTATACAAGGGTAGGTTCACAAATATTTTAATAAAATTGTATTACGTCATGTTGATCAAAAATAAATTATTACTCTTACTTTTTTCTATAAACAGACTCTAACAGAATTAGTCGACTACATTGGCGGGACGATTAGCGGCGCTGGTAATATACAAGTTAACACATCAATGGCTAGTTGGATTATGGTCATGATCTACTCAAGATTCGTCATAATATTTTTATTCAACCTTGCCCTTATAGTGATGGTCGTCATCCACGTCAGAGACAAACGCCTTCTTGAAAATACTGGAATTGTAAGTAAATCTTACCGACGTCATTAATATTTCAAGAAAATGTAAATACAGAATGAATATTATTTGTAGCAAGTGGAAGCACAGACCGTTACAAACGACGCTGCGACGTCCGCAGACGATCTGGAGGAGGAGAGTGAACGTAGCGTGACTCCCCCGGCGGCTAAGATACCTCGCCCCGGCCTGAGCCAGTCGTTCCGGCGAATGAAGGCTCGCCTGTTTCACAGAGAACCATCTCCCGAACGGACGAGAACTGTGACACGCTTAGAATCAGCGCCAAATTCACTGGACGTTACGCCGGAGAGGTTACATCTTCCATTACAATATTTGAAAAACATCAGCAGCTATAGTATTTAAAACATAAATTACCGCTTTCAGATCCCCTCAGTCGCAGCACGTGGACATAGATAAAAAACGTACTGTGAACTTTCCTAAAAACCTTTTGTCGCTTCCGCAAAGACTGGAGAACATGATTGCGGACCAGCAGCGGCGACTGGACCGAGCTGTAGTGGACACGTCGGGGCGGCAGTCTCCACCGCGCGCCTCGCAGTCGCTGCCACATCTAGCCAGCGGCTTGCAGGACGCTCGCGGGTAAACAACTCTTTCAACTTTGCTCTCGTTCTTGTATCCTGTAGAGGGCTACAGTGGTTCCAAGCACATGTATCCGTTGTTATAATCACCTCTAACACACCATTTGATAATTTCAGTCTGGGTTCGGGGAGCTCAGGCCATTCGCTGGGTGTGGATCTAGGTAAATTGATTTTCTCACAAATCATCCATGAATGATCATTCCCTAATTATTTTCTTGGCGATAGCCTGGAAATAATATCATCATTTTCAATCTTATAAGCATATCAAATATTTCCTTCCTCTATCCAGAGAAAAAATATTAGAAAATGCGAATTGGATACTGATCTTAAAACAATCTTCATGCGATAACATTAATTTTTCCTAAGATCTCACCCACTGAGAAATTGATAGTACCTTTGACTGGTGAGGAAGAAACATTAAATCATTAAAATATCCCTCCATCACTCCCTACTCTAAAATGTAGCGTCCTTCCTAATGACTTCCGTAATTCATTGTTAAAATATTAGGTCTGCATTAATAGAATCTTAACGTTTGGTTATTATTAATTAGGTATGTTATAATGAGAGGTCACGAGAAGTGATATCAGTTTGTGATGTACGCACTCTTACAGGCGGCGAGGAACGGCGGCTGAGCTCCAAGGACAGCTTCCGTGGGCCTACATTCCTGCTTCGGCGCATCTCATGCGCGACCAACTACCACCTGATGAAGACCTTCCGCCTGTTCCACTCCCGGACTACACCGCAATCCCGAGCTTTAGAAAAGCATGTGAGTGTATATTTGCAACATATACATACCTATGTCTCTTTTGTTTTTTTATCTTTTCTATATATATAAAAATGAAACCCGTTTTCCGTTGTCACGGCATCACGCTTGAACGGCTGGACCGATTTCGCTAATTCTTTTTTTGTTCTGTTCGTTATTATCAGGAGAAGGTTCTTACGGTGAGAAAAATTCGAATAATTGCCGGGAAAGCCCTAAAACAGACCTTTTCTTTTTCCCATACAAATGTTTTCTTACTAAAATGTAGAGTCAATTTGAACTTTATTCCCATACAATAAAGTTCATTCTAAGGCGGGACAAAGTTCGCCGGGACAGCTAGTATTTTTTTAAATTCTTACACATTTTAAACTCCGCAGCCGTCCACCGAGCCGCTTCCAGCTTAAGTTCCCTGACCCAAAAGCGGGGTGATAAGAACCAGTTACCGCGTCGTAAGTACAAATGTATGAATTGTTCTTATCATCTTAAACGTTAGCTATTAAATTTAAGCAAGTAACGACTTAGGTACTTATAGATTTTGTGTTATTTTCAGCTCCGCTGACACAATCTGATGTTCTTTACTAAGTGGATCGGTAAAATAATGTATCTATCAATACGAACAATATTACAATAAGTTGACGGTAACTTGGAGATTTAAGAGACGAGTAATAGGTTCATAAGTTTAATCTAAGTAGTTCACATAAGTTGTAAAACTTAACCTCGACCGAATGATTGTTTTATTAAAAACTTGAGTGATTTAGCGTGGCAAATACTGTCAAATAAAATACATAAATAATCTCAAAGTGACTACAATGATATGGGTATTGACTATTGCACCAGTTAGTAAAATAGAATAGCTATCGAATTAGGTTGGATATTAGTCATCTTGTGTGTCCAACCGTCTACCGAGCAGCTGGTATAAGCGTCGAGAAGCTTTGTTCTAATGTGACTGAGCATATACCTACACGGTTTTCTTGCTCGTATCTACATCCGCATTAAACTTTTCTCTTCCTCGTGAAAATTCTGGGTAGCTTAACACCTTTTGGGTTGGGATATCAATTAAAATGTTAATTACATTGCATTGAGCATTTAAAATTAACATTCTGTAATATAATGATCGAGTTCTTCACGATTTTTAATTTAAGAAACTGCTACTTTGTCTGCTCATTATTGTAAATATTATTTTAAGTTATTTTAGGACTAGATTTAATTAAAATTAATTAGGAATTTATTGATGTCGTCGTCGCCGTTTGTAAAGAAGTTATCGTTTATGTCACAAATAAACTAATTTAAAGTAATGACGGTAAACACAGTTTTATCGTTAGACTATACTTTAAAATGTCCAATTTGCGTTTATCTATTCTATAGTGAGAGCAATGGATATCAATAAATTCTATAAACAAAATGAAACGCGCTTGAAAGCGACTGAAGAATGTATGGACGCAACATTCGGTCGGTATCTTTTGAGTCTCATGTTGTGAGATTTTGATAAGATATTTTATCGTTTCATTTTATTCTCTTTACTTACGGCGACATTGACTCGCTTATTTTGATACATACAGTACCTACAAAGAAACTTTTGTAGTCCACAAACAAGAAATACGAACTGGTAATTAATTAAGCCACTTTTTGCATCAATTGTAACAAATGTATGCTGCTTGTAAATAATTATAAGTACCTAGGTACAAATAATTTACAAGCAGCAATTTAATGATAAGTGATTGAAAATTAAATAAAAAGGTAAATGTTATTATAATTGATTGCTGTGTAAGCCATATCTACTTATAAAAGGGAATAAATTCGATCATACCTATTTTAAATGTTTTATTTAAATATTGACATGACATGTATCTGTTTTACAGAAAATACTTAGTTTTATCGTCATTAATTACTCAATTCATATCTAAATTAATATAGCTTTTGCTGCGTATGTATTGTATCCTAAATCTTACATTTAATTATTGTAAGCGATATTATAAGTTAATCAAATCAAATAACCAACAGTGTTGAAACGGTGTACGCCGATGGTCTTGTGCGTCTAACGTGACAATACTATGTAGCTGTAACCTGGTCAACCGAAACAAACAAACATAACAGCCGGTCAAGTATGAACTGGATAAGTAGATAACACGCTTCCGATAACAATTATCATGATGTGATTAACGCGTCAATATATCACAGGTCGATCCTTTTATAAAGGAACATTAGCAAGACATGACGTGTTTGTAATAAGTGCCAAAATATTACGCAAAATGAACAAAGTTAAAAGGGTTGAAGTTCCATCGCACCTGTTTCTCACCACCGTACTATCGACCAGCTTGACTATAGTAAGTAACTTGCATGCAGCGTGCAAACCTTATTCTTCAGCACAGTTAAGTCCATTATTGTTTGGTAAAATTAAGTGAATCATCATTTCCTGTGCAAAAAGTACCTAACTACATGTCTTCTCTTTGAATTACTATACCTTAGCTTATAGGTAGGTACTCTGGTACTTACGCGTAAAAATTCTTGCGATGCGAAAGTTCATATCATACTTATGTATTTGTAAATACGAAAGATCATACTTACTTCTATAATAAAAGAATATTTACGATGTTTCGTAAGTTTTCGAGAAGACTTAAGTAATTATTCAACTTGTTTCAAAGTACCTATGTGATTCTATTTACAGACGCTGTCCGTTGTTTACCTGATCTTAAGTATTCTTGGGATAGTATTACGTTTCAATTGCGACTTCGGTTCCACAGACAACAATGTCGGCTCAAATCATTTTATGAATATGCTTTTCAGAGTCTATATTCAGGGTAAGTAAGCAATCACTCACCGTCTCAGCTAAATGTATTTTGTTAAATTGTCTATTTCGCTGCCGGAATTATATTGCATTTATTTTCAGAGGATGAATGTGCTAATGCATTAAATTGGGAGAACGTTACTGGAGCAGATTCTGTTTTCCTGCTCAACATTATAACTCTGTGTGCATCGACACTGACCTTCTTAGCAGCTGTCGTACTTATTGCAAGTAAGTATTTAACGGATTTTGTCATACACACGTATGTAAAGGGACTGAAACAGCGGGATCGATAACTGTGTTTATCAGCTACGTATGCAATCTATATTGTATAATTTTAGTGGCTATGAGTGAAGAGAAGGCCCCACAGATGTATTTAGCTGCGTACGTTTACGTCGGAGTTTGCGTAGCTTCCTTGGTAGTAGACTTGACATTCGCTACACATTTTGGAATGGACTACGGCTATCTGACTGACCAATTAGTGAGTGTCTTACAATCTTATCTTTTACTTTGTTAGAATGTGATACTTATGATTTATTATTTAGGAAACATTTTTATTGGAAATTGTTTATGAATCAGAACATAGGTTCATATTTGTACCGAACTGCGTAACACGATCTTTTTCAGAACGAATCAAGCTCGGACCTTGCTATGAACTATGACATAGACATGGTCCGCCTCGCAGCTTTCTTCCTCATGACCATAACTCTCAAAGGTTTTGTAGCCCACATCATCAACTTAGTTCTATTGATTCTGCTAGTCGTATATGTTGTAGAATACACACAATTCTTAAACAGAGATGAGGTAAGATTAAAATTATTCATATTTTACTTTATTGTTAGATAATCTATTGATTAGATATTTTATACTTCCTGCCTGTTGTGTAGGTATATAGCAAAATATATGTAACAGTCATAGATAAAATAAACTAAACTTCTGTGGCCCATATAATTGATGAATAGCTTGCTAACAGTCAAACGGGCCAAAGTCTAAATTTATCGTTTCTCGCTCGTGCCATGCGCGATCGTCGTCCATCAGCATATATTTGGGGATGAATAAATATTTTTCATAGAACGCTAGCGTTATATGCCTGGTGCGAGTATTATATTATATCGTGTCCACAAAACATTACTTTTACTTCCCTAATCACGATATACTTAAACCTACTTTAACTTAATGATTTATATGCTCTTTCAACAATACAGAAAGGTCCCAAGTAAAGTACTTAGGTAGTAAACAGATTACTTGACAACAAAAAATAAAAATAAAAGAAAAACAAAACGCGGTTATGGAAAAGGAAATTAATATTATTTAAAATTTTCAGCACTCAATTCACAAACTCGGAGCCCTCAATGCGTACGAGTAAGTAGAAACAGCTTATTTAGATGTAATTTCATTTTGTTAAACTAAGTATGAAATTAACGAATTATGGTGTCGTGTCTTCAGCCTGCCCAGGAGACGGCAGGATTCGTGGCAGCAGGACTCTTCGATGTTTCTTGGTTTACAAAGAGGGTAAGTTAGGTACCATTTTTTTTCTCTTTTATATAACGATGTACCTACTAATGGACACTTTCGAATTCAGACCGCAGATAAATCCTGCGTTCGTCGATGATTCTTCGACGTCTAACCGCAGTCAAATGCGGGATCCCGTCTTCTCAGTCTCAGACTACCAAAGGTGCGTAATTTCAGTTCAATATTAGCGACAGAATCGTGCTATGGGACTGTTGTTACAAGAAACACAAGTTTCTATATCAATCAATATACAAATATCAATATACAAATTTTAACCCAGGTCTGAATCGTGGCAACCGACTCCGCTAGGCAATTCGCGTCCGTTCTCGTACCTCGAGGAGCCGAAGCGCGGTGGTCGCGCACCGTCGTCGCCAGCCGAGCCCGCACGCCGCCGCGACCCTTGCGACACGCGCGACTGGCAGCCCCCCGTACCCGCCCCGGACTACAGTCCGCAGAACCAAAGGCGATTGAAATCTGCTTTGAAACCTTCCTACATGTAAATCAAGCTATAAAAATGATTACTATACACTTGTTCTCTTTTTATTAAATACAACTTACTATACCACTTAAGTAGGTACTGATTTATGAAATAGAGAAGATATTTGTCCAGCTATGTTCCACTTCACCACATTTTTAGTATATGGTATCGTTTAGGTTAAAGTTAAAAACTGATTGAAAATTAAGGAACTTACTTTTATTAAGTACACATATAAAAATCTGTACACTAATCCAATAACATATCAAGTAATTACCAGATTACACCTTATTTAACTTGAAATCTAATTACCTTATACAATAAGTATTAATATCTTACATAATAAATTAACAAGTAGGTAAGTAAACCTACTTTAAATACGTGTCGGTTTGTTTTAAGTAAGATCCATAGTAAAATTATCTGCCTTTTCGTCAAATAATACGGATAATTTTTTTTCGATCAAATGGATGACAATCGCCTTTTTTTGCAAGTCAGCAATTTAGGACAATATTGCTGACTTGTTTGAAGTCCGGATAGACTCTTGCTTGCTTTAAATGGAAAGGTACGAACACTTTATTGGCACTAATAGTAGAGGTCACATGAGTAAAGAAACGATAGAGATGCTCAGAAGAGATAGGCTCATGTTCAAGACATTCCCTGTCGTAGTAGCTAAGGCAATCAGAAAAATCACTCGACTAGCTTCAGGGGCTGTTTCACCATCTACAGATCAAAATTTATCTGACAGATGTTTTATATCTACCTGTTTTTGTCTAAAGCCGCCTTCTCACTGCGCGTGTTAGCCCGCGCCGCGCCGCTCCACGCGCAAGGACGCGCCACGCGACACACCGCGCCACCCAACGGAAACTGGCGCGGCGCGGCGCGTGCCTTCTAGCTTCAAACCACTAAACTTCACTTTGATTCAGTCTGTTGAGAGCAGCGCACTATGTCTTGTGAGTCGAATTGCCACCTCCAGCCATGGAGCAATGCCACTGGAGAAGAAGGCATGGCTGTTGCATCAGCCGTTTTTGTCTTATTTTGTGGATATCGTATACTTAATAAAATTAACAAAAAGAAGAAGAAGAAGAGGCGTTGGTGGATGTCAACGTTCAATAAGAGCCGGTCAAGGTCATCATTGTTTGTATTTTAGGATAATTACCTACATAGGTACGTAATTTTTAAGAATCCTATCGATATATACACGCCGCGCCGCGCGCGCCCGCGCCGCGCCTTTGAAGTTACCGACTTTTAGCGGATAGGTCGCGCCGCGCCGCACCTGCCCGCGCCGCGCCGCGCCTTGCTCTTCACACTGCGCGGGGCGCGTGCGGGCGCGGCGCGGCGCGGGCTAACACGCGCAGTGAGAAGGCGGCTTAAAACGTCATGTTTTATAAAATAGACAGGTTTAACCCTTAAACAAATGCGAGCAGTTTTTAATGATTATAATAAGATCACATTGATTCCTGGGTGTTTTAGAGACGCAGATTTCAATTCTTCAGGAAAAATCCGGAAAAGAGGGGGGGAACTGCTGAAATTTTGGGTGGTAATTATTTTACCATTATCCGTGTAGAACTTGTAATGGTGGTTAAATAGTTACCATTATCCGTTTAGGTTAAGTAAGATCGCTGTAACTAGTTATATGCTTTGGCTTTACTCACTCCCGATTATTTATTTTATCAAATTAAATGAGAAAATAAATTAAAACTAGCAATATAGTTCGAAATAGTTTTATTAAAGTTTTATTAAAAAACACGGCAAAAATTAAAACATTTAGGAGTTTTCACAAATCTAATTCTTCTGGCTGTGTATTTTTCGCCGTTTGTTTTTTCTTAGGCGGCATTTTG
This sequence comes from Anarsia innoxiella, assembly GCA_947563765.1. Lineage (NCBI taxonomy): Eukaryota > Metazoa > Arthropoda > Insecta > Lepidoptera > Gelechiidae > Anarsia > Anarsia innoxiella. The sequence continues at coordinate 6,696,253 of OX387390.1, forward strand.
TTTTCTGAAATGATATAAATAAACGAAACGATAAATTACTAAAACCACAGCTTTTTTTATATAGTGATATAATACTAGACAATGCATGAACAAACAATGGTAAGTATCTTACCACCAAATTCAAACCTAAAATATCGTACAAATAATAACTATTATAGGAAACTAATGCCAAAAATGAGAGAAGAATATGTTCTAGTTTAAGTATTTGTACGCCAATGTCACTTACTATAATTTTTGTTGAACAAAATTTCCTGAAATCTTCGAAACAGCAGTATATTTCACCTTTTTTTCACCAAAACACCGTATCGTCAACTTTGACACCCTACAGCTGATGATTTTGACGTTTGTAAATTTAATGTTGCCATTTAAAAAAATCTGTATTTTTCAAGGATGTAAATCCCCTGGTAATAACCTCTTTAGTGTTACTATGCGAGAAAATTTCAAAGGTTTTAGTAGAAAAGTAAAAGTGGTAATCATACTACCATTGTTTTATTAAGGGTTAACTGGCAGTAAAAATGTATCTGTAAATGGTGAAACAGATACATATAAACACAAAACATATTTCCCAAAATTGCAAATTTGCCGAGAAATTAATCATGGATTCCAATTTGCAAGCTGGGTAATTATTTTTTTAAATGACCATTGTGACAAAAATGAAACAAAAATGAAAGTGTTACAAAAATTAAACTTGTTACAAAAAATAACAAAAATGAAATATTAGGGCTTACTCACAATGCACACTTTATCTTTTACTATTTTCTTTTACTCATGTATTAAATGTCATGTAATGAATTGAAACACAATACCAATAATCAACACAAATTGTATTTTTTTTTATCAGGAAGCGCTACAAAAAGAGATCAAAGAAAATTATAATTAAAGTCAGTCAATGCAAGATACATTTCGAGAATATTATTCCTTGATGATCTAGCAATCTTAAACGTATAATAACGGCAATAATAATGAATATAATTATACCATATCTTCCTTTATCTAATTAAATACGTCACACTGTTCGGTATAATTAGGTTTTATATAAAAAAAATCAATATCAAAAATGTAAGAAAAACGACATCCTAACGTAGCTACACAAAAAATTATGTCAGAAACACAATGAAAACACGGTAAGTGTGAAAAGTTTCGCAATAACTTCTCAGAGTTAGACAATAAGGTGATCTGATTATAATGTTTAAATTTGTGGTCCATATTATAGTCACCGGTGTGATTACAGCTTTACTTCATTTTTGTTACGTCATTTTTGTAACGTCATCAAAAATCGTTACAAAAATGAAGAAGCAACATTGTTTGAAAATAATCTCAAATAGTTTATGCCAACAGAAATCTCAATGAGTGAAACCACCGTGCATTTTTATAAAGATACATAATAAACTATTCCAATAAACAATTAATGAAAAAGGAGCCGCTTACCTGTGTATTTTGGCAAACAACACAAAATGGAAAAATTAAAACTTGAATTTTTCCGGTCGACAAAAAAACACGCGTCGTGCACTTTTTCACACAGTAAACGAAATGACCGATTCAAATTCGTTTCTGGCGTGCCATTGACTCGTTGAACTGCTAAGTGTTTCTTTTTCTAGTTTTAATTATTACCAGATTTATTCGTTACAAAAATGATAAACAAAAATGAACAAAATTTCGGACGATGTTTTGTACGTAAAAAATATATATTTAAAATTATTTAAATTAAATAATGTATACTGAAGAAATACGCTTTCACTGTTGTGTAGGCGATATATTCACTCATAATTAAATAAAGGTTCCAGTAACTTTTTTAGGTCAAATTTTGTAACGTATCTCGTGAAGAGGACAAAAAATTTTGTATAGGGACCATCCGAACCCACCGAGAAAAAATAAGCATTATTTTTTTAATTGTAATATTTAATACATAAAACTGTTAAATTCTACTTTACAATACAACATTGTACAATAATAGGTACTTTTTTGATACTTAAAAGTATATTTAATAAAAAATATCGCGTATGGACAATTTTTTTCATCCAAATGGTCATTTTTAAAAATAATCACCCAGCTGTGATTTAGGCAAAAGACTTAGACGTGACAGTGTTTTTGTCTTTTGCCATTTCGTTTTATAAAAAGGAAAAAAATCATAGATAAAAAATGGATTACTTTGTTCATCACCTAATACTAATTGTTATGCAAGATAAAAGAAAAAAAAACAAAAAAATCGTGTCACAATAAAAAACATATATTTTTCAAATAAAAGTAAGTAACCTAAATAAATTAATATTACCTTAGGTCACCAGTAGGTAACGAAAACATAAACAAAAGAAGTTTTTCGTTTTTAATATTGACATAAAATATTTTTAATTTACTATTTTGTAGGATGTGTTTACATCGTAATCCTGACCCAGATTAAGCATCATTTTATTTTGAAACACGTAAAGTAAGTACTTAAATAATATAGATACTTTATTACAGGGACATATTCATAAACTACGACAAAGCTAGGTCGGACAAGATAGGGAATGTGTTTGAACAATTACATAGAAACCCAACTAAATTGAAAAAGGCACAAAATTCTTGATCTTATTTAAAATTTACAAATATTTACATTTATACAAACGACACAACTTTTTATTATAATTATACAGTTTACTACTAGCATTGATAAAATCCAGTACTTTATAGAACAGAGGTCGAAGCACATTCTATTTCTTGCTCAATGACTTTTTGCATACCCGCAGTTGCATTACTAAGTCAGTACAAACAAAAGCGCCGAACTTGAGCAACTCAATTCTGAATCATCACCACGAGATAAGCTTTTATAAGGCGCAATAATGATTTTGTGTTGCAAATTGTCATTGCGCTAAAATGAGCACATGAGTACCTAACCTTTGTCTTATATAGCCTGGACAGGAAGTCGCCATCAGTCTAATCCGCCATCGCTCGGCTCTGAGTCTTTGTCTTGTGACATTATATCTTTGGTACTTTCTACAGCATCCATTATAGCTTTGTCAGTATTATGTTTTGTTTTCGTTTCTACTTCACTGTCAACGGAACAAACACTTTTAGACTCAACTAAATGGCTTTCCTCGTTTTTAAAATTATCCTTAGAAATCAAGACGCTCTTTAGACGATCTTCTGTAAGCGATTTAGTTAAAACAGACTCATCGTGTGAAAGCGACAACTCAAACTGAGCAACCAGTTGGCTTAATACTTTTTTGAGATGATCAAACGACTCTTTATTTCCGGTGGCGGGCGGCGCGTCTAAGACAGCGGCTTCACAATTGTCACCGCTGCAAGTTCGCTCGAACTGTTTCCTGAGCGACCTCAGTTCTCCGATAAAGACTTTTAGAGTGGGATCGGCGTCCAGGGCCTCCGTCAACTGACGGCCCTCCTCGGAGAACAGGAACACGGAGGGGATGACAATATCGTCCTTACCGTCCCCAGACATGGCAAACATGGCCGTGTTCTCGTGCGTGGAGCCCGGCACGTTGTCTATGATAATGGCAAAAGGGATGCCCGCCGCCTGCATGTTCCGCACTTTTTGTGCGAAGGTACACTGGCCCCGTTTGGCGAGGCCGATCTTGCCTTGGACTTGAGCTTGGTTGTATATAGTGGTGCAGGCGTCGATGGGGTCGACGATGACAACAACGCCTATGCTGCGGTGCTCGCCCGATATCTCCTTGCCGAAATGTGCCGGCCCAGCAGGCAAGATTTTGTCCAGCACCTTGACGCCGGCCGGCATGACGCCGTTCTCCATGTCACTCATCGAGTTCCACTTTGACATTTCGTGCATGAACGTGAGTCCTTCGGCGGCGTCCTTTGCAGACTTAGCCTGAAAGAACAATTTGATTTCATGTTAAATCTAATGCACTTATATAGATTCATTACAAAATTAATTTAAATATAGTATATTTTTATTGTATATATGTCTACAATTATATAATTGTAGACAGATATTACTTACTGTGGAAGTGGTATAGAGTAGCTGTACCCTGCCGTCGGGTAGCGTGAGCACGGATATGCCCATATCAGCGAGCGCGCTGACCTGACGCGGGTTGTTGAGCGGGCGGAGGCGCGCGGGAGGCCGCGCCGCGCTCGTGCCCAGCAGCTGCCGCATCGGTAGGCGCACCTTCTCCGGCACCAATGATGCCGTGTTCGGACACGTTCTGCACACAATTCACACCCATATCGTTAATCACCAAAAAATAAGAAATTTAAACATGCGATATTATACTTGTCTTGGCAATCTTGGCAGCTTTGGGAATCGGGATTTACTCGTATTTTTTGAAATTTTATGACAAAGATTTATAAACCTATACGTTTTATTAAATTTCTGAACAAAATAATCTTATCAGTTACATTACGTTCTCTTATCATCTCTACAATTCAATTATTGACGTCATGTTAACTTTCTAAACAAAACATAACGATTAAACTAATAAAGTATGTTCCTTATGATTTCAAAAACAGAAACTAAGCAACTGGATTTGTAAGATTCTTTTGTTTTATGTAAAGTGTGAATATACTAACTTTCTATATTTATCCTCGTCTTCGTCATCAATTTTAAACGTGTACGTATTATTTTTCCGTGTTGTGCCCAAAGACAACGGCAGGAAGTGGGCTTCAGTTGTCAGTACATAATCCTCCAACTTGACGGGTAGATCTTTATCTTCCCCGAATAACATGTAGAGATATTTAAACGTTTCTGCTAAAACGAACGAGTCCATCCTGTCCTCGTGGACCCTGGTCCGGACGTCGTTGACGGCAGCGTATCCGCAAGGTACCCTGGTGTACTGTTGGAGAGCTTTCAACACGGTCTTTCCCACTTGAAGGTAATGGTCGTCTTCAGTCGCGCGGTGAAGGAAATACGTAGACTCGAGGAATTCCGGCCGCAAAGGATGTTGACCCCAGTGAACCTAATAATTTATTATTGATTATTTCCAAGCGCAATTTCCAATATCTTCATAATTGTCAGAGTAAACGCTTGTTTGGCACTCACTCCACTGACAAGAACAGCTCTTTATCACATAATAAAGTTACATATTTCGATATACCTGGAAATCCGAAGTAAAGGCTTCCGGAATGAAGGTATGCCTCTGCATGACCTGGTAGAGCATCTCGTGCGTCTCGACGGCGGGCCGCACATCGCCCAGCAGCACCTGCAGGCCGGGCCAGAACGCCAGTAGCGCGTCCATGAAGTTGCGCGACTGGAGGTGAGGCCTGATTGCGAAACAATGTGTACAATCTTAGTGCTAGTATAAGAAGCAAGGCTTGCTCCACTATATAAGCTACTAAGTCAAAGTCAACGTATTCTATGTCGCAAAAGCTAGATGAATTATAACTTAGTTCACTTGAATGCAAATAAAACGTAACGAAAGGGTGAATTAAACAAAACAAGTTCTTAATGTTACATGTCCGTACGTACCTATGCATATGCACAGCCAACATAACTGGACCCCTGATGATGTACTTCATGACTGCATTGTAATGTCGGTTGAACCTGGCCAGGTACTTCTCGTCGCCGAGCAGGATATACGCTTTGAGGCAGTATTCGTAGTAAGAGTCGATGCCGGCGCCGACACCCGCGTCCTTGCGCACCCAGTCGCCCGAGTGAATGTTTATCACAGTGCCCATCAAGTCTGATGTTCTGTTTTCATACCAAATGAATATGTTTAACAAAGGTAATTGTTTACTACGAATCTGGTTCAGAAACTGACTTGATATCATCACATGACGCAAGGTGATAGGTATAAGGAATCGTCGGCTCCCGTACCGTACTATTACAATTCTTTTACACATATTGTCACTAGTTTATTACAGTGTTATAAATACGGAAACCATTTATGGCTATCTAAATATAAAATAATATAAAGCGTAGCGATTACGCTGATTTTGCTGAATGCTATTTTGTAGTGTAGAGGATCAAAAATGCTGTGTAGTAAAATTTTTAACGTTCTCGAGTTGTGGAACCTTTAAGAACCGCTACTAAATAGAAAACTATGATTGTATTGTGTATTTATTAACGTAATTATGTATTATTTATTTTTATTATTATGTATTATTAATGACGTCAGTTTTTACCTATGTCTGATTTTCCACAAGCGGTCCATGGCTTTGTGAGCTTTCTGTTCGTAGACAGGGTTGCCGGTGAGGCGGGAGAGCGCCGCCATCTCCAGGATCATAGTACCCGCGCAAGCCGTGCAGGTCTCGCGCGACTCCGAAATACCACGCATACCGTGACGGAGGTTTACCTAGTAGAAAAAATCAATAACTACAGCAATGGTACGTGAGGAATTAATAACGCATCGATTGCAGATAAGAGTAACATGTAGTTATATAAGTAAGTATTTCAAGCATTCGCTGATTCAATATTTGTATGTAGGTATTTTTTTATAGTTTAAATGTTGTTTTCACCAGGAAAACAAATAAGCACGACAGCAAGTACCTAATTAACTTTATTACAGTGAAAACTTGGCTTTAAACGCTAAGTGATAAATCAACTTCTGTCTGAATGTTAGGTTTTAAAAATATAATTACAAAAGAGAAGCGAGTGGAAACGTTTTCGCGCATATTTCATACGTCACAAGTGGAGCTGAATAGCGAGGGCACTAACTTTTCCGTGCGGTATTCCAGTGGAAGTGTTAAATGCCGGTAATAGTCTCCGGCCGAGGTCTTCGGCCATGACGAGCAGCTCACCGGCGTACCAGTGCAGCGCCGGCACTTCGGACTGCAACGCCGTCGCCAGCACATGCGCCGACAACAAACCTCTGCAAATTAAACATTGGAGGTGTAGCGATTCACTGACTCACTTTATTAAAGAACGCGACCGATTCTTCAGTTTACAAATAAATACTTCATAAATGACGTAAGTAAAACACACATCTCGTGTACCTCCCCAACATAGCAGAAGTGATCCCATTTAATTCCCACTCCACTTTTTATTTCTCTTTTATGATCAACTCGGAAAATTGAAGAGAATTTTGCTTAGATTCTATTTTTATTTCTTACGAATTATTTTGTTTTTATCTTATGGTAATTATAAGTATTATAACTCACAACACATTAATTTGATTTATGAGACAGGTTTAAAAGTGTAAGAGTATTTTTATATAATAAGACTACCGCTGAAAGTTTATTAATTGCAGTAATTTTGTACAAATATGGATACGCAATATCTACACCTCAATGCGTGCAACGAGCGCTTTTTTTACCGTATTTGGTACTTGATTGAGTAGCCTTGAAATTTACTCTGATGCCCAAATTTTCTGTTCTTCTATGACTTTTACATTACGCGCATACTATTTTATTTAGTATAAATTGTCGTTATTTTCTAGGTATTCATTAACTGATAAATTGGGAAGTGAAGTGTCCTAGAAACAATACATACACATTGACTGGATGTTGGTACTTAATCACATAAAACTACTGGGTGGATTTGGGTAAAATGCACAGATATTAATAATGTTGTGACTTGGCGACTTCGCCAACAGAATCACATACATTAAACCAGTACAAATAACAGGTAATAACAAAAATTTATATTGAGCCGCTTACCCTAGCATTCTGATGTTAGTTTCAAAAACAGAAACAGCAATATCGTTGTCAAATTTCACATCTTTGATCACAAGCTTTATTGCTCTGCTGAACTCTGAGAAATCTCCCATTACAGCTAAAGTATCCAAACTGTCCACCAGTGTCAGTGAAAAGCTGAAAATAAAAAAAACTCTCAGTAAAACATTACACACTCACAATGGTAATGAGAAAATAGTACATAGTCTAAAAATGTGCACACCAAGGATGGTAATACATTTATGAAATATCTTTGTCCAATGTACAATTTAGTAAAAGAAATTGGACAACTTTGGGATGACTTCATCAAACTATATTAAAAAATAATATCAAATATTCAACAGCATAAGTTGCATAAAGGAAGATATTTGATAAATGTAATACCTACCACCCCAAGCAAAATCAAAAAGTGCGATTGTTTTAAAACAAAAACCTAAACTCTTTAAGATATTACTTAGGCATATTTGAAAAAATTAAAGACAAAGAATAAGTTTTCATGATCTGGGAGTAAGTAAAATCTGGGTATAGAAACTGAACAATATTGAAGAGCACCAAACTCTGGTAACAAGTTTATAATATTGACAGCATTTTCTATAAACTTCTAAAATAGATGTCTCATGATGCAGCAGCAGAGATAGCGCAGTTAATATGAAGACAAATGTTTGTCAGTTTCTCAAAAGAAAATATTTAAAAAAAGTTAATTCTAGAATATACCTTTACATATAAAAAAAAACAACTGGCAATTAATCTTATCGCAATTCGCAGTTTTGCACTATTAAAAACTCCATAATAATATACTTGAAGATACCTACTACTAGAAATTGTTATACAGCCAATAATTTTAATGCTAATAGTTGTACAAGCAGTCATTAAAATGTTAACAAACTTACTTTCCAAGTGCATCATCCATGTCACCCCGACATGGTGTAACACCCTTCCATCTTCCTTTGCAGCTCAAAGGCATCAGTTCATCGGCAGGATATGCATTATCCATATATGAATTATAAGCATGATAAAACATTTTCCTTGCCTCTTCCCTAAAAACAATAATAGTGATAGAAACATGGATGTAGCATGTGCCTGCACTGCTTTCCAATGAAATAACTTTATTTGATTTGTAACATAGTAATGCTTCCTTTTCGCTTTCCAAATGTGTTGCAAGAAAAGCAGTTACAAAAGCTTTTAGAAGGTAGACTTCTTTTTTATATGAAACTTTTGCTTTTGAGATATATTCAGAGTGCCACAGATATTCCAAGAGATCCCACAAGAACAGCAATCACGGAAAACTATGTTGTATATAGTTGTCTATAACTAACTAGTTTTTTAGAAACTCTTCAGCTCCAGTCTTGCTCTTGATAAAATACATACCTACATCCTATGGTGACATTATGCCATTACCTTAGAATATAATTGGTAAGGTCTGTCGTATGGTAGGAGGAAGTAAACAGCACTTACCTTAGACTTAATCTCTCGCTTTTAGACATAATATGTGATGTTTCCTCTTCTGTACTCACACATATTATAGCTAGTATAAAAACTAATAGGACTCTATATGCCATTATTTTCATCACAATATTTTTCCAATGACTAGTGCAGAAGTTAAACTGTATGAATAATCAATCACAGAATGTTTAAAGCAAGGTACAAAATCTTGGGAGTGTAAAGAAATATGCAGACATTCCGATATTATCACATCGCAATAAGAACTATGACAATATAATCCTTTAAGGGAAAAATACTATTAGGAAATAAAAAAAAACATAGTATGAGCGAGCGGTCTGTAATGAGGTGTAGTGGGTAAAGTTATAGCACGTAATACGTATGATATGATATGAAATGGAATGGGTATTGGATGAATGATGGATGGTCGTCACGTCAATCAGACAGACAGTTGTGTGTGTGTGTGGCATTTATTTTTATTACTAAAGAATTTTTAGCCTAGTAGCCTTATCAATATATTGGTATTTTGTTGGATTTTCTTATTTTAGTGTTACCAGCGTCAATGGTTTTGCAGTGACAAAGAGTTTATTTATCTATAAAGCCATTTTAAGTGCCCGTTCGCACGAGCGTTTTTTTAACGCGCGTTAAAAAAGCGCCTAAATGTAACAAACACATTCCTACACACAATGATATTTTATAAGTACAGATACCTTCATAGTAATTGACATTTTAAAATGTGCCGAAAAATTATTACAATGACAGCTGATGACAGCACTTTAATATGCTTCAAATGTCTTCAGTGCATATAGAATAACATTTTAGTCGCAGAGCGGACACTTTTTTGAAATGTACCTAATAGTAAGAAATAAAGCGTCTTGTAAAAGTAAAGAATTGTTATCAAAATATGTAACATTTTTTTTAATTGTTAATAAACGCACACGTTTTTTGAGAACTGCCTTTCTTGGTGATTCTAGAATACCTTCTAACTAAAATGACATTATCCAGACTTGACGCAGAGTTCTGAACATTATAAATTAGTTTTTTCTGAAAAAGAAAATAATATTATAAATAGTTTATTGTAAGAAGAAGTTAGTAGGTACATCAGTAGTTATACAATAGGTACAGCATATTTCTAAAAGAAATTTCTTCCTACAGACCCCACAGAGAGAGACGTGAAAGTAAGAAGGAATTTTTGCACTTTTTATTCAGAATTATTAATCGAATTAACATCATTTAATTATGTTAATAAGTAATTATGCTTATGTTAATGAAATAATTTATTTTAACTACAACTATAAGTTTTTCGAAACCTTTTTTCGAAACATTTTACGATTTAAAAGAAGGTTGGAAGTGATTGCTACAGATTCTGATACTTTTTGATGGTGTCCAATCTGGTTCGCATCTTTGTTCACGAACAATAGCAATCCAGTCTTGTACTCTGACCTGATCACTCGGAAATCTGATTCTATAAAAGAAAAAAGGCATTAATTTTTACCATAAAAGATTATAAAACTAGAATTTAGTAAAACCATTTTAATATTTATTACATAAGTCCATTACATAAAATAAATAGGTAGCTATCATAAAGAAGAAGTAAATTGGAAAACTAAAAATTAGGCATAATATGCTACATTCATCAGTCGCATGTCCGTAGTAACTAATCTATGTCTCGCATCCTTATTGCTCTCGCGTCAAAATCAATCGCTCTTTTTCTCTTTATCTGAATTATGGCGTCCTTGAAAAAAAAAAAAATGTAATAAAATAAAATGTATCATTGCATACTCACGAGTGGTATAAGATACACCTCTGTGATTTGTTCACTTTCTTGTCGTAATTGGTACACTTTCGAAACACCACGAAGGCATTTTTTATTTATTTAGTCAAATTTTAGTACCTGACAGGAACGTCATGCTCTTGACCGCGCTTGTCGCAGACTAACTACAAGTTGTCACAGTTAGGTCAATTTACAGTCTTCAAAATACGTGCGCATACAACATATCTGCACCTAGTATAATATTATAATATCATTGTATTCCTAATATCCGTGCAAACGACAGTGCTTTTTCAACGCGGCGTTTTTTTATTGCGCACTGTCCCATTTTCAATATTTTCAATTTCGAAAAAATAAATCATAAGAAACTTCTTAGGTAGGGCTGAGCTGTAGGCTACTATCGGGGTCCGTAGGTGGCGGATAACGGAACGGCCATCAGATATGATGGTTAGCTGCGAATATATCGAATAAGCAGTCCCCGACCACACAGCGGCAGGATAATAGGATGTAGTGAGGAGCTTGGGGGCCAAGCTTCTCTAGAAAAAGCTGCAATATCCGGACTATCTTGTGACGTGGCGAGTAAATGCCGCCACTAAATAAGCATTCCCCTGGTGTCAGGCAGCAGTGGCATCAGTACTGGCTGGAGGCTGAAGAGACATATTCTCTGTATGGCTCCAGACCAGACATCCACGGGCGAGTAACATCGGCTGTGGTACTGCGGTGTGGAAGGCAAAGTGGGAAACCACCACACTATATTCCCTTTTAAGGAGCATGAAGATGGAAAATAAAAGTAATAATGTTCTTGACAACGGGCTTCCACGATGTAACATGCCGTGGCGGTCTGAGTCCGGCAGGGTCAGGAGCAAGGCTGACTCGGTCGTCATCCTGCGAAATCCTTGTAAGATTGGGACGTGGAATGTGAGGACAATGTTGCCAGATGGCAAACTAGAAGAACTGAAGTCGGAGATGGAAAGATTGGATTTGGATATATTGGGGTTATGTGAAACAAGATGGGAGGGGAATGGGGATTATTGGAGTGACGAATAGAGAGTAATTTTCTCGGGAGACAAACAAGGTACAAATGGTACAGCAATAGTGTTAAATAAAAAATGGGGAAATCAAGTACAGAACACAATTCACTATAGTGATCGATTAACAGTTGTCAAAATAAAAGCCAAGCCAAAAGATCTTATAATATTACAAATTTATATGCCTACAGGATCTCACACAGATGATGAAATAGAAGAAATGTATTGTCATATTGATACAGTGTTAGACTCTGTACAAGATAAAGATTATTTAATAGTAATGGGGGATTTCAATGCTGTAATAGGGGAGGGGGTAGAAGAAGATATAGTTGGAAAATATGGTCTAGGAAAGAGAAATACAAGAGGAGATAGATTAGAACAATTTTGCAAAGAAAACAATTTAACAGTTTTAAATACAATGTTTCAACATCCAAAAAGAAGATTATATACATGGAAGATGCCGGGGGATATAGGAAGATACCAGCTAGACTTCATTTTAGTTAAAAACCTACCTGGTGCTGATATAAATTCCGACCACAACCTTCTAGTCAGTATACATAATATAGAATTAATTAAAAACAAAAGTAAGAAACGTAAACCTAAGAAGATTGATCTCAGTAAACTTAGAAATATAGAAAACGAAAGTAGAGTGCAATATAGTTATAATTTAAAGGTTAAGATAGAGGAATATAGAAGTAGTTTTAGAGAAAATAGTATATCTAACTTAAGTATAGAGGATAGATGGAACAACACAAAACATATTTTAACAACCACAGCAGAAGAATATCTAGAGAAAGAAAAAATTGTCCCGCGAAAGAAATGGTTAAGTAAAGACATAATAGATTTAATGATAGAGAGAAGAGCATTTAAGAACAAAACAGATGGATATAGCATTAATAAATACAAACAGTTATCGAATACAATCACCACCAAATGTAGAGACGCAAAAACGGCTGACATAATTAAAAACTGTGATGAAATAGAGAACTACATATTAAGAGGAAGAATGGACCATGCTTACAATATTATTAGACAACTTGATAAAAAACATAAAACAAAAAGTGCTTCAATCTTAGACGAACAGGGTAAAATTTTAATAGAACATAAACAAATAGTAGAAAGATGGATACGATACTTAGAAGAGCTATACAAAGGAGAAGGAATGACAGAAAATGATATTGAGAAAGAGATAACAGAAAATAAAGACAATCTGGGCCCAGATAGGTATACTTAGAGAAGAATTCGATAATGCAGTTAATTACATTCAAAATGGCAAAGCTGCCGGAATCGATAATATCTACATTGAAATGATCAAATATTCTAATTGTGAATTACTAAATGATGAAATATTCGAAATAATTAAATTAATATATGCAAGAGGTATTGTACCTACAGATTTTAGAATTAGCAAAACAGTAACACTGCCAAAGAAAACGAACACACTGAAATGTGAAGAGCATCGCACACTTAGTCTTATATCACAAGCAAGTAAAATTCTATTGAAAATTTTGCAAAACAGAATTCGACCTATAGCTGAGGAATATCTGGGACCAGATCAATACGGTTTTCGACAGCAAAAAGGGACAAGAGAAGCCATATTAGCCTTGAGATTAGCAATAGATAGGAGATTAGAGTTAGATTTAGATACCCACATTGCATTTATAGATTTAGAGAAAGCATTTGACAAAGTTAATTGGAAAAACATGATGACCATTTTGAAAGAAGCGGGATTAGATTATAGAGATCGTAAAATTATATATGAGCTTTATAGAAACCAGGAAACAGTAATAGAAATAGGAGAAGAAAAGGAACAGGCAAAGATAAGACAAGGAGTTAGGCAGGGATGTCCACTTTCACCACTTATATTTAATATTTTTATAGAATGTGCCATCAGAAAACTAATAGAATCAGGAAAAGGGGGGATTAAGTACAATGGGACAAAAATACAATTTATACGGTTTGCTGACGATATAGCTGCGTTAGCCGAAAGCTCAAACCAGCTAGAAGAGCTACTAACGGACATGAACCAGGTTTTTGAGGAATTTGGTTTGAAAATCAATGTGGCAAAAACCAAAACACTTGTAGCGTCAAAATCAATAGCCAGGCATAGACAGATTAAAATAAATTCCACAGCATTAGAGCAGGTTAAACAATTTAAATATCTGGGCAGTCTTATTACCAGCGACTCAAGATGTACACCTGATATAAATGCTAGGATAGCGATGGCCAAGCAAGCTTTTAATAATAAAAAAAAAGTACCTTTTCAAAGCCCGCATAGCAAGAACAATCCGAAAAAAGCTTATAAAGGTGTATATCTGGAGTATCGCTCTATATGGCAGCGAAACGTGGACATTGAATAAAAAGGATAGAGAAAGACTGGAGGCATTTGAGATGTGGTGTTGGCGCAGAATGGAGAGGATAAGTTGGACTGAAAAGAAGAGAAATGAGGAGGTATTACAGATTGTGGGAGAAAAGAGAAGTTTACTAAAATCTATTGAGAACAGAAGAGGAAAGATGCTAGGACATTTGATACGACATGATTCCTTCATAAAAACATCATAGAAGGAAAAATTGAAGGGAAAAGGAAGAGAGGAAGACCCAGACGGACGTTCCTAGAACAGGTGAAGGAAAAGGCGGGTGTCATGTCGTATAAAGATGTTAAAAAGAAGGCAGAAAATGTGGAGGGATGGAAGAGGCTCCACCGACAAGAGCTTAGCTCTTAAATAAGAAGAAGAAGAAGAAGAAACTTCATACTTACATTTACGCGAGCGTTAAAAAAACGCCGCGTTATAATATAGAGTGTTTTTAAATCTCGTGCGAACGGGGTTTTATCTTAAATATGTAGTATTATTATTTTACCATTAAAAATTACCTAGGTACTTACCTATATAGTATTTAAGTATTTTGAACTGGGAATAAATGACTTACTTTTTTACCTATAGTCACAGAGGACTAATAATATAGTGTAACACACAGACGTATGAAAGCTGCTGTAACTGTGTAACCAAAGTGTAATATGAATGAAACCCACCTTAGTCAATGCTACTCACAGAGCACCCCCTAAATGCTACTAGTATTTCAGTAACGGCCCAAAAGACTTTTATACTGGGCCAAAAATATAAAAAATCATGTGACCCTCGGGTCAGTGTTGCTATGCTATTGCAACCTTTGCTTTGCAGTTGGTTGGTTGGTTGTGGTTGCTTTTTTGATTGCTCGCCCGCTAACTAGACCCGGCCGCCATATTGCTTTTTCAGCGGTTGAATTGGGTTGAACTGTAGTTGTGGTTTAATTCGTTTATTTGATTTATAGATTTGAACGTTGTGAATTAAATAGTTGCTTACATTAAATAAGTATCGGTGCCACTGTTTTGTTGTGGAAACGTTTTGACTCGCCAATCGTTTGCCTACATCAACTTGTTAAAAAACCTGGGATTCATCGTTGGAATAACCAAGTTGCCAAGTATAGAGTGGAGCCGCCGAGTTTAAGAAAAAGCTAAGATATGAGACCGCGCATTGTAGTTGGAGAGGGTATTAATTAAGAATTCTCACAGTAAGTTTCAACTCATTAGTAATCGTTATTTTACGAAGTTATGACCGGCGGGGGATTGTTTACATTTTCTTCGAAATGAGAAATGTTTTTTATCTTGGGTTTCTGATAGTATTCCTATTTATACATGAATTAAACATAAGCAATTTTTACCTGTACCTATTATGATTTTACATTATTAAGACGACATTTTTAAAATGTGGAGCAAATATTACGTCTACAGGTTCTACAACTTACGTTTCTAATTTTACTATACTAGTGTTTACAAGTAAACAAAACATTGTTATTTATTAAGTCGAAAATATTTTTCGGTCAGAAGTTACGTTATGTTTTAGCTGTTTGACCTTTGAAGTAGTGGTACTTAATGTACACGTAGCTCTGTCGACCTGTACCATGGAACCGCCATTTTGATTGCTAGTGTTGTCAGGGGGGGAAGGGGATCGAGGAGGGGGCGGCGGTCTTCACTATAAAAAATATGACGCTCAGTCAGTCACATTGTACCATTTCTCATAATCATCTTATCTTTCAAAACATAACCTTAGGAGTATGTCTTTCTTTATAGCTACTTTCACATGGACTTGCAGTTAAGGTCACAATGAATGGGGAACTAAATGGAACTATGGAGCAATGCACTGATTCTAGCCTACCCGATACAATTTGCGAGAAGATAATCAATATAAAGAATTGTGATAGTGAGGCCAGCAATAATGAAGCTGACAATCCTCTGGAAAGTGTTACCAGTCAGCATCAAGACAACACAGACTCAGGAGACTCTACATCCAAGAATAATGATGACATTCAAGTTGACCAATGCATTTCTGAAACATCAAACGAGCCTAAGGAGGATCATAGCAGTAATGAGCACATAAACAATCACTCTACTAAAAGTAATGAGTCCTTTGCCGAATCTGTCGCTAGCTCCCAAGGAAAAATGCATAAAGTGACTAAAGATATTGATTCAGACAGTAATTCTGTTCAAGCATACACTGAAAAAAATAACCATGACGATGAAGTAAGTAAAAATATGTATTATATTTCCTAAGTTTTAGTGTGTAGATTTGAATCTTTAATTCAGTAGGTAGTTGTTACAAACTAAAATGAATTTTATAATTTCAGGAAGCTCAGGAAATAAATTCAGAAAGTTGCTCTGAAGATGAGGGTTCTGTCTTATCAAGGGGACCAATGGCAGATGATACTGTTAGTATTAACTCAGATTCAGAATGCGACAATGAAGATGATACCTCCCAGGAAAGTCAAACTAATAATGATATTATAATCGTAGAAAATGACAGGAATGAAAATCAAAATAGCAATTCTCTTAGTTGTAACAGTCCAGAGGTCCATGAAATAATTAGTGACAATGATGACTGTGTTGTGACTAATGATGACAATTCAAATGCAGCTGAACCTCCGGTACGAAGAAGTAGCAGAGCCACTAAAAGAAAGAGATATATGGAAGAAATAGAGAATGGGGATGATGATTCAAGGTTAACAGTATCTGACATAGAGGAGGTTGAACTAGAGGATCCACTCAGTAGTAGAACAAAACACATAGTTATAAACAACACAAAAGACTTGGTAGAAATGGCAGCAAAAAAAATGAAATCTAATCAAAACCAAGAAAAAGAACATACAGTTGTAATTATTGATACTCATACAAAAAAACAGTCTACATGTGGAAAAAACAGTACATCAACATCGTTAACTTCAAGCACTCAAAATTTATACCAGAGTATGATTGCCCGAGGTACAACCGTGACTCCAGTCAGCAGTAAGGCAACTGCTAATGTCTCTAGCCCCAACTCTGCTTCTAGTTCACAGACCTCCATACTACCGTCTCTCACTGACGATATGTTTGTTGTAGAGGCGCCTTCCTTTATCGTACCTTATGTCTATGAGAAACCTTCCCGTGAGCCATTTAGAGAATTTGTAGATAAATTAGGTAAAGAATTGGAGGAACAAAAAGCCAAAGAGGAAGAAGAAAGAAAACAAAAAGAGAAAGAAGAGAAAGAAAAGTATTTACAGTTGAGAAAAGAAAGAAAAGAGAGGGGTGAAGAAGTATCTGCTTCTGAAGATGAAAAAGAGGATCCAAATGAAGCAGCTAAAGAGGAAGAACGTAAGAAAAAGAAAGCTGAAAAACGAGGTAAATATTTTATTTCACAGTAGAAAAGAGATCAAACACCGTTATTCAGTTTAAGAAAACTAGTAAACTTATGAAATAGGTTGGTTATGTTCATATGTGTCTGTTTGTGCAGCTCTGCTTAAGTCTCCGTTATTGCGAAGGATATAAGTGTGATAATATACTATGTACTTTATAATACGTAAGTGTGATTTAATGTTCTGAAGTAACATATTTTTTTCTTATAACTTACAGAAAAACGGAGGCGTAAAAATGACGATGATGATGCTTCATGGGATGGTGAATCAACTTCTGATTCAGAAGACGAAACACTCAGCGACAACGACACTGTGGTGCTTAAAGATAAAGCAGACTCTATTGAAGAAATCAAAGATATCACTGATTTAACCATTGATAAGGTTTCAACTGGAAAATCGGACAATTACTTTGACTGCTCACTTGGTAAATTCTTTGTCAACATTGGGCTTAGTCTTGTGCAAGAGTTTGTACAAAATGATTTATTGAAACAACAAAATCGAAAATTATACAGAGAGAAGAAGTCTGGACATAGTACTAAAGAAACACAGAGTGCCATTGCATCACTCATGAAGAATTTAGAATTTAGTAAAGAAAACAATGCACCATATGTTTTTCCCCAAAATAAATGTGATTTTTGTAGTTTTAAAACAGAGTCGATATTGGCTCTCAATCACCATTTGGAAACACCCCATATGAAGAATAACCTGTATAAGTGCAATTTCTGTGATTATGAAATTAAAAGCCCGCATGAGATTTTATCTCACATGGAGAATGTGCATAAAATAAGGGGGAAGTTGGAGAGAGCTCCAGCCTACCATCAGTGTTGCAACTGTCCTTTCGAAGACAATGGCAAAGGTAAACTTGCTCGCCATCAGGTTGCCTGTGCAAAGAAATTCAAACCTGAACTTAATTTGTCTCCACCAATAGAGTGGGAGCCTCCTGCAAAGATACCAAAGGTATGTCATAATTTAAGTCAACCATTTTTTGTGGTCATTCGGTTTTGGGTTATGAAAACTCTTTCATTCACTTTATTTTATAATTGTATTGACATCGTTTTTGGAATTGTAGATTGCTCGAGCCCGAAATAATATGATGGGTACATATCAGAGTGCTTTCAACCGTCAAGTGGGAAACAATATGGTGAAAACACCTATCAATATCGCGAACCTGATGTCGGGCAGCGGCGGGTTCAAGCCCCGCGGCCGCTCTCCGCTGGCTGCGCATTCTCGCGCGCCTGTTCACGGCGTGCCCATTATGCGCGCCAACGTCGGCGCACGCCACAACGCACCTACTACGGGCCTTTACATTAACAACTATCCGATTACCGTAAGTACAACAACCTACATTTGGAATAATTTTCTTTGATGGTCTATGTCTATGATATAGGAAAGAACATTCACAATACTTGTGTTCACACTACTACAATACATTCACAATACTTGTAGCAATACTTGAATAGGGAGAGTTAGGGAGAGATATGCATTATTCAGGCTCGAGATTTGCGCTTTATTTATCCTATCATTTATATTGCACATAACGTATGCTCTGCTCATATTTTTCAGAATAATTCAAAACCGAAATCTACGCATCAACCGTCAATTTCCATAACGCCATTACCGCGACAACCGCAACCGACTCCACCACAGACAGCAACAAAGAACACATTCGTCATTTGTGAGATTTGCGACGGCTATATAAAGGATTTGGAACAGTTAAGAAATCACATGCAATGGATACATAAAGTGAAAATTCACCCCAAAATGATTTACAACAGGCCTCCACTAAATTGCCAAAAATGTCAATTCCGGTGAGACTAGAAACATTTAGAATTTACATTTTTTTAAGATTAATGACTTCTTATAAAAGGCACTCTGTTTTGGTTTTCCAGATTCTTTACGGATCAAGGTTTAGAGCGACACTTGCTCGGATCGCACGGCCTAGTGACTAGTTCTATGCAAGAAGCTGCCAACAAAGGAAAAGATGCCGGCAGATGCCCAGTCTGTGGCAGAGTAAGTATAGCATGAAATCAGATTAAAATTCTTATGTGATACGTGGCAATATTGGGTGGGTGTTACAACATAGCAATATTCTATGTTATAGGTCTATCAGTGGAAGCTATTGAATCATGTGGCCAGGGATCACAACCTGACGCTCAAACCAGCGCACCTCTCGTACAAGTGCACAGTATGCACCGCCACTTTCGGAATGTACAAACAGTTCGAGAATCACGTGTACTCGGCTCACAGTGTCGTAGCGAAGCGTGTCATGGACAAGAGCAAGGCTCCCCCCGCCGCCGCCGCCAAACCCTCAAGCGACTCTTTGCTTAAACCTATGAAGATCAACGATGAAATCACGATTATACCGCAATCTGCTAAAGCCGCCACCTCTGCGAAATCTAAATAATGAAGGTATTTACACTTTTATTACATAAGCAGTGACTCATTCAGGTACATATTTGGGCAGTATAAATCATCTTCACTCTGTGCCATATTAATCAGTGATTTAGTGCACGGCTGTCTCATATTCTACAGGTAATCCATCGTGGATTGAATGCCTAAAAAGTGTTACTTAAATTACTAATTAATCAAATTTACCAAAAGATAAAATAAATGTTACTATGACTGGAATGAAAGTTTCATAAATATGCACCAGCGAATATATGAATATCTTGTAGCGTCCGCCTGCGATTGTACGCATCTATTTTCATGTCTTGGAAAAAATATAGGTAATAATGTTATTATATTTTATGTTATTTACCACATTGTAAAAAACAAAGAAATCAGTTCAGTGGTTTTTGCGTGTAGAGTAAAAAACACCCTCTGATTAATTGGCACAAACAAACGCACATACGTTATTAAACGTAGGGGAATACCCATAGGGAATACCAAATCATAGGAGCTCACCTAGTTTTTGCTAATGCGAAATTACCTGTATTATTTGCTTTTTTGTTTGAAATACTTAGATATTCTTTGCGATTTTATTTTGCGAAATTTATTTTTAAGTACTTATATCAGTTATTAAAAACCAACTTAATATTAATCATCCTGCATGTTCGACTTTGGCCACGATAGTAAGTCCCTTGTTGTGATAACGAGTAAAAGGATGCGCGGTAATCAAACAAATACTTTCTATCCCTTCACTGTATAAATCTTAAAGACGGAGGGTCATCACATCTAGCAATGTCGTCAGGGCCTGTAGTTAGTTACACACGAAGCAGCTTACTTATCAGAAACTATTGATGCGCCTCAAACGCTGCAGGGCGAACAAAATGCATTGCTATTACTTATTTTGTTTTGATACCGCGAAATGGATTTATCATTGTAACAAATAAGCGATTCCGTTTAAGATTTGCAGTTCAGACAATTTATTTTGTCGGGTCGATCCCACTATACCAATTACCCATTGCAATGGTGATTCTGGGATTTCACTTTTTTCGTCAAAACAGTCCCACTATACCCATTGATTCAAGAATTGGCCAGTGGGTATAGTGGGAATTATTTTTCATACAATCGTGTCCCAGAATAACCATTTGCGGCGTTTAATAAGCGCATGACGGCGGTTACCATACTGGCCACAAAGCTTTAATATCTCTTTCGACAGTGTGACATTAGATACATTAAAGTTACTATCCAAATTACCTACATGTTTTCAATATAGGTACACACAGCGCGTGACTTTCGGCATGCCAGCGCGTCAAAAAAACGTCCTTATATCGTAATGGTGATTGTGGGAAAGTAAGTGCCACTATCACCATTAATGGGTATTCTCAATGGGGATAGTGGGATCGACCCATTTTATCTTAGGGATATACATGAAAACTTAAAACAAACAAGCGATTCCGTTAAAGATTTGCAGTTCAGACAATTTATTTTATCTTAGGGATTTACATGAAAACTTAAAACTTTGAATCCAGAGTAGAATTTGACCACATTATGCTTGTGTACTTAGGTTATGTACGTATGTATCGATGACAGAGACTGCCATGGAAGGGAACGGAATTACAGCTTCCTTTTTAAATTATGTTCAAGCCGCTAGCAACATCGTAAACATCAAAGTTCAGTGAAGAATGCAAACTAAGAAAGTTATCCTCATTTGCCGCTTACCGGTTTACTATAGTTGCTATACTGGTTTGGACGTGAATAAAAGATGCTTTGTCAGTTTGGAGCATCGACTAAAGAAGATCATTTTGTTGGCAGGTGAGGGCTAAGCTGTGCGGCGCGGCTGCAGCGTTCCACGAAGACCTCGCCGTTGCCTGCGCGCCATTAGCGTCACGACGACGTCCACCTCGCGTATTAGTGTACATTCCAATAGATTGTTGCACTTACCACATGTTAATATTTGTAAGTCTTTAAAATAATAATATATGGATAGGTATTTAATTAAGGGTAGACCTCATTCAGTTCCCGAATATAGTGTTTCTGTAGTAGCACTTTTGAATTACTTGTTCCAAAGGAACTTGAGTCACTGCCCAAGCTTTTAAAGCTAGTGATATACGTTTAATGTAAAATTTGATAATATATTATTGCCCTTATTGTTAATTAACACCAAAGTCGATATGTCGCTTACAATTATTGAATTCCAGTTGTAATGAGGGCAGTGGTGTATCGGGATCACAAAAATAGTGATGTAAATGTTGATATTACTAAATAGTAAATAATTATTAAAATTGGAATGTATACTAACTATGTAATTTATTGTTACTTTTTGTCATTCTTTAGATACATCATCATAATCACCGAAACGTAATTTCGATGTGATTTCCAAATAGATGAGGAGTGTAGATGATTGTAAATGTGAATTAATGCCCGTACAAACTGATACAGTTATTAAATTATGATGCTTAACTCAGTGAAACGATACAAGTACGACTCGCATTGCAGTGACAATATTGCCACGGTTTAACGTAGGGCTTGTAGCCTGTCACGCACGACAGTATCTGCCCAGCATTGTTGTAATACTAGTAATTGAAGAATGAATGGCGTTTTTTTATAACCTTATTATTAATTTATTCATGCTTACTTATGGTAGCCCCATGTCTCATTTCTATTCATTATTTGTATTTATGTTTTGAAGAGTGTTGTAGGCTTTTAAATGATCAACTGGTTTGATCGATTTTTGGTGTACACAGAAATGCAAATATTTGTTATTCAAACTTAATTACTTAACAGCTGTTTTTTTCTTCAAAAATGTTTAGTGTCATTTATTTTTTTAGTGTATATTATTTAAGTGGGTCAAATATTGCACCCTTTTACTTGATGACTCACTTACTCATCATATAAAATATTCTCATTGGTCTTGTAATAAATATGATGATAAAACTATTACAATTCCAGATTCCCACACAAATAAGACATAATTGCTTAATATCTTGTTGTTTTTACGTATGTCAATTACGCTGTAGATCTTGCGATGTAGCAGAAACTGATAGAACGTCAGAAAATGTGATTTCACAACATTTACATTCTTTGTCGTAACACACATAAGCGTAAGTACTAGTAGAGGTTACGACGAAAAATGTCAGATGTTGGAATCTTTTTTTTGCACTTTTCCTAGTTTTGTACTATTGAGATGTTTTGATTTTTGCTACTATCTAAAAATAGCATAGGCCGCCTTATTTAACAGGCCTTAGATCAAATTAGTATTTGATTTTTGAAGATTAAATTAAACTTGCCAATAAAACGAACTTTACTTTCATAAAAAAACTTATATTTTCTAAAAAACTGTTAATACTCAGCTGCGGGCCTGGACAGGTAAGGTCCAGTACCGTGATAATCCGTACCGGATCTGGATATACGCGGGCCCGCGCGCTGTTTTACGAGTACTACGGTTTAAAAATAAATATTAAGCTCACATGCTGCACGTATTATTTTAATACTTGTTTTTTCACCGTAGCAACAATTCTAGAACGTACTAGATTCGTCGTCCTAGTATTATAATAACGATTGGAATGCCATTTTATGTAATGCCTTAAATGTTCTTATTACGTAAAATAACTGATAAATTGATATTTATATAAAATTACCTACTTACAATGTGTACATGAAGATTGCCTTATCTTATAAACAAAAATAAGGAAGAGTACCTTCACTTAGGTTGTATGTTACCAACAGCGCTGGTTTGCGTCTTTTTATGCATTATCTTAGTTTGGTTTCCATACCTTATTTATATTGAAAAAATAAATGTCTGTTATTTATTCGATCTAATTGGATATTATTGATAAATGTAACTGTATTTTCATTGAATTCCAACAATGTCCGTATGGTTGGGTTTTATGACTCACAAACGAATGCCGTTGTGTTGTAACCGATTGAAATTACCGTGTACCTACTACCAAATTTTTAATATAATACAAAGTAATTAATAAGGGGTAGCGCAGCAACGCTCTTTAGTAAAAATATATTAATGTTAAATAATGTTCTAAATGTCAGCGGGGTACTTCATTCCAGACAATGGTTCATCCTTTCTCTGCGTGTCCAAACTCCTTTGCAAGAGCACTAACGATATGATCTAGCCAATGAAGGTAAACATTTTTGGATGCGTCTTCACCAGTAGGTTAATGTGCTTTTCATTCATATTTCATGGTTGATTATCCCTATATTTCGTATTTAAAAATTATATAAAAAAATGATTCATTTATTTTTGGTATTTTTTTATTTGATTTTAAGTACCTACATAAGTATCACAGAAAATTAAGGTGTTTTAAAAATTCTCATTCGCAAATCAGTTCGAAATAACTTCAGTAATTTAAGATTTGACGAATGGAAATATTGGGAAATACCTTACTATCACGTTCGTGCGTGTTCCAGAACACCTATTAGAATTGATTAACTATCATATGGCGATTATTATAATAACCACAAACTTGATAATATTGAATTACGTGTAGTTAGTTACATTACACTTGATCAGAAAAATGTTCTTGAAAAAATAATGGTATTTATTACTGGGAAAGTGAGTGCGAATCACATTCAAAGGCGGTCCGTTTTGGTTGAGCCATACGACAACTAGATTAACATCGTTGGTTAGTTATAAAGACGCATTCCTGATCTTTATTCTTATTTACGTGTAGTTTTTCATTATATTGAAGGTGCGTGGTAAAATATTTATTATTTAAATTAAGGATTTTTAAGTTGTCAAAATTTTCTTTTAACGTTTGTGTTTCATTCAATGTGTATGCTTGTATGATTTAATTACATTACCAAATGAGTGGTTTCATGATGCCGATAATTAACATACGTATTCGAACCAATTTTGTATCTTTGTTATTCTGTAAATAGTAGGTATCGTAAAATATTTGTAATAAAGATACCTTAGTAAAATTGTTGTTTCTATCTAGATATAAGCGGTGCAAATGAAGACTCCAGCTGGACACTGTATTTGCCAAGCGCTTTCCTTTTTGTTTCCATTTTATCCAAACCAATAAATTAATTGATGATCATTTAATCTATAATCAGATATTTGTTTTGATAATATTGGCATGAAGCACTCCTCTCACGGGCAATATTAAACTTTTTTGTATAAAAAATAAAAGCAGAAAAACTGGAGTGACGTTTGAAAGGAAAATAAAAAAACAGATAAAAGTCTCTACACCAAGGCTCTACACACACCTATTTTCTTGCGCATTTATAGTTTTGGCAGAAATGCGATATTATGAAAATCAACGCTAATTTGCTACATCTAGCGATGTTTACTGGTTGGTTAGAGTAGTTCTCTACGTTTATACAGTAATTCACAGCAACATTGGTTTCGCGGGTAAATTAAGGATAGGTACATATAAATCAGAAAAGATAATTTCTACTGCTACCATTCAGTCAGTTGACAGAAGTTGTTGGGTTTTATACAAAATTTCATATTTTTAAGGTTGTTTTAGGTTGGTACTTCAACAATGTCTACTATAGGTTATAATATTGATGTAATCCAGACGGACCTGTGTGTGTTCCGGAAATTTATTCGGAAATAAGTTGCAGGTGAGACGGCAGTATTCGTCCACACCGTTCAGTTCGTAGATAGGGTTGCATCTCTCCGCGTCCTACCTGTTGCGCGCTCCCCGTTCCTGCAAAATAAACGCATACCGTTACCTATCACAGGACGTCCCTATGGGTCGTGTAAGTACCAAGTATTTAACATGTTGGTACATCCCTCAGGAAAGCAGTGTTTGCAACATCGTTCGGTGAGTTGATCTGATGTCCCTCTCGCGCTTGTGAATTGTGCAACTAGTATTTACTTTTGATGCTCAGATAGAATCATTGATTTATTACCCGCCGGAACGAGGGAGAGGGGCGTGCTGAAAGGGGATTGCTAGAAGTCTTAAATTTTCAGGCTCATTCAAAATTTTATATTGTGAAATTTCTAAAGGTATGTCCAATTATATATTTTTTCATAATCGCTCTTTTACTGTAGAATGGTATTTATTAAAACTTTCCGAAAGTAATCAGTAGCGGCTAGGTCACTATGAAATTATTATATCAGAAAAGCTTTCTTTCACCATATAGCTGCCGACTTCGTGGAGGCACATGATCGTCAATTTTGCTAATAAATAGGTCAAAGCTTTTGTTTATGTTGTTTTTATGATTTTGTGTTGTTGTGTTTATGATCGCATTCATTGTAATTTTAATAATTTTCGTAAAACCTACATAATAAGTAATAGAATTTAACATCTAGGCGAATTAAATCTATTATTCATTGTTGATCATTGTAATAGAATATTTATTTTAAAAATAACATTAAAATTACAAAAATAAAACGATGATCCTGCACTAAGCTATTGATTTTGGTGTGCTGTCAGGCAATCCAGGTCACTGCATTCACATTGCATTGCTGCCCTAATTAAATAGTTTCTAGGTCTTCCAGGACGCTCGCTCTTCCATCTACAAAACTTATCATACCGCGGGATATCTTTGATATTATTTTAGTACCTACTTACTTACTGCAAAGTTACGAGCTCTTAAAATAGGGGGAGGGAAGAGGAGATAGGGTGAGCTGGTAAGCTGATAGAATAACGTTGGCAAATGTTGTAGCCATAATGGCGCAGTCATCACTTCCAAAACGTCACTCCGACGAGCAGACAGATGTCGTCACGCCACCTTCGGCGTCTCCGACAACAGCGGCAGAGGCAATGACAGAGGCGAAGACAGAGGCGGCGGCAGCGGCAGCGGCAGAAGATGAGTCGCCATCTTTACCCAAAAAACGCCGTGATTCAGGTAGTTTTTCCAAACTGAGTATAAGTAGGTACTTTTTTTGCACTGCGTCACTTTTTTTCTCTTACCAGATTGTAATACATCAGCTGACAAGATACCATCTATTGCAGACATTATTTCTGAAAAACCTCTCGTCTCCGGCGACGCAGATTTGGCTAAGGCTAAAGCAAGCCCTAAAAACTTGGAAGAGGAACAAACAATTGACAAAAATCAATCTAATGAAACCAACATCGAACAAAAAGAAAAAAAAATAACTGCTAAAATAATAATAATTGATTTGACAATTGACAACAGCAATACTATGGATGACAGCACCAGCAGCATGAAGGTAGTTAAGAAAACTGGCGCTAAGGGTGGAAGTAAGCAACCTGCAAAAACTGGTACACGAAAGGCCCGCAAAGGAAGTCGGCCTACTCCTGCTAGAGTAGCGTCTGATAAACCAATTGTAACGATTGTTATATCCGATGATTCAAGCACCGGAAACACCGACACCGACAAAACACCAGAGAAGGAGAAAGTGAAACTGGCTGCTGGAGAAGAGAAAAAACCCCAAGACGATAAAAAATATGATCAGCCTGAAGCTGAAACAGGGCGACCTACTAAGTCTTGTGAAACCGAGTAAATCACATGACTACCTACGTCGGTGTTATCTCAAAATGTTTACATTATTGATGTGATTTTTGACCAAAAATATTTACACCTAGGTTTATTTAAAATCGTCATGGGACAATATTATATTCCCAGTTAGGTATTTTTCCTTCAATGATTTGAAGACTAAGAAGAATTTAAAAATATGAAATTGTGGTGATATATGTGCTTCCGTCTCAAATTAGGTTGTTCAATAATGATAAGGCGGTGCTCTATCTTTATTCTTAAAAGTTTACTTGAAAATTGGTTTAATTTTGTTCCGACTGAAAGAAATTGTTTCCCTTTTTAATAGAAAAATTATCTTACAATTAAGATCTATACATATTTTTTGGTCAGATATTATCTATAAAAAAATCTATATCTATGTGTAATTTAGAATAATGTAGTGAGTAGGTAGTAGATAGATATCTTGTAATCTAACATGTAAATTAGGATATTTGTGATAATTTTACATTTATTCTTTATAAACTCCTTACTTTACATTAAAATAATATTTATAAGTACTTTGATATATTAGGTATATCTCTTTAATGTAATGAATGCTTTAACGGTGGTTATTAAACGGTTTTTTATTAAACGGTTTTATTTAGCTCACCCCGTTTGTTTTATTTTTTATTCTTGGGTCAAATTTAGTAATTCAAATTTCACCCACTTTCTGTCAACCGATTAATCTGAAATTTTGTATACACTTTGGATTTTGGTGACAATACAATTATGTTTATTCATTATCATTATAAATTCAAGATGGCCGCCGCTACAAAATGGCGGATAATTTAGGTTTTATTAATCCCATCAATATGGGTATCAAATGAAAGGGCTCAACAAGCAGAATACAATATACTATAAAATATTGAAATCCAAGATGGCGGCCGCTACAAAATGGCGGATAACGTAGGTTTTATCAATCCCATCAATATGGGTATCAAATGAAAGTGCTCAACCAGTAGAATACAATGTACTATATAAAATTAAAATCCAAGATGGCGGCCGCTACAAAATGGCGGATAACGTAGGTTTTATCAATCCCATCAATATGGGTATCAAATGAAAGTGCTCAACCAGTAGAATACAATGTACTATATAAAATTAAAATCCAAGATGGCGGCCGCTACAAAATGGCGGATAACTTAGGTTTTATCAATCCCATCAATATGGGTATCAAATGAAAGGTCTCAACCAGTAGAATACAATGTACTATATAAAATTAAAATCCAAGATGGCGGCCGCTACAAAATGGCGGATAACTTAGGTTTTATCAATCCCATCAATATGGGTATCAAATGAAAGGTCTCAACAAGTAGAATACAATTTACTATGCAAAATTGAAATCTAAGATGGCCGCCGCTACCAAATGGCTGATAACAATTTTTTATCAATCACACCAATATGGGTATCAAATAAAAGGGCGTTACCAAGAAGAATACAGTGTACTGTCAGAATTTTTTTTCATATTAATTTGCGGTCTGTAAGACTATAAAAAATAACAATAAGGCCAACCATTAACATTTCAATCTGAATTTCGTTAAGTAAATAGGTACCTAGATAGGTTGGTATTTTTTGAATAACATAAGTTGAAAAAGTTATGTAGTTGCTTAATATAAAAATTTAAATTCAAATTCAAATTCTTTATTTTGCACACCATAGGTTTTACAAGATGTTATTACATTATTTGACAGTACCTTTTATGGACCCTGACGACAATACTCATTAAGGTAGGTAACGTTTTATTAATAATGTTATTTTTACAAAAAACGTCAGTTAATACCGAAAACATGATCTTTATTAGTGTTTTATATTACTACTTTACTACCCGTAAAACTATTTCATTAACTTCCAAAACCTTTCATTCCCCTCCGCCAAAAAATTGGAGGGAATGGAATGTAATGAATTGGAAAGGAATGAAATTTAGGAAGAATTTCTCGATTTATTTCGAAACTAAAAGTGCAATGACCTTAATAGGTATAATATAAAAACACCCACATACAAGCTATAATTTTATCTAAAATAAAATTAATTTGATCATGAGCTTACTTAGAAATGCAATGGAATGTAATGTGTACGAACCTGTGACAAAAGCGATTTTCAGAACTTAAATCGGAAATATTTTTTAGTGTGGCTGCGCGTGGTCTTTCTCGGTAAATTGTTTAGGCAGACAGAGGGGCGCGGGAGACGTGGGCGTGGGCAAAAGTAGAAAGAGGGTTGGGAACACATTATAATGTTGATTGCAATTTTCGTGGAAGAGAATGAAGTTTTTCGTTTGACAAAATTTTAAGTGCGATTCTTTATATATTGCGCTATGAATTATTAATGTTTATTTATTAATTATTAATTGTAATAGTGTAACTTGATATTCAGGTACAAAAAACCTGAACATTTACCGTAGGAAAGTGTACTAAAGTATCTCAGAAAACTCAGGGTGGGTATCTGGATGAGGAGTGTAATGAGATTTTGACATGTTTTTGTTCAGGGTTTTTTTTATTTAATTAATTTAGCGATTAAATGAAAGATGCGTCTTTTAGCTTTACTTATACGTGAACTTTTTCAATTTAAACATTTTAGCTAACTGTTAAAATCATATGAGTTTTTGGTCTGGATGGCAAATCTGAACGAAACGGTGGAATCAGCCGTAACTAAATTTAAAACCGCACAAGTAATCAAGTCTTCTGTTATTTTATCCCGACTTATGTCCGATCATCATTTTTTTGTTCTACCGAGTAAAGGCTTAACCTACGTGTTTTGTTGTGCATTGTACCTTTACACCACATTATACATTAATAGTGCTGTGCTATACACATACCTACAGCAAATTGATGTCACACCGGTCACACCACACCGAATGGATGCATAGACTTGCATGTGGTGTTTATATCACATTTGTACTTATTCTTGAGCGTTATTTATCTGAGATACATGTACCAAACCCACCAGCCACCAGTGTAGGTACCTCACTGTGATCGATTTTGAGCATTCAATTACTTAGGCTGACGTTGTGGACATCGATGAAATACGTGTGTCTGATATTTATTTAAGTTATTGATATTCTATTTAGAAGAGCATAAGCGAAATCACAGATCAGAAAACACTGCGAAATGGATAAGCAATTGCGAACTGATTTACCTGTTGATTAAAATTATGGTTAAAATGATCCTAAAAACCTATCTTGTGTACAAATTTTCGAACATTTAGGTCTATTAACCTACCTACTGTAAATAATTGGTATAATAAAATACAACGGAGCACGAAACCCGAACGCAACGAGGTCTCACATGCTCTGTCGGATTTTTTTATTAAGTATCGTCACAGATTACTTATTAGTGTATCGTGTTGGATCGAAAAATGTAACATATACCACCTACATGCATTCTGTTTTTAGATACTACGTAGTTAAAGCTAATCGTGTAGCTTAATTGTTTCCCGTAGTTGTATGTTACAAATTATCGTTATTTAGTAGGCAGGCACGTAATAACTTTTACTAAATTGTGCGAAAAATTCAGTCTGTGTTCGGTTTTTCTTTTGTACTTAGTATCTACCAATGTGCTTCTCAAATGGGGACATAATTTTCCTTATATTTTATTGATTAATCGTAGCCAGTAGCAACAAATCCTGTGCCAGAAACCAGAAGAATATGGCAATATATTTGATGGATTATTAACTTTCCAAAAATAATAAGGGCTGAGTATTTAGATAGATAAGTATCTAGATATATTTTATAACGATCTACATGATACACAAGCTTCATCATTACTTTGACTTATTGATATTTGTCAAGAACAAAATTATCTATCTCTCGAAGACGGAAACAGTATCGATGTATGATCCGGTTACGTAGTACTCTACGGGAGATATTTATTCAAGCAATGATTTGACAAAAACGAACGGTAACGCGGGGTGAATGTGGTTTGAGGAAGGAACAGTCTGCAATTCTGATCACATACTCTAGCGCTATCAGTGAGCGCTACTATGCGATACAAGCTTTACAATATACACAAAACCACTCGCAGTCATTTGTGGTAGTACCAGCGTTTGAGTAAATCATCAGAATTGCCCCCCAGAAGCTAATGAATACAGCACGAGTGCGTTGGCTGGTGCAGTGGCGGTGGCACTCGTTGACGAAGGTGGCGAGGTGTTGGACAAAGTCGGCGCACTCAGTGTAAACATGTGGCGGTGGGCGGTGCTATGGCAGGCGTCGACGCTTCTCGCGGTTGCCGGCACTTTGGACTTCAGATTTTTCAATCAAAGAAGGCAGTTTGCGCCTTCAACTCAGGTAAGCGAATTGACATTATTTTGACATTTGTTTTAATACCTTATTTTATGTATGACTATTGCATTGGGCTCCTTCCTACACAGGCAGTACTTGGCACTTGTACAGTACATACAATAATTAATACAGATCTGTAAGGGCGATTACGCATTAGCGGTTGTAACGCTCCTACGGTTTGATTTGACGTCGTCTGTACGAAACCGCGATAATATCTACCGCAGCAGCGCTAGGTGCGGTAGTTCTCCAATTCTCCATAATTAGGTAGATATCAAATCTCAAATCGTGAAGGCGTCCCAACGTATAGTCCTAGTTTAATTTCCTATTAATAAAGTACTTAAATGGTCGGTAGTTTTACAAAACAAGCATCGTTTGTTAATGTAATTTTATAGTATTTTATTTTGAAAAACTATTCGTGTCATAAGTATACTCGTAGATAACTATACAAAAAAGTGTTTTTCCTCTTCCTAAATGACACTAAAAGCCTGTGCTAAAAGCTTATTTTTGAATTTGAAGTAAGTATAGTATTCGTACAATCTGTACACGATGTACAGTTTTGACTTATTCAAAAATTTTAAGCTTCAGATTCTCCAACATCCTTAAATGTCAGGAATAGGAAATATGGCTTTGAGTCTTGTTCTGTGTACGAATTATTAGCTTGTCATTTTTTTGTTCATGTTAACGTAATAAGTATAGTATAAATGAGAGCGTTCCAAGGAAATGCGAGATTCCTACCACGAGGAAAGTTAACGGAATTTCCATTTGCATATTTTGTAACTAATTCATAAAGCGAACTTTGCGTGATTGAAGATAGTACCTAAGTAGATAAATGTTCTGCCGCACGATAACCAGCTGATTGACAGTGAGTGTTTAATTAGTGACTATAACTTGAATCGCTACTTCACAGTTAATATCACGTGTGATCTTATCAAGCTTATTATACTTACCCATTTTATGTGTGGTGCTATAATTTTATGTTTTCATTTCCAGTTTTACTGTGACATTTAAATAAATCATGAAATATAAGAGAAACGCGTATTAAAGTACTTCCCGCATAATTCAGGCGTTTGATCCTTAGTAGATCTTGTTAAAAAGGTAGAGAACCAGAGATTTTGAATGAATGCTGGATAACGTTCACTAATTCGCGTTTCTTATCGGTTAGTTGTCTGATTTTATATGAAGATAAATGTCTCACATTGTCTGAGTTGTCACCGAGCGAACTTGATGTGTGCAGCGAAATTGCATTGTTTACTTACAGATACATGCTTTATGCGAGTTATTGAACTTATAGTACTTAAGATTGTCGCTAATTACGACTCGGTACTATTTACAGCGAAAGTCAGTCTTACATTGCTTTTTTATTGTTTCAGGTGAACTGTTTTGAATATTCAATGAACACTGACAGACTTGGCACAACGCTAAATAAAGGTAGGTGCTGGAATAATAATTGAATTAGGTGGCATAATGTTGTTAACTTGAAGTTATGTATACACGATGTTTCTGTTTGTTAGGATGGCGTCCACATAATAAGGCAGTGTCTAATGTAATTACCGCTACTTTACCTCCGACTTTCCCACCTAATCCGTTGTTTAACATCAAGAGGATTGATCACCTGCTACCCGATGGTCAGGATATTGTTAAGGAACACGCCAAATTAGTACAAGATATAAACAGTTTAAGACAAGTTCTATTTGTCGCTCCTTTAGGCGACGAAAACAGAGATTACGAGGATTCTATATTTCATGAAATTATCGAAACTACTTCAACGACCACTCCAAGACCGACGACTACATCGAGAAAGCCCCTGAAAACTACAAAAGCGATCCCAGTTATTTTAGTCGGCGGCTCTACGCAGCGACAGCTGGTAAAGAGCCAGCCTATCAAATTCCCGAAGCCTACAATCAATTTGGTCGGAACGTCGGTGTCTCCGTTAGTGAAGCATCCCTACCCGTTTGTCATGCAAGGATCCTCCAAGAAGCCGGTCAAAGTCTGCATGACATCCATGACCATGCCCATGATGTATTCGACGACAACGCGCCGGCCCTCGTTATGGCAAAGACTTTTAAATTCACTCATACCCAGATAAATCTGAGGACTGTTATACAAAATGTGATATTTTACCATCTTTCTCGTAGGTAAGTATATTTAAGCTTTCTCCACTACATATTTAAGGAATTGTATTTGAATAAGTACCAACACTAAATTTTATATTGATAAAATAACTTTTGCCCGGTTTCGATGTAATTTTGAAAGTATAATTGTAAATAAATATATGTTTGCGTAGAACTGATTGTTTTTCTGATACGTATGGTATCGATGGCGGAAGAACTGGTGGTTTGGTCGAGGTTGTTTGTTACCGGTGAAGACGACGGCAGCGGCGGCGGCGCGGGTGCGGGGTGTGCATGCGTGCACCGATGTCGTCGTTCGCGTGTGCCATCTCTAATTATAGACGTAGATTATGTATTGTCTAGTTTTTTACAATGAATGGAAAAGTTGAACGTCTTATGTGTTATGATGAAATTATTTTTCAATATGGTTTATGTCATTAGCGGTTTAGGTACGTAGCTATTTTTGTAGTGAAGTTATTTTCAATTAATTAGCTACGATAATGTATCGTAGCACCGCCGTACTCAATCACGAATCGTTGATTAATGCAATTAATATGCGGTCAGTCTTTAATTAGCTTTGTATCGGATTATCATACATTCATTATTGTTTTATTAATTCTTAATGAACAATTTATTTTTGTCGACACCTTTCTACTTATATTTTTTCCGGTTTGATATAACGACTACTGAGGCGATAACGATTACTACCCAGGAATCAAAATACATTTACCTCATTAATCTTTTTTTGGATACCTAAGTAATTATTGAAACTATATTTAATTTGTTTATTATTTGTATTTATTCTATGCATTATACAAAATTTAATACCTATTTCTTACCAGTAATGAGGAATGCAGATGAGGCCTACATATTTATTCATCTTAATCACTCTTAATATAGGTAGCTATGTAAGTATTTACTAGAGGTGGGCCGAGTACTCGGTTTATACTCGGTACTCGGCGTACTCGGCACTTTTTTTACTACTCGTAATCGGCCGAATAACTCGGTTAAAATGCCGAGTACTCGGTCCAAATAAATCTATCTCGCGCGCTTGGTCTGCTTGGTAGATCATAGTCTAATTCCTTCTAACGATACATATTTAGGTCGTTGCATAGCAGGAGCAATGTTATAAGCTGCTAATTTCATAATTATTTAGGAGAAAAATTCATAAACAATACTTTGTCTATATTTTTTTGCCACTTGACGCGTGCTGTTTATTGGTTTAATTCGAATAATAATTAGCGGGAAGCGGAGGAAGTGCCAACACCATTAACACTGCTCACTCCCAAACTTGTTTGCGCACAATTTTATCTATTTCAAGTATACCGAGTAACTCGGCCGATTACTCGGCTCGGTAAACTTTAAACCGAGTAATACTCGGTACTCGGTTACTCGGTAAAACTGCTACTCGGCCCATCACTAGTATTTACCCATACCTACCTCCGTAACAATAAATATAGGTATAATACGTATAAATTCTCAAAATTACCTACAAAAATATTTATTCGACTTAATTATTGCATGAATTAACAACTAAGTAAATTAAACTGTTCCTTATTGTTTACCAGCTTATATTCTAGCTGTTAATATTTAAGTAACTGAAGTAGAATACATTGCATGTTGCGTTTTTATCAAGATCTTTATTGGACAATTGTCTTTAAAACAGTATTGTGAGTAATAACAATAGCTAGGTTGATTTCATGTAGGAAGTAAATACCAGTGAACAAGGAACCGGTGGCTTCTATCTATGTCCGCTAATTGAATTAAGTATCCATAGAACTTTCTTTTAATGCGGACAAATCGGCAAGTTGACAACAAACAAGACGTTCATTTCTATTAAAGTGGCTAATATCAAAAATGTTATATAAACTAACGTACAGGTTACACCGATCTTCCAATCCAGTTGAAATTTATTGAGAACGAGAGACCCGTAGAGAGTCAGCAATGTTGTCAACAGCGACAGTGCGCTATATGAGATCCCACTCGAATTTATTGATACCTGAAAAAGAACCATTCAAAATTTCTTGGCACTTCCATAAATGCTCCTTTTCAGTAGGTTCTTATTCGATTTTTGGTTTATCTATTATAGTAAGTAGCTTGGTAGGAAAGGACTTTTTATAATCATATCCAGTTTGATGAATAAACAAATACTGTAGTTAAACTAGATGAATATATTATTACCCAGTGATGTCCTGGAGTAGCTGGATACAGTAGCGATTTTATAAGCCAGGGCAGCCCTAGGCAGAGTAAGATGTCGAACGTATTAGAACCAATTGAGTTGCTGATGCCCATTGTTCCGTGACCTGAATGTGATGTGCACTTAGTATTGAAGAAAAGTGTTAAAAATAACATTAAATTACTCATTTTAAGCTGATCTATGCATATTTTTTTAGCTGGTATGTTATATGTTACAAAACTTATGTATGAAATACCAGTACATTAAGGTTGGTTAAATAGGGATAACGTGGCTATTGCTTAAACCAAAATTATAAAATATCAACTAGATGGTGGTGCCAGGTTACGATCCCCCTACTCACCGTGCTGTGTGACGAGCACACTAGATACGGCTTCCGGCAAGCTGGTGCCGGCAGCCAGGATTGTCAGCCCCGTTATACTGTCAGGGACGCCCAGCGTATCTCCTGGAATAAAGGACAAATTAGAGCAGTTAAAATAACCTAAAGTTTTTATTTTTTAAAATCCGACTGCGTTTAAAAAACTTTTTTTTTAATGTACCCAGGGTCACTCGCACAGTAATTAATAGGAATCTAACGATACCTCTCAAGCTATGATCCATGAAGCCGTTTAGGCTTTAGAGCGTGCCAAAGAAATATACACACATACATACGAGTAGGTACATACTCTCTAAAAACATAACCCTCCTTCTGGCGCGGGTAATAATATTACATAAATATTTTTTTAAAGCTTGTGTGCAACGCAAGTTCAACCTTAACGGAAACTACGGAAAGTATTTATACGTGTATTTATCATAGAGGTCAAAACGCAGATTTAAAAACAAGTCACATCAAAAATGTATCAAAAAATGAGTCAAAGTCAAAAATATATTTATTTCATAGGCACAAAAAATGCTCTTGAAACCGTTACATTATTATATAGGTATTTTTTTTAAAGCTAGCGCAAGATGCAGTTTCCCCCAGAGAAGAACCTAGCAAGATACTCTGTAAGGTTGCTCTTTCAGTCAAAAAGTCTCGGAACAAAAAGTCATACAAAAAGTGGTTCATGGAAACATAGTTTTCTGCAAGTTTTCTGTGATGAAAACCACGCACGATGAAGACTTGAATGAAAACCGTAATGCAATCAATACCATTAAAGTGCATTCTAAACTTACCGATAACAGTGATTATCCAAGCGACGAGATAAGAGACGGCTCCTATCCATGTAATGCACATGACGAAGGTGAGTGGGTAGAGTTTCTGATGCCGGCGGCAGTCGGGGATCGTCATCCACAACACCAAGCTGATCGGCCAAGTTAGCACCCACAGGAATTTCTTCGCCACTGAAGTCTTTTCGTCAGGCCAAGACCACAACGAACTGACGCTATCTTCTAATCAACATAGAGAAATTAATGCAAAAAAAAAAGAAAGAAAAAAGTGGCGTCGTTATAAATAAAGGGAACTAAATTTTTGAGCTGTTCTTTAATTATTCCAGCTGTTAATAAGATTAGTTGAAAAACATATTGAGTAGTTATTTAATTTTTTGACGGTTTATTAATTAAAACGACAGTAAAACATGGACGGTAATAAAAAAATAATTTGTCTGTTCTAAAAAATATATTTGACCAATCCAAAATCTATATGATCAGTAAAATGAATTAATGAGCAGTTCGATAAATAGTTCAGCAGTTACCAGCGAGCGGTGACATCCGAACTTAAATTCATTGAAAAGAGAGGTAAATATTCGTTCGTATGCGTTGCGTATGCGTTGCGTATGCGTTGCGTATGCGTTGCGTATGCGTTGCGTATGCGTTGCGTATGCGTTGCGTATGCGTTGCGTATGCGTTGCGTATGCGTTGCGTATGCGTTGCGTATGCGTTGCGTATGCGTTGCGTATGCGTTGCGTATGCGTTGCGTATGCGTTGCGTATGCGTTGCGTATGCGTTGCGTATGCGTTGCGTATGCGTTGCGTATGCGTTGCGTATGCGTTGCGTATGCGTTGCGTATGCGTTGCGTATGCGTTGCGTATGCGTTGCGTATGCGTTGCGTATGCGTTGCGTATGCGTTGCGTATGCGTTGCGTATGCGTTGCGTATGCGTTGCGTATGCGTTGCGTATGCGTTGCGTATGCGTTGCGTATGCGTACACGTCGACGTGATGCGTAGCCCGGTGTCACATCGGGTTACACAGTGACTACGCGCGTCGCTATGTCGTGCTTACGTCTACGTTACGCATACGCATCCGGTGTGTTTCAGGCTTTATAATAAGAGTTCCTACAACATCTACTATTATTTTTTTAATTTAATTCCTTCAGTCAAAGTATATTACTGTTTTTTATGTTATGTTACCACCTCATTGTTTATATAATTGCTTCAAATAAGATTTCTCACCGACAAATTCCGATTTGTTACTGCCCGCACGTAACTGCTCATTTATATATTTTTTACTGATCAATTACATTTTCACCTATAATTTCGTTATTTTTTATTACTCATTTTTCATTACTTTACTGCTTAGTTTTAACTGCTGAAATAGTTATTGAACGCGCAATTGATATTTTTTATCTTACCAAAACTACTATTTTTAACTGCTTCTTTAAATCAGTGCCATAAATAAATAGGTTGTCTGGCATCATCAATTTATTAAATTAATAAAATGTTGAGTCAAAAGTCCTTACCTGACCCTATAGAGTCGCGTCTTTTAGTCAACTCGATGGCTTGCTCCAAATCGGCGTGAACAGGTCGGTTCATCCCGTTAGCTGGATCCAGGCGACTGCATTTTTCTATTACGAAAGATCTGTGATGAGGATAGTGATATGATAAATCTTATTCTAAACAAAGACAACAGCAAACTTACCTTTTATGAGCAGTGGTGTTACTTCAGTATACATTTTAGGTTTTTTAAAAGAACAACAGTTGCTTTTACAGAATGAACCTAAGCGGCCGTTGAAAACCATCGCTGGAAAAAATAATAAGTATTAAAAAAAAAATCTGATTCCAGGAAATGCTACTTAAGCTTAAAAAATAACAGAAAAAGCAGATAAGCTTACCGAGAATGTAAAATGTATACATGAGGACGAGAAGGAGAGCCTCGTGCCAGTAGATCCTGTCGTCCAGCAGAGTGAGGATCAGCGCCACCACCGCCACGGCGTACATCAGGCAGTCTCGCGACACTGACCACCAGTCCAGCTCTATAATCTGAACATAATGGGGTGAGTAGCCACATTCATAAGTAGTTAATATAGTAAACTTTAGTACTCAGGTTGTAAGTAGTAGCTGTGGTAATAGTGACTAGAACAACAAGATTCCTTATTTTTGTAGTCTATTGTTGAATCTGATCTGATCTATTGAGTCCATTGTTGATCAGCATTAGATTTATTAGGAAAGCGATTTCTTGCAACCCTAAAATTCACGAGTGAAAG
Source organism: Anarsia innoxiella (assembly GCA_947563765.1). NCBI lineage: Eukaryota > Metazoa > Arthropoda > Insecta > Lepidoptera > Gelechiidae > Anarsia > Anarsia innoxiella. Next base: position 6,735,555 of record OX387390.1, read on the forward strand.
TAATAGTCAGGTGCAACATAACTTCTCTGCTTTACTCAAAAACATTCCACATCCATATAAAAACAATTACCCGTCCTGAGAAAAGCGCACAGCAGGCAGGGACGGCGAGCACATTAAAGACCGCGGAGCCGACGATGGCTCCGACCCCCAGATCGCCTTGGGTCACGAAAGTGCCCACGCAGTTAATAAACAGCTCCGGACTTGAGCTGGCTGCCGCCATGAACGTCGCCCCGGCTATGTCCGCCGCCATATCTAACCCTGTTGTTAAGCCAGTGGATATCTTTATATCAAATAACACTCGCTCAAAGAGTCAACATTATAGATTCTACCCTCGCACCGGAAAGACACGTTAACAAGTTATCTGGGTAACGTTCACTCATGCGTAATAAGTATTTCAATTGTAACATAACTCTCATGGGAAAGTTAAATAATCTCATGTAACATAACTAGGGCAAGGAAGAGTATTTATTATTTAACAATGTGTAAGACAACAGTTTTTTTTTTAATCAGGTTAGAAACACTTATTACAAGTAAATATCAGGCATCAAAGATTATCTTTTGAATTCGTGCAACAAGTACTTACCTACCTACTTAATTATAGTAACTAAGCACTATACCAATCTAAGCTATTGTAAATACTCACGTTCGCATATACTCTCGATGGCTGGCACGAAATATTGCTCACAAACGGCACCCAGAAGTAGAAAGCAGTAAATTGCCAACACGCAATGTATAATAATGAAGCCCTAAGAAAAGAAATATCCTTTGAAACTTTCAGTCTCATAATGAGATGTGTTCCCAATCAATCACTTTTTCATCTCATGCACCTTCAAATATTTAATTTACTTTAAATAACATCGCAATAAAATTAAAATAACAATTGCAAAAAAATATAAGAAGTTATGTAGGTACCTACTTAGGAACTTATCGAAATTGTTCAGTAACAAAACAATCAGCGCGCGCAGCATGCTGAACGCGAAAGCCACCTAACAAATCTGTAAAATACTTTTATAAAAGTAAGGTAAATTAGGTTTTAATTATTGAGTGGTGATTTAATACTTACATGTTGTCTTTGTAACCGCGACAGCCCGTCAGGTGGGAATTCCAGGATCGCAGGAGGAGTACAATTTCGTCCTTCTTTCTCCGGAAGACCAAGGAGTCTTCGACTGTAATGTCTTGCTTCGAACTCTATAATTATTATTGGTACAAACATTAATTTAGTATTTATTACTTTCGCTTCGCAATCTGTAGTCTAGGCTTTGATAAATATAATTTTAAAAAAATGTAATACTTAAGTAAGTACTTACCCACCTAAAGATTTAAAAAATGTACGTACCTGATTCAAAATCAATCGACTGAGATGCACTAGGAATAACACCGCCACGCACAAAACAAAAATACAACGTCGGTATTCCAAAAAATAATAAAACTCTAATTAAAATGGCGATTCTAGCTTTTAATTGAGTCTGTCTAGTCCTTATCAACATGTTTGCCATTTACTAATGAAAAACTATAAGTAGGTAACACAAACTTTAAAGATAGTGAGGTTTGACTAGGAAACGGTAGCGCTAAGACTTTTTCAGTTTTTGTCAAATGAAAAACTCATATATTTCGCTGTATATACAGCTCAATCGCATTGAAAGAGAAGTTTTTGAAATTATTTCATATGTGAACATAGACGTGTTAATAAGTTCCGAGTCACCGCGAAACTGTGACCACCCGTGTAAAGAAAATAATAAATTTATCAGGGACAGGTACGTATTAGTAATAATAAGCAAGGCTATCTACGATTACCGATATCAAAGTAAATAATAAGAAGTTTCGATAGGCGCAGGTAGCGGGACACCGCGCGTGGTGCATCTTATCTATCTAAGTAGCAGTCTTCAGTTCATTATATTATTAGTATGGTAGTATGTCCATTAGAAAGTATTCTAAGTAGATTTACATTTTAGAAGATTCCTAAGTAATCGGCGTTAGGTATAGGTCGCGCCACGTAAAATGAACCCTAGCTGACAGCTGCGCATTAGACGATTTTTTGAGTCTGACGTTTAATATTTGTTTTAAAATACCATCGCGCACAAAAGTGTTTAATTACAGTCATGGTTTTACGCACAAAGGAAAGAAAAATATTATGAGTAGTATTAGTAGGGTGGAATATAAATAAAAAAAAATACACAACTACCAATCAATATTGGATTTAGTGTAAAATGTGTGAAAATGTAAAAAAATATTCGAAAATTAAAAAAAGAACATATTGTTCTTCCATTAAGTGTTCATGGGTGGCGCAAAAACCATAAGAGGACGCGGTGTTTATGCCAAAAGTGGCCATTTATCATCGTTGTCGTCACTTTCATCATCTTTTGAAATAGAATCATCATCCCCTACGTATAGTCTATAAGTCAACATACGTAACCGCTTGCGAAAGACTCTTTCAAGAATGAAACGATGAATAGCCCTAGTACTTTCGAGCGTAAGTGTACCCATGCGCGAACACGTGATTTTCAATTGTTTCTAAAAGTTCTTTTTACGTGGCGCGAGCTATATGTGCCTTTGAAAATTTATCTATGTTTGGACAATCTTATTAATTACAATGGCGTACTTACTTACCTACGTAAAAGCTCAAACTTATAATACTTACATATTACAGGTATAGGTAGAGAGGGAAACTAAAGACAGTAACATTTCAGGTTTCCGTTTAAGATACTTTAAAGCTGTGAAAGAAACAGATCGCCATCATCATTGCTTGTAGGACATCCACTGCCGTACACAGGCCCCTGAATGATTCACCAAATGATACCAAACCCATGTGGAGAATATTAAATCAATTTGTTTTTATAATATGTATATCTACCAAGGGCCCTTGATATAAACATTAGCCCTGCATGGGAAATCTGTTAGTAAATATAAAAATATTCCAATAAAAACACAGGTGCTAATCTAGAGATTACTAGCACTGGAGGTGAGGAACTTTCCGCTGTTTGAAGACATATCCTACATACTAGTTCAGTGTTACACTAATATCATTATGTACATACAATTGATAATGTGATATCAATACCTATATTAAATACGATTAATTATTACAGTGATACCTACATAGTACCTACCATGAGCATTAATTTTCTAAAATTTAAAAAACTTAACCTACTAAGAATGCTTAACATTAAGTATTCGTAAATAAAGTAGATTTATAGGTAAGTGAGCCTCAATTACTCACTTAGTGAGGTCACCTATAGTGACACACATTTATGAAATTGGGTAATAGGATTTAAATTAATCTTCTGTGGATATAATACACAAATATAAAATATATCTTACGCCTGGAAAGTAGTTGTAAAGTCCGTAATTAGATACCTACTTAACAAGATAGATTACTTGACATCGGAAATTCGGTACGTACCTAGGTATCTACAGGTAAGTATTATTTTCTTACGCTGCTGTTTGTAGGACTCAAGTGAATCCGCCTAATTCATATAAAGACATTACGTGATACCCTATGACTCAAAGATAGATACGAATCTTGTTACAAACATTCGTGCTTAAATCTCTTAATTAAGTCTAATTGTAAAAGTCGCGTGCCGGCTTCGAGGCAAGGGCCGATAAATTGACGTTTGACCCGACGGATTATTGAAATCTCAGTTCGCTGCGAACTGCCGAGACGTGCCTCGTGCGGTTGCCTGTGGGTAGGTACCGCGGTACTAGCTTATTGACTTGTTTCATGAACATAGTATAGGTATTAACTCGTCCAGCATGAGCAATTATTTAACTAAACTTCTTTAGACACCCTAAGAGGTTCCTAGACAAAATAATTTTCAGGGAACTTGAAGTTTCTCTATAAGATACGTAGATACTTTAAGGAGGTAGTCAAATTACAAATAGGTAAATTAGACACCGACTGATTTATTAGTGTAGTTGGCTTTTAAGTTCTGCGATTAATTTCTAGTAGCAAATAGTAAAGATATTCTCTAAGAGGAATTAGGAATTTAGTTGAGTAAGTAAGTATAGTACAAAAGGCTGAATGCCTAAGTGAATGACAAATGGTAGCCTTTGAAAGCAACGCGATGACCCGTACTATACATCACCGGATGGTAGAGCTCCACTTTACTGTTTCTTATCCGAATCGTTTAGGTAAATATCAAATCTAGATCAGTATCTAGATCTAGATATATTGTTCAATATTGTTCAACGAAAACCAATTTTCTAATATTTATTAGCAAATTGGTTTTCGTTGAAGGAAATAAATGCTATGCTCGCTATGGTCACATAGTTATTGATTTCGTTGTTTGGTTACATACGTCCTTATAATTGATCCAAATTGGGCACTTTTTATTCCATATTACGGAATCGATGCTTACGTTTGTTAAAATCGAATCAAAGGCATCTATGAAAAAACGGTACAATTGAGCAAGCGCAAATGTTCGGCCAGGCACACCTAAGCATGTGTGGAATGGCTAGGCCGAAGGTGAATTGAGTGCGGTGGACCTCGATGATCGCTCTGGGAGTCACTCCCGCACTGCGCCCGAGCGCCGGTCGACGTACGTGTATTGTATGGAAATATATAATTGGCCCCGTATTCTCCTTTTGACGAGCTCTCCGGCGGGTCCATTATGTCCGTTTGAGCGCGAACGGTAGCATTCGGACGCCAGTAGCGACGTCCCCGGTCGCCTGCGTCGCGCTCTTCTCTCCACCACGTCAATATGAATACCTCCGATCTAGGTACGACTCACTCTCTTACATTTTCTGGTGTTTGTGAATCAGGGTCTGGGCGTTTGTGGTTGCCGTCAGCGTCCTGCTGGCTCTGGAGCACGCGTGCCTAGCAAGGTTAAACAGAAGGAGGTCGGAAGTGCGTCCAATTCTCGGTGAATGGCTAGGTCACTCACTATTGCAAAGTGAATCAAATAGAGCTAGCGAAGAAGATTACATCAGCGGTCCAGTGTCGGTAGTTGAAAGTGAATGTAGTGGATTGTGTTCTCCTACGAGATAGCGCCGTGGCGGCGAGGCTACGGTGCCAGTCTTCTTGTGAGTACAGAAGACTGACGAAGTCAAATCGTTGATGGATTGTTATAGATCAGGCATAGCGGACGTTTCTATTTCGTTTGAATAGTCGTGTTTCGCACATCGCGTCTCAGTCATCTCCAATATTCACTTGAACTTTAACGAGGGAATCTTGTTCAAATAAATATACGTACCTACCTTTTCACCTTTTCAGTAAACAATAATGTACCTAAGTATAGCAAAAGTAACTGATGTACCTAGTTTGTAGGCTTGAAAAGTAGCGGTTAGATACTTTTAGTTAGGTAAATAGCTTTAATTTATATTGACTAAATAAACTGGCATGGTGGATACTATGAAACGCAGTTGATAGTACAAACTCACAAAAAACGGGCGTGGTTAACGATTCTTTACAATAGATACGATACGAGCCATTGTTATAGTAAGTGGGTATCTACTTACTTTACTTAAATATACGATGATTACATTATCGTCTAATTTTAAAGGTTTTTACCCGACTATGGTGAAGCAAGGAAGGGTAATGTTTTTGGTATAGTGTCAGGCCATAGAAGTACTATGCGTTCGAAGGTACCTACGAGCGGTCTCATTAAATCTTGCCTATCATATACTTACGGTAAAAAGACAGAAGATACCTACGAGTACCATCATGTACTTATTAATAACTGTCACATGCTTGTTATACCTATAATTGAATGATTAATCGAAATATCTACCAAGAATTAGTGAACTAAGTAGTTTATACATAATAAGGTTTGAACAACGTTTTGTTTCTTTGAACAACGTTTTGTTTCTAAGAAGACTTAAAGTTGTCTAAGGATGCTTGCTCAGGTTGGCCTGTTTACTATAGCAGAACGTGTATGATATTGCCTTTCTGTGATTTGGTTTAAGATCCAGTTTGAAGAAATGTGTAAATTTTGGTTTGGCTGGTCGCCGCAGTTAGCCCGTTCCTAAAGTTAGAAGGGGGAGGCGTGATACCGACTCGGCGCCTCATCCGGTCGGACCTCGCGCAAATTGTCAATTGGTCGTCGTCACTTCAGGGCTGTCAACTAACACTACCACACTTATTTATTTATTGAATCCTGACTTACCAGTTAATCCAGACCCAGAATAGGGTATTTAGAAGATTCTTATATTTACCAACCACAAACTAAGTATATAAAATGAACCTGAGAGGTGACTGAGTATTACCCTAGTTTTTAGAACAGAAGTAGAAGTTTTTACCAAGCGTGAGTCAAATAAAGTTTGTTTTTATATTGGGTGCATAAATCATATTTTAATAAATGCCAAAGCGTATAGTCTCAAACAATACGGTGTTAAACAATTCTTAAACAATCTGTATTTTTTAACTACTTAAATTATTTTAATTTTCGAACGTTACCCTAAATTACCACAACTAAATTAATGAATATTTATTTGCCTTTCACGAACCGCTAACATGGTTCTTTGTAGATAACCGAACGTTCGATTCTAATCATTCGGTCTTATTTTATAACTGTTTTGAGGTTTTTGTCAAAATTCACAATGTTTTAGAGCGTGGAGAGTTTAGTACTCCTAGTTGATCGAAAGACGACCTATGCGACGTTAATGCGGACTTCCCGTCTTCTTTGATGTGTCAATTTCCTCCGTAGTGCACTTGGATATGTGCTAGTGTCTTAACAAGACAACATTCGCACAATTTGGCACACACATAATACAAGGGGAGCGCTCGCTACGTTGGTGGTCACTTTATTTCTGAAATCAGTTAATTTGTTTAGCAAGTTAGTGAAGAACTCGTTTAAAGCAATTTAGACAGATACTTATGTCTATTACTCGTATGAGTTTCATAAAACTGCAAAATATAGTACCTACACGATGTGACTATTAAATCATTCTATACCAAATAAGCAGAACTAGCTTAAGAACTTAAGAAATAGTGTAGAAATGACAACCCAAAAAAAACGCACTACCTACTTACCTATGTACCTACCTAAACTTTCTGAGCTTTAGCGATCCCAGTTTTAAAAGAAACTAATTTGTATAGTACTTAATACTTAAATAAAAAGTATTTATAAGAACAATATCATTTTATCGACTTAAGTATATTGAATATTCTTTGGTATACCTGGCTACTCACATTGCGTTAACTTAGTACTTACTACATTACTATTATTAAGCATTTATTTATTGGACAGTGTAATTAAGGAAGGACTGTTACTTCGGCAAATGATAACATACTTACTTTTGATTTTTCATACGACTCCGATGCTAAATATACTCAATCACTAGATACTAAAAGCATGAGCACGTAAAGATACCGAGTATTTTGTTTTTCTCTTAACTTGATGACACGGGGAAGGGATGAAGGACGGATTCAAGATATAAACAAAACAAGACGATAAAAAATAGTCGGAGAAACAACACTTTGATTTTAATATTTACTTATTTGTAATACTTGCTACATTGGTAATTAATAATCTACTCTGTTGCACCTGTTCTGTGTTGAAGTGGTATTTGAAGGTGATTAAGGAAACAATTTAACTTGTAGTGGAGTAGAGAATGAATACTATTTAATCTTAAGTGTTTTCTACAAGGAAATGTTCTACATAATTTCGATAGTGAGTATTGCCTTGTTCCCCGAAAGACAGTAAATCAATTGAAATTGTCATAGGTTAACTAAGAGGTCACTTCGGTGGCGTAGGTGATAGATAAGTAGGTAAGTACTCGATGTAAAATGAACAACCGATTACGACATCACCTAAGGGGCGCATCTTCTTGCAATACCAACACAAGATCTACACATTACATGCTTATAAACTTAGAGAAACCAAATTTTGTTAAAACTATTAAAACATGTCGAAGAATTTTCCTGCATCTGAAGTTGATACCTTACTACCAGCTGTAGAAATATTTGAGATGAAACAGAAAATTGATTTGTTTTTGTTAACATAGACTGTTTTATATTTCAGATACACATGTTCGTAACTGTACACCGCCAGCCATCGATGACTTTCCCCAGGGATTGTTCACGGAGCTACAACGACAGCATGGCGCTATCGTGCTGCATGTTTTCATCTCCCTCTACCTCTTTATAGCCCTCGCCGTCGTTTGCGACAAATTCTTTGTGCCAGCCGTCGATAGGATATGCCACGGTACCGTCACCTCTAATTATTTAACATTTTGATCATATTTATCAACTTGCCGCTAATGGATTTTATCAATTACAGCTTTAAATATGACAAATGATGTGGCTGGTGCCACATTCATGGCAGCGGCGACGTCAGCACCAGAATTATTCGTGAATGTTATCGGTACGTTCATCACGGAAGGTGACATTGGCGTAGGCACCATCGTTGGCTCTGCAGTGTTCAACATTCTCGCTGTGGCCGCCTGCTGCGGCATTGGCGCTGGCATGGTAAGACCTTCGATTAACTCATTCAAATCTAAAGAAGTTTTTGAATAAAATTTCAACTTTATTATAGTGTAATAAATACCCTACAATAGAGGTACAGTAGGTTATGGAAAACCTAAATGAATTTGTAACTGTAAATAATTTCTTATTAGAACATTAACGATTATTGAAAGGTTGTCCCGTTGGACTGGTGGCCGCTCACACGGGACTGTCTGGCATATGGAATCACCGTCTCCATTCTCATTTGCATCATGCACGATGAGTACGTCATGTGGTATGAGGCTTTCCTGCTCGTGATGCTCTATGGAGTTTACATCTGCATCATGTACTACGATAAATCCATCCAGAGTTTCGCAAAAGGTAAAGAATTCTATATAAAATAATGTAAGTAACTGAATATTTCAATTGTTTGACATCACTAAAGTGCGACTCTACATTTTCAGGTAGCTGGAAGTGCGCTAGAAACATGCTGAATGAAAGTAACGAGACTCAGGATGAGATCGGTGCGTAACCTATAATTAATGTGATACTAGGTATAGGGTACTTACCTGTTCTTTAGCTCTGTATTGCAAAAAAATAAAATATAAAATAATGTATGGTTTTAAGTAGAAATACTTATACTTCTTAAATATTTTTTTTCAGATTCTAAAGATTCTAAATTAAGTACACAAACAAATAAAAATGAATTGCCGTCTGATCACCACCAGCACAATGGTAATGTCAAAAGTGTCGTGTCATCTCACCCTGATGGGAATGAGAAAAATAGTGGCACTGAAATGGTGCAAGTAGATAAAGAAGACGACTGTCAAACCAAAGTGATAAACTTGGATTTAGATTCCAAAACTAATGATACTGATGTGGACTGTATTGAAAACAATACGAATCAAATTAATGTTGACGGAGACAATAAAGAAACTATTGAAGGGTATGAGCATTCGCTGTGGAAATGGCCTTCGGGAAGAAGCTGGCTTACAAAGGTAATTTTTAATTAATGGGATGGCCGAAGTACCTATCTAATGTCATTATACCTAATTGTATAAATATTTGTAGACAACCTGGATCGTGACGTGGCCGATCCATCTCATATTCCTGTTCACAATTCCTGATTGTGAAAAACCTCGATTCAAAAATTGGTTCCCTTTGACTTTCATGATGTGTATCGTTTGGATTGGATCTCTTTCATACATCGTGGCGTGGATGATCACTATTATAGGTAATTAATATGTGTATACTTACTCATCTTCTTTGAAATTTTACTTTTTGTAAGAGATAACTAGCAATTGTTTGTTTTCAGGGGACACGTTAATGATACCGGATTCTGTAATGGGTATAACATTCCTCGCCGCGGGTACGTCCGTGCCAGAAGCTGTATCTAGTGTTATAGTTGCTAAACAAGGTTGGCCTATTATTTATTTACACCTAATAAGTTTGAGTTATGTTTGATGTTCTGTCTAGATGACAATTAGTCAGCTATTCGTTCCTTACATACATATTGGGTATCAATTTTCATTTGCAGGTCACGGATCAATGGGAATCAGCAACTCTATAGGGTCAAATACGTTTGACATTCTCCTGTGTCTGGGACTGCCTTGGCTCATCAAAGCGTCATTAACTCCAGCTGAACCCGGGAACTACTGGGTTAGAAACACATTCATTTACTTATTTATTACTGCGTTATACTGCTGGGCGAAAATTAGCTAAGCGAGATTTAAATATCTAGATTTATAGGCTAAGCGAATTTCATTAATTACACCTTTAAATATTTGTTTAAAATGTTTGTGTACCTAAATGTTATCTATCGCGTATTTATGATTTTATCTACTTTTTTGAGGTAATCTCATAGTAAGTATGTATTTAATCGGTCAGGACTTAATTTTGAATGACTTTTTCAAACATTGTAACAGAGATTAGATTTTGTACCTAGTTACCGAAAAGTTATCTTTCCTTTTGGATCATTAAATACTCTTTTCTTATTTATATGGCTTTAAGTATCGATAAGTATGGATTTACTTACATTTTAAGCACATTACGATAGTTTGTCAGTTGTTTTGTTTTTGAGCAGCTGTCTTTGTTGTATACAGGTGAAGATCAACTCAATGGGCCTGGAATACTCGGCGATATCGTTGTTGTCCACGCTGCTGATGCTGTACCTGACGTTTTGGTTCAACAAGTTCAAGCTGGATGCGGCGGTGGGGCGAGCTTGTCTCGCGATGTATGCTGTATTCCTTGTCCTAGCTACACTTATAGAACTTAACGTTTTCTTCCCCGTCAATGTACGCACGTGTAAGAGAACGGAATTAAAGTCTTAGGCTAGTGAACATCTGACGTGACGAAGTGTAAAAACTTTTGCAAACGAAGTAATTAATTTTGAAACTAAAATTAGATTGCCTACAGTCATCACTTTAGTTAGCTTTAGAAAAGAATGTTTATTGAGATTTTTTAGATTATATATAATTAAATAGGCTGCATTCCAATACTTCAACCACCTACTTATACGCTAAGACAGAAAACTTCCAATTTTTGTGACGATATTAAATTATGTAGGTAAGGTATCTAAAGACTTCCATAGTGTGAAGTGAAGTTTCGTCATGTCCATCTGTGGGTAAGCATCCAAACTTTCAAATTGCTGGAAAAGTGGAGTTAGGTCAGGGTAAGTTTATAAAAAATTGAAGTAATTAAAATATTGTTACTGATTAAGGTATCCACGTGTCCACAATACGCAATGACGAATAAAACGTTTTCGTTTTTGCTTTAGATCATAATAAAAAAAGAGTGTTGTCATTTCGTAAAATTAGGAATACCATCTACATAAGAGCTGTTATAAAGGGGCACTTATTATTAATTACGTCTTTTATTGAACACGAGACAATGAGCTAAACTCACTTTAATCGACTCTTAAAATTTGAAATATCATTAAGAATCTACGTAAATAAAGAGAATATTTGAAACATTTTAAGTTATTAGGAGTCATTCTTTAGTAGTTAAGTCAGCATTGTAGAACTCAACTTTATGGACAATTAATTGACTGGTGTTTTCTCTGTATGACAGAAGTTAAGATGTCGCTTATAATTCAGTCTTCGATTGGATGCTTAAAGTAACATAGCTCTTGACAATGGAGTAGAAATTTCAGTAGTTGTTTTTTTTAACGTTGACTTAACTTACTCAAAAATGAAAAATTCACACATTAATCTACCTAGTTTTTTAATGATTAGAATTAACTTTTGATGCTGGTTGTCATTGTGTTTAATGTCAATTACCTATAATTTTCGCCAATCAAGCTTTTGTAAATACAAGCTAAGTATGTGACGTAATGTAACAGTTTAAGATAAATAAATACCTATACATAGATTTTTACTTCTTTCCTGGTTTTATTTACTTGTTATTACGGCATTGGGATGGGAAATGATCACCCAATGAAAATGTTATTTTATATAATCTATTTTTATTTATAATAATAACATATTGCCAAGCATATTGCAAGTAGGTAATATTATTATATTAAAACGATTAAAATAAAAAATATGCACTGTTACTTAACAATTTCATAAACTGTTATTGTTTCTATGTGTTATATGATCTCCATCATAATGGCCGCTTTTCTGAAACAAAAGAATTTATTCTAGTTTATGGATACTTGTTATAAGAGTTCTAAGTGATTAAATGCTCTTTGGAGTTCTATAGATACGTTGTAGAGTTTTAAGGATACTTGTTATAAGAATATTAAAGTATCTCTGTCGTTTGGCATCAGGTGATCATCATCATGTCGATTGAAGTTCAATAGCATAAAATTGGAATAAAAAGCTCAGGTCACACACAAGCGATCCGTGGGCGCATCACCTCATGCCTCGCTTTCTCGTCTTCTGGCTGTGGCTGTGTGACCATAGTTCATTTACAGTCTATAAGCTAAGCGGTTAGTATTAGTAGGTACCGCGTAGTTTGAGCGGGCAGTGAGTAGTTGTAGGTCCCGGGCCTGCAGCTCGATGACGTGCTGCGTGAGGCGTGGGCGCTGGCAGCGTGGCGCCTGCTCGGGCAGCCAGCGGTGGATCACGGGCGTCAGCAGGTCACGGTGAACCTTACACAGGCAAGCACACGTTTAACTACATTTTACGCACTAAGCTGATCAGTTTTGTGTATAAAGTTACCTATCATAAACTGTCAATAATTTATTTTGAAAACAAAGCTTCAACCATTTATTGAAACAGATTCTATATCTTGTTATAAGATACATACCATAGCGGGATCATTTGGATGAGTAAAATACGTCGTGATGGACCCAACAATGATGCAGATTATCATTCCAAGCAATGTGTAGTACAAGTAGCTAAGTCTATACAGGAAGAATGTCCCAGATCTGCAAGAATAGGTACAGCGTGTTAACGAGATAGATTACGACAGACGACAAATGAAATAACCGTGGCGTGACATGCTTGGGAAATTGAGTTCTGATTACTTTATTACATTTATTCATACATACTTAGGTACTTCAGAACACAGCACAAGTAAACACATCGATAGGTAGGTATGTATGTTCTTCAGATGTTTTTACTGTGATTCGATATCGATTTTAAATTTTACCCTATTTATCATTATATCTTAGTAGTTCCTATTACCAAAACGAACTTTTTTTGTTTCAATAACGCTTGTCAACGGTAGTTTATCCTAGATGACAGACACACACAACATAACAGCGCAAGACATCACAAGCAGATGCTAATTCATCTAATATACCCTATGAATATACCTATCAAACTCTACACCATCGTGATCGTGTGGGGATGTGGCGGCAGGCAGCGAGTAGTTGCCGGGACAACTGTCCACCGAGACTGGTTTCGGTGCTATTATAATTTCCCCTCGCAACATAGCTGCTTGAGTCCCCAGTGATATCCAACCGACAAGTACAGTTGAGGTAATACCACCGGCTAAAGCACCCTGTAAATATTTGCAAGTGTTTTAACTCAAAAATTTCTAATTTCAGTTCTCTTGCGACAGGATATATATTATCTTACCGTAGAATTAATCCATGGCAAGAACAGGCCCATCGAAAACAAACCCAACAAACTTCCCGCAGTGATTCCAGCTAAACTCTTGCCGGCTTGAATCAAAGCTCCCATGTGCTCCACAAGGAACACCAGCGCCACGCAAGCCGCTCCTATACAAAACTATTCGTACATCTTGCCTTGTTTTAAACATATAATAAATCATACTGAATACTTACGTGTACGTATGTAGAAAATTAAGATGAGAACCTACTTAAACCTAGTACCTACCTATAACCACAACAATGATTTTCATAATGAGACTAGCGGTTTTTTCAGAAATAGGCTTATTGTAAGCTGGTCTTATTAGATCCTCAAAAATAACGCCGCATAAAGAGTTCAAGCCAGTGGACATGGAGCTGAAATTCATAAAAAAATAATTAGGCTATTTAATGGATGGTAAATACTAATGAAATGAAGAAGATAAATGGTCTGTTCGGAGCGCGTTACCTCAACGCAGCGCTAAATACCCCGCTCATGAAGATACCAGGCAAAGCCGGTATCGACCCAGTTATCGTCATCACGAAATACGGCAGCAATTGATCACTCTTCCTGATGGCTCCTGTTGTAAGGGGGTCACAACTAGCGAATGTTGCATAAATTACCAATCCAGTATAGCAACAAAGCGAGACAATGATAAAGATCCCGGCAGCCATTATGAAGATTGTACTGAAACAACAATAAAGTCGTTGAAGTAATTGAAGTAGCTATGCGTATTGAATTACGTATAAGTAGGTAGGTACTCAGGTGGTATATGGTATCAATGAACATCAATACATACATTCGTGCCCTTTTTAAGGAAGATAGAGCTAGGCAGCGTTGTACCATTGCCTGGTTGACTGAGCAGGATGCAAGCCAACTAAAGTAATTTCCAAAAACTGTTGACCAGAAAGTGTGCCGTATGGTTGGATCAAGATCCATACTGAAATATATCAATGAGATTTGAAATTAATCTTAATTATTTATGATTAATACCCTTCAATACTTATTAGTAGATACAATAAAATGATTAATTAAAAGGTACTTCACTACAATGTTGCAATACCTACTTGAAAAAATCCAATCGTTCGCCCTTTTTGTTAATACTGATAACTTCACCTATACCACCAAGTCGCCACGTTCCGTAAGCCAGAACAAAAACCACGCCGAAGTACATAAGAACGGTCTGCAACGTGTCCGTCCATACTACAGCCTTTAACCCACCCTGTAAATAGAGTTGTTCAAGCGTATAGCTACAAGACATTTGAACGTTTGACCTCGACGTGGGGCAACTCCAGACCTATTCACGCTTTATTTGCGTTACAGGTACTCGGTCGGACCAATTTGTTTGCTGTAGGGGATAGAATAAGGTCATAAGACGACTCGACGACCTACTTACTTACCAGTGTAGTGTAAAATATGCAAACTACACACACGATCGGGGTGATTAAATGCAAGTTGATGCCGGTAACTGCAATAAATTAAGAGTTTTGATGAAATATGTTTATCACCTAATTGAATTTTACTTGGATTTTTATACCTATAGAAAGGAATTACCTTGACTAAACGCTAAAGCTGGTACGTAAATGACAATTGGAATGTAAAGCATCATTTTTATTATAAATATAATGGATCCCAGCAATCGAACGTTTTGATTAAACCTCAGGCGCAGGTACTGAAAACAAATTAACGACATTACAATGCAATGCAAATGTGTTACCGGACGACATGTAGGTACAAAGTTTGGTACTTTGGTACGTGACTAATAAAAAATGGTAAAAAAATAGTCTTAGCTCAGCCCAATATAAAATAACATGCCAATCAGGTGTAAAGGAAGTTCTTTTTAATAAAGATTTCGATATAGATTATTTACAAGCATGACCTACCTCCAATACAGTATAAGTGTAGAGTATTGACTGTCGCAAAAAATTAAAGCTTAAATTAAATTTATTAAAAACGATGTAGGTATTGGTCTATTTTATTTACCTCATATGTAGACGTTATTTGTAGGTTGTAGAACACAGGAAGGTAAACAATTGCAATTGTTAGAGAAACTGCCCATTCTGATAATACAATAGTCCATAACTGTGTCCCGTAAGTGTACATTTCTGCCGGAAGACCCAGTAAAGAGATACCGGAAATGTAACTGAAAGATGTATTATGAGACATGGTTTTTAAGCGATTGCTGAGTCAACAGAAATTAGGTATGACATTATATGCAAACACCTACCTGGCAATTAAGGACATGGAAATAGGGAACATCCCCATGGTTTTCCCTCCCATCAGATACTCAGCTGTAGTGTTTTGTTTCTTTGTAGCAAAGAAGGCAAAGTAGACGCCGATGAGCGCAGAGAGGAGGAGCATGCCTCCGAAGACGACATAGTCCAGCCAGTCGAAGTAAACCAACGTCATATTGAGGTGTGTGCTTCGAGCTCTGTGTGAGGCCGAGCGTCCGTCCACGGAGACACTTAAACTCCATCTCGGTGTACAATAAACGTTTACTGAGCGGAACTGACAGCTGGCACGATACTATATTTATCACTGGAAGGATCTTGTGGTTTCATTGGAGGGATGAGTCTGGCCAATTGACTTGTTACCGTTCGGTATGACCTGCACACTCTTATCTGGCTGTTTTACACCGCCATCGGAAGAAACCCAGTTAATATTTACGAGTAGGTACATAAAGATATTTGAATAAAAAAGCATTGACATTTGAATAAGTACTATTTTATTTGTTACCAATTTACTTTAGATGGCTTTAACTTTGTTGATAGATGTAATTATATAAGCGCTGTGCTCGCTTTGCGAGATAAAGTTCAGGCGGCGAGAAATTTAATTCTAATGATATGATGAGAAAATATGTCGGCCGATTATGCCTTACAGCTTTGCACAACATCAATTACTTAATTAAAATACATAATATCACGACACAAATAGTTATATAAAGTTAGGTACTAATGTAACGCCTTTTGCACGTTTAGTTAATGGATAAGTAGTAGCAGGTGACATTACAAGCTACTCGTACATCATGAAGGTACCTTTGTAAGGTACCTTTGTAAGTAGATCTTTTTGATAACTGGCAACAAGTAACTGATGTAATTAATATAAAACTGACAAATAGTGACGAGTACCTGATATTGCATCTTTTCAGATAGATACCATAAACTGTAAAAAATCTACTTATATCGTGTTTTGTTTCTGCTAAACATAAATGTAAAAAAAAAATTAATGTACAAGCGCGCTATCTTGGTGCTTACGTGTAAAGTTCTTATGTAGGTGTCTATTTCAAACCACATATACATAGATAAATCGAATTAGGTACACGCAATTAGGTAGACGTGTACATGTAGTACGTGTACCTACGGTACCAAAAGGTAGATTTGAACTATTACTTTACATAATAGAGGTAAATACCTATTTTTATTATTTAACATGCTTAAAATATGTAGCAATTTATTGTTTAGCAACAAACACTTAACAAATGGTATACGTAGCTTAATACATAAGATATATACCTACATAGGTATTTTTAATAATTATTATAATAATACTTACCTGCCATTTTAGGTAAGTATCTAAATAGTAATATAAAATATGCATATATTATTCTAACAAATACTATAACAAGTGAGCTTTGGTGGTTGATCCAAGTGTAGGGCAATACCTACTTGACTTGGTGCCTATATAATTTTATATATTCTTATATATGAAACATAAATTATATACTTATTACTTATTAAAAACCAATACTACAATGATAAATTATTTTTGTACCATGAGAACATTTAAGTTTATTATTATTATTTGTGCTTACTGATTTTAAATGATTATTCAGGTGTGGATAGGTACATTTAGGTACAAGGTACTCGTGTTTTATGTTTTATTTGTACTCCATCTACATAATTATTGTCTATAGTGATGATGTAAGCAGGTATAGGTACCTATTTCGCATATGTACCTATCTTAATTACATAACCCAGATAACAAATTTGTACCCATTTAATGAGTAATAGTTACCTGTTGTATTATTGCCCTTCGATATTTAAAAATGTAGGTATATTATAATTTTATAGTTCAATATTATTGGGTCACTGCGTTCGGGACAGATATATATGTAAAATAAATCTATCTTGTCTAACTTTTTCTGGGAACAAATAGTTTTGTAATGCGTTTTTACGTTCATAGCAAACACACGTACCTAATTTAAATACCTAGGTAACGAATTGATAATATTTAAACCACAATGTGTCATTTGATTAACTGCTATATAACGGTCTGCCTTTACACCTAAAAGTGGTTTTACAGAAAAATATGTATACCTACTCCTAAATTAAACACGCAGGTCTCCTTTTTTGTGATTTTCGAGTAAATAAAAAGTGATACCTATTTTATATATATTATAGTTACTATAAATATATATACTATAAATATAATTATAATCTTTAAACATGCTATTTGCAATATATAAATTTACTTACTTACTTAAATGTGAGGCTGTTATGTGGTGTTATACGTGGACAAAGGACTACAATGAATTTCCATTGTACAATTTCGAAATCAAGGCGTTAACGGCCCTGATACTCTTCACTCATTTATAAATCTAGAGCAAATAACGTGCTATGAAATGTATGACTCTTACAAAAATATATTTATAATTTTATATAGTGTTTCTGCTCTATCTAAAACACAATATTTAGCTAAAGAACATGATTAAAATCTGTATTAATATTAGCGACAGCCAGTAATCTTACACTTACCTACCTCATATAATTTAAGTTGGTTCAACAGAAATAAGTATCTACCTATATAAAAGAACGCTTTTAACTCATCCAGAAATTGTATGCAGACAATTTATAGGTATATTGATGTGGTAAATCTGGACAAGCAAAAAGAAAATATTAGGTTCTTTATAAAAAATTGACAGCTTCTAATTCAGTATTCTCAAAGGAATCAATATCGGTACCTATTTTTTTAGGTTCTAAGAGTTGTTCTACAGCGTACCTATATTCTACACGACAAGCTATGCTCCATACAACAGCGATTTTCTAACAATCTACCTATTGATTAACTAACTAGTTTTAAATCATGTTGTTGTACGTACCTCCTTAAAGCGTCTCAACCTGGTCAATGATGGAATGGTACCGTAGCATTATATCCTTATTCCAACAAGCGATGGTTCATCAACATCTCAGTAGAACCATTACATATCTATATTTTAGATATTTGCAGTTAAGTATAAGTAACATTTTGCCTTGTTCTACTCTACGGTATATCCCAGGTTTAGAGCAAGTATTCTTTCAACAGTATTTATTTTAGACTTCCGTTAAACGGTTTTAAGATCACCCCACCAGTTCAAGGTGAATTTTAAGTTATTTAAGTCGCAAGAAGACGCATGAAAATTAATAACTTTTACAATAGTCCCAACCAAGTTTAAGTTATTGTTTTCGCCAGATAAGAAGTAAGATGTTTTCCAGCTAAAATGGGTAGGTCCCTAGAAAAGTTCTTCAATATTAATAGTTCGAATAAATCGTTTCCTATGGGGACGGCAACCTTTCAATCCTACTGTGTAGTATAGTTCATTGCTACTTTAAAATTCATCAATTTTGTGTGTGTAAACATCACAGATCTGTTTGATCGCACTCCCAGTTATATCGGACAGTCATCGGCAAACTTATGGGATTGCAGCGGAACTGGTGAGTACGCCTAGAGGTCTGCGGGCGAGTTGAGGTCGAGCCGGGAGCGACGGCGGTCACGGCCGATGGATAGCTGGCCGGACGACGACCGCTGCAGCGAGGAGGACCGCGGTCGCGCCGTGTCCGACTTCGACTTTTTCACCTTGCTGCCGCCGCTCGCCGGCTGCTTGCCTTTCAACGACGACACCGACACCACTATGTCCGTGGACACGCCATCTTGCTCTACTAAAAGATAAACACGTATGTAGGTAGGATAACTGATCAAATGTTGGAAAATAAGTGTTGGACACTAATAAAATTATATTCAGCTTACCAGTTCGTTTGATGACTTCTCCGGCATTGTTCAAGAAGAATTTCGGTTTTAATTCTTTATCTTTGTCTTTCTCTTTGTCTTTTAGCGATTCCTGTAAAATAACGTACTTTTTAAACGCGTCGATCAATGAATAAGAACTTAAAATAGTAAAGAATCAGAGACAAGCGTACCTTTGATTTACTAGATTTGGAAGCAGAGTCAGTGCTTCCGCGCCACCACGGTCACTGAATCTCACAAAACCCTCTCCCGGACTCTTTACCGGGGGTGGACGCTTCTCCCTCTCCAACTTCGCCCTCAGGCTTCGGAGAGCCTGCGCCGGACCCGCCACCCCTATTACAACAAAAAGCCAATAGGTTTTTTGTTGGTTCTTGTAAGAAATATTCAGAATCTACCTATTAAGGTATACATCTAATAGTGATTACTTACGGCATATCGATGCGGACAGTATTTTGTTGGTTGCGCATTGCTAAGGTGGATACCATCGGTGGTCGTTGAGGCTTGTTGGATAGCAGACGCTCTATCTCGGTCATCACCGACGGGGTCAATTGAGGCACAATCTGGAACATTACATTTAAGTGAGTTGTTGAGTTGAGTTAACGAAACTTGTAAGGACCTACTCTTATTTTCATAATACCAACCTGAAGGGCGTGAATGTTCTCCTTAAATTGCTCTATACTGGACGCTCCAAGTAAGAGACAATTGACTGACTCATTTTTCAAACACCATGCGACGGCGAGCTGGCTCATTGAACAATCTGTAACGAATTGGGTTATTAATTGTTAAGTAATCTAGATTTGTCTTAACAATTGGCATAAATCCCTTTAACTCACTGAGCGTGATGGCGAGATTTGACAGATCTCGCAGTTTATCTCCGTACGTGCGCGGCTCATCACCTGTCACCTGCTCCTTACTGCCGGAACTCCTCATCTGATCATCCAATAATAAAATTATTGCGGTGGCAGTTATTTTATCTGCAAATTTATCAACGAAACAGCAGTCTTACACTGACCTCAGGTACAGCTAAATCTTCCTCGCACCAACTGAAAGTACTGTACTTCCTGTTGAATCGTGATTTTGCAAATAATCCGGTTATCTCTTCACGTCCCAGACCTTTGCCCGTTGTTATAGCAGACCATACCATCATTCCTGTTGACCAACAATTTTATGTTATGAAGTATCTCTACGCATTGAGAACTGTATTTTTTGAGTAATTTACTTACCGACGCCTATTTTGTGATAAAGTTCAGGCATGTAGAGTTCAGCTTTCTCCCTGCAGAACATGTGGTATTCAGTCTGCTCAACGATAGGTGTTATGCAGTTAAACTGTCTGCAGTTAGTGTACGCGTCCATGATCTAGAAGTTATGAAAAATACTTGTAGCTCCAAGTCAAGCATATTGTTTGTATTCTTGTAGTTTGACCAAGTTAAGTTTGAGAAATGAGTTTTATTTAAAATTAAGTATATAAAATGACTCACTTCAGTCGGCGACCACCGAGCGGTGCCCCAGTACATCACCCAGCCCTGATTAATGACAAAGTTCATAGCACGTACAAGTTCTGTCATCAAAAAACATCAATTATTATTTATTCAACCTTATCGTCTAAAGAGAATCATCATTTTAGACTAGAAACTGACCTTCCATCGGGCAAACAGGATCGACCTTGTGTAGCAGCACTACGTCAATATATTCAACTTGCAGCCGCGCCAACGACGCTTTCACACTCTCCACAATGTGTTTACGAGAAAGTCCCCTCTCATCTGACCTGTTATTAGCATTAGCAAACCTAATAAATGGACGTCAAAAAATTAGGATCTAGTAAGCGCAATAGCATCACAAGAAGCGGTTCGTGAATCGTGAGTAAGTGAGAGATGACCAGCTGCAGGTTATTAGTAGCTACAAGCGATATTCACTTATCCTTTTATTGCGTACACCGTAAAAGTTAACGATTCAATCCTTGACCAAAACAAGACCTAAAAGTGTAGGACTGGAAGTTAAAAGCGAGGTGTTAGTTTGGTCTTGTGTGCAAAGTTACTGAACAGTTTACATTGTTTACATCGCCGTACCGAGTGTAGGTGACTTAACATGTTAACAAAATTATCTATGTAAGTATATCTTTTGAGTACGCAAAATTGCGTCTCTGAAATTATTTAAGTTAAATTCCGAGTATCAAGATTATAAGTAGTATAAAAGAATAACATTGGTAATACAATAGACAAGGTAGGTAGGTACATAGAGTAAGCAGTTTTAGTCGCATTCATCACTCACTTGGTGCTCCAGTATATTTTCGTAGTGATAATGATACTCGTCCGCCTGACGTTCCTTTTCTTTAAAATTCTCCCCAGTTCTGCCTCACCTTTGGCTGTTTCCAATAACAGAGTTTTTGCTTTAACTCCTAAATGTTTGATTCAGATTAAAATGTTATTTAACACTATTAGTTAAGTTATGATTTAGATCGTTGAGTACGAATACATACAAAGATAAAAGTTGATAAGATAGACAAAATTAAATAACTAATGTAAAAAAAGAGAATGACGTTGCATGTTAATGTAGTGTACCCAATGGGTGTACTTGTCTACACCTTTTTTTTAATAAGAAGAGTATCAAAGTATTAATAGAATATTTTATGGATGTCGTAGGTGGAATATTTTAAACACTAGTTACTTGTCTCTACCGTAGATTACCTACGCTTTAATCAGTTTTAACCTCGTAATAAGGTTATTGTTGTTAAGTAAGTAGATATTATGTTGATGATAACATTTACAGACATTAAAGTTACATTGTTTCTTATTAGTACCTAACTAAAACCTAACTAAAACAAAACACACAGAATATTAACCTACAACAAGACAAGAGTGAAGAATATATTGAAGAAAGACTCAAATAATGTTACTAACCGCAGTGCGCCTCAGACAGATCAAACAGATTGATTCCATTCTCCAGAGCAGTCATGACGATGTCTTCGGCGCAGTCCTCATTCAGCATAGTCCAGATGCCTAGCCCAATGTTGGGCACCCGGAGACCAGACTTGCCAAGATTCTTGTAACGCAGGCCAGGAGTCACAACCGAAGGCATTGTGGTATGATTTCCCATATAAGTCGACATGTGTCTTGATAAACTTACTTCACCGGCTGTTGGTCAAAAAAGTAATAGTGAAGCTCAACTTTTATGTGTTTTTACTTTTTACCTATTAGATTTTGATATTCACGATTTTAATTTCACTTTAGGTTATGCATAATATAAATACTATACCGAAGTAGTTTGCTAGTCCCTATTCAAAAGTATTTTACTTGTGTGTAAGTATGGGGTTTATATCACCGTGTAAAAGCGCTTCTTGAAGGAGGGTAAAATACTTTATTCTGCCCTTACCTTGATCCAACATCTGCTGTGAGTTCGCACTAAAATCGTCCATACAATCGAGGGACGCAATTGGGGCGCGACATCTGATCAACAACAAAAAAAACCTGCCTTTATTTTACATTTCATTGATTCGCTTTGAAGAAGGTAGTTATAATACATACATGGATATTGGATATTAGTTGGCTCAAGAGATCCTTCAAGGACAAGGGGTCGTTTTTGAGTCAAGTACTTAAATGTTATCGGAGAGAATAGGGTTTAATTGGGTGATAGATGAATCTAGCACTAATCTAATATAATGAGTCGCTAAATGTTCATTAATTATAAAATCTACGTGAATTACATCTAAACTCTACAAATATAATCAGCAAATATCTACAGGCCAAGTACCTATTAGATACTCGTTGTTATCTGCGTACACCAAATGCTTGTAGCTAAGCTACCTATAATATTGTAAACTAATAGGGCACTTCTTTCTCTACGGCAACCCTCTTAGGAAGTACCTAACTTATATGGTATTTACTTTCTTAAGAGAAATTAGGCAAAGTTCAGTATTAGGTATGTCCAAGGATACAAAGTGTGTACACATACAAAGCTTGATTGTATATTGACAGCAAGGAAATTAGGGTGAAACACAGTGATAAGCAAGAGAGTGGAAGCCATTTATATTTACAGGATGTTATTACCGTACCTGTGTTGGAGAACCAGCATGAAGCTAAGCGGCCGCAATCAAAAGTGCCAGTGAGGGCATTAGGACGTCTCATCGTGTTGGACGTATAAATCCGAGATTGAAACAGTATAAGTAGTGAACCACATACTTGAATGGTATGAGGCGCGTGTGAGTAACCTACAGAATACGGTCTCGCTCTGGTACCTACTCGCATGCGGCGTCGCGGTGCGCGATGCGGCGAGGTGTGCTCTCAGCTTTACTTTGCCCTTGGGGAGAAGACATAACCGATTGCATTGCGCTCTAGCTGACCCAGCCGGGCCGCAGCTATTCAAAGTGTTGCGTATAGTTATTATTGTGGAAATTAATAATTCCATAAACTACTTAGGTATGTCTACGTTAAAAGCATCGTTGTGAAGATACGTCTTCTCCCTGGATGGCGATCCTCAAGGGTCCAGTTACCGATAGATGGTGGGCATGGGGTTGGAGTCAACGCTGGCGCTGTCCGGCGGGCCCAGCGGGGTGTGCGGCGTGCACCGGCTGATGGTGGACTCGCTGCGCGACATCTGCGAGCCCTCCTTGCCGCCGCCGGCCTCCGCCCCCCTGCTTTGCATCTCGTTCCGCCTCATTCCGCTCCTACGCTTAGCAACGGCATCTTAACTCCCTACAAACATCTTACAATGAAACGTTCATACGTTTCCAGGTCCTGCGTGCCGAGCTCCTTGGGAAAGGACAACAGCGGGTTCGGTTAATACACTCAAGGACAGTAAGGTAAACATAGAGAAGCATGCATGCCCTAACACTAACATCTATTCCGCTAAGAAAACACGTATTTGTGAGATTCTCACTAGAAGTAACATCTAGCACGGGACTATAGTCACGATAAATAAAAAAAGTAGGAGGTATGTACGTTAGACGTGATAGACACTCAACAGAAAGACAGTAGGCAGAGTCGCCGAGGAGCACTCACCGGGAAAGTGGACAGAGTGTACGTACTGAGCAAGAGATGCGGGGCGCTGGAGGGTGGCGAGGAAACTGCCAAGTTATGTACTGTATTGCGGCGCGGCGCGCGCTGACGGTGCGCAGGGCGAGCGGCGCCGGTATTACCCGCGCCACCCGCCACCCACCCTACCTGCACATGCGCCCCTTTGCTCTAACTAAATGTACTGATCTGACCTATTTCTAGATCGAGCCCAGATCTGGTTCGAGCTGTAGGTATGAAACGGAGCCCTTGATTGTATTTATGCCCTTGAACTGACGGAGATATTGATTCGTTGCTACTGCATTATGTAACGTAGATGCATTGTTCATATCGGGTACGTTTTTGCTTAGGTATTTATCAGTAGGTACCTGCTTTAAAGAATATTAAAAGGTTTTTGATTCACTTCTCTTCTTCCGGTTGAGTATCTGCCTCTTACATGTAGAGTCTATACATAATGTATGATAGGTACTTACCTACTAACTAACTTGCTAACTAACTTAGGCAACTAACAGCCTGCAAAGAGAAATACAGTATAAATCTACTTAATTATTTATTCTTAATTATGTAGATACTTATACGTCTATGTTGCAACTAAAAGCAACGGAATTTCAGCGGACCACTGAACTTTTATTGTTTTGTGCATTGCTGTATTACATTGCTATAGTGGTTTAGGCTAGGGTTTAGGTATAGGATTGGTACTTTTGCTTCATATACCTATATACCTATCCGCATATCAATTCACATTACTTGTCAATAATATTAGACAGTTAGTGGAAAGCGGAGATAGTACGATTCGATAAATATTACGATTCACTACTCGCATAACCAGTCATCTGTTGACCTTCAAAATGTGCAAAATGGCGGATTTGGCGCATCTTTTTGTACCATAGACAATTTTACATTCTTATAGGGGATTGATATAAACCCGAGTTAAAAACTAATAAGGACATCTAAAAGTAAAGGCCGCCGTAAGCTAAATACTTTTGTACCTAACTAATGCAGCAAGCTGCATTAGGTAGGTACCTATGTAATCTAACTTATTTAAAGTTTATATAAGTAAGTACAGCGTTAGTAGCCGATTACTTACGTTAGTTTCTGATCTGTTCTGATGACCAGTGGCGACGCTCACGGCGGCGATCTTGTCAGCTTAAGCTTGACTATTGGGACTGGGTACCTCTCTACCTTGGCCTTGTACGCATTCTCCTAGGGATGATACCAGCTAAATTAAGATGAGTTACCCTGGACAGGAAGGTGCACGCACGAGGTCCATGGGGGTCCGCGGGCTGACGTCGTTGGCAGAGGCGCGCCAGGCGCGGGCTCCGTCGCCGCCCGCCGGCTCGCAGCACACGTCGCTATTCAACGACTCGTCTGAGGATACAACACACATCCAACATAGTCTACCTCTCCGTAACTTCTCATTTGCAAACTTTAAAAGACATGGATATCAATTTATCCTCTGAGCAAATAAAATATTTTCTTTCTTTCTTGATCGTGATTTTGAGAGAAGTGATCAAGTGATTCAGTTTTATGGTTAATAAAGTTTTATGCTAGGCTTATCACGGCTTACATTTCTTTTTAGATAGGTAAAACATATAAAAACTCACTTTCAAAGTAAATAAAGGACATTACCGTGGCATGATCCCAAGTGCGAGAGATTTATGAAAATTCCGTCGCTTTCGCTGATGCTTTGGCTCGAGTAAGGTTTTGCAAGCTGAGCACTACATGCTTTCTTCAGGACGCTCTGTTCAACAAAATACCTTACATAAATTAGGTAGGTCTATTAAGGTTATTTATATTCAAATGTAGATACATAGATAAAGTAATTATTTATTTTAAGAGGAGAGCTACATCAGTGGGTTGACTGTTCAAACTCTTCATTTAAAATGTTGGTTGTGGGATTATTTACTGATATATACAGACTACGATTGACAATTATGAAAAATTGAGAGTTGAGTATACCTAAGAATAAACATATAAGATTTATAGATAAATATTATAGAGATTGTGTGTTAGTATAATGAAAGGTTGTATTAAGTACATTTGTAAACTTGTCAACCCTGTAATGTTTGGTGGTGTCGGGGATGGAAGGGCGGCTGTAGCGCCAGCGAGCAGCTTGCCGTTGCAGGTCGCACAGACGGTGGTGCGACCACGAGGTGTTCATGCCGCGAAGTTCCTCTACTGCTTCAGCTACCTATAAACGACACTTTTGATAATTGTCGCGTTTCATGGTATTTTTAGTAAAATTATATGCTAAAAATCTCATTAAATAATTATTATTTATTGCTCCACGCACGAGTGAAAGCAACCCTAAAAAAGATAGTAAAATTCGAATATTTTACCTCTCGTTTCTGCTCTTCTTCGGCCTCGATAGCGCGTTGATGTAGTAGTTCTATATCCAGCTGACGAACTTCTTCAGCTTCTCTCGCTTCCGCCACTTTTTCCTAAGATAAGTAAGTATTATTTAATACAGCAACATATTTTTTATTATCCTATTTCTCGCTATTGCTTACGCTAAGGTTGCCTGGAAGATATTGCTACCTAGCAATAAGGCCGCCTGTTGCTTCTTATATTCTTGTTTGTGTCTGTACCTTATATCTTTTTGTGCAATTAAGAATATTTGTATTGTATTGATTTTTTTTAAAATTTTACTTATTTAACAGGAGATGGTAAAAACTACGTTAAGGGAATCTAGGTGTTGTTGACATGTTGGACTTGGTGAACATGTCTTTATCTTTTTTAATTAATAAGTCACAAAGTAGGTAACTAACTACCATTTACATACGATTAATACAGTCGGTATCTGGTAAAGTTAGCAGGTAAGGTAACCTACCTTACTTACTTAAAGCAAGTTAAATGTAGGTGTAGGTGATCTGCGCTTTATTTTATAAGCTGTCTATTATTTACTTATACATTATAGGTAGGTACGTTTTCACTTACCTGCTGCATTTGACGCTCGTATTCGATCTTCTGCTGTTCGAGTTCTTCCTCGGGTATCGGTGGTGTTTCATCTCCACCAGTGTGCTTTGATCCTACGCAAATTGCAAAACAAGTTACTCACATACGATCAACGTTTTAATCATTAAACTTATTTTTCTCTCTAATTACCGGTAGGTGGATGGTATCCCGCTGGCATCCAAAATTGATGAGCCATTTGAACGCGATATGAAAAAAACAAATTCAAGATTCAGGAAAGGTCCCCCCGTGCGTTACGTACGGGATCTAAAGAATACTGGAATACGAATAAACGAGAGAATGTATTCATAGATCTTTATTTTCATGGTTACAGATTCAGGGCATATAATAGTTAGCTATAGGAACTGATTGGCACGGAGCCAACTACCGTCGAGTTCCATGTCTCTAAGGCGAGCTTCTTACGTAAGTATGGAGGGTAGTAAATATCTAGGTATTGATCGCACTTAATGTATATGGGAATCCTGTACCTAGACCTGGACCAGACAGAGCAAGAGTTAGGTATACTTCCTATACTTACTGATGAGATGAAGTTTAATAACATCATTATCTATAGCACATCCTGTTAGGTAGTTATGAAAGGTAATTAGTTCTGCTAT
The DNA here is from genome assembly GCA_947563765.1 of Anarsia innoxiella. NCBI lineage: Eukaryota > Metazoa > Arthropoda > Insecta > Lepidoptera > Gelechiidae > Anarsia > Anarsia innoxiella. The sequence goes on from OX387390.1 coordinate 6,763,549, forward strand.
TTATTACTATTACCTACATCTACCTAGGCTAGGTAACCTACCTCAATAGGAAGTAACGGTAACACGTAGATACCTACAATCACCCAACTAGGTATTATAAGTCGGTACTCAACGCCAAACGGTTGAAGATTTTACGGATGTCATAAAACGGATTAGCTACCTACCTACCTACTTAGTTCATAAACACATACCTAGTTATAATATAAGTATGATTTTCCTACTAAATACTAATGTACCTCCATATGTAAGAACCTAATTATTGTGTAGGAATCCAAAAATTACCTGAACACAAGACTAATAGTGATCCTAACTGGATGATCAAGTACCTCTTCGTCTCGATTGCATTATTGCGATAAAGTTTTACTGTCTTTTGAATTGTAGGTGTACCTTCAGTAGTATAAAATTCACGATCATGATGTTCATGAGTAATTGCAATATTACGATTTAAATTGTACCTACTATGCCTGTAGGCCTGTAGGATAAAAAATTGTGAAATCACGTTGAAAATTTGTGCTGTCTTACGCCCGTTATTAATAACCTATCCTGATCCGTTTTTCCCAAATCGAGATTGAAAAAACAAAACACAATTGTCACTTGTGTAGGTACCAAAAACATGTCAAGAACACAATTGTGTTTTGTTTTTTCAATCTCGATTTGGTAAAAAACGGATCAGGATAGGTTATTAATAACGGGCGTTAGTAGCGTGTAGTCACAGGGTAAGTAGATTATTCTTTATAACTAGCCAAATGGCTTGACTTCAATGTAACATGAAGGTCACATGGTGTCAGTAAATAAAATAAAACTCTGCTCAAATGCATTTTTTTAATTTATCTTATTCGATAAATTTAATAAAAAAAAAAAAAATATTTATTTATTCTATTACCACTTGCTAAAGGTGAAGGAAAACATCGTGAGGAAACCTGCATACACCAGAGAAGAAATTCGAAGGTGTTTGTGAAATCCGCCAATCCGCACGTAGCCAGCGTGATGGATTACGGCCTAATCACTCTCTGTATGAGAGTAGGCTCGTGCCCCTCAGTGGGGACATATAATATGGGCTGATAAAGAAGAAGAAGAATTTATCTTGATATACATATATCGGTCCATGCAATGATATTTTATATTATAATAATATCATTGGGTCCATGCAAAAAAGTAGGTACCTAGTACCTACCTACCAATGATATTTTATAAGTAAAGATATGTTACCTTCATAGTAATTGACATTTTAAATATGTGCCGAAAAATAATTACAATGACAGCTGATGACAGCACTTTAATATGCTTCAAATGTCTTCAGTGCATATAGAATAACATTTTAGTCGCAGAGTGGACACTTTCTTGAAAAGTACCTAATAGTAAGAAATAAAACATCTTGTTAAAGTAAAGAATTTTTATCAAAAAATTTTTTTATTGTTAATAAACGCACACGTTTTTTGAGAACTGCCTTTCTTGGTGATTCTAAAATATCTTCTAACTCCGGTAAACTGACATTATCCAGACTTGACAGAGAGTTTTGAACATTATGAATTCGTTTTTTCTGAAAAAGAAAATAATTTTATTGGGTATGGTACGCTAAAACACGGATTAAGTACCGGTACTTAATCGTTTATATTTACATTCATCCATTTTATTATTATTTAATAGTTTTAATATTTATTACATAAGTCCATTACATAATATATATAGGTAGCTATCATAAAGAAGAAGTAAAACTTAAAATTAGGCATAAATATGCTACCATCAGTCGCATGTGCACTAACTAATCTATGTCCGTAGTAACTAATCTATGCCCGCATCCTTATCGCTCTCGCGTCAAAATCAATCGCTCTTTCTCTCTTTATCTGAATTATGTCGTCTTTGAATCTATCAGATTGTATGAAAAAAAATGAAATTTATGTAATAAACGTATCATTGCATACTCACGAGTGGTATGAGGTGATTTTTTCACTTTCTTGTCGTAATTGGTACACTTTCGAAACACGCACGAAGGCATTTTTTATTTATTTAGTCAAATTTTAGTACCTGACAGGAACGTCATGCTCTTGACTGCGCTTGTCGCAGTCAAGTGGTCATAATTAGGTCAATTTACAGTTTTCAAAATACGTGCGCATACAACATATCTGCACCTAGTATAATATAATATCATTGGTACCTACACTGAGCTAAATGACTGAAAACAAACAATCTATTTATACGATTTAGATATTCGATTTATGTTGGGGGTTAATTTACAACAAATTACGTTTATAACACATTTTTCTACTAAATACCCGTGGTAAATGGTATCTTTTTTGTCGAATATTTATATAAATACTTTTCCGCGTCCCAAAGACTAGGCTGTATAGGTTTAGTGTCTTTTGCATAACTCGATGACAAGAATGTAAAAATTGTCTATGGTTGGTTATTAAAAACAAAGGTATTGAAAAAAAATTGTCTACGGTTGACGCCTTGACGCTTTAGGCCATTAAATTTTTATAATAATTTTACAATAATTTCATCATATTTATGTAATGTAATCTAATTTTAAATTATTCCTTTCTTTTTTTACAATAACATAACGTGATTCCTTAAATTTTAAACGTGGGTTGAAGATTTGCGTAGCTAATATGCGTCTTTTATCATTTTGCATGTGCGTAAAGGAAATGTCAGAAAATAGTACGTAATTTGTAGTTGTTTTGACAATGTGATGCCGTACGAGGGTGAAATAATCCTTGTATCAAGTGTACAGTGAACGCTGTGGGTATAACATGTACTTCCCACTTGTAATGAAACGAACAAAAGTGTAGTGTCGGTATAGCTTTGACAGCCGGCAGGCTCGTCTTGTGACTTCATATACGGTTCCCAATAAAAATGAACAGTCGCAGTAGTGTAAATGAAACGAATTTAGTGAATTTCTCAGCGGATTTGTCGACACTGAACCAATTGGACACAAAAGACGGCTTGCTGAGTTTCCCGTTTGATCACCTTTACGCCTGTCACTCTGAAGGTTCTGATCGTAGACAGACTTTACAACTCGACAAGGAGGTGGAAATATCAACGCACTGCGTAGTCGCAGAGGAAAAGGACTTTGTGGTCAGCACCAGTGCTGAAATCAATCAACTAAAAGGACGCTTGGCATCAGCAGAAAACAACAACAATAAACTGAAAAGTCTTCTCATCTGCCACTTAGACCTCATACAACAACAGAACGAACTTATTACTAAACGGGAAAAGATTTATCAAGCACTGAAGCAAGAAAATGAGACGGTATGTCATTATTGATTTATTGCATCCATCTCTATTGTAACATATGCAACAGCTTACTCACACTTCAGCAGTTAGTTTAGGGAGGAGATCAGTTTACAAAATCAATAGAGCAGTTATGCATAGCATAGATTTAGTTATTTCATATTAAATTGTGTTACCTCATAGTCTGGAGTTGTCAATTTTATTGATTAGGGGATGCAAGTGCATCTTTTGCATTTGTTTATGTAAAGATAGAGTATCATAGTGCATGGAGGGAAATCATTCTATTTGCAATATATTATTAATGCATCATATGTGTACATGCATAAATTAAAGTATTACTTATTTGTTGCTTTAGATCAACATTAGAATTTGGTTCAAATCTGACTGTGAGAACGTATAACCAAGAGTCCAAGTAGAAAAAAAAACCTTGATACATGATACACAGGATGCATGTTCCCACAGATTCTGTTAAAAAGTTGCCCTTTGATATTTTATATGTACCTAGCTAGAAAAATTGTGCTGTGCGAATACTAATGTGCTTAAAATTAAATGACTATTTTTACTTCAATATTGGGACATAAGTTTTTCACAGAAATTGTCTTATTATCTATACACAGATAAAAAGTATATTATATTAGAGCGCCTTGCTTTCATTTAACTTGTTCAGGTTGGTCCGTACAATTATTAATGTCAATTTACACATTGTGACAAAATATAGGCTTGCCAAAATAGTTAAATAATGATTTAAGTAATGTGGAATTAGAATTTTATGGTTGGTTAAATGGTTTTGAGTTGGGTCCAGCCTTATACAATTAGTTCTCAATCCCTCCCTCTGTAAAAAAACTCTTGTATTATTCAGTAAAATCTCCAAGTTGTTCCTGATTGTAAATGCTGCTAATAAATGAATGGTTTTTGAAATCAAGTGTAAAAAATTTATTGCATTGCGAATTTATTTTACTTGCATGAGAAGTGGAACTTAAATATGATTTAAAAAAAACTACCATTCCTGCAAGATCTGATTCTTCATCAAAATAAGATATTTTAATAGGTAAAATATTGTAACAATGCAGGAATTGGAGCCTAATTAATCTGAGTCGACTCATTATTATTGTGTCCGTCGTTTTTAGATAGGTATCTTTGAGCCTTACTCTAATTTTTACAAATTGTTGGAGTTTTATTTTGCTGTTGCGAATGAAATAACATGCTGTTGCGAATGTCTCACATTAACACAGAAGAAATAGGTTCTCAAGTATAAATAACTCTTTAGGACAATAATAAAATAGCTATAGAATAAGGTTTGTCTTGGGAATCAGGTCTTATTACCTGTTGAGTATGCGAAAATAGATATTACATTAAAAAAATGTATGTTTGCAGCTTAAATCTGAGCTTAATCGTTTTGAACGACGAATGGTTTTGAATCATAAGCAAAGTGTAACGGCACCAGTAGTTCATGTACCAACACCAGCTGTTACTTCTACCGTCGTCAAAAGTGAACCAGGACCACCCTCACAGGTCAGTGGCATAGCTGCAACATTTATTCTTTTACTAAATGATTTTATAATGTTCACAAACATTTGCATTTTGTATTGAAAACAGTTGTCTGATATTGTTTACATATTTCATAATTGAACATTTTAAAATATTAGTCTTTTAGATTGAAAAGATTTTAAACTTAGAATTCATTCAGTTTAAACATTCCATCCACACTCTTTAGTAGCTATGTTACATGTACTAGCTGCACTCCATTACAGTAGAGCAAGAATTTATTAGTGCAAATTAGAGTCCCATTCTTAGGTTTAAGTGCTACTGACGACTGTACTGTGTAGTATTTGTAATGCACTAAGTAGACATTAGTTTAAATATGTCTTTATAAATATAAATTTGCCTCCTTTAATATAATTATACAAAAATTAAAATGATTCTGTTTATCCCCATAGACTCGTACACCTTCAAACACTTCAATGGAACTAGAATATAATTAAAATAATATCTTGTTTATTTCAGATAATGCTGAATAGCTTTACGGAGCTTCTCTTGCCAGATAGCAGATCAAATCCGTTCATTTTCGATAATAATCTGAATAAGAATAAAACTTTCGGCCAAGATTCATTTGATATAACCAGGCCTTCCGAAACAGGTGACGTCGTTTTTGCGTTTTTGTGGCTTTAGTATAAAAAATTGAATCATTATTTACTTTAAGATTAATGTGACCGTATTTAATCAGTGAATCTTTCACGGTAATATCGGAGCTCTTTCTCTTTGAAACTTGGTTTGTGTCCACTCAAATACTTTATTTTGATGTGCATATTTAATATTTTCAGATGTAACAAGCTTCTTATCTAGTGATTTGGGAGTGTCGTCGATTTTGGATAGTAATATAAATTGTCAAAATTTTACAATGATTGAAAGTAAGCGTTCGTTTGTAAAAAAGGAAATGAAGACTGATCGTCCTGAAGCATTGTACACTGTAACATCAAATAGGTAAGTTGTACTTCATTTCCAGAGAGGGTGATGTCAATCCAAATACTATATGTAAAGATCTCCATCATTTCTTCATTTTAGTGGCAATCCTGTCATCCAAAGAATACAAAGGAGCAGAAGAAGAACTACCACGGCATTGGGCAGTTTAAGTCGCATGGCGAAAAACCCCGCTCCTAAAGTGGAATTGCCTGAAAGTAGCAAACTTCTCGATGACGATAAAAACTTCGATCGTACATTCAATATTAATAAAAAGACAAAGATGATAAACACTTACGGAAAATCTCGGACGAGCACTACTACGACAAAAAAGACTAGTCAATTTACAGGTTCGCTATCAGATAGGCTACAGTTAATAGACACGACTCCCACCGGCGAGGACCCGTATCAGCTAGGAGAGGCCGATATGAGAGAGCAGTCGCCCATTCCAAAGCTAATGTTACAAAAGACGAATCATGGAAGAATGAAAATATGCACCGAAACAAATGCAGATAGCACGCCTTCGTCCCGCCGGCTTTTCAATACCGTTTCGGAAGGAAATACCAAAGCTACCAATAAAGTGAAGTTGGACAGGTACAATTTGCCCAACCCGTACATGCATCCCACGGAGCTCAATTCAGAGTCTCCTAAGACAGTCATCGTTCATGACCCAGATCTGGATTTGGTAAAAACTGAGCCTGGAATTGACTGGCAAATGTGCAATCTAAATAAACCAGGCACCGAGACGAGTTTATGCGACTTCTCGTATGGGGAGACTCCAAACAATTTAGCGTCTTCCATGTTGGACTGTGTAGAATTTCAAGATCTATTTTCATCTGAATCTCCATTGAATCTGGACAGCTTGAATACGGATACTGAATTTGGATCTTTGGCTGATAAAAATAACGCTGATAAATCAAAAAGACGAGCGGCTCGTACTACTAGTCTCATTGGACCGAATTTTGCCGGCGTAAGTATTATTTTTAATAAATATTGTTTCACATAAAAAGATTAAGCTAGCGCTGCGAAGTTACCTACTTATGCCAAGCGGCTGGCGCTTCTCTTTATGTTTCTAATAAGCTTTCATGAATTAAGTACTTACAATTTTATTCATTTATTAATTTAGAATTGTATTCGTTTTAGGACACCGCAGACAGCAAACGCGGAGGAGATAGTAAACGAGGAAGAAAACGCGCGTTCTCCACCACTGGACTTCTAAAAAACATTAAACGTGAAAATCAACAGAAAACTGTTGTCCCGAAACCAAAACCGATAAAAGGAAAAGGTGTGTAACATAAACTGGTCAGCTGGCATGCCTGCCTTGCCACAAGAGATGAACGTTGATTAACAGAGAGTTGGTGTTTGCCTTAATGTAATTGATTATAATTAGAATAAATGAAATTGTTTGCAGCTGTTTGCCGCGGAAAGAAATCTCCTTTACCAGGAATGGTGACAAAAACCCCATACCATACTCTTGTCGGAGATCCAGACCTGTCATGGTATCTTGGTTTGGATCCCGATGTGAAATTAGAGGACGTCGGGCCATCCGGAGAGAGTGCCGCTTCTACAGTGGAAGTAAGATAGCATGCTTTATTTTTCTGAAGATTGCAAAACAATGGGGATTGTTCTTTTTTTTCAAAATGTCTTAATATTAAATCCATTTCGAGGAATAAGGTTATTCATCAGTATAGTGCATAAAAAATAAAATTATAATCACGAGTTGTAATATTTTACGGTAAAAAATAAAATGACTTTTATTTGCCCTTTAATGACGTCATCATTTGGCTGAAGAGAAAAGTTCCTTTGCCTTCACATATGATTAAAAAGTTACATGCGTGTGACAACTGTCAAAAGTGTCAAGTACATAAACAAACATTATTATAACCTGATTTTTTAACAAATATTCTATTATTTTACAAAGCATTTCACTTAATAGCCATGGATTATAGAGTGCTTCGTTCCTACTTGTAAAAACGACTTGAAAAATAGCCCAGACAAAATTTTTGTTCGTATCCGGGAACTACTTACATTAAAATCTTTGCTCCCCTTATTTCGGCTAAGTTATGATGACAACATGATGCCACATACTCTAAAATCATCACATTTTCTACCTTTTACAAAGTTATTACTCATAATGGTGTAAAGTTTAGTTATTTAACTAAACGAAGATAATTTATTCCGATTACGACCACGACAAACAATACAATGCAATGACTGACACTTATAATTGACATTTGTCAAACGTCAAAGTAAAACTTATTTTTTAAAGTGTTAAAATAGGCAAAGGTAAAAAAATAATAAGAAATTGATGACGTCATCGTATAAAGACTACTCAAAAATCTAAATAATTCATAAAAAATAGAAAGACTGAGTTAAATTCAATAATATTCAAATAGGTTTCTCAAAATACTCTATATAATCGAACTATGAAATAAAAAGTGAGGGACATAAAAATTGAACAATGCCCATTAAGCAATTTGCAATCATTTTAATGGTTAAATTAATTTCCATAGGTACCCAGATGGCGAGAAAAACCATACTCGAGCTGTTACACGCTCGAGGGAACGGAAAATTTAGATGACAAAGTTTTTGAAAAGCGTCATCAGAAATTAGAAGCGGAGGAACGGCGCCAACTCAGGTTTGCTTTTTGACTTTAATTTAAAGATTGTGTCGATGAGACTTTTTTTTAATTTATATTTAAAAAACAAATTCAAATCTACTCTCATAGAGTTCGCAAGAACGACTGCGAAATAATGATTTTGGAATATGAAATCTATTTGGTTTGTTGTAACAAAATGTGAATGTTGCAGATGGCACATGCGGCGCATCCGAGAACAGAGACATGTGGAGCGGTTGCGGCAGCGGCAGCGCGACTCGTGGATGGCGGGCGGCGCATCGCCGGCACATGCCAGCCCCGGCGTGTACACAGTGTGGCCGCAGCCGCAGCGGGACGCGCGCTTCATCGAAATCACCGACACCTTGCCGGTCATGGCCTTTGGCGAAATTGTACCCGCTCTACCAGCATCGTGAGTATGACTAAGCTTATTCTGCCACCAGCCATCCAAATCCAAATAAACGCCAATTCGTATATTATGGTTATGCTACGGTATTTTTTTTGTGTGACTTCCTGTTCCATAACTTTATACAAAATAGTGTTTCTGACATTCTCGCAGTCACTGAATGTAATATTTTATTTTTCAGTGATTTCATGTTGCCATGGGTGAGGACTTCGAAAGCACTCAAGAGATCGAAAAGGTCAAAAACATTGCATTGAGTTGGTAAATGTTGCCAAATAATTAACAGCGAAAATTTCACGATTTTTGGACCGTGAACTTACGTAGGTATCTTAAATTTAAAATTTAGGAAATACTGATTTAGTGTGAGCTCATGGAGACAGCTCCAATTGCATAAAGTTGAATGTTCGAGATTTAAATGTGGTATTTCAATAAAATCTTTAAATAGTAGTTAGCCGTTGATGTGCAGTATAAACTCTTTTATTACTTAACTTAAATCATTATAGCTTCGCAAAAATATATTGCTCCTTAGAAAATACCTGTAAAGGCTTTCTGTTAAGTCGTACGTCCTCTTTGAGCTCTCTAAATCTTTCTATTGTTCGATGTAAATAATTTTAATTGTTAAGTGACGATTGAGTTGAATATGGACTGAATTGTAAATATTGCGGTTACGAGGAATGTATTGTATTAATCGGGAATACAAGTTGTTTGGAAAGTTGTTTACCGCTCTTCTTGTTAGACTAGTGATATAAGTATTTTGAACAATACTTTTAAATTGTTCTGATTTCAATAGAAATATAAAATAAAAGCGATTTTGGTAATAGTTAAAAGCATAATATTAATGAAGAGCAACTCTTAAAAACCGAGTTTCAAGTACTTTATTGTTTGTAAACGCCCGCTGTCGCGCCAGCACCAGACTCGCTAACTCTTGTACTAGTCGTGTACTTGACGCCAGCGAAGAGGGAACAGCTCCGAAATGCTCAGACAGTAGAGAACACATTTCTACCGCAAGAGTAATGTTTGATGTTCGTGCGGCGGTGTCGCAAAATGTTTGCAACATGTACCTCATTGTAGTTTCACGTAGCTCTCGTACCAGAGCTCCACCAGTAAATATATTTATTTACATCATTGAAGTAAAATGTTCTGTTACAAAAAAACTGTGCATCTTTTAAAGATTTTTTGTGTAAATAGGTAATAATTTTTTGATAAAATCTTTCTCGAAGTTAAAGCCATCATGTTTACAGCTACGGATATTGATTATTATATCGGAGTGAGACAAATAAATGTATATTCAGTTAAGTTAAAAATCATATAGAAACTCGAAGCTTTATGTGAAAACGAACTTTAATCTGTGGGTAAATAAAACAAAGTTACAGTTCGGACGTGCTAAACAGTATTCAGAAAACAAAATATGTTATCTGAATGATTAACGAATCAAAGAATTGAGGTCTAAGTAAGATCGGAGAAGGTTCATCTTTTTATAAACTACTATAAAGAGATTTATTTCAACATTCCAAAATATAATCAAGCCATTTTCCGAACAAACTTGACTTCACCCACCCTCTGGGTACGTCTCAACTGTAATTATTTACGCGTTCTTTTAGTTATCTTGTAGTTATTAATTGATTGACGCAGTCTGGTTTCCAGATGCAGGTGTTGTGTTGTATTATATTTTATTAACCGAGAAACGTTCGGTCTCTCTACTCTCATTGTAACTTATAACAAAACTATAAAAACTACGAATTTAATTGTTAAACCGGTATTTCCAAAATCAAAATATTTGTGTGTGACACGTATCAGTTTATGTTTTATTAGGTATAATTAACAGATTGTGTTCCGTGGCCCCACGCTGACCAGTGGCAGTGTGCTGTTGCCGAACTGCCGACACACCATTGATGAGTTACGATGTGTGTGTCGGCAGCTGCGAAATCTCTTGTGCAATTATAATAAAGCACATTATCCAACATAACCAGTTACAAAGGTCATCGTGCTCCATAAAGCCCATGAATGTTGACCGTTCTCTTGTCAACGATAACATCACGGAGCGATACTCAATGGCTTAACTGTAACGACATTTCCTGCCACTGGCTCTTATTCCCATCAACTATAAAAATATACGTTAATATTCGTTAATTGTACAGTGAAACAATAATTAAGTTTTGTTAGTATTTTAAATATTGCACAAAATTGTTATAATTATTTTTATTTTAGGTAAAAAAATTAAGCATTTCAGTTAATTCATAAATAGTTAATATCAGGTGGAAGATGTGGAAGGGACATCAAAGTAGGTAACTAAAGTTGTAAATACGTTTTAACTAACGATAAATTAAATGTGTCCTTTTCTAGTTTTTATCATTGAAATGCAGAAATGTTAATATGTTAGTTACGTAAACGGTGGAGCTGCATGCTGTTTTTCTCTGTAAATAAACCAGGTACGTGACGTTGACAGCCTAGTATTACTTATAACGAATGATGAAAAAATGTAATTCCATAAATCAACACATAAATCAGATTACTAGTAATAATTGTGTATAATGAAAGGAAACAACAAATAGCTTATTAACATTGTTAACTCTTTACCTATCTAGATGAACTCTTAACATATTAACCTTCCAAGTGACGTGCGCCTATGTTTACGGAACGCAATAGTTATATGAGTGCAACGTCATACATGGGAAAAACAGGTTTATTCTAGATTTATTTTTCACCCTGGTAGTATAGAATACTCGAGTGTCTGCAGCGAATCAATCTTAATGAATTTTACTTTTTATCTGAGTCCAGATTAGGAAGTAAGTTCAGAAAGAAACTTTTTGTGTTATCAGATTATTATAGTCTATTAGGTTCTAAATCGTTCTGCATTTAAAATAACCGCGATTTGATTGTTATCCATGCATATTGCGCAAAATTTGTAACTGTTGCTGACACACCGTGAATACAACTTCAATTTTCGAATCAGGGAAGGTGACCTGAAAAATTCTTGGTATTATTTTATAAAATATTAATTAAATTCCAGTGTTTACATAAATAAAGGATTTATATATTCATTGACCAGACGTATTTATGATAACATCAACACTGAAGAAATAATGCACTACTTGTTTGTAAGTCTTAAGTTCTAATTTAATGTTTAAGTGCCACTATAAGATAGAGAGACAATATGGAAATAAAGTTGTAACTTGTCTTATATCTTAAGGAAAGTGGGTACGCTTATCATTAAAATGGAATTGGATCATCATTTAGTAAAAATGAGAAATACAAAAAAAAAAAACTAAAAATACTTTAAAAGATTATATTTATTATTCGAACTATTTCGAACAATCAAAAATTGACAAATTGATTGTAATTTAAAATGCTTTCAAAACTCTATTTTTATATATTTTATTGTTTGCACATATATGTTTAATTTACTATAACATTTATTCAGATTATGACAAATAAAAACTGTTCCGTAATGGCGAAGTTGAGAGGCCGTCGTTACTCTTTTGTGTACAAATAAAACGCTGATACTGCGTTTTTCTTATAAGTAATTAATTTTAGAGTTTAAACTGATGACGATAGTGACCGCTTAGTGTTGGTGGTGACTAGGATTCGCGTACAGTGTCGCCGGATGAGTCGATGCGATTCAATTAATCGATTCGCTTGCTGACACCCGAACAGCGACGTAATAGTCAAAGCGGTTATTTACATACAAAATCGACAAGATACTGAAATTAATTAGGGTCTATTTATTTCCTGTATATAAACAGTGTTGTCCTTTAGTCCCGCAAAAAGATGATTGCACTCATTAAACCTAGCCGATATCAACTGTTTAACTGTTCCCTTTGAAATGTAATTAGTGTTAACTAATCTGTTAGAACGTATAATTTTTAAAATTAGGTATGTATTTTTTCTTGTGTTACGGCTCGTTACAAAACTATCAGGATCTCACTGTACGAGTGCTTAATTTGTCAAACAATTATTATTAAGGATAAGAGTTTGCGTATTTCGAAACAACTAAAAACTATTGCAGTATAGCTCGTAAGTGTAATAGTTTTAGAGCCTCCTGCATATCGATCACTTATCTGTTTATAAAACAATAATAGGAAATGTATTAATGGTCAACCGGGGTTAACGCGCATACAAAATAAATGCTTGTATTTAAAAAATAATGAGCTCACAAACTATTTATAGGTGTGTACTGCAGTAATTCATATACAGTTTTTTTACATTGCTTAATAACTTATTTAGTAATAAAATGATAAAAGGTTTGTGATACGTTTATAGAATGTATAGGACTTTACTACATAAATTGGACCTTTTATTATGCGAAACTTATAGGGGTGTTCTGTTGTGTAAGTTTTTTGTCGTAGATTCGTTTATTGAGCCGTTGGTATACATGGCTTCCAAGCTGCTAGAAAGCCGTTGAAAAGCATGTCCTTAAGACTTCTAAAATGCCTTTTCGTTGTTTTTTTTTTTTCTTAATTTTTATGCAACTTGTGTCAAGACCCCTTTACAAATCAAGTTGATACACCGTTTGTTGTGGAAGCCACTTTGGTTGGTTTTTTTTGTTATACAAAAGTTCTTTAAATGTATTATTGTATTTTTTAAAATTTGCTACATTTTTGTAGATTCTTAAATTTTAACATTAAAGTTCAGCATTTCAAAAATAAGTCGCTTTTACCTTCGTTGACCAAAAGATCTACTTATTTTTTGTCGGCAAGTATCTAGGGTGTAAGTATTCTTTGTTGTAGGTAAGATTTCAAAGAAATTAATTTAAAATAATTTAATGTATTGAAGTATTATAAAATGGCATTTATTTAATCTCAAAAGTCGTACGTTTCAATGTACAACTAGTAGTGTATTTATAGCACTATTAAGAATAAGTACCTAGCTTAATATTTATCTTCCCTATTCTTTAAGAATCTATTATATTTCGATTTAATTACGAATTCATGTGATACTTCAGGCTAAGTTGTATAAGTACATGGAAATAAAGGACCTTTGAATTTAGATCACCCGGTTGTTTTACTTTTATTTCACCTCTTTTCAAACAATTGGGATCTAATAAAAAATGTCTAGGCAGTTTATAACTTGAACACTCACTGGCAAAGTTGTTATTATTGAATAAGCAGGGATATTCTTAAGCCAGAACGACAATGCGGGCGGGCACCGTTTTATCTCTTCCACATACGTTTGGTAACGCAAATTCTTTCTACGTCAGCTTTTTAAAAACTACTATTACAAATAAAACATTAATGATAATTTATTAACTTGTCATTTAATAAAAATAAATACATATACTTATTTAACATACGCACGCGACATACCAAAGCGCTATACTTAGTACCTTATCGATTTCCTACCACAATATAAAGGTAATTTGCACTATGGCGAAAAGCATTACACTTTTCAATAATCACTTTTTTTATTACTACTTATTATTGATTTATCATAATTTTATTTTACTAATCTAGATATACTATAATTTTCTAGCTATAAAGACATTAAGAATCTTAAGCAAATAGGTACGATTATCTCTTTAACAATTACAGAATAAACACAGAAGATTGGAATTTAAATATATTTAAATAATTGAATGCAAGATTGTAAGCCCACTATTCAAAGGCTGATTTTTAACACCTAAGTAAATGTATTTTTTCTTAAGAATACAAATCTATTTCAGTTTGTACACAATCTTTCATTAGATTATCTAGTTCATGTAGTGACAATTGTCCAGATTCATATCTTTTGGCATACTCGTTCACCTTGTTTAGAGATTCAGTTTCTATATCAATGAGTTTATTGGATAGCTTGCAATTGTTTGCCTTTAACACGTGCGTTCCATGCAGCTTGTACAGATGATGCTCTCGTTTACGCTGAAAATTTCCAAAACAATGGTTAGAAAAATAGAGTCAATAGGTAAGTAGGTATTTGGGAATATAGTAATGGTGCTTACTAGCTTTTACGCACGATTTTATCGTGATATCTTGGAAAACTTTGAAATGTTATATCATAGTCATTTTCTAAATATTAATGACATCAAAGAGACATGGAAATACTCTACCTCATCAGGACTTTTCGTGTAGGGCGAAATTTGAGCCTTTGGCGTAAATACAAATGGTTTAAAGTAGGACATGCTTGGATCTGGAGTTCCAGTAAACCAATGTACATTTAACCCCTCCGAAGAAATTCTTGAGATCTAAAATAAAAAGTATATATAAGATCCTAGCCTCTAAAAGCAAACAAAATAAAAGTCAACTTTAATCAAATGAGGTATTTTAAGTATTGAAATTGTTACGCACCTGACTGCCTTGTGTGGGAAATGTATCATCACAGCTGCGACAAATGCCACTCTCCTTATGTCTCAAGATACCGAGCATATCAGAGACATCAAATGCAGATGATGCACTCATGTCTTTAAGAAGTTTTTCACCTTCTCTCTGTCTACTTGCGTCACCCCCAGAAGAGAAACACTTTTTAAAGTTGAATTCACTCTGAAACATAAATAAAAAAACACTGTAAGCATATACAACTGCTAAGTGAAAATGCTAAGTGAATTCAATCCAAAAAAAGTGTGTTAAAAAATAATAAGTATTAAAAAAAACTAAAAAGTTAGGTATCCATGCACATTCTTTTCCATATACTTAGCTAGTTTATTAAACACTTCTCATTGTTGTAGGTAATAACTGTCAGTTATATTAAAAATCAACTCACTTGACCATCCCATAGACCCATAGATTTGGCTGTATCTTGTAAATTTTCAGCTTGCTTATCAATTTTCATGGTTATAGTCAAGCCATTAGAGATGTTTCGATAGCCTGACTCTATCTTTTCTGCCACCCAGAGTCTTCCACTGGTTTCCAACACCCAAGCTTCATTTGGATCAGCTATCAGAAAAGAATTGTGATAAAAGTGACTATCATCTAGTTCAGAACAGGGTCCACCTTGTCCATATTTTTCAAGCAAGTCTGTTATGGCTTGCAAAGATCCCCTTGCAGTATTACCTCGTTCAAGACCTAATCTGTAATTTGGGTAAGGAGGTAATCAAATATCTGCTTCTCATAGTTACGTAGTTTGTACATATCTGCTTATTTTCTATATATCTAATTAATTAGTTTTTAATTTACAGAATAAGAGATATTTAACATGGCCTTACCTAACTAAATCCATTCCTAGCAGCCTCCTTTGTCTAGCATCACCATCACCTTCGTTATGATTCGTCCAAACTGCTTCATTACCTATGACAACATTTTTGTCATTAGCTCCCATTTCAGCGCCCCACATCCACGCTGGTTTACTCAATATCACAGTATTTATAAACACAGGCTCCTCTTCAATTGTTATATAGGTACACTGAAATGGTAAACATAACAGGTGAAATAGTTTTTTGCAATGAAGATTTTAAAAGAAAAGATATTAAACCACAGAATAAGTAATAAGTAACTCACCTTCTGTTTAGATACTTGAAATCCACCTTGCACTAATACAATCTCTTGAACCTCATTTTGAGGGCGATCAGAGTTTTTTCCAAATATGACGGAACCATTCTTCGTTAACGGAGGAAGCACCACAAAAGTGTCGCAGGATCTAGGTGGTAGCATATTGAGCTAAAAGATAAAATTATTTTAAAGATATAGGGAGCAGGATAGTTATTATAGGGAAGTTAGTGTCATAAGAAAGCAGATACCTAAATATCCTGAGAAAGAATGAATAAAAAAGCCTACAAAGACAACTAAGTACTTATAGGTAGGTACACTGAAAGATTTTCAGTCTTACATTACGAGACTTACATTTGATGACGTCTTTTTGTTAAGGAGTGAAGTACCACTATTAACTTAATTGCAATGTAGGTAATTTTTATTGCTCTCTTTTGTTTGTGACAAAAAAAAGACGAGTATCAGCTAATCAGTTAACGTCCGTTTTGTTTATGTTATCAATCAATGCAAAGAAAAGAAAAGGTTACTATTGTCACTTTGACATTGACAGCAACTGTCACTTATAAAATTCGTCATGATATGGCAAATGGAAATGGTACAAGCAGCCTTTTCTGAATCTTTAAGCACAAGTTACAGCAGATTTCATACGCCTGTGCTTTATAGGTACGTAGTATAGTAAAATTATAGGTAGGTACCTGGAAACCTCACTCGAATCTCGCTCTTTTTCACATTTGGCAAACAATTGTGTTGTAACATATATTCCTGTTTAATTTAGAGAATACTTTAGCACATTACATTTACAGAGAATTGCGAAAGAAACTTTGCACTAGGTAAGTAAGTACCTACCACTACTAGTACGTTTACTTTTAGTTTAGTTTGTATTATTCGACAGTTAACGAAAGTCTAAAAACGTTTATTTTTGTCGATGATCGTTAGTGAGTTCAAGGAAAAAAGAAGTAGGTACCTAGTACCTACCTATATAAGGTAGGCAAAAACCTTATGAACATACCTATCTACATATTTAGGTAGGTATAATATACATTTCCCCCCCGGTGGGTTCTCGCCTTGTAGTGGCGGGGGGGCTTAGTACCTGCGGACTGGTCCATCTGCGGGGAAGCTAAGAGGAACCCGAGGAGGACCGCTCCCCGATGCCTTCCGGTCGGGCTTGGGTTGAGCGGTACTTTGTAGGTGGCGAACCTTTTGGGTGGCGCTACTGAGGTGGACAGCCTGTGCTGTATGGGCGGCACAGCTGTTGAGGAGGAGAGTAGGCTGCGGGCCTTATGGGGGGGTTCTGCAGCTGAGGCGGGTGGCTGGCCTGTATGGGCATTCCAGCTGCTGAGAGGTGGAGGCCGCGGTGGGAGAGGACTGCCGGTATCACGGTACGCCGCTTTCCCTACCTCCCGCGGCCTAGACGGGGTCGCCACTGTCTTTTGATGGCGGACGCGGTGGGGTCGCAGGGGAAGAGGAGTGTCGGTATTCCGGAGGCCGCTCTCCCTATCCTCTGCGACCGTGTGGCAGGCAGCGGGGTCACACATCTGGCCCGCTGCGTGGAGACCGTGGGTAGCGGAATCGGAGAGTCCGTCACTCACAACTGGTTGGTCTCCGAGGAGGTGCGGCTGACGAGTTTGGTGTTTCGACACGTTAGCCGCGGAGAGAGGGTGGGCGTTTGCCCGAGGAGGGTCCGCTTTGGTGGACACCGCCAACGGGGTTCGCGGATGTATGCGAAAGCGTTCCCGTTTCCCCATCACTTAGCGGCGAGAAGAAACACCGTGGGGTTTTAGCCGGTGGGAGTCCGGCATAACCCTGAGTCTTTCTCCGAGGTATAGTATACATTTAATATGTTCTAATAGGTACCATAATATGTAACTCTTCCATTCATTTTTGTCTTATTTGTCAAATTCCTACCTACTTAATACCCTGAAAATTTCAAGCGGTAACCTAAGCACGAGTACCTAAGTGTTTCATTACAAGGAAAAATCGCCAAGAATGCCTTTACCCACTGTATAATTTAGCAGAGTAGAGGTAGGTACTTACCTAAATTACACTTTTAATAAAAATATTAGTATATTACTTAGGTTCCTACCTGGTTATTTAAGCAAATAACAAACAACAATGAACAATATAGTGATGAAACTTCTCGTCGCCGGATGTATAGCGACTTCCCGCCGGTTTCTGACGGTTTTACCTCCCGTTTCCGCTTGATGCGGGTCCCCGGTGGCAGCCACTCTGTGCCATCCCGCTGCTGGCACTCGTCGGCCTATCCCTTCCCTATAATGACAATATACCTAAGTAGGTACTGTACGTAGGTACTTACGACAAACAAATAACATCTCATACAATTTTTTATTTTATTTTATCTAATTTAGTTTTTAACGCTTTGTAAATAGATGCCTAGGTACTTGAGCTGGCAAACCACACATTTCACTTATTGCGTTAGGTATTGCGATTACTGATTCTTGATATCTGATTAGACCTAGGTAGGACCTAGGTGAGTACTTAATCACTGCGCCGTACCAAAAACATTTAAACCAATTTATGGCCTTATTCGTAATCAAAGTGTTTTTCGATAAGAACTTGCAGGCTTTCATTAAGTACAAGGTTAAGAAAATGACAAAATTTATCAACAACCCATATAGGTATTTTGATTAAAATTACCTTATCATATAGAAAGCTTCCGAAATTCATCATTAGAGTTTCGCTTCGATACTTATCTACCCGCCCACTTAGTAAGTAACTTTTAAAAATATAATAGACTTTAGTAAAGCCCGATAATTTTTTACACCGTTTATCATCACTCACTTTTGGATCAAAGATTTGACATTCTTGACAGGTTTCATTTAATCTTCCAAAGTGGCTGATATACGCTTCACTGAACTTTAAGTCAATTTCACAATGAAGAGTTCAGTACAAAGCAAAGGAAAATGGAAAGTAATTATTTACGAGAAAATCATTTTCTGTATGACTCAAACAAAAGCCAAATACTTATTGCGAAAAGTACCTACGCATGTATGTTAAGCACTTACTTTGTGCGAGGTACGAGGAAATTAGGAAAGTACTTAGGTACTTATAAACTTTTAACACAGAATACCTACATGAAACATTCAAAAAGTTTTACTGCTCTGCTATTCAATGAGTTACCTACCAATCTTCTTGACTAGATATCTTATCTTATCTAGCCGTCGGTGTCCCACTGCTGGGCAAAGATATAACCCAACAAAAAAACAATTGACGCAGCTAAGTGGGTACCGTGCGCTTTTCATCGACATCCTCTAGCTCTGCAAGTACTATGCAATCAACATCTAAGTGTGTGACTGCGCAACTTGACTGAAATTCATCTCAACTTGCTGCCACTAATCAAAGTAATTTCTTTTATAATAACAAGTACTTAGACAATCTTCCTGTCGATGACTCATATTTCGCCCATACCTAAGTTAGGCGGAGTTATGGAAGGCGGCTCCTAGGTAACCGATACAAAAAAATATCAGATAAGTATCAGGATTTCCGAAAAATGCCTTACCCAGTTGTTGCTACTTTTGTAACAGCTAGGTAGTACCTACTGAAAACCAATATTAAAATCAATCACGGAAACAACAATATAGGATGATTGCTGAATTAATTGGAATTGGCCTATATTGTGTGGTTATTGGTTGTTTGTTGGCCACCTTGACCTCATCAAATGAAACAATTGAAACTAAATGACACAATTGAAACTAATGACTAACTCAGTCTGGGTACATAAAGGTATTTTAGGTGCTTCACTTTCTCTCTTACAAATTGTAAGTTACAATTATTTGTATGTGCTCGTTTCCTTTGATTTAAATTTAGACGGTCCATAATCATGCCAACAACTGCCTTTATAATCGTAGGTAGATAAATCTTATAGGTACCTACTTAAGAATTGTATTTTTACATTAGGTAAGTAGGTAGGTACTTTTTATTTCAGGTAGGCAGTAAAGGTTTACCTACAACTGCACTGCACCAAGAAAATGAACACGAACATTAAAATTACTTAAAATACTTCGCTATTAAAATACTTAACGATATGCAGTATTTGCTAAGTCTGCTGTCGGGGTGTCGCGTAATGACTTCCTTGACCTGTGCTGAGGGTAGATGGAACGGAAATAGGCCAAAGTCATACTCTAATCTAAATAAACAAATTAGGTACCTATATTTAATTAGTTGTAAGTAATTATAAGTTGGTAGTAGTCCTTTGTTAATAAGGCTACCTAGGTAAGCTTTGTTTACAGAACAGATAAGCACGTGAACTACTTTTTTGACCTAGGGTTTTTTTCTACATCAAGCTTTTTGTGTGAAGAATGACGAATGAATGGTTTCAAAAGCTTGGACAAAGCCTACGGTGCTCATCTTCAGCCTCCTAGGCTGAGATTTTGTTGAATAAGCTAGGTGGCATTTCACTTTCGCGCAATGTAATGAATGATGTCCAGTATATTTAAAACGGGAAAACTTCATGTGGATTGGAAGCTGATTATGACACGTGGGTTCCGATAGGGCGAAGGGCTCGAGTGACGCCGCGAACGTCCGCGGTGTGGCCGCCACGGGCTTCAACTCTGTTCGGCCACATACCTCGTTAAAAGGCGCTTCGCTCATCTGACAGTAACGATGATCGATGGCTTCGGGACTTCCCCTGTAATATCCGACCCACCACCCCGCAATACAACCACCCCCGGAGCTCCGCACCGATTCCATTGAGACCTAAAAGTACAAAGTATTCCTCAACCCGATTGTAATCTAAGTTAATATTTACGGGTTATTTAATAGGCTTTTCTTTCGTTATCAAAATAGTTAGCAAAGTAATTAAGTACCTAGTTAATTATACCTTACTATAGGTATACATACGTAGGTCGGTATTTAAATTTTAGGTTTAAAAAGGTTTTCTGAAGTAATCCTAAAGAAAGGGTAGATATCAAAGTTGCGGAGAGAAGTCTTTTGACATCACGATTTTGTAAAAAAAATACTGAAACGTGACGTCACGCGGAATTTTTACGCAGGTATCCTTGTCAATTTTAGTTAAAGAGTAAAAAGAAAAAACATGTCCAATTTTTTAAATAATCAATCTGAAGGACAAATGTTTTATCATCTTTCCTATTTACGAGTATAATAAAGTAGAACGTATGCAGGTGTAAGCTGTAGATAGATACTTGCAATAAAAATAGTTTATAACTAAACCCAAGAAAATTTCTACGGTTTCAGGACGGGAAGTATACCTACCTCTTTTGTTGACTGTAACGAAAAGTTATACAAAACTATTGCACAGCCAGCGGTTAACTGAGACCGTTATCGCTTGACATCTACTTATTTGTTCGTTTGGATCGCAAACATTCAGACCATTTTCATACTTATAGTGGTACATCCATCAATTCGTTTTGTCGTAAATGTTTTACTATGAAAAAGTTATTTAAATTTTAGTTTAAAATTAAAGATATCACATGAGTATACCCTATGACAATTATTGATCAAAGCATATTGATTTCTTCTTTTCGCCAACATTTTATTTTTCTATATTGAGAGGAGGATGATCAAAAAGGTTTACCTACGCTTATTGTTGCTCTTTCAAATTCAACATTCGCCTTTTCATCTTTGTCCCTTTTGTCTGTTTTCTTATTAAGTGTAGGTACCTACTTATCTATTGCTAAAACGTGAATGGCAAACTCCTTACTCCTTACTTTACGTTTAATATTAACTCTTGTCCTGCAAAAGAAGTGTTGACATTATATTGTTTTATGTCTACTTCCGTCTTTCAAATGTTTTCAAAAATAGTAGTAATTTGTTCGATCTTAGCAAGCGATTAAATTACCTGTGTACAAGCAAGGAACTATAATAATCTAACTAAAGCCTCTATAGTCCCTTATTTTAGTTTTGTCTGAATTCACATTAACTGATTTATTGTAATCACAAACTTAAATTTTAGAAGTAAGTTTTAGAAGCTAATTAGAGGTATTCGTATCTACATTATAAGTACATAGGTACTTAGTAAATAGTGAACACAATATCGGCTCACCCTCTTATGAAAGGCTGCGTATGGTTTGATATTGGTATATGTATCAAATGTAATGCGTCAAGTCTACTTGACTCTAGAGTTTGCCGACGCTAATGGGACTTGTCCTAAAATATCAAACAGTGTTTACTCACTTTGCTCGTATGTGCAATGGACAAATAATATCTATCCAGAGCTAAGTCTGATCTTTCAATATTATTGGAAATACATTGAAATACATACATGAATACGAACATAGAATATTACCGTTGTTAATACCTTAAATAGTAGGTAATTTCAGTTTTCAGTAAGTAGGTACAATTGATTTGGTTTGGACTAAATAGTCATTCGTCGGTATGTAGGTACGCAAGGAGGTATTTCATATCAAGATTTCAAACTTTTACTTCAAAAAGCCTTGTGCGGTTAAAAGAAACGTATAACGAATCCCACCCCACCTCATTTAATTTAACCTAAACAAGCGCGTTCAGCAAAACAAATTCTATACAACAGCTGTTGTATGTCAGACAAAAAATAAGTTACGAGTTTGTTTCGAGCTTTAATTTCGATCAAACTTGACGTAATTTTTCCTGTTTTCTGTCTCGGATAAAGCTGTCATAATCAGAATTAAGAAAAATGGAATTCTGACACGTTTACAATTGATGTTATTAGTACCTACTGTAGATCAGAGTTTGGTTGTCGTATACAGTTAGTAACGCTAAAAAACAATTTGTTGGTGAATTTTCATTTGTATTTTCAGAATGACTGTTGTTGGTACGTAGCCGATTTCAATAAAAGAAAGAAGTCAAGAATCGCCACATGGCAGACTATCAAGATGATGCGAGAACTTTATGTTTTGAGCAGCGAGATCGTTGCCGATAAGATGTCAGGTTTTATTTACCCTTGAAGAGTAGGTACTTAGAACTCTTTCCGAGCGTAGACCAGGACTTTAATTCCAGTAACCGACAACATGAAGGAGATCTCTTGGGAATAGCAGTAAGATTTTGTTACTCTTTTCCGTTCTTCATCAATTCAAGCTAATGGCTGACGATAGATCAATCAACAACGATCAACAGATTTTGACTGATGACGGAAGACGATTGATCGGTTGGTGTGATGAATAATTTCTTATCCCAAATTATTTATTGTAAAGAACTTAATTCAAAATGTTAAATAGGGTTTATTCGATTTTCAGGAGGATATATACGTACGCTGAAGCTTCTTTTTTAACAAATATTATACCTGCATATAGCAATTGTTATTGAGTTTCTATATGAATAGTCGCTTATAGCTGTAGGAGTTGAACCTTTACCTTTAGGTGCATTTAAAATCATTTTTCTCGAATTTTAAAGGTAAGCCACAAAGAAACCACTGAAACCATCAAAAGTAGTCAAAACAAAACAACACCAAACAAAGAATATAAGTCGAAACGTCAGTCCTCAACATGTCATGTCATGCCCCGTCATACGTCGTTACCTCTTCCAATGTTGGCAAGAATCTACCTACATCGAAGTCACCACAAAGAACTAATCGACTTTACAAAACCGACAACTCATTGCCTGTTCGCTTATTGATTTTCGGAAATTACTTTTCCTTTTCACGAAGGATAAAAGTACAAAACCAAATCAAAGGTGATTTCATGTTAGAAATTGGGTAGAATTTCGTCTCGTTAAACGTTTCCGGCAGCCTGTTGTAGAAAAAAAGACGCTGAAAGCGAACTGAACTCTTGGGACGCTACGTCATGTCTTATAACATATCTAAGTATTATTCAGATCGACCATCCTTGCAGCCTGCAGCCCATTATAGCATCAACAAGGCAATCCACTCAATGATTAGTTGTGTTTCATTTTATTTCTGGTAACCTCAAATATACAAAACCAAGCAATTCGGTAAAAATAAAAATAACAGTGCAACAAAGAACTCAGAATGAACGAAATACCCATTTGAAACGCGGCGGCTGAGTAGGTAAGTTGTTTTTTGATTAAAATACTGAGTCTGTGGTTTAATGCGACAAGAAGAAAAACAAAGCCGCAATCCACAACGACGACATTGATTTCCGCGCCACTATTTATGAGACGAGGAAGCTCTTCTAAAACAATGCATTGTTTCCCTCGGCTGGTGCGGTCTGCAATGTTATTGCGTCGTTTTAATCTCGAAGAGCAGAAAGTAAAGAAGGGTTAGCAACAGCATTTCCATTGAAATATCCCGAAAAGGTCTAACTTAAATTAGCGGTAGAAAATGCCTCTTTTTTAAGTACCCTTTCTAAAGGTAAGTAGTGCAGCATGAATGTATAGAAATTCCCGCAATACAAGGTTTAAATCCTATAGAATAGAGAGCACCAGCGAGGACGGCTCGTTATCTCGCATTCATAATATTTTGAGCCGGTTTTTGATTAGTCCTATTTATTCACTACTAAACTTCTGAAATGGAAAAGGTGGAATCTGCTTTTTTCTGATAGGAGGGAAGAAAGGTCATCCCAGAAAAAAAGCTAACATAGCAAAGCTGCACTGGGGCAAAATTAATTTAAAGAAATCATTATACTAAGTGGGCGCCTACTTTCATCTGAACCTTGTTTGCAGGATGTATCAGTTGAGCTAAACAAGTTTTCATAAAGAACATAGAGCGAATATGAAAACAGACATTTTCACTTTTGCACTTTGTATGCAACGTTTTTTTTTTAAAGTTCAATGCAAAAATTTGTTCAGTTTGCCAGTTTGTGAGTATCTGTAACATTTTAGTTTTTGTGCTAGCTTTGATACTAGGTTATTGGCCGTCATATAAAATATCGCTAGATATTTTAACCTTTTTTGATATCCGTTGACACGGTGATTGGGCAAAATCTCGTACGTCAATAAATACACGTCATGTTTCTGTGATCTCATTGTCGTGCCGTTACGTCGCGTCCTCGTCGTCATCTCTTGTCATGTCATGTAAGATCATCTGCCACGCCACCGCTATACGCGTTGTTGACTCGCCAAATTGCCTTCTTGTGATGAAATGTTTACTTCTTTGTTATGAAAAAATTTTAGAGCTTTGGTTTATGCTGTAGTTGAAAAAAATCATAAAAACATTCATAAAATACTTACTTTACTTCAATGGATCTTGTATTACTTAGGTGTTGGATTTATTAAAAGAATTTTACTGAGGATGCTTTGTCCAAAAGTGTTTCTATGAAGATTTAAAGCGATTTGTTAATTCTTTCTCAAATTCTCCATAGAAACAAATGTTCGTATCTACAAACTACTTCTTAAATCGTGATTAGTTACCTAAGGCTTTTTGATACTGATTTCTAATGATTTTAATACACGCAGCAGTTAATAGTAGATTGTGCTTAATGCATAACGAAGGGGTAATTTGCAAACGCGTGTGTATAATTATAACACCTTTTACGAGGCACAACCCCCTCGTTAGCATGAGACAGCTCAGAACGTCTGCGTTAATGCACGATACTAAATTGTAATTCACACTACATACTACACTCATTGATGAGTAAGGTAAGGACGTACATGTCATGTAGGCTGATTCTCAAAAAAGTGGCACCGCTGAATTAAATTTGCATTTTTTTTTAAGTTTGCGATTTTAAGTTTCTGAATTCAGTTATCGCTAGATATATAGACCAGTATTCGATATCAAGTAGAGGGAAGTAAATTATTCAAATAGTTTAGGAAATATAAGCATTTAAAAATACTAGGCGTCCAGGTTAATGACTGTGATGACAGGTGAACGAATATCAGGATCCAGGTTATTGATAAGAAGTGCAGGATACCGACAATCCAATACAAAATTAGTTGAAACTATCAGCGGGTTAACGACATTGTGCGCAGGTTCATAGTTTAGACAAATAAAATACAGTTCATTTAGAATAATCAATCACATTTATTTTAATTATCTTTAATATTAGCCTTTTCAAAGTACCTCTTAGGCTATAACGAAAAATAAACAAAGCATAATTCTAAACTTTTTCCAAATAATTATTAACGAAATCAAAATTTTAGTAAAAAAAAAATTGATTTCAAATGCCTAACAATCCGTAAATATATCGCAAGTACTTTAGAAAAAGGGTAAACAACCCGATTGGTTAGTCTTTTGTTTAACACTAGCAGGCTAACGACTTACAGGTGACCGACAATTTAACGGTTTTTTTTACAATTACAAGGAAAGTATTTGGTTTATGCCCGTAATATGTTTTGACAAGAAAATAAACACCAATATACATAATACAAACGAATTTGATCACATCAACTAGTACAAAATTTTCGACTTTTGAATGGCAGAACAAAGACAACATACCTGTTACAAACTCCCGCTCGCCGAATATTTTTATTTTCCACGTCGCCTACAATAGCTGTAAACATGTGAACTTGTAGCAGAAGCTGGCCGACATCTGGACGCGTCTATTCATGCAAGAGGGGGCACGGGGGGTAACATAGTGCTTACTCTATAGGAGTGTTCGTGCGGTGGCAGAACAACGACAAAAACTACCTCGGACAAACTTAAACTGCATTTATCTACAAAAATTTGTATTAAGAGCAGTTGTAAAATACTAAAATTATAAATATGGAAGGTATAAGTAAGCTACGGAAAGCACTCAATATTTTTTTGGTTAATGTTTTCTATTTTATTTTTAACCTCAAAGTTCGGTATCTGGCGTTGGGACACGTCAAGTGAACGACAAAACGTAGTTACAAACTAAAGTTAATATAATATTATACATTTTATTTACTTTTAATTACTAGGCCTCGATGTAGAAAGTGTCTTTAAATAATAATTGATAATTTAAATACGATTAGGACGTACTGTAAAAAAAAAGTTCTAACATTAATTGATTGACAGGTTGCGGTGCCACTTTTTTGAGAATTAGCCTGTAAGCTTAGATTAAAATATAGATTAGTTTAGTACTTTTAACGATTAATCCTGATTTTCTTGACTTGTCCGATAAGTATTTTTGGTCTTGCAAAACAAAATTCTGACCACAACTACATTCAAGGTAAAAAAGTTAAATAAATTCATAATATTCAAATTCTATGTTGTAAGTAACTATTTACCAATGTAATTTCACAACAAAAATCAAGCTCAATTAAGTTTTCCGAAAGGAAAACCAGTTTTCAAATTATTCATATTTATTAAGATAATTAACGGAGACACAGCGACATTGCGCACCTACATTAACAAAACGGATCTTTGGCCACTCAGAATCTTATTTCGGAAGTCGTAAAATGTAATCTTCAATTAATTTTAATAAATTAGGAGCCATTTCGTAACATCTCCTGCTACTTCAAAATTACTGAAAGGTAATCGTAGCTGGGCACTTTTCACGTTGTTGGCCGTTTTCATTAACTTATCAAGGATGCAGAGTGAGTCCTTGTAAGGTCTTTTGAGTTGGCGAATCAAGATTTCGTTATAAGTTCTTCGTAAGTTTAAAGTGCAGGACTTTTGAGGCGAACAATTAGATGGCAACATTCCAAGATAGGTTTTGAATACCTCTAAATCTAAATTGTTGGAGGTAAGTAAACGGGATTTACGTATACGTCTTATAATGTATGTTTGATACATGTACTCATTCGTTAAATAGATATCGTAGCCTACATTATTACACCGTGGAGCAAAATTTGTGAAAATAATCTTATTGCAATCGTGGAACGATTGAATTTCAAATGTAGTTTAACATAGGAGCTCCCGCACTGTACAACGGCTTGCCGTATTAAAATGTGCATGCATCTGAATAAATTTGGCAGCTAGGTCGGAGGTAGGAGCAATCAGGCTTCATAGTGAGAAATACACGAGCGTAGACAAACATTTTCCACATGATTCAATTGTTAAGTTGTAGTACGTACCTAACTATAGATACACAAGTAATTTCTTGATTACTTCCTTGCGACAATATAACTAACAAGGTAACCAAAAATAGCATCAAAGACACGGTTCTTCCTAGCAAAATGTCGAATAATATGACCATGATGTTTATAAGAATCACAGACATTTAGATCACCAATAATTGTTCGTTACGTTACCTTGACAGTAAAATCAAGAAAAGAAACAAAAATAGCGAATCAAACGAATGTGCATAAGAACTTCACACAGGACACTCAAAGACATTAAGGTAAGTTGTATATTTTAGGTAGGTATACTGAGAAGTTAAAAAAGATAACCTCTCATCTTTTCCCATTTAGCCTTTTGAAAAAAAATCTTCATTCAATACTAATTTCGTAGTTCCAGATAGAAATGCACTTCGGGAAAGTTGAGGATAAAATAAGCAAACTAAACTTTATATAGACGGGCAACTTCAAAAAGCTTAAGCTCGAAGAATCCAGCTGAATGGCAGGTTTATTTCTGACAGAGGTGTTAACAAGTATTGCGGTATTTTGCGATTCACTGAAGCTGCCATTCTGCCCGCATCGACTTTTAGTTAGGATGACTACAATTTAGTAGCCAGTAGGTAAGATTTCAAATACTTACAAGTCCATTGATACCTATCGTCTAAAATGAAAACTTGGTTTATTATTTTGGTTGTGCTTTTTTTATGAAATAGACAAAGTACCAAAGCGAGCAGGCCTTTTTAGGTATTTGTAAATAATCGGTCATAAATCGCGAAATCAATGACCGTAAAACTGATAGGTGGGAGGGAAATAAGTGGTTTGCTGAACTTCCTAAAATGGATTACAGTAATAAAAAAGAATTTCGCAAACGTCCATCAAAAGTGAGAACGAATGGCCACTGTAAGAAGGCTGGCCATTTATCAAGTTTATCTAGATTTAACGCCGGACCGCATCGTTTAACGGACACAAAAATCTATAAAGACTGCAATTCAAACACGCTTTGTGACGCCAAAAACCACACATTTATTTTAATATCAATGTTTAACGCTCTGTCAGTTTATTTTTTATTCAAACACATATTTAACCAAGTATGGTCTACCTGCGTCCTTACGCAGGGCGAACGAGAAGTGGGTATGCATGTAATTAAGGGATGATGAATGATGAGTCAACAATGATGTTTCTCCATTTAGAAAAGTAATGAATTGCGTAAGTATTTCCCGATTTTCAAATAAGACCAAATGCTGTTATTACTTGTATAACTACCTTGACGTATTTCGTGGTTCTAGCCGAATGAATAATAGTATAATTTGTTCTGGTGGCTTCCAACGCAATAAGGATACGAGGCGAGGTGAGAACCGTGAGCATGTCTTCAGTGGGTACAATGAAAATTGATGCGTGAACATTTGTCGTTCGTTGTGACGGAAGTGATGCCGCTAGTACGTCGTGTAACGCCCGCCCTTGACGGTTCATAACTACGAAATCAAGTACCTACCTACATGAAGAGATATAACCTACTATAGTTGTTTAAATCTTACATGATTAGAATGGCAGGTGTCACTAAAAGTAGCGAAGTAACTTTATACTAGCGGCCCTTAAGTGTCGTAATTTGCATCAGCAAAAGTCATAATCATTTTTACAACTAAAACCATTTTAAAATTATGAAATGTATTTATACATACAAAAAAATTAATGTTTTCGACATAAAACGTAAAGATACATAAAACTTAATATTAAATAACACACATAATACTTATTCAATAAAATGAGATTAAATATTTTTGCGTTCTAAGAAGGTTATATCATCATGAAAAAAAATTAAGGATGTGACCAATCGAGTTATTTAAGTCGATATTTTTTCATTATCATAAGGTCTATGAAAATAGTAATTAAAAGTATTTTTTTTGCGTTTAGTAGTTTTGGTAGGTTTTAGGAGCTTTTATAGTAGATTCATGAATTTTAAAAAAATTATGCACGGTGTCACTACTATTTGGTTTTTTAGTACCTGCGAATATTTAACCGAGCGCGAAATGGAGAATTAATTACGTACTTAATTAGGCTATTTGGTAATTACTAGTTATTTTTAAAATATTTCTAGTAATAAGACCTTTTTACAAGCAAAATTTCGCTTACACCACGATTTAACATTTTCATCCCATCACTATTCGACGAGGATTGGCATGTGTCATTCTAATCATGTAAGATTTTAAGTACTATACATGTTACAAGGATATGTATATATTTTTAATATAAAAATCGGTCACGTCATGCCTAACTTCATAAGAAGAATTTATTAACAATACTGTATGGTTTAACGTCGGTCATTTGCTGTCTACACATCGTCAAATCTTAGCGTTTGTTAGCTGTGTCAAAGCTGAGCTTCTAGCTAGATGCTGTAAACAACGACGGTGGTTATCGAGAAGGATCTATTCTCCCTAATCAAACATCCTTTGCCACCTACTTTTATTGCGAGACAGCCAAACAATAGATAATTACCTGCCTCATTATTTATTTCAAATATCGAGTTCAACTCCGTGTCAATATTATTTTTTATTTCAAAATACTAGTAACGAAAAGGAAAATTTCATAACAGTTTGCATAATTAATGAACGCTTACTGAATATGAAAGTAACTTTTCCAAACGGATTAACAAGAGGTTGAAAATTTAACGAGATTTTCCAAATTCTGTGGCCATACTGTTTTTTGAAGACAAATCACATTTCCAATAAAACAACTTGTTGAAAAATAATAATTATATAAAAAGTGATTTCACATTTATATAATGTAAGTAGATACTACATGTAGTAAGTAGATACTAGATACCTATTCTATAATGAAGAAATGAATAAAAAAATTCATGTCGCGTTTCGCTTCGCCGTGCACAAGCATGGCTTTAGATAACACCCGACGTTATCATTATCGTGTGTTGAGAGACTGAAAATAGCTTTTCCAAAAGAATTGTACGGTTTGAAATTACAATGAAACATTTAAGTACATAGATTACCTACGAGTATGTAACTCTCAACGCCCATGATTTTAATCCATTAGTTAATAGGTAACATTACTAATTACCTATTCTTTATTAAGATGTACGAGTAAGCAAGTACTAGAAACTATCGATAGGTACGCCGTACGTCCTACCAGCGTTGTTCAGATATTTAATTCGCGTGGTATACCTAATATCTGGGAATATCTCCTTATTTAGACCCCAATTTATTATTTATCTATTTCGTCCCACCGGAATGTCCAGAACACAATGCTGCGCCGAACAAAATAGACTAGTCAGCGCCGTATTATTTGTGTAATACATCTTTACATATGTATGAATATATTAATAATAGTTTGGATCAGGATACTTTTCAAGAAGAATCCAAATTGATAGTTAGAATAAATCTAAAAACAATACAATGCGCTCCTCCATGTGCGAAGTGTATCGTTCAATTCCATTATCAACAACTACTCTTCACTGGCTAATAATGTTCTACAGCGATTTGTAATGTACGGGGAGTGCTGTTTGAATCGTGAGTATTCAGCTCGCTCAAGCGCAGTAATGGGCTTAGTCTCCGATTATAGTGCTATGTATCAATTTGTCGAATTCATGTTTGGGATGACGTCATAGAGCTTCTAACATTGGCGAGCCGCACTCTGCATAATTAACTACTACAGATAGGTTCTCGTATTATGTTGTCGCCAATTGTCATAAATTGATATTCGCGTATAGGTCAATAGCATAAATGAAAGGTTAGTCATCTGATCTTATGGTTAAAATGAAAAAGTCATATAGGTACGGTCTTTATACACCGTACGTGCGTGTAAGGTAGGATGAAGATAGGTTTAGTTCATAAATCTGAACAGCGAACAACTTTCCCGAAGAAATATGGTTTGTGGTATTAACACCAAAAAAACTCATTATATTTATATGGCTTTCAAAATAGGAATTTATTTTTTGACATCTTTATCGGTGAGAACTAATATAAATATGATATCCCCACAGATCTGAAAATTTCAGTTAATTGCAACTGACAGGTGGCAAGCGGATGGTTGATTACTGAAGCAATCTCCCCCTAACACATCAAAACACAATCGCCCGGATTATAGGTCGTGATTGCTACGAACCTTGTTGATCATTGCATTGATGGACAATTAGACACGTCATAATTGATATTTGACACAGAAACCGTACGAGAGTGATATTCTAATAAAGATAAGCAGCTAGCAGATGGAATACTCTGTTTGAAACATGGCCTTTGCCAACTTTAATGAAAACGAGGTACCTACTTAGTTACGGTAATTTCATCAGAGTCCGGGGCTTGCATAATGCATAATGTGTAGCAAACAGAAACAGGCTCCGCGTTTCCTACACGCGTTTAAGGGAATACAAATAAAGAATTCATCAAAACGTACACTATTATTTAGATGATCTCTTGCTCTTTGCTTCGGTCATTAAGTATGTTTTGGGTAAACCTGTTTTGTTAGAATTGCAAAGCATCTCTTAATAAGCTCGTAAAATAGACATATTTAGAAGATTCCCACTGTTGCGAACTCTTTCATATGCATTTAATTAAGTATGATGAATTTTTGATTTTATACCTTTTTTGACGTTTTATACTTATCTCTATTTTTGTTTTATTCTCATTGATCATTGCTTAAAGATTGTGATGAATGTACGAACAGTGTTATAGCAAATAAAGTAGAGTGGTTTCCATCAATTAATCACATTAAATACAGTGCACTTCACTAACCTAATTAACACCCATTAAGTAAGTTAATAAGATTTCTGTACTGTGGGTAGTACTTATTGATAGTACCTATTGATTGATAACGTAGGCGACTTCACCGCATTTGTATTTAAGTATTCTTTTTTTAAGGAAAACAAGAAAGATATTAGGACAACTGTAAGTATCTTTTAGACAATAAACTTAAAATTTCATTGCTTAGCATGAGGGTTGTAAAGAAGACCGAAAAAATACGACTCAAGTGATAAACGTCCAACGAAATAGAGATATCTCCTCAGCTTGATGACTCGCTACTCAGGCGCGATGTTAAATCCGTTTTTGTAAAGAATCTGAACCAAGGATTTGCGGCTTACATCGAATTAAGAGATATTTCTATTTGGAAGGGGAGTCTCGAGGAGGGGAGGGCAAGGAGGCTGCCCAGAGGAGGTGGCGAAGAGAACCTCAACCGTTCAACAAACACAATTACGTTTTAACCGTGATGTCGTATAGTACTTCGGCAGGAAAACCCATAATGAAGAGATCTTTCACCGACTTGGCGGGATTGGATTTTACAATCTGTATAAATATAAAATGTTTTACGATGCTGTACTTTTTATTTGAATTTTTTTATTAATTAATGTTAACGAATGTAATAATTTTCCTATTAGTTTTTCTACCGTTTCCTTCCTGTATCTGTTCTTGAAATTGTAGCTAATTGCTCCTATTCTAACACATATCTTAGTTTAGGTACCTGCGTTTATTTGAGTTGACACATCCATATCATAGTATTGTCGTGTTACTAGCATAAATTGAATACCTTCGTAATGTATAGTTACTTAATACATAAGACATACTTAATTAAATATAGCGTTGTAAGGTTTGGAATCTAATGGTACCTAAGTATATTCCACCTAATTACCAAACGATGGTCTCTGTCTTTACCATAAGGCTGATTTACATTCGTCAGTCAGTTACAGACTCAATTAAAAAATATGTTTAATTATTATGTTCAAATTATTTAAAAATATGTTTAATTTAGTATGTTTAATTATTATGAAAAAGTAACATTTTAAACGTTGTGCTGCGAGTAAACTTCAATCCTTAACCGAGCGTACCTACTTCATTAATTCCGTTTATATTTCTCTTAATATTAAATTATTTAATAAGTACCTACTCGGCGCTATGAAACATGAGTCATGAGGGCTTTTAGTTCATGCACTGGTAAGTCGTTTCCATCCATAATACTCGTATAACGGATTACGAACTAAAATCAGAAAAATACACGAAGTATCGGATATTATCTACATTAAACTAAGGGATGAGTACCTAACACAACAATATATAGATACGTATACTTCCAAATTACTGCCTTCTTCTGGTTCCACCGTAGAAAACAAAAACGTAAAAATGCCGACCTGCCATCGCCATAGAAATAGAAACCTTTGACCTTCGAAGCCAATAATGAAGAAAGAAACCAAAGTGTGAAAGATGATATATTGTAAGGAAAAACATAAAGTAATGATTTCATCCCAGCTCAGAGTCGTGTCAGAGCCACGTCAGAGCTGAGAATAGCGGAATCGGAGGAGTGTGTTTTACCACTTTTCCGTTTTACCTTGTGACTTGACACTAGACTAGACTATATGTTTGTTCTCTAACAGTCAGTTGTAGAAAGAGGAGGCATTAAAAGCTAGCTTTTAGACTAAATATTATTAAGAAAAAAATTACCAAGAGCGTGTCGGACTCCCGCACGTAAGTATAAACTTTTAGTTAAGTAAATAGTTCGTTCATCGAATTGAGTTCCGAAGATTTTCCCAATAAATCAGTCCCTATAAATACGGATTGAGGAACAAACTTAACTTTACTGTTGGCAAACTTTTGTTCGGATATATCGACATATAGGTCGAGGTTAGTTTACCAACCGCAAATAAGTCGTGGTTGCATGGAAACCCCACTCATACTGTCTGTGTAATAATTATAACGGCCTCAGAAATGAGTAATCTATACAATCCTCATAATTCAAACTATAGGTTAGCTATAAGTAAAGTATCGAAATAACATAGGTACTATTTGTAGCGCGTTTTTCATGTTTGAGAATAGATACCTACAAATGAATGACGTCTACTTGCCAATATAACGTTATGTGATTTAATGGCTGCCAATTTAAAAGCTCGCAAGACGGAGGTTTTCATACAACATCGAAAGTAACAATTTGGCAGTTTCCAAATACGTTTTGACTAAATTTTTCAACTTCGAGGCAATGCTTCTGAAAAACTACTGTAACGCTTTTAGCCAATTTTGGCGCCAAACTAATCGCTATAAAACGACATAGTGGTTGAAAATTAAATAAAGCTCAGCCTAAAAAAGCGACGGAAATGTCAAATCTGAATTCTACTGAATTTACCTACCAACTGCCTCTCTCAGGGAAGTCGAAAAGTATCATTTTCCTTAATCTCAATATTCACAAACAGTATCGAATATAAAATACCCAGAAAAATCTACAAATGGACGTATATGTATGTATGTATGTATGTATAACATAGGTGTGTGTTGCATAAAATAACACAGTTTAGCTTGAATTAAACAAAATGGAGATGCTTTTAAGATAGCGATTAAAATGTCGCTGTAAGTGCATGGAAAAGGCGGCCAACGTTTTAAATATTTTTAAAAGGCTGACTTTGTATTTTGTTTGAATTGTAGTTATATTCGCTAATCTTTAGAAATATGAAAGTTCAAAAAGGTTTCTGCAAAATATAAACATTCTATTCATCAACGAATCTGATGATACTCATAACTGTGCTGTACCAAAATCTACTCTAACGTTACAAGATT
Source organism: Anarsia innoxiella (assembly GCA_947563765.1). Classification (NCBI taxonomy): domain Eukaryota; kingdom Metazoa; phylum Arthropoda; class Insecta; order Lepidoptera; family Gelechiidae; genus Anarsia; species Anarsia innoxiella. The sequence goes on from OX387390.1 coordinate 6,799,015, forward strand.
ACTGAAAACCGTAAATTGAGGAATATTCCAAGTATTCAGTATCAAAATGTTCATTAAATGAACTGTAATAACTTAATAAATTGCGTTCTAATTTCGGACCGAACCACCGACGACACCACAAACTTTGGCTACCTCTAATCATTTGAGACAAAACCTTTAATTTTAGCAATAATTCCGTAGGTGGGTCGAAGTAAGCCATGGTGAATAAAGACATACCTCGGTCACATTTAAAGGAAAGCTTTGTTCATGTCGGATGGCCTCAGCTGCTACAATTCCACAAAGGTTCCGCCAGATCCCACAGCTACGGCTATTTCGCAAAACATTTCGAGTTTGAAGGCTCCTAATCCCACTAATACCCAACAAACCGCACGTGCACCCCTAAATCTTAGCTGTAACATCGCATGTTGTTTGTTTGACTGTAGTATGTTGGTGCTCGACACGGAAAACAAATATATCTATGACCATATTGTCATTACAATTTAAGTAAAACCATAATAAAACTAATGATATTAAGAAACCTTGATGAAACATTAATATTTGAGCTAAGATTATTTCAGAAACTCAATTTCGTGTAATGACAACATGAGACAGACCTATCTTGGAAGTTTGGGGTGACGGTTCCTGCAGTAGGTTCCAAAACTGAATAATACCCCGACTTAATTCCCAGTGTTAATTTAGGACTAGGAAGTTAAATGCACATAGACCCATTAATGTCGACGACCGAGCCGTTATATGAGAAAACTTTCACGGACTTCCATGAGACAAGAAGCCACGCGAAATTTATTACATGTCCATTCCGAGCCCAAGTTATAAGAGCATTTGGGGTGCTTTTAAGCACAACCACGTCTATGATGACACATAGGTAACTCACAGTCTGGTTTCTTTATTACGCTTAATACTTTGACTCAAGTGGTATCGTTGTAGGAAGAGCGCCAGGTGCCTTCTCTATTTTACTCGCACAATAAATCAGGAGATAAAAATACAGTTTGACTGCAAATCCCATTTGCACTTTTTTCCATCAAGTGGAAATTTTTGATACGGATTATTATTTTTATAGCAAGATGGTGCCGCGCTACGAGGTAGCGTTTGGAAGATATAATACGATTATACAGGAGACAAATGTCCGTGGTATGGACCTGACATGAGGTTGTAAAAATAAATAAAGGGAGCGTACGTTGTCTCCCGCCTGCCTCCTCGACCTTCATACATAAGACAAAATCGTCTTCTTACCTAACTTATCCCTTCAATCTGATGTCAAAAAGCAGTACTTATTCAATTGGGTATCTTAGCATTTTAAATATATTTTTGTATCTACTTATTACTAACTATATTTGTATCTACTTATGAATATTAAGTACCTACTTACTTAATTCAAGTTACGGGAACTACATAACAGACGTCAAAACGCTGGTGATCGGTATCGATTTGATCTGTTTATATACATACGGTACTATTTATACATAGCCAAGAGTACTAAAAACATTTAACGTTAAAACATAATGAAATTATATACTCTATGTGATTTTAGTACCGCTTACCGTAATATTCTAATTAAATAATTTGCAAATTTAATTGATAAGCATAGGCACAATTGTGTAATTATTATTAATTGGTAGCTGCCAGATCAGATTTGCGTACTGAAATTTGTTTTCAATTAATATTATGTAAGTACATCAATCCATTAATTCCTGCAGTGATTAAGTACGTAGGTACTTATAGTTACCAATACCGTTGATTTATTATGAGCTACAATTGCATAATGCAGTGTTAGTGAATAGAAATTCTTTGCTTAAATAAGTTTGGTTGGCTTCTAGTTTATTCCATTTTTTTTATTCTTTATTGTGAATATATGAGTAGGTATGCATACAATAATTAATGAGTGTACGTTCCCTTTGAGCTTTTTAGATTAAATTAATAAATGAGTTAGCATATAGGGGCGATGTTATTATTACAAATCTATTGAATGGTTAGATCTTTCCATTTAATATTCACTTCTATACAGGTCCCATACACAATACACCAGTTTGTAGTCTTTGCTTACCTACGTACACGACCGACCTTACTTTGTTAGCAAACAATCGCCAAATGTTGACTAAAATTACAGTCGACAAAAAGTTTGCAAAGCAGTGCCTCATAGTGCACAAAAAACATGTGTAATATTGCAATAGTAACAAACATGATAACATTTCCGATTGTGGCAGTCCATATGTTATGATCCATAGCTTATTTGGCCACTCGACCGTTTATTAATTTGAAATTCAACATTTCAGACTAACACGATCGATGGTACTACATTTGTTGGCGAGTACCGACCACTATTTCACTGTCATGGACTTTAGACAGATTAGCAGACGCCTGTAATAAGGAAAATGGGCTAAAGCGCGAGTTTTTTCGCTAAAAGTTTACGAATACATTATCGAAGTGGGTTGGATTGAATTAATGTTCTTCCTCCTTCCGCCGTCTAATGGTACAAGCCACCTCACCTGCCCTCTCAGACTCATTATTTTAAAAAAGGCTCGATCAAGTGATTTTCTCAGGAATATATTCGCGCCTTTTCATTTTACCGTTTTCCTGTTCCCGTGTCTAAATCCAATAAAGTGAATAATATTTTAACGCCGACACTTTTGCTGGCCATTACAACACTCTGAATCTGGTTCAAAATCTCCAGTTCTTTACTTACTAATAGCTTTTTCAGCTGTCATTTCCTACTTTCGATTGCTCTTTACTTCGTTTTTTACAAATATCATAAAAGTAGCTAAGTATTTAACGTATAACAACACTATGCCACTTAGTATTTACCTACCTAGATATTTTTTTATACATACACAATAGAATTCGTCAAAATATTGAAGGTGGCAGATTATTTGAATTTCAATAATCGCGTGTGCAGGCTAATCTCTGGTATCGTGCTACTGAATTGCATTGACAAGCATAGCTAGCAATCGGAAGTTACTGGCGGCGCGCATCTGGCACAACGCCACATACTTATCTACCTAACGTTTTTCGCAGCGCATCCACGATTCAGTCACGTAACAGTTTTCTTAAAATGTTTTCGAGTAGGTTAGGACTACTATAAACAACTAAAGCTACATATTCATTAATTACTTAGATATCTCTAGATAGTTAATCAGTTCTATGATCATGTAAAAAAAGTACTACACCTAAGTATCTACCTACTTCAACGTTAGAAAATTCAACTTTAGAATTACTTTTAAAATCAACTTAACTACGAAAAATGCATGTCAAAAGTTTCTACAATAATTATATGTAATTTAATTACTTATAAACTAATAAAATTAGAGTTACTCAGAAAACACGATGCGACTAAAATTAAATTTCACAACTTATTTTAAATTCAGTATTGTAGTAGTCACGAGCAATTTGTGAATGATGTTTTACATGTAAATAAAATTGTCGCTACTGTTTCAAGATAGCATAAAGCATATATACAATGGACCTATTTTTTATAAGGAAAGAACAATTACATTTTTAGTCTCAACATAAGAGGGGTCGCGGAATATTGCAAATGAGCGTTTAAATTATTTATTAATATTTTGTTTGTGACGGAGAAATATATTGTACACGGAAAGCGACGAAGTTTCTTTCAATTCCTATCTCATGGGAAATAACGCTGCAACGCGATCTTACGAAATTATCTTCGGCAGCCACGCAACAGCCCAAATTGAGAACGTTATTGCAACAATGCTCATGAGACTGGTACCTTAAGGTACACGCATATATCTGGGACTCCTCAAATATGACATGGAGTAACGATACTCAGATTTTAAAGGAACAAGTCGAGTAAGTCTTTTTTGTTCTTTATGTTTTTTCATTGTTGTTGAACCTACTAGTAGTTTACACGTTTTATATCCGTAGAATAAGTATCTTATGTATTCATGCTGAACGATATAATTCGCCGAGCTTTGGTATCTGCTAACATCCTGCCTGTGTGTGTGATCTAGAGACTTCAGGACCTGGACCTTAGTACAATAGACAGGAAGACACTCAATGATCCCATTCCACAGCTAGTACCTATGAGAAGGGTTGCTGCGTCCTCTGGGATGCGTTTTCCATTCGATCAGACAGCGCATTTCCATTCAGTGAAAGCCGTGCAGACACATCTAATATAACAATTTGCCGGTTGCGTATTTTTTTGTCCTTTTTCCTGTCAATTGCTTGGGTGTGAGGTGCACGGAAGAATAGTCCTTCATAAGGGAACTCGGGTGCCATCTGAGGAGTCGGGGTACAGATTCCCGTCTCGAGTCATACCCAGTGCAACGAACTTCTTCAGCCATTCTGCGTGGCAAAGTCAGAGGCACCTTACGCACATTTTTCCTATACAATTTCTCTTTGGATCTCTATTAGAAGATTTTGTAATTTTAATGTTGAATGATATGAAAATTCCGAACCCTCCACTTACGTAGATCTGAACATAAAATCTGCTACCGCAAATCCGTGAGCAGACAATCCGCGTCGCACTGAATAAGGACCTTAAGAATAATTAAAAAATCAGACATCTCAAAGTTGAAAGTTTTGAACCAAGGGGAAGTAGAAATTCATTTTTGTATTATAAATTATATAAAATATTAATTAAAAGTTAGTGAGGTGGGCCGGGCAGGTAATATTGCACTGTAAAGAAAAAGTAAGTAATTTCAAGAGCTGAGTGAAGCTGTGGTTGGTTACGTACATACGCCGGAATCGGCAAGAAAGATGGGCACTTAGATTGCACTCTAACTGCACTGCAAACAACACATATCTACAGAAATTCCTTCTTTGTGGCACGATATTTCTCGGCTTTCAAAACTTTCAGATCATTAATTAATATCGATAATGCCACGTGCTTCGTCTTAAAATTAACTGGAAAAAGGTTATGAAGATTGACACATAAATATGAACAGTATGAGTAGGCACATGTGCTCTCTTTACTTACTATTTTCTTAGTAATATTTAGGGAAACTTGGTATATAATAGTAATTTTGGTAACAAGGAAACGGGAAAAATAATTACACATGTAGTTAAGTTATATTATAGTACTTATAATGTTGTCTTGGCATCTCGAAGATAATTGCCAATTATATTTCTTTATTAGGTACACATGACATGTAATCATAACAAGATTGTATTATTTTAAGATGTTTTCGGATCCTGAAAAAGATTGTTAACAAATAAATAGTGTTAAGATTGGTTATTGCTCGATGATTCGATTTACTGTAAAGAAATACTTAGGCAGAACGATCTGTCGTGGTGGCATTTTAACCCATAATGGTCATAAAAAATAAGTACTTAGTTTTTCAATTACAAGAAATTGTAAGGTAGAAAAAATTCAAGGTATTCGCTTATCAAAACCACAAAACAACTTAGTTGAATTATGTAGGTACCTATAAGTTAGCGAGTATTTTCGCCAAACTTGTGCCAAATATCGATTCCACGAGTAGAAACAACATTTTGGAAGACGAGAAATAGGTAATAAAAGTGTTTGATAAAAGTTAATAGCCGGTTGCATCACATATTAATTTTATGAAATCGCGAAAAGAATGACAATTCTATTCTTTTACATAATTTTGCACGAATTCGTGAAATAAAGATGATAGAACCGGCTGTAAGTTATCGATCATAGTAGTGATCACTCAAGAAAATCAAGTGACGTAATAATACTCACGAAACTACAATATTTTCTCTAAGAAACCTAGGTCGTCGACTACCAGAAATTAAAACAGGTGGTACACATTATTTTATTTTAAATATTTTAATTCCAGAATGCTCGAGTAGGTGTTCTTCCCCTACGAAGTGTTTCGGCAAATCGATGACAAGCAATTTGTACATATTGGCATATAATATCTCTCTTATATATAAATGTAAATAATATTATAAGTACCTTACCAAGAGGGAAATCAAATGAGCAGCATGACCAGGAATACTGTTTTTTTTTACGTTTGAGGTACCGTTTAGAAATAAGTTATACCTACCTTGGTAGACAGGTGTATTAAGTGTTCTTTCCAAAAGGATTTTATCACTAAGTCTGATACTTCCGAACGAATTAGCATAAAGCTTTTCTGGATAATTGCCAGATCTAAGTAGTCGACAACGAGCTTAAGATTCTGGAATTGCAATCGTTGCATTAAGCATATTGTTCAAAGCGCACGACGACGACGACGTTGTTTCACAGATAAACGAAGAAAGTAGGTATGTCCTACTAATATGTACTAAAATTATAAATGTCAATTATGTATAACGTACCTACGAAGTCGCGGGAAACCTCTAGTAGTTACATAAGTTGGATTAGGTCTTCGAGCAGCCGTGTTCAAACTTCGGGTTACGTGGACCATTTTTTATATATTTGCAGTAGGTATTATTTAAAAGCTCACTTCACCGAAATTAGCTTTTTATGAAAAAGATTATTTGGTTTTCTGGCTTTATACGCCATAAAACCAAATTGCCGCTTCAATAATTTTGCCTTTCCGGAGACGAAAGATTAACCTCAAATTCTCAATACAGATACTGGGTGTTATTCATCTCCACTGTAGAACAAGGTCTGGAAATCTGGAATACATTTTTCTATGACATCCACTCTGAAGACACTGATGAATGTGAAAAAAAGGGAAGGAGTTGTGTTTGGATCGTAGTGCAACGAAGCAAGTAGAGGTAACTGGTCTTGAACCCACTAGCCTCTAACCGATAAGTGTGATAATAGTGTACATTTGAACAATTAGGATACAAATCTTTACCTTGAAACAAGAGTTTTTCATTTAATGAGGTTTTCATATAAAATACACCTACTCAACATTAACTCTCAGGAATATAAACACGTGTCGCATATAGCCAGTACGTCATAAAAAAGCCATAAAAGCTAATTATGTTCACAATATCGGCAAAGTACCTACTCACTTGGGCGCCCAAAAGGGAAAACCTATTGAAACCAGTCGAGAGTGTAAACCAGAATGAAGATTACTTCTCAAGGAGAAAAGCTTAGTAAAAGTTTGCTAAGAAACGAGGAAAATGCTGCGAGTGTAGTTTATTACCTCACCACTTGTCTTAATGGTGACCTGCGACGAACAAATGCGAACAGATTCAATACACATGAGCTTAACCTAAGCCACGCGCTTTCTTTAATCTCACAAATGGACATAATAATGTTATTTTATTGTTTGCTCACAACAGAAGCAGTTGATCTTTTGATCGATAAAACAAATAAATGGTGATTTTAAATGAAACTACTAACATTTTGAGGAATGTCTACTTATAGTAACTTGTTGCATGCCGAAGCAAAAATTCCTGCAATAAATACATATTAAAAATACACCTGTCTATTGATATGGCGCGACAAAAATAAAATAAATACACAAGTTTGTAAATAAACTAAATGCTTTTACTTAAACTTATGCTGCAATCCAAATATCCTTCACCTCTAACAAGTGAATATTACGAATTAACGATAGGAGAATAAACGAAGCAGTAATAAACAATACTTGCAGCAGAACAAGCTTGTCTCATAGGAGTAAGACGTTTCTCACACTTACTAACTACGTGACGTGAGTGCAAGTCTTCACGTTGACTTGTGATCTGCATAACTGTGCATTAGTGTGCATGGATGCGTTTTCGGTGTTTCGTAATGAAACATAAATACGTTTATTTAATTTAACTAAGACTAGGAATACTAGAATATAATCACATTGACATGAAATAACGAGAATCAGATAACACAAGTGTCTTTGTCCTATAAAAAGAACATAAGTAATAGCAAGATTTATTAAAAACAAAATCAACGAAGATAAGTAAATCAAATCGCTTAAACAGTTCATGAGAATCTCAATATTTTACGGTTTAAAACGTTTATGAAGAAAGTTGTGAATAAGCTAAATAGTTTATGGTGTTTTATGTTTGTGAGAAGAGTTGCGATGAAACTTAAGTATTTAATACCTATCCGTCGTCGGACCAGCAGAAGCATATTGTCTCCTTTTGAGGCACGAAATATTAACAAAAAATTTCAGGGACGTATCGTATCGTACCTGCAAGGTAGGTTATTTTAATCACTTTGAGATATCGTAAACGCAATGATGCAAAAAGTTCCAAAAACTATGCCAACGTTTTGTTGTGATTATTCTAGTCGTAAGTTGACTAAATGCAATCTAGGAAGGCGTCCTCAGGTGCAAAATCTACCTGAACGGTAACCAAATAACTTGTTCAAATTGCTAAAATAAAACTACGGCTTTCAAAGGAAAATTGAGGAACCGAGTTTAGCCAAATTTGCTCCGGATTTATCAAATCCCGATACGTGTCAAAATCACAAACACAGCTTTTTTTTTCATTTCCAAAAACAAATAAAGGGATTGGATCGGATCCCTGATCTGATTATATGTGACTCAGAACAACATTAATTCTATATTTATTGTTTCTTTTTTGTGACATAATTTGACTATTTAATGAAGTACCTATTTACTTATTTTGATATGGATACATAATTGTGAAATCATATTAGAACATAAGGTAAAAAAAAAATTACTGGTATAGATAAATTATTTTAAAAATAAAATTGTCGAAATAAAACAATTGTCTGGGAAATTACGGAGGTACCTAACTACTTAATCTTGTTTCAATTTAGAATTTTTCTGGAGAACAAAGTAGGTAATTAGTCAGAGAAGTAGTTCGGAACAAATTGAATAATACAATTTTAATTTTACGAAGCAGTTAAGCACTACTCTTGTGAGTAGTATTTTCTAAAGCTCGTCGCAACCGCAACTTTCAAGACGAATACTAAGGAGTGTTTATTTATTATTCAGTCTACTACAGACTATTATGCAAACTTCACAAATTAATTAGTGGAGCTTTGTCTTCAACGGTCTACGCAACGCTGACTACAATATCCAACTTTCACATTTCAGGAAAATAAAAGGAAACGTGATAATTCTCAACTCTAGTGCTCGTTGTGATTTGTCCACTTCGTGCAATCTCAGCGAAAGTCGCTATTGCCTCTGGGGTTTGGGGAAGGACTATTCGTCTTTATTAGGAAGTGGGGCTTCAACTTATAAAACTTGAATTCTTGCAAATCTTTTAAAATCAGTTAATTACATACCTACAGTTTTTACATTAAATACTAAATAATTATAACGAGAATAAATTGTATGTTCAACAATTTAAAGTAACTTATTGTAAAAAAGAAGGACAGCGCGACGATAGCACAGAAAGAAATATACTTGCAAGTAGGTACATATATGCGTTAGTGGTGGTGTTATATCCAAACATAACCTTTTATAGCCCACACATCGGTAACCAACTACGAAGTTAGTAAGCTGTATAAGTGTCGTTAAACGGCTAACTGGCGAGAGGTGAAAGTAGGAAGGGAGCTACGTGACACGACGAATGTAATGGGCGAAATCAATTTTGTACATGGGCGACGATGCAGAGCCCATACGTTAACAGAATATAATATACTGATCGTGTTGAGACATATTGGATCCGTGTCCATATGAATATTAAACATATTATCTTCCTGTGTAATAAATAAGTTAAGCTGAAGAAGTTAACCTATTTATGGTATCATCGTCCGGTATTTGAATTGAGCATTTGGCGTTTAACACAATTTAAACTCTCGAGAAAGCTCTTGAGTATGGTTTGAGCAGAGATTCGTTGACTATAAATTGAGACGCGACTAAATCATTAGAAACCAAAGGTTTCGATATGCCCTTGGAAAATAACAATTAATTATTTAAATGACAATTAAATAGTCTGAGGATAATGATGACGACGAAACTACTCGGTAAACGTCTTAAGGCACAAAATGCATCTGAACACTTCGCTGAAAGAAAGAAAAATATTGTAGCTCTTGTTACTAAGACCGTTGCAAACGTAGTTGCCTCTGTCAATTCATTTCTGGAACCAGCTAAACATTTACCTAGACTGGTTGCAACAATGAAAATATAGGTACCACAGTCCGTGGACTTGTTTATGTCTTTATAGGCAAAACATGATACTATGTTATTAAAAGTAGGTAGGTACTTCGTAGATATTAAACTTTTATAAAATAACTGAAAAAAAAGGTAAGTATATGATTATATTGATTCGATTTATTATTGAATTATTATTGACGGCAAAAAGTTTTATAAAGTTATAGATAGGTACGTGGTATTAATTGTAATGAAAAAAAAACGGAATCCATTTATCAATATTTACGTATCAAACTGATATTGAAAAGAGAGCACGTTTTATTTGCTGCAGATCCAGTGTAAAACTCTACGGCAAAGCCTGAATAGAATTTTAATTGGATACTCCACTAATGATGGGAAACTGTCTGAAACTGTTAGCCGAGCCGAGAACATTGTTAACACCGATACACTTCTACACTTCTATAAGCTAGACAAAGTATTTTATCGTTTTAATGGTGTAGTGCTCAAGTATATAGGTAGGTACGTAGGTATTGTAAAATTGGCGTAGTTAAGGGTCACTTACTTACACGTTCATTTATAAAATTTTACGAACTACTACACATAATGGAGATTTTTTTATGCTCTCCGGTACTCATATAAAGGACAATTTGAAGCCGGAAAGAACACTTCCGTGGGCGACTATTGATCTTACTTAATTGGCTTGAAAATTTCAACAAAAACTTTGACAGATTTTAAAAGATTGGTTCATTGATAAGACACTGGCCGGTTTCAATTAATTTTGTTTAACCAACGATAGCCGACGACTCGATGGCAAAATTTAGAATTTCATATACATATCTACTTACTTAAAGAAAATAAGCACAAATACTCGAAACAGTACCCACTCTTTAAATCAGTCATTGACATATACGTCTCTGAGCCAAGTCTGAGTACTGTAAGACAAATATTTGCTTAGTATTCGTTTCTTATTTCGTTTATTCGTATACGACTAGGAGTAGATATACCTATACGTTTTGGATTCCGCAATGCGACCCCTATAGAATTAAGAAAAACACGATAAATACATATTATGATATAAGTAGGGATCTATCAACACAGTACACAATTTGACCAACACAAGAATTTCAGCCTACGATATATTTGTTTCTTAAGTGACATCCTTGACAAAGAATCTGCACTGAAACTTAGGGTATGAAATATTTCATATATCTCTCAGCTGTGGCGGGCAAAAGAAAAAGTTTGCCGGCTGTAATAAAAAATACCATTCGACGACGACAGTGCTAAGGAGGTGGCGATGTAACAAGCGGGGCAGACTCTTAATAGATTACCAATAGATCAATGCCCGGTTCCACGAACGAAGGGAGAATACGAACCAACCTACCCATATGATGGCAATTGAGTTATATGTTCCGGAATCTTCTTACACTCAGATTGAATAGGACGTTTAACGCCAGATTTAAAGCAGTTAATACGACAATTTATGAAAAAAAATATCCCAATGAAATTCACACAAATATTATTTCAATGCCTATAAATAGTTAATTTCAGTGCTCCATATAGAAAAAATCGACATAGAAAGCTGAGTTTATTTTGGATGTAAAAAATTTCATTAAACGCTAGGTAGTTATCATGTTGACAAAATAACGTAAAAAGTATAACTAGACACCAGTATCGGTCCGGCGATGTTGGTAAACTGTGTCGTGAAGTTGAATACGATAGTACTGAAGGGAAATTAAAATCGTGCAAAAGTTTTAAAAACATCGATGAGCAGCTTCTCCTAAAAATACGGACCGAAATAAGAAAAAAATTAAACGAAGCCCTGCATGTATTTCATATGTTTTGTATTTCATTTATGTTCAGTGATTATTCGCCCATTCAGGATAGACAGAGATCAAATAACTTAAAACTTTGTCGGTATTGTTCTAAAATTTTGTTTATTGTTTTTATAAAATATACCTATTACATTCCATATAAAAAGTAATGTAATTTTGTATGTATTTAAGTAGACAGGTATTCATTAAGATACAGAAAATATATGATAGCGCTTTGAGTATTTACAGTTATTTGTCAATAGATCGACGTCAAATAAAAATTGAATTATCTATATAAATGGTTATCTCTAAGGTTACTCACTATTTCAGGTTCCCAGCGATCGCCGTTGGAGAGAAGTTTTTCCTTGTTGTACAAAAGTTCTTCGTGTGTTTCAGTGCAGTATTCGAAGTTCGGGCCTTCAACGATAGCGTCGACTGGGCATGCTTCTTGGCAAAAACCGCAAAAGATACACTTGGTCATATCTATATCATAGCGAGTAGCTCGCCGGGAACCATCGCTGCGCTCTTCCGCCTCAATGGTTATAGCTTGCGCTGGACAAATTGCCTCGCACAATTTACAAGCGATGCATCTCTCCTCTCCCGAAGGATATCTCCGCAACGCATGCTCACCTCTAAAACGAGGACTCAGAGGTCCCTTTTCGAAAGGATAGTTTATCGTTGCAGGTTCTTTAAATATATGACCCAAGGTGACAGCGAAACCTGAAAATGAGTTTTGTCTTTCATTTTATCTTCTACTTAATCATAATTTGAATTATATTTGGACTACTTATATAGCTTTACGTGCCAGATCCGTTACCTACCTCTGACTAGTTCCGTAAAAAAGAAGCACTGTGCAGCTCTGTCAACAAAGTCCTTAAATGTAGTAGAGGGAACTTGGTCATTTATATAAATAAATTTGACATCATATTTCGTTCTGGGACTTTCATAGAAAGGTGGATACGTTGGAGGTCGAGGGCACGGTTTAGGTCCGTAAGGCGGGCAAAACGCGGAACAGAATCGGCTTAAGGTATCTACTTTATTGATTTTCAAACTTCCCAAAACTACGTTATTATTACAAATACGACTCAGTAACATGATTTAAAGTAGTTAATGAAAATTAATAGATTTTTACAATATAAACATAAGATGACAGATGATTGCAGATGGATTCGTTTGTGAAGTTGTCAAGCGTTACGATTTGCATATGTTTTCTGACATTGACATTATCCCAAGTCGAGTCCCAAGTAAGTAGATCTGTAAGGTTGATTTAAAACTTTAATAGCGTACATACTACTTAAATAAATATTTTTTTCATAATCTTAACTTAAGTATATTTCAATAAAGGTATTCTGTAATACTACTTGGGTAGGTGCGTCGACGGTGACAGGGTTTTTACTCGTCGTCGACTATTTCAACTAACAAACATAGCATTATTTTAATTCATATTGCGGTTAGTATATACTTTGTGGTAAAAGTAGGTAAACATGTTCGAGAGAAGGGTGTTACGTGCTCGCCCTCGTCGTTAGCTGGTCGTTATGCTAATAGCTATCCTGACATATGGTGTCGTCACTCGCGCCATCCTCCTGAACTGTGAACACGATTTTAGATTGGTTCCTACGATAGTTTACCTAGGTCAACACAACCCAAAACATCACATCAAACATACAAAACCTTTATATTGCGGTATCCTTGTACCCGACGGCGATGAAATGGAATGTCAAAATAAAAATAATATTTGTAGCCAATACGTATAATTTATTATGAATACTTACATGCATTTTTTGTGCATTTATTAGATTCTACACACTTATAAAATAGCAATCATGCTGACATCTTATCATACCAAGGTACCATTAGGTAGCTTATACTTACAAAAATATATTTGGCTCATTATTTAATGAAAAACCAAGTCATAGTTGACGAGGTACATTCTATGTTGTTAGATATTTAACGATAACCATAGTTTAAATTAATAGCATTAAGAAATTCATCTTAAAAAAAATCTGTTGATAAAATTAGGAATTAATTTGCAAGTAGATACCTAACCTTCTACGGTCATGCCAATAACAAAACTGTCCAAAATTTCAGACCAGCAAAAGATATGTAGTTATTATCACATTTTTATATATAAGTTAATGCATTATTCATATTTTAATTTAATGAGTAGGTAATTTAATCAAAATTAGGAGTAAGTAACAATTTATCAACTTCCAATGTATACCTACGCGAGGAAAATAGTGTTAAGTAGACTTTTTTAACAGAAGCACAACAGAAGTTAAAATACATTCATTCAAATAGATGTACATTTGTTTACAATATCTACTGAAGTGGATACTAAAGTCTAAAATGTTAAAACACCTTTCGTCATTTTCTAAAAGGCGCTTGTAAAATACTGATCCTTTGAGCAAATAAATCCAATCAATAAACCTAAAATTCGAAAATTCTCGATTAAATAGTACTTAGGTGAATTATTATTTGCATCTTTGTTGTTTTGTTTTATTAGACGACGATCGATACTATACAATAGGCACCTACACATATGATTGTAACAAACAATGTTTATCATTCGTATGCCACTTATTCGCACGAGAAAACGTGTTTTTTTATTGAGAATTTGACAAAATAGTTATTCGAATAAAAGTTGTTTGTTTTCGTATGAAAATCATGTGTGCTAGTTAATAAGTCATCTATTAATTAGCCTTTCCATAATTTCTATTTTTAACGAACTATTGATTTTTATGTGAGGATAACTTAATCATATTACGTTGTTTTATTTATACGTACTAAATACAGCCTGTTGCAATATAGGTCCATTAAGCTAACGCTCCATTATACGTATAGCTGTCACTGTCACTGCCAAAACTATTGGCTATGGACAAAACGTCAAACTAAACGAACTAACGTCGGGCTATCTTTTAACCTCGTTTTGTTATAAGAAGGACAATGTTTAATGTATGTTTAACTTAATAAGCCTATATGCAACAGGGTTAAGAATGCTTATAGGTAGGTATTATGTTTAGATTACATACAGTGTTATTTTGGATTATGTACTTATAGATTACAATATTTTATTTATAATGGCTTATTACGTTAGTATAGTTATATGATGATACATCTTTGTGTTGTGTATTAATAAATAAATAAAGTAAATAAACTAACTACAAGTTATTGTACGTAGGTAGGTACTACTTAGGTACTATATTTCACTTTACTTTTTGGTGTTTTGTCCTTACTATAAATACGAGTATGTATGACTTGAAATTTACAATTAAATATTGTTTCCACTCTGTTTTACATGATTCTAAGTACTAATGAATCAGTACATCTATAAAATATGTTACATTGACATGTAAAAACTTATTAAAGGATAAGTATATAAATAGTGGTTACGAAAACAATGAGTCGAGTATAAGAATTCACAAATAAATTCCCATTGTTTCTTAATCACTTGGTTGCATGATACTTCCCCGAATCGATACAAGTAGGTGGATTTAATGAAATACCTTATGAAAGCAAATAATAATACCTACATAATAGTTATATCAAACACGTAGGCCAATGAGTTTGAATTGAACAATTTGGTTATCACTTTGATCAAGATTATTGTACACATAAACATGAGCCTCTTTTGCCTGTATAATGCTATCTACACACCAAAGCCACCGGCATGCCGCCGGGCTGGGCCACCGGCATGCCGCCGGGCTGGGCCGGCGGCTTTACGTCGGATAAAGTCGTCCTAATTAGATAATTAATGATCTATCCATCGTTGTATATAAAATTAGATCAGTATGATCTTGAGGACACATAGTACGTTTATGTTTATGACATAATTTTATCGGATTAGATCAAAGGGTAGTAGGTGTAGATACGTAGATACTTTTCGAAATAGGTGTCCTAGGTACAAATATTTACCAACGGACGGATGAATGAGGTCACAACGGGGTGTGTTCCATGAAAGTTTCTGAAAAAAAGATTTTCATAACAAATGTTTTGGCACCCTCAACTAAATAGGCCACCTTCAACTAAGAGATAGTTAAGTATTGGTATCCGACTCTATCCTAATTAAATTTTAATCATGATGCCTTTTGATAATAAAAAAAATCCTTGATAGACAATTCTTTAAGAATTCCATTTACATAAGTTTACGTAATATCTTAATTTAATGATTTTTTTTTTCGATTTATTAATTTCATATACAGGTACTTATTTTATAAAAGTATGATAATTTTGCCTAGTAGGTAATAATATTTTAATTTCCTGCCTCAATATAAAATCTATTCGTATAAAAATATTTGTTAAACATCTAATAAAATTATTTTCGTTTTACACAATATCTTAATTAACCTAAGTAATAAATAATTTAAATTTTTAACTGCAGTTTAATAAACAAGGGATATTATATGCAATACGAAAAGTATCCATTCCAAAGAACCAACTCAGTATCTTATTAGTTTGTATTTATTTAATCATTCTTGAAAGCAATTAAATAAATAATTAACTTTGTATGTTAAACATATCAGTTCAAAGTAAGTTTCTACCAGATCTACCTACACGCATATACATATAAATTTGTTTTTCTTTGGCTTTATTTACACTAAATCGTCTTCATATTCGTATCACAAATCTTTAGTGTCAAGTATAGGTGGGGGCACAGTCGGTGGAGGAATATAATGTAAGGAAGCATTGTCCAGTCCCGCAGCAGAGACGGAGGCGAAGACGGGATGGAGGGCGGCGCGGACGCGCGGCGGCGCAGCACCCCGGGGCGGAGGCGAGGGGGCGCGCTGTTAACTGCCCTTCGTCACCAGGTGGTAGGGCGCGTGGATGGTGGCAACGCTGCCCAGCTCCGTGCGCCCCAGCAGCTCCTCCGGGTGCTCGTGGTCGCGCTCACGGCGCTTCTCCTCGTTCGTGTAATAATGCGCGGCGCGACGTCGCGAGCAGCACAGGGCCGCCGCCACGGCCGCCAGCACGGCTACGCACAGTAGCATCAGCCCCGCTATCACACTCATCTGCGCTTCGTGTGAACTCTGACATGGATCCAGTCGGTCGTAACTCAAGTCTCCAAACTTGACCCCGTGCAATCTCATCGGCGAGTAACACTTCGCGTTTCGTATAGTCCCATTCAACACCGTTGTCGACATATAAATAAGCATTGTCCCCACTGAGCACTGATCACAGCGCCATGTATTTTTTGACAAATTAATGTGCGCTATAGCTTCCAGTCTCAACAGATCGTGTTCATTTAAAGTTTGAATTTTATTATGTGAGATATCTAATCGTTGTAAATATTTGGTTCTTGTAAGTAATTTGTAAGGAAATTTCGTTAATTTATTCCAGGAAACATCCAAAGCGACTAAATGCTCGTTGTATATAAAAAAATTGTGAGGAATTTCTTCTAATGATAAATTAGCCATTCCAACACTATGGATTTCTGGTAAAATTTGAAGTAAAATAGCGATTTCATTTAGTGGGAGATTATTTCCACTGAAATTAATTGTCCTTAAAGAGTCAACGACCGGTGCGAACGTTTGCAAATGAAACCTATCGATTTTGTTGTGACTTATATCCAAGTGCGCGAGGGACGTCAAGTTGGTGAGCGCCGCCGGCGCCAGCAGGGCGAGCCGGTTGCGTGCCAAAGACAGAGCACGGAGTTCGCGGTTTCGCCCGAACATATCGTCCACGATTACCGACAATTGGTTCCCGTCTAACTTTAACTTCTTCACCTTTTTAAGACTTATAAATTCGTCTGAGGTTAGGTATTTGAATAGATTTTCTCCTAAGTCTAGTTCTTCTAAATGAGGAATCAAATGATATATTTGTGTATTTACTCTTCGAAGCAGACACCGCCTGCATTTAAATATTCTGAGGTGTTGAATATCTTTAAAAACCTCGGGGTTTAATTCACTTAAGGGATTGTCACTCAGATCTAGATATGAGAGTTTAGCTAACATCCGGAAGAGTCTAGGAACGAGGACTGCTATTTTGTTATTTGATAATGTTAACGTCCTTAGTGAAGTCAGATGTCTGAATGTTTCGCTCGGCATCTGTTCGATTTTATTATGATCAAGATGAAGCTCCGTTAGATTTATGAGTCCTCTAAAATTGTCAGCACCTATACCGGTGAGATTGTTATAAGTCAGGTTAATCAATCTTAAATTTTGTAGTCCCCAAAAAGAATACTGGCCAATGGAGGGAACATTCGAGTTCACGATATTGAGTTCATGAAGATTAGTAAACGGAGTCGGTTGTGTGAATATGGGGCCTATGGTGAGAAAGTTGGGTCGGTCCGGGGGTGCGGCGATGGTGATGACCTGGGCCTCGCGGTCGAGGTACTCCACGGGCACGGCGTGCATCCCGCCGCGCGTGCACGACACGCGCACTGCACTTTCCTCGTCTGGAGTGAAGGAGCTGCGACAACTGCATTCCTCGGGACACCTCACCTCGCCACCTTCAGTGCTCTCTACCAACAGGCAAGTGACTAACACCACCAGCAGAATACTTCGACAGTGCGGATTCCTGTAACAAACGATAACAATCATGTTGATACGTCATTATAAAAACATTGACAGTTTTTTCAGTGGGGTTGGCACTGGATAAAAAATATTCACTATTATGCCCAACATTAAGTCGTTCTTTTTTATAATAAATAAGGTCGTAACGTAAGTACTTTGTCAATTTTGCTGTAGATCGGATTTTGATCTGATTTATTTATATTTTTTTGAACTCCTCTGATCCGTTTTTTATCCTGACACGCTTATGTTTAATGTTGTAACTTCTACGTTGTTAGTTTACGTTTTGACAGATCTCCTGAAAATTGTAATAGCTGTACCTATTATGGCGGGGCGGAAATCGGAACTAACGATATCATCTTGTAAATAACTTGAGTTATTTTTTCACCACCCACAACCTCCTGACAATGTCACCCAAGTGCATAGATTCTAGTAGCACTTTATTATAGGTACCAATGTCTCATTACCTACTTAATAATTAACTACTACTCCCAATGGGATAAAAACGTACAAGAGAAACGTTAAGATACATTTGTTTAAACAGACAAATTATACACCGATGTTGTATTTAGAGTACATGTTTTATCTAACTGTTTCCGCTAAAAGAGCTAAATGCAAGAATGTGAATGTTGAGGTAAACGTCTCAAAATCCAGACGGAATAAATCTCGCAGAATAAACGAGCTAAACTGTAAAAAACTTGCCTAAATCCTGTGAACTAGGCACGAGATTACAGTCTCGTGAAATATGCGCCTCGCTTTGTCCGGGGATCCAAACCCCCTGAAAAATAACGCGCAGATAACAAAGGGCTTTTTGACGCCGCGACCTGAGCGGCATCCATTTCGTTAAATTCCAAAATATTAATTCACACCTTAAGCCATTAAATAAATTCTCCGCATTTTTGGTTCAGTCCATTCGACACGATAGGTACTTATCGTTGAAAATGCTATTGCCTCATAGGTACTTGGACAAATACTTTCGAAACTTCCTACTTTCACCAGGTATTTATATTGAAAGTCTTTAATTAAATCCCTCCGTATAAATAAGTGCTACAAGTATGTACATAGGTATCTACGTACTCGTTCATCTGTATGGGGAATACTTAACAACAATCATTAGACGACACTAATTGTACCTATAACAGATACTTGAGGTTTTTAATTTGCTTTAATACGCGTGCTTACTAAGATTTATGACGGATTCTATTTGCCATCCGAGTAGGTGATGTGATCATTTTGATGGATGACCGTCGGGACTATCTGCCGCTGACACAATCTATTGCAACTTCTCTACACTGTCAAACCTGTCTCAAACGCTCACCAGAATATCAACGACGCGTCCCTTACGTGCACTGAAGACTTGTTACCATACTTAACTCAACATGGAGGTGTAGGTTTAAACAGTTTACATCACACGGTGACTACGGGGTTAAGAGTCAATACTTGGATTAAACAAGTAAGTAATAACATTAAAGTTTATTCACGTGCACTGCGCTTGAATGCACATTTAGATGAGCACAGTAAAGTACCAGCAACTTACACTCATGCATGTTCTATTTTACGAAACTTTATTTGCATGTATAATTTTTTAAATGAGCTGTATGCGCAGTTATGCACCGACGAAATAGTTTTGCTGTGGAAAGGAAACCACTAAATATTAAAATGTGGTCAACAGTGGTGGGCAGCTATAGGCTGATACCTAATCATAGTATGTGTATTATGAACCAGAAGCCATTGTACGTTTCAGTTAGGTATATAATAAGTAGAATAATTTTAAGAATTGAATTTATTAATTTATTGAATTTATTTATAAGTTATTTTAAGATTTTACCCATTTTTATAGAGATAAAAATGGGTAAATTCACAAAGGAAAACAAAAGTACTAAGTTTAGGTTTTGTAGCCATTACCTACATAATAGCTATTAGTAATTCATAAACTCTCAAAGGTAAGGATGGGATACACCTCTATCTATTTCGGAATAATTATATACCTAGAGGAAATACTTAAACAGTTTCTGATAAATTATTGGAGGCAGGCAGCTACGCCTACTGAATATGGAGAAGGTATTTAAAGTCCGCCACCACTATTTAATGGACAGTCATTGTATTAAACTTTACCAACCTTTTATTCGGAAATAAAGCCTATTCTGTATGTAACTGTATTGACGTCTATAACCAACAGTTTCAGAACATGTTATTAAACTATTAAATTACCTAAATGATTCGAGTTAATGTAAAATCAAAGCCGGGATATTTAATGCATAATAAACTTAACGAGCCTCATGCATTTGTATAAATACAAGTTGGTGTAAAATCAGTATATAACTCTGTTTTGTTAAATCAGAGTATTTTTTGTAAGGGTTGTTGTAGGTATGTACCTACACAAATTGAAATAAATGGAACCCTAATGGAATCACTCGCGTTTGTGTCCGGTGCCGCAACACTGGCTCGTAAGTTTCAGAGAAATATAGATACGAGTCTACTCATATTTCTACCTGCGAACACTTACACAAAGACAAAATAAACGGGACAAAAGAAAACTTATTCCTTTTCATTTTTCCAATATACTTACCTAATACTTTTATGTAGGTAGTATTCCCACGCCAGTAAATAATATTCTATAGTTGCTAGCCGACGACATCGTCAGTAATTTTTGGCCAGGCCACCTGCTAAGTGCTTTAATTCTTGTAACCTGACTCAGGTGTACGCTTGTTTTATTTTATTCACAGACTGAGAATACAAAAATACACGAGTAGGTAGGTACGTAAACAAGTAGATACTGACATAAACGTATCAGCCTAAACATAAAGTATACGAGAGATAATCGTAAGGGGTTACGAGCGCGTAGAGTTAGGGTTGATAGTTCATTACATGTGAGAAATTAGGAGCCATTACAAGTTTGCCCATAATCAATAAACACAATGATATCGGGGCAGATCTTGTGGGTCGGCCACGTTCACGGACCGCCGGGCTCGAATCAATTGCGTAATAAACTCCCTTATATTGAAGAGTTTCTTGATCCTCTCGTATTTCATGTACATATACCTAAAATATACGATTTGACTTAAAAACCAAAGAGAACTTGCTCGAATATTCTCTTATAAAGATTAGACAACGAACGACTTTCGGATAGGTAACCAGATATCTACTTGTAAAAACAAATATTGATAACAAAACGAAAATATTCGTGAAAAGGAAAACACCTACAGACGCATTTCCGCGAAGGCGTTACTGAATGTTGTAATTTATGAATAAATAGCTAGTTACTTAGCTTAATACTTAGCTAATTACAAGTGTTACAAATTAAAAAGTATTCTCTCTTAATTTTCAGAAATAAAGTCGAGGTAATGAGCTGTTTCAAGTAATGAAAAATATTTATTAGATAAGTCGAGAGAAAAGAAAAACACAATATTAAGGTATTAAGAGGTAGGATGGTGGTAGTCTGTACATAGAATGGAACCCGCTTTATTGATTTTTTACTCGGTTTAATTCAGACTAAGCTAATTTACACTCACCCAGTAAAGTACTTAGAGCTTTTTTCACGCTGCAGTTAATAATTAAAGGTGAGCGAATAAAAATTTATCTCATGAAAGTCGGATAGCTATGTAAGTTTTTTCTACAAACTAGGTAAAACTTATCTACCAAGCCGTTAGTAGTGACCGTGGACTAGGTTCCTATTGTTATCGAATGTAAATTCAATCTGCAGGAAGTAGGTATACACCTACCTATCTACCTATGTAAGAAAGAACCTTTTAGAGCAAGTGTTAAGAAAAAATAAGTGCATTTTTGAGTAAAAACGTGGTTAAAAATAGTATTTACAAAATATTAAAGAACGTACACAACAACCAATGCTATCGACTCTACTATTTTACATAGGATAAGGAAATGATAAAAATAAAACTGAATTGGCTTCTGAGCAAAATATTTAAATTGTGGGTGAAAACGTTATTTTTGTGAGCGAGGTGTGAAATATGAATTGTGTGATTTGGTGCGTGTTTCACGCGGGCGATGGGATCACGTAGTCACGCGCCTCGCTGCGACCGCACTGCGACGACTACGCGACGGTGTCACGTATTGTTATACGTACCACTAGAGAAATCATCCTCACTGGCCTTTGATTCTTTTCAAAACATACTTTATAGGTAAATTGACCCGTATAAATAGTTGGTAGCAAACATTGCTCAGGTAGAGCTACTCTGCTTATATCCTAAATTTATTTCCCATCCTGTAAGTATTATATTAAAAAGTATTTCGCTATTTAAATTCTAATAAGAAGAATTTGAGTAAGTACAAGGATTTACGTAGGTACACCTTAAATTAAACCAGTGAATTAATTTTCCCATTAACATAAAATGGATATTGAAATATTCAAATTTTGTTCAACAAATTCTTATTCTGATAATGTTTATATCAGGTTATTCCGGGCAGCAGCATGCCCAGCACGCGGTGTCGAATATGGTCTCCTTCCTACGAGTATTATACACTTGAAGCATTATCATGCATAATTCATAACATAATAACAAACCGTTATTTAATAAATATTCCATTCATTCAACCAAGCAGTAGGACTAACTGGCTGTAAGAACGTAACTGAAACTACCTCTATTCTAGTATAAATGCTTTCAAATGCGATATTGGACTATTAAACCAAGATAAAAAAGTACTAACAGACGTATACATAAAAGGTAGGCATGTAGGTAGGTATGTATGTCTCTACATTATTCTATAGCAGTGGAGACGATAGAGTTGAAATAATGATGCAGGAAAGTAGGTATGAAATAATAAACGTTTTCTCTATTTTAGTTACGTGCCGTTTTCGCTTGTATGATCGTCCCTCGAGTTGTAGCGGTTTCCAACGGTGATATCGTTCAACCTAATCAAATCGTATGGCATCGTACCGGCATGCGGCATCTTTCAATAGCTGCATATTTTGTCTTTCTATCCCATTTCTCCCCTGGTTATTTCTCTCATCTAAGTTCTCATAATACCGTACGTCCAGAAAATATGGTTAGTAAGTAGTTACATTGTCTTTTTCACTCTGTCTGCATAAATGTTGTAAACTAAGAAAAAGTATCTTATGTTTGAACACGTATCAACCTTAATGTATTATGTAGAGGTACCCGCCATGAAACCTCCGTTATCGCAAAGCTATACTATACCTCTACAAATTACAATTTGCTACCGAAGCTCCTCGATGTGTGTAGTGTTAACTTCGATTTCACCGAACAAAGGCTAGTTCAACGGTCTTTTTGTATAGGATCGCGTACAAAGAGATAAGGTGTTATATAAAAATCTCCGTGGATCAAATCGAAGGGCTTTATCGGTATTATTTATCTTGAAACACATTTGTAGCGCGGTTTTCCTTAGCGTTATCCCTCTTACCACATTTTGACATAGTAGATACAAATTGAATTGAAAGAAACCAGATTATTTGTGCAGTTTTTTTCTTTTTGGGTTTGGTATACCTATATAAGTAACGAATTTTGAGTTTTTTTTTTTTTGACGCGTTGAAAATACTACAAGCATAGAGCGTTTCGTAGCCATTAAGCTAGGTACCTACCGTGTACTTTACTAAAGATAAACATCCATTCAGTAAAACTTCAAACTTCTCGACTTACGAAAATTAATAATTAGCTCTAGGTAGAGCCAAAAAGTTAACATAACTTAATACTTAAATAGGTAAACGGTATGTAACTTTTGGTCTCGGAAAGAAAAATATATACTCTTCAGAGTCTGTTTCCATTTCTCGGTTCGGATCTGAATTTTGATGGTAGAAAATGTTATTTACAAAATCGGTTTCCGACAATGCAAATAGCGTCATATTTAAGGGTCTGCCAATGAGGAGGACAAATGCAAAAGCTCATACTTAGTGGGTATGCAAATGAATATGCCAGCTGCTGTTATTTTTACCCGCGCAAGTCATGGGGTTGACTATGGAAAATTGTTTGCTCTTCGTAGGCTATCGACTGTCTGCCACTATTCTGATAACGCCATCATAATATCGCAAAATGTTTTATTAATGACACATTGAACATGAATGCGACTTTACTCTGATATTTTGTGGCTCAGGTTACTTACATTCTGCTCATTTCAAAACCACGCGGTTGGTACCCAGCTACTTATGCGCTTTTATATACAATTTAAAATATTCAGTTGACTCCTACAACGTCAGTTTTCTGCATCGTTATTAGTTTTTACAGTGCGCAGTACTTGTGACAGCGACGAGGAATAACTTATCTCGTTTGTATAGAGAGTGGTTCCATTGTCGGCAAGCTGGCCCCGCAAGACGGGCAATCTTTGCAGCTGTCCCTGGGGATTCGCCGCCGTCACTCCACTTTTGTAATATTGTTGCAACTTGACAAATGGAACACGATGCAGTTCAGCACGAATTCATTTAAAAGCTGTTTTCAACGCGGCCATCAACGTTATTCGGTTTACAATGAAATAAATATAAGTTACGTAGGTAATGCACACGTGTGCAAACTTGTGTGTGTAAAGTAAACATAATATGAATTGCATAGAAATCTGGCAATTCAAAACTCGGAACCGGACCAGTCATCTCTTTGGGATTTAGGATAGGTAGG
Source organism: Anarsia innoxiella (assembly GCA_947563765.1). Taxonomy (NCBI): domain Eukaryota; kingdom Metazoa; phylum Arthropoda; class Insecta; order Lepidoptera; family Gelechiidae; genus Anarsia; species Anarsia innoxiella. The sequence goes on from OX387390.1 coordinate 6,823,794, forward strand.
TACCCAATAAATAAAAGAATAATGAAAACGGTTCGTCGACGGTAAATGCCGCGCTGTTGAATGGAGTTATGAATTTAATGTAATTTGAGTTACGCGACAGAGCGGCCGACGCGAGGGTCTATTGATATTCAGAAGGAGATTTTAAATGGAATAAAAGTTAGTATTGATGCGTGTATGTGGGACGGTTCACGAAGGTGGCAGGGGGCGGGGGATCTCTCCCTAATAAGAACACCGTTGTGGGTAATAGGGTAGGATTTGGTTCATGGAGAAAAGATTACGCAGCAGCCGGGGGCCTTTTAACCACTAGTCTGTCCGTGTCGATGTACGAGGTAAATCCTTTAACATCGCTAGTTATTGTTAACACGTTAAAAATGTTTTTAATTAGGCATTATATCGAAAAAGAAATAGTTTAAAAATAATCTCGTGGGACCTCCTCCTCATCATCGCCATTCATATCAACGACGCCATGTACCAACCTACTTATAGATGAGTCTTTTTTAACAAACCCGAAAAGGGATTTAACGTTTCACGCGGACTTAAAATTAGTATGCAAACCGAATTAAAACAGGCCTGAAAAATGCGTTCGGATTAACGGAGGCATATAGCTGAAATGAAAGCATCGAACCCGCTGAGTTTCGACAATAAATAACAATTTCAATTACGAGCTTTAAACTTTTACGCGATGAAAGAAGGTCAGCAAAGTGAAACATAAACTGCTTAACTACTTATTTTTAACATTATCTAGCGATGTCGTCCTCCTTTTAACACAGCTAATTAATTACCTACCTAACGAAGATACCTACTTTTCTTCGGAAGGAAAAAATGCAGGAAGCTCTATCCAGTAAATAAGTTAAGTACGAGTAGGTAACCGAGAAAATGGTATACCTACTTAAATATACTATTGGATTCAGCACATTTTGGAGACTTTCTTAAGAAGGTCGATTAAGCACCTAAAATTATGATGATGTTACGTTTAATTGTTGAGCAGGAAGGGCGCGTTCCCACTATATCGTAACGACTAATTTATCGCTCGACGACTGTCGTCTCTACCTGTTCCCATTATAACTATTGTTTTGACAAAGTGTCGTCACTGCAAAAATGTCGTAGACGACAGTAAATTGTGTCGTCCTAAATGTGAACACCTCCATTTAAAAATATAAGCCACGACACTTAAAACTACACGATTATCTGTCGTCACGACATAGTGGGAACGCGCCCGAAGTTTCATAAAACATGCTAGATTGAAGAGGACCAAAATAAAATTAGTAGGTATTTCCTTAAAGGTTTTTACAATTTTATTCGTAAACCCGCTTACTTCTAATAGACACCCGTTTAACAGATTTCATTACTGGTAAACATAGATTGTTACAACTTTAATTTTAAAGGAAAATTATCTTCGTCGCAACTCGCAGCTAATTTAAAACCTCACGCCATGTTACGTTATTCCTTGTAAAACTTAAATTAAACATCTCTAATTAAAACTAGGTAATTATTTTAGTTTGCCTTTCTTATTAAAAAAAATTTAGTATCGGAAGAAACTACAATAACGCTTCTGATTTCATTCCTAAATAACTTAACAAATCCCTAAAATTGTTGTATTATCTTTCAAGTAAATAAGATCTTACAACTTTAATATATAACATGATATACTTTATTCAATTATACTATTGTAAACTAGCAACATGTAACGGAGCTGTTTCTTAAAGCCACAAATCAACCGCACTCGAGTCGAGCAACGTGATACAAAACTGCAGCAGATAAATCTTTTCTGTTTGTGTATCACTGCCTTGACATCTATCGACCATTTGAAGCATTGATTCTCAATTGGAATTGGTACAGGGCATACGGGGATCAAAGGCCGCCGCGCTTTCCTCTAATTAACCTTTGCTATATTATTTCAATTACGAAGCCATATACGAGAACTATCTGTGTTATCTCAAGTAGGTAGCTACACTCGACATCAAAAACGTTCATGGTTATATCAAAGGAATCATTTATTCACACAACAGTTGGTATCTACACGCTTTTGAAAACCTTAACTACTTACCTACCTGTAGGTATGTTTCATACTTAAGGTTTGTAATTTAATTAAGAGATTATGGTTATTAGTTTCAGTTCCAGATGGAAAATAATTCATAAATCGATAAGTTGTTCATAGGTACTTTTTACTTATAAAAGGAATAATAAAAGTACCTATAGGTTTAATAGAAATCTTTTAAAATATTTATTTCATGCTGGCAATGAAAATCGACGTATCTCTGACGCATACCTAATGTAGAGTAACAATGAAAGGGGAAGTTTGGAATGGGTTTGTAGCATGAGAAGGTTTTGGACTGCTGGCGGGCTGAACAAACACCGTCTCAAGAGCGTGGCCCTGGCAGTATTTCAAATTCGTAGCTTTTATACTTGTACCTACTTTCAAACGCCACTTTGAAACATGATTATTATTTCAGTAGAACGTTCCCGTGTGTTAACTTTGTCACGACAGCATGTATTCCGTTGTATTGTAATGTAAGCGGATTGAGAAAAGCCTCGGGGCCGAAATCTCGAGGGGCTTTGAAGGACAGCTACCGTAATAAGCATTTATTTTCTGTTTTATGCTTATAAAAAACTTGCCTAACCTAAACAAACAGTACCTAAGCATAAAGGTATAAAAGTGAAATAAGCTTATTTAAAAATAAAAGTAAATTCGGCGTCCAATTGAATGATAAATTAATAATTTCATTCAGTTACAAGTATTGAATCACAAGGAAAATTTATAAAATGAGTTAATATTAAAATTTCTTAAGCAGACTCAAGCTCGAGTAGGTACCTACCTACTTATTTGTATATTTAAAAGTTCTTCCTTAATAAAAAAACAGGTAGGTACCTACTCAGTAGCAGGAGGCGAATAATGAGAGGTATTATTTTAGTCGACTGCGTCAGATGCATCCGGTGCAATCTGCATCTGAACCAGTTGAATCAGCTAATTCATACACACGCTTAGATTCGAATAGATAGGCATGTTTTGGTAAATTAGCAATGCCAGCAAAGCCACGACCTCCTCTAAAAGTGTAGAAAGGCATTTGACTGAGACATAGGTAGGTAAATGAGTTTTGTATGTACGTAAGGTTTTTTTTCCTTTCCGGGTGGTTTTAGTTAAAATTGTACTAAGTGTCGGATAAGCGATTCAGTGACCATGTAAGAATCTCAGGTTTAAAGTTAATCTCGTCCAGGGAGTCGGCCCGCGCCGCCGCCGCCGGTGGTGTGACGGTGGCGGCGGGGCGGCGGCGGCGACGGCGCTAACGATCACCCGACGAGAGTGACACGAACACGCGTACACAACACCAACTCAATTAGGACCTATTGCTTACCCTCCAAATTGCACACAATACAATTTGCAAATGATAAGAAGGTATGTATTACTTATATAAGTACCTAGTACTTTTGAAATAAAACAGCCTTTCTTTTTACCTAATTATCTAATTACCTAAGTAACGAACGAAGTTAGGGTACTTACAGCTAACTTTTATCTAATTAATCAAAGTTTTATGAAATAAGTCTTCTTTGTTTTAGAATTATTTTATTTAGGTATAAAGTAAGATTTTTCCATCTAACTCCGGACACCATTTACATTTAGATATTTAACGATTGTACAGAAATGAAAAGTACGCTTAATGTAAACGCGACACGAAAAGATGCATAATCGCGTCGAGCACTATCATCAGGTGGCAGAGAAGCAATTTACCGTGTCTACTCGATTATCCAACCATTTTCATCGTGAAACAAACCACTTAAGCACGACACAAAAGTAATTTTCAGAACATTTCCTCGTAGCTATATTGTCAGTGAGTATACGTAACGTATCACTTGCTCCGTGTGTAGTTGGCCTCACGACCGACATTAACACTGTACGGATACGAAACGGTTCTTTATTCCCCTTTCTCTTTACAAATGGGAAATCGTACCCACATTATTACTTGTCTGAGCCAGCCTTAAAACTCTTCTAAGACTTGTGCTTTCAACGAGAATTTATCTCGGCAAAATAAATGCTTTTAAGACAACTCAAGCTCAAAATTAAAAATACTACTCTGACTTCAAAGAAAAATTAGCCGGCGGATAATAAAGACTGCAAAATCACGCAAGCATCTCAACTCAAGGAACCTTTCTTTGTTATTGAAAAATATTGTCTGTACTTATATCGTCTATCGGTTATATGTGTCTACTGAATTGCCACATCCTATGTGTCTACTGTGTAACTAAAACATGTGCTTCTTTTGTTACAAAGTGGAGTCGCCGTGGAAAAGAATACGAAAAAGCTAAAACTTGGATAGACTAATCCTAGGAAGGTACTTACCTACCTATCATCTGCAATTTTATGTTGAAACTAAAATCTAGTAACCTAGTACACCTTTTTGTATAAAATCTTAACTTAAATTTTTAAACACATCTCGCCTACTTATTTTAAACAAAAATGTCATAAAATAAAACCATCAATTTTATCCAAGGTTTGTTCTAAATTAATATTATGCTTTTAAGTACCCTTACCTTTTTAGCAAAGCAGGTAAGGGTTTGTTATACCTCCTTATTACGTAATAAACAATTAACAAGATAGCTAGCTATGATTCCGCTTTAACATCGTTGTGGGGAGTGTTGCGCAATTGAAATGCTTTGTTTAAGTTCCGTGGGTTAAGATACTTGCAAAATATTAAGAAGCCAGGGTTAAGTGGCTTTAAACCAAAAATGGTTGATACTTGTAATGTAAACGAACGGAAGGTAATCTCTCTTCAATATAGGTACAAGTAGTACCTACTAATTGATTTTCACGACTATTCAAAACTTTCATTATTCAATTCTATGTACCTAATTGCTGACAGTCCGGTCCCACGTCGGTTTCACACGGGGTGGCCGGCGGCCGGCGCAGGCGTGGCATCACGACCAGAAAAGAGGAAAAAGGTTCCGGTAAAGTGGAAATAAAATGTGCGGTCAGCCTTCGTTACATTAAATTGGAAAAGCAAATAGATAAGACAAGAGATATTTCATAAAAATGGCAAAGTACTCACTTTGATATACTTGAGATTTACTTGAGTTTTTGAAAAGTAAGGTTTGTGTTCTCTATGGAAATTGACATTTCCGCTCACTTTGACTTGTATTTACAGAATGGTTGTTTTTTCTCTTAAACTTCTTATTTATTGAATGTTACAAAAAATAACAAAGGGATTTATACCGAAGTAATTGCAGCAAATACTAATAAGCCACTCAGAAACCCAGCCGCCGCCGCCGGCTGCGATCACAACGACTCCATAATTACTGCCAAAGTAATTCAATGAGCAACTTCGACCAACAAAGGCCTCTTGAATTTTAATGGCTAGTAAATACTAAGTTATCGATAGCTACAGTCAGAGAAAATTCAATGAATGCTTTCTTATTTCAGTGATTGTAACAAAGTAGTTAACTACCTACTCTACAATTTGACTGAAATTGACCTACTTACCTAATAAATATGTGCAAAACAATTGACAACGTAACGTACAAATCTCGACTAACTACAGCAACAGAAATGTAGCAGATTAGATGTTTGTAAAGTGCAAATTGGAGAGAAATCACACTAAACCAAACTCTACACAAAGCGGGCGCCGACGCCGCCGCCGCTTGGAAATTACACGGCGTAGCAGCAGTGGCAATGTCAAAATGCGTGCTTGAACAAACTTTGCACAATAATTGCACTCAATTTATCCACGTTCTTACTTTGCTCCGAAATACTCATTGTAGTGTCGTCCGTTGCCGTGTTTCTAGTTACGTTACCGGTTATATGAAATTAGATATAACAACGTAATGTATCTTTACCAAAGATATGATGGAAATTTATATTTCAAATATTCGTTCAAAATACACATTTGGTTTTGGTACTAGGTTGTAATGGTACCTACATAAAAACATAGAGGTAAACTAAAATAAAGTTCCCTCCTTTAGTTACTTTCTTTTGTCGTGCTTCCATTGTCTTTTCTATGGGTCCCCTACATATTTTACTATCACTCGTGTTTATGTGTATCTCTTAATCATTGACTTACTTTTGCGATATCTTCGCAAAGATAAGGACGTACTTAAGATTGAACAGAGTATATTGTCTCACGTATTGGTTTGGTTCTAGGTCGTTTACAAGCATCATTTGCAGCACACCACAGCGCTATCAAACTGTGTAGGTGACGCAGTCAAGTCAATTACAAGGGAAATTGGGGGCAACCGTACAGTACCCTATTCTCCTCTATTCCAAAATATTCAGTATTAATAAGGCAAATGTATTAATAACATCTACAGCAATACGATTTCCAATCAAGATATTGAGTCTATGAATTTACAAACACTTTGCTAAATAGATATTGTTTGATTAAGTATTTAGTGTCGCGATCTCTAATAAATATTGTGTCATTTTACATAACTAGATCACATCTCTCAGTGCGAGACATGCCGCCTTCCTAGGAGAACTAAAATATTTTATCGCCCATTGTCATGGTAAACGTTTCTTTTCAAAACTTAGACAATATTCTTCATAGTTTCGTGATTTCAGTATATCTCTGAACAAAATCCGGTTAGTTAAGATATGGTAGTTGTATAAAGTAGAAAATGGTGATAAAAGTACTGTTTTTGCCTGCGATCAATATTTAATTCAAATTAAAATATTTTTTTTTTGATATCTAAAGGTATATTGCCTATCACATAAAACATAGAAAATAAAAGCAATAGTTACCAAGGTAGTAACATAATGTTATAAAAGCGCGAGATTCGATATTGTATTCGTATTTGAAATTGGACTCAATAACTTTGTGTATTATCTATTTTACTGCGAATGCAACCCTCTTGCGTAGTAACGTTCGCTGTGACCCCTCCAATGTAATAGGTATTTAGGGTCCGAATGCCGGAGGGTCGGCCGTCGTGATACTACGAGGGTAGTACAGGGGAGAACCACGATCGGGATTCCATAAAAAAATCTTTTTTAAAACCCGTTCTCCATCCAGCTTGCCTGCTTTCTGTTGTTTAATATTCATACGTGATTAACCTTGGCGTTACGATATAAAACACGATGACATTTAATTTTCGTCACTTATTTTATTTAGCCTGACGTAATTCAGAACGTAATTCGATACATATTGCCGAATATATAAAAAAATGATATTAAAAATGAAGAACTCCCACGAAATGAGCTTAAAGAGCAAGTAACAAGCACACAATATGAGAAACGTAAGATAATTCATAAATAGAAAAATTTCGTTCGTTCTGCGCAAAAGTAGGTAAAACATCGCAGTTTACTCCTTTTTTAGCACGGTAGGTAGACATGCTACTTATAGAGGGGTTAGAGCAACAACAGGAAGATATTGGCTTATCAGATAAATATAGTTGGATTCTCATAATATTACAGCTTCATTGCCATAATATTAGCCGAAGATATGAAAATGTTGTCATCCTGCATCTTGGTAGCCGAATCAATATAACTGTAGCAATTTCAGATCGTCAGCAAGCAACACCGAAATTTCTCGGCTCGGGATCGTCTCCGATTCTATTTCCTGAACTTATGTGTTTGTTTTTTCAGAGTTGGTTTCCTTGAAGGAGGAAAACAGATAGGTACTTCAATATACCTATCTATCTAAAGAACGATAACGAAAACTTCTAGAGGCCTCTCTTCAGCGAAAAAACAAAAACATTTAGGTATGTAACAAAGAATACCCGAATTGTTACAGTACTTTTAGATCAAAGGAATTTATTTAAATTTTTATTGGAGTGAAAGAGATAAGATGAATGTTGTTGATTGTTAAATGTAACTTATGAATTTGTATCAATGTTCTGCAAGACTAAAGACGTGCAGTACATGTAAGTACGAGTAAGTACCTACTTTAAACAACCTTTTGCAGATTTGCTTCGACTTTTTGTTTATTTTTGCTTGTGTTAATCTCGTTTAGCAGTACCTAGGTACCTAATAATTTCGCCCCCGGTGGGTTCTCGCCTTGTAGTGGCGGGGGGCTTAGTACCTGCGGACTAGTCCATCTGCGGGGAAGCTAAGAGGAACCCGAGGAGGACCGCTCCCCGATGCCTTCCGGTCGGGCTTGGGTTGAGCGGTACTTTGTAGGTGGCGAACCTTTTGGGTGGTGCTACTGAGGTGGACAGCCTGTGCTGTATGGGCGGCACAGCTGTTGAGGTGGAGAGTAGGCTGCGGGCCTTATGGGGGGTTGTTCAGCTGTGGCAGGTGGCTGGGCTGTATGGGCAGTCCACCTGCTGAGAGGTGGAGGCCGCGGTGGGAGAGGACTGCCGGTATCACGGTACGCCGATTTCCCTACCTCCCGCGGCCTAGACGGGGTCGCCACGCCGTCTTTTGATGGCGGACGCGGTGGGGTCGCAGGGGAAGAGGAGTGTCGGTATTCCGGAGGCCGCTGTCCCTATCCTCTGCGACCGTGTGGCAGGCAGCGGGGTCACACATCTGGCCCGCTGCGTGGAGACCGTGGGTGGCGGAATCGGAGAGTCCGTCACTCACAACTGGTTGGTCTCCGAGGAGGTGCGGCTGACGACTTTGGTGTTTCGACACTTTAGCCGCGGAGAGAGGGTGGGCGTTTGCCCGAGGAGGGTCCGCTTTGGTGGTGTGCGAAAGCGTTCCCGTGTCCCCGTCACTTGGCGGCGAGAAGAAACACCGTGGGGTTTTAGCCGGTGGGAGTCCGGCATAACCCTGAGTCTTTCTCCGAGACGAAGGGTATCCATAATGAATTTCCTCACGATAAAAAAAAGAAGGTACCTAATAATTTATATTTCGTACTTTTTTCGTGTCAAATTAATTTTCTGCACAATTTCCGCTGTGAAAACAGTATTTTGCAAAGTAGTATCCAGTATATACCATTTATTTTTATTTTGTTATGAAACAAATGTCATGGGATGGAAATGAGTAGTTTGCAGTGGCAATAGAAATTAATTTTACATGTCGGCCAATCACCGGAAACACATAGTAATTAACTACGGCACAATCATACGTTCAATACGAATCTATCAAATTTCATAATTGTAGATTAATTATATTGGTATGTGTAATTTACATACATTATATACCTGCATATCTTGCTACGATATAGACAGATACGAGCTTGAGGTAGATTTACACACTTACTTACCTACATGCTAATCTCGACTTTGAATTTTGCAGGAAAACAAAAGCCAATAATTTTAAAGCTAATACTCAATTGATGTACATTAAATACAAAATATCGCAAGTATAGTTTGGCAAGTTAGTGCGCGACCTTCCTGCGGGGTGACAGACGCTGGCGGGGACGAGGTAGCCACGAAGTCAGCGGGTAGCGGGAGGTGTAGCGGGGAAGGGAAACGCGTGCATTTGCGCGCCAAATACGGCAGTCTCGGCCGCGCTGTCGAAGCGGCCACACATGCTAGTTGGTCTGTATTTCTTTGAGTTCGACGAGATTATTATCCGGAGATGAATAAGCCTGTTTCAGGACAACTTAAGGAAGTTGTAAATATTTTTTTTAAAAGTCGAAAAAATGAAAAAACATCTGTCAAATACACAAATGACACTAGTCGTAGGGAAGATCCTTGGGGGATACTTTTGTCCAGCAGTGGATGTCCATAGGCTGACATGATGATGATGATCCTTAGTTTTTTACTTTATTTTTCCTAATAATTTATCTTCAGGCACAATAAAAAATTATAAACAATCAAAATAGTTTTATATTTTTATTTACTCTTATATCTCGTCAAAACATTATCCGCAAGATTTATCCTGGCAATTTTTTCTACGTGTATAGCTGTGCACTAGAATGACGTCACTATGGCGTGCTACCTCGTCCCCGCCAACGTCTGTCACCCCGCAGGAAGGTCGCGCACTAACTTGCCAAACTATAGATACATGTATTTGCCGCACACGAATTTCCTCAAAGCAAAAAAAAACATCATGTATTTCTGAAAAGAAATAAACCATATAAATTCTCTTCACATATCTGACCCAAAAATATTTTTCTTAGGAACAATCAGTAGCTGTGATTGGATTCATCCGCGGCCGGGGAATTGATTTATTTCTCAATTGAAATTGCTGTGTACACCCCATTCTCCATTTACGCCTTCAGCAGACAGCATGAAGCAGGTCAACGCGTTTAAATGAAATATTACGTTATTATGTATGATGGCCGGAACTTAACGGCCAATTTGAATACAGTTTTCAGGTACAACCCGGAATTTATGCTCCCGGTGGTTCTACACCCGCAGTAAGCCGATCGCGATAAGTAGCCAGCGACCGCTGACTCGTAAAAAACCAACTTTGCTTTTCTGTACGCGTTCGTGTTATTTATTTAGATCTCTTACTCGTGAACTTTACTTTCAGACGATCGTTAGGTAAGTCATTAGAGGGTTGATTGTTTGGGAACATAACTTTCTTGCCCATACAGTTTTCTTTGAAGAATCAATGACGAACGAATAAACATTACCAAAAGACCTAAAATAACTCTCTTATAATTAGTATCAAACGAACTAATCGCTTTGCAGTCACTGGTTTGTTGTAAACAAATAAATTCGCAAATAGCTTTCTGTAGTACGGTAAGTATAACGCAAAGCCTTTGTAAACACTGAAATTATTAATGTTCTAACAAATAACAGTTAAAAACTTATACAAACCTACAAATCCGACTAGACGGTTGCTGTGGTCGCCAGCGGTGAAACAGCATTTTGCACTGAGTTAACAATAACGGGAATAAAGTTTGTGCGTGCACATGGCAAGCTCTAGTAGGTCGGACAAGGAGTGAGCAACGCGTGGTGGAGGCGCGAGGGTCGCGGTTGTGACTGACGAGGACTACGGCGAAGCGGGCATCGGCGGTACAGGCGGCGGATAGGGTGGCTCTGGGGCTCGCCCCGCGCCGCCGCCGCTCCCTCGCGTCTCGACTCGCCAACCGACTCCCGAGTCCCGGCTCTAAAGGCTTTGCTCCACGACGCCGCCGGACACTAAGCTCTAAAAACTTTCGAATAAAATAATCGTTTCCGCTCACCCCTAACATTTGACCTCGTCCTTTTTCAAGCGCAATACAATAACACAATAGGCCACATAAGGAATGTACCTACTACGTATCTACCCTGAAGTTATGCAGTTCATTTTTATCCTTGGGAAGATCCTTTTATACAAAATACTTCATCTAAATATGCATATGTACCTATACCTAAATGACAGTCGATGAACAAAACTAAGTACTTATTTTTAATTTCATAAGTAGGTAAATAAGCATTTTATTTTATTAAATGCCACTATTTCCGTAAAGAAATAAAGTAAACTAAGGAATACTTACTTACTTATGAAATTGATAGGTAGGTAACTTATACTAAGTATCATGAAAAGTTTATGATATGCGTAATACTTTGAATAACTAATAAGTTCAATTACTTTTTACCTTTACACTGATCACTAGAAGGGAAAATTCCACGATTTAAAAAAATTTTCTTCGTGGGCGATATAAAGCTTATATAAAAAAACGTTTAAATATGTTTCTAATTAGCCGCCTACATAGTAGAAACACTACCTACCGTATTGCCAACCCTATTTTGTACATTGGTACCTATTCATAATTTAATTAACTTCTAGTCACTCAATCATAAAAGTACCTAAGTACATACCGTTTTTAGTTAAGCAGGCACTTTTCTTGACTCTTTAAATAAAATCTCAATTCTATTTTCGCATTTTCTCAAATTCAACTGTTTAAAAAGGACTACTTGTGCTTTCTTAGAATAAGCACCTTGAAATTTATCTAATCGATGTGGATTTCAACAATTTATGGATGGATTGTTCTAGTAACACTACCTAAACAAGTGAATTCGTTTCCCCAAAATAAATAAACATTAAAATTTTGCATGAACAAAATTTCGCCAACCTTCGTCAAGATAATCTTATTACCCAGTATAACAGTTCCGTTAACAAACTCTAATCTTGCAACTGAATCCATGGTAATACTCGTATCGTGTTTCAACTCTTGCGAGGATTGAAAACCACTTCAATTACCCAACTTTAACAACTAAGTAGGTAGATCGCTAATCTTAGCCCAGAAATAATGAAGATTTACAGTCCCGGCCGGGCCTAGCAAATTCCAAAATAAAAGCTTGTTTTAACTTCAGGCTTTCTAACAAGCTTTTTCTGCAGCTTTAGTCTATGTTTAATCTAAAACATAGAAAGCCATAATAATGTATTTATTTCTGACCTCGTAATAGGTAAATAATGTACATATTTTTCGATTTCGTCCTCGGAGTTACGTTATGTGATGCAAATTCACACAAAGTTTAAAGAGGTTCCATAACCACTCTCCACCAACACATCTAAACTTTCTAAGATCGGCAACAAGATCAACATTTAGATGCCTTTCAGCTTGTAAGTAAAGATTGCTTGCAAATCCATGAAAAACTCATAATAAATATTAAGTGCCTACATACTTACGCCTCTTGCTAAGGCCACTTGTCGTTGCCGTGCATTATTAAAAACTTTTTTCTGTCGGATGATGATTTCATTACTAGCTTTGAGACCCGATATGTGAAATAGCTTCATATAAAATGGAGAAAAATGAGCCTCCGTTTAATAACGGCTCCGACACACGACACGTGGAAACGCTCTTATTTAATTGAAATCATCTAAATAAGGAAGATGAGAAGGAAGAAGATGAAATGTTGTCATTGCAATCAAACACTTCGAACGGGAGGTTTTAATGAATTTTCTATTACGTCATTTTTGATATTTTTAATACGTCACGTTAGAAATCATGTTTTAAGTACAAGTGCGCTTAACCGCTAGGATATATCAGAATGTCCCTATAGGCCCTACCAAATACTACCTATGATATTTTTTAGGTATCTAAACATCCAAAGAGGATGTCTAGAAATAGACTATGGGATTTTATAAACCTACTGCATTTGATACGATAGAAAGGTAAGGATTGGAGCAGTATTATTGATTGGACAATTTATGGTAAATTATTAGGCAGGTACGGTACTTAAGTAAAATAATTTGCTTCGTACATAGGTGCTGAATGTATCTAGGTATAGGCAGGCCTCCGTCACTCTATGTACTTGCGCGCTATAAATACCTATAGTTCTTAAAATCTTACATGATTAGAATGGCAGGTGACACTAAAAGTAGCGAAATAACTTTTTACTAGCGGCCCATAAGTGTCGTAATTTGCATCAGCAAACATCATAATCATTTTTACAACTATAACCATTTTAAAATTATGAAATGTAATTATACATACAAGAAAATTAATGTTTTCGACATAAAACGTAAAGATACATAAAACATAATATTAAATAACACACATAATACTTATCCAATAAAATGAGATTAAATATTTTTACGTTCTAAGAAGGTTATATCGTCGTGAAAAAAAATTAAGGATGTGACCAATAGAGTTATTTAAGTCGATATTTTTTTTTATTATAAGGTCTATGAAAATAGTAATTATAAGTATTTTTTTTTGCGTTTAGTTAAAATATTTCTAGTAATAAGCACTTAGTCGACAAACATTTCGCTTATACCTCGATTTAACATTTTCATCCCATCACTATTCGGCGAGTATTGGCATGTGTCATTCTAATCATGTAAGATTTTAAGAACTATACCGCTCAGCGGGCCGCTTGCGGACCAAACGAAGCGCGGTTGTCAAAGCGAAGCGCTCTCACGTTGTTCAAATTTTGATAGTTCCATTCGTTTTTTATTTGTTTTTAAAGTTTTATAATTTATAATAATTAAGTTTTTTTATGAAAAAAATAATAATAACCGAGAATTTAAAAAGATAAAAAAACATTAAAAATTAAAAATAAAAACATGTTAAAAATAAATATATTAAAAACTATAAAATTTTAAATTGCCCCATGTAAGTCGGCACATATTCATAGTTCTCAATAACATAGTCACAAAATGTTTTGTTATTTAAATTTTATCGAAGAGGCCCCGCGATTTTTACGGGATCGCACGATGCGAAGCAATTACAACTATACGATTAAGTTTTTAGGCACATTTTATCATGCAGTGGTTTCTGACGTGACAGTTGGGCTATTGCGCACTGTCAATGCGGTAGGTATTGGACATTTTCTTCTGAGTGAAGTATCTGTTACGTAGTAACTATTATGTAATCTGTGGTATAGGTAATCAATCAATCACTTTTCCGAGTAATTGCAACAATTCATACACCATCGCGTTGAGCATTTCAACAAACTATTGTAAGAATAGTTCTCCGGACGATTGGGCACAATCAATAAATCTGTCTACCTACATAGTCTGCTTAATGGCCTTCATATGTTTTCAATTATTCAACTGATACAAGTGTATGTATCATTGTACTGTAGGTATGTACATCATTGTGTGCATAGGTGCGGCACTTAATGGAGACGACGACATCCTGACAGCTACTCGGGATGTAGAGCGACAGCCTATCTTGAAAGTATCTTATGAATCTCTAAGCTCTAAGCATAACTTCTACTGAAGGGAACAATGTTATCTTTTATATGATGTTTGGTAAACTTTTATTATGAAGCTTCTATAAACAGAAGTAGCGGCCCAATGCGCGGAAAAAAAGCTTTTTGTTTACTCAGACATTTTGTATTCAATTGAATACCTCCTTTGCCTTTTGAATAGATTGTTACCATATGCTAAGCGATACATATGCAAAAGCACCGAATATCTGACTGAAAGTTTACCTGCCTTTACCTTAAGTTATAAGTAGGTAGATACCAAATTTATTCCAATGACGCAACTTCTTTCCAAACTTAATGAATATTCGTAAGTCTTGTACTTAATGTCGCATACTAACAGGATTCACAGTTGAATATAAACCTTTTTAAGAAAATATGAAGGGGAATGCAATAGAAAGAATTTTATTTAATAAAAACAGAGACGACGACTTTAAAATGGATTTCTTCACTTTCAGAGCGGCATTTCTCTAGTTCACATTCCTAGGTATACTTACTTACCTAAGTATATTTATTACCATGAACAAATAAAAGAAGTACGGAAGAGAAATCGCTTACCGGGAGCCCGGCTTATCTCTTAGCATTGTGAGATCTTTGAATACCTATCTTTAAATAAACACTGGAGCTTTATTTTATCATTTCAGATAAGTACTTCACCTATATTCGACTCTAAGTAGGTATTGTTTATGCTGTTTTATGTACTTAGGTACGTTAAGTAGGTATACTTATATACATATATAGTGATTAATATAATAAACTGTAACGTAGCACTTACCTATCTAATTACAATGTCAATGGCAGCGAATAATTTCATTATCGATAAACTGTATTGTAATCTGCCGTGTACACCTATAGAGTACCCACTAGGTACACTGATATTATATGGTACTACAGTGCTACGACTAAATCGAGTTACCTAAAAACTAGCTGGGTCAATTCCCTAGACAATACGGTCATTTTTGTCACCCGGGAGCGTTTGTCTCCGGACCCGAGAAAAACATCATACCTACATACGAGTACATTCTTTGTACACAATCCATTAGGAGGCATTCTGATTCCTTTTTAATCCAACAATAGCTACAATTTTGATATGTGACAGTACGGAAGCTTATATCAATCTTGATCCCTTTCTATGCATGGGCGTAGCCACACTGGGGCAAGCTGGGGCACTTGCCCCACCCTGGGCCCAGGCTCTCATAAATAAAACTATAAAATCTGTCCTGTGTGTGAATGTTTATTTTCTGTACCTGAAAATATAAACCTCTCAAATTAAGAGATTAACAAGTTTGAGATTAACGGCTCAAGGTACAAAATATCGGAGGGCCCCCGCCCTCCCCGGGGGGATAGGTTGACTGCTGCCCCACCCTGAGCCCAAAGCTGGCTACTCTCCTGTTTCTATGTTAACATATTCTTGAAAATTGTGAAAGTCTATGATTTACAAAAGCTCAGATTCGATTTCATTTAAAAGTACGCATAGTTAGCAATGAAAGTTAAAGAAACATTGCTACTAAAATTTAACGACTACACAAAACATTCTGACTACTTTATAATTATTTTATTTTGCTGAAGTGTCAAGTCGACAATTCAACTATATTTATTTATGAAATGGACTAGTCCAGCACTTTTTTAAGCATATAGGTAAGAGGTCCTTTTGAGGGTGGCTGTATTGCATTATAATCAGGTATCTACTGTATTTACGTGTTGGTCACCTACAGCTTGACACTGACTCCAGAATCTTCAAAAACATAATAGGAAAACGAGAAGCAACAACTTTTTGTATTTGCTTTTAAAATCGTATTTCTAGGAAATTTCTTCTTCATAGGTATAAATAAAAGATTATTGTTATAAGGAAATTCAGGTTATTATGCGATGAGTGTAGACAGCTACTTTCGCTAGAATGTTCGCATGATAAAACCAGTGTCGTGCGTCAAAACTGAGTATAAATGATGAGCAGTTATTTTAGCACACCCATTTCGTGTGAACCAGCAATAAATGGAACTAACACAAATACTCAATACGGAATTCGTTAGCAAACATAATGTATAAGCTACAATACTCGTACTGCCGACCTACATCAAAGGATACTTAATTTTGAATAGCTTTAGATAACGATTTCTTGAGTTTTGTAAAAAATAATATCAAACTAGATAATGATCTGTGATAGCCGTGACGGTTGTGAAAAACTCATGAAGGAAATCTCTGCTCAGTATCTAATAAACAGTTTGAAAACTCATAATGAAGATTTTTATCTCATAACTTAAAGAATAAGTACGGTAAGTACCTAATCGTTGTATCATATCAATTTTCCAACCCGCTGAAAACCGGCAACTATAGTTTGGCAAGTTAGTGCGCGACCTTCCTGCGGGGTGACAGACGTTGGCGGGGACGAGGTAGCCACGAAGTCAGCGGGTAGCGGGAGGTGTAGCGGGGAAGGGAAACGCGTGCATTTGCGCGCCAAATACGGCAGTCTCGGCCGCGCTGTCGAAGCGGCCACACATGCTAGTTGGTCTGTATTTCTTTGAGTTCGACGAGATTATTATCCGGAGATGAATAAGCCTGTCTCAGGACAACTTAAGGAAGTTGTAAATAATTTTTTTTAAAGACAAAAAATGAAAAAAAAAAAACATCTGTCGAATACACAAATGACACTAGTCGTAGGGGAGATCCTTGGGGGATACTTTTGTCCAGCAGTGGATGTCCATAGGCTGACATGATGATGATGATTCTTAGCTTTTTATTTTATTTTTCCTAATAATTTATCTTCAGGCACAATAAAAAATTATAAACAATTAAAATAGTTTTATATTTTTATTCACTCTTATATCTCGTCAAAACATTATCCGCAAGATTTATCCTGGCAATTTTTTCTACGTGTATAGCCGTGCACTAGAATGACGTCACTATGGCGTGCTACCTCGTCCCCGCCAACGTCTGTCACCCCGCAGGAAGGTCGCGCACTAACTTGCCAAACTATAGAAATAATGAATAATAAAATACCTCCCCCGAACCTTACTTACCTACTGGCCGCCATCTAACAACTTGCTTAACTCTGAACTTTCTAAGCTAGCCCTTCAAAATTATCTCAAATTTTTAATGGCTTTTGTAACTTTTAATGAGGACAATTTTGGTGACTGTTGACCTATGTTAGGGAAGTATGCTAATTTGATGATAATCTACAGTTTTGCTGTTTGATGGAAGGTAGGTAAGGTACCTACAATAACTGGGTGGATCTTCAAGAGGTCGAAAATTTATGTCTCGCCCTATCATTCATAATTGTAAAAGAAATTCAAAACTTTTTATAGTTATTCTACTACCTAAATAAATGAAGTAAAAAGTTATCAAAACCGTTCAGTGATTGAATAGCAGAAAAACAAGCTATTAGAAAAAAACGCTAGAAAACCACGATATTTTAGGTGTCGCCTTTACATGATTTTAGATATTTTATATCATAGTGAAAATATTATTAATAATAGAGTAATCCTGTCTAGGAATATATTATTTATCGTTAAACAGGCAAGATATTTTAAAGAAAATAAATTTAAAAAGTAGGTGGTAAGTTAATTAAAAATTAGTTCAAACAATGTTCAAAAAATATTCGTCATTATTGGTAACACGTTTACTTAGCATGATTAAAAAAAAACGGAAAGCACCCGAAGCGTCACGTCTAACTTAAAAGTCGCAGCCCCCTCGTACCTAAGTCGAACACCACTCGTCATAGTGAACGGACGCTAATTTTTCCAATGATAATTAATTGAATATCGTTCTCCAAAGATATTCATGCCACGTCGTCATTGGTTTCTTTTGCTGTATTTTAAATATAATGCATGGTAAACTCTTTATTTATTTACCATGGCGAACTTATTAGGGAAACAGATAACGTGTAATGTTTGTTTCATAATTTAATAACCTATTTTGCCAATAGCAGCGATTTTTCCAAAATTCGTCATTGTTGGTAACATCATTATTCCCAACATTGTGTCTGACGACGATGACATCTGTCACCAATAATGATTATTTGTGTAGAAAACAATGACGTTTGTTACCAATAATGATTATTTGTATAGAAAACGACTGATGGCAATAAATTATTTTGATGTACGATTATCATTAAAAAGCATGTTTTTCATATACAGGGCATGCTACATCATATGCAAATGTTGAACCGGCAGAAAAATGGCAGCCCGCACTCCTGGAGGCTCCCATTCTTCATGATGCTATTCCAGCTGCCTTAACTTATAAAACGAAATAATCTGCCGGGCGCGCCAGCATCTGAAGCAGCTGCCTGCCCATGTGGCCTTAACACTCTTCCGTAGTTGCCTATATGTCCCAACATCATCATCATTAAACTTAAGAGCTTCGCTCTTGTCGGTGGAGTCTACGCCACTCTGTTCTATTTTCTGTTCTATGAAGATGGAAAATTTGATATGTCCCAACACTGGTGTATAATATGAGAACGTCTCCGACTTGGTTTTTATGAAATGTCTAAAATCGGCGAAGACTTCAAGGTGACATTGGAGACGATTCTCAATGTAAAACTTAATGAGGCTCAATGACAGCAGACTTCGTTATCATCCGCTACGGCAGATTGGGTGTTAGAAGAATGCAGGATATCAATATATCGGCGTTTTAACCTCCTCCCACGAGGTTAACGGTTGAGTCGCTTAAAAACTTCATGTCCAAGGTGGCAATCTTCTTATTAGTTATACTTATACGGCGGAGGCTTTAAATGTTTGGGCAACTGTGTGTCTTGAGCAGCCAAGGGACAAAGGTGTCCAGCGCTCTTGGCACGATCACATGTACAAAGCAAGCAGCCGGATTCTAATGAAGCGGCTGTGGGTAGGAATCTGGCTATGCTTGAGGCGGCATCAAGCCCAGAGTCTGGCCGTATTTGGGCGCTGTAATCAACGAGCTCATTGAGGATAGTAATTTATCTGCGGTTGGATTGTCACGTTTGTGGTACGATTGCGGACTCTTTGGGACATCAAGGGTTGAGTTGTGTCAAGTCAGCTAGACGATTTCCTCGTCACTATAAAATATGCTTAACGAGGTTGAGCGGCGACCCCGGAACCGCCAAGCCTAAATCACACAAATGGCAAGAGGACTGATTGATTAATCCTCATCTCTCGGGAAAGGGGACGCTGTCTAGTTTAGGATGCAACTTGCATAAGTACCTTCGCCATGTCCCACCTGCCTTGTATATGTAGGGCAGCTAGTGCAGCAGCAGAAGGAGCTGCCATACAAAAGCATGCTAAATATGCTCCCTTCCAAGACGAGGTAAGTACCTCTTTGTTCCCGTCGTAGTGGAGGAAAGCGGGACTTGGTGTACGGAAGCTAAGAGTTTGATGCGTGAACTAGGGAAGCGCCTAAAAAACAATAGTCGGGACCCTTGCGTAGAATTTTACTGCGCAAAGGTCCCGACTAACCTATTTTCCTCGCTATTCAGTGTGGGAATGCTGCTAGTGTCATAGCCACTTTTGCATCAGGTGCGATTCAGGGTGGGCTTTTGACCTAGCCGTCTTAGCTAATTTGTAATGGATTGCATGTTAACGGTAATTAAGTTGTAGTTAAAAGACAAATAAAAAAGTATTTGAGAATAAATATTTACATCAATAATATAACTCAAACGTCACTGTCGGTAACATTCCGTCATTACATTCGTCACTGTCGGCAACATCCGTCATTATCAGTAACACTCAAATTTTTATATTTGCCAATATTTTCTAAAATATTAAATTCTTTAACGTGTCTTTAATATAATATAGCATATAATTCATGTGTTTATAGATTTAGCTTAAAATAAACGCCATTCTCGGGGTAAAATGTGTTTTTTTTTTTTGTATGAGGAGAATAATCTTGAGTAGATTCACCCAACTATAGAATAACCTAAGGTCTTATGCGCATTAGCGGTTGGGTGGTCTTCATCTGCGGTTTGCTCTGATAATGTCAACCATGCTAGGCGCGGCTCCGCTAACGCGGTTAAACTAGATGTTTTGGCGCGGTTATACCTGAGTACCATATTATGAAACAACCGCAAGCGGCGGCCCAACTGTTAATTATGCAAACGCCACATCCGAAAGGAAAACGCATAGAAAAAATTGCATGTTATTGTTATGTATTTGGTTTATTTAGTTAACCTATTTAGTTTTTATGGATACTTGTTTATTATTTAAGGCAAAGTATTCTTGAAGCATGTCAAACGACCCTTGATAGTGCGAATGCTTTGTGCGAATGATTCTATAAGTACTTTTAATATACTAGCGATTAAATTATCAATTTGGATACCAAATAGTTTAATGTTTATCAGGTAGGTAACAATGGAAACTTGCCAAAATGTTGAATGCGATTTGTCAACGCCATTCTTCGGACAGGGCGTTTTGCGTCCTTCCAAAATCTTAATGGATCCTATTCTTCAATTTTGCATCAGAAACCTTTTCTTATTTGGTTCAGTTATTTATTTGATTCATAAATATGTATCTACCTATAGCAACGAGAGGAAAAAAGATAGGGAACCCTACTTACTTACCCAGGAACCGAATTCTTTTCGGTATCTCAATACCTATCTTTGTGCTTAATCACGACAGAAGGTACTTTCCATTTACATGTTAGTTAAAATAATACTAGTACCATACCTAACTACCTAAACTTCTAACGGATTAACATTATTACCGTCTGCGATATCGACTACGTTGGCCCTTTTTACATTAAATATTAATTACCTAAATAAATATCTACTACTAGGCATCAAATGCATTAAAATCCTAGACTAGCACAAATCTCATTCACCAGTTGAAAGCCTTTTTTTATGAGAATGGTTTTGCGGACGAGATGGCCGAACGTAGAAGTAAAAATTTGCACC
This sequence comes from Anarsia innoxiella, assembly GCA_947563765.1. Classification (NCBI taxonomy): domain Eukaryota; kingdom Metazoa; phylum Arthropoda; class Insecta; order Lepidoptera; family Gelechiidae; genus Anarsia; species Anarsia innoxiella. The sequence continues at coordinate 6,845,107 of OX387390.1, forward strand.
TGCCGGCGGCGGCGGTGGCGGCATTGCGCAAAACGATGGTGCCTCGCTTTTATTTAAAATGCTCTGTTTACCTTACGAGAAATGTATTCGTAACTTTCTGCGGCTGTATATTTCAACATCGACAATATGTACAACTTTAATGCATTAAGATTTCCATACGACTGAGAACTGAGAAGTAAAACTAGTGTAAAAGTATCCTGAGGCGTTTCCTCAGGGACTTAGTACTTAATTAATGAAATGGATGTTTAAAATGTAAACGAACGGTTTATTTAGCTTGTTAAGTGACAGGCGCAAATTTTCATCCATTCCCCTCCGGTTTTTAAAATTAAAGCGTATTTTATGCAAATGGTGACATAAGATAATCATAACGTGTTACCTGTATATATTTATTGAATGTCGCATTTTATGGGATCCCAGTGACTCAAAATACTTCCAGCGTAATGTTTGTAGACACATTAGTTATGTCATACACGTATATACTATGTAGGTAAGTATATGTTACTATTATCTACTTAATTATATTATCAGTCTATTGGTTAATTAGGTTGATCATACCATAGGACACAAGTTGTGTTTAACGTTCTGCATATAGAACATACGCATCGAAAGCTGAGGAATCTATAATCTCTATCATTTAAAAGTACGCGTGGGTCACGGCAAAAGTGGAGTAAAGTTCCTGTAACATCTCGCTATACAAACGGGGTCTTATTTTATTTATACCGAACATTGTTCGAAATGTTAGCCGGTAGATAGTCGCTAGATACTTAATTCGTCAAATGTTGTCTATATGGAGAGCAATTTAGCTGTCTGACATCAGTAGCTTTTGCGAATATGTATGTATAGACCTTAAATAAGTCAACTCCCACAAATTTCTCTTCATTTTTCACCTCGCCGTCTCTTCCCTGCGAAATAAACTACTTAATCGATTTAAATTTTGCTATTGAAAGGCGCCTAACCCGGATTTGATTAAGAGCTGCTCTGAATATCAATGGGACTTGCACTAAAACCAAGAACCTACCTTCTTAACAATCTATTTGCTTTTCTCATTCCAATCTGCTGAAGCTATCTCGCTGCCGTAATACTGTTTATATTTCCGTCCTTTCGTTTAGCAAATCTCCTTTATTACCCTACCTTTGTCATTTAAAGGTAAGTCCCACCCTTGTGATTTTTTTACCGCCGCCGTCCTCATACGTTGACAGTTTAACTTAACCATGACATAGCTAATGCGACTATAGGCTACTATGAAGTGTTATCTTTTCCACTTTTTTTTTCTTGTCTTGTCTCTACTTTTGTTTTGAAGTGCATATCTAATGACCTACCTAAAGGCTTATTATCGACAAAGTATATAGGTATGATTTTTAAAAGAAATCTTGGAAAATAAATCACCAAAAATCACACTTATGTAAATATTATAATAGCCAAAACTTAACATTTAAACTTTTGTTATTTTGTATATAATCCATTGCTGCATACGTAGAAAGCTACCTACTATTAAACAAAAACTACAACGAAGACGGATAGGCGGACAGTGGGTACGAAATCTAAGGATATGTATGTCGCTTTCGTTACGTACAAAAAGTAGGGATTATGTGCGACGAGTGGAAATAAATGTCTCCTTTGTGACGCCACTGCTACCCTAACTACCCAATTAAAGGCACATTATGACTATGAAAGTTTGGGCGAAATCCTATTTCACAAGCAGGTCAGCGCAACTCACGAGAAACATCAAAAACTTTTCTGCCAGATAAACACGAGTCGTTGGCATCATTCAAGCATTAATGTTATGTTTCCGTGAATAAGATAATTACAAATGTAAGAAACCTTAAATAACTAAAAATAAAGAAGATTCCCGAAAAAGAATTCCCGCCTTTTGTATGTATAGGACACTTACATAGAGTGCTTCAATTGCATATTATTTGCTGGTCTTTGTTGGTGGCACGGGACTGACGGGTCTGACTCGCCGCCGCCGATTCAAATGCAAATTGAAAATCGACCACCCTCCTCCATCATTTCTCCTTCACTCCCCCTACCTTCTTAATTACCGCCTTCACGCCAACGACAGAAAGCCAGCCAGTGTCTAATTTAGCCCAACTTTTATACTTTTTAGCATAAGTTAAACAAAACATAAAAGCCTTCCCAAAACGGTCTACATCAGAACAATACAAATTCATTAACTGACAATATCTGGACTGCGGATGCGGGTTAAATATTATGATATGAGAATATGTTTACATTATTAATTCAATGTACCTCGCATAACATATGAGAATTTTTATCGCTAGGTAGACGTTTTTGGTGAAGACTAACTCTTTGCCGTCAAAAAAATGGATTTTATTGAATGCAGCAAAAATATTTCCACCGATTGAGTTCTATTCCCATTTATTCGTGATAAAATAATACTGTGGATTGCCATTTTGTGCAATGTGACGTGACATAATTATCTTAATAAGCTACCGTACGACAGTGTGACCCAGCGGGATTATTTTGTCATGCCCAACTAACCGCTCGATCCCTGAAAGACACGGGAGAGATGTAACTTAATACATCACTTTGGGGAAGAAGGTGTCGCTAATCTACTGCTAAATTGATGTTTATAAGCACTTCATTCAATAAAATCTTCGGTGCCTCTTATTTACTTCAGTGCCTAAATTTCCACAAAAAAATTAATTTACTTATTTCGGAAAGAAAATTTTTACTGGTTTCGATAAAGTGTTTACTATCTACGTAGGCACGGAGTACCGTTATAAATGTTTAATTAAATAAAAGACGTTTTCAATTATTTTTATATTTTTAGACGCGGTTTGATTTTAATTGTTTTAGTAAATGGTTCGTTTTCTTCTAAATTATTCCCGTTTTCAATTTATTGAAGTGGTTTCCGTATAATTGTTAATATTAATCCTACTTGTATTCCTGCCTACTCGACCGAGAATATTACATTGTCTTGTATAGGTAAGTAGGATAGAGGTTGTGGTACCTAAATGGGCCCAGACTTTATAAAAAAGGAAAGGAATCATAAAAACTCCATCAAAGTCAATAATTTCAATTTGAGCATCAGCACATACCACATCATTGGTATCTCTTCGCATGTTCAAATCAATTTAAGCGACTGCGGTAGAAAGATATGCCCGACGACTGTCGCCGATATAAATGAAATAACGCTTCTGTTATGAAATTTGTGTTCTGGCAAGAAGTTTGTAGCTCGTTACCGTAACAATTGCCTCGCGGTCTCTGGCATAACGTATGTAGGTGTACACAGTGCCAGCAGGCACGTAGCCAGTCATACGTACTTTAAGCCTCAAAAATCTGTTAGCTTGGTAAGTACCTGCCTTTGTGTCCTCCCCCATGAAGATATCACATGGCGTAGGTACCTACTTTGTTGTTTAGTCAATTAGTATATCCAGCTTCTAATAAGTAAGATTAACGTTTAAGTATCTTTAAAAACTAAATAACAGACTATCAAGGAATTTTCTTACGCTTTTTGCTTGAAGGAAATGAAAGAGGAAGATTTTAGTATAAGTAGGTAATTAATTAACCACAGACAAAGAAGCGGCCAAAAGCTATGTCTACTAAGTCGAGAATGGAGTTCATAATTCGGTTAAGTTAAAAGGTTTGAGTGGTATCTAGGTACAAACACAAAGCCAGAGCCCGACCAAGTAAGTATAAATCAGAGTTTAGCTTCGCATTGAGTTCACTCTCGTAACGATAAGCGCGTTCACTCAACTGTGGGACTCTCTCTACAGAGAGCTCACTCTGACCTTTTGTGGCGAGATCACATTACATGCAACCATTCTAAAGGCTTTAGGGCTCCAATCCTTGAAGTTCTAATCTAACTACGTTTTTTCCTAACCTACTTAAAATACCGACTGAGCCTAACTACTTATTAGAAAGAATGTAATATAAATAGATAGGTGGGTTCTGAACTTCAAAATAAGTAGGTACTTAATAACAATATAGATACCATTAAATAGGTAGGTATAGTAAGTTATAATGGTAAGTAAGTATCTGTATAACTAAATATAAGTACCTACCTATATACTTAATCAGGGAAGACGAAAAACGAATCCATTACAGGTAATAGGGCAATTTCCTGAAACAGAGTCTGTTAGTATGTATTATATTAGCAGATAGGTGCCTACCTTTTAATCTCATTTATAAGAAATTATTGTTAAATATTACCAAACTGATTCACTTCTTTCTCGTCTTGCATTTCGACTTTAAGTAAGTAGGTACTAACATTGATTTAACATTTCCGGTTAAATGCTATGTAGATCTATCTAATCTAGTTACCAAAGTCGAAAGTCAATATTAACGATGAACTTACATAGCACCTACCTACAGAGAGTGATTAAGTTTGGGACGACTATCGGACTGCAGTGGCCAGTAGGAGTTAAACTTGTCGCGAACTTACGGAAATTAATAGTCCGAAATTATAATTAAGCGCAGATACAGCGCAGACTCAAACGTGATAGTTGAGAATAGTTAATGCCAGTTATTTAGACGGCCTTTCTGACCAATTTATTTATTTTATCCTTATTTTTAAATACCACCTAGGTACCTAATATTTTAAATTACTTATTTGCCTACTCGAAAAGTTCTAATATTAATTATTATCTGTTTATCTACTTTTGTGGAAACTAGCTAAATAAATAAAGTATTTTTTTTAATTGCGCAAAATTCTATCTATTTTGAAAACCTCACTTTGACCTCGGTCCTTGCCTCAGTGCGACGCATAGCGACATCTAGTAGTAGTCTGTGGTACTGTCAGCATGTAAGCCGGCAGCGGCGGCGGCGGCGGCAGCGGCGGCGCGGTGGCGGCGGCGGCGGCGCGCGGCGGTCGCCCAAAATAGGAAATAATGAGACAAGATGAGAAATATTTTATGGTCTGTGGATACAGGTGATTTTGGATGTTATCAAAAATGATAAATTTTTTACCTACATAATTTAAAATCACTTTAAAATCGAATGAAGTATGGTAAAGATATTAAAATATTTTTCGGTCTAGCCATCTTCATGAACACGCTAAGAGCCGTTTGTCTATGGTTACTTGGCTGTATGAGCTGTTATTCCTTTGCTATTCTGTGTGTAACTCAAAATAAAAAATATATTTTAGTCTGTGGCATCTGAACTTGCCAGCTGGGCGGCTCCATTATTTTATTTTTAATCAAAATATTAGTTGTAACCAAGTGTATTTACCGAATTTACTGTTGGCGTTCAATAAACAAGGCTTAGAAATGTAAGTAGATCAAATTGCTTTTGTTACTTGCTTGAGCTCATTACCGTTGAAATCAATATGTGGGTACAATCGAATTGCCTTTGTACTATTTTGCGAAAGTAACAGTATTTAAATATTGACATAGATTTTATAATGATTCTAAGTACTACAAAGTTCATAATTACTTGTTTCTTGCTTGTTTGCAAGCCTGCTATAGACTACAAGAAGATTAATGCTTAACGAATTTTGTAATACGTAGGTATGTAGTTAAGTATGTTTTGAAGTAGGTGTACGAGATAATTGGTTCACACGACATGATTTCAATCGTCCCTGTCTTGATTGAACTATCAAAAAAGAATTAAGCACCTACAGTACTTCTACTTCAAATCAGCTTATTATACATGTGTTTCCCACCAAATATTAAAAAAAGGTACATAGGAAAAAATTGCTTAATTACTTACCTACCCTTATTTCGGCATAGTCTTTTTGTAACTTATTATTATGTAGACATCTCAGTTTAAAATGGTGAATAAGATTAATGTTTTTGCTTGTATGGTGAAATTCAAAGATGCCAACTGAAAATCAACATCTAAAAGATAATCACTTCTCAATACTTAAATTTAAAAAAACTCTTCTGTGAATAAAACAAATAATTATAATAGGTACATTATTTTGAAATGCCTGAGAAACCTTTATCTAATTGATTCTCTTGCATTGCGAGATTTCTCATGTGTCTTTATGAAAAGCGAAGTATTTGTTAATTTTATAATATCCACTTGAAGTTTTATGTGAGGATATAAATATCTATGAGAGCAGATAAATCATTCATTGCAGATGCACCATTTTATACTACATTAATTTCAATATTGAGAGAGGCAGATCCATGTATATTTTGTCAGATCACAATCTATGATGAGTCATGTTCATATATCTGTATTCAATGAAACATACCTGACAGATTAGCTTGGTCTGTTTAAAATTATTCACTCCTACAGTCAAATAAAAAATAATTAAAATGTGGTATTCGAGTATTGATATACTCAATAGTAGTAAGTAACAATAATTGCAAAAGATTTGGTTTTTACCTGTGATCAGATGACATGATACATTGTGTTTAAAAACTAGATCACTGAGATGAATGATGATGAATTAGATGTAAGTATACCTCTAGAAAATTATATCTCAACACTGACATGAGTGCGGTATTCCCAATGGCTCAATATATTTTTGTTATATTTGATATTATAATATATTTTTGATGAAGATTGCTTTCTCTTGTAAAAAAAAGATTTTTTTTTTACAAGAGGAGGATAGGAGAGAGAGAGTGAGAGTGAGTGAGTGAGAGTGATTAGGAGGATATTTGCTCATATATGAATGAGGATGAGCTGTGTAACTAGTCATGAAGGAGGAAACCAGTGTTATAGGCTGATAGAAAAATTGCTTAGTTTTATATGAAAAACAGGAAAGTTTTAGACTTTAGGTGTAACACTGCTATGTTTAATTAATTTCAATATTTTTATTTCTTTTTGTAGGAAAAACATGCTTTATTAGGCTTCACAATAATAAAACAATAAGGACTTTAGTACAAGCTCTTATATAAAGCCATATAAAACTCTATAGAAAGTTTGTAAAATATATTTTATAAGACACTATTAATCTTATCGGTAAAATGCATCGCCAAGTTATTGGTTAATCAAATTACGAAATGAATAGATACTCCGATGCGCAAGAGCACCATTTGCGGAAGAAGGCGTATCGAAATGCGAATAAAATAGAAAAACGCGACGTAGTACGAAAAAATGTATCGAGTGTAAGAGACGAGGCTATTGACCAGTAGCGGATCGAAACGGAACAGCATATAGGTCGATGTACTCGACGATGATGGCCCCGAGCGGTCTCCGTAGATTACGGCGAGCAGATTCCACTAACGTAACGCAGAGTCTGAACTACCCCTTCTACATACATCATTAAAACCATAAATGTTTATTCATAGGCAACTTCAGTCCTTTCAGGTTTCGAGTGCGTTTCATTCAATTGCTTTAAGGGTAAAAAATATGATGAAACCACTCCATAAACTTATAAATAGATAAAGCCACGTATCCAAATGTCATGTCAATCGTGTAGCTAGTAATTTTATATGATTACTTACATAGGTACGACTTTGGCCTTGTGGCCAATGGTGCTCAGTAAGAGACACCATTGAAATGTGCTGCGCTGCACCATAACTAACGTAAATTGTATTGTGTTAATTTCATTCATAAATTCAACGTGAATGTGAAATGTTGAACTTTCATTAATTTAATTAAAGAAGTTACTTTTGTATGAACATAATTTGATTTAAAACGTATATTCGATTGAATAATTCTGAATTCTTGCTCATTTGGTGCTCTGATTACACTGAATCTTATTTCAAGTCAAGTTATGTATACTATATGAAAGCATACCACGGGTGTTTTATGTGTCGGGGCCTTTTTAGTCCTAAATATCCTGCAGTTTAGAAGCAAGTAGCTATGATCTGTATCACGTAAAAAGGAAATCTTAGCACGTACCTAGTTTTTATTGTCGTGTGCTGAGCCGAGAGAACGGAAAACGTGTTTCGCTAGCTATGAGTCATGCTTGCCTACCCACGTGGTTAGCCACTCTGTCTTCGTTGGCGACGCATACTTTTTAGGGATCCGTACCTAGAAAACTAATCTAATTTGAAAGGTAAAATAACGGGTCCCTTTTACTAAAACTATTCATTCCTCCGTCCGCCTAACACCAAGCTATACTATTAGAAATGGTAACACTAATTATCACAGAATACATAGATAGTTTTATTTTCACGTCAAAATGAATAATGAATCAAAAATAAATGTTTAAGGGTGGCTCCCATACAGTCCCATACAAACCACTTAAGTGATTTGTTTTCCGTTTATAAAGATAAAATGTACGGAACCCTTCTCTGCGCCCGAATCCGACTCGCACTTAGCCGGTTTTAATACAACTCTTTCAAATACATACAATACCACATTTCTGCATGGACCTTGGAGGCTTGGCTCTGTTATAATTAGTTTTTAATATGCGTTGATCAATAAAAGACATTTGTATATATTTTCAATTTTACATGTAATTGAAGTACCTTCTGATTGATAGCTAGCTAAGTATGCTTAATGCTTGGTAATTTGACTTGAATTATAGTAGTATCTTAAATCATATGGACTGCTCTAGCATTACGAGAAAAGCGTGGCAAACCGGCGAATATTGTTTTTAGTTGGTTGATTTCGCGAGAACGCAATAACTCAATCTTTTATGGTCATTGGTTTACTTAGAACAAAAAGATAAGCACAATATTCTATTATTATTATTATTTAATTCGGTCTAATGATAGTAACCAATAATCTGCGTAAATACTTTTGGATTTATTTTGGATTTATGTAGTGTGACTCATTTCTTTATTTCATTACTTACAGTTAATGTTGGAGCCTTCACTAGCACTTCAGCGAGCCTTTCTTACTAAGGTATGTACTTTTAATATTAAACCACTATAATACAATTTATTACGTCAAGTACAATGTAATATAATAAAAACAGATCGTAACTATTTAATTTTAGCTTGCCTGGTGAAAACACAGTATCAGTAGGCATTTTTAATTACTCCAAAACGTTACAGCACAAGCTTTTGCCTAAGTTAAGGTTATTTCTAAAGGCATGGTCAACCATACCGCACGGCACTTTAATTGGAGCTTAGTGCCTCCGACCACATTGCAAACAGTAATGATAATTTGACTACACTGTAGTTAGAATATGCCACTCTAAAGCTGAAAAAAAAAAACAAGGGACGCGAAACATTCAAAGTATAAAAGTTCATATAAATAAGAATAATATGCTGTTGATTAACAGTAGTTTTACCTACCTAAAAAGGTCTTTATAAAAAGAGTATCAACGTATCTGGTACAACTAAATGTTCAAGTCAAAGAAATGAAGCCGGCGAGGTAAAGTTTCTATTAATTATAGAGAGTGTCTGCCTCGGAGTACGAGTTTATATTGTGAACAGACAGAACTAAAATTTTTAGAGTAGACTTAATATTTCGAGTAAACTTTATGTATTATCCGCAATATTAACTGGTGTTTACTTTCACAAGGTTTTGTAGATAGTTTTTAGGTTTGTTTGTATGTAAAAAAGCTAAACATGAGCTCGATCCTAAACAAAACCATCATCCGATTCAGACTGACTGTAGTTTAATAGCATTACAATTTACAAATAAATAAATTATTGAAAATATCCTGACAGACTTTTAAATAAAACTGCAGCAATTAAAACTTAAATGCTACTATATTTTCAGTCCCTTTTTATAAACTTAAATTTAAATATCACTATTGGTTGGTATTTTAAATGGAATAGTGTGATATTACTGCGCATTACAAAGTACGATAAAACGTTTATAAAATTTGTGAACATGACAGCCAACCCACCGCAAAACTCTATTAAAGAACTCGCCTATAAAAAGTAATCTAGAAAATGAAGTATCGTCCCAGTTCCAAAATACTCATATTGATTAAACAATGTGGCCAGACAAAGTCCTTGAAAAGAGAGCAGGCGTGGCTATGAATATTTTAGTACTTATCTGGAATAGAGGGAGTGCACATTGCACTTGAGTTGGTTATCGACGCTGCTGCCTCGTCGGCTGTCTAAGAGAGCCGGAAATGGAGGCGCACCATGTAAATTCTTAATGCGCACAAATGTGATGTGATACGAGAAAGTCTACATTTCACACTAAAAGCTTGAACTCGACACAAACATAAGTATCGTTTGTTATCTACGTCTCGTACTTTTTACCTAAGTATGAATCGCGTTTTAAAGTATAAAGAAGATTTAGTACCTAAATGAAAGGATTAGATTAGTAATTCCTCATTCGGCTTCCCTAGCTAGACAAAGACATAAAAAACCCGCAATTTCAGTCAAAACTCGTTACTTAATCTGGCTTTAATGGCCGGGTGGATATAAAAAAATTCACAAATCTTTTTTAATAGGAGCCCAGCCTTCGTGGAAAACAGATTTTAGGAGCTACGAGATACTTATATGTACCTACTGATATATGATGGAACTGAATGTTCAAAGCTTGTAGTTACCATTTAGAGGCTGAACTAAAAAAATGAATTCTTTTTATAGACGTATCTATTCGTTACTATTCAAATACTCACTGAGGGGCCGTCGATAATAAAGGCGCGACGCGGACTCTCCCTTTTCAGGGTGTTGACCTTACAAGTACTTAGTCAAGGCTGTTGGAAAATATTTTGTATGCTATTTAAGCCTACCGTGTCCTAAAGTTTTGCTGTTTCATGAAGCTCAGGTTTAATGCATAGAATAAAAAAGGAAATAAACATTAGGTGTACGGAATGAACTGAATACGAAAGCACGGAAACAATTTTATCGTTGAGACTGACATGTAGGTAGAGAAGTTACAGTAATGCGCATTGCGTGGAGAACATTTTCAGTCTCGGTTTAAGCGTGCAGCGTAATCAGGCAGGCGGTGGATGTATGTAGTGGCAACGTGTGCGTCGGTCAGGTTCGGCGGCCTTCATGCTTAGTGGGCGGATGACCGCGGCTCTGCGCGCCACTCGCTCAACTAACTTTCACCTACCAGCGATGTTTCATCAAAACAAAAAATTAAATTACCTGTTGCTCGTTATTATCTTCTAACACAACATATCTACTCGTTCATTAGGTATAATTAATAAGTCCATCTTCAATTTTTTACTTTAGCAATTCTTTGTCGCCGTAATATCTGTGTACTTTTATGAGCTCTGGAAAGTCATTGTATTCGCCGTGTATCAGTATCACTCATTTATTTATGTGCATGCATGGCATGTTTGGTGATGTGACGCTATTTTTTAGTGATTATGTTTAGGCTAAGTTTTACAAGGACAACCTTTTTGAAAGCCTTATTATTATTACGTTTCTTCTCAACATTATTTGACAACATGACTGACACAGGACTTAGGATACCATACAATATTCCATATAATACATGAGGTGTAGGAACCAAACCCACACACTTAAAAAATGGGATAGAAAGATGTTAGTAGCAGTAGAAATATGTATAGAGGCGCTTTGGTATCGTTGAGTGAAGAGTTGATGGCGTGACTGCGCGTGTCTGGTGCAGAGAGGAGCGCGCGGCGAAGAGGGGAGACAGTCAGGCTCTTTATGGCAGATCCGGAGTGGCCATGAAGGTGGACGCCGACGCCCGCGACGCGCCCGCCGCGCCGCCCGCGCTTCCCGGAACTCCCAACGCTAGTAATACAGAATCACCTGTGTCATCCCTGGACGGTTTGTTGGTCTAACTAACATTCTCTAACGCACATGTATGTAAATACCAGTACCAGCTAATATCATAACAATCGATCTCACCACTACTCTTTCAACTTACTTACAACATCACTAGTGGCTTATTACAGTTTGGAACGGATAACAATAATTCATTACATACCTAATTTCATGCTGAATCACGGTAAGCAAACTGAAGAGTTCGTTACGTAAATTATTATTTTTCTGAACCTAAAAATATTATTCCTATGTCTTCAAAACAAGTGGTTGTTACCTCTTATTGTTATAGGGAAATAGTATACAAATGGGTATATTGTATTTACACTCAAGTAGTTTATAATATGGTACTAATATTTCTAATGGGAACGTAGCTGGTTTAGAGTGGAGTTACCTACCTATGTTTAATATGTAGTTAGAAGCAGGTTTAACTCAGCAACAGGATAGCTTTGCATCTTAAGTAGAACCTATGGATCAAACTTTAAAGTAAAGGCTTCACAGCACACACGGGACCTTACCGAACTACGTGGACTTCGCTTTAAATCATAATACTTTAGCCAAAGTATCTGCATCGAGTACTACGTTTGATTCATATAGTCGTCGAATGAATGGAATGAGGCCTGTAGTTATAGTATTTAATAAGATTTATATTTACAGTTTAACATAACTTTGCACTATGACTATCTTTTTAAACAACTTTTCAATAAAACACTAATACTTAACTACTTATGGTCGATAATTAAAAAAGTGATAATATGGGTGATTTAAAAAAGTATTGGATCGATTTATCCATGTTTTATTATTATGTAATTAGCGAATTAGTGTGAGTAGAGGTGTTGGAGTTGAGCTTTTACCACACGCACTGCTGCTGTGAATATAAAATGCACATATTTACTTGCCACCAATTGCGCTCATAAACATCTGAAAATTTTATATTTTTCATATAATATCCTTTTGTAATAAAGTCATTTTTAAATTATTATGTTATTTATTAGTACGGTTTAACAAAGTAGTAGTAAGTATTTGCTGCAGTACAAGTTTCATATATGTATTTTATTTTATTATACCTACTTATTTATCATATCCTAGTGTTCACGTACCTACAGAATTATTAATACATTTATGATTTATTTTTGGTATGCTAAGTACTATATTATTATATTTAAAAATATAGTTTCTAATTATGAAAAAATATATAATACCAATTCAAAAAATCCTTAATCTATGTATATAATATAATACACCTCTTTAAGCAACAAAGTAATGTTTATATCATAAAGGTTTTTATGGCACGTAATTTGACCTACATGAATAAAAGTAGAAACTTACAAAACACATAGAATCAATACGTTTGTTTAAAGTAAGTGTTGTATACAGAGTGCGGGGTGCACGAAACTGAAGTGATTCCAACGCCCGAGAGGGCGCTACTTGCCAAGCTGGAGGAGGAGAACCGGCGGATCGAGGCGGACGCCAAGAGCGCCTCGCTCGTCACCATCCACAGCCGCAAGAGCTCCGACACTTCGCAGATCTCGCTGGCTTCAGGTGAGACTGCCTTTGTTTTAAAGATCATCTTAGAGGATACAAGCAGATCCCTTGACGAAAATAAACAACTTTTACAGACGCAGTCTCAATTAAACGCTATATTTGAAACTAGAGGCTGCCCGTGACTTCGTACGCATTTATCGTCATATCTTGGAAAAAAGCCTGATATCTTTAATATAGCCTGTGTGTTATTCTGATGTGTAAACAATAATATTGCCAAGTTTCATCAAAATCTGTTCAGTTGTTTTTGCGTGAAAGAGTAACAAAACATTGACATTTATAATATTAATAGGAAATAAAAAATAATCTTCAATTTAATAATTTGGTACTCAAATACATGAATTATAAAAACCCAGACTTGTCGCCACGAATTGTTTCAAAAGCTAATTGTAGGTTGGTACTTACATGAGTAATGCTGTTGATTTGCTATGAATCGGACGGACGTCGACACGCGCATAATAGCGGATACATGATATTTTGAATTATTGTATTACCTACTTGCACGACTAGTACTTCCTCATTATACGATAGGTTTCCATCATGTTCCGGAATAGAAAAATTGAGTTTGCTTAAAATACTAGTATCTTTGACCATAATAAGTACTTATTGTAATTATTGGGAAAGTGAATAGTTGTTTTATTCTTTACAAGTTTTATTGATTCATTTAACATGCCTCATTTATCTCTATATGTCATAACGTCTTTTTTTATCCTGCTTACTTACTTTTATGTGTGGTATTTGAAACTCTCATCGCCTTCTTGTTAATAAAAGTTACCTATACTTAACTGCAATTTCTCTCCAATCTAAGGGTAATCTATGTTCTACCTCAAACCACCACTTTTGCATCGTGCGAATTATGTTATTCTCTATTAAAATTCCCGAGTTACGCTATAGTAACCACAGTGTTAATTAAATAAATAGCTAGGTAAAAAATAATATTGTCTAAAAGAACGTGATCGTTTTCGCGAAATAAAGTCAGTATATAGCAAGCACTAAGGCACATACTTAATAATAATCAAACTAATACTTTATTTAATATTGTTTTTGGGTACTTAACTTATTTAGTTTCATAGGCAGAAAAGATCGCCCTTGAATATTGCTGGCAAGTTCACAATCGTCTTGCATTACTTCCCTCCGTGTGACTATTTAGCTAGATTACAAAAACAATGAGTCAACTGAAAGTAAACAAAGAAAGACTTTTTGTTTCCGTCCCACAGCCACCAGTTCTAGCCATGAAGAGGCACGCGTCAGTGGTAGCAGTGGAGAAGAAGACCTCTGGAGCTTGTGGGGCCGCATCGTCAGCAATTGGGACACGGAGTGGAAGCGCCGCAACCAGTTCGTGCGCGACCTCGTTCGTCAAGGCGTGCCGCACCACTTCCGAGGCATCGTTTGGCAGCTACTTGCCGGTGTGGACACCTCACCGGAAAAGAAACTTTACGCCTCCTACATCAAGGTAATATTCGTATCTAATATTTTAGCAATCAGTAGCTTTACATATGTACCGACATAGTTGTCAGGCGTCATACGGTCCTACGTTTAAACTCAAGGCAAAGATGTAATCGTGAGAAAACTGTCTTTTCTATTTTTCCGCTTTTATCTATAAGCACAACATTGATAAATCGTAAGTTTTAAACTTATTGAAAACAGAACATTGCAAGTGCGTTGAGCGTTTATTTTGAAGATAAATCCTTATATCATGAGCTACAAATGAAATCAATGAAAGTTTACGTCACTACTAAACATGCATTGACATAGATACCTACTACGTACATAATCGTCAATATTTTAATCTCAAGTATTTTTTTTATAAAATACTTGTAACTAATGAATTGTGAAATTACAGGCTAAATCGGCATGTGAGAAAGTGATACGTAGAGACATAGCTCGTACCTACCCCGAACATGATTTCTTCAAAGAAAAGGATGGTCTGGGCCAAGAGTCGCTGTTCAACGTTATGAAGGCGTACTCGCTGCACGACCGCGAGGTCGGCTACTGCCAAGGCTCAGGGTTTATTGTTGGACTACTCCTTATGCAGGTCTGTATGAAAAAAAAATACAGATGTAACGCTTATTTGGAGCTTATCTTGCAATGTGAGAACAGAAAGGCTTTACTTATCACTAAGAGCCCTTATCACCAACTACAGGCCTAATGTAACTGACGTTTTAGACAGAGACAGCTATAGTCTATTTGATAATTTTATCTGTTAATCGTGAAACTGGCCTTAAGTGCACTAAATAGTTGCGGTATCAGTTAAGCGCTAGACCTGTAGTTGGACTTGTTTATACATACAACTACCCGAATCAAAATTGATCATTTTGTGATGCATTTAGATGCCAGAAGAAGAAGCGTTCGCGGTACTTGTTAAGATAATGCAGCAACATCGCATGCGGGACATGTTTAAGCCGAGCATGGCGGAGCTGGGTCTCTGCATGTTTCAGCTCGAGAATCTAGTTCAGGAGTTGCTGCCTGATCTCCACGTTCATTTTCAATCACAGGTAAGTCCTCTTTGGATCTGTTTATTATGATAAACCGGTAATAGCCAGTTGCAGAAATGGCAATTAACAAAGTACGGTAACCCGTACGGTATCCGTATCTACGGCCCACTTGCGCAGCCCAGAGTTAACGCAATAGACCCGAAGTTAGCTGCTAACACAATTTAAGCCTGTGTTAGCAGCTAACTCCGGGTTTATCGGGCTGCGCAAGTGCGCCTAACAATACTGTCATTCAAAATATTTAGAAGACTTTATGCGTCTGGGAGTAGAACTTTCGATGAATGTAATATATTCAATTTGTATTTTTCGCTCTACTTTATGTCATTTAGAATGTACCCATTGTATTTGATTTTCAGAGTTTCAGTACGTCCATATACGCAAGTAGCTGGTTTCTAACACTCTTCACTACCACGCTGTCTTTACCCCTTGCTTGTCGCATAATGGATGTCTTTCTCTCCGAGGGCATCGAAATTGTATTCAAAGTAGCCCTCTCGTTACTTACACTTGGAAAAAATGATTTATTATCACTGGACATGGAAAGTATCCTCAAGGTAAGTTTGTTTAAAAATTACAAATAGTATTATTATAATAGCATTTAAGATAAATAGCTGTATTTATTATGAACCTAAATACGTACATATCTGTTACGCCTTTTCCATCTTTAGGCAGAGTACTCTTTTCCTCTTGCTACGATTCAAGGTCTGAATTTTGAAAAATGTAACTGAAGATATTAAACTGGTGGTTAAATATAATCTTGATTAACTTAATGAAATCAACTTGCAGTATATTCAAAAAGAGCTACCAGCTAAAGCGGAAGCTGATCAAGACGCGTTCATGAATTTAGCGTATTCCATTAAATTTAATCCGAAGAAAATGAAGAAACTTGAAAAAGAATACACGGTTATCAAAACAAAAGAACAAGGAGACATCGCTATACTGAGAGTGAGTTTAATTCTATTATTTTAATTACTGATATTGCTGTGCTGGTGTTTCGATTTAGTGTTTTTTAGCCGGACAAACTGACTTTTTCAGTTACTGTACTTAAATAGTTTTGATATCCTTATAATTGATATATCTGGGACAATTTGACACTAATAGCAATCAATGATAAGTGTATTTATATAAAATAGATTATTACAGCTCAAAAATAGACCCAACAAGATAAAGTCTTTTACTTTACCGCTTTGGTCCGCACGGCAATGCATTATTTTATATCTCGTACTTTTTCCCTGACCTGTCGTGGTTGTATCAGTGTCTCCGGCAAGAGAACAGCCTTCTGAAGCAGCGCGTGGAGCTGCTGGAGAAGGAGAGCTCGGCGCTGGCGGAGCGGCTCGTGCGTGGACAGGTGGACCGCGCCGAGGGCGAAGAGGAGACCTTCGCGCTCGCCAGAGAGGTACGTGCACTCTCATACCTTATACATAATCTAACCTAATACAGAGTAGGAATTAGCTTCTTTATTTTAGATATAAATAAAGCGCAGTATTCTAATGGCTGGACATGTTTGCCGTATGCATGCATCCAAATCGATGGGCCAAGATATCTACCAACTGATTGCTGCTCGACGGCTGCTAGAGGTCGGCCTAAGAGGAGATGGCGCGACGGTCTGCATGCACACTTGGCAAACTGGCCAGAAGTTGCCGGAGTAGGGTATGATGGAATGTTGTGGAGGAGGCCTTTGCCGAACAGTGGGATACAAATTTTAAAAAATATATAATAAGGTATATTTTCGAGCCTTAATATTTGACATCGGTTAGTTAGTTAGTAATTTGTATAATCCAAAAAGAATGCAATATGATCTTAGTGAATGTATATTTATGAGTAAATATTTTGTTTCGTTGTCAGGTGCAAGCCCTTCGTCGTGCACACGTGGACGCCCAACAAAGGCTGGCCGTTGCACAGGACGAGATACGCTCCCTCGAAATGACGATTGCTGAGGTAATTTGTTTAAGTTAGACGTGTTTCATGTAGTGCAACAATGCGGATATGACTGCGAAATAAGCAACTGATACATTTTGTTTGTTTATAGTGATACTTTACTTATGTGTCTATTTCCGCTCAAAATGACAGTGTATCTATAAATATATTTTTAATTGAACCTTTCCTCCACAAAAATCGCATGTCGTTTTCATATAAAACAACACCCGTTTTCGTAGAACAACTCGCGGCAGTCGTCGTTGGAAGGCGAGGCCAACCAGGCGAAGGGCGACGAGCTGGCGCGGTGCCTGCAGCGTGAGTTGGTGCGAGCACGGCTGCACGCGGCCGAGCGGGAGGCCGCTGAGAGGGAGCTCACAGCGCGCATCACAGAGCTCGAGAACGAAAACAAGAGTTTACGGCGGCAGAGAGTTGACAATAATGTCGCACATCTACAGGTAACTACCTAATTACCCCCCGTTTTAAGAAAGCCCGACCACCTGTGTCTTCTTACGCCTTTATCGTCATATCTTGGTACACTTTAACTTGTCTTAAATAATATAACCTGTGTGTTATCTAAATAATTGAGTAACAAACATCCTCACATCCGGACAAAATGTGACGTTTTTTATTAAAACACGGACTACCCAAAAAATAATGCAATAGTTCGCCTTACTTAACTCGTTCGTAACATAGACAACATGCAAGTATAAGTACATCAAACATTAATGTTATCAGGATGAACTGATTGCGGTGAAACTGCGGGAAGCCGAAGCTAACCTCTCCCTCAAAGACTTGAGGCAACGCGTCACAGAACTCTCTGAGACTTGGCAGAGACATCTTCAAGTAAGATTTTTTTCTGATGTTATTCTGATGAGATTGTAACTTGGCCATCAGATGTTATTCTGATGGGCAAGCTACAGTATGGTAAAGTCTCATTTAAATATTAGTGATATGAATCATCCATCTTCACATCATTAAAAACTTTCATGTTTAATACTATAGGATAATATGTAAAATGTGGTATAAAGTGGATATTGTGTTGTGTAGGAGCACAGACAGGAAGCGCCACCACCGCCAGCTCAGTCTAACGTGGTGTCGGACATCATGGCGACGCCGAAGAAACTGCTGCGCGCGTGGGAGGGCCGCTCCGCAGACGTGCAGAAACTCGACGAGGAGCTTATGAGTACCAGAATCAGAGAGGTCGAGGCGCTGACCGAACTCAAGGAGCTACGACTCAAGGTAACACCTGCCATCTGGTATCTAACCTTAACTGTCACGTTAGTGTTAGTAGCTAGTTTATTAGATTAAGGACCACGTTTTAGACAGTGACAGGTATAAAATATCTGTCAGATAAATGTTATCTGTAAGTGGTGAAAACGACAAAACTAACAAGAACATTAATATAGCCAGATTTTTGCAAATGGACGCCTAGATAGCGTCGCCTTTTGACCTAGTTCCGTCTTCACGACAACCACACCAACACCTGAATGAACACATGCACCTTTATGAACGCTCTCATTACTAACCAATCAATATGGATCATATTTCCAGGTGATGGAGCTGGAAACCCAAGTGCAGGTGTCGACGAACCAGCTGCGGCGGCAGGACGAGGAAGCGCGCACGCTGCGGGAGAACCTCGACGCGGCGCTGCAACGCGAGCGCAGCTTGCAGGCGCGCCAGCGGGAGTTCCAGCACAAGTACACTGATCTCGAGAGCAAGGTATACAATACTGCACAATACCACACCATATTGTTTGTTGGAAGCCACATATCATAAGCATATGCCTCCTACTCACATAACACCTCCAGTCAGATGTATTGTACCCTGTAATCGCATCTACCCGTCCTAAGTGTTGTCAAAACCTACAGGATTAAATGATTTTTCATTTCATTTCATCTTCAAGACCAAGTTCGGTTTTGCAAGCCACATACATATAAACTTTCCTTTATGTCGCCGTCGTCGCCGGACACGGTGTGGATGACATGACATGACAAATAGCCAGTCAACCAACCAGCTAACCAAATGTAATGTCCATTTTCACAGGCCAAATACGAATCGATGCAGGCAAACATTCGCAACATGGAGGTCGCACAGAGGATAGCCGAGTTGGAGACTGAAGTCTCGGAATATAAGTTGAAAGTAAGTACGTGACTCAGTTTGTGGCACTTATATTAATGTTCATATGCATGCCAGTAATTATTGGTCATACATTTGTTTATATGTGCAAAAGCGATTGCTAAGTGCATACAAACGAAAGTTATATAAAATTATGAATTCTCTTTGTATTTTAAAATACTTTTTGAATGTATTTCCAGAATGAAGTAATGGCTACGGAGGGTGAGCTGCGTAACAACATGGATGACTCCGACAAAGTACGAGAGATGCAGGAACAAGTCGCTGAACTCAAGGCAGAGGTAATTATTCAACAAGCCTGTTTTAAGGTATCTACTTTAGGTCGTTAATATAGGTATAGTACAAGTTAAAGTCGGGTATAACTTCCACAGAAAACTAAATACTTATATGTTGTGTATGTATAGGTTGTCTACAAAAAACGGATTCTGATATCCGGTATTAATATTTAATGTTTAAATGCGAAGCGAGTTCAACTCACAATTGGCACTAAATCATACAGGTTTTTCAACTGAGACAAGACATTACCCATGACCTATCACGTTTCGCAATGGCGCTTTGCTTACTTCACTCACTAATTCGAAGAGTTTGCGGATGACTAACGTTTCACAATAAACCGCAGTATTTTGTAAATAACGTCGGACCTCGGTGTTAACGCTGTTTGTTTCTTGAGTGTCATTATTTCATCCACATTACACCGGCACGAGTGACTCACACTTGCTTTACAAATATTTATGCTTTAACTGAGGATTTCTTGGCGACATAAAACTAACATCTCTTACAAATATGATATTGAAATACAAATTATTTACTATATCAAACTGAAAATACAATGAATACGACTGGCGATGCATAGTTGAAAAGCTTTGATAAAACAGTTGACAACTAAATATGAATCGATCGCTAGTCGTATCATTTTGTGACCACACTTGCAAGATATTTGTCACGATATTGCAATATCATAACCTACACTCTACACAGAAGCTGTACAAAGAGGAATCGAGAAGTAAATATCGTGCCAACTAGTTAGCAAGTGTAAAGCCGGACTTACAATACGAAACTAGTTTCATTCATCAACAGTTAGCGCCAAAACACACGGTGAAACGCAACTGCAACGCAACTCAAAAGTAACTAGCAGTTTCAGTTGCGTTGCAGTTGCGTTTCACCGTGTGTTCTGGGTCTTACATGTATAAATTAACACTTTCATGATGCATGCATTCTTCAACAGTTTCACTTATGAAAGAGCTAATTTACACGTGAAACTGTTGAAGAATGAAACAAGTCTCGTGCAACTAGTGTCGCAATGTAAATCTGGCTTTACTACAATGAAGGCGCGGTGTGTACACGTCACCCACTGTTAGTACAAACGCTTGTATCTGACCCGATCTGTTTGCCACCGCACAGTACCCGACACCAATCACCACTCCGGACGCAGAGCCCTGGAAATGGCTCGAGTAAGTTCTGTCTAATATAAACGGCAACCATCGAATCACATTCAAATGTCGATACAGACTCAGAAACTCTTTATGTATGAAGAAAGAGTGACGTTTTCTTGACTGTGCTGAGCATAGGCTATAGCGAAACTATTTATGCTAAAAATATCATATTATTTTTTAATGTTACGTTAACTTTAGTAGTAACAGTTATTTAAAGCTTCAATGCAAAGCTATCCTGGTCGATGTTTTTCCTATAGAATACACTTACCACTAACACAAAATATATCGATATTTGATTGTGATCTACCCATGTGCTTGGTAGAATATTTTCAAATGCATGCATATGCTGAAGTGACAGAAACATCTGTGACCAAATTCCCTACCCTTGCATGTCTAAGTAAAATGCAAATAACGTGTAATATGAATAGCGCAAAAATTAAATTGGATGTGTCATAGCGAATTTGTCGTAAACATAACTGCTGCTCGTTATTTATTGCAGAATGTTATGGTTTTGTTTATTAAACTGTGGTCGTGATATTAAATACTTTGCGTTTAGTTACACGTTGTATACAATAAGCATGTTTATTCTATGTTCATTAATATTTTTGCTATGTAACATTTAAACTTTGCATGAAAACCATTGCCTTGCCCTGCTTCAACTTTTTTATTCGCTTTAAATGTTTTGTCTTTCATTCAAAATTTTTTTGTAGGTAATAATTTGTGACCTAGTTATCCCTTTGTAGGTTTAAGTGTAATTTCTTTTTGATCGTTGCATCCGCATCCCTTTATTATAATGTAACAATTTTTCTAAAGTAGTTGTAATGTAACGTAGAGTGTCTAGAGAGCTCTAGATAGGTAATTATGTCGTTTATGTCTTGTGGTGAAGTAATAAACTAAAGCAGATTGTATGGTATAGATCATGAGACTAGAAGCGTGGAGAGCTCGCGCCCTGGGTCAAACGGAGCTCAGCCGCGCAATCTCGGTGGAGGAAGACTTAGAAGAGGATGATAAACTGAAGCTGATTCTCCGGCGGGAGTCCTCCACTTCTCTGGACATCCCGACCACTACACGCAGGAATACGTAGCGAATACATTGCTATTATTTTGAGCCGAAAGTTTCCCAACATCGTATCGTTTTGTATCTTTTCCCGCATCACTGATTCCCAAAACAGAACTAGCAGACCATAATTACATACCACATGTTTTTCCTAAGTAGATTTTTAATGTAACTCGAGTGTACTACGCCGGTTGCTATGAATGTTTCTGAAACAGTTTTTCTGTTGAACCAAAGCCAAAGCTGTTAGATACCACACGCAACTTATTTCATAACAAAGTAATGTGGAATGGCTACTTAGGTATTTTTTACTTGAACTTTGTCATTGATAATGAAATTCGATGGTGACTCCATTCTTGCAAGATGTTTGGTGTAGAAACGAAGACTGATTTATTGGCTTGTTAAAAACTGCTTGTCTGTGCTGATAGGTTTCTTGGTGATGCTCAGCTCGTTGTGAATCAGTCGCCTAATAGACAGACTAAAGCCCTGTCCATTGCGCCACTGCTTAAAACTTGTTTTGTAAACATTGATTTTAATATCTGATGTCATTCCCATTTACATTTTGAATCAGTTCCTTATAAAATGTCATGAGTATTTAAAAGTGGCGCATTGGGTGTGGTTTTACAAAACACCTCCCCATCTTGTTTGCGAGAGTCACATACATCAAGCCACGAGGTCGATCTGCAGCTGATAGAACCGATGTTTTAATTTCATTACCTTGAAGCATCGAAAACCATTAAAATGCAACTCATCAGATTAAATTGACCGATGTCGATAAGAGAGTAATAATTTTGTAACTTCAATCGATCTATAACAGTTTTGAAATGGGTAGAACTTTTATACTTATATACTTAATATATATTTAGAGTACATAACTTAATAAGTAATTTTAATAAATAAGTATGTCAATTGCAACAATATTTTGCAGTTATTAAATAATATCTAACTTATAGTATGTAGACTTTGGTAGTCTTATAAATACATTTTTTACTGTACGAAATTAAGACCAGTCCATCGGTGTTCCTATTGCGGGATTTGAAACTATATTTAACAAGCCAATGTGTTGTCTGTGTAATACGCATAAATGCTTTATTTGTCTAGTGATATTTTTATATCAACTTGTGCAATATAGCTTCAAAACACCTGAATTTTCGACCCAAAAATGCGATGTTACATTACGCTTCATCCAGACTTTTGCCCTCAAATGGCTGGTCTAATAGCAGAACTAGCCTTAGTAGGTGATACTTTTTTATCCGAATGTATTATGTAGTAGCTGATAGCTCGCAAATATCATAAAATTATTACCTATCATAAACATGAGATTAGGGATTTAGTTTTTATTGCTTTAAATTTTAAGACGCGGCGACGGATTATATATTATGTTGCCTTTTAGTTACTTGCCTACATAGATAAAATATCAGCCGAGCAAATAATAAATAATAGCGTTTCGATTGAGTAGTGCTCTAGGTTCCATCTAATGCGTTCGCCGTTTCAACACCATTATTATGAATAAAGGCGAGACTTGCGCCGCCGCCGCTACAACCCTGCTCTTTCTGCGACCTTAATTTAACAAAGACTATATTTGGCTTGAAGCCAGGTAAGTTTTTGTTAAGTATTTCAATTTCTACTTGGCAGGTAGACTGTCGAAATTCAAGATAAGTAGATAAAGTACTTTTAGCATAAAATTAATTTAAGATAAACATTCCATTTTGTATAAATATTATATTAAATAAGTATAGTCTGTTTTTTTCAGTTTATGGCAAAAATTACGGAACGTAATCTGGCCTTGAAACTAAACGACTTTCCCCGAGAAACATGGGATGAAATATAAAAGAAAATCTTTTCATACAAAATGCTCGGACAGCTGATGAACATTGGTACGGGAAGATGACATTTTTATCGCACTTCCTTCGATCCATGTTTCTTGGGATAAGTTGTTCAGTTTCACGAGCAGATGTCCCTCTTTACTTTTGTCATGAAGTGAAACCACACATGCCCCTTAACGGAAGTTTGGTTAATTATTATTATACTTAAAGATTTTATTAATTACTTTATCTCAACTCAAACTTCTTTTTAGAATATTGCTACTTATTTATAAGTTATAATGATATTCTAAAGGCTTTAATGGTAACCAATAACCTACTTTATATTTAAATAAAGCTACAGGGTTTTGAATTCATTTAAAGCGACGGATAAGTACTTATTTGATATGTTAGGTCTCTTTGTTTTGTATTACATAATATTTAAATTTTATGTTAATACTCAATGTAATTTCAAAAATAAATAAGTATTATTATCTCTTATGTATCTAAAATATCTCAGTAGCTGGTCAGTTGTCGAATACCAAGTAACTAGCAATGCATAGTTCGGTTTAGATAGATAGACGTCGCTATGTTCAGCCCAAGGTGTTATTATTTTCTGTGTATTTGCTATCCTTCCCTTAGTCGAAAACTGGAAAAAGAGAACCTAACCAATGGCAGCTATTGTTATTTGTATTTCCTGTAATATTGCTTTACATTATGATTATTTTCATGTTAATTTGATACCTATTTATTAATTTAAACATTTCTGAAATAACGTATAAGAAAATGTCAAATTGTATGTGCGATATACAAATTTCATGATAATTCAATTAATTTTATACCTGGTTCTATTAATTATTTTTTAGTTTCTATTTGACGATGAAATATTTAAATGTGTTGTGACAAGTTTATATATTTTATAGCTGTTATTATTTACTTTTAGTAACTTAAATGTCTTGCTGTCTGTAAAAAATGTAAAAATACAATCATAAATTCACCAAGCAATATAATACGTAGGTACTATAAGGATTAATTTAAAATGAGATAAAATCTTAATTTTATTTATGAATTTAATCAATGTTATGAAATTATGTTTATTATAAAACATTGTGTACACGACTGCTATAAAAATTAAGCAAGTTTGAAAAACAAAGTTTTATAAAATAAATAAAACTGCACTGTACGAACGTCTTAGCAATATGACAAACAGTACTAACCAAAATAATGCTTTGAACTATATTCACAAGACAAGACTTGTGGATTTAATGATGAAATGACGCTGCTCGTCATCCATCGCCTCAGGAATTTGCAGCAGCTTGTCACTAGAAAAAATCTTTACGTACTTACTTATTAGTTAAAGAATTTGTTTTATCCAAGTAATTGTTGGCCAAGTAAAATTATGTCTATATCTTAATTCGCTAATTGTGGTTTATAATTTGTTCAATGCATGCTTATAATTTATTCGCTACCATTTGTTTATTCTGTTTTTTGTTGTGGTAGTTATCGCAGCTTATTTAATCCGAAATCATTGTAGCATTCTATATGTAAGTGAAACGAATAAATTACTCTGTTCACATAATTAACTTTGTTTGATTCACACTCACAAAACTACCTACACCCTGTGGCATGACTGTACTCCTTGGGTCTTACAAAAATACATAAATGAAACTGCAACGTGTTGTTAGTAAATAATTAATTAATTTATTAATAGTCTAATATTTATGACACAAGGCACTTAGTTATACGAAGTTTCCACTATATTAATTAAAAATATTTGTATATATTATTGTTATGTAAGAAAAATAAAACCTTATTACAAAATTATCAATGTTAGACTTTCTTACACTATTCAATTGTTACGGTCAATTGTATTAGGCCATGTTCTTATACTTAGTAAACAAGTTATACAGGACACGCAGAGTTGACTTCAAGTCGAGATTCACAATATCTGAAACAATCAACAAACAAATAAATAACATAATTTATAGCGATGCTTTTAAAAGAGAGCTAATTATGCAACAAATTTATGTTCATTTATTTATTAGGTACTTAGTCCAATAATAAATCCAAACTGAAATTATTAGCCTATTTAGTCCCATGTGTATATGGAAGAAAGCTATAAAAATTACGCAGAAAGAAAGAAATGTAAGTATAAAACTCACCTTCAGGTCTGGCTTTGGGTTTTGCGAGACCAACATCTTGCATCAGTTCAAAAGCAAATGACACATTGTGCACTTTTTGCTCAAAATCCTTTGGAGTGAGGTGGAAGTCGTAAAGAGGAACGAAGAATCCTTCCAGCAAACCCATGAGAAGGCAAAGATATACCCCATCATGGAACTGAGTGTCCAGATCCATCACTTCTAAGTTCACTTTGCTCAAATGTTTGTTGACAAATGTGATCAGTGACTGAAAAGTAAAATTACATAAATGCAAGTATTCAAAGAATAGACGTGCCAGTATAAGATGTTAAAAAAAGAGTTATTTACCTTTTTCACAACCTGCAACTTCTCAGGAGCATGATCAAACAGGGCGTCGAAAGCATCGCGTTCACACTTCATGCCAAGATCATCATAAGTTGTGGTTATATCTTCAATGAAAGTCCTGAAACCAAATCATAGTATCAAAAAAAGAAGAAAAATACTTTTGCAAGGAATTTGTTATCATAACAGACAGACCCTCTTTGTGGTTGTTTTTTTTAGACTATTTCTTGGACTTAATATATTAAACACACAACATAGATTCCAATACCTGTGAGATAATTGGTTGGGAGCATCTTTCTTCACCACAACTACATTAACGCTAATATTTTCTGGCAAACGAACTGGCGCTCGAAAATGTCTTGCCAATGCAACCAGCAAATGCAGAATGGAGACAATGTTCTTTGAATGCACGGAATCCACACTCCATTTTTGAACAGGTTTGGTAGTCCCAAAGAGCACCTGAAAAAGATTCCAAGACAGAAATTCAGTTGTTTTATTTTACAATTCTAGTATTGGAGTGATAAATGTTATGATTAACATCTGGGAAGACCTTACCCTATTAACAGCTCTCAGTACAACAGCCAGCTTCTGTCTCTGCCCTTCTTCTGACTGTGTTACCTCTGGCACGTCCAGTTTAGTCTCTGTAAGCTTTTCCAACAACTTCTGCAGTACTTGACCATCATAAAGATCTTCACTGATATCTTTGACAATGATTCTCTGCATCGCCAGCTCGTCATTGATCCAGTCTATCAACACTTGAATCAGTTCTCTTACACGTGGGTCTTCTAATGACCTCGGCTCAATTATGGCCCTCTCTTCATTGTCCACTAAAATAGGAATATGGTGCATCAGATATTCATTAGTCTTATGTTTTAAAAATAATATAAATTATAATTTAAACAACAAATCTAAAAGGTAAATGCAAAGCAACAACATTCAGTCAATATTCAAAGGATTTAGATATAAATTCTCTCACTTACACAAACTGTAATCTTCAGGTGGTATTTCAGGTGCAGTTGGGCTACCAGGAGAGTCAATGGCATGTTTTCCTTCAGCTTGAACCTCTTGGACTGGAAAAAGAGTCATTAATTATTATTACTTTGAATCCCTAATCATGTCATCATCTGAGTATAAACTGAAAACCCCTGCCACAATCTCTTTTAAGCTTTTTTGGAAATACTAACAATAATACAATTTATATAATACTTTTTAGAGGAGAGTCAAAATACACATTAATAACTTAATGAACGTCGAAAATATGTAGGTCAATGATAGAACAGCAGAGTATCCAGTTCACATAGCATACACAGCTACACCCACACAACAAGAACCAACAGATGTTCTTAAAAACACGCTAGAAACTGTTCATACCTTCCTTTATCCTCTTTTTGCGACCAATTGTCCCAATTTTATCCCAAAAGGACTCTTCCTTGTCTTCCTTTTTAGGTAAAACAGGAGTACGAGGTGATTTTGGGCGTGGTGAAGACATCTCAATAAGTCTGCGTGTGAAACGTAAGAGTGAATCAGCACATTAAGTTTCATATAAACGAACTGCCTATATTAAATTCCTAATAGGAAAACTTTGCAGGATAAAATAAGAGTTCGATTTATTTTATTTATATCCAGCGATGATTAACCAGATGAGTGAATGGATAACATGACAGAGTGAGTGAGTGAGACAGACGGATAATTGATTTGATTCATTCCTTCAGTTTTGCCAAGTTAACAGTGTGCGTGTGGACGGAGTGAGCCAGCAAAATTTTTGCCTGGAAATATGCCTAACTTTTAGTGCAAGTTCTAAAACAATTGTGAAACTAAATATTTTAATTTGTGAAAAGATAGAACAAAAGATATGGCATTAAACATCGGCTCACTCAGTTGAGCAAGCTACCTATGAAAATTAGAGAAAGTATTAATTATTCATATAATATTTATATACCAGGATTTAGTGAAACTTTTGCTAAGTAAATTCTGAAAATTTCAGATCGCCAGGTAACGTAATAAAGTTTTCACAAATGATTTCTTCGGCTCACTCCGTCGAAATGTTTCTTCAACCCCTATTTCTGACGAAAATACTGAAAATTGAAACTGCTATGTAATTGTGAAAGTAAGCTAAGATAATATGAGAATTTGTGAAACACAAAACAAACCACTAACGAGGCAGGTTTTTGTATAATCATTGGTTTCAACGGCTCACTCCGTTGAAACGTTTTTCGTAAGTTAAAAATGTCAATATCTTAAGATTTCTAGCACTATAGAAACTGAAAACTGTCTTAACTTTTAGTGAAAACTTTTCACTAAATATCCACCATACTAATGTTTTATATTCCATGTCTGGTTTAAAAGATATTCAATTGTGTTTATTCTGCATACAAACTTCAGTTTAGGGTGACCACACTGTTTTATAAAAATTGAGGACATTTTTTAAGAAAACAAGTTTGTTTACTTAATCAGCCTTCTTTATTGAACTAGGTAATTCTTTATTAAACTATAAATTTACACTTATAACTGATCATATTCTTATTAGTGTAAATGTAAGACGTAATTTAAAGTTTCAAATATTTACCTTTTTTAAATGAATTTTAAATGAAATATAACAAAGATGGAATAATTTTGAGTGAATTAATGAAAGTTGTGGCCTGGCACTACAATATTTTGAGACACATTCGTTTTCCTGTTAAAAACGCTAAATCATGGTCAAATAAAAATCTGGAGTTACGAATTTAGCGTTTTTAACAGGAAAACGAATGTGTCTTAAAATATTGTAGTGCCAGGCCACAACTTTCATTAATTCACTCAAAATTATTCCATCTTTGTTATATTTCATTTAAAATTCATTTTAAAAAGGTAAATATTTGAAACTTTAAATTACGACTTACATTTACACTAATAAGAATATGATCAGTTATAAGTGTAAATTTATAGTTTAATAAAGAATTACCTAGTTCAATAAAGAAGGCTGATTAAGTAAACAAACTTGTTTTCTTAAAAAATGTCCTCAATTTTTATAAAACAGTGTGGTCACCCTAAACTGAAGTTTGTATGCAGAATAAACACAATTGAATATCTTTTAAACCAGACATGGAATATAAAACATTAGTATGGTGGATATTTAGTGAAAAGTTTTCACTAAAAGTTAAGACAGTTTTTAGTTTCTATAGTGCTAGAAATCTTAAGATATTGACATTTTTAACTTACGAAAAACGTTTCAACGGAGTGAGCCGATGAAACCAATGATTATACAAAAACCTGCCGCGTTAGTGGTTTGTTTTGTGTTTCACAAATTCTCATATTATCTTAGCTTACTTTCACAATTACATAGCAGTTTCAATTTTCAGTATTTTCGTCAGAAATAGGGGTTGAAAAAACGTTTCAACGGAGTGAGCCGAAGAAATCATTTGTGAAAACTTTATTACGTTACCAGGCGATCTGAAATTTTCAGGATTTACTTAGCAAAAGTTTCACTAAATCCTGGTATATAAATATTATATGAATAATTAATACTTTCTCTAATTTTCATAGGTAGCTTGCTCAACTGAGTGAGCCGATGTTTAATGCCATATCTTTTGTTCTATCTTTTCACAAATTAAAATATTTAGTTTCACAATTGTTTTAGAACTTTCACTAAAAGTTAGGCATATTTCTAGGCAAAAATTTTGATGGCTCACTCCGTCCACACGCACACAAGTTAACAACCTGTGAAACACCAAGATAATTGATTTCCACAGGTTACCCATGAGTGGTTTACACCTAGTTTTAGGACTTGGTTGAATTTCAATTAAATAAAATCAATATTTGCACACAAGTCAGTATAATATGTTATTCCCCAGCTTGGAATTCCCCAGTATCGAACCAAGGACGCCTTTGTAGGCTAATCGATTTGCTTTGAAACCGATCATACTCGATTCAAATAACAAAACGTAGTCTATAGGACACCCAATTTAAAAAAAAAAACGTTGAGCTGTCACTGTCATTATAACAATTGTGTCATTTTACGACAAATCAATCAAGGCAGGGACCCAAACGAAACGAAAAAATCGAATTTATTTATTGGAGGACAGGCTATCACTGCGCTTCTGCCATTAATCTAGTATTATTTTCCATAAAAACTAAATATAGGTACTTATTCCCGCTTTAAAGTTTGACAAAACACTTACAAGTAGTTAAGAAATTAATAAAGCTTCTGCCTGCGGAAACGCGTTACCTTACACTACTGACCATCTGAGATATATTTGTTGGTTGGTGGAATCACGCCTAAAAATAGCTATAGGACTGTATTGCATCACACCGACACAGAGATACGTGCGAATGCACTGATCGTTTGTGACGATTTTGTTTACAAGTATTTTTTGTGTTGTAGAAGCCATGGAAAAAAGTGGTAATCCTCCACCTTACGTTTGGGGCAATGGACACACGTTGCAGCCACCCCCGGCAGCTCCTCCAAGCTATTCCCAAGCTGTGGGAGGGGTTGGCCCTTCAAGCCCATACACTCCTCAATATCCAGCATGTAAGCATTTACTATAATTATATTGAAAATTATAAAAATTTTACCTTATTGCCTTGTGACCTTGAGCGTTTATTTTGTCTTCAAAATGTTATTAATATACATATTTACATGTGTCCTTGCTTTCATAATTCTTTCCAGATTGGTACAAAACTAATATGTTGTATTTTTTGGAAAATTTTATAAACTTGGTGGTTTTATATTCCAAATGTTCATGTGAATACATACATATGACTTTTATTGTTTTATTGAGATAACCTTGATCAGTCAGAACATTAGTAAACAGTGTTGCATGTTTGCATATTTCTTAGGTTTTTGAACAACATAATTAAATGAATTTTAAAAAAATCTCTTAGTCCTACACTTATTTGATTATCTCAATGGTCTTAAAATATTTTGAAGGCTGTTAGTTGTTATACAATGCTGTAATAGACATATCTGTGAGTTTACAAATAACATTGTAAGATCATGTTACATTTAAAGATACTGGAGGAAAATAAAGAGATTTAATAAGCAAAGTACAGTGTAAAAGTCACTGGGAAAATCAGTAGTGTGAAGGTCTTTGTATTTTGACCTTGTTTCAGTTGTTTCTTAGATAGAAGTAATTTATTTTTATTTAAGAGTTAGACTCTTGTCGGTCAAGCATTGACCATTCACGCCTATCCTCTGCCGGTGCTTTGACTTCTTGATATGACATGACATTAACTTTCTCCTTCACTTGAGTAAATTATGTATGTTACGGTCTTCCTCTGCCGCTCTTCCCCTCAACCTTTCCTTCAATGATGTTTTTCAAGAAACCATCAAATCGCATAGTAGTAGTATATAGTATGTATTCGCTGTGTAAATATTATTTGTTGTTTTTGTAGCTGCTGGGCCACCAATCGTGACCACAGTGGTCCCAGTGGGTCCACATCCCACGCACATGATATGTCCCAGCTGCCACGCCGAGATAGATACTGCTACACAGACCAAGCCAAGGTTTATTGCATATCTCTCAGGGGCCATTATATGCCTTTTGGGGTAAGTGATCTGACTTTGTAACCTAGTAAGAGAAAATGTGGTAGAACCCTCACATCCTAATATTTCAGACTTAACACACATACATATTTATGTCATTGAATTACTTCGCTCTTTGTTCTTTGTATTTTGTGTGTTTTTCAGTTCTTCTGAACTTTTAATGATTTTATTGAACAATGCCAGATCTAAGCATATTTGTCACCAACTCTCCTATCAAACAACAGCTGTGCAACCAACACTTTTGTAATGGATAAATGTGAATTGATTGCAGAGGCTGCTTCGGATGCTGCCTGATTCCATGCTGTATGGGGAGCTGCATGAATGTACATCACAAATGTCCCAACTGTTCTGCATATCTTGGGCGCTACAGAGTGAACCGACGGTAAACGTAATGCGCACAGATCTTCAATTTGAAAAAATATCCTTCAATTAATGTTTAGTCGATGTTTTTAATGTTGTAAAAACAGTGATGGATCTAATAACAGTACTACTTAAGATCTGAATACAATCTTACATAGATTTAAGTCATAATTTTCTAAGCTTTTATTAATACTTATTTACATCAAAAGATTGGTGTAATCTATTGCTTTACCTTTTATTTATTTATGAAATATATTTATACATATTTTATACATTTTTACAACATTGTGATTGAAATACTTACAATTTTTAAACATTGGGAATACGAGTGTGGGAGTTTGGAGAATATGAATGATGACTGAGTAATGGATAAGAATGATTTTATGGAATCACAAGATAATGGCGATATAGGTAGCTGGTAGCTGGTTGGGTACATAAACATCACATTACTTTTTTTTAACTCTATTTAAATATTATTTTCCGTAATCTCTAGCTTTACTCTTACAAGTTGTGTTTGGTCAGTTGTGGACATATACTGTAATATTTTTAACTTCCATTTTTTAAGTTGTGTTGAGTATTATAATAGTGGTTGTATTAACTAGCTTAATTTTTGGCTTTAACGCTTATTATTAATTGACAAGAAGGCCTTCATGATGAAACAAGGTCATAATTCTGCTAATATATTACTCACCGAAAGTTGTAAACAGTTGCCACTAATATAATAGTGCAATTCCTATTAATAATTCTGACGCGCATTTAGCCTTATTTGTTATTTCAAAGGCCTCAATTAATCAACATAAAACAAATGCTATAACACTAAAGTACATTTTTACGTTGTTGTTTCTTAAATTGTTTAAACTTTGGTTGCTCTGATGGATCTTAAAAATACTTGAACTGGAAAGAAAGTCAATTACCCAGTTACTAACTTTATGAAATCATTTTTGCAAGTACAATGACCTAATTTAGACATCTAAGTATATTAATTTCTAGTGTAAGTTTATTTAAATAATTATGATTGTGTTTTTTAGAAGTTTTATTTTTAATTATCAGTTTTGATTTGGGAGGTACTTATATGTAATTTTGCACCTACTTATGTCAGTATTTATAAGTTTATGTATGTATAGGTACTGAGAGTTGACAGGTAGCTATGAGTTGTGAAGTTTTTTATGTGATTAAACTGAGTAATGCCTAAAAACTGTAGCCACATTTTGGAACAGTACAATTGTAACAATCTTTTCCAGTGTCCTACATTTCACGTATTGGTTACTAAATGTTGTATGATAATCACTTTAGTTATGTAATGTTTTCCGTCGAAACGAGTAATTTTCCAGATTTTCTACATTCTGCCTTTACCTACTACAAAAACTATTTACGATTTCATACCAGTGCCATTTTTATTAACGAAAGAAGTAGAATACTTACCTACTTATTAGGTAATTTGTATTGTGGTCCTCGCAAGATATATCAATGAATTTTTATTACAATCACATTTTATTTTATGTAGTATGTGTCATTCAGGGTTGTTACACAATCAAGTGTGGTAATAGCTATGTCGAGTTCCATTTGTTGACGAGAAAATACTTAAACATTGCCGATAACGATACCTGCGACCTACTTAACTGTGAATCAACCCACATAGTCATACGTAACTTAGGTATTCTAAAAAATAATATTTTTCCGTGTTTTTGATAAGTATTTATTTAAGTAGACCAGTCCTATCTAGCAAAGCTGGATATCGCCCGAGTTACTCACCTGCAATGTAGGTTTTAATGTTTTAGAAAGTATTTATACAAAATATAATCTCCGAATGTAACTTTTAAGTAGGAACCTAATATTTATAATTTATAATATGTATACACAATATATGATTAACACTTTACTTTGTTATTTTATTTTGATTTCTTCTAGCCTTATTTACATCTTCTATAAAGTGTTACGCGAAGGAGCCCCTTGTGCAGCAGAAAGCCTGCCTACCTCTCTAGATCCTAACTTATCAAAGAATAAGTATAATGGATCCAAGGATTTTTTTATTATAATGGATCATGCATGAGTTTGAGTAGCTTTGAGTAGGCGCCGCTAGCTGACGACCCGTTATTGCCTTACCCTCGTTAAATATACTGAAAAAAAGCAGGTGAAACTTCACGAATCGGATTACACCTGTAGTTCGGTCTTAGATCTACTAAAAGCTTCGAACAAAACGGGCGTGCACATCATAATACTCTTCGATTGTACCCACGCTGTACCGGATTTCATGACAGGCGTGTTTAGGAACTATATTTCTTTTTGAAACAAAGACTATTGATTATATTCGATGTTAAATTAATAGTAATTTCTCACCTTACATAAAATCTCAGCTCACTATCATAAGCAAAAATAAATCTGTAGTCTCTATCTATCGAGTTAGTGATGCGGCTAAAACTACAGTGTGCCAGGTTTGTAAAAAGTACTGGCCATCAATAAACTTGTCTATGGCAATGTCAACCAGAATGACATAACGTGACATTGA
Source organism: Anarsia innoxiella (assembly GCA_947563765.1). Taxonomy (NCBI): domain Eukaryota; kingdom Metazoa; phylum Arthropoda; class Insecta; order Lepidoptera; family Gelechiidae; genus Anarsia; species Anarsia innoxiella. The sequence continues at coordinate 6,879,859 of OX387390.1, forward strand.
CATTTGCTTATCGAGCATTGGAGAGTGAGCACGAGCTGCCTCTTGCTCTTGCTCGATTTTTCAGCTTTTCTATTGACTTTGTTACCAGTGTAGAGACATATAAATTATTAATTTTGCAGTCTTTTTATGAATTAAGGTAGCATTTATAAACATGTCTTGGTTATTCGGATATAGTACTAAGCCTCCTCAGCCACCGATGGATGAACCGCCGCCACCCGAAGGTGGGAGCGCTCCACCCGTGGCTCTTACGAAGGCTGAGAAGAAGGCCATGGAGGCTTACCGGTTTGACTCCAGTGCATTAGAGCGTGCCGCAGCAGCTGCTAAAGAACTAGAGAGATCAAGTGAGTGCATCTGAACATCTTACACACTATTGCATAACGCGACCGCATAACCTCTAAGGCACATTGTGACTTCAATTATATTGCGATAAAAACGTCTGTTATTACTCTTTCTTTGATATTTTGAGTTTGTGCATAATGTTTTGCTATAATTACAAACTAAATCAGCACCAAGAAAGCTGTTATATACTATATTCTTATTAGACTAAAGTTCAAGGCACATGTATGGGCTTAAGAAACTTAGCTCGCCCACATTATAATCACTTGAAACAAGTGTACTTAGTGTACTTATGATGATAGATTTTTTATTAAAAAAAATACATAGTTAATGCATGTCTTTTATCTTATATACCTAATAATATTTCTAGTACCTATCTATGTTGTTAAAGCTTATTGAAACGATAAGTTTGGCTGTTGACTACGTACAATAATTCCCTAACATATTTTCTAGAACTGTTTGTTTGATATTGAATATGTTTATTTGAAGGACATGCCAAAGAAGCTCTGGAGCTCAGTAAATTGCAGGAGGGTACTCGGCAACAAGAGCAATTGGCTAAAATCAAAGAGTATGAGGCTGCCATTGAACAATCCAAAGTCGAACAGAAAAAAGTTGACTATGAAGAAAGAAGAAAAACTCTACAGGTGAAAAAATAGTTTACTGAAAAACACTGTTGAATTTTATTTTTGTTTCATTTGAGAATCATGACTTGAGTTTTTACATCAGATATGTAAGTTTAACTTTTATTTGAATTAGAATCTAAGAGCTTATATAAATTATGTAATTTAAATGCAGGAAGAAACAAAGCAACATCAAATGCGGGCCAACTATCAAGACCAACTGGCCAAGAAGAGATACGAGGAACAACTAGTGGCCCAACAGAGGTCACAAGAGGAAATATTAAAAAAGTATGTTTTTTTATGTACCTCACATAACAGCTATCATAGATTTGTTCTACTGATATTATAAAACGGGAGGATATATGTTTGAGATACTCAAGCAAAAATCACTGAACTATAATAATATAGTTTACAAATCAGAATAGAGTCTTCACAGATATAAAGTGGGTATAGATAGACCAGGGATCTAAATAAATATATCATTGCAGACAGGAAGAAAGTGTTGCCAAACAAGAAGCTTTACGTCGAGCTACCATTGAACATGAAATGGAGCTCAGAGAGAAGAACAAGCTGAAAGCTATTGAGGCTGAAGCGAGGGCCCGCGCCAAGGCTGATCGGGAGAACCGAGACATCAATCTTGAACAAATAAGGCTAAAGGCAGCTGAAAACAGAACTACTATTTTAGAAAGTATAAAGTAAGTCAATGGGGCTATTTTTATTATGAAAATAAACATACATTGAATTGAATTTAATTACGATTGTAATTTGTTTATTTTGACTCTAGCTTATCAATTATTTTTCTGCCATGGTCTGACATGGTTTAAAAATGTGTAAAACCATGGTTCAACAGGACTGCTGGAAGTGTCGTTGGTACTGGATTGAATGCTCTTGTCACTGATTGGGATAAAACATTAGCTGCTGCTGGCGGCTTGTCCCTTCTAGCACTGGGTGTCTACACTGCAAAGGGAGCTACTTCGGTTACCGCTAGATTTATTGAAGCACGAATTGGTAAATCATGTTTTAAATAGTTCCTATCTTTACGAAAAGACATACGTTGAGCAACTTTGTTGAATACCTAACATTTCATTATTCTATTCTTTCAGGAAAACCCACACTTGTTAACGAGACCTCAAGATTTTCATTATTAGAAGCTGCTAAACGTCCTATACTAACAATATCGCGGGCCTTTTCAAGCTTTAGAAAACCATCGGATGCTTTGGCCGGTGTGGTGCTGGCACCCACATTAGAAAATAAACTACGTGATATAGCTATAGCTACTAAAAACACGCGCATAAATAAAGGTTTCTATCGAAATCTTCTTATGTATGGACCACCTGGTACTGGAAAAACACTATTTTCTAAGGTAAGTTATTGATGCTCATAACTTCCGATATATGTATGTGAAAAGAATAACACTTTATAACTATTCTTGTGATTTCAGAAACTTGCCAAGCATTCAGGAATGGACTATGCTATTTTAACTGGAGGAGATGTGGCACCAATGGGCAAGGATGCCGTGGCAGCTATCCATAAAGTGTTTGATTGGGCGAATACTAGCCGAAAAGGTACAGCAGTCATTCTATTATACAGTTTATTAGCGCTTTAAGCGTGAAAAATGCCAAAGGTACTTACTATGTATTGTTTTCAGGCGTATTACTTTTCATCGATGAGGCAGATGCTTTCCTAAGAAAGCGTTCTTCTGAAAGGATAAGCGAAGATCTACGAGCTGCACTTAACGCGTTCTTGTACCGCACTTCCGACCAAAGCAACCGCATAATGTTGGTGTTGGCATCTAACACGCCGCAGCAATTCGACTCTGCCATCAACGATCGTCTTGACAAAATGATTGAGTTTGGGTTACCTGGTTTCGATGAGCGCGAACGGTTAATTCGCCTGTACTTTGATAAGTTTGTACTCCAGCCAGCTTCAGAAGGAAAAAGGTGAGCAAGGCGACAAATCTTTATGAAACGTGCTGACTTTATAAGTAGCTAACAATCTAACAATCTGTGTTATAAATACGTTATAATATCATGTTCCGTTTGCAGGCGTTTGAGTGTGGATCAGTTCGACTATGGAGCTCTATGCACCAAACTAGCGGAGAGGACAGCGGGCATGTCCGGCAGAGCGCTGTCTAAGCTGGGTGTGGCGTGGCAAGCGGCGGCGTACGCGTCCGACGACGGGCGTCTCACGGAGCAGATGTGCATCGACATCTGCGACGACGCCTGCGCCGACCACCGCCAGAAGGTAAATTAATACTAAATTTTATTCCGCGTACAGCACGCTATTACCAACGAGGACGTACAATAACATTTTACTATCTTATTTTAACAGATGGAGTGGTTGTCTACCGAAGAGAAATCGAGGAGTATGATGCCTTATCTCATGGATTTGCCGCCTCTTGATCATCCTTACGATAATGTGCACAAATCAGAAGCCACAGAAACGAAAGCCAAAGATGTAACCCCCAAAGGGAAGCCTGCCCAGAAGAAGACTGTAGCGAAAATAATTGAAACGGAAAAGTGACACCAAACCAACAGATTCCTAAATAATGATACAGATGTTTTAAAAATGTGCCCTCAACATAACACTACAGAAATGGACTGTGATAAAGAACATAAATTCAAGTTTGATTTCAAAATTTCTTCCACAAAGAAGTTCATTGCATTAACTGATCGAGACATGGAGAGATTGCGGCGAATATCGCTGAGATTTAATAAAAATCAGAGTGTTAGATAAGTGAAAATAATTGAAACTGCATTTGGTACAACTACTCAATTCACTGCCTTAGTAATTGCATTCCTATCCTAGTTTATGGCTAAGGGTTTTATGGTTTTGTTCTACAGATAATTTGTACATGTTTATGTGTCTGACTGAATACAATTTTGTGATAAATCTATCATGTCATTTAGCTTTGATTTTAAAGACTCCTCCAAAAATATGACTTGCTTGAGACGATCTACTGAAGTTTCTGCACTTTTTATCTAATAAAATGGAATACTGCATGAATTAGAATGTGTTCAAGCTTTGGACGACCCAGCGAATAAAGTTAACTTTTTCTGAAGCAGTTATTACTTAAGGTTTTTGGAATTATCACTTCTAATTATTAAATTAAATCTAATATCAATCTACTAATTCTTCCATGATTCTCGTTGGCGTACGATTTTGGATTAGCAAACATGTATAGATGCTTGAATAGATTTAAATATTGTGTATAGTAACGGTGAAGTAAGTGGCTTGATTATCGGCTTAGGTCTATCTACACACATCCGGGCCGTGCCCGGGACGTGACCGGGCCGTGGAGGGAAAAAAAACGTCATCATGACGTGTGTGAACGAATCCATAGAAAATGTATGGAATGATATTTTTCCCTGACACGTCCCTGGCCCGTCCCGGACACGGCCCGGATGTATGTAGATAGACAACCCCTCATTCTAAGAGCCGTCTGGGATATGTTTGTTAAATAACTTCACAGTTCAGGTACATGGGTGAAGCAGAGGAAGACAGAAAACGTTTAAACCAAGTCCTGCTCGTCAACACATGCATTATGATATTTCAGTTATTTTGTTTGTGGATATATAAAAGAATCTTTGAATAAGCATTTATTTACTTCCAATTCAAAATATGGTGAATAATAGTTGATGATAAATATTCTATTCGTTGGAAATATTGTATCTTAACTAATTTATTCGGTATGCCGCGAATACAAGGCATATAATACGTGTATGGGTTTCTTGAATGATAGTGCGGTCTTCTTAATAAAACTAGTGGTAATTGTTGCTTTACATAAATATTGGCTGCCTGTTATATTTAATGATAGATAATCTAAATTCTTTATAATAAAATAGGAATACTACAAATCGTTGTAGTTAAAAAATGTTATTCAGATAAGTAAGGTACAAATTAGGTGAAATGTAATTAAATTAAAAAGGCACAAAATAGTAAATATTTTGTAACAACTTGTTAAATCTACCTAAAGCCTAGTCTAGTACTGGATTAGTATCACACAGTGTAATTATTTGTCTGGTTGTCTACTAAGGTACTATGTGTACCTACTAAGTAATTTTAACTGTTCACTGTTGTGAATTTTATAGTTATTATAAATTATGTTTACCAAATTTTAGTTTTATTTAATCTAGTAATTAGCTACTTTCGATCTATGCTTTTAACTCTCGACATCACTGACATTCCCTAAAATTATTCGAAACAAAAAAGTAAGTATATGACAGTTTTTATTAAATACTAGGTAGTACACATCAATAAATCTAAGATTAGTCTTAATAAAATGCTAATGTTATAATTAAAATTAATATTTGTTCCATTCCATATTGAAATCTAATAAAAATGTACTCGTAATGTGTTTGAACAGCAAAGATAAAATAAGTAGTACAGTCGTTACAGATGCAGTTTACAAAAAAAAAAGAAATTATCTCTGTGCAATTAAAATAAGGTTTCCCTGTGTACACAGGCTTGACTGCACGCATAGCAGACCTTAAAAATACTGCACTTATTATCATACACTTGGCTGCAACTTGCAACATTACTATCGGATACGCAGTTCATGGTCATAAGTAATGAGAAATAATTATAATTTATGTAAGAAACAGATTTTTGTCTCCTTAAATATGTCACAAGGTACGAAACCCTAAAATGAACATAAAAGTGTATTTTCTACAACATTGTTGTATCTTATTTTTTGCATCATTAATCGATTGTAGTGCTCAATTTTGTTCAGTTCATAAACTTATTAAACACGACTCGTCTCTCGTCTATATACATACATTAACTATGAACAGCTGTTGAGATTTACATTTTTTTCAAGTTCTTAAATATAATTTTCAAACATATAAGCAAGTACCTCAAGACTTATCTGAACACCTAATAAAAATCATTATTTTATTGTTGTATCAAGAAATTCATTCAGCATAGCATATTAGAGCTTTACCACAATGACAAATATTTTATATCTACAATAAAATGTACCAACGAATTTCGCAAGAGGCACCTTACACAGAAGTTCTTAATATTGCGTCATGCATCTGAAGTAAATGATAAAAAAATACAATTACATTGCAATAAGGCACAAACCGCATATATAGAGTAGCTAATAAATAAGATAATTACACTTACTGCAAAGATTACCTCTTCTTTGGTTGCTAATTTTAAGTAGAAAAAAGATACCTACCTAATTGCTTAGGTAATATTAAAATAACAAATTAAATTAACAAAAGAAAAAGTACCTACTCTATAAATTCATAATGTTATGGTTTATTGCCATTTACAAAGTGACTTAGAAACGATCAATGTCAGAATTCTTGATCATTTATATTGGGGAAGTGAGGAAGATGCTACAGGACGATGTGAGGAACTACATGGTACCATTAAATCAAATCAAGTAAAAGTAGTAAAAAAAAAACAACATAATTTACGTCAACCAACAAGAAGTTGTGAAAAACCTTTGAATACCTAGTTAAGATTTTTCTAAAGTCAGATTAGTTAGGTACTATTTGTATTATGTTTTTGCTGTAAGATAACATAACTAATAGGTATATAATTTTTGAATATATACAAAATATCACTATATAGTATAGAAATCATTTTGACAGCTATAGAAGAGACCAAAAATTGAGCCACAGGTCAGGCCGTGAGCTTTTCCCTATCTTCCACATTATCATTTCTAACTTAGTGAAGCACACACTTTTAGAAACAAAAATGTGAAAGGGGAAACTGTCAAATGTTAATTTTACTCATAAATCTAATCTCTGTTTAGAATGTTCAAGAAATAGTAACTCATATTTGGAATGCAGTAACTATTGATTGCCCTTAGATCCAAAGCAGCAAGATGACTGAGTAGGCACTTCATCATCCACTATTTGTATACGGGCTGCCTGGTTATTGCCTGTTTGGTTCATTTGTTCGTGACATTCCGTCATTTGTTGTGTTAGTTCTAAAAACAGTTCTTCAACACCTTGGTTTAACTTCGCTGACGTGTAAAAATGTTTTGCACCAACAGTATTTGCATAGCTGAAAGCAAATTGAGACATTGATTAGTGATTGATTCTCTAAGGGACAGTTTCACTATCAACAGATAACATTTATCTGACAGATATATTATACCTGTCTCTGTCTAAAACGTCATGTCTTATGAAACAGGCATAGGTTTATCTGTCAGTTTAATTTTATCTGGAGATGGTGAAACAAGCACTAAGAATTGTATCTTATCTAGCTGTAAGTGTCCCAATGCTGGGCAAAGGCCTCTCTCCTCTTTTTCCACAATTCTATATGCTGAGCCACCTCTGCCTAGTCATTCATCAAGGTGTCCAGCTCATCTCGCCGCCTTTTTATGTGGTTTGCCATGAAGTCTTTTAGTTGTTGGTTCTTCTTATTATATTAATTTATATTATGAATAGTACTCATATTGTGAAAGGAACAACTAAAGCTGCCACCAGTTATGTGACATTGCATATAAAATCTTAAATCAGCTAAGTCATCTTAGTAAGTGTTACCTTTCAGCTTCTTCAAGAGGCACAGTTCTCTCATGTTCCATGTCAATTTTATTTCCAGCTATGACCAATACTATTTGACTGCCAAGCATTTTTCTTAGCTCTTTAACCCAACTCTTGACCTGTGATTGAAAAATTTAAGTTTGTAAGTATTACAAATTCATAAATATTACATTTATCATCATATCTTGGAAAAAAATCATGATATCTCAAAATAATATAGCCTATGTGTTATTCTGATGTATAAGCTACAATATTGCCAAGTTTCATCAAAAACTGTTCAGTAGTTTTTGTGTGAAAGAGTAACAAACATTCATCCATCCATCGGCACAAACATTGACATTTATAATATTAATAGGATGTGTAAAGGTAGTATATAAATGAATTCAACTTTATAAGTAGGTACAATACAAACCTTAACAAATGAATCTTCATCAGTGATATCATATACCAAGATTGCTCCATTTGAGTTTCTATAATAAATGGGTCCTAAGGCATGAAACTTTTCCTGCCCTGCTGTGTCCCAAATAGAAAGGTTGATTCTCTTCCCCCCTATGTTTATCTTTTTGTTTAAAAATGTAGCCTGGAATTATTTAAATAATTATCTAATAATAAATGATATGTAAATTGTTGATGATGTAACTTTTAAGTTAAAGTCAAACATTTTTAAGTCAAACTTTCAAGTCAAGGGCATAGGTTTACCTAACTGATGGAGGTAAAGCAACACACTTGCATCATGGTATTTCAACATAACTAGATTTGTAAAATAACATATAACAAGGTAGGTAATATCTATAAATAAATACCTGCAGCGTAGTAAGGTGCTTATCATTGAATTTATCTTCTATGTATCGTAACAATAAAGAAGTTTTTCCGACGCAACCCTCGCCCAACAACACCACTTTGAAATTGTATGCACCATTTGCAGTAGTTGCCATTTTTACTACTAGGACAACAAACTAGATCCGATGTTTACCTAAAACATTACATTGTAGTGAATGGAGAATACTTTAGCATGTATAGAAAACACAATGACTGACCCTCAAAACAAAACATCAGTCAGCTGATGATTGTTTAACATCAACTCATATCTATCAATTTTTAAAGTTACAGGAAAGAAGTGAGGATAATAACTATTGTTTTACATTATAGTAAGTTACAAAACACCACGGTGACATAGCAGATACGATAGAGATAGGGTAAAAGATGGGAAAAAATAATTAGACGAAATATGCAGATTTGCACTGATAAATACTACGCACGCACAGCCAATTCATAATAGTACCATAATGTTCGTACCTGTTTCAGTTGCAGTTGTTAGAATATTTACTAGACTTGGGTTCGAACGAATCGAGATTTAGATATTAAATTAATTATGGCCCAAAAAAGTCGGGTTTTCTTTTCTGGCTATGTTAAACTTTGTTAGCCAGACTTGTACATTTTCCCTAAATATGGGCAAAATATTGTTAGAAATTACGATTATTCTCCTTGTTTCATAAGCATCTTTCCTCGATTATTTTTACTTGTTTCCTCTGTTAACGCGGAAATACATTCCACAATGATTAATTAAAATGTTAATTCTAAAACAAAAACTATAAAACACAAAATGTTATTTTGCTATATGTTTAAGCTAAACGAAGCTAAATAAAATATTACACTGGCAACATCTTACGACACTTGTCACTGTCAGATTCTGAGCTGTCATTTTTTAAAAGTTTTTTGAGAAATTGGTAGGACGCTTGTTGAGCCTATGTTAGATTTATTTATTTCACAGTTTTGAATTGGGAATGGACGATGACTCCATGACCTGGACCCGCAAAGCTTGTTCAGTCTCGGGCACCAGAGCCCTGTTTGTTTGGCAGTGGATATACTTGAGCTTGTTGAAGGGGCAATGGCAAATAATGGCAATACATAGAAGTGAGCAGCCTTATCGGAGAAGGAGCTTAACTGCTTAACGTATTACCTACCTACCGTAACTACTTACTCAATTACGTAGCTATTTATTTATTTGGTCTGTTTTGTCCTATGAGCAACGTGACTATCGAACTTCATTTAGGTTTGCCAGGAAGCTGAAGTAGTCAAAGAGAGTTTATTTATTCAATGTTAACTACTTCATCTACTTGTGTTATCATAGCAAATGTCGAGGCAAAAGCTTCTTGATATTATGATTGGTACCTACTTACCTATAACCTTTGTTTGATATCTATTTGATTTATTATAGTACTTATAGGTATGTTAGAATAAAATAGTTTTATATTTGCCTTATCTTAATACCTACCTAACTTTCTTAATTAGGTACAAGATATGAGCAGATAGACACTTTTGGCAGTTGACCTGATGGCTACTCATGCTTGGATAATAAATAAAACAACATTTCCAGATTTAGGCTTTATTACACGTGCGTAGGTATTAAGTATAATCATGCTTTAAGATACCTAGTTTACGAAGAGCTCGTGAAACTCTAAAACTAGGAGGTAGTACCTACCTAACTGTAGTAGATAATGAAGGTAAGAAAGAGCATAAGTAATTCTTATCTAGGACTCATGGGTAGGCAGCGTGGCAATCAAGGTTCCTCAAGCTCTCACGTAATAAAACAGGTCCCTCTAACTGCAAGTTACAGCAGCTTTCATACATCTGTGGTCCCTCCCTACCTACGTTCTTTCTTTGACTCTTTTCCTACATTATGTATCAAATAGGTAAGTAGATAAATATATATTATCCTATAGTTTACTCTGGTTCTGATATCTAGAATGTCAAATCCTTAAATGTTGTAGGTTTTTTGTTGTTGTTTCGATTTGTTGTAAGAACTGTTTCTGTTGGTGTCAACACTAACAATGGCGGAGGACCGTTCTTTAGCCTACCTCGGACAAGTTGGTTGAACCACTGCATGGCTTGAGTAGCCACTTCATAAGCTATCGGGTCTTTTCCTTTTGCAAGTGGATCTAATGACACAACGTCATTGTCTTCCCCATTAAGCGGGGACGAATTCTGGGGCAATGTTGAAGATGAAACCGAAGTATTTTCAATACTAATTGTAGCGTTCGTCTTGAGAGATTCAGCACGTGTTGTAGAAGTAGATTTTTGAGTAGATACTGTAGCTAATGAGTATGAAGATACTGATGTAGTCGTTTCATTCGTTTTCGAAGTAAAATCATTCCAATTTGCGAGAACATGCAATTTCGGGTTTAAAATATCATTGATTTCATTCATTGTCAGAATTTTCATTGTCGTTGATGGTTTATATTTGTAAGTATGTCCTAACTTATACATTTTGTAGCTGTATCTACTATAGGCCGCTGAATGTTTAGGTCCATTGTCTCTTTCTGCTTTGAAGCTGTACCGTTGATAAGCTGTCGAGTGATTGTCTTCTGGCAGGTCCATTAAATAAATATTCTTAATACTTTTTCTTAATACTTCGCTTGGAATTACAGTTGAGAAGTTGGTTCCCTGTGCGCCAGATATGTATAATGATGATGAAGTACTTGTTTTTATATTGATCTGTGAAGTGCTGCTATTTGCTACAGAAATTGTTGGAACCCAGGTGGTAGGTACTCTTGAAGATGTAACATTAAAATATAATGCAAGGATAGGAAATCTTCGATGCGAGTGTTGCATGTTTTTTATGGTTGAAGATATCCATGAAAGGCTCGGTCCTATGGCTATGAAAATATTTTGGAAATGTTTACAAAGTTTGTTGTCACGTACCCCGCTGATTCCTAATATTCTTCTACCAACAATTAAAGGCGATCCCTGAAGTTGAGATGTACACGATCTTTGGTTTTTAGCTAATGAATTCGTCGTACATATGTAATATCCTTTATTTTTTAGAATTTCTTTGTCGCAATTAGCCAAAAGAGCTTTTTGTAATATAATTTTGCGATTATTAACGACTGGAAAAAACGCTTTTAATCCAGCTATAGAATTCATTTCCAACGCACTTAATCCCAAACTATTTGCCTGCGCTGTTAACTTGTGTATAACAAGTACCAACGCAATATTATCAACAGAATATCCAAAAAGCTTGTCACGAACGTGGCTGTAGTGAAATGGATAAGTATATACTTGAGTAATTGGGATTTTTTGACCTTTTATTAGAACCGAGTGGCAGTTTACAGCACAGTATGCTGTTGTTAATATCACCATTGGCGTCACAATTGTACCAAGACAATAATTTTCCTTTGTGTACAATAAAGATGTAGGGTGGCATATGAAATTCACTATACTGTCTTTTGGAACTTGAATAGCATTATTAGCATTACTCACTACTTGAAATGCAAATATACCAAGGAAACATATTGTAACGAACATTGTAAAAGTTAAATAAAAAAGTTATACTTTTGTTTGAATTGGCAAGTTTACGAGTTGTGTATGATTAGGTGATATCGTTAAAGTTGAAAATACGTTCTTGGTACTTATCACTTTTACCTACCTTTCTATGTAGGTTTATAGTTGGATTTAAAATAAGGAGTTTTGAGTGAAAGTACCTACCTAGGTACCTACATAATACGATTTACGTGAAATGTCACTCATACAAACAAGTCATTTGCCTTACGAACCACCCTGTATGTAAAGCTATAGGTACCTACTTTAGTATCTCAAACTTTAGGAACACTTAACACTGGAATCGCACATAATGAATCGCAACCTACACCTATGAGTAGTAAAATTATCCTGATATCTATTTTTATACCTACCTACCTATGAATTTATTCCACATGAATAGGGTCAGTTGGTACTCAGTGGCTCACTTTTTTTCCGAAGGCTGTAGCACAGCCCTCAGCAGTGTTAGGATGTACCAATACTGACTAACGTAGGGTGTAAACATTCTAGTTTCATAAATATTATTCTTTTTGTCGTTATTCTTAATAGGAAAAAAGATATCGCAGTTTTTTTTAAAACACAGAAATTAGCCACTGTGTACCAGGGGGTCGAAACAGTGGTTCGGGGGCAAATACACAGTGGATCAGGGTCGTAAATATATTCAGTTTTGTCAATAAATGCAACAAATTCATTCTTATTTAATCACTCATTTATTATTGTACTCATAATCATTTGAATCCAGGGTGTCTACAATAAATCTTCTTAGTTCTTGTTTCTACATTAGGCCTGATGAAAACCGTGGCTCTGGCTAGACTGCATGGTTCGGGTCTGCGTAAACGGAGATCACTATATCTTCGCCTAAAACATCTAAGACACTCCTTACACATTAATTGATGAGCTTTCCAGTTTTCGGGCATTATTAAGTCATTAACTTCCGCCATTTGAAATGCGACTTTTCGGCATTCTTTTTCTGAGATTTTAGTATTTTATAGTTATAGTATTATAGTATTTAAAAAAAAATTCAACTCTTTCTCGTCTTCATCATTAAAAACTTTGATTTTTAGGTGCCTCATAATTCGGAAACGACCTCTGTATCAATGACGGTGCAATTTTTTTTGACTTTAGATAAAAACGTCGCAAAGTTATAAAAGCAATGCCGAATGTCTTCGATGCCTTTCTAGCACTCATTCCAGATTTCATATATTCGACAGTTTTCTTCATCTTTGCGTCAGTATGGGTCCCTCCCGGTGAACCGCGGCTTGTTCGTCTGAAGCACTCTAAAAGAAATAAATCTATGTCACTATATTGTGATTTTCTTCACAATTTAAAGAAATTGTTAGGTAAATAATTATAAAAATATACCAAAAGTACACAGTGGTTCATGATCCACTGTTAACTTTTCAAAACTGAGCCACTGTGGAAGCTTACGCCGTTTTGAATTTAAAACGGTCCCAAGAAAAATATAAACAACAAACGACACTGAAATCTGTATTAATTTAATCTTGATTAGACATAGAATCTACAGAAAATAACAGCTACCCATAATAACACATTAATAAAAAGTTGGAACAAAATGTTTCTTACCTTAAAGACGACTTTTGTTTTAAGAAAAACATAAAAATCCAATAACACAAAAATTTCACATAATTTTCGCCGACTAACTGGAATGAACTTGTACACATGTCAACCGCTTTCGAAAAGTAAATATAACGAATAGATATCTCTGCCTCTTTCCCAGATACTGTAGGTGAGCCACTGTTTCTGGTATAGCCACTGTTCGACAAGTGACCCTACAGATAATCCCAAAAAATTGGGACTTGAATAGGTACACAGGTACCCAGCCAAAATCTTTTAACTCCCGAATACTTCTGTAAATAGGTACTACTCAGAGATTTAGATGTACGGATCCAGTTTTATGTGCTCCTAATAACGTTACTCGTTTCGTACGTGTGGTGTTGTGTTGTGAAATAGATATGGTATGCGAGGGGAAATGGATATGGCGGCGCCTGGACGGCCGCCTGCCGCCAGCCAGTCGTGTGCCATGGTGTTGTGTTCGAATCCAATTTACGTGGCGCCGGCGGCGCCTGTTGCGCAGCATTCCTCACGAGCTCCGGAAAGTGCATTCGTGAATACAAACTCAATCAGCAGTCTCGTAACGCTCGAGATGACGTTGCCATGCGCCACTACCCCGAAATAGAGACATTCCATTCATAAACAATGCACATCATGAATGAAATACTATCGGCTCCACATTGCCAACTAAATTAACCTCTTGGAAAACGCGATATTCTGGTGCGCAATCTGAAAGCACGTAAATATAAATCAAAGATAACGTCATTCAGTTATGCGGATGGACCTGCTATTAAAATACCAATACAAATATATTTACCAGCTTCAAATTGCAATGCGTGAAGATTTAAGCAGAAACATTCAATCAGCTGACGTTGTTTGTTTGTGCACGGTTTGCACATACATAGGTAGATATTTTCCTCTAGGTACTGTTATTAGATTTGCATAAACGTTAGGTATTAGGTACCTACTTCGTTACCTACAATAGTATTTTCTTTCAATTTTAAGGTCGTATAAGTGGACGTGACAATTGACATCCGTGATGAGATTCAATTTCTTTTTTTGTTTTGTCTTGACTGAGCGGGAGGGAGATTAGGTACCTAGGTAGGTAAGTACATTTAGATAATTATGTTTTAAGTGCATGTTAAAATGTAAAAGACTGGGGCGCGCAATTACGGAATACATAGTTGTTAATGCACCTACCTAAAGGTACCTAATTGTTGAGGTGTGACATATTTGAAAATTTTGATTACAGTAGATACAGGTGCGTTTACTTTGGAAAGGTAAGTACCTACTTACCCTATCCACTTATTTGTGAACGAGGATAAAAATATTTGAACCACATGACATGTGAAAACCAAAATCACTTATTTGACAAAAGAATTAGAAAAGAGACACTTTATTTAATTATATTTAAAATGCAATACTTTCTTACGAATAATGGAATTCAATTTATTTATTTATACCCTGAATTTAGGAAGTCCATACGTTTCATGTGGAACACTTTGACTAGTTGAAATAGTATTTTGGGTATCAAAGTTAACTGCGGTTGCTGAGCTGGATGCTCCAGCCGCAGCGAAACTGGCAGCAGCTGACGCGCTTGAGTCTGCCGATGATGCAACGTTTAAACTTTGACCAGCAGAGCCAACAGCCTGGGATCCAAATCCACCAGTAGCTGTCTGAGCATTTTGAGCATTGGATTGGTCGGTGTACGCACCCTGTGTCGTTTGTCCAAAGCCTGAATTGTATTGTCCAGATGCTGCGTTGTACTGTCCAGTCCCTTCGTTGTACTGCCCAGACCCAGTGTTGTACTGCCCAGATCCAGTGTTGTACTGCCCAGATCCAGTGTTGTACTGTCCAGATCCAGTGTTGTACTGCCCAGATCCAGTGTTGTACTGCCCAGATCCAGTGTTGTACTGTCCAGACCCTGAATCACTAACTCCGCTAACCAAGTTTGCTGCTCCTCCATTATTGTAATCGCTCACAATATTGTTGATGACTGCTTGGGAATCATCCTTGTTTTTGTATTTGATGAAAAAGACTTCAGGTTTGGATGGCGGTTTCTGTTCAATTTTGGGTACCACAACTTCTTGCTGATCTTCGGGTTTCTTAACCAAAACGTAAACGATGGTTTTTTCTTCATTTTGTTGTGGAACAGGAATGTATTGAGGAGTGTACGCGGTTTGAGTCGGCGCCTTAATGAAAATAATTTTGTAGTGTTTCTGAGGAGGAGGTATCAGAATAGGGTTTTGAACTTTAGGTTGTTCGGGTTCTTCTGGAGCAGCGTGGACATAGAAATGTTTAAATACTTGAGCGGGCTGTTGTTGATACTGGTTATAAAATTCCTGGTACTTTTGGATGGCAGAGCTTTGGTACTGACTGGAACCTTGGTACTGGTTGAATGTTTGGTACCCTTGGGAAGAGCCTCCATTGAATTGGTAAGAAGGTTGCGACACTGTATTCGTGTTCGACTGGTAATTGTTTTGGAAGCCTGCTCCGCTGTTATCTCCTAAACTACTAGATTGGTATCCTGACTGGTAGTTAGATCCCAACTGTCCGAAACTGGACCCTTGATACCCCGCCTGCGACGAGCTCTGAGGCTTATAGTATCCATCTGCCCCGGAGTATCCTGAGCTGTACTCGCCGGGTTTGTTGTACTGATAAGATGGCACTCCATACGACGTGTCTGGGACTCTGTATGTTAGGCCGATATCAGCTGATACCATACCCAGAGCCATCATTACTATCTGTAAAAAGAAAAAGTTTAAAATTATTTTTTTGGCAAATGAATAATGATTTATAGAAAAAGTTAAGTCTTATGGTAACTGAACTAAAAGTGTTTATGCACCTACATGAATTTAAAGTTGCACAATAGAAAAAAAAATCAAAGTGAATGTTTTTTCCATTATATGCTAGATATCTAAGTATTTTCTTGATATTGGTTATTCGCAAGTAATGGGCTAGTTGTATGTACTTATAACGGTATAAAATAAATAAGCACATCTCCACGAACACAGAATGGCGACCAAGAACAAAATACCTACAATTACTTAACACAATAATAAGCTCGTTATGAAACCCATGACATGACGTATGATTATAGCTTTGATAATAAAAAAAAGAAAGTACAGGGGCAAGGTCGACGACGACGTCGCGTCTCGCATCCCACAATACTGGTCCAGCAGCGAACTGCCGGATACTGGGGAGTGCTTAGGTACGGACATTGCGCAACTTAACGGCTCAGACAGCTGACCTAACTTGGAGTACGATGAACTTGCACCTTGGACTACCCATGCCATGCTATACTCTTAAATCAAATCAAGCAGTACAAAACAATACCATTCATTTGTTTTGTATCAAAATATAAGAAGGAACGCAAACGTATTGGAAAACAAAAGGTTAACAAGAACTTATGAAAAATATTATTTTATTTTGTACTACTACGTAGGTACTTTTGTTTTATATTGAGGGGGTTTTGTCGCGTTCCAACATCCGTGACCAAATATTTACGAAGTAATTATCTAATACCTGTGTATCCGGTAAACTGACTTTGATGACACCGCAACGCGTTTAATGTAGAGCTCAAGTAGAGACATAAAAGCTTTCTTTTTACAGACACCTCTACACATATATTAGCGTAATTATTTTTAATAATTAACCTGTTCAAGTCTATCGAAAATAGCTTTTAATTTTAAAAGAAATCAAAGAATTGTTAATATGAATATTTACAACCGCTACTCATTATTCACTTAAGTGAGGCAACTTCGAATGAGATTAGACGAATAAAATGTCAAGTTCGTTACTCTACACCTGCATATTTATCGATGATATAATAACTACTTATATAGGTACCTACCTGCTTATTCGAACAAATATGACATCACATTACACCTCATCACACTATATCTAGCGTTTGTTTACTACGGGAAAATTGACAAAAAACTGTTTAACTTTATTCTAAGATTACACTAAAAATCTATTCGCATAGGCTAGTACCCAACAATTTTATATGGAAAAAAGTTTAAATAAACACCGAGTTAAAAATAAAAAATAATTTTTACTTTATTAAAAATATTAAAAACTTTATAATTAATTTGACACCAACTTTGGTATGTTCGTAATTCATTCAAGTGCCAAGTGCACTATCACACCATAAAATAAAATTATAGGTACGTTTATAGATGGAATTGTAAAATTTGACCGTTTCAGTTTAGTTTTGTTTTGGCAATTTGTCAATAGGTTCTATTTAAAACTTTACGAAAAAATGGGTATTTAACTTCATTTTGTAATTAATAATATTTTTAATCAAGCTTTTATGAGCGAGATGGTAAAAGTTTTGTAATGGGCCGGGTACGTACCAGAATGTTGTCCATGTTGAGGCTGTGCGTGACCGTGGCCTCCGAAACAGGTGATGCGGCAAGTGTCGCGGCCGGCGGCTCCCCGGTGCTTATATAGCTTTGAGGTGATGCCTCTGTCCAGCAAGGTTATGTCAACGGGTTCACGCACACACCATAATGAAATTGTTACTTTTCACGCACATGCCCATTTTCAAACCGGTACCTACACTAGGACGTTGCCGAAAAATAGCAAAGTTACGTATAAGTAGACGGATACAATATCTATAAAGGTTTTAACAGAAGTAAATAGGTAATGCCTAATTATAAGCAACAGCGTTGGGAGAAGTGGGTGTTAAAAAAACACTTTTTATTTTAGTCAACAAATTAAGCTTTTCAGCAACTGGATGATAATTTCTTTACAACATTATCAAATTACAGATAGCTGAAATGTATGAAAAAAGTCACAAAATGGGATACATGTTTAAATAATAACAATACAGTAAAATCTTGTTTTATGATAAAATATCTACAGCTATACTTACTTTTTAAGTTCTCCGGGTAGGTACCTACATCCATAAAGTTAAACTAGGTCGATATTAATTATATTAGTTTGATTTATTAATTCTTTAAACAAAACCATAGATATAATTTTATCGACGGGCATTCAGGCGGGGGCGGCAAATTGAAATAAACCAGGCATTCTCAAACCTTTTGAAAACCGTGATCAGATCACACAGTAGTTTCTTTGTATAAATGTTGGGAAACCTGTCTTAAAGAGCATTCAACATATTGGTACTTATAGTAAAAAAAATCGGAATCAATTACACTACACATCCCCTATTCGAGCTACTATACCAGGCTCCATACAATTATATTCGATGCCATTTATGATAATTACAGTTTATTAGAGTATATTTAATTATTATTTGACAACATTAAATTGATAATTCTACTTTTTTTTTTACATTTTAGCGACTACTAACATTTTTACTTTGTGATTAGTGCACTAAAATTATCAACATTATCAGATATTATCTATTGACAAAAGAGATTATTCTGAAATTGCATAGGCAACTTATCCCGCTGCGCCATATAGGTGTGAAAGGTTTCCATACCTACTTAAAATACCTACAGGTAAGCACTATCTGATTTTTTATCAATAATCTCCTTGAAACGTATTTATTTTTAGCAAGAATTAAATCAACAAAAGACATTGACTTGTATTTAGCGAGCTAAAAAGTCAAGATGAGAGTTGAAAAAAATATACAAACATTTGAAGAAGTATCTAATTAGAAACCTTGATCCTACATGTGTGTGTTAAAATCCGTATCCATCCAGTCTCGTATAGTGAAATATGCGACCGGTTACCTTGCTGATAAATAAATTAATTAATTATCCTTTCGTTAAAAAAAAACACTAACACAGGGTTAAATTAATAATTTGTATTGATTTATCTTGATTTAACTCTGTGTTAGCAGCTAACTCCGGGTTTATTGCGTTAACTCTGGGCTGTGCAAGTGGCCTTAGTGTTCTAGATGACTATACCTAGGTACTTACTACCTTACACGAGTGCCTATTTTAAATTATTATTATTATAATTAGAGCCAGTTGCACAAAACGTAATTACTTAAACTAAACTTGAACTTGACTGTCGTGTTTGACAAAAATCAAAAGAACACGGCACGATGTTTAATGGATAAACAACTTTTAACGGCTTAACGGCCTTTCCTACAACTGGTCTATACAAACGTAAATACAAATTATTGTCGTACTTTGAAAATGAACTTTGAAATAAATATTTTTTGTTCTGTCTGAAATGTACTAATTACCCACCGCCATACTGCATCAAATAAGGTCGTCTAGTGACCTCTAGAATTTATTTATTTTAACATAATCGTAGTTTTAATATTATTTAGGCCACATACAAATGTCTAAAACGTGTTAAACAGTTTCAGTCCGAAGGCTTTGTAGATGTCGCATGAGGAACCCTTGAAGATCATCAGTAGGCTCTACAAACTAAGTGTTTTAAAATCAACTAGGTACCTTACCTTTTAACTTTTAAAATGTAACATAAATTACCTATGTATCTATTTCCGAATGTTTTTTTTAAAGCTTGGATTTTTTTCTAATATTGCATTTAGCCCAGCAACAGTCCACAATTAAAAGTCCAAAAGAGGTATACAAAAGTTCAACATCACTAACTTATACTTATTTACAAATTCGCAACTTATATTCAAAATCCGGAAATTCCTAGTCATTCTCAGAAACTAGTTTGGGATCCGGGTGATGTCTCCGACCTATTTATGACTACTTATTTATGGCTTGACAAGTTGTTCAGCTTTCCACCAAACCGACTCATTTGTAAACTTGCCAATTTAATGGATAGTTTTTATCATTGGATTTTTGAAAATTACTTTTAATACGCCGTGGACCGATATCGACGTTCTTACCATAATCCAAATAAGTAAATACTATTCTTAAGTAATCGAGCGAGGGTTTCATTCAATTAATCACTCATAAGACTTACCAATATTCGATTGACTATTACGTAATCTATCTTTAGGTAGTCTTAAATATAAAATCTTTATAAAATCGGTCGGCAAGGGCTACGAACCTACTCGTAACATCAGGGTAAGGTATGCGTAAAGTAGGAGTTTTAATCGAGGCTGTCTATGTACTTACATTCGGTTTTTAACGACTTTCATGTACAGATTGCATACCTTGTATTTTCGTTAGCTGCTGCGCTTTTCATTCGCTTTGATAAATTGATATGCCAGGGTTTTACCTATACCTGTTTGGACAAAGGTTCGCCCAAAGGCAATTATGGCCATCCCCGACTTATTGTCAAAGTATAGAGCGACATTCCTTACTAGGTATTTAAGATTCATTCGTGACGCACAACAGATAGGTCTGCTATGGTATCCCAAGCAACACAAAACAACATTACCTATATTAAACTTATAATAGCACGAAGTTATGAGCAATGCATTACAAGTATATCGTACTTATATCAGCTGTATTTCTTTTGTACGGCTATTAAAAGTCTAATTTGGGCCCCAAATTATACAGCTTTAAACTCTTTAATTTGGCTGTCTAACAGCATTATAACGGTTGTATAACATCATCATTGAAGTCGGGAAACAGCATTTTTCTATGTTTTCAGCACTTTTTGCGACATAATTACGATTAATATAAAGCTTGTAAACTGACCATCAGTTAATAAAATTCTGTTACAGTGCTTACTCCGTTATTTCCTTTGCAAATATAAATTTTACAATACATCAAATTTATCCATTAAAGTTAGTAGTTGTTGTGCAATTAATATAGTATCGTGTAATCTCAAGATGGTGAAGTGTTAAAATTATTTTATGGGTAAGTATCATTTTAATTCATTCTTTTTTGGTTGTTAACTTGTAATTAACCTGCGGATATAAATTTACCGTCAAAAGGTACCTATACATGTTTGTGGTAAAAAACAAACGCGCCTTCGAAAATATGCCTTATTCTAGTTTTTTTATCATAAAAATAACCTATGATATATATACGTTTTGTTAAATCTAAGCTTTAAACATAGTCTTTACACATATACTATATAATTAGCTTTGGTGGGCATCTGTGAACATAATACTTTATAATTAACGAAAATTATTAAATTTTTGTTGATTAACTGCAATCGTAAAAAATGTAAACAGAATATGGCGACAGGTAACATTAAAGCTATAAACATTTAATGATATCTTAATAGTGCTGTTAACCATAATTTAGTCAGACAAAACAATTAGAGCTTGTTATACGTAATCAAAACGTTCTGATATTTATATTATTTTATAAGACACCATTTAAAAAGTCTAATATACGACTTATTAGGGTACTGCAATTATTAGATCAAAACTTTATTAAGTTAAGTAGGTCATCAAGTTTCAATCAACATCAACATCAAGTTATTTTGATAAATATATCCGATTACGTTGATTTTAGACTTTAATTTATAAAATAATTCTTTTCAGATTCACCATGCCTTACAAAATAGTGCAAACTACGGAAAAGGGATAGCAAAAAAAATTTATTGTGCCAAGTAAGTAATTGGGAATATCAAGGAAATTTGCGATACCGATACGCTCCGATGCCGATCCAGTGTGTACGCGCAGCTTTATAGTAAAGTCTATAAAAACTTTATTCGACATTATAATATTTAGATTACTGGTTTTCCTAAGACACATTCACCAAAAAACTTAAAGTATAAGTTAATGGTACAAAATCTTGTGTCTGTGATTAAGTACAAAATAAAAATGCTAATAACGGTTATTTTACATTTCTTTTATTTTTATATGACATTCCCGAGCCTTAAAAGATTATCACATTTCTTTACCTTCAAACAACATATTGGCAAAAGAGTTCTCTACTTCTAATGCTACTTCTTTTGCTACGGAACCACTTAACGATGCGCGACTCTTTGACTAAATATAGGAAAGTTAAAAATAGCTGTTTGCCAATACAATTTATTTTCTTTATATTACGAATAGGAGTAAATATACTAAAATTTCGATCATAATAGAGCTATATACCTACTTTATTAATGACTTTACAAAACTTGAAGACTTTATAAAGCTTTTGACAATGACGAAAACGGAGCAAAAGCTTTTTTTATTGTTTAGCCAAGTCAACTATACGAGTAGCATTAAATTAACACTACCAAAGATAATTATAATGTTTCAAATCTTATTAAAAGTTAAATACGACTTAAGACATTATACATGTATGCGTTATAATGTAAATAATGCATTAATTTTTACAAAAATAAGATATAAGTCAATAGTCTTAGCCCAAGTATCAACGCTGTTTAAGAAGTCATAATTTAGAGTCGTCAAAAATGCAATTAAGAGTTTTTGCATTTTAAATTACTTTTTGAAACCATTATAAACTTTTAAGCATTATTATATTAATTAAATGGCGCTATATAAATTTAAAACCTCGCCAATGCCGATTTAAAGTGTAGGTATGTATAGTTTTAGAGCATAAATCCATAATCATTTAAGATAATATATAAGTTACGTGTTGCTTGGGATACTATACATACCTACACTTATAGCATTAGTTCGATGAATGTTGTCTACTTCCGTGGTGCCTACACACTAAAGTCGCCCAGGCCCGACTTATGCCGCCGGGCTAAGCGAATTATTAGGTTAAACAAAATGTACTGAAAATGAAAACTGACGATGTACTGATGACGTTGAAATAACTAAACTCAACTCAAAATGTGCGCAAAAAAAAAGATTACTTTAGGAAATTATCTTCAGATCGAGCGTCGATCAGCAGAGACTTCATGGAGTCACGTGAGAGCTGTCAAAGCTACAGTGAATACTGTCGAAGGACATCGATCAACTAAGTCAAGTACCTTCGATGTCCTCAGTTTTCCAGCGTTCCGCTCTTCATTACACCTGAAGGATTCTGTAATTGAGTAAAGATAAATAATTTATAGTTATCTTGATCATTGTCTTCACCATTAATAAATCATTCAGATACTCTTAGGTACTTTATAAGGTAAACGGTGGTATGTGGTATTATGTACCTAGTACCTACGATAGACGGGTGCGGGGTGGGTCGTGCGTGCGCGAGCGACGGGCGGCGCGCGCATTCAGCGGCTGGATGCGCCCGCCCGTGCCAGTTGCGCGATCTGCCCCGAACTATACACACGATGGTCGCGCGTCCGCACGCGCTCGCCGCTGCCCTGCTGTGCGTGCTGGCTGGTCAGCTCGGCGCTGGCGCCAGCCTACATTGTGCCATGCGAAGAGAGATCTCGCCCTGTACCTGCCGCCGCGAAGAGACGGGCACTGGTGTAATCCTTGTTGTCTGTCAACGTATTACCACTTACAAAGATATTGCAAGGGCTCTCACCAACAAGTTCAGCCCCGAAACCAAGGTTGGCCTGGATATCTCCTATTCGCAACTGTCAGACTTTGCAGAACACAGCTTTCGAGAACTCGGCCTTTCAATCACAAGACTCAAACTGAACTTCGACAACTTAAGGCAAGTTGAATAACATTGTACGTCACGGAGAGCTATTGTTTGTTACACTTATTCAAGTGCTTTACTCTTGTCTAATTTGTTCGTTCAATGTGTATTTTTAATGAGAAATTAAGACAATAGTGATAAAGATAAATCAAAACAACGTGTACATTGAGTATGAAAAACAACAGGTCTGTGATAGAGATAAGAGGGGCGCAGTAGCGATGAGGATCGGCTCATTATCACACAGTGGACGCCGCCCTCATGCGCCAGGGTTGCTGGCCGAGCTCTCTCATGCAATATTTACGGTCAGGGTGCTCACTGATCATACCTATCTACCTACTTCTTACAAGTATTCGAAATCAAACAAGTAGGTAGGCATCTCGGGATTATCAATTAATTCTTGATGCTTGTTATGAAACCAAACACTTATCAGTTACTTGTTGGGAACTAACCTAAATACATAAGTATATTATTATAAATATAATTTTAATTGCAATTATTCAGAAGAAAATATGTTTTGATAGTTTTGGACTTTTGGAGCTCAAAGATGACAGCAATTAAGTTGCCCGTGACCCGAGAGCTTGACCTTTATTGACCGTTCAATTGATCTTCTAAGATTTCATGTCATCGTAATTGCTTTTATTAAATAGACTGGCACTGGGTTTTTTTAATCATGGGCAAGTCGCGTGGCGTTTTAAAGAAACAGTAAATAATGAAATTCTCGCGTATACCTACTCTACACTTGTTTTGTACAACGCGGTCTTTGTTTTTATTCAGAACGGGCTCGTTTCACAGAATCGAATGATATTCGTACCTACCGTGTACGGAATAGCTTATCAATGCAGTAATGAAAGTGGACTCAATTAAAATATCATGTTGTGGTAAATTAGTAAATATTGGGTTAGAAATATTTAGTTCCGTTAAGCAGTAAGTAACCTTTCGTCAGTGAACTCCAGATTGTGTGGGGATGGCATCTAGGAGACGTTGCTCGATAGTTTGCTCGGGTTATCAGGGGTCGTTTCTAAAGCAGTAAAATTGAATGATATCATGTCGGTTGTGTCGTACTCACTATTTACCCATTAATGGTGTACTAATAAATTACAGTGGGTATTGTTTGTCGCATTTAGAATTTGTATGTACACGTCTTATTTACTGTTCCAAAACAGAATTCGTTAAGGCGTTATTGATATGATTACTACATATTTTAGTTGTTTGCTCATTAAGATAATTAAAATACTTATGTATATTGTCTAAGTAGGTATTTGTAAAGTTTTATATAGATGTTTATAAATAGTTTTTGATATTTTAAAACCAGTCATAATATTTTTTCAATGTAAACACAAACATGGAAAATATTTTAATCTTAGTTTGGCATGGATATCTTGGAAAAACCAGGGCTTTTTACCAGCGACTCCTAATCTTCGATATAGGTAGGTATACTTACACACTTCACATTTATCGGAAAAGTCCATTATTATCATATTTAGTGTACCTACCTACTTAAATTAATGAAAAAATATTTTATTGTAAGCATTTCATTGGCATAATTATGCCTAAAAGTTTATGAAAGTTTTTCAATTACATGGGCGGGCAGATTGCAAAGGTTCAATTTTCAAATAGGTAGGTATTTAATTTTACATGCATATGTAATCTTTTTGATTGTAAGTGCGTACATGTGATGTCAAAATGTCAGCGTTTCATAAATCCAATTTCCGAGAATCCAATGATAAATTCCGACATACAATTTGACACTCCAAATCTCCTTTTTTTTCGCGGAAGAATCGCGCTAATCTCGCACAAACTTTTTTCAAAGTTTTTAATTCAGGCCTCTAAACATCCTCTAAACTTCCCAGAGCTTTAGCTGAGATACGCGCTCAATTAATTCAGCTTGTAAATGTAATTACTCGTACGTTTGTATCTCTATTTACCGTAAATTTAAAAGGAAAGCCACTTCTTTTCTTTATTATATTTTTGGTTGGATTTGCTTTAGAGTCGATAACCTACATAAATATACCTACGTATCTACTTATTAAACACGTATGTTGTTTATGTAGGTAAGTAAGAGCGTGCAAAATCATTCTAATTAAAATAAAACTAATGATTCAAAAGCAAACCTATGAGATGATACGTTTAGCTTTTATCCATTTTAGAATGGTGTACCTTGTACCTATATGGGCGCCTTCTAATCACACCCAGTTCTTCGGTCGAGCCTAGCGCGCTTCGTTTAATTGTATTTGCTGGTCCCGTTTTGTAATTTAATTACCCTTTGGCCCAAGCGGGAACGTCAATTATGAATCGTTCGACGCGGCGAGTGGCGAACATTATACAAACTACAAGGTACGCCATGTATTAGACATAGAGGAATTTCTTAAAACGTGCCATTTACTTTACCATCAGCGCTTTCCATATTTTTGTACTTTATAATAGGGCGTCAGTGACTCGACAAATACAGTTATTTTATATATATTTACGTTATTCATATTATTTTAATTGGCTGATAAAGTTTATAGTTAGGTATCTTATAACAAGAATAATCTAAAAAAATATGATAAAAAATAAATGCATTCGGCCACAGCATCATTCACAATTGAAAAAATACGCAAGCTAGGTATCACAGACGTATAAAAACAATCGTTCTTTTTGGAGAACTGTCACAATCATTTGATTCTAAGAAACTTTCAATTTCTAATAAAGAGGTAGCTATGTAGGTACAATATTGGTATAGACCAGCTAGCTTCAATATTATACCTTATCTAAGTTGTTGTGACCAAACCGCTGACTTCCTTTAAATTGCGCCACTTTTTCATAAAACTTCTTGTTGTTTGTTAGCTTAGCAGGTGCCTGAAACATGATACAAAACATTCAGCTGTGTATAGAAAAAATAAAACTGTTCAATAGTGCAATTTAATCTTCGTAGATGCTTATATCCGTACGACATTTAGCATATTATAAGTACTTAATACTGTGCAGTATACCTATAAAATACTATGCACTAAAATTGGATTGTTGCGGAAAAGGCCATCAAAATTAACGCTGTATTAATCGTAGACCCTTTCTTTGTCATATACTTATATCAGAGAAGACGTACGTTAAACAATTTAGGTGGGGACCCTGTACCCATCTTTAAAATTTAATGGGTATTTTCTGCAACCCGCTTTCACAGATCATAGAGAAATCCGCCCAAACTTGCTTCGAACCTTGGAGAACTTTGAACTGATACCGCCATGTTTGCCAGAATTTTTAGGGGTTTATATGCTGTGTGCGTCTTTTACGACAATGTGCTCTTCGATTTCGTGATTGTTGTTAATTTTAAGACAACTCATCCTCTTCATGGAAGCCGATCTACTGAGCCTCTAAGCGTTTTTCTATCATACAAAAGTATAAAAATTTTAGTGTTATGAGATATGAGAGATCCTGTAAGATGGTGTGTGCCGCCGCCGCCGGCGCAGCGGCTGTCGGGCGACCATGTGACCGTTTGGCGCCGCTCCTGCGCTGATAACCCCGGAACGTTGACCCGTCACCATTCACGGGTGTATGTTGAAATGTAATAACTTAAAATACATAGCGTTAGAATTAATCGAATAAAAATAACTAATTTTAATATACCTACACATATATTTCATATTTTGAAATAGGTAGGTACCTATAGGTACAGTAAATTAAACCGTTAGGTACCTACATATTCAAAACATTCTGTGATTAGTAATAATCACGATTAGGTGGTATAAAAATGTATTTGTTTGTTGACATATAAAATTAAATGAACAAAAATTCATGCCCTCTGGCTAGACTACAGAAATATCCATAAGAAATACTTAGGTATAACAATCATGCAATCTCGGCCTCAAATTTTTTGATTTAGTGGTTGCCTGGAAGTTTATTTGCGTTTTTTTAATTAAACACTACCATCTATGTAGTATTAATTAAACTTGTTTAGAAAATAATTTGTTTTTGTGATAAACTAACAATAACAACTTTATCTTATGAAAAGCATAAACTCATCATAATTCAGATAAATATTTATGCAACATTTATTTAATTTATTTGTATTAAATTAGCAAATTCAATACTTAAATTAATTCAAATTATTATTATAAGCAGGGACTTAGCTTAATTTTGCTTTGTTTTAGATATTTTGAACGATTGCATTTTATATTTCGGTATTTTATCAAATTCACATTACTTATTGTAGTGTTTACTAAACTGAACTACACTTTGCCACAGATTAATAAATAGATGTTGCTTTGTGTACCTACCTATATACGCTTATAAGTTTTAATATGTCAATAAACGTATAATCGTATCGTAAACTGAAAATCATTTCAATATAAAAGAAACGGCTTAGGTATATCAAGACCATGTGTACGAAGAGACAGGCCTAAATTAGTTTATTTATAAAGAAAAACCAATAAGAAGATAATTTTATCCATAATTAGATAGCTACGTATTGATTTTTACCCTTTGTTTGACAGCGGCCGGGCACTGTGTATACGCATACCGAGACATTCTTATGTACCTACCTGTTATCTACGAACTTTGACCACAATTTATTGAATCAGCTGGATAATTTATATGTATTACATATTTTTAAATACTCACTTCGTAGGTATAGCCTTGTATAGTAAACCGATGGATAGAGTAGGTAATTTTATTGATAAATTTATTTTGAGAAAATAATATAATATTCTAATCAATAAAGAACATCACCCAGAAACGGATGCTTTTTATCAAGTTCTCTTATTATAAGAAAATAATGATAACACTATACAAGAGACTTGAAAGATTACTGATGAGATATTTAGTTATAAAGCTGTATGTTTTTTATTCCAATGGGTCAATTTTCTTACATAATTTTAAATGTACTTAGCATTAATACCTAAAACTGGAGGATTTATTTACTTGACTTTCTTTAACATATTTCGTACTCCTCTAACAATGTTGTGTCTGTTTTATTTACAGCGAACTTGAAGAGAATGTCTTCACTAAATTGGATTTGGTGGACTACTTTAGTTTGGCAGACAACGCACTGGAAGCCATGCCTCGTCACGTCCTGAGACATCTGCCGCACGTCAAGACTTTGGATCTCTGCAGAAACAAGATTGTCAAGCTTTCGGAGCAGGACTTTACGGTATATCGGCTGATATTTCTTTTATACGCATTTTGTGTTTAAAACTAAACGTATTTTCTCTATTATTTCAGGACATACAAAAGGTGGAACATTTAGTAGTTGCAGATAATCTAATTTCGCATCTTGACAAGAATGCATTGCCAAAAGGTTTGAGACATGTCCATCTTGGAATAAATAAGCTGACCTCTCTGAATGGGGCACTACGCGACTTGGACGATTTGGAATGGATCTTTATTAATGCTAACAATTTACAATCTATAGATGGTGAATTACCAGTGGTAAGTTTTTCAGTAATAGCTACGAACGAACAACGAGTACGAGTAGGTACTTACCATCATATCGATAGAACATTCAATTCACTTGCGTTAATCTATAGGTATATTATATATCACACGCATTCGGCAGCTATTTTTTAGTTGACTTATTTATGAAATTCACTGAACTAGCGTAGTACCTACCTAAGACATTTCTTTTTATTGGCAGAAAGCAAAAAAACTGGTGCTTATTCACGCGGCCCGCAACGAACTGAAGAATCTGCCAACGGATTTGAGGCAACTGCCGTCCTTGGAATCTCTTTACTTCTATGATAACCAAATCAAATCTTTGAATGGAGCATTACAAAAATCAAGACGTTTGATGAGAATAGGACTTTCATTCAACAAGATTGAAACGGTATGTATTACCTATGCCTACTCGTTAGTATTTATTAGTGGTAGTTCTCTTTTAATTCCAAAGCAAAAGCAAGTCCCTATGCTTTGGTGTAAGATACAGTTTTTAATAAAATTATTTTCTTGCAGCTTGCCGAGGACGAGTTCGCGGAAGCGGAACTTCTTGCATACTTGGATATTGCTTACAACCAACTTAGATCACTTAACAGTTCACTGAAAAGTCTCAAGTCGTTACGATACTTAAACTTAACCCATAACTTCCTAACAGAATTTTCACTGCAAGAAATTAAGGGTTTAAAACGACTGTCAGTAATCGATCTTTCGCATAATAAAATTAATTACATAACTGGAAATATGGAGGTAAGAAACATGAATGTATCAATGACTCCTAGTAGGTAGATATATATGTTACGGGCAATGTGATTAATTGGGCATTATGCATAATGCCCGGGCATTATGAATAATGCCCAATATAAGCGGGCAATGTGATAAATACTATGTCATTAATCAAATTGCCCGGGCATTATGTATAATGCCCGTCACCTATTGGGCAGAGTGATAATAAACTTGTTTCAGTACTTTTTTTATTTTAAAATGAAACCTTATCTCACCTAACCCTAACTGAAAGTCAAATAAATGTGTAGGGTAGGTTACCTATTATGAAACTTAAAATTCTCATCATTTCTTCATAGGTTAAGTTGGGTTTTAGTTTAGGTTAGGCCATACCAGACTCTGATTTGTCAAAGGGTGACATGCGCTGGTTTCCCTAAAACACTTCCTAAATCCCTAAAATACTACTTCCCTAAAATATGTGGAAAGCGTTGATGGCTGGCACATGCGTTGAGACCTGTGTGAAGGTGCTGCTGTGATGGCCGGTCATGTACCTATGTGGATTCCATCAAGCTAAGCCTTTCACTTTTCAGCTTCCCTTATACCTTGTTCTGGATATTACAGGGGCATTTTTTTTATTATTTGTTTATTGATTTAAGCTCTATTGAAATGTAAATTTTAATGTTTGTTTCTGTGTTTCAGCCTAAGAATTTGTAAAACTTAAATTGAAAAGAGCGACCCAATAGAGTTTCTTGCTAGGTTCTTCTCTGGGGGCACTCTTGCGAATCTAGTATTAACTTTAAAAAATGACCCGTCCAAAGTGTTGTCAAACCTAACTTACAGGATTAAAAGAATTTTCATTTTCATTTTGGTACCTATGCAGCAAATACGTAAAGTTTTTAAAAACTTAATTGTGTTGAAGTACTTAATAATAACATAATTATGAGATGCCAAATTATTTTTGTACTCTACTTTAATAATTTTAGTTGCTAAACATGCAAAAACCTAAATTCTACCGAAAGCAATGACCTAAAATTTCTAAAAAAATCGACCATAATGTCTCTGATAACGTTTCAAAAGTTTGGCGACTTTAGAATTATCGCAACCTACAATTATCAAGTTAACGGACTATTATTATCAAATTGCCCAAAGACCATTGGGCAATTTGATAATAATACTCCATTACCTTGATAATTGTAGGTTGCGATAATTCTAAAGTCGCCAAATTTTCGAAACGTTGTCAGAGACATATTGGTGGACAATTTTTTTTAGAAATTTTAGGTCATTGCTTTAGGTAGAATTTAGGTTTTCGCATTTTTAGCAACTAAGATTATTGAAGTAGAGTAGAAAAATAATTTGGCATCTCGTATTTTTTTAGAAACTCTACGTATGTGCTGCATAGGTAGATACCTAAAAGAAAAAAATGCTCATAATTTCGGCATTACAAGATTTTTTTAAGTTTCTAATTTTAATGAAAATGAAAATTCTTTTAATCCTGTAGGTTAGGTTTGAAAACACTTTCGACGGGTCATTTTTTAAAGTTAATGCTAGATTCGCAAGAATGCCTCCAGAGAAAAACCTAGCAAGAAACTCTGTTGGGTTGCTTTTTTCAATTTAAGTTTTACAAATTGAACATTAAAATTTACATTTCAATAGGAGCTTAAATCAATAAACAAATAATAAAAAAATTGCCTCTGCAATATTCAGAACAAGGTATAGGTAAGTAAATGGGAAGCTGAAAAGTGAAAGGCTTAGCTTGATAGAATCCGCATAGGTACATGACCCGCCATCACAGCAGCACCTTCACACAGGTCTCAACGCATGTGCCAGCCATCAACCCTTTCAGCATGTTTTAGGGAAGTAGTATTTTAGGCCAGCGCATGTCACCCTTTGACCAATCAAAGTCCTTCCTAGTCTAACCTTAACTAAAACCCAACTTAACCTATGAAGAAATGATGAGAATTTTAAGTTTCATAATACCTACACATTTATTTGACTTTCAGTTAGGTTTAAGTAAGATAAGGTTTCATTGTAAAATAAAAAAAAGTACTGAAACAAGTTTATTATCACTCTGCCCAATAGGTGACGGGCATTATGCATAATGCCCGGGCAATTTGATTAATGGCATAGTATTTATCACATTGCCCGCTTATATTGGGCATTATTCATAATGCCCGGGCATTATGCATAATGCCCAATTAATCACATTGCCCGTAACATATTCACAAGGCTCCTTTAATTGTATTTATTTATCAGTTTTTGACACACATTCTATAATTATTTCATTAGACTATTTATATTTAAGTACCTAAGTGTAATAAATTCACAATGTTTCAGAATCGTGTGGATGTAGAGACACGTGTTTTGGAGTTGAGGTTGGACCATAATCGTCTGCTCACCTTAGAAGGGGCATTGATGGGTCTCCACGGTTTACTGAGACTAAATCTTAGCAACAACCAATTGCAACAGATTTCCCCCGATGATCTCATCGGATTGGAAGATTTAAGGCTCCTGGATATATCACACAATCGCATAACATCATTGGAAGAGACATCAAAGGTAAAGATTAAGGAGTAAGGGTACCTTTGGTACAGAAACAAATAAACTGATTCTGTTGCTGCGAATATACTTATATGAATGCTAAGCGATTTCAGCGATACGAATGTTGTAAATGAATTTAGTGTTGTTTTTGTATACTAACTTTATTGTGATCATATTTCTTTTCAGACCTTTTTACCCTCATTGGAAGAATTGATCGCCCATCATAATAACATAACCACGCTTGATAAAGACTTCCATGGACTGCCATCGCTTTGTTTGGCTGATCTCTCTTACAATCAAATCCAGTCTATGAACTACGATCTCGTATCAAAATCACGTTGTACTATTAATGGAATACCAAGTTTCCTTAAGAT
This sequence comes from Anarsia innoxiella, assembly GCA_947563765.1. Lineage (NCBI taxonomy): Eukaryota > Metazoa > Arthropoda > Insecta > Lepidoptera > Gelechiidae > Anarsia > Anarsia innoxiella. The sequence goes on from OX387390.1 coordinate 6,912,591, forward strand.
ATATCTTCAAGGTACGTATTTTGTTCATTTTATTTTGTAAAGTTTATTAAATACTTAACTATTTTATAATTGAAATATTACGGCAATGATTACGATTATTGTGCACTTGCGATGGTTAGTTAGTATCAGGTACTTTTATTTATTTGTTGCTAAAAATTGCAAAAGCGATTGCACAGAGCGATTGTTCATTTCTATGTAATAAGTTCTTTATTGTTGATGAAAACTTGATGTATTCTTTTATTGAAATATATTTTTTTACGCTCACTCATAAAATGCTGCTTTCTAAATGACGCCAAGCTAAATATCAATTGAAAGGCACTTGCTTTAATTACAGACAATCCCGTACTATGTGACGACCGAGTTTACGAGTTAACGGCTTTACTGGAAAGTCTAAATGCTCGTGTGAGCGGAGTATCAACATGTGGGGCGCCTCAGACTAGTGCGCCGGTGCTCATGCGCGCTCTGAACGACATAGTACCGCAGGACGACACGCCGGTGATCGTGGTGGCGCACATGGGGAGCGGCGTTCGCGTGTTGGATGGCGGCGACCGCGAGGTGTCGGTGGCCACGCCGCCGCAGCTGACGTACCGCCGCGTGGGCGCCCTCATCGGCCACCTGATGCCGGAGCGCGAAGGCGGACTGCCGGTGCTAGTGGAGCCGCCCGTCACTCTGCCCTCCACCAGCTCCAACGTGGTTGTCAAATGGCCCGACTCCAGGAGACAAGAGGAGCGCCCGCATCCTCTCGCGGACCACCTGAGGCTGCGGGATCTGAACGCATCCCCGCAGTGAAACGTTTGATAGCCGCGACGCACAAGCCCACGCTATCGAACTGAGTGCTTCGCCTTAGGAAATATGCTGCCTTTTTAGACTAGGGCAGAGTGTCTTTTGATTCGGTCGGATGCATGGGAAATTCTTTATGTAAGATTTCTTCCTTTTTGTTAAGGTCTGCGATGTAAATAGGAGATATATGTATAAGGTATCTATACGTTATACATCTCTATTGCTGATATTGGTACCTTTACACATTGAGCGTTTAGGAATTTGTAGATAGTAAAAGATACTTTATACTTTTTTCTTCTAATATTTAAAAAAGATAAGAGTGAATGTGTAGCCGACATATTACTTCCAAATGTGATAAATGAATATAAAATAATTCTAAAATTACATACATTATCTATTGTGTGGTGTGATATCTTATCCCGCAGGAAAATGGGTCACTTTCTTTCTCTTGTTACAAACGATCCTGATACTGTTTTAATCATGTAGATATCTACAAGTTTTCTAAAATAAAAAGTCAATACTCAATCAATGAATACCTATTAAAATAGGTAGGTAAATAGGTATATAACTGTTCAAAACAAAACATGAAGCTGTGGCTATTAGAAATAATAACCACGGATTTGGATTTCACTTCGGACAAGGTTAACGATCATATAAGTTTAATATGAGTGAGTAGATGTCTTCGGGTTGCAAAAGTGCTTTTTCTACAACTGATCATTATGAAAACGTATCGAAAAGAGTAGTATCGTAGTAAAATTTGATTATCGCGTTCAGATTTCGTTCAAACGTAGTGAAAAGCGTAGGTACGTGTAGTTTATACCTCCTTAGAAACTTAAAACAATAAAATCAGTGATGCGGTCAAATGATCAGATGTTGAAAGAGAAAAAGGGTCTTTAATTTGTTTAATTTTATATCTGCCTATGCTTACATTTTACATTATAATAAGTGTTAATAACGTATTAATAAAAACCAAAGATCACAATGAAAGCGATAATACCAATAAAGATAGGATTAGTTCCCGGTTTCTGGTTTCCTACACGTTATAATTTTATTAAATATTTTTTGAAAAATCTGTTATTAACTTTTTAAACCTACTGAAGGCTAGATAATTTCATTTTGAGGCCGATATTTAGTAGCAATAGGTAACGTAAATTATGAAACTAACAGCTTACAACTTTTCACTTACTGATCATTTTAGTTGGTTTTTCTCATCAAAACTTTATCTTTAAAGTAATTTTTTCAAACATTTTAACTTTAGATTGTAGTTCTCTTGTATATTTAATAAATAAAAATATCCATTAGACCGTTATATTTTCATTTTCGTTGTGTTTGTAGCTTTAGATGCCACTGTATGGAGATTTATTGTGAATGTAGTTGTTGTTCTAATTAAATATTATTTCACAGAAAGCTTTTCATTTAAAAATAAACAACAAGTATTTTTATCCATACCAATGATCATCGAATGAATGATCACTGAAGCTAAGATACTCGTACAAAAGTCAAATATTTGAATATCGCTGCAGCCGTAACCTGACAGATAAAAGTTAGGTTTAAATCGAATAAGTTTTATAATTATCAGGTACCTACCTAACTGGATACTAACTTATAATATTAACATGCATATAAAATAATAAGAGGTAAACTAGTTATACGAGTAGGTACAGTTAGCCTAATCTTTTAGATTATCTACTGCTCTACTCCGAGATCAAGATTGGCTGCGTTTGGATAAATATGTAGGTAGGTACTTAACTTACCTATCTTTTTCTTTAGCATTCCTTCTTCCATAGTAAAAAACTGCATCAAAATGTGTTTTGTGCTTTAAGCGGCACTTTTAGGTAGTAAAGGCGATACCTTGTGACGAGGCATAAGTACAACCTCGTCGCAGTTGGACGGTCGCGTTCGGTATTTTCTTTTCGGATTCTAAAATTTAAATTCAAAATTTTGATAATAGGACTGTCCGACATTGCCTCGCCAAGCTAGTTAAGCTCTGAACGTAATCCTCATTTACACTCTACTCTCGCCTCGTATCTCATCTCGTGGCTTATCTCGCCTCGCGCCACGCCCCCGAGAGTGTGAACAGACACGAGAGTGTGAGTTCATTTGTGTTCGACCTAGCCAGGATGGAGGACGCCGAAGTGTTAGCAGCATCAAGTCTTTGCTTACTGAGTTTCTACTGCCATGCAAATAATTTAAATAAAAAAGAAAAAATAATCAATTAAATGACTCGATACAAATTATTAAAAATGAAATTAATTAACTAAACTAATAGAAAACAAAATCAATTTCCTACATAGTTCTCAACTTCTTTTTGTTAGCTAATATAATTATGTAGATATAATATATTAATACAAGGTTAAAATTTGAAAGAAGCGAGCGCGCGAATGTTTGTTTCGAGGCTCTTTGACTCGTGCCCACACTCTCGTCTCGTGCCTCGGGCGTGAGTGTAAATGGGCTATGTGGAAAGGCAGGTCAACTTACCATTGTGATAGTCTATTTTTCCACATTATTGTTATATCAGTTTTTTGTCCTGTTGTGTGTTGTGCGCGGCCCATTCAGAAATCCCTTCTTTCGGCAGCTTGGCGTCGAGGGATACCTGTGACCCTCGACCAGCACGTAGCAGTGTCACACTGGCGCCCAACGTGGGGTCACAACCTGATGCACGGTAGAACTTAATTTTCTTCATACCTAGCTACTTACTATTCTGCAGGGAGAACAAGAGATATTTAAAAAACGAATATCAGATACATCAGCTATACTAGTCTGTATGTGGATTGGATCTGTGTTCAGTAACTTTTAGTTGTTTTGAAAAGTATTAATTTTTTTATTTTTTTCATAATCATAATCATAATCATATTTATTGCGCTTTTTATCGGCGTCACGCATGTTTTAATTTTTAAAGCATGGGCGGGACGAAACTAGTGATGGGCGAATACGAATGATTCATTCGAATGATCATTCGAATAGGCCTAATTGAAACTATTCGATTGTAGAATTTGACTATTCGAATTATTCGAATGAAAAAAATCGTTCGAATGAAAACATATTATTCGAATGAATTTTCATCAATCTCGGTGTGCAAGTACACTGTTTAATGGATTTTTACTTTACACCTTGAAGGAATAAGATGTTATGAGCGAAAACAAACACTATTTATCAAAAATCGACAGTAAACTTTTTCATTATTTTCATACAAAAATTCAAAATAATCATTTTGATCTTTTTATTCGAATGAATTAATTAGTTAAACATTATTCGAATAGCGAATGTTCATTCGAATGAAAAATAATCATTCGAATGATGAATGATCATTCGAATACCTCGTTAAAAATCATTCGAATAATTCGATTGTTAATTTTTCGAACAATCGCCCATCACTAGACGAAACCATAGACTCATAGACGAATAGTAAAGAACGAATGAATGAATAAGTTGGATTGAAAACAAATCGAAAGAAAGAAAGACAGCTGTCATGTCATGAATGTCATGTTCCGTTCGTTTGTTGCGTTGCGTTGTGATTGTGAAAATTGTGTAAAAAAAAAGAAGAGGTACCTAGTGAAATCCTACCGTATAAATTTCATATTTACTGATCCATTGAATGTCGCTTTTAAAACGATATAGTGCTTTTGGCCTTTAATTTACGCGGGGTGCGACTACTTTCGTGTGCTAGCATTATAATGTCATATCAGGTATTTGGGTTCTTGAAGTCTTGAACAGAAAGTGCGCGATTCATAATGTCGCCGGATCAAGAATTCTTTTCTTTATACGACAGCTCACCGGATAGTTTACTTGATATATGCATGGATTATATTGTGAATAATTTAAACACTATTACGAGATTAGATCCTTTCAATCGTTGGCGTAAACTCAAGGACGACGTCATATTGCCAGCTGAATTATGTGAGAAGTTTCTACAGTCGTATCAGAAAAACAACCGCGTCAATGACAACATCGCCAACTTATTTCGAGACAGGACGCGCACCAGATTATACAACGTAAAGCTGCGGAACTCGCGCATCACGGACGAGGGGCTGCGCTGCCTAATGGAACATGAGCCCTACGAGCTGGAGCTGGTGCAGTGCGAGTACCTGTCACAGTCGTCTTTAGATGTTATCAATAGCAACAGCAAAAATCTAGTCTCTCTGAAGTTTGGGCCCATGACATATGTTTTTTCACAAGATGAAAGTTTATTTAGACAAAGAGGCTATGTAATTGATGCGCCTAATTTGAGACGGCTTACCATTTTGCACCGAGGTTTACCTATTTTACCTCTGTTGTTGCTTAAGCCTTTAACTAATCTAACACATCTGGATCTCTCTGAATGCACCTCGGCTGGCTCCATCTGGACATTAAATGAATTGAAAGATCTGAAATGTCTCATTTTACATAGTGTTCATTGGTCCAAAGACGTCATAGATTGGATAGCAACCCTGAAATCTTTGCGCCACTTAGACATATCCCAATCTGTAGAAAAGAATGGGAAATTTTTCAACCCAAATGATGTTTTGGCAAAACTAGTTACTAGTTTGACTCATTTGGAGTCCTTGGATATTTCTGGCACGAATCTAGCTGGATCAGGGGCAGCAGCAGTGTCTACTCTCAAGGCTGAGTCAAGTGACAAAGAGGAAGAGCAGTTGGTACGCTGTGATATACCGGGTCTGGTCAGTCGAGTCAACAGACCACTTGAATTCCTGGGATTGTATGGGACTCACCATGGAGCCTGTAAAAGACATGATATTCCAGCTAAAGTTGTGAGTATATTGTTATTTTATTATTTTTATATTAAAATAAATTTTATGTTGTAACTGTTTCTAATTCAAATGCTAATCAGTGGATTGTAATCATCTTGTCTAACATGGTAACATTGACAACAAGAATCTGAATATAAAACCTGAAAAGCTATAGCTAAATGATGGAGTTATGTTTTTTGTTATTCTTTCAATTCCTTAGTGCAATGAAAAGATGAGAGCTCTAAGCATGGGACATGTAAAATAGAGATGTGGGACTTTTGACTAAGAGTAAAGGGGATATATTGTTGGTCTCTATTTGTATACAGACAGTATTTGTTTGTTTGATTCAGGTTTATTTGTTAATTTAGTTTGTATATAATTATTTAGTAACTTGTCTTTTTCTAGATTTCTGGTGATGCTAATGAAGAGCAAATTCTCACAGCAGCTGTCCAGTATATGGAACGACCTGTGATGTTGATTCGTGTCCTGAATGACCTTTACTACCTGTTTCGATATGAGAATAATGCATATGTGGGGCGTGCTCTATCTGTAGTTCTAGATGCAATGGATAAACATGTGACAGAAAAGCACATTCAGATTTCGGGAAGGTAATTACTAGTATATACTAGTTTATTTCCAATCACCTTGTCAATCTTGGTCATCTGTTTCGGTACTGTCTATTGTCTGCGCTGGCATTTATTATTTCGTTTAAGAGGACATGGCAATGCAGGTTATCCATTTAACTGTACTTACTGTATTTGAGTTCAACAAACTTGCAGTGAAAATCTTTCATACCTACTCTTATATTTGTACTATGAGAAGCATAATAATTTATTTTACACTTTCATTTGCACAGTGCGACACTGTTCTACATTGTAAAAGGGCGCGAGAAGGCTCGCATCGGCATAAAGCTCAAAAGACGTATTATCACTGCTCTCTTAGACGGAATGGAGGCACATCTGGGTGATGACACCATGATGCGTAACGGTTGTCTCACACTTTGCCAATTCAAGATACCAGTAGATGTGGTAAGTGCTTTAATTACTTCTTAATGTAAACCTTAACTAAATTCATTGTGGGTATTAAGACTTTTGATATTATTACTTATAATTTCAGTTGTTCGAGTATGAACGGGTAGTTCAAATTTTGCTAAATGGAGTTGCTGATGTGAATCAAGAAGGGTTTGTTCAAAGAATTGCGATCTACCTTCTCAATTCGTTGGCCTGCCAGGTTGACGGGAAGCAAAAACGTTTTCTCGGAAATCATGGTGCTATTGGGGTATGTACCACAATACTTTTTCCAAGTACCCTCTGTTATTTAAAATAACTTAAAAAAGTTATTTAAAATAACTTTTTTAAGTTATTTTAAATAACAGAGGTTTGGTTTGGTTTCTCATATTACTTAATTTGTACTCTACTTACCCCTGTCTAATGTGTTATGCTTTGCGTATTTATTACTAGTAGTAAATAAAGATTCTTGCTAATAAGTTACATCATGCATTCATATAGATAGCTGCATCGTGCAGTTGGGGGCTTGGCTTATACAACACTGTACTACACATATGACTTCATTGTCTAAAGAACAAAAATATTTATAAACTGTGTAATGTAATCTATTCTTATATATCTAATCATAAGTGTGCTAAAAAGAGACATTAATTGGCCAATTGCGAACGATGTACTAATATAAAGTATAAGAAATAATCAGTATTTTTCAAGGAATAGTATCTGTGACGAGCAACCGAAATATGTCAGTTTTTGACAAAAAAATTGTAGGCTTCGTCCAGTAGTGGCATTTCTATGGACCTTTTAAGTAGGTAGGTAGCAAAGTCCATATAAAGCATATAAATAAAAAATAGCGAATTAAATAATACTTATGGATACTAAGTGGCACAAGTAAAATTAAAGTGACCCAGACCTGTGTGTGCGAAATGAATATATTGTAAATAAAATGCGAAACTAACTATCTATTTAGTATCTAGTGATCTAGTATAATACCTAATTATAAAGAACTTTATGGTACTGTGACCCGGTCGCAGCGACTTTATACATTTTAGATATCATTCCGTCTATGAGCCTAGCATGGGTTTTGGAGTACATTATATTTATAGCTTTGACAGAATTCATTGTAGAAATTACTGGCTTTCACTAGTTCAATGTATTGATTACCTAGCTTATGAGCGGCAAATTACTAAGTATTCGATGCAACGCCGGTTCGTTAACCAGTCGCTGGTCAGACGGCGATGCAGTATTGTGCCAGTGCACAGTACGAATACTGCACTCTTTCTTTACATCAGCCTTTTAGCGACGGGATGACATGACGCATTTCCAATGATGCAGAATACAACTGGATAGAGAGCAAGGAACGAGGCCATTGTCCATCAGTGGGGTCGAAATGGGCCAGCTAGTAGAATGTATTAATATACAAGCTAATGCTTGTTATACTATATTTTATGCGTATTGATATATGTATGTTTAAATTCCGTAGGTAGATGAACAGGCGAATTCAGCTATTGTATATAAATTTGATATCGCTGACTTATAAATTGCATTTGAAATTATTTGTATGGTTATAGTCCTAAAATGATTGTTACATTTACTTGCCTATGCGAATGTTTTGCTTATGAATTTACTTTTAAAACTCAACATTTATGTATTCTCAGATCTGGTTAAATATATTGAGACTTTTTTAATTACATTTGATATTAGAGGTTGCTCGCGACTTCTTATATGTTTCTCATCATACCTTGGAAAAAATCATGATATATAAACCAAAATCTATTCAGTAGTTTTGCGTGAAAGAGTAACAAACATCCATCGGGACAAACATTGACATTTATAATATTAGTAGGATTCTCTATCCATGTCTAGATGACGAGCCTGTCTTGTTTAGTACTAGTGGAATGGTAAAACCAGGCACGCAGTAGAGAATTGAATGGCAAGTATGTGAATGGTCTTGCCCAGTCACGCAAGCTCTCTATGAAAATGACTTAAAGCGAACCTTAGAGGATAGGTAGCAGCAGCGCCTCTCTCTTTGCTGAGTAAAGCATTCTTCCGCTATTTGGTAATTTCACCCGAACATAACGGACGAGAAAAATAACAATCTGGTTATTGCATATTTTAAAAAGTTTTACGTACAAATAGAGATCATTTTTATTATCAGAATAATTTAAGGAAAAGTATGAGACACTATCTCATTTTAAGTCATTTATTCTAGAAGCGAAATCTTCTATTTTATTAGAAATGTATACCGTAGTTACTCGTGATACTGTATTCAGTAATTAACAATGGCTTGCTGATTTATCGTAGACATATTGTTGATGTTAACAATAACTCGAATAAAAAGGAAAATTCAATTCAAACGATGACCTGCATAATATGATATTGCAAAGCTAATATTTTCTCGATATAACTCAATTATCTAACTTAGTTGCATAATACTCTTCCAGAAAATGCTGAACTTAATAACCGACAGACTGGAGCGACGTCTATGCGATGACGTGTTGGAAGTAGCTTGGTCAACTATGTGGAACGTAACCGACGAGACACCGCAGAATTGCCAGCGGTTCCTCGAAAACCGCGGCATGGAACACTTCCTCGCTTGTCTTAAGGTATACTTTGGGTACAACAGAAAAGTTTGAAAGTAGGCTAGATGTAAAAAATACAGAGTGCTGAATTGAAACTAGCTTTTATCTCAGATTTTGACACTAGGCTGGTGCCTATTTAGTAGCAAATTACAATGCTAAGAAAGATAAAACGAAGATTGTAACCCACATTTACAGAAGATATTTACCATGATACACTACCATTCCTTGCTGCTGCTCTAATAACTTAATATGGTCCTACACATCCATAACAACCAAGTATTCTATTATTTATAGTTTTGTCATATCGATTGTAGCATTTGTTATATAAAATAATCGCGGATTTCAGGTGTTTCCTGAGAAAGATGAGTTACTGCGTAACATGATGGGTCTGCTGGGTAACGTGGCGGAAGTGGCGGAGCTCCGGCCTCAGCTCATGGACAAAATGTTCCTCACCGTCTTCTATGACTTGTTGGACTCCTCCAGCGACGGCATCGAAGTACGTTATACAGTTATACAAAACCGGCTTTTCTTTAATATGGTCTTCTAGAATTCTCTCATTGTCTTCGTGAAGGACTTTTACTTCAAACGCTATAATCAAAGTGATTAATTATTATTAGTTAAATGTTGTACTTTCTAATTTCGAAGGTAAGCTACAATGCAGCTGGAGTTTTGGCCCACATGGCTTCTGACGGCCCGGAGGCTTGGACTGTGGACGAGCCGGCGCGCGATGCGGTAAACTAATTTTATTTTACTAAGTAAAATGTGAATTTTACTACAATGAATTAACCCCTATCATTTTAGCTAGCGATTTTTCAGGAATATATCGTTGTATACAAAAGCAATCAAAATTCTAAGAATTTTTAACATCGTCATTTATGAATGAGCTTGCTAGGTAATTTGAATACATTGATGAAATACATGCTTAACTGAAGCTGCTCCTGCAGTACGGAAACGGCCAGAGAAGTGTTTTGCTCACGTGACTTATCAGTCTGATGCGAAAATCATATAACGTCAAGACTGATCTTTAAAGCGGCTGCAGTGGCTTAATACTGTAATGAGAGGTTCTCATTTATGTGATGCAGGTACTGGAACGCGTAACAGCAGCGGTGAGGCGCTGGGACCTGCACGCCGAGCGCAACATTAACTACCGCTCGTTCGAGCCCATTCTGAGACTGCTGCACGCGCACCACACCCCACAATGCCAGCACTGGGCCGTCTGGGCGCTCGCCAATCTCACCACTGTCTACCGTACGTATTACTCGTAGATACTTCTTTCAACATCCTTCAATATACTTTCAAAAGATGACTGCCAATAATATCTCTGCTTTCCTTTAGCTGACAAGTACTGCGGATTGGTGGAGGCTGAAGGTGGCCTGAAACCGCTTAAAGAAATTCTCCTCCACTCCGACCCGAACGGCATGATCAAGTACCTGGCTGGCATCGTACTCAATAACTGCTCGCGGTGGGCCATCCGCGACAGCGACTCTCCGCCGGTTCCACTCTGTCTGGACAACTAACTAAGGGAGTTCTTTGAGGAGATTGATCCTCAAATCGAAGAGGAATAGGCGAGTGTTCATACTGTTCGCCGCCGGCTGCCACGGCCGCGCGCGTACCGCCTGCCTCGACAGAAGTCTGTTCAGTGTACAAACGTGCGTGAAACTACGTAGACGTTGAATAGTTCTGACAGAACTTGAAATCGTATCGAATCGAAACCCAACGTGTAAGGGTTCACTGTGTTAGTACAATAAGTAAATTATACCAATGGGTGGAGTGTGCCAGTATCTCTAAGTGATATTTCAATCGACTTTGGATATTCACCGGCAGATTAACAAGATGATTTTATCGAGCTTACAATCTTCATTAATAAATGTACCGTCAATGTTTTACGATGCGAATTATCATAAATTGTTTGTAATTTAAAATTCTTGTAGGTTACAATTAATTAACTTGAACTTGTTTTAGAAATATACTGAACTTTAATATATTCAAATAAATGTTTGATGTTAGCAGATATATTTGTCATTGATGTAAAAATAGGATTATTGTAATAATTTTAAACATGATGTCATTGCTCGTCATAGTATACCTAGTTGTAGAAAAGGTTAAAAGTTATTTATCCGTTAAACATTGTACCATCTCATTCCTATTATTGCCTATTCTTACATTGCAGCTATTCCTATAGCCTTAAACCTTTAAGGGACCGTTTGCGTTAATGACCTTTTCTACAACTGGCAATTATTGTTATAAAAATTATTTAGTTCATTTTATCAAGAAGACAAGATTTGATTTACTTTAATGATTGATAATTATTTATCGAATTTTATGGAATCTTCAAAAAGTTGAATTATAGAATGCACTAACATGGCAAGTGATGAATACTACTGTATATTGGAAAAAATATATATGTAGGGCCGTAAAGGTCTTATACGTTTTTAAAAATCATATTTATATTGTAGATTGTAATAATTCATTTTACTTTCTAGATCTTTTAATTGGAATGCATGTTATATAAATAATATAATCTGAATCTGAGGGCACGCACGTGGTGCCCCGCCGAATATATTTTTTTGTAAATGTTTCGAATTTTTAATAAAGGGTATTTGGTTATAGCACAGATTACTTGTAAGGCTTGGTTTTACGTTTTGACTATCGGCCGAAAATGTATAGTTTCTGACATATGGCTCGAATCATGCTAGAAAATCTGCCTTAACAGATACGAGTTCCTCTTATGATTAGAGTTTTTTGAACCATAGCTAATGGAGTTCGCTAAAATGTTGCAAGTTATCCATGGCATTACAGGGAAACTGTGCAATAACCGAGTACCCTATATTTTATTATATGATATAAGTGTAATATAAAGCTATTAAATTAATTAACCCCGAATATAGGTTGCTGTACGGCGAGTAGGATTAGCAGTGTTTATAGTTAAGTGTCTGTTGTAAAATAACCGAGTGCACTTACGTTCATTTAAAACGCAGAGAATTGTACGCTTTTGAAACGTTAGCCGATGTTGCCTGCTGAAAGCCCGGCTCCGACCGCCCGCGAGGCCACTGCGATCACTTCGATACTATACAAATTCCTGTCTACCCATAGTATTTGTAGTAGTGTAGATTTAAATCAAAGTTTTAACAAAATCACTTGTACTAGGTAAGAAATCTTGGTGTATAACTCAAAATGTTCGTATTTTTGTCCCTTCGTTTTTCAAAATGTACAACTTTAAATGCTTAAGAGAAATTATAATAGCATTAGGACACATTAGATATGTCCACGATAATTATTAAGGTTGATGTATTTTAGGAAGTAGCATTTACATTATTGTAACCTGGAACATCTGATGATCTTTGCCTTGTACATTAGGCCTACGGTATCTGAGACAAGCTTATACAAGCATACATCATTTTCTGGTAGTTGATAATGTTATTGTAACTTTGCATATAGGATCGTTGATGCACAGATCTGGGAGCGACATTACATCCAGCAAAACCTCAATATAAAATGTTGCGATGCTCTACATCCTCGCCGCGGCGCCGCAATAACCAATCGAACTTTTATGTAAGCTGATTTTAATTCAAAACGTCTTAAGTGTTAATTTTTTTTTAAATATTTAAAACTTAGTTGATTTTCAAATAGATGAACATGAGATGCTGTTACTACTAATATAACCTTTTGTCTTTCCCGTTAGGTAAAACTTTTTAGGAATTAAAATGTATCAAAATGTAATCGTATGTTGTGTGGAAATAAAACTATTTGCTCTAGGCTCGCATGATTTTAGTAAGGGCCGATCTATGGGATCGATTCATAGTTTTTTGATTTTTTAACCAAGTGATTAAATAAGGCGGCGTGGCCGAAGTCTTTTCGGTACTTAGGCATTTGGCCGGGTGTCCTACAAGAAAAACATGATAATTAAACATACCTACTCGTAACGTCCAAAGCGCGTTATAATCAATTTTCGTGTTCCTCTTTAATTTTGATTTTTCTAAAAGGAGACCCGGTTTTACGCAATATCGTTTGATGAACATTTTTCGGTTTTTACAAGTTTAAAATAACAAACAATCTTTAACATCTGAACTGCTTTGTATTCAATCTCATAAAATAATTTGCATGATTTAATTAATAAACAAACATGTTTAATGATACCTAACTTGAAGATTGCGTCCGTATTCGTTTTATCTGTATTATAATGCTTATGTACCGTACATTAAAGTTGTTTTTTCATTTAAATGTTTTGTTATTCTTTCTTGTAACCTCAGAATATGTACAAAACGTATAGAAACCAAGTGGGACTCTTTTTCCAAATGACTTCTATTCTATTATTTCCAGTGCACCATAAAAACGCAGATATTATTTTAAAATTCTGTATCAACTATTTATGCTAACACCAGTATATTTGTTTTCTTTGGAACATAAATAGTGGGAGAATCTATCCCAGCATTTCTATCGATGGAAATAGTAGGTAAGGTATTGGTATTTTATTGTGTACTACGTACCGAGGGAAAGTCTTCTGTGGTAAGGATAGGTTCCCAATAACAATATTCGACAAATCGCATAATTTGTGTGAATTTAGGTCAATGGAAGTTTTGTCGTAAGATCAGTTTGTGGATGAAATAAAAATAACAAAAGTTATACAACAAATTATCCTTTATTTGTTTTAACATCTTATTTTATAAGATTAATAATATATTCCTAAACATTTTCAATTCATTCGCAATTCGTCGCATGCAATATAGTAAACATATATTATAGTTTTCAAAATTTTGATGCTAAACTAAACAAAGTTTCCACTTTTCCACTTTTCGCTTTACTCTTAATACTCGTTGGAGGATACCTACATTTATCCATGTGCCGTTTGTAGCGGATCAAAAGGCTTTAACATTGCCTTTTATTACGGCTAATAATATACGATTTGTGTAGAAAAGTATAGCACTATAACAATATATTTTAATATGAATGTAAAATATCTTAATCTAAACTAATTCTAAAGATTACGTTGTGAATATTATTCAACTTAAAAAAAAGTGGCTTTATTTGTAAATACGATCGTTTGGTTGTTAGTTTCTTAGTAACTTCAAAGTGATCCAGTTGGTATGAACAGTAAATTATTTCATTTGACTTGTTAGATTATAATGATATGTGGGCCCTAGTATATCTACAAATAAACTAGTTATAGTGACAATTAATTTATAAATATCACATAATATTCGTAAAAATATAATATCTTATGTGGTCCTTCTACCTCTATCACGTGTCCACTTACATAATGCTGCCATCGTAAATTAACTTTAATTCCAAATATTTCTAGGCCTTGGTTGATATTAATAGGTTCTCTGTGAAATGCAGTACAATCAGTGCTTCGTTAATTTTAGAAATAAGGATAATTTTGTTCCAATGGACTAGAGGGCCGGCGTTGCGGTAACTATTGGGTTGTTTGGTCTCCCCCAGTTGTTAGGCACGTGGAATGGGCACGGGGCGCAACCGCTGCGGCGCGTTACTCGTTGAGAATGCAGGTGCGCATGAGTGCGTTGCAGACGGCGTAAGGGTCGCAGTTGGACGCGGGTCGGCGGTCCTCCAAGTAGCCCTTCTTCTCCTCTGCCACGGTGCGGGGTATTCTGATGCTGCTGCCGCGGTTTGCCACACCTATAAATTATTTTTTACGTTTATTATTTATCCATTAGTAAGGACATGTCCTAACGTATTCGGTCTATGCCTATGAATTGGATGTTTCTCAAGATGGCATTTGTTTTAGCGAAATGAGAAATATAATAGATTTTATATACAAGTCATCTTACCTGCGCTGAAATCGTTAATACTGGCAGTTTCATGGAGGCCAGTCAACCGCCTTTCATTGTCTTTGCCTCCACGAGGATCGTACACCTTGATGTGCTTCATGTGCACCTTTGACAGCTTGTCGATGGCCTTCTCGATTTCACTGGTTTGGTAAAAAATGGGAAATTATTAAATAGTCTTCGACTTGAAAGTTCTATGGGCTTGAACACAAAACTACGAGACGACAGACTTATTATAGACATCTTCAAAGGGTAGTTTATGTTGAATAAAGACGAAAATTGATATCATATAATACTCACATGATGCCATTATCTTCTCTCATCTTCTTAGTGGAGAAGTTGGTATGGGCACCAGAGCCGTTCCAGTCCTGAACAGGTTTGGGATCGAAGGTGACGATAACACCGTACTCCTCAGCCAACCTGTGCAGAATATAGCGGGCGATCCACAGGTCGTCTCCAGCTGTGACGCCTACACTGGGCCCGACTTGGAATTCCCACTGGGAAGGCATCACCTCCGCGTTGGTACCAGATATCGGTACGCCAGCATATAGGCAACATCTGAAAAAAATCAAAATATATTTATAGCTAAAGATGGTAGAAAATTAGGGATTTAAGTAGTCAATAACCTATTATCATAAAACTTACAAACGCCAACTTTATTGCTAGTTTTTTCGTATCTATAGTGTGTTTCTTGGACCCTCTTTCACAATTCGTAACGTAAAGTATAAGTTTGTAATAAGTTTGTACATTGTATTGCATGTATAATAGTATAGTGCAAGGAAGATTACTGCATGATGGGGTCCTACCTGTAATGTGCCTCAACGAGATCTCTGGCGAATACTTTGTTGGCACCAACGCCGCAGTAGTAGGGGCCCTGTGGTGGGGGGAAGCCACCTGGGGGCCAGCCGAAGGGGCGCAGATCTGAGTCCAGGAGAATGTACTCTTGCTCGATTCCGAACCAAGGCTCCTCATCTTTACACTTATCGGCAGCTTCTTGACACTTGATGCGATGGTTACTCTCTATTTCAATAAAATTTAAAAACTCATTGTCTTATAATATAACTTTGGCTTATTTGAAGATAACTTGAGTCGATTGCTTGACAAAATATTGCCAATTCGTAATTTGTTGCTCTTAAGCAATAGCAAATAAATAGGTAGTACGATTTCTGCTGTACCTATGTGTACCCACCTGTTGGTTCCATGTTGTACTTGTAAGTGTCACACATCACAAGGATGTGATTTCCTCTGCGGAAGGGATCCTTGTAAATGGCTCTCGGTACAAGGAACGTATCTGAATTGTGGCCGTCCGCTTGACCTGTGGAACTGCCATCGAAGTTCCATACCGGTAAATCTGAAAACCATAATTTCTATTAAGTAATTGTAAAAGAAGACATGACAGAGCTACTCAAAGGTAATATATACTTAATAGATATACTTAATAGATCGTACGAAAAAATTAATCTATCTCCGTTTTCTACTTTACACCTAGATGAAATTTATTTATTGGTGATTCTAACAAACGAGTCTAACGTCCCTACAATGAATGAAATCTACTGCAACTACTTAACAGTTGTACGACTGCAGAGGACAATATTGGCGTGAAACCTTTGAAATTCTCATCAAAGCTTTCCTTATTTTCTTCTTCTCGTAACCTGCAGCGTACTTGAAAGACATTTTCTAAGTCCACGGGATTAAAGTAAGTTGATAAATAATGGTGAGCATATGTCCACTTCAACCCATGGTTGGCCTTCATATTAGCCTTTTGTTCCAGATCTTTCAATAATTTTGTAAAATTGGACTCTATAATAATAAAATGATCATGTCAAATATTGAGGTACTAAATTCGTAATTAAGTGGGTAATATTTAGGTATTGTTTTTTTTATTATATTTAAATTAATTGTGCTTTCCCTAGCCACCATTTTATGACGTAAGTACCATCGTATCTCTACTTGTGCTGTTGTTTGTATACCATGGAATAATCAAAACTGCCTTTGTTAATTACAACAATTAAAAAGGATGTAGGTAATAAAGAGAAGTAGATAATAAAAAGGACGGTAATAAAATGTAGGTATAAATAATGATGAGTAACATCATGGATGACGTCAAATACGACCTAGTTACAGTTGTTAAAAAGGAAAAGCTAAATTAATTCAATGCCATTTTATTATCAAAAGTGTCCATTGGAATCAAGCTTTTTTTTTAAAAACCTAGTAGGTACCTATGTGTCTTCTGAAAAAACTTTATTATTAACTTTCGCTTACCTTTAGGTATTTTTGGGATGTAGTTGAGGGTACGGTCCTTGCAGCGGAGGTGTTCATCTGTGCCGTCGATCCAGATGTAGGTGGCGAGGATCCTGTCCGCCGGCAGCGGCAGGTCATTGTACCGGTTGAGGAGTGTCTTCGAGAGAACAGCGTTAGGAGAATTCGTCAATACTGGTCCAGACAGTATCTTCGGGTTATCTGTTCGAACAATCTTTAATTAAAACACATTCAAATGAATGTAAGCAATAGATTGTCATACAACAAACCTCGTTTTCTACCAAAGCCAAAAGATTTCGGGGGTGCTTTCTTTTTGCATTCTCTTCTATCGACAATTTCAACGTCTGCTAGCATAACTGATATATTTTTATTAAATTATAATATTACGAGTGAGTACAGCATCAAAGTTGAGATTACAGTAGTGTTTTGATTCCCATTAGATAAGATAGATATTGAACTTCCTAATTTTTCTTCTGCAATCAACCTGTTTAATATTATGATGAGTTGTTTATTTGTGTACAAGAAATTTTGAAATACTAACAGAAAAAGTAATTACATTTACAATTTCAAAGAACTCATTAATGATCAAAACATAAACAAAGAATTTGTTGACAAGATCCGATTGACTTGTCAAGTAAGTAGGTACACAACACATTACATACAGCCTACAGGACGTTGAGAGTAGAGCCAAGGAGGTAGGTTTAAAAGTTAATGCCTATTTTATGCGTAAAATATTACCTCTAATTAAAAGACCCCTGAATATAGACTAGTAGGTACGGTAGTTTCGAGGTATGTTGAAGTAGGTATAGATACTATAGTTATCTGATCGGATCACGCTGCAGTTTGAAGCATTTCCACCTGTGCACCTAGATTTTTTGATAAACTTACCCTCTATCTTCCCATGTGCCGCGTCAGCCATTGCTGTGTTTATCTGCGTCTCCTGCAACAATATATTATAAAATAAATAAGTAAGTTTTATTAATAGAATACTTACAAACAATTATACATTATATTTATTTAGCGGCTGTCAATGGTTTCCAAGCAAGAACAGTGGAATGTTTAAATATTCGTAGCGAGCTACTCTTTCAACGTCCTTGGTAACAACCTGCTTTTAACTAAATAAGTATACGTAGATTTCTTAATAGATTATTTGTCTAGGTGTGATTTTGAATAATTCCTACCTACAGGTTATTTATACACCAGAAAAATGGGTAGAAGTAAATACCCGATTAGCTGATTTTTTGTCGTTTATTGACCGATTTTTCTTGAGGAAAGTTCTACAGTTTCTCTCTCGATTTTGGTACATAACTTTGCAGGTTTTAAGTATAGCTTGGTTATTTTTAGTGGGTAGATACTTGGAGTAGAAACATAAAATTTAATACGCACTATTTAATTGAAATAGGTAGGTACCTATCTCATACCGGAATATTACACCATAATACGAAATCTAATATTAATATAACTAGGTATTTATGTTTTTATCCTTGACATTTTTATTGAATGTTATTTGCTTAATCAATTTTAACATTTATTTGAGAATATCGTCTTATCAATGAATGGTTCTGTGACATTTTTAAATTAACACATAGTTATGTAGGTATATTACCTATGTATTTTATTTTTCTGTATTATTCATATCATAACTAGGTAGGTAAACATTTTGCAGTAACTTTTACGTTCTAAGGGTTCTAAGGTTATTCTAGTTGTGTTTGGTCAATAATTTTGAGCACAGTTCCCCTACTTACCTACGCATTCATACAAACAGACCCTTGACACCGAACGGCAGTTATTTCATGAAATCGATTGGCGTGTTGCCCAAACTAGTGACTAGCTGGCCGTCACCTCGGCGCATAGCGTAAAGCGTTCACGATACACGATACACACAAATTTACATAACTTGGTGCCTATAGTAGAATACCTATAGCTCTACAGCATGGCACCACACCACATTATACCGAGAGAGACTCCCTAATCAATTTATGACTTATGATTTATTAAATCTCTATCATAAATACCACCGACAACCTAATGACGATAACTCCTTGCTACGGGAAACGAACTATCTTTTATTTATAGATCAATCCTCCATTTCGAGAATGCTCTTTATATTTCCACCTGTTTATACCTATAGCAATCTCATAATTCTTGTACTAGATATAGGTACAAGTATGGTATGAAACACGGAACCTCATACGGTTCTTACATCTGAGAATCATGTAGAGAGAGGACAAAATTAAAGAAAAGTTTTGGTTAAGTAATTGAGAAAATAGTTATATTTTATATACTTAAGTATCATAGTCACTGTATTGATATACTATATCTACTTAATAAATAAATTAAAAAAAAGGTATATGCGGTAATTTTCTTGCCATTCATGCGTTGAAGTCATTAAGCGACAAGGAATTTAGGGCATCATTTCTATTTCAATATAAAACTCTACACTTGATTTTGTTAATCGGTTAGCATTCTCCTTTGAAGTTAATTAAAATAAAAGCTAGAAATAACTCAATAATATCGGTTCCTTCCTATGTACTTAGGTATTAATTAACGCTACGACTACGTTGTTGTTGTTTAGCAACATCACAGAGTAGAACGAACGTATGCAATGAGTATTCAAAAGATAAAATCTCTTTTTTTACTATAAAAAGAAAATGAAGACGCATTTTTTTTTAAAACACGTACCTACTTCGTTCGTAATCATATAAGTATATCCTGAAATCACGTTGTCACTACTGAAATTGAATTAAAACAAGTGCCAATAGGTACTCTAATTAGGGACTTAATTACTTGGCGCACTGATCAATATAGGTACTTAGTTAAGTCTTATCCACGCGAATCATAGGTACACGATGCAAGTACAGTTGTATACCTTATATAACAATAATATTTCTTACATGCATGTTATGTGTGATATGCATAATGATATGGGATAATTTAATATATCTACCTACACGAGTCATGTTGTTAGTGTTTGAACTAAGTACCTATGTATTAATTTAAACATATTATGTTCTCATAAGTAGCTGGATGGATGTTGTTTTTGTGTCTATATTATTGTTCTAAAATCTGAAAGAAATGACATTCATATGTATAATGTATGTATAAAGGTACTATATAGGTAGGTACGTAATTTCTAACCAAGAATAAATTACATAGGTAGGTAAGTAAGTACCTACTAGTAATTTAATATTTAATTCCTTTTGCTATGGTGGTGACTGGTGATTGATGTGAAATCCTTTTATCACCGATCGATCTAAAAACCACCGGTCGAATAATTACACCTACTTGTTTAGAATAAAGTATAATATCACGATTCTTTTTTTAAATAACTATACATAGGTACTATAATTATGTGTGTAAATGTAACAGCACGTATTCTCATATTTGGACGTTGAAGTCAATATAAGTACAAAGAAATATTACCGGTTAATACCGGCTTGGTAACTCGGTAACTCGATGTAAATGTAATTGACAGCGTACTGCTAATAAAAAACTTCGTTAAGTTTCAATATACAATTTGTAATCACGGAATAGTACAGAAAGTTTACATTCGTGGACTGTAATGTAATGTGATAAAAGCTATTTTCGATGCTTTGTCTCGAGTATGAGTTAATTTAAAAACTCTACCTACACTCGATATTTTAACGCGTCGTGATTAAAAAACAAGCAATCAATTAAACTGTTGAAGTGTTTTCGTCTTTAATTATTACTCTCATATCATTAATGTTAGTTAGTCAAGCACCTCGTCTCATATCACTTAGATACCTATTTATTTATTGCATTGCACATAATATCAGAAGTCAATGGGCCTCTATCTAAATAGGTTAGCGGCTCATGAACAAACAATTTTCTTTTTAAGTACGTTTATTTAAACAAGTTATAGGTACATGCTGTAGAAATAATTGAATGACAAAAAAGATCGCAATTAAGCTTATTTGATCGTTCAAATTTGGTTAACTGATTTGGCAATTACAAAACATAATAAGTGCCTATTTAACAAATACATCCTATTTGTTTGTGATATGTTAAAAAAAATGAGTAACTACTTACTTATCATCGGATTCCTTTGTAATCCTGAACCGGCTTGAACCAGATTGACTGAAATGACTTTTAAAACATGTTCCTATCTTTTTAAAGATAAAATGGTAACAATAGATAACGATATGGTTAAGATTATTTGGCAGCGGTCTATTATTGTTTTGATAATGTTCGGTTGCCTATTCCGGCTGATTGACGATGCCCGACCATAAATTAACTCCGCGTGGTCAGAATGCTAATAAGGTAGATCTGTTTCTGTGTTTATTCTATACCACACATCCGTAACAAATATGCGTAGTTATTCTAACTAAAGTATTACCACAAGGCTGCGAGACGTTATGAATAATTTACGCGATAGGAAATTTATGTAACAGCTAATTAGAACCATGAGCTAAGAAAAATATGTTGATACTCATAAATAGATGTTTCTTTTGTAGCTCCTAATAAAGTTTATTTCTTAAGTTAAAAGGTTATTAAGTTTAAAAACAAAGGTCGACAGCGTAAAGTTTATTTTCGGTCAAAAGTACAGTTACCTTGCGTTCCGTGTTCTTGGAACGTGAGCATGTACTTTGCAGTTTGCAAGTCATGATTCGGGACACAAGTGATTTCAACTGAATAAATGTAATTAGTAAGTAGGTACCAAGTTTTTGTTAACCACGCCTTTTTATACAGATTTTTGAAAAAGATTAATCAATGCCTTTTGTTGGTTTCAAAATTATCGATTTTTTGTCGAACAAAATAAATTCATCTTGAGATTTTGTGTAATGTACTCGTAATGTAAAAAATCTCCTATTCACAATGAATTTTGTAACGTAAGTATAGATGATTGATTATGATTAGCAAATAAATGCAAATACCTAGCTGATATAGAAAAGATTGAACTAGCAGTTTTGCTTGTACTTACTGTATGGATTTGGGTAGGTAAGGTACTTACCTAAAAGAACTTTGTCATTAATAGGTCCTGCTTTATATGATTATCTACTAACTAACTATCTACTATTATTAACTCGCAGTAATATGTACATTTTTAGATAATAAAGGACTGCTTTTTATGTTTAGATAAACGTGACGATAAAACTCTGTCAGGTACTTAAACCGCCACTCGATATAGTATGGCATATGGTGCATGCAGCTATTTATCTATGATGCAACAAAAATAAGTAGGTGGAAAAATTACCAATGACTAAAAGCACGCAATATCAAAAAAATGTTTTGTTTTTAACAGATAAGTGCCGCTTCGGGCTATGATGTTATAAAGATTGTATTTACTTCAGATTTGGTATCGCGAAACAATGAAAAACATTACCTACCCTGCGATAAAGTACCTATTTACTTGTAGGTTACGAACTCATTACAATATTGCTATTTTGTGAGTCACTTTATATCGTCGTATCTCTCGTCTAAATATAGAGAAAATTAGAAAAGTAAGGTGGTTTCCTAACTCCGAGTAAAATTAGATGGATCGGTCCCTCAATTTGCATTGAGAATAGCTATTACCCACTGATAATGTGTTTAATAGTAGTAGTAGGTAGATACCAGCTAGTAGCACTTTATCATGTTAACGTTTTGACACTGCTTAGAAAACAAGATGGATCTTGATATGAAGAACCTTGTGTTAAACACAATTAACTATTCAGCCATGTCAATTAACTTTTTAATGATTCGCTTAGTCCGTATCTCTCTTTAATAGCATAGGTTATCGAATACGCGTGATACCAAGTGTTTGACAGCTTTTGTTTGTGGGTCACTCAGTTATTGTATCGCGGCGGCCATTACCCATTACATTAGGTACCTACAAATGCTACGCGCGTACGTTAACTTAACACGCAATTAGATAAATGCGAGTAAAGATGATACGCAAGTGTAACCTTTACAATGCAATCGAGATTTTATTTTCTACAAAATCCCTTAGCTCCGCAGCTGCTGCAGAACGGAACCGCGGTTTTTGTATTTGATACGGTGGCTGCGCTTACTCAAACAAAATGCACTAGGTTTAACTAACACTGGTTTAACACGGCGGCGCTTTAACAACAACGTTCAAAAAATATCAAACACAAAACCACGAAAGCGGCTCGCAAGTGCTTTTTTTACCTTTTAATTTACGTACCTAGGTACAGAGTACTTCAGTGTTTAATTTCTTTTAGTTAAGGAATTGAACTACAAAAATAGCGACATTGACTGATTTTTCACTAACAAATTAGCCGGTAAAAACTGTTAATGCGATAGTGATTGAACGAATTTAGGTAGTGTTAAGCCGGTAGTGATAAGCGGTCATTCATCTAACTAGATTAGAATCAAGCGGGCGGCGGCGTATGTTGACAACGATTGTTGATTGAGAAAGCAGTGCGGCACACGTGAAGCGTGCGTGAGCGCCACTGCCGCCGCTGGTGACGCGGACTTGGCTCACCTCACTCTTGTGGAGTTTTCCCAAAACTATATCACAAATATAGGTACCTACATATAATTATTAGAACTCTGGCACAATTATTTTATTGGCTGCGTAAATAGCATACTATTTCCGTTTCTATAATAACGACGTCCTACTTTAACTAAAGTTAGTAGGTCTCTCCTCAATTAACTGTAATATTTTATACTTATACGAGGCAAGTTGAACTTTATTTTTTAATTAATGAGTCGCAAATTGAAATGTACCTAGCTGGAAATTACCCAACTCATCGCCACACGCTGACCGATTTTGATCGAAGCTGAAGCGGAGGTGAACTGAGTCATAGCACCTAGCTATACACGAATGTGATATTTAGGTATTTTTACATTAGGTACGTATAAACGCGGCGCGTAAAGCGATTGACCTCCGCGCTCTGTTGCCGTCCAGCTGATGTGCTTTGTTTAATAGGGATACAAACACAACAAAGATTCGTCATTTGTTATAAATGTTATAATGGAGTGCAATGGCATGAGTTATGGATGAACTTTGAAGTGTTAGATTAGACGTGTTTTTTATTAATATCTTCAGAATGGTGTTGGTATATCTGTTTTACAATATGAAACGGCTGTTTTTTAATATTTTATCAATCAAGTGTTCCGTTTAAAACTGCTCAAAGTTTCGTATGACATAAATTACTATGGAAAAGGTAAAAGCGTGAGCGATTCAAGTAATTTATCTTAAGGCGAGTCGAAACCAGGACAAGGTTTTCAATAGCATATACTTATGCCTATGTTAATGTATTTAGTCCTTGCTTGCTTTCTTACAACGATGATGCGTACAAAATACAAGTAAGTATGAGTATGAGCAATTAAGTAGTTCTAAATGTTAAAAATAAGAAAGTGTTTACTTTTAAGTTTTACGCACCTAAAAACTGAAAATTAATTTTGTTTGGTATTTACTTGGTTAATGTTATTGTTAAAGTATTAAAGTAGGTAGGTATTTTAATTACGCAGAAACTATTCTCGCTAGAACGTCATCATAGAACAACAAACAAATAAAAAATATTTTTGTTTGTTCCATTTTTCCTCATTCCACAAATGTACAACGCAAAAACACATAACCAGGGTATCTTCAGAAGAATTGTTCTTGTTGTTATAATGAATGAACTCGGAAGTGATAATGAGTTTCAGCTTCCTAATTTACGTGCAATTTTGGAACGAAGCTGATACGTGCTGAACTGTTGATACTTAATTGTTAAGCCCACAGAGCTGATGAAAGATAATTATTTTTTAAAACAGTGTAGGGATTTATTTTAAGAGAGAGTAAAAGACCGTTGTCACCAAACATTTTCCCAGGACCGGTGCGAAGACATTTTTCTCAGAATAAACGTCGTTCTTCAGTAGATATCGTAAAACAATGAAATACTTATAATATTCATGTGAACTGTCACCTTGTCAAAATATCATTGACATTGGTATGTTTTAGAAATATCAGTTGTCATTTCCTTGCAAGGAAAGTAAAGGAAGAGCTGCTAGAGTCTATTAAGAGTATATCGTAGAAGTGATGCCTTATTAATTATCTAGTTACCTAAGTTTATTTCGTTTATCAGTATTAGTATAATTATTAATATTTTGTACCGTCTATAGGACATATTACATTATCATATCTTGAATCATAGTCCATAGATCTATGAAGTCAATGATGTTGGATAATATAATATAGAACTAGATCCTTTTATCATTTTAGTTAATTATCTTGGACCCAATATACTAAAAATGATCATTTAATTAAATGATCCGAGATGAATGATAGTGTTAAATGCCAATGCAAATTAGGTAATCGTTAGTCAATTGTTTTTTTTTATTTAATTTAAATTTTATCTGTACTGATGTCACTTCTATTTATACATACTTACAATAACAATAGAGTAGTAAGTAACTATGTATGTACCTATGTCACGATACTTCATTGCAGTTTTACTTAGAATTGTGTTGAGCGCATCACTACTGCTACGGATGCGAGTGACCCGGAATAATAAAGCCGATACCGGACAAAGAGATAACTGTGTTTACATTACGTTACACACTTACTTATAAAGCAGTGAATCAGACTTTTTTAAGATATTTTCCATTCCCTGTAAAATAGGCAGGAATCGGCTCCCTACCTGGTCGTTTTAACATTTAACATTTAAGAGATATTAACATAGTTTTATGGTGTTTTTGTAGTTGGCCGACCTACTTTATTTAAACAAAATTTTGATAGTTCGTAGTGGAACATGGCTCGTAAGTCCACAAGTTACAATTTCAATTTGAACAAACAAAGTGGAAGTAATGTGAAACTACTGACGGAGTACTCGTATATTCGTATCAATTACTTACATAGAATAGTACCGCTCAGAAGGCACCAAAGGTACCTAAGTACTTATTTGACGAATAACAACTAGGTAACAAGAGTTTTGTTGTTTGTCGCTCATTACATTACTAATTCTGTGGACTTTTCTTTGTTTGGCCTATAAAAAAAGTTTCATGTTTTGATAGGAACTAAATATGAACGTGAATGAACGCTTTGTTTCATTTTGTTAAAAATACTAAGTTAAACTTATACTCTATTTATTTAATGAAACCAGAAAATGTTAAGCAATCTAAGAAAGCATTTTAACTTCAAAGGCAGAAAAAGATAAGCAATTTTATCCAGTCGCTAGTTCAATTATTTAAACGTTTTTTTAAAGAGATTTACTCTTAACTTTGAACTCTATTTATACTCTTAGCAGAAACAATGAACGTACCTACCTACCTTACCTATATATTTTAAGTAGGTAAATATTGCATACTATGAATGTACAACATCAAATTCCGTATGAAACTTCTACACGTGCATGTCAAACTCACGTTTTAATTACCTACACAAATTATCGAAAATATAATAGCTCGTTCAATAATGAATTATTAATTTAAAATAAGAAATTAAGTAGTTTATACTACCTACTTTCAGTTTAATTAAGTAGCCTTGTAGCGAGGTGTATCTTAAACTCTTTTACTTATTTAAATTTTGAAACCTAAACCAAATTATAGAAGAACTTTACAGAATAAGACTCTTTTAGTAAGCCCTTTATCAGTTTTGTAGTGAATAACATTATGTAGGTAATGTTAAAGATGACAGACAGCAAAGTATCTATGTGAAACATATAAGTAGGTATAATTTTAATTTTTTAAGAACAATGATGTGTATTCGCAAAGCACTTAAGATGGATGTTGTTGTCATGTTATTTTTTACAGATGGTAGAACGCAAGCGTGTTGGTGTGCCACCAAACAAGCGCATAATTGGCTGTAACTGATGCAATTCGCGTTGCAACGGGCTGGCTGGTGCCGCCGCTGCCAGCCTGCACGTGCTGAGGTCGCCGGGGAGTTTCCACACTCGATGGCTTGCCGCACAACAGACTAACATAAACAACGCCCTGATCCACTTCCAACTTTTCACCTAACCATCTCCAAACCTGTAATAAATATTACATTTGTTTTACAGTACCTGTTAAAAATCCCTCGAAGTACGCGCTGTGAAGTGTGCGTACAATCGTGCGTGTTGTGAATGGGTACTATCGTAACGTTCACGATTCGATCGCTACGTTTACGCTCTAGAGATTGACTGGTGTTCGGGCGAAGCGTCGGAGAATTTATGCGCACGCATCTCCCCGCGCGCCTGCGCCGTGGAGGGAGCTCTTCGTTACGTAGTTGGTCGGTGCTGATCGTCGAGCCATCAGATGCTGCACTCACGCTCCAATCTGTCCATCAATCAGTATTCCATTCACAGTGGCACTCATGAGCTCTTAGAGTCGGTCGGGATTGTCGCCCACCGGGTGATCCCACAGGTCGGGCTCGGGACCTCCAATTCAATTACATCTTTCAATTTAGAGTAGTAGGGGCGCCGGGCACTGCTACGTTTTCACAAACTATTAAAGTTAGCTACTTTTTGTCGTTAGTAAACACAAACAACAATTTGTTTACAAGACCGGCAATCGTTTTTTACTCAAGATACATACAATACAACAGGAAGTAAATTAACGTAGGTACTTTCCTACTATTTAGTTTTTCATTATTGTACTTGTAAACGTAGGTAATTGTTTATCTAGGACCAATCCTGAATTCTTCTGAAAACAATGTCTTTTACATTTGTCCGGATAGGTATTGTAAATTAATTTGACTTTAACTACCATTTTTAAAAAGTTACATAGATGTAGTAAGGTATCTACTTACCTAATGACTAGCATAAATTAATCATAAAATAAGTAGGTAAAGTAAGTAGTTACCTGTGCAGGCAAGTAAATAGAAACTGCCCATTAGGTACAATTAACTATCCAAAAAATATCTAATCCTTTGACGTTATAAATAAGAAGTCGTTTTAATTAAATAGTTTGATTGTTAACTATCTGTGTAGGTAATATTGTTGCCTGCAATATCATACTCTACCAGATTGTACCGCAGTCTTTTAACAAATAATTGTATTACACACACTCAAAGTCAAAGTATTATGTATTTACATTTATATTACACAATAAATTTAAAGTAGCAAGACACACTTTAAGTCTTGCAATGATAAAACATTTATAGACTAAACAAATTAAATGAGTAGGTAGGTAAATACTTACTTAATTATTTTTTAACTAATTAGCTCGTGCGGTTTGTATTTAGATTTACATTTTTATTATCTCCAAAAACATGCACAGAACCAATGTTCTAAAGAGATAAGTTAGTAGTAAGAAAATAAAACAAAAGATTTAGAAAAACTAAAAACATAGACATTTCTTAATACCTAATAATAAACGTACCTATCAGTAGTGCCTTTATGGGGACGTTTGAATAATTGTTACACTTTCACACAGAAAACATTGAACAGATTCGAATAAAACTTTACAATTCCTACCTGCTTACCTTATAGGTAGGTACTATCGATTTTTTTAATAAAATCTATTTCTAGTAGTTCTTGCGTGATACAGCACTACAAAAACGTTAGTCAATAGTGAATTATAATGATAATACCAGTCTAAAGAATCCCACTACTGAACTCTTGAGGAAAGTTTCAAAGGTCGTATGCTATTTTTTACTTTATTTTTATTAGGTATTGTAGGTGTTTTCTACACTACCTATTCCATTCATTATACTTAGAACTTGCATAATTTGACTCGGTACATTTATTGACTACAAACAAACTTATATATTGATATTTGCATCTGTCATGCTATTGTTATACGAATCAGATAAAGTCAGATTGTTAGTGCTATGTACAATTTTATCATATTTTTATTATAATTAGATTTTTTGTTGTGCAGTTTCGTAGACAGAATCTCTTTTCTTTTCATAAATGAATAGAAAGAGTTTCTGCATTAGTGACTTTGTCTCGGTTGTTATTTTATTATTTTTATAACAAATACTTTTTCCATGATATACAAATTAAAAATAATAAGTTAAGCAACAACGACAAACACAAAATGTGTCACAATTTGAAAGATTGCTCTAATTAGACGATCAGGTAGTTACTAAAAGGATGTGGAAAAATATTAGACGTGACCGAAACCGGCTTCAATTTAAAGAAAATAAATAGAAAATTATATTAGCATAGTGTGAATTTTGTTCGAGTATTCATAAAGTTAATACTTGACATGCGTTACTTGCGTGCAAATGCTATAAATGTACCTTGAAATATTTCCAAAGCAGTGGCGGATTTAAAAAATTGCCGCCAGTAGGCTATTCAATTTTTGCCGCCCTTACCGACCTTATTTAGTTTAATTTTTTTGTATGTATGAATAATTCTTTGGCACGCTCTATAAGCCTACAGGGTTTTATTAAAATATAAAATGTAGATGCGGGTGATGGTACGTTACTTAATACAGTGACGTAAGAGAAGTTTCTGTATTAGAACGCCACACGCTACGACACGCAAGAGGAGTTCTTGTATTAGAATTCGCCATGTTACTACACTAGAGGTTGTTGCCTGCATGACAGAAAAAAACCCGAATGGAATAGGGTTTGGGGGCCGGCGGCCGCGCATGCAAATCAAAACACGCATATCAGGAAAAGGGCTCTTACGGCAATGAGTTTTTTACAGTGCGTTTAGTAATCTTTTATTTACAGACGTAATGTGTGTATAGGTAATTATAATTATAAGTTTCCTTTTTCTGTAAGATAAATAAAACATTGAGAAAAAATTGCCGCCCCTGTAAATCAGCCGCCCTAGGCTTCAGCCTACTCTGCCTATTGGTAAATCCGCCACTGTTCCAAAGTGCATTATTTATTGTAACATTCTAAATGGTCTAACTAAATGGTATACTTATTATATAAAATATTACATACTTTGACATGACATGTAGGTAAGTAAATGACCATAAGTAAATCAATAAAAAAAAATGAAATTCAAAAAAGGAAACAGGTAATTTGAATACTTACTTACTTGGTTACTTCTTAAAATCTTTTCACCGACTTTTAACTTAAATAGGTAGGTACTTACCTACTTGAATTAGTTGTCAGATTATTGTACTTTCTTAATAATTTTAACCCACATTGAGTAGGTATCTGACACTGAAAATAGGCATTGTTATCTTAATCAATGTTTTATCTAGAGCTACTCGTAAAGATTTGATCTTGCTGTTTATGTTATTGACATATTATTTATTGCTTACCGACGCGTGGCACATAATGTCTTGTGTTCTAGACTAGGAGTCGTGAAAAGTCAATATTGAAATAGGTAAGAAAGTACTACAAATTAATTTAAGTATAAACAGAAAGAATACCAACCCGTTGTCGTTTATACAGGTATAACAGAAAGGGGGTATAATGCCGAAACACAGCGATAGTCCTTATGAAACTGACCAACTTTCCCCAAGGAACATGGGTCGTAATTCGAAAAAAATTTTTGGTTCGCCCATATTAAGGTACTCGACCTGCTGTACAATAATTTACCTTTTTAATATACCTACCTACTTACATAAAAATGTTTCTCTCGTCAGTGGATCGACCGGCTCCCGGTTTTTATAGAATGTGCGCATCTGTTGAGGAACCGGGGCCCGGTTTTTTCAAGTGGGTCGCAATTTTTGCTCTCTTATCGCCTCATAACACGTTACATTGTTTCTAATAGCTTTGGAGTGCTTGAAATATGAATCAGCCAGTCCAATAACGCTTCAAACACACTCAGCTCTGAAGAAAAAAATAAATATTTCGTCTATTGAAACTTGACACCGGTCTGTTTATGTTAGCGCACGCTTTATTAAAAACACGTTTTATGTTACGTTACGATCAACCTATTGCGGCACGTGTAGTTTTAGTGTTATTTGAAGTTTATTGTATTAAAGTGTAAATAAATTAAAGATTTAGATGTGATCATTGACTTATTAAAAAAATATAAACAAAAATGTACTAGATTTTTACGAAATCTAACAGCCTTCTTTTCTACCTTCTTTTCAGTTTTAATTGAGTATCTGAACATGAATGCTTAAAAGAAAATAAACGTTATTCAATTTTGAATAAGAATTTCAGTGATAATATCATTCCATTCCAATAAGAATCGAAATTCCAACTAGAATCAAAGTCTACCTAGATTTTTCCCATGTCTGTGGCGCGTCCGACTCCCGGTTGCACTGTCAGGCGAAAAGTAGGTAAAAAAGGTGCACTGGAGAGAGGACCTCTCTCCAGTGCACCTTTTTTACCTTTTTTAATAAATAATTGAGACAACATACATTATATTGATACATACCAACAGAATTTTCCCAGTTTGAACGTAAGATAGGCAGGCACCAGAAAAAACTTTTGTGTTTCTATAGTTGGTTGTTAGGCAGGGGCAGCAATTATCGTGGGAAATTAAATCTTACATTTATTTATACCGTGTTTGGGTTATCATACACCGGTACATATAGTTTTATCGTTCAGATAAAACTAGTAAAATGTAATGTTTCCATTAAAGTAGGTACCTACCTGGTTGATATTTCATCAAACAGGATGTTGTCACCATTATAGGCTCTTTGGTTGTCACAGTAGATACCTCTACTTATTACACGTGTACCTACTCGTAACAAAATTAATCTATAATCAATCTAAGATTACCTTACACATGTATTGATTGATTTATAATGAAGGGTAGGTAGTTCGGTATTCAGAAGCTGTCTCAAAATGGAAGACTGCTGTTACTTAAAAAAAAACAATTACTTATTTGGACATCATATGTCACAATGTTTTAGTATTTTTAAGACTTTAGTTTAATAAATTATTTAATTTATAGTATTAGTTTCTTTATTTATACTTTATTTCCCTGTCTAACTTCGTGAAAAGTGTAAATATTTATAATTTGTTTATATAGTATCTATACCTATTATATCTTTCTGAAGTAACTCTATATTTTCCATAATTACTCTCGATCACAGATCATTTCGTCATGCTTTTGTTTGACTCGCCTCTACACGCGATAGTGATAAGATTCATTATTTAATTCTTAATGTTTTGTGTAGCAACAAAATATATTTATTTGTGTGGAAAAGAACCAGACAACAACAAGACGGACTGCCTGCCTATAATGATTCGCAAATTTTGTATTAAACTAAATAAGGTACAGTGGGCGAATAAGGCCCGTCGTTTTGCAAGGCCCAAGCTCAAAAAACCCGTTAAAATATATTTAATCTGCACCGCCTTCCTCGCACATGTAAAATGGACCAATAGAAACGCAGGAACGCAAGAGTCGATCGCGAGCGGACGCCATTTTTTCAGTGAGAGCCGTTCCTTTACGGATTTCGGAAACGGCCACTGCATTCCTTAAATTTTGCTGCCTTAAATCGTAATTTTTTACTTGTTTATGCCATGATTTGTAGGTAGATTTCTATTTTGTGTCTTTATTTAATGTTCATTCTATTGATTTCTAAGTAGACAAGTCTGATTTTATTTTCATTTAGTGAAAAAATGGTACATGTGGGTAGCAAGGCCCAAAACGTTTAGGGTGGCCCCACATAGTTGATGATTGGGCCTTACTATACCGTATTGGGCTGTGTATAACCCAATCAAAGTCTTATAAAGCCCTTTAGTTTTTTATAAATTTAGTTTTGTCTAATCTGATGTAGGTACTCCAAAAAAATACAAGTAATTAGTTAAACATACCATTTAAAACAATGTTTTACTCTAATGCCATAAAAATGTCTTCTCCGATGAAAACACGGGAACTTTGGACAGAAAAATAATTCTACATAAGATTTCGTTTTAAATTTCACACATACCTATAACCCATCTTCAGATAAAACTGAATCAAATAACCATGTATTTTTACTTCGATATTTTTTTTAAAGGGCCTTGCAACATGCAATCAGGGCCGTGTATACCAAATACGTGTAATAAAGCCCAATGTATGAAAATTTTAACATCAAAATCAATGTCATTAGGAACTTAATTCTGGCCTAAACAAAAATATATTTACTTAAAATAGTAATATTTATACACGAAATACAAAGAAAACAATTTCCGGGTTCTTTTCTAACATGATGTAAAACTGTAAATTTCTGAGTAAATATTGATGATTTTAATTAATTCTTGCTGTTATCAAAATCCAAGAATGTGATGCTTTTCATATTTATACATCGTAGAAGTATTTAATTGTAACTTTTACAGCAAATTATTTGAAAACAACACGGGCCTTATTATCAACCCCATTTTTAGTAAGGCCCAAAATCGATGTTTTTTAAAATGGCTAAAATACTATCTCGATGTGGTTAATATTTAAAAAGCTGCTTTTATATTGATTCTCAAATAGTCGTAGTATTCATTATAGGCAGTTTCTTCCGTAATGATGGTATATTAAAGATTTTATTTCAATTTGAAACTAGGTGGGCCTTATTCGCCCACTGTACCTATTTCCTACTTATTTCCTCACATAACTATAATATTTTTATACTTAAAAGTCTACTTTTTGCTAATATTGTTATAAGCCATGGTCCTCAACAAACAATACGAACTTACAGCCTGTAGCAGTGAAGACTACAGCTAAAGCAGGCTTCAAAAAACAAAGAGTTATTAAAAGAACAAGACGCCACGTAACTTGCGGGGGATTTGGGGAATCCTAAGTAATAAACTGTATTACGGAGTTTGTTTATACTAGTACTTTATTTATTACCTACTAGTTTTTATTTTATTATTTATTATTACTACATTATTATTATTAGTCTTTGTTTATTTTTTCTTACTTTATTGATATATTTTGGGAAATGAACCTTAAACTTTCTGATATAAACTTCTTTATGTAGGTACTTGTGGAATCTTACCTAAGGTTGTATTGTACAATAATTGTGTTCATTTGAATAAAGAAAAGAAACAATGCCGCAATAATGGATCGACAGACGTTTGTCCGTAGTTTATCAGCTGTTCGCGACAACGGTTTGCTGCAGGCTTATCTAGTCGGAAAGTAAACGCGACCGTCAGCTGATGCTCATTGTTCGTTATCAGCACATCAAAGAAAAACCGATCTATAAACATATTCCGAAGTGTTTCCATATAAAAGATGCTTTTGTTGGTAACGTTATTATAATAGCTAGTTAATCATTTTAGGCTGAACTCAGGTACTTAATTATGCCAATGGTAGTAGTCGGTTGTAAGGCGATCTATACATTGGGCGTGCACCTAATCGGAGGTGATGCTTCTTAGCGTATCAGATATGATGATAATTGTCATCTGTCCAACTGCGGTGGATATTATCGGTGCTTTGACCGAGTTTGACCTACCTATGAAATAAATATCGTCTACTGGTTGTACATAAGCCTTTCTTAAAATTTCCACTCGCCTCGGTCGGAAGCAATTTGACAATAACTTTAAACAATTTTTTTGTAGGTACGTTGCAGTTATCGGTTCTGCATTAATTACATAATCTCTAGTACAAACTGATGCGTCCCGCACCACGCCTATATTGCCTCATGATGACAAAGTACTTAAACTAATTTTTAATCATGTAAACAAATTGAGTCATTAAACTCGTAAACTGGAAGATGGTTCAATATCACATTATTTACATAGGTATTAATTTTTGAGCATTTCTCTTTTTTTTGACCACCAGTATGTTTTACAGTGTCCCACAACTTTGCCTACAAAAATCTTAAATTTTAAGCACTTCAAGGAGGAAGCGGTCTATGTAAAATATTCTTTGTTCTTTTCTTAAAGTAAAACTACCAAGAGTTGTTTAAAATGATTGGTTTAAAAGAATATATTCAATAAAATTCTAAACGTCCAAATACCCAATGTATGAAAAACGACTTGTCCCATAACAAATTTTGTTACTTCAAACTTCTTTCTTGTAAAAAATTCGTATGAAACATTACTTTTTTTTTAATATAACTTTTATGTTGTAGTATTAAGATTGATTTTTTATACCGAATAAATAGTATTATCGGTTATTTGTGTTTCAAAATTTAATTTTAGTGATGTCCCAAAAAAATGTTCCAAAATAAAATTCTTCTTTTGTTACCTATTTTATACACTTAAATTTAATTTTAAAACTACCAATTCTATTCCATTTACAAATGGCAACACTTTAGAATATTTCCTCAGTCACCACTTTGCATAGCTGCCATACTATCAGTGTATTTGACGCAGTTAAAGTTCTGCTTGCTTGGCGATATAAAATAAGTTTCAGTTTTTGTTACTAATTTGCGAGGTTAATTCAATGTATTATTACTCTTTACTATTATTTTAAGCGAAATTAATATATTAACTAGAATATTTTCAAAAAAAATCTAGAATTAGTTTAAATTTAACCATATTAAATTATTAAAAACACTTGCGTACAC
Source organism: Anarsia innoxiella (assembly GCA_947563765.1). Classification (NCBI taxonomy): domain Eukaryota; kingdom Metazoa; phylum Arthropoda; class Insecta; order Lepidoptera; family Gelechiidae; genus Anarsia; species Anarsia innoxiella. The sequence goes on from OX387390.1 coordinate 6,947,948, forward strand.
GTGTTTCGTTACTTCCTTTTTCGTTACTTTTGTGTAGTAACGTATAAGGGGAATTTTGAGTAACAAAAAAGAAAAATTATAAAGGTCTATTTACATCAACTTAAAAACTAAAAACCTAAAGCCTAATTTTTTAAGTTAAACTTAAAAAAAAAAAACTAATGGCTATGTAAGGATTGTAAGGACTAATAAATAGTACAAAAAAGGAGCTAGATGATAAAAGCTGTAAAGAATTGTCAAAAAAAATGAATCATACTAACCCTGTGCACTTACCAACTTTACATTTTCTTGAAATTTTAATGAGTATTAAAAAGTAATTACTGAAAACATATTTTGGTATTTCATCTATTTTTTTTAACCGCTACTTTTGTTCATTTTTTCTCTTTGTCATAATTTTGCCTTATTTTGAGTAAGTGGAGATGCTGCTTTACATTTTTTATTTTGTTACCGTCAGTTTTTTTTTTGTTACTGTCCCAATATTTTTTTACACGTTTTTTTAAATTTTTGTCGAATTAATTAAAATAATCCAAATAAAAATGATTAGAAATAAAAATATTTACGTGAAAATTTCCGACAAAATATGAAAGCGTATTCAGTTTCTGCTAGTTTTTAATTAAAACTAAAGTTTGAATAAAATTTTAATAAAGTAACAAAATAAAATATATTCTCTTCGAATTAAAAAAGAAAACTTCATATTTACCTGAAATTTCTTATTTTCATAAAATATTAAGTCCATGCAGTTTATTAAAATATCATTAAAATACCGTATATATTTCAATCTATTATTATATTGTTAATTTAAAAAGTAACAAAAATGGAATCCATTTTGTACCCTCACTTAGAAATTCTCAAATTTTAACTGTAATACTTAAATTAAAGGAGTTTCTTAGACAAAAACAGATTATTTATAGTCTATTTCATTAAATTAAGTAATAAAATATTTACATTTAACAACTTTTAAATTTTTGACAAGTTTAGAAATTGGTGGTCAAAAAAAAGAGAAATGCTCTTTTATGGTGCACTAATAGGTAATGTAGTTTATATTCGTATAAGTAATAAGAATTTTGAAGATTTTCTGAAATGTACGAAGTAGGTATGAGAATTTACTACTTAAACTTAGATATTGGATACTTTTTTACTAACAATTTGGATGGACATGTATATAGGTAAGGAACTCGTACATTTAAACTGAATGAAATAAATAGGGCCAATTTGTTAATAAATTAGTTTGATTTACCCTTCGATCGGTTGCTACGATGTTTAAAGTACGGAGCATTTCTGCCAAATGAATCATACTTACAATTAATGAAATTATCTTGAAAACACACTGCAAGCACGTGTTATTGTGATGATTGTAATTTTTATATAGCAGCCAAACAAAATGTCGCATCTGATAAACTTTATGACGCAAATAACAATATACTGATGTACTTAGGTATAAACGTGGAAGGTTACTGATAGGAATATTCCAAACCTAGTCTGTCAGTAGGTAACAATACATACCTTTTTCGGATCTGATATTGAAATGTTTACTTTTAAAGTCAATAGAGTAAAAGAATACCTACATTCAATTTCGTCAGACCCCCGCAGAGCGCAGGCGGCGGCGGCGGCAACTCGATTTTGAAGTTATTCGCGTAAATCCGAAAGATTATAGGTAAGTAAATATATTTTCGGAAAATCGGGTTATCAATAAATGGATAGTTAATTAAAATCTATAAGTATAAAAATGGCGTAAGTAGCTAGGCATGTATGACTTTTGTGTTTAGGCACTTCTTTCTGAGCTTTTAAACAAAAGCTCTGTTGGTCAACAGTGCGCAACGTAAAAGTAATTTGAAGTTATAATAGTTTTCCCAATACCTTTCCTAAATACAAAGTTGGTTGAGGGTATTATGTATGTAGATTTAGTTAGCTATATTATTATTTATTTTTTATCCCTTACGGTAGAAGCTGCATCGCGTGCAGTTGAGTTGCTATTAAATGTATGCTGCGTGCTAACAGATGCCAACGTTATTAAAGTTATCATATAAATTGAAGTACCATCTTTTACCTATGTCATGACAATCACCATATGAAAAATTGTTGTCGATTGTTACAAACAATGTACGAGTGCACCACACGCAAAGCCTTTGTAATTAAACGAAATGACACCACTATGGAAACTTCCAAATAAGTACCCCATCAACTAATCTAATAACAAGTAGATACCTAACCTAATAACTATTAAAGAACATTAATATGAATTCCGTTTCATGTTTTGCAACTTTAACCGTCCTAATGCTTCAGTTCTTTTTAGAGTTTCAATTTTGTTACATAGTCCAAATTTAGGTTTATGTAACTACACACTAATGTTGTTTTTTGTTTTTAAAATTTTATTGTTTTATAATTAGTATTTAATTCTAATCTAATATACTCATGTATTCAAACATAATAAGGGGCTGGTTTCTCCTGACACAAGCAGTTAAAGCTTACAAGGAGATTCCAATTAAATAACTCTATGTAAAACTTTTAGAGTATAAATAAAGATTTATTATTATTATTATTATTACCTATGTTTGGCAAAAATTTAGATAACAACTACAAAGATACAAAACAATTAGGTACTTACAAGTGTTATATGTCACACTTAAAAGACTTTGTAAGTATCCAAGTAAGAAGTACCTTGTAAATATTTTACGCGGAAAACAATATAATGTCAATACAAAGAGTTAGTCTCCTACGAAAGCCATTGAAGTGTGTCAAAGTCGACTGGACAAGAGAGCAGGTAAAGCGCATATATTAACGTCTATTTAATAAACTATGTTAATTTCATGAATGGCGTACTGAGTGAGCACTAACATGCCTGTAATGTAAAAGGGAACGAATGTTTTGAACATACTTAAAGTTGCAAGTACATAAAAAGTCGCTTTTTGGTGTACACTTCTAAGACTAGTGCCAATCGATAGAGAAATTTATTACAAACAACAAATACTAATTGCAAAAAAGTCGTAAACGATATACTTTCTGAGATAATTCAGTATGAAGTTTCCAAAAAAAATTTTTTTTTTCTATTTCTTTGGCAATTACGTAAAAAAATATACAGCTAATGATAATTACTGCTTGTCGTAAATAATATAAGGCTATTATGTGAGATATTTCATACTAAAACACTGAAAGAAAAGTACAGCTGTCTTGTTTAAGTACACCTAACTAACTTCTTTGGAGCAGATTTTGACTGGTCCTGTTGAATCGTAATTATTGACCGCAAAATCTATTGAAATTACTAAAGTCATCAATATTCGGACGAGAAAAGAGGCCAATTCTTGCTCCGCTAAAGTTATTTTTCAATACCTGGTGCCAAATCCGCGTATACAAGTAGTAAGCCATCCATCGCTAGTAGTATCAAAAAATAGTTAGGCTATTAAGTGTTACTGACTAGTATTTATTTTATTTAACAGTTTATTGTAAGATAACGTAAGGTACAGCATATTTCTAAAAGAAATTTCTTCCTGCAGACCCCACAGACAGAAGTGAAAGCAAGAAGGCAGGATAGCCACTTACTACTTTTTATTTATTAATAAGTAATAGGTAAATAAAAAAAATAACTACAAAAAATGAGATCCTGTTATTCCTGTTGTTGCACTAATTGTCGACCGTTGTGGTCACCGAACGGTAAAAACATTTTCAGTGCTATGATGTTTCTGACTTTTGAGTTTTATAGGTACTTACCTACATCAATAAAGATTTATTACTCTTATTTTATATCTAATGTGTAACTAGTTTACTCCTAAAAAATGTTTTCATATCAAACATCTCCAATTTGAAATATACTCACAAATGCATTCGCATTCTTTTTTTTAGTAATTTCAATAGATTTTGCAGTCGATAATTAAGATTCAACAGCACCAGTCAAAATCTGCTCCAAACAAGTTAGTTAGGTGTACTTACACAAGGCAACTGTACTTTTCTTTCAGTGTTTTAGTATGAAATATCTCAGAAATAGTCTTATATCATTTACGACAAGCAGTATTTATCATTAGCTATAGGTATATTTTTTTACGTAATTGCCAAAGAAATAGAAAAAAAACTGATTTATCTCAAAAAGTATATCGTTTATGACTTTTTTGCAATCAGTATTTGTTGTTTGTAATTAGTTTCTCTATCGATTGGCACTAGTTTCAGAGATGTACACCAAAAAGCGACATTTTATGTACTTGCAACTTTAGGTATGTTCAGCTCCATACAAAAATATTCGTTGGCTTTTCGCTACCACTACCAACTTACATGACTTCACAAATTGCTTGTGGCAGGTTCGGTTTGCCTCCTGAAACAATGTCAAACCTATCTGACAGGGAGACATGCGTAGGTGTTCCAATCAATACATCAACTTGTACCAGTAATAAAAGCTTAATAAGAAAATTAATTATATGAGACTGTTTCTTTTCTCTCCTTTAAGAAGGAGGCAGACATTTACAGGTGACTTTTAAATATCATTCCTCATCTATGCGGACAAATGCAGTGAAACAGAAACTAGTATCTAATTCTAATTATACAGGTCTGTACGAGCAAGTATGTTTCAGGAGGTAGTATCAATAGACACGTTCGCAGTAAAAAGACAGTTACCAATGTTGAAACACATATAGTAGGTATTAGTTTTAAGCACAAACAACAGTTGATAAGTCTGAATCGTAAATTAAACTACAGTACCTGCCTATTAACTAAGGTCATAAAGAACAAGTAATTCAGTGCTAATGGCAAGCCAAGCCAAGCCAAGGTCACAACTTTGCGTCTCATAGCTATAAATCTCAGGAAAGTTATCCTATGCACGTAAACCTTCTTAGCTAGATGATGTGCCTATTTACCCCCAATTGTATGAAAGCCTCATTAAGGTAATCAATTAAAAAGCATGCCGACTTTTTCTGATTTCTGACATTAAAAAGGATAGCTAAAGGTGTAATGGAGCATTTGCTTAATTTGCTTTTAGGGACCGATGTAGGTAAGAGAAACTCCAAGTGTGGTAGAGAGTAGAATAATAATTTATTAAAAACTAGCCTATTTATATGTACAATATTGAGATCGCAACTAGCGGCATACAAGTGGAATAAAAGATTTTCCGTCTCCTTCACTCATCGCGACGTCCGTCTCTTTCACTCGTCGCGATGTTGCACGCTCCCCGCTTCAGCCCCGCGAACGCTGCGCTTTCGTATATAATCGGGTGGCGCCGCCTGCGCCGCCAGTAACTCGCCGGCCGTCGACGCGTGATGATGTATGCTCCTACAGTACACCCCCTCAGCGAAGCGTACTGGCAGTCTTACGATGCGGCCGGTGCGTGTCTTGGGAGCCTCTTGTTTGTGTTCATGGTCTGTAGGCGGTGAATTCGAGCTCGGCTTCGTAGTATTTTCTGCCGCGGGCGGCGTCTTGCTGGTAGTTTCGCTTGCATTTTCTTCGTCATAGAGTGTGTAGGCGGGTTTCAGACGATCGATGGATATTGTTGACTGTCGATCGGGAAGCTGAAGTGTGAATTGCTTGTCGGTTCGTTTCAACACAGGATATGGGCCTTCGTAGGGTGGTGTCAACGCCTTCTTCATTAGATCTCTTCTGACGAATACACTCTTGCAGGTTTTTAGGTGAGGATGGACGAATACGCTTCTACTGTTGCTGTGTGGTTCGGATGGTACTGGTCGCAAGTCGTTGATGGTTTTCCGTAGATCTTCTATTAAAGGATATCCCATTGAAACATGTTGAGAAGGCGATGGTGTGACGAATTCGCCCGGTAGTCGAATGCTGCGGCCGTAGGTTAATTGCGCCGCACTCACTCCAGTATCGCTGCGGCCCGCCGCGCGCAGCCCGAGTAGGATGGTAGGTAGCTCGGTGATCCAGTTAGTGTTCGATGTTAGTCGAGCAACGAGGGCTGCTTTCATAGATCGGTGCCAGCGTTCTATTATTCCGTTAGCTTGCGGGTGGTACGGCGTTGTTCGTGTCTTCTCGATTCCCATGGTACTAGTTAGAGCGGCGAACAGCTGACTTTCAAACTGCCTGCCTTGGTCGGTAGTTATTCTTGCTGGGCAGCCAAATCGCGATATCCAACCTTCATATACAGTTTTAGCGGTCTGTTCTGCTGTGATTTCTCGTACGGGGTATGCTTCTGGCCACCGCGTCGCTCGATCTATCATAGTTATTATATATCGGTGCCCGTCGGCCGTGGTTGGTAGCGGCCCGACTATATCGATGTGTAGGTGGTCGAAGCGTTCCGATGACTGGTAGGTAGATAGTTGGCTCGATGTGTGTTTGTTCACTTTTGCTCGCTGACATGGAATACAAGCTTTAGCCCACTTGCCGGCGTCGATGTTCATAGATGGCCAGAAGAATCGTTGTTGTAGCATTTTTCGTGTAGTTCGTATTCCGGGGTGGCTCAAGTTGTGTACTGAGTTGAATGCTTCTTCACGGAACTCCGATGGTAGGTACGGGCGTACATTGCTAGTGGATACTTCACAGTAGATGGGCTTCTTAGCGGCAGGTATTTGAATTTTCTTCATTTTGATGTTACTTTGTTGCGAAAGTGTTTTGATGGTGCTATCTCTTTCTTGCGCTTCTGCCAGGTCGTCGTAGTTGATTGATGACGGTGAAGTTATGGTTTCGATTCGAGATAGTGCGTCGGCGACGGTGTTTTCTTGCCCAATCACATGTCGTATGTCTGTAGTAAACTCGCTGATGTAAAGGAGTTGGCGTGTGCGCCGAGGTGTCTCGCTGTCGGTACTTCTCTTGGTGAAAGCAAACGTCAGTGGTTTGTGATCGGTGAATATGGTGAGGCTGCGTCCTTCGAACATCTTCCTAAAGTGTTTAATAGCCAGATAGATGGCTAGCAACTCGCGGTCATATGTTGAATAGCGTTGCTGCGCTTCTGTGAACTTCTTCGAAAAATATCCGAGCGGCTGCCATACGTTGTTTACTTGCTGTTGTAGTACTGCCCCGGCACATGTGTTGGAAGCGTCGCACATGAGAGCGAGTGAGAGGGAATGATGCGGGTGCGCAAGAAGTGCCGCATTGGCGATGCTTTCCTTGCATCTGCGAAATGCTTCGTTTGATTCTTCATTCCATTGTATTTCCGTCTTGTCGCGTTTTTTCGAATGATGGAGATGCACGTGTAGAGGAGCTTGTACCGCCGCTGCGTTAGGTATGTTCGCTCGGTAAAAGTTCAGCATACCGAGGAAACGTCGCAGTTCTTCTACAGTTTTAGGCTTCGGATACTCGACGATTGATTTAACCTTTTCTTGTGGTGGTTTGGTCCCTTGCGCATTCACTGTGTAGCCCAGGAAGGTTACTTCACTTTTGCCGAATACGCATTTAGCTGGGTTGATCGTAATTCCATACTGATCTAAACGTGAGAGTACGGCGCGTAGGTGACTTCGGTGTTCTTCGTGAGTGTTGGAGGCGATAAGTAGATCATCGATGAATGGGAAAACGAAATCTAGTCCTCGTAGAACTTCGTGTATGAATCTCTGGAAGGTCTGGCCAGCATTTCGTAGCCCGGGACACATCCGCGGAAATTCGAATAGTCCGAACGGAGTGATAATCGCTGTTTTCTCGATATCTTCTTGTACGACTGGTATTTGCTGATAGGCTCTGTTCAGATCCAACGTTGAAAACACTTTCTTTTCAGCCAGCTGGTAAGTGAAGTCCTTTATTCTTGGTATTGGGTATCGATCCGGTTTAGTGACAGAGTTGAGTCTTCTATAGTCGCCGCACACTCGTAAATCGCCGTTCTTCTTAGGTACTATGTGCAGTGGGTTAGACCAAGGGCTTTTGCTTGGTCTGCATAGTCCCTGGCTAACCATCAGCTCGAACTCTTTTCTTACTCTGTCGTAGCGGTGCGGGGGAATGGGTCTAGCGCGGCAGTGCAGTGGCGGTCCTGTTGTTTCTATGAAATGTTCCACAATGTGTTTGGGGTTTAATTTCATTGAAGTCAGGCGAGTAGTCCCAGGGAATTCCGCTAGTACGTCGTGGTAGGATTGTTGGAGGTCGATGCTTCTTACAGTTGGCGGTGTGGCTGCGGTGCATAAAGGGGCGTTGACTGCAAGGTTGGTGGTTCCATCGATGAGGCGTTTCCGTTTCAGGTCGACGATTAGATTATGATGCGCGAGGAAATCTGCTCCGATTATTGGTTTGCTTACAGATGCGACGACGAACTTCCAAGTATATGGTCTTCGAAGCTTGAAATCTAACTCCATTGTTCGTTCTCCGTAAGTAGGTATGGGAGTGTTGTTGGCTGCATATAATGTATACGTCAGCGGGCGTGATCTTGCGTGAGCTTTGCTTCTAGGGAGGACGGATATGTTGGCGCCTGTGTCGACTAAGAAGGTAAGTTTGGATTTTCTGTCGGTTACAAATAGGCGGTGTAGTTTCTCGGGAACGCCAGATTCCGCCTCTGCCAGCGTCCTCGTTAGTTTTCCTGGTTTTCCTTTTTGTAGGTGCAGGGCGACTCGCAGCGTTTGGCGTACTTCTTAAACCTTCGATGATAGTAGCAATGCGACGAACTTGACGGAGAAGGCGATCGTGTTGCGCGCGAGTGTGAGCGAGACGCACGATACGGTGAGTTGAATCGACGGTAGCGCCCTCTGGATCTTGAGAAATGTTGACTACGTTTGAGCTCCGCTACTTCAAGCGATAACTTGCGAATTTCTTCTATGAGGTCTTCATTTTGCCGTGACGACGACGTGCTTGCAATTGCCGACACTTGCGCTGGGTTATGTTCCATCATTTTGTCCGCTAGAAATGCTATTTCAGCCAACTGTGATTTGTTCGAGAAACTGTCGCTGACGATAAGCACGGAGCGTACGTGTGAGGGCAGGTGATTCATCCACATCATGCGTAGCGTGTCGTCGGATATCTTGCTGCGTGCTAGTTCCTTCATTTTACGTAGGAGTTGGGTTGGTTTTTGGTCTCCTAATTCCATTTCAGAGAGAAGCTGTTGTAGCTGGCGTCCTTCGGATTCCTCGTAAACCGAGATGAGGCGATCTTTCAGGGCTTCGTATGGCTGGTCTTGCGGTAGTGCGTAGAGGAGATCGGCGACTTGTTCGATATCGTATTTTTCTAGCTGCGCGACGACCAGGTAAGCGAGGTCCTCTTGGCTCTTCTTCAAGTTGCGTGTCACCGCTTCAAAGCTTATAAACCACAGTCGAACGCGGTCGCGCCAGAATTTAGGTATGCGCATTTGAAGGGAGATAGCGTCGACGTCCTTGTTTTCCTCTTCATTTTTAGGAATTCCGCTATTTGGAGTTGCCATAGTCAATAGTTTGCTTGTTGCTTTGTAGGTAGGTGCGGTAGTTCTGTTGCGGAGGTCACCACTTTAGGGACCGATGTAGGTAAGAGAAACTCCAAGTGTGGTAGAGAGTAGAATAATAATTTATTAAAAACTAGCCTATTTATATGTACAATATTGAGATCGCAACTAGCGGCATACAAGTGGAATAAAAGATTTTCCGTCTCCTTCACTCATCGCGACGTCCGTCTCTTTCACTCGTCGCGATGTTGCACGCTCCCCGCTTCAGCCCCGCGAACGCTGCGCTTTCGTATATAATCGGGTGGCGCCGCCTGCGCCGCCAGTAACTCGCCGGCCGTCGACGCGTGATGATGTATGCTCCTACATGCTTTTCTTGCAACTGGCTGTTAATTCATGTAATGACATATCATTGTACAAGTAACAACTGTACGTAAGTATATGAATTCATTTTAATTTTATGTAGGTATGTGTCCAAGTGCTTAGGTAAGTAGGCAAGTAGGTACTTTTTTAGAAAACAGCAGATAAGTAGATACCTGTCTTCATGATTTGTCGAATATCAAAAATGTTATACCTACTTAAGTATATCCGCTAGTGTAAAAATATAATAGGTAAATAAAGAGTTGTGTTTGTTTTTTAAACGGTACCTACCAGTAAGTACCGGTAAGATTTTTTATTGATTGAGTTTATTAGCAGATTAGTTCGTTACCTATACGTTACTGATAATATATAAATTAGTATTCCGTAATACCTATGTTATCTAACAATCTTATCAAGTCGGCACCAACTTATAGGTAAATCAGTAGATAGGTTAAATTGAGTAGGTACGCATTATTTTAATATCTTATAATAGTTTTGCTCTAAGTATTTCATAAAACGTACCTGAAAAGGTAAGTAGTTTAAAATACTTACTTGTATTTAGTTAAATGGTCGAACACTTAGGTACATAATTGAAAATAGCCAAAGTTTTTTTTTTCATTTTCTGCTAAAGGTAAAAAATATACTCAGTCATTATATAAATATCTACCTACTTAAGTACTATTGTTTTTTTTTCAAACAAAAATAAGTACTTAACTGAGTCGACATTTCATAAAAACTAGCCGGGAACGATTGTCTATCTTTATACAAAGTGCTCAACTAAGTACCTAATTAAGAAACACATTAACATCAGTCTTTAGAGTGTTCACACAGATAAGTAAATGAAAAGCAAACTAGCAAATAAATTCTATCCTAGGAATAGGTATATTTATACTTAGAAAGGTAATTAGTTCAAATCGCTGATAGCTCAATTTGGTGACAGCTTGATTTGGTTGATATAGGGATAGGGCGGCGGCGTGTTTGGCTAGATTCAATTACCATTTTACCTACACTTCCACACCTATTATGAATTGATTTACCTTCAAATAATATAGGTATAATTGTAAGAGATAAGGTAAATGTAGGTAACTGATAGATTTTGTCGGTCAAAGTTATAAACCTAACAAGAAGTTTATAAGAAGATTCAAGTTAAAGGCAACTTACTATTCTTTGTAGCTATTGATATGAACGCAACTACTAAGTACCAATTAAATATTGTTTTTAAAGGTAGTTTAATCAACGCTTCATCAAAAGCGTGATATCAATGAGTACCTAATTAATTTTATCATATTCTACAAAATGTGGTTATTGTTCTATTACGAGTAGTCATAAAACATTAGTTAATCGTCCACTTTACCTTTGAAATGATTTTTGCTGATAAGTAAGTAGTTAAGCTTTGAAATTAAGTTGTTATTTTAGTATAGGAACTCATTCATTTAGAAACATTTTAAACACGAAATTCCATTCGATCAAGCAGATAATGTGATTTGACGCTAAAAGTGTTATGTTACATTAAACACCATGGAATATTCATATGCGTAGGAGTCATGTTATGTTGGAACTCATGTTTTAATTTAAATACTTATTAAGTACTAGGTATATTATGTAGGTAGGTGAAGGGAGTACGTAGGTACCTAAACCATAGTCATGCAATACCTAAGTACCGTGTTGTGATATCGGAAACATAGTTTTGCAATAGTTTGCATTATTGTAAACAGGTTGTTGTTTTATTGTTCACCGATACAGACGTACCTACACGAAAACAAAACAACTTTTACTAAGCTAAAGACAATATTTCCAAAGAAGTTTTAGAAAAGTACATTCATATCGTAGGTTGTAGGTTTGTTTAAACTTATACTTATAAAAGTAAATTTAATTTTGATTTGCATTCCATATGCATAAAAGATTAAGGATGCGTGAAGGGATAACAAGCATCTTCCCATCGATCCATCAATAGGTAATTGTTATGCGTCAAATGTTTACATTCCCATTTGCATAGCAAGCAAATAAGCAAATAGCAAGCAGACTTTTCAATAGCACCTCAAATACACTGCCAAGGAGGAAGCCGTTGCCCAGCGACTGGCGCCACCGACTAATTGCAACTGTTACTGCAATAACGACAAAGTATTATACTGGTAATTAAATACCTACCAACTTTCAATTGTATCTAATGGTTATAGATAGATTGTAACGCCATTTAGTTATTAGTTTTATAACTAGATCGTTCTTTCCTTATAGTTATAGCAATAGTTTGATTGAATGCACGAGGGGGAGGGTATGCCAAGAAGGATGTTGTTGCGGCGTAGCACGCAATCGGAGTAGCCCGAGGTCGCGCCTGTATCCCCTCTAACAAATTATCTACTTTATCCTATTGGATGTCTGCAGCGATAACCTCCGATTGACGTCACGTATAAGCACATCAATTTTAACCAGTATTCGTGGACTAGTTGCCAGCCGCTTTGTTGTGGCGATAATTTATTCATACAATAACCTAGCATAACAACGTGTCATTTACTCCAATTGGCTAAATAGTGTGTTTAATGCTCATTAGCCTGGCTTGCCAATTGTCTAGTTATTACATCCACTGACCTTGCCGTTTTAGTCGCAATTAAACTGACACGGATGTTAGGCTGTAGGTACCTACTATACTCGTAAATAGGTACTTAAATTAACAAATAGATACAACAGTGAAGTACCTACCTATCTTATTTTGGTAAGCAAATACCTACTTCAGCTTAAAAAAGAACAACTAAGTACCTATGCCTTATGCAACCAATTAGATACTACCTACTTTACCCCGTATTACCTTCCCAATCATAGAAATGTCAATTCAATTTGGAATGTTCTAAACTTTTTATTGTTTCCTAAAGCTGTAGTACCTTTCGTATAACTTCTCTTTTTTCTGTCTCTATGTACTATCATCTTACAATAAACTGTTAAATAAACAATTAAATAAGTTTCTTAAATAAGTGTTGTCTTATATATTGATACTGCATGAATGTGCACAAGGCACGAACTATGTAGGTACGTAGTCTATCAGAATGAGTAAGTATAAAGATTAATTGGATTTGCCAGCAGGCCACTAGCTGTCTTAAGATCTTATATGAACTGCCGGCTTGTGTATTATTTTCAAATAATTACACCACACCGTTTCAATTGCAACTAATACGTACATAAGTAAGTACAATAATTAAACAAATTGTTTGTTGGATTATTATTATGTCAACTAATGTAAAGGTATTAGCTGAAAAGGCCTGCCGCAAGGATTTCCACAATGACCGGTATTGTGCAGCTTGCCCTAGACCTACGAACGCGACAGTTAGATTTACACCGTCTATCTACAATTAACATCCACTTGTAGAAAGGCTATTCAAAGTCAAATCTACATTATCATCGTTGTCAAAAGACAAATGCAACCGTTAATTAATGCTCTGTGAGATACAACCTCTCCAACCCTGACACTGGCAAAATTGTCCCTGAAGACGGAAGCCATGTTATAAAATAATAATAATCGTTTTGTTTAATGTGTAAAATAAATAACTATTGTCTTAGGTAAGTAATAGAAAGTTAGTAAACATTGATAGGGAGTATCTTTTCCTTATCGAGGATCATACTATACATGTATTATGTTTAAGTAAACAGGTAAATATTATTATGTAAATACAGTTAAGCTAATAAAAGGCATACGAGTATGAGAAACCAAAGTTTATTTCATATTATATATTTTTTAATACATAAGTCTTGTAAATTAACGAGAAATGAAATGGAGGCATGCGTGGGGCGCTTTGTCAGACACTATTATAATTATGGAATATACGCAAATAGGTAGTTAGGTGCCTGCCTAACGTTTATAATTTATGAATATCTACGAGAGGTGGAGTCACTCTATACATTTATCAATACCTACATTTTAAAGAAATGGTATACCAGAGCGTTCAATAATTTGTGAGAATGATGTACAAACTGTAAGGGACTTGAAAAGTAAAATATACCTAATATAAATGTTCTTCTACCGAAAAATGTAATGTTCTTTGAATTTTAAAATTTGGGGTTCACGCAGTTTGTTGGTTCGTCATTTCTATGACGCAGCGGAAATATACTTTCATTCTTAGTTTTTATTGAACACTCTTCATATAAGTATTTATACCTAAATATTTAAGTCACATTTTTTCGTAGACGACCAGAAGTTTAAATTACCATTTAACATTTTAATAATAATCAACTGCTAGTTTAAGTAAATCCAGAACCGAGTACATTTAGTACGATTAGGGTGTTGCTACAACAATCGATAGTCGACCATTAATGTGGAATAATAAGAATTTGATTTAGCCGTTCTTGATATTTCAAATCGTCGATCAGTAATCGATTGTGCAATTGAACGCCGTCGATCGATTGGTGTAGAAGCACCCTTCATTCTCTAATCCTAAAAGCTGTTGTAACGTTGCAGAATTGGCATCTCAAACCGGGCGCCAATCCAAATAACTAGTTCCAAATTCTAATCTATTTTTTCATATTGAATGTATTAGAAACTTGAATAATTATGAACTTACAACTTAATAATATTTATAACAGAATCGTTCTAAAACTTCTTACTTTTTCGTAAACAGGACTTATGTCTATTTTTTTCATCAAAAAGTAATGAGTACCATTACATCTTTTTGAACATTTTTGCATTTACAATTTTTATGTTTGTTTTATTTTATGTTGTGTCTTTATAGTGGAAAAAAAAGCATCTAAAAATTATGTACGAAAGCCCTTTTTAAATTAATATAAACCTACAGTAAAAAAAACATGTCTGTAAATGCATTAGGAAACAAGGAGGCGTATTATTGAGAGATTCACTAAGTACCTACCATTTTAAATTCCAAATAGGCAAAGTACCCCTTGTAAACAGTGAATCAGGTATTATTTTTAAAGTGATTAAGCTGTACGCAGGATGATGTGAATACCGGAGTCGGTATCAACGGGTTGGCTCAGCTGTCCAACTTTCAGTGAGAAGGCCACTTCTTCAAATGGCTTCTGCATCTGTCCACGTTTGAATCGACCAAGGTCACCATCTCGTTTGGCTGATGAGCAATCAGAGTACTTCCCAGCAAGCTCTTCAAACGTCGCCTCCTTATTCGTGATTTTGCGGCGGTACTCTGAAATTAACAGTCAAAATATCGTAACAAGAGAGTTAAACTCATAAAACGAATGAAATTACTTAAAAGATGAAATGTGGTATGGTAATTTTACTGCACCTGTTACTAAATCTTACTTACTTCAATCTCTCGCTTACTTCAATATTTTATATATGTATATTTTTATTTCTGTATTACATACACTAGACACTTGCACTAATAAATAACACAATATAATTATTTACTGCATAAATGAGAGATCAAAGTAGTCTTTCATTAAAGATGACTCTTTGCTTTGCACCACAAACTTTTGTCAGTTGCAATAATAACTATAAAATTATTGTTGTTTATCTGATTTTTGACAGAAAAGAAAATAAACATCATCCAACCTTTAAAAGTGTGTTGCGTATATACTTGTAAGTACCTTTACAGTTACCAATAAAATATTCTTTTTTACTTTAACAACTTTTTCTGTAGTAGGAGAATGTAAAATTGCATTATGAGCAGTGAGAGCAGAGCTAGAGTAAGACAATATCATAAGTACCTTTGACCAACTCGAAAGCCTCCTCTTTAGAGCGAGTGATGTTTTCTTCGCGCCAAGACGACGGCCGGCGACTACCAGCGTGCTTCACCAGCAAATGGCTGCACTGCACGGAGCTGGGCGAGGCCTCGTCTTCTTCCTCCTCCTCCACCATGGGAGCTGGGCCCTCCGGCTTCTCCCACTGGGATTTCTTTGTGTGGATGTTCAGGTAGTAGGTCATGCCTGTAAATAGGAAAAGGAAAAAAAAATGTTATTTGCTTTCGGACTATAACGCAAGTAGTATGGATGGTTTTTGAGCATTGATTAAGCAGCATTCCTATCTCTGTTTAATCTTTCACATCTCAGAAAAAAAAAGAACCATAGAAAATCAATTGTGATTTGTGTCTGGGTTTATAATGGGTCAGTGGGATGTGAGGGGTTAAACCTAACTTAAAGCAAACATTTGCCACAAGAATTGTATAAGCCTTGCTGTAGAATTTTCTTTTTTAAGTCCAGATTTGAAAAGAAATATGTGAAAAGATCAATGCTTACCAGTGGACCGGCTTTTCCTGGCCTCCCATCCCTCAGGAAGAATTTCTTCTGGAACGTCACTCATTTTACTGAAACATAACAAACATTGAAATTACAACAAGTTGTCATAATAACGGTTAATGAAATAACTTAAACCTTTTCCCTTCTCCTTTGAATAAAATGGGGTTATGAAGATAACTGAACTATGAAAGTTTTAGAAATATCAATACCTTTAGACTCAAATGGCGTAACCACCAAAACATCACTTTTCAGGGGAGCCAAAAAAGATGTTTTTTTAAATATTTTTTAACATAACTTTTTCAATTTTGATGCTAATCGAATGAAACAAAGACTAAATAAATTAAAATGTAAAGTTGCTTACTTCAATTACATTACTATTCTGTTTAAATCGGTATTTGCAAATATGAAATGGAGTTACGACCTAAAAAAATACATAGCTATGCTTATACACCACAACAGAAATAGTATACTGTAAATAGTATACAGAAATAGTATACTGTATGTATGCACAGTAAGGGTGTATCTACCAAAATAAGAGAAAAATATAATTTGTAAGACTTATTCATTTATTTTCAGTACTTCTTCAATTAAATACTAAACTTCTTAATTCTAAGTAAACAAAAATTAACCAAAATTCTTTCTGAGTAAAGAGGCTTTAGCTTTAGGGCGGGGGGCCCACATCTTCATACATTGAATGACTTTCTATTCCGTTTTCATTTCCAGGTTCTAATTCTGTTTCTTTAGCTCTTCCCTTTCCTTTACCTATCCCTTTTCCTGTAACTCTTTGTCTTTTAATTTTTAAACCCAAAGTAAACATTATTGGTACAACATTACTGGATGTATAGACCAATTACAAAATGTATGTTAATCTGGTGTCGCTTACGACGGCAAAAAATAAAAACAATGAGTTTAAACTGCTCGCCTTGAGGGGTGTATACACCATTTTTTTAGGAATATTAGGATTTCGAAATGATAGGTTTATTCAGCGTACAAAATTAAGTAAGACTGCATTTAAAAGTAATTTTAACCAAAATGGTGGTTACGCCATTTGAGTCTAAAGGTATCGATATTATGCTTAAGTACCTACTTTTAGGATTTATTGCATTAAGGAAATTGTTGAAAACCTTTCTAGATCACCTACTCTAAACTTGATGTAGATGACGCAAAAGAGACTTGTTTTGATCATAGCAAGTGGAGACAAATGGTCACTGCCTAAGTAGGGTACTTAGAAAAATGCATGGCACATATTAGGTTGGGGAAAAAGTCTTTTCGCATATAGTATGTATGAACTTGTATTAAAATCTCTTTGGCTATACCATTTGTATCTGGCTGGTTTTGGTATCATTAAAAAGTTTTAATTTTAAAGAAGGCACTTCCAAATTCAAATTAGGAATTTGTGTGATTTTCATTTGTTATTGTTGTTGTTAAAATGAGTGAATCTAAAGAAGAAATAAATTCGATACATTTTAAAATTTTACTATAAAAAAGGTAAAAATGCAACTCAAGCCGCGAAAAAAATTTGTGATGTTTATGGACCTAATGCAGTATCTGTGAGAGTAGCGCAAGTTTGGTTTAAGCGTTTTCAAGCCGGAAATTTTGATATCAAAGATGCATCTCGCTCTGGTCGCCCTGTTACGGACAAAATTGATGCCATTTTTGAAAAAGTGGAGCAAGATCGGCATATTAGTAGTTACGATGTAGCTAGAACTGGCAATTGACCACAAAACGGTTTTGACTCATTTGAATAAAGCTGGGTACACTAAAAAGCTCGATATTTGGGTGCCTCATGAGCTCACTGAAAGAAACCTAATGAACCGTGTACTCATTTGTGATTCTTTATTACGACGTAATGAAACCGAACCATTTTTGAAAAAGCTGATAACTGGTGATGAAAAGTGGATCACATACGACAAGAACATGCGAAAAAGATCGTGGTCAAAGGCCGGTCAAGCTTCACAGACTGTGGCAAAACCCGGGTTAACTCGCAACAAGGTAATGCTGTGTGTATGGTGGGATTGGAAGGGCATCATTCATTATGAGCTGTTACCGCCAGGCAGGACCATCGATTCAGAACTGTATTGCGAACAATTGATGAGATTGAAGCAAAAAATTGAGAGAAAGCGGCCAGAATTGATCAAAAGAAGGGGTGTGGTTTTTCACCATGACAACGCTAGACCTCACACATCTTTAGCCACTCAGCAAAAATTACGAGAGTTTGGCTGGGAGGTATTAATGCATCCGCCGTATAGTCCTGACCTTGCACCTTCAGATTTTCATCTGTTTCGGTCTCTGCAGAATTCCTTAGGCAGTGTCAGGTTAACATCACGAGAGGACTGCCAAAACCACTTGTCGCAGTTTTTCGATCAGAAGCCTCAAAATTTTTACAGCAATGGGATCATGTCACTCACTACCAACAAGATGGCAAAAAGTTATGGAACAAAATGGCACCTACATACTTTAGTCAAATGTAAATAAACTATAAAAAAAAACTTTTTGAATCTTCATATAAAATACGAAGAAACTTTTTCCCCAACCTAATATATCAATAGCTAATAAAAAAAAAATATGGTTAGCTCCATCACTCTGCTGGACATCAGGTCTGACAAGCGCTGATACCAGTTTATCATTTCCTAAACCAAGCTTTGTAACCTGACCTGTAATTGAATGCTCCCATGAGACTGGCACTGCCATTTTGTAGTTAAAGCCTCGATAGAAAATAGAATTTTAAAAAAGTAAGAATGCCTGCTTGGTCATTAAAAGGGAAAGGCAGTGGACAGCCCTTATTGGTTGGACTAGATTCTTAAGCATTCAGTTGGCATAGCAGCCATGTGGCTATAAGTCTGGTTCTGTACTAGTCAAGATAATAGTGCGCATAGATCATAACTGCTGAAAAAGGGCTGCCTTCTTATTGAATACCTATTTCGTATAATTTCAGAGGTATTAAATTGGACCCATTACTGTCACGACGCGTAAATTTACGGCAATATCAGAGTTAACCACACTACATGAAAAATTCTTCAATATCATTGACGTGATGTTTGATGCACAGGTTTGATGTAATGTTCGACGTCGATAGTAAAACCGTAAGTCATTTTAAATGTTTTTTTTGTATCTACTTACAATTAAGTGGCGGTGTCAGCGAGTACCACACAGCAAGCAAATTGTAAATCCAAAGATTCTATTTTATGAGACAATGTAACTTTGAAATTTTGAAGCCGGTATTCGAAGGTAGAAATAATGGACGATTTTGCAAGACCGTGGTTCACCCTCAGAAGGTTCACCGGACACAACTGCACAACTCGACATTCAATCCCCGATTGACTGACAATTAGTGATACGCAAAAAGTATCGATATCTAAGTAGTATCGATACTTTTGTTTCGATACCAAGTATTTGAGTACTCGATACATTTTATTACGATACTTAGTAGGTATCGATACTTTTAAAAATACTCGATACTTTCGCAAGTTTTATTTTAAAACAATTTCCCGTTTTATAATGATTTACCAAAAACAGGTTATATAAATCGTAAAACTTATTCACGCTACATCACTAGTTTTTCGCAAGAAGTTGCGGGGAATTCCCAACTATTAACATACTGTGTATTGGGTTGACATCTTAGAAGGTTTGGTAAATTGTACGTTTTTGCAACTTTTTGAGGAACAATATTATTGGTTATTTTCTTTCTTTTTATTTTAAATATGAAGATAGCCCTCACTTAATAAGAATTATGAATGATTAAACACTTTTAAACTTATTTATGAATAAGATAAGATAATATGTCACGTTTCATTCAATACGTTAAAAAAGTACTCGATACCAAGTAGTATAGATACGATACTTATACAGGTATTGATACTTTTAATGCGATACTTGGTATCGAGTAAGTATCGATACTTTCAATATTTTGCGGATCACTACTGACAATCAATCAGCCAACGGACAAAATATGTCATTTGGTATTAGTGTTATCAATTCTGTACAGTAATCGATCTACTAATAAACACAAATAAAAAAAATCACTTTTAGAGATAATGCATTTATAATAATCATTTACCAACGTACTTTGCTTTTATTCTTTTTATGAATTAAAGTTGCCAAGTGCTCGTTCGCACGAGCGCGCTTTTTCATCGCACGTAAAAAAGCGTTCAAGCTGTATCCCTAAATTCCCTGCTGGGGCTGGGAAATCATTTTGTTCTATTTGAACGTTTTTTTTTTATGTGGGTTGAAAAGCGCTAAGTGACATACCTATGAACGAACGGACGAACCACAGACGTATAAAAAGCTGTTTTAACCTGCAGTTGGACGAACAATGATAAAGCCTATAAGGAAAAAATGTTTCCCTTTTCTTTCGCTTGCTCTTATCGTAGCTCGACCTTTTTAAATGTTTAGGCTCTCACGTGTAGCGACAGCTTTAAATTGTACCCATGATTGCCTGAAAATACATCACTATCAGTAATCCTATATTCTCAGCAGCACTAGTCACTCAATCAGTTGATTGATGGATTGATTCGGTCGGTCGGTCATTTTCATTTCAACTGCGTGCCAAATCTGCGAGGCCCTAAAAACTAAGGATTCTAGCTTTATCAAAAACATCAGGATCAATGCGAAAATTCTTTGTTTAAACATTGGTGAGTAGTGTTAAAACAAGCGTCGTTCACTGCGTCAGTGTGATAAAACTACAGTTACCATTTTGGAGTGTAATCTTACATGCTATCTACTGTGCAGGGAAACGTCCATGTTTTCGTACCTTTGAAAAATGATCGAGTTCACGATAAAAACATTGGACTCGAACAACCACCCGTTTTCTGTGGATGACGAGGTAAGTCATTTAATTTTTATGAAGCTTAGTTATTTCGTACATATGGGTAATGTGTAACAGTGCGTAGGTATATCTATAGTACTATATTATACCTAGTGATTTTGCAGGCTATGCGATTTATTGATTTGAGCGGTTGAAATATTTTGCATCTCGCTTTTTGAATTGAATCTCTCATCTTCAGCGCAAGTTGGCCTAGTTGCATGCGACTATTGATTACTTGCACTGCTAAGTTGCATTATGTATGTATCAATATGAAGGTACCTACCTAGTTATCAAATTCTCCACAGTATCGTTCCAGAGTGGTTGTTGCTATAATCAAGACAATGTTTTATGATTACTTCTTACAATATTATTGCTGAGTTTGATCAAGATTAGATCTTTACCTATTAAATACCTATGTACCCAGTCATTGTCAAGAAAAGAACTATTTCCTCAACAAAATGACATTTATAATCACACAATTCATTATTTAAAAGGATATACTTACATGTGTTGATTAAAATTGCTGTTATCATTGAATGAGCATAAATATAAAAATTATGGGACCTTTTATTTACTATTTACGGGTGCCAGAAATAAAAACAAAACACCGTCTTGGCAGAATGTGCTAGCGATCCACAAATTACCAGCAGTGTATGACCATAATATGCTTGTTACAATCTGTTTTACTGTGAATTGATTCATGTTCTTTTAATGCAATGTCATGAACAAAGGTACTGGAGCAATCTTTAAATAATTGAAACTATTTATATGTAGGTAGGTATGCTTGGTTTGCTGTCGACCTTTTTGATAAAGACCAAATAGGTAGATACTGTTGTATTTTGAAGGCACATTAACTTTCTGTGATCTTATAATAGGTCTATTAGATATCTATATTTGGTCATCAATTTGTTGACTGCGAATGCTGTTTTTGTTTCAAAGATACTGCCTATCAGGATAGCAATGGTTTCATCAGAAAAAATACTGCAAGCTCAATATTATTATAATCTAAGTATTCATTTATTATCAGGATAAACACAGATGTGTGTGTCTTTCATCAAAATCCCTTCCTTTGCGTGAAATCTGGATCAATCTACCATTGCGAACTTTCTTAGTTTCATGATGGGCTCTTCCCCAGGAGTGGGACCTATGTCTTATGGTTATTGATAAGGGCTATAAATACGTTATCACTGAAATTTTTATACATGGGATTTGATTTTTAGGCATATAGCTTTAAGTCTTGTTTTATTTAATGTTGTTTCCTGTTCAAATTACAATTGTCGATTGTTGAAAATAGCCTGACCCTCATAGAAGACCTTTGTCCAGCAGTATACAACCATAAAATGATGGCGATGAACTATGATGATGTCAATTATGGTCACCACTAACAATAAAGTGAAATACTTGATATGCAATATTTTTTAGGTCCAGATAATCATATTTATAAAATCTTCTAAATTGTAATGCTGATGCGAAATTTGTTTTTAAATATAAATACTTTATATTTATGTATTGCTAAAAGCAAAAATGTGAAATAAATACATATATTTAACATAACCATTGTTTTCAGGTTACGGTATTGCAGCTGAAGGAAAAAGTGAGAGATAGCTTGGGTATTGGAATTAATCAGCAACGGCTTATATTTTGCGGTAGAGTCTTACAAGATGAAAAGAAACTTGCAGAATATGGTAAGATTAACATTAACGAACACTTAAATTTGTTTTATAGTAAATGTTTATTTTATTTACCGGTGTATGTTATATTGTGTTTTTGTTCTCAGATGTTAACGGCAAAGTTATTCACTTGGTCCAGCGCATGCCGCCGAGCCAAGAGTCTCGGCAGTCGAGCCACAGTCACACGCCCCCCACCCACACCCACAATGAGCCCAACACTGGGCCGCAACAACAATTACGGCGAATAATGGTAAAACTATACTATGACTGACGCTGGTTCACGAGTTTTCGTTAATAAAAAAAAATAACTTACCTATACTAGCTATTTAACCATCTCATAAATGATCAGCATTGTCCATATTCAGAACTATTCCAATTGTTAATCTTTATCATCCAAATGCAGCCCAAACTATATTAGTACATAAACATTTTTTGGCTGCTAAAATATTGCTTTTAGTAAGAATAATAATTTAAAATGTTTTTGTTTTCCCCTGAAGGCAATGGCGGGTCCGACGTTATTATTCGAGGAGCAGCAGTCGATATCGCCAACCAGCGGCCGTTTGGAGTTCATCCGCCGTACCATCGGCGAAATTAAGACCATCCTGGCCAAACTCCGCGCGCACGTAGACAATGAAGTAAGACTCATTAAAATCATTTATATAAATCTGTATCACTGTTGTAGCAAACTTCTTTTATAAGGGATTTGAATAGAATTCCAGAATGCGATTTATTGTTTTTAATTTAAACAGGATTATATCATGAGATATGTGTAAGCTTTTTATCTTAGAATTGAATGTCACTCTGTTAAATCAGTTTACTGCATTATTAGTTTCATTTCTATATGATTGTTCTGTTGAATATTATTTTCACTTTTATTTTCTATGCACCTCTAAGCCCGAGTTTGTGTCTTGAATGTGCTGTATTTACTGTTTATTCGTAAGTAGTTGCTTATGTTGTCAATGTGCTTACAATAGGCACCAGCTAGCAGTGATGCCCCGGTAGAACCGATGGAGAATGAGTTTTCAGCGAATACCACACAGGAAGAGGTAATTTCGATTATGCTTTCTTTATTCTTTCCAGACAATTTGTTTGACATTGTTTATTCGAAAATCTCGCGTCCTTGACTTTTCTGCCTGTCTGTTATAGTATGCGTAAAAGAGTAAATATTATTAGTTACTGAAAAGAAATTTGAAAATCTTATATAATATAGGTACTCGTAAGCACGTTAATATACTAGTTAAGCTTTTAGCATTGCTTATGTGATATGTCGTTCGTGCCGTAAGTGAAAGATGAAATTTAAAACAAACATACCTATTTGAAAAATATACAAAACGAGGTTAATAAAAGGTTTATACGGAAAAATGACGTTTATTTATAGCCGCCGGTCAATATGTGAAAGTGGGCAGGACATTAAAGTAGTAAGCCCGGAAATTATTGATTTAGTTCTTGCCGGCACTTGTTAGCTTTGCGCATGGCCTGCGCCGAGCTGTTGGTACCTAGACTCTGTAGTGCATGTACAGTCAGCGTCATAAGTCGATAAACACATTCAGATTTTCAAAAGTAAGATACATCATTATTAGACGTAAAACCTTACTTATTTTCCTTATTTTGAACCTTATTCGATGTTCATTTTAAGTCTGGAGTATTTTTGCTAAACGATTTTCGTCTAAAATGATGTATTTTACACTTTTGAAAATCTGAATGTGTTAATTGACTTATGATGCTGACTGTACTACTAGGTGGGGTTGAATATGATTCGCATTGCTGTCGAATGCCTGCGTGTTTATACGAACTACGACTTTAAATTAAACAGTTCCACTAATTATTCGACTTTAATATTTATTTATCTTTGTATTTGTACCCAACTAGTAAATAAAATCATTATAATTATTATACAAGCATTACGATTAGTCACAAAATCAGAAATTTCTCATTTTTCTAGGTAGCGAGAAAAGAACCAGACCAATTTTATTATAAAGAGATATGAATTTTGTATTATTGAAAATAAAAGACATGAAGTGGAATTTAAATAAAAAAATTGTCAAAATTATTACTGATTAGACAAAGAGATCCGTTTTTATAATGGGGATGATAACTACATTACAAAATTCAAAAAATAATTAGACCGTCTTTCAGGCTATTAAAAAATATTAGAAACACCTTTTTTACCTGACTAAATACATAAATAAATACAAAGATACACAGCATCAAAGTTACGGAGTGGGGATATTGACGTCACTCCTACGTAAAAATCGTACTAAGGTGTGACGTCATGAGCAACTTTAACCCAGTGTATCTCTGTCATTTTTAGTTTAAGAGAAAAAAAAAATACGTGTCGAATATTTTAAAATAACCAATGTGACAAAAAAAAATTGTAGTTATCATGCCCATTTGACGTAATATAACACTGCTTACGGCCATACGTAATAAATTATGTATACCATACGAGATATATCACACGGCGTTTTCTAAAAGCGCGGAAGACGCTGATTGTTGCGTTTGCATTGGTGATACAAGCGGGCGTATGACGCGAGTATGCGCGCGTTTTAAGATCACCTCGTCGTGTGGTTATAAGGTTGTGTTCGAATCGCGTATACGCGTGTAGTCTGCGCGTTTTCCGCGCATTTAGAATAGAAATACTCGGAATTTTAAGTAATGTACTAAGTAATGAAGTAAAACTAAAATATTACTTTGATACAGGCGGAACCTGTGCTCGACGAAAATGGCGACGAGGCACCTGATCCAGCCACCAGAGCCACAAACGCAAGTCGCAGGTAAATACTAATTAAATATCAACGGCCTGCAGTATATTTCAAACGCGTGTTATAAATAGTATGTCAGCAGATTTATCTCCGGTCTTGATTTTCTTCATCGTCTGTTTGAACATCACTCCTGTTATTATTATTAATGTACCTAGGCACTACAGGGTTAGTACAGTTCTCTTGATAAAGCCCGCTTTCTCGCTATTGCCGTATGGCGGAGAAGACATAACAATTGTCGCGGGAACTGTACTAGTCCTGTTGAAGTAGAAAAAGTACCGCAGTACAGAAGTGATTCCAGAGCGATCCGCGCTCTCCGCGCCCGTCACCTGCGGCCGCGTGACTTGGCGCAGTTGCTGGATGAGCTGGAAGCGCTGCAGGAGCAGTTCGCTCCGTTCCGCGCCACTTACATCAGCATGCTGCGGGCTGCTAACAATCCTGAAGTAAGATATTAATTACGATAGTGTTTAGAAGTACTTTATATGATCCTTCATGTCTTGGACAATATCTATCGATTTATTATTCGTCTCCTACTCGAGTATTTTCTTCACAAGCTGTATAAAACATTAGTAAGGTAAAATTTACGATTTGTTGTTATGTAACAGCAGTCGCAGTACTTCCACCCGGCGCTACGGGCCCGCGAGCAGCAGACTGTGCAAATGATCAACGACATCATGCACAGCTTCGCCCACGCTTACCACGCTGTCAGCGACATTAAATACTTCGTCGGCCAACGCAACCCGAGGCTCACGTCCGAATCCAATGCATTGCGTCATCCTTTACCAATGCAGGTTAGTGTCCACTGTAGCTTTATACTAAACAATTATAGAAACGTGTTTCTGTCGGCAGAGTTCCAGCAATTCGTCAATAAGTCTACTTCTTTTGAAATTCTTCAGAATCCTATTCTCCCTTTAAAGGTAGAATACTTCCTCACTCATTAAGCTATTTATTTATCAATAGGCGCACATAAACGTGGTTCAACCAAGTCGTCGCCCCCAGCCACAAGGGAATGTTCAGCCTGGAGTTGGCAACCCTAATGCCCCAGCCACGGCCACAAGCGCCACAGCGGCAGCCGCCGCCGCCGCCGCTGGCGAGAACTCCACAGCCACCGGCGCCCAGCCTACCGGGGCTACCGCACAACCTAGGAACACCACACAACCCACAGTTAACATAAACATACAACCGGATCCCATCACATATCAAGTGGAGATAGAAACTCGCGTGCCGATTGCGTTTGCTTTAGAAAACGCCCTCCTAAATGAGCTGACGACCGTTGGAAATATACTTCAACAAGGAGACAATCAAACTCAGAACCAGGCTGCGGCACAGAGTGCAGGACAAGCTACTGGTCAACAAAATGCAGGCGCCCAGCAAAATCAGCGTGGCCAACAGGGACAACAAGGACAACCGGGACAACAAGGCAATCGTCGACAAGTACTTTTTGGTTAGTCTACTTGTTGTTTTAAATTTTAACAAGAAATAGTTTGTTTGATTAGTCCTTCAATTTATTTTAATGAATAAATAAAACATGGCTATATAATTTTGCCTTCTTCTATTTCAGATTTCGAGAATCTATTCAGGGGCTTGGGTCAAGGAGTAGAAGTAGTGATGAGTATGGAGGAGATACCCCAAGGAGGGCAGGGCGGTGCCGGAGCCGGAGCTACTGCCGCCGCCACTACAGCGACCGTTACAGGAGCAACTGCTACCGCAACTACTACTGGAGCAGGCACTGCAACCGCCACTGCAGCGACTGCAGCGAACGCGACGGGTGCGGGTGCAGGGGTCGCTCCGACCGCCCCTCCAGCGGCCCCCACCGCCGGCGTGGCGGGATCTCACGGCGTGTTCGGCTTCATCCCGGCCACCGCCGCACACGCCGCCCACGCTGGCGCTGCGCACGTGGACGGCGGAGGCAATAATCCTCTACCTCTGCTCGCTGGAGCTGACAGTTAGTTTCCATTATTTATTCATTATAACCTTGAATGTCGTGTTCATATAGACTCATAATACTTAGCTATACTACTTTAAACTAGAGGTAATTCTAATACTTATAGTAAAATTTATGGTACTTAATCCCAAATCATGAGAAATAAACTCAGAGGTACGTGCCCGCGCCAGGATTCGAACTCGCGCCCTCAGAATTCGAGGCAAGCGTTCTACCAACTGGGCTACCACCGCTTATTATCAATCGGATCAATTTATTCGATTACCACTTGCTAACAGTGAAGGAAAACATCGTGAGGAAACCTGCATACACCAGAGAAGAAATTCGAAGTGTATGTGAAATCTGCCAACCCGCACTTGGCCAGCGTGGTGGATTACGGCCTAATCACTCTCTGTATTAGAGTAAGCTCGTGCCCGTCGGTGGGGACATATATGGGCTATCCCAAATCGATTCCATTGCTCGTTTTCTCAAACCATTTCAATATAACCAATACAACTTTCAGTATACCTCGGTGGAATGCCGTGGGGTGGGCCACCGAGCGCCGACATGCTGCAGAACATCGTGTCGTCAGTGATCCGCCAGGGGCTGGTGCCGGGCGTGGAGGGGATCCTTCACGCGCAGATGCCGCAGCAGGCTCAGCAGGCCGCAGGCGCTGCCGCCGGCGCCACCACTGGCACCGCTCAACCCGGACAGGAGCAGTCAGCTACCGGACCGCCTAGGCGTATGTTAACTGTTTAAAGTTAAAGCTCAAGAAATGTTCGAAGTAGTGTAACAAAATAACACTTCGTATTGTCGTGTATGTTCGTACTGTTAATCTAATCTGTTATACTAGAAACCTTTATACAGGGTGGCCCGTCGATTGACGTCCAAAAGAAAAATTTGGATTCCTCGTGTCCTGGGGTATCCGAATCACCCCCATGTATGTTCCGCGATTTTTTACGGTTTCCGAGTTATGACGTGTTTTCTGATTTTTTGAGATTTTTCAACCAATCACCCTAAAAAGGTTCGTAGAAAAAAAAGTTTAACACTTTTTCATAATTTTATTTTTGCATCAGATGCATCATGACCCGTACTTTTATGCATAAAATATTCAGCTTCGTAACTTTAATAAAAAATGGGGAAATGTAGGTCGGAAGAGGAAAAATTGTATTGACTGAAAAATCATCGAAATCTTCAAACTTAAATTAAGATGTTAAAATGATGACTTCATGGATTTTAAACTAGCTTAGAAAATGCGCCAATTTCTCAGCTTTCATAATCATCGAAAAAAAAAATGGTACTTAATGGGGTACTTTTGCTAGAATCAGTCTTTAAAGACAGCAAGGTGGAAACATTTCAGAATTGGACGTTTGAGTAATTTTTTTTTTCATATTTTATGATCACCTAAGCCTCAGTAGGCTTAAAGGCAGTGTTATCTTACCAAAAAGTACAAAAAAGGGGCCAAGATTGACACATTTGGGGGTTTTGGAGCACCTGTAAGAGATAAGTAACAACTTGAGAAAATTATGCAGATATGCATCATTTCTACGGGGTTGCACAAGGAAACGGCCTTGAAGCGGCACGACAGTATCGAAAACAGCTTCTACGAAGTAGGATCCCTTCAGGAGTTCTACCTTCCATTAAGGTTTGGCGTATGTCAATAAAAACACGAGGGTCAGGGTAAGACTCAGGTTGCAGCCCACCACTTTTTAAAACTTATTTGCGATACAATAGTGCCGCTTCAAGGCCGTTTCCTTGTGCGACCCCGTAGAAATGATGCATATCTGCATAATTTTCTCAAGTTTTGACTCATCTCTTACAGGTCCTCCAAAACCCCCAAATGTGTCAATCTTGGCCCCTTTTTTGTACTTTTCGGTAAAATAACACTACCTTTAAACCGACGGAGGCTTAGGTGATCATAAAATATGAAAGAAAAAAAAATTACTCAAACGTCCAATTCTAAAATTTTTCCATCTTGCTCTCTTTAAAGGCTGATTCTAGCAAAAGTACCCCATTAAATACCATTTTTTTTCGATGATTATGAAAGCTGATAAGTTGGCGCATTTTTTAAGCTAGTTTAAAGTCCATGAAGTCATCATTTTAACCTCTTAATTTAAGTTTGAAGATTTCGATGATTTTTCAGTCAATACAATTTTTCCTCTTCCGACCTACATTTCCCCAACTTTTATTAAAGTTACGAATCTGAATATTTTATGCATAAAAGTACGGGTCATGATGCATCTGATGCAAAAATAAAATTATGAAAAAGTGTTATACTTTTTTTTCTACAAACCTTTTTAGGGTGATTGGTTGAAAAATCTCAAAAAATCAGAAAACACGTCATAACTCGGAAACCGTAAAAAATCGCGGAACATACATGGGGGTGATTCGGATACCCCAGGACACGAGGAATCCAAATTTTTCTTTTGGACGTCAATCGACGGGCCACCCTGTATAATAAAGGTTTATAGTATAACTTAATAGTATAACTATAAATTATAAACAGCTGAATGTCGGTATCAGTTTGATAGTAATAAAACGTAACGCGTTGTGTTGCACACAGCGAGCCTGCACCTTCGCCGTGCTACGACCACGACGCGCGCACAGGCCGTGTCGCTCTCCAACCTCGTATACGACAGGTTCCTCGTGTGCGACAGTCAACATGCTCAGCGTCGGTTGGAACAACGCAGGTCAGTAACGTTATATTCAAATTCTTTCATTAATTCATATTGGCCTCGTGCCATTCTAATGAGATAGGTAGAAACAGTGTATAATTTAGATTTTAGATCGAAGTAAGTGGTCCCCTTGACCTTCCATTTCCATGCATTCTAGTCTCTTAGGTCAATATTCTTTTACTCGTTCTTTCACATGCCTAAACCGTCTCTGCATCTCCTTCTTAATGTTTGTTACTAATCACTTTTCGCTACATAACCTGTCTACAATATTAAACCATGTTAACTATCTTTCAAAGGAACCAACACGAGCAGCAAGTGCAGCAAGCCGAGCGCCAGCGTGCCGACCGCACCGCCGCGCAGAACATTGAAATGTTGCGTGAGCGTAACCCCAACATTACGCAAGTAATATAACTTAAATATCACGTTCTGTAATACACTAATGTCGAATAGCCGATCGAACTTTTTTTTTCAAATACAATGCTGTTCAGGTTCAAAAGCATATTGCTTCCCTTGATTTTAGTTCTTACCTCAATGTTTTGAATAATATTTCCCGATCTTCATCTCATAGAACACCAAAGCAGATTTACCTTTCACATCTCATTGAGTGCATTTGTTTACAGAGACACATGCAGACTATGGTCAACCTGTTGAACAGCGCTCCTTCTAACGAGGCTTGGATGAATGCTCTTATGGTGACCATTGTTAGTATTTGCATGCCTTCAGTACTCTAGCGTTTGAATCTTACTAACACTAGAGTACCACTATCTACAAAGACGATAATATATTATATACAATTGATAAGAGAAATGGGGCACTCTATTGAATTTAATTATTGGCACTAGCTTACGAGCCTGATATAAAAAATAGATGCCACTAAGTTCGTGATATAATGGAGTATTTCATACGAAGTGATCGAAATGATTCGACAGTTTGTGACCCAAATAGCTTTTTACAAAAAGACCTCTTTGTAGACTTTTACTAACCTTCTTTTTTCTTCTATATGTTGGTCTTGATTATTTGTCGTGACTGTTTGTATGGGGTATAAAGCGATTGGATAAAGTTCGTATACTTATAATGATGAAAATAAGTTTTGAGTCTAGTGATATTTGTGGCTGTAGTTCTAATTCTAAAGCGTTTAAGTCATCTCTCCAATCAATTATACCCCGTATATTTATGTGGATTAAGTGTTATATGTTCATGAAACTTAATAATGTAATCGACGATCTGTTTGTTGTTGAAACTGAACTACGATACTTAAGCGCAGTGGTTCTGGATAGAAAGACTTGCATAAATGATATAGGCAGGCATTGCTCTATTGCAAATGTTCGATAGTTTTAGTATTTTGATAAGAAAGTAGAAACAGGGTTGAACTTCTTTTGTTCGAACGAAATCTCATTGTTCGGACGCCCAAACGTGACAACACGTGCTGTTCCGCTGCCGTGTTTCTCATTTCAGCTGATAGCAGTTCTTGAGAAGACCTTTGTTAAAGACGTAAGCACGATCAAAAACGAATTTTAAGCGTTTAATTTTTAGCGAATATTAAGCAGTCTTGAGCGTTAGAAAAAGAAAGGACAAGGAAGCGTAGATGTGGTCCAAGCCTTTATTATATGAAGAGAGTGATGATATTATGACGATTTGCTACAGGCACGGCAGCTGTTCATGTCGGAGCTGATGCAGGCGGTGCAGGGCGAGCCGGCGCTGATCCCCAACGAGTTCCAGCCGCTGCGGCTGCTGCTGCGCAACTACATCGACGATCTGATCGCGCGCTCCGGCAACGGTGATGGCGACAACACCTTCCAAGCCGTTGCCGACTACTTCCTCGAGACACATCTTGAGTTTATTAATACTATGGTGAGGAACTCGTGATTGCTTGCTTTACAAGTTTGCTTTAAAGAAGGTAACGATGCAACCTTTCCTTTTCGAGTTACCTGATACTTGTAACAGCTAACATGTTTGTAAAACAGGGTACGATGACGCCACTCCGCGAAGACGTAGACCTGTACGCGTCCCTGCAGGCGTTGTGCCGCGGCCGTCTGCCCGCAGTCATCGCGTGCGTCATGTCCGACTCTGCCAGCGAAACGTTTGCCGCCAGATTCTATCAAATTTTCTCACGTCTCTTCGCTGATGTCTGCGCACTTATTTTGTATTGCTGCCTTGATGGTGCTGATGGACTACGCAGTATTTACGAAGCCTTTTTGGTAAGACTCTTTAATAAATAGAAATACGACACTTGGTATAGCTGGGTTGTATTTTGAAATTAATGTCTCCTTTTTTATTTAACACAGGAACAAGCAGTAGAAGGCTTCGACGAGAATGTGCGTCAGATGCTGACTACTCTCAGTATGGAGAATCTGAACTTTGTAATCGATCATTTGAACGCATTGCACACTGATGCAATTAACCCATACATTCGCCGACGCGAAGGACCGCAGGTATGATATTTATTGAAAATATTATCTTCACTTTAATATGTTTTTCTTTCTATAGTAATAAATATATTTATGATGTTCAGACCCCCGAATCCGAGGAAGAAGCGTCATCCCCGATGGAAACGTCCTCGCCGAGCTCTCCAGAGTCTCCGGAGCCGGAGCAAGAGCCCGAGCAGAGGGCAGAGGAGCCGATGCACACCACGCCGCCGGTCACGCCGTCTACCGCCGACACGATGCCCGACTCACCGCCAGACAACATGGCGGACGAGCCCTTACCGTCTTCGAATAAGTTCTCCGTGCCCGCGGACGACTCGTCTCTCCCCTCGTACTCGGAGTCATCGGAGAGCTCTCAAGACATGGCGAGTCAGGCCGCCGAGATCGCGGCCGCTATGTCAGCAGCCGCGGACTCCGTGGCCGCCGCCGCCGCTGCCGCAGCCCCGTCCGAGCGGTGCGCGCCGGCCGCCTCTACCGCCTCCGCCAGGATGGCCACCACACACACCGCCACCTCATCGCTCACCTCGTCACCGCGTTCAAATATGAGGTGAATATTGAAAAGGCACTCATATCTATTGGCTATGTATTTGTTTCATTTCGATCGGACCCTCTAAACAGCTGTTTCCTAGTAGAATGCTATTATCATTTAAATTACTACTAGGTACATTATTTACATTCTGAAAAAGCTCTACATTTACTAAACTTCTTTTCAGGATTCCTAAAATAGAAATAACTGAAACATCGAGCCCGGATCGCAATGGAGCAGAAAGTGTACGATTCGTAAGTAGCTATTTACATAGATACTATTTTATAGTTTTCTAAACAAACAAGTAGAATATTGAAATTTAAACTTTTCTTTTACTGGGGTAAACCTACCGAATTTATTTTACCTCGTGTACGAGATTATGAAACAAATTATAAATACATTGATGACCCTAGTTTGTTGTGGCTGTGATTACGTTAGTTGCTCATAAATTATTAATTTATTTAAATGAGTATACTAATGACTGTTACATTACCACTTTGTGAGTTTATTGTCAGTTTTTGTGTGGTTGTACATTTTGTACTCGTGTTTATTTTCCAAATAATATTTGACTCATCAAAATACCATAAATATGTTAAAGGTATGTTTGCATAATTTTTCTTTAATAAGAAAATTAAAGTTATATTATGAAAATACATACAGAAAGGCATATTAACAAATAAAGATTTTCTGTAAATTTTAAAACCTTCCGCCAACAAGTCCCGAAGATCCCGGTTTCAGAGGTTTGCATGTGCCAAAGGAGACGCTTCAAAACACGATACAAAATTTTTGACTTAAAAATCTCCGTACAGTTTTTTTTTATGTTCCAAATACGTTTGTGTCGCGCAGGTACCACCAGTGCTGCTGCTGCAACACTGGGGCGAGGAGTGGGTGCCGGTGTTCACGCGCGACCAGCAGCGGCAGACGGAGCGCCCGCCGCCGTCGGAGCCCTACAGCGACGCCTACCTCTCCGGCATGCCCGCCAGGAAGCGCCGCTGCATCCGCGAGAATAGACCGCCCGCGCAACTCGATCCTGTCATGAATAGTCAGTTTGTTTTTTTAATTCCACCTTATAGTTGCACAAGTTGTTGAATTATAGTTCTTAAAATCTTACATGATTAGAATGACACATGCCAATCCTCGCCGAATATGGGATGAAAATGTTAAATCGAGGTTTAAGCGAAATTTTTGTCGAC
Source organism: Anarsia innoxiella (assembly GCA_947563765.1). Classification (NCBI taxonomy): domain Eukaryota; kingdom Metazoa; phylum Arthropoda; class Insecta; order Lepidoptera; family Gelechiidae; genus Anarsia; species Anarsia innoxiella. The sequence goes on from OX387390.1 coordinate 6,981,718, forward strand.
TAAGTGCTTATTACTAGAAATATTTAAAAAATAACTAGTAATTACGAAATAGCCTAATTAATTACGTAATTAATTCTCCATTTCGAGCTCGGTTAAATATTCGCAGGTACTAAAAAAAAAACCAAAGAGTAGTGACACCGTGCGTAAATTTTTAAAAACAATGAATCTACTAAAAAAGCTCCTAAAACCTACCAAAACTACTAAACGCAAAAAAATCTTATAATTACTATTTTCATAGACTATGATAATGAAAAAATATCGACTTAAGGAACTCGATTGGTCACATCCTTAATTTTTTTTCGCGATGATATAATATAACCTTTTTAGAACGTAAAAATATTTAATCTCATATTATTGGATAAGTATTATGTTTTATGTATCTTTACGTTTTATGTCGACAACATTAATTTTCTTGTATGTATAAATACAGTTCATAATTTTAAAATGGTTATAGTTGTAAAAATTATTATGATTTTTGCTGATGCAAATTACGACACTTAATGGCCGCTAGTATAAAGTTACTTCTCTACTTTTAGTGACACCTGCCACTCTAATCATGTAAGATTTTAAGAACTATAGAATCACATCATGTACGTTAAAATATTAAAGCATAGGTTATCCTGATGTGCAATCTAAAACATCGTGAAAATTAAAACGTATAAAGTGTTTTTTACCTGCTTCTCAAAGTTAAGATAATCTGGGAGTCTAAAGATTAACGACAGGTGAATAAAGTTCGTGTTTTGTTGTTAGTGAGCGTCCGCGAGGTAGTAGAGCGTCCGACGCAGACCGGGCCCGCTCCGTTGCGCCGCGCTTTCCGCGAGTACGTGTTGAACGTGGCGCGCGCCCGGGCCGCCTCCTCCGACGACTACGAACCACAGCAGTTCGCTTCTACTGAACGATGCATTGGACCCACCAGGTAAATACCACTTTGACCACGCCTCCTGTAAACTGGTCCTTATTATTTTACGATAACAATTTAATAAAATTATGATCTTTTTCAGAAACAATCCGGAGCAACCCGACGACGCTAAGGAGCCAGAGTAATTTTAACCTACTTTCCAAATATTGTAAGTCTCTGTATGTAGTTATTTATTCCGGGATGAATTGAAACTGATGCGATGTACGTATATTCAATAGCAGAGACTTCATCTCAAACGTAGAGTGTTTTAGAGCATATGTCATAATTGTAATTATTATGTAGCATTTAAACGGCTTGGCTTTTTAATTCGATTTCACTTGTAAATTTATTTGTAGCAAATATTTTTATTAGAAGCTGTTAAACTATTATATTCAATAAGCCATTTAAAAATGGTTATCCACGTTAATAGTTGTAAATTGTAGACCTAACAAGGGACACCCTGCAAAAACATTTCCTTTCCTTCGTAGCGTATTGAAATGATATAAGCCTATAACTTGTAAGTGTCTAGAAAGAGTGAGGCCAAAAGTGTAGTTTCAAGGTGTTGCTGCGTGTCCAAAGATGGTTCTGCGGTTTGATAAATATTTACTGGAAATTGATGTTGAGAAATCGACCTTTGTCTTTTAAGGTATTTTAATATAATATTACTAATTGTTGTCCTGTGTTCCCGAGACTTAAACATCACTCGTATCAGTGTATAGAAAAGCGAACACATCTTTCATGTTATATTTGTGGAATACTTGTCTAAAGCACAGATAAATATGCATGAACATGCGTGAATATGCATTTTTCAGCACGAATATTGGATAAAGTTGTAATACTTACGTAAGCTTTTATTGTTTAAATAATTGATTAAGATAGAAACATTCATAATCCATGTTGATTTAAACAACTAACTGCATGTTAGGAATGTTCGTCCTGTGAGTTTGTTGAATTTTCCAATGGAATACTTATTTTATTGTACTTCAAATGAGACCACTGTCATTTGACGATTGTTGTTCGACAATCAATTACGACATGAAAGTCCGTGAAGTGCAATAGACTTCTGTTTCGTACAATCCGCGCGTTGATTGATAAATAATATAACATATATTTATTAGATGAATTAGTTACATTTGCTCATAAAATCAGACGTCGGCATCTAGATGAATCGTTTTGTTGCATCGTTTCATAATTTATATTTGTGCATATTTTACAATTATTATTAGATGATTATTATTCAATGAATTCAAATTAATTGGTGTATAGTACTTATATTAAGATGTTAAACTTTAATATTTACTTAAAATATCCGAAACGTATCAATGTCACTTTTAACTGTTTTATTCCAATATACTTACATCAGTGAACTTTGTCTTTTTTATTTAGGTAACTATACCGCCCGAACCACAAACTCCAGTAGATTAATAAAGTCTGTTTTCTTTTTGATCACATGTGTGTTGCTTGAAGGATTCATTTACTTCAGGCTGATAATAGCTACTTATAAAGTCGAAACATCCAAATCCAACACATTATATAAAATGCCAACTAAAAGTTTTCGGTCGTAAATACGAGTTTATTTGTAAAAATATTGATACGCTAACGTGAACATTGATTGAGGAACAAACCTAGCGGAAATTAATCCATAGCGATACAGGACCGGCAACAAGGTCCGCTTCACACGTGATATTTGAAGCGAAAAAATGGATTCGCCCTTGTGAATAGGGGTTCAGATAACATGTTATCAAAAAACCCTTTTTATACCTTTCTACTTAATCTTGTATTATAAGTTCCATAACTGAAGATCTACGAAATATTTTGACTTTCTTAGTTCTCAGTTTTTTCTGAATTTCGTGACAATTAATCTGAAATAATTTTCAATTATTGTTTGTTGAATGAACTGTTGATTTGTTTGTGAAAATAGGGAAAGGGACACCTCATTTTAATTAATTCCTGAAATGTATCGTATATGTCCTGGACATGCTTAATCTCTCACAGATTATATTTCTTTTTTCTTTTTAATGTTATTTAATGTTCTATTTCGAACCGGAAGATTTTCGTATTTTTTAAGAATGGTGTTTTGAAGAATTATTACTTTAAAGAACTATTATACTTACCTAGTAATTGACAGGCAATTTAATTCACCGCTCTATTCGACGATCGGCTCAACATTGAGCTTGTTGAATGGACGTTAACTTGCCTACTCACCGCTCAATCTGTCGACTCAAATCAAGTTGATCGAATGCGAAGTAGAATCGTGTGTAGGACGTTTAGTTGTACGAATACTCACCCTCGACAGGGACTAGGGAATCATGAAACCGTTTATGGAACAAAAACAATGTTGGTTTTGAATTCTTTATTTCAAAGTCGTCTACTTACATGGGTCACGTATACATAAATAGAACGTCGAGTAACAACATAAATTTAATGCACTCGTAGGTATAGCCATTTATTATATTTTCACATTGTTGTCACATACATAATCATTCACATTAATAACGTTATTTATTATTAACTTTAATGTTGATTAACAATTATTCTAACATATGATAGAAAACATCCATTCTACGGAAAACTAAAGTCACATTAAATTTATTATCATAGATCGCTATTGTTTAAGTGTAATTCGTTCTTTACGTGTATTATTTTAAAAGACGTCCTAAAGTAAGTAGTCACATAAATGTTTATGTTATCTACCAAATTCATGTCCCACTTAACAAGTAGATACAAGATGCACATATATGAAAGAAGGCGCACAGACAATGTAGTCTATGCGATAGATAGTACTTATAGGTAACCAGTTGACAACTTTTGGTTATAAAATTATACATGAGTATTTAAGTTAGTCAGAGATTCATCTGATATTCTCTATCATTTATCGATAAAATATCAGGTCTGAGTATATACCGAGATAATTATCGAAAGTAGAATGAAAAGCTTAGCGCTAAATAAAGAATCCCGAAAATGAAATCAGAACCTAGATAAGATACATAGATAAGGCAACTTCTTTAACAGAAATAGGATTATGTATAAACTAACGGTTGTAAGTTTAATCCACTTTTTAATCGAATAAGCTCAAACACGACAATCTTTATTCACCCTACATTAAAGTAAACCTGCAAGTTCTCCTGGAACTGCAAGAAAGAAGCTCAATGAAATAGCGTAAATGTATTGTCGTATAGTACCTATTTTTGATCTAAAAGATATTCCAGTCGAGAGAAGTCTAGTTATTCACGAGACAAGATCACAAGATAGCACAATATTTGTTAAAAATGCTAAATACATGTTATATGTCGTACAACCTAGGTACTAAATTGTTGTACCTAGTGAAAATTACGATACCTAAGAATCACATCAAGTTGTATTTTCAAAAGTGAAAGATTATTTAAGGATACACATTTATAAAACCTATCAGTACTTCTAACACTGAGCAAACACCACAACCTTTGAAGATTGAATATAAGATGTCAAATTGTTGCTCTTTTGATTGATTTGTATGAAAATGAAGTGTAAGTTCCAACCTCCCTACACCGTCAATAAGCAAACCACGACGAGCATAATGAGATCGCAGCTCGATATCTTGTATAGGCACACTCGTTACATTAACTTAACACAATCGTTAGAACATTGCATTTAATATTATCTCAAACGAACGACAGATATCATAAATATATATAAGTATATTAATTACAGGAGTAAGTAATATATAACGTCGAAGGCCAAGGTTATCTCAGGTCCAGGATAGGTTCACAACATCAATATATAAGTAAGTTCGTAATTCTTATTAGTGTAACTTTAAATTGGATTTATCTCATATTCAGATATTTGACAAAATCTTAATTTAAGCTACCTACAAGACTATGCTATTTCTCACTTTTTGGACATTCTTAGTTAACTAATTACTACTGCTCAATATATTTTACAGATTTTAAAGAAGAGAGCTTTTAATATATTGTATAATAATGTAAGAATCCTTGCCTCTGCTCGGAAACAGTCTGGAAAAGATCAACCGAGTTCCATAGACTTGGTTGAGCAGTCTTTTCCGGACCTTTTAGATAATTAATGGTAAAAGCTATTTAACGGCCTTTAACATAGTACCTATATGAAAGTAATTAGATACTCATTTGTTAGCCCGGTATAAATGTCGCGTTCACCACGGCGTGCTATACTTGTTCATTTCATCCGTCGAATAAGAACGTGAATAAAAGCGAATTCTTGTATCTAAGAAATGATGAAACTATACGTATCTCAGAGCGTGTGGACAGATTATGTAGTAGGTAAGTACAAAAATATAATGAGTAATTTATACTTATAAGTAATAAATATTTATTTAGCCAAAAAATAACCGAATATTGTATGGTGTGGTGTTATAATACCTATAAGCGTTTGATATTCATACTTACATAATAAGTACCTACATATTATGGGTACGTGCTTATAAGTAAGCCTGTCATGTCGTCAAGGACTTGTAAATAGTATGAACACCATCGATCCTAACCGTCTAGGACAACCTGGTCTTATTCAATTCGTTTACGTCGTCCTCATATGAACATGACAGGACCGTTTTCATAAAAATTTAGATTTTTAAATATTTTATCATAGAGCAAACACTGACTTCGCTCGAAGTATCGTAGAATACCGCAGTAAGCATTTAAGAAAAACTTAGTTTTTTCCAAACGAATACGTAAAGGAGTTACGAGTATTTTGCCCATCTGTTCGTCCACCTTAACTCTACTCGAGTTTATAGGTACATACTATGAAACATACTTAAAAGTTACATATACCAGTTAAACATTTTATATGTATAATATTATTTATACGAGTAGGTACATTCTTAAAGTAAGCACTAAGATTCTCACTTCAGGAAGGATAATTATATATTTTTTATCCTTTTCTATATTTATTCAATCGACAATCATTTATTTATAGTCAGACTATAAAATAATTTTGTGAAACCCTCATGTACAATAGAAGCAACATGGCTTATGAATAGTTAGAAATAATATATTTAATAGGAAAGTCCATATTGAAAATATAGCTCTGTTTTTGTTAATTAATTCTTTCAATGTCGTTATGCGCAGATGCACGTTTTATTGCTATATTCTGAAAGTATTTCAACTTTGTGTAGTAAATATAACTCTTGATTTACTTACACTTAGGTACCACAAATTAAATTTTCTGTGATTTTTAACAAGTTTAGGTTTGATATATTTATTTCATTCTTTTACAAAAATATATTCTGCAAAGCGCTAAGATAGCTCGCCCAATAAATTAGCATAAATTAGTTCTGTAGTAGATTTGATAGGTACTTCGATTTGCTTAAAGCTGATAAAATCATGTCATATCTAAATGCAGTATCAATCCGGATTTTGTAGCAAATTAAATCGTAAGTACAACAAAACAAAGTCGATTGTTTCGTTTTACCTTTTTCAAATCAAAGTTAAAGCGAATTCCGTAGAATTTAAGAGAAAAATATCCTATGCTTTATTTTTTCTTGATCCAGTGTAGGTACGTTGTTTAATTAAAACAATGTTTAGCTTGATATTCTTTAGACTTTGTTCAGATGGTAAGTACAAATAAGGCAAGATTCTTTTAAATAGAAAAATATTTCATACCGTAAAATGAAATTGATCAAATTAGTACTTCCGTTGTAGTAACTTCCTTCTACTATAAACAATATTTATGACAAACTAAATTATGTCTTCCGAAGGCAGGAAGGAAATATTAAGTATATCATATTATGCACCTGGAGCCTTACCTTTGGGTCAAGGTACTTTTATTGAATCTCTAAATTATTTTATAGCTTTTGGCACCCTTCTCACTGTTCTGGACAGATGCAACACTCGTACATCAAAATCCTATCACATTTCATATAATATATTTATTTTTTCAATATATTTCCTAATTTACTACGTACTTCAAAAAGTTTAAATGATTTATACATACCTATTTTGGTAGGTAAGTACTTTCAATTCTTTAAACTACGATTGTATCGTTAATAGAATGTCGAGTTACTCTCGTCGTTTCACATTTAGGTAATATTTTATTTTCGAACTTTCACATCAAGGTACGTGCCATGCCAAGAAAATCTTATTTACACAAAAAGTAAGTTCACTCGTCTTAATTATGATTCCCTCAAGATTAGTTACAAAACTATACGATTTATCTACGTTGTGTAGGAGTTCGGATGTTTATTAGTTTAAGGAGCTAACGTGTAGTTGAAATTAGATTCTGTAGCAAATTTACTGTGGTAAAAAATCTACTGTTGACGTATGAAGTATTAAAAGTAGTTAGTAGATGTTTTGAAAATCAAATTTTAAGTCACTCGCTCGGGGTAAACCCTTGTATAAATCAGGCGGACAACCGAGTCTTAGTAATAAGGTCCCGTTTTCACCCTTTGGGTACGGAACCCTAAAAACAGCAATTAGGTAATCAGAAAGAAACACTTCTAAATTCGCGAAAGAGAAAGCTTAGTCAGACAAGCAGAGTAGTATATTGCGTGAGTAGAAAAGTGCCAGAAGTATATGGATTCGTAGCGTTTCATTCAATCGGTTTCTCAAGACGGTTTCATTGAAACGAAACATAAAAACAAAATCAAAACTTAAGTGATAAAACGTTCAGTGTTGCATGCGTACCTAGTCAACTATCTGATTATTACACAAGTTATTTCATGAGATATGTGATGCGACGGGATAAACTATTATTGCTTACTCACAACGCCATCCACATAGTTAATAAAACAAAATAATATACCTAATTGTGCGACATTGATAAATTGATATGATTGATTTATACTTAGTGCTTCTAAGAGTAGATATTGTTTGATATAATCTAAATAAGTCTGCGATGCTATGAGAGGACGACCGATATCTTATTGTTGGAGCCGAGACAACGTGCAGCGTTGAGCGCGGAGAAGGGGCGCGGGGGCCGCGGAGCGAAGAGGCGCCGGGCGCTGGCGGCGCAGGCGTCGGGGCGCAGGTAGCGCGCGCGTTCTTTGCGCCACTCCGCTCTCAGATTACGCTACGCTACTTAATCAAATTCTTTACGTACGGCCCGAAAACAGCTGGTACTGCAAGCAACCATAATAAAATTGATTAAAAGGGAAGCACGAGGCCTGAGGTGTTGGTCATTCACACCGTCTGATGGCCGCGCGGCCCCCGCCCGCTCCGCTAGCTAGTCCAACCAATTCAAGCGCTACTCTACTTCTACTCCGCAACAAACTACCTGCACCTCTACTGACAAATACATTACTCTTTACTACGCAGACCAGTAGACACGAACTCACAAGCTAAAAAAGCAAAACAAGCTTAAAATCTAATAGGTACGGGTACAGGAACATCAAGGATATAATGCATACGTCACAAAGGTTCATTTATATGTATCCTATTATGATTTTATGTTATGGTAAAGTTACGGTTGAACACACATCAACATTTTTTAGCTTGAATAGTTTCATTTGAAGTCACGCATGTCACACAATCGTAAATAGGTACCTGTTTATGATTCTTTGTGCCGTGCATATCTATACATTAGACTGTACAAAGCTATTTTATTTTTTGTAAAAGATGTACTAACTCGTGGTTATTGCACATTATGTAGAAATACATTATAAAGTTGCTCATAAATCTTTTAATAGAGTAAGGTGCCTCATTAAGAAGCACGTAGGTCGTAGGAACCGAACAACCTGTGTGACCTTTAATGTTAGTGTAATTCATCACGTATTTCATATGTATAGTCCTTAGTAATTTGATGAATCACACGAAGTTTAATTATATAGAGATATAATCTTGAAGGAACCTTATAACTAACTATGAATGTAGATAACTTTATATGGATCACCGATAAAATGAGTAAAAACAGATAAACAAATTCGTTATTTAAATCACGTCAACATGAAAGTTCTTGTTTTCGACTCTCTCAAAACTTCTCTTAAAGTATGTGATAAAAGTATTGTCTCAAAATGCATAGAACTTACAAGACTAGGTACAAAAATCAAGATTTATGTTTACAACCCAGAAAAAGATAGTATCATTATCAAAGTCGTCAACAATTTGGAAAGATTTATCAATCGATTTCCTATTTACATAAGTTTAAAGTACTTGTTAGTGAGCCAGTTGACTCTAATATGTTTTAAAATTTCGAAAGTTAATAATTCAAAATGCGAGTCCCAAGATTCTGGTACATAAGTAGGTGTCTACAAGTGCAGATTTCAGCACATTGCACATTTTATTCTGAAAGCTAATTTTAGCTCCGTTATTCTTGAGATAGAATAAATAATTTAATTTCCAAAATATATCATTCTTTATATGTCAACAGAAGTTATTTTCTAATTTTAAACTCTAATAAATGTAACAATACCATATCACAGCTCCATCATACAACATTTTGCTGTATACAATCTTGTTTGATACCTAACATTTCATTAGTTCCTACAGGTATTATTTATCTTTTTAACCCTTTATACGTATAAGGACAATTGTTTTTGACGTAGAAGTGATATGTCCACATTATATCAATTAAAGCTTTACAGTTTTTTTAGTAAGCACATAATTTTGACAAGATGAAGTAAAATTATACGTACACTAAGTACTTATTTCTTACGTGTATAAACGGTAGGTCCATTGGTACGAACTCCAAGGTCAATTACTTTTATAAATAGCATAGAAAACTAAATTACATCTTTAATTATCTAGAAAATAAACGCAAAGAAATCTAACATGGTGATATTGAAATAAGTACGACATCAATTTAATATAACTACACAACATGAATGGATCGGACGGGGACCGATCGCCGCATTAGGCTAAGTTTTAAAAAAAGCGAGTGAGCAGATGAACAAGTATGGGTGGGGGCGCCGGCGCCGAGGGCGTTTAGCGGGTTAGCGTAATGTTCAGCGACGGACACTTGCGGACGGCCATCGCGGTGTGCTGCAGCGCGCTGTAGCCGGCGGCGGTGGCGCCCTGCAGCCCGCCCCACGCGGCCGGCTGGTGCGCCTGCATGCTACCAGAGGAACCGACCGGCAGATGTCTTACCATGCCGCTGCTCAGCTGGTGCAGGATGCCGGAGCCCTGCGAGTTGCTGAGGCACGCAGACGGGCGCCGCGACCGGATCGACTGCATCGACGACGTCAGCAGGAACGGTACACTCGAAGACGTGTTCGGCATCGATCCACCCTGCATTCGCCGCACATACATCATATTACTCACACATCTATCATACTTATTTCAGAGATTGTAAAATAATCATAAAATGTGTGCGTAAGTATGATAAGAATACAAACTTCTTGGATACTTATTGAAATATAGGTAATTGATTATATTCATTAGGTACTACTTGCGAGTACTTATGTATATCATGGAATTATAATCTAGTGGTAGGTTAGTATCCAATTAGATAACATCTACCTACCTACAAAGTATGTTACTTAAATTTTCAGAGAGGATTAGCTTTAATTAATTGGATGAATAAGTAAAAATCATTAGGTTTATATTTCGTATGTTTCAGGACATTGGAAGATAGTACGTTCCACCAGCTGCACCGAACCCGTAGCATATAAGTATAAAATAACTACCTACCGTCATGCCTTATATTACGTGGATTTAGCGAAGCGTGTTGGGTTCAAGAAATTCCTGTGAAACCGATACATTGCTACTCTACAATGAACAGTGGGTATCACGGAGATGTTGCCCAAATGAATGATTGAGTTTCATTTCTAGAAAGTGCAACTGAAACAATGCTGGCAACATCTTTGTGCAGCGAGCGATTAGGTATGTCGATGATGTTATGTGTGATTGATTACAGATAGAATAGAAGAAGTGCAGAACGTTGGCACTTCGGCAACGACATGTAAGAGATTATCCATACTCACGATCATGCTCCGTGCAAGCTGCGTTGAAGAACAAATAGCAACAGTAAATGAGACAGCGTTAAACTTACGGCTTTCAGCCTTCACAAATGATGAGATGATACATAACTTGCATTTCGCTTAACAAATAAACATCAAACATCAAATGTCTTCTGAGTCAGAGCAGCTCTGACTGACTACTTGAAGCATGGTGGTTCCACTCTCAGAGTAAAGATTACGATTACCTGTATTACGCGTAAAAACGTTAGAAACGAATCTTTTAATTTAGGTAGGGAAAAATCCCTTTGAATATCAGTTGTTCGTCTATATATGTGGTGTTCTATTAAAACTAACAGCCAATTAGGTATGTTGGTTAGGGGAGTAATTTGGAAGACAAAACCGGAGCTATATATACCCTGAGGTGAACACATTATGGGAGGCGTTGGACGGACACACATTCGCGAGAGGCGCGCATGCATCGCGAGTGACCCACACGACAATTCCCCGTTACGAACATGCACCACTTGTTATATCCGGAAGGTTATTGCTGTGTTGGTAACCTCACTTACAAGAATGGAAGTAAAGTGTTGATGTGATGCAAATGGAATGTCTAAATGATCGAAGAGAGGAAATCTTAATGTAATACGCCAACCAGGTAGGTACGTGCAGATGTAGGTATACGTGTGTAGTGATGATGTTAATGACACTATCTTTCCCAGTCTGTGTGGGAAGAAGACACAACCGCAGAAGAGAATAGACCACATCAATGAATCAAGCTGTTCCAATCGACATTCAAAAGAGGGTATCGGGAAGTTGACGTAGCCAGGCAGTCGCACGCGATTCACAGCACTTACAACGCAATGTGATGCAGACGGCACGGACAGGCTCGAGCCTGACCCGCCGCGACCCCTGTACTGGTAGCCCTGTCAACACAACCATGGTCACTTCATCGTCTCCACCTCGCCCGTCGAGATCCTCCTTCGCCAACAGAACTTGATTGTGTACGTAGTAGAGTAGTGTCTTTAGAATTAAGTTACTAGTCTACTAAACTAATCTAAAACACTTCTATAGTGGTATAATAATATTGCAAAACTTTTATTAAAAAAATTGTAACGAAACTCACTGTAGGCGGTGACAAATTAACAGCAGATCCGCGGCGTTCCTGGGGGCCGATACTGGAGTGGCGACGCGTGGGCAGACCTGACGTCCCGCCCGGCGTACCGCCCGGGGACGAGGCACATGACGGGGCGATACGTATCTTTGGAGTCATTAAAGTATTGTCCGAAAGGCGACGGTTCGGGAAAGCGCTTGCCACACGTAGAAAGTTTCCATCGTTATTGGTTGAATTGCTCGAACCGAAAAACCATTGCCCGATACCCGTGCCTGGTTAAATTAATGATTGATTGAAATTCGGTTGATCGTCAGTTAGTACATTTCTATGTACTAACTGACTATCAACCGAATTGTAGAGCCGAAAAAGAAGGTTAAAATGTATAGGTAGATACAGGGTAGCTTTTAATTAAGACCGCTCCTCATTCTTCAGCTCAAGTTATGTTTAACAAAACTCTCACATTCCGCCGCTCACAGAACAGCGATCTCAGTCAAGCACCATTCTGTAGTAAACAATACAATAAAATGTTATGTTTGTTTCGAGAAACTTACTTTTGAATCCTCCTACGCTGCCGGTTCCACTTGGCCCGCTAATTGAGTTTTTACGTGCCATGTCTTCAGCGCTAGAAGTTTTACGTTGTTCTACGCGTAAATTGGGAATGTTGAAAGGTGGCACATTCATATTATCTGTACTCATTTGGTGACGCAGAGGGCGGTGTCTCTCAGGACTTGGCAACGTACAGCTGTCCAGCTTTAATTTATGGCGCTGGTTTTTATCGATATTATCCAGCATGTCGTAGAGTATCTGTGATGGAAAAATATTGAAAGCAATGAGGTAAAGGCTGTTACTATTGTCAAGGACTAAACATATTTTCGAAGTACCTCCATCAGGTTGGTGAACTGGTCAACGTTCAAAGCTGGGTTAACTGTTTGCGGCGCCAGAGCAGGAATCATTTTTGTTGCCATTACAGTTGTAGTTAAACCGAATTTTCGTTCCAAAAGCATGGATTTATAAAGTTCTGTAACGAGGATAGAACCATGACATAGTAGTAGACGTGCCTTTTCAATGAAGACGAGTAATAATTAAGTTAGTGCTAATTCGCTGTCAAAATTCGCTTCGGCACGGAACAGTATTTGCAACTAACAAGTTTCAAAGTTCGCAAAGCGAGACCTGCCACCAGAGGGTTGGTGATATAGTTAACATTTATAACGATGTGCTAGTTTCAAGCAAGTTCACTCGTTGTCGTGAGGTGGTAGTTGGGTAATTTTTAATAGATACCTACCATATAGGTATCTATTAATGAGTTTTGCTGCTAGTGTTGCAGTGTAATTAGGTATTGTCCATTCGACGACATAGATAAATACCTAATTACGAGTACCATCGTGATTAAAATAAAGTGGAAGAATATACTTACTGACAACCCGATTTATGATGTCAGGGTCGCTTAGCCGCATACTGAGCAAAGTCGGAATAACTTGCTCCAAAATATGTGTCCGATCAAGCCTCAATAATATCTTCTCGTAGAATCCAAGTATGAGACTAATAATTTTAACATCACTCTGGTTTTTCTCAAGGAGAACCTTGACTTTTGCTAGAACGACACCATGCAAGGCTTTGTCTTCGATGTAATCTGATACATTTTGAATAGCAATCAAAGAAGCCGTCTGAAAGAGTTAAAATGAGTTTATCTCCGTCCTTATATGAGTCCAATAAAATATAGTATAAGTTCATATTTTAAAAAAAAGGAACTGTATCCGAACGATTTCAATAAGTTCAACAGACAATTGAAAAGGCTGAAAATCCGATTGCAATGTCAAGCACTCTATTGTTTGGATCTGCAGTTGAAGGCCGCCCATAGGTACAACAGCCTCGCGCGTGTAGGTTGATACTATTTGCAAAATATGTAATTTGTGCAATAAATGCGTTTTATATAAACTGTGCACGTGTTCTTTTATAAATGAGTTGTACAATCATTAATTTTGAAAATGTGTAGACATTAATTTTGGTGGTAAATGATCATTACTTATATAGCTGCATAGTCCCTAAGTGGCTGACCTGTATTTGATTTGTGTTGTTTTCTAGAGCGTTAAAGAGAAGTGGCATTATTTCATTGTTAACTTCATCCCTTTGACATTTTTTGAGAATCACATGTAAGTTTTCCAAAATCGTCACGGACGCTTGAATGCTTTTTGGAGAGTTCATTAGATTTCTGAAAAAACATTTGTATGTTAGTTTGGACGCGGTTCGGTAGGGTTGAGTGTGATATTGCAGTGATTACTGACTTTAGCGTGGGGAGCACGTAGTGGGAGAACTCGTCCTGGCTGCACTCGTTGGTTAGCCAGATGATGGGCTGCAGCACGGCCGCCAGCACCTCGGCCGTGCGCACCTCCAGTTGCAACGCCGGCCACACGTGCTGCCAGCGCAGTTTCTGCAACATCCCTTCTCTATACATCAACCGTTCGCTAAACTCAACACACTTATACCTATACCGACACTGCAAATGAACCTGGACATAATTAATGCTTAACGATAGATAAATACAATATACTACGCCTCTATAACGAAACCAATCTAAGACCTTTATTTCACTATGTACCTATATCAAATAATAATAATATTTGCTAGTTGTTCTTCCTGTTTAAATATATCAGTTCCTTTACTTAACATTCAACTTATAGGCGCCAGCATGTAAAACTACGATTACTTATACCTAAGTAGATTCCTAATCATAAAAACAAAACACAATCTAAAAAAAATACATGAACAATAATAAATAAAAATTTCGCTTATTATTTCGCTGTAGCTGCATAGCAAACTTTAGTTAATTGGCGATGCTTATAAGAGTCTGTTCACACTGGGCGTAGGACGAACACGCGCGTGTAGTCAATACACATTTTAAAAAGATAATACGCTCACGCAGTAGGTAAACTTCATCAAAAGTCTTGTTACCAATCGCATTTCTGAATCGCCAAGTGTGAACACGCTGTAATTAAGTCTACTGAAACGAATATACAGGAAAGTATCTGATACCTTAGGTATATAGGGCAATGCGTCGAGAAGAGTGCCACGATAGAAGTTTGCCTTTTGATTTGGATCCTTCATAGTTACCACATCTAAAAATTGCATCGCTTGTATGGCCGGCTCACTCTGGCATCTAATAAATGTTCAATTAGTTTAATAAATAATTTATCAGGTCAACATAAAACGTACTTGTGTGGGATTCGAAAGACTTTACGTAATTACAAGGTTTTAGAGTGCTGGAGACCAAAATGTGATCTCTATACGCGAGACCAATAAAAGTTGCTTCATGTTTGGGCTGGGTGACGATGAGAAGTTCGTACTTGAAATATTTGATGAGCGGCAGAAGTTGCGTGGTGGGTCGCGGGTGGGGGTCCCTGGAGAGCAGCCGCTGCACAGCTTCTTGCAGCGCGGCTGGCACTCGCGGCAGCACCGCTGCCACTTGCGAATCCAGCTAATCATAAAAAGCCGCCATTACTGAACTTACACTACTTACTTTTTTTACATTCTCTGAAATAGAGTTTGAACTGAAAATACCTCTGTATCAGAAAAAAAAAAACATTTTACCTACGGCTCGAAGCTAGCTTTTTACTTCACTGAAAGAAACTCTTACTATTTTGTGATAAGTAAGTAGGTAACTACATAACGGAATAATTTATGAGGATATAAGGTACAGTTGCCGATTAAGACGATTTGTCTTAATCCCAACTATCGAGCTTTTAGCACTTCCATTAAACTAGAATGACAAATACGAGTACGTCTTGTCTCGGGTCGTAATAACGTACTTTCACTTCTTATGTAACTTCACTTCTGTAAAGTACCTTCTGCTAATTACTCTCCACTCTTTTTTGTGTAAGAACTGCTCTAACTTTATAGTGTATTTCAACTCTATAGATAGTTGACGGCAAAAACCCTGCAAAGCTGCCCTGGTCTCAATGCCGTCCACTACCACCACATTTTTACGGTTTCCATCAAAGCGAAGGAAAAAGGCGTTTTAATTTTTTAAAAGAAAAGGCAGCTTCCTTTAAGTCTACGATTTAACTTGCTTAATTGTTAATATAACTACGAGTATCGCGATTAATTGTTAACCTAACTAACTACTAACCTAACTTACTAACTGTCATTACAGTGATTTAGGAAAACACTATGAGGAATTTAGAAGCTCTAATAACGGAAGTGTAACTGGAATAATTTAGGAATCACTTTATGGGTAGAAATAATTAATGTTGATTTTAGGTAGGTAGTATTTCTTGGAAGGACTCCCGTAGATAACTATAGTTAAAATATGTTTTTATTTGGATACTATTTGTCCGTCCGAAGTTATCATTTTGGATTAGATTTAGTTACCATTATACTTATAAATAGCTTCATGTTAGTATTATCTTTAAGCAAACATATGCCTGAATGTTCAAAGTAAAATGTGTTCAACGCTATAGTTTATAAATTATCACGTTAAGTAATTACTGGAAGTAAACGGTTAATTAAATGTTTAAGATCATTCTACCTCTTACTTTATTAAACGAGTAAGTAATAAAAATGAAGCTCGATTTTCCTCACAGAAATTTATAGTAGAGCACGCTTTGTGTTAGTTCTATAAATTAAATATTTCACTTTTACTCTCAGAGAAAATTCTCTGAGCTTTTACTACTCACCGCTGCCGTACATCCTCGCTCTTTGTTTTATGATCTAACTTTTTATTTAATGAAATCAGGTTGCTGCAAAGATCTCGGTGCTTGAAGGGTTGTGGTTAAGTTTTAAAAATAACAGTTATTAATGAGATCTTTTCTACCCATATTGAATTTATCAGAGTTTCTCAAATTATTTTTTTAATTCCTTTACCGCAAGATACGTCGAGATAGTTTTTCTAGCTAGATTAGTTTTGTAAATATACGCATTGGCTTAATAGAAAATTAAGTACCTAAGTAGGTACAATTGAAAAAAATACTGGCATTTTTTTGTATTAAAAATGTTACTTCGGTTGTTGAAATACTTATGCAAATATACGTATAATAGTACTCTATGTATTAATTAACGCTGCAATGTAAGTGGGACGCTCCGCCTCCCACCCACTTACTCGAAAGAGGTTGCAGCTCCACGCGCATTGCATAATGCATCATTAACTCACGGGAAAACACATTTATTGACGATATAAATAACTAACTAGCAGCTTTTCCGCCATGAGGTCTTCACGTAATTCGTAGAAACCAACAAACTTATTACTTACAAACTTTAAGCAGAAAGATTGAAAGAAAACCTTAATCGAGACTCCTCATGAAATCGATAGCTCTGCTCTTAGCACTTAGGAGTATCAACTAAGCTGTAACATTTAGATATAGAATTACACAGACGCCTTAGGGGCGTCTAGAATCTTCATTTCTATTTAAAGCCTCGTTAAAAGCTTCTTGACACAAAATACATTGTGATGCTTTTTCTAAGAAATACAATTTATTTTAAATGAAAATGTTTCTGCGACTTTTATTAAAAATAGAAAAGGATTCTTAGCCAAGAAAACATCTCAATGATAAATTAATTTACCCGCAAATTATCTGCTTGAATGCAGATTTCTACCGTTTTAATATATTTTATATCTTTAGTCATAATCAGCTGTAAGATGTGGTTTACTAATGTTTGACATAACTTAATTTGCAATAATTTTATTGGCTATAATTTCATTAGCCATAATTTATTTATGTGCCATAACTAACGAAAGCAATAAAATTACTTGCAATAAATTTAATATTTATAACTAATAGAAAGACATAATCTTCATAATAAAAATTTTACGTTACATACAATACAAATAAAATAATTTTAATTAAAAAACTATTCAAAGAAATAGATGTATTGCATGCAGGCAAGCATGCAGCATGGAAGCAAGCATGCAGCATGCAAGCAAGCAAGCATGCAGCATGGAAGCAAGCATACAGGCAAGCATGCAGGCAAGCATGCAGCATGCAAGCAAGCATGCAGCATGCAAGCAAGCATGCAGCATGCAAGCAAGCAGGGATGCAAAAAACATGTTCTAACCTAACCTATCCTATTGGTTTTGCTGCTGTTTAGTTTTTGTATGGCTGGGGG
Source organism: Anarsia innoxiella (assembly GCA_947563765.1). NCBI lineage: Eukaryota > Metazoa > Arthropoda > Insecta > Lepidoptera > Gelechiidae > Anarsia > Anarsia innoxiella. The sequence continues at coordinate 6,999,664 of OX387390.1, forward strand.
CTTCGCCCCCCGAGCCCCCCTCGGGGGCTCTGCCCCCGGACCCCCTCTGTCACTTCCGGTTTTTTGTGTTGTAAGTACATTCATCTCATCTAATATATAATACGCACATGATGGCATAATTATAATATGTCATCTGTTGATTATGTATTTAATAGTTATAGAAAATTATAATTATGGCCCTTGTTTTTTATGAAACATAATACTATGGCTAATGTTAATTATGACTACTGAACCATTATGTCCATCGTTGTTAGTATAAAAAATAATATAGCATGTGAACTTTATGACTGTAGAACATTATGACATGTGGAATTATTGCAAATTAAGTTATGAAAAACAAAATAATACCCTCTGATGTCCTCTACTGGGAAAAGGTATTCCTCAAAACGTAACTATTTTCCGATTCTCATAATACCAGTCATCTAATTATGTATTTTGTAAAATTCACCTTCACAAAAGACATCCAAACACATTTAACCGTTTTCAACAAAAGCTTTAAAAAGTTATCGAAATTATGACTTTATTCTTATTGAAAAAATGTTAGGTACCTACCTACAGAAAAACAAAAAATATTCAAGGGTCGGTCATAAATAGAAATACATTAAACAGCTTCAGTTTTCCTAGTACAAACACACTGCTCAAAAAGACTAACATTTTCACACTAAAAATGCAATAATAGAGTTAAAGGAATGTACTATACTTAGAACTTCCCGGTAACGGTATTGTATTGTGACCGCAATCTGTTTTCCCGGAGGAAAGTGAGGCAGCGCGTGCGAGGTGCCTGCAATAACTTTATTGTATCTATTTAAATAGATAACAGGAAGCTTGGAACTATCCCAGCCTTGCTTATAATATACCTACCTAAACATGTTTATAATATGGAATTTAACTTGGTACTAGTATAGCGTTTGATGTGGTTTCACTTTGTAGTTCGAGTATTAACGTGTGGTTAATCCATTACGCATTTCTACCTGCGTCAATCGACAGGTCAAGGTAAACGAAGGCAATGCAACATAAATGACAGTTTAGTTGATGGTAATATAGGTACTTACAAACTCGATCTGTTTCATATAAAGCATTGGATTGTTGTTGGCCTGCAGCAGCGGCTTCCCATTGTTGAACAAGGTGCACACCACGAGACCCAGCGAGAACATGTCAGACAGGATGTTGCATTGCCCATTCGTCTGAACTTCTGGTGCTGTAATAAACTCTTCATTAGTGCCTACTTGGTAACAGTTCTTTATACTTATACCTACTTATGCTTAGCTGCTCGATTCCTTCGTGCTGTGACACTTTTTCAATGAAAAGGAGAGGACAACTATATGAGCCTGTTTCTAAGCAGTTGTGAATCAATAGGTACCAATTTCTTAATTACGTTTTATTAATTATGAAAATTGTACCAATTCCCCGTAAGTAATCAAAGAAACATGAAGAGCTGCAAGTTTCATTTTCCGAGGTTGAAAGACTTTCAAGTTACATGTGTAGTAGAGGTGGCAGTCATTTTCAAATTGTATTCAGAAGCTATCGTGATACGAATTCCAGTTTCTAAAACACGAAGGTACTTATTACTTTTGGGCGAGCGCACCATCTGAATGTTTCATGAATCTTAAATTATTAAATAAAATATGTTCTAAAAGTAATTCGTTTAAAAGTTTTACCGTAATTAAATATTTGCTGGTAACTGCGGTTTCAAAGCGAGTAAGTACATTTAATAAATGAAATGACCGCAATTCCAGAGCGCACTTCTATACGAGTTTATTTTAAACGGAGGGCGAAGGCGAGACGATGGACGATAAGTATGGCTTTCTGCGGAATTTACTGGAAAATCTACTTATTTCCCGCAGCAGAGCGAGGTTGGTTCGGATTTCTGATAACTGCTGCTATAAGGATTGACAAAATCACTAAAATATAGGTAAAACATAGTTTTTACAAATGCTTGCAGATAATTCGTTTATATTTACTAGATAGGAATTCAATTATTTCAGACACAAAGCAGTAAAAAGTAGCTTTTCAATTATTCTTTTGTTGTTCTGTAACAAGATATGTGCATTTATGTGGCTTTAGTCAGATCGTTTTCATAATAGTCTCGAGATTATTTATTTTTAGCTTTAGATCATTGATCGAACTTACAGTTTCTTTAGAAGGTAATACCTATTTTGGCTTTTTACAATCTATTTAGTTCCTAGCACCTACATTTAATAAAATAGAATATATCCTACTACTAGTTTCATCTCAAAGTCCTTGGAAATCACCATAATCGCACGCTCGGCAGACTGGTGTCTAAGCCGCTTCACGTCTCCCACGGGCCTACGTTATCTCACTCGGTAAAACACAGTGAAATTGTAAAATACGAGTAGGTACTCGCCGTATTTACTTACACTTTCCTATATAATACTTACCTAAGTAATCCAGGTTTGGTTGCGATATCTTGGCCACCTTGATTGACCACGGTGGCACGGTCATCATCTCCGTTGGGTCCGGCCCGATGATGTTTTCTATTACAAGTACATGTACTTATTGGTAACGAATTGAAAAAAAAATCAAAGAATGACATGATATCGCCGTGATGTATGTGAAAGTAAATTCGTCATCGTACTGTATATACAGTTATGTACCTAATCGTTTATAGATAATACCTATACTTAAAGCTAAAAATTTTAAAGTTATCAATGCGAGCCACGTTACTATCGAGTAAGTACTACACCTCTAGGTATGCGAATTGCAAACTCCCTCACCGTGAATAAACCTTAGAACATGTTTCGGTAAACATCTCCAGGCCGCAGCCGCCGCCATTCTCTCAGAGCCGCCGCGGGACCAACTTTTTGACACGAACAACGTTTGACATAATTTGGAAGTACCAAACGAGGTAACTACGTATTATTGTACAACAAGTTACGAGTATGTTAACTTTTGTCAACTCGTGCTCCTTGTTTCTAACACTAAGCTAAATATTGGGCAAACTCTGAGTGAACTAAGTGATGTAATGTTATTATTACACTCCTACGAAAATTACGCCTACGAAGTTTAGTGATGTGTTGACATGATTTTACACTTTCAGAGTAGCCACGCACTGTAGCCACCATTTATAGCCTCTTCCCTATACAGACATATAATTGGTAGAAACTACTAGAAACTAAACTTAACCGGAAACAATTACTACAGATTTTTCGATACAGATTTTTCGGTACTTAAACTTTATACCTTGAGTTGTTTTCACTATGTCCGTTATGTGTAGTGTAGCAGTCCACCCTTCACTAAGTATAACTGAATTATTCCATTCACATAAAATAGGTATTTCAAAGAGGAAAACCACATTTCCCCGAAATAGTTGAAGCATTTGGTTTAAAGCGAGTGAATTGTCTCTCTTACATCATGAAATGCACAAAGTCTATTGTTTGGCTAGACTTTCATTTAACAACCGAGGAAAGCCAGCAACAGTTTACTTATGTTAAAACAACGGCATTGTATTATATTCCTGGTAGTAAGTGCTAGCGCAAACAAAGCACAAACAAAAAATGCTAAATCTATCTTATTTTCATTTTGATTTCATCTCAAGCGGTCGTCTGTTCTGTTTATTTATAAACTTTTAATTTTCATACAGATTCGAATAAATTACTCAGGAGTATGAATTAAGTAATTATCGAGAAAATCTTATCGAGATTGAACGAGTGACATAATTTCTTACCAACAAACTCGAGGCCGAATAGTTTCCATGTGCCACGCTTAGTAACGATTATAACTTGGGGGCACACGTTGCGGTGGATCTGTCGCGCCGTGTAGTGCAGGTAGTGAAGCGCTTCGATTATCTGGCAAAATACAGTCACACTCAATAACAGCGAGAGGTTTCATTTTATATTCGTTAACGAATACTTGGCGAAAAACATTCGAGATGTTTTTGAGCATCAAAGCCTTGCAAGTTATCCAATCTGAAGGCAAATTTTACGCAGCTTTATACAAAATATCAGAGACAGAGTAGGTAACTTTGTTTGGGAGTTTGTAATTGAAGCACCCGGAGGCGCGGCAGGTTAATATCGTCGCGGGCCTCCGTTCGGTATTGGAGATTAAACCGCTGATTGTTGACTGAAATTTTACTGGAACACAGTGTGTACAAAAATTCCAAACGCTCTAAGAAAGAAGAAGTACCTAATTATAACTTATTTATATGAATAGTACTTACAACTTTAATTTATTTACAATAAAAATAAACTATATTATTATCATAACATATTGCCATCTCTATTCACAACGTATTTCATTTAAAACTTATAACTATCTATGTTAATAAATGTTAGTGAATGTTAAAACGTAATGTAATGTGAAATAGCTCGCTTATGTCACGTAGCGTAGCTACCACTTCATTGCTTCCTTCCTGAGTTTAGTTAGCTCGTTACTAGTTAATACCTACTCTAACGACCTCCGCATCAACTTAATTGAGTGGAAAATCCCTCGAACTATGTGCTTATACAAGTTTGATAGTTAGTGCAAATTGTTAACTCATATATTTCATTTCCAAATTATCTTAATTGTGGTTTGTAATATGAAACTTTTCGGTTTTGGTAGGTTTACCGACCGACTGTGATTTGAAATAATTACTAGACTAGACTTTACTGCGATAGGTAACTTAAATTTATAGTTTAATAGGCTTTGAATAGCTAAATATCACTCTTCTATAATTTAAATTAAAAAGAGCCGATTGCTAATAACAATAAAGTAAAAACCTGCAGCAGGCCGTATCTGAGTTCGATGTCTAAGAAGAAGTACTCCTTGGCGAAGGGCGGCCTGGTGGTGGGAGCGTTGAGCTGGTGATGCTGAGCGCCGGGCGGCCCCAGCGAGATCGGGTGCGGCATCACCGGCGGCTGCGCGCCCGGCTGCACCGGCGATGACTCCTGGGTAACAAACACCACTACAGAATACCAATCAGTACAAGTCCACGGCTGTATATCACCAGCTCGTCAGCCTGATCTGACCAATTTCGTTTTTAAAAAATACCGCTCATTATCATTGGTTGTAATATGAGCGAGTAATACGAGAAAATATATTTAATTTCAGTGGGAAGAGGATTTTACTGTGAACAATCTATGAGCAATATTTTAATTCAATTACCGAACTTTAATTATCAATAATGAATAAATAAATCCAATATTTATTTTAATAAAATTGAGAGAATACATAAAAATATCCACGACTTTATCTTTTACGGTGAAATGGTTGCGGAATATTAATTACGAAAACTCTTTACTATGAATGAATAGCTGAAGCAATGAATTGAAAACATTAAAAGGAAAAATGAAGTAATTACTCCTCTTTGCTTTAACTTTAACTTAGCTAGAGTAAGTAAAAAGCAAAGATTTTATTTTAACTTTTTACTTATAAAATAAATGTTAAATACCTACTAGAAGAAGGATTAAGGTTGTTCGTAGAAATAATTAAGTTCATTTAAATACTGACATGCCAGGCTAAGATATTGTGTAGACTGGCGAGCACCGGTTCGGAGGCGAACGCGATGGTGTTGTGTCCCTCCTCGATGGAGTGGATGATCTGCAGCATCTTTGGGTGCCGCATCTTCTCCAGCTGGGTGATACAGCCACGGATACGGTCCAGCATGCTTTCCTTCCTCTTCGGCTTGTATAGCTTGTCCGCGATGCGTTTGTCGAATACGAACACCGAACATTCCTGTAAATAAAAACTATGTTACGCCTACGCCTTCAAATATAACAGTAAAAATTGATCCTTCGAAAATAAACTTGGCTCAAGGCTTATCATAAAACATCAACTTATACATAAACGTAAGTATGTATGTATGTATGTTCCTATCCTATTTCTTAATAAAAACATAGTTTGTATAGATAGACCTGTGGACATAAGTTTCTTCAAAGACAATTCTTTTGGTTAGTAGATAGCAGATGTTATTTAAAAAAAACTCAATTAACGTCAAATATTGCAAGTTAAATACTTTAGAAAAGCATTCAATAGGGTAGAGAAGCTTCTCTAGAATTCAGAATAGCTATTCTGCTTAAGGAAATAACTTAGTTAACGAGATGAAGTTGAAACACGGACTGCGTTTAAAGCTGAGTATTTAACAGGCAAACTAAACGTCGCCCGATTCGCTGAACTAGAACAGATATCAACAAGTAGCAATTTCACTAAAGTCTTGAGTCTTTGATGCAGAAATGTTTAGTTATCTCAGAACGTTTGCGAGTACCGACCTTAGAGGATATTGATAAGTTGTATGTATTTGTTTTGAGAGAAACTTAGATGTTATTCTAGTACAGGGATTCCTAAAGTGGGCGATATCGGTTTCCTAGAGGTCCAAATATCGACCCCTATTGAATTAACACAAGTTCATATTTAAAACTTTCAAGATAGGCATATACTGTTTTGTTTATGTTGTGTGTTATAAGTAACAATAATGAATATTTTTGTTGGAAATAGCATTGTTGTAGTAATATAAAGTCTCAATTTCGTACAAGATGGAAAACAAGGCAAGTCTTGAAAGGGTCAAAATAAAAAAAATAATACTCAGCAGCTGTTTTAAGTTAGCGGACCATTATGAAAAAGAGGATCTTAAAAGTAAGGAATTTGGCCACGGGGGCCGGAGGTAATAGTTCATTTTGGAAAAGGAGTCGCTTGTCTAAAATAGTTTGGGAATCCCTGCTCTAGTAGAATCCCGAGTTAATTATCTGTATGTACACATAAAAACGCTGAAATCATGGAGTTTTTGTTAGCATGCTTAAAATAAAGCCAATTTGAATGAAATGTTTAATTGGAATGTTATCTCGTCGATATTCTGCGCTCTGGCTCCGACGGTTAATAAATCAATTGTATTCAATACCTTCCGGAGATTTGACTCGACCAGTAATGCGGAAGGAAACTCCATATCGAGTTATCGATGCTGCTCTGAAGTTACCTTTGTCATGCACGTCTGAGTCTGAATATTTTCGGAGTTCTGAAGTTGACAAGACTCGATAAAGAATTGTGTTTACAAGGTGTAAATATTATTCTGAAATAACGAGGGACTTAAACTTAGAATTGTCGTTTGTATTTCTTATAGGATCACAAACTACTCGTAAATGAGTAAGATTACTTTCAAAGAGAATTTTTGGTTTTCAAAGAGATTTACCTACATATATAATACTTATATAAAATTTTGTTCAGTTACGTTTCAATTTATAAAGTGATAAGTTAACGATGTAGCAATAAATGTAATATTTTCGTTATTATACCCTGTGACGACCCCTCCTGTCAATATAAGATAATATAAAACATATCTTCGTAAAGTTGAACCGGCCGAACGTGAGACGAACAGCGAATATCTAATTTTTACCCGTTTTATTGGAAAGAAGGTTGTACATTTATACTCATACTCGTATATAGGTATCTCAAGATCTTTAGAACACATAGGTACCTAAATTTGTTGTTTTTTTTTCGTAGCGTTCTTACTCGAAGCTTCTAAGGGCCAACATTCGCATGTAGTCGCTTTGATGCTCCCAGGAATTATAAGTTGTGTTAACTGATTTTGATTATTATTTCAATGAGAACATTGTCGATAATAATATGACAATCAAAAATTCTCTGCTCTGCCACAGATTACTTAATAGTCGGCTCTGCGCTCTATCAGGTCAGCCGTACCTATGCGCCGGCCCTAAGTGAATAGGTATTCTAGCGTGATTCCAGCAATCAATCAGATTTGTCAGCTGTCAGATTAGAACAATGGCTATATATAGTTAAATTGTATTATAAGTGTCGGTAATTGATAGTGGTAGTTAAACCCCGCCGTCTAATTACAAGCTCACTCGATTATAATTTAGTAGCGGCGGGTTGAGGTACTGAACACAGGTAATTAAATTATTTGCTCAAAGCGGTATCTATTTTCTGTTGGATATAAGAGTAGGAGAAGTTTTTAATGAAATACAACGGATTTTGTATATGGGAAATGTTGGCTGGCAGTGTCCGTTTGACATTTGATATGAATTCGCGCCAAATCCGCTGGAAAACCGCAAGGCCGCCGGCGGCGGCCGCCGCGATTCGCGGTTTGGAATACGTAGAAATACAGAGCGATTTCATAAAAACTTGTCAAGCGACAAGCTCTCATTAAAGTCCTTATTCAATTAGATGCTTCTTCCAGCATCTTATTATTACTTCACTCATTGTGATCTTACCTCCTTTGACTTTTATTACCTTGTTCAAAAGCAATAATAGTCCATTAAATGGGATATTTAAGCTCAGAGAGATTATTATCTTTCCAAGACAAGATTTAATAGTGTAGATGGACGTCTCTTATATTGCGTTGGCTGAGTCGATCAAATTATGGCTTGAGATTGGTTCATAACGCCCGTTATTAATAACCTATCCTGATCCGTTTTTTACCAAATCGAGATTGAAAAAACAAAACACAATTGTGTTCTTGACATGTTTTTGGTACACAAGTGACAATTGTGTTATGTTTTTTCAATCTCGATTTGGTAAAAACGGATCAGGATAGGTTATTAATAACGGGCGATCCTGTCGGGTCAGATGTAGGTAGGTAATATTATGTTCTCTGAAGCATGTCAATTTCGCTAATATTAGTACCTTAGATTCTTTTCCTCCGCTATTTATTTCCTCGACATTATACTAAAATTGAATCCAAGGTCAAAAAATATATTTTGAACACGAAACCGAACAATGTTGAATACAGTTATGAAATAATTCAGATATAGATTGATATTTGTTGCATATTTGGGAATTGGCTCCTAAATTATAAGCGGAGGTCGCCGGGATCGGGTGGGTTTTGAGAGGCGTGGAGTGGGTGGGAGGGAGGCGCCCGCTGCCACCGCCGCCGCCGGGCCCGCGCCAACCGACCCCGCATCGAGCCGACACTTGTAGCTTCTGACTGATGCGGGCACCCGACGTCTTTCAATTTTATTCTCAATAGAACATGCCTGACGGGTCGAGTATCATCGTTGTGGACCACTTACCTACCATTTAATGCCCATTACCAAAACGTCAACATAGTTTTCATTAAGTAGCTAAATCTTTATTTCCATAAATACAGTCACAGTCACAATACACAAGCTACTTAATTGAATGATTTATTCACCGAATCTAGTAAGAATTGAAGGAGAAACTTAACGTTGCCGTCGAAAAACGGTTTATTAGGTCGCGATTAGCTAACTGCAAGTTAGGTGCCTACCTAACTTTATAATCACATTGTCTCCTCTCATATTTATTCTGTTGTATATTAAAGAATATTCTTATAATGTCCTAGTGTGTTTACAACCATGGCATAATACCTACTCCACAAAACGACAAAGGTTATTCAAGCGTGAGTAGTTATGACGGCTACGAGGTAATTGCTACGAGTTACCGACTACGAGCTACGGCGTAGCCGATGAACGAAGAACTTTCCTTGCCATCCTGTATATAATTGGATATGATAAAATTATAAAGGTTTATATAAATCTTTATGGTCACCTGGTTAATGCCTGTTAATCTTGATCTTATACATTTCACCAATACCGTCCAAGAATCGCGACACTAGAATTCCATTATTGTAAAATTATTTACGATATAAAATGTTTATACTTGACAACACAAGAACTCGATACTCGTATGCATGCAAAGGATTTCCAATATCTTATTATGATAGCTACGTAAATCATTTACCGGGAGTATTTGTGGAAGATTTTATTTTACTTTTTCTTAGAACACACATGAAGTGATTGATTATGTTGGATACGGAATAAAAAATTAGTCTGTTCTCAACCCGCACTTATTTATATCAACTCTTGTCGTTATGGCAGTGATTGGGACACGAAGATTTTGTTTTTACTTTTTGAAATTTTAGTTGGTAGATAAAAATCAAAGATTCTTTAAGAAGTACATATAAATGTATAATATTTTATAAATTGCTATAATACCTATATTAATGCGCTTGTCATAATATATATTGTAGGTCTATTTTATTCAATTTACACTTAGAGTAAAGGATTTTATTCAATTTACACTTAGGTAAATTGAATAAAGCTCTTTTTCAATGTCAATAAAGTTATAACTATTTAAACCAAAACCTGTGAAATTCAGCATTTCATTCAATGATAGATTAGATACCCACAATATACCGACATAGTAGTAAGTTCATTAGGAGTGTTCATTTGAAATAACGCACCGAGCTCGCGCTAACCTAATGCTCTTATCCGTAAAGCGGTCACAGCAAATGAACGTCGATTGCCGGCGCTGCTCATCAGATTGCTCTCCACGCGGCTGAGTGCACTACAGCCTACGTGATTGACGCCAGCGATATTGGTTGCGTTCTAATTGCTCCAATTAGGCAACTTAATTTGTTGAATGTTTAAACACAAATTGAAATTAGCCTAGCTACGGGAACTGGGAAAATGTAGGTTCGATGTTTTTAGTGCAATTAATGATCTCTAGCCAACCAATGAGAGTCTGTGGAGTTAGGGAAAAACGGAATACAGATAAACTTGGAATTTACAAAATAGTGAATAATGCTGATTATTTGTCCTATTTCTAAAATCCTACACAAAAAGACTGTTTATCCGCTAAGAAAAATCTGACTTCGAATAAGGTAGGTGGGACGCAAGTATCTATACTATTAAGGATCAAATATCAACGCAACGCAACGTACGTACCCATAGTCACTGATGAAAAGGTTATGGCAGCACAAAGCGGATTTCATCAACGTCATGCTCGGCTTAGCTTCGCACAGACAAAATTGTATGCAGAGTGCAGACGTACTATCAGTGGGACAGAACCTATGAAATCTATATTGTATAAATATACTCGTAGGTGCACAACCGCTGGAGTGATTCGGTTTGGCGTTCAAAAATGTGCACAAAGCATTTTTTATTCAAAGGTATTTTTATTTGGCGTATTGTTGGGGAAAACCATAAAAAAGGTCCCTACGTTTTTAGTTTACACCTACAATATTCACCTATCTATTTATTTTAATGAGTAAGTATTATATAGGTATGACGCCGCATAATAGAAAACACGCCGCGTAATGCGTAAAGATATTCGAATTGAAACCTATTCTAATTAAATTCTTAGCAAGTACTTGTACATATTTGCAAACTAACCCAAAATCTTAGTTAAGCCACTGTCTTCTAAACACAATATAGGTTGTTAATCACGGATAAGATATTATTAATAAAGTTTATCGTTAGGCAAATAATAAAGTTTAGTAGAAGGGTCGCTTTAAATTGAAGCACGTCGTGTCGGTTCGGGATAGGTTCCCGAGACGCGGCGAGGTACGTAAATGTATTAAGAGTAAACCCCAACTAACCCAATCTAATTGAAACGTCAAATCAAACCCAACTGTTTGTTCTCCAGCCAACAGATCCAAATCCCAAACTACACCTGCGGCACTGAAACGACACGATCACACGACAGCTACATGACGATGCCTCCAATCCTTGATGTGCTGTAAAATCACTGCGCTATATCTGTGTGGTTATGATAAATTAGCCGAGAGGCGAACGCTAAGCAAAATTTCAGTATGTCCGCTTCGGTCAATGTATTAAGAGAACTCCATGGCAATATTACCGTCACAGGTACCTATCCACTTTTAAAAGCGATTACGAAAATTGGACGTGTGAAGTCCATGGTGTACGGACGTGGTTTACGTCCTTAACGTAGTAACGTCCTAATGATAGGTTAATTTAAAGATATATCTGTAAGATCCCGCAAGTTTGTCAATAGATAGATAGTAAATATAAGTACAAAAATAAGTTCAATTAGTATTAAATGTTTGTCAATTAATACATCAAATGTATTAGTTAGTGTTGGGAGTGATAGCGGATTGGCTGGAAACAAGCGGCGCGCGGCAGCTTCAGTCACGCGCAAACATTTAATTAAAAGCTCTTTGGATCTCGTACACCTACAAAGCTCATGTTTAATTTAAATTTGTACTGAGCCAAAGCCTCAATAATGCCATCTTCAGCGCAATTTGAGCTCGAAATTAGCCTCGATGTTTGTTTAGTACAAGCCTGAAATAATATTAATAAAGTAATTAAATAGGCTTGTGAAAATGAAAACTTGGATAATTAATTACAACTTGGTACGGTTTACTTATTTTAAATTTGATTCGTTTAAAGTTACAATCACGTCACAAGAATGCTTTTAATCCATTCAAATATTGTAAAACCCAGTGTAACTCATATAAGTTCTTTGAAAACAGTCACAATACATATAACTAAGTTACTGTGTATGATAGCTTTGTTGGAATATATGATAAGTACGTATTCTCGCTCGTTGACTGGATATTTAGTTTGAGTTGTCGCTTTGAATAGGCTCACTTCCGCCAGGAAACCAACTAGCTACAATAAATTACCCTTCGTTTAAAGGACGCTAGACTAGAACGTCTCTATTTGTTACCGCTTAGCATTTATTCATGTTTGAGTAGGATATTGAAGATAAAACAAAATGTTGCTGTGTTGTTAAATTTTCCACTTTGTGTGCAAATGTGTCTTAAGAATACGATCTAAGCTGATCTTTAATATGTCGAAGCTTGTTACAAGAACTTCCTTTTGTTTTAAGATGTTATTTAGGATTTTTACATTCACAAGATAATATAGATGATAATATATCTACTTATTTATTCAATTAGTGTCTGAATCACTATTATAAATAAAAATAGATAATCTCTGTTTCTTAGGTACAATAATAAATCTAGGTAAGTATATGAATAAAATACTAAATTAATTTGTATTTACAAGTATTTGAAAGTATTTTATCAAATAAGAAACTAATAAAGCTCCTTATAAACTTGAGAAATGTCTCCAAGTTAAAATATTATTGTCAGCTGCGACAATATTATTTTCTCGGAATTTCAAAATGCGAGTTTCAAACACAATAGAAGAAGGCAGGTGTCAAGGGTAGCGTTCCGTCACATATACGTAGGTTAGTAACTTGTATCGTCTGTTTTAAAAGCTTTTCAAGATACTTTGACATTTTCTTTTGTGTTTACCTGGAGTAATTTGATTAATATCAATAAGTACTTACAAGCCAACTTTATTCAAAGCAAAATTTATACCACAAATAGCTTTCAACTAAGCCATATAATACTTAACTTGAAGTTCTCTAACAAATTTATCTGCGTAGAACAGCGAATACATTTAAACTCTAACGTACCGCGGAAAAGCTGTGAAATCGATGTACGTCGGTAGTGTGCATACATAGTATCTATTGGCTTCAAGAAGAAAAAACAAATTGCAATGGCTGGATATTTGCGGTAGAAAACATTGTACCACGGAAGTTCTAGTATTCACAATGTACTGCTGAAAGTCTAAATGTAACATTTACGTACTCGCTTAAGTACTTATTTTCTAACATAAAAAAGAACATAGTTTAAATTCCCTTTATTTCGGGTCCACTGTTTAATTTTGAGGCAACCTAAAGTAATAAATAGCTAATTAATTGGAATCATTGACACAAGTATCCTCAACTTCGAAACAACCAATAAGTATCCGGCAAGTCTTAATGAATTTGGTGAAACATTGAGAAGTTGTAGCAGTAATAAAGTTACCCTTTAAACAGGTACATTTCGTATTTACTTTGAAAGCAAGTATCTATCTCCCTCTGCTTTGAGGTTTCCCCTGAGGTCTTTTTAAAAAGTGAACCAACTTTTCTACTTACTCGTGGATATCTTTTATAAAGCAAAAAACTCGCTCCCAGAGATGCTGCCCTATTTAGCAACCACGGCAGCTAGTTACTTATATAAACACATACCTAACAAATGCTGATCTAGAGTTTGTTTAAAGGGGGGAAATCGTTAGGTACCGATTTTAATATGCAGATTTACAGGTTCACAATCCTCGTAACGTCACATCTAGGAAAAATTACAAGCTATATCTTAACAAAAAAAAGTCTACGCCTACTTTATTATTCCGATGTGTAAGCTACGATATTATAAAGTTTCATTAAAATCTGTTAGACCGATTTTTGCGGGAAAGAGTAACAAATATTATCTAGAAATTTAGAATATATCAGCTTCATATTGCAGATTATTAAGCAAATAAAGCTTTCTATGATCGCAGTGAGTACATAAATACGAGTAAGTAGACATCTCATAATAATTGGCGGTAGGTCTGTAGGCTCTCACGAGACCGAATGTCCCATTAGTCTTGCCTGTCAGCATATAATAGGTATTTGTGTTCAACGTAGATGATAGGTTAGGTACCCAACCCACGTACAAGCCGAAAATAGAAGATTGCTAAATCTAAAAAAGAGTAAAAATAACAATCTGCTTACGGATTTAGCTTGTAAATACTTTGTGGTTAGCGCTTAGATAGTTCGGTACATATAAACTTAAAACCTTCGATTCAATCTCAAAAAATATACCCATACATTTCAATTTCCAACGCACCTAAAAATAGCCTGTCGAAGCTTTTACAACAAACAAAATATTCTAGTTACTGTTCGCTTTGTCAACGTCCAAATTGTAGAAATCGGGCTTCATTCTCTTTGACGGTAACTTGTTGGGCTTAGCGCTCTGTGGTAACAAAAAACACACGAACAAATAATAAAAACCCAATTTTTGCGCAAACCTTTTGACGGAAGCGAAAGAAAATACGAATAGGAATTGGTTCTTTTGGGATTTTATTATTAGCTCTTAGGTATGGCGACGAAGATCTACCCTAAGGGGGTAAGTAGATGTAACAACAAATACAATATGCAAAATTGTTACGAAGAATTCCACAAAGCCTTCATCTTCTATAGTATTATTCTACATATAACCTATAATATTATTGCATAATAAAAGCTCATGCATGTCTAAGAAGACGTTGCTTTCATGAAATATATAAACTTAATCCTTCCGCTGATTGACTAGACATTCAGTATTCAATATGTAAAGCCAAGGAAATTGGAACCAGCCTATTTTAAAGGAAAAAAAGAATTTACATTGTTGTACAAATTAATTATCCCTAGATAGGTAGATACTGAAACCCATTAAACAAGCCATCGTTTCACTAAAGTACGGGTAAATCACTTAACAGGTTGAGCCGACCCAAAATCAACACTTCATAATCATTATACTGACCCAATCTGCGTAATCCTCTAATAAAAGCAGATTCATTTTATCTTGTTTATGTAATTCTTCAAATAAAAGTATAGTAGTTATTATATTCCCAAAAAATGACTCTATATTAAGTACCCAAATACTTACATCAGCCTTACAATTTTAATAGATTCTATGCACTCAGCAACAGGTACCGTACTCATCAAAGGCTGTTAAAATTAATAGAAGCTATACCTGAACAGGGGATTAAAAGCTTTCTGCTGCTTGGTACAAAACCACTCCCATTATGAGGTACCTAAACTAACTTGTCACCATTTTCGTGGCGTGTCGTCTAAAAATAATCGTTAAGTAAATGATGAAGCCTGTGCTTTCTCTTGTTTTTAATTGCTTTATAAAAAACTGGTAAGTTATAAAACTTTAATGTGGTTTGTTAAACTAGTTACGCTGTAGCATGGTGCAAGTTATAAGTAGTTTTAAACTCACTGCTTTATATGTATTTCGGATTTATAGGTCACGCCACGTACAATGAACCCTAGCTGACAGATGCGCATTAGACGATTTTTGAGTCTGACGTTTAACATTTGTTTCGAAATACCATCGCGCACAAAAGTGTTTAATTACAGTCATGGTTTTACGCACTAAGGAAAGAAAATATTATAAGTAGTATTAGTAGGTGGAATATAAATTAAAAAAAATACACAACTACCAATCAATATTGGATTTAGTGTAAAATGTGTGAAAATATAAAAAAATATTCGAAAATTTAAAAAAAGAACAAATTGTTCTTCCATTAAGTCTTCATAGGTGGCGCGAAAACCAGATGAGGACGCGGTGTTGATGCCAGAAGTGGCCATTTTATTATCATCGTTGTCGTCACTTTCATATCCTTTGGAATTAGAATCATCATCCCCTACGTATAGTCTATAAGTCAACATACGTAACCGCGTGTGAAAGACTCTTACAAGAATGAAACGATAAATAGCCCTAATAAAGTACTTTCGAGCGTAAGTGTACCCATGCGCGAACACGTGATTTTCATTTGTTTCTAAAGTTCTTTTTACGTGGCGCGACCTATACGACATTTGAAATATATATTTTAAATAGATAGTAAAAAAATAATAGATAGCCAACATGTTCCATAAAACTGTATTTTACAGGGAAAATATGTACTTTAAGTACTTACTTTGCCGTCGCTCTTCCGGTAAGCGTCGTGAACACGCCACACGAGGCCGGGCCCTGCGGTGCTGCTCTCCTTCCCCACCTCGAAGTACTGCATGATGGGGTTGTTCTCTAAGGGCGGCGGCGTGTTGTTGGTCACCCCGCTCTTCAGCTTCGATATGATCCCGGCCATCGCCGTTGTGATGATCCGTTCCAGCCAAGACGGTAATTCAGGTGCGCGGGGAGGTTCACCTGATAACAAAACCATATTTCAAATAAATGTAACTCTTTGGAATTATGTCATCTTAGATTACATTCGGCGGTAGCCGTAAATTTTTGTATTGTATCGAAGAGTACATTTTCACTCTACATCTCCGTGATCGAAATCTACGGTTCTGTAATAGGTACCTACAAGCTCATCTGAGCAGAGCATCGGAACATAGCTACTCGTATGTTATGCAATACTTACTTTCAGCCGCTTCCCATTTTATAATTCGAGCTTTAAAATGATTTGAGCTCAACAAGGATTTCACTGCAGCTGTAGATAGGTCTACCTAAACCTGTCTACTGTTATTTATTTTTTGTAAAACAAATATTTCCTACATCTGCCTATACATAACGTTACCACAAGTCACAACGCTCAAGTCTACGTAAGATACCTACCTAGTACCTACCTACATACTACCTAAATGTATTACCTACTAAAACTAAGTACTAAAATCTACTATAAACGGTTCAGATAATGAGGATTATAATATCAAATATGTAAAACATCCGATATCCAGATTTTATGATAAATTGAAGCGGTTTAATATTGCAATTGAAATGGTGAAAGTATGTTGAAATCAAATATATAATTTATAACATTAATTTTCAATCAGCATAACGCAATATTCTGTTCGATTGAAATACGTCGAATTTTACAAGTTCAGGGGCACTAATTGAAATTACTCAATTCCAATAAATATTTGCGGAACGACAAATTACGCTGCATCATATTTTGTGTATTTCTTGATATTCTTGTATTTATAACAACTCATATTGAATGAGGCTTACATAACGTTATGTGTGACTATAAAGCTTTCAATTCGAGCAAAAAAATAAGTGAAACGAAAAGTAAAGCTGACACCACGCTGACACAAAGCCTTGCATATTCACACACATAGATCTCGCACGGACACGTGTATCTAAAGTGGAATCCTTGATTAAATCCACAATGCATACGAATGTGTCACTGGCAGTCTAGGGATTACTACATCGGAACTTGGTAAATTGTAAACCAGCAATGCGGTGGAATCCTATCACACGTCGGATACAGAAAATCAGAAACGCAGTAGGTAACCACACCAATATAGATACTATGTAATGTAATGAATGTTATTTCAAGTGGTTTTATTCGATCTCGGCTGCCTGCTGATACGTAACAGAAATACTTAGGTACCTTCTTTAAGGTAGTAACAAAATGTACACCTAGGCTTACAGATTTTAAGAGCAGCTAGACTTTCGTTATAAGAATCTATTTGAACTGCGATGCGATGCCAAAAATAGTATTTGTAGAAAAAAAATTACGAAGGGAGCTCATTGTCATTAAACATTACAAAAGTTCATTTAGAGAAATACTGTACTTAATTGTGTTTTAATACGTTCACACAATAAGGTTACTACTGAAATAGCCTAACGCTATGGTAGGAGCGGCAGAATCTAATAATTTCATATTTATCTAGCAAGAAAACTAATACTCAAAACGTCTAGCAAAATCAAATTTAACATTTAAATAAATAATAAACTGGAGAAGGTATATTATGTAGTTTGTTTAATGTGGCGGATTATCTACTAGTCAGTTTAATTAGGTATTTCCAAAGGAGAAATTCTGTTTAAGTAAGAGAAGCAAGTACCTTCTCTAAAAGCGAATTCCCCTTGAAACTCAATGAGGTTAGAGCCTCTCGGAATGTGCTATAGAATTGAGGAAATGAATCGCTGGCGGCAATCTCACCAACTGTGAAAGTGTCAAAGGTACCTAGGTCCTGTAGTATTAATATAAGTAGGAAGGAAGATTTTTTATTTAGGTAGAGCCACTGGTAATAGGTTAGTTAACAAGCTTGTAATTTAATTTCCTTATACTTACCCCCTTATTACAAAACGAGTTTCAAAGATAGTTCGACGTTAGTTCGTTTAGTTTGACGTTTCGGTTTTGGACTAAACGTCAAACTAAATGAACTAATGAACGTCGAACTATAAAAACTCGTATTGTAATAAGGAGATAAGTGTTTAGTTTCGTTTTTTTTTCGAACTACACTGTTAGATGTGTTATTTTTTTTACGACTTGCGAGTCAATTACACAATAATTACAACGAGCATTTAAAAAGTTGCTTTCCAAGCTGAAAAAGGTACGCTCCCTTCACTTTACAGGTGCCGGGCTTCATGAATATTAATATATTAATCAGCGCCAACTCTACTCAATAGGTGTTGGGCGAGATGCCTTTTAACTCATGACTTTTATGATTCTTGTAAATATTACGCTAAAAATGTAGGTACCTACGTATAATGTCTAAAGTTGCACTAAAACACTGCACTAAACAATTAGAATTAGATTCACCTTCTATAAGTTTCTATCACGTTTCTATACTATAGTGGTGTATATAATACTATATGGGTAAATAAAACCTTTTCTTTTTACTTTTTTTTGCCGTGCCTATAACTTTCGCTTTTTGAATAGTTGACGCTACTAACGACGTACTCTATAATAAAATTGCAAATAATCGCAAATACTACAACTAAGTAAAGTTAAATAACAGTAATTTGTCATTGGCTGTTGACTAAGCTACTTCTTAATAGAGTAGGTTCTACATACCTACTACCTATCTATCTAAGTGGGAAAGTCTAAGATGCTAGCTCTATACACGTATTTTATAAAGACGTGTATAGGTACCAAGGCTCGTTTAATTAAGCGACGGGGGTGACACCCGTCGTGGTAGCAGGAAATCCCCTGCATGTGTGCTCCCCGAGTCACCGCCGTGTTAGGCCTGCAATCTGTTGCTTTACGTGACTTCCGCCTCTATTACAGGCAACGTTATCAAAAACTACACTGCTTAACGCTTTATTTACACTAGAAGCGGGCTGGTCAAACAAAGTTACTACATTTGGGAAGTACTTTATTTGGTATTGATTTACCTACTTCAGTAACAGTTTCACGTTACGCTAGTAGACAAAAGTTACAGAGAAACGGTTACAGGTTCTGTAGTAGAGTTACAGACTAGTAACGTGCCACTATATTTTTATCCCTCATATTAATACCATTTATATGGCACGGACCGCAATATCCACATATTGTGTCGGGGAATATATACCAAGGTACAAGGCCTCAGTCCAGATCAAAATGTTAACCAATATCCCACCTGAATGTTTATTTGAGTTAATGAAATAGGTACCGTAAGTAAGTACTAACAGAAATATATTTTCGGTTGCGGTATAACAGATCGTATGAAAAACGCGGTAAGCGGTTGACACGTGGTTTCATTTCTTTCAAAAACGTAACCGCACCGAAACCGCTATGCTAGTGAAGTGATCTTAGATAAGCCAACAACATACATTTATGCAAAGCTTAACTTCAACATGAATGGATACGAACATTGATTATGGCAGCTCGTAAACAGTGACTGGCGTGTGCTTTCATTCGATTTTCGCATCCGGGCTTCATAATATGAAACACTGGACTGTCGAAATTAATAACCAACGCAAAATTTCTAAGTTAATTTCTATTTTCATTAAATTTTAATTATCTATTGTACGGTTACATCATACTTACATAAAATGCTTTATTGGAAATTTTCATTCTCTCTCAAATAAAAGTCATATCGATTTATCTTGTGAAAAAATGCGAAATTGCTACTATTTTATACATGACTGGAATATTTAAAAACGTATTGAATTGTAGGTCTTACCTTTCAAAATAAAGTACCTATGGTGGAAAAAGCGATAGCATTATTTATGGACATTTTGTAAAGTACGTAAAATACGTACCTACTTAAAAACAGGTTAAATATTAGATAAAGGAATTCAATAACACCACCTAGACCAGAAAGGTAAGGTTACTCATTTAATTGTAAATACTTTCAGCTTTTAAGTAAGTATTTTTATTTTTACGCAATTCACCTACATGCTTTTATGAAAGAGCATCGAACCTAATTGGTATAGTAAAAGTTTTCGTTATCACTCATAAAAATTCGATCTAGTATGGAAAAAAAAAGTTGGCGGCCACTGATGAAACATACGTCAATCGATAGAGAAAAATAATAAAAAGCGATAGTATTTAGAATAATTGCCAAAAGTGATATACTTTCGGAGATATAGGACTTTGAAAATGAAAAAAATCACCACCTTGCACCAGTTCGTCACTATAATCTTTTCGTTTTCAGATGATTTTCGTGACAGCTCTGATTTCCATGAAATGCATACCTCATCAAAGTAGGTTTTGAAAAATAAATTGGCAAAAAATAATATTACAAATATATATGTAGGTATACATATCTGAGAAATTGTTATGTTTACTAATAAATGTTTTTTTTTGTTTTAAAGAATATACCTACTACTTATTAATTTTAACTGCTTTTTATTCAATATTATAATGATAGATAGATAATAATAATTATTGATCCTATCCTAGTTATATAATAAAATGATAGAGATTTTTTTCATTTTCAAAGTCCTATATCTCGGAAAGTACCTATATCACTTTTGACAGTAATCCAAAATACTATCGTTTTATAATATTTTTCTCTATCGATTGACGTAAGTTTTATCAGTGTCCGCCAACTTTTTTTTCCATACTAACTCGAATAGGGGATGTTTAGCCTAATTGATACCCTTTTTTTTACTTTACCAGGCTCCATACAAATATGTTTGATGCCATTTTAAATCGAGTTACTTGATTTACAAAGCGCTATAAACGTGTGCCCGTTTCCGCTTAATTGATTGACAACGTGTCACAGCTTTTATGCAAAAATTCAACGGCAGTTTTATTCAATTTACTGAGTACCTATAGGTTCATAAAGTACGTAATTGATCTGAGCGATTGGCTTTTTCTTTTTTCTTTTTTTTGATTATAAAATGTACCTAGTGCAATTTTCCGGCGCTTTTATGCTCATATAAGTGAATTTGTATCGCGTGTATTTAACGTGAGGATAAAAGAGAATGGAGCGAGCCCGACAATGGCTATCAATTGTCTGTTCCGACACATGGTCCTATACAACTTCCAAGTGGAAACGACGGTTCAACTTTTGTAGTACTCGTGCTTGCATTCTATCACTATTAATAACTAACGTTTGTTTAAACAATAAGCTGCATAAGATTATTGTACATGCGACGGTATTATTCTAATTGTATGTAATAACTCTACTAATACTAGCATTAGGCACTAATCATTAGAGAGACACATAACGCAACCTGTCATTATTATTGTTTTATTCCCTTTTTATGTTTTGTATGACTAGTTTTATTATCGTCCACCTACGCTTTTAGGTTTTTGTAGACTTTTAATTTGTTAATTTTAAATTCCGTAGTTTATAGCGGTGCGTACTTACTTACTACAACTTTATTTATTTAAAGCCTTTATTGTTTTACTGGTAACGTTTAATATGTATTAATATAGCATGTAGGTACAAATAAAACGGTGTTTCAAAACAATGTAGCCTTTATTCAAAGTGAAGCCGACGGCGGCGGCGCTTGAATAATGTAGAAGGTGCTAGCGGCTATGGCAGCGTTACGACGAGCTGAGAGTAATGCTTCGGCACACGGCAGCCAGCCATTACCTGGGAAACTCCATTGATTATTCCATGAAAGCACTTTGTACCAACTCTCGAAAGTTATGGTTATGAATACTTGTTGGTTGTATAAGAGGCAGTTTTACACCTCGTTTTCAGAAATGTGAAATGAATGTACTTACATGACAGGACGGGCGAGGTGTAAGTAAAACATTTACGCGGCATTTGAATTTTAACAAAGTACTTATCTAAACTAACAGCAAACAATTATTCATATAAATTTAATTTCAACTTATCTATCTGTGTGCCTAGCTGTCCCTAGAATCTATAGCGCAGTCGTATGAAACGATTTCAATGCGCTTTTTAACTGAAAAACGAATTTGTCCATTGTTTTTAAAAAGAATGATTGAAGTAAGTAAATTAGAAGAAATGAAAGTGTCTCACACCGATATTAATAACACAACATCCATTTAACACTAGTTTATTACGTATTAACGGACGGAAGTATTTTACAGGAAGGTGCTTTGGTAGGTATTACTTATTATTACAAACAGATGTTCTGTGACTGCCAAATTATTGCCCCAAATAGAAATTTGGAATCAAGAAACCTTTACAAATTCTAATTAATACTTGAAAATGTAAATACGTACTGACATCAAACGGTAAGCTACCAAGTTGGTTGGTTTTAAGTTTTCCGTGAATAGGAGTAAAGATTCCCAATCGTTTTATTACAAATAGCTCCTATTACAAACTGTAGGTACCTATATGAAATTATTATATTCAACTTCGTCTTCCTTTCAGAGTTTTTCCTTATGAAGACAAGCGAGGATTTTGTAGATAATAATAATATTAAATAACTTCATGTTTTGCAATCTAAGACGACAAGAATGAGTATAAGATTATGAAATCAGTAAGGTTTCTTTGCAGACTTTAAAAACTAGTCACCATTCACAGAATAATATTTTGTTTTTTTAAGTCAGGTCATGTCGTGATGCAAAAAAAACGTTTCAACATAACCAGATACCTACTTTATACAAGGTATCTTTTTAATACACTTGACAGCTAATATGAACACCTCACTGCCAGAGAATGAATAATAAAGATGGATTATGTTATTTAGGAAAAGTAAACTTCGCGTATGGGTTTTATAAAGCATATCTCTGCGGCTAATCTTTTAGTCATTTGTGAAAGATTTGATAAAAAGTAATTGAATTGCTTTTATTTTCTACAAATTAGTGATTAAGTGTCGAGATGAAAACGGATCAAGTGTTTTATTAAGAAATGCGCCGTAGCTTATTTCAAACTTTGAGTATTAATTTTGATCACAAGACGGTCGAACGCTGGAATTGAATCCCAATAAATATGAAGGTACAAACAGTAACGTCAAGTCAAGGAGTTAAGAGGCTTTGGTTAGAAGTGAAAGACGGCTGTAAGAGCAACAAACAATAATCGCCGTGACGTAATTTATGATTCATGCCCAGCTTTACAGTCAAATGCGACTGAAATGACAAATAAATGCTACGGCACCTTGTTTATCAAAGGAATATTTCACTGTCTCTTGCCTGAATAAGTAGGTACGTCGTTTGCGTACTTTATTAAGTAAGTATTTATTTATAAAAAGAAGGTGAAACGCTATTTGCCAATAGTTAGCAATTACTTATGTAAAGGAATATAAAATATATTTAAACCAAATTATTATAGTTATGACGTCAAAAGTCAATTAAAATTGGTATATTAAAAATTCAAATATTTTAAAATTGTTCGAGTTAAAACTGACGTAGTTAACTGTTCGAGAGATTCCTATAACATGTAACTGCGCTGGTTGGTATCAAGGGTGAAGCAGATATTACACGGAAACACAAAAATAGCCGTGAATTTGAACAATGTTTCGTCCGAAACATGGTGCGAAAAATAAAAATTGAATTTTCACAGAAATCGTTGACGGTGCTTAATGCTTTACAGTACAGTCAGTTTTTTTTCTACTTACTCAAATCGACAATAATTGGAATATAATTCTTCATTTCGGTAAATAAATACCGACATTCTTCAACAACGGTTATTTGGAATCGTTTTGTAAACATTTTATCACAATCTCATAAAACAAAATCAATAAAGGCGGCCAATTCGGGGAATATTTTGATTCATTTGTCTTTTGATTTTCAATAACGGGTCAGTTTCGCAATCATATGTATTTTTTCAATTTACTTTTCGTGTAATGTACTTAAATACAAAGAAAATCTCAACATTTCATCGCAGAAGATATAATGCGGAATTAAGGCTATATTATCGAATTTTATAATAAAAGTAGAGCCATGGTTACCTACATTTCCTTCCACATTGTTAATTGCTTGGGATACTTTAATTAAACGGCGTGTGGTAATTACTATCGTTGTGTGGTAACGGAAACAGTGCTATAAGTAATTAATTTAACATACGGTCGAGTGCAATCAATATGGGTACTTAACATAATTACCAAATAATGTTAATATGACAATTTTAGCGAAGAATGGTGACATTATTTCCAGGAAGAAATGCTTTCATATTTTTTTGGTATTAAATAATTTTATACGATGAAGTTGATCGTGTGAGTATTTTCCTTGCTTTGTTAATTTTGCTTTCTTTTTTAAAAAATGTTGTTATAAAAAAAATTAAATAAAAAGGGAATAAAAATAATTAAAATTAATTAATTTTAATATTATTAAATTTAATCTTGTGGTGTACAGCAACCTGCGGGCCTTCGTTCTCGACGACGGCAGCTGCTACACCTTGCCATATTTTCCTAGATTGTGACTTAATACATAAATAATTTCCTTACTTTATTTCTGGTCGTACGAATATTCCGCACTACCTGTTGCGGAACACCACGCACGCCGCCCAGCACAAAACTTTTACGCACCGCTGTAATCTTAAAAAAAAGTGTCACTCACCTGAAGTTCCTGCCTGTAGAACCTCAGCCGCAACACCCGAATATTTTCAACAACTTTTGTGAGAGTTGGAATAAGTTTGAAAGTTGTTTTTCTTTAAGGCGAAACTACATTGCGCCACGAGCGGCGTGTTTCGCGATTAGTGTTCAGCGTAAGGCGTGCGGCTGGGAAGCCGGGCAGAGAGACAGTGAGAAACAGTCGCCCTTGTCCTCCCCCGCACTCCGCTCCACCTGCCTTTACCACCACCTTGTGAGCAATGGAACCACGCCCGCCGACCTCCAAAAGACGTGGCTGCAACAATCTGTAACATATCTTAAGTGTTTTCATTGAAAACTACAACAAGAATAGCGTGGTTGCATTCGTTGTCGTCGAGAAGTAGTCTTTGCGTTACTTAGCGAAAGATTCATCAATAAATTTGAAAGTGGTGTAGGGAGAGGAGCTAGGGGGGGGGGGGTGGGTGGCGAGTAGGAGCGCCGGACTTCCAGCGAATACCTAGCGACTGCCTAGCGCACGCCCAGCGCCCATCCAACGCGACCTACGCACGCACGTGTTTCTCTTTTGCCGTCTGAACTAGAAGCAAAAGTTCCCCGGTGCGCGGGAAATAAGTTTTATATTACGCACAATGGAATACTTGACACAATTCTATAAGTCCACAAAACATTATTTTTTTCAGTTATTTTAAATCAAGAGTACCCTAAACCGACGGGCATGTATGAGGCGACTGATGAGTGTGGATGAAGCGAAAGAGGTGTGTTTGGATTGTAGCAAGTGGAAGGAAGTGGTCTCTGCCTACCCCAATGGGAGAGAGGCGTGACGGATATGTATGTAGGTATATATGTAAATCGATAACATTTGGATGAGAAAAGTATGATACCAACGCGTATTTTATATTTCACGCCGTAAATCTAGGAGCAGATATATAAACGAGTTTTTTTTTATTTTAAGTATGTAACCCCTCAATATACTACGTTGTCCACTCTTACTACATCAGTAAAATACGCTACAATTGTTTACTGATTCGTTTCTTAACTTTAACAGTCTTTTCTGCAACTGAAGGTAACATTTAATACTTACCTACATTTTCCTTCACCACAAACGAGTAGATAAATAAAAAGGAAATCATTTAAAAGTAAAAATCAAACGAAATACGCAAACAAAACCGACAAATACTTGGAATAAAAACAAAGGGAGAATATCAAACAATGAGTGAACTCGACTTCCTACGCAGCGCAGTTTTTTGAGCGGGCGCGACGCGCGACTGATTTTTTAGTGATGAAATGACTATAGGTATATATATCAAGTTTTAACCGTGGTCATGTAATGATAAAGTCAAATAGGTAAGGTGCTAGTTTTTAAATTCGAGTTTGATATTTATTAGAAAGAAAAAAAAAGATAGTTTATTCCGGATTAACAATAACAATTGATATTGGTAATTTGTAAAAGAATAAAAGAGTCATACACAGAATTAGGTTCAAAATTATCTTTCCTGTTCCTGATGATTAAGGATACTGGAGCAGCCAATCCTCAAAATGTTTATACAGGCCAAAACTACATCGGGCACAGATTATGCGGATATAAACAAGTACATTAAGTTTAGAAATTAGCTCCCAGTATCCTTAACTTTCGGGAACAGGAGAGACATTTTTGTTTTCTATGTCTGTATGACCTAAAAAAGCATTGCAAAAGCCGAAGCTGGTTACTTCATTAATCAAGAATTCAATCAACTATGTACGTATATCAATGTGGTGTATGCAATATGTAGCTACTACCGATGAATTAAGCTTATTAACATGAGATGCTTGATCTACTATTGTATCAACGTAGCATTGTTCTATTGTCCTATCATGAATGGGGATTGTTGTTTGTTTGCGTAGCTGCATTGCGTTCGGTAATCCTGGTTAATCCCGTTGTCGTATGTTACTGAAAAAATCATAATAGGTACTTACACAATTCCTTCGTTGGATGGCGAAGAGCCAATTAAAAACTTCTCTGCACACTTTATTTTTTCTTTTTTTCTGTTGATAATTAATTGCATTTAGCATTAAATTTTATATTTTTTATTTTATAGTTATGTATAGTTACGTGTTTTCTTATGTAACTTTATCAGATTTATTATGCTATTTAGTCCTATATATAATTATGCGGAATTGGACATAAAGAAGGGCATTGTTGTTGTAAAAGAGTATAGGAGTAAGGTAGAAATTACCACACATCAAAAACCAAAACTCTCTTCTACTCTACATAACTACCATAGCTTATCAAATCTGTTAAAAACTAGCTTAGCAAATCTGTTATTGCTACATAAAAATTAAATTAAAAATTTAAAAAACCCCCGACTATAAAAAGTAACAAATAAATTAAGTAGTTTTTTATCAGCTGAACATCGCTTAATATTTCATACAATTGACAACTTTCATACAAACTTCATTTCGTCGGGGGACCGCATTCTATTTTCATTATGAATATTTTAAATTATATTTATCAATTCAATTAAAACATTTCACAGGTATTTTTTAAATTTTGACATCACATTATGATTATTTGTGATAGGTATCGTTTGCGTTGCGTACCTACTACAGCTATTTAGCGGTCCCCCGACAAAATGAAGTTTGCATGAAAGTTGTCAATTTGTATGAAATAATAAGAGATGTTCAGTTGATAAAAGACTACTTATTTGTTACTTTTTATAGTCGGGGTTTTTTAAATTTTTAATTTAATTTTTATTTCAAAGTTTTTAAACTTTTATTACACAGGTAATTCCGGGGGAGATGGCCGTACGGGAGAGATGGCCTAGTCAAAAAAGTCCAATAAACGCTGCTCACTGCATGTTAGATGGTGCTGCTAATCCTTTAGCTTGCTTCGAATTGTGTGTTATAACACCGGTAAACAAAAACAATAGCGAAAATAAAAAGAAAAGTAAGTATAATCTACCTCTTTTGTTTTTAACTAGTGTGAAAATAAAATTGTGAGTTTACAAAATATAATGTGTTTGTGAAGTTTCCATCAAATTCAGAGTTTTTATGTTTTTTCGGGACTACTTATAAGCCGGTCTAAAATATAACTTTAAAATAAAGACAATAAATCACAGGTATTGTTACTTCTTTGGCGTGGATATCTCTCCCCAAAAAAAGGGAGTGATGGCCACATTACGTGTTACTATGAGAAAATATTACGAAAATTCTTAGATAGTAGTAAAGATGAAGAAAAGCCAGTTTTTACGAGTCTTCAGATGAAAAGGGTGGATGATAAGAAGTTAAGAGTGTTGAGCGCGTTGATAATCATTGCGAAACACGCTTTGTCGAAGACTGGTTTCACTGCAATGTCAATCAGCTGTGGGTGCACAAAAATTTTACATAATTCGACAATATGTGTTCAAAGTGTGGGCAGAGGAAGAAAAAGAAACTTAAGAACAGAAGATAAGTACTCGGTAAAAAATATAAAGGGCAGATTGCGTACTGGCCATCGCTCCCATACCACTAAGGCCATCTCTCCCGGGCACTACGGGAGAGATGGCCAGTTGTATTTTTTTTGTTTTGTCATTTTTAAGTATGATTTTATTAGAAATGACTCGTTTTGTTTAAATAAATCTGTAGATTAATGTCCAAAGTTTAATTAAAAGCAATAATTGTAACTTACATCCATGTAGTTTTATTTGCACATGGCTTTAAAAAATATATGGCCAACTACCCCGGACTTCCCATATATAATTATTGTAAGCTCCTCATGTTATCAACATTGCATTATATTAAGGATTAAACTCTGATCAAAACGAATCCAAACACAACATATCTGCTGTTACATTTTTCAAGAATGGATCGATTGCTGAAAATTCAGGCTCCATCATCAGCTCCTCATCTGTTGCCACCATTTCATTATATGAAGAATTAAACACTGATCAAAACAACTCCAAACACGATATATCTGCTGTTAAATTTTTCAAGAATGGATGGAGTGCTGGAAATTCTGACTCCATCATCAGCTCCTCACTTATTGTCACCATTGCATTATATTAAGAATTAAACACTGATCAAAATGAAACCAAACACGACATTATCTGCTATTATATTGGCTATACAACCCTACCACAGCTGACAAAAGAGCTGATAACCTTAAAATGGCTGAACCGATTTGAATATTTTATGTCTAAGAACACTCCCAGGAAAACCTGCTTTAAACTAAAAAAAACGGCATCCAAATCCGTCCACGCGTTTAAGAGCTACAGTGCCACAGACAGACAGACACACACAGACACACACACACACACACACACACACACACACACACACACACAGACAGACATCAACGTCAAACTTATAACACCCCTCTTTTGGCGTCGGGGGTTAATAAATACCCACTGAGTCAATTAAAAAGTTCCGTCGGGGCACCGCACGTGTCGATCACATTTTGAAACAAAAATGTTTCAGAAACAATAGCGCAATCCATTTTTCCTTCTTTTTACTCGCTTTATAGGAACATACAATAGTATAAATTATTGATCTGCATATTCAATGCATCTGATTGTCAACAAAATAAATTATATTTTGGTGACGGTCAATACCAGAAAGGTCATGAACAAGCGAACAATGATGTTCTGCAAAACAACAGGACAGCTCGACAAATTTTCATTGGAAATGTAATTTCATTGGAAGCGTTCACGTTTGGGTTCGTAAATAGGTAAGTACCTACTTTATTGAATGCACCGGAGCACTTACGAGCAAACAACACAATTATGGACAAAATTAATAAAGCTTTGCGGAGCGCTCCTTGTAACCGAGTCGGATGTATTCCTAGTTTCAACCACAAACGGTCGAGGCCGACCGGTAACTTCAGTGATAACTGATTAATTACAACTATTACTTTAAGTAACCAGCAAAATTAATTAGTTCCTACCTACTCCAAATATTCTACTTACAAACGTTTCTCAACTCGAACCAAAGTTCGAAGTTGGCGTGGAATCACTAACTTACAACTTTCATTAAGTACTTAGAACATTACGTAATAGCGAAATCCTCTGGGGATTTCAAAATCCTTCTTCGTCTTACTAAAAGAGTTCAATTGGGAAATAATCTGACTGTGGAAGGATTCAAAAGCAACACAAACTTAGTTGTTGCGATTACGATTTTTTCCTGCATGACAGACTTAGGCTTATCCAAGCTCAAAACTCATTGTGACCTCATTTTCTAAAAGTTCAATCAATTTAAAGGAAATAAACAGTATTCCCAACTATCCGTTTCCAATTAGCATGCACAGCGACTGGAAACGCTTAATTAAACGAAATATTGCATATATTTTCTGAAACTGAAAATTCACTTGAAATTACGGTATGCCTTTAGCTAAACGATCTGTAAACTACAGCTATTATCGAGAGCGAGCTGTAACGTGTGAAACTGATTTAACGTTGCATCTATTTATCGGAGCCTTTCTAATTGGCGCTTTAACTTTAAGCTTTATGATGCAATTTCCAACCCTCTTGCTTCGTATTTTGTCATAATATATTATATGAATACTAAAATAAACAGTACTCTCATAATTTATACTGCGTGAGGTGATGTGATAAATAGGTAACTGTAAGACCAGATAACAATGTCTGCAGCTCAAGCCGATATTGTTGGTCTAAAGCTGCACAATGCACATCCAACGGCTAATCCTTGAATATAATTAAGGATACCAACAATAGGTACAACAGACAATAGATACGTAAGCTAACTATTCAACAAAACCACCTTTATCAATTAACAGATTACAATTACGTAGGTACTATTTATCATCATAAAATAAAGGGTGCACCCCTTTAAAAAGTCCCTACTTAATGTTACCTTCAATATAAAAATGTATCTCTGAAAGTAAATTCTAAAAGAAAATCGTCTTAATTTCGTCTATTTTGTCTTAGTTCAGTATTTATAGACTGTATCCAAATAAGTACAACAAAGCTCGCTCGATTTGTAAATAAATGGATTGAATGACAATAGAGAGAAACTGAGGTTCATATCTGAGAAATCTATTTTGAGCAGTGCGCAAGCTATCAGTCGCTAATTAACGAGTCGTCATTAGCAGAACTTGTAGGTCGGATTTACCTCCATGTAATCCATGTAAAACGACATTGTTTACATTAAAACAAACGCCCACATAACAAAAAGCTATAACTTAGTGCGTGGGATAGGTAAATCTTTAACGAATATCATAACTTGTAGTTACGAGTTATGTAATCTTAAACAAAAAAGTACATTTGTTTTTATGGTTTTTACTCACTAAGAATTTTTTGCATTGATATTTTATTTATTTTTACGTTCCTGTTATCGAAACAAAACTAGAGACATATCGTAAATGTAAACTCAAATTCCGGCAGAAGTTCAATTTCAATTATGACCCTAAACAAAATATCGCTCAATTATTTCCTTAATAAATTTCAAATTCAAGCTTGATTTGGAGTGCAACAGGAGCAGCATATTTGATGAATAAATGTTGTTGAGATATCAAACCGAACCCGAAATATGAAGCGGCGTTAAACACATTTATTGCCAAACCTCATTTCCAACGAGGCTGAACTGGACATGTAAGCCGAGGCGAACTTACTCAAATCGATGAGCTGAAATTATATTCACAAACGGGTTTCTCGACACACTCGACGTGTATAGTGGCACGATCGCAGCTTCAAATTTTGGGGGGTCGGACATGCAATTGTCTGTACAAATTCAAATATCACAATTCTACTGAAAGCGGTCTCTTTTTGACGGCGAGCGAATGCTCTAGGTATTGATTTATATTCACGGTTAAACAAAAAGATATTCATTTACGCATATGTTTTTATTTTAGTGTCCTTTTAAACCTGAAAACAATTTAAAAACACAAAAAAATCTCGGCCTTCCAACTAATAATATAAATGTCAACGTGTGTTCCGATCGCTGGATGGATAGATATTTGTTACTCTTTCATGCAAAAACTAGTGAACAGTTATTGATGACACTTGCAAGTATTATAGCTTATGCATCAGAATAACACATAAGTATTATTATTTTGATATATCTTTTTTTAAGATAAGACAATAAATGCGTACGCGGTTGCGGGCAGCCTCTAGTATCTTTCGTAAACTAAAAAAAAAGTTACATAATATGTAACGATGATTTTTAAAAATGAAATAAAATAACCATTGACATACACTACAACATTTAAGTATAAAATAAATAACAATTAAACAAATAAAAGCGAGTGAAAAGGTCCAAACATTGATATATTATATTACTAGAGCTGTTAGCATATTCCGTTTATCGAATTTTTGGTGAATTCGCGGAATAAGCGCAGTAATAGGTTTAAACTTTTTTGTACCATTTATGTCAACAAGCATTGTATAACTAGTTACTTACCAGAACTTGATGGCCCCTCTCTCATGCTTCCCATGTATCCAAAGGGTCCATAATATTCCTCGGGTCTATTACCTCTGTTTCCATTGTTTCCCGAGTTCCTAAGATTTCCCAAGTTCGCGAAGTTCCCTAAATCAATTTTCCAGTTACCATTTTTTACCCAAGAAGGTACGTAAGCCATTTTGATTTGGTTTTTAAATTTCACTTTAACCGCATCAAAAAGTTTTGTTTATGTCCGTTACACTTAATATTCAGACACTAAAATTTTCTCGGAAACTTTCGGAGAAAGGTAAATAGATGCACTGTTAACTTTCAATTTATTTTCGAGAGTCGCAATGTGGTGTCTAGATGTGGTGGTCTATGGGGTGGTTCCCGACGCACATGCACCTCCATCGATACCTGTCGTCGCACTAAACTGAAACGGCGGCGGCGGCTGACTCTTGCGCCTGCCGCCCGCCCTGCCGCCTCTGCCGCCCACTGCGAAGTCGAATCTGCAACCTTCAATTACTAAAGCTCGCTGCACACGGACGATGCAACCGGAAACGGATCTAAACGTCCAGTCATATGAAGGACTAGCCAAAGGCTTCACATGAACGAAAATGCCGGGGCCTGGCCCGAAAATATACCTACGCAACACATTAATTAAATAGGAAACTAAAATTGGTTTTCAGAAAACAGTATTGTACTCATAAAATATACTCGTCTATTTTATGAGCACAAAAGAATCTAAAACTGGGTACCAAAATACCGTTGGCGATAAACCAGTGCACAAATTACCTTTTCTAACAATCAAAGGTTAACAAAAGCCAATAGAGCACAACCTGCCTCTCGTGTGTTGAATGATTGAAATGAAGCTAAATTTAGGTAAAAAAAAAATATCGCCCAAAACTTTTTGTATTGCTCGATCAATGCTGTAGATTAGCTTTTACTTCGATTTCATTAAGATTTACGAAAGAATTTCATTAGGACAACCAGTCGACAACAAGATAAATGTCAAGTGATGTAGGCAGCACTATGGATATGAACCTGGGAAGGCTTTTATCTCACAATCTTGAGGCAATCTGTAGGTTTTTTAGACATATTTTGACAAATAACATCAATAAGCACTATTCCTAAAAAAAACATATATCTATCTGATATAAATAACAATATTAACAGAATTATATACCTATAACAACAACCCGCTGTAAATCCACTTTTATTGAATTGCTTCGTGTGGGGTTAGCTTAACTTTCACCGCGCACTGGACGATGAAAATGTAACTTGTTGCATTTACTGTCAACTTAAATTCCGAAAATTTATAAAGAGACTCAGTTCTCGGTAATGGAGCAATGTTTTATTTTAGTATTTGAACGGAGTCGATACATGTTAGAGGACATGTCTCTTAGGTAGATAGTCACCTTTTACGTGCCATTTTCTGTGTAGGCAGTTAACAACTAAGATGTGAAATACCTGAATTTATTATACTTTGTCCCCCACAAGATACTTTAAAGTCATAGCCACATCCATGTAGTGTGGGGTCGATAGAAAATATCATTATGGTTTCTGCTGTATTTTTTATCATCCTAGAAACTTGTGGAACTAAATTAAAAAATATTGATTGACGTCTGAAACTCAGTTAACTCTATCGCAATTGCATTAGGTATCGTAAAAAGAAAGAATGTAATTGAAATGCCAACAACGGTTTACTGTAAAATATTCTACAGTGAAAAAATATCTTGCATGGAATAAAAAAGCAGTTTTTATTAGCCTTGAACTTTGCTTGGTGTTTTTTGTAGAAAATAATCACATTTTCCTGATAATTTTCTTTAAAACTTCGTCACAATCAAAGAAAATCCATCGGTATCTTGTTTATTTAAATACATTTCTTTCTCTGAAATAAAAGATTTTCTTTTCTATTTGGCACCGTTTTGCTCGCTGTTAGCTGTAAGGATAATGTAGGTACCTATAAAACTTTGAAACAAAACATAGGTTTTTTTGAAATCAGTTCGTGTAATAAAGGTACTTACTAACCTACGAGTGGGCGCCCCAGCCAACTGTTGATTCAAGAGATAAGTAGGTAGGTATTATAGTTTCCCCCAGTTGGGACACCAGGTGGCTAGGAAGGCGTAGACAGCCGGCCGCTCCGGGAGGCAGTAGCCGAGGCTCTCCAGCAGCTGCGGGGTCTTCACCACGGATTCGTGAAAGTCCTTGAAGTTAATCACGCCGTCTAGATCCACGTCCATCCTCTTGAGCAGTATATCCACAAGTTCCTGGAAAAAAACTCATCAATTCTAAAATATAATTAGCGACTTAAAAAAACAATGCCATTATTTTTTCACGAAAGCTTTTCAAACTCCAAAAAAGAGATAAGTACCTAGTATAATTTAAACAAGTATTTTCTAAAAATATATTTAAAGCCCTCTTAATATATTCACATCAGAAGGGTGAAAACGGGGCCTATTATCAAACCCACGCCGCGCTTGTCTGTTCGTTCGACCAAGCTTAAATCGCCCTATCTTTTGAACTGAAAAAAGTTGTTGCTTGGTTGAATGTATTGTTACAGACGATTTTGTAGCGTTCTGCTTTGACGAAAATATTACTTGTATTGAGTACCTTGGCTACTGTAATAGGATACATTCCATATAAATAATGTGTTAGGTACCTAACCAGTGCTTAACCCGAATAGGGAGGGAATTAGGTGGCTAACTGAACGTTTTTAGTATAAATCTACGTCCTACGTCTTAGCGTAGGGGGTAGCTTAAAGTCTGACGTCACGATAAAACGTTTTTTAACCAGTTACCTAGTTGTATTGAAGCAAATCATTCGTAAGACGATTAGACACATCTTTGGAGAGAGACTACAAATTTTTAACATTTTACTTTACTAGAGTACCTATACCTACTTTGCTTGTGTATAATTTCTCTTATAAACCTGATACAATAAAATATCTCAAACGGTTATTGTGAGGCTAGATATATTTATCTCAACAGAAGACGAGTAATTCAATTACAGTTCAATTTATCTTTAAATACAGCCAGCCCACAGAGTCTACCCGTGGAAGTGGGAGGTCACGTCTCTCTCGCTTTGTAAACAATATTTTATATTAAAATTGTTCCCTCTGTGGTATGTAGGTAGTTCATTCATTATTTAAAATGTTTATTTACTGATTTACTCATCAGAATATAATAAATGTTTTCTTTCAGTGGTGGCGGTAATAATATTTAATTTTAATGTCTTTGTTTTATTGCCTAAGTAGGTAGGTGAGTTCATTACAGTACTTTTCTACTTTCTTTTGGTACTTTTTTATGAGAGAATTACAAAATACTTAGACACTTCTACTTAAAATAAACACTGAGTTTTAAATGAATGTAAACGCTTTATTTCATCTAGAACCAAATACAAGAGAAACTTGATTAGAGGTAATTGATTATAAGAGAGGGCGAATAATCCTGATATCTTTTGACATGAACCTTGGCTTAATTTATTTGGAGATGCTGTACAAGTGCGTTCGAGGACAGATTGTATTGATAAAATATTATTTTCATTCACGTGGATGGAAGCTATTTATGGAACACCAATTCGTTCACAACACTCATCAATCACAGCGCAAATAAATTACCTATGAGCATATAGCATACATAATATTTACTTAGGTATAAAGTAGATACCTATAATTTTAATAAGCTGATGTGTGCTTGATTGGGTATGAAATTAGTCCAGAGTGTAGGAAATTTAAACAAATTAAGATAATTCAATAAACACTGTTTATTAGTTTATATAAAATATCTTTGACAGCCTTTCTCTCAAATGTATTAAACTTGTCTCAATTATTCATGCTATATTCTTTATTCATGTTTCGTAGACGATTAGACAGAAAGTGAATATAGTTTCTTTCAAGCAACTCAACAACACACGACGACAGGCAAACTTATTTCCCTTGCGCTTAAAATGCAACAGACATCGCCAATTTGACAACATCAAATACATAATTAACGATTTCTTCACACGATCTAATAATCATTCAATGGGTAATAATCCATTTATTATTGTATTTAATTTTTGTAATCAGGAGTAAGTAGGTACACCTGTTTCAATAACCTAATGCGTACCTACATGCGTGTTCAACTTTTTGCTTATCGTTATATTTTATTGTCCGTCCGTACAATCACATCATGAACATGAAAATCCCAAAATGAAAATGTATCTACTCAGTTATTCTCAGGTGTCCACGAGTAAAATACGACTAACGCCATCTTTAGTAAAACTGTAGTCCTAACTGTAGCAGCTTAATAGAACCACAGGAGCATCTAAAACATGATAAAATTCCTCCCAGCTGTATGTTTTATTTAAGCTCCGTTCCTAGAGGGCGTTGCAATTTTTTTTCTGAAAGCTTCACATTTTAAAAATTCATGATACCAGTGGAATAGCTACTTCTGATTTAAATCCCTCCTCAAACGTATTTGGAAATTAATTACTTAGTCGCTCACAGTAAAACTGAAATTGGAATGTTGATGATTAATGAATTTTTTTATGGTGCTCTACTAAGTGAATAAAAAGGCGTAAACGGATAATATTACTTGAACATAAAGGATAATCCCCATCGCAACCATCTGATAATCGCTCGAAGCAGGTATTTGCTTCCTTTTTTATACAGCAACGGAGCAAACGGTTATGATTACATCTCCCACGGGAATAATTGAATCAGATTTCCAAAATCTCTTTTGGAATTCAAACAAACAGAGGAATTCTTTTTAAAAAATCTTTAGTAATAGGACCTCTATTTTTTCATGTTCTTTCCTTGAATTCTCCCTACGACGACGTCACATGTTGTCAGAAGAAAGAATGGTTTCGACAGTGATTTTATTAGAGAGAACTAGACAGGTCGAACTTCGATTAAATGCCATAATTGTAGGTACTCGTATTACAATTACATGTACGAACATTTTTGCAAACAATGCTTACCTTTACAGCTTCTTCTACGTCATCATCCCGCGACGCTTTGGCCAAACTTTTTTTCAACAGCTGATACATCGTCTCTCTTCGCAACTGGCCTTCTCCCAATAAATCGTA
Source organism: Anarsia innoxiella (assembly GCA_947563765.1). Lineage (NCBI taxonomy): Eukaryota > Metazoa > Arthropoda > Insecta > Lepidoptera > Gelechiidae > Anarsia > Anarsia innoxiella. The sequence goes on from OX387390.1 coordinate 7,036,934, forward strand.
GCACTACAAAATATTCATCAATTAAGAAGGATAATCATCATTTGATCAAAAATTGTAACAGACTCATTATTATTATGATTATAGTTAGGTATAGGTACCTACATCCTACATGATCCAGCTAGGTAGGTAGGTAAGTACTAAGTAATTTTTTAAGACTTAATTTAGGATCCCTTAAAACTCACTGTGCCGTCGCAGCGCAGCGTTTAAAAAATAAAATTCCATAAAGCCTAAACATAGGTACTTAAACAGTAGGTAATACTCAGACCGTAAAAGCGTAAGTAATGCGTTCTTCTAGGTCACCCCGTAGATATAGTGAGAGTGCTTTGGCGAAGGTGGCCATAGTGACGTACGGAGAGGTGCCTCGGTCCAGAGCCACCATCACTCGCTCCATCATATACGAATCTGTCATACCCAACCCGTTGTGCAGGACATCGCGGAAGTGGGACCTTCAATACAAATATTTAAAGAAATTCCTACACAGTTTCCTTTTCATGTTAGGAATGAATAGGTACTATGAATAGGTACTATTAGTACTATTCAAACCAGCAACAATCAGTGGATTGAATAGTACTTCGCAGGGTAATAAATAAAGAAGAGAATCCATTCCCCTTAATGTTCTTTCGATCAACTTTAGATGGAAACACATTAATGATGTTAGAGATACATACCTACGAAGGGATAGCTATAATTAACAATGACCATTTACAGAATATTTTCAACAATGGAGAGATCATTCAATCGCCTACCTGGATACTAAATCAGAAGCAGCAGGCTTTTCATCTCTTTTTTGAATCTTAAAAAATATGACCATTATTTCTGAAATAATCAAACAAAATCAAAGTTTATAACTAAAACATTTATGAGTAAATACCTAGGTAGCTACATACTCGTATTCCTGGTAGCGACATTTGATAGTAGTTCCCCGCAATAAAACCATTTCACGACACTCGTACGAAATGATATTCGTAACGGCGTAAGAACATAGCGATAATACAAGATTCTAATAAAAGTATGTGTAGGTATTCAAAAAAGTATGATGTGGAACTAAGTGCATTTTTTAATTTTAAAGTATGTGTAGGTATTCAAAAAAGTATGATGTGGAACTAAGTGCATTTTTTAATTTTATTGCAAGTATATTGTAAAGGTAGCTGTAAACTTTTTAGTCTCTGACTTGGTGACTTGGTAAGAACTTCAATTAGGTCCTAATTCTTGCTTGAATGCTAAATGCGGACCGTTTTAATTAAAACCAAGGAACAACTTTGATCACTGAGAGCACTAGATTTCAGCACTTCCAGAAAGCGCTATCGTACCAAACCACGCTTATATTATTCGGAACTCAAACTACTCTTACGTTAAAATATCTGACCGGCATGGATCCGGTAAACTTTTTCATAAAGCGATAAATACCAACGTTCAATTTCATCGAAAGTAAAATGAGTTTCTTTCTGTATTTCCGTCCATATAGAAGAATGTTTCTTCCTGAAGCGAATCTCTTCCATCGGATCTAAAGATGAGTCTAACGACGCTGACATCTTGTGACTTTTTGTTTACTAACACACAATGATAAGTAATATTTGAATAAGCAGTACTAAACTACAATTTTTAAACAATAAATTGTGAAATTCAATAACGAATAAAAGATCAAAATAAATCAACAATCAATCAATGTATTCAATCATGTCATTTTGAACTGACAAGAATTTTGACGCGTGACGTCGACAAACCATTGCCAAACTGTGGCCAAACCAAGGACTTTTTACTATAGCCTCGGAACTCTGAGCTCGGAACAATAACTATAGAACTATAGCCAATGATATTTTATAAGTGTATATGTTACCTTCATAGTAATTGACATTTTAAATATGTGCCGAAAAATGATTAGAATGACAGCACTTTAATATGCTTCAAAACTAATCTATGTCTCGCATCCTTATCGCTCTCGCGCCAAAATCAATCGCTCTTTCTCTCTTTATCTGAATTATGGCGTCTTTGAAACTGTTATCAGATTGTATGAAAAAAAATGAAATTTATGTAATAAACGTATCATTGCAACTCACGAGTGGTATGAGGTGATTTTTTCACTTTCTTGTCGTAATTGGTACACTTTCGAAACACGCACGAAGACATTTTTTTTTATTTAGTCAAAAGTACCTGACACCAACGTCATGCTCTTGACTGCGCTTGTCGCAGACTAACTACAAGTTGACATAGTTAGGTCAATTTACAGTCTTCAAAATACGTGCGCATATAACATATCTGCACCTAGTATAATATAATATCGTTGACTATAGCTTGATAGTAAAACATCCTTGGGCCAAACTGGACCATATAGCTGTCGTTTAAAAAGTATACAAGGACCAATGACAAGGACCAAACAAGGACGAATGACATGTTTTAAGAAGAGAACTTAAAAGTTAATAACAGTTAATGTTTCAATTGTTTAAATGTAGTAAAGTTCGGACATAGTTCGTTTTTCAAGTATACCTAACCTTATTAAAAAATATATTCAAGGCTTACTTGACCCGGCGCGGCGTTAAAAGATTCCGAAGTGACACTTGTTAATAGTATTGTTAATCGTAGATTTTTAAACGATGTAGGTACCATACTAGTTACTTGTTTTTTGAGTACCTTCTATTAAGTGTTAGTACTATAACCAAGTACCTAAGTATAAGTAATAGTAAGAAAGTAGAGTTATTTCTTTTATATATTTGTGAGTAATCTAGCTCCAACCTTATTAGATTTATGATATCAGGAATGGTTTAACTTCGTGAAGTTGTCAAAAACAAAATACTAACCTCGGCTGATAATTCGACGGAATAAACAGGATTAAAACTCATTTATTGTTGTTTGTCACAGACATCAAAAACATTAGTTTCGAAAGTCACTAGGGACTTAGTTTCTAATTATAATAACCTATTTTACTTTATAATAGGATCAAACTGTATGTTTTCCTTCTTAAGTAATTATGGGAGGCTAGGTACACCTCATGTAATTATAGTTACCTACCACACAATCTTGTTCTGCGGCCCTTATCTCGGTTTCGGTGGCATAGAAATCCTTTAACCGCAGATTTTTTTTTCCGGGATAGTTGACCTTTCCGTCAGAGGTATCGAAAGTTATCAGAATGATGAAATTACTTAGTTATTTATATTTATTAGCCTAGAATTAATATTTTTCTCATGATTAGAGTACGCTTTAGATTAGTAGACTATTTGTGTTCACATCCTGTCACATAGTGCCGAGGTAGATTAATTTGGACACACATTGCTCGTTGATATTGCGAAACTATTCACAGCCAAGTAATCACGATTGCATCTATAATTACCTATGTATACTGCTAATAAACAAGACCGGGATTACAAAATTTCGATGTGAAATAAAATAGACAGAGTGTGATCCATTTTCGACGGGGTAAATAAGTTTCTTTACCGAACTGGCCGGAAACACAACCGAAACTTGTGTCGATCACTCAATAAGTGACTATAAAATAACTGATGACCTGTCAACAACCCAGTAAAAAATCTATTAGACCGCGGTTGATATACTACCCTAATCAAAATGACATTGTAAATGGGTATACTTAATTATGGTATTTCCTTTGTTGTCCTAGGGAACACTTTAGGTACCTACCTAAGTGTTTTTATCAAGATTATATGTATTAACATGTGCATTTTGTATATAAGTAATTAGATAAATAGATAAGTCGAATTATACACATTTAAGTCAGTATTTATGAATAAATCTTTGAAATTTTCTCTACGTTGATAAGCAGCCAACAAAATATTTTTTTAAGTACCTACCTCTATATTTCTCAACAAATTGGCAATTTCGCTTGCCGGTGAGAAGTATCGTAGGTCGCTATCTAAAGAGTCGATTGTTGGAATATTTAGTTTTATGCGAGTTTTAATATCCTTCTGTAGTTATTTTATAGTATTTGCTACGTTCGTCTAATAACTTCAAGAACAAAAGCCTATTGTTGTGATTCCTTGTCGATTTTAGCACGGCCCGTCCCTAACAAAAGACGACGTTGATATTTTGATGTCATCTCACGAATACGATACAACCTGTAACTTGCGTAGGCTGGTAGACCTTTGACTCTATCTCTTTAATATGGCTATAAAATAATCTTTTATATTTTAAAATTTTTCTTTTCAATTTTGAATCCACTTACGATCTGATTACAGGTAAGTAGTATAATACAATAACTTATAAGTCTATACGTCACACGAAATGTTCCAAATTGATTGTGATAGTACTTTTTTAACACCTTCATCACCAACAAGGAATTGGTAGCAATAAAAACTTTAACAATAAGGCAAAGTTTTATGGTGCCTTATCATTTTAATATAAATGTTAGGGAACTCTAAACAAAAACACCAATAAAATTAGGAAAGGCTGTAATAAAATACAGTAAGTGCACAACTTGAGGAAATATTTGAAGCCCCGAGTTTTAGCAGTCAAGTATCTACAAAGTCCGTTCTGAGTTTGTAAGCTCGAGGCCTAACTACTTACCTGTTGAGGGTAATTTACATCTCCCTAGTTTGATCTAAGGAGAAATATAACTATATCGCTAAAAGTTATCTTTAATACACTTACTTCCAAGTGGTAAAAATTATGTTAGTTGGGTGGAAACAAGTGAAATTCTATTACATAAGCTGAATCTTGCTGCTTTGTGATAGGAGCATTTTTAATATCACCTACGTAACCATTGCGAGGTTAGGTTTCGATGTACGTAGGCAGTTTTGACCTTTAGTTTAATTATTTTCCGACTAGTCCGAATCAAAACGCCACATAGGTACCTGGTACAGAGTAGCCTAAGGGCTGCGTCCGAAACCCTGCTTGCTCTCAGTTTGTATCCAGCCGCCCGCCCGAGCGCTCCGGCTGCCCGCCCCTCGCGCCCGCACTCGCACCCGCACGACGTCCCCATCAAGCGCCTTACGCGCGGAAAACTTTTTATAGAAATTTAAACACAATACTTATACTATCGGATCATAATTAAGGCAAACAAAAGTTTGATTGTTTTAACTGAAGTCTCAAAAAAGTTTAATATTACAAAGAAGGCGAAAGCAATTAGGTAAGTACTTACTTATTAGGTAGTACGTAGGTATCTATGTCTCTGCGTTGAAAGTCACAAAAAATACGAACAATTTGTTAATTTGTATATTTAAAACAAGAGACCGCCACGTGAACTTTACAACTCGCCCGTGATTAATGAACTTTTAACGATGTTAAAATTTGCTTCATGGCGAGTAGATATAATTCTATATAAATTGATTTATAAGCATATTTTAAATTGTATACTTATTTTAGCTTAAAATTGTCTGAACTATGTTGATATTTATCGTTTGCAGAGCTGCTATTCCTGTGTTTATTTGGTCAATTTTAGTACCGAAGTCAGACAGCTCTGTCTTCAAAAGCTCGGAATAGGGTTAACAGCTACCTACATCTGTAAGAAACTGCACCCAGTTGGTTGAAGAAAATCCTGTGTCGATATACTTACTTGAAATAGGTAACCTACCTACCTATTATCTCCGCAAATTGCGAATAAAAGTTTCAGATAAAGATCATTCGATCTATCCGTACACGCATTTTACTGTCATGAATTTAGTAAGTAAAGTACCTACAGGGTGCAATGCAAAAACTTCATTATCTTCCTTTTGCGTTCTCAAAAGGAAAAATATTATATTTGTCAAATACGAGTCCAATACGAAAATATTATTACGTAGGATCCATTAACATAACAAAGTATTTTTTATGTATTCTTATTTTCCCGGAAATTTTTCTATGTACCTCTCAATTCAATAAAAAACTTCAAACATAAGTCAGCGCTTTGATTCAATGTGTCTTTTATCGGTAATTTCGTTAATCTTCAGTCAACCTTCTTTATAAAAGAGCCGGCTTGAAATGTTTAAACGGACTTTAAGCAGGCTAATGCTTTGGTTCCAGGTGTTTAAAGTTGTAGATAACTTTTTCTTGATTTATATTTAATAATTCGCGTGTAATTAATGTTATGTCAAATCATAATGATAAAATACGAAAATTACTATTCGGTATCAGTGAATATAGGCATAACACTTGTATCTATTTATCACTTACCGATACTAAATTTTATGGCTGCAGTAATTGGTTGATAAAAAATTATCGATATCACAAGCCATATATAGGTCTATAGGAAATGCAAACGTCTACTATTAAGTAAAATGAACAAGCAACTCACTTATAAAAAATAATGCCAGAAAGACGCATAAATTAGTCAAGAGCTTCCTTTAGACCCCGTTCCAACGAACATTTTAAATATAAATTGTCTCTTATGATATGATACATCGAACAAACAAAGCAATCTTCTTTATTATTCCTCTCATCGATTTTAAAAAGATGAACTAGAAAATGTTTTATAAACATGATGATAAAAATACACAAACAAAAACACAATGCACTTGGAGCTACTCGTAAGAACATCCTCAACGGTTATTCATCCTTGTGGGCCACCTGCTTATGTTACCCACTCACTAACTCTGGTAATATACACTCGTATTATACTAGCATAAGACTCAATTTGTTCCAACCAAGAGAGAGAAGAAATACTTAATACATAAATATTATGATCTTTGAGCAAATGAATTTTACTTTTAACTTTACCAGATATTTGCGTTTTTTTTATCTGTGGTTCCAATTCCAACCCATCCACAAAGGCAAAAGCGCTTTCCGGTACATATTCTGAAAATGCTAAAATGTTATAGAGGTTTTTTTTTTTGGAAGCAGTTCTTTTAATTTCCCTTCCTACACAAAGCTTTGGTGAACGGACACTTCACGGCGCACCCTCACAGAGGTGGAAAGCCAATTAACAAACTAAAGTTTTAGTTTATAGTCTTGCAACTGTAAACTAAAACGCTTGGAGGGATCTGTCCTTTCAACTTTAATGTAGGTAATTTTTCTAGTTTCTCTTACAGCTGAAGTAAAAAATTAATCGAGTTCGTCGATCTAAGAACCAAATAAAATGAGTAACTTAGGAAAATAGCTTTGAATATTGGGATGTCGAACTTTATGCTAAAAATATCATAAACCCTCGTCCTTCAGAACTTTGAAGCAAACACACATAGATACTTGTACATTATTGATGTCACATTTGAATCTCTACAGTAGGTACTCATTTAAAACATAAAAAATCATAAGCTATTCACCACAAATGTCAACTTATATTCTACCAACAATGTAATGAATGAAAACCTATAATAAAAAGCAGTGCAAACACGCTCTCTACCTTTTTATTTACGTAAGAACACTTAAAAATATACCTGATTACCGTACTAATTCACGGCATCGCGTTATAAATCGTAAAGTTTATTATTATATTGTATTCGTTACTTTTACCTACTTACCCGCAGTATGGGTTTTCTCATCATAACAAATTACCTGTTGCAAAATGTTTAACATACTTACACGAGCTAAAGAAATCTTGTTGCCAATAAAACATTCATTAAAAAGAAGAATGTAAAATTCATTCATTATTTAACTTGTTTCGCCCAGTTTCTTGCGTCTCTGTGGCGTTCCACATATTTTCTCTCGGTTGAAGCCTTGGAGCATCCAGTAGACATTGGAATAAGACGCGACGGTTCTGGTACTTACTGTGTGTACATTTTCAGTTTTCGTACTGAAACAATATTCCCAATGTTTATCTTCGTCCCATATTTGGCGCCAGTCGTTTATTTGCCTTGCTGATATAACACCCGATGGCTGGTGTATTTATGGGTGTATTACTTGCCTTTGAAGTTTTGCATAAGGCATTTAAAAAAACGTCATTTAATAATATCGATAAATACTAACAGGGTATTTTTCTGTATGCCTAAAATTGACCTTTAATAAATAAATTTCAATGAAACAGTAAGACTCCCATGATAGTGTGATATTTTGAGATAACTACAAATTGTGATAACAATCTGTTGTATATTTATCTGTTGGTTTTAGATGGCGGCGCCAACGTGATTAGGAGGCCACGCAACTCGAAGAAAAAACACATAAAAATCAGTTAAAGTACATAACAATAGGTACGTAAAATGGTAATTGATAGCTGAGATGAAAAATTCAAGCCAAACCAACGACGTGACGAGCAATCCTAAATTCCAATTACTGAATAGTTTGATCAGAGAGTGTTACTTGGAAAATGTCAGCCACAGTACAGTGCTCGAGGGCAGCGGCAGTCTCACCGATAATGGTAAGTTACTCGCTATTGTCAACATTATCATGACATGAGTCATCTCATCATCATGACGCACATCAAATCCTTAACTATTATTTTTTTTTATTGTATTCTTATTTTAAAAATGTCTTTACTTTTATAAATTATAAGAACATAGAACACACCGGTAATAAACTATTTGTTTTTTGAAAAATAACAAACCCGGAAGTAGGTATGAGATTATATGCAAGAATTGAGTACCTTTTGGGAACTGCAAAGAATCAGATTTTCACAATTCTTCAACAAGGCATATAAAAATATATTGCGAATGTGAATTGTTTCAGCTAGTGCACTATTTTGTCCACGAACGTTTGACGGGTTCGCTTGCTGGGACCAGACCCCAGCTGCATCCACTGCTGAGCAACCTTGTCCCAAATTCGTTATCGGATTTGACCCTCGACGCTTCGCATTCAAAAGGTTTGTACGACTTTTAAGTGAAACTTTGGGAGAAACGTAGCTGCAGATATATAGAATAAAACATTCGCAATACCGTTACCGGGAACGCTCTGCCACTGCCGCTCACCAAATGGCCTCAACTTATATCCTAACAGGAGCAGACGGCTATGGTGATTCCAAAATATACCTACACTCCTGATTGTTCAAGTTTTCACCTCTTAGCACTGCCGCTTAGCTTATTAGACGAGATAGCTTATCACTAGTGAATATTATGGAATTCCTATTGACATTTTATAACAAAAAATTTAATATAATGAAAGCTTTCTAAAAATCACACAATATCGGCATTTGAAATTATAATATTATCTTACAGTAGATGTAAGATAAATAATCTCTTATAATCAATACCCTTAAAAAGTACGCAATATTATATCAATTTGCCCCTTGTCCTTCAAGGTCAGGAATCTATTCCTGAAAATCGTAATTTTCTCAATAATCCTCCGTTTATTTTCGGTAATTGCCAATGCCTATCGTTATTGAACAATAAGCACCTAGTCGATAAGTAACATACTTATATTTTTACTTATGAAGATGATTTCGCTGGAAACCAATTATAAATATCTCAAACTAATGATACCTAATAGGTCAACTAAAAGATGCGTAAGTAAGTATAGTACAAAAATCGACCCATCAGTCCCACCCCACCCATGTCTTCCCGAAGTAGGTAAGTATTTTGAAATTACATTTTCAAGTCCAATCGGAGCGCCCTAGGAGTACTTAAATGGATTCTGTCCAAGCCGAGGGGGTCCTACACCAAATCCGTTTTAATGACCTTTGTGTGTTGCTGGCCAGTAAGTTAATTTAACTTCGGACTCCTTAAGGTGTAGATGTGATGTGACCTCTTTACTTTAATACGGTTTATGGGTGAATCTTCAGAATCGAGAATTTTGATGTCCGGGGGCTTAAATCCTACGTTTCAAATTATAAAGTCAATAAAATATGTTTTAAACTATAGATTAAGGTGTTATCTACTTGGGAAAATACAAATAATACATGAATTCAAATCGAAAGGTATTTAAAAAATAGTTCAAAGCCCTAAAAATTGATTCCACTGACGTGTCCGCTCTCCCGATTTATTCAGAAAACCTTAAAAATCTTTTTATCATATATACTTAAAGATTCATACATGTTTTTATTTTATTATAGAATAGTTAATTATTACGCATCATAATAAATTTTACACGTATTTTACAATTAACTGAATTTCTCGAGTCATTTTAATTTTGTCCGGCACTAAAGTGTGATTACCTTGGCACGTCACTAAATCGCGCATACGACCCTAGTCGAGCCATTTGGATAGGCGCTGCCTATTTTCACGCGAACTGTGAGATGCATTTTATGTATTGAGGGGGTAGATTATGCGTGAAGTTGTACCATTCACGAAATACAAAGATAAGTATCTGATTCCCCTGGCTTTGTTCTGTACGATCATTGATTACTATGTTCATGTTTTCTTATTAATTTTGTACTACAAGACTAGCTTGATATAGCTATGAATAAGCGCATGGGTGCCCATTATCTAGCCTGGAAACATCATTACGCTAGTTAAATCCAATTTATGTAAAACGACAAAAAACCGATATTTCTTGCTTCCACTGGCTTGATTCCACTGGTTTAATGACCAGACCATACTAATAAAATCATACAGTTTGCTTAAATAACGGTTTATATTGATTTCCAAAAATAGCGTTATGTGTAATAATGTTTGATATTATTAAAAAAACAGTTTTCCACATTAAGGGAGGACGTTTCAAAGCTCGGTCAGCTATTTAAAGATTTTGAATTAGCAACTTCACAGCAACTTGTATTAATACCCAATAACCTTTTAAAGCCTAAATTCGAAGGTACGTTAACTGTTTTTAATTTTATTTAACAAAATTGAAACTTTTTTATACTTTATATTGCATTATTATTGATTCCCCTGGGCGTAAATTTTTAACATCAAATATCTTTGGATCCATACATAAGAAATGAGTGCCTATTCAAAATATTTGTTTATTGACCTCTCTAATTTGTAATTTTATTCTCAATTTAAAAATAAAATAATATTTAAATTTTACCAGTGGAATCAACTAAAGAATCCCAAATCGAAGAAACACCCTTATGTAATCAAAACATCTTCCCCGAATAATTCTTAGTTCACACCGCCAGCGGGCGAGCAAACAAGCGAGCGAATCTAACGGAAAATCTACGTAGCATACAGTCAAAAATTACCTATGTAGGTATATTAAGATTATATCCTGCCTGTAGAGGTAGATATGTAGTAAAAATTAAATTCTTGCCCTTAGTGATAGGTATTTATATAGCAGTAGGACACTTCGTTAACAAAGACATCATTCAACACAATAACGTGTTCCGTTTACTTAAGAAAAAATATATTATTTTTCCTTTAGGTAGGTAAAGAGGTAGGTGATATGATATTATTTATCGATCGATAAAACAAAATGTCTAAGTAAGAAGTTGCTTTCGTAAATCGCAATTAATTTCCTCCTCTCTCATCCGTCGTTGTCGTCGTTTCGTGTATTGTATTTAGAAAACCAAAGTCATCATTTCAAAAATGCTTTCCATCGCCAAATACACAAGAAAAATATTATCTACTCTATTTAAAATCTAATGGTGTGGCGATTTTAACGCTGCTTAAAAATATCTCGTACCTAGTCAAACAGCTTACGCTTGTGCGACTGGCAGCGCGACAAACAAAGAATCTTATCTGTTTTTATTTTAGTTTATGATTGCAACTTTCACAATTATGTTCTGTCCTCGACTTACCTACTTTCAATAACGAAGCACCTATTTTATATAAGTCATTTGCTACTTAGATTTAATTCGTTGTGAACTACCGTAGCGTCGGTCGCGGTAAGGTTCGGCCTAAAACAAGGTTTCGAATTTGGTTTTAGCTGAAAGTGAGATTCAGGATGAAGGTAAGCTTTGTTCTTTGCTATAAAGTACCTAAGTAGGTAATTAAACCAGCGTATAGCAAGCAGTGCCTAGTTCAAAGCAATAACCCGTATCCCATGTGAACGGACACTCATTAACTCTGGATAACTAGCAAATATCGATTCGAACATTTCTGAACAAGCTATTAAAAGACTGAAAATAAAATGAGGCAGTGTGGTTTTATCAAAGTTTGGTTTACTGCTAATACTATTTATTCTCTTTTATTATCACTATGCAGATAGAAATACTTAAATAAATGCAAGTTATATTTTTAAAATTAAATTAAGAACGTTTTTCAATGATGAACAATTTATTTAATTATCAAAATTGATCATTTTTTACAATAAATTACAGTAATTACCTACCTGTGTTGCGCTTTTTAACTACAGACGTACTCGTAAATTCAACTTTTTAGCAATTTACGCAGATTACTTACCGAATGGTTGTTACGAGTAAATTCAATTCTGATTAATTTATTAACTCCAGGCTCTGTTTGCCTTTAACCTGGCTTATCCACTGCCTCAGATTTGGTAATAAGCAGATCGTAACATTCATTCCATTGAATATGAAATAGCAGTTTACATTTCCATGAATATAAATAAGGTCCTTCCAAGTTAACGGTCCCAATACTAAAAGCCTGCATAGAAATATTTTCATTTACGTACCTATATCCGCTTTATTGCCATAAGTAGGTTTCATAAAAGAATTTATTATGTTGGTAGTAAAACTGCTTAGAATAATGTTACGTAAGCATTTACTTGGTATCCTTCAAGCAAGACGGCAAAACTTGGATCATAACTTTTAGACTGCACAAGTAGGTACATAACATACCTATTTATAAAGGTTCAACTTATAAACTTTATTCTGAAGCACTTTATTAATATTTCATTTTTAACCATAATTCCTTCTTGAATATAGATGCACCGAAAATGGAACGTGGTTTATGCACCCAGAAGCCAACAAGCCGTGGACAAATTATACCACTTGCATCGACCTTGAAGACCTAGATGTAAGTCTACACAAACATATATCACACTCAAAACTGACGAATTCTAGACAAGCTCGTAATCGAAATCTCTGTGATATTTTTCTTCGAACATTTATATTTCTACGATAGGATTATTTTGTTTTCAAGTATACCTAGTACCTAGATATGTTGTCAACCTCCCAATGAATTACAACGGACACGATTTACCCTATAAACTGTCGAGTTTGGAGGATCTGCAACCACGGGCAAATAATTATTCAACTTCCGATAGTACGATTAGTTTATTTGGCACAAATAGAATCAGGAAACATTTTTTTAACTATTGGTGAAAAGATTTCCAGTTTATTAGGATGATTTTTTGTTTTTGATAATTCCTTCACTTGAAATCCTGTACACTGAAAGGAAAATGTCAGTTTTTGATATTCATAGTTCTTTTTACTCGCATTTGTTGTACTTGTTGTCGCGTATGTACCTACGTGTCGGAATCGCCTCCCGCCACGAGACCGTGTCACTTGCCCCCGGCCGTATTTGTTCAACGTCTCCGGTCATCTATCACTGGCAGGTTCAAGCGATCGTGCTGTGACACCCTATATCATCGATCTATGCCTTATGTTGGTACTTATATGTATAACTAGAACACTCCTTTTTTCTCAAGTTCCAAGTTTAAAAGTTTCAAACATTTTAAGCCCAATTAAAACAAATGAAACATAATAGTTTACAAGTAGGTAAGAAACTATCTAATATATATTTTTCTTTCAGTTTCGGAACTTCGTGAACAACATCTACGTCGGTGGTTATTCAGTCTCTTTAGCTGCGCTTCTGCTTTCTTTAATCATCTTCATGTACTTTCGGTAATTATATTCTAATAATTAACAACATACGTTATGCCTCCCGTATAAGATGAAAAATTCATCTTATGACTCCCCCTCAATTAAGTATTTGGTACTTACGTTTACAAGTAGGTAGGTATACAAAAGTTTTCATCGAATACTAAGGTATTTAAAAACTTAATACCCTATGAAGTGGTACCTATTTCCTTTAAGACTTTGTGCCTTCTGCTACAAATAATAATTATGTTAACTAGGCACTTAATTTTAGAACCATCCGTATTTCTTCGGAAAAATAATAGTCTTTCTTTCAAGAGCTAAATCGTTTCCTTTGTTATGTTAATTAGAACCCTCGGTTTCCGCACGAGTGTGTTGTTTTGTTTATGAAATAAGTACGAATAAGTTTGTTAGATTTATTTATCTGCTCGTATCGATTCGCGATATTGGAAGTCGTAGAAAGATTCTAAATACTGAAATGGCTATGATACTATAAATGTAATCAAGAGTACTTACTAAAAAACTACTTTCGTCGTGGCAATATTTAGTAAATAGGTAGAGTACCTAATTACGACCACACTACGGGCAATGAAGTACCTACCTATGGAAAAGGCTGAAAAAAGTTTTTAAAATAAGTATATAGGTAAAATATTTCATTATTTTCTATAAAGGGTCAAGAAATCTCCCTTTAACACCTTTTTGTTTGCTCTCATTGCGGTAACAACCACAACCGCACATTACGATTTCTGTTTTAGCATTTTAGGTTATATTAAGAGAACAACAAAATGCGCACAAATCATAATATCTAGGTCTGCACTTAGGTATAAATAACCGTTAACTGGAGATTTCTGAATTCCGAATGTTTCCGAATATTAATGTTTCTTTCAAAATACCCAAGAATCGTTTGACTCCAAATCGGTAAAGAACAATAATGTCATCGTTTGTCATAACTGACGTCACCAATGTCGCCTTATTAAGGGCCAACGCCCACGACATTGAATTGGTACCTTTTTAGGTAAATTCATTCACCATTCATGGTTAGTTCTGTTATCCTCTGTGGTTACCCTTAAACTACCAAGTCCGCATTATTATTGGCATTTTCTGACATTTTTTTGATTGAATGAAACATTACCTTGAAGAACTACGTAGATACTTAGTATCTATTTACAAAATTTTAGGTGATAGGCATTTGCATGTCCCCAAAAAAAACTCGGCCACCGAATCGAAGTCGTGGGAGAAGGGCTGAATAGTACCCAAATAGGAAAATCTTAATAAATTAGCATGACCCAAATGATTGTTAGTCATCCATTAATGTTTCTGTTTAACAACCATTTAGATGGGAGTGCCCGTAACGATTTCGGCGAAACCTCTTGCTAAGTAGGATTAGAGATTTGCCATGACCAATATTTTACAACGAAAATGACGACATATTTTAATATAATCTTTTAATATTTTCATACAATCTTAAGTACTTTCTCACTATTTTATTTGAAATACAAATTTTCAACTTGCCATATTACCTAATATCCATCAGCTGATCAAGCATTTTGAGGACAGAAACATTAACATAATTATGTCGACCGATCTTTAATGGTGGAAGTTAATTTTCATAAGGGAGAACGTAAATGCTTATATGTTAAATGTGCCTATCTAGGTACAAGAGTTTTTCTTGTATAAGCAGGAGATCCTTTACTTACCTATACTTACTTGAAATAAAATTGTATCGTTTTGACCACAGATCCCTTCAATGTACCCGTATCCGTATCCACATGCAGTTGTTCGCGTCGTTTGCCCTCAATAACATCCTGTGGATAGTTTGGTACAAGGCCGTTGTCAACCGCCCCGACGTTGTGCAACACAATAAGGTAACCTATGTTTTTACTCCTTTCATCACATCTGAGAGTTAATCTAGCTTGATGTAAAGAAAACATTTTCCTTGGGTACCACTTATAAACTGACAGACGCTAAGCTGTCTCTCGAACCCTCTTCAATATTTATTCAGTTATTTTACTACCTATTTAACTACTCATTTCTTATCTTATGTACTCATGTCCCTATGTATTTGAATCTAATAGCATCTGAATCGACCATTCACTCCCAATAGGTACTTTTTTTTCAGTAACTCGCTAAACAACGCTACAACATTACAAATACATAGATGAATAGCAGTTTTTTCTTTCTAAAAACCACAAAAACAGCATTTGTTG
Organism: Anarsia innoxiella; assembly: GCA_947563765.1. Lineage (NCBI taxonomy): Eukaryota > Metazoa > Arthropoda > Insecta > Lepidoptera > Gelechiidae > Anarsia > Anarsia innoxiella. The sequence goes on from OX387390.1 coordinate 7,052,582, forward strand.
TTACTTGTAGTAAAAGTCGGGTCAAAAATTAATTTATGTTTTCTATTTATTTGTGCCTATTCACGTTCCATGAAATAGCGAACCTATTACTCACATACCAACGAAAAAATAGAAACCATATTACAACTGAGTTATTTTGTGAGTATTAGAGGTCTAAGGTCGGAGAAAATTTATCTCAAGGCACTCTGGTAAAATTTCCGTTAAGATACATATAGGTAAGTTGTTGAAAAGTAACATAAATGGCTTGATTAGGCACATGTAGTATAATGTTATAAGGAAATCCAACGCGATATCCTCAATTATATACTCTAAGTACGTTACAGCAACAAACGCAACGTGTACGAATATAAATATTTACTTGTTGATTTAATTACAGACACAGGTCGCGTGTCGTCACCGCACCTGTGGCTTCTACCGCCATTCTCGTACATATTGCGATCATTGACAAGCCATTTGCTACCTGTCTCCTTCAAAATTTGATTAAATTTGCCTAATCAAACCGCCATTTTGCTACTGATATTTATGAACACAACTTTTTGGCGAAATAAGTGCTTTGACTTTGATTCGTATGTCTTTGTTGAATCGATTAGCTCGGTAGATACTTAACTTACGAAATATTTTTTGCAGTCATTATGAGACTCACCTTTACCACCGTAGTTACGGAGTTTCCTTCCTTCTTAATGTCGGATTACTTCATACGTAGGAACATCCATGACTTTATGTACCATGATTCATAGTTTATTGGTTTTACCTCACCTCAGTTTTTACCTTCCCCATATTGAGAATTTAAATACAGGGAAATAAGATTCAAGGGGTTTTCTATAAAGTTCATGTTTATGCGTTCCATACCATGAGTATGTTATGTAAGAATTATTATTGTTTGTTAGGAGTGGTGCCAAGTGCTGCACGTCATCACACACTACTTCATGGTGTCCAGCTACTTGTGGATGTTCTGCGAAGGGCTACACTTGCATATTGCACTCGTAGTGGTCAGTATCAGTTTACAATCTACATACTTTTTATTTTTATCATTTCTATTTGGGAAAATCTAATACTGTGATTCAAACAGAAGTATACCAAGCCGATTACTTTTGAAGTTAATATGCGGCTAGCTATCTAACTTTTCCCGTTTAATATCACTATCAAAGAACATATGAGTTTGTTTTGTACCCTTGCTACGTTTACGGTTGTGAAATGTACCTACGTTCAAATCTAATATTAACGTCGCGGAAACACGCATCAACTCTCTTCGATCAACATGCACAAATTTGGATTTTCTTTTATAAAGTTGCTTAGAAAAGCAAAAACTTGTTAGTTTCATTCTCGTAAAAACATGATCAAATTATGTGTAAAGGTAAATCTACTTTTTTATACCTTCTCTACTTTGATATTCCAATATTCATCGGTATTTCATAACTGCACGTGTTTTGTAAAAGCTAATATGTACGTATAACTTGAACACCTTGGCACAAGATTTCAAGTATTAATCAGCAAATTAAATAACATCTTAATTTACATCGCCTAATGTTCCTAATGTTTCCTGAAACTTAGGTGTTCGTGAAAGAAGAAGTAGCTATGCGTTGGTTCATGGTGGTTGGTTGGGGACTCTCTCTGGTCATCGTGATGGCATACGCTATAGTACGCTATAAAACCAACGGCGCTACTGAAAGGTTAGTATAAACAAACATTTCCAAACAGCTAAAGTCTGAAAACTAAGTAGGTACCTATAGGCGTACCAATTGCGGGACTCTAGGTAGGTATTGCTCATATTTTTAAATCGATATCTGAACAAACATTTCTTATGTAAGTATCCCTACACCAGATTAATGTAGATATTGTCCAGAGATGGCATAGAAATGGCCACAGAAAATCGCCGATATGATTTAAGTAGTAGTATAATCTAAATATACAAGTAGAGAGGTATTTTCCGAATATTGGAGAAAACTTTGATATTCTTTCTAAGTATATCGCCTACAGTATAAAATGCAAATATAATACCTAATGAGGATACGGACGCTATTCTATTTTTAAAAATCACATCCATCATTAAGTTCCGTGACATATTAAATTCCCCTAGACATCTATTACTAGCAGTAGCAGGTATTTATCATTTAATAAAACTCCATCTTAATCTTCCATATTAACATATTTCCACGAGGAAACATAATTAAAATCAAATTCATATATCTCGTGATTGTAATGTGGTAAATTAATACCAGCCATTTATTGAAACTGAGTGGGTGCCTACCGTAACAGCGTATATGATAAATTCTGTCGCTTTAAGCTCAAGCCACTCCGCCAGCGGGTGAATGAGCGGGTATTATATCACCTCTTTATGGACTTTGTATGGGGACCATTCAAGCTTCGAGGCGATACAAACGTACGATATTCTCACCCGGCACGCTCTCGCTCGTTTACCAGCTGGTTGTATGGCCTAACTTTTATGGAAGTAGAAGATGTATGTTATACGCAACGTGTCACAACTTCCACATCACTAATTTATTCCACCGCAATCATGACGTCGTTTCTTAAACAATTGCTCTACTTGAAAATAAACGACACCAATTCTAGTGTTTTTAACGCAGCGATGACATTATATTATGTAAAATTGAATATCATCCTCATTAAACGATTAAAAACAATTTAATTGCATTTTTTTATTTACTTATATATTGGTCGTTGATGTAACCATTTATTTTGACAATCCTATCGGGTACTGTCAATTTGTACAAAAAGAGTTTTCGGCAAAATAATGATTAACATTCATTTTAATTATCTCCTTTATGATAGTCGACAATTCCTATAACCCTTATTAAACCAGAATTACCAAAGGGTAATTCCGATTTCAGATTAATTGACAATTTGACAAAGGTCACAGCTAGTTAAGTAGGTAAATCCTTTCTTACCCTTTCTCGTTAATATGATATTTAACTGTTTTACAATTTCAAAGGTGCTGGATGGACCAAAGCGATACCTTTTGGATAATCACAATACCGGTAGTGCTTTCGCTGCTTGCTTCATTTAGTAAGTATCTAGGTACATAGAATAAAATAGCAGAATTCTAAGATATCTACGTGAAGTTTCTATTAAGCTTATTTCCTCTTAAATGCGGAATCCTGGATAAACTATTTTTAGATTTCTCTCACCGGTTCCTCTTTCATTAGTCGAGATTAGCGTTGTAAATGAAATCTCTGGAAAGACGTAGTGGAAAATTGCAGAAATCTTAACATTTTAACTGTTGAATCGTTCATAAAATATAATTAACATCACGGCTTAAAAGCATTTATTAATGCTAATGAATTTTACTCAATTATATTTAACAGTACCTAAGTGGCTTCAATTTAAACTCACAATTCTCTTTGCATTGAGCACTTTATTGTGAGACTACGTACCTAAGTGAATTTATAGTCAAACTCCTACATAATTACATATCTGAAAACTTCAACAAGGTTTTATTAACGAGTCGTCATAAAATTTTGACCTAGGTAGCTATTTATAATAGTCTGAGCCTATAGCGTCACCGTTTGAAGGAGTTACAACCGGAATTAGCAAAGAAAATACCTGCTCGGGTTCGTAAATTGTAGACGAGACCGTAAGAAGGTTAAATAATGGAGGCATCCGAAACTAAAATGAGGAGGGACCGGTGCCCAGTTTCAGCGGCCGCCGGACACCAGGGCTGTCTCCTTGGAGATTTCTGATTGTAACGAACATTACATCCTTGTTTGTATTCTTATAAAACGTCGAAAATTCCATTCGGCTAATTAATTGCCTACTGAAAAAGATAATTTATTCAATATTGTTTATATTTAATACTCTTGCGTTTGATTTATTTTTATTTTAGGTAAGGTAGGTACATCCTTTTTTAACCTTTAAAAAAATAACTGAACAACCCTGTAATCCAAGAATCTGGAGAGATCAAACACCATAAAACTTGAGTAGAGTAGTACCTACTTGTAGAATTCAATACTTATTTTCTGTAATCATAATAAAAGGATAATAAAACAGAACTTAAAAATACCTACACCCACAACTATAGGTCAATAAATAGGTATTTGTGTATACTTGAGTAAAAAATAAAAATAGGCCACCATTGTGCTGCTAGACAAATAAATCTTGTACCAAATATTATGGAGTCAATTTGGGGGCCAGCCAAATCTAAACACATGGAATTGCGTCGTGGCGCTACATACCTACATACTACCTTCATTTCATAGCACATACGAGTACATAGTAACAATTTATTCGGTCTATCCTATTACTTAGCCAATAACTGTTATAGTTTTCAGGACTACGTTTATACTTACATGAAATAAGTGTTTTATTTGTATTTAAATCATATCAATCACACTGCTCGATAAAGACGACTCTGTATCTTTACATCTAGTTTACATTAAACTACATACCTTTCGTTGCAGTATTTCTAGTGAACGTCGTCCGGGTTCTGTTAACAAAGCTCCATCCAGCGCCGAATCAACACGCATCTTTGGCAGCTAGAAAGGCCGCTAGAGCTGCTCTCATATTGGTAAGCTAGATAAATCTACCTAAACATTTATACTGCTGTGCGATGACAAAAAGTTCCTATAATTCTGTAATAAGAACGAATATTTGCTCAAATATATGCCTGCCTGAATGCCTAGACTCTTCTTACGAACAATCTTTGTAGATATTGTATTACGCATTTTGCTTAATCTGATTACCTACACCTATCTACTTACTCGTAGTGTTTACGCTTGACACGATTACTTATAAGAATTTAAGTTTATTTAATAAAATATCACTCCAATGTAGGGACTGCTTTGTGAATCTATTTCTTATTCCCTTTGCTATTACGAAGTACCCAACAGTTTAAATTAGGGTAAGCGAACGCAATTTTCTTAACGATGCTTTGTTCCCCATCGGGTCGAACTTCTTTCTCACTGTTTTATTCTTTCCAACTAACATTAACCTTATAGTACCTACCTAATGGCTTCCACAATGAGATTAGACAGAAAGTGTGCCTAGACTAGTTGCATATGTTATGATTTATACTTTCAATATAAAGGAGATTTATTTATAGGCTGCTCTCGCGAAAATTTATGACTGATGAAACAAATGACGCACGTGATTTTTTTTTAGTATTTAAATCATTTTATTCACAACTGTTACGATAAGTGCATCTCTTTTTTTTATTTTAGGTACTTACCTATTGTCTATCAGGGTCGTGATTGTTACAGATCCCGCTGTTTGGTTTGCACTTCATCCTGATACCACTCCGCCCGTCCCCTGATTCGTCTTTGGAGAAAGTTTACCAAATATTTTCTGCGCTTCTTACCAGTCTGCAGGTAAATAAACATCTTAATTCATCACTGTTTCAAATAAAAAAGCTTTATACTGACACCATTGCGATAACATGAAATAAAACACATTTCTCTGATTTAACAATGGTACCTACTTAATATGCTTGTTTCCCTAACTAGCTAATATTTCCGTTAACCCGGACTCGGCAAATAATACCCGAAACGACTTCTATTAGAATTCTGAACACGTACACTTCATTGTTAGAAGTATCCATTGTAAACATGGGCTTAGTAGCAAGGCAAGGGCGCACCGAAAGGCGGAATTAGGGTGCACTGCTCGTTGTGGTCACTTTTCCCACATAACCGGACGTATTTGCATAAATCTCTCAAAACATCAACATTGAGGGTTATCTCCGACGATTTCCTGGGAGGATCGACACCACATCATATTTTATGCCAAGAGCAAGAAATAAACACGCGCAATCAGCACCCCCGCCCCGCGCTCCGGACGGAATATCATATCTTTTTATTCTGGCGCAACTCACAAATATATTATGAGATTACTAGATCGAATCTCGGCGCTATTTGATATTGAATTGTCAATTTCGGGACATTCAAAGGTCGAGCGTTTAGTAAAGTAGTAGGAAAGAGATCGAAAATAAGATTCAGCCCAAGAAATATGAGATGCTAAAGTATCTTTCTTTTTCACAGGGTTTGTGCGTGGCGGTCCTGTTTTGCTTCACGAACCATGACGTCATGACGGCAACGAGGGCCCAGCTTTCGAGGATGTTTAGTACCAACGATGCCATCGCTATGACCGGTATGTCAGGAATTTTTCTCTGACGTCATCACCAGTTAATAAGAGCCCGCCGGTCAGCTGATACGGCAATGTAACATTTTATCTGATTTCTAAATTGAACTATTTGCGTTGTATCGATAGGTTTTATTGTGCGTCAATTTGTGAGTAATGAATATTTATCATAAAACAAAATGGCATCAAACTGAAAATAAAACGTAAGGCCATTATCATCGATATATTAAATCAATCTAATAGGTACGTAACCGCAAGCTGTATGTTTCCCTAAAAATAAGTGATCATAACATAACAACATATATGTACTATAATATCACTTAAGTATCGTGTATTATTATACTCCACATTTATTTGTGCTAATACCGTTGTCAATACAGCATTGGAAAGATTACACAAGTTTTTATGACTTTAATGAGAATCATTGTATTGATATCTCATTGCTAGATAAATATAAAAGTCTGGACACATCCAGGGAGGGTACCAATACATGTTTTTGGTACCGGTATTAATGTAGTTGTAAACTTAATCTGTGGTACAGCTATAAAATATTCGTGTAGAATAGAATGCATTATATTGGATAATATGTTTAGGTTTAGGTAAAAACAGCAATTTCTACTTATAAATTCTAAGAAGGTATTCTGAATAGGTACTTATGTATCAAAATATTACTCAATACATATATTTACGATGACTAAGAAAGGCACATATTACGAAGGTTCGTTTTTTATGCATTTCTTCAAATTCAGATCAAAAAATCCTTCTCTTTCGATTTTAAAATAAAGAAAGGGTAAGTAGGTTATGTAAGAAAGAAATTGATTTAACAATGCTCTCTTGAACAAAAACTGTCGTGTCTTAATTTTAGCGTCTTAACGAGTAGGTGTGCAGAAGAGAAGCTCAATTTGTAATTAATGAAGGAAACCAAATACTGAGCATCGCCTTCAGTACGACGAGTAGTTTACTCGCATAGTTCGAATGGGAAACAAGGTAAATTCTTATAGGAACGAAACATGTGTACGTATCAAGTTACCTACTTGTATTACTAGGAATAGGGATAAAGAAAATTTAAACGAATGAAAGAAATTCCTTCGTATGTAGCTCTTCGTAGTAATTCGAATGGACTGCAATTGACTTTGACCAATTATTAATCTAAGCTTTATTAATTACGATAAAGACGCAATCACTTCGATTGCTACTTTTTGATTATTGTACCTACTTATTACCTTTTTGATAACGTGTTTAAAACAATTTTGAGCAACTTATCTTTTTATGGATATCTTATTATTTGAAATTCTATTTATAAAGACACTTAGGTACTCATAATTAGATAAAAAGATAAGTTCTTATGATGAAACGAATTAGCTTACTCATTATACGTACCTACCTACCGGTTGAATTATAAACTTTTATATTTAGGTAGGTCATAATCATAACCACGGGTACATACATACCTACTCTAACGGTCGTGGAGGAAGGTTAAGACGATCATTAACAACAAACTTGTAAAAACATATTTATTACTTAAGTACGGCTTCATTATTATTTAGATATAGGTATTATTTAGATACCTACGTATTAAAAATATCAAAGCAGTAAAAATCGAGCCTCATCAGTACCTATATTTAGCTGCTTAACTTAACCAGTAGTTAATTCATAGTGTTTTCCACTCCATAATGAAAATTAAAGGATGAACCCTTCAAACTAAACAAGCTTTCTTGGGAAACGTGCATCGAAATATTGAAAATAAAACAGTAACTTCTCCATACAAGGAGCCCGATCAATGATAGACTTTGAAATGAGGAGATGATTTTTACCGTAAATGTATGTTTCTTGAGAAAAGTTTAACAGTTTCATGTTTACGTCATTTGATGTTCACCATGGAGCGAAATGACACCCTTATAAATAAATGAAACCTGAATATACAATGCACTTTTCAAATACTTTAATAGGTATCTAGTTTCTTCACATGTAATGTGTAATTACTGATAAGTTTGAACAAAATAACCAAATCCAAAGTTTAAACAAAATGTCTATGGTTAACTACCAGTTGCGATAAAGGTCTAAAAAGCTAATAAACTAATAACACACATACATATACCTACCTATCACTGTCATAGTTTAAAATCAGAATAAGACGTTTATTTAATAGACGAATATTTAATAGTTAAATAACTTAATGAATCTTTACTGCAACTGTGCGTAATTGTACATAAAATATTTATAAGCCTTCAAGCCGGTGTGATATTTCGTCTCGTATGTTACAGGTATAACTGGGGCAGAAAGTTTAATGAATACGAGAGATAATGTTGTATAATAATTTATACATCTAAGGACACAGGTACTTGTTAAGCTGTACTCTGGGGAAAGTTGATATACCTACTTATAATAACCGGCTTTCAATCAATCCAGAAAAAGGAGGAGGTCCCAATTTGGCAGTTAGTATTTTTTTGTTATTTTTTTTTTAACTTTGTATAAAAGATTAGTACATACCCATATCTCTCTCCCCAATCCTTACTATTGTATAAATTATTATATTTATATAAAAATAAATGTACTTACGTGTTAGTGTCATATTGTTACAAACTTTTGAAATATTTTAAATGATTACCTGTTTCACTATTATGTAAGTCTTAACATGTAAATGAAACTTATTTATCCTTAGTTAAGTATTTACAACTCTATATTACTTTAAGTTTTAAATATATATTTAAGTACCTAATTTCCATTGTGTAATACTTACCATACTAATTAACAAAATTGTTGTTAAAAATATAATATAGGTAGATACATATAACAAAATAACTAAGGTACGTCAATAAACGTAATCTATGTAAAATGTGTTTGATTGATGTTTGTTTTATCACTGGAAGTTTGACCTTTATTGACTTATTTCGTGTGAATTACCCAACATTAACCAAGTCACTGAAACCTCCAATATTTCCACTATAAATAAATACCCAACGATGGTTTCTCCTTCACGTAACAGCACTCAATCACTTATTCGCCCAGAGGCAGTACGTAAGATACCTACATTCAATTAACCTGAACAAGATGTATTTTATAATGTATGAACTGTAAGACCTACCTATACTTAAAATACGTATTATATTAAAGCAAGAATTACATTTAGCACTGCACTGGTTTGTTTTTAGGAGTTTTGAAGTCTCATTCTTTAATGTTGCGTAATTCTACACTGCATTAATAACAGTTTTTTGTACAATTTCATTTGTATCAAATACCATATAGGTTCGTACACATAGGTACATAAGTACACGTTTGGGCACGTCATGAACCCATTGATTATTTGATTGATTATTGATCCATACCACAGGTTTAACCTAGCTTGGACACCAGTCTCCCACAACAAAAACTTTTACCTGTACCTATAACTTTACTGTACTGTCATTATATTGTTCTGGGAGAAATAAATAAATTTTGATTTGATTTGATTGAATCAAAAATCTACATTATGTAAGTACCTCTTCATTTAATTGGGTTTTCTAGTATAATACACAATATTTAATCTTTGGCAACATTTACATAAAGTGCTGTCATTCATGTAAGTATAATGGAAAAAACAATCCCAAGTTTATTAATCGCTGGCCTTTAGCGATAAAACGTTGATTAATCAGATCTGATTGAATTTCTCACAAGACTGGTTACTTATCACATCTGCTTATCACTTATCACATCTGCACTTTGCCAACTGCCAAACATTTAATGACTACCATTTGACTACCATCAGCATGAAAGCTTGAAGTCGATTGACTTTAACAAAAAGTGAACAAATAGGAACTCGTTCATATGTTTGATTGCTACATTTCTTGAAGCTTTACTTTCAGCAAAAAGCAAGAGTTCTTTGTAAAATAAAGCCCATTTCCACAAGAATCGCGAAAGTGATGAAGATGGCGTAGAGCACTAGGAAGATGAAACCAATACTCTTTCTGAGTATGAATTTCCCGATGAAGAGCGTGACCCACAAGCAGACGACGGCGACGAGGAGGGAGCCGACGACGAAGTCGATGCCGCTGGAGTTGATGAGCACGGCGGTCTGCTCGGCACCCTGGGCCGTCAGCGTCACCGTCTTGATGAGCCACGGCACGCCTAGCGCGAACAGGATGGCTAACGAATTCGCGCCCAGAGCGTTGGATACGCCAATACCTCCCTCACCTAAAACAAAATAGTAGGTTTTTTAAAGCGTATTACGACTTCAACTTAACTAATAATTAACTTCAAGCCAAAAACTCGCTATAAAGTTACATTCGCATAGCAGCAGGCTTTATGTATTCAAAGATTCGCAAAATCATATTTCCAATGAGTGCGCTCACTGTCAAGAAACTTCATTCTAGTAAGGAAATCAGCAAAAGCCTTTATAGACTAGAAATACCACAGAAATACATAAATGACTTTCAGATTGTTGATTTATTACATATAAGTTAAGTAGTTATTTTTATATCTAGGTACCTACTCAATTTAAGCGAATAATTACCTAAACTTATCACTTTGATAATTGGATATAAAAATACTTAAGTAAAATTCAGCATAAAAGGGATAAGATAAAAAAATTAACGCCACGACGACCATATCTAATACACTTTAAAAATCGCCAGTCATGACAACATAAATACCTATTATATCAGTTCACATACCTCTTCTAGACATGATAAATATTGAGCAAGCTTCGGGTAAGCAGCCTCCAAATGCCAAAAATGTCATTCCCATCACTGAGTCGGGAATAAGGAACGTATTTCCTAAAACAGAAAATGTAGAACAAAGTTAGATCCAGTGGCTACGAATATGCCTATAATTTTTAATTTGTAAGTAACTTCAATCAATACCTATGCACTTACCGATAACAGTCATACTCCATGAAACGAAGTAAGAGTTAATTCCGATCCAAATGATACACATGAAGAAAGCTAAGGGGTAGAATTTCCTGCAACTCGTCGGCGATGGGATGGTCAGACCTAAGACAATCTTCAAGGGCAGGGAGTACGCCCACCATATTTTATAAGCTATCGACTTGCCTGAAGGAAAACTCAGAATAGATCTTGAAGGTTTTTCAGCTGTTGCTACTTCTGTAATAAAAATAAAGAAATTGACACTACAGAAAATATTATTTAGAACTAATTCCCTAAGAAAGGCATACATAAAGCTATTTAAACTTTTATATATTAATAAAGAGGTACCTAGATTTAGTTAAAATATTTAAACCGTACCTTGATCAACATCCTCCGGCACCTTTGGGATGGTAATTCCACTAACTATATTTACGTTGTCAAATCCTTTATTATCAATACCTTCTTCCACAGATTTGTCGATTTCGTTTGTAACCACTGCCGTTTCTGAAACTACATCATAATTATGTTATTGTAAATAAAGTTAAATTAAGACTGAATAAATACTTTAGATACTTATGTAAAACAAAGACTTATCTACTTATTCAAATACTAGTATAACGGTCATTGGATTCTGTCGCAGTCTTTGCAGTGTTTTATTTTAAAATACTAATCGTAACACAGGGCCTTAAAAATGATACATGTTATTCTCCAATACTGCAAAACACGTTTTTACTTTCAAGAGTAACATCCGCCCAACCTTAAAGCACATAAGTAAAGAAAAGGGATTAAAGTAACACATACGGTCATTAGCATCCTGTTTCATGTATTTACTGACGATCTTGTCGACGACACGGAACATGCGAGTACTGTTGAACATGATGACAAAGTAGATAATATAGAGGATGCCGAGCACGAGCGCCTCGTACCAGTCCACCTGGCCGTCCCACACGATGCCCACCAACACGCCTACGTTTACCATGTAGATCAACACATCGCGAGTCACGGGCCGAGGGTCTATGTGGATGGGCTGGTAATCACACGTACAGCATTACAACATATTGAATATGTATACCAAAGAATATAGATGATATAAATGTATTTATGGTTTTTGTGTAAGTAACGAAGAAAATAACTACAGTTTACCTACCTACGTAAGTACGTAGGTATGTTTGTTTAAAATACCTAGATATATTATAGGTACTTACAGTAATAGCAGCAATGCCCCCAACGGCGGCCACTCCGAGTGCGTTGAAGATGGCCGAGCCGACGATAGTCCCGATGCCCATGTCGGACTCCGTTAAAAAAGTCGAGATCACGTTCACAAAGAACTCAGGGCAAGACGTCGCCACCGCCATGAACGTTGCCGCAGCCACATTCTACGTACGTACATAAAACAACATTAAATACCTACTAATTAACTTATGCAACGTACGTATATGTATCTTACTAAGTATTCGAAAATATACTTGTATTGAATTGTTCACTTCGCTAACTAAACTGACTGAATAGTTTTGATGACCTTTCATTGCGTCTTCATAATATCGACATGATGTTTGTAAACATGTGACACAAATACGACATGTGAGAGTAGATATTAGTAAGATGTAAGGTATCATTACTTACCTGAGGTATCTTCAGATCTTCACATATCATTTCCACACAGGGAATGAAGAAGTCATTGCAGACAATCGCTAACAATGTAAAGGCATAAGCTCCAAAAAGGACGTATAATAGAAAAGCGCCTTGACGTAACTGCTCGTCTAAAACAAAGAGATGGATTAAACTCATTTTGTAACAGATTAAACAATTAACGAGTTAAATACAAGGACAGCAAAAGTTTTACTTCAGACTGGAACTTCTTCAAATAAAACCTACCAACTTGTAAATGAAAGCAGTTTGATTTATTTAAGCTAGATTAGGTAAAGGTACGCAATAACAGTTTTTAAATATGATCATCGAACCTGCAGCTTATTAATAGACTTATTTTGTACCAAGGTTGTATTCTAAACCGAGTATTTGTTTTCGCAGCACTACGACGTTGAATTGTGTTGCTAAAAGTAGTTAACTTACATAAATGATTTACCTTTGAAACTATTGAAAGCGGTTAACGAGAGTTACCAGTATAAATGCAAATATTCATTTAACTAGTCTGAGCGGTCACAAAGAGTGAATACGCTGCATCTATCTAATTCTCTACTATTACTAAAGAAAAGACTCTATATTTAAGTTGATAGCCAACATATAATATGGTGCTCGAAAACAATGCAATGCCATAAATAAAATTAATAGGTACCTAATTAAGTACCTACTTTCAAAGATAAGTTATTTTATACAACCTTTTTAGTATTTACTTATTTAGCTAAATATTACCTAGTCATTAAAAAAATGCAATTGCCAATTATTTAACTCCATTAGACCTAGGGTTACCATATCTCAGGATTTGTCCTGAGATTACCGGACTTTTCGACTTTTCTCAGGAGTGCGGCCGGACTTTGTCAATCTTGTGAAATCTAAGGAATTTCAAAATACAGCTTACATTTTTCAAAGATCTCTTTAATTAATAGTTAAATCAACTAACATAAACTAAAAAATATCTTTTTTTATAAATAATTGCAGTTTAAATCTATACCTACTTACGCCCGTTATTAATAACCTATCCTGATCCGTTTTTTACCAAATCGAGATTGAAAAAACAAAACACAATTGTGTTCTTGACATGTTTTTGGTACACAAGTGACAATTGTGTTTTGTTTTTTCAATCTCTATTTGGTAAAAACGGATCAGGATAGGTTATTAATAACGGGCGTAATTAATCATCCTAGTAAAACGTAACCGAAATAATCTTCTTTTGATAACAGATTGCAGTTAAAATGTATACTTTTTTATACAGGTACCTACTGTACATAACGCTATTACGTTTTTAAGAGGAAATTCTCGAACTGTATAAAATCTCAGGACTTTTATATGAGAATTAGGACTTTTCTCCGGACTTTCGTTTATTTCATCTGGTAACCCTAATTAGACCGAACCCTATTATACGAATATGGTATAACATTTTTTTTGAGATCAATTTGTTAACAAACTGTTATGTAGCCACGAATAAATTTACTCAATAACGTAGGTATAATTTTTATCGTAAAAACCCAACTAAGTATTTCAAAGTCAGTGGCATAAGTACCCACTCGTGCAGATAAGGGAAAGTAAATAGTGGACAAACCTGAAAATATGGAATCAGGGAAACTGTTGACGGAGTCTCCAGAGGTGCAGGTGATTTCTTCCACTGTGTTGTTTTGCACCGCGGTCCTGGTCCGCAGCCACGGTGTCCAATGCCAGGACTCCAACTCCTCGTTCAGCTTTCGCAGCAGATCCACTGACATCAGCATCGTATCTCCATTTTTACCGGTCACTAGCACATAGCCAGGTTCCTCTGCTTGTGTCATATCTTGAAAAAGGAATAGCTTTATTGTCTAAAGTTCTACATTCTTTCCGCTAAATAACATTGCATTTCTGCGTGTTGAGCTGAGTGTCACAAATACCAGTAAAGTAACTCGCAACACTCTTGTTACCTCCAATTAAATTTTATAGCTGTAGGTGGTTAATTGGAAAATATTTAATTTAAAATATGTTTTAGTTCGTCAACATTGGTACGCTGACGTAAATTTCTCGTAGGTACCACGCCGTCGGTACACTGCGATATCATTGCGCTATATCAGCTTAATACAGTAATACAATTACATGTTTCAATTTCAAACTCATGAAGATTAATTAAAATGTAATTTAGAAAACAACTCACTGTAAATCTCGAAACCAGACGTAACAGAACATAGCGCTGCCAGTAGAAGGAACACAATCCCTATTTTCTTCAACATGTTTGTGGATTAGATATTTTGTCACATGTACCTGCAAATAAAATTAAAACTGGCCACTTTCTGGAAAAATTACGCAAAAAATTAAATCTCATTTTTAAAATTGATTTGGTTTTCATTTAATTCAATTCAAGTTCTATCTAGTGACACATAACATAATCAATAATAGATCCAATCAATTTAAACAAATTTTTGAAATAGATCTATTGCCAATAAAAATTCTCATTAGATCAAGTTTATGTGTGTAACGCCCTGGCAGCGCCACAGTCTCCGATTTGCTTGAAATTAATAGCAGATTTTTCGCTCTCATTTTTGCCATGCGGCAAAAAATAAGTATGATTTTTTGCCTCCACTAACTCCGAAGATATTCGAGGAAGTTTGTGGCGCTGCCAGAACGTATACGCCCCAGCAGCGCCACACTTGAAAACCTATGAAAGACAGCAGGTAGCTCGAATCTGTAATTATGAGGATTTTTTGCCTATTTTTACCCTTCCATTGAAGCAAAAATCCATTGAAAGATACCAGCTCATTCAGGAGTATTCAACGTCGTTTTCGAACGGACCGACGCCCCAGCAGAGCCACCTGTATCTCTGAAATTCGAATTTTGTACTGGAATCTGACTGCATACATTTGTTAAGATTCACTATTTACGGCGGCAAAAAATATAAACTCTACAAGTTATCGTGTAGTTTTCATTTTATAGCGACGAAAGAAACATAGGTATAACCTAAAAATATTGATTTTGTTGCGAAAATCCATTAGTTGGAGGCTGAGACACCATCTGCACGTTCTCCTTACTTCCTAGAGCTTGGCTAAAAATATACAGCTTCCGTAGCATAACCAGTCCGGAGAAATCACCAAAAAAAGTAGTTGTCCATACATTTTGGTACCTACCTAAATTACGTTCCAGCAGAGCCACGGCCTACAGGAAAAACTAGAGTATCTTTCAAGAAACTGAGTATGCCACGATTTATTGCCACTATAGCGAACCCAGCAAAAAATAAGAGCTTGCTTGTGGAGCTAAGGCTTCACTGAGAAAATGAAGCCTTTTATATCACATACAAAATTAGGTACTGGCGGGACGAAAATGTATGGACGACTACTTTTTTTGGTGATTTCTCCGGACTGGTTATGCTACGGATGCTGTATATTTTTAGCCAAGCTCTAGGAAGTAAGGAGAACGTGCAGATGGTGTCTCAGCCTCCAACTAATGGATTTTCGCAACAAAATCAATATTTTTAGGTTATGTTTCTTTCGTCGCTATAAAATGAAAACTACACGATAACTTGTAGAGTTTATATTTATTGCCGCCGTAAATAGTGAATCTTAACAAATGTATGCAGTCACATTCCAGTACAAAATTCGAATTTCAGAGATACAGGTGGCTCTGCTGGGGCGTCGGTCCGTTCGAAAACGACGTTGAATACTCCTGAATGAGCTGGTATTTTTCAATGGATTTTTGCTTCAATGGAAGGGCAAAAATAGGCAAAAATCCTCATAATTACAGATTCGAGCTATCTGGTGTCTTTCATAGGTTTTTAGGTGTGGCGCTGCTGGAGCGTATACGTTCTGGCAGCGCCACAAACTTCCTCGCATATCTTCGGAATTAGTGGAGGCAAAAAATCATACTTATTTTATTCCACACGGCAAAAATCAGCGAAAACTCTGATATTAATTTCAAGCAAATCGGAGACTGTGGCGCTGCCAGGGCGTTACACACAATGTAACGGACTGGTTGTACCTAGAAACTTAAATCCATGACTTAAATCATAACTACCTACAGCATTTTACTTTTACTGAATGTTTTGATTTAGGATTATTTTTAATTATAATTTACTAATTAATAAGCAGATGCATGACCCACCACCAGACATGAGCAAGGAGTATGTTAATCATATGAGTAAAACGCAGTCTTGGAGGCTGTATCAAGCTGTTTATTCAGTCATAATAGAACACGAGACAAAACGTTAGTTAGCCAATCAGAGAGAGAATAGAACACAATTCAAATATTCAAATACCATTCATAGACAACCTAACATATCTACCACAGACTATAACATTGCCATATTTAACAGAGTATTTAATGTTATTTATTGTTACATTATAAAATAGGTAACTTTGGTACTTAAAGTCTGTTATTAATTTATTTTTCCCTAAGCCTTTTAAGGCCTTGGGATTGGTTCGGATTTGCAGAGGCTATTGGTCTTACATAGTGATGTAAGAACAATATATGTATATGTAAGTACGATATGCAACAAATGTTGTCTTTATACTTAATATGGGTAACTGAAGTTATTCAGAATAACTAAACTTAACGTGTAGGTAGGTACCCTAACTTTTGTCTATAGACTGGGGTGGATTTTTTAACACCGTTCTTATCTTTGGAGAATGACTCGAATAAGTTTGGTAAACTAATGAATAAACAATTGAGAGCTAGAACAAAATTTGGTAAAGTATTTAGTACCTAGGTAGTTAGTTTAGTTAGAGTCTATAATAAAACAAAAAGACTCAAGTTTTAGTTTAATTAATTTATCTGCCTTAAAAACCATTACGTTTCTATAATTATATCGTCCGTTAATGCACTTTTTGTCAGTAATTTTCAGTTTCTGTTATATCATGTAATAAAAGGCAAGTATCACGGAGTCTTGGAATGTAATTTAGAGATAGCGGTAAATAACTTGAGGTTTTTCCTACTTATGATTTATTGATTAATGATTAAATTTTTCCTAAACACCTTATCACGAAGTAATCAAATCATATCAAGGATTCTTCATGTTTCAAATAACAGTACGTACATAGGATTCAAATATCTTTAAAAATTAATATTTGTTTAAAATGCATCGCAAATAGTTTAAACAACTTCACGGAACTTACCTTAAAAATACCTAAAATATAACGCACAAAAATAGATCACTTTATAATCACTCCGACACCAATTACACTCATAATGTACCTATGTGTTCGCAAAAAATCCTTGATCACAATAGAACACGGTTTGCAAAGAAACAAAATTGTGAAATTATTTAGTTATTAAAAACAAATAACAAGACAAAAGCAATAGATAAGTAACACAGTCGCGCGCAGCAGCTTCA
Organism: Anarsia innoxiella; assembly: GCA_947563765.1. Lineage (NCBI taxonomy): Eukaryota > Metazoa > Arthropoda > Insecta > Lepidoptera > Gelechiidae > Anarsia > Anarsia innoxiella. The sequence goes on from OX387390.1 coordinate 7,070,468, forward strand.
CAATGAAATGTTGATAACCTATTTACTACATCGTCCTTATAAGAATCACTCGAAAGGAAAACGCACGCAGTATTAGGATCTAGGGGGTTTTCGCAAATAATATCCTCTGAGGAATTTCCGACCATACGAACAAGGTAAGAAAAGCTTTGTAAGTAACCGTCATGTTATGTTTACCATTTTGAGTTGAATATTGTATTGTTTACTAAACCTAATAATTAATTATTTAAGCGGAATCAAGACCAAACGTATATAACCGTAATGATTTAATTTTAAATCGTAAATAAACGAAATAAAACTTACATTTCAACGAAAACCCTTTACGATTTAAAATGCAATAGTTCCACTTCCACTGAATGAAACTATTTAACGATATACTTAGGTAAATCAACGAGCCTGTCTAGATGTACTTCACGACTCCGAAAGAAACAATATATGAACGCTGGTTGTTTTTAAGTAGATAATCTCATTTGATAAGACTCGTTCAGAGTGATTAGTTGATTCAATAGTATTGTTTTATCATGGTATAATGTCTACATAAAATGAGTAATTTATTTCGTTAATAAATATGCGTAGCATCTTCAACATGCAACGTTTGGTCTTCAGGTAATACCCATGGAGGTGCAGTAATCAAAATTGTATAGTTATCTACGTACAGAAACTAACCTTTTATCAATTTACTAGCTGCCTCGGCGAACTTCGTCTCGCCTTAGAATGAACTTTATTGTGTAAGAATAAAGTTCAAATTGACTCTACATTTTAGTAAGAAAACATTTGTATGGGAAAAAGAAAAGGTCTGTTTTAGGGCTTTCCCGGCAATTATTCGAATTTTTCTCACCGTAAGAACCATCCTTGGACTTCAATGAACATTTTAAAAAAAGAATTAGCGAAATCGGTCCAGCCGTTCAGGCGTGATGCCGTGACAACGGAAAACGGGTTTCATTTTTATATATATAGAAGATAGATAGATAATCAAACACCACATTCATATACAGCTACAGGTCTCAATTTTCTTGAAATACTAAAGTCGCCTGAAGAAAATCTAGCAACTGTAAAAAGAAAAAAAGGTGTAGGTACCTATGCGAATTTTTGTGTAATAAATCGTAACGATTTCGTTTAGCAATAAATATTTGGTGTTTGTTTTTACAATGTAGAGGTGCTAACGAAGTTAAAGATTGGTTTACTTCTCATGCCGAATACTTGATGTTATTATCAAAAGTGAGGATTGCTAGTCCACCTTGACTGGCTCTATAGTCACAGGAAACTTACTAATAAGTTACTATTAGATAGTCAATTAAGTATGTGTCTTAGTACCTGCATTTTGATATGTATCTTATTACCTGTGTTTCCGTAATAAATAGTCGCTTCTATTGACGTATTTTTTTAACTCAAGGAGAGTTGTAGAGCCCACTCGCGGCAAATCCTGGAAACAGATGTACCCCGTAAGGTAGTAGCCCCAAAGCAAAACAATCCGATCACTCCATTATTTACGTAGGTATCTAATAGTCGCATTTGCTCCTATCTCAGATTGTTTGCTTATTACTTACCGTATTTTATAGAATTCTATTCCATTTAGCATATTATTACTAGACAGACTCCTTCTAAAATTGCACACTACGTACAGTAACTTCACTACATTAACGTAAAACTATGACAATTTATTAAGTAGGTACCTTTTTGCCAGATACCTAGTATAAGCAGGTAATGTTCCCAGAAGGGAGAGGCGCTATGTAAAATATAAGAAATATTTAAATAATGCCTTTCGACACTTTAGTTTTAGCAAACTCTACTTTTATCTATCATTTTCAAAACTCCAACCATTGGGTAAATGTTGCTGCGAAGAGATTAGGTCAGGAGGAAAATATGTATTGTATAAAGAAAGAAAATGTTTGCGTTTCATGGTAGAGTTGGGGTGACTCTACATACGTGTTGAGGTCCCATTTAAGCCATTCTCCCAAGGACAGCTGGGTGTAGGTTTTCTCATTTATAGTCCATCTCGTAGATACTATTCGCCTCAAGTGGCGCAACCGAAATCCGCATAAACCATATCGCAGCAGGAGCGATCTCAAAGCACTACCACCTGAGTAGGTAAATATCGCTATCGGAAGTAATACCCGGTATAGACAGTAAAAGTTTTGCAATAAAACCATATTCCAATAGAAAGATACAAGGAAATAGACGTACTAAAATACACACGTGCGTGCAGTGCGTAGACCGCGAGATGACTCATCTAACTTTAGCTTTTCCGTTACATTAGAATGTTTTCCTTATTCATCTTGTAAACGTAAAATACCAATTGGAAAAGGATATCTAATCTTTCAGAATAAACACAACTAGCGCTTTTAAGCAGGAGTGTTATCCTCAGATAGGTTTATCCTATCAATAAGTATTTACTCTGTCGAAGAATACCTACTGCATGCCATCGTAAAAATACCTTACTTTATTGTAGTTCAGACTTTATTTCTGTCTGAAAAACAGTCTCGAACAAATGGTTGTTGTTAGTCATACCAGACACAAACATAATCATATTGCTTAGCTAAGTATACAAATTGTTTTATTAGAGAATTCGGGTCTGAACTCATGTTTCTTTATTTAGGGATTAGGTACTTCTGAAATGTTATCTTTCTTTATTAAGTCAGCAGGTATTGTTTTAAGTCCTAAATGCTAATCCAAGATAATTGACACAAAATACCAAAAGGATGCTTTTGACTCGTTTGCCAAAAATTTTCTTCAATTATTTTTTATACTCAGAGCAATTTTTGTAGAGCTAATTAGGAGCAGCCGAGTTGACATGCTTACTTACTCATCTACTCGTTTTCAGAGCAAAGCCTCTCTTAATGGAATGTTCTTTTGAATATTTTACGAACTTTATGATTTTGGAGCTGAGCTATAGCTACTATAAGAATACATTATGAGGCACCGTAAGCATCTAATTAATCTAAAACTCTACTGAAGGAAATATTTACCGACTTTAGTCACTTTGTTTTCTCTAGTCACAATTTTCCTTCCACCAATGGTGTCTCACCCGATGGCTAATTTGTTGCTCGTGCCCTAGAGAAATAGGACGTAATAAAGTAGGTACAAATGCCTAAATGTTTAAGAAACAACTTAAACGCCATCTACCGTCTCTTTTTCATTACCTCATTAACAATGTTTACGTCGACCTTTCTGCATCTATGAAATTCAATAGACTGTAATTTGGTATATTTGCAAAGATCATAGTTTATAGCTGATAGATAACATTGTATAAACGAAGCTTTGTTTAACCGACATTGTTCGTTGGTTTTCTTCCACTGACATTGACTAATTTCACTTTTAACTGGATTTTATAAAGGCAATGATCTGTTTTCAAGTACACTTCTACGAAACTGTTGGCTATATGTATCATAGAAGAAGTATTTTTAAAGTAATGAATGTTATAAGCACCTAGATACAAACGTTGATATTTAGTATCCATTTAAAAGATAAATTTATAATCTTATTAGTCATGTACCTACTGTATTATTTTGGGAAACTATTTTTAAAATATTTATTACATAAGAGGTAAGTACCTAGATACCTACTATTTATATCTGAGTATTGTATTTATTATGTAGGGAGAGATTGTAACAACTAGGTATGAGCAAATCTTATAAGCGTAACAATGAAAAGTTGAGTGACCTGTGTGGATACCTACTACCTACTGGTATTATAATAGGTTGGGGAAAAAGTCTTTTCGCATATAGTATGTATGAACTTGTATTAAAATCTCTTTGGCTATACCATTTGTATCTGGCTGGTTTTGGTATCATTAAAAAGTTTTAATTTTAAAGAAGGCAATTCCAAATTCAAATTAGGAATTTGTGTGATTTTCATTTGTTATTGTTGTTGTTAAAATGAGTGAATCTAAAGAAGAAATTCGATACATTTTAAAATTTTACTATAAAAAAGGTAAAAATGCAACTCAAGCCGCGAAAAAAATTTGTGATGTTTATGGACCTAATGCAGTATCTGTGAGAGTAGCGCAAGTTTGGTTTAAGCGTTTTCAAGCCGGAAATTTTGATATCAAAGATGCATCTCGCTCTGGTCGCCCTGTTACGGACAAAATTGATGCCATTTTTGAAAAAGTGGAGCAAGATCGGCATATTAGTAGTTACGATGTAGCTGAAGAACTGGCAATTGACCACAAAACGGTTTTGACTCATTTGAATAAAGCTGGGTACACTAAAAAGCTCGATATTTGGGTGCCTCATGAGCTCACTGAAAGAAACCTAATGAACCGTGTACTCATTTGTGATTCTTTATTACGACGTAATGAAACCGAACCATTTTTGAAAAAGCTGATAACTGGTGATAAAAAGTGGATCACATACGACAAGAACGTGCGAAAAAGATCGTGGTCAAAGGCCGGTCAAGCTTCACAGACTGTGGCAAAACCCGGGTTAACTCGCAACAAGGTAATGCTGTGTGTATGGTGGGATTGGAAGGGCATCATTCATTATGAGCTGTTACCGCCAGGCAGGACCATCGATTCAGAACTGTATAGCGAACAATTGATGAGATTGAAGCAAAAAATTGAGAGAAAGCGGCCAGAATTGATCAACAGAAGGGGTGTGGTTTTTCACCATGACAACGCTAGACCTCACACATCTTTAGCCACTCAGCAAAAATTACGAGAGTTTGGCTGGGAGGTATTAATGCATCCGCCGTATAGTCCTGACCTTGCACCTTCAGATTTTCATCTGTTTCGGTCTCTGCAGAATTCCTTAGGCAGTGTCAGGTTAACATCACGAGAGGACTGCCAAAACCACTTGTCGCAGTTTTTCGATCAGAAGCCTCAAAATTTTTACAGCAATGGGATCATGTCACTACCAACAAGATGGCAAAAAGTTATGGAACAAAATGGCACCTACATACTTTAGTCAAATGTAAATAAACTATAAAAAAAACTTTTTGAATTTTCATATAAAATACGAAGAAACTTTTTCCCCAACCTAATATGACAAAGGCCAAAGATTGCGAGTGCGTATGTTTTTTATATCTTCTACATGCTGAAACGGCTGGAATTTTAATATTATTTTGTATGGGTTAGCTTATAGGTACCTTGTACTGACACAGAAGCTACAGCAGTCAAGATCATACAAGATAAAATCTACATTGTTTTCTTTTGAGTAGACAAGTAAGTGTTTAGAAGCTAGCATTTAATAAAACAACATATTTGACTAGATACTGTATTATTTTAATTACAGTTGATAATAATTTCTTACACACTTGATGACCTTCTACGTATAGATGAATCTACTTATTTTGAATACCGCAGTAAACACTCCAAGAAGCGCTAATAGACACGATAAAATCTGTTGATTTTTATCAAATTACCTACGAAGGAAATCAAAAAGCTGTGCTCGGTTTTACAATCGCCGATAGTGATAAACTGATAACTCACTGTGATACACAAATTAGTTTGAAAACACGCGCTTTGGTGCTATGACTAAGTGTTAACAATAGTATGCTAAAGATTATCCTCACGTCACGACTCAGAATAAATAGGAATGAAGACTAAAAAAAAAATTTTTGCTCCATCACATAGATTATTTTAAAATATTAGACACGTATTTTTTTCTTTTTTCTCTTAAACCAAAAATAACAAAGACACACTGGGTTAAAGTTGCTCGTGACGTCACGTTTGAGTACGATTTTTACTCGATGGTGACGTAAAAACCCCCCACTCCGTAACTTTGATGCTCTGTATCTTTGTATTTTTTTATGTATTTGATCCGGTAAAAAATGTGTTTCAAATATTTTTTGATAGCCTAAAATACGGACTAATTATAATTCAATTTTTTGAATGTAGTCAACTATTCGGTAAATTGTTTGCACACTTATTACAGTACCTTTTATATTTTAGTGGGTGTGGTTGAATGGTGGATATTTGTAAAAATATCAATCCAGTTACTGACTTTTGACACAAACGGAAACGTGTAGCGAGCGGCAGTCCATTACAACCAAAAAATGCCTTTTTCTTTTGACTTTTTTCATTGCACCTGGTATATTTTACTCAGAAGAATAAGGAACCTTTGATTTAACGTTTTATTAAATCAAAGATATTTGTGAGTGTGTGTGTGTGTGTGCTTATTTATAACGAAAACTAGTCTAATACTTGGTTAATTTAACTTTGCTCTGCTTCTCCAATTGCCAATTATCTATTTGCTTTTCAGTAAGGTTCTTTTTCAGGTTACTTTTGTTATTGTATTCTTGGACATAAATTTTGTTGCCTTTGGGTCCAGTGTTAGCACTACTTTTAATAGAACTGTATGCTAAACCAAACGTAAAGAAAAGCAATAGGTCAAAGCCCGCTATGAGAGTGAATCCCAGCATAAGACTCAGCAAACCGCCAAATGATGCTGTAAAATAAATGTTAAATAAGCCTATGTAATGTTTAATATGTGTCACTTTCGAACCTGATAGGTACACTAATACAAACCTAGAAGATTCTGCCAATTCAAATAAACGTCACGCCTGTATCTCGTAGACACCAAATCGTTGAAAAACACGTTTAGAAGCGAACGATTTTCTAAAAGCAAGTCGTTGCTGCAAATTAAATGGCGAGAAATTAGAAATCAACATCGATAAATAAATCGACATTATGTTATCAATATTTAAGACCTATAGGTTTATATGAATTTGCGTGCAATTTGTGGGCGGGTATCATTTTAAAGTTTTTACCCCTTTAAAAAATTTTACAGCAGGAAGTTGGTACTCAGGATGAGCGGACCTAAGAACTTAGGTAAGTACTTTAATTGCACCCCAAGGGACCAATACAATCTAGTAATCTAAAAATGATTATTCTCGTGATTATTGTAATGATTATTCAGTAACCAAAAAAGACGCTCGAGATGCTCGAAGGTACTGGCATATAAAAGTGTAGGTACTTACAAAAAAGGCAATCCATCAAGACGTGCATCCGGCGCTAACTTCCCTAGAGCCACCTCGAGTGGATACTCATAATGTTCACATTCCGGTAAGCATTGGAACTTCTTCTGCTCTTGAAAATTACTAATGTTCTGTTTATAAACTAAAATGTGTAAAAAAACATTGTTAGTTTCGCCGTCATCGTCAATTCACTCTCCCTATCGTTTCGATGGTTACAAGATACAAATGTAGGTACGAGTACTTACCTACATTTACTTAAGTATTTTTAAGGTAATACCTTAGATGATATAAGTTTGGGTCTTTTCATCAAAGGCGATGCGTTGCCTGATTTTTTAAATAACAATAATATTAAATGAGTATCTATCTAAATAATAGACAAGGCATACCGACTAAAGAGCCGTAGCCACGCACGCAATATTGTAGAGAACAAAGAAAATAAGAGCTTTGCAATGAACACTAGGGCCTATTTATTAGTGCCACCATCTGTGACACACAACCGAGGAACTCCTTTTAGTCTACAAATATGTGGAACCTAGTAAAAAATATTCCTCTTGGTGAATTCCGCTTTACTGGCACGTTTTTATGTAATGAAAGAGTGTTTTACCTAAAAACTTCTGCAGGCATTCCAAATCGTTGAAGTTACAAATTCGATGATAATCTGGAAATGTTAACAATCAATGAATATTTACGCAGGCGGTTATTACGCACTTGCGTTGCGTCATCTTGTGATTAGTTCTGCCTAAGTAGCAAAAGGTGCTACCTACCGATTTTTTTTCCATTACCATATCTATAACTGTAGCTAAAAACAAATTCTGTTTGTTCACATTTCCACCGGTAAACCGATATTGGTTTACAGGACCTATAGTCTTTGGTATACATGGGTACCTACCGCGAGTTTTTTTTTTAGTTATTTATAAGGTTTCATTTGCGCAAACAACTTTTATAAAACTGTAGTTATACTTAGATAATATACTTAAGTAAAATATATCATTCATACACACCATTCATTGGAAAATAATAAGGTATACAATCGCAGACGTTTTTGATTAATTCAACCCTCTGGTAGGCTATGCAGTTATGAAACGAGTATTGCCGGAAGTGACCAAGTGACATCTGAAAACATATTGAGTAGTTATAATAATTCAATAATATCATAGGTGATATTGTGGGTGATATAAGTAGTAAAATTGATACCTAGACATTCAAATTAGACCTTACAACACCGATGTAGGATTTATGTAGTAGGCATCTAGACTTAGATAAACAACAGCAACTTCAATCAACCTTTGTATGCCCTTCAGAACCACGATCAAGGCGAGGGCAGTAGGTACCTACCTAAAAATATGTTTTTAATTATACGGACAAATGCCTACATTTAAATCGCATAATGCAAATTGATTATATACGATATTTATCAAAATACGGATTAAGAACAGATCTATCTACTAGATAACATTATCTTGGCTTCGTTTTGCGTCAATGGAGTTTCAGTTAAGGCGACATTACGTACAAGGCACGAGGAACAAAATGCTAATGATGTTAGGTAACCAACGCAAGGCTGTAAATATAGAAAACAAAAGTAGTCTTTCTTTCATTAAAAAAAAATATTCTTCCAAAAAAAACTAAGCACCTACTCTTACATAGTACTTTTCAATTATAGATTTGTACTAGCTAGGATTCAAACCAAAACAACGTGATTGGTAACTACTAACAATCAGAGGCAAAAAAAATAAATGCATTGCTTAAAATACTTACTTCAGTAATAATTTTAAGTGGATCAATTTAAAAGATGTTTTCTTTTATTAAATATACTTACCGTACTTAATAATCAACCTAATCAATAATCATAAATACGATTAAGTAAATCTTTCTTACGTAAATTATGTATGTTTCGTAATAAGAGAAGTGTAAAACTGGATTGACATGATACGATACATTTGGGACCGAGATAACGTTGATTCTGACTTGCTAGTTCAACCCATTAACTGAGCGCAATGCAGCTCGGCTACGCTCAGACATTGGGTGAACCTCGTTTTTAGGGTTCCGTACCCGATGGGTGAAAACGGGACCCTATTACTGAGACTTGGCTGTCCGTCTGTCTGTCTGTCCGTCCTTCCGTTTGTCACCAGGCTGAATCTCATGAACCGTTATAATTTTCACAGATTATGTATTATTAGTATTACCATTGCTGCTATAACAACAAATACTAAAAATAGAATAATAATAATAATTAAGGGGGGGCTCCCATACAACAAACATGACTTTTTTGCTTGATATTAATAGTGAATGAACCCTTCCTGCGCGAGTCCGACTCGTACTTGGCCGGTTTTTTTTAATCCGTATGTGACTTAATCCCGGTCGATTCGTATCGCGTCAACCCAGCTGTTTAGATACCTCATCTTGGTAGTAGCAGCGTCGGTCGGCCGGCTTGAAAGTTCGGAGACCAGAGGTGCCGTAGGTGCGCTCCGGAGACAGCGCGATGAGCACCTCGGTGCCGGGGTTAACCAGCCGCACGGGCGAGTCCAAGTCCGCCACGTTGAATGCGTTGTCGATAAACACCTAATAAAAAACCTACCTTGTCATCGCCATTACTTCATTTTCAGTCCCGATATGAAATACTCTACCCCCCTCTCTCAAATGACGCCAGACATAATCAGCCAATCTCGTGCGTACTTTCGTACGTAACTAATGCTTAAACTATATTAAGTTTGAAGAAAACACTAAGAATTCTCAGTACCTGCCAAATAATAAACGGAGTAAGAAGAGTATAAAAAGTTGATTAATATAATGATGACAACAATTGAACGTTATAATTTTGGTGTTTAGCTAACAGGAAGTAAGGATTCGCTGTTTTTCTGGCTTATAACGTAACAAAGTTATTTAAGAGGAGGGATCAATGTTGTTGTAGACAGACCAAAGCGCCCTGCGAGGCGACTGCAGTGCTGTAGTAGTCGTCCGTCTTGGTGTCTAGCACCACGGTAAGCGCAGTCTGGTAGCCGCATGAAGCCACGCGACGCGGCGTCTCCTTCGATTCCTTGTGGACATCCGATCTGATATACACAATTATTCACAGAATATTAAATTGTCATTAGCATTTAATAAACACATGTTCAGCACTTTACTTTGAGTAACAGATACTTAAGCATAGGTATGCCTTACCACCTAAGTTTTAATACGAAGTTTTTATGAAAACAAACATGATCTCTAGCTCTACCAACCCTTTACCCTTGTGGCTGTCAATAGCGAAGTAATTGAAGCTACAGCAGACGGCATAGAATGTGCTAGATTGCGTGAAGAGTGTGTCGCATCGATAGATGGTATTCTTCCACATACATCGCTGCACCAGCTGGTTGCAACTCGCCGCAGGTGATAACTGCCAAATATATGACACTTATGAAGGAAGAGCAGTTTTATTGCGAAGGACCAACAACAATCATACTTCTCTACAGCGACTTCTTACTATAGCCGTATAGAGGATACATATGTAGGTATGCGTAGGTATATCATAGTGGACAGGTATAATACCACATAGCGGATTTATTAACTGAACTGAGTTTTTAAACAAGTATCTTTCGACAATAATCTTTCCCAGTCATACGATAAAACAGTCCCCCTGCAAATCACGCACCTGATAAAAGTAGCGCCCACATCTTTAAAATGAAAACGTCAGTAGATACGATAATTACGCAAACAAAGATTATAAGATATTTTAATGTACCTACTACCTTAATACTTTATAGGTACTTTAGGTACTTATTGTAGCACAATTTAATTAATTTCAAAGCAAACTCACAGTTTTAAACATTGCTTCAATAGTAATGCTGTTCAAGTCCAACACTGCCTGAAGCGCAACCAGCATTTCTTTCTGGTATGAATCTACCAAATATGAGGAATGCAATAAAGGTGCATAGCGTAACGCAACGAAAACATCATCCGCTGTTGTATTCATAGGTAATACCCTGAAATGTTATGTAAGTACGTTCGCAAAATTAATAATGAGTAACTGAGACCCTAGAGACAACCGAGTTTCAAACAAGTGTATTTTGTAGACATACTTAGGTAGGTATTAGATCAAAATTATAAATAGGTACTGACACAGAATCTGCAAAATGTCGGGCAGCCTTTCGAGAAATAATATTCAGGTTACAAATCGTCACCGCTGGGAAAGGGATGTCCCATATAGCACCTTGGGTACTCTCGATCACCTGAAAGCAATATAATATGCGATTGCCGTTATTATTAAAAGAGTTCTCCATCTACACATCCATTTCCTTTTTACAAAGATTTCCTCGCTTGGAGCACATTGCTGCGAAAGTGCCGGAACCGAACCGTTACGAAAAACAACAGCGAAATGACGAAACTTTATTCATAGCGATTTTGATTTTGGTCCACTTGCAGTTGGAACATAAACAATCAAAATCATATTAAACTGAGTTTTGTTGTTTCGCTAATATTTCAAATCTGTTCGGTTCCTATCCGCTAGCGCAAGTAAGTAATATGATAAAGAAACAAGAAAGTAAGCAGACATTTGCAGATTTTTAAACTTTACACAACATAACGTAATATACGAGTAGGTACCTACATAAATAGGTATGTTAAAGATAATTTACCGTTACGATAGGGTTCCTTGCAAACCAATTGTACGCCGTTACCACAAAGAACGCCGCAAATGCAGTGCTTACCAACACCACCACAGCCCAGCAACCCCTGCCAAATTGAAAACCACTATTAATAAATACATATATCGCAATAAAAACGCCAGTACTTTCAAATTGTTTACAAACCTTTCGCAAAAATTGAGGTTCTCCATCACTATGTATTTATACCCATGCAGATCCGTCCTTTTGCAAAACTCCACAAATTTAGAAACACAAAACCCATTTTCACTTTGCGGCTTTTCTTGATTTTCATTAGCAAATTTTATAGTCTTTAGATTTGCTTTTTCTTTAAAGTGCACCATATTTTAACACCGGTGATTGATTTTGAAAGACAAATGAATGAATGTGGTATGGGAGGGTAAGAGCACGTGCGTTGAAGGCCACTAAAACAACCTATAGGTTACTACTCTATACCTATAGTCACTGTATACAGTGATGTATGTATAGCGCATGGCATACGGACCTGTAATTATGATGAAGCCAAGATCTTGACGTAGATAAGGCATGGTGTCGTGCATGAGGGCTAACTGCCCTCATACTTATCACAAATGTCAATCAATAAGTTAAATGTACGTGGATAATTTAAGGTACGATATTATCAGTTCGGTTTGCTGCATTTCCACCAAGTAATTATTCATTGTTCTGGCTTTATTACCATCTCTATATCACATTAGCAGAAAATTGCTGAGTAAATAGGTAGGTAAGCATTAATTGATTTCATTTAAATCCGCTTAGGTATATTACGCGAAGGTTGCATTTCAATGTGATTTGAATACCAATGTATGAAGTGAAATAGGTACCTATTGAAAATCTAGGTACTGAAACAAAACGTACATATTTATTAAATAAATTTTATTCATTTTATAACGTTCAAAAGTACAATATTTTTTGGAAACGTTTCTGTACTTAGTACAATTTAAGGCACTTTGATATCACTCATTATTCGTAAATCTTTTTGTTTGGAAGGTCGAGACACAACCGTTCCTACCCACCACCGCTGATATTAACGGATCATTCATCGGGCAGACGCTCGTTAGCTGCTAGTACAACCAACCAAAACAGCTTACATATGCACCGAGACGAACTACAGGTATATTATAGGTAACATTCAGTTTTCTAAAATACCTAATTCGTTTTCTTACATCTAAAACTAGTATTATATACTATTTTTCTCAACATCTTCATGTTCTTAGAAGATGTTTCTTAAGGAAATACAATCTGAACCACCTAAAAATACAAGACACTCGATTGATTTGACTGAAACAATTTTAACCTCTTAGAATGAAGAATTTGACTGATCGAAAGGTTACATTTATAATAATCATACAGAGAAATATCAATTCTTTCAATTATTCGCAAAATGTCATATTCGAGATCCATTATAAAAAGCCTTAAAAAATTGCAGGCAGCGAAAAACGAGTAAATTGATTAATTTCTAACAATCTCTATTCTACTACAATATCAATTCTATTCAAACCTATTGTCATCTTATTCTTACTTTACACAACAGTATAAAAAAACCACCACTTAAAGTATTGTATACTACAACTAAGCACCTACCTATGTAGCTTTTCAAGCAATTTTTATACACGTCTAAATAAACAACTTAATGAATTATTATTACCTATTTACTTATATATCTATCTATAGAACTATATATCTATAAGTCAGAATAATTATTTCAAAGTCAGAACAAGGCGTTTGTGACGTCATGTAAATCATACGTAGATAGGTTCTGGTCACGGTACTGGATAGTGGATAAGCAAAAAAGGGGGAAGCGCATTTCAGCTTGGTACGCAGATCTTTCCGACTGGTTGTATATGTATACCTACTGGAATTGTTCAATAAAATCGTTTTACGCCACCTAACATTTCTAAAATGAAAACAATCGTGTAGAAATAAAAAGTGCATTTAAAAACAATATACCTATGTTATTTATTACAAGTCATTCTACATTACAAGTCAAATCGTATTGATTTATAATTAATTAGGTAGGGTACCAAACTACAAAAGCACATCATATTTTAATATACTAAATATACTTAGGTACCTAGGTACATCACAGTTATGAGTAAATTGGAATGTTTTTTTGATTAATTCACGTTTATAGAAGTATGATTTTATCATCAAATATAGTAAAATAATATACTGCCTATTGTTAGACAGAAAGCCATTTCCCTTGTTAAGACCATGTTATCTTAGATGGATCGGAATCTTTTACAAAATGCGGCCAAGTTTTGATAATTTCGAAAATCTTGTCCCCGGGGCTCAAAGTAGGCATTAACTGTCGATGAGCAAAGAGCTTGTAATCTTTTGCAATTTTACCTTCCTCTACGCCTAGCTTAATTAAGTTCTGACATGCCTGGATCTGATAGTCGGTTGGACTTTGATTGTTATACAGGCCAATGAAGGCAATAGCTATACTGCGATGATTGTAGCCTTTCGTATGGGCACCGACTTGGTCCCAGCCACGGCCGTAGTAAGCCGAGCCATCGCCGCCAATCAAGAAATTATAACCGATGTCACTCCAGCCTCTCGATTCAATGTGATACGTCTGCATGATGCGCACCCGCAACACGCACTCACTCTGAAACATTAACAAATAAATTAATGTACATGGGTCATTCATGATATTCACAAAATCAATAGGGTACGTAATAATTAGGTATACCTAAATCAAACCAGAGACATTACACCTAGATACGAATAAATTATCGACTCAAAATCTAACCCAGTTTAAAACTAATAAAACTATTTATGATTAGAGAAATAGAGTTAAGAATACTTCGCTTTGCATGGAAAGTCTCCGGCGGTAATGTTCTTGTAATGTAATATTATTGTGTACTTACCTGCGTTGTACATCCTTCAGTAGCGGTATGCGTAATGATCACCCACGGCGTGGGGTGTTTCATGGCGTCAATGGGTCCTTCCACAGGCTGCGCTAGCCAGTCTGTTCTCGAAACTATTCTTAAGTGGTTGGGAGCAATCAGAAGATCGGCTGTAGGAAAAAAATATTAATTTAAAGCGATCACGCATATTATAAGAAAAAAAAACCATTCATGGCCAACTATCGTTATGTACTCTACTGTCCTTTAACTTCTTTATAAAGTTGGAATTACTTTGAATCAAACCACTCAGATTCATAACATTGGAACTAAAACAATAAAAATACTTCATCATTATGCCATCTGACTATGCTTCTATCGAGTTACTAAAAAAGCTAAAAGAATTTTTCATTGCAGCTGTTGGAAAAACATTTGGTCATGTTCATCCAGCAACACACGTAAAAAGTGATAAATAAGATATTTGGGATACCTAGACATTTTCATGGATATCGTATAATGTGGGCTTTAAAATAGAAAAAAGTACCTTATGGTTTGTCTATTAAGGACTAGGGGTTGGAAGGTTGAAACGACAGGAAACCAGATCCAGGATATTACCATAACATGAGTGGTAAACACAACTTTTGAAATAATGAAGAGTTAGCCATACCTTTCCAATTATCTGAATGATTTGTAGAACCTTTAATGATTTCATTTTTTGAATCACTCTTTTGTGGTGATGTACTTCTATTGGTTAGTAATGAATAGGAACGCCAAATTAAAACCGTTATTGGTATTAAAATTACCCATATAGTTATCACAGCCCAGTCATAACAGACAACCATCACCTGTGCATGCCCTGAAATATACAATACCTTAGTTAATTGAAAAATTATACAACATTCAGGTGGATGGAAAGCTTGCTTATGTCTGAATAAACATATTTTTGATAATTCCCTGAGTATAGATAGACTACCCAGGTAGAAAATTATAACCTGACAATAAAAAGGTTTTATTTAAAATTATTGAAATGATAACTGTTTTTGTTGTTGCAAAATATTAATTTAAATAAAAATGTCTGCATACTAGCGGCATAAGATAATTTTATAGTCTGCTTTATTTGCTATTGTTGTACATATACATAAAAAATGTCTATAAATTTTGTGAAGCAAGCATACGTCAGGCATTTATTTAGTATCATAAATGGAATGTTTTTCACCAAGAGAACAAGTAATCACTTTTTTTGTGTGTATGAATCACCAGTAAGCAGGGCATGGAGAGGGAACAACTAATGATAACATGGCAACTTTCTTGCTAATAATAATCTATTCATAATAACAAGCAACTTTTGTTAATTCAGCAAACATCTTGAGTACCTACTATTGTAGTTGATTACATTTGTCAAAATTGTAACTTGTGATTAAGCTCTAATTTTACCATAATTATGTTGCAGCTAGACATATATGCAGTTCTTACTTGAGGAATTAAGACCATCGCTGCTTGAAGCATGTTTCGTTTCTATGTGTCCGGCTTGAGTAAGAATCAACACTGCAGTAATACTACTTACAATAATAATTGCAATCATTACAAGAGATAATTTATGCCATAGTTTTATCTGGGATTTAGGACTAGCTGCAAAGAAATAGAAAACTGTATTATATTTTACATATAAGCTCTTTTTTTATCACAATGTGTCACAAAATATCACAATAACTAATATTTTACATGGCTTAAGTGTTGTATGTCGATAATAGGTAATATATCAAATGATAATAAAATGACATATGTAAGATATTGATGTTCAAGAAAATGTAATTTAACTTACTTGGAGGTTTTGTTTTTGTGCTATTATCACTTTTTGGTATTGTATCATCCTCAGTCTTTTGGTAAGAATCATTGTCAATGCCTCCTCTAGATTGTACTATTTGTTTTATAGTTACAGGTCCATTGAAGAACAATTTATTTCCGAAATGTACATTGTCAGAGTTTGTAACAGCTACACTCCCAATAGCTGGGCCACTGTTGCCTTGTAAAAAACTATCTGGTATACTGGCTACTGCATTTGACGTGCTCTCTAATTCAACTTCATCCTCACTGTTGCTCAACTCCTCTACAATTTGTAAATCACCAACGTCTCCCTCAACTCTTAGAATCTCATCACTTTTATGCACTGACTCAGAATTCACTGCCATTATTTATAACTTACCTACTCTATAGACACATTGCTACAACCCTGGCAAGAACTTTTTTGGTCGATTTTGATAATGAAGTACCTTGATTCGGTTGAAACAAAAGGGGTCTCAAGAATCAGACTTTGTTTACCAATGTGAATCTGGCTGATCGGCCACACTTCAATGCATACATCATAAAAGCACGGACGGAACAACTGTCCAAGCCCAAATCCCAGCCCAGCAGATGTGCAGTTGGTTACAGTGACATCGGAAGTTTATATTTTAAATCATATTACATCGAAACGAGAGGAACACACAAAAACAACTTAAAATGGCATAGGCCAACATGATAAAATCATAATTTATAATAGTATTACAGTAGAGATACGAAACTGTGAGTTATTGATACGAAAAATAAAAATAGTAAAATAAAATAAACATGATCACAGGAAAATTGAAATATAACTGACAATTGACATTGACAGTGACAGCATTGTTTTTTTATATAACAAAAACGGTAGCTTCTTTTTATTCCGCCAATACATTGTATGTAACTCTCGGACATAACTCAATGGTATATTTTTTAATGAAGTTACATCAAATAATATTTGTGTCTATAAAGGGACTTTTCACCGTGTTTTCTGGGTCTAAAGATCTCTCATTTAATGTTAAGTTACCTATATAGTAAAAAAAGACAACAAATAATCCTTAGGTTTATTCAGGAATTTAAGCTGCCACGTTACGACGGGAAACATCATCTAGAATTGCCTTGTATACCACAGCCGCTTGCTTCGTAGCTACGTCCATGTACCTGATGAAAGCGCAAAGGAAATGTTAATGTTAAATAGTGTAGAACACAGCTAGAGCCAAGTCACAGCTCTTCCGAAACGCGCTTTCATAACCCGAAGGTTGAGCACTTGAGCTTTTAAAAATACCTACGTACCTACCTATGAATACATGAAGTCTAGCTAGCTTAGCATGAGGCAGTCAGTAGGCTTATGATACCCAAGTTTGATAATCGCCTGTAGTACCTACACCTCTGCTGTACGGATGTAAAAAGGGCTGTCAATGAGCAGTCGTGTTTCTTACCAGCGCTGTAGATTGGATACTCTCAGCTTCTTGTAGTACCTACCTATTTACAATCCACGCAAATGGATTCTCGAGTTGACTTTCCTCCTTTTCCTACTTTCCATTCAAACAAATACTAAAATCATACCTTCTGATCGTAGGAGATGTAAGCAAATCATTCAAAGCTCGCATTATTGACTGAGAGTTGATCTGCACTTTCAAGACTGGCTGCTCTGACCGAAATCGAATTATTTCAGGCTCTGTAAGCAAACAAAATTCCTCCTCGATTAATTTAAAACAAGTAGGCCGATAAAACTCTTACAAGAGCTCATAATTTAGCTTAGATGAATAAATCGTATCTGAGAGTGCAGATCCTGTCGCTGTTAGGTATATGAACATTTTCGAAACCCTTAAATAAGGCACCTACTCGGACGTTAGACTGGTCTTATTATCACATGATCATGCAACATTATGTTATTTCGTAGCCTGAACAAATCCGATCCGACGACGCCGACGATGCTACTTGAAGGTTGTCACAGCATCTCCATAAATGACAAAACTTTATCTTGTTTGGACTCATTGGATGTTTTGACACTACTAAGTAGGTACTTCCCATTTTTAGTACCTACCAAATAAAGTACCTACTTACTTATATTATACTCGTTCTGAGCTCGATAAATGGGATTGTTAGGAACTTTTACGATGTCGGCGATCATACGCTCAATTTTGTCTATTACGTCCGGCTCTCCTTCATTTCTTGGTTCATCTGCGAAACATGTATCCACATTATTTAAAGAACCTAGGTACAATAATAGCCATGGTAATAGGTAGGTATGTATGATGCGATGCGTATAGTGATGGCCAGTTCTCGTTCCCCCTAGTTATCTTCGATCGGAAGCAAAAGTTACAGGAAGCCTGGTCAACGCTATTTTTATTAAGATAGTTTTTATTATGTCAGTCCAAAAAGGTGGCAAACAAAGTCAGTTTGTACCTGGATTATTTATATTAGTCTGCAGACAGCGTCAATATAGGTAAAAAAGAAGGGAGCAAAGCGAAGTGAACAAGATAAGTAGGTGCACTAGAAATAATGCGACATGCCTGGTTTGGCACCAGTATTGATGCTCAATATAAAACTCTGCAAATCTTTAATGGGATCCCTCTCAGAGGACTCGAATCTTTCTCCGTCATCGTCTGCTCGCTTGCGGATCTCGAAACGTTTGTAATTTGGCCACTGTTTTCTAGATTCCGTCGCCATTATGGGCAAGTCATTCAGTTTGTCGGTTGCAATTTCCTGTGATTATAAATTTTAAATTAGGTACTATAAAATAATTAATATAAGTACGACGCATTAAAGCAGGAATAAAACCTATTCATCATCATCAACAGCTCTTACAGGGGCACGACACGAGCCTAATCTTATACGAGATTTACAAACAATATTTTTATGTGAAGATTACCTACGCAATTCCATTGCAGGTACCTACTTAGTTTTTGGTAATAATGTTAAGCACATTCTACCTTATGGATGAACGCGTCGACATTAGATTTGTTGTCCCCTTTACGCACCTGCATGACCACGTAACAGTGGCAGGTGCTGAAAACTGTAACAACTGACATAAAATTATTATTAGCATTTTAATAGTAAGAAAATACTTTGTACTCTTACAGCGACGACGAAATATGTTAATAAAATATACACTTACCTACAAACAGAGTAGGCACAAACATCATTCATGAATACCACTACTCGAAGAATACCGAACGTATAATTTTAGAGGAAATTACTTTATCAATTAATTAAGTTGTTAATTGCTTTTTATCCAAGCACATGTTTTAACGAGTTTTAATTTCTTTCCATAAACAATAGGTACCTACCTATGTTTATGTGAAGATTACGCAATCCCACTGCAGGTATAAAACTTAAGATTAGGTATAAAGGGAACCAATTAAAGTACTTTTATGAATTAAAACTTGTTTATTGAAACAAACGTTGTTACACATAACTGAAACTGCTGCTCAAGCTTCGAGACAAGTAATTAAATCTTAATAATAAATGGAATATAATTTCACTGTATCTTAGTTCCTCTTTAGAAGAACTTCAATCAAGCCATACTATGACACTGCGAACTTAAAACTACATAATAATATGGCCTTACGCTGGCAGAGCATGACACGTAATCAAACGACCAATCCCGAAAACAAATACTTGTTGTAAATCACTCCACAGCAGTGTAAACAAGCTTACAAAATTAGATAATACTAATGGTACGAACTCGAACACCACGAGTGTTGGTCAAATAACAACAATCAGTAATCATAAATGTCAGACAAATATTATTTTTACGACATGGCACGTTAAACTCCTTATAACATTATTAATGAAACAATCAACGCTTTCACTTCGCTATATTAATTTGATAAATTAGTAGGTATAAACTATTTTAGGAAATAGATAATAACAAGTGGGTGTTTCTTTTAATTTCAATGTAACGTTTTAACCTTAATTAAAAGTTTAATTAGTTTTTATGTTTTTTAACTTATCAAATAAAGTAGAAAACAGTCCTAAAAAGTGTATTTGTAGATATGCTACGGGACTTCACTTGATGATAAAAGAAGAAATCGTAACATAACCACTTTATATTACCTAAGCTAAGTCATTAGGAAAGAAACTTCTTATCTGCAACTAGCTCTTTGCACTTATTTCGTAATAAGTATACAAACCTAGTTGCATGTTTGTATTTCATAAGAAAAAAAACATAAACATGCATACCTTTACGTCAAAAAAAAATCTTTATAATATGTAATTCTTATATCCTTAACATCGACTTGAAGTGTTTTACTTACTCCTAAACAACACTGACAACATCACAGAACATTTAGATAAACCAGATTTGTTAAACAAACAAGGTAAAAAACCTTTGTTTGTTTAACAAATCTGGTTATTATAATATAATATAGCTTAACCATTATCTAATTAGCTTTGGAAACATAGAACTTAAAATAGTCAACTACGTCAATTTATGCTGTCTTACTACAACACAGAATGAATGGCTAAACATTAAATACTGAAAGTCTAAACATTAAATCACATCAAATACTTTGTCATCAAATACTTACTTAATTAAATCATTCATTTACTTACAGCATCAGCACATCCTTTTGGCAATCAGTATAACCCTTAGTAGTTGAACTAACATTCAAAATGTCATCATAATTTTTAATGTGTTTTTTACCATTTACGTGCTCTGTTACCATACGCTCCTTGTTCGACACTTCTCGATTACAAATCAGGCAGTGAAGTATAGTATCGTTCACCTAAAATTAGATAAAATATAAGGTCAATAAAAAACCCAAAAAGAATTAGGTACAAAAACATTAGCGTCAGCAATCTACGCCAATCTGACTTTTAGGTAATGGTTATACCCTATAAGTAAGCCAAAATTAATAAAAGAATTTCCTTATTAGGTATTAAAATGTGATAAATACCTTTCGAATCAAGGCATTCTTTTCAAATGGTTTGTCAAAGCTATAACGGTGCCATTCGCTTCCGCAATGAACGTCAACTTCGTCACTGGCTAAATCTCTTTGGCATAGGATACAACGGTAACCGTTTTTAATCTCATTGATGCCATTCCAGCTTTCCCAACAGATCTTGAATACATTATCGTTCAAAATAATGATCTTGTGCTTTTTATAATCTCCTTCCTCTGGTTTTTCATCTTTCTCATCTTTCCGATTCGTTTCAGGTTGTTCTTTTGTTTCAGGTAATTTGTCTACAACTTTCGCATACAGGTGCACTTTTACTTTAGGTTCTTGCTCATTTAAGTAAATATTTTCTTTCTGTGTGGACACTACGATTTGCTTCACACCACCTTTGATATCGTTTTTGCGAGTTTTCTTGAGGTTTTTTACTAAATTGTCGTATTGTGATGTGTGTGTAGGCCAATCTAAATGATTTTTCAGTTGCCTGCGTGCAACTATTACGTTGCAGAGGGCGCAGTGATACATCAGGTAAATCTGTAAAAACATTTTTAAAAATTGTAAACTGTGATAGATCAATACTGGCTGTTACAAGGCAAGTATTTTAACAATACAAAATGTCTTCACTTCTATGGATATTAAAACACTTTAAAATTGCTACAATGTTAAGGTTACCTGTCTCAGCAAATTGTCTCCATATTTTTCCACAAATCTGTACTTTTCAATATTTTCCAAATGTCGCCTGTTATCCACATGCTTCTGTAAGTCTCTGAATACAACACGCACTGAGCACACGAAGCAATATCTGAAACAAGAGATTTGTTTTTTTTTTTGTATGATTATGTTTAATAAACAGTTTTTGGTAAACTAAAATATAAGTAGGTTCCGCAGATTAGTTTGTCAACCTACCTTGAACCGTCGCCGACAGCGACCAAACTATTATACGAAGTATTTGAAACTTTTATGTAAGAATTTTTTAACTTTAAATAAACATGTTCTTCAAAATCAAAAGTTGCATCTTCCGAAGCAGCCGACTCGTAAGAGTTGTTCAGTTCATCTGATTCAACTTCTTTATTGAGAGTAGCCGACTCATAAGAGCTGTTCAGTTCATCTGATTCAACCTCTTCATTGGGAGTCTCATTAAAGCTGGTTTCAAGAGATTCTTCATTTTCCACATTCGCATTCTCATTATGTTTGTTCTTATTATTTGTGTCAGCGCATTTATCTTCTTCCGGCGGCGTTGTTTTTTCCTTTAAATCTTTTGCTTTATCTTCGTCGGAGGCTGCGGTAATTTGTTTATGCAGTTCCACAGCTTGATCAACTCGGGTGGTCTGGTTGCTATTTGTGTGGGTTTTATATTTATCATTGTCAGTGTCGCTATTGTAAAGTTGTTTTGTCGCCGAGCCACTTTGAACCGCAATGCTATTTTTGGTCACAGTGTTACCCTTGTTGGCCACATTGTCATTATTACTCATTTCGCAGGCAGTATTTAGAGGAGGTGGTGGTACATTAGGTATTTGTACCATAACAGGCAGCTCATGTTTGTTGCCGAGACTCAGTGCGGTGGTTAGGGCGGCAATATGCCGGCTCTCCCGAATATGTTCGTGTATATTATTTAGCGTTTCGGTAATGTTACAGATAGCGCAGTGAAGGATATTACGGATCTGAAAATTATGAACGTTTGTTATCACATCTCTATTGTTGTTCTTCTCGACTTTGGTATAAATTGAAATCTCTGTTTCGTCTTTTGTTTTGGGTACCTACAACGTTAATGAAAAAAGAACCAAGTCATAGCCAATAAAAAGACATAATAACAGCTGTAACATTGTATAAAAAGAAAATCAAATTTGAAGAAAACTACATATAAATAAATTAAATAACTTACCACTCGAATGAGATTGCAACTAAATGGCTGTATAAATGGTGTTCTTTGTAGAAGTTCCACATGTTGTATGTTATAAACATGATTTACAATGATATGCTCATTTAACACAACCTGACATAGCTCGCAGTAAAAAGTATTATCGCGTTTAGAGACCATGTTGTATGACAAACATGAAACAGATATCTTAAAACCAAAAGGATATATCACCATGTTATCTGTTATACCAGGTAAATTGAATGACAATGTGGTAGATTCTTTGTCTTTGTTTACTGTTCCAATGAGATTATTAATATTAGTATTTGTAGGTCTCATTGCGATATCGTTACTCGACGTTTGCTGCTCTTGTGTCTTCTTGGCATTCACATTGGTAACAGGCTGTCCGTTATTTATAGATAGCATGAGTGGACTATTCACACTTGCGACAGATTGCCCATCACGGTTAGAAGCAACTGCCGATCTCTCGCTATATTTATTGTCTGGTGTAGATTTACTACTATTCAGCACTTGCGCATTTTGGATCGAAGAAGAAGGACTAAGGTTATTAGCTTTCACGGGTGATTGAATATCTTGACTCTTGACAGATTTAATGTCATTTTTGATCTCTTCTTTCTTTTCAGAAAACAGCCTCGTACGTCTTGGGTGGTTCGATTTTACGTGATCTGCCATTTGATGAATAAGTTGAAGATTATTACAATGTCCACAATGATACAACTTATCATCGATCTGAAACAAAGAAGAAGTTAATATCCCACCACTGTTCCCCGGTCAATACTGGATCGACTGAAGAAGGTTCAACTTCATACACAAAGTAGGGTTTTGTGAAAGACAAAATTTTAAAACACTTACTTTTCTAATAAAGTATTCCTCATAAGCCTCCACTATAGGGCAGCTATTCAAATTCTTCAAATGCTGCTCTTCATTGCAATGAGCTGTCTTCAGGCTAATGTGTTCGTATATTTTGCACAGCATGCACCAGAACCTGTTATTCTCGAGACGTATCACCATGTGCCACGAATCATGGCGTACTTTAAGCTTTTTATTGCCCAAATCGATATCCAAGATTGCTGCAGCCATTGGTTTCCGTGCCATGGACGCGTAAGTCAGTCCAGCCGGTATTGGTTCCGGATCCACGTCCTCGTAGCTTTGGTAGTTTATAAAGGTGGAATTGTCAACTTTCAAGTCGGAATTGTCGCTGCTAAAGTCGTTGTCGCGGCTATTGTTGAAAGCATTGCCTTTAAAGTAGGAATTGTCGTGATAGTTGAAAGTATCGTCGTTGAAGTCCTTCACATGAGTCTCCGACCTACAAGTGTCTCTGTTAAAGTAGGAATTATCAACGACTTTATGTTCAGGTTTGAAATGGTAAGTATCCTGTTTTATTTTGTCGCCGGTATACCCGAAATCGTCCAAGATTTCAAAGGCTCTGTTGATAGCAAAAAGCAAGTTCTTTTCATGCAAATTGCTAGAAAAGTGACTGCTTAAATCAATCGCGCCAAAAGTCTCATTGCATACTGCGCAGTGATATTGGTTTACAATCTGAAAAGTAAAATAATACTTACATAAGGCCTTCAGAGACTTACTAGAATAAAGGCTGCCCCCGATTAGCGAATTAAATCATGATAGATGGGTTCTTATAAAAATATACCCAATGTGTTATTCTGACTGAAGTAAGTATAATGTACAATACTGCAAAGTTTCATCGAAATCTGTTGAGTAGTTTTTGAGAGAACATCCTCTCATCCATCCATCCACAAAAATGTATATATTTTATTGTAGGTACCTATTAGTAGGATTTATTAATTTTTTTGTGTAAATTATCATTGCAATCAGAGGATTTTGCATACCAGATAGGTGGTACTTACTTTTCTTGTAATACTGAGATCAAACCTCGCCAGTGGCGGGTAGGCATACAGATACTGCACATGTCCAGGGTCCAATACATGCCTACAATAATAAATATTTATTTAATTAAAGTTAAAACGTAGTCAACTTCAAAGGTTAAAACGTACTTGTACTTCCTAACAGTATTCTCATCACCATTACTTAAGAGCGTCTACACCACTCTGCTTTATTATCCGTTAAAGCACCTGATACGACACAACTTTTATTACTACTTTTACTAATAAAAGTAGGAATACATAGATCTAAATCTATGTAAGTCCTTTGCGTGCGGTATCCCTCTCTAACAATATTCTAAATTATTTATTTTACTGATATCTATTAAAAATTATTATAACGTGTATCCTAACTGATGAAAAATACAAATCAGGATAATGCTACAAACCTTTCACAATCCTTGTCGCTGCAGTAAACATCACACAATACACATTTCAAAATTCGCTCCGACATTGTAGTGGACACTATGGAATGCCATTGCTGCCATGATAAATAGCAACTGCCATTGATAATGTAGCCGTTAGGCACAGATTTTAAAGACACCTGTAAAGGTTTTGAATCATCTGGAATGAAAACAAAATAATGAAGCAAAACGAAATTTCTCTTATTAAGTCCATATCAAAGCTATAAATATTTGAAAGAAATACGCATAGCCGCAAAACTTGGTAATAAGTAGTATAGCATCAAGCACCCTATATTCATGTCTGGTCCTTCTCAATACCATAGCCCTAAACAGTGGCTAAATGTAACGAAGATCCTCACATCCATCTACACAAATATTCTAGTTTTGTAGCATATCGTTGATTACCTGCATGTTGCAACAACTCGAACTTGACAGGTGTGGAACAATACAAATCATAATCATTCTCCATCTCGTCCACTTTATCCACAAAAATCTCGAATCTTTTCAAACTATTCTGGGAGTGCAGTTCCTCACAAAATATTTCATTATTTATCCTGTATTCGGAAGAGTGAGTTTGTGCAGCTGTGTCGCAAGTAGTAACAGTTTTTGCCAAGAGTTCTTTATCAACATAAATAGAAGGGTCGTCATCAGCTTCAGATTTTTGCATGGCACTGGAAGTTAAACAAAAATTTTTATTTCATTATGTGCAGTTTAATATAAATAACGTATTTTAATTATGATACATGTACCTAGGGCATCATTATTAACTTTAAGTAGGTACCTATTATTTTCATTTATTTATTTAAGACGAACACAACAGCTTACAATCATTCTTAAAATAATATAACAAAATATTAACTTATGGTCCAGACTGTAAAGACAAAAAAATTTCATACAGCATGACTGAAATTAACTTGTATGTTGTGTTAAAACTAGGTAATAAGAATTAAGATAAAATAAATTAAATGTAGTTTAAATTTAAAATGCTATAATCTGACATAAAAAGCTACAACATCTATAATCAAAACTGTTAGATACATAGGAAACGTGTTAGATACATAGGAAACGTGTTATCTACCATCAAACAAGGGTTTTGAAAACGGATCGTTGAAAAGCATTATGGCCTGGATGGAAAATATCTATAATTTTATTATCACAGACACCACTCTTTAAGATTTTGCTTTGAGGATTAATTAAAGGTCACCTTTTGATTTACAGCCCACATTTTTAAGGGCACACTGACAATTGTTACAATTAATGATTGATTCCGAGTGTATTTTTTATAAGGTTCCAAAGTAATTCACTTTATCATAGATGAATAAGACTAAACTCTTTGAAACTTCCTATAGTTTCTAATACATCCATCACACAAAGGTGACCAGTTCTAAGAAATGTTTTAGTTAAAAATCGGCCAAGTGCGAGTCGGACTCGCGGGCGATGGTTTCCGCACCATTCACTAGGTTTTCTGTGATGAAATATTCAGTCTACCAGTAGACATTTCGAGCAAAAAAAGTAAAAAATAACACATTTGTTGTAAGGGAGCCCACCCCACCCCCCCTAATTATTAGTATTATTCTATTTTTAGTATTTGTTGTTATAGCAGCAACGGTAATACATTGTTTCTGAAAATTTCAACACCCTAGCTATATTACAGTTCATGAGATACAGCCTAAAGACTAACGGACAGCTGAGCCTCAGTAATAAATAAACATGAACATCCCAGGAACTGCTTCGTTACCTACTTTATACTTTGTCATACAGCAAAGCAGATCTATTATTATAACTAATATCTTATTTGGAATTGTTTCTTTAAAAAGGCTTATCTTACTACCATTGTTTGATTTATGATACTTAGGTATGTTAAATACTTAAAATGTATTGTATTAGTAAATAAAACATTAGCAGCTACAATGTAGCACAAAATGGTGATCAAACTTAATGCAAACAAAGATGGATAATTTTAGAGGTAGCTTTGCCTCAATCTTTCTATCAAACCATTTGTATTTTAAAACTTGTAGTTTCTTTTTCTAACTTAAAAATTTGTCCTTTCCTCTCACACCAGCGTTGTTTCCTACCCGACTTAATTAAAATATTTATACCCTTTTATACTTTTCGTACAAGTAAAAATTATGACTTTATTATTTTATTTGACATTCTATTGATAAAAATGTTTTAAAAAACTGAAACAAGAGGAATTTTCTTTTCACCTAGGTACCTAGCAGTTATGACTATAAATATGTATACTTAAGTAGGTAGTATTGTCTCACTACTTCAGTGGAATAACATACTTAAATCAGACTGGTGTAAGTATTTCCAAGTTATTGAAGTCTGCATAATCATATTGCAAGATTTAAGTAAGTAGGTACAGAATTTAAACCTTAGTTAGCTCAATGGGAGTGGTGAAGCTGCAGTTCACAATCAATAGCTCTTTGTTGCACTACCGTTCTATCAATCAATACATTCTTATAATTATAGCACAGAATACCTAATTAGTAGGTACTATAATGCAGTTAGAATAGAATTGAATATTGTTAGCCCAGTCCTTTGATAAACAGAAATAACATGTTTATGTGTAGGTACTTAGGTACCGACGTAAAAATATTTTGAACTTTTTATGACTTACCTACCCGAGTTTAAAAAGTCCTTTTTAATGAAGCCGCGTTAGAAAAAATGTTCAAGAAAAACTAATAGACCGCGAATAGACGCCATATTTACAACAAGCACAGTACCTATTTACAATTTTTTTGTGGGTAAGTACCTATTTCTAAAAAAACAATATTTTAACAACTAAAAGATCCATTTTTCGTTATAATCCGATATTCATGTTGGACATAAACTATCAAGATATGTTTTCAACAAGAGAAATTTTGCGAAGCAAGGTAAATTCAAACTAAACAAAATTACAAATTAAATCTTACCGAAAATCTGTCGATAACCGCCCAGTTTTCAACTTTCATTAAAAATATGACTGAACTGAGGAACTGACCAAAGCAAAGAGTAGAGTAATGTCTGACTGATTACTGAAACTTCGCGAACTTGTCACCGTTCAATATTTTCTTTGTCTTGATTGGTCGGACGGATTCGTCGGTTTTTTCCAATTTCCACTAGAGATGGGCTTTAGCCCAAGAAAGTGCAACGCACAGATGCAACGAGTATTTTCGAAATTCGTTCGAATTCGAACTTCGAATCGAGAAATGAACCGAACCAATATATTTCTAAAAAATACCGCGAGTTGAAATATTGCTGTGCGGACATATCTACATACCTAAGACCAATATTGCTTATCGTGTATGGTTTAGGTACCACGTCCCGCCATGTCATGGATGGACGCAAGAGACAGCTACAAGTTATTATAATGTAACAAATGAGATTTATTTATTCCATTATTTTATAATTAAGCCGAAAACATTGCCAGAAGACAATCCTAAATCGGTGATGTCATCTTACAATTATTATAATTTCTGCTAACTGGGAAATAATTAATTAGTTACCTATGTCATTTTATTTTAATTTCATTTCTAAATATACAGGTAACCGTTAATTCTTGACATAAGATAAACAAGTAGCGTTTACATAGTGGCAAACAGGGAAGTCTTAGACAAAGAGCATATAACAGATTACCACCAGATTTTTACACTTTGGGAACAGAATTCTAAACATTGGCTGTGAATAAGGCTACATTCATCATTAAGACAAATAGTAAAAATAATATTTTGGTTCAAATAAAAAAAAGGTCGTCATTGTCTGAAAAATATTAGGCACCTACGTGTTTACTTCCCAAACACGATAAGCAATCAGATTAACCTTTTCTTTTATTTGCGGTGCCCTATAACAGGGTCCATAATCCTTTGCAATATAATTAGCTGTAAGCTGTTATATAGTATGTAAAGTTTTTATGGAGCAATAAACCATTGAGTGTTGAAAAACATTTCCTGGGACCAAACTTATCATCATATTAGGTACTGAACTCGAGTTATGAAAGTCTGTAGAATCTTTATAAGATTTCTAATCAAATAATCAGGTTTGTGACCTAAGCCGTACCTAAGCCATGGACCTTAGTATAAAATAAGGATAACATCTTTCGGAATATTTATGTTTTGTTCTTTGGTCGCTTTCTTGAATTAAGTTTTTGCGAAGATAGTATAATTAAGTGGGTACCTTTTTTATAGTTGACAAACAAAAATATATTTTCATACGCGAACTTACCAAACTTGCCGAGTTGAAATAACACAATTAATTAACAGCCAAAGAATGCTTTAAAACTACAAATAAAGCTATTGTAGCTTTCACGAGAATTAATAAAAAAAAATTAAACTTAGTTGGAACATGCTTGCTTGAAAAATTATTTTTATGTATATATGAATGTATACTGTGCCAGCAACAGCGTAGCGTCAGGTGGCGTCAGTCAGTCACTCGGGAATTTCCCTAACCAACAAGATATTATCAAGAACAGTCAGACGTGGTTCCGGAATGATAATTAGTAGTGTTGTGTATGTGACGTGATTTTTGAGTGTCTTGCATTCGCATCACTATTCGAACGAGATATCGCCACAGCGATCGTCTTGTTGCTTGTCCACTCTTATGCAACAAAGTCTTGCCAAAGCGAGTGCCAAAGAATCACAATTTGTGTTGATTCCAAAATTGTTTTTTCGTTCAATTAAATCGATACCTATTATAGTTTGTAAAATTGAAGCATAGAAGTATTTTAAATTCCAATAAAAAAAAAGGTTTGCAATCTCACTGTAATCGATACCAGTCGATACCCGTTTTTTTTTGTGGCAACATTATCTGTCCGCGCATTGATTGGTCGGCGCAGGCCATGTGCAGTGCGCAGGTCGACACCATGCTCGGAACCCGAGCTCAGAACACTTAAGGCGCGTCTGCTGCTCCGTGTTTAACTGAACATTGAACAAAATCGAACGAAATGAATGAAGTTTTTCTTTGTTTTGTTCAGCAAAGTCATTCGATTTGAACACGGTCGTGTTTACCGAAATTTTGGAAAACATCCCCCGCTGTCGCCTGCGCGCGGGGGAATGGTTCAGTTTGAATAATTTTGATGTTTCTTTTTTTTTTAATTCATCCATTCAGGACAGGCATAGATCAGATACCGTTCAGGCTAGTATATTTTATTTAATAAATAATAAATAAATATGAGGTACAATTTTGATATTGCCTTCCCAGAGAGTTGTCAACTCACTACGTTGACGTTTCGCTCGGTTATTTGAGGTCAAGTTTGAGGTTATGACTAGGTGATGTTGATTATTTCTAGATTTGACAAAGAAAAAAATCACTTAAGTCGAATATAATAGAGTTTTACTATTGAAGACTGCTCTAAAGATATATTTAACGGATTTTATACTAAATTAATTATATTGAAGAACTAGGCTGTATGCTCTCTGGTCTTTGCCTGCCCTGAATAAAAAAATCTTGTTCACTAAACATTTTTGTTCACTGAACATTGCTAAAGTAGCAGCGGACGGAAAATGTTCTTGAACACGTCATGTTCATGAACAAATGTTCAACTAAACACTAGCAGCAGACACGCCTTATGTATGACAACTGTGCTATGACAATAACCGCAATAACCATGGCACTGATGGCAACACTGGCAACCAGCTGTCAGTAGAGTAAAATGGACTCTCGAATGGACTCATAAAATGGACTTAATGGAGGAATGATGATTGATTATTGAATTTACTGAAGACTAGGCTGCATGGTCTCTGATCTTTGCCTGTCCTGAATGGACGAATTAAAAAAAAAAAGATTATTGAATGATGAGGAATCAAATCAATCAATCGATAAAGAACCAAGGAACCAACCAACATCAATACATCATCAATCAACCAACATCCTATGTCAACAGCTGATAAGGCACGTTATGGTTACCTAAATAAATAAGCATTATTGGTAATATCTTTTAACGACTTTTAACTTCTCCACTAATCAATCCCACACACACAGAAAGCAAGGTGGTATATGTTGCATACGATATTCGCAAGCCTTCCAGACGATAGACTGATGCCATACATTAGACATGAACTAAAGTGGAAATAAAATATCACGCGCTTCGAATGCCAGTGCAAGTTTATGCAGTTTGTAGTGCAAGTGCTTATCAAGCAAATTTTATAGTTGCATTCAGCAGCTGCATGCACAATTTGTAAACTATATTTTATAGGTAAGTGCATTTATAGCATAAGTACCTAGGTATTTCGTGGAAAAAAGTAGATTTTTAATTCTTGAGAGCCCCTAATTATTACGTTTTAAGTGAGTTATTTAATAGTATTTATGTTGAACACAAAAAGTGATTCTCATTAGGGAGTAAGTAAGTAAATATTTATTCCCAGTCATAGTCATAGAGTGAGGGAGAGGTTCACATTCACATCCTTAAGAATTTGGTTTTACCAATGCTTTAAGTAGGTACATTTACAATATCAAAATCTGTTTTCATTTCAGATGAAAGTGAAAATCTTTTGAGCACAGGCTGAATAAAAGTACAAAATGTTTGTTTGTCATGACGGTGAAATCATCCTGAAAGAAAAATATGGCTCTAGTGCCACAGAAAGGTTATATGTAAAACCTCCAGGTAAGATTACCCACAATATAAAATAATACTTTGGTATTTAATTCTACATTTTATTTATATAGATTGTATATTATTTCAGAACAACACAACATTGTAGTTATCGATGAAGGAAAGTCGAAAAGCTTGTATCATTTTCTTACTCACATTTTCCTTCCTCATGGCTACCCGGACAGTGTCAGTAAAGACTACCTCACTTACCAGATCTGGGACACTGCCCAAGCTTTCTGCAGCACGATTACTGGTATGTTGTAATAAGGGAATAAATCTTTATAGGATATAATTTATACTGTTTAATCATACCCCTTCTTATTTTGTTGTTTTCAGGGACCCTCGCAACCCAAGAAGTGCTAAGAGGAGTGGGTGTAGGAGACAGCAGTGCTACTCCACTAGCAGCCACAATCACATGGGTTCTCAAGGAAGGCTGTGGACATCTTGGTAGAATAGTGTTTGCCTACTCTCATGGGTAATACATTTAATAATAACTCTATTCCAAACCTCAAATTGAGTATCTTTATTCCTGTATTTTCTTTTGTTTTAGTACATACCTTGATGCCTATAGTAAAAAATGGAGATTGTATGCCGACACACTGAATGATGCAGCAATGTGTATAGAAATTGCATTGCCTCTTTTCCGGAACTACACAATGTTTGCTTTATGTGTTAGCACTACCATGAAAGCTATTGTTGGAGTAGCGGGTAGGACCATAATTATATTAAAGAATATAAATATGCTACAGGGGATTGTTAAAGAAATGTATATTTAATTTGATAATAATCTTTTATTAAAGGTGGAGCCACGAGAATAGCGCTAACCCAGCACCACGCGGTGCGCGGCAACATGGCTGACGTGTCTGCTAAAGATTCGGCCCAGGAAACTGCGGTGAACTTCGTGGCATCCTTCACTGCTGTCTTTTTAATATCAATCTTTGGGTAGATTCTTCATACTGCTTGAAAACGATTTTGGCTAAATACTTAACGGTTACCGACAATTAACTTAACATGTCCTATATCCACATGCAAGAACATGTGACACTTTGGCGTTATTACTTTTTGTCACGCTTCTTATATAGGTACTTACTTCAAGCTACTACATGATAATTAAATTTTATTGCAGGCAATCTATTTCACTGTTTATTTTAATGCTGGTCCTGCATATCATATTCAATTATTTTGCGGTGAGATCAGTGTGCCTGAAGACACTTAATGAGCCTAGATTCATGCAAATCATCTTCTCTTACCTCAAACATGAGGTTGTCTGCTCACCGTGTGATATCAATAAACGAGAGCCAATTATGTTTTATCAAATGGGAGCTAATTTACTAGGTATCGTAAGCATGAAAATTATTCTAATTATTAAATTGCAAATGAAGATAGTCAGAACTTATTTAATGATTTTTTCAGATTTAAAGGTTTGTGGCTTTCGAATAAAACTTGGATGTTCTATGAAGAAATTACTCAACAAAACCGCAAAGTCAACATTGATGAATAATATAAAGAGTGTGTACTCTTCAAGGAATTACTTTCTGTACTCCCACAGTGGCTCTAGAAAAATGTACGTGTTACTACGCCGCGAAGCAAATGTCGACGACGTCCTCTGCGCTTACTTTCATGCAACTTTACTCTCCATGATTATATGCGCTATCAATGACGTCCCCTTGGTCAGTACTTGCTCATTTACCTATGTAAATGTTCTTCAATAAACAAGACTATTTATTTTATGCATTCAGTTCATTTCCTGCAAATAGCCTGCAAGACAAATTTTGTTATTTCAGGCAGCATTTGAGCACTCTGAAGAAACTCGACCTTTCGAATTGATTTGCAAGACTTTACACGAAGCTAACTGGAGTAGAGAACTTGTCGAGAAGATCGGGCCCAGTGGATTCATATACGATCCTTCTTATGAACTTTTAAAATATGTCGATGTTATTGTACAAAAAGAATGGCATCGGATAAAAGATGGCCTTGGCGCAATTGGTAAATTATTTTTTAATTCAACAAATCTACATTAGGTACCAAACTTCCCAATGTTTGCGCAATAGTCTTCTTTCCTATCTCGGGTTAGCCCAGCATACATGTGAATTGATCAATTTTGTCCAATTTGGCTACCTATTTTTTGTTACGTAGGTACGAATTATATGAACTTGTAGTAAACAGTCTTTTAGATCCAAGTTATTTCAACTTTCAAGTAATTGGGAATGAAAACTTAAAACCTATAATTTTTCAGGTTGGGATCTAAGCAAACATTTGCTAGTGGTGGACGAATGGCGCGTAACCTACCAAAAAACAAGTCCAAAAGAAACGACATCCTACCACAGGGATATTGATAACGATATCGAAAGAATTTTGATACCGTCTTCCATTATTTTGCCAGACAAATCTGTTTCAAATGAAACAGACAAGCAAAAATCTATCAAAGAAGACTGAGGAAATAAGTAGTGAAGTAAAAAGGTTGTCAAAATGTTAGTTGGTGTTGTGTAAGGTATAAAATATATTTTTAATCGGTCTGGGTCCAGTTCCACTCTATCCATTCATATTAGATTGCGGAGAAACATAATTGATGGGGATTTTTTATGGAAATAGTGGGAGCGACCCATCACTATTAGATATTGTAAAAATAGTCTTAAGTATTTGGGTTCACTCCTCATTTATTTGTGGTTATTATATTTGTACTTATTCATGTTCATCGCAAGGCGTAGAATCTGAATAGCAACATGTTCTGCTCCCCATTTGTACGATGTCGCCACAAAAAGCCTAATGCGTCAACTTTAGATTTTTCCTTTGTTTACCCAGGTACCTACAGCCTTTTTGTGGTTTTCCTTACTGACATATTTACAATAAGCATTAGGTACCTAAATAATATCTATTTTTATAATTGGTGCCACGTTTGTGAGTAAAACCTAAACCGCTATTTATTATTAGCTTTTGAACAAGTACCAGGATCATAGAATTGGCTGTATGAAGTAAATTTTAATATCCAGAAACATGACATTAATATTTTAACGATGAATAAACAATGCACTAAATGTACTAAACGCCGTGTAATTCTACATTCCAGTAATCACTTAATAGGTACCTATAATAAATTTATTAAAGTATGAATTACAAAACGTTTATTATTTACGTAAATACGTTACAAATGTGTGATTACAGACATTTCCACCCTGCACGAATTTTCGTTCTTGACCGTCTACAGCGCATCTCTACCTCTGCACTGCGAATTCAAAATTTTCTAAAGGTGCGTACAGACCATGTAACATGTTATTTAACTTGTGTTTTATAACACGTCCACACTATGTAACCTTGTTATTCAATATTGCAACATAAAATAATACTGTACCTACACATTAGAATAACAATGCAATATAACAATGTTATATAACCATTGTCGTTTGTCGTTGTTCTTCAGTACAATCCACGCGATCTATAACATTGTTGTACATATCAATAACATGTTACTATACCATGTTTTATAACATTCAGTGTCTACATTATGTAAAACATGTTATATAACAATGTTAAATAACATGTTATGTTACATGGTCTGTACGCACCCTAACGTAAAATACTTCTGTTTGATATTCAAATATGTCTTCAGCATTTTAAAGCACCTTGGTCTTCTTCCATATCGGACGTTTACAATTATCTGTTAGAAAAATTGAACGGTTTTAATAAAGAGGCCTTTTCTTCGAACATACGGTCCAAGTCGCCAATTGATCATCTGTGGGTTGCGTCATTAATATCCTGCAACTTGGACCATATGCACTAAAATAAAAAGAATAATGGAC
Source organism: Anarsia innoxiella (assembly GCA_947563765.1). Classification (NCBI taxonomy): domain Eukaryota; kingdom Metazoa; phylum Arthropoda; class Insecta; order Lepidoptera; family Gelechiidae; genus Anarsia; species Anarsia innoxiella. Next base: position 7,106,125 of record OX387390.1, read on the forward strand.
TGTTTGCATATTGTAACAGAAGCGTAAATGAAACTAGGGTATTCTCTTGTTATTTCCTTTTATTCTTCTTATTTCCATCTTTTCTACAATACAATAACGTTTACAAAGTCTAGTGTTGCCGCTCGATAGGCCAATATCGATAGCCTATCGATAGCCTATCGATAGGTCGAAAAACATGTACCCTATCGATAGCACAATCGATACTATCGATAGTATCGATTGCTCTTCCGCTGCAATAGTATCGGTTAACAGCAATACTATCGATAGTATCGATAGTTTCGATCGCTGCCGATCAATACGATCAATAAACTATCGATGGTATCGATACTATCGATAGTATTGCTCTCCAATATTGAATATACAATCGATACTATCGATAGTTTTGCACAATCGATAGTGATCATTTTTTTCATCATCAATTTCATCAATTTAGATTCGAAATTGCTGGTCAACTGACCATACTTTATATTCATCCGTCATACACTTATATGTGATCATGTCATATATTCTACTACCCATTATGCCTGCTTACTGAATGCAAAACTATCGAAAAAATGATCACTATCGATTGTGCAAAACTATCGATTGTATATTCAATATTGGAGAGCAATACTATCGATAGTATCGATACTATCGATAGTTTATTGTTCGGCAGCGATCGAAACTATCGATACTATCGATAGTATTGCTGATAACCGATACTATTGCAGCGCAAGAGCAATCGATACTATCGATAGTATCGATTGTGCTATCGATAGGGTATGTACATGTTTTTGACGTTTAACAATCGATTGTAAAACTATCGATTTTTCGGCAACACTAACAAAGTCCTTCTTCTTCGTTCCAAAACGTCATAATAACATAACAATCAACAAATCCATAGACAATACAATCAATTAAACATCTCCTTCTCACTCAACCTGGACCCAGTTGCTATTGTGACGCCCCAGTAGTATTACAGCATATTATTGTTGTAACCTGAAAAGTATTTTTTTATTTTATTTTACTTTTTTTTATTTTATTTGGAAAACTTACAGCCTATATAACAATGGAAACAAAAATATGATAAAGACGAAGCCAATTACAAGTTTTCACCAAATTGAGTAGGTAAGGTAGGTATTGTTGCACAATGTAGTTTCCAAAAAGAGAGTTCATATAAATAGTCTAATAAACACAAATTTAAATTTAATTAAACCATAATAATATTCATGCAAGGGTGAGCCATGTTCAAGCGTATATGTGGCTTAGGCTTAAGCAAATTTTTATACAACAAAGTAGACTGCTCATTCTGACAGTTTATACTTCCTTAATGGTGTCGATTCCAATGAGACAAGTTTCAATTGAAGAAGATTTGATGATTCCACTGTATTTGTGCATCAGCAATCCAATTCAAGTTGATAATAATTTGGTGGGAACTCGTAGGTATAGCGATTACACGATTTCTTCATTCCTGATATGGATACAGTATTGATTTATGTTTGGCATCTGTACCTATTTGTCTTCAGCGAATCTTCAGAAATAGCTTCCAGCTTACGATATACCATTTTAAATGTGTTTTTCGTGTGTGAAGATTTCGGCGGGAAAGCGCAATTGATTTGATTGTAATTTGTTTTTATTTCATTCGAGTGATAGCTTGTAGCATTTTGTGGACGTGCTTCATCCCGCTTCTGATTTGTAACAGAAGCGTAAATGAAACTATGGTATTCTCATGTTATTTCCTTTTATTCTTCTTATTTCCATCTTTTCTACAATACAATAACGTTTACGAGTCCATTTCATTTCACGAAAGAAGTCCCCTAGCTGCGGCGCTGTATTTCATGTCAAAATTGATAATGTTGCCATTTATGAGTACAACATCTACCTATATTACCTATGCTGCCCCCGATAGTTAAAAAGACGCATCTAACAAAATGTCAAATCGGAGAAAATCGCGTTTGAAAAAATGAAACGGAAAATTTCTTGCTGTCTTCAAAATAATAAAGATATTTAAATAAAAAAAATTGTGAATACTGGCCAAGATAATTATCTTTAACATCGAGTAATAAAAAAGGCATATTTTAAATTAATTTAATAAAAAATATCGAAAAATCGTTTTTATCTTAGTATAAGACACATTAAAAAATCACTGTTCTAAATTGAAAAGACGTATATAGCCATATGCGTCCTTTATCACTCAAATAATAACTGATGTACTTTTATTTTAAGTATTGAGCGTTTCCCTGTATTTAGATCTCGAAGAAAAAAAGGCGTATTTGGTTACAATGCGCCTTTTTGCTTAAGTATTCATAACGATCTAGATTATCTTTGGCTAAGTTAAAAGGACATCCACAAGTTCGTCTAGGCCGTAATCTATGCTTAGTGTAACTTACTGTTATAAATATAGGAATTTAAAAAACTTCGTTGTTAATCATGTTATTGTAGATTGGACTTTCACCCAAATAACGCTATCTTCGGTAGTTTTATTACCCAAAAAAATAATAACACATGCGTCCGGGCTAAAACAAACTTTACTAAGTAGAAAAGGCGCAAGTGGCAGATGCTGCCTTTTTTTCTTAGTGTAACAGTAATATCCAATTAGTGTATAAGGCGCAAGTGGTTGTTTGTGCCCTTTTAATTTCCTAATTGTAAATATACGGCTTTTTAACTTCCGTTATAAAAAGAAAAAACAAATGAATTACGTAAATGCGCCTTTTTGATTTAGGTTTACATAGTTTCGCCTTTTTAACTTCGATTATGTTGAAAAAATATGCAGAAGTGCCTTTTTTAGCATTGCTAAAATCAAAAGGAAACTTGATAGAAAAAAATGAATCAGATAGGCAGATGCGCCTTTTTTTCCTGATTCCGGCAATATAAATATTTCAATTTACGAAAAAATGTAGATGCGCCCTTTTAACTATCGGGGGCAGTATGTATATTTCGTGTGTAACGCCCTGGCAGCGCCACAGTCTCCGATTTGCATGAAATTAATAGCAGAGGGTTCGCTAATTTTTGCCGTGCGGCAAAAAATAAGTATGATTTTTTGCCTCCACTAATTCCGAAGATATTCGAGGAAGTTTGTGGCGCTGCCAGAACGTATATACGCCCCAGCAGCGCCACACCTGAAAACCTATGAAAGACAGCAGGTAGCTCGAATCTGTAATTATGAGGATTTTTTGCCTATTTTTGCCCTTCCATTGAAGCAAAAATCTATTGAAAAATACCAGCTCATCCAGGAGTATTCAACGTCGTTTTCGAACGGACCGACGCCCCAGCAGAGCCACCTGTATCTCTGAAATTCGAATTTTTAACTGGAATCTGACTGCATACATTTGTTAAGCTTCACTATTTATGGCGGCAAAAAATATAAACTCTACAAGTTATCGTGTAGTTTTCATTTTATAGCGACGAAAGAAACATAACCTAAAATATTGATTTTGTTGCGAAAATCCATTAGTTGGAGGCTGAGACACCAGCTGCACGTTCTTCTTCCTAGAGCTTGGCTAAAAATATACAGCATCCGTAACATAACCGATCCGGAGAAATCACCAAAAAAAAAATCGTCCATACATTTTGGTACCTAAATTACGTTCCAGCAGAGCCACGGCCTACAGGAAAAACTAGAGTATCTTTCAAGAAACTGAGTATGCCACGATTTATTGCCACTATAGCGAACCCAGCAAAAAATAAGAGCTTGCTTGTGGAGCTAAGGCTTCACTGAGAAAATGGCCTTTCGCAACAAAATCAATATTTTTAGGTTATGTTTCTTTCGTCGCTATAAAATGAAAACTACACGATAACTTGTAGAGTTTATATTTTTTGCCGCCATAAATAGTGAAGCTTAACAAATGTATGCAGTCAGATTCCAGTACAAAATTCGAATTTCAGAGATACAGGTGGCTCTGCTGGGGCGTCGGTCCGTTCGAAAACGACGTTGAATACTCCTGGATGAGCTGGTATTTTAAACGGTTTTATTTAGCTCACCCCGTTTGTTTTATTTATTCTTCTTTCTTGGGTCAAATTTAGTAATTCAAATTTCACCCACTTCCTGTCAACCAATTAATCTGAAATTTTGTATACACTTTGGATTTTGGTGACAATACAATTATGTTTATTCATTATCATTATAAATTCAAGATGGCCGCCGCTACAAAATGGCGGATAATTTAGGTTTTATTAATCCCATCAATATGGGTATCAAATGAAAGGGCTCAACAAGCAGAATACAATATACTATAAAATATTGAAATCCAAGATGGCGGCCGCTACAAAATGGCGGATAACGTAGGTTTTATCAATCCCATCAATATGGGTATCAAATGAAAGTGCTTAACCAGTAGAATACAATGTACTATATAAAATTAAAATCCAAGATGGCAGCCTCTACAAAATGGCGGATAACTTAGGTTTTATCAATCCCATCAACATTGGTATCAAATGAAAGGTCTCAACAAGTAGAATACAATTTACTATGCAAAATTGAAATCTAAGATGGCCGCCGCTACCAAATGGCTGATAACAATTGAATCTGTAATTTAGGTTTCTGATTAATCCAGCCTGAATCCCACCACCCAAGTCAAGATTTATGCAGAGCAGCACTGTGGATCACGCAGTCGTATGCTTAGGTGCGAAACTGTTTGAAGAAGGTCAAGCCTACGTGGCTCTTAGTAGAGTAAGATCTTTGCAGGGTCTACGTATAGAGGAGTTGGACTGCAATAAACTAACGGGCAAGAAACCTTGCAATAATGAAGCACTAAATGAATTAAACAGAATGCGAAATAAAAACTAAAAACTAGAAAATAAAAATAGGTAAAAAAACTTTTTAAGTTAAACGGTTTTATGTTAAACATACATTGCAATGTTTAAGATAAATGTACCTACTAAAAACCAAAAAATAATAAAATAGATACAGTCGTGGGAATTATAAACATATGCATAGACTAGACTAAAATAAAACCGTGGGGCACGTCAATTGTCTACAAATTATCGACTTAATGTGCGATAGAAGAATCGTTTAATTCGTCGTTAGGCAGTTGGCCCGCAGACGGTGAGGAAATTTCTTACTATTTTCTTGCTCATGGAAATTCCAATAGTTATACACTCCATGTAAATAAAAGAGATGTTTCAACTAGTTTATCGTTGGACATTCACATTGCTGGGTGGCGAAGAATCGTTTCACTGCTCGTAGTTTGTCTTTAATCGACAAAACATATGATAAAAGTACTACTCGCTTAACACTATGAAACCCTAAAACTCGCTTATAATCGAGCTTGCTAGCTTGTTTCCACATTCTAGCCCTACTTATCACACGTCCATCGTTGTCGGTTGAACAACTGCATAATTACAAAACAAACATTTTAATCAACGATTGTAGACAATTGACGTGCCCCACGGTTTTATTTTAGTCTAGTCTATGCATATGTTTATAATTCCCACGACTGTATCTATTTTATTATTTTTTGGTTTTTAGTACATTTATCTTAAACATTGCAATGTATGTTTAACATAAAACCGTTTAACTTAAAAAGTTTTTTTACCTATTTTTTTTCAATGGATTTTTGCTTCAATGGAAGGGCAAAAATAGGCAAAAATTCCTCATAATTACAGATTCGAGCTACCTGCTGTCTTTCATAGGTTTTCAGGTGTGGCGCTGCTTGGGCGTATACGTTCTGGCAGCGCCACAAACTTCCTCGCATATCTTCGGAATTAGTGGAGGCAAAAAATCATACTTATTTTTTGCCGCATGGCAGCGAACCCTCTGCTATTAATTTCAAGCAAATCGGAGACTGTGGCGCTGCCAGGGCGTTACACACGTTTATTTCACTTGTAATTTATTAAATATTATTATTTCTTGCATATTTCGACTGTTTTTGTCATTCCATGAGTAGGTTGATATTAGTGGTGGGCCGAGTATCAGTTTTACCGAGTACCGATTATTACTCGGTTTAAAGTTTACCGAGCCGAGTACTCGGCCGAGTTACTCGGTATAGTTAAAGTAAGTAGAATTTCGTGCGAAGAAGCTCGGGAGCGAGTGGTGATAATAGTGTTAGAACTGTCTTTCCGCACCCCGCTAATTATTCATAATGAAAACAATAAACCACAACCGTCAAGTGGCAATTTTTTTTTGAAAAAACACTGCTCATTAATTTTTTTTCTAAATAATTATGATAATAGCAATTCATAACATTGCTCCAGCTGGGCAGGCCTAAATATGTACCATTAGAAGGAATTAGACTATTAGAGCAAGAGCCCATGACAGCCAGACCTTCCTATTTTCCGGAAATATGAAAGTTTTTCCATGTGTGCCCCCAACACAGGTAAGAATAATCCCCGCCCATGAAACCTGGATCGTGGTTCCTTTGGCAGGTAACATGTAACAAAGGTGTATAAAATCTTAAATCCAATTTTTTAAGTTAGCAAGCTCAATTTTTTTTGTATTTTATTCGTAACAGCATTAATACTCACGATGCTCATTGCCAGACATATAGCATAGTTCCAACCCTCCGCCGGACACCCCTAAACTATGGTTCTCTGTAATTACACTTACCTTATTTTAGGAAAGCTGAATTTTATAAATGTTATTCAAAGAATTAATAAACTAAGTTTCCTCAGTAGCCAGACAGTTTTTTGGGTTCTATAATTCTGCCAGACGTATTAAAAGTGTCTAATATAGAGGAGTCAATCTAGCTCTGCAATGTATGGGGGAACCTACATTAATTCACAACAGGCTGAAAATCACAGATATTGTTCAAAATGTAATTATAATTAATAGGTATGTAAAAGTTCCCCATCATTCCTATGTATGAAATTTTTTTTATTCAAGGTCAAACGTCATAAAAATCAGTGTTTCGCAATTTTCAGCGAAACAGTAAGATTACCATAAAAGTGCCCAAGACAAAAATTATAGATCTTAAAATTATGTACAAAAACTGTGTCAACATTTTTTTCCTACGAGCCACCGTTTCTGAGATATTACAATTGACAAACTCTCCACGCGACCTGATCTTTCAAGTTAAGTATACATAGGCACTTATTCGACATCGAGAATTTAAATATTTTTCTAATCTCACACTCTCTCTTTCAATTCCAGGCCACAGAATAAGTATAGGTTGTATTTTTAAAACAAAAAACTGTTTCCCTATTTACGTGATCGAGTACGAGAAAGACTTGCTGTGGACGTAAACGCTTCTTGTTCTTCGGGCTGTCTATTATTAGCTACAATAATGTATGACTCTCTAGTATATTTTTTTACCATAATTCTCATAAAGTGTGATAGATTCCCGATTTTAAAATATTCTGAAAACTCAGCTGCTCTTTCGAACTTGCATATATTAATGTCTTTATACCATGATAAACAGTAACATCTCTACTTCCTGTTAAACTTTTAGTACAAATAATACAAAAGTCTGACATTTTTACCCGACTAGGACGCCAAAAGTAAGGGTAATGATTTAGACAGTCTCCTATTCATGTATGTTCCATCGTAGCATCTAAACTATTGAACTGATTTTAATGAATGAGATGTCGAAAGAGTCCTAATAATATGCTGGGTGACATATGCTATTATAGATTTGCAATAAGTTTAACACAATACACACCAGTGGGCAAGAAGTCGCGCAAAAAAATAAAATCTTGAAATGGATATTGTATGAGGTATCAAATAAAAGGGCTTTGCAAGCACGTTCCAAAAATATATGACATCACTAGGTATTGCGCGCGAATTAGCCTAGAAATATGATGATTTCACTTAATTACTTAATTTCAGTTGTAGATACCCTAATTACTTCAAAACTCACAACTTGCTAAATAAGGTCTCTATAGAATAAAATTGACTGTTTGCTTATTAAAAACTATAAGAAAATACAATAAGTTAAACTAATTGCCCAGAAGTTACGAAATTCAATCCTTACGCGTGCGCTGCGGATACAGTAGGTACTTATTGTCTACATGATCATACAATATTTGTGATGAAAAGATAGTTGTTAGTGACAATGGCGACAGTGGCCAAAAGAAAAATAGTAAAAAATATATTAAATCTCTAGAGATTTATATATGTGGTATACTTATGCATAATTAGACCATTTCAACTTTATCGATCGTAATAGCTCAGAAACGGTGGCTCGTAGGAAAAAAGTGTTGATACAGTTTTTTTAGATAATTTTAAGACCTACAATTTTTGTCTTGGACCTTTTTATGGTAATCTTACCATTTCGCTGCAAATTGCGAAACACTGATTTTTATGACGTTTGACCTTGAATAAAAAAAATTTCATACATAGGAATGATGGGGAACTTTTACATACCTATTAATTATAATTACATTTTGAACAATATCTGTGATTTTCAGCCTGTTGTGAATTAATGTAGGTTCCCCCATACATTGCAGAGCTAGATTGACTCCTCTATATTAGACACTTTTAATACGTCTGGCAGGATTATAGAACCCAAAAAACTGTCTGGCTACTGAGAAAACTTAGTATAATAATTCTCTTAATAACATTTATAAAATTCAGCTTTCCTAAAATAAGGTAAGTATAATTACAGAGAATCATAGTTTAGGGGTGTCCGGCGGAGGGTTGGAACTATGCTATATGTCTGGCAATGAGCATCGTGAGTATTAATGCTGTTACGAATAAAATACAAAAAAATTGAGCTTGCTAACTTAAAAAATTGGAGATACGATTTTATACACCTTTGTTACCTGTTACCTGCCAAAGGAACCACGATCCAGGTTTCATGGGCGGGGATTATTCTTACCTGTGTTGGGGGCACACATGGAAAAACTTTCATATTTCCGAAAAATAGGAAGGTCTGGCTGTCATGGGCTCTTAGACTATATGATCTACCAAGCAGATCCAATGCGCAAGGTAGATTTATTTGCACCGAGTACTCGGCATTTTTACCGAGTTATTCGGCCGATTACGAGTAGTGAAAAAAGTGCCGAGTACGCCGAGTACCGAGTATTAACCGAGTACTCGGCCCACCTCTAGTTGATATGTATTTTGATAAAAATGTCTACTTAGCTTACTAATATTTCTGTTATGTAAAAAGTGTATTTTCATTATGATAATTATGGAGTTTTCTATCTACTATCAGGGAAAAGGTCAGAAAATAGGGAAAATAGACCTGTCAAATTTAGTTCCAAAAATGTATCCGGGGGACTTCTTCCGTGAAAAGCACTCTACAAAGTCCTTCTTCTTCGTTCCAAAACGTCATAAGTAATAAAAAAAAATATTTTTTTATTCGTCCATTCAGGACAGGCAAAGATCAGAGACCATGCAGCCTAGTCTTCAATATGAATAAGCAATCAACAAATCCATAGACAATACAATCAATTAAACATCTCCTTTTAAAAAAATAAAGATTCTGCCTAAATATATTACACTAGTAACCCAGTCATTTAAGCTTAAATTAGGTAAGAATCTCGGAATTCGAGATACCCAGCTGTAAGTCTGTAAATACTTGTATATTGACACTCTAAAAGTTGTCTCAAAACCTCCATATGGTAGGGTGTACGCAACTATTAAATTTCAAGGTCAAAGGTCAAAAAATCGTTTTTTTTGCGCTTTTTTTGTAAATATCTCATTTCCTATGGGTTTTTGCTATTTGTATTTATTATCAATATTGTAGAATACAAAATTCTCTACAAATTTTGTTTGAAAAATTTTTTCATACGGTGAACCGTTTTCGAGATAGAGGGCGGAGAGCGCGCGGTCACAGCATCTCTTCAGGTCAAGCATATAACGAAGATGATCGAGACTTTTCACAGATTTCGGAGCAAGCACTCTCTAATAATCTCAGGGCGGAACAATTTTCTTCCTCAAATGCTGCAGCTAGTTCATCCAAATTTGTCAGTTGCTCAAAAACTTTTTTTTTGTTAGCCATTAAGATCCCACTGCTGGGCAAAGGCCTCCCCCGCTACTTTCCATTTAACACGGTCTCCGGTAGCGACCCGCCATTCCCGTGAAAATGCATCCAGATCGTCTCTCCATCTTTTTCGAGGTCTACCTCGGCGTATTTTGGAATGAGGATAATTATTAAAACTTTCAGTCGAGTATATCTCCGTTTTCTTTCCTTTCCCAACTTTTTTAAAGAAAATTTCTTGTTCGTAAGACAGTGTACGCCCAATTAAAATGACGAGTAAATCAATATCTTGTCCTATTATAACTGCAGTTTTTTTCAGACTTTGATTCTTCAATTGTAGTTTCAACAATAAGAACATCCGCATCATCTCTGGCTTGTGTAGTAGTAATATTTGCAGCTTGTAATATTTCAATTAGCATATTAATGAGCCTATCTTTGTTATTTCGATTTAGATTTAAGGCATAAAGAAAATGATAAAATATAATATAATAGTTAATAAAAATTGACAAATATTTATAATCATTGATTAATCGATAGTTCATCAACTATATATGGCGCGTTTTTAAGGTCACAGCACACATATCAACTAGGAAAGGGAACGTCACCGTATCGCCTTTCACCTCGCCGCCGTCAACCAGGCGTCAACCTAACGTATGCATGTACCCGAAGCGTATCAGCAGCTCCTGTATGTCAACTCGGCTACGGCTAGGCGACACCGCCCTTACGGCTCGCTGACCTAGTTGGCACCAAATCAGTTTGAATCCTTTTCATCGTTATTTTGTGTTTTTATCTAACCTCAAAATTCAATAAAACTCACGCGCAACACGAAAGGAAGTTGCCTTGCGAATGGCGGGCGGTGGCACGTTCGGTAGGCAAGTCGCGGGACGGACAGGGGCGAGGGTGGACGAAGAGCCGTGAGCTCACGTACGGAGAGACGTAAGCGCGGGAACGACGAGCCGTAAGCACGGGAACTGCAAGTTGACCACGCGCCGCATCGCGGTTCGGAGCCTGTTCCGATGCGAGGCTATTACGTTACGATGCCGATTAGTGTGCGTTGGAGTAGGGAGTTTCATACAAAGAATACTGAACGGCTCGAGGCGATACGGTGTCGATCCCTTTCCGAGTTGATATGTGTGCTGTGACCTTTAACCGGAAGCACCGGTTGACCTGAAGGATGCTGTGACCGCGCGCTCTCCGCCCTCTATCTCGAAAACGGTTCACCGTATGAAAAAATTTTTCAAACAAAATTTGTAGAGAATTTTGTATTCTACAATATTGATAATAAATACAAATAGCAAAAAACCCATAGGAAATGAGATATTCACAAAAAAGCGCAAAAAACCGATTTTTGTGACCTTTGACCTTGAAATTTAATAGTTGCGTACACCCTACCATATGTAGGTTTTGAGACAACTTTTAGGGTGTCCATATACAAGTATTTACAGACTTACAGCTGGGTATCTCGAATTCCGAGGTGAACTTACTATAATGACTGGATTATTCGTATTAATCACATAAACACAATCACTTATTCACTACACCAATCTTAACCACTCGTTTAACGACTTAAAGCTATCTGGCAGCGAACTGCCGCGCTTGCTTGCTACGGGATGTCTGCAATCCCTCTCACCTTATCAGACACCGCATTGGCCTGATAAGATGGCGCCTGCCTGAGACGTCTGCTGTCTCCTCGACTTGCCTGAACCAGCCCGTCCGACAAGCCGGCGCTTGCTATGCAGACCACACCTAGACTAGTTCTGCGACTAGTTCTAGATGTCGCTTGCTTTCATCTTGCCCCTCATCTGCACGATGGCGCCAAGCTGAGCCGCTAGGTTCTATGCTTGCTTAAACAAACTGTTACAATTTTTTAAAAAAAGTTGAGGCAGAACGATTAGAAAACGTAGGGGAGTTGGTCCTGTTGTCGTGTAAACTAAAGGATACTTATATGTATATAAAAAAAACACTAAGATAACTACACCATACCATTTATTTTTAGTATTGTCAAGTTGTAAGTAACGTCTTTCGCGTTGCCATAGTTGGTAAATTACGTCTACATCATGATTTTCAAATAGATACAGAACCGTCAACGGCTAATAATGAATTTTATAAATATTGGTGACAACTAATTACATGATTGCTATATCATACTAGCCACATTCAAATAACGTGTTCTGTGAGTGCGATGGCATAATGGTTTTGGACCAGAACTGATGACGTTACATATTTTAATATGGCTATTTTGATTCCAACAGAAAATTATATCAACAATGTTTTAATAAATTAAGTAAATACTTTGGTAACTCGAAAATAAATTACAGTACGTATAGCTAGGAGCACTTTAACATAAACGACAAATAAATTACAGAAGATAAAGTGCTAAAGGAAAGTAACGAAGTATGACAATTTTATTAAAAGAATAACCCTATAACCCTTCCTCGAACTAGACCATGGTCTAGTTCTAGTTAGGTCTTAGTTAGGTCTAGTTAGGTCTAGTTATAGGGTTATTCTTTTAATAAAAGTGGATATTTTAGTTTCAATCCTACATTTATTTTATTTTCGATAAAAAAACAAAAAAAAAAGTTTGACAAATTTCAAAAATAATAAAAAGGTTAAAAGTTTAAAATAATAAGGTTTTATGACCGGTTGTACAAATTTTGTATTAAAAATCTAATCACACTTCTCTAAGTACCTACGAGACCACTCATTTGTGTTACAAATATTATAATGAAACTATTGCAGCTAAGTATAAGCAGCCGAAACAATACTGAGTGAACTCGACACTTGTATGTAAGTGTAAGAGTGGCTTCAAACAAGTCACGATCTGCAGCACTTGCGTCACGCGACTCCCTAAGCACGCCCTAACGACGGTATACAAAGCGGACGTACGGTTCGCTCTATTCCGACTTGCTATTCAATTTACTGAATTAGGGCAATAAGTGACAGATTTAAATATATCACACCACCACACTAGTCAATTTAACTGATACAATTCTTAGAAGGATACTGATATAAACCTACAATTATGTAGATAATAAAAAACATTACAAAACCCAACGATCGAATCATCACAGAACATAAGTACAAAGAGGTATCATGATTGTTTTTATATTAATCAACATAAAAATAAATAAAAACCGAAATAAATAACACGATAAAAAATTTTAAAAAATGCATGCATCGCTTAAACTAAGTAACAATTAATGAATTATACATAAATAGTTAAAATTTCGGTTTGATTTTAATTCGATTTGATACTGAGAAGATATAAAAACTATTAGTTTAAAATTGACTATTGGTGTTTCGTGTGAGCCGCAGTGTCGGCGTGCGCATCGCCGTGAGTCGAGGAGCATGGGCGGTTACTTGCCGACCGACTTGATGAGCAGGTCCGTGCTGAGGGATTTGGGCCGCTCGATGGGCAGGCCGAGCGCGCGCGACCAGATCAGCTGCGCGAGGACACCGAGGGCGCGCGACACGCCGAACATCACCGTGTAGTAGTTCATCTCTTTCAGACCGTAATACTGAAATACATATCTATGTTACGAACAACATCTATACATTATTGACAAATTCCCGAATCATACAAAATAGAGTACAAACCTGTAAAAGGACACCAGAGTGGGAGTCTACATTGGGCCAGGGGTTCTTGACCTTGCCGAGCTCGGTTAGGATCGGGGGCACCACCTTGTACACCGCCGCCACCAGCTTGAACAGCGGATCGTTGGGCAGGTGCTTCAGAGCGAACTCGCGCTGGCATGTGTACCTGGTATCGAGGAATTGGATTTATAACATCTGGTATTAAATTCCGAACTCAGAAAGAACTTTCAAGTCGACCTTTCCTAAGCTGAAGAAGTTGATAACATTTCTTTTTCTATTCTACCTCCAACATTGTATTCTAACTTTGATATTAAATGTTGATCTATTTTTAATTTTACCTGGGGTCAGTCTTCCTTAGCACAGCGTGTCCGTAGCCAGGCACGACCTGTCCAGACTTCAGGGTCTTCCAGATGAACTCTTTAAGCTGCTCCTCGGTGAAGTTGTCGCCGACTTGTTTGCGGAGTTTCTCCAACCAAACCAACACCTGTAATATAAGAAAACTCGTTATTAGTTTGTAAACATTTTTTTTTCATTCACAACATTGAAGTAACATCAAACTTAAAAAAAAAATACAAGATATTTAATATACAATTAATTTTATCTATATCCGCTACACATTGAAACATCAACAAGTATTTTGAACTTTACCCATTTTGAATAGATGTTACAGTTTCGTTTTTATCACTAATTGTAGATAAAATGTTTGGTAATCCTCGTCGATTACACTTGATGACACTGGATTTAAATTCTTTATTTCAAAATTATGAAAAATCGGTCTGAAAATTGTAATAATTGAATCTACCTACAAATATGTATTGATATTCACATCTTGCTTCTATACAAATCTAGTTTGTGTAAAATGTTCAGGCCAGGTTTTGGTTTCTACCACTTGAAAATATATTTGGAACGCCGCCAACAGTTTCACGTGACCGATTGCCGTGGTTTCGTAATATTACATTACATCTTTTCTCTTACTGGTCTTATCACGTACTTTACGATGTGGATAACCCGTGCTTCTTTTGAATTCAGAAACATAATTTTGAAGTATGTAGTTTATATACTTAATAATCCATATTTTTACTATAGGTATTCCTTAATCTAGTGTAGTGTACGGTATGTCTAGTTTACCTCCTGGTTGGCCAATCCGTGCAGGGGACCGGCGAGACCGTTGAGTCCGGCGGCGAAAGAGAGGTAAGGGTCACTCAGCGCAGAGCCGACCAAATGCGTGGTGTGCGCAGACACATTGCCACCCTCGTGGTCACTGATAACAAACGAGTATTTGTAAATAAACGGAATTTTTACCTACCACGCTATAAAAACAAGTATTCTACATTTTAGAGACTTTTCTTCTTTTAGCGCCACACTATTTAGTTTATATAATCAATCACTAATCAACGTATAAAAGACAATTTTAAAACCCTCATGTCAGCTTAAGGACGTCCACTGCTGGACAAAAGCCTCCCAAGGATCTTCACAAAGACCAGTCATGCGCGGCCCGCATCCAAAGGCTTCTCGCGACATTCACCAGATCGTCGGTCCACCGTTGTAGATTTTAAGATCATTAAGCAATATCTAAATTCTGGGTATGAAGGTGGAAGGGAAAAGACGAATGCATGGCAAATAAAAAACAAGAACACTTCGCATCGCAAACACATAAAACATGATTATTGCAACTCAACACAGGCAGTGAAAACATGAACAGTAGAATATATCATTAGGAAAGTCCTTTTATTCAAGTTAGAAAGGTATTCTATTTATGAAAACTATGTCTTCAGTAACCTCTATTCTGTTTACCTATAGTATACTTAATAAGGACGAAAATATTGCAGTTAGCTGCGGCCGTTAGTAACAAGGATGTAAGTTTCACTCATTTTAACTGTCATTGGAACAAAACACAATGGGCGACCGTGTGGGACCTTGGCCACATTTTGTGATCATACAAACTCCGTGAAACATCACAATTATGCATGCAATCTTCACTGCTCCCTGTATTAAAAACTATGCTTTTCAAGCTTGTTGACAAAACAAATGCATTTCATTTTATATTTATTATGCTAAACAGTTATTTCTTGCAAAAACACTTTTATGTTACACAGTCACAAAGTACACTCAAAGTTAGACACAAAGAAAATACAAAAAGGAAATTTAACTATGGGTAAGGCAAATCTAAAATTTTAACATCAAATAAAAATAAGAAATTCGCTGAGCTCCCCCCACAGACGAAGTTCCTAGGTATGATTCTTCATTTTCTTTTAGTTTTGTTAATAAAAGTTAAGTAAACTGTGACACATGATCGCCAATTTAAAGTTTCAGCCTTGAAGTTTTCTCACGTTTTTCCTTTACCGCAAAATAAGACATCAAGGCGATTACTTAAGGAAAACAATTAGCTTGTTACTTTTATTGCCGATTGCCGGATAAATGCAGAATTTTAACATTTTGCTTGTAATCTTGTGAGCTAATGATATCACGGATTAAGGTTTCACTGCTCGAAATATTTTTTTGCCAGTTGTGACTAGCTACTGGCCAAGCTCAGTTGCTGAGGCGATGATGAACTAGATAGAATTTAACTACATTGTAGCTTTTACATTAGAATAACGCTTAAGCCATATAGTTTAAAAAAGTAAGTAAGTCTTCCGAAATATGACAATAAAATGTAATATTAGAAGTAGTGTTCGAAGTCGCAGTTAAAGGCAAGCATGAATTACCTGTGGATGGTGAGGTAAAGACGCATGAGCTCGGTGAACTGTGGGCTGTCGAAGCCGAGCATGGTGCAGTAGTTGGCGGACCAATCCTTGTTGTCGTCGATGGCGCCGATGCCCTTGCCGTCGCGGTATGTGTTGCGGTAGATCGTCGCGGCGATCACGGGCAACTTCGCTATCAGGTTCATCGAGTCTTCGTATACGTACTGCGCAGATAGACGGATCGTTACATTTGTGACATGTACTTTCATACAGTTAAAGGTAAACCTTGCGTTTTCTACATCTACAATGTAATATTAAGAGAAAAGATTTGTTTGTAATGAATAGGCCCCAAAAGTATTGGACTGATTGGAAAAATTCTTTCATCGTTAGATCCTACGTTCTTTCATTGTAACCAATGGCTATAGACTTGTTTCAAAACGTTTAGGGACCGCAAATGTTGCCGGCACCCGCTATAAATTAACGAAATATTTTTAGTACTAAACACGTGATTGTTTACAATCCGTGGTTGAAGTGAAAAAAATTTAAAAATCAATGGTGGTATATTTCTTGGGGGCACTTTTTCAGTTTCATAACAAATCATATTCGGAGCCTTTAATCTTGACAGGTTTAAAAACGCTCTGTAAACAAAATAAGGAATCATTATTGCAAGTCACCTTCATAACCATCCGTCACAAATTGTTCACAATCACACAGTTCAACTGCAATCACGTTGTTGTTAACTCGCTAAAGATAGCCGGCGATCGATTTAAACTGTATGCTTAAGACATTATTTCTATTGTGCATACGAAGCAGTTATGTAAATTGCCGTCTGAATATTCGAGTGCCATGAACCAAACAGTAGTAGGGCGGCCTATCAGTTATAGAGGTAATGAGAAGTTCATAACAAGATTCTATCACTTTTATGTCGCCTTGTCATGGAGTAGGCTCATTAAAGCTATAGTCAACATCAACATGATTAGCCCGGGAAGTCTATTTCTAGTCTAGTCATAGGGCTTCCTTAAAAATCACCTTTGCCCTTAGCAAAGTCATTTATCCTGTTAGACCGATCCTCAACATACTACACTAAGAACGTATTCCTAAACAACAACGTTAAAAATGCGCTTATTACTTACCTCCCAGTACTTGGACTTGTGTACACCCTCGGAGTAAGCTTTGGCAAATACGGATTCGCTGTTCAGAGCAGTAACGGCAGCTGAGAACTGCGACATGGGGTGCACCTTGTTGGGCATGTTGTTCAACATGGTTACTACGTGCGCTGGCAGCTCGGCCCTAGTGTCAAAATATACCATTAATTGATTGAAGTTAAGAAAAAAAAAATGTGAAATCGATTCCGATAACGAAATGCATTACAATCGCAGTATTTTTTCTTTCTTTATATAACCACTTACCATGCTTTTTCTACTTAAAATCTGACTACTACCATTCAGCCATTTACGCGCCTTTATTTAATTAGAGCATTATAATATTTTTACATAAAAATAGAGATTGAAACGTTTTTATCTATGCAGGTTAATATAAGGTTAGTATTATAGCACCATAGCAGGTTAAGTATAATATCATTGCTAATATAAAATCTTACCTTTGCGCCCATTCCTTGGAAATAGCCTTAACTTGAGCCTCGGTGGGGATCTCTCCAGTAACAAGGAGCCAGAACAGACCTTCAGGCAGGGGTTCTTCGCCTCCCTTAGCCTTGGGGAGCCGTTGCTGGCATTCAGGGATGGAAAGGCCACGGAACCGGATTCCCTCATCGGGGTCCAGTACTGATGTCTCCCATACGAGACCCTTGATGCCTCGCATACCACCGTACATCTAAAAGCAACGCAGTATTTATAAATTCTCTTCTTGTGACGGCAGTGTTTGCTCTCAATTATCTTAATACTACTTTTTTTTTATTTTAAAAAAACCACTAAAGGTTAAACAACTATTTAGGCATGGTGAATGATTTTGAGAAACTGTTTTAAACTTTTGATTACTGTTCATCATGCTTATCGTGTATTTCATTAGGTTTATAAAGTTAAATGATTCAATCCCAGTGTACAGTGGACGTGCGAGTACTCGATTTTTCCATTATTCTGGTACTCTCAAGACTTTTATGCTATTACTACAGCTAGACAAAATCATAAACCATTAAGATAACTCAAACAATAGCAAACTGTTACTCGTGTACATCTGTGTATTTTACCTGATCATATATGACACCATTACTATTATTGCTCGCTAATTTGCCATACGAGCCTTATTAGCCTTATCTTTTCAATAAAGTTAGCCCCCATCCGACGCGACTGAGTTTATTACGTCGATAGCATGAATATGTAAATATACAAATACTCGTACGTTTCAAGTGCGAAGTCTACAAAAATAACTACCTTACTTGCTCGGCATTAGCGCTGCACGAATGAGTTTTATTTCAACAATAAGGCAATGGAATCTAGTAAAAAAGAGGCGCGACGGAAGGGTACCAGAAGGTTATTTTGAAGGTGACCTAATAGATAACAGAAAAGTCCTACAACTTCTTACATTTCTTCTGAGTTTGACGCCATTACAATTTGATCATTTCAAGCATAGGATTCTATAATTAGTGCTAATATTAAGAAAAAAAACCTATTTATAAACCAGATTATTATTAATCTAGTGTAGGTAGGTACATGAATCATCGTATAAAAATAGTTTGAATATGACGTGTTATAAAGTGGCTTACCATGTCGACGGTGACCTCTCCGACTTTGGTGGAACCATGCTTCTGGCGGAACTCCTTGATCTTCTTCTGCTCCTCAGGGATCTTCTCCTGAAGTACACTCTTCAGGTTTGTGTTTTCGGCACTGAGCCCTCGCAACAACACTGTTGCTGTTGGGCATATTTTCTGTTGGAAAAACATACTTTTAAAAAATATGTCGATAAAACTGGCTTATTTGATTATTTTTGTCTGTCACTAAAAAGTTCACATAGTTTAATAATTTTTATGAGTAGTTTTTTTTACACAATCAATCCAAGAGAAGAATGACGTTTTCTTTATGGAAATTTTGCATTGGTGTTCTATTGCTGCTATAATGTTGATGATCGTGTTGTAAGCAAGTGCCAAAGAGTATGATAATATAGTGGGCAAGTGCGAAGAAAAGGGTGCCCATGTGGTACCTACAGATACTGTTAAAACTACTCTATTCTCTATTCACTGAGAACATCCTGGCCGCCAATCTTTATTTAAATATGAATGATATTCTATTTGACAACTCTTTTGTCACTATCTATTTTGATGACACTCTGTAAATAACAATATTTACCTACGATTAAAAATATTTTTGGCTCAAGAAACAAAAGCTTTATTATTTATCCTTCAGTAATAGTTAGTTATGGGCTTTTAAAAAATAAATAAGCTCGTGCTATGGACTCAACCGTCAGCCCATCGGCCCAACCGCCGGCACAAACGCTTCAGCCATCTACGTCGTCGTTATCATCATAACACGCCAACTTCAGCAAACTAAAAGGCAAAGCAAACTTTTATAATTAGTTCTTTGCAATAGAATGCCTGCTCATAGACCAGGATCTTTGGGATGTCACAACAAGTGAGCCCAACCTTGAAGACCCCGTCGTGAAGCGCAAGGATGCCAAAGCAAGAGCGAAAATTTGCCTACTGTGTGAAGATAGCGTATACCCCGTAATAAGGTCAAGAAAACAGCATTTGCTACACTTAGCTGTCTTAAGAAAGCCTCTGCAGACAGCGGCCTATCTAGAAAGCTTACACTAATGAACAAGCTGGTAAACAACAAATTCAAAGGCAATATCCACGAGTACGTGAACGGAGCACTGAGTGCAACAACAAGAACTTCAGGCTATAGGAAGCGAAGTTGACGACAAGTTCCACGGGATTATCCTCCTCGCTGGACTACCGGAAAAGTTCTTACCGCTCGTCATGGCACTCGAACAGTCCAACACCCCAATTACGTCAGAAAATGTTGTTTCTGCTCTTTTAAAAGAAGATTCTCGTACAGCAGCAATAATCTCGTCGACCACAGCCACCTCTCTGGAACCTGCTAACTCGGTTCTACATACGACACCTAAGCTGCCCTTCTGCACCTACTGCAAGAAGCGGGGGCACGTCGTATCCCAGTGCCGTAGTCTAAAGAATAAGAAGAACAAGACTGTTCCTATAAAACAAACTTCTAATTACACATCACAGTTTACACTTTCATCTTGTTTTTCTAGTATTCCCCATCCTACAGGTTCTCAAGACTGGTTCATTGACTCTGGAGCTTCATGTCACATGTCTTATTAGAAACAATGGTTTCAAAGCATGACTACGGACATAACTCCAATAACAGTGGCAAACAATGAACAATTCTTAAGTCGTGGCAAAGGTACTGTTCTATTAAATATCTCTGAAAGGGTAGATAGGTTAAGCAATGTCCTTTACGTGCCTAATTTAGCAGCGAATTTGTTATCAGCAGCATTGTAGATAAGGGTCAGTTCACACCGAGACGCGACGCGGCGCGACGCTGCGCGCACATTTTTCATAGAGCGACTCAGAATATACTTTATTCACTACACGAAAAGATGCACATTACATTGTGAGAATTCAGATTACGTTGCACCACGCAGCACTGCGCCTCGAGGTGCCTCGCGGCGTAGCGCGACGTATCGTGACGCAGCGGTGCATCGCCGGTACGCGCGGCGTGCAAGAGCGGTGCTGCGTCTCGCGGTGCCGCGCGACGCAGCGCGACGCCGCGAGGCGCAGCCTAAGGCCGCTGTGGCGACTTCTCTACTATGTATTTCCGTCCAGACTTCGTTTAGAATTGATGCTGTTCGGTCGAGTGCTCGATTGAAAATATAATGATAGACTGGGATCTTGTTATAATCGGACTTCTTGCAGAAGAGGGAGAGGAAGAAGTTTACAAAAATAAAATTAAAAAGAAGAGGGCGGGGCGGGGCCGCGCGGCGCCCGCGGCTAGTAGATACGTTCCGCTGCGCCTCGCGGCATCTCGCTGCGCAGCGAGGCGTCGTCCTGCTACGATTTTAAGATGCGCCTCGCGACGTTGCGATGCATCTCGCGACGACGCGCGGCGCAGCGCGAAATCATTGGCCTCTTTGAGTATCGTCGCGTCGCGTCGCGTCTCGGTGTGAGCTGACCCTTAAGGCTTTGATTATTATTATTTCATAACATGGCTTCTGTCATCGAGGACAATTTTGCCAGTGTCAGGGTTTGGAAATACACGATATCGGTAAAAAGGAAAAAATGGTCGGTGTTGCTAGGTAAATTATCACAAATAAAACAGGATATCATAATTATACAGGCATTAAAATATAAAATGAAAAAATATAGTATTAGAAAAGAATTTATAATTATAAATAAACTTTAAATCTATTAATATACATGCATAAAGTAGATAAGACGGGTGGAGACAAAGAGGAGAGAATACAAGACATATTAAGAGGGCGAGGGAGAGAGGGAGGGAGGATATCATACAAAGAAACAGGGGATCGTGGGCAGCTAAAGAAGATGTGATCGGGGGTGCCTTCCTCAAGTCCGCATTCACACAGGGAGTGATCCCTGACCCTTATCTTCGCTAAGAAGTGGGGGCTACAATTGTGGCCAAGGCGCAAACGGATTATGGTAGAGGTGACGGGTTTGGGGGCAACACGGTATTTAAAAAACCACGGGGTTGTCGGAATGTCCTGCTGCAGTTTGCCAAATAGTTTACCTCTTACAGATCTGGAACGATTCCAGGAGGCAGACAGAAGGCTTTGATGTTTTGTTTACATCGCAAGGCGTCAATATATTTGAAAGCGGTCAATGTCAAGTGACAAGCCCTGTCATAGCCACCGGTTCAAACCATAAAGGCATGTAGAGTCCATTTCACGAAAGAAGTCCCCTAGCCGCGGCGCTGTATAGCATGTCAAAATTAATAATGTTGCCATTTATGAGTACAAAATTTACCTATATTATGTATATTTCATTTGTAATTTATCAAATAATACGATTTCCCGCATTATTCTAGTGTTTTGGTTATTCCATGAGTAGGTTGGTATACATTTTGCTAAAAATATTTATTTAGCTATATTTCTGTTAGGTAAAAAATATATTTTTAATAAGATAAGTAAGAGGTTTTCTACCTACTATCAGGGAAAAGATCATAAAATAGGGAAAATAGACCTGTCAAATTTAGTTCCAAAAATATCCGGGGGACTTCTTTCGTGAAATGCAACCTATAAGCTAGATGTAAATAGTCCGCATGCTTTTCACACTACTAGCAAAGAGTCTGCATTGCTGTGGCATAGACGTCTAGCCCATCTCAATGCAAGTATGAATTTATTAAAAAATAAAAACATAGGCGTACATTTTGGCGAGAACTACACACAAACTTGTGTACCGTGCCTTCAAGGCAAGTTAGCTAAAAGTCCCTTTAAAAACTCGACTAGTAAATCGAGTAAAGTCCTACAATTGATTCATTCGGATTTGTGCGAA
Organism: Anarsia innoxiella; assembly: GCA_947563765.1. Lineage (NCBI taxonomy): Eukaryota > Metazoa > Arthropoda > Insecta > Lepidoptera > Gelechiidae > Anarsia > Anarsia innoxiella. Next base: position 7,128,717 of record OX387390.1, read on the forward strand.
CCGATGAGTACGCACACGTGGGGCGGGGCTTTATATTTGCTAGCACTTACGACGACTTTAGTCGCAAAACTTTTGGATATCTTTTAAAATCCAAATCCGAAGTTTTTACCAAGTTTGTAGAGTTTAAACATCTAGTCGAAAATCAAACCAATGAGAAAATTAAAGTTCTACGCACTGATAACGGCGGTGAGTATGTAAATCGCGATATGTCAGTTTTTCTTACGAAAACCGAAGACGGCATAATTCATCAAACCACAGTCCCGTACACACCCCAACAAAACGGAATATCAGAACGCGCGAACAGAACCATTATCGAAAAGGCTAGATGTATGCTAAGAGACACTGAACTCCCTCTAGCATTCTGGGGAGAGGCAGTCAATACTGCTATTTACATAAAAAACCGTGTACCTACGAAGTCTCATAACAATAAAATTCCAGAGGAATTATGGACTGGGAAGAAAATCGATCTTTCCAACTTAAGAGTCTGGATGCGAGGCTTACGTCCTCATCCCAAAGGAGAAGAGGACGAAACTTGAATCTAAAACACATAAATGCATCTTTGTCGGGTACTCCACAGAGAGTAAAGGCTACCGACTTGTGGACCCTTCAAACCCTCACAACATTATTATTGCGCGAGACGTGATATTCATCGAGGAGAAAACTGTTACTTCACCTGTAACTGTTACTAACTCTGTAAATTCTTCTTCCAGTAACTCTCCACATGCGTCAGATGTAATTATATCCCTCGTTGATGCACCAGTAGCAGAAGCCACCCATTCAATCCCACAGAAGCAGCCTACTATACAACCAGAAGTACCAGAACCTAGTGATTCTAATGACGCTCAACCTGAACTTGCAACGGAAGTAGAACCAATGCCTCAACGGCGATATCCTCGACGAGAGAGACATCCTCCTGACAGGTATCAAGCTAACTGCTCTCATGTTCAGCCGTGCTGCTTCAAGGCCGTTTCCATAAGCAACCCCGTAGAAATGATGCATATCTGCATAATTTTCTCAAGGTGTAACTCATCTCTTGTAGGTGCTCCTAAACCCCCAAATATGTCAATCTTGGCCTTTTTTGTACTTTTCGGTAAGATAACACTGTCTTTAAACCTACTGAGGCTTGGGTGATCATAAAATATGAAAGAAAAAAAAATTACTCAAACGTCCAATTCTGAAATTTTTCCACCTTGTTCTCTTTAAAGGCTTATTCTAGCAAAAGTACCCCATTAAGTACCAATTTTTTTCGATGATTATGAAAGCTGAGAAGTTGACGCATTTTTTAAGTTAGCTTAGAATGCATGAAGTCATTTTTTAACCTCTTAATTTAAGTTTGAAGATTTCGATTATTTTTCAGTAAATACAATTTTTACTCTTCCGACCTACATTTCCCCAACTTTTATTAAAGTTACGAAGCCGAATATTTTATGCATAAAAGTACGAGTCATGAAGCATCTGATGTAAAAATAAAATTATGAAAAAGTGTTTTACTTTGTTTTCTACAAACCTTTTTAGGGTGGTTGGTTGAAAAATCTCAAAAAATCAGAAAACACGTCATAATTCGGAAATCGTAAAGAATCGCGGAACATACAGGAGGTGATTCGGATACCCCACGACACGAGGAATCCAAATTTTCCTTTTGGACGTCAATCGACGGGCCACCCTGTATAACAGATATACCTCTGTTTATTTATTCAAATATTTGAACATTAAATTCCACAATACAGACAGATTCAGTCATCTCAGTTTATTGCTTATTGCCAAGCTTAACTTAAGACAGTCGCGTTATTATCACGCATTACGTCATTTGCAGTATTCTTGTACGTTTTAAATCGCCTACTACTCAAAACTTTAAAAGGACATGCATACCAACGATTTCAGGAACTAATCAGAAGTTCCCCTTAAGGAAAGTATCTAATAATAAAGTATCATCTAAAGACTACAATTAACCATAACTTAATTTCTTATTTAATTAAAATACAAATTCAGCATTCCCACTAATATAATGGAGGCGGTACCTACCTAAGTTCCGATGAACTCTGAACGTAACGTAATAGATGTTGAATATAAACAAGTATTTTCAAGGTGGTCTACAGCGACGTAATTATTTCAATGAATTTAGTCGGTCCCCAGTTATACTTTAAAATGGAATAAAATAGTTTTATCTCAGTTCATGATAATTGCAGATAGTGGAATCAAAGGATCAGTCGCAGCAACGTGGCGTGTCAGCCACAAGATAGTCGTACGTAATTAACTTGATAGCACGCGGAAAGACAGACTAAGGTTATTTTTTTAGATTGTTTTGTAGTTCGTAGTAAACTTTTTTTCAAATCATTTCCTTGTAACGTTTTTGCTAAAAAGAGTTTTAAAGATTCGGCATTGGCTTCATAGCATGTACTTAACAGAAAGAGACGCAAGTCTATTACCTAATTAGATTGAACATATTAAACTTAAAACTATGAAACCGCCTGTAAATAGCTAGTGGTTAAATCAGCCCAAATAAATTGAGTTGATGATGCCATACAACATCCCATTTAGATGAAATTCGGCGTCAAGACAGCGATGAAATAAGAATAACCTTCAAGTTTATTACGTAACGGCAAGGTGATACGAAAAGTATCGCAGACACACACCACACGGTGTCATACCTCGCTGAAACGTTATGAGCTAGGTTACGAGACAACTTGGTGTGAAGTTACGTGCCGGTAAACTCCCATTGTTTGCATTACTACCGCCGTTTACTTTAATGACACGCTGCAATGTTGTCCATAACTTTATTACCAGAACCTGATTACCGATTACGAAAGACCAACTATTTTAAACAGTCATTGTATCTGTCCATAATAACACAATAAACAGATGAATCCATTACACGAATCTATTAAATTGATAAAAAAATATTTTTTTTTTCAACATTGAATTGAAACCATTCATTCATATTATCCGTGATATTATCAAACAGGCATTCTTATAAAATAAGTATTATAATGTTCCAACACGTATTCTACTTACTCACACATTAGTACTGTGCATTCTCATTCGCTTTATTATTTGTTCGTAAGGTTTCGCATTTGCAATAACTTGTTGTTTCTGTTACTATTAATTCATTATGTACTTGATACACTATGCTCAATTCTAAATCGAGGTAGTCTGTTATTGGCTTCACTAGTATCTAAGATAAGACTTCGTAAAATCTACTTCTTATGTAAGCTGTTGATTACCCAAATATAAATAAATAAAAATAAAAATAAAAAAAAGTACTCGTAAGTACAATATATAAATGCAACCACGGAAGATATGATTTACTAGCGTATGAATATGAAACGAATCAAAAGTAGGTATTCTAGAACTTTCCCGATAAGATATTTTCTGATAGCTAACTCGTCACATGATCGTTTATGAATACTTATGATATAAAATATTACTTATACTCGTACACATTACAACATTATGCCCTTTTCCTGAAAAATCTACAATTTGGTCGTAAACTTCACGGATTTTACGTAAACTATGTGAATGACTGAATTGGCTATTCAATTAGCGTAATTTACTTTTATGTTATGTACTTGTAATGGGCGTACACCGCGTACATTATTTAAAGACTACATTGTAGGTATTTAAGCGAGCAAAAGTCTTTGTAACATTAGGTTTTGTTTGCGAATATTTAACGAGAAATCTAAGAATGGAAAACTCATACAAGTAAAATGGCACTATGTTTGATCAAGTGCTATTTTACTAGTAAGAACGTAACAGCGCGGCATAAATAAAGAAGCCATAATCAAGTGTAACCCTGAAGGTCGCGTCACTCTACCGCCCTGACCGACGATCTCGCGTTTAACATCCGCTTCTTTCGTCATTACTGCTATGCAAACCAGAATCATGGGAAATTATTGAGGAAGTAAGTAATAATCAAGCGAAGTCTTATTAGTAAGCAATCCCTCGCAAGAGATAGAGATAATGTCAGTAGGAACAAAGTAGCAGCAGTGGTAACAGGCAGTTGGGCGCGTGCCCGGGGCTCGCGAGGATGACCTACGTGGTTATCTTTAGAGCAGGGCATAGAGAGGACACGCACTGTGAATGTCATCGGGAGAGCACTACGTTACGTAGGTATTACTGATAACAATTAATCTTATCGTGTGCGTGACTCTCAGTAGGTGTGATCGGGATGTAAGTGATCGTCAATCTCAAACTAATAACACAACCCATTACACGAAATCGATTAATGAACGTGTTTACCAGAAAAACAGCTCATGCGGAAGATTCTAGGTTTGTAGAAAACCAATAACAGGAAAAGTAATAGTTGACTGTATGAATAAGAACTCGATGAGGCAGCAGGTAAACAAGCAACTAAGGGTGTTCCCCTTGGGCGAGTTTTTAGACCTGTTGCGTCTCTATTAGCGCAAAGTAGTGTTAATTGTACGCGAAATCGCAGCGTGCAAATGGCATATCACGCTAGATAGCGCAGTGGCGCACGCCGTGAACGACAATGACACAGATAGGCAGCACAAGGCCATGGCTACTGGAACACGCTATGAGAGAATCCTACTACTCTATTTTTTATACCATTTACAGATATTGTAATTTAAGGATCATAAAACTGCTTCATTCATTTCATTTTAAATGATGACTTGATCAATAAATCAGGGGTTAATTTAAACATAAATTCTAAATAAACTGACTTTAAAGACATGAGTACATGTAAACTTATAAATTTATGATTCATAGTGTTACATACTTTCTGACTGATGCGCGACAAAAGAGGAAATGGAAGGAAAGGATATAGGCCTAACAAGTCAATCTTTTTCAGTATACATTTAAAATCTATTATCTTTTATATTATGTTAGAGATCAAGATGTTGAAATTAAGATTTCCTACCTGAGTGCCAAATAGAAATAAAACCCTTTAACTCCAAAGATCCAAAAAAGGTACCTATTTGTTATTCTACATTAAATAGGAATGGGTCCACCCCTTCGCTTAGCTATGAGAAATAATCTCTACTTGAGACTAAAAAACTAGGATGACAAATAGTAAAGAAACCCAAGACAAATATAACAGTATATAATGGCAAATAAAGCTTTTAATAAATAAAATACTTATTATTTTTCTGTCAAATGTAACTTATGTTATGTACTTAATTGTTTTTCAGCTGATCATAATAAGCATAATGTTTTTGAGTAATTTGTATTTTCTCAGCATAAGTTTACTGCATATTTTCTTATTATTTATGTAGGACTAAGTTACATGTTGTATTATCTTTACTAGATTCATTTAAAAGCATCAAACAGTCATAAATCAGTTAATGTAGGAGTAAGAGATATGATGAACTGAAAATTTATTCTACCTCTCTGAGCATGTTTAATGGACAGTTCACAAAATTCTTAAGCACAATTTACCTTCTCTGCACCTTATTTTATACTGTTAAGGGTTTGGATACCACCAATTCATATGTTATTTTACCCAAAAATATAATTATGGCCTTTTCTACAAAGTGAAATAAGACAGCAAATAATCTAAAGTGTATGTTAAAATTGAGACTAATAAAGTGAACTTTTAGATGGTTAATAACACATGAAACTTCTTCAACTAACAAATAAACTAAATTGGACTTTAACCTAAGTATAAATAAGGGGGTTTTAACTGTCATACAAAGGCCATGAGGAACCTGTACAAAGGCATCTACCAAAATGCTTGGAAGAAATTGTCATCTTTGCCATGCTTTCCTTTCGAGGCATTCTGATGTCACCTGAGAGGCTACATAGAATAATGCCCTTGCCCCGTAGCACAGCATCCAGTTGGATAGTTTCCTTGGTGCCTCTTAGTTGATAGTCAAAAACACCCAGCAATGGAAACGGAGTACTGTTCGTAGCCGGCACCACAAATCAAAAATCATGACCCAATAAAACTAACGTTTTCGGCAGCAGGACGTACCTACACGGGCACCGGGATTACAACATTATGAAAAAAGTGGAATAGCTTCATCTAAAGTCAACATTATTACCTTTAACTTACAATCTGATGCACCTATGTTAATTCCCAGAATAGTTTTTATTCACATTACATAACTTCGAACCCAAAATGAAAAGAGATTGTAGGTTATGTATGAAAGTTGCCGTACGTTCGCGCTAAAAAAAGATTACAGTGGTATGGATATTGAAAGTATTTCAAGTAAAAATTAAATCACTAACCTGTGCCTCAACTAATTTTGTGGTAGTGATCCTGAAAAGAGCCATTTTTGAACCCACCGAGCGAGCGATAACCACAGCAATAACTACCACACACAACTACTCGCCGCGATCGATCACATTCGCAAGCAAACCACGCAATCTTGCAAACCAAAGTATCTACGTAATTGTTGTAAAGTTGGCTAACCTGCTTTTCCGTTGTCACGACTAGTCACGAGTAGTGATTTGCGAGTGATTATGAATCACTTGCTGACTGACTCCCTCGCTTCTTTTACATCTCTTGAAATTGTAAATGTTATGGAAAGTATTATGTTTAGTTAAGATTTTTATTTATGAAATCATTATTCTGGCACACTCTTTTTCATACGCTTTCATCAAAAAATAATTGGCTTTCATTCATATTCACATTCTTACTGCCAAATTATATTTTTCCTAAGCAACATTTGGCAACACTGATGTTATGCATGCACTGATGACAGCTGACTTATTGACAGTCAGTTTAGTGATGGGCAAGCATTGGGGTCTAGCACGGGTCTAACAAATAGAGATTATATTATATATATGGGATTATGCAATGATATTTTATAAGTAAAGATATGGAAAAAATGTTTATGTAATAAATGTATCATTGCATACTCACGAGTGGTATGAGATACCCCCCTGTCATTTGTTCACTTTCTTGTCGTAATTGGTACACTTTCAAAACACGCACGAAGGCATTTTTTATTTATTTAATACGTGCGCATACAACATATCTGCACCTTATCTTAACTAGCCATCACTGTCCCACTACTGGGCAAAGGCCTCTCTCCTCTTCTTCCATGATTCCCTATCCTGGGCCGCCTCTGCCCAGACATCCAAGAAGGCGTCCAGCTCATCTGCACCTAGTATAATTTATAATATCATTGGGATTATGACAGAAAATACAAAACATTTATGGTAAATGTGCAGGATACCTACTCGCATTTAGTAGATGTAAGTAATAAAACAATTTTAAACTAAATAAAATAAATGTATTTATTATAAAGATGAATAGTATTATATTATGTAAACTATTAAACAGACAATACGACTTCTGCAAAACTTTAATACGGGTAGAATTGCCAATAAACTTTCACTTAGACTTTCTTTATTATATTTTCTGATAATGTGGATAAAAAACTATTTACTTGTTTTACTATTTTTTTAATTTGACCTGCCATGGAATCTCAAAGTGCACGAATTGGCGTTTTTTAAATTTAAACGATATAAGTAGGTACTATAAGGTATGAATCATAATTTTAAATCATCTATATTATTTCTTTACTTTTTAAATTATTTTTACAAAATAAATAAATATTCTTGGATTTTATTCGAATAGCAAGATGATTTCTCGAATCTCGATCCGTTCCGACTGATCAACCAAACCAACACTGTCCGCCACTGTCCTCTCGTTGCCACTGGTCTGTCACTGTCAGCCTGATTCGTTTATATTATAATTTGATGATTTGTGTTGATAATTTATTTGAATGGTTACCTATCGCCAGTGGCGTAGCGTGGGTGGGGCGGAGGGGGCGGCCCGCCCCGGGCGGCAGCCCGCGGGGGCGGCAAAATGTCGCCTGTGAAGCGGGTTGAGATCTGATCTATGATTCATTCATTACATGTGTCAGACACACTATAATTTTCAAGACAGCAAGGAGGACAGCAAGTTCGAGTGTGATCTTTCCCATGTATTAGAAGACATCGACAAGGACGAGTTTCAGATGGTGCGGAAGCGTCTCCAGCAATTTGTTGCCTGTTCTGAATCAGAGGAAGATATAAGTGGTAAAGGACCACTGGAGCTCCTCCAGTTCATTCAAAAACTGAATCTCGGAATTTCGGTTCCAAATATAGTCATCTTGATTCGTATATAATAGGTATTTACCTATGAAATTGCCGTTTTACAGTACTGGCCATTTCAATTAAAAATATTTTTTGTTTAGCTAAGAATTCTAATTTCAAATTAATTTCATTTTAAAAATATGGAATTCTTTTTCCAAAAACAGTCATTTGTTTATTGGTTAGTGTTACATTTTCATTGCATTTCAATCATTTTCGTCAACATGGATACGTTAAAAATTCGAGTAATTATGGAATATGAGTTCCGTCGTGGCAGCAACGCGGCACAAGCGGCTCGCAACATCAACGACGTGTACGGAGCTAACACTACAAACCAACGAACCACTAGTTATTGGTGTGCTCGCTTCCGTTCTGGAAATTTCGACCTGAAAAATGAACCCCGCGGTCGTCCGAAGACTTTGGTCGATGCAGACGAATTGAAGGCGATCGTGGAAGCTGATGATACTCAATCTACGGCTGAATTAGCAGCAGCTTTCGACGTTAGCATCAAAACAATATTGGTCCATTTGCGTCAAATTGGCAAGGTAAAAAAGCTTGACAAATGGGTGCCCCACGAACTCAATGATCGCCAGCGCCAAGTACGCGTCGAGACGTGCCGTGCATTGCTCAACCGACACACAAATGAAGGAATTTTGAACCGCATTGTCACCTGTGATGAAAAATTGATTCTGTTTGATAACCGTAAGCGCTCAGCAAGTTGGTTGGATCCTGGTTCAGCACCTAAACAATGCCCTAAACGAAAACTTACCCCTAAAAAGGTGATGGTTACTGTTTGGTGGTCTAGCACCGGTGTGATTCATCACAGCTTCTTACCAAATGGGGAGAGTATTACTGCAGATGTGTACTGTGAAGAATTGAACACAATGATGGAGAAGCTGGCACGTCTCCGACCAGCATTGGTCAATCGCTCGTCTCCGCTGCTCCTGCACGACAACGCGCGACCTCATACCGCACAAATGACGGTCTACAAGTTGCAAGAACTGGGGTTGGAAGCTCTCCCTCATCCACCGTACTCACCGGACCTTGCCCCTACAGACTACTACTTTTTCCAGAATTTGGATAACTTCTTGACTGGAAAAAAATTCAATAACCAAGAGGCAGTTCAAAACGCCTTTGAAGAATTTGTTGCCTCTCGTCTAGCTGATTTCTTTAAGAAGGGCATTAATGAACTGCCACTGCGTTGGCAAAGATGCATTGATTGTATGGGTAATTACTTCACTTAATACAAATAAAAATTATATGAAAAAAAATCGTTTGAATTTTTTCATACAAAACGGCAATTTCATAGGTAAAGACCTAATATTTGACTTTGGCGATTAGTGTTGCAAGTTGTGAGAGAAGTTTTTCTAAGTTGAAGCTAATAAAAAAATTCCTCAGATCTACTATGAGCTCCGCTAGATTATCAAACTTGGCTATATTATCGATTGAACAAGAATTGGCTACTAATATTGATTTTGACAAAGTTATTTCTGACTTCGCTGCTCATAAGGCCCGTAGAATCCGCTTGTAAAACCGCTCATCCTATTTTACCTTCAATAAAAAGTATCTCATTGCCTGTGAAATTTAATTTTAATTAAGCACCTATAGAATGGGGGCGGCAAAGTGGGTCTCCCGCCCCAGGCGCCGAGATGGCACGCTACGCCACTGCCTATCGCCGGCAGTAGCGCGGTAGGGCGGCAAGCAGTTTAAATTTGATATAAAGCACAGTCAGTAAAGTGTTCCAGCTTCGAGGCACTGGTCGATTATACTAAAAAAAACAAAATGCGAGCATTTATTGCTATTTTGTTCATTATTCAAACTGTAATAATATTGCCGGTGCATGGCGGAAAACTTTTTAGACTTGGGCGTAGGAAAGGCGGTAACTTAGGGTCGCCGGGAGAATACAAAGGGCAGCTTCCACCAGCGCAGTGGTTTACTCAGAAATTAGACCACTATAACCCTACCGACACACGAACATGGCATCAAGTATGTACTACTTCACTTTTTGAATCATAAGTTAAAATAAGTTCTAAAAACTAAAACTCGAATACGGAAAGCACCGATCCCTACCATTGGCTTTGCCGTAGTTGAGAAAAAAGGGACATTCACTTTATATGTATAATTTTATTTTTCAGAGATATTTTGTGAATGATAGTTTTTATGACTTCGACAATCCTGGACCAATTTTCATAATGATTGGTGGGGAGGGTCCAGCTGATCCCCGCTGGATGGTCAAAGGAACATGGATTGAGTATGCCAAGAAGTTTAAAGCTTTCTGTTTTAATCTAGAACACCGCTACTATGGAGAGAGTCACCCCACCAGGTACAAATATCATATACTTACCTATTTTTATTTCTTTAAATTATGCATTAGTTTGGTAATGCTGATAACACTCATTTACTTCGGGTATATTCAAGTATAAAATTAGTATGATGTAATATAATATATGTATTGAAAATTACATGCTTTAATGTACCTAGTACCTACATGATTACGAAGAGAGAGAGCTTAGTCGTTTTTTTTTATTTATTTTGTCTTCCCCTGATTTTTTGGAAAAATAAAAATTTTACTGAAGGCAAGGTAGATAGTTGAAATACCTAAAGCCTAAAAGCCTTAAATGAAGCCTCATGAAACTTAAAAAATGTTTAAGCCACTTGCAAAACTTATGGCAATCAATTATAGATAAAAATAATTAGAATAATCCTTTGGTTAAAATTCATCAAGCATTTTCAGTGAGATTTTAAAGTTTTAAGTTTTGAAGGAAAAACTGTTACAGACTGGAGATGAGTAGATTAAAATGAAGGTAAACATATTTAATGATGTTCCTTCGAATTCTCTTTGAAAGCAGTTCAATAGACATTATTTTATTTCTGCATATAACTTAAATTATATCTTAAACATTTTAATTATGTGAAAATGTAGTTTGTTCATACCAATTTAATGAAACCATTCAAATAATGTTATCAAGTGTTGATAAAAACTTATGTAGGTATGCCAGCAAAACATAACATGTGTACCTCAACCTACCAGCTTTGTAGGTAATGTAATTTGATTATTAGGAATGTTGCAATGTGACTATAATATATGTTTGCATATAACATGATTCAGTACAGTTATTGTATCTAGTTATGTGAATAAAAAACCAAAACAGGAAAATGTGTTGGTTTTATGGATCAGAATGATTTATTCTAGGCTACCTTTATTTATTTATTTGTTTATTGTGGGCAGGAAGGAAATACAAATAATAATAAATAACAGATACATCTATCTTCTATCTATATAAATAAAAAGGAATTGTTGTTCGTTAGTCGGATTAAAACTCGAGAACGGCTGGGCCGATTGAGCTGATTTTGGTTTTAAAATGTTTGTCGTAGTCCAGGGTAGGTCTAAACGGTGAGAAAAATTCGAATAATTGCCGGGATAGCCCTAAAAACAGACCTTTTCTTTTTCCCATACAAATGTTTTCTTACTAAAATGTAGAGTCAATTTGAACTTAATTCCTACACAATAAAGTTCATTCTAAGGCGGGACAAAGTTCGCCGGGACAGCTAGTAGAGAATACAAAAGCTACAGCATATTTTTAAAAGTTTTCTGTTTTCATCATTACCTACTTAATTAATACTTATTTTCCTTTAATTGTGTATGGTGTTAACAGCGATCTGAGCGTAGAAAACTTGCGCTACTTGTCGTCGGCGCAAGCTCTCGCAGATTTGGCCAACTTTATAACTGCTATGCAAGACAAGTATAAGTTCAACTCTGATGTGAGGTGGATAGCGTTTGGGGGGTCGTACCCGGGTTCCTTAGCCGCGTGGTCTCGACTCAAGTACCCGCATCTAATCCACGCAGCTGTCTCCTCGAGTGGACCATTGCTTGCCAAAGTTAATTTCATGGGTATGTTTGAAACCAGTAGCTACTATATTTTATTATTTAAGTTGGTTCTTACTTACAGATATATTATTATAGCCTTTCTTCTAAAATACCTAAGTGCATAAAACTATTTATAATACGCGAGTTCTAGGAAAAAAACAGCTTATTTTGCATAAAAGTTCAGTCTGTCAAACACCTCAGAGCTTATCTTTCTTATAGTCTTTCTCTAGGTCTCTAAAGTTTGAGTGTACAGTACCATCTTCTTTTTTTACCACAGAATATTTCCAAGAAGTCGTGGAATCACTTAGGAGAGTAACATCGAGCAATGATTGTGTAGATCAACTGAAACTGGCGCACGAGCAAATTGATATGATGATCAAACTTCATCCAGAGGTCATTGAAAAGGAATTTAAGTAAGTCATGTGAAAATTAGGGCTTTGTTGATATTCAGCAGTTTTTAATTAGAGAAATATACTATGATAACTGCATGTTGATTTATTGGGGTAGTTTCCAATACTTTCGTATCATAGATGATTCCGCTAAATATTTCATATCATAAACAGTTAGAAAAGCAGCTTTTTCCTACGACTTTTTCAAAGAACAAAAAGTGAGTTTTCATAAAAAAAATTGTCTCAAGTGAATCTCCTGTGTACGTACTGGTACTATTTAATAATCAACACATAGGTACTCGTAACATATTATGAAGTGGATAATCCTATAATAGATATAGAATAACCCACATTTCGTATTTCCAGAGTTTGCAAACCATTTGCTAACGCGTCTGAAGACGACATGACGACGTTTTACAATGGTATCGCTGATGACTTCGCCGATCTAGTGCAGTACAACGAGGACAACCGCATTTCCCTTGATGAAAAGTATAGGAATCTTACTATTGCTACGGTAAATAAAATACTTTAAATTACCTACCTATTTAAATTCTATAAAACAAAATTCTCTACAAAAAAATGTTATTGGCCGATCGTTTAATTTAATACTATCTCATACATACCTATAATTTATTGTATAGGTGTGCAAGATGCTAACAAGTGATGAGAAAATCGAAGCTTACAAGAAGTTAGCTCATTTCAACTCTATTACGTTAGAGAAATCCAATCAGACCTGTATGGATTATAGCTACAAGAGTGCTATCGATGACTTGAAAAAATCTGATTGGGGCGGCGACGAAGGTAAGTCTCAAACATAAAGCTCAAAAAAGGTATTTTTTGCGATATCCAAATAGGTACCTATCTACTTGTATGTATAAATTCTAGCTCGGCAATGGACGTATCAGACTTGCACAGAATTCGGATTCTATCAAACATCATCCGCTGAAGTAGAAGTTTTTGGAAACAGATTTGGAATAGACTATTATATTAAACAATGCCAAGACGTGTTCGATGAAAAGTAAGTTTGAATTGTAATTGCTTGTTTTTATAGTTTGTTACTATGCACATAAATTATTTATTGGTGGAATGTACCGAAAAAACAACTTTTAAATTTTAAATCTTTGAAAAAATTTCGACATAATTCAATTGCTTTAAGAAATAAACACAAATTAAATTTCTTATATTTGGCAATAAGGCGACAAAGATCAGCATATTAGTCTAAGTATTAACCGGTATTTACAATAATCTTCATGAAGTTAAATAATGTAAACGACCTAGCAGTAGGTAAGTAGTTAGCCTGATTAATTCATTTATTACATGTAGGTACCTAACTCAAATGTCGTTAACCTTTTCCCAGATACGACAAGCAGTTTATCGAGCAAGCAGCCGATTGGACGAACAGCTATTATGGAGCTAAGGACATTTCAGTGACTAGAGTGGTGTTTGTGCATGGCAACATCGACCCTTGGCATGCTTTGGGAATCACTTCCACTAAAGACGAAAATGCTCCTGCTATATACATTAAAGGTTCGTAACATCTGTAATTAAGATTGCTTTGACTATAGAATAAACACTAAGCGATGCGAACTTTATGCGAACCTAACTTTTCTTACTTAAATGGGCTCAAGATTAGTAATGATTACACTTACATTTGGTTGGTGCTACTGTATAAGAATGTTTCAGCGATTTTGAAAGACTCGTTCGTTGCATATTTAGTTCAGGCCACGTGAATACCGGATGAGCGGCCGCGCCTGTTTGTTTCAAGTCTTTAGACAGGCACTTCGGTTTAAACCACGATCGCTAATGCCTGTTTTACACAAGGGCAGAACAGTGGGAACCACAGTACTGCTACTGTTTAAACGCACAGAATAGTGTCAAGGCAGTTGAAGACAGTACTATTCTGTGCGTCTCACTGTTCTGCCCTCGTGTGAAACAGGCATGAGTAGTGCTTAGAAAGTCAATCGACGATCGACCGGCGCACTAAAGTACGTGCAGTAAATTGTAGTATTGTCAATTGCAGGTACCGCACACTGCGCCAACATGTACCCGGCTAGCCCAAGAGACCCAGAATCTTTGGTGGAAGCCCGCTTGGAGATAGAACAGTTCTTAGCCAATTGGATCTACAGTCCATAACGGCTTAAACTACGCAACCAATTATCAACAGTTGTCAACAGCATTAGAATAGAACTAGGTACTCAAAACTAATGCGCCATTTCCCTGCGAATTCAAGTACTTTGTATTATAGTTAAGTATACTTAAATTGTCACATTGCTTGCGTAGTGTTAGTTATTAAGAAGAGATAACTATCATGTAGGAATATGTAGGTTATTTCCAGTGGTCTGTATGGCGCCTAAATCATACGATTGTAAGAATAATTTTGTGTTAGATAGGTACTTACATATTATATTGTTTTTTGTAGTCATCCAAAACAATGCATTTCGTTAGGTAGGTTCTATGGGATACTTATTTACTTGTCTGTTTTAAAAAACAGATTATACATATTATAGCTCTCTATAAAACTATACCAAAAAAGACCATTTAAATGATGCATGAAGCATGAAATCTCACCTGCCAACATTATTTTTCGGTGATAAAACACATGTAGTTTCTATAAAAGACTTTCTGTGCCAAAAGTTTAAAAGAGACTTCATCATTTGTATTTTTTTACACAAATTTATCTTTGTGCTCGATTTATCCTATTAGTTATTATAGTAGTAGGTATATCAGTGCTAGCATAGGTGTAAGATTCTTGTCTCTCTATATGGTAATGTGGCATTTACTAATTACCTACTTATTCAAAAATAAAACAAAATTATGCAATAATCTCTAGTTTTATTAAATTTAAGCACCTACCCCTTAAATACTATAAGGGCAATTATAAGTAACTTTTACATCAAAAATGCATTTCTAATGCTAAACCAACAATATCACTATAATTAATAACAATTTACTAAAAATACATAGTAATAACATTTCAATACCACACAGCCAGTAATTTCATATTAATTTAGTTTAATAAAATGTATAATTTTCTAAAACTTTTACATTTTTAAACGACTTCAAAAAAAGGAGGAGTTTCTCAATTCGACCGTATATATTTTTTTTATGTATGTCCACGCAAAACTTTGTCGTTTATGAACCGATTTTGATGATTCTTTTTTTGTTGGAAAGGGGGTATCCCGAGGGTGGTCCCATGGTAAGGAAACCAGGATCTGATGGTGGAATCCTGGAGAAATCGAGGGAAACTCTCGAAAAAATTGTATTTTCGACTAGTCTGTTTCTTATGTTTCTTCACACAACTTCGTCGTCAATGAACCGATTTTGATGATTCTTTTTTTGTTAGAAAGGGGGTATCCCAAGGGTGGTCCCATGGTAAGGAAACCAGGATCTGATGGTGGAAACTTGGAGATATCGAGGGAAACACTCGAAAAAATTGCATCGCGACTAGTGTGTTTCTTAATATTATGCAATAATAAGAATTTTAAAGCCCTAATATTTAATGAGGGTCTGACGTTGACCTGATGATAGAGCGGAAAGGCAGTCGAGGGAACTCGACAACGGTTTACAGCAAGTACTTTGTGTTTGGGCTTGATTAACTTATATTATTGAGACCTTTCATCTAAATGGGTTGTGACTGTTATTAGAGGTCTGAAGGACAGACAAGGGAAACTAAAAAATGTGAAATAAAAAAAATTTGCCAAAAAAGAAACAACTTCAAAACGGAAACTAAAAAGTATGAAATAAATTAACTTCTACAGAAAATTTCGAGTTTATAAGTAATTAAAAGAAACATAAACAATTAAATAATTATGTCTTTAAAAAATTTGAAGACGGTGCCACCTGTTTCCTTCAGATGTGAAAAAGATTGATTATAAGTACCTTTATGACCTATATCTAGTTATTGTTTTACTTGGCACCGTCTTCAAAAATTTTAAAGACATAATTATTTAATTGTTTATGTTTCTTTTAATTACTTATAAACTCGAAATTTTCTGTAGAAGTTAATTTATTTCATACTTTTTAGTTTCCGTTTTGAAGTTGTTTCTTTTTTGGCAATTTTTTTTTGTATTATTTGTGTCTAAGATAAGCTACTTCGAGGATTGAATTCATACCTACATACAATACAACCCAATTATTATAAACATGTAATAGTGGAGTTACATTAGATATCTGAAAAGCATTATTTATTTAGCTACTTGTGCCCTAGAAAATAAGTAGAAAATAAGTCATACTGAGACTCATTTTATAGAGCATAAGTGCATAACGCTGAGTGGAGATGTAGGCAGTTTACTTAAGTACTTAACGTGCTTGAGTTTAGATAAGTAATTTATACCTACAAGGAATGAATTAAATAACTAAATTCCAACTGGAATTAGGAATATCTTTATACTTATAATAATAATATTTAATTTCAAATCACTTAGAAGGAACTATAAACACATTATATAATTGGCTTTTCATTAACGGTTATTTGGGTCATACAGACACAGAAAACAAAAAATGTCTCTCCTGTTCCCGAAAGTTAAGGACACTGGGAGCTAATTTCTGGACTTAATATATATCCGCATAATCTGTGCCCAATGTAGTTTTGGCCTATATAAACATTTTGAGGATTAAGATGCTCCAGTATCCTTAATCATCAAGAACAGGAAAGACAATTTTGAACCTAATTCTGTGTATGCTATTTTCAATATAATTATGAATTCAAGCTACTACATTATGTAGACCATGGCAATATTATACACACAAGACATGAAAGTAAAAATTTGCACTTGAAGTAGGTACAGCCATAGAGGTGTACGGTCAGCATCATAAGTCGATGAACACATTCAGATTTTCAAAAGTAAAATACACCGTTATTAGATGAAATCGCTTAGCAAAAGATACTCCTGGGTTTAATGACCATCTAATAAGGTTCAAAATAAAGAAAATAAGTAAGGTTTTATAATAATGGTGTATATTACTTTTGAAAATTTGAATGTGTTCATCGACTTATGATGCTGACTGTACCGTACCTATTAAACATATTTTTCAATAATCCATTTTTATTTTAATAATCAACAGGCACTTAGTAATCGCTGAACCTTTAATAAATTCAAAATTAGAACATAATCTTACCACTATTATTATACTTAACATAGATGTAGAAAACTCAGAGCAGATTAAAGATATCATTCGTCAAAGTTCATCTGTAATAGTGTTACTTTCTAGTTCCTCTGTTGTGTTCTCCAATGGGCGGCCTTTGAGCATTATCTCCATTGTTCTGTGTAACAGATATTATTTTATTTATTAGGGCATTACAAATGCTAATCGGTGTGACAGGTAAATAATATCTTATATTGAAATATACTATAGTGTCCCACTCCTGGGCAAAGGCCTCTCCTTATCCGCCATGACTTTTGGTCACGAGCTTCCTCCGCCCAGGTACTTAAGGTGTCCAGCTTGTCCTTCCATCTTTTCCGTGGTCAGCCGCGACGGCGCCGTTTGGCTGTTGGTAGCCATTGGGTGGTTGTTTTACATATACTATGTATGATAAAATGTAATATACATACTATGTTTGTGACCCATTGCTGGACAATGGCCTCCTCTAACCTAACCTAACATTGCTTTTTTTGTCATGAAATGTTATTTAGGTAATATGTAGGTAAATATAGTCACAAACTCACAAAGAACACAAGAAGACAACGGCTTGAGTGCTCATGGTAAAGTAGAATATACTGTTAGTGTTCTCGGAGGGCAGCGTCGCGTTGTAGATCTGAGCGTACACGATGGAAGCAAACATTGACACGGCGTTCTCCATCACAGAAAGGAACGCGTACGCCACTCCTGGAAAGAAAGAAAATGTAGGTATGTACCTTCCGCTTATCCACTTCGTTTATTTGTCTTATTAGAATTTTTAATTTGAAATAGAAAGCTTAATAATTGAAAATCCGATTCATTGTATTTGCCCACTAAGATTAAAATATGATGATGTTTCGAATAATTTAAGCTTCTGCTCGCTACTTCAAATGCTTAACATTTACCGTAATTTCAGCATTTATTCTAATGTGTAAAATTGATTCCATCCTTTAAAACATCATCACATTTCATGGTACAAACTGTCAAGTTTTAATATAAGTACTTATTTTTAACAGATTTGCGTATGAAAGATCCAAATACCTTTTTCATTATCAGGCAAGATTTTGGAGGTCATAGAACGGATGAGTGGCGCGACGCAGGGTCCGAGGGCGGCTGCCGTAGCTCCAATGTACATCACACCGCCGCTCGTCGCGTGCGCATAGATCATGTGTCCCGTCATGTGCGACATTGCTCCTAGCATTACTATCACCTGCAAGTATACGTATAGCAAGTCAGTAAGTGTCTATACCTAAATATGCTTACATAAAAGCTTAGGTAAGTTAATTGCATAGGAAAACCTTTTTAAAAATGGTATGAATTCAGACAGTTAGGTACCTACCTATATTAGAATTGTTTTCATAATAGGTACTGGACATTTTGAGTTAATGATTTGCCTCTAAAGGTTTTGATTAATCCGAAAGGGATCTTCATTATTTTTAAATAGGTAAATAGTAAATACGTACCTAATTAGGTACCTACATACTTTTTTTTTTTTTAAAGTAGGTGACAAAAAAATCTTAGATAAACATGCCACTCACAGTATCTCTCCATTTAAAAAGTTTTGTCATAAGCGGAATGCCGAACAGCATGACGATGACGTATGCTGAGCTGAGGTAAGTACGGAAATGGCTGAATTCGCTCGTGCCCCATTTGAACACCGCGCTCGTGTACAAATACATCATGGGACGTTCGTCTGAAACAATTTGATTATACATAGTGACATAGACGTCTTATGTACCTCCTATAACCAATAATTTGTAAGGAACTACAAAAAACTACTAACGAACTAATACGTACCTCTCTGGAATGTATAAAAGAACATTGAAATCAATAGAAACCACAAAAACATTCTTTTATGGTCCGCCCGTCTCTTGGCAAGTGTTACTAAGGTCCGTCTGATGTTATTGAGATCGAAAAAGTCAGTGACAGCGTTTTTGACCCCCGCTTCTCTTAAAGTTTTGTGTTCCGGTCTGGTTTGCCAATCCAGGAATATTATGCAATGTAGAGTAGCTAAGATCATGAGGGTAGTGTTGATTGCAAACATAGCTGCAAACGACCGATCCAACACTTTGTTGTACAGTAGATTTCCTGTAAATAACATAACAAAATGATCAGTGTAGGTACGGAGGTACTACTTATAGGTATGTTAACTCACTCCGTCAAACTAGAACTCATGACATGATCCTACTTTGATAACTTTGTTAGATAATATACGCACTTAAGATAACGCTTGATTATTTTTCGAAAACTTCTTTCCACGGCAAAACGAAGACAAAGATAATATTTTAAAACTTTAGTAGGTACCTATTGCCACTCCCGTGGGCATAGTGCTGAGGTAGGCCACGTCAAGAATGCCTATACGAAACGTTCTGTTCTTAGGTGAAGACACATCCGCAACGTAAGCGAAGCACGCTGCAAATATGGCCAGGTCGGCTCCCGTAAGCGCGCTAGGGAAAGCTGCGAAGTATGTTACGTATTCCAAGGGCCAAGCTGAAATTCATACAATATTTTAACTTCTTCAATAATAGAGGTTGAATGCGGCTGAACGTACATATGAGAAGTTGAGTTTAATTTATAGGTGATCATAATATCGACTGTTATATTTTTTAAGTATAATGCTATTTACAAATACTGGAATAATATCTTACCATTCATAGCGTTTAGTGTGAGCATAGCTGAAAAGTAAAGCTTCCCTAGTAGTCCCGCTAGAAGGATAATTTTGCGTCCGCGTCTGTCGCTGTATGAGCCCAGAAAGAATGCCAAGAAACAAGGGACTATATTACTGGCGATTCCAAACCATTGCTGAAACGTGGCTACTGTAACCTGCAATTTCGTAAACATTTTATATAAATAGGTAAACAATAGAGGCTGTCCGCGACTTTTCTGGCATTTGTAGTCAAATTTTGAAAATAATACAGCTTGCCTTTAAGTTATAATTATAGCTCTATCTGTTATTCTGATATGCAACCTAAAATTTTAAAATCCCTTCAGTTCTTTGGCGTGAAAGTCTCGCACCCATCCTTTATCCATCATTACGAGTAATAATAATAACATAAGTAGATTAGAGTCAGCTATAAAACTGATTTTTACCTGTACTTCTTTATTGATATCACTGTAAGAGCTAATATTATAACAGATTTCTTCGGTATAGTTGTGGTTGACGTTGCAAGCTCGGAACAAGTAGAATGTTTGCTCCACTACGCTCGTTATCATGTACGCCATCATGTAGAAGAACATGACAGGCTCCACAGTTATGTATCTGTACCATGGTGTCTTCCTTTCGAACTGGAACATTAAAATAGTCTTTTAAGTAAATTATTTAGGTACCTACCTACTACCTGATTCATAATGATCATAACATGGCATCGTATTTATATTTTATAAGCATAGCCAAAGACCAAAGCCGCACGCTCGCGTTACCTACTTAAGTTTATTTTACTGTATAACTTAATAAATGTTAATTGCCTATGTACTTAGTTTTGACAACCTAATTCTAAATTTTTCCAATAGGTGCCTAGGTACCTACTTACTGAAGTCTCAATTCACATAAAACATATGAAAATGTATGTAGGTATATCAAAGGTTCCGCGAACGTTACGTAACATCAAGTTGAATTTAAGATATCGTAGTTCTTGAGACGTTCAAAATACCGATATTGAGATAAAATTAGTAGAGATACCGTGTCATATAAGAGCAACAAGTGTGAAATTACAGCTACTACATCGTATTTCCTTGTTATGGTAATAAAATTACCCTTCCTTTTGGCTCTGCCATGGTCGGGTAATAAACTAGGTATTAGGTAAGAAATAAATTTTAGCAATTGCACATAATTAAAGTTACGTAGGAGGTTGACGGTAATAGTACACATGAGATTGTCGACCCTTATTTCGAACCCCTTTCTAGAGCACGGTAAATAATGTATTTATTATAAATTATAATATACATAGATTATAGCTACCTAAATCTTAACGTTGTAAATACCTACAACCTACGTGTCGCTTATTCGCGAAATTTATAACATAGTAAGTAGGTACCTACATTAAACACAGTATTACAAAGACTGGTAACATGACTTCTACTACCTATAGCTGTAAATACTTATACCTACTCTATCATCCGCGCAATAAGGAATTGTGGAGCGTGATGTAATGTAACTATAAGTTATTTGACAACTAATCTTTTACTACACTAGCTTATGTGTAACTGATAAGAAACATACGAACACAACTGGATAATACATTAATAACTCTAACTTAACTAATTGTCTATATTACGTAATATAATAAATTCTTGTATTGCCACGTCAACTAGACAACTAGATACCTACTTAGTTTAATAAAATTCGCTGGCGCGGCGTTAAGCGTTTTACGAGTTGTCATACGAGACGGGGGTGCTCTGTGTACGAGACCTAGATATAAGATTACTTTTCAATTGTTAAGCAGATAAATGTAACAAAACAAAGAACGCAAAAAAAATAACAATAAACTCAAAATTACGGCAGTATTTTAATAATTTTGAGTTAAACAATAACTAAGTAGGTTCCTAGGTATTTAACAACGCTAAAGAAACATCGCGCAGTACCTATTTAGAAATATAAAAATATGATAGGCAACTTTTCTACGTTTATCTAAGTTTATTACTAAAGAAATTAGTCAAAGATGATAAACAATAAGTAGAAACAAGAAAATTCACAATGCATAATACATTTTCACATGGCGGCATCTACGAATCAGTTTATTTACCTAATGAAAAATCTATATGACGCCGGCCAGCAACAAGTTGCGTTGCTATAGTTACCACGCATCCAGATCGGACAAATCAATAAAATGTAACCCCTCTCCTAGCAATGGGGGAAAGAGGGGGGCAAGGGGTGTGCAGGTGTTATCATAACTCCTTCCACTATCAGTCAGTCTGTGACGTGGTATTACCCATTAATCGGGCCCTCTAGACTTCTTTATAGGTAGGTATCAGTTCAAAGTGTTCAAACTTAATTCAGGTACCTATTTACATATCTTAAAGTTTAAATAAATTCACAAAAATAAGTAATTAAGTTGTTTGAATTGAAATCTGCAAATTGAATGGATACTTTAATTAGTTTTTTCACTACAGCCTTTGATTTGATGTTTTATTGAATTCATAATGAAATAAATAACTAAAACTATCAACTAATAGCTATTTTGAATAAATTTAGGATTTTTTTACAGTAAATTGACATATTTTTGGGATTAAAGTAATAAAAAACAGAATAAATAGTTTTTTACTATAAGTACATTAACAATTATTATTTGAATGTAATTAACACTCACTATTTTGTATGAGATTCTAATTATTAAAATAAGTTAACAATCCCAATGTTATGTTATACAGTAACTGAAACAATTTTAATTACCAGATAGCATTGTAAAAAAATATTTGATATCAAGGTATTTTAATGTAATTCATAAAGTAATAACCCGTAAACAAAGAAACAAAAACTTAATTATATAATGTCAAGATACCTATACAATATTTGACCACAGCATTTTATTAAAATAAGCAAACCCTTATTTCAAAAAAATCTATACTTCTGTTACCATATTTCGGAATAACAGAGGCTATAGAATTCTTCCACAAGAATGTAGAATCTAACGGTGAAAGAATTTTTCAGATCGGTCCAGTACTTTCATTCTATTTGTTACAAAAAACTAAATCATTTCTCTTTATGATATAGTGTAAATGTAAAAATAAAGTATAGATAACACCATCACATTTACATTGTGTGATATGTTTTTTTTTTCAGTTTTGAAGAAACTCAGCGAAAGAGCACTAAAACAATTGCGAACATGACGAATCTGGATCAAAATGCAGCTTATAAGCTGAAAGCCTCCGTGATTGTACATGCACAATATGACGAGGCAAAGGTTGTAGCCAATCCAGGGACACATTCCATGAATATGGACCAAATTATTCAGGACTCGAGCAAGTTTTTCATAGAAATGCTTCTTAAACATATTTGTGGTGAGAGCGAGGCAGATCAGAACCGTAAGAGGGAGTTAGAGAAGGATGATGAAGAACCAAAAGAAAAAAAGGCAAGGCGAGATGATATAGAAGGCCTCATATAAAATAACAGAGAGAGAATCAGCTGTTAAACATATTTCTTTTAAAATATTTATTGTTTAAACCATTTGGTAGTACAGTAGTGTAGTTTAGTGTATCTGTTAGATCGAAACCTTAAATAAAACTTCAATAAAAACAATTAATGTGTCTCATTGGATTAAAATCGGTTCATGTAACATATACGAGTATCATAATGTACATGAAATGCTATGAGTTGGATAATATTCATAAATTTGTATAGCCATACAAAAACTATAAGGTTATCAGTGATTATTTAAACTGACAAGGTTATTTATATCGTAAACATAACGTAACTCTCACATTATTGTGAAATAGGTACCATAAAGTTAACAAATTCTACAATACAACATAAAAATCAAAATAGACCAAAAAAGTTCACACCTATTTCATTGATGAATAAAATCAAGGAACTTCTAATTATTACAAGCAAGTGTTAGGTTAAAAGTGTTTTCTATTCTAATAATGATTATAAGGAAAGTACATAATAATTTATTTCAGTTTCCTCACCTTTGCTAGTTCATCACCTTTTGTATAGTTCATTTTATTACACTACTTAAATTTAAACAATTTTATAAATTAAGTATTTGACTTCTTCTCTTCGTCAATCCAGCACAACAAAGTTCAATAATTATGGGTCGTCTTTTCATAAATTCTGTATTTGATTTATTAAAAATAATTTAAAGTTACATGTTACAATTTAATACTTGTTTACTTTCAGTTACCGCCAAATTAATAAAAAAAATGAAAATGGAATGAAATAAAAAGAGAAGAGGTGGGGCGGGAGGGAAGTGGACGGAAAACTATGTGACCAGGTTTAAATTTAAAATTCTGCAGACTTTTGCTAAAAAGAATTATTTTTCGAGCTAGTGCGAAAGACTAACTAAATAGTATTTCCCGAACATGGAGTATGTGCTCCGGAGTAACTTTTGTTTTGAATAAGGCCATTGATATGTTTACAAGAACAAAATTTGATGCCATTTATGTAGTGCCTACCTACCCATTAAATAATTTTGTTATCTTAGTTAAATGTAACTACTTCATTTTGGATTTAAGTGTAAAAATAGGTAGGTAGCTGCCAACGATGTAGAAAAAATGTATATTCAGAAAACTAAGTAACAAAAATCATCAAATCTCGTTGCAGACGAAAGGAAGATTGAACAAAAGATTTTGCTAAAGTCTGAGATTTAAACTAAGTGTGGCAACACAGGAATAGCTATTTTTTTTATGTCAATAGGCAAATCCCTTAAATTATACACTGCCAAATCGAAAGTTAACGAAATATTGCGTTTTTTTTAAAGTAGCAAAGTAGGAAAAGGCTAAGAGCAGGAGAAAACTAATCTAGAAGCGTTTTCACAGCGTTTTACATTACTTTCCCAAAAGTCCTTTGTAGGTACTCCTCTTTTTTTTTTTTGTGCGTCCCATTAAATGTGTTCACACCTCGTCTACACTGGTTTAAAGCACATGACAGCTGACAGGCACATGGCAACATTGACAAGGAATATAATTTGGCGGCAACAATAGACTTCAAAAATAGGTTTCAATTCTTTATCACAATTTTTTTTATTTGCTGTAGGTATACTAAACTCACAGGGTACACTACCTACGTATTTCTATTAATAATTGTATTTATTCATTGTAATTATAATTATCCATCAACCGGTGATGTGAATACTTAAAACTTTGGTGTTTATGCAGAAATATTAGAGCAACGCAACGAACTATTCTTTTCAAGCAACATGTTCGACCAACTTCGTTTTCAACCAGCTCCTCACGATTTTTTACACGAGCTGCTAGGTTGTAGTGATAGCTCTAGGTGCTATAACCATCCCCCCCGGTGGGTTCTCGCCTTGTAGTGGCGGGGGGGCTCAGTACCGGCGGACTGGTCATCTGCTGGGAAGCAAAGAGGAACCCGAGGAGGACCGCTCCCCGATGCCTTCCGGTCGGGCTTGGGTTGAGCGGTACTTTGTAGGTGGCGAACCTATTGGGTGGCGCTACTGAGGCGGACAGCCTGTGTTGTATGGGCGGCACAGGCTGTTGAGACGGTGCGTAGGCTGCGGGCCTTATGGGGGGTTCCGCAGCTGAGGCGGGTGGCTGGGCTGTATGGGCAGTCCAGCGGCTGAGAGGTGGAGGCCGCGGTGGGAGAGGACTGCCGGTATCACGGTGCGCCGCTTTCCCTACCCCCCGCGGCCTGAACGGGGTCGCCACCGTTTTTTGATGGCGGACGCGGTGGGGTCGCAGGGGAAGAGGAGTGTCGGTATTCCGGAGGCCGCTCTCCCTATCCTCTGCGACCGTGTGGCATGTAGCGGGGCCACAAATCTGGCTCGCTGCGGGGAGACCGTGAGTGGCGGAATCGGAGAGTCCGTCACTCACCACTGGTTGGTCTTCGAGGAGGTGCGGCTGACGTGTTTGGTGTTTCGACACGTTAGCCGCGGAGAGAGGGTGGGCATTTGCCCGAGAGGGGTCTGCTTTGGTGGACACCGCCGACGGGGTTCGCGGATGTGTGCGGAAGCGTTCCCGTGTCCCCGTCACTTGGCGGAGAGAAGAATCACCGTGGGGTTTTAGCCGGTAGGAGTCCGGCATAACCCTTCGTCTTTCTCCGCGACGAAGGGTATCCACGATGGATTTCCCCACGAAAAAAAAAAAAAAAAAAGGTGCTATAACCATGTGCTACCTATAAGTAAAAGATAAGTTGTTCTTAGCGCATGCTCAGGAGAAAATCGTGACGAGCGTTCAGCTGTTATTCAATAGTGGGTTAGGGCATGGAAGGTTTAGGGTATAGACAAGACAGACTGATTGCAAAGCTGATGCACGTAGGTACGCAACGTGCGTCACGTACGTGGTAGAGATCACAGTGTGCACATTGATCCCACCCCATCCATCAGACGCTCACTGCGCTGTTGTCATATCTCTGGTGTAGATTATTTTTCTATCTAATTAACGTTTCTAAGGGTGATATTCCACTTAAGTACCTATCAAATATCTGTTTATTGTATGATCCACATGATCTTTGTTCAACTTTTTGTTATTCACAATATTTGATTAAATTAATAATTCGCCATTTGATGAACAAATTGTACATAGATAAGTATTTTGATAAATGCTCGACTATAATAGGTATCACCAATAATACTTACCACCCTAAGACCAAGTTACCACCTCAGCATACCATCATATTCTTTTTGACAATCTTTTTTGGTGCAAGCACATCCTTACGATATAGATAGAGCCAAGATAGAGCCACACATTTAGCTTTTTTTCAGATTGGTAGAAGATTCAATGAGAAGATTGGCCTTTGCCATTTTTCCTGAGGCTTGGCAGTTGAGTTTGACATGTTTACCATCACCTATCACCGCAAAACGTGACCACAACTTATGCACCAAAGAAAATAATATTTACTCATAATAATTAGGTATTTATTAAAGGATTTTCTAATGAGTGGCCAGGATCAGTTGACTTAATCTAAACCCCTTTTGGTAAAACGGCCATAAAAGTGAAGATCTACTAAAGAACACCTACGTAGGTACGTAAGCACCTTATTAAATACATATTCTAACCATTAGAAAACTTTAGGATGTATCACAATGCTTACGTAAAACATTTTATCTAAAGCAGACAAGTAGATATCGACTAAGTATGGTGATCTACAGCTAATAGGTGAGTTGAGTGGGAACCTACCTAAGTACTTGCACCAAGTGATAGCATGTTTTCCATATATTCTGAGAAATAGCTAACTTAATTCACATGTACGCTAACGTGACACAAATTGACTTTTCTGAAACTAGTAGAATACCTTTCTTGTCTAATAAGTAGGTACTTCAATAATTTTCAAATACCTACATTTCAGCCAATCTCCATGGCGAAATCTGCAAGGGCAAAGAAACCATCAATTCTAAATAACTACTGTCCAGTTAGTATTCGCTGCTGCCACTGTGTAAGTCTCAAGTATGGAGCACTCATAATTTCTCTAGTAGGGTTCATATTGAGCGCATTCTACACAACACTTTTAGATGCATCGCAGGATTTGAAAGAGTTAGGAGTAAACTCCACTGTTACGCTGATTGTTGTACATATTTATGCTATATTTGGCATTCTAATGTTCGCTGTAAATATATTGTTATTAACCGCTTCTATGACCTACAATGAATTTTATATTCTTCTTTACGAATGGCTTTACGTTATATTCTTTGTTTTTGACGTGCCAATGGTAATAACGTTGTGTATTTCGGCTGCAATTGCGGGAAATGTCATATATGCTGTAATATTATTGTTGTGTGATATTATTCTATGGACATTGCTTTATACACTTGTTTTTCCTGCTGTTAATGGGTTTAGAAGAAGTATACATACCGTGGTTATATTATTGACATAACTAAAGTACATATCATCACAAATCGAAATATAACCAAGGATGATTCTGATCTTAAATCCTCCTAAAATCCTAATGAGAATAAAATACTTTTATTGAATATAGTAAACATTTTATTTGTTTGCTTTGTATCTACACTTTCTCTCGCTCTGTTTAGCTGAATATCAGCTCAATGATAAGTAGCTATGGTACGTATATTGTAGATAAAACATCTCTAATCAAACGAAGTATTAAAGTAGGTATAGATCTCAGAGTATAGACACGTACAGGTACAGACCAAAAACTCTTAGGTATAATCACTAAACTCAATAGGTGGGGGTAAAAATAAAGAGAAGTTTAATGTTTTCAAAATTAAAACTATTAGAGCAAAAGTTTTATAAAAGAGTTGTACCTACTTAATGAGATCAAAATAATGACTAGAGTACATTTTTACGTAAAAGAGTCTGTCTTCATAATAATCACATAATAAATAAAACTGTCACAAGTTCGCATTCTACATCGAAGTATAAATGAGTATGCGCGAGAGAGTGGCGTTTATCTCTGCAGTGGATGTTGTTGGAAACAGTAAATGCTCGAGGAACCCTTTCCCGGCAAAGCAGCACATGCCAGGAAGCAGCAACATGATCCGCCCCAACCGAGCGCCGTCCTTGCTTGCACAGTGCTTTTGTAGCAGCACTAGATTTTGGTCCTGCAGTATGTCTGTTTGAGATAAACTTATCTCCACTGATTCTGAAATATTACGTCGACCTCTTTATAAAAGAGTAGTTCCCCGCGACTCGTGAAATAAATTTAGAAACTGACACAATATCTCAATATTTTAAAGTCTACGTAGGTACGTATAATTTTGATGTTGTTTCTACCAAATAAGAGCCAACAGCTACAGAGTCAATTCACTTCAACTACTTAAAAAGTTACATACCTGTACGAAATAAAATAATAGATTTTAGCCACTCGTACTCGTTCTTGTCAAGTCTACACTGCGATATTCTACTCAAAAGTAAAGCGAAACTTATCAAATCTTCTTTAATTCTCGGGCGTTTTGGTGTCAGCACTGATGAGATATGATCTGTAAACATACATCAAACTAAATAAAAAGAAAACATTGTATAATAATTTCCCCTTTGGAGTAAATGCTCTCACTGACCTTCATCAAAATAAAAGGAATACTGAGCAGCGGTTAGTAAAAATAATTCTCTCCAGTTTCCATGCAGCAGAGCATTCTTTTCTGAATTCTTTAATTGTGCGAAAGCAGCCACGCTGTGCATCCATTTAACAGTTGCTACGAGTAGCTTAGCTGCACGATCGTATATGTCACCCCCAACATTATGCGTTTGAAAACTCTTCATTATCTTTAAATCAAAAGGTTTTGTACTTTCTGCTTGCTGTATTGTCTTCTGCTTATCATTATAATGGCTTGCAATAGCTATGTCTTTGTGATGGAGATCCAGACCCTGAACGTGTTTGAAAAAATGTTTGGGCATAAGATGGCTAGGCGACTCAGTGTTTAGTGAGTCTATTTTTATAGTTGTTTGTGAACCTGTAATTTAAATGGTTATTTCAAATGCACATTTGATTTGCTGTATATACGTTATTTGATGGTTAAAATCTTTGCACTTATCGCCCAAGGTGCTTTTATATTGGTTTAGCTAGGTACTAGTTACCAATACCTACCGACTATTTCGACAAAGTCAGGATTACATCGTTTACCTATTTACCTTCGTTATTATTATCTTCCATTGAGCATTCTGTTTTAAACGCCTCTTCGGAACTTGAAACTTCGTCCTCTTTAATCTTTTCTTGAGAATCAGCTTTATCCTTTACGTGATTTGGTAATGTTACGTCGTACTTCAGGGGACTTAAATTATTTTCAAACGTCTCTAAAAAGTTACAAACACATATTAAGAATGAATCAAGTACTTGAATATTTCTAAGGAATGAAAAGGTATTATAAATTTTGGTGGTCAGAGACAGGTACTTACTACATGTTTGTTCAGCGTTTTCGGAGATGTCAGTTGATATAACCGGGGGATAGAAAATGTTTGTTGGGAAGTAGCCGGTGTGAGGCACAGAGTAGTGCAGTGAGGAAGGAAACAGCGGGATTTTGAATGGATTCAACGAGCCAAGAGAGTTGACGTGGATGGAGTTTAGCTCTGTATTCATAGACTCGGAAACTCTGGGGAAATTCTGGAATGAGTTTCCTAAAAAATTATTGTGCGGCATTTCGTGTGAGGAGTGGAGATTGTAGTGGAGGGGAGGAAATGTAGAGAATGTGAGTGGCGTTGGAGCTGGGATGAAAGTCTGTCGTGACAGGTTGTATCCCAGCTTGTGGAGAGCGAGCTCCTGCGCCGCGACTACTGGACCCGGCCGCGGGGCGCGCTCGTGCTGCACCGCTGTACATTAAATACGAATACTTATCCAAATGCAGATCTTAATAATTTTTAAGAACCGATCAGTTCAGTACTTTAAGGGAACTCTTTAAAATATTATTTTCTCAATCACTTTTCTTGCCTACTTAATGTTGTCAATCATAAGTGGTTAGCATACAAGCCTATTGTTATAGTCAAGCATTGTGTAATAGAGCCGTGGCTGGGGCGCTAAGCCGCGACGCGAGTTTGAGGTGCAATCAACTTGATAATGTAAATAAATATGGGTGCGAACAGCGGCTGTGGCTGACACCCAACGAGTGTTTGATCTGACACCCGCGCCAGCCCCTATCCACTACATCTAAGTATATATACCTAATAGCTAAAAAAATTTAGTCAACAACTCAAAACTAGTAGAGAAGTTGCTTAGCTATTATCTAAATAGGTATCGTAAGAAAAATTCAAGAATGAAATTTCTTTTAGAAATATGCTGTACCTTTTGTATAACTTCTCTTTTTTTTTTCTGTCTCTATGTACTATCATCTTACAATAAACTGTTAAATAAATAAATAAATAATGAAGTGGGAACTTTAATTTCTTTCGAAGACTTTTTGATAGGCATAAGTAGGTATGTTAAATGAACTTTGGGAGGGACTAATCAAGAACTGGCAAATATTGATAATATCCATTAAGTTAAATATAGGTATATAATAATCTTCGAGATAGTAACCTTGTACCCATACTGTGATTAAAATGGATCTTGTGAGAACGGAAAGCTGTTTGAGGAAGCATCGAGTTATTTCATCCGATCCGGTACAAGCCCCCCGATTTTTCCCGCGCACCACTCAATGACACTCGTGTACCGCAAATACTCGAAATGTCTGCTAATGGAAAAGACATGCTGCAAAAGGAGCCCTGAATAAATACTTTA
The DNA here is from genome assembly GCA_947563765.1 of Anarsia innoxiella. Lineage (NCBI taxonomy): Eukaryota > Metazoa > Arthropoda > Insecta > Lepidoptera > Gelechiidae > Anarsia > Anarsia innoxiella. Next base: position 7,159,909 of record OX387390.1, read on the forward strand.
TTGTTACAAGTGCTAGGCCGTGTCAAATGCCGCGCGTTGGTGTCTCGTGATTTCATTTGATTGACTATAGGCCGACTTTTAAAGAAAAAACACGTATCATAAATAGATAAATTAAACAAAATAGCGATAACGAGCTTCATAAATGTTAAGTAATATCTAATCTACTTACCATCCTTTTTCATATTGACTCGTAAGCACTTGGAGAAACGGCATGCTTGGCATTGATTTCGTCGTGTCACATCCACCACACAGCGACCATTTTCTTTGCACACATAGTCCAAATTTCTGGGATTATAAAATAACCAATTATAGGTATAATGTGCACGTAAGTCCACAATTATCGGATAAAGTTAATTTTTGAGTCACTTAATGAAATTACCTGCTACTTATTGCATGTTGACTATCAAACGTAAGGATTCGCTACCGTTCGTATTTTCAAAGAACTCTTCAAAAGAAACATATCGCTATTCAGAGGATTATAACTAGAAGGCGAAAGAAAACAAAAAAAAAATTTTGCCAAAAAAGAAACAACTTCAAAACGGAAACTAAAAAGTATGAAATAAATTAATTTGTACAGAAAATTTCGAGTTTATAAGTGATTAAAAGAAACATAAACAATTAAATAATATGTCTTTAAAATTTTTGAAGACTGTGCCACCTGTTTCCTTGAGATGTAAAAAAGATTGATTATAAGTAGGTACCTATATTACCTATATCTAGTTATTGTTTTACTTGGCACCGTCTTCAAAAATTTTAAAGGCATAATTATTTAATTGTTTATGTTTCTTTTAATCACTTATAAACTCGAAATTTTCTGTACAAATTAATTTATTTCATACTTTTTAGTTTCCGTTTTGAAGTTGTTTCTTTTTTGGCAAAAAATTTTTTTTGTTTTCTTTCGCCTTCTAGTTATAATCCTCTGAATAGCGATATGTTTCCCTTGACTGTCCTTCATTTTCATTATCAGACCCCTAATAACAGTCACAACCCATTTAGATGAAAGGTCTCAATAATATAAGTTAATCAAGCCCAAACACAAAGTACTTGCTGTAAACCGTTGTCGAGTTCCCTCGACTGCCCTTCCGCTCCATCATCAGGTCAACGTCAGACCCTCATTAAATATTAGGGCTTTAAAATTCTTATTATTGCATAATATTAAGAAACACACTAGTCGCGATGCAATTTTTTCGGGAGTTTCCCTCGATTTCTCCAGGATTCCACCATCAGATCCTGGTTTCCTTACCATGGGACCACCCTCGGGATAACCCCTTTCCAACAAAAAAAGAATCATCAAAATCGGTTTATAAACGACAAAGTTTTGCGTGGACATACATAAAAAAAATATATATATACGGTCGAATTGAGAAACTCCTCCTTTTTTTTGAAGTCGTTTAAAAACTATATTTCTTTATGGTTAAAAAGCTCTAAGACGGAATGAATACCTGCGAATACTTCTTTTGAAGAAACCCCTACAGCCGTCGCACGAGGGGACCCCGTAGTGCTTCCCCGATGCCTTGTCGCCGCACACACGACATAAAGTCTCAGGTTTACCTCCCTGCATCTCCATCACGCCTTTGCGCTGTACAAATTACTTTTTAACTAAATGTAGAGGTAAATAAGTTTGGTAAATTACCTACAGTATGTTTAAAACTAACATACTAGTATAAAGATAAACATGAAACATCCTTATGATGGACGATTACCCTACCCGCTTACCCAAAGTCCTTGCTGTTCACCAAATCTCTAGTCATTTCATGTATCGTTAGACCTATTATTTTTTTGGGAAATAAAGTGTTTGTAGGTTATGGTAGGTAAAATCCAATCAAAGTAGTGGTAATACATCTTGCTGTTGTAATTGTAATTTGTTTTAAAAAATAAAATAATTTCTTGCAGAATAACGAACCGACACTTCAATGACAAAAAAAAGGCACGTGCGGTCGCACAAATAATCTATGCTTATTTTATGCATGCATAAATAATGCATTATGTAGGTAATTTTTTTTATACAATAGCCTAATCAAATTGTGATGTAAGCCCGACTGTGGTGTAAGTTGGCGACACTAAAGAGTATTTGAAAAGATATCGCCGCATCATCGCTAGAGCTATCAATAATCGATTGATTATTCAAATTCACGACACTCCGTGTCGCCGCGAAAATATTAAAGTTTAGTTAGGTATCCCATGCAAAATATGATAAGTAAGGTGGTTTGGTGCTTTTTTTATTAAAATATGAAACAACTACGTCTAAGTATTTTTTTGTACCTAATATAATAATATAAGTAAGTACATATATATACTCATAGATACCTGGTAAAATTTAAGTAATAGATCATCTAACGATTAACTAACAATAATGTTAGTTCTTACAAGTTTTTACCTATCTATCAGCAGGAACCTAACTATTGCGATCTAAGTTACAATACCTACAGAAAGCAGTTAAAAGTAATGTAACTTTCAGTAAGAACGATAAGGCGATATAAAATTAGGAGGGAGGAGTAATTACCTAGTTCTAGAACGAAGTTAAGATTATAATATTTACGAAGTAAAATTGAAACTTTAGCTTCCAACGAGTAAAATAAGTACCAAGCTAGAAGGAACATAGATAAATAACTAAGTAGGCATAAATATTAAGACCAGGCAATAATTTCAAAAAGCATAAATAAAATATTATTGACAGGAAAGTCTTCACGTATACTGTAATTACGGTACATACAAATGTGAAAACTTGTGGCGTATTACATTAATAGATAATTAGTGATTGTAGAGCGAGCCCCTGCTTAGAGTAGCAGGCACATACGGCGTAATTGCGACCCCTGCGTTATGCCACGATTACAAAAACATGCCACCGCTTTGCTACCAATTACACTCGTTCCATATCTGTGTTTTATCTTTACAAAAAAAAAAACAAATAAGCATCAACATATATTTACAGCGAAAGTGTTTATAAACAAACAGTTTATTTTGGAAAATGTCTGATGGGACTTTTAATGGAAAAGTTTATCTAAGACTGGACTTATTAGGTAATAAAAGTCTAAAAATAATGTGTGTTTATTGATGATAAAAGCCACATAGTAAAAAGTTTTAAATAGTTATTTGTTTTGGGCTTAATGTTCCTTCCCTTTGCCTTAGAAGGATGATAGAACCCTGTAAAGTTAAAAAATTTCAAAAGGCGGTATGATATGTAACTCTATTGATTAATGATGAAGATAGAAGGCAAATGTCCCTGTAAGCTTGCCGTCAACTTGTCACAGGCATGGTGATCATAATAATGTCAAGATAATGGCCAGAGGGCGCGCCCGACGCCACCGCAGTCGGTGGGAACAAAAACATATGCTCTCCATTTGCTTCGACCTATCTACGTAGCTATGTCTATATCAGTACCTACTATTAGGTATCGGTATAACATAACAACAGCTATATCAAAACAGACATTTTCCAGGCCTGAAATAGATCGTAAAATTCTATACTCGCCAAGCAGATTTCTACTGCAGTCATATGGAAAAAGACCAATGTAAGTTAGATTCGTAAGGGTTGGTAGGCGCGTGCTATTATTGTGAACATATTGCCGGAATTATTAAACGATGTAATTAGGCAATCGTTTGCGTGCTGAAGTCAATAGGGGGTCTCGACATTTGGACTTCCGATACCGCAATGGCAATAGGTGATTTATATGTAGGAAAGTTTATTCTTAAGCAAAGTTATTTTACGTATAAGTACTTAAGGGGTACTTTCCTAAGTCTATCCAAAACCAAGCAAAATCTAGTATTTTTTGCCGCGCGGAATTCCCTGTTCAAACCTAAGACACTAGATCAGTAAAAAGGTTTAGGTCGCGACACGTAAAAAGAACTTTAGCAACAAATGAAAATCACGTGTTCGCGCATGGGTACACTTACTCTCGAAAGTACTAGGGCTATTTATCGTTTCATTCTTGTAAGAGTCTTTCACTCGCGGTTACGTATGTTGACTTATGACTATAAGTAGGGGATGATGATTCTGATTCCAAAGGTTATGAAAGTGACGACAACGATGACAATAAAATGGCCACTTCTGGCATCAACAAACGCAACAAACGCGTCCTTATCTGGTTTTCGCACCACCCATGAAGACTTTATGGAAAAACGATGTTTTTTTTTTTAATTTTCGAATATTTTTTTACATTTTTACACATTTTACACTAAATCCAATATTGATTGGTAGTTGTGTATTTTTTTATTATTTATATTCCACTTTACTAATACTACTAATTGGGTCATACAGACACAGAAAACAAAAAATGTCTCTCCTGTTCCTGAAAGTTAAGGACATTGGATGCTAATTTCTGAACTTAATTTATATCCGCATAGCATAATCTGTGCCCGATGTAGTTTTGGCCTGTGCAAACATTTTGAGGATTAGATGCTCCAGTGTCCTTAAACAACTGGAACAGGAAAGACAATTTTGAACCTAATTATGTGTATGACTCAATTATATTTTTCTTTCCTTTGTGCGTAAAACCATGACTGTAATTAAACACTTTTGTGCGCGATGGTATTTTAAAACAAATGTTAAACGTCAGACTCAAAAATCGTCTAATGCGCATCTGTCAGCTAGGGCTAATTTTACGTGGCCCGACCTATAAGAACCTGCTCAAAAACTATGCGCAAACAAACAAAACTAAATTCTAATTAACTAAATAATTTGGCTTAGTAATTATTTAATTCGTAAATCATGTAATGCACCGCAGCCCACCACTGGGAATCATTTTCGAAGGAAGTCAAAGTTTTATAGAAACTAAATCTTCAAATAGGTTAGCAGGCACATAACCTAATTAGACAATTTATAGATGATTAGAATTTACGGATATAGATACGTCTAATAATTGCAAGTTACAACAGCTTTTTATACGTCTGTGTAATTATACCTCATTGGCATACCATCACAGGCATACCATCCGTCTAATCCAACCATCCGCAAAACCGTTAAATTGTAGATTACTCAGAGATTTAGGAACGGATTAGAAATTTTGTATGATTTATACGATTGTAAGCGCATGTACCTCTATGTACATTAATTTATTAATTATTTGGAAACGAAACAATCGCCTACTATTGGTTTATTGTTTGTTCGTAGTACTGATTGACATTCCGTAGCGAGCGACGGAAGATGGCAATATTTTTTACGAAGAGTCGCGGGGCGGCCGCCAATACGACTTTAATATTTAAAAAATCCCTTTGACAAATTCTACGATAAACTTGTTTATTTTCTTGAAAAAAGTTTCATTAAGGTTTAAAGTAATTTTAATTAAGAATTAACATCATTCATTGCCATTAAGTACCTACCACTGTTAATTAAATATGTTAATTTCAAACCCCATAATTTTCGTAAGTTAAGTATCAATGAAATGAAATGGAATATTTATTTAATCTTGTAGATGGGTGTGACATCACCTAAGAGGCGTTTTTCGTTAAAGCTAATGCTAGATTCGCAAGAATGCAGTTTTCCTCAGACAAGAATCTAGCTAAAAACTCTGTTGGGTTGTAAGCGATTTATAATTTTGAAAAGACACGAGTATTTAATTTTAAATGAACATGACGAATAGGCAGAGGATTCATAAGTAAAATAATTGGACATGGATCGCTCGCTGCCGCCGTCGGCCACCAAGTTAAGCTTTGAGAAAAAAGTTAAATAAGTACCTACCTAGGAATTTCAGAATTTTAAACACGATACACGAATAGACACTAAAGCTTCTTAATTTCAAATACTTAAGTAGAGTCTAATTTTACTTCTAAATGGTTATTATTTCGAATATTATTTTCATTCATTTATTTATTAAATAAATAAGTAAAATTGATATTAGAAGGAGATTCATGTAATTCTGCACTTTAGTTTAACAAAACAGGTAATTAGATACATCTTTAGGCATTATGAGTCGGCAGATAATGTAAGATGCCTACTCGAATCCTTGGTATACTAGTCATAGGCCGGATTGAGTAGGTAGGTAGGTACGCTTTTTTACCCACCGCTTAGTCAACCGTAAAATTGTGAATGGATGAAAATTGTGAATTACTTTTAAACAACTGCTTATGGCAAAACTAAAAAGGAAGGGATGATAAATTGCTATCTATTTTATCTGATGCTGTGTCAATATCTTGTCAGTTTTCAAAGCAATTCAATATCTCCTATCTAAAATTGTAGTGTAGAGATAGGTAATACATTGAAACCGGAAATTCCTTTTAAGTAGGTACCTACCTATATATCTAAGTAAGAAGGTAAGTGGTTAAAGATAGACACTATTTTTACGTGTCGGGTGATTAGTAAGTACTTAGTCAGTTTCTTCAATCCGTCAGTTGCATGTGGTATCGTTACCCCTATTATAATAAGTCAGTCATAAGATTCGTTAATTGGTCAGTTTCTTACTAAAGTTTTCTTAATTCGTCATAAGTATTAGTTAAACTTACACGGACACACATAAAACATTCGCATTGCAGCAGATATTAAAATCAGACACCTCAAGGAAAGGAAAACTTAACGAATCGTGAAAAATATCTAAAGCGTTAAGATAGTAAAAAAAAATCACTTACCGAGGAGTGATGCCAAGTGTCCCACAGGTCAATCAAACGGCACAAATGATTTAACGACCGCAATCCTTGCGGCCTTGGGGGCGTTATCTTGAGCCGGGGGCGGTTACCGCAACGGGCGGGGTCCACACTTCAACCCTTACTCCGACCACCGCATTGGCTAAACTCCAATAGGCGTGCCGCTCCTAATTCCTCGGCATAAATTGCTTCCCCTAAATACAGTCTGAAACTTAGATGATACACACATTGGAAGTCGATAATCTTGATAATTTACGGAAATGTCTTTCTCACAATGTTTTAAGTTCACGCAACTCGCAACACACCAAGCAGACAGTTATAAATCGATTTATAATTCCTTTTTTCGATTTAATATTGGGTTTCAGTTTAGGCGTGAAATTGGTTAAGTTATGGTCTTACTCTTGACAGGAACGATGCTTTGTGATTGATTTTCAGAGAAATAATTTGAAAACGGTAGGTTTGATAGCTCGATATAATGAGTGTGCTCCTATAGATAGCCACATGACGAGCATATTAGAGCTCTACTAATCGTAAAATAGAGTTTAAAAGAGTACCCATGTATCTACTTATAAAAAAAACAACTCTTGAGAGAGAAAAAAAACAAATTAATTGATTAGAGATTAGACATCAGACTTGTAACACTTTAGGAATAATACGTTCTACTTATCTTAAGAATTAATTTAGGTGTTCTTGGGTAGGGGTAGGTACTAGATACTTATTTAGTTGTAGGAATTATCGAGATATCTAGGTAAGTTAATTTAAGGGTATGGCCGCATAGGCCGCACAGGCGGCTTGCTATGCGCCTAGCGCGTAGAGTAGCTCAGCAAGTCGCCTAGCGAGTAGCTAAGTAAAACGAACGTCCTGGAATGTACGCGATGGGCTGCACTAGGCGCCAAGCTAGTCGTCATGCGAGGCGCCAAGTGTGCAGTACGGAGATACATTCCAGGACGTTCGTTTCTCTTAGCTACTCGCTAGCCACTAGGCGCATAGCAAGCCGCCTGTCAGTGCGGCCATACCCTTAGTGAACGTAACGACCTAACTATATGCTATTATTATGTACAAGAAAATAAAACTAGGAATAAAAATGCTTGAATAATTTGGAACCCATTTTTATTTTAAAGTCCCATTTTCAAAAACAGAATGAACTAATTATTATTAATTCATACACGAAAGTGCATTACATGCGACCATGAAACAAAGTTATAATGAATTTCATTTTTACAAAGTCATAGGTACCTACTAACGTTAGTAAATAAATACGAGCTTAACAACAGATTAACTTAATGTATTGTGCTTTGGAAACCTATACAATACTTAATAATAATATGAACTTATATTTTGTCCAACATTATTTTCAAACCGTGCAGAAATATGCAACCAATGACTGCATAATATCAAACTATATAATGTAGCCATAGAGTCAAACTCTAATCTATACAGGGTGTAATTAGACCAAAAAGCACGATAACCATCCCGAATCCACAATGATGTGCAAACCTATTCAAACAAAGCAGCATTTTTTGCTGCCTAAACTCGTCTTACACACACCTGTACAATAAGAGTCGTGAACAGCCGCGTAAACTTCTAGGAGGATTAGGGCTCGTTTCACCATTTGTAAATAAAATTTATCTGACAGATATTCTATACCTGTCACAGTCTAAAATGCAAAGTTTTATGAAATAGACATAGATTTATCTGTTAATTAAATTTTATCTGTAAGTGGTGAAATGAGCCCTTAGTATTTTAAGTAAAATATAGATGGGATAGGCCATTTTACTTGTTTGCCTTGAGATATTTATGTAGCATATTTTCCCTCCAGGTGGCGTAACAGAATTCCACCTCTCATGTAAGAAAACTTAAAAATCTGACCACTTAAATAACATTATTAGTCAAAGTATCGAAACTATAAAGTTTATGAATCAAATGTATAAGTACATAAGTTTATTTTTAGCTATACACATAAATACCTATAATGAGATTAGGAATTTCTACTCACAAATTCGAGTCGGCAAAGTTAGTAAGTAATTGGTACTTTAAATTTAAAATGTTTCTCATTTTGACCATGTGTGCCGGACAAGAATAGTTGCGTCTAGCTAGTTAAAAGTAGCGGTAGCTATTCTACACCAACCCGAATTTATGAGTAATATAAACCAGAATAAAATAACACGCAGTTCCAAATTATGACTTTTCTTAATTAGGCCATGACTGTGCCAAAGAACAACTTACATACATTTAAACTGTGATAATAAACCTTAATAGATAATAACTACAAGTGGACGAGTTCTAAATACTTACCTCTATTAGAGGCCATTATATACGTTTACATGTCCTTAGAAGTAGGTAAGTTACAAAATTGCAATAATATGTGACACAATTACATACATATCTAAATAACAAACTATTATTAGACATCTACACTTAACGAAGTATCATGTTATACATAAACATAAAAAGACAAGCAAGAATTTGTCTTATGAAATTTTGATACTAATAAGCACAATATATTGATGATGTCTATAAAATAATATACGCAACACAAGTACCTAATTAAAATGTATGAATGTACTTACAATGAGGATGACAAAACACGTCCGTGTCTAGAAACGGTTTAGGTGATTTTATTATCAGATTTTCGATATGAATGCAAATCCAAATCTAGTCTATTGTAGAAAAACTAAACCAAAGTATATACTGCAAAACCCGGATAATTCAATGCATTACTAATTGCGCATACTGAAATAATATAGATAAAGCAGAATAGGATGTAAGTACTTAGAATAAGTGATATACTCTATATTTATCACAAATTGTTAAAAACACCCGAGTCATTGAACCTCCGCTTCATGACAAGTCCTGCTCTAAAGAAATCCTTTCTGACATTATACTATTCAGTCATCGCGCAACCGACGCGTTCGGTTTACATAATATAGTAAAGAGAAGTCTACTTAAACTTGAGTACAGTCTACCAGCACAATCACAAGCACAATTCTTATCTATGCCTAATAATTACTCAGCTAAATATAATCAGGATGCGAAGATATAGATTGTAAAAATAAAATGAAGTAAACCGGGGGTTATCGCATCGTCATTCGTAATGTTATTTAGTACCTATACCAACACGCTGATGCTAAAATCGATCTTGAATTATATTATTGTCTTAATTCAGATCCATAGAGAAGTACGACAATCTTGGTTTTTGGAAAACTATATCATTAAAGTTCGATTGTAAACACATTTGCAGGTTATACACTGCCAATCTTCCGCTTAAAGTGCTGCTACATTCTTTCATTTATACTACACACTCTATTTTTTCCCGAAACAATATTATTTTAGTCCTTTGAACGCGAATCACCATGAAATATAAGTGTGGTGAACATGTCGCATGTCTCATTTTCACTCATTTTCACTGGTCGATAATGTTCTGACTGGCCACTGCCGAATGCGAAGGGTTTGAAATATTATCTGTTATACGTGGTATTTCACCGAATTTCATGTAATATATGTGAGTAAAACACTTTGCGGTTTTCCCTTTGAGATAATTCGCGGTTTTGTATTACAAACAGACAAAAATTCCACATTCTATAAACTTTTCTTTCTGTAAAAGACTTACTGACAAGTTAAAAATACAAACAAACAAAACTTCTACATTCTTTAAGCTTCTTTCAATCGGCTTTTATAAGCCCCCGGCGGCATTACCCTAATGTGGTGAAAGGTTTGACTTGACCCGTTAAAATGAGCCAAACTAATATATTGTTTTAACGATATATTAGGTTCTCTAGATCGATTGAGTACTGATTGGTTACTGCGATAGCACAGGGTTTCAAATGTCGTCTATAGGTGCGCCTTTACAAACTCCTCACGACATTCAAAATTTACACTCATCAATACAAACAGACAAAAATTCCACATTCTTTTCCTTCTGTGAAAGGGTTATTGACCAGTGAAATTGAGCCAAACAACTACATTTTTTAATTAACGTAATAAAACAGTTTACTGTTGTTTTATTCGACAGAAGTACCGACTTCCATATACCTGAAGTTTTCCGAAATGAAGAATTTTTATTTCTATGGTCTGCTGATGTGGGATTTTTTTCCTGCCAGCCCCAAGCAATCATTGTGCCGTAATGTCAATAGATGCAGTTTGTTGCATAGGAAGGTATTTAATTTACTGGACTTTATTCTCAAGTACATAACAGTTACAAAGTACACAACATGAAGTCTCACTAAGACTACATACCGTTTCCTAATAAGCAAACAAGTTAGATTGTTAAGTACAGACAATTCGCATAGATATACAACATCATATTATAAAACTTATAAGGAACCTACGCTCTGGCAAGATATTTTGTACTTAAGTGCGTTACAGTGTCGCAGATGCTGTTCCACGTAAAGTTATTGTTTTAAAAACAATAAAAGAAATCAATTCCAGTAAGACAACAGTCCTCAGAAAATTGCGAAATATTTAAAAATTTGCATACTCTTACCATAATATCATAAAATGAGATAATGAGTAAAAATTGCTTTTTATATTTATAAATTACATAACTTTAATCTTCTTACTACCGAAGCTGCGTTGCTAAGTCTAACACTTGCGTAATGCGTATGTATTTCGTAATAGAAAAGGCACGGCTATAGCGCAGTGGATGAGCCACTTACTTTCGTAAAAGAACGGTCCTATTTTTTGTCAACATTAAATTTATGAAAACGCATGCTCCGAGGTGAGTTGTAAAACTACTGCTGCCACTATGAAAAACTTCGAACCACTAAGCTAGTATTTAATTTTGTTAAAAATCTCCAATGATATGTAATGTAAGATCGTATATTTAATTAAGTATATTATGGTATACGTTATTATGCAAAATACTATTGTTCTTACACTATCATTCGAAGATTGTTTTGAGTCTATCAGAAGGTTCTTCCGAAATTAGGTACCAATAGCATAGCTAAGTCAGTTCATTCTGTCTTTGTAGCACAATTAACTCGGTATTTAGGTACATTAAACATTTGAAAAATGAACCCTTATTATTGAACCAGTATGTTGGTTTGGCATGAGTCCCGTTAGTTTGCTTTTTCTGATGATTGATTTTTTATGGAGTCAAGCTCAAATAGGGTTTACACAATTAATCTTAGGCGTACAGTACCAGTTAATTGTACAACAGACATTTCGTCATTGTGCGCGTAGAAATTGAAGATTTTTTGATCACTTATTTATAGCCATTGACAGGGTACATTAGAAACAATAGATTAGCTTTAAAAGTAATTTAGGTTTAGAATACGATTATAAGGTTACATTTATTTAACAATAGAAATGTGATATGTTTGTTATTTGTATTACAACTTACTATAATTATAAAACATCACGGTGATGATATGAAGAACATAGACGTAATAAGAGCATGGTTCATAAGAATCTTATCGTAACTTTAATATTACACGTACCTACATTTATGCTGTATTTCATAAATTACTTACTAAATGTTTTCAAGCTCAGAAATTATAATTATACATGAAATAATTTTAATTCATATTAAATCGTAGTTGTTTCTTTGGTGAATGGGTATAATACGAAATTAAATTCATAGCTTGTGTCTTGATTGACGATGATCAATTCATAAGATACCTATATAAAATAATCTAAGTCTCTAAATAAACTAAATCTAATTAATTAATTAATGATATAATAAATTATTGCCACATAATTTAAATGAACGAACACCACCTAAGATTAATCTAAAAAATCAGTATCACATATAAATATATTAACTAAATAAATCATTAATATTGCATTGTAGTTTTTATTATAATTACTTATCGTAAGCAAACCTAGAAATTAGATCAATTTGAAGAAATTGGCCATTAAACGTGAAATTTTGTCATTTTATATAGATATACATAATGTTATATTCGGATACAAATTATTGTTTTACGAAAAAATAAATGAATGATAAAGGTTTTTATATTACAATAGCTTGGACAACTTTTAAATTAGTGATGATTAAACTAAGGCTAAAGAACCCGCATAATGCCTACCTACTTCGTAGCGTCAACTTTAGAAAAGCAGAGCCTATTTCATAAAGAACCATAAAACATTATTTTGCGTATCAAAGTATAAGCTCAATATAAGATTCATTTATTTATTAGTTCCTTTAATAGTTATTGTAGTAAATGTGCGTTATCAACTATTTTAAACCGATTTTATTATACGAATTCCATAAATCCCTTCTAAACTATGAGACATGAAAATACTTTTAATTTATATTGAAAAAGTACAAAGGATATATTGAAATTCCTGTGGAAATTAAAGTACTTATTTAAAATCACGTCATTTGAAAATAAAATAAAGATAATATTTAAATATTGAATACATGTCTTATAAATTCTAGTTTATTTTAATACTGTTTAGCTCCACAGCCATGTTTGTGTTAGTATAACAATATAATTGTATTAACTTAAGATACACACAAACTCGTAAACAAGATCCAAGTTTAATGAGATACAAGATTACCTCTACTAATGTGCGTGCAACCAGAATGACTGTATCATGTCAAGAGGAACTGCTTAGTTTCAATGCAAAGGCGAATACTCTATTCACCAAACTAATTCAATAGAGTCTATTGAATTTGTTTGGTGAAACTGAGAGTATCGATAGAGAAGAGAGATTTAATCCAATATTTTAATACATCTCTCAAAGAATTCATTGAATTAGATATCATTTGTAGTATTCAATGTAGATTCAATTTATAATTTAAAAGAGGTAACGCCTTACATATGGGTCTATACACGTAAAACGACACATTATTAGTTATTATGACGTAGTTTTGAAGTAGCAAAGTTATAAAATACTAAACGTCTTTCGGTTTACGCAGTATGCAGCATTTCTCTAAGTCTAACACAGCAACTACGCCGATAAAGAAGAACATAAGTCGCAGTCCGTTTTTTATAGAGTAAAAAAGTGTTCGTCACTTACTACGTACAACCTGCAATCGCATAACAAGCTAAATCTTTAACGCTACGAGAATCCTAACAAATCTACCAGTATTACCTTATCAATGCTTATTTATATATCTGCAAGAAGCTCGGAGTAATAATGAGTGGCGCTCAAGTAGTCCAGCAGGCGCCTCGGGAGAGGCAGGCTGCTGATTAAGTCACGACGCACGTGCTTTAATATAACAAACCTGCAATAAATTATAAACACCATATTAATACATCCTTAAAATCGTCGTATATAAAAATACATTAGATTTAATAATGAATCACTTTGCTGTTTTGTACTAACCTGCACATATGTTGCAAGCTTTGCACGCGCTTAAATCTTGAGACTGGGTACAGCAGCTGAACGCGTACCGGTCCCAGCACTGGACGCAGGTTTAGGAAGAAGAGGTAGCGTCCACTGCGGGAAGTCTCCACTGCATTCTCAATGAACTCCACGATGGTCGCTGCTTTAAACATGGTGCACCCACCGAAGCAAAAATTACCTAAAAAGAACATACATTAATTGATTTTTCTACTTCTTGGTAATTCTTCTTCTTACTCAAGAGATTCGGGTTTTGAACTTACCCTGATCATGTTCTATCCTCACATGACGGAGTCCATTAAGTTTAAATGTCAATGTGAATATGTAATGGTCATCGCTGCTATCGCGTACAATGAATGACCCATCTGGTTCATTGCATAATATTTTTTCAGCTGCTTCAACAGAAAGAGGCCCCCAGTACCAACCATACTGAAATAAAAGGTGTATTTGATTTAATATAACTTTGATTATGTCCTTGCTGGTTGAAAAACTCAAAATACGTAATAAATAAAAGACACTTACGTCTTTGACCTTTTGTATAGAAGTGGCAAAGTCGGTGACGGCGTCATCATCATTGGCGGGGCGGCGTGAGTTGCGTGCCGTGCGAGGTGTCTGCGGAAGCGGCGGCAGCGCACGGCGTACGGCTGCGGGCAGGGACTCCTTGCTGCCGTTCAATCTCTCTATGTTCTCTACACTCTCTGCTACAGTTTGTCTTCGCCAGCGGAAGAGGTTGCAAAAGCTTTGTTTCAAATTTATTGACAAAATTCTTACGGTAGACATCTTAACTTTCTGATTTTGTCCTGTAGTCGATTTCTTCCCAGTTCTGTCATTATTTTCTCGTTCCACTATTTCATTTGATGTATTTTCCTTTGCTTTCTTACTCTTCATATACATGCTGAATGCATTTTTGCTTGATTTTTTATTATTGTTGTTAGTTTCTACAGACTTAGAAACTTCTTTGCTCTCCGTCAAAAACACAGCTGTACTGGCGCTGCTGTTGATATGCGTGTTGGAGTTTGAACGCGAATTGTGATTGTGAATAGCCACATTAGCAATGATCGCGTTATTTCTTCTGTGTATAGTATTCCTGCACTCAGAATCACTAGAGCTCGAGTACAACGTATGCAAATATCGTCTCATCTCTCGTAAAGTCAGATGAACGGATTCATTATCTGAATCTGCACAAGCCTTTTTACCCGACGTGCTAGGTAAACTATACCGTTTTGTTCTAATACCCTTGCTTCTGATATAGTCTCTAAACTTGTGGTTCTTCTCGGGAGGCGCGTGATTAGTGCCAGTTATTTGAGGCGTACTTTTGCCTCGTTTCTTATTATTTCTTGTGGACTTCTTGTTTTTATTTTTCATGTTACCTTGCCCAGGATGAACAACGTCTATTGGAACCGCATAAATATCACTATCGAAGGGGACATTATACATGTCCGTTATATCGGATGTTTTAGCAGATAGCGTGTCATGTGATATGGCTTGTGTGATGAAACTTGAGTCGTCAGCTTGGAACTGAGTGACAAGCGAATTATGGCTGCTAGAGAGGCGGGAGGTGAGTGAGTTTCGGGACGATGGCCGATTCGCTCTCCCGGGGCTAAGGTGTAGCAGACGTGGACTCGCAAATCTGTGATTCAAACACTGGCGTCGTTCGTACAAGCTCTCTGGTATCAATTTTCTTGAATATATTGGCGAAATATGCCTGCTAGGCTCAGGAATATCTAAGTTTACTGTTTTTATAGGTTCGTCTTCATACGCATATGTTATAGGCACGAACACAGATGAACATTTATCTTTATCCACTAGAATAGGATTATCCTGCAAGATGGATATTGTGGTTATTTTTAGCTAGTAACCAAATTTTAAAAGTTTCAGGTAGGTATTAGTAAAAAAATATGATGAACTTACTTGAAACTCTGGAGGTGGTTCAAGAACTACTTTTGCGGGTCCTTTCTTTACTGTGTTAAAGAAATCACCACACATACGCTCAGAAGTCTCAGTTGACTCACACAGTGATAATGATCTTTCATCAAAATCACTTTCTTGCAACTGCACAGAAATAAATTGCATCTATTTAGTGTAGTGTTCCTTATCATTTATGTCACACACAGTCAGCATAACAAACAGCAAAAGAAATGTTTCTCACATATATATTCATTAGCTCCAAATACCGTGGATGATTAATATTCAAATAGTTTTGAGAACTATAGCCATCACATAGTTTTTCGCTTTTAGTAGCAGAATAGATTTAGTAATACAGAAATGGAAATATTTATGATCAATAAATATATCAGCAATAATTGCTTACACCATAACCTATTTTACATGCAATGCCTCATATACCTCTACTGTATTTATGACTGGATGCTGCTCGCGATTTCGTACCTACTCATTTATCATCATATCTTGGAAAAAAAAAACATCATATACAAAAATAATATACCCCACATGTTATTTTGTTACATAAACTACAATATTGCCAAGTTTCATCAAAGTTCATTCAATAGTTTTTGCTTGAAAGAGTAACAAACATCCATATCCATCCATCGGCACAAACATTGACATTTTTAATATTAATAGGATTCATCAGTCAATACATATTCTGACATTAACTTCATCACTTTAACCAAATGATAAATAGGTACAACAACGCAGTGCAGGGAGGGGGAATGAACATTCAAAATAAACAGACAGCAGGTTTTATGCAGTTGTATAGGTACATATAACCTTTATATTTCCTAGTATCAAATACAATAATAACCTGCAATTATGACACTGCATCTTTGGACACGCTTCTCATATGTCACATTCACATGAATATCATAGGTATCAACATGATAAGTATACAATATCATGCTGACTATTAAAAGCTCATGTAAAAAAACAGCTTTGCTGATTAAAATATACCTTTATGAATAAAGAGATGTTCAATATAAAGTAACATTTTAAGAAATAAAAAGAGTTATTTCGCTACAATAATTAATTAGATTTCGCAAAGCTATTTACTCATCTAACATAAATACACAGCTTATTTAAACAATTTTTTTAAGGATAGGTAAAAGTTTCATGTTATTTTACCTACTTTCTATACAATTTATGTGCAAACTGCTGAAATTTTAGAATTTTAACTGGACACAATTCCAAATTTTGATATTCCACATAATAAGTAAAGCAGTTTAACAATATACCATTCTACCCTTTTTTCATTAAAATTGAAACATACAATATAGCAAACACAAAAGTATAAATCAACTAATTCAAATTGGTTTTTATGTAAGGTAACTAAGAAAGAATAATGAAATTATATCACATTATGAGGTACCGAAAATAGTACGTGGTTATACTCAAAATATGCGCTTAGCAAAATTACAAAATATCAGTAGTGCAGTAGGTACCTACCTAAGCATGGCAGCAGCATTCAAAATGGCAATTTCATAGAGATACGTACGTGTTATTACTACAAAAAAATTACAATATCGCCAAGCTAAGACAAAAGGAATAAGGATGGCTACGTACCTCTGATGCGACGTGATGCCATCCACTCGCGGAGTCACTGGAAAACGAGCCACTTGTAATCAGCAGACCACTGTCTTCACTAAGAGGAGGCGCTTCTGAGAGTGTTGAGAATGAAGGCGGCGACTCCATTACCTGGAACGCCGCTATAGTTTTAAATATACTAACACAAACATAAAGTAAACAGTAATAATTTGTATAATTTCTAAAGTCGAAGAAAATATTCTCCAATGCCTTTTTAACAAGACATTTTCTTTTTTTGACGAATGAATGAATGTATGAACGAGTGAGAGTTTGTTCCATTCCATATAATGATTGAGTGAGTGAGTATGAAAAGCTAAGGGATGGGAATCAAAAAGCGAGACTCGTTCAGAGTTTTACATACGCAAATTATTATTACCATAAGTTTCAAAACGGAATCTCAAACGCAGTAAAATTCAAACTACGCAATCAGTTTTTCGATCAATTTTTCGAAATTCCGATGTTAATTCATATACATACGCTTACATACGAAATTAAGGATGAAATCACTTTACCGAATTTCGCAATTGAATTCCTGACTTGAGTACAGAGAAAAAAAAAATTATAATTACTGCTTATTTACCTTCCCTACACCGTTGCAACAATCTCTAAAAATTACCAAAAAAAATTGAATGACGGCCGTTAAACGTCCTTTTCATTTTTAATTAAATATCCTGTGAAAATGTATTACAGTCTGTAATTGCAGTTCTTTATTTCACAAAGATGTCAATAAACGTGTGCACCCAAAAGATGACAGGTTGTTCGAAAAGCATAATGACGATGGGAATACCAGATAGAAAGTTTTGGTCATTAAATTAATTGTGGATGTTTAATTTAAAGATAAAATCTCTTCACATGATATTTATTAATTTGTAAGAGCTTGAAATCATCTCGGAAAGTCTCGGAATCCGTTATCTTGCGCATGGAAACGAATATTTTTTGTAAAGAACCGATGAACATGAACCTATAAAATGTATAAGTACTGAGTGATTCCAAAGAACCGAATGGTTTAGTGAGTCAATTAGATCACTACTTTTTAATCACAGATCACTCCGCATATTTATTGACAACGACACACAACACTAAAGTCTTTAGTCTTTTTCTTTTTTCGTTGTTCCTTGAGAAGAGTGAGATAAAAACCCTGAAACTGCTAAAACTGAGAGAATATATATTTTAATATTTTCACGTATATAACAATTAATGATAAGTAAATAACATATATTAGTAGTTGTATAATATTCACTATGTTTTATCAAACAGCTAAGTTATATGTGGGTTTTGCATCGATGATCATGAGCAGCGTTCAAATTCGGCCGACAAATATTTGGTTATAATGATGTGTTATTAACTTTATCCAATCGTCGACAGCATGTTCTAGTTTAATACCAGTTAATAAAATAATAATGATCATGGCCGATACGCACGTGGCGAATATAGTAAATGAAATTTTGGTAAGTTTCGGTTTAGGTTTCGTTGGTGATGGAAGTGGTGTGAATCTTGTCATGAAACGTAATGATGTTGCAGCGTGTGGAGGCCGTGGAGGAGGCTTTTAGCTGCTTTCTGGTGTACAAACCGGAGCAGGAAAATGAGAGGCTGTCTATGTATCAAAAGAAATTATGTGCCGTCATGACTACGCTGAGCGCAGAGCTGCAGGAGTCTGCTATCCGGCAGTACCTGACGCTCACTGCTGTTCTCACCAACCGATACAAAATGAAACAGCTGCTTATGCTCATGGAAAATCTAGTAAACACTAATATACTTCAGGCCAGGTAGGTGAAATCATTTCAGAGTTTTATAAGAAAACATGTGACAAGTGAAAGTAATACAATAATAATAAAACATTTTCAATTTTATAGGATGCTATGTGATTGTATATTGACAAGTGAAAAGCTGGTTTACCAAAATGCTGACTATTGGATAGAGTGCTTTAACCTCATCAGACGAATAATCGGAGGTGTAGATTACAAAGGAGTTAGAGAAATTATGAAGGTTGGTATTTTTATTGATAGACAATGGAATTTAATGACTATAAGCAAATAAAATAGTGATCATTATTTACATTCTCATTCATTACTTTACAGGGTTGTCGGGAAAAAGCACATACTTTACCTGTACGATTAAATTCTAGTACAATGCCTCAACTAAAAGCGCTTTATAATGTAATTGAGTACATATTTGATAGAAATGCATCATTGCTCCCAGCTTATTTTATTGTGACTGAGATACAAAAAGATTACCCAGATAATAACCATTGGCCCCATTGGGTAAGTATTATTTTGTAATAACAATAAATCGAGTACCTAAACAAAATCTTTCCTTAATATTAAAATGATACATGATAGTTTTAGGAACCTGTATCTAAGAAGGTCTGTTAAAATTAGGTGTAAGAACTAAAAAAAAATTAATGTCTTATGTACTATTATGACAACAGAAATTAAATATGTATTGTAATTTTTTTCAGCAATTGGCTAAACTGTTGACTAGCTTTGTAGAAAGCTTCAAGCCATGTGCCCAAATGGTTTCAATTATTGGACACTCTCACATGTTGCCTGTTGTAGAATTTTCTGGCTACGCTGACCATCTCATAAATCCATGGCGACTTGATCCAACCACACTTAAATTTTCATTAAAAGGAAATTTGCCTTATGACGATGAACTCCTTAAACCACAGATAGCATTACTGAGACATGTGTTGCAGCAACCTTATTCTAGAGACATGATGTGTTCCATGCTTGGACTTCAGAAGCAGCATAAACAGCGCTGCATAGCGTTAGAGGATCAGTTAGTTGAACTTATGATACTGCCTATGGAAAAGAGTGAACAGGAAAATGAAGATGACGAAATGTCTTCTACACATTGGTGTTGGTTGCATCTGTCATCTCAAGTCATATACTTAATTTTGATAGGTTTCGCTTCATTCCCTAACATTGTAATGGGACTACATAACAAATTAATTGGGCGAGATATGAAGAAAGGAAGAGATCACCTCATGTGGGTGCTTCTACAGTTCATATCTGGAAGTATTCAAAGGAACCCACTTTCTAACTTCCTACCCATAATCAAACTACATGAACTCCTGTATCCAGAAAAAGAACCATTACCAGTTCCCGATTGCACAAGAGCTTACTGCACACATCAGATGGCGGTAGTTTGCATCTGGATGCACTTGTTGAAAAAAGCTGAGTCTGAACATAAAACAATGACCATGCCACAGAACTTAAAAGTACAGTATGAGTATGTATTCATATCTTATGGTTTTGGTTCTTATAATAATAATATTCTTCAAAATTTAAAATCTTGTATCATATTTTTAGGTTCCTCCAGCATCTTGTTAATTCCAATAACACTCCAACACTCATAGGATCAGACTACAGAATAGCACTATTGTGCAATGCTTATTCCACAAATCAAGAATACTTCGCGAGACCAATGGGAATCATTATAGAGACATTGTTTGGGAGTCAGAAAGCTATGCCGAATGGAAACCCAGCGACGCCACTGCCGACAGTACCGTTGTCTATGTGCATTTTGGATAGCCTTACTTTGCATTGTAAAATGTCACTTATACACTCCATAGTAACTCATGTGGCAAAGTTGGCTCAAAACAAGACGAATATTCCTGGCAGCAGTATGATGGCACCAGCTTTAGTTGAGACTTATAGCAGGCTACTAGTTTACACAGAGATAGAATCTTTGGGAATAAAGGGATTCATAAGTGAGTGTTGAATAAACAACTACAAGTTTATACATTTAACTTTTAAGTACTATAAAATGTACGTGTTTTCTATTTACAGATCAGTTGCTACCAAATGTCTTTAAGTCACATGCGTGGGGCATATTGCACAACTTACTGGACATGTTTTCTTATCGGATCCACCACATACAGCCACATTACCGCGTCACGTTGTTGTCCAACATACATTCGTTAGCTGCTTACCCACAAGCTAATCAAACACAGTTACAGTTGTGGTCAGTTTTTTTTTCATCTAATTCTTAATTTATTTTGGGCTCTAAGCATAAAATAACTTTTTTGTGTAACGTTTGTCAGAATTCAACTTATGATTGATCGGGTGAATCATTTCAGTTTTGAGAGTACAGCGCTGCGATTGATCACTAGCCTGGGCAGTTCGGGAGTGCAGTTGCAAATGTCCCGCGTGGTGTCTGAACCCAAATCCTTGGTGTCCAACGAGAGTGAGGAGCTCAATAGGGTGCTGGTCCTCACTTTAGCTCGTGGAATTTACATGACGGGAACTGGTAAGAATTTCACCTAAATCTACATATTGAGTGTGCTACGACGATAATATCACTGGCGATTCTCTCGCTTGCGCAGCCAGCCCTTATCCAGCTTTTCCTTTGCAGGAAGCGATGGTGCCGCCGTGAAAGAATTACTCACTACAATAGTAACAAACACTCCACACATGTGGTCTCAACACACGCTACAGTGCTTCCCGCCTGTACTAGTAGAATTCTTTTCACAGGTTGGTTATCAATTAAGGATTTTAATACTACCTACTTGTGTCTTTTGAGGGTTATTTACTCGTATGCATGCAGTACATATTTTATTGGTGTTTTGTTAATTATAATTTGTAAGCTCGATTCACAAAACGCTAAACTTAACGTTTTAAGAATGCAATATGATATGATAAACTAAGATATTCTTGGCAGAACCCAGCCCCAAAGGAAAATAAACAACTACTGAAGAAGTCTGTTGAAGAGGAATATCGTAAATGGACGTCGATGGCGAATGATAATGACATTATTTCACATTTCTCTGTCCCTGGTACGCCGCTATTCCTTTGTCTGCTATGGAAGATGATTTTTGAGACTAACCGGATTAATCCCATCGCCTTCAAGTAAGTTATCGTATTAATTTATCACTATTAGCAGAACTTGTCATAATACCTTGTCATAAATAATTTAAATTCCAGATTACCTTTTCTGTTAAGTTTAAATTAAATGTTGCTATATTTTTGTGTAGGTATATTATCTAGAACCTTGTGAATTATTTTTTGGGTTAGCTATTGTACTTTATACAAATGTATTTATTTATGTATTTTAAAGGATTTTAGAGAGGATAGGCGCGCGAGCTCTTTCAGCTCACCTTCGCAAGTTTTGCGACTACCTGATGTTCGAGGTGACGAACCCTGCGGGGGGGCCGCATATCAACAAATGCGTCGATGCGATCAACGATATCATTTGGAAATACAACATTGTCACTATCGACAGACTTGTGTTGTGTTTGGTAAGTCCTAGAACTCTGCTTAAACTATATTATGTGCTTATCTAAAATTGAAAAAAAAAACAAAGACATTATTTTCGTAAATTGTAAATCGTAAATACTCGTTCGAATGCCTTAGTTAATTGTTCACCACTGGCACATTCATATAGCTGCATTGGTTACTTTTTAGGTATTGCGTCCAAATCCAGATGGAAATGAAAGCCAAGTGTGCCTATACATTATTCAGCTGTTGCTGCTAAAGGGATCGGAGTTAAGGAACAGAGCTCAAGACTTTGTCAAGGACAATTCTCCAGAACATTGGAAACAAAACAATTGGTACGTTTTTATATATGTCATGATTAAGTTCATAGTAAATGGCGTCAAAATTATGAGTATTTTATATATCACAGGTATGAAAAGCACTTAGCCTTTCATCGAAAGTATCCCGAGAAATTCGCTCCTGAAGAATCGAACAATGCATATGGCGGGCCTATTCCTGTGTACCTGAGCAATGTGTGTCTCCGCTTCATTCCGGTATTAGACATTGTTGTACACAGACACTTGGAGATCCCACAGGTCAGCAAGAACCTCGAGCAGTTGCTGGAGCATTTGGGTTATCTGTATAAGTTCCACGGTGAGTGTACGCAACGTTACGGATATCAGAAACTGATCAGTTTAAGTTGTTATAAAATTTATTCTTTGATATGAGTTCTTATACTAATACTCTAATACCTATTTAAAATTTCTAGACCGCCCTGTAACGTTCCTGTACAATACTTTACATTATTATGAAACGAAACTACGGAACAACCCGCTTTTGAAAAGAAAGCTTGTAAATGCGGTACTCGGCTCGTTGAAGGACGTCAGGCCTGCGGGCTGGGCCGCCACGGAAGCCTTCCAAACCTACCTCGCTAAAACAGACGTCGAAGCTACCAGCTGGGCACCAGACCTCAACTACTACCTAAGCTTAGTTAATAGAATGGTCGATAGTATCCTTTTCTAAACCTAAGAATTATACGTATACATGGATTGCTAGCATTAAAAATTAAATTATTTTTCGTTCACGTCTAGTCATAACAACTTAGCCAATTTTTTATTTCGAATGATTTCTTTAACGATACTTTCAGCGATGAGCGGCAACTCTCATTTTCCAAACACAGATTGGCGATTCAACGAGTACCCTAACCCATCAGCTCATTCACTTTACGTGACTTGCGTTGAACTTATGTCTTTGCCGTTAGCGCCTAACTTTGTTGGTAACAACCTATTCGATGTCGTCACCAAGGGTTTCGTCGTTATACCTGCGACTAAAATACAGCTTTGGATCAACGCGATCGGTCTTATAATGGCTGCATTGCCTGATCCTTATTGGACAGTGTTACACGATCGCATATACGATTTGATTATCAATAACGAGATGATAGAGTGGCCATTCCCTCACTCGCCTTTCCAACTATTTAACCTGACAACTACTAACGACGCTATGCTGGAGAATAAGTACAGTTTGACATTAGCACTGGCTCATTCTATTTGGTACCACGCCGGGGCTGGACAAATTATGCAAGTTCCTCAGTAAGTACTCAACTGTTTACCTACTTTTTCCACAATTATCAATCACGCTCTTACTATAGTGCACATAAACTTTTGTTTTACATTTAAATGTTTATAATCATCAATGCATCTATTTCTCATGCTATACAATTTAACAAAATTTTTTGTTTTTTCTTTGTTTGCCACGCGAACTTTTTATTTTAATGCTTTTCTGTTTTGTTCTGTCGTTCCAATTTAAGTACTTTTTTTCTCTCAGCATATGTTGTTTTTTTTTCATCGTGTCTTACTAATATTATTAGGCAAGTCACACAGCTCTTGTTTGTTCCTTTCATCATTTCCGGTTGTAAGATTTAGTACATGAATCTGAACCTCGATCCTATATCATAGATACAAAAATTAAATGAGAATTTGGTTAAATTTCAGGTTCGTAAAGGAAAAATTGTCACCAGAGATAAGGACGGAGACCCAGTTGCTCTTTCTGTGTCATTTGGTGGGACCTTTCTTGCAGAGGTTCAACTCGGACTTGTCGCGGGCCGTCATGGACATCACAATCACGCTGTATGAACTTCTTGCACACATCGACAAGGCACAGCCTCATCTTCAATACATCGATCCAATTTGTGATCTACTGTATCCTTTTTATCAACTTTTTATAATGCGTATACATTTTATTACATTCACATATCCATATACTGTTACATAAGGTATATTCAGAATAACAAGGAAAACGATTGTCCCCCCATTAGATGTCGCTTTGGTTGGGATTGCTTCCGCCAGGTAATTCGTTATTGATAGACTGAATAATATTACTCACTACGGCACGTATGTACTGTACATTGTAAGAATAAATTCCTTAAACAAAGTGCAGTTACCACATTAAATACATGTTCGTCGGTGACACGATGAAGAACGAGGTGGAGAGCGTGATTCGCAAGTTGCGGCCAGCGCTGCAGATGCGGCTGCGGTTCATCACGCACCTCAACGTGGAGCAAATCAACACCGCCTAGCAACACGACTACTACAGCTACACGCCCTCAAGCTCGAGCTCCAGCTCCGAATGAAGGCAAAGCTGTAGTTTAAACTCACTCATTTATCGATCGGTATGGAATGTAGCAGTATTCATTATGTTCTCAATACGGTGATAAGTTTGATACAATATAAAATATGTACCTATTAATAGGTATCTTCAAGTCTACACGATTTGGAAACGACAATTTTAAATATCTACTTACTTAAAAACATGCACATCGAGATGAAACATGATGGAGATCGAATTAGAGGTTAGCAGTTACAAAGGCATGATAATATCTCCATTGGTATAATTAATTCGTTAAATTATACATTCAAAGTAATCCATCCATCGATATGCGTAGTTCGATAAATGATTGCTAATATGAACCGCATAAATAATAAATTTTATGTAATGTGAAAATATGAAGCAAGTCGCTGGTGAAATTATAATATTACAGTTTCGCTGTATTTACAGATACGGCTAAATCAATTATCGACGTGAAGGTTTTCTTTCCGTCTCTCGAATAACACAAACACTTGTAAAAATTTAAATATTTGTGTTTTTATATCGAATACTTTCTTATTGATTTTAATATGGTGCGATGTTCTCCAAATTGTTTATTAGCACTATCGATTAGGTACCTATTTATGACATTTTATTTTGTAAAGCATCTTATGTAGTTGTAAGATAGTTTCAATTTAATGTAGTAGGAGATTACGACTCAAATATGTAAAATTAATCGATTGAAATGTAAAGTGGGGAATAATCATTATCATTTAATTATCCGGTAAAACGAACAAGAGTTATTAAGGAAATACTTTAAAATCATTAACTTCTGTCATTCTTCTCTTGGCCAATAAATTATAATGGTCCTTTTACACTAGGCCATTTAGACGAGACATTTTAGGCCAGGCCAATATTGGCTTCGTGAGAATAGACCTAGGCCCATGATTGGCTCTATTCTCACGAAGCCAACACTGGCCGGGCTTACTGGACTGTCTCGTCTAACAGTCTTATGTAAAAGGATCATAACTATCGTGAATTCTAATATTTGTGACTTCTATAAGGCAAATTTTAAAGGATTAAATCATAAAGCAATAAATCCGAACGATTGTGATCGGTTAAAAAAGGGAATAAAATGTCTTGGGAGCCTACCTTTCGTCTAAAATAGCAATAATTTTATAACTTTACAACTTGAGCGTGAACAAATGCAATAATTACGGAATTCAATCGAAATAATATTAAACAAGGCTTAGACACTTAAGTCTAAGCCTTAAGTCATGGCGACACCCACAGAAGCAGCCATCTTTTGAGATACTCCATACTCGATCTAAGTGGTGATCTGTGGAAAGATGAATCTTGTGTCATTTTATACCTGTTAGGTATATTAAATAATAATATTTTAGCTTTGTTTCCGATATTTACAATTATTTTTGAAACACCTTAATGTGCGCATACGATTCTAATAATCGTAATAATTTTATTGGATACCTATCTAAATATTGTGGCTTCAATAGGAACACCATTATTTTACAAATACTTTAACGAATAATGCGAGACGGGAGGCGCTAATTCAAATTGTTAATGATATGAAGTTAATGAGGGACTATAAAATGAGTGTACGTCTCGTTGTTTTTCTAATTTCAAAGTAAATTCTGATAGGTACTTTGGTGAACCGACCGTAATTATCTTCGGTTATTAAGGGACATGGTGAAATTTAAATTTTGATAATGCCTGTTGAAATAGTTTACAGTAATTAAAGTTAGACTAAGACTAACAAATTTGAGCAATAAATTTTATAGTAAGTAAATCAAAACAAACCATACCGCGTGAGCCTTGAAAATGGTATCAATTTTAAATTATATTCATATTATTGTCTAGATTAATTATATACTATCATCACAAAATATATACGAAACTGAAGTAGGTAGTAATTTAAATAATTTTGGTTGGGAAATAGAAAGATCATTATTAAAGTCAATGTTAGGTTATAGTATAACCCATAACTCCATTAAAGTGCTTAACATTTACAAATATACCTCTGTAATGTTCGCCTCAGCCTTATATTACTTACACATGTAGCTTAGTGAATAAAAGTAAGGTTTATATTTCATACATTACTCATGGTCCATTGATAAAGGTTTGGACCTATCTGGATTGTAAGAAATGAGTGAATTCGCGTTCTGTTTATATTGCTGCTAGTTTTTGTATAGGTATTAATATATTTTTTGTATTGTTTAAAGTCGATGCAATTCGCTTTAAGACGGAACGCGGCTTCTTTAGGAGAAATATTGCAGATACGAGTATATTTGAAGTTACAAAGAAAACGTATTTTTATCACATTAATATTTGCATACATCACGTAGATAATGTACCTTACATAATATGCCTTTTTATAACGACATATTAGATAGTTTTAGAGTGGCAAAGTCCATACTTTTTTTTGGGATTGCAACTGCCACATAGTTTTATAAAAGTTAATGTTTTGTGTTTTCATGTTAGGTGTTTTATTATTTACATGGTATTTAGTCGGACAAAATGAAACAAGATTAGGACAACTTGCATTTAGTTGTGATGTGATGAGTTTTGCTGACTTACTACACATCTTTGGGACTTGTCAATCCCCGCCTAAACGAAAAGCAATAGAAAATAAATAAATACTTACTAAATACAGTTAACGTTATATAAAATGACAATGCAATAAATATTATCACTATTATATTTATAAGGATATCTTGTTTTCTAGTGTTTACAGTAAGTGATAAATAAATTAGTTAATAATATGGTTACCTGCTGTTGAAGAAAAAGCAATAGACGTGATAACGTAAAAATAAAATACTTTATATATTTATACTCTGCCTGTAGTCAATTGACTAATGTTCACTTCGTCGTAGTTGTAGGTGTAAGTGAGAGATCATTGGCTTGAAAATGGACTAGTAGTGACAAAAACTACTTAAGTAATTTGTGCTCGTATATTTAGGTGATCCACGTGTGTACCGTGTGAAGTATGAACAGCGATGTTTATGACAAAGTTTATACAATATGGTATTGACCTACAACTCAATCGTTCTGTAAAAATAAAAAATACACAAAATCTTTAGTTACAATACGCGGTTGTATAATATTGCATATTGCACATCGAGTTTAAAAAATCGCCTCGTTTTCGTAGAGCATTATAATACGTATTGCCATAATAACACGCTGAACCTTATAAAGGGAAAGGGTAACGGAATAATGCGATTCCGTAGAGATGAGTGTGGTCAAAAAATCCTTAATTTTAACATACTTGTATTTTGATAAATTGGCTTTCCTTTGTATTTGCGATCGCGGTGATTGCTACTAAGCACGTTTAACCGCCAGGCTTTATGCATTTATAAATTATAGTGCTCTATTACCTTTCTCCTGATTTCTGCGCATCATCTAGCTTTTGGAATCGACAGAGCTGCACGGTAGCTAATGAAATTTACGTACCTACCCAAAACTCAAAATTATGAAAAGTTTTAGTTTCAAGCTTCAAAATAATTTATAACATTACTGGAGTTCTGGCCATAAGGCCATAATATACGTTTTATACATGGCCAATATAAGCCAGTCGTTGCTTTGCCGCTAGATCTAGGCGCGTGAAGCAAATTTGTTTATTTTTTATCATATAACTTTGTATTCATTTTATCTATGTGAGTAGAGGAATCAATTAATCCTCTAAAGAAAAGCTTTTTTGTTTCTGTCTTTTGTTCATCAGTTTAAAAATAGTTTAATATTAATTTCTTTAAATATTGATAGATTGACATGACTATCAAGTCACAGTACATACTGTCTGGTTGTTCTTAAATTTAGGTACTTTTAAGAGGATATAAATAAACAAAATCCGGCGTTGTTTAAACTTTATCTAGCGTTATAATTCTTCAGAATCTTGAAGGTTTGCTTAAAATAAGGTCATGCCGTTACCGCGGGAGGGGCAATAGTTCCGTTGTTCTGCTGAGGGGCAATACTTAACTCTAGTTTTCTAGAACCTACTAAAATGTTATTTTTCTATAAAGTCATAGATGATACTTGATAGTAAAAAAACTGGAGTTGAAACGGCGGCGTAGTTGCTGCCCCTCTTACGGAAATTAGTGTAATATAATCGACCGAATCATACCTATTTATTTGCCATGAGTCAAACAAATGTAAGCTAGATATTTATTTATATTAAAAGTTTCTATATTTGTAATATCATCACAACTAATTTGTTTTCCCTGATTTTTGTCTGTCAGTATAATCAAAATTATTTTGGGACAAGAACTTTGAAAACAATTAATACTTACTCACCTATGCTAATAAATTAAGACCATTGTCTATTGAATTAAGATTACTTTGATTAGTGTAAGTATTTAACATTGTATCTTACAATTTGCACTCTAATGTTTCTGGTTGTGTTGTACACTATTTAGTTAGTTATAATTAGTTGTATTTAAATTGTCTTTGTATTACCCATATTTTACTTACTTAAGTATTGACGAAGTGTTGTGATCGTTTAAGTAGTTCAGTGTACAGAAAAATATTCGCTGGCTTTTCGGTAGGTACCTCAATGTTAAAGTGGGCCTAGTCCTTGCAACTTCATGTTTGCTTTGATCTTATTTTGAAAGGCATCTTATTTTGCAAAGTGCTCTTTGATGAATAGTCTAATTTTATGGCATTGAATCAAGTACTCTGGTTTCTGCTTATAAGACATTCCGATAATCCTTTGATAGATAATTTGAAACTCTTTCTACTATAGCGACACAGAGTTTGTTTTGGCCTACTCGAGAATAAAACAACTACTAACACAGATTGTGTCAAATCTATACTTGTACAGAACCTTAACATTTACCCGTTCCTACAAGCAGTCACTATGCGCTAATTAACCTAATATCTTATTGTGCCTACCTATCTTAAGTCTGCTTGATTGATATACCCTATGACGACGACTACTAAGGCCTTTAAACTTCAGAATGAGAATGGTATCACAATAGTACACACACTAAGCCGCAAAGTGGTTAGGTACTTGATACATATTTCTAAACAAAGTTATGTTATTTATTTTCTCAAAGGCAAAGACAAACATTTTGGGCAATGGCGGCAACAGACCTTATAAGTGGTGACTTTCTTTCCATCACCACCTTACTCAATGCTCAAACAGTTTGTCGGGACCTTTCAATTTCCTATTTATTACACTTACTTGTCGTGTTATTTTATGAAGATCAATCATAAATTATATTTAACGAAGAATAAGTACCTAGTAAGTTAATAAAATAAATAGTTTTTGTCTAACACTTAACATATTATTATTGTGAACTTTGATTTGAACAATTATTTCTATTCCATCGTAGTATGATCTTATTTATTGGTCGTATAATGGTCGAAACTTGCTTAATTAATAACAAAATACATTACTTACATTTTGTGATATTTTGTAGGTGAATCGTCAGTTTGTCGTTTAGTGATTGATTGATTACGTATTTATTTAGCATATAAGGTATGTGTATGGAGATTCTTTCTATTTATTGATAAAATTCATATTTTTTACTTTAATCTGTGTTTAATTTTCTCCAAAATTAATACTTTTTACCTCTTACGCCCGGATTTTGAATCAAGCGTTAAGTCTGTTCACGTCTTTATTTCATTGGCAATGAATGATCTTTGCCAAAACCAGACTTGGTAAGAAAGTACCTATATTAGGAGACACTTACGTAGTTAACTTCTAATAAGTAGTACCTACTATTCCCTATTCCCCTTCATAACGCAACTATACTTTTTTTTAAATCTAAACACAATCCTACCCAAGTATAAAAGTAAAATCAACCACTTTGTCAATATTTAGGTACTTAGATATTAAAACAAATGAATGATTAACGCGTTACGTAGATAATTGTTAGGCAGGTATGTTACATTTAAATACCTATACGACGATAATCTAGCTAGCTAGACACTAGTTACGTATTCGGTCGATCGTAGTTGGTAAGGTACCTACTCTACCTCCTTAGTTTTAAAGTAGATGCCTAGATATTCGTCAAAATTCAAAAATTAAATGATGAAGTTAAATAATACTAAAACGAAATAGCACATAGTTAAGTAATTAAGTAGGTATTATTTAATTAATGATTTTCCTTTTTATTAAGACAATTGAAGGCGATTCAAATTACGCGCGCGCGACCCTGCTATACAAAATATTTTCATTATAATTCCATTTATCAAATCATATAGTTTAAGAACATTAATTCTTTTAAATTAATTTTTAATTTAATACTTAAGATAAAATAAAGTATCAATAATGAGATTAGCGAAGAAATAAAATATAATAAATATACAATTGACTCAGTTTCACGGGTTTGCGCAGGATGAGGGCCGCCATTTTGTGATCGCGGCACCTACCAAAATGAACCGCGTTGCTTGGCAACCAGGTACTCAGTCGGCTCCGACCGTTTTGTAGTAGTGTCGTCAATTCCGTTGGTTGATGCGTTTGTAACGCTAGACAAGCGACTGTGAGTGTGAATTTACTAATCAAACGGCATCGCTTTCACGCTAGTATTGTGATACTGTGCGTTTTTTGCATACTTGTGATAAATTTTTCGGAACAATGGCAACAGAAGTAACAAATAATATACCCGAGACGGAAAAGGAGAAGGAATTAAAAGAAGAAGCCTCGCCGGCAGACAATGGTCAATCCAAAGAAGAACCACCGGCGTCAGGGGAGAAAGGTGACGAAAAAGCTGAGGAGAAAAAGCCTGAAACGGCACCACCAAAGCCCACGGTTCACAAGGCAAATTATGAAAAAGATACAGTGTATCTGTATCAGTTTTCGCGAACTCCTTTGTTGCCGTCTACTTCCCCATACTGCTTGAAAGTCGAAACATGGCTTCGCCTGGCCGGCATCAAGTACGAGGTAAGTTTAGATTTAATACCCTATCTATCTATACGTCTACAACTTCTAATAATTAAGTGGTTAATTGTTTATGCATTTTTGCTAGCGTGGAGACAAAGCACCGACTTACCCGTATTTATTTAGTTTCAAATTTTTTTGATATTGTTAAACAGTTCCTATTGTCCTTTTTTGTTTTCAATTCATCACCACGATTATTACAATTCTGGATTTTCTGCTTCGTTCAATTAATTTCATTCGGTTTTTGTTTGTAAAATTTACGGCTATCGCGAATTCGGAATTTGACAAAGCGAATGTTATTTTACAGTTAAATATGTAAGTAGTAGAGTAGGTAAATAATTTATTTATGTTTTTATTCTGTTCTGCTTTTATTAATTAAATGTCGCACGCACGTACGTCCATAAGGTCGTAAGTCGCGGCCAGCCCCACCCCACTCAACGCTTTATTCTGCCGGGAACGACCCTAACGACCATATTGAGCTTCTTTCGACACATATTGTATGAACAACAAGCTTTAAAAATCTTTTTTGTGCATGGCATCAAAATGTGATCCAGTAAATGATTCTAGATTTTTAAGTAAATTACTCGATTCCTAATTTTTTGTAGGTACCTACCTACTTGTTTACTCATCCTTATTTATTTGAAACGAATTTATTACCTACGTTTCTCAAGGAAGTTGTTGTAGTTTTGGAAGTAGGTATAACACGTCGGAAATATTTGCGGTCCTCGCTGGAATGCGCTTTCCCCCGCGCTTCTCCCGTTTTCGCCTATCCAGTACCGTGACGAGTACGTACGAGTTGCATGACGTCATTAAGCCAGGTACGCAGATATTTCCGACGTGTTATATTATAATATGTTGGAAAGTTATTCATGCCTGGTAATTACGATAGCTACGATCTTATTAATTCTTCTAAAACTACTGTTAAATCTGACATACAGGCTGGCATTGTGGTACGCTTTTCAATTCTTATACCCAACGATTGTGTAAAATAGTGTAAATTATTCGTATAGGTACTTAGTGCCTCACTCAAACACCATCATTATTGATTTCTTAAAAAAATCTGCCTAAATAGGTACCTACCTACAACCTTACGCGACTTTGTGCTAAGTGAAGGTTTCTCCATGTTTTATTTCCATGGAGCACAACAATTGTTTCAAACTTTTTGCAACTAATTAGGTAGTTGCTATTGCCATAGTTTAGGCATTGTTATATAATTTACAACTTTACTCCTTTCTTGCCCGAAAAGGGTCACACATCCCCGAGTTAGATATCAACGTAATCAGGTTTCATTTAGGTAGGTATGGCCGTGATCTCCGAAATTTAAATGCAGAACGTTTTATTAATTTTATCATCTTGCGAAAAGTTCTCGTAAGTTACTTCTGCCGCGCTGCCAATATCTCTAACCTTACGAAGAACGTTAAATATTGGATGTTGGCTATTTGCTAAAAATAGTAAAATATCAGATTGACATTGTACAAAAATATTAAAAAGTCAGGGTGCGGACTAGTTCTCGCTTTTCTTATCTATCTACTTAACCTTTTGTGCGATTCGTTTATACGTTCCATCAGAATGAATTATTTCGATTGTATTTTAGGTCCGATGATCTTTATGACCAATATAAATTGTCTTAGGTAGCCTTGCCTATTTCATAATTTTTCAACAAGTTTTTAATGTTTGACGATTTTTCTTCTTATTTACCTTATCATTGTGTATAGAAAGTGGTGTCAGCCACAATTTTGACTTACCTGATTCCTAAACACTCCCTTATTTAATCTTTTACGTCTCACTTTCACGCGTTGGAAAGTTCTTAAATCAACTTTTCCAACATGTTCGCCTTTTCCAAGCATTACCTATTGGCTTAATACAATGTAAATAGTACCTACCTTAAAAAAAGTTTTTTTAGGGTTTAGTGTATTATTATTTTATTATGTTTAACGTTATGTTAATTGTTATTATCATGCATGAAGTTTGGTAAACATTAATGGATTTACAAAGTAACCTATTCAGAAAGTAACGGCTATGCGCAAATGTTCTTACGTACGTTTTTATATTATTATAGGTACCTTCCTGAAATATTGAAGTTTTCATAGGAATATTAGTACTACTAACTGATTACTTTATTATTTGCTATTTCTAGTTCGTTTTCGCAACAAAAACTAAGCTAAAATCGTCGGGGTGGTGGAGGCACTAGTTTAGGCAATAAGTAGGTAATGGTGCGGGGTGAAGTGAATGACGCTAGTGGGGGTGGGCGTTTGGGAGGAACGGGCGGCCATGTCGCTTGTTGCTATGGAGACTTAACTAAATTTACTCTCGACCTGGCTTATTCTATGCCTATTAATTATGATATATTCAGGTCTTTTCAGAAATAAAAATACAGAAAAGGTAATCAAAAGAAAAACATTTGTGTATACTTTTTCCTGATGTCTTTTGCGTTAGGTATCTTCAAGTATGATTAAGGAGACACGGAAGACAAGGATTTATTGTTTCGTTGAGAAATGAAGAGTAATGTTGAATGGTTGTATAATTCCGCAATACCGCAAATGCCGACCGATTTTTCAGTTTCCGTAATATGGCTCGGTTATAAAACAAAAGACTACCGGGACTCGCAAACTTTTTAACAATTTATCAAATGTTATTTCAATGAGAAGCACCGAGAAACATTTATCGGCAATTCAGCCTTGTTAATTTAATTCATACAAATGTTTTCTGCTGTTGTAAGGGTTATGGAATACTGTCTGTCGTATAGTAATGGGATACTGTGTAGACAGAGAATTTAAATTAGTTGACGTTCCTAATGAGTGTTAATTCGATCGCTCTGGCGAAATAAACTGGTGATTTACTAACTCATTCGTACATGAGCACTGAGCAGGCAGCGTACCCACTCAAACATGTGCGTCGCGCCAGTGGCTCGCACTCTCTTGGGTAGGGTAACCACATCTCATTAAGTTAAATTCTTACTGCCACAGTATTTTTATTTCAAACATTACTGACACATAGGTAGGTATGTTTACAGAAAAGCTACACATAACATCTTGTACTTACACTTTCTATTTTAACCCCATAATCGATTTCGTATGACTCAATCTGATAAAACCTAAAGGTATGTAACTATAGTACCCACCTAACTAAAATTGATCTCAAATCTGATTATTGTCGGAATGAAGTGTATGAGTACAAGTGACGTATAGCTATCCTACTTATACTCGTAGGGAGGGTGTAGGACGTACTGTATCCGCCAACGGCCGTTGCCCCTTGTATTAATCTGGTACGTACCTATCGCATACCATCAAAATCTGCTACCTAAAGAAACATTTTACAACAGTTAATGGTAGTTTAAACTTTGTGACTTTGCTGTTAGCGATCAGTTAATAAAGACTCATAAACTTTACGTAGATATTCGCTATTTTCAGAAAATCATTTTTGGCGTAACGTCATAAGACCCCAACACTGTTTGATTCAGACCGATACTGGTCGAATCTTGTGTACCTATTCGAAAATGATATCGGAAATCACACCATAATCCAATCGTAACTATGAATCGACCTATTATTGGTTCGTAGCGAACGATTCGATAGATGGCTGACCCACTGGAACATTACTGTTGCATTTAAGTATCTATCGTAACGACTGGTAGTTACGTATGTGAGGTCCTTCCTTACGTCGCGTCGTCGTCGGATCGTTTCTGTCAGTTCCGTCCGCGTCGCGTGTATTGTAGTTATTAAGGGCGGTACTCCGGCACTTGTATCAATTTATCAACATAGTAGCCTACAAAGACGCTACATCCAAGTAAAAGGTAGTTTAGAACTATTTGTAATACTAAATATCAAAACAGTTGAAACCTAGCAGTTAACTTAAAACGCATACCGTTTTAAGGTACAGATACATTTTTCAATTGTAAGCTTGTTGTCAGTTAGTGTAGATTGTTCTATGTCGAGTAGTACTGAGATAGCGGTCGATGACCGAAGCTCGGGTGTGTAGTAATTTAATAAGAGGCCCACAATCATTAATTCCTTAGATAGCTGACGTCATCGCTAGCAATTTTCAAACCATCTCTGTAGGAACGGGATTTGTTACAAACCAAGGTACAAATCGTAACTACTTGTAAATAACGATAATTTAAAGATGGTTACAGACACGGGTAACAAAAATATTCCTTAAAGAGACCATTTCTGAACTTATAACTGAACTTAATTTATACAAAAGTACATGTTTTTTGCATAAATTGTCTCTGGTGTAACTCCCAGTAGGTAGGTACGACACGAGTACAGAAAGAAAGGAAAGAACACTGAATGTTCTGCTGTTGTTGTTGTTGTTGTGTTGTGTGATATGTGTGTTCCAGAAACATTTTGCACAACTGTCTGTAATAATTTATAAGAATAAGAACAGTAGAACCAACTGGAAATAGAAGAATACAATTTAATTTAGCAGCCTGTTCGTTCGCGGTTAAAAGGGCCCATTAATTAATTGCTTTTTTTAAACATCAAATTGATGTCTGTTATCTTTGTTTTTCACTTAAGTGGCATCATTACTTTTCTTCTTACCTAATTATTGAAATAAAATATTTGTTAAAGCTCTAAATGCTTAAAATAAGTTTTGCTGTGCGTAAACAAAGGATCACAGTAATAACGAACAAAACAGCTCGTTAGTGTGGATGTCTCGAACACTCGTGCATGCATTAACTATGTGAGGAATGTTTGATTACGCTTCGCTCATACAAAATAGCAATACATTAAGATTTATTTACAACTTCATTATTTATCATAAGTTAAATTCTTATAAATAATTATAACACTACATAGGTATTATTATGTAGCATACAGTTTGTTTTAAACTTGGTTGTATTGTTTTACATTCTTGCATCTTCAGCTGCTTAATACCTGTCATGCAATTATAAGATAATATTCATGGTGCGCCTGTGATTTCTTTTGGTTTATTTAGAAACGTTTTTGTGGAAATAAATAGGCATGTAAAAGCATAGCACACTTTTGTTCAACATGGTCGTTCTTGTTGGTAGTGAGTGTGCGAGGAAAGTAATCTCAGTGAGAGCAGCATTAGAAACTTCAGATTCTAGGATTGATTAATTTATTATTGATTTCTCAATATTTTGTGTTCCTATTTCTTAAAGTTTAGAGATATCTAATGATTTAATGGCCGCGAGGCCTTTCAACATCCAAAATTAGTTATAGTGTACTATAATAGCTATACTTTGTTCAAATGTGCACATTTCACTAAAAACCCAGCACTAAAGTTGAATTTTATGTTATGTCATGAGTTATGAGCATCATATTGCTATTTTTTTGCTTCATTTTTGCCCACTAATCCTACTAAATACCTATTCAAAATTAATCATCGTAAATAAACACAGTCTAATGTATGTAACGGTAGTTCCAGAGAAAACACGAGAATTGTAAATTATGAAGTTGAATAAGCATTGAATACTTATTGTTTGTTTTTTACTGCTTGCGTTGATAACGTTCCCGAAATGGGACGGTGCGGTGGTGTGAAGAGTGGTGTAAAGAGATATGTAAGCAATAGTCTACGCAAAAGGAATTGGTTGCAATCGATTTCGCGGTCTCAATGAGGCATCGGTAACATTGCGTTTATTATTCCAGCTAGATTGTTGTTTCGATCGACTTATTTGGTAGTGGAATGCGGACCGCGCCGCGCGCCAGCCCTTAGAATGGGCCTTTCCCGACGGAAGCGCGCCGTAGTTGCTTAACTGCTACTTCGCAAAGCTGATTCATATTCTTGAGGCGACTCAACATAATAACTAGCACCTGCATCATTACAGGCTGTCTTAAGGATATCGCAACTCTATCCGAATTCGGACCGTAACTGTTCCTATATGAATTTAAATTCGCCTTAATTTAGATATGCATGTGAGCTATGTTTAGCTATTAGAAATAGAGTTGTTAAGTTTCCGAGACTTTAGGTGAAAAGTATATTAATTTCGTAAATACAAGTGCATTGGCGCCCGCGCGTGCTTTGCATGCATGAGATTGAGAAACCACAGTAGTGAGTTACCCAGTGAGCTATGAAATCATGCAGCCACGGTATGTCGGCTGCACTTTCCCAAGTGCATAGCCAACTGGTGCGGCCAGCGTACGCGATAAGTAGGTAGTCACCGACCCGCATCATAAACTTCATCTCACTAAATCATTCGAACGTACACTCGATATTATCTTTATCAAATACTACAATGGTTTAATAATAGTTAAGTACCTACATATTTATCAGGTTGCTGGTAGCATAAATTTAAGTAGTTAATATCATCTAAGACATAATTGCAATACAATTTATTGATTGGTTATAAGTACGAAGACATACTTACGTATTTATACAGTCAAGTTGCAGATAAGTTTATAAGAAGCTAACGTCCCACAATGTCCCATTAAACTTATTACTGTAACTGTCTCTGTCGATAATAAAAGAAACGACAAGAATTTAAGTGACAAATGACAAACGATCTATTCTGTATCTAAAGGTTAGTGTAGTCAAATCGAGTGAAACATTAGATATCTTTTAAACATAGAACTATTACGGCAAGTTGGCTATAATATAACTACTGACTCTAAACTTCATTATAGTACCTATAGAGTGGCCATAGGTCCTGGAATATATACAGGGTGTAACAGAAAGGGTATATAAAGCCGAAACACAGCGATAGTCCTCATGAAACTGAACAACTTTCCCCAAGGAACATGGGTCGTAACTCGAAAAAAATTTTTGGATCGCCCATACTTACTCGATCAGCTGATCGGGCAATTTGTATGGGGAGGCGAAATTTTTTTTTCGAGTTACGACCCATGTTCCTTGGGGAAAGTTGTTCAGTTTCATGAGGACTATCGCTGGGTTTCGGCTTTATATACCCTTTCTGTTACACCCTGTACCTATAGATCACCATTTGATTTATAGGCAATCTATAAATCAAATGGAAATCGAATGAAAAGTTGTATTTAAGTAAATAATTTCGAGCAAAGTAACCACTTTAATAGAATGGGTTAA
The DNA here is from genome assembly GCA_947563765.1 of Anarsia innoxiella. Taxonomy (NCBI): domain Eukaryota; kingdom Metazoa; phylum Arthropoda; class Insecta; order Lepidoptera; family Gelechiidae; genus Anarsia; species Anarsia innoxiella. Next base: position 7,198,998 of record OX387390.1, read on the forward strand.
TGTCTTAATGATGATATTATGATATCATGATATTATTATGATATAACCAGCACGATCAAAGTTCACGACATACCTAGATATACTAACAATACTTTTAATATAAATAGAATCGACTCTGGCTTCCGTTCTAAAGGTAAACTGGAATACCAACGCCGGTTTGGCTTGACCAAGTACTGCCAAGTCCGGTTGTTCAACCCCTTATCTTTTCTCTGCCTACCGGACGAAAGACAATAAACACCAACACTATTGGTTTAATACGTAGAATCACACTTTATAAATAAAAAAACATGTCACTGTTAACAGTCAGCTATAACTAAACTAAGCAGTCTTATATTAAAATTATGTCTTCCAATTCCAATCAAATAATGTAAATAAGAAATATCTTGGAATCAGCTCCTACAAGCTGAAATTCTGAAAGACTAGTACTACACACAATGGGCTTGTATTTCCCCGAACGCTACTGTTTTACTAACTGTAACACAATGTGCATTGTTTACACCAACCTTTTGTACTGTACTGTTACTACTTTGTTAAAATTTATTTCCTTTCAATGGATGCTATTTGTGCAACACTTAGTGCATCCATGCTAAAAAAGCTTTGTAGATAACAAAAGCTTTGTGCTCCTAAGTCTAAGTAAGCATTCCTTCATGAAGCCATATCTGTCATGGTACGGAATTTACACATGTCAATGGTAGTAGTGAGATCTCCTTTCTGTTCTGACACAAAATGGAAGAGTGTCGTTAATGTTTGATATTAATTATTTAGGATTTGATCTCGAAAGTTCTATCTAAACCTTACGAGAGCAGACTTACTTCAATTTTGTAATAGATTTTGTAATTCGATAGTAATAGATAGATAACAGATTTTGTTAAGATGAGTACATCTTGAAAGGACCTGCCATAATCATTAACGAGTGGACGCCTAGACGGAGGTCGGCAACCGCGAGGGCTTCGACCTAGGCGATGGAGGCGCCTGCGCGACCCCTTCGGCGCACTCCGGCCCGGCCGGCCATCGACCAACCCCGCGCCGCCTCGTCCTCCGCACCATGCGCCGAGCGTCGTCGCCCGGGATCGGTTTGCGCACCCCAGCTCCAAATTCAATTTACCTAGGCTAGGACTACGCCTCTCTAAATGGGGGCCTGACTTGCTAATAAGTTGCCTAAGTCAAAATCACAAATAATTTTTATTTGCAATTTGTTTTTATCGTTCCGTACCTAGAGGGTGACAACGGGACCCTATTACTGAAGCTTGGCTGTCCGTCTGTCTGTCCGCCCGTCTGTCACCAGGCTGTATCTCATGAACCGTTATAGTTAGGGCGTTCGTTTTTCACAAATGATGTACTTACGAGTATTACCGCGATAACAACAAATACTAAAAATAGAATATTAATTAAGGGAGGCTCACAACAAACGCGTTTTTTTTGCTATATATCAATAATGGCTACTGCTTAGACAGAAAAACAGTCTATAAATTAAAATTAAATAAATATAAGTTATCTTTTAATGGAATTCAAGTTTTGGGAATAGATTTGAAGGAAAAAAAATTAATTATAAATACTATTTATTTTCCAAAATAATATTTTGTTTTTATCAAAATTATTTCCGAATTCTGAAACTTAAACCACATGAGTAAAGAAACTGTACAGAGGCAAAGCTTCATACAATGCGCTGAAATAGGTAGGTCACTAGTCACTACAAATGCAATGCGTATGTGTGCATGACCACTGGCTGCTTGTCACGTACGAGTGGAAACAACTGCCTGTCACGTACAGCCAGTGGACAAATTCAGGGCTTGCAGTCATGACGTGACGCTCGAACGTCGTGTGTGTTTTGTTTTGTTTTCTCATACTTAGGTTTACGTATTTATTTATGTAAAGAGTGTCATTGTTTGAGATCTCATTTTAGTTATTTTTTTAATCAGGAATGACAGCAGAGCTATCATATTAAAATTAATTATTTTTTTCTGTAATTTTTTTAAAGAAAAAAAAATATTTTATTTAATTTATTAGTCAGAGGGGAAATATTGCCTTATATTCTTTACAGGTGGGTGGGTATGTTGTATTTTTGGTTAAAATTAAATGCTCCAGGGAGAAGAATCTAACTTCTAAATAGAATGATGATGATGATAATGCTCGAAAATCAAAACTACTCATTATTTTATTATATTACTTATATTAATTTATCATTCGATCAAAAGACATAACACATTATTTAAAACTGTGGAAAGAAATGAGATTACATTATATTTTTAATTAAATCAATTGTGCCTGCCAACCCTACCAGAGTAGGTATAATTTTGACAGATCTTAAGAAGCTTTGTCTCTGTACGATTTCTTTACTCATGTGCTTCAACTATGGCGTTTAAAAATGTAATTCTTACATATCTTACCTATTTTCTACATTGTGTAAAAACTTCTAATAAATAAATAAGTAATTAGGAATTATACCTTAACATGTAATATCATTGTTTGTTAGTGAATACTATTAATAATAACATAATTTGAAGGACGCGATTAGTACCATAGACCTTAAACGAAATTACAGTAAAATTATTAGTCGTATACATATACTTCACAACTTTTTTAACTGTGGCAAAAAATAAGCTTAATGTAAAAAAAATGATATCGACGACGACGGTAGCTCGAGGGGTAGGGCGGTGCGGGGGCGTACGGCTGGCCGCTGAACCCTGCCAGCCGAAATCAATACAGCTTCCCCCCGCTGCGCGCCGGGTCTGGGATGCCGGAGCCTGGAGGCTCGAGCCTGTTGCCTTGGTTACGTTGCCAGATAAACCACACCGGGACGCCTCACCCCCTTGCCGGCTCACGCGTCCCCCTCACGCCCCCGTAGCTCTGCCCAACAGGCAACGCGCGCCGTTAGCGACCGACCCACTCCCAAATCCCTATTTACGAGTATGCCGGCATTCTTTGTTAATAACAAAATTATTTATGACAACCTGTTAAAACCAAATGATTAAGATGTCAGCTGGCATTACTGGCCGATGATAACATGATACGCTTTTCAACTTCTAATTTCACGACTTGCAAAAATGACAAAGGAATATTTAATTAAATGGGTTTTGAACGGTTATATGATAGCCGACTGATGTCGGTGCAATTTTTGATTCGTAAAATCGTCGATCACGCAAAAATCGTGCATAAGACCGACGTCGATCGATGGTCTAGCAACGACCCCTTTTTTCCCTTTGTCCTTATTTCAAACAAGGCAGTTTTTTTTTCACTAATCGGTTTTTGTTTCCTCAGATTTTAATACCTGGGAAAATTTTCTTTTCGTCTACAAAGTAGTGTTTTTATCTTATTCTTCATAATTTTGTAGGGTATCTTATGAACTGGTCCATTCTATACATATTCTGTAGGAACTTAAACTGTTTAAGAGTTGAAAATAATATTTAGTGGCGATTGATTCCTTATAAGTGCTTCTGTTGAACGTAACGGGTTCCTGTTTATAATTTATGACACGTATGTTAATCATTACTTCCTTTTAACACCTTCCTAATTGTTTTATAAATATTATCATTGCGATAATTTATATACTCTCATCAAATTAAGTTGAATCTTGATTTTGTTTACAGAATGTGGATCATAAGGCCAAGTTCCGGTCCAAAAAAGGACAGCTGCCGTTCGTTGAGTTGAATGGCGAAGAGATTGCTGATAGCACATTTATCATTAAGGAGCTTTCTGAAAAATTCTCAAAGGATCTTGACGCGGGTGAGTTAATGTCTCATTAGTAGATACGTCGTCGAGGCGGCGGGCGAGGGCTGCAATCAAGTTACACGCGTCTCGTTACACTGCCATTTGATAGCCTCCATATAACGATTATGTAGGTACAATATTTCTATGGCAATATACGTCTAGTATGCTATAGTGAATACATGATCAAAGATTGATTTGTTGATAAATCGCGATAGAAATGATATTTCATCAGTTTTTGTACTCGTATCTGTATAAATGTTTTCAGTTCGATGTCTCATTTGATACTATAGATGCTACAAGACCTAATTTTAGCTCCTGCCTGGGGATCCTAGGTAATATCTGGGCTACGCGCATGTGCCTTCCGCAACCTGCGGATCTGGCACGGAGCGGGAGGTAGACTTTTGCTGTCCGGCTTTTGATACAGTAGTGTTTAATAGTGTGAAAGTAGGTAGTAACAGTGACAGATTGGGTGTTTGGTCTGCAGGTTTGACTCCCGAGCAGCGGGTCGTGGCTCACGCGATGATCTCTATGATCGAGAATCATCTTTCGTGGGTGCTGCTGTGGTGGCGCGCTAAATACCCGGACAGTGTCATCAAGGGCTATCAGATCAACCTGCAGAACGCTCTCAACACCCGGCTACCGAATCCGATTCTCAACTTCTGCTACAAGCTTACATCTGGCCGAAAAGTAAGTTGTTTCAGTTTTTATAAGAACTTAGCTTAAAATAGTTTTCAAGATTATTACTTCTTCATGTTCATAGTCACTTATAATATAATCACTATTGCCTGCGAAATTAATCGAATCTTGTTTGAATTTCTTTCCAGGGAATAAAGAAAGCAAAGGCTCACGGCATTGGTGTCCATAGTCAAGATGAAATTGTTGAACTTGGCAAAAATGACCTACGCGTGCTTTCTGACTTGCTCTCTGATAGGCCATTTTTCTTTGGCGATGAACCCACTCTGGTAAGTATGGTTTTTATGGCACCTATGTGTATCTATTATATAGATTCAAATTTATTTTTACATTTTATTTGTGTTTGCAGTTGGATGTGGTGGCATTTTCGAACTTGGCTCAGTTGAACTTTATCGACAAAGAGGTAGCTCATCCTCTTCGAGACGCTATGAACGAGTCGTTCCCGAACCTCGTCGGGCTAGTGTCGCGCATCAAAGAGCGAGCTTTCCATGACTGGGATGACATTTGCACCACGCTCGATTTGAACGCTCACCTCCCCAAACCAAAAGAGGCCAAAGAGACGAAGGAAGGTACTGGACTTGCTGAAAAGCAGCCCTTGCCGGATGAACCTGAAAAGGGCAAGGTAAATATAACTTGGATCTACTTGAGAATAATCTGCTTTATGTTTCGGTTCTTTGCGAATCAATACTATTGAAATGTATAACAGTGTTAGTAATTGTAAATTGTACCTACCTTATATGTACGTGGTTGTTATCAGGGCGACGAGAAGGAGAAGGAGCTGGAGAAGGAGCCTGAAGAGAAAAAGGAGAAGTAAGAAGGCGACGTGACGACGGCGACGGCGGTTAGCGCACACCTATATACACAAGCTACATACAAGTTGAATATACCTACACTTAAGAGTCAGACTCGTAATCATACACTGTACATTGTAAGCGTGTAAATCCATTTGTCTTTCCCGTTCTTTCAGTTGACGGGGGCGTGACGCGTCCCTATTTTTTAATACTATAACTGTGCTATGGATTTATTGTTATTATTATCGTCTTATAAGTAAAATAATGGATATCGTGGTAATATCGAATGATAATGCAACGAAAACTATAGTTTATCTAAGAAGACGCTAAAATAAATAATTGGTAAGATCTGTATCCGTTTATACTTACTTATAGTATTCGTTGCATTACTAATCGACGGTTATTAAGGATTTACATTATTTTAACAATTATTGCAATGTTGTATTTAAAAATTTTCGGCTTCTTAAATGATACCTTTGTTGAAATTACATTTATAACTCGTGTATTAATTTACCATCTATTTAGTTTAATTTTATTAATTTACGAAATTTATATGAGATAGATATTTTGGTTGTAGGTTGTAGGTACTTACAGGATTAGGTAATCTTATATCCAGCTGAATTACTCGTAGACAAGAATAATATTATATAATTAATAATACGTAATCATTATTGATAAAATATATAACCGTATGTTGTGTTAGAACATTCTGGACATCTCTATAAAGTAAATATTCACAATAAAATTAGTATTAAATATTATGGTATCTATATCGGGAGCCGGACATGACTCGAATAAAAGTATCTCTCTCATTCTAGTAGAATAGTATTCTTAAATAAGCTTAATTATCTCATGGTGTAGCCATTAATATTTTAGGAGACGACATTGAAGTAAATACTCAGAATTACTAAGCAAAGCTGCTCGAGAAACTTTTAACTCTAAGTGAAGTATTTGATACCAAAAATTGGCTGATTATTAGTAGATAAATTGAAAAGTATTATGGATGAAAATTTTTATGACAAAAATTATTATAATCTGGTGGCTATGATTAGACGACTGTTTTAAGATTCTTGTACTTTATTGATTTTTACAAGTAAAATTTACAATTTACAAATTTTTGATAAACGAAAAAGCCTGGAAGACTGTTTTTTCATGTTATTATTAATACATAGTCCATAAAATTTTGATAATGTTTTAAATTATAGTTAAGGTATTAGAAAATATGTACCCAAAATGTATATGTACGTAAATACAATTTCAGTGGGTGGTAGAATTTTTTGAATAGCCTGTAAGAGCTGCTGATGCGGCGTCGCAGAAATTCTAGAAAATTATACACGCATTACTGATAGACTTACTGATTGCATTATTTTATGCTCTTCTATGCATTCGTAGTCCTCTTTAAAATTCACTAAGATTCTATTCATCATTCCATTATTTATTCATATTTGTATGTCATCCTTATCAAATATTAAGTAGAAATTTTGATGTTATTCACTGAAACAGGCTATGTGTTAAAATATACGTAGATGTTAAAGCTCACTAAGGTACATTCCAGTTACATTAGGATCCGGTTGATTTCGTGTCATGGCAGCTTCATTATTGTAAAGTATCTCATCATTCTATTTGTTCATTCAGCTAGCAGATACAAGATTTTTACATTATTCCATTGAAAATCATACTAATTAGAATAAATTCTAAGTATATAGGTCTGAAATCTTAATGTGAATCATTTTACTATCTAAACATTAATATATTTAAGATAGTAGATAGTCGTGCCGTACTCGGTGTTAAGTGTTAAGCGGCTCGCGATGTGGTGGACGAACGGTCGTGAAGCTAGTAGTTGTACTCTTTATCAGTAATTAATTGGTGTAATGAAATTTCATTTAAAGTATGAATTTTGATTTCCATTTTTGGGGTAAGGTCGACCATTGAGTCCCTCCCGACAACTGCTAACCATCACTGCCATTAGTCTCCCTTATAAGGAATTAAGATTAAGAAAGTTTTATATTAAGGAAATGTAATGAAGCACAAGCAGCCCGCACAGTCAAACCGCTCGAAAGCTGCGGCGTTGCGCGCTGCTGGCGTTTCATAAGGGATATAAGGAGGCAGCTACGCCGCCATTTGAATATCTTAAGCCTGTTTCAGTGTGATGCAACATCAAAGGCTATTTGAATTGCATTCATGAACGAACATACCGCTCGAACCGCCAACGAGCACTACTTATCTATTCACTGTCAGCGAGAAAGAAAGGTCATTTGTATTTTAGCAGGCCGTAACTATACTCAATAGTTACATTTTAAATTAGTATTAGAGTTAAGAGTCAAATATGCAGTAGTATAACAAATTAGTAAGCGCCAATCCTTCTTGTGGGGGACAGAAACATTCATGTCACATGCATTATTAAAAGATAATCCAACTATCTTGTTGTGAGAGAACATGAGTAGTAAAGGATTGTTTATTGTCTCCTACAGAAAGAGTACTCATTCTTTATCTGTAAGACAATTTCATAATCCGGTCTGACTCAACTTGTAATGTTGTAAGTTAGTGCTATACAAATTAATCATAACTACCATATATCTAGTTGTAGGCATTTCAAGTGTATGTTTATATTTATCGTCTTAGAAAATGCTCTTAAGAAAAATGATTTATAGTTACATTTTCTTTCAGAACTATTTTTTTTTAATGATAATTTTCACTTACCTATTATAAAGTAATGTGGTTTTCAATTAATGTGTCAATATTTTGACGTAAGTGTAATTCAATTAGATAGTACAGTACCTAATGGTTCGCCATAAATGTACCGGTTTTACCACTGAGCTTTAAGTGGACTCAAGTTCTTGTAAGGATTTCAGTGTAATATTCTGTCGCCATTAAAGTGTATATCTAATATTTGAACTCTAAATGCAGTCTCAACCTGGGTACACGATAACAATTTGTTTTTAAGCAAAATGTACGCACGTAGGGGCTAGCGACAGAGTTTGTTTTATTTCATACCCTTTTTTTATTCTAACATAAAAATCTAACATTATGTCTGATTAAATAATTCGTTGGTGAGGCATTGAGGAGCAGATCACAGATTAAGACCTTTTCCAGAAGGTGCGAGTTTGCGAGAAACAATTCCGCGGGATTGTTGCAAAGCGTACGTACAACATCGTGTGAATCCATAGTACTTATGATTAAACGCTCCTTGTCATATGCCCAGACCCAACACACAGCATTGTCTTACCCAAACTAAGCTCATATCTTTGTAATGGACAAATTTAATAAATAACATAGTTGAGGGTAATAGTAGGGATATTATTTAACGGCACTGATTTAAAGAAGCAGTTAAAAATAGCAGTTTTGGTAAGTTAAAAATTATAAATGGCGCGTTCAATAACTATTTCAGCAGTTAAAACTAAGCAGTAAAGTAACCAAAAATGAGTACTATAAAATAACGAAATGATAGGTAAATGAGCGGTTACGTGCGGGCAGTAACAAATCGGAATTTGTCGGTAAGAAATCTCATTCGAAACAATTCTATAAACAATGAGGTGGTAACATAAAATAAAAAAAACAGTAATATACTTTGACTGAAGGAATTAAATAAAAAAATGAATAGTAGATATCATAGAAACTCTTATTAAAAAGGCTGAAACACACCGGATGCGTATGCGTTACGTAGACGTAAGCACGGCATAGCAACGCGCGTAGTTATGGTGTAACCCGATGTGACACCGGGCTACGCGTCACGTCGACGTGTACGTCTACGTTACGCAAGCGGTGACAGTTTCATACATTACAACTCAAAGGTACGCATACGCATCCGGTGTGTTTTGGTCACTGCCGAACTATTTATCGAACCGCTCATTCTATTATTTTTACCGCTCATTTAGATTTTGGACTGGTCAAATATTTTTAGAACAGACGAATTATTCTTTTAGTAACCTGATCGCATGCGTCTGACGCTGTGAGCAACGCATAAAACAACAGCGCGTCTAATGGGAATCAAAGCGACGACGGCAGGGCAAGCATACTCGCTATACCAACCACGTCAAATGGCTAGGTTTATGAGTATCTTTAACAAGCAAATCGAAACGAAACCCTGGCGTGGTGGGGTGAGCGCTGCACCATCTCTATTCCAAGGATGTTAAATAAAATTATCTTTAAAACATTTTTTTTAAGATTATCCCATACCTAATAGCATGTAGGTTTAGTCCCATTATTCACTGATAAGTTTGTAAGATCAAGTCAATCCCAGTAAGTACGAATCGTCTTTTTTATCTTAACTCTGTCGTTAAAAATACTCAAAGGTGACTGACCTACTCTTATCTGTTTAACGATATTTTATAATGTTACTGGTATGCCGTAAAATTATAATGTTCTTTAAAATGCCTAAACAAACAATTATTTTAGCTGCCCAGCTCTTTAAGAAAAACAGTCCTATTACTTGGTCTTCAGGTCTAGGCTAGAATATCTAAGTATAACACGTGTACGTATAATGGGCAGGTAGGTACTACATACTTAATTGGTAATTCATGCATGAGTTAAATATACCTAAAGGGTGATCCGTCGATTGACGTCCAAAAGGAAAATTTGGATTCCTCATGTTGTGGGGTATCCGATTCACCCCCATGTATGTTCCGCGATTTTTTACGGTTTCCGAGTTATGACGTGTTTTCTGATTTTTTGAGATTTTTCAACCAACCACCCTAAAAAGGTTCGTAGAAAAAAGTACAACACTTTTTCATAACTTTATTTTTGCATCAGATGCTTCATGCATGACCCATACTTTTATGCATAAAATATTCGGCTTCGTAACTTTAATAAAAGTTGGGGAAATGTAGGTCGGAAGAGGAAAAATTGTATTGACTGAAAAATAATCGAAATCTTCAAACTTAAATTAAGAGGTTAAAATGATGACTTCATGGATTCTAAGCTAGCTTAAAAATGCGCCAATTTTTCAGTTTCCATAATCATCGAAAAAAATTGGTACTAACTTATTGGGGTACTTTTGCTAGAATCAGCCTTTAAAGAGAGCAAGGTGGAAAATAATCAGAATTGGACGTTTGAGTAAATTTTTTTTTCTTTCTTATTTTATGATCAACTAAACCTCAGTAGGTTTAAAGACAGTGTTATCTTACCGAAAAGTACAAAAAGGAGCCAAGATTGACACATTTGGGGGTTTAAGAGCACCTGTAAGAGATGAGTTACAACTTGAGAAAGTTATGCAGATATGCCTCATTTCTAAGGGGTTATACAAGGAAACTGCCTTGAAGCGGCACGACTGTATCGTAAATAAATAGCTTCTACGAAGTGGGATCCCTTCAGGACCCTCGCGTTGACCAGGAGTTCTGCCTTCCATTAAGGTTTGATGTAGGTATGTCAATAAAATTACGAAGGTCAGGATAAGACTCAGGATGCAGCCCACCACGTCTTTGAACTTGTTTGCGATACAGTCGTGCTGCTTCAAGGCCGTTTCCTTGTGCAACCCCGTAGAAATGATGCATATCTGCATAATTTTCTCAAGTTGTAACTCATCTCTTAGAGGTCCTCCAAAACCCCCAAATGTGTCAATCTTGGCTCCTTTTTTGTATTTTTCGGAAATATAACACTGTCTTTAAACCTACTGAGGTTTAGGTGATCGATCATAAAATATGAAAGAAAAAAAAATTACTCAAACGTCCAATTCTGAATTTTTTCCACCTTGCTCTCTTATAAGGCTGATTTTGTGTTTACCAAATACCTATAAACAATCAAAGAACGTAGCCCTGAATTCCTTATAAGCGGGTGCAAAACTTTGGTGCTTCGTCGTCGGTTCTCGCACCGTCTTGAAATACTTCATCTCCCGATAGGTACTCTGGAGGAGATACCTTAGCTTCCTCAAACTCGTTACTACTTAGGTACTTAACTGTTCCGCACTCACCAAGCAATCGGTGTAACAGTTTGATTTTAAAATCTGCAAGGGTCAAAGTTAAAAATAAACCTTACTGCTATTTAGGCAATAAACTGAAATTCCGGATTAGAAAATATGCTGCTAACATAAGATAACGTGTTCGTTGCTTATGAAAAAAATTGATGTCCTAGAATTTTCAAACGTAAAAATCTTTACAACCTAAAGTTGGTACCTGCAACTGTCAACGAGGGAAGGACGAAGATTTGTTTCTAATGCGTTTTTCATGGGCTTTTCTGTCAGCAAAAGATACACTATGGCTGATGACGCGGCGCCAGTCGCCTGTCGCCCGGCTCGTGGCTTCACTCGTTGCATGGAGCCGCGCTCCCGCTCCCGTCATTCGTCAGTCGGCGCTCGCAGTCGGCCGCTCGCAGTTTGTTTCATTAGTGCAGCATCCCGTGGACTTCACTTTCATTAACTCATTTTCTTAATATAAACAAAATTATCCTGGTCATATAATCTAATTGTCTCTATAATGAGGCCCTTTCATTTCTTAAAGTTTATACTTCTTTTCAACTTTTTAAGTTTCGCTTTCTCAGAAAGTTGTCCCCCAAAATGTCAATGTGTAGGAAGTTCGGTCCGGTGCCTGCACCAGGAGTTGATAGTTATCCCGAAAACGCCGGTTAACGCTCAGATCCTGTAAGTGTTTACTTAATTTATTATTATATTTCAGTAATTGCCATAAGTAAGTAGGTAATTACCTACTTTACTATGTTGAACGGTTTTGTAATCCTAAAATATGTAGTAGGTAAAGTACATAATAGAGGTACCTTAAAGTAAGAAAGTAACATGCGATAAATTAAGCACTTCTTATCCCTTTAAAGTTAAGTAATTTAAATAGGCTGCCGCGAAAGCTTTCGCGAATGTGCTCGCACCCATAAACAATTTGTCCTAATTTGTCATTATAAAGCGTTTAAGTAACTACCTATGTTTTTTTTATTATGTATAGTATAGTAGGGAGTCTTCAAATTGTTGCAGCATATTATGTGTTTACGTAGGTACTTACATAGACCCTAATAACAATCTTAGGTAGGTAATAACTGTGGAAATAAGTAATCTTTTACATGCTTCATTTTATACATGAATTTATGATTGATCACGATAGCCATTTTATACAAACAAATACTTAAGTTATGCTGCCTTATAATGTGAGGTTTGTATAAAAGTTTTATCGAAATTTGCAAGCTGGCTGGATTACGTTTTCTTAAACCGGTTTCCGAGCTTAGTTAATACTTCATGGGCGAGGGAAGAGTTTCTTGGTAAACATACAAAAGTTCAGAGAAATTGAAGAAGTTTGCCATATGAGGTCATGAAGTCTTTTTAACTTGAAAGTAATGGTCACAAATAACCAGAAATAAGTAAATAATTAAACATATAAAGTAAAAGGTTTATAATCTGCTCTAATCGTGGTACGGTGTAATGAAGCTTGATCCTTAACTATAGAGTTCTTTTTGTGTTTTTTAGGGATCTAAGGAACAACGCTTACCCGGGACAAAACTTATTTTTCGTTTTGTAAAGCCATGGTCTGTCTTAAGACTATTTGATTGCTAGTGAGCGGTGTGACTTAGACTAGAGACAGGTAATAATCATGTTCATATAAATATTTTTATTAAAAATGTGCACATCTGGGAACCGTATGCAGGAAGTTCGAGCTGCAGCTTCGAACAGCCTTTGCAAGAATCATATTGCTTTAGGGATTTCATTAAAAAGCTTCCTATAAGTGCATTACCTACCTAGCATAACATCTAATGCTGTTTCTCTTGCTGAGGATATGATACTGATTATTGCTTTGAACAGAAAATGATGTTTCAGACAGAAAAGGAGGCATCTGTATTTCTGTTAACTATGTGTAACCAAAAGCAAGTATTAGGTATAGTAAATATTTCGCGATTGTTTGGTTTCGATAAAATTCGGTCACGGGCAGTCAGTAGTCGTGGGTGTATCAGTGACGCCATCTTACTGTCCGACATCTTTATGATAAACATTTTACTTACAGATTTCGCGTTTATTTTATATTTTATACTCTAGCTCTTCCAAGATAATTAAATACTTAAGTACCTACCTAACTTTAAAAACATTATCTACCGTGAGTAGCGAATAAAATAAAATATTTATAAATGGCTAAGTTACGGAACAAAACAACTTCTGCCTAAGCAGATCTTTAATCTCTATTACAGAACAGCAAATACGACCTAGGTACCTACCTAGGTATCCAATCCAAATGGTTACCTCTACCTTAATTTAATATGTTACATAATGTAGGTACCTACTTATTTCATCACTCGATAATTGAAACTGCATATAATTGAAAATGTAATCAGTTTAGGTAATTCTCAGAAAAGCTTTTCTGATGTTGGAGCAGAAGAGGTTCAATTTGAAGCGAATTGTTCTTGTAAGTATATTCTGAGCAAGCGAATTGTTTGAATTCCAGGAAATACACAAACCTATTAAAATAGATTAAACTCGTTATGTAGTACCTCTCCACTGCATCAGTAAGTAGGTACATCCTGGCTAAACAACGTAAAATATCTAGTCCAGTAGAAGGCAATTGAGAGTTTTCACGTAAAAACTAATTTATATAAAAAATGTTTCTCCTTGCGTCTGTTTTATCTGTTATTATAAACCAATAGGTTTATAAACTACCTAAGTTTTAAAACCTGAAATGGATGGATAAAGTGATTGGAAATATTGTTTGACGATCGTACTTACGCTAGTCTACGTATTAAGGTGTGATGATTTTCATGTCACAAGTTTTTGTTACGTGCGTAAATAGGTAGATAATTAACAGCCGGTCGAGTAATTTTCCTATTTTAAGAACACTGTGAGATGAATCAGACCAGATAAAACACGTAGTACGCGGCATGCAAAAGTATCTGATAAACAGATTTCCATGATAGGGGGAGGCGGGGCACATTGATACTCGGGGCACATTGATACAGTACCTGTTTTGAAATACTGAAAAACGATACGCACATGGACACATCATTAGAACGTTCAAGGACATCCACAAGGATGATAGTTGTGACGATGCTTGCCGCTTGTTCGCCGTTTTGCTTTGACAGGCACAAACGTGTTTTTGGGACCGACAACTAAAATTTTAAGAGCAATGTGTTTATGTCTCAGCTCTATATTATTAGTTGTTTTCATAGTTTTATTTTACCAAAATGACGTTTATACTTTAACAAATGTTATTTAATATGTTTATTTAATACAATATGGATTTAAAAAATAATAAATGACTCTTTCGTGATTATAGTCCCTTGGGGCACTATGATACAGTAAAGCGCGGGGCAGAATGATACGTATCAATCTGCCCCGTTAGTGTATTAAAGTGCCCCTTTAGTGCATTAAAGTGCCCCGTTAGTATTTTAAAGTAGTCTTAAAAATCTCATTTATTATAGAAAATGGTCCGGACGTTTAAAGTTAAGCAGAGAAATGTGAAAAAATCGTTTAGGATTTCAGTTTTGTGACGTTTTTGATTATGAGTTTTAAGAAAAAGTTCCTATAATTTTGATAGAGGATTTTATTTTGTTATTTCTATATTTCACTATGCCCAATCCTGTAGTACTTTTAGGCTAATTACTGAGTAATTATGTTTAATTACATGTTTAAAATCTTGATAAATTCTAACTTTTTGATGACAATTTTATTTCCTAGCTCATTTCATTATTAGGCTGATTGTGATTATCGTTAATACGAATAATAACTAATAAATAATGTGATTTTTCAGATACCAAGCATTATTTGCTTTTTATTTGGGCAATTTAAGTAATATTACGATTTATTTTGAAAAAATATTATAATATTTACGGAAATAAAATACGCATCAAGCTGCCCCACTCTCTGTATCAAGGTGCCCCGCCGGTGGGGCAGAATGATACAAAATCGATTTTTTATAAAAGTCGCCATAACTTTTTCCCTATTCGTTTCTATCAGCTTTTTTTAAACTTAATTATAAGTTAATATATCAGGCAATGCACCCGGCAAAAAAAAGATCAAATATGTTGACATTTGTGTATTTAAACGGAGTTTGAATTTTTGTGTATCAATGTGCCCCACTTCCCCCTACAGATCTAAATGCGAATACTTTTGTTTACTTTTTTATGGAACACTTTAGTTTGGGCTACTCGTTTGTAAAGCTGCTCCTACTGCGGTGTTGTTATATCATTGCGTTCAGCGTTTATAACAGACAATAAAAAAGGTTTTATATTGAGTTATAAACTGTGGGATTGAAAGTTTTGGTTACCGTAGAGCTTTTATACCTAACTACAATCCGGGCCCTATAACTTAAAAATCTTTTGACACCAAATCTACTTAGTACCTAGTAGCTCTATCAGAAATATTTAGGCCGATTTTACCAAACGCGCCTTATCTCTGTAGATAATTACGAGATAAAGCTTCTACAACACTTTATTAATTTTCTCCTTTAGTTTCAGTTTGGTTCACACCGGGAGCTAGGCCTCTCTTTTTAAGCGACTTCAAATTGAAAATTGTCAAAAAGAAAAAAGGAGGTGATTTTCAACTCGAGTGATTTTTTTTACCTCACATAACCTACAACAACGGTTTACCCTGCGAGCTCTATGAATCAGATACCCGCTCGTCCGCTGAGGATGTGGCCTGAGCATTAAATAGTATAGGATCCAACCATAGAACGACCTTCACCGAGCTGTTTATTTAATGAAACTTGTTTTATATTTAATTTAATATGTCAATAAATAAATTGCATATGGGTTGCCTAACAAATTTTAGTCCAGGGTAGGTATTTATAATTAATAATTAAAAAAAAATTTTTTTAAACATTCCACCACCGGTGTGATTATAAGATAAACTCTATACCAATCGAAAGTATGAAGCCCATAGAATATGCAAACGTTAGGTTGCCCTTTTTTTCCGGTCACAACTAACAATATCACGTTACCGATATCGAGATATTACGAATCCTACTGCAGAGGTTTCGCTATACCGGGAAGGCAAACAAATGTAAATTTACCTATATATGAATAAAGGTATAGTGAAAACTATGTATGATCTGGATGGATAGCAAGGCCTTTGCCCAGCAGTGGGACGTATCAGGCTAACTGTATCTGTATGTATGTACTTGTACATGGAATAACTAGATTCGGGAGAGAATGAAAAGCTTTATTATACACAAAAGCTGCTAGCGTGCAGTACTTACTTTGTCTGTGTTAAATTAATAGTTATGTAACGGGTTTGAATTTTGCCTGCGATGCCACAGTTCCATGAAAAGTAATCAATGGGTGCCTCATAGTTCCTACGCTACGTTAGTTTAAATCCATTGTTTACGGAATCGGTAGATAGCCGCCTAGGCTAGGCTAGGCTTCGTAGGTGTCTAGTTTTACAGCTGACATTAATTATGTCCAATGAAGCATAACTTAGGAGCGGCTGGACGGCGACTATGATCTCGTGGCCTCGCAGTAGACTGCCACATCCTGTCTCATCTAGGTACTCTACCAGCACAATTGTCAAGGACTTGCCAAATCAACAGTAATCATTTTATGAGGTTTTTTCCTTGTAAATGTAATTGAATGACCACTGAATTGATTCAATGCATAGAATCTGATGGTATCTACTCTATTTAGTAACAATCAAATTAAAATGCCGGAATTTAAATTAAATGTAAGTAGATAAGTAATTGAATTGGGCCTAGAGTCGCTAATATCATACTCGTATGCGTACAATTTTGTAAGAAATAAGAAAGAATGACTACCTACTTAAGTACCTACTTAGGTAAGTAAGTAGTCATAATATGAAAAACACTGAAGTAGACTTAACAAGTGCCGTTAAAATATTAGTGAATTTATATATAAAATTGCAGAATAGATCGTAAAAATAAATAAAATAAAATATATTTTTTAATTTGAACGCTAAGCGCCCACCGGCTTCTCCTGATTTTCGCCAAATGGAGCGATAAATGAAATAGGTAACGGTTTCTCCTGTCCACTGATAGGGATGACGACTACATTCAAAAATTCAAAAAATAATTAGTCCGTCTTTTAGGCTATTAAAAAATATTTGAAACACAATTTTTACCTGATTAAATACATAAATAAATACAAAGATACAGAGCATCAAAGTTATGGAGTGGGGGGTTTTGACGTCACTCCTATCTCCTACGTAAAAATCGTACGTAAGCGTGACGTCACGAGCAACTTTAACCCAGTGTATCTTTGTAATTTTTAGTCTAAGAGAAAAAAGAAAAATACGTGTCGAATATTTAAAAATAAACTATGTGAAGGGCCTAAAACATTTTTTTTGTCGTCATGCCTAGATATTGGTATGATTTATAAAAGTATGAGGGAAACTTCCTTCTGCGCTTCGACGACAAAGCTATTGAGTTGCAATACTTGCTTTTCAAATAAACGTAACAGAACCGGTATGTGTGGGAGGGAGTGGGTGTATAGAGAGGGGTATCGTTTGCTACGTACGTTCTAATTTATAAAAACTAAAGCACAATTTTTAATAAACGCGATTTTTGCACTTTAACGTGCTTTTAATGGTTATTTTTCATGGAATTTCTCCTTTACAACGAAGTTAAGTTCTTCAAAATATAGTTAGGTATTTTATCATAAACATACATATCCGTCACGTCTCTCTCCCATTGGGGTAGGCAGAGACCACTTCCTTCCACTTTTTCTTATTATCATAAAGATTTCAATATTTTCAAAAGCCACAATGGCTAATACCTATAATTGGGAAACAGAGGGCACGAACAAGAGCTAAGCCAGTACCTATTTATTTTTAGTACTCGACGTTAAAGCTGTTGTGGGCTAAAATCAGAATGGTACTCATAAAGATTTTATGCGTTTTCAATTAAAGCTCTGACGTTGCTTTAATTTTTACCTCAACGACGATGAGCGACGATGACCCTAAAAACAAAAGAATTTCAAGTGAAAATCGATTGTATCGTTGCACAAAATTCTGAAATAAAATGTAATTCAGACTAATACAATACATATTGGAAAATATCTTTCGACTTTCGACTTTAGATCATGGAGTAGGTACCCTTTGTTGAGAGCTAGCGCACCGGATACGTAATTACTCGCATTCGTCGGATTTAATATCGTATAATAAACGTATACTTATTCAAATAAGTATTCCCAATGCACTATTGCAGAGCGCTCCGAGTCGTTAGACTCGTAGGTATACTGATTGTTGTATGGAAAGTAAAAAGATAAGAATTCTTACTTTGTTAATATGTTATTTTTAGAACGATTAATTATTAAGGAGTCGTCATATCTATGGCAAAACCCTATATCTTATAAATTTTGGCAGTGACGTGCGGTTCAACCAGATAGCGGAGATTTTCCCGGGCGCGTTCAGCCACCTGCATCGGCTGCGCTCGCTGCTGCTCAACGACAACCAGTTGCGGGCGCTGCGCTCCGGGGCCTTCCACGGGCTGCGGCGGCTCAAGTACCTCTACCTCTACCGCAACCGCATCCAGCATATCGACCCTGACGTATTCCAGCATTTGCAGCATTTGGAACAATTGTGAGATATCTCTAAAACTTTCGGTCATTAGTAATTTCTATTTTTGCTTTACTTTTTTATAGTTCCGGTTATCTAAGTATTAATGTAATAAAATATCTCAAGAGGTGGCAGATGGTGATGCCTAGTTGGTGAGCGGTGGGCCACTATTATATTGCATCGCAATTTATGATGTTGTCAAAAACAGAATTTTAGGTCGCTCTACATACATGAATATTATGTAGGTAGTTGGTTAGTTTGGCATATAGGTAAGATAAACTTTAGTTATTGGAAATATGCTCCAATTTGTACTGTATTCGATTTTAGAAATGTCTTATTAGTTTACGTATTGGTTCGAAGAAATCGTAACGTTATGTTTGCTTCTCAACGATAGGTAAGCTCTAGATACGTGGAATATGATGTCATTTAAATTAGTCGTAGTCGCGAGTATCAACCCGTGTAGGTATACGGATTAGTTTTCATTCTACTGTTTCATCTCCTTTAAAAAAAGTATCCGATGATAGCAACATTCTCACTCTTAATAGGTGTACTGCACAATAAAATAAAAAAAGTCTTACAAAGCATTTTGTTTCAGGTACTTACATGTAAATGAGATTAAACAAATCGCTCCGGAAACATTTTCGAATTTGCCGAGATTAGACCGTCTGTAAGTACCTACGACTATTTATTTAATTAGTTTTTCAAATATTTGAATTGTAGTAGTAGTTGTTTGTTATTGTAGTTGGAACCAAAAAGCTTTATATTCCGTTGGCGTATAAACTTAAAATTCTTGGAAATAAGTAATTATCTATCTAGAAAAGTTTTATATTTTCAGCAGAGGACTGGGAATAAAGGCAAGAGTTTTACTACAGTAGAGCAGTACCGTTGCCATTGTTTCGTTCCGAATATTAAATCCAGCTACAGTGCAAAATGCTCAGAAATAAGTTTTGTAACTGAATTTCAGATACCTACATAACAATTTAATCACACACATTCCAAACGGTTCGTTTCGGGGTATGCCGCATCTACGCAAACTTCGCTTGGATAGTAATGCTCTTGTGTGTGATTGCTCATTGTTGTGGTTCGTACGAATGCTTGCTGAGCATAAGGATATGAAAATAGCAGCCACCTGTCATGGTCCTGATTCAGTCACAGGCACTGCCTTATCGGCTATGACTGAAGACCGTCTTATCTGCCGTAAGAAACATTTCTTTATTTATGCAGTCTTTGCTATTTTACCAATCTGTATCTACTAACATTTTTTGCCTTTATAAATAAATAATTTCTTTATAGAGCATCCCAAGCTTGAAAAGGAACCAAATGACGTGGTAGTAAGTTTTGGTGACGACGCTATGTTCACGTGTCTCGTTAGCGGAGTCCCTACTCCTGAGATAGTATGGTACCGCGATTCTGCAGTTTTAAATTTAGATCCAACGCATTACAAGTTGATGGATGACGGAACCCTGATGGTCCACGATGTTGATGAAAATGACGTTGGAATTTTCGAATGTATGGCTAGAAATCCAGCTGGGGAAGTGCGTTCTAAACCGGCGAAAATGATAATGACAAAACCTACTTCGAATGGTAAGAATGCTTAGATAATGGTTTATTAGGTATATTATTTATTTATTTCACACTTTATTGAATGGTCTTATTTCTAGTCACAGACTCCCTGGTCTTTACAATTCTGCCGCGTAAGAAAGTTGTCAAAACACGTCAGCCAGAACCTATTCATTTTGACTGCGTGGCGAAAGGAAATCCAAAACCACATATTGCTTGGCTTTTTAATGGTGAAAGAATACTGCTAAATGATAGAATCTCACTGAAGCATAATGGATCGATTTTCATTGATAAAGTCGAAAGCTTTGACGCGGGAACATACACATGTCAAGCAGAAAATCCGAATGGCGTAATTTCAGCTTCGGCTACTCTCGAAGTTATTAGTAAGAAGAAATATTTTAAATTCAATGAAATTTATATTATGTTTAATGTTTGAGTAAGTAAATCTCAATATTGTTTTCTTTTACAGTGGCGCCTGCATTTATAACGGTCCCGTCGGATAAGGTGGCGTACCTAGGAGACAAGATAGATTTTCGATGTACTGCCAGAGGTTTACCAAAGCCAATAATTACTTGGCACCAGAATGAATTGCCTCTTCTACCTAGCAACAATATAATATTAAACGACGATAATCAAAACTTAACAATTCTTGAAGTCAATAAAGACAATGACGGTATTTACCATTGCAGAGCTGAAAATTCCGAAGGACTTTTAGAGGTGTCAGTTCGTTTAACGGTTGAAGATTTCCAAATTATTCCTCCGAAAATTGTTTTAAAACCGGAAGACACTGATGCTTTCAAAGAAACTTCAGTACAATTACCCTGTGAATCAGAAAGTGAACCTACAGCCGAAATCGAGTGGAGAAAAGATGGAACTAGGATTATACCAGATACTCGAATTTCGATTACATTAGTTGGAAGCTTGATTATCAATAATGTGACTCTTAGAGATATGGGTAGATATGAGTGTTCTGTATTTAATGAATATGGACGCGATACAGTTTCTGTGTTTCTAACAGTGAAAGATCACAAATTGCCAGGCGACGAATTCGTAAACATTGCTTTGATCGAGGCCACGAGAGATATAGATCAAGCAATAGCCAACACAATGGAACAACTCTTTAATAATAAAAGTGCCCATGTTGATGTTCATGATCTGTTTAGAATTGCTAGATATCCAAATGCTGGTGCGAGAGAAATTGCTCGTGCTGCAGAAATTTATGAAAGGACACTTCAGAAAGTCAAAGAATTCGTCGAAGCTGGTAAGCAAGTGACATCAGCTGAACCATTTAATTACCACAATATACTATCGGCTCAACACTTAGAGGTTATTGCGCGTCTTTCTGGTTGTGTCGCGCATAGGCAGGATAGAAACTGCTCAGATATGTGTTACCATAGCAAATATCGTAGCTTTGACGGGAGCTGTAACAACTTTGCACATCCAATGTGGGGTGCTTCTTTAACCGGTTTCAGGAGAATATTGCACCCAATTTATGAAAATGGTTTTAGTGAACCTATTGGCTGGAATAAAGGCTTGAAATATAATGGGTTCACCTTACCTAGCCCCAGATTAGTATCTACTTCAATAATTTCCACTGAAAAAATTACTGAAGATATTGAAATTACACATATGGTAATGCAATGGGGACAGTGGCTGGATCATGATTTAGACCACCAGCTGCCTCCAGCTAGTGTTCAGAGCTGGGATGGCGTTGATTGTAAAAAGACTTGCGAGTATGCAGCGCCTTGTTTCCCTATCGATGTGCCCCCAAATGATCCCAGAGTCAGTAATCGTCGTTGCATTGACTTTGTTAGAACAAGTTCAGTTTGTGGGTCAGGAATGACATCAGTATTATTTGGCAAACTACAACCAAGAGAACAGATAAATCAGCTTACTTCTTTTGTTGACGCGTCGCAAGTTTATGGTTTCGAAAAGGAGGTAGCGGAAGACTTAAGAGATTTAACCAATGATAATGGCTTATTGCGAGTCGGAGCAGTATTTCCAGGAAGGAAACCTCTTTTGCCCACTGTTGGTATAAACGGTATGGACTGTCGGCTTAATCTCGAAGAAAGTACTCGTAAATGTTTTGTTGCAGGCGATATACGTGCCAATGAACAGATTGGTTTGGCGGCAATGCACACCATTTGGATGAGAGAACATAATCGGATTGCATTAAAACTTAAAGCTTTAAATCCTCATTGGACTGGTGATAAAGTTTATCAAGAAGCAAGGAAAGTTGTTGGAGCTGAAATGCAAGTTTTAACGTACGAGCACTGGTTACCAATTGTATTGGGACCGAATGTTCGCAAGGATCTAGGAGAATACAGAGGTTACAATACAAATATAAATCCTTCTATTTCTAACGTATTTTCCACGGCTGCTTTAAGATTTGGACATTCTTTGATTAACCCGATATTGCATCGTTATGACGAAAATTTCGAACCTATACCGCAGGGCCATTTATTATTGCGTCATGCGTTTTTCGCCCCTTGGCGACTGGTTGATGAAGGAGGAGTGGACCCACTTCTGAGAGGCATGTTTATGACACCTGCTAAATTAAAAACATCTAAACAAAATCTAAACAGTGAACTAACTGAACAGCTCTTTTATAGTGCCCATGCAGTTGCGCTAGATTTGGCTGCTATTAATATACAACGAGGACGAGATCATGCTATTCCTCCGTATACTAAATGGAGACAATTCTGTAACATGAGTGATGTCAATGAGTTCGACGATTTAGCTGTAGAAATCAAAGACGGAGAAATTCGACAAAAATTAAAGGAACTTTATGGGTCGGTACATAATATCGATGTATGGGTTGGAGGAATTCTAGAAGATCAAGTCGAGGGTGGTAAGGTTGGACCGTTATTCCGATGTCTTCTATTAGAGCAGTTTAAACGCCTGCGAGACGGAGATAGGTTTTGGTATGAAAATCCTTCAGTCTTTAAACCAGAACAGTTGCAACAGTTAAAGGAAACAACCTTAGCTCGTGTGCTATGTGACAATGGGGACAATATTGACACGATTGGAGAAAACGTTTTCCTTTTACCGGAGGTACAAGAGGGGCTTGTAACTTGTGAAGATATACCTTCCATTGATTTTCGTTTTTGGATTGACTGCGAGTCTTGCAGCGAGGAGGAGGACGAATTATCAACGCGCCGCGCACGCAGGGATGTCCGAAGAGAACATCACTATTTCAATGAAAACGAATCACGATTTCAATCTTTGGAAGAAAAGCACACTGATTTAGAGAATACTGTCGATACACTTAAAAAGAGGATCGAGTTCTTGGAGAAAAATTGCCACAAAGATTTTGATTAAATATACTTATACATAAGTAGTTACGTTTCACGACTGTATGGCACACTATTTTTTCTCAAGCTCTGCAGATAAGAGCAGTACTTAATTAAACTTTTTAAAAATTGATGTTCTGTATACATTTACTATGAGACATGGTATTTCGGGTGTTTTTATCAAGCAGATTAAATAGCAAGATTGGTAACATACAATATGCAGGTACTTTACCCGAATGGGTAGCGGTAGGAATATTTTTGTTTCACCTTTTCAATATTTACAACTAAAGTACATTCCCATTCTTATCACTTAAAACAATATGTATTGTAGATTATAAGCCCTAATATAAGTGATCTAGTCGTAAATGGTAATTTTAAAATAATTTGGATTACCTACTTATTTTGTTTTAGTAAAAAAGGTTGTAACCCAAAAATGGGTTAAAGAAGCTCATTTGGAAATTGTGTTTTCAGTTAGGTAGGTATTTTTATCATCAATATTTTTGGTTGCGTAACCATAATTTAAATTAAGTATCTATTTCTGCAAACTAACTAATCAATTATTTTTCTGATGCATTTTAATCTAGACGTCAAATAGATTAAGAGTTAAATATTCAGATACTCATATATTCATGACCAAATCTTAATGTTTTTAGAATACATTTTAACTCGGCAATCAGTGTTCTGTACTAAGATTATGATATTTCAAGTTAGACCTTTAACAATATTGTACTTAGACATTGTTATAAGTACCTAATTAAATAATAAACTCAATGTCTGAAAACTTAATAATACTTACATTTTATTGAAGAACCTTGTCTTGCATAAATTACTTTTAAAAAACCAAAAGTACTTTTACATGCCAGTTTTTGCTAAATGTATGAATATTAAATTTCTCAAATTATTTCAGATAATAATATATAAGAATAAAATGTAATCATTACTAAGAGTAAGAAGTAAGAGAATTAATATTTTGAATTTTATTTCAAGTATGTAGGTAATGATGTGTAAGTGGTCCAACTACCATCCCAAGGACCAAAGCCAACCTCACCTGCACGTTGGTACATACTGCTGAATAACGAACGAGGCTCTGACTAGGAGAAGGAAAACTCCGAAACCAAACCCGGAATGGATCTCCGTTAGACGCGAGTAGGGTTCAACCTGAAATATGCGGTAGATACCTGCAGCCGACCTGGTTCCACACGTATTGGCTTGCCTTTCCTGTGGACCAAGCCAGCGAGGTGCTGGGCATCCCTGTTTTTCCTTAATTCCGTCCCAGGCGGTGCAATGTCTGTGGAGAGGTCACTCCACCCACGTCAGTTTCGCTGCGGGGACAACAACACGGGGAGTGGCAGTCACCAGTTATAAGTCCTGCACAGATGGGCGTCAGTGCGGACGCTAGGGGTCACTTCCGCCAGTGGGAGGGTCCATCGTAGACCCACCGGTTGGTTACCGCCCGCTTCAATCTGGGCAGCCCCCGGACATTTAGGTACCAATCCGTCCCGTTACCGGCCTGCTCCTTTGGGGTGTAGGGAGCACTAGCCCTTGGCTAGAGGGCTGGTATCGATAATTTACACACCTGGCACTAAAAAGCAGTTTAATAACTCTCTCCGCCAATCCATGCGCATCGCAACATGGAATGTCCGTACAATGAGGACAGGCCTCCCGATCACCTGCGGAGGCTCCGGTAATGCACAAGATCTGCGTAAAACTGCTGTGATCGATGCAGAGTTGGGCAGGCTCAATATCTCAATATGTGGTCTGCAAGAGACTAGATTACCCGACGAAGGATCATTACGTGAGTCCTCGTATACATTATTTTGGAAAGGAAAAGACTCCACTGAGGTTCGCGAATTCGGTGTTGGCTTTGCGGTACGAAACGACATGGTTCAGTTCAGGCCATTGAAACTCCGCGTGGTGTTTCGGAACGTATAATGGTCTTAAGACTCAACAGCAGCTATGGCTATGTAACTTTAATAGCTGCTTATGCTCCAACATTGAAAGCTACAGATGAGTCCAAAGACACATTCTACAGCCAACTAGCCGAAAAAGTGAGAAGCGTGCCCGGTGGCGATCGCCTTTATATTTTGGGAGACTTTAATGCCCGTGTGGGTCGGGATCAGTCCACATGGCCTGGGTGTCTTGGTTACCATGGAGTAGGCAACATAAATGACAATGGCCAACGCCTACTAGAGTTTTGCTCAGATCACCAACTATGCGTAACCAACACGTACTTTAAAGGCAAAATTTCCCGAAAAGTCTCTTGGAAACATCCACGGTCTGGACACTGGCATCAGCTGGACGTGGTACTTACCAGAAGAAAACACCTCCGTGACTTTCTCCATACACGCGCATTTCATAGCGCCGACTGTGACACCGACCACTCCTTAGTAGCAGCTCATGTAGCCATCGCACACAAAAAGATATACTCGTCCAAATCACCAGGCAGGAGGAGGGTGAACCTTACTAATACTGAGGATGACGAAAAGTATCGTAAATTTGAGTGTCTGGCCAATACTGTACAGTCTGCATGGGACGCCAATACACCTGTAGGCGTTGAGTGGGAGTGTCAAAAAACTTCTGACAAAAAGCGCTGCTGAGGTTTTTGGATTACTTAAAACCAAATCTCCAGATTGGTTTACTGATAACATCGCACAGTTACAACCTCTACTTGACTCAAAGCGCGACGCTGCTCTTAAACACCGCATGAATCCCTGTCCTGAGACTGACAAAGTACTTCAAACAGCTAAAGCTGCACTTCAAAGAAGTACTAGATACTGCGCCAACTTGTACTGGTCAGAACTCGGTCGCACTATGCAGTTGTGTGCTGACAGCGGATACATAAGCGGTGCGGTGTTTATGAAGGCATCAAATGGATCCTTGGACCCGTTACCAGAAAGACAGCTCCTCTTAAGGATGCAAACGGTGCTATTATTCTAGATGTTGAAAAACAACTAGATCGCTGGGTTGAACACTATGCCCACCTTTACTCGAGTCCAATACAAATACATCCGGAAGCTGTGCAAAGCATGCCCAAACTAGATGTAATGACAGAGTTAGATGATCTACCATCTGTAGAGGAGTTCACCAAGGCTGTCAATCGGCTTAAGCGTGGAAAGAGTCCTGGCGGCGACAGCACCCAAGCTGAAATAATAAAACTCGAATGCGTGAGACCACTATTGTACAATCTGCTGTGTAAATGCTGGGATTCGGGAAGTGTGCCTCAGGATATGCGTGATGCTAACATCATCACACTGTACAAGGGAAAAGGTGACCGCGGCGACTGCAACAACTATCGCGGCATCTCCCTTTTGAGCATTGTTGGCAAGCTTTTTAGTTTAGTCATTCTATCCAGACTACAAAAACTTGCAGATCGCGTCTATCCTGAGTCGCAGTGTGGTTTTCGACCTGAGCGTTCCACGGTGGATATAATTTTCACACTTCGTCAATTGCAAGAGAAGTGTCGTGAACAAAACACCCCCCTACTTATGGCTTTCGTTGACCTAAATAAGGCCTTCGACACGGTAAGTCGGGAGGGTTTGTACATAGCGCTGGAGAGTATTGGGTGTCCACCTAAACTTCTTGTTCTCGTGAAATCTTTTCACGATGACATGAAGGGTTCAGTAGTTTTTAACTGCAAATCATCCGAGTCGTTCGCTGTCTCCAGAGGAGTGCGACAGGGTTGTGTCTTGGCTCCTACCCTGTTTGGCATTTACTTCTCGCTTATATTATATACATACTGCTTTCGGCGACAACCAGCAGGGTATCCATCTGCACACGAGGGCCAACGGAAAGATGTTTAACATCTCTTTCCTCAAATCAAAACGAAACCGCGAGGATCTTTTCGTTGACAGCCTTCTATATGCCGATGACGCAGCCTTCGTTGCTACTTCCGAAGATGAGCTCCAGCTGATGGTGAGCAATTTCTCCCAGGCGTGTTTCCTGTTTGCCATGTCCATTAACGCCAAAAAAATCGTTGTGCTAGCACAAGGTTTATCTGTGGCTCCAGCAATTTCGCTGAATGGCACGCTGTTAGAGGTAGTTGACAGATTTTGCTACTTAGGGTCGACCGTGACGAACAACCTCTCGCTTGACGCAGAGGTCGACATTCGTATCGGTAAATCGGCGACCATGTTCGGGAAGCTTAGTACAAGAGTTTGGCGTAACAAACAATTTACGACAAAGACTAAAATACTAGTCTTTCAGGCTTCAATTCTAAGCATACTCTTGTACGGAGCTGAAACCTGGACAACGTATGCAAAGAAAGAGCGTCGTTTAAACTCGTTCTATATGCGGTGCTTACGTAAGATCTTGGGCATATCATGGCAAGACAGGGTTACCAATGAGAAGGTTCTAGAAATTGCACAGCTGCCTAGTTTGACAGCGTTTCTTAAACAGAGACGTCTACGTTGGCTAGGGCATGTGCACAGGATGGAACCAACTCGACTTCCACGACGTGTTCTGCTTAGTGCTGTCGCGGATGCAAAGAGAGACGTTGGGAGGCCTTTGCTTCGCTTTAAAGACTGCGCTAAGAGGGACATGGCTGCCTTTAAAATAGACCACCGAAGCTGGGAGACTCTTGCGGACAAGCGGACGGAGTGGCGCAAATGCGTTATGGAGGGACGCAAGATCTATGATGAGACTTAGTTCGCGGCTCTATCTGACAAGAGACAAAGACGTCGACAAGGCGACACAATTCCATCTGTTGCAAACTTCTCTTGTCAGGCCTGCGGTATCGGATTATTCAGCCACCAAAAATACTGTAACAGGCTTGCACCATAAATCGTCTGCAATAGACGTAAGGCCTATACATGTAGGTAAATGTGATAATCTTGATGATGAAATAAATAAAATACATTTTATGATCTTATTTATTTGGTTTGTGTATTCAGATTACACATTAGTAGATTCTATACAAATCATAAACTATTCACAAATATAACTGATATAAAAAGCATATCAAACTGATAAAAGACTGATAAAATAAATACTATTAAACTAGTTTTATAGCTCCTAAACTAAATTCCTATATACTTAGTGTGTCTACCGGTGGCTAGTACTACGTTTGTTTTCTTGTTCCTCACTTCCACTTCAAGAAAAGCAATTTTTTTACCTAACTTCCTCGTTGTAGCCTCCACTTCCACATTATCACCTTCTCTTGCTGCAGCCATGTAGCTGAAATTATGAAAAAATCAATAAGTCTTTAAGTCAAAACGTACAAAGTCGTTAGTCAATGATTTATTATAGTAAGCAAATAATGTTGGTAAAAGTACCTACTAAAATCAATATTCTTACCTTACACTTAAATCGATAGAAACACCCCTCGTTTCTACAGTATCGTTAGCAGTTAGCGCGTACGTAGAGATGGCATCCACCAGGTGTGCAATGAACCCGCCGTGAAGAGTGCCCCTCTGGTTCAGATGCTCCGGCCCTACTTGAAACTCTGTTAACATTCTTCCCTTGTCGCAGCATACTACTTTAACCTTCAAGGAAATTGAGGTCGAAGAATAAATAGGTACATTGTATCTAAATATATCTAATATATCTAATATAATGCAGGAAAATGAATAGGAATTAAATAATGTGCATTTTTGGTATACTTTGAATGTATTTGTACCTTACGTAAATTATGATCAAAACTTTTTGTAGTTGCTACGGCTTTTGTAAATAGTTCCGCAACAGCTGCCCCTTTGCTACACATTTTCTAAAGTGTTTTATTCAAATTGTCTTTAAAAAAGGCAAAGCAACTTGTTTGTCACATTATTTTGTTTTGTATTTTTTGGTTACAATAGAATCTTGGCTTAAAAATTCAATGACAGTGACAGACAAAACAGCTGATGTCAAAACAATTTTTTTAAAGAGATAATCTATTGGCTATGTTGCTTTCAGCCTAATCAAAGTAGATTTTATATGGAGTGCAATTCACGAAAGAAGTCCCCCGGATATTTTTGGAACTAAAGGGGTTTGAAGATAATGTCCTACCTAAACTTGTGTATGTACCTTTTTTTACAAGACTACGGCGAAACCAAAAGGAAGTGTAATGAGTTTGGCAGTCTATGTATGTATGTATGTATGTTCCACCGTAACTTCTAAAATACTGAACCGATTTTAATGAATGAGGTGTCAAAAGATTCCTAATATTACGGCGGGTGACATAGGCTATATAGATTTACAATAAATTTAATATTTTGCCCACTAGTGGGCATGAAGTCACGATGAAAAAAATAAAAGTTTGAAAATGGTGTTGTGTGGGGTATCAAAATCAAGAGCTCAGTGAGTACATTTCAAAAATAATATATATATTCACTAGGTTTTGCGCATGGATTTGCTTGTAAACTAGGTAGTGGACAAAAAGGCGCTACGAAAAATATAAAATTTTGCAAAGGATAAAATGTGGGGTATCAAATGAAAGGGATCAGCGAGTACATTCCAAAAATATATACAGGGTGTAACGGAAAGGGTTTATAATCCCGAAAGGGGGTAACTCTGGAAGGGGAAACAAAGCATATTCCAAAATATCAGCTCTCTAAGTCTATCCTACGATTTTTAAAACGCATTTGAATTGCAGACTTCTGCAACACATTGCCTGATATTGCCCATCACTATTGAGCAATCAGCTGTTAGGGTGATTGACCGCTGTCCCCACCGCTTTTACACCTATCTGTACGCCTGGCATGTCAAAGTGGGTTCCGCAGTAATTTTTCGTTTGTAAATAAAATGTCGTTTTTACATGTTTTTTGTAACATGATTTTTTTATTTTCATAAAAGAAAAATTAAATAAAGAACATAAAACGCGTAAAACGTAACACATTCGTACGCGCGACGTAGTATGTGCCTACTCTGTAAGTACGCCTTACGCAGAGCTGCTGGCTGGCCCTAATTAAAACTAAAATTCCTTTTTAAATCACTTGAAGGTAAGTCTGTCGATTTCTCGTTTACATTCCTAGGTTTTTATTCAAAGTAAAAAAAAATCGGTTGGTTTTTATTTTAAAGTTTTTTTTTCTTGCTCAAAACTGACCAATTGAAAACCAAAAATCTTATTATCGGAGTGGTTTAGTGTTTCCACGCTACCAGGAAATGACGAATATGAAGAAGTTCAGACCGATAATTAGAAACCATTTTACAAAGGAACTCTAACCACCACTCGCGCTGAAAATTTGAACCAATAAGGATCAAGAAGATCGATAATTCGATAACGAAAGGACCAATGACATTATGTTGGGGCGTGACCAGGACTCTGGCGCAGGGCGGCGGGAGAGCGTTCGGAAAAGTTCGTATGGGCTCGGTCGGCGGTCGGCTCATTAATTTTCCTTCAGTCGCTCTCAATTCGTTGTCGCGTGTGCACTTGTGCTTTCGTATCTAATTGTGTAGTGGCTACCTTTTGCTTTCGCCATGTCTTATGATTCCAATTCGGAATATTATAACATGATTATGTGCGTTGGGTTTACCAACGGTGATTTAAGTGCAGCTCGCGAGCTTTATCGTGAGCGCTACACTACATCGACGGGAGACCAGCTGATGAAGCTAGGCGCATGCCTTCGTACGGCTGTTTCAGTCGCTTGGTGAATCGACCGCTGCGGTCCCCAGACTTGACCCCGCTGGACTTCTTTTTATGGGGGCACATAAAGAATATTGTTTATGCCGTGGAGTGCTCTACTAGTGAGCAAATGGAGCAGCGCATTAGAGATGCGTTTAGTACTGTGACGCCGGAGATGCTAAGAAACACTAGAGCCTCTACCTACAGGCGAGCTGGTTTGTGCATCCAGCAGGGAGGACGCCATTTCGAACCATTTCTGTAAATGTAAGTAAAGTTTTAATTTATTTGATTAGCTTCGATACCTACGATGCGTTACGAACAGCTGTTTTCGTAGACACGCACGTCCTGCAGCGCCCGAGCCGCCTTAGGTAATTGCACGCGCCGCGCCGCCGTTATCTTAATAAAATTATTATTTAGGTACCTACTGAAGCATAAAAACACTAATTTATCTTACTTTTGTTTCAGATTTGATACCTATGATGCGATTTACGAACGATTTTCGTAATACGCAAGTCCCACAGTCTCCGAGTCGCGCTTTACGTAAGTACTTAGGTCGCTTTTTTATTAAATGGTACCTACTGAAGCGTAAAAACACTAATTTATCTTACTTTTGTTTCAGATTTGATACCTACGATGCTTTATGAACAGCTGTTTTCGTAGAGACGTCCCCCTGCCCCCGTCCCCGCAGCGCACGCGTCGCGCTTTACGTAAGTACTTGTACTTAGGTCGCTGTCTTATCTAATGGTACCAACCCTACTGAAGCAAAAAAATACTAATTTATCTTACTTTTGTTTCAGATTTGATACCTACGATGCGTTTTACGAACGATTTTCGTAATACGCGGGTCCCACAGTCAGTCTCCGAGTCGCGCCCTATGAACTGTTTCACTGGTCAACAAAATTCAAACTTTTTCGTGCCACACGGACTTTTTTGATATTTTTTACTTTAATTGGTGATTGTAAGAAAAAATAAACAGTTAAAAAAAATTTGCTAGCCAAGGATTTTATTCTATTGAGTAATTTAAAATATTAAGAAAAAATACAGATCTCGTAAATCAAACGTTTATTTTTTTATAAATTACTTAATAATTTAAGATTTTCTGGAATGTTTAGCTTCTGGTTGGTCCCTTTTAATTGTCCAGCAGTAATCTGCTAACATATTTGGGCTCCATTTGCCCTGGTACCGCTTTTCCATACTAGAAATGTCCTGGTGGAACCTCTCGCCGTGCTCGTCACTGACAGCCCCTATTGTCAGGTTTGTCAGGAATTGTCAGGAAAAAAATCCAGGTGCGAGTCTAAAAAATGGATCTTCAGTGACATGTTGCAACCCAATGCTTGATATGACAATAAGAGCTCGCTAACCAACTCTCTGTAGCTGTAGACGGTTGTGAATGGTCGTTTTCAACAGACGTTGTTGCAACTGGTATTAGTTCTGCCATTTTTTTTACAATGAGAGACTGGTCTTATAGCAGAAGATACGTTAGGGTAGATAACTGTGTTTTTTTTCTTGTAATTTATACCTTTTATGTCAGTGAGACAAAAATAGCAATCCGAAACGTGATCTCGCTGTTCAGTCCATATCATGGGTACGGCAAACGGCATAGCTCGTGCACCTTTCTTCCAGTCGGTTAAATTTTTCACACACGTTATGCAACATATATGAGGGGCCCAGAATTTGTCTTGATGGGCGACAGAAAAACCAAAACATTGGTGATAACACCCCAGCACAAGATTCGTAAAATTTCGTCGTTGTTATTTGAATGTAAGTTCTCCGCAGACATAACAAAAAGAGTTTGGGTCATTATTACACTTCCTCGACATGTTCACAGGATTAATAAATCACAAAAAATATTCAAATTCAACTACAAATACTTTTATGACGATTTACTTGTGAGCGTTTCTGTTAATTTACCGCCGTAGTACTAGTTATGAGTATTACCGTATCACAACAAATATGAGGCTAACTGACAGATGACAACTGTGATTTAATGATGAGGGTAGATTGATAAAACAAAATTAGCTATCAAAGTTCGTGTGGCAAAATCAGTGTTGACCAGTGATTTTCAACGAAGACTTTTTGAACCATTTCTTTAAAAGTAGGTACCTATGTTAGTTTTAATTCAATTTCAAACCTTACCTACCTACTCAGGCA
Source organism: Anarsia innoxiella (assembly GCA_947563765.1). Lineage (NCBI taxonomy): Eukaryota > Metazoa > Arthropoda > Insecta > Lepidoptera > Gelechiidae > Anarsia > Anarsia innoxiella. The sequence goes on from OX387390.1 coordinate 7,232,145, forward strand.
TTGTTTTTTAAATAAAATTAACGTGTAAATGGAACCACACATTTTGGATAGGTACTTACCTAACTTTTGTAACTACTTAAGTAGGTACCTTTTTTTTTTCGTAATAAAAATTATTTAGTAAATTACTAATTTACTTACTTAGGTACCTATCTACGTATGCATGTCACTCATTTAATTTACTTTTGTTTCAGCTTCGATACCTACAACGCGTTACGAACGTTTTCGAGAGACGTCCGTCCTTGGCCGCGCGCCCGAGCCAAGGCCAAACGCTGCCGCCTCGGTCGGTATCCTTTGATAAAGCCGCCGCCGCCGACCGGCGCGCTTTGAGCGTATGCGCGGCATGGCTTTGTGCAAGGAGAGAGAAGGAAGATGGGCGGGGTTGTCGTATGATGAAGAGAGAAGAAAGACGGGCGGGGCTAGTGATAGTGTACAGTGCCATATGATTAGACGAATGACCTCAATAGTGTTGGGACACGTTTGTTTACATTCTAAAATTAAAATTAATCAAAAATTAAAAAAAAAAAGTGTTTATTTTGATATGAAATACGGCTAGAAGACTTCTACATAATGTACAGAGTATGCCCTTTTCCGCTTTATAAACCCTTTCCGTTACACCCTGTATATCACTAGGCTTTACGCGCGTTTTTTCTTGTAAATGTGTTTTTACGTACCTATTGTCTTTTCTATCATAAATTACTTCGAAACTACTGATTATATAGGTACAGCTTGCCAAATCAGGTCTCCCTAGAATTACTTATGTTGACTGTTTAAGCTCGTTTTAAGTTAAATTACCTACAATTTTTACTACGGAACCAATCGGTATTTCAACATTTTGCACACAGCGAATGATGTATTTCATATGGACAAAAACAATATACAAAGTTGTTTATAATCATGAGTTGAATTAGTGATTTTAGTTTTTAGACCGGATCTTAAAAGGGAGGTTTGGAATAAGATAAAAGACTTCTTGAGCTCATACTCACACTAAGTGAATGGTACATTGGGACGACAATAAATCTCATTTTGGAACCTTGTCCGCAGTCCGGAACATTGTTAAAATTGCAATTAAATTAATTTTTGCTCTATGGTCGTGAAAAAAATTCCAAAAGTTCTGCAAACTTGGGGAAGTTTTCGATATAATATTTCATATCACGTATTAAATTTGCAACCAATTTAAGTGTACGGAACATTTTTTGTTTTTAAAAATTAATGTTTTTCTTTAATAAACTGAAGGAAAACGTTCCAAAAGTTCTGCAAACTTGACACATATATCGGAAAAATATACCGAACGGTTGTATAAATTTGCAACCTTTTTCGTTGACCGGAACATGTTTATTTATAATTATTTTTAATTCGTGGTCATTTTTTCGAGTAAGCTGGTCTCGGAATAATTACAAAAGTTTTGAAACTTGGTTGCAAACTTCGAAAACATCTATTCTGAAGTATTTACAAATTTGCAACCTCATACCTACGCTATCCGGAACTTTATGCAATTTGCAAAAATGTATTACAGTTTCCACACTTGCACGTAAATTAATATCAAGGCAAAGAGGCATAGGTACAACCACGGATATTCTCTGAAAATAGCTTCGTCTGTGCACTTATTGGGTAGGTAAGAAAGAAGACAAGAATAATTTCTTGTTTCTTACTTTTAAGATCGTAGTTTATCCGTAGGCGTGTTTTAGTTTTTTAGGTATAAATATGGTGGGAATTTAGAGTGGTTTGAAAATAAGAGTTACGATTACGACCCATGTTCCTTGGGGAAAGTTGTTCAGTTTCTTTAGGACTATCGCTGTGTTTCGGCTTTATATTAACCCAGTCATTTAAGCTTAAATTAGGTAAGAATCTCGGAATTCGAGATAGCCAGCTGTAAGTCTGTAAATACTTGTAGGTATATTGACACTCTAAAAGTTGTCTCAAAACCTACATATGGTAGGGTGTACGCAACTATTAAATTTCAAGGTCAAAGGTCAAAAAATCGGTATTTTGCGCTTTTTTTGTAAATATCTCATTTCCTATGGGTTTTTTGCTATTTGTATTTATTATCAATATTGTAGAATAGAAAATTCTCTACAAATTTTGTTTGAAAAATTTTTTCATACGGTGAACCGTTTTCGAGATAGAGGGCGGAGAGTGCTCGGTCACAGCATCACTTCAGGTCAAGCATTTAACGAAAGATGATCGAGACTTTTCACAGATTTCGGAGCATTATAGGCTGCCAATAAGGTTTGAGTTCCACTCTGTAATAATCTCTGGGCCGAACAATTTTCTTCCTTAAATGCTGCAGCTAGTTCATTCAAATTTGTCAGTTGCTCAAAAACTTTTTTTTTTGTTAGCCATTAAGATCCCACTGCTGGGCAAAGGCCTCCCCCGCGACTTTCCATTTAACACGGTCTCCGGTAACGACCCGCCATTCCCGTGAAAATGCATCCAGATCGTCTCTCCATCTTTTTCGAGGTCTACCTCGGCGTATTTTGGAATGAGGATAATTATCAAAACTTTCAGTCGAGTATATCTCCGTTTTCTTCCCTTTCCCAACTTTTTTAAAGAAAATTTCTTGTTCGTAAGACAGTGTACGCCCAATTAAAATGACGAGTAGGTAAATCAATATCTTGTCCTATTATAACTGCAGTTTTTTGTAGTTTCAACAATAAGAACATCCGCATCTCTGGCTTGTTTAGTAGTAATATTTAGCATATTAATGAGCCTATCTTTTTTATTTCGATTTGGATTTAAGGCATGAAGAAAATGATAAAATATTTATTTAACAGTTTAATGTAAGATGATAGTACAAAGATAAGTACAGAAAAAAGAGAAGTTATACAAAAGGTTCAGCATGTTTCTCTTATCTGGAATCAACTCGATTGTCCGAAACTCATTAAGCATAACACTTATTGCCTTAAGATTTACGTGGCATTTTGTCTAAAACTCTATTCACACAATTTAAAGTTTCTCGCAGTTTTATTTCTTCGAAAATATGTTTAGAATGTGTTTTCATAAGCACCAAAATGGGGCACCCCGTCTCTAAAAGGTTATTTTTTATGACTAGGTATCCAAAATTAGGTAGGCGACACAGCAAAATGCAGGCACACCGACACGGAAAGGTTAGATTTAGATATTTTATTTTATGAAAACCCAGAAAACAGGGGCCGGATCCTTCTAATTACCAAATGAAAAATGGTGTCTCACTAGAATGTGAATTGTAAGATTTTACCCATTTTGGTATTCTCGTAACAGATAAGTTGACATTGGACAACTATCGGCCGAACATTTTATTATGTAAACAGAAGCGTAAATGAAACTATGGTATTCTCTTGTTATTTCCTTTTATTCTTCTTATTTCCATCTTTTTCTACAATACAGTATCGTTTACAATAGTCCTTCTTCTGTGTGATGCTTCCTAGCACGACCACGTCGCATTTTCTAATTTTCTTTGCAGTACAAATTCATAAAAAAATATGTACTTAATTGTACTCATAAATTTATAATTTGTACCCTTGTAGTTTTGGCGTTATAACACGGAGCCCGTGGTCGTGCTAAGTAGTACCTTTCTAGCACGACCACGCTATGTTTTTACTCTTTTTGAAATACTGCGATCGCAAAAAATAAGTACAAATTATCCAAAATTAATGTACTCCCTTTTGCTATTATAATATTCCCCATTTAAACTCTAATTAATGAGTTTCTCTAACTCATAGTACGAGATCCGGCCGCAGAAAAACCGTGCCCATCGCGTTTTAGCTTGAAACCAAAATTTTACACTAATTTATGACTAGGAGACAAAGAATTCATATTAACCAGGTTGCCTATCAAAATGAGGCCGCAAGTATTTAAGAAATATTGTGTATCGAAAAAAGATTTTCGGGACACCCTAGTGGTCGTGCTAGGAAGCACCACACCTTCTTCTGCGTTCCAAACGTCATAATGACATAGGTAACAATTAAATCCATAGACAATACAATAAATTCAACATCTCCTTTAAAAAAATATACAGATTCTGCCTATTAAACTAGTTCTAGACTTTCAGCCTTTCTACATTTATCACATAAACACAATCACTTATTCACTACACCAATCTTAACCACTCGTTTAACGACTTAAAGCTATCTGGCAGCGAACTGCCGCGCTTGCTTGCTACGGGATGTCTGCAATCCCTCTCACCTTATCAGACACCGCATTGGCCTGATAAGATGGGGCCTGCCTGAGACGTCTGCTGTCTCCTCGACTTGCCTGAACCAGCCCGGTCCGACAAGCCGGCGCTTGCTATGCAGACCACACCTAGACTAGTTCTAGATGGCGCTTGCTTTCATCTTGCCCCTCATCTGCACGATGGCGCCAAGCTGAGCCGCTAGGTTCTATGCTTGCTTAAACAATCCGTTACACTCGGCCGTCCTGCAACAATTGCTCCCGCAAGTGGGAGCCAAAAGTGATTAATTCTCTATCTGGCTGCTTAGATCTAAACTGTTGTCACTGCATCTGACTTGCATCTTTATGCTGACAAGAGTAGAATACTGCCATCCCCACTTAGTACCTACCACTTTTTAATACTTGAGCAGAGCATCTAATAGGCATAACATTACCCAACATAATTATATCTCACACTTTTGCTGATTGCAGTCTCAGGTGATCTATACTATACATAGCAATTAGCTCCTTTCTAGTTAACTTTACTTGCATGATTCAGAAAAGTCTCTGTCTCGGTTAGCCTTGTAATTAAATTACATTAGTTCCATTTAGCACCACTTTCTTTGAAATTAATGATTAATTTATTTCCTCTTGCATTTGCTATTCATGAGCATTCTTATTTCATTCCCTTTAACTTATTACCAGTGATCGGAATATCTTAGTGCATGGTTTTAGATTAGTATGGATAAGACTTTTGGTTCGGATATTTTTTCGGATATAAATTTATACGTCGGAATTCGTTCATAGCACAGGTATAATCTCTTATAAGGTAGGTAATTTCGTGGTTATGGTTGCCATTTTTATAAGGTTTTTTTTGTCTAGTATGTATGTACTGTAAAAAATATTGTTTATACACCGTGAAATTGCAATGGTTTTCGATCGACAAGTGGAAGACTCCCCTTTAGCATACCTATCTATTTCAGTCATAGTTTTAAGAAAAAACTCCAAAAATAAAAAAGTTAGAAAGTGAGAATTTCATTCTTTTCTTTTCGAGAAAACTGTAGTTATGTTCTATCTCTAGCTTTCGCCTACCGAGGTACTTTCATTACGTATGCTTAGCTTGCGAGTAGTAGGTAACATAAATACCTACCTAAACTAGTTTTAATCTTCACTTCATACTCGTAAGGGCTTAGAATCGTCATAGATACTAGTTTCCTAGGTTTAGGTATTACTTGCTATAACTAGGCCGCCTTGAAATTTGATATTTTTTTAGTAAGAGGTCTGATACCTAACAAAAATAAAGTATTTAAAAGTACCTTTTAAAAGTACCTATTTAAAAGATTTGAATCAACTTATTTACGACAATTATTAAAACGCAAGCAGCTTACTTACAGTTCTCGTGTCCCTGTTGGTGTTCGTAATTACGAAACACAAAAAATTACATCACAGTTCACAAATTAGGTACCTGCAGTAGGTACGCACCATAATCGAATACGAACCATTTCTTTCAATCGCGCCCTCTTACATAACACCTTTATTTAGATAATAGCTGTTTACTTAGATACGCACATGACACGGAAGCCGGAAGTGCACTAATTTCGCTAGCTTGTCGAAACAAGATCGATGACGGGCGGGGGGAGCGGGCGCGCGAGGGGTGATGCGCGTACGCTGCCAAGGCGGGATTTGTAGAACCCGTTTGTCGGTGTCTAAGTACTTTCGGTTGAGATCGCCGCGCGCCGAATTACTCGTACTACTGCTTCACTTTCGAAGGACGACTTTTTTGGATTTATTTTTTATTTTATGTCGTCTTACTTGAGGTGAGTTGCCTGCCTTCGGATCGAAAACCACTGAAATTTCACGATGTATTTGTCGTTAATATAACTTTTATAAAAAAATGGATATCCAATATTTTATACCAAATAATATAATATTTAATTAAAGCTTGAAATTTATCTGAATAGTATATTCGGATATCAGGGTTACCTTATTTTCATAAAATTATCGTTTTTCTTGCAAGATAATAATAATGACGGTTAGTAACATGGTTTATTTTTAAAATTTTGCAAAAAAAAAAACTAATAATAATAAAAATGTTTGTATTACCTATACAAAACAGAGATATGATTGATAGGTACATCAAAATAGGTAAACAAAAAGGTTCTTATTTTTAATACTGCAAAATTTGTACTTTGGTTAGTTACATAATTAAAAAGAACCTTTAAATACCTACCATATCGTGGTAAAAAATCTATAGTACACATAATAGTTACAAATAAAAATGAGTCCATGTACACTTCATTTTTTTTTTTGATTATGTGCAACATACCATGTGTACATGTATGTAAACAACCCTGCATTCAAAGAACTATAATGTAGTTACAAAGAAAAATGAGTCATGTAAGTAAATTAATGTTAATTGTAAATATGATTAATATTAATAGGTAAATATGATTCTGTGTTAATCAGTGTTTATAATACTAAAACTACTGAAATGAAATTACTAACTAAAGTCAGTAATAGAGAAAGGTAGTAGGTTTGCACAAAATATTTTTGAAAAAATTCTTATTTGCGGGTTTGGTTGTCCACTTGTACCCATGGTATGTTGCAAATAATCAAAAAAATTATGAAATACGAAAATCAAAAAAACATTGAAATATTTTTCTTTGTAACTATTGTATGGATTTTTTTCCTACGATTTGGTATTTAAAAGTTCTTTTTAATTATGTAACTAATGAAAGTACTAATTGTGCAATATTAAAAATAAAAACCTTTTTGTTTACCTATTTTGATATGTCAATCATGTTTCTGTTTTGTGTAATACATATTTTTTTCATTATTACCTATTTGTTTTATTTTCAAGCAAGCAAATTTGAAAATTAGACCAAATTACTAGCGTTCATTATTATAATCTTGCAAGAAAAACGATAATTATATGAAAATATGGTAACCCTGATGAACCCTATTCAGCTTAATTTCAAGCGAAAATAAATATTAGCGCTAGCATATTAAGTATAAAATATTGGATACCCGATTTTTAATGAAAGTTATACTAACGATAAATATAAGCAATACTTTTTAAAGTACCTACTAGACAAAAAAACCTAAGTACTAAAAATGGCTATCATAACGACGAAATTGCTTACCTTGTAAGAGATTATACCTATGCAAAATAAAAAATTCCGACGTAAAAATTGGTATCCGAAAAAATATTTGAACCATAAGTCATATCCATACTAATCCAAAACCATGCACTAAGATATTCCGATCACTGCTTATTACACTATCTCCAGCACACCTAACATACCTCACCTAGGTACATACATAATGTCATTATCTTATTATCTGCTGATTGTGATCAAGACCAAGGAAGGTACCCAATAAATAAACCCTTACTTAGCGTTTTAACAACATGCCATCCGAAACATACGGCTCCTCATTATATTATTTTTGCTAAATAAGCCTTAATTATAAAATAATTTATTTCATAAAAACAGATTTAAGACCGCAACTTTAAAGAATATAGTAATCCCTCGGTAAAAAGTGAAACATGCTTTCCATTCAGCACTTGCACTGTCTTGGTATAATATCCTCAGTAAATTATTATTCCTCAATGTCAAGAAGAGCATACCTAGATAATTCGTTTTTCATTTCTATAAGATCAGATCTTACTTTATCTTTGTTAGGAATTATGTTACCATCCCACAACATTTATGTCTACAACCAGGACTTCAATGTAGCTACATTTTTATTGCTAAACAGCAAAATTAATTGAGAGTCAACATTAAATGCAACATCTGTTTGCGTTTTGGTACCCCATGTGCAATAGTATAAATAAACCTTACAACAGAAAGAACTCCAACACTCACTTGCTCTAAAACAACTACTTTTGTAAATATCGTCCTACAGGCTCAGCAATCCTATTTTCAGTAATTATTTCGGAGAAATTAAGCAATAATTGCGAGGGCTAATCACTAAGCGTTTTTAATTTTCGTTCATTCTTATTACATTCTATTCATCAGCACACCACTCCATTCTTATCAACTGTGTTAGGTAAAAAGACATCTTACACCTGCAGTCTTAAAGTACACAACCCTTTCGTCTCATCATGTTATTTTCGCATAATGTACCTTTCGCAAAATGTTAATTTCTTAAAACATTTAGCAAAATGTCCCTTGCTCCAACCTCTATTATTTACAACTAACTTTTCTCCGCGACCATTCGCAACTTATATTATAAATGAATGGTCTATTTACTTACAAATTCATGACCTACGATTTGTCTGCCTTTTATAAAATATGTATTATTACCTATTTAACTATTTCAGTTCCATCTTCAGGCTAAGAATCAACTAATAGCTTCCTATGATGTTATGACATTTTTTTAAATTCATTCATCGAATTGTACTCATTTACTATGTATGTATGTATGTATGTAGTAACTAATCACATAACCAGCCTTTAAGATACTCATGTTTCGCCACAATTCATTTAACTTTTACTTTCCTGAGCAAGTATGTGTACCTACTACACATAACAATACTTGTCACAAAGAACTGTGCTAAATTAAAATCATTAAATCTACTTGACCTACAGACTGGAAAAGCCAGACCCAAATTAATAAAATAGAATCACAAAACATGTAGGTAAATTAATCTGACAGTTTTCCTTTTTCTTGTCACTTGGCCAAACCCAAAACAATATCTAGCTTTCAACTGTTTGAAGATGTTAGTATAAAAGTGTTTATTACCTAACTAAGCTGTGCAATAATGCTATTTCATGTCAAAAGTTGCACCAAACATATTTCATCTAAAAGTGGATAACTAATCTATGACTGCATTTTATTAGAACAGTTAGGCATATACATTAACCATCTCAATTATGCAATTGTTAAAACTTGATTTCAGACACCTAGTTCATCTCTCCATAGATTATTTAAATATGTAATTTTCTCCCAATTTGTTTGCTAAGGCTGGCTAATAATTGCTGGAAGGAATCACTTCCAACAGTAAAGCTGAATTTTGCAAAAAGGTATTCATGAAAAGGTCAAAAAGTTAATATGATAAATAACTTACACTTCCTTCAAATATCTTGCATACATACTAAAACATGATTTGTCTCCTTCAAATTTTATTCATATTCATAAAACATCATAGATCTAATTGTGGCAATTAATTTTGCTAATGCTCTCTTGCTCAATTTACTTTTACCTTTTTTTTATATTAAGTTAGATGTCAACCTTCAAGAAAAGGAGCTAGGTATAATAATTACCTACTTACTTTTTATCACTCTTACTATACCTACATAGTTCTTGAACTAGTATTATTAAGCACATCTCTTGATACTATGTAGACATAATAAGCTATTTGAACACCAATGCAATGATAAATGTTTATAGTTTCTATCTGTTTATCAACTAGACTCCAACTGCTAGACTGCACTTAGGTACACAGATAAGCAGGGAATATAATTTCACTCTTTCCTCAACATAAATTCTACCCTATGTGCTTGCTCATGCACATTATTTGATAATCAGGCAGCTTTTAAAAACGAGCCTATGTTATTGTTGTACCTACTGCATAACTATTCCAATAATTACTAGCTAGCATTTTAAGGCTTAATGCAACCAATCATATCCAATTAAATTTAAAAAAATGGAACTAGGTATATTACCAATAGCATTTTGCATGTTTTACTATTTCCATAGGCTAGAATAAGTGTTAGATCAAAATACTAACTGATCTCATACCACCAAAAACTTTTGCCTAACCTTGCAATTATTTGTCTGTAATCAAGGGAATTTGCAACTTTATTATATTAAGCTTGCACATCAGCCGACCGCTAAGATCTTAATCGACAAAAAACATTAACGTGTTGTAGCTATCTATCAACTTATCAAATAAAACCGTGAATTGGTACTTCTACCTGATAAGAAAGCAGACAGCCAAGTCTTGATATCACAGAAAGACTATTTCATTCTTGATCACCGCTCCGTCCTAGACATTTCTACTTCTTGACCCTTGGCTTGAAACTGCAATCAGCCATCTTGATGCAACACAGCACCGCTTTGAGTAGTTTACTTTTGGACCCAGTTGCTTTTGTGATGCCCCAGTGGTATTACAGCATATTATTGTTTTATCCTGAAAAGTAAATGTGGCTTAAGCAAATTTTTATACAACAAAGTAGACTCTGCTCATTCTGACAGTTTATACTTCCTTATTGGTGTCGATTCCAATGAGACAAGTTTCATTTGAAGGTTTGATGATTCCACTGTATTTGTTTACCTATCAACTATCAGCAATCCAATTCAAGTTGATAATAATGTGGCGGGAACTCGTAGGTATAGCGATTACAAGATTTCTTCATTCCTGATATGGATACAGTCTTGATTTATGTTTGGCATCTGTATTTGTCTTCAGCGAATCTTCAGAAACAGCTTCCAGCATACGATATACCAGTTTAAATCTGTTTTTCATGAGTGAAGATTTCGGCGGGAAAGCGCAGTTGATTGTAATTTGTTTTTATTTCATTCGAGTGATAGCTTGTAGCATTTTGTGGACGTGCTTCATCCCGCTTCTGATTTGTAACAGAAGCGTAAATGAAACTATGGTAATCTCTTGTTATTTCCTTTATTCTTCTTATTTCCATCTTTTTCTACAATACAGTATCGTTTACAATAAGTCCTTCTTCTGCGTTCCAAACGTCATAATGACATAGGTAACAATCAAATCCATAGACAATACAATAAATTAAACATCTCCTTTAAAAAAATATACTTACAGATTCTGCCTATTAAACTAGTTCTAGACTTTCAACCTTTCTAGATTTATCACATAAACACAATCACTTATTCACTACACCAATCTTAACCACTCGTTTAACGACTTAAAGCTTTCTGGCAGCGAACTGCCGCGCTTGCTTGCTACGGGATGTCTGTCTGCAATCCCTCTCACCTTAGGCTGGCCGCATACATACGTTTTCCGCATTCGATTTCCGAATTCGTTTTCCGTATTCGGACATCTGAATGCATGGAATCAGTAGAAAATACATTAACTGACGCACACGTTCGTTTTTTCCTCGAACGGAATAAATTCCGCACGTACGTTTCGTAAGCAAGCCGGCGCGTTCGGAGAAACCTACTCGAAAAAACCTAATGACGTCATGCGAAACGCAGCGCTTGCATACGTTTTGGGCTGGCCGCATACATACGTTTACCGTATTCGTTTTCCGAATACGTAATTTCGAGTTGGAATTCCGTGAGACTACCGCAAACGTTCGTTTTTCTTCATTCGGAATGTATCCACTTCAGTACAGATAGTGATAGCCTACTGAACGCACGACGATGGAGGACGACACTTTAATTAGCAATTGCATTTCTGTTATCAATAAATAAGAAAAAGAAACGTCGTCGGTATTGGATACATCCACTAAAAACTCGAAGAGTCTATGAGACTCGTGTTACAAATCGTATTACAAATTTATGCGTAACCAATACAAAGAATACGTCCGACGCGCGCGGCGCGGGCGCGGAACGGTATAGAAGTTTCCGAACGTGTGCGCCGGCACGAACAAAATGTATGCAAGCGCTGCGTTCCGCATGACGTCATTAGGTTTTTTCGAGTAGGTTTCTCCGAACGCGCCGGCTTGCTTACGAAACGTACGTGCGGAATTTATTCCGTTCGAGAAAAAAACGAACGTGTGCGTCAGTTAATGTATTTTCTACTGATTCCATGCATTCAGATGTCCGAATACGGAAAACGAATTCGGAAATCGAATGCGGAAAACGTATGTATGCGGCCAGCCTTATTCGTGCCGCCGCGTCGGCGCACACGTTCGGAAACTTCTATACAGTTCCGCGCTCGCGCCGCCGCGCGCGTCGGACCTATTCTTTGTATTGGTTACGCATAAATTTGTAATACGACTCTCATAGACTCTTCGAGTATTTAGTGGAGGTAAAATTTATTTAAAGAAATATTTACAATAAAGGGAACAATAAAACATAATGAATACTTAGCTAGCTAACTTAAAACTAAAACTACTTACATTATTTAAACTAACTTAAAACTACTTAAATCTAATCAAAGAGGCCGCCCCGAATCGTACCTGCTGCAAAAGTGCCCATCACACTTGCGCTATTCCCGCGCTGTATGGCGAGGGCTATGCGCTGCACCAAGTACTTACGATTCAGCGCGGCATTCTCCTGCCATTAGTGGATGTATCCTATACCGACGACGTTTCTTTTTCTTATTTATTGATAACAGAAATGCAATTGCTAATAAATGGTCGTCCTCCATCGTCGTGCGTTCAGTAGGTTATCACTATCTGTACTGAAGTGGATACATTCCGAATGAAGAAAAACGAACGTTTGCGGTAGTCTCACGGAATTCCAACTCGAAATTACGTATTTGGAAAACGAATACGGTAAACGTATGTATGCGGCCAGCCTTATCAGACACCGCGTTAGCCTGATAAGATGGCGCCTGCCTGAGACGTCTGCTTTCTGCTATGTCTGATGTCTCCTCGACTTGCCTGAACCAGCCCGGTCCGACAAGCCAGCGCTTGCTATGCAGACCACACCTAGACTAGTTCTGCGACTAGTTCTAGATTGCGCTTGCTTTCATCTTGCCCCTTATCCGCACGATGGCGCCAAGCTGAGCCGCTAGGTTCTATGCTTGCATAAACAATCCGTTACAATTACTTTACGCTTTTTTTATCGGTATTCTACTCCGCAATGTCACTTATTTGGCAGTTCCAAACGGTATTCTCTTCGCTATTTGACGTTCATTTGACAGTTCTCTAATGACATTTCAATCTTCGAGTATAGAATATATGGGCATTTTCAAAAAAAGTGCCCCCCCCTGGGTTTTGACCGTGTCCACGAGTTTGAAGGTGAATTGTGAATTAATTTGAACACCTATTGATATTTTGAGGACTACATAGTATTTTTACATTATTTAACTTAAACTTTAAATCAATAAACCTTACGTAATTAACTTAATTTAAGAATTATGATCATTTGAAATAAAAAAGACAGCTGTTTTTGACAGGTCACACGGCTACCCAGCATCAAAACTATTGAATTTACCAAAAAAAATTCTTCCACATACCTGCTAATGTTTATATCTACGTGTAGAAGAAAATGCCTTCTATTTCATCAAATCAAAATTATAAATGTAACTCTATTCATTTAAGCGTAAAATAGATTTTAATTTTGTCCTCAACATCGAGTCGGACTGACAAGTCAGTACAGTGACGACCGAAATTGTATTAAATTTTATACTAAATCGATTTATATTGTTAAAAATGGCAACATTATCTACAAAGGATCCCATCTGCCATTTTGAAATCGTTAGTTTGTTGTCCATTGCCACGGGAGAAGCCAGTTTTGTTGGTGCTAGTCCCAGGTTACGTTTTTTGAGGTCAGGTTTGAATCAAGTTATCTTATTTTGTTGTATACATCTTGACATAAAACTTTTTTAAATCGATTCATACATTATTTAGCTAACGTTTTTTGTATTTAGTTCACACAATTATTAATGCATTTGGTTATAATTTGAATAAAAGTAAAATTTGGTGTGAAAATGTGACGTCAGTTTAGTGACTTTTAGTTCGTTACATATAGGTCTGACCACCAAAGTCACCAAACTGACGCCTAAGGCTAGGTCTACATTTTTTCTTCTATTTTATTTATTGCCTAAAAAATCTAAAATCGACAGAATTGAATGTCATGGATGTCTTGCCCCTATTTACGGAGAAAAACTAAATGTATTTATTGCAAATATTGGCTGTGTTCTGAATGTATAAGAGATCCTATAAGCTCTAATTACATTTGCGAAACATGTCTAAATGGTAGTATTTTTTATTTATTTTTATTAACGATGCTTTTATATTTTATTCTTTTTTATAGTATGATTCTTTATTATCTTGTACGATTCGCAACAGTTTTACTAACGTGTTTCTTTTTCTTACAGATTAATTCACTTAAACTATCTACATATGGGCATTTTTACTTTTTTGCCCCCCCGTTGGAAATTTTAGCATTATTTTTAGACATGCGTTTTTTGAAAGATTTTTCATGTTAAAATATTTTTAAAAGCCCTATAAATTAGAAAATATAGCTTGTTCCAGAGATATTACTGGATTTTTATGTAAAAAACATTAATAAAGTGGACAGTATAGTGAAACAGTGGTCAGTTTGATGACTTTTCAAAAGTGCTTTAATTTGAGAATTAAAAGCATTTTGAGTTAATTTTTAGTTTTACGAGATTCTAAATTAATGAAATTATTTAAAAAAGACACAATAATAAGCTATAATAATGTATTTTAAGCTAAAAATCACGTTTTACTTTCAGTTTGGTAACAAGTGATGCTATTGCTATATCATTTTTTTCTTTTTTTATAGTTTTGAAAGCAGTTAATCAATGTTATTTATTAATTATTAAATTAGTGTCTAATACAAGCAATATAAGGAATAATTACTAAACAGAAAACTGGAAACAAATGAATAAATGAGTAAAATATACCCAAAAAAAGTGTGACAGTCACCAAACTGACACAGCAAAAATTCTTAAGGTAAGGACACATGATCAAAAAAAATCCATTTTCTGTTAACGAATTATATAAAAAAAATACTCTTTACTTGATTAATATGTATAGCTCTTGAACTTTTGTTAAACTAATAGGATCTTCTAGGTAACAATTATTATTATTAAAGTACAACTTTCGATCTAGCGCGACATCGTAACTGAAAACAATGATATCCCATAGTATTTTGATCTATATTGCAAAGTTTCATTAAAATCGGTTCAGTGGTTTTTGCGTAGGTATACGATATTGTCATTTACTCATAATATAAGTAGGGTTTGTTTTATTAGAAACCAATTAGAAATCAAAAAACCTAAAAGATGATAGCGTATGTGAAAACAAACAACTTTTATTGGCGTGATTTTTTGAAATTTTAAAAATACTTATGTCCCTTACAAAAGGTCAGGATAAATAATCAACGAACATATGGATCAATTTCTTTTGAGAATTTCACAAATTTACTGCAGTAGAAGTTGTTATCGTTTGTTCGGGCCTGAGAAAGTTAATTTAGCTATCAATAATTACCTAATAAAACAATATCCTTTAATAAAGGTACATAAAATTAACTTACCGCTTGTTAATGGAAGACAGTCGTCTATGAAGATATGTGATAGTATTTAACGTAATAATAAAATAAAAATATATGTGTGTCAGAACCGTATTATTAAACTCATTTTAAATAACAAAATTACTAAAAGTCATATCATACTATGTAGACCTAGCCTAAGGCGTCAGTTTGGTGACTTTGGTGGTTAGACCTATATGTGACGAACTAAAAGTCACTAAACTGACGTCACATTTTCACACCAAATTTTACTTTTATTCAAATTAAAATCAAATGTATTAATAATTGTGTGAACTAAATACAAAAAACGTTAGCTAAATAATGTATGAATCGATTTAAAAAAGTTTTATGTCAAGATGTATACAACAAAGTAAGATAACATGATTCAAACCTGACCTCAAAAAACGTAACCTGGGACTAGCACCAACAAAACTTGCTTCTCCCGTGGCAATGGACAACAAACTAACGATTTCAAAATGGCAGATGGGATCCTTTGTAGATAATGTTGCCATTTTTAACAACATAAATCGATTTAGTATAAAATTTAATACCATTTCGGTCGTCACTGTACTGACTTGTCAGTCCGACTCGATTTTGAGGACAAAATTAAAATCTATTTTACGCTTAAATGAATAGAGTTACATTTATAATTTTGATTTGATGAGATAGAAGGCATTTTCTTCTACACGTAGACATAAACATTAGCAGGTATGTGGAAGAATTTTTTTTGGTAAATTCAATAGTTTTGATGCTGGGTAGCCGTGTGACCTGTCAAAAACAGCTGTCTTTTTTATTTCAAATGATCATAATTCTTAAATTAAGTTAATTACGTAAGGTTTATTGATTTAAAGTTTAAGTTAAATAATGTAAAAATACTATGTAGTCCTCAAAATATCAATAGGTGTTCAAATTAATTCACAATTCACCTTCAAACTCGTGGACACGGTCAAAACCCAGGGGGGGCACTTTTTTTGAAAATGCCCATATTTGCTTTTGACTGATGAAATAATAATTCGTTAACAGAAAATGGATTTTTTTTTGATCATGTGTCCCTACCTTAAGAATTTTTGCTGTGTCAGTTTGGTGACTGTCACACTTTTGTTGGGTATATTTTACTCATTTATTCATTTGTTTCCAGTTTTCTGTTTAGTAATTATTCCTTATATTGCTTGTATTAGACACTCATTTAATAATTTAATAAATAACATTGATTAACTGCTTTCAAAACTATAAAAAAAGAGAAAATTGATATAGCAATAGCATCACTTGTCACCAAACTGAAAGTAAAACGTGATTTTTAGCTTAAAATACATTATTATAGCTTATTATTGTGTCTTTTTAAAATAATTTCATTAATTTAGAATCTCGTAAAACTAAAAATTAACTCAAAATGCTTTTAATTCTCAAATTAAAGCATTTTCGAAAAGTCATCAAACTGACCACTGTTTCACTATACTGTCCACTTTATTAATGTTTTTTACATAAAAATCCAGTAATATCTCTGGAACAAGCTATATTTTCTAATTTATAGGGCTTTTAAGAATATTTTAACATGAAAAATCTTTCAAAAACCGCATGTCTAAAAATAATGCTAAAATTTCCAACGGGGGGGCAAAAAAGTAAAAATGCCCATATAAGGAGGTGCCATACCGTCTGGATCTACGTGCCTGGTCGGGTCTGGCGCAAAATGGCTACCTTTTTGTATGGTATTTCTTATCGTTTGACCGGTCATCTACCAAGAAAACTATGGAAAACTTGGCGCACACTGGCACGCTGTCATAAACACTTTTGTATACCTATGAAAAAAAAATGGGGCCACTCCTTATATTCCGTCCTTATTTATTATTTTATAATTTTATTAAATATTGGCAGCACCGACAACTTAATACTTTTTCGGTGTTTCTTCGAAAATCAACGTGTAATTTATGTAAAAAATTCATTTAAATCTTATAGAAATAAATATCCTGTATTTTAAAGTATGTCTTAGCTTATTCTAGGTCGAAAAAATCAATCAATCGGTTGATCAATTTCTTCGAACAATAATTTTATTAAATATTGGCAACACCGACAACTAAATCCCTCCTCAAGGACAAACGAAAGACAAAGCCCTCGAGAGACTATTATTTTATATTTGACTATTGTAATGTTTAGTTAAAGTTTCATGATTATCATTTGATAAAATCAAGTAGATTAGTATTTTCCGTTGAATGGATAAGAGACTTTTGCCGTAATGTATATTACATTTTATGATGAATTGGTTTTTCAAAGTAGATAGAGTTTAGCATTTTTCCTGAATATGTTTTTCTTACTTTTCAGCGTCTTTTTGCTAAAGCGACACTTATTTCAGTAACGGAAAGAGATGGACTCTAAGTTATGCTGAATATTTAGACAAAAAATCAAATTATATTTTGTCTCTTTATAACATCTCTCTAACTCTAACAATATCAGAGATATAAATTTTTTTCGTAGGTACTTACCTATAAGAAAATCTTTAAACTCGATTTCCCACAAATGCCATTTTGGCGGTTTATCATTTTATCCTTTCCACTGACGATATAAGGTTTCTCTCATATTTCGACCTTTGTTTCATGAGAAAACTTGTTCATTACGTTTAATTGAAAGGAGTTGCGTATTGGTCTGTATTTATTAATAAGTAGGTAAGTATACCTACCTAAAGGAAATGTTAAGTTGGTGTTATGCGTAGGTATTATATTAAGTAAGTATTTTTTACTGTTTTTATTTTTTCATAATTAAGTTACAAAGGCACTTTAGGTACCTACCACTTAAGAATGTGAATTAAATAAAATTAAGCAAGCAAAGATTTTCATTACCTACTTATTCTGGGTAAGACCTCGGTTTATTACCTCTCTATTGATAGGTAAGTAAAGTTTTGTACCGCAATATTTTACCATATTATACCACCTACCAGGTGTATCTGTTACGGGCAATTATGCATAATGCCCGGGCATTATGAATAATGCCCAATATAAGCGGGCAATATGATAAATACTTTGCCATTAATCGAATTGCCCGGGCATTATGCATAATGCCCGTCACCTATTGAACTGAGTGATAATAAACTTGTTTCAGCACTTTTTTTATTTTACAATGAAACCTTATCTCACCTAAACCTAACTGAAAGTCAAATAAATGTGAAGGTATTATGAAACTTAAAATTCTCATCATTTCTTCATAGGTTAAGTTGGGTTTTAGTTTAGGTTAGGCCATTCCGGATTCTGATTGGTCAAAGGGTGACATGCGCTGGTTTCCCTAAAATAATTTCTATATCCCTAAAATACTACTTCCCTAAAATATTTGGAAAGGGTTGATGGCTGGCACATGCGTTGAGACCTGTGTGAAGGTGCTGCTGTGATGGCCGGTCATGTACCTACGCGGATTCTATCAAGCTAAGCCTTTCACTTTTCAGCTTCCCATTTACTTACCTATACCTTGTTCTGTATATTGCACGGGCAATTTTTTTATTATTTGTTTATTGATTTAAACTCTATTGAAATGTAATAAAAATTTTAATGTTTGTTTCTGTATTTCAACCTAAGAATTTGTAAAACTTAAATTGAAAAGAGCAACCCAACAAAGTTTCTTGCTAGGTTTTTCTCTGGGGGCACTCTTGAGAATCTAGCATTAACTTTAAAAAATTACCCGTTGAGAGTGTTGTCAAACGTAACCTACAAAATAAAAGAATTTTCATTTTCATATTAAAATTAAAAACTTAAAACATTCTTATAATGCCGAAATTATGAGCATTTTTTTCCTTTAAGTACCTATGCAGCACATACGTAAAGTTTCTAAAGACTTAATTGTATTGAAGTACTTAATAACATAACATACGAGATGCCAAATTATTTTTCTACTCTACTTCAATAATTTTAGTTGCTAAAAATGCAAAAACCTAAAGCAGACCTAAAATTTCTAAAAAAATTGTCCACAAATATGTCTCTGACAACGTTTAAAAAATTTGGCGACTTTAGAATTATCGCAATCTACAATTATCAAGTTAACGGACTATGATTATCAAATTGCCCAATGGTCTTTGGGCATTATTCATAATGCCCGGGAAATGTGATAAATAGCACAGTTTCGATAGTAATTAATCACATTGCCCGATACAGCTGGGCATTATTCATAATGCCCGGGCATTATGCATACTGTCCGCATTAATCACATTGCCCGTAACATATCTACTTGGTACCTATCTAACTAGATAAAAACGCAACCGGAAGTGCCAAGTAATCATAGCAACTGGTATCAAGTTGTTTTCATAAACAAATTATCCTACCTAACAGGAAAATCTAAAACGAATCCAGCCCTACTTTGGAATAATCATCATCATCATGTCAGCCTATGGACGTCCACTGCTGGACAAAAGCTTCCCCCAAGGATCTCCACAACGACCGGTCTTGCGCTGCCCACATCCAACGGTTTCCAGCGACTTTAACCAAGTCGTCAGTCCACCTTGTTGGAGGCCTTCCCACTCTGCTTCATCCGGCACCTGGCGACCGCGCACCGGCACGACGCAGTGTTTGGAATAATAAATAGTAGGTATTAATAAAGTAAGTACTAAGTATTTCTCAAATTCTACTTTATTTCCATTCAAATATGTTTGAATTACTGGTCGCAGTATTCCAGAAGCTCGTCAAAAGTGCAGGCCTTCGAGCAACAGTTATTTATAATTTCATGTTTCGACAAGTCTGTATTTCTTTTTGGTTCAACTGAAGTTTCTGGAAAGGAAATAGGTAATATCAAAGTATGTAAGTAGATGATATGGTTCAATGACATCACAATTAGGTACGGACTCAACGAGTAGGTATGTGCCTACCCATATTAAAAATAGAGTAGGTAGGTACCTAACCTAAGTATAGGTACCTACCTACTTCGTCTTCCTTATTTGATTTAAAAACTAGGTAAACAGCTAACGGATACATACACACCCAATGACACAAGGTCGCTTGGTACCTACACGAAATTAGTTAACACTCGATTATTTTGTGGAATGTCACCCGTGATTATATAAATGATTTAAGTACTGACCCGCCCAGGGTGGCCCCTCGCAGATGAGGTTCAAAATGTTGGCCATCTTCGAATCGCACCGCACAGACACGCTAGCAGCCTGCACCACACCCACCATCAGCAATGCACTTATTAATGCCACCTGAAATTGAGAAAAATATACGCTAATTCTCAATCTAACTACTTACCTACTTAATTATTATTTACCTGAACTTACCAAAGAATACTTAATGCCTACGTACTTACACAACATCACACAGGTTACCATCATGTAGGTAATCATCGAACTTGTGAACTATATTACGTATTATAGGACCACCGATTTCTCTGTATTTTCACATTAATATACTTACCGGATATTAGACGAAAGAACTTTAACGAAACCCACCTTACTTAACGAATAGGTAACGATAGATAGACCATCTTATAATATTTGGTACCTATTTTTGTTTAGGTACACTTGTACCTTTTTGTCCGATTTTCCGTTTATTTTACATACCTACACAAGGCAAGTCTGAGCACTTTCATTACACAACTCCAAGTTGCTTTCATTTTTTGCAACTTATTTATCGAAACAATTAAATCAACACTATTTTTAGAAAGCCCATATTTATAAGGATATTAAATTATAGTAATATTTGAAAATTGTTAGAAACACAGACTCACCTTCCTCATCGCAAAGCTTGTGAACGAGAAAACACGGTACGCTAGCTTTTATTCCGTCGAAAAGTTGTTGTTATGACGCTGATGTTATTAATACTTATTCACGATCGAGGGCGACACGAGTTTGCTATAATGTTCAAATGACGACGCGGTGAGATTATAAGCAATAGCAGATAATCAATTATATGTATAGGTACCGTGGTGTGCCTACCCATACAATACATTTACCTACCAACTATACATCATATTAGCCCAATATAGGTACCTAACAGTTGTACTAATTGGTATTCTGTGCTACCAGAAACAAAACACAGAGAATATTTTTGTATGGAGCCGAACATACCTAAAGTTGCAAGTACATGTTCACCTCTGAAACTAGTGCCAATCGATAGAGAAACTAATTACAAACAACAAATACTGATTGCAAAAAATTCGTAAAAGATTTACTTTTTGAGATAATTCAGTTTGAAGTTTCAAAAAAAAAATTTTTTTTTTAAACGACTTCAAAAAAAAGGAGGAGTTTCTCAATTCGACCGTATATATATACAGGGTGTAACAGAAAGGGTATATAAAGCCGAAACACAGCGATAGTCCTCATGAAACTGAACAACTTTCCCCAAGGAACATGGGTCGCAACTCGAAAAAAAAAATTCGCCTCCCCATACAAAATGCCCGATCAGCTGATCGAGTAAGTATGGGCGATCCAAAAATTTTTTTCGAGTTACGACCCATGTTCCTTGGGGAAAGTTGTTCAGTTTCATGAGGACTATCGCTGTGTTTCGGCTTTATATACCCTTTCTGTTACACCCTGTATATTTTTTTATGTATGTCCACGCAAAACTTCGTCGTTTATGAACCGATTTTGATGATTCTTTTTTTGTTGGAAAGGGGGTATCCCGAGGGTGGTCCCATGGTAAGGAAACCAGGATCTGATGGTGGAATCCTGGATAAATCGAGGGAAACTCCCGAAAAACCTGTATTTTCGACTAGTCTGTTTCTTATGTTTCTTCACATAACTTCGTCGTCCATGAACCGATTTAGATGATTCTTTTTTTGTTGGAAAGGGGGTATTCCAAGGGTGGTCCCATGGTAAGGAAACCAGGATCTGATGGTGGAAACCTGGAGATATCGAGGGAATCACTCGAAAAAATTGCATCGCGACTAGTGTGTTTCTTAATATTATGCAATAATAAGAATTTTAAAGCCCTAATATTTAATGAGGGTCTGACGTTGACCTGATGATGGAGCGGAAGGGCAGTCGAGGGAACTCGACAACGGTTTACAGCAAGTACCTACTTTGTGTTTGGGCTTGATTAACTTATATATTATTGAGACCTTTCATCTAAATGGGTTGTGACTGTTATTAGAGGTCTGATAATGAAAATGAAGGACAGTCAAGGGAAACTAAAAAATGTGAAATAATTTTTTTTTGCCAAAAAAGAAACAACTTCAAAACGGAAACTAAAAAGTATGAAATAAATTAACTTGTACAGAAAATTTCGAGTTTATAAGTGGTTAAAAGAAACATAAACAATTAATAAATAATTATGTCTTTAAAATTTTTGAAGACGGTGCCACCTGTTTCCTTGAGATGTAAAAAAGATTGATTATAAGTACCTATATTATCTATATCTAGTTATTGTTTTACTTGGCACCGTCTTTTTAAAAAATTTTAAAGGCATAATTATTTATGTTTCTTTTAATCACTTATAAACTCGACATTTTCTGTACAAGTTAATTTATTTCATACTTTTTAGTTTCCGTTTTGAAGTTGTTTCTTTTTTGGCAAATTTTTTTTTCTATTTCTTTGGCAATTAATTACGTAAAAAAATATAAGCTTATGATAAATATTGCTTGTTGTAAATGATATACTTAAGGCTATTTAAGTGAGATATTTCATACTAAAACACAAAAAAAAGTACAGTTGCTTTGTATAAGTACAACTTGCGTAGGTAATCAATCAGGGGCCGTATTCTTCTAATTACCAAATGAAAAATGGTGTCTCTCTAGAATGTGAATTGTATGAATTGACACATTTTGGTGTTCTCTTAACAGATAAGTTGACAGTGGACAACGATCGGCCGTACATTTTATTACTTTACGTTAAAATCGGTATTCTACTCCGCAATGTAACATGAGTGGCAGTTCCAAACGGTATTCTCTTCGCTATTTGACAGTAGTTCTCTAATGGCATTTCGTTCGGTCGTTCCGTCGTTCGATTGTTTGGTCACCCAAACACTATTTCGGTGTTTTTTCGAAAATTAGGTAACGTGCAATTTATGCAAAAAATGCATTTAAAGCTTATAGAAATAAATATTCTGTATTTTAAAGTATGTCTAAGCTTATTCTAGGTCGAAAAAATCTATCAATCGGTTGATCAATTTCTTCGAACAATAATTTTATTAAATATTGGCAACATCGACAAATAAATCATTCGCAAAGACAAATGAATGACAAAGCCCTCTAGAGACTACTAATCGACTATTAATCGTGGCACTTAAGAGAATACCAAATTTGTGACCTATTGCTGTAGAATGTTAATCTGTTGGCTATAGTTAGGTCGCTTAACTTAATTTAGTGGAATTGCTACCCAGTTTCCTTTAAATTTCAGTCTGTGCTTTTTTTAGATTAAAGTGTAAGCTGCTTGTTTGTATTAAAGTTTGTTGCCTGCTACCTGCTACTGTACATAATAATAAACTAACTAAAATACAAACAACTAAGAGCTCGTTCACACTTATCGTTTGTCGGATCTGGTTACCTACGAGTATAGAGAATACGAGTAGGTACATTATGACCTAAAATGTACCCTATCAAGTAAAAAGTGGGTACTTACTTACAGTTTGTATAAAATACAAAACAAATACCTAATGATACTTAATTGAGCGTTAATGCTTGGTATAGTTAGATAGGTAACACTTTGTAAGTGTTGCTATGCAATAGAAACAGCTAAGTATGAAAGTAGCAAACTTGCTGTTTTCGTTAATATTGATAAACGGCAACACTGCGTTCAGCCAGTCACATCTGTCGAGTGTGGTCAACACGAGTAGAGGTTCATCACTATTTACGAGTTTGCCCTATCTTGTCTCGCCGCGGGGAGATAGCTTTTATCGACATACCTAACTACGACTGAGTTCGTCGGTAGATAAGTAGAGTGTTTACTCACTTGTAGCTGATAGCGGGGCAACCGCCGCAGTTCGCGTTTTCCCAATATCAAAACGTAACCACTCTGTGCCGCAACCACAGGTGCGTGCACCCGTAGTCCTACATTAGGCCAGACTTGTACGTACATGCGTCATTTAAGTCATTTTCATTTAAAACTATTTGCACTAGTATGGGACGTACTACATAAAAGACAACGAATATTTTTGTATGGAGCCGAACATACCTAAAGTTGCAAGTTCATAAAATGTCGTTTTTTGGTGTACACCTCTGAAACTAGTGCCAATCGATAGAGAAACTAATTACAAACAACAAATACCTACTGATTGCAAAAAAGTCGTAAACGATATACTTTTTGAGATAATTCAGTTTGAAGTTTAAAAAAAAAAAATGTTTTTCTCTATTTCTTTGGCAATTAGGTACGTAAAAAAATATATAGCTAATGATAAATATTGCTTGTAAATGAAATAAGGCTATTTAAGTGAGATATTTCATACTAAAACACTGAAAGAAAAGTCGATTGGCACTAGTTTCAGAGGTGTACACCAAAAAACGACATTTTATGTACTTGCAACTTTGAGTATGTTCAAAACATTCGTTCCCTTTTAAGTATTGCCATATTTCGATTTTTGGCGTATGTTTAGCGGAGAACCTTTCATCAGGTACGTCCATTAATAAACACCCTGTTTTCAAAGACATGAAAATATGGTGTGTTTGTAAATCATACCTATAGTAAGTATAGCTATAGGTAGGCATGGTACCTACATAATTACTGATAGATAGAGACAACGCGTGTGACGGAATATGATTGTCATATAAGTACTTCAGTACTATAATTTCATGATATTCAATTTGTAAAACGTAATCTTTAAGGTAAAACATTTCCCTTGCTTAAAAGGCTTCAATAATGATACAACACACTGGCTCACAGTGTGTTGGCAAGTATCATTGTCTTTTACATTTTATTTTTGTCTGGAACATAGTAATAATCATAATTAGCTAGTTCAAAATGGCGGAATGTCATCAGCTGACTCAGCTCTACTGTCATTCATTTCTATCTGCCGCAAAATGGATGAATAGGTATTTATTTCAACAACAATCGAACTGACAATGACATTGACAGAGAGGATCATATTTTTAGGGCATTTTTAGATGTAGGAAAAAAAATAAAAAGAGACAGCACGACTGTATTTCTTAGAGCGCTATCTCTTTTAACTTATCTGTAAGTGTCAGAAAAAAGCAACAAATTATAAACGGAATTAGCTAAATATCATCTCAAATGGTGTGGTGGTACAAGAAAGGCCTTAAACGTAATTAGCGTAATCAAAATTTGCGAGTTAATTAGTTTTAGCTACCTAATTTTATTTAAGATGAACTTAAATGTAAAATGGTACAAGTGGCCCTAAGTGTTAAATTACCTAGACATTATAATGTAAATTATGCTGTAATTTATATTTCACTTTTATATTTGGCGGGTTATAGGTCAAGGCCAAGATAGTCATGGTCAAGGGCCATTTCTTTTTAATAGTTCCGCATCTACGACACAGGTGGCAGCACCTGACCTGATAAGATATACCTTTTAATAATTATCTTATTATTGTTATTGAGACTACTAAATAACGTACTTAGACTTGAGTAATTACCTACTTTATTAGTCTAAGTATTTAGGTTTTAATACCTAGACTAAACTATAGTTGAACTTTAAAATGTAATTCAATATTATATCCGCAGTAGCTATTTGTTATGTCACAGGTGGCAGCATTGTCTAATGGACTAGATACCTACTTATTAGGTTTATTTAGTAAACATTACCGTAATAACATGATAGTTATTGTAGAAGAACTTCAACAATTATGTTAATAATTATACTTAGTGTTTAGAATAAGTACAAATACTGACTTTTGTTACATAAGTTATACGCGTTTAAATGTTAGCGGCTCTAACCATATTATTATAGTGGTAGTTATAAATAGGGGGAGGCGGGGCACATTGATACAGTACCTACCTGTTTTGAAATACTGAAAAACTATACGCACACGGACACATCATTAAAACGCTCAAGGACATCCACAAGGATGATAGGTAGTTGTGACGATGCTTGCCGCCTGTTCGCCGTTTTGCTTTGACAGGCACAAACATGGTTTTGGGACCGACAACTAAAATTTTATGAGCGTTTTTTATTTTTAAGTCTCAGCTTTATATTATTGGTTGTTTTCATAGTTTTATTTTTCCAAAAGAACGTTTATACTAAAATAATTGTTATTTAATATGTTTGTTTAATACAATATTGATTTAAAAAAAAAAAATTACTTTTTCGTGAATATAGTCCCTTGGGGCACTTTGATACAGTAAAACGCGGGGCAGAATTATACGTATCAATCTGCCCCGTTAGTGTATTAAAGGGCCCCTTTAGTGCATTAAAGTGCCCCGTTAGTATTTTAAAGTAGTCTTAAACATCACATTTATTTTAGAAAATGGCCCGGACGGACGTTTAAAGTTAAGCAGAGAAATTTGAAAAAATCGTTAAGGATTTCAGTTTTGTGATGTTTTTAATCATGAGTTATAAGAAAAGGTTCCTTTAATTTTGATAGAGGATTTTATTTTGTTATTTCTATATTTCACTTTGTCCAATTCTGTAGTACTTCTACGCTGATTATTCAGTAATTATGTTTAATTAGATGTTTAAGATCTTGATAAACTCTAAGTTTTTGATGACAATTTTATTTCGTAGTTCATTTCATAATTAGGCTGATTGTGATTATCTTTAATACGAATAATAAGTAAATTATAAGTTAACATATCAGGCAATGCACCCGCCAAAAAAAATGATCAAATATGTTGACATTTGTGTATTCAAATGGAGTTTGAATTTTTGTGTATCAATGTGCCCCACTTCCCCCTACGGGTAGATACCTATTTCTCGCTCTCTTGTTCGTCTATCTTCCTGCAGGACACAAGTTACCTAAGTATTTTGTGTATATTCCTAGAAATAATTGGGCGTTGGCCATTTGTAATAAAACTTTTGTGATTTATCGTTTGTTCTGTGGTTTATTTTTTGTATCGCTGTTTATCATGACAATACAATATTGTTTTAATGGTACTCCTTGTTTCTCTTTTAATCCTCCATCTTTAAATATCTTAATTACTTTAATTAATAACAATTTTCAATACAATAGCTTCATTGTAACTATAAAGTAACTTTAGGTAGACATTTCACATTACAATCAATTAACCCCTGACATCTCATATTCAGTAAATAACACTTTGATCTTCTCTACAATTCTATAGGTACAACATCCAATTTTCTAACACGTGCATCTCGAGTGGGTCGGGTTTCCAACACATTTAGATAATCCAACGCGCATACTTTTAGGTACTGTGGATTAATCGCCCGCAGTCGTAGGGTCATTATCAAAACTGGGGCCGGATTCTACTAATGACCAAATGAAAAATGGTGTCTCTCTAGAATGTAAATTGTAAGATTTAACGTGTGCGTGTGAACCGAGTGAGCCAGCTAAATTCTAGCCTAGAAATATGCCTAACTTTTAGTAAAAGTTCTAAAACAATTGTAAAACTAAATACCTATTTTAATTTGTAAAAAGACAGAACAAAAGATATGGCATTAAACATCGGCTCACTCAGTTTATCAAGCTACCTATGAAAATTAGAGAAAGTATTAATTATTCATATAATATTTATATACCAGGATTTAGTAAAACTTTTGCTAAGTAAATCCTGAAATTTCAGATCGCCTGGTAACGTAATAAAGTTTTTACAAATGATTTCTTCAGCTCACTCGGTCGAAACGTTTTTAACCCCTATTTCTGACGAAAATACTGTAAATTGAAACTGCTACGTAATTGTAAAAGTAAGCTAAGATAATATGAGAATTTGTAAAACACAAAACAAACCACTAACGCGGCAGGTTTTTGTATAATCATTGGTTTCATCGGCTCACTCCGTTGAAACGTTTTTCGTAAGTTAAAAATGTCAATATCTTAAGATTTCTAGCACTATAGAAACTAAAAACTGTCTTAACTTTTAGTAAAAACTTTTTTCTCAATTTTCACCATACTAATATTACGTTTTGTATGAAAAAATTCAAACGATTTTTTTTCATATAATTTTTATTTGTTTTAAGTGAAGTAATTACCCATACAATCAATGCATCTTTGCCAACGCAGTGGCAGTTTATTAATGCTCTTCTTAAAGAAATCAGCTGGACGAGAGGCAACAAATTCTTCAAAGACGTTTTGAACTGCCTCTTGGTTATTGAATTTTTTTCCAGTCAAGAAGTTATCCAAATTCTGGAAAAAGTAGTAGTCTGTAGGGGCAAGGTCCGGTGAGTACGGTGGATGAGGGAGAGCTTCCAACCCCAGTTCTTGCAACTTGGAGACCGTCATTTGTGCGGTATGAGGTCGCGCGTTGTCGTGCAGGAGCAGCGGAGACGAGCGATTGACCAATGCTGGTCGGAGACGTGCCAGCTTCTCCATCATTGTGTTCAATTCTTCACAGTACACATCTGCAGTAATACTCTCCCCATTTGGTAAGAAGCTGTGATGAATCACACCGGTGCTAGACCACCAAACAGTAACCATCACCTTTTTAGGGGTAAGTTTTCGTTTAGGGCATTGTTTAGGTGCTGAACCAGGATCCAACCACCTTGCTGAGCACTTACGGTTATCAAACAGAATCCATTTTTCATCACAGGTGACAATGCGGTTCAAAATTCCTTCATTTGTGTGTCTGTTGAGCAATGCACGGCACGTCTCGACGCGTACTTGGCGCTGGCGATCATTGAGTTCGTGGGGCACCCATTTGTCAAGCTTTTTTACCTTGCCAATTTGACGCAAATGGACCATTATTGTTTTGATGCTAACGTCGAAAGCTGCTGCTAATTCAGCCGTAGATTGAGTATCATCAGCTTCCACGATCGCCTTCAATTCGTCTGCATCGACCAAAGTCTTCGGACGACCGCGGAGTTCATTTTTCAGGTCGAAATTTCCAGAACGGAAGCGAGCAAACCAATAACTAGTGGTTTGTTGGTTTGTAGTGTTAGCTCCGTACACGTCGTTGATGTTGCGAGCCGCTTGTGCCGCGTTGCTGCCACGACGGAACTCATATTCCATAATTACTCGAATTTTTAACGTATCCATGTTGACGAAAATGATTGAAATGTAATGAAAATGTAACACTAACCAATAAACAAATGACTGTTTTTGGAAAAAGAATTCCATATTTTTAAAATGAAATTAATTTGAAATTAGAATTATTAGCTAAACAAAAAATATTTTTAATTGAAATGGCCAGTACTGTAAAACGGCAATTTCATAGGTAAAGACCTATTATAAATATTATATGAATAATTAATACTTTCTCTAATTTTCATAGGTAGCTTGATCAACTGAGTGAGCCGATATTTAATGCCATATCTTTTGTTCAATCTTTTGACAAATTAAAATATTTTTAGAACTTTTACTAAAAGTTAGGCATATTTCTAGGCTAGAATTTAGCTGGCTCACTCGGTTCACACGCACACAGATTTAACCCATTTTGGAATTCTCTCAGATAAGTTGACATTGGACAACTATCGGCCGTACATTTTATTACTTTACGCTTTAATCGGTATTCTACTCCGCAATGTCACATAAGTGGCAGTTCCAAACGGTATTCTCTTCGCTATTTTACAGTAGTTCTCTAATAGCATTTCGTTCGGTCGTTCGGTCACCCAAACACTGTTTCGGTGTTTTTTCAAAAATTATCGTGCAATTTATGCAAAAAATGCATTTAAATCTTATAGAAATAAATATTCTGTATTTTAAAGTACGTCTACGCTTATTCTAGGTCGAAAAAATCAATCAATCGGTTGATCAATTTCTTCGAACAATAATTTTATTAAATATTGGCAACATCGACAACTAAATCCCTCGTCAAGGACAAACGAAAGACAAAGCCCTCGAGAGACTATTATTCGACTATTAATCGTGGCACTTAAGAGAATACCAAATTTGTGACCTATTACTGTAGAATATTAATCTGTTGGCTATAGTTGGTCGCTTAACTTAATTTAGCGGAATTGGTACCCTGATAGCGGACACAGATACTTGCTTATTTACATTGTAACATCACTGCAAATACAGACATACGGGGTCAATCTGGTATTATCTCTTTAGACACGTCTGCTTACTTTGAGGCACTTTGAGCATCCTATAAGTTCCCTGACATAACAATATAAAAGATTCAGATTAATTAATTTAAGTAAGTACCTACCTACAAAGAAAGAGAGTTAGATGCAAACATAAACTGTACTAATTCATTAGAAAACAGTAGATAGGTACAGAACAATAGACCCCTGAGTGCGACATAATGTAAGTAATAGGTACATAAATAAAATAGATCTGCAACTTGCAGCATAAAACAATGTTATCTGAGGTCGAAGGTCCATCCAAGTACCAGATAAAATACAAAATAGACGCCTCCTGTATCACACGAGATGTAAAATTAGCTTATGGGCTATTCGATATCAAAATGGTCTTATTATTGACTTCCTAGCATTTATTTACTTACAAGTATAGATACAGCTTAGATGTAGGGATGTAGGTGGTTTAGGTACGTTGTTTTCTTAGCTATTTCTTTAAATACAACCTCATGAATCCATTGCACCGACGTTCTAGTCTGCCTGAATATACCTACCTATGTAGGTACAATCGCTAGAAATAACCACGGTCGTGTCACGGGGAATTCCTTCTTATGTCCATTTTTATTATTTTGTCCAACCAACAAACAATGCAGTAAAAAGCAGCAAAGTTAAAAGTATGAAAGTTTATTAAAATATTTCCTCTGTTCCTCTCATGTTCCATGAGAGCACCTAAAACTTATTTATTACATTCTAAAATAAATACTAATTTCTAAATAAATACTTAATTTAACAATTAGGAAATTCGCTGTGATGAAGATGACAAGATGAACTTAGATAAGTTATCAAAAAGACAATAGCTTTATAGATGATTAGGTACAAGATGCTTTCGCCGAGCAAGCGAGTTAAGGGAAGGTTTGGGTGGTTCAAATGTCATCCTGCGATTTGTTACAAAATATCTGTAAAAAAATACTTGATGATAGGTTCCTATTGTTGTTTACTTGCTTACCATATTGCTGTTTACAGCCAGTAGGCCAGTAAGTGGATATGTAGAGTTTCGTTACTAATGGTGTGGATTCTGTTTTACAATATATGATCCAGCGTCGTGTTTTATCCATCCCGGGGGTGGTTTCGGCACCGGTACCCATTCCTTCGACACGACAGGGCCCCACATTCGTTTCCAGACAGCGACGTAGATCTTCTTTTCTTGCCAGGTCTTTACCCATCGTGGGCGCCACGAGAATTTCTTTGCCCAAAATCCTTTAAGGCCCGGATTAACATGGATGTGTGCATGAGATGACCGCTCACTGTGAAATTACACGCGTCCGTTAGAGAAATGGGTAATCTTATTTTAGTGCACAGCTTTAAAGTATAAACTAGAGTAAGTATTATATCCTTATAAAGTCCAGATCACTTCAGAGCGTCGCCAGTAGCTATTTTATGCTAAGTATTTAGTTGGGATTTTTGACGGTCGGCTTATTGATCCTAATCATAGTACTCAACATAATACCTAGGTAAGTGAGTACCTATTTTTCAAAACATGGATTAGGAATTACGTAATGCGAGTACGTACCAATATAAATAAGTAGATACTAATAGAGTATCTAAACTTACATTACTGGACTAATAAAGTCTACTTTTTCCGTAGGAGCAGCAGGGGTAGTTGTTACCGCTTCTTCTGCTTCTTGTGCTAATGTACTGCCATGGTGGGTGAGTAGACCGAAAAAGCACATATTCACCTGTAAATAACACACAAGAAAGTAAACGGAGGGTACTTAGTTGTCAGGCGCTACAGTTCCCTACAGTTATATTCCGAGGACAGACTTAAACACTCATTAGTTTTTCACAGGCGTTCTCCTTATAACATTTCATTGACAAGACAAATAAGAGAAATTTATTATGTTAATTTGACTACAATTCTCACACACGAAACACACCAGGAAGGCAGGAACACATCTAGTCAGAACTACAGAGATAAGTACTATCAGGTACATAAATCACACTGACCAAAATCCAGAACCGCATGTTGTGTCACACTTCAATAAAGTCCAACTTTTTTAACAATTTCCTTTTATTGACGTTATAGTGGTTGTTAAATCACCGTAGGTCAGTTTGTTACTGTTGCTGTCACTAGGTACATATAAAGCCTTTTATAGGAAAATCACAATTACCATGCGGCCAGGCGTTACCAACTTCTAGTTGGCAACTCGCAAATGTCCACACGTGGTCTAATTTAAGAAACTAAACATAAATAACGATAATGACATTAGCAATCAGAGAATGTACATAAATCAATAATAATAAGCTTAATTACAAAACGAGCCTTAGCAGCAGAGCCGAGTAACTATAGCTAGGTGTACTTAGGTATTTGTTATAGGTAGGTACCTACCTAAATTTGTTCTTTTCTGAATTCACATATAAAAAGTTAAGGTTTACTCGTAAGTATAGAATTCTATTACGTCCACCGTCCGTAGTTGACCAGCCCAGATAATGAATTAAATTTAGGATGCGTCGCAGACTGCCGCCCATTTTCCATTTTAATAGCGTCCGTCGGAACTATTTTTGGTATTCAGATCAGGCTGCATTACTTACATAATACTAGTACATACACCGTTGTCAGGAACAATAAATTTTATCGCTCGTCCAAATTTCTATGCACGTCGAATTTTATGTAATATAGGAAAGTGTCTCAAAGCGTGTCGTCGTCATGTTACGGTGTGAAGTAGGTGGAAATAGGTGATAGAGAAAAGCTGTTGACAGAGTATTACATTTTTGAGTGGGTAATAGGATACTTTTCGCAGAGCCCTATTTAGGGAACTCATATGCAGTATGCAGATGTTTTCGATAAACGCCGACGTGGGAAACCGGTTGACTGATTAAATCATTAAAAAGTACCTACATTTTCAGGTGCCAACTTATTACCACTTAATTTAGTTTGTTTTTCGTACCTTCAACTGCAAGTTACAGCAGCTTTCATATGTTTGTGGTACCTACCAATAAAATAGTACCTGTCTATATAATAGGTAGGTAAGTACCTACCTATAAAATCTAGGTACGTACCTACTTATTTAGCAAGATGGGCTATGAGTTTTATAGTCACTAATTTGTGATGTATTTTTTTTAAAGAACGTAGTTTTTAAGAGTATTCTCAGGGTAGGTACATAAGTACTTAGGTATAGGATTCAGTCGAAAGAAATTAATAGAATGGAGGACAGGAACTATAATCTATAATAGGACTATACTTTGTTAACACGTTAGCGCGCGGTACCGGCTATAGCCGTAAAATTGACACTCAAAATAGCACGGTACGGTCATTTCCGTAAATTGTAGTAATGCTTATGTATGACCATTACTACGGTCACTGCTGCTTAGTTTCCATTAAATAATCATTTAGGCCACACCCACTTCTCCTTTTGTTGCTACTGTCAAAGTTAAGTAAAATGTTTATGTTTCTTTGAACCTTAAGCCCATACTCACAAACTACGGTAATGACAGTAATAGATGTATGGGACTTTGTTCGAAGAGTGCGCCAGTGCGTCATTGCAGCGATTACTGCTATAGCTGTTATTGTTGTTATGTAGTGTTTTGATGTATCATAAAATAAACAGTACCTACGGTATTTGATGATTTCTACTGCCAAAGTACGAGAAACTACCGCGCGCTAACGTGTTAACAGAATAGCGACATCAAGTCTAATTAAATAGCAAAATCACAGATAAACAGGTTAGGTAAAAGAAAAACTGAGTCTTTGTTGTAACTAGGTACCTACTTTTACGTTTGTTGTTTTTGCTGGTCCGTTAAAAAATATTAATGTCAAAATTAGTGTTGCCACTCGATAGGCCAATATCGATTGTTTATCGATAGTTCGAAAAACATGTACCCAATCGATAGTACAATCGATAGTTTCGTTCGCTGCCAATCAATGAACTATTGATAATATCGATACTATCGATAGTATTGCTCTCCAATATTGAATAGACTATCGATACTATCGACAATATCGATACTATCGATAGTTTTGCTCTAGCGATACAGACATTTATTTCAATAGTATTGGGTACATGATTTTGACGTTTAACAATCGATAGCAAAACTATCGATTTTTCGGCAACACTAGTCAAAATCCAAAATTACATACGAGTGTTGCTAACTTAACGGTACTTTTTGCCCAGTATGGGTATTTCTAAGAAACAATAATACTGTATTTATAACTTGGTGAACTTGGTTAACAAACTGATGATGGCGAGATAAATTGGTTGTTATTACTTGTTATTATACTAAGATCACACAGGTATATGGTAATTTTAAACGTGTTAACGACAGTTACTAAGTTCAGCGTTAAGCAAAAGTTGTTGATGATGTAAGCATTAAACAATATGATAGTTTTGTCTGCAATATTATTTTATTTAACTAGGTATGTAAGCAAGGGTGGATCCAGCTTTGGCGCCAGGAGGGGGTCACATATAAAGAAATTTAATTTTTTCAACTTAGAACAAGAATGAATTGAATTTTAATCGTTCCGATTCCGATTAAAGATACGTTGCTAGGCGTTAAGGCCGAAATCGCAACTGCGAAAGGTGAAAATATAACAAAATTCCCGGCGGCCTAATTTTCAAACATTTTCGAGCAAATGAGGCCGCCGGGCCGATGGCTTTAGTTTGTATAAAACGGCGGCAGCGGCAGCAGTGGTGCGCAGGCAGCGCATTTTTGAAGCTTGAAGAACTTATGCGTTACGGCGGCGTTGTGACATTGCTAAAAAGAGCGGTTTATTGTCATATGGTAGGTAGCCAGTTCCTGGTGATTTTTGATTGTAGATTTATCCACCAATAGTCGTGTATCTATCATTGATTGTAGGAAACTGATTGCTTTTTCGTTATCAAGAAGACATTATTCTGTTTTTTTTTAAAACACGACTGCGTCGCTCGCCACGCCTCTGCCGCCACTGCCGATTCTTGCGTTGCAGCGTCACAACGCGGAAATATGTTTCGGCCCGTACCTACTGGTTAAGTGGTCACAAATTACGGACGCGTCTGAAAGAGGCGTCTTTACAATGTATAAATAAAATAATTATGTTCAATTACTGGTTCATCTGAGTCCTAGAACCAGCTCAGGGGGTCGTCATGACCCCCATGACCGCCCCCCCCGGATCCTCCGTTGTATGTAGGGGGAGGCGGGGCACATTGATACTTGGGGCACATTGATACAGTACCTGTTTTGAAATACTGAAAAACGATACGCACACGGACACATCATTAGAACGCTCAAGGACATCCACAAGGATGATAGTTGTGACGATGCTCGCCGCCTATTCGCCGTTTTGCTTTTACAGGCACAAACGTGTTTTTGGGACCGACAACTAAAATTATAAGAGCAATGTGTTTGTGTCTCAGCTCCATATTATTAGTTGTTTTCATTGTTTTATTTTACCAAAAGTACGTTTATACTTTAATAAATGTTATTTAATCTGTTTATCTAATACAATATTGATTTAAAAAATAATAAATTACTTTTTTGTGAATATAGTCCCTTGGGGCACTATGATACAGTAAAGCGCGGGGCAGAATAATACGTATCAATCTGCCCCGTTAGTGTATTAAAGTGCCCCTTTAGTGCATTAAAGTGCCCCGTTAGTATTTTAAAGTAGTCTTGAAAATCTCATTTATTATAGAAAATGGTCCGGACGTTTAAAGTTAAGCAGAGAAATGTGAAAAAATCGTTTAGGATTTCAGTTTTGTGATGTTTTTGATTATGAGTTTTAAGAAAAAGTTCCTATAATTTTGACAGAGGATTTTATTTTGTTATTTCTCTATTTCACTATGCCCAATTCTGTAGTACTTTTAGGCTGATTACTGAGTAATTATGTTTAATTACATGTTTAAGATCTTGATAAATTCTAGATTTTTGATGACAATTTTATTTCCTAGCTCATTTCATTATTAGGCTGATTGTGATTATCGTTAATACGAATAATAACGAATAAATAACGTGATTTTTTGAGATACCAAGCATTATTTGCTTTTTATTTGGTCAATTTAAGTAATATAACGATTTATTTTGAAAAAATATTATAATATTTACGGAAATAAAATACGCATCAAGCTGCCCCACTCTCTGTATCAAGGTGCCCCACCAGTGGGGCAGAATGATACAAAATCGATTTTTTATAAAAGTCGCCATAACTTTTTCCCTATTCGTTTCTATCAGCTTTTTTTGAACTTAATTATAAGTTAACATATCAGGCCATGCACCCGGCAAAAAAAATGATCAAATATGTTGACATTTGTGTATTAAAACGGAGTTTGAATTTTTGTGTATCAATGTGCCCCACTTCCCCCTAAGTACATTTCAACGTTTTAACTTGTATTGATTGTTCACATTAATAAAAATTGCAAAAAGAAAA
Organism: Anarsia innoxiella; assembly: GCA_947563765.1. NCBI lineage: Eukaryota > Metazoa > Arthropoda > Insecta > Lepidoptera > Gelechiidae > Anarsia > Anarsia innoxiella. Next base: position 7,268,801 of record OX387390.1, read on the forward strand.
AAAAGCGGCAACACTGTATACGTCAAATAGCTCTGACATGAACGAACAGATGATTCTATAAATCTGTAATCTTGTATAATTACTTAATGAATTATAAGTGCAGTAATCATTATTATGACAGGTTAATGGTAACATTCCTCCGACTCAATTGAAGAAGATAAAATGTTAACTAACTTTAGGATCCAGTTGATAACTTGTGTTTAGGTTATGCGAGACAAAGGAAAAATACAAACAAAATGCAACCTCTGATCTCTCCTGTAGGTGAGTTATTCTTTTTATTTTTAACCAGCTGGTGTGACCCTGACCATGAGCAGCATCAAGCTACCTCTATTCTTTAATCTCAGATTTTGTAACATGCATTTTAAGCAACAATAGACGAGTAGTCCAGAGCCAAACTTCTCTCTAAAATCTCAGATATGCTACCCTCTGGGCTATATCCTAAAGCCTACAGTGATCTCAGGATTTCTATGGGCTTTAGAAAGAAGATATATTCAATGAAGTCCCCATTAAAATGAAATAAATTCTGTGGTTCTGCATAGGTACAGTTTAACTACATTATATTTTGTGTTGCCTGTGGTAGTAAAAAGCTGAAAATATTTCTTTTGTAGCACCTGAATTCACAATCGACTTTGCACAAAGCATTTCTTTTTAAAATATAGGTACAGTATACTGCTATGTAGGTTAATTTAATAGGTTTGAAATTATGAATTTGTCAACATAGAAAAAGAAGTTCATTTGTGTTGAATTGATTGATTGATTTGAGTACCTATTTTGTAAAATAAATGGAGTGCTATCTTTAGAGTTTTTTGTATTTTTTATATTATTATTGATTATATTGTCTAACGTTAAATAAACTGATACTAAATGAAGATCTAGTACATAATGATTTTAATATTATTTTATTTGTGCATACTTCCTGCTACTCTAAGTCTGGTAATAAAATTGGCGAAACAGGAAAATAACAAATTTAAGTACTTATTTACAATTCATTAAACAAAGTATATGTGGTATATAATTTTATATTAGTTTCAGAAATGTGCTCAATTCACATACACTCATTTTACGTATATTTTGTACTTTATATTTTCCTACACAATTAACACATTTTCCTACTGCATTGTAGTTGTTTGGTTCTATTCCATTTTAATCAATTATTAATATTATAATCAATTATTAATGGTTAATACTTACTTACTGAACAATTAACCAATAACTTATTATATTCGTAAAATCACAATAATCAAATTGTTTCAAATAAAAAAAATACTGCTAAACAATTTAAAATGAAAAGATAATCCTTAGGTTGTCATTGCTAATGTGTCACCACTAAACTAGACTATCAACATACCTACGATTGTTCTGTATGTATATTTTATAATATAATTTTACCAATCCAACGGGGCTCAGTGTCTGTGGGCCTGTTGTCAGAGTGTGTAGTTCACATAACATGTGCTGCTATTAAATATGTACTCTGTGGGACATTACCATGGTGGATATACCACTTAAGGGATTTAATGGTATATTTAATTTTTTTTATGATGATTACTATGTATGTACCATTAATTTATAACTTTTTAATGGCTGGACTGATTGGCGAAGTTTTGACAAAATTAAGATATTGAATTCCTTTTATTCCAGGTGTATATCCTGGTGAGAAGATTATAGTATTTAATTTTACATAGACAAAGACAAGAACTGATATAAGGTATAATTATGGTACTCCAAGAATAACAGCGAGACTCGATTTAATTTTATGCTACATGCATCTGAAAGTTTAAATTCCTGAATTAACTTTACTCTGATTTTGCAAGTATTTATAACCATTTTTATTTTCTCTTTGTAGATCGACTTCTTATTTATTATATTTACTGGTAAGCTCTCTCACACATTCGTTTTATTTCTCAAACATATCCACGTAAAACTTTCATATAAATCAGCTGTTTAGTTATTATGAAAGCCATTACAAAATACCATTCTACAGAATTATCTGTTTGAAAAAAAACTGGATTTAATAATATTAAACAAAATAGTCGTAAAGTCGTAATACATATCGTAGACCAGACCACTTTGTTATCAGTGCCAAATAATTGTTACGTCCACTTTAATCATAGTAGGTATATGTGATTTTTGCTCACGAATCATAAAAATTATCACTTTGCAGTTCTACTGATGTAAATTTTCGAGGTCGGTTATATCAGCACTATATTATTATGTTGAGACATTCAGGACACATTTCGTTACCCTTTCGGGTAGAGCACAACCTCTGGGGTTGAGAATACGTAGTTATTTCTTGAATTCAAATACTTAATCGTAAACTCGCTTTCTATAATGTACTCGTAACTATCCATTATTGTCACGTAACGTTGTTTTAAATTCTGTACAAAAAGGTCAAATAAAAATGAATTGCCAAATAAATTATATATTCCGTCTAGAAACCTAGATTAAACGTTTGCAATTTTGACCGCAATAAAACCTGTTAAACTAGTGCATAAAAATTTAAAACTAGTAATATGTTACTGCATTCATATCTTACGTGTCGTTTTTAAAAACCGGTAGATTAATTAAGTACTTCAAAAATGAACACGATTTACTTCTTATATAGCAAATGTTCTGTTGTTCCAGATCATGAGTCTCGCCAGAATTCATATCGAGCTGAAGATGAGGCGGAGAGGTCGTCGGAGAGGACTCCTCTGCTGCATCGGTTTCCTCATAGTGAGTTAGCGCCAGTCACCAGCCCTGTCAATACATCCGTCGTGATCCTTTTGCTAATTATCCTGATTTCTGGATTTATCATCGGCATCTATCTCCTTATAGTGCAGAGCAACTCAGGTGAGCTTAGTCTTAAAAGACCTAGTCAAACCACTTTCATTACCTATAGTTTTTATTTGGAATTTTGGCGTTGCATTAGCGCATGTAAAATTATGGAATGCGTGTGAGGCGCCTTAGTAAGTTACAAAATGCGTAGTTTTTCAGTTAATCAGTTTCACGTTAAACAACACAATTTTTTTTACAGAAAATGTGTTACCGCCTATTGACGCTCCACTGAAGTTAGTCAGTGAGTCCCAGTGGAATCTAGGGAGACGGACAGCTCTCACATCAAGCCCTCTCAAGGCTAGTCACGTGATCGTTCTACAAACAGACTCACCCACATGTCACAGTATTCGATCGTGTTCGAGTCTGCTGCAGAATATAAAGGTAATTATGTAACTAATTTAATTGCTCCCTTGCGTTGCATTATATGCGATACGCTTATGTGTTTAGATTGTCAATAACTCGCGAAGTTGTTTCCCCGGACGTGCAATACTTTTGACGCCAAGTTTAGTAGTGCACTTGTGTCCAAATTTCCTATGGCTGTGTTATGTAACGGATGTTTCGTATGCTTATTACTGTGTAAAGTAATGTAATGTTAGCTTTTTACGTAAACTAATTTGGTAACCATTCCTTTGTCGGAGAGATTTTTCTCACACACTGTAATTATAGGTCACGTGTTCGTTGTATGTAAATAATAGCGGGTTAAAATTATGTCATTAACGTACATTATACTTAGAGGATCAGCTTTCGAGCCTTGACTGCTGTAACCTAGGTAATATTATACGTCCCACTCGACCTAGATCTTTATGTCTTCTACTTAGGTGTCATTCATCAAAATATTGAATCATACTTCTATAAATCATATGTAGTAAGATATTTTCTGCATTAGTTTTGTTTGGATAAATCATTGTGTTTATTGTTGCCCCATTAATATCATATAACGTGATCTTGCAACTGTTGCGATTTGTTTAGGTAGATACCTATTTAATGTTCATCTGATACTACTTACCTAGATGCAAGTTATATAATTTGCTCAGCGAATGCTATAATATTTCTTTTCATCCATAAAGTTAAATAAAGACATGGTAAACAATTTGTGTAATTAACTCCAATTCAACTTTACTTACGTTTCAGGCCAACTTCACTGAGCAGCGATTGCCGTACAACTTCCTGCTGTCGTCGAATGGCCAGACCTTCGAGGCACTGGGGTGGCATCAGCCTTCCACCATGTTCTCCGACTACCCTAGCGCTTTAGTCTTAGCTTTCATAGGTAATCTATATATTTATTATATTATCCTTTTGATAATTAAAATCGACTATAGCAGAAGATAAGAATGAATTCCCATTTTGAATATCGTGCCGTCTTAGTCTGATTTTGACAAAGACAGTCACAGCTAAGTATAGGTGTAGCATTAAGTTTATTTACCTCTTTCGCAACGGCTATTTAACGTACTAAATCGTGAATGCATTACCTTGCAAAGTTTATCGTTATTAATATTAAACTCGTAACAAGTTAACCTCTTGAAATACTTAATATAGAATAAACATCAGTGATACTTTTTATTTTCAGGTAATTACACTACCGCGTCGCCCACCTCTGCACAATTAGACGAAGCGAAGTCGTTTTTTGCTGAATCAGTAAGTTTAAAACATTTAGCGCCATCGTATTCAATTGTCGGTAAACACACCAGATATAATCCAAAGTATCTGTTTAAGAGTCTCAGTTCGCTTCCGCAATGGGATAAAGAGTTGTCGGACAGTTATTGACGTGGATATTGCACGTTAGTGCCTAGATTGTAAATATATTGTCTGACTGTAAATAAGTAGGCACATACTTATAGGTACATAATGTCAATCAAAAAGATTATAAATTTTGACAAAGGCCTTATAAGATTTTGTTATTCTTTTAAATTTTATTGAGTTGTAAGTAACGTTGTTGAAAATTATTTGTTTAGGTTTGTTCTCGCATAATAAATTAATAACTTTCTATAAAAATGAAATACTTTGGTAAAATAAACACTTTCGTAGGGTTATTCAGGGTTTGTGAGGTATATGTAAGCCCATAATAATTAATGTGCAATATTAATTTATTTAAACTAAGTAGGTAGTTGTATTCTATGATTTGCATTATTTACGCAAATCTTCTTAATTTGCAAGCCGTTCAAAACCTATAAAGAAGCAATTATTTTATCTTATTTTATACATGTAACGCATTTATTTAAAATCTTAGATATGCTGGTTAGCCAGCGATATTTTATTTTAAAGTAGCTTATAATGTAGTTTGTGACATTTGCTGCCTAATAAACAAAGGACTACTCAATGTTGTCTGCAACACCTAGAAATAATATTATTTATTAGTTTTAATTATTAACTTGATCTGTTTTGATCAGATATGAATAAAAAATATATTGTACCAAATACACCTAATATTGTTTATATTTATTTAAGTATCAATAATATATTTTATGCAACTATGTTTACCTCCTTACTTCTATGTCATCTACAAAATAGTATGAATCCTTTTTCCTATTTTCTTCAATATCATTTAAATGCAAAACTTACCACAACACACAATTTCCATAAATCTAGTTTATAAGTTTCTATAAACGAATTGATACGTAAAATGAGTTTGAAGTTATACGTTGATAAGGTGGGCTGTTCAAATCTTGACAGTTTTCATAATTTATTTTAAGTATGAGAAAAAGATTGTGATACGAATAATTACCTAAGTTATACTGCATTTTATATATTAAATAAAACAGTCAAACATATTTATAACGCATTTTATTATCAGTAACTTAGACATAGGGACATCAAACAAAACAGAATCAGGCAAAAGCTCTCTTTTTATCGTTTTAATATCTGATATCTGAATTATCATGCTAATATTAACGCAAAATCGAACTTATGTGAATACAAATTAGGCAATATTTCGAATTAACCTACCAATAACCATTAATTTGTTTTGATTATGAACTTACAAAAGTCCAGACATCCATAGATTCGCACACTGGGAGTTAAGAGCGTATGTTTCTGATACGAAATAGTAGAATTATAATAACTATAGGGTAGAATACTCGAGCATTATATTTTGACGAAGAACGTTCGCGTAAAAAGAATTCAATAGGTGATAAATCAGACATCGACCACTGTACAGGCGACTTTAGAAATCTAATTAGGTACCATATGATTAGATAGGTAAAGTAATTATGTAGGCCCATACTTTTGATTGGGATATAAAATTGAACTTCAGAGTTACAAATCTAAACTGAATTGGCGCGAGAATCTAGGAAACCCTGTCAGTCATGCTGCGAATGCAACAACATTTTACAATTAAGTACTTATAGTTAATTACACCTAGGTACGAACAAATCTAATCAATTTCTAGTTTTCTAAAGCTGCCCTGAACTGATTGCATGTCTGAGTTTTGCCCGTTTCTGCCTCGTGAGGAAATGATGCCTCGTGTGCTGAGTATTTCCATGTCGTCGAGGCCTAGGATCTTTTTGCGTTGTTCACTGAGCAGCTGTCTGGTGTACTCGATCATGTCCTCCATGGGGATCGGTCCGCCGTAGATCGTGGGCAAACACGCTGGGTCGATTTGTTTGTGTAACTGCTTCAAGTTTGTGTGAATCTGGAATTGTTGGATCAGACGTTTATATTAGAGTTAACTCGAAAGCTTTTCCAGGTTCTGCTATATATAGGAAATAGGAAAGCCATGTTATTTATACATCTTTAAAAAAGTACACGTTCACTCCATGCTACTAAACACTCAAAGAACTTATTACTTACGTGTAGTCTTTGTGCCATTTTTGGTGTGACTTTGCTGATGGCGAAGTCGATGATGTACTTGAGGGCGGTGGGCGAGTTGAGGATGTGGAACTCTTTGTGACGCATCGGCATCGATTGCTGCAGACAGACACGTTATTTAGGGATTCTTCCTTAATTTGGATTGAGGTCATAAATAAACAGTTCCTGTAATGAAAATAATTACCTCTCCCCACTTCATAAGGCGGGCGAAGTCTGCGGGGTTCCAGGTGGTGACGTGCGCGGCGGAAGCTCCGCTGCCGTCGCCGACGTGGGTGAACCCGTGCACCTGGTCCATAGGGTCTTCCAGCAGGGTTTCGTATATCAAATAGTGAGAGCGGCACATATCCCAGCAGTTAAACTTCAACGCGTTGAATTTCCCTTCAAAATAATAATCATAAATGCATACAAAATTGGATTAAATAACAATTCTTTTTTCATACATTAAAACTTATGAAATTTACAAGTATCGCGTTTGAAAACGGCAATTATTTATTTCATAATTGGTAGATACGTCGGGTTTTATTCGAATTTGAAACGATTATCTTATAAGATTGCATACCCATGTTGTACACAATAACTCGGCGGCCGTTGGCGTCGCGCACAGGGGAAACCGCTATGTACCTTGAAATTAAATAATAGTTTTGTAATTCCACAATACTCGGAATTATAACGCCGTGAACAGCGCGTTACATAACAGAACAGACAATTCGCAACGAGAGATGCACAGAGTTCAAACAAAGTTCAAGGCTGTGGCGCGAGACCTCAGAACTTTCACATTGGTCTAAAATTTGCATTGCATCATATTACTGTGTTAACTTTTTGATGTATGTTAGTGGGCCAAAAACGATGCCGGTGGCCAGATTTTCGCACGTGGATGCGAGTTTAGGGATATTTTTCAGTTTGATTGAGTTCCTACTGGTAGGGGCTTACTATATTTGCCATTCGGGTATAGATAACAAATTTTTAGATATATGCTTCTGATGAGCAACGATAATTTGTCTATCTAAGAGGTACCTCAAACTTTATCTGGCGTAAGAGCTAAAGTTCATTGTTTGAAGTGTTGATATTTTGCGGACTTTACACCTATTTAACCTTCCTTTCGATTATTACCTTGTTGTTGCTGAGTATTATCAGGGTTTCAGTTTTAACCCAGAATCTTCTCAAGGAAATGTAGAACCGGATCTTCTGTAAGGTAGGAAGCGAGGAAACCTACCCGTAACATCAACATAGCGTTTCCTCGTTTACTCCGAATCCTTTACAAAGTTACACAACTAATTAACGGATTCCAAAGGATATTCTTGTATATCATTTGTGATTAGTGTTACATTTCTACATAGTATACTTTTATTAGATAATTACCCGTTTTTGAGGATTTCCTCCAATTTCGGATCCTCGCAGTCGAGATTGGTGAAATATTCAAGGTAAAATTTCTTCAAGCTTAGATATTTTAGTAACGTCTGTTGAGCCATGGGAATGCTGTATTTCTTCTGACGAAGAAAACGCAGAAGGAAGTTGTCATCTGGAACAGAAACGAACAATATTTCTTTACATTACAATTTTGTCATGCACGGAGGAAACGTCGTTACAAGTAAAACATGTATTTTTTCTTCTATGATTGATTCCAGAAGATTTATTTATGCTATAGTATTAAGTAAATCGAATAATATTGTATATAAATGGAGATTCCAAGACTGCATTCCTTTAAAATATCCATATTTAATTCAATGTGATGTAATGATGATCTAAGTGATAAGTACTTGTAACTATTAAAACAGATTTTATTAGCAAGTATTTTCGATTGTGTCAGTGCGTCACTTAGTTGTTTCGGCAATATTTCGACATGGAACCTATCGCACAAACTGAGTAGGTAGTATAACGACTACGAGTAGGTAAGTAGGTTGCGTTACCAATTGTATTCAGATGAGATGATAGATAACAACGTATCAACAATGACGAACAATAAGAACCATTACACGCGGTTAAGTAATAAATAGATAAGTTGCTATAAAAGATTTATCTTGTTCAATAACATAGTGACATCTAAAGTAATTAAACTTCCATAGACAATAGATGGAATGATTTCGTATTGGGTTAGGTTTGTTGTAAGATTAATTTAAAGAATAGAAATGCTGTAATAAATTGATGCGATGTTATAGTCTGGCGGAGTTACTGTATTTTGCAGCTTGTTAAGTTACAAGTTTGTAATTGATCTAATTATAATAATAATTCCTACTAATAGAAACAGTTTCTAATGGTCAATTATATCTGTTGCTTGCTGAAAAGTAGGTCAATATATTATAAATATTTCAATTGTAGTGGCGAACCAACCTGTGCGCACGTTTCTGATGTCGTTGTTCTGTTGGATCCACTCCCTCATGATGCGGAGAGCCTGCTCCCTCGTGGCCGGGGTCTCCCGAAGTTCTCGCGCCGCCACCTCGGCCATGCTCGACCGGGATCGGTCTTTGTCTTTGTCACACTTGTCCGTCACCGCCCCCCAACTTGTCCCCACCGTCAGCAAAAAACTTGCTGTTGCCATTTTTTTCCTGATAAAAATATGTACGTATATGTCAAATTAAACATAAAATCGGAAAACCCATAAAAACACGTCAATATTTGCGGTTATGTTTAAATCGGACTTTACATGCACGGATAGTTAAACAAGGTGCCTACTTATGAGATTTTACAATATTAGGGTTGTCATTCAACAAAAAAGATTGTCATGGCAAACTTGTTCATTCTGCAGAAAATAAAATGTTAGTATCAAGTTAGTATTGTCTGAGTTTTGTAATAGATAACCAGAAGATTTGTTGTAGAAAAAGACATGGCTGGTATCAGCTTACCTATAGCCTATAGGGTTACATAACGACAAAAATAAACGAACAGCTTGTTTGAATTGGTGCGGTACGGCTATTTGGTTATAAAAACGTGCACGGCATCTTAATATCTTGCCAAAAACATATAAGCAACACGCTATTGCCACAAAAATATACCAACCTAAGGATGTTTCCCAATGTATTTGTAGTTACAGACGAGTGGTTACTTTTGTGACAAGTACGTGATTTTATTGCACTTGTACCATGACTTGTACCTACATCACTACCTACTTACACAAAGTAGCGAAGTATTTTTGTTACCAATGGCCAATACTTTATTTAGTTTCGTATTAAGATACACTGCACTACACTGATATTTATCGTCTAGATTAATTAACACGAATGTGTGATATTTCCGTGACTATCTAATTTAGTTAGGTTTTGGAATCATGTTTTTTCTACTTATTTTATTTTTAGTTATCTATTTGTTCTTTTATATATTCAGGCTAGAGAATCGTGGAAAAAGTTGAGGGAGGCCACAGTGGGACACTGATGACTAGATGAGATAAAATTCTAATACATAGGTACATAAGTCAGTTACTACTTAGTACTTACTACCTCTTGCAGTTATTAATTTCTGTTTAACGCCCCTAATCTATACTCTCTGTATATCCGAGTCTTATTATTTTTCTTATTAAAACAAACTAATGATTACAGTAAGTAATTAAGTTTCGAAGAGAATCTAAGCATTATTTGTTTGAGTTTTATATTTAATTTTTTCGGCCACACCCTTCGGCAAATATTCTGCAACTACACCGAGGATATCTAGGGTGGCTTCCGTCCAGGTGTCTGGCGATCCGAAGGCGTCTTTCTGTACGGCTAGCGTGGCAAACCCCAAAAGCACGTCGGAATTACAGTTTACAAGTTTTCCTATTACAAGCGAAGTTTCTCTGTACGCTGCGGGGTGAATCCTTTCGATCTCGCTTCTGTTAAATGCACACAATATTTGTCGAAGGGCTGTCAAATCGTAATACGTGTAATCCTCGGGCTCTTTACCAGCAAACTCTACTCTAACTTTATCTGCAATAGTAGAGATCTGATCTCTATTTAAATTATAGTTGAGTCCGAAATTTTCTAACACGTCAATGCTGCTGAGTGTAATGTTTTCATACTCCTCTGGTGTGATGGCAGGAGTCACCCAGTGAAGCAAACTCAATACGCTATCGGGAATGTTTGCTGTCCCTTCATAAAACGTTACAATCGTTTTCCATATGAAATCCGCCTCATTTTTTGAAATCTCCTCTCTTCCTAAGTGAGCTAGACATTGGACTATATCTTTTGGCTGTACTGTTTGTAGTTCCTGCAATGTCAACTTTTTATCAGAAGGTATTTCCAAAATGTCGTCACATGTTAAGCAATGGACGGTTACAATTTGAAAGATTAATATCGCAGTTTTATAGCACATTGCAATGTCAGACTATTTTTTCGTAAGAAGATTCGTGCCAGCTACGGCCGGCCTGCTAACGAAATGACTCCTATTTTCACGATCATTGCGCTATCGTAGACATATGCAGGTACGAATAGATACGTTCATATTTCATTAATGTTTCAATTTCTTGTGAGGGTTAGGTGGAATTGAACGAATGGCCGTCCTAGAATAGACTTCGTGTTACTTGTCGATCGCGGCCTACATAGCTCGGTCGACCTTTGTACTAATTAATAAAGCTATTGATATCGATTGAATCTTTCTTGTCATTTTTAATGAAAGTGATAGTTCTTCGAAGTTCATTTACGGGATGTATATCCTATACACCTGCATGTATGTAGTAGGTACCAACGTACTTGAAGGATGAAACACCCGGAACCGTGTACCGCGCGTTTACCCGTCATCAATGTTTACTTTCTCAAAAACGTGTTTAATAATCAACATACGCACTTATTGGCTCAATTCTAGTGGACTTTTGGTATGTCTGGTACGGTCCATGTGTTTACTTTAATTGTTTACCTAATTATATTCTTGTTACTACCTACCTATACTTATACGTACCGAAAAACAACGGACAGTTTCCATAATATTTCACTTTAAGTAGGTAGCTATCTAAGTAGGTAGGTATATGAATTTCTAAATGCAAGCGCAAATTAGGTTTATTAAGTTAGAAAATTTTCGAAATCTTTACCATAATTTATAAGTCAGTATCTCGAAACTGAAATATTATCTTACGTAAATTTCAAACTATAGGTAACCATCCAAAATTTAAGTTAGCTAATTAATTGCTGTTATTATGCCGCTAGTCTCGTTTCTGCGACCTCGATCTTCGCCTCATTTTTTTATAACCTTAACCATATCGCGCAGAAAATTCACATAGGTAGGTAATAATGTGAGGTAACTCGTTACTTTCATATTGCAAAAACTTGCCTTGGACTGGATTTATTCGTCCTACTAGGGAGGTGGTAGGTAATTGCAAGGCACGGTTGAAACATGACAGTGAGCCGAAAATACTATAAAGATACAACTAAGTATTATTCCGGTTGACGAATCTAACGAAATAATGATATATTTCCAGAGATGCGTCTCTTCTCTATTATATTCCGATTTCGATACCGGAATCAGAAATCCGTCATAACTCGCTTAATCTATACCTGTAAGGAGGCAGCAACCTTATGTTTTATCCTTAGATGGTGACAAAAGCTTAAAAATATTAATTGTAACCAGCCAAGTAAATGTTAACCTAATCGTATATAGGAAATTAACGAAGTACACATAAAGCTTGTTTAAGTAGGTACCTATTTTTGTCTGTTGACTAATTACGCCACTTGGCTCTATGTTTGAAGTACCCTCTGATACTTAAACGTAGGTATATTTGAATTGGTAATGATCGGGGTCTTCTTTAGCTCATTTTCTATTACGTTATAACTAATATTGCGTAGGCCCCTGGTACACTTGATTGAGGGGGGTGTCATCTTAAAAAATAGCTAGGTATCATACTTAGACCTACCAAAAAATAAATATTGGCTTACATAAGTAATTACAAATTTGTGTAAACACCAAAGCAGTATGAAGCCATGTAGGTCAGACATGACGTGGCACGTATTGTTTGACGAAATAAATAATAATCATTTTATGCTAAGTAGGTAGGTAGGTTTTGCAACATATAAGTGGCCCTTTCCAATAATAAAAATTTAAAGTAAAAGACTTCCGCTGCCATTCTCAGTAAGTTCAAGGTTGCTCCACTTTCTGCGTCACAGAAAGATCTCGAGAGAATGTAACGAAACAGTTTCGGTTCCTTGCGTGCACTAGACTAGAAATCCCGGTAAACATCACCGATGTTATTGCATTGTTCGATGTCCGTGACTGGTGTAACTCGTTTATAAGTCGCATTGATGTAACCTTGTTAAAGTACTACAAGGCATTACGAGTACTTATAATAAAGAGTCGATGAGTTAGAGCGAAGTAGGTATATAAAGGAATAGGAAACCTGATATCATGAAGGTACTTGTTAAGGCTAACCTCAGGCTTATGTCCGTGTACGACATCGTGTTAGTACTCAAATGTATGTTGTATGAAATAAATTAATATTCCACGCATTCGTATCGCCTAGATTCTTACTTGATAAATAAAAATAATTAAATTTACCAACGAATCATTGTTTAATGACGATTGATGCTAAACAATTTGGTCAATAATTTGACTGTTTACATAACTATTTAGGAAGATATTTGAATGTCAATAAGGATCTACACTGTGATTTTAATCGTGTAGGTATTAGTACGTAGATAGGTATGACTTTTACATTAGCACTTTTTGTGTACAAATATACGTCACATTATTAGCACGAGTTTGTGTTTGATAGAGATTTTATAGAGATTAAACGTAGCTAAATCCAGATAGGTATAATAGAAAATTATATCTAAGTAATATGAAATACAGAATTATGTACTTACCTATGTACCTGTTGTATCTCAGTTGCATTTAGTATCTGACTGTGACTGATCTCAGTGGATTCCATGTTAAAACTATGAGATACTAAAATGTTTAAATATTTTCTAATATAGGTATATTTTCCAAGATAGATCTCAAACTAAACTCTAACATCTATCAATATGGGGCCAATTTTTACATAGAAATGTAGTCAGTTCCTAGTAAAGTAAACAGTCAAACTTAATTAGGTACGAGCACGTGAACTAGCTAGATACCAGTCTGGTAAATCAAGGACCAATTCTCTACATCCGATTTTAAATTCTTAACGAGCTGTTTGACTTTAATTGAGATTGTAGCGGATTTGTTTTTCTTATTTTTTTCATATTTAACTACTATTAGGTACCTACACGCGAAATATAGGTACCTACTTATATATCTCCATAAATGTTGACCGACTGCTATACTCTATTTAAGTACCTACTTACATATACTAATGGTAATTAGAAGTTATTTGGAAAACATGCTAAGAAGGTAAAGTAAGGTACATAAAAAAATAACCCTGTTTTGCACATGAGATTCATCACATAAACCACGAGACGATTGGCCTTGAAGATGATGAAAAGAGCGTTTATGAGTACGCCTATTATAATAGGTGACACTTCTCATAAACTAACAATATGTGAATACTTATCTTAAGGCTAAGATCTTGAAAGCTAAGTACCTACTTACTTATGTTTTTTAACCATGTTCGACATGTAACAAGTGTAATGAATTGTATTCTTTTATGTGTAACCTTAAACACATCGTTTAATAGATAAGCGTAAAGGACTTTGTTCAGAAATTTCAGTTCGGACTATGTAAAAAGTTTGTGTTTTAATATGTGTGGTTTAACGTAACTACCTACTTATATGTTTCAAGCTTAATTTTTTAGATTTTTCAAAAAAGCTTTAAAAAAAAGTTAGTGTAGGCATACCTATATCCACCCTATATGTAATTAATTATTTAGTTTTAAGCAATGATATTTATAAAAAACTAGGTTTTAAGCGTTTTAAGACCCACTTATCGTGTCCCAGATTTTTTACGTAATTTGTAAATTATGTAGATAGTTCAAAGCTAGTTATCTTTAAAAAATGCTGCATCCTTAATTTCAAATCGTTGATTTCATTTAAAATGATGATGAGGTAGGTATTTTAGTTCTGAAACCGGAAATCCTAATAATTTGATTTCGAATCAAAGTTAACAAACTTTTTGTTTATCCTGCACAACATTTTACGATTTTGTAAAAATTTTGAAGCTTTACAACTTGAAAGAAATTCGCAGTTAAAACACCTACTTTCCAGCCTAAAACTTTATATGTTAAGTAGCCATTTAAATTTGTACTGGCGCGCAAGTTTGTCAGTTATTAGAAAAGTTTAACGTTTTTATTTTTCAGTTTTAGCGTATTATGAAAAAATAATAATAATGAAATGACCCTCGTGTTTGAAATAAATTCACCAACAAGACAAAATTCGCACTGTTTACATTTATTGAAAACACCCACGCAAAGCAAAAAAAAAAAAAGAAAAAACTCACGTGTATAATTTTCGGCGCGTGAAAGGATAATGTCGCGATCCCGTTGCTGCGTGGTCGGAGCGCAGGCGCGTAGTGGTGAGTTGCCAACCGGCGCCCGCGACTTCTATCTATTATTTCAACGCACTGTGCAATCCAGCGCCACCAAGAGCAAAAAAACAGACACGCATCAAGACGCACAGCACCTATGACCCCCTCCCAAGTTTCAATTTCGCAAACGATCTTTCGGTTTTTGAAGCCCTACCAAAATAGCATTATTCTTAACTGCCTATGCTTAAAGTCCGAGAATTTATGAAGACGAAACCTAGATGTGGTGGCACCAGTAGAGAAACAGCTTTTAGTTTAAAAAGCACGACCTCTGATGCAGTGTCTGATATTAACGACTTCCTTGCTACGTATCTGTGCGCTGCTATGGTAAGGATAATACCTACTCGTAATATAATTACTTACTCAACTCGCATAATTCGGTTATTACCTTACTTTGCTGGGAACTTAAATTACTTGGATAATTTCGTGAAATGTGACCGCATAATGCAAGCTCAGTTTTAAATCGGATTAGGTAAGGGAGAAAATAGCATACCTATAACTTTGAATTCGGGCAGCTTCGAAAATATGTTAATATTTTTGACCGTAAGTTATGCAATACTCGCAAAAACTGATTTCAAATGCGAATATCAGAAACGAGTCAGAATATGACTTCATAAAGTTATTCTTAATTTTGTCCGGCAGGGGACCTCCATGCGCTGGTGGAAATTATTCTGAAACAGGTACAGGAACATTTTTAAAGAAATTGCAGAATTCCACCCGTGTAGGTCAGTAAGTCATCGGTCATCGCAGATGGTATAAGACCTTCAATAAAAAGTGACTTGTTTTGTCTACCTTCCTCCAGGTATTCGATCAAGGTAAACCTGCAGAAGTTGACGTCATGATATAATCGCACATAATTGCCATCCTTTCTTCAGTGAACTGAAAAATCGTACCGGTAATAAATGGTACTTTTTCCTGATTGATCGTCCTCGTCCGGTATTTAAAAAATGTAAACAACTAGAAAGAAAACACCTTTTTAACCAAGGTTATTTACGTAATAAATGCGAAATCGGTTGTACGTACGTTACTTATCAATCCCAACTCCTACATAGTTAATTAGTAGTTTTTATGAATTGAATACTACACTTTAACATGAATAAAGATTTCCTGAGTCAACATTGAACAGTTTACATAGGTACGTAAAACATACGCAAAACAAAAGTGTGTTGTATAATAAATGTCAATTAATATTTTCAAATTTATTTTTTTAAATTAATTTTAATTAATGAAATTAAAAATTTAAGGCTTTGATAAGTCGACAATTGCTCAAAAAATATTCTGAACCATTTACCAAGAAAAATAAAAATAAATAATTTATTCAATAAATTCTTTTAATATTGCAAATTCAATAAATATTGCCTATTTCCTAACCTCCATACAGATATAAAAATTGTTTAACTAAGACAACAGCACTATTACATTACATATTATGTGAAAATGTAACTGTACTTGAGTAAAAATGTTTTAAAAATTATTGCTGGTAGCGTTTCATTTTCCTTTCCATTTTTTTCCTCTTCTTTTCATCTTGTTCAGTGTCTTGAGGTGCTTCTTGGAAGAACCACGGGCCGAGGAAGTTGGTCCACAACAGCCAAAGAGCTCTGGCAGGTAGGAGAAGGAGCAATAACCAGAAATAGTTTGATATTACTGCCAGAATGTGGGTGATCGAAGTCAGGATTATAATGTCTTTGACATGCCTGGAACAAAAATTATAATTGATGTTTGATTTACTAACTACTTATTGCTCGGCATTGTCATCAACAGGTAATACCTATGTACTTAGTAAATAGTAGGTACCTACTTGCATAGTTCTGATATGAAGGACCATTTAGGTAGTCACATTTATTATGATATGACCAATTATTATAAACAAATCGAGTGATAATTTCAACATTCATTAGGCAACAAGTTATTGGAAATTAATAAAAAATACTTTTTAACAGCTGCACTTGGTGTCAAGGTGAACAAGATGCGTTTTCTCCTGTCCATTTATAAAGTATATGCATGATTCAGAGCACTTATTATTAACAACTGTTCTGGAATTTAAGCTGTTGTTTTTTTTATTTAATGATATTAGAATGAAGATGCAACATGTACATAAATTTTTCAGTTAGAATTTTTTGTTTTTGTAATGAATTACAATGTTAAAGATTTTTGTAGTTAAAGGTGTTTGTAAAATCAGCAATAAATTAAACAAGGCTATAAACGAAACAAGACTTACTCTCCCATGCCCCCCTCCATGTTGAGGTCGAGGCCAGGGTCCAGCAGCTGGTTGCTGTCGGTGTAAGTGGCTCGGCTGATGTACTTCATCATTTGATAACACCCTATGTACACTGATAGGACTAGTATGTTCATGAACTGCAAAAAAGGTTTTCAAATGTTCAGACAATAAAATGTTATAATTATAATAATTATGTAATATTGTTTATATTACATAATTACAATTATTTTCTTTTATATTCTATTTTATTAGTTAGCTGTAGTATACTAAGTTTTATAAGATTAGGCTAATAAAAATAAAATTTACTTTTGAACAACTTACAATAACTCCAGTAGTTAAGGAGTCATAGAAGAAGATAGCAGTGATTAAGGCATATGTTGTGCAGGCCCCAAGTGCCATGTGGCGGTAGAATTTAATTGTAGACTCATTTTCTACCAGGATCTGCTTTGCACCTTTTGTTGGTGCTTTCCCTTTTTGTGGCTGAAACAATATAATATCTTTCAGTGTTAATCTTGGCACCTTGTGTCCACACATATAGGTGATCTCAACTAATCGCAACAGAAAGAGCTGTGGTGTATCTTTCTAGGGATGTCCTAGAAATTCTATCAATAGAAATACTGTGACACATTAGTTTATTGAGATTAATGTTAACAGTAATAATCTTGCTGCTTAGTACTATAATTGCAAAGATATCGGTCAGAGGTTTCTTGATCAAGCTACTGTTAACTAATTATGCTCAGAATTTAGCTGAATCATGGAAATTTTAAAAAAATAAGGTAACCTTACTGGTGGCATAGCTGAAACTGGCTCTATCCGCAAGATATCCTATAAAGTATACAAGTTTACAATGCAGAATTTAATTATTTAAATTATTTTATTAATAATTAACAAGTTTTAATTCAATAAATTAACAAACACATTATAATTCGTACTGAAATAAACCGCAAACCCTTGCTTTCATTAGTGCGTGACATTGACAGTTGACGTGTCACGTCACTCACACGTTACGGGGCTGATGTCAAATGCACCGTCACGATTCTGAGGTCACGATTTAGGGCATTGACAAATATTGCACATTTCTACGGAGTCAGGCATGTCAGGAAATCGCCGCCGCCGCCGCGATGTTTTTAGCGTTTTTAGGTACAGGGCAACGATATTTCGTTAGCTTAGCACTCCACCTAGATACTGAAGATAGCCCTAAAGTGTCTCACTCATTGGGTATTTATTTAACTTAATCTAACAAGCTTTTTGCCTGGGAAACCCACTCGATTCGGAATCAGTACGTGAGCGTTCACCCTTAGGCGAGCATAGAGCAGGAGAGTACCATAGACAAAAAAATGACACTACAAGCTTTTAAAGTTTCAACTGACGTTTATTGTCGACCAAAGAGAACGTAATTTTTCTTCTCTCCAATCTCCGGTATTCCTTTCGCTTTAGGGTGAATCTACTCAAGATTATTCTCCTCATACAAAAAAAAATAATCACATTTTACCACGAGAATGGCGTTTATTTTAAGCTAAATCTATAAACACATGAATTATATGCTATATTATATTAAAGACACGTTAAAGAATTTAATATTTTAGAAAATATTGGCAAATATAAAAATTTGAGTGTTGCTGATAATGACGGATGTTGCCGACAGTGACGAATATAATGACGGAATGTTACCGACAGTGACGTTTGAGTTATATTATTGATGTAAATATTTATTCTCGAATACTTTTTTATTTTTCTTTTAACTACAACTTAATTACCGTTAACATGCAATCCATTATAAATTAGCTAAGACGGCTAGGTCAAAAGCCCACCCTGAATCGCACCTGATGCAAAAGTGGCTATGACACTAGCAGCATTCCCACACTGAATAGCGAGGAAAAAAGGTTAGTCGGGACCATTGCGCAGTAAAATTCTACGCAAGGGTCCCGACTATTGTTTTTTAGGCGCTTCCCTAGTTCACGCATCAAACTCTTAGCTTCCGTACACCAAGTCCCGCTTTCCTCCACTACGACGGGAACAAAGAGGTACTTACCTCGTCTTGGAAGGGAGCATATTTAGCATGCTTTTGTATGGCAGCTCCTTCTGCTGCTGCACTAGCTGCCCTACATGTACAAGGCAGGTGGGACATGGCGAAGGTACTTATGCAAGTTGCATCCTAAACTAGACAGCGTCCCCTTTCCCGAGAGATGAGGATTAATCAATCAGTCCTCTTGCCATTTGTGTGATTTAGGCTTGGCGGTTCCGGGGTCGCCGCTCAACCTCGTTAAGCATATTTTATAGTGACGAGGAAATCGTCTAGCTGACTTGACACAACTCAACCCTTGATGTCCCAAAGAGTCCGCAATCGTACCACAAACGTGACAATCCAACCGCAGATAAATTACTATCCTCAATGAGCTCGTTGATTACAGCGCCCAAATACGGCCAGACTCTGGGCTTGATGCCGCCTCAAGCATAGCCAGATTCCTACCCACAGCCGCTTCATTAGAATCCGGCTGCTTGCTTTGTACATGTGATCGTGCCAAGAGCGCTGGACACCTTTGTCCCTTGGCTGCTCAAGACACACAGTTGCCCAAACATTTAAAGCCTCCGCCGTATATAACTAATAAGAAGATTGCCACCTTGGACATGAAGTTTTTAAGCGACTCAACCGTTAACCTCGTGGGAGGAGGTTAAAACGCCGATATATTGATATCCTGCATTCTTCTAACACCCAATCTGCCGTAGCGGATGATAACGAAGTCTGCTGTCATTGAGCCTCATTAAGTTTTACATTGAGAATCGTCTCCAATGTCACCTTGAAGTCTTCGCCGATTTTAGACATTTCATTGACATTTCATAAAAACCAAGTCGGAGACGTTCTCATATTATACACCAGTGTTGGGACATATAGGCAACTACGGAAGAGTGTTAAGGCCACATGGGCAGGCAGCTGCTTCAGATGCTGGCGCGCCCGGCAGATTATTTCGTTTTTTAAGTTAAGGCAGCTGGAATAGCATCATGAAGAATGGGAGCCTCCAGGAGTGCGGGCTGCCATTTTTCTGCCGGTTCAACATTTGCAAATGATGTAGCATGCCCTGTATATGAGAAACATGCTTTTTAATGATAATCGTACATCAAAATAATTTATTGCCATCAGTCGTTTTCTATACAAATAATCATTATTGGTAACAAACGTCATTGTTTTCTACACAAATAATCATTATTGGTGACAGATGTCATCGTCGTCAGACACAATGTTGGCAATAATGATGTTACTAACAATGACGAATTTTGGAAAAATCGCTGCTATTGGCAAAATAGGTTATTAAATTATGAAACAAACATTACACGTTATCTGTTTCCCTAATAAGTTCGCCATGGTAAATAAATAAAGAGTTTACCATGCATTATATTTCAAATACAGCAAAAGAAACCAATGACGACGTGGCATGAATATCTTTGGAGAACGATATTCAATTAATTATCATTGGAAAAATTTGCGTCCGTTCACTATGACGAGTGGTGTTCGACTTAGGTACGAGGGGGCTGCGACTTTTAAGTTAGACGTGACGCTTCGGGTGCTTTCCGTTTTTTTTTAATCATGCTAAGTAAACGTGTTGCCAATAATGACGAATATTTTTTGAACATTGTTTGAACTAATTTTTAATTAACTTACCACCTACTTTTTAAATTTATTTTCTTTAAAATATCTTGCCTGTTTAACGATAAATAATATATTCCTAGACAGGATTACTCTATTATTAATAATATTTTCACTATGATATAAAATATCGAAAATCATGTAAAGGCGACACCTAAAATATCGTGGTTTTCTAGCGTTTTTTTCTAATAGCTTGTTTTTCTGCTATTCAATCACTGAACGGTTTTGATAACTTTTTACTTCATTTATTTAGGTAGTAGAATAACTATAAAAAGTTTTGAATTTCTTTTACAATTATGAATGATAGGGCGAGACATAAATTTTCGACCTCTTGAAGATCCACCCTTTATTGATTTTGATTTACGTCTGATCTGAAATGAAAAGCCGAATAAAATTATCCTAAATATATTAAATTTTCCATGCGATAACATAATTTCTTCTCGGAGATTGTAAGCCTACGCAAAAGTATGATATTTCGCTAAAAGAGTAGTGGTTAGACCCTGACCCTTGGTGAGTTACGAAGCTAGAAATTATTAAATATTTACGTGTTTTGGTGCTTAAATGAAACACTTTGTACATCCTAATTAGATTTATTATTTAAGGAATAAGAGGTGAGTTTAACTATTACTAATTTTAAAGTTCTACTTAGTAGTAAGAATTCGCTATGCACTCCTTTCGGCATTTATGATAAGTACGTACTTGTAAGTCATGCTGAAACTGAATATGTACAGATTGATTGTAGTTTAAAATATGCTAATCTGAAACGCGAATTGCATTGTGTTTCTATCTTAGTAATATGGGTCATGTTCTATCACATCTGAATATCTCATCTCCTTTGACAAAAGTTAGGATTTATTTTAGTAACATTGCTTAGGTTTAGTATTTTCTTCATTTGTTGTTTGTCTGCAATTGCGAGTGCATTACAAATTTTCTCACACAGCTTGGTGCAACTGGCATAGCAACAAATAATTAATTGAAAGGAATATTCAACTGAAATATTCAAGTGTTGGTAAAGTTTCAGAAGGTCTGATCTTTGTGCTATGTTAAGAGTTGTTGGTTACCATCTCTCCAAAAATGCTTTGAAAAAACTGCAATATGTCCAGTGGCAGGCTGGTGGGTCATCTCAGTTACATCATAAATTCTTCATAGAGACACAACTCATCAGTATTGCTTTGCCAAACTCAAAACATTAATAATAATATTAGTATTACTAAGACCCAATGTTCTTTTATGATTGTTTTTAAGTTATCTCATAATAAATATCCTCAAGTTCAATGATTGGTTTGTTGTCTTTTTGACAATGATCAATATCTCATTATTTTTCTTTTGAATAGAATAAAATATTTGCCATCATATTAATTATAATATTAAATCCATATTCTTGACTGCCTGTGACTTCATACATGTTATTGTCTATATCTTGCACAAAAATACTATCTTAAGTTAAATGTCGCCTATATGTTATTCTGTTGTGTAAACTACAGTAAAGTTTCATTAAAATCTGCTTAGTGGTATACGTGTGAGACATACTCTGATTTTATGTAAATGAATAATATATTTATTTTTTTAGTACTATACTTTGCAAAGCGAATCTGATAATAATGAATGAATAAGTAATTGTACTAAAAAAAAATTGTCATTGCTTCATATTTTCTATTTGATTAAATATACAAGATGTGTAGAAAGTCACATATTTTCTTATCAGTAGTATTTTAAGATTGTTTGTCTTAATTTAAGGTTATTGAGGCTATGATCCGAGAATTCTATGATAGTTCAGATGAAGATGATATGGACAATCAGTATCAGATAGATGCAGAATGTGCAGTGCTAACTCGACCCGATCGGGATATGCACAACCGCTGCTGCGGTGGGAAAGCTTGGTGTATTAAGGTAATCATTTAAAAAAATAAGAATAAGAAAAATCTACACAGATCAAATCTATACATTGCACAAAAGTTTGAATTTTTTTTCTTTTGGTTTCTGTCATTCAATATTTTTTCACTCATTGAGAGTAATATGTTTTTATATCTGTAATTCCTTACAGGATATATGCGGCATAATATGTGCAGTACTGACATGGCTGCTGATTTTGTATGCGGAGTTTGTGGTGATGATGGTGATGCTGCTGCCTGGGGTGTCAACTTATCCCATTTACAGCTATGTCAACATATTCTTATTCCAGTGCCTCGCCTTCTTAGCCTTCGCTTCGCATCTACGCACAATGTTCACTGATCCGGTAATTATGTTTTAAGACTTCTTTTTTCTTTGAAATTTAGTATCAGTTACTCAAAGATCTTGTTTTAATAACGTACTTTACTTAATCAACAGAATTACTAAAGAGAAATGTATTTAAAGAAATCATGATGTCAATTTTAGGGAGCGGTCCCCAAAGGCAATGCAACAAAAGAGATGATAAAACAAATGAGTTTCCGAGAGGGCCAAGTGATATTTAAATGTACGAAGTGCTGCAGTATCAAGCCTGAACGAGCCCATCATTGCTCAGTCTGCCAGCGGTGCATCAGAAAGATGGATCATCATTGCCCTTGGGTGAACAATTGCGTCGGCGAGAATAACCAGAAGTACTTTGTACTGTTCACTGTGAGTTCTTTCAAATTCTATTATGATATAATGTAGACGTCTGATCCTAGATAATACTTATAGTCTTAAAACTGCTATCTTCTAATCCTTTTTTATGCTAAATACCTATTCAGGTAGCGTAAATTTAACAGATTCGAACTAGATAGTGTCTCTGCTGCTAGGTTGTGCTCATCATCATATTTTAACACAAAACTGTGAAAAAGACATTAAACACTATTAGTATGTTTACATAATAATCAATACAATAATAGAGTATGAGGTTGTAAAAAAATGTAAAACTCATTGGATTTGTAGATTTTTCTCATGATAACGAGTGTGAACATTATTTTTACGTGTTTCAGTTCTACATCGCTGCCATATCGATCCACTCGTTGACGTTGTCGGTATACCAGTTCGTGACATGCATCCGACACGAGTGGCGCGACTGCAGCACCTACTCGCCGCCCGCCACCGTCGTGCTTCTATTGTTCCTTATCGCCGAGGCACTTCTCTTTGCTATATTTACCGCAGTCATGCTTGGCACTCAACTACACGCTATATGGAATGATGAAACCGTAAGTTTTACTTTATATTAGAAATACTTTAAATATCAAACAGTGGAACATTAGTAAAATCTTAGGCATACTTTACTTGTTTATCTAAAGGTAGTATTCCAGTGTTAATTAAAATCGAAATTTTCCAATTATTGTAAGACATATGAATATAGAAGATGAAATGTTGTAAATTCAGGGCATTGAGCAGCTGAAGAAGGAGCAAGCGCGCTGGGTGCGGAAGTCGCGATGGAAGAGCATACAGTCTGTGTTCGGCCGCTTCTCCATCCTCTGGTTCTCGCCTTTCACCCAGCCCTCGCCCAAAACCAAACTCGAGAGCTATCTTTACAGTGTCTAGGGAACACACTGGGTATGCTATTTGACTTACTCCACAATCTAAGGCCTTGATTACACTATTTGACTCTAAAACATTTTTAAAATTACTATGTGGGCCTATATGGGACTATGTGGGCCCACATAATTTTTACATTATTATGTGGGCTAACAAATCAATAATTTAAAATGTAAGCAATATTTCTACATATAATTGAATGTCTTATGAGTTAACTTTAAATTGTGATTTTAATTACGATTGCGCTTCTTGCAACTCAAGAAAGACTTTATTTAAAGTTGTTTTATGTCTCTTAATAAATAACATTAGTTGGCATAAATATAATATGAACAAAAATACATGGGCTCCAAGGGTCATCTATTATTGAATTATATTAATTTATATTAAAATCTATTTGATATCTTATTTTAATTGACCAACTTGGTTTCTGCAAAGCAGAATATAATTGTAAATTGTGGAATCAAGCAAATCCTTCATTTCCAATGAAACGTGTATGTGGGACTCATGGAATGAAAGAGCAAAGAACTGCATTTATTATTGTTACAAATGCTGATCACAAAGTATTTTTCAGATGTTAAGGATACACCTATTTAAATTATCATTATTTAATTATATGCGCTATTTGAATTGGACAGAATGGATTTATGAATGAACCCTTTGTCTTGTATATCTTTTGTATTCCTTTAAGTACTGCGTATTTTATTGTTTGAACTGAATGCATTGGAAGATATAACTTAATATAATGTATTTAAACTGTGTTTTGTACCTTCAAGCTAAAAAGTCATTTGGTCCAATTATTATTAAAAACTTTAGCATTAATAAATCAAAGTACCCAGGAAATTAATTACCTAAAAATGTTCTTGGTACACACAAGATAATAAATGATTTAAATTCTTTCAGCTGAGTATGTAATAATTGGATCAAGTCAAGTTTATTTAGCATTAATTATTTGATAAACTAGTGGTGGTTGGGAATCTTTAAATCACAATCCTGAAATAAATAAGTATCAATGTGAGTGGAGTAGTTTAACATGTTTAAGTTTTTCTAAAATATACATCTATACTTTTATCTATGTATGAATTGTGCTGTGTCTTGGTGAATTTATTATAGATAGCTGTATACAATTAATGGTCTAAATAAGGACCAGTGACACCATGTAAAGATCTCTATTTTTGTGATGTTAAAATTATTTTATTAGATTTGCGTTGGTCTTCAATACAACATAGGTTTTGAGATGAAACTCTTAAATGTCCTCCTCCAGCTATCGGGTTTAAGAATTTCATTTAGATAATGAAATACCTTATCACATGTTGCATAATCACAATATTTATTTTAGTTGTGGTAATGATATGTATGTAAGTTGTGGGTGTCATATTGTTACGTTTCATATTTGTCGAATGAAGATTGTCGTAATATTGACATTCATCACTATTTTAATAAATTCAATGTTAACTACATTGCGTAGTTAATTAATTATGCATTATGGTATAAGTACATAAATATAGTTCATGTACAAAATAGTTTTCGCGTGCTAGTTATAGTTTATTATAATTACCACAATTACTTAAGGATTTTTGTAGAGCATCACCTTAATAGTATGTATATTGACAATTTTAACTACTAATTTTATCTTTATCATCAAAATCTAAATTATTTTTATACAATTTTTGAAAACACGTCGGAAAAGAATTCCAAAATTAAAAACGAAGTCTAATCTTGATCGCGAAGTGTAGAATCGGAAAAATCGGTGTTTAATTTTTCTCTTATATTTATGTATCTATAATAAATATAAAGATAATAAGAACGGACTTGCATATTCAATAACACAAAATAAATTATTCTGAATTATATTGATTGGTTCTTCTCGCCGCCATGAAGTCATGAAATATCGTAATTCGTTTTTTATCAAGAGCCGCTCTTTGGTCGTTTGTTGAAGGTCAGAATGTGGCATAACTCATAGATTTGTTGTGGAAATCTCTGAAGGGTCGTATTTGGGGAACAAAATTTACTAGTCTATAGCATACACGGGGTACTATCGCGATATTCAAAGGCATTATATCAATAATCAGTCTCCGTATATAGTATATCAACTATTATGGCTTTACACACAGTGATTTGATATTATGTAGTAGGATGCAGCTGTAAAAGCTAAGGCCTAGTTTTTTAATCATTTGAAACTCTAAAAACAGGTAGCAAATCTATTAAATTGGCCTTTTTTCTTTATAGTTATGTACATTGAAACATTCCACGTACTGCTTCGCGGAAGACAAACCACGCTAAAGAGACTTTGTATCGATTACTGTTAAGAGCGCGAAGTTTATTAAAATAAATTACTGACGAAATGGTGGTTGCGATACAATTTTTTGTAAGACAATATAACAATGAACACCATAGCTAATTAATATTTGTGTTACAATTGATATGTAATACTTCTTTCTGAATGTACCTTCAATAAGATGCTGTTAGTTTTACGCTGGTCTGTCTGTATGTATGTATCGGGTTTCTAGATGACTTAAGTTATGTATTTGAATGATAATGTGGACTGAGAGAGATTCAGTGCGAGTCTTTTAGATATTGTACAAGTCTGCTAACTTAGCAAATTACGTGTAAGTCAATTTTGTTATTTTATTAATGTACGTTGCACATTTCCAGCTTTGCCTTGGTTAATAGTAATCTCAAAATGTGAATATATGAATAATTACTTTATTATAAATACTTTGGGGCATCTAAACTAAGGAACATTGATAAAATTATCGAAAATATATTTGACTAAGATGTTAGTATAAAGTTTGATTATCATCTATCGGTCATGGATGCCCTGAAAATTGTTCTAGATATCATTTAACTTACAACAAATTGCCAAGCTTAAATTGATGTTTATAAGTAGAAAAGTTTAAAAATCTTTATTTTGTACACATTTTCAACATTGGTTAGATTACATCCACCACACTCGATCATTTTCGCAGTCGTTAATTGAATACAATTATATCTTTGAATGACTTTGTTCGTATCATAACAATGTAAAATAGGTTTTGGAAGGGATTTATTTTCATTAAAAATGAAATATGGAATCATCGAAGTTGTTTTTTTTTAAGTAGTCAACGATCGATGTACGTACTTGTTAAAATAAGTGATAGCTTTGAAGCGACTTGCGTCATTATTGTTTTGCACGTAACGTGTTCAATGGCACGATTGAATAGAGAAATTGTTCCTTCATTGTAAGTAGGCCCAGTTAGTAAAATCGGCTCATAAGGGAAAGTAGGCATTGTGTTGCGGAATAGTTAGCGGTGTGGTGATGACGCGACGCTCCACTCCGCTCGCCGTGCGGCAGCCGCGGCTCAAGGCGAGGCGGGCGCGCGGCCCGCTGCTCGCCGCCAATGCCGCCGCGTCGCGCCCGCCGTCGCCGTCGCCCTCCGCCTCTACCAGTTTTTCGCTGATTGCGCTCGCTAACCTGTCACATTCCTTTACGTAACCTGCTCCATCAAAATTGCTCACGTCGCATTGCGTCTCGGGACATCATAGTACGTAACGTTTACTTATTTTTGATTTGAGATAGTTTAATTTTGTACTTATTTTATGTCATGTACGGTGTTTTAGATGCAGACCTTGGTGCGCGCGTTTTGCTTGTTGGCGATAGTGGCACCATCTCTTTGTCGGCCTTACGATCCAGAGGATGAAGACTTGAAAACGGTGCTGCCATCTGACGGGAAGTTCGAGGCGTTCTACCCCCGCGAGGCGCACGGCATTCCGAACGGGTCGTCGCGGCCTGCGCATGGGCACGGTAGTTTCTACAAGCACCGCAACCCGGCGCTGGTGGACGTCAAGAACGCTGCGGCTTACGGGTTTCGCTTCGACGGTATGAGGAGATTCAATTTCGACGACGAATGATTACTCGTTTAGCTAAAATATCAATAAATGATAAAATAGTAAGTGCTTTGTAGTTTTCCTGTCCGTAGTTTCTAGAATCTGGGTACGAGTAGGACTAGTTCGGTTTTATTAGTTTATGTAACCTTGCTATTTATTAGTGTGTAGTCAATTTCACCATCATATATTAAATAAGTTTGATGCATGTTTAAAGTAGAATTTAGTTAGAATTAATAGTTAGAATTACAGAAATTATTTTGTCACAATAAAAATTGTATAGGTCCCTAATTAGTGGGGTATCGAAACCTCCACAACCAACTTTCTAACCTACCTACTCGTTCCAATACAAAAAGTTTATTATCTCAACAACGCTATTGAATAAGATAAATATGCTATTTTTAGAAATTGATTATAAAATTTAGAATGTAAATAGATAGTCGATGATTTGAAGCGCTCACTGTGGTTATTTTACGATGGCATGTCGAGGAGAACCCTTATCCATTACTTCGGAGAGCTATTGATTGGTCGTGGGCGTTAGCCTGTCGTAAACTTGTCCCGGTATCTCAATCTTGTTAAACTAGGACGATTTATAAATCAATAAACACAGGACGCACGGAACCTAACTGTATCTTGTTACTTATATCCCTTCCCATGACATAATGATTGATTCATTTATATTTTTTTATCCACTCAGTGTTGTAGAGATGCCTGGGTTACACCACAGCAATTATAGTACCTTTATAGTTGTTTATTTTATATTGTCAGTACGAGTCCCGTACTTAGGCAAAACTGCGGAAGCATAAAAGCCAAAGCCACACTAGATATAAGCAAACTAACACGTACATGTAACTTGCGTAAAGTATCATTTATTTAACGTGTAGTATACGTATATTATAAAGCATTTAGGTGGCTATACTTACTTTTTTCATGATGAAAAGTTTCGATATGAATAGTATTTAGGTAGTAGGTACATAGAATTTAAAACGCAAAAGAAAATCAGAATTTTCATTGAATATTAGTCCTAAATAAAGGAAGGAAACTTGAATCACTAACCAAATTCTTGGAATCAACTTTATACCAAACCAAGCCATGACAAAAGTCTACTTAAAAAGTGGCGTAGTAAATTGAAAGGTAAATGGAAAAACAATATTAGACGCTACAAAGAAAGGAGTATTGTATACTTTAGACGTTATGCTCGGAAAATCTAGTGGGCGTCATGCACGGAGGAGCAGAGCCAGCCATGGGCCATGGGCACGTCGGAGTGGAGTGATGGGCCACTGCAGCCGGTAATAGACACGTCCCGGCCATTCGACACGCGTGTCAGGTGCATCCTTCCTCTTGTGGGGAAACAAGCCATTTACAATTTACCGCCGCTAATAGGATTTAATTTTGTCGGCTAGCTTCTTCTAAACCAGCGTTGTGCAAAAATATCAAATTAATCCTGTCCCCCAAAAATGATAACATCCCTAATGATGCTATAAAACAAAAGGACAATTATGTAGGTACATAGGTACATAAAAAACGGTAGATTTTCAAAGGGTACCTAGAACTAAGTAGTCAACTTACACAATCCAAAATTTACATTAGCAATTGTTTATTGAACGTCCTATGAAGTGTCTCAGTCGAATGACCCTGCTATTACGGGTGCAGCAGACCGATAGGGCAAGACAATCGTTCAAACCGATCCACCTTTCCTCAAAAGCCCATGTCAAAACACTTAGCCGGGACTAGAAAAAAGTGTGAAATTATCTTAAGTGGCCGGTGTCTACGATACCCCCTTTTTAAAATCGAGCTAATATAACGGTACGTTCTGAGTAAAGATAGAAGTGTAGATAAGTTAATAAGATTATTATTATACCTCATGTTGAGGTCGGGGACCGGCTTTTTGGGAAGGAATGCTTCTGAAACCTGTGTATAAAAAACGAGAGCTCCCCTGGGTTCGGTCATTCGGCGGTTGGAGTGGGTGCGCGCATCTTCGTTCCCAAACAAGGTCTCTTTTTTGTGTAAGGCCAAGCAATTCCTCGCTCGTAGTTTAGAGTTAGGGCTTGGAAGGGGTGAACGTTTTCCCAGTTACAGTTTTCATTGACTAGTGCAATGTATCCGGATACAAGTAGACTGGTAAGTTACCTATTTGTTTTACTACTGTATTATATTACTTTTTTGTTAATGCTAGACAAAAAAGTATGTAAGTTTTTTTTAATGAAAAATTTATGTTTCTTGTAGACGTAAATTCGCATGTCTAAAGTTATTTAAGTGAGCACTAAATTAGATACTTATTATTTAAAACTTTTGTTTTTACAAATACTGCTTTAAAAAACTTATCTAATGACTTTTGAACTAATCAAAATAAATATACTTTACAATAAGTAAACGCCAACAAGTAATAAAAGTAAAAAAAAATGCTTACTTATAATTTAAAATATTATCTTATAAAAATTGATAGGTATTTGTGATACAATTAATTTAGTTAAAGTTGTTTTAACGTTCCAAATTGATTTGAAGATTATACCTATTGGTAAGTAGGTACTTAGGATCGGTTTCGAGGTATTCTCAAAATATAACTTTTTATTTTTCTTGAATACGTTTGGTGATTTGTCATGGTTGCTGCACCATATCAAAACATTTGAATTCTTAGGTAGTTTTAACGCTCTTTTCTTTTGACAGAACTAATAGCATTATGGTGTTCTGTTTGTTGATTTTTTTCATTATTATAAAGTTAAATCCTTATCTAGATTATTTAAACCTGGATAACTTTTATAATAGACTTAAGTTCTAAAACATTACATTATCAACTCGTAGTATGATGTAGATACTGGAGTTACCTAAGTTTATGGTTACTATTCCTTGCGTCGATCCTGAACATAATGACTTTCTTCTTAACGAGGCCATGATTGACATTTGCGTTTATGACTATAATTACAAAATGCTTCATTAAGCAGACCAGGGTTTACCAAACAAGCGGCCGGTCATTAATCTTGACGTACAGTCATACACTTTGTTGAATAAACAAGATTGGTCTCAACTCACGGACCCTTTAAATACCACTCGATGTAAAGGTAGTATCCAAATTAGGACGTAATCTATCTTTTATTTTGCGAAATTATAATTTAATTGGCATAGCGAATACATTGATTGCTTACAGCTTGCGTCTAGGAAATACGAATTTAGTCTACGTAAGTTTTAATGCAATCAACAAGTTGGGCAATACTAGGAAATAATCTAATTTCACGTAATCCTACGCAAAGCAATGGAATAATAACGAATACGTTTTTCCATGATTTTACCTTTTTAAAATGTAGTTGTATGTTTATTACTTATCTTTTTAGGTGCTATAATTACATAGTTTGGTACCTATACAATTGCTACATACATACAGTACCGAAACACACATTCGCCGTGCCTGATATTCTTTTCTAAAACAATGATTTAAAAAACATGGGGATACTTATAACATTTTGTCGATGCATTTTGTTATACAAATTAACCATACTTACATTATTATCATTCCAATTTATTAGATTTCACTCGTAACCAAAATTTAATAAATAAATACTCGGTATTTGATTTTTGTTATTGTCGATGAGACATTTAAGTACTTAACACCATGTATTACACAAGCAATTGTATAGATAGTTGGGTCTACTTTCATTTTCTCTACCTCTCCACTGTTCTGACACAATACAAATCGCTTGACTTTTTTTCAGCCGGTGCTTAGGTATAATATTTTTACTTTTTTATTTTACAATTCCTTGGTCGCTACAGTAATGATTGTGAGATTAAATGATTGTGTAACTAGATCGACCGGAAACAATTAAATTTTAAGGATGATGTTGCACTTAGGTACCTTACCTACCTACTTAAAAATTATTTTTTACCCGACTACGGCAAAGCCAAAAAGAAGGGTAATGTTTTTGGCAGTCTATGTATGTTTGTATGTATGTATGTATGTTCCACCGTAGCGTCTAAACTACTGAACCGATTTTAATGAATGAGGTGTCAAAAGATTCGTAATAATTCAAGAACGCGTTACATGAAGGCCTCGAAAACTTGAGAACCTAAATCATTATTTTATTTATTAAAGAATGAAGGTGATTGTCATTGATAGTGAATGGTTGGCAGTAAAAGTTAATGTAGAAATGCCTCAAAATCTCGTTCGGACATTTGAATTTTTCAATTGTTATAAAATTCTTGAGGATGATTTACAATTTGTATATTATATTTTGTGGGTTTTGATATCCAGAAGATTACTTAGTATGAATTTTGGATATTATTTGTAAGATTTGTTTTCCTATTACAGATGCGTCTCGTATTGAGCTTGGCTCTGGTTGCGTCTTCGGAGGCTTTCTTCCTGAAATGGGGCTCAGACACAACGTAAGTATAAATAAATTTATACTTAATAACCTGTCTTATTAAGTACTTAGTTGTATTATTATTTAAATTAAACTAGTAATTATTAAAAGAAAAAAGACATGCTTAAGCGAAGTATTTGTTACATGCGAATGTATTTGTGACTGCATCAAGCGCAATGTTGGATTGAAAACGTAGCCATATCTACCAATTTCATTACCGATTCTGTACCTACGCAATATTACTTAAGTAATCTTAAATTATTCTGCGGTATCATGACAAATGAACCGTACTCTACCGGATTTGCGAGCGACCGCAATAGTTTCCCATTCATAACAATCTATAGGCCGTATCGAAAATTTATGGGTTGCCTTTTAGAGAAACGTTACAAAAAAGCTTTTCTTTGAAAATGGTACGGTTAATAGGACAGTTTTTTGAACGGGTTCGTTTTGTTATTGCAGCCGGCAAGCGGGCGTGGCCAAGACGTGGATGCAGCCGCTGGGCCCGAACATGTCGCCGGCGTATCGGTACCAGTACGCGTATTCGCCCTACGAGGCGCGTAAAGTGTACCAGATGCAGGCGCCGTACGCGCAGCCGGAGGTGAACATCCAGCAGAGCATGGCGCCGATCCCCATCAGCGTACCGGCGGGCGCCAGCCTCACGCCCGTGTCGCTGCAGCACGTGCAGCTTGTGCCTTGTATGTGCCCCGTGGCGCCCGAGGAGGCCGAGAAGCTGCAGGAACAAGTCGGCCCTGGCCCCTACCTCGCCCAGACCTACACACAACCCTCCTACTCCGTACCGCAACAATTGACTGTTGCTGCCCCCGAAAATGCTAAGGCTAATGGCAAACAGTAGCTTTTATTATTTTATCAATATTAATTATTCTAAATCCTTAATTTTATTTATAAATACGAGCCCACCAATGATTGTTTCTTTTAATTTATTGTCATTTTGTGTTAATTATCGAATTATTTATATTACATACATCTTTTCTTATGTAAAGAAAGACTGATAGGTACTTACCTAGTATAAGTGTATCGTATAGACAAGGTATGTTCGTTCACAAATAAAAAGTAATTATTTAAGAACTGGATATTATTTTTTTTTTTGTTGACCATACCTACTCATATCTTCAATCTAACTTGATTGACCCGCGTTATAACTGTAGTTAAGGTTGTACACTTTTTACTTATTTCGTTTATTTAAATTACGCAATTACAACAGAGTCGCGAATAAATGAAGTGTCGTAATCTTTTGGTCAGGCACCAATTTGTTTAGAACGTGTTCCTTCTTTTTGCACCTAGCCGCGTCGTCGTCGTCGCGGTCGCTGCTGTGTGCCTACTTATCTACCCGCTAGACTCGGTACATAAAATCAATAAAAGATTTTCAATATTATTTGACACAAGTAGGTTCTATGTCGCGCTTCGAATAAAATTGCATCGCTGTGATCGCTGTGATCGCTGTATTATGAGAGTGAGTGTAGTTATGTTAGATTGGAAATGACTTCATGAAACCGACCCTAGGAGTAGGTACCTTCACTACACACGCAGATAATTAAAAATATTACAAAAGAATTTAGTTTTTTGAGGAAAACCGATAAAGTAAGAGATAGGATCGCTAAATATATATACGTAGATAACGATTTAATGAATGTTTCTGTACTATAATTTTATAATTCATCGACCTCGTGGTTTACGGCTTTTCTACTCGTAAAACATAAATTAGTAGTATTAAGTTAGTATGCAAACTTTTCTCATTTCAACGTTCACTCTGCCCATCACGAAAAACCTCTTTACTTGGTCTATGTCAGCCAAGTTGATTGGCAATAATTAAATTAGGTCTTGTAAACAAATAAGAATAAACATTGATATAAATTATAACATTTTATATTCCTTTAAATAAGTAATGACTACGTTGCTTACAGACGCAGAGCTTCAAGATAAAATAGACTCACTTGAGGATTTCTATTGGCCTATGAATTTAGATTTTAAATATTACCGGACTAAATACGAGGGTCTACAAAGATTAGAATATATTTTAAAATTTGCAGATAGGAGGAGCATACAAGAGTCAGATTTCACACATATCTTATTATGCTCTTTGACTCTGGTTTATTTCTTTGGCATGAGGTTGAAAATGAAAATGTTGGCTTCAATGAAGCAGAAGTATTGGTTCAGCAGGCGAGACTTCCAACGGGCTGAAGTCGCCTATCAGAAGACAATGGACTTGCTGCAGCCGGAACGAAGCGAAGTTACTATCAAGATCACGTTGAACTTCTTTACCGATGTTGATTTATGGCCTTTCGAAGGATTCGTCGAACAAATGTTGGAAGTACTTCTGTACTTCAACAGAGGGCAAATGTCACTCTTCAATACCATACTCACTGATATACATTACGTTCTGTTTTCGGACGTGAAGTCGGCTCGACATCGAATGAGAGTACTTTATCAACTTCTTAAGAGTGAAAACTGGGTAATAGACAAACAAAAGTTACTGCCCTTTATAACTAGACTTTTAGACTTCTTTGCTAGGAGCGCGAATAAGGCTTCTTTGTACGTGCATTTAAGGAAAGGTTTCGAAGTGTGCCTACGACGCATCTTTGAGGTGGTGGACAATCAAACACGACTTACTATAATAACAACTATGCTCAGTTGGTTTGCGATTGTTAAAATAAGTAACGACGATATTTTGGAGTTTTCTGCGTTGCTGGATAGAGCGGCTATGTTGTACCACGTCGGCAACTACAGTGATAGTTTCAATGACGGGTTTATAAACCATGTCCTTAAAAACTTACTTGGGTCTGATAATATTATCTCCAGCCTGATCGGATGTCGTTTACTGCAAAGGTTTTTGGATAGACAGGGCAACGTTAAATATTTAGTAACACCAACGATATTCTACGAATTTACTCAGGTAATTCATACGTCACCTACTTGCTTGTTTAATTAACAACTTTTTTAATAACATCGGGACAATGACAGGATTTATTTATTATAATTGCGATACCCTTATTTTTAATAACTATTAAATTAGTTATACAGACACTTACGAAACTACGAAAGCAATTTTTTGTTAAAAAAGTTATTAAGTAACATCATTTTTCAGATAAAATTTACATTAGGAAATTACGACAGCGGAGATAAGACTTTTATAAGGCACCATCGAGAAAACATTCATAATAACATTTTGAAAGCATGCAAGTTGCACTGCCACAGTAGCGTGAATTTGAAAGCTATCTTCTTCGTGATATGCTGCATCATTATAGAGGTACCTTGTGGACTGACAGCAGCGGCCGCCGCCTACACCGTCATGACCATCCAGGACTTTGCTTTGAATGGAGAGAACATATCAGCCACTTGCCGGTACTGGATGCATGCTATAGTGGTGTCAGTCATGTCGTTGATATGCTGGGTACATAAATCACCGTCACTATATTCCTACGTAAACCAAATAATATCGAACCGGGCCAAAGAAGCCCCGCAGCTCAACCCACCCCTAATGCAGGTCTACACTATAAGTCACCATCATGTCACTTGGAATAAACCTTCACTTTTCTTTGAAGATTGGGAGTTGCGGTACGGGCTCTGGAAACATTTCTCAAATCAAGTAAGTGTTCGCAGTCTTCTATATTAGGTACAAAACAAGTGCAGGTAACTAAACTAGTTTTCAATAGGTATCTACCCAAATAGTAACCATGAGTAGGTATTACGTTACCACGTCTTTCTATCCACTACCTAGCAAGAAGTGTGTGTTAATTTTAAGTAAAAATATTTGTTACAGACAACTCAAAAAAGTCAAAGACAGCTCAGTAAAAAGGTTCCTTCACTAGACGTTGGGTAGATAAATCTACGTTTATGGAAAACAATTATTTATTTTACCTACTATCCGTCTTAAATTTATACCACTGGTGATAATAGCAAATCCTATTAAAAACTGCGTTTTATAATCAGTCGTTTATCTAATTATCTATACCTTATATATGTATCGATATTTTACTGTTTCCTTTTTGTACTTAAGTAGGTCCTTAAAAATTTACCTACCTAATTTTCTCCTGAATTTCAATCTTAATGGGACAACAGAGCTTCAGTTTCAGTACAAAACAGATACCTGCCTACGCTATGATTTTGAACTAAAATATCAATTATTCTTAACTTAAAACGTCTTCAATGTACATTTCATTAAAAAAAATACAGTACCTAAAGAAACTTTAGTACTTGCCGCCATTTTTCTACGCAAGCATTTTCATCAAAATCAACATTATTGTAAGTTTCAAAATTGTAATTTGCTCATGGCATGGCGTTGACATAGTTTTACGGGTTTATGAACCAGCAGCGTACTTATTTACTTCGCAACTGAATAAGTGAAGTAATCAATAAAATCATTAGGTTTCGTGTAAAATCGATTTATAATTTTTGGCTGGATTTGTAATCCGCTGCGGTTTGCATATTGAGATGTCTGAATAAAGTATCGCACGACTTATAGGATTTCAGTAACATTACCTTCTAGAAGAAGTAACTTTAATAAAACTGCATATGTGGCTGCCATCTAGGAAAATCTAGAAAATTCGACCCCTCTCTTATCATGATATGATCTGCAATAGAAAGAGAAGGCGCGATCCGTTAGTTGCGGTCTGGAATGGGACAGGTGCAACAATAGGGGATCTGGATATTCGCAAAGTGCATTCATGTATAGCATATATAAGTATTGACAGCCGCATCGGCTTTCATTGCCAGTGTGTTGTTAGGCACGAGCGCATCATTTTCGCGCAGGCGTGGGAAAGCGCATTGATTTTCCGCGATCGCGCGCTGTGTCGTCGCACGCGCGAGTTTTTCACGGTTGCGGTCGATTCGCACGCTTACAGCGGCGCTACTTTTTGTCCCCGCGGCTTACACATGTTAAGCTGTGCTTTTCACTGCATTGTTTGACAACAATAGCAACGCGATTATGGATAGCCGAGTCTTGGTAAGTTTTTGCATCTTTGCAGACGAGAATCTATTAGTACATTTGTACGTGCCGAGTGTCTGTTCATTACTTATAATTATATACTTTTTTTTAACTTTTTATGGCGTCGATTAGTATCTTAAATAGTCTTCATTTTTTAATTAATCGCAATCAAGCTGTGTTAGTTAATTAAGACGCAAGTAGACTATAGAGTGCTATGTTAAATATAAGGTATGGTTTGGTTTGGGTTACTTAGCAAATATTAAAACTAAACAACTACGTTTTTTTATGTTACAAATAAGGACTGTATGTATCTACAGTAAATAGATTAATCATAATCTTGTGTTTTATAGTAAGATTAGTAACTTGAGCTTAATACTTTTTACCTTAAACCGTGTGTGTTATTTTTCAGCTGGTGTTTTATGTGACGGTCCTGTTCTTGTTAGTAGTTTCAGAAGGGTAAGTTGATATTTTATCAGTAAACAACATCGTAGCAATGTAAGAAATAAGCAAAAAATGATAAATCGGTGGGTAGTTATTAAATCAAAGTTGTTTCATAGTTTTTCAAACTTAAAATTTTCTCTCAGTATCCTTAGGTACTTATATATGGAATTAAATTAGGCTGGGACCCATAAGCTTTTTTTAAGTTAAACCTCATTTCTGTACTCTCTACCTTATAAATAAGTGATTATTAAGTATAGGTACTTATAATAGATATTTTTGTAACTTTACGAGAAGCTGTTTACATGGAAATAACCCACTTATTTTCTTCTATTGACAATTATATGTTACAAAAACAATGCAACAGTTTATTTTCATTTTGTAGCGTGTTGCAAATATTAAGACTGCGTGTTCAAGGAAATATAATAGGGAAGTGAGGCGTATCGCACGGAAGCTTCCAAACGAACAAGTGCGCAGGCGCCGCCGGAAATACACATTTGTTCACAAATAGCGGCTGTTACTTTAGAAAAGTTATGCCTGATTAGTTTGATTTATGTAATTAAGGCGCCTTTCGTGTTTGCATTTCTTATGCAATATGAATATGATTTCTTTTAATATGTCGTTAATTAGTTATTAACAACGTTATTTAACAATAGACTTTTTGTTACACGTACGTTCTTATAATAATGTAGGTATTAGTCGCAGCGCGCTGCTTTGAAATTTAACCTTAAAGTAAAGTGTTTCATTCTGGAAAAAATAAGGCATAAAAGGAAGGTTCACACTAAAAATACCTGCCTACCTAAACATTACAGAAAGCGATTGTTTCTTTTACTTTGATGACAGCCGCAGCAAGAAGGTGGTGATCCACGTACCTTACAAGGTGAAGAAGATAAAGCACACGCACACCGTGTACAAGACCGTTCACCATCATCACGTGGACCACGCGCCGCTGGAGGAGCACGAGCACTTCCACCATATGCACATCCACGAGGAGGGGCCGGGGCCTCACGGCCAGCACAGCCAGCCCGTGCCCGGTGTTGGCATTCCGGAATTCCTGCCGGACGTGCCAGACATGCCGCTAAATCTACCGGACGTGCCGCCTGACATGCCGCTACCCATGCAGCCCATACCGAACAGACACATTATTCCGCTTTTTAGAAGGAAAGTTGGTAAGTCAATTTAGTTTAGTACCTAACTTTTTTGTTTCACTGCAATTTTTGGCACATAATAAATAACATAACGTACTCATAAATAGTTAATAATATAGTCAGTCGAATCGAATCTCAAGGTCGCCATTTTGTCATCAGCTCAATAAAGTTCAATAAACATAGTGTTAGGTGGTAGCACTTAGAAAAAAACAAGGCAAAGGCATAGGTTGTCGCACTGAGAAAAAAATTAACCTACGTATTTAAAATTTGCTATATTTTTTCTAAAATATCTGTTATGTGAATATAGGGCTTAACCTGATTTTTACACGTACTTAAAGCTAATTTTCGTTCGTTATAGTATGTGGTTTAGTAGTGTCCTTAGACTGAATTATGTTTTGTTTTGTTTCAGAGTGATCACTGAGCGAGAACACCTGTCGTAGAGACGTGAAAGCCATATGTAGCAGGTATTAACTTATTCATGATAAATCAACATTATCATTTGTTAACTGAACATACAAAGGTTAGAGTTGTGAATCCATGTGATGCGTACAAAACAATTATTATGTACCTTTTAATTATTTAAATTGACGTTAGTAAATATAACTATGTGTTTGTTAGTAAATACTCATATTAAAGAAAGTTTTAATTTATATAACAATATCTAAGTTTTTTAAAGTCTGTCTGTCGAATATTACAGAAATTCCTTAAAGTTTTAATGTCCTACATCCATGAACAATGTTTTGTTTGTTAAAGTATTTAAATTCTAACATTTACTCTAAAATAAATATTTAACTTAGATATTATTCATTGATATTTTATTTTAATTTTCAAATTTTTAAAAGTAAAACACTGATTGCAAGAAAAAGGATATATTACTAAACCTATCAGTTTTATAAAAGACTTGTAAAAGTGCACTGAGCGGACCGACATTAAATAATAAATAACAAACTATACCCGTAAAACATTCGTAGAGAATATCCTAAAGGAAATCAATAAATCCAAGAGGAGCAGATAATTAAATTTTAATGGGCCCCGTTTACACTTGAAGATATTTACGGCACAATCGGACGCCCACGACTCTTATTTATTGGACACCGCTACACGCCCTTACAAGTACCTGAATTAAGGGTTCACAATTTTGTTTACCTTTTTATTGGACCTGACGATTACGTTAACAGCTCTGTGAAGGTCTGTTCTTAAAAATTGAATTGTAGATTCTAAAAAGTTCTAGAGTGCTTTACACCTATTTAATTAGAGTTGGCTTGTAAAGTTCGGCGGTAGTCGGTATATGCAATCCATAAGCTCGATTACAGTTACGGCATCCACCCCGCAGCCTTATCGAATGCGTTGTTTTGGAACGGTAGCGAAATAGTTATTTCACACAGTAGCCGCAAAAAACGAATGTAACACTACGTTTCCTCATCCGGAAATCGGTTTAAAGCTGTTCGTAATAAGAATCGATATCGCGCAGCCCATTTCGGGCCGCACGCCTTTTGCTTGCTTCGCTGACAATGGCAGTGTTGTCTTTTTGTTGATATTACGGGTTTATTTAAGTGAAATTGGATAAATGGTCATCTCGCGATATTTCGCTATTCAATCCGGTGCGGCGTGGCGGCGGTGCGGGGCGACTCCGAGATGCTCGCTCTGATCTGAAATAAAAACAAAGTTTCAAACAAAATATAAACTGTGGTGTGAAACAAAATGTGAACGTTGATCGACCGTTGCGGTGTTGATTTGTTTCGAATTGGAACACTCTGTATTTCGAACTTTAGTGCATTGTCCTGTGATTGAACATGGAGTTGGTGAAGTTGCTGGCGACGCTAGTTGTGCTGTATGTGGATACCACCGAGAGCGGCGGACACGGCGGCAAACATCAGTAAGCATTCCATACTAGTATATAACCTTAGCTTTTATGCATCAGCGACTAGGTATTGGCTTTGCGAACACTGCTTACGAATGCATTTAATTTCTTTATAAAAATTTTGTAGATACTTTTCCACCGCAATATTATTAAACTAAATTAAAACAAAATAAGTTTTGTTTCTTGCTTTAATATTTTTTTTTCTGGAAAGGCACGGTTTATACGCTTTGCGCGATGAATTAAAAATTTATTGATTAATACTGCCACCCACTACACATCTATACCTATCTATAAATATACTTTATTAAGCTTTGCAGCTATCGTGATTTTGTAGAATTTAAAAACTAGGTAAAAGCTACAATTTACTTATAGTCAAATATTCTTTTTCAGTGAACATCTGAGAATTCACATGCCAGAGTTCATACATCATGATCATCATACGAAAGTGATAACGATCCATCATCATCACCATAAGCCAA
Source organism: Anarsia innoxiella (assembly GCA_947563765.1). Classification (NCBI taxonomy): domain Eukaryota; kingdom Metazoa; phylum Arthropoda; class Insecta; order Lepidoptera; family Gelechiidae; genus Anarsia; species Anarsia innoxiella. Next base: position 7,310,229 of record OX387390.1, read on the forward strand.
AGGAACACCATCACCACCACCATCATCACCACAAGCCGCATATACCCCATGGGCACCATTATCATCACCATCATAAGAAAACACAAACAACGTCTAAAGGACATACGGTTACCAAACACGGGCATCATGGTCACCATGGTCACCATGGGCATCACGGCCACCATGGCCATCATGGACACCACGGTCATCACGGACATCATGGCCACCACGGCCATCATCACCATGACTTCCCCACCGTCAACTACGACCCTCCATCAGTTGGCTTTGAAAATGACTACGGATCAGTTGGGTCATACTCTCCTCCAGTATCATCATCTGTACCCACATTTAACGGACACGCCATCCCTCAGGTGCCTCAAGTTCATGGCGTCCAGCATACGATAAAACAGGTCAAAGTATATGACTCTCTACCGGGAGTATTCCCCAGTGCTGGGGCATCACCAGGATATCAAGTTACCGAAGAGGGAGAAGAGGACGACGACTCATTCACTGCTATAAATGGCATTCAGCAGTCTTACCCTGCAACGTACGGTTACCTCCGAGGTGCGGCCCCTCAGCCGTCCCACGATCCCTTTGCAGAGCTGAGTCCTCAGTCCACCGTTCAAACTCAGGAAAATGCATTTTCTACAGCAGCACAGCCCACAGCCGCGTTAGGCGGGATTGAGGCCTTCACCGGGACAGTTCAAAATGATCCCTTCTCATCGTCAGCTCCAACTCAGTCTTTCCCGGGCGTTCCTTCGACGCCTAAATTCCCAGTGACCACGTTCCAAGGGGAAGGATTCGATAACCCGGCAAATTCTTTCGTAGGGGACATAAGTAGTACACCTCTGCTAGCAGTCGATGAAAGAGCGGTTAGTAATGAAAGTCCCGTATCGTACCACAGGGAAGCTGGTATTCAGCAAACTATCAATACAGGTGGCATAGAAACCGTTGTTTATTAGTAGATTTACTTAAATTAATAAAAAAAGGTGTGATAAAAGGTACAAGTAAAATTGTAGGTGCAGTTTTATCCAAAATTCCCTACGAAGCAAACATACAAAACTAGGCAGATTAAAAGATAATGAGTTCATACAACTTCATACAAGTACAAATCTTAAAATATTAAGTTGAGGATTAATGTGTAAGAATTAAGTTTTGAACTAATCGAACTTCAGTCTAAGTACCTATGTTTTATCAAAGAACATAATTATGATATAATTACTTTTTATTTAATGATTGTACTAATTAAATTATCTACCAAAGCTTTGCAATAAAGTTGACATCGATCTTTACTTATTTACGCATGGTCTAACGTTTTAGTTGCAATTGTTATTGTTGTTTATTATTTAATTAAATGTTTTATTGTTATTGTTGTAAGAAATAAACTTTTGTTGCATTAAAAAAGTTAAGAACTAGAAATGAATTTTGTAATTTTACTTTATAGTTTTATTGTACTTTTGTTGTTACGAGTATTATTTAAGTTTTTTAATTCGTTGCGAGCGATTCAGCATAACTTAAGTTTTAACAGTACACTTATATCATCAATGTAACTATGACGCAATTATTCTTCCCCAAAAAATATATGACACTGAGTGCGATTCGGTACGGCCCACTTCCGAAATTACGCAAACACAAAAATGGACCGTCTCTAAATAGCCGGCGCCGAAATGATATAGAATAAAAGAAAAAAGTAACTAAACATTGCGCAACACTGAAGGAATTTGTCGTGTTACAATGGGTACCGCCAAACAATTTTCGTCATTTCAGCTCTACTTAACACCGACACTTCATTCAGTTGCATTTTATTATAGGGCTTAAAATAAGTGGGGAAATTGACAAGAGCGCGCCGGCAACGGACCACGAACATTATGTATTCAACTACTCTTATCTTTTACAACCAAAGACAAGTATATGGTAATTTATTTTATATCCAAAGGGAATACTTTCCTGGTTCAAATAAATATTCCAAGATTAGATTGACAACGACAGCGAGATAACGCTACCCTGCACCTACTCTTAATTAATTAGTGCTTCCTTCGAATTCGATTTTATCCTTCCATCTGTAAAATATGATAACATATGTAAATTAATTAGTTTTAAACTCTTGAGATGCCAAAGCTAACTTCAATTCTACGTGAGTTTGGCATTCAGTAACGAAGATTTATGAACGGCAACAGGCGGGAACGTGAACAATAAGACGTAAGTTAAGTGGTGGTTAAGTGATTACATTACTTACATACCCAGTGTAAGATATTCATCGAGTAAAATAATGAACTATTAAATCATAGGCAAAACACATTGTTTGCATAGTGTGGATGGTAATTTCTCACGCGTAAAGTGTGTAAATAAACAAAGACAAATAAAATTGTTACAACTAGTAGGTACAACTTGTCAATACGGTAAGAAATATTAACGTTTGTGCTTGTTCTGTATTAGTATTGGATACATAAAAGTAGGTAGTTTTTGCGTGTCAGCAAAAGTTAATAAAAGTTCTCACGCCAACAAAATGGGAAACGGAAAACTGTCGACAATGAAATGTTCGATGAAAAACTTCCATAAGTTACTTTTTTGTAAAAAAGACTACACATGTTGAAACTTACTAGATTACGATGTTGTATTTGTAACATTGTTAAACGAAATGATTTCTTGGAAGGCATTCTTGTATCGGAACGATGTCTCACTGCCTACCCTCATCAATCACACTCAAACAGCGGCCATAAAACACGGATAGAATCATATAAACTTTATAAGTGTTGGTACTAATCCATGTAATTATAGGTTGATCTAGCTGTCTCAGTCAGGACAAGGCTTGTGTTTTATAACACTTATCTACTTATATTCTTATCTATTTGTATATTAAACCCGAGGTATGATGTCACCCTTATTTATGTAATATAAGAAACTCTGTCTGCATCCGCAGCCCATTTGATGAATATCGTGGCTACTTTTAATGAATATATGGCTACTTTTATCTGGTTGTGGTGAAAATGCGTCAAAGAAATTCGTGCACGGCACCTACTACCTTTATTCAACCATAATGATTCCTGGGAACCCTGAGGGAAAACGGAAATAGAACAAAAGCACGTACTGGTAGAAAGTGCAGCTGCGGTCAACTTTCTGTCTCCGCTAATGTTCGATTCTAATTCACTTACAAAACTATAAACTGTACCTTAAGTACAAATAATGTTAGTAAATAAACGCTTTGGTATTATGTTTTTATTCTTATCATCAATGGGTGTACGCATGCAAGTCAAATTAGCATTAGGGTATAAGGAAGTTGGTACCCAGTTTCTTTTCACAAGTGAAAAGTGAAACATTGTTTCTACTTAAGTATAATAGAAGCGGAAGTATTTTGTAGTTATTGGTTGGGTTGTATAAAGCCTTAGAAGGGCTTTAGAAAGTACATAAAGCAAATAACAATCTATGGAGTATTAAAAGATTAAAAATAGTTGCCTACTTGTATACCTACCTAGTATGCATTGCCATGTGGGATAAATCCATTTCTGCTTCTCCATAAAAAAAGAAACAGCTAGATCGTTACAATAGCATTTTGTTTTGTTTATTAGTTACCTAACCATCTCATGTTCCTTTCTCGAGTATTTAATGTACAGACTTACTTCCGGAAGGAATGCTTTTTAGACTTATTGCCATCGACGTATCGAGCTACAGTAGATGTATTTATTTACGTAAGGTCTCGTAATAAGTAGATTCTCTCTAATTTAGATAACAACTTGAAGATTAGAAGATTATTGTTGCCTGGGTCATTCGATAGCTACGTATACACTTATTGAGCATGATATCAACGTTTACATTAGTTGGTTACATAGAGGTATTTACTCTATGTAACCAATTGTAATGTAATATATATTCATCAGGATATGACAGAATAATGTGATTTTTTTTTCGTTTTCTCATTTTCTCTCTGTATTCCTACTAAATTATTGTAAAACCCATTTTTTTATTTTGTGGTCGGTTATGTTGATATCCTAATTAAACTTTAATTCATGCTTAGGAATATGTCACAGAGGTACGAAGGCGTTGCCTAGATTAAACAAGGCTCAACCATCTAAACAATTGCCACCCTATATTGAAACGTATGACTGCAGCGCTTCTAGTGGAAACTGCTGGTACCTAATTAAAACCTATAAAAGATAGATTCGACTACTGACATAGATCTTTCCATTTACTTACGACATGGGCACTTACTACTTCTCATGTAAAAGAGTTTCGACTTCTATGGTGCTAGGATAGAATGGGATGGTGACAAATAACAGGGAAAATAAAACAAGCTTAATGTATAACAATAACATGTAATAAAATTAATAACAAGTTCCCTCTTAAACTGGGATATAATTAACAACAAATAAGGTACTAAAGTTAAATCTTATTCTAACAGGTAGATGTGGTTTGACCAACAATGGTTCTACGTAAAGGTACCTTTTTACATGATATTAATTTACATGAAATATGGAAGATAAGAAGTTAGGTACCTTGACATTTAATTTGAAATTCTCTTTATAAGTAAACCCAAGCTGACAATCTTCTTAACATACTTGTAGAGGTAGTTGAAGTTAGTTTAATTAGTCGCAATTAAAGATTCAGATCTTCGGTTATGTAAGTTTTACATAATTTTCTTTAATTTGTAGTAACTGTTAAAATTATTTCATAAGTTTCGCGGCCTGTGATTAATGTTGCGTGTAATTTAAAACTCAATATCACCAAGTTGTCTTTCACAGAAATCCCACAAATCCTAGTTCCCACTATAGTGATATGTGACCGGCAGATAACCAACAGAAAATAATGCTATAAATCTTTTGAGAAAGTTAATTGAAAGCCATTAATTGAATTTCGGGATGTTAAATAGGCGCCGGAAACTTTCCAATCTATGATTTAGTGTTCTGATCCTTCCTTCAAAGAGAGAATTATTAGCAGTACGCCTTGTGATTGGGGAATACTTAAATTCTTAACTTTGTACTTCAGAACAAGAATAGGGATTAACAAAAAGACTACCTATATCGTTACATCATTGAAAGCTATACAATGTGTATAAATAGGCAATGTATCCTATCAGGAATCTTAAAAGAACATAGTGTTCTTTGGAATGTAACTAGTGCAGGAAATAAATAGGTAAGTACATCATTAACTTAACTTAGGTGTCGTTGACAGCAAGATGCTTTTAGATACCGACAAAGTTGTATATTGCGTACTCAATTAGCCATCGTAAGCGTACTACTTTAATTTACGAACTTGAACTATCTGTAGGAACGAAAACGTTAAATTGAAGTGTTTCAAAGAAGCGGAAGTAGGTAATTATGTAATACATCTAAGGACTGGGAGTTCAGTCTATCAGATATATAAAATTAAAACTGTAGGCCTTTCTATATCAGTCCTTGAGCCTTGTTTTTCTGTGCCAAAAAGGTTAGTTGAATTGGCAGTGGTAAAGATTTTAAGCGTCATAGAAAGGGTGATCCTATTTGACTTTTAAACCATACTTTAGGATGTTGATACATTGATGTTCAGTAACCTCCGTAGCTGCTTTGGTCTTCTGAGTACTCGGCGGCCGCGCCTGACGCTCCGAAGCCGGTGTCGCCTTCAAAGCTTACAGGAGTCTCATCCCCTTCGTGGCCTTCGTCCGCGGCGTGCCAGCCGTGACCTTGAAATTGTATATTTTTAGGATTAACCACGGGTTTAGTTCAGGTATTGCTAAACAATTATATACAAGACTTGTTAGGTAATTAGATCAGCTCCAATATCAAAACAAGACGGTAAGTTTTGTAAGATGTGATTTCGGCACCAAGGGAAGATGTTGGGGGTCAAGTGATTAGGTAATTATGGCAGGTACCAACATCAATATCTGCGCGTACCTCTAATTGATAGATTCTTTAATAAATTCATGAAACTAGTTGAAACTAATATATTAAATAGAGGTGAATTAAACTTACCGCCACCAAAATGAGGTGCCGGCTTAGGTTCGCCGTAAGTGTATCCTAGAACTTCGTAGTGGTCGTCACCGCCGCCGCCGCCCTTTTTGTGATGATGTATGTGCTTGACTATGGTGTGTTTGTGGTGATGATGTTTCACGTAGAGAGGTACGTGGATGATCACTTTCTTGTGGCCTCCCCCTCCTCCCCCTCCTTCGATGAGGGTTGACAGCTGTACCACGCATAATAGTGCCAGCTGAAACGAGAAAATAATATCGTCAAAATATCGGATCACATTGTAATGTATGCTACGGTGATAAGAAAGACGAAAATATTGCATAATACACTTTTTTATGTGAAAAAAGGTTGTGGCAGAAAATCTATGATATATTCGCAAAATGTTTCCTTGAAACATGCAAAGTACATAAGTCACGTAAGCACGTAAGTAGTTATTGTCACATCGTAATACAAATTACGATATACTTCGCTTTGCTGCAATCGCTATGCGTGTTAGTAGGCAGTCGATCTAGAAACCTAGTCGTTTACAAATAAGCTCAAAAACTCTGACAACAAAACACCTCATTACAATAATTCTAAGATACCTTCACTAGAACTAGAATGTTACCATATTTATACATAATACGTTTAATTTGGCGTATCCCAATTCATTCAGAGTGGTGTAACATCGAAATGATTCACTTTCATATCTAACCAGAGTATTTTGCCGTTCACTCTGTACTTTTTGTTTTATTTTGCAAAAACCCATCGTCGCCGTGACTTCCGAACAATAAATAAATAAGTTCTTACTAGCAACTTGGTTTAGAACGTATTCTTTAATCATTCAAAATGATAATTTTAGAATTTAGTTTTTTTCAGAATTGTTAATTTAGACCAAATAAGAAATGTCTGAAAAGTAGATCTTTAGTTGTCGTGGTCATTCATGTATGAAAACAGCGTATTAGAGAACCTTTTAATAATCTGTGGTATTAGGTAAGTATTTCAAATTATTTTTACCGACAAGTAACTCAAAAGTAAGATTACTTTATAATATAAATAGTCATAAATTACCTCACACTGACACTGATTTTACATCTTTATGACAATCAGCTACTTTTAAAAAGAGAAACAGCGACCTTATTGATATATCGACAGCTATACAACCAATACCTATTTTTTATAGGATTTCAAACAATGGTTTCTATCGATGGGTGCAATCATAAAGTTAAACACTTTTTAACACCGTTTTAATTGAAGTGTTGCAGTGTTCAAGGCTTTTCATGCGAAAATAGCTGCCAGATAGAAACTTGGTAATATCTCGTAATATAATAGCCCTTAGATGGGTCAATGATCTTATAGAAACGTTGCGCAATTAACAATAATATAATTATTTAAAGAGGCAGCCATTGTTTTGGAATTTGAACAGGTTTTAAAAAACTTTTTATTTGACATAATTTTGGATGTTTAGTACAATAAAAGATAAAGAGGCGGACCTTAGCTTTGGAAATAAAAAGCAGATAAAATTAATAATTGAAAACTCTTTAAAATATTTTCAGGACTCTAATTTACATTTTAATTTAAATTATATTTATTGACTAGTGTACCACATTAAAACACTTGTATGTCTCTTCCATTATGTTATGATCATCTCATGATGATGATGTACATAAGTTTAGGTATGTAATCTAATTAAGCATATAAGTATGTGTATGACACGTGCACTTACCAATATTTTTGCAGACATAGCGAACAATCGAGCGGGTCTGTCAGCGGGTGCGGTCAGCAGCTGTGTGATAAAGAAATTAAACAATACTTCCTTTTATATCGCAACGTGGTGGCGTTTCGCGACACTGCTCTCCACGACGTCTGTCTAATCCACAATAGCTACACTACAAACTAATCTCGATATTATTTTAACTGGCACAAAGGCGAAAATTCAAAATCAGAAAATAGTTCGTTAAATCGTGCTTCTATGAGCAAAAACTAACTCAATATTGACCATATCAAAGTTGAAAATAGCCAATGCACTTTTTCGTATAGATAGACTTAGAAGTTAGTTATTATAGTGAAAATGTGGTTTAATATTGCTGGCGCAAAGTGGAAATTCGATCGCGGTAACAGCGATGTAAATATAGTTGAAGACTGCCATGGGGCAGGCGATCGGTCCTAATGGCTGGATTCAGACTGTTTCTTCGCCCATTCTAGAATCTTTTAGAACAACGTTATACTGGACCTAATCTAGACTATACCCTAATGCCGCCGTAACGAACGTCATCACCAGGTGACATTAGAAGACGATGGCGATGCGTTTTTGTTTGCCTGGATTTGAAAACCCATAGGTAATTATAATGTTGTTTTACAGCTTCTTGTTTGGCATTACTTAAAAATCTCCATGAGGTTACAGGCTTGTCCTTAGTTCTCAAATGTAAGTTTCCAACGGCAGCATATATTTATATCTAACACAAACAAAGAAAAAGAAATAGATAGGTATTATATTAGTTTCTTGTTATTGAAAATTCTTTTGTACAGTAGGTACGTAGATTCTAAGCTAAATTTAAAATAAAAGTCCTAAAATGCAGTTGCAGCCTGCATGGAGCTTACTGCGCTCAGTTACAAAAGTCGCAACGTTTTGACTTAGTAACCGCTACAGTGCGTTACATACAGTAAAATTGCCCTATAACTTGTAAGTTGTACTATCATAGTATTATTCTTAACAACGTACTAAATGAGTGGTTTCAATTTTATAGGTAATAAGCGATCCAACATGGAGACTAATTTAGTCCCTAAGTGATAATGTTTACCCGATTCAATAAATCGATAAGATTGAATCTCAGATTATTGAGGCACTATCCACTAGAATGAAGACTCATAGATGTATGTCTGTTTACTTCACGCCGCTGCGGTCGAGAGCAAAAGTGAATACTTACGATACGGACAGATACGCCCTGCATTTTGCATCGCACCGCTTGCACGCGACTTAGTTACCTGCTTTGTAAAGGCAATGTGCTACTCTCTCTTTTACTTCTATCAAAGGAGTCACTTGATGAGCTTATAAGAGCCCGTGCCACACCACAGCTGGGGTTTATTTCATATCTTTCGGTAGGTATTATTTTGGTTCTAAGACACACTACAAACCGCTCGAACCACTACAGTTATTTGCGGTTATCAAATGAAGTTTCGGACGTTTTGAGAAAACGTCTTCAACTAAACATGTATTACAATTTTAATTAATACGACTTTTCGTGGCAAAGGATTGAAGGAATACTTAACTACTACTCGTATGTAATTTAATTAAAATAAATATTTTTTTTTATATTATAGGTACCTGCTGTTTAAGGCTGATTTCGGCCTCATCAGCCAGTAAGGCGTGACGAGGCGCTCGACTCGAAACAGAGAGTTTCCTGTCTAAGGTCACTACAGGAAATTCAACTGGATATTGCCTAACATTAAACAAATAAACAAAAAATGTTAGGTACATTTTCGAACAATTTCTGTGAATTTGTCTATAACTTGTACAAATTACAATAAAATCCAGTATTTGGTATCATCGTTTCAATACCGTCACTGATAACTATCTCTTTGCGCACTTGACTGCGCAGGACTTCATTATTGTGTCTAAACAAATGCGCATCGCACAAGTTCACTCCCTCCTCTCACAACCTAATGCAGTAAAATAGTAACTTCCTTCTTTCTTTACCGCAAAGAGTTAAATCTCAGACAAAACGAGATAGCAAAATGTAAATATACTTATTTAAAGTTACAAAACAAAAATATTTTTAAGTTTAGTTATTTATTTCAAATACATTACAGATAGATAAGTCGGTAGATAGGTAGGTACATAAGATACAATTGCTAACTAACTTACTTATGAAACAAATTTAGATCGTATAAAATAAAAGAAATTACAATAAAAGCAAATAGATAACAATTACTATGTGTTATGCAGACTACGGTGTTATTAATTTTGTAGGTTATTTAAGATCGGTAACCTATCTACGTAACACTTTAATATTTTGTGTTCTTTTTGTAACGGAAACGACATACATTTTATTATTAACAAAACAATGGTTTCGCTAAGTAAAAGTGAAAGAATCATTTGTAACTTTTAGCAGTTTCATATTTCGCAGGCGTTCAGTATTACTGATTTCTATAACAGCAGTTAGACAGATTTTCTGTTTATTGAATCATATTTAAATATTATAAGCCAATAATATTAGGAAATACATTTTCAGCACATTCCAATTCACTTAATATACGTAATAAAATGAGTAAGAATTATTGATGAACTCGTTGATGTCTTTTATATGAGAGGTTTAGTAACTGGACACCGTAACGTTGCTTATTCCTTTTCTCTATAACAAAACTTCTAATTATTTATATGGCAATGATATTATTATGTTTAACATGGTTTTGATCTGATTAATTTGGTAAATACTTATAGTCTAGAATGTCTACAAAAGCATGCATGTCAAAAGATTGTAACTAAAAGAACATTCGGTAATTAAACAAGTTGCTTGCTATCCATGGCATTGTAACGAAATCGAATAAAATACAAAATGATTTATTGCAATCGTATAATAAAAAGATAACTGGTAACTTGGTAACTGGGTTCGACATAAGCAATCTAGTCTAGAGAAATGTTCCGCAAACACAAGCTACTTCCGCGGGCAGACGAATACGTTTTTGTATTGATTTTGACAATTTGTAGACATTTGATCGACATGGCATAGTAAACCAATGGCAAAGAAATGTGACAGATTGATTTTATTTTTGTATGATTCCAACTTGAAAAAGCTATCTGACATAAAGGAACGTACTCCATACGGTCAATGACATATGTATTACAGGCTAAAAATGTCTCAATATAAAAGTATTGTTTATTAAAAATCTATAGTAAGTAGGTAGGTATATTCCTACCTTACAGTCACACGGGTGGCACTAGTATGCTTATAATGTAATACACAAATTATAACATGTCCAATGTCCAGTGAATGTCGTAAGAAAGACTATAGATTCGACATGCTTTCTTTCGCCTAATGAGGGACGACCGCGGTGGCATGCCCATTACGACTATTATTAAGCAACAAAAATGTCAACTTAATCACCCCACCGTTGTAATATTCAAATAGAAAATAAATAATTTCCACGTTCTTCGTCAGGGAAATTATAATTTAAATGTGTTCGTTAGTTTAAAGTTTTTATATAAATAACATTAAAGTTCTCATCCTGTCGTTGTAGGACATAAAGCTATCATGACTTATAGTATCGTATCCTTTGTAAGTGGATTATGAAACCTGAGCCCCAAAAAAAGTATCAATTATCTGAGAGGTGGGAGCGCGTTATTTTATATTGCTATAGGCCGAGTGAGGACCGCCCCGCATTCCGATATAATCAATAATGGGGTTATCGTTACCCGACGATGAAACACTATCGGACTTTCACATGCCTACTCAAAGGATCTTATCATTTTATACCTAACCAAATCACGTAATAATTAATTAGACAGCTACAAAACGCACTTTTTAATTTAACTATATTATGAAAATTACTTGTTATTAATTCTTTTTGTTGGACTTTTCAAATCGCCAGCAAATTGTGCAGAAAATCATCAACTACGATCAACACCAACATTGATTTATACTAATAGTTAATTTAAAAGGTGCTCACTGATTAAGGTATATTTTTAAACATCTTGCATATCTTTAAAAAATCAATTACCTTACCATTTTCCAATTTCTGAGGCTATTTGAGTCTTCATCGTGATAAGCGTCCTCATATAAAACAACGTATGAGCCAATAGAAATATTTTGTGTATCTCTTTATTATTCGTTGTGGGTGGTATCCGGTCCTGAGGTTCCTACTCCCCTCTGAGTCTGTAAAAGACAGTTTATGTAAAATAAATGACATCCCATCTCCGCTAACTGTTACAATTAATTAATTCCCCGTCCCTTGCGATGCTTGACGGTAGTCATTTGTTCGATTATATTGTCAATTTTATTTTATTTATAAATTCCGGTTTTAGGCTTGTGTCTGAAGCCCGTGGGAAGTACTATCATGGACGAACTTTAAATAATTAGGAAAGTACCTACGTTAAGAAGTTGAACTTCAAGTTTCATAGTGAATCAATAGTGTAGTGTAAGTAAGATATAATTTCAAATACTGTCTGAACAAGTTACATAGTTAAATCATAATAAAGGGTTTGTTTTATATCAATTATAAAATATTTCGTTAAGTTAACAATGAAAAATAAACATAAAATATGCAAACGCCATCTAGAAGCAAACTAATGCAATTTCTGCTTTGTGCGAAAGTGAAAGAGAAGTTCTTTTCGCGTAGGTGATTCGTATCACCTTCACTTGCAATCGTTCGTTCGTAGCGTAACTTTTACTACGTATTAAACGTAGTAAAAGCAAAAGTTTACGTAGGTAGGTAGGTAGAGTGAAATTTCAGTGGGAAGTGGTTAGATGGCGCTTGTTTGATGCAGTTTAATATTTGCATGATTGCTTGAGCTTAAATGAAAACAATCAACTTGATAATGAGGGGTTCTTTTTATTTCAAGAATTGATTCGTCATATTCATGAAGTCGCAGCGAAATAAAAAATATTTTCCTGCAGTTTGTAAGTGTCATAATTCATATTTATCGAAAAATGATATAATTGTGTTCACTTATCTAGTTTAGTGATGATAATGGACTTGTGTCATGACATCCGAGAACGGTCCAAAACGGTCACTTTTACCCGGGGGAAATTCTGTCCGATTTACCGTAACACAAAAAATGTACAGATAAGCCGGCTTTCTAATAAACTCCGGTCCAAGCCTTCTTTCCTGTACATAATAAATCTTAAGGAGTCCTCTCGTAATATGCAGTGCTCCTAAAACATTTTAAACAATCGTTGCCAGTCGAATTAGATTTTACGGACCAATCAATTCTACGACTTGTACTGAACTGTACAAGTTATAAAAGAAACATAAATAAAACAATTTAAAAATTCCATTACTCAATTCTTCCATTATAGCAGCATTTTTGAAGGCGTATGTATGTGCCATTTCGGCGATATACCTACGATGTTTTTTTCTAATCTACTAAAAATCCATTTATTTAATTAAAATCATCCGAAGCTTATTTCTTAAACAAAATTTTGGGAACCACTGTCTTACATTTTAATGTGGCCTAATAATCAGAAAAAGAATAAAAAATGTGGAGTGCACCGGTGGGCTTTAGCATGACTCTAGATTGATGCCTCTCTCAATGTACTGTTGCACCGAACCATTGTAATTTTTTACTTTTTATCTGAACTTTGAATATTAACTTTGGTAATAAGGCCGTTAACTGTGTGCTTCCACTTCTCTTGATCTATTTCAAAGCACACCGGTTTTAATAAAAAAAAAATACGAATGTGTCTTAACTATTAAAATTTTTGATTTATTTTGCAGAAAATATATGCATTACATAGGAACCCGCTTCATTAAGTGCTCATGTTTTAATTAAACATTCAAAATGTTTTCTAAATACTAAAGTTTGTGTCAATTACATCTGGTAATTCTGAAACTGTCCCGTGGTAGGTGTTGTGGGGTGGTTTATCTGAGTCCGTTCTAATACGTCAAATGATTTGGGCCCGAGGACGCGACCTGTGAACGAACTCCCATTAGCCACGTGTTCCCTTGATAGGCCTGTCTTAAAAACGTTTGTTTGTTTCTTATTACAGGCACTATGAGAACTTTAAGGCTCTCTGATGCATACCGGACTTTCCTGTGCTATAAAATCCTGGAGGTGGGTAATTTTGTTATTTGGTTTGGTCGATGATACGAGTTTTATTGGTTTCTTGCATTAGGAACAAATTGGAGACTTATGACTGCAATATATCAACATTTATTTATGATTTTTACAACTTATAGCGCGACGGTGATTGAATATTAATGATACGCGTTAATTGCAATATTATAAACTTACTTTAATAAATAGTTGTGCTGATGTGTGCGTAGTGAAAAATTAGTCGCGTCGAGTACGAATTAAAATTGATTAATAGACAGTGGGTAAGTAATTAACACCTGTTTAAGTGTGTATGAAACATGTTGTGCTTTAAATATGTGTGATATAAAGAGCATGATACAATGTATTGTGTCCAGTAAAGTTGTGTTCAATATACCTATCACCACTGGTAATTTAAGTAGGTACTTTATTGTATAAGTAGGTACTTATAAGTTGAAATAATTATTTTAATAACGTTTCCTTCTTTTAGAAAGACTTGGAAATAATATAGCCGGCTAGCAATTAAAATGAAACTAAGTATTTTGCTTTAATGAATAGCACAAAGTATTGGTTGTTGTGACAATTCAATGTAAACTACGTTTTACTTGGTAGGTATACTGAAGACGTCAGCGCAGGTTGGCATTGCGTGTGCGCAAGTTTCCTGCTCGCGGCTCGAGCCACTCGGCGCGGTGAAACTCATGAAAATGCGCCACCCGCGCCGCACAGGGAAATGCGGGCGAAAGTGATTTATTAAATCCTCCGAAAATATACCTATATTTTACCACCACGTTCAATCATACTTCATAATATTCTGATTTATAAGTATGAGACCTTCCGGCGGCGGTAACTGTCAATATGAACATAGTCTATGATAATAAATTCAATACCTAACTACGTCTTGTATTGCTTCCACGTAACGATTAAATCATTTGTGTAAATTTTTATTGATACTTTCTAGTTATTAGGCATAGACATAAACTGATATTACATTTGTATCCAATAATGTAAATAGTGGTGTTGTAATATCTAATTAAACAGGAAGATAGACTTTAATATTTACTTTAAGCTATATAACTAGTAATTTATATCAACTCGTATGAGTAATCTAGGCATGTTGTTGCAACTAAATATAACTACAAATATATTTTGACTAAGAACATGTATTGGATTTAAAATATTCTTAAAACGTTACTTAAACTATCTGTGCCTTACCTACCTTCAGCTACGGTTGGGTCTTGATTTTTTGTTTTATGTTAATTACCAGTCCCGATTCGATACTTCAAAGTTGAAACTGGTGCCGACGCGGGCCCTTTTAGAGTTCCGTTAACATGGAGCTATGAAAACAAAAACCTATAAGCGTATCAATCAGTCAAGCTAAAGTTATGCTTTTCTTTTAACGCACGAAGCCTAACTTATTAAAACTGTCTGTTTTTCATATAATTTCATAACGTATCGGTTATACGTACGTTTTCATTAATAATTGATCATTAGATGTTTTTGTGTGTTATTATCTAATTCCGATGCATAAGAAGTTCCTAGCATCAGAATCAGTTTCAACACCAGTAAATGATGAACTACAGAATTAAAACAAAGATTATTCGTGTAAGAACTTTTGAAGGAACCCTTTCTTCCTACAAATAGAGCCGCAGACGTTTTTGTAATAAGTGGCATCACCACCATCACTGAAGCGTGGCAGCGGTCCTAACAGAGCCAGATAACAGTTTAATAGTTGCAAGGGTAATAAAAAGGTTCAGAAATTGGTCACAATTACCCTGCTTACCGGTCGTAACATTTTAATAGTGAGACCCACTTATTGTGGGAAACGGTTCCAAGTACGTAAGTAGTGTGTTCTATTTTGTTTTATCTACGAGCTGGAGGGTGTTGGTTGTATTACAATGAGATAACAGAGCTTTTAAGAGCGTATTAAGGAAAGTACAGTTAGGTTAAGAAACGATTAATGCTTGTGATGATGTAGGTAGGTACCTGCGTGATACAAATATTATTAAAATACAGCTTAGATATTCAATATTGTAATAATGCTGTAAAGTAAGGTAATAATTCTCTATTAGAAACTAACGAAATTAGCAAGTCAGCTGCCAATAAAATACTAATTAATGACGAGACTCGTAAAGAAAAAGTTGAGCTCTATTTTCTATCGGCTTTGATCGATACTCATTCACATACCTGGAGTTAGGTAAGCGTGGTAAAGGAAGGAATACGTTTTTTTCTTGCATTAATACCTTGAGCGTAGCTGACGGGCAGCAAGGCTTAAAACGTTAGAAAGCAGGAAAAGACTTATATAACAGTCAAACTAGTGCGATGCTTTACAATGATCATCGTTTAAGTCGAAGATCGATAAGTAACTTAAACACGAATACTTCTTAAATGTTTTCTTTTCGACTTGCTTGATTAGGTCCATTTGTTTTGAACAAATACGTACCTTTAAATATAAAAGGTTGCATAATCTCAATTGTTTTGATGTTTAATGAAATGTTAAAATAATGGAGCTGGTTCTAATGATTTTAATGATCCTAATACGAGTATAAAATCATATTATATCACGTATATAAATATTCAGGAATCCTATAAGAAAGGTATATAAACATAATTTCTCAAATTTTAAACTAAAGTCTCGTGCTTTGAGGTAGGTATCTACCTATTTCTAGAACACTACGTCGAACATGCTTTATAGCACATCATAAATTTATATTTTTAAATAACTACACTTTGAGTAATATAAGTACAATAGGTACCTACTTAATACAGGAAAATGATTCACAAAGAATAAGACAAATGTAACTTATTTCATTTTCCACGATTAGTTCCGTAGGAAAATATTCAAATACACAATGATGCATGTCCAGTAGGTATAAATTACTTCGTTTCATTAGCAATTGTAATAGGGAAAATAATTGGAACAATTAGCTTTGAGTGAAAACTGAATCGTCACTTTAATGTTAGAACTACCACTTTATTTACTTAATAAAACTATTGACGTCAGTGAGTAAGTATACCTTTATCCTTTTTTTCATTATAGACGGACACAAGTCTCCCAAGTCATTATAATTTGTACGCATGTTACATGTGCAAGTAATGAATGATACACGCTACGTAATAAAAATGGCTTTGTTTACATTTCTCGCCCCAAGTGTGTGTTACCGCAATTTATATAGTTAGTTACTTAACACACACTATGTACCGGACGTTACCTAGCGAGGAATTTGTTATTTTATTATTGAGGGAAAATAAATGTAGGAAATTAATGCTTAAACGTTTCCTGAAATAATAAAATCAAAAACTCATTACTCAAAGCACAGAATACCAATCAGTACAAGCTCAAAGTTTAAAAGAGATGGTTAACGCTTAAATTCTACTTATTTTAAGAAGTGTGTATCATTTAAGGATGTCAAGTAGTTAACAAATAGTTACACATTGTTCGTATCGTAAATAAAGTATCGATACACAGTTTACATTGTTTGACGAGGTAATCGAACGATGATTACGAGCTAGGTATGAATCAGTTTTCTAGTCCGATGGGGCGTAAGGTGCACGGGCGGCGGCGGCGGCGCGCGGGGGTCGAGGTGATGCCCTCGCGCAGGGCAAGTGCAAGGCTCCTGCGTCATGGATAGTTGCAGCACTTAATGCGCTGCAGCCGAGGTACATAACCACTGCTAGCGCTCCCGTTAATGCATTTTTAAATTCCACGTTTTAGTTAGGTAGAGGTTAATACAAATGCATTGAATCCTCTTAATGGTCAAAGTTTGATATGATCTAGCTGTTACAGATTTTCTACTCTCAACGGCATTGTGAGAAAAATTATTTTATTGTATAAATCTCTTGGTAAAATGAAAACGCGAATTCGAGATACGAAGAAATGTGATGATAGTCAATTTAGAATTGTTTGTGATTTTAACTTTCGACTGAATTTCGTGAACAGATCTAGATCCCTATTGCAACTTAATAGAATATTTATATTAAAACGTATTGTTGGTTGCTAACCACTATATTTATTTTATTACAGTTACGAAAAAAACTAAAAAATGTAAGCATGTTATATTTTTTCAATTAACATACACGTCTATATAAAAGACATCAACGAGTTCCTCTTTTTATCAAAATATGATTTCATAAAATATTTTAGATTTTAGTGCGGATCTTTTTACAGTATTTTGTTCTTTACAGCTTAAGAAAGGATATTGGTTGTGTTTCAAACAAAATAAGAGTTGAAAGACCTATTATTAGGTCCATACGATTCACGGAAACGTTATCATAAAGAAACACCAAAATAAATACAATTCAATTATCTAACGAAGAATTATACAAAGCTTACATCAACGGACAATTAATAAAATAACTATTGGTGGTATAATCACGAAACATTTATTCTAGTAATTTAATGATTGAATGGCGCAGCGCTATGCTCAACATTTCCTCAAAAATAAATATATGTAGTATGTTTACGGACTAAGCATTAGGTTGTCCATAGGGTTGGCAACGATTGAAATCTAAGCTAAACAAATTATAATGAATACATGATGTATTAAGTATATTGAAAAATGGTAATCAAATGAAGAAAACATTCAAAATGTTAGTGATTTTATTTTAAATATCGAAAACATAGAGTTCTCGAAGTCCATCTACTCAGTTGAGTAAACTATCCATATCAAAATCACAGTTTCATAATGTAAATGCTATTTTAATATCGATTACAGACAATCATTAATGACTGATTTTAAGTAGTTATTAAGTTTGTGTTAATTTTTAGAGGAACACGGATCAAAAAGTAATCTCAAATTACCGTAAACATGAAAATGTAGGTACACTTATATTCGAAAAATTTACTTGTAACTTTGACAAGTTAAAATAGGAACCCTGTGCAATAAGTATAATGCGGATGCAGCAGTGGAGCGTGCCGATGTAGCGCCGATAGCGCACGCGATGCGTTCATGAGCCATTTCTTTGTATTCAATTAATCTCCACTGTTCCACTTCTACTATCGTACATCTTCCTGCACTTCCCATGGAAATAACATTACTAAGTATATCAACATCAACCTATTGTCTGTATAATGATGGTTGTAATATGTCAGAATTATACATCGTGCAACTTTAGTTGTGTTAATCCGTGTAAATATGCTTTTTCCTATTTTATCCAACTAGTCTACGTTACCATCTCCCAATTTCTAAATAAAATATTCGAATTATCAGCTCAATTATAAAAGGGGAAAAGTAGGATATCCATTTTGTTATAATGATCAATTTATCTACTTACATAGTAGATAAATTGATCATATACGCATGTTGACAAAAGTACTGTAATCGAGCACATTGCAACCACATTTTTATTCACTCTGTAACTTTCGCACCCTAAGACCTTTTTTAAATTTCGGAGGTGAAATTCCATAATTAGTTCAGTATAAATGTTTTCAGTACGGTTATCTCATAAACAGATACGTAATTCTTCAAGGAGCATTGTTTATTTCGTCAAAACAAACAATAGTTATTATATCGGTAGCGTGGTTAGTGCAGCTAGGACGGCGATGCGACGAGACACACGTCGTGAAGTCCGCAAGTGCAAGGTGCAGTATGCGCACACTGCAGCGGCGGCGCGACTCACACGCGGGCAGACGAACTCTTTCAGGCGTGAAAATGAATGTTATAAATAATCAGGCGAACCACGCGTAATTATCATACGAGCTTCAAGTCTAGTGCTGATTCGACCGGTGCATTTATTTTTATGAAAAATACGAAAACGTGACATTGGTTCTGTTCGACCCTACAACAGCAGAAGGCAACAATGGATTGGCTGAAATTGGTCGGTAATTTTTACCAGCCGAAATACGTGTGATCGTGATGTGAAATAACTTTATTGAAAGTACTGTGGAAACGTAGTGGTGTTTATGAGCTCTAGTGTGCAAACCAAATGGATTGTGATGTGTTATTAGAATTGCAACAAATGATTTTCTACTACCTTAGTTTGTCCCATAAAGTATGGAAAAGAGTTATGAGTCCAGCTTCCAGAAACAAATATGGCAATGGCTTACGTCCTAGCAGTGGAGAAATCAGACTGTATGTGGTTGTGAATGGTCTGACCATCAGCCCAAGGGTTTTGTTACTCAAACCATATATAGTGATTAGTTAAGGTTTTATTATTTTTACGATAAAAATGAAACTAAAGAAATTACAATGAAGAATTTGGGTTCCCCAAAGAAGGAAAAATTTAATATAATACTTGCATTTTGTTATGACATCATCAATTTGAATTACTTATACTTAATATGCTCACGCTTCAAATGAGTAGAATTATTTGTCTCTTTCCTCATTATAGGAACGAAAAAACTCATTTTATAAAAACCGGGTTATTGGATTTTATATTTTAGAAAAGCTTTCTTTGTCATAAGCAATGACCAAGGATTAATGTTTAATCGAAGTAATTTTAGTACACATTTCGTTTCTTATTCCCTTAACGTGGAAAACGTTATAATGATTTTTAATATTTAATACGAGTATATTTATGCATATGAAACCAAGAAAATTTTCTCCAAAGAATTGGTCATTGTAGGTTATTGAATGAAAAAAAAAATTCGCGAAACAAGCTCAATTAACATGATGTTTAGTTAATTTTCCTCAGTAAAATACGCGTATGACAGAATACAGCACTACTGATACTTTATTTGTTAACCAACACTTTGCTATAGGTAATTCTGTACTTCTTTTTTTCTTTTGTATTAGGTATTTTCTTGACGTATTTTTCTTTCTTTTGCAGTTTGCTCTTCTGGTTGCTGTTGCTTCAGTCCAAGTTACTGCGGAAGGACCCAAGTAAGTACATTACACATATTAAGTTTATACATAGATACATATAACATATTAACATCATACATATTTAGTATAGTTTTTGAGAGTAGATAATAGTTAATCTTAAAATTTGCCTAATGATTCGATGTTGTTTAAATAAGATTCAACGACGAATAGGTACCTACAATCTCTCATAGCGGAACTAGTTCTGATTCCATTGAATGAAATATGAGGGATGGTAGATAATTTTATTTTATGTTTGCTGGCGAGTTGTAACTTGGTTTTTTGTGAAAGATGATGAAGTCAATAAAATGTCACTCACTTACTCGCGAATCAGTAGGTGCGACGAATATTCTATTAGAAAACGTTACGTAATAAATAATAATGGAATACCACATAATCTGTGTTAACGTATGCTCTATATTTGACAGACGTTATTACTCTAATTGCATGTTATTTATTACGGAACAATAACACAAGAGAAATTTGTGTATAGAAAATCTAACAGGTTGTTGACCTTACATGCGAAAGTGTTTTAATTAATAAGCGCTTGCCATGCGATGAAATGTGAATACTGTCAATGTCAGTGTGCCGGCCGCTTATTGCTCGTGATTGGTGTTTCCTTGCAAAGCTATAATCGGCTAGTTCAATGCTAGCCCAACCAGGCGCGTAATAGCAGCCTGCTCCGTAGAAAGTACAAGTGGTTCCTCAGACCGTTTACTCGTATGCCTTATGCAGTCTGCAGAAATCAAACGATATTTTACTTCGGAATTGAATTGTATATCATGTGTGACGGCAGGCGGGCGACGACGTCGCCACGGCGGGACGACCCCGAGAGGGAAAGCCGTACACACACTGAGCCGTTGACTCGAGACGGAACTGTAATGCTTGCAAAAACCCGACCATGCAACGAGCTGTGCATGCAATATTTAACTCCAAGCATACACCGACACTTTGATTTTCTCTTGTTACAGGAAAAAGATCCGCATACATCTTCCGCAAAAAGTGAAGCACATACACCATCATAAGAAGATTTATATAACTAACCACCCCGCACCCTCACAATATGCGCCAGCTTACTTGCCGGGAGTGAAGGGTGCGCTAGCGCTACCGTCGAACGCCGCGCGGCCAGCTGTGGCCAACATCGTGCCCATCAACTCTATGGAGTTGTATGATGAGGCGCGCTCTCCTTTACCTGCGATTAATCAGGCTGCTTCAAAACTGTTGCCCCTCTACCGCGCTCGCGGCCATTACGGACCTCACCCCAATCAATGGGAGGAACCCGACTTCGAAATGGCAACTTCCCCCGAGCAGAATGATGTTTACTCACCACCGACCTACAAAGTACCACCATCCGCCCCTATTTCAGTACAGGTAGCTCCGACGAAAAAGATCAAAATTGTCAAGCTAAACGATTCAGCTCGCAAAAAAGTTTTAAGGAAAGCAAAGCCCAAACGTGTTTACGTCCGGCCCAAGCATCCGCAAGTACAACCACAAGTTTCAGTTGAGGATGAACATCCAGTTTCTTCGTTCCATGAACAATTTTATTCTGATTTAGCAGAAGCTGGAACCATTAGAAAAATAAAGAAACCGCCACGAATTGAGAAAATTATAGACGGAGATACTGAGCACATTCACACGTATAGTGAAGAACATATTCATAAAGTTGTATTTGACGATGACTCTAAAGTAACTGGTGTTGTTGGAGTCGATCCTATCGGAAGTATGACTGCTTTGAACGCCGCACATCCGCTGGTACCACTTAAAAATGCTCAATCCTTAGTAGCGTATCCTACACACTCTGTCTCTGACTTATCCGTCATGGGATCCATGGGTACACCATCTCACCTCGAGTACGCGGCTTACAACCCACGTGACGTTACTCACGATCACATTTTCCACGACCATGGAGAAATTCCTCGTGGAGTGGATATTACTAAGGAAGGATTGAGGCTGCCTCCCAAGGTTTCATATAACCACCACGGACTGAGAGTCAGTAGTAGTAGCCCATTAAAACGGTATTACGGTAAAAGGTACAGTAAGCCAACGAAACCAACACATGACTTTTCTTACTACGAAGGCTTTTATGCTCCTACTCAAAGACCAAACAAGGTTTGGAAACCGACGGCTGCAACCCAGTATGATATACCGGCTGAACCAACTATAACCGATTTTAGACCAGTTCTACCAATGAGGTTCAAAGAAAAAAGGAAACAAAAGCATCATAATTATGGTTATGGTAAATCTCAGGCTAATTACCCAAACCAACAAGCGAGTGTACCCGCGCCATTTTCAGTATCGTCGACAGTAGTTCACGATTATGATCATAAAGGATATGGTGCGAGCGGTCCTTCTCCTTCGGGTTTCTCGAAATATACAAAAGAAACATTATCAGATTTTAGAGACAGCTATAATTCAGACGCGGACTATGATGCTTTTGCTTCATCTTCCAATATCCACACGAGTGAAGACAAAGCTGATGAAATCTCACACCAAGGAAAAAATGGAAAGAAATCTATTTCAACGCAAAACATAAGCTTTGGAGGACAAGACAGTCAAAGTTTTGTGGATCACTTTGCAGCATCGGCTTCGGATAACTCAGAGGTGGCTATAAGCCAGATATCGCCAACAGCGATTGAGCAGCTCCAGAGTGAGCATAACGCAGAGGTAGCCACGCCGACGCCATATACTATAAAAGAGACTTCTCCAGCGCACCCCTATTATACGGCAATGGCCCTCAAAGCTCTACAGGGGGACGATTCTGAAATAGGAAAAGACAATGAAGTTTATGAGCAAGGGCCCACCAAACCTGCTTCTACTGAGACCGCAGAAGCATTAGCCGATTCTCCCACTGAAAACGCTAGTCAAACTGTTCATGTCTATAAGATTCAAAGTACTGACGCGATACCAGAACGCGAATACATTGCGGACATTCCTGAAACGAGGCCAAGTAGAAAACGCAAAGAAAGGAACAGAAATGAAAACAAGCAGAGATACAATGCTGTATTTAAAGATTTAGTGTCAGGATATTCGGAAGGTGAGTCAGATAAACTCGAGGACCGGCAGCACGACCGTCGCACTTACTTCCGCTCCTCGGATTCTTCCAGTGTCAGAGGGAACCCTCAATATGGTGACAAAATATAATATGCAAACATAAACTGCCTGTGTTAAGTTAGACTGCGACGTGTTCGTGATTCTAGTTCTACGTTTTTATTTTACACCAAAGTAATATAGTGTGAGATGGTGAATCAGTTCTTCTACTATGTGAAATATTTAATCAGCTACTATGTATAGCTGTAATAATTTTGTACAGTCATGATCGGCTATACATAGGGCGCGAGGCGACGACGGTAGAGGTAATCATGCATTTTATACGAAGCCTAGACGAAGTGTAAGAAAAATCTTAATAAATTATTAAATCCGATGCCTTCTTATTGTAACCCGAAATTCCTTCTATTAATATCTAGAGTTTTAAATCTTTGATTTATGTTAAATACGAGTAAGTATTAAATAACAATTTAAACGTACCGCGTAGGTTGGTAACTTTGTATTTGCGCCTCAGAAAGCATGACCATTTTGTTACATATCGTGCACAATTTTTTAGCTAATCTAAAAGAGTAGGCGCCAAATCGAAATCAATAGCTCGAAGAAAATAAATTGCTGTATATTTTACACTGGGGGCTTCTGTAGATTTAAATTAAAGACAGCTTGATTTAGCAACAGATAGATCAGTTTCAGATTTTAACTTAACATGAAAACATAATTATTCTTAGATCGATAAAAAAATGTTAGATATAATATCTCAACAGGTAGTCAGAAAAATACACTCGGCATCGCGTGAGTCGCTATTGTCTATTAAATTTGTGTTCATAGTGGGGTCAACGATGTGAATAAACATAGGTTCTATAGAAAGAGAAAGATATTGCGGAACGTAGCGGAAATGTTCCAAGTGCCTACAATAGTAATTGGTACCTCCTTTGCACCTACGTGGATAGTGAAGGGCGATTACGATGGTTAAGCGAGAAGAGTCCTTACATAACCACGCTCGACTTGTTTCCAGTAAACATGCACAAACAAAGGCATTGTATTGTTTATTGTTACAGAAATTACTAATGGGCTCTCCAAAAATTAGGTAAGTGCTTGTTTACCTCAAGTGATTGACTCACAATGGTGTCTCAAGCATCATTCAGATAGGTTTTTGTCCGAGTCATAATTATGTATCAATGCCCGCAGCCGCATTCCTTCTTGTAAGTTTTAATTTCAGCGATAATGAGTAATTCAATTTGATTTATAATTAAGAACTTATTTAGAGTCTGTTAAAAGCTAAAAATAAATAAACATTGAGAAGTAAGTAAAAGCAGCAATTTAAACAGACTTTTATAAACAGCTATTACTTTTAATCGCTTTTAATTTACTTGTGTGTAAGTAACTTATTTTTCATTCTATCAATTAAAGAGTTGTCGTCGTTCTTTGTACGCGACACTATTGACATTTTGTAGAAGTGTTTGTTTTTTATTTCTCTATAATTTGAATGTCGCATTGAGGGTATCTTTAGACAGATTTGTTTACTTTTGCAGAACTTATTTTTTTAAGTGCAGTTTTCTGTAAAAGTAAAGTTATAAGAGTAGCGGGTAAGCAAATAAGTAAGTAAATAATAAAATTGTCAAGGCGAAAAGGTCAAGTCAAATCTAGTTTTAAAAGTTTATTGCACCCACAAAGAAAGATATGAAGCGTGTAGTACTAAGTTGGTCGTAATATAAGCGTGGATCAAGTTCCTTCCTGCCTTTGAAATGACCTAAGCCCCTTAAACTTTCACGTCATAATGTTACGTAAAGTAATGTTCTACGACTCCTAATAATTTCATCTTACATACAGCAGCGTTTAATTAAGCACACTTGAAACAAAGAGATGAAACGTGAGTAATTCTACATAAGTATCTCAAATATTGTGTTCCGGGTCGCAGATGAATACGAGTGCCTACATATGAATGTAAGTAGATATTAAAACTGTAATATGAAAGGTAAATACAGTAATTATTCATTTAAACTACGGGTCCTTACTTGTAATCTTTTACCTAGGTAGGTACCTAGATGTAAAATAATAAAAATAAAATCTTACTACGGTCTAACGGTGATAATTTAAGTATTTCGATACTTCCGCATACCGATATGGACAGGAGGATTGGGAATAGTAAAAGGAAAACCACACAGCGTAAAATAAAAAAATGTTTACTAAACAAAACGATTTTATAATAACCTAAATAAATATCAACAATTTCTTAAAACTAAGAGTCTTCTATTTACAACAACAATTGTACAAACAATTTGTACTCAACAAAAATTCTTCTTGAAATTCTGGAGACTATGACTTAGTTTTTATTTTGAACTTCTATTTCTTTTGATAGGGACCACCCCCGTGACCTGCAGATATGGCATTCGTGTAGCTGTCACCGCCAAAGCTGCTAAAGCCGCCGCCATGACCTCCACCATGACCACCGCCATGGCCACCCCCGGAACTGAACCCTGAGCTGTAACTGTCTCCGCCGTGGCCTCCGAATCCACCACCTCCATGGCCACCAAAACTTCCACCTCCGTGGCCTCCGAACCCGCCTCCTCCATGGCCGTGACCGCCGCCGCCGCTATAGCTATCGCCGCCGTGGCCACTCAAAGGCGCGTCGTAGCTGCTCACACCCGACGAGTAACTGTCGTGTCCACCGCCGCCACCGTGCCCCCCGGAGCTGTAGCTGTCTCCTCCAAAGCTGGACCCATGTCCGCCACCACCCCCGCCGTGACCACCGATACTGTAACTGTCTCCACCTCCAAAGCTAGAACCGTGTCCTCCGCCAGAGCTGTAACTGTCGTAGCCTCCTCCGCCTCCTCCGTGGCCACCTACGCTGTAACTGTCGCCTCCCCCAAAACTGGATCCATGGCCGCCGGAGCTGTAACTGTCGTGGCCACCTCCTCCTCCATGACCACCAATCGAGTAGCTGTCACCACCTCCATGTCCACCTCCGCCGCTGTAGCTGTCATGGCCGCTAGAAGAAAAGCCACCTCCGTGACCTCCAGAAAATCCACCACTGAACCCTCCCGAGAAGCCGCCTCCGTGTCCTCCGCCGAATCCGCCACCGAAGTCCCCGCCGCTGCTGTGGTCATGCCCACCGCCGTGGTCGTGGCCGCCTCCGAAGCCACCCCCGTGGCCACCTCCGAAACCGTGGCCATCGGAGCCGCCACCGCCGCCGTATCCACCTCCGTGTCCACCTCCGAAGTCATGTCCGCCTCCTCCGCCTAAGTCATAGCCGCCACCTCCGCCGTGTCCATGGTCTTCGAACCCTCCAAGCCCGCCGCCGGCCCCGTGCTCTTCATGCCCGCCCCCGTGTCCGCCCCCGTAACCACCTCCCCCACCGTACCCTCCGCCGCCACCGTGGTTGTGCTCCTCGTGGTGTTCATGGATTATAATTTCTTTTGGGGGTGGATGATGTTCGGGCTCAGGTATATGGATCCGAATATGAACGCTGCAACAAAAAACACAATACATTACCATAAAAGAATTAATTTGATGAAAAAATTACTACGTAAATTAAGATAAATCGCATAGCAAGGTTAAGTGTTAATGGTGAAAACAAAGTCAACGTAATAAGATAATATATCATTAGAACACAATAGGTCGCCATTTTCACCATTTACCACAATAAAGAGGCGCGTGAGAAACGTTTAAGTATAGAAATCCAAATTACTCCATCCATAGTTTTTGCGGTTGTTTTAACAACATCGCGGCTGAGCTGTCTTAACCGCGGTTT
Organism: Anarsia innoxiella; assembly: GCA_947563765.1. Lineage (NCBI taxonomy): Eukaryota > Metazoa > Arthropoda > Insecta > Lepidoptera > Gelechiidae > Anarsia > Anarsia innoxiella. Next base: position 7,337,466 of record OX387390.1, read on the forward strand.
TAACAGGCTTACACTCCGGTGTTAATATAATACCAACATAAATAACGCTACACGCCGCACGTAAACCAAGGATGGAAAAAATAATAAGGTGAACATGAAGATACTAACTGTTCATGTCCAAAAGTCGCGAAGCAGACGCCAAGGCTAGCCAGAAGAAAGCTGCTTAGCTGAAATAATAACAAGGTGATTTCAATTTTAATGTAGAAGCACATAAGTCATTACCATAAAGTACATGAAGCTAAGTGTCTACTCTATTCCAGCCCTATAAGACATTAAAAGAGCAAGTAACATTATGTCAGTGAATTGCAAAGTCCATAAGCTGTATAGAACAGGAAGAACAAGGTACAATCGAAACGGAAAGTGGTCAGTGTGACCTGGATTACAGCTAGATAACATCTTTCTTTCATGTGGTCTATTCCGGATGACGTAATGCAGGGAAACGCTACATGATTACTCACAAATGTCATTGTTTGTTTTAGAAGTAAGTTGGTGTATGAATAATTTTTACAAGAAAGTTATATCAGATTATTATTTAATATTATGGATTTGAAATGCAAATAATACAATATATCTTAGTCAAAATTATCCTATAAGGATAAAAGTAAAGTTGAATTTTGCCTAACATTGGTTCTCCGAAAAGATGATACACAGATTATATCGAAGATCACCATTGATATTTTTATCTTAGTACCTTTGTTCTTTTAAATAATTAACATACTACTTTACTCATTAGTAGTTTAACATTTCGTTTAATATGCTTAATCACTGTCAGGATTCTGTAATCTTCACTTATCATCTTAAATAGTCAAAATAGATTTGGTCCCGCACAGTTCCACAAACAATTGATTGAATCAGGAATTCGCATTGACGCGGTATTAATTTAGTATAGGTAGTACTAGTGTTAGTACTCACGGCTAAACGGGAAGCCATGATGCGTGGGTAAAGCTAGTACTCCAAGTGGCGACCCTGCTTCCACCGACCGACGCTGATCGTTCCAAACAAACTACTCTATGCACCTACAACCAACGCGTTCGCTTTTATATGACAGTGAATGTACATCACCCCTTCTCTCAACAAATAATTGTGTTGATAATGCAAATCCTTTTAATTAAGACGATATTATTTACGAACTGAATAGTAAAAATACAGATTATTTAATTAAAATTTGACATTCTTATATCAATTTGATTATGTTAATTTAGAATAAGTAGCTACTTATTAGTCGTTTCAGTATACTGGCAGTTACATAGTTATAACTGTATCTTATCAAAGGACGATTTTTATAATACGTGAACTTACAGAGTGTGAAAGTATGGTTCGATAGATAACATAGCATATGATAATGTCAACGTATAAGAAAACAGTAGGCAGTAAAATGCGGAATCTTTCATACTTCTACAACAAAACCTATAGATAGATGGTAATAAAAGTAAATAACACAACAGTGGTTACCTTTTCTGTGACGAATCAGAATAATTTTGACAAACACGAGACAACATCAGGGCCCGTATTCTCTTAATTACCAAATGAAAAATGGTGTCTCTGTAGAATGTGAATTGTATGAAATGACACATTTTGGTATTCTCTTAACAGATAAGTTGACAGTGGACAGCGATCGGCCGTACATTTTATTACTTTACGCTTTATTTGGTATTCTACTCCGCAATGTCACATGAGTGGCAGTTCCAAACGGTATTCTCTTCGCTATTTGACAGTTGTTCTCTAATGGCATTTCGTTCGGTCGTCCGTCGTTCAGTCGTTCAGTCGTTCGGTCACCCAAACACTATTTCGGTGTTTTTTTCGAAAATTAACGTGCAATTTATGCAAAAAATGCATGTTAATCTTATAGAAATAAATATTCTGTATTTTAAAGTATGTCTAAGCTTATTCTAGGTCGAAAAAAATCTATCAATCGGTTGATCAATTTCTTCGAACAATAATTTTATTAAATATTGGCAACATCGACAACTAAATCATTCGCAAAGACAAATGAATGACAAAGCCCTCTAGAGACTACTAATCGACTATTTCGTGGCACATAAGAGAATACCAAATTAATTTGTGACCTATTGCTGTCGAATATTTATCTGTTGGCTATAGTATGGTCGCTTAACTTAATTTAAGAGAATTGGTACCCTGATGTTGTGCGTAGTAAAAGGCGTATACTACGTTTGTTTTGGAAGCGGTGAACTTCCACAGATAACATGTTTTCCGTCAAATCGTGCTCATTTGCTGAAACCATTAATTATGACAATAATTACTTATTTCGTTTTATAGAAGAGAAATGTATTTATTTAACGGAATCCTTAGGATATGCATCTTTGTAGGTGTAAGCAACTTGTATGATATCCTGTAGTAATCATTGTATCTTTGAGCCTTTTATGCACAGAAAGTATCTAAAAAAGAAAGATCATTTTTTCCTTCTGATTCAATTATGAATCTTTGATTAATGGTATCAGTGGTTTGAATAGATAGATTTCACATTTCTAATATTTATGTGTATTTTGAAGCTCTTGAAACTAATTTCAAACTTTACATATCATAAAATAAGTTGTATTGTAAGGTAACTGAGACGCAAGCTTTAATAAAAAAGTTTACAAAAGTTATATCATACGTCCATAAGCACATCTTAAAGACACAATTTTATGAGTTCGAAATGTCCAGTGCATTACGCAAACTTGAATAAGTGTTGTGTCAGTTCTTCTATTATGCAGTACACACTCGATACTATTTCCTTATATCACAGTACTCGATTTACAACATGTTTGGAAGCACACTTCACGGATAGTCTTGTTCCAGTGACGATGGTCTTGAACGCCAAAAAAAAATACCAAACAAAATATGTTACATCAATAAAAAAACATACATATAGTAGGATCGGTAATTGGATTTTAAATGTCCCAATAAATAGAGACCTAGGTACTTTGTGGTCGTCATAAAATTAGGCAAATCTATAAAAGTACCGTACCTACCTACCTTAGTGGTTGATGGTTGTTGAAATTTCAATTATAAATTATTACATTATTATCTTATCACTCTTGTTATCTAAATGTATCAAATATAAATCACTCCACTACCTGTCAAAAGATTCTCTGAAAATGCTTGCCCGAAGTTTTATATGTAGGTATAAAACCATATCGGTGATACAAGTGCAGTGTCAAAAAGCCAACCACCCCGTTTACACTTGACTTCCTCTCTAATACGATAAGTACTGTACTGATAATAAGACCTGCACGTGATTCCCATAAAATAATAACTTAGAATTATATTCAGTAGGTATCTATTTATTAGAAACAACTTAACTATAAGGCGGGAAATGAGGAACAATAACTGTTAATCTCGGGACATCTAATGCTTCGCGCAGTTGAAACCGAGAAAGCTTAGAAAAACTGACTTCACTACAATAGCAGAGAAAAAATATCTAAGACGTAAGAACAGAGAAAGTACAACACTTCCATGTTAGGACATATCTTCTTGTAATACATATGAAATAACAGACGACATTCATAAGCTTTAATCTGAACACAATCTGAAACCCAAAACTTGTCAAGCAAAAGATATATGCCGATAAGCTATAACGTCACTGACGAGATATATCCGCCTGAAAATTCACAGTTCGGAGTCCCTTTCTTACTTTTGGATAAATTACTCTAAACTAGATTTTTTGCAATGTATCTGTGAAACAAAAGAGGTCCTAAATAAATCCCGCTCGTCGCGACTTTTTTTCATGTAATATCAATTAAACTAGGTACTTACTTTTTTCAAGCTCTTTGAGGCTATATGGTTGTAAATCCAGAGCTAAAGGATCGGTTCCATATCAATTGCAAACCGCGAAGGCACTCCGAACGTGCGTCAAGAGATTCGTGCTTTCTTGTAAATCCTAACAAATTACAATATTACATGAAATATGTGATTTTCTTCAGATAGCTCAATGTTAAAGTTTACCAAATCACACAAGGATGTTTCTTAACAATAGGTTCAAACTAGTTCGTAGAAGTCTGTAATTGCATTGCTAAAGCGGTCAGACGGTCAGCGCCGGTCGCGGCTGCGCTGGTTCATGTGAGAAAACATTGTTCGCTTCGCACATCCGTCCGTCAGTACAAAGCGATACAAAGCTCATCTTCACAGACACATAACGCTCTGAATTACGCGAGTAACAATTCCTCTCGTTAACTGATTTTACTAAGGTCCTTTTTTGCAACATCAAAACTATTTTTGAAACATTGTTTACTATGAATACTAACCCATTGTGCTAGGACTTATTTTTATTTTTTTCGAGTCCAACATTTGTCTGATTATGTCTAGAAAAAAAGCAAAAGTTTTATCTTTCAAATGTGCTATGCCTTGCTAATCTGATTTTGAAAACCTAGAACTTTAGTAGCAGCAAAATCTGTGCAGTTATATAGAACATTTCGTTAAATCATGTAGTTCATTGTCATTGAACTGATTCTTGAGTGGTAAAAAACAACTTCAATTGAGGTACATGACCTGCCATCTGCGTAGACGCATGTAACCGATTTTCGTTCTTAATGACGATGAGAATACAAAGGCGAGTCAGATTCATCTTTGCGAATCATGAGAGGTGTTTTCTGCTTGTCTTTGCTGCATTAATAATTATTACTGTGATTACGTGAATACGAGTACGTTCACTTTTATTTTTTAGAGAGGAAGTTTCCGCAGAAGTTATGTAATGATGGTGCACATGGCCCGCTTTGACGTATGACCTCCATTTATTAATTGATCTACTCTTAATTTAATGTAGGACTCGGGGGCTAAATAATCTTAATTAATTGATGTCAGATTACACAACATAATGAGGATTTTGAAGTCCTAATAATGTAAGCGACTTCTGATTGAATCGATTAGTAAAATATGTGAGTTTAACACGTAATATCAAGGCACAAAGACTTTAAAATACGTGAATGGAAAGCGCTTTCTGGGGGAGACCAGTTTTCACCGAGGAAGTAAGGAAGTATCAGTTAATATGGGCAGCCCTAACCTGTTCCTAGAACGATTTCTTAGCGTCGTCGTCAGCTACTTTTGCCTGCGGTAATTTTCCAGCTGCACTTATTGATCTGGAGTTCATTGATACTGAAATATTGCAGAACTGGTTAGTACGCAGTGTTAATAGTTGAACGATACAAATATAGAAGAATTTTATCTGTTTTTAGACAGGAAAGTAAGTAACTAGCTACATAACTACTAAAGCATAGTAAAGACTGGGTATAGCTACAGATTCGAGTTTCGTCTGATATAATATTACGGTTCTTAAGCTGACTTATTCGTATCAATGGAATTACCACGGTGTTATTAAGTTTTAAGCACAATAGAATAGACGGAAAGGAATTAAGATGATAAAGTAGAATTAAAAGTTACGTGTCGTTATTTAACATGAGACTAGGTAACGTCTTGAGCTTGCAGGTTAATTTTCACTTTCATTATTACTTTGATTTTGGGATCTTATTATTTTTAACGTTGATGTAATGAAATATGTCTGTGTACGTATTTGGAAATTAGTCACTGGGTTAATCATACGACATCAAAACAAGGGTCAGCTTAAATGTAGGTACTTAATAAGTAACTAAAATCTTTATTTTTGTATGTGGCACACGCAGCTATAGCGCCATGCCAATATTTGCAGAGAGCAAACGCATGCACTTCATCTAGTTTAAAATTTATGCAAATATATTTAGCTGGGATATGTTATAACTATAATTTACGTGTAATTACCGCAATAGACGTTACAGTACATAACACAAAAATGCAAAAAGCGTGGCATGGTGAAACACTGTCACGGCCACACGCGGCCTGTCATAGCGGCGGCAGCAGCGGCGACGGGTGCCCGCAAATCTTATTAATCACAAATTGACTTACCGCAACACATCCGAGCAGTGTTCTACACTGATGGGATAATAATGATACAAAGACAAAACAAATACGCTAACGTAATTGCAAACAGGCTGAGTTGCCATTGTTTTTGATTCTATGACTAGATGGAAAAATTATTTAGGTAAAGAGAAAATGAATTGAATAGGTAGGTACTATGGTTATGCATACGAGCTACATTTTGAAAGAGGCCGTGAAGGTTTCATTTGTTGTTATCATTCAGTAAAACATAGTCGGTATCCATACTTAGTAACTAGGTACTTAACCACAAGTTAACTCTAGCGTGTGGCTAGAATTAAAGCCAAACAAAGTAACATGCTTATGAGAAATATAATTGCTATTTGCAATTTACATGATAAGTGATATAAAATGTGGTCCTAAATACCACCCAAAACTAATAATCGCCTGAAGAAAATAATTTTAAGTTTATAATACATTATTTTTTTTGTTGAGAACTGAAATAAGTAGGTACCTACAGACACAATTCGAGCTAATGATCAGGTACCTACTTTGACATGTGGAAGTACGTAACTTATATAATCAAATCGACAGTCTGTTTATTTTTTGTAATGCGCCATGTTCTTTATACGCCTATCTACTTGATGCAGTGTTTGGAATAACTTATCCAAAAGATAAGCTTGATAATCATTACGTAAGTAAGAGTAAGACCACGTTATAAAATACCAGTAACCTTTCACATTACATTCATTATCTTGATTCCGAATTTGGGCGTGAATTATATTCTTTAAAGTTTGACTTAACGCCTACGGCCGAGAAAAATGTAGGGTTATGTTATATTTTTGACCGTTATCAATGTTTATGTAAGTCTGCTTAGTTTTATCTCTAAATAAACTCTTGCTTGCGATGTGAACAAAGTGTTTATTACCTATGTATTTATGATATACCCAACATTATTGTTGAAAATGAAAAAAATATACATATTTATTAATAGTCAAAGAAGAGCGAAATTTTTAGAGAAAGCGGTTCAGTTTCATGTGAAGACGAAGTCCTTTGTCTTTCATGCAAGTAAACGAACATTTTGTATTTCTCTATCTATGGTTTAAATATTTGCGGAAAACAAAAGCGATTTCACACATAGTGCCCTGATGTAAATTCAGAGTGCAATTGCAAACGAGGAGGGGCTATTTGTAGATTGCATTGCGCAGATACGGTACAAAATGTATTGCACTACCAGGAAGGAAGGCAGTCAATGAAAAGTGAGAATAATGTATCACTAGTTTCAATACTGTTGCATGTTTAGATATCTTTTTAAACCTAGAATGTAATCTTATCTTTGCTTGCAACATGAAGACCTTTTGAACGTCCTAAATATTCTGCAAAATCATCATATCTGCATGTCAGCAAATCAATGCAATTTATTACGTGGGTTGGTACGTGCTCTGTGGTTGGTACCTACCTAGCACACAAATTTTTAATTTATACACACACACGCGTCATGTGGTCCTAGTTCATGTAGAACTACTTAATAGATAATATTTTTAGTAAAAGATCTCAGAAAAAATTACAATGAAAAAGAAAAGTTTTGAAAGAATGAGACAATCTGTTTTTCATCAGTCAGACAAAATAAAACTAAACCTTATTTGTTGAGCATAAGCGTCACTTTATTTAGTACAGAAAGGGATAGTATGTAGAAAGGTATAAGGATAGAAAGAGATAGAAATGGGACATCTCTGTGCATGTGCAACCTAGTTATTGTTCTGAGTGTGCAACAGAATAAGCGTAGAGTATATAAGACACATCAACAAAATTTGAATGTGTGGGTAGCAATGGCATATCGATGTATGTGTGAGTGTATACATACTCCTCAGATGTCATATGTCCCTGGTAGACCCAATCGAAATTCATACAAAAATTTCGAAATTTTTCCAGCTCACTAGGATCACATAAACTAAAAGATATGACGGCTTAAGCAAATTTAAACTTTACTGCTGGAGAATAAGGTCAATCTCATTTTCGTACTCACCACATAGACACATAGAAAAGGAGAACCGATGATGGGAGAATGAGAAAGATGCTGTATTTGTACAAGAAATTCACAGGTTTACATTTCTGCATGCACGCACACTACAACTAGTTTTTCAAGAGTATACTGATAATCGAACCTGAACCTTATTTGGTGCACATAAGGTTCATTATAGTACGGTAAGACTTAGTAGGGGATAGGAGATTAATATGCAGCGAAATAATATACTTAAAGTAAATAAGACACCAATGTAAAGTTGGTTATCTGAGGTTGCACACATTGGCGTATCCACGTGTGTGTAAAATTTTATCTTTCAAGTCATGTGTTCCTAGTAGACCTGATCGAAATCCATACAAAATTTCAGAATTTGCACCGGCCTCACCAGGAACACATAAGCCAAAAGAGGTGATAGATTTATAAATTTGAACCTTAATGCTCGAGAATAAAGTACATTTCATTTTTGTGCTCACTACATATGCACAATGATGAGAGGATCCATGAGAGAAAGAGAAAGACGCGTGTCTGTGCACATCAATCATTCTGAAATGCACACATAAATTCCGTATATAGGTAAGGGAAATAGCAGTTTCTATCAGAAATCAATACCAATAGTTATCTCCCGTGCACTCATTGAATTCGCTAAGCAAATGAAAGAGATAGACAAACATCATGGATGAAATTTTACACAGGACGTAGTATATAATGGAACAGTGACGAATTAAGCTCATACTGCTTTTGATGCCCCCTGGCTCCGAGAAATAGTGAAAAACGTGGCCCTAGAAAGAAATTAGCAAAACAAGTTGTAATAATTGGAAAAATGAGGAAGTATAAGCATTACATTAATTAAATCAACGATGTATACATTTTTCCTCGCATCCACATGATAACATAACATTACAAAGTACCTACTGATAGGGTGATTTATTGATTGAAGTAGCGGGGCCCTCAATATGACGGTCACTGCTAAATCCGGCACTGATTTTGAAACCTTATTCGCATGCATTTGTAGTGCATATCCTGAATTGATGTTTCAGTGTGTGATTTATGGGAGGAGTCAGGAGACGAGACGCAGCAGTTATCAAATGAATTCGCTCGAGCACAGACGCGCAGCAACATCAAAAACTAATCAATACTTAATTTAATTTCTTTAAAACGGAAAACACAATAAAATTATTGTATCAATAATGGAAGCAAGTAGTCTAAAAAGTCTTGTAAAGGACAATATTATCTATTTTGTGGATCACAAGTGAATGTGAATTGTTGTGACTCACGTTAAGGTATTTCAGGAAAATGTAAATTCTTAAATCTTCATTCATACTGGCTGATGTTTTCTGTGATGTTCTCTTAAATCGTTTTTTACAAAGTTGTAAATACCGCTGACTCTCGACTTAACCATCTGAAAATTTAACAAAATATACATTGATAGGTTTTAGAGATTCTAGCCCTTTTTAAAAAAACATTTTAATAAGTTGTTACCTTCTGAAGAGATTTATTTACTCAAATGTGACTCAAACGATGATTATTACATACCTATAGGTAATAGTAGACTCTTTTCGTTAAGCTGTGCTCAAGTTTACCATCTACAACAGCAGTAAAACTTAAGTTATGTATGGTGCATAAGTATATCTTGACTCCAAAGATAATTTGGGAAAACAATACCCATACGCCCATACAATGAATTCAATTCAATTCTTGGTATTATGGCGGTCCTTCTTTGATTTCGCCAATGTCCAGTGGTGTAAGCTAAGTAAATAAAACTCGAAAAAAACTTGAATAAAGTCAGCAATCAGCCATCTTCATATTGTTTATTAAAAAGATGCCCCATACAATGAATATTAAATCAATCAATTCTTGGTAATATTGATTTTTATTCATGGCTTCTGTCATTTGTATTACGATTATCGACAATATAGTTGTCATTTGGATAGGTATCTTGGATGGATAATGAATACTTACCACAATGCCTCTTCCTAAAGCAAGCAGGTAGTCATACTAAAGTCATGTATTTTTTGCTCATTTCTTTGGTATTTATGAGTTATGCAATCTAGGTTGAATCTAGGCATTTAGTTGTGGCATTAGGCCTTCAATGGGCATTAAATCTAGACTGTGAATCTAGGTATGCTTGGTGGCTTGAGGTATGCGATGTACCTACCATGTACCCGATGTACCATGTGTACATGGTAACACCTTCCATGCAATGAGGCTTCCATGCACCCATCATATGCATGTCATTGTCATTTGTCATGACTTGATAGATAAATAAACATTGTAAATAAACGATAAACAAAGCTGCGGGAATCAAATTGTGCTAAAAACATGATAAAACTGACTTTAACCTGGCACAGTGAGTGATGTGATGAGGAGCTCAAATTCGCAAATCATGAAAGCATCAATAATCATCTATACAAATACAGCTGAAAATTTCCACCGTATTCTACAAAAGTTATGAGTGATAACCAACGAACTCCTCCCCCGACCTTCGAATGTAAGAAAGATATAAGTGAACCATGTGGCAAAAACAATCAGCTGCAGTTACCAGTATGCACACATGAAGTACTTAAAGAAATATCTATTAGAGTTCTTATTGTTTTAGCACTTATTGGAATAGACCTAAGTTTTAAGCCTCATGTGCGTTATATCAGCGAATATAATCTGCTAAACCATTACAAGCGCCCTAGAAGACGATCATACGTACCAGTATGGGTGCTGATAATACTTATCACAATAATTCCGATGACAATTTTATCAATCCCTGCACTGGCCAAAAATGAGTATGTTGATGCTACCCAAGCGTCGTTAGCATATTCTCTAGCATTGGTTATAAACGCCATAATAACACAAATATTGAAACTCATATGTGGGCGCCCGCGGCCGGATTTTTTCTACCGCTGTTTCCCTGATGGCAAAATGACTTCAGATCTCGCGTGCACCGGGACTGATGAAGTCGTAGCAGAGGGAAGGAAGTCGTTCCCCAGTGGACACAGTAGTTTTACTTTTTGTTCTTTAGGATTTGTGAGTTTGTGGTTGTGCGGAAAGTTGGAAATATTTTCCCGTAGGCCAGAGTCCTCCGCAAGAGTGCTGTGTTGCTTGGCCCCCCTCCTGTTGGCGACCGTGGTCAGCATGAGCCGCATATGCGACAACCACCACCACTGGGAAGACGTCTTCGTCGGTTCTCTTCTGGGCTTTGTATCGTCATATTTTTGCTACGCACAGTATTACAATCCCATTGAATCAGATCTGTCTGCCTTTCCGTACGCTATTACAAATAATCGCAACCGCAAGACAATTGGTACAACCGCTATGCAATGCTGTACGAAGAGTTTAACAGTAAAGTAACATGTAAATGGCTGTAATAATTTTAACGTGAATTTTATTTCTAAGTTTAAATTTCTGGATGACATTATGCTAAAAATGCATGTAAAGTGTCTACATTTACAAGCTTGCTGTGCACTATTTCACTAATAACTGGCTGTTGGCTGTTCTACTGTGGCATTGTATAGATATTTTGAAATAAAATGTTGTACATATCTTCAAAGTTTATAGTATTTCTTTTCACAAATTGTTACCAACAGATACGTTGTTGGATACCTTATAGGATTTACAAGAAAAAACTAAATTTTTATGTAAGATAAATAATTTACTTTAATGGATAAATAAAAAATAATATGAATTGCAGGTTCAGTCGCGGTGAGTTAAACATTTTATCATAGATACACAAAAATGTCAAAAAACTTATTTTACAAATATTAAATTATGTATTTTACTGTTTTTAAGTACATTTTCGAATATTTAAAATTTACTAACAAGGCCGCAATAGGATAAATAACATAGTTCATAATTGTTTTGTATTCACTTTGTATTGATTAATCCTATATCAAATTACGAGGTTATTTTGATTTCTGTATTTAACAATGTAATACTGGTAAGTTATTGAGTTATAGCATTATATGGTCCTTTAGAGGTACCTTAGAGGACTCACAAGGTATCGTTTATTAAATTCAAGTGTGAAACGTATAGCTTTATTTTATTGGTTCAATCAACCGTTATTAAAATACATTAATGCATAAAATCTAAAATCGTTACTATTCTTTGTCAATTTTTAAATTTATTACATTATAATTTGTTAATTGATTTTATAAGATAAATCTGGAAGCCCGCAAAGAGGAGAATGGTAAATGTATCTACTGGAATATTAGATAGATCGTCGGGAATTAAACATAAAATTAATTTATGCTACGTGCGCAAGCATCTAAGACACTACTACATGTCAGACAGAGTTTACGATCATGTATTAAAACAACAATATCTATGATAAAATATGTCCATTCTAAAAAAAAAATCATGGAAAGATTTAAAGCCTAATTACTGAAGAATAGAGTGTTATTATGAGATTATATTGAATACGTTCCTGCGCTACTTACGCTGTATAATGGTGCAGTGGACAGTTTCTTTAAATGAGCTTAACCTGGGATGCACCACAGTCAAAATCAATGATTATTAACTGTACCAAATATATAGTAAACAACCATAATAGTCAAATTAGAATAAAACACTGCAGTCACACCATTATACAGCAAAAATAGGATTTCATTTGTTACGCAAGTAGCTATAATTAACTATAATTTTGAGACGAAAACAAATAAGCTTCGAACAATCACTTACCAACTGGATCACTAAACAAATGAATGTTAAGAACGAAGCGAAAAAAATAATATTTGTAAAGCGTAAAAGATACGTCTTCATTAGATTGTTACTGAAATCGAAAAACATAAACTTAAAAGTATTTAAAAGCAAATTAAAAGTATTTTTGAGCACTTAACGACAGATCTAAAATCCATAATTACAATTTAGCCGCATTCATTATACCAAGGTATCTTTATATCAACGATAATGATTTGTCCATACTTACTTCAGCGATGGTTCAAGTTTCTTTTAAAAGTGCTATTAAATATTAGATATCTAAAAATACAATATCATAAATTGATATAACATTTCAAAATATTATAATTCATTGTAATAACAACTCCCTAGAAATATACAATACGCAATTTCATCATGATTGTGATAAGTAACGACTATACAAAAATATACAATATTATAAAAATAAACTCATTAAAAATTACAAATGCAAGTATAAATGCTTAATATTTCATTTGACAATAAAGATTACGGTACTATAATACGTATGAATGTGAGAAATTTAAATGCTAAAGGGTGTTACCGCCGACACGCTAACTTCGACGTCGATATATTGATTTTGTAACACCTGAGATGACTAAGTTTCCCTTTCATGTGACTAACGAGCCAGTGGCAGAAAATACCATCAGAGTTAATACCCATTACAACTGACTTAGGACAGCAAAAGGTTCAGCTACAGTTCAAATGGAGCATTAACTTTAGTGACCTGTTCTGCAACAGCGGGCAAATAAATCAGTTACGTTAAGATCACAATTCGTCTTTCGTTTTGAGGAATGATTTACTGTACTTCAGCAGATCGTCGTAGGAGCGGTCGCCTTCGTACACTCCTACTTGTTTCCTGGAGATATACACTTTGAATGTAGGAAGAGTCTCGACGGACGCGAAGTCTGCGGTCTTGGGGTTCTCAGCCGCGTCGATGGCGATTATTTGGACGGCCTCCTTCATCTCCGTCTTCATGGTGGTGGCCAGTCTACTAAATGCGGGCTTTACCGTCGAGCAGTGGCCGCAAACTGTGAAACATAATAGCTATTTTTAAAAACATTCTAGAAACTAGACACGAAATTGGATAGAGCGAAACAGGCTAATAGTTGACTGAAAAGGCTGTCTGCAATTGATACATAGTACCATCTCTTTCGATGTGCAAGGCTATAAATCTCGATTAAACCCCCGATACAACAGCTAATATTTACTGTCTTCATGAGTTTACAAGACAAGTCTTATTGAAGCTGTAATAATTAAAAGGAAAAAAATACTCACATGAAGCATAAAACATAACAAAAGTGGGTTTCGGAGACGATATAATTGTATCGAAATTTTCATCTGTTACTAGCAACATGTTAGTGCCGAACCCTGCTTCCTGGTTGCTCTTTACTTTTTGCTGCACTGGCTGCGCCATCTGACTATGTATGTATGTTACGAAGTCTGCTTCCTATAAACATTATGTGAATTGATAATAAAGAATATGATCCTGAGTCTTGACACAGAATACCAAATAGTACAAGGTATTGAAATCGAATTCAATTTAAGCTATACGTATAGTGATATTAGGATAATATAAATAAGTTTAAGTAAATAACGTTTTGGGAGAAGAAAAGAAAAACTGAAATGTAACGACATTTGTAAAAGTTATAAAGTAAAGTCCCCGTCAAAAAGTAAAAAAAAAAACAATTCAAATTAACTGCAAATTAGTTGTTTAACAAGGTAAACTAACCTTTCTCCCACTCGTATAATCAAGGACCCGTTTGTTGAAGTGGCTGAAGTATTTGAAGGTAGGGTATCCTTTAACCTGGTAATCAGCGCAAAGATCCTGGTGCAAGGTACAGTCGACAGCGCCGAACAAAACCATCAGTTCGTCGGCGAATCGCTCCGCCGCTCTCACGAACTCAGGCTTCGTGCTCTTGCAGTGGCCACACCCTACACACGTTTACTTCTTTTATAACTAAAATATTTCTTTGTAAAATTAAATTAAATTTGAATTCGCAGCCAATTTTAGAAGAGAAGGTTATTGATTGATGTTAGACATATAAATACACCTCTTTCCGATATGAATAATTATTATTACATTTTGCTCTCACACAAATACGTAGGTTTCGCTTGCTATATTCTATACTACACGCGTATGGAGGGAGCAGCATTGGACAAGAAAAGTTATCCTATTCAATGAACGCATGGTTTAGTGAAGTCTGCAGGTTTATAAAGGATGCAAGCCGTTACCGATATTTAAAATTGGATTTTTTAAGTAGGGACATCAGATGCTGTTGATGTGATGTTGGACTCACATGGAGCGTAGAACATGACGATGGAGTGCTTAATCTTGCGCAGTGTGTTTCTGAAGGTCGAGGAGTCGAGGTGGCGCACGGCCGACTCCTCCTCGGCCCAGGGCTTCTCTGGCGGCGGCGGCGGTGGCGGTTCCGACGGGTTCTGAGCCAAAGAACATTCAAAGTTATTACTAGTACGCAGTAATTACAGTAGAACAGAAATCAGGGTGTTCTGTTGCCAAGCAGCAGGGAGCAATTCTGATGATTTTTTACACTGGTTCTGAAACCTATTCTATCAATAAACGCACTAGTGACTCTTGCGCACTAAACACACTAGTTGAACATCTGACCAGTAAAAAAACATTTTTTTGAACTCATTTTTAATTAAGAATTTCAGTAGTTAGAGTTAAATGACCTTTGCGTTAGAGCGCGCTATTAATAATGAAATTCTAGTGCACCATGATTGGCCGGCCAGTCTCAATTGTAAGAATGGGCCGCAGTGGCACACGATACGACATCTGTATCTGATAATACTTCGCGTGTGGTTAAGTTTCCTACCTTGATGAAATCGATAATCTGATCTTCTTGACGGGCGTGGCCAGCATCATACTTGAATTCTCCTTTATTGTAGTATTTTAGAGTGGGATAACCTTTGACGTTAAATCGAGCTGCCAATGACGAGTGCTTTGTCGCGTCTACAGCTGCCAAAATGCCGTTAATCTGTAAAAAAGAGTACAAAAAAGTTATCGTTATGCTTTTTCAAGATCCTTAAAGTTAAGTAACTTTAGCTTATTTATAAAGAAAAGATCGTTTTCAAAATTTTTTTCATAAATCATCAAATGCCAGAATAACTCGCCGAGTACCTATTCATTTCTCTGTGATAACTTGATAAGAACTTAAAGGTAAACAATCATTATACCTTTTCAGTCTTCAACTTTGTAGCAGCCTTTTCAAATTCCGGTTTGATTCGTTTACAATGACCACACCAAGGCGCATAGAACACCACTAAAGCGTGCTCCGCTTTAGACAGGGTACTATCGAAATTATCCTCTGAAAATATTACACACACAGATTAAGTATTACAGATAAATACTTTGTAATACCGGGAATTGGGTGAAAGTTACCTTTGAAGAACCAAAATCTTTGCCAGAATTTACGCAATAACATGTTTTTTTCACATTGGATGTAAGACGAGGTGTTTGCGAGGATTTACAAAAAATAATGATCATAAATAAAACAGTAACAAAATAAACATTATTTAAAATTGACTGATGAATGACATTGATTGATACACATCGATCATCTATCAAATATCAAATCCGAGATCAAATCCGATATACCATAATGTAGAAAGATTGGCAGAAAGTAGCGAAAAATAATAAAGTTAAAAAATTTATTTACAAAAAAGATTATATAATTTTATAGGTCCCCGTCCATGTCCCAGTCAAGTGATATTCGTGAATAATTTCTCGTTTTTCTATTAAATATCTGAGGAAAATGAAACCGATTCCGGTAATATGTCTTACCATCTAAATGGACGACGTCGGAGTCTTGAGACCAGCTCTCGTCCATTACTTCCTTTTTCTTTTGCTGCAAATGCGTCTCTGGGTCTTTGATGAAATCCACAATCGCTTGCCTTTTGTTTTCGCCATTGTAGGGGAATTTCAACTGCCCTTTTCTTTAAAAAAGGGCGACAAATTAAATAATGCTTTATCAATTACAATGTTTGATCAATCTGTCTACTCCATGATTATTTATGACTGATAGCAGTTTTTGTATATTGAGAACTTTAAAAAAAACATACTACCCACTATCAAAGACACAAGATACTAATTAATCGATGTGGTCACATAACGCCCTTAAAATGAGACGAGCAATAGATGCTTATCATTATTTACAAATGGTCATTTTATATAGGTACTTTTACATGTTAAATAATCTAAAATACTTACTCATAATAAAGCAATGTTGGGAATCCTGTTATGTTGTAAACTTGTCTAATTTTAGAATTCCCTGGTTTTGCTACATCTATAGCTGCTAACAATGCCTCACCCTGGAAATATAATAACAGTAACATACAAATGTAAAGTCTTGCAAACAAAACGAAATTAGATCATAGTGTAAATATGACTAGAAATATTTAAGTATACTAATGAATATCTGGCTAAAGGAATTTTCAAGTCTGCTTACCTTCAAGTCAATAGCAGCTTGGACATATTCCGGTTTTAGAGTTTTACAATATCCACACCATGGTGCATAGAACATTATCAATGCCTTCTTAAATGTAGCAGCACCTTTCTTTAAAAATTTGTTTAATGCCTGTAACAGAGAAGTGTGATTGTAAATATGTTATAAAGTCAGCTCCTATTCTATGTTTCTGGTGGTTTGTGACTACTGACTGACTAATACATCTATTACACAGTAATTGGAACTAGACAATAGTAAGAAATGAGTATAACAGAAGGAATGGAGTTTAAGGACTTAATAGATAGATTTTTGTGGATCTTAATAGATAGATTTTTGTGGATTTATCATACTTAACTATAACATTTATTTTAAAGTATTTGCATTAATCTAGCTTAGATTCAACTCTTTTACTAGAAGTAATTCTTATCACAACATTCTTTATAATTATCTGACGTTATTTCATGCTTTGGCTAAACCTAATTTTCATGCACAAACTATTAAAGATAAGAGAATTGTTAACCTCATATCAATCATGCATCAAAACAATAGCATTATTGTTATGATAAGGCAAAGAAAGATGCATGAAATCGGTTTAAAAGTACAAAACAAAAAAGATTAGGATTGAGTACTTGAATTGTTGAAGAAATGGAGGACAGGATGAGATTATTCTATTTCCATGTATGCTACTCGCACTCGTATTACTAATTACTAATTGGTAAACTAAAAAAAGGTGTTTAATTTCATACCTCTCCATCAGATAAATGGAATACATCAGTAGCACTGGGGTCCTCCTCCCAAGGCAGATCCCCTGTAGGGTCTCTCAAGAAGTTAGTCATAGAGCTCACAGTCTCTCCTCTATCATAGTCTTTATGGAAATCTCCATCTTTATAGTGTTTCAACACATAAGGTTTGTTTGGATCAATTTTAAGTTTTTTACATATCTTTTTCGCTTCACTGAAATAAATGTATTTTTTTGTTAGAATTATGTTAGCTGGCTTGGTGCCTTGTAAGGTTACACCTATCTTGATATAGGAAGAATGCCACATTGTTCATAGAGAGAAGAAATATTTTTTTAAATTAAGAGCAATGCCCATTCAATGAGGAAGTTCCTTTCACTTTTCTGTAAGCATTTGTGTAGGCGGTGTGTAACCATTTCATCTATCTGAACATACGTAGGTACCTCCTATTCACTAAAATAACTGTTTTTAAAATCTGTGAAGGTATAGGGTAGGCTGGGCATAATAATATCCTAATTTATATCAAGAAAAAAGAATCACCTGTTGCTGCAATCTATTATAACCAAGGTTGCTTGCCCTTTCATAACGCCAGCACTCTCTTTGAAAGTTTCAGTTATGGCTTGGGAATCTTTTGGGCGATTCAAAAATAGAATTAAAACGTTCGTTTTAGTTCTCAACAGCTTCTTTAAATCTTTAAAATCACCAATATCTGTTACCACTGATGATTTCTGTTTCTTTGCTTGTACACGTATTGTTACGGTTAATATCAACACAAAAATAAGGACCTAAAATTTAAAAGATATGTATTTGTTGGTAAAAATATAAATTAAGACCACTTTTTAATAGGTATGAATGCCACTGTGCGTGAGTGCCGGTTCTTACCTTCCATGATAAGTTATTTCGCATGTTTTCTGAATTGTAAGTGCTCACAGACTTTAGCACGAACACGTCCTATCGTTACGACAAAAGAAACAATTAAAAACAAGTTAATTTCACTGGAAACTAAATTAAAACAAGCCGCATTGCAAACGCAAAATTGTGAGTAAAATACTCAATTGCAGCACATGTTAGTTAAGCATGGAAAAGTGAAACATACAAAATACTGAAATACCCGAGCAAAATACAAGTAGAACTTGTCTATGTTCTTTTTTTATAATTGAACTGTGGCAAAAGTTTATCTAAAAAAACGCAACAGAGGACACGTCAAAAATCAATTGTGCCAACCTTCAAACTATTTAACATAGTGCATTCAAAGCTGACACTTACCTAGCTGATTCAGAGACTTGACTCACTAGTACAAATGGTTTCTTTTGCCTCTTGAAGTTTTCAAGAGTTGTCTAGTAGTATCTTAGAATTATGTTAATTATCAACAGATATTTAAATTTGAATTCGTTAGTAAAGTTTTTTGAATAATGTCGGAAATGGAAAGTTTTATAAAAAAAATATTTTTGCATGCAATGCATTTGCACCAATCCTATTAGCTCAGCTCTATTTTAGCTCAATGTCATGAAAGGTCACTGCAAAGTCAGTTCGTTGTCTATGAACTTCTTAAATTTATCGTCAAATGTGATTGGTTACTTTTTTGTTAAATTTTATTTAATACCCAATCATAGAACACACTGATTATGAAATATTCTATAAATACTGTTCAACTAAAACAAAATATTAAGATAATCTTTTTCGACCCGGTGTTCCAGAAAGGCAAGTGCTTCCCGCTGAAAAAGTACTATTTTTCAGTAAATAAAAAGGCTTATCGCAATTTTTTTCGATTCTATTTATGTAAGTTAATATAAATCATATTATTGCAGCACTTTTAAATGAGTTAAACATAAATACGTTTAGTTTAGTTTTAGTATAAATTGTGAAGGTACCCTTTACTTGATAAATTAATATTAATTGCCCTATCCTTTATATTTATCCTTTCCAAACTTCACATTTAGGAAGTTTGTCTTATAACAGATAATCTACCCCTAGGCAATATGAATGAAGTATGATTTATCATGATGTAATAGCAAATGGCATTGATGATAACTTTGTTATCTACAGACTAATCCAAGATGGGTCGCAAGTTCGTTGTTGGGGGCAACTGGAAGATGAACGGTGATAAGAACATGATCAACGAGATCATCAACAATCTAAAGAAAGGTCCTTTGGATCCCAACGTTGAGGTAACATAAAGATATAGATAGGCACAGCTAGTCCTTGTTCTCTTTCCAGTGCAAAAAAATGCTACCTACCTACAAAGAATTATTAAAGTCTGTATTAATTATATTTTCAAGTTGATATTATACCTACACAATGTCCCTATCTGCAGGTCGTGCTTGGTATTCCTGCTATCTACCTCGCTTATGTGAAGAGCATTGTTCCTGAGAACATTGGTGTGGCTGCCCAAAACTGCTGGAAAGTTCCAAAAGGAGCCTTTACTGGTATTTATATTTTATTACTTTAAAAACAAATGATTGTTACATTTTTTCCAATTCATTTCATACAAGGTGACAAATGTTAAGGTCAAAATAATACATCGTTATGTGATCCTTATGCATCATTTTGTCATTTCAGGTGAAATCTCTCCAGCCATGATCAAAGATGTTGGAGCTGACTGGGTCATTCTTGGTCACTCTGAGAGAAGAACCATCTACGGGGAAAAAGATGATCTTGTTGCTGAAAAGGTCAGCTGTAATAATTTTAATATAATATATATTTTTTAATTGGTTGTAATATCTTTACTTGGTAATATCTTAAACTTATGTGTTATTCTCATATGCAGTCAAATTCACAACATCGTAAAGTTTTCTGTGATCCAGAAGCGAACATCCAAATGTCTAATATCAATTTTAACTTGTAACATAAAACAAACTTTTCTAAACTACATATTCATACATCCTCAGGTGCAACATGCATTGGAATCTGGATTAAAGGTGATTGCCTGCATTGGTGAAACACTTGAGGAGAGGGAAGCTGGCAAGACTGAAGAAGTTGTGTTCAGGCAAACTAAGGCTTTGATTCCTGCTATTGGCAACAACTGGGGAAATGTAGTGCTGGCATATGAGCCAGTCTGGGCCATCGGTACTGGCAGAACTGCCACCCCTCAACAGGTAAGTTGTATAAACAATATTAGTGTTATTTCAATATTAAATTGTGAAATGCCTCCTATATTTCACAATGGGATTGACCTGGTAAATCATTGTGTATTTTGTTTGCATAGGCTCAAGATGTTCACGCCTCTCTTCGCAACTGGCTGTCTGCTAACGTATCGCCCGATGTGGCCGCCGCCGTGCGTATTCAGTACGGAGGCTCAGTGACCGGAGGCACTGCCAAGGAGCTAGCAGCCTGCCCCGACATCGACGGCTTCCTCGTAGGTGGCGCCAGCCTCAAGCCCGAGTTTGTCGACATCATCAATGCTACCAAGTAAACCATATAATAACGCATTTTGCTAGATACAGCTACCTACATTGTGACAATCTCAGTCAGGCTATTCAATAGCCCAAGGTGTCTAAATGGTGATTGCTGTTCTAGCAGCAAATTGCTTGCGAGACTTGTTTAGCGTAGCGAAGTCAATAGTAGACAGTAGTAATATGTATACAATACCTATTTCATATGTAGATACTTTGATAGCCTTTGGATACTACTTTGGATAGCAGTAATTATTTGTAAGGTTTGGAACCATGTATTTTGAATGATTTATTTTGCAAAAGTGTGAATCTTCTCTTATGTTGCGCAACAACAATGTCGCGCAAGAAAAAAAGTTATTTAATTTTTATTGATATCTTAGAGAAGTAATTTATTTAAGATTATGATATAATACTTACATATTTACAAACGCTACAAATGTCTACAATTTACGCAAGAAATCATGTATCTTTACTCAAAGCCTTTTGGCGCCATTTGGAGATTTCTATTTCTGTTATTTTCTATTTGTAGTTTTTTTTGTTACAATCGTTATAAAAATCAACTATCAATATTTCATAATTAAGTTTAAACTTTTCTTTTTACTACGTTTTCATAATAGTTTAAAAATATAGCTATTAGGGTAATAAACAAGTACTCATATTAATACCATTGTTATGGTATTTAAAATAAAACTTAAACACAATTTATTTATTTTTTAATTATTATTAATGCCCTTAATCCATTAAGACATTAAAAACATATAAAAAATCCTTGCACACCCTGCTATAAATAAAAAACATCATATTATATACTAAATATAAGGCGCTTTGAAATCAGGGACTGTTTGTATACTTATGGGGTTATGCTAATGACTTAATATTACAAGGGTTCAAAAACAATATGATTGTTTCTTATTATAACATTGGTAAAATATTTTATCAAAAACAATTAATTTCGAGTTTTTAAGAGAAAAATAAAAGACAATATTAAACATATCTTCAGATTGAGCAAGTCCCTGATAAATTCCTTAATAATTAAATGTTATAAAATATTTTTTATATTTAAACCATACTTTATTTATAATATTGCAACTCAAACTAATACGATAAAGTAAGGATAAAGTTATTGGAAAATGACAGAAAAAAAACAACTGAAATTAGAGTCAGAAAAAGACGCGACGAAGTCATTGTCTAATTCCTATTGGAGTCCATTTGATGTTATACTCAGTACTTTTTCCAGGGAAAAGTGTACTTATTAATATGTAAGTACTTATACGATAAAAATATTGTGGATCCGGATCTCAGTTCATTCTGTTGCGTTACATCGCATTATAGAGGTAAAATGGTCTGACTAGGGTAACCACGGAGTGTAACGTTACGAAGAACTGATTTTGATAAGAATTTAAGTAACCTAACTTTAGAAAATAATTAAAAATATAAATTTTATACTTATATAAACTTGATCTCAAAAGTCTTTAAAGATGAGTTATTCATCTAAACGTGTATTGAGCGATTTGAGCGGTATTAGTGGTAAGGTAGGTAGATCGTAGGAAACGGGCAAACGGGTTTGTGATCAAGCCGCATAAGTAAGTACTACCGTAACTTGATTTCATACTTATTAATACCTACCTTTACCTACTTGAAATTGCAACTATCAATACCAATAATATTAAATAATACATTCCTGTTAAACTGATTTTGTTTTTAGGGATATTGAGGTCCAGTCTATAAGAAACTTATTATATGGATAATTATTCGTACATATTAAGCGTCACCGATTTTATATGAAGAAGTCGTAACTAAACATAAACCCATCACATAACCCAGCTCAATGTAATCATTCAACGTTCAGTTGTTTTTGTCGAAGACTGCAGGTCCCAATAGAGGTAATGATTTAACTACGGGGCCCCCGAGAGAAAAGACAGTCTTCACGGGTTCGAACCATGACGCCAAACATGATAGAATAAACAGCCAGAAGAATATTTTCACTACCCAGTCCAGTACGTACAGACTGAAAACAAATTAATAACATTTATTATAACAATAAAGAAACGTTTAAAAAGGAGTTTTAAACATAAAATTGTGTACTTACAAGTTGTGGTATGACCTGTTGATGCCAATTTTATTAGGGTCTTCTTTCAAGCAATACACTCTGCCACCTTCGATGCTATGCTCCATGTATACGTTTCGATCCGAAGATTCTATGTTTGTTCTGAAAATGTTATTCTCTTCCTCTGATAAATGGTCAACGATACTATCATAATTTGGGCAAGGGAACTTCCAAGGTCTCATGGTGAAGTATTGAAGGACTTCCAGTCCTTGGCTGATTCTGTCTTGTATTCTTAACATGCTGCAAACAAAATAAAAGTTGAAAAGACAGAAAGTAGCGATCAGGTCGTAATTAATTGTGACAGATAAGTCAATCAATAAAACCAATTAAAGCAAAATCAATAAAAAAACATTTAGCTTGGCCCACTTACAATCTTTTCTGACCCGTTAACAGCAGCAATAGATCGATGAAATAGGCTGGCAATAAATGATAGAACAGCCTTCGCAGTTCATGAGCCACTTTATTAGTAGTGATGTCGCCATTAGGGTACCACAGAGGCCAAGATAAAGGGGCTTTACGCCCATAAGCTTTTGCAACTTCTAGAACTTCTCCCCAAGTGGTCGGGCGCTGGTGTCCTATATTCACGTTGTACACAGGAATCACTTCAAGCCTGGAATTGAAAGAGACATTTTTATTTGTCGTTCAGAATTGCTCTGTATAACCAATATTTGACAGCTGAACTTACTTCTCCTTTCTTGTAGCTTCGATTTTGGTGATAGCAATGAGAGCATTTATAGCGATATCGACGGGAATGACTTGAGCGGTGAGCGTGCCGTCCACCAGCATGGTGCGGATGACGCCCTTCCCGGCCCCCAGCATAACCCCTACAGGTCCGTTGAGGCTGTCCACCCAGCCTTTCGTCGGTTCCTCCAACGATGGACACACTAAAACCAGCAAGTATTTCAACCTCCTATTATCGCATATTGTGCAATAGTGATGGTTATTTTGAAGACTATTGCTTAACGCTAACCACGCATCTATGCGTAATTGATGTGTTTTGTTTACACTTTTTCACCGTTTGTAAGCTTGAGATTACTGTCTAGATAAGTATTGTAAACAGAGAAGAAATTAGGCACCACATAAGGAACCAAATGTTGTTTATACTAACCAATACTGGGACGTGCGATGACTACAGGAATATCTGCGTAAGCGTCAGTCACCAAACTTTCGGCAAGACGTTTAGAGAAGGTATAACAATTGGGATGGGGCCCCAGTAACGACGGAGTCAGGACTTTCAAGGAATTGTCATCCATCCATTCTACTAAACGCATCACGTCCTCGGGCCTCACTGGCGGCGCGTGTATCTACAATCATGAGCAAAAAGATTAATAGCAATTCTTTCAAAGGTCAAAGTGATAATTATATGCTTTGCTAAATTAACATGAACATAATGTAATTTTAATACATCTTAGAGATATCGATGATGAAATCCAGTGTTGGCAAGGAAACAAAATAGTTGTTATTAATAATAGTGAAGTGGTTGTTACCTTTTCTCCCAACTCCTCATAATCAGGATAGCAGAAAGCCGTAGATAGATGTACAAACAAAGCGAGGTTCTTGATTCGCCTAGCAAGTTTTAATGCTCTCAGCGTACCGTTGGTGTTCATGTTAACATTATCCTTCAGGGGCGCTTCTAGTCTTAACGTAGCAGCGAAGTGGTAAATCAGTGATATTTCATTACTTAACATTTCCATGTCGTCTTTACTCAAACCAAGGTCTTCGAATAAAACATCTCCTTGCAAAGGTTTTAGTTTAGAAAACACTTTAGGACATTCGTTTCTTATGCGGTCGAACATCTAAAAAAGAAGACGTGCCTATTGTAAATGAAGTGGAAATTGAGGGAAACGACTGAAAAGAAAAGATAGAATTAACCCGCTACTACATTTTTAATCGTTTACTAGTTTCTAGTACGCATTTGAAAAGTATGGATCAAAATAGGTACGTTAGTTAGTACCTATTTAAGAATCATTAATTTTAAAACCAGTTTACTACTTATATTAATCCTAACATTTCATCATTGAAACTTCCGTATTTAAGTCTTCCTTATCGACTTGAAAAATACTAATAGATACTCAAGTTTATTTACCTACTTATACACTTCGTATTCTATCCTTCGTATTTATAAACTTTATGAACAGCAAATTCAAAAGAAATACCACCCAACCCGAAACCGTTTAATACTTATAACACGAATTTATGTATCAGGAAACTTCGACCGCCCTGCGCTATAACTAGTGGGCGTGCTGTATGTAGGTACCTATTTATTCCGATTTTTTTAAAGGAATTAGTTCTTACTATACTGAAGTACTTATTATATTACCGGCAATCGTAGCATCTCTTCCAATCTTTGCCCGATAGACTTTCCTTTCTTGGGCCGCATTAGGATATAAATGTTCCCGATATCCGGTACGGAGTACAGAAGTTTTTCTATCAGGACTTTTCCCATGAACCCGCTGCCACCGGTAACGAGAACATTGCGGCCTTTGAAGAACTCGCGTACTGACGTACTTGACGTCATCTCTGGAAAAACGAAAATATTAATAATGCGTGGTCTCAAGAAACAGGATGTTGTACGTATGAAAACAAACAATTTCTTTTGCAATCCTTTTTACATTCCATTGCATCCGTCGTCCAATTTGACATTTTTATAGGTAATTACCAACCGAGTACAAATATGTAATTATGTAACAAAACAGTACCGATCTATTTTTACACCATATAAAATAACAGTGAAAAACTGCGAGATCACTAGGCAAACGTTTCGCAATAATTTGAGGTCATTGCTCATGGAAAACACTCTAAATACGAAGGTCAAATAATTTGGCAATAATGTATGTTAGTCTTATGTTAGTTAACAATTCTACAAATTTTTATAATATTTTATATGTGACTTGCTTTTTTCAATGAATTCCTTCATCCATTTTGTGATCATAAGTTATTCTTCCTCAATCAAACCATCTTAATTACCTATTGTTGAAAATACTCCGCAATGAAAACCGTAAAGATGGATCGTAAGTATTCAGTTTATAGCGTCGGAAATGTAGAGATGCCGAATAGAAAAAATCGAAACAATATTAATGGCAATATATTCTTATTTACGTATAAATAAGCTAGTCCTAAATAAATTATAACGTAATCAATAACTTTCATCATCATAATACATATTTACGTACGTAGGTATATTTATAATAATGTTAATAACTGAAATCGCATAATGCAAAGATCATTTGGAATGTTGTAATTGTATGTAGGTAGTCTGGGGCAATAGTATAATTATTTATGTTAGACCAGAAACAACTTTATTTATTTATAATAACTTGATAATCCTTTCGTTATAATAGAGACTTATAATTACGTACATGTTTACTACATTTTGGCATAATATTTTGGAATAGTACGTACCTAGATAGGTTAGGTAGGCATATTAGGAAAAGAGTCGTAGGTATTGTCTTATATATATCTAAATATGTGTACTGATAAGGTGATGAACTCAGCTAAAATAGGTCATTATTTTTAGAACCTACTTATGCAGTTTTTCCTGAATAGGCTAAACAAAATAGTAAAAAAATACATGATTTCTGTAACCCACTAGTTAATAAACTACATACTTATGTATATTAAAAATAAATCTTATTTGGTAACACGTAAAAATAAAAATCCTATATTGTTCACCGTTACAACATACAAATATGAGGCTACCAATTTGAATGAGAGAGGGGGCTTAGACATAACTTGATATTACGATTAGATAGGGCAGTTGACCTTGCAGCGCAAGCGTAGCGTGCGGTTACAAAAATCTGGTCATTGCACGTTGGCCTCGTAAACCATCAGTTATACCCATATAAACTGATGGTTCTTGGACATTCACGTGGATATAAGATGGTATAAAACTTAAAATTTGTACTTTTTTACCTAATGCAATTTTAAGTTGATATACTCAGTAGCTTACGCTATTTTGAGCCCTATATGTAAATAAGGTCAAATTAGAAACAGTTTATTATCATATAGCATCCAAGGAGATACGGATACAAAATTAGGACAAAAGTGTTAGCTCCTAATGCTTGAACCAAATAAGATTTTATCTCCGTAAAAGTAAAACTAGAGGCGTTTGCTCAATTTAATTTTGTGACATTGCACAATAACGCCGAGCTGGACATTACCGAAGAAAAAAAAACAGCTATTCGCGGGAAACCTCGCTAAGGTATTTAAAATTGCAACAACGTAAATTATTTCGGCAATGAATTTAAGGGCTATCTAGCGTGTTGTAATTTTGGAACCGATGCAATAGTTTCCTACATAGAGCCTTGTCGCGCTTTGTTATTACTAATTTCATTGTTAATTAGGGCTAGTAAATAAATAATCAGTAAAGCCGGAGCGCACCAGTGCACTCACATCATGAATGAGGTCTTACAGTAGGTACGGGAAAGGGGCTTGCTCCTTAATGATAAATAAACGGTGCATGATGTAAGTATATGGTTATCGTATACTACCTATAGGAATTCACAGAATGAACTACCTAATTACATATATCAAAGTACCTAGGTAGATACTTAAGTATAACGATTTTCTGGAAAATCTTGTGTTAAGAACCTCTTGTACTTTTCGGATTACACTATGAACTTTTGGAGTACCTTTAAACATACATAATATATAGGTTGATAAATAAAGCAAATTTTTAAGTTAATCGTAAGTAGGTCACTCCAGCAATGAGCCGCACATTAACACTGACTCGTTTATTCTGATTTTCAGTTTTTACACTTGACACAGATAGAACCGCCCATCAGCGTCATTGAAGCAATATTGGTCACAAAGTAAATAACGCAAGAGTCGTATTTACACTTGTCTGGGACATCGCCACCTATTGTTTGACGATTTTTCCGGTTGATTTCCTAGTGAACTAAGAATGTTTTAGAATTAATTCCGGTCTGCAGTTTGCGCGTGCACGTCCACGTAGATATTGTGCAATCTGCGATGACAACATTGATCTGCAAGTCAATTCCTCCCACTTCAAATCACTGCCAAAACTACGTAACTGTATTACCCAATGAAGTACATAATAATTAATGCGTGTATTATGAAAATTACAGTAGGGTTTTATTCAAAAAGTTATGTTTTATAGTTGTGTTGAAACGAGATGCATTACCAGGCTGTTCTCTACGTACTCGTGTGCGACTTCCTCTATGGCGCGTGTGAAGGGAATTCAACAGATTTGTTAAATGACACCAATGCTATGTGTCTACGCCACTGTGCAAACCTTGCTAGCTGTGTTGACAGTTGATTCATTCAACTGCTGTGATCTAACAGCTATGAACGAACAACCTATTGTATTGACAAAACAATGTTTGGGCTCCTTTTACGAAAGCAAATAAGTATTGAAGGTGAAAAAATGTTTTTTGTTTAAGTATCTCTTTTGTATAATTAACTTACAACCTGTGTAATTTGTACCTCAGGTTTGAAGTTAATTCTTGCGGTTCTAATTACTAACTGGCATTCGCTAGTAAGTTCCTAGTTGTTACCGTTTCGTATATGGAGTGGGAGGGGCGACGACGTATTTGTGAGAGACCTCGAGGTCTGGTCGACTTTATTCGAGACTGTTTTAAGCAATCGCTTGGCGCTTAGTAGTACCTATACGAACATCATTTTAGAAGATACCTATAGATTGTATCTTATCACAAATTTAGAAGTGCTTGTCTTGTCAAAAGTATTGGCCATATTAATTACCTATACAAACATTATACCTATAGGTACACGACAAAGTAAAAAAGTAGGTAATTTGAAAAGAACTTAGTTTCAAAAGCTTTTATTAAGAATATAAAATGCTATTTCATTTATCTATATAACTTGTGACTAAGTCTTTTGTTTATTATTAAAAAAAAATAAAAAAATAAAAATAAAACTATACTAAAAAAATAAAAAAATAAAAATAAAACTATACTAAAATACAACTATACTTGTGACTTGTTAAAACTTGTTTTCGGGGTCACCACTTATGGGGAAGAATTATAAAAGGCGAAAGAGCAAGGTTTTTGAATAAAAATGGTTTTTTAATCTTAAAGACAATTTTACAGGAAAGTATAAAAAATGATACTTAGAAAGAAAAAACAAAAAACAAAAGCGTCAAAAACAAAAAAATTGTCAAATTTATTTTTTAAAAGTCTAAATAATAGTCTTTACCTATGAAATTGCCGTTTTACTGTACTGGCCATTTCAATTAAAAATATTTTTTGTTTAGCTAAGAATTCTAATTTTAAATTAATTTCATTTTAAAAATATGGAATTCTTTTTCCAAAAACAGTCATTTGTTTATTGGTTAGTGTTACATTTTCATTGCATTTCAATAATTTTCGTCAACATGGATAGGTACGTTAAAAATTCGAGTAATTATGGAATATGAGTTCCGTCGTGGCAGCAACGCGGCACAAGCGGCTCGCAACATCAACGACGTGTACGGAGCTAACACTACAAACCAACGAACCACTAGTTATTGGTTTGCTCGCTTCCGTTCTGGAAATTTCGACCTGAAAAATGAACCCCGCGGTCGTCCGAAGACTTTGGTCGATGCAGACGAATTGAAGGCGATCGTGGAAGCTGATGATACTCAATCTACAGCTGAATTAGCAGCAGCTTTCGACGTTAGCATCAAAACAATATTGGTCCATTTGCGTCAAATTGGCAAGGTAAAAAAGCTTGACAAATGGGTGCCCCACGAACTCAATGATCGCCAGCGCCAAGTACGCGTCGAGACGTGCCGTGCATTGCTCAACAGACACACAAATGAAGGAATTTTGAACCGCATTGTCACCTGTGATGAAAAATGGATTCTGTTTGATAACCGTAAGCGCTCAGCAAGTTGGTTGGATCCTGGTTCAGCACCTAAACAATGCCCTAAACGAAAACTTACCCCTAAAAAGGTGATGGTTACTGTTTAGTGGTCTAGCACCGGTGTGATTCATCACAGCTTCTTACCAAATGGGGAGAGTATTACTGCAGATGTGTACTGTGAAGAATTGAACACAATGATGGAGAAGCTGGCACGTCTCCGACCAGCATTGGTCAATCGCTCGTCTCCGCTGCTCCTGCACGACAACGCGCGACCTCATACCGCACAAATGACGGTCTCCAAGTTGCAAGAACTGGGGTTGGAAGCTCTCCCTCATCCACCGTACTCACCGGACCTTGCCCCTACAGACTACTACTTTTTCCAGAATTTGGATAACTTCTTGACTGGAAAAAAATTCAATAACCAAGAGGCAGTTCAAAACGCCTTTGAAGAATTTGTTGCCTCTCGTCCAGCTGATTTCTTTAAGAAGGGCATTAATAAACTGCCACTGCGTTGGAAAAGATGCATTGATTGTATGGGTAATTACTTCACTTAATACAAATAAAAATTATATGAAAAAAAAATCGTTTGAATTTTTTAATACAAAACGGCAATTTCATAGGTAAAGACCTAATTATTTATTTACTTACATAAAAAGTATTTATACGCCACATATTCTCAATACTAACATTTTTGCTATCGAAAACTACGTTATCGTACCAAAATTTAATACCTACACGAAGTGCAACCTAAACATCTTTAGAAATACCCAGGTTTAACAACCTGTACGGCAAACAACTCCTACCATATCAAGTAGGTACCTAAACTAATCACTTAAGTACCTGCGCAACTCAAAGATAAAATAAATGTGCCTGTATAAACACTAAACCACAACTTAAATTACAAATCGCGAAAAGCAGCAAATATGAATGTTTCTCCCTTGCGTGAGTTCAAACACCAATGAATATCAATATTATCCATAATATGCTTGTGTAATTAATTAATTAATTTAACAGTTTATTGTAAGATGATTGATTGATTTGTTTGTTGTTTGTTGTGTACTTTAAAATAGGTATATATCTTGTATATAAGTACTTAATAAAAGGATAAGTATTTATGTTATGATTATTAAGTATGATTAGATAGTGACTTACATAAAGAATTCGGTATAAGATGTTACACTGACTTAGAGCGCTAGCCCACGTCCTACTTTTTGTAGGACAGACAATCGGGACGATTTTATTTCTAATTTTTTCTTACTACTTATTTCTGACCGACTTAGGAAGTGAGCGTTGCGCTATTGCGAGCAGTACCTACGTTCTGTTTTTCTCCTATAAAAAGTCGGTCGCCGATTGTCTGACGTGGGCGCCCTTACGAAGTTATTTGACCATATATTTCACAAATAGTCTAAAAACCTTAGTGATGAGGTCAACAATGCTATCTAAATCCATATTCTTATATTTATTAACTTATTCTAATTGTGAATGGTAGCTATCCTACCTACGAGGCTAACATGTTTCTAAGGTTAACTCTTATGTTGTGCTAAATTTAGAATTTATTTAATAAGTATTTATATGATATATGTTTAAGTATAATGCCATATTTACCAATTCTATTTACATAATATTATTTATCGTTTATTTTATTTTCATTAATATTTATTTATTTTACAGTTTTAACTATTTTTTTGAGAAAACTATAATTATAATAAGTCGGTGCACAAAATAATTAGTACTAAAAATAAAAGATACAGATTATTTTAGTTCTTAGAATTACAAAGTTTTAGTTTGAATTCCACCTTGTATTACAGGAGGAATACCTACAATTTGGTAACGTTATAATTTCATATTTTCCTTTTTTCAGTAAAATGTACCTACCCAATAGCATTCAAAATTACCTAGGTACTTCGAAAAAATGCAGGTTTCTCTACGCTGAAAAAACCTTTTCTTTACTTGTTTAGTCACTATTTGAAAACTAACCACAAGTGTATTTAAAAGCCGCATGATCTAGGTACTAGGTATTATAATATAGGATTTTTTTAAAAGCGTCGTCTTTTTGAAGTGCCTATCTAAATTTATCTGAAAATATCCCAGTTTTATACTTCCACATTAAATATCCACTCTTTAAAACTCTAGTTGGTAGTCGAATATAAGGATACTGATACACTTGGTGTCATTGGCTGTTGTTTAGCTAGATTGTCCTTGCAGATTTTCGGCAACGTTCTTTTGAGCCACGTAGATAATTATGGAGCGAGATTAATCAGTTGTGTTGATTTAGAATATTTTGGTATTTCTTTTGAGATCAAAATCAAATAGACCTGCCAATTTCAGACTCGCTTACAAACCAAACTTTAAACAAGTTCAGCGACTTTAGTTTTTGCTTAAGCGCTAAGGTTTAGTTGGTTCATCAACTATTTTTTTAGCTTGAAAATTAAATCACACAAAGTTAGACGGCTTGCGTTAGTAAATAGTAAGCAATAGCGTTGTCATTAAACAAGTTTTCAATATTATGCAGATGCAATTTTCCTTCTCCGGTTAAAGTTCACGAGGAACGATATGTCGCCTGTTCTAGGAGAGGCAACTTGAAAACAAGTTTCAATTCTTGTCTAGCCGGGTACCAATGTGCTTATATAAATATGAAGTGAGAGTAAGCAAAAAGCCCTTCTGTTCTCCCTGACAATCTATCAATTTTAGTAGGGAAGGGTAGATAGGCAAGAACCACGGAATAACGAAACCATTTGCCTACACAAATATCAGAAGTTTGTGGTTTTGAGCTGTACAATTTTTCGTTTCATCAACGAACTACGACTTTTAAAGTTCATGTTCGCTGAATAAAAGCGTAACGATCGCCTAACACTACCTTCCTGTTGTTCCTAAAGCAAAACCTAAACCTAGAGTTAATAATTATGTATTGGTTATTGTTGAAATTTTGATCATAATGAGATCTAAATATGTTGCCATAGAATGTACACAATAACTAGATTCTCATCAAAATTACATTATGGTTCGACATACAAACGCATTGTACTTGATTCACGTTTTATGACCTTTCTTGCGGCTTTTTAAAAAGATTTTATTATGTTGATTCTCAACAACTTTCAAAATATTTTTCAATAATTATAATGATAGCGGCCATTTACGTGTTTTTCCGTGGTTTTAAACTTTTACCCGAATGTGTTCTCGTCAATTTGTTTGTAGCGCGTTGATTTCTTCTTGATGCGCGTTCGTTGGTTACATCAAACGACCGTGAATAATGACGACATGGTGAAATCGTTATACTACAATAACATCGGTGTCTTAAGGCACCACAGAAATGGAAATTTCCAGGAAACTCTACGACCTCTGATCGTTACGAATAAGTGGTATAAGACCGATCTAAGTTGTTATTTACGTTTATCTATCCATCCTGACTAAAAGGTAGCAA
The DNA here is from genome assembly GCA_947563765.1 of Anarsia innoxiella. Taxonomy (NCBI): domain Eukaryota; kingdom Metazoa; phylum Arthropoda; class Insecta; order Lepidoptera; family Gelechiidae; genus Anarsia; species Anarsia innoxiella. The sequence goes on from OX387390.1 coordinate 7,370,958, forward strand.
TTTTACAATGCTAAAGCGTCGTTTGGTTTTATATAAGAATGTAATATGCTTTAATTAACATTTCCATAATTATAAGTACCAAGCTATCTTACGTAGTCAACTTGAACGAGTATAAGCTATTGTAAGTAGGTACCACCATACACTATTGTATTTCCTGGACCAAGAACTAACATTAGAAACTTTATAAATATCTCACAGGCCCTAATATTATAAACTACAAAAAGTACGAGTAGGTAGGTGTACATATCGGATTAAAAGTCGTCTATGTTGAAGGAAATAAGTTGTCGTCATTGTCACAACTTAAAAGTTTGTTGTCAGAGGAAAACAAAAGATACGGCACTTCCTTTTTTAAATTGCCGTATTGGGGTGTTATTGGTGAACTAATCTTGGAACTTATTCCATATTTGTACCCATACAGGGGAAGTAACTCATGGAATTTAAATAAATAACAAATAAAGCTTATTTTAAGTGACAATTGTTTGCGCATTTGCCATAACTTCCACCTATTGACACGAAAGATAACGATTACCTATAACTTAACTTTTAATAACGCTAATAACCAACAGTTAGATGCGTAATTAAAGACGTCTGTGACATAACAATGAGTGAGTACGCGATCATTATACGTAGCTAACTAGTAGTTTAGTTCAAAGGTTCATTGCTTTTAGCACGTTTGTAGGTAAAAACGTAAAATACAAAAGGCGCAAACCGGGTTCAACTTTTATCAATGCCATTCCGCGCGTGGCGAATTGTGAGTGAACCACTCTTATTAGTCTTAGTAGGTACTCACTACAGATTAGCGGCCAAAGACTAAGGCAGGTAAATCACCAGTAAAATTCTTAAATAAAAGGTAGTTTTTTTATTAGCCTATTTCGTCCCACTGCTGGGCAAAAGCCTCTCCCATGCCTCCTGTTATTAGCTGCTTCCCACCAATCTTCCCTTAATGAGCGTAGGTCGTCACTCCATCGTTTTTTGGGCCTACCTCGGTGACGTTGGCCGTAAAGATATAGTTTAGGTCAATTATTAAAAAATGAGCCGCCGTAAAAAGCTACTACCTATATAGTAGCTCTTAATATTTACTCGTATATACTAATACTTTAAACTACTAATACGTATTTAGACTCGATTAAGATAACAATAAATAACTTTCGTAAATTAAACGCCACAATGTTTCGAAATTGAATATTCGAATTAAAATATTGCTTCACTATTTAAATGATGAAGGCAATATGAATTATGTAAACGGTTTATTCTTTTTTAAATATTTATTTTTAGAAACTCTCTTTCTCGCTAAAGAGGTATTTTGATATCTCCTCCGTATTAACAGAACAAAATATATTCAAATGTATAATACTTATCTCTTTAATTTTCTTAAATAATCTTTATATTAACAAAAGCCCAAGTAGAATTTATTCTTTTTTTTATCGACAAATATTTTTCCATTTGTAACAAATCATTCTTGTGTGCTTTACATCGGAATCGAACTACCTTCGTACTCTCCCCAATCAACGCGGTCAAAACAAAAAGTTTAATTGGTTTTCTGTTCCAACCGAAGATTGAACCAGATCTAAAATAACTACCAATTATGTCAGACAATTTCTTAGAAAACGATAGGTACAGATCAACAAAAAACTTTTAGAAAGATCACTTAGCAAAGTTGCAATAAAAAATTGGGATTTTTTTTATTGGTATCTACGGGAATTTTATTGAGTAGCCTATAATTTTGCATGAGAAGCATTTCGTTTTATTCTGCTCTAAGTGAGTTTATTCGTTATAACATGATTTAAAAAGCATTGAATTAGATGAACAGCCACATGATTACAAAGTAGGTAAATGGCCCCATAGAATGTACGAGAACATAACAACCCACCTGTGATAAAACTTAAATCAAAATGTTGTAAGGCCCTGCTGCCGCCGCCGCTGCCGTCGCAGTCACGTTGTAGCACACGAGCGTTGACTTTCTACCAAAAATTAAGTTTTTTTTCCACGACTAAATCAGTATCATGTTATACAAGTGTTTTAGTGAAGGGCGAAAGACGGTTCGAAGCCGCAGACGCGGTGCATTTTTGTTTTCTATTTATTTCTACTCGCTTATACGAGTAATGGTAGGTAGGTATATGAATTAGGTAGGTACTCGTATTTTGTTACAGTAATTTACTTTGCTTTTTCAATCTTATTTCAATATAGAAACTGATTTTCTGAAAAGGTGTCTATTGTAGATATTTATAAGCAAGTGCATCTACAATAAAATAACAATGCAAGTGTAATTAACAATGCACGCTTGATTTAAAATGTGACCTTTAGTGGCTTCTTATAAAAGGACATTAAGTATGAGTAGGTACCTACTTATCTAAAGTAAATAATCAAAATGTAAAAACTTTTAATCTCTGATCAGTGGTGAATTATTATTTTTTGTACTTTGTTTTTTTTTTTAATTAGGTAGGTACAAAAAGTTCTTATAATTTTTACAGCTTTGAAGTTATTAATAGCTATACCATCACGCCTATTTAGTTACTTAATACGTTTTCTGTCGAAGATATTTTTATCTCCACACAGATTAAGTAAGGTTCAAACTGGCAAGTGATGTATAAAAGACACATACCTAATAGATGGGACAGGAAAACCCGTTTCACACCGATGTTTATTAACTAGATTCTATTAAACCATAGTTATACCTACAGCGAAGGATTATACTTAGAGTCAACGATAGGTAAAAGTGTAGATTCCTTCCTAGGCGTTGAATTTTATGTTAGTAGATTTATACTAAACTAGTAGGTAGATAATCCATACTTCCATACTAATATTATAAATGCGAAAGTAACTCTGTCTGTCTGTCTGTCTGTCTGTCTGTCTGTCTGTCTGTCTGTCTGTCTGTCTGTCTGTCTGTCTGTCTGTCTGTCTGTTACGCTTTCACGCCTAAACTACTGAACCGATTTCAATGAAATTTGGTAGAGAGGTTGTCTAGACCTTGAGAAAGGACATAGGCTATATTTTGTCGCGAAAAAAGGCTTAAGGGGGTGGTAATAAGGGATGAAAGTTAGTATGGGAGATCGTCACTATTCAAAGATAAAACCATGAAACTTTATATTTAGGCACTTAGTACTAAATAAATAAATATTTGTTCTAGCTTTTTGGAAATATCTACCTGTATAGACGTGAAATAAGGGATGAAAGTTCGTATGGAAGTCCTATCAAAGTTACGCTTCCACACCTAACTCCGGAACTTATTTTCATAAAATCTGTTACAGAGTTCGACTAAAGCCTAGGAATGGTCGCAGGCTATGTTTTATTTTTTTATTTTGAGAAAAAAAACGCCTTAAGGGGGTGTAATAAGGGATGAAAGTTAGTATGGGAGATCGTCATTATTCAAAGATAAAACCATGAAACTTTATATTTAGGCACTTAATACTAAATCCATACTAATCCATACTATAATATTATAAATGCGAAAGTAACTCTGTTTGTCTGTCTGTTACTCTTTCACGCCTAAACGGCTGAACGGATTTTGATGAAATTTGGTATGGTGATAGATGATAACCTAGAAATGGTCATAGGCTATAAATAATCACGCCATCGTTCTTAGGGGGTAGGCAGTAGGCAGATAACTAAATTGAGTTAGTGATTTTTAGTCGTTTTTGTTGGGACTTTTGCTCTTTCACGTCTAAACGGCTGAGCGGATTTTGATGAAATTTAGTAAGGTAATAGATGGTTACCTAAAAACGGATATAAGATCAAAATGATCACGTCATCGTACTTAGGGGGTAGGAAGTAGGCAGAAAACTGAATTGAGTTAGTGATTTTTTTATGGTTTTTGCTGGGAGTTTTGCTCTATCATGCCTAAACGGTTGAACGGATTTTGATGAAATTTAGTAAGGTAATAGATGGTTACCTAAAAACGGATATAAGATCAAAATGATCACGTCATCGTACTTAGGGGGTAGAAAGTAGGCAGAAAACTGAATTGTGTTAGTGATTTTTTTATGGTTTTTGCTGGGAGTTTTGCTCTATCATGCCTAAACGGCTGAACGGATTTTGATAAAATTTAGTAAGGTAATTACCTAAAAACGGATATAAGATCAAAATGATCACGTCATCGTACTTAGGGGGTAGGAAGTAGACAGAAAACTGAATTGAGGTGGGACATTGTTGCAGGGGGACTTACAGCCGGGAGAAAACAAAAAATCTTATGCGGACGAAGTCGCGGGCAAAAGCTAGTATAGTATAAAGCTTACAAGGCAGTGTATTTTTATCGCGCCCTTTCAGAGCTGAGAAGATATTCGCAACTATGATTTCCTATCTATTAATATGTACTGAAGTATTTTTTTTGTTAGCCATAAAGTAATAGGAAATTACTGGGCAAAGGTCTCCCACGCGACTTTAAATTTAACACGCACTCCGGTAGCGTCCCGCCATTCCTGTGAAAATGCATCCAGATGGTCTCTCCATCTTTTTCGAGGACACGGTGTCTGTGACCACCTAGTGTCGTCCATATTCAATTAGAAAAATAAAAAAATATATTTATTTAACTTTTCGAAGAAGGCACGCTATTTTTGATAAACGTACGTAGATATTACCTACAATGATGCAAGAAGTTCTGCGGTTATTTTTTTTACATTGTTTTTTTTTTTAACTTTTAGGCACAACTTTGAACTTTGTTTTTAAAAATACTTTTAGAATCTACACGAATAATTATTTATAGGAAACAGCGTTAGTAGGTGTGCCGAGTTTGTTTATATATAATTTATTAGTCAAATTCGCATATGCTTTTTGTAATTTATCAATTTCGCCGGGCAGATTTAGTAAAAGTTATAAGTAATATTTAGGTAGTTTTTCAATTACCCATGCTTGCATACAGGTAGGTAATTTTGTCGAATAAATGCTTATGACTAAAAAGTTTTCCAACTTTCAGTTAGGTATAGGAATTGATTTATGCGCCGTTACCGGCTTTGGTGTTTATAACACCGGCCTGATTAAAAAAAAAACTTATCTAAGGCGCAAGTATACCGGTAGTACCTACGAGTAGGTACACTTTTATGCGAATGCACTAAGTAACTAGTAGATATTTAGTATTTTTAATATCCTTTTACGAACCACAATTACTTATATCATTGAGTGTGCCAATCCGTTGTACCTATAGTTCCTACTTATCTATTTCAGAAACAACATTGTTATGTTTTTAAAGGTTAGTTAACCTAACTCTTCTTTCTAACTCTTTTTTTACCTTTTTATTAGGTACTTATATAATGTGATGGGTTATACCTAAATAAAGAGATTATTATTAGTCTTCTGTCTTAATGATTAAAGGCTGCTTAATCTTCCTTTAGAAGCTTGCCCAATATCTGCCCCTCTCTTCACATCCTATTAGTAAATCCGGCAATGCATTACTATTCTAGTTATTTCTATGTCGCGATGCTTTTTATGCAGTTGCAGACATTATCTGATGACGTAGTGTGACTGTATTAATTGCTAACCTAACAGTGTAATTATAAAGTGGGTTGAAGAAATCTTAATTTTCTTAGTAAATAGAACTAACTTTATGCACATCTTAAACTTCCTAAGTAATTTTATAATAATTACTAGTATCTTCATTACAGTAGCTATTACAAGGGCGGTAAACATTAGCTTAATCGAACTTTTGAATATGCGAAAAATTGGATAACAACGTACCTATAACTGTGTTTAACTGTGTTCTAACTGTGTTTTTAATCTATCAACCTTACATAAGTAATTATGTGCTTTTCTAGAAAAGCAAAATAAAGTCTCCCAAATCTTAGGGTTATAGGTTACTAATAATACCTACTCTTCAATGTTATAGATAAAATTAAAGTATGGTTATATTAAATTGAAAACCAATTATTACGATTAGATATGTAAGTTTCTCTACATTTAAAAATGTTTAAGATTGGCGCACGATTATAACTGGTATCTACCATAACAGATCGATTTATTTTGGCGCACTTTTCTTTTTAATGTTACCAAACCTTTTATAAGATATGTACTGATTAGTGATTAATTTATTAAAATTATAATTGGAAATTAAAAACTTACTGTTTTATTAAGCAGCAATGGTGACAGAGAAGTGTCGCGATAGATATTTGGATGGAGTGGCAACCTCTCTCGCGCAGATTGCGGCTTAGACTGGCGCTCGCGTCGCCTCTACTGGCTACTAATACAGCCTTATTGGTGCTTTTAATTCAAACAGACAGAATATTTTAAACAAAAAAAAAAGCTTTTTCGCAGTGTATTTGGCGCGCATTATATTACGGTCTGTAGTGTAGACGAGTCTGTAATGCAATGTAAAATATTCATAAGGAAAATAGAATGCAGTCCCCCGACAAAATGAAGTTTGTATGAAAGTTGTCAATTTGTATGAAATATTAAGCGATGTTCAGTTGATAAAAGACTACTTATTTTATTTGTTACTTTTTATAGTCGGGGGCTTTTTAAATGTTTAATTTAACTTTTATTTCAAAGTTTTTAAACTTTTATTATATAACTAGCTGTTGCCCGCGGCTTCGCACGCGTGGGCTACAGGTAATATCACAGCGGGATAAAAATTAGGCTACTTAAGTTATATTATCTTTAATTTTTTATAGTAGTTAAATATAACAGTAAATATTATCTAGCTAGTACTATCTATAACTATAATGCCTCTTTATAAACAAAATTCGATGTGGTCTGGTTTGGAACGTAAACAAATAGAATTGCAAACTACGAAATAGGTAATCGGAATTATCACAGAATGACTTTCAAAAATAAACAGATAGGTAACGTGGTTACAAAAACTCCTCCTGTTGTCAACATTGCATTATATTAAGAATTAAACACTGATCAAAACGAATCCAAACACGACATATCTGCTGTTACATTTTTCAAGAATGGATCGATTGCTGAAAATTCAGGCTCCATCATCAGCTCCTCATCTGTTGCCACCATTGCATTATATTAAGAATTAAACACTGATCATAATAATTAAATTAAAAATTTAAAAAACCCCCGACTTTAAAAAGTAACAAATAAAATAAGTAGTATTTTGTCAATTGAACATCACTTAATATTTCATACAAATTGACAACTTTCATACAAACTTCATTTCGTCGGGGGACCGCATGCTATTTTCCTAACGAATATTTTAAATTATATTTGTCAATTCAATTCAAACATTTCACAGGTATTCTTCAAATTTTTATATCACATTAGGATTATTTATGATAGGTATATAATTTTGCGTACCTACCTACCGAGCTACTTAGCGATCCCCCGACAAAATGAAGTTTGTATGAAAGTTGTCAATTTGTATGAAATATTAAGTGATGTTCAATTGACAAAATACTACTTATTTTATTTGTTACTTTTTAAAGTCAAGGGTTTTTTAAATTTTTAATTTAATTTTTATTTCGAAGTTTTTAAACCATTATTAAAATTATTATAAGCTCCTCCTGTTGTCACCATTGCGTTATATTAAGAATTAAACACTGATCTAAACGAATCCAAACACGACATATCTGCTGTTACATTTTCCAAGAATGGTTGGAGTGCTGGAAATTCTGACTCCATCATCAGCTCCTCATCTGTTGTCACCATTGCATTATATTAAGATTTAAACACTGATCAAAATGAATCCAAACACGACATATCTGCTGTTATTTTGGATCTACATTCCTACCACAGCCGATAAAAGAGCTGATTACCTTGAAATGGCTGAACCGATTTGCATATTATATATCTAAGAACACTCCCAGGAAAACCAGCTTTAAGTTAAAAAAAAACCGCATCCAAATCCGTCCACGCGTTTAGGAGCTACAATGTCACAGAGACACAGACAGAGGCGTCAAACTTATAACACCCCTCTTTTGGCGTCGGGGGTTAAAAACGACTCCAAACACGATAATCTGCTGTTAAATTTTTCAAGAATGGATGGAGTGCTGGAAATTCTGACTCCATCATCAGCTCCTCACTTATTGTCACCATTGCATTATATTAAGAATTAAACACTGATCAAAATTAATCCAAACACGATATATTTGCTGTTATATTGGCTCTACAACCCTACCACAGCTGACAAAAGAGCTGATAACCTTGAAATGGCTGAACCGATTTGAATATTTTATGTTTAAGAACACTCCCAGGAAAACCTGCTTTTAACTAAAAAAACCGCATTCAAATCCGTCCACGCGTTTAAGAGCTACAGTGCCACAGACAGACACACACACACACAGACAGACATCGACGTCAAACTTATAACACCCCTCTTTTGGCGTCAGCGGTTAATAAAACAAAATACTAAGCCGAAACTATTTTATTTCGTTATTATTTTTCCATATTATTATAAGATAATTATACAAAAATATAGGACCGATCATCTTTGTTTTTAGAATGCTCTTAGAGTAGACATTGAGATTGAGACTCGTGTTACATAAAGCCGCTGAGGTTTTAGACGTGGTGCGCCATGTCTCCAAGTTTGTGAACGGGCCACATACACTCGCAACCAGCTGGTATCACCAAGGTTCTAGTCTCCCAACAGTCGCTGAAATTAAACACATTAGAATTAGAAGGAATTAAAATCTAGATGCATCGTTAGCTGTGATGACCTTTTCTGCGACTGGCTTTGAGACTAGTTTTAAAAAAAGACGTAATTTGAAGGTGACCCCAGACGAAAATTATACTTGTGTATATAGTTGTATTTCGTAATGCATCCTTGTATACGAGTAGTTAGGTAGGTTATGTAACTTTAAGCGCGAAAAAATTATGAATCTACTAATTCAATTATTTGTTTGACCAAGATGTGAGATCTGTTCTTGACAATAAGCTCTAAATAAAATTGCCTATTACCTACTGGATAAGATGCAGAACAACAAAAAATACGTTTTTTTTATCCTAGTGCCTAGTGTTTCAGTAAATAAAAATTAAATTTAAAATTTAAAAGACCCCCGACTATAAAAAGTAAGTAACAAATAAGTAATATTTAACTTTCATACAAACTTCATTTCGTCGGGGGACCGCATTTTATTTCTATTACGAATATATTAAATTATACTTATCGATTCATTTAAAACATTTCACAGGTTTTTTTTTTAATTTTGATATCACATTATGATTATTATTTATGATAGTTATATTCGCGTACCCACCAAACTACTTAGCGGTCCCCCGACAAAATGAAGTTTGTATGAAAGTTAAATATTACTTATTTGTTACTTTTTATAGTCGGGGGTCTTTTAAATTTTAAATTTAATTTTTATTTCGAAGTTTTTAAACTTTTATTATATAATTTATATAATCCTGTTGTGAGCATTGCATTATATTAAGAATTAAACACTGATCAAAACGAATCCAAACACGACATATCTGCTGTTAAATTTTTCAAGAATGGATGGAGTGCTGGAAATTCTGACTCCATCATCAGCTCCTCATCTGTTGTCACCATTGCATTATATTAAGAATTAAACTCTGATCAAAATTAATCCAAATACGACATATCTGCTATTATATTGGATCTACAATCCTGCCACAGCTGACAAAAGAGCTTTTGACCTTGAAATGGCTGAACCGATTTGCATATTTTATATCTAAGAACACTCCCAGGAATACCAGCTTTAAATAAAAAAAAAACCGCATCCAAATCCGTCCACGCGTTTAAGAGCTACAGTGCCACAGACAGACACACACACACACACACACACACACACACAGACAGACATCGACGTCAAACTTATAACACCCCTCTTTTGGCGTTGGGGGTTAAAAAAAAGATAAACACAATTAAGGGGTGGTATAGTACTTAGAGGAAGGTTGTTGTTGTTGTTAGCCCATATATGTCCCCACCGAGGGGCACGAGCCTACTCTCATACAGAGAGTGATTAGGCTGTAATCCACCACGCTGGCCAAGTGCGGGTTGGCGGATTTCACATACACCTTCGAATTTCTTCTCTGGTGTATGCAGGTTTCCTCACGATGTTTTCTTTCACTGTTAGCAAGTGGTAATCGAATAAATTGATCCGTACATGAGAAATAAACTCAGAGGTACGTGTCCGCACTAGGATTCGAACCCGCGCCCTCGGGATTTCGAGGCAAGTGTTCTACCAACTGGGCTACCACATTACAAAGAAATTAGAAATTAGAGGAAGGTAGTATAGTAGCATAAAGCACAGGCCACACCGCCAGCCGGTAAGCTAACGAGCGTATGAAACGAAGGTGGCCCGGTGGACACACTGCTTATTTGAGGAATATTCTATACTTACTACATGCCAGAAAAACACTTCCAATATTCGTCTTATCAAAGTGAATATTATCTATCTATATCTAGCAGTACCAAGTAGCGTACCTACTATAAAATTAAAGCAGTTTACCTTGAATAACGCCTCCTCGTCAAATGAATTGTTTTGTTCCACTGAACGCATGAAAATCCTAGACTGGAACAAATCTGAAACGTAAAAAATTGCGTAAGTATAGGTATTATCTACATCTCTGTTATTTTGTACGAGTTATAATAACGTACCTAACGTTATGGCCACTATTGGCCGCCTAAGATTCATCTATTATGTAGTTTTTCGAAATTATGCGAATAAATAATTATCTACAAGTCATTGTATAAATGCTTGGAATGTTTTGTTTAAAAGGTGGGCCTTAGATCTAGTACTTAAGTACCTAATTCGCGTGTTACGCAAATTAAAGTTAATAATCTTACTTCATTTGTCTCTCCCATATCTTCAATAGTGTCTGGAATACATTTGACTTCTTCATAATAAGCCGGTCTGTATTCGTACTCGTTTGTATTCAGCCGCCTAATCTTTCTCTCCAAGTGACATATTGGATAATGTTTCTGGAATAAAATAACAGGCGTTTTGAATCCTCGATTTGAAAATATGGAAAGTTGGTTGCCAAAATGAAATAACAATTTTTTTGATAATATGACAAATATTAATTATTATTTGTAGTTAATAATAACTAAAAGACTTTCGTCAATTTGCAATTGTTTTGTTTAGTAAAGTTGAAAATGGTAAGTGGACATTCGAGGAATGGACGTTCGAGGAATGGACATTCGGGGAATGGACATTCGGGGAAGTGGACCTAGTGAACACACTGGACATTGAAGGAAAGAGACCTAGAAGTCCGGAGGGAAATAAAGCAAAGTTATGTTGAAACCTACATGCATTTTTACTGCATGTAACACACGTCTGTCTTCATTAAGGTATTGTTTTAGAATAAGTATTTGAAGATAACTAACCTGAGCTCCGAGTTGCCGTAGTCCTCTTTCCCGCGGACTCTGAAGAGATTCAGTATACTCAGGAAACGCCTAAAACAAAAGAAGTTTAGGTAAAATTACACAGGACACTGGTCCTGTGGGTACAGTCGTCTATGAAATAGAGTTTGTGTATAGGAACCTACACCTGAAACATTGACCGATGTCTCGTAAAACCAACGTTGTAATACCATTAACAGCTTTCCCTTAAATAGAGGTTAATTAAGGTTAACGCTTTTTTCCATGATAAAATGATTATCTACCTAGACCTTATTTCCATATAAAGTACCTAGTAGGTAAGTATTTCAACTAGGTACTTATTTTAATGCTAAGTATGTCATGCAAGGGCACTACAGCCCTTGCAGTGTTTTTTTTGGTATTTTTGAATATTTTTCTTAATTTTACAGAGTAAGAACATTGGTAGGTAATTCCCTTATAATTATCAGACAAAGAACGCACTACTTACTTACTGGTTACATTGTAAACTTTAGTATTGCTAAGATATGAAACGCGATAAACTGACACAATTTTAAATCAAACACCCAGAAGAACGAGATTTGCGATTAAACAAAAGTATCTACTACCTACCTACTACCTATTGTCTAATAAAACATAAAACTAAACTTCATTGATCCAATAAAATTAAAACAAACATTAGGTACCTTATAATAAAAAAACAGTAAAAATAAGTTGTAAATCATCATCGAATAACATTTTTGCGAACAGAGGTCAAACAGCGTTGAAGAGCTGCTCAGTTGCATAACAAATAGGTATTTAATATTTTTAATCATAAGAAGAAACAAAATCTACCTAATCCTGTTTTAATTTATCGCCATCTAACCAGTTTAGCTTTTTAATAAGATCATAAAACCATTAAAGTTAAACAACATTGTAGAATGTCTGCAAGCTAGCTCTAACGTGCAATTTAAAGCTGGCTTCTCACTGCGCGTTGTAGCCCGCGCCGCGCCGCGCCCGCACGCGCCCCGCGCAGTGTGAAGAGCTAGGCGCGGCGCGGCGCGGGCAGGTGCTTCTTCTTCTTCTTCTTTTTGTTAATTTTATTAAGTATACGATATCCACAAAATAAGACAAAAACGGCTGATGCAACAGCCAAGCCTTCTTCTCCAGTGGCATTGCTCCATGGCTGGAGGTGGCAATTCGACTCACAAGACATAGTGCGTTGCTCTCAACAGACTGAATCAAAGTGAAGTTTAGTGGTTTGAAGCTAGAAGGCACGCGCCGCGCCGCGCCAGTTTCCGTTGGGTGGCGCGGTGTGTCGCGTGGCGCGTCCTTGCGCGTGGAGCGGCGCGGCGCGGGCTAACACGCGCAGTGAGAAGCCAGCTTTATGCAATGCGTGTAAATGATGCGAGGGTTAATAAAAGAGACAGGACATAAGTCTCCTTCACTATTTTATGGATTAGACGCTATTCTGAGGTGTTTTCCACTAGACATTGTGGGAACATCAAAATTAACTGCAGCTTCACATGACAAGGGGGTTGTCTCTTACGATATTTACCATAGTACTTACCTTCCTACTTTTTTACACCCTGTCTATACAATATTCGACAAAAAACTTAAAATTAAAGCGACCAATTTGTAATGTACGAATCATCTCCTTTCATTTTGATACCCAACTCGGGCATATTTAGTTAGAAACATTCCCACTTTGTTGATGATTTTATCCCATACCCTATACCATCTACAGCCGAAACGATTTAAATCAAACAAAGCTAAGAACCTTCTCGATTAAATCACCTCTCAAATAAAACAAAAAAAGAAACTAGGTGAATGAAAATCGCTTCACGTCTTCGGGTGTTACAATGTCACAGACAGATATACTTTTCAAACGGCAGGCACCCGATATTTTAATGTGCTTTCTTATATTGTACCTTATTAAATTTTGTTTAGGAATCAACGGATTAGTTATTAGAATACCATACATTAATGTAAAGAGAGATTCACCTCACCGCTTACTGCATTGCTGCACGTGTCGTTTGAGAATTGCCCTAGGAAGCTCCAACAAAGTAAAGTAGGTAGCTAAGCAATATTTAATGACGAACACCACTTTTATTGGTCACAGTGAAGGGAAATTGGTATCTCGTCTTTTGTTGGGCAATCCCATAGAATTATAGAAGATAAGATTTACGTTTTAATTGGGCCTGTCTTTATATTTGTGTCCGATTTCAATCTGCTCAAAATCTGTTACAATCACAAATTGTGTTAGCAAAATTTCTATCTTCAAAAATTTTTATAGCAGCAGCAACGGTAAACCTGATTACAATCAATGTTTTGCGCAAGATTGTTTAGTAGGTACTTACTTATTTGCTTACTTAATTTTAGAAAAAATCTTGGTTTGGATATCGGAAGGTATATTCAATCAACTGAATTAATATTCAGAACATCAGAGGTCATCTGCAAATGTCCTAAGTAAACCAGACAAATCTAAGTACAGATGTATAGGTAAGTATAGGTGGTTGTTCACCTAAGGTACATAACACACGTACAACACAGTATGTACGAGTATATATACATAGAAGGTGCAGGTAATGTAAACCTACCAATCACAGATTATATTATGTACCTAGGTACTTTGTATTTTTCAGATATTTCTGCCTAACACAGATACGAATATAACAACAACATAGTTACCCCTTCATAAGGGTCTTCACAGTCCTCTACTTCAGTAATCCGTTCTTTTGCCAGTAGATTCCGGTTGCTCTCCAGCCTGCCGAGGACTGAATTTAGCACCTTGTCAGTGTTGGGGATCCGCAGAATGTGCTCGATGAAGTCTCGTGCCGATCCTTCGTTTGAACTGGATAATGATGATGCCATGCATAGTGTGATGCATAACGCCTGTAGATAAACCGACCATTGTATAGTTAGAAGTAGGTATTTGATAGTAATGTAAATTGCCCATAGGTGCAAAATATTGCATTTTTCGTTTTCGGGTTGAGTTGAGATAATGATTTTTTAAGGAAAACTTTGATAGTAAGTACCTATAATGAAAACACATTCGATATGCGTTGTGTTTGTTGATATGCTTAGTTCAACCAGTTATTGTCGAGTTTCTTCAACTGTTTAATGTTCTGACCTTGTATGAAAAAGCTATGCGATTTCCTTTGTCTTTCTTTTTTCTGTCGATTTTTTATCATGGGTACCTACGTTTTATGTAGGTATTGTGTTTTAATAACAATTAATAACAAAAGTAAACACAATAAGTTGCAATGCAATGTTGCGCAGTAGTATCTCAGTGAATGCGTAGTCAACAATAACGAGATGGCTCGTTCAGCCGATTAGCTGCGACTGCGCACTGATTGGTGCCTATTACAGACCTCGGCCTTTGCTGCTCCACTCCGGATGCCAGGGTTCACCAACTTTTAAATATAGACACGTATTTAAAAACATAAACTTTGTGAGACAAAACATGCTAGGACAAAAATATATAGGTTAACCTACCTGTCTGTATTCCATTTTGTCTTTTATTTATTAGCATAAACTTGACACAAACATTTTAACAGTTAAAATTTTAAAACGTAATACTTACCCACCGAAATGAACTGAAGATGCAAGTTATACACAAAATAAATAACTTTGCCCTGACGCAACCTACAAAAACTAAGTTTTTATACAACTAAAATCAATCATTTGTCTAAATTGGCGACAGACAGCAAAAAATATTAGATATTAAAGAATTTAATAATATTTTAACTTCAAGTACACCTAAATACTGCAAGTATTTAAAAATATTCGCGTTTTTTCACTGTGTTCACAGATTTTCATCTTTTTCTTGAGTTAAAGAAAAATTCCCAGGTACTTAATCTAGCTATGGGTTTAATAAACCTTTTTAACTTTTAATGATAACTTCTAACATTGACTAGGTACAATAGCCGATTGCAGTACGAATTTTATTTTTCGATATCGTGAAAAGATCGTAATTTTTGTTATTTTTCACGAATTTGAAAAATTAAATTCGAGGTAGGAACAACTGATTTTTGAGCTCGAAAATAAATATTAGGTTTGCAATACCTGTCACGCACACTCACAACTTAAGGTCCTCGGGTCTCTGCACATGGATGTTTGATCTTATTCGTATGTCTTTCATTTTCACCTGACACTTGTTTATCAGTATCGTGGAAAATAAATAAAAATATACGTGCAATCAAAATATTTAGTGCAAACTAAAAATTGGCAGTGAAATCAATAATTTATCAAGTATGCGAAGAAAGCAAGACAACAACATGTCAAATCAAAACTTTACAAACGTTTTCCCCATTATTTTTAAAGGGTAAGTGCGTATTTCAAACTTTATTAAAATAAGTAGATAAATAAATCTAGATAGCGTAGGTACTTATAGCGACCCTGAACCTTTTGTTAGCTGCTTGAAAAGATTTTGATGTAGGTAGATTACGTTTCACATTGTAAACTCCATTTCAATGAAGAGGACTAGGTACTAATCCAGGAAGTCGGTAGAAAAATTCAATTAAATCTAGCTTATTTTTTAAAATAGTACGAACATAATGGTTACATTGTAAATAACCAAGAATAGGAGTCGATTACGAATCAAGAATAGCAGTGTGAATAGCTTCTATTATGGTCCACTACCTAGATCCTCTGTTTATTTAGAACGGATGTAACACATGACAATTCTTACAAGGTAAAAAATGTTAATCCTCGATTTTATTTGGTCAAAGCGCGCTCTTAATCGTTTAATCGCCTCACCTTCCTGTAGGTATCTGAACCATTTCGTAATATCTACTTAGTACATCTAGCTGCTAATTGACTGGGCATGTTGAGGTTTCTAGTACCCACGTATCTATGTTTAGAATAGATCACACTCGTACTTATGTAGGACATATTTATTCCAAGTATCAATCAAACTGTAGTAAGGTAGGCGTTTCTTTGGGTAGGTATCAAATAAGAAGTTTATTGCAAGAAGAGAGTTTACAGATAATAACACAAAGAAAATAAAAAGTAGGAATTAGGTGAGCAGATTTTTCAAATAAGTACCTACCTATCGTTGAGCGTGAAAAATGTACAGACTAGAAATAAACAAAGAGGTGTTTCATGTGGTACCGTGGGTATTTAAAACTTAATTCCTGAAACAGTGAAACTAAGATACTTTGACGAAGAGTAAGTATTAAGTGTAAATATGTAGTTTATTGGTAGAGTTGTCTGTCACCTTTAGGTTTATACTCTTGTTTTACAGCCCTCAAGGTTTAGAAGTTCGCCGCAAGCACCGGGGTACCTTCAGATTGGAACCAGTTAATGAAAAGGGATCAAATAACCAAAATGGGAACAACAGGTTTGTGTAAACTTTCTTTTCATTAATAATTATTTTATTCGCGGATATAAGTAGGTAATAATTTTACTAACGAATAGGGACTTCAGTGGGTATTAATCAATTTAAGTGGATATTAATTAAAATTAGCTGGTGTGTACTCATTAACTTAACTAAGTAACTAACTTGTTAATCTATCGAAATTGTTCAAACCTAGACAAGTGCCTAGTTACTATAGCTAGCTACATTAAGAACACAAATTAATGAAAACGTTAACAAATCCATAAACTCATGAATAAATAAAAGACTTACCTTCAGCAATATCAAACTGTTTTTCAGGAACATGATGAATGACAAATAACTTAACTAACACTAAGAGCTACAGTTTTGCGTCTGAATAAAATTTCTACGCGAAATGCCCTTTTATATCAGAAATCACAGAAATAACTTAATCCGTTACAATTGTCGACGTGATTTTCATAAAAAAACCGCCAATGTCACCCCTAACGAAAGAATAGCCAGGATACGAAAGGATATTGAAAATGGTTTTCAACGTCAGCTTGACAATATACCGATAGAGCATATTTTTACCTAAATACTTAGATTTGCAGTGACAATTGCTGAGTTTACGATCTTGCTTGTTTTTATTTTCAAATTAAATCAAGTAAGTACATAGTAGGTATCGTATATATCACGGGATTAGGTATTGTAGATAAAAATGGCGATCTATGTCTCTTCCTTTCCCACTGACAACATAACGACGCCCATAGCTCAACACCAGGGTACCAATTCTCTTAAATTAAGTTAAGCGACCATACTATAGCCAACAGATAAATATTCTACAGCAATAGGTCACAAATTTGGTATTCTTTTATGTGCCACGAAATAGTCGATTAGTAGTCGATTAGTAGTCTCTTGAGGGCTTTGTCATTCATTTGTCTTTGCGAATGATTTAGTTGTCGATGTTGCCAATATTTAATAAAATTATTGTTCGAAGAAATTGATCAACCGATTGATAGATTTTTTTCGACCTAGAATAAGCTTAGACATACTTTAAAATACAGAATATTTATTTCTATAAGATTTACATGCATTTTTTGCATAAATTGCACGTTAATTTTCGAAAAAACACCGAAATAGTGTTTGGGTGACCGAACGACTGAACGACTGAACGACGGACGACCGAACGAAATGCCATTAGAGAACAACTGTCAAATAGCGAAGAGAATACCGTTTGGAACTGCCACTCATGTGACATTGCGGAGTAGAATACCAAATAAAGCGTAAAGTAATAAAATGTACGGCCGATCGCTGTCCACTGTCAACTTATCTGTTAAGAGAATACCAAAATGTGTCATTTCATACAATTCACATTCTAGAGAGACACCATTTTTCATTTGGTAATTAAGAGAATACGGGCCCTGAATAACTGACAGTGGTAATTATTTATATAAACTTATTTATTAAAATCATTGACCCTCATCAATCAGTGCTGCTCATAAACCACTTAAGTAGCTACTAGTGACTCATGAGCTGAGTGACGTTCTCTAGTCCTGCATCATAATAAGTATGTTTTTGTTTACGTTGGCTCACCCGCACCGCGTTCATGTACCTTCCTTGGATGCGTGGACAGACGTCAGCGGAGGGCGACGGCGCACTTCATTTACTACGATTCTAATCGAATGAGTTTAGAATTCAGGTCATCAGTTCGTTGACGAGAAGACCCAATAAACTTAACCATAAACGGTTTAGCTCTACCAAAATTATACTGAAACCACATTCTTTGCTGCCCTGCAGGAAACCTTTGAAAATCCTTATCGAAATAATCATGTAGGTACCTACTATAAAGACGTATCCCTACTATGACCATAGGCAAAGATTTAATTTTGTGTTGGACATTTTAACAACAACCAGATAAGAAACGTTATCAGCCGCACTCTTGCTGATCAAGTACCTATTCCTGGCAATTTCGATGAATGCCACCCTCGGAAAGTTAAACAGACTTAATTAAAAAAACAGAGCTAAGTAATCCTCGTGGCGTCATTTGCTATTTCGTATCAATTAACTAATTGTATTCTTTGAGGTAGGTAAGTATTTTTATAAGAATTCAAAGGTCAATTTCAGTACTTGGATTGACTGTTTATTATTTTATTTAAGTAAGCTTAAAGCTGAAAGTAAGCTTAAAGCTGTTAAAAAAGTAAGTTAAAAAAGTAAGCTTAAAGCTGAAAGTATTAAACCAAAAAAGGTATGAAGGTGGTGGTGGCAATATTTATATACTTAAATAGGTAGGTAGGTACTTATACATTGGTATGTATTGACCTACCAACAATAATCGTCCCGTGTTGCCGGAAAAATATTCACATGGTTACTCCATTATTTTAAACGTAAGTTAAATAGTTTAACTGTACACACTGCCATCATATACTTAATGTCGAACATCTTTGAGTAGGTAAGTAGATAATTATGATTTCCTTTAAAGTCTCCGCTTACTGGTGTCACTCGTTCCAAACATTTGTAGAGTCATGTAGAGCATACTTTCTCCATTGACACCTCATGGTGATACGACATCGACTGGTTATTACCATGGACTGGCCAATCCTGTCAATAGAACTTGGTGGCGAGCAAAGATGAAGGTCTTTGCCCTGCAGTGAGATGAAATAGGCTATTGCTAGACTGTTTCCATCACATTTGACGGGACTGTTAGGGATTGCACGATTTCAGGCGTTTAAAGGTAGAGATTAGTACCTAGTTATTGAGATTATGAATAAGTGTTAAAGCCGCAAAAATGGAATTGCTCGCGCACACATAGGTAGGCAGTTGGCGGATTACACAAATTAACTAGGTACCCTAATTTAATTCACACTTCCATCTTGCCCTGTATCACGAATTACCTATTTAAAAGTTATTTTGGCTAGTCACGTTTAAGTAGGGAGGTATCAGTTATTAAAGAAATATTATTACCTACTTACGAGAACCTAAGTATCTACAAAAGACTAAAAACTTATAATGTTTGCCTATTTTTAGTAATCTGTGTGGTGACCCCGTGATGAATGGAGTTTTCAGACAGGTAAGCGAATTTACACTCTACTTACCTACGCTCTACATATACGAGGTATACTTACTTAAGTTTTCTACATTACCTTTGTACCTACATACACGTTGACATTTAAAGTTACCGAGACTTTTGTCCGTGTGTTTAACCTTTCAGTAGATATAGGTAGCTAGATTCCAGCATAAATACCTGTCTAAAAATCATGAAAAACCAGTTACAGAAAAGGCTAATATAGCGGAAATCAAAAATAGTAACAACAAAGAGTATTATTATTAATTTTATTGGCATTTCATGAAATGTAGTCTTGTCGAAATGATCAACATGAATTAAAAAAAATATTTGACATTCGATTTGACAGGCCTTGATTTTTGGAATAGGGTTGGGACATGTGAATTAAATATATTTTATTTTATCTAGGTATTTAATTTCAATCGAATACTGACTGATTACATTTTTTAAAACCTATTAATAGGCATAAATCTCTTTTAATTAAAATAATTAAATGGGAAAAGGCTACAAACAAACACGAAGAATTCAGTTGTACTTATCTACCTATTCTGCTTACCTAGAGAAAAATTATGTCCAAAGGCAATTTTACTTAGGTAGCTTCTTTGATAGGTAATCATTTAACCGTATGCGTTTTCGCATGCATTGCAAGAAAGATGTATGTATGCTGATTCTTTATTTTTAGAAATCCTTTGGAGCATGTGATCGTCAAATTACAACACTGTCATCATATGCGCGAGCCGCACGTATATCGATAGGCACGGCAGCAGTAGGTATCGGGAATTTATTCACTCGCAAAATGGCTGCCAGCACAAACTCTTCGTGTCCGTGGCCAAACAGGCAGGAGGATTACGAATTACGGGATGTTATCGGTATGTAGAATCTGTTTTTTAGACAATAGTGTCTTATTTCTGTAATAATTACTATCTATTTCCCAATATTTGTATAATAAAAACATCGATTGCGGCTCTATACGTCAAGCTGTCAAAATTCGAAGTGTCAATGATTTTCCAACCAAAGTTAACCTATTTTTCAAAAGTAATAAATTAAATTAATAAATTCTGTGAATGTATTACTTTTCCTAAAATGTCTGTTGGCTCTTCTATCTTATTTTTTTGTCACAGAGGCTTTCCTTTTCATAGAAGGTTTTATAGAGCCCGGACGATTCGGTAAATAACATTTGTTTGTCAAGGTTTTGAACTCCTGCCAAATAAATAATTTAGTTAATTTTATGACTAACAAAATGTATGAACTTATCATTTACATTTAAATTACTGCCTAACTTAGCAAAAAAGTTATAAATTACAATATAACCTTAGCATGCAACCTTAAAAATTATCTGTCTGGTGATGAGTTGTTAATCATGTTGACTAAAATGTACCATAGTTTAATTTAAAAATTCCTGATCACAGGTGTGGGAGCTACAGCCGTTGTATATGGAGCTTATTGCAAGCCAAGAGAAGAGAAATGTGCTATTAAAAGAATTAACTTAGAAAAATGGAATACTTCTATGGATGAATTATTAAAAGAAATTCAGGTAAATTGATCAATACAAATAGTCTATTCATAGGATGTTATTTTATTAGATACAAATACTTTTAGAAGTGACTCTACATACAAAAGCTTACTTTAAAAAACTAACGATAATTTTTGATATTAAAAAAAAACCATTACAGTTGACCTTCTATTATACAGCATACCTATTTTTACTTTAATTAAAAATAATTATTAATTTAATTAAAAACATTTTTTGACAATAAAATTAACCAAGTATTTTGATAACACAAGTTGGTCTTTCGGTCAAACTTGTTTAAGTTCTAATAAAATATTATGTTATTGTATGGTAATATTTTGATGTTGTTATTTTATTATTTAGTTTCTTTACTTGGATTCTTTGCATGACTAATATTAGTATACTTTATATTGTTTCCACAGGCAATGTCAAGCTGTAACCATGAGAATGTGGTGACATACTATACCAGTTTTGTAGTAAATTATGAGCTGTGGCTCGTCCTGAGGCTGCTGGAAGGTAAAAGAAGCCTAAACTATCAGGCTGACATTAATTTAAATCAGGATTATTATAAAAAAGTGAAAATAGACATTTTAATATTAACAATAAGTACATAATACTTGAAAATTCTATCGGCTCACTTGCATAAATTGAGTACGGAATGCAAGTGTTGGATGTGTTTCATTTTTCCTCATGAATAAAATAAGGATATACATTAATTTAATGTTTTTTTTTCAGGTGGCAGTTTACTGGATGTCATAAAACATAAAATGAAAGTTTCCAATTGTAAACATGGTGTATTTGATGAGGCGACCATTGCTACAGTTTTGAAGGAGGTTTTAAAGGGCCTTGAATATTTTCATAGTAATGGACAGATTCACAGGTAATTTATTACAATACAGCTTATTCATGGAAATAACAAGTATGTGTATTTGCTGATGCATTATAATGTAATATGAGTACCTACTTAAAAGTGTTTGATGTATAACATCTATTCAATTTCAATATTTATTCTGATCTGTTTATCATTTTTCAACATTTAAAACCAAAATGGAATTATACCTAGTATCTTTTATTGAACACTTTATAAAGATATTGTTAAAGTATTATAAGTACCTACCTACACCAAGACAAGTAGAAAAGTTCAAGAGAGGTCTATGTATGTCCAACACTACGGTTGGAATAATTTTTCCTTACTGCTATTTTCGTTTAATACTAAAATTGATAAACAATCTTATGTTCTAAAACATAGTCCTGTCAGTGGGAT
Source organism: Anarsia innoxiella (assembly GCA_947563765.1). Classification (NCBI taxonomy): domain Eukaryota; kingdom Metazoa; phylum Arthropoda; class Insecta; order Lepidoptera; family Gelechiidae; genus Anarsia; species Anarsia innoxiella. The sequence continues at coordinate 7,393,310 of OX387390.1, forward strand.
ATGAGAATATCGAAATCTTCATTTAAAAAATTGTGATTATTTATTTTGACCAATCACCGGTTGCTGTGTAATGTCTTTGTAGGATGTAAAAAAAAATATTATGCGTACTTTACTTTTTCGGCTTGTGCATTTGCGTAGTATTATATGAATAAATAACACAGTGATTCTTGGCAACTGGCGAAAGATAAGCAATGCGAATTTATTTATTTTGCCCATATAGTTATAAATCTTCCAGATGTATCAATATTTTACAGACCATAACATTGTAACCGAGCCAATATACTTAGGAAACCCTAGGAGTTCTATGTTGTTACAGACTAAAGTCATAACCAATCAAAACCATTTTTACCCGATGTCTTCAGTCAAGACCACTTTTGGTGGGTTATGAGTTTTGACTGTAGCATTTATAAATTCCAAGTGGATGCAAATTACAAAAACTTATTCTCTTCATGTTATTAAATCATTATTATCTTATTAAACACAAATCTCATATATTTTCAGAGATATAAAAGCAGGAAATATTTTATTAGGAGAGGATGGAGCTGTACAGATAGCAGATTTTGGGGTCTCTGCCTGGCTGGCTACAGACAGAGATCTGTCTAGGCAGAAGGTCAGACATACATTTGTTGGTACGCCATGCTGGATGGCTCCAGAGGTTATGGAGCAGGTAAGTGTATTATATACTGATTATTGAGTAGGTAGTTTCTTTTGCCAATTATGTCTTGTGAAGAGCAAAAAAAATAAAAATATTTACTGTTAAATATTTAAATTTCAGGATCACGGCTACGATTTCAAAGCGGATATTTGGTCATTTGGTATAACGGCAATAGAGATGGCGGCAGGTACGGCGCCGTACCACAAATACCCGCCTATGAAGGTTTTAATGTTAACCCTTCAGAATGACCCACCTAATTTAGATACCGGTAAGAAAAAAATTCTATTAAACTAGTATAAAAAGTATATTTAAAAAACAACTGCAAATAAACAGCAAATTTTTTTTAATTTTCCAGGAGCAAACGAAAAAGATCAATACAAAGCGTATGGGAAAACATTTAGGAGAATGATAGAGGATTGTTTACAAAAGGATCCGACGAATAGGCCTACTGCTACCGAGTTATTAAAACATCCCTTCTTTAAGAAAGCCAAAGACCGGAAGTATTTAACGCAAACTCTCGTTGCCATTGGACCTAGTATGGAAGCTAGGGTGTCTAAGGCAAGTTGAAATCTTTGAATCTTGTATATTTCACGGAAAATAACGAGAATCGTAAGTTGATCAATTTTCAAGGTAGTTGACCAACTTTCGGAAAATCATAAACGGAACCTAGATAATATGTATCAGTTAACGTAAAAAATTCTGTTTACTGATCAACTGGAATTCACCAAAGCTGTCAAAAACCTGGGAGTGTTGTTTGATACAACATTGTCTTGGTCGGACCACATCACCGAGACCAGCCGTAAAATGTTTTCATTGTTGCTGCAACGCTTACAAAATCTCTGCATTCGTTTCATCTTTGGACTGCGCAAATTCGATCACGTGTCTGAATACAGGAGGAAATTGAAGTGGCTTCCCATTCGTTTGCGTCGCGATGAACATGTCCTCAGCCTGCTCTTTAACATCCTATATGATCCTCGATCCCCTCCCTATCTTAAGGAACGTTTCCAATGGCTTGCTGGTAGCCACAACCGTCACCTTCGCTCCGACTCGGACAATAAACTGTTGGCTCCATTTACAAGATCTGGCTATTACTTTCACTCCTTCACCGTGCGCTCCATCTCTCTCTGGAATGACCTCCCAGCTGAAGTTCGTGGCTCGGAGTCGCTGGCAGTCTTCAAGAGAAGATTGCATTCATATCTCCTCTCTAAGGCTTATGGCAACTAATACATTAGGTCGCTTCTATGTGTATTTTATATATATATATATATATATATATGTATACTATTTATATATATATATATATATATATATATATATATATTTTGTATTATTATCTATATTTGTACACTTTATTTATTTAATAAGTAGTAAATTACAGTATTTATTTATTGCCCTGCTCTACTCTACAGTCTTCCTAAACTAGTCCTACTCCAAAGGTTGTCTGGAAGAGATCACTTTTAGTGATAAGGCCGCCTTTGCGCACAATGTTTTAGTTTTAAGTTGTATTTGTATTTCTTCGTGTGCAATAAAGAATTTCTATCTATCTATCTATCTTACGAAACGTTGCGATTAATTTATCCATTAACAATTTGGCTTTACGTGGATTGACCGATCACTGCTCAGCGTATCATTTACCTAACGTTAAGCAGTTCCACTTTAGGATTACGCTTTCAAACTCGATTAGGTATTTTCGTTCAAGATTTGTCATGTTTGAGCAATATTTTAAGCTGAAACTTCCTTCTGCTACTTGTAGGCTAGTAAACGGCAGCCGGGAGCCTCTGGACGTTTACACAGGACTGTGACGGGGGAGTGGGTGTGGAGTGAGGAGGAAGAGGAGAGCGAGGAGCCCAAACAGGAGCGGGGAGAGGACAGCCGGCCTATGAACAACATTGCTCGGAGCGAGTCCAGTGCCAGCAGCAGCGATGAAGAGGTGACGTTGGTTTAGCCTGATTTATATTACGAACCTAGTTGCACGAAAATAGTTTCATTCATCAACAGTTTCACGTGTAAATTAGCACTTTCACCATGCATGCATCATGAGAGGGCTAATATAATTTCAAAATTAATGTCATGAAACTAGTTTCGTGCTACTAGAGTCTTAATGTAAATCCGGCTTTAACGTGAGAGATATGATGCTTACATCAATCATCAAATGATTGATTGATTGAAGAATGAACATTAAAATATTTCAACTATTTATTTTCAGAGTCCATCTACTAAGGTTTATAACGATGACGCGGAAGATCCAGTTATAAACCTAGTTCTTAGGTTAAGGTTGGTAATTCAACTTAAAGTCTTATAAATTATTTTAAAAAGTACCTTATAAATGACCACATTAATTCTGATTCGTAGGAACTCCCGACGAGAACTGAATGACATTCGGTTTGAGTACATCAAAGGCAAAGACTCTGAGGAGGGAATAGCTACGGAATTGGTGGGGGCGGGGCTTGTGGATCCTCACGACTCAGTGCCCATCTCAGTAAACCTAGCCAAGCTGCTCGAATCGCAAATTGAATCTCGAACTGCGCCCAAAACTGTCACATTCCACTTGGTAAGTTTCTAAATTTTAAAAGTTATTACTTTTAGGTATACATAGAAGAATTTAGTAAAATTTTCAAAAAAATCTTCTAATGGTATTTAGGAAATCAGATTAACCATAGTGCGGCCTATCATTTACTTTAGCTTTTTTGTTTTTCTGTCATGCATGATAATCGATAAAAATGTAAAGAAAGATTAAAAGCACAACTTAGTTTTTTGACTAACGTTTTTGTTTGCTACATTTTTTTCAGAATTCGGTGGGGCCCAATGAAAACTTCGACGATAAAGCACTGGTAGGATTTGCGCAGATTTCAATTATTGATTAAGGAATTGGTAAGGGTCAAGAAATTCGATAGTAGTAAAACGAGATATGGTGCTAACAGGTTTGAAAGTGCTTCTTCTATATAAAAGTTTCTAATGAAACAAGTTAAAAATATTTAAAAATACCCATTTTAGGCAAAACGACATGATATTTTGATTTATTTATGGATTAAATACAAGATATAAGACTAAGGGCAAGTTAACATAACACTGGTTTTCTCAGAGAAGACAGCTAGAAACTCCAATATAAGTAAGCAAATTATATTGGGACGGTCGCTTTGCTAGAAGTCAAACGTGGATACTTATTATATACTATTAAAAATTAGCTAGAAATAAAAGCTTTTTATAATATAGTAATATTAGTCCCTGATCCTATAAATAATTTATCTTATACTTAAGACCCAGCTTATAGATTTTGTGCCTTACTCGAACAACTAGCTATTAGAACAGAATATTACTAACTTTGGTTAGAAGTCTAAGAACATAAGTAGACGCGAACTGTTTAATTAAAGCAATAATATAATTCTTGCGATCGATGAGCTAGAGCCAAAGATGTTTAGTCATGGAAAAACAATTTATAGAAGAGAACCTCTTCTTTGTTTTTATTACTTCTAAACATATAGCTATACAAAACTATCTTTGAGGTGTCTTTCAGAGTTTTTACTTTACATTTGTGCGAATATACGTAGTGTAGATTTTACTCTTCTTTTACTTCTTCTTATTCCATAATTCTTTATACAAAAGGAACCATAAATATAGTGAAAACTCATGGTGAAAACCTTAGAAAAAATAACTTAGCCGTTATTATTTTAGCCACGCTCTGTTTTACTTATTTTCGTAACAATACAGTCTTATTTTTTTACAAGCGATCAATATAAGGCCAGATATCTAGCCAAAATACCAGCTTGAAAACTCGAAGGTTCTTAATTTGTTTTTCTTATTAAATAAACTTGTTTCAACGGTTAATTTGGACGCTTTATATAGTATTGTAAGATTTATTATGTCTATTTACAAAGAGTGATGAAGTTAGCTTGATTTTATTGCATTTAGGAAGTAAATAAAAATTGTATGTTTTGATTTTACTTAAAATCTTCGTCATTTTCTGGCCAGCTCTCCACGTATGCATCCAGTCCAGATAGAAAAAAAGTGTTGAAGGATTTATATTACTTATTTAGACTACTGACAAGCGTAAGATATTGAGTATTCAACAATATTTAATTCAAGTTAAGAAAACAGCACATTCTGCTGATAAGAACGAATATGTTCTTCAATCATACTTTCTTTTTCGATCTCTTAGAAAAATGCACATAATTGTCCGTCAATGTACGGATAGATGTTACGTAGATAGCGTTAATTTATAGATTCAATTATTTGACGTTATGAATATTATTCGAATTACTTATCGATATTTATTTATTAATATTTTTAGCTATAATTGTAACTTTCTATTTAAATTAAATTAAATGTACTGACTTGTATTGCCGTGAAATCTTATGACTTTTTATTATTGTAATTCTGGCCATATAGGGGCCTATTTCATTGTTATTAGCAATGTGCGCAGGACTTGTATATGTTGCCAAGTGGTTTACAAGGCTATGTAGTCCTCAATATTCCTTTACTCATTCCTATATTAAACAGAGAGAGAGAGGTGAGGTGAGGTCATTCGACAGCATAGATAGATCATCTTTCTTATTACATATGCTAATTCTCGCGATGATGTAATAAAAATAGATATTATACCTTATCGTCCCCAGTGAGAGTCATACTGCAAAGCAAACATTCTCGAAACTGGGCTATGGGATTCCGCTCTACACTGCTTAAGTATGAATTAGTTAGATTGTTAAATAATATATAATAATGCGCTGATACGTATACAGTTGTGATGTTTAGAACAACATGAAACTAGGTTAGTCATGTACGTAATATTTTGTATTTTTGTAGACATTTTTATTTACTTAGTTTATAAAATATGTATGTTATGCTGGCTGATAAAAAGGTAGTATTGATTTTACAAAGTTTTGATTTAAAAATGTTGTCATTTTAGAAAAATTTTCGTGTAAACAAAAGGGCAATAAAGCGAGGATACTTATGTATTTTTGTACGTGTGGATGATGGGTCTTATGATAAGTATCAATTATGAATTGAGAAATTATACAAATGTAATTTTAGACTAAAGCACGCTAGTATTACAGAAAGCATTTTAAATAAATTTTAAGCAATTTAAATAAATTTGCCATATATTTCGTTATTATACTTATAGTTCCTCATTAGTATGGTAGCATGTATGTAACGTGTAACGCGATTATGTATTAACATTTTTTTTATACTTAGTTTTAAATTTATTATTTAATGTAGCGTTTAGTTTATACAGTAGTGCATTATGGTCTTTTATTTATTTAAATAATCGACAATGATCAAATACTGTGTAACTTAAACTCTAATGATTATTATTAGCACTGAAATATTGTTATAAGTAAATGAATTCATATCACGTTTATCACGTATTGGATAACTTTTTGGACTTTATCTTTGAGTCAAGAGAACATCTTGAGTGTAAACGAAATATTTACTTTTGTTTGTTTATAAAATTTCAGTTGTTTTAAAGTCAAAATGATCAAATCCTAAACCGAGATTTATCTATTACCATTACACACAGGATATTAATTCTTTTTGATTTCTGTATAAATAATGTGAACCAAAATTAAAAACTTGTTTTTTCAAAAGCGGTATTTATGTAAGTTTTTTTTAAATCTTATTAAATAATTTCAATCATATCACCCAAGGAATTGTTATTACCTTTTTAAAATAAATAACAGTGTAACAATAGGGATGACGACTTTATTATATGAGTTGGTGCTCCCACACTGCATGTTATAAAATGATTGTAAACATTTTCTAAAAAAACTTTTAGTAAACAATTTTTTTGTTATGAAATGTTTGCAAACATTTTTGTACCTATACTAAAAGTTTGTTATAAAATGTTAGTAAACATGTTATAAACTGTTAGTAAACATTTCATAACATGCAATGTGGGCGCAATAATATGGTGTCTACACACCAAAGCCGCCGGCACAGCTGCACGAACCCGGTGGGCAAACCCGGCGGCTTTTGAATGTTGCAAAAAGGTCTATCTACACACATAGAAAATGTATGGAATGATATTTTTTCCAGGACACGGCCCGGATGTGTATAAATCGACCTTAAGCCGGCCGCAAGCTCGGCGGTTTCTGACAGCTGCAATTCATATCACGTAAAGCCGCCTCGGCATCGCCCGGCGTATTATGCCGCAGGGCCCGTTGGCTTTGGTGTGTAGATGTCGCAGCCAACTGGTTAAAACAGCTGTTCAATTAAATAGCTAGTTGATTGAACAACGACTTTCAATCACACGGCTATACGTCGTTTAGCCGTCTTGTCGACTGCAACGTTCAACACTACAGCTAGACGACGCTTAGCCAACTGGTTAAAAGGAAAATTAACTAGGGTGTTCATTACTTTAATATGTAAATTGAAAGAATTGGTAATTTTTTTGTAATTTCTTGGAGATTATTCTTGGATGAAGTTTAAGAGGTCATCACAAGTTTGATGAAATAAGTAAAAATGAAAAAAAAAAAATAACCATTATATTTTTTGGTAAACTTTTTGTAATTTACAAAAAATCTTTAAATTTTGCATCACTTGTATTACTCATATGTACCTCTATAATTTCTGTATGTTTAATAACACTATTATCTTATATTTACTACTTTACTTTTGAAAAGTATTCTTAAACTATCAAAAACACCGGGTAGTTGACGCCATATTGAAAACAAAACGCAGCTAGCGCCGCGGTGGTGGCGAGCAACGAACTAATTCAATTACCCGGCGGCTTTTAAATCAGCTGTAGTGTTGAACGTTTTAAGCGCCTCAAATATTCAATTAAAAAGCTAGCTGTGTGATTGAATGTCGTTGTTCGATCAAAGGGCTAGCTGTTTAATTGAACAGCTATTTTAACCACTTGGCTGCGACATAGACACAATACAATGGCATTCTATTTTATAATGAAGTCGTCTGTTAGACTATCCAAGAGTAAGAGGACAAACATTTTTTGCTTGGTCAAATTAATAAAATGTAATTAAATTACTAGGAGCATCAAAATTCTGGTTTGGGTTTTCTTAGACGTCACTTCTAGTTACAAATTGTACCTAGGCGTAAAGTATCGTTAAACGTTATTTTATCGTGTAAAAATGTAAGAAAAATACGATTGCGGTTCATTTTTAATTTTGGATGAGTCTGACGAATTAAGTCGGCCGTCTAGTCAGCCTTTTAACAGTAAATAAGTATATTTGATTTCTGTGTAATAACGATATTATGATATAAATCTGATATTTACATATCAAAATGTAAAGTATTATTATACACGATGCGAATACACAAATACTACTAAACACCATTCTAGTACTTAAATAAAATATGGTATTTATTAAAATCATTGTTTATTTTCATCCAAGCATTTGTAGTCTGTAAGATGTATCGTTAGTTGGCATTAGCAGTATACTTGGACACTTGTATGTAGTAAAAAAATCGCTAGTAAATTCAATTAGGTTTGATAAATAAGACAACAGAAATAACACAAAACGATCTGTGCCTTGATGTTCATTCAGACTCATCTCATAGCACGTAGCAAATTCTAGAATAAATAGTATACTTACGTAATGTTATACGTTATACCTACTGACACAGTAAGCAAACGTTACCTATGACCCTAGTTTTATAACGAGAAATAAAGTTGATGAGTAATACACATGTAATTGTTTGTATTAATAAAGGTATCGTTTACTTCCTTAGCGTAAAGCAACATAAGTGAGTATAAGTACTTTGTATCTTTTATCATTGATGATCTCATTGGTTTTTAAGCTGGGAAATAGTCAAAACAAACGCGTTGCCAATCAGACCCTGGAATTAGATATGACAAATAGTACCTACCTACATGAGTAAATAGCATTTTTGTTAAATAGTGAATAAATAGTTAATGACTAAACATACTTACAGTAATAAAAGTATTTATCAAACAATATTAAAATATACATAGATGTAGATTCTAATTTTCAAATATATAAAAAAAAACAGTTTGCAAATCGTATTTCCATCCTTTCCTGACGAAAGTTGTTCTGCGTCATGGATAGATTGTGCCTCTTGATTTTCTTCGGGGAGGTACATGTAGGCTTCATGTAGGTAACATGAACGCTCTGATCCTGACAGGCCAAACTTCACTCTGAACCCGCGAGGCGCTGGAAAATAAACTGTGTTTCTCTGGATATTTGAGAATATTGTGTAGGTACTTACGTAGTTCCAAATTCTCAAAACACCCAACTGTTGTTATTACACTTCTGTCGATTGATTAGCTCGCGAATAAACACAATCGCTCCATGAGTCGGTCGTGTTTACGGACTATATAATTGATATGGCCGTAATCGTCACGTCATCACGTGAGAAGGTCTGTGGGTCAAATTATTAGAAGCAATAGCAAGGTCAAACATGTACTCGTGAAATCATTTACTCGTTACTAATTGTACATGCTAATTCTACTTCAAGCTTTCAGACTATGAAAAATGCCTATGCAAATGTACTCGTACCTATATCTATCGTCAACATTTCTGAAAATTATGGTAAATTACCTGAATATTTTTTTGTTTATAAGGAGAAAAAGCATTGGGTTCAAAACTTTATCTAGGTACTTCTTTGTTGATATACGCAAAAAAATTAAAATTTATTAATACCTGCTTACTTATTTTCTTGCCTGTCAAATTATTAACTTTAAATAATTAATAGATAAATACATTCTAATGCCGAAATTTGTAAACAACGCACCCTGTCTAGAAGAATTTGATAAAAGTTCGAAATTCCGACGCAATTTTTTTCAACCTTGGGGATTTATCTTCGTTACTACTAATTATATGATTTCATTTGTTAGTACACGCATTGGTGTGTGTGTACCCTTACATAATAATCAGGAGCGATGCTAACCAATAGGGTATATAAGTGCGCGAGTGGAGCGCCGAGCTCATATTGCTATACGTTACTGCGAAAACTACATTATTACTTTATGAAAATGGTTTCAAAAATAATATTTGCCTTTGCTGTGCTTCTGTTAGTGTCTACGGTGGCGGCCAACCCCTTGCTATCGAATGAATGTAAGTTGGTGCGATGTAGTTTATTTAAATTCGCTGCTGTGTTACATAATGTATTATCACTTAAGCTAATTGGGGGTTTACCTCGGTGTTTGATTCAGAAGACAGGAACTTCTATTAGTGAGTGGCTATGAAATTTTAAAAAGCTGTAGGTAATTTGTGTGTTATTTCTAATCTTCTTTGCCTTAACTATTTAATTTGTGATCTATTTATATAATATTATTTTATGCCGTTTTTATCGTAAGTAACATTTGTTAATTGCTTTTTTTCTGATTTCCAATTGCTTTCCTACATGATAGGTAGGTATTTAGTTTTTTTGTATTACCGAACATAGTTTGGTACTAATATAAATAAAGAATTAATGAAATAAATTAAAGTTCACTGCATAAAAACTGGAAGAGATCTGTGTAGTTTGATTTCAGCATTTCAGTTTAGCAAAGTTGTGTAGGCCTAGGGGTAGGATATCCGTTTACAGTAGCAGGTATCTACATTGTTGTTTTTATCTATTTGTAAACAATGTTTTCGATATTTTTTATAAATATTATTTAAGTTTATGTAAAAATTGTGTTGCTCTATTGGAGTCGAATATTGCCTGAACCTTAAGATTAGTTTTAGACCTACTCGTAGACGTTCTTAGGGAAAATCAGTTTTTCTAAAGAGTCCAATTCAGTACAACAAACTTCGTTAACCTTAATAATGAAATAACCATTAGATCTATACATACAGTTCAGCATAGGCATGTCGAAAGATTTTGAAATCCTATTCCAAAATGCAGATACACATTTACTGTTTACAACAAAAACTTTATTTCGGTATTTAACTAATGTTTTAAGAAGATTAAAGCCATTTTTATAATTATTTTTAAATACTGCGTGAAAACAGCTCTCCGTGTCATGGCGTCGCGTGTGACGTCACACTTTTGTAAACGTCAAATGTGTTCCCGCCCGGCTAGACAACAAAGTAAACAAACGTTTCGTATTTCTTGTGATAAAAATGAATTCTAAAGTTTATCAGTGGTGTGCAGTACCTCTGTGCAAAAATACATCAATAAAGACACCCAACAAGGTGTTTGTTCATGTCCCATACATAAAAAAAATAAGAGATAAATGGTTACAGCTTGCACGGCGAAACCCGAACGAAGTAAAATTAAATTCGTCACTTTATTTCTGTGAAGATCACTTTGATGTGAGTATGTTATCATGTATTGATAGATTTTTAACTTCATGTTTGACGTGAAATAGATGAAATGACAATAATAACAAATAACAATAATAACAAAAAAAATACAAGGAGGTTTTCACGTTTCTAAATTCGGAGGAGCAAAATTCTTTATTGGTTGCCAGGAACTCGCCCAACATTAGCAAATCGATCCTGGGCAAATTGGAACTGTTTGCCCTGATAAACCCTGGTTCCATTATAATAAATTTGTAGTTATTCACAAAAATAAACAAAAAGTCAATCCTATCGTACTTACAATCAGTCAAAACAACACAGTGATGTTTGTTTACATGAGTATGACGTCATGCGCTGTGATTGGCGTTTCAGTCAAAATGGCCGATTGCAGTATTTTACTCTTTTATTTTATAGAAAATCTTGTTAATCTCAATTTTTTAAATAAAACTAAAATAGTTTTTTGAATCCTTTAAATGTGTATTTTCCCCTGAAATCATTAAATCTTCGATTATTTCATAGTGTCGTCACGCCTATTGTATAGTACTGAAGCACATGACCAGATGGGAGTAATCGCAGTGGAAGTCATCACGTGAAATTCGTCGATAGCTCTTATCTACGAGGCAAACACATACAAAACAAATTAAGGGAATATACAAAGTTATACGTTCAGTTTTATCCAATAGAATTTAGTTTAAAATTGCTTCAAGCTGTTTGCAACTGTTGTAAACCAGATATACCGCGTTGCAAACTATAGAATTTCAGTATTTGAAGTTAACTCTTTGAAAAGAGCTTTAATTACAGGAAGTCGAGACTGAACTGACGTTTGCTGAAGGATCTATCTGTACTGTAATTACTGTTATGTAGGCCATTCACAAAGCTTTCAAGCTCCTTTTATTTATATTCAACGCTTAGGTAGATAAAGAAGTTTAATAAAATTATGTAGAAAAGAGATTGTAATTTATATCTCCTTATTGATTTTTTGTTTTGGTAAATGACAACAGTAATTTCTTACGTTTTAGCATACAGCAAGGTCCAGAGGCCGTGTGTGGAGCAAGGCGGTATTTGTTTGGCAATCGAAAACTGTGATCCAAAGGATATCGTAAGCGTCGCACCCGCAGAGGTCCTGTGTCCTGTGCAACGTACTACGAAACTAACGTGTTGCTACGATTAAGTAAGTAATATCCTTTTCACTGTATCCCATGATAAATTCTCGAACTATGTATGTCTAGGATCGTAAGTATAATAAGTAACTAGTTTTCTAAGAATATCTAGAATCTAGACAATTACATGTCTGTTATAGATAGGCAGTTATATTTATATTATTGTTTGTGTTAGTTTTATATATTTACAGTATTCTTTACTTGTTGCAGGTCTGAATACAACTACAATTTGACCCTTAAAGTATGCTTAAGTCCGCCTTAACAATAGTTATTTAATACTTATTTACTTAATGATATTACTTAACAAGAATGTAGGTAAATAGACATCCTAGTTTGTAAATAAGAACTTAATATTTAAGTAAATAAATCCTAAGATGACTTCTACCTTTTTTACTTATTGACTTAATTATATTTATAAATTACTTTACTACCGCATGTGTCGTAACTAAGTTTGACCCTTCATGACAATGATACATTGTTAAATCTACTACTATTGAACTAGGAAATGAACTTGTGTGTCGTTGTAACTAATTCAAGTTGTTTCAATGAAAATATAAAGGACAAGAATTAATTACAATATTGTTATTTAATTTCAAGGGAATATATTTATTTAAGAATTACTTGAGTAAATATTGTCTTTTACAAGTTTAGTATAGAGAAGTACAAGAGTAAGTAGCGCATTACAGTGAATCGTTGTTTAACATAATTTCTAGTTATAAAAACCTCGACTTGTTTTAAAATATTTCAATGGTCTTTAATAGCTAATGCCTGAATCAACAAAACAAATGAATTAAAAGCTCTAGCGAATTACCTGTCAATTTATTTGAGCTAAACGCGATAGCCTAGTTAAAAATAAGATAAATTTCCATTTATCAGACAACCGTCGAAACAATAAGCTTGGCTTATATCAATTCACTAATTAATTTACAATCCTTTGTTCAGAATTTGCTGGTGCTGAACTCACAATGCGGCGGGCGTAGAGCTTTATTTCAGTAAGACAAATTCATACTTCCTATACAAGATCGCATACTCTGTTAAATAAATTATAAGCCGTAGGTAGCTTAGAGTTTGGTTGAGTTTTTATTGTTATATAACTTTATAAATGACTAGTGGTCGCTCGCAACTCCATTGTGGATCATTAAATAGTACTTTGAAAAAAAAATCTAAAAGTAGTCTATGTTACTCCAAAAGAATGAAGGATTCTAACGGTGAAAGATTTTTCCAAATCGGTCCAGTAGTATTTCGGAGTGATTCATCTAGGTAGTACCTACCCCGACTGTAGAATGTACTCAGTCAAATAATTATTAAATCGACCACATGTTCCTGACACTTGCAACCGTGGCAGTATATTAAGTTAGACGGGTCTTACTTGTAAAGTTTGAGTGAATAGTTGGCCGGCGAAGAACCAAGCCTGCGGCTTTTTCAGTTTTATTAAAAAGCTAATCATACAAAAGTTTACTTCTGTAAATACTACTAATTTTATTGCTTTGTAGTTGAAACAAAAACAAAAGTATTTTGTTTCAGTAAGAACTTATTTAAAATAAGTCGCCAGACTTTCAGTAGTTTCAGTATCGTAAAGTGGTGTTGAGTATACCCCCGCCAATATTTTGTACAGCCGGCCGGAGAGCGCGGCCGACTGCCAACCAACCACCATTCGAATAGTGAGAGCCCGCTTGAGCTCACGCGCGCGCTTTTTCGTCTCATTCATATTCGCACTTTCGTGGTTTCGACTTTGCAAATATTTGGTAAGTTGAATCATAACATTAATATTTTCCTATTCATAGATCAACTCTTTTTGCAGTTTTTCGCTCTTTGCAGTTTTAAAACTACTTTTTTAAAACAAAACTCCGCCGGGTGCTTTCTTTTTGCGAGCTTGCAAAGTTAGTGACATTTGAAATGTACCTAATTTGATTTTTAACTAAACTAAACTAAAAGAATACAAGCTACTCAAAAACAAATCTCAAACCGCCACCGAGGACAGTCAACCGCCAAAAATACTTACACGTAATGACAAACTACCATCAATAGTGTATTCATACCTTTAAAAAAAACAAATCACTCAACTTTATTTTCAAATACTCTTTTAGACGGAGTGGGTAGCTTTTTTATCTGAAGAAAAGGTCAAACATTTGTTACTTTAGTTTTCAGAGTAGGTGTAGTTTCTACTCGTACTGAACTCTGAGCGCACTGCACTGGTTTCGCCGCTTGTAGCGAACCTAGTAGGTATGTAGCGCTAGCTAAATGTTTTAAAAACCTAGTTATCTAATTATGCTTTTAAAATTAGTAGGTAAGTCATTTACTCTCATTCAGCGGTAACTAATTGCTAGTTATAACTAGTATCTGTTACCTATTTACTTACCGGGAACACAAAGTGTCTTTATTATCAAAGGATTTTCGGTAGGAAGTTTTACCTACCCTCATATTCTTGTCGGTTCTAATTAGGTCTTATAATTATACAGAAATACAAAAGAACTAATATATTATGTGTTGTCATATAAGTAATAAATACGATTATATATTGCATGAATTTGGCGAGGAGGTAGTTGTGTGATTAGAAGTAGAACACAGTTACGCCGGCGGCGATGACGGAGCGAGGCTGACTCAGACCGAATGGCCTGGAGCGGATTCAAAATAATTTTCAAAATGATTGTTCTGTAGATGAGTGCCTCGAGTAAAGTTGCCTGAGGTATCAAAAGCGGTGCTAGGTGTGCCTTTAATATCGGAGCGGGAGGCTGAGCGAACGCCGAGTGGCGACGGCCGCGGGCGCCGAGCGCGCCGCCGCGTGCCGCGGGCATGCCACTCCCCGCCGCCCTCACACCATCCAACCACCTCATATGCCCTCTTTATAAAATAATCATATTTGCATGTAAGTTCTGCACTCGATATCGGTACCAAAAATAATTTATTACCTCAGTGCATTTCGTACGGAGCCAAAGGCGATCGTGATGGTGAAATTGCGCTTGGCGATGCTGCTGTCAATTTAATATTACCTACTCATTTACCTGCATTTCTAAATTATTAATTTTATATCATGTAGGAGGTACCTAGGTTATAAGGTAGGTACCTTATTACCTACATCCAGTTAAATTTTCACTTATAATTACCTCTACTTACTCGTCATTTTGTCAATACTTCATAAAATTATTTATACGAGGGGCGTTCAATGTATTCTCGGTATAGGCATGAAAGAAAAGTCGGAAAATTACGAAAAAAATATATTTTTTAATTTAGTCCCTTAGACCCTCAATAAATTTGTTAGATCCAGAAATAAGGATCTCTAAAGCTATTATAAAAAAATCTTCCGACTTCTCCTCAGAATGGGCGCCTTTATTTCATTATCGTTGGAAAATCGCTTTCCAAGAAGACTTTTCTTAAAATTTTGAAAACAGTATCGATCACTAGGGGTCCAGTCTAGACTTTACAGAGGATGATTAATTTCTTTGAAGCAGCAGTCCAGCACAGCAGCCTTCGCCATGCGGGCCATTTGAACCGGCGCGTTGTCGTGAAGCAGCAACACACCCGCAGCGAGTTTTCCTCGCCTTTTTTCTTTAATTACGTTTTTTAAATTACTCAAAATGGATGAGTGTGATGCTCCTGTAATTTTTTCACCCTTTTTAGTGTATTTGATCAATAAAATACCTTCGGAATCCGAAAAGATCGTGGCCATTGTTTTTCTGGCGGACGGGGTGACTTTGAACTTCTTCAGGGGCTGTGTACCCTTTTTGACCCACTGCATGGACTCCTGTTTACTCTCAGAACCAAGACGACGAACTCACGTCTAATCGCTAGTAAGAAACCGGTTGAAAATACTTCTCCACAACGCTCTAAAAACTCCTTACAATATTCGGCTCGCACTTGTCTCTGAGATGCGGTGAGCATTCTCGGCCCCCATCTTGCACTGACCTTTGACTAATGAAGATGGTCATGAAGGATAACATGTTTTATACCCACGGATAGGTCCATCATCTGTGCTAACAAATTGATTATTATTTTGGTATCTTCATGTACAAGTTTTACTACTTTTTTTACATTTTCTTCAGTGATGGCGCTAACGACCCAACTCGAGCGAGGGTCAACTTCAATGCTTTCTATACTTCTTTTAAATTGACTTGACCACTTTTAAATGATGGATGACGATGGGGCAGAATCTTAGTAAACAGCAACTATTTGTTCGAGAATTGGTTTTTGACTTTTTCTCTGCTTAGCGAGGAACTTTATAATAGCGTTTTGCGCGATTTTCTTAATCATTGCGGCGTCCGTCTTTCTGGTCGTCTTTGACTGAAGCTAACTAGTAAATGAATGATCGTAAATGAGTGAAATTTTATATTTACACCCTAAGATAGTGTCGTTAGAAAATGGCATAATTAGATTACCAATATTATTTGCGAATCACCTCGATACCGAGAATACTTTGAACGCCCCTCGTATTTTAAGTTTGCGACACTTCAAGTACTAAGTACCTACTTAATGAAATTTAATCTTAACTAGAGACTGTTAACAATCGATAGAAATAGCTAACTTCAGTTGTAACATGAGATTGGCCTAGCCTTATTATTTACATACAGTTGTGTAAATAAACGCTTCTCTCAATCATTGTTTTGTCTCAGCGAAATTGACTGAGGAGAAACAATTCTATTTCTTAGGAAAGTTCTTGTACAGGTATCAATTAACGTTATTAAGTAAAATTATTGGATCATGAATTTATGATATATTTCCTGATATCGGTTATCTGTTTATTTCAAAACTATATATTTTTATGTTCGTAAGAGAGTCAGTTGAATGCTTTTTTTGGTTATTTATGGTACTTGTATAAATCGTTTAATTTGTATTCTATCAGCCGCTCTATTTCGCTTCCGTCCTCCTTCCCTCGCACATATAGAAGTCTATTAGGTATTATAAGGATTATAGTACCTATTGTAAATCTTGCGGATCGCTATACATAGTAATGAAGGAAGCAGGCTTCGATGAAAGTCGCCAGTGAAGCCGATCCCTTAAGCTCAGTGGCTCGAGGCACAAACATAAACTATTGATAAAACGGAAAGGGCGCCTGCTCGCTGCCTTGGGCCTCGCTCTAAGCACCAACATTGTATTACGGACGCTCCATTGTGAGTACATATCTCTATATAATTGTAAAAGTTTTAAGAAAATATTCGGTCGAAGAACACACGAGAGTATAGAGAGAGTTAAATAATCTAGATCCAGTTTTACAGGTGGACTGGTAAAAAGCCAACTGAGCACTTATATGATTAACATAGGTACATTTGTGTCAATTCATTAAGGTGTACCCAACACGCCAAAACACAGCTACATTACTCGTTATACCTATCAACTTTTCTCAAAGGAACATGGGTCCAACGAAATCTACCTAAAAAAACCTACCTACTTATACTTTTCTTCTTTTCATATAAATTGTTAAATATAATGTATCTCTATATAATAATCTAGGTACCTATATGTATTTATTTATATTTGTATTTATATACTAGACACATATTTTTTATTAAACATCTTATTTCTAACCAAACTGTATAGTAAAATCTGTACGAGACCATTAATTCCATTCGAATGAAGAATCTGATATCCGAAAACTACTCCATTGATTCATACGATTTTAAACTTGGGAAGAGCATGGGCTAAATGGCCGAGGGCGAGTAATTATGCCGAATAAAGGTCCCATCGAAGCCCCCAGGCGCCGCCGCTAGCAATACCCTGCGTTTGCAACCTACAACATAGAAAAAAAGTCTCGATTTAAATCCTATCTTTAAAAACGAATGAATAATATCTACGATATCAAACTATCAGGGATGAATTTAAATAATATAGTAGTGCGCTTTGAAATAGTCCTCGACGGTAACAATGAAGCCTAAGGCAATATCAAAAATACCTACCTAAAACGAAAATACCCGTAGTAAAATAATGACAAAGGCCCTGTCACAATCGGAATGATGCTTGGCGGCTCATGCCGGCGGGCGACTCGTATTGCTAGCGGCTTGGATAGCCGGGGGTATAACCGGTCGGCATAAACCCAGCGGCATTGCCATCGGTACTGTGTATAATAATAGTCTTAACGATAGCATAGGGGCACTATCTGTACAGAGAAAAAAAGTAGGGCTTTTGTAGTCGAAGTATGTAGGTACGTATCTACATACCGAAGTATGTAGGTTGTACATATATGTTTTGTTTTAATAATGGATTTACGCAGTTTTATTCGTTTTCAAACAAAATGACAAGGATTTTTATCTAGTACTTACCTACCTAATAAATACTTAATAAGTACCTTCAGTCTTCACTTGATCCTACACAATCTTATTAGCTAAGTAATCCATATTACCTACCTATCGAGTGATAAATTAAACTATGTGGGAGTAATTATGAAGGACAATCCTGATGCCTTGCGCTAGCGCTGATTCCAGAACCACCCTAGTTGCGGCGCTCGCAGCGGGCTTTGATTTAGGACTACCTAGGATCAGAATTGGGGGCCTAGTAACGTTACGAATTGCAAGCACCTTTTACATGGATGAAACACAGTTTTCGTAGAGCGAACATAATATGTTATGAACAACGGGGTTGTGGTTTGATTCCCACTTCGTTAGTGTGATGTTTCATTGTCTGTATACTGAACTCTCTTCTCTTCAGAATGATGAGTACTTGTGTGATACGCATTTGTTTATGTTATATGACTAATTAATTATGGTGGGTATATTTTATGATAGAAAATAATCAATTAGTACCAGACTTAATTTGAATACCTATATTAGTTTTAAAACAAACATCTTTAAGAATATCTGGGTCAGTACGCTGCCTACGTCACCGTCACAGCTTGCGAACGGTCTTACATGTTTATCTTCTGCGTCGTAAATTGTAATTTAAAAAATATCTGTTGCTAATGACAATATTTCGTAACGGAACTCGCTGTCGCTGAGCGAGTCCTCGTATGCATTTAGTGAGTGTCGTTGGTCTGCGCCGCGACCGCAGGCGGTATCGCGGCCGTCGCCGAAGGCTTACCCACGCCTCTCGCGGCCACATTCCAACCTCTTCCTAGGGTTGAATAGAACTCAGAAATCTATAAGCGAACCATGCTCACCTACCATAGAGAACGATAACTATAGTAGACATGAAGTATCTAAGGCAGTTTTTAATTACCATGTTCCTTTATTTCTCTAGATGCGCTGTATAGTCTCATACATCATTTATGAATATTCCCCTAGGTAGATGATCTTAAATAGAACTATGTAGTACCTACTTATACCAGTTATAAGGAAGTTTTTTGGATTTTGTTTGGCTGAGTAATATATTATCGTCTGAATATACATAACCCAGATAGCATTTATTTGTTGACGGTTTCATTTCCGATTCTGTACCGTACACACCACATTAATATAGCTAAAGCCCAGGGCACAGTACGGCCTCAGGGACTTACGTCATTTCTGTCGCTAATATGAGAACGACTTCCATGTTAGGTAAATGCAGGTACCTATTTGTGCGTTGCTTTAAGTCTGTGTTAGATGAAACTAGAATCGGGAGTAATAGCGGCGGCGGCGGTTGAACAAATGAAACGTTTTAAAATTGCAGCAAATAAGCTTTAATATTGAAAGTATTACTACTTATTTCATTTAAAACGATTTAAAACTTAGTCTGACTCGAGAAAATTATCATAAAATTCATAGAAATTGCGTTATTCCCATCTAGGTAGATATTTGGGTTGTCGCTGAGTAGGCAAACAGCCTAAGGCATGTTTATAATGAAACCAGACAGGTAAGAGCACGTTGTGATGAGCCACCCCTAGTCAGTTACTGTATGTCGACTTTTTCACATGAAATTCAACCCGTCTAACAAGCTGAATGACAAAAATACTCGACAATTTACATGTCACCACTTTAATAGTAGGCATACAATATCTACGGTGAAGCAAAGCGCATGTAAATTATAGACCTAACGGGACTCAGTTCTAAGGTATAAGCACGTTAGACGAATCAATAAATTCTTGGTAATATGGCGGTCCTTCTTTGATTTCGCCAATGTCCAGTGATGTAGAATTGATAGCAATGGCGAGGATGGACGGTTAAAAAGATTCTGCTTCAGGATACCTATGCCTAGTGATTGAAAAAGGTTTAATACAGAAGTACTTTTTCCTAAGAACTGCTGCATTTGGTTGGCAGGTTGACAGTGACACAAAGATGAGATGAGGACCGATCCAAATCTGAGTTTAGACTTATGCGATTATTCCGCCAACATGGTCTGACGTTTAAAATGAAATGGCGACTTTATCCACAGCGTGAAGCATATACATGTAGGTTAACAATTTTAACGGTTCAAATTCAAATGAGTAAAAGCCCCATCAAAAATATTGAATTCAGTATTGGAAAAACGAGCTCGGTTCCAAAATGTAGTTTGTTAGCGATTACTTTAATTGATTTTTCCGAGTATTACGTTCTGGCAATACCCGATTGCCAGAACGTAATACTCGATTGAAAACCCTCCGGGTTCGACTTTTGTTTTTGACGATATCAATTAACCAATCCATTATCTAATCACTGTCCGTTTGTGATTTTTAAAAAATGTTTTGTGCAGTCGCAAGTGACGTCGCAGCGACTATTAACGTTGAAAACAGAAATTAATTAATCCGTAACTGTATCCTGCATTTCATGCTAAGTTGGTCTATAATAGTATAATACTCAGCAATAAAAGAGTAATACCATAGCCAACAAACCAAGAGCAAAGGCTGAATTCTAGCATATGAATAGGGCATAGGTGTGAAACCTACGAGATAGGTCGCCGCGACGAGAGTGCGCACAGGAGATGCATTCAACAGATAAAAATAATTGAAGTCGGACAAGTCCAGTGTGTTTGTTTACTCTCTCATTCTAAGCACAGGCGGTGTGTGCTAAGCGTTCTGAGGGAACTTCTAACTAGCCCAGAGGTAATTGTACATTTTGTCTCAGAAGGTGAAAGTACTTGGGTAATGGTACCGTGAGAGGTACGAAAGATTATTCTTTACCTAGACTTCCTAAATTAAGACCTTAGAAGTCTGTTCCGCTATTAACTAAGACATTCTACTTAGGTACCACTTATTGGAAATTATGTCCTAGTCTCAAGACAGTTACTAAGCGAAATGCGATACCTGCCTACACCTACAGCTTTAAACTGTGTCATCGCTTACGACGTAATTTCCGAGTAAGTAAGTAATACCTTTTGATTGGCAAAGACTGCGGGTAGCTGCGGTATGAAATGCAGTCAGGAGCCGTGAGAGCCGCCCGCGCCACTAGGTCGCCCGTGGCTCCCACGCTGCGTCTGCGCTGGTCCCACGTCCGCGTACTTTAAGGCCGGCGAAGATAACGCTCATTTACCGTAAACATTCGCTTAACTCATGATTTTCATTCTACATAATAAGTTAACTCATGATTTTCATTCTACATAATAAGTTAACAGAAGATGACGATTGATAACTTTCTAGCACATAAGTAATTAAAGTATTTATTTATAAATTCTCTAGTCCCAATATTTTTAGGCTTTATTCTAAATCTGGGAAACCTGCCTAAGTAGATATATTAAGATTATTTAAAATATCATTAATATCTGCAAATGCCGTTTTAAGTAATGGGCAATATGTTATAGGTCGCGCCACGAAAATGAACCCTAGCTGACAGATGCGCATTAGACGATTTTTGAGTCTGACGTTTAACATTTTTTTTAAAATAACATCGCGCACAAAAGTGTTTAATTATAGTCATGGTTTTACGCACAAAGGAAAGAAAAATATTATTAGTAGTATTAGTAAGGTGGAATATAAATACAAAAAAAAAATACAAAACTACCAATCAATATTGGATTTAATGTAAAATGTGTAAAAATGTAAAAAATATTCGAAAATTAAAAAAAAAACATTGTTCTTCCATTAAGTCTTCATGGGTGGCGCGAAAACCAGATAAAGACGCGGTGTTGATGCCAGAAGTGGCCATTTTATTATCATCGTTGTCGTCACTTTCAAAACCTTTGGAATCAGAATCATCATCCCCTACGTATAGTCTATAAGTCAACATATGTAACCGCGTGCGAAAGACTCTTACAAGAATGAAACGATAAATAGCCCCAGTACTTTCGAGCGTAAGTTTACCCATGCGCGAACACGTGATTTTCATTTGTTTCTAAAGATCTTTTTACGTGGCGCGACCTATAGCTACTAGTAACATTAGCTTAAAGTATACAGAATATCAAAATTAATATGTGTTCAGTCAGTTTGAGCAAATACAACGTTGCTCAGACGTTAACGATTTGCATAAGTCCAAACCATCTTTACTTAGTGGATGTACATAACAACTTATGCAATAAGTTTACATACTTATTAGGTACCTAGACAGAAGAACAAGCTTAGTACCGAAACTAATATGTGAAAACACGTATTTCAAAATGTTTTAATACAGAGTAATCTTTACCCCATTCTGTCACGTAGTAAAAAAGAGAGTGTTTAATGTCGAGAATCTTTATTTCCAGAACAATGTTGCCAGTAAAACCTGGCAGTCCACAGCCTGACGGCTCCTCGATGGAGAAGAAGCCCATCGCTGGTATTCCAAGGGTGGCAGCTACAACTAAGTTCAACGCTCCCGTACACATCGATGTTGGAGGCACTATTTACACTTCCTCACTTGAAACTTTGACTGCGTGAGTATCAGCATTGCTTATACATAAAGTTCATTATATAATTTAGTGGCTTCTTCACCAAGCTTTTTGTAATAGATTTTTATTTTTACAGGGTGTTTTTATACTTTCTTCCCTTTGTAATGTCAACTTGAAATTGTATATTTGAAAATTTTATAAAAATTGAAAAGTTAATAAATTTATGTAATGGGTAGGTACCTACAACATAGTACGTCCTTTGATTTGTATGAGAAAGTACCTACAAAAACACCCTGTTGAAATGTGAAAAAGCTAACAAATCAAAATAATCCGATTTTTAATAAAACATTATAGAAGTTGATCAAACTTAGCAATTATTGACTTTTAGTATTGCTCGCGGCAGAAGGAAGCAATATTGTCGGTTTAGGTACCTAGTAGACTTAATTTGTTCGCAGTATACTTTTAATATTATCGTGATTTATGAATGAACAGGTACTTATATACCTACCTACATTTACCAGGCTAGTCTCGTATAAAACGTTTGCTCATTCTGTTTCATACTTTAGTTAGTAGGTACTAATCTCCATAATCTTTGCGGTGTGGTGGCGTGGTTTGCCGTGACACCAAATTAGTAGACTTTAGGCAAGCACTTAATGGCTATAACTAGGTGTTAATACTTATTTAGGGACTTATGGGTAGAATATTATTTGAAAACTCATGTTCCCAATAATTTTGTAAGTAGGTATTGTGTGATGCTAGAGTTGGTAGCAAAACTAATTGAGCTAGGTTGTGTGTTAGTTGTCTAGGTACACCATTGCAGTAGGTATATAATGTATATAATATGCGTGCTATGTGCGTGGGTAGACCAGGTTGTAAATAAGCCAGTTTTATCTGTGGCCAGCGTGTTATTTCTTGAGAGCGCAGTGGCGGCCGCGAGCGGGGCCTTAGGCTCTGCGGAATATGCCGCGGTCTCCCGCCCCCGCGCCCCGTCGCCCACCCTCACTCCGCTCTTTTAATCAACTCACTCGAGGGCACAAAATAAATATCTGGCCAATTGTAAACACTTTGAGGACGAGAGAAGTACTGTTTTATTTCAACCGACCGATACGTCAATTTGCATAATAAAGTTTTACACGATTCGGTACGAGCCAATTACCTGGATCAGGACCCCGTTATGTAAACGATCGATTACAAGATTATTTTTCGTGAAAAGGCTGAAAGAGCTTTCACGGCATCCATTGCGTAATATAATTCAACTGAATTTCTCTTCACTTACCTATATTCTCAAGTAGGTATCAGCCTCACCGACTAGAAAGTTAAGTTAAATAAGCACCAAGGTTCATAGCCCCTGTAAATTCAATGAGTGTCATTTGCTGTGTATATGAGTAGGTATCTCGCAGCAAATGGTTAGTAATTAAGTAACGAGTTTTAGCAAGTTACAGGGCAGTCACCTAAACAGTTAGGCAAGATCTAGTGTATAACTATAAACCAAAGTTAAGTTTAATATTAGTAGAGCATAAATGTCGCGTTGCATTTTGATGCTCTACTAATATTAACTAACTTTCAATAAGAGATTAGAGAGAGCTTGGTGAGGTTCCTTTTCTATCGTTTTCCAAGAAATCAGGGGTATTATGCGATAAGCTGAAGAAGGAAGACTAGAGTCTCATGACGACACATCGATTACTTTTTTAAATCGAATTTACCTAAAAACGCAACTCCTTGTCTAAAAACTTCATATGTGTTGTTTCAGGTACCCGGAATCCAGACTGGGCAAGATGTTCAACGGCACAATCCCCATAGTGCTGGATACATTGAAGCAGCATTACTTTATTGACCGCGACGGCGACATGTTTCGTCATGTCCTCAACTTTTTACGCAACAAGAAACTCCTGCTGCCCTGCGACTTTCCTCACATCGATCTACTGCTGCATGAAGCTCACTATTTTGAACTTGATCGTAAGTTGATGATAAAAATTAACATTCTTATGATTGGTCGTAGTGACCCCAATTACTTTCATTTTCCAGGCATGGCGTAGTGATAGTTTTGTTTTGCGTAATATTTAATTGCGAAAAGCCTAGCGAATTAAACCCAAATTGTGTGTAGGTATTCATTGCAATACAATGCATTATATTGCTCGTAATTCCGGGCTTTCGCGACCGTATTGCTGTGCTCCTGTATTTTTTTCTGTTTATATAAGTTTTTTACACATCATAATCCTCATGTCAGCCTATAGCTGCTCACTATGCTCAATAGGCCTCTACAATGATTTTTATTTTCTTTACACTGCTATGGCGATAAATATTTTTAATGATTCCCTGAAGTTTCATAACTTGGTACTTAAACTGCTTAAGGAAAAAAATGCTCGTTTCAGATATGGTTTTTGCTTTGACAAAACTGAAGACGGACAAGCAAGGCGTGAAGCAGGACCAGGATTGGCTGAACCAAGCCAACGAGAGGCTGAAGCAGGAGACCGAGCTGCTGCTGAAGGAAAGGGACCGGTTGCAGCAGAGGTGGTCGTGAATAGAGGTACTTACTCTTCACTACCATTAGTAGTATCAGATCAGTACATAACCAGCTTATTCTCAATCAATTTCTTTTTTTTTTAATTGCAGGATGAGCAGTCTACGTCACAAGGGAAGAAGCCGCGGTTTAAATAAGTATCTTCAAAGAGAAAACCTGTGGCAGTGATTTGGACATTGTAAGAAAGAACATTTAAACTGATGAAACGCAGAAAATGAATTCTGACGCTAAATATTCTAATAGCTGTTAAAAACAGACGCGTATTGTCTGAGATTAATTTCAGAGACAACTATCCGAAGAATCATGGCAATCTCTTTGACATAAGAAGAAAAATCTTGGATTATTGTGTGCTTTGATTATATACAACACATTGTGTGTAAATCTGCGTAAAGCAAGTTCATGTTGTTCACCTTAGGATCATTGTATTCAAATAGATGTCAGTTGTATGGCGAATTACCACTTTAAATATTAACTTACCGTATCTGCTGGTAGCTAGTTTATGGTATACCTAAGATTAACCTAGTTAAGGAAATCGTCATAATGCTTGACCCATTGTGATGAGGTCCTGTTGTAATTTCTGAAAGTTGTATCTTAATTATTCGTAATTTTCGTATAATCGAATTGTAAAGTTTTAGAATAGATTAGGGTTTTATGAGGCTCATTAAGGCGGAATGGCTAAAATTATAATAAATGAACTATAAAAATATTAAAACTAAATAAGTAGAGCTAGAGCGCGAACAGAGATTTTAACCTGCAGTGGAAACCATCGGTAAATACCTACTGGAGCTCCCACCAATCGCAATTATCATTCAAAGCCCAGTGAACTTACAATAAGTATAATATTGTAGATCTTTTATAATTTTTGAATTAAAGTATACTTTAATTCAAAATTTTTAAAATTTCAAAATTTAATTAAAAAAAAATATACTTGCTTACTATAGTAAGTATATTTTTTGGTAAGTATTAATTTAGTTAAGAATATATAAATTGTTTGACTGTGTTGAAATTTGTTAAAATTTAATTTGTTGGTAAGTAGTACGTTTGACATTAATATATGTATTTATAGTTAAATTAAACCCATTTTTATATACGGTACTTATCGTATATCTAGGTGGGTACTTAGTTATTGTTAATATTGGCGTTTGGCGTAATCTCAAATCGGATATTGCATCCCAGTAGTACCCTCTATCTAGTTCTATAGAACATTTCGGCTAACCACCATGATTGTTTGTACTGATGCGAAACTTAATATCAAAATTAGATCTCAACAGTTACTCTGAAAGATGAGAAAATTTTACAAAATGTTTGTAGCTAAACGTAACCTTTCTTACTGTGATTAAAAATGAAACACTAATTGGTTTTATTTCATTTGTTCATTTACATATACTAATCCACTACACATTTAGATTCTAATTAAATGTATTACAAATATAACGAACGAATCTACTTTTTAAATTATTTACAGGCATTATAACCATACATTTACTAAAAAGTTAATTACGCGTTTGTTTATAATTTTTAAAATAACTTAAACTTACAAATCGATAAGCCGACGCATTATTTCATGTTAACTGCTCAATGTAGGTTTTCGTACATAAATATTTGTTTGCAAACGAACTAACCTAAAGGAAGGTCTTGATTAAAAACACGTTTCACTTTTAAAGAATGAATGGTTATTTCCTGTAAACTATGTTTACTTATTTTCTACAGTAACCTAAATATAAAATAACAAAAATTGAAAATTAAAGTATCTATTAGACATCAAAGTTGTAGTAAACACTCAATTAACAACTTACTACCGTTATTCCTAAAGATATCATTTCTATTGAATCAACATTTATAGACGAAACGACTACACTTAGACATTGAGATTTTGAAAACATTATAAATACTGTAAGTACACGCAAATCCTGCTACGAAATAGCTACCCAACAAATATCGATACCACTTAATGTATCCATAACATATTTTGAATCTACTCTCATTAATTACCATTTAATTAAAAGTAGGCCTGACATTGAAATATGCAAACAACAACAAGTTTAGACTAATAATTTAAACAAATATATTATTTTATCCCCTTCTATATGACCAAAAACATTTGAAATTGTTTTGGTTGGGCCTTGTGATGTAATGGGAACAAATTATCTGGAACCGTTTATTTGTGAAAAAAGTTAAATCGCTCAATGGAGGATCAATGACAGGTCGAATCAAATAAATCAACAAATAAGCCAATATTATTGAGTCAAACATTTAAAGCGGACGATATTGTTTTGATTAAAAACTCTATTATTGATATTATCAGCTGTGTTTAGATATGAAGAACAAATAGAATGGTGTTTAGAACTTTCTAGAGTTCAGAAAACTGTTCGTAGCTCAAAATATTAGAAGAATAGTTGAGAAGGTTCGTATTATAACCGAATTATCTCGTATTGGGGTAGATGTCGAAGAAAGGTCATGAGTTGCTGGAAGTTCGTTCAAATAACAACACATACCAACCTAGAAACTACTCTCCTACTCGTACACAATATGTCATTATACATATAAGACACCGATATTTTCGTAGGTTCTTGTAAGTACGTACGAAAGCAAATAACTTCGATCAAGGTCAAAATAAGGCCAAAATATCCAATTTCCAAATTAATGTTTTTGTTTCTTCATAGAATTTTTGTGGATTAGCCGAAGAAGTAAAAGATTTTTTCGAGAATTCGACAAATTAACTTAGTAAAAGTTATTTGTTTCATTCCTACTTACGTAGAATCACCAGAGCGACGCGACGACGGTATCTATAAAACATCATCATGCATACATTTATAATTAAATTTACTTTTACTTGTAGGTATGTAATGTATTAACTCTTATTAGTAAATGTACCTAAAGATCATAGGTTTCTATAAATAGCTTCTCGCACAATATTTTTTAAACATATAGCTACGACTCTTGAATAAATATAGATATCATTTTAATTGCACATCAAAATATTTATTATTTAGGGTAAGTCAGATTATAAAAAAATATCTGTAGGTAAATAAACATTTTTTTAAAGTCGTAAAAGGTTCGTCGTACAAAATATATAGATATCGCGTAAAAATACTTCTACTCAAAAATATATCTTTCGTGTCAAAAAAGGCTGGTGGTGATGCACGTCAAATTACCTATTTACAAATTTCATGATTTGGATGTATAACAAAGAGCTTGCCCAAGAGTGGGGCGTAACTGACAATCGGTAATTGTATCTGTAACTGAAACGGTTTGATTTTAAGACTACATTTACTTATTGCACTATAGCGTCCCATAGGTTCAAGAGTAGGTACCTATACAAATAGATCGAATACACAAAGACATTTAAATCAGTGACATTATTTAAAATGGGATATTGTTAACATGCAGCCAAATACTTAATAAGTACCCTTAAAATATTGAAAAAGCTTACACTAGGTAATTGGCACAAGTTTTTCATTCTTAACACAAAATTGAAACTATAAACAATAAACTTAATATTAAAAACAGTCATATTACTTTTTATGATCTAAAAAGATTAATCATAGCGTAAAAAATAGAAGCCCGGTATATTACAGTACGAAATGTAACAAAAAGAACAACCATGTCATGTAAGGTTAGCTAAAAAAAAACTATATTAATGGCAATCTTAAACGAACCGCAAAATAAAATCAGTACGTTTATTTACATGTCAAAAATGACTCACGTTACCCTGAGGTAATAGCACTTATATAACGCAGAAATAAAATCTAAGATCAAAAATATTAATCTGAACAATAGAATATATTAAATTCAACGAAAAGCTTTCAATAAAAAATACAAAATCTAAGAAACGATATGACAATCGTTATTTCTAGGAATACAAATAATGTATTCGACTAAGCTTTGAAGATATGGCATCATTCATTACGTAAATGGATCCTTTATTTTAATTTAATAAAAGTTGCTTTAATAGATTAATTAGACCGATGTAACGCAATCAGATAATATATCAATATTAATTACAGAATAAAATTAAATAAAATCAGTCTTTCTAATTAGATTCTGTGTTTGATTGCTATTAAAGGTAAAGTAAGGTTTAAAAAAGCACAAACATTTTAGAGGAATGTTTGATCTAGTCCCAATTTCTTGTTTAAGAGTAGGTGAGCTTTAAATAGCAATAAATAGAGTACTAATAGAGATCTCGTATATAATTTTAATAAAATATGTACCAAGTATTTTTTGTTTTTATTGATACTTTTGAGCATAGCAAATAAATAACTGTCACGTACTATCTTATCAAGACAGTATTTAGCTATTGAAGTAATAGGTAGGTGCAATCCGTACATTCAGTCTCGCATCACCGACAAACGATTTACTTAAATTAAGGTTTAAATAATAAAATAGTGTAACGGTAACATAATGGTTACATAGGTACTAAGTTCGTACTTTAATCAAGTTTATTCAAGCTACGTGCACGACTTCCATTCTTGCAATCCATACTCAAACCGATCTGCAATTCAAAAAATAAGTTTTCTTGTTAATTTCATTGTAATTTTGTCACATAAAAGAAATACATCAAAAACAACACCTACCTTGAGCTTGAATTCTGTCTTTATATGTAATAATGATTCGGTCAACTTCGTAACCTTTTCTGTTAGGATTTTAAAGTTCTATAATTATTAAATTATTTATGGAACACCGTGACGTGTTCGTCATTGTCACTTATAAGTAGATAGGTAGATAGGTATAATGCAACGCAAGTTTTGATGACTGTTACTGCAACTAGCAGTTACACTTATCATTAGTAATATAATATTACTTAATTTGTATTTAAGAAGTTGTTGCCGGGCCCACTTGCAAGTTTTGAGTTTTCTAAAGTAAATAAGACTTTACGTAGAAGTGTACAGAAACCTACTTAAGTGATTCAATTTGGTGCGGGATTCTTAACAGATTGGTCTGCGTCGTCGGATGAAACTTCGATATTGTTTAAAATACTCTCCACCTCTTGATCCTGGAAACAATACTGAATTTTTAATTAAGATTGCTGACTTTTTTTATTGGCGAGGTCCAAAACTAGCAGAAGAACACAAAATTCAGCAGATAAATGAAATTGTGTTAGTGAGAACTAGGAATATAATATTACAAGCTTTCGAAAATTTGGCAGAATACACACTGGGTTGCTGACAATTTCGCTTTGAAATTCAATCGCCCTTTCATAGAATTCGCAGATCGCAAGCCTTAGTTTCTAAAAAAACATTCACATACAAGTACTTAAATAAATGCAGAAGCTTGCACAGGTTGCATTCTATGCCCTGAATTTCATTTGATAAGTTGGTCTAAGTGTTACGCTCAGCATAATATTTGCTTTAATTCAAATCATAAATATACTAATGACGTAATGATCATACTCGTAATCTTATTTTTAAAAGAAGGAGACATCGACATTTCGCTTTAATATTAACAACTAATTACTCAACTGTGAGCTAATAAACGAAAAACTTATAATAAATCGTGCACAAAACTTACCAAGACGACCGAAATGTCTGATCCGATGTCGTTTGAAAGAGCTGAAGCCAGTGCACGTTCATCGATCACTGAAAAAAAAAAACTTTTTAACAACCATACGGGGTTTTTCCTAGTAATGTTTTACGACAAACATCTAAAGACTTACTTTCGAGATCAAAAATAGCGTTAAGCTCGGTGATATCTTCAAAACCAGCTTCATCGTTTTCTTCAGTTCGGATATTAATTTTCTTTCTAAGCGTGTCAGAGTCGTTTGATTCCATTGGTCGCTTTAAAGCCGACGAGTGCCCCAGTACTGGGCTCATTTCGTTTTCAGTGTCCATTTCAAAAATCGGCGACGGTTTGCTTATTATTCCAGTTTGAAAGCCATTAGCACTGTTTTGTGCTGCCTC
Source organism: Anarsia innoxiella (assembly GCA_947563765.1). Classification (NCBI taxonomy): domain Eukaryota; kingdom Metazoa; phylum Arthropoda; class Insecta; order Lepidoptera; family Gelechiidae; genus Anarsia; species Anarsia innoxiella. The sequence goes on from OX387390.1 coordinate 7,424,356, forward strand.
GGGAGGACTTATGATTTGGCTTATGTTCTGTGGCACGTAAGGGGCGATAATGATCTGTTTGCTGCTCAAATTTTCCCCTTGAACAGAGCTGATTTTCTGCAATGTCCTGTAAGGCCGAAGATAGTGAAACAATGACTGCGACCTGTCCTGAGCATCTCCCATTCCTTCCATCTGCTTTTTGAAATAGAGATGTGCATTTTGTGTCGTCTTTATTCGTGAAACGCATTGGTTGTTTCCAACAGTTTTGCCGGTGTTTTGCGAGGACATCGCTGTTTGTTCGTTAATCGACGAGTCGAGAGTTGCTTTGTCCATTTCAGTGAAGGATGATCGCCTAAACGTCTTTATAACAGAGTATATCTTCTCTATGCCGCTTAGTATTCTCTCTTTCTTTGGCGGTATTATTGCCAGCGGTATTGAATTTGGATCGTGGTTGTCGTCGGGAGGTATGCTACGTGAATCTTCAGAATTCGTAGATGGTAAATTGCTTACGAGTTGTAAAATAACATTCTCTATGTTCCTTGGATCCTCAACTGGCACTGATTGCTCTTCAGAGTTCTGAAACAAAGAGTAATAATTACTTAGTAATATCGGGTAAGTGAGTGGTAGCCTAGTTGGGAGAACGTCCGCCTCCAATCTTGGAGACGCGGGTTCTACCCCCGGGCTGTACCTCTGAGATTTATTTCTCATGTACGGATTAAATATTCAATTACAACTCACTAACGGTGACGGAAAACATCGTGAGGAAACCTGCATACACTAGAGAAGAAATTCGAAGATTTATGCAGAATTTGCCAACCGTGGTGGATTCAGCCTAATTAGTTTCGTATGAGAGTAGGCTCGTCCCACTGTAGTGGGGACGTTAAAAGGGATGACGATGATTGGGTAATAAAATTCAACACAAGTAAATATCGAATAAAAATACTAAATCACTCTCAAATACCTAGCTACCAAAAAATAAGTTGAAGTATCTACTATACAATATTATGAACAACTCTTAAAGTAATCACTTATTCCAGCTTTAGTTATAAATAAAATACTTAGTTAAAGGGCATGATGTTGGTTGTTTTATTAAAAAATACTTATTTAATGCTTAGACTTCTAGAAATTATGTTTTTTGATTAACTATATTAAAGAAAAAGTACATTAAATCACCTCACAAACACTAACCATTGCAACGCTAAAATATGATTTTTCTGGATATTTAACCACATTTAATTAAAAATCTCTATAGTTATAACTTATAAGGACTGAAATGTATTAGCTAAACAATAACATTAGACACAAAAGAGTCTCCGAAAAAAAATAAAACAAGAACTAGTTGCCATATTGAAATTTTCTGAAGTTACAGAATCTAAAAATATGAAAAGTGTATTTTTATATAAAGTAGACATAAATTATATTAGTGAAAAGTAAACCACTTTTCATTGTAAAGCAGACGAAAAACACCGTTTTTTATTTACCTGAGGTTTATAAATTTTGTCAACGTAAAGTATTGAACGAACCGTGAACCAGTGCTGAAAATTGACGAGCTAACAGCTTGGCGTCCGGCTGGAACTGAGGGAAGTTCGTTTAAATAGCTGAATACGTCCTGATACTCACACACACTATTAACGAACAAAAATAGAAGGACTTTTTAATATTTACGTCAAAAAACTAATATTATTGACACTCTATATTGAATTAAATGCACAAAAAATCCCTCTGTTAATTAATTTTATTATAATTTGTCATTTTATTAATAAAATAACATAAAAGTAAGTGTTTTTCGCTGTTTACTAGACCTACAGGTGCATTTTCCGAGCGCAACCTGTATTGCACCTTATCTGTATACAAGTAGCGTTCGGAACTAACTAACCAGGGTGCATTAAACTTGACCTTCGTTCTAGTGCGCATGAATACAATGTTTATGGAAGAACTAGATACGTCATTGTATAAAATACATGAGAAATAATTAACATGTCCAATCTGAGATGTTTGTAACACACTTACTTCTTTATCTGTTTCGATTTCTTGAGGGGGTGGCATTTCGTTGCTGTTGATGGCCATCATAAACTTTGTCTTCATCATCTGTATGAGATGTTTGCCCTGCTGCTCGTCGACTACCGTGTTGGTGCAGACGAAACTTCTAGCTGCTCTCGAGTCTTCATCAACGTCCAAGACGCCAACTGTCTTTAGATATATGAACTGCCCGTTCTTAGCCATCAGACGATAACATGATTCACCAACCCGACGATGTTGTGAATACACTGAAAAAAAAAAACAATTAAATTTTATACTTTAATTATGTTGATCTGCCGCGATTGCTTTTTGACGTGAATTAAATTTAATAAAGATTTCGCAATGCAATGTGAATACAATTAGTTATTCTCAGATCGTAAAATAGCTCCATGGGAACCTTTTAATTCTATTTTTCGATTCGAATACCTGCCTACAAAATATTGTTCAAACTACAAACTGCACATCCTAATCATACGATTAGGATGTGCAGTGCAATAGATACCTATTAATATTATAAATGTCAATGTTTGTGCCGATGGATGGCTGGATGTTTGTTACTTCATCACGTAAAAAGCACTGAACAGATTTAAATGAAATGTTACAATAACTTAGCTTGGACATCAGAATAATATATTAAAGGCTACCTACTAATTTCATCTTTCAAAAAATTTTTTTTTTAAATATGACGATAAATGTGTATTACGAAGTCGCGGGCACTTTTATAAAATATTTATAAATAAAACATTACTCGACGCAGCTCGCAAAGCAAATTAAATAGCGGTAGGTTGGCTGCACTTCCTTTGCATGGCGTTTGACACTTTCCTTTGATTATAAAATGAATATATCGATGCCATGCTGAGAGATTGTTCTATTCCAGGTAAAACTAATTTCACTCAGAACTCTTTGAGCTGCGAGCATCTGAGAGAAATAATAGCAAAAGTAGGTGCCTTCGTAGGTATCCTTGCTTACAAATATTTTATCAAAACAGTTTATTGCATGTAGTGCAACTTTAATGGTATTTAGATACATATCAAGTACATGTAGACTATTGTGTAGATTTGACAGCTGCAATCTAGCCTACATAAGTACTACAGTCGTCAGCTGTATGTATAGCGTGGAAAACTAGAAAGTAGCTATCTCAAGTAATAACAATTAAGCTAATTACGATAGAGACACCAGATGTAAAGTCGGTAAACAAGTGGCATCATTGCTACATTATGTACTTGTTATACGTTCCTATATATCTATACTTATTTATGTGGGCTTGCGCGCGGCAAGGTACCAGTTGACTCTAGTTTCCGATATACCTAGTCTTATAACACTATTTTCTTATATACAATATAAGAAAAGAAGTATACAGGGTATTTTGCAAGAAAATAATGAATAAATATATTGTTTATTGGATTTAGTTGAGAAGCTATTTTGATTAGGAATCAGTAAGAAATTTAATTTTGGCCATCTTTATACAAGATCTTAGTGTCAGAAAATCGGAACTTGTTTGTACATAAATCAGTAGATACCAGCATTTGTTTTACAGAGGCACCTACACATTCTAAAAATATAGCTCTCAATTCCTGGATTCGTGAGACTTCAACCCGTTTGTACTCTATACTTATTCCTAGGAAAAGTAAAGTAGCTTACAAATAATACTCGTGCATAATTAGTATTTTATTAAGATTGAATATACCCTCAACATTCCTCCTTAATAGAATTATTTCTCTCATTTATTCACGTGATCATATCAACAATAATATTTCTTGAAAAGCTTTATCATTTTATAATAAAGCTTTTAAAACCATGACTTTTTTATGATTCGCTTATTGTCTCGTTATTGCAAGAACTAGAAAAAGACTAGTGTTTCACCAAACCCTCAGATTGCAGGCACTTGACGAATAATTCTGAAAATATTTCAACAAATACTTACTAAATTGTAATCGCCATCAATTCCAATTAAGTAGGTTCCTAGGTGTTTATAAAAGTAACTGCAGCCAAGCTATAACTTAATACGTCAATACGCCTGAGTACTTACTAGCAACGTCGTAGAAACTGTTTAATATCTTGAGCCCAAAAAGTATCGAATGCTAAGTGAAATAGCATGAATACTTCTAGTGACTACTCACTTTCGCGAAGAGCGAACACGACCCAACGCACGTCGTCCTTGTGCATAAAGTTCATTGCATTGGCGCCATGTACTTCATGTGTCATATATCCAGCCACGAGGGAGATACGCTGCTCGCATTCCATTATTTGGCCATCAATCGAATGTCGTGTGCGGTACTCCATTCGGTACGCCTCCATGCTGCTCTCTGTCATAAACGTCTCTGGAGCTGGACGGACTACGCCTATGAAAACCTAAAGAAATACATTTTGGTTAAGTTATAATGATGTTTTCTGTTAAACGGCTGAATTCTAGAAGTTGCATAGAATCAAAGTCAAATCGTATATTCCTATTAAAGTCATGGTAGTTGCTCAGACCAGAATTTCCAACAAAGTAGATCAAAGATTTCTTTAGAACTCGACAATATGTAAAATTCAAAGTTACGAGTATCTCAGATTTACGAAAAATTCTATCACTGCAAAGCTAGTTTGTTCAGATATTTCCATGTAATCTAATGACATCTTTTTCCGTTTTTTAACTGCAAATAGGTCGTAAATAAAGCTTCATAGATATTTTGCACATCAAAGTAGCTGCCTAACAGTTAATTGCAAAAAATACTGCCAACTATCCAAGTTGTTTGTCCATTTTGGTTTTGCATCGTCTTTTTTATTTTTTTATAACGAAAAGTTGGTTTAATGAAGCATTAACGCTAAATAGCTCTTTCTGCAATTGTTTATAAAAATATACTTTTTTAAGTTAAAAGATGAATCCGAATATCATAATACGTAATCAAATCCTATGTAGGTTTAGGTTACTTACAACGTCGTTTCCGCTCGAGCAGGGGTTGTCTCCTTTGGCGCGGGCACGACGCACGACCTGGCAACATCGGTTGTAGCCCCGGCAAGCCCGGTCGGACTTCCTGAAGGTACCCTCGACCAAGCAGGACACGTACTGGGTCGGCTCCGACCGCTGACCGTGTTTCTTGAACCTATTTGAAAAATTTGATAACTTGGATAATTTTGAACCTATTTGGATTACCTACCTACTTACTTATTGATTAATACTTATGTCCAAAATTTTAACGAGGCAGACATTTTACGAGCAGGTAACGCTCATGTAGAGTGCATACTGTATCTTTAATCTCTTATTTTTTCCTGTGTGTAAAATAATAACTCTTCTAGCATTCGCCAAAGAACAGTGGGATCATTTAATGCATAGCAAAATTGATGAACTAAACAAAACAGTTAATTGTATTTTCTATTCCAGTGTTCAAGGTTAAAAAATAAAATAAAGCAAAAATCTTTGCTTTACGATAGGGTTGCAAATGACAAGTAAAAGTTTTTTTTTTCTGAAAACTCTATAAATCATCTTTGCACATTAAAAGGTATGAAAATCTCCAGGAGATAGGACTAAAACTAGCTCAATAAGGCTTGTAGCGAAAATATAATCGACTAATAAAAACTTCATTATTTACCAACTAAAAATTTACCAACAACAATTTGACAACCCTAAGTGAGACTTCAAGTTAATCAATAGACTTCTCTGTTTGTAACATTTAAATATAGGATTACAGAGATGCCTTAGGTCATCCAAAGCTTTATTTACGTTTAGTGAAAGCTTTCTGAAACAATTTTTTTTGATGATATAACTACAATGTTTTTACTGTTCTGGATTTTTCTATTGAAAATGAGCTGTATATCGGCATGTCGTTTCAACAGTTGTTTTTTAATGCACTCGTAGTGTAGTGCTTATTTAAGTTTTGTTGTAAATTAAGTCTCTGCTTATAGTGAATGGGTTGAAGAAAGTGCCTATTTTCGAGTAGCTATGTACCTAATTAATACAAAGAAGCACGCTGAGATTTTTTTGATTTAAAGAATATATATTTTTTTACCAAATGGTAGTATTAAGAAAATTTTACGGCAATAGATAAATAAATACATTACAGCTAACAAACAAGAAGATGGTAGTACTAAGAGCCATAGCAGACGTCGTATGCTTAGGTAACAAGGCTGCGGTCGAGGCGCGTTTGAATCGCGGAAAACGCTCCGCAACCGCTCTGCAACCGCGGGTTTTGAAAGCTACCTACCTCTGCTATGGCTCTAATGTGTGTGAAAATGCACCTGAGAAGCATTATCTTTTGCCCTAATGCATGAAAACTAGAAATTCATTAAGTGTTCTGTAACTACATAACAAGAAACTATAATAGGGATGACGACTACATTCAAAAAATAATTAGTTCGTCTTTTAGGCTATTAAAAAATATTTGAAACACAATTTTTACCTGATTAAATACATAAATAAATACAAAGATACAGAGCATCAAAGTTATGGAGTAGGGGGGTTTTGACGTCACTCCTACGTAAAAATCGTACGTAAGCGTGACGTCACGAGCAACTTTAACCCAGTGTATCTTTGTAATTTTTAGTTTACGAGAAAAAAGAAAAAATACGTGCCGAATATTTAAAAATAAACTATGTGATGGGCCTAAAACATTTTTTTTGTCGTCATGCCCATTATTTACCTAATATCTACACGTACAAATTATTAATTACATTAAGTGGTAAACTTTTCTATAGATTTTATAAAAGCTTGATGAAAAATCAAGTTCTCCCTCCTACCTACCCACCTACTCAATAGTAATTTAAAAGTAAAAATTTAATTAATTAGGATTTAGCGCATTGCGTTTCTAAAATCATGGCAGTGGAACCTTATAAATACGTGATTGGTGGAAAAAAAGTTGAAATAACATTGTACTCGGACTACAGGAAAATAAATAAGTACTTACTAAGAAATATGTTGAGGGGTTGCCTGGCTATTGAATAGAGCCGAACCTTGAATTTCTTCCCACGCATTCATATGTTTCTCTAGTAAAGCATGTTGCAGATAAACTCATTAAAATAAACGGTCCATTAAACGATAGCTGATTTTTTATCACAAATCAGGAGAAGACCACAATAGATATATATATATTTAACTGTCACGGTCTTTTCTACGACAGCTATAAAAGTGATTGATTGATGTACCTAAGTATCCTAAACCTATTTCAAAGCAAAACCATATTACGCTGGTTTACACGGGCCTTAATTACTTATCTACCGTAATTAATATATCAGCTTTAATGGGAGTTGATTTTACTGTTACATTTCTATCAATCTATCATTGAGTACCTACCTATCTTTTCCATTATAACATTACATTACATTTTAGATTACATTGTAGAGTCATCTATTGGTAGTAACATCTATTAAAACTAAAATTGAAATCGAAATTTTGTAAACAAACCTCAGATAGGACCACGCTAGATGTTTTATTTTGCAACTACAGCGACCTCTACGTAAATTAAGAGGATACGCAAATAACGTCATAAATACCAAAATTCAACGCCATCTTACGGGTGGCTGCGGCACTACTGCCCGTCAAAGTGGTGTAGAACGGTGTAGAACCTTTGCTAAAAGAATCTTACCGTACAACGAAGCGACGTTTGTCAGCAGAGAGCTCCTCTGCGATTTTCCTCGCCCCCTCCGCTCCGTCGGGCACCAACAACTCTCCGTTGAGACCCAGTAGATGACTCTTTGGCATCAAATTCTTTTTCAGTATTCCGTGGTCGTCTTTGTGTATTAGGTTGAATACATTTTGTCCAAGGAGATCCAACTAGAAAGGTTTCTAATATTGTTAATGTGTTGTATAAGAATGTAGAGTCATAGAAAGTGATACAAGGATCTTAATAGAGACAAAAATAAATTAAGTGACTTATTTAACATTAATATAGATAAGTTAAAAGTATGATTTAGGTACTATAATAGTCAGCGTCTTAAAGTCTGTTTTATCTATCCTCCTCCAGAGATAAATAAAGTTGGATTCTATTATATTTATCTGTTAGTCACCTTTAATTTAATTAGATATTAAAATTAACTAGTTCTTACTTCCGCGTGGCCAAGGTACTGCTGCACATTTTGTGAAACCACCACTATCAGTCCCCTATAAGTAGTTGTCAGTAGAAATCCGTTTAATAGACTCAGAATAGTCTGTGCTGAAGCAGAGCCGAAGTCTCGAGGGGCCGAACCAATTGAATCTCCAAACACTGTGAGCAATGAATAACATAATTAATTAAAATTAACGCGAAATAACACAGCAATACGGTTTGAATTACTGCACATCTCTGGTAAGGACTATAAAATAATCTATAATAATTAATTACCTATTAATAAGTTTCAAAAGTACCTACTTGAATATTACTTGAATGAAACACAAAGTTGTCTAATGAAACACGATAATACGTATTTCCTCCTTTTGAATAAAGTATTTAATATTTATCAATTAACCAAGTTTCTTGTATGAAAATGTTCAATCAGTTATGAAACAAAAAAACTTGTTGCCTCTAATAGTGTTGTCCTAATGTTTATAAAATAAAGTGTCAGACAGGATTTAGGAGCATTAATGGTATTTTTGTAATATTCCCTATGATTGATGCTTTAAAGGTACAAATATTAAAAGAGTTTTACTTTTTAAATATTTGTACTTTAATATTTCTTTTACTGTGAAAGTAGTAACCCCACTCAATCCATCAATGCCAATCAGTACAAAATGGTCATGAAAAATATTGTGCTTTCGAGTTTCACGAAGTGCATTCATAGTACGTTTGCGTAGGTACTATCCGATGCACCCTGTGGCACTAAATTAATACCACGAAAGTGATGAACACGTACCACAATAATTATATCGAGTTTCAAACAATTCGTCAAGTGATTCTTCGAAGCTCTGCATGACAAGTAACGCATTGCATTCTTATGCTTTATTTCTAAGAATTTCAGTCCTGATATTTTAGATAGAGGTAGAGGTGAAATATTCAGAATATTCTGTTTACGATTGGTTTACGAGTAGGTATGTCAACAAAATATTACTGTCAAAGAAAACAGTATCTCTAAAATGAGATTTTATTTCAAAATCCAGCCATAACCTATTTCACTGATTTTCATTTCTTTTTAAAATGATACTCTTTAGTTTACGTGTCTCTATCAAATGCAAAAAACAAATGAAATTATGAATGCTAATTTCACAGCATATTTTTGGGCTTATTTGATTGTTGGAACCCTTTTCCTCTATTGTAAAATAATAAAGAAATAAAAAAATCAACGCTCTTACGTGAGTAGGAACTATTTGAATTAGAAATCAAACTTTTCGCACTTATGTTATTATGATATGATCCTACTAATGATATGTAGTCCTCGGCACAGCACAGCAATAAAGCTGATGGAACTTTATAACGAAGATATTGTAATATGATTTGATACCACACACTTCTATTGTGTCTTATTTGGAGTTGGTCTCTATTTGTGTCGAGTCTTTAAGTGCAACATTTGGGGCGAACCTGCTACGATAAGCTAGCAAAACGAAATACTACCCACTACTGTAAAGTTCGCCTACGCAAGTGCGCGATGCAGTAGTGCAATGATGCCCTTAGTGCGAAAACGTGGACCACCACGTGCGCCGGCGCCGAAGCGCACGTTACTTCGCACGATTTCATTTTATGATAGACACTACATAATTTCACATATTATTATGATACCTACTCAAAATATTATCACCAAATCCATTTCGTAAACTTTGTAAAAGAGATGTGTAATCATTCATATAATTATAATTAGGTGTACCTACATATAAATAGAAAAAAGACAAGTAGTACATTATGCTGCACGTATCTTGTACACAAACAAAGTATCATTAGCTATTTGTATTGGACGCACAACACTCACAAACTATATCTGTAGTATCAAGGCTACGTTTTAAACAATATCTATCATATTGTCGGCATCAATTCGTCATTTTTCAATTACTGTTTATCATAATTATTGTTAGAAAAAATAAAATAAAAGCAAATTATTTTGACAAATAATGGCTCGTTACTAAAATGGTCGATCTTCATTTAGATATGAAGAAAAAGTTAATTAATCACTTAAAGTAGGTAAGGTCAGTGATTGATTGATGCGTGATGGATGCTTTATGATGACTTAACACGGGTTAAACGTGCCAAACACTTATAAGGGATCTAATAGCAGCAATGACGATATTTTTTATGTTGCAACGAATGTTTTGGATAAAATATCTACATATTTGTAATAATAACTTTGTTGAACGGACAAGAGTTAGGAGTCAGTTGCAGAAAAGGGCATTATATAAAACGCTCACAATTAAAACAGGGTTTTTGTAACAGTTTGTAAAATATCTTAAGCATTAACAGCTGAACCGGCTCAACGATTGGACCTTTATATGGCAGTACATTCATTCATACAGAAATCCTCAATCATATTGGACGTTAAACCGGAAATGCGACCTAACCATCATGCAAATGCATAAAATGACTTTGGAAAAGACATGATCAAATTTATAGTCTTTACATCGAAAACTTTTTATTTCTATTACACACACGGTGAATCAGAGGAATTTGAAAAGTTTTGCGAAGTCGCTTGCACTTGAAGCAGCTTTTAAGACGAAGTTCCCATAGAATTCAGCAGAGTATTTCGGTGTCCGCCTAGCACCCAGCGCACGCTGAACACTAAGAACTCAGTCGCCCTTGTAATTGCCAGCAACTCGTGCATTTAATGCAGCAATCCAGACCGACCCAAGATTTGATTACAACTATCAATTTATCACAAAGTTTGTTTTCAGTTCGCTTTCCTTGCGACTTAAAACTATTTATCAACATTAATTAACTACGCCTCATACAATTCAATCGAACTACCTACTCAAAGACTCTTAATTAGAGCAATGAAAATATAAATTTGTTATTTAGAGACTTCAATCATTGGGTGTTGTAATACATCTTTCAATCTGCGAAGCTGTACATACCTGCCTATAAAATTAATATTCTAATTGAGTGAGTCACGGCAGTCGATGCGTTGTATGCAGTCGGCGCTTCGTTCACTACACCATAACATAGTATTATTAAAATACACTATCTGTCAAAAATGTGGCTGGAAATATCAACATAGTTGCCAATGCAATAAGACGATAATCGCATACACTTGGACTAAAGCTATGTCCTCACATTCCTCGTCCGCGAATGCTCTCATGTCACATTACTTACCACAGTCTAGTTTGTTTACACCAGTAATATAATTCTAGTTTTTTTATGACATGCAACTTTATTTTGAATACTAAAGGTCACCCTATATGCAAGTGATCGGATGTCAATAACGACATCGGATGACGCTCGCCTTTTATCACGTACAATACGACACCCAATTAATATAGCAAAACACGGAACCGACGTACTCGTATCTATAGAGAAGCAGGCTAAATGTAATTCCCGCTACGTTTAAATACGCATTGTGTAAAAGGATAACTCTAATACTTTGTCATGTGTTCTTCGTATAATTGGAATGGGTGGAGCCTGCATTCCAATATATGTAACAATTACACTGCGGAATGTGGTGAAACTAGAAAATTATTTGCAAATGACATCGTTGATCTAGATAATGATCGTTCAATCTGCGAAATGTAACTGCGCCGTGATCAATTAAGGAAATATAGTACCAAAATAATAAAGGTCTAAGGTCAAATTTAATGTTAATTCTTAAGAGTCGTTTAATTAGTATGTAGAGGTAAAATATAGTTACCATATTGGTACGCGCGAAGATAATGTGCCGTGAGCCGCAGAATGCCTGTTTTGTCAATCTTCCTGTTGGCGGCGACCACCGGAGGAACCATCGAAGCCAGCTCCGATATAGAGTTGTTTAATTTATCTCGTCTCTGCTTCTCGGCCTTGTTGCGGATTTCCCGGGGGTTGTCTCTGAAAACAAACGCCATATTGAAGTATGCAGCCGATCCCAGAATATACAGCAATAGAACTCAGATAGCTATAACAACCCCGAGTCTATTTGTACGTCCAATTTAAAGTTGAGATGTTTAACACGTAGTTTGATGATCAGTATTTCCCTACAGAGAAAATACAACACAAAAATCCTGAAATTCTAAATTACTTTTGTTTACGGCCTTCAACTTTGTTTATTAACTACAACATTATCGTGTTTTAGTTTGTGCGAGGACGTACTCGAACTTTCTTGCTAGGAGGTATGTTTAAAACAAAATACTCGAGATTTGAAAACGGCAAACATTGAAAACGAACGGGACATGACTTTAATGTAATCAAACTAATAGCAATAAACCAATTTACAATTACTCATATAACATTGTAAGATTACGTGTTCCAGTACATCAACATTTTGCCACAATAGCTAAGGTAACAAATAGTTCAGTTAGCTATAGGTACCTATATTTTTCAAAACTGCCCGTTGCCAAGTCATTTTCGATATTTGTTTTTACTTATAACCTACTAAAGCCGGTTCAAGAGGCTTACAGTAATTTGTATGTCTTTGTAACGATGTGGTACAAAGTAGAGTCCTGAAAAATCGATGCAGGCACATTATACTTACAAGAACATTGTATACAATTTCTAACAAATCTATTTCAATTTATCTTCACTGTGCATTCGTGACCAGATTTGTTTTTCTTTTGATTTCATTACAGAGTTACAGTCCAGCTAGACCCAATATTGATAGGTGTTTGCAATGTACAACATGGCTCGTGAAAAAGCAATTCAATTTGCCACAAGACTCGTATTACGCAGCGTTAAGTGAAGAGGAAGAGAGCAGTATTTTAAAGTTTTGTGTGGTATTTTGTTAATTAGGTGGGTATATTGGTACTAAGTAGACGAAAATTACTTAAGCGATGGTAGTCTTGTTCTTATGCAGTTGTCTTGATTATTCTAAATGATGATAAGAACTTGTGGTACAATCCGAAATTGTTAAAAATGGTGCTTTAATTATAATAATCTACAACGTTCTCTGTATTTCCTTCAGATACTAGTTTTTAACTCTACTGTGTCTATCACTATCAGGAGGGAAAACCGAAAAACAATATGAACCTCTATCAATTGTTTTTGTCAGGTAGGTACCTATTTGTGTAGTTTGATAAATTGGTATCGGCATGAAAACTGAACAAAATTTTACGGTACAATGGCACCGGGGGCGACAGTGCTGTCACAACACGGAGAGCGGCAAAATAGCTCAAAAAAATACAAAATCTGTAATGAAAATTTGTTCCTTCCCGGTCTCACTGAAAGCCACTGTAGGTTAAGTAAACACAGCGAAAGCGAAATACTTTTTTTCGAAGCATTTCGAATCGCAAGAGTAGGGTATAGCTTCAACCTAAAATCTCAAAACAAAATTGTCAATTTAGGTACACATAGGTATTTAAAGACAAATATAAAAACTGGTAAACATGAACCACAGTATTTATCCATTAGGATCTTACAGTGCTGCGATCACTAAGTATACAAGATAAATCTTAATTATGTCCTATTCGGCAGGTATACTTGTCCGTCCAGGTGCAAGCTATGTTATTGTTATAGGTAAAGTGCACCTATGTACCTACTTATTAATCAATCACATTGCAATACTTCTCATTGTTTCAGCTGGTCTTACATATTTATGTTTAATATCCGTATGTGTTTATATATGTAATGCCAGTCCTAGTGATTTCATAGACGTCTTACCAGGCGAATACACAAGGTCGTACTGTGTCATAGTGCGGTCTAATAAACTAGGTTTAATGACTTCTTGAAAAGAGCTGGGAAATGCTATTTAAATGTTGCCGCCGCCGCATATAAAATGTTGCCATCGAAATTAACAGTTACATACGAAAAATTTAATTTCTGTCTTGTTATTTGAATTTCATTAATATAATTTACTCGTTCCTTACCTAAATAATAAAATTGGTGAAAATTGTATTACTGTTATTCCGCTGATTAAGATACCCAATGATCAAATAATGTACTTAAGTCACTTTCAGTGCAACAAAAAGTATGACGCTTATTTTAGTAAGCTCACAATTACGATTTTAATATCAAGTGCCAATTTCCACTTATTTAATAATAATTATTTAAACTGTTATTACAAGTGTAACGTAGTAATGAATTGTATAGAAATTGGCGCCATTCAACCTTTCATCTAGACGTGTCGAGTGTGACTGCAAAATACATAAACTACAGTAACCAAGTAACATTTAAAAATATTATTTAGATTTAGCCCTGATTATGTTATTAAAATAATAAAATCAAAGGTTATTGAAAACACTGTAATCCACTAAGCTTTGTACATTTTAAATGAACGCCATCATAATTTTATACCACCGGCATTGATTTGTATTTACTTAGTCGGATTATACGTATATATACAGTTGATTGTTTTTAAGAGTGATTTTAAACGTGAGAATTTGACCGACATTTTTATATTTTGAAGGATTAAAAAAATACTTGTCACTAAAGTAATAAGTTGACTTGCATTAAGTTCCGTATCTACCGTGATTGTTTGAATATGTTTTAATATAAAAAATAAAATTGCACATTTCACATAGAGAGAGCCGCAGCGGAGACTATGCCAAGATCAAAATAGCATCGTATTCGCCATTACGGAGTGTTACAGCCAATAGCCAAGTCACATGTACGCCAAACGTCTTACATAGTAAACATTTCATAAACTTTTAAGTTATCATACAACGACCCTTTCACATCGAAATGCCCATTGGACATTATTCGCTCATTTCCTAGTAATTCAGTTGTTGTTTTAACTCTAAATACTTTCATAATTAATTCTGAAGGAAGTTAACCACCAAGAAGCAATCACATTTTTGAAGATACCCAAAATTGGTAACTACCTACCTATGTTCTTTACCAATTTATCTGCGTTATGTGGGCTTTATTCTCGTGAAGCTTTGAAATACTTATGGCAAATATAATATACTTTATTAACTTTCATGCTAAAATACTTATACTTACCTATATTTTAAATTTTGTCCAACATGTAATTTTATCAAACAATTTTGTCAATACCTTATTAATTTAAGTCGTTCGGACCACATTTCCTTCTTCACTTGTCTCTGTCTACCTGATTCATTTAAAGCCTAAATGCTGACTTCAAGGAGATAAGAGACGGAAATATTTAAGTTCTACGACAATTAAGTTTGAGATTTGCTTCCCATTGTCTTAATAAATTGATGAGAAATTGACATTAAAACCGGCGTTAGTGTAAAACTTAAGTGTACTAATTAACACAGAATGCACTCGTTAACAATAATTGGCACCATTATAGTTAGTAATTGTAATACAAAAGGCAGGAATTGCAAAAAACCTATAACAAAAAATGTAATGTTTTAATGACAAGAATGTGTCTAATCGCCAGGGAAAATGCCATCAATCATTGCAAAACATGTTTACCTCGGCAACTATGGAATTATTTCACAAATATGTTTGCCTACTCTTGGTTGTTCCAGGCTGGTCAAGTTAGATACAGAGACAGCCTTAAAGTCAGTTTACACAGCCAGCAGATGAGTAAGGGAGCGGTTTGTATCGCTGTAACCTTCGCGGTATGAACAGCCCGCTCGACGGCGATATGGCCTGAGCCTTATTCAGGTTCTGATTATTGCTAAAACTACAGAATTGAAAGTTTTCTTTAAAAATAATTTTATTTTATTGCAGTTTGTGTTGTTTACATAAATACAAATATTCACATACATGGATTCTTTTTTAATATACCTTTAGGTAGGTACCTACATAAAATGTAATATAGTTTGTTAAATAATTAAAATAAGCAGCCATATTTAGTAACTAAGTTTCACTTATAAAACGTATACTTAGATATCGTCGCTTTGTACAAGCTGTTTGTTTCGGTATTTGACAAATTTCACTACAACATTATCAAATGCTCTCTGAGCTGCCGTAAAAAAGAAAAAACGCTCTTTTATCAACATCGAATACAGAAGTCCTTCTTTAAAAAGATCATTTGTTATTAGTTAGTTGAATTGATGCTCTATTGAGTTGAATTGAACAAAAATAATAGTGTAGGATAGGATCGAACACAGGGAGCTACATTTAGAAAACAGTGATAGATTCATTTTGAACAAAGACGGAACTTTTCAGCAATTGATAAGCGCAGCAATGCAATAGGTTTATGTATATTTACTTATATCCATCAGTTTTATTTCTTACTTAGTTTAAGAATTGATAGCTGTGATGTGAAAAGACAAGATATTTTTAGTACATATCTACCTACGTGTAGAATGGATATAAGTTTTATGAGTATTTTTCCAGTTGTCTTTATTTTATGGCTGTACCTATCTCAGAGAATATCTACTCAATATAAAATAAATAACAGACAATGAATGAGCTACCTTTTATAGAAATACCTAAAGCTTAGAATTTGAATTTTATCACTTCAACATAAACTCTAAGCGAATTGAGAGAAAAATGAAATTGCCACTGCGTAGTTTGAAACAAGGAAACTAGTCACTGTTTTTGATGTCTGTGGAAACTAGATAATATCTACTCTACATAATTTATAAGCTGCTTTATGTTAATTTTCAATTTCAGTTTAAAAATTATGACTCGAAATAATGTTATAGGTGAGCGCAGTGAATATGTAGATAGGTATTCAAATTTTAATAGTTATCTACGGAAAAAATTGAAAACTGTTTATAATGATATGAAAATATTTTGTTTTTATATTTGTTTATATTTTTACTAGACTTTAGGCATACTCATAATCATAACACACGATGAAAGTAGGTACAGCAAAAATACAAGAGGAAATGAAATTGACGCATTGCGTAGCTATTTAATATTTGGAACAAACAAAATAATCGTTGGAAAAATAAAAAGTAAATAGTAGAAGCGTGCGTTGCAGCAGTACACATAAACTACGCAGCAAGCTTATAGGCGCTGGGCAGAGAATTTCATTTTATCTTTTGTTGACTAGCAGCTTTCCCACTATTTTCCCAGTTAAATTTCCCCTCCACTATACAAATAAAAGCAAAAAGAATACATATTAAAATATAGTCCTCTCTAGATACATTCACTTAGATAAAGCTCTGTTTTATTTTATTGGTAGGTAAGTACTTATTTTTTCTAATTGGTAATAATCAACGGGATTAGTTTATGTAGTAAGTCAACATGCTCCTACTTTTCTATCCAAGTAGCCTATTTGTAAAGTAGGTACCTTATATACAATACAATACAAATATTATTATTTTATTTATATATTTTTTATATACCTACTTTACAAGTAGAGGTATATAAGGTACCTTATGAATTTTCTCCTGCAATATCCTTAATACACTCAGTTAGCTCAAAACTTTGCCCTTGGTCACAAACAAGACTAAAATTATGCAACAATTTGCTTAGATATGGATGTGTTTGTTCAATATTAAATTATGGAAAATTAATTTGGTTGTAGTTTTCAAATATAAGAATGTACCTAGGTATTCACTTGAACATTTTCCTCTAGCACATTTAAGTTGGACTTTTCTAATACCTACCTACTAAAAGTTATTTTAAACGAGGTATAAACACAAAGCTCAGTTTGTATTATGTGTACTTTAGCGTGCAATACAAGTGCGTTTTGAAATTAGGATAATTTATTTTGTCCATAATTCCATTGTGATGTCTGTGACAAATGAAAACTCAAAAACAATGACTACAAAAGTGAGTTAAACTCGATCCTTTGATCAGAAGTTTTTTTGCAAATACTTGAACATGTTGTCACCGCACACGTGAGGCTACTTGCCGTAGACAGTGCCGATGTTCCGTTGGCATTGTGAGACCATTCCAGCTGAGTTAATGGCGCTTGCGATAAATATTCCTGTCAAACGAAAGGGGCCGATCTGCTCCTAGGAGCATGTACGTGGCATACATTGTTTCAGCAAATTGCACGAGCTATTGAACACAGATCTGAACTTTCAATGTCTATTGATACGAGATGTGAAACGAGAATAGAGAATGGTAAAGGTAGTGGGATGCATTTTTTAATAAATAGTTATTGTTGAAATAACAATGTGGATAAATGTTTGAAAAATCTCTTTTGATTGCAATAAGAAAATCAAAATACGGACAGAATTTGAATACTTACATTATTGTCTTATCACTGTTTATTTTGACGTTGATTAATTATTTTGAAAACATAATGAAATTATCATTCCAAAATGATCAATTTGTGCCTCAATAAGATGATTGCTATTTTGCGGCTAATTGACCATCAATAGATTTGAAAGATAGTATGCAAATTGCATGTCGCCATTAATTTGATTGTTGTTAACTGTCAATGTGACTTGCTTTGTGTAATTAGAAGCTATTGATGTTGTCCAACAGGCGAGCTTGTGTCGTCCATAGTGAACAATACAACTTTATGATACGTTTCTTAGCTTTGGTACCTAGACAAATGAATTAAAAAATAAAATCTAAAATTGGACTCTGAAACCGCTACGTATCTAAGTATTAGATTGTGAATAAAAATTGAACCGAATTTAGAACATCTTAATTAGCTAAATGCACTAAAACGTAATAAATTATTGTGCGTGCAAAATATTTGAGAACCAATGCTTCCTTTTTATTCGTCTATCCGAAATTCTATACAAAACTTTTCATCGCTTCCCAAACATTCAAAAAGCGGAATAATACTTATTTATGTCAATAAACGCAAATTAAAGCTTCAACATATAGATTCAGTAATGCTCAATCCATTTTACTTTATGAGATTATGAATAAAATTAATAAAAACAGGCTCGTGAATGTGTACTTTTGAAAAACATTGGTTGCAACGATAGTTGTCGTTTGTACCCACTAAAAGTAATTAATTAGTGCCGCCGGCCGGCGCGCCTCCATACGCCGCGTGGTCGAGTCTACCATCCCGCCGCCGGCTTTCAGATCCGCTCACATTACTTCACATCACGCATTCCATAGTCAGCCTATTCCATTAGGTACTGACATAGATAGTTATTATTTTCGCCAATCGCTATTTCCATAATTACTTAACAATATTGCTGTCATATCACGTCAACGAAGTTAATACAGAAAATGCGCACGAAATCGGTTTCTAAGTTTATAAAGACTTGCAAGTTATAACGAAACCATCACTTAATTTACTACCTTACCGTCGTGGGAATTAGTAGTTGAAATTCAATCGATACCACTTTATAAATTGAAGTGGATTGTAGGTTTAAGTTACCCTCTGGGGATGACAGCGTATTCGTTGTATATGGGGGCCATTGGAGTCGGAGGCTGGTGGTTGGAAGGGTCCATCAGCAGCGACAACGTCGGCGACGGTGGAGGCAGTTGCGGCGGGCCCGGCGGCGGCGGCGGTGGCAGCGGGACATACTGCTGCGCGGGCGGCGGATAATATTCCGTAAGGGGAGGTTTTTCTTGATAGAAAGGATTCGCCGAGTACGCGTAGGGATCGAAAAGATCATCCGGTAACCATTCACGATCCATTATTGACCATTCAGCCATAGCGTATCTAGCAACAAAGTCGGTAATCGAGTGCGCGTCAGCAGGCGTGCATGCGTGCATCGCCGGACGCAACAAGCGCGCACTGACGGTCTCCGCTTGCTCCTCATGCCATACAACGCATAACAAACTGCAACTCCTTTATCTGCCCGCTTCGCGATATACCTAGGTACGCTGTTTGCGGGCCACTGATAAAGGACAGTGTTATGTTGCAAATTATAAATGCGACGGCTAGAGATAATCTCTACCTGAGACAGACTACTCGCCACAGATCTCTCACACACTATGACTAGTTCCTTACTGTTGATACACGTTCTTAGGACTCAATCTTAAAAACGGAGGGGTTAATGGGTAAATATAGAACAGTTGTCAACAAAGCGAGCGAAGTAGGTAAGTCTGGCCGCCAGACTGATAGCTTCACTGATAACCTTTCTTCAGTAGGTAACTATTTTCCATTTGAAAACCGAATTCTTATTAAAGTTTTTTACTCTCTATCTTTTATTTTTTGGTTCCTTGTTGTTATGTAAGTATTTAAAGTTTTGGTGCATCTTCGAAATTGTTCCAAGCGAAAGTGAAAAGTTTGAAACACGACCTACATATAATTTTTAAATTTGTGTTCAGGTGCTTGACTCGATGGTGACTCGATGAAGCCTATTAGTTCTATTAATATTATATCTTTAAACAAAGACTTTGAATGCAAAGAAAGTATTTTTATGATTTCAAAACTTTATGGAAATATTTTATCCAGGTAGGTATATTCTAATGCGTATAAAAACAACACTGTACTTAGAGTTGTATGCGAAAAACTTTACCTACCTGCAATAGGTAATTGAAGTGTTTGAAAGTTCTTTCATATTTACGCAAGACCGATAACAAGATGTAATAAATGTTTCGCTCAGAGGTAGTTCAAACCTGGGATTATCAAGCCATATACTTTTACTAAGTTTAATCCTATTTTTTGTTATCGTAAGAATCCGGTAAGTGGAAACAAAGCCCTTGTGTATGAAGCCACGGGTACATTAATTAATATGTACATTACTGAAACTTATTTTGAATAAGGCATGATAATTAACTTAATGTTAACCTGTCAGTATATTTCTTAATTTTGTGGCAATAGCAGTGTCTATTATATTCTACAGGATGTAACAGAAAGGAGGTATAAAACCGAAACAGCGATAGTCCTCATCTACCACTACGACTCCACTACGACTCATATTCCTTAGGGAAAGTTGTTCAGTTTCATGAGGACTATCGCAGCGTTTCGGCTTTATACCCCCTTTCTGTTACACCCAGTAAAGTTAATTCATAAAAATTGATTTATTTCAATTTAACACATATTGAATGTTGGCTATAATTACCTACATATGTATATAGAAAAGCAAAACAGTGAAAAAAGTTTTGAAAAAAGTTTTTATTGAAACGCTCTAAAAAGAAGAAGACATCTTGAAAATTGTCACCAACAACTTATTACCTCATTAATACAATTTATAACATCATAAAAGCTTGTCACGAGGTTTGGTTACCTATCAGTCGGCGTTAAATTAACTTTAACTCATTATTTTAAAATCGTTTATTTAAAATCCATATTGGATGTAGAATGACGTCCCATACCAGATCACGCATTGTCAACCTAACTAAACGTGTGTACAAAGTTTGATCTCAATCGGTTACAGACACCTTCAAACTCAACTTCAAAATACAGTTTGATTTCACTCGAACGAACATAGGTGCATAATACGTAGAGCAAGTTATATAAAAGCTTTTATTATCTTTGTATTAAAGAATTAGACTCTTGTCGGTAGCATTCGCCAGTTAGGCCTTTCTTTAAAGCTTTTAAAATTGATAAAATCGAGCCGACCATTAAAGTGCGTCTCTCTCGACAAACCAAAAAAATGTAGAGTGTGACGTAACAACAATTTACATCAAAAGGTAACAATCAGCTGATGATAGACTTGTGAAAGGCTTGTTTTGCAAATTGCAAAAGGACTAACTTGCGACACGATATTTGTTATCATTGTAATCGTATGTGGTCTAGGACCAAACAAGTACCTATAAACTAACAAGTAAACTTTGTACACCGATAACCTTAAAACGCATTGCAATGTCAAATGGCAAACATAAAGTGACTTATTTTAATCTTCAATTAAGGTAAACATGGCTCTTTATATAACTGTTACTTAGTTGCAGGAAAGGAAATTTACTAGTGCAATTTATGTGTTTACCGCTTTTCAATATCTATAGTGCATGTTATCGAATTTATTTTAAATGATTTATGAAGTACTAAAGCAGTGGCAAAGTGCACTGATAATCATAATGGCGCATAGATTTGAAATAGAAATTATATTCGTGTTGATATGCCAAGTTGTAGGTAAAATATTTATACCGATGTAATTAAATAGTTGCGTATAATGTAACAAGTTCAACGGAAATAAAATAAGCATTTTATTTTCAACAGCCAGTTATTAGGATTTGTAATTACTGACTGACTTTGAAGTGTCATTTTATACTTAAATGCTTATCAAATTTCTATTTCACATGATGAAGAGTTGTTATTGTAAAATCGAGTGGCGAAATTGCAAAGTTGACATTCGCCATAACAAAAATAAATAATTGGTAATCAGTATTTATTAGAAACTACTTAGAGGCTGGCCGCGACTTTGTACGCCTTTACGTCGTCTGTTTATCTTTTATAATTTCATAAAAATACTTTAATTAGCCTAAGTACCCATGTGTTATTTTGATCTGCAGCAGTTACAATATTGTAAAGTTTCACTTAAATCTGTTTAGTGGTTTTCGCGTAAAAGAGTAACAAACGTCCTCACATCCATACCACCGCACCGGCACAAATACCTATTGACATAATTATAATATTCTGGGCACTTTTGTAAACAATATAAGTACTTAAGTATTATCTTGTTTGTTTGTTATCCTGAATTAGGAATTAAGCCCAGTCAGATCAGACTCTGACACATCGGGCTATAAAAATTATCCATCAAGACAACATTTCTAGCAATTTCATTGCCTTTACTTGTAATAGGTAGATACGTGATAAACAACAACAAGTAAATTACTCCATTATCTATTTCTATAAAATGATTATTATGGTAGGTAAGTTAACTTCTTGATCTGTGGTAGAGTCACTGTACTAATTTTAAAACTTTATATCAGCAAAATTAAACGTTTAGATACCGATTGCAATAAATTTTGCTTAAAAGAATAATGTGACAAAAGCAACAATCAATCATTCTAGTCTCAATATCTAATACCTACTCATTGTTACTAGGGCCTGCGTTTGTATCTACAAAATGCCCAGAGAAAAGAGACATGAGATATTTGTCTTGATGATTTGATATTTCTATGTATTCAATGTATTTATTTCAAAATATTTAACTATATTTATCAGTTGTCTAGTCCCGGCTTTGCTTTTCTGTTATTTATATTGCATTAGTCCAAATAATGTAGTAGATAATAGATATTTTTCTACCGATCGTCGTTTGTAAATGCTAAATAGGGCACGCCGCCGCCGTCGTCGTCGCGCCGTCTCTGAATACAGTACTTTACAGAGGTTCAAAGTCACGGCCGACGTAAGTATGCATACAAATAACTATTGTTCTTTTATGTAATAATATTCTGCAACTGCATTGAGATAATAGTCTACGTCTAGCCAAGATACAGACACCTGTTACTGATATTATGTCATACTTGTTTATAAAAAAAAGAAATGGTAGGTACTGACTATCTACATACTTAATTGTAATGTACCGGATGTTCCGGATGACTCGTTTACCTCGCTGAAAAAACAATTAGAATATTTCTGCTGCAATTTTGTGTATTTTTACCATCAAAAACACCAACCTAAGTAATTTTGTCTTTTCTCTTACATAATGTACATTTATTTATTTCAATAGTATAGCCAAAAAACACCACCATTACGGGAGACTATCCCAAATCGATGGTATTATATTGCTAGATATACTTTTACACAAAAAAATATAAAAAAAGACACTAAAATTACCTTAATATCTAATTGAGATCATAAAATCTTATATGTAATTATCTTAGAATTAATGGCATATCTGAGATAAAAAAAACAATATTTTATAACAAAAATAAAAATCTAATATTTACAATGTTAACAATTATAGGTATGTAAGCCAAAATACTAACTTAACAATACTATAGCTCGCATAAATAAGACAAAGTGGTTTTAGTAAATTGTGTCAAGGTGCAATGGAACAAATCTATATGTTTGGAAACTGCGTTAAGAATAGGTACGCATAGCTGATGGGACCGGCGCATGTTTAAGGAGGTTGGTTCTGTGTGTCTGTGGGACCAACGCGTTGTCCCGCGGCTCTCTTCTTAAACTAGTGTTTGGCACTGTTATCCCAATCGTACTCAGAATATATTGGTTATCTGTTTTCCCACGAATCAACATAAACAGATATGTAGCTAAGGCAAGGTTCCTTCTTATTTCTAGCTTAAATAATCCAACCATGCCTATAACAAAAAGTGTTGGATATTGCAAAGGGAAGAACGGATAGACACCATAAGTACTGCCTTTTATATAAATAACGACCGAACTTATTTTGTATTCTTTCTATCATTTGTACGTATTTTGCTTCATGGGGACGCCAAATAATGTTACACGATTCCAACCGACTTCTAACGAGTGCATTATAAAGTGAAATTATAGTTGTTATATTAATTGAAATCCTTCGTCTGTCGAATCACAAACCTTAGGTTTCTGTAGGCTTTTTTTTACTCTTGCTACGACCTACAGAAACTTCTTTCTCAAAACCATATTCGAAGACTTGAGGTCATGACTACCCTAAATGAACGATGAGCATGTATGAAGAGATTGGTAGTCCTCTTCTTAGTATTTAAGGCATTTAAGTATCACCTATCATCTAAGATAGATAATTTATAAACCAAATCTGTGTCAGCTAATGCACGTGTTTGTATTGCACCTGAAGAAACAATAGCAAGTTGTCACTTAGTCCTCGAAGAGACGTTGATTGTGTAGGTCAAGGAGATAATAAATTAACACCCATTATAATTAAGTATAAGATATAAAAGACAATAGCAGTCATGCTTTGAGTTAAATTGTATAAAATGTGAATCGAGGGTCGAAGCATGAATTACTTGAACTAGGTACGTTTAATTTTGTTGAAGATAATGAACGTCCTCTACTTTTCATATTTGTGTTTTGTGTTTTACAAGTAGGTATTATGAAAATTATTAATACTTTGATATCTACATGAAGTAGAATTTGATTAGGTATTACGTGTTTTTGAGTAGGCCTTGAAGTTGTAGTGGTCAGCTAACAACTTACACAACACAATACAAGATTAGGATAGTACTACTATCCTAAATCATGTCGACAAAAAGTTACGTACCTGTTATTAGAAGTAGAAGGAGATTCATCTTCAGAGTTGGTAGAGGGGGTGGGAGCCCGGGGCTCAACGGAGCCAGCGGGAGACGCGGGGGTTGGTGACTGCGCCGGCGCCGGAAGAAAGTCGCGGGTGCTACGGATCACGCCCGGCGTGTGGCTCTGGGTCTCCGCCATTCTTTTTCACGCCCACTTTTCACACCTAAAACATATTCACGCACTTAGATAGGTCGAGAACCTAGATTACACATTTCATTTGAGTATTCTTTTTTGTACATTATACACTCGAGAGCAACGAATCCGGGTCGGGTAAACAAAAAACTAAAATATCTCAAAAACTAAGAATCCTAGCCTTATAAAATAAAATGTGTTTAAGATACCAATAAATACTTGTTAAATGAAAATATAAAATTTCTGTGTTACTTCTATATTTATGTCATAACAATGAAATCTTCGTTTGCGGATTTTGGTATATAGCATGCCAAATATCGAATGGAAGCACGATGAGGCAATGCGAAATGTTAAAATTCAAGAAAATGCGTATGTTGTTTTAAAAAAAATACTGTTTTACATTTTAGTTTTAAAGTTAGATCATCAGTTTTTTTCTTTACTTGATATTCTGTTATTAAAATGTTGTGACTCATAAATGTTATTACTCACATTGAAGGAGTATACAATTGTCTATTAAACACAATTTATTTAATTATGCTAAGATTCTTGGATCGAGAGTTTTTTGGATTCTTTAGTGACCCGGATTCATTTGTCTCGAGTGTACATAATGATGTCGCTATTAAAAGCCAATTAGAAAAATTATCACTAAATAAATAATATCAAACGTGACGTGCTTAACAATAAAATGTAAGAAATGAGAGTTTTATTTAAGACAACTATTTTTTATGCTCGGGTTTGGCTCTAGTAAGCGTGCTGCTCTAACATTTTGGTAAAATAAACTTCGCGTTGTCAAAAAAGAATAACAATTGTTATATTTCCCAATTTGAATCGTATGTCCGGTTCAAACAACCATTTAGACATAGACTTTTCACTTAGCCTTGTCGAAGGAAAAGAGCAAAGTTAATTTACAATTTACAACTATTGAAATAGAAGGAAAGCTGTTGGTGTGTTTGCAAACGACAAACTCCAATACCAAGTTATTTTATTGCACGTGCTGTCCAACTAGGCTGCCTTATTGCGCGTCCTCTAGCAAAGCTACCAATGTTGACTTGAAACTATTATTTTACAAATACAAAACAATAAGTAATAAATACAGTCCTCGGCATTTATAATACACGTCAGCTATCATCGAATTTTCAAATAATGAATTCTAATTTACATGTCCATCAATAATTAGATTTATGGTTCATCAGAATTTGAATTTAGAACAGGTACCTACTTTACGTTTGTTTTGTTTCTATCCCCATGCGAAATGCATAATGGCAATACGAGATTTGTGTATGCAGTACCTACTTAGGTATATGTATGGCAGTTTTAAATAATACCTATTTGGGTGATAAAAGCTCCATTTGTACATTTTAGGATAAACGCATATATATAATGCATATATAATGAATACCTCAAGGGTACAAGAAAACACATAAAGAAACTTTAATTACTTTAATTACACTTTCTTCAGTATTTTGACGACAGTGTTTGCGGTGAGCAGAGCGGTAGTAGCCCAGTTGGTAGAACGCTTGCCTCGAATTCTGAGGGCGTAAGTTCGAATCCCGGCGGGGGCCCGTACCTCTGAGTTTATTTCTCATGTACGGATCAATTTATTCGATTACCACTTGCTAACGGTGAAGGAAAACATCGTGAGGAAACCTGCATACACCAGTGAAGAAATTCGAAGGTGTATGTGAAATCCGCCAACCCGCACTTGGCCAGCGTGGTGGATTACGGCCTAATCACTCTCTGTATGAGAGTAGGCTCGTGCCCCTCGGTGGGGACATATATGGGCTGATAAAAAAAAAGAAAACCATATCGAAAAGATTTTTTCTTCGGTATTGTTTTGTTACAAATGGCACTTAAAGCAATATTGTAAACATTGATTGCTAGGTATGTACTTAGTGGTAAGTAGGTTTGATGACTAGATGAATACGACACTTTTCTCAACAACAGCACATTCCTCCATGTTTTTTTGCACGGAAAATCATAAACAATAGGCTTTCAAAAGTTTCTTATAAAAGAGACATCATGTTTTGAATTAAATGTCTATTGGCGCTCGTATGCTGTGGTTTGAAGTTTGATATAAAACCGTGGGTGGTGGTTTTAAACCGACAAAAAAGAGGAGGAGGTTCTCTATTCGACGCGTAGGTATATTTTTCATATCAAACCTAAAACTATAGCTGCAGGTGCATAACCGCCCTGAAGGTTATTACAATTTAAAATGAAGTGCCTAATAAAAAAAAGACAAGTGTCTGAAAAAAATTGTTTTAATGCAATATTGCTGTGTTTTTGAGAATTAACTGACTTCTCGCTATCTTTTTTATTACTTCCCATATTTTTAGCTTAGTCTTTAGATTAGAGATTCAATTTTTGAATCCACCAATTGAATCGTTTGCCGCTGGTGTTTTACGTATAAACCTGATAATAAATAAAGGCATTTATTCAATAACCAGGCTAGTAGAAGTATATTAATCGATTAAAACGATATGTTACCTCTTTTGCAATAACAATGCTATAAAAGTGAAAATTTTAGTTGAATTCCCGCCATACTCTACAACTGGTAGGTACCGTCAAACAAACCCAAGGGATCCCGCCACGGTTGCCATGGCAACGACCTGAATGCAGTGGCAGCGGGACGACGTTCCCTACGCTAACGATAGATATTCACATGCTTCAGGTCATTCACCCCAAACGATGCATCCCAATTTTATGCATTTTAACTATGTCAACTAACTTTTTTCATAATTTTACTTTGGTAACTATTAAAAATAGCATTTTCCAGTAAATATCTTTTTCTAAAAGTGAATCGTATATTATTAAATGAAATTTATAAACACTTACCAATTTTACTGTATTATTCGGTAACAATCCCATTTTTCTTATTTTCTAATAACTCTACCAAGTTTTCACATAATTATCAATACATTTTCGTTTCATTTTCACATTATTTTTTAATAATTTACTCTGGCTCTCTAAATAAAGGCCTACAAAATAGAATTGCCGGAAACATTAGAAAATGTATACAACTCTAATATAAAACAATAGATAACTATAAGTATGTATAGTCAACTTTATACGTAATTAGACGCCATCTAGTGGCGTTTATATGAAGTTTATAAGCTGTTTTCCTCCTACTACAAAGTTGTTCAATACCTCTGGAATGTTTTGTGATTCTAGTATCGCCTTTGGCGTGTAGATGGCAATGTAGAGTCGTTTTCTAAATTGGAGGTTGTACCTGGTGTTATTACTAGGTGTAAACATAAATTCTAGGTACAGGTCTAGGTTGTTATTTTAAGATAAATAGGTATGATCTTTCAGTTAAATAATTACTTACATTTAATGGTTTAGGTATCTATGAATATAAGCTGTAGCTATAATACTCGGACGTATTGGTAGAGGCCGTAAAATTTTTGAGTAAATGACACCTAGAAAGAAATAAGTAATGTTTAGTAGTATAGGTACTTACTACAAAATATAATTTTCGTGATTTTGAATATTTACATAAAATAAGGGATAGAATGCTTAATTTTATTTACTCTATCTACGGACTCTACGGCACGTGTAACCTACCGTAGTACGTAAAATATAAATACCTACAATCTGTTTCTTGGGGCGCCGCTCCTTCGAACTAGTCAGTTTGTCTCAGAAATGATCAATGTGGATACTTATCTGAAATGGCACTTAAGCCTACTACAGTCTGACTCATTATAGGGCAGTTACAGGTAAATGTACTTTCATCTTGGCAGGGACACTGTCGTGGTCGCAAATTACTTTGCTACAGTTATTTAGGTAAGATTTTGTTTATGGATTTTGTGTTACGAGTAACTTAAACTGGCAATAATTATCTCTACTAATAAGGCTTCTAGATCTTTACCCCTGAGCTAGACTGATACAATGCCTGATTTCCGATTCAAAGTTTTATCGTGTTGATCGAACTTCCTTTCTACACCGGTACGAAGGTCCAAGATTGTATCTGCAGACAAATTAATGAGTTCGTTTTGCACCTTATAATAATTATGCGTAAAATTTAAATTAAATGTTGGCGATATATAAAGTTATGTTATTATTCCATAGCCAAGAATAATATTTAAAGTGTTGGTCCGGAAAATTCGTCACGTAGGCAGAAGGTAGGGGCCACGTGGTGGGTAGGTATGATCTATAAATGTGTAATATAAATTTTTAATACCTATATACTATTGCAAATTAATGACTGCTGTAACTGACTGCAAGCTAGTTTATTTATTTATCCATTTAGCATCTGCAGTTAGCATAGACACTTGTGGTACGTACCAAATTCAGTTGGTGTTTCACTTGTAGAATATGGTACCCATGCTTTACGGGAAATTAAAGAGGAATTGAGCATAAATAAGCCAATAGTGATGGTAAAATGGTCTTCAAAGCCTTCATATTGGGTCAGTTTGATACACCTGTTTTAAATACGATACAATCAATAATGGACAAGCTCGAATCGTGTTTGATTTATTCGACACAGATTTTTGCATTAAATTCTTCAAGGTTCGGCGGCCAGTAATACCTTCAAGCTGTCTTTCTGGTGACAGGTTTATTGTTCCCGTAATAGTTATCACCGGAATTTGAAACGGCAAAACAAAGCCTTGCAAAGTTTAGTTTAATTTTTTCTTTAAAGGTTGGTGTGCAATGTTTCCTGGTATGTCGAAATCAATGTCGAGTGTTACGCCAGAATGCAATCTCTGGAAAACTGCAGCAAACGCTGAAGGTCGGCTTTTCCGTTTCTGGAGCTAAATTGACAGATTTCATTTGAGATGATGTTATACATGAATTAATTTTGTCCATTATACTAGTTAGGTAAGTACCTACTAAGAAGTAGTCTCTCATTTCGTAAAAGGACCTGAAAGTAGCCCTACAAACCTCTACTCTTTACTGAAAACTAATAAGAGTCAATAAAATTCATATTAGAATGATGGATTGTTGATAAATGAAAGAAAACATTACCTAGAAAACCAAACAAGGTTAAAAAATCCTTCAAAGAAACATTTTATAAAGAAAATAATTATAAGAGCTACTATGAGGTGATCCCAATTAAGTATAGTATAGAGACAATCTACAATGTTGTTAAGAAATCAGCAGCCGGGGACTGCGTGCTATTAATCGCTCCTCGTACTTGGCAATCAATTAATTATGACACAATTTATTACGTAGGTAGGTACTTTTATCATCGTCTGTTTATCCAATTCGAGAGTTGCCTCTCTCGTGTAGACTCAAGTGATTTTATATTTTAACTAACAGGTAGGTATATCAGGTACCTACTCTCTATTCTCTTTTATATTCCTGTCTTTAATAGGTATCTACGCATTTAAGTCACGAGAGTGATACTTCTAGCTGCAAATAAAGAATTTTCACGTTATTTAGTACCTGACGGTCTTTATAACTGCGCTCATAACCAACATACTTGATATACAAATCAAAATTCTTAAACTATCATAAAAACATTAACTACTTATTTATAGTTTCAACGACACAGCGGTGTCAGTAAGGCGTAGGTAATACCTCAATCTAACATAATAGTTCCTTACATAAGCTATGGGAACACTAACATAATTGAATTATGATTGAATCGTAGCGGAGCAATTAATGCACTTGGCCGCGTGACCTTGTCCCTGAAATACGCGGAAGCTCGATTGGCCAATGACAGAGCTCAAACTTGAAACTGGCTCACACACACGTATCCTTGGCGGAAATACTTGAAACGTAAGTACTGTATTGGTAACAAGTCCGCAGCGTTGGCCAGCTCGAGGAATGAACAAACACCTAACCTATAATTTGCTTAAATAAAATAACCGTAGCATATTATATCACCTCAGCAACAAAGTTGTGTCCTTAGCAGTTTCGCTGTTTCATTGTATCTGTGATTTATTAGTTAAATATAGATGCTGAGGTTATCACTTGGTCGTTAGAAAATTTAGGAGATTAGAGGTACCTACTGTGAGGGCAATTTATTGCAAAAACAAAATCTTACGACACTACACTCTTTCATTTCTACGTCTAAAAATATCATATACAAATATTATAATAAGTAAGTATTAAAGGCGTGTATTCATAAGCGAACCGTAACTGTAACCGAACAGATACAGTAACAAGGTTCTAGTGTGTACGTACACATATTACAATTACCCTTTGATAAGCGGTTAAAACCGACAATCGTCGACTCTTTGCGTTGCGAATAGCTCGTATATCGTTGAACACGGGCTCACGAAACACACTAGTTTTTTTTTTGTTACAGTTCATGCAACTTATATTACAGCTCGCCAATGAGTAAGCGCCCTTAATATTCTAGGACCTCCTACGTTGGCTATTAACTGACTAGTTGTAAAACAGATCACCGTTTCGGTATTTAATAATTAAGTTGTAGATAGGCATTTTATTGAAATATACTTTAATTGTAAATTTTACAACCACTGAGTAAACCTTGAGCTCAAATTTAAGTAATCAATAATTTTAATTTTGTTGAGCTTTGGACCTCATTAGCTTGTAAGTAACCTTTATTCAATGAAAAAACTCACATCTACCAAATTCTGGGATTTTTATATTTTGGTAAACGGACCTTCCGTTTACCAAAATATATAGATACCTATTTTTTTATTATATAAAATTAAGAGGTTAAAGTTTCTTTTGTTATTTCGCAACTGTCATCATCTTTAACACAGAATCTTTGGATGTTTAAACTGTTGATTAATACCTCAAATGTGGGATTTATGCTAAACGTTCATATACATCGATATTTAACCACTCACGTCTCTACAATATACATGTACGTACGCTAAATGATATTGTTATATGAGAAGCTAGGGTCAAATGGTGTATTTGTCGCATCACCTAAGTTCTTTTACCCGTCATTTGATTCTATCGTGTAAACTCCTGCAATTTGCCGGTAAATCTTCGATAAGTATTTTATTCATGCACTTTTCGTCCATCATAATAGGTTTAGGGATCAAAACCCTTTACACAGAAAATCTGCCGATTCTGAAGCGGTTGGCATTTTTTACAACAAATGTCGAAACGCCGAGGCATTGTTCAATCGCTTATGCGTAAAGAACCTTAAGATCTTACTCCTACGACACTTATGTATCTCACTCTATGTACCTACCTATTGTGTCCCTCAATTTACATATAGGTAATAAATATCACTTATAACTTTCGACTAATTTACAAATCGCTATTACAAAAAAAATGTGTCAGATTTATGTCGTAGCCGGATCGTCATAATATGTCACTTATGATAATAAAAGTTGTCATGTCTTGTTATTGCCGTCGCGTCGTAGTAATGAGGCGCAGATGATCTTCAAGCTAACCCTGACCGACAGGATATAAAACATTCATAAAATTTACGTAAAACACTCTTGTTTATATTATGAATTTTTTGTTTGTAGGTATAGTATTTTTTCAGTCAGGTTTTTCTTTTGAATGAACCCTAAATGGACCAGCAAAATGTTGTTATAGCTTTTTATTATCTTCTACGGATATTTTATACATTTTGATAGATGACAGAAATGTTGGCGAAAAAATTTCAATAAACATATTTTCGTTAGATGAATTCATACGTGTTGTACTTCGGTCATAATACTAAACCGTGAGACCTATAGCTTTCTAAATAAGTCTGTACCGAATGTAGAAAGGATTAAAATAGTTTTCAGACTTACTATATTTAAGTAACTCGTGGCATATTTTTTTTAAATAACCCTATAAATAAATCGTTAACATGAAATGGTGCATGAAGTGGAACCAGTTAGTCCTTGACACTGTCTGTAAACAGCTTTTCGATACGCTAATTATGTAGGCATCACGTCTGTCTGTTTTGATTAAAGAGGCAACAACAGTAACAAACCAGATTACCCAAATAATAATTCAAATAATAATTACATAGCAAAAGTTTTTGGTATCATCTTCAATTACTGAAGAGATCAAACTCTACCAGAACACGTGACTACAACAATTGTGGGTTAAATACTTTTTTAAATAATTATAGTAACACTCACATCATGTCATGCATGGCAAACAACGTGATATTTTCGGAGATGACGATTCAGACTATTTCTTATGTTCACGATTATTTTTATTACCTAAGGTAGAGTTAAAAATGGTCAGAGTCTATATGACGTAAAATAACTTGCATAATGAATTGTCAGGCGAAATAAAACTTGACATACAAACAATAAGATGAGCATGATGAATTGAAGACTCCTTTTGTCTACCTACTCTTTTTCTCTACACTTAATGGTGGTTTTTGTAGGATCAAAGAATGGCAAATGAGCGCAAGAAAACCCTAGAAATATGAAATAAGCTGTTCGGCTGGATTCCTTTTTTTTCATTATCTTAGCAACTACTGCAAGTGATTCTGCCAACTCTACTTTTTTTCAGTAGTTACACATCTGACAGTAAGTTACGGCTTCCCAAATACTGCGACTCTGCTGTTTTTGCAGTGCAATTTAGCGGCTATTTGAGATTTTTGACAATTGCTAATACTTGTCAATTTAAACTAAACATTTTCTGTGAAGATAGGTGAAATATTTCCCAGCGGAATCATTCAGTGTGAACAATAAATCAGTTTAAAAATTAAAGTTAAAAGTACACACCTACTAATTTTTAAAGGTTTTTCATATTCATACTTATATTTTTTATGATATTAGGTACCTAATAAACTTAATAAAATGTCAACCTTGTTAACGCTGGCTCGGTTCAGTATTATAAGTACTCGTATTTACGAATAATACTTCAATCCATATTATTTTAAGATTATGTTAAATTCAATCATAAAAGTAACGATTTCAAAATCAGTGATACTTATACAATGGTGCTAATGTGTGCATCCTTTGTTGCTTTATTACATAAATAAATAATTATTTAAGTGAGTTTTATTAAAACAATTAGTCATTACTTCCTGCAAGGTTACATTTTATTGCAGATTACGAAGTATTTATCTTATTAAAAGAATAATTAGCGACATGGTAATATTCGCGATTTGTAGATAAATTAAACTTAAAAATTATTCCTCAATATTTACTTTTACGAACTTACTAATATGAAACATCTCAATCCACTATTATTGCAACATATTTTCGTTTTACCATATGGAAGACCTAATTTTAGGTACCGATTGAGTAAAAGCTGTAAGTACCTATTTTAACAATCTTTATACGAACGAAAAACGAACTTTTCCCAATTCTTTTTTGTTATTTTTCTTTTTAAAACTATTTGTCTGTTGTTGTAAGCCTTTAGTTTACACACATTTGATTAACGACAGTAAGAAAGTCTACTGCTATATTTATTGATCCAAATTATAAAAATTCCCGGTACTCAGGGATGAGGCAATAACGACTTAAATTTTTTATGTTAGTAGATATTTCTTTCTCATAATCAGGTACTTAACACGTTTAAGGTTTTTTTTAAGGAAAAGATCACAATTTTATACAGAATTGTCATTCGGTCGGATCACATAAGGAATTTTAATTAGATGACTTCACAATCATGGCTACGTTAAGTAGATACCTAACTGTTCTTTTAGTGATGTACCTACCGCTCTTGACCATGGGATACTAGACCCAGCCTTAACCTAAATGTGCATGAGATTCAACGCTTAACACGATTATTTCAAGAAGATCAACGTTCTAATGAATGAACGCGTGCTACGATATATTGGTACGAGTAGCAGTGTCATCTATATCTAAACATTATAAGTAGGTATGCGCTGAAAAAAGTATTTTATGATAACAGGTAAAAAAACGTTTGAGGGCTTCCACGGATCATGATTTAATCATAAATCATGACATGATAGGCTTTGTAAACAATAGAATGGATTTCAAATTAAATCGTCTATACGCCCTGCGTGACAGATGGTCCTTGTCACCTCAACTCACTGCATGTATTCGCCTTGATCAAAGAGAACAAGGCTAAACTTTTCAGTTCATGCACGATCATAATCTGAATTATTTGCAGCAGCCTAATTAAATACTTACCTATTTATTTTTTTGCAATTATTAGCGTCATTAGAAAAATGTAAAGTTTCTCTGGTTGGTAAATAACTATTATGTATAATTGATAAGATTATTGACATTGAAGTATACTAATAAGTCCATAAATATTGTAAAATATACATCATTAGCAGCCAATTGTAGAAAAGCTAATTTAACCGGGTATCCATTTAGTACTAACAAGGACTTTTTCTTATGTTTCTTTTTACCTTAATTTTATTAACTTTAATTAACATTTCTGCAATAAGAGACAGGACTGGTTCAGTTCTGTGTTTCAGGAGACATTATGGGGAGAAAAGGGTTCAAAAGTTTGATCACCAGCTTAAATCACCCACTACTGATTCTAGCGTGTACCTAATTCACATTATTACTAACTAGCTGGTAGAAATTAAAAATGCTGAACGGAAAAAATTGGGTGCAAACGAGACCTTTTTAGAGGTCTCGGCATTGCTCTGGCCTGTGGTAGATTGTACAGCTCTACCTTACATATCTACCTGCCTGCTCGTGAAAAGGTCACTACCGTACTGTATATTTGTTGGGTAATCATGACCACAAAATCATTGACGCACATTTTATAATCGTGAGAGTATCTGGCACTTCTGACCTCTCATTTAGTCGTAAGCTATCGGAAGGGTGAGAAAAGATTAAATTTAAAAAAAATGCGTTTAGTACTTACAAACACCGCAACGACAATAAAACACTATAATAGGTATATATTATTTATAAGTAAATTGGCTTTGCGATACTTTAAATATGCATTAATCTAACTTCAACGCAATAACTAGCGAACTTTTGTATCTCACATGCCGAGTGCAACTTCTACTACACGCAAAGCGAATCCTTATCTGTTCAAACTTTAGTTACAGGACAGGTAATCCAAACTAATCATTCATTGAAAACCGTCTCGTCTTCCGATTTTTCATAAAAGTGTCAGCTTTACGTTGGCGTTGATTTATTGCAACTAGTCGTAAATGTAATCAAATTAAACTTGACTAGGTGTCTAGTTTTTATATTTAGTGTCTATAAAATATAATAATTATTTTTATCTGTTTTTATCTCCTCAAAGTTATCTATTATTGCCGTAGAAACATTTTTAAGCTATCGAAATTGCTTACGCATCGGAATTATGACGTAGAACGACGCTCCTTATGAATAAAATGTTCTCGCGAGTCTGTATTGATAATTACACCCGAACAGTTATGTAATTCGGTTACATAAGCAATATAACTATGGTGTGTCTAACCTTGACTTTCACCGGCGTCGTTGGACGAGCCGTAGATCGCGGCCCGGTTGCATTTCGGGACGTTACGTAGCGCTCCCTTGACTTTAAACCTCGCAGCGACCTCCAAACGAGCAACGCGAGACAGACCGCATGAAACTTTTAAATCTACGTCACTTTTTTGATGAGTCGATTAGAATCTTTGAGACAGTATTGAACTGGAGGTACTATATACATATGATTTCATAATTAGCGTCGAGAGCAATGTTTTTCCATTTTTTTTCGACTGCAATCCTGTCTGCACCCTATAACGTCACTGAGATAAACTATAGAAGCATGAAACAGTTAAGCCTGTACCTACCATTAAAGTCTTTAAATTCAGGTCTACAATACATTTAACTGACAACCGATTTAGCATAACGGACTCTTTCTAATAGACGATGTCAGACACACATTTAAAGCTTTGTTATTCAAAATCGTCGTCAAACAACTTAGAATCTGAGACTAAAAACACAATGTTTAATGTAATCAAAACCAAATGTTTTATAATTTTTAGCTACGAGGGTATATCTACAAACCTACTTTTGGTTACATATAGAAAAAGTAATAAGGAAGAATGGCACACATAGGAATGTAGGTGACATTTACTGGCCAGAAGTAAACAAAAAACTCGAACAAAAATATACCTAGACAAGATCGAGTTAACTATTAGAATGTTTGAAAAAATGTATTTTACATACCTACTCTATTAAATTACCTGTCCGCCCACTAGATTAGTAACTTACATTAAAATATAATATAAGTATGTGCAAGTAATGTAAGATATCAGCATACATAAACCTTTAAACGTGTTGTTACCTCATTAGCAACATGAGATTTGATCAATGAATTCTTATTCGACTAAGTATGAAAACTGGTTAATTTATAAGTGCAAGTACATGGCCTAGTTATTAATAGTAACTACAAAAACTCAGTCGAGCTTACTAGAAGCAATTTCATGGACAAATTGTCCAGAGCAATATTGCTATTAGACACGGCAACTACAGAAAGATACAGAGCTATGTTAGAAGTGTACAAGTGATTATTAAATAACACTATATAGTAAATACGAAATTGTGACAAGTACCATGAGAACTGATTTATAGGTACAATAATTTTATTTAAATCAAACGTCCTTAAAAAGGTTTACTTAAACTAATTCGTGCTTTATTATTAAATCATATTTTTTATCTCCTCGTGTAAGTAACTCAAATAAATAACTGATTCCTTCAATACTCAGGAATAATTATAACAAAATCCACCATCGTGACTGACTATTATTATATCACTAGTTCCTATTCCTATCTACGATTATAAATTTATATGTGGAGGTGATACATGTTCATTTGATGCATAAATTAATGTCAGTATATGTATTTTTATTCACTTTTTGTTGTTATGTTTCTTTATAATAAAAAAAGGTTTATATCGTAGTACTTATTCTCATATTTCTTCGTAGTTTTTCGAGTCTAACTGAATGTGCAACTCCGCAGCTTCATCGCTAAGCCATGTAGTGGCAAGCTAGCCAAGCTCGGGTCAAGGCGAAACGCTCCTGAAGTTATTGTTAAATCGCTGCAATTTAAATGTACCATTTTAGTATCGCTACAGAAGGTTAAAAATAATAGGTTTCACCTAGACATTGGCGAATCTAATACATGCTCGTAATTGTACTGACTCATATGTTATAATGGAATCCACTACCGCTAAGTACGCGGAAGCTGAGTAGTTTAGCAACTTGCGAAGTATTGTATCGACTAGTAGGGGAGAACAATGTCAACGCCGCATTTACCCCTCTGCACTTTTTTATAATGATTAATTTATGACATATTTATCGAAAAAACAAAAACGTTAAACATAAGTGACCTATAAATTAATGTTGGTACCTACCCGGCAAAAATTTTCTCCCCAAAAAGTAAAGTAACGGAACATTTATTGCTTTGCACTGCCTTTCAGTTACCTTGGAGCTGTTTCGATCTATATCAATTACGTGTAAGTTTGTTTAAGATTTGTGTAGTTGCATAAAAAATTACTTACACCGAAGTTAAACTTTAGTAAACACAAATAAAGTTGTTTAGGTATATTTATTATTATGTACCTAAATAACCTGTGTTAGAGTCCATAAACTGTTGTTCGATACCGAATAAATTATATTCAGCGACAGTCGGAAATAGACTGGAAGTCTCTTATTCTACAAACTATTCAGTGCCGTTTGTTGCGGACATTGATCTCCATTGCTTTGTTTGTAGGTATTAGGTATGTTGCTTTGTTTCTAAATTACTAGAATACCTACTTTTAATTGAGTTGTTGAAAGAAGCTAAATACTTGATGGACGTGTATTCATAAAGGGAATTGAGTAAAGACAGGTAAGATTTACTTTTTTGTACAAAAAAGTTTATACAATTATAACCTGCAGAACTTATTTATTCTTTGAGTAAGTATTACAAAGGAAAAGCAAATAATTAGGATTTTATGTAACAAGATGTAAGCATAAAGAGAGGACTGTACCGGAAGAGCAAATGTCCTTGTTCCAATCACGACAAAGCTAATACGATAACAGCAATAACCATAAATCCATATTAAGGTTTGTAGAGTATAGCGTAGCGTGTGCAACTCACTGGAATTCCGCTTCAGTTTTGTTTTTACAACATTTTGTACGCACAACATACCGAATAGATAGATTAAATGCATAGATAGATTTGATAAATTGTAACAACAATATCCTGGAAATATTCAAGCACAAATCTCTACATAAAATTAACAAAGTAAATACTTTATGTAGACAAATACTATAACTCATTTAATCAGTTCTAAAACGTGTAAAAAAGATTTTATCATTTTTATCTTATCTTCCGGACGATTTTTTACAATAACTCAAGGACGGACACTCAATCGGAAAATTGGATCCAAGTTTTTGTTTTGCTTACGATCCTATATTATACTTAAGTAACTATATGAATTAATAATCAAGGCAACATAATAATGATGACGGATTAATTAGTCGCTATGTACATACATTTGTAACAAAAAAGTGATACAGGATTTTTAATTTGTAGTTTTTTGTTAATTAAAATACTGGTAAGAAGTCCACCTGTAACACATAACATCGTTACTAAGTAATAAATTAACTAACTAATAATTTAACAAGAATTGCCCTAACATGAATTTATAATATAAATACATGTTAGGGCTTCATTGCTGAGCGTTTTGGGCTTAAAGAAACAAAATATGTAAAAATGTCAAGTATATGTCAAATAGTTTCAGCATTTTTACATACAAAATATGTAGATACTTGACAAGAAACATTGCACAAATTATAATTATAGAAAAATTACGCAATAACAATATAAGTAGTTGCCTAGTGAATAAATTTAAAAATGTAATTAAATATTAACTGCTTACAATCCATAATATTAAACAGAACATTAATGCTTAATTATTGCTTAACAACAAAATCATGATTTATGCATTGGGCAAATAGATATTGAACAAAGCAAATTGTGAATATAAGTTGTAAATAAAATTTTAGACATACTAAATCCTAACGACGATGCATTTTAGTTGATTAATTGTGCCTATTGATTGTTTAATATTAAGTTATGATAAAAGAGTCACGCCTGACTCGTGCTATTGATAATTAAAGATTTTATTACACTATTCTGCACGCTTCTGGGACATAAACATTCAATGTAGATATATCTGCTCATAGATAATAATCTAGTGTTGCCGCTCGATAGGCCAATATCGATAGCCTATCGATAGGTCGAAAAACATGTACCCTACCGATAGCACAATCGATACTATCGATAGTATCGATTGTGCTTTCGCTGCAATAGTATCGGTTAACAGCAATACTATCGATAGTATCGATAGTGTCGATCGCTGCCGATCAATGAACTATCGATAGTATTGCTCCCCAATATTGAATATACAATCGATAGTATCGATAGTTTTTCACAATCGATAGTGATCATTTTTTTCATCATCAATTTCATCAATTTAGATTCGAAATTGCTGGCCAACTGACTGACCATACTTACTTTATATTCGTCCGACATACACTTATATGTGATCATGTCATATATTCTACCACCCATTATGCCTGCTTACTGAATGCAATACTAGGTATCGAAAAAATGATCACTATCGATTGTGCAAAACTATCGATACTATCGATAGTATCGATTGTATATTCAATATTGGAGAGCAATACTATCGATAGTATCGATTGTGCTATCGATAGGGTACATGTTTTTGACGTTTAACAATCGATTGTAAAACTATCGATTTTTCG
Source organism: Anarsia innoxiella (assembly GCA_947563765.1). Lineage (NCBI taxonomy): Eukaryota > Metazoa > Arthropoda > Insecta > Lepidoptera > Gelechiidae > Anarsia > Anarsia innoxiella. Next base: position 7,464,887 of record OX387390.1, read on the forward strand.
GCAACGCTATAATAATCAAATCATGTAGTCTCCCTCCTACCGGCCTATGGTATCTTATCTCAAACATATCACTTAAGTAGGTACCATCAACCACAAAAAAGTCATTACAAAAATCAATATTTTTAATGTTTCAGGATAACTTACAACCAGCTCCTAGGCGATCAAAATATGAAATCTGAATCCATATCATAAGTATAGGTAGGTACCTAAATTAAAATGGTTGTTAACTTTGTTCAATTATATTCATTACGAAATAATTTAAATGTCATGTCGCGAAAAAAAGATCAACATTGTATATTGAATTCTTACCTCAATAAAGTAAGTGGCTTTTTACAACTTTTCTTTGATAATTGGTTTCGTTTATCGTTTATTAATCCAACGTATGAATAAAAAAACAAGCAGGCATTGCTCACTTCACTTAAATGCGAACATAGGAAGTGTTATAATTCCAAGAGCGTGTTTCCTGGGTCACGTAGGCCAACCCATACCAGTGTGAATATTGACATAAGATTCTATAAAAACTCTTACGAAATAATGTTACAAATTCTTGAGATTATGAGATGAGTAGCTGTTTCGTTTTTTGTTAACATAGTTTGATTATGTAACCGTCAAAAAAGTTTGAATAGTTGATAACTCGCAAGTATGCGCAGTTGAATTGTATTATTCTTCTCACCTAATAAAATCTACTCATTTGGCATTAATTATCATATTCATTATTAACATAACTTATTAAAGTACTTAGTTACCAAATTTACAATCTGAGTGCTTGACATGAGTGGGTCCGAAAACATAGGGAGGAATAACCAAGAATCGCTAAAATGACATACGAGTACCATAATGTGTAGTACGAATACTACCTACACATTAAATTTATATTACACCTTAGGGCGAGATGTCAAACAGACAAATAAATAATAGGTAGTTTCACTTTTCTCTTCCTTTGATACACGCAACTTTGTAATATTTAAAATAAAAGAATATATTTCATTGAACTTAAATATTGCATATTTTTGTGACGTCACATTTGTACACAATGTTACACCCACCTCTATATTAGCTTCCATAAAACAAAAGAAACAAGATATGTACTCTTGAAATTCGAGGGATATGTCTGTCAAGTCCGTCCGTTCCAAGTTCCAATACACCCACATTTACTACTCGTATGTTGAATCGAATCGCAAATACTACTTAAAATTATAATTGATTATTAGTTCTAAAAGCAATAAAAGAAATACTTATGAATTTCATTTAAGTACGCTTATTACAGCAATATTTATATTTTCATTATAAAACACAGCCTATGTGTTTTTTTACACATTATTTATTATTTTGTTGAAATGCATCTTTCAAGCTCCAAAAGAAAAGTTGAAGCAATAATTGACTCTTTTATTATGCCTTCCATTCAAAACCTAGTTGCTCAGAAACAAAATCTGGGTAACTACAAGTCATGTTCATGTACTTGTACATATATAAAATTGAAATTCATGTATACCTATGCCTAAGTGGCTCCGGGTTGATTGATTGATTTAGTAAACTAATAAAGGTCAGGGCAAGCTCCTTTCAAAAGTTATAAGAAAGGAAATATATGGATACTAGCTGACTGGTTCCCCGAAAAACCACATTTTTTTATCAATATTGCATAAATACATACTAACTGGAATTCGGAAGTAACCACCATTACTTTAAACAAGATTCCATTTGTCTTGTATTTGTTCCACATAGGTACCTATATACCTACATTATGACGTCAATGTAGTGGTTGTCTGTCGGCCAGACACTTAGAAAAATGCGTCTCGTTTGAAAACGATGGCCTAAATTATGTTCTTGATCAAAAATCTTAACTTTACCGCAGTTTTCATGTGAACTATATTAATTGTGTTTTCGTATCGCATGATTTTTTTTTCTTATAAAGCTCATGAGAATAATACCTAAACGTAGATCCAAGCATGACAGTAAGTAAATAGTCTGAAGAGCTGCAGTTCTAAAACTTAACAAAAAAAGGAAAACAGAGCTTTTAACTTTTTGTAGCTACGATTTCAAATAATCATCATGACCTGTGAATTTTCTAGTTTTTTATAGCTTATTTATTAGTTTTATATATAGTGTGTTACAAGTGGCGACAGCCAGTGTCAGTATTTACATACGTAGTACAATAGGTATATGATACTTAAACATACTTCAATTAGCAAAATATAACCGGCTCATTTATAATTTGTTACAATAAACTTTTACTGGGTACAAATTTTATTATATTAAATATTTTTACGTTTAACGGTAATAATTTATGAAAAGTTCCCATATCATCAAAGACACCATTGATTAAAACTACCGGGCACTTATACTTTGCTGGGAAATCTTTTTGAACTACAAAAATTTATGATATAGGTTTCCAGCCAAATCACGATGATGTAAATGAGAATCTCTTGTAATTTATTTCAAACTCTAGGTATATTATTTTTATGTGGGCAATAGGCACTTCCAGAGGTAGACCCTTTTACTACGCTGTTATCTTAAATTGCGTAAGTAGAATCGAATGCATATCACGTTAATCCACTTTTAGTGACCAAAGGTCAAATATATCCGCAGGCTGGCCTTGTCTCTCTCGCGATTCAAAATTTGTCTTTGCACTCTCATTACTTGATAAATTGATTACTTGTCCACCTTAAACTCATTACTTACCACACATGGCCACAATGATCAACCTATTGGTTTCTAGTCAAACAATATACATATACCTTGTTGGTCCTAGAACATGGCCACTTAATTGACCCACAGATACAGTTACAACTTGTAACAATTCTTAAGGCCTTTTTTAAACTTGGGAATATCTAAACTTATGTAAATGAAAGAAATAAATATTTAGGGATTTTCATCATATCTCGGTAAAAATTGTGTACTTAGGTCGATCTTGTTTTGGAGTATTATTGAATAGTATTTTGAGTACAACAGTAAAAAATAACACCTGCTAGGTTTGATGAATCAACACGATGTTTCCAATTAGACGATACATGTGACTGCCGGTTCCTTCACGCCAGTCAATACAGTATGGTACTAGTTAATAAATTCAAGAATATTCCATAAAAGTAAGGTCGGAATGAGGTTTCCGATTCCGCAGAACTCCCGATTGATATCGCGTAACTATAACAACATTGTCGGTTACGGTTGTTATTTTATTGATGACGTTTTATACAATTTATTGGTCTACCTACACGGTATTAAGGGTTTTGTATCAAGTAGGATTGAAATATTATTTCAAAAATATTGAAAAAAGAATGCTGTTCCTATTGTAAGCATGCTCGTTGTTGTTGTTGCGAATAAAATAGCTGTTTGAAATAGGTAAACTTACTGAAATAAATTCACTCAATTTTGATAGAGGTGATGTTTTAAATATAGATATCTATATATACTTTATAAAACTTAAATTGGAAAGAGCGTAATGTTTAAGAACATCGTTATAATATAAAAAGATGTTTCCTCAATAATAAAATTAATTAAAATTAAAGTGTTAAATTGCTTATTTAAACAAAAGACTGTAGGACATTATATCGACAATCAAGGCTCTCCGAAATCGCCTCGGTTTCTGAGAGGCCAATTTTATTACAAACTTATTACCAATATCGTTCCGATAACAATTTGCCTTGCTACAATTTTAACAGGGTTGTCAACAAGGTCCTGAACTATTTTATATTAAAGTAGAGCAACTGTTAATTAGCTATTCAATATTTCTTTTTCAATACTGAACTTATTTTAATAAACGATTTTATATTTATTAGTGTGTGATGTTGATTTATATTAAAATATACGACAGTTATAAGCTTTTTATCTATCTCAAATAATTCGCTCTTAGTCTGAATTTGATCTTAGCCGTCAAATCATTAGGAGACAATTTTGTCTACATAGAAATAAACGAAATCGGTTCCAATCCAATCCGTCAAAACCATGGGTATAAGTTTGCTTTATATGTTAATAAATGAATATGCAAAAGTGTATAATTAAATATTCTATTTAAAAGACCGGTCAGTAAGTATTGTTTCTTCTTTAGAAGTAACAACCCTATATCCGGAACTGATTTATTCCTAGAGTTGGGCACGCAGCTGGCGAACGAGCGGCGAGCGACGCAAACGGAACTCGGAAATAATACCACTGTGACGTCCACAGGCACTCCGCTCTACTTATCTAACTGAATAAGATTCCAATTTTAAAACCCTCCAACCTGAGATCCTTTGACAATTACCTTGTACCACAATGTTATATCTGCAATAAATCTTTTCTACTTAGGCTTCGTGTGATTTAACTTAGATCTTTTTATTGAATTTTATGGCCAAGTAGCTGCAAAGTCATAATCATATCCATACTTTTGAGTTAGATGACATGTAATGTAATACATTTTGTGCTAGGTAAGTGGTTAAGTATCTAGTATTACAAGCAATAATTAGTATTAAACTGTAATTCTAAGTCATATGTTTAATTTTTTTAGGAGAGTACTTAGACCGGACGTTATTGTTTTTGTGACACGGGTACTGACGCAAACACACGTCACGCATTTAGTTATAAAAAATCAAAGGGACAAATAAATAACAAAACACGACAGCTTCAAGTTGGAAAGTTTCAAGGACAAAACAAAGTTCTAAGAAGTTACCACCGGCTTCCTAGATAAGTTCCATAGAAACCAGTGAATGGAACAGCGCCGTCTTAAATCATGAATCACTAAATGGTTCAGCATTTTTATAGCTTCCTGATTTTAAACCTTATTCATAGTACATAGTTACTACTGTACCTTTATAACCTATCGAAGTTAAGTCATGAGAAGGAAAATACAATAAAGAGATAATTAAGGAAATTATAAACTACCAAATAGTGTCTTAGGTAATTTTACGAGCATAATAATTTTATTATACGACACGCGTTATGCAGTATGGTGGGCTATATACGCAGGTTAACAACCCCCTTTTTATGTTTTATGTACCTACCCCCTTTTATTACTAGTTTATGCTTAAAACTAAAGTCGTGTTCGACCCATTAGTCATTAAGTTTTACTTTTTTATTTGACTCCTTGGTTGGTTAAAGCTTCATATTATATGAGTAAAAACTTTGTCTTAAATAAAAAATAATTTCCCTATTAAAAATTCTGACATTTTCTGATCATGTACAATGAATTTAACTCTTAAGTATAGGTAACTATAGGTAAGTTTGTTAAATAATTAAAAACTTTTCTGCAATAGACTGTTGAGTTTAAACTCATAGTTGTCGCTATTTTAGTGTCAAAATACTCAATAAGTAAAAAAATTTTTTGCCAAAAAAGAAACAACTTCAAAACGGAAACTAAAAAGTATGAAATAAATTAACTTGTAAAGCAAATTTCGAGTTTATAAGTGACTAAAAGTAACATAAACAAATACATAATTATGCCTTTAAAATTTTTGAAGACGGTGCCAATTAAAACAATAACTAGATATAGGTACCTAATATAGGTACTTATAATCAATCTTTTTCACATCTCAAGGAAACAGGTGGCACCGTCTTCAAAAATTTTAAAGACATAATTATGTATTTGTTTATGTTACTTTTAGTCACTTATAAACTCGAAATTTGCTTTACAAGTTAATTTATTTCATACTTTTTAGTTTCCGTTTTGAAGTTGTTTCTTTTTGGCAAAAAATTTTTATTTCACATTTTTTAGTTTCCCTTGACTGGTCTTCATTTTCATTATCAGACTCCTAATAACAGTCACAACCTATTTAGATGAAAGGTCTCAATAATATAAGTTAATCAAGCCCAAACACAAAGTACTTGCTGTAAACCGTTGTCGAGTTCCGTCGACTGCATTTCCGCTCCATCATCAGGTCAACGTCAGACCCTCATTAAACATTAGGGCTTTAAAATTCTTATTATTGCATAATATTAAGAAACACACAGTCGCGATGCAATTTTTCGAGTGTTTCCCTCGATATCTCCAGGTTTCCACCATCAGGTCCTGGTTTCCTTACCATGGGACCACCCTTGGGATACCCCCTTTCTAACAAAAAAAGAATCATCAGAATCGGTTCATGGACGACGAAGTTGTGTGAAGAAACATAAGAAACAGACTAGTTGAAAATACAATTTTTTCGAGAGTTTCCCTCGATTACTCCAGGATAAAAAAAAAAAAAAAAATATATATATACGGTCGAATTGAGAAACTCCTCCTTTTTTTTGAAGTCGTTTAAAAAGGTTTAAATTTTTTAACCGTAACTTAGTTATATTAGTTACGTCAATGTAAGTATAAGTTCAAGCTTTATTTTTTGCTTAGTTTGCTAAAATTATATAACCAAAAATAGCAAAAATAGCTGTAAAAATATGAGCATCTACAAAAATAGTAAAAAGTGTACAAAAAACATTTTTTTTTCGAGTTCTTTTAAAAGCAGTGGTTATTTTAGGTAACTAAAATGATTAAAAAATAAGCTTCAATGTTAAGCTTATTTATAATAATGATAGTATCTTATCTACGTGTTATCATGGTCTCAGACAAGATAATTATAAATAATTTTGTTCTTCGTTGGACGAAACAATTCTATGTGCATTGTTTGTGGATCTAGCCCTGAATTATTAAATAGCGCAGCGCTACTTCTCGATATTACTTTACATTTTTCACTGCAATTGAAAAAGACAATCATATTCTTAGGTTGCATGCAACTGGGTTTTTAACAATAATAATTTGTTAGAGCATTGTTTGTTCACAACTAATGATCCCGAGAAATACTTGCACGACCTTCTTCCTTCAGTGATTATTAAAAGAAACGATTGTTCAATACTTTATTTAAATTATTGCAGAGCAGGGTCATGAAAAGGTTATTAAATGAGAGCGACATTCATAAAATATACCTACCACTCGATTTAACAGCAATTTTAAGTAGTTCTTATCAAAATATGAAAATTGCTGTCATTTATTTTTAAATCTTATATTTGCTAGACAATAAAGGGAGGCAAAATAGCACTTTACTTAGCTTAGGCGTAACAAATACATATTTTATAAATGATATAAGCTGATCAAAGGTAGGTCATGTTGACATCAGGTATTATTGTGCGAAAGTAGATGTCTGTTTTGGGCATACTCACGCTTTCTGTCATTGAATGCATTTCCCGAGCTCTCATTGCGCCGCGCCAGTACGTTTATTGACCTAGTTCCCTTCAAACAGTCTTTATATAATTCGTCATACAAATTCAAATATCAATGTTCTAGAAATACTTAAAACGAGCAAGTTTAATAATCAGGTATTCACCATAAAAACAAGGGATCTAATAAACGCAATTGAGATTTCGTGATAAATAAATTGCCCATAATTAGTTGTTGTTATGCAATCTGAACTGTTTGTGAATATTTAACAATCTAAGGTATAGTGCTGGCATGACTGTTTTTGCACTGATGTTTTCGAGCAAAAACACCCAGTGATTGTTAATACTAGTTTATGACCGTGACCGTATCAAACCTACTAATAGTTTACGTAAAACTAAAGCAAATTGTTTTAAAAATTGAACGTAGTAGTAACCGGCTTAATTCATGCAGAGCGTTTGAATTTTAAAGGTCTTTTTAAATTATTCTAAAGTTTGCTATATGCATTTAATTTTGAAATGGTTTCCGGAGAAAATACCATGTACAGAACCGCAGTAGAGGAGGCTTTTATTCAGCATCATTTTTTAAACAAAGAAAATATGACATTTTCTTTGTTGATTTGTTGCAAAGCATCTAACGACAGAAATGATATATTTAATCGTTGCAAACTAGTGTAAATAACGATAATATCATGTAGGTAAGCACGTTGTTGTTCGTACTAGTGCTTATAGATAATCCATCATGATGAATTATTTAACAATCTAATTAAAGTTATTTACCTTGGCAACACTTGCAGCTAGGCGCGGGTAATCTTGTACGATATACATTTAATTCCTTCCTAAGAGTTTTTATGCCATGTTTCTCGTGTCTAGATGTATCTAGAATAATAAATGTAATCGAAAACCAAAACTTAATGTAATAAATAAACTTTTATAATTTCTTACTAATTATATGCTGTACATTAATATTTTAGTTTTGTCATGGTGTTCATTAAAAATATAAACGACAGCTGACATTATTCTCTAATTTTTAGTTAGTTATATAACTTTTGATTAAAAACAACGAAAAGTAATAATACTTATCCAAGTTGGTAGTTACATACAAAAGACTTAAACGCGCGCTCATTATTACGAATTTGGATTTGTGTTCCATGAGAGCACTTGGTTATAGAATGAACTATCAGGCTATCGCTATTTATTTACTGGTTTAAGTACTTATCTACTCGTAAATCACTTATTACTAAATATGTTTTATTTTTAGAAAGACTAAACTAAACTAAACTTGTCTAGATATAAAAGATCTTGTTTTCAAATCTAAATAAAACTTATAGATTAAAAAAATACATGCACCAAACACGTCCATTTGTTTTGGCGAGGACGTTGACCTTCCGGAAATGTGTCTTTCAAAAGAAACATAAGTACTATAGTCCTTTCAATTTATTATTTAAGTAGGAGAGCATGTTGACCATTCTATTGCCTATTTTCGAGATCCTTACATAAACTGATTAAAACAATTTATTGTGTTTAACAGTGCTATTACATATATAAATCGCATTATTATATTAGATTTATTAAAAATGCGATCTTAAATCAGGTCCTTGTCCTGTCCTTGCGACTGAATAAAAACTTGTAAGTCGACAAATCAAGTAAGTGCGAAGGTCACTACAATAGTGATTACTCATTAAATCACTTTTTGTTTCCAAGCAAATGACAACTAAGAAGGCTCTAATTTATTTAGACATTCAAGGTCAATCCGGTTCGATATTAATTAGAAACGCCAGGCTCACCATCCGTTACAAATCTAGAACAAAGGTGTAAGTATAACTTTTAAATTCCTTTGTGATTTATGACACATAGCAAACCCCGAAATAAAGTTTCTAACGAAATTCTGAAAGAACTATTTTCAATGAATGAGAAATGAAACTGTAGTATAATAGAAAATTTTCATAAATCCGTTAATTAATATCAAAAAACTCTTTAATAGTTTCGCGTTAGGTGGTGCATCCATTGAGATTGCTGAATGTATACAGTTGAAAAGCATATACATACAGGTAGAATGATCTGGCCCGTTAATTTGTTGCCTTCCGATCTTGATGCCGTTTTATCTGATAGTCAAACTAGCTTTACGTTCAATTAGGGACTCACATCTTATCTTCGTGACCGCGCAACTACCGGTGCTGTTATTATAATCAAATATAAAATAAGTATAATTGAATTCAATTTATTGATTCAAAGTTTCCGTGCCAGTGAGTGGCCATATCGTCAGTTCCGGAAGCTGTCGTTAGATAAATAAAATAAAGGCTCAAACAAGATTAGACAAATGCTAAGGAAAGGTTTTTTAAGGTTAATTAAAAGGTGTATTACTGATACTGTCTCAAAAGACCGTTAACATTATCCATGTGGCACGTTCTTTCTTTGCAAAACTAAAGCAACCTTATTTTTATTGAACTTTTCTACAAATTCATGAAACGAACATTTGTCTTGATATTACAAGTCACTGACTTTCATGTTATTTGACTTGATAGTCCAGCTAGCTTAGCATGGCACTCCGTGACAAGACGTTGTCATGCGTTTGTCACGCTTACGTCTCTGTCTATAGTTTTAATTTTTTAAATGTGATAAGGACAGCATACGTGAGATAATTGTCGCGGCACACCGTCCTAAGCCCCCAGAGGTGTCTTTGGTCAAGACTCAAGACATGTCATATAATCATTTGCGTGACGCCAAATCTTAAGGAAAAAATGCGATCAACAACTTTAACGTATTTGTGACGTCAAATAGACTGACCACAACACAACGGCAAAGTACTTTACCAAGAAATAAACTTGAGTCCCCAATTTAAAGTAAGGTGAAGAAGGGGAAATCCATCAGTATAATTTGTTATGAGCCTTATGAAAACAAAACCAGTAACAAATACTATGATGAATGTTTCCCGACTGTTAACAGGTTACCTATGTACAACATATAAGATGATCAAACTAGGATAAAGTAGCAGTTAAAATTTAGTTTTTAAAAAGATCTTTATAATATAGGTAATCTTTTAATTATATGATGATGATGATGATAAAATCGTAGAGCTAGGGCAGTGGTTCTTAACCGGTGGTCCGCGGACCACTGGTGGTCCCTGGAGGCATTCCAAGTGGTCCGCGAAGACATCCTAATAATATTTGACGTGACGTAATGAATCGCGTCGAAACAACGCTATCCGCGCGCGGCACGAGTGCGAAGGCGAAACGTGGTGCACGAGGGCGGGGGGATGGCGGTTCCGTTCCATTCGTTCTTTGTTTTGGCGGGTTGTCGATCGGGTTGTTGATCGTCATTCGTCACTTCGTCACACGTCGTGTAATGAGTCAAAATTCAAGAAGAAGTGATTGAAATGCAACACGACATGAATTTAAAAGATACATTTGAATCAGGAATAAATCTTGAAGATTATTGGAGCCAAAAAGCAATTTCTTTTCCAAAGCTTCGAGACATTGCTATACGTTACCTAACTTTATTTTCATCGACGTATCTATGCGAGCAGGGGTTTTCGGCGCTTCTGATTATTAAAAACAAGCACCGAAATCGGTTGGATGCCACTGTCGACATGCGTTTAGCTTTGAGTAGCACTGAACCAAGAATTCAGAAGTTAGTAAAGAGTATGCAGTCACAAAAATCACATTAAATTAAAGTTTGTAACTTTTAGATTTTCGCCAAATAATAAATAAATGAGTGTTAATTATAAAATTGTGCTTGCTTTCTTTCAAACAACCCTTAATTTAGGACAATTCAGGTAAACCAACTGGGTGGTCCCCGGCAAGACAAACATTTGGTAAAATGGTCCCTCATGACTAAAAGGTTAAGAACCACTGAGCTAGGGGATGTCAACAAAAATTTTAAGGAAAGAGTTTTTCCATGGAGACAAATCACCTTATAATACGTAGTGGGTTCTTCCCTTGATGTATAGGCTCATACGTCAGTATTTATGATTACAAATTATGTTTTTTCCGTAACCACATACTTCCAAGTATGTATTATTCCTACAAAAACCGCCATAAATTAATGAATGTCATATGCAACGCATGATGACAATAATTTTTATAGGTACATTGTGTGCATAGTGACGTCGATTTCCCTATAATGAACTCAAGTTAGTTACTTACCTATGGGTTAAAGCGTACATTAATATTTTGAGGTGCTTATCAGCAGCAACGCTCCAAGGCTTCAAAAATACCAGAAAATGGTTTTAAAAAATCTATATAGGGTAATAATACTTAGATTAAATCTAAAACATACATTACCTACGAATGGGCTTAGAAACACTTGCGACGAGTCTTTGTATGATACCGCAACACAAGTTAGATATATTTAACCTAATTTGTATTTCTTTATAAACAAACTCATTTATAAACAAATCCTTGAAAATTAAAAAGATCATAGATTTTGATTTTAAGTGATATTGAAAAACTGTTGGCTTCCAAATCAAACGCGGAACTAATAATTATAATAATGAAGGTGTTTGAAATCGCAAAAATAAAATCTATTTCCAAAATATTTTGGCATTTTAAAAAAGGAAGCAAACTTTCCTGTGACATACGTACACTTTAATCCGATACAATACCAGTTTATTAACCAAGCATCAAGCATCCCATTTCTGCTTACATTGTTAAAATTGTAGCGATAAGTTTGTGGTGGGATGTATTGTAAGTAAAATATTCCAATGTAGTCAAATTTTCCTTAAACTACATAGAGTAGTAAAGATGAGTTATGGAGTTCGTTCGTAGTCGCAGCGTCTACCTGCGCCTGAACACGCTCAGGTGATTCACTCTCACGTTGCGCTACGCAACCGAATGACGTAGTAACATCTCAACTTGCGAGTGAAAAGGGAATCCCTAGGCTTCGCCCGCACGACTGCATACTTTCTGTTTGTTGTCGTACTACATAAATTCACCAGCGGGGTTTTACCGCATTAGCGCACTTTTTATTAACACTTTTTTATTCACTTCCGAAAAAATTACGAAAGCCGTTTTATAAACAGCAGCGTGGTTTTATAAGTACACATTAGCAGATATTTACAACGGTCGAAGCTCTAGAATCGAAATTATTCAACTAATATCGAAGAAACATGGTGATTCTGACAAAATATCTGTATTATATGGCATTTTGATTTCAACTAGGTATCTCTAGATATTCAGGACAAACATTATATAAATAAACCAGTTTATTAAAAGCCATTTGCCTAAGTACTCAACATGAAAGCGATCCTTGAAACAGCTGCCGTAACTCATATATGATAAGAGGAAAATGAAAAAAGTTTAGTAGGTAGGTAATCAATTTACTTTGCCCTCACTCGTTAGTAAGAGGGCCAGGTCGTTCGTTTTGCACCTGGGAATCCCTGCCTGCATTTTATTCAGGTTTCCAACTGATGACACAGCTATATATGCATACGCAGCTCAACATTATTAAGCGACAGCTTTTTAATATATTAAATTTAGATGTATGTAGTAAGTATTTCTTCTGCTTATTTTATCTAGGCACGCTCCTAATGACCCGACTCAATATTCTGATCTTTGATCTATAAATATTCTCTAATCTGTTCATCTTAATGGTGTTATCGATTTAGTGCATTACAAACCCGTGCCTATACTTTATAGCAACCGGTACTTAAAACTGATGATTAAAAAGACTATTGTATTTCCAGGGAAACTAATTAACACTTGTGAGTCGCGAGTGTTCGCTACTCTACACGATCCTTAATATTTAGGAAATACAGCTGACCCAGAAATGCTTAAGCTTAAGACGTAACGACCTTCATCGAAAATCAGCGGTAAAACCTAACAACGATGAAGATGAGTCACACACTAATTATGTTTTATTTTTGTATTTAGACAAATGAATGCTGTGATTTGTCGTTGTTGACAATTATTACGAAATCCTTATCATTATGAAATATATTTCAGTTGTAGATACAACGTGTGATCACAATACGCGGTACCTGAAAACTATGTGTTCTGAATAGCTATTTATATAACATTTTTAAGAATGTCGTCTAAAAACTAGCTTAATCTATTCGTCAATTTACTAAATATAAAAAAATAAACAATGATAGACTAAACGCTAAATAAAATAAATGTCTACACGAGGGAATAATAAAGAATATTTAATTGTATTTATGCATGAAGTCAACACCTAATTAGACTTCACATACATAAACAATTAGTAAAATATTAGGTTACTACGATTATGATAAATGAGATACTCATACTAACGAGTGAATAGTAAAATAAAATGAATTTGGAAATTTTGTAGAACTCAACGTAAAAGTAATTTAAAAATCAGGTTTTATTTAAATGCGCTTTATTTGTTTTCCAAATTATTTCCTCTTAATTATGTAATTGTTTCCCCCAGATAAAAGTTAAAACCAAATTAGAGTAATCGCAAGAAAATAGAAACACGTAAAATGAAAGTAAAATCTCGAGTAAGTAAATAAGTCTTTGCTGAGTTTATATTTCTTACCTGAATAATTTAGTAACATATAATTGATGTTTAAGAAATGAAACTTATCAATATGCTTCCTGCGTCAAATTTAGACAGCAGGCGTACCTATAGGTACTGTATCGCAAAACAATGCCTTGCTCGACAGATAAAATTAAAGTCGAAATACTGAGAAATTCCACACTTAAACATAATAAATATAAAAATATTATTGTTGTAGGTACTTAAATTGAACAAGGGCTATTTTTAGAGGCGGAACTAAGTTTATTATACTTCCGACTTAGTTGTTAGCGGATTTGTTCAAGGAACTAGAAAAGGATGTCGAACCTGATTGCTTAAGTATATCAGCGTCGCTTTATTTGTTATTTCAAAGAATAATCTATTATTTTTATCCAAAAATATCGTTAATATATATAAAAACTACAATTTACTTGTAGTTCATAAATACTAACTCATTATTTGGTTTAGCGAATAGTGTAAGATTATCTCGCTGTTAATGAATTTTATAAGGAGCCAAATTTTGAGAAAGAGCATTTCTAAAATTTAATTGATGGAAGGTAAGGTGTTATGATCCAAAACATTAGGGATGCTGCCGGTGGCAGGACCGGCAAAGAGAAGCGGGGCGCGCGGGGCTCGCGGCGCCGCGGCCAATGACGCATGCGCGACGAAAGGCATAGCGGGGTGGGAGGCGCGCACCTAACACTATTTAAACTGTTCTTACGAACGGTCATCATGCATTGGTCTGTTTGCAATCTTAAGTTTAGTTAGCTATCGTAATACGACTGCTCAAGTCAAAGACAGACTGGCATCAGCCCGTGGTCAAAGACAAAAGCATTCGCAGACATACGCTATCTAAGCGTGCAGTGAACCCCGCGTTCAGGCAAGAACCCAGTGGAGTGTCGTGAGAAGTCATGGCTGTCGCAGCTGCCCAAAAGAACCGCGAGATGTTTGCCATCAAGAAATCCTACAGCATCGAGGTGAGGACCTCGCCTTCCACCGGCAGGAATGACACCGCCACCTGCCCCCATTGCTTGCTTAACTACGAAAAGTTTTTGTGGCCGGTCCTCCTTGATACGGATTTTCGTTTCAATTCAAGTGATATTTGTTCGGGATAGTTTTGTAATTATTTATTTACGGTTAAAAAAATTGATACGATACAATAAAAAGTGACTTCAAAAATAAACAATTGGAAGTGACCGGCCAAAAAAACCACCAATTCTTTTGCAATTCAGTGCCATCTTTTAAATTCTGTAGACAAATTATTATTTTATTATTCATTAATATCAGGGTGATGGTTTCATATTTATAACAACTTCTTGAGGACTTCAAGTTAGCTACCTACGCAGCCACTAACTCACTTCGTAAATTAAATCCCCTTGAACATTCAATTCATATAATGCAAGTTGTCTATAAATTTAAATAAACATTACAGTGTGCTTATTGCAAGATGTGAAGCTCAATGTTTTACAAAGTCTTATTTATCTTGTAAACCTTTGTTTTGCATGTTCAAGTTATGTTTTCTATTGTTTATCCCGTTCATTGGCAGCCTCGAAAAAAAGACATAGACTCAGTTAGATTCGTGACAGGACAGTCAACATGCCTTGACCCCCGCGCTTAGCTGCACTGCACTTCATTTACATAATCGTCATTACCCACTTTGAAACTTGTCAAATTACACATAACGTAGCCTTGTTCAACCTTCAACAATGTTATTATCCTTAAACGATGGTTAGAAAAAAGCATAATCCTCCCTCATCATCATCATTACCATCATATTTAGAGTTAGATAGACAAACAAAGAATAGACATTATAAAAATATCGTGAGATTACGAGCATTCGCATTACGCTTAATTTACTGTCTATAAGCATAAAACCTATCAAATATGTCTAGCTTCCGAATATGAGTACTTATTATGGAGAATGTGATCCAATAAGGCAGAATTTTAAAGAAACCGTGTGAAAGTAATGTGGGTAAGGAGATGAATTCACTCGTAAACATTAAAAACGTTTTCTCTGGCAAGACTTGGGTTAATTGTCCAAAAGCTCGTCCGCGGATATCATTACGTAGAGCCCGGTGCAAGTCCGTTTAATAATATCATTATTTCAACACGTAATTTGCCATAATTATCGTGACACATACACTTTCCCAAGATAATGTACCGTGTGACAATTATGTAACAATCGTGGAAAAATAATTAATTGTAAATACGTTATTGTTGGTGAGATGCGCCGCCGTCTCGTCGGTATTATTTGTGCGTGTGTTTGTTTGTATGCGGGTGTAACCGCGCTCCTATTACCTACGCGGTCTCATCATAATAAAACTCATAAAAAATCCACTTGTATTTACGTCCATCATTGTCTAATACGAAAAATAGCCATTGTAAATAATTCATGGCGTAGAGCGTCAATAAAGACTATTCGCAATCACTTCTTTTAGAAATTTCGAGTTGTATAAAATACGTACTCCGTAAAAAAAGCATTTGCGAATTAAAGGAATTTAGCGAACATACTGGAGTTCGTTTACACGAGTTACGGGGTACCTTTAACGGAGCCTTCGTTTTATCTTTAAATCGTAAATGTGTTAAAAACTCGTGTAGACGCTCTCTGAGTTGCAATGCGATCATAATTTTATCTATTATGTTATTAATACCATAATTAATGCTGTGCGATAACTAACCCCTTTATTTTAAGTTGAGTTTACTTTGTAATCGGAGCTTACATGGCTTTTTTCTAAGACTCAGGTCAGGCGGGACAAGTACGTTCGTATAATCAATATTCAAAATAATTACCTAATATACAGTAATTGCAACAAAATGAGTCATCGTCACGCAGAGGTAACAACTACATAAGGTCTATGGTTTTGAGGTCATCTACTTCGCCCTTGACCAGAAGAGACTTCGCGGTCAGATTGTCATCAAGGAAAAATATTGTGGCGATGATACAGTTTTTATATGATGGTCCATTGAACACGACAAATCGATAGGCGTTCTGATTGAGTAGACTACGAGTTGAGGGTGGACACTAGACATTCGGACGCAGGTCGCTCTCAGCTTCGGTTAATTAAACGTCGGCCGATTGGAACGGTGAAGTGGCTACTCGGGTACCAAGGCTAAATCAACCGGATTCCAAATCCTGCCCGCTCCAGATAAGCAGACCTTTACATTACCGCGTGGCACTGTGAGCCGTTTCCGCAATTTAGATCTGACGGTCACTGCAAACTACTATTTCACATTGTTAAATTTTAAAATTTTACCTTTAAAAATAACAATTAAAGATAGGTATCAACTTAAGTGTTGAAGGTTTTACTACGAACGATCATTATCTTCTAAACGACAGGTATCTATTATAGTGTTAAAAGCAGGTAGAGTCATCATTTAATGTGATAAGTCTATCACATTAAATGATGACTTATTATAAACTCAGCATTTCAGGAGCTCAGTAACAATCGCGGGTGATTAGCGCAACCCTTGACATACATAGTTAGGTTCACGCGGCCACTCTACTGGAAAATGCTAGGTCTCGCCGCCCGCGCAATTAGCCTTAACACTTAGTAGTTAGCTTCGGTCCACAACACGTTGAATAATTGTAAATAAATATGTAAGACTTATATTTAAAATACTGTTTCTACCTTTATCACAATAATAAATCGCACTGACAGCCCAGATACCTTCTTTAAAGTATTAAATTTGCATATTATTAATATAAGTTTTCATAGAAAAAAAATCTCTGCACTTTTTTGCGGGACTCACGTGGATCTTCTTATTCATAAAATCAGTTTAAATTTTATTTAAATTAACTAAGACATTTCATCAGCTTAAATACCTAACTACATTTAAAATACCTAACGATTTTATGGCATTGTATTACTTACTGTTATTGAACATAAGTAAATAGTTATTTACAACACGATTTATTCATACTTACTTCATAAAATGTAACAAATAAATAATATGAAGTTTTATGCTTATAAGACTATTAGAATTAAAAGTCTATCAAATCGAAAGTGAGGAAATGTAAGTTGGGACTTAGTTTAATTGGTTCTATTCGCGCTTATTGGAGCTGAAACACGGTTCCTTTGTGCGAGTTCGCAGCGAGATGACGTTTCCGTCGCGCGGGGGTGGCTGTAATGGCACCACTTTACCCCCGGCCACATCGCAGGAAATAAGCTTAGGAACTTGGTAAAAGCAATTCCTACTCGCACATGAAATATAACGTCACGTGACCGCTTTATATTTATGAGGATTTAGAAGATCAACCTATTTTTAGAGAGCCTTTGTTGACTAGAAAGTATCTGCTCTTGACGGCAGCAGCGGGGTCTATTTCCTTCAAACATAACACAATAATTGAAAACTCTACACAACTAGAAATTATATAGGTACTTGTATATACTTTAAGTAGATAGATAGGTACTTTTGACTGAGGCTGCATTAGGGACATACCAATTAGGGACAAATTTACTCATACCTCTAAACAACCAAACAAATTGAATTTGAAGACCTGTTAATAAAGTGTTTGTATTTGTTTACAGAACGGCTATCCTTCACGCCGTCGCTCTCTCGTGGATGACGCTCGATTTGAGACACTGGTAGTCAAGCAGACCAAGCAAAGCGTTTTGGAAGAGGCTCGCGCCCGTGCCAATGGTTAGTTTTATTAAAAAATACTCACAGGTCATCAATCTTTCACATTTAGAAGGATTCGAATCAGCTGCTACAAATAAAGTATCAAAATAAGCGTCTTTGGCGTTACAAAATATTTTTTTCCTTTTTATTTCGTTCATTATACTTGTTACTTTTATTTTCATTTTTTATTTATTTCAAAGTAGACTCCGGCTTGGAATCCGAATTTATCCAAGATGATGCTCGTATTGGCAATGACGACAAAGCACCAACTGTTGAAGACGGTACGCAGCAGGATGAAACCAAGAATGGTCACCTCGGTAATTTATTTTCTGTTGAATAAGTATTTACTTTATTTATTTCAACTTTTTTGTTTTTTTTTCTCATTTTTTTAAATTTTATTTTATTGTAGCCGATGCTGATATATGTGACGATAAAGCAGACGCCGATGCCGGTTAGTATTTGAACTAGCTATTATAGTTAGTTGTGATCATAGCACAAATTGGTAGCGGAAACATACCTAGTAGCAATATTATATCAGCGTGAATTTCACAAGTAGGTTAGGTTCTCATGTCAATTTCGTTTGCAGACTACACTCTTACTGAAGAAGAGGTGATTCTACAAAATGCGGCAAGTGAATCTCCTGAAGCAGAGCAGGCTGCCCAACAAGCCGCTATTTTGTTGCGTATGCGTGATGGAATGGGGTCTCTTGCGCGCATTCTTAAGACAATCGACAATTACAAGGGTTGCGTCCAACATCTGGAGACTCGTCCATCGCAAGCCAGTGGCATCCAATTTGATGCCCTCGTCAAAGTCAGCATGTCACGCGCCAATCTCTTGCAACTCATTCGATCTCTCCGCCAATCTACCGCTTTCGCGGGCGTTAACCTTCTCTCCGATAACAACATCTCAAACAAGACCCCTTGGTTCCCGCGCCACGCTTCCGATCTCGACAACTGCAATCACTTGATGACCAAATACGAGCCTGAGCTCGATATGAACCACCCTGGTTTCGCCGATAAGGTCTACAGAGAGCGCAGGAAGCACATTGCAGAGGTTGCATTTGCTTACAAATACGGCGACCCAATCCCAACCATCAGCTACACCGAATCTGAAAACGCTACTTGGCAACGAGTATTCAACACCGTACTCGACCTTATGCCTAAGCACGCCTGCAAGGAGTACAAGGCGGCGTTCGAAAAACTTCAAGCCGCGGATATCTTCGTCCCCCACCGCCTCCCGCAATTAGAAGACGTGAGTGGATTCCTTCGCAAGCACACTGGCTTCACCCTGCGCCCTGCCGCCGGGCTTCTGACAGCGCGCGACTTCCTCGCCTCGCTGGCCTTCCGCGTGTTCCAGTCTACCCAATACGTGCGCCACGCTAACTCTCCATTCCACACTCCCGAACCGTAAGTATCGCCGTTTTTAAACATGTAATTTGTATTAATAAATGTAATGGTATCAAATAATTATTTTGAATAATTATTAATAATTGATAATTATTCAAAATAATTATTTGATACCAATAATTTGACTAGGCTAGGATTAGAATTGTTAATTACTCGACAATTACCTTGACAATTCTTTTTTCCGGAAGTATTACGCAACGAGTCCTTGTTGATGTTATGTAAATTGGATCATATCACACCTAAACAGAAACCGGACTAATTAATTATAAAATGCTATGTTCAATGTCATTGTTTTAGTTTGTTCAGGATCCAAAATAAAACACATCGGCCTACAATTTTCTGATTCAGGCTTGTCATTTTGGTTAGGTATTACTTAAGAGCTAGTTATTTCCATTATAAGATTGACTTGTACGTATACAAGTAGAGAGTACACGGAGCTATAACTCGGTAAAGGAAGAGGGTCGCTCGCAGCCCTGTCGCGCGCCGTTGCCGATGTGATGGAACTGTAATAATATTACGTGGCTCGCTTCTAATCAATTTAAAGTAGCTCCACAGGACGAAGTTTTTAGCATCAAAGGCGACTTTTACTCAATTAGTTCTACGCTCTCCAACTGCATTAAACTTGCTATAGAGGTCAGAGATTCACTTAGGCGTTAATAATAGTGAGGTCTAGCGGCAACAAGTTGGTCTCCAAGTATCTAATAATTATTTTCAATACATAGCGACTGCATTCACGAGCTCCTTGGACACATCCCTCTACTGGCGGATCCCAGCTTCGCTCAGTTCTCCCAAGAAATTGGATTGGCTTCTCTTGGCGCATCTGACGCAGAAATCGAAAAGCTTTCTACTGTGAGTAGTATTTAATTAATTTTTGTTTATAATAAGTCCAACAATATTTTATATAAGAAATTAAAGGTGATGGACTTATGATTATATTTACAATGCATAAGCGAAAGCATAAAATAAAAAAAAATATTCGGCTCAGCTATTGCGAAATCTGCATACAATACAAGGTTGATACATAATATTAACGTATAATATTAACGTACTGTATTAAACTAATGAATCTTTTATACTTTATTCAATTTTTGTTCCTTACACAGGTATACTGGTTCACTGTTGAGTTCGGTTTGTGCAAGGAGAACCAGCAACTGAAGGCTTACGGAGCTGCTCTCCTGTCTTCCATCGGAGAACTGCTCCACGCTCTCAGCGACAAGCCGGAACTCAGACCTTTTGAGCCAGCTTCCACCTCTATACAGCCCTACCAAGACCAAGAATATCAGCCTATTTACTACGTCGCCGAAAGCTTCGAAGATGCCAAAGAAAAGTTCAGGTATATTTTCATGCATATACTGTATCATTGTTTAGATGTTTAGAACAAAACAGGAAGGAGTGTATAATTTGCCATAAATTTGCAGACGCTGGGTATCCACTATGTCGCGACCCTTCGAGGTGCGCTTCAATCCACACACGGAGCGCGTGGAGGTGCTCGACTCCGTCGACAAGCTGGAGACTCTCATCTGGCAGCTCAACACTGAGATGCTTCATCTCACCAATGCCGTCAAGAAGCTCAAGAGCTCGCAGTTTGAGTGATTGCCCTACCTGTAACACGTCAATGGTCCAGTGCACGCAGCCTCGCCGCTATCTGTATAGCTAGTGATATTATAGATATATAAGACTGTTGTCGCCGTGTGTGGAGTGTGAGTGCGAGTGTGTAAACCGTCGGATGGTACTTCGTTGAATTCCTTTTTGTACCTTATTGTATTATTTATTATGCCGAGCTCATTGCCCGGGCCTCGGAAAGTGCACGGAGCTCCCGATTGCCCATTTACGGAGGCTGTGCGCGTTTCGCGAGTCCTATTAAATATTAGTTAAGTTATAATTTAAAGAAATACACAAAGAAAAATGGAGCACCAAAAAAGATTATTATAAAATCAAACAAAATATACGTGTTTGAGTGGAAAACAAAGTTTCATTGATTTCAAAACCCAAACCTCTAATACCTACTTAGTGACGGATCACTTATTAATAATTAGATATCAAATGCAAGCCATTGAAATAAGGGAAAAACCCATGAATCTGATACAAAACCAACTAGATATTACAAGAAGATGCTACAAATGACAACTTTATTGAAATATTCTTAAAAAACGAGATCTGTGTAGAAAGATATTGCAAGATATTCTTTTTTAAATAAATTCTCAATTTGAAACCAATTTTAAGGCAATCGACTAGATTGAATGCGGACTCCGGCTCCACCCACCTTAATACGATTTGAACAGGTCTCAGAGGAAATCTCCAAACGTAATCGGATTGAGAAAATGCAATTAATTACATATTGTCTTTTAAGGAACAGAAAAATGCTCTAGACAATATTATTTTTAAACTGCTATTGAAATATCGTTAACTGATATAATTATACGTTCTCCACGGCAAGGTAGATACTTCCTTAAACAATTAAAGCAACGAACCTTCTAGAGCAGGCTGAAAAACGTTCTTGGTCAGAAGAAACAAAGAGTCGGTATTGAAAAAAGTGAGCGTGCACAGAGGAACAGGTTACGCACGCATAATTACAATACAGACAAAAATGTAGGTAATAAACAAAACAAAAACACTGTTCGTTATAAAAAGTTTAAATTGGTTTTGCTATTATACGGTGCGGTTTGAATTAGCTACCTACCTATGATTAATTTTCCGTTACTTCATAGATCTATTGTTTATATCCGCCTTTATCTTTCAGATGATAGGAATTATACTTAAGTATTTAAAGCAAATATAAGATCATCTACCTACATTTTTTACCATTAAATCAGGTATTAAGTACTCAGGTATACCTACTCCTAGTCTCCAATTTTAATCCAACATCATTAGACTAGACATTACTAATTAAATAATCGCATCGGTTACTTAAACGTTATCGTTTCTAAAAGACCAATTTGAAGATAAAGAAATGTATTCTGTAATAACCTTTTTATAATTTTCATATTAATTAATGAAATTGGTAATTTTATTGAACTCACTGTTGTCTTCTTCGTCAGCGATGATGACAGCGTAACTATTTTTTAATGAATTCACTTGTCCCTGAAGAGCGCGTAGTCTGATTTCTACCAACTCAAAGTTCTCTTGAAGATTATTAATTTGTAATTGCATACGTTGGCGCATCTGAAGTATAAACAAAGTTGTTCAACAAAACATAATTGTAGAAACATACAATAAAATCCAAGCCTTTTTTTATCAGTCTAATTTTGGACATAATCTGTTTTTAACTATCATATTTATGTAGAGTTCAAAGACAAGGCCACTAAACGTAGGTAATTTTATATTTAATACGTCTTAGCTAGAACTAGAGCCACTATTACGTATAGTTACACAAACAATATCAATGAGTAGAACTCTACCCACTTGGCTAGGTATCTATCTGTCATTTTTTCTTTAATAAATTCAAGGTTCATTTAACTTATATGTAGGTAACATATAAATAAATTAAAGTGAAATAGATTATATAAATAAGATACGAGTACCTACCTCATCTCTTTCCTTTTGACAAGAACGACACTGGGCGCGGCTCTGCACCAGCTGCCTTTCCAGTTCTGAAATCTGCGCCTGGAGGTACCTCCTCATGGATTCAGCGCGCTCTTTTGCCCTCCCCAGGGACCTGTTCATCTCTTGCCGTACCTCTTCCAGGTCTTTCAGTAGCAAGGTACATTCCGTTGACTTCTCCTTGAAACGTACTTGCAACTGGTTCAACTTCTCTTGAAGCCGCAAGGATGAACATCTGAAATGTTTTAACGAAATGAAATAAACTTTTAAGATTGTGATTAAAGAGTAAAATATAGATTTTCTAAAGGTACAATGTAAGTAGAAGAATCATATTAAGTGACAAACGTAACTTTGACTACGAATTCGAACTCTTTCTTCTAATTTAGATCAATAAACATGCTTTTGTTTTTAAATTAAATTGTTTCATTGGAAACCGAAAATCTGCCCAGTTACTACTAAATGCGTCACTGCCTTTGTCTTTAAAAGGTACCTATCCATTTTTTACCTTTTTATGACAGAGACGCCGTCAATAATTACTTTGTACGTAGCTTTGTACCAACTGTCGTTCATTTTTCCTTTGACACAACGGTACATTCAAACAACTTGGTATTCGTGCTAGGTATTCATACATTATTAATACTAAAAAAGTGCTACGACATCATTAATTGTTACCAAAAATACTCTGATACTTTTCCGAATTAATTGCCAACTTCTTGTTGTTATAGTAACTACCTACCTAAGATAGATAAGTAGGTAAGTACATACTTTTTTTCGTCCAATTCATGCGTCAAACTTTCTATAACATTTTGATTTTCGACTATGGCAGATTTTAAATTCTTATTCTCTTCTTGAATTTGTATTTTTTCAGCCTTTTCTTGATTCAAACTGTTAACAGCTATAATGAGCTGCAAAAATGATTGGCACATAATAGAAGGAATTAATAACATATATAAATAGGTAGGTACCTACATCATAGTCCATAATGACACACAAAAATTGTGAGATATGAATAAATATAAGTTAGGTAGAATAATAACCACAAATACGCATGCAGTTAGCTATGTAAAGGACCTATTTTCTTTGTGTACCTATAGATAGATATTAATGTAAATTTTTAGAAATCCTTTACTCTTAATTAAGCATAAATCTTTATCATAATGTTTCTCAACCGCAAGTAAGCGGCTAAAATATCCTAAATGAATACGAGTCAGGACTCCACAGTGCCATAACAATCGCATACATATACCTACAGATAGGAAGATTACAAAATAATGATCGTCTAAACTAAATTACACCCTGATGGCCTGCTAAGTTATTTCAAATGTAACGTAGATAAAAAATAAAACTCATAAATTTCCATCTGAGTGATTATAGGTACATAATAAGAAAAACACACTTAGAAACCTTGTTACCTTTTATTCTAAGTACTTAGGTACCTACCTACTAAGAACCAAATTAACTTTTTGTCGCAATAAATAAACAGATCGAAACGTTAAGTTGAAAAGATTTTTTAAGACCCATTTGTTTTTTAACTCAATAAAATGTGAAATTGTTGTTGTGTATTCGTATTTGGATTCGTAGTACCTATTCCGTTTTTAAGGATAAACTGGGCACGGCACCTAGACTTAGAGTAACATAAAAGTTAAAGTTAAAAATCTTTCCATAAACCAAATATCTGAAAACGATGACACGATGTTGAAAGGCCAATTACGGGCTCTTCTGCTACCGAAGTGATTCTAATATAATCTAATCACATAAGTAATTTGTTTACCTTTTCCTTCACTCGCTGCACTTCATTCGAAAACTGTTGTGAGCTATCTTCAGCTAACTTTTGCAATTGCTTCGCTTCTTGTAATTGGATCTGGGCTCCTTTAAGCAAATCCGGCAAAGGAGCTAACTCTTGAAGTTTTTCTTGAAATTGCATCTTAAAACAACATTTTTTCGACTCAGCAAAAATATAAATTTAACCTTCGCAATGTAATAACGGCATGAAGCTAAAGAATAGCAATTTTTCCTTTCGGCCAAATAAAATATCATTGCGAAATGTAGTTAGGTTTTTATGACAAAAAATCTACAACGAAGAGACTCTATTCTGGGCAATTAGTGCTAGATTTAGTCAAGGATGCTCCATCAAACACCAGTTCAATTAAATTGTCGGTTTGGT
The DNA here is from genome assembly GCA_947563765.1 of Anarsia innoxiella. Lineage (NCBI taxonomy): Eukaryota > Metazoa > Arthropoda > Insecta > Lepidoptera > Gelechiidae > Anarsia > Anarsia innoxiella. The sequence continues at coordinate 7,490,183 of OX387390.1, forward strand.
TATCGATTATCTGCTAGTATAGAGTGAAGCTCACCTACTCGACCAGAACATGTCATTTAAAATTATGCCATATTACAAAACACCATGTCCCAACTAGAAGATTTCCAATACCTATTTAAGATCATAAAAATCAACCTTCTTACAAGACAATTGAATTATATAAGAATAATATTTAAAATGTTACCTTCATCTTTTGGATTTCTATCTGTATTTGGTCGGAAACTTGCTTATTGTCGAAATCTACCACATCAAGTTGTCGTCTTAACTCCTCAACATTTTGCTGAGCTTGGAGATACTGTGAACGTATATAATTTATCTACCTAACTTCTATAATGTTAAAAGAATAACCTGTTGTAAGCACATAGGAGAAAGTCTGATTCATTATGCTTATATCGATGCTTATTCACTGTGGTGCGGCAAGGGCCTATGTCAAAATAATAGAAAAGCAAGTATACATACCTAATTGGTCGTGATCGCCGAGCTAAACGAACAAATTTGTGATCACAGAAGTAGACTAATACTTAGTCTAACTTAACTATGGAGTTCTAGAGTCATGTAAGTAGGTATTTCTTTCCGTCCTCGATGTTAAATAACTTTGTGCTACCCTACATGAAAATATAGCATTACTTCAGTCTTACCTTAGCGCGATACTCTTGTAATTGTTCATTGTTTTCGTTGATAGTTAATCGAGATTCTTCCAGTTCCTCCTTGAGGTTCTTTATCTCACTTTTTAAACTAGCCACGTCTGTATCGGGAGTCTTATAAACTTCCTGCTGTCATTCAAATATTTAGTTAATATTTACAAAAAAACATTGGCGGATAATTGCGGGCATATTCTGCTGCATATCGTACGCCTTTATAGTCATATCTTTCAAAACTTACTTACACAATATCTTAAAATAATATAGCCTATGTGATTCTGATATGCAAGCTACACTATTTCCAAATTTTATCCAAATCCGTTCAGCAGTTTTAGCGTGAAAGAGTAACAAAGATTCTCACATACACCTATCCTTATCGGCACAAACCTTGACATTTGTAAAAGTACCTACCTATTAGTGGGATAATATAATGCAAAAAGTTGGTAATTTAAATGATAGTCTCGATATTTTTTTGTGTAAAGGTAGTTTCTAGGCAGGTTCTCAAATATTACCTACTTACTTGCCTACGTCCGCTATCTACCTTTTTTTACATGGGGTAATCCGAAATGGATATCCTTCGTCTCGGAGAAAGACGAAGGGTTATGTCGGACTCACACCGACTAAAACCCCATGGTGTTCCTTCTCACCGCCAAGCGACAGGGACACGGAAAAGCTTCCGCATAATACGTCCGCGCACCCCGTCGGCGGTGTCCGCCGAAGCAGACCCCACGTTCGCTATCTACCTAGCTCTCTACCTCTACTTAAACTTCCTCTACCTACCTCAGTTTCAGCAACATATCCAGTGCTGCAAATGGAATTCAGTTTACATTCTAAATCCTTGAATTTCCTTTCGTACATTTCACGTTGAAGTCTTTCTTGGTCAGCACAATTTTTTGCTCTGATCAGTTCTTCGCGAAGTCTTGATGCCTGGTATTAGAAATTCGTATGTTGTTTTCTTTGCGATAAACAATACAGTTGGTTATATAAAGGGTATCAATCAACTTATGTTTCTAGCTAACTGATGCCGAAAAGCTACATAACGTAAAGATTTAATCGAATCAAATGCAATGACCTCTTTTTATAGATGAAGGGCTAGCTAAGTAAAATAGAGTTCTGTTGCATTTTTAAAGTATCTACATAATTATTACAAATGACATAGGCCTGTATACCTCTGTATGACATAAAAACTTTTTCTCTGGGTTAGCACTCACGAGTGTGACATCAGGTTCCTAAAATATAAATGCCTGCATTTTAAAAAGATGTTATTAACTACTAAGTGTCTACTATCAACAAGTGTCCCAGTATACATACAGGTACCATTAGTCTAAAAATCAATAAACTCACTTTATTCCCCATTTCATTTTTCCACAATAAATTTTGTCGGTCCTTTCTTATAGAGGCCAGCTCCATTTGAATTTCTTTAACCTCACCTTCCATAGCTCCCAACTGCTTTTGCTGAGATTTGAAAAACATTACTAGTTAGGTACTTTTAAAGTATAAGGACATACTTAACTAGGTGTGTATTGTCACCTGTGCCAAAAAATAGGGCAAAAATTAGGCACTTAGGAAGATTTTCTTGAGTGTGATAGGTACCTACCTACTACCTATACATATAGCACCTGCTTTTAGGTATTTTGAAGATTATAGACCTACATATAGGTAGGCTTAGATACAGGTACCTATATTTGACTTCAGTTCATTGCACCAGGTAGGTATCTACTTAAGTAAGAAGAAGTTAGCCTGAAAGTAGGTAGGTACCTAATTATATTTTATAATCTTAAGCTTACTAAGACGGAAGTGTCGACTTCTTGGTTCTTGTCATCGTCTGGAACTTTACTTTTAGAAAAAGGCCAAAAGTCTGTGTGCGGCATGGATTTTGTACTAAAACAATATCTTGGTAAACAAATAATACTAGTTCATACACTGAAAATATATATCTAGCCAATATTGTGAATTTATTGACTTCAAATTAGAAACAATTATCAAAAATACAATTGCCTAAAATTAACTAAAACCACAAAATTACTTTTTGTCACAACATTACGCAACGAAAGACGTAATTGCTGACAATGTCATGATCATAATGGCATTTTGTTTTTATTTTTTCCTACCAGCTATTTTTTCAATTATAAGTAAGTATACAAAAAGTTTGAATATTTTAAATATTACCGCTGCTGCAGTTTCGCGGACAGGTTAACACCAGCCAAATTCCTTGCCTGCCTAGCCAAAAACAAGACAAATTAAAAAAGTAAACGTCATAGTGACTCTTTACGTCAAATGAAGTGTGACCAGCACTAGATAATTTTCCCTATTCTGTCAATTTTTTGGTTGACGTAGGTATGAAAGACAAAAAAAAAATCATTTAGTCTGAGCGCAGACTTACGTAATGACAGTCTCGAAATAGACTTACCTCCAATGATTTTTTATAGGTACAGATATGTTACCTTTATAGTGATTGGCGTTTTAAATCTGTGCCGAATAATGATTACAATGACATGAATGACAGCACTTCAAATCATACTGCAAATGTCTTCAGACTAACTGAGACTAACTACAAGTTGTCTTAAATAGGTCTATTTACAGTCTTCAAAATGTGCGCGCATATAACATATCTTCTGCACCTAGTATAGGTATATATTATATCATTGCTTTCCTCAAATACACAACTCAGCTTCAAGACTGTTTTGTCACACCTAAAAGTAAGTAAATATTACTATAACGAAACTGTTTTGTCTACGGTGGAAGCCGCGGCAACGCACAATGTTGCGTCAATTCTTTTTCAGTATCAAAATGGTCCTTAATACTAAAATGCTGAACTGTTTTGTTGTTGCGCACTTAATTGTATACAAAAGAAAACCCACCATCGTTAAACTTGTCGTTGTAGGCTTTACCTTGGCTTTACCACATAGCAGCCTTAAAACTGTATACGTAGTACCTACCTATAACTTATTATATTATAAGCCTTTTTAACTTTTGTTTTGTAACATCATCAGCAGTGGCGGATTTACCAATAGGCAAAGTAGGCTGAAGCCTAGGGCGGCAGATTTACAGGGGCGGCAAATTTTTCACAATGTTTTTTTTTCTTACAGAATGAAAGAAAAAGATAATTATATGTACCTTCACACACATTACATCTGTAAATAAAATGTTACTAAATACACTGTAAAATATAAACAACTTTGCCATAAGAGCCCTTTTCCTGTCATGCGTGTTTCGATTTGCATACGCGGCAGGCAGCGGTGGCCCCCAAACCCTATCATTCCATTCATGTTTTCGCCTGACATGCGGGCAACAATTTCTCATACATGGGGTAGGGGCGGCAAAAATTGAATAGCCTACTGGCGGCAATTTTGTAAATCCGCCACTGATCATCAGAGCCTCAATGGGACGTTTGGGTTGTATGTAACATAATGTTTTACTATGTTATACATCGAGTTAAACCCAACGGCGGATCCATCCTGAGCTGGTTCCAGGACTCAGATGAACCACTAATTGAACATAATTATTTTATTTACGTATTATGTCGCAGTCGCAGCCAACTGATTAAAATAGCTGTCCAATTAAACAGCTAGCCTTTTAATTGAACGACATTCGTTGCTCGCCACCACCGCGGCGCTAGCTGCGTTTTGTTTTCAATATGGCGTCAACTAGCCGGTGTTTTTGATAGATTCCGAATACTTTTCGAAAGTAAACTAGTAAATAAAATATAAAAGTGTTAATTAACATACAGAAATTATGGAGGCACATACGAGTGAGACAAGTGATGCAAAATTTAAAGAAATATTCGAGGAGAAGTTACGGGAATACGAAATACATCACCAAGGTAGATACCTACTTATTGTTATTCTTTCTAAAAATAATAAATAAGCTTTTGTATGTGTTAAACATGTTAAGAATGAGTTATAATACAGTTTATTTTTGTTGTAATCATTACGCCTGTCTAATAGATATCTTATAATTCAGTTTAAACATGTCATGAACTCATTCGCTAACCTACCAACTAAAAACCCAAAAAATGTCATTGTAAGTAAATTAAAAATGATTAATGTATTTTAGTTGTTTTGTAACGTTTTCGTATTATTATTTTCAGGATCTTTTCGAAAACCCTGGACCAATGTAAAAATACTTGAAGTAATATCTAATATAAAGAAAGCTAGGGTGTCCATGAAAAACACGGAATGCAGGACTTCTATGTCTTATTATTGGGTATCAAAATATGATTTAATGACAACTGGCAAAGAAGAATATCTTATTTTTAAAAGAAAGAGTCCTAATGATCCTGTGATAAGCATTATACCCCGGGAAGAGTATTTCACTATGCTAAATACAATTCATAAAGATTGCGGTGCAAATAAATATAATGATTATTAATTTGTTTTTCATTTTTACTTATTTCATCAAACTTGTGGTGACCTCTTAAACTTAATCCAAGAATAATCTCCCAAGAAATTACAAAAAGTTTACCAAATCTTTCAATTTACATACTAAAGTAATAGTCACCCTAGTTAATTTTCCGTTTAACCAGTTGGCTAAGCGTCGTCTAGCTGTAGTGTTGAACGTTGCAGTCAACAAGACGGCTAAACGACGTATAGCCGTGTGATTGAATGTCGTTGTTCAATTAAAGGGCTAGCTGTTTAATTGGACAGCTGCGACATATACATTGTTATGACGCCACTTACAGACGCGTCCGATAATTTGTGAGCACCTAACCAGTACGGGCCGAAACATATTTCCGCGTTGTGACGCCGCAACGCAAGAATCAGCAGTGGCGGCAGAGGCGTGGCGAGTGGCACAGTCGTGTTTAAAAAAACCAGAATAATGTCTTCTTGATAACGAAAAAACAATCAGTTTCCTACAATCTATGACAGATACACGACTATTGGTGGATAAATCCACAATCAAAAATCGCGAGGAACTGGCTACCTACCATACCACAATGAAACTCTCTTTTTCGCAACATCACAACGCCGCCGTAACGTAAACTTCAAGCTTCAAAAAAGCGCCGCCTACGCATCACTGCTGCCACTGCCGATTTAAACAAACTAAAGCCATCGGCCCGGCGGCCTTACTAGCTCGAAAATGCTTGAAAATTAGGCGATTTTGTTAGTTTTACCATTTGCAGTTGTGGTTTCGGCCTTAACGCCTAGCAAGACGTATCCTCAATCGGAATCGGAACGACTAAACTTCAACTCATTCTTGTTCTAAGTTGAAAAAATTGAATTTCTTTTATGTGACCCCCTCCTGACGCCAAAGCTGGATCCGCCCTTGGTTAAACCAGTGTGGATTGTTTAAGTATATCTATTATGTGTTATACTATAACACATAATATTTCATATCATGTTTTAATAGCAAATGTTACACGCTGCTGTAATAAAATATTAATGTTACAAAATGGTTAATATAATAACATAATATTATATAGGTATATCTGCTCTGTGTGAGAGAGAACTTTTAGACATCTTTGTATAAGACGTTTTGTTTGAAGTACCTACCTATGCGCATCTCACATCTCCTTGACTTGACTGTGGTCTGCGCGGAGCCTTAATGTTTGAATAATATGATTTTTTTACGCAATGGCAGTTAGGAATTTCATTTTCTAGCCATGTAATGTTTTTCAGATCGATTTTCCGACTTTGAGCCAAAAGTTCGCTAATGGTGCGGTGGTGACGCGACGACGCGGGGCGATAGGGAGCTAGTAATTTTTGATATCTTTAACTGGCAACATTGCAATGTGCGCTCCTGCCTGAGCGAGATACCGGCTAACAACGAAAGAGACAGGAATTAACTTCCCTTAGCCTTCATCTTGTAATTTTTTGTAACAGTAATTTTGATTTTGTGGATTCCAGGCAATTATTTCCATTTTCTTTTAACTGAAATATTACCTTATTGTATTTAGAGTCCAAGTATAAAATAACGAATTATTTAGATATCTTTTAAGCAGTTTCATAAACCGCAGTTTGGAAGTGTGTCCGTGAAAATTTTGTGCAAATCTGAAAATGGCAATGCCTTTATCTTTGCAGACGTGGAAGATACCTAAGCAAATATACAAACCACGCCTGTAACCAACCTGTAACGTTCAATGTAAGTCCACTTCCAGTTATGGTAGGTACCTTTTCATTTCCACGTAATTTACTATAGGATTACCTTATAGATGTTGGGCGGTAGGGTAGGTAAGTGGGTAGGTATATTTAATTGGAAAGTACGATTTCTTAATCTTTTATTTATCGGAAAAAACACTATTCATTTCGTTATCAAACTACCTACCAAGCTTTACCACAAGCAATGCCATTTAAAAGGCCAATGCAATAAGTACTAAATCTTAGAATTGCACGGTTTCAATAAAAAGATAGGGCACCTGTAACTACGTTCTTCTTCTGAATTAAGATCAATGTTCGTGTCGGTTGAGTCCATTCCTACCTCTTTTCTTAGTATCTTTCATCTCCTGAAACAATACTAAACTACCTATTTCTTTATTTGTCTGGTCTGTACATATTAGATTAGATTTAAATGTTTGGGATACTTTTTTCAGGCTACAAAATGTGTAGGTAGGGAATAAAATAGTAAACATGAAAGGGACAGGCTCAGGAGCCCAAGTCGGCCGTGAAGGGCTGACCCAATCTTCAATCAGTATTGATCCATGGAACCTCAAAAATGAAACTTCAATATTGATATCTGATCAGAATCAAGCTATATCTCATAGGAAAATCATAAGGGTGAGTTATCTTATTAATTTATAATTGTCAATGTTTAAGCCAATGGTTGAATCAGAGGGTGTTCGTTACTTTTTTATACAAAAACCACTGAACAGGATTTCAATGAATTTATGATTCACTGAACAAAAGTGCTACACTACAATATTGTAATGTTAACATTTTTGAGATACCTATTGTGCAAGTGTTCAAAGATATATGTGAACTGCTACTATTTTGAAAAAATTATATTATTTTGGTTAAAGCAGCGAATGTCTTTTTAAAATAATTTGAATTTTCTCACAATCACAGTTAAAAGTAAGTCTTGAATTATTTATTGTTATATTTAACAAACTAAACAATATTTTATTATCCTACTAATATTATTATTATATTACCCAATAGGAACCAACATTGATAATTAAATGTTGGTTCCTATCGATGGAAGCATTTAAAGATGTGACAAGGCATACTACCTCGTCGCAGTTGGACGGTCTCTTTCGGTATTTTGTTTTCGGCTTCTGAATTTTAATTAAAAATTTTAACAATAGAACTGTCCAACACTGCCTGGCCGGCAGTCCAACCGCGTTGGTCCAGCGGTGAACGTCAGCATGGACTGTCGTTTATGTTCTGATTTAAAGTTTTCCACAGTATTTAAAGTTTAGCACAGTTGTGTTCCTAATAATAAAAAGTTTTTAATAAATAATATTAAATAGATAATTATAAATAATAATAACTAATAAATAAATAAATTCCTTTTGTTTGTTGTGCATGGCCCTCAACCCACGACCCTCGACCTCAACTAGCAGAGTTACAGAGTCTCCTGTCATCACTGTGGCAAAGATGTTTGTTACTTATTCACATAAAAACCACTAACACATTTTAATTAAACTTGGCAGTATTGTAGCTTGCACATCAGAATGACACATAAGCTATATTATTTTAAGATACATATTGCGTTAATTTTTCAAGATATTATTATGATAATAAATGCCTATGAACTCATGAGCAGCCAGCTATATTATATAAACATATTTATATGTATATAGATATACCCCTACCATTTTAAATTAAGATAATTGACTTATATATCATAGCATGACACACTATCACAAGAGGAGCCTCTGAATTTACATCTATTGATATCTTAATTCTTTATTTATTTTTTCATAATATGGTTTGTACTATAAAAAGTATTTTGTTTCAGAGATGGAATCGTCTGTCCCGTTTACAAAGGTCCATAGTATATGCTGTACTTATTATAATAGTGACAGTTTTAGTATTGTATTATTCTTCGAAAAGAGGTGCCTCCGTTGTTGTGAAAAGAACTTTGGATAAAGAGAAAAGGAATCTACAGGTATGTAATATCTACACATACAAGTCAAACTGAGAACCCCATTTTTTAGGGATTGATAAAATAAAAGGTCGGCTCTTTTGGTGAACTAAAATTTTAAGTAAGTTACAGCCTAAACAAATTAAAAATTCAGTAGTAATGTTTTGGTGTACATTAGCTGCATCAGTAGTTATATACTAACTATACCATGGTAGATAATGAATGCTTCTGGGTACTTTGTTATAAAATTATTGCATTACAAATCACTATTTTGAGATATTGTGTTAATATTTCAGGATATGACTACATGGTCAGTCGAAATATTTTTTTTAAATAAACTTGTAGACAGTTTATTTACAAAAGTAAATATTTGTAAATGTAAATAAATACCCAATACATTTTCGATATAAGTATTTGTATCTCCATTTACAAACTATATATTTACAAAATATGTAATTTGAGCTACAACTTATTATATGTTACATGATATTTACAAATGTAGTATGAAAACTTATACAAAAAGTTTCATTAAATTGTTGCTAAAGTATTGTAATAATAATTAGTGGTAATTCCTAAAACTCATATCTCTAATGGCTTATGACCGAGCCAAATTGTAATGATAACAAAGTCAGTAGTTACAGCAACTATCATTTACTATATCAAGTACCGCCATTGGAAACAATAGGTAGCTGTTATAATCTCCAATTACTGATATCAAAGGGAAATATGACACAAATTTAATAGTCCGCAAATAGATGCTGTAAAGTAGGTTGTTTATAATGTTTGTTGATTTTTTTGTTAGCTATATTGTAATGAGGCTTAATTCAGAATTATCTTTAAGAATGATATGTTGAAAGAATAGATAGACCTAATATGTACCTACCTACTTCCCTATGCTGAAAAAAGTCAACATTGTGTCTTATCAAGAATTCAATTGATTGGTAGAAGAAAGGCTATGCTTGCGATTATTCCATCGATAAGCGGCTTGCCATAAAATTGAATGAAAATGAATGTTTTGGCTAATGTTGCCTTTCTGTTGTACAGGACTCTTTAAAGAATGTGACTCTAGTCATTGAACCGGAAGTAATACCGCCGGCTCAACCACAGAAGACTGTTATAGATATTGAAACAATGGAAAGGCCTACGTTTACAGGTACTATTAAAACTTTTTTTTACGATATATTGTAAAAATATCCCCCTTTTAAATCCTTGGCTTTTCCTTTTTTTAACTGTAAAAAGAGATGGTGATTAAATTTAACAGCTTTTTACGTAACTGGCTTTGCCAGGCATGTTCTGGAATATTCTTTGTTACTACCTTTATTCCATAGGTCCTACAAACGCGCGGCAGTATGCAGTAGTCCAAAGCTTTAAACATGCGTGGAAGGGATACAAAGCCTACGCGTGGGGCCATGACAACTTGAAGCCTGTATCTGCGATGGCTTACGACTGGTTCTCTCTGGGGCTCACCATAGTCGACTCTCTAGATACCGCCTATATCATGGGACTTAATGAAGGTACACGATATTTACAGATAGATACAGATACACACATTTATTTAACACACATAATACAGCACAAATTAAACAGAACAATCACCTACAGTTCCTTGTTCCGCCGGCGGCGTCTTACAAATTATTATTTTTCTTACAGAATTTGAAGAAGGAAAAGCTTGGGTTGAAAAGGATTTAGTATTCACAAAGAATAAAGACGTGAATTTCTTTGAAGTTACAATCAGGGTTTTGGGTGCACTACTCACTAATTACCATTTCTCACAAGAAGAAATTTTCCTCGAGAAAGCTGTAAGTATTTCAAAACTTTTCAAGAAACAAGGAAGTAAAAAAATGTATACCGACATTTGCAAATTTCTAAAAAATGGGTTTTATGTAGTTTTACATTTATATAATATTCTTGATTATGTCTCTGATAGATAAACATCTTGTATGGGCAGTAAGACATTTTTATTTATTCTTTACTGGCTACAAGTCAATGGCTAATATTGAATATAGAAAATATACGTTTTCAGAAAGACCTAGGCGAAAGGTTGATGGCAGCGTTTTCATCTCCTTCGGGGATCCCATACTCGGACGTGAACCTGGGTACACGCACCGCACATGCCCCGGAATGGTCGCACTACAGTACCACGGCTGAGGTCTCCACTGTCCAGTTAGAATTCAGAGAACTCACACGAGCGGCGAAAAATCCTATATTTGCGGTACGTAATTGTTACATAAATGTATAGGAAATCGTCGAATTAACATTTGTCTTAATTCCAGTACAAAAATGCCAAGTATCCTTCAAATAACATAATGATGTGTTTTACAGTCGGCAGCTGGATCGGTTTCGTCCCAAATCCACTCGTTACCAAAGAAGCATGGTTTGGTGCCGATTTTCATCAACCCAAACAATGGCCAGTTTTTCCCTCATGCTACTATAACGCTCGGCGCTCGCGGAGACAGCTACTATGAGTATCTTCTGAAGCAATGGCTGCAGACTGGGAAAACTATGACATAGTACGTATATCATAGACGCAATATCATAAAAATAGGAAAAGTATATCATAAACACCTTCATGGATGTCTGGGTAGAGGCGGCTCAGGATAGAGAATCGTGGAGAGGAAGGAGAGATACCTTTGCTCAGCATTGGAACACTGACAGCTAGGTAAAATGAGATAGGTAAGTTGCAGAGAAGTTATGCTTCATTAAAAAGCAGACAGTGTCGTTGTCGGAAGGAAGATGACACGATAACTTTAACCTTACTTTAACCGACTTTTCTACAAAATGAGGTCAGTTTGCAGTTCTAACTTGCGTTGCGAATGCTCGATGTGCCACTATGTGTTTAAATATAATGCTATTTTGCTGATGCGAATGTATATTGTTATATGATTACTAGATATTGAATAACTGTTCTATTGCACTTTTATTATACACTTTGGTGTTAAATTGTACTAATTAAATAATTATAAATGACGAAATTTGACCCAATGAATGGACGGACATCCATCCGGATGTGGTATTCATTACTCAACATTTATTTGTAAACAATGTTTCATCATCTCTGTAAACAGTTTATAAACAAATGTAACCTAATGAAACCTAATGAATGAATACCCGCCTTTACTCTTTCGATGAAACTTTACATTATTGTAGCTTATTTATATTGTGTTGTACACTTTTCAAGGATATTATGAATTATGCGTACAAACTCGCGGGTTCATTTCGTAGCAGCCTAGGTTTTCCATATTTGACTTTATAAAGCAATGGGACTTTTTTGAGCTGAACGATGAAGTTGATTACTAGATTAATATAACTTACAACAAATGTTTTTAAAACTGATTATTTTTCAAGCACATTGAAATATAAAGCTGACGTTGAAAAGAAATTGATTATGTGTATCGATAAAATGTTTTATGTTTCTGAATTAAATTAAGAATGGTTCTGATATGATTCTATAAAATATGCGTGTATTTTATAGTTTTTCGTAGGTAGTAGTTATAAGAATCAATTTCATTGTTTCATTTCTGTCCTTGTTCCTTCTTTTTGGTATTTTTAAATATTAAAACGAGAAGTGCTTATACAATAAGTAAGTAGCTAGTTGTAAAGAATATCGTCTTATCGCTTTTGCGAAATTTTAATCGCAGTAATTATTTTAAAATAAATGGAAGAACATATTTTATATAGGTATCATGTTTTTAAAATACGTAATGTACCTACAAACTATAACCTCGGCATGTAAAAAGGCATAGCATGCCTATACCGTAAATAGTAGATCGCCATATCTCCACACCCATTTTTATCAAAATCGCTACAAAACGCACTCAGAAATGTTCGCTTTTATTAAATTTGCACATTACGTGATGTAATGTTACCTTTACAATACGATTATAACAATCATATTACTACATTACTAATTAAATCATCCATACTAATATTATAAATGCGAAAGTAACTCTGTCTGTCTGTCTGTCTGTCTGTCTGTCTGTCTGTCTGTCTGTCTGTCTGTCTGTCTGTCTGTCTGTCTGTCTGTCTGTCTGTCTGTCTGTCTGTCTGTCTGTCTGTCTGTCTGTCTGTCTGTCTGTCTGTCTGTCTGTCTGTCTGTCTGTCTGTCTGTCTGTCTGTCTGTCTGTCTGTCTGTCTGTCTGTCTGTCTGTCTGTCTGTCTGTCTGTTACGCTTTCACGCCTAAACTACTGAACCGATTTCAATGAAATTTGGTAGAGAGGTTGTCTAGACCTTGAGAAAGGACATAGGCTATATTTTGTCGCGAAAAAAGGCTTAAGGGGGTGGTAATAAGGGATGAAAGTTAGTATGGGAGATCGTCATTATTCAAAGATAAAACCATGAAACTTTATATTTAGGCACTTAATACTAAATCCATACTTCCATTCTATCCATACTAATATAATATTATTAATGCGAAAGTAACTCTGTCTGTCTGTCTGTCTGTCTGTCTGTTACTCTTTCACGCCTAAACGGCTGAACGGATTTTGATGAAATTTGGTATGGTGATAGATGATAACCTAGAAATGGCCATAGGCTATAAATAATCACGCCATCGTTCTTAGGGGGTAGGCAGTAGGTAGATAACTAAATAGAGTTAGTGATTTTTAGTCGTTTTTGTTGGGACTTTTGCTCTTTCACGTCTAAACGGCTGAACGGGTTTTGATGAAATTTAGTAAGGTAATATATAATAGATGGTTACCTAAAAACGGATATAAGATCAAAATGATCACGTCATCGTACTTAGGGGGTAGGAAGTAGACAGAAAACTGAATTGAGTTAGTGATTTTTTTATGGTTTTTGCTGGGAGTTTTGCTCTATCATGCCTAAACGGCTGAACGGATTTTGATGAAATTTAGTAAGGTAATAGATGGTTACCTAAAAACGGATATAAGATCAAAATGATCACGTCATCGTACTTAGGGGGTAGGAAGTAGGCAGAAAACTGAATTGAGTAAGTGATTTTTTTATGGTTTGTTTTAAAATTTTACCTCATTCACGCCTTAACGTCTGAACGGATTTTTATAAGACTTGGTTAATTTAAAGATAGAATCCTAGGCACGGATACAGGCTACTTTTTACGGCGGGAAAATACCTCATTCCCGCGGAAATCTAGCGTGATCGTGTTAAGAAGCGCATGACGCCATAGCTACTGAAATGATTTTGATTTTTTTTTTAAACTGTGTTTTACTAAGACTTCAAGTTAATATTTAATCACTTTTCTAACTTAGAGGGTAGGTAGGCGCCATAATTTATGGAAATTATGATAAAATTTTGATGCAACTGTCTTTATTTAACAGTTTTACTTGGATCGAAACTTAGCGACATTCCATCACACTACTTAACTTATAGGGTAGGAAGGTACCAAAATTCAGACTACTTTTTACTTCGGGAAAATATTTCATTCCCACAGGAACGTATACATAGCTACCTATCTACAACATTAAAACTCTGTCTAGAATCACATTACGCCAAAACTATTGATCTGATTTGTATACATCGGGGGTTGGCAGGTAGGTATAGTTAGTAGTATTTTAAACCGATTTACATTATTTACTTTTTATATTTACTAAGGAAACATTCGGAGCTATCCATTATGTGCTTAGGTTGCTTTTGAACAAATTTTGATGTGAAGTTGAGGACCGGAACACGATAGAGGGACATTGTTGCAGGGGGACTTACAGCCGGGAGAAAACAAAAAAACTTATGCGGACGAAGTCGCGGGTAAAAGCTAGTCACCAATAAAAACACATATCAAATTAAGTTTATTTGTCCACAGCTTGTTGGATGATTACATAGAGGCAATGGAAGGTGTAAGAGATTTGCTCGCGAAGAGATCTTCGCCTAACAAATATTTGTTCATAGGAGAACTTTCTGCAGGGTCTGAAGTAAGTATTTTGAAAAAAATGAAATGTTTAGTAATGTGTGTGATTTTTGTAAAAGAGATCGCTCTTAAAATCCAACTTAGTCAAGTACCTAATGATCAGATAGACAATTTCGTAAATATTTCACTTCAATTTCTAGTTCTAAATCAACGTTGAAGAAGACCTTCCTCATCAACCCTGTAATCAAAGACACGCTGACCCTACTAGAAATTATGGTCCTTGATATGCATTACCGTGTTGTTTCATTTGTAGGCATTCAACCCCAAGATGGATCACTTAACGTGTTTCCTGCCTGGCACGCTCGCCCTGGGCCACGCCAACGGCCTACCCGACTGGCACATGACTATGGCTGAGGAACTACTGTACACTTGTTACCTTACTTACGCGACACACCCTACATTCCTCGCACCTGAAATTACTCACTTTAATTTGGTAAGTATACTTATAATTTGGGAAGTAGTTTTTGGGCTAGGTTGTATAATGCCTAATTTATTCATGTACCTAATTGATTTTCTCTAATTCTACTGCTATATATGCTATTTTAATATTATTTTCTCAGGCAAGCACAACAGACGACATGTATACGAAAGTAGCTGACGCACACAGTCTTTTGCGTCCCGAATTTGTTGAGAGCCTTTGGTACATGTATCAGATTACTGGCAACACCACTTATCAAGACTGGGGCTGGCAAATCTTTCAGGTATTTTTTTTTTTTACTCATGAGTGGTGCTTCACCGATCGGGTATTATCCCACCTGAGATGTGCTATGCTACATTGCTATGGATGGGTTTGATATCCCTCAATCATATGAATTGAATACGAGGGCACACTGAATATGATTAGTGGATATCTAACGCATCCATAGCACAGCACATCTCTGGTGGTAAGGCACCCTAAAGTGAATCCTAATTCGTCACCAAGCCGACTACAGTCAGCTAGCTGCTATATAATGAATACCTTTTATCTTTGTTTTCAGGGATTCGAAAAGTACGCAAGAGTTGCGCACGGCTATAGTTCTTTGTCTAACGTGAAGTCAGAGAAGCCAGTGTACCGTGATATGATGGAGTCGTTCTTCCTCTCGGAGACACTCAAATACTTGTACTTACTGTTCAGTGACGACAGGTTTGTCATAGACTTAAACAAATACGTTATGAACTCTGAAGCGCACGCACTACCGATACACAAAAATTAGCAAATTTAGTGAACTTTAGGTATTTCATTATCAGCCATATGTAATTTGTTTTTCTAGTAATTTAAGTCACATCTCATAGATTTGGGTGCTATGTTAATGTAAAAGTATGATTATAACCGATATGATTTGTTATAATTGATTGTATAGTGTTTTTTAGGTAGCTTATTTATGTATTTGAGGAAGCAGCGAATGAATCGATACTGAAGCTCTATAGTAGTTAGTAACGTTCACATAAATACACTAGTATGAATTTTGAAGTATTATTCGGCATTCGGGTAGTTAAACACATATTCTAACACGCTCATGAATCATAAAATCAAATGATCAAAGATTAAATTATTATGTTTATTTTATTTACCAAGCAATATAAATTATTTAGTCATGGGCTTAGTGATATTTTAGGTTATTTATTTAAATAAGTAAGTACTTTTAGCTTTTAACAGATAATGGTGGTCACCTAGTAAGTGTTTCTTTTATTATAAATATTCTTGATTAACTTGTAAATATTATAGTATTCTATAAATAGATTGTACCAAATGTATTAGGTATCAAGAATGATTATGTTGTAAGTAATTTAATATTCCGAAAGAGATAGTGTAAACCATGTACTTACTTACATAATAATATAATTATAATATTTATGAATTGTTTATAAATAATTATTCATAATAATATTAAAAGTCCATGTACTATAGGGATGGGATAAGTAGGTACTATCTATAATTAAAAAAATAATAAGGAAATAAACTGTATTATATAAAACAGGCGAATATACACACGGTACCTCAAAAAGTAGACAGTAGTCATTATAGCAAATTAAAACTGAAATATATAATGTGTTTAAAATACCCTGGATGTTTGTGCTGTATTGAATATTTAAATATTCCACTGAAATATGTAAGTGTGAATAATTTCAGCGAGTCTGAACAATGCAGTGACGACATTGTCTTTTAAATAGTTGTACTTATTGATGTTGTGTGTATGTAGTATTTACTCCTATCTTTGTGATTATCTCGTAAGGATTCAAACAATTTATCCTTCAACTCAACTACTTCTGATATAAACTGAATGTTCTTATAGATTTAATTAGACGAGATACCTAAATCGAGTAATAATAATGCTTATATAAATTCTGGTCCAAATTCCTACAGCGCCCTTAATTTTGAGCTGATTTTACAAATGTATTATTTTCCATTCACTTTCTAAATAATAATACAGGTTTGAATTTGATCCTTCAATGTGTATTAGAGAGGTTAACATCCTACAGAATATCATACTTTTTTCAGGTGGCACTTTTACATTTGGACCAAAAATGTATGAAAAATATATGAATGCAAAGACGGTATTAATCATCCATCGCCAGTGCTGGATTTACATTTGCCACAGCAAATACAAAATTTTATACTTACCTACTCTATTCCCAAATACACTTTAACGTTCATTTGATATTTTTTTATAAGTACGTTGATATCTACTTCATTGCTTATTGTATATTGCCTGAAATTTTGCCGCCCAAACCTTGTTACTTCAGATTCTACTGTAAACCCGGCACTGTCCATGATAAAAATAACTTAAATGTACTACTTTTACTCGTCCCTTCCCTACTACCACTAGGTATATATATTTTAGATATTTTTTTCTATTACGAAATGTAAAGAAAACATATTTCCCCCGATTAGAACACTTTTTTGAGCTACTTACCTACCTACATAGCATAATATGCTTCTTTATCATAATAGCCTGTGAATTATATTGACTGCTTTGTGGACTGCATGAACCTTTTATTGGAATCTGGTGAGAAATTGTACTAGTTTTTGACGTAATTAAATTATGTCTACATTTTCTCTTTTATCTTATTTCTTAGTTTGTTATTTATTACTTATAAGTTTTTTTTTAAACATGTGTATAGAAAAACTAAAAGCAAATATAATTTGGTTATTTAAAAGAGTGAGAAAGAAAGTGGGGTTGTGCACCTGTTCATTTAGGAACACAAGCATTTGTTTTTTTGGGACCACAGCAATATTTTATACTTGTATGTACCTACATATTATAACAGGTTTTTAATTTAAATTAAGTAAAGATTTTATTTTATATGTTATGAATCCTTGATACCGAAAAAAATCCCTAAATTTAAGGATACTGGGTGCAAGATAATTTCATTCAATTACATGATGTCTTTTTGGTCTGTAAATATGAGAATTAAATACACCAATATCCTTAGCTATCGGCAGCAGGAAAGACAACTTTATTGAGTATACGTAAACTATGTTTTTATTAATCTCATCCTTTCTAGTAAAACACAGTAGCAAATTTATAGGGGGGGGGGGAACCATACCGATTCTAAGATCGAATTCGTATGGGCACGTCCTCGTACCCGCAATATCCAATACATCCAGTCAGCCATTTTAGTAAACTTCAATGTTACAATTAGTATTTACTTTTAAGTAAGTTAATACTCACAATAGAGCTTTATAATCTTTTTGTAATACAGGTCTCAATACTAAAATTATCTACCTATCTATCTATGTATACTACATATTTGGCCACTATTTATACATGCTGAATGATCCATTTCGATTAAAAATTGTATTTATGGACAAGTTACCTTAAACTAGTAGTAGTAAGTACGTTAATAATGTTTTGATAGTAGAAACTCTAAATGGATTGCAAATTAGATAATATATTAATTTGTTTTAAATAATTATTTTTTCTATTACTTGGAAAACTTGTCATATTGGAAACATAAAGTGTGATTTCTAAGAGAATGTTTGAAGTATCATTGATCATATCACGCACGACTGATAAGTATGAACATCATCATGCTAATACTATTATGTTTCATGAACTCGATCGGCGTATCGCATTAGCTCCGACAAGGCTGTATTGGACGACACGACATAGACAGTCTTCACCTTTTTATAATGTTTGTAGGTAGGTACATAATGTGAAACGTTCAGAATTTCTATATCACAGGGTTACGACTCTCATGTGTTTAGGTATATAGCTTATGGGTGTTGTCAAACTATTCCATTTTCATCATGGGATGGAAAAAGTGAGACTACTGTTTCTTACACTATATCTCACTGCAGCAATAATAAACGCAATTGCGTTCTTTTCTATGAGGTTTTATCTAAAGAGGAAGTACCTAAACATGTATGCGTGTTTAGGCCTATAGGTATGTATGCAAGCCATCTTTATAAGTGGTGTTGGTTTATCAGCGTTTTTGTGCGAAGGAAATAGTGGGGCCGTGGGGAATCTGCCCTATTACTTTCATTAATGGAAATGTTATGAAAATAGTGAGATACACACTTAAATATACGTGGTAAAACTAAAACCTTCACATACATCATTCATCTCTCATCGCATAAATAACACACCTAATCACATTAACGTCAAGAAAGTATCATTCATCACCTAATATCTTGTTGTTATTTACCAGCACTCTCACCATATCCATAAAAAATGTGTTAATATCTGAATTACATATAAATAAAAGTCTTGTTTATATTTTGTTCTTTACTTTAATAGTACAA
Source organism: Anarsia innoxiella (assembly GCA_947563765.1). Taxonomy (NCBI): domain Eukaryota; kingdom Metazoa; phylum Arthropoda; class Insecta; order Lepidoptera; family Gelechiidae; genus Anarsia; species Anarsia innoxiella. The sequence continues at coordinate 7,509,451 of OX387390.1, forward strand.
AATACGTATGTTTAAAAAAATAATATAAATCTATAAGTAAGTATTCTAATAGTAATATCTAATTAATCACTTGACCAATAGCAGACTCCAATTTTGGACGGAGACTGGTCACTTACCTATTAATAAATTCACACCAAACTATGGTGTAAAATTACAAGTTATAAACTACAAGTGAAAAATTCCCTAAAAATAATAATAAAATATTACAAGTGTCCCATTTAGGTGGGCTCAAGTTAGTAGACATATCTGACAAATATCTAGGTAAATTGATGGGAATGTAGTTTCAAAAATATCTATAGACAACATCGTAAAATCTCTTTGTAAAATTATGTATGACGTTATGCATACTCATCTCATACAATTCATATCAAAAGTTATAAAAATTTATACCTAAAAGAAGTACAATTTCATAGAATGTAGGTCTATCTATTAATTAGTCTTGAAGAATGGAAGTAATTTAATTTTTTCTTACAATTTTGTATACTTGCATCATACATAAGTAATTTTATCCCAATTTGGACTCAGAATTTTATGATTTTTGGTACATATTTAGTGAAATTGGAGGTACCTACTTTCCATTTAAAATCCTTTAAAATAAACAGATACATAACCTGCATATAACACATCAGAATCGAAGCAGTCTGAACTTTTATACTATACTACAAGGGCCCAATTTTATAAATATGACAATTGTATTTTACTAAGAAACAGATTGCAGTGCTGTTTGTCAAATAATTCTTTATAAGGGGTTGATGAGTACCTATGTTGTAAAGCTATGTAAATTACAAATATCACAGTTACGAAATAGGACCCAAGTAACTACAAACATAACTTTACACTGTAAGTTAAGTTATTACAATTCGCCTGTTTGCGACAACAACGTGATATTTCGGAAAAGTCAATTTTTTTTATTACGTTATTAAATTCGCCATCTTGCGCACTTTATACTGCAAAAACGCAATATTTTCTATCTCTACTAGAAGTAGGTAATTCAGTAGAAAAACGTCGAATGTGACATTATCGCGCTGTCTCATATTTGGAGGTGTTTCACTTCAAGAACGATACAAGTCGGTTGTGATCGGGTGGTTGAAGAGTAAGGTGCTCCCGGATTTTTATAAAAACGTGATAACACGACAATATCACGTTTTTACAGATAAAGGTAAGTAACACAATACTATATTATTTTATGACAAAATAGTGATATAAGGATATATTGCGGTTTTGATGAAATTTCTTTGAAGGTTTTTGTAAAACATATTAGCTATGTAACATTTTTCTTGAAAAAATTAGAATTTTTAATGTTTTAATTTAAGATACGGCGTTGTAGATGATGAAACAAATATGAAACTATACTTGTACAATTGTTATAATTGTTAGTTATACTTGTAGAAGGTGGGAAATGTATCATAATGTAACGTTATATTGATAAACAAAATAAAAAAACTGTAATAATTTTTTTTGTTACCTAAGATTTTTCTTAATAATCTATTGTAACTTGTTAATAAAAATTATTTTTGCAGATGGAGTCAAGAAGCTGGAAAGTATTAGGTTTTGAAAAATATCGAAATAAAATTGAAAAAAAAAGGAGGAGCACCCGTGATCGACAGTTTACACATGGATGAAAATGGAAATGAAGGTCCAGACCAGGGATGTTAGGGAGCTCCGTAACCGTAACCGAAACTATCGGATATCCGATATAAAGAATCATCCGTAACCGTAACCGAATCCGAAATAAAAGTTTCGCATAGTATTGGATAGGGGCGGAGCCTAATTGAGACACGTTATTTGTATTTTACTTTTGAAATTCCTTAAAAAATTAATATCCGTAACCGAAACTAACGGATAATCCGAAATAATTTATTATTCGTATCCGTAACCGTATCCGGTATAATAATCATTCCTAAATCCGTATCCAATCCGTATCCGAAATTTCATATCCATAACATCCCTAGTCCAGACATAGTATTGGTGCAGTTCAACCTCGTTATTCTAGTACTTACTTCTATTAGCTAACGAGTAAATAGTTCATCTGACAGTAGGTTATCTTTCTATGAGGACTCGGACGATTTGTAAGAGACCCTGACCTTAAGATTTTGCATGTTTTGCCTGTTGCCTGTTGCGACTTCGCTCAAGTGAATTGAAAAAAAATAAAGTCGTGTTGTATCAGGAAGTCAAAATGTTAGCAGAAGAAAGGCAAAGATGGCGTTTCCTCCACCAAGACAAGAGCTCTTATATATCTATATGAATAAATGCCTATTGATAGCTGTTCTGATGAAGAGCAATATAGGAATGAATCTACAATCTCAAATCTACAATCTGCAACGTTTGAAACCGAAAATAGTAGCTGTACATTCGCTAATAGATCATCTAGCTAGACCGTCATTTTAAGATGAAACAGTTAAGTCAATGGAAGTTCCTTCCTGACAGTCTTGACCTAAAGTTCGTAAATACATAGATAGATAGTTAGAGATGGAGAGTATGTACCAGTGACCGGATGCAAAGATGCCATATTGCAATCATCATTATTAACGCTGCATTCGTTTTCACTATCACTGGTACTTTCTATATGGTCAAGACTGTCGGGAAGGAACTTCCATTGACTTAACTACTTCATAGTAAAATGAGGGGGTAGATGATCTATTAGCGAAAGAACATAGGTTTTATACTAGGTTTCAAACGTTGCAGGTTGTAATTAAACATTTTCATTCCAATATTGCTCTTCATCTGAACTATCAACAGAAAAAATCTTAAAGTCTCTTACAAAATCTTCCGAGTCCTCATAGAAAGAAAACATAATGTCAGATGAATCGTTCGTGTCTGAGCTCATAGAAGTAGATACTAGAATAACGACGCCGAACTGTACCAATACTATTTCTAGAAACTTCATTTCCATTTTCATACATTTGTTATGTAATGATTATACTATAAAAGAAGATTATTTTATGCGTTGAATACGCCATTTAGTTTTATTAAAAGTCAGATTTGAACAACATAGTATGCACACAGTATGCTTAAATTGGTTTAAAATTATTTTTAAAAGAAGCTTACCATTACAAAATCATTTTCAAATTCTTTTTTAGGGTTCTGAACCCAAAGGGTGAAAATGGGACCCTATTACTGAGACTTGGTTGTCCGTTTGTCTCACTGTCTTTGGTCTGTCTGTCTGTCCGTCTGTCACCAGGCTGTATCTTATAAATAATTATAGCTAGAGCGATGTAATTTTCACAAATGATATATTACCGTTGCCGCTATAACAACAAATACAAAAACTAGAATAAAAATAATAATTAAGGGGGGCTCCCATACATCAAACATGATTTTTTTGCTCGATATCAATAGGGAATGGTGCGGAACCCTTCCTGCGCGAGTCCGATTCACAGTTGGCCGGTTTTTTAGGTATTTCATTTAAGTTGGAAGGGTTTTTAATTATAAATAATAAATATAAACGTTTTTTTTGCCGAAAATAGTGTGTTTTAATGATATAATAATCCGATTTTAGCAAAATGTCCCACAACTACAACGCGATAACTGATATTGATTCACGAAAAGTATTGCTTTTTTCAGCTAAAACGTGATATGTTTAGGTTTTACACAAAAATCATTAAAAATATTGTTAATTAATTAATCAATAGAAACATTAAGTTATTTACAGTAATATACATCCCCCAGCAAACATTTCTTTTAAAGACAACATTCTTCTAAAACGCAAACTAAAGTTGCTAGAGGGTTTGAAAACTTTCAAACTGCGTTTTCCAAAAATTAGTGTTTTTGAAATATCGCGTTATTGTCGCAAACAAGCGAATTAAATTAGATGCATAAGGCACCTGTTACTAAACTATATGGCAACTTACATGAGAACACAGTCACAGCACTGAAGTGTGTAATACAGGCATTTAATTCCACAGTCTTCATCATCATTTGTGGAGGTGTTGGACCTAACTTTATGAGGAGGCGGCGGCCTCAAGTACACGCTGTCTACTTTGTCACCTCTGTCGTTCTTTGTCTTCTCATCAGTTAAAGACTTACTTGAATCACAGTAATTATCCAAAAATGCTTTGCTGTCTTCTTTGTTGGCTGCATCACCAGCTGCATCCTGTAACATTATTAAATAGGATATCAAACTACATGCAGATTTCACAAGAGAATCAGAGACTGCATGAAGGAATTTAAAAATATACCTTAGTTTCTTCTTTCTCATCATATCTGTTATATTCTGGTTTCTCTTGTTTTTCCTCCGGTTTGACAGGATCCGTAATTGCTGGGTTAGGTGTGCTTTTGTCATCTATCGCTACTACTGCTGTTCCTGCACTTGCTGCCGTTGCAATGGGTCCCTTCGGTCGGTCTGTAATGGCTAAGCTGGTTTCTTCTTCCTTTTTTTTGAATGGTTGGTGGTTTGAAGAGTCGCCCGACATGCTTTGAAAGAAAGAAAGAACTTTGAAATATACAAGCCAGAAAGTAAAAGTTATAACTACAGTGTAATACATGAAAGTGGGTGGACAGGCACGATACAGCTTGTGGAAGCGAACTGTAGCTACTGGTATCAAGGCAGATTGTGTTTCAATGACAACGCGCATATTGTCACAAATATTCAGTATACAATAGTCAATAAAGCTAACTATCGAACGAAGGTAATCGAATTACATCGCTGGTAAGTTTCGCATCATATTCACCTTGCAAATACTGAAGATTCAATTGGCTCTCCAGACAACCGACGCCATGTACTTATGATTGTTTCAAAATTATTGTTTTCTTGTGGGTTTTCCTGCATTTTGGCAGAGAAAAAACATTAATCCACCAAAAAGTTTGCAACAAAAACTTGCTTTATTGCAATGAGAAACTCAGTGGAAAACAGCAGCATAAGTTTTTAATGGCTATTGTATGATAAAGTAATAATTTTCTTCAAGTATTAAAATATTTTTAAGTTATGAAAATTAATCTTAAACTTTGCAAAATGCACAAGGCTAAACAATAAAGCTTCGTGATGTCACCTCACCTCCTTGTTTATTTGGCAGAAGAAGGTGTTTTATAGGGTAGGTAGGGTCAATCAGTAGCAAACGTAGCAAACCAACCAACCAATGAAAAATCAGGTATTTTATAGTACAATTACAAAGTCGTAGTCATGCTGTTAGACACTTTATCAAACAGATGGCGCTAGTAGTTTTTATTTAAGTTAAAATCGGCGGCTTCATGGCGCGTTGGTTTAAAAACTTTGCCACAAAGTGTGACTAGGACTTTACCGTGGACTTACTGCCATACCTAGTTGATATATTTAAATGGTTAACCTCAACTTACCTTACTAATTGGCACATATATTAATTAAGAAAATAGGAACTCTGTTAAATTAATTTTAATTTAGAACCGGAACCCTCTACATGTGTTTAGGTCCAACACGTTCTTGGCCTGAGTGTGTTTATGTCTTGAGAAATAGGCCAATGTAAATAATAACGCTAATTGGGCGTATGAATTTGTAGTTAGAGGATACGATTTGTAGTGTAACGTAATAAATAACAACTTCCGGCGTGGCTTCTATTGTGAGGTCAATAAAGGCGGTTAGACCACGAATAGTTGGAGTGGTGGGTGAAATCGCGCAGTTACCTCTACTACACAAAGGTCATTAACCTAAAGCTAACATTTGAAACCTCTGAGCCGAGGTTTCGTAGAGGTAGAGTTTGGTAAACATAAATAACGCTGTAATTTACCAATACACACTGTTTACACTTTCGCTAGGCAGGTTCAATTAGATAGTTTTTAGTTGTAGGAAAATGTCTACTAGTAGCCAAAAAATAAATAGTGGACGTAGGTAGGTAAGCATACTAAATATATTACTTACGTAAAACCTTGGTTTTTTTTAACAAATTACCTACCTCGAAATTAGCATATTTTGTTAGAAAATACTTGTACTGTCAGTAGTAGATACTTACTAGTTATGTTCATGAGGATACATAGACGGTGATCGTTCTTTGTAGCCATCATCTCTATGTGATACGTGGACATATTCTTTTTTCTTATTACGTTTCCTTCCTGGTATCCAGATGAAACCGAAACTGGTCGAGGATCTCTTCGGACTGCTGAACGACGTTGATGGATAGCTCTTATTGGGACTAGAGGCAAATGCACTGCTTGTCTTCCCACCGATCAGTAAAGGTGCATTTGGTTTTTTACTAGAGCCTATTGCGCTCGGCTTCCCAGTTCCCAAAGGTAGAAAACTAGCGGTCTTAGAGCTGTCATTCGTAGTCTTCCCGCTCACACCAAATGTAGAACTAGATTTCGGTCCGGGGCTAATAAATGCACTGCTTTTTTTGGACTCTGAGCCGAAGGTGCTACTAGATTTGCTCTTCGCGCTTGAACCGAAAACGCCGCCGCTTTTGGAGCCGGAGCCGAAAGAGCCCCCGGTATTCCCGCTTTTGGCGTTAAGACCCCCGGCCCCACTTTTGCCAGTGGAGCCGGTTCCGGGTTTTTTATTAATCGGTGCCACCGTGCCAATCTGCAAATTTAAGAAAATCATAATAGACTTCTTATCGCAAACATTGCTATGTTTCTTAAATTTGTAGGTATAGAATGTATGATTGTATGCTTACAATCATACATTCTATACCTACTTATTCGCAACTAGTCCGTATGATAGAGAAACATGTAGCTAATGTGGTGAAATAGCGGTAAATTCTGTCTTACAGCAGACACGCAACATGTGGTTCTTTCGCTTTGTTTTTATTGTAAACTTACCTATTTCTCAATCACTTCTGCTGTTGCCTTTCTTGGCAGTTTATTCGTTGCTATAAGTATGTACCTACCTACTTTTACTTTACACATACTATAGAATGTTCACAGTGACCCTATTGACCGTTCAATATCATCAACGCAACCGATTAACTATTTATCTTGCAAAAAATAAAGAACTTTTACTTACATGACGATGCCAACGAGTTTTTCCTTTTAAAATGCGTTATTTTCGTAAAATATGACGGAGTTTGTTAGAGCATGTATTGTTAAAAACCACTTAAATTACAAAGTCACGAATCGAGTATATCGTGCCTTTGGTAGAGTCGAACTACATAGGTTTATGCGTGCGCGCAGGCCTTCGCGCCGTGTTTGACTGGATCGATCACACATACCAACCAGTTATGCGGCAACATACTCTCAACAACTTTCGCAATAAACGAATAATGCAGTTTGCTTACGTCACCTCTTAACGAATATTATGGCCACATATGGCCCGGTCGTCATCATCTAAATTGGGGGTCAGTGTAAACTCAATTGATTTTGTCTCGCTAAATTGGCCATGAAGAACCTAACGAAGTCCATTTGAGTAGTTTTAAGATCCTCACAAGACTACTTTCCAGTCCCATGTGTAGGTATATGCAATATAATAAGAATAATGATAGTAGGTACTATATTATTATTAAGAATGTAGAGTTTGTTTTCAACTTTGCTATGAGTCGAACATCTGGTATGTGAGTAGATAGGTATACGTCAGTAAAGTGTACGTTTATCTAACTGCGTAAGGAAACTAAGTAAAATACCTATTTTATGATAAATTGCACTTAGTTTATTGATGTAGCTAGATACATAATACGTAGGCACTCGTAGGTATTTATTTTTTGCTGATTTCAAAACAATTTACTTCATTGTACTTGGCATTGGTAAAATAATAGGTATTTAAATTAGGAAAGTACCTACCTACTATCCGTAATACAACTGTCTCCTTAGTAGTAAGTAGCTAAGTAGGTACCTACCTTAATAAACAAACAATTAAGTATATGGCTGATTCCACCGTTTCGTACAAATTTCGACCATTCCACGAAATTTTTTTTTTATATCGGTTTCGAAAATCGGTATGCTAAAAAGATGCGTATATCGTCTAGATGTAGTAAACTAGTTTGGACGTATTAAATTTATTTATAGTTTTCGAGGAAATCGTTGGAGTGTAATGAGGCAATGGAATGTAATGAAATATCGTGAGAGTGTAATGATGTTGTTTGGAAGGTAATGAAAAAATATTAGTCAGTATTAAAAAAATGATTAAAAAATCAAACTTTTTCTTCATAAACGTACTTATTCATGGAAATCGTATGTGTCAAAATGAACACAATTTTTTTTACGTTTTAGGAACATTTCAATAGACTTCTAAAAGTATAAACACCTAAACTAGAAACTCACATTGTGGCGACCTGCATAATAGGTGACAATTATAACGGCGCGGCGAAATAGTACATCTTATATTTGGAGTTACATGGTGATATGACTCTAGGCAACTGGACATAGTGATGACTTGGAGCTACGCTGCAAGACGCTGGCCGCGCGATGATTTGTGCGGACGTGTTAAGCTACGTGATTGCTGATGCAGCGGAACCATATCGATGCAGGAATATTTTCACGCTCGGTGACTTATCTTATCTATCACGTACTCGGGGACCGCACAGTACTCCCCCCTTTGGAAAAGAAAATGAAAACAGGACTTCTAAATGCCGCTAAAACCTCGCTTGTTGCTCCTTTCTTCGCTGAATAGCTGCACCCATGATTCTTCCAGAGTAATCGAAGGAAACTAAAGCGTTTACCATTAATCAATATTTCTTCACAACCAATAACTGCAGAGCGTTGCGTTGCGGACATCATCGTGGTCATTGCGCAGTCTCATCATAAAAAAATCTTCAAATTCTTTATATTAACTCAATAAACATCAGCAGTACTTCCACGCTCGAGCGTTTCTCTTACAGTCTTGGGCTGCATACACTGGCGGTTATCAAATCCTGCTCATGGGCACCAAGCGTTCTTAATGTGTTTCATTGTTTCACGTTATTGCAATGCAGAGTCTGGTACAAAATACCGCAAATACGGCAGTGCAAGGAACTTCTGACTTCTTGCTGCCAAAAACTAAAAATTACTGCGAATCTAACGACGAGCCCTTTCCTTTGTTATTCTCTCCAAAAATGGTGCGTGTCGTGGCCATAACGATGCGTAGTTTGTCCAAGTGATAGTCTTAATTTCAATAATTGTAGTAAAATTTCAATGTAGCGTGATTCATTGTAAACTTGACCCTGTTTCGATGTTCGTCCATTTGTGCTGCTTCGTGCGTATTTCTTGCTTACTAAGGAACCTGCTTGTGTCAATTGCAAAAATTCATCTCAATATTTCTCAAATTTTTTTTCCGAGTCGTCGTCAATCATAAAAACAAAGTTGAATTAATCGTTAAAGTAGCTAGTTGTTGCAGCGCCGGGTCCAGATGCTGGTATTGTACTTGGCCGAAACTACGTACATAGTGAATCACTTCATGATCCCGAGTCGGTGAGACCCGCTGATGGAAAGCAGAAACTAGATTGCCTCGATGAGTTGCTTGCATTGTCTTGAGATCCATCTTCAAAGTAGCGAAGTTGCGTGTTCAATCGGCGGCGGTCACCACTGCGGCGGCCCGGCAGAAAATAGGTGACAATAAGATGGCACAGCGTTGTTGCAGAAATTATATTTAAGGTTACATAGTGATATGACTCTAGGCAACTGGACAATAGTAATGACTTGAAGCTACGCTTATATACTAAGACACTGGTCGTGCGATGATATGTGCGGCCGTGATAGGCTACGTGATTGCTGATGCAGCGGAACCACATCGATGCAGGAATATTTTCACGCTCGCTGACTTGTCTTATCTATCACGTACTCGAGATCAGCACACACATAAACTCAAAAAAATACTCGTGTCAAAATCTAAGCAAAATGTACTGTCAGAATTTTTTTTCATATTAATTTGCGGTCTGTAAGAGTATAAAAAATAACAATAAGGCCAACCATTAACATTTCAATCTGAATTTCGTTAAGTAAATAGGTACCTAGATAGGTTGGTATTTTTTGAATAACATAAGTTGAAAAAGTATGTAGTTGCTTAATATAAAAATTTAGGCACGACAATACTCATTAAGGTAACCTACGTTTTATTAATAATGTTACTTTTACAAAAAACGTCAGTTAATACCGAAAACATGATCTTTATTAGTGTTTTATATTACTACTTTACTACCCGTAAAACTATTTCATTAACTTCCAAAACCTTTCATTCCCCTCCGCCAAAAAATTTGAGGGAATGGAATGTAATGAATTGGAAAGGAATGAAATTTTGGAAGAATTTCTTGATTTATTTCGAAACTAAAAGTGCAATGACCTTAATAGGTATAATATGAAAACACCCACATACAAGCTATAATTTTATCTAAAATAAAATTAATTTGATCATGAGCTTACTTAGAAATGCAATGGAATGTAATGTGTACGAACCTGTGACAAAAGCGATTTTCAGAACTTAAATCGGAAATATTTTTTAGTGTGGCTGCGCGTGGTCTTTCTCGGTAAATTGTTTAGGCAGACAGAGGGGCGCGGGAGACGTGGGCGTGGGCAAAAGTAGAAAGAGGGTTGGGAACACATTATAATGTTGATTGCAATTTTCGTGGAAGAGAATGAAGTTTTTCGTTTGACAAAATTTTAAGTGCGATTCTTTATATATTGCGCTATGACTTATTAATGTTTATTTATTAATTATTAATTGTAATAGTGTAACTTGATATTCAGGTACAAAAAACCTGAACATTTACCGTAGGAAACTGTACTAAAGTATCTCAGAAAACTCAGGGTGGGTATCTGGATGAGGAGTGTAATGAGATTTTGACAGGTTTTTTTTATTTAATTAATTTAGCTATTAAATGAAAGATGCGTCTTTTAGCTTTACTTATACGTGAACTTTTTCAATTTAAAAATTTTAGCTAACTGTTAAAATCATATGAGTTTTTGGTCTGGATGGCAAATCTGAACGAAACGGTGGAATCAGCCATATACAAAATGAATGTGAAAAACATCTGTAGGTAGTTTGTATGTTTTGAAATCCATTTTTTTTGTCACTACCTATCTTAACCAATCAATTTTTAGTTCACATATAGCTACATTACGCAGACGATTAGTACGGTTATTATAGGTATTTTGTGAAAATGTTATAGCACCCATAGATCAAATAGATTATATATTTAGAACAATGGCGATTTATAGCAATTACCTACAAGATATCTTAGTAAATTGGCACGATTCGCATACCTACTTGCTATTTCATTGTCCGGCAAAGGTAATTGTCGCTTAATAAATAGGCTCTACTCTACAGTTGTAGCTAGTTAGACGGCATTTTACGTGTTGTTAAGTGCCTGGGTACCTACCAACTGGGTGTAATGTGCATCCACCTGGATAACCATCACGTTTCGATGGACTAGAAGGTTGGTCGAGGCATGTCTATTGTTAAATTGTTGCTTGTTACTGCTTGTTGTCCTTCTTTCATTTCTTATTGGAATTATGCACCAGATTTTGGCATATTATATCAAGAACTACCTACTGAACACACCTACAAACACCTTTTGTCTAACCTTACTTATATTTGCGTATGCTGGCACTATTAAAATTAACATAAATAATTTTCATACGAATGAATGTTCCTACCAGACTCTACGTAGATTTTGATAGCTCAAGTACACCTATAAACAAAGTCAGAGTTATATTAAGAAATCTGACCATCAATTATGTGACAGGTAAAAAAGACAATCATAAAATTCACATTAGAATAAAAATCTACAATAATGCAATCTTAACATTAGTACCTAAAGAACTAAAATATAGTGCTAGAATTTGGGTAACAATGACGTAAGCTAATAAAATAACGAAACAATTGTTTTTCAGTTACAAGTGGTTCGTTTTCAACGTTTATTTGATAAGGCTTTATTTTCAAGGCTCCCATTTGTACGAGCAAACGTGACTTCTGACTTGACGACCATTTGTAGGTACTTATAGTATATAAGTAATTAAAAAGTAAGTAGTGTAGTAGTGTGTAGTAGTAGTGTAGTTAAGTTTAATTAATTTGTGGTATTGGCGTACGGTAAAAAACTGATTGTTTATAAAGAAAATTAATACTTTTTTAAATATTTTTTTATATTATTATTGTTTTACTGTTAAGTCGATACTGATTACGTTCCTCGTTTAAATTAGCTAACCAACTTACTACTCGTATTAACTACCCGCTTTATAAGTAGGTACCTATTTAAGTAGGTAGATACCTATTTTAAAAATCATATTGTACGAGTACTTTTACGGAAATACATCATCGTAAATTTAAAGGCCTAATTTAAAAATTATAAACCTTTGTTTCAATGGGTTTTTGTCTGTAAAGGGACATGCTTCGAATATTGAAAAATGTTCGGAAGAATGAACAAAACGGTCACAGGAGGCTTCGAGCTCCGAAGTACCGTTGAGTGAGGGATACAATCAGCGAATAATGCGAATAATAGTGTCAAGACTGTCAACACCACAGCTTTTCAAAGTAACATTGAACGTTACTTCATCTGACATTGCCCAAATTGGGTGTTAGTAAAATTGGGAAAAATGTAGGCAGTCACGCGCGCGCTGTAACCACAACTACCTATCTACTTACCTATACGAATCTAACTCCGCGCAGGCACTTACGAGTTAAGTAAAAAAATAATAATTAGATAACGAGGTTGTGTTTAAGACCTATTTTTTAAAATCCTTTAATACCTATTACCTACATATTTTATTCGTATTTCGATAGCTATTAGTTAATTAATGGATTAAATTGTAACATAAATACCAAAAGCTAACTTACCAGTACAAAGCACAGTAGTCAATAAAGTATTAAAAAATCTCACTTACTTACCGGGACACTTTTATTATTGATGGGTGTGTATTTTGACATGTCTTAACTGTTGCGTAGGCACATTGGCATAAGGTGATTCGGACACTAGTTATCTCCACGTTAGTCCTCTCTACTTAGTTATCAATCTTCGCAATCTGAACAGGCTTAGATAAATATAAATCTACGCAGATAGCACTGCTTTGCAAATCCCCGAGAAAACGAATTTCTTTGCTAAAAAATGTTATATTTTTCTAGTACCTACCTATATTTTATCATAAACTCAAAACTGGAAACGTAGATAACCCGAAATAAAAATCAATACATTTTATACAAACTGTATTTTAAGACAAATATTGCGTAACTTAAAAAACTACTTACAACAAATCATAACATACTTAGGTATAGAACTATTTGCATACGAACACAAAATATATAAATCAGTCAATTCAATCTAGCACATCCACTTATATAATTGAACTTAGATTACGCAAATAACAATAAATTAAATAAGCATCAATTTAAAATACTTATTACAAATACAGATAATTAATTTAATAACACCTGGGAATCAAAAGTAAAACTCGTTCTGATTTAAAATTATTGCTGTACCTCTTGTAATAATTTATCTATTTATCTGTAGGTATACTGGCTCAAGGCAACAGTTTTCTCTCCTTTAAATTAAAGCATTTAAAAGCATTAAATATATCATAAAAAGCATTACATAAGTCACGTTCGAAAAATGGCAGTAAATCGATTTACTGAATGAGATCCATTTTATTTTTATCTGACCAGTCTGTTTCCAGGGTCGCCAGAAAAGCGAAAAATGTTAAGTACAACAGATTTTTACAATTCAAACATCCAATACCAACTTTTTGTTTTCAGTGTAAAAATATTTACTTTCTTTTCATTACGATTAGATTTACCTATCCGTTTTTCAACCAACTTAGAAATAAACTGACAGTTTTATCATGACTTCGCCTGGTATGCACATAGCTTACTTTAAAATATTACTTCGCTACTTATACGATGGAGATCTTTTCCTATTTCCCAAAAGTATAATGTAGAGGACGAAAAGTATCCCAAATGAAATTATGGCACGTTAGTTTACGTTTATGAGAGAAGTTTCGACCATATAATAACTTTATAGTTTTAGTAATGTGTATCACATAAGATTATTAGCCTAAGCTAATACTTATATCAAATTACAAGTAGTTTTCAATGTATGGGAAGTGAGCATTTATTTATTGAATTGTTATACCTACTACGTTCATAGGCAGTCACTTAATTCATAATCATTGCACCAAAGCAGCACATGGGCCGGTGAACCAGCTAAAATAAATTTTTTGGTCGCTGTATGCAATTCTAATACACTTAGTAACTAAGTAATTTAATTGCTTCAAAATGACTTAAGTACACTACAGTCAACATAAATCTATAGTTAATCAACAAATGCAAAATTACGTTTTTGTTCATTGTTCTAGCACAGTCTCACAAAACCTACGTAAATCTAAGATTTTACTTTACATACTAACTATAAATAAGATTGTTCCCTTGATGTATTTGTTCTGATTTTGAACGATTATATGAAGCACCGGTCACATTCGCGTTGGATTAGTGTACTAAGAATTCAAGTACCTACCTACCTAGGTAGGTACCTACACAGTAATCGAACGAAGAACTATGAATGTCTACTTCAGTTTATTTATTTTAAACCATGATTATAAACGTAATACTATTAGAAAAAATCTTCTGTATTCGATGCGGATCGTAACATGTTAAAGGAACTTAATTAAATTAGGTCCTACCTGCAGCAGTGATATGATGATGTAATGTTTGGATCCTTTGGAATACCCCAATGTTTTGGTTTCAGTTTTAGCATTTTGAAAATATACTCAAAATTTTTTTATCCAATCAATCACTTATCTTTCGGATAAAGACAGAATTTGCGCTAAAATATTGTTGGCACACTATTTTTTCGAATAAGTAAGATTAAAATGTAAAACAGCAGTTCGAGGTATAAAAATTAAAGTTTACCTACCTATAATTTAAATAATACTTTCTTCAATACTACATCTAAATTTAAGCTAGTTGTTTGAAATTGCACTAAATGCGAGTCATATACGCTGTCCAAATATCTTTAGCAAAATTGGTATTCAGTCTTCATTCTTAGTTACTTTAGGTAGTTTGTCTAACAGCCCGATTTTCGGATTGTTATTCTACTTTGGTCCCATCTACTACAGTCATTTTCCACACTTTACCAACTCATCGTAGTCGTTGATATTATAAATTTGGCGACGATTGTAATAAATTTTAAAATACGAAGAATAAAATATTATAAAATCAATAATACCGTTGTCGCGTCCATCATTTGATTACAATACGATTTTAAAAGCGTTTGGACAGCGTACAATGACAGAGTTGCTTTAAGTTAAAAGATGGATCGGCAAAACTGTTGTTTTATTTTTCACGTCGTTTTTCCTCGAAAATAAACTATTCATTTCCCAGTTGGGCTTTGCTTTGAGGACTTATAATTTTGTCTATAGGTAAGCCATCTTAGCAGAAAGGATACAAGCCTCTGGTATAATACGTAGGTACAACATCGATATTCCCTCGTACCTATACGTATCTAATTTACCTTTTTAAAACTTAAAGCATAGTTTTAGATTACCTTATAGCAAAGTATGTTTATTTACTAATATCTTTCTTCTTGTGAACCTGATGGGTAGGAGTCGTCGTTTTTTCTTGGCACTGAGTTGTAGCAGTAGGTTCCTGGCTTCAGCTAGCGTGGCGGTGTCCGCGGCGTCTTCCAACCCTGAGACGAAGCCGCTCTCGGGGCGAGACAGTGCTGGCGTGGTCGGCAGCAGCGAGAACCAACGATCTATCTTTGCTTTCGAAGATAACTGTCAATTTAAGTTCAAAATACTATTAGACCATCAACATTGCGGCGGTATACAGACTTTTAATACTCATTTCATGTTTACATCAATATCTATTCTTTAACTTAAACTCATTTATGTTTGTATTTTGGGTTTGTTTAGCTTTAACCAGGCATTACCTTTGGCTTTACGTTTATGTGTAACGAACGGTAGTGGTATCATGTATAGGTAGTTAGTTGATACCATTCTCCGAATCTTAGGAAAGAACACTTGAGCACTTTACTAGAACTCATTTGTTGAAATAGTTTTTCATCTCCACGCAAATACTTACACATTTTTATAGATAGGGATGCAAAGGTAACAGCTACCTGTTCTTTATATCCCCGGACTTCCAAACGCAGGTGGTTCCATAAAACCCCTCATAAATATAAATAGTTTCTGTCTTTCAATAGACTGCGCATAAAGTAATCAGTATTCAAGCTCACGTGAATAGGGTAGGTTTGTACACCTTTCAAAAGATTCCGCTTTAGTATTTTTCTTTCCTGCTCTACTTACAGTGCATAACTTTACCATTTTAGGTAAGTATCTTCTTTGTCAACAGTTCTAGGTTTTATAAAATGTGAATTTAGGAGTTTTTTTTTGTAAAACTATACGAGATATTTTTGATCCTAACTTTAAACGCTCTAGATAGCCTTAAGGTTTTAACTAATAAATTTCTTACTGAGTGACACTTCATCCGTTTTCAAGATACTGGAGACTTCAAAACTTTATTAAGTCGGATAATACCTACCGGTATTTTTAACAATATCTTGGGCCAGATCAAGACTTATTAAATTACAGATAAAAATCAAATATCAAGCGAAATTGAATCACGCGCGAGCGAAACAATGCAATGCTACGAGGTGAAATGTCAACGAAGTGTGATCTGATGAATGACGTAAGAGGTCTATCTAGAATTACTGGGCTTTAAAACATCAAATGTAGGAATTTATTGTCTCTTTTTCCGAGCGCAAAAAATTACTTATGCGTGAAATGGGTATTTATTTTTATTTAGAAGACCGCTTGCTTACGAGTATATCCTAACAGAGTACACGTGCTGGCAAAAATAATACATAGAGTAATTTAACTTACAGCTTTGTTACCTTGGATGGATGTCAATCGCACGCCTCAATTCTTTGTAAACTTGTCTTTATTTAAGTGAACAAAATCATTATTCATCGATGTAATTTATCTTCATTTATTTTACGTTTCTATGGATCTCGTTTCGTCATGGTACTCCCTCCACGAAATGTTGATTTTTGTGACAGAATTTAACGAATACTTGTGAAGAAAGGTGACACGTAATTGTTCAAGTTTTCACTTCTGTCGGCATTTTTTAAGTGACTCTTAAAGAATTGACTAAATAACCTTTATAATCTTGTGAATTTAAGGACAAGTAGGTACCTAATTAAGATTGATGTTAATTATCGTTAGGTATTAAATTAGAGTCTATTGAATAAAGCAGAGACGTCAACATGTTGAAGATCATGACATGATCATGACTCGATTATGTCAGGGCTCTTCGTTATCTAGATGGGCCATTTAATTAGATTGCCTTTTCTGAGTCCTAAATTTTCAGAGAACTTACTTATTTAGGTACAGTATGAGTTCCTACACGCAGGAATGAAACTGCGATCAAAAACCAATGATCATAATGTTGTCCACCGCGATGTTCGTCCATTCACGAAATTCGAACGATTTATCGATGGCAATCAAAATGACAATAGAGTAGAAGCGGTTCTGGTTCTCATTAAGTAAAATTATAAACGAAGCTATATCGACAATCGTTGCTTATTTCAAATTTCGCGTTAGTCCCACAAACGTCAAATGGGTTTTAAGGCATCATCTACATTTATAGAGCAGGAATAGATCTCTTTATAATTTGTTTCTAAACATACTTACCAAAATGCAACTAGCGATATACCTAGCCTTGTGTGGTTTGATTAATTATACCCGATAACTACCAATTTATGAGACACTTCTCTATGGATTATGTATAGGTACCCGCATGAATAAGATAAGGATAATACCCTTCTATGAATAAATGTTTGTAAGTATGAGATGACGGTAGTGATCCTAAACACATAGGCAAGCTGTGTTTACCTTGGCCCAGAAACCAATACTGTCCCGTCAGACATAAGCCGATAGCAACTTAGCGTCCTTAGCACCCACAAAGCGCATTATTATACTGGAAATAAAGAAAATAGCGAGGCAATAAAATCACATTTATTATTTGCGACATTTTGAAATTTAAAGTGACCATTTATTTATTTTATTTTTCTGCATCTAGGTTATTATATGTAATGGTGAAATGTGTTAATGTAAATGCATCGACAGGGTAATTATTTCAAGGTGCTATCAATTGCAGAATAGGTCATTAAACTCATTATAAGTTTCACTAAATTCGAAACTTTCTTTGACAAAAGTTTGAAGAAAACTACATCATGTTTAATGGCCGTTTCTGCAACTAGAACCTATTTTTTTGTTCGTAAAGGTTTTACAAACATCAATAGAAACAATGATATGAATGTTGCTATGTTTTCTTGAATGAGACAATCTTTATAATAAAGGAGAGGAGGCCTGATCACATCTAGCGTAGCTCGATATTTACTAACTTGTTTGATTTATGTACTTGTAGAGAACATAATAAAAGGATACAGTATTGATAATTTCAATAGTAGTTTTATGATGAAAATCGAATAACTATCGACTTAACCTGATACAACAATGTATTCCTATTAACAAAGTTATAGACGCTAAATGTGACCGGTCATTTCCAACTAATTTATTAGGTACATTTATCGGTACAATGTGGGTAAAACTGGTAGGTTACTATATGACACATCACTTCATTTTATTACAATCAGTATAAAGCAAGATATCAAGATATAGATTGCAGATATCGGTAAAAATTTACTGATAGAGTTATTGCCATCCTTGTTCTCACATCTATTAACTGGGAATAAGAGACACCAAAGATGATGTTTGAAATAACATTATGTTACTGCATATTTTTTATTTACAAAAGATCCTAAACACCAATGACACTTCATTTAATAACTGATTGTTTAGTCGCGAATTCAATCAGCAAAAATATATTTTTTTCTGACAATGCTATTCATTGAGATTAAAGTTACTAAAGCCACAGTTTGAAAAACAATAAACTGCCAGTTTCATAAAATGGCTAGTTTTTAAATTTCAAATTTATGAAGCTCGTATTAATTCGAGACTTTCAAGCTCGTAAGGATATCTAAGCAGTACGTTCTATTTAAGTACAGTTTGCAAACTTACTATGTAGACATCGTAGACCATTCATTGCATCTTACAGTAAATGTTTGTTTGGAAAAAAACAACATTATAAAAAAGAACTTTTAAAATTTTAACTTTACCTACGAACTCTTTGCCTGCGTGGGTGTACTACATAAAAGGTTTGCTGACTGTACCTACTTTCTTTTATACATAAAAAATCTGTAAATACTGTATCAATACCTAGTTTTGGCAACTGGCTTTCAGTTTATATGCAGGTAAAATTACCTATCTACATATAGCAACAATAATTAACATCTTGCAGATCTCAGATCCGTGACTTAGCATTGCAAATTACTTTGGCATAATCTTTGGTATTTTATACAAATTACCACCTAATTGTCTATTAATTAAAAAATATAGTTCTTCAAATTATACCTGCACATCAACATTTACCTAAATTGGTTTAACATGTTTACAAAAGTAGCGATAAACATCTTGGTACGAGTATAGATATAATTTGCTAAAGGGGATATAAAAAAAAGAAGATATAAAAAGAAACTAAATCAAAGATACCTATAGCAAAACATATGTACCTATTTTGCTATTCCTTTTTCTAGAAAGTACATCAATTTTAATAAAAATATAAGTACAGTTCAAAGATGTAAAGTTCCTGAGTATATCCAGTACTTGTCTATAGGTACGTATATTGTTCGACGCATTTACTAAACTTCAGTGGTTATGATTGATTAGCTACTTTTAAAACAAGGTCCTTAACAGCGCGCCTAACGTTTATAAGTATGTAATACATAAATATATTCTATAGGCTCTATTAGACTAAAAAAAGTTGTTTCAAGTAGGTACCTTATCATACACATTTATGTATCTAGCTAGGTTCCTAATGTAGGTAGGTACGTTTCACACATGTACCCAGTTCTAGTAGAGATAGAGTACAGTAGGTACAATTTTAATACTTTTAATTACCTTCTTTAACAGATTGTGATTCAAGCAGAAAAATAAAGCGTTATTGAAGAGGCTTTTTATCGCCTACTTTCTTTACTGTATTTAAAGCATCTATTTAACGCGTCTTGTTACTAAAATTATAAACAGATATGTAGGTATAGCTCATTAAAAATTGTACTTACTAATTTATGAAAGTTCGACACTGCCGTTTTAAACGTTAAGTTTTCGATGGACTGCTAATGATAAACACCTAGTACAATATTGTCCTTTTGTTCAGGCACAACTAGACTATGTAAGCACATTAAAGTATAGGTGAGGTACTAAACCTCTCTGCGATATGCGAAAGATATGCTCATAATGTATTTCTCATAAAACGATACATTAACACCTACGTATGTCATAAACATCGAGAGCAAGAATGTACTCGTACTTATGTCCTGATATGTAAATACATTTATATATGTATAAGTAATATTTCTTTCATGTCTATCTATTCTAGTACAATCATAATTGATTTTGGCACCTTCATGAAGTCTCAGTCCTTGAAACGAGAAACTTTATTTGACTAAGGTCACCAGGTCCCAGATATAAAGACTCGCTACCGGGTTATGTTGAAGAAGTACCACATCTAATTAGGTATTGAATTTCTGTTTTATTTACTTTACCTAGAGAGTAGGTAATGCCAGCCCACTCACTGCTCTTATGGCCTCTGCCCTTCAAAAATTTCGTTAAGAATTAACTTGTATCTGTCCTAGTACATACTATATTTTACTAGAACTACTTATTTATTCTGATTATGTAGCAATAAACAACAAACTGTTTTGATAAACTCCAAATAGAAAATAGTTTTCAAAGTACTTTTGGGCTTGTCTGTGAACATTTTACTTAGTAGTGTGCCTTGTCCACTGGGAACGCATGGCGGCCATGAGT
Organism: Anarsia innoxiella; assembly: GCA_947563765.1. Classification (NCBI taxonomy): domain Eukaryota; kingdom Metazoa; phylum Arthropoda; class Insecta; order Lepidoptera; family Gelechiidae; genus Anarsia; species Anarsia innoxiella. The sequence continues at coordinate 7,530,175 of OX387390.1, forward strand.
TCACTGCGGTTGGGGACCTTCTCACTGGTGGTGCGGGTGATGGCGCCGGTGGCTGTCAGCAGCCCGGAGCCGGGCACCTGCAGGGTGGAGCCCGAGCACGTCGCCGCTTCCGCCTGCAAGCTCGCCACGTCCGAGGTGCTGCCCGACGGGCTCACCGGCACTATCAGCCTCACGCGACCATCTTCGCCCGTCGCCGTCAGAGTCGCGTTGTGAGACAGCGGCATTATGAATGGAATGCCGTCGTCGGAGCTCTGCGCATCCGGAGTAGAGTCTTTCGATGTAGTCGGTTGACTGTTACTGCAAAGAGAATTCTCAGACTGGCCTAGACTCATCATCTGGGTTCCAGCTTCGAGAGGTCTGCCCCGTTCTTGGTAGGCCTGGTGGTTCATCAAGCTCGCAAGGTCTGTGTTGCTGTAATGGTTCGTTAGCGGTGGTATACTCGGGAATGCATTACAGTTCTGATAAAACTGTTGGTTTTTGTTAAAATTTGATTCATTTGTGCCATTTGAGAAGCCACCCATGTTTTGAAACTTGGATATTAAGTAATTCTGTATTTGTTCATTATTCATTCCTCCAAAGCAGGGAGCGGAGCCAGCGCCGTGTGATGGTGTGCCGGGCGTATTCGGGGACACACTAAACGGTGACAGACGAATGTTGTTATTCTCTACATTTTGACTGACTTTGCTTGTCTGAGAAATTAGATCAATTAGCGAGTCAGCTTTTATTTGCTTGTTGCCATTGCACATTGCAAAGTTGTCAGGTTTTGCAGCGCCCGTGATTTCCTCCACTTTCATCTGAATTCGGCAGCAATAAAACAAATAAATACTTAGATGTATTTGGTAAATTAACATCGGCAGCAATATTTCAAAGGCAAAGACTTAATAAATAAATTTCAACACACAAAGCTTGCAAATATTGAGGCTAAGTACATGCTTGCTTCGGGTTCTAGTAGTTATAGTACCTACCTAGTGTACATTAAGTGCCACTAATTTGCAAAATGCTTTATCAATATTCAAGTTTTAATAATAGGTACCAACTGTGCATAATAAACAATTGATTACGTGTTTAAATAAATCAAAAGCATTTATAGACATGCTGGAAAAATATTCAGCTAACGTGCAACACTCAGATCGAGTAGAAAACTAGAAAGGCATGCGGAAAGCATTGTAGAGGATAAAATAAAATGTAGGAAACTAAATGGAAATTGACTTGAACCCGAAATCGTTTCTGGCGCATGCAAAACACTATGTTGAATTTATCACATCAACAATAAATCTGCGGAGGGCAATAAAAGTATCTTACTTTCGATTGTAATCTTTATAGGTTATACTATCCGACGATATTACGTTACTAAAATAAGCAGGCATAAGTTACGTTTGGACTATAAAATAAAATATAACTACCTACATATTAAAGGAATTCCCACATGAATTGCTTTCTAATACAATTTTCAAATAAAAGAGAGTCAAACAAAAATGTGAGAAAACCTTAAATCTACAAAGAAAAGATTTCTTATTACTAATTAAGACAAAATAATAAAATAACACAAAAATATTGTCATTATTGTTTAACAAACATGTTAATGAAAGACTATTCTTACTAGCAATGCAGAAGAATTACCCATTAAAATGTTACTTGTAAAATATTGTACAAAATTTAATTTCCAAAATTCCAAGTCATCGCTTAATTAATTTACAGGGTGGCATAACAATGAAATGCTTCTAAGATAATATTTCAGAAAATTAGGCTTACAAACACACACGATGGGAAAACAAAGCAACATTTAAGTAGGTACGTTACAAAAGATGCAGCAAATAAAATAATAACGTGGAGTTTTGTTTGTGGCTTGGGATTGGGAGTCGGTAAACACGTTCTTATTATCCATGCGGGTTTTAACAAAAAGAAAAACGGACAAAGGCCCAATTACATTACACTTTTCGAGAGTTTTAGCTTATGCACTGTGAATCGGTGTTTAACTGCCTTTACTTATACGTTATTAATTGAGCTTGTGAACTCATTTAATTATCTATTTAAAGCGTAAGGTAATGCTGGTAGGCTACCCTACGTATGATGGGTAGTTGTCGTAGAAAAATACATTAAAATTCTAACTTTACACGAACATAAAACATCAAACTAAGCACGTAAAAAGTCAATATTATTTTAGGTATTAAAAATACGCACCTGGGGTAAAAGTGTAAGTTGCTGAGCGCTGATCGTTCGGGAAGATCCTCGTTCCCTCTCTTGTAAGTGAGCAACGAGGGCTGCAATATGCTCAAGTAGTTCCTTATTATGAACCAGTAGCTGGTGGGTTCGAGCCTAGAATATCATGAAAATAATACTTCAGACATTTCAATTCGAGTGCGTTAGTAAAAAATAGTAAAAAACCACGACTAAAGCTACGCAAAAGTATCGTATAATGATGTGCTGCCAACACTTATATTCTAGCCGTGGGCAGCATAGTCATACATTGTAACAGACACATTTCTAGTCTCTTTTTGTACGTCACAAAACATTGTGTGTGAAAATATACCCTTCCATGTTAACGACTAATAAAGTTTAAGCCGATCTATGTAGCTAGCGATAAGACAACACACAAAGTTATTAAAGCCCTTTCATTTGATGAGATTCGTATAATACACGCCCACATAGTGTACTACAAATATTACCTATGTGTTTTATTTAAGAAAATGTTATCTTTACCTCAAATGTATGTTCTTATAAGTAAGTAAAATCAATAAGGATTCAGTTGGTAAACCTTCGATAATGTCAAGCTAAAATCCCGATTCTAGATGATGCAGCAATTTTCGATCGCTTTACATTGAGTATTACTCAGCGAAAATAGATCCACGGCAAATAATTCTTTGGCAAATTCGAAAAGGGACTTCATTTCTAGAAAATTGGTTTTCATTCAATTATAAGTGAACGTTGTTTTAGGAACAGAGCGGAGAGACGAATATCGAATACCGCCATAAGTACCATACTACAAAATTAATCAACAAGGAGGAAAAGGAAAGAAAAATATTGGCCAAGATATAGACAAAAAACGCGCTGAACTTAGATGAATTACCGACCTGCGCTTCGCATCGAGCAGCCTGTTCAGCAGCCAGCTGGTCTCTTAGCAGCAGCAGCTGTGCGACAGCAGCGCGCGTCTGCTGGGCCTGCTGCTCCAGTCGCTCGTGTAACAGTTGCACCTGGTGCTGGGCGCTGAGAGGAGTCGCTGCGTCACCGTCTACGCTGGCTATCTCCACTTTGGTTATGCACTCCGGCAGGTCAGGCAAGTTGATGCTCGGAGCTGGGGTATTGCGCTGAAATTTTTATCTTTGTTACACATAGATCGTTTACGTAATACCTATAGGCCCTGGAGTACATTAAAACGATACAGTACATATTCCAATTTTAATGAAAGTAAGTTTTCTATGTGTCTAGTAAGTAATTGTAACTCTAACTCCGTTGATTTTGAGTTTGTATAGCGTTAATAGCGGCATTTACATAACCGATTTCGAAAACAGTGTTGGCGTCTGATACAGATTTACTAGTAAGTATATTATATGCCCTACATTACATTTACGGAAAATTGATTAATCCTATAAATATTCATATAACATGACTTAAGTTTAAAGGGACAATTTTTAGAACAAGTTTCCGACTAAACAATAAAAGATATTCCAATACTGAGTGGTACTATAAAATTGAAGTAAAAGGAATAAAATAAATGCGAACTTCGCTAGGTATTGTCTATTTTAAAAGTTTGAGAGAGAACTGAAGGCGAAAGTCATTCAGCGATCGAGTTTCAACTCAGCATTCTGTACGTAGCAATAGTTTTCGTTGTGAAGAAAATGCTGTTAAAGTTTGTAGCAACTAGAAGGCGTGACTAGGTTTCTAACAGAGACGCTATCCGGGTGCCTTGGGGCGCATCACCCAAGTACTTGCTAAACTGCTGCAGACGTTTCAAGTACTTTCCAAAGCCACTATGCAGTGCCACGATTTCGAACTAACTAAACTTAGAATCGTTATGCCACCACACAGGCGTGCATAATGGCTGCCAGCAGAAGTGGGTAGTAAGGAGCTCCGACGACAAACCATTCTAAAGGAATCCTAAAGGCTCAAACAATCAAGTTTTGCGGAATGTAAAGCAAAGTAAGTACTAATACTCAGCTAAATTTGCATTTCATTTTGTGCAGGCAAGGTCGTATGTAGCTATAGAGTAGGTAGGTAGTTAAATTTCACGGCGTTTTTTATTTGATCAGTGTAACCAAACAAAGTGTAGTCATATATTAAGTAGATAAAAGGTTGTGATGGTAGTTAAATTGAATGTGTTTTGCCATTTTCATTCTGGAGTTCGTAATGTGGAATGTGCAATTTTTATTGACAATGAGAATTAACAGTCATTTTAAAGGACAGAAAAATGAGTTTCGCTTTATGAAAGAAATTAATAAATGAGTTAAGTTTTAATAAAGTAAAGTTCAGCACTAAGGTAAAGTTTTAGTATGTGTTTTTTGAATAAAGTTTCAGTATAATCTGTGTTGGTTACCTACTATGCAAAGTAAGGTAAAATAAAATGAGCTAGTCGTTTTGCATGCCGATGAAATTATTATGGTTTTGATTTATTATTACGATTCTTGGATCCACCGTGGGAGGGCGATTATTATGAGTGAACACTATTTTCAGGTCTGAATATTGTTACTATTTATAAGCGGGATGTACGAAACTTGATCGAGATAAAGGTCAGATATTACAGAAATACCTACTTTAACCACTTTGTATTCAAATGAATACTTACATCATCAAGGTCAAAAAAAGAAAGAAGAACCTGCCCAACATTATTTAAAAACAACTTTTGAAAAATCATAACCATCAATATTATTGTGTTGTATTTTTTAAATTGTTGTAAAAAATATTTAAAAAATCAAATATATTTTATAGCCATCTCCTTTGAATCATTTAATAAACGCAATGAAGAAAATATCGTACCCACATAAAACGAAAAGAAACATTGCATTAGGGATTTACAAAGATGGTATTTGAATACTCTCGAGACGTAAGAAATATTCTTCTTTCTTTCATTTCAAAAAGTAACTTCAAAGCTTGAAATTAAAGAATAAATAAACCTTATATAGCGTATACAACTACCTTCTACTTATTCACGTTACGACTTCGTTTATTCTGTAATCTGAAGGTGAGGATAATTCTTGTTTTATCGAGTTCATGAGAATTTCCACTGTTTTTCTGTAACATAATCTTTTTTCATTCCGTGTAATTGACTTGTCAATAACGTGATGAGATCTGTGTTATACTCGGTTTGTTTGACGTCTTTTATTTGTTTTCGTCTGACGTTTATTAGTAATTAAAGTTTATTTATAGCTGGGCGGGCGGCTCGAAAGGCAGGTGAGTAACTATACTTCAAAAGTAGACAGGTTTTCATAAAATGTAGGATGCTATAGATAAATAAGTAGATAGAAACCTATCCGAGGCGATAGTACGTAGCGTGGAAGTTGAATTGTTACGATGTGTAAGCAATGAGAACACACTAAATGTAACGGTAGCGGTTTGATGCCAAGCTGATGCTGTTCCTGGATACCACGTCATATTTTTTATGATTTCATTATGCTTTGATCTAGACTAGCTAGAACGAATCTTGCACGAAAAAGAGAATTGGTGACCAACGCTGATATACTAGATATAAAATACATATTCGGTGGGAAATACTCCACCACGTGATTACAAACAAGAGCGTACTCTACCTGTGGCGTTCTCTTTCCGTCTTTTCTAGGAGGCGGCGGTAAGAGCTCCAAATGTTGCGGTCGTGGTTGTTCCTCCCCTCCCGCGGCCCCCTCCTCCGTCTGTACTTTGTGTGTAGACGCAGCTCCGGACTCCGACGCACCGCAATCTGATGCCGAAGCCGCTTCTGTGAAACGGAAGATACGATTCGAAAAAAAAATGTACAACTTTAATGAAACAAGAAGATTAACCAGCCTCATAGACAGTTATAAGGTACCTTTCTACTTCCTATTCTATAAATACATTTGACAAATGTTACGAACGCGGTAGATGACATTGGCAGAGAATTCTATGCTCAGTAGAAAGAGTAGTAAAGGTGTGTTGTAGTCATTAAATTGTGTTATGACATTGCGTTGTTGATCAAGCCAGCTGTTACGCGCTTCGGATGTCATAAAATAATAAATAAATGCAAGAACGTATCAGGAATAAGGTGTTTATTTATTAGATATCAAATACTTGTGCTATTCGATGCGTTAAAATTATAGGTACAGCACTTTATCCATTTAGAAAAATTGAAAGAGAAATTGAAATATATTGTTTAACAATGATGGATGAAGTAATTTTGGTTTCTAAATCTGGCTGCCACCATACACCGTCAGCAGTCGCAATTGTGACTTTACGAGTTTCCGCTCTATGAGCGCTGCGTGATGCTGCCACGTTCAAGTCTAAGGGCCCTAATGCATTTGCGACTGGGACCGTCTCCGCGGTTTGACGTTTGAAATCTGGATCCATCCGCCGATTTTATGTAGCGCGGTTGAAGTTTTATGTTTTAAAACTCAAACTAAATACAATTCAACGTCTAACCCGTAACGGCCCTAATTGATATTTTTTCCTTCTACTAACTTATTATAAAATTGTAACTGTTTAAGTTGTAAACAGATCGATACAATCTTCATTTAGGTTTAGAATTTGTCGAAATGAGGAATGTGTACCTACATTTAAGACAAAAGTTTACGAAGCTTGGCACCTAATCTATGTTTTCGTTACTAATGTCACTTAAAACAAAATACACGTTAATGAAGCCAAGGTACTTAAAATAATGTCGCACAGCCTAAATTGACGGTTTCGCTAATGCAGCAATCGTTTAAAATTGAAATTCGCAAAGCAACAAAATATGGTCTGCAATAACACGAGGATTGAATCGAAAAGGTTTTCATCACACAGTGAAATATAATTAGATTGTCCATTCAGAACAGAACGCTTTGTTTGGATTAGCCGGCACCAAGCTCAGCTTCATCAAATCATGTATAATGGGACCGAAGACTTTATTTATCCAATATAAATATTATGAAATCGTTATATCATGTAAACAAGATAACTACAATAATAAAAATTCGAAACGGTTTTTAAAATTAATGCTTATGACAGTAGAAAAGAAATATACCCACAGGCTAAACTAAGCCCTGTGAGTGACGTAGGATATAAGCTAACGAAATATTAAAATACTAAAGCCATTTGTTTGTAGAGAGTTTTTGTTAATCAATATTGGGTCTACCTGGTTGTGTTTATCAGACCTTTGGAAGCGAAAGCGTCGCTGGTGCGGTCGGTGGGTGCTGGCTCGTCGATGGCCGACGACGTTGACGGTGCTGGCTGATCAGGGCAGTTGTTTTGCATCTTGTGGCAAACCTCGAACGCCTGCCCCACGGTACGGACGATCCTCATAGCTTGGCTCTAGATTAACAAAAAATGTTTTGATATAGATACTGACAAGTATAATGCCTATCACTAGATTTTATTTAACAGAAAACAATAGTTATTTATTATTATATTTATTTGGCTTATACCTACTACAGAGCAAAGCTACGTGTAAAAGCTTGTCTCAAAACAGTAAGATTAAAAAATAAAATGTTGGTACAGTGAGTTCAACGAGTTTTAGAGCTGCCTTCGCGTACCTTCAGTGAAATAAATCACCGAGATATGAACAAAATGGTAATGCAGACTGTTTCAGTGCTGTAAAAAGGGAAACAAGAATAAAAAAGCGAATGGGCGGATAATGGTGTAAACATCATTTTCGGACGTTCAAGAGGAAGTTAAAACGATGAGAGTACTTGTGGTTACTGAACCGAATTTATATGAAGTATCGGCGTTAGCACGCAAGTTAGTCGGGTGCAAATTCTGCTCCACATTCTGTGTTTATGATATTTAATGGCAATTACAATAATTTGGATACTGCAGCTGTTGGATTAGTTGTTGATAATGTTATAATAAATTTAACATTAAGAATTATGAAAGTGCAACAGTGAATATGTTCCACGGCAGGTTGGCTAGTAGCCAGAGTTTTCTCAGATATCTAGTAGGTAGTTAAATCCAGTATTTCTAGAAAGAGTAGTAGATATCTATCCACAGGCTACTTGACACAACAAATTATACATAAATCATCTCTAATATGACAAACTGCGCTGAGACACGTTTTCATGTGACGGAAACATTGATATATATTTATTTTTATTTCTGAATATTTTTTCTTAAACGTTTTACGAAGACGTGCTTTACGATGCTTTTTTGTTGCTGTTTATAATTAGGTATAGTTGGGAATTTTAGGAGTACTTAGCTATATTTTTCAGTGCAATTCATTGAATATTTCAACAAAAGCGTAAGTTTCGACACTGATCAATGACCACCCACGTCACAAACGTGTTTACGGGACTTATCCTGAATACTGATATAACAAATTACATCCCAATCATGTTCCAAAAAAATTTTCTTCGAAGTAGTTCACAGTAATGTGATAGAATTTGGGGAAACAAATTGGAATCCAAGCAGAAATTCAAATATCTACTCGAGTAAATAGGTACCCCTTTTTATGTTTAGTAAACGGAGTGTGGGAACAAAAATCATATCAGCGACGGGCGTCAACGTAAACTAGATATAATTTTGTTACAAAATGTTTCAATAAAATGAACATATATTTATTTAATCACTTAGTTGATACTTAATGTAGGATAAAATATGCTGAGATAAACGAATTAATATTTAAAATAAACACACGCATAGTTAATGAAAAGTCAATTGGTACGTAGGGTTTCTTTTTCCCTCCAGTTTCTTAAATTTGATAAGGTACCATTATAAAGTTTGATTTTTTTACCAAAGTTTTCCAGTTTTGCGTAAAAATTGGAGCCAAGACAATGACCTTTACCGTCATCATAATTTCGGGCCACCTCGCGACCGCGGCCACGTGAACGATCTATTTTCAGCCAAGGAATCGTCACTATACCAGCTTATATAGCTTATATATTTCAGCGAATTTTAACCATATTTGCACAAAAATATAAACCAAATACGGATCAAAGATTACGTTTTGATTGGTTGCATTTCTTCTGGTACAAGATAAACTATACTTTTAAAAAGTCACATTCCTTCTTTAATTTCCGCATAAGGTAGCAAGGAAATGTTTAAAATGACAACCTGGCAATAGTGTCGGTACGTTTAGATTCTCAGTTATTATCTCAAGCGGTTTTAAAGGAAGTTGAGCAGGATTACATCCGCAACGACCAGCTTCACTTTAATTCGAAGAAAATATTTTTGTTTGTAAGTTAAATCGTATATGAACCCTTTCACCTCTATCAGGAAATTAAATTAAAACATCGGGAGGCCTCAAATACAAAAGGCAGGCATTACGTCTTTGACTATACACACCAAAAATTGAAATGAAATGAACTTAAAATGTTTGAGCTGTAATTTGTAGTAAAAAAACACCTGCACTTTTTACCTTTTTCCTAGTACTTTACCTAAGAAACTTTTTGGGAAGTGGGAAGTTGACCAGTAAACTACCAGTGGAAGCGTTTATCCAATTCAGGGACAATAGGTATGAGTAATTGATTTGCCTATAAAATTTTAATTCGTTCTCAGAATCTTATGTTTTGAGCTACACACATGATAATCGTAGCAACACATTTTAATGACATGTCTTTCCGTCATCTTTAGAGTGTACGGAAATGGCTTTCGCGAACTAGCTTCAGGACGTGTTGTCTGTCCTATTTACCAAAATGTCGGTTGAAATGAGTTTGCATTTTTATATTTTAATTATTCAAATGCAAAGAAAGACAAACCAATATCTTTTATTTATTCCTGATGAAGAGACTCCCTGAGAGAGAGTTCTTCCATTGTTCCCTACCTCATTGTAATCTCTAGTTGTTATAAAGGCTTTCACAATTTAACACACTGGTACTTTATTTACATGAATAACTGCATTGAAGATCTTTTGTTGAAGCAGGTAAAAGCATCTGAACGAGCCATCAAATGCCTGATGCCTGTGCTCTTTCAATAAAAGCGCGGACTATTACCGTTTACGACCTCTGCATTCAGTGATAAATAATACATTATAAAATCCATAAAAACCGAATAAAGTGATAGAAGGAACGAGCCGTGGATGTTTTACTAGGTACCTATGCAAATAAATACGTTTTGGATCAAGAATCTTTTCAAATGGAAATTATGTTTTAAAATAAATCGTGGAACAAATGTATAGAGTCTTTCAATTTGGTATTTGGTTAACAATTTTTTTTTCAAGCTTATCTAAAGCTAAATAATAAACGTCAAAAGCGTTAGACAAGCGTTAAAAGTTCTAAAATGTTACAAATAAACAAAAGACAAAAAGGAGAGCAAAAAACAAAATGTTGAAAGATTTCGTAACTTCCAATTAAGTTGATTGATAGATTATGTCATGTTATACAGAGAGTTTTGTTCTAGTTGTGTTCGTGTACAAATAAATTGGCAGGTAGACAGACGCAGATACTTATAATGACGTCATGGACTGAAGTTTTCTCTCAACGCATAATCTATGGGAGTAATTTATTATACTTATCATAACTGTTGGTACTTGAAATATAAAAAAGAACTGAATATTTTGATTAATGAGTTCCTAGAAAAAAAACGATGTTTTTAAATCAATCTTTTGTCGTCGTCACAATGCATCAGGCTGGACAATACATTAATTTTGTCACTGACGTTGTTAGATATCTCACAATAACATTTTTTGTCAGTTGCTATCACCATATAAAGTACTCAGTAGGTTATAAAATTTGTGCGATGAAATTAATGGTTCTTTCCATAAAAACCGAGAAATAAACAATGTATTTCTGAAAGTTCACGATATGAACGTATTTACAATGGGTACCTACATATCTCGTACCTACACATTGTATGCTTCATTTCACTCCATTAGCACTTGTGTGTTGATCTAGAAGGTAAACAAAACGCACTGCGGGATTAATGATAGGCGAATCTCGGTATCGGTACCTATTCCAGTACAGTGATTCGTAATTCACACATTGGCGGCGGCAGTTTCCAAAATATCTCATGCAAACGTATCGCAGTTAACTAAAGTTTTCTAAATAATAAATGAAGGTGACGACGGAAGTATCGCCCTTGACGTAAGAAAACGAGCGGAGGTTCTTAGAAATATTACAGAGAGACGTCGATTTATAGAAAAAGCATCGCTTCCGTGAGGGCAGGCCTTGACGTACCGCCGCAAGTCAAAATAAATATGAAACAATCCCGTCTGATAAAGCAACCGCGCCGCCGCCGCCCCGTCGTCGCTCGCGACCGCGCTGTCCCCAATCGCTGGCGGATTGTTTTCCTAGCCACCGGGTAAGTGCACGGGTTGACGTAATGCTACTGCTTTAATTACGTTTTCAGAACCAACCATTCACGTTTTACTGTTTCGTATACATCCTTTCCATAGCAATGAAGATAATTTTCAGGAATTAGAATACATAGTGCCGGGATCGTTAGTCTTTCAAGTTTGTAGGTATTAAATGTTAAGTAAACAAAAATTACTTTAAAAAATAGCAGCAGTAAATATTTCCTACCTCTAAATCAATGTCTAATCCTTCTAAACTTGAAAAATGTGAATCAGTGCGAAAAGAAAGTCTGTTAGGTCTTTTGGTAAGACTATTAATTCCCATTATTTTATGAGAGCGACCCAGCGTAGCGCTTCCACTGCCCACTATTTCAGGTTCACGAAACGATAACTTTTTTCTTGGTCTCTCAATCACTTCAGGCATTTGAACGTCCTGACTCACTCTTTCAACTACGGGTATCACTAGTCTAGATTGCACGCACACATCCTCTGAAGATCCGACAGTTCTCAGACGAGGAGGCGTTATTTCTTGAACAAAAGTTCCACATTTAATATTTGTCTCATCGTCATAATTTTTGGACGCGCCAACGGATAAGGGTCTAGGCCTGAAAGCGACGTATTCCCTAACTTCATCGGGTCGACCTCTGTGTTTGTTTTTGCTTATATCACTGAACTCTGGTTCGGACCAGCTAGTTTTTAGTCCACCTTTCTTCTCCTTTATTTGTTGCTTCGTTTGTTTTGGACGTTGGTGCTGATCATGCTTCGGTTTTAAAGCTCCTCCGAGAGTAAATAGAGTACTTCGAGCTTTCAATAATACTTCCGTTGGGAGATATTTCAGTAGATGATCGTTTCGTCTATTTTTTTCATCATTTTCCTTTTGGTTTGACATTGTAATATTTGTTTTCTACCGCATTACGTGTGGATGTTCGCGTGCGCGTCCTCGCACCGTGAGCTTGAAGCGCGCGATCCGACGCGTTCGTTGGAAACTACTGAAGTGCTGCGATGGTCGGCAACGTGGATAGCGCGTGCGACGTGCTTCACACCAAATATTACAAATAATCGTAAGCGCGTATTCATAGCAGTACACAGAGGTACATTTTGTGCACTTTATTAACTTTATACCTTCGCATACAATGTTCTGTACTATATTTGAAATAAACTACTTACCTATAACTTAATACTAAAAGTACATATAACTAATCGAATAGGTATATAGATACCCGATTACTTTCCACGCATATTTCATCAAGAACAAGAAGTTTAATAATACTGTTCGTAGGCAATATTCTCTCGCATCTAATATAGAGCCGAACTTTGACCCGCAAGGCTTCATTAAACTTTCTTCGACTGTTCCAGTGAAACTAGCAATACGTATTACCAAAGTTGAAAAGCAGTAATTGTAAGAACTTTTATTGGTAGTTGATTTTAGAGACAATCCAAGATACTACATCTACAAAATATTTATCGTGGGTAACTATTACGCCATAATCGAAAGTTCTTTGGATAGATTCATTACGCTGAAAGATTATAAACTATCAAGAATATTTTGAAAGGCTACATAGTTTTAAATGAAAAATTAAATTAAAAATTTAAAAATCCCCCGACTACAAAAAGTAACAAATAAAATAAGTAGTCTTTTATCAACTGAACATCGCTTAATATTTCATACAAATTGACAACTTTCATACAAACTTTATTTCGTCGGGGGACCGCATTCTATTTTCGTTATGAATATTTTAAATTATACTTATCAATTCAATTAAAACATTTCACATTATTTGTGATACTTAGGTATCATTTGCGTTGCGTACCTACTACCTAGCTATTTGGCGGTCCCCCGACAAAATGAAAAAACCGCATCCAAATCCGTCCACTCGTTTAGGAGCTACAGTGCCACAGACCGACACACACACACACACAGACAGACATCGACGTCAAACTTATAACACCCCTCTTTTGGCGTCGGGGGTTAAAAAGTAGAACTATAAGAGGAACTTTAAGTACTTAGGAGCACATGTTCCATTTTTAACCCCCGACGCCAAAAGAGGGGTGTTATAAGTTTGACGTCGATGTCTGTCTGTGTGTGTGTGTGTGTCGGTCTGTGGCACTGTAGCTCCTAAACGAGTGGACGGATTTGGATGCGGTTTTTTTTAATTTAAAGCTGGTTTTCTTGGGAGTGTTCTTAGATATATAATATGCAAATCGGTTCGGCCATTTCAAGGTTATCAGCTCTTTTGTCAGCTGTGGTAGGGTTTTAGGTAAACCAATATAACAGCAGATATGTCGTGTTTGGATTCATTTTGATCAGTGTTTAATTCTTGATATAATGCAATGGTGACAATAGGTGACGAGCTGATGATGGATTTAGAATTTCCAGCACTCTATCCATTCTTGAAAAATTTAACAGCAGATATATCGTGTTTGGAGTCGTTTTGATCAGTGTTTAATTCTTAATATAATGCAATGGTGGCAACAGATGAGGAGCTAATGATGGAGCTTGAATTTCCAGCATTCAATCCATTCTTGAAAAATGTAACAGCAGATATGTCGTGTTTGGATTCGTTTTAATCAGTGTTTAATCCTTAATATAATGCAATGCTGACAACAGGAGGAGCTTATAATAATTATATTATAAAAGTTTAAAAACTTCGAAATAAAAATTAAGTTAAAAATTTAAAAAACCCCCGACTATAAAAAGTCACAAATAAAATAAGTAGTCTTTTGACAACTGAACATCGCTTAATATTTTTGATACAAATTGACAACTTTCAAACAAACTTCATTTTGTCGGGGGACCGCTAAGTAGCTAGCTCGGTACGCAACGCAAACGATACCTATCATAAATAATCATAATGTAATATCAAAATTTAAAAAATACCTGTGAAATGTTTTAATTGAATTGATAATTGTATAATTTAAAAGATTCATAAGGAAAATAGAATGCGGTCCCCCGACGAAATGAAGTTTGTATGAAAGTTGTCAATTTTTATGAAATATTAAGCGATGTTCAGTTGACAAAAGACTACTTATTTTATTTGTGACTTTTTATAGTCGGGGGTTTTTTTAATTTTTAATTTAATTTTTACAGCTTTGTATTCGCAAAAGAAATGCTACGGTACTACAAATATTTATAGTCGGTACTCGAACCGCCTACGACCCCACTAATGCCGAAGTTCACAGAGAGGCTATAATCGTAACCTTTGGATATAATGAAATTCAGTAATCAATTGGCGTAATAAAAGTTCGCCGCAAGCGACTCGGTTACAGCTACGTTTGTTCTTTGAATATTTATAGCAGTGGTGGAGTGATCGAGGGCGATAATTGATTGTAAAAGTCTTGTGTTCATTAGAGACAATTTAAGTTTTAATACCTCTAGCTTCGTGTTCAACTAATAGTACAAGAGACGGAGCAAATTGTAACGTCTTATACTTCCATGAGATAATATTTTTTGATATCTTTAAGATGACTTAAAGAAATTACTCGACCTTAAAAAAAAAAACTTCATTTGTTTAAATACTTATATGTAACCAAATTTCTACGTTGTATTATAATTTAACATACATATAAAAAAAAAATTCTAAGAATAGTGCCAATCGATAGAGTAACTTATTACAAACAACGAATACTGATTGCAAAAAGTCGTAAACGATATACTTTTTGTGATAATTCAGTATGAAGTTTCAAAAAAAAATGTTTTTCTTTATTTCTTTGGCAATTACGTAAAAAAATATACAGCTTATGATAAATACTGCTTGTCATAAATGATATAAGGCTATTTATGTGAGATATTTCATACTAAAACACTGAAAGAAAAGTACAGTTGCCTTGTTAAGCAACTTGTTTGGAGCAGATTTTGACTGGTGCTGTTGAATTCTAATTATCGACCGCAAAATCTATTGAAATTACTAAAATCATCAATATTCGAATGAGAATAGAGTCAAATTCTTGCCCCGTTAAAGTTATTTTTCAATTCCTGGTGCCAAATCCGCGTATACAAGTAGTAAGCCATCCATCGCTAGTAGTAGCGAAAAATAATTAGGCTATTAAGTGTTACTAACTAGTATGTAATACCTAAAAAAATAAATATAAAAAATGTCGTTTTCACAAATCTACTTACATTTTTTTTGCTTAGGTATCTATTAAAAAATACCTACCTACGTTTACTTTTTAAAAGATCACGCTTTGAAAAAAATTAAATTATTAGTTTAAAAAACCCCCGACTATAAAAAGTAACAAATAAGTTGTATTTAACTTTCATACAAACTTCATTACGTCGAGGGACCGCATTCTATTTTCCTTACGAATATATTATACTCATCGATTCATTTACAACATTTCACAGGTATTTTTTAAATTTTGATATCACAATATGATTATTTATGATAGGTGATTATTTATGATATGTGCGTACCGTACCCACCAAGTTACTTAGCGGTTCCCCGACAAAATGAAGTTTGTATGAAAGTTAAATACAACTTATTTGTTACTTTTTTAAAAATTGTTAATTTAATTTTTATTTTGACATTTTTATTTAAGGTAAAGTCATGTATACTTCTTTATTGTGTTGTACATTATGTAAATAAATAAATTATTACATTATAATAATTATAAGTTCCTCCTATTGTCAACATTGCATTATATTAAGAATTGGACACTGATCAAAACGAATCCAAACACGATATATCTGCTGTTACATTTTCAAGAATGGTGGAAATTCTGACTCCATTCTGACCCCATCGGCTCCTTGCCTGTTGTCACCATTGCACTATATTAAGAATTAAACACTTAACAAAATAAATCCAAACACGACATATCTGCTGTTATATTGGATTTACAACCCTTCCACAGCCGACAAAAAATTAAATTGAAAATTTAAAAAACCCCCGACTATAAAAAGTAACAAATAAAATAAGTAGGTAGTATGTTATCAACTGAACATCGCTTAATATTTCATACAAATTGACAACTTTCATACAAAATTTCGTCGGGGGACCGCATTCTACTTTCCTTACGAATATTTTAAATTTTATTTGTCAGTTCAATTAAAACATTTCACAAGTATTTTTCAAATTTTGTTATCACGTTGTGATTATTTATGATAGGTATATTATAGTTTAGCGTACCTACCTAGGTACTTAGCGGTCCCCCGACAAAATTTTGTATGAAAGTTGTCAATTTGTATGAAATATTAAGCGATGTTCAGTTGATAACATACTACTTATTTTATTTGTTACTTTTTATAGTCGGGGGTTTTTTAAATTTTCAATTAATTAATAACTAAATTAACAAGACTTATAATTTAAAAATAATGACTAAAATTATGATAAATATGGAAAAAATACACAAAATCAGGCCACACAATCAAAAAAAAATATCCCCATCTCGAGTCAAATTTGGTGGAAAAGTGCCAAGAATGCTAGCAGCATTGCCACGCTGAATGGCCAGTGAAATACGTTGCACCAAAAAAGACTCGACCCGGGGATCAGAACTACGATCCCTAAGGCGGCTCCCCAGCCCCTTTATGAAAGCCTTGGCCTCGACACACCACACGCCCGAACATTCGACAGCAAAGGGCACAAAGTGATAGCTGGTCTTCAAATTTTGGTACTTCCGATGCTTCTGCACAGCAGCCCACTCCGCAGCCGAACCTGCATGTCTAGTAGTGCGTGCCAAATGCGAGGTGGCGAAGGTGCTCACGCAGGTGGCGTCCCACAGGAGGCACCTACCTCTCTCCCAGGGCACCAAAGTGAGCCCATCCGGCCTCTTGCCGTCAATATAAGTAGTATTTTGTCAACTGAACGTCGCTTAATATTTCATACAAATTGATAACTTTCATACAAACTTTATTTTGTCGTGGGACCGCATTCTAATTGCATTTAATTTTGATATCTCATTATGATTAATTATGATAAGTATATATTTTTGCGTACCTACCTAGCTACTAGCGGTCCCCCGACAAAATGAAGTTTGTATGAAAGTTATCAATTTGTATGAAATATTAAGCGATGTTCAGTTGACAAAATACTACTTATTTTATTTGTAACTTATTATAGTCGGGGGTTTTTTAAATTTTTAATTAAATTTTTATTTCAAAGTTTTTAAACCTTAATTACTTATAATAATTATTATAAGCTCTTCCTGTTGTCGACATTGCATTATACAAAGAATTAAACACTGATCAAAATGAATCCAAACACGACATATCTGCTGTTACATTTTTTAAGAATTGATGGAGTGCTGAAAATTCGTGCTCCATCATCAGTTCCTCGCCTGTTGTCACTATTGCATTATATTAAGAATTAAACACTGACCAAAACGAATCCAAACACAATGTATCTGCTGGTAATTTTTCAAGAATGGATGGAATGCTGGAAATTCTGACTCCATCATCAGCTCCTCATCAGTTGTCACAATTGCATTATATTAAAAATTATACACTGATCAAAATGAATCCAAACACGACATATCTACTGTTATATTGGATCTACAACCCTACCACAGCCGACAAAAGAGCTGATGACCTTGAAATGGCTGAACTGATTTGCATATTATATATCTAAGAACACTCCCAGGAATACCAGCTTTAATTTTAAAAAAACCGCATCCAAATCCGTCCACGCGTTAAGGAGCTACAGTGCCACAGACAGACACACAGACACACAGACAGAGGGGTCAAACTTATAACACCCCTCTTTTGGCGTCGGGGGTTAAAAAGAATGCGAATGCATTTGTGGGTATATTTCAAATTGGTCGTGTTTGGATTCATTTTGATCAGTGTTTATTTCTCAATATAGTGCAATGCTGACAACAGACGAGGAGCTGATGATGAAGTCAGAATTTTCGCCATTCTTGAAAATGTAACAGCAGATATGTCGTGTTTGTATTCGTTTTGATCAGTGTCCAATTCTTAATATAATGCAATGTTGACAACAGGAGGAACTTATAATAATTATAATATAATAAAGGTTTAAAAATTTCAAAATAAAAATTAAATTAAGAATTTTAAAAACCCCCGACTATAAAAAGTAGCAAATATGTTGTATTTAACTTTCATACAAACTTCATTTTGTCGGGGGACCGCTTAGTAACTTGGTGGGTACGCACATATACCTATCATAAATAATCATATAGTGATATCAAAATTTAAAAAATACGTGTGAAATGTTTTAAATGAATCGATGAGTATAATATAAGTATTTGTAAGGAAAATAGAATGCAGTCCCTCGACTTAATGAAGTTTGTATGAAAGTTAAATACAACTTATTTGTTACTTTTTATAGTCGGGGGTATTTTAAATTCTTAATTTAATTTTTTATTAGTAATTTCAATAGAATTTGCAGTCGATAATTAAGATTCAACGGCACCAGTCAAAATCTGCTCTGAACCAGTTAGTTAGGTGTACTTAAACAAGGAAACTGTACTTTTCTTTCAGTGTTTTAGTATGAAATATCTCATATAAATAGCCTTATATCATTAACAACAAGCAGTATTTATCATTAGTTATATTTTTTTTTACGTAATTGCCAAAGAAATAGAGAAAAAAAATTAAGTATACCTATCGTTTACCACTTTTTTGCAATCAGTATTTGTTGTTTGTAATTAGTTTCTGTATCGATTGGCACTAGTTTCAGAGGTGTACACCAAAAAGCGACATTTTATGTGGTACTTGCAACTTAGGTATGTTCGGCTCCATACAAAAATATTCGTTTTCTTTTAATATCGTACGTCCCATACTAGTGCAAATAGGTTTAAATGAAAATGACGCATGTACAAGTCTGGCCTAATGTAGGACTACGGGTGCACGTACCTGTGGTTGCGGCACAGAGTGGTTACGTTTTGATATTGGGAAAACGCGAACTGCGGCGGTTGCCCCGCTATCAGCTACAAGTGAGTAAACACTCTACTTATCTACCGACGAACTCAGTCGTAGTTAGGTATGTCGATAAAAGCTATCTCCCCGCGGCGAGACAAGATAGGGCAAACTCGTAAATAGTGATGAACCCCTACTCGTGTTGACCACACTCGACAGATGTGACTGGCTGAACGCAGTGTTGCCGTTTATCAATATTAACGAAAACATCAAGTTTGCTACTTTCATACTTAGCTATTTCTATTGCATAGCAACACTTACAAAGTGTTACCTATCTAACTATACCAAGCATTAACGCTCAATTAAGTATCATTAGGAATTTGTTTTGTATTTTATACAAACTGTAAGTAAGTACCCACTTTTTACTTGATAGGGTACATTTTAGGTCATAATGTACCTACTCGTATTCTCTATAGGTACTCGTAGGTAACCAGATCCGACAAACGACAAGTGTGAACGAGCTCTTAGTTGTTTGTATTTTAGTTAGTTTATTATTATGTACCTACCTACAGTAGCAGGCAACAAACTTTAATACAAACAAGCAGCTTACACATTAATCTAAAAAAAGCACAGACTGCAATTTAAAGGAAACTGATTGATTACCTACGCAAGTTGCAAGAAAACGTAAAAGGGAACGAATGTTTTGAAGAAGTTGCAAGTACATAAAAAGTCGCTTTTTGGTGTACACCTCTGGGACTAGTGCCAATCGATAGAGAAACTAATTACAAACAACAAATACTGACTGCAAAAAAGTCGTAAACGTTATACTTTTTGAGATAATTCAGCTTGAAGTTTCAAAAAAAATATTTCTTTTCTCTATTTCTTTGGCAATTGCGTAAAAAAATATATAGCTAATGATAAATACTGCTTGTCGTAAATGATAAAAGGCTATTTAAGTGAGATATTTCATACTAAAACACTGTAAAAAAGTACAGTTGCCTTGTTTAAGTACATCTAACTAACTCGTTTGGAGCAAACTTTGACTGGTGCTGTTGAATCCTAATTATCGACCGCAAAATCTATTGAAATTACTAAAGTCATTTATATTCAGATGAGAAAAGAGGCCAATTCTTGTTCCGTTAAAGTTATTTTTCAATACCTGGTGTGGTGCCAAATCCGCGTATACAAGTAGTAAGCTATCAATCTCTAGTAGTATCGAAAAATAATTAGGCTCTTAAGTGTTACTGACTAGTATGGAATTAATAAAAAAATAACTACAAAAAATGTTGTTTGCACAAATCTACATATATTTTTTTTGCTTAGGTATCTATTATTAAATACCTAAGTATACTTTTAAAAAGATCACGCTTTGAAAAAAAGGGCAAGACGTTATATGTATATGCAGGTTGTTTGAAAAATCAAGTCATATCTGGTACCTAGAGATCCTGTTGATTCACTAAGTGCCGACTGTTGTGGTCACCGAACTGTAAAAACATTTTCAGTGCTAAGCCGTTTCTGACTTTTGAGTTTTATAAGTACTTGTTTACCAACATTAATAAAGATTTGTTACTCTTATTTTATATCTAACTAGCGGTCGCCCGCAACTCCGTTTGCGGTATGCATTTGTATAGTACCATAAATATACTACTTCCAAACTATGCTCCTATTTGGAGTATGATTAGTTATTTATAACATAAATTAACTTTTTAAAGTTTACATCAAAGTCAAGAGAAAATAAATGCGGGGGCGAAGCCTTCTCTGTAATTTCTTTTAAAAGGGGGGAAGGCTTCGCCCTCCACTGTTCATTTCTCTATACGTTCCAATAAATAGATGGGGGGCGGCAGCCATCTTGAATTTAGATTTTGAATAGGGTACTGTATTCTATTTGTCAAGCCCTTTCATTTGGTACCCATATTAATAGGATTGAAAACAGTAAAAGTTTTTCCGCCATTTTGTTGCGGCGGCCATCTTTAATTTAAATTTTGAAAAGTCCGCTGTATTCTACTCGTGAAGCCCTTTCATTTGACACCCTTATTGATTGTATTGAAAACTAAAAAAGTTTTTCCGCCATTTTGTTGCGGCCGCCATCTTGAATTTAAATTTTGAAAAGTCCGCTGTGTTCTACTCGTCAAGCCCTTTCATTTGATACCGATACTGATTGTATTGAAAACTAAAAAGTTTTTCCGCCATTTTGTTGCGGCCGCCATCTTGAATTTAAATTTTGAAAAGTCCGCTGTGTTCTACTCGTCAAGCCCTTTCATTTGATACCCATATAGATGAAAAAAAAATACACGCTATTTTTTGCTTAAAAATGGTTATTGTGGCAACACTGTAATAGTTGGACCTATAGTTTTATGGACTTTTATGCAGATATTTATGTCTTCATGAAAACTGTAGTACATCACTTTGCTCTAATATCAATAGTTTTCTCAGCAAACGCAATATTGTGATATTTTTTTATACGTTTTGCATACCTTGGGTTACATTATCGAATATTTGACACGGAACCATAAATATTTTGACATTTTTATATTACTCAGGAAGAATGTAGCTTTCCAAAGGTGAAAGAATTTTTGAAATCGGTCCAGTAGTTTCGGAGCCTATTCATTACAAACATACAAACATACAAACATACAAACATACAAACATACAAACACACAAACACACAAACATACAAAAAAATAAAATTAAAGAAAAAAAAACCTTTTTAAAAACAAGCTTTTATTATTTGTTTATAAAATGAACTAAAAAGTTAAAAATAAATTAACTCTAAAAAGAAATATAACACTTTGTAACTTGATTGTAACCTTTAACGACAAATAAGCGTCTTCGTCTAGGACAAAATAATTCCATATTGTACAAATTTATTTAATTTTAACACTAAAACTTTTCACCATACATAATTATTCAATCTCGTCCCCCCTCTTTATCATAGTCCCCATTTATAAATGAAAGCGTGTTACATTGTGATAGCTTGAGGAAAATGAGTATTTAATTAATACAACACAATATTTTTCTTTTTAATTTGTTAAATACAACATATAAGTTGTATTTAATTAATACATCACAACATTTTCCTCAGGCTATCACAATGTAACACGCTTTCATTTATAAATGGGGACTATGATAAAGAGGGGGGACGAGATTGAATAATTATGTATGGTGAAAAGTTTTAGTGTTAAAATTAAATAAATTTGTACAATATGGAATTATTTTGTCCTAGACGAAGACGCTTATTTGTCGTTAAAGGTTACAATCAAGTTACAAAGTGTTATATTTCTTTTTAGAGTTAATTTATTTTTAACTTTTTAGTTCATTTTATAAACAAATAATAAAAGCTTGTTTTTAAAAAGGTTTTTTTTTCTTTAATTTTATTTTTAACTTTTTAGTACCTCTATTTTTAATTCGAGATTTACTACGACGTAGTTTGCAGCGCGTAGCAGCGTTATTCCGTTATGAAGTCCGTAGTTGAGGTTGCGTCGTTTAATTACGGAGTTCCTATGGCCACCTTCCGGCTCCAACATCAGACCCTGGTTACCATATAGTATCAAAGTACTCGTCAAGACTAATCCAATGAGCCCAAACTAGATGGGGTTGCGTCGTTTAATTACGGAGTTCCTATTTCTACCTTCCGGCTCCATCATCAGACCCTGGTTACCATATAGTATCAAAGTACTCTACAAGAGTAATCCAATGAGCCCAAACTCGATAGGGTTGCATCGTTTAATTACGGAGTTCCTATGGCCACCTTCCAGTTTCATCATCAGACCCTGGTTACCATATAGTATCAAAGTACTCGTCAAGACTAATCCAATGAGCCCAAACTCGATAGGGTTGCATCGTTTAATTACGGAGTTACTATGGCCACCTTCCAGTTCCATCATCAGACCCTGGTTACCATATAGTATCAAAGTACTCGTCAAGACTAATCCAATGAGCCCAAACTCGATAGGGTTGCATCGTTTAATTACGGAGTTCCTATGGCCACCTTCCAGTTCCATCATCAGACCCTGGTTACCATATAGTATCAAAGTACTCGTCAAGACTAATCCAATGAGCCCAAACTCGATAGGGTTGCATCGTTTAATTACGGAGTTCCTATGGCCACCTTCCGGCTCCATCATCAGACCCTGGTTACCATATAGTATCAAAGTACTCGTCAAGACTAATCCAATGAGCCCAAACTCGATAGGGTTGCATCGTTTAATTACGGAGTTCCTATGGCCACCTTCCGGCTCCATCATCAGACCCTGGTTACCATATAGTATCAAAGTACTTGTCAAGACGAATCTAATGAGCCCAAACTCGATAGGGTTGCATCATTTAATTACGGAGTTCCTATGGCCACCTTCCAGCTCCATCATCAGATCAGCTCCATGTTACCATAATATTGCATTGTCACGCGATATACATAAGCATGCAAAATTTCAGCTCAATCGGAAACCGGGAAGTGGATCAAATTTAAGTTGCAAGATTTGATTACAGAACGACAGACAACGGGACAGGTGAAAGTAAATAAAAGCTTGTAAAATAGGTACAAATCTTTCCTCTTTATAATATTAGTATAGAGTACCTATAGATAGTATAGATATAGATGTGTATCTAATTTACTCTAAAAAATGTTTTATTTTACATCTCCAATTTTAAATATACCTACTCACAAATGCATTCGCACTCTTTTTAAACGGTTTTTATTATTAAACGGTTTTATTTAGCTCACCCCGTTTGTTTTATTCTTTCTTGGGTCAAATTTAGTAATTCAAATTTCACCCTCTTCCTGTCAACCGATTAATCTGAAATTTTGTATACACTTTGGATTTTGGTGACAATACAATTATGTTTATTCATTATCATTATAAATTCAAGATGGCCGCCGCTACAAAATGGCGGATAATTTAGGTTTTATTAATCCCATCAATATGGGTATCAAATGAAAGGGCTCAACAAGCAGAATACAATTTACTATAAAATATTGAAATCCAAGATGGCGGCCGCTACAAAATGGCGGATAACGTAGGTTTTATCAATCCCATCAATATGGGTATCAAATGAAAGTGCTCAACCAGTAGAATTAAATGTACTATATAAAATTAAAATCCAAGATGGCGGCCTCTACAAAATGGCGGATAACTTAAGTTTTATCAATCCCATCAACATGGGTATCAAATGAAAGGTCTCAACAAGTAGAATATAATTTACTATGCAAAATTGAAATATACTTAGGTGCGAAACTGTTTGAAGAAGGTCAAGCCTACGTGACTCTTAGTACAGTAAGATCTTTGCAGGGACTACGTATAGAGGAGTTGGACTGCAATAAAGTAACGGGCAAGAAACCTTGCAATAATGAAGCACTAAATGAATTAAACAGAATGCGAAATAAAAACTAAAAACTAGAAAATAAAAATAGGTAAAAAAAACTTTTTAAGTTAAACGGTTTTATGTTAAACATACATTGCAATGTTTAAGATAAATGTACTAAAAACCAAAAAATAATAAAATAGATACAGTCGTGGGAATTATAAACATATGCATAGACTAGACTAAAATAAAACCGTGGGGCACGGCAATTGTCTATTATCACACGTCCATCGTTGTCGGTTGAACAACTGCCTAATTAGGTACCTATAGATAGTGTAACATTACAAAAAAAAAAAAAACATTTTAATCAACGATTGTAGACAATTGACGTGCCCCACGGTTTTATTTTAGTCTAGTCTATGCATATGTTTATAATTCCCACGACTGTATCTATTTTATTATTTTTTGGTTTTTAGTACATTTATCTTAAACATTGCAATGTATGTTTAACATAAAACCGTTTAACTTAAAAAGTTTTTTTTACCTATTTTTTTATTAGTAATTTCAATAGATTTTGCGGTCGATAATTAAGATTTAACAGCACCAGTCAAAATCTGCTCCGAACAAGTTAGTTAGGTGTACTTAAACAAGGCAACTGTACTTTTCTTTCAGTGTTTTAGTATGAAATATCTCACTTAAATAGCCTTATATCATTTACGACAAGCAGTATTTATCATTAGCTATATATTTTTTACGTAATTTCCAAAGAAATAGAAAAAAAAATTTTTTTTGGAAACTTCAAACTGAATTATCTCAAAAAGTATATCGTTTGCAACTTGTTTGCAATCAGTATTTGTTGTTTGTAATTAGTTTCTCTATCTATTGGCACTAGTTTCAGAGGTGAACATGTACTTGCAACTTTAGGTATGTTCGGCTCCATACAAAAATATTCGTTGTCTTTTGTTTCTGGTAGGACAGAACAGAGTACCAATTAGTACAACTGTTAGGTACCTATATTGGGCTAATATGATGTATAGTTGGTAGGTAAATGTATTGTATGGGTAGGCACACCACGGTACCTATACAGATAATTGATTATCTGCAATTGCTTATAATCTTACCGCGTCGTCATTTGAACATTATAGCAAACTCGTGTCGCCCTCGATCGTGAATAAGTATTAATAACATCAGCGTCATAACAACAATTTTTCGACGGAATAAAAGCTAGCGTATCGTGTTTTTTCGGCCACAAGCTTTGCGATGAGGAAGGTGAGTCTGTGTTTCTAACAATTTTCAAATATTACTATAATTTAATATCCTTATAAATATGGGCTTTCTAAAAATAGTGTTGATTTAATTGTTTCGATAAATAAGTTGCAAAAAATGAAAGCAGCTTGGAGTTGTGTAATGAAAGTGCTCAGACTTGCCTTGTGTAGGTATGTAAAATAAACGGAAAATCGGACAAAAAGGTACAAGTGTAAACAAAAATAGGTACCAAATATTATAAGATGGTCTATCTATCGTTACCTATTCGTTAAGTAAGGTGGGTTTCGTTAAAGTTCTTTCGTCTAATATCCGGTAAGTATATTAATGTGAAAATACAGAGAAATCAGTGGTCCTATAATACGTAATATAGTTCACAAGTTCGATGATTACCTACATGATGGTAACCTGTGTGATGTTGTGTAAGTACGTAGGCATTAAGTATTCTTTGGTAAGTTCAGGTAAATAATAATTAAGTAGGTAAGTAGTTAGATTGAGAATTAGCGTATATTTTTCTCAATTTCAGGTGGCATTAATAAGTGCATTGCTGATGTTGGTGTGTGCGGCTGCTAGCGTGTCTGTGCCGTGCGAGTTGAAGATGGCCACCGTTTTGAACCTCATCTGCGAGGGGCCACCCTGGGCGGGTCAGTACTTAAATCATTTATATAATCACGGGTGACATTCCACAAAATAATCGAGTGTTAACTAATTGCGTGTAGGTACCAGAAGCGAGCTTGTGTCATTGGGTGTGTAATTATGTATCCGTTAGCTGTTTACCTAGTTTTTAAATCAAATAAGGAAGACGAAGTAGGTACCTATACTTAGGTTAGGTACCTACCTACTCTATTTTTAATATGGGTAGGCACATACCTACTCGTTGGGTCCGTACCTAATTGTGATGTCATTGAACCATATAATCTTCTTACATACTTTGATATTACCTATTTCCTTTCCAGAAACTTCAGTTGAACCAAAAAGAAATACAGACTTGGCGAAACATGAAATTATAAATAACTGTTGCTCGAAGTCCTGCACTACTGAAGAGCTTCTGGAATACTGCGGCCAGTAATTCAAACATATTTGAATGGATATAAAGTAGAATTTGAGAAATACTTAGTACTTTTACTTAATTAATACTATTTATTATTCCAAAGTAGGGCTGGATTCGTTTTAGATTTTCCTGTTAGGTAGGATAATTTGTTTATGAAAACAACTTGATACCAGTTGCTATTATTACTTGGCATTTCCGGTTGCGTTTTTACCTAGTTAGGTAGGTACCAAGTTCCTTCGTTATTAGGTAGATACACTCAAGCTGACATGGATTTTTATGATGCTTGCATTATACTCACCGACCTTACAATAAATAGGTATAAGTTTGTGTGTGCGCTCCGATGCTACTTGAGTTTGACAGGGTGCGCGGGCGCCGAGAGTACGTAACAACAGATTTAGTACCAGATAAATAAACAAATGTCGACAATACATTACTATTACGTCCATTACTTAGGTAAGTGCTAATCTCGGTGCTAAGGGTTGCAATCAATACTGATGTAAACATTTTTTTAAATTTAAAGCTTGGCTCCTAACCATTAAGGGTAGCGATAAAAACAAGAAAAGTACGATGGTTGACTACGCATCGGTTGGTTAAGTACTTAAGATTCCAAAATTTCATTAGGTAGGTAATCTTAGATTTATTTTAATAAAATGGAGGACAGGAATGAATGAACATTGAATTTGAACATTTACTGCCAGACGCTGACAAACTGCGTTTAACAACTACTTTTTAAAATTCAATAGCAATACCTGCTGGTACTTTATAAATCAAATACCCTCTACATTACACTTACATTTCAATGAAATGAACCGCCAACGCGACAAGTTGCCGGAGTTTGTTTTGTAAAAGTTGAATAAAAAATGTTTTCAGGTACCTATTCACCCCAACGTTTATTATTTTAATTTAACTTTGTTTAACAAAATTTGAAAATACAATAAATCTACCAACTTGTTTACTTTATATAAAACGTACAGTATTCCATGAACAAAGCAACCAACAAATAATTTGCTACTTCGCAATAAAATAAAATTCTGACAAATGCTTTCATTCTATTTGATAAGTAAGATCAAATAAAGATCAAATAAAAACTTTATTACGAAAACTATTAAAACTAATAATAAAGTTTTCAAATCACGGAATATCATATGGAAAGAAAATAAAACCATAGTAAATAGGTACTATAGGCTCTTATCGTTATTGGATCATCTGCTTCAAGTTAAGAAGTGAAGTGTAGTGTGAAAATGTGAAATATTTATTTATTCATAGGTACAAATAGATTCTTCATCACCCCGCATATTATCTAAGTGCTAAAAATAGTACCAAAATGTCGACTGTGGCAGGTACGTAGTTACTTTGTGTCCAAACTGTTGCTTCCCGTACTTAAGGTAGATTCCAAAGGTACGTTGGAGGTTTGTTTTAGCTGCAAATGAGCACTAACGAAACTCACTCAGCTGCGTGTCTAACTTGTTTGTTTGTTCATAACTTGTTTCACTTGCTGCTATCATGTATCATGTACTTGTCCTACAATGTTTCAGAATACATTCCAGAACGTTAGAATCGTTGCTCGCATACTTCAATAAATAGTTACGTTGTATAAATAGTTGGGTTTAGATACGTAATTGGCTTATTGCGTTTCGTCTCACCCTTATCTCAGTACGCTCTCGCATTGTCGCTTTTAATTCTACAATATCTATTTACTTACATTATCTGCTTATGTCTCTGTATAAAGTATACCAACATCAATAAACTTAGTCTTTGTGCTCACTCGCAAATTACAAAAAGGTGGGATAAACAATTTGGTTTTAAGTATTCTTTATGCAATCACCTTTTTCAAAAAATTGATATACCTACCTAAATGAAAATACCCGTTCCAATGAAACTTACTTATTCGTTAATTGAATCAATCATTGACGTTTACGTATTCGTCAGTTCTTGTTGTATAATTAATTTTCTTCATAAACGTAGCGAACTATAGAATAACGTTCTTGATTAAAAACAAACCACAGACATGAAATACAAATATCTACTCATGTTGCGAGTAAAATTCATTGTAAGTGATTAAAATAAATAAAAATTATTATTTACATTATGACACACGACTTCTGTTATACGTCAACTAACTACGTAGGTACTTTTATTTCGCTGAAACATAACAGGTGACGTAGGTATGTTAATTAGTATGTGCTATTATTTGAATAATCATTTTTCTTTCTGTTTTTTTACATTAATAGCCTACACATATGTCGGCTGTTACAAGTATAGTCACAGTTCCTGCAAAATGGCTTTTTTAAGAATGTGCCAACCTCAGAGTGCCAACGGTATTTTTGGATTGCTCAATCTCACAGAAACGTCATACTACGCTTTGATGTATACTTTATTATCATCCACGGCACTAGGTAAATAAATATTATTATGATCCTTTGCGCCACGCGCCGCCGCCGCAATGGAAATGTTTTATTTTATTCTGATTCCACCGGAGTTTAGGTACAACGTACGTGTTTACGAGTTCATTTTAGAAAATGTAAAAGCTGATTGTTTTATTCAAAACAACAACCCAACAAATTCAGGGTTTTTGTTTATTGTAGATTTGTAATATTCAATTCAATTAGCTATAATAAATAATACCAACGTTATCTATAGCATCATCAGTAATTCTATTTCTTATTATTCTTTTCAACAAAAAGATCGTAAAGAAACATTATTTGCTATTCCTAAATCACTTTGTGGTCTTATAAAAAAGGAACTGACGAGAGAGCATCCACCCCTATTATACAGGGACCCATTATGCGCTACTTTCTTTTTTGATGCCGGCATACATTTCGTTTACAGTACCCGCAAGTAAATATGGTTAAGTATATGGAATACGCAATGTTCTCGTACATTACAATAATGGCTTTATTATGGCGTGCGTGCCATAAATGATTTAAAAAGTACTGTCTTTATGAGGCTCCTAGTTCAGAGACAAGAAAGGAAAATGCGACATTGCTTATTTCCGCTGACTGAAAGACGGCATTCTGTCGGTTATGTCACGTACGTTAGCACTCCACATTAGACGACCCTCGATTCCCGTAGTCATTTTACTCCCTGTAAAATGCTCTTAACGAACTCTTTCTTCGGCTCTTTGGAAACAAGGATCACTGCATTACGAGTTCACATATTCTAGTAGTAGGTCGCAGCTGCGGTTTACTGCCGACCCGTGTTTACGAGGCTGTGTGATCTTCATAAACAGCACTCGTGGACACTCAGCCGCTCCGGGACCGTCGTTGAACTCCCCGTTATTCACTGAAATCTTGGTCTGCCTACCATAAACTTGATGGAATCTTTGCAGAGCAGAACGAGCGCGAGCTTAACACGTTCACTGTGCATCTGAAAATTTGGCAATGACCCCTCACGTGCAAATGTTTTTTTTAGTAGGAACGTCGGTATTTATAAATTTTATCTTATTATGGGAAAAAAAATCAAGTTCCGAAAATTTTATTTCCAGTTTTCCACAATTTTCTTAATGCACCATATATGGTGCATGCTCGTACGAGCTGGTTTTTACATGTCCCATATATGATGCATGCACGTACTAGATCGAAATTTAATGTCGTGATTATTATTACTTGTGGGTAGGTTCATAATTCTTTACTAAGATCAATCTGTCAAAGACGAGGTGTTAGTAAAATAAAATTGTACGCAAGTGATAGTGATAACTGCAGTGTATTTACTGTTGTTTTGTTTTGATTGAAACTATGAAACGCTCCAGACCTAATGGAAAACCTATATCAAACTATACCTATGAAGAAATTTGGGGTATTTTACAAGAAAGTGACGGTGAAGATGAAATTATGGAAGAATTGGAGGATTTGGGTGAGTGTTCTATAAATCAAGAAGAGACTATTGAAGACATTAGAAACTTTATCAATACCAAACATTTTGTATTAATTTTTACCAAACATTATTATGTCAAGCAATCAAAAATTATGTGACTTACTGTTTTAAACTAATTTTGATAAAATTTTTGTATTTCTTTTATTTTCTGAATATCTATTCAATAAGCAATAAAAAACATTTAAGTTATTTTTTGTTTTTATTTTGACATTCCTTTCTGGCAACATTTTTCAAAATGTCCTCCCGGTATTTATATGTTGCTTAGCACTTTTTCATAGCCCATACGTGTAACCTATTTCTTTCTCTTAAAATCACACGTGCATTATTTTACAAGCCTATTACTTTACAAGGGTTCGTGACCCATATGTGATGCACTCACGTATCACTCATACCTTGAAATGCCCCATATATGGGGCACGCACAGTGAACGTGTTAATCGTGATTATACTACATTTGGCTTCGTAGGGTTACCTTACTTATTTTTGTATCCTTTAAATTGACGTTGCGTGATACTTCATGATAGGAAATGGTTCTGATCTCTCTATTCTGTATCAAATGGTTGGTCAGTAATGTTACCAACGCCATCGGTATCTTGAAATAGCAGTACTACATTTAAATAATAATTACCTTTCTGTTGCTCTTAAACACGTTGCATTTGAAGACGTTGGTGGCGCCGTCTCGAGCGATGTATGAGAATATCTTGAGATCAGAGCTGTCATGTGATACGTAGAAGATGCGGTAAATTGGATGGTGCATCAATTCTACGCCTTCAGGTACCGCGTTCTTGTTGCTTCGACCGAAAATGTTTGGGCTCTAAAACAAATGAGAAAAATATTATTAAAGCAAAGTCAACAACTGAGGACTAGATAAGGGCAACCAATTTATAACATTTTAGATAAAATATCCACTAATATAAATTATTTATATTTATATATCTGTCGGAGATTACGTTCATGAAGGCTATTTTGGAACCATTTGCAAACTCTTTACTGCTAAAATGCAAGAACTGGCATGTTTCGGACTGGTTGTCACTTTGGTGCTTTCATATTTGAGTCGCTGTCATGTATGATGGATTCTGTTTGATTATTGATTTGAAGAGATATCGGCAAAGAGTATAGTAAGTATATCGGAAAACATCACGTTCACCTTAATAATTGATAACGTGATTGCAAACTACACAATAAAGCCAGTTTGTTTGTTACACGCCCACTGTCTTATTTTAACTAAAAGCTAAAACGCCACTTCTGATGACTCTCCTCGCCGACATATCTTATACCTAGGTACCTATTAAGACTTTAAATAGTGGAGCTCAAATTGATGCAAACATTCTACATTCAAGCAGGTTTTACTTCCAACTATTTGCGGATGACGAGCAAATAGCCTGCGGAATTCGTTTCAATTTGCTTTGTTTTCGGAACCAGCCACAAATAAAGCAGAATTTAATTTAAAACCAAAATCAAGCATCAATCCCTTTTGAGAGCATAATGTGAAACAGTGACTTTAAAATAATAATATCAAACACAAATTAAATTGGATGAATTACTTGTTTATCAACGTAACGAGACCGCTGAATATAGCAATTAATGAAGTTCTTATTGAAATGAAAGTAATTTATTATTCCAAACAGCACATTTAATATCAATAGGACCCTAATCACATAGTACCTACTCATTACAGACTCTTGTAACTCGGATTTATTTCCTTTAAAATTGATGTAGCGATTATATTAAAAAGGTTTTCATTTCATTTCCTTTGCAGGTGGATAATTACTTTATTTAGCCGCGTACTTTTTTAAGCCAAGGACTTTTCATCTCCAGTTACTATGATCAGAGGTTTAGAGTTATAGGGTGGCTATTTAACGCCCCAAGAGGGTAAGAAATAGACCCCAATTAAGGCTTAGCTGGTTAGCACGTAATTACAAGCTATTGCTTGGCCGATAACAAGTGGGAGATTCTCTTGTACGCGTTCCCTTATTTAGTACCGGATTATACTCGTATCCATAGGATCGCAAAAATTCCATGACTAAAGCAGTTACATTATTATAAGCGTTAGTACTTTCATTAAAACCATAAAGTAGACAAACACGTCTGAAAACCACATCGTTGTTTTTGGTTCAGATTGTCGTTAGCAAAGACCGTTCAAACTATTTTCAATAGAGCTGAAATGAAGCTGGAGCGTATCTGCAGCGAATTAATCTAGCTCGTTATAATCCACGCCCAGTTTAATCAGTGTAGAAGAGTTCCAGTATCAGACCACATTCATGCGGCGCCATTTATAGTGGAAATAAGTCTTGAATGCCCCTATTTTATTTCTTTATTGTTTTTCTCGTAAAAATCTTTTAAAACTTTCGTCACAGACACATACTGAAAGCATTAAGGTAATTGTTAACAACGTAGATGGGTAAATATTACCAATTTGCTGATACGCAAAGAAAACAGCTATAAAACTTAGTACCTATAACAAGGTAATTTTAATCATAAAATTATTGTTGTCTGTCAACATAGACGGTGGCGGTGTTTTGGTTGTTTAAGCTTTCTAAGGTTTCTTTAAGAAATATTAATTCAATCTTCAACAATAATAAATGTAAGAGTTCTTGTTTTCGTTACGTAAGTAAACTTTACGAAACTTTAGGTTTAGTTTGATTTTCAATGAACTGAGGTATTAAACGATTCCTTATAAAATATATCTGACATTTAAGTATAACAATATTAACGATATTAAGCATGAAAATAGAAAATCTAATAATGTATAGCAGAAAATATTCTTATATTATGTTCGAATCGAATGATATGTCATTCATCAAAATCGGATGACTAGTTTAAACGGTATATACTAATTGAACAAACCTACCTACATGTACATTAACCACTTTGCTTTAGTCGAGTAAAATGTGTTGGCTTTGAGCGATGAATAGAAACGTCGTCGTTATAAAGAGCTCGCTTGTCCATTATTTATGTCAAGCAGTTCTCACAGAAGTGGCTAAGAATATGAAGAGCCACTGAAGAACACATTTTAGACATCAGGGGCCTAGAAATTCCCTAACGACTACTACCCAAACAATAACCGGACCCTAGATAAATATACTCATTTGCAATATTCCAAGGGAAATTTGAGAATACGACTAACTTAGGAGTTAATATACTCGTAGTTATGCAAATTACTTTTTCCTTACTTCAACGCCATATTCATTAAAATTTTAAGTAGGATTTATTTTTATGTTTTATAAGTTGCCGCTGTAAAATTCAGTAGCAGTTAGTCCAAGTTATAACAACACAAAATTGTCAGTTAGTGGTTATGAATAAATTGTGTGGAAATAGTGTAGGCCACACATGTAGAGAAGCTTCAACATCTTTATAATAATATGACTAAAAATATTGGCAATTTCTGTAAGAAAATCAGAAGAATCAAGATAGATCAGTATTGTTCGGGCTCGGCAAAGGGTCCCTTACAAAAGGAGTTCCTGTCCCGAAGACAGGAGTTGACAGCTTTCCATTACACGGCTGTTGATTAATGGCCGTAGCCCGAAAAATTACCGTCGACACTCACTCCTATCCCATGCTATGGAATAAACGATATTAGAGCCGCGAGAAATCTAGTCGGATCTTTTTTGAGTCAATTTTCACGTGACAAGGGTTTAAATAAAGGTGGTTTCGAGTTGCCAAGCTTTTCATAGCAAAGTGGTTAGAACAGAATCTGATGCTTATCGAATTTTTCAATATAACTTCGGTCGGAGCCCACCCCACGGCGGCTATGTAAATTTTATCAGAATTTCATGAATAAAAAGAGGCAAGTGCCTGAACAGGTCAGTATGTTTTTGAATAAAACAGTCAAACGACCTCACCTCACTTGGGTTTGGGTGACACTATATTGCAACGTACTTAAAGCTCGAGTAACAGAAAAATATATGTTTTCGACACGAAACTATTGTTTAAAGTAATAAGATGGTGTTTGTAATGAGGTAATCTTTTGAAAAAGTTCACTAAGTTGTTACTGTAATCCGAGCTAAAGCGTCAGAAGATAATTAAATCGAATAAATCTGTTCGCTCGTGGCGCGGCGCCGTCTGAAATGACATCAGACACACTGACTCACTCAACACCGCTCCGGCACCAACTTTGTAGGTAAGATACCTCAGAGCTTCGCTAACGTAATGTTCGCGGTTCACTTGTCCTCAATTAGGTCCTATCGGGTTGCGAAGGATCGAACAGAATTGACATACCTGCCTATAAATAGAAAAAGTAATATGGTACATAGCTCTTTTACCTTATTTTTCGTCTTCTTCTTTCGAGTTGTAATCCTCACGCCGTCAGTTGACACATCTACCGTCACTTTTCGCTTTTTCACGCCCTTCGCCTTAAACTCGTACTGAAATATAAAAAAATAGGTATAACTACAAGTACCCACATCAAAATATTAAGTAATAAACAAGTACGTAGAATTTAATAAAAATCTAAATAATACTCCTTTTTCTCCTTAAAAGTTGTAATTTGAGGATTACTAAGCTACTAAGCTAATAAGATAAGAGGGTTTTTATTATGATGTTTTAAATTCACCTTGGATCTTCTTTGTCTCAGATACTTTCACTTTACATAATGTTTAGCTAATGGATTAATAATCTTCTTGCCTTTAGATTTTTTAAAAGCTTTGTTTAGTTTAGTTAGAAGTGCGATACGAATAGGTTTGCTTATTTTATCATGTTATTGTCAAAAATCATTGAATGCTTGCTAATTAGTAACAAACTTTTAATGGCTTCAAATCCCGATAGACGATATTTTGATGTTAGAGTCGAAACCGCATAGAATTGCAAATGTGAGCAATTGTGGTTGGTTGCTCACTTTGTCAGCAGTTCAACTCAGATTATATTGCACGTAATTCGAACAAACTTTAAACTTTACCGAGGAAAACTCACAGAGAGTCAAAAGTCAAAACTGATTCACAAATGAGAGAGAACCGCGCCAGAAACTGTTGATTATACGTCCAGTATCAAATGAAGTTTGAATTTAAATACAAACTAGTAAAGTAGGTACATAATCCCCGTTTTTCCGGTGTAAAGAGAATACAAAGTACCTCTTTCTTTATAAATATTTTGAGTTGAAAATCCCGACAAAAGAAGATACCTACTATTAACGATGATCTAAAGTATTTGCAAAGAATTTACGTTTATAAGCGTAAAAAAATTTCGGTCAATTTCTTCAAGTGACAAGGAAATAAGTGGCTGTGATCGGATCACAAAGGTCTCGGAGTGTTATCTTTCGCGTAAGCGGGTCCGTGTAGGGACGGTCGCGTTACATTGAAATATGAATATGACACGAGGCGACGCGCCTTCAGCCTGAATATAAATGAATCTCACTTTATACGTACTTACGAATTTTTCGAATAAAAACACCCATCGAATGGACAAATAAGCCCCAGATTTTTACATTCCCTTTTCTGTCGCCGCTAGGTACGTACCTTATCTTTCAGATAACATCATGTTAAACGTGCCTTAAACGTAGGTATTTTATTTCAGAACAAATCTTGAAGGTAAGAAATTTTTATTAACGTTTCTGCTATGAATAAAATTTACGAATTAAATTCAAGTGTACCTAGCAGACAGTTCCAATTTCCTATTTACCTATTTATG
The DNA here is from genome assembly GCA_947563765.1 of Anarsia innoxiella. Lineage (NCBI taxonomy): Eukaryota > Metazoa > Arthropoda > Insecta > Lepidoptera > Gelechiidae > Anarsia > Anarsia innoxiella. The sequence continues at coordinate 7,566,450 of OX387390.1, forward strand.
AACCTTTGTGAGAAGTTAGTTATAATAAAAATTATTACTTAATAATAAAAAAAAAACAATATTGACTCTCGTGGTGTACCTACCGAGTTCATATTTCATGAAGCCCATAAAAATCTAATTTGTGGAGTAATGCTGAGCTGACCCTATAGATCTAATATTTATAACTACTCGTACTTCAAAAACAGCAATGAAGAAAAGTATTTCGTTTCCTACCGCGGACGTGTTACAAAACAAAATGTATTTTCCTAAAGTTTAAAATTATGCCCCAAGAATTGAGAAAAACCTCGGAAGAGGTAACTGTGCTGGAGTCGAAAGTTCGCCTCGAGACGGATACAAATTAGTTTATCTCCGAAACGACGACGCGACGCGACGCGACGCGACGCCACACGGGGCTCCGGATGTATTTTACTTCAGTTAAGACATTTACTAAGTATCTCCTCTTTTAAAGTTTTTGACAATGAAAACTACGTTAGTTGCAGTTGGTTCAGTTTTCCGCTCTTTAAAGATGAAATTGCAGTTTTAATTATTCACCGCGAAAGGCGTTTCGTTGCCATACAATTTGAAGGTAGAGTGCCTTCGAATTAAGAGCTCGTCTCATCTATTGGTCTTTAAAAGACTTCCCAAACTATGTTCAGTGTTCAGTCCATCAGTGAACGGAGATGTAAAACATCAATGATTCACTAAATACATGCTTGCTCAAAAACCTTATAAGTAGGCAACCAATAAGTGATTTTTTATTGTATCAACTCATAGTTGGTATCAAACACTGCATAATGGACTATTTTTACAATACTTGCTTACCAACATAATGATGACATCGAATGCGGAAAATTAAGGGGTCCTTTGTCTTTAAGTTTGAACAACTCTAGCGTGGCAAAACCAATCTCCCGTCTTTTGATAATTTAAAAATTGATTTATATGTCAAGCCTCCAATCATAACGAGGAAAATTATTCTTTTGACTACAATATTTAAGCAAACCTAGGTATAACCTACATAATATATTAAATAACTTTATGTTATTTTTTCTTGCTCAGTGTTTCTAAAGACCAAAAGTTAGTATTGACCTACTGCAATATATTTTTTTGTATTTTTGGATATCATCATGTAAAAACAAATCACATTTAGGTTCTTAATTTTAAGTATTTTCAAATACGTTTTTGTTCAGAGTTTTGTTCAAAAATTTTTCTAACGCTTTAGGTAAATAAGTATATCAAAATAAAGACACATTTATGTATACGTAATAGGAAAATAAAAAAGGTAAAGTGAAGTTGGTAGGTAAGCAGGTATATATTAAACTTACCCGAACACGGCGCATGGCTGCGACGATCTCGACACGGCTTGTCGGCCGAGGCACGTCCATAGTCCCGATATACTGAAACAATGAAAGACAATTCAAGTACGGCACGTAAACTCAAGAAAGAAATATCTAAACAGTCCAGCCCTTCGTTATTTTTATTCCCACAATGTAGAAACCTGTAAAACACAAACACGAAAACTTGTAAACGTCAAACTTAGTCTGATAGAGATAGAATCATAAACGTTATAGAGTTAATAGATATTGGTATAAATAAGGTCATATTATATATTTGTCATCTTTGTTTCACATCTTAATTTAAGCTGTTATGCTGTGTAACTATTTCTGTAATTAAGTACTTACTTAGTAGGTACTTACCTACTTAGTTGTTATTATAATAATCTCTTGAGATGCGCTAAGACTTAAGATCATTGATCTCAATATCAAAGACTACTTCCGTAACAGATAATAATCCATAGTAACATATTTCCTTGTGATAAGAATTATTAACGATTATTCTTAGTACCTACCTATGTTAATCCATACTAAGCTGCGTAAGCAGCTGTTATGTAAATTGTGCGTGTATTTAATAATTATTTTTATCGAAGAACATCATTCGTACACATATTTGTAATAAAATGTTTGAAAAATTCTAATATTTACGCATCTACCTGCTGATAGTATCAAAGCAAAGTTTTCGTTACCAAGCCATTGCTCAGTTACTTTAGATAGGCTTACGTAAAAACCGCTCAATTACGTAGGTACTCTTGCCTAAAAAAGTTTTTGAAAGGCGACGAAATTGAAAATTATGAAACTATAAAGATTATCGAAAGTCGAAGCAAATAATAAACTCTTTAAAAATGATTTAAACTCAATTTCTACTGTACCTAAGCGATGCCTCAGTACCGCTGGCATACCGTGTCTACTAGCGGTGATTCCGGTTGATTTCCGTCAAAAGGAAGCCGGCCTCATAACGTCGAGTCGATTTGACTTCCCACCATCTTCCTACCTTCCCACGCTTCCCACAGCTGATGCTCTTTCAATACATTTCATTAATTTTATTTCAAATTTAATCAGAATAAAGTTTTGGATTTTGTGAGCGTTAGCTTAGGTAGGTTAAATAGGTACCTACTCTTTTAGTAAATTAACAAACTAACTAAATGACAGTACGTGTCGTAAAATCATTAAAATTTTAAATTTTCTCTAATTTTCTTTCAGTTGAGTACCTACTTAGAAACCTAAATGTGGACTCACTACGTACTAATACAAAATGGTATTTTTTGTAAGAGCGAAAAAATCTATGCCAGCAGCAGCTTTGATTGAGTTTCGGTAAATTAGATACGGAGTTTCGTTTGCTGGTACCACTAGTACTTACCTATACCGCCTTAAGGGTTGCTCATTCGTCTCAATTTGTCCGCTCAGAGAGTGTAATGTTTACAAAAGTGCGCTCTCCCTATAGCGGTGAATAATGCTTCAGTTACGTTAATGCTTCTTTATTTCTTATGCGTGCGTAAAAAGGAAAGCCGGGTTAGCTAGAGCAAAGTTAAAAACGGGTGGACGAATCTGGTAGCTTCATTCTAAGCCTGCCCCAAATACCAGTACGTGTGTGAGTGCCGGCGAGGAGACAACAAAAACGCGACTAAACGAGTTTGGAATTCTGATTCGGGAGCCCTCGGATGAGTTACAAAGAGAATTTACTGCACAAACCCATTCGCAAACAAAGGAAACTTATTAACAATTCGTGATATTCCTCACGCCAAGTTTAGATACTTTTTCCACGTAAGATCACAAATCTGTGCTAATCCAAATTCAAATTCAAGTACGTAGGATGTTGTAGGTTGATACTAATTGCTTTGCATTGACCATTTCAAATGAAGTTTCATTCATTGGAACCACAGAAAGCCTTCACTTGCTTCCCTAGTAATAAAACTGATAATTGAATTTTCTGCAAACGGCGAGTTGATGCAAGCCAGTTGTTCGCAGAACCTATTTCGCAACATCTAATTTAGTTAAGAAAATTAGATTCCTCTTTGAAATACCTTATTAAAGAAAGCCAAGCTACCCCGAGCTTAATTATACTACTTGCAGTATTGTCACATTTATTTTAGTAGAAACATTTCCTTGTGTAATAAAATAAGAATTTCAGCGTTGAGTCGTAACAATCATTTATCTTAAAGAAGGTGAGAGGTGATGGATTGTGAAAGTAATATTTGTTGAATGGGACGCTATTCGTGCGGGCGCTGAGTAGTCTAGGCAGGAATCTCCAGGCGGATAGAGAACCGGTCTCGTGAAGGTCACGACTAACCACGCTGTAGCCGCACGTTCGAATGGACTTCGACGCAGTGTAGTCCAACACAGGGAAAACACAATTCATACGTTACTAATATCTATATATACGCACACAAATTTAAAATCATTCAACCAAAATGTTTAGTTAATTGAATAAACTTTCAAAAAACATACCTACTTAAGTATGTAAATCTCTGGGGAGATCAAACAGTTCAGGAACAAACATAAAAAGTGGAAGAGCGTAATTGCTCACAGAATTTCTGTATTTAAACAAACGATCCAAGGGATTTGGAGGGTTCCGTAAAAAAAGTAGCCCACGGAGAGTTTCCATTTCGAATGCTCTACGAACTGAAAAAAGGTTAACAGTTGAAACTTTTTGCTGGAAGAACAATCGTCTCTTCGAATTTGAATAAAAGTTCCTCTCTTATTAATGGATTCGGGGTGTTAAAGATTGAAAAATTATGTTCACAAATTTTTGTGGTGACTGAAGACGACAGGGTGCTAGGTAGGGGATGTTTTATTGATGCCCGTATTGTGTATTCACTGCGCTGAAGGAGGGCTAATGTAACCGACTCGAGGTTTACGATGAAATCGAATTTGATAAAACTACTTATGCATTATTCACAATACCTACACAATCTTAAGTATGAAGGTGCGCGTTCACTTATCCATTTCGGTCGGACCGTATGAAAATATAATGGTTTGCTATTGACGGAGTCCCAGATACATACATAAAAAATCCCACCCAATGGGCGTTAAGTGTGTGCCGGATGAAACCGGTTCAATTTGGTTCACAAAAGACCAAATAGGAAAATATACTTATCTGACAGATAATTTTAGTTTCTTTATGAGTCTAAGCAACAATACTGCATTCAAACGGAAACTTGTCACCAAGCACAAAGTAAGTAGGTAATTTCAGATGCTAAGGGTTTGACCCGGTATTCATTATTCATTCATTGGCAGCTTATTTCCGTTCGCTGCTTTTTCTGCTATAACCAAGAATTTACACAATTTAAACGAGCTTTAGGCGCTGAATTTTGATAAGTACTTATCCCCTGTGAACCCGATAATTTATCTCGACATTTTTAACATTCTATAATCATTACGTAGACTAAAAAGAAATTATGAAAATTCAAATAAAAAAGCAACTCTGTCTCCTTGTTTTTGAAATTTGCAAACAAAATAATTTACAATAAGTCCCGAAGGGTGGTTATCTGTAGGAAACAAAAAACGATCTCGTTAGCTATCACGGTTTCATTTTTTGCTGAAATTCTTTACCGAAACCAAAATTGCCTTCTAAACAAAGCTTCAATTAAACTTTTTGATCCACCTTTTAGTCGTTGTCGATGATATAATCTTCAAGAAATATTGCTGTTCTTCCATAACAGGTAAACAGTAGTAAATTACTCTTGCTAACACATGACTTTCATAAATCTGCTTTGGAACATTAATGCGGGGCACGTAGACAAGTGAGTCGACGGAAATTAAACACAAGGTGCTGTCTCCTTAAGAAATTAATGCTTGTACCTAGCTCCCACAAGGTACGGCTTTAATTTGTAACAGCAAAACACGACAGCATTCACTCATATCATAAATACATTTTATATCTAGGATTCTAGAATGCATTTAAATCTAATAACTCCATTATGCATGAAATCTAGTTCAGTTTTTATTTTCAATCATCGCAAGGCAACAAAGGTGCGTTGTTATTCATACCAATGCTATCAAAACGTGTCAGCTTAGGCTAGTACCGGTGGTGTTGGTACCTGTACAGTGTAATACAAGCGGCCGTTCTTAATTGATATTCAAAACGTAGGGCCAAAACCGACAGCGGTGACGGTTTCCATTGCTTAAATAAATCGTTAAATTTATTCAATTTGATTACCGATCGATTTCCACCACCTCTTATTTCCGAACAAGCGGTGGTTATGGATTTGCCAACTGAATATTAATATCTATCTTTTTTAAAATTATACAATTTTAATTTGATACTAGTTTCCAGTTCAGTGATTAGATTACAATAATCCGAAAATATGATTATAGTGAGTTATACAAGTTATAGTGATTTATTAAGCTTGATTTCATTTGTTTTTTTTGAAAAGTTTGAACAACGTCGAGTAGCTTGCCAAAGTGGTATCCGAAACCCCTCCACCCTACTAAAAGCATAAATAAGAGACACAAAGGTTGAGCTGAGCTAAAACATCAGCCGAATATATTCTCAACAACGAGAAACATCATCAAGGGCAATCTTGGGTAAAGACGGCGAGACGAGCTCGATTGGAACAATCAACACTGGCAAAAGCAGGCGATGCCAATCCTGTCGCACGCTGACTGTGTCCTTTGCCCAGTAGGTACATGTTAATAAAAGCGTTACGTACAGCAGTAAATTTAGTGTCTTATGGGTATTAAGGTGTATGATACTTAAGTAAGTAAGTAGATATACGACATTTTCCTAAGAATGATAATGAACATTCAAATTGTTGGTTAATTAAGCTTCGATCAAAGGGATTTCATCTGAGCAATTCGAGCATCAAAGTCAAATTTTGGGGTGAATAATTTAGTACCTAATTGAATTAGTTTAACTAAATAGGCTTAATAATTAACTTAATTTTGCTTTAACGAAGAACCAAGGAAATGCTTAAAGTTTACCATAATATCTTACATAAGAAATTATTTAGGCAAAAATACAAAATCGGAAGTTTTACGGTGTTTTAAAAACTTGCTAAAAATAAGTTTAAATAAACTAGAAATATTTTTCACACAACTTTATTCAAGTTGTAGTTTCCTCGTGCAAAGGGTAATCCAATTACCTACCGTTCTATTTCGGAAACCGCATCGTTACTATAAAATAAAACAAACGATCTATTAAATAGATATCCAATGAAGATAGGGACCAGAAAGCCAGATTTGATATTCAAGGAAAGCTTTCACACTGTAATGTGAAATATCTCCTCTAAATAAAAATGAATGTTACGACACGCTCAGCAAAGTATAGGTGGTTGCTATTTGTCAGCAAATGATGTTCATAAAATAGCTAAAATAAAACATGTAAAATTTCCTTTGGTTCCAAGGATACATTCGCTTAGCTTCGCATTTTCTACTTACAAAATAATAATAACAGTTTTATAACTTGCCATTGCCACTAATGACTAGCTTTTGTTAATAATTTCTAATTTACTTCATAACTAAGTAAGTACTTGATCAATCACCTTAAAATTGAAAACTGATTTAGGATTAAAAATTAATTGGAAAACACTTTCAATTATTACAATTAATTTTTGTTTGTTTCACAAACTTTGCTTTACAATTTAAATGAATTTGTAGAGAGAGTAATGAAAACACATTAAAAATAGCAATGTACAATTCATCAGCGCGGACAGCTTTTTGTAGCACTGAATACAACGAATAGATTCTGTTTACAAAATAAAATTCAATCTTCGTTACGGCGACCGTTGGATTACAGGATTCTGCCAGCGATGTGAGAATCTTTAATGTATGAAAGACAAATATTTAGTAAGAAGACCTAAGTAGGACATTTTGACAAAACGTCGCCACTCAGGCCACAAGGGCCTCTTGCGACGCGTAAACGGATTACGAGGGTTCGCGGGCCCTTGTTAAAATCAAAGTGTTGACTGCGAACCTAATGGCTGTCAAAGCCGACCCGTTGTCGAGCGACTAGCTCCGTCCATCATCTCTGACTTGTTACATAATTATCGTATGCATACATCAAAATGTTAAATTGAGTAGGTACATACTGTACTTCTATTATTCGAGAAAGTAAATGTAGGTACATTTATACTTCGGTAAAATACCTACATTTACAAACTACTTACCTAAGCTATAAAACGCTTCATACAAAGAAAATTTGACAAACGCTGCCAACGCCTACGAATACAAACGAAAAAATGCTTTGATCTAAAAATGTCCTCATTGTTCCAAATTAAATTCCTTCTATAGAAGCTTACCTACTACGAAATGTGTATAAAAGTTGGTCAACAATATAAATAAGGTTGGATATCCCGGCAAAATCCTAAAGGCCGGTTGGGAAATATTATCCTCAAAGTAACTTCTTCCCGCTTTATTCGCGTCTGTCAGGCGCAGGTGACTCTGCGCCCGCAATAACTTTCAATTCGTGAAACCGCCTCTATACTTCACCTACTTGCAGGAAGTTTGTACGTAATGAAATTGTCATCGGATCGAAAGCCTGAGGGCTAACTCGATTCAACTCTCTGCAGAATAAACGATTTAAAGAGAATATCTTATTATACTTCTAACTCGGTACGGTTTATTTACAATTTTGGTAACTAGGTACTTTGATTTGTTCAGTTAGATTTGTATTTTAAGACAAATGTCATCAACAGATAACACCTGGGTACATGAAAGGAAACACGAAAATTAATTAAACTGACTTAGTTCTTAGAATTCAAACAAAAGGTTTGATGTACAATTACGAGCTTAGAAACGGCGGCGATCCTAATTTTTTGAGAAAAGTTATGAAAAAACACCAATTCCTACATAATTATATAAGATCAAGACTTTTAACGGTAACATTTGATAGAGCGGGTCTAATACAGAGTTTTAATGCGAATAAATTATAAAAATATAGTGAATATTACATTCGAGTAGCCGATATCAGGTCGTAAAAGTAATAAATGAGGCTTAGCGCTAAATAGATTTGCAGCTGGATTGGATTTTGAATTGAACCGACAGAATGATGGAGAGAAGGGTTCGGCTCAGTAATATCGTCTTTATTGAAGCACGGACGTAAAGAAGATCATTCGTTACCGTGTGTTTAATAAAAAGAAATATACCTAAAGAAAGATTGTTTTAACATTTCTTTCTAAGATATTTGGGATTCGGTTAACATCACCTAAGTAAATACTTACAGTAATAAGCTTCTGTTATAACAGTGAGCAGCTTGGAGGCAAGTTTTCAGAACGTTATTATAATGTAGGTATCATATATTTAATGTATCCAGTTAATGCTAAGAAGCTTGTAACAAGTTAAATCTTTGCTAGGGGAAATTTCCCTCAGGTATACTCAATCTAGAGAGGTAGATAGGTATATAGTTACCAAAGTAGAAATATGAATAGGTAACGTAATAATTATATGCTCAGAAAATTATTGCTTTCAATTTCAACTTCATGGTTCCCTCACAGGAAAATGAACGATTTCAAAATTCCGCATTTTTCAATTACGATTGCTATTTTAAATGAAGCCTTTTAAACGGTTGGTTGAACTTTCACAACTCGGGGAAAAACTCTTCCAAAGTTAGATGAAATTATTAATTATATAATAAGGTAAGTGTTCATTTTTGATTAAATTGTAAAAGACACTAATCCTCCAATCTAAATAAAATACGTCTGTCATAAATAAATTGCTATAGCATCATTAGATTGCAAAATAACAATTCAAACTTTAAATTCCGAATCCATTGACATTTCTGGCAGTTATTTACGACCTCCTATTTCATGGCTGGCTTCGTCTAAAGGGGTCACCGCTTTGAATTTGAACCGTTATTTGTTTTACGATAGAAACTTCGTCATTTCTGAAGGAAAATTAATAAACAACTAAGTATTCTATTCAATATACTTTACTGTAGGTCCTTATCGACATTTCTATCGGAAATATCGTTCAAATACCGCATAAAACAAGCAAATAATAACCTTTTTCCGTGAAATAAATATTTAAAATAGGATTGTATTTGGTCCAAAAAAATGATTTTCAATTGAACCTGAATAAATAGCAAAAAGAGTTTTAATATTTAAAACTGGTATTAGTTTCCAAACCAATTCTGGTAAAGTAAGAGAACACCGCTGAAACCTGTAAAGTCGTGAAGGTAATTATTAACAGCAATTTTACGTAATGGAGATATTATGAAATGTTAATGTAAATTAGATACCATCAAGTAACCAGGTGGCTTTATCATGCATTACAGTGAATGCTTTTAAGTATTACCTACGTAATAATTAGTCATACAAAACGACAGAGTTACAAATTTGCTATTAAGTATGATGTAACGAAATAATCCTTTGTAATATCAAATGTTATAAATTACCTTGATACAATTCTCAAAATATTTTGGCTTGCAATTGTAAGCTTAGAAGTTACATCAATTTGTCAGAGATTATGATATCATAAAGTTTGCAGGCTAATTTGTAAGTTGTAGACTAGACCGTAGTACGCTCGTGTAGCAAACTCATCCACTTAGTGCTACAATTTTTCAATCGCATGGTGGGTGGTTTATTTATGTAACAAAAATAACATGTAATCATAACTTTTAATCATGAGCTTCACGGAGTTTCATAATGATGTCAACTCAGCTATTACATTAAGAGAAATGTCCAATATTTCCTTTTGAAATGAACCCTTCGCAAATTCCAACAATGTTTTACTTTAACGAGTCAGAATGGTTAAAAGCAATAATCCAATACGCAGTATTATTCGTGAATAAATTTTACAACAAGTCGATCAACAGAAATAAACGTCCCAGATTAATTGGCAAAAAGATTGTAATACACTAAGGTTGAGTTTGGACACGAATCGTAATAACTGAGGTTGGTACTGGGCAAACACTGAAACATTCTCAACGATTGATATTTCGCAACTTTGTTGGCTAGAAACTAGAACGCTACACTACCTAGGTACTCATTAGAGTATATACCATTTATATTAATAAATGGTAGAAGCCCACTATCCAATTTTCAGAGCGGTTTAGTGCACCTTGATGAGTACCTACTTAGAGAAACCGCACTCGAATGAATCACTTGCCTCTCTAAATGCTTGTTTTGCAACACAAGTAGGTACATGATACTCAATAGGTACTACTCGTATTTTAGTTTCTATGACACTAGTTTAGTGACTATTTTATAAATCAGTTTCATCACAACTCAATCACTTGTATTCATATCAATATAATCCTGAACCTTGATTTGATATACATGAGATTGCGTTCTATTTTATGTTTTATTTTTGAACCGCACTGAAATTCAGATGAATTCATGGAAATGAAAACAGCCAGTTTGTGGTTCATTTATTAATTTCGATATAAGTAGTTGTAAAATTCAATTTCTATTTGGTCTCTGTAGTTTGGAATTAGGTACTACGAATAAACTATATCTTGCGAATCAATACCTCTCGTTTAAATCACGGTTAAAACTATTCAACTGTGTAACCCAACTTTTTTAAAGAACATCCGTCAATAATTTTCTTTTTTGTCTTTGTCTTTTGTCGGAATATACACACTTGAGTGATTTTTAATGTTATTTTAAACGAGAGGAATCGCCATGCTACTTTGCCGCCTTTATAGTGGCATGAAACGAAGAAAAACAGGTAGGACTTTTAGCTCACATAATCCTAGTAATTGCTTTCGTTAGACCTCTACATAACGTCCGCGCCAAAATGTGAGCTTTGAATAAATAATTCCCTGAATTGCAGTGGTTTGATCTTAGTGGTCCATCAACTATTCAGCTGGCATCCACAGGCGCACTAATTATGCAAATTCGTCGAGCGAGTGTTAGCTTTCCCATTAATATGCTGCCTAAATTCAATTTCCGGTTTTAGCTCAAGTGGTTTTTGTAACTTGCCTCCTAGCATTGTTTGACTTACGAGTTGGTTTGAACACAATGTAATGTGGTTTACGAGTACAGCTATTGTCATGGATTGTGATAGATGTTTAACATTTAAATAAGAAATAAAGTTTATATCCTCAGGTTCGTCTGTTTCTACTTAAAAGTCAGGTACATTTACACGTAGCTCAAGCGTTGAAAAGCTCCAGAATTGGATTTGTGTTTACTGTAGGCATAGCGACGCGAATGATTGTAATTCGAAGGCGTTCACAACGTCGAGGCATTTAAATAGGTTCGACCGACGCTGCTGCGATCGAAGCATTCCAATGTCTTTCATTCTATCTGTCTTTTTCCGCCAGACACCATAAATAAATCTGAAAACTTTTATTCATGAAAATACCTTCATACTTTACAGTTGTGTTTATATACTTTACAGTTGTGTTCACTCTAGGTTCACACAGAATAAACTACTTACTTAATTTTTCACTACACAAGATTATGATTTTCAAGAAAACAGAAAGCACACAGACAATTTTCCTCAATTTTCTACCTCTATAACTAATTCAATAGTTGAATACAAAACCGTCTTGAGGAGATGAGCATATTTTCTATTTTAAAACAGCTATGTTATCGATTAGCGCATTTGCAGAATAATTCAGCAAATCAGTTTTGCATTCTGAATAATAATGAACCGTACCTGCTTATCTATTCCGTATTAATTACAGCGATACGTAGATGCTTAGAAAATATACATTGATACGTTACTCATGCTGTATAATAATGAATATGCGAACGCACAGCACAGGTGTTTGTTAACCTTATTTCTGCCATTATGACACACTCTTCCGGATACCTACAAATACAACATTTCGCAATGTTGAATGAAGGCAGTTACCAATTAAGGATCGATTACAACAAAGGAAACCAAAAATTTACGAGCAATTATTGTGCCACGTGTAAAACATTTAGAACTGCCGCCGCCACGTAAAAGTAGTAACGCGCAATAATATATGACCTGTAGTTACGATGCGACTGGACTGTCTGCAGATAGAAACAGTCCAGTCATTAAATATTTGCGAACGTACAGACGAAAAGATAGAACACTGGATAAATCTAAGTTTACAAATCTTACTTAGATATAATAAAGATTTTTGCAAACAGGTGGCGTTTGGGTTACCAGTTTCGCGTGTTATACCTATGAAGCGACATTAATCGGTGTAATTTTTGATTAGATCAATCGTCAAAACGGCCCAACATCGCAAGTGAGATAGATAAGTCTTAGGTGTACAAGTTCAGTATTACTTTCCCAATAGTAAACTAATTAGTATCTGGTAGTGCGAGCTAGCCGTCTAGGGTAATTAGTCAGACCGGTAGTCTCCTTCAAAGATTCTCAAATTTTATTACGTCAAAAGAAAATCTTCTTTGACTTTTAATAAACAGTCCCTCATTAGTGCAGATCTCGATATAAAGTAAGTACCTACACACGCATCATTATAATTAAAATTACCTACCTACTTAAAAAATATTATTTGTTGTTGTTGTTGTTATCAGCCCATATATGTCCCCACCGAGGGGCACGAGCCTACTCTCGTACAGAGAGTGATTTACGCTCTCGTAAATCAAAGGTCACGGTATAATGAAACTTTTTTCAAAAATTATGATTCGAAAAACGGAATTTTCGTCATATAAGTCGTTGATGCGTTTTTTATTTTGAATGAAAGGTGTAGACAACGGCAGCAAAGATTTTCATAAGGCACAATACACTCTGCAACTTTGTATCTACACCCATTATTTCCGCTGCAAATAAATAATCAAGAAAAATAGACAAAGGCGTATAAAAGTTGTAACATTCCGGAGTATGCTATCAATAAGTGTGGGATAAGTAAATGATGGATAGAGTAATTGCATTCGCCCAAACAAGTTAGTTGCGTACTCCACGAATTAAATTACACGCGTAAATACATCTATGTTAGTCGTAATATCAGGTATGTGATTTAATTATCACTGTTGGAGTAATTAACATGAGTATTGGTATCAGGTGGAATGTGATCATACTTTACATGTCTAGGTATTGTAATATTCTAATAGGTACATAAGTAGGTATATTACAAAGCTTCTTAATTAAATTTGAGATTGATCTGGTTTTAAATAAATCAGTCCAAAGAAGGTTTACGAATAACGCGATTGTCCAATTTCGTATACGTGGATGGATGATGACAATTTTGTTTTCGTGCATCACTTAGATAATTTAAAATAAATTGGACATATATATGTATTTTTCTTTTACTTTTACTTTTTTCTCTTTGACTAAAAATGACAACGATAACACTGGGTTAAAGTTTCTCGTGACGTCACGCCTAAGTACAATTTTTCCCTAGGAGTGACGTCAAACGCCCCCACACCGTATCTTTGATGCTCAGTATCTTTTATTTATTTATGTAATTCGAGAAAGCAAAAAAATATTTGGCCAATAGTTTTAAACGATCTAAAGACGGACTCAGCGTAATGCCATTTTATTAATGTAGTTAGCATTCCAATTGTTTTGTTTTTTTTTTAAGAAATAAATTGTTTTTTTTATTCGAAATAAATCTTAAGATATGGAACAAGTAAAATTAGTCCAAACATAGTTCCAGTCCCATACAAAAAGGGTACGGCCTCGGCTTACGCAGCTTCGTAAAGCAAGAACAGTAAACACCCGGAGGGTCTCCGACGAGCTGAACAAAACAGACGAGGTTCTTGAGCCTATTCAAATAATACAGCATGTATAACAAGAGTAAAGTCTGTATTATTTATAAATACAAATGGCAACGACGACACTTTAAAGTTTATACTGGCTATTGACGAATCAACTTTTGAACAAAATCTTAATTTATTAAAGGTACTCAACCTATGTTACGTACCTTGAGTACTTATTCGTTAAATAAACCACAATGTTGAAACAACTTGTTCATTATTTTAAATGAATTTGTAAACTGAAATTGGAGTGCAGCCGGCTGATACAATATCCACAGCATAATTGGTTAAATATACACCAATATCCAGCTCAAAATACGGTATAAATAAATCAAAAAGATAATTGAGGAGATTCATTTAAATTCTGAAATTGGGATTTCAATCAATTTAAATATATTAATAAATTATTCTTCCTTTTCGTCGTTCTTTAAAAATTAATTGTTTAGCAAAGTGCTCATACATTACAGTAAAAAATTTCATCACGCTGCTGGTTCAAAGTCCTACATCCTACACTAATTAATAATTAGTGCCATTTTTATATACGAGTTTATTGATTTAATAATGTAATTATTAAATTATTATATCAGCGGATAGAACAAGGATCCAACCGTCGGCAAATAAAAAAAAATACCAGCATAGAATAAAAATATTAAGTTAGTAGCAGCCCTAGTCGTAGTGGAGACGGTAGTAATATGTCGCGGCGTGGTCAGTCGTGAATCCTATGCATAGTTCACAGACCGCTGGTCACGATCATCTATATGTGTGGTTCATACACACATTAAATGTACATTTTGTAGGTTTCAACAACCTCAAAGAGGATTTAAGTAGGTAAGCTATTACGTAGGTCACACTATAAGTTTTGCGTAACTTAAAAAAACAACATGTTTTAACCGAAATATTGTGTTTGTTGCTTTTCAATATACTTTTAATTACATTTTAAACTCTTTTTCATGTGATCGAACCATTTTTTAATACAGGAGGACCACAGATCTGAAGGCTTGTTTTCTACGTACTGATTGAACGCTATCACTGCCTCTTCGGAGTAGGTAAAAGTGAAACCGCACATATTTATTTTTATTTTGGGAAAAATGGACTTTAAAAATCATAAAAAATCATCGCTCTAAAATCTTTTCGACTTAATTCTAATTTCGATGCGTACGTAGAACTTTGATGCGTGATAAAAAACAATTGACTAATGATATCGCGCCAATTTTTTTCTTGATTACTTGGAAGGTTGTAACGTTTCAAAAAATATAGCATTCAACATCCAAATTGTTCCGATTAGCTAGAAGTGCGAAACTTATAGTGCGCTCCATGTATTAGGTTAACATAAGGGTGACATACAAAATTGTAATTAGGTCAAGTACATAACAACAAGTACTAAACAGCTAGAAACAAAAGAAGATCCTATTTAAATGCTTTTAAAATATTTATTGTATTCTTCGTATAAAAACCATTGTGAAGGTACAGGAACTTAGCACTAATGGAAAACATTGGACAACATAAACGGGAAAGTTTCCTCGTCATCTACAAGTAATACCAAAGTTTTGAGTAGCCTAAGTGAAAAACTAGCGAGATGGCGGTTTCCCAAACTGCATGCTAAGGAAAACTTATAATAGAAGAACATATCTCTTAAAAAGCTACTTAGTTTCTTATTATTTTATTTTTTTTACTATTACACGACTTTTCAGAATCAATGGTGGATTTTATATGTAGCTACTCTATTTTTATTAAGTACTTATAGGTTATTTAATTCGAAGAATTTCATTATAGTGAATTTTATATAGAAAATTGGCATAAGTAAACTATGCACGGCCGCCGGTTACGTACGACTCATTCTTGGTTTGACGTTTGTAAATTGCGTTCGAGTCCGTACTCGATGCCCGTTCATAGCGCAGTAATTATCAAATGCCAAACAGCGGACAGCGCGATCGCTGATATTTTTGGCTTTAGGCTTTCTATGTACCTGAATACTAGTGCCTGCTCATCACTAGTTACATCAGTGAAACTATAAGCACCCTTTCTTCTTGTTACTGCAGAACTACGATGTTTTCTTACATGGAAATCACCCTATAAATATTGAACCTATCACAGTGATCTGATCAGCCTTGCCAGGCTTGTCGGTCCCGGAGAAAAATGACCTCATCTGTCGCCGAGGGGGGGTTCGATACCCGACCGAGCCTCCCTAAATTCCTCAAATATAATTACGGGCCTTAGATAAGATATGGGTACTTCATTATTTATTGATGAGTCATTTCATTTTACGGATCTAACTTGATACATTATATTTTATCTTGACATTTATTAAAGATCTGCTTCATAAGTTAAAGTTAAATCTGAAGTCTACATTTAAGCCTTCATTCTCAATTACTAATACTTTTATTAGATCCTTCTTATCTACAAAATTGAAAATTGCACCTAATCTACCATTTCATTTTCTTTAATCTAGTAATACTCTGTCTCGATGAAAAGCAAGAACCACACATTATTACTATGTCAGGGATGTCCAACTAATGTTATATCATATTGACTAACTTAATACAAATACAATACATTTAAATTACGAGTATAATATGTTTCAGAGCAAGACTGTAAGAGCGGTTAGTACCGTTCATACATGATTATATTAAAAATGAGCACTTCTAGGGAAAAAAATCTACACAAGAAATAACAATATTATGTCAAAGAGTAAGCTGTTTCGTGTGTCACGAAATTAAATTTGTACAAATATTCTCTACATAGCATGGCATCCCTGTAGGTGGTTGTCGCCGCCGTAAGCGTAGCGGACGAAATTATATGAATAGGCCCTTTGTGACCGCTTTATTGTGCCTGAGCTTGAATGGGGAACCTCCACGGACCCGCGATGCTCTTCCCTCGCACTCTACCAATTTTTATTTTATTAAGGTCCCACAGATTACAGCTTTTATCATGATGAGACCGGCTTCCGGGATAATGTCGTCCGTGACAACCCTTTTCATTTACTTTCAACAAACTTAAAACACAATAAAAACGTCCAACACAGGTACACAACAAAAACCACGTAACGAGTTTATGGAATGTGACAGCTTATAGTTTGTAAGCTTTGGTCGTGCTCTAGGGACTTTTGTGAAAAGACCGCGTATATTATGCTACGAGTGTTATCACCAGCTTTGCTGAAAGTTACATGTTAAAAAGTGGTTTGCATTTTGCTTGTTAAAGTTTATATAATTGCTGGTATAGTCTGGTAAATAACTCGGGTAAATAACTTTAGAAACTATTTAATAAGAGAGTATTAGAGCCTTAATTAAAAGTCACCGCTAAATACACAGAATGTTTTGCTGACCGCCCGCCCGTCGTAATTATTGAAACATTCCTCTTTTCTTGTCGGGAATGAATTGAATAATCAAAATTGCTCAATTGTCATAAAAACAAAAGCGTCCAACCGACTCAAAATTTATTGTCGCCGTTACCGAATTGTTAAGTCTGAACAAAATTTAGAGCATCGACGGAGTGGAAACATTACTAATTGAATTCAGAATTGTTTTCCGCCGCGCAGAACGACTTTTGGATTGCCATCACTTCCTTTAAAGCACCTATATTTCTCTAATTTGCAATAAATACGCAAATTAGAAAAAAAGTGTTATTACTTTCGTTTTCTTTTCTATTTTAATCAAAGTATCTAAATTAAGTGAATAAAAACATTTTATGTAACGCAAAGCCCAAACTTTGTAATCTTACTTCGTGTATGTATCTAATCGAAAACGTCTTTGTTCAACGTTAAGGTCTACGTGCTCATAGGACACGTTCTGGATGTCTTTAATGCCAAACTAAGTGAAGTTCAACGAGTAGTTATCAAACCCAGCGTAGTAGAGATAGCTTAGAAGATAAACATTTGAGGCAAAGTTAATTAAAGAAACTCGCATTAGCGGAACGTGACAGGGATGTACTAGGATATCAAAACTCATAATAACTTTAGCAATACATTGTCTGACGAAATAATGTTACTTTGATTTAAAACTTACCTTAGCTTGAAAAGTGATTCCATAAGTGAAAGCTTCATCGGGATGGAGCGGGATTCTCGTGTCGTATTCGTCATTGGGCACCAGGTTGTACTGCTTGGTAGACGGCATCTTCCTGCCCCACTTGAGTAGCTTCATGGGCACTCGCCTCCAGGCCCGCCCTTTCAGCACTAAGCGTACGTACGGAGCCTTGTAGCTCCTTCTAAACATCGAGACTCATTCTTAGTGGCCCCCACCCGTGAAACAGGCCCGCTTTTGCTCTAAGCTGAAACGAAAAAAACATTATTTAGCATGTAAGTATATTGCACCAATTACCTACCCGTATCTTATTTTTACTTCAAGTTCTTGGCTCGGAATTTGTCATAACACAAATTAAAAATGACGTAAGTAATATTAATAAACGTCATCGTATCGGTGAGCGTTTTTGACTATGAGGGAGAAGTAGGACGTCCCTATTGGTGGAATAGGCTGTGCATTGACCTAGATGCCTACGGACATCCACCACAAGGATCTTAAACAAAGCTTGGTTTTAAAATGGTTGTGTTTAAACAGTTTTCAAACAGAGCCGTGTCTAATAGCGACCTATTAAGGTCAACGATGTAGACGCGGAGGGCCAATCAGCGATAACTGATGCCGGGAACACTCTACGAACTATCGAGCTCATTCAATAACTTATGTATAAAGCTAACAAGTGTAGCGTGTGAATTTACTAGAAGCCACCTAGTATTGTTACATGGACAAAATGCTACGTCTGAGCCAGCTACAAGGATGAGGACCTACCTAGAAGTTGACCTCATTTTAGTACTTTCTCAAGATGATAGTGTGCAGGTAAAAATGAAACTCGAGCTATTAAAAATATTAAAATTAAAATGGTGATTTCAAGATTTTTACTTTAAGTGATTTACGTATTTAGAGATATATTATTTTGATTTCCACGATAAACATAAGCTATAAACATAATTTCTGTCATAAACTTCAGTTTTCTAAAAGCAGCTACAAGCTTTTATATCAAACTATGATTATCAATTTACGATTTAATTCATCGAAGCGACCAAACACACGTTTGGTGGCTTTGGGTTAGATAGCGAATAACAATAATAAAACCGTTTGTAAAAGAGTGAAGGTCGCTTGCAGCTTTCTGGGTGGAGTTCCCGATCGCAGTGGAATGAAATGAAATAACCAAGCGCTGTCCACTGGCTTTTTACGTTTTTTTAAGACTACCTACGTTGATTTTGCAACACTGCATTCATTTTTATTTGTTCTATTGAATGCCAAAGTTGACAATGATTGTTTTGAAAAGAAAATGTTACATGCAGCTTGTTATACAAAATACCTACACTAAAGTTCAAACACACCAAATGGTTGAAATGTTATAAAATTGTTATTAAATATTCATTGATAACTGTTTAAGATAAAATGAAAAATGTATTATCTTTTATATAAGTTGTGAATTTGTTATAATAATTGGTTCGATTATATTTTTATACAACTTTGTTAATTTGAAATGCAGCGTAACAAGAATTTTATATTTTTAACTGAGATTAGATGATTCCTTTACAACAATATTTACACAAAAGCACAATAGTAGTAGAAATATTTAACAAATCTACTTTCAGTTGAAATTTTTAAAGAATTATTGTGATATTAGGTAAATAAACAGTGTTAGATCTCCAAGTAAAACGTATGACCTAAATTTATAGCAGCCTGTAATGCTAGGCTGTCATCAAGCGGTAACAAATTAATAGTCATCGATACCACACACGGCGGTGGCTATTGAACCGAAGCCAATCAATTTATAGTGATAATAATTTGTCATGTATGATATGAGAGCCAAATTGTGTAAACGTTCCAATCTAAACATAACTCTTCATTTACTACATACAACAGTTTAATTATATAAACGTGACAAGTACGTGGTTTCCGTGATCAGTTCAGTTATTGTTGGTTCGTATTCAAACAGAAATTCTAAAGCATCTTGATTAAGATCCGACTCTTGAGGAAGGAGGGGATGTTTCTTCTTGTAACTTTGTCTTTTCTAAATATAGATGTTTATGTCCAACTAAGGAGCGTGTTGATAGAGAAGTTGGTTGGCTCCCACTTTAATCGCGGTCCGGGAATATTAATTAGTTTCGAGGAGACTTGCCAATTATAACATTTGTCTTACTAGTCCAATCTTGGAATATACTCATACGAGTACATAGGTAGTTTATGTTATGTATTTGTAGATAGCCACATTGAAGATGTGATTTCAGTTAAGTAAAAACTCTTAGTTTGAGATACGTAGAGCGTATCGATACTATTCCATAATCCTCCTGATATATTTAATTATCTATGATTAAAAGCATATAGGTAGGCATTAAAAATAGGATCTAAAAACTTGTGACAAACTGTTTTCGCCTGTTGTATGAAAATCTGTTTTTTTTTTCAGCCAACGCTACGACGACGGTCGTAAACATCGAGAGGGTCAGAATCGGCTATTTATTAACTTGTAGTGTCAATACGTGTTGCAGGAACAAAGGACTCGTTTGACTGCAAAAGGGGAGAATCAGTATTCTCTCAGTGGTGTGTTTACTTCACTCAAACGCTTTTCTGTACAGAGTCCAATGCAATTTTGAACTGTACGATTTGCTACCTACTTTTAAGCTACCTTTAAGAGATACAGGCATTACGACACAAACGATATGTTCGGTAGTTGTTATTTTGTGATAATTTTTTTGTCGGTCTAGAGATTTTAATTAAGAAAGAATAGTATTTATATTGTCAACCTACTTACGTTATTATGGATCGTCAAACTTAGCCGTATTAATGAAAATGAACCAAGTGGAAAGTCATCGTAAACACAAAAGCCACCTATAAATCTGCCTTACGTAAAATTAATGTTCCCGAAAAAATAAAGCCTCCTAAGTGTGTAGTGTAACGAGTAATTTTTGAGCGTCACCTAATGTTGAGGGAGTAAATCACACGCCGAACCACGTTTTACAAACTTTTCTCATTTATGTTTCTTAACTTCAGCAGTTAAACAAAAGTGCAACTAAAAAGTCAAATAAGCTTCGAATATTAAAATGAAGCAAAGTCGACAAAGTTTATCCCGACTTTCAGATCAAATACAATGTCTGCTTTACAAATTTACTTATCAGCCAGCACGGGTACCGTTTCACAAAGGATCTTGTATACTTTTTAATAAAACATTTTACAAATACTGACGGCACCATTGCTTTGATGAATAAAGTAATATATTTGAGAGCTGTGAAAGACGGACTCTGTAAGAGCCATTATACTCAACATTTTTTACTTTATCCTCGCTAGATTAATTAAGTCTACCTACAGATGTACACTAAATATCTTTATGTGTCTTTTCTAGATACCATGTTGCTGATTTAGGCATCCTTAATAAAGAGAAGTTAGTTTTAAAAGTAAAACGGGTCTGAAATTGTGGAAACTTTTAACGAGGTTGCCGTAAGACCACCTAGGGCGTATTCCGCACACAATAACTTTTCTTTTAAATACAACAAGGTTGAACTTGCTCGGCTTTGCCTAGTTTGGTAGTAAAATGAGCAAAGCAATAATCCTTTTCACAAAATGTGACGTTATACGCGTAATATCAAAGTTTGAAACAAACGTTTCATGTTCGCAAGTTATTTTCTAAATTCAGCAGGTAAGTAGTTACTTTCAGTCGCAGCAGCTTTTGTGTGAGGGACTCTGTAACACATTATTATTCAGTATGCTAAAACTCTGTGTTACATAGCCTTGCAAAAGGATCGCGATGGTAGATTACACTGTTTAAGAGAAAATCCCGTATTAGGGACGAGCACCGATCGAAACATCTCATTTTATAAAGAGACGAACAAAAGGTGTGATGGAATGGAACTTGGATGTCTGAAACTTCGCTTTCGCTATAGGAAATCTTGTTTAAGAATGTTCCAAAGATTCATTCTGAAAGACTTTTAGTGATCTCGATAAAGCCGATGACAGGTGGCTAAGCCTAGGTGAAGGATATTTGAATTAATAATCAAAACAAGCCAAATATTCTGTTTTCCTAGGCAAATTACATAGAACTTTTTTTTTAAAGAGGATTGTTGAGCATATATTTCTCCATACAAACGCCCATAACTTTTTTCCCCCCTAGACGTAGTTAGATTGTCATGATTTTTGGCAATTATACGGATCTAATAAAGAACTAGGTCCGTACGTTTTGATTTTTTTAATATATTGAGTATCTTAAAAGTTATGAGCATCTAAAAATCAACATTGTTGACTTTTAAACTTCCTCTCGTATTTAATGCTTTTTAGAATAAACTAAACATAATTTCAAAAAAATCAAAACGTACGGACCTAGTTTTCCGAATCAAATGATACCAATATTGTCTAATTTTGTATAGATTTAGGGGTTGGGAAAAGTTATGGCCCGAAACCAAATTTTGGTCACAAATTGTAGGCAGCTGCCGCTAGGACCTGCACCTCTCTCTATCGCACAATATGGGTCGGGGGGCAGGGTAGTAATACTATATTGTAGTGATATGAGAGATGTCATCGATTATCATTTTCTAGGGAGGAGTATTATCGATATCGATAGGTAGTACAAACTTAATTTAAAAATATGTCTCTAATGAATTAAATGAAAAGTGGAATAGGGCCACAGATATACACTAAGATCACAATTTTGTCTTGCCAATTTAAAAAACCAACCAAGTGCGAGACGGATTGGCGAGCGAAGGGTTCCGTACCTTTCACTAGTTTAACAATAGCAAATATCATAATTATAGGAAGACATCCATCATATCTAGCGATAGAGTATTTGATGTTTAGCGAAAAATTCGCTTCTGTTGTATTTTATTTAATTATAAACAAGTATTATTTTGATTTTAAAGAAAATGTAGGTAAGTAAGTATAATTAAATATTCTGTGAAGATTTCAAGTGTCTACTAACAGCTATTATTGATATCGAGCAAAAACCCGGCCAAGTGCAAATCGGACTAGCGCGCGAAGGGTTCCGTACCATTCACTGAATAACAATAGCATACATAATTAATTATAGTAATGTTTATCACCATCTATTTTATTGATAGATATCGAGCAAAACAAATCGTTTGTTATATGGGAGTATTACTAACCTTAATTACTGTTATTCTATTATTAGTTTTTTGTTTTTTTATAGCGGCAACGGTAATACATTATTTGCGAAAATTTGAACCCCCTAGGTAAAACGGTGAGATTTGCTTAAATGCATTAAAATTATCAAAAAAATATTTTATTTTTGATAATTTTAATTGTCAATCAAAAAAAAATATTGTAATAATAATATTTTGCCATAATAATATCTAAGCTTAGGATAATTCCGGGGGAGATGGCCGTACGGGAGAGATGGCCTAGTCAAAAAAGTCCAATAAACGCTTGTTAGATGGTGCTGCTAATCCTTTAGCTTGCTTCGAATTGTGTGTTATAACACCGGTAAGCAAAAACAATAGCGAAAATAAAAAGAAAAGTAAGTATAATCTACCTCTTTTGTTTTTAACTAGTGTGAAAATAAAATTGTGAGTTTACAAAATATAATGTGTTTGTGAAGTTTCCATCAAATTCAGAGTTTTTATGTTTTTTCGGGACTACTTATGAGCCGGTCTAAACTATAACTTTAAAATAAAGACAATAAATCACAGGTATTGTTACTTTTTTGGCGTGGATATCTGTCCCGAAAAAAAGGGAGAGATGGCTACATTTCGTGTTACTATGAGAAAATGTTACGAACATTCTTAGATTGCAGTAAAGATGAAGAAAAGCTAATTTTTACGAGTCTTCAGATGAAAAGGGTGGACAAGAAGAAGATAAGTGTTTGAGTGCGTTGATAGTCATTGCGAAACATGCTTTGTCGAGGACTTGCTTCACTGCAAAATCAATCAACTGTGGGTGCACGAAAATTTTACATAATTCGACAATATGTGTTCAAAGTGTGGTCAGAGGAAGAAAAATAAACTTAATAACAGAAGATAACTACTCGGTTAAAAATGTAAAGGCCAGATTGAGTACTGGCCATCTCTCCCATACCAATAAGGCCATCTCTCCCGGGCACTACGGGTGAGATGGCCAGTTGTATTTTTTTTGTTTTGTCATTTTTAAGTATGATTTTATTAGAAATGATTCGTTTTGTTTACATAAATGTGTAGACAAATGTCCAAAGTTTAATTAAAAGCAATAATTGTAACTTACATCCATGTAGTTTTATTTGTACATGGCTTTAAAAAACTATGGCCAACTACCCCGGACTTCCCATAATACTTTTTAGATATACCTTACCTATTTTTGGACTAATTGTTGGTATAAATTCGATTCACGTAAATATATACATAGTCGTCATTTAACTTATTCTTGTCGGTGGAGCATTCACCATTTAGGCCTATCCTCTGCCAGTGCTTTGACTTCTTGATACGACATGACGTTAACTATCTCTTTTACATGAGTGAAGTAGGTACGTCGCGGTCTTCCTCTGCCTCTCTTCCCCTCAACCTTTCCTTCAATGATGTTTCTCAAGAAACCGTCATGTCGCATCAAGTGTCCTTTCATTTACCCTCTTCTATTTTAACTATAAAAATAGTCAGGTAACCATAATGCTTTCTTGGAATAATAGTGATTTGTTGAAATAGTGTAACAGCAAGCTAAGGTGCGGCTATCTATGTATACATATGTATATATATATTTTTTATATAATATTGACGTATCATATTTTTATTTGTTATCAGTTTTATATTTTTATGAATTTTTATAATAATGACAAAAGTTTTTATGTGTAAGTATATTACTTATTTCAATAAAGTTCATGTTTTCCAATAGAAAACCTATACCTAACGAACGGTTTATAAGATACAGCCTGGTGACAGACACACGCCCAGACGACGGACAGGCGGACAGACGGGTAGAGAGACGTATAGACAGCCGAATCTGTAATAGGGTTTTCACTCTTTGGGTACGGAACCCTAAACGGATTATTATTTTATTTTATTTTGTAAATCAACAGCCAAAATTTAGGTAAATTATTATAAAACCAGTTACAGATTTACACTTAGATATAGATAGATAAAATATAATAGACAATAAAAGTGCATTGTTAAGAAAGATAACCAATCTACTTAAGTACATCATTTTGAAATTTCGAGTTGAAAAAATACCTACCTATACTAGAATATGAGAAGATTGCCTGAAAACAGTTATTTACAGGAAGGGATAAAATATTTTTGAAGTCGACGCAAAACAAACGCCGCCCGCCCGCCCGCGCGCCGCCGCTGCCCCGCGCGTTTACTCCCCCGCTGATATCGCAATGTGAAAATAGAATTTTTGAAAATACCTAAACGCGCGCCGCACGATAGACTCACAATCCTCTTAAGTTTTCTTTTTTCTTAGGAAATTGTTTTATCGCAGAACATTGCAGTTTTAAATAACTCACTCATTAATTTCCAAAATCGTGTGTGTTTAATCAAGATGACTTTTTAGTGTTATAACGTAAAATAGTTATTTACTAATGTAAGCTACGGTTGTCAAAGTATTCATAAATCGCGGGGTAAACCGATGTCCTGTAGCCCGCGCTAAGTGATGAATAATTTTAATAATAACGTTCTAGTGGTACTTCGTATGCACATATAAATCGATTTCCAGCGAAGCGGTCGACCTTCAACTTAACTATTTTAGATTCAAGTGGCGTCAGACGGGACTTAAAGTTAGAATTGCCTATGTATTTTTAGGCGTTATGCTCTATGCATGATATAAAAGTAAATCACTTAATTTCCTGGGTACTTCATTTAAGCTGTCGTCACAGGTTTTATCCTACTAATATTATAGATGTCAATGTTTGTGCCGATGGATGTTTGTTACTCTTTCGCACAAAAACTACTAAACAAACTTGATGAAACCTAGCAATATTGTAGCTTGCACATCAGAATAACACAAAGGCTATATTATTTTGGGATATTTTTTTCTAAGATATGACGAAAAATGCGTACTAAATCGCGGGCAGCCTCTAGTAGTGAATAAAAACTTCGTGTAGATAACTTCATTGAGGATTTTGACAAGAATCTTTTCATTTGTCGTTTTTCAATATCTATTACTGAGCTTTATTCACAAATAGAATACTTTTCGGGACTTAATGAGGTTCGAGGCTGTTTCATATTTTTAAAACCCTTTTTCACCCTTTCTAGGAATTCATCAATATCTGTACAATCCCGCTATATCATTTCAGAAATTCCAATACAAATATTGAACTCTGTTCGAACTTGACAATTAAACGCGATGTTATATGTGGAATCCAGAAGTTTTAATTACTTATACACAATATTGGGAGCATCATGTTCATTAATTCGATATTTCTATATGCCAATCATGTGGTTTATACAAAATCTTGTTGCTAAGTGAATAAATAATTGAGTCAATATAGATAATTAATTAGAGATCTACCCAATTTCTTCTTCTATAAAGAATATTTGTTTTGTATTGTGTACCCATACTTTTCGTTAACTTTAAATAAAATAAAGCCTTCGATAATGTGTAATAAGATGACAAATAAGCAAAATATATATATCTAACTAAGTGCATACGTACATATAGAGTTATATACTTTTAAAGAAATTGTAACAACACTATCCTTTAGAGCACTATTGCTTAGCCTCTTCCAACAGACCTTTAATTTGACTTATAACAGTTTCCCATGCCAAAATATTGAAATGAGAATATTATTTATTTAGTTATGTTGTTTCGAATTTGAAATAGGGCTGAAACCCTCGATAAATATTAGCGGTGTTGACAAAAACTCTATGGCTTGTCTCAGACAGGGTAACTCATAGGCGAAGCAATAAATAATAATGTTGGGCGCCTGTTTCTTCACGATAGGATTTGGCCTTATGAAATTAAGTGGTGGATTTTGGCTCTTACCTCTACCGAAGGCTATAACGTTATATGACGGTGCGTTAAGTATACCTAAATTGGATATTCCTTTTCGATTAAGACAGCACCTCTAGCGGATGGAACCAGTAGTAAAATGAATCATAAATAATCTATCGCGGATTTTTACTAGGCGGGCGACCGTTGATACAGATTACGAGCAATATAGTGAACATTAACTAAAATAGGTATTAAATTATAATAAAAAATAAGTTAATATTCATATGAAATTTATATTGCTAATATTTATAAAAACGTTATTTACAAATTAATTACATGAAATACCAGTTAGAAATATTTTATCACCGGCATTTAATATTTTTAGACAGAAGTAGAAACTCTTAATCTCGGACAAACACGCGTGCCCACTTTTAAAATAATTTGTGCAGGGATACTTTTACCTACATTATATTTGCATAGAAGTGGCTCTAAAATATTAAAGTCCAGCTTCGTCCACTCTATTGTAACATTACAAAGTTGTGCTCTATTCCGTGCCGGTGCAATGGAAGAAAGCACAA
Source organism: Anarsia innoxiella (assembly GCA_947563765.1). NCBI lineage: Eukaryota > Metazoa > Arthropoda > Insecta > Lepidoptera > Gelechiidae > Anarsia > Anarsia innoxiella. Next base: position 7,593,770 of record OX387390.1, read on the forward strand.
AGCAGCGATGGCGGCTGCGTTATGACTCAGTGCAGTGTTGCACAACTGTTGCACCTCTAGTCGGCACTCACGCGCAATGTTGAGAATCTCACAGAAAATTATACCAAGCGGCCACTTTCACCAGAAGAACGTATCATTTCACCATAAACACAAATCGATGCCTTATTTTGAAATGTATTAGCTGTAGGCTCTAAAGAGTAATGCGCTATTCCTAGCTAGCCAGCTAGACGAAAGTTCACGAGTAAGTACTTCCTATTTTTCTTCTCTGTTTCCCCGTGATTAAAAGTTGTGAAAATAGATGCCGTAATAAATACTTATTTACTCAAAAAAGTGAAACAAATAGCTACGTAGTAAGCAAAGTACCTAATTATGTAAACGAATGGCCAAATAATACGGTTGGAAACAAATTTACGCACCCTCATACTACCCATTGAGACTAAAGTACAAATTAGTGTTAGAATTTCTCTCTACATTACAATAAAGAACTCATAAATTATGTCTATTGTACCATTATTCTGGGAAATAAGGTTTTTATAACCCCAAAACGAGCTACGGTAAATTTCGAAGCGGTCTGAGTCGCCTTATTAAAAAAATAAGGCATTGCACGGTGACAGCAGGTGCTTGCAGCTCTCTGTAAGGTCAGAGGTATCAACGTTCAACTTACATTTTTATTAACTTCTCAAACGATGGATAATTGTGAACAAGCTGCTTTTATATTTCGAATATAGGTAATTTCATTGTACATTTGGAACAATCATCATTTCTGCTTAAATATTACCTACCCGTATTTTACACCTCGAACGGTAGTAACTAAATACTTAAGCCACAGTATGATTTATTACATAATTTGTATGATACTGAATATTTTGACAGTCAGGATCATCAACGAAAAGAACAAAGCTTGAAAGACTGTATCGAAAGATAATGATAGTTGCAAACTCTTACCTACATAAAATTTTGGAATCTTTCAGGTTGTTGTTGTTAAATAAAGAACACTTTACATTTTTTGTAAATTTTGAAATGGCTTCCCTTAAGCACCGAGTTTGTTGCACAACTTTCCTGCATTAACGAGTGTTAACGTTACAGGATTGAACTGTTATCAGAGGCTCCTTGCCGAGAAAAGTTTTAAACGGTCGTTTTAAATGTTATAGTGCAAAGACTAGGTTATGTACCTGTAGGTCGATATCTATCTACAGTAAAAAAATCATGTAAATAGGATGTTACAGAAACGGTGCAACAAGCCAAAACATGATGACAGTACTCATGATTCTGATTAAATTTCCCCAAGGTACATGAGTCGGAACGGAATATACGTACATACATATAAAGTAAAAAAATATACGTACATACCTATATTTTTTTACTTTCTTACAAATTGCTCTCAGCTGACTCATTTAATAGGAAAAAAAATTAAGTTTTACGAGAACTACGTTGTATTTCATCATGTTTCATCATGTTATACACCCTGTATAACAAACAAACAAGTACCAAACTACAGAGAAATAAGTTTTGTGTAGTTTGCTTACATCAGTTAGTCTACACTTGTAATCCTTTCGGTCCACTGATTCGTTCGTTAACCGAAACTCAATAAAGTGAAGGAGTGTTTCAAGTGGAGGTTTGCTTGCAGAGGCGAAGTTAGCCTGATTAGTTAGAGTCCCGGATGAGGTCTTTGTCCAAGGACTATCGGCTGTCGGTCGTGCTTAGCTGGACCCCAGGGCGTTAAACTTCCTGCCATTAATGATAAAAGTATCTTGTATGAGCTGGTTTGGTGTTTGCAAATACGATTTGCTCTAGCTTAGTTCTGAAACTACTGAGTTCCAATAGTTACAGTTCGTAACGCTATCAAAGTTATACACGCAATTTTAAAGCATAAAATCTGTTTTCCACCGTAACTTATAATATAGTTTTGTGCTATTTTAAAACGTAGCACATTTTATTCCAAAACTCCTCTCTCTAATGAAGGTTTTAGAGAACAAGTCTCATAAAGTGTGTAGTTGCTACCTACAAAAGGCCTTGGAACATGCGCATGAGGTAATTTCTTTCCAGGCTCTTCATTGATGATTTCATAACGAATGCGCTTGTCAACACTTTGCATTTGTCACAGTTTATTTATTTCTTGGAACATGTTAGATAAACAATTATGTAATCTTAATGTTTATCTCGCTATAGTTGATATTGATTGTGTGTACCTCTAATGCAAACCACGAGTTTAATGCCTCTATAACACTGAACGGCTCCGACCAAGCAATATTCTTACCACCTGCCGCTTTAATATACAATATGCAATATTGGTTTCTCTTACGTACATCACGCCCAACGAACGAACTTTAAAGGATTTACTTTCCTCCCAAAGGAGAAATAGCTTGTAAAATTTAAAATGTAGTTTACTTAAAGACAGTTCAATGGCAAAGATAATTATGTTTTCGATTCAATAAAATGTTCTAACCTAAGTGAATAACGTGACAAAAGGAAGCACAATTTCCTTTATGCAAAGGGCGCACGTACACATGAATAGATACGCCTTGTGGAAAATCACAAAACGTTGGGGTGCGATGTGAGAGAAACCCTCTCAGAGCCATACATTTTCGCCTGTCAATTACGATCAAATTACGGTTGTCGCACCCACGACGACGAGACAATAAATATCAACATTTCTTAACATTCTAAATCAAATTTGTTGACCCTTGACCTTCATCTGAGTAAGCATGATAGTTCTATTCATTATGCTACATATAGATAGGTACTTAAATAAGTAACAATATTAAGGAAGGCTGCCTTTAAGACAAGTACCTCTCCAAAAATCACCATGATTCCAAGAAGTCTTACAAAATTAAATAACATCATTCTGTCCTGCATTGACTTAATTATTGCTTTCCTAATTAAAAATCCATAAGAAATTTCCATATTTTACATAGGTATGCCGTCAACTTGGGTGTTTATTATTCGTTACTCAATTTTAAAAGCAGGAAACTAACGGTTGATTCAACATTTGTCTCGGTTCGTTTGCGTTACGTAAGCTACAAATGTGTGGGGTGAATTGGCAGTTTGAAATATTAAGTCCTCTGTTTGGAAGATAGCTCGTTCGGCCCTTTCCCTTTTCAATAAATGTCTGTCACAGTTGGAAATCTTCAAAAATAACAACCTTTAACGATATTCGATGCAATTCGACTGATATTTTTGGTAAGGATTTTAATTGTCAAGAACTTAGGGCTGATTTCTTTGCTACTGACTACTAAACTAAAGTATTCAAAATTTTCGTATATATTGGCAAATATGAAAATACTTTTTGCAAATCGATATTGAAAAATTTACTATAAAAGTCACAAAATTAAGCTCCACACTAAAAAAAAACGCAATTCTGTAGAACAAAAAGCGGAACACGCATTTTCCTATGAAGCTTGAAATTATCTTGAGCAATGACTGGGCGCGAGTGACGAAATGTTCCTTATCAGATGGGTTGCGAGTTTGATAATTCCTTAGAATGTGACCTAGGGGTTTGACCTTCCTTTACGTGTCGGTATCGTTGTCGCATGCACTTCCTTTCCTCGAGGTATGTGGTCACCATAAAAGCGTATTATGATACGTGCCAATTCTACCTAAAATACTTACAATACCTGTACTGTACTTATCATGTATCTTATTATTGCGTTTCAAAGAATATTATTTTATAAATACATAGATTTGTAAATTCGTAGTGCCAATCTTGCCAAAGGTACAGGATTCTCTTATTAACGCAAAGAAATGCATTTAAAGACAACATGCAGTAAGTAGGTAGTTTCTTTTAGGTCAATTTAGCATTGTCACCAATCTACTTTTCTATAAAACTATTTTTTAATCTTTGTTTAGTACATGAGTCTATTAAATAAGTAAGTAAGTACTAGCTTGCTTAAAATTAAGTTCAAAATTTCTTTCTGACATACCTATTACCTAATTTGTTTTGAAAATGGTTCTCAGAAATGAAATTTCCAATTTAGTAATTAATTAACGGTTTTATAAATACTAAGGCATAGGTTTGGTAGTCACATTTAGTACTAGCATTTTTGTTTGGTATATTATTTAAACAAAGAAATACATGTACTACTTTATGATAGTCGCATCGCACCCTTTGTAACAGACAAGATGATCGCGAGCAGATCGTATCGACAGCCCAATTAATTTGGATGTCCGCCAACAACCGACGACACTATCGACACTTCTAATATACGTACATACGTTTTAGAAAATAATACACCATTATCTATTAGTTTTGAATCTTTACAGGTATTTTTGGAGAAAATATTTCATGGATTTGTACCTCTTGGCATTTTAAAAAGGCTATTACTAAATGCTGCTCAGTTTTGAAATGACGCAAAAGATATACGTATAGCAAAACCTAAATTATATTGACCTATCTAACTGCTAGAATTTGAACAATGTTGTTCTTTTTTCAAAATGCGTGTTTCATATAATAACTTTATAATAAAAAATAATAGCTACATTTTACATTTTCTTTCCGAGATGGTTCTAAACTAAAACTATATACATAGTGGTGTAATCTAGGTGGTATGTAAATTTACCCAGCTTACTTGTGTATTCCCGTTTCTCATTTCACGGTCTAGTGGCAATACAGGACTATCGCATATTACAGTGATTATCAGGAGGATAGCCACGATAAGTAAACAAATGTTACGCTTAAGTTTTAAACAAGTTATAAAATAGTTAAGTATTATGAAATAATCTGTAGGTAGATTAACAGTAGGGATATCTGGACATAACTTCTCGCTTAAAATTTAATTGACTGTATTATTACGAATTGGAGCGCTAATCTATCGTAATAAGTATCTAATAATATTTAACAACATAATATCCCGAACAGGATATTTTCCGGAATTTGGTTATTGACAAGTTATATTTATTTATGTATCTATTAATTAGGTATACGAAAATTTATAAATCATAACTATGACAAATCATTAATAAGCTGTAGATTTAAGATATTCATTAAGAGTCTATCATGTAAAGATTTTATTATCTATGGGCATGAAAATTAAATATATGTCGGAGAACATCTGAGATTACGTTCATGAAGGCTATTTTTGAACCATTTGCAAACTCTTTACTGCTAAAATGCAAGAACTGGCATGTTTCGGACTGGTTGTCAGTTTGGCGCTTTCATATTTGAGATGCTGTCATGTTTGATGGATGCTGTTTGGATTTGATATTGGTCAAGAAGAGATATCGGAAGACATCACGGACATCTTGTTATTTTATAACGTGATTGGAAACTACGCAATAAAGCTAATTTGTTCAGTACACGCCCACTGTCTTATTTAAGCTAAAAGCTTAAACGCCACTTCTGATGACTCGTCGACATCAGAAGTGGGATGGAACCATGATGTAACTGAACAAACTGGATTGATTGACGAAGCGAATGAATTCGATCCTGACAAAGCGAATATAATACAAAGCTACCGCTGGTGCTATGTAGCATTTTGGTGAGTCGTTTTCATTTTGTTATGACTTTGAAAATGAGATTGAGCAACCTTTACTTAATGTTGATGTTGTTATAGCACATAACAAACAAAATCTTGTTGTTGCACAAGTTGAACCAATTTAGAAAGGTTTTGAAATGAGTAAGGCGTTGAAAACAAACATGATTTGAAAATTGTTTTGATTGTAATTACTATTTTATTTAAGTGTAAAATGATGATTTAATTGTTTTATTTTGTCAATACTGGTTTCATGACTTCGGTTTGCACATGTTGGAAAGTAGTCGTAGCTCCGGTGGTTTAGCCGAAGAGTGCGCGGTGTGCATATCCAACTGTGTGTTCACTTATTTAAGTGAATAGTCGCTGGTTAAGTGACGAGAAAAATCACTGGTTAAGTGATAGAAAAAAAAATGGTCGCTGGTTAAGTGACAAAGAAAAGAAAAAAAAGTGATGCGTCGCTGGTTAAGTGATGCATCGGTACTGAGGTTCTAAACCAGTTTGTTGCTTTGTTGTTGATGCAATGGTTGTTATTACAATTTTTAAAAATCGATAAAGAATTGAAATGGTCGTTTTTATTAAAGTACCTACCGAGTTTAAATTCAAACCTTGGCCTATTGTGGTCAGGAGTGGCCGAGTACAGTATCTACTGCGGTGAATGTTTTCTTTTACAGACTGAACCTTTGACTGAACCCCCACACGAGGACGTGTGGTCCTGTCAGAATGGCCGTGTCGGAGAACATCTGAGATTACGTTCATGAAGGCTATTTTGGAACCATTTGCAAACTCTTTACTGCTAAAATGCAAGAACTGGCATGTTTCGGACTGGTTGTCAGTTTGGCGCTTTCATATTTAAGATGCTGTCATGTTTGATGGATGCTGTTTGGATTTGATATTGGTCAAGAAGAGATATCGGAAGACATCACGGACATCTTGTTATTTTATAATGTGATTGGAAACTACGCAATAAAGCTAGTTTGTTCAGTACACGCCCACTGTCTTATTTTAGCTAAAAGCTTAAACGCCACTTCTGATGACTCGTCGACATATAAAATAAATTTAAATAAAGTATGGAAGTAGGCAGAACATGAAATTATCCGATGAAACAATTTCACGGATTGCTAAAATAAGTAGGTACTGCCACAGATTACTTAATAGTTACTACGTAACAGATACTTCACTCAGAAGAAAATATCCAATACCTACTGCTTTAACAGTGCGCAATAGCCCAACTGTCACGTCAGAAACCACTGCATGCCAAAATGTGCCTAAATGCTCAAGCGTATGGTTGTGATTGCTTCGCAACGCGCGATTCCGTAAAAATCGCGGGGCTGCCTCTTCGATAAAATTAAATTAACAAAACGTTTTGTTTTTGAGAACTATGAATATGTTCCGACTTATAGGGGCAGTTTAAAATTGTATCGTTTTTAATATATTTATTTTTAACATGTTTTTATTTTTAATTTTTAATGTTTTTTTATCTTTCTTAATTCTCGGTTATTATTATGTTTTTCATTAAAAAAACGTAATTATTAAAAATTATAAAACATTCAAAACAAAGAAAAAACGAATGGAACTATCAAAATTTGAACAACGTGCGAGCGCTTCGTTTTGACAACCGCGCTTCGCTTGGTCCGCAAGCGGCCCGCTGAGCGGTAGGTATTTATAGCGCGCAAGTACATAGAGTGACGGAGGCCTGGTACTGCTTACTTAAACTTTGCTCAATGATTTTAACGCCTATCAGCAGCTTAAATAAATACCACTCGAAAACAAAAAGAATATAGAAAAGAAGTATGTACCTGATGGAATTCAATTTTATTGAAGCGAAATATCACATAAGAGGGTGTCTTTTTTAAAGAGTTTGCTTAATAAGCATCGCGATTTCAATTTCGTTGTATTATTTTACCCTTACATTCAAGTTATTAAGAAAATTTAATGAACTCCTGAATAAATTTCTATATTAAATGTGATACACAATTCAATTAAGTTAAGACGGAGAGGTTGGCGTTACGTAAGCAAACATTTTGTCCCAAACTTTGTAGGTTTTTATCCCGGAGAGCTTAATTTGTTCGTGTTGCGAGTTGTTCAAAGCTAAAACCACAGCCTTTTTACCCACAATTAAACGCAATTCTATTTTCCGTCGTTACCTAATTCGCGGTGGTCTAACTCGGTACGCCAAATAGCGCCTTTATATTAAAATTAAATTAGGTAAATGAAACTGTAGCGTTGCCACATTTTACTTTAATTATAATAATGATTCGTTTTTCCCACCACACACAACTTTAGGTACCAATTAGCACCATGACGAACATCGGAAAAGTGCGTATCAACAAATGATCGCACACAATTAATTTTGCGACCCATTACTAGACTACCGCTTGACCCAATCAATTAATAATGTGTTATCACAGTCACGCCCCTTAATAATAATACCTTGGCAAAAGCTAATAGACGTTTGTAAGCCCATCAAATATTTACCGTCTTTATCGCAAACCAGAGTGAACCTTCTAGAACATAATTCACGTATAAATCTTGCAACGTCTCTCCTTTAATATTTAAGTACGTAGGAGCCTCGTAATATGCATGTTAATATATCTGGCGACTGTAATTATGCAACAGTAATTAAAAGGGAGAGCCACGCTGAAAATTAAAAAGGCTGAAACACCTCTGCTTATATCCACTTTTAAATTTACCTGCGGCGCTACATTCCGTGGGCGCTACCTCCGAGCTACAGTCATGACGACCAGACCCTGCAGAATCTAATTAGAACCTACAGTAGGTATCTAAAAACAATATTTCTTATTTCAGGGGACCATTAAATGTTAAAGAAATGTTGACTTAAGTATTTGTCCTTCAAAGGACCCTATAAATGTAGTGTTATGTTAATTGTAGATAAATATCCATTTTGTTTTTACTGGCGGCGTAACGTTTCAAGTCCAATGGTGAAAAATTGTAACTGTAACATTTAACTCTGGTGCGTGATACTGTAACAATCCCAATGGCGGGCATTATAGCTCTTTCTATTGTGGAAATGTATGGAATGTAATAGCAAGCTTTTGTTCAAATACTTCCGTGTTTGGGATCATTATCCCGTTCAATACCCCGGCACTTCGCCTGTAGCCATATAGGGATCATATTCCTGCATTTCCTAGTTACTGTTTAACTGACCAGGAAAACTTTTCACAAGAAAATATAACGTTGATCTACTATATGGAAAGGTAGCTGATTTTTTTCTAACCATCTAGTAATAGCCATCGTTCTGCGACCTCACAACTATGATAGGTATTTAATTTATGCAATGTGAATGATTTAGTCACTAAGATGTGGTTGTATCTTTAAATACATAAATACCGCCTGTTTTAGAATATCATCAGATCAACAGGTATGTTACTTCAATGTAAGAGTACCATAAGTACGAAATACTGAAATAAAAGTAGGTACCTATCTACGTTTCATGTATATACGTAGCTATAATTTCATTCTGTGCCATTCGTTTATGCATTCCTGGAAAAAGCAACCCAGTTATTGTGTTTCCTCTCAGACGCCCAACGAAGGAAATATAATTTTGAAAATCGATGAATGACATCACTCGAACTTTTAGGTTTAACGTTTTCCTCGTATTTTTTAATATTTGCAAAATTTATAATGTTTCCGGAATTTAATGCAAAATAGATTGAAAATTTTCAAATACGTATCTCGGTTTTCATTTTACGATTTCACTGGACTGGAAAAATACCTGTGAAACTATCATAATCCTCATTCTGTGTTTTCAAATAATAAATCTACCTTTAAATTTCTCTTTGCAAATGGCACGGGGCCTTCAACTATAAGTAACAGAAATCTAATAATTTAAAACGTTCATATACTATAGAGTTCGTGTTTCATCAACCACATTCCAAAATTTTAATGAAATCCCAGGAGGGATCGATGAGGTTACCGTTCTAATGTGGCTTGTTTCGATTCATTTGAATTAGGTACGCATTTTCGAACAGTGCGCGGTGGTAGATATAAAAAACGTCAAACATCTATTCACCGAACATGATATTCCAAGAAAATATAAAAAAGTGTCACGTAATGTATAAGAATTGAGTATCTGTCTGTACTTGTATATAATATGGCCGTACGATCTAAAAGATGGAAGAAAAGTATCAGCAAAACAGAAAGATGGCATTATGGGATAAAAGATGGGTTAGTCTGTAAATTCATCAAATTCTATGTTATGATGATAAATATGTTATGGCAGCCGTTAGCTGCCTGTAACTTTGAAGAATTTATATATCGTAATAGCTTGTAAAACTAACAGAATATCTTAAAATAATATAGCTAAGGTTATGTTCTGATTTATAAGCTGTACCATTGCTAAGTATCATAAAAATCCATCCATCTAGCAATCGACACACTTTGACATTTAAATATAATATTATTAGTAGGATTATCCACAAACCTCTGTATTTAGCCAGGTAGAGTTGTTGCTATCCAATCGTAAAAGGCTTGTGCCCTTATATTGGCCATGAAGAGCTACCACTATGTTTTTTTTTATTTTGTTTGAAGAATCTTAACAAGTTTCGGTTACACGTGGCACTGGATCCAATGTCCTTTATTTTTATTTGCTTAAGAATCCCTCGAGAAAATACCAATAATTTTCGTGACGTCAAATAAATATTTTCGATGTCTGATAGGCATGTTTTCATTCATAACCTATTCATCACAATGCGTGTGTGACAATCACAGGTGCCAATACTCTCAAGGAAGAGTGTCTATTTTGCAATGATTTACCTTTTTTTTTATGAATTCAACTGAAAACCCTTTTTTATTTATAAAACTTGTATAATAATGTGCTGCTTATTAAAAATTGTTTTTTTTTTCGTTTACAAATTCATTTTCGCTTTTTATTTACGCTCCCGAGAGTTTTTAATTATTTTTGTGAGTACCTATATGTATATAAATATACTGACTTAGGTACTTACATTTTAAAAGAAAAGCATAATTATTATTTTAATGAACCGATCGTCTGATGATTGTCAAATCTGCCAGTATTATAAAAATATATCACACCACTATTTTGCTACAACTGGTAATATCACTGAAGTGTTGTTTATTTGCCATGCAAAGCCTCTGGAGTCCGAACCGACCGCGAGACCGCACAGAATGGGAGATACGGCTTGTGGCAGGAAGTTTATGTCAAATTTATGCCTGTACATTCCGACGTCATGCTTATTTGGGCGTTTACGAATCAAATATCTTACTGTGTAGATATGATAGCTATAAATACTGAAATAGTTTTAAATCTTTAATAGGTCTACGAATACTCATCAGGTATCTAGGTAGGCTAGATAAGGACAAATAGGTACCTATATTACCTATCTACATAGGCTTAAACATACATTAAGAAATATCGAAACACCCAAGATGCACAGATCATGTTTTGTTCTAATATACTTATAAGAAAAATCGATATTTAGTCTATCTACTACATATAACTACTTGTATAATATAGATATGGTAACATCATAAATCTGCTGTTACTATAATCAAGTTATGCAAGGAATAGGTAAGTATTACCAGTGAGTCGCATTAGAACCCACGCAAGTGTAACGCGTAGTTCCAGTTCTGACTACATATGACTTCAGTCTGATCTCCTTTTGTTACAATTCAAAGATTTCTTGCACGTGGGAAAACCTGGGGGCTAATTAACATTGTTTTTAATTTAACACGTTAAAAAAAATACTGTAAGGATACACCGTAACTTATAAGTGGGTATTTCATAATAACATTTAAATTTTAAACTTTTAAATTGTCATTTCATAGTATAATTGTAATTAGCTGTTTAGTTTTGGAAACACCTTATTTGTACTTCGTACAGTAAAGAAATGTCTCTTGTACGTGCCTGTCCCTCTAGTGGGGACTTAAAAAGGTTGCAAATAAAGCACACCCATTTTTCGTTATACATTTGAGGAAAATACTAAAATTCCTGCACTATCATACGGCCCGTGCCTAAATAAGAAAGGAAGTTAAGTGAAATAAGGGTCAGAAATATTTGCTAAAGATAAGACGTGGTTCAGAAGAAAATCGAAGGTGAAGCAATTTACCGAGCAAGTAAATTTATCATTCGGCCGTGGGCAGGAAATATTGAGTGGGATGCCTCACCTTTCCACACTCCATACGAGAAACATTATATTTCAAAAATGTATGTGACAAATCTAATAGAATTACATGCTTGGAAAAATCGAGTATCTATAAAAGATATAAATTCAGGGTAAAGCTTGCTCTCCTTTTTGTGGTCAAGATTATAGGCGTTAAATAAAGGTGTAAAAAAGGGTACTCAAGCGTACCTACATACGATATATTACCTACTCGATAGTCTTACTCGAAGCTTAATTAAACATTCCAATTTATAATCAACATCGCAAAATGATTTCATCATAAGGTACGTAATTATTATGTCATGCTTCGCAATGCCCTTGCATCGTATTCAACACTCAGGTGCATGTCAAAAGGTTGTCGTTAATGTGCATCCGCAATGCACTTTAACGGCAGGTATAAGATAGAAGTGTGTAGGTACTCATTCAAAAGCGCTAAACTAACCGCTTCAAAACAGTGTTATGAACAACGTTATAGCAGAGTACTGTAGTTACAATCCCCCTTTTATCTTCCCTCTCATGCGTATACACATATTCAATGGATAACTAAATGCAATCAGGTTATGTCAGTCCATTGAATTTAAAATAAGTTTTTGGGAAATGGAAAACCGGATACAAAGTTGTTTTAATGCCCCATAATTTTTCCAAGATGAAATAAATAATAAACAAATTATGACGTGAAGCGTGTACAAAACTACTAACACAGTGTTATTATAATCAAATTTAAAATCTAAGAGTTGAATATCAACCTATGTGGTGTAACGAAACTCTCAGCGCGCGAGCCTGTTGCACTTGGGCGATTTTTGAATTTTTCCACTAAATATTAAGTGCATTCAACTGTACCTTCATTTAAATATTAAAAGGCCGCGTGCTGTTCAATTTTACTAGAAAGTAGAGCTTATAAATACTGGGAACTACATGTAACTTGTTATATGAAATAAGCTTTTAAAAAAGAGAGATATCTATGAAAGGAAGTAATATTTTGATTGCCATTTTTATAGGAAAATATTATGACAAACAATATCGCGAATTCGCAATGTCTGTCATGACGTTTATTTATGTAAATGACACTTTGTTACTGGACTTAAAGCTAGAGGTAGAGTCGTAGTCAATCTCTACCAATTCCAACACATACATATATTCAAAAAGTAATTAATATAATTAATTTTCTCTATAGAACAATTCTATTCGTACCCAAACAGAACGGAAGCCTCATTTAATAACGTTTTCTTGAGTAAGAAGTGCTAACTAATCGTGTTAGAGGTAATCCTACCACGTCCCAAAAAACCCTGACTTTGCGGCAGGGAATAAATTTAATTAAATAGTCCCTTCCCATACACAAACAGATACACACAAACTAAATAGTAAGTAGCTTACCTATCCGTATAAGGTACCTAATTATAGCAACAATGTGCTACAATACAATGGTTTGAATAAACTATTTAATATGCGTAATGCTATAAGGTACCTATACAATTCTCAAAAATAGATATCTCTACATATTATATTTTTATGTACGTACATGTGTGGTTAAAAATCTACTCGTTTTTGCGTCAATATGATTGATAACGAACTCCAGTATAAATGAAGCCCTATTGTGTCATAATATAGGATACAACCACGAAATCACTTCGTCAATGAATTTAGCATTCGTAACGAAACAAATAACAAAATACAGGATAAGTCCCGTTTTTACCGTATTTTATTATAGTTAGGAAGCCTTTGCCCTGGCCCAGCAATGGGACACGACAGGCTAGCTGCTGTTTATTTATCTGTACAAATAGTTACTTCTCCTGCACTGTTATATTTTCCTCTTCACTTTAATCTTAAGAAACGCTCTACTTATTATGCAGTGGTTTGCTCGCGGTAATAGTAGATCCTCGTATTTATTTAAAAATAGATACATTGTATTCTTCTATGTTATCGTAAATCCTAGTGTAAGCAAACAGATAAAAGTTTGTCAAGCAGAAATAAGTGGTTCACGTTAAAGGAATCTTCAAAGGGTAATTTATGATGTAACCAGTTTCTCATTTATCTTCCAGAGGTCATTGACCGTCGCTTAATGCAGACGACTGCCCAAAATCATTTTAATGATGATGCAGCTAAGAGTACCACGCGACCATGAGCGAAGCGTCGAAGATTTTACTCACGTGAGTAATTTATTAAGTTTCTTCTAGCAGGTCTGAGAATACTGTGACTTTTACCGGTAGTTGCTGGTCTTAAATAAATTGCTGGTCTTTCGTGGAGTATCACGATCCCGTCTAGCTATATAAAATGCCAGACTTTGATCAATTAAAATCCATTGAAGACAGAAATAAGCTATAGAACAGCTTATTCGCAATAATTAGCGGAGCGCGCCACCATAATCAAAAGAGAGTGCCATTATAATAGCATATTATCTGTATCAGTAATAATTAGCTCCGTAATAGCGCCATTGGCTAGAAATGTTCAGACTCAAAACGGTATCCAAAAGTACCGCGGACCTGATAATTTTGAAAGCGTGAAATTGCTTTTACTTACTTAAGTGATAATTAGTACTAATTGTTCTGAAGCTTCTCTAAGTTAATGTTGAATATTTGAAAATATTTCGAGGTCATAAATTGCAGTTTCAATGCTAACTTATTTTAGAGAACTAAAGTCACACTTCGATGACTAAATGTTTTAATATCTATAGAATTCAGTAACCATTCATCTTTGATTCTGTAATTTAACTGGACTCTATAGCGGTAGTCAGCCGATGAACAAATTGCTTTGAGTTTTGTGAAGAATCTTTTCCTTAAAGAAAGGTAGCTGTATGTTGTTTTGACTAATTTGATCAAATGTGAATATAAAGTGGTTTAAAATTCATAATTACCTACTGATCATATTAGCTATAAACTTAAAGCCAATTTATTTAGATATCTAAGTCAAATTTATGTAAGTACATATTATATGTCAGTACATTCATATATGTAAGTACATAAATTTGACCCAAAAAACCGAGATCTTTGTCCTGGCTTAGAACACTGCATGGTGAAAGGTTAAAAGCAAAAAAACTAACATAAAAGTCCAGGTTTCATTGAAAGTGTTCAGCTCAGCCTAGGCTTCAAAAGATTTTATTAGCGTTATCGTGACATAAGCCTATAAATGAATATTTCCATGCTGGACAAAGGCCTCCCCCAAAAATGTCCACATTGACCGGTTTTGTGCTGCCCGCATCCAATTTATTACATTTGAGTATATGCGTAAAGAAAGGGTATGAATCACGCCTCTTTTCAATAGGGTTGACCATTTCTCTCCACATTCTATGATCCAGACGCACCTTTTTCTCTTCAATCGCTAGAGATACCATCTACAATTTTTATAGACTTTATGGTGAATCATTTTGTCAACGTTCTATCCAATATCACGTTGAATAAACAGATTTAGGTGGATTTATTTGGCTATTCACCCGAATAAATTACCGATAAGTTGGTTTTTATTATCACGGGTGTGTTTGAAACTCGATAAACTGATCGAAACACATAAAAGTGAATAAACCGTTCACATCAGGGTGAACTTTCCGCTTGGAATGTGACAAGGGGCAACAGTGAACCGAAAACGGAATTATCTCCAAAAATACACGAATACCTATCTAACGCAATAACGTTGAATTGTGGGTGAAGAATTTGGCCACAAATGTTAGGAATCTAGGTAATTGGAGAAACCGCCATGTCATTTTTGTACAGTATGCCTGAAGACATGCCAGCGAAACAATCCTGTATTTCATAAACAATCTTAATATGACAACTTTGAAGTAAAAATTAGGTAACCATTTAAAATGATTCCATTACCTAATGCAAAGAAAATTACCGGCATGGTCCTTGTAGAGGGATGAAAAGGTCAATTCTGATGCGATTAATTTTATTAGATCCGTTCTCTTGACTCGGTCAGTGCCGATGCTAATAAATCTCTCAGTGGTTACGCTATTAATTTAATGGGTCTCATTTACAACTATACGTCATTAATCAGTAACCTAATACTGAATATTCAACTACCTTAGGAAGTGATTCTGAAATTTACTGCGAATTTCTGCAATGCGGAAATATCTGGCGATAACTTGACTGTGCGTCGATCGCTTCGGGTTTCATTTAAATCTAAACAATGCTGTGTTAAGCGTTAATAGACAGTTAAACTTTTGCGAAGTGGCAGCTGCGAACGCAAGCTGCTTGCACTAATTGAGGTCTATAGATTAATTTAACTTCGCTTGATCATAAAACTGAAATGCTCTAAGTTTATTAGCGCTAAATGCATGCATTTGAGATATGCGGTAATTTACTGAAAATTAACGATGATGTCGTTAAGACAGACTGATAAATTATAGCGATATTTATATTGCAGAATCAAACACATTTACTATCGGTTCTAACTACCAGTTGCAAAAAGAGCCCAGCCGTATAAGTAATTTATGTATTAAACATTGAGCGTGATTCCATCTTCTATTGATTTTAGAGAATTTGAGATATTGGTTTAATGAAGCATTAATTTAATGGCCTTCTCTGCAATCGGCTGTGTCACACAAAGCTAAAGCTTATAAGATTCAAATTAGCTATAAGTTTACCATTTTATTGAAAGTGGACACGATAAACAATACACTCTTGCTCACTGCTTGAATAGATAGTTCGATGAACTTTAACCTTGACGTTGTTAATAAAATAATATATTTTAACGACTCGTTTTTTTACTTTTTTATTATTTCTTTTCAACTGAGAAGAACAAAATTAAATTGTTAAAAGTAAAGCCTACATCGGACCAAAATTGGTAATAGATTAGTCATTGAGTATTCGCTAACCAACTTAATGCAACAGAAGAGATCAGCCTTTGTTCAACTTGTGCTATAAAACCTTTTATAGTGCTAACGTTCATTGTAACCAATAAGAAGTAATTTCAAAGACGCTCGTCTGTCTTGTATCAAGGTTCTAATTAACGGAACCCTAAAATAAAAGCAAGAGATTGAACATCAAACTGTTCTCTCTACGAATTAAATTGTTCGCAACGCATCATCGCCCGAGCATTTCTTAGACAAGGCACAATTGTACATGCAACTGGATTCCAAAGCAAGATAACAGGGAACAATAAGTGCAAGGTGTTGGTTTTCAAACAACGAAGAGTTCGTAGAAGTCGAACGTTATAAACAACGCCTTTGTTGATTGGAGGATCGCCGTAGCTTTGTGGAGGCCGACGGAATGGGAATGCTACCCGACTGCATCGGTGAACGACAAAACGACAATCAGCACCTTAATTGATAGAATTTAACTCATCTCACATGAACTCTTCATCTCTTCACTCACATGAACCACCAAATCCATACAGCATAAGTTAACATCAACAGTAACTCAAATATTTTGCTCCTCGATCTTTATCCTCGCTTCAATGTCCAGCCTTAACTTAATTCTTTAGTAGAAAAAATCGTTTACTTACCTACCGGTTTAGCGAGAACTTCGTCCAGCCATGACTTTTTTAAGCTTACACATGCACACGCAACGACCGATAGCTTTAAAACAAACTTTGTAAAGTTTTTCGTAGTCAACACAAGAACTTGCAGCAAAGTTCACTTGGAAGTCCACCAAAGCTCATTCGACGGAAATGATAAGTTTTAAATGTTGTAATAGGAGTTTTTATTTTAATAGAACAGGTTTTCGGCGTCAGAAAAGGAGTTTATAAGTTTGTTTGAGACGGACGTGGGGGGAGCTTTGCCCGCACACGAACGCTCGGTGGAACGAACCACGCGGTATGACGAACGGCGAGCGGGCTCGGGTCGGCCGCGGCGCGCTTTGGTCCCGATCGTGGAACGCTGCGTCTCGCCTCGCCTGCCGTTGGCTGCCCGTAGGCGGAGCGGCAACGTCGCGCAGCGCTACCCCGCGCCCCCATACGCCACAAACTCCATGCCTCCGCACCATAGCCTGCTGTCATGATATCATAGCTTAGAGCGTCATTCCATTCATCCATTCTATCATCACACACAAATAATATAAATGCTTTGAAACAAACAAAGGAATTATGTTTCTCAATTCCTATCGACACGTAACGTGATACAGCAGGTGCACCTGTTGGATATAAAATTCTTTCGAATTCAAGGCGTGCAAAAAACTTGCAGGTAGAGAATGATAGGGCTACTGCATAACTAAAAACAAAGTGGATTGTCTTGTATAAACCATGGGTTAGAATGTTCGATCAAAAATCTATTAGGTATATCTCTATTTATGTATTTATCTAATCTAGTGTTTGACAATTTTCATGAATAAATGCAAATATTTTGAATAACTAAAGATAAACGCACGAACGCTGACAAAGACCGTAAAATGTATATTGTACTATGTAATCTATTTCCGGTGACTCACCGGGCAAGCGAGCCCAACGATGACGTGCGCTAAGGCCGTAGTTTAGACCATTGGAACGGACAGACCTCCCCCTACGATATCCCCTAATAGAATAAATACATCGTTCATTAGCCCTTTATGACTTACCTACTTTAATAAATATCAGCTACAACTGTATTTAAGTTTTGCTATCCCCATAGTTAAATAAATTAAATTATCTAATCAGACCGTTGCAGAAATGACCGATTTTCATCAAATAAATTGTCAGTTAAAGGTTTAATGGGGCATTAAATATGTTATATTATTTTGCAACCGAATCTACGTATGTGTCTAAGTGAGTGGGCAAGTTTTCTTATTAGGCATTTACTTAGACCGTTTGCATCCTGTTTACCGTTTCTAGTGTTTATTTATTTTTATTTTTAAACGACTTCAAAAAAAAGGAGGAGTTTCTCAATTCGACCGTATATATATATATATATTACTATCTACCTACTTCTTCCAAATAATTATCTTATCATCTGATAAAGCTCTATCTAAATAATGCTCTACCTGCTCTTTACAACAGGGATGATTATTACGAATTTATTTGATTAAGTAAATGAATTTCCTTTATGTTTTTTTTTTAAGTATTGTTTCTTTTTTATTATTTCATGAATTGAAATTTTTAGTCTTACATATTTCTGTAAGACAAACATTTTCCTACATTACTATATTTTTTAAACGACTTCAAAAAAAGGAGGAGTTTCTCAATTCGACCGTATATATATATTTTTTTTATGTGTGTCCACGCAAAACTTCGTCGTTTATGAACCGATTTTGATGATTCTTTTTTGTTGGAAAGGGGGTATTCCTAGGGTGGTCCCATGGTAAGGAAACCAGGATCTGATGGTGGAATCCTGGAGAAATCGAGGGAAACTCTCGAAAAAACTGTATTTTTGACTTGTCTGTTTCTTATATTTCTTCACACAACTTCGTCGTCCATGAACCGATTTTGATGATTCTTTTTTTAGTGGAAAGGGGGTATCCCAAGGGTGGTGCCATGGTAAGGAAACCAGGACCTGATGGTGGAAACCTGGAGATATCGAGGGAAACACTCGAAAAAATTGTGTTTCTTAATATTATGCAATAATAAGAATTTTATGCCACCTGTTTCCTTGAGATGTGAAAAAGATTGATTATAAGAACCTATATTACCTATACCTATCTAGTTATTGTTTTACTTGGCACCGTCTTCAAAAATTTTAAAGACATAATTATTTAATTGTTTATGTATCTTTTAATCACTTATAAACTCGAAATTTTCTGTACAAGTTAATTTATTTCATACTTTTTAGTTTTTAGTTTCCGTTTTGAAGTTGTTTCTTTTTTGGCAATTTTTTTTTATTTACTGCTATATTCTACTATATTTTGTATTCTATCTTTTGAAAGTAAATACGTGCTTAGATGTGCCAATGACGGCAAGTTTACAAAAGGCTCATCGAACATGAAGCAATTTGGCCACAACAAGTGTAACTCAATACGTCGCCGAACAAACTACAACAAGCAAGGAAGGGAATCCGACCGAGACCCACAAACAAGCTGAAACTCCGATCCCGTGACAACACCGGTCAATGTACAGTCACTATAAAATAACATAGATTTTGCTATTCACGATGATGTCCGGACTTAGTGACGTTCGCCTCTATTTCCTTCTTTATATCGCCACATTACCTATGTGCTACCAACAAAGAGAGACCGTAATCTCAAAAACCGCTGATCCCAACTGAGCTTTAATTTCAGCTGAAGTGAAATCGACTGAAGTGTACACGTTTTCGCTCTTACTCCCTCGACCCTTCTTGGTGGCGAACAAAAAACATTCGCTTTGAAAAAGTTTCGCCTTGTACTTGCAAAGTTGCCAACATGAATATTTTACAGGGGAATCTCTTGAGGCGTCAAGGACTCCATACATTCAATTGTCAGTGTACGCAAGTAGGTATTTGTCAAAACTGTGATTTTACCCTGAGGATTTTCCCGATTTTCCCCTGGCTTCATATTGCCGCTATTGCCGGCTCTCTCTCACACAAACTGAAATATTTTAAGGGTACGAGACTAAAGGCATTGCCATCTTTTAATATTCATAACAAGAAATTGTAAGAAATGGAGAGGAGAAAAAGGAAATGGAATTTACAGCGGTAATCAAATTATACAGTGTGGATAATTAGAAATATCTGTGAAATGTTAAAGCTTCTTTATTGCTGATATACAACATAAGTACCTAACTAATTTTGCTCCTACTGTTCTACTCTTCTACTGTTTTCTTCTAACATAAAGATAGGCCTAGGCTCTTGGATTACAAAGAAGATTTTTGAAGAATTGCATTCAGAAAGAATACCTCGTTAGACAAATACTTCCAACTTGAATGCATGGTGTAAAATAATAGAGGTATATAAATAGCATAGACATTTTTTCCAAATGAAGTATTTTATTGAATGACAACCGTTGAGGGAGATCCTCATCGCATCCCTTTACGTTTCGTTTTTTTTACATGAAGAAAACGGAATTTCATTTGGAGGGCGCCCAAAGGAAATAAAAGTGAGAATATTTAAAAGTCGTATTGCGGTTACAACAATAAAGTCGGATGTTTCTGCTACTAGAAACGCAGTATTTCGCAAATTCCTTTGTTTGGAATTTCCCTTTCTGTCGACTGCCGAGCTACTATGGAGGTAGCAAAAACGTCCCGGGAGCGCAATTTATGCGCAAACTTGGTGGGCTACCGTTACCGTTCTATAATCGCGCGTAACTAGCGCACTTCATTATAAAGTGGAAAGCGCCCGTCCAAATTTGTTTCGTCGAATTTCAAACTCCTCCGACCTTTATTTTCGGGGGAAAATTTTCAGGCTGTAAATAAAATCATCGACGTCATGGTCAGACGAGAGAACAAAAGTAGAGTCGGCAAACACAAAACAAATGGTTATGTCACGGCTATTGTTTCGCAAACTCCGATATAATAATTACAACAAACATCACGACCCAAAAATAACCAAGACACGAAAATCCAATCCAGTCCATTTGCCCGAAACTTGTTAACTAGTTAATTGGCAACCCGTAACGCGGGCAACTCGCATCCTCTTGGACCAATAATACATTAAATAAAAGTTGCTACAAACTTCCACAATAGATTACAGTGCGGGTACATAATGACTGTAACTATTTAATGAACTCCCTGTGGTCTGAACTGGCTGTAGCTGCGAACATTTAAACATAATTAAGTACTACGCGTACTGAAATATTGCAACTTCCTCGTATATAATACTTTCAGGAGCTCATTTTACATTAGACATTTATGTAGAAACTTAAAATAGATAAATAAACTCATCTTTCAGATTGAGTACTTGTTAAGTGAAATTTTAATTGTGAACAAATGTCGACTTAGTGTTTACTTACGCATTAGTTGTGGCATTTGTCAGCGAAGCCTATATAGAGCAAGTAAATTCAAGCTCTTGTTAACGCTATTAAGTGGGTGTACGTACGCTCTACACTCGTGCTCAGCGGTTATGGCAGCTAGTCGGGGAATTAACTCCACTAAGTACCTACTCTCGACTCACTCACTACCAGCATACTGATTCGTAGGGTGTTGGTACAGTCAGCATCATCAGTCGATTAATACATCCAGATTATCAAAAGTTAAATACACTATTAATATAAGAAAATCGCTTAGCAAAATATACTCCAGAGTTAAATGAACATTCAATAAGGTTCAGAATAAGGAAAATAAGTAAGGTTTTTTGTCTAATAATAGTATATATTACTTTTGAAATTATGAACGTGTTCATCTTCATCAGACTGTACATGCATGCGACCAATAACCAAAAATATTTATGTTATTCGCGTTACAATTCACCATTAACTCCTTTTCTGTGGTTATTAAGCAGAAAATTCAACAACAAGCTGTACTTGCCTCAGGCACTTTCGCATATTCCCATTATTTTGTTACATTATAGGCTCTACTTTCCCATTGGAAAGAAAAATATCCAATGAATTGTTTCGCAAAAGACAAAGAAAATTTGGTTCTTTATAGTGCCTACTAAATTACAGTGAAACTTGAGTTAACTTTTCTTTTTAACGGCAACCAATCAGTACTTAGATACAATGAAAATTAATTTTGAAATTTAAATACCTTTTCAAATTCTAATAAAAGCAAACAATTTTCAGTTTTCCAACATTTAATTCAAATAACGATGAAAAAGTAGGTACTTCAAAATATTAATTTAATCTTCCATAGGCGGAACAATAGACTAGAAAGTTATTATTTTAGAGTAAATACCGCGATGTATTATTAGAAGTAGATATATTCACAGTAATGGGTTTCAAAGAATCATGTTTTCATTTAAGTCCAGAAAAAAAAAATGTCAATAATTTCTATATCTATACGTACATAAAAGGTTTGAAGTTTAAGCAATTTTGAGTAGTATAACTTTCTACGGCAAAATTATTCGCGAGGTTTAATAAGTTTTGAAAGATTCTGCTGTCGACATCTCTCAAGTCTCTGCCGCTTTCTAGATGAAACCCGGTTGAGTGCCAGAAATTAAAAACAAAGATGATTATTAAAAAGAAGTAAGAAGTACTTTTTCCACTTTTACTTTGAACTATTACTGAAAGTAGGATTCCTTATTCTTTGGTATAACAATAGGGACGGACCCAGCACTCTCTTTTTTCTAATCTACTGAAATACGTAGGAGAGCATTAGATAGACAGGTACAGGTTAAAAGGAAAAGTGATTCGCTACCTTCTGTTTATTTAGGTTCTGTAAGTACCTCTTATTGACCATAGAGCGTCATTGTACAGTAGGTATTATCTCACACAGGTGTTAATATAGAAGCTCGTTTTATGCTTAATTACCTACAACCTTTTGGGGGTTGAGTTACGAGAAAACTTTAAATAAAAAAGATTGAATAAATCTTGTAATTATCTAATCAAAGATTTTTTTTTAATATTTACTGAAAGTACCTACCAACACCCACAAATCTTACACATTTTAATTGTTAGCTGAATTGCTAGAAATTATCAAAATAATGCGTTTAATTAAAACAAGAGGCCTTTTTAATGAGTATCATAACTACGCAGAGGGTAACAATTATAACCCATTGACCCTGGGATATACTTAGTAGTGGATAGAATGCTCTATTTGTCCTCATGTTAGGTGATTTTAATGTTATGTTTATACCTAGATTTTCCGTTAAAAAAATCATGATAGTATGGGTTTAGAATATATCAGGAATTTTCCGGTTCAATCGTAAAATCGCGGAGGCACAAAGTTCAAAACTTCTAAGATAATCAACTTAGTTGCATATCTTGCGAGGTAGATCAAGATGACTGCACAGAGGTCAAGGCAAAGGACCTATTACGCTATTTAATTACCTACGCTTACAGACGATATGCAATAAAGCCCTGCATTTTTATCAAATCTACGGCAGTGTGCAACATTTAAACTAAATTTGAAACAAGATACAAATTTATAAGCGGCCCCCGATTAGAAATAAACACTCAGTTGCAAGCTCACTAAAGCTTTCCCATCATGGTTCTTATCAAACGTTCAGTAGAAATGTTGGAATAAAAACCAAATCGTGTTTAAGGCAGTAAAACAAAGGCGTAGAGCAGTCAAATAGGATTTGACGCAGCTCATCGCAGATCTTATGGGACAATGTACGCAAGTAAATGACTTCTTCAGACCAATGAGTGTTCAACACTTATCCATGAAACTGAATTACTTGTCTACCTTGAACTATTATTTATTCGATCATGTTTTATAGACTTTAGTGTGAAAAGCTGCAATTTTTTCGCTGACACATATTTCTAGGGGAATTTTCTCAGTTGTATGAGTCGAGCTCTCATTACAATCAATTGAATATTCATAAACAAACAGCCTTTTGTTATAGAATCTAACTAGAGTAATGAATGTTAACCTACAGAAATCTTGCATTAATAATCATTTAGTTGACCTAAAAGTTGATTACATTAGCTAGTCTGCTACTATCGGTTCCCGGATATTGTCCATGGCGGGCATTGTCGCAGCTAATGTACCCGCAAACCTATAGACTAAATAAACTACAGCTGATACCTGAATTTGCTTACTCACTATACATAGCCAGTCTGATTAACATCGCGTATTCCCATAGAGAAAGCTCCCGAGGACGAGCTAATTATAAACTAATTCTCACGTACAAATTACACTGAAACATTCAGGAAGCAAAATGTTCTGAAATCGTGTACCTGTACCATTTCTGGTGCCTTTATATTTATCGAGAACATTTACGTAAATAATTAATTTAATTTCCCGGCGGATTATTTTGTTCGTTAGCTTCGCAATAAGGAAGTAAATATAAAACAAAGTTCTTCTACTAATAGCTAGCTAAACCAACGCAGAGGATGAAATTACTTTAAAGTATTTTAATAAAAATATTTTATCTAAAAAGGAAAAAAATCTTTAAGAATACTTAACAGAGAAAGGTTAATTCAGCAGAAACAGTGAAATCATAGTACTTTTCCACGAAAAGAGGAAAGAGTAGTTTGATAATAAATAACTAAGCTTTCGAGACAGTGTTTGTGACGGCTAAATATTTCATGTCCAATGTGACTGAGAATTGTTTGTAAGTAAGGTAATAGGTTAGTATATTTTCTGATAAATATTAATTCATGCCGGAAACAGAACGGTCAGGGATATTGATCTTTTTATATTTTGAATTAAAGAAACTCACTATGATCCTCTTTGATTGAACTCAAAATTAATTTACAATAAGTAATGTGTGGTACATTACAGGTATGTATAGGTACATTTTATGATAAATCGTTGATAATTAAATGATTACTATGAATATGCTAACTAGAAGATTCGATATAACTAAGTAAGTAATACATGATATCACTAATCCCACTTTAACAAACTAGGATAAAAAAAAGATACTTAGATAAAATAAAAATTGTAAGTATAATAAAATATACTTAGGACTTGAAATAGCTCAATTTAGTTGGGCTGTAATCTATAAGGGGAGCGCAGGTAGCGCTGCATATTTGGAACGATGAGAATCTGTTGTAGTTGCCACCACATCCACTGTAAGAGAAACCTTTGCATTGCCTCTTCGATACATCGAAATACCATCTGTAATAATGAGACAAATATTAGTACTTATTATCGTACCCACTTACTTAAGATTTCCATAAACCTACCTTAATTAAAACTAAACAAAATAGCCCTGGTTTTTCTTTTACTCTTACTGAGCGTTTTCAAATTTAACGCTTTTTCCGCAGTCTATACAAAGTTGATTTTAACTATAATTCGGTGAACGGATCTGTGTCGAATATATAGGTATAAATCTGAAAATGCTCCTACAGCGCCAAAAAGGTAATTAAAAGAACTCGAGTGAACCTAATGTGCTTATCAAAACACATAAGAAGAACACACGATATTTGCAAGTGGCTGTGGTTCACTAATAGTTAAGGTGTTAAAATACCTTGGGTAGTAGTCATTACAGGCTCCAAAATCAGGCTGGAGACGACAATACACAGCTGGCCCTATGTAAGGGTCTAGGGAAGTTTCTCCGTAATCTAGAGTACCAAAAACAATATCTCAGTTATTTGCTTCTGTCAAATGCTAATGATATGTGCTTGGTAAATAACAACAGGAGTAGGTGAAAATCCATATAAATATCCGGGCACGTGACGAATTTTGAAGCAAATACGTAATGTAGAAATCTTACGGGCTATGTGGGGGGCAATGCACTTTAACACTGAGAACTAATTATGCAAAACAATATTAGAATGTATTCATACTTAGACATAACATGCCCAATTTCCAAAAAAAATTGTTTAAGCAACAATTTTAAAAAAGCTAGCACCACTGATGATGACCTAGGCCTTTTTCGTACCTATTCAGTTTAAACTTACCACGGCAAGCATCGTGGCATTCCGTTAAGCTCTCAAACCGATTAATATTAAAAATACATCTTATTCCCATTTCAGCCGAATTGCAATCACCTAGCCTCAAGTCGTAATAAAACCTGAGGAAATAAAGAAGGTTGGTAACAAGGTGCTGATAAAATATAAATAAGTAAAGTTTACTTTTGTTTATGGAATCATCGCTCTTTCAAATGAAAGTGTTAGTTACAACAATGGACGTTTTTTCGCTCGTACAAAAGTATGGGCGATATACAACATCAAATGATTATAATATCTTACTTTAAAGTACCTATATACTTAATACTAGATATCCTACTTAAGATAATGCATAAACAATGTAATATATATGGATTTACTCACTTTGTTTCGGTGCCTTTATCGCCACAATTGAACCCATTTGGTTGCAGTTTACAATATGTCTCCCAGCTTAACTTTGTCAAATCATTGATCGCTTTAATTTATGAAAATATTATTTTTAAAGCATTGAGAAATTATTACAACTATAAATTATTATAAAGAACTTCAGTAGGTTGAAAATGTTAAAATACTTAATGAAATACGACTCACCACTTTTTTGATCAGTACTTAACACTGCCCTTATTAAAATTATTTTCAAAACAAAACATATTTCAAAACAGTACCTTTTCAATGATCGGGTCATGATAACTTTATTTTGAAACTAACAATAATAAAACTATGAAATAATTTCCGTACATAAATTTTATATTTCGATGACGCGCAAAATTGAAAACCAATCGTAAACATAAGCAATAACGAAAGAGTAGATTTTATTGAAAGGTACGCTAAAAGAATCGAGCATGAGTTGAGAAATAAATTATTGTTGACATGGAACTCCCTAGGCTTTACTAGCAATTTTTTCCAAGTCATTTAAAGCTGTGTTTAGAGCTTGTTTCTCAAATTCAGGCGTAATACCTTTCATAACTTCTCTAATAACCCATTCTGACATCCATCTTTGATGTATGCGAGACACAGCATAGTACAGCTTGACGTGGTAATCCATGCGACCCTTTACTGTTCTGTAAACATGCATACATCTCTCTCGATAGATAGCTTCGAGTTGCATTTTAACGTTCTCCTTTTTTGCGTCCATTAACATACTCTGACCGTGCGCCTGCTCTTGGGCTAGAGTTGATTCATTTATAAATTGTTGTAACATCGATTTTTCAGCATTTCTATTAATATCATACTCTTCAGCAAGAGCATCCACTTGTTTGTCTAGGCCCTCGCCAATTTTTTTTCCAAAACGTGTGGATATGAAATACAAAACGAGGACCCAAGATAGGCCACCGTAGTATTCATGTTCCATGACAAGGATTTCTTTGCTGACGCAATAGTTGATTAGTGCGAACAGGAAGACATAGCCACCGCTTTTTCCTGTTTTAGGGTAGAAGAAAGCAAACCATTCTTCAGGAATGAAGCCCATTCGGACTCTCCCCGACCGACTAGCCCGCTTCAGGCGTCCTCCAGAACCGGAGCTTGACTTGGCTGCTTTGGACACCGGACATGTATTTGTGTGTTGTTTCTGAATCCCTGTGGCCCACGCAGCCCACTGCAGATCAGGTGATTGGGTGATCACAGTTGTTCGAGGTAAAAACTGTTTTATATTCGTCTGAAGACTGTGTTTTAATAAGCACAGTGTAAACATTTTGTCTTCACTAGATACTTACAGGCTTACAAAAAATTAAAAATAACTTGTATATTTTTATTTATAATTTCCATTACGATTCCAAGCAATTTCAATCAATCAGTTCTTGGTAATATGGCGGTCCTTCTTTGATTTCGCCAATGTCCAGTGGTGTAAGCTAAGTAAATCACCCCAAGCAATTTCAGAGAACTCTCAAACCTCTCTCAACTCAAACAAATAATGCTTGTCAGTGGCTTGTCACCTGTCACGCTTTGTCACGTCACATAAGATTTGACATGAAAACTATGATGAAAACAAACACTCTTTTCCATTTTTTTTTCAGGATTTTATTTATAAAGAATAAATTAAAAAAGTTTTCGAGCATAGACCACACAATAGGCATGACGACAAAAAAAATGTTTTAGGCCCATCCAATAGTTTATTTTTAAATATTTGACACGTATTTTTTCTTTTTTCTTTTAAACTAAAAATTACAAAGATACACTGGGTTAAAGTTGCTCGTGACGTCACGCTTACGTACGATTTTTACGTAAGAGTGACGTCAAAACCCCCCACTCCATAACTTTGATGCTCTGTATCTTTGTATTTATTTTTGTATTTAATCAGGTAAAAATTGTGTTTCAAATATTTTTTAATAGCCTAAAAGACGGACTAATTATTTTTTGAATTTTTGAATGTAGTCGTCATCCCTATTCCATTCCCAACCCAACCAACTATAACTGGAGCAAGACTGGAGCAAATAAATATAAAACGGAATAAAACCACATAACAAAAATTGTTCAATTACATATATATTTCTCTTTTATAATAAATCTCTCAGGGCTTAACATTTGTATTAATCACAAAAACAAAATAAACAATGAAAAGAACAGGGGAAAATTGTAAAAAAGTTTGAAAGCCTGTTCAACAGAAATCTCATACTATGCTCCTATGCTCTAGGTATTTTATAATTAAGGGAAATTATATGATATTTATAGGCGGTATTTAGCAGCGCGGAGAATGGGGTATTTGTCGCCGGTGCATAGACCGCGGAAGTCGTCCATGGAGAGATCCACTATCGAGACACCTCCCAAGTTCTTTGATCTGAAAAATGAAAACGAAAAATTATGGCAATTGAAAATAAAATCAGCCTAGCGCTTACCCTCACAACCATCTATTTTTCTCATTGTAGATAATTCCACAGATTACTTAATAGTTACTACGTATAGTACTAAGAAGTAGGTACACGAGTACGCACGCTATAAGCAGGTATGGGGTTCAAAATTTTAATTTTAAATTACGAAAAGTTAACAGGCGTACTTTAAAAAAATCGGTGGTGTAAGAGCGGTCCCATAAACTGAATAGATACTTGGAAAAAAGACCAAAGCTACAAAGTAGTATTATGTACCTAAGTATTCGACAATCCGATCATTAAAAGTCAACTTACTTGACGTAGGAGGCCTTTTGTCCAGCAGTGTCGGGGTCTTCATAGCTAACCCAAAGACCGGGTTCACCAGCGTCATCAGGTAGACGGAAGGCATATGTACCTATAAATAAAATGAGGATATATTATAAGTAATAAAATGTAAGTAAAGTACAAGTATATGTGCTCAAAAAGCTTGTGAAGCAGCGGAAACCAGCTTGCGACCTTATCCCTAAAATTTGGAAAAACATTGCTACTCAAACGGGAGCCCCTATTCAAGAAACAACAAATTACAGATATCAAAAACAGTTTTATAATATCTGTGCAACAAATAGATAAAACGATAATCCGAATGGGTTCAGTTAGTAAACAAAGCTAAAGCTCGCTACCAAAGTTTACCAACCAAAGATATGAGACAAATCTTCGTCCTTTGTTAAGCCTTTTTTCTCTGAAAAGTTAAATGAAGCCTTATTCTGTTAAGTTAGGTATAAACATACAAATAAGGTAACGTGATTGAATTTATTACGCTGAGAACGAGGTAGCGGCACTAGTATTTTAAAAAGTCGTACTAAGTCGTTGCGTTAAAAAAGTTTATTTTGAGAAAGCAAACATATAAAATAATGTTTAATAACTCGGTATAAGTAATTTAAACCAGATTAAAATCATAATTAAATGAATTCATATAACCATGCGAAGATTTTACACACGACTTTTTAAAATCTACAATAGTTATTACCGTATTATTTAAATTGAAATATACACGTACAGAAGCAAGCTGTTAGACTAATATTGACTTGACACCTACCGAAGCGTTTGCTGGGGTCGGTGACCTTCCTTAGGTGTGGGCGCATGCCTTTCTGGTGGTTCGGATTTATGAGCTTGGCGCAAACTTCTGGGTAGCTCAGCAGACCTTCAGTTTTTGTGTACGGGCCTACAATACAAACATAGGAAATAATACAATGCCAATAACTTAACTAAGTAAATAGATTTAAATAATAACTAGCCACAAACTGCCAAAGTAACGAATAAGTAAGTAATTTATGAAATAGAAGAGCGTCGTTGATTTATTAACATCACATTATAACATTGACAAAGATTATTTTAATGTTTTTTACTGACCAGCTTCTCCAGGGCCGTCGGTGTGGATTGGTGGAACACCAGCGATTTCACTGTCAGAGTCGAGCTTCCAGGTGCGGCCGAAGGTGGCGATGCCGAGAACGATCTTGTTGGCTGGAGCACCAGCGTGGAGCCTGCCAAACAAAATGGCATCAAAAAATTAATTCTACCTTCAGTACCCACTTTCTCTCTAAAATCATTATGAATGAAGACAGCAGAATATTATTTAAGTAGATAAATAAACTTTAGACCTTTTTTTTGAAAATGAGAAAAAAACTAACTTAAAAAAGCAAGGCTGTTACATTAAATAACAACAAACTGTCTGCAAAGTAGTTAATCAATTTATCGTGGTCTGAAGGTCCATAACAAGGAAACTAGCATATTAAGAACATTTCCTACTCAAGACTTCCTACAGAAACTGTTATTCCAAGTTGCAGAAAACGCCGGTTTAAAATTATTTACCATCTTACATCATAGTGATCTTAATAATTTTTACAATAAGCTTCTTCAGAATTTACAGTAATCCATCGTCTCATATAGATGATGTGATGGTCCTATAAGGACATTCCCCAAACACGTCAAATACATAATACTCAAGTTTTTTCCTATACGATAAAGGTCTTGAACATGCTAGATAGATACTAGCATCACTTTTAATCAATGCATTACCCTTGCTCTACTTTATGTACTTTCATAAGGTCTATATCACTTCTATACTACAATCTTATCAACTAATATTACTAAAGGATTATCAACAGGTCAAATGGCAATTATACAGTCTGTATCTTGACCTGGCGGCTCTTTGCCTAGCGATTAGGTAGGGCGTAACAAAAATACTATTCTTACAAAGTTGCTTTGGACTTCTGATTCGAGTATTTTACTTAAGTACATCTATTACCTACTTACATTGATTGAGGCTTTTGTTTCAATAGTTCTGTATCCGAAACTAATGTGGGGATGAAGATAAAACGGATTCTCTCGGCAGATCTAATTATGGTATCCTAATCCCTTGATCAGTGGATATGGATTATACGTAGAAAAATATTGAAATAGGTATAGATACCGTAAAATCACAATTGTGGTTCTGGTATGTATGTATGTACTTATGTTCCGATTTCGTCAACTAGAAAATCATTTTATTGAAATTTAAATTACGGTTTTCAAATTCAACAAACTTGTCCATTAGCCGCTTATGTTCCGTGTTTCATGTGCATAAGATGGAAAATAATCACAAAAAAGACTAAAACAAAATCCTACATTAAATAAATCTGCAAGTTTTAAAAGAAATTGAAGAAAAGAGTACGATTAGGTGCTTGATTAGTGCAAACGGAAGTGATTCAATATTAAGTTGTGTGCTTTATAGCACAGCTTTCGCCCACGAGCCACTAAAACACCTACTTAGGTCAGTGGATTCAATACGATGAATTAAAGAGATCATTGATTCAAAAAATGTTTTGTTTTATTAAGATCTTCCTGCAACAATTTGCAAATGAAATGAATATAAGTTTTATAATCTTACAATAAATTATGTTTGCCGTCGGTTCTTTGTATTGTCCCAGTCTGTACCCAGTGTGATAATAGGTACTTGAAAACATCTATATAATAATTAATTAAGTAAGTAGGTACGTAATCAGTCTCGTGTGAGAGTAGACTTATGCCCCTGTAGTAGTGACGTTAAAAGGGCTGATGATGATGATGAAGTACCTAAATCAAATTGGAGATTTGGGAACTACTGTAAGGTCTAGCAAATCTATATGGTATAGGTAAGTTAGTAATGCTTAAATTACCAGTAAGAGACAGCAGCATCAGCGTTTTGCAGTGGGTTGCGGTTCTGAGGAGTGTAGATAGGAGCGGCGTAGTCGGCCTCTTTGGGGTTACGCTCGGGGGTGAAGTAGTCGTACGCGTCGATGTTTACGATGTCCACCAAGTTGATGATTGCTGGTACGTCGTAGTAGACTGAAATACAAGTTTATTTATTAACCGTCACGCTTTTTTTGCTTTAGATCAATTTAGACAACATTTTTTTCGTTTTATGCTCAAGTCAGTGGGTTTAGAAAGAAGAATGAAGTCACCAAAAGAGATAACGCTAAATTAGATTTTTTTTCTGGACTGTTCCTAAATAAATATTTCCATTTGACTTTTTTTCTCGACAGTTTCCAAATAAATACATATTCTTACTCAAGATAAGTATTAGAAATAAGTTTATGTAATACGTGCTCAAACCTACTTAAAAATCCTTATACTTACGTAGAATATGTGACGCGACGACGCAAACAAAAATAAATCCAACAAGAAATAAAGTAAGTACCTGTAATTACTATTCGCTGACTGTGTCTGTATCCCTATCATTACGTACGTGACCAATTTAGCAAGTCGCTGCATAAATAGAATATAATATCTACATGCCGCGGCGGATACCTCTCAATAATAGTTTCAGTTTACTACCAATAAGATCAAGGTCGTATCAATTTGATATCCTTCGCTAACCAAGTCGATATACCTCCCAACTCCCGATACCTATTGGAGTAAGGGAACTGTGAAAACATAATAGCTTTTCTACAGGTAAAACCCTAGCTGAATTCTATCGATGACGTTTTCCTCTAGGATAACCAATAAAACTTTCGCTATTTCTCTATTAAACTAACTTTGCGGTATTGATTTCAAAGTGTTCTGTATGAGAAGAATGAAAATAACTTTCCTTTGTTTGTTCGTTGCCAAAGCTACGGTTACTTGTGTCAAACTTTTCTATGAACACTTTTATGTTTGACCAAATCGGATTTTGCTACAACTAAATAAGTAGGTAACTAAAAACGTTTATTGGAATTTATTCGTACTTTCTTAGATAGGTATTGATTGATACTTACTGGAAGCGTTAACATTCGGTAGCACGGTGATGGCGAGTTGCATGTTGGGCTTGAGGCTGAGGGCCTGTTTCATTTCTCTGACCAGAGCTGTGTAACCTTCCCTGTGCTCAGCCTCCTTGTCGTCTACGGGTGTGGTGCCGAAAGTCTTCTTGATACCGTGCCAGATGGAGCCTATACATACATTTCATATCATATTATCAATACGGGTTGCAAGCTACTGACTTCCGTTAGATTCGAACATGTAGATAACTGCGAAATCTATGTTACTAAAATATTAAAGAGAGCTTCCTTTATAAAACAGTTACTTATCTGAAAAATTCATTCTACTCCTAGGTATGTTATGTTACATTTATATTATTACGAAATATAATGTAAGTAGTTTTAAATAGGTCAAGTATAAGGTTGCCAAGAAACACGATAAGTTAATGTATTGAACGCGTGATTTGATTAAAAAGTCGTTTTTATATAATGTGGTTTTAACGATATTTCGGTCACTCACCCCACGTGGAACGGATCTTCTTTGGCTTGGTTTTAACGAATTGCCATGCCAGATCGATGCCATCGAAACCATGTTGCTCAGCCAGGAGGACACCAGAGTTCACGAAGGCAGTACGAGCTTGCGGTGATTCCAACTGTTATAAAAAAAACGTATGGTTAACAATCGAATCCAAGTAAGTAGTCCTAGAATCTAGATTTTCTTAACACCTGTCTCCATGATGTAGGTAACGTAATAAAGTCATGCGCTTTAAAAGAATGTTAACGAAAAGACAAAATTGACACAAACTTGATTTGATGCGCTGCTTAACAAACGCCCTGTGTCATCGTAAACAAAACCTTGTATTTTATTTTACAGATGTATTTAGCAGTAAAAGTTAAAAAGGATATTATGTTTTTGCTTACAAAGAAATTCAACAGATGATAAAAAGAGGTCTTAAATTTTTGAATCTTCTTTTTCTCGCCTTTTGGTGCATAAGTACCTATCAATATATCATTTATTTATTTATTGGAAAACCAACAGCTTCAATATACAAAATGATATGTTATGTTGTGATAAATCCAACTAGGTACAATTACCCAACCATGTCAACATACTTTTGACTCTTTCAATTTCTCAGTAATTATTTTACATAACTTTCAGCAAGAAGCCATAAAAGTATCGATGGTCCCCTTTCAAATTACTCAATTGAATGATTTCAAATAAAATACAACTCCGAACAAGAGACCAATTAAGGGTTGGGATTCGTATACCGAGTTAACGTAAAATATATCGACAATTCATCGGTTTTTTCCATGAGATAGATACTTACCCTACCGAGAAATTTTCATGCTTGTGCACTTTCCGTAAAATTATAATAAGCCGTAAAATACGGGCCATAAGCTTAAATGATATCAACTGGCTTGGTATACTTTTCTAGTAGATAAATATGTTGGCTTTATTTTATAATGAAAGAATATCAGCGGATGATTTAACCTACCTAAATTCCCCTAAAGTACAAAATATGTTTTCGATATAAAATTTACTTGTATTGATCGATCTCTTTTAGGTAAAACATGTTTTCCTTAGTGGAAAAGGTCCCAAGGGGAAACTTCGCTTGTATCATCCCTTCTCGTGCATATTCGTTCAGTAACACTAGATAATTATAAACAATGAATATATTTTCTTACCAAAAGATTGTACTTTTGAACATCTTCGGTGTCGGCATCTCCTCCGACTGACAGAAGGACCTTCAGACCTGGGTACTTGGTCTTGAAGTTAGTGATGGCTCTGTAATTAGCATGAGATCTGTCTACGTCGAGGTTCTCATTGAGGGGCACCATCTTGTAGGTGTCAGGTTGGACTCCAGCGTAGCCATAGACGAGGTGGGTGCAGAAAGACAGCGCCGGGTCCAAGTCCAGTGGCAGCATACGCGCTTGCGCTGGATAAATACAACCCTCAACTAAAATAATGATAAGAAAATCCTATCCTAGATAAAGAACAAGTATAATACTGTTGCGGTTTCTTCCTAAATAAAGTACCCAGTCAAATACTTAGCGGGAAAGACTGCAGCTACTTACACAGTTGTTATTTAGATACCTACGTTTTAGATAAGTACTAAAAATAGAATATACAGGTACCTATACATATTAAAGATACCTATCCCGATTTTAGGAGGTGACGCCACGAAGCTCGTTATCCGTTACAAACAGGTTTTGCTAATAGACACGTTATGTGTTTGAAAATACGAGTAGGTATTTGAAATCGACGTTTATTTGAATGTCTAAGGTTAACGTACCCACAAACTTGAATTCTATCAAAGCAAATAATTTAAAAAAGAAAAACAATATCTACTCCAGACATTTTAACTCCTATTATAACTTCAAACAACTTTTTGTTACGAGTAACTAGATATCTGATATTTTTATTCTTGTTTTTTACTAAAAATCATGTCGAAAATTTGGCAAGATTATTATAAATCCTAAAAAAATGGGGCAACCCTTTATCAGGCATTTTGATCTGCTTTTAAAAATAATGCCGTGAAAAATGAATTTCTTGTTATAATAATCAATAAAGTTGTCGAGCATGGCTTCTTGAAAATAAAGACAAATATGCTGAACATGTTTTGTGGTGCTTACTGGTGTATGTGTTACTGAGATAGTTATTTTGCTAGGAAATGTGATTAATTTGCTGTGCAGTCAGTATTTTTGCTATGTCTGTAGTATTTTTGGACTTTAAGCAATTTATTTGTTTAGCATTTTGAGAAAAAAAGTATTGTCATGTTTGTATATTATCGAATTATTTGCAGTATTAGTTTTGTTAAACATTTAATTTATTTGTAGTGAAGTAATTTATTTGATGTAAAAAATGGTTTAATTGATGAAAATCATTTGATAGGCGATTATTTTATTTGCTGTGCGATTAATTATATCCCATAAGCTTTTAATACTTATATGCGAAGTTTTTCGCTTATTATCAGGTTCACTTTATTTGAAAAGATATGGAAAGTTTTCAATAGTTTTCATAACATTTGAAGACATTCTGAGATTAACATAAGTCAAGAGAAACAGAAAAGCACGTAACGGATCACCTGTTTCAGGGAAGGCTTTTAAAGGAGCCAGGCTGTGGGGGCGTTAACTTTTAGTAGAAACCTTTTCTGTAATTGGCTAGACTGTAAGATCCAGATACCTATATTTGTACCTAGAGTCACACTTAGTTGGTATATAAACAGTTCTATTGTTCTTTACAACAACTGCTTAACGCTTTGCTTATTACGTAATCCAAGCTGAAAATGTTTAGGCCTACGTGAGTCACGAATGCTGCCTTGAAACGATGCATTCAAAATAATACCTAACTACTTTCCTTATTGACTCATAACTCAGAATATGACAATATGCTTAAGGTATGAATACGAATATTTAATGATATTACTTAAAGTATTAGGTAAGTACCCAAGTATCCATTTAGTGTTTGAATTTGCTTGATTCATAAGTTTCTAATTTCATGGATTAATAAAAAACAAGTGGCGGCGGCATCGAGAGTCGCTCTTTAAAAGAAAAAAATACACTGTAGTTTAAAATATGGCTAAGTAAATAAATAAATCTTAGTTCGACTCAGTTTAGAATAAGTTTCTTTACTGGCGCTTCATAATATTATACTTGTAATATCAAATAAAAATATATTCAAATAAAAAGAAAAATCCAGTTAGCTCGATGTGTTTTCTTGATAACAAAATTGATTGGATCTGGCATTAGTTCTTCTTTAAATGCAAATTAGTAGGTACTTCCCAAGTAATAATATCAAAGTGTGAATATAACATATTAATGTTACTTATTTAAGTACCTATTGGAAATTCCAAGAAACTCTAGAACAATTTTGTTTATCAAAAGTGTTATCATTGCCCCTTGTTGACATCATATGGATACAGGTCATACGTATTGTTCATTATAAGTAATATTTTGATAAAGACATTGATTTACTTAGGTACGTATAAACAAACTTGATTTATTATTGCAGTTAATAACAGGATCTATTAATTGTACAAAATGAAATAATGTAACTTAGTAAGTAGGTACCTATCTAAGTTTAAGAATGGCTAAAACTAGATTTCAGAATAGCTTTTTGGCAAAATGGTAGATATTTTAGGTACCTTTTATAAAACGTAACGTGAACTCGAATATTTGAAAAAAATAGATGAATATACTTACGTTGTAAGTACCTACTTAAGTTTGTAATTTTTAACAGCTCACGATTAATTCCTAGTAGGTAATTCTGTTTACTAGCCTGGACCTACAATTATTTACCTGCATGGAAAACTAAAGAATAGACTAAAATGTTCACTTAACTACTTGAGATTATATTATAACTCAAAAACTAGCAAGTATGACTTGAACGAACCTTGTCGAATTTCAAAGGAAAGAGTTTAGTCTGTCGGTACAAGACAAGGTCTACAAAATAAATCTATCTCACAAATCTTGTGAGAACAGAACATTATAAATTCTGATTAATAGATTATTTATGCATATAAGAATTATAGCAAAATAGAAGGAAAAAGCCACGAAATATTGTAGCAATCAAGGTTTTAACCTTCGTCTTTATTTACTGAACTTCGATGTAAGTCATATCTACTTGTTTACAGCAGAGGTTAAGGCTTCATCATTAAAATAAGGTAACAAAATACAGACGTGGTTTTATTAAAGACTGTAGAGTTACCTAGTATAGTGCGAAAACAAATAACTTTTATTCAGATCAATTTACTTAATTCCAAAACAAATGAAGTTCTTTTGCCAAACGAAAACGACTGAATTTGATAAATTGAACTGAGAAAGTTTTTTTTGGTTTTATACGTAGAATCTGTGCAAGTAGATATGTAGGTATTGATGCCTATTATAATACAACAACAAGACAAAAACCAATCTATAATTTACGTGAAAAATATCAGCCGAATTGAGAACTACCTCCTTTTTAGTTGGATTATTTTTTGTTTGATGTCGGTTAAAATCAAGTGGTAGGTACATACACGCATGTTTTAAATTACTTAGATATTTATTTATATATTTCTTTGAATTTTTCTATAAAAGAACTGTGGCATAGACGAATTCAAACAACTTTTTCTTTTGTCTTGTGTTTGCTTACCTACCCTCATATTATCCTCAATTTGCCTTTTTTTATTCCTCTCTTAAATTAATGAGGAGTAGGCACCTATTGAGTACCAGTATCTATTTAAACTGTCTAAACTAAAGGTAAAGATTTTACGAAAAAAGTTAGTATTTCATTTAGGTAATATAATGATAAATATGAAAGAAAAAGCCTAAATGATACGTAAGAACGTGAAGTTACGGCATTCGATAGACGCCAACCAATTATCTATTCTATTATAATTTATGTAGATTTGAAACTACCATTAATTCCTTTTTCGGGCCTTCAAAGAGTAGAAAACCATCTGAACCACTTCTGGTATCGTGTTTTATGAGTACTTTGCTTCGTTCTTGACAATGACCTTGCTACCTAAACTAGATTGTCAAGGTATTTTTATTTAGTTAAACACAACGAGGTCAATCTTAGTGTTTGTAGACGAGTTACGCGTGTGGGATGTTAAATGAGCTCATCGTATACTTAGTAGATTCTAGATAATGTCACAGGATAACAGAATCACGCCGGTAGGCTAGTACCTAGGTTACCGTCTAGATATTTGTACAATGTAGGCAGTAATTTTGCAATGAACTAAACAACTGGATGAATAATATGTACCTTAGCAGGTAACTTCTTTCTAACAAAGAATTTCTTATTTTATTATCCTTAAACAAGAAAGTCTTTAATCTAGCAGGCCTTTATAAACATTGTTTTACGGAAAACAAAAACGGAAAGATAAACACTACGTTTTCCTGAAAAATTCAAATCGGCCGACAATGTCAACAGTAGGTAGGCTTTGGTAGCCGGTAACTCGTAATTTAAACATCTCCTTACAAGAAATCCAAACGTCGAAACTTGTCGATTAAAGTCGTCATCTCGAACTTAGCCAGTTACCGGCGCTAAATCGTCGGATCGCGATTACTTATGCATTATTCATTAAATCTAAACTTTGTAAGAGTTGCGAAACCTGTTACGGACGTAAGCCTAACGAAATTCGCTTATTGTAATTTGAAAAGAAAGAAACGCGCAGCAATAAATTTGATTTTGTAACAAAAAACGTTTAAAACTTACATTCCCTTGTGTAGCTCTTGCTATCATAGTAGCAGATGACTTTGCCGGTTGTGGCGGTTGGGTTGGCGGCCACCACGGCCAGCACTCCCGCGAAAGCAAGTAAGGTCTTCATCGCGCCAACTGTTCTCCTCGAGGTGCGTATGGCGAATGATGCCTAAGTACTCGCTTACCAACCTAGTTGACCGCGGTCGAGGTCAAAGACTAGCGTCATGTAACGATGTAGGTAGGAAAATCATTTTATCCGAATTCTACCTACTTCTTGAGAAAGGGATTTTTTATTTACAAGCGCGGCAACTTTGGACCCACACCACTGAATTTTACACTCCTAATTTATAAAGTAGTCAACATATTTGTATTATGTAGAATTATAATAACGCATAACGATCATCTTAGTAATCGAAGATAGCTTTTTTATCAACAAATACAAAGTAGGTATATTATTGTATAACTTCCTCTACCTCCACCTCTTCCTACTTTTGGAGGGTTGAACAGTTACCCTACCCTCCACGCTCTGATTCGCGCCAGTTCGGTGAGAGGAATTGATTATCTAATGCACTTAGGTATTTACCACAACTACTGAAAAGTAAATTTGAAAACTGTAAATAGGTAAAAATATGAATGCAAAGTTCCGTACCTACAGGTTAACGTCTAACCGTTAGGTTAACGTTTTCTAATCTATGTCCATAAAACTCAAAACAATGGAACTTAGAAAATAAATAAAGCTAGTTATTAATAAAGTAGTGGTTTTATCGAGAAAGAGTAGCAAAAAACCTCCTTCCATCCATCATCTATCAACGGCACCTATGAAATCACCACAAACAAACTTTATTGATGGTTATAAGTAAGTAGGATACATTTAGGTACGAATGATTTTACTGATTTGACTAAATACAAAGGTATGATTCCATTACTACTGCTTGAATAAATAAGTCCTGATTTCGCCTACAGATGCGCCTCATAAAGCCAAACAAACTTTGTCATAATCATAATAGAGCACGCATGCAAAATGTAAACCAGTCGTTACCTACCTTAAGTTCCTCAATCAAGCAAAAACATATATAGGTAGCTACCGTGTAAAAACAATATGTGTCTGTACGTTTTATTAGATCATATACCTAAGTGAGTAAAGTACACAATAAGCATGTTGTAGTGTTCATTCTTTAAACAAAATGACTCGTGTCTGGTACACAAGGGAAGAGTTACAAATGACTCAAATAATGACGTAACTCACAATCAGCACGATCAGTGTTTTCTTGAAACGCTGTTTGTGACAAATATCTTAGTAACATACAAGTGTACCTAACAGATGGAAAGCAAAACAACATATCTAAAAAATAGGAAGCAAATAGGTTGGTATAATTTGAAAAAAGTGTATTTAAAATTCAATCCGCCGCAGTAGATAAAGGTGGCGAGGCGAGAAGACGTCGTAGGTAGAGGAAGCAAAAAATACAGCATAGCTAAATCAAATATTCATTAGAAATTAAGAAAGAAGTACCTGCTTGTTAAATTGATCACAAGTGATTTAAAAAAAGAATTTCGATATCTTTACTCTGCCTCTGTTACCTACCCTACTTATGTCTTATTTAAGATACTTAAAAATATTCTTACTTAGATGAAAATGTTTACAAAAAAGTCTTTCCTCTTAAACTAATCTCTCTTATTTATTTTAGCAGCTCCAAAGGAAAATACTATAAGGAAATATCAACGTTGTAATTATGTATCTATTTAGTTATTTTTTATCGGGAAGGCCCATGAGCTGTTTATAATCGACAATGTCTTTGATATAAACAAGAATAAAGACAAACACGACAATAAATTTTAAATCGGCTATCGTTAGGTACTTTACCAGCGAGTGATTATTTGCTTTAATGATACTGACAAGTGCTTGACCTAAGAACGGGTCTCAGATTGTATGTCAAGTAAGATATTTCAAAATAACAAATCTTGGGTAATATTTTGGGAGGTAACTTTTGCGGTAAAGTAAAACACTCTTTTGGTAGCGGCAATTAGAAATTTATTTTAATAAACATTTATCAAATAGACTACGTTATAATTTAAAACCTGCGATAAAATAATCTCCATTATTGTGAATTAATATTTAAGCTATTGTTACTAGTTTGGCACCATACAAACATAATTTGCCTTGTCAGATAATTATTTTATGATGCATCAAGTGAATAGGCTGGAGAAAGGGCACGAGAGTTTAGTGCTTGACTGGAGCTGGAGGCGCGGCTTGAGCTTGGTTTTGTCCTGCTACAGGAGGTGCGTTTCCTTGACTCTGTGCTTGAGTTTGAACCGGCACTTGTGGTGCCGGCGGCGCTTGAGCTGGTAGCGTCTGACCTTGGTTCAAGTTCGCATTTTGCGCTAGCTGTTGAGCTTGTACTGGCGCCGGCGGGGCTTGGTACTGTGCTTGAGCCGGCTGACCTTGAGCTTGGAACTGACCCTGTGCGGGTTGTCCTTGGCCGGGCTGAGCTTGGTACTGTGGCGGGCCAGGTTGTCCTTGAGCTGGATAGTGCGCTTGAGCCGATTGACCTTGACCCTGATATTGAGGCTGCCCTTGCGGTGCTTGATATTGTGCTTGTTGGTATTGAGCCTGTTGCTGTCCTTGCGGAACTTGA
Source organism: Anarsia innoxiella (assembly GCA_947563765.1). Taxonomy (NCBI): domain Eukaryota; kingdom Metazoa; phylum Arthropoda; class Insecta; order Lepidoptera; family Gelechiidae; genus Anarsia; species Anarsia innoxiella. The sequence goes on from OX387390.1 coordinate 7,635,489, forward strand.
TGTTGACCTTGAGGCTGTGCATAGTACTGTTGCTGATTAGGGTGTTGAGCTTGGTACTGTCCTTGCGGAGGTGGTTGGTAATGTCCTTGGGCTGGGTAGCCTTGAGGTACTTGTTGGTAATGGGGAGCTTGGGGATGGTAACCCTGCGCCCTCCTAAGTCTCTCTAGTTCAGCATAAGCTAGGTTAATCTGATGTTGTGCTCCAGGGACCGGGCGACCGTAAGCGTCGACCTGGAAAGTAACATTTACGAATTATGTTACGGTAATAAATCTAATTAAGATTACTAGAAGTACATCTGCCAATCTACTAGTTTATCCTCAATAAATGTATAACATAAACTTACTCGGTTACTAATATATTTAACCACCTATAGCAGAAAAGGCCTTTAAAATTATTTATCCGTTATAAGCTGTGTCGTCTTTTTTTAAATTTTTTGACAACGAAAATGGCAGATTTACCCTTTTTGACCTTAAAATATACTTATCATTTTCTCATTTCTCAAAGTCTTTTCCGTTTCAGTTTTTTATTCTATACTGCTAAAAATAAAATACAATCATGTAATTTATGCACAGCTCGTTTTTGCCTTAAATCCTGTGCAGCATTTTAATCTAGCTATTTGGATTTTTCCTTATAGAACGTGATCTGACAATTAAATGTGTATGATACGAAGTTAACTCACCAAGCCACGATCTTGAAGGAATTTTATTTCTTCAAGCCTCCTCCTATGGAACTCGTCATATTCTTGCTGAGAGTAAATTTGATTTTCGTCAATTGATTTCCAACCTGAGAAAAGCAAACATATATTTAATAAAAAAAATCATTTTTTTACTTGTCTATAGGTTCTCTATAAACTTGGACACTACCGCTTTTACATGGTCATTTTTATTTCTCGATGTAGTTTGTGTTTAGTTAAGCCAATATGGCTTTTCTTTTCCCAATAATATTTAAAATGTAAATCGGCCGATGATGAATGAAAGATGTGAGGATGGTTGTTAATGTTTTACGCTAAAACAACAAAACCGATTAATAAAATTTTGTAGTATAGGTACACATACATAGATAGACTACGAGAGTTTCTGAAGTTACAACGATAATTACGTGTTTTGTACTATAACTGCGTATTAAAATAAATCCGGTCTCACCTTCATCTTTGTTAAATTCAGCCTTTTGCGTTTCCAGCATAAATTCATTGAAGTCAATAAGTCCGTCTTGGTTTCTGTCGTTCTCCTTAAACACGTGTTCGCGCATGCGCTCCATCTCTTCGGCGCGCTCACGCAAGTCCTTGTTAGGTCCCTCGGGGCCGTACAACTTGTCCAACTCCTTGATGAACAAGGCCTTTACTTCGTCTGCGTCCCACACGCCGTTACCGTCCACATCTGTTAATTTTCACGAAATCTTATTACCTATATGATACGCAACATTTTATATCTTAGCATTTCGAATCGAAATAATAATTAATTTTAGTATATATTATTATTGAAAGTACTTAGGCAATTTAGTTTGGTATCTTAACAATAAACAGGTCACCAAGTAATGGTAGGTAACAGTTGGTATGATTTTAAAATATTATCTTTATCCAACTTTTTTACATTCTAAGTAGGTACTTTAAAATAATATCGCAACGCAAACAATAAGGTCCACTTGCGCAGCCCAATAAACCCGGAGTGCTAACACAGGGTTAAATAAATAATTTGTTTTGATTTAGCTTGATTTACCCTGTGTTAGCAGCTAACTCCGGGTTTATTGCATTAACTTTGGGCTGTGCAAGTGGGCCTAAGTAGCGTAACTTACGATTACCAACTTTACGCTGGGTAAGTGATCTACGATGTTTATTTTAAATATCACATTGCATTTATAATTAAAAAAAAACTAAGATGATTAAGGAATAATATCAACAATAATATCAAAATAAATATCAACATGAGTACTACGACCACAGATTACTTAATAGTTACTAGTTACTACGTAACAGATATTTCACTCAGAAGAAAATGTCCAATACCTACTGCTTTAACAGTGCGCAATAGCCCAACTGTCACGTCAGAGACCACTGCATGCTAAAATGTGCCTTAAAACTCAAGCGTATAGTTGTGATTGCTTCGCACCGCGCGATCCTGTAAAAATCGCGGGGCTGCCTCTTCGATAAAATTAAATTAACAAAACGTTTTGTGACTATGTTATTGAGAACTATTAATATGTTCCGACTTATATGGGGCAGTTTAAAATTATATCGTTTTTAACATGTTTTTATTTTTAATGTTTTTAATCTTTCTAAATTCTCGGTTATTATTATTATTTTCATTTAAAAAAACTGAATTATTAAAAATTATAAAACTTTAAAAAAAAATAAAAAAATAATAGAACTATCAAAATTTGAACAACTTGCGAGCGCTTCGCTTTGACAGCCGCGCTTCGCTTGGTCCGCAAGCGGTAGGTATTTATAACGCGCAAGTACATAGAGCAACGGAGGCCTGCTACGACATTTAGGTTCTATGGTGGACAGAGATAGAGATAACTTTGTAAAAAAAATCTTTACAAAATGAAAAATACTAACAAAACATGCAGTTGATAATGAAAACATACTCAAAAATACTTGCATCTACGTGCAACATACAAAAAATACTAGTTGCTGGATATGCGCCAAAACTAGGAAACGAATAAGGTGTACACTTCAAAGTAATTCAACAAAACATTCAATCTATACAAAAAAAACTACATTTTTTTGTATCTTTTACAAAGCTAATATAGCACACGTTTTGCAGGGTTTTTTTATCTTACCGTGCAACGTGAAAAACACCTTTGGGTTGAAATCAGTTTCCTGTTTGTCAGAAGTTTTCCATATTTCTAACAATTGTTCTCTCGTCCACGGATGTCGAAGCTGTTACAGATAATGTCAGAGTTAATATCGTACATCGAGACTTACCATGCATCATGAAGAATGCTTTTGGGTCAAATTGTTGGTCCATGTGGTCTTGCTTCTCCCAAACCTCCTCGAGTTGTTGTTTAGAACCGGGGTGGTGGAGCTGCGTTTTTCAAAGTCATTTTTCATTTATAAATGTCTGTAGTCGATAGCCAATTGTTTTATTAAACTTATAAAGCCTGTACAGTTTCCACTGATTAGTAGATATGTTCCACCCAAAGAGTTTTTGCAAGGCATTTTGTATTGCGTATTATTATGTATGAAAGTAGACTCGTGCCCCCGTAGTGGGGACGTTATAAGGGCTGATGATGATGTAGATAGTAGAAACATCATGCAAGGAAAAGTAAGAGAGGAAAACCGACAAGAATATACCAAATAAAGGATGGCATAGACATAGAGGTTATGTCGTGTGAGGAGATGAAAAGGAAGGCAAAATAGTTTTTGCCTAGTGGCGGGAATGTTGTGGATCCCAACGACAATAGCATTCTCTTCCGCGGATACTTACATAATTTCAAATGTTCTGACTTGTTTTGGTTATAGCCAGCTAATACTGGTTTGTAAAAAGTAATCAGTTGAATGACGACGGAAGTATGCGCCGAGGAAAGTAGGTAAACCATCCATAAGTAACCAATGTTTTCAAACAATATCGTTAATTCACTGAGCAACATGATTCATGCGCAAGGCTAGTAGCTTGGATTTTATATACGTACGATATTCCGTTATATGCCGATACTTTCAGAGTTGAATCTATGTACGAAGTTAAACAACTTTTACTGAGGTCAATTTGTAAAATTTTGAATAAAAGACGCTTTGCTTCGCTTTAAAAGTAGTAATGCTTAACCAATGATATTTTATGGCAAGTTTTTGTGCATTCTACAAATTACGTTAATCTCAGTAAAAGAATCCCCTTTAAATGCCTATCGGTACCTAATAAAACAGTATCTTGTATGTAAGTATATTTACCGGTTGATGATGGGTTTTCGCCTCTTCTTCCTTTTTAGCCGTTTCCAAGTATTCCTTTTTCTGTGTCTCGTCCATACTTTCTAGTTTTTGAGTCTTTTCAAATTCCTTTTGCATTTCGTATTCCTGTAATAATAAATGACGGAAAATTCAATCATTTTATTTCCAGATTTAATTTTATTGTTAATTACGACTGATTCACATACACGTGAGTAATTTTACAGCACAATGGGTTAATTCAAAACGTGGTATTAAGTAATTAAAGAGAAATCATTCGCTAATTTGCAGCATATTTGCGATATATTTTGAACAATGCCTAAATATTCTCGATACGATAAATTACATGAATGCGAAATAGGTATCTACGCACAGCGATAATTATTATCTTAAACTAGGTACTTAAATACAATAGAATGTGAGATTATATTGATAAATTATAAATATTAATGTTATACATTTGAACAAGTGCAAAAACTTCGTATACATCAGACTATATAAGCTGTTTAAACACTCTTAAAGAACTTCAAGCAAGCATTGTATAGATTGCTTACATACATTCTACTAATATTATAAATGTCAATGTTTGTGCCGATGAATGAATGGATGTTTGTTATTCTTTCACGCAAAAACTACTGAACAAATTTTTATAAAACTTGGCAATATTGTAGCTCATATATCAGAATAGCACATAGACCATACTATTTTGAGATAATTTATGATGATTTTTTTGATATGACGATAAATGCGTACGAAGTCGCGGGCAGCCTCTAGTATATTATAGGTATTATACATAGTACCTATACATGAAAATGATTAACTTTTAACTCCACACGATCAAGCATGAAACAATTCTTTTTCCAGGAATAAAGGCGTTCAGTTAGTTGGATTCTACAAAAACACCCTATGTATAGGTATATAATACAGGTACATAAAACTGAAATATGAAAAAAAGAACTAGTCAGTAGTCACATTAACCAGTTGCTCAACAATGTCGGTGCCCTTCACATTTGAAAGCTGGTTTAAGTATGTAGTTACAAACCTTGAATTCTTCTTTTCGTTGTTTATCTGCCACTTCGAGGTCCGCAGTTGTTTTCTTTATGAGTTTCTTCAAATCCTCAATTTCAAAGGTGTGAGGATTGCCATGGTCCAAATGTTCATTGGATGGTACTTTCCCGGTGTCGTCCAAATTGTTTGTCAATTCAAATTGCTGAAACAATTACCAGTCATAAGTTTTATAATAAGTAATATGTACGTACTTATAGAAAATTTTGAGTAGATAAGTAAGAAAAGAATTTCAATGATTTTGTGTTTAAATTAAACATAGATCTAAAGCAATTATTCAGGAAAGTTTCAGTTGTTTAAGCATGTCATTTGATTAGTGGTACACGATAGTTCCGGTATTACGATCGTGGTGGTACTTAATCTCAAATCTTTCAACTAAATAAGTCCCTATTACGTGGCATAAAATATAGGTAGGCCTATACATACAATCCTATGACATAATGACGAAACAATTATTGAATTCGATTTTTCCTTATTATTTTCATAGGTAATTATTTTGAATGTAACTTTCACCACAAATATTTTCTATTTACAAAATAATTTGAACAAAAGCTGTTAACAATTTGTAAATAAACATGTGACACAATCAAAATAAGTATTGTATTATAAGATGGCAAGAGGCGAAACGTTTTTGTTTGATAATAAATGCTGACGTGTATAATAATGAACACGCATGACCCATACTATAACAACAACAAGACATAATTAATTTCTGATATGAAAACTGCCTACAGAAATTTTAAAAAGCAGTATTTTTTATCAAATTGGAACACTGTGTACACTTTTTGAATGTAATGTTAAGGTGTATCAGAGATTTCCCCTAACACACTTTACTTTTTACAAGGATAATTTGTAATTGTTATACAGGGTGGCCCGTCGATTGACGTCCATAAGGAAAATTTGGATTACTCGTGTCGTGGGGTATTCGAATTACCCCCATGTATGTTCCGCGATTTTTTACGGTTTCCGAGTTATGATGTGTTTTCTGATTTTTTGAGATTTTTCAACCAACCACCCTAAAAAGGTTCGTAGAAAAAAAAGTACAACACTTTTTCATAATTTTATTTTTGCATCAGATGCTTCATGACCCGTACTTTTATGCATAAAATATTCAGCTTCGTAACTTTAATAAAAGTTGGGGAAATGTAGGTCGGAAGAGGAAAAATTGTATTGACTGAAAAATAATCGAAATCTTCAAACTTAAATTAAGAGGTTATAAAGATGACTTTATGGATTTTAAGCTAGCTTAAAAACTGCGCCAACTTCTCAGCTTTCATAATCATCGAAAAAAATTGGTACTTAATGGGGTACTTTTGCTAGAATCAGCCTTTAAGGAGAGCAAGGTGGAAAAATTTCAGAATTGGACGATTGAGTAATTTTTTTTTCTTTCATATTTTATTATCACCTAAACCTCAGTAGGTTTAAAGACAGTGTTCTTCTTACCGAAAAGTACAAAAAAGGAGCCAAGATTGACACATTTGGGGGTTTTGGAGGACCTCTAAGAGATGAGTTACAACTTGAGAAAATTATGCAGATATGCATCATTTCTACGGGGTTGCATAAGGAAACGGCCTTGAAGCAGCACGATTCGGATACCCTACGACACGAGGAATCCAAATTTTTCTTTTGGACGTCAATCGACGGGCCACCCTGTATATACTAACTTAGCTTGGTAAGTATGTATGTAAAGCTAGTTAGTAGATGTTTGCACCTTTGTAATCATTTCGTGCTCATTGGCAATGATAAGCCAACAATAAATTATGTCGATAGTTTGAGCTATGTTACGAGTAAACTTGTAGCATTCGTGATTCACTTACGATTGGACCGAACTCACGCTGGTTTTTTGGCCTGACCTTAAAGATTGAGAAGGTACATGCACCATGGTATAGGGAAGTCCTATACAATGGCGAATGTACCTAAACAAACTCACTACTACCTAGAAGTGATTATAAATTATGTTATGTTACCCAATTAATGTTTAATACAGATTTTATATAATTACCTTGGTGGCAAGATGACGCAAACGATCCATCTCTCTCCTCTTGATCTCGTCCAACTTCGACCTAACATTGTGACTCACGAAATCTAGATGCTCAGCTATTTTTCCAGACTGAAAATTATTATGAAATTACACATAGTAAATCAACATTATTACTTCCATTTAAATACAGTACTACAAAAAGTATGTAGGTAAGTTTTTTTTTTATGTTTCACATAATAGTACTTTAATTTATTGTATGATTTGTATGGTACTATTTCTATTACTTACTAGCCTAGGTTTTAAAATCATGTGCAAATTAAACTAAAAAAAGCCTTTCAAATTAATATCTATTAAATATTGTGCAACATTCTTCAGTTATTTCTCAGTAAATGTGAGCTATAGTTTTATTGTAACATTAAAATTTTCTGCAACAGGCTATCAATACCAAGATACTCAGTTCATACTTACTCGAACTTCTTCCTCGTCGGCCTTTTCTAGACGCTCTCTAAAATCAGGATCACTCTCCAAAGCCTGTACTACCTCTCTCAAATATCTATGATACTCCATATATCCCTCCTAAAACAATAATTTCCATTTAAAAAGGTCTTAGATAGAAAATATGTAGCATATCAGCACAAACCTCTACATTTAGGTCTATGTTAGTTGGAACAGTTAAACTGTAGTTCAGATAACAAGATTTCAAAAAGGTTTAAATTCAATTTCAAATGTGTAATTAGCACACCATAGGTATTAGAGATGTTTCAAAGTGAGTATCCAGTCAGTACCAGGTATGGACCCTGAATAGGGCACAACAGTGTAGAATTAACAGAAATGTGTAAATAATTCAGTTTTTCTTGAAGCAGACCCAACTTTTTAAGAAACTTACCAAATCATCTTTGACTTCACTATCATGCTCTTTAGACTTATTTTCTGTGACTGGTGGTGCAAATGATGAATGGAGTACCACCACAAAACATAACACTAACGGAAGTAGCCTCATGTTACCTACAAACAAAAGGAATATCCACAATTGTAGATACCTACCAAAGAATATGATACAATTCTTACAGTATTTAATTATTAATCTAAAATATCTAGTTTTCTGAGTAGGTATATAACTTCTAGTAAGATTATGACCATAACTTAAGCATTACGATTATAATTGTATGTGAGTACCTAACTGTAATTTTTTGCTTCTATTTAAAGATGATGATGAAATAACTAAATTCATAAATTACGGTAGGTACCTACTGAAATAAAGCTGTGTTGTGAAATCTCATTCAGGATTAAGCACCAAACTAGGCACAATTTAAGAAAAAGCACTTTGGAATGATAAAAAAGGGAAGAATACTCTACATAGTAAAAACTTGCACTTGCCTAGAGTTTTGATAAAGAATTAGGCGAGAACTTATAAATTAGTCAACAACGAAATTCGCAAAGAGGAGAAAAATCATTAAAAAGTGATCGTTTATAAAGAATAGGTTGCTGTATTATTTTTGCTTCAATCGGATCAATAATGCTAAACTTACAGTTTGTCAAAGTCTTGGAGAAATTAAATTGTACACAATAGAAATCACATTAACAGGGCAGATTTCGTCATTTGCGGAAACGCGAGCTCAGCTCAGATCAAAGAAGAAATAGTCATAGAGAAATTGAAATAGTAGCAAAACGAATTTTTGTTTAGTTTGACTACTTGACGTTTGGTTGGAATTGACAGACTGACGTGTCTGTGTGTCGTTCGTATCCAAATTATTAAAATGTTGCCATTTTAAAAGAGAAACTCATAGTCTTTCCAAAAGAGTAGAAATTAAAAAGTAGCAACACAGTTAGTGTTGTCCTGTTCGCTCTCAGGTTGATTCGAAAGGGATGACGCTACAGTGTTGCTACTTTTTAATTTCTACTGTTGGACCTTAGATTAATAATAGTTGGACAGACCGTACTCGATCGATTTTAGCAGTGCGACTTAGATTACTCAGACAGGATATAGAATGTGCTAATATTTGCATTTCGTATTTGTTATATTTTTTATAAGTTAATTAAATAAAATGTGATTATTTATTAATATTCATTTTAAACTGTTTTTGAAAACTTCTCTATGATTAGGCTTAAATATTTAGAAGCCAGCCCTTTATTTGACAAACAAAAATTGCAACTATGAATGCAATATATAAATAAAGAAGTGTTACAAGGTTGTATAGTATAGAGTGCATGCAACGAACGAAAGTGCAAGCAAAGCGCATGCCTGAAGGTGCTGATCGATAGTAATTTTACCTACATCAAAACAGACAGTATTATTTACTACTTAATAAAAAAGGTAAGTACATAAAATACAGCAAATATTTCCTTTTACTACAATTCGTAATGCCCATAATTAAGAAATACGAAGGTAAGAAACTTCTGATAATTATTAATATTAACTTATTTTACATTTTAGTGTCAAGAAAATCGTCATCAACCATGAACAGGGACAAACGAGAACCCGAATATCCAACAGAACTGGAAACGCATTTTATAATGAGACTACCAGAAGAACCAGCTAAACAACTAAGAGAAGTATTGAGATCAGGAGAGACTTTTAAAAATCGTTTGACTATACAGATTGAAAATGACATGAGACATGGTGAGGTACGTTTCGATAACTGGTTGATGCATTCAAAGATAGTTGATCTACCTACTATTATAGAGTCCCTCAAAACAATTGATAACAAAAGCTTCTACAAAAGTGCTGATATCTGCCAAATGATGATATGCAAAACAGAACCAGACAACAGCCCAGTAGAAGAAGAATCTCCAGCAAAGAGCAAAAAGAAGGATCCATACAAAGTAGACAAGAAATTTTTGTATCCACATGGTGTAACACCTCCAACCAAAAATGTACGAAAGAGACGTTTTCGTAAAACATTGAAGAAAAAATGTGTAGAAGCTCCAGAAATTGAAAAAGAGGTCAAAAGACTCCTGCGTGCAGATAATGAAGCCACAAGTGTTACATGGGAAATTATTAAAGAAGATGACGAACAACATCACAAATCTGAACCAAGTAGTTCCACGCCTACACCAACTAAAGAAAAGAAGACGAAAGCAGATCGAGGTAAAGGGGATCAGAAGAGAGGCTCAGCAAAAGCACAACCTTCAAATGTTGTTGATATATTTGGTGGAGCTGTGAGTGACAGTGAGGAGGAGGACAACATAAATGTTGAACTAGATGATTGTCATCTCTCTGCATACGACAGTCGCTTGTCTGATACTAATTCAATGCAAGGTGTAAGTGAATTGCCACCTAGAGGAAATGATTTCCCTACAGAATTTGATTCTCAAATGTTCCATTCTTCTAAGAAATCTGCATCTAAAGCATCTGCAAGCCAAAGTCGTGAGCCTACTCCAGCTGCTTCTGTTATGTCAGAAGATGATACTGATTATACATCAAGGGATATGTCCAAAGATAATATGCAATTCAGAATTGACCAGCTTAGAGCTGAATTAGAGGAGCTGAAGCAACGTAAACAAAGAACGCAGCATGAGATTGCAGGCTTAGAGAATGCAGCTCTGCGTCAGAGATTCCAAGACATACTTCACACTTTAAACCAAGATATTATGTATAAGGAAATGGAATACCAAGGTTCCCTTTGCCTACAAAATTCTGAGGATATTTAAGCTGACTTTTTATATAAATAGATTTAAGTTCTTCTTTTTATACAGATTATTCAACAAACCAACAAACAAAATTTGCTTTTACTTTGTGAATGACAGTAGGTTGTGTTATGAAACATAATGGTTGATTCCACAGAGCACCCCCTTCATATCTGCTAAAATAAAAAGAACCACAATTTTATACTAAGTGGCTTATTCCAATTTTAAAGCTATTTAGATTTATTTATTTTATATTAGATTTTAAAAAATACTTATTTTTAAGTCAAGCTAGAAACATTCAAATTTTTGTTACTTCAGTGTATCTGAATTATTAGACTAAACTTTAAGCATTATACATCTTTTTATTCTAGTTTTTTAGACTATGTTTTACTTTTTTCTTAAAATGAAATCTTTCATTTGGTTGTCGTGATTTAAATGTAAGCATATTTTACTTTTACCTACATACTTATATCTAAGTTATCTAAGTATACTTATTGTAGATGAAGTATTTGATGTCTGACTATTAAAATAGGTATCCAATTTTTATGTTGTTTTTATTTTGTGTCAGAGTTACAAAACGCAGTGTTAAAAAAATATTGTCAATACTAATAATGGATTAGTTAACAGATAAGACTTTTGTTACTTAAGCACTTTAAGCACATTATCGGTGGGTGGCTTCGGTGGTACTGTACGGTAAAGTAGGTACCTGCATTACAAATAGAGATTCGAACTTTGGACTACCTACCTTAAACAACCATTCACCATACTAGTAGATACTAAGGCATTTATTAAACAAGTCTAATAATTTGAAATTTTTAAGCGAAAGTAAAACAAAATAACAAAATGTTTAATCAATCTACATAATTGGTTCAAGTAGGTAAGTAATAAAATGGTAAACAAAATAAATGCAATTGGTCTGTCTGGAACTTTGACCTACAAATAAATCCTAGCAATTTTATAATAATTAAGTCACGTATTTACCTAAAAATTTATATTCTAAGCCAAAAACTTCTTTAAAAAAGTATTCACTAGTGTTGTGCTACGTTGTACATTTTTTTGTCGATAGATTGATATACATAAGACTATGTAATACCGGGGATTTCCCGAATTACGAAACTAGTTTTAAATATATGTAGAGCTAGGACTAATGTCATTTTTAGACGTTTTTTCTATTGCCAAAAATTTCTATAGCATTTATCTGAGTTAGTTCTAGAACTATAAATAAAACTTGTTTTATAGTAACGGGGCATACGTGTAGCCGCTTGTTATCATAGTAAGCCATTGTATGCGAACTATGATCAACCATAAACAATGACTATTTAATAAGTTTATTGACTTTATCCACTGCTTTGCCAGATCGATAGTAACCGCATAAACCGAGCTGTTGAACTATCGATATCGATATAGGGTATGAATGAATGTTCCTACACATAGAGTGACTGACAATGACAACTGATTGACATTTGATTTGACTGACTTGCTTGCTTGCTTGTTTGATTGACGTACCGTACCTAGGTAATTGTAGTTTGTACGGGTGTGTTGTATTCTGCAAATTCTGTCTTTACTCACGTTACTCACATAGTTTTATTTATTGCTTTGAAACCTATAAAGTACTACCTACCTCAATATTGATTTAAAATCTTAAAAAATAGCTGATAACTGTCCAAACTTTTAACAAATCACTATCGAAGCTTTTAACAATTTGCCGGCCGTCCCGCTCGATTGCAAGCAAGCGCAGCAGCTCAGACTACACACCCTACAGTATTCAAATAAGTGCAGCGCCGACTGTATATTTTACAGACATCGGCGTACTTTATGAAGTAATTAAATAGAAGAAGTTGAGTACAACAAGAGCATCTTCAAGCTAAATAATTCTGCCGAGACAATTTCGTTGGATCTTCTAACTTGGCGACCTACATTTGCATCTATTCATAGAATAACATCAAGCTTCATTGAGCTTTACGCCGCATACGTGGTCGGATTACGAAGGTTTTGTTGTGAGAATGGATTTTAAAATGCACGAGTATACACATGCTATAGTTGGTAAAGTAAGCCCGCCTCTTCGTATCACGGAGAAAGCCGACTTCAATGACGCCCGACGACAGCATGACTGCTACCTGAGACTTCTAAGGGAGCTGAATGTGGACGTAATAGAGCTGGATCTGGGAGGCACTTTCCCAGCTAATGTTCAGGTTGAAGATTTGGCTATTATAAACCATGGAATTGCTTTAATACCTAAGCAGACTGCTAGCGGAGAAGATTACAAAGTAAGTTTTAATATACCTGTTGGTTATCTCCCTCAGCACACACCCCCTTTCATGTTTCTTGCAATGCATACTGTCCTTATCATTTGAAAAGTTAGATAATAAGTGAAAATATCAGAACAAACTACAAATTTTTAGTAGTTGTGTTATGCTAGGGGGTTTGGTCAGGAAATATTTTGAGAAGGCTACTGAATTTTATTAGCTGCTGTGTGGTCACCATGTAGAAGCCTCATTTATAATGATGACAAATTCAAAATGGTTCCTAAGCTTGTCCTATAGCTGGACAAGCTTTTATCTTATCTTAGTCCTATATTTCATGTTCTATTAAAACTGCGATTTTATCTTTCCAACTGATCCACCTAAAGCATAATACACGAAGCCCTAGTGTGGAAGATCTCTAACAGTTCATTTGTGTACCCAGTCAGAAGATGTTGAGAGGCTATCCTTAATTTATTTGTATTGTCACACAATACAAATAAGGGGACAATACAGCCCAGTACTTCTATCAATAGCAATACTGTAATTCTTGTCTGCAAGTACATCCTTTGCCAAGGTTTTCTGTACCCAGTGGTCATTGTACTTGAATACTCGTAACTACCTGCTCAATTAGTGAGGCCCATTGAATATTGGAACAAGGCCATTTCAACGCAATTGTCGTTCATTAGTAAAATTAAATTGTCCTAAATTTTTTACTGGTTAATTGACACTATTAGACCTTTGGCAGTTTTTAATAAGGTCAGTTAATTTGAGCTTTGTGTGTTAGTATTGATTGATATGTGCTAATTTGTTTAATTGTTTATATGAGTTACCATACCTTTACCTATTTGAAGTGTCAGCGTTTTGTACGATTTTGTTAGGGTGGCACTTTGTCACCTTAAATTACGCTAAGTATAAACTGAGGCAGTAAACAAATTTAAGTATAATAATATTAATAATACTACATACATTGTAATTGGAATAGCTATGACATGTTTTATGTTTTTATTTATTATGATTTTGTGCTGTCTTGAATTGTATGAAGAATTTAAATTGGCGAATTGATTTATGCTGCTGAATGCGAAGTTTATTTCTGTGTTATATTCTATGCTGGTCTTTAAAAGAGTTTTCTTATAAATAAAGTGACTTTAAACTTATTTCAGGCCAAAAAAGTAAGAGAAATACTTAAGAATGAACTCAGCCAAACTATTGTAGATGTTACTGATCCAGAAGCCAAAGTTCTTGGTTCCGATGTACTCTTTACTGGTAAGTTGCTATATAATACTGTTATAGGGTCCTGAACTCATAAGTTATCTATTACTAAGACTTCAATAAAGTTCAGATTGCTGTTGCTTCAAGCTGTACCTTATCAACAGTGCCAGTTAAACAGTTAATTTATGAGAGTCTGTAGAGGACATACTTTTCATTTACCATTTTCCTATAATGTTTCAGGACGTGAATTTTTCGTCGGTATATCAGAAACTACCAATGAAGCAGGAGCAAGTGCTGTGGCGGAAGCATTTCCGGAGTTTCCCTGCACACCTATTAAGGTATATACTTGAGTAAATATTTTCTATACATTTACAAATGTGCTTGTGCAATAAGTTAATTGTTCATAATGTGGTCTCTGAGTCAAAATCGAAAGAAAAGGTGTTTTAATGAATAAATATTTTTAAGTTTCATTAAAGGTTAACACTACCACGGATAAACAATACCAGTCCATATCAATAGTCGTTCTGGTGATGACAAGCTCGAGTGATTTCTTTTATTGTCTTTTTTGTTCAATACAACTAGCTTGTCGTATCGTAAAAATGCAACATTTCCTTTTTCTCTTTCTTCTTTCAGTGCAGCTTGTAATCCCTTCCTTGTTTCTAGTACATCTTTTGGAAAATCTTCTGTTATTAGTACTTCTTTGAAGGCTTTCTTGTTTTTCAGTATATTTATTTTGATGTCCCAATTCCTAGTTTGTAATAGCACTGGTCTTTTTGGTTTTCCCTTCTTTCCTAATCTTTTCACACTCAGGATATCATTTTTATTTATTTCCGTTGCCTTATTTAGTATGTTTAAAACTTTTTCTTCTATATTTTCATTTATCTCCTCGGTTACGCCATGAACTATTATGTTATTTTTCCTATATTCTCTCTCAAGCATCTTCGTTTTATTTTCTAAAGGTGAAAATAAAACGAAGAACAAGATATGTCTCCTCATAGATCTCAAAAAAACACGCACCCTCCAAAAATAAATAAAATCAACACTCAATATGAAATAAATAATAGACAGTAGCAACTAAAGGACAGCAACAACATAAACTACAACATAAACAACAAAACATTCCCCAAACAAATAAATGAATGATATAATATAAATAATAAATGTTATACTAAATTAAAATAATAAATGATATAATATAAATAATAAATGTAAAAATCTTTAGGTCTGCGGCATTTAACTAAACCTTTTACTAGGCGAAACGTGTGACATGTCATGCTTGCTTACGCCACTGCAGTGGTGGCGCTGTGTGTCGGGTCGCTTACTTCCCTAAAATATGTGGAAGGGGTTGATGGCTGGCACATGCGTTGAGACCTGTGTGAAGGTGCTGCTGTGGTGGCTGGTCATGTTATGCGGTTTTTATCAAGCTAAGCTTTTTACTTTTTAAGTGCCTATTAACATCTTTTGGTTTATTTTGGATGCTGCAGAGTTAAAAATTTATGTAAAACAAACTACTCGTACTGTGATATTCATGTAAATTACTGTGATAACAAGTTAAGTCAACATGTAATTGTATATAAGTCTCGATTTAAAAAAAAAAAAGATATATTGCACATAACGTAGGGCCCTGTGCCGAAGGTTTCTTGCCGTCTTCTTCCTCTCGGCTATACAGGTAGTGAACCGGCAGTAGTTTTAGATTAAAAAAGTGACATCAAAAAAGTGTAATGAATTTTGCCTATTTTTGAATAAAACACTTTTCATTTTCATTTTCATTTTCATTTTCCAACCCGGTTGGTCCCCGTGGGGAATTAGACCAAAACCCTCCATCACACAAAGAAAACAAGAAAATAAAAGAAAACAAGAAAATAAATAATGTAAAAATATGCACATACAATGTTAGATCTACAAGATTACTGGAATTAGAAAATGCAATGGACAATATTAATTGGGACATAATAGGGCTAGCCGAAGTCAAAAAACTAGGCTGCAACATAGAAGAACATAAAAACTATATACTCTGCTACAAGGGAGAGACTGCTGGACTACATGGTGTAGGTTTCCTAATAAAAAAATCACTCAAGAACAACATTGAAAGTTTCTCGGGCATATCCGAAAGAATAGCGATGCTGAAAATGAGATTTGAGAATAAGATTCTGTCACTAATACAAGTATATTCCCCTACTGACAACTCAAGTGAAGAAGAAATCACCAAATTTTACACAGAATTAGATAAAACTTTGAAAACAGCAGACAAGACTCTAATAGTCATGGGAGATTTTAATGCAAAAGTGGGGTATCCAAAACCTGAAGAAAGCCTAATCATGGGAAACTTTGGATATGGTAAACGAAATACAAGAGGAGAACGCTTAATACAATTTGCACAAGAAAACAAATTGTCAATAATGAATACACACTTTAGAAAGAAAAGTAGTCGCAAGTGGACATGGATTTCACCGGACATTAAGACTAAAAACGAAATCGACTTCATATTGACCAACACCCCAAAAAACATAAGTAACTTAGAAGTATTAAATCAAGTAAAATTTCCATCAGACCACAGAATAGTAAGAGCAACGTTCATGTTGAATGCACCAGTAAAAAGTAGAAAAGCATTTAATTCAATATCCCAAAATCTTAAAGACGATCAAGAAATCATAACGTACATAGACAACTTAAAAATAAATATCGAACATCTTGAAAGCCTAAATAACCCCCAAGATCTACAGAACTACTACGATGCATTTGAAGAATTAATAAGAAAAGCCCTTAAGACAAAAGAAAGTGTTGACAAAAACGGGAACAGACACAGTAAAATACTGTCGAATACTACAATAGATCTGATAGACAAAAGAACTAAACTATTAACAACAAAAAATAAAACCAAAGAAGAGAAAGAAGAACTAAGTAACCTATTCAAGAAAACAAGCAAAGCTATAAGAAATGACTATCTCAACCATAGAAAAAAGATAATAGAACACAATTTAAGTGCATACAGGAGTTCAAAAAGAGCTTATAAAGCCTTAAGTGTACACAAAAACTGGATCCAGGATCTTGAAGATAAAGAAAAATCAAAAAATAGAGAGGATGATGATGTAACAAGCAAAGCTATAAGAAATGACTATCTCAACCATAGAAAAAAGATAATAGAACACAATTTAAGTGCATACAGGAGTTCAAAAAGAGCTTATAAAGCCTTAAGTGTACACAAAAACTGGATCCAGGATCTTGAAGATAAAGAAAAATCAAAAAATAGAGAGGATGTATACTGCAACCGATTTTTATAAAAAACTGTACAGTAAACCACCTGAAGAGAGAGATGAAAAACTAGACCAAGCCGGACCGGATAGTACCACTAAACCAAACAGCAAAACAGTAGAACCCTTCAATGAAAAAGAAGTACTTTTACATTTAAAGAAACTAAAATCTGACAAGTCCCCCGGACCAGATAATATCAGCAATAAAGCATTAAAGATAGGAGCAAATGCTCTTCTAAAACATCTGACAAGTCTTTTTAACATGGTATTGGAAAAAGAAAAAGTCCCAATACAATGGCGTCAATCGGATATAATACTACTCTACAAAAAAGACAACCCACTAGATATTGGTAACTACAGACCCTTTACATTCTCATCCATTTTACAGAGCCGTATCGCAGAAATAATAGACAAAAACCAACCAACAAGCAGGATTCAGGGCAGGTTTCTCAACCCAAGACCACATACAAGTAATCGAACAGATATTAGAGAAATATAAAGAATACAACTGCCCCCTCTACATCGCTTTTGTAGACTATTCAAAAGCGTTCGATACAATAACACATAGTTCTATATGGACGGCTCTAGAGAACTGCAACATAAGTAGCACATATATAAACATTCTTAAAAATATATATTCAAAGAGTACAAGTAAAGTAAAATTAGAAAAAAGAGGTAAAGAAATCCCAATATGCAGAGGCGTAAGGCAAGGTGCTCCTATATCCCCGAAACTATTTATAGCCGTATTAGAAAGTATATTCCAAAAAATCAACTGGACGCACAAAGGTCTCAAGTTTATGAATCAGAACTTAACACATTTGAGGTTTGCAGATGACATTGTGCTTTTTGCTAAAACAAAATCAGAACTGGAACATATGATACAATCTTTAAACTGCGAGAGTAAAAAGGTCGGTCTAGACATGAACCAAAGTAAAACCAAAGTCATGACAAATCACCACAAAACACCGATATATGTGGACGGGAAAATAATAGAATATGTGGAAGACTATGTATATCTAGGCAAACAGGTATCATTCAAAAACAATAGTAATGATGAAGAAGTTGATCGGAGAATTAATATTACTTGGAAAAAATTCTGGGCCCAAAAAGAAATACTAAAAGGCAACTATAGCATGGAAGAAAAAAAGATCATAATGGATACATGTCTTTTACCAAGTCTGACATACGGATGCCAAACCTGGGTTTACACCAAAAAAATCAAGAACAGGATCATCACCACCCAAAGAGCCATGGAAAGAAGCATCTTAAAAGTAAGGAAAATACAAAAGATTAGAAGTGAAAAAATAAGGAAGAAAACTAAACTCACAGATGCTCTTGAGTATGCACTAAAACAAAAATGGCAATGGGCTGGCCACATTTGCAGATTAAAGGACAAGAGATGGACCTTGAAAGTTACTAAATGGAAGGGACCTATTGGGAAAAGACATGTCGGAAGACCAAAAAGAAGGTGGACTGACGATATTATAGAAACAGCGGGCACTAACTGGATGAGTAAAGCTCAGGACAGAAAGAAATGGAAAAAGATGGAGGAGGCTTTTACCCTAAAAGGGACCGAATCAAAGAAACAGACTACTACTAACAAAAAAAAACACTAACATTACCTACTAAGAATATAAACTAACAATACTAACAAAACATTTGAAATGTATCAAATTTTTATTCGGAATAAAAAAGCTTATTATTATTATTATTATTTGTTGGTACATCTACAAAGATCTCGGGTCCAAAGGGACCCGGTCATTTGGGAGGCGTGCATGGGGCCAAAGCCAACATGTAGAGGCCCTTTTTAGTACCATTTATTATAAAATGTGAGATGGCATGCACCTACCGGGGTCTATCCCCCAAAACACTATGTAAATGCATTAGAGGAGAGTCCCCGATAGCTGCAGAACTATTGCCGGGAAAGGATGAACGATGGTCTGGGCTATGGGGATGGGATTTGGTGGACTGGATAACCGGGCTATTGGGGTGAGATAACGGACGTCTGCATGTTAAATATCTCACAACTTTAAATCTAGCAGACGGTGACTTGCCACTCTTATTAAATGGGCCACCCAAAGGACCGCACGCACGGTGCGACAAGCAGCAACATTGCCTAAAGTGGCTAAGGGTGCGGAGAGGTGAGACTGCGGGGCGTTAGACGTCGGTGGTACACCTAGTAGAACCCCCGGCGTTATGACATTTTACACTTCCACCCTGGAGCATAGGTTCCGCTCTTGCGCTGTTCACTCGAGGCCGGCCAATGAAGGCAAGCCAAGAGGCGAGGGCTAAGATGGTAAAGTGCCCTCTGAACTCGGGTCCGTGGTGACGCCAATCACCAACAGCTTCGCCACAAAGCTGCCCTGCGGGCTTATTATTATTATTATTATCAATAGTCGTATACTTATACAAGTGTTACTATTTTTTAAACCTCTTCAAAGAAGGGAGGAAGTTTCTCTATTCAACCATATATATTTTTTTATGCATGTCCGTGGAAAACTTCGTCGTTTATGAACCGATTTTTATGATTCTTTTTTTTAGGTATCAAAAGGAGCCAATCATCTGAAGAAGTACATAACTGTGGCGGGTCCAGATATCCTTTGTGTGGGGGGCAGTAAGGAAGCCAAAGAGCTACTAAAGAGGATGGAGCGAGAAGCGACATTCTCATACCAAACATTGTCGGTTCCAGAAGATAATGCAGCCAATTGCCTCTATGTCAATGGGACGCTAATACATAGCGCTATTGAAGAGATACCCGACTCATTCAAGGCAAGTTATACTTACAATATAACTACAAAACGTAACAGACAATCTGTTCTGCTATTGTTATTTTTTTTGTGAATCAAATATATTGTGTACTAGCTGTCCCGGCGAACTTCGTCCCGCCTTAGAATGAACTTTATTGTGTAGGAATAAAGTTCAAATTGACTCTATACATTTTAGTAAGAAAACATTTGTATGGGAAAAAGAAAAGGTCTGTTTTAGGGCTTTCCCGGCAATTATTCGAATTTTTCTCACCGTAAGAACCATCCTTGGACTTCAATGAACATTTAAAAAAAAGAATTAGCGAAATCGGTCCAGCCGTTCAGGCGTGATGCCGTGACAACGGAAAACGGGTTTCATTTTTATATATATAGATTTAGATGATAGTTTGGTCAAACTGCAGTCTTTATCAAAATTCTCAAAAAACATTATATTACCCCAGAAAATATATAATTAGACAAACTGAACTCCTTGGTTTCTTGAATTATGGACATCTAAATGACCAATTTGTTACATAAGTAAACATATTTCATTAAATAATTTGTACAAATGAAGACAAATGAATCGCAGTTAATTAATTTGGTTTTTTACATTTTCCAGGTATTCTGCGAGAAGATAGACTTTGCAAGGAGGTCGATATGTTTCTCCGAGTTGGCCAAAGTTTCAACTGGCCTCAGCGCCTGCTGTTTGCTGGTGAGGAAGTTTTAACTTAGATTCAAAGTAAACCACAATTAAAGTATCTTTAAAGTGGGAGAGGAATTTTAAACCAAATATTACAGTATTTATCTACAATTTAGTTGGTGGTAACTTTTCACTGCCTATTTTTTGAGGTATTGAAACCGTTATAGAAGGAACTAGCTAAGAAGGTGGAAAAATAGTGTCGCCTTGACATTTTTTGTTCAAGTCAGCGTGTCTTGTGAACTCGCTCATATAAATATTCACACTATTCGAATGCTACAAAAAATATTCCTTTTCATGGAAAATTAGTCGTATGTACAAGACTATACTATAAACATACTAGCGGCTGTCTGCGACTTGGTACGCATTTATTGGTTATATTTTAGAAAATGTATGCAATATCTTCTGATGTACATGATACAATATTGTAAAGATCTGTTTAAATTTATCAAAGTGAAAAGTTATCATCAAGTGGTAAATACCATTAAATGAATGTCAGCCACTCTTGGTCTTAACATTAAACCATTATTCTTTTGTTTTAGAGTTATACTTGGACAAAATATAACCTCTCTCTACTAAAACAAAGATAATTTAAGTATTTCATAAAGCGGTCATGTAGCC
This sequence comes from Anarsia innoxiella, assembly GCA_947563765.1. Taxonomy (NCBI): domain Eukaryota; kingdom Metazoa; phylum Arthropoda; class Insecta; order Lepidoptera; family Gelechiidae; genus Anarsia; species Anarsia innoxiella. Next base: position 7,656,804 of record OX387390.1, read on the forward strand.
AGCTGATGTGTTCAAGTACAAAAAGGTTAATTAAAAAAAAATCGTATGTAACGTAACCTTCTTTAATATAAACTTTTTGGTCCAACATCAAATAATAATTTGGCTTTAAAACTGTCCTAAAATTACCTTAAAATCAGTAAATTCTCAGTCTGCTCTTTATAACGTCTCACTATTGACTCATTTACTGAAAAGCAAGGAGAAATATTTTCTCTAGAGATTTATAAATGTTTAAGATAAGGTAAATTGACTTTACCGGATACTTTAATAAGAAATTCACATTTTTTTTTGTCTTGAAGACTGTCGAAAGCCTGAGTTGTAACGAATATTATTTGTTATATCACGATTCCATTCCCTGATGTCCAAGACTGACTTCTGTATTGAAAATACTCTCACAAAAGCATTTCCCAAAAAATTTGAATCATTCCTACTCTTTCCACCGCACGGTGTTTTTAAAGATCTTATTTTATTTTCGCCTTTCTTGATTAATTTGTTGTTATTGCCTCATACGTATTTATAAATATTATTTTATTTTGTTGGTAATATATGTATTAATTATAATTCCAAATTCCAGGAGATTTATCTTATGCATTATGCGTTCCAATTATGCACAGTGCATCTGATTCGAAATAATTGTTTCCCAAAATTGTGATTTTCTGTCCAATATTTATTCATATATCATCAGTATATTAATTGTAAGTGTTTTATTGTTGTAATTAGGGGTTTATTATAGAACCTTGCTTGTTATTTTGAATCTCGACTACTATTTAATGTGAGCACAAAGTGAAATGGTTCTAGTTATTTATTTATTGTTAAAATAAGTTTAATCATTGACAAAGTACTTACTTGTTCTATTTCTGTGGATATAATTGTGTTAGCATAATAGCTTTTTAATCCTGACACTTTCCATTCCATGTTCAATATTTAATTGAAGAAGCCTTAAATGTCCGTCTATCTATAATACCATGGCAAGACAGTTGAAATTTTAACACGCTGTCGTAACAACAAATATTTAAAAAAATAAAGGTTTAAAACTGAAGTTATCTTCTAAAAATTTTTTTTTCATTGTTTCATTGACCATTCCACATTATTTAAAGCAGTGAATACACAGCTGCAGCAGCATACAGCAGCAGCACAGGGGCCGTGGTGGTACATATCCCAGTGTGGTCACAATTTCGGTACCTACGGGGGCATTGCGGCCAATTTCTATAATTTGTCTTTATTTTAGAATATAAAACAGAAATCCACATAAATGACAATAATAGAAACGTATATTATAGTCCAAAAAGAGTATTGTTTGTTGTGTCAAAAATAGATGGCCAAAATGCTCATACAAATATACTAATTCGAACAATACCCATGAGAGGACCGAATGCAGTGTGTTCACAAACTTTAACTAAGACTAATTTTATTGACCTTCGTGTTTATCCATTTTATTGGCATTCCCAGTGTATTGTATAAAAAAATATGATAAGTGTAAAACATCGCTTTAAGAAACTTATTTACTTACTCAGTTAATATTTTTGGCAGTTAATAATAGTTAAAAGTAATTTATTGTTCATTTACATGTAAAAGTACAATTTCATAATAATTATGATGTAGAAAACGTACAATATTAAATTAAGTAGCTATTATAATTATTTACCATTTACAATAATTACTCTTAGTTCGGAAAGACTGTTGTAATCAATCGCAAAAATTTTATTAATTTATTTATGTAGCATTTGAAAGAATCTCATGTCTGTATCAGAATATTTTATTTAATCAAGTATAAAATATTTAATGTATTTAATATGTAAGTAATGCTTATAAATAAAATGATGTTGAAAAATATATTGTGCATTTCTCACATTTTTTGGGATAATGGATAATGCTTGTACGTTGCAAACCGCACAAGATACGATTTTAATTTATATGACAAAATGTACAAAATTGGAGGTGCATTGTAATGTTAAGTGGGATCAGCAATTTCCCAAAGCATCCAGTTTAATTGTAACTATAAATAAAGACATTCGGTTTTTATTTGGGGTTTCGAAGCGGAATATTGTTTCTGAAGTAGCAAATTAATGTTTTGGATGCTGTATACTGCTTTATACCACTAAAAATATTATCTGTTTTGGGATGAACAAATGAATATCGGCTATACCTCGCCCAATTTAGTTTTATTGATTTTTATGAAAGGTTCTGGTACCTAATACTTGCAGAGACTTTCAGGATCAGCGGTGACTAGTCCTGAAAAGTTCGTAGTTTGGTGCGAAAGAACTAGGTGGCGTAACATAGATGTTTTTACTGCTCACTCACATTTTATTCCGGCAAGAACCCATGTGAAGGTATCTCAGTTCGTTCAAACCTAACGATATTCATGTTGCCCTACCGTAATAACATCAGTTTATTGTTTGTTACTTTCCATCAAGATGGCGCTAGGTGGCTGTTATCTTAATGTTGTTTAGTAGTCACTAACTTGATTTTTATTCAACGTGTTTTCACCTTATCGTGTTACGTATAATTACCTTATTAAACACAACGACCTTAATTTACGCACACATGGACAAAAAGAAGAAAAAAAAATTAAGAAAACAGAAAAAAATTAAAATATTATACAGAACCTTTTTTATTTGAGTTTGTTTAAACTTATCGTTTTTTTGGTCTGTTCATCACGCTATGCGCACATTCACAATGGATGGCGACACAAAGTAATGAACTTAATCATTATTATGTATGTAGGAGTTTCGGAAGTTGCCGGGTTACCCTTCTGCAATCCACCGAGCTTATCGCTGTCGTCGACACCGGTAGCGACGTTGTATGCAAAAATATATACTATTAACTCGTTGTCTAGTATGTTCAGATTTCATTGCTTTTTTAGTAGAAATTCCTTACTTTAATATCTGCTTTCGTCAGGTGAGTCCTTGATGTCAAACAAGTATCGAATGGCCTGCTGCAATGTCCTCCGATATTTGCTTTGGCATTTTTTCCGCTATTCTGAAAATACGTTTCCAAAAGTTTAAGGGTACTACCAAAACTTAACTGCATTAGATGAAGAATGTTCTCGTTTGGTATCATCTATCCAAAGCATCTATCCTTTTGAATGTTAGAAAAGTTGTTTGTAACGTTTACCTACGTCCGTTAAAAATTTTTGAACATGTTATCAACTAACATTGTTTTTCTTTTTTTTTTGATAGTGTGTAAATTGTGTAGCTACATTTTTGCGAGTGATGTTGGTTTATTTCTATTTCACACTACGTTGTGTTTCCATTCGACCACGATTTCATGTTGCATTATAAATTGGGACGTATTTAGTGATGTGCTTGGGTTTTCCGCGAAGCAGGATAATATTAAGTAAGTACTACTCGCACTTACGTAACTTTGTACCAAATTAACCCTACACATACGTTATATTAGTGAAAAATAAGTAAAAAAATTGTAGATTCGAAAAAATGCATACAAACATGAGTATATTTATTTACGAGTATATAGGTTGTGAAAAGTGTTACCTATGTAGGTATATTATGACATAAGGTGAATAAAGCAGAAAGTAAAAATTGTCAATTTAAGTAAGTACTTAATTAACGCCAATTTTTCTTAATGCCTACGTAATAATCCAATGATTATTTTACCGCACTTCATGTTAGTGTTTTATTTTGTTCTACTCCATACACATTTATAAAATAATGTATACCTACCAATTAGTACACGTTTATAAGTAAGTCTGAGTACGCAATGTTTCTAGAAACAGCACCATTAGTGGTACTTTACACGCAAATGTGTTGGGAAATAGAATTTTGCAATGTTATATGTAATTCAATCTAATTTTACATTGCCATTTTATTGAATTATTTTCTATTATCAAAATTTTGTACCTATTCGAGGTTGTTTCTTAATTACACGTTACTATAAATACGTATACGTAATGGAGTGGGAGTTTTGAAACCCTTGCAGCTGACTTTAGGCAAATACACTTCAAGTGCAATGCTTTTATTAAGAAACTCTCTTGTCGGTGTAATACATTGTTGACTAGCAACGTACTTACGTCGCTATAGGCATTCTAGACTACTTCCAGACAAGCAGGAATTAATAGTCTCTTATACACATAGGTAACTCATTTCTTAGAGAACTACGCGATTGTGAAGGTAGCGCATTATGGGAATCGAGTATTGTGAACATAGTATCAAGCTACGCCGTTGCATTAAGGTTGACCTCTTAGCCTGCATGCACTTAAACAAGTACAGTAGTACCCATTTAGATATTATAACTAAAGGGTAAAAATAAAATAATTTTCTTTTCTTGTTGATATTTATATTATTAGCTTACAAAATATTTCGTAGTTGACTTGAAGTATAAAATTATTGTTTAAATCTACTTACCTACGTACTATGAGAACTGCTACGGCGTAGTCAAGTGACTACGTCTTGATGAGATGCTAAGTGCAGTTAGTACAAATTTTCAAAAAAAATCTTAAAATTATCAGTTTTATATCCATAACAATAAGTGTTATTTAAAGATAACAAAAAACAATTGGATGGATATGGATCTCGCTCAAAATACTTTCTAAGGATTTTTACGAGCAAGTTCTATAGAATAGATTTGCTTTTATTCAAAAATACAAATATATTCATGCTTAGTTTATATTTATATTTAAGGGGTATAAGCCGTCAGGTTTTGGGATACCCACTTATTTGGTCTGACACATGACAGCGCACGACGTGTCGAAGACGAGATTTTTAACAAGGTGTGGGTGCTAAGTAGGTCTGGTATAGACGTGTTCTTACCACTCGGCAAACGTAATGAGCCCTTCTTGCCTCATTTGCACAGTCGTGAAAAAAAAGCGAAACGGTGCGCAGTTTATGTAAACTGTAACTCGCGGACGATCTTCACTTCACTTCAACCTATTTGAACATCCCGTGGTTACTAATATAGTGAGAATTACATAGTAATACTTGAATGCACGGCGCGCGGTGTTCGTAAAATAAGATACTCGTAGTTTATTATTTTACACTGTTTCTGTTTGGTATCTTAGATAGATAGATTCCATTATTAAAATAATACAGGTAGTAACTAATGAATAAGTATATAACCACCCTTTTTCTTTAAGTATGAAGCCCTGATACTAAGAAGGTAATAAAATTGAGAGGTTGATAAAATAACTGCACAATACTAAAAGCAAAGTGACGTGTCGCGTTACCAAAAACAACGCATGGTTAGTTGATACGTTTTTGTATAATAGCTTGGATTAGACCAATAAAAGAGGATTGCTTTTACGTTATAGCTGGGAAAGCGAGGCGCCGTTATTGGTCACGATATCTAATATTGTTACCAGTCCTGTTGACTCAGTGAAAGCTAATCGATGTGACGCCTTATTACATTTTATCGGTCTCAGAAATAATGGCACTCTCATACGATAACATTTAACTATATATACATCTATATACTTTATTAAATTCAATACCCTCTCTTCGGGAAATGCGTGTTAGATAAGCGCAAAAATAAAGATTGCTTTTAGAGGAAATTTTAGTAAAAATAAGAGAGGTGTTGTCGCGTGTGTTGCTACTTTAAGGTTCTGCTTGTACAGCTCGGTAGGCCTCTAGCTCTCCGTGTAAGTAATATCGTTTCAATATACGTGTTAAGTAAATAGAGGTCGGTTCTCGGTACCTATCGGAAACAAAACCTTTTTGCCAGAAACTGTTACTTTGATGAAGCTTCTATCTGATAAAACAGAAAAAAGGGCCACTTTCCTCAGAAGAGCCGTTTTTCTATCTAAATTTGTAATTACAATTTACCTACAGTTCTAAATGTTTAAGTGGCGAAAATATGTTTTTGTTGGTCCACGTGTCTAGGGAAAGTCTGATTCCTTTTCTTTTATAACAATAATATATATTTCCTTAAAAACTTATTTATCCTTTCATAGAGTTATTTCTGGAATCTAATAATTGACTTGTATGTATGAATTAGGAAGTTGTTATTTTCCCTAAATAACTTATGAGACGCCCTTTGTTATTGCTTGCAATACTAAGCATTTATTTCTTCATTTACCTCCAATATATGGAAAACTGGTTGAAATAAAAGTACCTTACCGTTTGATATTTATAGGCAAATATACACAGACAGTGTTAGCAGAACACGAACAAATACAAAATATTGGGTTTACGTTAGTTTACAACATGAACTAGGAGTAAACAAGAGAAATACGTAACTGAATGAAAATCTCATTCGTTACATATATTTTTTTAAATTTCCAGCATTTTTTTAAGTTAAGTCCGCTGGAAGAGAGTCATTGAGTTCTTAATTACTTATACTGATAGTACGTTCTCACTTCAGAACAACTTCTTTCAATTTGGCGCAAAATGAAGTTGAATCAAAGTCTGTGCTAAGATTTGCTGAATGAAAGAATTCAAATTTAATTCAATTGCTGTTTGTACCAGTTGCATTATAATAACTAGTTAAGCTACGGCTGCAACTTTTTTCACTAAAGCACGTCAAACACATTTTGTTTTACGTAGGGGTATAATAACAAGACGTAAATTGTTGCAATAAAAGATTAAAAACAAAAAAAAACAAACGGATTATATTTAAATAGTTACAATATAAGTACTTACCAAGATATTAAAACTTCAGAGTCTGATTATTCCAGAAAAAAGGAGTTTTATCGTGATGTGCTGTAAATTTTAACATAATTTTTTTTTCTTATGTAAATCTAGTGGATAGTTACTTAACTGTACTAATGTTTATTTGCTCTTATTAGGTACAGTAATAAATCTAGATGATTCTGCCTGTCAATGATCCCATCAAAAATCTTAAATTATTCCCCACAGCAATTCTTTTCATTCCAGCATTTTTAGGTATGCCAGTTGCTTTTATAGTAAACGCTTATTGAATTTCCAGAGGGTTAACCGCTCCTAATTGCTTAATTGAGGGAAGGGTCCATCTTCGGGCCTTTTACTAAATTTGTCTTAGTTAGCGAGTTGTACGGGACGCCAGTAAGTTACGTTCCGCAGCCCTTTAATATGAGAAAATACCCGAAAAAGGTTTGTTTTTATATTTACCTTAATTTACTACGAAATGATTTTGTTTACCTACGTATAATTGTTAAAATGAACGTGAAACAGTCACTCGAGCTTTCGGATATTGTTTCACGTTAAGTACCTACGAACTGGTTTCAATTGAAACATAATAAAAACATTTAAACGTAGCTCGGTCGTTATTTTAGTCATACTTACTCGTAGTTTGAATAAGCTTTTTGAGTTTCGCTTAGGATTTCAGTTTTTCACGAATATCTTTATGATTTTATTAATCTCTTTTAAGTTTTGTATAGCATAAAACATTTATCTTTCGTGGTATTATCCGATAGGGTAGAAACATTGAAGGTAAAATGTTGCACCCCACCGACTTGTCACGTCGCCGGTGTCAAATAAAATAACAGATTATCGAGAGAGAGCCCGTGCGTGGCATAACAAACTGCTAATGGCTAAAAGCGATTTTGGCTAAGAAGGCACGTTGTTGAACTTACAAACTTTGCGACAAAGTATGTTAATTCCATATTATGCTTTCAGATTTTGATCAAATAAAAACTCCATTTTAGTACCTAGTGACTTATTTCAAAGAATGCATTATACTTACAAGTAGTAGGTAGACGTATTTTTATCAAGAATTCACAAAAATGGAATGGGAAGTAGGTATAGCATGTTTAGTCTAGTCTAGAGTCTAGTCTGGAGTGACTTGACTGTTTGTGCACATATAATATACACTAAACCAAATCAATTAAGAAAGTAGGTAGGTAGTAAGTATAGCCAAACGCAGCCAAATAAATGTCGTTTTATATTACATTCGGCGCATAAAAGCTTTTAGTAACATCCGATTCCTATGAAGGATCAATAGCTTTCTAAATAAATGCTTTTCATGTTACGATCCAGTAAGATACGGGATTATTGTGTTTCTCTTCGTGAAATGACATTGAGGGCTAATATTTTCGATGGATGAGTAGTGATACGGAAGCGTTTGATCTCTCATTTTTTGTTTAGGTAGGTATCTAATCTATCTCTTTTCGTTTTAATTATACATACAAGATTTTGCATGGGAATCGTACGCGAGATTTAAATAATTCTTAAACTACTTTTGTTTACTTACTTACCTAACTACAAGAATTTTTAACATTTGCATATTAAAGCAGACTTGTCATTTTGGGAGAAATAAACCACACTAAAATATCTTTATAATTATTTTTGATCAACATTCGCTTAGCATAAATTATAAATAGTATACTCAATTTTGTTTCAAAGCAACATCAAAACCTACGTAGAGGTATCTATTTAGATAAATGAGAATAATTTCTGTGAATTCATAGCGCGCTGAAGATCCAATTTAATTTTAATATTAAAAATATTTTTTCTAGTTAAAGAAAAAGAACTCTTATTGTTGATAAAAGTTAATCTTAATTTCAAATTCCAAAGAATGAATGCAGTCCGCGTTTTTTTGTTTTCAACCCATCAAAATGTGTTGAAAACAACAATCCAAGGAAACCCGATTTTAGAGAAAAAACTTATTCCTTGACTGAAACTTAAAAAAAAACATGATAAAAAGTATACACCAGTATCTGTTTGTACGTAAATAGATAAAAGTTTCACTCCATCGCTCGGGATTTTGGAATCCCGGAATGACATTTTCAGCAAGTTACGCGCCTTGTTGCTTGTGTTATTCGTCATTGTATTATGGCAGCTACTTTGTGGACCAAAGCTGAACGCAAAAGGCACAAATTGAATTACTTAGGTAGGTACTCGACGGGTAGAGATATGTTGAGTCCGCAAAGAGGTTGGATTCGCTGAAGATTAACCTACGTTGTAACTTGTCATATTTTTCAGTTTCTGAAAACCGAGCTGCATAGACTTAAAAGAGTAACAACACTTTCGGTTTGGCTTTGAATTCGAGGACCTTAGGATATATGTATTTGTACTACCATTTTACTCGAAATGCTTTGACTACATGAATAGTAGGTATATATGTCCTCTGACGGCCTCTGTCTTTGTGTAGGTAAGCAAGGAAATTGTATTTGATGACAAAACTTTATACTTTTAAAATCCTACAATAAACAATTTTATTTTGTAATTAAAGTGAATCTATTTCAACATCACCACCTAGTATTGTTACTGACTTAGAGAAAATAGTCTTTATTTACTCAACCCAATTTATAACGAGCTGTAGAGACAAGTTCTTAGCGAGGAGTCGCGTCAGGCAATATAAGGAAGCATTATTATAGTTTAGACGCCTTTATTTACTTAGACTCTAGTAACTTGCACAATGGGTCGCCTGCTCGACAATTTCACCCTTGTGACGAAATAAAGTGGACTGAGTTAGGTTAGTGTTTTGTTCATTGGAAGTGGACCATAGCACAGAGACACATTAATGCTTTTGTTAAATAGAAAAAAGGTAAAAGTACAAAACAATAAAACCTGCTGTCAACTTTAGTATCTATATTATATTATAGCTTTGTCTATCCCACATTTAGTTTGTGGCTTTTATTTCCATCCAAGTATGTCCCTAAATCAAGTAATGAAAACAATACACACATTTTTTTAAAATTAATTACCTGCTTTTTTATATCACGAATGAGTTCAGAAATATGTAACGTAGTTATAAATATAGTTAAACTTCTGCTAAACAAATATGTATGTCAATAGGTACCTTTGTTTATCGCCCGCGATATGCATTTATTTATAAATTCATTTACCTACCTAAGTATAGGTTGATTCTTGTTTATAAAGCGTTCACATACGCATAGAGAAATCTTAAATTCAAGGTACTTGTGGAATACGTTTAAAATGAAATTATTTTCAAAACAGGCTAAAAACCAACACACAGCTTCTTTTGTGTACCTACTTATAAGTAAATATAATAGCTTCAAGTTGAATCACTCCCCTACACTCACACATTAAAATGGGTTAGGTATTTATGAAATAGGTAGGTGTGACATGACATTAATCTTGGTCTTCAATGTTATTTAGCTGCAAGTGGCATTTTTATGGCATGTTTTGTATCTCTGAAAGCGGCCCTGTACTCCATCAAGCGAAGACCTCTGACGCGCAGGTGTAAGCTCTACTAAATTACCCATTTACTCAAAAACAAGTCACATGCCGAATATGATCCTACCTACTCGTAAAGTTTATATCGTTGTTACGTAAATTGCTCAATTGAGTACCTATTTACTCGTACTTGATCGAGTTACCAGTTCTTTGATGTAAATAATGTCAATAGTTCGTGAGGTTCTAGTGTATGAAATAGTTCTATGCGATGCACAATGTCAGCATTCTTGTTCATGAGGTGCTAAAGTCGAAAATCTAATGCGGCATATTCACACGAAGACACTCGCCAGTATATATATATTTCGAAAATATGTGTATTGTTAACGATATATTTGCCTACTCTTTGAACCGCTCTTTGAAAACATATTTTCACGACGACGTAAAATAACAAGACTTGGTAACTCCTATTAATTTTAATAACGTTGTTACAACGGTGTTTTATTTTAAATTATTTTCATGTTGACCTTTTTGAAATAAGATTAGATAGACTTCCTGTACCTACACCTACACGTTTTTGATCATCCTTATTTTTTAATAAAGGTCACTTCAATTTAAAAATCGTTTTGGCTTACTAGTAATTTGTAGCAATCAATAAAGTCGTTAATAATAAGTAAGTAGGTATATACCTACTTAGACCTATTACTTTAAGTAAGTCGCCAAACAAAAGTACCTAAATAGGCACACAATATTTTGATACTTATATTATAAGTATAAAAATGGTATCTAAGTTCTTACATAACTAAATGACCTACCTGTAGTTTAAAATACTAGTCTTACTTGTATGACAGGTATGGGACTTATCCAGTCCATTCTTCATAATTGTATGTATCAGATAATAATGAATCAAGCCTTTTTCGATTGAGGATAGTTTTAGTGAATATCCTTCTTCCCTCCGGGTTATAATACAGAGAGAACATGAAAGGGAGCCAACGCGTACGTGATCAAAATTGTTTGCAAACTGTATTCCAACAACTTTAAACTTACACAGGGTGTACTTACCCTGGGTGTTTCACTTATCACTACAATTTATACGATATTCTAACGAAATATTTACCTCTGTGTAACTCGTAAACCTACAGCGTAAACTTTATGAAGTATTTCCCTTTTTCGTGATAAATTGAAAAGTAATTTAATTTCGAAATGCCCAATATTTTAAACTATTAAAATCGATGTCGAACTGACTCGCTTTTAAAGATTTTACCAGTACCTACATATTTAATACTTTTGCAATGATTCAGTCTTACTAATTTTACTAATAATATAATTCTATTTGTGCATTTCGATTAATAGTGAGTGAAACATTGCGGCTTAACGTTACGTTGCGTCGAAAAAGTAGGCACATACGTAATTTAAGATAATTATCTTTCCTTCTAATAATTATTTTAAAAATCTAATCTTTATGTGAAGTTATAAATAACTATCTTTAAAAGAATAAATCATCTAATAAGTAGCATATTTTTTTCTTTTTCTTTTTTCTTCAAGATTTCAAAAAATGTTTATCATTGTGTCTGGAATATGCTAACCTTTGCCAGTTAACAAAACAAGGAAAAGGAACAGATACGGTACTAGTTTGGGAGCACTTCCTGTATAACAAGTTTCACGTCTTGTGAACTAACGGGACCTTCGATTTATTAGTATTAGTTGCGATCGTCTTTGAGAAGAACCTGCTGCCAAACTAAATTATGTTTAGGGAAATGAAGTTACGTCCCTCTCTCAGCATTTTTTATGGCTTATGAACTCTTTTATGAAGGTTTTTGTAAATAAATTTTTTTTTAAGTAGGAAACGAAAGATAGGTAATCTTACGATTATATAAAATATTAAAGGTATATTAATTTGCATAAGTATGTTTTCTTACATAAAACTTGAAAGTATCTTCTCGTATTTGCAAGTAACTTTAGTTATCTAATTATTACAAGTTTCTAGTCTGGAATAAAATGATACAGCTTCTTAGTTAGTTAAACATGTCTGTCTAATGTCTGCTACTAAACTCAAGCTGAACCTTTGAAACGAGCATCTGGTAGTTTGTAAATATATTAACTCCAAGAAAATCGTATGCTTTTTAATTATGACAACATTACATTTGTGAGGTGGAGCAAGAGATTACCGTTACCACCGAAAAATGCCCTAATACAAACACGGTGAATATAGGTATTACGCTCTCTCTAAAGGAAATGTAGAAATATAAGTAAGCGAACCACAGCTCATGAAAAATTTGAATAGCGAAAAAAAGTCGTCGCCTAAAGAAAAAAGTTAACCTAGCTATTATTCGACCAAGTTTATAAATGTAGAGTTACGAAAGCCTCGGATATAATGAATTGTTTTATGAGGGCCGAAGTGTACAGCAATAATTCTAAGCTGATGAATATGGACGCAAAAGCACAGTGATTTTTTTTAGGCACTGGAGGGAGGTCGAGGAAATACGATCTTCTCCCCGCAATGAATAACGAGCCATTATGTAGGTACCTAACTGCCCCCCAACCTCGACTACTCACTCATTAAACTGAATTAAAGACACCAAGTACTTATATCTACAACTTATTGAAGATTAGGTAAGAATTTTTGTTTTAACTTTCAAGTTTATAGAAATGTTAAGGCACAAGCCTCAACGCGGTAAGCTGTTAAAGTTGTTAAAACTGTTATTAGATCTTAATTAATTTCCATCCATCATACTTACACATTTCTACATGTTTTAAAAATATCGTTATTATTATTATTTATAATATTTTCATCAAAAGTACGCTGATCGATCACCTATTTTATTGTTAGCGAATGGAGTTGTATATGTATGTTGTAAAATAATATTGCGCAAATAAAAGTAACTTACTTATGAACTAGCAAATCACTGGTACCTAGAATTTAAATTTTGCTTTTTCTGTCCAATTTAAAAACATATAGAAATATCGTGATTACAACACGGATCGCATAGCTGTAAGTAATTACAAAAAACCAAGGCGTGTTTACTTTTTGTTATTAATCAGTGCCTGAAATATATAAAAAATGGGCATGAATTTTAAAATGTATGAATTTACGAACGACGTGAAACAATAAATAAACTGAGGGAAATCTGATGAGGACCGAAGTCACGATGTAAATGGCTCACTCCCCAGGCGAAATGCAAATATGTCCGCGACGAAAAAAGAAGTGGGTTATAATTTTAGACACGTTCTTTAAATTTACCTTTTAACAGCCTCTTGATATTTTTACTACGTGTCGCTTATAAAATTTTCTGTATAGCATGAACGAAAATAAGATAAAAGCAGAGATAAAATTCGTGGAGTTATTCAAGTTTGTTGATGCAGGTCACGACGTAAATTTATCACAGGTCTACCTTAGATACTCGGAAGGTAATTGACTGGAACAGAGGGTCTCTACTTTCAAACTGCCGAGTTCACAGCCTCCGGCCCGTTTCGTTTGTACACTGTTTTAAATCCGGTTGACATAAGTATTTCAGCTTTCCATGAATTTCTTTTTTTTTAAACTTGCCTGCATTTCGGTAATGAAGGACGCCTTTATCTCGTTACTGTTATCTCCACCTTTAAAGTACACCTACAGATTGTGAACTCAGTAGCGAGCCACAGATTGATTGATGCATAAAATGTTATGCATAAAGAAGCTGGTAAAGTTACAGTTATGATGACAGCACTACGGTATTCTATATTATAATTCGCTCACTCTTGATGAGTTTTATAAATATATTGGTCACAGTAACGTAAGGAAAACATGAGTTTAAATTAATAACTTACTCAATTTAATTAAATTAAAAACGCTGGAAAAATAAATCATTTATTTAGTATTTGGTTGATTTAAATTACAAACTAAAACAAATTATATCAAATTGCATTAGTTTCAAACCTAAAGAGTGAAAACCATGTTATGCTCTTTGACGATACAATTCTAAAAACCTTGCTCTTATCACTTAGAACGAGTAAAGTTAATTAACATTCAAATTGAATGTGTTTCAGCGTGACACAAATTTGAGAGTCCTCACAGAATCACGTAGATAATTTGAGAGTTCTAGACTTTAAAAACTTCAAGAAAAAGGCGTTGAAAATAATAGAATAAATGCTGCTGTGAAATATTTCAAAAACACGATCTCTTCTGGAGTTCAGCCGTTCAATCACGTAGTATTACTTAGAGATTTAATAAACGACACTGAATAAAATTCAGAGTTTTTACCTTGAGCAGGTTCGAATAAATAAAAGGTCTAAAATCACGTTTGAGTCTGGAAGTCTATAACAAATATTAATAAATAACTGTATAAAAACTAGGTAACATACCTTTTATAATTACGGTCAAAAAGATATAGTTACTTAAATAAACTCTTTTGTCTACCTATGTTGGATCATGGAGGCAGAACGCAGCATACCACCTACAACAAACATTAATTTTCTGATGTGTAAATATTTGGCTGCTATAGCATCGAACCATTAGTACACATGAATTGATTACATTTAAGATAGTATCCAGGAATAAAAATTTACCGAAACTTCAAAATGATGAATAAAATTTTGGTAAAATAACGGCACCAAATGGGGACATTTGGTGCCGTTATTTGGCAGGCATTTGGCAGGACGTAACAAAATATGTAAACCTTACTCGACAAAACCACTGCAAGTATAGTCAATATTAAAAGAGACAGCTTTTTGTAACTAATTAACTGGGTTCTACATTTGCCGGGGTATGTATCGCTAACTTATACGCAGATGTGATGACATAGCGAGGGTCCAATGAATAACTAATGCAACTGCCACGTGCCCGGGTTTTCATTACAATGATAAATACATTTGCATTTTAGAGCAAAATCGATCATCGAAGGCTTTGGTCAAGCAGCCAATCAAATAAGTGAGAAACTTTATATACCCTTATATATTCGGAACGTAGATTGCCCGACCCTTTTCATTTGTAAAACTTTAACGTAAACTTTATACGTTTTCTGTATGTTTTATTGTATATATGTAGGTAGTTCTATATAATTTGAAATTCTTATGAGTACTTAATCCCCTGCAAACATATAATTACCTACCTCTAATATTCTTTCATAGTGCTTTGCTTAGGTTAAATAAAGAATTTGATCGGAAAATGATGCTAATTAGCAAAGCTTTTAGATACTAAAATACAGTACCTAGATGAGAACATACCTATTTGACAAATAGAACTATTGTAACCAGAATCAGATAAATAGACACCTCTGTGACGGACACGTGCTCTCGTGTAAACAACAGCTACCTGAATAATCGAACTAGAACCAATATAATTAGTAGTATGGTGACTCTCTTCAATTCTCACTCAAATAAACGAGATTCCACAATTCATGAGCAATTGACTTTTGATATCTATAAAGTTTAATCATTGTAGATTTAACATAAACAAGGTATTGAAAGAAAAACCCCTCAATTCATCGTAAGTCGTAAATTCATTTACTTTCCGACAAGAAATAAAAGCTATTGCAAAGTTTTCCTGCATTCAAATTGAGCCTGGAAGGCTTTTCAATTCAAGTTTTGTAAAGAACAATCGTGCTAGAACAAGTACCTATAGTCGAGGATAATAACAACCTCTTAGTTGCCTTCTATGGTGTAGTAGATTGGTTATTACTTCGAGATATTAATACGTGTAGTACCTGCCTACCTACGACTTTAAAACTAAAATACTTACTAGAATAGCCACTTCTCATAACCACGTGACAGTCTTTAGAATACAATTTATTTAATTCATTCAACCCTGTGAAAAACGTGAGCGTTCTTCTGAGAAAGAATATTAATTATTAAGGTTTATTGATAGAGGCAGTAGGTATTGTCCTGCCCTAGTTTGCCTCAATAATAAGCTAGGCTTGTTGTTTAATTGTTTTGTTTTTCATACTCTGACGAAAATTTATTCTAACTTCATTGAAAATTGTAGATACATAAATTGAAACAGTTTATAAGGAAATATAATTTGTAGATGTCTAGAAATAAATAAAAAGGATAAAGGAGACGTTGATTACGCAGCACGCGTGTAGCTTGAGGGTTGGTACATAAGTAGAATTTACTCTGGATACTGGTAATTTCAATAATATACCGACCTTCTGTCTTTAAACGGCGAAAGACATTGTTTTTCCAAGAATGTTCGTCCATTGTCTTAGTCCCAACTGGGCTTTCGACTGTTTAAGATAAGTACGTCCGTAGTGTGCAGACCATCGAATTAAGCTGAAAATTTACGAGATCGCGGGAATGCAATCAAGATGAAAGCCTCGCCATCACAGATGACGACGCTCACTCAACGCCCGTGACCCCGCCCCCCGCACCCACATCACCCCGCGTTTCACTCTCATCCAAACCCATGTAATCATACACAGGAACACAACAAAAGTTTAAAATCAAATTTTAACTTTTTCATACCATTAATTTTAAAATTGCACTTTCGTAATCACATGATTTAAAATTAACTTCTCGTTGAAATCGAATAACTGCTGAAAAACAATGATGATTTCTGAATTGACTATTGAAGGCAATGGACTAATTAAAATATCAATTACATTCATTACAAATAAATTTCGAAAGGCATTTTATGGTTTCGGGCCAGATTCTATATGTGCATTGTCTTTTTAGTGCGTCTGTTGGCGGTGCATTAAATAAAATTGTAATAATTCTGACATATGAAAAGTAAATATATTGGTCCGCGTTCACTTGAATGAATTATTTTTGACATTTATTTATTTGGTTAATTTTGTTTAATTACAGTCTACAAACTAAATAAGTACGAACAAAATTAATCTTGAAAAAGTATGAAAACAACTCTTACTTCGCTGATTTTTCTTTAAAACTTAAGGAGAGCTCTGGTTTAGTTTAAATACGTTTATTATTTTTAAGTTAAGTGCTCAGGGCCCCGCGTAAAATATAAGTTGCCTACTCTATGATTAATGAGGGCATTACGTCGAGATCCATAATTAAATGCCAGCAAAAAGTATAATCAAGACACTTTATTCAGGCGAGTAAGTCCGCCGGGACCTACCGTTTCACCACGCAATATTCCAGAGTGTATGTGGATAAAGTGTTTCTACCGTTAAAATATCTACGGTTGCGACTAAAAATAAATACATGAAGGCGTGTAAACAGGTCATAGCTGTGGCTGTTTTAATGTTACTTTATCATTTTTGAATACGTAGACGAATAGAATAAAACATCATTTTTTAAATAACCTAATTAAGGGGTAACAAAAAGCACAAATTGTATTTCATAAAATGCTTGACTAATGTCAAGTGTTGCAGTGAATTTTTTTTCTTAATGTGTGTGTTAATATGAGATACTCTTATGGGGAGCATTCTTACCTACCTACTGAAGTACCTATATTTTCAGGTTAGATACCTTCCATATAAAGTACTTAGTAATGGTTCAATCTCGTAAAAAAAGTCTTATACTTAATATAAAACTTTTAATATATTTAATGTACAATTAATGTGAATATTAATATTGTAACAATTTGTAAACATTCATCAAGCATATTATTAAAGTGCTTCATTCCGTTGTTATTTTTACGTATTTTGGACCTAGTCTTTGTTATTCCAGCAAGTTGATTCGAATTTTCACGGAAGCTATCCAACATTGAAAAGCAACAAGTTATTAAACAAATCCACGTTGAACTTTACATAGTAAACACTGCTGTTAATTGTTAAATGTTAGAAATGTATAATCGCTCGTATGCACTGTTTGTTTTGATTTGAGCCTCAGGTATTTGTAAGCACGAGTGTCCGCCTCTCCACTGAAAATGTTTTATTTTAATTAACAATAGGCCTTTGCCCAGCAGTGGGATCTTATTGGCTAACAAAAAAAAAACAATAGTGCCAGCTTTATACTTATGAGCTTTGTACTTTGTACTTACACATAGGTAATCCACGCAACATTACCTATACGCCGTTAGTATTTTATAGAAATCCAACGCCAATGGCAGTCGTTGTGAATAATATCTCACACGTGGCACATGGCCAGGAAAACAAACTTCTTTAAGCTTTTTGTAGTTTCTACACTTTCTCCCATCGGACTATAAAATGACCATCCCTAATTTAATTCCATAGTGATTCCATACCATTCTATACCGAAGACATAACAATTTTTTTTAAATTTGGAGTGATAAGAAACAAATGATGGTAGCCATATCCGTGACTTGTACTTGGCAACAAAATCAATTTAAACTTCGAACAACAAATTAGAAAAATAAAACAGCCAGTTGGTATTAAGTATAAAACAACAACACGAGTTTGAAAATAATGAAACCGTATTTATTTGTTAGAAACTGTTTATCTGAAGTACTTTGGTAGGTACCTACCTAATTTTCTGCTTCGTTAGACAGTAGACCTTTGCAAACATTGCTATTATTTGTTTTAATTTTAAAAAATATTTCTGCGGTTCGCTATTTTTAGCTATTCACAAATGTAGGGGCTTTTAATAAAGGGGTGTTTACATTACGTACATGTAGCTATGTATATATTGTATTTGTCTGTGGCAATAAACTGCTTTGATTTAGAGCATTTTTAACCCCCGACGCCAAAAGAGGGGTGTTATAAGTTTGACGTCGATGTCTGTGTGTCTGTGTGTCTATCTGTGGCACTGTAGCTCCTAAACGCGTGGACGGATTTGTATGCGGTTTTTTTAATTTAAAGCTGGTATTTCTGGGAGTGTTCTTAGATATATAACATGGAAATCTATTCAGCCATTTCAAACTTATCAGCTCTTTTGTCGGCTGCGGTAGGGTTGTAGATCCGATTTAACAGCAGATATGTCGTGTTTGGATTCGTTTTAATCAATGTTTAATTCTTAATATAATTCAACGGTGACAATACGTGGGGAGCTGATGATGGAGTCAGAATTTCCAGCACTCCATCTATTCTTGAAAAATTTAACAACAGATATATCGTGTTTGGAGTCGTTTTGATCAGTGTTTAATTCTTAATATAATGCAATGGTGGCAACAGATGAGGAGCTGATGATAGAGTCAGAATTTCCAGCACTCCATCCATTCTTGAAAAATGTAACAGCAGATATGTCGTGTTTGGATTCGTTTTGATCAGTGTTTAATCCTTAATATCTCATCTTAATATAATGCAATGTTGACAGCAGGAGGAGCTTATAATAATTATATAATAAAAGTTTAAAAACTTCGAAATAAAAATTAAATTAAAAATTTAAAAAACCCCCGACTATATAAAAAGTAACAAATAAAATAAAAAGTCTTTTGTCAACTGAACATCGCTTAATATTTCATACAAATTGACAACTTTTATACAAACTTCATTTTGTCGGGGGACCGCTATGTAGCTAGGTACTAGATACGCAACGCAAACGATACCTATCACAAATAATCATAACGTGATGTTAAAATTTTAAAAATACTTACCTGTGAAATGTTTTAATTGAATTGATAAGTATAATTTAAAATATTTATAAGGAAAATAAAATGCGGTCCCCCGACGAAATGAAGTTTGTATGAAAGTTGTCAATTTGTATGAAATACTAAGCGATGTTCAGTTGACAAAAGACTACTTATTTTATTTGTTACTTTTTATATAGTCGGGGGTTTTTTAAATTTTTAATTTAATTAAATTCAAACTCTATTTTTCTAGTTCGCTTTCACACAGGTATATTTGCTGAAAATTTATTAGAAGATAGCTTAAAAGTAATATTTTTGTTTAAGTATATATATATAAGGTGACTTTAAATTAGTGAACGATAGAAAAGGGTATGCATGTACTCGTGATAACAAACAACTTTTACTATGGGACCAAGGTCGAAATCGTTCAAAAAATTTTGAACCCCTCATAAAAAATGCACCAGCTGATAGTATGGGGGAACAATTTTATTTTTGCGATTTCAAACTTGGGCCCATAGTAAAAGTTGTTTGTTATCACGAGTTTATGCATATCCTTTTCTATCGTTCACTAATTTAAAGTCACCTTATATAGGTACTTACGCAAAATGTTTTTTATAAAAAGTGTAGATTAATTAGAGATTATACTCTACAGTATTAAAAAGCTATGCTTCATTACGTGAGCAAATCTGAAGACGGTACTAAATAAAATAGATTACAAGCAAAAAGGTACTTACAGTAAATTACTTTGGCATCTACAACACTATGTAATAATGTACGATTGTTCACCAGACTTTGTACCTGATAGGACGTTAGGTTAACTGTGGTGGAGCTCAGAGTAGGTACCTCGCAGTGATATAAATCATGGGTCACAAATGACCTCCCCTTATCGGCCGACTCATCTCGGCTTGATGTTCGTTCCACTGGTTGCCTGCCAATTGACTCCTATATATTATCCATTACTATGATTGAACAAATGCTGGTAGGTTAACGTCTTGTAATCCACCTCTTATGGTTTTTATTATCTTACTTGAAATGTACATAAGACTTTTTGAATTATATTATATGCTGCTTTAAGTTGTTATTCGTTATCGTCAGTAACCGTAGCATAGCATAAACATACAATACTGGATATACGTTTCCCTTAATTTTTTGCGCACTTATATGCATTAAATAAAACCACACCAAAATCATGGTAGAACAGCGCATTTCACGTTTTTAATTTCAAACGTTAAACCACAACCACATTCCAACCGCAAGTGCTTATAGATGAAGTCGTTTTTCCAGAATTCCACATTTATTTAATGGTCGGCTGCAATATTTTAGAAAAGTGATAAAAATACTTTAGAGAAACCAAATCACTAAACAATATCGTCAAATAAATAGCTAAACAATACCGTGTACATATTTGGTTTCTTTATTCATATAGTCCACTGCGCAACAAAAGTAGCGAATTTCAGTCGTCTGCAACTACGTTAAGACAGATCTTTGTATCTACGAGGGATAAGCGAAGTGGTCAGCTGGAGTGTTGTGTTTAGTAGGTATCACATTATTGGTTCCGACCAAATGATCTCTGGCTTGATAACATCTAATTTATAGCCGCGTTCCGAGTACAATAGAACCAAATCAAGATTAATTGTCTTTTTGTAAGTAATTATGTATGTTTGTAGGTAAAACATTATAGCGTGTATAATACAGAGTGTTATTGTGATAAATCCGTAGATTTAATCGTCTAGAGCGGTTAGCGGTTACGAAACCGCGGAGGCAGTTTAAATACATACGCTTTTAAATGAAGTCTTCATCAATATCATCGTCTTATAAAAAAGAACAGTGTACTCGTATAATACTATATACTTCACACAATCTTTCTCCAAGACAAGACTTCGCAACATACCTACGTGTTTCATTAAACTAACAACGCATTGAAACGTAAAGGATGTCTGTAGAATTATTATTAGTTAGAAACGACTTCGCAGAAGTAAGAGCAATAATAATTCTTAGCTAGAAACATGGCAATAATGGTATAGGTCAACACCATCTGCCGCCCTCTGATTTATGACATCTCGGGGAAAAAACCTACGACCAGTCGGCCGGTTCGTTTCTTGCCTTTCTACAAATGACGAAAAAAGATTTAGCACGTTTCAATTAAGTTATATAAAAATTCTGCTTGTACAAATATTAGACTGAAATCGTCCGGGATCACGTAAGAATCACTTTAGCAAAACAATAATAGATTTCTCATATCAATTTTAGATGTTCGACATTTTTTTCATAGATTACATTCATTTTTTTTATGTAACAGAGTTTAAATACTCTGACATAGATAAGTAATAGGTACATAAAATATTATCAGCTTACCAATAGCACTCGTCCATAATGATCCCCAATCCAACTTTTCCAATGATCGCCTGTAGGAACTGCGTCTGATTTCGTTAGTTTTATTGTTAGTTCTTTTAAATTGACTGCACATTTTTAAGAATGGAAAACACTTCTTAAATTCGTCTACTTACCCAAACACTGTTGCGAATTAGTACTAAATAGCAGATTGGTTGATTTGTTTACGTATTTTTCAATTATTGAACGTCTGAGGGATATGGAAGGGCGTTTCAAATAAAACACTAATTTATTTGTAATTTAATTTATTAGGGTTTATCCATACAAACATTCATGTTTATCTTAGTCTTGGCATGCGGATTATGTACGTTAACACTATCTAAGTATGTAAATAAGTCTAGACACATCTAAGATTTCGCTGATTTATTGTATTGGATGAGTGTACATTTAGTTAAGAACAGATTTTAGTGGCCGCCACAAGATTACAGTAATAGGGGTGTTACTCGTAGTATAAACCAGTTTGTAGGTATTCTTATAGCCGGTTACATATGTAATTTTATGGATCCGTAAAAAGTCGTACCAAAATTGACGTTCTTTTTAGGAAGATTATAACGAAAGTTGCAACCAGCTATGACAGCCTGAAGTACAGTATGAGATTTAAAATAACTTAAAAGTACCTACTTAAACATTCCTTAACCTAAATACTACATTTCAATGAAACGATTATGTAAATCAGTCATTTGAAGAATAATATCCGAAACTAGTATTTACAAATGTTAGAATTTCACTGCAGTTGATTAGGCTTTCATAAAAATGTTCTTACTTCAGCTGATGAACAGCCGAGAAAGAATTTTTTACGTAATTTTCTCATTACGACATCTTCACGCGTTCCATTTTTGCGAAAATAATTTTTATTGAGCTCAATATTCTTTTGATTAATAGTAACGCGAATTAGGCCAACACGTCAGGATAGAGTGTGCCATTTTTAAAATTTTAATTTATAAGCCTTTTACACCACACCTGTAGGGAGCTCAGCCTTACACTGACGGACGGATGTAACCGCACATATTTATAATTAAAACGTCCACAAAATATGAACATTCCATGTTTAAAAGCGGGTACGAACTGAGTAACACCATTTCCAAGTACGTACCGCAACTCATAAAGCGTTAATAGTCCGCCGTTTACTCTACGTTCAATTTCAAATCTGATTATTAATTACTATTGAAATTACCTACAGTCAACAACTTGTTTAATACCCTACCGCTTTCAATGAATTGATTCCAGATTTTTTTATCATTTACCTATATTCTTTTTATTTAGGTACTTTCATCTTTTCTTACGAAGTGATGTCTTATTTTCATATTTTCATGTACCGCTTACCTACATTTTAAGTTTAAATAAAGCGTGAATTCATGTCCAAGTCATTACCATAAATATTTGTATTTTCGAAGCCAACATTTTGAGTTACCTATATTGTTAGGTATTTTCTGTTTTTCAGTTTTAATTATAAATTAAATCCAGTACTTAAATCGAACTGAAATAAAATTCATTTCAATTTAATTTATTTAATCTTACAATTTTATTATTTGTTTCTTCGGAAAGTTTATATGCATATTTTTATGCTTTCATAAGTTATCAATGGTTCTTTTTTTGTAAAAATGAAAAAAAATAGGATTGAGTGTAGAATTTAGTTTAGGAGACCAACGAAAGGTAAGTCTAATTCAAGTAGAAGATTTAGGACGGCAATGTAATCAAGTATTAACATAAGAGCGACGAAGTATAGGGTAGGTACTTACGTTCGTAAAAGTACTAAATAGCACAATACCGATACTGGCAAATCAATTGAAGGTGAATTACACTACACACTTTGTTTTGGTTGATATGATTACTTATACCGAATTTTTACGTTTATTACGTGCCTTGGGCATCATTATTTTATTTAACGAATATTTATTAAATAACATCAACAATAGGAATACAAAGAATGCAGCTAATAACATAAACAATTTTCAGTATAACTTAATAAAATTCTAGAAACCCATGATTATTTTAAATAGTCAATTGAGTCAACAAAGTTACATAAACTATGTTATAAATAAGAATAAATGAAATAAGAAATCTTAACAAATCCAAGCAATATCATTCTACTTAATCTAATGATAAAAGTATCAGTAATTATCACACAGCGAATAACCTTATTATTCAATTCATTTCAGCATGGAATTACGGTAACAAATCCAATCATTTCAATCATACAATTACTACTTAAAGACAAGTGAATATTATGCTACTAGATAAAATCAACGTTTAACATTTAATACAACATTAATATGGCTACATTAACACTGAGATCCATAAATATTGATTACCAGTTACATGTAAGTTGGTACTATTATTTAAAAAAAGGGATGGTTGGGCTTACGTTATCTGTTAAGTGAAGGGTGGGAAGATTTAGTAAGAATGTGGAGTTTCGGGGTCGTCACCTGCAGTCATTAATTAGGATAGGGACACGCCGGGAATGCGGTAACTTAACATTAATTAACGTTGATCTTTAGCCAACTAGCAGGTAACTTTTACAATTAGAGAGTGTTAAATGATTTAGTCTAATTGAAAATGTTTTACTGACTAGACCATTATATAAGACCCTGATATTTATCTACTCAGTAACAATGATCAGAATTTTAAATTACATGGACTGAAACATTGATACTTTAAGGATTAATGGATTATAACCTATGAGTTTGCGGGAGGTAGAGCTAAAAAAATTCTCTATTCATCCCGTTCTTATATTTAAAATCAATGAGCTCGATTTAGTAGCTTAAATTACTCGTAAAGTAAATTTATGCTTTCGGATGAATGCAGCATGTGTACTCTTTCAAAGACTTAGAGCTACGCGACTTTCCAAACTTGTTTACCTATTCCGACATTGGTAACTTGTTACGTAATCCAATAAGAGTGAAGAAGGAGTAAAAGATTGGTACTAAGATATTATATCAGGTGGGGGATTATGGAAATTTGTATTGAGTTTAAAAAAAGATACGTAAATAAAAGAGTAACAACTTAAAAATCAATAAATATTGAAGGCCAATTTACCAGCTGTCCCCAGCACGTTCATTTCGTAGCTCTATAGCCGGTGGTTTACAGTTGGTAGAGGTCCATCGAGGTGGTAAGATGTTTGGAGTGGGACGTCCGGCGCAGGGTGGCCGCGTCCCGCGCCGAAGATCACACTTGCGTGAAACTGGCGTGCAGAGCCGTCTCCTCCTGGTTCATCTGGTTGCCTGGCGCGTAGTATTGCTGGAAACGTACATATTGTTAAAAATCGCTCTACTTGTAGAGTTACCTACTGTAGCGAACTTTTTTAATACCATTTATTTAATAAGGTGTTTAGTGTACCTATGTGTTTTATTATTATTTATGACGTATTTTTATATTTAATGTTGTCTGATATTGATAGTCTGTTGTGAAAAATATAAGTGTTGTTGTATATTAATAAACGTTAATCTATGTATCACCTGCTTACAATTTTATTAATCGTCTTTTTAACCATTTCAGTACGCTAATCTCCGTACGCTACACCTACGAATTCTTTTTATCTTATTTTTCATATGCAAAAATTTTAACTTTGTTTTATAAACAGTAATTTAATAATAAGCCATGTGTAGGCCTTTACCTACTAATTAATTTGCTTGATTGTACATAATTACTTATAGACGTGCCTCCTTTAATTTAATTACTAATTACTATAACAATACCTTGCCTCAATTGGTAATAAGATTATTCATGTCGCTATATTATTAGCGACAGGTTCTTATATCGTATATGCATATACTTTGGACAAAGATACTCTATCCCCCAAAATAAGTACGTGACCTTTAGCTAGGTAATCAAGACAAGTTTATGAAACTCTAAAATACATAACAGTATAGATCAATTAAGTCCCGAATTCAAATATCCGGTACGGTACTATTAACAAATGTTTGCCTTGGAATTCTTGGAAACGATCTTGCTCCATCAGATTATAGTTCCTAAAACGGGTTATTTACTAGGGCGTCCAATGAGCTTTGATAACACAGAAAGAAAGAGAAAATATTTGAATTTAGAAAACCTTTGTAGGTACCTATAAAGTCTATATATTTTTTAAAGGAATCGAATTCACATAAACAATTAAGCTCGATTGTAATAGATCCCTGTTACTATATCCGTTTTTATGTTTACCTATTTTGCTTGAGCTGGCGTCCTGAAACGAGCGCTGATGTTTGTGAAATAAAAATTGCAGGTGCAACTTCTTAACTATGTACACAGGCAAAAAGATTCGTGCTAAGTTATTAATGGAATATGTTGATTACTCCGGCGAAAGTTCCTCCATTCCAGGGCAAGCGGTCATGGTCGCGCTGCGGGGTGCGGGCCGGTAGAGGTTTCCGTTCGACGCGGGACGCCAGCCGGGCCTTGGCGGTGAGCGCGGCACGCAACGGCACGTTAGCGCGGGCAGCCTCCGCACGTCCATGTTGGCAGAACTCCATCAGAGCCATCACCATAGCAAACACCAATCCACCGACCAACACGTAGAAAAGACCCGCCATCTGACTCAATGTCAATTCACTCCCGTGATATTCCTAAAAACCATTAATTTAAATTAAAATCGTTTTTTTTTAGTGCAATACGAAAATGGAATTAAAAACTTACGTTATCAGTTGCATCGCATTCAGCCTTTGTGAACCATTTACGTATGAGCGTTTGCAATTCCCCGTCATTTTTAAGCGACTGTAAAGCGAGGTTGACGCCGTCTCTGTAAAAAAGGGTTTCAATATATCGGCACACCTACTTTAAACTTATCTAAACCTGATCGTTTTCTATTCGCATTGCATTATTTTGACTTCGCAGAGCAAATTCGCTGAAGCTAAGGGTCTCATATATGCCGATGCTCACCGCAATTTGGATCCTTTTGGTAAAGCAACGGCAAAGTCCTTGACTCCGGAATTGGTGACAGTGACGAGCATCTCACAGGGTTTTCTATTGGAAGCGGAGGAGCCAATTAAGGATTTGTCGAGGACATAGGCAAACCATCCATTGTCGTCTCTTGTATTGTCTTGAGGAATTGCAATGCCTTTAGGTCGGTCTGCCGTGTCCTATAATAATGAAGATTTAATTTAATATGCAGTTACTAAGTAGGAATGTTATACCTAATTAATTGCGTGATCATGTTTCTGTATAATATGATTAGGAACTAGGTAAGTGAACGCAGGACTTACCTCGGGGCATGTAGCAATTTTGCCATACGATGGAGTGGGATCCGATATACGCGACACGGTAAGGTAAGAAGCCAGGTTTGCTGTGTATGATGATATGAGAATCAAAGTGAAGAACCACCAAACGGAACCCACTATTCTTCCAGAAAAAGATCTAAAATTCCAAACAATAAACATAATAGTTGATACTTTTTTTGTTGTAATATCTACTTGAATAAAATTGAGTAAGAATTCAATTAGATCTAAGTGTTTTAGTAAAACTAACGTCAAAACTGAAATAGTTCGTTTACACAATTACATTATTAAAATATACACTGACCTCGGTGTAATGTCGCTACCCTGCTGCATAAAGGAACCCAGCGAAAACCACATAGAATTCCAAAAGCTGAATTCGTTGATGACCGTCGTCTGTAACACCGCCGACAATTTTAATGGAAATCAATTTTCTAAATAGAAATGTAGCTTTTATTTTCTCACAGATATCAAAATAAAACAAGTATATTTTACCTTATTGTTGGCAACTTCGGCATGTTCGGAAGACGGAGTGTCGCTATAGGAAACCACGCGCCACTCATAAGGAGAGAATCTAGAGACGAGGAATAAAACGACGCTGACGGCAAATACACTGAACGCGACGCATAGCTGCAAAATATACATTCGGTTCAGTTTCCCGTTTGCACTTTATCATATATTTTTGTTTGTAGGTGTATCTTTTGGAGGAGCTCTATAAAAATACCGCGAGCTACGTTTTATATTTCTAACGTTTTCAGGGCGAATGTACGTACGCTCTAGTTACGAAACAAGCGGGAGGAAATTTAATCGACTTAGTTTTCTAACAATTTCTAACTAAGAACTATTCGTATACTTGTGATATTTTTATTAGTACACTCCATATTCTGATCGATAAACAATGAATAATAATTTACTTACCCAAATCTCTTTTGAGAGAGGATGTAGGAAGCTGAATATAGCCCCTGGCATTTTGACTACGTTTTTGCTCGGTTTGATGTCAAACGATAAGAACGGTTTGCTAAAGTCCACTACGGCCTCTCGCTCAAGAGTCACAGTAAGAGGAGCTATGACTAAATCCACATCCTACAAACAGGAGCAACATAATATTATAGACTATTTAAAAATACTAGTTTTATAGGTAATCACATTATTGTGTTCAGATCAGTACTTCGGTAAATACGAGTAGTTAATTTGTATCTAAGTAAGTAGGTACGTGTAAACTGCCAAACATATTAGCATACGAAGTGGATGAAGGTAAGTACGAAATAGTTAATCAATTTAAAATAACGAATGATCGATTAAACTCTTCACGTTGAATTTGCGAAAGAAAAAGAACAATCTCCGATGGTATTGATTTTCAAGTTTGGAGTAATTGAATTTCATGTTGTCATAGTAAGACACCTGTCCATGTTTACGATCCGAGCGTTCAGTACCAAAGCATGGTGATTTATCATGTTTGGGGATACAAGAAGTTTAAAATTTCACTAGAGTTGCTTTTACTAACGATGAAAACGTCCAGCCGTTTTTTATCAGAATTACGAAGCAGAACCAGAAAATACACCTTCATATAGTTTTTTTTTTTAACAACCATTACGTACATAACTTATAGATGCGTGCGATAAGGGAACGACGTTTGAGATTTATGTGGCCTGAGTTGCTATAAAAAGGGAAACCATTTTCAGGGGTTATACTCGTAGTTAGTGTATTCAGATAACTACGCAATAGATACATACAACATCACACTCTGGATTCCCGAAGTTAGAAATATTTAAGAGCTCGTACTTCACCGTTTTATTAACAAGATCCCTGTGTAGCGGGCGTTTTAATTAATGATCAATGCGTAGGCAGCACGATTATTTATTTATATATTATTTATCGGTTGTTGATAATTAATTAGCTTTTGATTCTCGTTTCAAGAGGGCCTCGATCGAAACACCAAATTTAAATTTTCGTTAAAAGGGAAATGCTGTAACATAAGTGTACATACCTTCCTTAGAAGTTCCCCGATCATTCCATCCCATCCTCCAACTATTTTGGGATTCTCGTTTCCGTATTTACCGTCTTTGACCAGCCGCAATTCGTCTGTCAAACACAAAACTTTTCTTTTTAATCAGTTCCCTTTAGTATGTTACCTGGGAACTTCGGAATGATTTATCGGAACCAACTTTCTTTTGAGTTGGGATTAATTATCGTATTCTACAAACCCCCTCAGAGCTATATCCGTAACTATACACTATACAGCCTGCTAATAGGGTTGACTTTGGGGTGCCGCAACGCTCACAAAAAATAACTGCTTATAGAACATCATATTTCAGTTTTTTATTACGGTTAAAAACTTGTTAAACATTTTTTACTTAAGTACGTAATGTACCTCCAAGCCACATCAGTATTATAACATTAGTATACCTATTTATTTATTTAAATTGTTGTTCTCGCTATCAAAAGCAAAGTTTCTTGTGATGGCGATGGGCAAACAAACATATTTATTGATGTTTTCGAATGAGCTAGCTTGTATGTTTACACGAAACGAAATAAAAGCAAAAACATATGGGACTCTGAAATTTTATTGACCTTTGCCTACAACTACCTGCGTGAAATTGCGCTCTGGAGAAAATTTATTGTGAATGACCTAACCATTTCATAGAATTGTTTTTATTTACAAGTTGTAGAGAGGCGTAGTTTGTTAAAATTTGAAAGAATATGTCGGTATTACCTAATTTAGATTATAAAAAGTTATTTTTTTTATCGGGTTACTTCTGCTCTAGTCTGATAAGTACCTATACTTAAACTTTTTATTTATTTAATTTATTTAATACTTTATTGCAAGAAGATAGTACAAAGAGACAAAATAAATGAGATGTTATACAAAAGGTACAGCATATTTCTAAAAGAAATTTCTTCCTGCAGACCCCATAGAGAGAGAAGTGAAAGCAAGAAGACTTTTCTTTGTTTGTCTTGTTTTTACTGCCTTTATCTTTGTTATTTTCAGGGGCCTGTTAAGAATTCATAATTATAAGGAGGTACCTGAGTATTTTAACATATTTTAACGGCCAATTTAGTCTACACATAGCACAAACTTACATTTGATTTCCAACATATTGGCCAAAATTTTGGTGAGGTCTGCACAGAATCCTTTATACGGATCGTTAGCTCCAGCTTCGAAATCAGACTCACGCATAATATATGGAGGTTCTTGGATAGTTGATACTATGTAAGTCTTGTTCCGATCGTATAAACCAGGGATACTAAATGGTTGCAGTTTTGATAGAGTAGGTATTAGACCTTTATCGTCGTACCATGTCGCTACCTGTAAAATTACACTTCCCATTTTAATACTCTTCTGTTTTAAAACTTAGTTTGATCAATACTTAAGTAAGTTATTGTAAAAGGAAGAGATAAGAAGATTAAACGGTAGCATCGCCGCTTATGCAAATGAAAAAGGGCAGGTCGATAACAATTTAAAGTTAAACGTTTCTATTAAAAAAGTTTTGTTTCGTTCCCTTTTTCACGCGATAAACATACTTACTTAAATATTTAGAAAGCGCGTCATCACATTACATTAGAAATAATGGATCTCTTGATTGTTAAATCAAAAGATGTGATAAGATTTAGTTTAATGTTATTATGGATCCATTATTTCTACTGTCTTATCACATCTTTTTTTTCAGTTTTTTAAACATTTAGTTTAATGTAACATACTTATGTGATAACACACATAAGTAGGTATGAAAAATTCTTACCTTTACCATATCACCATCGACAGTCATCTCCATGACTTGCAAGGAGAAATTGCGGCGGTGACCCTCTTCATTGAATCTGATGATACCCGTCAACCCATCTATCTCCGCCTGAAGTAAGCAATATAAATCGACTCTTGTCTCTCAATTTAATATTTTTTAAACAAAACATTGTTGGAGTTCGCAATGCATGAAAATTGTGTAATATATTCAGCCTGTTTGCAGGTACCGTGTTAATTAGGCGTCACCCACTGAAAGCTAATTAATCTTTAGAGCCACGAAAAGGACCCGCGCGGCCGATGCCGGTCGCAGCACGGATCGGCCAATGTACCCCACCTGCTTCACCTTCGCAATTTAAATTCCCACAAACATTATGAAGGTGACGATACTGCGAGGTTCTACTGCTAGTTAATATGATATCTGTAACTTGTCTGCTCCAGATGTGTGATTTGACGCGGCGCGGGGTAAGTGTCAAACAGCTTGAGCATGAAATGAGAAAAGTTTCTACGAACGATTTTTAGAAAAGCGTGAAGTGATTAAATATTTAATTTTTATATAATGTTTATATAATAATATATTTTTGGTAATATGATTTTTGATAAAAATTACCTACATTTATGGTAAAATTCGTACCTGATATAAGCTATTATAATAAAAATCTTTCATTTCTGATCTTTCCACGCTGTTTAATTAAATAAATAATTAATTCTTCTCTTAACGATGGCTTCATTATATTGCCTTTTGTTCTATAAATTATTTAGCGGGTGAGTAAAACTTGCGTTCCAACTTTACAGCGTTGGGTTTTTAATAAAGAAATCTTGACCAATCACGTAAATGATAACGCAGAAATGCAATCATGATTATTGTCATTATTAACGAAGTATTCGCCCCGAGCTTTGAAATTAATCGAATGTGTGAATTGTACTTGAACCACTGACGCAATATTCGCATGAGCAATAGATATCTATCATAAATCGACAGAGTTTCGTATTGATATTTTTCTAAAATAGCTGAGATTAATTTATCACGAAATGAGTTATAAAGTTAATATTTGCATTACGATATGAACCTTTACTTTTGTCATTTCTTCACGTTTATAGTTTCAAAACGCAGGCATCGAAAATGTATTTATATTTGGGTAATATGAGTACAAAGCGGACATACAAATACACGCACCTTTTTAATCATGCGAGAAATCTTATCTCCGTGCTCGTAGGGAATTATTTTGCCTTTGGGGTTGCAGTCTATCACACGGCTGGCGTTGATATTCGCATTACGACGCATAGTAGGTCGCAGGATATCTGGTTTCTTGCGCAGAAGTCGTAAAATAGCATCCACCAACACTTGTACTGCGTCATACATCAATGCTGCTTGCGCCTGCAAACATTTTTTAATGTTAAATAACAAACTAAACAAGAAAGTGAAATATATAAATATAGACGAACTTATTTTAATATCATATTTGAACTTCGGAATGTTACCTGTAGCGAGGCGGACCAAGATTGAGAAACCAAAAATTTAATTTAGAAATATTTGTGTTTTTATTGCACTACAGATTATATTGAGGAATGTAATAAAGCAAATACCATTTTTTAAAAAAACGTAATTTCAGACTGCTTTGTTAACAAGAAGACAAAATTAAATGACTTAATGTCGGTTGGGAGTAGGGCCTTACCAAGATGTTTGTAAAAAGATGCTTTAAAAAGTTCGTTCTTTGAATGCTAATTAGATATTCATAATGATTTTGAGGGCGTGCCTAGCAAATTGTTCCGTTCTGCACTTGATATTGCTATCACGTAAATATGTAATGGCGACCGCCGCCGCCTCTTCCCACGACGACCCTCTTGAAGCTAGATGCCGCCGTCGCCGGGGTGCCGGGCGCCGGGTACCGGGTAGCTACCGGGTACCGGGTCTCGTCTCGACACTCAACTTATAGCCAACGTTGATGAAACCAGATAAAATCTTTTTTCCCTCGAAATACGGATTACATTTTCATTTTTATGAAAGAAAATGGCAATGTCTCAATAGTTGGTTTACTTACAGAAATAGAATCCTTCTTCCATACGTCAAGAAAGTCGCGGACAAATTTTCTAGAAAAGTCTACGACTCTAAATCCAGTTATGTTAATGGCACCAAATTCTGTGACCTCCTTTTCCCAGCGATCATCCATCACCTGGTACAAGAAGTGGTACATTATGTATTGCAGGTAATACTCGTAGGTGGGTACTCAATGAATACCTAGATAACATTTGATTACAATGTTAATGGAATAAGTTATTTGAAGAGAAATGGCATATGAATAATAAATAAAAACAACCAACAAAGAGATGATACGATTATTTTACGAATTAGGTACATAAATAAGGCAGTATCTTTTTTGTTTCTATCTGTAGAAGCAAAATGTTTATTTACTTTATTAAAAGAAGGAGAAAATAATCAAGGTTTGAACTCACCAGTCCGCTAAGGAAATAATGGTAGTTCCTTCGTCCGAGTTGCACGTCTCGTACGTGCAAAATTAGAGCTTCTTTGGCTAGTTGGGTCGACGAGTCGAGGACTACGTATTTGTTGGTCCACCGGTCCAATCGCTCTATGGCCCCGAGAAATTGGACTACCTCAGTAGCGTTGGTCACTCGCTTCACGTTCGAAATACGAAATGTTGCATTTCCGGGCTGCAGGCTCTGGTACAGTTGTTGCAGGCGAAGTAAACCTGCGGCCACTTATTTATTAATTTTGAGGAAATAATATCGTTTATTCACATGATGAGTTATTTGGTTTAACTACTGTTTTGCCCTGTAGCATGTTGATTTTATTTAAATTTTATTTGCCAAATTGAACATTCTGGCTGTTTATTATTTATTAAAAACATAATATTAAGAAAGTATTAAAATATAATTCGGCTAGGGCTATTAAGTTACCCCCCCGGTGGGTTCTCCCCCCCGGTGGGTTCTCGCCTTGTAGTGGCGAGGGGGCTCAGTACCGGCGGACTGGTCATCTGCTGGGAAGCAAAGAGGAACCCGAGGAGGACCGCTCCCCGATGCCTTCCGGTCGGGCTTGGGTTGAGCGGTACTTTGTAGGTGGCAAACCTATTGGGTGGCGCTACTGAAGCGGACAGCCTGTGTTGTATGGGCGGAACAGGCTGTTGAGAAGGTGCGTAGGCTGCGGGCCTTATGGGGGGTTCCGCAACTGAGGCGGGTGGCTGGGCTGTATGGGCAGTCCAGCTACTGAGAGGTGGAGGCCGCGGTGGGAGAGGACTGCCGGTATCACGGTGCGCCGCTTTCCCTACCTCCCGCGGCCTAAACGGGGTCGCCACCGTTCTTTGATGGCGGACGCGGTGGGGTCGCAGGGGAAGAGGAGTGTCGGTATTCCGGAGGCCGCTCTCCCTATCCTCTGCGACCGTGTGGCATGTAGCGGGGCCACAAATCTGGCTCGCTGCGGGGAGACCGTGGGTGGCGGAATCGGAAAGTCCGTCACACACCACTGGTTGGTCTTCGAGGAGGTGCGGCTAACGTGTTTGGTGTTTCGACACGTTAGCCGCGGAGAGAGGGTGGGCATTTGCCCGAGAGGGGTCTGCTTTGGCGGACACGGTCGACGGGATTCGCGGATGTGTGCGGAAGCGTTCCCGTGTCCCCGTCACTTGGCGGCGAGAAGGAACACCGTGGGGTTTTAGCCGGTGAGAGTCCGGCATAACCCGTCGTCTTTCTCCGCGACGAAGGGTATCCATGATGGATTTCCCCAAGTAAAAAATAAAGAAAAAGGGGCTATTAAGTTATTTTATATATAATAGCTTGTAATGCGGCATAAGTAAATTAGTAGCTGATTAATCTCTTTAATATACCAAAATATTATTTTTAAACTAGAACATTATGCTTAGTTCCGGAATAATGCTTTTAATGTTTCTTTTGTATTTGTATTTGTATTTGTATGTATAATTTTGTTTCTATCTAAAACTACTGCCGCTTCGTAACCT
Source organism: Anarsia innoxiella (assembly GCA_947563765.1). Lineage (NCBI taxonomy): Eukaryota > Metazoa > Arthropoda > Insecta > Lepidoptera > Gelechiidae > Anarsia > Anarsia innoxiella. The sequence continues at coordinate 7,691,504 of OX387390.1, forward strand.
ATAAAGCAGAGTCTTATTTCATTGTAGGTACCTACTATTAAAATGTTATGCCTACTATAGTGAAGGGAGTGAAATCCTTTTGAAAGCCTTGTTATTTCGCGGTACTAAATGAGTGTAAGTACAGGCGGTAGTTTGCGTGAATTCATGAATATAAGCCCTCGAGGGGCTACTTTGAATGTCGGCCGTCCGAGAGCGGCAGTCATTGGGAACAGAAACACTCACATTTCGTCGAGTTTGTTATACTCAACGTGACGCGATGTTAGGAACTCATCGAATACGTTATACAAGAGCCGAGAACGTATCTCTCTCTAGTGCACAGACTCCTGATATTTTCTTTTCAGCGAAGTGAAAAGAAAATCACAACAGGGCAATAATTTATTAGTATCGGTATTTCTATCCTTGTGAGTTTTGATATTATACGTCTTCCGTTCGATGCTATCTCGGTAAAAGCATTACTTTACCACACTTTACGTAATTTCTGCCTTGAAAGGGGAATAAAAGGTATTTCGTATATACAGGTCGAGTCGAGAGCAGATACAAATAAATTTCAAAATTGTTTCGTAAAGGTCTCGTTAGGAGCCACCTTATTTATTTATTATCTAAAATTAAAGTTAGGATTACAGAGGAGTTTCAAGTTAGGCCTTAATCACTATATTATAAACCTATATAAATATATTGTTAATTATATTAAATATAAATCACACATGATTTACGGTACGGTTTGTGGTAAGTAATGAATTGTGTCAAGCGGTATTGAAGCAAGCTACAATTAGTTTGACTAATTGGGTGTTTCGTGGTCGATTTGGAAACACTGACGCTTATTTATTAGACTCTGTAATATGGAGATAGCAGCTATGTAAAATACCTTGTAATTGATAAATTTCAAAGCCTTTGATTGTCTAGTTATTGAGCTGTAGATAATAATAATATTGCTATCAATTATTAGTTCACGCTATGAATTAATTACTAATAATTATATTCCAAGTAAATGAGAGCATGATGAATGATAATTTGGTAGCCATAGGTACCTATTTCTAATTAATTTGGTTTGACTACAACGTAGGTATTTAAGTATAGGTATAGAGCTATTAATAACTTCTATGATTTAGTAACAAGTTCACTATTTGTAGACGTGTATTGTATAAAGCAAATGTGGTAGTGTCCCTGCGGGTCGATAGGTAAGAAAGAAATTTTGATGAAAATGTCAATGAATGATGAAACAGGCCATTGATCACTAGGTTTCATTATGCAGCTCCCGATCTGGCGCTTTTGTCATAATTTAAGGGTAATATCCGCGAAAAGATTGAACGCGTGACGAAGACGCCACGAGAAGAGGGTTGACGTGTGGGTAATGAAGGCGTTATCGTCGGATTTGTCGAGCCTCGGCCATCTCACGGCCCCAGCTCGACCCCGTCTCATTGCAATTTCATATCGTGTCATACGGCCCCTTTTCTATTTTTCACACACCTTAAGAACATTACAAATTCATTTTAGTTCACTACCCGCTACACGGACGGGGTTTCCTTTGATGGAGACGTGAGAGGGGTCGTGTCAAGTTATAGTAGAGCCCAAGCAAATGTTCAAAAGATCTTATTTCATTTGTGTGGTGGGTGTCTCATAATTTTAATTATAATATGCTTAATTAAAGTAGGATATCTGCGAGAATTTTGCCAGAAAATTATGAAGGGAAAACGTGGAAACGTTTAGTTAGAGTATCACGGAAAACCCAAATATGAAGAATTCCATTAGCACGACTACGTAAATGCTAGTATTTGAAAAATTCCAATGGCCGGCGATATCGTATAACAAACTACTTTAGTTCAAACAGTAGGAGTCCGTTTAAAGAGCTTCATTCTGCACGAGGTAAAGTCTTCAGAGTTGGTCGTACTGTAGAGTTTAGTGGTGTGCGTTTTGTCCCGTCGCTGAGCTCTACTTCGTCGTCTTTTTGCAACATCTGCCAAATTCGAAACGGAAAGTTTTTCTTTATCTTTTAAAAGTCCAGTTTGGTAACACTGTGAGTCTTATCGACAAGAAAGATCGTTAGCTTGTGATCTTTGTAAGGGCCCTTGGTAAGCACTTAACTTTACGAACGATCAGAAACAATTACTATAATTCAATCCACTGTCAAAGCATATAAGTACATTCCACTGTACTTTCCGTTTTAATAACTCTGATCTGAGCATTTTTTTATTAGTTACTGAACTTATATAATATGTTGATATATTATATCAAATTGTGACAATGATTAAAGTCTTGTAACAAACTTATTTTCGTGCTGTTTATGAAATGACTATTAGTTTTCCTAACGACATTAGTTAATAAGTTCGAAAGAGCTACGTTCTGATAAATGATTACGCGTCAATAAACGAACCACATATTGTAAGAAACATAAATTCGTGTGCTTGGTTCACAACTCCTAGTTTGTATTGCTTACACGTTCCGTTCGATTTATTTCCTTCCTTTCATCTTTCGGATTAATTTTACTTATTGAAGACAGTAAAAGCAGTAAATTGTTTTGCCTTGTTATCCTAATTTTAGAGAAAAAAAAGCGTAAGCAAGAAAGCCGTTCCTTTTTGTGAAGAAAATTATCTACTGTGAAGACTGCAGGGGATGTCGGGTCCGACGGAATTCCGGCGTTGTCGCTCGTTGGACGTGATTCCTCTCCAGACATGATTACGTCTTTTCTTATATTGTGTAAGATGAATGGAGCCTCCGCCGCTGGCCAAGAAGTCAATTGCTCACGGTTCGTGACTTCGGGAAAGAAACTCCTACGTTACTATGCCAACCCCGGCTGAGCTCTTTTACGCAGTTTTCTACAGCAACTCGAAATACAAACCCAAATAGTACTACTTACTACTTTATTTTATAGTGTCAAATATAAAGCAGAATGAATTAGTGGCCAATCACACTGTCACAACGTCAATACAATGAACGCGCATGTTTGAATAATCTTATTTAAGACGGAATAACTAATAGAGGAGACAACAACGTTTCCGTTAACTCTCGTCTTACAAATAGAGTCTCATCGCGTTAATAAGTGTCAATCCGTAAGCCGGAGTGGCTTTAACAATCATCCTTGATGTACTCCGTGCCGGTCCCCAGATACTGGCACATCGGAGCATTTGCACTAATCTCTTAATCTTATCACGTAACGAATTCCCTCTCTTACTCGAACTAGCATTGTACTCCTTGACTTGCCATATTTTGTTCATATTCCTTTGTATTTCATCCAATCATTTCGCCGGTATTTTTTCGCTTACTTATCGCTGCTCAGATTACAAGCAAGATGATTGGCTGCCGTAGCATAATACAATGTTTCATGCAATCAATTATTCGAGGATATCTCCAGTTTTAAAACGAAAGCTGATATGCTTTTGAGGTTCAGGGGGAGTAAATCGTTAGAGCATAACTAAGTTGGGAGGTTTAATGTAAAAGCAATAAAATTCATTATGGTTTCAGAAAGGACCCGCCCAGTATGCGGTCAGGAGCGGAAAATCCCCGGATTTTATACATTAAACTCGCTGAATAAATTGGAAGTCGATAAAACCATTTCTATCTAGAATCCACATGGAACCGGTAGCTATTCTAAAATAGTGATGCATAAAATTTTATTCAGGAAAATATTATTCCATATTGATGGCGTTCGGTGTTGCGGTTTCGTTTACGATTCATCTACCTTCACCTTCTTCCTTATTTAATTAGCAAAAGTCAACCGCGCTATCAAACTTTATAATTGTATAGGATTATAAGTATATGTTTAAATCTACTGGTTTAAATCTACTGGTTTATCTCTTATTTAGCCATTTCAAAAATGCTTGGCATAAAATATTTTATTATAAGGATGCTTCGATTTTTCGTCTTAAATGCTAATTTTTTTTTCTAGAAAAGAAACTTCTTTATATTACAAATACAAAAATAATATTAATAATCGTATCTTACTATAAATAACTGAGTTGTTTTTATAAACAGTTTATTTAGCTCAATATAAAATTGGATACACTAACACACGCGCGGTTCTGGAAAGGTATTCCAAAGTTTATTTCACATTTGGCCCACAAACTCTTGTGCAATGTGATTACAAAGGCATTTACTCGGCTGAGTCGAGACGCTAGGTTGTTTTATTCAGAGACTCGGCAAATCCTTCTTATTCTGTAGCGACAATACTCGCGGATCACGTCGCTATTGTTGCCAGTATCGAGTTAGACGATTAGGAGCTCAATAACACACCGCCGCTACGGTCATATCTAGCTAAACTTACTGCGTGCTGCTGTCACCAACTTTCCCAATTTAAATAATTCCCGTAAGTACGTCTAATGAGTTGACATAAACGTTAAACGCAGATTCGACGTAAATGCAGTAACTAATGAATAAATATGTAATTGGCATCGCAGTAACTGTAGCAGTAACGTCCGCGCGAACTGTAAATGAATACAAATTCTCTGCTAGCTACAGTCGGCAGCTGTAGTTACGGTTTATTTAAAATAGTTTGCACTTTTATTTAGTAAATGCTAAAAAAGTTCCACTGAGACGAGAGCTGGCTTGAGCTGTAAAGTTACGACATGAAAAGCTGGCCGTTTTTTCCTGTTCGGTTAGAATAGGTATGAAGTAGACGCTATTACTTTAAGGGAGATGCAAAGAGCACGCGATAAATAGGCTAGGAGGCATTGAGTCGGGTGGGGTGACCCGTTATTGCCTTCTCTGGAAGCATTGTTGTCGCTGTACCACTCCACGCTCTGCATCTTGAGACCTTTTCAAAATTAGCGCTGTTTCGTCTAATTATAATATATTGCGATTACTTGTATCAACGTAGTTAAGCGCTGCCTGCTAAGTAATAGGATACAATTAAATTTACTACATACATTGCTTTGGATAAAAGACACAATTTCAATATCAATCAGTAATTTCGGTTTCATGCATGCAAAGCTAAAATCTAGCGGTATAACAATGTGATAGCGAAAAAAACCTTTTTATATCCGAGAGTGTTGGTTGGCGAGATCGAAGGATTGATTTGCTAATGATTGATATGCAGATCAGGAGCTGTAATTGAGACTGATTACGCTGTTGACTGATACAGCCGCCGATGAATTTGACTGCGCCATGTTTACCCTCAGCTAAAGTGGAGATCTAAATTGATTGCTTGGCTGATGTAATAATTTTCTGGAAAATTCACCCTTCTTTTATCGTTGTTTCGTTATCCTTTATTGTGAATTATCAAAGTATGTATATGGATAGGAGTGTACCTGCGGGATTTGCTGGAGACAATTTCAGTAAGTACCTGCCTATTTTTAAACGACTTCAAAAAAAAAAGGAGGAGTTTCTCAATTCGACCGTACCTATATATATATTTTTTTTATGTATGTCCACGCAAAACTTCGTCGTTTATGAACCGATTTTGATGATTCTTTTTTTGTTGGAAAGGGGGTATCCCGAGGGTGGTCCCATAGTAAGGAAACCAGGATCTGATGGTAGGATCCTGGAGAAATCGAGGGAAACTCTCGAAAAAAATGTATTTTCGACTAGTCCGTTTCTTATGTTTCGTCACACAACTTCGTCGTCTATGAACCGATTTTGATGATTCTTCTTTTGTTGGAAAAAGAGTATCCCAAGGGTGGTCCCATGGTAAGGAATGGTGTAAAAAGTGATCTGATGGTGGAAACCTGGAGATATCGAGGGAAACACTCGAAAAAATTGCATCGCGACTAGAGTGTTTCTTAATATTATACAATAATGAGAATTTTAAAGCCCTAATATATTATGAGGGTCTGACGTTGACCTGATGATGGAGCGGAAAGGCAGTTGAGGGAACTCGACAACGGTTTACAGCAAGTACTTTGTGTTTGGGCTTGATTAACTTATATTATTGAGACCTTTTATCTAAATGGGTTGTGACTGTTATTAGGGGTCTAATAATGAAAATGAAGGACGGTCAAGGGAAACTAAAAAATGTGAAATAATTTTTTTTTGCCAAAAAAGAAAAAACTTCAAAACGGAAACTAAAAAGTATGAAATTAATTAACTTCTACAGAAAGTTTCGAGTTTATAAGTAATTAAAAGAAACATAAACAATTAAATAATTATGTCTTTAAAAATTTTGAAGACGGTGCCACCTGTTTCCTTGAGATGTGAAAAAGATTGATTATTAGTAAGACCTATATTTAGTTATTGTTTTACTTGGCGCCGTCTTCGAAAATTTTAAGGACATAATTATTTAATTGTTTATGTTTCTTTTAATTACTTATAAACTCGAAATTTTCTGTAGAAGTTAATTTATTTCATACTTTTTAGTTTCCGTTGTGAAGTTGTTTCTTTTTTGGCAGAAATTTTTAAAATAAATATTTTTCTTTACAATGTATTTAGTATTTAAGCTTTATCTCACATTTTAAATGTGTACCGAATGTTTTATAATATTAAGAAACAGAACACGTTAGAAAGGTACTTTTTTATTTAAATATGTAGTCCTACGGTAATTAAACCACACATCCGGGATGAAAAATTCTTGCCCAGATCCTAGATCTATCTGCAAGCTGAACCTAGACATACCTAGGTATTAAAGGAAGGGCGGCTGACAGCTATTAATAAAAACATTTCAATCTCCAGTGCAATAACCAAGTTGGTATTCAAATTAGTGTCTTATAAGATAGACTTTGATGTGACAGACAGTTTGAAGAGGGTGTTACTCGGGTATCAGTTACATTTCGATCGCTGTTCAGTCTTGCCGCGCACCCAATTTCTACGACTTTATAGTTTTTTACATTTTATATAGCTTTGCGTAGGATGAGGGTCCCGCTGCTGTATAAGAGCGTCTGCTAAAATTGTAGATCAGCCAGGTCGTGGGGCAAATATCACTTCGATTTTCAGATTTTTGGCAATTAAAGTGTCACCTGTGTTAATTGTTATTGCTGTAATCTCCGAGCTCACGATGTCAGTTAGATGTCAGACACTCCGAATCCTCTAGGTCATGTTGTAAAATGATCTTTCTCTTTCGTAACACTACGCACCTATGGAAAGAGATGAATGGTTGGTATTAAAATAATCAAAGCCAGATAATTTTTACATTGAATAAAATTTTTCATAGTTACCAACAGGTAAATATTGCTATATTATCGGGTTACTGTTTTAACATAAATATGAAAAATAAATAAATATGTAACCTTGTCTGTTCAATTCCTTTCTAAAAATGACTCTAAGCGAATGTAGTTGGAAAATAAATCCCTTTTGTTTTGGGGAGGTCTTTAGTGCCGCACTTTCTTTTATATCAGTATACTTAACGTTTGCCGTTGTTTTATATCTACCTCTACTTAACATCTGCATGGCTTCCGGTGAGACTCGGGCGCCTGAGATGACATCCGCTGTTGCGTTCTTATACTTCTTTCATTTTTATATTCCCACAAGATGGCCTTATGTACGTATTTAATGTGAAGTGAACTTTTGCTGTTATGATTTTATTGCCATAACTTTAGTGTTTTAGTTAACGTTTATTGCAGTTGGGCGGCGCCCTACAGAAAAGATTGTTGGTACTTAACCTTTTGAGGGTTCGTATATGCTTTTAACCTTTTACACTAAGATTCCATTTGACGTGTCGACTCCGAGTTTTTGTCGGGAAGTACATTTATATGAGCGACACCCAAACTGGAAATGGCACATGTGAATATCCCCCTTTCAATAACGCGTCAAGTATCCGACACGCGACAAGTGGAAATGACTTCTGGTTATCTTATGTTAAAAACAAACGATAAATATATAAACGATTTGGGAACCTATTATCTTGTTTTATCAAATATGACAACGTAAAACTTTAGAACGTTAGAACCCACCGTTCGCATAAAAACTACTCAATCAGTACGTTTGCGGCAATTTTCTGACTATTACAACTATTTTATTGTTATTTTTATTGTTATTATTTTATACATAAATAATGAGAACATTATACATACGTAGATAGTAGAACTTCCTGTTTCCGCATTCTATATGTAAATGAGTTTTTCCGTTTGCAAAGTGCTCTTTTCTCGGAGGTGATCCTGTGACTGCGACATAAAATGAATTTCAACTTGCTTCGGTTCCGTGAATAAGATGTTGAATATATTTGGCGGTGCCGTAACTTTAAGGCTAATGAAATAAGTTTTAAAGTAATACAGCTTTAAGAACACATCAATTTCAATAGGTAAAGTAAATTCGATAGTAACGACTGCAGTTGCAGGTAGTTACCTAGGTTAATGTTAATTAATTTGGTAATTTGAAAATCGAGATTTTATTTATTTTATTTATAAAGAAACATCGTCGATCTCAGTATATTAAATTATAAGATTCATAATGCAATAAGATTCACCATCACAACCAGATATCAATGGCTAATAAAAGCAAGCAGAAATAAAATTACTTAACAATGAAAAAACTTTCTCGCAACAAAAATAAAGTTGTGGAACGGAATGAAAGTGATTTAGCGGCATCTTTCTCTGTATCTAAGGAAGGGAATTAAAAACTTGGATATTGTATTTTTAGGAAATTTTTAAGGAGAAACCTAAACTTTTTATTGAAATTATAGCGAGGACTCGTATTCTTTCGTGTAAAATTCGCGAAGGTTATCGAAAGGCTAATGAGTAAAGTTGGTAAGTGCCTCCGTATAAAAGTAAACAAAGCTGTGAGCAAAACAACTTTTGCCGATAAGCGAAACTTAATTTACGAAAGAGAAGGAGTTATTTAATGCGTCGCTTACTAACTTTATAACAGGTAAATGGTTCTAGTTAGGGTTTGCCTATTTACCTTTTATGAAACTTGGAGATATTATTTCCATTTCACTGCAGTCGATGATTGTTATTTTTCATTGAATATTATGAATAGACTGGTAAAGAGTATCGTATAAACTCTAACATTCAGTAATGAGCTAGGATATAATTTATACCTATTTGAATTTTTTGGATAGATTTAACCTCATTAGGTATTTAGTAGGTAAGCATGGTTATTTTCCGTTTCTTTGTTCGAATATAATTGCTTCCCGCATGAATAGATATAATAATATTTCGTGCATTTTTGTCTTAACTCAGTTGAACGAAAAACTGCATTTTACCTACTTTGGTTGCGCAACGCCGTTTCAGAACAGAATTTTAAGAAAAAAGTAATGTATGAAATGAACTTAAACTTTAAAATCTAAGTCGTAATTTTAAATCTTAAAAAACTAATGTCACATGTTTGTGTTCCCTTACTTATCCCTCTATCTATAACATTTTACAGGAACACAAAACATTTATTGTTTTCGTGGTAGGTACGTTAGATATTTAAGTTCGTTTTATTTTTCATTAAAATCCCAATTCAATCGTTTGCGAGAGACAATTGCCCGGTTTTACAAACAATTCGAAAAGAATGCCTTTTTGGTCCATACAACTCTGCCCTTTGTTCTACAGAAATTGTAGGTAAGTACTCGGTTCAGTTTGTTTGAGGTATGTGACAGGGGTCATATCAGCCAGATTTTTTGATGACAAAGACTGTCATCTGCGCTATGTATACTTAGTTTATAAAAAAAACCGGTCGAATTAAGAAACCTCCTCCTTTATTTGAAGTCGGTTAAAATTGGAAGCTTCTTCTGTAGTATCTTCTGATTAGATACAAATACACATACATAAACAGGATCTTAGACTAATGCTAGCAAAACTTTTATTTAGCAACTAGAACATGATTAAATTGTTTCATGAAAATAAAGGGACGAGATCTGCTCATAAAACTGAACAACTTTCCCCAAGAAACACAGATCGTGACAGTGCATAAATATCTTGTATAATAGTCAATCAGCTTGCTGAAATGTGTCTCCATAGCAACATATTAATCATATAATAAATGGCATCGAACTTATTTGTATGGAGCCTGGTATAGTAAAATTTTCGGTATCAATTACACTACACATCCCCTATTCGAGCTGAATTGAAAATGAAAGAACTTTGAAAATTGTTACATGTGAACATTTTCAAACTTCTATATCTCCGAAAGTATATCACTTTCGACATTTGTCCAAAATACTATCGTTTTATAATATTTTTCTCTATCGATTGTCGTTAGTTTCATCAGTGGCCGCCAACTTTTTTTCTCCATACTAGCTCGAATAGGGGATGTGTAGTGTAATTAATACCGAAAATATTTACTATACCAATATGTTGGATGCTCTTTGACGTGCAAAATATTTTCTTTTGCGATTTCCATTTCCATAAGTTATTTATTCATGGGACAAATTCCTTACCTGTATTTAAAAACTCATTCTCAAATAAACGTTTGTTTCTACAATAGGATAAAGAGAACTCACCATCATGTGAATCGTAGATGTAGATGACATTCTTCCAGCCATAGTAAGTGATGGTTGCAATAACAGCTTTGTGGTAGTCTGGACGCATGCTCACGGCGTAGTCGATCAACCCGGATGACGGTGGAATCACCTACACAAAAAATCTCTAAATATATACCTATACAATATTTGTATGAGTAAAAGCATCTCAATAAATAACGTTCGCCTAATAAGGTGACCCTAATTTTACATACCAAATGGATTTCCACTAAGTAACGTTTTATCCCTATAAAATCTGTTAACCGTAAATGAAAGGTAAGAAATACTTTTAAAATGTAACTGAATGTTTTAATCCGATTTTCCATTAAACCGAAATAAATTTAGTAAAAAACTTCCATTACACAAAGGAGATATTTAAAAGGTCGCAGGTGCTCTTATTTCTGGCGAAAACTGGATTTCACAAGAGACTAATACGAAATGCGTAAAAAATATGAGATAAGAGAGAATAATATAATTTAGGTGTATACAATATCCTCGCGCCTTTTCCTATGTATTATTTTCTACAAAGGTAAGGTTTATAAAAAAGGTAAAGAAGAATATGCGGTCAAACACAACTAAGTACAATACAGAATATCAAGTGTTATTTTTTAGTAAAAGATGGTACCTAGCCCTTATTAAGCTTTAGTTTACTGCAAAATACTAACAAATACCAAAGTTACTTTAATATTTTTTAATGTGTTATTTCAATTTATAACCATTATGCTTATTTAAAGAGTAAACTGCAAAAAATGCTAGTGACGACGAAGTCTGTTTAAAGTTCTGACTAATTAGTAGTGCAATTCCCTTTACTTCATAAAAGTCTAGTTAGAATTAAGAACGCTCTGAAACCCTCGATTTAAACCCCAGGGATGACAGTGCTTTTATGATTTTCAATTGCTGTAGATAAAACTGGAAAAAATGACTAGTGTCAGTTTGCGTCATTATAAGACAAACAGTCTAAGAAAGGTACCTATAATAATATTGAATAGCTAGAAATCCATTGCTTAACATACCTAATAAACACTTAAGGCGTGTACTTATTAGCGAACCGTAACTGTAACCGAACAGATACAGTAACAAGGTTCTAGTGTGCACGCGAATTACAGTTACCCTTTGATACGCGGTAAAAACTGTCAATCGTTGGCACGCTGCGGGCCCCTCATGAACCACGTACACATTAGGTATTTTTTGCAGTGCAGACAACAGTGACAGTTCGCTAATGACTATAGGCCCTTAAAAGTCCCTTACAATATTGGTTGTGTGAGGAACTTATATGTATGTAAAAATAATCAGCACTCACTTTCTCAGGAAACCAAGGAGTCACGAACGGCATCTGGAAGGTGTTGGTGTAGGAGTGCAGAGTGTCAAACGAGTCTGGGGTTACAGCGCCCAGCATAGCAATCACTCCTCGCCCGAACTGGTTGCATACTGTAACAAAAAATAAATGCTTTTAAGAAGAACTTCTTGTAGCTACTATTTGGTATTCTGTGCTTTTACTGTGAAGTTGTTTTTTAGGGTTCCATACCCAAAGGGTGAAAACGTGAGTGCCGTATTACTGAGGCTCGGTTGTCCTTCTGTCTGTCTGTCTGTCCTTCGGTCCATCATCCTTTCGATTGTAACCAAGCTGTACCTCATGAACTGTTTTACATGAACGAAAAATATAATAATAATAATTAAGCGGGTCTCCCATGCAACAAACGTGACATTTTTGCCTTTTTTTTTTGCTTGAAATCATGTCTATACCTCTAACTCTAACATATTTCTCTAATATGATATTTATTTGCTGCTATTATTAACCAAGTGAGTGGTACGGAAACAGAACCCTTCGCGCGCGAATCCGTCTCGCACTAGGTAAGTATACATATTTTATTTTTATATAAGAAAATTGCAAGGCATCTAAAATGATATTTGATTCGAGTCTGCCAGCAGAACTTGAATGTCGGACTTTATAACAGCAATTCGTAGATATCCAAAGAAACCATCAAAATGCGGAACATTATTTCTATCGATTTTTTATATTATAAACTTTTCTAAACTATATAGGTACCTAAATATTAACCCAGTTTAAACTAGAACTCTTCAAAATTATATTTTCCCAATCTGCCTGTACTTATTTATAATATTTTTTCATACACAGATGAATTTTAAAAGCAGTGCTTAAATTTTCTCATGCATAGAATGGTTCCATTTCAACATGCAAATTTAGAAACCTACTTTTTAAAGGTAGATTAAATCACTGACTGCGGGATTTACTTTTGTTATAAATATTATCTGTTTTTCTGTGGCATTTATTAATATAAGATTATAATATACCACTATGTTTATATAATATTTTTCTGATAGAAATTAGTAAATATTGCGAAGTAATGCAAAGCGAGCGTTATTTATATTAAATACCAGCAAAAAATCTTTTACGGTGAGGAAAAGAGCCGAAATTGTGATAGGAGAGTGGAGTGCACTAGGGAGAAGGCAGATAAGATCCGGTCAGTGCATACCATGATGGGATTAAAATTTAATCTAAGCGAAGATAGGAATCCTATTCAGTATTGAGATTAAGGTCAGGATTCGCATCCTTTTAAGAATATACTGTTCTAGACATTTCGGACAATAGGGAAATCTTGAACAAATCTTAAATTCATAACAGGTACTTAAAATGTACTAAGTATGTGAAAACGTTGTCCTTTTGTTTCCATTTCTCATTGGAATTAACACATTACACTTAATGGAGATATTGAACTCGATTTCAGTATTAAATGGACCAAATAGTACAACAATTCATGGTAAGTATTGCCTAATGTTATTTTGGATTATTCTAATGAGGAGTGTACCTTCAGCATACTAATGCGACAGCGGTAGACTGGAATATTCAGTGCGGAATAGCGCTGATACAGGACCAGATAATAAACTGTTATTAGCTAAACGCTCATGATTTATTTCAGATGCTCCTTTACGCATACAGATTATGATCCTACTAAGATCGTAACTGTATTCGGATTACATAAACCCATTAGGTTCGTGCTCCAGCACTTCCAGCACTATCTAAAATGCAAAAACATATGTCATGATAAATATCGTCTCACTTTTTACCAATATAAACAATTCAATTGTGGGCTTTCCAAGTTTCGTTGAGAATATTGAATAGAGGGATGGAATCATCTTTCCTGCCACGCACGCATTAGTGCTCTCCGTACTTCCAAATATTGTTGAGGGTATTCGTGTTGAAATATGGATGCGGTAATAAAAAAAAGCAAATATCGCTTGGTCTGCCCGCAGGGAGCGGGGTGTATGCCGATCACGTCTGGCCGGCATCACGGGCGACTCATACACTCGCAGATACTTCGCCGACTCTAAACTGTTAGTGCTTATGAATGTTACGGAACTTTATAACGATTCCTTTTTGTAACTTGTCTCTGTTCGTTCGGCGAAGGCTATGTTAATGTAGTTTCTGTTTATTCAAACTTCAGCCAACGAGAGCCATTCAGACTACTAAACATTTAGCAGTGGTGTTCCGAGCGCGAAGACTCTTAAACGGTAGGTACTTAACTACTATAAATTTATTAACAAACGCTTTAAACCAAAAGTTCATATTGGAATTACACCGAAAGACTGTATTTTAACTAAATTTAATTTGCCGTAAGACTTTTTGATGCGGAAAAAGTTTTTTAAGTACAATTTATCTTTTAGAAAACCTGTCGCATCACAATATAGGTACGTAGATAGTCTTATGTAAGTACCAATCTTTGTAGCTCATGTTGGGACACCCGCAGTGTGCTTAACGAGCCGATTTTGTCGATTTCTTTGAAGCTAGTTTCTTAGGTTGTAAACTATTTTCTCAGATCGTTCCACTCATGCAGAAGTTGCCGATTCGAAGGCGGTTTTGTTATTTTGTTTTTAAATGTACGCTACATTTTACCAGCAACTAAACCATAGTTGGTATTAGGTTTATGAATAGTTTATGAATCACATTATTTTTGGAAATCATTCTTATTTAAGAATTGCATCCGAATCGAAGTAAAACGATCTCTACTTAGTACTAGCGTTCCACACGGTCATAGAGATCGATCTTAGAGAAGACGTCGGGTTCATACGTAGGAATGCATAATACCTACTTGGCAGAGTAGGAGTGGTCACAAACTAGGAAGGCTTTGTCCAGCAGTAGCATCAATCATCAAAAAAAAAAGTGCGTGTTGCCAGTGATGACCTATGGCACAGAAGCCTATGGTCCTTAACAGTGGGCCTCATAAGAAGGCTCAAGGTCACCCAAAGGGCGATGGAGAGAGCTATGCTCGGAGTTTATCTGCGTGATCACATCAGAAATTATGAGATCCACAGAAGAACCAAGGTCACTGACATAGCTCGAAGAATCGCAAACCTTAAGTGGCAGTGGGCGGGGCACATTGCTCGTAGAACCGATGAACGATGGGGCAGAAAAGTTCTCGAGTGGCGACTACGCACCGGACGACGCAGTGTGGGAAGGCCTCCAACAAGGTGGACTGACGACTTGGTTAAAGTCGCTGGAAACCGTTGGATGTGGGCAGCGCAAGACCGGTCTTTGTGGAGATCCTTGGGGGAGGCTTTTGTCCAGCAGTGGACGTCCATAAGCTGACATGATGATGATGATGAGCATCAATTATGCTGATATAAAATAAATGTAAAAATGATAATTATATGCGGTCAATAGTCTCGTATATTCAGCATATGGATTCCGATAGTTAAATAATCCAGTCCCAATAATGGCAGGCTCACATACGCACCTATTGAGGAATGTACAGTACCTATAGATATGCGCAACCTAAAAGGTAAATGAGCTTAATTTGATTACAGTGTACCCAATTACCCTTGTATGTATGAACTTTAAAATAAAATATGACCGACTACCTTAGATTAGAAAAGACATGTCAGCTCTTGGTGCTGTTGCGTTGTTACATCGAAATCGCTTCAAAAGTGTCTCCTTTGAATGAGGTGTGATTTTTGAATACCTCTCCGGAAATGACCTGCCGTCCAAATAACCACACCTCGTAGAGCGCATTTTATCGATTTCAGCTTACACGAGAAGCAAAAGAGCAGCCTTCGGCTTCCCGCAACTGAGTGCAGTTTTAGTAAGTCACCGTTGCTGGTACCAACCTGTATCTTACCTACATGTTCGTACGACCGCGGACCTTTATGATTCCTGTGCTATCGAAAACTTGTTTACTCCACTGAAGTGGGACGGTAGCTAGGTTCCATTCTGGTCTCAAAATAACTAGGTACATTTATCTGGCAAAGTAATATTTACATGGATATAAAATTGTATTGAATTTTATAGTAACTAACGGCATAAATACAATTAACTAGGTAGGTACGTAAAACAGTAGGATTTTACTACCTGACTTTTATCAAATTTGCATCTTAATCAAGTGTTTTTTTTATTTTAAAATATGTAAAGCATGCATGAAACATTTTTTGAAATATTCAGTCTGTTAAAAACAGTAGCTGTTCTGTTTCTACAATGGCAACTAAAGATTAGTCTGAATACAATCTACAGGAAAATGACGGTCAAAAGACAATTTTAACTTAGATTATTTTTAAACTTCACTTATAACGCTTTTAGAGTATAAATAAAATATAAAGTACAGGTTATGAATAGACTGATTAAAGCCCATTATTACGATAAATCGCCATCATAAGCTGTAAGCGATTACTGGCCCACTTTGAAAATTGATATACCCACGACTACTACCCACTCGTCTAATTAGGTAATTTTCATAAATTATAATACGGCATAGTATTAACATAATCATCAACATTATACTATTAAGCTTAAATTAATTAGTTTGGCATTATTGAAAATTTTTATTAAACTACATATCTTTGCTAAGTTTTCTTTTAGTGATTTATGGCAAGTACAAAATGAAAGACCGGTCATTTGACTTGTGAAGTAGGTACCTAGTGTAGAATACAAAGGTGTGAGACAAGGTACGATGGTGACACATTGCGTCACGCTGCGGCTTCGGTTTTAGATCACCGGGAGTGCGGTGCTCACATTCCTGGTGACCCGAATAACTGGAGCACCGGGCTGCTCATCACTGGACTCAACCACGTGCATTGCAAGCGGCGTGCCTTTCAACGCTATTATACTAAAGCTGAATTCTGATGAATATTCGTTTAACCGGTTTAACCCCATCTTTTTTTCACTGGAGTTAGATTGATAAGTCTAATTATAGGTAGCAGATAATTAACACTTCGTGTTCTATTCTGTAAAAAACATAAAACGAATCATTCTACTAATAAAAATTCTTATCTAATCTAGTCACTTGTGTCCCACTACTGGGCAAAGGACTCTCTCCTCATACGCCATGACTTTTTGTCTCAAGAAGGTGGCTAGCTCTGTAGGTACGTTCCGATTGTCACAGTTTCTTTAGAAAAAAACAATCCACATGAATTTTAAAACGCTCGACATGGAAGTATTGCCCAGATGCATTTTTACACGTAATATTTTTCTTTCCTCAAAGTTTGATGGACGAAGTAATGAAACGAACTAGTGAGAACAAACATCGTACGTGTTCGTGCATTGATTTATTGCATTTACGTGGAAGTACCGCAATTGATAGATTCCGACGTAGGTACTATATGTTAATTAAACTACCTAATCTTAGTTCTGAGATGTCCCAGACTGACAGCCTCTTTAGAACTAGGTATAGTAAGCGACTTATAAAATCAATAATATTTACCTACTACTACTATTAAATTCTTTATTAAAATTAAATACCTCATTAAATGCTTTAATGCTGTATGTTAATTTGTTACTGCAAATAAATTGCACTGATCGGTATATGAGTAATGAATAGAGTTGCTAGAGCGACTAACCCAGATTAACAACATTCATATTAAATCGACCAACGCTACACATGTTTAGTAGATAGATAGGTACGTTTTAGGTTAGCTGCGGCCTATTTCACACTTTGACTGCGCCCAAATGTCAATTTCTAGTATGTAACGTACGTTGTGGATGGTCGTAGCAGGATGATAGACAGGCAAAGGGTGCCTCACTACCCACACGTTGCCACTGTTTACTTTACTTACAAAGCTTGATAGGTTTTTACTAAAGCGGATGAGAGACGACAGCATGTGTTTAATAATCAATCAGAACCAGGCGAACCAGTAGCTATTTATTCAAGCATTGTATTGTGCCTTCTATACTTACCACTGTAAGTAAACTAATAGCTAAAGTTAGACCCGATGCTTACTAAGTTTGTGTAGCACACTTGTGTGGAGAGGACCTTAACGAGCGAGTCACTCAGGGTTTTAGGCGCGCTTCTGATTTATTTACCACTAGCAACATCTGTTGCTCGACATAAGTGTCTAAACGATACTTTGAACTTGTCAAATTATCACACAGTTACTTTTGCAAAATTGGGATTGGAGTTCTCGAGAGTTTCCCAAATGAGATATTTTCAAGAGTTGCTTGTAGCTTGTAGTGCACTTTACTAAGATTCGAGCGATGTAGAATGCCAAATAATTGTCTTTCTGACTAACTTGTTCCCTCTGCTGTTATATTTCTTGGAAATGACTTTGGGTTTCATAAATATCTAAACGATAAGTGTTCCATTTCAATTATTTATTATCATGTCACATTCAATAACAAAATTACTCGTATCTGAATACGTTTTCCTATAAAACATGAGATGGGGATGGGAGATCATTTGTTTGATCCGATTTTATGAAAAAAACAGAAAAAAAGCTACTTGTAAAAATGATCGTTCATATTATGATTGAAAACCTTCTGCCGTTAAATGTGGTTTAAAAGCGTTTTTCGTTGGATCCTTAGCAAAATATTGGGAGAAGGGACGAAAACAAGAGATGTAAAATCGCTGTTGTAGGTACACAGCCCGGGTGTTTTAACTTTTTATGTCCGCTTTAAGAGTGAAAATTCAACGGATATCTGTGAACAAATAGTAGTCCCTGAAGAGAAGAAACTGCCATAAAAATTCGCGTTGTCGTCATTAGTCTCAGACGTGTTTTGATCAGGACTTCGCACCGCGTCGGACGCGGCCCGCCTCTTTTTTATCTTCGACTCGCAATTTTAAATCTGCCCCCGATAGTTAAAAGGGCGCATCTACATTTTTTCGTAAATTGAGTTATTTATATTGCCGGAATCAGGAAACAAAGGCGCATCTGCCTATCTGATTCATTTTTTTCTATCTAGTTTCCTTTTGATTTTAGCAATGCTAAAAAAGGCACTTCTGCATATTTTTTCAACATAATCGAAGTTAAAAAGGCGAAACTATGTAAACCTAAATCAAAAAGGCGCATTTACGTAATTCATTTGTTTTTTCTTTTTATAACGGAAGTTAAAAAGCCGTATATTTACAATTAGGAAATTAAAAGGGCACAAACAACCACTTGCGCCTTATACACTAATTGGATATTACTATTACACTAAGAAAAAAAGGCAGCATCTGCCTCTTGCGCCTTTTCTACTTAGTAAAGTTTGTTTTAGCCCGGACGCATGTGTTAATATTTTTTGTGGGTAATAAAACTACCGAAGATAGCGTTATTTGGGTGATAGTCCAATCTACAATAACATGATTAACAACGAAGTTTTTTAAATCCCTATGTTTATAACAGTAAGTTACACTAAGCATAGATTACGGCCTAGACGAACTTGTAGATGTCCTTTTAACTTAGCAAAAGATAATCTAGATCGTTATGAATACTTAAGCAAAAAGGCGCATTGTAACCAAATACGCCTTTTTTTCTTCGAGATCTAAATACAGGGAAACGCTCAATACTTAAAATAAAAGTACACCAGTTATTATTTGAGTGATAAAGGACGCATATGGCTATATACGTCTTTTCAATTTAGGACAGTGATTTTTTAATGTGTCTTATACTAAGATAAAAACGATTTTTCGATATTTTTTATTTAATTAATTTAAAATATGCCTTTTTTATTACTCGATGTTAAAGATAATTATCTTGGCCAGTATTTACAATTTTTTTTATTTAAATATCTTTATTATTTTGAAGACAGCAAGAAATTTTCCGTTTCATTTTTTCAAACGCGATTTTCTCCGATTTGACATTTTGTTAGATGCGTCTTTTTAACTATCGGGGGCAGAAATGAGGCCCCGTGAAAAAATCCGCCTTAGAGAGAACTCGTTTTTACATCCCAAAAGACGGGAAATGACTTTTACGTGTCGGTTAGTATTACTAACTTTAAGATCAGACAAAGTGGAGATAAATTTTGGAGAATCGATGGGCGGCGAGGTTGAAAAATGAGAACGATGCATGGTCAGGCGGGATATTATCGAGAAGCTATTTCGTTGGAGCTTACAAAGCAGGACTACTATAATAAAGAATTCAAGTGGCTATTTTATTATCTAAGAAAATAGTTCTAATATTTTTAAGGAAAATTTATCAATTCATCAATGAAAGCTAGTATAGTATGGTACGGTACGTTTATGACCTAAATTAAGTGATAACACATTTTTAATTTATCTTTTTCCAGATTTGGTATTTTATTCAACTCCGTGGGCTGGTGCAAAACAATAAACCTATATTAGACGGAGAAATGTTTTATCTTCTTGCAAAGTTTAATCGACTAAAGTTGGGGTCGAATTTCCGACGCAAAAACTGTAGGTTTACAAACTAAACTGTTTTCGAAACAAGTAATACTTAAGTGTTAAATATAACTTGGCACAAGTTTTGTTTTTGAAATAACTAAATTCTAAATTAACTTTAGGTATGACGTAGGCTTTTGTTCAAGAACGCTCTTTGTAAGTATTTAATTTAAGTCATAGATGTCATGTTTAAAAGGGGTTACACCGCTAATACGTAGCAAAATGGTCGCTATTATTAATTTTCTGAACGAAATATTCCAGAGGGACAACATAATACATAGCTGGGAGTAGAAACATTTTAAAGTAACCGCTGCTGTACGTACGAGTATGATTGGAGTGGCACAGATTTGCCTCAAGCACAATAAGCATGAGCTGGGGAATCATCTGTTTAATGCAAAAGCAAAACCGCCTACATTCTGCAATTTTGCAAACCCCATTCAATTGCCGACTTAATCTAGCTTTTCAAAAACAGGTTTTCAAATAAAAAATATTATAGCATTAATAATTAGTAAATCACAAGAGTAATTATTGTTTATTGTACCTTAATTTAATAGTTTCAGGAAATTTTAAACTTGATTTTTGAGTTATTTTATTAAGAACTAGGATACGATTCACGTACCTAGCATATTCACATTTTTAAAATAAAGGAGAGGTAGGCGGGAAGGCACTTCGTATTTTATTTGAAGCTCACTTTCAAGATGCAAATTTCAGCGAAACACGCGATAGCTTTTAAGTACCTAGTCTAACATCAAAATAATGATCTGCACCTTAAAAAGATCAAGAATCTACTTATAAAAGTCTGCGTGCTTAAAACGTAGGCGTAGAAAATAGATAAAAGCATAAAGTTGTCTCATCTCAGATTGTATTATTTATGAGTCAGAATTATTAAAATACCAGAGGCTGCCTGCGCCTTCGTACGCATTTACTGTCATATCTTGCAAAACTCACATAAAGTAAGTACCTATGTATTGTTTTGATGTTATTATTATGTTATGCATTGTTATTATCAACAATATTACCAAGTTTTATTAAAATCTGTTCAGTGATTTTCGTGCGAAGTAGTAAGAAACATTCCCACATTCATCCACCCTTCCATCATCGGTACAAAGTAAAATTTACAATATTACTTAGTAGAATGTTTATCATTTTTAAATTCTAAAAGATATTTTGAGATTTCTGATGAAAATGTGAGATTGAAGCTTTTGCGTGATGAAATGTTATATTTTTCCGCGTAAACAGTCAGTATTGGTATTAGAAGTCGTATCGTTGAAACTTTGCCGCCATTCATACCCAACTGTTTGACTGTACAGACCACAAGCCGCTTGGGGCTGCCAAGCCGAGAGCACAATTTGCGCAAAAATAAACGGGCCATTCCCGTCAAACAGCATTTTCATTTCTCTCCCACTCTGAACATTTGCTTATTTTTATAGTGTTCCTACTGTTGACCCGCTGTATTTTCTATCTTTACTGATGCTTGATTTGACGTGCATATTAATATTGAAGGGACTTGGAATATGTAAAAACATTAATTTGATTCTTTTTTAACGCCTTTTTTTTGTGTTATAAGTTTGACGTCGATATCTGTGTGTGTGTCTGTCTGTGGCACTGTAGCTCCTAAACGCGTGGACGGATTCGGTTGCGGTTTTTTTTAATTGAAAGCTGGTATTCCTGGGAGTATTCTTAGATATAAAATATGCAAATCGGTTCAGCCATTTGAAGTTCATCGGCTCTTTTGTCAGCTGTGGTAGGATTGTAGATCCAATATAATAGCAGATATCGCGTATTTGGATTCATTTTCATCAGAATTTAATTCTTAATATAATGCAATGGTGGCAACAGATGAGGAGCTGATGATGGAGTCAGAACTTTCAGCACTCCATCCATTCTTGAAAAATTTAACAGCAGAAATATCGTGTTTGGAGTCGCTTTAATCAGTGTTTAATTCTTAATATAATGCAATGGTGGCAACAGCTGAGGAGCTGATGATGGAGTCAGAATTTCCAGTACTCCGTCCATTCTTGAAAAAATTAACAGCAGATATATCGTGTTTGGAGTCGTTTTGATCAGCGTTTAATTCTTAATATAATACAATGGTGGCAACAGATGAGGAGTTGATGATTGAGCCTGAATTTCCAGCATTCGATTTATTCTTGAAAAATGTAACATCAGATATTATGTCGTGTTTGGATTCGTTTTGATCAGTGTTTAATTCTTAATATAATGCAATGCTGACAACAGGAGGAGCTTATGATAATTATATAATAAAAGTTTAAAAATTATGAAATAAAAATTAAATTTAAAATTTAATTCGTAATGCCAACATTAGTTTAGACAAAGAGGGTAGACAATCAGGCACGAGAGCTGCGCCATCGCGTCGAGAGATACCCGTTCCTTTGTCGACATCATTAAATAGAATGTTTATAAAACTGACACAGATCCTGATACTCGAATTAATTTACATTAAAATTCTTTGGATTTATCGGATATTTATAAATAAAGATGCTGCAAAATACTCGTATTTCTGCTTCGAGTAAACTTGTATTGAGTAACATCATTTAGCTTACAGTTTCTTAAACAAATCATGTTGGTTGGTAGAAAGTTCTTTTGATGTTATGTAAACGATAATATATTTTTTAAGCCCCGATGCCAAAAGAGGGGTGTTATAAGTTTGACGTCGTTGTCTGTCTGTCTGTGGCACTGTAGCTCCTAAACGCGTGGACGGATATAGATGCGGTTTTTAAAAAAATCAAAGCTGGTATTCATGGGAGTGTTCTTAGATTTATAATATGCAAATTGATTCAGCCATTTCAAGGTCATTAGCTCCTTTGTCGTCTGTGGTAGGATTCTAGATCCAATATTACAGCAGATATGTCGTGTTTGGATTCATTTTGATCAACGTTTAATTATTAATATAATGCAATGGTGACCACAGATGAGGAGCTGATGATGAAGTTAGAATTTCCACCATTTTTGAATAATGTAACAGCAGATATGTCGTGTTTGGATTCGTTTTGATCAGTGTCCAATTCTTAATATAATGCAATGTTGACAACAGGAGAAGCTTATAAAAATTATTAATTTAATAAAGGTTTAAAAACTGCGAAATAAATATTAAATTAGGAATTTAAAAAACCCCCGACTATAAAAAGCAACAAATAAGTAGTATTTAACTTTCATACAAACTTCATTTTGTTGGGGGACCGCTGAGTAGCTCGGTGGGTACGCAAATATACCTATCATAAATAATCATAATGTGATATCAAAATTAAAAAAAATACCTGTGAAATGTTTTAAATGAATCGATAAGTTTAATATATTCGTAAGGAAGATAGAATGCGGTCCCTAGACGTAATGAAGTTTGTATGAAAGTTAAATACTACTTATTTGTTGCTTTTTATAGTCAGGGGCTTTTTAAATTCTTAATTTAATTTTTATTTACGATCTTTTTGGTTAAAAAATCAAGAACATGCCATTCTCGATTGTGTAATATAACTGAATCTTTCATTTTTTTAATATTTTTTATTACGGCTTTATTCAATAAATTTTCAATTTAGGTACCTATAGGTTTTCATATCTTTTAGCCAATTTTATTTTGAAAAATTAAAGTTCAGAAGGATTACATTGTCAAGTTTTCTAAAATTACATTAATTTGAAAAGGTATTTGATAGGATTACCATGTCAAGTCTCTTTTTATTAAATAAATATTACGTAGGTATTACTTATGTCTTATATGTTACTATTCACCATATCCTCTGCTTTTATACGAGGACAGGATATTAACAATATTCTGTACACAGTTGATAAAGGTACCTACTTGGTACATGATAAAGGATTTACCTGCAAAGTCGTTTACTTACTTGAAAGATCTTGAGCTATGAGGAAACAAAATAAAATGACACCGAATCACCGAACGGACTCTGTTTCCATGTCATCTCGCTTGCTTTTAGCCGGAAATCTGAGAATAAACGTTCACTCGGTGGAAGCAAGTGCACAAGCGGTTGTTGTGAAAATTCGCGCCCCTCACCTAGCTTCAAAAGTGTTTTGATCAGCCTAGCGTGACTCGGCGATATAAAAAGCAACGCCGCTCTTGCATTCAAATGAGACCGCCCCGACAAGAACGCCACAAAGTAGAAACTTAATTTCTTGACCCAGGTTACATCGCAAACGTGTCAGATTACGCCTTTTGCAATTACATGCTTGGCTGTAGTTTCAGCGCTCTCAACCGACTAATAAGTAAGAAAGCTAAGTTAAAGGTAATCAACTCAAGGTTTTAAATGCATAAGTTACTTATAAATTACGATGAGTATGCGCATCTACTCTTAATTAGCCATCTTTAAAAAACTTTACAGAAATGCTATGTAATTTCATATTGAACAATTGTTTTTAACCATAGGTTAAATATATGGAAAATTGTGAAAACTTTATGAATAGATATAGTTACCTATTATCTACGTAACACAATGAAAACAACAGGTGGGCTAATGATAATAGAGCTAAACGTTTTAATCGGCAACAGGTATTTCTAAATAATGTCCAATTAATATAATTTGCATGATAATGTACCTAATCAAAGCATACAAATGAAAAGACTTGTTTTGCTATCAAATGCGTGTCATTGTTTACTCTACTAGCGTTTAACTATTTAGGGATAGGTAGATATTAGGACCAAAAAATATATCAATCTACGCGTTTCTCCATTCTACTAATTTCAAAGCATCCATTGAGTATTGAAAATATAAACATTGTTTCTGTTGTAAACTTTTCTCGTATTGTATTTAATTTCGCCCCGTATAATCCCGTGGTGCCAATTTGAGTTTTTAATTATTTAAACTACCACATGGAACAATCTATAATTTTAATATAAATTTTCGTGTCGATAAAAATCGCGATTTCAAGTCGTTGAAACGGGTGATTGCAAGTCACTAACTAGAATAACCAGTTTGCGTTTTGCATTTTATATCCTCAACCCTAGATACCATTTTCTTTCAAGAAAAAGGAAACAATTTTTAGTTCTGTGGATAAAAATATTACGGGCCATGTTATTCTATCTACTTAGGTATATACTACTTTAGTTACAGGACTTACGATCTAATTCTTGTAGAGCGCAAAGTCGTCTAAGGTACAACTTTAGTAACTCACTTTTTCTAATAATACGAAGTCAACATAGACTTTGTAGATTTTGCTCAGAGCTATTGTTTTTATTTCTAAGGAACAAATAAGAAATGAAAGCTAGAAATTTTAACGTAGACATTTCAAGGTTCTGTTGTTTCCTTTTAACCTAGTAGAAAGCATCCAGAAATCCTTTCTTAATTATGCTCTAAGTTGGCTTTATAAACTTCTGAGATTAGCCTGGTTTGTTAAAAGTATCACGTGCTAAGTAGGTTCGGGTTTACGAGGTAAGTTATGATTTTAATTTCATATTATGTATATCCATAGACAAGTAAGTAAGTACTAAAATAAGTGAACAAAGTAATTAAATATAGGATTATGTATTTGTAAGCTTGGATTATTATTTCTTAATCTATTGAATCCTAGGTAAACGTTTGGCCCAAATTATGAATATGAAAGTTTAGTCGCTTTGATATCGCAAGTTCGCAAGTGGGTATTTTCAAATAAAGCTCATTCCAATATTCTTGTGTTTAATGTTCCGTTAGAAAACAATTGCAGACGAAACTTGCATCCAGTCCAGAGTTCTATCGACAGAATAACGTCGGAAAAACACTACACAGAGTCATAAGTAAATCGTACAATATTACGAACTTTAATGTTTACTTAGGTACTAATGGTACTGTTGCATCAATTTTAATGGTATCTACGTGTAATATTTATGAGCTTATAATTATAATATATATTTATTAAAAAAAAGGAACTAATGTTGCACAGTTTGCTATTTACTTGAACATCGCATTTTCTACAAGCTATGCATTTATTTTAGTGTGCATATAAACCGACTCCTGCTTTGAAATTTTAGATTTATTAGAAATTTATAAGAATTATAGCTCGCGTACTCTAAAGCCCCTACATAAAACAAATGTAGGTATCATTTCAAAATTCATATCAAAAGCAAATCTTTATGTTCTTTCAATAATGGATATGTCATCGGCTTTTTTTCCAGTGAGGAAAGGATCTATCTAGCCTTTGCGATTTAGCTTTGCAGTTTGAATTTCGACATGTTTCAATGCTGTTTTCTGAACGTTTACTTCAGCATAACACTATCCAAATTGGAAAAATCCGAATTCGGTTTTTGTTCAGCAGCGGTTTTTCGGTAGCTATTTTCGGATACCTACTGAAATTGAAAGCAGCTTGTTATGGTGAATGTACCTTTGTCAATCAAATAATGAAAAACGTTAAAATGTATTTAACTTTCTTATATCATTGGCAAGTACTTAATGTTATTTAAACACACATGTGTGTAAGCTAAATAAACGATAGCTGATTGAGCTCCCGGCGATGCAATTATTGACGTGAAATGATTCGATTAAAGCAGTCTGCAAGTCTCTACATTACATTTAACTAGATTGTATCATGTTGCAGTATGAAAAAAGTGAACGACTGATGACATTAATATATTTTAAGAATGTTTTACACTAGACCCGACGCTTAACGCAGTTTCATATTTGGTATGAAATCCATTTGGTGGAAAGGCTATTGGCGTTTAGCTCTAACATTACACACATTTGACTTGACATGATATTATATCAGTGTATACCGATATAACATCGGATAATGAGATAATGCTCTTAGTCTATAATTAGGTATCATAATATGTCTTACTAAATCCATGTTAAGGCATATAATGTGTTGAGGTAAGTGATATGTACACCTGTTCACCTGATAAATCTACTTATACCTTATTTATATGTCTCAAATATTTGCTTATACGAGTATGTTATTTCAGAGCTAGACTAAAAAAAAAACTTTGCAAATTGAGCTTTAATTATTAAGGTACTTATATTATTTTGTGTAGCCATTTTCAGTGACCCTAGTTATTTAAAATGTACCGAAAGTTTTTAATGCGCTGTGGTTTCCCGACGCCCGGCTAGAGTTCAGACTTGACGAGTTTATAAGTTTGTATGAAACACTTACTGGGGGATAATTAGCTACTCGTCGCCGTTCCACTTTAGTTTACTCTACAATTTGTATTACACAAAAATGACCATACTTTTACTGCAGTCATTTTGTGAAATAAGTACATAAGCAAATGATAGTACCTAGTTACCTACTCTTAAATACACACTGAAATAAAATGATTCCAGAGTGCGCGATTGCACCCTAAGGATGTTTTGTAACTTCTAATGAGTATAGCGCGGATTGTCTTTCCGTCTCACTGTTCTTAAGTTTTGGTTCGATAGATGTTCTGTCAGTACCAAGTGACTCCATAATTTATTCTTAACAACTCAACAAACAATAAAACCACAACAAAGGGGTGAAGTTAAAAAAAAGGAAGTTTAACCTATAGGTACACACACCACACTGAATATAAAAGCAATATAAGTTAAATGCGCTGAAATGTTGGGTATAAACAACAAATCGATGAAATATTCAGACCTCCACATCACTTGGATTCTTACTAAAATCTCATTACAATACTTACAGACGAAATAATTCACCAAAATAAAGACAACGAATATTTTTGTACGAAGCCGAACATACCTAAAGTTGCAAGAACATAAAATGTCGCTTTTTGGTGTACACCTCTGGGACTAGTGCCAATCGATAGAGAAACTAATTACAAACAACAAATACTGATTGCAAAGAAGTCGCAAACGATATACTTTTTGAGATAATTCAGTTTGAAGTTTAAAAAAAAAAATTCTCTGTATTTCTTTAGCAATTACGTAAAAAAATATATAGCTAATGATAAATACTGCTTGTTGTAAATTATATAGGGCTATTTATGCGAGATATTAATACTAAAACACTGAAATAAAAGTACAGTTGCCTTGTTTAAGTACACCTAACTAACTTGTTCGGAACAGATTTTGACTGGTGCTGTTGAATCTTAATTATCGATCGCAAAATCTATTGAAATTACTAATAAAAAAAATTCATTTGTGAGTATATTTCAAATTGGAGATGTAAGTGATCCTATTCAAACAAAACTTAACCAAATCTTTGACAATATAACCAGTTGGATGGATAACCATAATTTAGAAATAAACTTCACAAAAACTAAAATAATTACCTTTTACCCATATCAAAAATCACCATTAAAAGTAAATTTCACCTATAATTCAAATAAGCTTGAAGTTGTATCAACATTTACCTTGCTTGGAATAGACATAGACTCTCACATAAACTGGAAACCTCACATTCAAAAATTAAGAAGTAAGATATCTAAATTTAAATACGCACTCTGGGAAATTAAAAAATCAACAGATATTAAAACTGCACTAACTGCTTACTACGCTTATGCTTACTCCTATTTTACCTACGGGATAATACTGTGGGGAAACAGCACAGATATGCCCACACTTTTTACTCTACAAAAGAAACTCGTTAGAACAATAGTAAACATAAAACAAACCGACAGTTGCAAACCCCACTTTGAACGCTTAAAAATCCTTACCCTCCCCTGCATTTACATTCTAGAAATATGTAAATTTGTAAAAAATCACCCCGACTACTATTTAACCCGAGAAAACATCCCTATAACTTACACACTACGTAATAAAACAAAATAATACTTCCAAGCTCCAATCTTTCCAGCCATACTTCCAGCCCGTTTGTAATGTCTATTAAAATTTTCAATAAACTGCCTACCTTTCTAAGAGAACAGCCTAAATTAAAAGTATTTATACAAAAATTGAAGGAGCTACTAGTTAATAAATCATATTATAGCATCAGAGAGTATTTAGAAGATAACGAAATAGCATAGACACCTAGTAATTAAGTAAATTTAACTCAGTAGTATGTAAGTAATGTTATAATATTATAGTAATAAAATAAGGTTATATAAATATTATAAATAGCCCTGTCATATTGCTGTGCCCCAACGGGGTTTCATGTACCTCTATACTTGTAGTACTATGTATGTGAACTGCAATAAATTATTTTGAGTTTGAGTTTGAGTTTTAAAATAAAACATTTTTTTTAGAGTAAATTAGTTACACATTAGATATAAAATAAGAGTAATAAATCTTTATTGATGTAGGTAAGTACCTATTAAATTCGAAAGTCAGAAACAGCTTAGTACTGAAAATGTTTTTACAGTTCGGTGACCACAACAGTCGGCACTTAGTGCAAAAACAGGATCTCTAGGTATCAGATACGGCTTGATTTTTCAAACAACCTGCATATACATATAACGTCTTGCCCTTTTTACAAAGCGTGATCTTTTTAAAAGTATACTTAGGTATTTTGTTAATAGACACCTAAGCAAAAAAAATATATATAAGTAGATTTGTGCAAACGACATTTTTTATAGTTATTTTTTTAGGTATTACGTACTAGTCAATAACACTTATTAGGCTAATTATTTGTCGATACTACTAGCAATGAATGGTTTACTACTTTTATACGCGGATTTGGCACCAGTTATTAAAAAATAACTTTAACGGAGCAAGAATTGGCCTCTTTTCTCATCCGAATATTGATGACTTTAGTAATTTCAACAGATTTTGTGGTCGATAATTAGGATTCAACAGCACCAGTCAAAATCTGCTCCAAACAAGTTTGTTAGGTGTACTTAAACAAGGCAACAGTACATTTCTTTCAGTGTTTAAGTATGAAATATCTCACATAAATGGCCTTAGATCATTTATGACAAGCAGTATTTATCATTAGCTGTATATTTTTTTACGTAATTGCCAAAAAATTACCAAAATAGAGAATTTTTTTTTTTTTTACTTCGAACTGAATTATCTCAAAAAGTATATCGTTTACGACTTTTTTGCAATCAGTTTTTGTTGTTCGTAATTAGTTTCTATACCTATCGATTGGCACTAGTTTCAGAGGTGTACACTAAAAAGTGACTTTTTATGTACTTGCAACTTTAGGTATGTTCAAAACATTCGTTGCCTTTTGTATTTAGCTTCATTAATAACTGGTTCTGCAATCCTCCATGTGGCTTAGCTAAACATGTAGGTATTTGTACAAATAGGTATCCAATTCAAAATAACAATTTCCTAGAAGGTATATATTAATTGATGATACCACAATTTGCGAAGATATTTGTGATTAGATACAATACCTGTTTGAGTTACTAGTATTAAAATAGTTACTTACTGAGTCGAGATAGTTTGAAAGCGTCTGCTGTATTGATGATGTCAACGTAGAGCTGGAAATCGAGACGGGTCCGGTTAGGGTTGGAATGCTGCACCATCGCAAACTTGAAAGCATTTTGAATTTCTTCAGTGTTCTGATCAAAGACAACACCTGTAAAGTGAGAAAACTCAAATTACACACAGGATACATTTTCACAAAGACACACTCACACATGCGATAACGTTGAGAGGAAAAGATCAGAATGTAAACTCGGGACGTACGTAATAGTATGTATTATTCTATAACGCTTAATTTAGTTTTCTAGTTTTCATAGGGGCTGAGGTAACTTGCTATCTGTCAGCGGTAAACGAAATATGAGTTGAAATTTTACTTCTTTTCGTTATCAGAATCTAAATATAAAGCTTGCTGGTGTACAGTATCGATAAGGTCTTTGAATTTATAACGCGAACCAGTAGTGTGATAGTCTAGGTTAGAAAACTAATTGATTAAATAAAACCTTCAGTGTCCATTGGTTTATGAATATGACTAGTGTGCGAGCGGCATTCACAATTTATTGTTTTTCGAGCATACGCGCTGGTAGTATCCCGGAATGGAATTTATAGCCTTAGTCTGGCTGGAGAAAAATATGGATTTATTGTCCGAGCTTTGCAACAAATCGTTATTGCTTTTAGGGATCTCGCGTATAAAACTCGATAGAATGAAAAATGATCTGGTATACAATTATGATAAAGTAGATTTTTTATTTCATTTACCGACGGCTCCATTATCAATTAGTAGGTACGTAGATTTGTAACCAGTGAGGCGAGAAAAACAAATTTTTATTAATATGTTGATTTAAAATATATACATGTGGCACCCCGGCGCCCTTTGCGTAGGCCCAAACGTTATTTAGACTAAGGAGTATGTATGCGTGGCGAGACGTTCACTCTTTTTGTCGTACGTTCTTATTGTCGTTTGCTTTGTCATTCGCTCTATTTTTGAATTTAAAATCGTTTTGTTATTTTGTTTTAAAACCAAGAGATTTGTTTTTCGTGGCTGTTACCTCCGGGAGCTTGTGAGAGAGAGTTCGCGACAGCCTCGCCACTTATACGTTCTTTACTGTGTAAGAAACTGTGTGTGATCTTTAATTGTGAAATATCCTTAATTTTTATAGTTTTATTTACAAGTTTGTTGTGGAAGCATTAAACCCAAACTCGAGTTATAAAACCGTGTTTCCTTCTAAGAGACAGATACCTCAAACCGTACCCCCTTTTATACTGGCGCCCCAACGCGGGTTTTTCTGTCTCAAAGTTGTGTAGGTGCTTATTCGAGTTTGGCTAAATAATGCCGCGTACACGTGCAGCACAGTCGGACGACGCAAGTGGCGATGAGCAGTTTCACGAAACCGGTGCGCCTCATCCCGACGTTGGTCGGTGGATTGAGGCGTTCCAGTCCTCCCAGGCGCAGTTTTGCTCGCGCCTCATCGAGGAGATGCGGGAGAGCCGCCGGGAGCCGACGCCGGTTTCTGTTGCCGACTCTGCGGTGTCTGGTGCGGGCGCTAACTTCGCCCGCTGCCAAGCGAGGTTTTCGGGCGGCGATGGCGAGTCCGTAGAAAATTTTGTGGATGCGGTGGTCGTGTACAAGGAGGCCACAAACATCGCGGACGAGACGGCGCTGAAGGGTCTGGCCCTCTTGCTGTCCAGGGACGCAGGGACGTGGTGGCAGGGAGTCAAGCCTACTGTCCGGTCTTGGCAGGAGGCGCTAGACCAGCTCCGATATGCGTTTGGAGAGCGTCGCCCACCTTTTCGCATCTATAAAGATTTGTTTTCTTTGACACAGGGCTCTTTAAAAACAGACCTTTTCGTCGCAAGGGCGAGGGCCCTGCTGGCGAAGCTCCCCGAGGGTGACCTGTCAGAGAGGGTCCAATTGGACATGGTCTTCGGGCTCCTTGACATTCGCATCAGGGAGCGGATTGATCGGGACGCCGTGTGCAGCTTTGCGGAGCTGTTGAAGAAGGCGCGGAGCGTCGAGGACGCGGTTGTTGAGCGGGCTATGGGGGCCCGTGCGCCGCCGTCTCCGCTCCGTGAGGTGCTGCCGCCGCTGCCGCTATCGAGCGGGGCGCGGGCGCCTCGTCCTCCGCAGCGGGCGCAGGCTCCGCAGCGGGCGTCGTCGGGCGCCGCGCGGACTCCGCCGCAGTCGTCGGGTGCCAGAGCTCCGCTGGCGTTCCTTCAGCAGTCTTCGCCCTCGGCGCCAAGGACTGGCGCGGGCGTGAGCGCGAGTGAGGTACCTTTAAACGGACATAACGACCAACAGTCGTTAAGATTAGAAGGTACTGTGAAACGTTTTATTTCCAAAACTAAACAACTTTTTTGCTATGGCTGCGGTCAGCCGAATGTGGTGAGAGCAAAGTGCAATAATTGCAATCCGTGCAATTCCGAGGTGGAGGGTGTTAATGCGTTTTACTCTGTAGATAACAGTGCTTTTAATGCGAATGCATTTAATGATAATGTTAATGCGAATGCAGTTTATGATAATGTTAATGCGAATGCAGTTAATGATAATGTTAATGCGAATGCGGTTTATAATAATGATAATGCTAATGCGAATACAATTAATAACAATGCTTTTGTGAATGTAAATACTGTGCCTAGTTTAGTTAGTGATAGTGTTTCGTTTGCGCAGAGGGGGTCCGTACAGCGGTGTGCGTCCGAAAAGTTGGTTTTTCCCAACTTTATTTTTAGTTCGGTGTCAGATAAAGACCAGGGGGAGTCTACTTCTTCGCACTTGGTCTCTGCGCCTCTTTGTCCCCGTCCTTTATTGAATGTTGAGATTTTGGGAGAAAAGGGGACTGCTTTAGTGGATTCGGGGGCAAAGGGTTGCATTGCCGGACACACCCTGTACGCGCTTTTTCGCTCCAAGGGACTTAGTCTCCGACCAGCTTCGCGCGTGATTAAGCTTGCCGATGGCTGCACTAGGAACATGAGTGTGTTAATTGCCGATGTTGAAGTTAAGCTTTTAAATAAAATCATTCCTACTACCTTTTTGATTTTACCCGATTCGCGGGATAACGAAACTTTGTTAGGAATGGATTTTCTGACATCGGCAGGTCTTTCTTTTGATTTTAAAAAATCGTTGTGGTGGTTCGGTCGCGGTCAGCGAAAGCATACGTTGCGGTTTGAAGAGGGTGTCAATTCCTTGTGTACGTCTGGAGTGGAGCATGCTGTGCGGGATGATTCGGAAGAGCTTTCTCAACTCTTCTCTGATTATGCTGATGTGTTCAAGGAGTCTGGTCCTCCAACGCCTTTCGCGGAGCACCGCATCGACACTGGGGACCACCCGCCTATTGCCGTGCCGCCCTACCGTCTCACCCCTGCGAGGAAGAAGGTTATGGAGCAGGAGTTAGAGCAGATGCTGGCTGATGACGTCATTGAGGAATGCGAGTCGGCTTGGGCAGCTCCGGCACTGATGATTCCAAAGCGCAATGGGAAGATTCGTTTTTGCGTCGACTATCGTAAGTTGAATGCTGTTACTAAATCTGATGCTTACCCGATGCCTTTGATTGACGAGTTTCTCCAAGCTACTAAGAGAGGGTGTGTTATGAGCACGCTCGATTTGCGATCTGGCTATTGGCAGGTGCCTATAGATGTGGATAGAGATAAGACTGCTTTCACTACGCACATGGGAACTTTTCGTTTCAAGAGGATGCCGTTTGGGCTTAAGAATGCACCCGCTACTTTTCAAAGGTTGATTGATCGGCTGCGTTCTTGCCCTGCGTTGAAGAATGTTACAATCCTAACATATTTGGATGATATCTTAGTGATATCGGATAACTTTTCTCAACATATTAAAGATTTGCGCGTGTTGTTTGAGAGATTGCGCGAATTTAAACTTCGCGTGAACATGGAGAAGTGTGTTTTTGCTCGTGACTCGGTGAAATACTTAGGTCACATAGTTTCTCCTCAGGGCATTTCACCTGATAAGGAGAAGGTTGATGCGATTCTTGGGATGAAAAAACCAATTACTTTGAAGCACTTGAGAACCTTTTTACAGACTTGTTCATGGTTTAGAAAATTTATTCCTGGTTTTTCTCAGATTGCGGAACCACTGTCGCGTCTGACAAGGAAGAATCAACCGTGGTGCTGGGAAAAGGAGCAGAACGACGCGTTTGAGAAACTGAAGACTTTACTTACCTCCGCGCCGATTCTCGTGCAGGCAGATTATTCGAAGCCCTTCATTCTTCGTACAGACGCTAGTAACTACGCTCTGGGTGCTGTTCTACTGCAAGGCGAGAAGAACGAGGAGAGGCCTGTTGAGTATGCAAGTAGATTACTTACGTCAGCAGAACGGAATTACTCCACGACAGAGCGTGAGGCTCTTGCTGTTGTCTGGGCCGTGGAGCGTTTCCGTGGTTACATTGAAGGTCACCCAGTGATTGTGGGGACGGACCATCAGCCTCTGAGGTGGCTGTTAACATTGAAGTCGCCTTCTGGCCGGCTTGTGAGGTGGGCTCTCAAGCTACAGGCTTTTGATCTTAGAATCGAATTCACACCGGGAAGGTTGAATCATGTCGCAGATATGCTAAGTCGCCCTTTTTGTGATGAGGTTTCGGTGGCTTCGTGTGGGATTTGTTCTGGGATAGTAGACCTTCCAGTTAGGTCTCCATCTGAGCTCCGGCGTGGTCAACTAGACGATCCTGAGTTAAAGAAGATAATTACAGAGTTGGAGGGTTCTCAGGAGGTGAATGCGCAGCGCTGGCTGGCTCGTGGCTACCTGATGGAGCAGGGTGTGTTGTATCGCTATAATCCGGATTCTGATAGTGAAGAAGCACAGCTTGTCGTCCCTCTTAGTCTTCGAGACGAAGTCCTTAAGGAGTGTCATGACTCCCCCATCGCTGGTCATCCTGGGGTTGAAAGAACCTATCAAAAAATGGCACAAAATTTTTTCTTTCCTGGTATGCGTCGTGCGGTCGTAGATTATGTGAAATCTTGTTCTTCTTGTCAGCGTTACAAACCGTCAAATGAGAAACCATCTGGTTTGCTGCAGACTCCAATTATGAATCAACGTAATGAAGTCCTCGCCATTGATTTGTTTGGTCCTTTGCCCGTTGGAGAAGATGGTCAGAGGTGGGTTCTGCTCGTTGAAGACACTGCTACGAGGTGGGTCGAACTTTACGCTCTGCGGGACGCTACTGCAGAGGCCTGTGCTCGGGTGCTTATAGAAGAACATTTCCTGCGTTTCGGTTTTCCTCGTCGTGTGATATCGGACAATGGTGTCCAATTTATTTCGGCAGTAATGCAGCAAGTTGCTTTCATTTTTGATATCAAGCAAGACTTGTTACCGTTGTTCCACCCTGAAGCGAATCCTGCTGAAAGGAAGAACAGGGATTTGAAAGGACAGCTGGCAATTCTCGTTGGCCCGGATCATAGGTCGTGGCCTAGTAAGCTTCCGTCTGTTCGTTTTGCGATGAACACTGCCAGATGTGAGACAACGGGTGTTACTCCTGCGTACCTTACGTTCGCTAGGGAGCTGAGGTCTCCGCTCGAGTTGAAGAATGATCTTAGAGCCATTTTAGATAAAGAAATTTTTTTACCGCAGATTACGCCGTACTTGAAGAATTTTCTTTCATTGTTGTCGGGGATAAGGGAAAAAATAGAGAAGCAGCAAGATAGAAGGAAGGAGGTTGCGGATCAGTCCTGCAAGGATGCGCTTCAATTTGTGGAAGGGGACCCGGTTCTCCTTAATACGCACGTGCTTAGCAATGCTTCGAAGGGTGTTACTTCAAAGTTTGTTCCTCGGAAGGATGGACCTTACGTCGTTTCAAAGAAGGTGAGCCCAACGACCTATTTAGTAGCTCCGATGGATTCTCCTACGAATGTTCTTGGCCGTTTCCACTCCAAGGAATTGACACCTTTTCATGCTCGTGCGAATGTTTTGCTTAATCCTATTGTGCCTAAACGCAAGCGCGGACGTCCGAGGCGAAAGGCGAAGCCTAAGTTTTCCCAAGAGGTTTTAGAGGGAGATTCTGTTCCCGATATCCCAGTCCAAGACCGAGGGCGTTGTCTAGGACTGGAGGGGGAGTATGTGGCACCCCGGCGCCCTTTGCGTAGGCCCAAACGTTATTTAGACTAAGGAGTATGTATGCGTGGCGAGACGTTCACTCTTTTTGTCGTACGTTCTTATTGTCGTTTGCTTTGTCATTCGCTCTATTTTTGAATTTAAAATCGTTTTGTTATTTTGTTTTAAAACCAAGAGATTTGTTTTTCGTGGCTGTTACCTCCGGGAGCTTGTGAGAGAGAGTTCGCGACAGCCTCGCCACTTATACGTTCTTTACTGTGTAAGAAACTGTGTGTGATCTTTAATTGTGAAATATCCTTAATTTTTATAGTTTTATTTACAAGTTTGTTGTGGAAGCATTAAACCCAAACTCGAGTTATAAAACCGTGTTTCCTTCTAAGAGACAGATACCTCAAACCGTACCCCCTTTTATATACAGTTATTGAAATCCTCATGAAACAGCGAGTTTTTAAAAATGACTTTTTGAGGTTATAGGATACACAGATAAAAAGCTGATAAACTTTATCAAGAGAAATAATTCAAGGCAGATTCTGCGGGTGTGCACGCAATTCATCGATCTTATCGAGCTAAATGTGCTCCGGTTTTACGATGCAGACTGGCGAACCAGAACGTCCCTAGGAAAATGCTTCGCTGGATTTGTGGAAGTCCCTAATAACGTTAAATTATTATCTTTTTCATTTTAAACCGGAAACGTCCGTTTTTGTATCGGTAGATGTACCTAAACCCTTTTAATGCTAAAATGAAATGTCTACGTTCCCCGCGAATACCTACCTTAAGTTTTGATTTAGTGGTTTCGTGTAATCAGGCCCGTATTGTTTGTGTAGATAAGTAAATGTAGACTGATGATATTAATTCGGCAATACTCCGAATTTCAAGTCGAAATATGTGTAAGTTTTCGATAAAAGCGACGTGAAATCTCGACACTTGACTGACATTTAATAAATCCAAATAACATTTTGCATAATACATTCCCGTATAAATATCAAATTGTGTCGTATTCCAAGTGCGACAGTTCCATTGCCGTTCACAGAATAAACCTAACTGCCAGTGGACCTACTTGTTTCGACTTTTATTTCTAACAGTAAAAGCCTCTGACGAGGAAAATACGCGGCTTACTTTTTATTGCAACGTGAATGGTATGGCGAGCGGAAACTTTCCTTATTTTTCACGGTCCCAACGACAGATGCTTCTAATGCTCTGGGTCACTTTTTATAACCTTATACAATTTTCAGATATCACACCTCACTTTGACATTCCGCAGCTAACTAACACTTGCGGTACTGATAATGCACAGATTTGTTGCGTTGCTTTGCTGCCGCAAAGGAATCATTGCAGTATTGTGAATATAAATATGTATGAAAAACGGTGACGTAACTGAGGACGTAACGAAGCAACGAACCTTGCTAAAAAGGTCCCACTAAAAAGGTTATAAGCAATGGTTTTAAGCTAACCTTTTTTGTTCCGAATGCCAGTAAGTATGAAATGAAATGAAATGAAAATCATTTAATCCTGTAGGTTTTGACAACACTTAAGACGGGTCATTTTTTAAAGTTAATGCTAGATTCGCAAGAGTGCAGTTTCCCCAGAGAAGAACCTAGCAAGAAACTCTGTAGGGTTGCTCTTTTTAATTTAAGTTTTACAAATCTCAGGCATAAACACAGAAACATATAATCAAATTAAAGGCATAAACACAGAAACATATAATCAAGTAGATAACATAAAGCGGTTAAGAGCAAAACTGATTCTTATTACAGCACGCTAGCTATTAAATTCCTACAGGTAGGCATTACGCCCACATTTATTTTGTTATAAGATCAATTTTCGATCAGAGGGTAAATGCCACTGGTTTAAAACAGCCATGAAAAATGATTTTAAAATTATAATGAAAAGAAGATGACTTATAAGGACTTGGATAATATTTTTCTATTCAAAAGATTTAAATAATAATTCTATTATGCATTCGGTGGGTCATTGATTGAAAGCAGTCAAAAATAATTTTATGTTTTTATATATCTAACGTTGAAACACTACCTGTCTCATAGCCATATTTCAATGTGATAAAGGAATACATTACTAGCTATTTCTTTTAATATTAATATCCTGTCCTATATCTAACTCATTCGTGGAAGCATTCTGTTGGCATACAAAGATGAAACTTTCAAGTCAGATTTTCTATTTTCTTTCCATGGCCGGAAATAGAAGGGGACTGGGGAAAGTTTGCGCAGGGGGGCGCGGGGGTAATTCAGTAACGCTCCAAGTTGTCTTCAAAGGAGAATGCACATGAAGTATGGAACAAATACCCAGGCCCGGCGCAAACGAAATGTATCTCAGTTTCTTAGTATAAATGAGCAATGAAATGTGACATAGGGGCCATCGTCCAAATCGGTGGCTAAATGTCGAAAATTGCTATTTGTATTTTCGAAGGGGTTCATTTTGATGATTATTTTCCGAAATAAAACTAAGTAATATCTCATTATTTTATTGATATTGACATTCTATCGAAGTATTAGAGCCATTAAGTTAGGTGAGGGTTCAGGAAAGGTTAGATATCAGGTTACTAACCTAACCTAACCTAACCTGGTTAGGTTTTAGGTTAGGTTAGGTTTTAGGTTAGGTTAGGTGAGATTTTGGGTTACGTCAGATAAGATTTTAGATTAGGTTAGGTGACGTCTTAGGTAACCTAGGACCTCTCCTAACCACCGTACGTAACCTTAAAACTTACCGAACCTTACCTAACCTAACCTGATATCTAACCTTTCCTGAAACCTAAAGGCTTTAATGCTTCAATAGTATTGTTAATCTCAATAAAATAATCAGATATTACTTAGTTTAAGAAAATAATCATAAAAAAATTAACCCCTACGAAAATACAAATAGCAATTTTTGACATTTAGCCACCGATTTGGACAATGGTTCTTATGCTACATTTCATTACTCATTTATACTAATGAACTGAGATACTTTTCGTTTGCGCCGGGCCTGGGTATTTTTTGAGCATTCTCTTTTAAACAGCTTTAAAAGTCGAAGTTCTATGAACTATGTTGATACTTAGTGCATCTTTTTGGACAAAAACTACAACTGTTGTTCTTGATCACGTCAACGGAAACTGTTTTCCTTTAGATTTTCTTTTATTACTTTATTTTTCTTTTTCTGTTTACTTTATATGCATCTCTATAGACTTTATACGTATAATACTTATATTTGTTGCCTATGTAATTAAATATAGGTACATAATAGAAATAGCTAAGAGTTATTGGAGGCTTAGTTTTATGGATTCCACGCGAGCAAATCTACATAAAAGGTAATCATAATATTGTTGAATTGCCAAACCGGTTGTCAATTATGTGTTTTAGACGGCAAACCAAACGCATTGTTATATGATTGTTGCTCAAAATATTTTGTAAAACGCATGTATTTGTGAAGTCCCTTAAATTGTTGTCGCCACGCGCGCCAGTGGCCGCAGCAACACATGCGATAACATTATAGTCTGATAGCGCAAATAATCTTATTCACGAAATAAACGCTAGCTGCACTGACAAAGGACGATCAATTAATTAGGTAGGTACTGCGTAAATTAATTGCAAGTCTAGATTACCTATGTGATAAAGCCGATAGTGCATTTGTAGGACAATTATTGACGGTTATCACTCGTGTAGTTCTCGATTATTACGAGATCACTTCAAATTGAATTAAGTGGCATTATTTCGAATATTTTGTGAGTTTTGAAACGGGACTTTGTTGTCTGTGCGTGGGAAGGGTTAAATTTAGTTCCTGCGCCTTATCCCTTATTCTTAGGTCGTAACGTAACCTACAATATAGAATATCAATCCGTAGGACTATATACGATATCAATTCAAGATTTCCAGACATACAAATGTACAGTTGGGAAATTTGAATGTTGCTCGAAACTAATACATTTCCACTGACTAATAGATAGGTATATTTTACACAATAACACAATGACAATCAATATAATTATTGACTTCAGTTGTGTAATTCAGAGATTTGGTGTTAATAACGCGTTAATCAAATTATGCGCAGAATTATCATGTACTTAATTATAATTTCTAAACTGACATTTGGTATTCAAAGAAATATTTAAGATACACTACACCTAAACCGAGCCATCTCGTATGATTGCTTTCTATCGCCCATATCTTAAAAAAAAAACATGTGAATGGCCAAAAAGTTTTTATGCAGTTATGTAACTGTAAAGTTTATCGCCTAGTTGATGTACATTTCGTTCTAAATTTGAACTTAAAAAAATGAGTTAATGACCCGAGTCAATCTGAGTGTTGATTTAGCTTAACAACTGAAAAAGTCATTTGTTGGAATTTTTAAGAATAAGATGGTTTTAAACAAAAAATCTTTTAATTCATAAATTGTATTGCCTTATTTCATATCTTGTATGGCCTCCCAAACCATTAATAATGGCATTTATGCGATTTGGCATTGAATTTATGAGTGTAAAAATTGCATACTGACGAGTGTTTTCACATTATTTTTTAATTGCAATTTTTAGCTCCCGTATTATTTTTGGGGCTGGATGACGAGACCGAACACGTCTTTTCAACTCGTCCCATAAATGCTCGGTCGGATTTATGTAGGGACTTCTGGATGGCCAATCAATTACAGTAATGTTGTGGGCTTGTATGAAATTTGCGACGCTTTCGTGATGTGTGTGCTCTGGCGTTACCCTGTATAAAAATGAAGTCTGAGCCTGGAAATTTGGCATAAAGTACTACATGAAGCTCCAAACTTTGGCGTATACAGCGGTCAGCATTTAGAGATGACATCCGAGGCCCAGACACAAACTCAAAAGCAGTTTTGCCTTC
Source organism: Anarsia innoxiella (assembly GCA_947563765.1). NCBI lineage: Eukaryota > Metazoa > Arthropoda > Insecta > Lepidoptera > Gelechiidae > Anarsia > Anarsia innoxiella. The sequence continues at coordinate 7,732,528 of OX387390.1, forward strand.
GGCAGAAATGCCACGCCAGATGATCCACGACCTACTGCCATTACTTACTCACTCTTCTATGCAACACTGTACAAAACATCTCCCTGCCTTCGATAGACCTTTCTTTTTCCATTATTGCCATAAAACATGATTTTTGTCTCATCAGTAAAAAGCACCTGACCCCATTGTCTTTGCATCCAGCCTGAATGTTGGCGTGCAAACTGAAAGCGCGACATTCGATGAGCTCGCTCTAGTTTGGGCTCATTGGCTGGGTAATGCGGTCTTAATCCACCTTTTGCAAGCTTTTTTCTCACAGCACGAGCACTTACTATTTACTCCATGGAGGTCTCGAAGCTATTCCTGGATCTGTCCTGTCTGAACTGTCCGTCATCATAAATCCATTCTGTCGCAACGTTGTTACCCGAAATCATGATCTACCTGAACGGTGGTCATATCCCCTAGTCTCTAGGAACCTGTGGTACACTCTTTGTACAGCTGACTGTCATAAGTGAAGTTGTATGCTGAAGTTTCTCTGGCTCAAACCAAACTAAAGAAGCGCCACAGGTTGAGCTGCTACTTCACCCGAAGTATCCATATTTTTTTACATAAAAACAGTATAAAAATTAACGATTACCACTAACAGAACTTTTTCAATCCACAGTAACAAAAGAATCACTAATTGAAACTCGTATTTTAAAGTTTTAGTACTGTTATGGGGTTCTACTACTACTACAACTACTGCTCCTCCTTTGTTTTTTGCGATTATAAATTCAAATTTAGAACGAAATGCACATCAACTAGACGATAAACCTATCAACTACAAAACTGCACAAAAACTTTTTGGTCATTCATATGTTTTTTTTTAAGATATGGGCGATAGAAACCAATTATACTAGGTGGCTCGGTTTAGGTGTCCAGAAGTGTATTATATTTTACTGTTAAGACGCTTAGGCACCTGCGGTTACTACGCTGTTGCGGTTTGTAGTTTAGTATGAAACCGCGCTTCAATTGCCTACCGCGGTTCACGTTTGGTCCCGCAACCACTAGTGCGTAAGCGGCTTTATTATTATAATTACTCAAATACTTATTATTCTTTAGTCTACTAAAACAATGTTTAACTACCCCTGTTGTTGCAGAGTCATTTTTGGCAATGAAAACTTCAGGTAAACGTCAACAGAGCGTTAAGTTTAATAGGTAAGTTTTTCTACAATCACCTGCTAAAGTAGGTACCTATTCAGAATTCCCTCGTCTTATTTCTTTACTTTATAAACGAACCCTGTCGCTAACGCACAAGTCTATTTACGTTGATAAGCGACCCACTTAAAAATATGCTTATACCGTAATTTTCAATTTCCACGTGGATTTACTGGCGTCTATTACACGAGATGATGAAGGTTTTGTTCGTGTTAGGGTAAAGAATAATTTGGCAAGCGTTTCGCAGCGTGTTGGTGGTAGTACTTCAATCCGTTGTGATTGTGAGCTTGCGAGACGAGGCGCTCCGCCGCCTTGCCGCCGCCGCGCTACGCTGACATACGCCCTACATTTATTTACACGACGCAGATTAATTCCACGTCATCCCACACATATCCACTGCGTGACTACGTCGTTCTCAATCATGTCACTGCACGAAATACCAACCATGTATCCCTTCCACTTTCTATTCCAACTGCTGATGGACTTGATAATGCGCTAACAAGCAGATTAAGTTGGTTGCGTTTTTATTTCGTTTATAAAAATTACAAAAAGATCATAAGATTTAACATATCCTCCTTTTAAAACGAATAACTATTTACGCAATCTACGATATGTCCACTTCACTATGAACGGTTCAGATATCACTAAAAATAGGAGTTAAATATTGAAGGGGAATTAAACAAGACATTTTCTAAGACAGAATAGGTATTTAAACAGTTTAGTAGCCATTACGACTTTACGTGTACAGATGTCGTTTGAAAACGACGATTGGTCCAGGGACTTTCCAGAATAAAGGAAACTAGGTTTATTTAAAAGTTATAAATCTTATAGAGAGTTTAGAAACAATGGAAACTCATTGAAATCTAGGGTTTTTAATAAGGCACTGGTGGTGATTAGACCGATGATTGACATTTGTGAATTTTGTGAGAATGAGGTAACTTAAAGTAGTATTTCTTGCAAGATCCATAAAATCCTCTACATCGTCGCTGAGAAGTGGACTCCGATTGGCTGATATCAATTGTAGTACCCAACCTGACACAAATTTAAACAAAAACCTTAAAATTCGAATTAAGATTATCATAGAAATTGGTCGGTTAACTACTGGTTTTTGTGTTCTAGAGACGCAGAAGTTGGTAGCACGTTAAATCGACAAACCATTGGGACAAATATTGCCTGGGCGGTGTTTGCGAGCGTTTCGACGGACAGTACTGGCACGTGACGTGGCGCCGTTAGCCGCCACTGCTGTAATACCTGCCACTGGTTTCCGACATCCTACACGTTGCATAATACTCTTTGCATAACCTACTTTATATAAACCTATTACCTATAACTCGATAATCTTGATACACTTTTATTATTAAAAAATAAATAATTAAGTACCTATTTAGAGTTGTTTTCACCTAGTAAGGAAAGTAACATCAAAAGAACCACTTGTAGTTTATGTCGTCCTGTGGAATGTCTCTCTGTCCAGTCACAGAAAAATAAAACTTTTGTATTGATTCAAGCGATGCTCACACAGAGCTTAAAAACTATTTACTTGAAACCTAATAAAAAATACAAAGTAGTACAGTTCATTCAAATTTTGGTGTTAGAGCCTTCCTTAATAGAAGTTAGTTATAGTTTAATAATAGCTTTAGTGACACTTGTTCAGAAGTGTGTACGTGTAAAGAAGGGTAGTCGCGGGTGCGGTGAATGACGTTCGTGCGGCGGCGGTCGCATACCATTAGACTGTGTGCCCATAAACTCTACTCAACGTCACACCCCTAGTTTACAACTGAAAACTTCCTCCGCAGCCTGTTTTAACGTAATCATGCTTCATCGAGTAATTACTTCAAGGAACCAATATGTTCGGAGCACAAAATTTCGATACAAAGTTCGTATTTTATCCAACTTTGCTAGCTATATTTTACGATCGATTGCTTTGAGCTAAGACTATCTTAAACTTACTCATAGCAATTTTAAGGTTAAAATAATAATAATGAAATCGAGATTCGAAGAAGTTTTGTTATTCATTATCAAAATATTTGAAGTTAGTTGAAGTCAAGTTAAAGAATATTATGGCCTCTCAAGTTGAGTAGGTACCAATCCTCATGCAAATAGAATTTTGGATCCTACTAACTTTAAACTTGTAATGTAACGCTTTGGAATATTAAACACCTTATGTGTTGGAATAATTCAAAGTGTTTTAGTACATACTAGAGAGATTTATACCTGTTTTGGTTTATGTATCAAAGGTCTTGTGTATATTCTGCTTTGAATGTATCTTGGAAGGCATTGAACTAATTCAATCGAACATTTTAGTAAAATATTTTTATTGAAAATGCCTGTGTAAGGTAACGCTGTATCGAGGATCGGACACAGATATGCCAACAGCACATTGTGTAAAAGGAACATATTATTGTATGAATGTCTGCTCAGCAGACCGTTCACTTAGAACTATCTTTGGTATACACGGAAATGTAGCACAGAAGTGTATGTAAGTACACCACTATAAATATTATAGATACATATAGAAGAAAGGCAATTGCCTTTAAAATACACTTGACTGATTTTTTAGGTTCAAACAAAGGACTTTCATTTCGTGTTTCTACAGTTTTCCTTAAAGAAACTCTTACAAGATTCGTAAAAGAATTATGTGAAATAAACACTTCAATAGAATCTGATAATAAAATTACTAACTTTTATTAGCAACACTACAAATGTCTCTGTTTTCTTGTATTGCGTAGATATCAATTATTTATTTACTTACGAGTAGTAGTCTGTAATTGCTTAACCATTGTAGATAATTATGTTACAAAAATAATGCGTCTTAAAAGTACTAAGGGCAAATAAAAGCTCTTAATACAAACAATGTATCAAATTATCATACTTAATGCATCTTAAGGAAGGCGGAAAAGAGATAAAACGTATCACATGCGGTTACATTACATTTAACTTTAAGCCGTGATCTCTAGAACGTCAACCCCACATATTTATGTCTAACGAGGGTGCTTATGAATTTAATTAATTCTCTTAACGACGATTTAAATATAACTGACATTATGTCTTTATTGCATTTAGGAAGAGATTGCTCGTCTCTGAGAGATTAAATTGTTTTGTCGTATTTGCCGAGGCATTAAAACATGTTTCGAGAACACATGGTGCCATTCTATTTGCATTGAAATAAAATCAGTGTCATTACAAGCTTCTTTCTTAAATATACGTAAGAAGCAATATTGCTTATCACCAAATGCGGTTTGAGCTGAATATAGCGTGCTACATACATAACACTCTTTAATCAGTAATTGTAATTAGGGGACAAAGATCATGTATGCAGCGATATGACACTGACAGGTGTGTAGGGAATATACTCGCATGTACTGATACATGATAAGCAATTCTGGGTCAAACAGCTTAACTAAGGTTGCGGATGCCGGACAACTTAGAATATTAACGAAAATCAATATTGTTTCATTTGCACTTTGTAGTGGGATCTGTCTCATCTGAGTACATTATGCGGTGAGTAGGTACAATCAGATATCTTTGTGTGATTTTAATTAAATGTGTACTTAAGATAGGATAGGAGTACGCTAATATGATTGGGAGATCAGCTTGTGACTCTCAAATGAAAAGTTTAGACGTTGTATAAAAGTGTCCAGAAATCTACTGGCGAGTTAAACCTAATTAGGTAATATTGTATAGATAATTTACTTCAATTATAAAAGAAAAAGTTTATAATTTATCCCCAAAAATGGATTTTAAAAAAAGAAGCTTTAATTGGCAGTACCTATATCCTATGAAAATGCATCATCGCATTACATTTTTTTTTCATGATTTTTATAGTCGGCGTTGATGTTTGAGTAGTTTTAATAAACTACAACGGTATTCAATTTAATACAATTAATAGGTATATCACAATATCGTGATTTGAGTAAATATATTGTTTATGTCTCAGTCAGTTTTAAGTACCTCCCATATAAAACAGAAAAGCGAATGCATGAATGTATCCGTCTTATACAATAAATAAAATTTCAAATAAAAATCAGCATCTTTTATTAAATGTGCCACAGTTTAAGTAGGTACGTTGTTGGTGGGTTGTATAAAAGCAATCTCGCAAAAGCAGAATTTCTTAAAAGTTATGAAAATGTGCGTGAATATAAGACCCATGTGCACAGTAAATAGGGTTCTCATCTGTTCAGGATTTTTGGGAATAATTTAGGGCTGTCCCAAAAATTTGCTTGCCAATGTCTTTAAAAAATATAATATGATGTCTATTATTTTCTTTTTTCCCTACGTGTGAAACTTACATGCATAAAAATTATATTATTATTGTAAATATATCAATTAAAACATATTTTACTAATTTACCTTACAGATATATCAAATTAGAGCGGGGGAGTCATCAGTCATCATAAGGACTAAATTAAATAAGTACCAAAAGAGGCTGCGATATGAATTTATTTTCAGATTTTTGAATACCTACATTTTACCAGTAAGGTATGTCGAAAATGATGTCGCAACTACTTTATTAACTGTTTACACAGGTACTTACCTAATTATGTATGCGGAATTCTGTTAAAATATAAACTAAAAGTACCTAAGATAAACAAGTTCAGAACTTATAATAAAATTGTTACTGCCGACGTCATCGAATGTAATAAAATATGATGTTATATTTAGAATTAGTAACATGAAGACAAGTTAAGGTTTCTGTAGCCCTCGAGCGATATACCTACTTAAGTTTAAATTTTGATAAAGCAATATTGTGGTTGGTATGTAGGTACGCAATTACTACTGTGAATTTCTCATTTTGTTAAATGGGTTCGTTCATTTTTATAATCATTATTTATTTCCTATAAATTCTGCCCCATTTAACCACTAATAGCTAGCAGTGTTGTTAATTGACAACATTTCCCAGTGGGTGATTACCTTTTCAAAGAAAATGCAGTCTTTAGATACAAGTAATTACGAGTTATTCCGAGATCTTCCGGAAAAAAGATAGATAAGAAAATAGAAGAAATTTACAATATTACCTATTGCTTGGAAGAGGTATAATTACAATTCTTTTCACATTTTTCCAATTAAAATTATAAAATACAAGAATGGTCGTTACCAGCGGTGAATACCAGAAAAAGAGATTGTTAGAACAAAAAATAGTAAGTCCTAAAGAAGTTAATCGTAGATTTAAAAAATCGTATTCGTCTTCTTGTTTCGGCATGGTGAGCCTACGTACCAAGCACTTTTGAGTTGAACTCGTAATTTATTTCGCTTTGTGATTTTTCATAGCGTGTCTCGACCGCGCCATTTGTACAGCCACATTTCATCCGTTGCCAGCGTCACTTTTCACCCGGGCTTCACGCGATGGTACCCCCCCTCCCCTGAGCACAGCATGCTTATCTCCACCATCACTCGTTAATTCTACCCTCCCCCTCTCGCGCCCGCATCCATGTGTTGAGCCGCAAGCTGGTTAAGCTAGAATTTGTCAATCTTTAATGCGAAATTTATCCAACGTTAATTTATACGGTCGTTAAAATTCGTCACTTGCAAATTGGCGTGAGTTTCCACACAAGGGTGCAAATAATGATGGAATCTGATAACAGTCTATCCACAACAGTACTCGTAACACAAACGACGCAAACGTTATCATACTGAAATAACTATTTGCGTCGCGTGGGTGAATTTTATTTTTAACGACGCGACATTTCTTGGTTTCTATTTCCTGTCCTTCTGCTCTAGTCTAGTCTGCTCCGTGGGCAACGAAGAGAGGTTAACGTCCTCCCTAGTGCAATTAAGTATCTTTCTTATTATTTTTGTAACAATACAATTAACGCATAAGTAACTTTAATTATAAAAAAAAAACCCTAATAAGTATTTATTCCATATATAAGTATCTGAAAATAAAAATGTCAGCATTGGATCGTATAAACCTAAGGTAACGTGGACGTACCTGAAGGACAGCCAGATAAGCGACTATTAAATTGAATTGCACCTTCCTTAATTTCCTAAGAGACGAAACGGTAATGGATTCTAATTGGACTAAAAATGAGCAAAGCGTCTCGTAGCTTTGTCTTACCGTTTTATTGAATATGGTATTCCTTCCTTCGGTATAGTAAAATATGTGACTACCTACTACATGAAAGAATTAGGCACTTGACAGAATGGTATCTACCACACCAAAGCCGTGGTGTGTAGATTACAAATCGTATCCTATTCAACTCGGATTTTAAGATTAGAAATCAACAAATAACAACTTTGTAATTAAAATACTAGAGCCCATACAACAGTTCAGTTAATATATTACTTATATTGCTTCTGTAACTGAAATAACCTTTTGTAGTTTTCAAGTTTTACTTTAACCAAGACGAGATGCTACTGGCGAGGTTGTATTTCCAAGCTTCCAAAATATGTCCCCTAATTAGTTTAAGACCGAACGTGGTTTTTCTTTAAAACATACAAGTTTTCTTTACATTTAAATAAATACTTGGCTTTTCTTAAGAATGTTTGTTGCAAAATATAATAAATAAACGTTAAAGGTTGTATTTACTTTTATTTACAAATCTTCACAATAATATGATGCGATGTTCAAATTTATCATTAACGGATTTTTCTCTGCAATAGAATCACAAAAGTCGTGTGATTTAAAAAAATAATTATAAAGAAATTTCCGATTTCTTTGATTATCAAAGTAGATACCTAGGTAAAGGTAGGCTACTTGTAAATAACTACATGGTTACTCATCTTAAAATCTAGGAAATTGTGCCGACGATAAAAGCCTATGTGTGTCTGTGACATGCGTTTGGCTGGTTTTCCCTTTGAATTTTCTAGTGTTTCATGCAATACAGTTTTTTTGCTATTTGAATTTTATTATTAACTGCATACCCGTCCCGGCGTCGCATGGATGCACAATTTCTTCACTTTTTTCATATCCACTCTGTCCGATAAAACAAAGTATAATTTAAAAAATCTTTTTTGAAAAAAAAAATGCTGTCATTTCTCTATACGGAATAGACTCATGCAGTTAAAAATGTTATAAACGTACCATTTTTGTAATAGCATGATGCCTCACCATTGCAAAAATATTTTCAGACAAGGCATCATGATCACCTTACCAGCATTTTGATGTCGATAAAGATTCAGAATAACTTTAAAAGTAAATAACAAACGCGTCGATATAATTTAATTTGATAAGTTAATTACTTATACGTTTTTACAAGAGTGATTACTTACATTTAAGATTTTAAGCACATCAACTTTTTGTCATAGTTGCAATTTGCTGAAAGCGTCAAAAAGTTATTTATACGAAAGGACTGGGAATATCCCAATTTATGAGCCAATATAATTTACCGAGTCCAAAGAGAAAGAGAAACAAAGAAAGCTAAGAAATCACACGCATACGTTATTAATAGTAGTACTTAATGACGGATTTTTCAAGTAGGAGGCAGACAAGACAAACTGCAAGAGGGAGGAGTTGTTCGTTCCTACAGTAATTTATTGAGTGTAATTTGCGATAGTATTCCGTTAGACCACAAAAGGGAAGGGATTTCTGATGTCTTGATATAAATATACATTTAACTTTATATCTTAACATTTAGTTAGATCGATATTTAAACTTATTTTAGCTAAATGACGGCTATTTTGTCATAATTTCTTGTCCCTAGTCTCTACACTGAATTTTAATAAACATTCTGGATGAAAGATAAATTTCCTAGGTAAGTATATTCCTAATTCGGAAACCTGATTTTTTGAAAATCCTGATTATGATTCGTAGATAAAAAAAAATGAAAAAAGACTTTGTAATGGTTGGTTAGTCGCATGTTACATCCCTAGTCCCATAAATCGGCCGTCAATCGCACTCCTGCCGCAAGAGTCGTGATTATTCGTGGTTCCCGATTCTCTCTTAGATGATGACATCTACTAAACTTCTTTTATGAAAAAATACCTACCTACTTGTATTCGTGGTATCATTTGACTTCCTTTTTTTTTGTCAAAAAGTAAAAAAGGGGTTATCTGACTTGCTTATTTCTATAGTTATTTGTTATTTTTTCTTTTTTTATCTACCTTGATCTTCATTATCGATTAGAATTCGAAAAAGAACACTACATTTTGGTTCATGGTGTGCACAAATCTCATACATCCTTATAATAATTATGAAGTATCCTTACGAACGTCAAAGTTTGAGTCAGATGAATAGATGTGGATAGATGTGAAAATGTTTGTTACTCTTTGTTTGACGCAAAATTTCTCAACAGATTTTAGTGCAACTTTGCAATGTTGTAAAGTCCATTAACTAATAATATACTTATCGTGTGAGTTTTCTAAGATGTGATGATAAATACGCGAAAAGTTTTGAGCAGCCTGCTCATTTCAATAATAAGAAAAAAACAGAGATTTTTATAATTCAAGCGATTCCAGTAAAAGTAAGTAAGTAACTACAAACTCGAAGGCAAAACGTCCAACAAAAAATAATGAAGAAAAATACTTGTGAAAAATGTTATCCAATAAAGTCTTGTTTCAGTCCTTCACATTCCGTTCACTATAAAACTATGTTGTTTAAAAATACTTGTTTCTAAAGTTATGCTCTAACTATAGCGGTACTGTAAACAACTGTAAACAGACGTAACATTGACTTACCAATACTTTGACAGTCTGGAACAAATAGTCCTGAATAGTCTAGGTAGGTCACAGACAGGTCTACGAGACTTTTGACGCAATCTTTAGACTAGAGTTTGGCCAGACCAGAGTTTGAACTGACTGGCGTTATGATTGAGTAAATATCAAAAATTCTTATAGTATACGAGCATGTAAGATCATTTGATATGTTTGTTTATCTTGATCTCATTGTTTCTTCCTAAATTGAGACCGACTTTCACTTTCATCGTAAAATTTTCATGTAACAACGTCAAAGGATGTTATGGATTCTTGAAAGTTGAAGCATCGAGCTCAGTTGCATTAAGAGCCTAGTTACAACGGGGTTAACGTGACATGGCTCGACGGACACAACATTTTATAGTTCTTTTACTTTTTTACACTTTGGTTTTGAAAATTATTATGGTAAGTGTTATTTTTAATGTGTGCTATGTTTTTGTTTCGTAAAAAACGTTAATTATTTTCTTATTGTTTTGTGTAAGTGTTTAATAAATCGTTTGATGAGTATGGTAGACAGCGTTATCACAGATTTTATAGTTAATTGTAATAAATAGTATTTTAATCTAAACGGCAATTTAAATAATGACAAATATTACAAGCCTATGTATGCTGGAATTAATAAATCATTTTTTTTATCACTGTGTCCGTAAGTAGATAAATAAAATGAACAAATATTATATTTTAGGTGGAATCATCATCCAACTACGACCGAAAAACTTTAGAGGGGATGCTTTTGAAAGTATTATGGGAGAAAGTGTTCAAATCATATGACGCGGCTGGTAAAGAAGAAGGTATAAGGAAATTAAGGAAGACTGGTGACTACGACAAATTGGTAACACTCCTTCAGAAGGCCAAGAAAGATAAGGTGCCGCGTTTGTTAAATCTGTTAACAGAAATCATTGTTTTATATTCAAGCTAATATACAAGGAGAAGTAGTTAAGGTATTGCATTATTTTTTTATTTCTTTTTGCTAAAAACGAGACAAACAAACTAAGAAAATAAACAATAATTTTAAGTGGTTTATTATTTCGACAGCGTGAAAAACGTAACTTTGAATCTTAAAAAAAAACAAACGAATCATGACTGGTTTAAAAAACAATAATGATTACAAAGTTGGCTTTATTCGAAAGAATTACACAACGATGTTCAGCTGGTCAAAACCTCAGCCTGTAATATTGGTATCTTTTACTACCCTTTGTTGTTAAAAAATAAAATCTGTGGATTCCTTGTGACAACATACTTCTGTACATCCAAAAGGCTACAAAAGCTAGCAAAAGACACAATATAAGTATGTTTACTTCTTTTATGTATGAGATTCATAAAAGAAATCCAATCACTCACTCATTTCTTTGGTAAGTCATGTATACATGTATACTCAACCAACATACCCTCTCATTCATCAAATTAAATGCGGACGCAGTCACACGCCAACACAAGGTAAGTAATAAGAGAAATAATTTAAATTTTGCGTTTTTAATTAAATGAAATGAAATAAATTTATTTGCTTAACACAGTAAAATAAAGGTGGATTGGATACATGAAAGTTCGTGTGTTCTACCTGCAGGCAGGTGTGCAAATCTTAAACATTATGTTATTAATAAAGTCTTATTTAAACTTAATAATCTTAATTAAACTTAATAAAACTTAATAATCTAAAAATTCACGAACGCTATAAAAACATTTATCAAGTAACCAGTCTGTTATTCGTTTTTTAAATGTGTTTTTAGGTAAAGTTTTAAAATTATCAGGGAGCTTATTATATATATCTATTGCCATATTATAAACACTACTTTTATACATGTATGTGTTAGCATGAGGTCGAAATAATTTATTAGAGTACATAGCTCGATTTATTAGAGTACATAACCGTCCCAACCCTGAATTGGTCAACATCCCGGACATATGAACAATTTGAGCGACGACAAATCAATTGAAATGGAAATCGTGACGAAGCTTAAAATTGGCGAGTGGTCAGTTCAGTTAAACCACAACTTTATGAAAAAAAAAGAAAAAAAATACTGAATGAAGCTAACAAACTGAAATATTCGGTAGAAAATCACTGTTATTTATAAAACTAAAAATCTCCAAAAATTTGTTTACCTACTCGAGATTCAAATACTGGACAAATGCGTTCAAAACTTTACACCAAACGGCAGATATATTTATTTTCATATTATTGCATGCATATATGCAAATACAAAATATTGGTAATATCCTGGGCATGCGGTGCAGAGGCGGCAACATCCATTCACCATCGGATTTCCTTATTGCGGATGCGATAGAACGGAGAAAGTTTTCATTCAAGATTCCCATTCCTATAACGCGCCATTTTATTTTCAATACATTGACCGAGCTTTGTGTAATCAACGGGTCAAATATTTAAAGCGTACAAGTGGACCTCGTTTGTAACGGATGGCGATGGAACAGTCTCTATTTCTAACCGACTTCAAACTAAAAATAAACGTCTGGTTAAAAGGAGGTGATTCTCAAATTCAAATTCGGCTGAATTGTTATTTTTAATGACTGAATCTTGAGTGCAATGGTGATTAGTTGGGCCAGTTATTATAAAAATGATTGAGGTTTCTTGAAAATTGTATACCAATATCTAAGGAGCAAAGTGCGCATGATACGGATTGAATACCATGAGTTTAGTCTACGGAGTTGTGAACATGAAACGGAGGAAACGAGCGAAAAGTGACCACACTAGAGTGCACAGTACAAATATTAAATTGAATTGGGCAACTTGCCAGATTCCTACACCATACTGAAATTACGAAATATTATGCTGATTTGAAAGTTAGAACGAAAGTAGCATTGTTATTTAGACACAACAATGTTGTGCCCGCAAAACGTTTTTGTATTTAGTATTTTACAACCATATTTGTTGGTTTCTGTCATTTGTTAAGTACTTTCCGCATCTCTTTTATAAGCCATAGATAAGCTTTAGTTATTTATTTTACAAAGAGAAAACTTTATAGGTAACTAAATCTTGACACAACAGTCGTCTAATATGCAAAATACATTATTTTAATTTACTTTATAGTTAAGAAGAAATTATAAATGACTAGGTACGTATTTAATTAACGCATGCATTGACGTAGGCATTTCCTTAACTGAATTGATTGGCTTTATATTGCAGGCACACAAGAGTCGTTTAATCAGCCTCATTGTCAGCTATGGAAGATTTTTGCTCAATCAGCGGTTTTTGTGAGTGGTAGTCAATTAAACAGTCGTTAATAAATATTTCAATGGCTACTATTATTAGGTACCTAAAAGAAGTTTTAATGTTAAAATCATACTTATATTATGAATATCCATCCATATTTGTGTCGAGGGAGGTATGCATGGATGTGTAAATATTTTTTACTACTTCACGCAAACACCACTAAACTGATTGTAATGAATCTTTTCAATAGCTACTGTAGTTTTCACATCAGAAAAACACATAGGTCATTGTATTTTTACAAGATTGTGCACGAAGACGCTTATAGATTTTAAAACCACCAAGGTAAGGTTTTTGTAAAACAGGAACATAAAATATTATTAATAGACTTCGCTGAAAACATTCGTGCGTTTACCCCGGTTTGTCCTCCTCGCTCATCTTCGTGCTCTTCGAGGGGTCACCACAAGCGGTACCTTGACTCCTATTTTCTGTACCTCCGGTCAGGAAGACCCGGTCAGATCGTTCGGTGAGGTTCCCGGCTTGTTATCGCCCGTAGTGATGGGCTTAGGACCCCTCCTAAGCCCATCACTACTCCTAAGCCCATACTACTACACCCCCCGGTGATGTGGCGTGTAAATACTTTTTATATGTAAATACATTCTATTAATACATCATTTATTTGATCGGATTATCAACTCCAATTAATAAAACAGAATTTTTATGGTTGTACCTAGCTGTTTCAATCAAAGGGCTTAAAAGAGAAGCACTTTTATAGTAAATTAAATTTAAATACTACATAGAAAAAAAATAATCCTTTCAGCTTGTCGGTTCAATGTTAAAATAAATATTTTGCCGTAGAGCTTGTTTACTTTTAAAATATGTGGAATTACGAAATGGTTAATTTCGACGAGTTAGTTTGTGTTTGGGTAGGCTATTACACAAACCTATTGCTATGTTTTCCAATTCGCTATTAAAAATATGTATTATTTTTTTAAATATTTCTGGTGTGTAAACTCGTGGATACCTATTTAATTTTCTCGTACCATAGAGAAGACTATTATATGTTGTTTCTTATTGTTAATGAAAGTAGGTACCTAAATACTTACCTAACAGTAAAAGTACCTACACTTAAAAAAAAAAAGTTTTGAATACTACGGCATATAAACTTAATAAACATTTATGACAATAAAGATTTCAAATATTCTTATTTTCTCCTGAGATGGCAGAGTTGAAAAGTGTAAAGAAAACATTTCCCCTTGGGTTTTATAACTGCTAAAAGTTCCTGTTCGTAAGACAGCGCGTACCTAGATTAACCTACTAAAACTTGTAACTTTTGTTGAAAAAATAAGATTCCAGATATCAGATCTGAGCTCGAAACCTTTATAGATAGCTGTGCACGTTCCAGTTAGTTTTTGTTCGTATGCCATTTACATGAAGCGTTAGTGCAATAATGCATTATGTTCGCTCTGAGTCCCGGGAGTTGTCTGCATTTATGGAGATTTATTGAACCTTTAGCAACTCAACCAAATGCTTGTACCGGCTTCTTGCGTAGACAAAGTCAAGCTTACTTGAGCCTTGTTGCCCTACAATAGACGTTACGTTAGCGTAATAGTGCATTGTTTGTTGCTATTGTGCTCTTTGTGTATCCTTCTGATACAACCCTTTAATACTATCTTTATATTATTTATCTAGTTCATTCCGGTCTTTAGATAAGAGCGGCCCAAAAAAAATTTTGTGTGTTTTCTTTTGGTGTCAATTTGGTTCCATAAATAGAGCTTAGAGGATAGTAGATATACTTACTTACTCGTTTGGCATAATACAATTCTAATAACCTAATATATTTTAGCTTAAAAAGGTGTTAATGTCGACTATTACATTCTGTCTAACGATTTCCAGACAAAGTAGGATCAGAGACAAGCTAGCTACACATTATTACTGCCTGTCTAGAGATTTATGGCCGTGCGGTTCATTCGAAGCTGACTGTGTTTTCGCCTCTACTATATTTAAAGACGGATAAAGCAAGCCAGGTCTATTTCATTTCAAGTGTTTTCTTTTGAAATAGGTAATGTACCGGCATACTTTCGAGAGATGGTTGTGCCTACAGAGACTATATTTGTACGGCATTATTTGACGAAGAAAAATAGATTGAGTTACAACTTTGTAACACTATTTTAGTAGGTTAGAATTACCTATTTAATATGCCTCAGTACCTATTCTTTCGGAATACCATTTTGTATTAGTAATTTTATAGACCAGATTACTATAACAGATATCTTGGTCTAATTTAAACTAGGAATAGTCTGCTTTTAAAAGATCGTTTGCGCCGAACGACGAATTACGTCTTTTTAGGCGTCGTCGACCATAATATCGTTTCGGTTCTATACATACTTTTTCAGGATGCATTGTTGGGGAATATAACAAAGAAGTTTTTATTTATTCTATGTTGGGAAGTATAGATCTAAGTTTTTTGGCCTCACTGGTATTTTTTTATTATATGTATATTGTCTCTCTTCGCCATATTTATTCCAAAATGTAAGTCGTGCCGTGCTCAATAAAATTCTATAAAAATACAAGTTATTAGCCTATTTTAGGCTTATCATTATCGCGGAATTACATAGAACAGTTGGCTCTGTAGCCCAAGAATGGAAAATGTGAAAGTAGCAATACCCAATCTGTTAAAAATAATGATTATTTTAATCAGTTATTAAATAAACTTATCAAAAGTTGCGTGAAATTGTTCCTCAATACCTACCAAGATTAAAGAGGAATTGTTCTAAAAGTCCTATCCATGGCAAGTGACAACATGTCACGAGGCTTTTGGAAAAACTTTCTTCTAGTTTTCACGTCACGGGAAAACTTAGACGGCACTACTACACGCGGTATACTAGACGCCTCTTAACATTTTTATAAAAATTTTTTGGATGTTTATTTATTTTGGTGAATACTAACCGTATGTATACGGTTCTAATCAAGAATTTTGTGTTTAACATTTATGTTAATGGACAACACATTAGTCAATTCTCGTTTAAAATCTATCAAAACTTTAACACTAACTTTTTAAAGAACACCTGTCAATATCATCATGTACTATTTGCAGAGATTTGGATGTAGTTGTGTGGTCAGTTGAGTAGTATTGACAATGACTACGACTAGAATTAAAAAAAATATATTTTCACATCGTTTGAGTCATGCAATGGCATGTGCGTTTTTCATCTGTTTACAGAGAAGCGGCGGCAGCGCGTGCAGACCACCCGCTCCACCGCACACGCAAATACAAACATTATAACTATGTACGATACCGTTTATAAAGACGTAGAGCATGAAAATCAGCAGGTTAACTCGCTTACAGCTGTTTTTTATGTTGAATTTATTTCTCGATACTAAATATTTGATCATTCATGGGTCATCAAGAATATTGGATAGATTTTCCCTTTTTAAGTTTCTTAATAAATTTAAACAAATTCTTAAATATTTGCAGCTTCTCACGGCGATACAGAGAATAATATACCGTAAATATGTACAGTATCTACTTACATATTTGCCCAAAGAATTGGGCAACGTTTGCTACCAGATTCTTATGCAAAATCTATGTTTTTATTGCTCTTTTATGGTTCCCTCAGTCTTTCAGCCAAATCGAGAGCAAGAAAAGGCGTGAGAATATTCATTCACGAGCCAAAGCGTTTCTTTAATTAAGCGCACTCGTTTATTTTCCGTTTAACGACCATAGGATTGTCTATTATACGGAATTGATGCCTTTTGTATTTCCAGTAAAGAAATCAAATAGAGCATCCTGCAATTTCTTTGTGCATCACAAGCCAGGAAAAATTTACTAAGCTAATGCTATATAGAAGTCACTATCTTTGATGATGTTTATCGGATGAATATAAATAAATTTATCTGTCCTGCAACAGCAGGAAAATGAATACACGGGAATCGTTTTTCGAAATCGCGGTAGTATTGGGATTATATATCCTGTTAATTGTTATTAATTTCACGAACAGACGGAAGTCCGCTTTTGTCAACTACAAGTCATATGAGTTGTATTAAATCAATACGACAAGAGGTACGTATGTTTTGTGCTTCGATTAATTAGGCGAGACGGGGTCGCTCGCTCAATACCCTTGAAGTCTCTAGGCACTTCGTGTAGGTATTGTTCGCCAGTAGATAAGATCTATTGCAGCTTCAAGACGGTTAAGCCAATTTACTCAATTATTTCCGTATAGGTTCAAAGTATGAGGTTCAAATGTTTCCTAACAACTAGAAAGTCTTCTTGTTGTACTCTCTAACGCAGTGTGTACACTTCATTATTGAATCGTCTGGTTAATAATTAGTTATTAAAGTTTGCAATATTCAGCTTGAACTCAATGAAGCGTCGTCTGTACGTACAACCTGCAAACTTACTTCGTTATACCAAGTCAAAGATGTCGTGTAGGTAAATTTTTACTTAATTAGATGGCAAATAATACCGTCGCTATATTAATTTATAAGACGTAGAATCTAATAAAAGCATAAGAAGGGATTTGTTATTAATAAGTTTTACGTAGACAAACAAATAAAATAAGTTAATGTTCTGGATATTTACTTACAATCAGCTTCATTCTTTTAAAGCACATCGGGTAAAGAACCCAATGGTGTTACCATTTGAATAAATAGGTCGGCAGGAAGATGAAAATGTTTTGCAACAGGCAAAAGAAGTGAATAGATCCTTTAAACGTGAGCACAAACGCGGGATCTGTATACCCTGCTCATACCGCAAGTACTCGTAACAAGCAAAGCGTGTGAGAACAAAGGAATAATATTGAGTAGGTCTGAGTTGCTTCGTAATAAAAATAATGAGTGAAGTTACATATAAAATAATTTTAATACTTAACACAAATATTATTCAAATTATATTATACTTTTAAATAATAGAACTGCGAAGATGTACAAAGTTGGCATACTCATTTTAAAGGTTTACTCATGGATGTAAAATGAAATTAAGAAGTGTAAAAGGCCAGATAAAAATTAGGCAACTATGCGTGTTTCTTAAAAAAATCCATTTTGTTGTCAGAGATGAAGAAAACTTAATTTGAATAATATTATTATTTAATAATGATTATGTACAGCAAGTAAACTACATACAATGACTTAATTAGTTTTTGCAATATTAGCTGTAAAGAATTTAAAAAATATCGTTAAGTATTAGCGTACTCCGGTATTTGATAGAGTTTTGGGTGGCTAGTCTCAGATAACTAGTTATACAGGGTGTAACAGAAAGGGGGTATAAAGTTTCAAATTACGACCCATGTTCCTTGGGGAAAGTTGTTCAGTTTGATGAGGACTATCGCTGTATTTCGGCATTATACCCCCTTTCTGTTACACCCTGTATTTAAGCGTAGTAGTTATTCTGAAAAGCGTATTTTTAGTAGCAATCCCTGCAGCGTCCACTCGAGCCCACTCGTCTGCTAGTTTCTACCCACATTTCACAGAAAGTAGTAAATTCTGCCTGCATAAATGTACCAGATTTTTATCTCGGTCATCTTGTTTTTATACTCTATGCACTGGTTTACATTACACCTAACACATACGAATATGTAAAACCTCAGTTGTTTTAAAATACGATCTAATTACATCTCTACTGTCGTAAAACGAAGTAGTAATTTTACCCACTAATTCGATATGTCCTTCCAGACATCCCTTTGCTTATTCCCGAAAGATTTCCCTTTTCAGTGTCATTATCTTGTCAGCTTGAATATTTTTAAGGAAAATGAAATCGTACTGGCTTCACAAGTGATTGTGCAAACTCATCTCATTCTAAGGGTAAACTGTTTTGTAGTCGTACGGATCCCTAACATATTTTTTTCTTTGATTTCATAAAAATGTATAGGTACCTACTTTTAGATTAAAACGACCCAAGATAAGCGGTTGGTTTGGTAATTGATTTTACATTGGCCTAGCCTATTTTGTGCAAGGTATTCGTGACAAATATTTTTAAAACAAACTTACATTTCAAATAGGCAGTTTCTAGAAAATTCAATTTAGACCATGCAAGTTTTCTGACAGCGCGAGAAGTTGAAGACACAGAAAACATCTTTCATGTAAAAATCTATTAAACAGACTACGGCTGGCGTCACAGTCACTCGTTTCATTGCCTATACGTCGGAATTTAAACGAGAAATGAATTGACGCCACACAATACTGGCCCACACAATGCACTGGAGTTACAGCTTGCAGGCGGACTGCGTGCTCGCCTCGAGGTGAAAAGATACACATTTCACGTTTGTAGCCAGATGTAATCATTCAAGTGAAGATCTCGCTTCCAGTTCCCAGCAATAAAACACAATTCTTATCTATGAAATAGTTACAACTCTATGCATTTGCAATCCTAAGTCGCGGGGCTTTTAAATGCATTACTTGAACGCTATTTAAATAGATTTCGCTGTCCTTGTACTTAAAAGAAGAAGAGGTTAAGAGGTAAAGAGGTTGAATTTTATATTATTTTGATACTTGTAATATTTGAAATTTGATACTCGTATAAATCAATAATATAAATTGCTTACTAGTTCAATGCTTTTAAAATACTACGTAAATGTTTAAAACACCGTATATTAAAAGCAAAGTATAACCTATCAACAACATAGGAAGACTTCGCGGCAGGTGAAGAGAAGAGCTGCGGGAAAAATCTAGTTACCTACACTAATAATTAGGGCGTTAATGTTATTAAGCACTTATTAAGTTTCTGATAAAACAACTTCGTTAACACTATGTGGTTTTGCACTTTAATAAACTATAATGATACTCGTCATAATGTAGGCAACTTAAAATTTCTATAAAGGCACTAAAGACACAGAACCTTTAACAGAGGGTGCTCCGTCGTCGTCAGATATAATACCCATTCTAGGCGTGGGTTAGCAGGCAAGGAGATTGATATAATCCGATCTTAACACACACATTAACCACTGAAAATTACAGCCCCTGCAATAGCTTTCCCAAATACAACTCATTTTAGTCTGGTAAAACAATGATTAATCAAAAATAACGACTCCAATGATATTATGACATAATTTGACAGTCCCTAGCGCTAGTGTCAGTGTTACGTTTAGAAACCAACTTACACACTTCGTCCAAAAACTCGTAAATCTCATACTAACTATTCGGATTACAAGCAACTAACGCCCGTTATTAATAACCTATCCTGATCCGTTTTTTACCTAATCGAGATTGAAAAAACAAAACACAATTGTGTTTTTGACATGTTTTTGGTACACAAGTGACAATTGTGTTTTGTTTTTTCAATCTCGATTTGGTAAAAACGGATCAGGATAGGTTATTAATAACGGGCGTTAATCGATACGCAGCACCGACATCTATAACATTTTTACATTGTTAGTAAGTAAATACAAGTTTTACATAATCGTTTATAAAAGATAATCTTCTTTTGGAGTCACGCCTTTGTAGCAGGATAAGAATAATTAAACACCTTTTGAGTACGACTTAATTTAATGTTGTACTTTAACATTGGAAGTTAGATACTACGAATAACTTCTAAGAAGTAAATTTGAAGTTAACGGTGCCTAAACACCCTTTGCCTTATTAAGTACTTACTTGTACTCACAAAGATAAGTTTTGATTATTTTTAGACAAATTTATTTTAAATTGCTTTAAGTATGACAATTCCCGAAAAATTAGTAGGTATAGAACCTCCAAAAAGAAGAAGAAGAGGAAATCATTAACTAGCATTGTACCTATACAAGACAGATAATGTCATGTTTTTATCCAGAATAAATTAAGTACGTGACGAAGACACAAAATTATGAATAATATCAGAAAATCCCGAAAGCCTGTATAAGCGCCTTGTCAGATAAGGCTCTTGTATTCGAGATTTAAGCTTTGTCCACATTTGATAATTTTACCCGACCTTGTCTTCCTATCGTACCTATTTACATACACGTGAATGTTTTTAATCAATGTATTTAAACTTAAGAAAGCAATGATTTTTTATATAATATCATTGTAAGAAAGCAATTATTATTATTATATTATTAAAAACGTATCAATAATATAGATACAAAACTCCTTCGTGTTTATCGAACGCTATGAGAGATGTTAAAAGGGTGCTTTGATATTTGGTCGATAAAGCCGCAATTTCAGCTGTAAGCGTGGTATGAGCTAGGCTTGATCGAGCTTGGCCAGTCGGGCTTCAGCACCAATGGCGAGGCCGAGATGCCGCTCGGTCGTAAATAATAACTTCATGCATAAACAATGAAAGCCATACCCGGCTCCTTCGTCATCCACGACGTCGATTCATAATTTCTGCAGAATATCCACAGCTTAGTGAGCTTACACATAACACCTCGTGTCATAATTCAATACCTGAATCGTTTCTAGCTGTAAGTAGTTGTATTCTAAAAAAATAAAGCAGGCTCATATAATTATACCAACCTCTTTATTTGTACCTACTTAAGCGGCAGAAATATATAATAGTATATATTTTTATTCGTCGCTAAAGCAGAAGTAATAGGTAATAGGTAAGTTTTATAGAAAGGTTACCCTTTTACCTTCACAGGTATATTTATACAATAAATTATCTGGAAACTGATCAATTCATGATTGCTAATAATTCGTTATGTCTATAATCCTTACACATGTGAAGTGCTAATAACAAATGGAAGTAGCGGCCTGATTGAGATCTAATTTATTGGCTCACATTCTGAGTTCAGCCGGATTCTAAATCACAATAATGGCATACGGGCTCCGTTGTAGTGAACCGCCGAGCCACCGCACCGTCGTCGTACAGATTACGTGTATTGTTACTGTTGTCTCCGCAAACATTACACGCTGCTTTGGAAATTAAATTAGGATGATCGGGAATACTCTTGCTTAGCTCTTGCTCCGCTGTGTAAAGTGTCAATGAGCAAGCAAGACGTCGATCTTAATTAAGCTCAGCTAAATAGTGGTTTTGCTTTGGGGATATAGTAGCTCTGTAATATTTTAAACTGGGTTAGTTTAAACATATTTTATATTTATAAAATAAACTACTTACCTATTTGAAATCTTATTTCTGAAAACACTCGAGATTATGATTTAATTACGTATTCAAAATGAACTTTTATGTAGCTAGGTATATAATTAACTAGGTACCGAAATTAAGGAAACCATGTTCATACCTGCCTAAATACACACAAAAAAAGATGAGACTGGTCGCTTTATATTTATTGTAGATAAAAATAGTTTTTTCTCTTTGCGTCTCTATAACGTTCGTTAAAAAAACAAAACGAACAATATTCGCGAGTAAAAACCTTTTATAATAAACATATATTTCCGACCAATTTTTAAAACTTTCTACTAGTGTACGGTGTATTAAAACTTCTTTACTAGGCACGTAACTATTTAATGTCGAAATTGAGTACCTACGTTATAACAGATACAACATATTTTTGTAATATAGTTTGGTAAGTTGAATGAAATGAGCTCACAGAATAGCCTCGCGCGTTCGTGAGAATGACGTGTAGTGTTATGTGTGTGTCTCACGTTACAGCCTAGGGAACAGTAAAAATAAAAGATCAGGTGCGTACGCTCCACGAGATGGAGTGTGCTTCCACTTATAACTCACTCCATTATTTAACACCCTTCGCGTATTACACGGAAAGGATTCCTATTTTCATGGGAAATAATATCATGTCGTTAAAGATATTATGTTTTAGACACCTTATATATCTATATAACTTTTCTATTTTAATCTATTATTTATTACTTTGACTACGTAAGTGATACATTACTTTTTGAGTGGCATTAGGTACTAACTTAGTTTCGAAGGTAAGTAAAATAAAGTAACTTCTGCAAAATGTCGTTCGACAAAATTTGTTCTCGTAAGCTTTGTTTGGCTGTCGCACATCGGACATCTGCTGTGACGGCGATAAGCCAAACAAAAAAGAGATTTTCGATTGTGCTCACAATTGGTTACCACTCTTATAGAAACTTTTGTCGACGGAATGAAAGTGAACCTATATAATTTATACGAGAAATAGGTAAGTAACTGCCAATAAAGTTTAGAGTTGGTTGAAGTTGTTGGTATCGTAATTACGTATTTGCCAGCAGCAGCGTCAATGAAAATGGTCATGGAAAGACTTTGTTATACGCCGCCTGAGGTTGTGTCGTGGAAAGTTAGTGAGGAAGACATCTTGTAGAACTAGGTCAAACATTACACTTAATCGGTACTTTACATATTGGAGCGAGGATGTTGTAATATTGATTACAAAGTTGAGCTTACAAATATTTCAAGGAAACACCAATTACCGCATCGTACTCAATACTTGGGTAATGATAATGACCTATTGTTGCGTAGAAAAACCAACTTTGCAAGCTTTTCTCGACTGCTTACTTACTACACCTCTTCTAAATACTTACGACGTATGTACCTATTTAATAATATAACCACTAATTTTTTTCTAAACATCGCTACCAGTATTGAAATAAGATGTAATGAGAAATCACTTATTTTGCAAGTAATAACTGACAGAAAAAAGGAAGCTTCAAATTACATCTGATTAATGCTACTTAGATACGGCTTGAGCGTGAATAATGATATCAATAGAATTTTAGAATCCTCTTCTCAACAACAAAACTGCACTTAGAATATTGTGGAACATAGTTTATAGGAATTTAATTGTGTCTTCATCGAAAAACGGAAGATACTGAAACCGAAATAAAATAGTATTAAAAAGAAAATACAGGTGATTTTGAATATTACAATAACTACATGTTATAAAGCTTTGAAACTTGCTTAATATAAACATCGGAGGGAGTGCCGCTGGTCCTTCTATCACTGTAGTTCAAATTAGAAGAATATTAATAGTATAGTTACCTATACTATACATTACTATTCAGTCTCCAAGTTCAAGTGTTTTTGTTTAAAGGTAATAAATAAGTAGGCACTCAAAAATACGCAGTAGGTAGGTACATAGTAGGTACGATGTTATAATAGCATCGCGAAAATACTTCCATCTAAGTACCGTATTTTTTGCTGTTTGGTTTTATTTGAGTTTTTTTAGCAATAGGAAAACTGCGAAGAGCTCTCAGTTCTTTGTTTTGTTACGAAAAAAAATCAAAGACATGCCTCTAAAAAGTTCGATTTCGAAAATAGTGTTGCTTCTATGCGATTTCTAAAACAAAATCTTCTTTTTCACGTTCGCCTGGCGCTCACGAAAACTGCACTGAAATATAAAATGGCTCCTGGCCCGGATTATCGGCACAAACAAATATACATTTGTAATGACCGTTAGCGCTTATTTCGCCACGGTCGTACGCTTTTACGGTAGGTGGACTATTTCTAAAAACGAACTTTGTTTTCGAAACAGAATACACTACTGGTTTTTTGTTTGTTGAAGTTTTTAAGGATATTATTTTGTAAACATTTTGATCCATTGTATCAAGTATTTTTTTGTTTCTATTGCAAAAAATATATATATTTGAGTTTGCTTGACTGTATAATGTAATTTTTGTAATAATTTTGTATTGTTTATTTTTATCTCTGGGTCATTTGTGTAATAAGGAGTATTTTAATTGTAGGTACTGTACTAATTCTTGCAACTCAAACTTTTAAATCGTTGGATAGATAATAGGCTATAAGAAACTTTACTTTAGCTAACACCCAGTTGAAAGCATACCTAACGCTTTTATTTTTCTTTTATTATTAAAACTAGTTTAAACACAAAAGTTACGTTTAAATGCCACCTAAAAGGTACAACAGATTAAAGGACACGAATCTCAAAACCTTTCATATTCAACTCACATATAAAGATATAAAGAGAGTTGAAGAGAGTTCAAAAAGGGAAATGATCAACAACTACATACTATATAAAAAAGATCTCGAGCGCTCTATTGTTTTTATTCGATTATTATACTGAAAAAGTTAAATGGACTTTTTTATCGGTTTGAAATATTCAGGTAGCTGTAACAAAAAAGGACACTGAATAAGCAGTTCTCAACTCCTGACAATATGCTCATACTTTTATAGCATGAAATGTCTGTCTACATGAAGACACTTTTGTGATTCAAATCCCTGCTCTACTGCCTGGATGTGTATTTACTAAAATGCATTTTTCGCGATAATAAATTACATACAATTACCTAATAACACAGATAATTGAAATTGGTATTTATTCAGTTTTGTATATTTCTTATGTTTTGTTAAATTCGTCCATTTTGTAACTATATTTTTTTTGTATTAAGTAAGTATATGTAAAAAAAAGAAACATTTTAGAAGGAAAAGTAGACGGAAGAGATGGAGGCTGAGAACAACATTATGTGGATCAAATAAAAAAGAGGATTAAGTTGTGCCGTTTCAAGTGCTCAAATGGATGTCTGTGAATACACCACAGTGTCGTAGACTCCGTCGATAAGGGCTAAGCTCTTAAACATGAAGAAGAACTGTATTTTCTGACATCACATTAATTTTAATTGATGCTGAATCTACCTCAAGTGAAAAAAGGTTATCTTTTTAGGGTTCCGTATCTAAGTATAATGTAAATTAAGATTCTATTACTTAAACTTCGCCGGCCGCCCGTCCGTCACAACCTAGCTAGCGGGATTTATTTGACAGATGAAGCGACAATAGAAATATTTTCGCTATAATAACGAATAAGTAAACTAGATAATTACCTACAAGAAAATGTAAAGGCGGTTTCAGTTAGCATTTATTGAGTGAAAGTTTAAATGTTTTTCGTGTTGCTCTAATAAGAGAAGCAGGTAGACGCTTGTAATATTCACCAATAGTATCTTGTGTTATCTAAATTGTACTACGGAATCCTTCGTGCATAAATCCGACTCCCACTTGTCTGGTATTTATTTTTTACTATTCACTTCACTTTAAAGTAATGTCTTGAACATGTCGCTGCCGCATACCGTCACTGGCCTTACTTGCAAATCTAATCTAACTTTAAATTAAAAGTTAAATACCATGCATGATACCGAGCATAGTAGTGCCTATTCATTTCTTCTACAAAGCTCTACGGCTTCATATACCTCCTTTAGAACTTCAAAGATTTGTTCTTAAAGAATAATCGCGTTTGTATTTCTTTCTTTCTTTAGCCCATATATGTCTCCACCGAGGGGCACGAGCCTACTCTCATACAGAGAGTGATTAGGCCGTAATCCACCACGCTGGCCAAGTGCGGGTTGGCGGATTTCACATACACCTTCGAATTTCTTCTCTGGTGTATGCAGGTTTCCTCACGATGTTTTCCTTAATATGTAGGTATTGAAAATTTAATACCGAGCGAAGAACATAGGAGTAGTTCTTTGATGTATTTTTAAAATGCCAGCATAAAATAAAATGTTCTTTATAGATAGGTTGCAGTCAGCTGTTTTATTTTCAAGACGACGATGACATAACGTTTTACACTTGAGTGTTCAGTTTTCTAGTGCATACGAAGTGAACCAAAGCTGTCACTAAACAAACAATTTAGTCACTTCGTGTTTTGTACACAACATTTCGAAGTCTACCCGATATACTTGTTTGAGGGCACAAAGTTTGTGCCGTATATTGGCGAATATCGCCTCACTTTCTGTTTGTCAACGAGTGAGTACAATATTTAGAGATTTTTGGCGAATTTCTTAACTGAATATAATATGTAGCGTTAAACTCATCTTATTGCTTAAAATGTTGGGCTTAAAATTAACATCTACAAGGTATTTCTTAAAAATTATAGATCGCGTCACGTAAAAAGAACCCTAAGTGACAGTTGCGCATTAGACG
The DNA here is from genome assembly GCA_947563765.1 of Anarsia innoxiella. Classification (NCBI taxonomy): domain Eukaryota; kingdom Metazoa; phylum Arthropoda; class Insecta; order Lepidoptera; family Gelechiidae; genus Anarsia; species Anarsia innoxiella. The sequence continues at coordinate 7,759,224 of OX387390.1, forward strand.
ATTTTTGAGTCTGACGTTTAACATTTGTTCTAAAATACCATCGCGCACAAAAGTGTTTAATTATAGTCATGATTTTACGCACAAAGGAAAGAAAAATATTATTAGTAGGGTTGAATATACAAAAAAAAATACACAACTACAAATCAATATTGGATTAAGTGTAAAATGTAAAAAAATATACAAAAAAAAAATTGCTCTTCCATTAAGTCTTCATGGGTGGCGCGAAAATCATATGAGGACGCGGTGTTGATGCCAGAAGTGGCCATTTTATTATCATTTTTGTCGTCGCTTTCATTATCTTTTGAATCAGAATCATCATCCCCTACGTAAGTCTATAAGTCAACATACGTAACCGCGTGCGAAAGACTCTTTCAAGAATGAAACGATAAATAGCCCTAGTATTTTCGTGCGTAAGTGTACCCATGCGCGAACACATCACTTTCAATTGTTTCTAGAACCAACATTTCTTTGTAAGTGGCGCGATCTATAAGTAGAAATTATATAATTTATCGCTCTGCTAAGTATTACAATATTCTAGGTAAATAAGTAAGTGTTTCCTACACAACCCACGTAACATCTCTAAAAGACACAAGTGTATTCCGAGGGTTCCACAGAAGCTTCTTGAACTACAAACTGAAGTAATTGTTGGAAAATCAAAGACGATTCATTAAACTGGTCGCGCAAAGTTGAACGTTTCACTAACTTATTGTGTAAATAGAGTCAGTAGACTCGCGCGAAACAAGCAAAGGGGCGCGAACTTTTCTGCGTCATTAATCTCTCTCTACTCATTTAACGCGTACGTGGCCTAGTTAGCAAAACTACAATAAGTATTATAATTATTCCGGCACGAACTACGTAACTTTGCATGCATACTTATGCACAATAGGCTCATGCCTATATGACTAAAAATGTTTTTTTGCCCGTCACATACATTATTTTAAAATATTAAGACAAGTATTTTTTTTATTTTTTCTCTTAAACTAAAAATGACAAAGATACACTGGGTTCCTCGTGACCTCACGTTTGAGTACAATTTTTACTTGAAATTGACGTCGATACCCCGCCCCCACTCCGTAACTTTGATGCTCTGTATTTTTGTATTTATTTATGTGTTTGATCAGGTAAAAAATGTGTTTCAAATATTTTGTAATAGCCTAAAAGACGGACTTATTTATAATGCAATTTTTAATGCAGTCATCATCCCTTTTTTCTAATTTCTATGTAAAATTAGGCAAACGAATTTGTTAAGTAGCTAGGTAAACATTTCGATTGAACATCAATTGCCATTAAAAAACACATCGTTTTGTGTGGTTAGCAGTACCTATCTGCAACTAAAACCTGAAAGCTTTGTGGTAAACGTTTCTATTACTATTTGCCACAATTTTCATTACCTACATTGTCATTAAAATACGAATATTAAATTTAGTAAATATTCTAAGCAAATTAGGAAAGAAGGACTATATAAATTTGAGCCATACCCACTAGTAGTAATGAAATATCCATGAAATATTGATTAATATAAGATTTAATTATTTACATGTACGCGGAAGAACACATTTAAGCTGAGTCCAAAACGTGAATAAAATAAAGTAATCCAATTGAAATACAATTATACATTAATTAATACTGATTTAAAACTTAATGTAAGCTGCAATTGTGAAAATTACAATAACTTCTCAATAATTACTCTACTACTTATTTGTAAATTTAAAAACTGTGTTCCGAAACTAAAATGTACGTAATTTGAAAGAAATCGATGATTCCTGAACGAAATAAGTAATCACATTTAATTGTTCACCATCAATGGAAAACGTTCATAAAATAATGAAATCTCACGCTGACTTAAAAGATAAATTAGAAATTAAAGATAAAACACCGCATTATGGAGAGTTCAATGAACTTAATTTATTAATTAGATGTTTAATTAGCAGAATTAATGAGATACCACTTGAAACATAGGTAGGTCCTTTGAAAGCTGAAGCTGAAGCACCTACCTATGCCATTGATATTATCTACAGTATATTAATTAAGTATTATATACAACAAACCTAGAAAATATAATAATATGATTTATAAAAAAAAATATACGTTGTAAGTTAGCAAATTAACGAACTTTTAATTTTGAATCTTGCATCAAAAATAATGAACTAAAGGAAAAGGAAGCTAATTACTTAATTACCGATACAACTTACAAAACAATCATTAACTTAAATAACTTTAAAACAGCTATTAACTTCTTAATTACTTACCAATTGGAATTTTTTCGCTTTGACTTTGCTGGCACTTGACAATGTGTACAACAGCGAGGATAAGTAACAGAAACTTGTTTATCTTCAGCGGCAACATGTTTGAGACTTGCTGAATGTCTTTGGGTAAAGAAAATCACATTTTGAAGTTGAGCACTAGTTAAATTTCCGCGCGGTCGAGCGAGTCGAGTCGGGGCAAAGTTTCGTGGAGTCAGGCGAATGTAGGGGTGGCTCGGGTAGTCGTCGACTCGCGACTGGTAGCGATTCTCTCGCGCCCGCCCTTCCCAGCCCTGCGCAGCCTCTCTTCACACGGCCTCACTCTCTCGCATCCTCTCCTTTCCTCCTACGATACGCACGACTTGTTTTATTACTTTTATTTTTCTTTAATAATCTTGCTTAATGGTCTATTTCCTTGCTCGATGAAACTTCTTAAATTTCCTTTTCGAATATTACTCACACTTTTAGCAAGTTTTCATTGTCTCTCCGACGAATATTTGGATTTGATTATGAATAAATTGCTTCTTTGTCTTCATTTATTGTTAACTATTTAATTCTACTCTAGGTAATAATAACTGACATAAAAGAAACACCTACTGATGAATAGGTAGAAATACAATGAATTGTGTCAATTTTTTTTTACTTACCTATCAATAAGTTTTGTCTTTTGTAATTCTCTGTAACACCCGCAACTTATTGTGGTGAAGCAAAATATCAAAACAAAATTAAACAACAGAGGTCTACCTACACAGGTCCGGGCCGTGCCCGGGACGTGTCAGGGAAAAAATATCATTCCATACATTTTCTATGGATTCGTTCACACACGTCCGTGCCCGTGCCGGCAACGGAGCTTCCGTGTCAGATCCGGGACGCGCGTCATAGTGTGGTATTTTAATACAGAAATTTCTCTCGCGTCATTATATTGAGTAGCGTGCGATACCCCGAATGCAGATCAAAACCATTCCGATCATCCCATGTGCTTATGTTACAAGGTTGTGTTCGAATCGCGTTTGAATTGCGTATATGCGCGTAGTCCGCTTGACTAAAGGTTTTTTGTAGGTAGGTATATATATATATTTTTTGGGTAAACTCATACACATACTCAGGGGGGGCGGCGGCATAATTGATATTGCAAGCGGGCGACAAAACCTCTAGCGGCGGGCCTGGCAACAGGATCAAAAGCCCGGCACGGTCACGTCCCTGTCATGTGTGAACAGAAAACCCCTGACGCATCCCTGACGGAACACGGATGCTGGGTCTCGGTACGGCCACGGGCACGGCCCGGTGATGTGTAGACAGACCAACGTTGCTTCATGTGAAAATGTAATTTTCATAAGTTTTAACAAATGACTTGGCAATAATTTTCCACGCAATACAATGCAACATGAGCACACATGCGTCGCGTCGCCTTAAACGATGCACCCTCTCACTAGAATTATCACGCTTTTCCGGAGTCGGTTGCTTGCCAAATATCTGTTCATAAATTATCGTTGTTTGACGCATTACGGCAAAATCTATTACAACGCGCTATTTAGCATTTATCTGCGATATATGAAATAGCCAAATATTCAATTCTCATTTAATAATTTTGAATCCCTTATTCCAAGCCAATGTACGAGCATATGAGAGTAGGAAAAGTTTAATTTGTTAGTACCTACAGTACTATTTTGTATTACACTGAACGCAGTTCTATTGTAATTATCAAGAAGTAAGAACTCTGTAGGTTAAATACATAGATTCGGATTCACACTATTCTAACTCTGTGTGAAATACGGGGGTAGGTATATCTAAAACTCTACGTACGGAAGTTTAGAAATTCGGCCGATGTGGTAGGTATTTATTATTACAAAAATAACATATCGGTAACTTACACCACAATAGCCATGGTTTTATTGTTTTATTAAAACCTTTCTAAACACTTTCTAAAACCGATAAGTACCCACAAAAATTTAAAGAAAAAAAAGTAACCATCAAACATTGAGGACAATACAAGTACTTGGGTACTTAAGTTTAGTTTAGCGATTTTCCTCATAATGCCGGACATTTCAAATTCGGGGAGAGCATAAACAAAGTTGTAAAAACTTTTAAATTGAAATTATGATCACAGAGCGGAAGTTCCAGGATGTCACTGCCCACCGGCGGCCCCGTAGCCCCTTGTGGGATATAGCTGCACAAGTACAAACATACTCACAGAAATTATTATACTTTTTGCTTTTGAAATAGGGATGTTGGTAGTAAGCATATAAGTTGCAATCATAATTTTTTATCAGATACGCCGAACAATTAAATATTATATTTTTATGAAATACCATATTGCGCACACAATTTTTCATATACCTTTCAATCACAATACCGGGTGGTTAAAATCGAATAGGTATATTTACATTAATATCGTAATTTGTAATAACTTGTCCACAATGCCGACCTGAATTTAAAAAAGCTATCGTTAGAAAAAACACGGTTACAAATCATTGAAACATGGACATGAAATATGTAGTTTTATATTTCATGTCCATGTTTCAATGTTTAACATGCTTAGAGAAATTGAACAAATAAAGTATATTATGTTAAGCAAAGCATTTGTCGAAACAGTAAGAAAGTGTATCAGCTACACTGAAAACAAAAGATACTTTGCGTTTTTAAAAATATGGATTATTTATTGAAATCATTTACAAACTATTTTGTCAATCCACCTAGACACTAAGCTTGTATTCTAAAAAAATCGATAGTTTGAAGTTACGACATATATTCATCATTCGTATTTCGTTTCGCTGTATAATTCGTATCCCTATTTTCTCTAGTTTACCTATAACACGTACGATGTATGTCGGCTTGTTATTTAAGCCGTAGGGCGCATCCCTACGGCTTGTTATATTTTGTGTATGAATAAGTGAATGATCATCTTATCTCGTCATTTTAGACATAGTCTCTCTGGGAGAGTTATTTATGACCAAGTCAACAACAAATGTTTGATAATGATAACAAATATTTTTAAAATATTTATGTTAGGCCCCGATCCCGAATCAAAAGAACTTAAATCATAAAATATAGTCTTTTTTACCTATAAAAAGCTATTAAATGTACAAATAAAATATTATAGTTTTCTGACAAATCTGTACGTCGGAGAAATTTAAATTTAAACTAGGTAATACTTGTACTTGCGCGCTATAAATACCTACCGCTCAGCGGGCCGCTTGCGGACCAAACGAAGCGCGGTTGTCAAAACGAAGCGCTCGCACGTTGTTCAAATTTTGATAGTTCCATTCGTTTTTTTGTTTGTTTTGAATTTTTTAAAATTTTTAATAATTACGTTTTTTGAATGAAAAACAATGAAAAATGAAAAACATAATAATAACCGAGAATTCAGAAAGATAAAAAAACATTGAAAATTAAAAATAAAAACATGTTAAAAATAAATATATTAAAAACGATACAATTTTAAACTGCCCCATATAAGTCTGAACATATTCATAGGTCTCAATAACACAGTCACAAAACGTTTTGTTAATATAATTTTATCGAAGAGGCAGCCCCGCGATTTTTACGGATTCGCGCGGTTTTAAGGAATCACAACTATACGCTTGAGTATTTAGGCACATTTTAGCATGCAGTTGTATCTGACGTGACAGTTGGGCTATTGCGCACTGTTAAAGCAGTAGGTATTGGATATTTTCTTCTGACAGGCCTCCGTCACTCTATGTACTTGCGCGTAACTATTAGGTAATCTGTGCTTCTGAGTGAAGTATCTGTTACGTAGTAACTATTAAGCAATCTGTGGTAATACCTATATAAACAAGTAGGCACGACAAAATCTGAAAAATGGTTTTTAATTGAAAAAGTTATTTCACTTTATGTTCTTCTCCTTTTTTTCAAAGGAATACTGCTTGGCAATAATTTTATATTCATATCCACTTTTCTGACGTTTTATTATACAGTTTCATCTGAATAAAACGTCAGCAATATGCTTTAACAGTAAAAAATAGAGTAATATTGATATTTTTATTTAATTTATTTATTTAATTTTTAATTTCAGGCATCTAAGGCTCTTATTGATACATAAAATACAATACAATTAAAATCTATGAATACTATAAATAGAATACAAAATAAAAACTTAAAACTAAATCACGATGGTGTCACGTTACGTTACGTTTTTATTAATATCTTTCTTCTTACGTTAATATCAAAAGTAGTACAATATTTTCTCAAATCTAAAAATATATTTCTAAAAATCAGGCCAGCCTTTTTGGCTTTTATGCTGTCTACACACCAAAGCCGCCGGCATGCCGCCGGGCTAGGACGGCGGCTTTACGTCATACGAATGGCAGCTGTCAAAAAAGCCTGCGGCTTTGGTGTGTAGATACCATTACTTTTGGTTTCTAAAATGAGAAAACTAAACATTGTTGTACCAATCTACTTACAATAAAGTGTAAGTTAGGTGGAGGTACTTGTGAAGAAGATTACAAAAAGTAATTATTTAGTAATAATTGTGTGACTGCAACCAAAATAAAGAAAAATATTGGGCAAGTTTAGGTTCTCGCCGCGCCGCCCGCCCCACACCAAGTAGCTTCGCTCGGGCGAGGTTACGCACGGACTCGCCAAAATACTCGTTTACGCAATACATTTAAGAATGTCACCGCCTGCCGCACCGGCTTTTATCTATTGCTATCGAGTAAATAAGAAAAATAGTTAATCGTGGTCCGCATCATTTAACCTGTAGATCTGTAAGGGGAAATGTACTGCGAAATTATTTTTATGGCCTCAGATTTGAAACTAATCTTCGAACGATTTTGTGACCAAATAGGTAGATTAGATGCGAATTAAGAATGGTTTCCAAATGAATTAATACAAAACTCATTTTAATCTTAGATATCTTATTACATAAAAGATAGGTAGATTATATTAATACTGATGATTTTGGAAAAGAATAAAAGCAATTTGAAGCACAGACGAAACTTTGAATGTAGCAGCTGTGTCATTCTTGAAATTTGGTTTCAATTTAAGAAACAAGAGCCAAAAGTTTTATTAAAAGGGAAGAATATAGCTTGTGGTTTAATATTTTAGAATACCGTTTTAATTCAGAAGGTTTTATCATAGGGTGGCTGAAATGAGAAACATCTAACTCAAAGATCTCGGTGAGGTTGAAGGAAATTTGGTGCGTCAGCAGTTGGTAACAAACTGGCTTTTGCTCCGTTGTTTAAACTGCACGTTGATTATCTAACAAACGATTTCCGCAGTTCAAAACAAAAGTGATCTCTCTTTGGAAAATTCTCAGTACGACCCTTTGACCTCATTTTTCAAAGTCCCACGCAACCCACGAATAAGGTTTTCTTCCGGCTGCCACTTTACCTTTAAGCCATCAGAACGATTTCCTGGTGGATACTGGTTAATGCTCTCTAATCCATTGTTTGTTTTCTTTCATATCTCTTACTTCCCTCCGATAAGTCTCGTTTTAGTGTATTTAAGACATTACTGTCTTTTCTTTGTGTTTAACAATTGCATAAATGGACAATTAATTTGCTTGCTCTTTTCAAAAGTTTAATATTAGCTTTAACTGGCATGTAACTAATAGATAATACAAATAAAATTTACTTGATAAACTAGGTGAAGATTCATTTGTGAAGGTTTAAAATTTATCGGAATAAATTGACTTTAATAAAATTTCGTTTATAAAACAAATATAGAGCTTTAAAGGCTTTTGTGTACACACAGCTTTTAGCCAATGGATAAAAAAAGTCGTTCAATATACATTTTTACTATTAGGGGCTTACAAGCAATGTACGAGTATGAAATCTAGTTCCATCGGTTCATAAACAAAATAGACTATTTTTTCAATAAATGTCCCATTCAATTTGGCTTGAAATAACTTAATTTGTGATGAAGAGGTTTATTACTTTTATTTCCCGATTTCTGACGGAAGTGTCCAGGGGTCAAGTGGGCCAAATAGATTAGATTTTATTGAACCAAGAATTGAATCGCGGAAGTGTATGATTTATATAATAAACAGAGTTTATGTTTCTGTTGGCTTTATCGTGGTACCATGCTGATAGGAAATAAGCTTTATTGCATTGTTATTAGTATATGATCTGAACAAAATAAGTGGATATACTTGATTAAAATAAATAACAAGATTTTGCACCGTAAATAAAACGAATATACATACTTATTTCCATTGACATTTTAAAATCACACATAAACTTAAATCAGAAGTAAAATTCGATACAGGCGTGCAAACAAAGATATACCGAGTAAGCTAATCATAGTCGTTTAACGGGGTTTAATCTCTGAAATCGGGCTAAAGCTCCAGGGCATAGCGTTGTTGTGTCGTTTGTTGCATTTTCATACTGTTCCATTTCAAGGTTTCTTTGTTTAACACGATATTTATCATTACTCGTACGTGGCTTTAATATTGAGCTAACAATTGAGTTTTAAGTTTTAATATTTGAATATTACTTATTTCGTTTTTATTTACATTTAAATTTAATTTGGTGAAGAACACGTAAATACCCATCTTGTTTAGAAAATATTAATACGAAAATTACCATTTACTTACTAAGTTTGTAATTCATGGTAAATTATTTCCTCAATATATGTTTCATAAAATGAAAAGATTTAATGTTGACAATATTAAGAAACATATAAAACTAGGCACAAAATGGGTTGAATTCATAAAAAGTAAAACATTTAAAAATATTTACAGACATTGCCTTTACAATGTCATTTCACAGTCATACAATCCTCTTTATAAACAAAAGTGCAAATCCTTTGTGACACCAAAAACATATACGATCCAAATCTCAGTGTTTAAATGTGATAATGAAGTGGCGAGAGACGGCTGGGAAGCGAGGCTTGCTCAGACGTCGTGCATGACGTTGAATAAGTAATGAATCTTCTCAAACCATGACTGTGGCTGAGTTTTAAGAAAACAAACTAGAGCTCTTGTAACTATGTCGCAAGTAAATAAACAAAAGAGAAATTTGGTAAAGCGGTGACACAACTTTCCCTGATGTTTCATGACAATTGAATAAGTACCTACTACCTACTTTTATATGACACAAAATTTGACGACGACGACGGCGCCGTCGCGAGAATTGATTAAATGCAGAATATTAAAAAGAGAATTGAAGATCAAAAGTGCCTTCGTAGTTTTATAGCAAACACTTGTTTTAAATGAGATAGTAACAGGAAGCCAACGCTATTTAACAAACACTCACTATTTATATTTTGCCACCTTCATCTTTGCTCCAAATCCGAGTACCTAAGCCCACGATTACAATTGGTCCCAACGGTGTCGGTTAGTCTGTAACTTATCCAAAAATCCGAGGTGATTTAACGTTCCTAAAAAGTCGCGGATTTAAAGCGATGTCGGCGAGCTCTGAACCGGAATAAGGCTCTCGAGAATTTTCTCGTAATATTCCTTTGACCGCAACATCCGAATTAGATTAGACAAAAGAAATGTGACATTTTTATTCGTAAATACGGTTACGAAATTACAAAAGCTGAATTTATAAATCGGTTTGGTTACTTTAACCTCAGATTTATTTTGAAATCGTTGAATATAAATCATTTTTCTTGTAGTTTCCCACAGGTGGGTTTATTGCCTTTTCTCCCAACCAGAACAGTTCGTTCGAGTTTACCTTGTCCTTTATTTAAATAAAAAATTAAAAAATACTGAAAGTACATAATATTTATTTATAATTACTTTGTTAGGTCTGGCAAAGAACAGGTATTTTAAGATATAATTCTAGATCAAAGCCTTTGTACCGGGAAATGCGGGCGTGTGTTTTTAAAATGTTCTTCGGCAACTTTTTTCGTCGTGGACAATTTTAACTGTTGAGAACAGAGCAAGGCTGTAAAGCTTCCAACTAGTCTCTTTACGACGGTTCTCGTCGTAACAGAATGATTGCGCACTGAGCTTTCCACAGTAAAATGCAATAAGTTAAAAAAAGGAATTCACGTGAGGTGAATGTGAAGTTGAAGTGTTCCATCAAATCATTTCTACTATTTTTTATTCTCGTCTATTTTGTAGATAGCCTACTTTGGTTTGCGCAATGTTAATTTCAGTTGCAATCGCTACCTATCTGATCACTTAGCATATTGGACGTAACCAATCCTCGTTTTGATGGTATTGCTTCAAACTAGATTAATTTATTCGTTTCTATCTATAAACCATGTATGCGTGCCTTGTGATGAGATTACTTATAACAATGTCAAAAAAGTATTACGGAAATATATTAAATACAGATATATAAATAGTAATTAAAGAATGATTCATCGGTTACCAAGTACAAGCATCATAAATTCCTTTTTTTATGCCCAAAGAACTGAATTGTTACGATTTCCTTGGACTGACGTCTCTCACAATAATCGAGCAACTATCCATGGTCATAACATCAAAATGAGTTTTATCGATGTTTTTGCATTTACTCCTAGGCGGTGATCAAGGTAACCCATGAGTAGGAAGTAGTTATAAAGCTGTCAGGTAACCCAAATGAAACGTGAGGTTACGTAACGTATTCTCTACCCCTTCGTGAGTAAAAAGGAGAACAAAAAACCTTTTCCTCAATTAAGCAATTTGTGTGGACATAAATTCAACGACTGTATGGCGCTTAAGTACCTACCTACAGACCGGTGTGCCGCTAAAAGTGTTACCGTTTTGTTAAAGCCAGGATGTAGTTTCACTAATTGTGTCTCTTACAACTAGTCTTCTTACAAACCTGGTTTTTAAAATACATTACAACGCAGAATTTTTTTTAATTGTTTACTTAGTTTAAAAAAAAGTAGTATTTCCTATTTTGCTCACGAAATTCATTAGCAATTACTTCTAATTTTAATATTTGCTATTGAAATTAGGACAACTGCAAAGTCAGTTCACGTTTTGTTTTGGTAAAGGGGTAATTTTTCTTGCGGCGCAATAGTAGCAGGTGTTTAATTAAACGGTTCGTCTTTCATTAGACACGCGCTGAGTCCAACCCGATCCTCCAAATGAGTCGGAAAGGTCATTCCGTTTGCCACCCAATGCTACCGACCAACTCTATTTAACCTACTTTTTATTCACTGCTTTCGAGTTTTCACAGATTTTGTTTAATCTAAATTGCGGTTCTGCCATATGAGAACCACCGCTTTTCACAAACCCATTTATCATCCACGATAGTCTCTTTGTTATACTTACGGCGAATGAAAGCTACCCTTTTGTTTGATCAGGTCCAACGCAGAGATCCTCTTTTCTATACCCCTCTATACTTCAATGTTTTATTCAAACATAAACTTTGAGGAAACTATTAAAATCCAGGGATTGTCGCTGAAATCAATCTCGAGCTGCAACTTTCCGCGGAGACGGTGGCTCACAAATAATGGGAACTTTGAATATCTAATGAACTTCTTCACCTCTCAAGCTGTACTGAGTAAGTTCCTGAGTCAAATTATTTGAGCGCACCCCAGTCCGCGACGGCGGCTTCTCCTGTGCAATTAAGTGTTTCGGCTTTCATTGCGAGAAACTTGAAATCACTTCTTTGAATACACCTCAAATTCGTTCGTCAGCTGAAACGTTAGCGACGTTGGAACTTGCTTTGAATTACTGAACAATAATGAGGGTTAAGACCGAGTGTCGTGGGTCGCGGGTGGACTGCCAGCTATATTTTTAAAGGTTAAAAAGATTGGCTTTAAAGGTATACAATCATACAACCTGTTTTGTAAATTGTTATACAAAATAAATTATAAAACCAGGAGCCACTCGTCGAACTTTGTTCCGACCACAATTTTTTCTGACTCTAGAGCTGTAAATAGATAAATAAGATTTCTTGAGTGCAGTTTGCTAAACAAAGGAGTTACTGATATTTCAAGTAGTCAAGCCACTTTGGTGAGGCAAGTCAAAACTGATGGTGGTTAGTTTACTAAACAACGTCACAGAAGAATGCTGAATAGCCACTTGGTCGAAGGCCGTCTCCACGAACGTTCGCAAAGTTTTATGTTGTGAAACTTGCCAGTTTGTGCTTGACATTTACTGCTTTTATATTTTACGAGCTCTCTGGAGACGGTTTGCTAAATGTTGTTATACATTGTAGGTGAAACATAATCTGAATGCACAATTTTACAAACATATTTAAAAGATCATTTACTTGTTAAACAAGGCTTCTTATTGATGCTACAAAGAGTTCAAGTTTGGTATTCTTTTTTTTATATTTAGTTAGGTAGGGGAATATGTGATTGATATCAATCTGATAAGGTGATTTGTACGAAGATTCAATTGTTATGAAAGTAAAGATACTGGGTAAAACGAAGATTGTAGCATAGTTGTGTAAGTAGTCTATGTACTTACTTGCTTATAAATATGTAGATCTATACAATCATGCTCGTCTCCCTTCCGGATTGAGCTAAACTTTGGATGTGACAGGTGACGTCACACCAAAGCTATTAAATTCGGCTAATTGAATAAAATCTTCTCATTGTGGTGTATTTTCCAGTGAAAAGACAAAAGAAGGTGTATGTTCGTTTGTATGAAACACTATGTAAAGCGATAAGATACGCCACCAGGCTTTGAATAAAATGTTTCTAACGCCAATAAATTTGTCGGTACTTTAGAAGTTCGTTTATATTACAGAATCTATACCTACTTACATTGAAGGTTAAATTTCAGTTCCATGTTGCCCTTAATTTGCATTTTACCTACTTGGAACTAAATCTGGTCCCGAACTTGTTTCTCATCCACTTCCTTCCAAAGTAGCGATCAAAATCAAACTTGCTCAAATTTGCAATGGAAATATCTTTTTATTTTCCCTTTGAGCTGTCGAGGTTTAAAGGGCCCCGGGTCGTCAACTGCTTAAGGATATTAAACTTCCTAGCTGCGGCCTTTACATTGTTTAAGATGATACTTTTTTACTAACCATGTTTATTGTTTTAAAAATAAAAGCTTTGAAGGCAACATAATCTAAGTCTGATTACTTTTTAAGCAGTTAAATTCAAAGACGGTATTTTAGAAGATGCGAATATAAATTAAAATTTTGGAAGTACTTGCTACGTTATATTTTCTGGGAATCGTGAAATAATAATGCTTGTTTATTTATCGGCTAGTTAATATTGACGATCTAGTTACCAGTGTTATAAACTACCGGTTTAAACAGCAAACATCCGCGTTAAGTGGTCTGATCTGGTTTGAATTTTCAGAAACTACGTGTAACTTAGTTTTAAAGCTGATAATTACCTATACAGTTTTAGGGCACCTCCTCTAATAGCTACAGAAATAATAAAACATGAGAGTTTTAAATATGTACCTACATTGTACTACTCAATTTAATATGAATATTGGCTTGCATTGTTCACGGTTGAGCACAAAGGTAAATGGTATTAAAAATGTGTGTTTCTTATCTTAATGATATTAATTAGGTCATTTGTGCAAGGTAAACGCTATATCGCAAGTTATAGTTAAATATAAACATTATAATAATTAAATATTGACTATACATCACTATTTTATTAGTTATTATTTTAACTCCAAAGTTGCGTGTAAGATATGGCTACCTAGCACTTAGTCCACCTGTGGCTACTTATTATCTTGTTTTCTGCCTTTGTGCAATTAGGAATCTATGATGTTTATGATAGTTTACAAAAACTGAAAAGATGGGTTTCCTATATTTATTGATTTCCAATGGCTCCGTATGCCTACCCATACCAAGCTATTTAGTGTTATCCATTGAAAATTGTGGCTAATGCCGAGGGAAGCACACGGGTTAGAGGAGGGCGGCCTGCGGGCTTAACCGTCTTTGACTTGGCAAATACCGGCGCGCGCAACTACCTACAGATATCCGCCGCACGCAATACTGCTAACAACTACAAGAATAATTTAAATTTAGAACAATCTTTTTATAATACCTCTATATTTAAAGCTTTAAAAACATTTTTCAACTGCGTACTTAAATTATTTAGGTGAGTGGGAATTTATCAAGAAAGTTAATGCCCATTTTTAAAAGGTGATAAAAAGGGTTAATGATAAAATATTGTTTGTGGTTGCGAATTGCGATAAGCTTTCAGTGCTTTCAGCGAGCAAGCGAGAAAAGCAACTGGCGGGTGGCGGTGTGGCGGGGTGGCGTGAGGGGGGGTGCTCCTCGCCCCATGCCATGCTCGCTCCGCCATCGCCCATCAGTCGCCCCTAAGTCTCAGGTTTGCGCGCAGCATCCCTTCACATTTTAACGCTTCATATTTCACAAATCTTTGTATAATCTTACTTAATTCTATCTCAATAGAATGTCTCTTTGTGCGACGGAAGGTATATAGAAGGATAAAGGCAGTTTCCAATAAAAAATGGCTAACAAAAGCTTCATTACGTTGGGAGCCGGCTTGTTATTGTTTCACATCGGGGTGTTGTCAGCGCAGCCTTTTCCAGTCGAGAAAATTGCAGTGGGTAAGTACCAATATATTCATTATAAAGTAAATATTATGAGTTACGTTTAGCAGATTTTTCGATTTTCAATATGTAAGTACATACTTTATCTTATTTTTATTTAAAGAAGAAGTACATACTTATTACCTTTGTGTTTATTTATACTGAAAAAAATAAGGGTCCTTATTGTTTACACCTAAATGTTTTATCGTGTACTTTATGGCTTAAATAAGTTATAATCATTTGATATTATCAACATTACTTAATATAAGATAGTTGTATAAATGTAAAACTTCCAATATCGTAGTGTTTTCTTTCTCTTTCACTTTGAGGTTAGAACTGTGACGTACGTTACGTCTCGCTTACACGCAATGTCATTGGTGTTGTTGCTATCTCTTTCCAACTCTTAACTTTATTTGACTTTATAAGGCTTTTCGCAAAGGTTTTGGAGTACTGTATCTAGGAAGTGGACAATTATTTTAAAGGCGAAAGGTTTTTTGGCGAGACTGGAAAGTATGTAGCCTTTTCTATATTTTAGTTCTATTTTTATTTCCTAAGGGGCATTACGGGTATTGTGAAACGCGCTATTGAAATGTTTATTGTTTACAGTGTAAACAATGAAACAAATCGACTTCGTGTAACTTACAAATTACAAAGGGGTTTGAATATAAATGTCCTACCTAAACTTGTGTATGTACCTTTTTCGACAAAAATGGCGGCAGTCTATGAAACATTCACTAATCGATAGTTCAGGTCAATACAAATCGAAAGTACCTATAGATGAAAAAAAATTGATAAAGCGTCACGTTTCCGAGATTAGGCTGTCAAAGATAGAGTAGTGGCGCCAGTATTGGAACATGAAAAATTGTGTTTTGGAGCTATTAAATGGCACATATTGTAGTGGAAATTCCTACTAGAAGTTAAATGAAGGATTCTGCCTTATTTTAGAAACCCCCCTCCCTCCCCCCAAAGTGCTCAGCTTGTAATTTTTACTATTTTAGGTATAAATATGGTGGGAATTTAGAGTGGTTTGAAAATAAGAGTTTTTGAAGCAATTTATGTCAACTCCCAATACCCCCCCTCAAGTACTCCCTTTCTTTTATTTTGTTACTGCGCTGCCCTGAATACATGCTAAAAGGGGTACTGGAACTTTAAAACCAACAAGTCTGATTTTTACAGTAGCGATCGATCGATCCCCGTTCGGCGTCGATGGATGCCGTTCGTACGATTTATACAATAGTACTTAACAACATACGTAGATCGTATGTTTAGATCTGTTAATAGTTGTTAATTTCTATAATTAGTGTTTATTATAAGTGATGAAACTGATGATCTACCAAATAAATAAATAAAAAATATAGTTCCAAATAAAAACACGATAGAAAATAAACTTCAATTGACACCTAAATATAACTTCTAAGGAAAAAATTGAGTGAAAAAGTGATTCTAAAAAAATATCTCCACGTCAATAGGAAGACACCTTTAAAGTAAATATTACGTTAAAATTCGCATTTTTCCTAGGTTGTACCTACCTTAGTTTTATAACCATCATTATTATATGGTCAACGAGAGAATGCGTTCCTGACAGGTGGTGATTGTCTTGCCGATATAACTTCGAGGCGGCGTTTAATTTACGATATATTTTTTTTGTTTATTTGCCCAATTAACAAGTAACAAGCTATAAAAACTACATTATTATGTTAAATTATAAACAATTACATAAATTTGCACTACAAATAAATTTTAAACTTAAGAAATCAATCATTATCAAAAAAATATACTGCGCTACTACAAGGTTTTGGCAGCCGGCCATTTTTTTGTGATGTGGCAAAAATAACAGTCAAAATTGACGAAAAGTAACGATTAACGGTTATGTATATCAAAATAATAGTTTAAAAAAAATAAAAAGGACGCTTTTAGCACGCACTAAAAATTATAAAATAATAAGGACAATTCGGATATTCAAAAGAAATCGTGGAGTGTTTATAAGTATGTATAATCTTTACTCTTTTTGGACAAAATGCTCCACGTTTTCTTCGAAAAGCCCGAAATGTATTATAATTTTAGTGCATGCAGTTATTTTCGAGATCTGTTTTTTTTTTGCTGGAACTGGCAGAAAATATGTTATCTATAATCTTGTTTATGTAGTGTAGAGCGTGCCAAAATATTATACATACATACATACTCTCGAAAAACATAACCTCCCTTCTGATTTGGCGCAGTCGGGTAAAACTAACAAACGAGAATAACGAACCACATTGTGATATTCTTAGGTTGCTTATTGTTTCTTTATAATAGGTATCTAGGTAATAGGTACAATAGTTATTATTTAAATCTAAATGACCACTAAAAGTCCTACACAAAAGCAAATAATTCGACGTCAACGAAACAAATTGTGATCATAATATTTAGTTTCTCAGAGCAGGAGCGTGAAAAGTTTTAACAATATTTGGATGAAGTTCCCAACATTACCAGCAACTGAAGTTATCTCGGTGCTACTTTCTGATACATCTTATATTGCAGACATTGTACCGACCAACTTTTGTACGCTTCTCGTCGTACAAGAACATGTTCTTAAATAAAAATTACATTTCGAGCCCGAATCTTCAAGTTAGTTGTTGCCAAAATGTGTGTTTTTTTTAATAAAACCCTGTTGACCTCATTATGAACAATGATTTCTGAAATCTTTCTTCCGATAATCCCTTTTCTGCAACATCGCCTCTGTGTGAAGTTCCTAAGCCTAGTGGAAACCTGAAAATCGTCGAAAATCTAAGAACATATTACTTAATCCACCTTATGGGCTTCGAAACAATCTTAATAAATTCAGTAACAAACTATTTCTAGACAGATATCCAACCAAAGTGCTTTAATGTCGAGACACTGTACTCGACTTTACGTCAAGTATTATAATACTCGTAATAAAATTACAGTGAACCTGTCTTTGTCGCTCGGATAATAACACGGCGTCTAAAATTAAGAGGTACAGAGAGCAAGAACGTGACCAGTCCATGCAATGAAGATTTTAACATTTTAACTCTCAACTTATTTATGTGACATAAAATGTAATTACGTGAAGAATTCGCATGTAAGCCTCTGGCTGCTGGCCAGCTGCCTCAAGCAAGAAACTCCGCACAACTTTGAAAATTATCTTCGCCATAATGAAGCGTCCGCAACGTAAAATGTATTAACAAAATAGGTAACTAATAAATAAATGCACCACAAAAAAACATATTTTCCTTTTTAGAACACAGTGTTACTTAAGTAGTTAGAATAGGTAGTAGCATCATACATACGTAACGTTTCCCAAAAGATACAATGGAAGACTAATGGTATTCACTCATTCAATTTCATAGAAATTCACCCTAAATACAATTAAATGCGAATGAGCTGTTTCGAGGCTTCTGAATTGTACGAAGCCATAAAACTTATTTTATTAGTTCGATAACCTCCGAGCAAGACGCTAACTTTATTGAAATGAGCAGCGATAAGGAGCTGTATACGATTCAGTGATTTTCTGAATAATTGAATCCTGAATTGTATTAAAAATGCAGAGCCGAACATGAATTTATTCGCGTACGATGTTTCTAAAGCGACGCCAACATCAATGAAAAGGCGGTGTGCATGCACACTCTCAGTTCATTGCACATTTTAGGTGACACATTACCTCTACCTTTCAAAGCCCAACAACCGTTATTACGCTGTAATACGTCTTTAAGAGGATAAACGTGTTCTCTTTATTTACCTGTATGAACACCTACAAAAATCTTTCGCATTTTCTATGTACCTACAATCCTACATAGCAACATTATACCATGAGGTCCTAACTCGGCCTTTTCCTAAAGGGCAAAAACTTAGAGCGGATTTTTTCAAATTAGTCGTAAAATTGAATAGCGTCCATCAATTTTGTAAGAGTGGCGGGATCGAAACTTTTTTAAGGTTATGAACTGTATGAATCTTCGTGGTTCGGATCCCGAATTTTTTGCTACAAGAAAGCAATCTTGCTGAAATGATTTGGTATAACAAAAGACGCAATCTATCCACCAGCATATCTGCAGACCCGATGGATTTGGACAAGTCACTATTTCGTAATATTCGACAGAAAACGCAACGCAATTTTGCTTTGTCTTGTGCTTAGTAGATAGTTACTTCTAGTAAGATATTAATAATGTCCGAGCAGAACCAACTTATTTGAAATTTAAACAATATGAATAATAACTGCAAGTTGAATGTTAGCACAAGAGTTCTTTGTTATGGAAAAATATTTGTTATGCGTAGTAATATTGCAAGTTGTTGTTATAGCCACAGAGCAGTGGTCGCCCGGGTTCCGCTAAGCTTTTGTAATGTTGAAAAAGTTTCTTTTAATCTTCTTTTAATGAAGTTACGGTCTCACGGCCAGGTAAGATACTTCAACAACAAAATAGGTTTTAACCCAGTTTTAGCTACGTTACAAATATAATATAGACTTTATATAGACACAATTGTTTAGCAATAAGCATCATATTATACAAGGTCTTTGTTTATTAAAGAAGTACCTACTCAGTAAGTTTTCTTACATAATGTTTAAGTAAGTAACAAAAATGCTGATAAAATCGGTAGAGACTATTTTTACACACTAATATATAATACTTCACCGTATTTCGGTGTAATACAGAAAGAAATGACGTGGCAAATAGAAGAAATATTGCTAGAAATGGAGCTTCGAATGGCTCTTAGGACATAATGTTCAAATGGCGGGAGAGAAAAAAAGACATAGTGATAGTGGGCGACAAGTAAGAGTAAGGAAGGCAGCCGTTCGGTGAGTATTAAAGGAGCCAGCGAGCTGTGCCTTCAGTGATTCAGATAAACGTTTCGGTCAGCACCTATATATCAAGCCGATGACGTTTTCCAGAATACGGGCGCTCGCTTTTTCACTATATGTCCGATAAAGATGTCCAGTGAAGTGTCGCTCCACTTGTTTCTGGTGCTTTCAAAGAAAATAATTTATTCTTCGAAGTCAGTTGATATCATTTAGAAATAGTCCTAGAATTGGCAAATAAATCCCTGAGAATAGTAAAACTTGATCAAGTACTTTTTATTTACCTCTATTCGTTTATGTTAAAAAGTTTGCAAATAAGCTATTGAACACATTTTTGTAAGCCGATTCTTCGGATTTTGAAAAACAATTTTATTTTATTAGTTCTAAATAGAATTTTTCTAATCTTTCTTATAAAACTTCGGTAAATCCCTAGGATAAAATCTTTGATAAAATATATGGATTTTATTGAAAAGTGGATTAAATAGAAATCTTTTTTGCAGGCGCAATCTTCGATCAGAACACAGAAGAGATTCAAAACGTGTTCAAATATGCGATGACTGTGCACAATCAAAACATCAGCAGCCGTCGATTGGAGCTGCAGGCGTACGTTGATGTCATCAATACTGCAGACGCTTTCAAGCTTTCCCGCCTCAGTGAGTATTCATGGAGCCAGGGAACAATGTAGAGGCCGCCGTCTAATTTAATTGCATTGAATGTGTTAGGGATATCGGCTCGGCGCAATAGCGCGCTTTTATTTTTACAAACTACCGCAGTGATTTTTAATAGAGAAACCCTTTTGAAATAACGTTTCAATGTAGTTTTAACGAATTTTAGCTCGCACGTTTTCTTAGATATTGATGCTTTATAGTTTTAAGTTAAGTTGGTATATAGTTATATGGCAAAATAATCGCAAATTAGAGAGACACGGAAAACATAGTCATAGCTAGGTTCTAGTTCCATATGTCTGATTTGCCGTTTATCAAGTTCTTTATAATAATAATATTGATAAATTCTACGTACTAACCTAAGTAATTGAAGTCAAGGTGATTCTGAAACGCAGATATCTATATATATAAAACGACAAAGTATTTGCGGTATGTTGAGTCGAATAACTTCCTTTTTTAGCTTTTCTTACAAAAACAGTTCATTAAAATTCCGGTAAAGGTGATATCAAGTCAGCAAGTACGCAAAAGCTGCAGATAATAATGGTATCACAAAAAGCATCGCTTTCATTCGATATCTAAAGAGCCGGCCATCTTGTTTTGTCAACAGAAAAATATTACGATAGATAAACATAACAACGTATTTTGTGCGTCTTAGAAGATGAGAATAATACAAAAAATACTGACGCGGAAATTAAAAGGAGAAACAAAAGTAAATTGCCCGTGAAAGGGGATGAGCGGCGACCGCGGACCAACGCGAACCGTCGCCGGGCGGCGAGCACCCAGCACCGCAGACTATGCCTATTCGCTCTAATGACGAATACTTCCCGTCCTCTTTTGCCACAAGCTCTAACTACGCCACTAAGTCGACTTTTCCAAAAATTAAAACAACGCTCAGCGAACTCTAGCCTGCTAGCAAAACAAAGAGACGTACTTACCTAGTTTCACAAATGTATCTTTGTTGAAGAGGCAATATTGTATAATGCTCGTACATTTCAAACCAAAGCAAATGCTCGGTGTAAATAGGTACATCTACGCAATAGTTATAATTTAATATGACTTATTACTCAAATACACCAGATATGTGTAGTGATAAATCAAAACAGCATCTTGTAATAAATTACAATGTAACGTTTGGTAGTCAAATTTCACTATAAGGTGATATGTAAATGCATGTAAATTAAAGTACTTACCTATGTATCTACTTAACTATTAGGTAGGTATCTATAGTGTCAGACAAAATAATGGGTTTTGATACTCGTAGCTCGTAGTATTGTTTGTAGCTAAGTTCGTAGCCAAGTTCGTAGCATTCTCCATAATAACTTTGGTTTTGATGAATTTAAGGTATTACAAAAAAAGATTACAAAATATTGAAGTTCTTTTGTTTGTTCAGGTCATTTTACTATTAATTTTATAATATTTTTGGGCGTTATAATACAATTGCACGTAATAAAACTTACTTATGTAAAAGAAAATAATAATAATAGGTAAGTATTTCCAAACGATTTCTTAGTATTATAATCTTAAAATACAATCAAATGTCACTTAAATTCCAGTTAATACATTTGAAAAATCGTACATGAATTCAATTTTGTACGGCAGAAAGCCCCTCAGGTTGACACCGTCGTCGTCGCCTTTATAAGTTCATTTTCAATATTAGACGTTCGCCCAACATACCTCCCATTGTAATTGCACCCAAACCCAATTATCTTAAAAGCCTGTCAAGGAAGCTAAATTTAATGAAGTTGAAAATAAAGTGAATTGTCTTATTTAATCCATCTTCGCATTCAGAGTTTTTTTTAGCTAGTCTTAAAGATATTCCAGATTTTACTGCAGTATTTGTTAATTTTTGTTACGACAAGTTTGTTTCGTTGGTTTCGGTGATTGTGTTTCGTGTTTTAGTGAATAACAAGTTCTACTGGCAACATTGAATGTTATTCACTTTGTTAAAGGACGGTTAGGTTTAGACCACATCTAAACAACTATAAAATAAACAATGACTGGATAAATACCTCTACACACAGAGAGCAAAAATAAGTACAAAAGTGGTAATTCCGCAGATCACAAATCAAAAAACGGGAGTTTTTTTTACCACAAAGCAACCACAAAGAGTTTACACGTCCTACCTAGCGCAAGTCACACGTCAGTCATAAAAATTTAAAAATTAAAAGAAAAATGGTGGCAATCTCGGTGACAATGATGTCAAACTTGCCGTTGTCAATCATAAAAGTGTAAACAAGTCATGAAAAAGGGAGAAATTGTTTATTACAATAATCATGAGTCATGAGTATTACACAAAACCATTACAAAGATGGTGTTTAACAGAGGATTTATGAAATCAGTTTAGTGAAATCGATTTTGTAAAATATACTGCAAACTGAGAAGTTACACACAGAAGTGGAAAGTGTAGGCCATACAAATGCTATAGTAACTCTCATTTAAAGAAAAGCCAGTGCAATAAAAGTAAGTGCTTCAAGTAGCAAAGAAAAGGGCTGATTTCTTTTAATAGAACTTGAGTAGACGTAGAACGTACCGTACAAAATATTTCCAATCAGCTTTATTTACTAACTGCAGAGTTCTCGCTTTGAAATAGGTATCGACACATTTTTTAACAAGGTTTGAGACTTATGCTTCTTCGTTTAATTATTAAAACGAAGCACAACCAACAATTTTAAATGTAAACAATAAAGTTTTTGGTTAAATTGTTTGAATTTTAAGTATTAGCTGAATGTGTTCAGGACTTTAGTAACGTAATTGCTGTATACAACAGTTTTAAAACATGAGTTTTTTGCTCAGATCACACAGCCAGCGGGCGAGCGATTGAGCAAGCCAGAACATCGTTTACATACTTTTGTAACGGCTGACGTAGCAGTATGCGGTGTGCATTCAAGTATGGAAAAAGGCGGAACGATGCTTCGATTCGGTCGCCCGCTCGCTCGCTGTTAGTGAGGCCTGAGCTTTAATCACTAGCTGACAAATAGACTTTAATTAAAAAACGACTTATCCACTAAAAGAAAATCTGCGTCGCCTTCTTTGGTTTTACTGCCAGTTGTAAAAAAGGTCGTTAGACTTATTTATTTTATATAAGGTAGGTATCATGCCATCTTTTTCTTATCTAGTAAAGACGGAGGCCTTGCCCAGCAATGACATGAAGTAAAACACCTGTTTTATTATGATTCTAGCGTTTTTGATTCATTTCCTTCAGCTGGATGTAATTGTATTAACATTGAATTGAATTGTGAACAGTATGCAACCAGTTTGCGAGAGGAGTCTTCGCTATGCTGGGCGCAGTCAACCCTGAATCCTTTGACACGCTGCACTCATATACAAATACCTTCCAAATGCCGTTTGTGACTCCATGGTTCCCGGAAAAGGTAAGGTGTTTTTTATTCTATTTTGCGTTTATAATACTACTTTTTATAGTGTAAGTGTACTCAAGTCCTATTGTTACGTAAAGTTGTAATGATCCCTAAAATCTCAATTAAAACGTTTTTTCATGTACCTAATGTTCATTCTCTAATTCTGTTGCTATATTACATTGAAATTGTCGCTATCACTTCGATAAGTTAAGTTTTTATCTCGGATAATTTCTGACGACTTATATACTATTAAATCTTAAAGCGAGCCTAAGAAATAACTTTTGACAATGTTATTACAGAAAATAACGAAAAAACCTGTCTAAGTAGAATTTTTGCCTTTTTTAAGCTAATAGAGCTCTTACCAGCCATTACAGCGTTAACTTTGATGGATATAAATGAATTCCTAGGAAAGTGTTACGGAGAAGTGTCTGTCCTGGCAGTCATTAGTTTGATTCAATTTATAAGCTAAAACTGACGGACACCATTTATAAAGATTAACAGACCGATTTTTGCTATACTATGCGTGAAAAAAACAGTAGGTACTTAAAAGAACTTCCCAGCTTTCAATGTTAAAAATGTGTTTTCATTACCTTTTAAAAGACCTAATGTACAATCCTACTTCAAGAAAAGTCTTCAAATAAATTATGTAAGTAAAAATTACCATTCTATTTTTTTAGGTAATACCGCCTTCATCTGGCCTCATAGATCATGCAGTGAGCATGAGGCCAGAATATCATAAAGCAATTGTGGATACCATTATTCATTACGGCTGGAAGGATATCATCTACTTGTACGACTCGCATGACGGTAAGTTCCTAGCTTATATAATTCTGTAATAGAATATCGTATAAAATGTAGGTAAAATAAAATAACAAACATTAAAATTGGCTCAATATAAAACTGCTTATCTAACTTGTACGTCTATTGTCTTCGCCTCGGAAATATTATTTTCTTTAATAAATAAAACACTACGCTTTTGTTGCTAGTCTGCATAATCTATTCTGAGATAACATTTAAGGACGAGGCGGTGGAACTCCCGTTGTTTTTTCGGATTAACTTTTTAATATCAGGGTATATTAAGATAAAGAGAGATGGGCCAGCCGAGCTAGCGTCACTGTGGAAGAGTCGACTCACTATTTTCTCTTTATCGTTTTGCTTTACAACAGAAATGGTGCTTTTATAAATCGTAAATTGTACCACTGGCTGGGATTACAACGGAGCTGACTCCTCCGATAATAAAATGTCGACTCGAAAGAGATTGCGGCTGAAACCGGGGGCTGGCGCTAATAGTCTCTGCACCCGCTTTAATGGGGTGTCTATCACCAATACGAAACGCCGCTGCTCTTATTTTTAATCTCACTACCCACACATTTTCGTCTTTTAATCTATTTTATGAACTTTTATTTCATTTTTCAATATATGGATCGTCTTCTCTTAAATTCAAAACGTTTTTAAGAAATGTGTAAGTATCTAATACTTGTAGAGGTGCTTTCTTCATTATGCTGTATTGATTATATTAATCCCGTGTTAATCTAAATCGATAAAAATATAATTATTAAAGAAAAGAACTCAAAAGCATTTCCTTTCATTACAAAACTGCAGCCGTATTCTTAATTGAAATAAGTCTTTTCACATTTTACCGTCTCGACATAATTTTCAGCTTTGCTAAGTCACCTCGGCGGATATTTTCATCTTTATTTCAAACTCTCTGAGCTTTTGCGCGGGCAATAAATAATATTTATAGTACAGAAGCTGAACACCTCATTCGGGACTGCCCTGCTAACGTAGTAGGTCCGAGTTATGAAAGTTTCCTGGATTTATAAGCAAGGAGTTTGGTAACGGCCCACACGTGCTATTAACCAGCAGAGTTTGCTCGGAACATGTATCGAACAAAAGATTTTGCATCATTTCTGAAGTTACTGCAGTCACACAGTGCTATAGAACATTGCATACAACAATCCAATACCGTAGTGAGGTATTCCAATTTGTGGTTAGCTTCCATTAGCTGGAGGAGTTTGATTGTGTTAGGTTATGTTGATTCACAAACATTTTTTATGAACTATGCCACGTTTTTGGAGTTTATTTGTAAGTAATATGAAAACAACCTTGTTATTTTCACCTTTGGTTTTTAAACAGCGCGAT
Organism: Anarsia innoxiella; assembly: GCA_947563765.1. Taxonomy (NCBI): domain Eukaryota; kingdom Metazoa; phylum Arthropoda; class Insecta; order Lepidoptera; family Gelechiidae; genus Anarsia; species Anarsia innoxiella. The sequence continues at coordinate 7,784,801 of OX387390.1, forward strand.
ACCTCACGTAAAAAAAATCGACAAACAAGCGGAAGTTGCCCTTAGGATGGTGGATCACTATTGTGCATCGTTTCTTCCTTTTTTAAGGATATCATGCGCCATGGATTCCTTTGCTAGAACAACAAAACGCAGAAATGTGTCCTCTCTCTCTCTTTTAGATTTCAGTTTTATAATTCTGTAACGATACTCAATAGATATGATGTATTATTCGATTAAAGCACTCGGTTCTCTCCCTTGATTGTAAACTTTAACGTTACCGAGCAAGATTGCAAGACCACCTCTGCACTAAAACTGCACCTAATGATATTACTGAGTCTTTCTTTCTCATTGCACGGTTTGCTTTGCTCGTTCTTCGCTAATAGACGATATAAAAGTAAATTGCTCAAGGTAATCGAGGTTACCTTAGCTATATTTTTGACGGAAAAACTTTAACCGACACTTCGCACTTGAAAATTGTTGGTTAGAAAAGTAACATACACTATTATGTTATTGATTTGATCCTCTGAAGTATTTTGTTATTCAAACGAGGATGAAATGATTTACTCGATTGAATTCAGCAAGATAATATTATTCAGTGATACTGATGCGGTTACCACCTTTCATGCATCGCTGCATCTGCTGGCATTTGCCAAACATATATTCCTAAACCAATTTAAGATCTGCAATCTATACGATATTAACTCAATTTTGAATAATCATTTAATGCATTCATTTTAATATCAATAATTCAGTAAAAACTCGTTGGAATGGAATTATCCTCTCAAATCCGACAAGATTACATCTACAAGTAATCACATTTCATTCCCAGAGTACCACTTTACTTTTGAGATCTCATAATTTCACAAGAGTAGAGGTAAAAAGAATATTGTGTCGAGTTGCGCACTCAGCCAGACCGCAACATCAAAATGTGAATTTATTGCAAATAACCGAGAAATTGATATTTATGCACCGTCGTAAATTGTGTCGGAGGAAAGAAACTTTGACTTGAGTGGTTTGTAACGAGGCCTTATAATAAATAAACAACAAAACCAAGTGCTAGGGTCTTAACTAGCTTAAATTTAATTTGGCTGATTGCTGTACCAATGAACGTTAATTATTTCTTGTACCTTGTCTTGTGGATTTTCCAACTTTAGTTATTTAGCGATATCATTTGACATAATTTATTGTTTTGTTAAAGGCTACTTCAACATTCGTTTATTTGTAGAGATTCTTTAAGTTAGTTATACGTATCTTTATGTAAAAAGGAGTGGGATTAAGAATAGGGAATGTTGTTTTGGGCTTTGTGAGTTTCGATGGTTTCATTTGGTTTATCGTAGTTAGTTTGAAGGGTTATTATACCTTGAGGGCTATTGAAGTAATTGTATTTTGGCTTATAAACAATAATGAATATTAATCGTGTTTAAGGTTCTCAAGGAAATGAGCCTTGACTCAATTTCCATTGAACTTGTTTGTAAAAGTAAACAAGTATACAAACGTGGCTCGCTCTTTTTCCTGCTTTTTGGTGGACTGAATATACAAATTACCTACCTAACGCTGTCCTTACTAAGTAGTTAGTTATTTATCTCAACATTTAATTTGTGTGATTCGAATTTATAGAAATAATTCTTATTCGTATTGTTATTGAGATAATCAATTTTTTTATATTTGAACTAATTGTGTCTATCGTTCTGCATGTGGCGGGCAATACCTACTGGATGCTAACTGGTCAGCTCTATTGTCTGTCAGTCCGTTCGTCTGTTACAACTTAGTATTGATTGGGATCCACAATCCACATGCACTACCTACATGTAGTTTAGTAAATGATTATTACGGTACTGACTATTCCATCCACAGATGAGACCCCTTAGATACAGATTTAGCAATTAATATCTCAATACCTAGTTTAATTTACGTTAGTAACTATTTAGTACTCTGTGGTTTAATATCGAAACCTACCATCTTTGTAGCTTTTGATAATACATTAATAAAGAGATAGCCTCTTTACCACTTTCTCTGTCATAAATGAAAAAAAAAATTCAGTAAAGTAAAGTTACATTAATTGGGCGTCTTCTAAATTGCCGCGGTGATTTTAAACGAGCTCAATGTTTTTCGTCAAGGAGACGCCCGCGAAGTAATATTGTTCCTTTTGCTTTTGAAGTCGCTTCGATCAATCATGAACTTTGGTCATTAGATTAAATGTCCAAATTTCAAGGAAACTGTGACATTTATAAGGAAAATAGTAACTTGTGCAGTTACAACTCGGAACAAATCCAGGAATTACCTGTGTATTATGATGGATGGAAGAAACAGATACTTCGTATATAGTACTTAACTTTAAATATTTTATGTAGTGTTGATAAATTGGCGTTGCCAATTCGCGTCATATTTTTTGTATGAGTAGATAATTAGATATACTCGTACCCAATCCGTGAACATTTTTGTGACTGCAAAGTCGTAGCGCGATTGCTACGCCGCGGCGGCTTTTAATGATTTTATCTAACAGTATCTTGGTATATTAATTTCTTTTATTTTCCTTGACTAGACATAAAAAACTAGTAAATTACTAGTAAACTGTGAAACTATGAGCTCTTTAAGGTATTTAATTATCAGTACGCGACTCACTACGAAGCTGGTTAAATATATAGATAATTTTAGAGGATGTTAAAGAGTTCAGTTCATATTTCACATGTATTAAGACTTTGGCACACGTTACGTGTAGCTTTGATCATGCCAACTAAGAAACTTAGGAGACTGAAACTAAATCCGCTCTTACACATTTCCACAGTAAATTGCACATACCACAAAACTAGTGTTGAATCTGAGTTTAACGTGAACCTTACACTATAAGCTTTAGAAGCTAAATGTTAACTTTAAAGTTAATTAATTTAATTACTTACTCGTAAAAATGTCTTTACGATAGGTATGTTAGAAACATAATAAACTTCAAAGTGAGTTTCTTTCGATGAATGTTTGTTATTCTTTCAAGCAGAAAGCATTGAACAGACTTTAATGACTCATTTATTTCTTTAGTTTACAGGATTTTTGTCGGCGCATAAAACAGTCATACGATAAAAAATCAGATCCGATACGCAGTAAGTCAGATTACGGTGCAAGTATTACAATATGTAAAGTATAAAAGACAACGCGTAGGAATTGCCAAACAAAAGCTACTGCCATAATTAAGGTAGTTGTATGTATTTGTAAGTACCTTTTGTCAGAAATCCATTTGCAATACTCGGCTTGTTAGCTAACTCCACGTCTCTTCGTCGCAATATTAAATAAATCGAATTCCAATGCGTCGCACGCGCGAGTGCCTTCCTTATTACCACATTTGAAAATGTCCCTGCTTTGTAATAGAATATCCGTCTCTTATACGCTTTATAAATAATATTTATTGTGACAATAACATTTACAATGGAATCTATGCGGTACTACGTGATACACCACCTAATAGTGTTGTTTTGATTACCACACTAGCCGCTTATCTGCGTTTACTAATTTGATCATTATTAGCGACTCTACTTTAATGACTATTCTGAGTAACGATAATTGAGAAACACAATAGTAGGTATGAGAAGCATTTTATAGATAATATTGATTTTAGAAAGATTTTGTAATAGCTCAATTATTAATTAAATATTTTTAAGTAACTTTATAATAACTTCTATTTAAAAATGCTTAACTCACAACAGATAGGTATACATTGGTCCTTGATGTGGTTCTAGTTTTAAGTATCTATTTATCTCTCACTGGAAATTTCCGATTATTTAATGTTGTGTAGCGAGGCCGGTAAACAAGCGAAAAGGGAACATGGTGAATATTGATACCCGATAGTTTATTAAAATACATATTCGCTTCGCTACGATTTCCATTGAAACCAGCTAGGCCTTAGGGGTTGTATAACGTTAGACAGACGTTCGTTTAACGAGATCTGAAATTTGGATTTACATCCAGTATATTTGGTGAAACGGAAATGAAGATCTCGAGGTCTGTTATGCCGTGTATGCTATCAATTTACAGTCTATTTGCTCTAAATACATATTGATTATGGACTCAGAATATACAAATTTGATTTCAATTTCTTGTTTGTAGTGATTGTTTATTTTCGATTAAAAGTTATTACTTTTATTAATTTATTTGTTATTGCTTTATTGACCGCGGCCGCTGTTATTGTTCTTTTCGATTTCTCTCTTTTTTTGAGTATAAGTCGTAATACGTGAAAGAGTAACAAATATCTTTCCAGATGTAGTCCTAACTATTGTCATAAACATTCAAATACTAAGTATGAGTTTAAGGTAAAGTTCATTTCAAAAACATTGCAATTTTGTAGACCAAAATTGTATTACGCAGTTTATCAAAAACATAATTTTTCGTAAGTAGATTTCAGTTAGTAACACACCAAGCCGCATTTTTCTAATCCAATTTGTAACCAATAAGCGAAGGTATTGGAATACAGAGTTGAGTGAGATAGAAAAGAAAAAACGTATCAAATTAAATTGGCGGCGGAATAGGGCGCGACGGAGCGCTAACCACAAACTCACGTTTGTATATCATATTACTGTTTACGCGTTAACAATGTGCTTTTATGGAAAGATTATTCGGTTTTTACATAAATCCAGTTGGATTATAGAGTTATTTGTTAGATATGATTAGTCGTCTGGCAGTTACCGCATTAAGCAGGCTATTTTATTCCGCGGTAAAACTTTCAGTTGACAAATATGTGAACCAGAACAAACTAAATAAACTAGCATTGTATCTCCTACAAACATGTTTGAATAAAAGTTTATTTTGCTCATTACATAACTTTTTGTAAGTAAGTACCTAAAATGATTATAGAGCTGCATATATAATTCGGGTAACGAGGATAATTAAAACGAGGAGGGAATTTGCAACCAGTTATCTTTTACAGCACCTGAATGCCAAAGTTCTCTATAAAGTTAAGAACTTTGTTAACTAGCATCGCTCATAATCGTTGCATTTCGACGACTGCAGCACTTCGTAACAATTTTCAGTGGGGTTAACAAAGCCGCAGAACCATTGGCGGTAATTACAAGCTTGTATAGCTACTATAATTCTTGCCCAATCTGTTACAGTCGCACCAAGCAGTTGTACGAGTATAACATGGCCAACAGCAAAGTGATAGCTGGAATTTGTTAAATATTAAATTGAATATGAAAAAGTTTAACTGACTTCTACGAAATTTGATTTAAGTTTAATCTTTCTGGTATACAATATTGTGATGAAGAGAAATAAAATCGAAGAATTAATAATAAAAACATTTATCTATACTATATTAATATTATAAAGCTGCAGAGTTTGTTTGTTTGTTTGTTTGTTTGAACGCGCTAATCTTTGGAACTACTGGTCCGATTTGAATGATTCTTTCAGTGTTGTGTAGTCCATTTATCGAGGAAGGCTATAGGCTATATTTTTAAATTTAAATTCTAAATTAGGGATCCGTAATAAAATTGCTATTTTGTAACACAAGGTGTAAAATCGAAAACCTATTTTTGCGTGCGCTGCAAAAACTATTGACAATAGAAAAAAATGATGTACTACGGGTTTGTAGATCCCATTAAGACCTACAAAAAAGTCCGCGAGAACTTATATCTAGCTATCATGGTTTAATCACAATAACCGATTTTGTGTTCAAAATAATTATTAAATCGTCTGAAGGAAAAAAAACTGCGTTGAATATGTATCGTAATATTAATCTTTATCGAAATTAAGCATTATGTTATCAAGAGTATTTATGTAGAAGTAAAATACTTTTTGTTTCCTCTCAATCGGATATTTCGTTTAAAAGTTATCACGTGTGTAAGATGTTAAGAGTTGATACCTATTAATGAGTTATGGACCATAGAGTTTTTATCAACATAAAATCCTATAATAATCTTTTTCGAAATATATATTTGTTGATGATTGTAAGTATAAGATCTTTGAAGAGTATGAGAAATACATTTCTAAACTAACTCTGCTAAGGAAAACGAAATCCACGCGTGCTTGATGCAAGCAAGACAATGACCTGGCGGCGCGGCGGTCGAGTTCTTCTGCCACAAGAAAATAAAACGAAAAATATAATTTACTCAGAAGTACCTACTTTAAAATAATATTTTAACCCGGTTTAAAGTGGACGGACACTCCTGTCTGTAGTCGTAATTCTTATGTGTCTGGCTGAATGTCGAACAGATATACAGCTATTGCCTGCGACTTATACAATTTAATTTAATCTATATTTTTCTTAATATTATAAAGCTGAAAAGTTTGGTTGTTTGTTATGAACGCGGTAATCTCGGGAAATACGTATCTGATATGAAAACTGTTTAAATATTCAATAGTCCATTTATTGAGGGAGGCTATAATATAGGCAATATTTTATCTCGGTATTTCCACGGAAACGACAAAAACGCGGGTGAAACCGCGGGGCACAGCTAGTTTACTTATATATTTAGTAAAGACAGTTTATTACATTTCAATAAATCATTTCCAACCGAGATATTCTACAGATTTCGGACCACATACTGAAAATACTATGTATCTAATACAATGGTACAGTTGAACAGATACTTACACAATTTTGGGTAATGCAAAATATTAATTGATGTTGAGGCTTGAGGTAGTTTAAGCAGCTGACGTCACAGGCCATTAGTCGGCTGACGACAGTGGAAAACCTCAAGGGTCGCGAGTTCAAACGCGACACATGGTGAGAATAGTCCGGGTGCGGACAAAACTTTCACCGCATCTCTGGCCGCACATTTATCTCTTGACAGCAAAACAGTTTTGGATTTCCGTTTGCGTGCAGCTCCGGCTTTTGTATGTCCTCGCCTGTCGAGAAGAGATGCGCTTTGAAAACTGTCACACGCACTGACGTCCTTTATGAACTATTCACATCTCTTTTTCTCTTATGTAGATTTGCTGACTCAATTGGACTTTATCGATTTCTGGCTAAAACAAAAATAAGGAATATTCGAGAATGTTTACAGAATTGATATTTAAAATTGGACTTCAAATTCACCAAAAGGTCCCAATCTTAACTGAAATCTTGTATGTATGTATAGCCCTCGCCAATAAAGGTTATACCTACTATCGCATTTTTATCAGTTTCATTAAAACATTTAAATGTGTATTATTCCTATTATACTTGTATGTATCATCCCATTGGTATACCCCTTCACATAGAGCCAGGATTTTTATTTTTGCCTCTTCGGAGCACGCTTTGTCCCTTTTTCGTTTGGCTTGTTTTATATGGGGCGTTTAATTTGATAAAATTCGTGTGGACTCGAATTGGTTTAGGAAAGATGAAAATAGCACACTACGCAGCATATAAATGCGCAAATCTTTTTTGTTATAGTAACGAGTTTATCACAAAAAGACTATAAAATTGAGAGGCAAACCTAAACATTTTTGGAACTAAGTTTTGCCTTATGTTTGGCTATGTCAAGCTCTGTCTAGTTAAAACTTATAGCACATAAGTATTAACTTTTACATTTTAGCAAAATTGAAGTTTGAATTAAGTATTAGTCATTTTAAAAATGTATCGAACATTTTTTCGTTTGAAAACTATCCATCTTACAAACAGTGAAATAGTTTGGTTATTTTTTTTATCTTGTTTGTATGTTAGGATTACTGCGGCTTCAACAGCTTTACCAGTCTATGCAGCCGGGACGAACTGTGTTCCGAATCTCACTCGTGAAGCGAATTAATAACGCGTCAGATGCCATGGAGTTCTTGTTAGCTTTGGAGCAACATGACCGCTGGGGGAACAAGCGCATAGTACTTGATTGCAATGCGAAAAATGCCAAGAATATCCTTGTAGAACACGTCCGAAAAGTGCAATTGGGGCGAAGGACATACCACTATATGCTCAGTGGACTTGTGAGTATTGCTTCCGTTTTGTTGTTACTTGAACTCTTTTCTCGTTTAAAAGTACTTTTCATTCTTTTGTACACTTTTTCAATAGGTAACAAATTGAATTCGATGGTTTATATCCTAACTAGTGATAAAATACAACGGTCGAGCTCAATATCTGTAAGTTTGAGTAGAAGCTGAGATGTTTTAATTACTAGGTTATGGACGACCATTGGGAAAAGGAAGTGACGGAGTACGGCGCAGTCAATATAACGGGGTTCCGGATCGTCGACCACTCGCGTAAGATTGTGCGCGATTTCATGGACGGTTTACGTAGAATGGACCCCCGGTTCAAAGGGACCATATCGGTAAGTACCCAGCCTCCATTACGATACTCCATTTGACTCCACTACGGCTCTACTGGTTTAATCACGAACACCAATTTAGGATTATTGCATACTGAAGTCTATCAAACTTAGATTGTTCAAGAGCTAAGTTTAAATGTATCGAAAACAGCTCAATACATGCATACGTGTGCATATAGGTTCCTGTACTAAGCAGCTCAAGCAGAAAGTTGTTAGGCAGAGAGCTGAACTGTAAATAGGTATTTTTATTTTTAAATGATACTGTAGATACTGACCCAAAAAGTTACCTACTTAGGTCATAAACTAAAGCCACAGTATTTTAACAAAAAGTTGTTCGTGAACCAAATTGTTATTTGCATAAAACATGAATCGCCTAGATGAAAAATTCCCTTGGTAGATAAACACCGGGATTTATTCCGAACATGAAACCTCGGCTACCCAGAAAAGAGACTGCGCACCTCGTGCCAATTTTGAAGAAGAATAACACGTTTATGTACATTTCACTAACTCACGCATACCCTAATGAAACCGTAAGTGGGTGCTCCTGCATAAATTATTATCCCTTACAGTGTTGCGTTGTAGATGGTTCGTACAAACCGAGGCCTTTTTCCCAACATTGTACGCGAGAGAATTGTTCTAAAGTAAAGTTAACCCATCACGGTTGTTAACACGTTCTCAATGTAATTCGTGTGAAAATTGTGCCTCAGTATCTTGTGAACATACCGTTTTATTTTATTTCATTGCAAATATCATTGTGGTTATAGTGAAAAACGAATGAAGGGATGTAAATCTACGTTTTGGCGATAAGATTCTAGATATCATTTTCAAATGTTTATAGATAACTACCTACACCCTCATAACATCCCGGCAGACTTAGGTGCGACTCTTTCAGTACAATCAAGCAAATTCTGACGCACAGAAGGAAGTACAAGGAGAAAAACCTTTGCCCAGCAGTGGAATACGATAATCTATCAGTATTTGTACATATATTTCAACATTTTCGTCAAATATACGTGTTTGTTCAAGGCACAAACTGCTCTGATGTACGACGGTGTGCAAGTACTGATGGATGCGCTAGGTAGACTGTGGCGGAAGAAGCCGGATGCCTTCAGAAGTGCTCTGCGGCGAGCAGCCGGCCAAGCTAACTCCACAAAGGTCATTGACTGCAATCCTGGAAAGAGCTGGGTAGTTCCTTTCGAGCATGGAGACAAAATTTCACGGCTTATTAAAAAAGTATGTGCAGTATTACATTCCTTATTTTCTTCTTTTAAAATGGAAAATATTTGAATTTGAAAACATCTGACTCATCTGACTATATGTTTGTAATAAAATTGAGACAAAAGAATACAAAAACTATATTATTTCAGACGGATATTGAAGGTTTAACTGGTAATATTTCTTTCAACGAAGAAGGACATCGACATAACTTTAGTTTGCAAGTAGTTGAAATGACTGTTCAAAGCGCATTGCTGCAGGTAAGTAAATGGTTTTCTTAAACAGGCAATTACGCAAAATACGTATACTATACATCAATACCTACACCTAGTATCCCGTATCCTGCTATTACATTATGTTTTTTGACAACAAAGACGTCCGTTCTAGTTTTAATGCTGTGTTAATATTAATGTAGTCTTTTTTGCAACTGACTATATAAGTCTTTCTGTTTCACATTCACCCAGCTTCGTTTTAATATTCATATTGTAAATATAACCATGTAAATAAAAAAAAAATTATCTCTTTTTAGGCTTTCGTACATACATTATCGAGGAAGGTTTATTCGCTCCTTATTTTGTTTCCTGCGTATTTAATATTCATAAGTCACGGTTATTATACTTCCGGAGCAGAGATTTGTTTGTAAAAGTGTATAACACACCTTTGTATCGTATGTATCGTTTAACATCATTCAAGATGGGATATTCATACATTTTTCCTGAAATTTGGAAATACCACATGTAATGTAATCAATAACTTCATCTCTTTAAATAATTTACGACAGTATTACAAATATTCTTTCATACCACTCATGATACGATGTCTTATCTTAACTAAAGTAATAAACATGAAATAACCTCTTAACTTTTACCTTTCCGAAACACAAAGTTTTAAAACTCCAAAATTGTTACTTTGCTTTAACTTTAAAGGTTTAATATTACTTAACTTTGTTTTTACTTTCATTCTATAACTTGCTAATGATTTCATGCCGATCATAAATCAATAAGTGTGAGGGTTCAACTCTGATCTTTGGAACGGTTGGAATTTTATGAAAAGTTGTTGCAAACTGGTAAAGATATATATCGCAAGCCCTTTTAAATTAAGTGAATTGTAGGCAATGTTTTACAAAAACGCTAAATGTATTAATATAGTTCTTTTAAAATGTATTTAAAATTAAAAGTGCACCATGTTTAAGGATGGGAAGTCAACAGCGCTTTATGTGTTAAGTTTGAATGACTCTCCATCCTATTAATATATTATTTAAATTACAATGGGTTGTTCGAATTATTGAGTGTTTCGGTAATTCAACACAGCAGTGAAACCAGTAGGTTTTAATAAAACTCAACAGGCGTGAGTGTGATAAAGCCAATAATTTGTTACACGTGAACGGATATTTTGAACTTACTTATTGTAGTACACAAAAATTTTTGTATTTTTCATTTTCATAAAAGCAAGACAGAGTTTAGGTTAGAAAATTGCGATGGTATTCTGCACAAAATTTTCAATTTGGGAAGCCGAAGCTGGGAGGTGGCTAGTTGGGAATCAAATTAATAAATTTTAATAGAATTCCAGCCTCAGATAGTACTCAGAACAAGTTACGATAAAAATGTTTTACCAGGTGGGAACTTGGACAGACAAGCATGGTTTATCATTAATATCTCCGAAGTATGTCCAACTGCGGTCTCCGGCTTCTTTTGACACGAATAAGACGTATATCGTGACGACAATCCTGCAAGAACCATACATGATGCAAAAATCTGAACGTGGCCGACGCGATGACCAGCTACATGGCTTTTGTAAAGACCTCATCGACTTGGTTGCTAAGAAAATGGGAATTAAGTGTAAGCATAATTTCTGACAATAATCTTAATCGTAAACAGTTTTATCTATTTCTTATATAAATTAATAATTACATACTTTGTTTGTTTTACTAATATAAACTATGTTTTAGATGAAATACGTCTAGTAAAAGACGGGAAATACGGAAGTGAGAATCCTCCTGAGGGTTGGTCTGGGATGATGGGAGAAATTGTGCGTAAGGTATGTCTTTGTTTAATATTACTTTTTTTACTGCAAGTAATATCCAAACGCTTCTATCATTAAAGTACTAACAACTGGATCCAATATGCGCGTAAAATGTATCTACAACTTACTATTTAGTTACAACATATATTTTTATTAACATTACGTACCTAGTGGACTGATATCGCCGTAAAGGGGCATGCTACGAACCCTGCTACGGCTACACAGTCAAGAAGAAGCCCTTTGCCCACCTGCAGTGCCTTTGCACCCCAGCTATAAATATCACCCCATAAATAATAAAATAATCGTGTTTATTATTCTCCTATGAAATTTACTAAGCTGTTTATTATTTGCCTTCTTGAAATAACCTTTATTAACTTTTTTTTTAACGTTGCCTGAAAAGAACCTTTAACAACTGATCAACCTAATTTGACGGTGAAACTTTTCAAGATCAAATTAAAACCGCACCGACGGTTAGGAGAACATAAACAAAACGCGATTTGACGTGTTGTGGTTAACAAAAACGTTACAGCGCATACAGAGTGCTAATAAACAGCGGAACTCACTTTACGCCTGTCAGAATCTGAAATATTGCCAGTATTTCGAATGTAAACAAGTAATATTACCTACTTTTTCGACTGCATATTATGCCTAAGTAAATTATCAATATTAATAAACACTGTACTTATGTATTCCATAGCATTATTTTGATAAAAAGATAAATTTTGACTTGTTATTTATAATAACAAGAAAGAGACCACGTTACTAGCTCCGACGATTATCATACAACATGAACAAAAGCCGTGAAATTCAATATCGATGCAATAAATTAAATTTCTCAAAAGTCGAACCTTTCAACCGAGTTATATCGTACCTATCTTTTTATTACTATTTGAAGCAATATGAAGAGTTATTTGTACTATTTCGAGAAGTGCAGGCTCTCTTGAAAACTGTGACGACCTGCAAAGTATCTTAAGGTATTTAGAAAAGAAGTGCACTTGAATTCCGGAGTAGACACTTAATAGATTTTCAGCTTTTGATATAAAATGTTCCTCCTATTGGAAGAAGGTCGAACCCTAATACTTTACAGTTCATCTCCACCCAATCTAGGAGGGTACGGTAGGCCGAATAGATCCCTTGAAGGTTTGTTTATTGAGTCTTACAAGTACGTACCTATTCTCATATTTATAATTAAGGGATTCCTTGTAATATTAAACGCTCTACTGAAGAGACATATTTGTTCGATTTTTATTTTATTCTTTAAGTTTTTTTTATCTCTTAGAACAATTTATCGATACAAAACAAGTAACAATTCGGGGACACAGGCACATTTACTCAATTACCCTCTACTTGAGTAATAATACCTATACGTTAATATGAATAAGCAAATTGGATTCAAATACGTACTCATCGATTTTCATAAATCCCATGGAAGTGTATTGAGATTCAGCGCTTCATTTATCAAAATGGGCTCAACCTTTTGGGTATAATGTTATTAACAAGGGTAAATCTTATCGTGGTCGCTCTGATAGGTTGGTGTGTTAATAAAGAATTCTGTCTGTTTTAGGTGTATTTTGTTAATATGTTAATCTATGGGGAGGTTTATTGTAGGGTTGGGCCTTTGTCTCTTTTGTGTGGTTTAATATTTGTTTTTGTTTGGCGGGCATAGGAAGCAGATATAGCCGTGGCTCCGCTAGCAGTGACACCGGAACGAGAGCGCGTAGTTGACTTCACGGAGCCGTTCCTCGCTGTCGACAAACCCATTGTTCATACACGAGTGCCTAAACTTCTATCCGACACATTCAGTTTTTTGCGGCCTCTTTCCAAAGAAATTTGGGTAAGCAAACTATCACTACATAAAGACATAACAGTTCAAATTTTAATGTATATTTATTTTATTGAACTAAATGTATAAACCTACGAGAACTAGTTCTGACATCAATACCGAGTGACTTGACAAGCCTCGCTCCGAGCGAATCCAAACATTTTGCCGGTAAAACTAAGTGTATGTTAGTTCATGTGTTTATGGCAGCGACAGCCAAAGTACTGACTTTTTAGAAGGACTGCCGTTTTATTTCTTCGTTTTAAGGTTTTGACGGTATTTTAAAGCTTTTCTCCTGGCAACCAACCTGATTTAAAACTTTAAACTTTGCAGCTTTGCGTCCTCTTTAGTTTCTTTGCCGTCAGCATAGTATTGTTCTTGGTGTCGAGATTCTCGCCGCGTGAATGGCGCTCAGTATCGATTTCTGACACGCATTTAGATCATCCGGTTAGCAGCACTAATGAGGTACTTAACTAACAAATTATTTACATTAATGTATCATATTCAGACCCAGCTTGTAGTTATTAATTTATGTGGCACGTTTTCAGATAATTCTCCATAATGAATTCAGTATTTGGAACTCGTTTTGGTTTTCCCTCGGATCGTTTATGCAGCAAGGCAGCGATGTAGTCCCGAGGTAAGTTGTATTACACTATGCAATATACAACTATGTTGGGGAAATTCTGCCAATAAGTTGTAAAATAGCCCGACAAAGTTCGGTAGTGTTCCAGCATTTTAAGTAATGCGGTCAATATCACAACGGGTGGTTGTTACCAAGTATGGGCTCTAGATTAAATTCCATGTCGTGTGTTAAATCGTGCGTGCTTGAGATATAGGGATAGTATATTGTGTATAGTATAAGCTAACTTCGAGCAAGGGGAGGCTCGATAATCACCTTGTTATGTCTACCGACGCGAGATGCTACATGCAATAAAATTACTTATCTATAGCTCTCCCCTATTCCGAGAGAATATAACGATATTTTGTGTTATCGAAAAAGAAAATGCTTCATTTGGTAATAAAAGGTTACGGTGGGTCGCATACTTTTCTTTCAGTCGTCATATTATGTATGATATTACAATAGAACAATAATAGCGATTTAAAAGAATTGTAGCTTAACATTGGCGAATTATTTAAATGCATAGACCCATATTTTAAAGAGTTTTTTTCTTTTATATAGATCTTTATCAGGAAGGATAGTGGGAACAGTATGGTGGTTCTTTGCTCTGATCTTAGTGTGTTCGTATACTGCGAATCTCGCGGCGTACCTTATCGTGGAGCGTATCTCAGAGCCGGCCAAAACGTTCCCTCAACCGTCTGGCATAGCGCATTCCGAAGTAAGACACATATGCCCTTTTAACAGATACAGGTAACAAACTTAAGCTGGTAAGCTCCGCGACCTGCCTGAGCGACTGCAGAACTTATAACAATAATGGATTTTTCTTCACTTCATAAACGAGACAGTTGCTTGTACCTAAAAGTGCTTTCTTGCAGTCTGTGTATAAAGTTTTACCTATTTTTTCTAAACTTTAATAAGCTATTTCAATAACTACACAAGTGTCGTATTTCCACTTAGATATAGAAGGTATTCTGGATTAACCAATGTGCAATAAGAAATACATTGGTGTGTGGCGTGGTGGGATTTGAACCGAGACTTAAATGGAATTCAAATATAGTAGTGACTTGTCAATATGCATGGAGTATCAGTTATATTTTTCATAGTTTTGTACCTGTATATTTTAGATAGGTCACGTAATGATGTGGAATGGTGTAGACCAAGATCCAGTATTAACGGAAGGGACTGTGGCACATTACACTCTGGACAAGGAGGGACAGATTACTTGCGATACAGTATCCCGTATTTGCAAACATAAGTTAATTAATTTCGCTATAGCTACAACTAAGGGGTCTCCATTAAGGTGAGCAGTTCTATGTGTTCCAGCTATGCAACTTATATATTTTTTATGATGAATATTATTGTTAAAAGTCATCCCAGTGTTTGCAAAAACAATTCTCTACGCTAAATTGGTTTGGCGAAAGTAAATAACAAACTAGGAAAAGTCGATAGCCCGTAAACCGGCGTCCGGCGCTCAGCGGTGGCAAAGTGGAAATAAAAGAGCCGCGTTGGACATAATACATACATTACTATATTGAAAGACGAGTAGAAACTCTAGCGTAAATTTCCTCTATACACGGGAGCTCCCACTATCGAGCTGAAATCTCGCCTCTATGCGGTAATTCCCGGCTGAATACTGAAAAGTCGTAAATTTACATGGGCTCCGTCAGTAGGGTAGACTTTGCTCTCTGCATTTGGAATTTATACCATGCCACTTTTATGGTACACGATTTGCGACGTGATTTTTGAAAACAAGTTACTTATTACACTTTTTTTAACTACGGTCTCTGCTAGAAAGTTTGAATATTAAACTATGTGCTTCATTTCAGAGAAAGCATCAATTTAGCTCTAGTGAGTTTGAAAAGAGATGGAGTCATAACTAAGTTATGGCGTAAATGGCTGCTCAATAAAAAACCTGAATGCGATATGGTGAAAGATGAGGTAATGTGCTATACAATTCATCATCATCATTTATTTAAGAGCCAGGCTCTTGTCGGTGGAGTAAACGCCATCTTTGCCTTTCCTCTGCCAGTAATTTCTATACAATTACTGCTTCATAATTCGGGAGTAACCTCCTTATTTAAACACTTAAATAAGGAGGTTACTCCCGACTTATACACTTTGCACCAAGTTACGTATACAGAACCTTTTCTTAGTTATTGATCTAACAGAGCTTATCTTGTGATTGGCATAAAAGTATACAAATGACTATCAATTTTTCAGGAGACAACGATAACAGAAATGACCTTGAGTCAAGTGGCAGGAATATTCTACGTGTTGGTGGGAGGGTTGGCGCTAGCGCTGGCGGTGGCTCTGATGGAGTTCTGCCAACATGGACGTGCGGAGGCTGCCCGCGCCAACGTACCGCTGCGGGCCGCCCTCACCGCCAAGGCTCGGCTGGCGTCCCGCGTCGAACGGAAAGCACCGCCGCAACGGACCCCGCAGCGAGACCACGATCGTTTGCCTTGGAATGGTGGTGTGTTTGCTGGGGTAAGTTGTTGATTAGAAAATGTATTAAGTAAACATTTCAATAGAATTTTTTGTCAACCGTTGAAAAACAAATAAATAAATTACTTATTGCTTATCTGAACGGACTCCACCTTTCTATCAATGTTGCGCCTTACATTTCAAAGAGCATCACTTAATAATTATTTGATTGCCTTTTTTTTATTATGAAAAAATATATATTCTTATTGGATTATAATAGTTTTATTCATATTTCATTTAGTACAATGACTTCGCGTTAGGGCGAGAACTATTGATGAGCAGGCCGCATCGCAAGATATATTAGATGGCCAGTAATGTAAGTTGCAGGATTTGAGACCCCAACTACCAGAAGAACCCTAATACATCGCTCCCTGGTTCTTGCGTAATGTTGTTATATTTGTATGTACCCATGTTACCCAGTATTTCTGCATGAGGATTATTAAGTTTTTGGCAAAATCTGCACTGCCGTTATGACCCTTATCCAAAGACCTTAAGTGTGCTCGTTTGCTATACTCAGGCTTAATATAACTATATAGCCTGTCCCGCTTTACCCAAAAGAAAAAACTCAATTTTCTATAATTCGTACAGAGCAAAGATGATCCCAGCAAAAACAATATCTATTATTCATTGGCCGCATTCTTGTAGTATTGAAAAAAATCCCTAAGTGAAAGCAGCTTACGTATTAAATTAAAAGAACCTGTTTAATATATTTCAGTACTTCAACGCCGGTAACCAGATCACTCAAGAAGACGCAGTGCATGCGAGTTTTACGCATGTGTGATCCGCGGAGAAGGGCGGCGCGCCGAACATTCGCCGCACGTCTATCACTAAACCGCCGCATAATGCAGCCGACTTATATCAACTGTAAAAAAATTGTTATGCTGCTGATATAATTTTGTTTTAAATACATGTAAGTAAGTACCTTAACATCAACCGCCTTCAAAACCACAACAGATGTCACATTATTGAACGAGTGATGATGTTCAGGTACTTATTTTAATGAGGTTTCAATATTTTTTAAAATATGATTTCATTGATTCTACAGTAATGTTCTACAAAGTAATAATACTTATCAAAAAGAATCATACAATTACTTTGTAATCACGAATGATCATCAATCAAAAATAAATTTCATCATCGAAGTTCTAGTACCTAGTTCGAGAAAAAGGTAGATATCATCTTCCGAAAATCTAGACATTTTTTATCTGCCGTTCTCTAAACCCAAACCCAAGACGTAGAAAATGTTTAGTTAGATTTATACCTGTATGGCTGAAATACATTTAAAGTTACTAAATATCTAAGTGCCAAATAATCCCAAATACAAATCAGTTGATAGACTGAATTAATGCATTGTATGTACCTACCGTTCAATAAAATAGTGCCTACCAATCTGTCTAAATGCAAGCAATATGAATGTTTCCGAGATTTAAATATTTACAAAGTAGAGTACTTATATTAACTAATAGTGTGAGTAAAACCAATACGTTTTTACTAGAAAATAGAGCTAGCTATGATACAATCAGAAAAGTGGTTCAATAAAGCAATTTGAAGTTACAAGTATTTTAAAACTGAATTAGCTTGTTAAAAAAGAACGTAGGTATGGTTATTTAAATGAAAATACTGAATATCAATATACGAATTAGATATTTTGTAGTAGTACATCTTGGCGAACTTATTGAGAACATGGTGCACCCTCTGGACCGCTTCATTGGTTAGGCGATGCGGTACCCACCTACAAACAAACCAACTCAATGGACACAATTTCAATGCAACTAATGACTTGCTCAAGGCTCATAATTACTATGTTTGCCGTCGTACTTTTCATAAAATATTAATTTTCCTGATTTACAAAATACTTAGCTTAGGTACAGTTACATATTAAATTTTAATGCATTACTACAAAGTGTACTAGCGTGATTATTCATGTTTTTATAATACTAATTAATTATGAGTGAGTGTGATTATTGTTAAGTATAATTATCAATTATAATTATATTGTATTAATGAGTTGAAAAACACGAATCATTATATGTAAGTAAGTAGGTATGGTTAAGGAGGAAACAGTTGCTCAGTCGGGTACAGTAACTCACCATAGTTTTATAAAGAAAGAAAAGTGATACGTTCATCTCTTTTGCACTTGCGCGTGCGCATGCCAAAAGTTTCCGAAAAGTGCAAAAGAGATGAATGTATCTCTTTTCCTTCTTTACAAACCGACGGTAAGTCACTGTACCCGTCTGAGCAACTGTTTCCTCCTTAACCCTACTCGTAGCTACGACTACTACTCATACTTTTTAGCTATAAGTTGTTTTTAAAAGTGCGACATCCTAACTCAGGTACTTTAATGATTTAAGTAGTTTTAGTTGATTTTATCCATATAGAAATTCCATTTTTTTAAATTAGATATAGCGTAGAACAAAGCCGATATTATTTTTACCTTGTTATGAAAAAATCATAGAACTAGCTCATTTTATGTATAATACTCGTATCTACAGGACTTACATAGCAATAAAAAATATAAAAATTCATGAAAAAAGTCAGCAATTGAAAAATTACACAAATCATAAGAAAACTAGTATATTAACCAAAGTTACCTATTCAAAACACCAAATAAGTACCAAACACCAAACCTGTAGTTATAGTATAGTGAAATATAATTTCGTAAACATAATTCATATCGTTGGTAAATAAGTTGAAAGATAATAATCAGTGGTATGAAACTACTCCCATACAAGAGCTGAAGCAACGATTGTGTAAGAAAATCGCTACCTAAGTATCTCAATGCGTTAACAAAGTATTCTCCAAAGGAAAACGAAGGAATTTTGATAGAGAATTGTCTTTATTACATTAAAAATCGAATCAGCTTTGCAGCTAATAAGAAACACAATAAAAAGTTTTAAAGAAACCAAATGCAACAAGAATTATGTGACTGAAAATGCGCGACCAAAATTGCGTTCGTTTGCCTTCATTTATTCATACTCAATCGCGCTTCGGTTTTTATTTTGATTCATAATTAAATTAATCTTAGTCAATAAATTGAAACTATTAGCTAAGCTAACTTTATGAAAAAAGGATCATAAATATTTCCATTATCCTTTATACTAGAGATTTAAGAGTAGGTAATGCAGTTTTCTATAAAATAAATAGACTTTTCTGCAGTTGCAGGCATGGTTGTTAATATTAATGATCAATTAATTGCCATTTTGTTCAACTTTTTGATAATAAAATTACCATAACTGCAACTGGGGGTAAATTGCTTTAGTATAAAAATATAATGTAGAGCAATAGCGCATCCGCTAGATTAGGTAGGGAACCAACGTTTTATAGATATACTTAGGTATGTAAAAGATAAATTCGTGAAAAATTAGGATGTTGTTTCAGTCTTAGACAAAAATCTAGAGAAATAACTTGTCTATGAAATTATACAACATTCCTAAAGAAACATTTTGATTGAAATTATGAAATTAGGTCCTCCACGCCTATGTGACGCCAATCCACTGCCGATATATCAAACAATTAAACGTATAGGTAATTGTTTTTAATATTACATATTTAAACAAGATATAGATATTCCTATTTCATGTATACTTTAAAAATAGTTCATTATGATAAGGCTTTTAAGGCTGCTTTTAATCTTAACCAATAACCCAAACACCAAATCAGTGATTGCAGTAATAATATTTATACTTCTTACATCGTTAAATGATTATTAGAAAGTAGTAAATTATAATATACAACATAATAAAATAGTAACCATTTTATATCTCATAATAATTATAGCATTCACGCGCTGCCATAAATATAAACCTAGTACCTTATTTAGTATTTATCTAGTATGAAAGGTGATGGGGCATAATATGACCACCGCAGTTACCAATACCTGCAAGTAAGCCTTAAGTCCCCCAAGAAAGTAGCTTCCACATAAAGTGCACTTCAAGAAAACAAATAAACTTGATAAATGAATTCGAATGTTAGAAAAAAGTAAACAGTAATTTTTAAATCACTACATAATCAGCTACTGTAACGGAATGTATAAAATAGTCAGTATTTAATACATGAATATTAATTAGTTTAATCTTTTACCTATATACCAGTAAGTAACATAATTTGTCTTGTTCAAGTTTTGACTCTTTTTCTTGTATGTTATGGTGGCAATTTGAATATCTGGGAGCTTAAACGTAGGCCTTTGTTTGCTGAAAGGTTAATTTTCCATGTTAATGCACGTATTTTCTCAGTCCTAGATAATCAGTCTTCTACCGCTGTAGAACTATTTACTACATATTTACTACACATTCAACTTAATAAAATACTGTTACTACATATACCTAGTACTACGTTAAAATACTGCCATGTTGTAAAAGTCTTATTGATATTTTAGTAGTATAATTGTTTTCGTTACTTATACTCTACCTATATCAACTTCAATTGAATTAAATAAATTAATAATGTGATACCAGTTTTTCTTCTTCACTATCATCTATTATTGCTAACCTACCTACTACTTCATGATTTTTTTCTGTTCAAAGAGACACAAATTGAGGTAAACTTTTGAACGACAGCAGATATTCTAAAAATTATTAACATATTGGTATTTTACACACATCGCATAATACTTATATTAAATACTTACAGTAATTTATTGGACTATTTTGCATTTCGTTTAAACATTTTCATTTGCCACTAAAAAGATTGGGAGTAGGAACAACTACTCGTTTAGTACCTATTCAACTAAAACTCGTTTAGTACAATCTGCACATTCAACATTTTGTAAAATAATATTTGTAATGCCATCTAGTCACTGCGGGATGAAATTCATTTAACAAGTAACGATAGGATGTTGCGTCCCATACCCAAAAGTTCTGAGGCCAAGAGGCTTACCTGTTCCCGCTACCGCCATCTAACAAAATCATGAGAATATTACTTGCCTTTCAGTTGCCATACTTCTGAGCAATAATAAAAGGTTGAATGTTGAACCCAGAGGCGAACCAAAATATAGGAGCATAAAAAATAGGGTTCCAGAGATGGAGCACAGTTTCTCAAATAGCGACTATATCAGAATAAAAAGTAACTTTGTTCTTATTTCGTTTTCGTAGTTATTAAACACTTTGTGTGAAAAAATATCAAGACTTTTACTACTCAGCAAAAAAGTAAGTGTTGACTGTTGAAAGACAATTGCAGCTATTCTTTTATACTAGTAATTTAGATCATAGCACACTATAATAGTGATCTAAATTCAATACCTACGTCACTGATTTTACGATGGATATCCTCCTCTTATTTATTTAAAAAAGACTAAGTACCAACAAAAACAAAAAAAAGTAGAAATCACGTGAGTCAATTAGGATGTACCAAGTATCAAAAGGTGTACTCGTATTCAAATTGGTGATTACCTGCATAACACCCAACATAACTCAATTCGCCATCTAACAGGAACACAAAGTAGGCAGCGGCGGCGGCGGCGGCGTCATAGAATTCTAGACTTTGGTTCGTATACATCTATGAATAAAAAAAGTAGGTAACATTTATCTATTTATAGAAGAATAAACACAAATTTACTTGCTTTAATTACGATCTAAATCTGATATTATGATTTCTTTAGGTATCGAAACACACCCGCCTCCGCAGCAATCTCAGCAGACGAGACGACCTTTTTGACTTTTTAATTTGATATTTTTCCGGGAATATCGACAATCGATACGAACTTCGCTCGGGATAATATTATTTACACCTTGAATAAATATAAATTTGTATTGGGTACGATAATTGTATTTGCCCAACGGAGACGCAACTACGTCTCTAAATAAATCACTAAATCCGATATTATGTCGGATTTTGGTGAGAGAGGTGGTCGCAAAAAATAATCTACTTATAGGTTTTTTTGGTTACGACAAAAACACGTTGAAAAATGAAAACTGAAATAGGTACTCGTAGGTACTTAAACTAAAATTCTTGAACATTCCGAATACAGAATATATTTACGTTTTCCTGTGACAGGAAATCAGGTATCTGCAAGGTACTTAGCAGCGATCGGGTGGGTATATAAACATCTAACATCGATTCCATAAGCCGAGTAGGTACGGATCTAGCTTTACGGTAACATTTTAAATTAAAATGGTCTTGCTATTTTTGCTCACGCGATTTATTAGTTTGTCGTGTTTTGCGCCACAACATTGAATGAAAAAAGTTAATTACTTACTATATAGAGCATGAATATTATTAAAATGGCACAGGTGTTCTTGAACACAGCAAATAGGCTTGCTTGATAGTTTACGTATAACCTAAATCAAATAAGAGATTTTTAAACTTCGGTAGTCTGGTTTTCGGTGTCTTACTTATTGTTTGTAACTCAATCCTAACTTTAGACATAAACCTGCTTGTCTTGAATGGAATGGAAAACTTGTCTTTAGCAAAGGTTACATTAACGTATTGCATAGATACCCAAACTAAAAGAAACTGTTCAAAATGTCCCTAACAATACTTATGAATGGAAGAATGAAAAAGGTATAGGGCTACACACGAGGTGTTCGTGTTATATCTCAGGCAAAATTCTGGAACTATTACACATATATCATTAATGTGAAATGTATAGCATCCGTACTATTTACTTCTAGCGCGGTATTGTGCCAAAATATCTGGGTAGCGGTTGAATTTAGTTGGCACACGCCCCACTCTCCAATCCTGTGGAAGAACCTACTTACAGTATCATATAGTTGGCACTGTTGGTAGCAACCTGAAAATCCTACACACAGAAGCAAAGAACGCTATTTTCCAGGGACCCCGCTTGGACGAACTCATTTTGAAACAGCAAACGATTCTCTTTGTCATTCTCGAACAATACTAAAGTATTCAATGCAGTTTCAGCCAATACGAAAATAAAGAAGCATTCATTGATACGGAATGGCTCCGAGGCAAAACAGAGTAAACTCAATCTAGTGGCCTTGATTTTTCAGACTGAATAGGTACACAAAAAATGTCGACTTAGTAAATATTCGCCTAATAAGTGTTGAAACAGTGTTTACTTAATTAACGACAATCCTTCCATCTTCCGTCTTTTAAAGGCTTTTGTCGAAGTGAAATAGTAAACGTACTTATAGAATATCTAGTTAATTGAATATACGAGTAGTTTATTTAAGCAAACCAATGGGTAAACGTACTTGTTAAACACGTTTAAATTATACAATAAAAAAGTTAAGCTACGCCGAGCTTTAGAATTGCACGAACGATAAGAATGAAAAGAAGCGATAGAATAGATACATCTTGATATAAGCAAAACCTTTCTTAGCGAGAACTCTGTAACAAATAGGTACTTCTCACAGTAGTCATGAATAGTGCTTACGACTCTTTAATCTTCAAAGGGAGATTCTATCGGCGCTCTAAAGAAGTAGGAATCATTTCGATTCCAAGGAAATGGAAGTTGTAAAGTTGGTAATTTTAAATGCTGTCGTTTTTGAAAACCGTCCCAAAGTGAGATTTTCTTTTTATTTTCTCAAGATAGCAGTTTCAAGACAACTTAAAATTGTTAAGAGCCTTTTCTTTGTGTTTAAATATTTAGATGATTCAAAAAGCGTAGCAACTACTTATGAAAGAAAACATGATTGGATTTTGTTAACGAGAGCCTTTTAGTCCACGTAAACTTATTTTACCTAATATATTCCAAAAAACGATAGGTAAGTAGGTATATGTTGTTGTTAACGACAAAAAGCAACACGTTTTCAGTTTTTTTTATAATAAATAAAAAGAGCCTTCGTAGTATTTGTTCAACATGAAACGTGTCATACGATTGACATCCAAATTGCTACAGGGTGTAATCATAATCACGCCAGCCAACAAAATCACTAGTTTATCAAATTAAAGTCGTTATATGCAAGGTTTTCCAGATGATGGCTGCTGAAGGTTAATTTAATAAAGAATAAAATAAATAGGTCCGCTAATAAAATTAATAGGCACCTGCAACAAGACTATGATGTATAACGAATTTTTGTTGGTTAACCCTGGTCGGTCAATCCTCACGAAACATTTTAAAGTTTAAGTACAAGAGTTTATAGTTGTTTTTATCTTTAGTTATTTTTGATTTAGTACCAGTATACACGTTTAAAAAAAATATAATAAAGCGACGAAGCTTCACTGAGTCGCTACTTCGTAACTAAACAAATTAGGTAGGTAGTTCAGAGTCGAGCTTTCTCGTCCTTTCAAAAATATTTTTCTTGTGCTATTTAAAAAGTATGTAAGGTATGAAAAAAATCAGCTCATTAACTTTAGTTCGCGTGTGGACATAATTACTGTGCATAATAGTATAGATTGCTACAATTCTAGGTCATAGCTGCATGCAGGACTTAATCTGTTTTCATTATGGGTGCGACGCTTTTACGCACGCCATGGTTACAAATTTACGCGAAACACCATAATATTGATTACTTTAATCACATTTAAATACCCTTCACTATACTCTACTTATTTATTCCAAGGACGGTCATTATTTAAAAAGCTTTACAGTTTGTCTTTTTTTAATTAACAGCATAGTGAGTAGCAAAAAAAATCAAAATCATTCTTTTTTAAGCTGTTGGTTTTTTTGAATTTTTCTAAGTTGGCTAGGTATCTACATCTCGATCGATATAAGGTATTATTATTAAGTACCTAGGTATTTCTTATTACTCAAAGTGAATGTCAAAATCAATTAGTATTTACATAAATAGAATATAGATAGATAAATAGATAGAAATACTTTATTGCACACAAAGAGACACAGACAAAGCCTAAATCTGGTTATACCTAAATACTGGCGCTAATATTATTAGAAGGTACCTACTTACTTTTGCTATTGGTACTAATATATTAACTACAACTACTTTGAAACAAATACATAAAAGCAATAACTGCTCTAAGTTTAAAAGGCGCATTGCGGTGCACAATGGCCAACTCGATTCGTGGCTCAGGGACACTCATAAATTTCGTCCCACAAATGTTATGTTGATACCGATATTCACGAAATCTCTTCCACGTGATACGTTTTTGATCTATAAATATACAATTCTCCAAATCGGGTTTAGTACCTACCAATAGAATGCCAATCATTTCCATTTTATAAAGCATACGTTTACATAGTACTAACCGACAGATTTAATAGTTAGCGAAATTAGCATTATATTATATATTTGTTAGCGCTAAGTATATCATTTCGTAAGACTTTACTAATTAAGTCATTATTAGCAAATTTTTCATTCAACGTCGTGAAAGTTTTGTAACAGAAGGAAATTTTAATTTAAGTAAATGTTTTGATTTGAAACTTTCTATGTAAGTAGGTAATTATTGATTTTTACCGCCCACTTTCAACCTAACACTATTAATAATTGTCAAGAATATATTTAAGTAGACATTTACGTCATAGTTTCAAGACGGCATAACATCAGGCATTTAGTTGACTCGAAGACGTACATAGTACCTAGACAATCTTAACTGCATCGTCTTGAACAACTTTAATTCACTTGAAGAACTAAGTTACTCGTAGATTGTCTGAGGTTAAGCAGAATTATAATTTTAGAATTGTTTGTAATATTATGTAAAAGTGACTTCAAATATTAGGTAATTATACCGAATTCGGCATTGATTTGTATTTAGTCTGATTATACAGTTGAATAATTTTTGACAGAGATTTTATGCGAGAGGAATTGCCAAGCTGATAGTGTACGAACGAAATATATCTACTCTAGAAATTTGGTAGATATAGGAAATACGGTACTTGAATTTGACCACTTTCGGGACATCGAGCAAAAAACGCAAAAAGACGAACGTCAGGGACAGGTCGAACTAAATAATTCAGAATCCTGTAGATCACACCTTTACATGTTTAATGTCCAACTGCGGATGTTCCGAAAAGAATTTTAAGCCAACTTCAGCGAGCAGCAAACTTCAAGTAAGAATTTCTTCATTTCTCTGCTTGTTTGGATTTAAATACCATGTTTTAAGTGTACAAGCGGCAATACAGGTTGTATCGGAGACAATCTGCATAAAAATTGCAATTTTAATGCAGATTATCTTAATGTTTTGTATGCATTCAAAACATCGTTGGAATCAGTTGAAATAAATTATAAATATACTTATTCTATCAAGAAAAACTGAGAAAACTTTTTACGTTAATTATGTCATTCCTCTCCCTTGAAATCATCTTCGTAAACTCGATTCACGTATGACACGTAAAAAGTATAAAAACTATATCGGTGGTAACGATTATGGACAATGAATGAAACCATTAGATAAATAAGCATTTCACAAATGCAGACATATACCTACCATGATCAAAACAATATAACAAAGAAATGTAAAAATAACACGTTCCAGCAAACACATAAAGTTTTCATGCAGTTTTTAAACTCTGTTTCTGCCAGCCACTATCTGAAAGTATGAAAAATGTTTTATAAATACCTATGTCGAGTGAAAAGTCCCGGTGAATAGTCGCATTTGGCACAGTGGGAGAAATACAGTGAGCTAACGGGGTAGAGATTAGAGGCTGTAAAGAGATTGACTAAGATAACGCTAGAGACAGACTGGTCTCTAGCGTTATCCTAGTCAGCAACATACGCAACGCATTATGACATCTGCTCCATATAAATATTATGACTAGAAACATACTGGTCACACGCAGCGCTATCCCACGCAATGTGGGAAACAGTATGTTTCTAGTCATAATATATCTATGGAGCACATGTCATAATGCGTTACGTACGTTGCGTACGTGGGATTACTCTGTCTCTAGCGTTAATTTCCGAAAAAACATTGACAACTTACACTTCTTTTGTCGCATTTATTGAGAAATATCATGAAACGACGTGGCATGCGTGGCATGCGTGGCATTGATTGAAATAACAAAAATAAAATGCGTAACTTAAAAATAATAAAGCACCTACCTGACTTCTGCCTAGTTTATTTTGGGGAACCATAACAACAAATATGTATGAACCAAAAACCTATCTAAGAAACAAGCAGATTAATCTCCATTACAATCAAAATACGTATTTGCGAATCCGCGTTCAGACAAAGAACATAATACTGAGAACATAATAAACCAAATCAATGCCAAACTGCGTCTCAACCTACAGCGTAAAACTACAAACTGCACCATTTCAGTGAGAAAAATAATCTGATAAAAATAATCTAGATAAGCATTAGAATTTTCTATTATTATGAACGTTGAATTGAGAGCTCAGATGCAGCGGACTGCCTTATCTCACTTGTGAATCCTCAGACTCACAAACGAAGTGACAGTGGTCGGAAATTCCGCCGCTTTTCATTCATAGGCTGGCTTCGTTTATGGAATCGCGGGAATGCGCTGCGCACCTAGCGAGACTAATATCTCCTACGAGAGTATTCCAACATACTGACCGGATTTTCTTTTATTGTCTGTTGAGTTACCTTTTATAAAATAATAACCGGAAAATGAGAGCGACACATAAAAGTAGATAGATACATCACACCAATATTAATTTCGATTTCTCATTCTATTTTGTCATTGTTTTGCGTTTAAAGTTAATGTCAAAATAACTCAAATATAAACCAATTTTTAATGAAAGCTTCTGTGCTTCTAGCGTATTGATTTGTCCTCATAGTCTAAGAGCCCATGACAGCCAGACCTTCCTATTTTCCGGAAATATGAAAGTTTTTCCATGTGTGCCCCCAACACAGGTAAGAATAATCCCCGCCCATGAAACCTGGATCGTGGTTCCTTTGGCAGGTAACAGGTAACAAAGGTGTATAAAATCTTATCTCCAATTTTTTAAGTTCGCAAGCTCAATTTTTTTGTATTTTATTCGTAACAGCATTAATACTCACGATGCTCATTGCCAGACATATAGCATAGTTCCAACCCTCCGCCGGACACCCCTAAACTATAATTCTCTATAATTATACTTACCTTATTTTAGGAAAGCTGAATTTTATAAATGTTATTCAAAGAATTATTAAACTAAGTTTTCTCAGTAGCCAGACAGTTTTTTGGGTTCTATAATCCTGCCAGACGTATTAAAAGTGTCTAATATAGAGGAGTCAATCTAGCTCTGCAATGTATGGGGAACCTGCATTAATTCACAACAGGCTGAAAATCACAGATATTGTTCAAAATGTAATTATAATTAATAGGTAGGTATGTAAAAGTTCCCCATCATTCCGATGCATGGATTTTTTTTATTCAAGGTCAAACGTCATAAAAATCAGTTTTTCGCAATTTGCAGCGAAATGGTAAGATTCCCATAAAAAAGTCCAATACAAAAATTGTAGGTCTTAAAATTATCTACAAAAACTGTATCAACACTTTTTTCCTACGAGCCACCGTTTCTGAGATATTACGATTGATAAAGTTGAAATGGTCTTATTATGCATAAGTATACCACATATATATAAATCTCTAGAGATTTAGTATATTTTTTACTATTTTTTTTTCGGCCACTGTCGCCAGTGTCACTTACAACTATCTTTTCATCACAAATATTGCATGATCATGTAGACAATACCTACTGTATCCGCAGCGCACGCGTAAGGATTGAATTTCGTAACTTCTGGGCAATTAGTTTAACTTATTGTATTTTCTTATAGTTTTTAATAAGCAAGCAGTCAATTTTATTCTATAGAGACCTTATTTAGCAAGTTGTGATGATTAGTTTTGAAGTAATTAGGGTACAACTAAAGTTAAGTAATTAAGTGAAATCACCATATTTCTAGGCAAATTCGCGCGCAATATCTAGTGATGTCATATGTTTTTGGAACGTGCTTGCAAAGCCCTTTTATTTGATACCTCATACAATATCCATTTCAAGATTTTATTTTTTTGCGCGACTTCTTGCCCACTGGTGTGTATTGTGTTAAACTTATTGCAAATCTATAATAGCATATGTCACCCAGCATATTATTAAGACTCTTTCGACACCTCATTGATTAAAATCAGTTCAATAGTTTAGATGCTACGATGGAACATACATGAATAAGAGACTGTCTAAATCATTACCCTTACTTTTGGCGTCCTAGTCGGGTAAAAATGTTAGACTTTTGTATTATTTGTACTAAATGTTTAACAGGAAGTAGAGATGTTACTGTTTATCATGGTATAAAGACATTAATATATGCAAGTTCGAAAGAGCAGCTGAGTTTTCAGAATATTTTAAAATCGGGAATCTATCACACTTTATGAGAATTATGGTAAAAAAATATACTAGAGAGTCATACATTATTGTAGCTAATAATAGACAGCCCGAAGAACAAGAAGCGTTTACGTCCACAGCAAGTCTTTCTCGTACTCGATCACGTATAGGGAAACAGGTTTTTGTTTTAAAAATACAACCTATACTTATTCTGTGGCCTGGAATTGAATGAGAGAGTGTGAGATAAGAAAAATATTTAAATTCTCGACGTCGAATAAGTACCTCGGTATACTTAACTTGAAAGATCAGGTCGCCTGGAGAGTTTGTCGATTGTAATATCTCAGAAACGGTGGCTCGTAGGAAAAAAGTGTTGATACAGTTTTTGTAGATAATTTTAAGATCTATAATTTTTGTCTTGGGCACTTTTATGGTAATCTTACCGTTTCGCTGAAAATTGCGAAACACTGATTTTTATGACGTTTGATTTTGATTGAATAAAAAAAATTCCATACATAGGAATTATGGGGAACTTTTAGATATCTACCTATTAATTATAATTACATTTTGAACAATATCTGTGATTTTCAGCCTGTTGTGAATTAATGTAGGTTCCCCATACATTGCAGAGCTAGATTGACTCCTCTATATTAGACACTTTTAATACGTCTGGCAGGATTATAGAACCCAAAAAACTGTCTGGCTACTGAGAAAACTTAGTTTAATAATTCTTTGAATAACATTTATAAAATTCAGCTTTCCTAAAATAAGGTAAGTATAATTATAGAGAATTATAGTTTAGGGGTGTCCGGCGGAGGGTTGGAACTATGCTATATGTCTGGCAATGAGCATCGTGAGTATTAATGCTGTTACGAATAAAATACAAAAAAATTGAGCTTGCGAACTTAAAAAATTTTAGATAAGATTTTATACACCTTTGTTACCTGTTACCTGCCAAAGGAACCACGATCCAGGTTTCATGGGCGGGGATTATTCTTACCTGTGTTGGGGGCACACATGAAAAAACTTTCATATTTCCGGAAAATAGGAAGGTCTGGCTGTCATGGGCTCTTGCTCTATCAGAAGAATTGTCGGCTTTTGATATGTGGTTTTGACAGTGACTTTATACGAGAGGAATTGTCAGGTTTACATAAATGTCAAAGATGTTAATTGTGGTTTGATCGAAACCTCAATCAATGAACGAGTGTTTCGCACTCGTTCATTGATTGATCTATCTAAAGACTATTTGATTTTCCAATTATTTCATAAATACATTTTATATTGAAGGAATTGAAATCTCTTTACAGTCACCATCTGAACCGCATATCTACTTACGTGCGAATGGAGTTTCCATATAAAATGTGTCAACTTACAAAGGCAGCCGCGTTCCTACCCAACCGTGTGAAAAAGCATTTGATATGGATATTCTTTGGGCCTTTACGCAATAGTGCAAAATAGTGGTAAAATAGACGATTGGTTAAGCGATTTCATATTATAAACGTCGATAGCGGTTCAACAGCTGACGCGTAAAGGTCTAAAGATATCGTTTTTACTTCTAATAAATATTTAATTTCAAAGGTTGGTTCCAAGTAGGGAAAATGTTTTTTTTTTAAATCTCTCATTACGTTTCGTTGTTACTGAAGGCACAGATATAATATGTATATTGTAAAACTAGAGGCTACCTGCGACTTCGTATGTATTTATCGTCATATCTTAATAAATTACATAATGTCATAAAATAATGTAGCCCTTGTGCTATTCTGATGTGCAAACTACAATATGGTCAAGTTTCATGTAGATCTGTTTAGTGGTTTTTTTGTGAAAGGATAACAAACTTTCTCACATCCATACGTTCATCCATCCATTGGCACAAACATTTATATTTATAATAGTAGTAGGACAAGGTATCACATTAGGTATATCAGATCTACTTTTTACTGAAGAGAAGACGAATTTATTTTCAGCTTAGTGCAATTTAATCGCCTTGCGCTCTGTTTGTCATCCACCCAGATTAGATTCCTAGTGTTTCAGCTATAGGGCACCAAAACCACGACAAGCTGAGCTTTCAGCGTTACCTTTTCATTAAAAAACAGGCTACGAGTTAGCTGCGCCAGTATACCGAGCCAAAGCTATACCTAAATGGAAGTTTTACAGTAAAATAACACAATAATATCAACAGCTTTTCATTTCTAGAAAATATTCAAGAATGACGTTAAAATTAAGCTTCTTATATTAGGTATTTACCTGATATTTATAATAAAACGAGCTAATAGCTGAATTAACATCGATAGAGAACTATACTTAAGCAAAATATCTACAGA
Organism: Anarsia innoxiella; assembly: GCA_947563765.1. Lineage (NCBI taxonomy): Eukaryota > Metazoa > Arthropoda > Insecta > Lepidoptera > Gelechiidae > Anarsia > Anarsia innoxiella. The sequence continues at coordinate 7,816,591 of OX387390.1, forward strand.
ATAGGTACGGTACTGCGGCGGATTGCCAAATACGTTTGCAAGCGTAGAGCAGCCAGACATATGGGCGCCTTAGCTCGTGTCGTTGCTTGATACTTTATACCCGTTCATTCGCCCGAGTAGCATTACGAGCACAATGAGATATGGGGCTTCACCTGCCCTTTTGCTTAGAAGAGGACACAGGTTTCATTATCTGTTCAAAGCAGGAAGTGTTGACGTCCACATAGCCTGACTGACCTGTCAACGGCGACCAATGAACGATTTCTGTTTACAACAAAGATGCGGTCAATGCTCTTCTCTTTTCTTAGATTTTTATTTTTATATCACTGCCGTTGCTGTGTATTTCAAAACACCTATTACGGTTAACAGGAAAATGACATGCTTTTTTTATTTCAAATCATGTATGAAGAAAACATATACTTTGGTGAGTATATTTAAAAACGGTTCTTCTCTAAGTTTCTCCGTGGTTCTACGAGTTGAGAAAAGCGTGAGAATTGCCACACGGAATGCGGAAGCTCGGATTATTGAGAGATTTAGTTAATTATAGAAAATAAACTTTTAAGATTTACTTTCATATCAATTGTCAGTGTATACCTGCCTTATACATTGACCATATATCACCAATATATCTCAGCCTTATATACTCTTACAATATTTTTTTTTACACAATGTGGGTTTTTTTTCTGCCAAAACTTCGATGACATATCTCATCTCATCACATCAAAATAAACAAACAAAAAATGAAATTATAAAATAATATAAATAAGAAATAAGACGATTCTTTTATTAAATTAAAGCCACATGGTTCAATTATAAATAGGAATCACCTTTCACTACGAAATTGGATTGATTTGAAATATCCTGAAAAATGCAATCATTTCCAAAACATCTTAATAAACTTTATTAATAAATGAGATAATTTTGCGGAGATATCTTATATTTCGCATTCTGATGATAGTGTTCTATCATGAGATTCATATTCAACGTAACTTCGTCTGCACCGAATACTTAAACAGTGCGGTATTGTGCGTCAAAATGTCTAACGTGAAAAATGGAAGCAAAAATACTATAAAGCAAGTGAGATGAACGTCTACATTGTCCGCGGTATCGCGCACAATTTTTGAAGTTTTAATGCGATGGTGTCCGGTAGTGTAGTAATTAGGAGGTGAGTACGCGTCGCATCGGCTGCGGCGGCGCGACGGTCGATAGCTCGAGCGACAGGCGGTGCCGGCCCGGGTCACGCCTGGCGATCGATAGCAGCGCGCGGCGGCAGCGGAGCAGTCGCTGAGCGAGCACAAGGCGCGACGGCAGGCAGCAGTCCGCCGCGCGACATCGGCGGCGAGCGAGCGCGGCATCTGGGACGCGCGCGGCTCCATGCGATCTCCGCTCGAGCCATGAGCGGCGCTCGCCCCCGGCCCCGCAGCGCGCCGCTGCTGCTGGCGCTCGCAGCCGCGTTTCTACCACAGGCCAACCATGTCGCGTAAGTATTTTTCATGTTCCCGTTCACTGAATCTTTGCTGACGTAAAACTTTAGTACATTCCCTCGATAAGCTAAGACGATCGTAAATCTCAGAGTGGCAGTAAAACTGAATGCATTAGATTTACGATGTACGACATTAGTATTCTGTCTTAAAAATATTATGTAATAAATAAGTCATGATTTGTTTTGTTTAATTGGATTACTCATTTAGGTAAGATCAAATTATAATTTAGTGTGATAAAATAATCTCTAACACGGGATAGTCTGCTGTAGGTTGATGAAAGCAGGGAAAAGTGCTTATTTACAAGCACTTGCGGAAAGTTTAATTCAGCTACGGGATGGTTTTGAATATGCTTTTAGCATGATTGAGAGCACTTAGTACATAAATAAGTATACATGTATTTTAATAAAATTCATTTTTTCAAGGGTAATCTTAGACTCTACGCACTTCAACTTTTAAGGGCTTTTTTTCGTTATTTTGATGAATTAAAGAAAGACTTACTTTACTTGATGTTTTTTACTTGATGTTTACTTGAATTTACTTGATGACTTATCATAACTCTTGATTCTTCTCGATAATTCATATGAAATGGAGAATGGTATCGCTTTTTGTAGTTTTATTGGGATTCAGGGATAATTTTGACGCAAGTTTGTTTTAGTAGGAAAATAAGAGGTCCCGTCTGAAGTTATCGATTGGCGAAGATGCCTCGCTAGGATAGAGGACTCGCTATGTACTCTCTTGACAGATTTCTGTTGACGGGCCGTTTGTTTTTTGTGTCTTCCTTGGGATTTTTATCATTTGCTACGTTGTTTTTGCATTCATAATATATTGTTAAACTTTTCTCATAGTGTGAATCTTATTTTAATGTAACGAATCAGTTTATGATTTGTTTATAAAATCAAAACACCTTCTATGGCTTCTACTTACCTCAATTGGGCGAGTTAGTTTCTTTGTTTAAAGAGAATTTGATTTTGGATGAACCGATGAGAGAAATCTTCTAAAATAATAATAACGAGTAAGTAGATTGTTCTAGAATTTATGAAAACTTTGAAAAGCCAGAACTGGATCTCAGCATCAACTATGAATGAGGGTTAATTCTAATTAACACTGCGGGCCGGCGCATTTTAGAGAGTTGTCAAACTTTGAAGAGTAGGATTTTATCTTGGTTGTCTAACAACTAACAACAGATTATTTTTATCTAGGTTTTACTCTTTGCTTCGTATGAGTAGTTTACAGTTTAGCACTTACTTCACATATATCTTGGAGAAATCACATAATACCGTAAAATTATATAGTTGCTATATATTCATTATATATTGTAGCTATATTAATTGTTCATTAGTTTTGTGGTATTCATAGGTATGCCTTTTACTCTTTGACTTTTAAATGGTAAACCTAATCACGTGTCGAAACAAACTTTTACGTTTACAATATACTTAAGAATCATATGATTAATGAGTATAGGTACTAATAAGGTTAGTAAGATGGATATAAAAAGAATTGGTAGGTAGGTACTTATTCAGTACATTTTCGGCATGTAGCTACTTAGGTACTTTTTTCCGCAGATACCTTTTTCAGCTGTTACTTTTTTCCACAGATACTTTTTTCGGATTGGCCTTTTTTTCAGAATCTAAGTTCGGGGCTTTTAAAATTCAGAAAGATTAATGCAATGAGTTATAAATTCAAACATATTTACATGCGTCTTTATCACATATAGATAGGTACCATGTTTCAATTAAACTAATTATAAGAATATTGTCATCGGTGAAAAAAAACAAATCGAGTAGATATCTATTGCGTTCCATTTTAAATAGCAAAAGATTCAAAGAGGGTTTCATAATAAAAAAAAAATGTTACCTAAGTACATCATTTTAGTCAGCGCCGTAGTAATGAATACCTTAACACCTGAACTAACAGCTTGCGAGGCGTGTGTAAGCAAGATATTGTATCGTATGAAGCCGCTAGAAAGATGTCATACCAGACCTGTGCACCAGACGTACACGCGTTGACACGCCGCAAGAGTAAATTTATCCTTACAGTTTCATATACTTAGGTATTACAAACACGCAATACAAATTTTTCTTTCACTTTTACTTGAAAACTTTTGATTTCTACTTTACAAATATATATCCTTAACTTCTGATTATCAATGTAGCCAGTATTATAAATTCGGGATGCGTAGTTAACGCTCTAAATTATACCTACTTATAGCCACATTTCGTTTAAAACAGAAGAAGACGACATCATATTTAAGGTATAAATTGGCGTATTTTATTGAGCTTTTGTACGACTGGATTTTTGAGAATTGGAAATTATTATTATAGACCTTGATCGAATGACGACGTGGCCTAAGCTAAGTCAATGTTTGTCACTGAACACTTCCACGAGCACCGTGTCTCATTTCTAGAGTAAACAAAAGGATTTCACGCGCAAACCTTCTAATATTATAAACGTGAAAGTTTGTGCCGATGGACGTGAGAATGTTGGGATTGATGTCTTTTACTCTTTCACATAAACCACTTAATAGATTTAAATTACTGTAAAATATAGAATAAGTACTTATTAGACCATAAAAACATTGGCGTAATCATAAGTTGAAAACACAACGGCTAAATCATTTTAAAATATTACTTAGTTAGAGTGCTATAAAATTACAAAATTAAACACATGAAGTAAATACGAGAATTATCGAGTACACAAACGAACTCGAGAGAAAAGAGCTAGCTTATCATAAATGACCAGCGGACCGGCGGCGGTTATCGATTGGCGTCAGCATTATTTCGGCGGTTTCCATTGATTGCAATCCAGTCACGGCAATCACGAGCTCGGTGCCAAACTCGCCACACTTTTTAAAAATTCAATGTGAGTTTTCGAACGACTCTTTTCAAAGCGTTATTTTAGGGCAACAGGCAAATCGAATACGATTCGAATCAAATAGGTAACCAAATAGGTAACCTTTGAATTTACTTTAGTTTTTATTGGCACTGTTCTAAGTTTAACATAAGATTAAGTGCCTGTTTCACCGTCTATACATACGGATAATATTTAAATGACCGATAAACCTACAAACTAATAGGAAATGTAGAAAATAAATGATTTCTGCTATAAAATAAAACACGTGGTTAAAATAAGATTAATAACATAACCTAACCTAACCTTTTTTTAACACGGGGAAATGTGTTACGCATACCGCCACCCCTGTGGGGCCAGGCATGACGGTTATGTAGGACTCCCTTTCCAAGAATACAGGTATACCCACTAAAACTCCGCGGCGGTCTTCCCAGGCAGACTGGGGGAGCCCTGGGATTGAAACCTAACCTAACCATCAACATCTATCTCAAATCTTTTACATTTCCGATTGCTATTTAGGAAATGTATAGATTTCCTATTAAATTCACACATTTCCGAGCCATTTTAGGAATTACATGTGATACATTTCATAGGAATTTTATACAATGACGGATTATATACATTTCCGGTAATATATATCATAAAACATGACGTTGTAGACAGAGACAGGTATAAAACATCTGTCAGATACATTTTATCTGTAGATAGTGAAATAGGCACTAGGTATTTTATAATAGTATAAACAAAAAGTCTCAGTTTCATAAGCGGCAAAGTTTCATAAACAAAGAAAAATCATTAATAAATATGAGTGGATATTAATAACATTCGAGCTAGAATTGAAAAGTAGCTACTTAGTGCCGATTGGAATAGAACTTCAATCGCGCAGAATCTTACGCTATTTGCATACTCGTGGGGGTAGGTATTACCCACACGCGACCAAGCCGTAGCACGCGATCTTCTACTTAGCTGACAGCTTTTTCTAAGACTTTGGTTGTAAACCAATTTTTCGAGTGTCAAGAGTTATGATACGGCACATTACAGCCAAACCCAAGCAGGTATTTATTATTTGATATCATGTCAGTGTTATTTAGTTAGGAACTTCTTCAATCTTGACATTTTACGCATTTTGATGTACCTTGCTGATCTTTCTTATTGTAGTACGTACCTAACTACATTAGAAATATATTATACAACACATATAAGTTATAAACAATTATATCATTAAAGTAAATGTCGAATTGTTTTCTAGAAAAATAAAAACGTTTTCAACCTATTTTTTAAAAGTAGAGGCGGGTAGCAATTTAAAATTGATATAAACTCAAAAGATTTTTTTTGTTCATATGTATAAATCGCTTAAGTTTATAAATTGTGTCGCAGTTAGGTATTTTAAACACCTGTAAGCAAAAAGCCCTTCTAGCGTTTCCGATTTTCTTCGTAACAAGGCCATTAGCGAAGCTTTAAAAATGTTAATTGAAAAATCTCCGAGCACTCTCGACATGAAGTGTTTCATCGAAAACATCTGGAGTATCATCAACCCCTTTAAAAATACTCTTCAGAAAAAAATGCCTTTTTACTTTATTCGCGGAAAATGTAGGCATTTATCGGACTTTTATTTGTATCTAATTTTTTCATAATGGGTTTCGGGTACCTTATGAAATAGGCGAAAATAATTTGCTCTTTTCTTTTTCTAAAATAAGTGCTATCGACTTAAAGGAATAAAAACCAATCTATTGCGAATAGTAATGATGTCATATCTTCCAACTGAATTAAATACATGTATAATTAATTGACTCTAATTAAATAAATGCAGCATTAGCAAATCATCAATCAATACATCTACCTTATATCGGAAATAGGTATTACGCCGTGTTTTTATTTCTGAACTGTAAATATAAAACTAATATTTCCACTACAGATAAGCGAAAACAAACTGCGTTCGCAAAACAAAAGTTTTTCTGAAGGGTTTCGAACCGTTTCTAGTTGCGGAACTTTTTTTTACAAAGTTTGTATCACTACAAGTTTAAAGTGTGGAGGTAAACCTAGGCTGCACTAGATTTTATATTTTATTCTTTCGTATCAGCCTTATTTTTTTGCCTACTTGAATTACAAATGCTTGAATGATGATAAATAAATCACAATTCATATGTACTTATATAATTAGTAGGTACATATTTTTATTCGTAATAACATTAGTCGAACCTTAAACATTCAAATTAAAACTACCTTCTGGACACCTAAACCGAGCCACCTAGTATGATTGGTTTCTATCGCCCATATCTTAAAAAAACATATGAATGACCAAAAAGTTTTTATGCAGCTATGTAGCTGATAGGTTTATCGTCTAGTTGATGTGCATTTCGTTCTAAATTTAAATTTGTAATCGCAAAAAACAAAGGAGGAGCAGTAGTTGTTCATTACGTAGAATCTCATAACAATACTAAAACTTTAAAATACGAGCTTTAATTAGTGATTATTTTGTTACTGTGGATTGAAAAAGTTCTGTTAGTGGTTATCGTTAATTTTTATACTGTTTTCATGTAAAAAATATGGATACTTTGCCTGAAGTAGCTGCTCAACCTGTGGCGCTCCTTTAGTTTAGTTGAAGACAGAGAAACTTCAGCATACAATTTCACATAAGACAGGCAGCTGTACAAAGAGTGTACCACAGGTTTCTAGAGACTAGGAGATATGACTACCATTCAGGTAGATCACGATTTTGGGTAACCACGTTGCGACAGAATGGATTTATGATGACGGCCAGTTTCTGAAATCGTCACCTCACTTCGGTTCAGATACAGGAATAGCTTCGAGACCTCCATGCAGTAAATGTTAGTGCTCGTACTGTGAGAAGAAAGCTTGTAGAAGGTGGATTAAGACCGCATTAGCCAGCCAATCGGCCCAAACTAGAGCGAATTCATCGAATGTCGCGCTTTCAGTTTGCGCGCCAACATTCACGCTGGATGCAAAGACAATGGGATCAGGTGCTTTTTACTGATGAGACAAAAATCATGCTTTATGGCAATAATGGAAGAAGAAAGGTCTATCGAAGGCAGGGAGATGTTTTGTACAATGTTGCATAGAAGAGTGAGTAAGTAATGGCAGTAGGTCGTGGATCATCTGGCGTGGCATTTCTGCCGAAGGCAAAACTGCTTTTGAGTTTGTGTCTGGGCCTCTGATGTCATCTCTAAATGCTGACCGCTGTATACGCCAATTTTTGGAGCTTCATGTAGTACTTTATGCCAAATTTCCAGGATCAGACTTCATTTTTATACAGGGTAACCCCAGAGCACACACATCACGAAAGCGTCGCAAATTTCATACAAGACCACAACATTACTGTAATTGATTGGCCATCCAGAAGTTCCTACATAAATCCGACCGAGCACTTATGAGACGAGTTGAAAAGACGTGTTCGGTCTCGTCATTCAGCTCCAAAAACACTACGGGAGCTAAAAATTGCAATTAAAGAAGAATGTGAAAACACTCGTCAATATGCAATTTTTACACTCATAAATTCGATGTCAAATCGCATGAATGCCATTATAAATGCTTTGGGAGGCAATACAAGATATTAAATAAGGCAATACAATTAATGAATAAAAAGATTTTTTGTTTAAAACCATCTTTTTCTTTAAAATTCCAACAAATGACATTGATTCCAGTTGTTAAGCCAAATCAACACTCAGGTTGACTCGGGTCATCAACTTATTTTTTAAGTTCAAATTTAGAACGAAATGCAGATCAACTAGACGATAAACATATCAGCTACATAACTGCATAAAAACTTTTTGGTCATTCATATGTTTTTTTTTAAGATATGGGCGATAGAAACCAATCATACTAGGTGGCTCGGTTTAGGTGTCCAGAAGTGTATTATCTTCAAATTCTATAATTTTCCGATAAAACATTTACAGCGAGTTGACTGAATATTTACGTATTATGCAAAGCTCTTAGCTCAAATTGACCTTCAACTCCACTCTAACGGTCCAAGCACTTGACTGACCACCCTCTCTTGCTGATTATCAACATCTTCGAAAGTAGCAAACACATGGTCTTCTATCACGCCAAATGGTAAGCAAGGAGTCAACACGGAGCTTGAATTATCTACCAGCCTGATAGCAAACTGTTTGCAGGTTTATGTAGTCAATGTAAAGATTTTGAGTTCGTATTTTATGGTAGAAACAGAGAAATTTAGTGTGGTACACATCTTCTCTTACTATTCCGCTTTCTTTAAAATCTTCTCTTCTAAATAAGGTTCCCATCTTACTTTTTGGCTTGACTAATAAAGGAGTGTGACTAATAAAGTAAGTGCCGCGGTTCCGATCTTCTTTTTCTTCTCTATCAACATTAAGGTACCTACTTACTTACATTATATCTAGGAGTTTTACAGTAAAACACTGTTTCGTGTTTTACGAAACGAGAACTTCCGAGTAAGTAGGAAGCTGTATGAAGTGTTTGTTAAAGGTAAGAAATCACGCAAAATAATGTTTATATAATTAATTCGTTGCTAAATAAAAATATCGGTTTCTGAGATATAGCTTAGTTACAGACGGATGTACTTACGTACAGCGAGGTTTTAGTAAAAGAATGTCCCGTTTTTTATCTTTTAGATGTGAAATCTTAAATAGGGAAACTACTTAGCTCTACGATACGAATCAAGTGCATTACCAATGTTTATGTTAACACAAATATTTATTTATATAAAATTTTGTAGTTATTCTAAAGTTTAAGAATAAACTTAAAAAATAGAAAACATTGTTTTTCGAGTTCAAATTGATGAATAACTTTTTAAACTTCATACTTTGATTAAAATACTCTCACCCCAAGCACCCCCAAGTTGCAGAAAAGTTCGTTTATGTATTATAATAACAATATTTGTTCAGTTATGGGTGGATCTAGGTAGAGGGTCGGATATTTGTAACTCTTTCACTAAAAAACCACTGAACATGTTTCAATGAAATATGACGATAAATACTTCCAATGTCGTGGACTCTTAAAAATGGTATTTATAATTCTATAATACTAATATTATTTACATATTACTATATACTACTGTTATTAACATAATACTTATACGTTTGCAGTATTAAATACTTAAATCTTTATAGCAACTAGAAATTAATCAAAAATCTTGGAGTATTTCCCTAAACCTACAGGGTGTTTTTCTAACCCGATAACTTTGGGGTTAAGGAGGCGTGACTGCTTCGTGTTGTAATCAATATAGAGCTAATTACTTACTTACTAAATTCTATTTTTTTTCACAGGGGCGCCGGTGGGGGTGGCATGTTTGGCGACGTCAATATATCAGCCATTTTGGATTCGTTTAGTATAAGTTACGACAAAAGAGTAAGGCCAAACTATGGAGGTTAGTAAAACTTGTAGATATTCATACATAACAACGTGATTGTTTGATTGAAATACACTCCTTCGTTAGGTCTTAGGTTTTGGAGCGAAATTAGCTGGATTCCTTGAAAATTTTCATGCGTATTTTATCTTTCAGGTGAAATGACATATGGTTTAAAATAAACTTATTTTTGTAAGCATTCATCTAGTAAAATCTATCGCCCGCTACGAAATCACGAAATATTTAGATAAGAAAAGATTTAAATCTTGCGTACTACGTTAAATTTTTGCATAAAACAAAAATCTTTTAAAAAGTGGGGAAATATAGCTGTTTTTCAGAGATTCTTATTTTTTAAAACACTGACAGGTTTTAAAACGGTTCTATCTTAAAAAATATAATAATGTTACCAAAATAAGGGTAAATGTAGATATAGGTCTCTACGTACTTTTACATTTTTTTAATTTTATAAGCATTATAATTTAAATCAATAGAATAATACTCGTAGTACTAAAAAGTTACAAAAAACATGGGTGAAGTATGTAATTTTCTGATTCAGTTTTCAAAAAGTCATTTCAAAGATTCAAAATAATTTTAGTTGTATTAATTTACAAGTACGTACTCTTTTCAAATAATAGGTCTTTACCTATGAAATTGCCGTTTTACAGTACTGGCCGTTTCAATTAAAAATATTTTTGTTTAGCTAAGAATTCTAATTTCAAATTAATTTCATTTTAAAAATATGGAATTCTTTTTCCAAAAACAGTCATTTGTTTATTGGTTAGTGTTACATTTTCATTGCATTTCAATCATTTTCGTCAACATGGATACGTTAAAAATTCGAGTAATTATGGAATATGAGTTCCGTCGTGGCAGCAACGCGGCACAAGCAGCTCGCAACATCAACGACGTGTACGGAGCTAACACTACAAACCAACGAACCACTAGTTATTAGTTTGCTCGCTTCCGTTCTGGAAATTTCGACCTGAAAAATTAACCCCGCGGTCGTCCGAAGACTTTGGTCGATGCAGACGAATTGAAGGCAATCGTGGAAGCTGATGATACTCAATCTACGGCTGAATTAGCAGCAGCTTTCGACGTAAGCATCAAAACAATATTGGTCCATTTGCGTCAAATTGGCAAGGTAAAAAAGCTTGACAAATGGGTGCCCCACGAACTCAATGATCGCCAGCGCCAAGTACGCGTCGAGACGTGCCGTGCATTGCTCAACAGACACACAAATGAAGGAATTTTGAACCGCATTGTCACCTGTGATGAAAAATGGATTCTGTTTGATAACCGTAAGCGCTCAGCAAGTTGGTTGGATCCTGGTTCAGCACCTAAAAAGGTGATGGTTACTGTTTGGTGGTCTAGCACCGGTGTGATTCATCACAGCTTCTTACCAAATGGGGAGAGTATTACTGCAGATGTGTACTGTGAAGAATTGAACACAATGATGGAGAAGCTGGCACGTCTCCGACCAGCATTGGTCAATCGCTCGTCTCCGCTGCTCCTGCACGACAACGCGCGACCTCATACCGCACAAATGACGGTCTCCAAGTTGCAAGAACTGGGGTTGGAAGCTCTCCCTCATCCACCGTACTCACCGGACCTTGCCCCTACAGACTACTACTTTTTCCAGAATTTGGATAACTTCTTGACTGGAAAAAAATTCAATAACCAAGAGGCAGTTCAAAACGCCTTTGAAGAATTTGTTGCCTCTCGTCCAGCTGATTTCTTTAAGAAGGGCATTAATAAACTGCCACTGCGTTGGCAAAGATGCATTGATTGTATGGGTAATTACTTCACTTAATACAAATAAAAATTATATGAAAAAAAATCGTTTGAATTTTTTCATACAAAACGGCAATTTCATAGGTAAAGACCTAATATAATATAATTATATTTATAATTATATTACCTACATTTATTATATAACATAATAAATGGATTTTATGACTACATTTTTATGTCAGGTAAGGCATTTAGTTTCTATCAGATTCACGCTTTAGATAAAAAACGTTCCAATCACAAATTATTAGTTGGGTTTATTCAAAATCGAAGAATTTTACTTACCTTAAAACCACTTTTTAAACAATCAAAACTAGAATTAAGTAACTACGTTATATTGTCCGGAAACTGTAAAATTTGTTTTACAGCAAACGTAATGCACCAAACGTTTTTTCGCCGTCGCGATAGATATCTTGTTTTAATGGTACAACTTACTTATGAACGTAATAAAAAGAAATTACTTTGTTTCTAAATCAAAAGTATTACCTTGTAGGAACTTAGGTGATATAAGTAAAAATCGCTATGTATGTTGATAGATAGACAGTTCATGTAAAATTGTAAATCATGGTAGTGAATGGACAACGGGCCGTATGTAACACTTGTCATGTGTTGTATGTTATATCGTTTTCAGGACCACCCGTGGAAGTGGGGGTTACCATGTACGTGCTCTCCATCAGCTCTCTGTCTGAAGTGAAAATGGTATCTTTCAAAGCAATATTAACGACACAGCGCATACATAGCAAGATTTTTATCCTTTAGTACAATCACCAGCATCAAAACCGTTCATTGTAGCACCCGTGTCCACGGTTCGATTGCATATATGTATAGGCGCGTAGCGATGCGGCACGCGGCGGAGTGCGTGCGTCCGGCGCGTGGCGTCTCTTGTCGCATTGCCGCGCGATCGCGCGGGTTCCGCTATCCGATCTTTGTTGCGTCCGTCATGCAGCGTTTCGCGCGTGTTGTCGCTCCCGCGTCCGCGTCCGCCCGAACCGCTGTCACTCGCACGCACCCCGCGCCTCTCGCCCCCCCCCGCTTATTCGCCTCTCGGGGTGATGGGGCACGTCACCATCCTCTGGTTTGGTTTTCACGGCGCGAGGCGTGCGCGCGACTCACGATTGGGCTTGATTGCAGGTCCGCCAGTGGAGGTGGGCGTCACCATGTATGTGCTCTCTATCAGCTCCGTCTCCGAAGTGCTCATGGTACTCGCCCCTGTCAATCACGCTTGTCTCGGTCGCTCCGGTCGCAGGGCTTTGCCGTCGCGACCGAGCAGCCCCAGACACGAGGCTGCGAGCATGTTCGCATTTTGGTGGAGCAGATCGCCCTTTGTCCGCCCACTTGCTTTCTTATTATGTGTCTCTTTTGATCAAATTAATGACTTATAAATAGTAAATGTTTTTACAAAAATATTACGATAGATAAATCATAATAAGAAAAGCAAACCGTTATATATAACCCTAAAAATTATCCAGTTGTGTGTCTAGCAGTACTCGTAATTCCAAAGTTGCTGCTATGAGTGCATTTATGTGATGACATCTGTTCTCCGAAACAATAAAATATGCAAACCTGCAAACAACATTTCAACTTGATTGCAGTGAACTTGGGTCTTTGGAGTTCTCAGATATTTATCATCCCATTGTTATTGCTAAATGTATTAATGATTGATGCTATAGGTATATACCATTTTATTAAATATAGCTTAAGAAATGAGAGTCTTTTAAAATCAGTTTTCAGAATATCATTATCTTACATTTACTAAATTTAATCTTTGCACTTTGGAAGGGTATGTTATCATAATATGTTTTCATATAAAATAAAAATTAAAATATAAGAAAGTGAAAAATATTGGTAGTAGACGTAAAAACCAAATTGCAGCCGACAAAAATTGATAAACAGATCACATCATATTCTTTTATAAGTTTTTTCACAAAATTAGACCTAATTATTGTTAATTTGCACTTTTCAAAGATTAGTTGATGTTGTCAACGGAATACTAATTGAAAGATGTTGAAACCAAGCTCTATGGACTTGCGACGACTGTCAATTCTTATTGTGACTCATTTTGTAGTTTGTTGTGTTTGTACGTATTTGTGTATCTACTCAAATTGCCAATAATTGTTAACTCTTCCGCTCTCCAGTTATTTGGAACACCGAAAAAATACTATCATACATACTTACTGTAATATTTGAAAACTTTAATGTGCATTTATAAATAGTTTTGTGTCAGGAAATTATCATTTTGTTCCCATACAATATGAAAACTGGTACAAAACCATTGACAATATCCTGACTCGATTATAAATTGAGACGTGAAATAAAACTGAGCAGACAAACGCACAATTCGGTTTTCCAAAAGTTTACACTGGCTGAGTATGTTAGGCATTGTTTGGGTAAAGGACCCCAAAGTGGAAACCAAATCAAGGTTGGGAAGGTCACAGCGAGACGTGACCCATGGCCCAGGGAGGGGAGGGGGGAGGTTGTCAATTTTACATGTCGCAATTCGCGATTTAAGCTCATTAATGAACGTTAATTTGTTCCACAAACCTGGCCCAAACTTCAGTCGCGGCAACTTGTAGGTATACGTGCCGCCTTGTTAGCTTTAATTAAGAGAGGATTGCTTTTATCGAGCCGTGGGTGCCCGCCTGTGCCGCTACCCACTTTCCCCGCCCTTTCCTACCACTAAGAGCACCTACCTTCCAATTCATTATTAGACATCACCTGTGTTCCGTAGGCTTCATGTCACAAATACACTCTGTGCACCTTTTGTTTATTTACCTACTTGTGTATAGCTTAGCGCTCAATTTATCTAATGGATGTAGTCTGTGTCTATATCATCACTATCTGAAGTATTATAAGCCAAGCTTCGGACTTTCGTATCGATCTACTGTTTAAGTGTTTTAAATATCTTCACCATCGCAATACCCACTGACATTATTGCGTAGGGTAACCTTTTGAATAAAGCATGCAGATGTTAGATGTTTGTTATAGAGTGGCAGCATTTATATTTGATGTGTAACTATTCCCGTAAGCATTATTCTTATTAATGTAAATACAGTTCCTAGAAAAAACACGAATTAATTTATAATAACGGGAACTATATTTACAAAATCTTACCCTCCTCTCTAGTTTGGTAACATTGCTGAATTTTTATAGTACTATTTATAAACAGGCAATAAATTATGTTTTTTACTCCTCCAGGATTTCACATTGGATTTTTACTTCAGACAGTTTTGGACGGATCCACGGTTAGCTTATAAAAAGAGACCTGGAGTTGAAACTTTGTCGGTCGGTTCCGAATTTATAAAGAATATATGGGTGCCTGACACGTTCTTTGTAAATGAAAAGCAATCTTATTTCCACATAGCAACTACTAGCAACGAATTCATACGTATCCATTATTCAGGCTCAATTACTAGAAGTATCAGGTATGATAGTAAAAGAACATTATTTTTGATTTAAGTGTGCTTAATGTCTGTCCAAATGTCACAACGCACAAGTGCACTTGGAAACTACAAGGAAACTAAGCACTGCTTGGTATTGCTACGTTAAATTACGATATTGAGTAAATCACAAAGGCTTATTGCTGTATCATTTGGACGGGCTGATACTTATATTGTTAACGGAAATACATGAATCCCTGCATTGTATACAATTTATAAGTAGGTAATCAAATCACCAGCAATAGTTTGAAAAATACACATTAAATGTCATAAAAATAAATGATTTTTCGATCTCAATTAGTAGGATAAGAAAAGTTATAAGTCTAACAACACTTGGTACTTTACATATTGCAGAATATTTGCAGTACTATTTGAAGAGCGTATTAAATTTTTATTATTAGGCATACATACAGTATAAGTACAATGTCAGAATTCATATTATTTCCGCTAACCTATTAACTATTGAGCAGGCAAAAAAGGTAAAGTATTACTGATGCATTGCCGATACAATTTTGCAGGTTAACAATTACTGCGTCATGTCCGATGAATCTCCAATACTTCCCAATGGACCGTCAGCTGTGTCACATAGAGATCGAGAGTTGTAAGTATCTTGACTAAGATTTTTGTGATATCAGTGCCGCGTGTGTATAAATCGATGATAAAATATCTTCTTAAACTTATATACTTACACTTTGATAAAGTAATTCAACTAACAAATTAACACAGCTAATCTGTTTACGGTTTTTAAATTGTAAATCAATTTTATCGAGTAGGCACTATATCTTGTTCCTGAACTATCTAATGTGTAAATAAACAGCTCTAATTATTGTTCATATTGATCATATTAGGCGTAAAAAGTGCGAGGCAAATCCTTTTCAACTATTCCGATGATAGAAAAATAAATTCTCAGTATTTTACAACAACTTACCTGTTACGTGTTTAATCGTGCTCACATAAAGCAATCATTAATTTGAATATTTACCACAATGCAAATTTATCACTAGGCTTACCGATATTGTGTTGTGACCACTTTCTTGTATCACAGATGCTACTCAGGGATACCCTGTGAGCACAAGCGTACAACTTAATCGTCGTCACGTGCTGTGATTTACCTCGTGTTCTCATAATATGTTGGACCGTCTCCTTCTCGCATACAGCACCCGCAGAAGGCAGACTCGTAAAATAGTAAGCCTTTGTCCTCACGAGCATACAAAGCGAATTAAATGATATTGAGACATCGACGCTGCGACAGCTGAGCGGGCGACGGAGGCGGGGACGGTGGCGCCGCGGGCTGCAGTCATGCGTCTCCGGGCCACCCGGGCACTGCACGCGCTTCCCGCGCTCCGCGCACTGCATGCCACTCCAGCTTTTCCTCCGCAACTGCCACCTTCACAACCACCACTACCATCACCACGTTCACCTCTCGCACCTTCACCTACATTATTTTTAAATAAAACCATTCAATAGCTACATACTCACATTTTTTCTGTTTTGTTTTTGTTTGTAACTATTTAGTGTATTTTTTTTTTAATATTAGCCTTTATCACCAGTAGACAAGTAATTAGAGAACAAATTTATATTTTTCTATCATCCATTTTGAGTCGATCCGAGCTTGTATGGAGTATTCGGCCTAGCGCTCGGAGCTTCTCACTCGCGTCTCGCCATTAGATCCCGTGAGTCCATATCTTCATGCCGCGACCGCGGACTGTGTCTGAGGGATGCGCGGTGCTAAACAGCGTAAGTGATAGCGTTTTGTGTGTTTGGCATGTCTCCGGAGTCGGGTACACAATGAGAGACATTCGATACCATTGGAAAGACGGATTGTCGAGCGTCGGTATGAGCAACGAAGTACAGCTGCCGCAGTTCCGAGTACTCGGCCACCGGCAGCGCGCTACTGTTGTAACGCTCACCACAGGTAACAACCGCATTGTCCCAGCACTGTCCGCTCATCGCTCCGCCACCGACCCGTCTCCCTCAGCCCGTGTGCAGACGATCGATACCGCGACACTTGCACACACATAACACGACATGACAATCACACGACGAGTCGCGCGAATTTAACCCCGCTCCAACCCCGACCGAATGACGACTCGAGTCGTAAAACCCACTGCAATGGGCCTGGGGCTATTTCATTTATGTGTCGCTGCGCACAGTCGGCTACACCATGCGGGACATCCGCTACAAGTGGAACGAGGGCCCCAACTCTGTTGGCGTATCGAGCGAGGTGTCTCTGCCGCAGTTCAAGGTGCTCGGTCATCGCCAGCGCGCCATGGAGATCTCTCTTACCACAGGTACTTGGGGTGCGGGGGATCTACCTGAAGATAAAAAACACTACCAACGTGAAACACTGGACAGAAACAGCCACGATTCTTTTCACGTCCCGCTTTTGTATTCTTGCACAATACACTGAGTGGTGTGTGATTTAGAAAAACTTACGTAAATTGCATTATTGTGTGTCGTAACCACACTTTATTGTATAAAATAAATGTAACTACATTATTAGGTTATCAAAATAATAATTTATATTTTCTTATATATTTAATTATTCACTTGTACGTCATACTACCAACAGACGTTAAAGACCTTAAATTGATAAGGAATTAAGGTGTTTTCGTGGCTTTACGTACTCGTACCTAGTTCATGAAAGTATAGTATTTTCCAATCCTAAAAAAAATATCTGTTTTTCAACTCCTTTTGGTTAATAATTTTACTGACTCTTTTTTAACAATTTTACAGGAAATTACTCAAGACTGGCATGTGAAATTCAATTTGTTCGGTCCATGGGATATTACCTTATTCAGATCTACATTCCGTCTGGTTTGATCGTAATTATCTCCTGGGTATCATTCTGGTTGAACCGAAACGCGACACCAGCTCGTGTCGCTCTCGGTGTCACCACCGTGTTGACGATGACGACGCTAATGTCGTCTACAAACGCTGCTCTTCCAAAGATATCGTACGTCAAATCCATCGATGTGTATCTAGGCACCTGCTTCGTGATGGTCTTCGCTAGTTTATTAGGTAATCTTTATTCATTTACTTACCTAGTCTTATATACAGCTATGCGAATTTAGTAATAGTTGCAAAAGCGAAGTTTATTGGCTGTGCGAATATTGAGTCAAACTTAAAAGGGCTATGCAATTATAACAGTTTTCTGTGTAATATGAATGTGAAACGAACTTTCCTATCTTTACAGAATATGCGACAGTGGGTTATATGGCTAAGAGGATACAAATGAGAAAGCAGAGATTTGTTGCAATTCAGAAAATCGCGTCCGAGAAGAAAATGCCGCCCGTGGACTGTCCGCCGGTGGGAGACCCTCATACGTTGTCCAAGATGAGCACGTTGGGAAGGTGTCCCCCGGGGAGGCCTTCGGTAAGCTGCTCGGTAATAACATTTGCTTTAACCCAAATGCGTTTTGTATTACAGACCACTTTTTGGCCGCTGTGTCAATATTAATACGTGTTGCAGGAGGTTCGATTTAAAGTACACGATCCGAAGGCGCATTCCAAAGGCGGAACTTTGGAAAACACTATCAATGGTGGTAGAAGTGGTGCAGAGGACGACAATCCTGGTCCCCCACCCCATATACTTCACCCTGGAAAGGTATTCAAATATTATATTGTTTCTCTCTGTACCTTATAATTAGCTCTAAGTGCTCTGCGATGACATTGTGCATTAGAAGCGTAGCGAAATATTTTCAGTCCCATTAATCATGTACCAATTGTATCATATACTCAGACATCTTGTAAGATAAAAAATTGTTTTGTAAATAGTGTGTTATGACAAATCTTGGTGCACCAAGTGATGTAATTTCACTATAATTGGCTTAAGAATAAAATAAATCAGTATATAAGTATGGTTTGAAACTAAAAAGTGGAAATAGTCTTAAGACAAATTAAGAATATACAAATTATAGATTTATTTAAAATTCTAAAAGAAAAGTCACAATTAAGTCATATTAGTATTAAACCTTCGAACAAAATAATGTGATGGATTTGTGATCGAAATCAGAGTGAAAGAAGAAAAACAGAGATGTGAATGCACTATTAGAATGTTTCTGTTTTTATGAGTTTGTGAAGAATGGAGTAATGGAGGTATGCCAGACATAAAGATCGATTGTAGACGAATGGTATGAGTTGAAAGAGGTGTAAATTATTGAGAAGGTTGAGAATTGAGGAGGATAAATTTATTAATACACCATTTATCTGGGGCAGAATCAGCTGGAAAATGTAATCACCGTTATAATTAATTCAGTGTAAAATCCAATCAAATATAAATCAATACAGGTGGTATGAAAATTATAGCTATAATTGAAAGGAGTTCATTA
This sequence comes from Anarsia innoxiella, assembly GCA_947563765.1. Lineage (NCBI taxonomy): Eukaryota > Metazoa > Arthropoda > Insecta > Lepidoptera > Gelechiidae > Anarsia > Anarsia innoxiella. The sequence continues at coordinate 7,835,818 of OX387390.1, forward strand.
AAAAGTTGGGTTTTACAAATGAATGATCTTTCTTTGACGACAGTTACGTTAAGCTAAGCTAGTTCCATTGTTAAACTTTTATCATAAATATTAATACAATGCCGTTTGATTTTCAGGACATCAGCAAACTGCTAGGAATGACTCCATCGGATATCGACAAGTATTCCCGCATCGTATTCCCGGTGTGCTTCGTATGCTTTAACCTCATGTACTGGATCATTTACCTTCACGTTTCCGACGTCGTGGCTGACGATCTGGTTCTACTGGAAGAGGATAAATAGAGGGCACTATACAATATCCACTTATTTTTCCACCAGTAACAAAATAATAATTTGAAACAAACTACCGGAACAGAACTACAAGAAATCCTAACCTTTTCAATCAAGACAACCAAAGGTAGCATACTTGTAGAGTATAGCTTTCCAATTTCTGAAAAGAATTTGTAGATATTAACAAGTGATTAGATGTTAAATTTATACATTAAACTAAAGTGACAAAGAAAATGTAAATATGAATTGAATGTTATGAGTAATTTATGGAAACTACGTAAGGTAATGCGTTTCTCGGAATTCGATGTAAGGCACAATATAAAACGACTGAAATCTTCATTAAGGTGTCAACAAGTAATCGGAATGTATATTTTTGATTTTCCTTGATCTGATACAATAAACTGACACCATTTTTGTTTTAGTGTTATAACATCGGCTTCACGTAATACGGCAAAAAATTGCTATATCTGAAAAATAACACCAAAAATGAAAGAGTTCCTAATGCAACTTTTATTTTATGGTAATAAGTTTCAAATTATTATTTATTTGTTTGGTAAAATGAGTGGAGTGGTAATTTAAATTGTATTATAAAATCTGATGCTCAACTTTCACTGCTTGATTACTCAATTAGTTTTAGTAGAGTTTTGGATGTTAAAAATATAGTGTTTTGGTTTATTCTTTGCATAACTTTTTAATCATCGGAACATATTTACAAACTAGGTATCATTTTTATGTTTGATTGTAGTTGCAGCCCATTTTAGAGTCCTGGATTTTTATTTGAATATGTGGCTTCATGTTGTTATTTGTAAATGATTTTGTGAATGGTAAGAAATTAACTTTGCTTTCTATCTACAAGTGCATGCATAATTTTTGACATAGAGTTTAAAGAAGTGATGTTTAGAATGACATAATTTATATATTTAACCATATAATTTCTATGTCAGAAATTAAATGCATCTACCATATACCAATTTAATTCAACAATTGAATATATTTTCATAAAATTACAACTAGAATGGAATAGGTACTTACCCACTTCACTTCCCGATCATTTTTTAAATAATTTTGGGTATTTATAATATAAGTTTTAAAGTACTGAAATAGCTGTTAGTGGCATGCGCGACTTTGCTCCCGAGAAACTGAAACCCCGCATGTAAATACCCTCCTCAAAAGTTCATGAGTCTACCCGTAGCTAGTTTTTGCCGCTGCTGCTCAGTGGTCGACTTTCAAAATGGTACTTTTAATTACATAAAGTCGATTTAAAGGTAGGTAATGCAATACCTATCTCATACAACACAGATTATTAGTTAATTCTTATGTTTGAATAACTTGTTTTCCAATCAAGATTTAAAAAAATAAACACCTAGCAATATCATGAAGAGCAATTGATTAGGCAACTTAATAATTATTTAAAGAATTTGTGAAATCTTAGAACAAAGCTGCAACTATACATTCAGTCACTGAATTTCAGTGTAGGATAATCCGGTGTAGATATCTACACCGGATTATACATATGTATATGTTGACGTAATTAGTTACAAACGTATCTAAGCGTCACGCGCCGAATGTGTGCCACAGATGCACGGTTTCAAAAGGTACATCAATTATTCAGTTCCATTAACACTGCATGATTATTTCAAAGACAAGAACAATAAATTTAAATAAATATTATGCTGTCATTACTATGCTCTTCAAAAATGTATCTAATTGCAGGATGATTAAATATTAATCTTAGGTTGCTTGCAATCATAAATAACAACTAATTTTAACCTTTATAAGTAAGTAGCTATACATCTGTAAATGTGTAATAAGTCCGTCGGAATACAACGGTAAAAAAACAAGTTGACGCCTTTTCAAAGTATTTTATATCTTTTTTCATGCACTATTACGTACATTCAATGCTTTCCTGAATTAGTTCGGATTAGACGAATTAGCTTGTTTTGCTAGTACAACAACTGTACCTTCGGGGCTATAGGTCAGGTGTCGGTTCGTACCCTCATCTATTTAAAATGTCTATCAAAATACATAAAAAAAGAAGAATTGTATAACCTGTTAATATTTTTCTTAACATTTCAACTTTTAAGGAAACCGAGACCTTTGGACCTAACCTCAGTAGTTTGAACCCATATAAATATTGAGCATTGGACTGGTTGTAGAGATGAGGAGCATATTCTGTTGTACTTTATATTTGAACACTTTTGGTGTTTAAATATATAGCTGCTGAGAATCCCCTCCTTACCTTGCCAACTACAGTAAAGCCCTCAAATATCTGACACGCAGGGCTCCTGTCATCAGCTACGACACATCTGTTCGAATATGGTTCAGGTAACATGTATGATGAGATATCTAGCAAGACAATGTTCTGTAATCGACTTATGCAAGCAGTACACTTAGCTATAACATTAAATGTAAAAAAAATACACATTTATCGTACCTAGTACCTAACCTAAATAATTTAAAGTAAAATATTTCCAGGGCGAGTATCAATCACCACCTAGCTTGTTCATTACTACCAATAGGAATTGTAACGGAATATTTACACTTTTACGTTATTACTGTGAGTTATCGTTTTATTGTAAATGTTTACAAATATTGAAAAGAAATTATTAACATATTGTTTATTCATAGATAAAGATATATTTATGATAGTTGTCTAAAGTACTTTTGTTGATGAAGAATAATGTAGGACGATTAAAGTAAATCAGATTTTCCTTGTCTCAATCAGTGCATGCCACTTTCAATAACTATTTGCTCCATTAGCAACTTAGCAAAATAAATAGTACTCAGAATACAAGTACCTACATCAATTATTTATACACAAACATATATACTTACCTACATATAAGGTAATAAAAAGTAGGATTTGTATAAATTTTAGAAATCGTCAAAAATAATATATTATATTATAAACCTACTATTAAATATATTTTAGATTGTATTTACGTAACTTCAATTATATTCAATTGCACTCAGATAATAATGGCACTTTGTAATCTGTGTATTCACTTTTAATTTAATCGCAATTTATTAATAAATTCTAAAATTTACTTAGATAAAGTAAGTAACTGATAGATGTAAGATTTAGGTTCGCTGGTAGATGTTTGAAAGTAGGTACTATGACGTAGCTACAGCTTCGTCTCTCCGAAACGAAATTCTAAAATATTTGTCTAGTGATTAGACTAAGTACGAGACAAATAGATCTAAGATAATATACTTTAACATAGAACGTTTAATGACTGTCGAGCCAGTGATCGTGCTGCTAAGTAATGAGGCGAATTACGCTGCTTTATTTACTCTTCTATCTATTATATTGTATCAATTACGTAAGTACCTACCATATTATACAGGGTGTAACAGAAAGGGTATATAAAGCCGAAACACAGCGATAGTCCTCATGAAACTGAACAACTTTCCCCAAGGAACATGGGTCGTAACTCGAAAAAAATTTATGGATCGCCCATACTTACTCGATCAGCTGATCGGGCATTTTGTATGGGGAGGCGAAATTTTTTTTTTTCGAGTTACGACCCATGTTCCTTGGGGAAAATTGTTCAGTTTCATGAGGACTATCGCTGTGTTTGGGCTTTATATACCCTTTCTGTTACACCCTGTATATTAAAACACTGATATTTTATAATTGCACAGATAAATACAGTATTGACACATTATAATACATATTCCCTTATTTTATTTGTATCTCTACGATAATTTTTATCTCAATAGAGTTTAGGTATGCAGCGAATATGATCCATTTTCAAAAATATATGTAAGAACTTTAGGTGGGTCGACGCCAATAAAAAATATGGAGCGATTTTTATAATAAATAAATATAAATACACATTGCAATTTTTCTGTTTTGAAAAGCTCTATGTAATATTGTTTGTTAAAACAAGATGTTTTTTATAGTCTAGGTACTTAGTACCTTATAAAAGAAATAAAACAATGTTTCATTAATATTCATTGTGATTGTTTTTTTATTAAAGTACTTTACTATTTTATAGAGATTACAACATGTGTTATGCCAAAAATGTTTTTTGCAATTGTTTGTAATAAAATAAAGTTTTTATTGGCAAAGCTACAAGCGAAGCGACAATGTTATCATTTTAAAAATGAGTTTGACTCCTATTTATAATTAAAGAAACGCTAGATTCTTCATTACTGTGTACCTATCGTAAGTATATCGCGAATTAATAAGTATTTTAAAGATAGCACTCCTCATAGAAGTAACATTTTTTAAATAGGTAGTATGAATAACTAAGTAGTAGATGTAATACTTGCATAAGAAATAATTATTAGATTTTTTCTGTGGAGATTTTCTTTTTTGTGTTGTGCTCGTATGAATAATATTATTTTATTTTCTTGCTCAATAATATTAAGAAGAATATATCTAAATTAGCACGATATCTCCATATTTATAATAGACTATTGATATTGAGCCGTGATTTTATAGGAAGTAAATAAATAAAGTCTAGTGATATCTGTTGATCTACTTATTGTGTAGTTTAACTGAGTACTTAAGTCTGTATTATCTCAGATAGATTTTTTCTAATTCCTATGTGTCGGAACACACAGAAATGACTAGTTAAAGGCGTGGTGCGTTACCGTCGGCATTAGACGCGCGCGAACCTCGCGTCCTTTCTCACAATAGGAGCAAAACATCTGCATGACGACAGAGATAAGTAATTGTAGTCTTATCGTTATTGCGTCTCTGTCATATTTTTTTAATATCGCGTTGGACTTTTCTCTGTTCCACCTAAGCCACGCCTTTGCTTTACGTCATGTCTATGTGTTTTATATTAATTGTTTTATTGTCCCTTTAGGATACATTTGACGGATTTTTTATTAATATGTATGATGCTCAGTATTCAAGATTAAATATATTTACGAAGGGCAGTTCGATTATTTAGAAATAATATTTACTAACTGTAATTTAGTTTTTCTTATGACATTAAAGACTTTTATTAAATCAAAAAGGAAAGTATCTCTACTTTTTAAAATTTAATTATGTTATTATACTTAGATTTATCAATTTAGAAAATGGAGAAATCAACTCTTAACTCAATGTTATATTACGGTCCCACTTGAAAAATTCAACGCTATCTGAACAGATTATTTGAAATACTCGTACTCTACTCTCAATTTTAATAGTATAAACACTATCTCACACGTAAATATCTGCTAATCTTTTATTTATAAATTGGTACCCAGTTTTGCGAATGAGGTGAATTTCGTAATGTAGTACGGATTCACTTAGAATTAAGTAGGAACTTTGAACTCTTATATTTTCGCACAAACTTCACTCTCTGTATCTTAATTATATCTAATCACGATGCACGCAATTCAGAATATTAAGAAAGTTAACAGGTTAATATTTTCAAATAAAACATTAAAGGATATAACTGTTTTAAACTACATTGACGCAAATCACCTAGAAATTGTTTAGCTATGGCATGGTGGACAATCGGTTACATGTAATCCCCAGCCAGTCATGTGCCAGATGAAATTTTACGAGCATTCTAGACCTATCACTAACTTAGAAATTGCAGAAAAAAGTACAAGTACTCAGGCATTAAAACAATATTTATGAATATTCACTCTCTTACATTATGTACTTATATTCATCATCCATCCAAGGTAAATGCAAATAGAAGTAGGAAATGCAGAACAGTCGATGTCTACGTAATATTAGTATAACTAAACTAGTTCAGAAATAAGATTTAAAAACAACGATGCTGTGAGAAAATACTACCAAATTATTTAAATAAGTAAGTTGTGGACAAAATAATTGCGCTTTAGTCATTGTTACAGAAACACAAGAACTGTAGCCATTTATTTAAACAAAAGCCGATAGATGTTAGAAACGGACATAAATTAACGTGATTTATTTAATAAACCTACAAAGCCCATAAATATTGTGAATGTACGAGTTATACGCTTTACTACCTATACAAAACTGTAGTTACCTAAGTGTACCTGACATTTATTTTATAAGATACTTTATGTACTTACTTTAATTTAATTAATTACTGTCAAATAGGCATAGGCGGCCGTTCAACTGCCGACGTTACGAATAACCAATAATCCTTGATCACACGTACGAAAAAAAACTGGCAAAACAGTGTGAACTTGGTATGTCTTTTCTAAGCGTACTCGACGTGTAATCGCAATCTCGTTTTTATTTGTTACGTGTGGTCAAGGCTTTAGAACATTGCGAATATCGAGAGGGTATAGTTTCGAAGCATGTAAGCGAGTAAGGCAGGTGAAATGCACACTAGGGAAATTCCTTGAACACACGAGCAAAAACGGACGAGACAGTGCTTTCGGCCGAATATTCAGCAGAATTTGCTTTGGTATCCGGCCAAGATCACTGTACCGCCTTTTAACTCGGTATATTATGTGAGATTAAGACAAGATAGCCGCTAGTTGAGCTCTAACCGTATCCTGACTATCGATTATATCAATCCTCCTAGTCGGTAAAGCGAAGAGTCAGCGATTATCTATAAATTATTTTGATAATGTAACTCTTTTGTTTATACGTGATGTGCAAATCATAATAAACATTTGTTGGTCGAATAAATAGCTGGTCATTTCCTCGCCCACGATGGGCCAACTGAACTGGCATAGTTTATGGTAATGTTATATATAAAATTATATTCGATTAATTATGGAGCAATTCACTAAGTATTTTTTGTATTAACTTATTACCATCTGTTCCACTTTGATTATTTGTGAACCTACTCATGAATTACTATAAACATGTATAGATAACAAATTAAAATAAAAACCTTTTTCAATATATTAAAATGGTTTTATCTTTATTTCCCTAACATCTTCCTATAGATATTACAAAAAAAAATACGGTCGAATTGAGAAACTTTCTCCTTTTTTTGAAGTCGGTTAAAAAGTTATACACAAATTTGGTGTTGTTACCCACTCGATGTTGTGAAGCTTCCCCGCCCACGAGGACATGATGTAGGTATAAAAACGAAATCAAACGAAATTTTTACATCAAAAATATATTATTACATGATTAATAAATTCATGAAACATTTTATTGGTTTGATTTAAAACTTCTTGGCTTATTAAACTCTTAACCATGTTATTTATCTACTTACCTAATACATATCAAGTTAAAAGATTTCAATTGCAATAAAGGACAATTTTAAATGGAAATGACAAAATTTGGACGGAAAACTATTTCGAAAGAGCCGTTTAGAAAGGCAAAAATCATCCCAGGTATATATTTTCGCTTTTTCATATTCAATCTGAAACAAAAATGTAACTTTTTGAAGACTTACAATAAGCCCAAAGTTTAATAAAAAAATGTACCTACCTACGAGTACGTTTACCATTCGAAAACAAAAATGTAAAATAACATTAACAGAATCATTAAATTCATTGTTTTTTCATTCGAAAATAAAATAAAATAGAAATCAAAGAGGCTTAACCACAGTCAACACCTCCCAATTATGAATGTAATCATAAAAAGCACAATTACCTTGTGATTAAAACGATTTTATGTGGTCCGGATGTCCAGAGTTTTGATATTTTTCCCACATTTTCTCGTAAAGACTCTCAAGGCCCCGGGCGTAGTATTCACAGTCAAACAGGGTACTTTCCAACCGTGCCCTCGAGACCTTTGCCCGAACATATCTGCGACTGAAACAAAATTTAATTAACTTCTGAAACAAAGTGGTTGTTTCCTGCTTAAGTCGTTCATTTAACGTAATATTTCTTTTGTGAAGAACCCTTAGTATTTGTTGTCTTGTTTCAAAACCAGTTATTAAATGGAGGGTATATATTTAATATATTGTAATAACAAAAGGGTGGATTCTTCTCACGAGGACAAGATTCGAATTCGATAAATAACGAAAGTAGGTAACTCACTATTCAGCATCTGTTCCTAATTTCACAGCAATATCTTGATACTCTTGTTTAGTTTTAGCTATTAGTTCAAAGCAATTTAAAGCTTTCAATTGTGATGCTGCGACTCTGAAATATTAACAAAAAATTAAACTTTGTAAATCTAAGGAGCATTACCAACGTTTTTTTTATTAACAGAGTTAAGTACTTAATTATAATTTCATGAAAGTGTCACCATCTAAAACAAGTACCTTGAAGCCAGTGTTACGCCTGGAAGAGTTACAACAGGCGTGCCAGCCCAAAGTACATCCATGGCAGTCGTATGGCCATTACAGAGGGATGTGTCCAAACAAACATCGGCCAATTGCCCCCGGCGGACATGCTCTTCTTTGCAAGCTATCTTTGAGAATATAATACGATCTTTTGAGACCCCTAAAATGTTTTGACAAAAATACGATAATATAATATAATATAATATCAATATTTTAGAAAACGATTGCGTTTTTTTCGTACTAATAAATAAATACTTACCCAAATTTTTAACATATTTTCGAATATTCGGTTCACCGGCTGCAGGAAAAGTTAACAGCCAAAGAACGCTATTTGGTACCAATTTTAAAATGTTAACCCATATTTTCATGATTTCAGGATCAATTTTATACAATTGGTTAAAATTACAGAACACTACTGCATTACTTGGAAGCCCGTACTGCTTTCGTGATGTAAATATTATATTGTCATACACTTGTTCACCGGACGCTACTTTCTTATTAGTATCATTAATAGATATACCATTGTCAATAGGTATTCCATTGACAAGTACCTGAAACAGAAAATTATTTAAAGCAACTGTTTCATTAACTTCGGAGAAAATCACATTGTAACGACTTACCTGCTTTTGATATGGGTTTATTGTCGATTCAATAACATAACTCGGAATGTCTATTTCTCTCACAGTTACATCTACTGGTTCCAAATTTTCAAATGCTATGTTATTTACAGTTTCGCGCACACAAAATTCATCAATAATGTTAAAACTTTCAGCAGCATTAATTAAAGCTTCACTTTCATTTAATAAATAATCTTTTATTTTCACCCTGTATTGCCTCTTTAAATGTGGAAACATTTGCTTATGATCTCCCACAAAATAAGTGTGCGGCATGTATGCAAATCTTTCGCTAAAATCTGCTGAAGCTGACATAGGTGAACATGTTTCATCGGTTATAATATAATCCATATAATCTGCTCCACTCGTCCCTGGATAGCCCAACCACATTACTTGAATCGGGGCCGGCTTCAAGGCAAAAATTTCATTCCTGGCCCCTTTTGTATAACCGTTCATATTTATTAAAATATGAATTCCATCCCTATTTATCTTTTTGGCTGCTTCTATATTACATGTTATTAATGACAAATCAACAAAATGTTCAGATTCCGTTGATACTTTACTTCGGAATATAGTCTTATCATCTGCGTTTAAAGCGTAACAAAAAACTTCCACCTTATTTCGATCGTGTAAACCTGGTATCGATTGCATCAAATGAGATGTTGGGTGGTTACCAAAGTCACTACTCACATATCCTATCCGTAATCTCCCACATAATTTATTTTGATATTCAAAATTGATTTTACTAAACATATTTACTTTCTCCGTATACAAGTCAGCATGGCGGATAGCAATTTCTTTTCTGGCTTTGTTTGACAAAGGATATAAGATGGAATGATGTGGATGTATAGAACATATTTTCTCTCTTGCTAATTGCAATTCAACTATTTTAATTAAAGCATGCATTCTATCTTCATAATCATCCCAATCGCATATTATTTGAAGACAGTGTGCTAAATTGCAGTATGCGTCGGGAAAATCAGGTTTCAATTTTAGAGCTATTTTATAGGAATCAATAGCTTGAGTTATATCACCCATATCTTTGTGAATGCTAGCTAAATTACAGTGTGCGTCAGCAAATGTTGGGTTTATTTGTATTGCTTTGTGGAAGCAAACTAGAGCTCCGGTTATATCCTGTAGCTCCCTGAGAGTATTTCCCATATTACTATAAGCATCAGCAAATCTTGGCTGGATGTTAATAGCTTGTCTATAATGCATTAATGCTTCTCGGAGTTTTCCTGAAATTACAGAAAATAGTTGTAGACGAATATTATTAATAAGTATATTACAAAACAGCTACTTATGGGTACTGCTTGTTTTTTAAATACGAGTAGGTACCTACTCAATATGTGTAATTAACAAACATAAATTTTCTTAAGTACAAAAATAACCTTGTTGCTGAAGAAGTGACGCTAAATTGCTATGCGTCGCCGCAAAGTTAGGGAAAACTTCTAGGGCTTTCATGTACAGTTTAGATGCCTCTTCAATTTTTCCTTGCTCCCTCTTGACATTACCAAGATTGTTAAGTGTATCAACATGTAGGGGACATAAAAGTAAAGCTTTGTTATAACACTCTTCTGCCTCTGAAACGAGACCCTTCTCTTTAAGAGCATTAGCGAGATTGCAGTAAGCATCTGGAAAATTTGGCTGAAGTTCTATAGCTCGTCGGTATGTGTCGATTGAGAGATCTATTAGGCCTTGTTTATAATATAGGCATGCTAAATTTCCATGGACGATCCCGCTGTTTGGAGTGAGCTTCAAAGAATGAAGATATACCGCTACCGCTCTGTAATGTTTAGAACAATATTTAAAAAAGGTTTCGTTGTCTCGTGCCTTATACATAATAGATCATTATTTTATACTCCATGATAAATAATACATTTTTATGTAATTAAATACTGTTTATTTATTCAAATAACTGACTTGACCTGAACCTACCTACAATATAATTTTCAAAAGTTCTAGTGAAACTGTGACACAATAAACAGTTGTTTTTAAAATTAACTTTTTAAATAGTTAGGTAGGTACTAACTTTTTTCGACTTCGTTCACAGTGGGAATTAAGCATTTGTTGTTTATTTATGTCATGCATGACTTTATAAATCAAATTCAAAAATTACTTACCTCTTGATTTTATTTTTAAACCAAGTGATGCATCCACCCGCTGGATCTGCCACCTGCGTCGAGAGCCGCGGCGGCGCGATGTTGATAACGGTGTACACGACGATGCATTGATAATCCATAACCCGGACATGTCCTCAGCGCGGGCAAGGTTGTACTGAGGGGACACGCGCGGGAGCGACAGACAGCCGACTCAGGCCATGACGCGCAGCGTCACTGGTGGCGACGCGCTCGCGCACGGTGCCAACTTCCCTGGACCGGCGACACTGCGTCAACGCACGACCTTCACGCTCTTGCGCGCTTCTACTCAAACCGCAAGCATATTTCACGCGATCTATTAACGTGGGCCCCATACGCAGTTAGTCACCAGCTCCCTTTATTATATACAACATCAAAAGCTTCACTTTTAAATGACTCGGCCGAATTTCTGGCAGACTCCAAGGACTTTATCAGTATATTTAAACAGTTTTATTAATAAACTTTATCTAGTTAAAATTGAGCATTAGAAACATGTTTCTATTCAATATTTAATGAGACTTTATTAAACGCTAAGCTCGTTTCTTGGCCGTACACAATCACCTGTTTCAAAAAAATCAGATGTTGTTGTATCTCAATGTTACTCATATTTAGCTATCGTAAACTTTTCTTTTGAGATTGGTCACAACCTGAGCAATAAATTCTGGCGGGATAGTTTTAATAAATTACGAAGAAGGTATTGAGTGAGGAACCACGCGATAAAACTTTTTAAAGAGACATAAAATGTTTACGTGTGGCAATAAAAGCTCGCATGTGGCGGCAGTGGCGGTGGGATGGTATCGATTAGCGTGGGCGGCGGCGGCAAGCGACGGCGGCGGCGTGGTGACGCGGCGGCGCTTCGCGCGACTGTGGCTGCTGCGGCTGACGACGGCCTGCCTGCCCGCGCGCTCCACGAGACCTTGATCCAGGATCACTCCAACATCTCCTTTCTTGCAACTCTCGCAAAACATTTTGCGCTATTTGTACTAAATAACATGGACTGCAAAGCAAATGAGGTCAAAGCTAAGTAAACTGACACTTTTGAAAAGGTTTGATGTTCTTTTGTTTGCCTTTTCATGGATCGGTATTTCTTGTCAACATTTTATTTATCTTTACGTTTAGTAAGCACTTTATTATGTATATTAACTTAATTTCTGAAAATAGTTTTTCTTACTATGAGCCCAAAGTAATTTCAGAACGTAAGTAATAACTTTTTAAGATGCAAATGATAATCGAGGGCTATGGCCCTCTCATGATACCGCGGTGTTCTACTGACCTATTTTCTTAACGCAGCCGTAACACAAAGAACTGTATGCAGTGACGAAGATGTTAAATTATTAATTTTACGAATGAATAGAGTTAATTAGAAGAATGTATTAAAACATTACTTGAAATGTATTTGCATTTCAGCGTTTAATCAAAACTGTAGTAAAATAACAGCTGTTTAGTCATCATTTACGAGAAATTAATGATTTCAGAAAAAAATAACACACTAAATCAATTTTTTATCTGAGAATTTAATTTTATTGTCACTCAGCTCTGTCGCTCACTTGCCAACTTTTATACGTTTTTGACAGATACGCAAGTAGTTATAATTAAATTCAAGAAGCATTGCCAAGGACTACCGTTTATACTGAGACGATAGGTACATATCTTCCGCAACAGACACGTGTGTTGTGTACATTTTGTATATTCGTCTACCCGACCTCGTTCTTCATCGTTGCATCATTTTGATCAAAAATTTATTAGTCAGATATTTTGGCATAATGCCGAAAGCAATCCAGTGTTCCAGCCCCGGACTGAAGGCGCTCACCCGTTGAATGCTATCAAATCAACGATTAGCCGTTCTTTAGTGCAATTTACGCTTACTTTTACGTTCTCACACCTACCCAGCTGGACGCTTTCCAGAAATTGTTTCTGTAAATATTGATACCGTCAATTTTTATTTCAGAAGACACATTGGGCTGAATTACGATTAAAATACTTAAATCATTTCTATTTTGGTTCAGCAACAGCAAACGTGTGTTTATGTTTGGTTAATGTCAGACGGTCTGCTTTGAATAATTACATTAGCCAATAAAAAAGTACCTACTTAGGAAGATACCTATTTATATTTCAATCAGTTTAATAGAAATAAATTAACTATAAAATAAAACACTATTTTTAGCACTACCTTTATTCTGATAAATACATTTGATATATTTTTTACAATAATTTTATGTACTTAGTAACTTTTTATACTTTATGCATCTATCGAGTATTTGTAATATAATATTATAGGTACTTAAAGATAAATATTGAGTTCAATAAATATAACCTCTGCTAAGATAAACATTATCCGCTTTTCATTTGAAATGGGAACGTTTAAACGCGATGCGGTAATCAGCGACTGCGGAATGTTTTCATCACAAACGTCAAACCGCGACACGTGGCTAACCGCTGAAGGTATAACACCTATATTATCTAAGATCAGTTTATCTTGCCTTAGGTAATTTATCATATAAGTAGCTTATGTTTTCCTTTGTCTTTGACAAAATTTAACAGTGATAAGTACTTGTTTACATAGGTACTGTATCACACTGCACATAAAAATATATATTTTATATTAATTATTGTTGACTATTATATTACCCATAAATCATTGAATATACTATAACATATCGATACGATTTAGAATTCAAAAAAATCGATATAAGGGCAATTTAAATTCTTTTTTTTTATGGTGGGCGTAATCGTTGGATATGCCTTTTCATAGTTATCTTCCTACCAACGCTTTGTTATCTCAAAATTAGCTAAATTCTAACTTTAAGATATAAACATTGAAATATATTTTTGAATATTATTAAAAACCCTTCAAATTCAATTAGTTACGATGAAAGATAAATGGATCCCATAATCTTATAAGTATCTAGTTTTGTAAAATATATTTTTAGAAATTTTATTTGGAGGCTTCGGACTTTGGCGATGGACCACGTTCGGAGTTAGGAGAGCTGCCTCCAGAAGTACTTTGTGGGCTTCTTTCATTCACCTAAAAAACAAATTAACATAATCATTAGATATATACAAATAAGGCAATGATCTGTTTTATATAATCATTGATTTGTTGTAAAAAGAAAACATTTACCTTAACAAAGCTTGTCTTCATGTAATTTTGGTTAGTTACAGTAAGAAATAAAAAAAACAATCAAAGAAAAATCAAAACAATTGATATATTTCTCAACATTCAAAACAGATAATTTCGGAAATGTTCCAGGTTTTAGGGCGAAATTGACAAAAATCCTATTGAATATTTTCAAAATGACAATTTGTACGAATTTATTATTTCATATCCGTTCCAACTTATTGTAGGTAATACAAAAGAAAAAGGAAGAAAAAGGGTCGTTAGATTATAATTGCCAAAGTTTTGTGATTTTGGTTGTTTATGAAGACTTTTACCTTTTTATAGGTCGTATGACATTTATTTTCACTAGGCGGCATTCAAAAATGAGGTATAAATAGCCAACATTTGTAAGCAATCAAATTCTACGAAAAGTTACAGAACGCCAACTAAACATAAAATTGAAAGCCAATGGAAAAAGTTGCGAACAAACTTAATCAAGTTCATCGAAATTCCAACGATTTCCTTCGTTAAAATTACTTCGTCAACCTTAAAAATTGAGCAAAAGAGTTTTAAAACAACGTGACGCAATTAATTAATAACAAAAAATATTCATTTCTTAGGCTCATTCTAAATTGTCGTGTGTCTGATTTGGAATACGACGGAGTCATTAGTAGTGGCTGGACATTTTAATTAAATACCAGCGAATCACACTTCAAATTTTAACTACTTTTAAATGTTGAAATTATTTCGTACCTGCAAACCCGTGTGTAGCATATTCGCAATCGTTTCAACATCAAGAGTGTTATCTTGAGCAGAAATCTTCTTAATAGCCGAAGAGACTATGCAAATGTCCCCGCGAAGCTCTCGAACTAAAGCCGTTATCTTTTGGGCGTTGCTTAACACTTCAACACTCTGTGTATACGGATTATATCGAACACCAAATGGACGCTGTATACTTTCTGCGTAAGCTCTGAAATCATGAAATAGTATTAATAAATAATATTTACTTTAGAGCGCTATTTTTGTTTGAACGGTCATTAATAGGAATGTGTAGCAAAGATATTTCATATGTACCTATTTATATTTATACATAGTTTTGATTTTTAAGCTATTACAAACTTACCGCATTTTCTCCTTAGCTTCTTCAAAAGAGTCAGTGTAGTAATATGCGTTCTGATAGGATGTGATGATGCATTCCTCGTTCACCGTGACGTCAGGGTCGAAGCGTTTGATCTTCTCCGGGGTCGACAGCGCGTGCTTTAGTTCAGCCACCGAAGACAGGAGCCCAGCCCCATAAACTTTAAATTCACCATCCGGAAGCCGACATAGTCCAAACTCGACCGTAAAAAAGTACAACTGTAACATTCAACTGTGTAAATGAATTTTGAAACTCGTTAAAACTTTTCAAACTTCTAAAGCTTTTTAACATGACGATGATTTTTATAATTAAAAGCATTTTACAAGAAAACTCTTTGTTATTTTTGATATTTACACAAAATGGCGTAATTTTTAGACCCTTTTTTGACTTAATTTTGCTTAGACATTTTACAGCTTTTAAAACTCTATTTCAGCAAACACACGCCAGTAGCACGTAAATAACAAACATGCTATTTTATTTCGTTTAAAAACTCTTTCCTATTCTTTCCGAGGTAAGTAGCATAATATTAAACTTAATAGGTAATTCAAATTACCGTAGCGAGTCTGTCGATGTCTTCATCAGAGGCACCGAGCGAAGCCAATCCCAACTCTTGAGAAAACTGTGCGAAACTTGGATTCGCTAGCAGCGGCATGTGGCCTAACAGCTCGTGGCAACAGTCACTGAAAATAAAATAGATTATGTGCAAACGAAGAATAAAATAATCTGTAAGTATTAGTTTTGACCGCGGTTAAGATGTACACGTATGTAGCATCGTAGAGTAATTAGGTCATGAATGGGACAAATAGCTTAAGATGGAAATGCAGGAATGCTGACCAGGATTGTGGTTTTGCGGTTACTAAGGTGTTTAGAGAATTAGAGATACATGTAGGTTTATGGTACTGATCTACAAATAATTATTATAATATAGGTATATGTATAACGTCACTTGCAAGAGAAGTGTCTCACTTAAATCGCAAAGCTTGCTACACTAACCAGAATACCTGCACGTTTCTTGCAAGTTTTCAAAAAATCATTAACCTACCACTACTTCTGCGGTACTAGAAGCATGACCATCGACAGCAATCACTTATTTCTTAATTTAAAAGAACTTACGGTTCCGGTGTGTAAAAGGGATCCGATGAATGACGGATGTACTGAGTGCAATGAAACATTCGAAACGCTAATCCAGAGAGAAAATCTCTCGGCGTTAGGTACCCCGCAACAGGACGAAGTTGGAAGCCGGTTTTACGCTTCAAAAACGCGCTAACATCCTCCAACTGTAAACAAACGTCCTATTAAACTAGTTAAAAGTTTATGACGTGGATTTTCAGCATTTACGGTTCATATTTATGCCCATAAAGTTGTTTAGCAAAGGATTAAGCGATTCTGAACGCGAACTACTCGGTAGTTTTGCGAAACGTATAAGCCGCAAGGATTAATTTGACACTCGAGTTATATAAACGAACACACAAACAGTCGGACCGTGTCGTCAGGCCAGTATGAGTTTATTATTATAGTTTACCTACTTACTTGATAATTAAAGCCATTTGTTACTCTTTTATGCCAAAACAATTGATTAGATTTTAAATGAAACTTTACAATATTATAGCTACTTAATGCACAGCAAATATTAAAATATATTGTAAGTTTTACAATTTGATATTAAAAGTATTTAATGAGTGCCTCCAGAGGAAACTACAGGTAAGTTTGATTACGTATTTACCTAGCTAAATACAATTTGAGTATTTTTTTTACTATTTATACTTAGTGTGTTTACTTAATTAATTACCTATTGACTAAAAAATTACAAAATTCATTCGCTATAAAAACACGTCGTTACATACAATAAATATTTACTTAGGTTAGGTTTGACAAATATATTTAGAGAAATATACCTAATTAGTAAACTTAAGTACCAAGCCAGCTATTATTGAGCTGTCTCCTAAATGTTGATTGATTGCTTTTTTGGCCCTGGCCCTAGCCTAATTCTAATGTAGACTTGTTCTCACAACTGAGACCTACTTAACAAACAAATATTTAGCTCTATTTCTATTATCAAGGCAATTATAAGGCTTTCAGCAAGATAGAGAAAAATAATAATTAATCTTAGTAATATAAGTTCATATATTTTTTAATAACTTGAGAAGATTAATGATAAAATTACCATTAACACCAAAAAGTTTACAACTTTTGTCGCCTTCAACAGCTTTTAAGTAACGGTTATCTCAAAGAAAAAACAACCATTTAACTTGGTTTACCCTAAAACAATGGCGAAATCTTTTCGAATTCGAATTCAAATATTCATTTGTTTATTTTTCTGCTCCTGTTTAGTAAGTTTACCTGAGGTAAGTTGTCCTCCCTATAGCCACAATACTTTACAAGTTGCGGCCAATTTTCCAGGTACTCCTCACACGCGTGCTTTTGATACAGTTTGTGTAGTTCACGAAACACGACACCCCTGGAACAAGTAACTCATTTATCAACGTATATCAGAGTCAGGAACTATCTGCTTTAAATAAGACCCCGAATCTAGCGGCCGTCAACAAACAACATTGTATAGAATGAAATTGCTTCAGAGTACGTGATTCTTGTTGTTCAAATTGTAACTTTAAAAGAATAAGTACTACCTATTATTAATTCTTAAGTAAATATTTTAGTTAAAATAGGAAGTAAAATATTCGCTTGCTTTTAAAGTACTTAAGTAATAAAAAAATAAATTCATAAGTAAAAACATTTCCACCGTTTCTATCTTGAAAGATCTATAATATTTCGAGTTAGAACTTGTATAAAGTAAATTCAATTTCTCAGAAACTATAATGTAAGTAACAAATGTTTGCTACTTACCAGGTTTTAATTTCAGTTTCGGTATATTGCACTTTGGGAATGGGCTGGCCACTAGAAGAAACATAGTTACCATTTAATATAATCAATTTTCTTACCTGTTATATTAAGCATTTTTTTTTTCACTTACTACTGGTAATTATTCGCAATGGCAGCAAATTGTTCCCGTCGTTTACGGTAAACTGGATCCTTGAAGCCAGGGTGATCAGCATCCAGCTCTGACCCATACATCAGCACGTTCTGGGCCCGGTCCAAGTCAGAAATCTTACGAGGAAACCATGGCATTTCACCGAAATCTATAAAATAAAACGAAAAAGTAGAAATAATGATAAATTCTTGAGTTTGGGTATAAATATTCGATTTCAGCGTATAATAGACAAAATTCTTATTACAAATGCATTAAAAATATCAAAATTTTACGAAATAGGTTACAGCTATTCGAAAAACTAATAAATTACATTTGCATTTCGCTAACAAAGCAGCCCAAATAGCATTTTGATACATAACAATAAATAAGACTCGCACGTATAATTTTCATTTTGACTAAATTAATGAATGATTTTGATATAGGTTTGTAACATGTAAGTAACTATTTAAAATTATTCATAAATAGTTTAATAATAACATATTTGCATTTACCGAAGCTAGCCGCAGCAGACAAAGGTGTTGGAGGAGGAAACTCTTCTCCGGATTGCGATTGCACGACTTCGAAGTCTTGGACCTCTCGTTTGAGCATTCTCTTCAGCTGTTCCATCCGCTGAGGGTCGCACTCCACGTCCACCAGAATATCAGCCTGTAACCAAATAACACTTCATATAACTAACAACTTATAAAATAGTTTACGAAAATATTGAAATGGTTTGGGCGGGCTCTATAGGCTCCATAGCTCTGAGCGGATTTTTTATATCCACAATTTTGTAACAGTAACTTGGACATCATTTAATTTTCACCGATGGTTGATTTTCATGCAACCCTCATTCGTATTCATTTTTTTTTTAAAGTCTTTATTAGATTTCAAAAGCCTGTTCGAACATCCGATAAACTTATCTTAAAAACTAACTGAAGCTAAATACCAGCTCAACTAACACAACTTTCGCTTTAAAAAATCCGCTACCAAATCGGATGATCCGTTTCGAAGCTTGGTTGATACGGATAAACACACAGATACACAAGCAAGCAAATTACGCTTTAGTAGCAAGTTTGAATATTGGCTTGAATTGCAAAGGATAGGCCGTAAATTTCATTTCAAATAATGACGATACGATATCAAAAAACTTACAGAAGATAATTCTGTAACCGATTTTCTGGACTCAATATGGAGAACATTTATCCCCAAGTCTTGGAAGACAGACAGTGCCCGGACTAGTCCACCGACTTGATTTTTCAAAGTGAACATCACGGATATTCTCTCTCCTTCAGATTGGCCCTGATGATGCTGCGCTGCCATACTCTGAAGTTCAGCTAATTTTGGATGATGAGGAACTTCGTTCTTCACCTGCCAATCAGCGCCATTCCTATACAACCACAAGCCTAGCAGACCTTTTCCTGACCCACTCATTTCGATGAATAAAAATTAAATATAGCTTTGCCGTGTAATCAATAGAATAATTAAATGTGAAGTCGATTAATTAGTGTTAGTTGGGGGTAGGGTTGAGGATGCGACTTAGTGAGCTGGGACACACTGCGCTCTCCTGCGGCAACGGTCGCTTTATAAAGAGAAGAGGCGCGGGAGACTCGTCGGAGGGTGGGTATATTTGATTGGCTGAATCAAGTGTTCGGAGTTACTTGGAAAATGTTCTCTTTTCACGCCGTAAAGTCACGAACACACTTTGATCGAGCTTTATTTGTATTTAACTTTTTTTCCGATTTGTCCGCGTCAGGAGGGATTCCAATGTAACAAGGACGAACAGCATTGTTATTCTAGATCAAGTAGTTCGATGGAAAGTCACGTTCAAGTTGTCGACGACTGTCTCATGGATATTTTTTTGTTTAGTTGACATTTCAGAATAATAGTTCAGTTCGTTAGTACAATGACTATAAACAAACAAAAAATATAAATTGGTGTCAGTAGCCAGTACAAATATCACTTTAAATTAGAAACATTTCGAAAACGTATAAGAATCATGTGTGCACTGCTTCGTTATGGGGGGCACCTTCCTCCTCTACTCTCAGTGCTAAACGGGTCTAGTCACTGTATTTATTACCATTGTTTAGTGAAAAGAGCATTCCCTATCATTCATTATCTAGACCCTGTCGTTTATTCGAGCTGCGGGTGTGGGATAAAATAAAGAGTGCTTCTAAGCGTAAGCATATCATTCTTTTTTTTTGTTTATATGCTTATATTTACCTTTTTTTGTTGTTTCCGTAATGGTATATTAAAGAAAATTGACATATTTTATACGATATTACTCAGATATTACTAGAGGCTGCCCCTAACTTCCTCTGCGTTTTTTTTTCATGATATCTCAAAATTATATATGTATAGCCTATTTGATATTTTGATACGAAACCTATAATATTGTAAATTGTAAAGTTTTTTAAAATCTGTTCTGTGGTTTTTGCGTGGCTGTTTTTAAGAGTTTAAATTTCAATATTTATAATAAGTACTAGTAGAGTTATAAAAAGATTAAGTATGAAGTAATTATAAGTACGGAAGTTAGGTATTAAACCAAAATCTTCCCCTCAATTATGAAAAAATAACTTCTTTCCGAATTCTTAAAAAAGTGTGTGTACCTACCTAAATATCTATCTTTCTATATTTCACTATCTAGAACTATGCAATATCTTTACATAGCGATGGCGTAGAACTAAATAATTAGTGGTAGTAACTATGTATATAATCGGTGGTATGATAGAACGATACTTATAAATTAGGAAGTAACGAGCCATGAATTGGCGAAGATAGTGACGCCATTAGAAGAGCCTTTTGCGATAGTCATTCACTCAGAAGCCTCGTATGAGGGTCATATCAGTCCTCTTTGTATTCAAGTAAGATTAGATATAAGTAAGTACTCTGAAAATTGTTTAATAAATCTAATATAAGGTAGGTACCTAAGAATAAATGTGGCCACAACATGAAACTTCCCATAGTATTAACTGTAAAAAATAAATGATCTTGAAAATAGATATAGCTAAAGTTTTATATTTCTTTCAGAAAATTGTTTCTCGTTGTCCTACCAATACTTAAATAGATCTCAGAACTTTTTAGATTGTGGGACTGGTTTATTTGAAATATAGGTACATATATTCGAATTTCAAATGGTACGAGTATATTCTATTCGGGGACTGTCCGAGAGGGTATCTAATATAAGTAGGATGCATAGACGTGGCATATGTTGATCTATGCCACGTCTATGCATCCTACTAATATTATCCACATTTGGTACTTTAAGTTATAAGATCTGTAAAAACCTGTGGAATGCAATAAATGATTGAGTGTTGACTATTAAATGTCAATGTTTGTGCCGATGGATGTTTGTTACTCTTTCGCGCAAAAAACTACTGATTGAAATGAACAGATTTTGATGAAACTATTTAATGCTGTAGCTTATACATCAGAATAACACAAGGGCTATATTATTTTAAAATAGCATGTTTTTCTTCAATACATGACGATAAATGCGTAAGGAGTTGCGGGTAACCTCTAGTATCCTATAAGAAGAATGAATTTAAGTGACACCAAGTTTTTATAATGGTCACAATTTAGAAGTTTTCAAAGAGTGAAAAATTACTGTCTCACTAATTGGCCTAGTTTGAAGACAGTAAATACGACGTTTATGAAAATAAAATCAGAAATCATATTGGTGGAGGCGGTCGTGCAACTCCGAGGGGGCTTTTAATTAAATTTCCTTGGAGACGTCTGCAAACGCCTTTGAAATCTACAGCTTTATTCAACATTGATTCATTTGTCAACAAGTCTATTCTTCGATATAGAATCAACAAAAATAAAAGTACATAAAATCAGAATGTTTTTTTACGTAAAGTTACGTAAAGCTGTTGCTGTGCTATTACAGCTATTGGTTTTGACGAAGCATGTTACAGATTTATAGATTTTTGTATAAATACTTAATTTATGATGTTTCAATAAATATGTCTCTATATTTTTATTACAGCTCTGTATATTGCCACTGAACCGCAAACGTTTTAAAAAGATAACGTTGTAGTGAAGTTTTCAGCACAGGAAACGCTAAAAAGTAGATTGTTAGTACTTTAGAAGTTCTAGTAGAGCTTAGTGTATTTGCTGAGCTCTTGAAACGTGCGCCAGCCGCTTCCTCAAGGATGACTGACGACTTGCAAACAAAGAATTTAGATCTTCGATTCCTCTCATTGACTCGTTCCTCTCTACATATAAAAATAGCATCAATTATTTTATAAATTGCAACATATTACTTGGTTACCTACGTTTTTGAAGAAACTTTTGATGTTTGTAATTCTCACGTACTACACAAGATATTTATGTTTTTAAACGACTTCAAAAAAAAAAGAAGGAGTTTCTCAATTCGACCGTATATATTTTTTTTATGTATGTCCACGCAAAACTTCGTCGTTTATGAACCGATTTTGATGATTCTTTTTTGTTAGAAAGAGGGTATCCCGAGGGTGGTCCCATGGTAAGTAAACCAGGATCTGATGGTGGAATCCTGGAGAAATCGAGGGAAACTCTCGAAAAAATTTTATTTTTGACTAGTCTGTTTCTTATGTTTCTTCACACAACTTCGTCGTCCATGAACCGATTTTGATGATTCTTTTTTTGTTGGAAAGGGGGTATTCCAAGGGTGGTCCCATGGTAATTAAACCAGGATCTCATGGTGGAAACCTGGAGATATCGAGGGAAACACTCGAAAAAATTGCATTGCGACTAGTGTGTTTCTTAATACATATTATGCAATAATAAGAATTTTAAAGCCCTAATATTTAATGAGGGTCTGACGTTGACCTGATGATGGAGCGGAAAGGCAGTCGAGGGAACTCGACAACGGTTTACAGCAAGTACTTTGTGTTTGGGCTTGATTAACTTATATTATTGAGACCTTTCATCTAAATGGGTCGTGACTGTTAATGGGTTTGATAATGAAAATGAAGCACAGTCATGGGAAACTAAAAAATGTTAATTTTTTTTTTTTGCCAAAAAGGAAACCATTTCAAAACGGAACCACCCTCGGGATACCCCCTTTCCAACAAAAAAAGAATCATCATAATCGGTTCATAAACGACGAAGTTTTGCGTGGACACACATAAAAAAAAAAAAAAATATACGGTCGAATCGAGAAACTCCTCCTTTTTTTGAAGTCGTTTAAAAAGTATGAAATAAATTAACTTCTACAGAAAATTTCAAGTTTATAAGTGATTAAACGATTAAATATTATAAGTACGTCTTTGAAAATTTTGAAGACGGTGCCATCTGTTTCCTCGAGATGTGAAAACAGATTGATTATAGGTACCTATATATTATCTATTTCTAGTTATTGTTTTACTTGGCACCGTCTCCAAAATTTTTAAAGAGATACTTATTTAATTGTTTATGTTTCTTTTAATAACTTATAAACTCGAAATTTTCTGTAGAAGTTAATTTATTTCATACTTTTTAGTTTCCGTTTTGAAGTTGTTTCCTTTTTGGCATAAAAAATTTTCGTTTTTAATGTAAAGTGTGTTATCAACCCAGGTCTACGAAAAGGTTTTTTTTTATTTATTTAAGTTGGTGATTATATTTAAAGTTTTAAAAACTTAACTAAAGGATATGTTATTTAATTTTTATTAATTTTTTAACTTTTTGAACTGACCAAAGTTTTAGCTTTTGTTTTTTACTATATGGAATAACTACCTAAAATAGAAATCAAACAAACAAAAAATATAATTTGGGGTAGGTAAGTGAGTTGTTAATTTTCAAGGAGAGATGAGAATTAAGGGAAATCTTGACGTTCGTGAGGGAGAATAGAAGCACCCTGAATGGATTAAATAAGTTAAATCCCAAGCCACGTAAGTAGGTTATCTACGTGAATTGAATAACGTATTTAAATTAAAGTACTTAGGTATTTTGTAGCAGGTGAAAGTCAGATGGAAAAGAAACTAAAAATTCTATTAATAGCACAGCTCCCGTGAGAAGCATTCATAAAATCAGCTCATACATAGATGTGGTCTGTATCCTTGCGCGCGCAGGAGGGTTGTACATGCGCGGTGCGAACCTTGTTTGTCAGGGGTTGTCGGGGTGCGGTCGATATAATGCGGGGGCTGCACTCGCGCATGCGGCCTTCTACACCCAACAATCAGGTGTAAGCGACATGGCTGACAGCGAATTTGAAGAATTTCGCCGTGTATTCGATAGATTACCGCAACATATTAAGGCCCCAACGCCGTTTTACTCGTAAGTGCACCGATTCCCAACTTTGTATTACAGTTCCTACCCTGTAAGACCCATATTTCTATTAACGAATGCTATAAATGTCACGTGAGCGCAGAAAAGATGAAGGCGCAGTTGTAACTATTGACCGTGCTCATAAGAAATTACTGATTAAATTATTTTTTATTTAGCTTAGTGCCAAATGTGGGTTTGGAGGATGAGTCACCATCTTCAAAGAGCGAAGGATCGCCTGAAGTTGACAGAGAGTGTGTGGTCGCGGCAGATGCCGACTTAGTTCCTGTGGTTGGCACAAAGTCACCGGTCCCTCACCCAGATGTCACGGATCTTCCTCGAAGCCCACGTCATCAGACTGTGGTGAACGGTGAAAGGAGGAGGAGAAAACTACCAGAAATACCTAAAAATAGGAAATGTGAGTACATAATATCAAAATTTTCATTGTTTAGCAAACTGTGACATGTTTAAAGTGCTGGCGCCTGCATTCCATCCTTTGTTTGTAAACTCTTCATCCGTGCTATGGCGACTTTAATCCTTACTCATTAGTGAGTTTTGCGATGCGTATTTTGTTATCGACTAATAAAATCGACTCCTTCAATAAAATTATGAGAGATGTTATACCGTATCTTAAAATGTTAAAAAAGAACATCAATTTGGGTGAATGAGATACTTCATAAAAGAAAAATTTTGATAAAAAGAATTGAAAAAAGGATGAGAAGAAGAGGAGTATGATTAAAAAAATTAAGCCACGGATTTAGGCTATTCTATTCTAACCTCCTTTTAATAAGCTGTTTTTAAGTAATTTATTATTTTTAAATTTTTGGTAGCTTTTTACGGCTCTTTTTTGTTTCTATTTGGCTTTTGTTTCCACGTGGTCCTTACGAGTAGGAATCAGTCAAAAATGGCTTTAATTTATTAAACCTACAATCTACATAATAAGAAACTTTGCAACTTATTCGATTTTGTTTTTATTTTACTATACTAGTATACCCACAGACGTATACCCTAAATACTTTCAGATGCTAATACAAATATATATATACCTGTTTTTTCTACTCCAACTTTATTTAGTTACACAACTTCTTTTTTTAACTGCGTTGATACTTTTTTTTGGGCACATTTCATTAAAGGTGTCAATTTTGTTATGTTACGGAAAAAAATTGAAAGTTTATCAATATTAAAAGTATCCAACATTTAATCCACCAAATTTTACACATTTTTTAAACATTTCAGCATCGGTCATACCATGCAGTCAACCGGTGTCTCTGGCGGACGAGCTAGGTTCCCTAGCCGGTATGACAATCAGGGGAGGAGGACAAGGTCGCCCACTACTAGTTCTCAAATGCGGTTATTTACTGGACGAGGATTCCAGCCCAGATTCGGAAAGACTGCAAAGCTTAGGGGACGTAGACAGCGGCCACAGTACGGCACATTCACCTATAGATACTGGACCCAAGAGCTTATCGCCCACGCCTCTTCAACAAAATGGTAAATCCATTTCAAATTTTGATAAGATTTGATGCTTGCGAAAAAATGCTCAAAGGCTAGACAAGCAGGTTGGGCATAGACTCTTCTTGTAGTTTACAAGTTGTACGAAATATATCTACTTGCAAATTACAAGTTGTAAATATTATATCCGATAGACGTAGATATATTTACAAGTTGTAAATATATCCCGGTTTATTAATAAACATTTTGATGTTTCAAATCACAGTATCTCCATCATCAAGCTGCAGTATTACCGGCATCAATTTTGTGGGAAACGTCACGACGGTGCCCCACAATCAGTTAGAAATGTTAGAGGCGACACACAGAGGCCTCCACAAGTTCAACCCGAGACACCACGATGAAATCGAGGTTGAAATCGGAGATCCCATTTATGTACAGAAAGAAGCTGATGACTTATGGTGCGAAGGTTTGTATCTGGTTTCAATGAGTGGGTTTAGTGACGCACGTAGTTGATAACAAACTCTAATTAAGCTATGTTTTTCTTGGATATGTTACAGGAGTAAATCTAAGGACAGGACAACAAGGAATCTTCCCGTCGGCTTATGCAGTAGACATGGACTACAATGACTTTGATCCAGCTAACACTAAAGTCAAAAGGGAGCGTTATTTACTAGGGTACATATAAGATTTTACATGAGCTATAAAACTTGGAATTTTGAACTCTTTTCCATCTTCTAACTAATTTTACAGATATATGGGGTCAGTGGAAACGTTAGCTCACAAAGGTACTGGAGTAGTTTGCCAAGCAGTAAAGAAAATTGTAGGTGATAGCAATGGTGATCCAGGAGCTCAGTCTTGCATTTTAGAAGTATCAGATCAAGGACTACGGATGGTGGATAGGTCTAAACCTGGTGTAAGTAGCTTTTTGACAATATTTTTTGTTATAATTTATTGTCAAAAAATAATGATTAAATATTTATTTTTTACAGAGGACTCGAAACGGGCCTTGCATCGATTATTTCTACTCGTTGAAAAATGTTTCTTTTTGCGCATTTCATCCTCGCGACCATCGATACTTGGGTTTTATAACCAAACACCCAACGTTGCAACGGTTTGCATGCCACGTGTTCCGTGGTCAAGAATCTACGAGACCTGTGGCTGAAGCCGTTGGGTAAAGTATCCCATGCTTTCATTGAAATCAAATTCAGCTTTACCACCATAGAAAAGCCATCGAGTGAGCCGGGCATCGTTTCATCTGTTTAGATTCTTCGATACATATCGCGAATTACTTAATTATATGTAACGATCGATACTCGCCCACCCGCTGGTGGTATGTCCTGATCCTGGCGGTATCAGTGCAGTAGTTACTTAAATTAATTATAATACAATTTTCATTCACAATATTATGCGACTGTCAAAACTACCTAACTAACGGTACCTAATACCTCGTGACATGAGCTAAAGAAGAACATCAAAATGTTAAAAATATTTTATTTTTATTGAATAATTGGGATTGGTTTACAGTCACGTATCAATGACAGTTATTGGTAAGTACAGGCAATACTAATCTTTTTTTTTTTTGTTACAGCCGAGCGTTCCAGAGGTTCTATCAGAAATTTATAGAAACCGCATATCCAATTGAGGATATTTATATAGAATAATATTTGTAAACTATATCGAGACTTAATAGGACATACAATATAGTCTACAAAACAGCCTCTTTGGCACATATTATTCTGTTTTGAGGAGGTTGACACGTATTCGATTTAACAGCTGCTCATTGATATTACACATCTATTACTAATTGTTAAGAAAACCTTTCCTGGCTTGAAATAAAGAAATTGCAGTAGGTCGTCCAAAAAGCAGGCATCAAAAATAGAGTGGCGGACGTAACCGAAAGAAATAATATCATATTATATTCTTTTCTATAAAATAATTTACTCTAAATATACTTTTGTATCATAGCCGCTTAGGTTTACTAAAAATATTGACTGACTCGATCCTCTAATATCATCATAGCAGGTTCAATCAATGCTTTTAGCCAATAATACACCGAAATAGTTTTAATTACTACATGTAACTATATTAACTAGCCCATATTCTATCATACAATTCTAAATATTAACAGCCAGTTGCAAAATTGCCCTCCAATTAATAACCCATTATAGCCCATTATGTATATTTATTACGCAGTCTTCTTATGATTTTGGAAAACAAATAGTAAACTATGCGTTTGAGGGACGGTTAATTTTATTGTCGCTTCCTGCAACTGTCTGTTACAAGTAAGAAGTGAATGATATACCTACTCGTATCATACCTTTAGAAGTACGAATATTCTTGTAACTATTGTATAACGCTTATAAAGATTATCAAATTGTTCAAAGCCTGTAATTACGACTATATAGACGGTAGAATCAAATTGTTGTAATTCTGTAATGTTTATATGGTTTTTCAACTTTTACTGAATTACTTAAGTACCTCTGTTTGTAACAAGTGGTTTAGCTCACTGGCTTAATGTTTGGTTTCACGACTGGTTATGTTAAGACTTAAAGAAAACTGATGGTTTTATGCGTTGTTAAGGTAAATTGCCCCTTTTTGCCAAACATCCCAATGTTTTCTCTGCTAAAACAATATTTGGATTCATTTTCTCATAATTCAGTGCCTTGTTTTGCTACAATAAATAAATATAGGAAGGTATCTATATTTTAACACCTTCCAACTTTCCATATTCAGTAATGTTAACGGCTTAAGATTTTGCAAAATTTCGACAAAGGGGTAAGGTGATTAAATACGAATATATATTTTTTAAAATAACGATTAAGAATGAATGAAGTGATGATGTGAATATTAAAATTATGCTTCAACATATTATTACATTGACACTCTTTATTTATTGTTATACCTGGTGCTAATATAGTGATTACAACTGCATTGATGGATAGATAGAGGTTATTAACATTTTTACTGTAAAAATGGCTCTATTACAATTTATAAGTAAAGTGATAGTAAAATAAATCATGCGGGATAAAGATGTCTGCAGATCTGTAATGTATAATATCTACTTGAAATCGGTTATAAATTAGTTACAGAATTTATTGATTTGCCAGCCGAGCAGTACCTACTTCTCTTTATAACTCAATTATAACTACTTCTATAGTTACTTTTTGGTTGTATGTACGTAAAAATGACTGAGAGAGCATCTGAAAGTACCCTACTCTTGATTTAAAGCAATGAATGATATGTCAGTATTAAAGAAATGATAAAAGAAAACACTTCATCCATTTATTACTTTTTCAGTCATGTAGAAATGAAGCATAAAATCATGGTATCAGTTGATAGTTATCAACCTCATAAAAATCTTTACTGTAATATTTTTAATAGAGTCAAGCATAACAAATAAAGAAAGAAATAAATACGTACCAACCAGCCTTACTAGGTTGTACCTAGTCTTTTATTTAATTTGGAACGAAAGTTTTATTTAGAAACTTAACGATAAATTATTGAATGTGTAGTGTATATTAATATGTCGTAATTAACTACCTTGTCATTTAGTTATAAAATACTTACTTACCTATCTTATAAATTGGTTAAGACAGTTGATGAAAAAGAAAATAAATTAATCAATTGACTATTTAATTAATTCTTGCTTCTTATGTTGCAAGGCAAGTAGATATATGTTTTCATTCAGTGAATTATCACATGTTGTATACTATGCGGGGTTACTACGGCTATATTTAAAAATTGTAAATAGTTTATTAAAGGCAATCAAGGAAGGGCTACATTCATGCTACTTACTAAATTCCGTGGTATAGAAATAAGTAAGCGTGATGGATAAATTAATGACAATATTTGTTCGACCGTGGCCGGATATATAAAAAATTTTAACGAGCCTAGTCTTTCAATTTAAACAGTAATTAAAATATAAATTAGTAAGTACCTAAAATATAGAAATTTCTTTTTACGTTTGTAGCATGAATGTTTGTTTACTGATAAAAGTATTGTAAATAATTAAGATATATACCTACATCATCTGAGCTAGATTCAACCAAGCTGAATAAAGCTGTGTACGGTGATGTAAATGTATTATAATATTATTTTTCCAGTACTGTCATAGCATACTTGACTCAATATGGCGTTAGACATTTAAAAATAAATACTATATTATGTGGGACTGATATTTGTCGTTTCATTTTGGACTTATTTTACCTAAGTATTAAATAAGTACCTACCTATATTATAGTACGTATAGGTATTATAGGATAGGTAATGTACCTACAATTATTTCTCCAATGGATCGCAGGTTTTTCTTAGTGAAGACATGGAAATTAAAAAAGGAACTATTGGCGAGCAACCGAACAGACAGCACGCGTAGTTTTTTTTTTAATGTAACCAATAAACATATCTAGGTAGGATATAAGATCCAAAAGTAATTTTATTATGAAATAACCCTGTCTGCAACTTATAAAGCTGGTAAACTAGGAACCAACTCTTGCTAGAGACGGCTTATTCTGTTTTTTAACCTAAATAGCCACTGCCACCTCAAGGTAAGTAGATATTAGGAATCGCATGTCCTTTTGCATACCCTAAAAATGGCGAATAATTTATTGCTTACTCAAATGAATCTTACTGTACTTATTTTAGGGATGATAAACGGAATTAAAGCCAAACCGAATTGACCCTCTAGCTAGTGGACTATTGATAAAACGTACTCTACCAACATCTAATGGTTCATTAAGGCCCGGTTTAACTGACATTCAGGTAAAATTAAACTGACAGATAAACCTATATCTACTTCACGTCTGCTCCATAAAACGTGACGTTTTAAATAGTGATAGGTTTAAATATTCCCAGTTTTTTAGCTGGCGATAACGTTAACTGATGTTACGGGTGTTACGAATAAAGCCAGAGCTAACGCCATCTCCCCTAGTATTAGTGTAGCATTGACAACCTACAGCACATGCCTATAGCTCCCTCTACTAAGTATTAAATGCAATCGAATAAAATCTGGTTCGTTCACAGGAACGCTCTGCTTAGGTATATTAAAAGTATCAACAATCTAATCTAAATGTTGTTAGGTACTGTAGGAGATAAGAGATGGCTGCCCCTCTACCTCCCTTTTTTCGCTCTAACCAGTTAACTTACAGAAATCAGATACATCTAGAGTTGATCTAGAGCATCTAGAGTTCGTTTCGTTCCTTCACTTTATACTTAAATTTTCTCAGTATAATGTTTTTTTTTCGTGGATTAATTTTGGGTTAGGTCAAATGGTCAAATACAATAAGTGGCGCGAACTACGGCGCGGACTATCCTCGTTACTAGTAAGTATATGTCTGAAGTTACAGCAGTTTTTTATACGTCTGTGGTTTAAGTAATATCAAACGTCAGTTTGACGCTTTAACTGCTAATCCAAGAGTCACTGTCATTCAGAATTCATCGGCTATTTTAAGTAAACTGTTTCATTCCACGAAATAATGTGTGCCGATTTCGAAAGTCTATATTACTCCTATCGGCATTTTGCATTGATTTGTTGCCCGTGAAATGTATGCAATAAAACACAGGTATTTTAGTTGATATCTCATGTTTTATTACCAAAAAATAATTTATATACCTACTGGTATTTTTATTTTATTGGGTCTTTGGGTGATTGTTTTTACATTTTGTAAAGAAGAGTGAATTCTGTACAAAAAAATATTTTACTTAAGTACCTAAGTATGGCCAAAACAACGAGATACGTACTTTGTCCCTACAGGTAAATAATTATAATGAATGAAAACAACTATACAGATCATATAATTTATTGGATCACAGAACTAAATTTCGTACATGTAACTACATTGTTTTAAAGTTATTCAGTTTGAGCAACATCATTAACCATACCAATATTCAAATTTTGCGTCAAAAATAGTTTGGAAATGGGAAACTTAATATTTTTACAATATAAACAGTCTACTCAAATCAGTAAACAAATTTTAACTTAAACAGCTCTCTTACACATTAATACAACATTTTATTATCATTATGATAAGTATATTATAGTTAAATAAAACAAACTGATTCAAGAATTAAGTTATTCAGTCTCAAAACAACATGTTAATAGATAACAATATCAAACAAAGAAGTATAATTTAGAATTTCTGTTGGTAATTGCTAGCTTGGGAAGAACTTTGAGTACCAAAGTACCTTAGTAAATAGGTAAATACATAATATATCAGACATTATTAATGACAGCGCAAAATACTGTAAACAGCTTAGGTATTATTAAAAATTAAATAAATCCTTTAGAATAGTTATATTGCTAATAATTTTAAACAATAATTACGGTCCCTATGAATATACTTATTATATTTTTTTAGAAACAATTGCAAAAGAAACATGAACATATAGGTTTCATTTCTCAAAAATAATTTACATTAAGTTTTTGAAATTTTAATTTCATTCGAAACGCTGTATTAACAAAAATTTGTGTGCTTTTTGTAGATGGTAATTCCAAGGTGTATTAGGTATGTAGTGTAAGTGGATTTGAACTATTTTTTGGACGCCACGCCGTCAATGCTGACTCTTAGGATGGGCAAAGTAAACAGATGGTTTTAGTCAACGGGTTTCAATTTAGAGATCCAAGAAAGTATTTATTTGAAGTGGCAAGGTATGATGTGCTTCGTTTCCATCAGGTAGGTATATGACACCACATTTATTATTTTGTAAGTAAGACGACATTTACTTTACACACACAGCTTGACATTTATTATATTACGTAGATTATGATAGTACACGTATAAGTACGTTTCTTTTTTTGTATTTTTCATTTACCTGTTACATCTACACATAAAGGAAAGAGATAGTATCTTTTCCAAGCAGATATACCATCTTATGGTCATTCGTTTCCAAAGAATAGGAATCACCAGCATAGGATTTGTTTTTAAGCACCAACAACCAATTGCTTTCGCGCTTTTTAAATCTTTTCCAACGACAAATGCAACAAACTAAGTAGGTATTGTTTATGTTACATAATAACACAACTCATTCTAAAGTAGGGAACATGATATTGTATTTTATTTTCATTATTATTTCTTATTTTTAATCCTAGTGTCACTAAAATTTACTTCTTCAATATAATTTGTTCAATTATTCTAGATTTATTTAATGTGATTTAGAATTTGGTTTCGCGAACTGGTTACGCGGGCGAGAGGCGCGCCACGGGGTGCATTTAATAGCTTATTAAGATACAAATGCATATCGATTTTACTTTTAAGAATTATCGAAAAATGTGGGGAAATTTCGTTCCAAATTTTTGTTGATGTAAGCTTTTTACATCAGTCGTGACACCCCCCTCGCCCGTCTCGCCGTGCGCTCAAGCTACGCTACTCGCTTAATATCTAGGTGCAATATAATGCAAATTTACGTCTTATACAATCTCTTTTCATAATTTACATTTATTTATAGATAGTTTTATCAGAAATTTGCATAGTCATTTACTATAAAGTTACACTTATCAATTTGGCTGATTTTTATACCTAGTCGTAAGACAACAATATTTTTATACATTTCTAAACTTAACACATAGGTCGGTAATCATAATGACTTCAAAACGTATGAGGAGATCACGTGGCAATACGATATAAGCATAGATGTTTATAATTTAAATACTTATTTCAGATTTCAAAGATTAAGTTGATTGTTATTTATTTCTAAATGTGCTCAGAAAATTTTATAATAAGGGTCAAATTTATAGTAGCCTACACTAATAATACTCTTTCAGTATTTTTTCAGCGAATTTGGACTTGTATTGATGATTTTCCGTAAGTAGAAACTTTCATTCATAACACTAAAGTTCAATATGATAAGGTTATTAATTCGTAAGTAATTCCTGTCCTGAGCACAAATTTTGGGTAGTAATGTATAGTGTAGGCTACAAGAGTAGGTAGTAACTATTTCAAAGACGATTATTTAACTTTTAAGGTAAATTTTAATGAAAATCCAAATTTTAAGTAAAAAATTATGAAAACTGAAACAACCGGTGACTCAGTCTTCATTAATTGTCGACTTAAATAAAAAAAATATACGAATCACTGATTTTATTAATGCTATCATATTAGTTAAATTGACGTGTTAAAAAATAAATAGGTAAAATAAAACGCTATATTGAGTTTATTAACTACCCTTATAAATACAATCCCAGTATGTAGGAGGCTAATAATTACTTTGAAATATTCCTAACTACTCTACTTATTACAATTCATAGAAGAATTGATGAATATTCCCTTAATGTTATTTTTAATAACGTTGAGCAAATTCAGAAAAAATGTGATGTTCCCCGATAAATGGCTTGTAGCTTTAAATTTTGGACCTAAATAGTGTTCGTTTGTCTTCCAAAAAAAGTTACTTTAGTCCATTCCAAAAGGTGTTGTCGATTTTTATTTGGCACAATTAATTATGTTAACTGATACACATATTAAGTTCATATAATAAAGTTAAAGATGTGTTAATATATTTAAATAGTTCTTAAATTGGGGACCGTAAGTTTCACGTAATCGAAATATTTCATTTTAAAGCTTTAATTAGGCAAGTTGATATTTTTTAAATTAATTTGCTAGTTTCATTAACTCACAATGAGCATTATTATACAGTTATTATACACATATAAAGTTATAAACAATTTTATTCGGTAGGTCCCTTAAGCTACAAGCCACAAAGATGTTTAAATAAGTAAGGAAGTAAGTAATAAAATTACTTTAACATTATGTAATTGATCAGTTTCACTGAATCCTCGTTAAGTTTAAAATTGTGAAAAGTCAACATCATAAGAGTAAATAATCACAATCATTAAACATTATTTTAACTTATATTCTTATGAATAAAATATGATAGTAAAACAACACGTTTCACATAATGATTGTCGTGATAACGTTTTATAATATTTTATTTAATGTAAAGATAATATAGCTAATCACAAATAACGTTAAAATTATAGCAATTTTATGAAAATCCTATAAAATACGCCATCAAAGTATAACCTTTCAGACAAATGATTTAAATTCAGACAAGTCTGCAATATTTCGTACCATCATCGTTGAATTCCATACCAAAGTTGCATAACTGCCGCTAATGTCACAGCCATTTTCAAGAGGCGACTAAATGTTAATAATAATAATGAATTAATAATAAGGAAGACATAAAGTTAATTTGCCGGATATCGCCAACGCTGATCACTAAAATTATTGTGAATAAGACTTAGTATTGCACGTTTAGAAGTAGCGCATCTCCTTATAATAATAAACAATCATTTTGTTTATTTAATAAAATATAGAAGAATATTCCTTCCAATAATGTATGAATTATATCCTTTTAAGTGTCATTCATTAGTAATACATTTAGGTTTCAGCTTTGCCTACTTTCAAGCATGCAAGAAGACGCTCTCAATAACCCAAAATATACCAGTATAGTCACACATCTAACTTGTTTTTTGGAAAATTATTATAGTGACACTATTTTTTTTGCAACCTTCGTATAAAATTATTATTTTTTCTAGATTTACAGAGTGCATTGTAGCTTCTACCGCTTACGTAATGTTATTTTGTTACAAAAATACCTACTTAACGATGATGGTGGCCAACTCTGTTGGTTGGTGCTATTATTTTCAAGACTGGCTTATTTTAAAAAAGATTTTGTAAATACACAAAAATTTTAAACTACAGGGAAAAGTGTTCTGTGCTCAAGATTTAATTTTTGAAGTGTATCAGTGTATATTTGATAAAGTTAACCGAATAGTTTATTATCCTAACACAATTATATATCTAATTGTGAGCTAGTAGTTTCTTATACACATATTATAACTATTTACAAATTGTCTTTACATTGTACTACTATTTTTAGTAATTTTTTATTTCAGTATAAAGATTCATGACGGAAGTACACGTTCAAGAGTACCTACTTTACTGGTAGACAGTTTTAGTATGAATTATCCATGCGCGCGCAGTGCAGTACTTTTCAATTGTATTACGCATTATACACTTATATATCGACTACTTTCAAAATGTTTTATTAGGTACATTTACTTCTAATTTCAGTGCTCTGAATATTCAATCACGTTTAAGGAAGAGCTATTAAAATCAAAGAGTAATTCCTTACTTAAAGAATCCTTCATGGAGCTAAATTCAATCTGCCAAAGTGAAGGTGTAGAAGGAGGCACTAACCATTAATTTTATTATTCCTATGAATTGAACAAGAACAGATATTTAAGGTTTGATAACCTTAATAGGTTTTCTTGTTTCTATAGTTGACGTCTTTGGTCATAATAATTAATAATAAACAACCTCAATTCGTTTTTTCCTGGCCGTTGAGTATTCATACATTTTATAATTCAAAAATTATTGTTACTGTCAGCCTAAGAGCATTTTTGGATGAATTTCACCATTTTTGTGTAATGTACTAAGAAACTTTGATAAAATCTGGTTTTAAAATTAATTTTCCTAGTAATTATCAAATTCCAGACTATAAAAATGATTCAGTCAGAAACAAATGAAATACTACGTATATTGCATCTTTAAATTAATTTCTAGAATGTTTTTGATATCGTAATTGTACAAACGTTGCCATTTTTAATGTTGCCTATATTAACATCAGTGCCATATTTAAATAAACGTATTCATGTGTTATAAATGTAAATATATCAGTTACTATTAAGTGCTAATAAGGGATTCTTGTAAAATTCTAATTTTAGAAAGCACTTTCCTTAAGATGGAGGGTCGAAGAAGAGCACCCAAAGGTTATAAGTGCAAATATTTAGAACATTTAATTTTCTTCGCCGAGTAATACTAAGTCATCAGCGACCACATCTGACACGTGTAAGTATATGATCCAGTACATGAGGTTAAAGCACACGAAGCACACCGGGAATACGATGCGGGAATGCTTGTCGATATCGGAAGGAGTGGTGCCCAGAATTTTGTTGAGGCCCTGCAAATTTAGTTGTTTTTGACTACTCTGATTGTTTCATGAGCATACATTATATTACTAAATCCGAAAAGGAATAAAACATTTAGCTTTTCAAAAAATATCATTCGCTTTGCAAATCGCAAATATATTCGCATAAAGCAATAACACAGTCGCAATTACAGTAACTAGGTAATAGATAAACATACCACTACATTATATCAAAAAACTAACCTTAGAAGCATGGATGAGGTGCGGAGCTGCAGCTTCTTCATCAGCTGATGGTACCGGTGGCGGTGGGGGAGGGCCCCGCGATCCATTAATAGTGTTTTCTAGGGTGCCACCCTTGGAGTATGCTTTAGGATCATGGACTTTAAATCGTACTTCCTGTGACCGAAGTTAGTTCAAATGTAATAACAATAATAACATAACTATTGGATATTCTCAGAACTCACTATCAAAAAAAAAAACACTTACGGAAGATCGGCTGGGTGGCGGTGGTCTGGGCAAAGTGCTTGTCCTCGGAGGAGGAATAGGTTCTGATGTGCCTGGAGGTCCGTCTACTTGCATTTTCTTCTCAACAGCCATTTTTTGTACAGCAGTGAATCTTTGTTTCCTCATCTGTATACGCTTAGCCATATACCCAACGGTCGCATATTCTGAAATATGAATTTGAATTTTAGTACTATTTTTACATTAACATAGTAACAAAAATTTACCAAATATGGAATTTATAAAATCTGGTATGCATTTTAAAATAACTTAAATATAAGAAACGTTTAAAGTCGACTTTGTTTTAATATTACCTAGCAAACTGGCGAAGACCATCACGAAGCAGGTGCCTAGATACACGTCGATGGATTTGACGTACGATATCTTTGGAAGAGCAGCGTTCGTAGACGACATTAGCGTCGTCATCGTCAACACAGTGGTGACACCTAGAGACACGCGAGCTGGTGTGGCATTTCGGTTCAACCAGAACGATACCCAGGATATGATTACAATCAAGCCAGAAGGAATGTAAATCTGAATCAAGTAGTAGCCCATTGAACGCACAAACTGAATCTCGCATGCCAGTCGCGAATAGTTTCCTGAAAAATAATGAATAGTCGTACAGGTGCACAAACGAATCGCAATAGTAAAAGAACTATCCAGTCCATTAAGTCAGAACGGAGATATCCGTTGAGGTGAGTACGGTGCATATAAGTGGATAACTATTCTAATAGCTGAAGTATCAGGGACACTTTAGTAAAAGTCGTGCGCGTGTGCATCGTGCCGTGCTTAGTACCTGTGGTAAGAGAGATCTCCATGGCGCGCTGGCGATGACCGAGCACCTTGAACTGCGGCAGAGACACCTCGCTCGATACGCCAACAGAGTTGGGGCCCTCGTTCCACTTGTATCGGATGTCTCGCATGGTGTAGCCGACTGTACCATGCAGAGATATGGAACGATAAAATATACCCATCGCACTGGGTTTTTAAAGTATTGTACAACAGACTCCAAATTCAAAGTTTTAGCATTACAGCACGAGTCAAGAGATTTTTAATGAAGTATGGAAATTGTATCCCGACGATACGTAGGTACATTATGATGCAATTAATGTCCACAACCAAGCTCATTTGGATAAGTTTTCGGTATTATCATTCGTAATTTTAACATTAAGGATTTGGCGGATGAAAATATTGTATACTGTTGTTGGAATAGCAGATCTATGTAGCAAGCTATATATGAATAAACGCTGCAGGCACAACTTCATAACAATAAAAGTAGTATCATCCATAAATTGTGCCGATCGACGCGCCTCGCGTGAATCAATGCAAGGTATGTATGGAGTTTAGTCGTGTTTTGGCAACTAAAGCAAATGGGGATTCATTCAGCTGTTTAAATTTTCATGTGTTTCGTTTCTTGCAACATTTTAATGCTTGTGGTTTTAAAAAGAAAATCCCTATTTTCGACTAAAATAACGATATTTAAAAGTACTCACAACTTTCAATTTCAATATTGCATAATTGACGGTCCATCGGGAAATATTGCAAATCCATAGGACAGGAAGCAGTAATAGTCAGTCTGAAATAATTATGATTACATTCATAGTTAAACAATATCAACCTAATCAAAAAACATTTATTTTTCCGGATCAAGTAAGTAGGTACCTTATACTCCGTGTTATAGATCCTGAATGATGAATACGAATGAATTCGTTGCTCGTGGTCGCAATATGGAAGTAAGACTGTTTTTCGTTAACGAAGAACGTATCAGGTACCCAAATGTTCCTTATAAATTCAGAGCCAACCGAGAGAGTCTCCACGCCGGGTCTCTTTTTATAAGCAAGTCTTGGGTCAGTCCAAAACTGTCTGAAGTAGAAGTCCAAAGTGAAGTCCTGAAATATCGTCATGTAGTAAAAACAATATGTTCATGATTGCATTGTAGTCGAATACAATAGACATCATTTGGACTGAATAAATAGAATGTAGGTATGCAGCTCTTATTTTTGATACCCACTCACGATCTCTCGCCCAAACGAAGTCCATTGTTTGTCCGTTTCGTGTAATATTTATGAAAAAGGCTACGAATTTTTCGGTCAATTTTTTTTGTATTTTCAATATAGTTATGATACTTGTATGTGCATAAAAATGACAAGATTCTAGAGCTCTGGTTATTTCGAAGCCCCTCTCTGTGAACCAAGCATTAGTGACAAATCTAGAATTTTTCGATTTGTAAAAAATATAATCAACGGCGGCTTTTTAGCAGCTTAATGTTTTCACTTTTATTTTTACAGGTGGTGGTGCAATAATTAAAACAATTCTTGATTTAAAAAAAATGCTTGGCTTTTTTAAATTACTTACGTATATACAATATCTTAAGTGCATTTTTATGGTAAAGTACTCATAATTAAAAATTATTACCGAATCATAATAACGGCATACATTCTTTTCAAAGTAGCCGTTACTAAAATAACAGATTTCTTGATTGAGAGCAATTATTATTTCCATCAAAAAATTATTAAAATACGGCATCATCTAAATAGAAGTCAGAAGTTAATGTAAATACTTAGTTCCGAAGTTTGGACAAACCATTACCCCCTTATTACAAAACGAGGTTTAAAGCTAGTCCGACGTTAGTTCGTTTAGTTTGACGTTTTGTCCATAGCCCAAATGTCAAAAGAAACGAAGTAACGTCGGACTATCCTTAAACCTCGTTTTGTAATAAGGGGGTTAGGGTTCTTTTCTGTTATCACTTTTAACTTATATGTGTACTTTTCCATATTATTATTCAATTAAATACAAATATAATTAGCTTCTTTCTAAACGTCCGGGTAAGGGTCACGTCTTGAAGTGACTTTTATAGTCCCCTTGGTTTGGTTTCCACGAGGGGTCATACACCCTGGTCAGAGTTTTATTTTGTTCATTGAAACCTTTATCAAGGGTTTTGGTATTGTTTTTTATAACGAATTAATTTTGTGTTTTGGTTTATATAAGTGGTACCAGGCATAATTGCGCGTTTCCGTTCCTGTCCTCGCGATTTTCACTATACTTGTCGCACGGTGAGTTAATCCCAAATAGAACTATTTATTCCTTTGAGTTGAGAGTTATCGAACGTTAGTTAACGATCGATTTTACCGTTAAGTGATTGGGTAATGTTTGAATATAAACAAAGGACATTTATAGCACGACTACCTGCTACGATTATAGAAAAAATTGTTAGGCGATTGACAGAGATGTTATACGCCACTTTGAGAGACAAATAGTTAGAAACCCACAGTCACAACAGATACCTACTCAAAAACATAAAAAGCTTAACAAAACACAAAGATGGAGCATATTTACGACAAAATATTGCTGGGAGGATTGCTTTGTAGCAAATTTATACATAACATTACAGTATGTATTTGAATAGGTAAGGACACACCGAGATGGGCACACCACTGCAGCCAATAGACATGGCAGTAATAGATAATGTACATAGAGGGCAATAAATTGTCGGTAGTGGTGTGCCACGGTCCGGGTGGTCGGCTCCATAGCGCCGGCATGCTCGCAGCCTCGTGTCTGGGGCTGCTCGGTCGCAGCGGCCAGAGACCGGAGCGACCGAGACAAGCGTGATTGACAGGGGCGAGTACCATGAGCACTTCGGAGACGGAGCTGATAGAGAGCACATACATGGTGACGCCCACCTCCACTGGCGGACCTGCAATCAAGCCCAATCGTGAGTCGCGCGCACGCCTCGCGCCGTGAAAACCAAATCAATGGGTCTATACCCGGAGTCCCTCGATCGAACGGTCACTGGTCAGCGTCTAGGAACAATATGGAACCGCAATGTGCTCGACCGAGGGTTACTACCTAGACGCTTGGCCCTACGCTATAAAAACCATCTACGTAAAAGTAGGTCTACTATTAAATACCATTTTCACTTCAGATAAGGAGCTGATGGAGAGCACGTACATGGTGACTCCCACATCCACTGGCGGTCCTGAAATGTTACATCGGTTACATTACCTGATACTATCCCGAGGTAAGAATGTAGACTCACTAATGGTTGAGGTATAAATAATTTGGTGAAAATGTTTTCTACATATGTAATATAAATCGTGAAAGTCTAAGTAAGTAATTACATTTTTTGTGTTTTCTTCGCTTTGACGTAACATCTTCATAAATTTATATTTCGTGTCTGTTCAACACAATTTATTAGTATTTCACATAGGAAATTATTTTCTTTTCTGTATCATCGAACTGTAATTATTTTACATTTAGTGAATTGTTACGTAAAACGACCCTAATGTTCAGCTTTTCCGGTCAACCATAATTTGTAAAATGTCTGCAAACCTCATAAATATAAAGTGATAATTTGTTTTGATAATAAAATGTTAAAGTTCATTACAATTTCAAATACCCTCGTAACTTTGCCGATTTTCTTTCACGTTTCACATCTGGGAAAATTTAAAGAGTATACAAAATATTTACCTATTCGTATCGATACATATGAATTCGACGTGAAGTGAAATGGTTGAATAAGCTCTGGATGGTTCGGCAGGTTTTTGTTTTCAAGACATATCACGCTACTTAATTTAATGAGCTATCTATTCTTTCTGATATACCTCTACTCTTCATACCTTCTAGACATTTGAGTCAGACGATGGCCCAGTTTTTTTTTAATAAGCCGGAATATTAATTTCCACGTACTATCGCTGTTTTACGACGTTTCATATTTTTTTATGGTCTCTAATCAAGTGTCGGATAGATTTCGCCTCGATTAATTTTCCAATTGGAGAATTGGAACAATTGACTCCCCGTTTGAAACATTAATTGTACACCTCTACCAGTGTAATCAAATTAAAAATATATGATTACTGACTGAATGTTGAAGTTCGTAAGATTATAAATCATAAAATTATTAATTACGAGTATATAACAGATGAAAGCTTTGAGAAAATATCATTGATTATAACAATGCGGTTACGACAGAAACATTGGAGAATTGGAACAATTGACTCCCCGTTTGAAACATTAATTGTACACCTCTACCAGTGTAATCAAATTATTTCCCTCTCCACCTAATACTATATTATCGGTAGGTATATTTCTATGGTACGGATTAATAATGTATGCTTAATTAGCTTTCTTCCTAGAAAGCGACTGTTCCCACCAATCAGCTCCCTATCCATTGAAACTCACAGCTATTGAGCGCTCAACGTTTTGTTACATATTATAATTGCTTAGCAACGTCTTTTACCTTCGTACGTTATATTTTGAAAAATGTGATTATGTTCGCCGCGATCTGCAATGCTTTACGAAAAATTATTCCGCAAACGTCAATCTTCAAACATGTATGTACGTTCCACAATACTTTTATATCCCAGTTAAAAATATTATCTGCTTTTGTTTGAAAACTGTCATTAAGTTTTCAAATCTTAAAAACTGATATTCCAAAACTTGCAAAGCTTTATTACAAACTGCAAAAGCTAAAGCAGTTGAAGAAAAAGATGTTAACAAAGCTATTGATTACTTAAATTTAGACTTACCTCCATAATTCGGCCTCACTCTCTTGTCGTAGCTTACACTAAGCGAGTCCAAAATAGCAGAAATATTGACGTCTCCATACATTCCTCCTCCGCCCGCTCCCCTGCAAGACAAATCACAAACTGACGAATATCGTGACCACCAACTTCTCCTGATTACATCTTTATAATAAGAATTGTTAGGCAAATTGGTACCTCCAATAACGCATAGAAACACGTTAAATTACTATAGCAATTGAAAAGTATGACATGTTATGGTATGTAAAAAATACGAAGTTTAGCAAATATGGGTACGATATGTAGATAGGTAGGTATATATTTTTTTTATAATCACTGAATCTCGAATGATCCACAATTCATAACTTAGTTAATTAACATGTCCGAATTATGTTCGTGAGACATCGTTTTAGAAACGTCTTCTTTTATTTTTTGGTATAAGTACATACCTATTCCATTTATCTCTAGTCTACATAAAAATCTTACATATTTTACTGCTATACCGGTTACACTTAGGTGAACAAAATGTTTCGGTTTCCATTGAAGGTTCATGCTGTTGCTATCCGTCCTAAAAATCAACAGTACATAAAGTTTGTCCGCTATTTCTGCGTTGCATTGGCCCGATCTGAAAAGTCGGTCAAGCTCGCCCCGATTCTAAATGTCCAGGTCAAAGTTTGAAC
This sequence comes from Anarsia innoxiella, assembly GCA_947563765.1. Taxonomy (NCBI): domain Eukaryota; kingdom Metazoa; phylum Arthropoda; class Insecta; order Lepidoptera; family Gelechiidae; genus Anarsia; species Anarsia innoxiella. The sequence continues at coordinate 7,879,471 of OX387390.1, forward strand.
AGATGCCCAACCAACAAACTGCACAAATGCACCAACAAATTCATTGATATATTTTAAGATAAGGTAGACAAGTTTGAAATAGAGCAGAATTTTTAGCATATTATATTTTTGGTGACTCAAGCTCTGTTTCTAGAAAAGTATCTTTTTAAACGAAACTGTCATTTTTCAGGTTTTTAAGTTATTTATAGCGGTGCCTAAATTGATAAGAAACAGTTTTTGTTCGATTCTTTCTTACTTGAATTATTTTCAGTGGGTCAATGATATTATATATATACTAGGTGCAGATATGTTATATGCGCGCACATTTTGAAGACTGTAAATAAACCTATTTAGGACAACTTGTAGTCAGTTAGTCTGAAGACATTTGGAGTATGATTTGAAGTGCTGTCATTAATGTCATTGTAATCATTGTTCGGCACAGATTTAAAACGCCAATCTATAAAACTATAAAAAATCATTGCAGTGGATAAATATAGGTACTTATTCTATCCCATTAAAGATTTTGTACGAAAAATCACGTAAAGGCGATAACTAGTATTTTATAACCTGAGGACCATTTTGTAGATACACATTCCACGTGTGCGTGTAAAGGCGCGTCTGCTGCTCGTGTTTTGGCTGAACAAATGTTCAAATCGAACGAAATGAATGGAATTTTTCTCTTTTTTTCAGCAAAGTCATTGGATTTGAACTCGATCGTGTTTACCGAAATTTTGGAAACCATCCCCCGCTGTCACCTGCGCGCGGGGGAATGGTTCAGTTTAAATGAATTTGATGTTTCCTTTTTTTTTAATTCATCCATTCAGGACAGGCATAGATCAGAGACCATACAGCCTAGTATATTTTATATATAAATATTATAGACAATTTTGATATATCCTTCCAAGAGAGGTGTCAACTCACTAAGTTTGACGTTTCGCTCGGTTATTTGAGGTTATGAATAGGTGATGTCGATTATTTCTGATTTGACAAAGAAAAAGTCACTAAAGTCGAATATAATAGAATTTTACTATTGAAGACTGCTCTGAAGATATATTTAACGGATTTTACACTAAATTAATTATATTGAAGACTAGGCTGTATGCTCTCTGGTTTTTGCCTGCCCTGAATAAAAAAATCTTGTTTACTGAACATTTTTGTTCACTGAACATTGCTAAAGTAGCAGCGTACGGGAAATGTTCTTGAGCACGTCATGTTCGTGAACAAATGTTCGTTCAAAACTAGAGCAGCGGACCCGCCTTAACAAGTATGTTCCTGATCATAATACATATTTCTATGGAACAGATGGTCATGATACGTTGCGTACGTGGGAACAGTCTTTTTCTATTTGTACTCGTACAAAATATTCAACACCTGCCGGTTGCCAGCTTCCTTTTAATTTTCAAGATTAGAGATAGATGGCGTGATAATACCCAGTGCCGTGAGATAAGTGAGCAATTGGAGTTTCAGTTCATTCATTCATTCTGAACGATTGAGTGGAACTGTAGACTGGGAAGAAAACATCCCGTCTCAGCTCTATCTCTATAAGTACTGCGAATCGAAATTGCGAAATTATTATTGACTGAAAATGGTTTTCAAAAATGCCAGCTTCATAAATCAACTTGATTTATATTAACGTGACTAAATCTATAGTTACAGCTCTATACATAACGAACTATAATTAAATCCATTACAATTTTAATTCAAACTTAACAATTCGTCACTTTTATTAATTTCTTAAAAAAAGAACAAAAAGCAGCTAAACGAGTGTTTAAAAAAAGAAATCCAGATCTCAGAGTTAATCATAAGGTTGAGCATACTTGATCTGAAGAGTGGTTAAGTGCACTAGAGTAGAAACGGCCCACTGGACGATCACTTGGCTTCCTTTTGGCCTCAAGATTGAAGTATCTACCTCTCATGTATAAGGAGTCTCCACAATGAAGAGATTTAAAAAGATCAACAAATCTTGACTATAATGTCGATTGATGTCGCTTTTGATGCTGTTTTCCGTGTCACCTTATTTGCTTGAGTATTTTATCGATAAAATTAATCATTTAGGTATTTTTGACTTTCTTTTGAATCAGGCTCTACATAACTACTTATTTGGTCGCCAATATGAATACGAGAGGTTCTGATACAAGTTCACTTTCTATAACTAAGGTTTTATAAAGAAATTCTTTGAATTAGTCAATACAATATCATAAACCTTTCGATATTTACTTAGAGCAGGTATTTCTAAACCGGCTGGCTCATTTTATGAAGATAATATCTCCGCATATGCAAAGATATTTTTCATAAAGTTTCATATCGGCATCTTGTTTTTTCATATATCATTCCATCTTTTTCACTCACAAACATTAGAGAGAGTCAGAACCATTCGAAAACATGTGGAACGCTCGAGATTTTTCATCGCGCACGTTGGAAAGAATTTGACCTAAGATGAATAATACATTCTTTGGCTCGAAAATGTTGAAGTAGGATCCAATAATAGTGTGACAGCTTTACGTGAGTTTGCTATAGTGAGTCAGGAGGAATCAATAAACATCAGCATCTAACTAACATCAACTAACACACCGGTAACACAACGTCTGTCGTTATAGATTTAAACAAAAACGTACCCAAATTCATGAACAAGCTGAATTTACTTATTTATTGTCTCTGGTAGCTAAAGCAAACCAACAAGCGTACCGAAAACCTGCCCGCCATTTCTTATCATTAGTGATGTGGATTACTTGCGACCGTGAACATAATAAAAACATGTTACTTAATAAGAAATTATCTCGAAACAGTTTCTTCTGCCTTCTATGGCCTTATCAGTGTTTTGTTTCATTCGTTCTTCTTTTGAATTACTCGAGGCTGACAGTGACAGAATACTCGATTAGCTTAACTGATGTTTAACATATGTTGGTAAGATCAGTCCTAGAAGTATTGATCTCAGCTATCTAATATTCATTTATTTATTCAGGCTGGTAAGTAATACCTTACTGCAGTGTGACTTTTTAACATATTATTACGTAAAATCTGAATCAGATGAAATAACAAAATGAAAATGTATGCCATAAACATAATTCTCTGCTGAAACCTCAACCTACGCTCATTTGTTTATCCTTTAAGAAACAAAACGAGATTAATTTCTGGTATCACGAATGACATTCATCATGCTAATCAAACGCTACTAGCACATTGTGAACACTGGACTTTAAGAGATTAACATGCACGTTAAGGCTTCACGGCTGCGTGGGGCGCGCGCACGAGGCTCGGGCAGCGCGTGGCGGCAAGGACGGCAATCGATGCTTGACGTACGGGCTGCGGCAAGGCCGAGAATTTACTTACGCGGCGTGGTCGGCGTGCGGCAACCATGCTATCGCGAGGGCCAGCACCACTGCGATGCTGTGCACGCCGCGGGGACGGCTCGTCGGCATGTTTTGCTCGTCCGCGAGCGCCCAGGCGGACGCTGGCTGCCGGCAGCCACGTATCAGCCTGCCGGCGGACTGGCGCGATCTCCCAGTGCCTCCGCTTGCGAAGGGCGCCTGCGCCCGAATGCTTATCGACCGTAACCCGGTCGCCTCCTTCCGCTCACGACGGCGGTGCTCAGATTCCCACAGAGAGCCTTATTGAGCGACAAATAATAAATACTCCCTCTTCCTTCTCTTTCCCTCTCAAAGCCGGGATTATTCGCACTCATGATTCAATAATAATTTTCATATCTTTCAAATTTCACATTCACAGATTCTAAAAATAATATTTATTAACTGGTTCCTATTTTAAACAAAATATTTTTTTTTAAATGCGTTGACATATAAAAGAATATAAACGTAAACCGTTGTATGTAACAGATTATCGAAGGTTAACGCGTATGCTCGTTGCTTGATAACCTTACATAGAGCCAGAAGCGGTCTAGGCTTCGAGGCGAGAGGGTGAGCTAAGTTAATTATAGTTCAGAAGAGCACTAGAAAGGTCGTCATTATGCGTTTCAATAAAAGCCGTACTCTCAGCACCTACTTAGGTAATCGTTTGTTATTTTGATGTACCAGACTAACTGCAACTCTATTAGTATCACTGGTTCTTTCTTAATATCATAATATTGATATATTTATTACATTAGATACATATAAAAGTATTAGTCCTGTAACTAAAATGAATGAGACAATCAAAACTGCAAAATTTCTTTAAATTCTAAGATTTTTATGTTAAGATACTTTCTCGCCGCACCGGCCACATTTGAGTAATAATATATTGAACTGAACAATTGATCAAGTACACCTTGCTCTTGTATACCTAGGTTTTAATGGTGGTATTTATTCCACCTTTTGTAATAATTTTCATCCGTCCCCAAAATTACAAACTGAATTATGTAGAATTTATAAATGTATGTAAGTTGATTTATTGAAAACTTATGTTTACTGTTTGAATATTCACACAGTAAGAACACGATTGATATTGTTCAGTCATGCAACACATTACTTTCCATCGCTTCAGATTTCCGATGTTTCCTAGAAGCGTTTTCTTCAAATATATTTTCAATAGAGTCTTCTTTGCTGTGATCCCAAGTACCGGGATTAAACGTTAACGGGAGATGATTACAGTCGATTTTTTCCTGGAATTAATTTCACATCTTTGTGACGAATGAATTCGATTTATAAATAAATAAAGTAAAAGGGTCTAGCTATTAACAAGAATTGCTCCAAACGAAGTATTTGATCGCTCGTTCAGCAGGGCTATGGTTAGTTCATATCACCATCAGTTGGTGAGTGAACGAGCCAGCTGGACGATCAGTTTCATATCTCTGACGTAGATAAAGACATGCCTTGGCCAGCTCGTTCGCTAGCCCGCTAAGTGTGGCCTCACCATTATTAGTAAGTCTTACAAACCCTTATTTTCTAGTTAATTCGATTTTTATTATCTACTGTATGAGTTAACAGATGGATAACAGGAATGTTAGTAAAAAGCTATCTAAATATCTAACCTCTAATCCAATGCATTCGTGAAGGCAGCGTTGGATGCTCAATGCCTCATCGTAGTTCATTCTACGATTTCTATCCTCAATATCTGGAGGTCCATATTTATTACTTGGTCTAAATAAACCTGTCAAGTTCTGAAAATAGACATAAAAGATGTAGAGAGCGATATAAATTATTCTTGAACATGGTTTTCTTCAGTCAACTTTTCCTATTTTTCAGCTCAATTGACATCATTAGCCTTAAAACGGTTTGTTCTAACTAACAATTACTACCAGTAGTATTTTGAAGTATTAAACATTATATTCAAATCTTTTACAGAAAGTTTTTCAAAATCTAAGTTTCGATTTTTAAAGAGAGCAGAAGTGGTTTTGTGGACGAAATAGTTGTAGAGCGTTAGAATTTACCGTCTCTTGTTTCAGTGCAATTCTATTTGAGAGTTTCCGACTTAGTGTACGTGTTTTATGTCCCAATATAGTGAAAGCACAATTCGCATTTGGAACCTCGCCTCACTAAACCTTACTTCGCACATAAAACCAGAGCTGCAGCTTATATTTCCTGAGCAAATGAGCTTCAGAATCAATTCACCTCAACTGCGCTATTTAATAAGATTGTCTGGTGGACAGTAATCCGTCATTTGAGTAGCATATTGATTTTATAATCATTTCGTAATCTGGCTTTTAAATTCTTTCATATGTGAAGCTCTCTGCGAGCGCAACAACAAGTGTGCTTGGTGTCCAGTATACTAAAGCTATCACAGCCAACGTTGGTGTTCCAAGCAACGACAGCTTATTGATCAGAATTGTGACGGTTATATAAAAAATAAGCCTTACATTATTGGTAACGTACTTGAGAATTGTTCTTATTTCTAAAACTAATAACAGAAGACCGCACAGTATGGTCCATGCCATCCCAGGGTATGACTTATATTGCACTGATGATATAATAAACGGAATCCATGATAGTGTTATTATGGATATTGACTGTAAAGTAAAATTTAGCAACATAATCATCAGCCTTAAGAAGTCCAATTCTAAGCCTGCTGCCGCATCTTTCACAAAGTCATCTATCAAACTTGTTGCTGGATGTTACTAATACATTTATTTAACATCACAATCACCGGCACGTGGTGATTCATAAATTGCAGTAATTGTGATTTTCGCTAAGTAATTCCATATGCTCTCCACAGAACTATAACCCAAATCCTCTCCTAAACATTAACTATTAAATAAAATATATAAAAAAGTGAATATGATACTTACAGACAGAATAATAGGCATCAGTGACCAACTGATTGTCCAATATTTAGTCGGTTTAAACCCAAGCCAAAAATGTATATCAGCCGAAAACTTATTCACGCCGTACAAATACATTATAATTCCAGATCTTAACGCAGCAAAAACAAACATGCAGACTGGCAGCCCTATCACATGTTTCTCGTTAAAAGAGTAAATACGCTGAAATAAAAATAAGTTAAAAGCAAAAATACGCGTCTGTAATCTTTTTGAGAAAAAAAAAGAAACTTACCAAATCTAAGGGAAGGGCTACCAAAAATCCAAAGAAACATATTAAACCTGATATATACACTTCTTTTGCTATATTATATTCATTGTGTAATAATTTGGTAAGAGAACCTGTCAGCGCAGCCTAAAAAATAAAAAAAGATGATAATCACAGACTTTTAGTAACAACTAAAGAAGAAAAGAATAATAATCATACTTACTAAGTGTGGAAATAGCGTGATCGTTTGGTTAAGGTACAGATATAAAGTAAAAAGCTTTTGAGCACACAAGAAATCCGCGCCCAAAGGCATAACCACAAGAAGAAGATAATGATAATCTATTTGAGAGTTGACAATGATACACTGTGTTATCAATCTATATATTACGCGTACTAAAACATCCTTCACCATTTCAACGGTAACGAATGCGATTGCAAATGCGATAACAGCATTATCAACGGGCATAAAAGGGGACAAGGTTCCAAAGTCATAAATGCCAACAACACCAACGCCAAATATGTACAAAACGTGAACTGCAGCTAAAAACTGAAAATGTAATGCATTTATTACCTGCCTGCACTCAGTAAAAGTCTGACTCTTAAAAAAGTGATTAATGCCTATTATGTCAGTGTAGTTGAATGAACTATAAATCAATCAAAGTATAATATTATGCTATATGAATTTTGTTTATAACCAACAGGTTGCCGACTATTGGTCAAAAGCCTTCTTTATGCATCATCGTCTAAAACGTCATCATTATCAGCCATAAAACATTGACTGCCGGATACAGGACTCCCTTAAAATTTATATTTTTGCCATATCGGAAGCCGATTGCATCTACCGTGACTATGCAGCGTTAACCAAGTCATTTGACCACATTTTTAGTGGAAATCCAACGGTGTGCTAAAAGAATCTAACAAAATATTCAGCAATACAAATTCCCAGCGAATTAACATTTACCCATTAAGTAGTTGAAAACATTTACCCAAGTTTCATCTTGGTTCTTGTAGCCCAATATATCTTTTAAAGCTGCGGTAAAATGCTGGCTACTAGAGAATAGCACGAAAATAGCCGCTAAAAGTGTAGTTATATTCCTAAAGACATAAGCTGCGCTAAAAAACTGCAAAGGTATAGAATAGTTAGGTACCTATTTGTGGGGAAAACCAACGCATTATATTAATCTGTTTATATTATTTCTAGTAATCACAGTAGTGTTCTAAGTATGTTATCTTTCCTGAGATACCAGTATTTGTTAAAAAATATGTTAAAATATAAAAAGATCTATTAAACTAGATGCTACAAATTATTTTATATTACACATACCTTGACTTTTATTTGTTCCGATACAGTATTGAAAACAAAATTACATATCCAGACCAAAGCAATGAAAAATATTCGTTTAGTCAAATACAGTTGACGGTCGTTTGATATAAATAAAACCCTAAAATATAAAAAAATGTGGAAATAGTACCTAAAAGCTTCATACACTTGAAAACTACAATTATTATAATAATAACGGTAACTTCTTTGGAATACCTTTATTTGATTAATAATTTAAGACTACATCCAAATACAAAATCATCTTTATATCCTACAAACTATGAAAACTAAACAACATATTAATATTTTTTTAAGTTACCTGTAATTATGATGTGCAGAAGTCACGTTTATATTGATCTTAGGTTCATGTTCTAACAGTTGCTCACAAAAATTTGTTATATTTTTTGTTGATATGCAATCCGATTCACTAATATTCATATAATTTGATGAACACTCAGACCATTGAGGTATAGTTTTAAATGCCGATATTAAAAAAAATACAACATCTGCTAGATGATTCGAGTGCTGTAAAATTGAATGGTTCAATTGTTTTCAAATAACTGGTCAATGCTATTCAAATTGGCACTTTTGAACTTAAAATATAAGTACTCATCTTGTCACCGTATCGCAACAAGCGGACGCGTATTTAACAACCATGAACTATTATCTTACATACATTAATATAATACCTGCTAACCCTGAATCTAATCAATGAGTCTACCTATTAATCAGCCAGTAAAAGAACTACGATAGTGATAAATAACTTTAACCGTGTTATTTGTTACTATGAGTAATGTAAACGAATCAATGTAAGTCTAAGTACTTACTATAATAGCCCACGCTATACTCTGACACAGTGTCACAACATTCACCGCTTTGAGAAATGGATTCATTTTATGATGGAAATCAATCCTTCCGGTGTATTGTTTGATAAATATATCCATGCACATAAATGGCATTCCGACCAGTAAGGTGAAAAAGAAAAATGCATAAATTGGCACTAAAATTAAAATAGTACATAAAATGATACAGCAAAATTTCATAAAAGTAAATTGAATTCCGAAAACTTAATATCTTTGTGAATGTATTTGCTGTAAGGTATACCCACGACAAACCTAAACTCTTAACTATTTGAATACCTAAGACTCTGATACCCATTTGCATGAAAGGTTCATTATGTGAATAAATCAATAAACATCATGCCGTCTTAATTTGTTTTTTGACAATGACTATAATAGCTATTGGTATAACGGAGCATTAGCTTAACTGGCCTTTTTGCAACTATCTGCTAACGTGAGAGCAATGTTTAAAAAAAAAACTTACCATAACAATATACTCCAGAAAATAAACCATAATTGAATCCTGTGGTTGCGAATGTGTCCGCCAAGAAAATAAATCCATAAATGTCCTCCCATTTCAATTGATCACTAGAGGTCTCCTTTAAAAATTATGAATCGTTTAAGTTTTTTATTACACCTAACTCCTTTTAGGGCCATTTTGGTCACAATGATATGACATTAATCGTTCAGTTAGGGTATAATTTCCCCAGATTTTGAGCCGCCTTATAAATACGATAAATAAATTTACGTATTTAGGTTGATAGATATTTAGTAGATATAAAATCAGCACTGTCTTTGACCTATCTCGATTTGGTCAAATGTGTATGACATAAAACTAAAGTATTTCTGTCTGTTAAGCCTCCAGTTAGCATAATAAGTAGGAAAGCGACATTCTAAGTAGTTGAAATGATTTTGATGCCTTATAAAACAGAGGTATATACTTACGTACCTATTAATAACTCAAATCTCCATGTATTTTAACAAAGTTTTTACGTAAATGGTAACAAAACTCACTCTTTTATCCAATAAAGTTGAAGAACCACTTAAAGCCCCTATATGGGAAGACATATTCTATTTTTCGATCCTTGAAAGAACTGAAAACTAAAGAAATCTAGGTTTTTTGACTTATTTAATTTGTGCTTTATTAATCCTAGAAAATATGAATAGGCATAAATCCAAAACTATGCGTAATAATACGTTTAAAGTGATAGTTTATTTACAAATCCTCAAACGTACCTTTGAATAGGTATGAAGCAACACATTGCTTTTTTAAACCTACACATTTAACTGCTCATAATACAAGTTCAAAATGGGTTGTGTATAATAGATTTTATTATTATTATTTTTTGGAATATTATTGGAGGCAGATTTCAGTTTGGGGCCAATTTGAAGTTGACAGTTGACTTGTTGACTTGAAGCTGTTTGACTTTTGACTTCAATTTGACTTTGACTTAGCTTCGACCAATGAACGAATGCCAAAATGGGGCTTCGACTGCTATGTTATGAATGTCAAATTTATCCACAAACAATAAATTTATGAATAAAACCTGTGTAACAACGATCATATCTTTTATTTTTTACATGAATATAAGTTTCTCATTTCCCTCGTGTACTGCAAGACTGCAAGGACCAACATAAGTACATACACATCCATCTTATCCTTATCTATACATGATTAAACTGCGAAATGAAAATAACTTCTTCGCTGGTATTCTATAATTTCAGTATTCTCATTCCCACACTAATCCTAAATCTATGTCGAAAACTATTTCTTGTAAGCTAGGTAGTGTCTGTGGGGAGAGTAAAATAATTATAATAACAACATTTCCTGAATGTATATTTTATTCGTGATTTAAGTATTTACGTTATAGTTGGATGCCAACCCAATTCACAATAAAAATGAAAGATAAGAGGTTGAAGATTTTTAAATTTTAACATCTCTAAACGTCGTATTTCATAACAATGACACAATTCACCAAAGAATTCACCATTTCTTGTTATTCTCCAGGAACAAATTTTGCAACAAAATCATTAGGTGCGGCAAAAATTCCTATCACTTGATCATCTGAAGGTATTAAACCATTGCTGCACTGCACTTTGAATTTTTGCAACAGTCCCACGAAGACAATGAAAATGAAGGATCTGGCTAAAGAGTCACCTAGGCAGCATCTTCGGCCTGTAAATATTAAAATTATAAGAAATCTATTTGAATCGTGCTTCGCAGTACAGTAGTTTATATCAGCTTTGTTCATAAAATCTAAAATACACTAGAAAATAGCCTTACAAATGCTCTACAAGAAATATCACCATCGCCGAGGTAAACAGACGGAATGATAATTCGCTCTTATTTGTTCTTAATTGGACACAAAAAACCACTTCATCATAATTTATTTTCTTACCTAACCCAAAAATGTTTAAGTGTTCCAAATTCTTTATATTACCGGACCCATCTATAAATCTCTCTGGCCTGAATTCATTCGGATCATCCCAGATCTCTGGGTCAAAATGCATGTCTCCAACGGCCAAGAGAACAGTAGCATCTTTTGGTATATGATATTCATCAACGGTAGTATTTTCTAAAACTCGTCGTGGACCAACTAAAGGGGCAACAGTATAATATAGTTGTACCTCTAAAAGAAAGGCGTGTGAGTATAGTAACCTAAAAAATATCACAATATTTTGGTAAATATTGTGATATTTTTTTAGGTTACTCCAAGCTCCTAAAAATCAACGTTTCGATGCGTGATATGAAACAATATATCAAGCCATTACATCTCTTTAAGCACATGAAAACAAAGACGTGAAAAGGAAATTTTTTTTTTCAAATAATTACCTTCTGGCTGACGTCACCCCATCCTGGAGTTTTATTTCCCAAAACGTGATTGATTTCATTATAGATTTTTTCTTGAATAGTTTGGTTTCTAGTTACAGCAAGAATTGCAAATTCCAACGAGTCACTCGTCGTTTGAGAGCCAGCAATAAATATATCGAGACAAATTGCTTTCAACTGTTCTTCTGTAAAATAAATAAAATATGTAAAATTTAGTTTACGGCTTCATCATCACCATCATCAAAAAAGATTAGAAAAAAGGAATAATGACAAAACCTCTCCTCTCGGCCGGAAGAGACTTGCATTCCCCAAGTCACCTATCCATTTTGTTGTATTTTGGTGTATTTAGAAAAGAACTAATACTCTGTTGAGTTAGCGATTAGCAAAGTTCCGATAAGGACTTCATTTTTTTTAAAAAGCTTTGAATATCCAGACATGCGAGTCATTCTTGGCGTTACTCGTGTATCGTATAATATTGTCCATTCCCTATTTTTATTAGACACTTAAGTACGACACTAGCGCCTCATCGTCGAGCACGGCGTGAGTTGTAACTCAGTTCACAGTTTAACCAACTTACCTGTATAAAATTCTTTGTTTTTATTTATTTCTAGCATATAGTTATAAATAAATTCGTTTCCAGCTACTTTTTAGTTTTGTGTTTTTCTATAGCATCCTAACATTTAGTTTACTTATAGAAATCTGATCAAAAGATGAGAATATTTATTTAACACTTTTTCACCTCGATTATAGTGGATAACCGATCGTTAATTGTAAGTATAAGTTGGTAGCCACTTATTTTCGGTAACAAGAATCCCGAGCCAGCCACCGAGCAAATTAAAAGCTTTGCATCGTACACTTAGCAACTTTAGTAATTGATTCAAACGGTCGTCGTCTATTTTTTCACCTGAAATTAAACATTTTTAACCTTTTCGGTATTGAAGTCTTTCTGTGATATGGATCAAAACCTACGAGCATGTGTACTTTGGTGGTAAAGAGATGGTAAAGCAATTTGATAAATTTAAAATAGTAGCAAATAATCAAACCGTTAAATTTTAAAATAAAAACTAATAAAGTTATTAAAACTTAAATCCTAACTCTCTCTCTCCTAACTCTTAACTCCTTAATCTCTTTTGATCTTTGCCCATTACACCATACCATCATAATTAATCATAATTGATTAAAAGGGATTAACAGTCAATAAGGTATTTACCTTATTGATGAAATGCGATAAGTAGATCCTGATTGATATTTACCTGCAAGGAACTTCCACAAAACGTCCATAACTGCAGGTGCAAGGAATTTCTTCGGATCGACAGGACTATCTGTGTCTTTTAAATATTCAATAATATTTAACAATTCAAATTGAATTTCTTTCTTCATTCGCGTTTTAACAAAGCCCACATTTTTTAAGTGTTTTACTGTAGGTAAAATTCCTTTGTTCTCTGCATAGAGGTCCATCCGAAAAGGTTACTGAAAGTAATACCAGTAATCAGGCGCGGTCCTAAAGGGGGGGTCACAGGGGACATGACCCCCCCCCCCCCCCAAATCTAACGTCAAATTGAAAAATCTCAACAATAATAAAAAAAAAGGAAATTTCTAGCTATCCTAACAGCGATAGATTTATAATTTGCTGATATCTAGTTGTATTTTTATGAACTACGTACGATGGCCAAAAGAACTTGGAAATGACATCTAGTTTATAGTCTGATCCTTAATCCGAGTCACAAATTGACAAGATCAACTGTCAATTATACCAAAAAGGGTGACCAGCTACAATAGTGAGGTTCAGCAATCTATAGATTTAGATGTTTAGTCGAGCCTAATTTTATTAGGTACCTAATAAAAAAAATCTTTTGATTGCGTTGGCTTAGAAGTTTGATTTTTTCACAGCTTCAAGGGACAGTAGACCTGAGTAATTGATATAAATTTCAGCTTCATCCCTCTACGCGTTCCTGAGAAAAAGGGTCTTGACAGACGGACGGACGGACAGACGAACAACAAAGTGATCCTATAAGGGTTCCGTTTTTTCCTTTTGAGGTACGGAACCCTAAAAATAGTAAGTATGCAATAGGTTTTTATTTAATAATAAGATTAGAGGAATATAATAGCATACTTATTAAAATTGCTCACTACAAAATTATTACAAAAGATGGAAAATTTATTAAGAGATTTAGAGAAATTAAAATAAAACATTTGAGAGCTAACATGTTAGAAGAGCGATTACCAGGTTTAGCTCTTCTAAACATTCACCCGGAAATAATAGTACCAGACATCTCAAATATTATCACCCGATTCGCAAATACAAAAAGACGACTTCCATTTGTTTTATAAGTAATGTATAAAATAAAATTGTGTCTTGTGCAATAATGTTTTTTTTATTCCAGATACCTATTTTTTATTAGTGTAGTGAGTGACCCCCTCCAAAATTTCAGGCTACGACCGCGCCTGCCAGTAATACTTACCTAGCTCTTACTAAACTACCTTTTTTTGTAACAATGGATACAAGGATTACTTATCCACACTGAAACCTAACAAGATTTACAAGATTGAAGCTTGCACATCGGAATGCTATACATACAGGCTTCATTGTAAACTAGTGGTCACCCGCGACTTCGTCTATGTTTTTATCTGTATTGAACTCATACGAATGGCATCTGTTTAAAGCCGGGGGCCTAGCCCGGCGGGTCCGAGCCGGCGGCTTTATTGGTGTGAAGATACCAGGTATATGTCATGTACCTATGTTATGGATCACAGTATTGATCAATAAAGGCATGTATGGAACGTAGTAATTGTTATTCAAAATAAGTATCTAAAAATACGAAATCTAAATATTTTTCCTTTGAATGCTAATCTAAAATTGGAATTGAAGTAGTAATGTAATGCAGGTGGGTAGGTACATATTTTGTCTTAACCAAAACGGTAGGCTTTTGTATTTTTTTATAGGCACAAACAATCACAAGTAAATATGTATTATTTTTAAAAATGTGATTCTAAGAGTACAGCCCAGTTTCTTTTATTCTAGTCAAGGCTATATACCCAAGTGCGTTTTGCTTTCGCTCGTGAAGGGTTCCGTAGCAGCAACTTATAAAATTTTACCAAAACCCATATTTTTAAGTGTTTTACTGTAGAATTCCTTTGTTGTATCCATAAGGGTCTATCCGAAAAAGTTACGCCTGAAAGTAATACCAGTAATACCTTGCACTTATAAAATCTATTTGTATCAATGGGTGCAAGGATGTCTGGATGAATGTTCGTTACTTATCCACGCTGAAACCTAACAAGATTTACAAAATTGAAGCTTGCACATCGGAATACCCGCGACTTCGTCTGTATTACTATCTGTACTGTATAGAACTCAAACACAACTCAAAGCATACGGTACTCTCGCCGAGCTACTGTTTCATAGTATAGTTCCAAAGTTTGTATTTGATTTTCAGAATCCACGGTAACGTCCAAATTGAAGTTTGAGTTTAAAATACTATAGATCTAAACCCGGTCAAGGTATTGTTTTCCGTACAAACTCGGCGTACACCAATCAGGAAATGTTTTTTTTTTACGTAGACCAACAAGCAAAATTTTCCGCATACAAACTTTTCGACCTCCATCCCTATGGAAGTTTATTTAGTGAATAGTACCTACTTACGTAAATTACATTTTTTTATGTACTTACTTACAATGTGAATGAAGAATTTTGCACCACTTTTAGAATCCTTTAAGGAGTGAATTTAGGGCACAGGTTTTCTTTGATTTGAAAATTTTTTGATTCAAATGAATACGATTGGGTACTAATAAAAAAGTCATCAGTACAAACAAAAACGGTTTTCTGGTTTATATAGTATGTAGCTAGATGTAGGTGTATAGGTATAGAACGCATTGATTATTATTAAAAATAATTAAAAAATCATAACCAATTTTATCTTAATACAATGCAAATTACGATATATGTTTTGTTTAGACCAAAAGGGGAGTGTTTTTGTTATTTTTTTTTATGAAGTACTAGTTTATGAGGTTATCTATGTATAAATATGTATATAGTAGGTACTTAAGTAGAATAAGTTTGTATTATATTTGTATTGTATTTATTTAAGGTGAAATCATGTATATTTATTTTTTAGGTTGTAAATAAAATTACTATTTATTTATCATAAAAAAGTACAGCCCAGTTACTTCTATTCTGACTAATCGTGTCAAGGCTATATGATCTAGTGCATTTCGGGTACACCCGTTTCGAAGCAACAAGTAAGTAAAATAATATAAAAGTTCTTGAAATTCGCTGTAACTTTGTTAGCTAAAGGAGCTGTGCTCTAACCGTAAGGTACCTTGCAGACGAAGTTTTCAAAACCCGCGTTTGCGGAGCGTACGCGTTTTTTTTTCCGCTACCAAAACACGCATCACGCGTTTACCCCGCGTTTTACTCGCGCAGCGCTCGCGTTTTGACAGATAGTCCAAGAGCCTGATGGTATCTACACACCAAAGCCGCCGGATTTTTTGACAGCTGCCATTCGTATGGCGTAAGCCAGCGGCCTAGCCCGGTAGCATGCCGACGGCTTTGGTGTGTAGACAACATGAGAGCCCTATCTTCCTCACGATCGGAAAGCTGAATGTTCTTCTATGTGTAATTGTGTATACCCAACATGCGTATATCTTTATTACTAGTTTACGCAAAATCATTGAAAAAAACACAATATTTGGCTATGATGCTTATCGTTGGCCTTTGCCTCTAACTGTTGTATGCAGAGACAAACGCGCCGACGACTTTCATTTCGTATCTTAGAGATCCTAGATCACAGATTTTCAATTAGCCGATAGTGTAGTACTAGCAAGTTATAGTGCAAATCGTTACAAATGCCAATCGTTGTGCCCACTTGCACACATCTACAACTAAACTATCGGCGGAAAGTCTGTGGGCTTAGTAGAAAATGACTGAACTAGGTTGTTTTTTTTAATATCTAGAATATTAATAAGTTTTAACAGTTTAATCATGGTATTTTTATTAATCTTGAGTTATTGTCTAGGAACAAAATCTGCGATAAAATCTATAGGTGCCGAAATAATTCCTATCACCGGATCATCTGAAGGTATTAAACCATTGCTGCACTGCACTTTGAATTTTTGCAACAGTCCCACGAAGACAATGAAAATGAAGGATCTGGCTAAAGAGTCACCAGGGCAGCGTCTTCGGCCTGTAAAGTAAATTCAACAAGTTACTTAGTTACTTAATTCAAACAAATTTGAAACAAAACTGGTCAAAATCTTAATATGCACTTAGGTAAGAAGGTTGCATAAGCCCTCAAAATAGGGATGATGACTACATTCGAAAATTCAAAAAATTATTAGTCCGTCTTTTAGGATATTAAAAATATTTTTAACACATTTTTTACCTGATCAAATACATTACTGAATACAAAGATACAGAGCATCAAAGTTACGGAGTGGGGGGGTATTGACGTCACTCCTATGTAAAAATCGTACTAAGGTGTGACGTCATGAGCAACTTTAACCCAGTGTATCTGTGTCATTTTTAGTTTAAGAGGAAAAAGAAAAAATACGTGTCGAATATTTTAAAATAATGTATGTGATGGACTAAAAAAAATTTTTTGTCATCACGCCCATTAATGTGCCTTATATCAGGGCAAAAAAAATGTAGAAGTCGTCCCAAAAGTTAATTGACTCTCATTTGACCATAAGGCAACATTGTAACAATAAAAACCACCATTGCAAAAATAACCAGAGTAGTCAGCTACAGAATAATTAAACGTAAGTACATTAAAATATTTGATGAAGCGGTTTTTAAAACATTCTATATAATATATTATCTATGTACATATATTATGGTGTACATATACCAATTTTAAATTAAAACATAATATAGGTACCTATATATAGATTTACCTATATTACCTATATATATATATATATATATATACCTATTTGCCTATATATAGATTTACTTACCTAACCCAAAGACGTATAAGTGCTCTGAATTTATTATATTACCCGACCCATCTATAAATCTCTCTGGCCTGAATTCATTCGGATCATCCCAGATCTCTGGATCAAAATGCGTGTCTCCAACGGCCAGAAGCACTGTAGTCTCTTTTGGTATATTGTATCCATCTATGGTAGTATTCTCTAAAACACGTCGTGGACCAGCCAAAGGAACAATTGTATAATATCTTTGGACCTCCAAAAGAAACGCGTAAGTGTATGGTAGCCTGAAAAAGTCATTTTAGTTAGTATCTACCCAGTATATTAACCATGGTCCCTTCGTAAAAGTGTAGTAATATACCTAGGGTACTCCAATTCTATAAGAAAACTTAGATTTATATAGGTATTGAAATAACCACAAAAATGAACATCGAAAGACCGGTGGCCGGTGGTGTGAATATTGTATACCGTAAAAGTAACTATTTGTATACGATTACGTTGCGAATAAAGTACCAAAATACTTCTATCCTGTTGGTTTCAGAAGATAACACAAAATATCGTTAGGTAAGCTTATTTTTAAAAAAGCCTTTCGCAGGAAATGATAAAAAGGCATGCCATGTCAAAAGGGATAACGAAGTATAATAATTCAGAAACATCACACAGGTATTCCAGCTATTATACTTAATCTTAATTTTAAAAAAGTACCTGCTGACGTCTCCCCATCCTGGAGTTCCATTTCCCAAAACCTGATTGATTTCATCAAAGATTTTTTCCTGAATAGTTTGGTTTCTAAGTACAACAAGGATTGCAAATTCCAAGGAGTTACTCGTCGTTTGAGAACCAGCAATAAATAAATCGAGGCAAATCGCTTTCAGTTGATCTTCTGTAAATATGTAAACAAACTTATATTATGTTTAAAAGTATGTAAATATCGGGTATTTACTGTCACCCGAGAATAAACGCACGAGAATATCTAATCTGTCCATGAAACTGAATAACTTTCTCCAAGTAGGTAGGTCAGTGTTTTTCAAACTGTGGATCGGGGACCCCCAGGGGAGTCACGAAGCCCTAATCGAGGGGTCGCCAGCAAAGAGAAAATGGCAAAATTGTCAACTAAGTACAATCAAAAAACAATTTTTGTGATTAACCAACTAACCTCGTACTTACTATCAAAACCCTCACGGCTTTTTGCAGAATTAAGGTCATAATGTAGACAAATAGTGTATGCAAGTAGGTACCATTAAAAGGAGGTCGCCGAAATTTTTCAACCCGTAAAGAGGTCGCGATATTAAAAAGTTTGAAAACCACTGAGGTAGGTAATGTGGGGTCGAAATACGACGAAAAAATGTATCTTAGCATAATAGCTCTCGAGTGTATGTTAAATATCATGTTTTCTTTACTTTTTTTCAGCCGTATTGCTTGATCTCCACTTTTGATGTTTGTGTTTCCACGCGATTATTATTGAATGTAAAAGACTTATGTAAAATAAATGTTTATAGGCAATAGGCGGTATAATGACCAAACTAAATTGATTACGTAGGTGGGTACATAATATTCAAAATAGGTAAATGACTAGCTTTTATTTAAATTCTTAAATTCGGATTTTTGGGAATGCTCAACACAAAATTCCCACTTTAGGAAAGTACCAGGGTTAGAAAAAAAAACAAAAAGTAGCTAATGTTACTTACTTCCCATTAATTACTAGGTTAATTGGTTAGTTAGTTGCTTACCAGTATAAAATTCTTTGTTTTTATTCATTTCTTCCAAATAGTAGTAAATAAAATCGTTACCCGCAACTTTTTTATTTTTATGTTTTTCTATTGCATCCTGAAACATGTTTGTCGTACATTTTAGTAGGTACTTTAAGTAGGTATTTTAATTAGGAAATATATTTCATGACTAAAAATTATGTTTCTTACCACGAATATAGTAGATAGCTGTTCGTTCATAGTAAGTATAAGTTGGTATCCACTTATTTTGGGGAAGAAGAATCGCAACCAGGGCATTGACCCGAGCCAGCCACCGAGTATGTTAAAGGCTTTGGATCGTGCATTTAGCAGCTCTAGTAATTGTTTCAAACTGTCATCGGCTATTTTTTCACCTGAAATTATACATTTTCAAGTCATATAAATATTATTCAAAATCTTTTACCTTTTACCTACACTACAATCTAACGTAGGTATTAACGTTGGTACTCATTCAAATTAGTATTGGTATATTGGTATTCGCGTGACGATTTGTATGTATGTACAATAGCTAATGCATTTAAAACCAAATTATTTTTTACTTCTTTATCCTTAATTGATGAAATTATTATATTGTTGGTAATTAATATACCAATAGATAGGCTAGACCGCCAGCAATGCAAAATAAAAACCAAACCAGGTAGAAGACAGTAACAAAAATGTATGGTAGGAAATAAGTTTAAAAATTTACAACGCAAGCTAAAATATTAACTTAATAATAAGCAAAGTCACAGCAAAATACTCGTAAATTTTCCTTGAATATAGGGCATCAAGTGACGAGGGAACAATGGAACGCTTCTCTGAATTTTATTGCTACTTACTAACTGCGATGTTATGTTCGAAGGAGAAACTGATATCGAGAAAACTTCGTGGAGTTTGTTATAGGGATGATGACTACATTCAAAAATTTAAAAAAAATAATTAGTCCGTCTTTTAGGCTATTAAAAAATATTTGAAACACATTTTTTACCTGATCAAATACATAAATAAATACAAAGATACAAAGCATCAAAGCTACTGAGTGGGGGGTAATTGACGTCACTCCTAGGTAAAAATTGTACCTAGGCGTAACGTCACAAGTAACTTTAACCCAGTGTATCTTTGTCATTTTTAGTTTAAGAGAAAAAATAATAAATACGTGACGAATATTTAAAAATAATCTATGTGATGGACTAAAAAAAATGTTTTTAGTTTAAGCCTATTCTACCCCTTAAATTCACTTATTCATTCTATTCTTCTTAGCATTTCTATGCCCTTTTAAATACTAGATATAAGTACTATAAAAACAATTATGGTTAATTTTTGCATTTGCATGTAAAGCCTATTTGCATATAAACCATATTAAAATTTGAGATTTAAAGAACAACTTGGGTAAGTACCTAATATAAATAAAAAATCGACTTAAAATCTATCGAAAGAAATTAAACGATAATTCAATAGATAAATTAAATAACACTGCAAATAAATAACTACATAGGTAATTTATTACCTGCATTTATAAATAAAAATAATTTTAATGCGATGTTGTAATATTGGAACGACTTCAAAGCACGTGAATAGGTACCTATAGTAGTTCCTTATGTTGCGAACTCTTTTTTATAATTAACCATTTTTTGTACAGATTGCCTTTTGATACGACAGATATTTTACTTTTTTACATTCTATTTTTCATGATATTGTCAGTTTATATGTATATTGTCATTGAGTGTTGTTGTGTTACGTGTTAGTAGTAGTTTTATTCCGAATATTAAAGAAATATAAAGGAGATAAAGCTAAGTATTTCATTACTATAAGGAATAATACAGTCCACTTCTTCCGTCCTCAACACCTTATATGTATACATACATATAGAGGTTTCTTATATATCCTTATAGATATTATTACCTATTTTTGATATAACTAAAGTTACCGATTTTACGTATACCTACTTATTTTACAATATACGGGTTCTAAAGCCCAAAAGCAAATTCTTTTCTAATAAATTATTAGTTGAAGATAGTTCAGAAGTGTAGATATCATTATAGATAATATCTTGAAATCACCTCATAGCCGATCCCGATATTTACGTTCTACGATATCTATTGTGAAAAGTACTAATCTAAGGGCTAAAACATAAATTCACGACACGACACGACGCGACACGACGCGACGCGACACGACGCGACGTGACACGACGCGACGCGACACGACGCGACACGACACGACGCCGTACGACGTCGTGGATTTTCACGTCGCGTCGTGAAAATCACATCGTGAAAATCCACGACGTCGTGTCACGTCGTGTCGCGTCGCGTCGCGTCGTGTCGCATCGCGTCGTCGTGAATTTATGTTTTAGCCCCAATTCCGCTATTACGAAAATTCTGATTGCCAGGCGACGTGACTCTAAGCTAAAAGTACTAAGCTACAATTGCGCTATTACGAAAATTTTGATTGCCTCTCTACATGACTCTACTTTTTACATATTCCTTCTGCACAAGCAATTTTTGATACCAAATGTTTATCATGTATACTGTATACCTATTCTATTTTTAATTACTAAGTTATTAATGCTATTTATCTTCTAATTAACATTTACCTGCGACGTATTTCCACAGAACGTCCATAACTGCTGGTGCAAGAAATTTCTTGGGATTAACAGGATTACCTGAGTTCTTTATGTATTCAATAATACTCAACAGTTCTAGTTGAATTTCTTTCTCCATTTGCGTCTTACCGAAACCCACATTTTTCAAATGTTTAACTGTAAAATGTCTGTGTTCCCTCCAAATAGGTCCATTTGAAAAAGTTATACCTGAAAGATATGGTTTGTTGAATTACAATTTCTGAGGATTCTTTAAATGTATCAATTATTAAGGATAAGTAGGAGTTGTATAGCCATTCCGCACAATAAAAAACCTGTGGAGTGCAATAAAATGATTGAGTATTGAGTATCGTAAATTGCCAAAAATGGGGTACATATGGTCCGGCGGTCATGAAATTTCTTATATGTAGGTACCTCTGAGTTTAATTCTCATGTACGTATTAATTTATTCGATTACCACTTGCTAACGGTGAAGGAAAACATCGTGAGGAAACCTGCATACACCAAAGAAGAAATTCGAAGGCGTATGTGAAATCCGCCAACCCGCACTTGGCCAGCGTGGTGGATTACGGCCTAATCACTCTCTGTATGAGAGTAGGCTCGTGCCCCTCGGTGGGGACATATATGGGCTAACAACAACTACGCCAATATTGTAGGTACCCATGGTGTATCACGTTATGATAGCAAACTTTTAAATCTCACTGCAGGCATTAGTCATAACATAACAAAAAATATGTTCCTTAGTTAATAGAATTTGTTTCCTTATTTATTTTACTTTTTTACAAAACTTGCAGTAATTCTGATTTCATTGTATACGTAAAACATTACTATAGGTCGCTCCACGTAAAAAAAACTTTAGAAACAAATGAAAATCACGCGTTCGCGCATGGGTACACTTACGCTCGAAAGTACTAGGGCTATTTGTCGTTTCATTCTTGTAAGAGTCTTTCGCACGCGGTTACGTATGTTGACTTATAGACTATACGTAGGGGATGATGATTCTGATTCCAAAAGTTATAAAAGTGACGACAACTATGATAAGAAAATGGCCACTTCTGACATTAACGACGTCCTTATCTGGTTTTCGCGCCACCCATGAAGACTTAATGGAAGAACAATATGTTTTTTTTATATTCTAATAATTTTTACATTTTTACACATTTTACACTAAATCCAATATTGATTGGTAGTTGTGTATTTTTTTATTTATGTTACACCTTATTACTACTAATAATATTTTTCTTTCCTTTGTGCGTAAAACCATTACTGTAATTAAACACTTTTGTGCGCGATGGTATTTTAAAACAAATGTTAAATGTCAGACTCAAAAATCGTCTAATGCGCATCTGTCACCTAGGGTTCATTTTACGTGGCGCGACCTATAACATCGTCAACAAAAACCAAATCCACCTCAGAATGAATTGTTATGTTGATGTTAACTATATACTTAGGTACCTACTTACTCTCCTAAATCTAGTACCTACCTGCTATTTTCCCAAAACTTCGAAGTCTTGTAAAGAAGTTGTCTGGTCTTCCTTCGAATTCAGTGCCGGTAAAAACCTTCCTTAAGTTTTTCTCGCCAAAAACTACTACGACTAGGTCTCTACCTAACTTGAGACCTAAGACTTTTGTGGAATACATTTTCGCTAATTGTGTAAATCCTTTCCATTGTGTACCGTATTCTTTTGTCATTTTTTGTATTACACTGCTGCAGCCTATGAAAGGAATCCATTTTGGTCCTGGAAGCAAACGAACAAAGGTAAGTTATATAAGAAAAGAAATTAATAATCACACTGTAATTACGTTATGATTGTGCCCACCTTTATTATAACTAGTGAGCTTTAATTATTGTCTGGTATAATATCACCTTTGGCTTAAAGTTAATTATATCTCGTGATTATATTATATTATTTTATCCTATAACAGGAAAAAAACCTTAGATAGAGCAAGTTTAAAAAAATACACACCTGTAAAAATTTTGGTTTTTGGAGTACCTAGCTATGTTTCAGCCAATTTTCTTTTGGAGTATAATTTGTTACAGTTAGAAATAAGTCTTTAAGAAGGTAAAATTTAAATTAATTGCAAACATTTTAAAATGTCGTTATAATAAACGATAAGATGTGTCTATTTTACCGAGAGAACGTCTTTTAAGTAGTTAACTTTAATTTTATAAAATAAAATTAGTACTACCTACTATGTTCACTTCCTTTTCCTTCAGTTTTGCGGCTGTTATGTTTAGGAACTCAAATTATTTACAACAGTCTTTTATTTTCCGCAAAAATCATGGACTTTTTCGGTTACCTTGTTCATAATTATTAGGTACGTATACATAAAACTTTTAACAGTAATAACGCAACTTTTTAAGTTAAAGTAGATACTAAAATTATATATTATTTGTTTGTTAAGTAACCTACTACAATATCTATCGAATAAGTAGGAGGAAACAATTACCAGAAGTTAATTGTCCTTAATTTTGTACATCAGTGAGTAGTGTCAAATATAGACGAGTCGAGAATGGTTAAAATAGCATCTGTCGGCATGTGTCAGCTCTACAATACTTCAATCACGAGAGGTTATTTTTTTCTCTTGGTTACACAAGTTATGAAATCCAAATAGTTATTTATTATAACAGTAACTAACTACTTGTAAACTATTGGATTTAACATTATTATAACCTTTGAAATTAAATTGAAATAATATAAGTTTTATTCAAACTTTAAATTATTTAAACTCTATACTTATTAGAATATTTAAAAATCTTTTCACCCACCTGGAGGATAGTTTTTGGGTTTGATTAAAGTGTATGCCGTGATAAGGAACACCAGTAATGTTATCAAAATAAGTATCATACTGTATTCACAAGTGTCAGCCAATTGTTTGCGACAACGAGTAATTATGGGACACACGAGAACCAGTTCCCTCGGCAAACGGTTCACTACTGACGTATTTTCATTCACACAAAGCGACAACTATTTGAAGATACAGGATAGCACCAGGGCTGGAGAGGGGAGACGGGGTACGTCGTACCTTCTTTGACGTGATGATGGATCACAGAGATTAACTTCGCAGGCGCAATCCACACACATCACTTTCACGCCATTCTATTCTTTATTCAAAACACCTATGTGTTTAGATGAATTTAGTAAAACCCAACCAAACCATTTAAACAGAGAGCTGAATACTGAATATAGTGGATGGAGCTGAATCTACGTTTGCCTTTAAAAACCTTTTATTGAAATAACGTTTTTTTTATAAAATATACCTACTGATACTACCTATACCATGAAATTAGCGATACCTCACGAAGTGGTTATAGAGGTCAGTAGTGGAATCTTTGTACGTAGGTAAATATTTTTAGGATTCCGTTTACTAAACGATAAAATGCCTACTCGCAGGATCACTCCTCATCTGTTTAAGGTACCCATTTTGCAAAAATAGAGATCCTTTACAACGTTATAACGCCTAAAAGCAGGCATTAAGCATTTAGCAGGCATATAAAGCATTAAGCAGGCGTATAACGCCTAAAAGTAGGTAGGCATTTTAAAAACCAAAAATTAATTAGTCAATATAGTAGATACCTACCTATATTTTCTAGGTTTCAGGCAGGGCTCGTTTACGTTAGTGACTATTCATAGCTTTTCTGCAACTGGCTACACTCTATAAAAAGACCTATAGACTAAAGAATACAAGAAAAGATGGATCTAGCGGAACCCTCTTTTCGTCCGTAAGTATATCTCGCAATAAACAGTTAATTTATTTACCTAAGTAACTGACGTCAGACGTTCATAGTTAAGATTAAGATAAATCAAACAAGTCTTTATGTATCTATTCCAAGTTCTTCTAATACGCAATATCTAAAAGTTTCTTTTATATATACCTACATATTAATGTTTCAATACTCACTTACCTACATAGCTATGACTGAAGTTGGTAAAATTATTTAACTTCGAAGATACCCATCTAGGTACGAATTAAAGGTAGGCAGGTACAAGTAAAACCTAGGGCCAATCTAATGGAAAACGCGTGAAACTACCACAATTATAGGTTTCATGATTAATGATTTTAAAGTACCTTTAAGTACTTTAGCTATGTGAGCTAGTGTTTAAATTTTTTCATAATTTGAAAGAAGCAACTGCAAGTACCTAAATGTACTTCTCTTGTTATTTTATCGTAACTTATAGCTTATTTTATTTTCCAATACATCTAAAAACCAAACTTACCTATGTTAGTACAGTACTATCTGTTACTGACTTGCTTACTACGCCATCTCCTGAATTCTTCAAGTACCTGGTCCCCTGCATTGCATTGTGAAAGGCGGTGGTCAGTTCGGGTTTGCTTGCGTAGGTAAGTAATTTCAGACCAAACAAGGTAAGTTAAATACTTACCTGTGCGGAAGGTTCACGCACGCACCTTGATGACAGTCCAAATAAATTCCCCTAACGAACATTAGAGGACTCTTTACTCTATATATTAGAGGACTATTATGTCGATAATAATATGACAATCAAAAATTATCTACGCTGCGCTCCGTCAGATGTGCACCGGCCCTTAGATATAAGTTTATCTTTAAGCGGTGAAACAGGCTCTTAGTTTCTTATATTTTTACTACACCAATGTTGTTGATGTTAGAGATTGATGTTGAACCGTATAAAATAGGAGGAAGATACAGTGAAAGACACGGACGGGAGCGAAGTGCTGAACTCGTGTAATCTAGTGTGGGAGGAGGTCGTCAAACAACGCTCCTTTGGGGATACTAAGTATAAGGTAAAGAACGAGGTAGACTAGTAACTTGGCCTTTTTTTAAATAACCTAACTTTTATATTTAAAAAAAACTCGACTGCGTTTAAAAATACTTATTATTTTATTTTGATGTACCCAGTATCACTCTCACTGTAAATACGAATCTAACGGCACCTCTCAAGCCAAAATCCATATAGCCGTTTAGGCTGTAGAGCGTGTCAAAGAATTATACATAGGTACATACATTCTCTCAAAAAACATAACCCTCCTTCTGGTGCATACACACTAGAGATGAAACGGATAGTGATTTGGCCGGATACCGGATACCGAATAACCGGCAAGCTTGTAGGCCGGAGCGCCGGATATCCGGCCGCCGAATATCCGGCCCTATTTTTTAGCTATAGCGCTTATATATAGGCTAAGCGGAGTCGCCTCTTACCAACAAATGCGGAAAATTTGGTATTTATTCATCATAATTTGCCACTTATTAATTTTGACTATTAAAATTAAAACATTTACGTATTTGCCGTGTGATTATAAAAATAAAGGGTATCTATAAATCTATTGCTGTTTGATTTTCACTTCGTAAAATAATTAAAATTTTGTGAATTCTACTATCCGGCCTCCGCCGGATAGTGACCTACTATCCGGTATCCGGCCGGATAGTGAAAACTAGGCCGGATAGGCCGGATACCGGATAGTTACCGGATATCCGTTTCATCTCTAATACACACATAATATAAAACGGTCTAAGACATGGTTTTTAACTCCCGTCTATGTTTCAGGTGATGCCAACCGAGAAGCAAGCTCGTGAACACTTTCAGAAGCACCCCGTGGAACATTACTGGGACCTAACGTATAGCGGCGCTGTGCTGGGAGCCGGCAATGATGTTGTTTAGGGCAGTAGGGCTCTAGCCGCAAAGCCTCAGAAGAGATAAAAATCTTAGCGTGTATGTAATTATTATAACGTGTATATGAATTAAGTTCTTATTGAATGAAAACTATAGGTACTCGGAATATTTTGTTTTATTTATAGACTACCTAAATATATAGGTATTTTAAAAAAATACAAAAATAATATCCAAGCGTAAATTGCTTATCAACAAGAATACAAATTAGAAAGCAACGTCCAGGGTGCCAATTCCGCTAAAATAAGTTAAGCGACCATACTATAGCCAACAGATAAACATTCGACAGCAATACCTAAGTATGTCACAAATTTGGTATTCTCTTAAGTGCCACGATTAATAGTCGATTAGTAGTCGATTAGTAGTCTCTAGAGGGCTTTTTCATTCATGTCTTTGCAAATGATTTAGTTGTCGATGTTGCCAATATTTAATAAAATTATTGTTCGAAGAAATTGATCAACCGATTGATAGATTTTTTTCGACCTAGAATAAGCTTAGACATACTTTAAAATACAGAATATTTATTTCTATAAGCTTTAAATGCATTTTTTGCATAAATTGCACGTTAATTTTCGAAAAAACACCGAAATAGTGTTTGGGTGACCGAACAATCGAACGACTGAACGACGGAACGACCGAACGAAATGCCATTAGAGAACTACTGTCAAATAGCGAAAAGAATACCGTTTGGAACTGCCACTCATGTGACATTATGGCAGTGTCCAAAAAAAGGCGCGTCTGCTGCTCTGAATGAATGAAGTTTTTCTTTGTTTTGTTCACCTCATTCGATTTGAACACGGTCGTGTTTACCGAAATTTTGGAAAACATCCCCCGCTGTCGCCTGCGCGCGGGGGAATGGTTCAGTTTGAACGATTGATGAACGGAAAACGTTCTTGAAAACGTCATGTTCAATGAACAAATGTTCAACTAAACACTAGCAGCAGACGCGCCTTTAAGGCGTGTCTGCTGCTAGTGTTTAGTTGAACATTTGTTCATGAACATGACGTGTTCAAGAACATTTTCCGTCCGCTGCTACTTTAGCAATGTTCAGTGAACAAAAATGTTTAGTGAACAAGATTTTTTTATTCAGGGCAGGCAAAGACCAGAGAGCATACAGCCTAGTTCTTCAATATAAATTAATTTAGTGTAAAATCCGTTAAATATATCTTTAGAGCAGTCTTCAATAGTAAAACTCTATTATATTCGACTTAAGTGATTTTTTTCTTTGTCAAATCCAGAAATAATCAACATCACCTAGTCATAACCTCAAACTTGACCTCAAACAACCGAGCGAAACGTCAACGTAGTGAGTTGACAACTCTCTGGGAAGGCAATATCAAAATTGTACCTCATATTTATTCATTATTTATTAAATAAAATATACTAGCCTGAACGGTATCTGATCTATGCCTGTCCTGAATGGATGAATTAAAAAAAAAAGAAACATCAAAATTATTCAAACTGAACCATTCCCCCGCGCGCAGGCGACAGCGGGGGATGTTTTCCAAAATTTCGGTAAACACGACCGTGTTCAAATCGAATGACTTTGCTGAACAAAACAAAGAAAAACTTCATTCATTTCGTTCGATTTTGTTCAATGTTCAGCTAAACACGGAGCAGCAGACACGCCTTTACTCTGACATTTTTTTGTGCAAATACTGCAGTCTACTAACGTTCCACTCACAGGTTCCCCTGTTTTCTTATAGCAGTAGTCCGTATTTTTTCGATAAAGGTTTTAAAGCACTTTCTAATTGTCGAGTAGCAGAACTAAAGGATGCAACGCCATCTACTAAGCAGATATTGCACTACTGTCTGTACACTGCCATCTATTGTAAAATAGCAGTACTACGTGATACAGCGCCATCTATTGCCGAGTACCAGAACTATGTAATACAGCGCCATCTATTGGTTTGATATTGTACTACCTTTTGTACACTGCCATCTGTTGTAAAATAGCAGTACTATGTGATACAATGCCATCTATTGCCGAGTACCAGAACTATGTAATACAGCGCCATCTATTAGATTGATATTGTACTACCTTTTGTACACTGCCATCTGTTGTAAAATGGCAGTACTATGTGATACAGCGCCATCTATTGCCGAGACCCAGAACTACGTAATACAGCGTCATCTATTGGATCGATGTTGTACTACCTTTTGTACACTGCCATCTGTTGTAAAATAGCAGTACTATGTGATACATAGTTCTGGGTCTCGGCAATAGATGGCGCTGTCTGCTTCTGCTACTCGACAACAAATGGCAGTGTCCAAAAACTGGTACTACCTCTGACATTTTTTTGTGCAAATACTAACGTTCCACTCACAGGTTCCCCTGTTTTCCTATAGCAGTAGTCCGTATTTTTTCGATAAAGGTATAAAGCACTTTCTAATTGTCGAGTAGTAGAACTAAAAGGATGCAACGCCATCTACTAAGCAGATATTGCACTACTGTCTGTACACTGCCATCTGTTGTAAAGTAGCAGAACTATGTAATACAGCGCCATCTATTGGATCGATGTTGTACTACCTTTTGTACACTGCCATCTGTTGTAAAATAGCAGTACTATGTGATACAGCGCCATCTATTGCCGAGACCCAGAACTATGTAATACAGCGCCATCTATTGGATTAATATTGTACTACCTTTTGTACACTGCCATCTGTTGTAAAATAGCAGTACTATGTGATACATAGTCAGTGGCGTGCACTCCATAAAGGCAAAAAGACATTTAGTGGAGTGCCGTAAGGTTTATACCTCGGAATCCAGGGCCAGTCAATGAATCTTAATATAAACCTTGAAAATATGTTTTTAATAGTATATAGAAAAATGTTAAAAAAAAATTTCTCCCCGCTCTCAATATTTTTTTTAACTTTTTTTTTTTTTTAGCCTAATTCGTCCCACTGCTGGGCAAAAGCCTCTCCCATGCCTCTCCAAACACTCCTATTATTAGCTGCTTCCCACCAATCGTCCCTAAATGAGCGTAGGTCGTCACTCCATCGTTTTTTGGGCCTAAAATTATTATAAACAATTATTAATTTTTTGGAGTTTTCATTGATTTATATTAGTCAAAAGTCATATTTTAAAAGGAACAACTATTACAAACTTGAAAACTTGATCTTGGATCTTTAGGGACTGCAGGTATACCGATGCACCATTCAAATACTACCTGTTTTGGTCCATTAGACTATTTTGCTTTAAACAGCGACTTAGTTTTTGCCTTTATCACTCCCTATTTCTTAGTCAGGCTGAAAAACAAACGCCCTACTAGATTACTTCTCTTAACTACTCGATTTTGTCAATTTAACCACCTTAACTCAACTTCTAAGTTTTTGAAATAATCCGACTTAGGTAAGTCTTCGATGTCTAATACCCCGAATTTGTTGTTTTTGCAATTCATGTTATACCATTCTGGATTCGGAATAGCACAAGGCAGTTTTTAAAAACATTTGTTCATTAAGTTCAGAGTAAATTTTTTTCGTGGCAGCTGCTCAAAGTCGAGCTATTGTTTTTGGAGAGAATTAAAATTAACTTTGACAGTTAATTTGTCGATGTTCCACTTTAATCATCAACGAATTGTTTTCGCCATATCATAAGTAACTATCGAAGAAGCCGTTAACATACTTTTCTTTTTAATTAATTGAATATTAATCGCTCTCTGATACAAAAACCATCAAAAAGTGGTTCTTTTTTCAAAAATCACTAAAACGGGTCTAACTCGATACTCATAAGACTTTTCTATGGGCATGTAAGGCTTATTTGATGCACCTTAAGTCCATCTACCTTCGCCTACAATCTATATCAGCGAGATCGACGACGACGACAATAATGTACAATGATAAATAAACACTTTTTCCCCCTTCCGCCTCTCATTTTTCAGTAAATTGTTGTTAAAAATTGTTGTAAATCGAGATCGGTCAAATTTTTTTTTTTAACTTTTTTATTTGAGGTTTTAATAATGCAGTCTCATACTTGATATACAGATTAATTGACTGGCCCTGGGTTCCGAGGTTTGACCATTTTTATGCCTTACGGCACTCTACTAGTGGGGCGCCGTTAGGTTTATACCTCGGAATCCAGGGCCAGTCAATGAATCTTTTGCCCAGCAGTGGGACGAATTAGGCTAAAAAAAAAATTAAAAAAAAAAAAAATTAAAAAAAAAATTGAGAACGGGGAGAATTTTTTTTTTTAACATTTTTCTATAAACTATGAAAAACATGTTTTCAAGGTTTATATTAAGATTCATTGACTGGCCCTGGATTCCGAGGTTTGACCATTTTTATGCCTTACGGCACTCCACTAATTGCCTACCCTACAATATTGAATCAAATCGTAAATAAAATAGTACGAATCAATCGAAATAACCTTGGTAGAAAATTACAAAAAAATTAATAACACTAACAGCGCCACCTATCTATTGATCATAGTACTACTAAGCCTTTAAGCGAGCGGGTTATTATTCCATCGAGCCATCGTCGATTGATCGCGCACCTAGCGCCGCTTCCTTCTGATTGCGGGAAAGGCACAAACTAATTTTGTCTTTCTTGCCTCGTAAACTACAGCTCGTTTGGTAGTGTGCGTGCTTGTAAATACGCAGGCACACTTTAAGAAAATCACGCACACAAGCGTCCAAGGTAGGCAGTGCCTTTTCGGTTTTGTATGGTGATTATGCGACCATTTTATGGAGTACGCATTATTTCATGCAGTTGTGAGGCAATTCATGACCATTATTTTTTGTCGTATTATATTTTGACATACGCGAATATAAAAAAATATATTATGTATTGTTGTTTTTTGTTACGTAACCTTAAAATGTATTTTTGTTGTTGTGCGTTATCGCGGATTTAGTATTAATTGATTTTTAAAATGTATAAGTACAGATTGTGAAATGTATTTGAGTTGTGACTTGTGATGATGGTGATGGTGGTAGGAGGTAGGTACTTATTCCCTGGGGTTTTGTAAATTATCTTTTAACGATAATCAAGAAATCATGATTTTGTTTTTGCCTACCCTGACTGAAAAGTCTGTGCACGCCACTGTACATAGTTCTGGGTCTCGGCAATAGATGGCGCTGTCTGCTTCTGCTACTCGACAACAAATGGCAGTGTCCAAAAACTGGTACTACCTCTGACATTTTTTTGTGCAAATACTAACGTTCCACTCACAGGTTCCCCTGTTTTCCCATAGCAGTAGTCCGTATTTTTTCGATAAAGGTATATAGCACTTTCTAATTGTCGAGTAGTAGAACTAAAAGGATGCAATGCCATCTACTAAGCAGATATTGCACTACTGTCTGTACACTGCCATCTGTTGTAAAGTAGCAGAACTATGTAATACAGCGCCATCTATTGGATCGATGTTGTACTACCTTTTGTACACTGCCATCTGTTGTAAAATAGCAGTACTATGTGATACAGCGCCATCTTTTGCCGAGACCCAGACTATGTAATACAGCGTCATCTATTGGATCGATGTTGTACTACCTTTTGTACACTGCCATCTGTTGTAAAATAGCAGTACTATGTGATACAGCGCCATCTTTTGCCGAGACCCAGAACTATGTAATACAGCGTCATCTATTGGATCGATGTTGTACTACCTTTTGTACACTGCCATCTGTTGTAAAATAGCAGTACTATGTGATACAGCGCCATCTATTGCCGATACCCAGAACTATGTAATACAGCGCCATCTATTGGATTGATATTGTACTACCTTTTGTACACTGCCATCTGTTGTAAAATAGCAGTACTATGTGATACATAGTTCTGGGTCTCGGCAATAGATGGCGCTGTATCACATAGTACTGCTATTTTACAACAGATGGCAGTGTACAAAAGGTAGTACAATATCAATCCAATAGATAGCGCTGTATTACATAGTTCTGCTACTTTACAACAGATGGCAGTGTACAGACAGTAGTGCAATATCTGCGTAGTAGATGGCGTTGCATCCTTTTAGTTCTACTACTCGACAATTAGAAAGTGCTTTTTGAAACCTTTATCGAAAAAAATGTTCCATGCGAGAAGGTACACTGACGCTTTCGTATGCGGCAGCGAATCGATACTGACTACTGCTATAGGAAAACAGGGGAACCTGTGAGTGGAACGTTAGTAGACTGCAGTACTTATTTGCACAAAAAAATGTCAGAGGTAGTTAGTAATGGCCCCTGAACTGCGGGTGCAGATAAAACAGCAACTTTTATTCTGCTCGCGACTCAGCTGAATGTATTTATCGTCCTATGGATTACTTTCTAAATTGAAAATGTAAGCCTACCTATCTGTTGTAAGCAACAATTTTCAGAATAACACATAGGCTATATTATTTTAAGATAATTATCTTTTTTTTTTCCAAGATATGACAATAAATGCGTACGAAGTCGCGGGCAGCCACACAAGGTGCACACAAGCGACCCAAGTAGATGATGCCTCATTCATAGAATAGAACCTCTTTGCCGCTTACCCCACCAATTTTTTTTTATCTTCGTTATCAGGAGAGTAGCCAGCTTTGGGCTCAGGGTGGGGCAGCAGTCAACCTATCCCCCGGGGGAGGGCGGGGGGCCCTCCGATATTTTGTACCTTGAGCCGTTAATCTCAAACTTGTTAATCTCTTAATTTGAGAGGTTTATATTTTCAGGTACAGAAAATAAACATTCACACACAGGACAGATTTTATAGTTTTATTTATGAGAGCCTGGGCCCAGGGTGGGGCAAGTGCCCCAGCTTGCCCCAGTGTGGCTACGCCCATGTTCGTTATATGATTAATGCTGCCATTTACAGAAAAGTTTTCATATCACGGGAAAATATCTATAGATTTTGTATAACGTTTGTTTTATCCCTTTAGTTCAATGAAAGATTTTCAAAAGTTAAGTTCATAAAAAGATGACGCTGCGTGGTAAACTAGGTTAAGTTTAAGTCAGCGTGTTTCTTTATCTCTGTGTGTACGTGGCATCGTAACTTCCAAACGCGTGAAGCGCTTTTAATATTATAAGTTTTAGAAGCCGACAATAAATGTAAAAAAAAACAATAGTCCTTTCATGTAAAGACAACTGTACACATAAGTGGGGAGTTCAGAAATTGACGCTGGTATTATTAGTACTTGACATCATTTGGCGGTTAAATTTGACATCTGTCTATCTGACATTCTATTTTTTGTGTCGATTGCAAGTTGATTGACATGACATTGGGAAAAAACGAAAATACAATTTGCCTTGCTTGTTTTAATCTACGTTGTTGTCGTAATATTGCTTTAAAAAATATTTTTCTCTTTAAGATTAATTATATTTGTCTCTTCGTGATCTGTACTTATTTAATTGGGGACACAAAAATACTGACTTTCGCTATCACTAACGTGTGTTGTGCTCTTGTGCTTCATGATTTCATAATGTTTTTGCGTTTATGTTTAAACAGATAAGATAAAGTTAATGCTGTGCAAAGTACATCGGATAAGGATTTACTAAGAGGTTATTCGATCCTAGGAAATCATGTCTAAGTTTGGAAAATTCGGACCTCTTGTTGGTGCTATAGATGAAGGCACTTCCAGCGCCAGGTTTATTATTTTTAAAGCGAATTCTTCTGAAGTCATTGCATTTCATCAGAAAGAGTTAGAGCAACACTTCCCGCAAGAAGGATGGGTGGAACAGGATCCATGTGCTATATTAGAAGTTGTGACAACATGCATTGAACAAGCAGTAAAAAAGCTGATAGAGTTAGGCGGCCAACCACAGGTTAGTATTTTAAAATTGTCTCTAGTTTTTTAGTTGTAATATACCCACTGATTGGCAAAAGTTCTACACATTTTTTTGACTTTAGCTGAACTTTTGCCAAGTCTGGTCAGTTTTTTTAAATTGTGTAATGTTGCACGACATTTTGGTAAAGTTAACCTTGACTGCTATAGATAACTGGTAGGCCCTGATGAGTAGTGATGGCATGGCCATGGCCAATATTCAAGTTCTGTAGTATGCAGTTCAAAGTCAAAGATTAATATTTTGAACATTGGTAGTCACTATGGATGTGGGAAGCTTAAAACTGGTCTTTGTGAAGATCCTTGGAGGAGGCTTTTATTCAGCAATGGATGTCCTCAAGCTGAGACAATTACAGACACTATTTAAATGTTCAGGTTGTTTACAATTTTGATTATTTCAGGATATTATTGCCGTGGGAGTGACCAATCAAAGAGAATCGACTATAGTATGGGACAGGACAACTGGGAAGCCTCTACACAATGCCATAGTCTGGTTAGACATGAGGACATCGTCTACAATAGATAAACTGCTAGATACAGTGCCAAACAAAACCAGAAACAAGAACTATTTAAAGGTATTTATAGAATGCTTTTTCAATGTCATCTTTGTAATTTGAAGGTATGTGATATCTACATAGGTGTCCTTTATTTAAGTTATACATTGTTGGTGTCTGTTGCACCTCCTCAACAGACTTAGGCTTTCGTTACATTGGTACTGAACATTAAGAAAACTAATAAAAACTCCTCACTGTCTTCTATTGACTCAAAGCTTAACAAAGCCAATTTACATATGGAATCAATTTATATTATGTTGCAAGTACCTATCATTAAAATAGTATGATTATAGATATATTAGCTTTTTAAAAATAAATTTTGATAACATGTTCTGGAAATGTGAGTAAACCTACACCCCTCACCCTTTGTTGTCAAAAAACAGAAGAATAATGGCTACCTAAACATGAAACTAGGCCATTTCTGCAAAAGAACATCTGTTGAAGGCTCTTAATATGTTTTCTTTAAGATGTAAAATACTTTCTATTACAGCCTCTGTGCGGTTTGCCTTTGTCGCCATACTTTAGCGCTGTTAAATTAAGATGGCTGAGTGATAATGTTGAAGCTGTGAAGATTTCTATGAAGAATGGTACTTGTTTCTTTGGCACAGTTGACACTTGGATCGTTTGGAACTTAACAGGTAATTTAAAAATATATTTCTATCACAATACGTCAAAATAAAACAGCCTTTGAATATAGTGGTATAAAAGCTACAATATAATTAAGTTTCACTGTAAATGGTTCAGTGGTATTTTGTGTAAGAGCCACAAGTATCCATCTAAGCGTTCTCATATCCTTATTTTATATTAGTACCTATTTCATTTTGAATTTCCACTTTCAATTAATTATTTTTTGCCAAAGGTGGGCCCAATGGAGGAAAACATATCACTGACGTCACAAATGCATCCAGAACAATGTTGATGAACATTGAAAATTTAAGTTGGGATCCATTGTTGTTAAAATTCTTTGAAATACCTAAGTCCGTTTTGCCTGAAATTAAGTCAAGTTCTGAGGTGAGTACTTTTCAACTTATAATTAAGTATTCAGTAAGTATCCACAAGTTTTTTTAATTCTACATTTGTCATTTTAAGTATGTCTGTTCAAATATTCTTTAAGTACTTTTGTTTAAGCAGAGTTGCACTTTGTAACCGATTGTTAAGATGTCTTATCCTCTTTACTGTTAAGTATGTAATAATTTAGCTACTATCAGGATTACCTGATTGAGTTATTAAACTAATACTATACTAAATATATTATTTTGTAAGTCTTATCAAACATTACGTTTTTAACAATACATCAAATATATTTCAGGTATACGGTCACATATCTGATGGTCCCCTCAAAGGAATTCCTTTATCAGGTTGCTTAGGAGACCAGCAAGCGGCTTTGGTTGGGCAAATGTGCCTGCAAAAGGGACAAGCCAAAGCAACATATGGCACTGGCTGCTTTGTGCTATATAACACTGGAGACATCAGGGTGAACTCTAGTAGGGGCTTGTTAACTACCGTTGCTTATCAGCTTGGTAGCAATAATCCACCACAATATGCCCTAGAAGGATCTGTAAGTATTATTTTATAAAACGGGATTGTAAGTAAGATTTTTGGTGTAAAGTCAATAAATTATATATTAAGGGCCCATTTCACCTTGTACAGATAAACTTTATGTAACACATAATATCTTATACCTATCTTTCTCTGTCTAAAACG
Organism: Anarsia innoxiella; assembly: GCA_947563765.1. Classification (NCBI taxonomy): domain Eukaryota; kingdom Metazoa; phylum Arthropoda; class Insecta; order Lepidoptera; family Gelechiidae; genus Anarsia; species Anarsia innoxiella. The sequence goes on from OX387390.1 coordinate 7,916,799, forward strand.
TCATATGTTATGAAATAGACATAGGTTTATCTGTCAGTAAAATTGTATCAGTAGGTGTTGAAACAGGCAATAAGGTGTACTTACATAAGTACCAGTTTTTACTTAGATTACATTGTAAGTAGTTTCTTTTTTTTAAAGAACATTCAAAATAAATTATTTATTATATTTGTCTGATTAATGATCAGTGTCTTTGTCTTTATTTTAAGGTAGCAATAGCTGGCGCAGCCCTGGGTTGGCTAACTGAAAACATAGGATTATTGGAAACAGCTAAAGAGTCCCAAGCTATTGCCGAGAAAGCAACAGAGAATGGAAGCGTGGTGTTTGTGCCAGCGTTTAGTGGATTGTACGCTCCTTATTGGAGACAAGATGCTAGAGGGTTTGTGAATATATAGTAAAATTTCAATTATGAGAGTAGCTTTCTGACATCCCCAAAGATTTCCATTGGTAAAGTTTGGAAGCGTTTGCAGCCTTCACCTGTCCATCATGTTGCTGAACATCCGTCACTGCGCTTGTTATTAGATGACAGTACTAACAGAAAAGTAAAATTACTTTTTGGAAATTCAATATCAGTAAAGTTTTATTTCAGTTCGTAAATAGAATCACTTTTTCATCAATCATGTTCAAATAATTTTGTACCTTTAGGTTTGTATATTTTTCTATTTCAGTGTAATATGTGGTATCACAGAGGAAACCAACTACACGCATATTGTGAAAGCATCTCTAGAGGCTGTGTGTTTCCAAGTTCGTGATATTCTGGATGCAATGAACGAGGACTGCGGGATACCCCTTCAGTTGCTCAAGGTATGTCTAAGCTTTATTTTATCTACGCAAGCAAGTTTGTGCTCTGTTATTATGCTATTAAGTTTGTGTGTGCGTTATTTTCGTTCGTTTATCGCTTTGAACATTGCATCGCTAAGTTAACATTTTTAACGCTTAACCATTATTTTATTTATTTTACACTATGTTTTAATTTTGGGGTATTATTTAACTTTCTACATTTACGTATCTAATAACCATGAGTTTCCTTCACGTATTCCTTTTATTTTTTTAAAATAATTGTTAATGCCTTTTGTCGGATAAAATTATTGCTGCAGTGATGTAGATAAATTATGTATTGTGTGTTTTGCGCATTACCAGTATACTAATTAAATTGCTACTGCGGCGAACAGTGTGTTATGTTAGAATATTTTATGAACCTGAGTATCTAATAAATAAGGTTGGATAACCTGTTGTCGGATATGCATGTAAATAGTCGGTCCTAGAATGAGATCTATGGTGGATGAGAAGAGAGGCATTTGTCCAGCAGTAGGCCACAAACGCCTTAATTAGATTTAAAAACTTTATAGTTTGGCAAAACCCTAGCAGTGGTGTGACCATGTAAATTATTGTTTATGTCATTAAGTTCCTCCGAAGTTTTTTCAACACTACGATACAACTATATTTGATAGGGCCCAAGCAATGGAATGTGAATGGCTGAATCTTTAAAGAAAAATGAGCTGAAATGAGTGTTGAAACTCGACGGAGAGGCCTTTGCCCAGCAGTGGGACACAAATGGCTAGATTAGACAGAATAAGCTATGAAAACCATGAGTTTCCTTAACGTATTCCTAATTTATTAAAAAATAATTGCCTATGCCTTCTGTCGAATAAAATAATTGCTGCAGTGATGTTGATAAATTATGTATTATTTGCTTTGCGCGCTAGCTCTCTTATTTTAATTGCTGCTGAGGCGAACAATTTGTTATGATAAAATATTTTGTGTACCTGAGTATCTGATAAATAAGGTAATACAATTGTTGTCGGATATGCATGTTAATAGTCGGTCCTAGAATAAGATCTATGGTGGATGAGAAGAGGCCTTTGGTCAGCAGTGGGACACAATGACTAGATTAGATAGAATAAGCTCTCCGAATAATTCGATTTAAAAATCTTCATAAATGGTTTGGCAAACCCTAGCAGTGGTGTGACCATGTAAATTATTGTTTATGTCATTAAGTTCCTCCGAAGTTTTTTCAACACTACGATACAACTATATTTGATAGGGCCCAAGCAATGGAATGTGAATGGCTGAATCTTTAAAGAAAAATGAGCTGAAATGAGTGTTGAAACTCGACCGAGAAGCCTTTGTCCAGCAGTGGGACACAATGACTAGATTAGATAGAATGAGCTCTCTGAATAATTCGATTTGAAAATCTTCATAAATGGTTTAGCAAATCCTAGCAGTGGGGCGATCATGTATATTATTGGTTGTGTCATTGAGTTTCTCAGGAATTGATACAACCATGTTTGATAGGGCCCAAGCAGTGGAATGTGAATGGCTGAATCTGTAAAGAAAAATGAGCTGAAATGAGTATCGAAATTCGACGGAGAGGCCTTTGCCCAGCAGTGGGACACAAATGGCTAGATTAGACAGAATAAGCTATGAAAACCATGAGTTTCCTTAACATATTCCTAATTAATTAAAAAATAATTGCCTATGCCTTCTGTCGAATAAAATAATTGCTGCAGTGATGTTGATAAATTATGTATTATTTGCTTTGCGCGCTAGCTCTCTTATTTTAATTGCTGCTGAGGTGAACAATTTGTTATGGTAAAATATTTTGTGTACCTGAGTATCTGATAAATAAGGTAATACATGTTGTCGGATATGCATGTTAATAGTCGGTCCTAGAATGAGGTCTATGGTGGATGAGAAGAGGCCTTTGGTCAGCAGTGGGACACAATGACTAGATTAGATAGAATGAGCTCTCCGAATAATTCGATTTAAAAATCTTCATAAATGGTTTGGCAAATCCTAGCAGTGGGGCGATCATGTATATTAGTTGTTCTGTCACTGAGTTCCTCCGTAATTTATTCACCATATCGACATAACTACATAATATGTTTGATAGGGCCTAAGCAATGGAATGTGAATGGCTGAATATATAAACAAAAATGAGCTGAGGCCTTTGCCCAGAAGTGGGACACAAATGGCTAGATTAGATTAGGTAGAATGAGTTCTCCGAATGATTGCATTTAAAAATGCTTTTTAAAAGTTTGGCAAAATTCTAGCGGTGGGCTGATCATGTATATTATTGGTTCTGTCACTGAGTTCCTCCTTAATTTATTCACCATATTGATACAACTATGTTTGATAAGGCCCAAGCAATGGAATGTGAATGGCTGAAAAAATAATATGACTGATAATATAAATGTCATGAATGTGATAAAATAATAATACATTGTTGCTGTTGCGTGTTGGCTCTACTCTATGTACGTAGTCTGCCCTCTCTGTGATATCACAATATACTTGTTGAGAGCAAACCATGTGCTGTGGGATGAACATGTAAATAGTCGGTCCAGTAACTAACCACTCCAGTTGAGTTGATAAGTAAATAATTGGAAAAGACAGATGATACATCTAATAGTTCAGGCATTTAAATGGTCAGTTATGCAAGTCCAAAAGTAATCATGCATTACACAATAGCCTATTACTAAGATGTTGACATGAGTTTGGTTAAAACCTTGTTTTATTTTTAAATTCCATGGCTTATGCACTGAGATTGAATTGACAACATTCTTTGCTTTTGTCTACTAAAGCTTTGCTAAAAAAAAAAACCTTGACCTATAATTTTACTTATTTATTTTTTTTACTTTTTAACCGACTTCATATATTTAACCGATACTAATATTATGGAATGCTGAATAAAACTAACTACGCTTTAGATAAGAGAAGGAAACCATACCACTTATTTATATTTGAGATGTGACATAAAAATGTTCGTGTAAAACTTTTAGGTCCAAGACTAATGTCTAATGTCTGATGCAAAATAAATATTTCATTGGGTTATGAAAATCTAAATTTATCTTGGACATGTGGCTATCTGATGCGTGATTCCTAAATGGATAAGCCGGTTTTGATATGATTCCTCCTCGTTCAAAAGTCCTGTTTGCTTAGATTTTTTTTTACGTTTTTGATGGTTTTTTTTTCCTTATACGTATTGAGATTTGTGGTTCACGAGTGACTAACTGTATCATCATGTCATGAGGGTTTATTTCATTTTCCTTCTACGTATATCCTGTCTTAACTAAAACGTTATTGAATTGGAAAACGTTTTTACTTTATTTTTGTATTGCTTGAATTGGTTTGTTCGCTTTCGTTTTTCGTCGCGTGCTTTAGCTTGGCTTGTCTAGTTTGTAGGTTGAGTTCAATTAACCATTTGTGTGGCTCACTAATACTTGATATTATAGCTGTGGTCTGTTGACAAAAGTCTTCTATTTTTTGTTCTTCTCATTACAGGTTGATGGTGGAATGACTTCCAACGCTCTTGTCATGCAAATGCAGGCTGATTTGTCAGGAATCAATGTCATTAGGGCAGGTTTTACAGAAAGTACTGCTTTAGGAGCGGCACTAGCTGCGTATTGGGGCGTAGATAACTCTAAACAGGGCATACCTATTCAAATGGCCAGCGGTGTTACCTACGAACCTAAAATTAGCGATGATGAAAGAGATATGAGGTACAAACAGTGGAAAATGGCTGTTGAACGATCTCTAGGTTGGGATCAGAATTAACTATAAATATTTATTATTTAACTATAAGATTATATTTATATATTAGGTAAACTAAGTATTTATTAAGCTTGTTGCTGAAAAAATGTGGCAAATGTTTTAAGTTTATATATTGTTCTGGGTTAAGTTTATAAGTTAATTCCAATTTAGTATTTTCGGGATTGATGTAGTTAGGTATCTAAATGTAAATCAAATATTTATTGGCTGTAGGTAGATGGAATTTACTTACAACGGGCCCTGTTATGAATATTACGTTTTGTTTACGATGTTTTATGAAATTTTAAATATAGCTTAGATTAAGTTGAGGGGTTTATTTAAGAGCACAACTAGCTCACATAAAATTAGGTACTTACCTATCTAGAAAAGTTTAATTTTAATACCTTTTAATTTTTTCCTTTTATTTCAAACCAAATTATTTTTTTACAAAATTTTATCCAACTGTCTTCTTTACAAGGATACCTTTGCGTACAACTTATTTATTTAATAACTTACCTTCTCAAATGTACGTACACCATTTTAAATTCCGTACTTGCTACTATTTCGTTACCTACGTATTTAGTTGTTAAGGCTCTAGATTTTTTCTTCCATGTCCTTTTGCCTACATTTTCAGATTTCTAAATTGATATGATCTAAGCAAATTCGTTTTAAATAACGTGGTACTTAATGTTAAATGATTAATAGCGATTGCTGTTAGTCACAAAGCGTCTTTATGAAATCTGTTATGCTTTTTCCACTGGGAATTATTTGGCCATGACGTTGACTTCATTTTTGTAATCAATTTTACGTTAAAACGTCGAAAAAAACTAATACATAAGATGGTGAAAATGTGACATCACTTGGGTCGGTGGTGTAATGTAAAAAAAGTACTTTATACAAGTGTTCGTCGCTGTGGTCGTGTTAGAATAAGAAGGTCGCTAGGCTTAATATTGAAACGTTTATATGAAAAGGGATAACTCTTAGTAATAACTGTAGCAGGTTTTAAGATATTCTATAGAGAAAAAATGCTTAGGTTCTGATAAAATAAAAATATAAAATTTACCTAGAAAGGATCTCAGGATGTGACCATGGTCCCATAAAAAAAGTTCTCTAAATCTCGAAAGACTAAAAGCGTACTGGTTTTTCGTTTCGAGATCCAGAACACAAAAAATGTTGTAGGAAGGAAGTATGTTCGTTTCACTTATTTTACGAGTATATTACCAAAACATCGATTTATATACGTATATGAATTATTAGATTTAAAGGATTATGAACACAGTTCGTGGTGGTACGTGACAGAATATTTACATAGATAAAAAAGTACAGAAATGAATTATTTATGAATATACTTTAAAGTTTAAACACCAATTCGTCTTAATGTATGATAGGCTTAAGGTATATTTATATAATTGTCGAAATAAGAAGCCTATGCATATTTTTGATGAGCCGGAATATATTTTTAAAGATTCTTCATAGCATTTTTATTCAAATGGTTATTGATATTGAGAAAGTTTCTTGTTTTCAACAAAATAATTGCTACTGCATCAAGGCGCTACTGTTAGGCAATTTTGTCCTAAACCAATTCAGAATATTAGTGATTTACAGACAAATATTTGCATGTTCTTTCAGAACTTAACCTAAAAACTGCTGAACAGATTTTAATTAATCGTATACCTACTACAATTCATGTGAGTTCGTTTCTCGCAGACAAAACCAGAGGCCAGGTTCAGCTGTAGTGGGTATTCAGGTCATAAACTACAAAAATACTAAAAATATAAAGTTGTAAGCCATGTCCTCTCTTGCATAATAAAGGTCATTGTAATTGGAGGATACAAACTGAAGCAGTAGGTATAAGGTAGTTCAAGTGGTATCAAATAGATGGCTCTACTTATGCGACAGGCGACGCTAGCGACATCTATTGAGATGTAAGTGAAGTTTCAAGCTTTACCTCGCACAACCCTTCTGCAACCAAAACCCCAGTTTACATCGAATACCTAGGTTGATATCCAGTTTCAATAGCAAATGATAATTCGCAGTGTTTCTTTAGGTACTGGCTAGATGTCGGTAGTTTCTGGGTGCTACTATCTAGGTATCTACCTAGGTACCTAATCAATGCCGCGATAAGACCCTATCGGTGTTGCTTTTTGAAGATTCAAACAGAGGTCATCACTGGCTGGTTCCTGCAACTTCCACGGGAAATCTTTAGGTCTTCTATTTCTTGCTACGAAAATGTTTTGACAGTACCTTATTCTAATTGATGTTGTTGAGGATTTTTAGTCTTTTTGGAAAATTGATTTTTTTTTCATTTCATAAATCTTTTCAATTAACGTGAAAAACAGAGAAGCGAGCGCGATTATTCCTATCTGTATACTTTGCTTGTTAGTCCCAAAGAAGTATAATAGATGGCGACACTGAAAGGCTATTTCTTCACCAATAGAAAAAGTTGGTTGCTTTTATCCTTTATACATATACGAGTACAATTACCTTTAGGAAAAACTTGGTATCTTGAAAGTGCTAAATGGCTAGATAAGAGTACAAAAATTGTATTGAAGTTTCATACGAGTAGGTTTGAATGCGCCCCTCTTCGAACTCCTGTTGGGCTATCTCTCCGCTATGGGAAGCGTTTTGAAAAGGGGTTTGAAGATTTTAGTATGGAGAGTGTCCTACCTACAACATTTTTTTAAAAAATTTCCAAAAGTGGCGGCAGTCAATGAAACCTTTACTAATCGATAGTTCAGGTCAATACAAATCGAAAGTATAAATGAAACATTTTTGATAAAGCGTCACGTTTCCGAGATATATACAGGATGGCCCGTCGATTGACGTCCAAAAGGAAATTTTGGATTCCTCGTGTCGTGGGGTATCCGAATCACCCCCATGTATGTTCCGCGATTTTTTACGGTTTCCGAGTTATGACGTGTTTTCTGATTTTTTGAGATTATTCAACCAATCACCCTAAAAAGGTTCGTAGAAAAAAAAGTACAACACTTTTTCATAATTTTATTTTTGCATCAGATGGTTCATGACCCGTACTTTTATGCATAAAATAATCAGCTTCGTAACTTTAATAAAAGTTGGGGAAATGTAGGTCGGAAGAGAAAAAAATGTATTGACTGAAAAATAATCGAAATCTTCAAACTTAAATTAAGAGGTTAAAATGATGACTTCATGGATTTTCAGCTAGCTTAAAAAATGTGCTAACTTCTCAGCTTTCATAATCATTTAAAAAAAAAGGGTACTTAATGGGGTACTTTTGCTAGAATCAGCCTTTAAAGAGAGCAAAGTGGAAAAAATTCAGAATTGGACGTTTGAGTATTTTTTTTTTCTTTCATATTTTATGATCACCTAAGCCCCAGTAGGTTTAAAGACAGTGTTATCTTACCGAAAAGTACAAAAAAGGAGTCAAGATTGACACATTTGGAGGTTTTGGAGCACCTGTAAGAGATGAGTTACACCTTGAGAAAATTATGCAGATATGCCTCATTTCTAAGGGGTTGCACAAGGAAACGGCCTTGAAGCGGCACGACTGTATCATAAACAGCCTCTACGAAGTGGGATCCCTTCAGGACCCTCGCGTTGACCAGGAGTTCTGCCTTCCATTAAGGTTTGACGTATGTCAATAAAAATACGAAGGTCAGGATAAGACTCAGGTTGCAGCCCGCCACGTCTATAAACTTGTTTGATATACAGTAGTGCTGCTTCAAGGCCGTTTCCTTGTGCAACCCCTTAGAAATGAGGCATATCTGCATAATTTTCTCAAGGTGTAACTCATCTCTTACAGGTGCTCCAAAACCCCCAAATGTGTCAATCTTGGCTCCTTTTTTATACTTTTCGGTAAGATAACACTGTCTTTAAACCTACTGAGGCTTAGGTGATCATAAAATATGAAAGAAAAAACAATTTGCTCGTACGTCCAATTCTGAAAATTTTCCACCTTGCTCTCTTTAAAGGCTGATTCTAGCAAAAATACCCCATTAAGTATCAATGTTTTTCGATGATTATGAAAGCTGAGAAGTTAGCACATTTTTTAAGCTAGCTGAAAATCCATGAAGTCATCATTTTAACCTCTTAATTTAAGTTTGAAGATTTCGATTATTTTTCAGTCAATACAATTTTTCCTCTTCCGACCTAAATTTCCCCAACTTTTATTAAAGTTACGAAGCTGAATATTTTATGCATAAAAGTACGGGTCATGAACCATCTGATGCAAAAATAAAATTATGAAAAAGTGTTGTACTTTTTTTTCTACGAACCTTTTAGGGTGGTTGGTTGAAAAATCTCAAAAAATCAGAAAACACGTCATAACTCGGAAACCGTAAAAAATCGCGGAACATACATGGGGGTGATTCGGATACCCCACGACACGAGGAATCCAAAATTTCCTTTTGGACGTCAATCGACGGGCCACCCTGTATATATCTCTAGCCTATAGGCTGTCAAAGATAGACTAGTGGCGCCAGTATAGGAACATGAAAAACTGTGTTTTGGTGTTATTAAATGGCACATATTGTATTGGAAATTTATACTAGAAGTAAAATGAAGGATACGGGCTTATTTTATCGACTCCCCTCCCTCCCCCCAAGATGCTCAGCCTATAATTTTTATTGTCTTAGGTATAAAATATGGTGGGAATTTAAGTGGTTTGAAAATAAGAGTTTTTGAAGAAATCTATGTCAACTCCCAATATTATCCCCCCTTTCAGTATCCCCTTCAGCGTGTATACAGGGCAGCGCAATAACAAAATAAAAAATAGGGGGTACTTGAGGGTACTTGAGGTGGTTATTGGGAGTGGACATAGATTGCTTCAAAAACTCTTATTTTCAAACCACTCTAAATTCCCACCATATTTATACCTAAAATAATAAAAATTATAGGCTGAGCATTTTGGGGGGAGGGAGGGGGTGTTGCTAAAATAAGCCAGGATCCTTCATTTAACTTCTAGTATCAATTTCCAATACAATATGTGCCATTTAATAACACCAAAACACAGTTTTTCATGTTCCAATACTGGCGCCACTGTTAAATGGTCAACGAGAGAATGCGTTCCTGACAGGTGGTGATTGACTTGCCGATATAACTTTGAGGCGGCGCTCAATTTACGATAAAATATTGTTTAGTTTATTCGCCCAATTAACAAGTATCAAGCTATAAAAACTACATTATTATGTCAAATTATAAACAATTACATAAATTTGCACTACATATTAATTTTAAACTAAAGAAAACAATAATTATCAAAAAAATATACTGCGCTGCTACAAGGTTTTAGCAGCCGGTCATTTTTTTAGTGATGTGTCAAAAATAACAGTCAAAATTAACGATAAGTAACGGTTATGTAGGTATATCAAAATAATAGTTTAAAAAAATAAGAAAACACGCTTTTAGCACGCACTAAAAATTATAAAATAATAAAGACATTTCGGACATCCGAAAGAAATCGTGGCGCGTTTATAAGTATGTAAGTATAAAATTTAATTTTTTTGGACAAAACGCTCCACGTTTTCTTCCGAAAGCCCGAAATGTATTATAATTTTTAGTGCGTGCAGTTATTTTCGAGATCTGTTTTTTTTTGCATAATATTTAGGCACGCATACATACACTCTCTCGAAATTCATAACCCTCCTTCTGATTTGGCGCAGTCGGGTAAAAAATACAAACGAGAATAAAGAACCACATTGTGACATTAACTTCTTAGGTTGCTTATTGTTTCTTTATAATAGGTATCTAATAGAATCTTTTTTAAAGTACCTAGGTAATAAAAAATATCAGTTATGTAAGGTTACATCACTAGTCACGACTAACTACCATGTGTCAGGAACGCATTCTCTCGTTAACCCTATATCTTTGACAGCCTAGGTATATCTCGGAAACGTGACGCTTTATCAAAAATTTTTCATCTATACTTTCGATTTGTATTGACCTGAACTATAGATTAATGAAGGTTTCATAGACTGTCGCCATTTTTGTCGAAAAAGGTACATACACAAGTTTAGGTAGGACATTATCTTCAAACCCCTTTGGTCATTGTTTCAATTTACGAGTATGTTCAGGTCGATGAGATACAATACAATGTCATAAGTAAATCTAAAGAAACCTCTCATTCAGGGGTTTTTTAGGTAGATCTTTTCGTTAATGACGAATGTTTCAATCATTTTGCCATTTAATAATTTGAGCAGAGGCTGCCGCTGATTTCGTACGCAATAATCATGATATCTTAGAAGAAAATCATGATATCTTCAAATAATGTAACTTATGTGTTATTCAGATGTATAAGCTTACAATATTGCCAAGTTTAATCAAAAACTGTTCAGAAGTTTTTGCGTGAACGAGTAACAAAACATCCGTCCATCGGCACAAACATAGATATTTATAATATTAAGTAGTAGGATTATTTTAACACAAACATTTTACTTAATAGAAAATACTTATCTTAGCTTTCGGCTTGATAAATCCTTGAAAATAATATCTAATGTTGTAATGACTTAGTATGTGAAAGGATTTTCCCAGCAGTGGGGGTTGGCAATCAGCAACAGTGATTAAACGATAGGTATTATACAAAATTACAATTACAATTATATATTATTACAATTACAATATAATTCAGATATTTAAATTTGAAGATTTAAAAAAAGGACTAACTAGATACCTAACTACTTTTTGCCCCGAAAATTCTACGAGAATTGCTTACGTTAGTACTAAAGTGTTACTACTAGCAAAACTAAGGCCGTTTGTTTACATTTGCTACTTTTTATGCTTAGACTGTTGAATCGATTTGATGAATTTTAGCACCACAGCAAATTAATTGTAAAAAAAGAGATACTTGACGGAATTTGTATAATTACACAAAAATACTAAAATATTGTTAGGTTTGAAAATAACATTTTAAAAATCTAGTATTCAATCTTTTGATCTGGATAAGTATAATTTGAACTTTGTAAAACGTGGCCCTATTTGCGTCGGACCTTGTTGGATTCTTTTATTTTCAAGTAATGGCTTTTCGTTATTTCTTAACATTCCTATTTATGTATTTTTTTCTTGAATGTTAGCTCTATCACCATTTCGCTTATACACGTAAAGCGACTGATAAATATTTCAGTATAACCTCTGCGCAATATTCCCCTTTCTAATAGTAGATTCAGCTGGCATCGCAGCGAGATTGCCGCTATCTGTCACGGCAAGTCTTATAATTGGGTGTCAGTTGTGGGATGGTCACTCGCCCCTTCATAACTATTAACAAGTACGAGTAGCTAGTTGGTCCCTCATCCATAGACACATGTATGTTTGGCGTGAAGTTAAGTGCAGAGCTGTGTAGTGGCTTTCTCTCGACAGGCTGACGGATGGTTGAGCGGCCCCATCGCGTCTTGGGCGTCTATGTGAGCCCACCACAAGGATTTGCAAAACGTACAATCCTGTTTTATCCCTATCATCTTAGATATCAACACCGTTGTTAACTCTTAGATACCTTTGATGTGGATATGATTATTAAACTTTTCATTTCGTTACACGATTGCAACCTTTTTGGTTGTCTAATGAAATTCCACTGCTGAACGATTAGAAGAAATGAAATAATAACTTTGCGAATAAGGTCCTTTAATATTTATCTAGTTTTGGTTGAACTTTATAGGTTTGTTATCATTTGAATAATTCTTCTTTTATTTTTAACTTTTCTTTCGTTCGGTTTTGTTTGTTTAACGATGTTGTCAAAAGTAAATTGGCGTATGTTTATCGAGCAATCAGTCAGATATGTCGCTGACTTGACATATTGACGGCTCTATCTGAGAGAGTGCGGCTGCATACGTGGTCTGCAAACACCTAACGCCCCACCCCGACGAACAAACGCGTGCCAAAATTTGATAAAGTCCTCGGTTCATGTTTAATCATACGACATTAAAGGCGAGTGTACACATTGAGTGCGCGATCTCTGTAACATTTTCCATTAGCCGACCTGCCCTTAATAGATTGTCTAATGTCTCTTTACCGCGTACCTGATGGAGTGAGTAGGCTGGTCATAGTGGTTGTAGTTAATATCGTCTAAAGCTAGTTAATATAATTTTCAGTTAGAACTATATTTATTTATGGAGTAAGCTGTGGCCTGTGACAAAGATAATATGGACAATTCGACTACAACCGAGCCACTTGACAACTAAATTATAAAACATTTTGATTTTATATAACAACATGTCGAGGACTACTTTTTGTAGGTAAAGAGGTATAATTGCATACAAACTTATCCAACTGTTAGTTGGGGTCAAAGGAATCCAAAACAATCGTTGTTTTGTGCGTCTTTAGCCCAATGTATAAGGAATTTCAATTTATTTTTGCTGGCACGTTATTTCTTCTTCGTCCAATACTAGATGACAAGTATTATAATAGGGAAAAAGTGGCTAACCTCTATTTTTGGAAACTTAAAGTTTTAATACGCGTACTTTCGCAGCTTCAGGTCACCAATAGACAATATGTCAAATGTATGAATTCAAAGGTAGACTTAAAATCAGTCGAAGAAAAGCGCTTCAGTTTGGTTTCCCGATGAAACATTTGTTGCATCCATTTTGGTTTTTCTTCCAGTTGGTACCTACTCAAACTTATTTTCGAGTTAAACGTCTTGAAAACTTGTAAGGTGAGTAAATATCTACTCACTTATTTTCTGATTGGATGCCAAGTCATTATTTAATGGGAAGGGGAGGGTTCACGAAGTTCATTAGTAGCCTGGCACCAAGGCAACACTCGTAAAAATGAAAAAGGGAGAAAAGGGATTTCACAAAGCCGTGCCCAATTTGGATTCAATGAGCCGCGAATTGGTAATGTTAAATGCTGTGAGAGGGCTTAGATATCGTTCCTAAATATTGCTGTTTGCTTGGATTAGCTGGCGTGGCAATTTACTTGGATCTAGTCAAATACTTGTACGTGTATACCTGACAAAATTTACAGTAGAGTTACCTACGTACTTTTTATAAGTGGGAACTTACGTATTCCTTTGAACGGAAAATGTTCTACATAAAAAAGTTTGCTACAAATGGAGTCGTAAGGCTTAGTGTTGTTTTCAAGAGCGTCTAGTAACAGCAATATAAAAATGATCGGTCGACACGTAGCCTCATGTATAATGTGCATACAAATTTAAGTGGGAGTCGAGGACGGGTGGTGTAGCGGCGCTGACGACTCTGCTAGCACATCTTTGCGATAAGAGCAAGAAGGGGAGGAGGCACATGCTACATGTGTCCGCCCAGCCGCCCAGCGTCGCGACGCACCCTCGCCCCCCTCGCCCCGGACACGTGTAAACGAATACTGACGCTTGCTTGCTACGTTCTTCTACGAGTCTCACAACGAATTCGGCGTCGTTCAGAGTTTGTTCCGCTCTATATTTACATGAAACGAAAGAGATTTTTGTATTCGGTGTTGAGATGAACCCCTTCCCACTTCAGAAAGTAACAAGCTAAATTCCATAGATTTCCGCATGGAGATTTCTTGTTTTCACGCTGGTACCTGCTTTATTGCGATATTTTTTCTTTTTAACATTTAACGTTAGTCCCGCGATGATATATTTTTATTAGCGTGAGTTCATAGAGAAACTATTTCTATTAATAGTCGGCACCGATTGGCTGTCGAGCAAAATCAATATATGTACTTTTGTTCGGGTTCGTGTTTATTTGTAGATTCCATCTAGTCATCGTTTCGATAATATATCTAACTTACTCTAGAAGACTAGTCGCTCATTCAAAATGCCGTATATTGTAGTCAGCTTTTTAAAATTGTAATTTGGATTTTCAAAAAACGCATCATGACTAGGCTAGGTGTATAATAAGAGTATAATCTGAACATTCAAATAACGCATTTTTATGGTAGAACATGGTGGGTATGCTTACGTCATCAAGAAATTTAATATCTTTTTTTTCTAAAATATCTGTCCTAACTTAAATGTTGAAGTTCACAGCTTACCTACCAATAACTTGGGTAATACCGAGTATTTTATAAGTTGCATGCATTCATTCACTAATTCAAAAAATGTCCGTTAATAATCTCGACGATAAGTAGCTAAGCAAAGATTCACTTATGCAAGAAGTTATTCAACATTTGTAAAGACTTCAATTAAGCTTACATAAGTGTTTACGATATACAAAGTTTAGGTTCTCTCAGGTCGAAAGGAACCACCCTTTGGGGTGGTGTTATTAGTATAAGCATAAGATATAAACTTCCCCCTTCCGAGGCAGACGTGGTGTGCATACAATGGAGTTGGCATTGATTTTGAGTTAAATATCACCCCTTTGCCTCCGTCGTGCATTGTTGTACATCGGACGTGTACAAACATAGTGACATGAATTATTGTAACTGGTTCTTTTATCTCTTTCATTGTCGTCATTAATCAGTTACAGAATACGCATTTAATGGGTGCTTCTGATATTAATGTGCTTATGGTAACGGGCATTGCAGCACTAACGTATATAAGTCTGTATAACTATGATTTTTTATTTTACTTTTGCTCCGTAGCTCTTTGAAGTGTGTCATCGGAAGTCTCTTTAATCGGAAGCAATTATTTAATATTGAATTGGCCCGTCCTACATATAAATTTATTATGGGACTTATATGTAAACCCTTTTCTTTAGTTCGGCTCACCTATTGTGCTTGTAATTTGACATTTCCTTAGGAAATTCAAGGAGGAATGCTCACGTCATAAAGTATAAGTTGTAATCGCGGTTGTTCGCTTGCCGCACAACTGGATAGATTTAGTGAATGGCATCAAATTCCTTAAGAATATTACCTGCTTTGAACTCTGTTTGTCAATAGAGTAATCTGCAAACACAAACTGTTAAAATCCGCTCTGTGACGGCGAGATCTGACCGAGTTTATTCAGGTGTATCCTTTTACAATAAGTAATGTGGCATTAGCCTCTTGAATGACTTTGCTCTAACCCACATCCTTTGTAATAAATGACAGCCTCAAAATTGATGCGAAATTGACGCAGACGTGTATGAATGTACTTTATTCAAAATATTCATATACGACAAAAATTTTATACAGACAAGAAATCGTATTTGGATAGTCATGAAACTAATTCGCTAAGAATTTACGGATTTTTTCTAAAGACGACATCACATAATCTGTGGTTAAATTAAAATTTTGCATTGACCGAATACTTAGGTAGGTACGATTATAAGCAAACCGTTTAAACTAAGTTGAAAATAAGTGCCTATAGAAAATAACAATAAGCAGAAACAAAATGTTAATTTTATTTATTTTATCACAATTTAGGTAAATTAATACGAATAAAGTAAATGGAGCCGAAATATAGCAAAGCCCCATGAGACCCCTGCAATGAGCTTTGCGACGCGCTTAAAAAAAGTAATATGTTCCCAGCTCTTTGTTCCTCTATTCATATTTAATCTCTAGAGCAGCGTCTACAAAAAACAATGATTTCACGGTACAGCATTAACGCATGTAGGCATAACAGAAAGCCGAGCCAACCCTAAGTAAACATAAGACCATATATTAAAATGTTGTCAATCCTATTTACAGACATTTTACTCTGTGTTTATCTTATAAATCTTTTGTGTACACGGCGGTCGAAATTATGGATTTTTGTGTCAATATTGACGCTAGGTGGTATGGTCGGTCGTTGCATTTAACACGTTTCACCGGTACAGATAAATGCACTGCCAGTACGGTTCACTTATGAACGCCTAGATGGCGCTACACTGCCGCTGAGCTTGACGCTAGAGTAAGTTTTTAATACAATTTAATGTGAAGATAGATAACAGAGGAACAACATGTACGACTATTAATTAGGTGATATTACTTTGAATGTAAGTTTCATATCTCATGAAACTTGTTTTTAATTTATGGGCAGAATGGAATCGAATGTGTTTGTAGGTAATAGTTTTTTGTTTTGTCTTGAGGTACTTAACAAGTCATCATACGTTGTCTTTAAACTATTAATAATAGAAAGAAGTAACTTTAAATACTCAGCTACTACTTCAGCTTTACATCAAACAAACTAGGTACCTACTTTCTTGGTATTTATTGCCAACAATGGTTTCGGAAAATAGAATTTAAATGATCATTAATCATTTTCTTTATAGTTTAAAAATATTGAAGCGTCGAACAAAGGGTTATTCGGTAAAAATGCACGATGTCGTTGGGGCAGACGCGACGTAAGGCGCTTCGGGATGTCATTAGCGAAAGCTCTGCCTTTCTAATGCCTAACTGCGCACCGCCTCCCATTGTGACGGCAATAATGAGCAACCTGCGATTAAGCTTCTGCACTATGAAAATGTTTAAATACGTTTTTTAACCAAACTGTTTGCTATGGTTCATTAAAATCATCTTTCCATTGAATAAACGATTGTATTTGTGCTTTACCGTTCTTAACAATTACCAGTTTTAATGAGGATACTTCTCTTTTTTTCAATTGTAGGTACAAAGTCGACATTAACTTGATTTCCCATTAGTAGATAGAATTTATGGAAGGTTCTAGAAATTTTATATCAGATTGCTTAGTTCGTAAAATTCTTGTAAATACGCGCAGTGAATTTTTGATTTGATAGATACAATAAGCATGAGCTGTCCCACTGCTGGGCACTCCAATTAGATGCATGCTGACTTCCACTTACGTCATAATCCGCTGCATACCCACTGATGGGCAAAGGTTTCCTTCAAATTCCATATACGCTTATTCTCATCATTTTAAATTTGATTGTTCCCTTTCATATGTTTTGTTGTGTTTGAAAAAAGTAAGTGAAGTAGTATTTTACCTTTTCATAGAGGCGGGTTGACCGATCACATGCCGGTCGTTCACACAAATAACTAGCAACAGTGTCGGTTTCTATTCCGGTGTGAGCTTACAGGACCCCCTCATGTTTGTGTTCGTGTGATTTATCTACGCTCTCGGATCAAGCTTGTCTCAAAAGCGTCTAAGGTCATCCCTTAATTAAACAAATAAAACACAAACAAAGTTTGGGGTTTGTTAAAATGATAAAAGAAAAAATCAATCTAGTTGCACTTAACAAAGTCTGATGGCGTTATATTGGTAGTACATCGGAGCCTGTAACACATTGCGTGTTACTTTGAGGGCATCAGAAATATTTAAGCAATATATGTATTATGATGTTTACAGACTTACCAATCTTACGCCTCGGGCTTGTAAAGTAAAACACATCATACGTAATTTTAACGGCATGCTTGTTTTTAGAAAATATAAATTCATGCCCGGTATACCACCTGACTAACGTTCCATAAAAAGTTTAGCTTGATTTGCAAGGTGTTTCTCATATTTCTGTCCATCCGCCAAACAATCAGCCAAAGGACAGCTGTGCTCGCATGCTTTACTCAAATACATTGATATAATATTGCCATGAGAACATACAATTTAGAATTTAGATCGGACAGTGCACTCCGTATTTTGCACATAGCTTTTAGTCTATAAAAAGCGAATATGGCCGATCGGAATCCAATTCACAATCATAATGTAGTTACGAGGTGCGTGCAAACAGTTACTTGGTATAAACGGCGGGCAATGCAAGTAACAGAGTGTATAGGAAAGCCCTCGTAATGTTTGCCTTCGTGTGATTTATTGGCTTCGTCGGATTTAGAGGCACGCATCGGCAGGGTCCTAGGCAACCGGCGACGCTGAGGACGCGGTGTTGCGTTACGCTTGTCTATTAAGGCCACCCCCTCGCCAATATTGGATCACGGATCCGTCTAGTCAAATTTGCTAATCAAACATTTAGAGTGCTTGATTTTAAACTTTAGTTTCTAGCGCCAAATTATTTTATTCTTATAAAGTTAAATTTTAAGATTTCGAAAGAATATTTTGTTATTGACATTTGTGATTATTATACAATGGAATACTTATGTTAGATCGTTGCTGTCTGGGTTGCTATTCAGACAAAACACTCCAAAAATATTGAATCTTAATAGTACTTACATTATTCTGACCTGTAGTGATAAAAAAAAACAATTATGACTGTAAGGAGGTTAATAGATATAACAAGTAACTTTTTCACACCCGATAAGGTGTTATTTTAATTATAATGAGTAATTAATTAAAAAACACGCAACTATAAACTTCATTATATGCCACTAAGTATATTACTCTATAAAAGGCAGCAATTTTTTCTTACGCATGAAATTGTCGAGTGCACGAAACGCATTTATTAGCACCCAAAAATGTCAACAAGCTCCCATAGAAGGTGGTTTGGTAAGAGATGGCCTTTTGCGGACAATGAAGAGGAGGGAACTCGGTGTCATCTGCTTTCAACATAATTAAAATCACTTTAAATAATGCCACTAAGCGTCCGACCGCGCTGAGGTTTTATTTTAAAAAGTGCTATTAGCATTAAATTTAGTTTCGCGAATGATTATGTCGCGCTCAGGCGCTCGAGGACATTAACTGCTCATACTTTTTGTGAATTATTGTTCCGACCGTACTCCCTCGCATTTTATAACACGCTTATTCCAATTTTTGACTACTCCGCGTGGTTAGGGGAAATTGTTCAGGAAAATACAGATGATTTGTACGCCTACTTATTATGCTTGATCTGTTTTAATATCTTCCTTTATTTCGTGGTCTTTTATAGATAATAATATCTACTTACATGAGTTATGTATTCGTTCATATCCATTTATACTATATTTAGAAAATATTGTTGTACTGGTCAAGCTTTATTTTTCTAAAGAGCTCAACTAAAGAGCCACCTACTAAAGAACACAGAAACTCGAATATAACGAGTAGTTAAATTGAGTTTATCGGCAGAATCGGAGGTAAAGAATCAGAGATAAAAACAATCACTTGGGTAGAATTCTTTTAATTTATCCGTCTCAGTTTTAAATCAGTGTTAAAGATTCAGCAGTCGTAACGTTTTCTCAATTATCAGCGTTGATCTCTACGCGGCTTTACGATAGCTACCGAGGCTCGAACACGCCGAGGGACCCAACTGGTCCCTGTTTAAAAACGAAAAAGTTTCTAAACCTTACTACTCCGTACGGACACCCGGCACTCAATAACTTCAACGTCGGTTGAGTTTCGGAAAATAATAGTTTGTGGCCTGCGGTTTAAAACTTTATACAATATGTATTAATGTAGGTGTGTAGAGAGAGTGTAGAGAGAGTAGAGATGTGTAGAGATGTGTAGTACATCTGAATTTATCAACATTATTGGTAATTTCTGTTTTGTGGCAGCTTCAAATTTTAACTATTTAATAAGCAATTTCAAAATAAGTTTTTATTTTGATTAATGAATATAACCATTTGTGCTATACAGGTTTTATTATTTGGATGTTATAATTTTACGAACAAAGAAGCTCGTGATCAGATCTTCTATTGAAAATCAATCTTTAATGTATCATAACATACTTTTGATTTTGAAAAACAAAGATAAAATGGTATTTGCAACAATGATGAGTATAAAGATTTGTTTAAGTTTTGGTTTGTTGGCTTACATGCAAAATCTTACAGCGTTTTCCGATAAAATATATTACGAGACATCGAGAAAAGCGTGTACAAAAATGGATTAAAACTAGTTTTCAGTAATTTACCGAAACGACTAGCTGATTAATTAAAGTAAGTTATGCCTAATGAGTTTAAACGTATTATGCGTAGGTACCAACTCGCAAATGGCTTGAAAACTTGATATCATTGCGAGGCGTTCGCGGCAACCGGTCTGCACGGGAATCTTGTCGGCGTTATTGGGACAGGAGGAAACATATTCACACAAATGCTTTATCACTTCAACAATAATTTGTAATATATTTTTAGGGTTCCGTACCCAAAGGGTGAAAACGGGACCCTAAAAATATTACTGAGACTTGCTGTCCGTCTGTCTCTCTGTCTCTTTTTCTGTCTGTCTGTCCGTCTGTTCGTCTGCCACCAGGCTGTATCTCATGAACCATTATAGATAGAGCGTTCAAATTTTCACAAACTATGTATTACCGTTGCCTTTATAACGACAAATACTAAAAATAGGAAATAATAATAATTAAGGGGGCTCCCATACAGCAAACATGACTTTTTTGCTCGATATCAATAGAGAATGGTAACTCGCGCAAGCCAGATTTTTATTTTTAGTTGCAATCTTTATGCCAATACCAATAGGAGTAAAGCCACGTGAACTACCGATTTGAATGCTATGCTACCCAATAATCCATTAAACCTGGGTACATATAGGTCTGGACCTATCTGCACTATTAGATCAATTAGGTTCACAAATGCGTTCCACTGCAGAAAAACAAAACGAAATAATAGTTGAAAAACACTATTTACAATTTAAACTTTTATGAATATGAATACAGAACATTATAATTTAAGAAAACTAAGTGGTTACTGAAAACAGTAGAATGTAGACTGTGCTTTAAATAAACAAACGTTTAAAAGCATAGCTTCTAACAGTATTGAGGTCGTAAACGGTACTTCTCAAACGAACATAAATATGAGAATTAAAACTGACCACGCTTCGTGGCTTTTATATCAAGGCACTATCTATAATTAAACAATGGGTCTGACCCACGCCCTTCCATTACAACCCAACAGCGACGTTTAACACATTCAGATAATCTAAGTATATCGCTATAATCTCTACTCGGGACGAAACTTAATTCAATTTCACGTTAATTTAGTTATTTGAAAATGAGAGCACCCGCGATACAGAGTTATCAGGGCTGGGCCCTCGGGAATTAGGGTCTCGAGGATGATCTGGATAATCTTTTTACGAATATATCATGATTAAAATGAGCTTTCTGGCTTGTTACGCTCTCGATGTTTAAGTACCGTGTGTATTATCTGTGTGATCACTTTATTGTTTACTCTACTACTAAACGATACTTACTAAATTATAGATATACCTACATTACATAGTTACTTTAAAAACAAACGTAGGTACCTATAGGATACCGTTATCACCTGTATATGAAACGAATTTCTTTAACTTAAATCACAAAGTAATTATGAGACGAAAAGCTGCTGTACCTACTTGTTTTAGAATTAAAACTCATCTGTAAGTCTTCCGTAATGTGTTTCTAATGAACACAACAACTTTTAGTGATTGTTGTTATTCACTAACTCGGTAGTCTTTTAAATGTGCATGACTAATATGACTTGTGAATGCTCACGAATGATAAATTTTATTATTTAAATTGATATTTTGTACTGCAAATAGGTAAGCCGGCAAGCGGAGAATATTTTTAGGCAAGGCCCGCCAGATCGAGCGATCTACCGGCAGATACGGGCTGTGTCGCCGACCGCCGCAAACGCCGCTTGACGTTAACAAATTACATCGGCTGTCAACTTTTTGAAACAATATACCAGTTGGCGTTTAACTTATCTTGGAACTTTTCGTCTCGTGTAGATAAACTGTTGTAATACTAAAATGTCATTATGCTTAGTAAGAGGCCAGTATCTACTCGTAAGTCACACAGGAGATAATATTTCATTGGGCGCGGTGCGGTCTCCGCCTCGGCTGACGCTATCGTTTCAGTTAGTATCGTAGTTACCGAAGCGATTTGTTACCTTATCTCCGTTACTTTGTTTGAGGTTGATAGGTCAACTTTAAGGTATCGCTTACTAAATTAGTTTGTATCTATAGGACTAATATACACTCGAGAGCAATGAATCCGGGTCACTACAGAATCCAAAAAACTCGCGATCTAAGAATGCTAGCATAATGAAATAAATTATGTTTAATAGACAATTTTATACTCCTTCAATGTAAGTAATTACATTTATGAGTCAGAACATTTTAATAACAATATTATTTAATAAAAAAAACTGATGATCTAACTTTAAAACTAAAATGTAAAAGAATATATTTTTTAAATTAACGTAAGCATTTTCTTGAATTATAACATTTCGCATTGCCTCCTCGTGCTTCCATTCGATATTTAGTATGCTATATACCAAAATCCGCAAACGAAAATTTCATTGTTATGATATTAATATAGAAGTAACTCAGAAGTTTTATATTTTCATTTAACAAGTATTTATTGGTCTCTTAAACACTTTTTATTTCATAAGGCTAGGATTCTTAGTTTTCGAGATATTTTAGCTTTTTCTTTACCCGACCCGGATTCATTGCTCTCGAGTGTAGGTACCTAGGTATGTACTTAACTTAGGTATAGTTATTTTAGGGTTAATACAATTTTGGTGCTTAGTACCCACTTTAGCTCTAATCTTTTTTTGCCATTAAGTTTGTTCCTAAACACACCACATTATTTCCATAGTGGTTTTAAAATATCTACTTACCTTCGTTTCCTATGAACTATGAAAATCATATTAGGATGGGCTCTCCTTATTTGCAATGCACATAGGTACATCAAACATAATGTATGTTACTATCTTTGGCCAGTTTATTTTCATTTTTAAATCTCAAATGTTTAAAAATTGTGGATGTCTTTCATTCTCTGACATGAATAATTTTGAATGGGATTAAAAGCTCTAATCCGACAGAAGTGTAGGTAAGATACTATCTACGCTTTTCCAGTGACTTATTGTGTTTTTAGACAAACCATGCAACACGGCCCACGTTCCTTGACAATCGGTGGGCTGTCTTAAAAAAACTAATCACACGAGTATTTTATTGCTCGCGGGAGTGACGCTAGAAGTGATTTGTCCAGAGCAATCTATCATTCAACCACTATGGGAATAATTAGTGTCAGCGAGCGCATCCGGACGGAGTGCGCGCCAACAATGAGCCGCGTGACGCACCATTCAAACAAACCATTAATAATTTTGAACGCTAGTTTTTCTAAGACGGATTCACTCTTGTAAATAAATGGTACAGCGGATTCTTAACTACCTACTTACGGAGACATTTTTTACCGCGTCGGGCCGTTAGACGGTTAATGCCGCCGCCGCAGTTGGGAAACGGCAATTTGGATGCTCATGACAGCCGTCTCGTGCAATGAATATAGAAAACAGATTTTCACATATCCATTTGTGCTGCCTTTTGAGTAAATATTAAGCAACATTTAAATCATATTCAGAAATAGGTAAATGGTATCTAAATATTTACCTACAGGACTGAAATCATTTTACCTACAGGACACCGCGAGAGAAGGAATATATAAATTAAATGTATCGTTGAAGGAATAAATACAGTCACGGTGTTCACCACGTTTTGTAGACCAGAAATAGTGTTAACGACCTCACTTTCATTCGGAGTTATGTTTTAATATGCATTTTTTATATATTTTGAATTGTTGATGGCAGAATACGAGTACATTTAACGCTCATGTTACAACAAGCAACTTTGCGATTGTATACAAACTTAATTCTCATTTTTAGTCTTAGTAACTAACGTTAATAAGTATATTAAATATATAAGTAGGTACATAAGATTTTTTAAATTAACTTAGTAGGTAAATTTTTCAGTCACGCTTGCCTCCATATTTTTTAAACCCAAGAAGTCTTATTATTTTTTTGTGTACATTCGATAGGCTTGGGAATAGGTTATGAATTATTTTAATGAACATTACGTGACAGAAAGTACAATGTTCCCTTGGCATCTAGTTAGATATTAAAAGGTACCTGTCTGGCCTGTCACGCTCTCCTAGGCGACAGTGCCCGGCTTCTGGCATCATACCGGAACATAACCGGAATTGTTACATTTTCTACGTATTATCTTTAAAAGTGTGATCCTGATTCCTCTTACTACATTTACAGCTTATTCTCAAAAAATATTTTGCACGACCAAATATTAGGTAGGTATCTACTTGAGATGATAAAAATCCCATTATCGAATTAATATCTCATTACATACGCAGGACTGGCGGATTTTAAAGCATTCGTCGATAAATACTAAGTTGCAAAATAAAGCACAAAGACGCTGTTGTTTTTACTTACGAAACCAAAATACGTTTAGTAACAAAATAGGATTTCCAAACCAACAATGTAAATTGCTTTAAAAATAACAATAGTGATTAACCTTTTCTCAAATATTTTATAAACAAGCCTTCTCTCATAGTAATAAAGAACCCGTCCATAATTAGCAGTGTATATTAAATATAATGTCTAAAACGTGATAATAAGGAAGTAATGTAAGCAAGATCGTTATAATAAAAAATAGAGATTTCTTTATGTGTGATTACAACTAAGTGAGTTAGCGTCTTATTAATTGCTTTACAGCAGCTGTTAACGTGTATGAAATACAGCTAGCCTCGCGGTAGGGGGCCGTGTTATAATTTTGCCTCCACTAAATCTACTTACTTACATTATAATATTTTTATCACACAAAAACTTGTTTAATTGCTGAATACGAGAACTACATTCACAGTCTAGATTTTAGTAAACCTAAATTTATTTTGTTTTTATTAGACATATCATGATCTTGTGTTTTTGGATGTGTAGCTTTTTAGCAGTGTCTTAATTAATTTATCGTCAAACTTGTTTCAATTCATGAATGACCATTCATTTGGTACTCTTATCAGTTCTCAAGAAATACGTAGGTATCATTTTAATTCGTAACGTTGTTTTTTATAGGTTCTTATAGGTTACTTATGGCTTATAGCAACCTCATTTTTCATAGATTTTTGGTTGTTTATCGTATTTTATTGTTACCAGATAATGTTTAGAGTCATCAAATATAGCTCTCACTGATTTTTTCCCCTTTTTGTTGAAGACAGGTATATATAGGTATGGGGTAAGATTTTCTCATCGTTCTATTAATAACTACATTATGACGCTGAAAAAATGTAGACTAAGTATTACCATAAAATACGAGTTCATGCTTAAGAAATTGGTCAAAATAATTGTTTTCCTTAATCTGTACTATTTAGTTATATAAATGTGTATGTGGCATTGATTATTGAGCATCGTTATGTTAGGTAGTGTGTATGTGCCTACTGATACTAAAGTGCGATACGAAGAGGATATTATTAAAATGTTATTTCTCCTTTGAAAGTGAATATCAAAGCACCAATGAAATCCGGGCAGATTTTTCGGTATTATTGGCGCGATCATACAGAAGGCGCAGTTCTGTCGACAGATTTAACGAGTCGGCCAAACAACGTCCTCACAGAAATCTTTCACCTGAATATTTAGCTCTTTGAGTAAAAATAAATCTTTCCGTTTCTCGGAATAACAACAGCGGCAAGTCAACTTGCTTTAGAGTAAAGATTATATTTGTCATCGACGATCGCATTAAGCTCGTTTACGGGGTGTCGCGGACGCGGTAAACGATTTAGTCGGAATAACGGCTGAGGGCTCCCACATTGAACAGATGTTTTGTCATCACACCGCCACCTTCCTTACTTTTAACTACTAATACTCCTGTGGTATAAACATCTCTAAGAAAAAATATCTCATCAAAGACACACGCTCTTTTTCTATTTATGGACCTATCATCTTGGCTTAAGCTATCTGAAGAGCTAATGAGCTGTTTCTTTTCGGTAATTCTTCATTTTATTGGTGACGAAATACTAATTTAGATCAATTACAGTTTGCTCAATAGATTATGTTGTATTGTATTAAATATTATGTTGACCAAAAAAAAAAAATGCCGATGATTTTTTCGACATTCACTATATCGAAAAAAATATATATAGAAGGCTCAAGTGTACCGATTTCATTGAATATCGTGTTTGTGATCTGTATGACCGGTTTCTGGTTCCGGTTTTTGATCTTACACAATCTGGAAATATCCTTTAATAATATACGAAGGTCCTTAATCTAAATACTGAGGAAACAAACATTAAAATAAGAAATGGCCATTCTATTCAACCAAATTATGGTAATGCGTCTCTTGATTGTGGTCTATTGAAAGTGCCGCAAATGAAAAAGAGTAGGTATCAAAAATAGTGGCAAAAACCAAATGATTGCCTTTGATATGCACCTATAGCCCAGCTTTGCTGCCTACTTTATGATTCATTTCGCTATCCGGCTGAACTTAGCCCCGGTAGTCGGGGAACCTTGGTCCCCATGCCACCTGTCTGTTCACACTCGATCTCTGGAATTTTTCGGTTTTGCCGATGCAAAGTTTCTCGTTAATATGCAAATTAAGAGTTATCTGCGCAGAGGACGCGCGGATTACTTTCAGGAGGGTCACTTTCAAAAATCTAACTTAAACACCACCCCGCTAGATGAGAATTCAAACTCTGCTCCCAGATTGTATTCGAAACCGTTTAATGATTTAGCATAATTTTAAATATGGTTCTTACTATTATTGTCTTCGTTTTACAAAAATCAGCATAAGTATCCCTAATTATCATTAACTACGCGAAAAATTCATGGTGCACAAAACATACCAAAAGAACATATTTTTTATGCGACATTTATTATTAATACAATAAGAATACTGAAAACACATTAAACTTTTTACCAACCTACAGTTTAACAACTAAATGGGTTTTAACAAGTCTCGATATTTTTTTAGATCTTTAAATAGTAGGTAGATACTCGAAGGTGCTTGGTTAATTACCTTACCCTTAGCTCAAAAATAAGAGGACTATTAAAGTATTATTAGTACAATGATTGTTGCAAAAATATTGTCTCTAGATAAGTACAATGAGGAAGTAATGAGTGTGACATTTATAACGGTTGAAAGATTCGACTGCAGCAAACTACCACTAGAACACAGACTCGGCGTTGCGAGGACTACGAGTATAGTAGAGGGTCGCCTACCAATTAATTCCCGTGCGTGCTGAAAGAGATTAATAACAAGCCACTTCTAAGGATTCTATCGTTACCTTATGAATCGATTTTTTGTTATTTCCACCACATTGTTTCTTACTTTTATTTGATTTGTCTCTACTGTGTACTGTATTATACCAAATGACTTAATTATTAGTTACAAATGAAGCTATATTTAAAACAAAGAAACGAATTCTCGGTTTTAATTCATGAGCGCTCTAAATATGCCAGCAGGAGACATCGTCATCGCTGATTGAGACCCTGCATTAATTATAAATAAATCCTTAAAAAAAAAGATAACAATTGTTTATTTGAAATTCCAACAAAATAACATTTAGTCGCTATGACAAAACCAGCGCTGGACAGGATTGTTGGTAGAATACTAATATGGCTTAAAGAAGAAATAAAGAATCGCATAATGTTGTGTCGTATTTGTAATATGGTCATCGATAAATCATAGGGAACCGACCACAATCGTTCCGATGACATGGTATGTTCACAAAAAATAATACAAGCCATCATTCAGATGCCCCATAGAATTGGGTGGGAGTTAATCTCGGTAGGGTTGAAGCTTCTTTAAAGATAGATACTCTAAAATACGTTTATCAATTCATAGTACAGTTAATAAATGGTGACAGCCGTTAACCTCTAACCTAAATTATTTTGAAATTATTAATGGTTGGTAAATAGTACTTACCACAGTTACAATTAATTAAAGTATTTAGATACCTACTTAACTGTACCTCCTTAATGATGTAGGGCTTGCATATTGTATGAATAAAGATTGCCTAATAAGGTTAGTTATGATGTATTTTATTATAATCAAAATGCTTATTACCGTCAGAGCTGTCAGACCGTGGAAAAGCGTCAAATACTCGTGATGTCGTTATACACGCTGTCTTCAGTAGGTATACTTTAATGGCTTCATTAAAAAAACATGGCTTAAATTCGTAAACCTAGTCCGAATTTTTATATCGCTAAATAGGTACATATTTACGCTGGTTTTATTGTTTATCAAAGGCAATGCACTGTTTAAAGCTTGAGCATTATTGTACATTGGTACCAAATCACTAACCCACGTGGAAAGGATATTTAACATACCAATAATAAAGTATGCATACATTCCCCTGACGATCCCAGTTCATTGTTTAAGAGTAAAGAAAGAGCAAAACAGCTAGCAAGATGGAGATGTCCAATATTTTAGATGGCATAGCATTCACCGCTACAAATTCGGAATTCTTACCTCCAGGATTCTTCGTGTATAAAACGTATGGCTAAAATATTATGTCCACTGCTAAACTTATTATTTTATTGTAATTTATTCAAATTACCAACAAAATTATGCGAGGATATCATTGAAGTTTTATTGACAAAGTAACAAAATATGTACATTTAGAGTTAAGATTAGTTATGCAGATAAGTACCTATTTTTATTATTGATATCAGTACATCTCATTGCAGATGTCGTAGAACTAATTTAAAAACTAAGTATTTTTACGGGCAGCGCCTTTAAATGGTTGTTTAACCGTATTAAAAAAAGTAAACAGATACTTTTCGCTATCAGTTAGCAATTCAACTGAATTGGACGCATAATATTCTCGAAGTATAATGTCATATCACGTTGAAGTTTAACAAGTTACCTACCACTACTCTGTGTATATAGAATTGAGCAATCAACTCGTTGATTGTTGTATTGACTTTTGCCCGTCATCGGCTATTAAGATTTCTTTGTTATAGAAACATGTTGGACTATTTACACAACACGTTGCTCTAAGATCGGCTTTGTAAAAATAAGTCAAGACTTTTTCTGATCTTCTTTTTGGTTGTCGTAGGTAGATCGGTCTCACGTTAATATTGAATGAAATCTTCAAGTCACTTGGAGCTATGCGACGACGTTAGAATTCGCCTTTAACGTATGAATCGTTTCGATAGCTTTATTATGTGGTTCGAATGATGGCGATAGACTGGTTAAGTTGTAACAAAACGAACTCCTCGAGGTGACAATGACGCGTGATTGCTGCGTGAGAGTTTGTAATTGAAATACTGCTCAATACTAGCTCAAATAGTTTGTTGTGACTCACTTCGGAGGAATGTTGATTCCCTTGGGAAAGCCTAATTTTAATAGCTTTTTAACTGACTTCAGTCAATGTAAATCTAAAAGAGAATTCTCTCTATTCAATTTTATTTTAGTGTCACTATTATTGATTTTAACTCTATCATTTATGAATTTATGCATTTGACCTAAACCTCGTTCAGGTATATTTTTAAAGCCAGCTAACGAATTCGCTTACTATAATTCCACCAAAAGCTTGACAGCTTTCATCCTGAGGCTCTTCTCTTCGCAAAACGTTAACACCTTTCTCTTTTTTAAATGAAAAATAATAATTAACATGGCATCAGGAATATTTTGAATGAGGTTACAGCTGTATAAAGGGCGCTCTTTAGAATTTCATTAGCTAGTTCGTATAATTCCATCATGCACGCTTTCAACGTTGTCACATGCCGTGCTTCACACGATTTGTTTATTTATATTGTGGTCGCCTTTCATCTAGTCTACGTGAGCAAATAATGAATGTATGACATATCACAAGGCGGTGTGCTGACGTCACTCCGGACACGGTCACATCAAAGACCCTTACTTCAATGATTTATGTCTATTTTGTTAAGTCGGCCCAATTACGGTACAGGGAATTTGTTCATTTTCAAAATAAAGAGTTTATCGGTGATTTCTTTGATGTCTAATTCATTAATTTAGGGTTCGGAAATTAAAGTGGGCTAACTTTTTGTGGTTCTACCCAATTTTTTGTATTCAATTGAAACTTAAAATGAGCTTTGAGTGACAAATATAACTTTGTTACCACATTCAAGTAACTTAACATAAAAAAATGCTATAAAAACCTGCTTATATTCAATGTCTAGATATTGTTCACCTCATCATTATATCATTAGCTACTTATTTCAAATCGTGATAAGTAATTCGGACCTGAAACCCAATTTCCGAGTTTTTGATTATCGTCTTATTATGGACAATTTTTATTTTAAATGTACTAATTAGTGGGAGACTTAAATAAAATCAAGTTTCATCGCAAATCTCATTCTTTTAGAGCCCAAACAAGCCATTGAACTTTCATTGACATTTGATTCTGTTGTTCCTGCGGTGTCTTGTTCGTGTATTCGATAAAAATTCATGATACTTACATACAATACCATTCAATGGGTCAAAGGCAACTGACAGACCCGGTTTTTTTACATTGTCATTTGTTTTTAAACGACTTCTTTTCTTGTATGATTTTATAATTTGTAACAACATTGGAAACAATGGTTATTTGTACTCTTAATTTATTCTGCGCTTATAAGGAAGTAGGTCAGTAAAGTTCTTTTTCTTTTAATGAGTAGATATGTTTGATTTAGTAATTGTTGTTTTTATGAAGTATTTACTTTTTATATAGAATTTCTGCGAAGTCGCGGTGCCGCCACCTTCGTTGTTGAGTGCTGTAAAAACTTTGTATAAATTTTGTTAATTTACCACGAGTTGCATTCACGATTCGTAGCTCGCTGCATCTCCGTTTTGTCTGTCGATATGCGATTTGTTATTATTATAACTAAAAGGCTAGAATGTCCCACTGCTGGACTGAAGTAGCGGTCAAAAATCGATTTCGTCCTTCCAGCACGTTCGCGGTCAGCCGCGCATCCTCCCAACATTGTGTTGTGAGAGGCAGACACTTCTTTGGTCCAAATAAATTCTTTAATATTAATGTTACTGTTTTATAGTTCTCATGAAGACGTTACTAGGTACAAAAATCATTCCAAACTTTCTTGATTGACGAAAATGATTGTGTATTCGATTTATGTACAATGTATATATGTTTTAAGGTTTCTGTTTTACCTGTGCGTTTGCGTTTCCTCTTTACAATACATAGATATGCTCTTTGGTCCGTCTGTCGTTGCCATATGGATTCTCCTGACTACGAAGTATCATACCTTAACCATAATAGGAAACTGTATAATACGTTATATGTTCTATACATTTTTATTCATTTCTACACCAGTAATTGAACGCTCTAGCGGGGGTTGCCTTATTCAATGTGTAATTGATACATTTCTTGCGACTTATGCAGTAGACGTGTTTCGATTCGGTGCAGTAGTGGCTAGATTCCTTCAGATGGAATCTTAGTCGTTAAAAACGTGTTTAAAGTTCTTGAAATTGTTAATCACAAATTTATTAAAGCTGGTTTTTTATGAAACGCTCTCAAATTAACAAAATCTTTGTAAAGTTTTTGTGGTTGTATAGTTTTATTTATATTGTACTCATAATTGAGTGAATTAATATTTTACTCGTTAAAATTCATAACGGTTATGAAAGTTGAAAAGAGTACTTGTTGATCGAAACAAATCATCATACTTACCTGATTAAAATTATTCAAAATTTTGAAAACAGTTGTGACATCCTGCCACATTATATTTATTTTTTATTTATAACTTTTATTTATCAATATTTTTGCAATTTAATTTTTGCAATATTTTTTCTAATTTTCGCAAGGCGAAGTATGGACGCCTTTTAAGTAACTACTTAAGCAGTTTGCAACTATTTATATAATGAAAACTATAAGTGGAAACTGTAGGTTCAAGAGTGAAATATTTAAGTTGTGTGTAATTGCTATGTAAGTAACTGTTTGTTTCGCATAAACAATAAATAAATAAAAATATTTTGTACGATGTTATTTTCTATTGCGGCGCAACATAAAATTATGTTAATACGATAACATATTCCACTTTTCGTTTTATTGGGTAG
Organism: Anarsia innoxiella; assembly: GCA_947563765.1. Taxonomy (NCBI): domain Eukaryota; kingdom Metazoa; phylum Arthropoda; class Insecta; order Lepidoptera; family Gelechiidae; genus Anarsia; species Anarsia innoxiella. The sequence goes on from OX387390.1 coordinate 7,948,720, forward strand.
AAATAAAACAAAGGAGTATATTTCTGTATTAAATTTTATTGCATCTATTCACACACCTTCCTGGGGTAACGGTTAAAAGACGTTTGATTGAAGCTCGTAAAATTATAATTTATTTAGGTGTTCCTGTTTGACTCGAGTTTGTATAATTATATTAATTAATCTCTTATGCACTTAATCGTAGTGTAAGAATAATGCTGCACAGATAATACATGATAAAATTATAAAGACGATTGATCACAGTACGTAGTGTCCTAGTACCTATGTACAAATATAACTTTGTATTATAATTATCACTACGTGAATGAACATTGGGGTGTTTTTCATTTATCCGTACATTTTATAGGCTGTTTAGAGAGAATAATTTAAGTTACTCTAATATAAGTTGTAAACAAGTTTATTTGGGTTGCAGACTAGCTGCAGCAGGTAAGGTACCTTTCACCATTCTTTATTTTAGAGATGATGATTGTCTTGTAGCATTATTTAGCCCTAAAATATCCGGATTAGTTAAAAACATCATATGTTCCTATGTTAGCAAATATTTTGTCTGCGGAAAATAAAATTACTTAGCTTATTATTTGATGGAAGTGGAACGTTCGTTGTTTGCCGAACTTTATATAAAGATCACGTCTTTTACCCGGATATTTATATTTACATTGAAAGTACTGCTAATACAGAAATTTATTGCGTTTAGTTCGCTTAAATATTCACTATCATTATTATATGTATATATATATATATATAATTACAGTTGTGATGTTATATACAAAACTATAGACTCAATTTTGGACTTTCAGTCTCTACAATTTTGAAAGAAATAGTTATGTTACAATAAAACAAACTGAGAATAAACCTACAACCATTGAACATCATTATTACAATTTTACAAGGCCATCTTTAGACTTACTCTACCTATCAAGTTTCCTGAGATGCGAAAGTTAGATACCCTAGTATTTTAACGAATTTCAGGTACCCTACTAGTACAACAACGGTAGCTGCAAATATCTGTACTATTTATAGTATTTTGCTAGTCATATTCTCACAAGAAATGTTATCTATTCTGCGTCGTGGATTACTTGCCGATTAGTTTTTTTTTACTTTTACCTTATTTGAAAATATGCGCCCATTTGAAAGAAGCTATAAAAGTAATTTGATTCCACGTTAAACAGTATTTATAACTTGTTTTACAATTTGTATCTTATTCTATTTTGAAATAAGTAATCTACCAAGTTGCAAAAATATTTTTAGTGATTCCTTTGCTTCGTCTCAAAAATATTGTTCGGTTGGGTCCAATTTTCGTTGTTGTTTTTTGTCCCACAAGCATTGTCTCGAGGCTTTTTGTGATTATTTATTGTATATTCATTGTATTTTTAAATAATGTTTACAAGTTGAATGATGAGTTGACTTGTAAAGTTATGGGAACAATAACTTCAATTAAATTGCTATTTATGCCTATGTTGATACTATATTTGCTGGCAAAAATATTGTCCATACTTAAGAAAAAATGCATAGATAAAGTATTTCTTGTGAGAAAATCAATATGAGACCTTGAATGTTTCTCATTTAGATTTAGATTGGTTTCAACCAAAGTTCGTATCTAAACCCATCGTTACTTTAAAATGTTAACTTTGGACAAAACCACTGCATTCTTTTACAAATTTACATCGTGCAATACAATTAAACAAGGCAGCCATCAAGTTTTTATTTTAGGATTATGAAAATAAGAGAAGGTACAGTTGTCACAATGTTGATATTCGTTTCATAATAGCTTTAACTTAATAGAAGTATGGTATTAATTTTGTATAAATCAAAGACGAGAAATATGAAACACTATTAATACTCATTTCTAATTGCATGCAAAATGCAGTAAGTGTGCATTTGTTAGCTCTATCTTCTTTTTTACTTGATAACTCGTTAAGTGATACATTTTTTTCAATAAAAAATATCAGAAAGTAAGTAAAATAAGTAATACTTCTAAGTGATAATAAATACTTAATTCCAGTCAAGACGTAATACGAGTAAAATTATAATTATCAAGTAAGTAGGCGCCTTAAGTAAAATCAATTGTAATTAAACAAAATTGTATTAAACTTTATTATTGTTTTAGTGGAAGTATTTAACAACTGAGAATCGATTTAATATACCTTCTATAAATTTTACAAAACTAAAAAGAAATAGCTGACGGAATCTCTGTTCAGTTTTGTTACATTATGAACGTTATTACAATTGTCTTTATAGAAACAACTATATTTCAGCGTCCTTAATAAATAAAAAATAATACCAAACTTAATGTCATCAAACCTTCGCCTGTAAAAGTCCCATAAAATATCAGTTGCAAAAGTATGTTTACATGTTTGCTGAAACTAGTGGTCCGGTGGCAATGACGGCATAGTTTACGTCATAAGGTAACAGCGTTGGACATTTATGACTGTTTCGGAAAACCATGTGTTTGAGACGACACTCGTGTGTAAGAGCATAGGTATACCTAGTCGTATGTCCAATGTTGTTACCTTAGGACGTAAGCCATCATACGATCGGCCCTAATAACAATATAACCAACGTCAGTACCAAAATAACTAATGCATCATTTTTGAAATAAAAAAAATAAAATTCATAATGAGTTATCGCATCTATTCAAAAATCCAAACCTGATAAAAAATACTTGTACTTTATAGTACTTAGCTATAATACTTCAGGTTTTTACTAAACATATAAATCAATACATCAAAATGTTATAAGGTTATCGATGAGGTATATTTCCATTTCAAACAGAACAAGCGGAAAGAGTTATTTTGCCATTCTTGTTGTCTACTGCCGAGACAAAATCGAACTTTATATAAGATTCACGATTCAGGATGAATACGGTTTTATTCCTATGTCAAGCTTCTGTCTGCAGCGGGACACACCTTAATGACAAAATCTTTGAAAAAGACGTCATAAAATCGATTGTTAAATACAGTCAGGTATTTGATATGATTTTTATTTGTTGGATTGTTATACCCAAAGCTAGCTCTTAACACAGAAAATTTTCCTGGGGTGACATACTTCCTTTGTCTTGTATTTGTATATTGAGCAATAAAAAGTAAAGGATTGGCGTTTATTTTTGTGTAGGTATGCTAAGATACTGACATTGACCATAAGGTTCGAAAAGACCTGATCGAACGCTGAGCGAAAAGGCACATAGTTTTGCAAGTCACGTGTAAGCATAACTACTAAAGACGTCTATGAATAATAATCTCAAATTCGTTAATTATAAATTTAGATATTTGATTCAGCCTACATATTTATCGGGACTTTCTAATACTACACAGACCTTCATTAAATACAAACTTTAATGCTGTGAAAACTTTACATTCTCCAAATAACGTAGAGTGGAACAATATTACAATTGAACTATTGATTTCCTGAGTTTAATCTGAACGGGTACTTATCATAAAATAACTGTAGGTATAGAAGTTAATAACTCGTATATGATTAACACAGACAATCGTAGTCTTTTGACTAGAAATAAGTTATACAGATTTTTCAAAATCCTCCACAAATATTGTATTGGTATTTTGTTAATATAAAAGAAACTTATTAAGTATAAAACTTGTTTTTACAACTACTGACCTCATAATAATTATCAATAAATATTATAATTCGAATGTTAGGATGCTCACGTATATAAAAGAAAATGACGGAAACAAGACGTAATAAACTAATTAATAGCTAAATTGAAAAAAAAATTGCAAGTAAGTACCTACTACATATAATTTACACTATAAAATAATAGTTTAGAACAGTTTAGCTATCAGAAACATAACACGTTATTAATACCTAGATTTGAATGTAATCACGTTGTTTAGCCATCTCCAATAAAAACTACAGCAACATTTCGCACGGTCCAACTTGAAATTAGCACCTAGTATTGTCGGTCGGTTAGCGCGTGCGTAGCGCCAACGTCGTTTGCGAGTTGTCAACCTCACGGGCGGTGTGCGGCCATGGCATGGCTCGTATTATGTGTCCACTATCACAAATCTAAACTTCTACCGGTGCATATTATTTGCATTATCACGATATACGTATGTATACATATTTATATTTAGTCTAAAAATCACTATTTACAAATGAGAAGGCCCTCGCGGCATTCGTCAGGCGAGATCGCGGTTATTGTCGATGTGCCAACGGTGGGCGGAGTGCTGACGGTCAGGCACGGGGCGGGGGAGGGGGTTCCGCCAGCGACGACGTCGACGACGAGGACGGAGAGGGTGCGGGTGGCGCGGGCGCCGGCGCTGCAAGCGCGAGCGAACGCGAGTACTCCAGGAGAGCTACGTCCGCGGGGTGGGTTGGCGGGTACAGTCCTCTATACAACTCAGGCCTACCGTATGGGTGAGCCAATCGTGCTGCTGCGGCAGCTGCTGCAGACTGATAAAACGCCGAAGCTGATGTGGGTGGTGTAGGAGCTTCCACTTCTTTACTTGCCATGTCAGCGAGAGACCATATTCTCGGTTTTGTTGAAGCCGGTGTACTTCCAAGAGGAGCACGAGAAGGTAAATGTTGGTATGCTGGATGAATTGGCCTTTCATAGGGTTCCGGCGATTCTGGGCCACTGTCAGCTCGTGATTCTGACCATTCTGACTCAGTCCTTTGACCTAATAAATCTAACCTTTGTTGGGGACGATCGCCATCTTCGCTGGATCCCGTTCCGGAGTCCTTGCCATCTAAAATAATTTTACTTTATTAACTGAAAAATCTACCATCAAAATCTAGTATCTTTCGTAAAAATAATGTCAACTTACCTAAAGCATCCTTGCCATCGTTACTTTTGTGATCATCATCGTCATTGTTATTGTCGTCATCATCAACCCTGTTTCGCGGTTCCCACGTCATCTTGTTTTCTTTCTTTAGTCGTCGACGCGCATTGGCAAACCACGTTGACACTTGCGTTAATGTCATCTTAGTAATAATGGCAAGCATTATCTTCTCGCCTTTCGTTGGATATGGATTTTTCTTGTGCTCATTAAGCCAAGCCTTAAGCGTACTCGTCGTTTCCCTGGTGGCATTTTTTCTTCTCGCTCCATTTAAGTCCATTCCATATCTGTAGAAATTTAAAGAATGTTAATACCTGAGTTCTATTTCGACGTCACCAAACTCAAGGAACAATAATTCGTTTCACTATATCTAAGAAGTAGTACTTATTTATAACTAGATATACAAATGGGAGGTTTTTTAAAAGTAGGTTTGTACAATCAAGCGTAAATGGCGAAGTCTGATTTGGACGAGATTTGAGATAACGCGATTCGAAAGTACCCCAATCCCTCGCTGCCCTCCCGAGCCGTCCCGTGATCGCCGCGCGCCGAGCCAATGAAAGCGCCAGCATAATAATTGAAATCGAGATAAGCCACCACTGCTGTGCCAGCGTTAAGCTGCAGCTTATCTCAAATGTTGCTTCGTACGCATTTGTTGGTAGAGTGCGCCTGTTTATTTCAATTGAATTCATTTATCTGTATTTCGATGCATTTTTCTTATCACAATTCTATTACATCTTACCAAATTGCAAAGTTTATTAATTCCTCAAATTATTTTGAAACTTATAATTTGTTTATTTTTTTTTGCTGAAAAATCTCAAATGTGATAATATTTTATGTATGTCCGTACGCTATCAAATAGGCTACCTTCCTGCGTAGCTCAATAAATAATTTGCATTAGTCTCATCATGATGAAGTTTAAAAATTTTACATGTTTATGTACCTACAGTTACGTTAGTAACTACACTCGAGAGCATTGAATCCAGGTCACTAAAAAATCCAAAAAACTCGCGATCAAGAATCATGATCAAGAATGCTAGCTTAATGAAATAAATTGTGTTTAATAGACAATTTCATATTCCTTCAATGTAAATAATTACATTCACGAGTCACAACATTTTAATCACAGAATATTACGTAAAGAAAAAACCGATGATCTAACTTTAAAACTAAAATGTAAAACAATATATTTTTAAAACAACATAACCATTTTCATGAATTTTAACATTTCGCATTGCCTCCTGGTGCTTCCATTCGAAATTTGGCATGCTATACTCCAAAATCCGTAAACGATAATTTTATCGGTTTGACATAAATATAGAAGTAACTCAGAAGTTTTATATTTTACTTTAACAAGTATTTATTGGTCTCTTTAACACATTTTATTTCATAAGGCTAGGATTCTTAGTTTACGAGATTTTTTAGTTTTTTGTTTACCCGACCCGGATTCATTGCTCACGAGTGTATTTATTAATCTGTGCCTAGTAAAATTAATTGAAGTCCTCTACTAAGTAAGGTCTGACTTAACAGTATCCGGACACAGACAAAGAAAAAGTTCATTCCTGTTTCAAAAGTGGCGAGGTCAGCGTTGCTGCTAAACCGTCGCGTATTTTCAGAAACAAAAACCTTCATTTATCCACCGTGCCACTTTCACAGAAAACAACCAAACTCGCGGGAAATAGCTCAGTGCGACTTCATTTTTTTTATTACTTTGCTTCCCCCATGACGTGCCCGCGGCCTCGCAGGCGGTTACGGGTTCCCCTCGCCCCACACCCCGCCTCACCTCGCCTTCAATTAAATCCCTATCTTTAATACTACCTCATGCTTCCTACTTAAACTCATAAAAAACGAGATAAATATGAAATTATTGCAGGTTCTAGAGCCGTTTCTATGAAAGTTACAACGGTTGGTGTTAATTTAGAAACAGCAAGCATATTTGTTCCTCTAATTGCTAACTTTTACGTTCTGCGGCTGAAATAGATTCGAACTTCGAGAAGAAATGGAGTAATTTAGTCACAACTTCTTAGTTATAAATAAAATCTACTATATAAAATCTATTTTAGATTTTAATATTTTATGACTAGAAATCAAAATATTCAATAGTGAAAACCAAAGAAATCAAAAATAAAAAAGTAACAAAATACAAATAAATATATTCCCTCAAGATAATCACGAGCTGTTGTACTTTTAAGACTGTAAAAATGATTGATCACGCCGACAGTTGACTTTGACATAGGTAAAACTTAGAAGACATCTGGATTGACGATATAAAATTTCATCTCTAGTTCAAATGACTACAGTTTACCAATGACATCGTTGGCACCCATATAAAATTTCATGGTGCGATATTTCGTGAGGTAATAGATGTATACTTTTTTCTTACACTTGAACGACCCCGTCAACAGAATCAACCAGGGAGACTATGAAATTTCAAAAGCTTTTGTATTTGGTGACATTTTTTGTTTAAAACGATTGGACATAATGTATCGCCACGCACGTATCGTATTACGTTCTTACATACTGATACTTAGTTGAAAGCGACAAGATTAAAATTTATCGTTGCTGCGAAATATTGTAAGCAGTTGAGATATAAGAACAAGGTTTTACCATGAGCAATAAACAGCTTATAAAACTAACTTTATCAAAAGTATACCTATATAAAAAGAAACAATGCAAACATCAGCTTTCATGCTACAAGTAAATTACCATGTTCGTAAAACTGGTATCAGATAAAGTTAATTATTCGTAGTCGTTATGTAAAAAAAGGGGCACGCAACGACTAGTCAGGTTATGAACGTTACTTAAAAAGTTACAATATGGTTCCTAAATGTTGGTGGGTTGATGGGGCGGGTAGAGGGCGCGACACGCCAAAATCACATTACGTACCGGCAGCGCACTATTACGGCCAACCGCACGCGTCCATGTTACCCGATTGCTGCCACCCGGACATGCTATCCAACGACTAATTGGCCAGCTTCATGCATTAAAACTCCTAATAGGAACAATTGCGGCGAGGGAAGCCTGCTTTACAGTCATGAACGTAAATAATAGTGAGAAATAAACGTAGAGAAATAGTTTCGGTGGTGGGCACATGTTATTGAAATAAGGGTCAGCTAGTAAGGTGGGCAAAGGGCGTGTTATCTAGAGGTTTGGGCGGTGCACGCCATGTGACAAACGAAGCGTTAACTCGCCACCGGTGGTGCTTCGTTCGCTACGCCATCTTTGATTTTAGGGGTAAGTGTAATGGTGTACTTATTTTAATGGACAGTATTTTTGTTGGACAATACAATTTTCAATTTCAACCAAAGTACCTTCGTTCTCACAACTTATCAATCTTTTAATCAGACTTTTAAAAAGATTAGAGTGAATAGACAAGTGTACAATACACTTTATTTATGAACTTTGATTACAGTCGCCGCCTGTAATCGAGGACAATTGTTAATGAAAGCAAGACGTAAACATGCCCTCTCTTTGAGTTCTTTATCTGTAGCAAATTATTTTTCTGTCGTTATGTCTCGACCTCGAAGTTCAACTTTGATAACGCTTCTTAGCTCACAAAGTACATCTGTAATATAATTAATTTAACTCTATTTTGATACAAAACGTCCGATGGTAAATAACTATTGTACTTATCTAAGAATTTATTTGAGTTTGGCACAAAATGTGTACTTACGAGAAAAGTGTCTCTTATTACTATTTTATTATAAGTGTAGATTGCGTGCTCTTACGCTACTTTACGAGGGAAATTATATTAATTTGTCGCAATAATCGCAGTCAAAATCTTTCTTAAACCCATAAACAATGAATCAACTGTTCTGTTATCTTATTTATTGGGTCTTTGTTTCACATTCACAAGAACCACAAAAACTAATTTAAATTATATCCATCGATTCAATGTTACAGGGAAAACAGTCGAGCTTTCCCATTGCATTAGCCTTACCATTGTTATCTAGATTATAGATTAAAACGATCAATCAAGCTTTGTTAATTTTATCATTTTTTAATGCACCCGTACTATTTGTAAGTAGGTACTATGGTTTCGATTACAGTGCTCAGTTGGATGCATTTAAACAATTGGTAATACACTAACGTAATGCGGTTGAAAATTGCACTAACAATATTTTGATATCGACTCGTGGTCTATTAACTTTTATTATTACGATTTAATATTAAAGTTCAATCTATTTAATGGAGTTTTCTTTTAGTGAGATGAGGAGTTAGCATTTTGTTTCACTCACCCGGAATTGTATAGTTCAAGTATGATATTCTTCGATAAGGTTTCATTTTCACTATCTCGTAACAGGTTTGCACATGATAATAATTTTATTTCATTTTAAGTAGGTATTTCTTTTATTTACGATAAACAGCATAAAATTTCAATGAAAATATTAATGAATAAATCCATTTTATCGCGTATACCACCTTATTGTGATTCGTGGGCGAATATTCAAATCATTATAATGTGCATACTGAAAATTAAGATATTTTTAATTATAAGTGGAAAATGGACTGATGCTAAATTCTATAAAACATAATATTTTCCTCTAATATTATATTTTTATAACTTTTATTCATTTCTGTGAATGGCTTATTTTGCTCTGTTATTTAAGTTTCTTGAGTACTTGTAACTATAGATATGTTAGTATGAGCCTTTTATAAATATACATTACCAACGCTATCGAAAATCGTTTGAGCTTTCTCTTTTACCGACATATTAGTTTTGTATTGTATTTAACAAGACCTCCTAGATAATATCAAAGTTCAGCTCAGACTGATGTCAACAGATGTTATCTATCATACGTCAATCAAGAGAGCGTATATCGGTGCTCAATATGTTACTCGTTTGTCATTTGTAGGATCGGTTGGCGCCAAGGCGAGGCGATAGCTGCATCAGACCTCACAAGACGTCCTATGTAGAACGAATAAACTTGTGAAAATTAAGTGTCGCGATCTCGGTTCACCGCTTATCAAGGGTCATGTCTCATTTTATTGTTGACATATTATTAATATCGATCAGAACATTGAATTTAATGCAGCAACTCGGGAGGTATTGTTTCGTAATTAATATTGGTTAAGCTTGTTGTAATTACTTCTGTTTGTTAATTATATTTTGTCATTGCTTCAATTGAGGTCCAATTCATTGTTTATTATATTATAATCATCATCCTCACACCGAATTTAAAATTAAAGAATGACAGAAAAAATAAGCAAAATCAAACAAGTAGAATAAAGGTTGATTAAATTCTCTTTACTTAATTAATTGTTAAAATTATTTTTGTGGCGAGTAACTATTACCACAACTTCTTGCTCCTTATCAACCCTTTATCATCCTCAATGTCAAGTTCTTTATTCATACTCCTTTAAATTCCTTCTCTAACTGTATCCCACAAACATTCCTTTTCAATATCTATCTAATATAAGTAGACTAACAAGATTTTACTGTTTACCAAATTTTTTTTAGCATTTTTTGTCCCACTGCTGGGCAAAAGCCTCTCCCATGCCTCTCCAAACACTCTGTTATTAGCTGCTTCCCACCAATATTCCCTGAATGAGCGTAGGTCGTCACTCCATCGTTTTTTGGGCCTACCTCGGCGGCGTCGGCCGTCCGGCACCCAATTTGTGGCTATTCTCGCCCAGCGCTTCGTATGCATGCGACTTATATGGCCAGCCCAGTTGTATTTTAATTTGGCGGCTTTTCGTCCAACATCTGCGATTCCAGTATTGGAACGCAGCACAGTGTTTCTCACCTAGTATGCTGCGCTCCATTGCTCTTTGGCAAACCTTGAGCCAAAGACTCCTTCGAAAATGCTTGGCAGATATGCTGCCATGTCTATTTGTCTGCATCATTTTCTCCACACTTCTACACCTTATTTATCAATACAAATATTTACATTTCTTTAAAACAATGGCTGTAAATATTCTTTTTTACGACTAATTTGCGTATTACAACTAATTGCGTACTTATATCTTTATGGTACCTATATACGGAAAGGCTAAATCAGGAGTACCCTTAACCGACGAGCATGTATGAGGCGATTGATGGATGTGGATGAAGCGAAAGAAGTATGTCTGGATCGTAGCAAATGGAAGGTGGTGGTCTATGCCTACACCAATGGGAGAGAGGTGTGGCGGATATGTACTTATGTATGTTTATGGTATACATACATTAATAGACGTTAATCTCAAGACATTTCATATTGAGGCGAAGGTTGAGAACATTGAAATGCATTTTATGAGTGATAACATATATAACATATTTAGATGTAACATATAATTCCTAAACCTAAATTTAGTATTTTCTCACATTACCCTTTCAAGTAACAAACATTCTCATATCTACCCATCCATACATTCATTATTCAAACAGTGACGTTTATAATATTAGAAGGAAAGAAGTAGGATTATTGCCACCTTGCCACAGTGAACTTGTTTTACTTGATTACCTTTTCATTTTTGACAAGTGTCATTACTACCAACTCTGAGACAAAATAAGAATAGTTTAGCTATAAGGTTGCGGTAATTAAACTGTAGATTGTCAAAACAAGTGTAGTTTCTCTGTTGTTAATCAAGAAAATATTTTGAATAGGTAAACTATTGTAGAGGTAATTTGTGAACTACTCTTGACAAGATAATATTGGATTTAATTCTCTAATTCCCGACTAAGTATTCAAAATTGTAAAAGTTTGAATCATAATTTGTGAGCGTTGGATTTGGATTTATTCACGTCGTCGTCGACCACAGAATGTGTCGCGGCCGACGCTGACCGATAGGAAAAAGGAAAGAGGAAGCGACCAATGCGCCTAGAATGAAATTAGCCTGTCGGTCAATTACTTCGAACCGGGTGCGGCGTACTAATGGCACGTGCGGCGCTGCTTGCATACGACACCGCTCATTGATATGCCATAGCGCGTACTCTTTATTGTTCCATAGATTGGTAATACACGGGAGGACTGGCACTTTGTGCTGTAAATCGTTGTCTGTACACGTATCCTCGATTAACTGTGTGCTGTAGCAATAGAAGATGCGAGTACCGCGGCGGTACAGGTTGCCTGCGTGAGTGTGGACCGATGACATCATGTCCGGAATGAACTGACCACACAGAAAACACGAAGGTACGTGTTTGACTGACTCCTATTATTACTGCACGTTCTACAATGTTCCGCTCATGACGCATCGTTTCAATAAGATTTCATGAATCTTTTTTGGTATTTTTCACTACCTGCGTGCCAACCCATTTATTTTCGCGTCATACCTAGCTGGTTGTTCTAATACTAGAGATAGATTCTTGAAGATTCATCTGAATGAAGATAATTTTATAGTGAATGTGGATACAATAATAAATTTTAATAGTTCAAAAAATATGAAGGGATATTAATTCAATTTGAGCCGTTCTAATAGCATCTAATGGGGACTAAAGCTGTAAAGTCATTAGAAGTCTAGGTATGGCAATGGCGAACAAACATTTAATTTATGGGACCGCCAAAATCTTCTTCATGTCATAATTTTAGGAAGTTATAACCATAGCAAGAATACAATTGCAATTTCTTCCTGTCGTAAAGAAACTTCGGCGAGAATGAGTAATCGTTACTTTGTGTGCACAATATCGGATAGGGGCCAAATAGATTGGTTTGTACGTGCGTCGCATCCCTAACCACTTCTGTCCCTCTAATATTAATATTGCTCACTTCAAAGAATTTCTTTTAATAATATTGTATGGTGTAGTTTAATTTCCCGTTTGTAATTATATCGGTGAAGACAGCGGAAATGAAGAAGTCGGAGATGGTTGTTACACTAGTCACGACGCGATCGATGGACATCCATTGTCGTGCGGCCGTGCGCCACCTAACGGACTAATGCCTGCTATGGGCTGCGGCCGCAACTATTTCACTGGTGATACGAATCGATGTCCTTACTCGATCGTCTTTTATACCAGTATATTGCTTGCCTAATTTTTGTTTATCATTTGAAAATAGTTCTTTACGTAAAATTAGGAAGTTTCAGCTTCTAATTTTACTATATCTAGAGTGTCAGCATTGTATTCATTGAATTTTTTGACAATTACTTACCGGTATTTGGATTATTGAGAAGCTATGTCGGATTCTTTCTTTTTACTTATCTATAAGTGCTGTGCAGGTTGAATAGTGTTTTTTGTGCAAAGAGATCATTTAGTACGGTGTCACTTTTTATTTTCAAATTATTTTAGGCTTTTAAATTTTCCGAAATAAAAATAAAGCATTTTGTTCTAGGAGGTAGGAACACTGAAAACAAATGTAAATTCAAAACAGCGCCTGTTTAACTATGAACACAAAACTTCTAGCTGATAACTAATCAAAAAAGTGTTGCTATCATTGATTTTAAGTTGTTATCGAGCAACTCTGATATATTTGTTTAGTACCCTTTATTATGGATTGTTACCATCGTCGTGAGTGATTAAGGTGTGAGATATTTATCGAGTGGAGTCGCGGGACACCGGTCGTCGGTCTCGCGTCGCACCTGCCACCTCCGCCGTCCGCTTCTAATGAAAACCACCTATTACCTAAATTACGTTGTTATTAGCGCGAAGACGCCCCTTTTCACTATAACAACATATTAACTGATGTTATTTTACGCTTCTTTTAACTGCGCTAGTGATTTATTAACGGATCATTCACTTTTGCGGAACACTTCTACACAATGCACCTTTTAAATTCTGCATTTGATTATTTTTTTGCTGATTGACCGGAAAGAATGTTTACGTGTGGATAAAATGTATTTATTCCCTGTTACTTTCGATAATTTTTATGTATAAATATCGTGTCTATTTTCGAAAGGATAGGTGAAACATGGTTTGGTAATGGACTATGCGGTAACTTTTATTCCAATTTTTTTACAGTTACTATGTTTAATTTTTATTGTTGGTTAGTGCTAAATATTTTTTAACGGAAAGAAAATAGGGTTTTACAAAAATCTTTTTGAGACAGTGACACTTCTAGTAAGTAAAACAATATTTATTTAGGAGAACCACAATGCGTGACACTATTTTCAATCTGAATATCAACCTAAGTTAATAATTTTATTTGTATTTTGCCGAATAAGTATATCATGTTTTTACTCAGAATATCTAACATGTAAGCAGGTAACAGATACTCTATTATTAGTTTCATAAAGTGTTATATCGCACGGATCGTTGCGCAAGAGCATATTTTATTTTTGCGCATCTATGATAAATAAAAAAACTACTTTTGCTATAAGCATAGCTCTAAATTAAATTAATAATTTGATGAAGTAGGTTATTTCTAGAAAATGTAATGGAATTGAGCAAAGAGACTTCTTTGAGCAATGCAAAAAACAGAAATCAAAAGGAAATTCTTTTGGTTTATAAAGAAACTAATGAAAATATTTTGTAACAGTTTTCATGAAAACGCAAATGACAGAAAATGAACGAAGTGTATGATAAACATTCCTAATGGCCTCGTTACGCTACGACTAGTCACTAAATAATAAATAGATATTGTTTGCCAGCTTCGCCCGCCGCTCTGACAGAAAAACGATGTTTCCTGTTTCACTTTGACATGAAACTAACGCTAATTATAATTACACCGTCGAAGCACGTTGAACAAGGAGCAAAAACAAAGCATGAGAACGCTAGCCTTGATTGTCATGACTTTTATAAGATCGTGTTGGGCTATCAATTGAACCGCACCGACATTTATACTTCTTCAACAATATGATACCGGCTGCAAAAAGTAACGCATGAACCACAAGGCGTGAAACGAATGAGGTGCTTCAATTAGAACAGTGAGGGTGAATGTGTATTCATTTGTTTTGCCACTCTTGCCATTTATCAGATATTAAGTTATCGTTAATTAGTTGGAAAGTCGGCTAACTCTAAACTGTTATAAGAACATGAAACGTATTAGAGCGGATATTACAGTCACACCTCTCTAAAATTGTTTACCTGCTTATAATTTTTTGATATCTAAAAGTATGAAAGTAACTAATACTACAACATAATTTGTTTTGTTCGCCACCAACTTGTTTAATAAATAAAATCGACCGTTATTATTTATGATATTTAATTTTTCAAGCTAGAATATTGATTCGTTCATACTTAAGATACATTATACTGCCAAACTGAAGCATTTCATCGAAATTAAAATGAAAATAGGTATCGAATGCGCGATAGCGCTCGTGTTTCGATCATGTTCGCTGCGCTAACAAACACTGATACAGTGTCGATAATCTGATACAAAATTCGTATCTAATAAACCCATGTTTGTAGCCTTTTACAATTTACCGCTATCAGGTAACACGAACGAGTTGTCGCATCAAACTCTACCTACGTACCTATATACCTATACTGATAACAATAACGTTTTAGGTACATGCGATGCCAATATGTTAAACGTATTAAAAACTAGGTACGTGTCTTCAAAGGTATTAACCGGAATTCTTCACTATATAACCAAATTACTTAATGACAAATAGATAGTTTATAAGCGCTAGTTCATAGGCATTTCTTGTTCATTTTTTATTACTCTAAAACATAATCTTTTCCTTTACCCTTATACATACATTTCATTTACAAACCTCAAATTTTTCTTGATAATACAGTAATGTAGGCTGTACCTACGTACGAATAGTAACTAACAAGAGATAGTACATATCTTTCAAATTCATATTAAAAAGAGTGTATTGATTGAAAACAAATTTGGTTTTCAAAAATATTGGCGTTTAGCTTTTGCATACTGAAGAGTGACACGTCAGCAAAACAAATCGAGTCACTGTTGATTGGTAGAGGAGGGGTGAACCGCGGCCGCATCGTGTTTGCCTTATTTTTAGAGAATCACGTCTATTCTGTCGCTATTCCGCCTGTAGGGACTTGTCTGTCGAAAATGTCGAGAGTTGATACCACTCCTGGCTTTGCCCAGTGAAACTTGCTCAAAAATTAATTATGTTTGCGAAACTCTCCTGTGCTGTCAATGGGAGCTGTGGATCGTGACAGTTTTGCAATTAACGCCAGTTTTGGATAGAAAACAATATTTTTTGATCCTATTTGAACACGTCTGCAGTGCTTGTGGTTGAAACTATGGGAAGGTAGGTAGTTTTGTAAACAAACCTTTTATTACTTTGATATTATTTTTTGACACCCATTAAATAGAATCATAAAGATAAAAATAATTTAATATTCTAAATTATGCTTGAATATTGTTGTCTAAAACCTAAACAAGCAATAGTCATTTTACTACAAAGATCAAGCGAATCACATGAATATGTTACAAAATTCGGATACTCTCTCGTTAATTCTGGCTCGGAATGCAATTTGAGAACAAAGTAGTTTTGTTTAAAAAATTAAACTTACCCATTAAAGGGGTATCCGGCAAAGGCCGCATCGTACGGGTGGTAGACTGTAGGGTACGGCCAACTTGCTGCACTTGCCGCTAGGTTTTCTTTTAACTCGATGCCAGCAGCCTGTTGAAAAAACATATATTAATTTTTATACTTAATTCTTAAGATACCTACGAGTTGTAGGGCGGATACGATTTAATGTTTGTTCGCACACAAAATAAAATACTAAGCCAAAAATTACACATTCTCCAAACTCAAATAAAATTGCATAGAGATGATTACTAATTATCGCAAGGGAATGTAATTTTAACATATAATTAAATTGGTAATGCAACTAGTTTTCATGTCTCTTTACTGGCAAAAGGTCCAGCACATAGCATAAAATAAATTTAGAGTTCGAGCAAAAGTAAGTAGGACATTATTTTGTTACCTGTAGATAAGTACTTACAATCTTAATGAACGATCAGAAATTTGTAAATGCTCTATTTTTTCACTGCAATGATAGAAGTCACTCAGTCAAAGTGTTTTAATATCTACTCTAACAAGTATTTAATAAAATACAATAAGTATAAATAGTTATTTATAATAATATAATATTTGTTCTACCTTTTCTCTCAGGTAGCTTTCACTAATCCATTTAAAAGTTATCCCGAATTGTTTCTTGATTGATCGCTTAAACATTTCGTCGTTACTATTATTTATTACTTAATGGCCGTAGATTCGAGGACGGTACATTAATCATCTTTAGATTGACAAATACATTTTGCTTTTTTACGATAGGTAATCGAACTACCTACTTCTTTTTAATGTCATTGATGTACTTAGTTATTGTGGTACTTTGAATTTCAAAACTATTTTTGTAGTATTTGAGAAGTAAAAATATGAAGTTATCGCAACATACAATAATACTGACAAAATATGGCTTATCATCGCATATTTTGGCATATTAACAGGGTCAGTGGCAAACTTGCGTCCCCTTAAAAATTTTCTTTGTGAACTGTTTGCTGTATATAATATTAATTTCTTATTTTAAATAATCACTCGAATGTGTTGATTTGTATACTATAATTAGGTCTATGCAAATGTTTTATGAAAACTATAAGGGATATTTAACCAGTAACTTGAGCTAAGAGAGTCACACTGTGTGTATGGCGAAGCAATAAAATGATTCCAAAGAAAACTTTAATGCGGTCTCCCAGGATAAATCTATCAAAAGATTTTGTTGTCCAACAACTTCATTGGTGGCCCAATCGAAAATCCGATAATAAATTTTACTCAAGTACGACAGCGTAATCCAGTCGCGCTGTCGCTCTTTGTTGCTTCAGCCTTTTTGATATAATTCTTGTTTTCTGCTACTTCAAGTATAATCGGGCTAAGCCCAACGCGAATCTGTTGTTATTAGGATTTATTATATGGATTGACTATTTGCTTCCTGACATCAAGCACAATACCTTTTTATATTACCTAGATAGTCTAAATCTAGATTTAAATTTTAAATTAACAACTATTTTAAATACTTTTATCTTTTCGTAAATAAATGAGAATTCCACTATGTATGCAGTTTGGAAAAAAGACTCAAGAATTTCAATTTCAAGTACCTACCTGCAATACCTCTTAATAAAAAATCGAAAAAGTAACTCAGTTATAATCTTTATTGGTATCAGCCTTATAACTTTAATGGAAGGCAGCTATAATCTCATTAACATCAACATGTTGGACTAGGTATACTTTTATGAAATGAATAAGTTTATAATCCGTCAAACGATCGCGTAGACACGCAAGGGCACAGGTAGCTTTTTAATTCGTCGTCGAATTAAATATCAATGTTGATTCTCTGACTTAATTTAGGTTGACTTGGTCGTATTATGAGTTAATTTACCAACTTTTGCATATGCGATTTCTGGGAAGCCGGGACTGGTACCTACTCGTAAGCGCTGGCTGTAGGTCATCAAGATTACCTGAAGCAACGAATATTTTGCATTTCGTGCTAACTATATGTTTTATTGTTAACCATCATAAAAATACGAATGCTGAAGTAATAGCTCAAAATTAGTGGTTTCGTTATATTTGTTATAAAATATAAGGAAAATCCGCAGTAAGGGCCGTAATCACATACTTAGATATACTATTAAAATATGTTTTAAACTAGCTAGCTAGTTTTGCAGCTGCGATGAGTCGCTATTTGTGTAAATATGATTATGACCCATTGTAACTGCCGGAATTAAATACAAACGTAAATATTGTGACACACTAAATCTCTTTTAAAATATCTTTAGAATTTCTATAAGGATTTTGTTCTTTTAAACATAACTATGGAGCTTACAAAAACTGTTTACAAACATTTTTTAATCCGACAACTTTAGACATCAAACAAAAACGAACCATAAAACACAACATTAGTAGGAATGTATGTGGATCTATCAGTAGAAGTCAAAATGGAATAATGAATTGTGGACAAAATAAAAGGCGTTAAGAAAAAAACGCATAACCTGAATCCTATTGAAGATGAGGCGTTCCGGTGCGGCGATTCAAGTTAACACTTTCGCCACCAATGATATATGATCATATCTTCATGAATGATTGAATCATCTGCCGAGACACGTTCACGGCCCTACCTTTTAACACCTTCCTCCAAAAGTTTTACCACACGTCATATATTACGTACTATGGCTACTTTTATGTTATTATGATCATTATCATTCAAAGTCACTACCCACACACATATGACTTTTGGTGGGACTCACAATGAACCTAGGAGCTTTTATGATACCTTTTATGGTGTTTACTTTGTCAAGAAATGTTATTTCCTAGGCGCCAATTCGCTTAGTTTTCTAGAAATATGTGGTAGGTCAAGACTTTCATATTTTGAATTTATTTATTTACATGATTGATACAATTTTTGAAGCTCACTTTATTATTTTTTATTGTACCAGAGAATAGTGATTATGAAAATCAAGAGCCAATATCTCAAAACTTTAATTAACATGTATTTGTCTAGAAACCTATATAAGTATATATGTTATGATATCATGTGAATATTAAGTTCTTACTGCCATAGAATAGAAATATTTTTTAGTTGATCCTCTAGGGAATGTACATCACCGGATTACGATTTAAATTTATGTATTTTCTTTATTCTATAAAGCTTATTGTGATATCTACTTAACACGATGAAAAATGTTATATCTGCTCCTCTAAAGAGATATTTTGACTTGAGATCCTAATTATTATAAGTTAATGCCTTTTGTAAAGCATGTCAAGATTTAAAACCGTATAATAAAATAAAGCTGCTCTACGGCAGACGACTAATAATCCGTTTGATTCTGATGATATCTCATCAGGTAGTGATTTCGGTTCTCAAAACCTATTGTGCACGTCATCAAGTTTAGAGACTGAGTGAGCTTTAAATAAACCATTATGTCTGACAATACTGACGCAAGTAGTGCGTATCGGTGTTTTTATTAGTTGAGAAATCAGTAAGTTATTGTAAAAAATGCAATGTTTGTTCGAAAAAGTAGGTAATGGATATGATAATAAATGTAAATCACTACCACTTTACACATGTTAATACCTAGTAATTTTATCGAATATGTTTCGTTAAATCAAGGAAGTGATTTAGGTAGTTACTGTACTCACGGCGTTTGTGTAAAAAGGTGGTTGG
Source organism: Anarsia innoxiella (assembly GCA_947563765.1). Lineage (NCBI taxonomy): Eukaryota > Metazoa > Arthropoda > Insecta > Lepidoptera > Gelechiidae > Anarsia > Anarsia innoxiella. Next base: position 7,968,496 of record OX387390.1, read on the forward strand.
TCCGCGGCAAGCGCAGGAAAGTAGGCGGCCATTCCGGCAGCGGTGGCTGCGGCTGCGTCCGAATAGGGGGCACTGTACATAGAGAGGGGCACGCCGGACGCTAGCCGCTGGTAATTGAGGAACTCGTACTGGCACGAGCATACTGTCTGGCCAGTGATGGGGTCTTGAAATATTGGGCGGCCGGTGTCGCAGCAACGCGGCGCCGGCGCGGCTGGCGAGCTAGGTCGGGCTGTACCACTCGCGCCACCCGCGCTCCCGCTCATCCCCGCTTGCGCCGGCGGCGGACTGTTGGAGGCTGTCGATATGGTGCTCTGTAAGTTGTAAATTTTGAAATGCCTTTATGGCGCGTTTCATCATTCGCAGTTGCAATCACTATATCCTATGGAGGCCTCCGTAAAAACGCACAGCATAACTATGTTTTCGCACAGCAATAATTTCCAGATTCATACAATAGTGGTAAGCTTACGTGGTCGCTTAACGCATTTCAAATATTGGAAACTAAAAAATAATATCAATAAAAGTTAAGATCTAGGCAAGCATGGTGTTTTAAAAAATGCAAGAAGAACATGCCTTCATTAGTGACGTGATGGATTGTGTTGAAACGAGTCCTTAACGAGGTAGGAAAGGGTTGAACATTGGGAATATTATCTGTGGGCGGGTCCCTTGCCTCGTCAACGCAGACGATGATACAAGGGTGATGTTACGCAAATTTGAAACGCTTCTAAAAGTTATAATAATTCATTGTCAAAAAAGATCTTCCTATACATTGTGATAAAAATAATACTAATTCGAGGCGACTGGAGATTAAAAAAAGTTACAATGGGTTCGGGCATATTGTTGTCGTAATAGATTTATTCGCTGGACTACCTGAATCGATATCGCGGTCGCGGAGTAAACATCCGCCCGTTTATCTCTAAAATGTGATTTAAGTTCGTAGCCTTTTTAATTGAGCTCTTTGCAAAAATGCACACGTATTAATAACTTTCTAAATATTTGTCATTCGAATGAAAAATGGTACCCGGCCGTCGAGCATTCATTTTATTTTCAATAGGATTAGAAACCGAGAAATACCACCCGACTGCTTTTTCAATAGCTGTCAATCTGATTCTATCTAAATAATTAATTCTTCTTTTCCATGATTGTATTATATTTTTGACATATTTATGTACCTTTTGAAACGTAGAAATGTTTTAGTAAACGCGTAATAATTGAAAAATAAATAGGTGTTATGCTATTCTACCGTTTACTTAACCTTTAATTACGTAAAGAGGCAGTGTTTATTCTACGTTAAGCCTAGTAAAGTCACGTCGCGGTTGACTGTGGACTTAGCAAGATCTGTGACCCGTCTGCCATAGATAGGGCTTCAGTCGCACCCTAAACACGCGACTCACCGCCGATCACCATGAATCCGCGGTTATATACTTCACACATAGCTAACGATATAAGGAACCTACATGCAACGGTATCATACGACAGGCTAAAACATTTGTTGTGTTGTAGCTATTACTGAGGTAATCCCGAAGCCGTTAAACGTCGAATCCCTGAATTATCTACGTAACATACCCTGTACAGTTACTTATTTAATCCTAGCACGCTTACATTGTATACCTTTCGTCATATAGGTAGCATTATTGGAGTTCCTGTGATATAGATTATATAGCACTCAAATAGTAGTCATTCGACCTAAATGACTACGGCAATAAGGTTTATAGACAGGATACACCACAGGGAAATACGTGCCATGCTTAAAAGGGGTTCAATCCGTTCAAACTGTAATATGAGTGTCTGTGGATGAATCCTGCAATATACACTCGAGAGCAATGAATCCGGGTCGGGTAAACAAAAAACTAAAAAATCTCGAAAACTAAGAATCCTAGCGTAATGAAATAAAATGTGTTTAAGAGACCAATAAATACTTGTTAAATGTAAAAATAAAACTTTTGAGTAACTTCTATATTTTTGTCATAATAATGAAATTGTCGTTTGCAGACTTTGGTATATAACATGCCAAATATCGAATGGAAGCACAAGGAGGCAATGCGGAATGTTAAAATTCAAGAAAATGCTTATATTGTTTTAAAAATATATTGTTTTACATTTTAGTTTCAAAGTTAGATCATCATTTTTTTTCTTTACGTTATATTGTTATTAAAATGTTGTGACCCATAAATGTTATTACTTACATCGAAGGAGTATAAAATTGTCTATTAAACACAATTTATTTCATGCTAGCATTCTTGGACCGCGATTTTTTTGGATTCTTTAGTGACCCGTATTCATTGCTCTCGAGTGTATATGTATTGCTTGTATATAGGGTGACTTTAAATTAGTGAACGATAGAAAAGGTTATGCATGTACTCGTGATAACAAACAACTTTTACTATGGGACCAAGGTCGAAATCATTCAAAATTTTTTGAACTCCCCATACAAAATGCACCAGCTGATTGTATGGGGGAAACAATTTTTTTTTGTGATTTCGACTTTGGTCCCATAGTAAAAGTTGTTTGTTATCACGAGTAAATGCATATCCTTTTCTATCGTTCACTAATTTAAAGTCACCTTGTATATTCATTCACAGTATGAAGGATTTCTTTTGATTAGGTAAATAAATACCAATTCAAAATTCAGCTAGGTATCTGTCTTTAAAGATATTATTCAATATCCGAATTACTATTCTTATACCTTCTTTAATGTTAAAAGAAACTTTCATAACATTTTCACATCATTTTGCTAATAAAATTACAATAGTTTCAACTACGACATAAACTGGAAAGTATTATTAAACTAAATACTTAGGGTACTACATATAAGTCTCATTTTCCGAAATGGAGGGTGAAGACAGTTACAAGTGGTAGTAATCTAAACATTATACAACTAAGAGGTTGTGTGTGAGTGACATTAGCTTCGCTTTAACCACTTACAAAGTTTCACAATGTCATTCAAATTCTAGATAGTAGTTGCCTTAGGCATGGAGGTACAAACTCACAATCGGTGATTAATTTGGTCATCCAAAACCTAATTATATCACTGTCAATATACTAAATCGACATACTCACTTTCATTTTTATTATCTTTAAGCTTTGCTAACTAAGTAGGAGTATGATTGTATATCTTAAAGTATTGATTACGCACTTATTAGATAAAGAACATAAAAAAGTTGTCATCGTATCCTTTTCAAATATCGGACGGTCGGAGGATTAAAGTGCCGCTGCACCTTATCTCCAGCAGACATCTTTTAAAAAACAAACACGAGAAGTATTCTCTTTTTGTGGTCTTTTTTATCGTAACCCGCAGGATGTGTTAGAGTCGTTAAGCCCTTTTAAGTGTTAAACCATGTAACTGAATATTCGAGCGTATAAGGGTCCGATCTATTTGTTAAATAATGTAAAAAAGTTTAATCTAAAAGAAATCGGACCCAATGACATGAATTTCGTTAAAGACATCAGCCGGGCAAAAAATAACGTCGACATATCGCTGTCTTAACTACGCTTGATGCGGCACGATGTTCTTTGTCCAAAAAACTACTAATGTTGTTTTTTAATTATTGATTTTTACTTTAAAAGGCATCGTTAAACTAAACTACCCTATCAGTTTACAAGATATGTTTTGCTGAAATTAGGAAGGTCTCCATTAAAAGTTATCTTATGCTAGTAATCACTAGTACCTAATAATGCTAATCTACCATATCTTAATAGGAATCCAAAAATATTTTCAACCAATTATTGTTTCGCTTTTCGAATGCTTTTGTTGTAAATAACATTGCATGATTGCTCCAATAACGCCTGTTTCTGTATGGCAGTGTAGGATAACAATACATGTGGAGAATAAGGCTTAAGACACAGTTAAGCCTACGGCAGTGTTTCGTGCTCTCAGAATTGTTGGAGTGCCAACATTCCCCTCTAATCCTTTTCGCACATAGGCAGCCAAAGAAAAAGCATCACAATTTGATAGATCTGCTGATAAGGTGGAGCGGTGCGAGCGTCACGCCAAGTTGCGCTCGCGTTACATTCCTTGTCTTGAGAAAAGCGTGTGCGAATTATTGCGATCTGGCACATTTTTTATCAACTAAACATCGAGTTAATTGCCTCAGATTAAAATCTATAATATAATAATTTGTATCACAACCGCCATTTACGGTACTATTCTTTGATAGTGGAGTTACTCAGTGACACTTAACATTGCGAAGTAATTAACTTTGAAGAGCTTCTATGTCGGTCTTATTATTTCGAGTTAAGTTTGTACCTATATTATATTTACATAATTATATTAAAATTATGATTTCCTGCATACATTGAATTGATAAAATCTCTATTTTCACAGTAGACGCTGTGTTTTTAATGTGTCCTGTATATTTTTTCGTGATGAACATTATCAGCGAAACGTTTCGCATGGGAGTACTGTTTGTTCAATTATGATGAATATACATATTACATTATCTACAACATTCCAAAAGTGAAATACAAAGTAGCAGGCTCTTATAGTTGTTTAACTATCATCCACGTGGATTATTCAAGTTATTCTCTTGGTTTCTGCTGAGAATATTGAAAAAAATATATATTTTGTTTATTTTTTTTTGTGATTGCCACGAGGCTTGTAATGAAAACGAGATTGTTTAGGGGTAGGATTTGTGTAGCTCCAAAATGCACAAGTTATTTATTAAAAAACTTTCATGAATAAGTCTTATAATGAATGCAATGATTTACCTACTTGCTATGATAGTTTAACACTTCTATTTGAAATATAGGACAGTATAGTTAACATTTTAAGGAAGATCAAGAATTTCATCAGTTGATGATAAAGTAAAAAAAGCCCTTTTCTAGTACCCACTAGTAGACATCATAAGTATAAAGAGATCCTAAAATTTTCCTATTTGTGTCTAGGTTGGCAGATGGGTTTTTCACTTTGCCATCTTTATTCCATACGATAGTTACAATGATGATAGATTATTATCAATGATCTGAAAGAGAATGAATCGTTAACATACCGTGCGATCCGGTCTTAATTACTAACGTGCCGTTTCAGCTCGCGTGAATAGGAAAACTATAATTAATAAACCCATTCGTTGATTTTTTCAATGACTCTACAACGATCTGATACGTAAACGCGGCTTAAGAATCTACCTAGAAATGGTTTTGCGCATGAGTTCTATATTGCACTTATATCTGACTTTCGCCAGATTATCAAATATTCACTCAGGTAAACGACCTCAACCGACAAAATGTTCGCTTTTTACAGTGCAAACACCTTTTTTTAATAAACTGTTAATTTCCGATTCATCTGTTTGCCTTATTTACATATAATTGTGGCCGTAATTGGACAATTACAAGGGGATCACCAGTCGAGGCCAGTGTCTATTCTAACCACATCCTGTAAGATATCAGTGTAGATAACGCTCAATTGGCCCACCCCCGAAACTCACAGTGCCTTTAAAAAAATTCACACCTTCTCTAATTAAAGTAAAATTAAGGATGAATAAATATTTAAAGGGGCCGCCTGTCAATGTAATGTTCCGCGAAGTAGTAATGTAAAGATAAACGTGTAATAACAGGGTTCTCGATAAACCCATAATAAACTTCGTATAAATAGTAGACTTTTTAACTGCTTGTGGTTATGTTTCATGATGTGGAACGTGATGATCGCGATGATGATCTGTACCGAAAAACCTTAGCTAATTAGTAATTATGTATCTCTTACTATCTTATTATATTTATTTTTTCAATAAAATCAGTCTTCTTCATTTTGGAAGAACGATCCTGTGCGAGTTCTCATTTAGCTACCTACTCGATTGAAGTGTCTTTAGATGGCCACAATAAAGTGAGGATATCTACATATTCAAACTAGATTCTAATGCCGCTGCAGTTCGAATTTAAACTATTCTTTAGTTAGAGTCTCTCTCTTAAACTTCAATTAATAGTTTTGATGTAATGCTATTACCTACATATTGTAAATTCAGAGTCAATAAAGAATAAGTATTATGTTTAAAAATATACATTTCCGGTATAACGATTCAGCAATCCAATATTATTGTGTTTTATGGGAAGTTTAAAATACCAACGAAAATTAATGCACTTTTATAGGCCAATCCAGACACGTACACATTTCAACAGAGCGCTTTCCGCGTCGGTTCGCAGCCGAAACCATATTATTATTGTGTTTCATTCAAACAACTCATTCATAAAATTGCAACTCTTTCGAGAGCAACCGGAGAGCCTGTCGACACACTCCATCGAATCTACAAATGCGTGCGACCGAACCCACCTTTGCCTTCTTTTCTTTCTCATTTTTGCATTTAAAAATAATGCGAAGTTTATCGTCTCAGAAATCTATTTTCATTTATGTGTTTGTTAGTTATAATCATTCACAACAGCGCAAACATAACGTTGATTTCACTAATGAAGTTGTTTCAGACTATTCGACAAGATTTATTGGTTTCTGTTGGGGAGTAAACATGTGCTGGTACTTTGGGTAGTAGCCTAATAATAACCAAACCATTATTCCGCACAGTCCATTGAAGTGGGCCGCATTCCGGTGACGTTTTCTCTTATTGTGCAGATTAACTTTATTCACTTTTATGGCCGGATGCAGAAAAGTGCTTTAAATTAAATCCTTGATCGTTAGGGTTTCACCCTGACTTAACACAGCAATTTCAATTTTATACGTAATAATTATAATAACACGAATTATTTATTTTTAGTTTATTTAAATGCAAAGATTCTTTCAACGCTTATTTCGTGATAATGTTTTATTTAAACAACTGGACACGTGTCTTATCTTTTGTATTTTATTCTTTAGCAGGTATGTTACATTCAAACAACAAAAGCATTAAGTCAGTGGTAATGTAGGTAATAGGTAATAAGTGTTCGAGTGTGGATTCGAATTTTGAATTATCGGTTAATACAGGCGCTCCATTAAAGCGGTGGCGATTCAAAACATCCCGTGCATTTCCCGCTCCAACCTTTATTGCTGACTCCCTGTCGTTACCCACTAATCGACGACTGTATTACCAAAATAACCTAGTGTTATTATAGTCACATAACGGCAATGCTTGCTGTTTAATGTAGATTACAGAACATGCTGTCACCGTTTTGCTAAATAGATATCACGGGATTCAAATTGAAAAGTCCATTTCGAATATGGTGAAGCAATCAAATACCTAATTTGGACCTGAACGTGCCGATACCAAACTTATTATCCTTTGTTAGTACCTATGTATGTGGGTTTTAAGTTTTATTCTATTCAGATTATTAATATATCTTACGATTTAGGTAATGAGAATCAAATTTTATGTGATGTTCCTAAACAAATGTTTTGAAAAAATCATAACTACAACGATGACGACTGAGAAATTCAAAATACGCACAGTGGAGATGTGAAGCATCTAGGTGTGAAGTATTTTTATGTAAGCACGTCATCAGATAGAATGACTGTGACATAGTCAGTAATTGTCATACATGTGTATTTTATTTAAGTTCACATGTAATAAAGTTTCACGGCTGTATATAGCGCGTCTGATTAGGACTACTAATGAAAGATCTGTGGTTGGCGCGACGCTGCTAGTGGCTATTTATTCCTGACATTCGTGTATTACAGCGCCCGGTGTTGATTTCATTATTGGGACTCGGAAATTATCTCAATTCTCGACTGATATTCGTCTTTGTATTTTTTGGTAAAAAATATTTTGAACTGATCGGTCTATTTTCATAATATAGATAGGTATATACAGGTATTTGCATTGTATTTTTAATAAGGTATTTATAATAATAAACGTCTTACGATAAAATGTCAACCCTTGATACTACCTACATAGGGAGGTAATTATGAAACAGAAAGTTAATAATAGTTCCGTCTTCACTTATTGATTTTGTTTGTGTACGCAAAAGTTTGGTCCTTTTGGTAGAAGAATAAAGTTTTTTAAAGTAGTGGCTAATGAAGTATCGTATAAACAGCAGGTAGTTGAGAAATAAATATTTTTGGAAGTTGACTAATAATTACAAAAAGGTTATGCCTTATTAATTTCATAATACTTCTAAGTTATAAAATTGCGTCATATTTGGTCATTAGATCAGTCATTTTTTTTATCCATTGAATGATATTTAGTGGATCGTTTCCTCAACTTTGTATTCTCGATGTTCCAACTTTGTTCATCTCACTCACACGCGTGCTAAATCCGGTTTTGGTGTACACTTACGCAGTAGTATGGGAACCCTATCACAATTTATTCGTCGCGTCGCCTCGGTAACGAGAGACTACAAAATATTACCTACTGACCGCGTGATCACAGGCTCCCTTCATTTCGGAGAAATTAATTAAAGTTTCCCAGAAGTGTGGGTCTCATTCAGCTATCACTTAGAGGAGGGCAGCGACTTACGTCCTCACGGTATGCAACGAAACCGGTGCTCCCCGCCCGGTGTCGGGTTCTTAAACGCAGGAAAAAAGTTGTCCTTTTACGTACTAGCTGCTTAGGTAAATTGAATACATAAGTACCTATCGCAACTGAGTGATATTACTCTGTGAATTATTACTTTATAAAATATGTGTATATCACATTGATTCAGTGAAAATGATGATTCCCGTATAAGCTAAATGCCTTTAAAATACTTGATTTAAACTAACTCTTTTTGAGTCTCCTTTTTGATTCTCTTCATGTTTAGAATCAAAAACGCATTTATTTTCTTAATTACTGTCGGCACCTAAGTAGGAACCGAAGCTTAAAATAAGTTTTTAACTAGGCTTCCAGCAAGATTTAATTAAATAAATAATTGTTTAATGAGTTAGTAAAATGTATATTGGTTATAAAACAAAAAGATAAGAGACTGGGAATTTGCTGTTGTTTAAAAACCAAAACTGAAATTATAATACAATAGTAAAACTTCAAGTAGTTCCTACTTATGGCTTGTAATAAGCGTTGTTTTAATTATGTTGGAGTAAATTTACATAAGTTTACGATTTATATAACAATCTCAAATTATTTGAACACATATCAACTCGTGGTTCAATCGTAAACTCATAAACCGTAACAATTGAGCAAAGGCATTTTTAATTTAAATATTTCCTTTCAGGTTCTTAAGATTAGTCACTTCAAAGCATATCAAAATACAGTCTTGCATAACATTTGCCTCATTATCAAGAACAATAGCTTACCAGACGAACATTTACTTAATCATGGCTCTTTATAATGCTTTATTAAAGTTGCAAAAAGGAAAAAGTATCAATCGTTAAATTACGAATCCGAACAAAAAGGGGTCAGTCGAGAAGCAACGGTCGAATGCAAACTGCAAAAATGACGAAGATTGTTCATGGCTCATTATGAAGTTAAATGAATGGCGTTGGTTTTATTTTACCATTTACGTGTCCCGAAGTCGTGCACGCGTGTTCACCAGTGCGCAGGCTCCACGGCTTCAGCTAGTGGTGCCGAGTGTGCAAAGAGTCGGTACCTCGTACGAGTGCCGTCGTCGATTACCTCGAGGTGTAAGGCCACGCTCGCGACTCGACGACGCTCACAAAATATTAATCTGAAACTCGACACTCGGAACGCAGGCTTGACGAGACCTGCATGACCTAAATAAAAACAACTTTGTCGCCTTTTGTTCCAACTTGCACAAGAAGTGAAATTATACATAAGTAAATGACTTTACTTCATAAATTGAAAAAATATATTCATTAAGATATGTCGTTCGTTCTGTCTTTGTCTCGTCAGGGTGTGATATTATAGTTAATTCAGTAACAAAATATTGTCTAAATCTGAACTACTCCAAAACGTATGTAACAATGTGAATACATATAGCAAATTACGTAAACACATCTCACCAACCAAGTGCTGATCGTGTGTATTCCTACAAAAAATGGTTTCGTAACGGGATTCAATTCCGACCCTCCCGTGGATTGCTGTTCAAATAACGTCCATGAATTTTATAAGACCGTGGTAATTCAGTCAGCGAACGAATAAGGAGCTTGCATCTCGAATAAAGGGGCAAAAATTTCACACACGCACACTCGACTCGACATAGGTAACTCCTTGCCAAAGAGAACATACATTTTATACCGTTCGTCATTGTCAGTAAGAGAATCTGTTGGGTAAGCTTAGGAACTATTTAAAAAAATTAAAATTCTTTTGATTGTTATGTCGTAAATGAATTAACATTCTTAACAGTTTTTATGTAAATGTTTAAAATAAAATTATAAGCTTTTGGTTAATTAAATTTAATAAAACTAAGTCTAATAGACGGATGCGTGTTTTTTGTGGTAAAAACGGTGCCACTTGACGGTAAGTGAGACTGAGCTCTTAAACTTAGTACAACGCAGCATAAACGTTTACAGCCCATTCTTGTACTTAATTGCTATTTAAATAAAAACGTACCATGAAAGCAATGGGACTCGGTTGGTAAGGCATTAAAAAAGTACCTAGGTACCTATTAAGGGGAAAGTTTATGGTTTTTTCAGAGATTAAAATGTTTTGTTTTAATAGTAGCTAACATTTTGTTCGTTTTTAACTCTAACTGGATACGATTTTCTTATAACACTCTAATAAGAATCTAGAATCTGATTTGTTCCTAATACTATCCTATCAGTAGGTACTTGTATGTGTAGGTTCTATCCTAATTACGTCTTCTTAATAAAAAAAATGTTCTTAAGTTCTACTCGAATAGGTATTGCATTTCATAGAGATACATTATTATAATAGGCATGAAACCTATTGTAAAATAGTACTCAGATAAAATTTGATGCAGTAGAGATTCAAGAGTTCTTGCCTCTTTACTTCAATTACTGGTTTTTCAGACAAGAATTCAGCAAGGAAAAAATGTTTTAAGAAACCTGATCCATGCGTAAGAAATTCTTTAAATAAATATCCATCTGTTGGCATACAACGAAATTGGGATTTTTATTAATATCCCTTGAACTCTACCCTTAATATCTAAGACAAGATTTCCTTTTCAACGAGTGTTTGTAGTTTAAAGATACTTGTTTCAAACAGGTACTTAAACTACAACTATTGTTTTGACCCGTGAGATTGTATATTTTTAGAATTTATAGATACTTATTTATTAGATTTTTTTTTCTTTTTACTTCTCATCAAGTCAGAATGAATGAATGATGTTTCAGAATTTTTATTGTTTATGCAGAATAGAAGCGACTGATACACTAATAAAAGCTTAATTAAAGCCAAAGCTTCATTAAACTTGTAGCTGTCAATGTCCTTGTCAAAAATCAGAAGGTAATTTAATGTTCAGTAGATAGAACAGCCTGATGATGCTTTCTTCTGTAACTGAGACTTCAGTTTCAACAGAAAAATATTCTCATATGCTTTCTTTCGATTAATTTAGTTACTCGTTCGAGATAAGTTTTCATTCGTCCATTATTATATTTAAAAGCCAGGCTCTTATAGGTACAGTCATCGCCATCTTAAGCTTTCTTTTACCAAACACTTGACTTGAGTAGGTTTATAATTTATTTAAAGTCATTGTTTAATTAATTTATAAATAAAAAGATTCGTAAAGTCAGTATGGGGAGTGTTGAAAGATGGATAATAGTTAAATAATGAGGATAATCCGTTGTTAGAGGGAGCGGGTCACTCCCCCTCTGGACTCTTATCGAAGGAGATAGCGAAAGTGTATCTCGTACGGCACGCACGCACTCGCCCGTCGACCCAATCATTCCACAATATTATCTTTATTAACATTGGACCAATTCCACTACTTACTTAGGATACACCATTTTAATTAAACTCAACTAAACCAACTGACGGCATGATAAGTGTCGGATTCAATTATATTTTGTTCATGACAACCATAGAATTTAATAAACTGTTATCGTTAAGTACATAAAAGCAACTGAAATAGGTACCTACCTACTTACTAAGTATATTTAATTAAATGATACGGATTGTATGTTTATTAGTAAATTCATATAGGTAAGTGAGTGGTTACGTATTGATTTATTTTAACACCTACTCGTATTTCTTGGTCGACTTATGTCATTTAAAATCATTTTCCTTTAAATTTTCTGTAGAAGTTGGGTAATTTCATCAGACAATAGGCCGGCAAACAATTTTCACTAGTGGGAACTCCAATGCATAAACACATTCATGGACAAGAGTGTTCCGGTAAAAAAGATGAACGTCTAAAAGCGCTCATTTACGATACGTATCATCTTCTGTGTACAGGCTTCATATACTTAAGTGTTTTCCTACTCTGGATATAAAGAGCCTTTCAGACGAAGCTCTCTTTTGTCTTCCATCACAACCCCTTTTTTCTAATCAGTGACTATGTTAAAACACAAAATTTTTAAAAAACTAACTAAACAATAAGGTTGAATGACGGTACTAGTATGGCAAAAGAGTCCCCAGCGATACCCATACATTATTATAGATATTTTAGTTAGAAATACCAGCCAACAAAAATAATATAGTACCTATACAAATTAAATACCTAGCCAACATTACAAGTTCAAGATACTTAGTACCTTCCTAAAATACAATTAGTCAATTTCCGGTGTATTTAGTTTTGTTCATAGTTTATTGCATTCTACTGCGCGTCTAACTTAAAATGAACTAACTCAACAAAATGAGATTTTACAGTTACATGAAATACCTACCTCCGTCTGGCAGCTTAATGTATAATAAACATTTTTGAGTCATTAAATTAAGAAATAAAGTATTTGTTTTATACAATAAGTTCAAAAAATATCAATATCTCTTATAAGAGAAGGCCCTGTAGTGGTAATTTTAAAAATCTAATTAATTTAACGCTGACAGTAGTCTAATTTTCAATAATTTATTTTTGATGTTGTGAGTAAGTTGTACTGTACCTATGTACTCGTACCTACTATATTTCATGGTTTCAGTAAATTTTATTCTTATTTTAAAAATGTATTCATATCTCTACACATGATTATCGTTCATAAAATGATAGGTACCTACGCTATTACAATATGAGAAATTGTAGGTGTAATTGAATTGTTACTATTGCTATATTTACATATCTAGGGTCGTAAACACACTGTTGATTATAATGCAGTTACAAGAATAAAAAATACATTTTATAATAGGCTTCCGCTTGCAACTTCGCCGACTCTATCATTGTCCCTCGTGAACTTAAATCATAGTTAAGTCGCATTTCTTTATTTTTTATCTTTCTTTTATTTTCTTAGAGGTAATTTAAAATAAATATGATTTATTTAAAAGTATTTTTTCAAGTTTTAAAAAGGGATGAATATCTATCTAGCATTTTTATTAGTATCTACCTAATTCGTATAGGTACCTATAAAAATCTTAAAACTACATTATTATAGCCCTACGGCTATATAATGTAGTTTTAATATTTTTAAAGTGCATGTCTAGATATGTATGCAATATAGTTATTATATCAAAGTTTTTGTTTTATAGCCAATTATAATAATCAATTTATCTATATCAGTTCAGAACTCGTGTCAGGTAAAATTTTTCCGCCGCATTTTACTAATATTTTTTTTTAAATAGTCAATCAATTACACCTATTTTGATTGTGTATGTTATGTTTCTTACACCCAACTTTGTTATTAAGTATATTTCTTTATTCCTATTTTCTTATTAGACCTACTATCAACAGATAATATTAAGCAGCTTGGTCTATATCCTTTACTATGTTTCATATTTTATAGTTATAGTTAATCTAACTGTTTTTTAAAATAAAAAATCTTCATAATGAAAGAGATATAATTACAAAAATAAAAATAGCTTGAGGTTATAGGTAAAATGAGTTCATGTAATTAATAAGAGGCCTATCTATATTTTTGAGAAGGTTCGATGAAAATATAGTTTCAATTTCTACATAGGCATTCTATACTATAGTCATTCATACATATCATCTGCCTATTGCAGTCGTAATACCAATGCTATCCCAAATAACGACTCTATGAAAATTTTAAAATATCAATTTTCTTTGTAAATATGTAATATTGAAACACGATATCTGTAATCGAGTCAAACATTCAATGGACAAATCGAATCGGTTGCTAATTTGGTATGCATCGTGCGACAACAATGACCAACTATGTTTTTATCACAAATTTAACTTATAATAAGCAAGTAGGTACTTTAGTATACCTATTAGTTGGTACTAAATAGGTATTTTAGGAGATTTGTCAATGTAGAGTTTTACTTAGGTAGTTTAATTGGTAAATTAATATGCAGAATTGGACACCTACTAGAAGCTATTATAAAACTGAATATGCTACCGGTTTCAAATAAATTTATTCAAATGAAGTTATTTTGCTTCCAATTTCGAGATGTTCCAATTCAGAGATGGATTGATGTTTCATCCTTAAAACATTGTTTCTGTCTACTTAAGCAATTCGACCACATAAACTTACCAAAATATAAAATATTAACCAAAACTTAACAAACATAAAAATAGTAATCTCCTTATTTAATGTATATCGCTTGGCAATAAAGATTTTAAGTTTGGCATAATATTTAAAACATTCTTCTGTTTTGATGACGGCAAAGTATTTTTAAAAGTTTCAAAAGTTTACCTGATTTGGAGGGGAACCTCGGAAGGCGAACTGGGATGTCATATTGCACTGGTGAACTTTTCTAACTTGTTCAATAATCACGTCTTTATTGTCCGAGTCACTGTCCGCACACACTTCACAGTTGCATGTTGATGCTCGCCGGCACTACCCTGTGAACGGGCTAGAGTCAGTTGCGGCGCATCCCCGGGGCGAAAGAAAACAACGCGCGGGCAGCCCGGGTGCACTCGCGACGGTGGTCGGTCGCGGGTGCGAAAATCGATTGCTGAGCTGAGTTAGGGTGCTGGCGCAACGTCACAGGAGCGGAGCGAGCCGCGTGGTGCAGCGAGCGCGTGGTCGCGCGCGCGGCGGCAGTGGGTAATGCGGTAGCTGCCCGCCAGGTGATAGTAATTGGCGCCGCCGTCCCGCTCTGGCGTCGACCGTCCCTCTCAGCGCGCACACGCACACTCCTAACTGTGTGCGTGATGCTCGCACACCGCTCCTTCTTTTCACGCTCGCGTCGCCGTTTGACCCCGCGCCGCCGCCGACGCTCTCGATTTTTGCGGTGCGGTGGGTGGCGCCCGCTACAGGGGCGGCCCGACGCGGTGGGGGCGATCAGAGGTGGGGGTAAATGCACTCCTTTCTTTTTTAAAGCTTCTCTTTCTTTTCTCGGTTTTTTATGTTAGTATTGGTATGAAGCGGTCTCTTTTATTTTATACATAAATATATTGTGATAATTAACAGTGACGATGCGCACGACGAGCGAGTTTGCTGAAGCGTTGACTTAATGATAGCTTTGCATTTGATTAAAGGTAACCACGGTATTTGTCTTTTATTTCGTATTCAAAATGTGGTCGGTAGTTTGCTGTCTAAAAGTTCTGAACACGAAGGAAAATACTTGACTTCTCTGTCTGAACACATTTTAGTTTCAAGCATTTAAATACCTCTCTGTGCTTTATTTTAATGGGTAAGTAATGTAAATTATGAAAAGTATACCTAGGTAGACTAGGTATTTAATTTACCGATTGTTTTTTGCTTAGATAATTTGTTCATAAATAGTTCATTTGACTAAAGTTTTTAGTAGTTTTATATTTTTTTTGTAAAACGGGTAGATGTATCTTAATTTTTTTTTTTATATATAATAAATTAGATAACATACTTAAACAAAAACCAACAATGTAATACACCAACGAAAACACAATAATTGCGTTAATTACAAAATCCCAGTCAATTTAGTCACCTCAGTTTTACTATGTTTACTAAGATAATTAGCCAAACATCCAAAATTTTTTTCAGATAATAAATCCGATGAGGTTTAGTGACTTTTGTGGGGCGCTTTCAATTAAAATTATGACAATCACACTGCAGAGAGAAATAAAAAGCACAACGTCGTCGATCGATCTGTTCCCCTCTTCTTCTTATCGCGCGAATATTTCACACTGAACGCATACCGACCGAAAAAACTCACACAGATATAAAATATTCAAACGGTATAACATAAAATAAATTATCTTAGGTGAGTTTGTGTATGTGTGCGCAGCCCCCTCCCCTGGGCGGGCCGCAGCGAGTAACCAATTGGGTAGAGCGGCGCGCGACGACGCCGCGTCAAAGTCACTCTACTTCGGACTCTCGTTGCAAGCGCTCGCTTTTTTCTTTAACGCTCTCGTCACTTCACATCACTATGCCTTGACCTTAAGGCTCATTACGATGTCGCTATTGACCGCCTTACATCAACGCTATAACCTTTGACATGCATTTTTATTTGTATTTATACAAACTTTTCTAATTAAAATACAAATTCTGGTTCGTCCAGAAGTAAACTTTTGATTAATGCATAAATATTTTTCTAAATATGTAACAGTAACTAAAAATATTTTTAATAAGTTGACAAAGTTAGGTACTGTAAAATTATTATTTTTAACTAAAGACGTTTTTGATTAAAAGCAGAGAAAATGTGGCTCCATAAAAATAATGTTTGGTCGTTATTTAAAGATATTCCTTGAAGTAAGTGATTAGCTGATCTGTCTCAAGGTAACTACATTTTAACAGCACTTTACTTACCCCAGATAGATAGGCACCTTCGCAAGTTTTCGAAAAAAAACCTAAGTAGGTAGGTTATGGTCATAATGTCGGTTAATAATGTGGCCTAGTTAATGCCACTCATGAAACTGAATAAGTTTTGTCTTAGGGAGGAATTTATCTGGAAAATGTAGGTACCTACTTAGGATACCTAAATCTTTAGCTTAAATTGATTTAGGTACAATTAATGCACATTTATATACGTATAAAAAAAATCTTCTCACGGTATTAAAATACGTGCAACAATATAGATAGGTACCTATTTTGAGAAACAATCTAAATTGAAGGTACCTACGTACTTTTATCTAAATAAGTACTTAATTATCTAGATCTTACTTATACTTAAAATAATTAGTCTCGAGAATTTTAATATTGCTAATAAAGTCTAATGATAGTTATTTTAAAGCACTTGATGTAAATTTAATATTATTTATTTGAATAATTTTGTTATTTCTAAACGCGTATTTAACGGTGGTTCGCCTCTGCAGCTATCAGAGTCTATCAATCTCCTTGTTTGAGGAATTGTTTGGAATCGAGTCCAACTGTAATTTCAAATGGATCAATTCGCTCTAACAGCACGTGAGGTGTCAACTCTATGATAGACAGTACACACAGTGACACGACACTTTGTGAAACCGGAATCCATCATATTTCTACGTATCCCATAGTATATATCACGCTAGATAAGTGGAGATCGATCAGGATATAGATACCGAAACATCCAAACGCTTAAATTTTGACAGTTTCCTATGCATAAGACAATTTCAATTGTTACCGTTAATTTTTATTTTTATCTGTTACCGGAAATATATGAAATTAAGGAATTGTATACAAATCCTAGGAAATGTGTACAATTCCGATGCTGTTTAGGAAATGTATAAAATATTGTTTGATAATCTATTTAATGCATATATAATTATATATCCTAGGAAATGTGTACATTTCCTCGGGATTGTATATAATTCTAATATCGTATTAGGAAATGTAGAAAAAAAATATTTCTACTATAAAATAAAACACGTGGTTAAAATGAGAATAATTAGGTACATAACCTAACTTAAACCAACCTTTTTTTACCACGGGGAAATGTGTTACGCATACCGCCACCCCCGTGGGGCCAGGCATAACGGTTATGTGAGACTCCCTTTCCAAGACGAGAGGTATACCCACTAAAACTCCGCGGCGGTCTTCCCAGACAGACTGGGGGAACCCTGGAAATTGAAACCTAACCATCAATATCTATCTCAAATGTTTTACATTTCCGATTGCTATTTAGGAAATGTATAGATTTCCTAGGAAATGTATAAAGTATAATTTAATTCACACATTTCCGTGCCATTTTAGGAATTACATACATTTCATAGAAATTGTATACAATGACGGATTACATACATTTCCAGTAACATATCTAAGTATATTTTTGAATTACTTTTTTTTTGTTTGAAATGTGACTGTTTTGTATGGCTGATTAGACAACAACTACTTTTGTTTACCAAACCTACAGACTCTTCTTCATAAGTCTAGCAATGAGAAATGTCTTTTCTTGACATGCTTATAATAAAAACCGTGTAAAAATAACAAATAATGTACTTATTAGAAAAGTTTCGACGTATCATAATTTTGACTCTCCATCTATGCTTTAGTTCATTAATCAGAGATCTATCCAGAAATTTTATCCTTATACATAACTTCATAAATTTTGTTCTTACGTAGAAATCAAACAGAACATGACGGTTAAGTTTGGGAAGGTCGATATTTGTGGCATTAACCGGGACGCCTGATCCAACTACCTTCCCATTGTTTGATATTTTATGCGCAATCCAAATCGAATCAATCGGAAACGCAATACAATCTGCTATACATATAAGTTAAGTATTAACTGTTGTCGTCTTAAATGCTTGTTGAGTATATGTTTACTATTATTGCTAGTGCCTAAAGATTTTAAATCTGTTGCTATCTACGAGTAGCTTTTGAATGGCCGTTGCCTTAAAAACAATTCTAAAGGTACCTCCCTACCTACTTGCATTTTTTTTCAATAGATGATATCCTATGACCCTTTATTTATTACGTACGCTCTGCACAAAGTTCACTTTGAAATAAAGCAAGAAGATCATCAGCTTAAAATTAAAATAAAAGACGAATAAGTACCTTAGTACTTACGCATCAGCGCTTCAGAGACGTGCGCGAAAGAAAATGAAAGGAACTGAACGATGTTTGTTTAAGTCAAATGAGTTTCTGAGGTTATTCGTCTCATACATATCGAGTTGGTTGAAGGCGACCTTTATTAACACATTGCCTGCACCAGCCTCAAAGACGCATCACATTTAAATACCACACTAAGAGCTTCAATCTACATACGTCCTATCGCGCAAATCCTAAAAGTGATTTATACCGAGACCCTATTCGATTGAAGTAGATTACAAATAATGAATAAAATTGCATACGAAATGAGTAGACCGAGAGTCCGTGGGTATATGGTTGTTTGAGCGGGGTAGCGCGGGAAGGCGTGAGGGGTACTGCCAGCGGGCTTATTGCCCGTAAATACCTTGCTATAGGTGTATATCCCTCGTATGTAATCGTCAAAGTTTGGCTTTGCACAAGGATACCTGTTTAGTATCTTCATTTCGCGCCAACTGCCTTTGCAATGAATTGGATTGCTGGAGTCTGGTGTAGAGGTCAAGAGACCACTCGTCTTGTTAGGACGTTGCAGATTGATTAACCCTGGCTCTAATACAGAAACGTTTCCATGGTTCCGTGCGATCCTTAATTGGATCACGTCACTATATATAAACTAAACCATTTTAGATCTAACAGATGAGAGATGGTTTAGAAATAAATTGTTATAATATTCTGTTTATAAGATTTGCAAAAGATAAGGAGTGCTGAAATAATTAAATTTAAAAAATATTCTTTTTCGTAGGTTAATTAGATTTAAGTTAAATACGAGTACTTACTTTAAAATGAATTTAATTACACTAGGAATATCTTCTTGGGATTCTGATAGAATAGTTTGAAATCTTTCATCATATCAGACAAGCATGAACTGTGAGTGATGAGTGACGAGAAGACTAGAAACAGGAAACAAGTCGATTGTGCTTATGCAACACTATTCTTTATAACAACAAACCCACTTGAAAGAAGAGTTAGGAAATATAGATATACTCGTAATATCGTCTTACGAATAAATTATTAATTCTATTTTTCAAATATTAATTTTGTCCACATAAAGTCTTACTTGATTGTCAATTGTGTAGGAACCCTCTTACTTAAATTATGATGAGGTTACCTGTTTCACCGTTTTAATTCTCAATAATTTCAGAAGAATATAGGTATGGATAAATGAGCAAACATTTTCTAAGAAGAGGGAGAGGACAAGTTGCAAAAACAGTTTAAGACAAAAGAGTAGCGAAAACCAGAAATGAATCCGGGCGGGCGGGCGCGGGAGTGCTTCCGCCCGGCCCCAGCGGGCGGGGGCGCGGAAATAATACGGGAGGCCACTGCGTAGACCTAACAATATCACATTCATAGAGATGGCGATATGGTTATCTTTTATTTTATAGGTTGGTAATTAAGTATACAAGCGTGTAAGAAAATCGTCATCGCTCATCCTGAAAATATTCACGTCATCCACGCTAAAATAAAAGTATTTTCCTGCGTCGACTTAATAATATTGCGTTCAGACAGACCTACTTATTTATATAGGTACTTAATTACATTCAAATAGAGAAAAGTTATTAAATGTTAACGCTGCATTAATATATAGCAATTAGCAGTATTATTGATGCTTTTGTCGATAAAACAGAACGACACTGCACAACTTGATGGATAAGTCATTAGCTCTAACAGTGCTAATTAACTCAGCCATAGAATGTTTGTCGATTAGATACTAGATGGCGCATTGAAAGACAATTTTGGTGTACCTACCTACGCGTTTAATATATCTACGTTTTATAATTACTTATACATTTAGTGCACATTAAGAATCAAATTGGCAAATTGATTGCGGACTGTGTAATAGATTCTAAAGCAAAGTTGTTTGCGGCACTCACCGAGTATACTGTTTGTGGATACGGTGGCTCGGGTTTACAGAGAGTAGAGGGATGGTCATTTAGAGAAGGTACCTACCCCTCTCCCCCCTCTCGTGTCTACTGCACAGACTGATTAAACGATCTGCTGTGTCTCTCCTTATTTGCTTTATACTCTCATCGATATCTCTCTATCGTTCACCGCTAATTTAAACTTTGATACTAACGTTCTTATCAGGATGTACTTACGTCACTGTTGATACGTATTTATGGTACCTATCTATCTATCTTCTATAATATAAAAATGAATCGCAAAATGTGTTGGTAAGCGCATAACTCAACAACGCCTGGACCAATTTGGCCAATTCTTTTTTTTAAATGTTCGTTGAAGTCCAAGGATGGCTCTTACGGCGAGAAAAAATCGAATAATTGCCGGGAAAGCCCTAAAACAGACTTTTGTTTTTCCCATACAAATGTTTTCTTACTAAAATGTAGAGTCAATTTGAACTTTATTCCTACACAATAAAGTTCATTCTAAGGCGGGACAAAGTTCGCCGGGACAGCTAGTTCTTTTAATAAAAGAGAAAGTAATTTACTTGCAGGTCAATTGAAAAAAATAATTCGAAATCATTCAATATTAAAAGAACAAAGGTATTGATAAACTAGAGCTTGAGATACTACTTTATTGTCAACTTCAAAATTAATATTTCCGTGTTGTCAATAAAAGATAATTAACATTTATAATTATGTAGATTTTAGGTTCGGTATCGAATGCATTGATTCCCAAATTCGGGCAGTAAAACAATGCCCTTATTGTTTCAATACGGGAAGTCGTTTGAACCGATGTCCTCTTCATCGAAACTTACGTAATAATTTACATAGATCCCCAAAACGTAGTTTAACTACTTATATTCAAAATCAGGTAACAGAAGATTTTGATTTTCTATTTATCAATCAAGATTAACACGTAAAAACTATTATAATAATTTCTTTATAATTATTAGCTAGCAACGTATTTATAGAACCCGCCATCTGTCTATGACACCTATGCGTCAAACAGAGACAAAAATACTATCCGAAGTGTAAAATCATTTGCTCTGCCGGTCACTGCATGCCTTAAGTATAGATCTATCTTAAATCGTTGACTATGTTGCCTGTGCGGAGCAAGTGACTAAAACTAATAACTTCCGGTTCTTTAACAAACCTTTAAAGAAACGTAGTGTCGAATACCTTTTCGATCCAAATCCCTGTTTTATCAGGGTGATGTAGGAAAAACATAAATTACGATTTAAATAAAAGACGTCTTGTAAACAACAAACCTTTTGCTAAAAGCTGTAATAAATTGCAAGATAGATAACTTTTTGTGGAGATTTTTTATCGCTACTTTTATCGTTCCGTTTGCCTGTTCTAAACGTGTTAAAGGTTTTATGTGTTAAACAATATTTCAGATGCTATAGGAATTGGTAAAACCGATTTTTTATACTACAACCTATCGGTGATAAACATCTTTCAACTTGTCTTAAGATAATAGCTCTTAACTAAACAACTAACGTAAGGTATCAAATAAAATAAAAAACTTTTTTCACTTAACGGAGGTAATTTTTTTTCATCTGATTTTAACTCTTAGGTTTAGCTTAGCATATGGTTTAGTTAACTTTTTGCAATTTTATCATAATAAATAAAACTAATATTACAAGTTACCTGTGTATTTTGTATAAAGACGTGAATTTTCAATTTCATATTTTTAATCTCAGAATAACGTGAAAAGTCAGTAATATTAATTCATTGTGCTATTATTGAATTTCTTTTATAAAATTTATTAATGATGAATAAACCTAGATGATCAACTGTGACAAAAAATACCTGTATAATTAATTCATCGATGTTATTTTCTAAAATATAGGAAATTATTTATGTATAAGTACTTAGGTATTCGCTTACGTGTAATTGCGTTTAACAAATTTCATACCTATCCAAATGACGCTTGGTTTAAATATAAAACGTGTTACGAAAGCCTACGTAAATAAATGCATAGGTTAAACTTGCCAATCTCATCGAGTAACAATGACAAGCTATATCCATATGATTTGAGTAATTGATGACCCAGACAGTTTCAAAGTTTAAATAGTTTAGAATGTGTATTTCAAATGCAAATTTTAGTATTCAAAATAATCCGATTGACATTTTGATGAATATTCATTTTCACATTTAAACATCAAAATACAACGAGCCATAGGTTAATCAAAGCAACCTTCACCTGCAAGCGCGAAAATCACTGTTTTGACTTTAATGATTTATAATGGAAAATAGCAAATCGAGTAAATTAATATAATTAGGTACCTGCGTAAAATATAGCAAATCATCGGTCAAATTCTAAAAGGCGAAGACATATAGGTATAGTGTAAAATCAGGAAAGCGATTCAAATTCATTATTGTCTGATAAAAATAATTTATAAAATTGAAAATGATATTAAAATTGAGATTTTGTTGGTTTACTTCCTTTGTTCATGATTCGACACATTTACTGGCAGTGCTTTACACTAAACTTAAATGTTTTTATAATATTTTATTTTACTGAACGATGTTCAGAGCTTCCGGCGTAATGTTGTCTAAAACTAAACGTAGCAAGCTATTATTAAACGTCATTCAAGCACACAATCTTATCTTGAGGAACAGTCAGTTTTATCCGACCTCTGTTTTATTGGTCGTCATTTATTATCAAGATAAGTTATCTTTGAGGAGCCAATTAAATTTGAAAACAAAGGTAACGTAATAAGGCGCCACAGTAAAGTTGGAACCAGAGAGTTAGCGGGGTGGCGGCGGAGGCGCGGCCGGTGCGGGGGTCACTGGCACCGCGCATCGGCGAGCTGCGTAGGCGCTTCTTCCTTTGTCGCTCAAAGGATTTATAAGTAAAGTCAACACTGTTGTGGAGCCGCCTGCTTTTATGACGATTTGCAAAATAATGCTCACCTAGCTTTATATTTTTTCGTATCAGGTACTTTTACGTAAATAGTTTAGTGTTACTTAAAAAGATAAGTCTTTAGAGCAAAAAGAAAACTAAGTAAAAAATATAGGTATTCATTGATGTTAAAGTTCTTTTAAAGTAGTTTTTTTTCATTATTTGATTATTTAAGAAAGTATGATTTTATGGAAATGCTACACATATTAAAAACGTATTTCATTATGGGTACCTAAGAGTAAATAAAAGAAATTAAAAATGTGAAGTAATATTTTAAATTTAAAATATACCGACTTACTTATGTAACGAAATCGATTGACAGCACAAATAATGAAGTAGGAAGCCTATTCCATGCCGTCCGAATATCCGTCCAGAACCTCAATCTTCCCACTTTATTGCCCTTATTTCTTCCAAAGGCGGACACAAAGAACTGTGTTTATAGCTAATGATACTTAGGTGTGTATTTTAACACAAAACCCAAAGCACCAAAACGTGCACATAAAAAATACTCTACCTACACGATATTATAAGGATTCCAATTGCTGTACACCGACTCGAGATTCTTCTTGGTGGCGCCTATTTTTTGTGAACATTTTTTAGCTGCATATTAAACTGTAAATTGGCAGTATAATAAAATGGCAACTGTAAGAACTTAACAGCCACTTTTGGCAAGCATCTTTGTCGTTATATCGACTGTGACTTACGTTTATGGTAGGGTAATGTTCACATTCAAAGTTTGATTGCATTTGCTTCGTAATTTGTGGTAAAATATCTTCTTTCTTTCTCAAATTTTCAATTTGTTGAAAAACTCAGGAACCGAGCAAAACAATGACTTTTGTATAAACATAACTTATTGATACTGCCTAATTTCCATAAAAAGTCTTGTGTTTATAGCTCCCTGTTATATCTGTTTCGTATTCAGTAGGTTTGATTTGATTAACTGATTATTTTACTTGAATAAATTAGTTAGTACAAATGTACCGAGAAGGCTTTAATTGGTTTCGACAACAATAACACCTCATACCTGCATCCAGTAGTATCCAAAATAAGTTTTAATTCATCATAAGTTTCAGGCAATGTAGGGTCAGTTGCGACCAAAAAACCTTAAATTCATTATAATTTTCAGGCAATTTTGCAATTAAATTACCTTCAACTCAATTCGCCGTCCATGGCTGGGATCTAAAATTAGCCTAGGAAATATCTTAGTAATTTTTAAATGATAAGTTACTAAGTGAAAAGCTTTTGTAGTTGTTGGTGTTCTCCTTACAGTCATACATACGCCAGGCGTGGAAAGATTTAGGCTTCCCTCGTTTCTTATTCTTGAGGAACCATCATGCATATTTTGGCTGATGAATTGATATTAACGATATATTAACGATGTTGTAAAAAGAATCTTGTCTATCTATACTGTGTATAAACTGCGTTGGAATAAACTATTAATGTAAACGTAACTGAACATAAAAATTACAGTCAAGTAAAATTAGGGCAGCAAGTCTAACTTATGTTTTGCGTTACTTTTCTGCGTCACGCAAAGCAAGGAAATGACAAAGCAATGCGTCTCGGAGAAATAGGGAAATGTGTTTTATTCTAATTAGGAAAGTAACTGCAGTTAAGTGATTGTTTTAATCAGTATTGATGTAACTTCTGCGTTTATATTTCGAAACCTTTTCATTCTTATCAAAAGTTTTCTTGTACGTCTATGAAAAATAGATTTGAATTAATATAATGTATCGCATTGTCTCGTATCTTCCGCCTCCAACGAAGCATCTAACAACAAACGACAAAGCATCGTTTTAAGATTAACCATCAATTTCAGATAAAGCCTTGCTCCTACTTTTGGTTTGTGTGGCCGCCCGCGCCCGATTTTAAATAAAAGATATCACAAGTATTGGGACATACTCATTAGCTACTTACTTTATTTATGCTGTGTTCATTCATAGATTATACATAACTTTGTAACAAGATTAGTTTATACTTTGAAACCAAGTAATATTGCAACACATAATATACAATTTATTTTTGACCATGAATCAATAATATCTGCCTTTTTTATACATTTGTTAAATGATAACAGTTGATAGAAAGTCCAGTTCTTAGCCACGATTAACTCTAGGCACAATAGACCAAGGGACGTAAGAAGACAAACTTTTCAATAGATAATTGATTTATGTGCATGTTAGTATGACCGGTTAACTGAGAAAAAGAGTGTCCAACGATCTTGATTAGAATATACAATACAAAGTTAGCATCGAAGCTCCATTAGTGAAAGAGTAGGTGTCACGACTCTGCCTCGCATGGCTGTTTTTATTTATTCCCACTTTAAACATCGCACCGTTCAAGTTGAACGCAAACAAATGAACTTTTATACACGTAGAGTAGTGCTATTGCTACCCAAGTTAAATACTTGAAGAATGCGATTCAGAATATTAATCCAAATCTTTTGTAAAAAGCACATGTTCTTATTCTTCAACCAATAGGAATGTTTCATGTTTTTTTACTTTGAAATTTCTTCTCATGTTTTTAATACCACTATGTAATTACTATTTGAAGCAATTAAGTACCTACTATATCAAGTAACATAGCAATGCTGATACTCGTTTCGTTAATATTTTAAATCGAATTTCACAAAATGACTTTTTGGTTAACTTGCTCTTTTGATGTTCAGTTTTTGTTTTTATATTGACATTAACTAATTTCAAGAAAAACGTATCGCCTGTTTTTATTGATATTTCATTGGAATCTAGCCGGTTATGTAGCAAGTAAGTATGTGTACATATCACTACGACACAAATGTAATGAATTGTATATAAATAGCTTCTATCATCATGTTGTTTAACTGCCAAAATCTGCTCAGGTGTCTAGCAAACCGTTCAGCCACCCAGTAAAAATTGTAGTTTTGTATATTAATATCGAGATTTATTCACAGAAGTGAGTTCCCATTTAGATATAAAATGACGGTGAGCTGGCTTCTTTTCATCATATTCATTTTATCATGAGATATACTTGACTTTAATTGAATTATTTGTACTCTCCACAAACAGAGTTATTTTCACGTTATTTTCTGCATTTCTGTGAGGCTACTAATGAAAATTGTCATGAGTTGACGTGCAGCGGTCAGGCTGAAATTCAAATAAATTAAAAATACAATTATAAAGCTATTATTTTGCCCTCAAATTACTCGAAAATGCTTTAATATCCAGGGCAACAAAACCTCTGTTGACCAGTGTTATTGTGGGTAGTTGGGTACGTAGTTTATTCCAGTAGAAACTTACTTGATGAATACTAACT
This sequence comes from Anarsia innoxiella, assembly GCA_947563765.1. NCBI lineage: Eukaryota > Metazoa > Arthropoda > Insecta > Lepidoptera > Gelechiidae > Anarsia > Anarsia innoxiella. The sequence goes on from OX387390.1 coordinate 7,995,332, forward strand.
TTCTGTGTATTCGATCACTTAATCCGTGTGATTAAGTGATGATTAAGTTCCAAAAGATTTTAAAAGGTGACTTTCAGATTACAGCATTTTTTATTGAATAGATAGGAAAGTGCCAAATAGACCCACTATCAAGTAGGTATATTATCTATACTACATTATACTTAAGACATAGTATGGATTCTATACAATAATGGCGTGAACGAAGATATTCAGTCTTCTATTCTTTAAGGCAATTCCGTCTGAACTGTTTAATTTACATTTTTCATTCGGAATAAAACAAAAAGTTTAAATGATGACGTCCGCTGACACACCAAAAGGCTAGTGTTGTTCTGAAAGTCCAGCCACCGCGCCGAAGCAAAAAGGACGAATCATTAGGAGGCGCCACACGAGATCCCATTTAAAAGTATGAGAATATTTTCACAAAAAGCCTCACATTCAACTCCCCGCACATTCATTTTATGAGAACAATGAGTGATTTTTGTATTTTTCTTTAATTCTATGTCGATTTTATCCGCGGCAGCACTGAAGCGAGCCTGTGTGGTTGTCGCCTCGTTCCGTTTCGACTTTTTGCTGCAGAGGAAGCGCGGGCGTCGCGTCTGACTGAGCGGCGGTTTTATTCCCGCTGAAGGCGCTTCTCTTTCTCTCCAAACTTCGGCGTTTGCCTTTGACGTCCACTATGCCGGCGGCGCCACATTTCTCACTTGACGATTTCTGCTTATGCCCTTACAGAAGTGATGTTTTTTAACTTTGAGACGTGTAAACTTTTAAACTAAATGAGAACTTTATCAATTAAAAACTAAGAAACTACAAAAATAAATATCTTAACAAGTAGGTTGCAACCTCTCATAGTCTTTGTAACAATTATTATACTTAATTAATCGGTAATATCTACCTTTCATACCTATACCTTACCTACCCACCTATGTAACTGTAAGTAATTTAATTTCTAATAAATGTGGCAGGTACGTGTGACGTGTCGATGTGATGATATTATGGTGCAGAGAGAGACAATGGACTTCAAGACTTGTTTATTGAGTAGATGGAGTTATTTTGAGGTTGAATGTGCGCAGGAGCGGAGGCGGCGTCTGCTCGGAAAGAGCCAATAGTAGCCGCTTCCATCGGTGGGAGGAACGAGTAATCATGCATTAAGACAACCACAAACGATGTCGAGTGGTATCACCGGACACTGCCTTTTCATTATAGACAATATACGCCAGTTTATCACTTTCATAGATTGGACCTTTCGAGAAATTTTATTACATAAAGCTGGCGCTCCCTAATTAAAGTTGGGTTTAAAGTATAATTTACTATCAAGTTTCAGCACTTAAAATTGTATCATCATTTAAAATTTAATTGAAACGAGATTTTTTTATAGAACTGTTTTTTTTAAAGTTGCCTGACTAAATCTTGCAAACGTTTGAATACACAAAAAGATCCAAATCTATTTAACTATGGTCTTTTCTGGAAGATAGATGACTTACTAGCAACTTACAAAAGCCAAAACAATTCTTTGGAATTTAATTTCAATTACCACTCTGCTCACTTACCTGCCCGCTAAAATAACTAGTTATTTACTTAGGTACCTATCTTGTTTAATTAATAGTTAAGAACTTATTATCGAAATGGCATTTTAAGAATGACTATAGATGAAATATCACTGAAAATGTGTCAAAATTGAAAAGAAATAGCGACAATTATGTTGCACTTGATATCCAAGCATTTTATCGGTAGGCAAATGAACTTTGAAAATGTAGCCCTATTGAAACATTTGTACGGAATATATCGTTTTATATTACAATAAAAAGTATCCTTGTGATATCAGAAAGGCATAAATAAAAGTTGTCGCGAAGCGGTCCGATACACGGCTGATTAGAGCCGCGTTGCGTGACAAACCCCTATTTGCTCGATCATTGTCTTAGCCTGCATCGTCGCACCATCAACACTAACAAGAACCCACACATCTACTTATGAGAATTTGCATTATGTTGCTTTGCACTGCGATAATGCTGTGTCCCAATATTACAACCAACGACTCAAACACAAAGTGTAGGAATCAGCAAACTCGTGAGGTTTGCTGAATATTGAGGTGCTCCTAATTCTCATATCAGGCTGGAGGGAAAAATTTTTGCTTAACAGTATAGCGACCACGTTATTCCTATTACCTTAAATGCTACTTGCAGAATCATTACTGCGAAAGTTATGATATACCTACCTAGAAACTGATCACTAAGCCAGACTCGCAGCTAGCGATAACGTAAGTGATCTTGAAAGGCTGATGTTTTTCAGCTAAAATTTGTTAACAAAGTTTTAAGGTAACTATTTCAGGTGTTCAGTCTTTGATTTCCCGAACTTACAGTAATTACATGACCCTACTGAAATATACCTACCTAATTCATTACTTTTCTCAGAGTGCATTCGGCAAAACAGGATTAATTAATTTTATGTGATACAGCTTTTGGGATTTGAGATCGTAACGTTCGGATTCGGTTTTTAAGACATAAATAATATACCTGTATTTATTCGGCCTCTTTTAATTTTAATAAACACGTCTGCGCTACTAAGTATTAATTTAGGAAGGTACCTCTATATTATAGATTCAGTGTTATAGAGTCTAAAATATTAAATTCGTTTTGAAACCAATAAATCTACCTAGGTTTCTTTTAATCAACTCACATGTAAAAGATTAAAACTGTAATATTTGTAAAAGATTAAAACTGTAATATTTGTAAAACTTAATTGTAGTGCATTTGGAACATGCAGTTCACGAGTGTCAACATAAGAACCTACTCGTGAAAAATCCCTACTTATGATAATGAATTCATAAGATAATTTACTTGCTCACTCAACCTAGTTAATTATAATTTTCCCTTTATTAAAATTGTCTTTAAAATTAAAATAATACCAGAAAATTTTGTAATTAAGAAAGTAACGAATTTCAAATTAATTCAAGGGCACTGTGAGTTATGAAAAAATTACCCTTGATTACAAAGAATTTCCCACTTTCTGACTTCCGCTTCGTATAAGCAGAGTTAATAACAAAAGAATGTTGAGAGCGACAGTGTGGTGCAGTTTCTAATTTATTTTATACCTATTTGATTGTTATTTAATTCATTCGGTAAAAGAATACTGGGCAAGTTTCCGATGCATGTTGCGATACCATAATCTCGGCTTACAAGATGTTTGTGGCGGTTTAATTGGCACTTGCAATGCGTGAGCGCTGATTCGATGCTCCTTTATTGCGAACGTCTTTTGAAACAAGCACACAGATAAAAAATCTCTGGAGTCTTAGGAAGTGTACCTAAATGAATCTCGAAAGATTTTTTTTGAGTAGGTAAATGTTCACATTTCTTGAACTTAAAAAGAAAGCTAAAAGAACTAGGTATAATTGTTTGAGGTATTTTATTTGAACAGTTTTAAATACATTTTGTGCAAAATAAACAACATTTAAGTACGATGTAACAGTCGTATGGTGAATGTGAAATTGATTTCGAAGAAGAAAATATATTATTAAGCCCTTAAATAGGATCAAGACACGAAATAACATCATTCTGATAATTTCATAAAATTCCTACGTACCTACTTATCTACGATCTGGGTAAAAATGTAAGAAACAGGTGTATGCTTTCTGCGACCTAACAACAAACATTTTTAATTAGTACTTACTTTATAATTTTATTTTAAATAAATACGTGAAACTACGCAGTAAGCGTACTTAATAACAAAAATGGTACTTAAAGTTTTATAGTTGGTACTAACATGTAAGCGTATGTGCTTAACTACTTGAATAAATTCTTTAGATCTTTTCGTAAGTAATAATTAACAAATATTCATTTGTTGACGGAGTAACGATGTCGATGACAGCTTGGGCGCGTAGCGTGAGAATTTCACAAGTGTTAACCATTGCGGTCATATAATAAGTAACTAATGTATTTAAAAAAAATACCTGATAAACTTTAAGTACCCTTTCTTAGCTAGGTCACAAACAAGTCGATATGTTATAAATTAATCATTATTAATAATACCTTTAGTATACTGTTGTAGGGCTGGAAAAGGGTATTGGGCACATTTTAATAGGTATTTTACTTCTTTGAAGAAATTTCATGTAGCACTTGACAGTAGCAAAAAACGTTGAGTTTAATAGGGACCACAAGCGAGACAGCTCTTTACTTTAAACACGTTTATGATATTACTGTTGGTTGGTATTAACATTTTAAAATACATGTCGGTTGATGTTGTTGCGATTTTCATGTACTTACTTACGAATACAAAGATTTGAAAATATTGTAGATATAAAGATCATAGCAACCCCTGCACATAATTCAAGAATGATCCCCTTCGACCATATTCGACGATCCTCGGACAATAGATCGGACAACACACAGTTAAAGGCCGCAAATGCCGTAAGCGGCTATAAATCATTGACATAGCGGAAGTGCGTGGCCTGCCAGTATGAGAGAGCCCGCGCCCCGGCAATAACGGTTGCGCGTCTCCTGGCATTTTCAGCGTTATAGATAAATTAAATGCCAACACATCCCACCGGGGCAAGCGCGGCCGAAGCGCGCTAGGAATGTCCAAATAAATTTTTTGATAAACGCACCGGAAGCTGAACCTATTACGTGACACTGCCCCCGTTACGTCTTTTACTTCTCGGTCATTGTTTTTCTAGATTGGTATTGCAGGAATTTTAAGCTTTTATTCAAACCAGCATATGGGAAGCGGGACTCTTTGAGTCGATTAGATTAAAACCGATAAGACATGCCTAATAGGTCAGTTTTGTGTCGGAATTAATCAAGCGTCAAAGGGCTGGCTGTAATTGGGCGCCAAACGCTGCGGGTGTGTCGTATATATTGTTAATTAATGGATTTGCTAGAAACGTTTTTGACACAAAGGATACCGCTACTGAGTCGAATACACAACTCGCTTGAAAAGGATTTCTATTTTAAATACGTCGGTACAATTTTGTCACCAATTTTTTGTGATGATGCGAAGATAAAATTTCGAATAAGAAATAAATGTATGTGTTTAAGATAAGATTAATTTATCAAAAAGTTGTAGATATGAATGATAGGTATAGGTACTGCTATATAGGCAAAGTTACGTATTTCGTGAGTTGGTGCGTGCATGTTTAATATAAAGAAATTTTAATGCCGTGGCAATCATAAACAAGCAGTTGACGATGATAATTCGAACACATAAAACAAAGCTTTATCTACGATCGGCAGGCGGCCCCCGGAGAGTTTAGTGTGAAATGTGTTCTCAGAGACACCGTTTAGTAGCGTAATGCGCGTGACTGTCGTACAAATTATGCATTTTGGAGACAAGTCGATTTTATTGCTACGGAAGTGACGTCAATAAACCAGTGTCTACAAAAGTTTAATGCTAAAATCGTATAATTTTCGATCGGATCCGCTCACGACATGTCGAACACGAAACGAAAAGCACGTGCCGCTTTACAAAGTATTTCCGATTACCTTAATGAATTAATCTGACAGTTTCTTACCTCAAACAACTGCAAGTAACTGTAGAGAGAAATAATCTTGACATAACTCATCGAAAAGCGCGATCAAACACTAAAACGCCCCAAATATAAATGGTGTGTGACGCCCAAACGTTCCAAACTCCCTCAAGGATTTTATAGAGTCAAAAAATGTATTCTGTACCTTATATTGAACGGGAAATAAATCGTATACTTCCTTTAAGTGCCAATAAAATTTGAAGTAAATCATAAAAGTATCACTCGTGAAGAAATGTCTATAACAAGTGTGTTATTGCAGAATAATTCAGTAGCGAGGAGGGTGGTTTGAAGGATGGCTCCCTCAAGATCGTAGCGGGCTTGCTTCGACCTGGAATTCCCGATGCTCTATCAAAGCCTTCAATTATTTATCGGACCCATGTCTACTTTTCATTTTACTCCTTTCTCCTGTAGAGCTTTCAGTGCAGGAGAATAAACATGTCACCCCACCGGGAATTCGTTTTACATGAATAGTGGTCTTGCGGCTATAAACTGTATCGGCGAAGTTATATCTTTGACACCGATAAATAGTGTCTATGAGGTAGTTCAAATACATCCAGGTTCAATACATACATACAACATTTTTTTTAGGTTCAAAAATAGTTAGCGAGTACCTAATAAAAGTACTACACTTTTATTGATCTCAGTTAAAATTATATAAATTATGTAAGTGGTATATGTGGCAAGGGGTCAATATCCGAGGTTTTATAGAAGCCTACAAACCTTATAACTATTGTTTGTATGGACGAAACTGAAATATAGAATTTGTGGCTCCCATATAAATCCCTTAAATTGTCCACTACTTTACATTTGCTATAAATATTTTGTTTTATTGCCTGCACTATTCCTTGGTTTGGAAATATTTCTCATTTAACTAGATAATAAATCAAATCTTTTACCAATTTAAATCGTTCGTTCAATGTCTATTCTTATTTTATTAGGGGATGAGTTATTAAACTTGGTATCCCTCTTCGAAACTTTAAAATTAGTTCTACCACATTATTGCTATCACAATCACAATTAGCAACTAGTAAATCAAACAAATAATTTATATTTACAGTTTTCCATAAAATCCGGCGCGGAAGAGGAAGCATAAAAAATATATTGTCGTGCCATGTGTAAACCTATAGAGAATCAATTCTATGTTTAGTATCTAGTCTTCTCTAAACTATAATGTATACCTCGTTCCAACTGTTAAAGATTGTGGATTAGAATACGTAAACTCTAGGAGTTCTTTCTTGTTAATTTATTGTCAAATCTGTTTGCTTAATTACTTAGCGTTTTGGCTATTGTGTGTGTCGTTGGGCTCATGACTTTTAAGGTGGTAAAATAACAGTTGAGACGAACCTTGATTATTGTAGCGACGGCGACGCTTGGTGTCCAATTTCGTCGTTTTTCCATTATGTATCCCTAAGGTTTTAGATATCGACCATTACCTCTAACACGGTTAGGTATATTGGTTGTATCCCCCGATATTCGTATGGTTTGTGTGTAAGTGCGTATAAAGAAACTATAAAGCAGCCTACAATACGACATCTCTCGTGGTTGTGGCCAGTTATGTGAGGCAAAAAGCGATGATAATGACAAAGACCATCGGCGCAGAGGGCGCGGGAAGAAGCTCCGCCGACGTACGCGTGCCGAATAATGATGCGCTTCTAGTAGATATAGGAAACTCACAGACTAGACTTCACTCTTCACTGAACATCACCTGACGACTTAGCAAACATGTTCATATAAACAGTTATTCCCGGTAATTACTACGCTGCCTACATACTTTTTGTAGAGCTGATGCATTCGTTAAGGTTTACATTCTAGTTCTTAGAGTTTCTACTACATATCACATTACCTGAGCTATTGTGTGGAAGTATTCATGTATGTATATTTTTTCCCTTTTACTCATATCAAGGAAAAGTGGTATCTACGAGAAATGTAGGACGACCATATTTTCCAAGAGTTTTACTCTTGGAAAATATGGTCGTCCTACATAAATAGAGTTATGAAGCAAGTTAGTCGAAATATCTCTGATCACTCCTGTCAATAACGCTGTCTGCCTATACTTAACAATATTTCTGTTATTTCTCAATGCAGGTAAGTTCGTTCTAAAAATGTTGATATCTGTGGTGTATAAAATCGTAGTGATACTCACTCAGTGGCATGGTGAAGAGGGGTGGCCTAAGGCAATAGTAGAAACACGTCGCGAACATCGTTTGGGGGTCACGTAACTTACTTGACTGAGCCACCCGTTTTCACAAACTGATTCTTATAGTGTTTGCTCAAATATGCTTATCTATACCTACGTAAGTAAAGAAAATATCAACTTCGTAGTAAACAACTGTTTCGAAACAGTTTTCTGAGTCTAACTATCAAATAAAAATTGTATTTACTCGTAAATTGCAATCGATAAAAGCCACAGTTCATTGGTAATGTTCACTTTTAAAAAATTTGACGTCTGAATTCCACAACAAAAGTAAAATAAATTAACGTTGCAACAGCAGTTCATCTATATCGTGAAAACAAAGCCCTCGTTTTACTTTAAATCTTTCTATAAGCTTCGGCTTTTTAAATCTTATTCAAACTTTATAAAATAAAGTGGCGCTCCCCTCTCGGAAGGGGTCTTAGGGCTGATATTATTGTGTAGCCATCTGTGACGAGGCCCGGGACGCCATCGAAAAGACATATTTTTAGCTTTAACTCGTAAATTACTACAATCCAATTGGTTTACGCTCGTGTGAGAATTAGGAGAGAAGTTTTATTTGCCAGTGTGGTTGTTTATTCAGATATTTGTGATACTGTGTCGAGGAAGGGGGTCCCGAATGATCATTTGATTTATATTGTTTTTTAGATTAAGTAGTTGGAAAAGCAGCAATAATGTGATTGATATAAGTTGTTTCAAATATCTATTGAATAATCATTTATATACTTAACAAAATAGATTTCCAAGTCATTCGTTTCATAAAATATCGTGTTAAAATGTTTTATTTCGTGACACACCACGACTAAAAGCTACATAATTTATTTCTAACTTCAATGAATAAATAGAGTAATGTCACTTTCAGTCCTGATTATAACTGACGTAACTTTACGTAGGCAATTTAAAAATTATTACATTTCTTATTAGTTGGGTCGTAAATTAATTTAGTTTCATTATGTAATACACACAGCCACCATAAAAAGTGTCTGTCACTGTAATTTTGAACACAGATTGTTGCACTAATGCGTCTGTTTTAAAGGAAGGGTTGATGGAACCCTTTTCCTCGCTTTACATTCGTCACACACACGCCGTCAAATGGAAATTTAATTTTTAAAATTGGATTTTTATTGCTTTTTGAAATGGAATAAAAATCGAGTCTAGGTGCCCATATCCACAAGTTGTTTATTGCTAATAAATTGATGAAAAGTATTATGCATTTAGCATTTGCTCAAATTATAAGGACATAGTATCAAACGTTCTACTATATACTGATAAAGTACTTATTTTTTTACCCCCGACGCAAAGGGGTGTTTTTTTAGCTAATATCTACTAAGATCTAAAAAATTTGCTTGTCGATATTGTGAAGTATTTTTAATTAGACGGTATTATATTACCTACAGAAAATTGTATTAAGGTACATATTAAAAAGATCATTTTAGTATTTCTTGTGTTTGAAATCCTTGTTTTAAATTGCATGCTACTGCAGGGAATAGACATTAAGTAGTGATTAATAGCGGCGCGAACACCAACCCTCGATATAATGAATATGCATCTATTAGATTGCTAGTTGCAGTTACTTGCAACGATAAATTTCGCGCTGTTACTCCTTAATAACATAATTGGGGGTGTTGCGTGATGTACAGGCTAGGCCCTGTTCTAATTATGAACGGCTATACTCGTAAGTAATACAAAAGTCATGGCTTTACCTCGTAGACATGCAGTATATATTTTACCTATAGTTGAACGTAATTACACGATCTATACTATAGGATCAAAAGCCCTAGTACTAGACTACGTTGTACAAAAAGAAAACTTAGTTAATCATAAATTCTTCTGTTAGCGTAAAAAGAAATGAAGATAAGACCTTTTCTCGTAGAATCTCAACCGGCGTAACTTTATTTCATTTTCCTTGGCAATTTAAACAAAAAAGAGGGAAGAAGACTAATAAGAGTAAGTACGGAGCTCATATTGCGAACAATCGGGAAGTTTCGAGACAGCAGACACGGTGGCGCGGCTACAAACCCCAAGTTAATCGAGACGGAGTACTTACCAGCGAGACATTGCTATACTTTCATGTTTAGATAGTGCACTTCGTAGATAGCACTGAAGCGAAGACTATAGATTAGTTTATAGGTATACAATTGACCAAATTGAAATACCTAGAGATTGTAATTTGCACGTAAACGTAAGTTTGCTTCATTTTAAAAATTCGAGGAAATTTTCAGTAAGTAGGTACTCAACTTATGTAGCTGTAACTGAAATATACATTGAATGCAAAAACCAAGGAAATGATAGTGCCTAGTGACACATCTCGTAAACAAGTTTAGTTGCTTACATAATAACGTTACTACACCAGTTCACTGAATACTTGTTGAAACTTCGACGCGTCGTGATTGCGAACCTGAAAAGTTTTCGCAGCGCAGTTCCTTCGCACATGGCGCCACCTGTCACTTAATTTTCGTAAGCTATATTACTTGGTTACACGTTGATAACTAAAACTTAACGGGATAAATAAGTATATGCATTATCTAGCATTATGCGGTTTATGTATAATCTAGCATTATTATGCGGATCCTATCAAGCTAAGCCTTTCACTTTTCTGTTTCCCATTAACTTAACTTTACTTTGTTCTGGATATTGCGGGGTCAAATTTTTATTATTAATTTAGGGATAGCTCTTTTGAAATATTAATTTCATTGTATGCTTCTGTGTTAATGCGTGAGATTTGTAAAACTTAAATTGAAAAGAGCAACCCTACAAAGTTTCTTGCTAGGTTCTTCTCTGGGGAAAACTGCACTCTTGCGAATCTAGCATTTACTTTAAAAAATGGACCGTCCTGAGTGGTGTCAAAACCTACAGGATTAAATGATTTTTCATTTTAATTTTCATTCGATAACTATTTATTATACTAAATTCATAATCCTTTAATTTACCCATCGGTCGCAGAAAACGCTGCCGCTTAACTTTTTTTCTTTATCATGCAGTCTCATTCTAGGTTTTGAAAATGTGCCATTAATAGGTAAGGTAAAGGGAACATAATGGAGCGATAGATTTATCGGTTTATTGATGCTTGTGACAGGGTAAATGTAGCAATCAGACGGAAAGCTAACATTCACTCTCCTTAAAGTCCTAAACCTTCTTTAAATAAGTACTTTATCGAGACACGCCGGCAGCGTGTCAGGCCAATTCAAAGACAAAGCGCCACAGTGTATCTTTACACGAACCACTTCGTACGACTTTTCACCCCTCCATAACTCAAAAGTCCTTTAACGTAAAGACATAAAACTACGCATGTTTAATCATATCCATAACGACACGAAGAAGCCCAAATTTCATGAAGATAGCTCAAACGGTTATGAAGATATGGAGTTCCAAAAATCGCAAAATATGTTATTGACTGACTGATTAAAGTAGCAAAACCTAACCTACTTCCAGATGACCAAGAAGGTTGAGATTTGGAATTCAGCTTTATAATTACATTTGACCGTAGGAAAAAATCCAAAAATTTAAAAAAGTCAAATTTTTTTTTATCCCCATACAAAAATTTTTGCAATACGCACTAAAAATGATATAAAAAATTATACAATTCTTTTAGATTTAATTTAATAACAAGGGCATGACTTGATACATAAAGATAGGTTAAAATTAACAAAAAAAAATAAAAAATAATAAAAATAAGAAATAAAATGTATCCTCCTCTTAGGATCGAACCTCCGACCCGAAGACCTCTTACTTACCGCATAACTATTGCGCCAACCATAACTGTTGATAATACTACGAAATTTAGATCTGCTTATTCAAAGTAGCTAATCTGTCACTCCAGCTAATCAAACAAAAAACAAGCGATATACGATCTTTCATTAGATTTATTTGAAGATAGATTATAATGAACAAAATAAAACATTTTTGCCAAAAAAGAAACAACTTCAAAACGGAAACTAAAAAGTATGAAATAAATTAACTTGTACAGCAAATTTCGAGTTTATAAGTGATTAAAAGTAACATAAACAAATACATAATTATGCCTTTAAAAATTTGAAGACGGTGCCAAGTAAAACAATAACTAGATATAGGTAATATAGGTACTTATAATCAATCATTTTCACATCTCAAGGAAACAGGTGGCACCGTCTTCAAAAATTTTAAAGACATAATTATGTATTTGTTTATGTTACTTTTAATCACTTATAAACTCGAAATTTGCTGTACAAGTTAATTTATTTCATACTTTTTAGTTTCCGTTTTGAAGTTGTTTCTTTTTTGGCAAAAATGTTTTATTTCACATTTTTTAGTTTCCCTTGACTGTCCTTCATTTTCATTATCAGACCCCACAGAGCACCCCTCAGACCCCTAATAACAGTCACAAGTCATTTAGATGAAAGGTCTCAATAATATAAGTTAATCAAGCCCAAACACAAAGTACTTGCTGTAAACCGTTATCGAGTTCCCTCGACTGCATTTCCGCTCCATCATCAGGTCGACGTCAGACCCTCATTAAAATTAGGGCTTTAAAATTCTTATTATTGCATAATATTAAGTAACACACTAGTCGCGATGCAATTTTTTCGAGTGTTTCCCTCGATATCTCCAGGTTTCCACCATCAGGTCCTGGTTTCCTTACCATGGGACCACCCTCGGGATACCCCCTTTCCAAAAAAAAAAAGAATCATCAAAATCGGTTCATAAACGACGAAGTTTTGCGTGGACACACATAAAAAAAATATATATATATATACGGTCGAATTGAGAAACTCCTCCTTTTTTTTGAAGTCGTTTAAAAAAAAGAAATAAAATGTATCCACGTAGGATCTAACCACCGACCCGAAGACCTCAGGTATCTTCTTACTTGGCGCTCAACTATTGCGCCAACCATAATTGTTAATTATTATAATTGTATTACGAAATTTAGATTTGCTTATTTGATACTCTGATCTAAATTATAAACGTTAAGTATATTTATGTTCATTGTATGTATGTAATGTAACATATCGCCACATATTATCGCAGAAACGTAGACTGGTTCGGATTTAAATTTTATAGATGGCGTTACGTGGTAGTGATTTATAGTGGTAAATGTATCAGAAAAGTAATAAAAAATTAAAACTTATTAAATTAACAGTTATCGAGACACAATTTATATTTAACAAAAAAGAAAAAAGTTGAGAAATTTAATTCGTTCAAATGGGGTCGAACCACCGACCTAAAATTATCGAACGAAACATTTCATCATGACGCTTACCATTAGGCCAGCTAATACCATGCCCATGAAGTTGAGAACTAGTTAGTATTGATTGACTGACTATTTAAAGTAGCTAATCTTAACCTACTTCCAAATGACCTAGAAGGATGAAAGGGGTTTGAAGATTTTGGAGTGGAGAGTGCTCTACAACTTTTTTTTTTTAAATTTTCCGAAAGTGGCGGCAGTCAATGAAACCTTCACTAATCTATAGTTCAGGTCAAAACAAATAGAAAAAATAGATGACAAAAAAAATGATAAATCGTCACGTTTCCGAGATATAGGCTGTCAAAAATAGACTAGTGGCGCCAGTAACTATTGGAACAAGAAAAACTGTGTTTTAGTGTTATTAAATGGCACATATTGTATTTGAAATTGATACTAGAAGATAAATAAAGTATCCTGGCTTATTTTAGCAAAGCCCCTCCCTCCCCCCAAGATGCTCAGATTATAATTTTTATTATTTTAGGTATAAATATGGTGGGAATTTATAGTTGTTGAAAAATAAGAGTTTTTGAAACAACCTATGTCAACCAACTCCCAAAAGCATGGCCCCCTCAAGTACTCCCTACCGTTTATTTTGTTACTGCGCTGCTCTGCATACGTGCTAAATGGGGTACTGGAGGGCGGGATGTGGCTGTGCGAGGAAGATGCGCTTCGAAGATGCGCATCTCGAACTATGCTACGTATCTCGATAATATAAAAAAAATAGGTAAAAAAACTTTTTAAGTTAAACGGTTTTATGTTAAACATACATTGCAATGTTTAAGATAAATGTACTAAAAACCAAAAAATAATAAAATAGACACAGTCGTGGGAATTATAAACATATGCATAGACTAGACTAAAATAAAACCGTGGGGCACGTCAATTGTCTACAAATTATCGACTTAATGTGCGATAGAAGAATCGTTTAATTCGTCGTTAGGCAGTTGGCCCGCAGACGGTGAGGAAATTACTTACTATTTTCTTGCTCATGGAAATTCCAATAGTTATACACTCCATGTAAATAAAAGAGATGTTTCAACTAGTTTATCGTTGGACATTCACATCACACTGCTGGCTGGCGAAGAATCGTTTCAGTGCTCGTAGTTTGTCTTTAATCGACAAAACATATGATAAAAGTACTACTCGCTCAACACTATGAAACCCTAAAACTCGCTTATAATCGAGCTTGCTAGCTTTTTTCCACATTCTAGCCCTACTTATCACACGTCCATCGTTGTCGGTTGAACAACTGCCTTATTATAGTGTAACATTACAAAACAAACATTTTAATCAACGATTGTAGACAATTGACGTTCCCCACGGTTTTATTTTAGTCTAGTCTATGCATATGTTTATAATTCCCACGACTGTGTCTATTTTATTATTTTTTGGTTTTTAGTACATTTATCTTAAACATTGCAATGTATGTTTAACATAAAACCGTTTAACTTAAAAAGTTTTTTTACCTATTTTTATTTTCTAGTTTTTAGTTTTTATTTCGCATTCTGTTTAATTCATTTAGTGCTTCATTATTGCAAGGTTTCTTGCCCGTTAGTTTATTGCAGTCCAACTCCTCTATACGTAGTCCCTGCAAAGCTCTTACTCTACAAAGAGCCACGTAGGCTTGACCTTCTTCAAACAGTTTCGCACCTAAGTATACGATTGCGTGATCCACAGTGCTGCCCTGCATAAATCTTGACTTGGGTGGTGGATTCAGGCTGGATTAATCAGATACCTGAATTACAGATTCAATTTCTAAATTTAAATCTTATTATTATACGCCATTTAGTGGCTGCGCCCATCTAAAATATTGAGGTTGTATAGTGCACTGAATTCTTCTTGGCAAGCCCTTTTATTTGATACCCATATTGGTGGGATTGATAAAAAATTGTTATCAGCCATTTGGTAGCGGCGGCCATCTTAGATTTCAATTTTGCATAGTAAATTGTATTCCACTTGTTGAGACCTTTCATTTGATACCCATATTGATGGGATTGATAAAACCTAAGTTATCCGCCATTTTGTAGCGGCCGCCATCTTGGATTTTAATTTTATATAGTACATTGTATTCTACTGGTTGAGCAATTTCATTTGATACCCATATTGATGGGATTGATAAAACCTAAGTTATCCGTGATTTTGTAGCGGCCGCCATCTTGGATTTTAATTTTATATAGTACATTGTATTCTACTGGTTGAGCACTTTCATTTGATACCCATATTGATGGGATTGATAAAACCTACGTTATCCGCCATTTTGTAGCGGCCGCCATCTTGGATTTCAATATTTTATAGTATATTGTATTCTGCTCGTTGAGCCCTTTCATTTGATACCCATATTGATGGGATTAATAAAACCTAAATTATCCGCCATTTTGTAGCGGCGGCCATCTTGAATTTATAATAATAATGAATAAACATAATTGTATTGTCACCAAAATCCAAAGTGTATACAAAATTTCAGATTAATCGGTTGACAGGAAGAGGGTGAAATTTGAATTACTAAATTTGACCCAAGAAAACAAACGGGGTGAGCTAAATAAAACCGTTTAATAAAAACATAGCTTTGCTCGATAGCACGCATCCATATCCCGCATCTATAGCACACATCCATAGCACGCATCCTTTTATGTGAAAAACATAGCTTAGCTGAATCCATTTCCACAATACAATGAATATGATTGGTGGATTTCAAACGCATCCGTAGCAACGTAGCATAGCACATCTCTGGTGGAAAAGCACACTATATCTCGGAAACGTCACGCTTTATCAATTATTTTTCATCTACTTATATTTTCGATTTGTATTGACTTGAATTATCGATTAATGCAGGTGTTTCTTAGACTGCCGCCATTTTTGTGGAAAAAAGTACCATACACATGTTTAGGTAGGACATTATATTCAAACCCCTTTTGGAATCCAGCTCGGTAATTACGAGTAAGCAAAGGAAAAATACATTTGCTTACTTTAGGTATTTATACAACCCGTTCACTATAAGTTTGCCGCTGTTGTCTCACTCACTCAGTCCTAGTTCCAGTGAGAAAACGCCACACTGACGTCATTAGCAGCAAACTTACGTTGTACTTCTATAGTGCGTTTTTAAGAATATCTATGAAACGCATGCACTATACGACGCAGCGGAAAAGCAAAAAACAGAACTAAATCTTACTACTTGCCTAGTTCTCTGTACAAAAAGTAATGATATCCCACCAAAAACATAAATGTGAAAAAGGGTGGCCAATTCAATATAAAAATTATGTTGAAAGCTCTGCCGTAAAAAGTATGGAGATCTAAATGAGTGCCAATTCATAGGTATGCAAAATCGGAATATGAATTTTTATAGAAAAAAAAATATGCCTATTATGCACAAGTATTAATAAACTCTATTTCTTTGCTTTGTAGGATAACTTAAAACAATTGCTGTTATTAAAAATATATCCCACCAAAAACATAAATGTGAAAAAGGGTGGCCAATTCAATATAAAAATTATGTTGAAAGCTCTGCCGTAAAAAGTATGGAGATCTAAATGAGTGCCAATTCATGGGTATGCAAAATCGGAATATGAATTTTTATAGAAAAAAAATATGCCTATTATGCACAAGTATTAATAAACTCTATTTCTTTGCTTTGTAGGATAACTTAAAACAATTGCTGTTATTAAAAATATATAAGATCTTATAGGAGGTTAGTTTATATTTGGCTAGTTTTCATTAAATCAGTCATTTTATTTATTATTCACAACTTTAATTCTGATGAAAACTGGCCAAATATAAACTAACCTCCTATAAGATCTTATATATTTTTAATAACAGCAATTGTTTTAAGTTATCCTACAAAGCAAAGAAATAGAGTTTATTAATACTTGTGCATAATAGGCATATTTTTTTTCTATAAAAATTCATATTCCGATTTTGCATACCCATGAATTGGCACTCATTTAGATCTCCATACTTTTTACGGCAGAGCTTTCAACATAATTTTTATATTGAATTGGCCACCCTTTTTCACATTTATGTTTTTGGTGGGATATATTTTTAATAACAGCAATTGTTTTAAGTTATCCTACAAAGCAAAGAAATAGAGTTTATTAATACTTGTGCATAATAGGCATATTTTTTTTTCTATAAAAATTCATATTCCGATTTTGCATACCTATGAATTGGCACTCATTTAGATCTCCATACTTTTTACGGCAGAGCTTTCAACATAATTTTTATATTGAATTGGCCACCCTTTTTCACATTTATGTTTTTGGTGGGATTATATATACATGTAACCCTTATAACATTATGATGTGAGTACCGTTAATTTGAAATTTGTTTAAACTGTTAGTAAAATGAAGTATTCGTTAAAAGTATTTTACATAAAATAAACTTATTCCAGAGAACTTGTCAAATTAAATATTTATCGGAATGCAAGTGAATAGTTTTTTTTTTTTTGTGAACTTTTGTTACTTAGGTATTTATGTAGGTTTTATGGAATAAATATTAAATGTATTTAACATTTTGGATCAAGGTGACAGCTGACATACACAAAAAATACCTTACATTAAGTAAATAACAAACACACTTTGTAATAATTTTTAATAAGAAAAATTCATGAATTTTATATTTTTAATATTGATGTGTCCTCGGGTATCGATAGACTCGTAGGTGTAAGCATCCGAATTAGAATATTTAGGTGGTACCTAATTATAATATCAAAGTCTCCCTCGCACACTATCTAGGCATACTATCAAGCCTATTTAGAATCTTATTAAATAGTTCAAGGTGTTGTTTTATTGGCGCGTGTACACCTTTGTTACATTTTGAATCCGCTCATAATTAAACAATAGACACTATAGGTAATATATCGTGTTAGAACTAATGAAATAAAAATCTTAATTAACCATGTAACCTTATGCTGAATTTAATTTCGCACGTTAAATAATTCAACTGAATATTTTGAATAGCAACTGAAAGTTATAGCAGTATATCGTTCTAATTTAAAGTAATCCGTTAACTAATGCATGTTGAACTTGGTAACACTAACCGACAATCTGTATATTAATGAGGTAGGTATCGATTTTAACAGGTACGTGATTTAGTGTATTTTGTAAAATTTGCATTTTAGTGTTTATGAAGTGCTGTTAATAAAAGTGTGGAACAAACAGCGCTGGAGGTAACCCGCGCCGAGCGCCGCTGGTGCTCGTACCATCCAACTCTTGCAAATTGCGCTAAGCTGCGGAGCGCGGCCGTTTAACAAGAACCTGCGCGGATGCAGTTCCGCCCACTCTTAAGGAGAATGTCTGCACTCTTATATCACTTTCATATGCCAATAATCACGTTAAATAGCCTTGCCTATTTCACTTACGATACTGCCTTAAAACTACTCACCTTCTATCACAACTTCATCGTTTTGGAAAAAATAGTCGGCTGTGAGTCATTACCCTATCGTTTAATATCATGTCTATTGTTCTAATTTTTATTCATTTATTTTTGCATATGTTTGCCTATACCATGTAAGTAGTTTGTACATCGTAACCACACGTTATATCAATGTTAATGCCATTACAAGTACACAAAGAGCTTTTTTGCCATTATTGAATAAAATATACTACTCAGTAACAAATAACGTGTAGTAAAAGTATATTGTAGTTTTTGTATGACCAATCGATACATTATTTATTGAGTGTTGTGTTCAAGAAAAAGTATAAGTAAACGTTATTTAAATGCTACAATTACCTAACATGGCTTTATAATCCAAATATTTTAATGACATTTAAAGAAACGGAATAAAAATCGATTTAACTTTTAATGAAACATACTTGTAGGTACATGTCGTAAAAATTTTGTTGTCAGCTTGGAATTATTCAAAAATTCAGGCAGGTCCTTAAATAATGCGCTAGAGGCATGATGAGAGCTTGCGAACAAAACTATGTGGCGGCGAGGAATAGCGGTGCAAGCATTGCGCCCCCTGCCACCCCGCGCCTGCTGTCCTCCCCTCGCCCATCTGCTCCCAGGTAGGACATAGCTGAACACCAATCTCATCCACACAATAGACCCCACTTCTACAGCTAAATGCTTTTCCTTATTCACCACTTCGGTGACGCAGCGTGACCGAAGCATAAAATTTTTGACTTACGATCTCTCGTTTGAGTCATCTTTCAACACCGTTCCAAACAAAGTGTAAATCTGGGATGATACTCCTGTCATAATTAGATGCATAGGGTGAGATGAAACACTGATGGGTTATACTTAGAATTGGTTGGTGCTTCGTTCGGTCTTCTGTACGCAGTAGTTTTAGCTGCAACAGTTGAATATGTGATGCAATATAATGTTAATAAAACTCAATTTAGGAATGTTGTCGACCAGATTAATAATTTAGTGGCAAGTGAGTGCAAATAAAATTGTTTCTGATAATATAGGTAGTTATTTAACTAAATCAAATAAACTAAACCCTAATATCCTAATCTTAATATTAATGTAGATAGCAATGTTTGTGCCGATGGATGGGTGTATCGATGGATGTGAGGATATTAGTTGCGTTTACTCGCAAAAGCGATTTTAATGCAACGTTACAATTTTGTAGCTTGCACATCAGTTTTAATAATATTGTGTAAGATTTATGTATGATACATGTATAATACATCTATGCATGTATATATGCATAGATACGAAGTCGCGGGCAGCGTCTAGTTTGAAATAACCAAGCAACACGTGACAACCAACAACAACCCAACTGATTTTACTCGTAAAACAAAAATAGTAACATGAATTTTTAAAGATCTTAATTTTATTATGCTGGTTAGTATCGATATATTTTATTTAAGATCACATAGATAACTATTTAAATTACTAAATTTAAAACGTACGTAATTAGGTAAATCAAAATGCAAAATCATTATAAATTGAAACGTTTTGAGGAAAGCTAAGCAAAGATGGTCAACAAAGATACAGTTTCCACCTAATTTTATTTTCTAAATGGAGGTCCAGAACAATAACAATTTAAATTATTGATAGGCGACGTTGGAGCTCGTTTTTGTGTGCTACTTAAAATCTACCTCTGTATCCCAATACCTTCGTTAGTATGTGATCCGATCACAGTTTTGTTGTAAAGATTATGTCTTAAAGAAACCTCCATCCGGTCTTTGAGTGCGACCGGCACACACGAGATACAACCTCAGCATCAGTTTCAAGAATAACGCTAACTCTTATTAGAATAGTCCTGTTTTTTTCATAATTAGAAAACAAAACTACGCAAATTAACATATTGTAATACAATCGGAAATTAGTAATTATATTTTTTTTTGCTACGAAGCAAAATATGTAATTTTAATTATTTATTTATTTATACAAATCAATTCGAACATTTATCAGGTGAATATTCTGCAATATATTAAAAGTTCGTATTTTTTTTCTTATAAGTACTTAAGTGTTTGAATAAGAAATATCCGGTCCTGGATCTTAAGCATCAAATGCGATGTATGCACGGCGTGTAGTGGTCAACATCGGTCCTCCAATGTCGGACATGTCGCTCCTATCTGTTTCGATGCATTTGTCGTTTAAACACCAACCTGTAATAAATCAGACGGAATGTATTTCAACTCTAATAAGCCTTACGAACCACATCGCACTAAACTAATTTCAACTCTGCTGCCTTCCGTTAAATATTATAACAGCCCAAAACAACCATGTGACTTTTGACTCCCACACATAAGCTAATTTAAGCCTATCTCGAGTCCACTACGAACACTCTTCATTCAATACTTTAAATGAGATTCTTATCGTTCGTCCTTAAATAGATTAGTAGATTAATGATGTCCGTAATAATTAATAATGGATCGTGAATTTTATAACAACAATAAAAGCGGTTCGGTCGTCATCGTAAACTGTGCCTTGCAGTTTGTTGTTTTGAATCCTTTAGCTTTACGATCCGTCAATACGTTCCATATATTTACCGCGTCTTAATTACGCTTGCCGGCGTTATCGTCTTCACTTTTATTACACTTCATTTTTTTCTTTCCATCTAAGTCCTCTTTACTGACGGTACGATGACTTTAATTTGAGCATTGTATTGCTACAAGTATACTTTTTAAACTATAATCACTTACGTGATTCTACCTTTACTTTTTATTGTATAATATGTAAGTTTATTAACTTCATTTAAAATTGTGTAGGCACTTACTTCTTTAGTATTACTTACCATATTCCTTTTTATGGCAACCTTTGTTTTTTATAAAACCGATTATTAAGACTGCTTCGACAGTAGGTAAGACCTATTATTATATGTTTGATTTATTAATTTATCAACCGTTACAATCAATGAATAAACATCAATATAATCAATGAATAAATATTAAAGCAATAGATGTATTGCTAAAATATACTAAGTAAAGCATTAATAGAAAGAAGATACAAGGAGATAAAAGTAATTAAATAGATGAGTAAGTCAAAAATTATGTACGAGTACAAGCTTAACGTACGACGATCAACTGACAAGCCTTAAACAGTTAAGCCCTTTTTTGAAAAAAGAAAAAAAAGAGATGCCCCTAATTGATGCGTCGTCTTTGTTTAGTTTAATTCTAACATGGTTTTCCCATTAAAGTGGTCAGGAACCGGGCTTGTGTAGAAGATAAGACTGAGTCTTTTACTTGTTTTAGGTTATAATATTATGAAGTTGGGGCCGTGAGCGTTAAGAGCGAAGAGCGACCCTCGCGTTTAACCCTAGTCGGAGTCGCGCGATGTCGCCGATGTCGCAGCTCACTGTGTCCTCCGCTCGTCGTCGGTCGCCGCGCCCGCCACACACTCGCTGAGGACAAATGAGTGAATCACGCAGTCGGCTCCGACGCGTTTTTACACCACCGGTGTCCCTGGGGCGTTCGTTCGACTCTTGTATTGAGAATTGATATGTTTTGCGCTAAGTGCTTAAGTGCTTGGGGCTTTCGAGTTTCGGAGATGAATACACTACGCTGATTTGCTTTAATTTTAATAACAATATTTTTATCTTGGGTTTTATAATAAATTCATTCAATCACTTCTCTATGCATCGACATAACTTTTCCCATTAAAACTATCTATATTTACATATTTACCTTTCTGTCCCAAAGGCGTGCATTTTTTTTATAATAAAAAAATTTTTGCCAAAAAAGAAACAACTTCAAAACGGAAACTAAAAAGTATGAAATAAATTAACTTGTACAGAAATTTCGAGTTTATAAGTGATTAAAAGAAACATAAACAATTAAATAATTATGCCTTTAAAATTTTTGAAGACGGTGCCAAGTAAAACAATAACTAGATATAGGTAATATAGGTACATATAATCAATCTTTTTCACATCTCAAGGTGGCACCGTCTTCAAAAATTTTAAAGACATAATTATTTAATTGTTTATGTTTCTTTTAATCACTTATAAACTCGAAATTTCTGTACAAGTTAATTTATTTCATACTTTTTAGTTTCCGTTTTGAAGTTGTTTCTTTTTTGGCAAAAATTTTTTATTTCACATTTTTTAGTTTCCATTGACTGTCTTTCATTTTCATTATCAGACCCCTAATAACAGTCACAACCCATTTAGATGAAAGGTCTCAATAATAGAAGTTAATCAAGCCCAAACACAAAGTACTTGCTGTAAGCCGTTGTCGAGTTCCCTCGACTGCCCTTCCGCTCCATCATCAGGTCAACGTCAGACCCTCATTAAATATTAGGGCTTTAAAATTCTTATTATTGCATAATATTAAGAAACACACTAGTCACGATGCAATTTTTTCGAGTGTTTCCCTCGATATCTCCAGGTTTCCACCATCAGGTCCTGGTTTCCTTACCATGGGATCACCCTTGGAATACTCCCTTTCCAACAAAAAAAGAATCATCAAAATCGGTTTATGGACGACGAAGTTGTGTGAAGAAACAAAAGAAACAGACTAGTCGAAAATACAGTTTTTTCGAGATTTTCCCTCGATTTCTCCAGGATTCCACCATCAGATCCTGGTTTCCTCACCATGGGACCACCCTCGGGATACCCCCTTTCCAACAAAAAAAGAATCATCAAAATCGGTTCATAAACGACGAAGTTTTGCGTGGACACACATAAAAAAATAAAATAAATATACGGTCGAATTGAGAAACTCCTCCTTTTTTTTGAAGTCGTTTAAAAATAACCCGTAGGTAATATTGACTGTCAAATAAACGGTTTACAATAAATATACCTACCTACTCGTTTATTATCGACATTCTCTTAATAATGAAATCCCCCGAGCTCTTAGCTCTTAGTCCTTACTTAGCTAGTGTCAAAATTTGCTCTATTAACGATTTTATTTAACGATTGTTTTCTAAAATTATTTTACTAGATGAATACTTTATTTCTATATCATCCTTATAATAGATGTACACCTGATCGGTTCCCAAGCAAGTTGGACCCGCGAAGACATCTCGGCACCTCTTGAAAGTTTTTGGATTACCTATCTTCGTTTTACGTGTATTAACAGGTGGGTCGTGTCCGGTCGCGCGTTCAATCTTCGGTGTCGTGTCGTCCCACTCTCCTTTATCAGCCCACGGTCAATGCTCGATAATTTTATTACAGAAGTTTTGTCAAATTACCTGTGCTTTCAATTTAAATTAAATGATACTTGTCTTCTCTGATACGAAGCATGAATTTATTTTCGATGTTGATTTCACTTTTAGGCTGGATCGGTACTTAAGTGTTTATTCGTCTCGATTGTATTAAATTAAGTAGGTAGCTTCTTGCAGAGTTCACAAGAATACGTTTTATTAAGGTCTTTGATTAAATCAAGAAATTGTCAGTATTTTTTTTTAATAAAGGTACTTAACTATAAAACCATAATCTGCGATAAAAGTAGATTCATAATCTAAGAGCAATCCATCTCCAAAACATGGCTCTCCAAATGTAGCGCTACCATCAAACAAGCTCCACTTTAAAGCCCCTTGGGTTTCAGGAATGACACTGTAAACAAAAGTATCATATAAGTTTATTAATTACACGACCCCTCTGGCAAAAGTAGGGTTTCCATCCATTTCCACATGTTTGGAACACCTCTGGGACATGCCAAGGGTACTCTCCAATAATTTTGGTTACCTTCATTTTAGTTTCACTATTATTTATCCTAATGAAGATTAATCATCATATTCACTTCATGTCGATGTTTACGTAAGTAACCTTGTAGTGCAGAAACATTCAATAAATATAATAAATAATCATCGACTATCCATAAAAAATATGACTATCTATTTTATCGCAGCTGTGTAAAAACAATACTCAATATGTTGTATAAGTAGTGTAGAAAAATTCAATGGAAAAGATGTCCTAAAGCTGGTGGTATAATGGATCCCGTGCACAGTCTCCATGAATATTAATTACTGGATACCGAAAAGCTTTAGAACGCTCAAGGAGGGAAAGTTTTACAAAGAGCTTTTATTATTTCAGAAGTATCGTTTATGTGGTGAAACGAATTATGCTCACTTGGCTGTGTTGGGGGAAAGTAAACCGTGTTTAGACGTCGATAGAGTGTACTTTGTGATGTGACGTTTGTCATTTATCATAACTCGATAAACAAATGGCGGAAGAAAGTCAATAGAGTAGGTGCTTGAGGGTAGGCTGTACTTACATAGCTCCATTGCTCGCCCGTCGCCCCGCCTTGACGAACAAATAACATCAAACCGACTTGCGACTTGCTGCCGCACACAATTGAAGATGTTTTGGCGAATACTTTGGTGAGATGTTCTAGTAATCGCCAGTGAATTGAAAATCCCAGCCTATAAGCAACTGAAACACAACAAATGGAATAAGCACTAAGGTAAGAGACGACGTAGAAAACTTTTAGATATTTTTTTGTACAATCATTTATAAACGTAAACAAGTACCTACAAATGTGAGTACTTAAGTCCGAAATTAATAATAAGATGACATTCAAGTGAACAACTTTGGCTTCTTACTTGTTATTGAAGTCAACAGTCGTTTATTTCAAATTGTATCAAAAGCACAATAAAAAATAAAACGCGCAAATCAGAACTTTTAAACCGTATGACTTTGAGAAAGCTTTGGTTCAATGATATGATAAAGTCATACGACCCCTAGGTTGTATTGTAAAGGATATGTAAAATAACAAAAAGAGACACGTCTCTGTGTGATGGACAAAGATCCTCAGGCGTTTTTGAAACATCTTAAGTCGCAGGACTCACTTAAATTTTCCCCAAGGCTTCTTTGTGTGAAGGCAGACGCTGTTACAGCCCTGAAGTCAGCCGCGGGGTAAACATCCATCCATTAATATTACTTTAAAACCACCGAAGAACTCCTTGGCTTGCTTGCTGTGCGTTTTGTTCGAACCAAGTATTGTTAATTATGTGTTCACTTAATTACCTTCTTGTTAACTCACAAAATTATGAGAGGAAAATAAGAAGCTATGTAAGCAGGTAATACAAATGGTAATTCAATGTAAGTATAATTTGAGTGGGTACTATTACTCATTTTGTGCATTCAATACAGAAACTACTAGATTTTTTATTAAAATTACTTACAATTGCCCGAATTTCTGTAGACAAAAGGAAATAATAGGTATCATAAACCTAAGTACATATTGTTGGGCCGCCGAAACAACGGCTTGTAATGCTCGCAAGGTACACGAGGCCCGAGGTCGAGGAGTTATTATTTAAAGTAATTATTTAATTAACACGGTGTCACGGAGTCTTACCCTCTTAAGTGAGTTGGGGCAACAAGGAATCAAGTACGGAGCTAATGTTAACACGCGCATACGCGGCGGTTATTGTTCCCGACGCCCGGAGGCACCCCGCGGCGGTATTTATGGCCTCTATACCCAACTTTTGGCACACACACCCGAACTATGACTGTTAACAATGTTTCTCTTACCCCTCGCTTTTAACGTCATTAGCTGTACGAGATTTTGTACGCGAGCATAATACGTACTTATTTTCATAATTCATTCTGCCATGTTTTCAGTTTGCCCTTCATAACGGATCCATTTAATAATTGTGGGAAATAATATTGTGACTTATTTATTATTGGCAATATTTTATAAGTTTTGTTACAAAAGAAATAAAACGTGTTACTTAGTGCAAACAAAAACTGGTTACGTACGATGTTTTATTTTTCATCAACTAATGGTAATGGTAAAATGGTAATTGCGCCTCATTAAGTAAACAAAAAGAATGGGTAAAGTAATTCGACTCGCCTTAAAATAATAGACCATAGTGGAAGATAAGCAAGTAAACTTGAATTATTCTAATGTTTTTAATTTGCTCATTAACAGTAAATAATGTTACTTAAACTTTCATTTAAACAATAAAAAGAAATTCATCACATTTAAATGCGTGCTCCACTGAGACGGCGAACGTCAAAGAGTACTAAAGCTGTGCGCCTTTAAATTCATAACTTTTAATTAACTGGAATGCTAACACAATTACAGGCTTTATAGTCGTATCAAATTTTCCGAAACGGACCGTTCACCGTCGTAAAATGTGAGAATGATTACAAATTTTAAAACAAAGCATTGTAACGTGGAATTTAGTGCTCGAAGCAGCTGGCGTCGCGCTTAAGGGAAGCTTTAGGGCTCGTTCTGAGCTGGGAATGGCTCGTAGCAGCCTCCGTTTGCTCGACTCGGTGTTAATTTGTCGCGACATAAGGAACAGATGTTTGGAACGCCCGTTTCTACGTCGTCAGCCCGAGCTCTATGCTCTTTCTAGTTTTACTAAACGTACTCGTACCTACCTAACATAAAGCACGTGTTACTACTATTCTGTATCCCTATTTGTAAAAAGTTTAGGTAATTATTTCAGTTTCATTATTTCGTTTTTCAGTTATAAGGTTTTATTTACCTCCTACCTTTATGCAAACAGAAACAGACATAACTTTGTATCTATATAAATATAGCTAAGGTACATACATCTTAATTTACGTACTTATTTTCCTATATTCAAGTTCACCAATAACAAAGAACCCTTTTTAGGTAAATATTGTAAGGAACTTTCGTAGGTTAGTTACTTGAAAGGAACTCTCAGTTAGTTGATAATTTAATCCCCCTGATTTACATTCGAACTAGATTCATCCCGGTGCCGGCGGCGGTGTCTAAAAATTTTAATAACAAAATAACTTGGCAACTTCGTCTCGTCAAAATAATAGCAAAGTTGGAAGTAATATTATAAGACAAAATTTTATGCATAACAAGGGGAGCCCTTTGAGAGGGGTGAGGAGAGCAAGGGGGGAAGATAAAAGAGGGTTAGCACTTGTCGACCTGCCTAGACAGAAATGAAACGTCGCCTCTTATGAAGACGAACAACTTCACCAAACAAAATATACATTTTCTTTTTATCCCATAAAGATTTTAAAGCATTCGCGTTAATTTTTATTTATTGTTAGCACCGAGTCGTTTAATGTCTGCTTAAATTATCAAATGAAAAATTTGCTCACTTTTTTGTCTATGAAAAATTGATAAATTGTTTTTACTATTAAGTAATCTGTGCTCAAAGGTCTTGACTTTATGAATTTAACTTTTTATAGCGCTTGCTTTGAATGTTATTGTTATTTCATTTACTATGACTCCGCATAACTTAGAGGTAATTTGTTATCTATTAGCACAGTAAAACTAAAGTAGAATGCTTATGTAACACAGGTCTCGCGATAAGTGCTAAGTTATTAGCATTAACGCAAAACGATGTGACGTTTGTCCTTTCTACATGCTACGTCATCTGCATACCATCACGATTTACATATAACAACAAAATATATTAAAAACCTGTCATCGCGATTCAAGACACAGTTGTGAGCCGTCATCGACACCGGGCGCGGGTGATTAGCGGGGGCGGGCCGGGGCGCGGTGTGCCGGGGTACGGCGACAAGGAAAAAGGGCTACTCGGCAATAATTACTTTATATACCCCCAGTGAATAATTACTCCGGCCAGATATCAATTAGACGCAAACCCCAAATTAAAATCCTCGTTAATGAACCGAATATCTTTTTAGTTTTTTGCAAATGTATTCAAGGAAGTACCTAGATAAATCTCGGGGATCGCGTGTTCCTATATTTGTTTGAATTTATGTCTTTCATACTTGGTTTCGACCCATCTGAATAACGAGTTGGCATATCGAACTAGTCAATATGATATAAAAAAACGACCAGTTTGTCACAATTTCTCTCACAAGTCGTAAAACATTTTTTCCACTTCCTACTCAGGACGATGTAACGACTTAACACATGGTGAACTAAATTATGTTACCTACGTCTAAACGACAGCAAAATAAAAATGTCCAAACATTTGTATACATTAAATAAATTTATCATCCTGTTTCATTTATAAGTGTTGCAGTGAAAAGGAAGCTGCCGTGTGCACATGGGGAGCCGTCAAATCCCAAACGTATTATTTTTTCAATATCACCTCAGCGAGCTCGCTAATACAAGATAACGAAATTCACGACAATCAGATGAATGTTCGCGCCGCGTGAAATCAGGACTTTTGTGAGGAAAAAAGGCTGACATGAAACGTTGAGTCAACGAGAACTCGCGTGGGATGGACTAACACGTGTATGTGGGCAGACGAGGGTACGGACATGTGACGATACCTGTCAAAATATGACGACTCACATTCAGCTACAGATGTCACTATTGTCATCTTCCTAATCTCATTTAGAATCGTAGACCGTGAAAGTGTTCGGCGTGCGATTAACACATTTTCGTAACGAATTATTGGAAGGCTGTCAGTCGGTTTGCGTAATCTGTGACAGGAGAGTGGCAGGAGCAGTGGGGTGCGAGCTTAGAGCAGGCGACCTTATGGCCTGTCGCCTGCCGCATCCATGCATGAATTGCGCAGATAGCAATAGCTAGCCTGCTAGCTGCTAACAAACTGACAACTCGTGTACCTAAGCGTTGATTTGAAGCGATTGACTTGTCAGACCACTCAAATAACTTATTGCTCTTGCTGACATTGCACCATAAGTTGTGAGTACTACAACATTTGCAAAATGCAATATCCTAGCAATAAATGCATAGGTATATGTGCAGTAATTGAAGAAAACTCTTCTTTCCAATTACTTACCTATTTGACACAATCAAAAGAAACGTTTCGACGACTTTTCTCAAACTTTTCAAATATGCTTAGTATTAATTGTTAAATTGATAGTTTTACCAGCTTGAGGTAAATTGCTGAAATAAATCTAAAACACAGTTGGTTTCAATGTTTCCTCCCCAGTACATTTGTAAAGATACGGCTACTTAGTAAAATTAGAGGGTGGGGGAGAAGTGTCACACAAAAGTTATTTAGATGTTTACGTGTGCATCGTTGCATTAAATAAGCAACGAATCCCGGTAGGGGCTGGGATTCAACTTGGGACAATGAGTCTCCACTCGGCCCACCCGGGCGAAAAATACTATCAAATTTTATCGGCTGTACCTTCACCGCTGATATTACTCTGCAAAAAATAATTATAATAGTCCCTATAACAACATCTCTTTTAAAAATCTCGTTTTGACATATTCATTTGTGTTTATAACTTTAATTCATTTCGTTTTATAGGTTTGGTTTGAATGATATTTCTGTCTATCTAGATACTTACTTCTTTTATATTGGATAAGTATTGGAAATAAATGCTTTTGTTTTGGCATAATAAATCAGAATATTTTATCTGTTTACAAACTTATTACTGTAATTACAAATATTAATTACTTATACCTCATTGCAAACCTAATCATCGGTACTACATAATAGTTAGTTGCGAATCAGTGTTAATGTAGAGATAATGGTACGACAGAGGAGTTAATTGCAAGCAGCGGCGTGCACTCGACGCCAGGGGCTCCGTCTCCACACACTCCCTCGGGCTTCGTCCCCGCACCGGCTTCGCGCCTCCCGCCTCACCTCGACAGGCGACCTCTTAATCATTCACTCCTAATGGAAACCTATCTGCGACAATCGCATTTCGCTAAAATCCGCATGAAATTTAAATGATCCACTCAAAGAAAGGAAAGCAAAAAATCGTACGAAAAATGTTTGCCGAATTGTGTGTTACCTTGAACAATAGCAAAGCCACCAACGCTGACGCTGAGTTTCCCGCAGCGCGACTTATGAATAGAATAATGCGAGACTACACAAAACCCGTGCTCCGGGACCATCATCAATCAATGTTTTCGAAATGTTTCATTAGTAAACATTAAGATGTTTGCTTACATGTCCGAATGTTGTCCGCAGTAATATGGTCGGATTCCGTGAAATGATGGTTAGAGTATAAAATATTGCTATTAAAGATGTACGAGGGACAGCAAAAGATATTGAGTATAATCGCATCGCACGTTGGTTATTGGGTCGCCTGTAGCCTCGCAGTGGGCGTCTGGGCTACTGCTGCGTGAGAAAACATCATAACAAGGGCAGCTGGGCCAAGGATCTGTGGTAACTGCATTCAAGTCAGTTGGACACCGAACAAAAACCTACTCAAGAAAGTGAGATCTCAATTTATTTATGCAGAAAGAAAAAACTTTAGTTTAAACCAGTATGAAGGTACCTACATTTCGTCCTTGACTTATTTTCTAAAAGAGTGTTAAGATACCCTTTCTACTTTACGTATAATTTATATGTGTAATTACTCTTAATTTTGAATTTTCCACAACTTTATTCAGTTAATAACTCAAATTTCAAATAAAAAGGAACCTATTTACATCTTTTTAGTATTATAATAAAAACTCTTTACAAATCAATTATATTTTTTGCATTTATTTCATTCAAGTAGTTTATAAATGGTAATAACCGCCCCTAAAATTGACCACCATTAAATTCACTACTGGTCGGGAGCCCTTCGTCGTAACGCCTGATGAAAGTTTTAAGCTAACTCAAAGGTTATAAATTCTTGCTACCTGATTACAAACAGGCGCAGTGACGCATTGCCTAGTCTCGAAGTAAATTTCAGATTTTGAGACATTAATCTGTGGTTCTTTGAATTCGAAACTGAAAATTTCGAACTATATTTTTTAATAAGTTACCGTATCTTTTCAGTTTGTACAATAAAACCTTGTTAAGTACTCTTACCTAACTACGTAAAGCTACGAGTATTTTGGAACATTGTTCTCTTTAAATGCAACCTTTTAAATATTAATGAAGGTTAATTACCCACTCTACTCTATAATCAAATTAGTACCTTAATCAGTTTCTTGCATTATTTGTTTTATTAATTACTCTTATCCTACACCTTTCAGTTGAACATTGTGTTCGAAACTGAAAGGTGGAGAATTAGAGATAGGTATATTTACTTAAGAGTAACTATGAAACATTTATGTGTTTTAGTGGATAATCACATCCTGTTATGTAAAAGTAAGTAGGTACCGATAGTGAACATGCCTCAATGATCGATGACTTGTGGAACCAAGGACACCCACAAGCTCACATGAGTCTTTTCGTTGATATAAAGCTGTGGTATAGAAGCCGCTTCCGAGTCAAACTAATCTAAATCCCGACTTTAAAAGAGAACTGTACTTAAAACTGGCCTCTCTGTAGATGCTGCTGACAATCGAAATGTGTGAATACCTATAAAGTTTGAATTTTGATTCAAATGTCCAATAAATTTAGCAATGAAACAAAGAGAAATCGAGAACATAAAATAAGTTTATACTAATCTTAGGTGAGCTCTTTTGCAGTCGGTCGTACCAACTACGTGAACTGTATTGTCTCTTCCATTGGAAACGTATTCATTGGCGTGTGCTTAATGAAACACACATCTCGATACATCATTGATCGTGGCGCGATAGTCCGCGCGTCATGTTTACTAGACTCGACATGAACGCCCCATGTTGTTTCAACTCTCATTACCTACACAGATTAATGATGGCTTTAATCTTTATTTCAAAACACTAATAACTCAATAATTTTGTAATTTTGTTGTAGGTACCTATTAACTAGGTTCGCGTTGGTTGCAATGAATTGAATAGGAATTAGAATTCAAACACCACAACAGTGACTCAGAATTGGTTATGATTAGATTTAGTTTAGATAAGGAAACACTTTCGAGCCCCTGTACACTTAGTGGCCAGCGACCAGTGACGAGCGTTCAACACCAACACCATCGCAGCTTGTTCGCTCTGTGCGAAGGCACTGTTTTTTTGCGCTTGCTTTTTATTAGTCTGTCAATTAAAATGGGGTGTCATTATTACCATAGGAGCAGTCTCTCCATCATGCAATATCACTCGAAACTCAGATGTAGATGTAGGTACCTACTTTACTTAAAACCTATGTGGTTTTCAATGAGTATATTAAACTGTGCCAAACTTAATTACACTTTTATAAAATACTACCGTTAAATTCGTTCCCGTGCATTTCCAATCTACTTACACATACAATTATAGTAATAGCTTTATTTAAAAACGGTTATGGTTTTGTCGGTATAAATTAAATTTATTATACGCTTTTATTGCCTTCCCAATATTCAATCATTGGGTGATTAAAACTGGCAAACACAAATTTTGTTGTTCATCTGCTCCGTACGCCGCCGCTCGGTCGGAATCGCCATTAAATGAGTACTTTAAAAATAGCCCAGCCCATTCACTGTAGCTCACTGCAATTATTGCTTTCATTGACGACGCATAATAAATACGCTATACTCGAGAACTCTTTTTTAAATTAAGTTTTGCTCTTGTCAGTTTAAGCAATTTCCATGCTTGCTCTCACACTATCTTTAATACGTATACATTATAATAAACTGTACTTTTATGAGACCAACCATATCGGAGTATCGTCATTAGAGTCCAATGAAATGATTAA
Source organism: Anarsia innoxiella (assembly GCA_947563765.1). Classification (NCBI taxonomy): domain Eukaryota; kingdom Metazoa; phylum Arthropoda; class Insecta; order Lepidoptera; family Gelechiidae; genus Anarsia; species Anarsia innoxiella. The sequence goes on from OX387390.1 coordinate 8,028,005, forward strand.
TATTTCTCAGTAATTATTACGTCCTGACATGAGAGGTATTTCTAAAACATAACTGATAGAATTAAGAAGTCAGTTATTCATTTAAAAAAAGCAGGACTACTACTAGACTATTAAGCCTATGGCAGTTCTGCCTTTTTGTAATCTAAGTAATTATATGATAACTTTATATAAATACTTATTTAAAAGTTAACGTTTGTATAAAGTGCCTACTCGTAAAATAATTATTTTCATGCTATGTTCAAAGTCGTAGATATGTAATTATAACTAAGTAGTTATTTATATTAATATCCCTAAGAAATACTATTTACGATGTAAAAATGATACCTTACGTACCTACCTACCTATCATTTAAGTTAAACTACACCAAGTCTAAATTAAACAGATATAACGTATCTACTCGTAGATTTGCATAATTGAATGTGTGTATTGCACCTTCTATTTATCTATCTATATATATAAAAATTAAACCCGTTTTCCGTTGTCACGGCATCACGCCTGAACGGCTGGACCGATTTCGCTAATTCTTTTTTTAAATGTTCATTGAAGTCCAAGGATGGTTCTTACGGTGAGAAAAATTCGAATAATTGCCGGGAAAGCCCTAAAACAGACCTTTTCATTTTCCCATACAAATGTTTTCTTACTAAAATGTAGAGTCAATTTGAACTTTATTCCTACACAATAAAGTTCATTCTAAGGCGGGACGAAGTTCGCCGGGACAGCTAGTATTACCACAGATTACCTAATAGTTACTACGTAACAGATACTTCACTCAGAAGAAAATATCCAATACCTATCGCTTTAACAGTGCGCAATAGCCCAACTGTCACGTCAGAAACCACTGCATGCTAAAATGTGCCTAAATACTCAAGCGTATAGTTGAGATTGCTTCGCACCCCACGACTCCGTAAAAATCGCGGGGCTGCCTCTTCGATAAAATTAAATTAACAAAACGTTTTTTGACTAAGTTATTGAGAACTATGAATATGTTCCGACTTATATGGGGCAGTTTAAAATTGTATCGTTTTTAATATATTTATTTTTAACATGTTTTTATTTTTAATTTTTAATGCTTCTGAATTCTCGGTTATTATTATGTTTTTAATTAAAAAAAATGTAATTATTAAAAAATATAAACATTCAAAACAAACAAAAAAAGGAATGGATCTATCAAAATTTGAACAACGTGCGAGCGCTTCGCTTTGACAACCGCGCTTCGCTTGGTCCGCAAGCGGCCCGCTGAGCGGTAGGTATTTATAGCGCGCAAGTACATAGAGTGACGGAGGCCTGGTATTACATATATCAAAAGAGTGAATCAAATTAGGTAGGTACGAATTCTGTGCTGAATCTTTCGAGTCAATATTTTAAAAGAAATACCTAGGTACAGAATTTGTGAAATAAATATGTTAGTAAGCAAAATCTTTTTAAGAATCTCAATCTTATTCTTTTGCCTCCAGACTTGTGTGTTTTATTCTTCAAGTTAGCAGATAGTGCAAAATACGTACTTAAGTATGTATATCCTATTTAGGTCTGACTATAAATTATGTATCATTGTTTAAGAACTTAGATCATAGATTATCATATCGCGTAGGTAGGTACTTTATATTATGACCGAAATTAATATCTTCGTATGTAGATAGGATATAAATAAATCAGAATAGGGACCGACTAAGTTCTTGATCTCGTACTTACTTGTATTATTTTTAAATTATAATCTATGTCAAAGGTTGGACAGAGTAGATAATTCTCTGCATTTTTTAAACTTTTATACAAACATTCCATATATTTTTTTATTTAAGCACATGTTCGAAGAATTCCCTAATAATAATTTTATTACAACTTACATTCATTAATCTCCAGATGAATTATAATTTATAATGGCTTACGAGTCCAGCATCAATAAATTTTAAGCAGAGTATTGAAAAGTCCAAAGTTATGATAAATAAATAACAACATGATACCGAGGAAGGCAAACAAACAAACATAGGTCACCTCCCGGAGATCGGCGCGCGTGCCACGGATTAGTCGTATTTTCATATCAAAGGGCCTGCTCAGTTTTATGAATTACTTCTATTTGGGCCCCAACGTAATGTCTTTGTTTGTCTGACGGCGTCAAGGGACGACGCTTTGCGTGGGAGAATTTAATTTGTTGCATTTTTCATTTAATCGCAATGGGGTGAAAATTCAGTCATAATACCGTGTTGGGAGCAACGTTCTTATCGCACGTTTGCATAGTCGGTTCTTTAGCGCGCCTCTTATGTGTAATGGGTGCCTAACATAAGTAATTATGGGGGTTGTTGACTGGCTCAACTCAGATAAGTAAGTCATCGCCTGAATTATATCATGATAATGTCGCTGTTGAACGAATACAACTGCAACATATTATGTCATTGAAATAGCATTGCCACATCAACGATGAAATGAATATATCTGTAGATATTTCTGGTAAATTCAACTCGCACGTCATAGGTAAATTAGTTACGCTAATTTTGGTAGAACAGTAATATGTCATTAATCCGGTTTTGCGAATGGATCATGTGGCTATTCAGGGACCACCGGCACCGAGCATTGTCAGATTTGTCCCTATTTCCATGAATTTTGTTTATTCAACATTGGTCCTTTCTGTGCTGTTTTGTGTTTTTTAGATATAGTTGATTTATCCCCGCCCATTAGGTCACGGTGAGTAATGCAGCCAGATCGGGCCCGCGCCCCGGGGCGTCCGATCCGTTCGCGTAGATAGCGACTACACGTGTTGTCAACTTGTATGTTTTCATTCAAATACCGTTCATATTTGATAAATTTAACATTTTACATTAGTATGATATCTCGATAATGACGCCATTTTATTTGGAGGTGTTAGTTAATAAAGTTTTTGATGTCGATGAGATTTTTTATGCCATAACTAGTTTGCGGCGCTGTTAGGTAGTTTATGATCTGTTCTATGTTCTTCATTTTTCATTGATAAGATACAAAAACTTTCTGTATTAACTACACTTCAGTAATTAGTGTTTTGTGCATACTTATAATAACCCAAACGCTTCTTTTCTACTCTTTGGATGCTAATTGGTAAACATTGAATGTCTTATTCAAAGTGAGACTTAGTAAATGTAGAATTGGGTACCCTTATTTAAACATAGGTACTTTCCTAAAGTGTCGAGTATCGAACACAAGGCCCGAAGTGGGTCGCACCGAGTCTAGAGCTCAAACCACAAAGGTCGTGTTACTCTAAGCGAATACATCTCAACTTTCTTTCCACTTGCAGCCACTTTACAACTTTAGTTTGTTCTTTTAAGTACATATTTTCATCACCACGGGTATCCCATTTGTTATTTTTACCTTGTTGCAGATTGTAATACATATTTTTTGACTTTTAGAGTTTTAAAAATATGTTTTATAGCTTTATCCGTTCGCACAAAATTGTAGTTCACCCGTCTTCAACTCTTGCATCACTTAATTAAATAAATAATTGAAAAAAAAAATCTACAAATAAAATCGAGAGCTACAAGAATCAGCCACCGATTGTTTCTTGTGTTGGTCCAGTGCCCTTTAAAACGCCGAGTCATCAGGTGTTAGGAACGTTTATAAATAATTTAAACAAATCAACAAAATACTATTATTATAAACAAAGGCAACTTGTCACCCAACGTAAGCGTTTTTATTCGTCGTGCATTTTTGTAACAAGAGTTTTTGTGGTGAGACGATGTAGGAAGGAAGCCTCTGCGGGGGGCCCGAGCCCTCCCGGGGCATGCGTACACAAAACATTTCGTGATCCATAAAGACAAAAGAAAAATTAAGATCGGTAGAACTCTTGGGACGCAATGCTTATAAGTAAGTATAGTAAACTCATTCTCTCATGTCAAAGGAAGCATCTTCATCTTACAGCATGGAAACGAGAACCGAGTCGCCAACATTTTCCAGATAATCCAATTAGATGTGTAATGGTTTCTAGGGTTTGCATGCTTGCATAACACATTATATAATGTTCTTTTATTTGTACAGAGAACTTTGCATTGGTTTTGTTATTGTTAAAAAAAATGTAGCGGTTGCTGTTAGATTTAAATGATTATTTACTTCGACATTCCTTATGGTAATGATCTGGAACATCATTGTGAACAAAATGTTTCGTTCGATGAAAAAACTTGCATTTCTACTAATACTAATATTAGTGATGTGCAAAACAAACAGAGTGAGTGAAGTAGAGCCTATAGTAAGGTGTTGCAGTCCGGAAATCATTGTTATAATAAAGAGCCGCGCGAGAAAGCGGCCGCACGCTGCGTGATAGATGCCCACAGCCGAGCGACAAAAAAATAACAAAATCGACTTAGCAAACATGTTTAATAAAATGAATGACTCGCTCGTATATCTTCACCTGCTTAGTATGACATAAATTATAATAACATTATGTTGTACACGTTTAAGAAGTCCCAACAAATTCTTTTTCATTAGAAAATAAGACGTTTCAAAAAAATATTGTCCGAGTTATTAAGATGACTTCGGAATAGAATGATTTTCTTTTTTCATTCCAACAACCGAGGAATTGTTAGTCCTTTTATGATAGCTCTACGCGTTCGTTGCTTTCCCCACAATATGATGGTAACTTTTAGTTTGTACCTACATTTTTCTTCTTCTCTTATTATAATCTTGTAAGTCAATGATTAATGTATCCAATGCCTACTCTAATAGGTACTAAGCAGGTATTTTTCAACAGGAACTCTATCAATTTTATACTAAGTAGTGTATTTTTGATACTAAATAAGTACAAATTTAGATGAGGACCAAAATTTCTCATATTTAGGCATAGTAACAAAAGCTCTGTTGCATTAGGGTGGATCCCGATAGCTTTATTACTTTAGTGTGAAAGTGATTCTTATTTGCAGGTAGGTTTCTATCGTGTAAATTTTCCAATCCTCTGGGGCTATTCAACTTATCTATTCAAGATTGCACGATGGCGCTCTCGAGGGCGCAGACAATAGCGTTTCGCCACCCCTGCTATAGATACCCAGTAATCACCTAAACAGGCTGCACATAATTAGCGCTAAACAATATTTAGCACCGATTAAGTCTATAAAGTCGCATTAAATTGGACGGGTTGTAAAAATCAATTAGGATGTCCAGTGAAGTAATGTGACCGCACGCTTCCGAATACCTTCTTTTATTATCAATTAGATGGGTTTATGTGAGGAGTAGGTGCGGATTAGTCGGGCATGGGTCGGCGTGCGTGTCTCCGACGACTGGCGGGGGCTTAGCCTCGAGGGACGAGGTTACCCTTCACTACGACGATGACAGCTGCCTTTGTCATGTCCAGAAAGGAACTTTGTACCGCGAAATTGACAGCTACGCAACACCGTAATTCTTTCTTGGAGCATCGTGTTCCCCCGCATATACCGATGCGGTGCGTGCAATAAAGTATTTCGTACATGTCCACGGTGCATGGGTAGGCTCTAAGTTCACACCGCAGGATTCGATTTATATCCATGTCTGTTTTTGTTAATATGAAAATTAAATCATACACTTTTCATGTCGGTGGTGTTGGTACACCTTCGCTTAATCTTTTTGTGGGATAAATTAATATTGTTGGAAAGAATTCAGCGATGAACACGCTTTTGTTTTAAATATACTCGTACTCGTACCTACTTATATTAATCATAATCCTTAATAACATTGACGATGGCGAACTTATTTGGAAATACCTAAAACTCCCGAATAATCTTGACTTCGTGCCGACATGTAGGAATGCTTCATTGATTTCGCAGATTATGGGAACGTCTGCACACCGTGAAGGCATTTCTTACTTCGGAATTTGACTTGATAGAAATATTAATGAAATCAATCTTTGTTTTATTATTCATAGACCAGGTTTTGTGAATATAACTAAAGATCTTCATTCTCGTCCCGGTGAATAAATCATCGCAGTTACTTGTATAAATAGGAGACCGTGTTATCTATATCTTTAAAATAAACTGAATTATCTGGACATCTGAGTAATAATAAGAATATTAAAAGAGAAGACCGCGCGCGGGTGCGTCGGTTCTTTAGCGGTAGCTCAGACGAATTGCTGTTGATAAATTATTGGTGGTAATGTTTTAGATATGTTGGAGCAAGAATGTGGAGGAGCAGCGCGCGGGCCACGATCGATGCACTGATACGGCCGACACACATCTGGTAGCCACCAGTTTGTTATCGGCGTGAACCGCCGCGCCGGCCAAACCTATTTATCGAAGTCATAGAGATTTATAGGTGTCTATTTTACCTAATAACATGACGTCCAACATATTAAGTCATACTAATAATAATATTTTTACACTAAACAATGTCAATAATTTATCATAGTTGTCTTTTATTCATAAATGATTTAAGATTGCTAGCGCCAATTTTGTTATAAAAATTAAACAAAATCAATATTCGATATACCTACTGATCAAATTCAATTTGATGTTGATACGATTCAAGATATTCAAAAATCTGTACAGTACGACGATAAAATATAAAACAGAAGGTCCGAAGCAATCTCTATGCATATAAGGCCAATATTACGCAATAATTTGATTTATCGGTTTGGGCAAGGTGCAGGTTTCTAACGGCTCGCCGGCACCGGGCGCGCGCCCTCTCAGGAAGCGCGTGATAGAATTTCGCCTCTGCAATTTTCTCATACATGTGAAAAACTACTCGGAAGGCCTGCGGTGATAAATGTGAGGGTATGAATAAATTTGCCCATCCGAACCAAAAAACGGAGTTATTAGGACCGACACCTAAGGCGGAAGGCAGGTGAACCTGGATTAGTTGCACACTAAGGGTTTGGTATGAATTATTATGTTGTTCTAATGATGGCAATAAAATCTGCAAAAAAGCATATTAGGTTCTAATAGGATTTTTTGTACACTGCAGAATACTTAACAAATTTCCAACAGATAGATACAAATATTTAAAATTCAAAGTTAAACCGCATTAAGTACAAAACGGGTCAAACCGCAACGCAGTTAAAGTTTAATTCGACCACAGGTGTGCCATCTAGCGCGGTTCGCTGGAATCTGGAAGCTAGTGCACCCAAACGATACAGTCTTTAACTGCACCTTCTCGGTGCAAGCTACTGACGTCTTCAAATAGTTCTTGACCTAATAACCTGTGACGATTTGTTATACCCCTTTTATACCGTACCATAATAGGGTCCAAGACAGTCACAGCAAATTTACATGCTTCTATCTAAGGTAAACTGATGCAAAATGTAACAAAGAAATCTCATCTTTATAAGATAAGTACCTACCTCCCCCGGCGACATACCTACGTTACTCTCGAACTATACAGCGTAAATGCCATAGAATAAACACACTTGGAGTCGCACTTAATCCCAATACCGCTACAGGTTAAATTAATTAAAAGCCGTGACTCTAGCAAACAGTTTTATCGTCACCATACAATCATTGGTATATCTTTCTCCATACGTACTCGTATCGAGGTACGTAGGTATAATTCGCAAATCGTTCGCCGTTTGATTGCTCCCATTGATTATTAGTTGCTATTCGTGTTGTCAATGTTTATGGCAATTTTATGGGCGCTGGCTGATTTTATTGCAGATTCAATTCCTATAGTTACGGATTTGATTAAGTTAAGCAAGCGTTATATTGTATTTGCTATTAAGTGAATGCTTTTTATTACTCTAATTATTTCTAAATATTTTGGTGGGTTATTTGGTCTCTAGAATCACTAAGCCACGAAATCTCAAATAAATCTTTATTATCTCTATAGGTACAGATGCGTTTGGAGCTTTCCTACTTTGACTATAACTTAGGAAGGTGCCTAAATACATAAAGTACTTATTTACCTAAACTGTCTTGCGTCCACCTATTATAAAGTAGATACGGTATACAATTCAATATTATTTTATTAATCACTCTTCTCCGTAGATTTCGGTCTACCGATTAGGATTGGTGACGATATCAAAACTTTAGCAGAAAAAGGCAAAAAAATACACTGCGAATTTATTTGGTCGGTTAATCTCAGATCAAGGCAATAGGTACCTACCTACCTACAACAAAACTTATAACAAGCCTACATCTTATTTATATTTCTAATAATCATTTACTTATAAATCGATCACTAGAAATAAGCATCTCTTTATTTCACATGTCGTAGCTATTTTTACTGTCAAATATAAAAAAAAAATCAATTGACACACTTTAATACTTACTATCTTTTTAGTAATCTGTACTTTTACAGTTTGATGTACATACATAGGTATAATATTAACGGCCTTTTGTGTAACTGTAAGAATCCTATAAGGAACTAAAAAGTGTTAACGACGACGTCTTAAAAAGCATAAAATAAAACATTATAGCTTCAGGTTTCATTAAAGTTTATTAAACAAAGTATCCATCTTAATTGATTTAAATCTCTGAAAGGGCAACTCCCCTTACTTCAGCTAAAGAACTTCAAAAAAGTGGTTCCTTTATTTGCTTTTAAGCATTGTTTAAAAGTTAAGAGTTAGGGAACCCTTCGAGGGGTAACTGCCTATCTACCGCTCATTATCGACTTTTCTTCACCATGCTTGCAATTTCTCGAAATTCAGCTGCCATTTGCTAGAGTTATACTTACATTTTAATCCTCTGATATTTGGTACTAAATTTTAAAGAATTTGTAAATCTTTTTCTCTTTAATTTCATTGAGTGATTGCTGAATATTTTTAAGGTTTCTTTATGCTATAACTTTGTCTGACTATTGCTTAATGTTTATTATTACTGATTGTATATTATTTATTACACAATATCAAAGAAAACAAGTATTTCTTTGAAAAATTAGTAAGTACCTACGTACTCAAAGCTGAAATTTCAGTAGGTTAAAGGAACCGCATTTTAAATAAAATCACACTAATTCAAATAAAGATTTAATTACATTCGTTACATAATTATACTCATAATAATTAATAGGTATAATTCAATAAATTTCTATATAGAACATTTAACTAAGCGAATGTATTCGATTTGGTCACATTGATTGATTTTTTAAGTAATTTATTTGTATTTTGCGCTGTCTGAAATATTTCTGTTACAAAATACTTACAAGCCTCCAATTTATTTTCTCTAAAATTAATCCTGATTTGTGACCCGTTATTTCATTACACACTATGACAAAACATTATTACAATCACGTGTTTGCTAGCTAAGTATTGTAGAAAATAAAATTAGTGTTATTGCTATGTAGAACTCTTAAATTTACACTGTAAATATACATAAACTTAAACTGATGAAAGCACAACTGCCAATAGATATAAGTAATCTATTTGATGAATTAAATCGATTACTTCTTATATCCTTGTATCTACTCGTAATTGTCTAAGTATTTGCACAACATAGTTTTTTTAGCATTAGCCATTACATTCATATATAGTATAGTCTCTTTAAATATTTCTACCTTTATAATGGAGTAATAGCTAATGTTAACTTTACCATTAGTTTTTTTTTCTTGTCGTTGGCCTTTGTCTTTATTATTTTTTCACAATCGCTATGTGCTGATTTGGAAACTTATTAAACATTTTATGTAGTAAGTATTTTCTATTGCTTAATAATATTATATACACGAAAACAAAATCTGATAAAAACAAATAAATCTTTATAATTTAAAATATGCGGGATAAAATGTTATTGAACTCATAGGACGATTAAGGAAATAATATACCAAGTATTCAGGATATACTTATGTACAGGTAATCTAATAATACTTTAAAACAATATTTATAAAGTTCATATCGAAGTGTCCGTCAACTACGTCGAATATGGCGAAACCATACTAATTACTTTGTACAATCGCCGACAAACTAAAATAGAAAATCTACAAAACATTTTATGTACAAGGACAACAACAATAACCAAATCGATCGAAACGCGCGCTCGTCGATTAATCCCTCCGCGTTCAAAAAAAAATTTAAACAACTGAACTTAGTTAATTGATGGTGGCAGCGAGAGGGACTTCTATAGCGGCGTCCCTACTTATTAACTACTTATCTATACTTAAATTAAATACTCAAAGCAAAATCTGGCACCACAACTAAAAAGTAACTAATTAAAATATAGATAGGTATTTATAAAAATCATTCGATCTCAAAACTATTGGAAGAACGCTGGCAACAAATTATAATGTTACTAAGTTATCTTAGAATTTATTTTTATAAGAAAATCTTGGATGCTTCTTTCCAAATCAAAATTTATAAGAGGAAGATATAATTTTGCCGATACAGTAGGTATTAGTAATTATTTCTATAACTAATTGATTCTTACACGTATCGATTGTGCTTTTGTGTCCATAAATAAATTCAATTACGACTTTCTTAAATTCTTAATCTATAAAAAATACTGAGCAATATTGATTTCATACAATGATTCGTTTAGTTAGATACCTACTATTCATAAAGGACAACCATCGACTTAAATCACTTCAAGTAGGTACTTACGTAATATTATTAACAAATAATTTCTTTCATTACACATTACAATAATCTGTGCATTTAATAAATTAGAAATTTATTTTTAAGCCTTTGCGATGTTTAACTAAACTGTACTAGTAAGTACTCGAATAGGTACAAGGAGGAAAAACTCATCTCAACTCGCAAGAGTTTTTTATTTGCCTATAAATTTAACGGAAACACAGTATCACTGTGGATATTCACAGTCTCTTATAATTGATGGGCAGTGAAGCAACCCAGGCTCACGTGCTTTACCTGTAACAATCAACATTACATTCGTTATTATAATTATCAAATGAAAAAGGTACAATAAGGTTAATTAAAAGTTAAAAGAACCTGGTCAATATCAGGCTGTAAAAGCTACATCACCAGATGAAAAAATAAAAGGAATAACGGCATTTAAATAAATAAATAAAAAGGTCCATCTGGATGGTTGTATCAATTCTATCGCAGTGTCGCCGGTGCGAGCCCGCCGCCGCGTTCACACAAATCGACCGAAAAAGAACAAAACTTAACCAATCGAGATGAGGTGACGAAACGTTCAGTCTCATTATCTGAGAATTTATTAACGAATCGTCCGGACCGGAAAACCAAAATGTTAAAGAAATAAAAATTCGACCTCAGTCGCGGTCATCTAAGGATTGTACGGCGTCAATGAAAAAGAAGTCAAACAGGTTGTCTGAGCAACCTGCGACTGAATGAAACAGAGAAGGACCCGAGTGAGGATCAAAAGATAAGAGGAAAGATTAGGGCGTCGAAAAAAAGGAAAGCTGTTTTAATGTGGAGGCAATGTTGTGAATGAAGAGACCCATTGAGGGCCGCACCCACGCACTCCGGCCTGCGAGTGCGTTATCGGACCGACGACGAGGAATTCTGCTTCTACTCGTATCTCACCAACCACAGTACACACTCAATATTATTCTAAATGCACTGCGTCATCTTACTTATAAGATATCTTGAAATCTTCATAATAGCGTATAACAAAAGCCATAATGTCCTAAATTGTGAAGTAAGTACTTGATGGTGGACTTTTTAGACCTTTGTTGGCCGTTTGCTCTAGCGTTTTCTAACTACTTACTCAAAACAAAACACAACCTGAAACCTTTTCTATTGTGTTTTAAACACTATGAACCAAATTATTTAGAAAAATAGTAAATAAAAAGAATTCAGGTATGTCAGAGGACTCGAAAACAAAAACTGTCAATTCCAATGTTCTTTTTGGGGCTACTTGAAAGGAATGCCGCGATAAGGAGTTATTTTCGCTTTAAGGAATCCAACGGACAAAAAGGCGTGAAAACCAAAATAATACAAAAGGATTATAGAAGTGAATTTGTGAGCGTTTGCTTAAAACAAAATTCTTTGCGAAACCATCCTGTGCGGCGGAGGATGTCCACAGGCAGCAGCGTCGCGTCTCGATTTATTGTAATGAGGACCGAATGCCGATCTCGATTTTTAGAAAACAATTAATGGCTTAAAAATATGTATTCTTATTAATCGAAATTCGAGATTGGATTTGTATGTTTAATTTTGTGATGCGTCGTAGTAAATATACCTATCTACATAATAACTTAGTAGGTACGTGTTAGATATCATACGTCGATTGCTAGATAATTTGACATAGGAAACAATATCTACATTTTTAAAGATGTCGTTTATGCAATGTGGAAAGAGCTAATTTAGGCAGGTCAGAAGCTTGGGAGCGTGTAGGCGTATGGTGCGCGTCTCAGTGACACTGACAAATGATGCAAGATTGCAATCTCGTCCTCGCGCCGCCGCCGCCGTCTCCCTTCCGCTTCGAGTCGACTCCATTGTTTTCAATTACCGACATGACACCGTGGCGCGAACCTCTGCTACTAAACCGCAACTCTGTTTACGGCACTCTTATATCTTTACTACGATCATTAACATCTACCGACGACGCGTTCCTTATTGAAGTAGGTAAAAGTTCCTATAGGTAAGTATCTATATTTGGCGTTTTGCGAGTGATAGCTCCGTAATTTGAATCAATCAATAACTCACCGCTGGTGGTGCGCGGTCCGCTTTCAGACGGCCGACACGAAACCGTTGGGGTGTTGAAGAGAGCTGGAATAGGAAACATTCACTCTTTTCACGTGGTGTAGTCATGATCTAAATGAACTTCTACTTCATCTAGTATCCTACCAATTTTGTGCGAAGTTGTGTAGTGTGTATTTTTAACCTATTTAAATTAGGATCCCAAGGACCTACCGACAAACGTAGATAGTAAAATACTTAGATAAGTATAAATGATGATATTTACCTTTTATAGAAGGGTTTAAAAGCAGCCGAGCCCTCGTTGTGGTGCGGCTGGTTCGGTTGATGATTACTTGGAGCGTGGTGGGCGTTGTGATAGGGGTCGCGTTGCGGCGACTGTTGGTGCCGTGGGAAGCAGTAGCTGGAGGCACCGCCGCTGCCGAGCGGGTTGGCGACGCTCGGTACTTTCATGTTAGGTGGCGTCTGCGGCGGCGTGTCGGTCTGCACGTCCGGGAACGCTGCGGGGTGTACGCACGGATGCTGCCCGCTGTACTGGCCTCCTGGGAACCCGCCGTACCGAGAGTATGCACCGCTGGCGGGGCTAGCTGCGGCGGTGGCGGGCAGGGCGAACCCGTTCGAGCTGCCGTCCGGGGCCGCCGCCCGCTCCGGTCCTGGTCCGTACGAGTGCTGAGGCCATGGCTGCACTGCCGGCGGTGGCGTTTTGCACGCAGCTGTGTCGGCTAGAGACCATATTTTCGGTTTTGAAGCAGGTATTGGCACTCCACAATCGGAAGTACCTCGTTTCGACTCCTCTTTGATTCCGTACCCAAGAAGCTGATGATGCATGCCTTGCAGTAGATCGTCGCCCTTCCTTTCATCATCTGTAAAGATAATCGAACATATCTATTTAAAAAACGCTTAGTGTAAGCGATTACTCTAGTAAACTAACATTGCAAACAAGTTCGGAAATCATATCGAAATATACGCCACAGTAAAGTAATACAGCACTGATAAAAAAGAGCTTATTTTTCTCATAACTCAAAATGAAGCGGATTGAGCCGGAGTGCATGACCGTAACAACCGAGACGTAAGTTTTAGTTCGTAAGATGTGGAATCATCGGCTCCCTTCAGAAAAGTCGTGTGAAAATACGTTTGGCGTGCAGTGACCCATTCGTTAAGTGGTTATCCGATTAGCGAAGTGAAAATACCACTTTGGGGCGCGACTCCCCTGCCGCAGGCGCTGCGCAGCCGATCCCTTTCGTATTTAAGCTGAGCATTTATTTCACATTTCCCGGCACGCCCCGTGGCCCGCGGCCCCGCTTACCACTCTCTACGGAATGTTCGTTCCAGCGACACAATTAATGGTCAACTTCGCCTCTTGTCCTTTCTTTCATTTCGAGCATGCCTGCAGTTTCTTTCATATTTCTATAAATAAGTCAGTAAAATACTCCTAGTCAAAGCAAATTCTTAGGAAATTGCGTTTACATTTTGGACAAAAAAAGCGTGTTAGGCCCAAAACTCGGATGCATTTTAAATTGAGTTAATGTTGTTACAAAATTAATCGCGTAGTAACGCTCGTTGCGAAAAAAATTATGTTATTGTACAATTACACAAAAATGTTTATTCAGCAAAATTTTATAAGGCTCTAAGTATTATCATAATACCATTTTCCGTTGTAAAGTGGCTTTTGGCGGGCGCAGGGCGGGTTCGGCTCGCCAGGGGCGACTAATGAAATTCAGAGGCCCGCAAGCGGCCACCGCGGTGCGCGGTGTGCGGTGTGGGAGGAGGCAACCGCTCGACTTCATTCTCTTTATTCCATTTAATGCTGACTGCTCCTCGCTTTTAAGAGGGGTTATCCGTGTTGCCCTTCACTAGGGATGAATAGGGATGCCACTGATACTTCGCGCGAAGATATTTATCCGGCAAATTGTTTTAATTTTCATTGTATTAATCTAATAAGAGTGCCCCACAACAGTGAAGATAAGATAAAATGTAATTATGCGTAATATGACTAATAATAGAAGAGAGTTAGTATTCCTTTAGTAGTTACAGTTTATAGTTACAATTGTTTGTTTATTTTGATTTTTTAGGTACTATTAGGTACTATTCCATAATGTACCTTTATAAGTTAGTTAGTCAAATCCTGTATTCCAATTAGGTACCTATTTATCCATATTTAGGTATGGATAAAAAACTATTTCCTAATACTAGTTTAGATTTATTTTGTCTAGAAAGTTCCATCATCCTAATGTTTGTCTGTTCAGAAAAGTGTGGAAGTGAATGTGCCTACCTAGGTAAGTATTGTGTCATGTGCCACCCAAATGATGGGTCTTTGTCACTTCTCCAAACGTGGCAGTAAGTGTTTCACCGCGTTTTATTTGAGCAATAATGAACACTAGCAATTTTATGTAAAGGCGAAAGTAGTTTGTAATCATTATGTCGTATTTAAGAATAGAGGTGCGCCGTACGAGCGTGGAAATTGTAGCACGACGCTGCACTCGGTCTAAAATTGTCGAGTGGTTTTCCCCTTTAGGGCTGGGGGTGAATGAGACATTGTAATAAAAAGGCCTCGGGTCCGGGTGCTGCGCGCTGCAGGGTGCAGGGTGCATCCCGCCGCGTGCCGCCGCGCTCTCTGGGCGCACTTAGCGCGACGTCGCCCGCCGAGGTCAGTGCGTGCGATTTATTGTTCCTCCGCCGCATCAACGCCACACATACCCCGAGCTCACTTGTTTGTATTACTTCTGTACTCATTTTCCATTAACGCACGCCGGATTAATATTTTGTTTGCGATACGTGCGCTTACGAAGAAAATTAACATTTATTGGTGGGGGTCCAAAATGAAGCTTTTATTCATGAGTGGCTTAACGCGGGATAGTTTTGGATGTTTGTTTGTCGACGACGGTCTAGGGATCGCGTGTGAAAGCTTTTATATTGGCCGTGTTTGCCATGACTTAAAATGATATATTACATGTCGCTAACATTGACATTTTTGTAAAAGAATGGTTATGCATGTCGAGTGAGAAATGTTATGGTTTATTTGTTTAGGTTTGCAGTTAGTTAGGTTCGTACACTATAACCGCGTGGAATATACTTTTATTGTAAAACAACAATTTTAAGTTAATCTTACATGTTTGAAACCAATGTTTGAAACCATTTTAAATATTCAATTCCAAAATAAAATTTTACATGCTTAAGTTTTTATTAGGTCTACTTAATGTTTCTTTTTTTTAGAAGTTTTCACCTATCTCCTTAAAAATATCTCATATCAGTTAGAATAATAAGATTATAAGGAAATAGTCCTGACTCAAAAACATCTCAACGTATTAAGATACTTTAAGTTAACATAAAGAAGTAAGATGGTACGAAGTCTCTTAATCCTACTTAACTTTATTTTTATAATGGTTGTTTATAAGTCCGTGCAGCATCGTTGCTTACGCCACAGTTCTTTGTTTATTATTACCATTTTATGCCCCCAAGTGGTGTAGTTGTGGCAAGCGCGACGGCGGCATTGACGCCGCGAATTAAGCGCACTTCTGTCCCAACAATAGCGGGCTTCATTAGCCGACGTATGGCGCGCGTTACCCGTGACGCCCTCGCCACGGCGCCGTCGCTTCCATTAGCCCCATGAAGTTTGCAGTGAAAACACTCCACCGCAGAGCCGTCTTTATTGCAACAATACGTGCTTATATTTTATAATACGTATGTGCATACGACAACCGAGACTAACAGCTGCCATCAACGCTCCACTATCCCACGGCCAGATTGCTTGTTTACCACTCATCTGGATTTTATTGATTCGGTTAAGTGCGAGCACTGTTTTATCTATGCATAAGACCGCCACCCTAAATGGAAGTAAATAGGTATGTGACAATCAGACACAGTCGACGAAATATACTTACTGCCGTAAAATCAGCATTATAAATCCCCAAAACCTTGCTTACTTACGTTCCAGCGAAATATCCTCATAAAAGAAACGATCCACGAACTCGACAAATCCTTTGGCAAGAACATGAAGTAGGGCAGATCGTCAGACAAGCCGAACGCGACCTCCGAGCGTCGCCCCGTTGTAGCGACGAACGGAAGAAGCGTTAATATGAAATTTCGGTCCGGGCGCCGCCCACTTTACTAGGAATAGGAAATCCGGGAGCGAGAAGCGGTTACGCACAGTTACACGCCTGAGACCTCTCCCTCCGCCGGACCCCGCCGCCCCGCGCCCCCTTCATCCCCCCGCACCCATCCTTCGGCCGCACACCCTCCGGCTCTCAACCACGTTATGCCAATTCACTGGACGATTTATAAACCGACTAAATTAAAGCAATTTTAAACGTTTTACTTGTAAGTAGTCATCAAACAAAATAACAATACTTCTACTTCCACTACAAGGGTATATCTGTAGCAGTCATCGACTACTACAAATATGCCCTACTAGAGGCCGTAGTTGGTATGTTTCGTAGTTTTTCTTTCGCAATAGCAAATCACAAATAGTTTCAAAATACACACTTTCGCATATCGCATAATTAATACTAAAACGCATGAAAGTGTTTGGACATGTCATATAGAAAGGTCAACATTCGACAGTCAACTTATTCTTTGTAAAATATCAGAATCTAAATTAAAGGAATATTATTTGAGTGTCGAATGTTGGCGGGAAATTACTGAAGTGAACGCACCTTTGTGAGTTTTTAGTTTTTCCTCGTGTTCCTCTTTATCTTTGTCCTCATCGGAGAGCATTGTATCGTCATCGTCGTCGGTCTTATTTTTGGGTTCCCACGTCATCTTGTTCTCTTTCTTGAGGCGGCGGCGTGCGTTGGCGAACCACGTGGACACCTGTGTCAGCGTCATTTTAGTGATGATTGCCAACATTATCTTCTCACCCTTCGTCGGGTAAGGGTTCTTCTTATGCTCGTTAAGCCAGGCTTTGAGCGTCGCAGTCGACTCTCTCGTTGCATTCTTTCGTCTCGCCGCTAAATCGTACCCAGCTCCATATCTGTCGACAAACACACGTTTATACATATACCTAATAATATGTATAAAATTGCGCTTCCGGCCTCAAAATATTCGCCTCGCAACGTGTCATTACACAATTTAATTGAACCACAATTTATAGGATGTCAAACGAATTTTTTTTATAGTGAGATAACATTAGAGCAGATCAGTAAATCGGAAAAGTAACATTGGTATTTTATTATTGGAATTAATGCCAACATCTACCTTTCTTTTATTGGAGGCAATATGTAGCTCGTAATGTGAGGCAGCGAAAAATAAAGCTATTGAAACGTCGAGTTCCTTCGATACTCTTTTTAGGGTGTACAGTTCCATTTGCATCCGCATTCTAAAGGTAATTGTGGTGAACATTCAGCTCCCCCGGCGGCGTTCGTACCTGACTTCGATTTTCTACACGACATGACAAAGGCGCGGTTTGAGGGATCCAACAAATAGGTTTTGCGCGTGAAAATAGTTAAATAATGACGGCAATTGAATAAAGATTCTAGCAAATCTTCTTGACTAGAGTTTTCTAGGATATTCATTGAAATCAATAAAAATACCCATAAGTAAGTACCTGATATAAATTATGTAAAGCGTTATTGATTATGCATTGGTATTCAAATATTTAGTGATCTAAATATTTTAATATCAAAAGTGGCTCCCAAAAAACATGAAATTAAATTAAATTTCTTCTTAGGTTGTCAAACCAGATAAAAGTTTATACAAAAGATTTTCTTAGTATAGGATGCTAAAAGGGCAGCTTCTAATATTTCAAGTGCTAATAATGTATAAGTACTAAAATCTATCTGCACACAAGAAGAGCAATAATCACGCGCACCTCCTTCGTATCACAATTTTGACGTTTAAGGAGCTTCTTGGTTCGCGGGAGGGCGGTGCACTGCACTTCGGGTGCAAGTGCAGGGCGTTCCAGCGCAGGCGTGGGCAGCGTATAGGCGTGCACAGCTCCCATCGATCGTGACGCCATCTTGCGCGTTGGCACCTACCGCCATCGGTAATCGCTTAACAACCACCGCTTAACCACTACCAAAGTGTCGATTTAAATGTTAGAAAACAAGGTATAGGATACCCTACGCTTACTCCTGTACTTAAATCGTGTTTTTTACGTTACTCTTTAAAAAAAAGATACTTATATGTATAAAGATACCAAAACATTACATCGGTATATTAGAAGATACAAGATCGGCTAGAATAGAATGGTATTTCAAAGATGCATTTACATAAAGCCTCTGAAACCAAACCACATTAGTATGAACATGAATAAGCTCTTCAGAAATCTACAGCGGTTAGCGACGACAACGTAGTGGCACGGCACTTTCAGCGCGTTAAGTGCTCGAGCTTTCATCGGGACAACAAGGGCTATCTCTGTTTAAAGCGCCGCAGCAGCTGGAAGGGTATCGTCTAAGCTTTCTAATTAATTCAGACAGTCCACTTACTCGTCGCGGCTTGCGTCGCAAGCCTTGTGAGAACAACACCTAGCTACGTAACGTACTGACTAAAATTATAAATAAAGATATAGGTAGGTACTTATACTATACTTATATTCGAAGTACTGAATGCTCAGTATATTAAGTAGGTATTAGGTATCTATAAGATTGTGCTTGAATAATCTCTAAGTTTTAAGTTTTCCTATAATTTAAAAGCTTTGTTTCTTTTCAAATTAGCTTTAGTTTTTAATAGTTTTAGCGCTAATAATAACGCAAAGTAAGAAGTAACCTAATTAAACGAACGAATTTAATTTTGAAGCACCTATTTAATTATTTATGTTTACAAGTCACAAACTTACTTTAATTTTAATAATTGAATTTCAACTTGCCGCCTTAAGATACTCGTAACTAACAGGATCAAAGATGTTAATCAAGATGTTAAATACTTAGTTATTAAATTTCACATTTTGTTGTCTTGCGATTTTTTTGGGCATCGTAGTCTTTGCCAGTTACTATAGGTACCTAAAATGTTTAATAAAAATCTATACCAGCCAATCTGAACCTACCAATTTAATGTATTATATTTAAAAACACTAGCCTAAATAGGCAAGCTATGATCGTGGAGCGATTGTCAGTTATTTGCGCGTAGTCAGCGCACGGCTTGGGCGCCCGGCGCTACCGGTAGCGCGCGAACAAGCAGTGCTACGTATTTGCGCAGCGTATTCAATTCGCGGTATCGGAGGTTTACGATCTGCCCGCTTGGGGGAATTGCGGCCTCTACGTGCCCTCCCCCGTAAACCGTACCGCTATGTACGCCTACACGTACATAAGTAATATTCGCCATCCCCCTCGAGGAGGCTTGGGTCGTATTAGGATTCGTAACAGAAGTGCCTGTCGGGTAGACGTTTTAGGTGCGAGATTTTTGTATTCCCTCAATTGCACCGCTATCGATGCATCTTATAGTCTCTCTATCTGTCTATAGACTTAATTGAACATGGATCGACATGTATCGGATGACAGTCGTCCAATCGGACAGTTAAATCACGTCATTAGGCACATTAATTACAGAGATTACTGAACGCTCCACAGCTCCAGCTAATGTCATGGCATCTCAATGCGATTAATTATTACATACTGACAGATTTATTACGATATACCTGAGTAGAGATGCGATCGATATGTCTCTATACCTACTCTTCTACGTGCCATCAACTCAATTATAATCTAGATTGAGTAAACTATATCTAACTGTGCTAACAATAGGTATGTAAATTATTATTGCCTTCATATTAAAATGTAATTAGAAACTAAGAATGAAAGTCCTGCTGAATGGTTTAGTTAGGTAGTTAAGTATCTCAGTAGCGTATTCAATTCAAACAATATGTGTAGTCATGAGTGCCTACCAATGTAATTAAAACGGTTACCCTAGTAGGCACAGGTACATGTTCATTGTTATTATTATCCACTAATAATTCAAGCTTTGTTTGTTGTCAAGTATCTATTGTAAGCATCTAAGTAAGTACCTAGCCCCTGTAGCGTAAAGGCACGACACAGTGGCGCCACGCGTCGGTCTAATAGGCGCTCCTATTATGTGCGCCTCTTGAAGGCTCGTAATAAACTCTCGTCACAAAAATGCAAGTGTCGTCTGAATGCCACATCTCGTTAACAAGGGCTCCTTATTTGGTTTATTTAAAAAGTAACAGCCCAAATCGTTTGCACACAAATAATTCCCTAAGAATATCGTCGTGCGCTCGGGGCGCGGTAATTTCCTGCGTATTTTGATCTCAATGGTGCGGGACAAGTGCTCCCTCGTCTCTTTTCTCTAATTTTTGTACGTTTTCTGTGCTCGACTGTTGTATTAAAAATAGCTGAGTAATTTTTCATTTCGGCGCTCGGCGGGCGTGGCAGATTACAGGCTGCTTCAAATAATACGGCAACTGTAGGTACTTAAACTGAAGTGTGCTTACATTTCGAGCTAACTTTTTATACTCCCTGCGTCCAACTTGAACTTTTTGTTATTTTTGAAGAGATTTTAACAACAGGATAATTTATTCCATATGAATAACAACACACTATGTAGTTGACTAAGAATATATCTTACTAAATTTTTTAACAATATCTAATTTACTTAGTCGTATTATAGTGATTATATTTTGCAATGGAACCTTAAAAAGCTAGGCACGAGTCCATTCGCCTTTGAATACTGTACACGCTAAGCCGCCGCTAGAACAGAGGAGGTGAATGAACAATTGTGCGCGACATCGAGGGCGCGATATATCACGATGTATTTCCGGACGCGTCCCGTATCTCTACGTCTTTTTTACGCATAAAAACTAATGTCGCCTCTAATTATTTTTAGATTATAACGCACCGCCTGCTATATATTAAGTCGAGCGGAGCCGAATTGTCAGCATAACTTTGCTTTGATGTATCATGATTTGTTTTTATTTTCAGCCAGTTTCAATGTGATTCATGGACAAATAAATTTCAAGTGCGCTCTGAAACTTTTATTAAATTGATGTAGGAAAAGTAGGTTGAGTCTTCTCGTTTTAATGATTTTAATTAAACCACGTTATATTTTACTTGATTAGTTTTTTCATACGTAAAAACATAGTAAGTATTCCTACCAAAAGTCGTTTTTATCAAAACATAATGAGAATACTGACAATGTTTGAACTGAACCCTAAAAAGAAGTATACTTGAATCTTTAACCGTTTATTTATCTACCCTTTCCAAGATTGCAAATATTGCTTTTAAGAACAGGTAGATACGACCATAAATTCCGATTTACTATCTACTAAAAGATCAGATAAAATTTACTATCTGATCAATGTGATAAATTCAAGAGTAGGTATAAAATTGTCATCCATTAAAGTGTGGCTCCATTCAATCCCGACAAAAATGAAATTGACACGCGTTAAATGGCAACATTTTCACAACATAATAAAATTCATTAAAGTCAAAGCGAGTCGCCAAATACAAACACGAGCCTTTCGCATTGCAATCTATTAGACAGATAAGTCTCGATAGGGAGTATTATGGTAATCCTAGCGCGGCGTGGGCTTTATCTAAAGTGGCGCGGGCGTCGGACCACTGGGGTCCGGGGCTCCAGGGACTTACCCGTAGGCGGCGAGCGTGGGGTCGTAGGGGTAGTACCCGCCCGAGGGCTGCAGGCCTGCCGACGTCCACGCCGACATCTCGCCGCCGCCCTCCTTCAGTGCGTAAGGGTTACTCTGAAACATCACACAACACAATGAACAAACAAAGCTACACCCAAGTGCCTGACCCTGACGTTACTTAACTTGCTACTCATTTTATACGATACAGTTTATTTCGTTACAAAATCTCATACATTTTCACCAGCTAGGTATCAAAACGTGGACAAAGTTACTATTAATAAAATCTCTACTAACTCTACTTAGGTAAAATAGGCTTTAAACCATGAATTGAGCATAAGAACAATACATCCAGGCAGTCATACTCCTTCTATTTTTATTATACTAGTGGATAGGAAGATATAAAAAAGAGGGTCTATTTGACTCTATTTTTCAAAACATAGCTGTATATCAAAACGCTCAAGATACCTGCTTATTATTGTTACAGTTTAGTACGTAGGTAAATAGCTATATCTACCTAAGTAATTGTATTTCCTGTGCTATTACGTACGTATTTATAAAATAAACTGCTTTTAGCATTATTCTCGTAAAAGAGCATCTACGTTTCGAATAAAAATAGTGAAGTACTAAAATAGTGAAGACTTAAACTCTTCAAGAGAAGGAGTAAATTCAGAGCGGTATTCTATTAATCTCGTGTAAGCATAAATCTCAACGCATAATTCCTTTTAGTCAATCGGTCTAACAATTACTCCGACTCGAATTTAATTAAAGTTAACTTAATAAAAGGGAATAAACTCACGAGCAACAATAAAAGTCCCGAGTGTGCGGGCTGACATATCACTAGCGTATTTGCATAATGTATGGGTACAGAGGGGAAAACTATTAAGGCATGCGCACCCTCGACGCGTGATAGTTGTTTAACTGTAAGCTAGTGAGTGCCGGAGGGCAGCCTGCGCCTAGAGCGTACCCTCCGTACTCAGATATTCGCATACATTAGGAGCAACTAAATTAAAAGTGTGAACGATAACTGACAACCCCCGCGTCGTCGTTCCCTAATGCGCTTTGCGCCAACTCCTCTGATAATAAAATGAAAGCATTATGATACATATGGAGCACTGGTTGCGAGTAACGATAACTGAATAAAAAGAGCAAGCTTATTCAACCCCTGTTTTAAGGGACACCAGAATATCTATTACTGCAATTTTTCTTCATTTTATTTTGTGTTGTTGAAGTAAGTAAATACATTAATAGTGTCTTTTTTTCCTTGTTACCTTTTTGAATTTACAGTGCATCACACGGTCCGAGTGCAGTTTGGCCAAAGTTACCAGCATAAAATACCTATGTAGTAAGCACCAGGCGTGAAATGGAAAATATTCGAGTATTCGAGTTAATACCTAGGTACTGTCAAAACGCGCAAAAAAACTAGTTTTCAAGAAACATAAACTCTTATTTGAATAACTTAGTGGCCCTCGTACCAGTACTAAAGGAAAATAAGCGATATTAACGTACCTTATTAGCATTCTAACAATTGTAAGATAATAGTTTAATTACGGTAGTTTTACTAGTTTAAACAGCTCGTTTGTTCATTTCATTGCTCAGACAAATAGATGTCTTGTCATTTGTTAGGAAAGATACCTAAAGTAGTACTAGGTACATATTGAATTTACGATAATTTCTTGTCTACTTGTGCTTCATCTACCTGTTGTATATTATAATTTTACGCTTGGGTTTTTACTTTTTTTACAAACAATCTTTCGAGAACTTTGCCATAATTTGATAGGATATTATAAGATGGGATATTATAAGATCCATGCATCTTCATAGTCTCTGAAGTAAATTATAATGTAGATCCCAAAAAATATTTTGCACTGTTCAGTGTTTTTCTCCCTAGTCAAATAATCCAGTGACAAATTTGTGCGGGTAACTCTTTTGTGTGCGGGTGAGATAAAAATTGCGCTTTTCCGTGGTTGTGACAGCGTAGTGCGGTTCCCTCGGAGATCGGAGGCCCACTAACTATGAATGATGACTGTCTCGCCCCTAACATTAGCGTCTAGAGAGGCACGTGCCAGCCGACCATTAATGGTACTGATTACCAACGTAAAGCTCCAATACTACATGTCTGCAATGCTTTCAACACTTTTGAACAAACACCACATTCAATTCTTTATCCTGTATCAAATTTCATTATGTTCCTACACATGTAACTATTGAGAGAATTATCGTAGACACATTAGTAATAGAAGTGTACGCTCTTATTAAATTACATTTTAGTTTTAACTTATGTTACTTTGCGGTTAATTGCTACTCCGTGTTAAACTTGTTCAAGTTAAACGCATGTAGACTAAGTACGGAAGGTACCTTTAATGACAATGTCAAAACGTTTCATAAATCGAAAAGAATTAACAGTTTCAACGATTTGTGCTTAAGCTATTTAAAATTGAAGAGTATTTGACATTTAGTTTACTACGTGATAAAGCTTATTTATTAACCCTAAACAATCTTATTTGAGCAAATTCACCCCCCTTTTCCGTAAGACTGAATCTAACAACATTTTAATCAATTCTCCACAGAGTTCGCGAGTCAGCGCGCCAGATAGACTCATTACACCAACCCCAAATAAATATAAACAGTAGCAAAAGGGGCTGGCCCCACTATTAACGTTATTCACACGCGTCGCTTGATCCATAAATAAAAGCCAACTAGAACGACCGCGACGCGACCCTAGAAACAAAAAAGACAAAATTCATGATCGAATGATCGGTGTGGTTCATAAATAAGGCTCGTTTATTTCGTAGCATTAAACTGGTGATAAGTTATTTGACGGTTCATAAATTCGTACCCTATTGGTGGCTGGAGTCGGGAGCCGCTTATTGAGCTAGCGCGGGCGCCAGAGCTCGCCCGAGGCGCCGCGTCGGCCCGCCGCGCTGCCAAAACGACAATACTTCATCATTCCTCCGCCCGGCTTTCTGGCTACTGTGCCCGCACTCTTTACCTACCCGCTTTAACTCCGGATCCCAAGTATTTGCTACTACGTACAGATTGGCTCCAGCTGCCAAACAATTGAACCGCTGCCACAGCATGCGCTACAGTCACTTTTATATACCTAAACGAATTTCATTACCTATTGTATCTCTTTTTCTAAAACAACCATTTGATCAATATTGTGATTATATTTATAGCTTTTTATTTCAATATTATTCAGGCAATAAAAAAATAATGATACTGAGCGCGACCAACAAATCCTGAAAGTGAATTGTAGCGAGTGGAAAAAAGAATGACTGTAAGTGGATAAAAAGCGAATACAAACGAAAAAGTCATTTCATGGCGCACGGTGGTGACGCAATAGGCACGGACTTGCGATTACGAAGCTTATGTCGTCCACATTAGAGGCAATATTTCGACAGCTCAGAAACAACGTGGCTAAGTTCAATAAAGCTTTCCCCCAAATAAGCCATAAAACGAGCGGCACCGGGCGTGGGTTCAGCTATACGTAGCTATGTTCCCATTCCAATTATTTGTTTGTGGAGGCACAATAATTTTATTTTACGTTTTATTTAACATTTATTTCGTTACGGCAATTTCACGGGTATCAGAGATTTGCTAGGCTGTGATTTAAACGAAATTGGTTATTTTCCACTTCGGAAACTAAACGTTGTATCAGTAGTAGTTAATATTATTTTATTATGCAAGACACCCATTGTGTTCTTAATCAAATCATTTTTACAACTTGTAACGACTGATTGGCCATTGAGAAGTAAAGTTTATTATGCATGTAAAATTAATTCCGACCAATTTGCCTGTTAAAATCAATACTGGCCTAGGTAAAGGTAAGTAAATAAATGTTAACTAGGCAATAAAACATTGTTTGTCTGAAGTTCTGAAAGATATATTTTGTTTTTAAAAATTTTGAGAAGGACCTCTGGCTTTCCCTTCGAAAAGAGCCGTCCTACGATGACACATTAAATAAGACGGCAATAAACAAGAATTAAATAATTCAATTGGGGTTCAGACAAAGACAATACGCGGTCACGTTTAACTGCCAAACCCGATGGCAACCGATCGCGGCTGCTGTAATTCAATGATCGTAAACGCTCACAATGATATCAATTAGATGGGTTTCGAGACCGATAAAGCTCCGCTTTAATTAGGAGAACAAACAACAGACGGTCCTTAATGAGGCGTGAGCGTATGGAGGGCGAGAGAGGTAATTAGGTCGGGGGAGACAAGGCAGCCCTCGGCGATCAATTATTGAACCTCCGTGATTGATAGAACGCTGGCCGTGCCGCGCGTCTCTCCGCGACCGCACGCGGCTCCGGGCGCCGCCGCCGCCGTAACCGCAACGCGACCTCCACTCGGTTTAACCAACTTACAAGTATTTACAACTTATCAACACTTAAGTCATTTATGGTTAATTACGGATTTGGATTCAACCAAGCCATATATTGCGAATTACCGAAAGGCAACATTTGTAATGAAAATCAGCGACAAAAAATTAACAATTTCGTAATGATTTATTAATATAATTGGAAAGGAGCACGATACAAAACAA
This sequence comes from Anarsia innoxiella, assembly GCA_947563765.1. Taxonomy (NCBI): domain Eukaryota; kingdom Metazoa; phylum Arthropoda; class Insecta; order Lepidoptera; family Gelechiidae; genus Anarsia; species Anarsia innoxiella. The sequence continues at coordinate 8,054,543 of OX387390.1, forward strand.
TATCTTGAAATTAATAAAAGTTTAACTTGACAATTGACAAGAATGACAATCCGATAAGACTTTAGCGGAACCTACGTTTAACGTAGGTAGGTACTTAAGTATATATACACGTAACGTATTATTTGGCGTCTTGTTAATAGCTATTTTACTGAAGGGGTAAAATGCAGCTGTTGTTTGGACTGATTTCACATATAAATTACTTACAAAATAAGGACATTAAAAACCATTTAGAGCAATAACCTATTTAAGTGAATAAAGCTATAAATAAATTGAATAAATTATATGTATTATTTTGTTACGAGAATAAATGTTGGAGGTGTCAGTGTTAATGGTCGGGCAGGGAAGTCGGGAGGTCGGGGAGAAAAGGACAATGCGCCCCCGGAGCGCTTTTGTTGCCGCGGATTCCCTGCCCGTGACATCTGTCCGAATCGCTACAATAACTCGCAAAAACCTTACTTCAAATTTACTAACTTTAAAGCATCTCCTCGCAATTATTTTCCGCTAAATATACAATGCGGCTGCGCCACTCTCGTGCACGGAGACTTCTTCATTGACGCATTGTTGTCGCTGACATATCATTTATTTTGCTTTGAGTTAGATAGAACTCTACGTCCCGGTGGTCTGCTCGTCGATCATATGAAGCTTCCTAACAAATAGTGTCATAATATTTTAAACTGGTGTTGAATTCTGCCATTTAAGGAAAACGGTTTGTTTTTTGTAAACATAGTTAAGCTATTCTAACGTAATGTCTTTATTAAGGATTTTTTCTGTTAGCACATTTTTTTGGTTCGTGAAAAACATGTACTAAATCTACCGTTTCAGTCGTGGAAAGTAAATCTTTACAAAATAAAAAACAATTAACTGCTTCAGTTCTTTTTTTAATTTTGTACTGCTTTGCGTAGTTTTTAAGTTTATTTAGAAATTAAGATTAAAGTTGACAAATAAATTATTAAGCAATTATCGTGCATTAAGATGTTTCCGTGGGCTGACAAAATGATGATTCATACAAGACATAGTTTTAGTTTAAGATTAATCTGCGTTGTGGTTCGGAACGTCGTAATATCCTGTGGTTCCGGACCGGACAAAGGGACGCGGCGAATTTCCTGAAGGACCCTATAGATTGCTGACTAACGCCTTTTACTTGTGTGGTGGCGATATGTAGGCACAATCAAGCCCGTCCTCACACGGAAATACAATCTAAATGAAATACAAATGTAGAACGAATCGGCATTATTCAACCAAACTTAATTCGTAGACAGAATAAGATATTGCACTCAGTGATAAAATGTTTCCAACTTTTAAAGTATCAAAACATAATTTAATCATTATAAGTACCTACAGTAGCTCTCTAGGTTGATAGAACAACCTCCAGAATGAAGTATTAAAACTCCATGCACATAAAACTTTTTTTTTTTAAACACAAGTCTCTACTCATTCTCTAGACTACTCATATGGTGAGTGAATTTATTATCACAATACTAGTCAACATAATTATGTTGGAAGTGTATTCAAACAAAAGTAAATATATTTAGCGTGGCTATTGTTTGATTTATTGTTAAAGCGTGTTGGTAATTTATAAGAGGCGAGAGTGCAGGAGGGAATCGCGTAGTGGCTCGCGCGGTGGTGGGCGACGGAGCGACGGAGCGACGGGGCGCCGGGAAACCGGGGAAAAGCCGAAGATTTATCACCGGGCGAGCCGCAGGCCGCGGCTGACCGCGACCACGCGACTGTTTGCCCACTCATTAAAGTCGGCAAGTAAACGCTTAGTGCGAAGATGAGTATATTTGCGGAGCAATTAACGCGCTCGAGGTGAGACGAGGGTTGCGGGGTTGCTAGCGGTCAATGTAAACGATTATTTATTATGCTAAAACAACGACATCGCTGGAATACCTACTTGTCACTTTTGCACGACAGGCACTCGTATTTGCGTTTGCACAGGCCCGAGAGAAATCAAATACCTGCGAAAGTTTTGTGTGAACGCTCTATTACAGTTGAAACTTTTGTTTGAAATATGAGATCTATCTATCTTCATAGAACGCGGGATTGTATAAGTGAGTTTATCGATCGAAATCTTTGTATGTATTTAGTGGTGTCACCACGTTGTACCTATGTAGACGGTATCGTTAAAATGCTTGTATGTGACCGGTAGATAAGAGAGATAGATGCAGGAGTGTAGAGTCGCGTATCGCCGTGTAAATAAGCGCGGTGTCAATCACGGTGAGGCGGTGCCTTACATCGCTTATCAGTTGTCGCATAAACCAACTATAACGCATTTGAGTCAAATCGGTGATGTAGGCACAGATAGGCTGATACGCGTTTGCTATTGCATCACTTAAAAGAAAATGCGGCTGTTAATGTGTCATATTCGATATTGGTTATAACAAAAATAACAAGCTTCGAGATGATAATGTTAAACAGATTTGATAGGTAGGTAATCATTTGTTTTTCCGTAACTTGCCCGTAACTCTTAGGTACTTTCAGAAAGCGCTGTCAAATTATGACATTAATTTATCGACATCGTTTTAAAGGTACTATTTACATAAATAGGGAATTGGTTTGTAACTATCCAATAAATACTTACTAATGTAAGTTTTTCAAAAAATTGTTCAAAGAAGACCTGAACATCAACAATAAAATCGTACACGTGTTCTCGTCTTTGTTTTCTTTTACCTAGTTGGGAAATCTATCTACTTGGTGCTAGAGATACCTGACGTGTCTAAGTTCGTTGGTGAGGTGCCGAAAATGTTTGCTATTTTGAAATAATAGTCATCTTATACTAGTCAGAATGTCTGTAGGATATGGCAGCACAGGTCACGATTATTATCCTCAGGAATGCCAAACTTCTAGGCGTTGGTATAAAAATAAACCAGCACCATCCTAGTTTAAAACCAAGAATTTCGATTAAAATAATAACAATATTTTATTCATGAATCTTTTAGATTCAAAAGCCATTAAAAATGTTATTAGTTTGCTCAATATTATTTCTACTGGTAAACCAATAATTACCTAAAGGTAGTCCTACGGCTTAACAAAATCAATTCTGCTTCTTCTTTCTTTTTTTTAGCAAATAAATAAAAATAAGTTATTTATGCATGTTCGTTAGTAAATTATTTATCTATCGTTCTCGGCCACCAACATATTTTATTACCCTCTCGTATATTGCGGACGATATATTCTTTCTTTATAATATCACACTCATATCATAACCATTTATTTATAAGAAGTTGTAAGTATGTGGTTTATGATGATTTGTAGCTTGAAGTGTTAAAAGTTTTATAAACATAGTCACAGTTTCGCACTGATTGCTTGCAGAGATACGGATAGTTGACTAACACTATAAAATAAGTGAAACGTGTTAAAACCGAGCAATTATTATGATAGTTATAATACTGTTCCTGGTTAGGAAGGTAATGTAAATTTATGTATTTAGGTCGAAACTTAATCCGTCGTGATTAATGAATAAAACGAACACTACAGGCAGACCACCCACGGGGAGGAGACGGCTTAATAAGACCCTCATTAACACCTTAATAGCTATTCTCAATTCGCCTGATTTCTCTCTACGTTTATTTATTTTTTTCTCTCTCGTTCCCGCTAATGGTCCCGCGTACCACTCTGTCTCGCTCTGCCGCCCTTTTAATTGAATCTCTTGCTTTTTTCTAAACTTATTCTCTTTGACTTAAGATTAGTGATGTATTTAAATTGGCGTTTTGTTTCCGTTTTTTTACTCAACCGAACCGAGACTGTTTAAAGAGTAACTCTTAACTTAGACTTAACTTTTAATTTAACTTTAGTGCCTAGAAGTGTAATAGCGTAAAACTTTATTTCGATGAAACCCGTTGCATTGTTTTTATCGTTTTATTAGCAGCAGAAACCTTGACAGTGATGAGCTTGGTCAACGGCTTTATGTGCCAGTTATTTAGAAATCGTGTCATCAGTTTGGGATGTGGCCGTCATTATGTCTATCAGTTGGACATAAAGCGCTGATTCGATGAGATGGGGAGCAGCAGTACCGAAGATTTCCGTTCGCAATAAACGTCTAATAAACGCATACCTCTACCTACTTAACAGAAGGATGCAACGCAATGCACGTGTTCACTACAAAAATAGTTCAACATATTATATTGTTATGTAAATTGATATTTTACTCGCGAATGATTATGTTTCTTTAAATATTTTCCTTTTAAAATTAGATTTGTATAGTGTGTCCGTAACATTTAAGATTGCGCGTCAATCTGATCAAAATCCCTATCCCGTATCCTATCGCTGTAAAATGTTGATGAAAATTTGGTTCCTATTATTTACAAAAGACGCAAGTACAAATGCTTTTTAAATTGTTATTATAAAATTAGTATCAACCTACAATAGATAAAAGATGGCGCTGTCAGTGCCGCAATGTAGTAACTCGCGATACGAACAGACGGCGCCACAGGAGTCGCCTGTGCACTAAAATGGCAGTTGAATATTTTTTCCGCAATGGCTGGCGCGATGGTTGCACGAAATAATACCTTATAACTTTAGTAAAGGGTTGACTTTAAGGGGATACATAATGAAGACTTACATAGTCAGAAACAGGCACGAGTGTATTTGTGGCGGAGCATCGTCATTGTTCGCTAAATTGTCGCTTGCACGGAACCGGCCGGGCTTGTCGTGAGTTAAGTATGAGCAGAGGGCACACAATGACAATACGTGTACATTAAAACACCTGTTATTAAACATGCACAGGGTCACAGAGTAGAGGTACAGCAAACCTTGTTAAATGCAATGAATGATAGAGATCTCGCCGTCAGCGATTTAGGATGCATTCACAATTAGTATCCAGCATAAAACATTTATGATAGCAAGTTGAACGAACTTATATTCAGTATGTAAAAAATACTTCTTTGTTAAAAATTTATAATTTTATTTTGCCATGCAAACCAACATTAAGATCCAAAGTTTAAACCGTAGTAATTATACCTATTGTGCAAACAGGTATGAAAAACAATAAACCTGGACAAAGAAACACACAAAATGTAGGTAAGTACCTACTTCTTATACACAACTAAGTAATTTTATTAATTTAATTATTCATTCCAAACTTCCGTTATCACAAGAACATCTCAACGCTGCAAGATTTAAGACGAGAGCTGACACTTAAAAAACATTCGAGAAAAAAGATGATCCCTCCATTCGATAGGATTTGCTGGATTTAACGGATTTCATGTGTTCACTCGCGTATCCCGTTTAATTCGATTGGATTGCGTACGTTCTATGTATCCAAACGAATTTAAGAAACTTAATATCCTCCGTGGACGTGCACTTGTAGAGAAGCCAAAGTGGAACGTACCTATAGGTACGAAACTTAGGTACCTACTTTCAATTCCTTAGCGATCGTAACTGTGTCCCTTGTATGGATTACGCGTCGTGTACGGAGCACGACGACCGCCCTTATTTGTCCCCTTTGCCAGACAAGGTGTTAAATCGAACGCTACGCATGTTGGTATCCGTACCCGTTAATATGTATGTACTCGTACAATTGAAAAAAAAGTGTTATTTATATTATAATAAATAAATACGAATGACTTTCGTGAAACGTCCGTTTAGCGTTCCGATCTACGCGTTTTTGCTGAAAGTATTGGTATGTCGCTATATCAGTTCGTAAGAAGAGTTTATTAATGATTCTTAAAGATGTATACTATGTTGGTACTTTTATTACGCGCCATTACGTGGAAGGTATTGAACGCGCGCGTTTAGTATGTCAATCATTTTGACTTAGGACATAGTTTCATGCAGGAAAGTTTCCTTTACAAATGAAACAAAACATCTTGTTTTTAGTATCTACTGTTTACAAAATAAGCTTTAATTAAAATTACTTTGTCTTTAACAGGTTTTAAACAGCAATGTAAGATGCTAATAAATAATTAAGCATAGCTTGTATAGCTAAGCGGCTTCTTTGGACTTTATTTTTTGAGTTTAAATATTAATGTTTCGTGACAGGACGGTGGTGTGGTGGCGATCTGCGAGGTGTCGGTGGTTTTCTAGCCCAGCGCGCCCGGACCGGTTCGCGGCTTGGCATGCACGCCACGCCATCGCCACATACGACCATACGTTATACGCCAGAAAATACAATCATCTTGTATCACCCGCGCGTCTTTCTAAAGCACTAAACCTGGCACCCTCAATTTTTAGATAACTAATTTCTTTTCAGTGGTTAGTTGAAACGTATGAAAGTATTTGATTTTACGAAAATAAACTGTTTCGTGTTAGCATTTTTATTTCAATGATAGACGCAAATTTTGTATGAACTAAGTGTTATTACATTGTAAGATACTAAAGATATAAGTAAAGGCAGTAAAAAACGTACCAATGGTGAATAGAACGCTGAACTGTCCACGCCGATACTTGGATAGGGATTTTGATCCGTCGAGGGATAAGGAGCTCCGTAGACTCCTACGGCGGCACTGGATAGGCGGGGGTAGGACGAGAGGGCGAGGCGGGCTCCGTCGTACTGGCAGGAGCAGACAGTTTGACCAGAGACGGGGTCGGTGATAATGGGGCGTGGAGTGTCGCAGCAAGGAGCCGCCGGGGTACTGGCGTGGCTACCGGCGCCGGGCGATAGTGCACCGCCCGCCACGGCCGAGCCGCCCGGCGACAGCGGCGGCGCCGAGCTGGACCCGCCGTCCGGCGACGTCGCTGCGCCGCCTGCGCCCCCCGCCCCGCTGCTGCCCACGAGCAACTGAAATTACACATACCACTTTATCAACAATCCTCCTCATTTCAAATTACCGTAAAAAACAGTTAGTCAACATGAAATATTTGAGCATAAGTACCTAACCTTAACGCTCGTTGCCTCAAAGTTAAACGAATGCAAATTAGTTCCACATGTAGAGTAGAGCAGCGAGATGAGATAATGATCAAAGGCATCAAATTAATCTAAGTATGCATCTTTGTTGCTCATCTATTTACTTGTAGGTACTAGGATAAGCAAAATCTTGTCAGTCTACTCGTTAAACTTGGAAGTGCCGAGTAAAGAGAGCTAAGTAAATAAATATTTATATGCACAGTGATTTTGTGCGAATCACCTCGAGAAAATGTATTTATGTAAATCAGTTCCACTAATAAAGTTACTGTGATGCAAAACTTTTTATGATTTCACTCTGAATAAATATTTTTATAGGTAAATTAAACAAACGACTTCATAAACATGCCGAAAGAAAGGGCACTCCTAAGTTGACGCACTTAAGTCTTCTTAGTACAACAAACAAAATTGATAAATAGAAATTAAGTTTGGGCGGCTAAAGATTAAAGACACGTGAAGAGGCCTTAAGGACGTCAACAGATTTAGTTAAACATAGGGTAAGGTTGACTTAGAAATAATAGCATAAGTTACTGTGCACACAGGCGACCCTACTTGAGCTCAAATGCTCTGTTTGAACCACCAACTTATATTCTTTAAACAATGCGAAGAAAAAAAATCTGTAAGTAGGTAGGTTTAATATCTTACATAAAAGCTATAATAATGCTTGTAATAGATAGTATTACCACAGTCGTATTATATTAATTTTAAGACGCAAATATTACCTACACTTTTTCAGAACAAAAACTTTAACTAACGCGCTATATATAAAACTGCATATTTACAGCCTTTTCGCGACACTCAATTATTTTTAAAGAAACATCAGTGACTAAATTAACATAGCTCATAGGTAGCTAACGTATTAATTGAGATCTCAAAAAATGTTGTTTTACTAAAGTTACAAGCCGTTGATGAGTGCGAATGAATACATGGAATCAAATATTCTCCTGTTCCTCGAAATTAAGACTAAACATCGTGTAGTTTATATGTTCACGCAATCATTTGAAATCTGAGTCTGAGTTATTCATCGATGCGAACCATTTGCTCGAACCCGATAAAAGTTGAGGTACGATTACAAAGACGCTCGCCGCGATTTAGCTGCCATGTTGTTTGAACAGCACTATCACTCCGCCTCGCGTGTATCCCCGTAATTAGTAATAGCCAACGATAACATGTACATTCTCCATGTCAGTGTAAGCCCCACCACTGATATTAGGTATGAAATGAAATTGTGATTTCGATGTCGATCGGTCGTCCGATAATAACCGCTACTATCCTGTTTATTAATAGATGTATTTTTACACAGGTAGAGCTTTCCAATATTCTAATATAACTGGCCGTGATTCATTTTTTCTAAAAATATCATTATTATAGTCTGACCATTAGTGCTATGCACTTTAGGTAGATATACCTACGTATAATAAAAATATATGACGTCTGGCATTAAGTACCTATTTGTATCTGGTATTCATAATGACATAAAAGGTACTTAATGCCAGACGTCATATATTTCTATTATACGTAGGTATATCAGTCTTAATATAGATAAACCTTCCTGAAACTTCATTATTGGCTACAAAGTAATCGAAATAGAAGGAAGAGACTAAAATAACAATATAAAAGAGGGTAAATCAAGTCAAATATGAGCTATATTATGTCAGTGCGTATTGAGGGGAAGTCGGGTTGGGATCGCGCTTGACTGCTTGAGTCAACAAAACTTCCAATAAAAACTACTTGGATGAAACGCTATCTCAGAGGACAGCGTAAACACTTCGCTCAAAACGAAATACTCCTCTGATTGCACCCTTACATTAAATAAAAAAGGCCTTATTAATTTAGTCCAATCTGTCAAATGGAGAGTGTTAAGCAAAGAGAGGGCCGCCGTATTTATCCAGTTATGGATTGGAGCATACCTAATTTGTGTTGTACACTGTATATACTTGATCGTACTGTACAGTTCTCTTGAGATTCAAGTACTTTGTCTTTTGTTTTGATTTAAAATTGAAGTAGATTTAGACATTGTCGGGTTAAATTAGAATATGACAAGTTCAACGGAAGTATCTATCTATTCACTCGGTTTTCCTGAATTGGTTTGTCGATAATTTACTTAAATTACCACCTATTTCGTCTTTTCCCCTGACTTCAACGGTCATTTCTAATTCTCATTGTTATTTATGTTGGTTGGTATACGTAGTAGGTAGGTACATATCTAAGTCTAATTGAAATAGGGCGTGTCTCATTTATTATGCGTCTAGTAAATCCGACCGCCATTGGACATTCAGTAGGTAAGTACTGATAATAGGTAGAGGTATGTACGTGGACGTAGAAGCTTTCAGTGGATCGTCAATATTTGATGAGAGTCGGACATTGGCTTGACCCGCCCTCGTCATATAGACGATTTCTAACCAAAACACAGTGGATATTGACGAAGCGACTAAATCAATTATTGAAATCGAATAAAGGTCCTAATACCTACTCAAATATAACTTAATTTATTCATGACTGACTATGGACCTACCTTTTAGTAAGTCATACAATAAAAAAATATTTTATATGCTGCAAAAGGTGACTTCTACCTCTGTAAAAAAAGGAAATGATTGCCTTCACACTCTTTCCTCGGTGCATTTTCATTACTTATCTATGCGTTATTAATATAAAATCATTAATTTTGTTATTTAACTGTAAAAAAAGTATTTAGTTAGGACATCTTTTATTAAATAGATGTCAACCTTCTGGCAAATATAGTCGTTTTTATGCTAAGAAGTCTAGTAATGTGTTTATTTTAAAAGCAGAGCTAAAAGGCATAAAGATGATCTCATAATTTCCATTACATTAGCAAAGGCATTATCCCGTCTCGAAGGCCCGTCGCCCGCTCGCTCCAATTTTGCCCCGGCCAACGGGATATGTTAAAGAGGACATTATAATAATTAGATTGTTATCAGATGTTATTATATGAATTTCCCAAAATTATAAGAGTGAGCGACGGAGATAAGTCGGCGATATCGTGACGACGGTAGGTTGCCGGCACATAGATTACGGAATAGCCGCCGGCCAGCCAGCGTAATCGGGCGCACTAAATTTTGGTCCTTTAGAGAGCACGCCATACAGCAAATCGATAACCGATCATTATAATGATTGGGCTGTAAACGCCATTCTTGTTTTTTTTTAGACGCTTGACGAACGGGAGTCGTATTTTAATTTGAGCAAGAATCCGCGGCAAGCGAGCGGGGCGTATCTACCGCTTGCGTTCTCACTACACCTGACCACGTTTAACCCATCAAATAACGCATTTCTTATTTTAAAACTGGCTATTTGGTGAGCGAAATTACTTATTTTGCTCTAGAGGCTACAAAGCTTCAATGCTACCGGCAGAACGAACATCAATGCAGCAGGATTCTTTCACACGAAAATTTTTTTTGAACGAGTCTCGCGGATAAAGTGTAGATAATTTTGTAAAATATTGCGATTTGGTAAAATTTTTTCAAAAAAAACTTCACATAACATTTTAAGGTACCTCCTTAAATAAAAAAAATACAAATTACTGAGGTTAACCTATTTTAACAGCGACTTTTTCTGAGTTTTGTACAGATAGGTTGCTTAATTTACGGAAAGGTACTAACGATCACTACAAACTTTATTCAGCTTCTCGTTCTACTTCTTTTTTCGTTGTATTTTCTGAAAGCAAGTGCTTTTTAGTTGAATTAAGCTTCATTTACAAAAATACAATAGTAATATCAACAAAGCACTAACATTAAACTCGTCCTAAATTTAAATCAGGTGCGTGACATGCGAGTTACACGATGTGGCCGAAACGAGCAGCGGCGGCGGCCGATGCGTGCGGCGCACCGCTCACCCGCGCACGACGCCGCCGCGCCGCGGTACCGCGGTGCCGCTCGCCTGTCGCACGCGGCACGACACTTTACTATTCCACACCTATCCATTTACGTGAACTGACATTAGAGATGCGCCGGCACCTCGGGGACACCAATCGCACATCGATAAATATCAATCGCGCCCGCAACAACAATTAATGGTTATTTAACGGACTTCCATTCAATTATCGTCAGGCGGATTGCGTCGATAATTCCGATGGCCAAATTCCCAGTAGTTAATACTCGGCGGGTACTTCATTTATGGCTCTTGCCATGCGAGCAATCGCCTCGCCACATGTTCAATCGACGACCATTGGGCATTAATTCTGCAACGTTTGCAACCATCAGAGCGTAAAAGTATTTTAATGTACTCTAGGTACATACACGATGTAATTATATGTTATAAAGCAACGGGTAAAAAATGTCACTTGCATTTTCATTCACTTAATTACTTAACTCATATTGCGATATCGTGGTGGACACTGACAATTAAAAATATCTTTTCTACCAGATTTCAGTGGATTGCGTACACACTCGTAGTTATATACCTAAACGGGCAGTTGGCTTTGATAAAAGCCTGAAAGCGTCATCATAGAAACAAAAAACTCACTCGTATATGGAGTCGAGAGTGGTCGTTGTGCGCGCCGTACATCGCCGACAAATCAAATGGAAACGCGTTGAGTAATCGCTCGTGACAAACACAATCTAAGCGTATGCGAAAGAGCAATCGGGCGCGACGCGGCAATTTGAGATTCGTGTTCCATCTTAAATTATCGACAAGTTTAATAACAAGCGTAAAGCCAACGGCAATAATCGCCACAAATTAATTACCAGCTTAGAGCAACCGCGAAGAAAAACAGTAAAAGCATTGACGCGTTACTGAAACAAGGTAGTAGCTGGCGGGTAGAATAGGGTGCAATAGGTTAAAATTTATACGTGGCGTAGGTGTGCGTCCGCCGGCGGGCGTTTGGAGTTTGGCTTATAAATAACATTTAGCGGGCGGAGCGGCGCGCGGATTATGAGGTCGGAGGACTCAATTAAACTGTGCTACCGGACCCGGCTTTTATTGTGGACTTTTGCCGTGACCTCCCACTGGATTGCCAGATAAATGGATCCACTTTACGCGCAGTGTTGGCGTTCGCACGAAATTCGGGCGAATTAATGATTATGATTTTACCGCATTCGGCCGAATTTCATAAGCTTCCGAGGGGTAGAGATTGGATTGTCTCTTTTATGAACTAGCCACCTATGCCAAGTTCAATTAACTAGGTGGATTGTGTTTGTTTGTACACATTGCAATTGTGATTCAATATTCATAAAGTTGTTACGTTATCAAAATAAGAACCTAACTATGATAGGTTTTAAACGAATATCTTTGACGGAAACAAAAGAAAAATCAGAGTTCCTTATTATTTTGTCTAAGTTAAGTAGTAGGTATATGCAAAGCCATAATGGATCGATTTGCTATCTGAGTACTGAATGAGCATACTATCGCACTTGGCTACTTAGTCGATACTTGACACAATGTCATTTAATGCAAGAAATCTTTCATAGTGTCTATCTTTTTCGCATATCATATCCTAGACAAAGCTATCATACATGTAATGCGAGGCTATGCAAGTAGGTACCTGCGTATTACGAGTAGGTACCTAAGTACTTGAAACTTTACTTGAAAAGAGCATTCCAACAGAGTTTCTTGGTAGTTTTTTCTCTGGGGAAACCTGTTACCTTGCGAATCTAGCAATAGCTTTTTAAAAAAATAACGTTGAGATATTTCAGATGCTATGTTTATTTGAGTTACTTACCATTCACCAGCGCTTTATAGAAAAAGGCATAGAGTGGGGCTGGAAAATCAAATATACATTTCTGAACTATTGCGAACAAAAACTGAACTCCCTAAGTTATATCTGTCGCGATGGTTACACTTAACTGTCAGTTGCAGAAAAAAACATTAAACATATCGTTTCGTTATTACTCGTATAAACTGAAAAAAATACATAACAATGAATGGATAGGTAATAAGTCTTCATCACCACTTCTTCAGTCAGTCTGTCTACCTACAAGTTGTATTTGTGCTGAGTAAAAAGCGAATAAATCCTTGTTTTTACCTCAAGTAAAACTGAGAATGTACGTAATTGTACCTACCTACTCATATGATTGAGTGAATGTATTGGATTTGGCAAGCAAAGACATTACACCTCCATTTTTGTATGTAATACCCATTGTAAAACGATTAGGAACATACTGTATAACAACACGAGAAATGGTACTCTTACGCACCGTGTTTTGATGGATCGCTTGCACATACGCAACAGAACTTTATGTAAGGGCAATTTCCTTAACGTTTGTTTAATTTTCTAGCAACAAACCCATATCAGAAGGCTATTAACTATTAAATGCCGTCGAGTGGCTCGCAATGGTCAATTGCATTCGCTAAATTAGACGGAAAATTGTTGTGGGATAGCACCCATACCTTTGTGTACCCAATGAGTGTTTTACTAATCGTATTTCACTCACTTTATTCTCAGTTACCTTTATGTAACTGCCTACTCCTCGAAAAAAAATCATTTTTCAAAAAAAAAAAATTGTGGTTTTTGTTTCTACATACTCGTACCTACCTACCTAGTGATCGATCCACACCTATTCTTTATACTAATATACGCGATATTGATAATCGAAAACGTGAATCAATAAATGAGACAATATTTAAATTAAATACCATTATTATCAGCGGTTTTAAGTAAGTATCATAAATTAGTAAGCCAATAATTTAAAAAAAGAAAGAAAACATTTCCGAACCTCTTTATCATGTCAAATAGAAAAGGACTTCCTCGTTCCTACAATTCGGCTCAAAAATTATAACAACGTTGTTTGTTTTTTCCTCCAAATCGACATAAATCATTAATTGTTTAATGTTTTAATGAATCGTAACTGTCAAGTTTATTGCGCTTTAACAACGGAAATCGTAATTCATGTTGAAGGTAAAGTTGACCCATATATTTTTACCTGCCATCGGGAATTTTATCTGATCTCATTGTTCATAGAGGCGCCATCTGCACTTTTTTGATACGAAATACGATGTGGGTAGAATAGTGTCTACGCGTAGTCGCCGGAATAACATTTTATGAGGGCTGGATTTGTGCAAGATCTGTCCCGAGATAGAGACCGGCTGAGTGTTTGGATCCTGTTACCCACGGGGATTCGCAGAACTATTTGTAGCATTTAACTTAAGATAAAACTCTACCTTTTCTAATTACCTTCTTAATTTCTCATGTTCTAAAATAGTTTTTAGGGTTCCGTACCCAAAGGGTAAAAACGGGACCCTATTACTGAGACTCGGCTGTCCGTCCGTCTGTCACCAGGTTGTATCTCATGAACCGTTATAGCTAGGGCGTAAAAAATTTCACAAATGATGTTACCATTATTGCCGCTATAATAATAATTATGGGGCTCCCAAACAACAAACGTATTTGTTTTTCCTTTTTGTTACGGAACCTTTCTTGCGCTTCCGACTCGCACTTGGCAGGTTTTTTTATTCCTTATTGATTCAAGTTATTGAAATATTAGTCTGAATATTTGCTTTTAAAACCTACTTATAAAACGATACCTAAGTTTATTGCAACTCTACTATTCATGAAGGATAATGAATGACAATAAGTAGGTACCTATTTAGAGATATTATTCATAATTTAATATTTGTCTGACAACTGAATATTTTAAAATTATTTTATAGAAGGTCTAGAAATAACTACGTATATTGTGTATTAAAAAACACAATCAGACTAATCATTTTATTGTCACTAGCGTGTACTGTTAGCTCCAAGTGCTTAATCTCTTTAAGGTCGGTTCAGTTCAATAAAAAACTGCTTTTTTGCTGCTCTAAAGGGTTTAAAAGCCTATTCTACTCTCACGTCGAAAAGAATAAAGATCAAATAAATCCATCGCAAACTGATCAATTTGATGAGATCAATATTTTTTGTTAGTAAGTTTTTGTAACAAGTTTTTGTTGCAGTGTCTCTATATAAAGAAAGGTAAGTAATTAATTAGAACGTGTAAGTTTTGTTTAGTAAGTAAGTAGGATTAAAAATAGGTTTAAAGTAAAATGTGACCTATCAGTGTCCGCTCCAAAAGTTTTTTCTAAAGACTATTTGTTGTACTTATAAGTAGGTATCTTAAATAATATTTCTTGTCATCATTTTTATTTTGGTTGTCTGGGCCAATAAGTGGTCTTTCACATTTTATAGATCCTGAAGTGTTGCCAATACAAAAAATAAATAAGAAGCTAAAGAAAATCTTTTCGTAGATAAATATGTAGAAAAATCTAATCTATTAAAAGACAACTATGCAGAGAATTTGAACTGGATAACCCATGCTAGTAAGCTACCTTCTTATTCTTACTATTATTACAATATTTTAAAAACAAACTTATTTATTAAAGTAGGTAGTTATACAAATATATTTTTTAAACTTACGTACCTACTATTAATATTGACAATAAGGATTTAACTCGTCACGGCTGTCAATTAAAAAAGTAATTAACACAGTAAACAAATAGGTGCCAGCCAACGTACATTTTATTGAATTGTAGGCATCTTCTTTGAAAGGTACTCGTACTTTGCTTTCAAATAGGTAATTCGCAATGATTGATTATAAAATTTCAAGATAATAATATGCTTTTGTTTATATGTGGAGGTGTTTATTACAACTTATATTTATTAATTATACATCTTTTAAGTGTTGGCAATTATAACTTGTAGATAGAAATATGACTGAAATAAATAAGTTGTTTGTTTGTTTATTATGTTTTAATAACTACTTACTAATACTCGTAAATCTTCCTCCAACTTCAGGCGATGAACTCTAAGTATGTATATCATTCTACAATTTAAAGCTGAAAATAGAATTATTATTTCAGAATAATACGTTTATGCAAAATAATAATTGTAAGTATCTACTTTTTACGTGCTCGTTTAACAAATATTTAATAGACCATCGTATCATTGGTATAGTAGAAAGTATACCCAGATAATTCATGAAAAGAAAGGTGGGCAGAAAGAAACAAGGTGTAACATCTACCTACAAAAGAGCAGGCTATAGATAAGGACAGCAATGCATTCATAAAAACATGTTCACAAACTGCTTAGTCACTAGGTATTAACTTATCAAGCTACTTTATTTCCTATCGAGACGACGACGTAGTTTCATTGGAAACAGTTTAATTACAAATTGCGCAATTATAGTAAACTCTTAAATTACCAGACTGGCAGAGTCGAGGTAGAGTTATTAATTTCAGAATAATTAGCGGAACAATGACTTTTTGTCTGCTCTTCGTACTGCGGTTTTTAATATCTTTTTGAAATGAAAACAGATGAAAAAGTTTACCAGGATAGTATTTTTTTTTCATAGTATTTTACGTAGTTATTATAGTAAGTATTCATTTATACAGTTAGCTGTGATAACAGTGACAATTTGGTCCATCATGGTCGTATCCGCTGACGTGTTAGAATCAGAAATTAGGTAGGTATATTTAGACACTTGCCCAGTTGCATGAAATGGTCATTAACTTAATAAACTATTATACATCGTGCCGTCTTATTCTGATTTTTGATAATGACAGTGACAGCTATAGGCGGAATATAGCATTATTTATTACAATGTCCTTTTGTTCAACTGGCTTTTAGTCACGCTAAATTGTAATTAACTATTGATAGATATTTATATGAAGGTATTTACCATGTATAAGGTACTGTAGTGATGCTAGTAAGGTACCTATATAGTTGTAAAAAAAGCTAGGTAATAGAATAATGTTAAAATTGTTATTGTTAAATATTAGAGGAACTCAAAATTATATTCAATACTCATATTAAACTTAATCGACCTTTTCTGCATCTGATTATCAATCATTAGTTAATCATAATTTATTTATTTACAGGTGGGTAACGTGGAGTTAGAGAAAACTGTATAAAAGGACGCCTTAGAATTGGATATTTGCAGATATGTGAATATTTGACCGGACAACAAAAAGAAATACGAATGAAGCAAGTTAAATAAAAGCTTTAATAAAACGGCAAACGATAGATATCCGTCCGCAGCAAATTTCATTTGTTCCCAGTTGCAGATTTCATTTGTTCGCGGCGGCTTTTTAAAAAGTTAATTTTTAATGGGAATATTTATTTAAGTATGTGTTGTTGAATTCAGCTGTTGAGTATTCTCTATTGATTGGTCTCATGCTTTTTGTTTAATATAACAACGTGGTGTTACGAGGTTAATGAAAGTTTAAATTTAAAACCATTTTCTACAACCGGTTGTCAGTGATCTAAGAGTCATGGAGATAGGTCGATATTTATTGCAAAGATTGATTTATCCATTTTAATTTCCAATCCAATGTAGAGACTAAACCAACTCTTGCTTTGAAATGTGGAGAATGTAATCATTAAGTAGGTACTAGGTACGTATGTATAGCCAGTACCTACTAATTATATGTTACATCTATGTTCACAATTAAGAAAACTATGTGATTACTCGTCTAACCTTAGCTAGGGTACAATTTTCTTAATAGGTCGGATTTCCATTAATAATCTGCGCAATCATGCTTGGGAAATTATATATTTATATGTAATACCTACCTACATAAACACATGTATAACTAAGTAGTTAAGATTAGGAAATATTAAAATCTTTCACAAATGCGCTTTTAGTTACAGTAATAGGTATCTATTGATATACTTATCCATCAGATGTGTTAATAGCTCATAGTTAATACTTAGGTACAATTATACTCATCTTTTGGCTTAACCATAGTCGGGTAAAAAATAAATATGTTTCTTTCAATTATTTTGTCGACATCTTTAAACGGTTTTTTATAATATCTATAAATACCTAACTGTGATTCTAGCGGACGAACTTTCAATAACAATGATACAAAAAAATGAAAATAAATGGGTAGGTATCGTAAAGTGTCACTTAGGCCTATTTAGTTGCGAACGAACATACTAAATGGCGAAAATTATAAATGACTCAAATCAACATTTCGATTTGTGAAGTCAAACTAAACATTGAAAGAGTAATTTTTAATCTTTATTCGTGTGTAAAGTTTATTACTTATTAATTACGTGAGACTGCTGTGTTATAGTTAATACAAATTATAGCTTTCACGAATACCGACGGCTGAGAGGTTGAACAGGTGATCGTAATGTCAAAGGATAATGACCAAAAGATTACTTTATATTATAATTAGTATAAGTTATAAATATAGTTAATGTAACAACTTGTAATATACACTTAGGTGTAGTTACAGCTGTTAATTTTAATTCTTTAATTGGAATCGATAATTTGTTTGTTTGTTAAAAGCACGACGCATGGGATGGAATACTTACCTACTTACTTAGAATGTATTAGGTCTAACAGTCTATTGCAGAAAAGTTAATTTGAATTTAATGATTCGTTAATCTATAACTGACACTATATTTTTTAAATAACAATAGAAAACTGGGCATTACACACGGAGGTACCAAATGGATAACTAATGTTAGATATTTAAATGAATGTGATTAGAAATAGCTGTACCTTTTTTAACATACTTATACCTAATATAGATAGGTATACATTTTGTTTACATCTTTAATATAAATAATGCATCTTTAATAATTAAGGAGGTATCTCCTAATTATAATAAAAATATTTTGATTTAACTTGACTAGGTACCTAAGTAAGTTTTTGATTAAGAAAGTAAGTACCTACCTACCTAGTTATTTTTGTTTATATTTCTAGATATTTAACTAGGTACGAGTACTTTTACAATTATTAAAAACTTTTTACTTTTTAAATTTAAGTAAGTATTAAATCAATGGGATTATAAGTGGTACCTAAGTATCTAAATACCTACTTTTTTTACAAAATACACGTACTTATAAATTAAATAATAATACCATTTGATTATAATCAAAAATTGCTAATAATTATTAGCATGGTACCCAAATATTTGCATAAGCTTCCCATTCTAAGAAGATTCTTATTGAAATCATTATTCGTTTTCTAATAAGATTTAGTTGTTGTTGACATTGATACGTTCCAATTAGATATACTTACCTAAGTTTTAACCATAACAAACGCTAAGTATACATTCTTTAAACATATTCTAATTTGTTTAAACTTATGTATCATCAATACAAACTGTATATCATTTTCTTCTAGAAATAACTTAATAAATCTCTTCAAAATGCCACTTAAGTAATATTTAAAAGAAGTGGTAAGATAGGTGCATATAATGATTGTGAATACTATAAAGGTATTTATTTATTTGTCATTTGTTTTCCGGATTTTGAGAAAACATGATGATTTTCCCGAAATCGGGAAAACAAAACGTAACAATGAAAAATATATCAGATGTTTAATGCAAAATATTTACATAAGACATTAAAACATAAGTATAAACACGTAATAAATAGTAAAATAAGTAGTTTACACACTAACCTGCGAGGCGGGCGGATAAGAATACCCAAATTGTGCGTACGCTGCCATGGGGACGATCATAAGGGCGGCTTCACACAAAACACTGTCTCTAAGAAGTCTATAAGCACGGACGTATTGGTTTCCTACAAATACTAGGGCTAGTACGAAATGAAGTAAAGGTATCACAGTTGTTTGAGGGTATATGCGCAGAGGCTGCGCGTCGCGCTGCCATCCCTGCGCGCGCGTCAGCGGGCCGGAGCGCGCATGCCGGGTGCCGGGTCCGGGAGCCGGGAGCCGGGCGAGGGAGCGATGCGACCGGCTACACCTTCTTCACGCGTTCAACGACCAACACCGACTGGCGCGCGATAACGCCCGCCGCCCCTCCGCCGGAGGACTGAGCCAATTTCACTCCGCCTACGAGGCGGAGTCGCCGCCGCGCCGCCAATCAAAACCTCCATTTTCTGTCCTTTTCGAAACTCGGCGCCAAAAAGTATTTCCAGATTGGGTGAGTTGCATCCCCTCTTAGCGTTCGCCCCGCCTATCGGATTCCGTCCGCCCACGTCCGGGTGGGGTGCTGGAAAAAAGCGGCAGAGTCGTCGGGCCGACTGGATCATGTTTATGGGTTTCCGTCGAGACAGTCGGCGACTCGGCGAGCGCTGTACCACTACCAAACAAATCTCTAGTGGCAAAAAATGGCTCGACCGTCGACGACAAGTTGTTTTACCTCGTCAGATTTACGAAGCACGTAGAGTTAAGAATTTCAAATACATACCTACTTATAAGTGCTATATAGGTGTAGCTTACATCGACTCTAACACATGTAGCAAAAGTAAGTGGTTGAATTATACATGTTTGCTGATACACCTATTAATAATTAAACTACAATTAATGCCAGTCCCCTTTTAATAAAAGATACCTAAAGAGTTTATAAGTACCCCACTAGATTTCATTGTATTAAGCAAAAGCGCTCTTACCTATTTAATTAATAGTTATGAGGTATCAACATAAAAATGCCAGATTTCTTAAAATTAACATATTAAGTGCCTTTATCAGCCTATGGTACGAGTTACTTATGCATAATGTCTAATAAAAATATGTTTATTACATTTTAAATCTTAATTAAAGTTAGGTTCTAACTTGGTTATCATGAGTTGCAATGTAGGTAGGTACTAAAATAATTAGGTAAAACACATTGTTAAAGTTTGTATACTTATACTTAGGTACGTAATTCTTAATAATAGGGGCCTACTTATCCTCCTGCTTATGACAGTTCTTAGGTACTTACTTAGCACCTAGCATTTAGGCACTAATTTGCTAAGACATGCTATCAACACGAACATTAATTATTACAAATTTACAACATTTCAACCAGAGTCGGTACAACGATTTTATTATCAATTACTTCGCAGTTCAAGTAAGAACACCAAATAATATCTGAACTCAGTTGCAGAAAGAGCTATTAAAGTTGTTTATCCATTAAACATGTTGCGGTCCTTTTCAGAAAATTAAAATTGATAGTGTTAGATATAGATTTACAAGAAGAGTTAGCTGTTATGCCCTTTTCTCCAACCCATTAGGGCAATATTTCTCTTGCCAACGACAAGTTCACTCACATAATTTAAGTGCTTACTTTAAAAAAAAAGTAAAATTGTATGATTGAAATGTATAAACATACACGTCAAAGAAACGTTCCTGTAGGTATACCTATGTGAGTTGATCGGGGGACGTAATGAATTGGTTGTGAACCTTCTGGCTTTGTGGTATATGAAGAGGAAGGCAGGTGGCGCTCCGTTCCCTCTTTTATCGAACCACCTAGTACACTTTGTCCCTATAGAGGGAGTGACAATAACTTTATTTTGCTCAGCCAATTTATACTTTAGCGTTTCTTTTTTTACTGGACGCAGGAAGAAAAAGGTTGCATGAATGTTTTTTTTATTAAGCCAAGTATTAAAGTCGTGTCTTGTAAAAGGTTATTAATTAGTAATGTAGTTAAGTATAAGCTGAAGTTTTGTCGAAACGTTATTTTGCTGAAAAACTAACCCTTTTTTTACTTAAAGTGTGTAGGTAGGATTTGCCTTGAGAGAAGGCACGGTGCACTAACGTACCGCCTAGCACAGGTCTTGTCGGGTCATGGTTGTTTCGGCAAGTACCTGTGCAAAATAGGAAGGGAGCCCAGCACAGTGTGTCACCACTGTGGTGCTTCGAAGGACACGGCGGATCATACGTTGGCAGAGTGCCCCGAGTGGGCGCAGCAACGCTCTGATCTAGCTGCTGTTGTTGGGCAGGATCTCTCGCTCCCAGCAATAGTTAAAAGGATGACTGAGGATGAAAAATCCTTTAACGCAATGATCTCCTTCTGCGAAGAAGTAATGACGCGGAAGGAGGCAGCGGAGCGGGCGCGAGAGGAAGATCCTCTTTCGCAGCCTATCCGCCGCAGACGTGCTGGGCGACGAAGGCTGGCACATAATCGCCGCCTTCCACCCTAAGGGAGGCCTTGGGTGGAGGAAACGGAGAATCCGCCACCCAAGAAGATAGTCTCCGTGAGGGAAACAATTGACGTGTCAACGTGTTCCGACACGTCAATTGAAGAGAGTGCAAAGGTGTAAACCTGAGTTGGGTTCGTGGTTCGGACACATCGCCGACGGGGTCGCGGAAGTATACGCAAGTTTTCCCGTAACCCCGTCTTGAAGCGACAAGAAGGGACACCGTGGGGTTTTAGCCGGTGGGAGTCCGGCATAACCCTCCGTCTTTCTCCGAGACGGAGGGTATCCATAAAGGATTTCCCCACGTAAAAAGGTAGGATTTGCCTTTGAGATGTTTTTAATGTAGGTACTTAGGTTTAAGTATTGGTATCTAATAATACGGTTATAACTTTTTACTTAATTATTTGTTTACCTTTCTTGTTTTTACTTTTCTGTAATCTTGTTTTATTGAAAATTATTTGTATCACGATTTGTATTGTTTTGTGTTCAACTTTTATCAATTCATGTTATCTAATGAGGTAATTTAACTAACTAAGCAGGGAAGGTTACTTTGAGAAAACTAATTAGTCTAGTCTAGGTGCTCGTCATCATCATCACAAATTTAAGAGCGTCGCTCTTGTCGGTGGAGACTGCGCCACTCTTGTCTATTCTTTGCCGTCCGTTTGAGCACCTGATACGACGCAACTTCTATTCCCTCTTTTATTTGGTTTATGTAAGTCCTTCGTGGTCTCCCTCTCTTTCGTATTTCTTCTTCTTTTCCTTCTACTCGTACCTACTAAAAAACAAAGAAAAATACCTATAACTAAAACTTAATACCTACTTACTTATGACGTATTACACATAAACAGATACTAGCCTTTCGTGTTAACACAACAACTGAGCCTACTAAACTTTTAGGTAATTTGCCAGAAAAAAATAAAATTATAAGTGCTTAGCTGAAAAGCTTTTGCTATAAAGATACAACTCCAAGCTATAAGCTTTTATAATAGGTTTAACAACCTGCAAAGACATTCGACGTTGTTTACTTTTATATCATTTCTAATTAAAATGGAGAATTAAATTTATTTTATAATACAATTCGAACATATACCTATTTATGTTAACTCGTGAAAACAACTTGTAGGTTTTTATCACTAGTTAAAAAAAATATTTATTTCAAATAGTTTTTAAACTTCAGCTAAAGGTACCTATCTATCGCACAAATGAATAGAAAGTGCCATTCCTGCCTCTTTTTTTAAATCTCTGTATTTATTTTAGCAATTTTTATTATTTATTTGTTCGGTTAACTACCAGCTTAATAATACTTACTTAATATGCATAATTTTGTGGATAATAAATGACATAGTAAAGTAAGCAAATATACAAAGTAAGTACATCCTTTTTATAATGTCTATTCATAGAAAGTTAATATGTATCCTGCAAACTGATAGAGGTACCAACTTGTTTTAAAGATTGAAATTTACGGAGCGTGAACAAAACTTTATTAAAGCGTTTACAAAAAGAAATAGTAGCAACGTATATGAAATATAAACATTATCAAAATGGTTTATGGAATCACACATAATTAAAGTGTATGGTTTCATAAAAACAACCATCACGGAACTGATTAGGTCAATTTTATAAAGCCGCTTACACTGTTTAACAGTTGTAAACCACCGACTGAAAGCCCTACTTTAAAGTACCCACTGGATTACATTACATGTGTTATGTTACTTACTAAAACCTGGATAACACTCTTTTTGTATCACGTTTTATTAACTGCTACCTAATAGTACAAACATTTAACTATGCCACTTTAAATAGATACATTATAAATGACTGGCTAAAAGCAACCAAAGCTTATAGTGCTTAACACAGACGTTGTTGTGAATGACACTTTGCACTATTGACTTTAGGGTGGGTTTTACCGGGATCCCCTTACAGCCTGGCGCCAAGACATCTGTCATCGTACCTATAATAAGCAATTTGAGCCAATTTCGCATTTTTGGAATGTATGAGAGCGCCCAGGCGTCTCTATCTCATGACAGGAAGTTGCACAAAAAGCAACACTAAATAAAGTAGTGGTTGACATGTTTAGTTTTTGCTCAGCTTACTAATTACGCGGGTGCAACTGAAGGTGCGTGAGCGCTCGCGTGAACCGCCAACGCGAACGTTAGCCGTAAATGCCAACAGTTCAGATATTTATGAACATGTGTACGTAATTAATTTTTACGATGGATCAGATAACGGAATCGGTGGAGCGATACGCTTGTCGCAGTCGCGGTATCTTTGGCTGATCTGAATACCTATTGGTTAATTAAAGCTTATTGAGGGTTTTTTCGGGATGAAAATAGGCTGGTGTTACGAATAATGCTGAGACGACAAGATTGTGGTGTTGTTCCCCGTCGGCGTAGAGGCAGCGGCATGGGGTCCTGCCGCCCGCCGCAAACACCGCCGACGTCACAGTGCTGCGGAGATGTCGTCTACAGAAATATGACGCATCTATAGAATAGGACCATTGAACTGTTAATTCATTCAAAGCTCCTTACATCCTCCCATTTGTTGTTATAAAAGAAATAGAAACTTAATTATGACTAAGAACTTAAGAATCCAATTTAAAAAAATATCCTGAGTAGATACGTCAAAAGAAAAAAAAGATTCATAGTATCACGAGTTGCGAGTTGTAATTAACAGTGATAAAGTGAGTTTCTAAGTACGAGTAAACTAGCTAACAACTACTTTACTTCATGCATCATAAAAATAAGCTGAGTCACTGCACAACAATTATATATAAGTAATATGTATATTCGTACAGTAGGTAGGTAAGTATTTAGGTATTAAAGCTAAAGTTTATTTAGGTATCTTGTTATAAGAAGAATATACTTAAAATTTAGATGGAATAAAATGACGTACGTAGTGAGTACACCGTAATTGATTAATTGAGTAGTACAAAATACATAAGTAGGTAACTCCTTCAATATCGAAAACCCAGAAAGATGAGTCTTTAATAAGTTGCAGTCAATTGGTATTGATTTACGAGAGTCGATTACTGCCACTGTTTGTTCACTCAGTAATTGATTTATCAGTAACTTTTTAGTATGTTACATTTGAGTACGTGAACATCGGGAACCCTTTCGCCTATCATAATGTCTATTCACATTAATTAGCTTGGACCCCAAAATGGAATCCAAAAAATAATCTTTCTCCAAAACAATGGGTACATAAACCTTTTATGCGGTGGCAAAAAAGGTCCGCACACATAGATATACACGTGTCCCAGAAGGGACGCTCGTAGGTACAACGTGTTTATTCGTTGATTAAACAGAGCCACGGCCGCAATGCGTATGCAAGCGGACGGACATATTACCAGGGCTCGAATTCTGATTGTTTAGAGAATTTATTACTCTCGTGCCTTGTACAGTTAATTGAATTCGCCTGTAGAATAGGCACTGGCTGAATTGCGTAGCGAGCGTTTATCGTGTCTTCGCAGTGCGTGGTCCGACTGACGCCGACGCCATTTTTGATAATAGACCTTATTGTTTAGCACCACGAGAACGTTCAAATACATAAACAAGTTTTGTTACCTATTATAATCTAAACGCTAGCGGGGATGGGTACTTAGGTGCCATAGGGTTTTGTTTTCAAGTCATTGTTATTTTATATTTGATTACTTTAGTACCAATTATAACTGTTTTATTAATATGTATAATAAATTAACCGAAATCTACGAGTCAACCTAACAAAAAAACAGTTTATTGGTACCCCATAAAACGTAGGTCTAATAATGACAATTTTATTCATACAAATGCAACCACACGCATTTTGATTGTTCATAATGGTTTATTGGTCTCGAGATATAGACTCAAACTCATTAATTATTTATCAAGTTAACGCTCATTACTCTGTAACAAAATAAGTACTATAATATTTTCATTGTTGAATCTCTAAAGTCATTAATCATAAAAATTTAACAAGCACTTAGCACGAGAAATCAAGTTAATTAATATTACGTCTTTAGAAGCCTTGGCTTCTTATCTTATAAGGACTTGCTAAATAAGGTTATTCCTAGGAATTTATAATAGGAATGTTTTAATAATTTTCGTGGGTATTTAATTAATATACGTAGAGATACGAGTTCAGCTGGTGAGTTAAACTATAGGTACAGTTAGTTTAAGAATAAACCATTTCTTTTGCATGTCCTTCGAAAGTACTTATTTTCTAAATAAGTATAGGAACTTATGCAAACGGAATCATTATAATGAAACCCAGATTTCTTTTGAAAAACAAAAAATAATAAAAACACTGTTTAATTGTAACACTATTTTAATCTTTTTGCCCTAACTTAATGTGTTGTGCGAACAAACACCGAAGTTGGAAAACATCTGCTCTTGACCCAAGTTTTCGTTAATTTTTCAAGGACTCTCGAACTAATCAAGCATTTGTGTTGAAAAAACAGGTTGACAAGTAGGCCGGATACTAGCGGAAGTGTGCTATCCACTCAGCTTATGTTGTGTTGTATCTGTGGTACACGTGTCAAATATGTTTACAAGAGTTTTCGTTATATTATCGTGTTCGTTGAAGTATACGCGGCGGCTTTTTAAATTAATGCAGACGTTAGTGGCATTGAAACACGCGACTTTTATAAGTTTGTTAATATTAAAATAATTCGTATATTTAGTCGGTGTTGTTTTCCTTAATTCTACTAATGAAAGCTGATAGAAGGTGAATAAAATATGTTGCATTTTCTTTTTCGATCGAATCGTTGCGACGCGTTTAAGTACCATTTAAATTAAAGTGAGACAAATTTTTATTACGCACTTTAATGTCCCACTGGCGTAGTGCAAGATATCTTCAATCTTTGAATTTAATTAACAATTTCCCTGTATCAACAATGAAGACAGAGCAAAAAGAAGAAGTATAGAAACTTATTTTTGTAAGTGGAATTGAAAACTGCAAGCGCCTCATGTTCGCGATTGTTTCCCTGTTCTTATATCTCGGCTGGGTGAGAGCTTTCAAGACGACCCCCTTCGAATGCATTTACATGTCACACGATCCTGGGAGTTTCTACACGTGCCATTGATTGTATCTTGTACCTGCCTACTATTCACCCAATATATGTTATTAACTGATCGATCCATTTGCGCTAGTTACACTGATATTGATAATGACGTAGACAGATAGATTTGCAAATAATGAAATTTTAGACTTTCCATACCTTAACAATGATTGTTCTAAAAAGTTTTGGTTTGTTAATCGTGAATGGAAGCTCTACAAAAAGTCTTAATATCAGCGAAGAATCTTTGATAAGTACTTAATTGTAAACTGTTACTTGTATTTGATAAGGTATGTATAGGTGATTTAATCTGTGATAGTAAAGTCAATTTCGAGAACTTTCAAGCCGCAAATTAAAATAGCATAGTTAGCAAGAAGCCATGCGAAAAGATTGTTTTTTTTATATTAATTTTAAAGGAAAGACATTAAGAGGTTAATCTAGAAGTTTCTATGCCCGAAGATCTTGTGAACCCACATACATATTTTGGATCCCGTTTTATATCGGTGCTGTTAAAAAATGATCATCGAATAAAAAATCGGATCCGACGCACGGCAAACGCGTTGTTAATAGTTACCTAAACCCCGTCTTTGTTAACCTCATCTTCCTTGTTTCGGTTACCATGTTGCAACGTTTATTACGCTCCTGTATTTGTTCAGTCGGTTACTACCTATACATGCGGGTAAACAGACAAAGCAATATAGTTCCTGAATACACATTAAGGCTGTCAGTTGGGGTAGAAGATGGTATTGGGTATATTAAACATTCGTTTTACATCTTATAATTTTGACTTCTCTATTTCACAATTATATACGACTTACGCTTCTGTTTCTATTGTTAACACTCAACGTCTCGTCGCTACTCTTACTTTAAAGTGGTAAAGCCAAATTCCCGAAGTTTGTTTTAAAAATATGAAGAATGCTAAGCGCGGTTGGACACCCACGGTTTCTCATCAAACGTCAAACCGCAATGACGCCGCTACCGCATCTTCGTAAACGCTCTACCAATGGTAAAATAACTCCTAAACTTCTTATCGATTTTTGGCAATTATCAAAAATACTACTTATAATTATGTGTTTGAAAAAACTTAAACGAGTTGTTGTATCGGTATGGTAGAGTACATACATACAAGAAATAAAACTTAACTGTAAAATAAGGATCTTGGTTATTGTCGGAAGTGAAAAAGTATTTAAATACTTACTTATTTTACTAGATACAGTTATCTTTTGACACGAACAAAAATGTTGTAACAAAAAGAAGGATCGGAACAAGGAATAAGTTAGAGACAAGTTCAGATGACACTCACTCTTTGACACCAAACTGAGGGTAACAACTTGCGACTGTTGCTTAATGTATTCTGTGTTTAGAATAAGATTATAATATTAAGGAGCAGCGCCGCGTGGTGAATGTTCCGTTACTATTCTCCAGCAATTATATTTGGAGATTAGAATTTAGATACGAATGACGTGCAACTTTAAACACAGGTGCAGTGAAACTCCGGCATTATAAAATATAATCGGATTAATGCCGACCTACAAACGTATACCTAAGTTCAATATGTAAAACTTATACCTACCACTCAGTCTGACTGGAGGTGATCGTGTTGTTTATTTTACAGAACGTACTTTCAAAAGCGTGTTAATAAAGAAGTGCGTTAATAAAGAATCTAGAAATAAAATATTCTTGCCTTACTTTAAAACGAAAAGAAAGAATTATCGCTTTTGTAATTTAACTTGAACAAGTTTAAAATAAATTGGTATTATCTCAGCGACCTTTGTCACACACGCAAAACAAGTAAAACTAAAGTGAAGGTAAAATACGCATAAGGGACATCGAAAATGTTCATTCACAAAGGGTCGAGCGACCCATCTCGAGAGCCCGTCCTCTTCATCTTAGCTGGCTTGCCTCGGCTTATCTCCGTTCATTCATTACCATCTAGTTTTATAAAAGTCGACGGCCCGAAAACATATCGCGCCTCCATTTTTTGTCACACCACTTAATTATCTGGATTTATACTTATCGTGATAAAATCAACCATCAACGCGAGAGATAAATAAAATATGCTCTTTTTTGTTGTAAAAATCTTGATAGCGATCTATAATAGTGACGCTAAAATAAACTCATGGGTGCGTGCGAGGTTTGTTTGATTGATGGTAGTTTACCTCCTGTGTATACCTAGCCTAGATTTAGATATAGGTAAGTACTTACCACCTACATATTAGTTTCAATCGGCAACTAAACTGTCCTGTTTTGAAGGGTTTACATTACGAAAAAAAAGTTTTTACAGTCGATGTGAATTGGTACTAAAGTCTCGAAAGCTTTAGGTCACAAGTTGGTACCTAGTACCTACATCTATTTTGTACTACTTTTAGGTAGGTACCTACTCAAGAAATTGCAGTTGAGCTTTTCTTAATTTTAATGCTTTTGAATATCTACCTTACTATGCTTGCACCTAGATGAAAATACTTTCCTGAAGGTACTGCTAGATTGGATTAGGTATTAGGGTATAGGTACCTATACGTTTTCGAGATTTCACCGAAAACTTCATCAAAAAAAGGATGTAATTTGATTAACCCTCCTAAAAATTATACTCTCGTAACGTGAAAAAACAGAGATTTTGTGTGGTGTTTGATTTTTTTCGGATAAAATGTAGAGTTCAGTCTAGGCAAGAACAATCTAGTAAAATATAACATGTATTTTGAGAGTATTTGTTGGTAGAAGTATGGGGTAGTGTATGGGCCGGGCAGGATGGCGGGATGGCGGACTCAGCCTCGGTTTTAGTTAATTACTGAGTGCAACTAAGCGCCATTGAGGCGCGCGGGCGCCGCGTCCGCGACCGCGCTGGTGGCCGCAACACAAAAGCGGGTCGATGCCTTCGATAACGAAGCCAGTTTTTATCTTCTTATTTTTACGCTTTTAATTAGTTAGGAAAATATTCTCAAATAAAAACTGCCCCGAGCAACCGCCAGGCCTTGAGTTCAGGATTGTCTTTGACCGCTTTGTGCCTCGGGCTCACTATAATGGAATGAAATAACTCCGTTATTTCGATTGGCTTCTGTTCTGCCGATAACATTTATAATAACAGTAATTACGCTTGCTATAATATTATTTTAATGATTTTCTTGGTGCTTATTTCTGGATAGGTAGATGGTTTTAATAAAATATTGTACGATTCAGTGAGAAAGAGACAAAATTATTGCACTTCGATTCAAAGCAATGCTCACTCGCTTTAATTATCTGAAAGGAATTAGGTTTCTAAGTAGAGGTACCTAATATATTTTTGATATTTTGTGTTTACAGTCTTATTCGTATAGGATCACTAAAACAGTTAGCCTTAGCAAATACAATTACTTATTTTACCGTTCAAGGATAATAAGTGAGCTTTTCTCAATTAAAGCACGGCGTACTTAGATATTATGTTACAGGACTTTCTATTTTGTATTAACTCAACTCTTATCTACCTAGTCCCAAATTACAACTTTTACATCTTTCCGTTCAATAACAATGTAGAACAGATCAAAAAGATTAAATAAAAGCCATTAATAAATTTAACCAGATCAAATTGGGACTTAATAACAATGGAACAAGTTCTTCAGCGAAGATAATGATAGGTATAAGTACTTAAGTTAATTATGATTATGACACAACGTCAGCCAGATTCGTTTAAAATTCATGAATAATAAATGAATATTTTTTCTCAACAGCAAAACAATCAAACCACAATAAAAACTTAAATATCCGTTTGCGTCGAAAGTTTCGGAACAAAACAAAACGATACACTCGTTAATTTTAATTTCACTCTGTATGCACGTTGTTTTAACAGTTTATCAGTATCTTAGTCATTTATAAGGGAGACTGGTGTATACTAGGTAATAACATTGTATTAAATAATAACATATAATTAGTATCTACCTGCAACAAAGATAAAGGTGGGACAACGGAGTTTTTAAAAGCTGTTTACAATCGACCGCAGGAGTACAGACGCTCACACAATACATTCCGTTTTGTTTTACTAAATAAATACGAGTAGCAGGGGCAACAAAGAACTTTAGTATAGAAAATATTGATGTTAAAAAAATTGTTGTAAGTAACAATACATTTTTTATATACTTATAGATTGTAAAAACAAAACATATCAACTTATAAATTGCTATTTAGTGACTAGAATAGAAATTACAAAGTAGATAAAGATAAGTCTTAAAATATGGATGTAAAAGTAACAGATACGTAACTTGCAAATACTTTTTTACTAAATTGAGTAAGTAGGTAACATATTTTTTTATCGCAGCAGCTACAGAATTAACAAATAATAAGATAATTACAGCAATTAAGTACCTACGATGTTAATGTTACAAAGAGAGGTCTAAATAAGTTTATAAAGTGTGCTTGTTTAAAATGTTTAAAATAGCCTGTTTTTATGAGCGGAGTTTTTTTTTAAGGAAGTTTATTTTATATGCGAGTGTACTGCGGACGTTAGGCTCGTTACCACGTTATCAGGCGCGATGCTTATCTTGACAGACGTCGGTGACCACCTCTACGAGCTTCATCATCCACACCTCAGCTGACCTTGTTAACCCCTTCTACATTGTAGCCTCGTATGCGTACAATGGAACGAGCAGCGACAAGTATCACTTTTTTAATGTACCTTAGAAGGCACTTGGCTACGTAATGTGCTGTATTACTTAAAACGCACTTAAGCACTTCCTTTAACACCAATTTACCCTACAAAAGCATTGAAAAGTATTACCAAGATTTACCGGTCTTAAATCTATCTAGCATGTAAGCACGGATTTATCTCCTGCTATCATAATAATACCTACTTATTTATCCTACTAATATTTTAAATGACAGTGTGTGTCCCGATGGGTGGATGGATTTGGGGACGTTTGTCCGTCTGACGGGACTCTTTCACGTAAAAAGTACTGAACAGATTTTTGCAGATGATGAATCTTTAAGTCCATTATCAACCTACTGATACTTACAACAGGTTTAAATAGAGACTTTACCTTGAAATGATTGTAAAATCTTTAGATTTTAAGTTCACAGTATTTTCCAAGCTCTATCAATTGTGACTAAAAATCCAAGTTCCCAATACTATAGCATTGTAGAGACAAGTATGATCTGCAGCTTTTTCTATCGGGAATTTGACTTGTCTTGTCTTGGAGTTGGAAAAAAGTGATCGATGCGCGCGAGTCCCTTCAAACCATCACAACAATGACGCGATGGTGACGACGCGACGTTCCGATGAAGTTTCGGTGCGCGTGGACCATCTATACGATAAATATGCACTGGCCACGCGCGCCGCCGCCGTCGACTCCTTATGAATAAATTATTATGGCAGCAGGTGGAATGACCTGACACAAAATGTTTTGATGGAATTGTTTTAATTGGACGTTATCTCTTCAACTATCGGGTCGATACCTCGTTTCGAAAATATGAATTTTGTTACTGACTATATTCACACCACTGTCCGCATTTAATTATAACTTTATTAAGGGTCTAAATATTGATTAGAAAACTGTTCAGTTGAATTCCAAAAAAGCCCTCGGGCTAAGATGACTTTTAAATATTTCTATTCATAGTACCCAATTGTATGCCTTGATGTACTGGGATAATAACATTACTATGGATTTGATGTACTTACCGGGTAAGTTAAAATTGATAAAATATATGTTACGTTACCCAGGCAGGAGTACCTAAGTAAAGATTTCCAATAGGTAAGTACATATATATTGTATGTATCATATATTTTTTATGGTGGAAAACGGTTGCTCGTTTATCACTTAGTAGGTAGGTATTAGTTCTGTTTCCATATTCTTACAAAGAAACGGAGTTCACAAATAATAAAATTATCTACTTAATAATTCGAACAGAAAACGGGATATGGTCATGTTTTTTAATTAGTTTCCTAAACACAAAAGTCTAAGTACCTAATTAATAATATATACCTACTTAATAGATTTAATATGGTAAGTACCTGAATCTTTCCATCATTCATATACTTATAATTATTGCTACTTATTACCTACTTATATTATTTATCTACTTGCAAGTTCATACTACCCAAATAAGAATCGATGCACCTTTACTTTGGTGTATTTCGAATACTTAAGTATTGTTTGGTAAGGGAAAAGTGCGTAGTCTACCGAAGTCTTTTACAACATTATAAAAAATACAACCTTTTTGGAAAAGCCCGTTTTTATCATTTTTCTGTCAAATCTTCAGTGATAAGCACACTTCATAAAACATAACAAGGTACTTTTTAGGAAAATTATAAAATTTTCCTTTCTTGATAGATCAACTTCTATGCCATTATAATTTTCTGCTGAATATTCGACCAAAGAAAAACTAGTAAAATCACGGGCTCGAATAACAAACAAAATTAACTTGCTTAAAGTTCTTATTATCTACGCGTAGTTACCTACCTAAAACCACTACATAGTTTCCGAATCAGCAAAAACAGAATTAATTAAAGAATCTAAAAATTACTTATAAACTTCTTCAAAACGTGCTACAACGATAAACATTTCCGTGGCAGAATAAAATTGTTCCTTGTACCAATACGATTTGCACGAGTCTTTTATTGCTTCGCGCGTAATTGGATTCGAGAAAATCTGTCAACAACATTTTGTTTTTATGCTTTGAATGTGTTCAACAAACAAAACCTAATCGTGCAAGTTGGCAGTGGTGTGGTTTCTTTTGAGGACTTCAGTGAAAAACAAATAAAGCGTCCCTCCCATTCGTTGCAGATTTTCCATGGATCTTTATCATGAGCTCCAGTGACAGAGCACTTTGTATGAAGCTATTCACGGTGCGAACTATCTCGGGTGATGGCGTTCCTATAATATTGTCGTCCGAAAAAAACCGTTCAGACACGCAACAACTGAAAACCAGGCCTTTGGTAAAAGATTCTACGGGAGTGTTTGGTAATTATGCATTCTTCCTTTGTTTGTGTCCACTTAAAATTATTAGGCGTACATACGCACTTAACAATTATATAATTTAGTAAGTTCGTCAAGCGCCGCGGGACCCTGCACGACGCATTCATTAGAACAGACTCTCCGGAAGTCCGTCGCGTGCTTCGACGCTGAAACTCCATTGAATTATTTATACTTTTAATATTGTAATTATCATACGCCAGCGACCGCTACCTTATTATCATTTATGTTATTATATTAAATGTTATAATAACGCTCGCGATGGAAAGGTTATACCTCGATAAGGAGATAACGTCCACTGTCAGCGTTTAATGAGTGTCAGGCGTTTGCAAGCGGCCGATCATCGTGGGCTCGAATGCTAATTCACACAAATTACTATTTATATTAAACAGCGAACAAATTCTTAAACAATTTGTACTCGTTTGTACGACTATAGGTACTCTATCAAATATGCTAAATACAAGGTGTGGTGCAATCATGCAAGTTCTTCATACCTAATAAAATCATATTTTATTGTTTTTAAATTTTAAATAATTCCCAAGTACTTATGTCTATTGTTAGACATGGGAGAATAGACATAATTTTTTATGAAACTGAAATTTTCCTTTGGGTCAAAGGTAGCTGAGAAATGTAAACAGTAAAACTGTTTAAAAATAACTTGGATTTAAATTTCTATTATTAAATATATTATAATAATTAAAAATATATATATATTTATTATTATTATTTTTCTTTTCTATTATTATATATATTTTTTTTATTATTATTAATTATTTTTATTTTTTTTATATAGGGCTGTACTTATTACACGCATCGCTTTTTATTATATGTAGGATCTTAGAAACTACCTACATTTTCAGCTGTCGGTAAGTTTTGGAATACCTAGGTACTTATTCCTATTTATTTATAGTCTTGTGAAGAAACAAATGCTATTACGAAACTATTAACCTATTCATGCCAAATTAACGATGTAAATATTATTAGTTAAACATTTTTTGTACCTAATAATAGTTTTACAATCGTAAGTCATGCTTGAATGGCAAGGTAACACTGTTTATTTAATTCGCGTATGAATCCACATTCCAATGCATTATTGTAGTTCACTTAATGTCTGTTTTTAATTTGCTCACTGCTAATTTACTATTAACCTTACATAGCTAATGATATACGATATGCTTTTTCACTGAAATGATCCTGGCTGCAGCCCCCGGTCATAGCTATTTTATATGAACTAAAGCTAATCAATAAATTTATAATATGCCTTTTACGTAGGTTTATTACTACGATTAAAATTCTACATGCGTTTTGTTGTGTATTAAATTTATTCGGCCTTTGCTCAATATCCAGCCGTGTGTAGCACAGCTGCAGTGTACTATAGAATTTCATTAAAATTACCGGTTTATACCTAAGTAGGTAAATGCGGGTAGAGGAACGGTTGGCGAACGGCGGACACACGTGTCCAAGGAAGTGCTCCTGCCCACCTGAGCGCTGTTCCAGCGGACTTTCACACGCGGAGGTGCACTAAACTACTTAATAGAGCGTTAAACAAAAGTAATGGGGAAGACTTGAAACAGCACTTAGCTGTCCTCACCAAAGTGGGTATACATACCGCCGAAACTAATTTTATTGCGGCCTGTACACTTTCAACTTAGACGAGCAGTAGACGATTGTTTCCTAGAAACAAGTTAGCAATAAAACACTTTGTGTGTAAACTAGTAATTATTACAAACTGCGCTAGCAAACTACTTCATTAACTATCAGTGAGACGCGTGAAATACAAAAAACTTGCCAAGCGTGAGTCGGATACAATTGTGTATCATTTTAGCAGATGTTTTTCAAAAGAAATAAAAATAGACTTTATATTTATACGAGTTTATACGATACCATATATTTTTTCATACGAACTGAAAATGAACCAATCTCAAATGAAAAGAACATGTTTCAGAAAGTACTTATTAAAATCAAAACTCACTGAATGGCGGCGTTTGATATGAGGGAATTACAAATTCACAACTAGTCGATACCACACGCCAAATACGAATTGCTGCTGTATAGTCACTTGAGAAACCATTTGAGCACGGATCTCTAAAACATATTTAGTACTTTGCTAGTTAAGTAAAGTTAATGTAGTACTTACTTATAAACTAGGTTCTACTAAGCTAGGTGATTAAGTATTTTTCTTGTTTAAATATAAAGTTTGCGATAAAAAATACTGTTCCCTTACAAATTCATTACGTGTATAGAATATTTGATGAATGCCTCATTAAAGTAACTACTGCAGTACATCCTATTAATATCATCAGCTAGAAAGTTTGTGCCGATGTAAGGATGGATGGATATTTGTGACGTTAT
The DNA here is from genome assembly GCA_947563765.1 of Anarsia innoxiella. Lineage (NCBI taxonomy): Eukaryota > Metazoa > Arthropoda > Insecta > Lepidoptera > Gelechiidae > Anarsia > Anarsia innoxiella. The sequence continues at coordinate 8,090,506 of OX387390.1, forward strand.
TTCGTAAAAAAAAACTTCAAAATATATTTTTGATAAAACTTTACGGTATTATAGTTTAGCTGCAGTTAACATTCAAATAAAATTATCCTGAAAGATAGTTTCCGAGATATGAAGATCTTTGCGAATCGAATTCAGACGATGAGTTTTTGCCATAGAAGAAAATGTCTTGATATTTAATAAATAATGTAAATAGGGCGAAAGAAAATGTATCGTTTAGTTAGTACCTACTAACACATACCTATGTGTACCTATGTGTAAGCAGACACTAGATACAGGCAACGGACGTCCGGTGAAAACTTTACGTGGGTTAAAAATACCTCGTTGTGGTCCGGTGAAAAACCGAACTTTTACTAGCCATCTCACTTGCTGTTACGCGTACATAAACATCTATTTCCAATTTCTATTTATTTATTTTAAGATTACTTCATCAAATCGGTAGGTAGTTCAATTCCTTTTCCATCATGAAATAACGAGCACCAACATTTTCATCAAAGGAATCTTGCATGTTCTTTTCTTGTAAAGTTATTTTATACATTACGTGCTATATTGATCTGCTTTAGACTGTACTAAGATATTGACAGTCTTACCAAAAGCAATGCTGTGAACGCCACTATAGGACCATAGTACCTACTATACATTATTCTTTGCTATGGAGTTGGTGCCTACCGGGTATGGGTTCTAGTATAACATAGAGGATCGATGATTTAATCGGTATATTCGAAATTACCCCGAACATGGTAGAATGTAGCGCGCTACTCCGTCATTATAAGCCTGAAATAACAAGCTACGCCTTGTAATTTTCGTTTGGGGGTTGAAGACTTTATCTTTGCTTTCATCATTTTTATAATGTATCCGCACTGTTCGAATTGTCATTAAAAGATAAGTAATAGTTTGGAAGTAAAATTTGGAGCAGGTAGCTTTTTATTTCTTTGTTTACTGTTATTTACTAGCTAACTGTGATATGGTATCTGCTTATTGCTCATAGTTTTAAAAATGGATTTGAATTTTTCATATGACTGTAATATAAACCGGGATCGAATATTAATTAATATACCATCTAGTTTCGCAATGACAATATTTAATTACCACTGTCAATTTATAGGTAGATAGGGAAAGTACCTATCCATTTGTTTTAAGTTAACTGATTTCATATCTGTAGATCATTTCGGAATCGAATCCGATAAGTATGAACAGCTTCATATAAAATGCTCTGCTACTGCAGGTCCCGTTTTATAACCGCATCCGATATGACACCTGGAAACGAGCTGTAATACAGTAGTGTTCATTCTTCATCATATCATTCAGAATCACGCGACAGGTAATGACTGCTGCAAGTTTCAATACTATTTACGTATTAGTTATTAATGTTTTCTTAGTGAATAACTATAAAACTATGTAATTAAAAGTACCTATTAACGAGACCTTTATATTCTCTTCAATTAAATTTTAAATTAAAAGGTTTCTCTTTCATGTAGAGTAAATTAAAGATATCATAAAATCATTAACTAATCAAATAGAACTGCATAATAATAGTTCTTTAACATTTGTAGATTTTATATCCGGATGTCATAAAATATAAATGTAACTATTTTCAATAAGCTATTAACCAATAGGTTTCTTCACCTACATAATATTTATAACATACCTTCACATGGCTATATAGTTAAGTTGGCAACTAGTTAATTTTAGCTAATAGTCATTTTTGTACAGAAATATGCCGAGTTTTTGCCTCATTTTTTTTTCTGTACTTTCCACTAATATTATGACGATATCCTTAATATGTGAGGACATGACACGTTCGAGTGCGACTGCCCACGAACTTTTCCTCTTATTAAGCCTTTTGACTGAACCAGTAAAGTTTAAATTCCTAAATCGATTTTGACAAACAGTTCATTTATAGTTTAAAATCTACATCCTAGGTTTTAAAATAGGAACTTATAGCTATAAGCCTTCACAGGTGTGTATTTCTAGGACTAATAGAAAACTCAAATTACTTTTTTGAATATTTTTGCTACGCTCATTATAGCCCCTAAGCCCTTGGAGTTTATACACTCGAGAACAATGAATCCGGGTCGGATAAACAAAAAACTAAAAAATCTCGTAAAGTAAACTTTAAATCCTACCCTTATGAAATAAAATGTGTTTAAGAGACCAATAAATATTTGTTAAATTAAAATATAAAACTTCTGAGTTACTTCTTTATTTATGTCAAAACAATAAAATTATCTTTTACGGATTTTGGTGTATAGCATGCCAAATATCGAATGGAAGCACGAGGAGGCAATGCAAAATTTTGAAATTCATGAAAATGGTTATCCTGTTTAAAAAAAAATGGTTTTACATTTTAGTTTTAAAGTTAGATCATCTGTTTTTTTCTTTACCTAATATTCTGTTATTAAAATGTAATGACTCGTGAATGTTATAACTTGTATTGAAGAAGTATGAAATTGTCTATTAAGTACAATTTATTTCTTTAGACTAGCATTCTTGGATCGCGAGTTTTTTGGATTTTTAGTGACCCGAATTCATTGCTCTCGAGTGTAGATGAAATCGTTTGGCATCTCGCCGTGTCTTCGTGACTTACCTATGTCTTGTAACCCATGAGTTAGCCACTAGCCAGCCAAAGGAAACAGCCGCATCCTCACATAGAAGGGGCAATGTAGCCAGCCTTTTGGGTAACGTACCCCGCGGATATTACTACGTCAAAAACGATTTTTTTATCAGTTAAATAGGTATCTGTTAGACTTGTGGTAAGTTAATATTGATATAAGTCACTGAAACTTTCGATAATCGACTGAAAAGTCGACTTCCTACTCCTAGGCGCCCAAAACAATTAGAACAATGATAGAGTGTTTTTTGTTTTTAGAGGGGAGTTTAGCCTTTTTTATCATTTCTACAACTGGTTATTATTTTAAAAAACCGGCCAAGTACGAATCGGGCTCACGCAGGAAGGGTTCCGTACTATTCACTATTGATATCGAGAAAAAAGGCTAAAAAAATCATGTTTGTTGTATGGGAGCCCCCCTCAGGTAAATATTATTATTATTCTATTTTTATATTTGTTGTTAAAGTGGCAATGGTAATACATCATATGTGAAAATTTCAACGCTCTAGCTCTAGCAACGCTCTAGACAGACAGAGAGACAGACAAACAGACAGAAGCACAGACGTCGGACGGACAGCCAAATCTCAGTAATAGGGTCCCGTTTTCACACTTTGGGTACGGAACTCTAAACAATATCTACCTTCCTGAATCTTTATTCACTCAAAATTCTTCCGCAAAGGTTCGTATGTAACCAATGACCATAAATATCTACTTTATTATAACTTTGATACCTCATATAGGTTTTAGAGCGCTTATTTCTATTTTATTTTCATTTTATGCTTTACGATCGAATACCAGTAATTAACTAACAGTTAAAGTAATTAAAAATATATTATGGATGGATATTAAGTATTGAATATTATACTCGCAATTGCAAAAAAGAAAGGCCTTTGCATTTTAATACCTTTCCATTAAATATCGTACTGATTTCTATAGATTTTTGATAACGATAACATCAGTTATAAGTTTAGGTAACGAAGCATTAACTTTGATTACCGTTTCTACAACCGTCTTATAAATATGTTATCAACTTTTGAAATTATTCTTTTTCTAATTTATCTTTATGCTTTTATTATATTTAGAAATAAGGTCAGAATATTACTTAGTAAATTATTGTCTGTAAGTAAAAGAAGAGCTGATTTTTTGGTGAATTTCCACTTGTTTTCTAACACAAATCATCATACCACAAAATAACAGACAGATTTTTGACAAAGAACGGATCATACCTTACATAGGTTTAATGACCCGATTACTTTTATATAATTTATGTAATTTTCTACTGTTAATGTATTAAATAAGTAAATAATTCAGGCAATCAAGTAAACTGTATGGCATTTATTGGTAAGAAAAATAAACAAATCTCAGAACACGTCCGTAGACAGTTCTTTCGTGGTTTTCTTGTCTTTAAATAGTTTATTAATTTCAGTTTTTTTTCAGAAGATTGTTCTTTTTTTTCGTATTGTGTAAACTATTTTGTTCTAAACTATTTAACGTTTTGTGTACCTAAACTATTTTGTGTAAACCTAAACCTACCTACCCCTAGTATGTAAAATAATTTTGCTTATATTAGGTACTTCTACGTTTTTGGAGTCCATTGTGCTCCATCCATTGTGCTTATTTACGTTTTCGGTCTCAAATATTTTAAAGAACCTACCTTTTATATGTAAATTAAATACCTGCTTACAAAAAAATCTCATACATTTTCTTCTAAACCAGTTTTATTGTCACATTTTATTTAGTCTCGCCTTTAATTAATTGTGGCAGTCTTTAAACACTATAAAGAAGTGCTCACTTAAATTTCAATTCCCGATTTTATACGAGAATTGTTAGATACTACATTAGTATATTGGTAAACCCATGAATATTTATTTGTAATTAGGTACATATTAGGTACGTCTAAAAATAGCATCGAACATATTTGTATGGAGCCTGGTATTGTAAAATTTTCGGTATCAATTACACTACACATCCCCTATTCGAGCTAGTATGGAGAAAAAAAAGTTGACTGCCACTGATGAAATTAACATCAATCGATGGAGAAAAACATTATAAAACGATAGTATTTTAGACAAATGTCGAAAGTGATATACTTTCGGAGATATAGAACTTTGAAAATGAAAGAACTTTAAAAAATTGTTACATGTGAACATTTTCAAACTTCTATATATCTCCGAAAGGATATCACTTTCGACATTAGTCCAAAATACTATAGTTTTATAATCTTTTTCTCTATCGATTGACGTTAGTTTCATCAGTAGCCGCCAACTTTTTTTTTTCTCCATACTAGCTCGAATAGGGGATGTGTAGTGTAATTGATACCGAAAATTCGTTGGCTGAGGTACCTAGAAAATTCCATATCGAGAAAAATAGATCTGTTCTATATTTGAGGATAGAAAACTCCTTACACAGAATTGGTCTAAGTACCTTTTGCTTAAGACAGGTATAATATCTACCTAGGAATAATTTACCAACGTCGTTTTAATATTTGAAAGTTAATTTGACCCGGATGGCAAGTAACCAAAGGTCAGAAATGTGTGAAAGTTGCTGAAATCATAGACGAGGCTACACCCATGAAAAGTTAATTGATTAAACATTTTAATGTCAGAGGATTTAACTATTAATTGATATGTAAATGTTGACTTTCCCTCTAGTTTTTTGCAGTTAATAAAGATAATATATATCTTTCTTAACTAGAAGACTTAACAAGCAAGAAGGTTCTACTAGGTTCTACTTAGTCTAAGAAAACTGGCATCATTGAAACTCTAGGTACCTAACTAAGTTAACTTACCACCTGATTAGAATGATGTAGTGATTGTATTGTACCTGTGAAAAGAGACCATCTACCCAGGAATTTTAATTCTTGAGATTGTCTGTACATTTGAAGCATCTCCTCACCTATGGAAGTATGATATAAGTAGGTACTAATCCATGATTGTATTACTTACATCTTGTTGATTAAAGAAGTCATCCTGGGTGTCTTCGCTGGAGCAGCCCATGTCTTGCAGAAGCGGGGTCACGTGTCGCTCCCAATCATCCATTATTAGTTAACAACTCGTCCAAAATTAGTACAATAAATAGAAAAATCACTTCTCAACGATCTTCACAAACGAACTGCGTGATCATTTTAGTGTCCAGTACTAATGAACATTACTTTTCCTACTAGATAGCAAAGAAGGAGTTTTCGCGCCAAAAACTTTTATAATAATCTTTGCGGCTTCCTTGGTTGCTGAAGTGGCGGGAAAAGGTCGCGATCGCACGCAACACTCAGCTGTCACAGATTCGAGTGAAAGAGAAAAAAATAGCAGCGGCCGCAGGCGTATCACGTGCCTGCTGTTACCGGCGCGCATTCAAAAAACGTACTAGGAGAAAAGTCGGTGAAAACAACGTGCGGAGTCAGTGTGACGAGGCACGGGTTCCCGGCCGCCCGTCGACGCGACCGGAACAGGAGTGCGTGGCGGTTCGCGAGGCTGAACGCCCTCTGCGTCGCGCCGCCTCGCGCGCGTCTCGCTCACGCGTTGCCCAGCTTCATGGCGCCCTCCCGCTCTCGCGGTTTGGCGCCGCACGCCTCCCATGGGCGGCCGCGATTTCCCGCCGTCGTCGTTACTTGCCCGCAATATGGCCGTACCTCTTTGCTGACGCTCACTTACCAGTTACCACCAAGCACAAGTTGTCGGTGTCGATCATCAATATGGTCAGACTATTGTAACTTATAAGAAAAACTTTACTCATCAAACTTTTATTAAACAAGCAGTATTTCCAAAATTGCACTTAGATATAGAACATGAGTTTTTAAAAAACTTTTTAGGCACCAACTATTAAAACGTTTCTATTTACTTATAAGTAGGCAAATCACTTGTTTGACAAGATTTTTCATATTTCACAATTCAAATCTAAGGAAACACGAGGGCATAGAGGGCAAGAAAATCGATTTTTGAATCTTGATCGATTGAAAAATAATAAATAATCGGACCTGCCTTTACAATTTCGAGGGTTGGTTAGATCAATTATATTTACCTACCAAACATTTCGTAAGTAGGTAGGTAAACGAAATCGTTTGGTAGGTAGGTAGGTCACGTACTTACCTGCCTGCTGTAGAATTAGGTAACTAATAAGTATTCATTAAGTATGATTACCTCCTACATCAAAACAAATAACTTTATACGTACCTACTTATAGGTAATTTAATTTTTTTAAAGATTAACGTTAACTGATCAACTTACTATAAAATAGCATTCTATACTGGACTTGCCTTGAATACTCCGCTCGCTATTAATACTTAAGTCTTCCGTTCCCAAATAATTTTATCATGGAACAACCACTGCGGAAAACCTGACGAGCTAAGAGATACCTTCTTCTTCAAGAATTCAATATACTTAACTTTTTTTCCAGTTTCATGTTCTTTTCGGGAATATATCTACCTACTTAGAGGACTCTACCTGGTCTAATGATAATACCTAACAATAATTGGGTACCTAAACGTAGGTATCTTAATAAGGGAACCACAAATTAGTGGTATTTATTATAATTACACCTAAACAAAAAAAAAACTTAGGTACTTACCTGTAGTCTTCTATTCAATTATAATTACAATTCATGACTCTTCTCAATCCTTAACTTCTGCACTAGTTAATTTATCAATTAACACGTCCGAATACCAATCAGAAACGTTAACTTTGTTTTCTGTTCCACTTTGGGCTTATTTTAAACATTGAAATGGGTCAATAAGGCCACTGCAATGAATAAACCAACACCTGACCATCAAACTAGCCAGGGTTGGCTGAACCGGAGTAATTTAACCCAACGAACTGTTTCACGAGGGTTCGGTCGTTATTAAAAGCGCAGCATCTAACATAGCTAAACACTTACGGCAAACAAAGTTTCCGAACACCGTACAAGCGGCCAATTAAAAGTTAAATGTCTAATTCTTGTTAGACTGGGGAAGTCTGCAACTAGTTGGTGTACCTACTGCAAAACTGAAAGTTCTTCATGTTGCGTGTAAGGTACCTATGGCTCTGTTCGAAGACAATGCCCAAGTTTGGTTATTAACTTAAGTTCTTATAAGCATAGATAGGTACTTGTGGATAATTAGGTAGGAACGTTTTATAAATTACCTAATCTATTTTTGAAGTGAAATAGCTATTTGTTTAGTGAGTATGAATTTAGCATTATTAACTTAAAAAAAAAAAGTTCCAAAAACTAAAACACGCCTACGGATAAACTGCGATCTTAAAAGTAAGAAACAAAAAATTATTCTTGTCTTCTTAACTACCCAATAAGTACACAGACGAAGCGATTTTCAGACTCAGAGGATAGCTGTGGTCGTATGCCTCTTTGCCTAAGTAGTCCCTATGTGGGGACATAGGGACTACTTTATTCATAGTAGAGTTCAAGTGGTTTTTGATTGTGGCGGGGGGCTGCGCCCCCCAAACCCCCCTACACAGTGACTACTTTGTCCATAGTAGAGTTCAAGAAGTATTTCATATTATTTTGGCTATTAATTACTTCACCTCTACACATTGTTCATAGCTCAAAAAGTCTTTTATTTTATTCCAAACTTCCCTTTTAAGATCCGGTCTACAAAATAAAATCACTAATTCAACTCATGATTATAAACAACTTTGAATATTGTTTTTTTCCGTATGAAATACATTTTTTGCTGTGTGCAAAATGTTGAAGGACCGACAACTTTGATGGAATTAAAAATTCCATCAAATTTGGTTCCGTATTAAAAATTGTAGGTAATTTAACTTAAAACGAGCCAAAACAGTCAACATAATTCTAAGGAGGTCTGATTTGGCAAGCTGTACCTAATCAGTAGTTTCGAAATAAGTAATTTATGATAGAAAAGACAATACGTAAAAACACACATTTACAAGAAAAACCGCGCGTAAAACCTAGTGATATATACTTATATTTTTGAAATGTACTTGCTGAGCCCTTTCATTTGATACCCCACATTTTATTCTTTGCAAAATTTTATATTTTTCGTTGCGACTTTTTGTCCACTAGTTTACAAGCAAATCCGTGCGCAAAACCTAGTGAATATATAATATATTTTTGAAATGTACTCACTGAGCTCTTGAATTTGATACCCCACACAACACCATTTTCAAACTTTTATTTTTTTCATCGTGACTTGTTGCGCACTAGTGGGCAGTATTTAATTTATTGCAAATCTTTAGGTATAGCCTATGTCACCCGCCGTATTATTACAAATCTTTTGACACCTCATTCATCAAAATCGGTTCAGTATTTTAGAAGTTATGGTGGAACATACATACATACATACATACATAGACTGCCAAACACATTACACTTCCTTTTAGCTTCGCCGTAGTCGTGTAAAAATGTCAAACCCATTCTACAAGATTAAATGAATTTTCTTTTTCAGTAATTCAGATACCTACTTAAGTAAGTAGATAAGTACTTAGTAAAAAAATGTAGAGACTTTTGTATTCATTGGCGTTTATCTAAAAATCACTAAATTTTTTGGAATCGGATATTTAGTAGCGATTAAGAATTTATAAGCTTTTGTTTACTTTTTTATTAGCCTATTTGATTCCACTGCTCAGGCAAATGCTTCCCCCGTATTAGCACCCTTCCATCTTCCAGCACCACTATTCACGGCAAATTTTGGCCAGTTTGCCAACTATCGCAAGTAGGTATAGGTACATTTAGATCGGGTTCCTTCTACTAGTTACTTACTACTTATTAATACACAATGCTTTTATGTTATGTTATGATTTTTTTTATATCGGCATGTACTTGTAAGTCAGTATTTTATAAAATAAAAAAATAGGTAAGTACTACAAGGGCACCCCCTCCCCCAACTTTAAAAACCCAGGCCGATTATCATTCATCTCATTTCATTTAAAACCCAACTCGGGTATATTTAGCTAGAAAGTAGAAACATTCCGATGACCATCCCCAACTTCACGATTTCCTCCCCTTATGTTTATAAGGCTTAACCGATTTAAATAAAACAAATCTGAAAGAAAACAAACTAAAATTACTTATATCAATACATGACACAATGCTATAGATACATAGAACACTCAGACAGACAGACAGACAGACAGACAGACAAACACATCAAACAACCCCACTTTTTGCAACGGGTGTTAAAAATTCGTCTTTTTCTTTTTAATCGTTAACAGCTTTTCCAGATTGTTGCATGGTCAATATAGTGTAGGTAGTAGGATCATAGTAGGTAATAGGTAGATACCTATTTAATTAATTTAGTAACTTATTCATAATATAAGGTATGGTAATAAGCAATCATTCGTCTTTGATAACTTAGGTAGGTAGGTACCTACTTCACTGTTTCTTCCAAAAAGTAAAATTAGGTACTTACTTAAAATTTGGGTAAAACGCGAGGTAAAACGCTTTGCGGATGTTAGGGTAAGATTCCTCTAATAATATTCTTATTTGATATGAAAATATTCTTTATTTCGTAGGAAAACTTTATACCTACCTACTAAACACTTGAAATAGTTAGGTAGGTACTATGTACTTACCCAAGTATTTTACCATTAGGTAGATACCTAGGTATCAAAAAAGCTCAGTGTTTAAAACGGTTGGAAGAAATGGAAGACAAAATTGTCGCTGGATATAGTGGAGTATAATATTATTAATTTGGCTTAAGATTGATGAAACAGTAATAATTAAGGTAGATCTACCTTACCTCTGCACCCACTTACTTTTACGTAACGTAGATATGGCTTCTGAAAATCCTTTACAACATTTGAAAATATGATTTGAGAGTATTTAAAAGTTGATGATTTTTATGATATTCGAGAGTTAAATGTACGTATATTAAACAGATAAAAACCCAGACGAAGTGGCGGACAGCCACTAAAATAGCTACAACTTAACGAAAAGTGGAATATACTTACATAATTGGTATATATTTTTAATAAGATATATTAAGTAGGTATTGGTCATCAAGACCGATGATGATGACGAGATGCGTTGAGACCTGTGTGAAGGTGCTGCTGTGATGGCCGGTCATGTCAAGCGGAACCCATCAAACTAAGCCTTTCACTTCTCAGTTTCCCATTTACTTGCCTTACTTTTTCCTGGATATTGCGGGGTCAATTTTTTATTATTTATTTATGGATAGCTGTTTTGAAATATTAATTTTATTATATGTTTCTGTGTATGCCTGAGATTTGTAAAACTTAAATTAAAAAGAGCAACCCTACAGAGTTTCTTGCTAGGTTCTTCTCTGGGGAAAACTGCACTCTTGCGAATCTAGCATCAACTTAAAAAAATGACCCGTCTTAAGTGTTGTCAAAACCTACAAGAATAAATGATTTTCATTTCATTTCAAGATGTAAAGAAAATTATTAACTTAAAATTCCAAACGTATGTATTGCTTTATTTTGCTTGATATTACCTAGCTGAGCTAGCTCACAACTTACAACAAAACGTAATTTCTTTGAAAGTTTTGTGTGAAACGAAACGCACTAACCACGCCTCCTTAGACTATTTTGACGTTTCAACAAAATGAAGCTTGCAAATCTGACGTTTGGTTTAGTTAGTAAAGTAGGTTGTTATTTGTTTACAGATTAATTTTTATTGTTTAACAGTATTCAATTAACATAGCGAGTGATATTCATAGATTGTTAAGCGTACTATAAAGTCTTACTACAAAATTAGGCATCATGACGGCACCGACAGAACTAAGTTTTGACGAAATTCTTAAATTCATGTTAGCCCACAATGGCAAAGTTACTAATCATGATTTGGTGAAACACTTCAAAGTATTTCTTATGAATCCGGAAATGCGAGGTAAGTTTATAATTACATTATTCTGATTAAGTCATATTTGAGTGAATTCCTGCCGTAAAATAATCAAAAACACACATTTTAGATGAAGCAAGAAACACTTTCAAAAAGCATGTCAACACTTTGGCTATCATAAAGAACCAAAATAATGAAAAATGGCTGATCCTGAAGAAGAAATATATTCCTAACAACGAGCAGACTAGCTCAGAGACCAGTGTAAAAGTACCAGACTCAAACGGAGCAGCGTTGCCAAGTCCAAATGAACTGGGGCTGCCAGCTTACCGTCCCCCACCACCTGTGCCACTGAATCAAGACTTTAATATTCTAAACAACTTAATACAAGAAGCTCAATCACCCGTTGAACCTGTCTCTGAAACATTTATCAACCAATCACAAGAGAGTCTTGCTTCAATAGCGGAAGATGTACCTCCAAAGGTCCATCCAAGAAGAAAATCATCTGATAAACTTAGTGAGAAGACTGCAAGTATACAATCACTTCACAGGACTTCAATACCAAATCAAGATATGACACCAGATGTGACAATGTCTCCAGGATTATCATCATCAAGAAGTGAAAGCATGTTAACGGATAACGAGCAAGTAATTTCTGTAAAAGAAAGAAAGCAGATGTTTAATAGAATGGCCTCTGAAAGTGATGTTTTGAAGACCAACAAATCTCCAGGAAGTTTTAATCAAGTAAGTGAATTTATTTCTCTTTTCTAATTATGTACTTTATTTACAATAACCTTTAAGTTACCTTTTAATCACTCATACAATTCTGAGATTCATTCTTAAGCTTTGGAGATGTTATGTTTGATTAGCATTTGACCATCATCAAAAGTAATTGTTGAAAGGTAACAAATGCACAGACAAGTAACTTTTTGATTTAAACCTATCCGACACCAAGCCTTTTTCTTGTTGGTAACTTTTATTATATTTACTGATATGAACTGCCTCTAACCCTATTACACCTCTTTGATAAATCACCTCGTAGGACTTAGTCTCTATACAGCGATAATATTGGTAAGTACTCACTGCTAAGTTACACCAAATGGTCAATTTTGAGACTAGACGTTAGGCTCTTCCATATGAGTTCAATATAAATTAATTGGTAGAAAGGCAATTTATTCAAAATAAGCTGGTCAAAAATATAATTTGTGCAAAACTGGAAACAGTTTCAAAAGAGATTGTTAATTAATATAATCTTATGTTTTTTTTCAAAATTATACTCAATGAAGTAATAGTTAGTGTTAAATAAAAATGTAGGTTTATGGTATAGTATAATTTAAAAAAAAACATGACAGCTATTTTACTTTCAAAATATCTATTCTAAAAATAAAGTTTAGGTATCCATTTAACTAATTATTTCATTGAAAATAAACATAACTTATTATAATTCTAGAAAGAGTTTGTTTATAAAGAATCATCAATCAATAACGTAGTTATTTTATCTTGTCTGTAATAGGGGCAAGAAAGTAACTTTAAGTAAGACATTTGATAATCATTATGTGAATATTACAAATTGCAGACCATTTGTTATAATGGATCTGACATTTGTTTACTGTCCACTTTAGATTGATAAAAAAACTGGCTTAGCCTAGAAACCCATTTAAGGCTGAGACAAAAAGGGGGCTGTTATAAGTGTGTACATGTATATGGCTGGGGCATCAGAACTCCTGAAATTGTCAAACGGTTTCATCTAGTTTTTCTTAGTTTGAAAGGTGATTGTTTGAAAAACCCTATATAATAAAGTGCTAACTACTTTATTCTATAATATTCCTTTCATTGTTATTTCAATGTTAGTTAGAATTACTAAAATAAGCCCCAGAAAAAGAAAATAATGTTTCTTTGGTTTGATTTGACGTTTAGGCACTGATTTAAAGAAGCATTTAAAAATAGCAGATTTGGTAAGTAAAAAAAATTTAGATGGTGCGTTTAATAACTATTTCAGCAGTTAAAACTAAGCAGTAAAGTAACCAAAAATGGCTATTAAAAAATAATAAATTGGATCGGTGAATATCTAATTCAGTGAGAAAAAAATTAAAATGAACTGTAAAAATGACTGAATGAGCGGTTACGAGTGAGCAGTAATAAATTGGAATTTGTCGGTAGAAATCTCATTCTAAGCAATTATATAAACAATGAGGTGGTACTTTGTCTGAAGGAATTTAAAAAAATGAATAGTAGATATAATGGGAACTCTTATTTAAAACATACCTACTTAAGACTTAAGCGATTAAAAACTTATAAGACCCGATTTGGCTTTATTGATAAAATATGAATAACAACAAGCACGCTTATTTATTACGAAAATAAATGCAAAAACCAAAAAGCTATGTCACGCGACACGGTTACCTAGCCTGTGATCGAATGAAACCAATGAACGAATATTTACCTCTCTTTTCAATGAAATTTGAGTTCGGGTGTCACCGCTCGCTAGTAACTACCGAACTATTTTATTGAACCGCTCATTCCATAATTTTTACCGCTCATTTAGATTTTGGACTGGTCAACTATTTTTAGAAACGACGAATTTTTTTATTACCGTCCATGTTTTACTGTCGTAATAATTAATTAACCGCTATAAAATAAAATAATCTGCTGTTTTTCAACTGATCATAATAACTGCTCGAATATTTAAATAACTGCTCAAAAATTTAGTTCCCTTTAAGTATTTGCTGTCCATTACTGGCTTTGTGTGAATAAGTGTACCTATGCACTTTTTTTTTTGTAAAAAAGAATTACCTACTCAAGTTGTACATTATTTAACTTGAGTTGAGTTATGAAATTTTTACGTTCTGTTCAGCTAAAGGCAATATGTATCAAAACTTTCTCTGACACCTGTACTACTTAAATGCTCTTTTTAAGTACGAGTTAAAGAGTCTTGTCTCTAAATCGTATTTTAATTATAGCCTGCTTTGTTGTATTGCTATCACACACCACATGAAGTATTTATTTACTTATTGGGCTAATAATCATAATTCAAGAACGGTCGTGGTGCGGTCGCCCGCGCGCTTCACCTGTTGTTTCCCGGTTCGCTGCCACTTACAAATGAATAGATACCCATATTCATAATGAATGCATAGGGTAGGTGGGTTTACCAAACAATAGAAAAACAACGTTTAACTGAATCTAAAGATAGTTCGTTATAGAGGTGTGAAAGCAAACAGTTTTGTTTGCGGAAAATGGCAAAAATATTGTCATTTTCGCAGTTTTATCCTCTCATATGTTTCGAATATAAATTTATCAATTCAACTTATCAAACATGATAAAATAACTGGTAAAATGGGATGAACCTCACTGTTTCCAGTTTACATACCCTCGGTGAAATGTAAGGTTATCGCTACAACATTTGCCAAAATTTTATTAGCACCAGACCTATTGTGTTGCAATATACCGGTCCATAAACTAAAATTATATTTATATAACTATATTATACTTTAATTTTTGATAAAAAAGACGCGTTGCGTTGTGGTGAATTTCCTGCCCCTCGACACCTGATACAACTAATTGAATTGTAAAACCTTCGTCACGGCCCTTTGGCGGTCAAAACGATTTTCAATCTGATTATTATCGATAATCATTTTAGTGATCGCGCCAGGATATCGGACAGAAACAGGAAATTGCTAATATATGTATTGAAATACATTTTATATTTTAAAAACTAGCCTTAATTTAAGACGTAGGTAATGTGTCGAGTGACAAATGACCTCATTGTACATTGCATGTATTAGGATCAAAACGCTGCGTAACTATGCCCAGAGGAACCATTTTTTTAATGCAGGGAGGGAGTTTAATAGAAGTACGAATTATAATTTTGCATTGCGACATGTGAATGGGCCACCCTTTATACAAGGGAAGGTAACCTGCAACTCGGACAAAAGCTCTTTATGACTAATATTAGCCTGTGTCGTGCACGCCTCCATGACATTTATGCCGTTTACGTAATTGTTTTATATTTAAGTAGGTACCTTCTCTTTACCATAACATCATAATTAACAAAACTCAAATTCGAGGATCACTATCAAATTAGGGTTTCGGAAAGTCACTGTACCATTTTAATGAAGTCCAAGAGATTTAATGAGTTTCAGTTTGTTCATTATTCGTAAAATGCACAAATACTTTGGAAACATTTAATTTTAATTTTATCGTAAATAGTTTAGATTCTTGCGGCGATTTTCATTAAATTACTGATTAAGTCGTGAAAGTAAGATCCATTTCTCTCTAATATGCTAGCCGTCTCCGGGAGAAATCTGCCGCTATAAATCAACACTGAAATAGACTGTCGACGCATGCTTGCCTCGTTTCCGCTCAACAATTAGAATACCCCAAAAAATTAATCTGAAACACAACATGAAAATATAAGTTTTGGACTGCTCCAAAAAAGATTGCTCTATCTTTGGATGCAGCTCATTTTTACACTGGTCTTAAAGTTCGGTATTTCTGTTTATTAAATCCTCCTTATCAGCCCTTTTAACGTCCCCGCTACAGGAGCACGAGCCTACACTCATACAAGATTGATTAGGCCGTAATCTCCCATGCTGGCCCATTGCGGGTTTCACATACACCTTCGAATGTCTTCTCTAGTGTGCAATTTGCCTCACGATACTATGTGTTCCTTCACCGTTAGTTATTGGTTATCGAATATTCAATCCGTACATGAGAAATAAATCTCAGAGGTACATTCCGGTGAGTGAAACCGCGTCTCCAAGATTGGAGGCGGGCTTTCTACCAACTAGGCTACCACCGCTTCATTACAAATACGAATCTGTAATTTGAAATATTATAAAATTTTGATCTTAACCCATTATTTCTCTTGTCTTCTTGCATAATCATACCAAATGTTTCGTTAATGTTAAGTATGAACTTGTCAAGACACCAAAGTCATCTAATTTGTAGGTATCTCCTTATAGTCATATCTCAAACTGTACGTGCAAGTTGCTGGGAAGAAAATAAATTAGTTTCTCTCGTGAGATAATGTGAATTTCTTTCGTGATGTTCAAATTAGTGGAAACATCGCCCGTACGGATATGTAAATTTATTGTCCTTTTTAATCGTTTAAGGTACACGTGCGGTACGTATAGTGTGACTGTAAATGTCGATGGACAATCGACACCAAGTCACGAGCATCGCTCTTAATATGCCACGCGCTATGAATAATGATATTATCGACTTTGGCAGATTCGTATGTCGTGATTCACCGATTCCTGACAGGCATTTTCAAACATTACTCGAAATAAATGCCAACACACTTTCCTTTTGGCACGACTTAAAGAACAGTACGATTTATAATTTATTCCAATAACTGGTAAGTAAATGTACTTAGTTTTGTTGTGGGTGTAGGCAGAACGGATTTGCAGCAGTTTCAAATAGATTACATTATCTTGTTGCTATCAGGACCTACTTAGTACTCAAAATGTAAAATAATAAAAACGTCATCATCGTTTTGAAAAAAATGCATACTAATTGTTATGCATGATGCGAGAGATAAGCTATCACGGTCTGTTGCAATCTGGCAGGAAAATATGACCGATTTCATTGTTCTCTCTCTGCTATTCGGGCCTGAGAATCACTTGCAGCCATCAACAACACGGATGCCACACTTAACGAGCCTTGTCGAAGTGATGGAAAATAGGAACGGATGAATTAGCTGTCAGCTACTGGTAGATAAGAGGCGGCGGCGCACATTATAGGTACATGTCATGAAGTAAAACAATCGAGTGTTTGTGTCAGTCATTAATCGCGCCGGCTACTATTGTTATTGCTAATATTTTCTTTCACTTCTTTCAAATAACTGTACAGAACTAAATACCTGAATGAATAGTATGATTGTTAAGATAGTTGGATTTTCGGTTGCCAGCCCGCGAAAACATATGTTTACTTTTCATTCGATTTCATTATATTTTTCCCCCATCTCTATAATTAGTTAGTATGTACCACCTTGTTATTCCGCAAAGAGGCATTATTCTGAAACCTAAAGTAACGGGACTTAGTAGTTTTGTACACTTACCTATTCCTTTAGCATTTTAACTTGGCGATGCGACTTACATTCGCAAAAAACTTTAGGTATTGATTTATCGGAGTCCATCGCCAATCTTCCATTATTATTGTAATAAAATTAAATTAGTTCTTCCTCTCAACTTTCTTCTGCTGTCGTCTACTAGTTTTAAAACTACATAGTACGATAGCGATACTTAGTAATCATTCTCTAAAATGATATTACATAAAAGTTGTCCGAATATGTGTTGCGTAAATTAAAAACTAGTTTTATGGTGTGTGAAAACTTGAGACATTCCTGTTTATATTGATTTAGTGTCGTTTATTGAAAATGTTCCTAGGAAAAATAGTCTTAAAATAGTGGAAATGAAATTCCTTGTCATGGTATGGCTACCCTGAGTGCTTTAGCGCGAACACCCTGATGCGTTCGGCGTCCCGTTGCGCAGCACGCATGCCTCGAGACCTTTGGCGACGCGCTGGCGATCTGGCGATCCTTGTAGCTAACCTTTTAATTTAGGTGTCTGCTCTAACACAAAGCTATGTCGTACCTCTAAATGACGAAATATTTAATAGTTTCCCACTCCCATTTATTTCGTTCATGAAATCAAAGGTAATTTTATATTGCTGTTGTCTCAAAGCGAAGAATCAGTTAAATTATTTGAGCATCAGTAAAAATCAATTAGAGAAAAAGTCTTGATTTTGGTTATTACTTGCTTACAGTGATATCTTACGAGTATATTATTAAACTGCAAGTATTTGCTAAAACAACCGTTTAGTAAGGTACCTTTTTATTATAAATAGTATATAATAGATAAACGTAGGTCAGTAACAGTGGTCATGATAATTGAAATTTGTTTCTATTTTGGCTGCTCTCTTGATAGGTGTCAGGTAGAATTACAACGTGGGTGCACTTTATACTGCTTTGTTCCTCCCGTGTTTATGTTTCCTCGAACTATTCTCCAAGTAAATTGGAGACATCTCGAATGTTCCTTCCGAACTTGAAGGTTCACGGAACACTTATGTCTATTAAGATTAAACGGTTCTTCTGTTCATTTATAATGAGAGATTTGCTTCACTCTATTGAAGACTAACTGTCGTTAACGCAGCACCAAAAAACCACTAAAGTACAAACTTAATCTTGTTATTAAATCAAACACATCACATTAAGGATGTTATCTTGTCAATATCGAAGTCCCTAACAGTGAAGCCAATAGTGTAGACATAAATATGTAACGACAGGTGGTAAAGTGGTCATGCTGCGCAGCGCACGCCCCGTACCTCGCCAACATTATCCACATCTCCATACGCGTATTGCTCTAAAATGAATTGTATCATATTCTACTTAAGGTTTTTATTAAAATTTACTGTGGTTTCAACTTACGACCTACAATCGGTATTAACAATCCCAGCGCAAGCCTGAAGACGGGAGAATTCGAATTTATTGACCATTAATTCAAAATATTATTTTCACAATATAAGTACTCATTTATTAATTTTGAAATATTAGGTTTCGATTAATTTATTTGTGTCGTTAAGATATTTATTATGTATGTAAATATCGTCTTTATTTATACTCCTAATCTTTTGTATTCATACTTTCAGTAAGCAATTTTATAATAGAGCCAATGCCAAATGAATATCTATCTACTCACTTTAAAACATTTGTGTTGGTACTGAACTAAGCACTGTAGTCTCTTATTTTGTTTAAAATTGCGATAACATACTGGCCACGTGAGTAGCGTATAATGCAAACTTTTCCTTATTTAATATGACTGCCACTATGGTATTAAGCATACTTAAGTGCCAGTTATTATCTCGTTTCGTAAAATGTCGTGTGCAATATCGATAAAGTTACGTAAGCCATTGAATGTTGAATGAATAAATTGTAATAAGATTATTTTTGCTCTCCAGGGCGTCGACGAAGACGACAGAGCTTCGGTGAGTATAAAAAAAAATCAAAAATGAATATTTAACATTCATTTGGATAATGAATTAAGTAACATTAACGTTATAAAATATAAATTTGTAGCTGGATCACAAGAGTGAAACGGATCCGTTGGACTCGAAGCAGAAGCAGTGGATTTTGTGCGCGGCCCGGGGCGAGTACCATGCTCTCGCGAAGATGTGTAAGGAGAACGCTAAACTCGTGAAAACCAAGGTAAGTGGCCCAATAAACATATACAACCGCTGCAATTATACGAATTCCTTTGTTCGTCTGGAAATATTCGTTACGACTATAAATTCGGACCTTTATATTTACAATTATTTCGATGCTGTATGCTTTTCATTTATCTTCGGTTTATCTACTAACGAGTAAGTAGGTACATAATTTATTAGACCAATTTGCATATTTACAGTTTTATTTGTATGCTATTGTAACTTGAAACGCAAATCCTTAACAAATATCTTAGATGTGCTAAAACAGCCCAAAAAAAATTACAATAAAAGTGATAAACGATAACGGATGTGGTTGTCCCATATCCTCAGTTTTTAGGCGTTAGTTAGAGAGCACATGTCCAAAAGGTGTGCTTCTAATTGGGTCCCAGAAGCGGGCCCGGCGCCGAGCCGAGCCCCCCGCCGCATGCTATCTTGACATATCTCCGGACGTAGTCCCTTGTTTTATTTTACGAGCCATCTCTCAGACCCTGTCTTTTTTTCTAGCCCACTATTGTATTTATTCTGTTTTAACTCGTGCATTTTGTATATTGACGTCATATAAATTGAAGAATTGCTTATTTAATTTGTTTAATTTGACTTGTGAGATACAATTCGATATAGTAAAACAAATTTGAACTTTCTATCTATCTACTCGTCGCTTAAGAGTTTTATTCATTTAAGTTGATTTAGTCTATTGCAGGATTGTGCATGGGTCTAAAACAACCAAGACCATAATTATTTCAAATCAAACACATAGCTGAAATCTTTACGTAAACCTATCGAACCGCAATCGACGCGTCGCATTGATTACCCAGTACATTACTTTTATTGAATACGCCATAAAGAAGGTAATGATAGCCTTCTCTTTTATTGATTCGTTGTAAATCAAGAGTCGACGCAATTGGATTTGAATTTTATTGGCATCCCTCCTGAAGACACCGAATAAGTACCTAGTTGTTAACTGAGCTTTTAATGAGAATTATTCCAGATTTGTCCGATAGTGGTCTATTATCTGGTAAATTAAAAACCTAATCGTATTTTTCTGTTCGTAATTGTCTACAACTCAATCTTAAATAAATACAGCATGATAGTAATGATTCCCGAAATTTCAAAATTTGTTTCCAATTAATCCATCATGGCGCCTATGTCGCAAAACATGTGCTTTTGAATGTAGAACGACATGGTTATTTTGATTTTCTTCTTTCCGCCACCCAAGCTATTAAAGCAACAGTAAATATTGTCAGACAATATGTAACACGTGTTCGCTACTGTGCTTTGCTGGTTGACATTTTGTCGTCTATCTTTAAAAAGCACTTTGATGCTTATTTTCGTATTTGCCTCAACTGCTGATAGAATTATCGATTTGTAGAAATATCTCTATGTGTGGGTTCTTATGATTTTTTTTATTACACGGTCTGCTTGTATCTCTTTGAAATGAGATGTTTAAATTTGTCATCGTTGTTTCCTATCTTAAGAGAACGACTTAAATATTTATACATTAATAACTGCTCGATGATTGGAAAAGATAAATTTGTTATCACTTCATGACATTCCCGGTATCATTTTACTAAATAATTTGCCCTAACTGCTTTAGATTTTTATTGATATGGATACTAGCGTGACTTCAAAGGAGTTTATTTTCAAATGGAAACGGTTATTTTTATTGATTTTATGCGTTAATATTTCTCAAAGTATTCGCAACTACGATTATCACAAAATTCAATATAGGTAGGTAGAAACGTTTACTAACCCTTTCATTAGCAATTTATGTCTGCTCTCAATAAAAAGCAATTCAATAAATATTTAATTGCTCTCTAACGATCGTGTAATTGTGTTGATAAATATTTGTTTAGTCCATAAAAAAAGAAAGCTCAGTATTATTGTTGATTTACGGCCATTCGATTTCAATGAGGCGGGGCTGCTGCCCGAGGTAATTAAATCCGAATCATTCGGACTTAGTTATATTATACCTACTATTTATTTGTGTTGTGTTAGGGTTCTCATCGACGTGTTTTCCTCGTCCTTATATCGAGTTCATAATGGTGTTTCGAAACTAATTGTTTTAGGGTTTACGTCCTACTTATTAAAAAGTATACCTTATTAAAACGAAAAGTTAAATTATTTATTATCGTGAATCGTGATGATATCTATTTTTATATTGTCCCTGTCTATTTGGTATAGAAGCATCTATAAGTATGTGTCTACACTACTTACGTCTGCAACGATAAACCTAATTGCCTTGTTTTGCGATTTTGGTAAGTTTTAACCAACGTGTCTGGTTTTTTGTAGGACCGGGGATTCTATTTCAGTGTAAAAAATGTTCCCAACAATTCGTCTAACGTTTCGGTTGCACGCGCTATTAACACCAACTCGACGGTGGGAGTGTCTTTGCGGAAAGCAATTTACGTCCTGATTTATACGACTGCAAACCATCGGCTTCGCTGACATCTTCTACTCTAATTAAGATACCGATTTTCTAAATGATTTATCTATGCTTAAAACTACATGCAAGTAGAATGGTGGACTTAATTGAGCAATCAAACGAATTCCAATTTCACTCATGTTACGTATATCGCTAGGACTGTGTTTTATTACCATTAGTTAGTTAGATTTATTTCTTGTTGCGGTGCAAGCAAAGTTATTGGTGCAATATTAAGCGCCACATGTCGGTTTGTGTTCCTCCGAAGAACTCGTTTGTTCCGCTCACTTGTTACTTCAAGTGGACCACGACGACATAGAGAACTTTTACTCAATTGTTGTTTTTTGTCGTTTCAAATGTATGCTTAGTTTTCGGATATTGGCCGATGGCGCCACGCCGCTGTAATCTGATACTTGACGCCGCGCCTCATTTGCCACGCCGAACGAAGGGCTTTTGTGTTTCATCTCGACATTAAGTATTGCTTTGTTTTATGTTACACATTAGAATTCAACATAATAACAGAATAATGTGTCACTAGAAACTGAAGCTTCCATTTTATACCAAATTAATTGCAATTTCCTTACTGTAGCAAATATATTCTTACTTTCATCTATTTTGAATTGCAAAAATGATGATTTTACTCAGAGGTATATTGTATGAATGTAAGAGTTGAAAAGTGGGTCTCTTACAGAACACGATCTAAACGCGCACCATAAAGCACTTGCTTTGTAATGCAAGTCACTCCACAATAAGTGATTTCCAACACGGTGACGCAGCGTTATTGTAATGGTTGTTTGTTTAGTGGTTCTACCTTACTCGTGTATCGGCCTAATCATATATGCCCATAGTTTTGTTTTTATATGGTTGTTTCATTATAGAGTTCATGGGCGTGTGATGTTGGGCGCAATCAAATTTGAAAGGAGACAGCATTCGTGCTGCTTAGTAATTTGGTTCTGGCGCCAATAGTGAATTGTTCGCAGAACTCGATTTAAACTTTTATCATATGGAATTTATTTTTATATTCATAAGGCACCTATGTTGTAATAAATAGGTTCCTACTTAGTTTTGTAAATGTCGATAAAGATGTGTCGAAGGTTATTAACACAAATCTCATATACCTATAGTTTGGAATACAGGCACTAAGCATGCATGATAACAATAAAAACTAGCCTAGCACAGACCCATTTAGTGAAAATCAAACGGTGAGACATGGAATAATAAAATGCTGGTATTACTACAGGTCTGTGTTGCCCTGTGCGTTCCATTCCATAGGCCGCTACATCGCTTATAGGCATTGTGTCGAACAGTTCACCCAACGGGGCTCGGTTTGTTATTGCAAAACACAAAAGCATGCTAATTGAAATTCAGCATGAAAGGGATAATGAGGGTGAGGGGACGACCTGACGACGCCTCGGTCCTCTACGATCCGTTACTCGGATGAGCTGATCATATGACGCAACGATACACTCGCGCTCACAATACCGCATTTAGGACAACACTACCAGTTAGTTAGCATTAGCGATCCTTAGGTAGCATCCAAACTGATGTCATATACACCGTATGACATAAGTCCCTTTCGTTAGACAAACTAAATCTAAAAATACGGCAATACAACTACTACTACTACGACATACACGTAGCGTATCACGCTATGTGTATTTAAACCTATTTCATATTAAAAGTTTTAGCACACTCATTATTCTAGATTAAAAGGTTCGAATTTGATTTGAAAAATGTTGAATTTAAAGGCGTAAATAAATACCTACATAATAGCCACCCCAACAATAGTTTATTTTATTATCCTATCTATGCTAGGGAATAAATAACTTCTTTTCTCACTTGTTTTCTAGAGTCCAGTGACCTCTACAACTATTAGTAATACCTACCTACAGTTTGTAAGAACGAGTTCCGTAAATTCGACACTTCGAAGATTGAACAAGGAAACATCGTACCGACTAAACCTCTTTTTAACCATCGAATTTTAACGTTCCAAAATTGAAGCTATCGTACATGAGGGGAATGGGTGCGCAATTTACGAAACCCGATTGGGGAAGCAACGGAGAAGCTTCGCACTTTACCATGGCACATTAATTAACCGAGCTGAATCTACATACGGCGGGCCACAACTACGTACAGAGCCCACTGGTGGCAAGAGCGTAGATTTACGACTCGTTCGACCACCATCTATCGGATAAACTAATTGCAGCACAGGGCTATTGTTTCTAAATACTAGGTAGAAACAGAGCCTCGCTGTAAAGTGAATTAAGCTGCCGATTGTTCATGATCGTGTTTTGAAAATAAAATCTTCTATAGTTCTGAATATTGTTTGTGGCCTAACAATAGCTACTTATTTGTAAATACGTGTAGCTCACTGCACAAGTGCTTTCATTGTTTAATTAATTGAATGTACCAATTCAGTATGAACCGCTGACTTATCATATTATTGGCGTTTATAGAATGAAGCAATGAAACCGGCCAGAAGTGAAGATTGTCACAAATTGCTGATCGCATTGTTGAGTGTGGTGGAGCGCGGGGCGGGGGCGGGCGGCGGTGGTGCGGTGCGGCCGGGTCATGTCGCCGCAATGGCCGCCGCCGGCGTACACGCCGCGCGCCGCTCGCTCTCGGCAATCCGCGAACACTCGCCCTACCCTGTCCCAAAGGATATTTCGATATAATTCAATCCTTTGAACTTGGGTTTATCAAACATAACCAATTGAACAAAATAAAAGCTTTTTGTGTTGGATAGATGACATTGTGTCTGTAATTGATAACATTATTATAGGAAACTAGTTAAATTAAAATAACTATGCTCTTGTTTCGTTATTCTACTCATATCTGTTATAGGTATTTATCATCGAAATAACCGCACTAGTCTGTAAATAATGTGTCTTAGGCTTATAAAGACAATCAATGAATGAACTCGTATCTGAAGATATTTAAATTGCTTTATAGTCACAGTTTTGTTTCTTCCATACGTTATTCTGTTCAATCACGATGCGATCTTTGCGATCTGTAAAAAATATAGATAAAGTAAATATTTGAATTTAAGTATATAAATGATAACATTGTGAATCCATTCAAACTATGGTTCCTTCGCTTAAGTAACATCTTAATTCTTTATCAAATATGCAATACATTAACTGTCTTTCTCAGCTTTTATTAGTGGTTTGGTTTAATCTCTATAAAGAAGGTGTCAACATGTCTCATTCCTCTTTCATCTCATCCTACATTATAGAATCTATACTCTGTACTATAGCTAGCCTTTGACAAAAATAATTATATCTCAAAGGCGACGAGAAAAGCACCACGTACTTTGCTAAGCCAGTACAATTCGTTCGCGGCGGCAATAAGCGGCTTGTAAATCAAAGGGATTCTCTATAATTAACCTCATAATTAATGTAAAGACTCCTTTATTTATAGGCGCAGTCATGTCATTCTTAAACTGCCTCGGTTTTGATAAGACAGGCTAAGAGGACGTGATTAACACATGTAATGCGGTAATGTATAAAGATACGTAATCGGTATTAGCTTAGTCGGCACGATACAAAATACACATCTAAAAGTGCTTTACATTATCTTTATTCTTTAAAGTCAACATTAAAATCATTTTCCTCTTGTTGAATTAATTTCCTAAAAGATGATAGTAAAGCATCCTTTAGGAGTTATGTTTCCTCAAAATCATAAACTATCAAAATAAATATAAAAACATATCGTAAACCGGAAACACATTTCATAAAAGCAAAAAAAATGTGTTATGCGGCGCTGATTTACAACTTTAGCATCTAATATATTTTTTTCATATTTATTAATGACAACAAACCTAGGAAGAAGGTAAGTGAGTACCATAGCGATAGCGAGCGACGTATTTAGATTTATATTCGCCTTGCCGCCGCGGTGTGCGGTGCTGTGGGGGCTTTACTAGTTCCCTATTAATTTGTTTATATTAGAGACATTCACTTGCGCAGTCAATCACGATTGTCGTCAACCACCCGATGCACAATTTGTTTTCGAAAGATCTTAACCGTGTTTTGGTTATTTTCGTACAATTGAAGCTTTTAAATATAGTGTCACCGCAACTCTCTGGAGGCGCTCTAAACATTTGTCTCGGAATATTTATCGCCACAGACCGAGGAGTATATCATCCGGCCGCTATTGTGGCAATCGATCAGAAGCCGTGCGAGCCCGGCTAAATTGATTATTTATTCAAGCTTAGTTAAATCTTTGAAAGCGGTCGCGTTATTTGTAGACTAAAGAGACAGGAAGCTGTTAAATGCTTATTTAAAATGAAAGTGCCGAATGGTGCGACGACAAACTCATGTTAGCGGTAACTTTAACGATTGTTTTGAATGAAAATTTCTTTACGTTTATTTTTTATTTTGAGAACTTTTATCATAATTATTATGACATATATTTCTTCCTAGTGCTATTAACTGAGATGAAGAATGTTTGTGCAAACTTCGAACGAAGAATTCACTCGACTCACGGATCAAGCTAATATTTATTTGTGTCCATTTGTTAAATAAATTACAAACCAGCTTTAGCCCATGAATCAGTCAATTTTTCTAGCTGCCATGCCGCTTACCAAACGAAAGCTATGGCACAAAACATACATCTACATGATATTCCTATGACATCTCGTACGCGATGTTTTGAAAATAAAGGATTGGTCATTGTGAAGATATTGCAGTTGTTATCGTAGTAAGTTTTTATCTAGCACACCAGTTCAAAGTTACTTGTTTCATTAGGATCATAATCATGAAAATATTTAATTTTTCAATGAAATTAATTAAATCAAACAGTACAGATTGTGACTATTGTGCATACTCAGGTGCTTATTACAGCAGCGCATTTTCCTCTCGAAAAGATAACACGAGTTATTAAAACCGAAACCCGAACATGTCCCTTTATATTAGCGTCCTACTTGGAGATATTCCCGTGTTTTACACAATACAAGAGGGCCGCAGCCGCATGACCTCCCGGGGCAAACGGGGATGAGTACACGCCGCACTCGGGTGGAAATATAAAACATGTTCATTATTTTAAGGCTAATTGGGCGAGGCCGCTTGCAGCGAAGTAGGTGCGAGCCTGCCGCCGCCCGCCCACGGCAGTACCGAATTCAAGCCTGGTATAACGGCCTCATTATGCTATGAAAGCGAATATATGTACATATAGACACTGTTTCTGCATTAAGCCGAAGTAAAACATGAATTTCGTTTGTAGATTATAATGTATTACGTTGGTGTATATAAAGTATACATCTATGCGTTACGATTGTCAAAATTAACTAAACCTAAAGTTTTAATGCATTACTTTAAATTATATAATTCTTGATAGAAGTATTAACATTGCTAATAGTAATATATAGATCATATGCGTAGATCTAATGATCTAGGTAGCACCGACTAGGTAGCAAGTAGGCCTAATTTAGCAATTTTCACTGATGCTTGCCTGACACACTTACATCCAAACATATTTTATAAGGTACGAGTACCTACCTACCTACTGTCTTTTGTATCTACCTACTAACATTTTATTGTTCTATGCCTATAGTCGAGTTGAAAACAGTGGTAAAACCGCTCTCACTATTCTGCCATAAATAAACCAACTATCCATGAAGTACTCCGTATATAAGAATCCTTAGCAATCAGAAATAAGATTAACCTATTGTTCAAATACAGATTTATCTACATTTTAAACTTGTTACTGCATTAGACAAATAATTGCATCTGGTGAAATTATTCTTAACTACTTAGGATGTTTCCCTCAGCAAAAGTTTTATTTATCGCTTTAATTAATTAATTACATTCAGCCCGTCATGTCCCACTGGGACGCTGGCCAAAGGCCTACCTCCTTGCTTTCCATCCAGTTGTACTGTGCGCCAGGACTTCCCATTCTTCGCTGAATGCGTCGAGTTCGTCTCGCCATCTTCTCCTAGGTCTGCCCGGATGGCGTTTCCCGTTTTTGGTAAGCCAATCAGTGGATGTTTTGGCCTGTAGTTTATCAGACACACAAAAGACAAGGCCGGCCCAATCCCAATAAAATCAAATACAATTATTTGAATTAAGTAATTAAATAAAATTAATATTAATAAATTATACATACTTATTTATATTTAACGCGTGATGTGAGCGACACACATAAATCTAGACATTATTAATAATTACACCTCTAACCTACTACTTACAGGTTTTATTAATCTTAACTTATACGGTACTTATTTAGTCTACCTACATTTCACATTGAATATTTTCTCAGATAAGTATAATTTCAATTTTATTAGATGGTTTTTACAAAAAAGATTTAATACTCTTATTCTTCGATGCTTTCATAGCTCGAGGCCTATACGTTATTGTGGAACTTTTATATTTTGTTGCAGATTGAGCGTTGTTTTACTGAAAAACTTCTTTTCATGGGTTAAAACACAAAGAAGTTTAGCAAACAACCCTTGCCGCTAGATTACTTACCTACTCTTTTCTTTGAAAAGTTTTAATTAACCGACATTTTAAATGGAATTTAAAAGGCCTTTTCAAATACTTAGATCCTATTAATTATAACTGTGCTTACTTATGTCGATTATCTCTTGAGATATTTGTTTATTTCTGGGATACCTGAATGATAAAGAAGTTAATGAGTTAGTGTTGATAAAGTATTTCTTAAATGTATTTTAGGTCGACATCAAACTGTATTACGTTTTCATAACAACCAACAAGCATTACACATTTTAGCCAAAGGGTTACTAAAGTGAGTAATATTACTTAGTTATTATTAAAGCATGGTGAAATTGATAAACAAGTACTAGGCATTGCAGGTAAGTACATAGGTACTTACAACATCCATTGTTGGTAGTTTGAAGTTGACTGGTGGAATAGTTTCATAATAATTAAATTAAGTATTATAACATCATTATATCACATTGCTGGATGACCTTTAAATAGCTCTAATTGCTTCGCTTATATGGTACTTCTACTGGTTAAGGATATATAGCACTGAATATTACAAATCAAACGTGATCAAAAAAGTAAAAAGCATGGTCTGCATTTCTCAAATGTCAGTTATACGTAGTTTTTTTTTTTTTTTCAAAATAGACGAAGTAAATAATGTAAAAAATCGATAATGAAATCTTATTTAATTTATTTCTAATATCCATGGAGTGATTCAGTGTGCACTTATATTAAGAAGCGCGTAACCAAAGGCGGGCAATAGTTAATCACTATTCGCATCTCTGATGAAGTGTGGCTCGATTGTAATTACTTCGTGTGTTGATTTAAGCTTTATCATGGCGCGAACGGAGGGATAGGCGGCCAGCGTGCCCCTCGTCCGTATATTGAATTTATTCCTCCAGAGATACTTTATACAATTACTGAGCACGTTAAGGTGCCGCCACGGGAACCTATTAAAATATGGAAGATAAGATCAAATTTTTAGTGCGGACGAGGTGGGCCGGGCGCCTTATAAACAAGAATCGGATGTCAGCTACCTCCAGCGTTCTCTCTCTTTAATAATTTTTGTGTTTACAATAATTACGGATTGATCAAACATTCAATTCTATATTGTTTGTAATCATCTCGAAATGTTAGTTTTATTTTCAAATTGTTATTTAATTGGCTTCTGATTAAGTGGTTGTAGTAATATCGTTATAATCTCGCATCATTAGTCATTTTAACAGGCCGGCTGTGTGTGTCGTTGACGTTCTGCTCGAGATTTTAGCTGCTTTTTCTATAAAGAGAACCAATTTATTAAACAGTTCACTACAAATTAGACCCTTAAACCTATAATAAATATTTCTAAACGCTTGCTAATTTCACTATAATTTTTTGTTTCAAACGTCCTATCTGTAACGATTCTATCGCTTAAGTACAGGGTGTTCTCATATGATTAACTTAAGCCTGTCATTAGAAAGCCATCTTTAAGAGAAAATATCTGTGTACGACATGAAGAATAGTGTTGACATCATCCCTTATTAGATTTATTCAATTACACAAATAAGAAGTCACTACACTTCCTATTTATTTTGTATTCCATTAGTTTTCTTTATTTATTAAATACTTACTAACGGATATTCGTTTCTAAATAAATCGTCCTTATCCCTAATCACGTACCTACCTACATATAAGAATAGTTTAATTGATGTATTGGCAATAAGCAATATTTCACTATAAAACGTTGTATGTTTTGTAAAAATAATAATAATTTCGTTATTTAAACTTGGATGACAGCTGCTTATATAAACGATTAAATATTTACAGGTGAGGCAATTATTCTATGACGGCGCTGTTTATTGTATTGGTTTATTGATTTGAATGTTGGTTATTGAAATTAACAAGAACCTACTACGAGTTAAAGTTGAACCTGCAGTTTTAATTAACCTTACGTTATCTTCGCTACCGCTGTTGAATTAGTCCAATGAAAAAATCGCTTTGCATAAATGCCCGCCAGCTGTTTACAATAATCGATGATATGTTTTTACGAGTTACATTTTCAATTTATTGATATTCATTATTGGTCGAACAATTTATTAGTATCGATAATGTTTCAAAGGCTTCTGTTTATTTTTATCATCGCGAGTATTGATATTTGTCCAGCGGCAGCTTTACGAGATTTCCAGGTTCCTAATGAAGCTCGGAGAGTTCGTTAATTAGATACCGCTAATGAACCACCCTTTGAGGCGCCAACACGATTATCTTTAGCTTTCATTGATGAATCCTTTAAAGAATGTAAAAAAATGCGGTGAGGAAAGAATACAATGGAACAAAATAAACATGAATAAAAGTTACTTGTTATTGTTTCCTCTGTTGGGCCCATTCTAATTTGAAAGTTTTTTATTTGTTGGGTTCCCAAATCCTGTTGAAACGTAACCTCTCGAGCATTGACTTGGGCTAAGCAGAGGCATTGTGTTGGCGCAACTAACCGACGTCAGCGAGTTGAGAACAGTTTTTCACATCCCGGTAAGATAAGTGCATTTGCTTGTCGCGACACGGCGCGGAGTAGTGATCGCCCGCGCCGCCGTCCGCGCCCTCCGCCTCAATGGCCGCTCGTTCTTTATTTATATGTACGCCCTTCTATAATTAACGATAGTCAAATAAAATACATTACCTATTGCATCTGTCATTGAAGTTAACTCAACATTGAATTAGTATTTATTAACATTAAAACATAATACGAAACTTGCCTAAACAGTTCAAAATTCCCACGACCTATAAGAACCTACGTAAAATTATAATGTATTAATTTGCTATCTAATGAATTAATCAGTTCGTATAAAGATATATTCTGTTGTCATTACGATTTAATTATAATTAATATAAACCGTTTAAATGTAATTCAATATCACTTGTATTCTAATCTGTAGATTTTTCAATAAGTACTTAACCGGGATACACTTACCAGGTCTAGATAATTATTTTACGATTAAATGGTTTTTTATGGTCTCGTAAAGAGTAAAGCTTTATAGAGGGTATCAATCAAAAGGCCAAGAATGGTTGGGACGAAGCCATTCGTCAGTTGCTTTTCGCCATTAAGTCTTATAAATCTTTGTCTGATGTCTTCTCGGTGGTTAATTTATAACCGCTCAAAATCTCTCGATTACTCTATACGTCTTTTCTTCAATGCATATTGCCGAAATTAGGTATACCTAAGAAATAACTGGTCTATGACTGTTTCTATTTTTTACTTTTAATACGGAATTAGCCATGAAACCGTACGAGCATATTTAGTTTTTTGGAAAAATAATATTCATAAGTATTTAGCGTTATACTATACCGCTAACAAAAGATTTATTTAGAAATCATTGTGATAAATGAAATAGGAAACCTATTCATAGCTTCTTCTACCTAAATTAGTGCATTAACACAAATGTGAAATCATACAAAAAAAAACATATGTTGTCAATGCTGTTCAAAATACAAATAAGTAAATACCGCAAACGAAAATGTTTAACAAGACACGAAAGCGATAACGTTCGCAACAGAAACAACAAATAGAATTGCAAGAGAACGAAACGAAAATTGAACGGAGCGTTGATAAAATAAGAGAATTTAGGAGTAGAGCGTGAGGAATGAGACATCGACGCAAGAGTGCAGAGGCGGCGGACCAGCTGACACCTGTCATCACGCAATTTATTAGCCGCTCCAAAATAACGGAGTCACTGAACGTTCAAACAAAATGAGCAGACAACGCTCTATTAACGATGCATCCTCGCTAACAGGGTTACAATTAAATTCACAATCCCAACCGCGATCCTGGCGAGTATTCGTATCCGTACCATCCTGAAGATCAAACATTCCAATCGTTATATTTTGTAATTATAAGCCTTTAGTGGACAATTAAAACTGCTATCAGTTTTACGACTGTTGATGAACGTTTCTTAAAAAAGGGTTTATGTTTGTTATCGCTATATCTTGTTCTGATGTTTATTTATTCTGAATTATAAAATTAAGAGCGAAACATCTAATTGATGTTGGTAACCATTTATCTTATTGAGAGCCTTGTTTAAAATAAAACATTTGTAACGGTTGTATAGTGATATAAATTCCTGGGAACTGAAAAAGAGTAATGGGTTATAATTTGTCTCGCGTTTGATTTATGCTGTAGTTTCATATTTAAGAAATGCCACACGCAAATAAGTTGACAATATCCTCGAATATATATCGCGTTATATGGCCGGTCCTGGTGCAGTGTTCTACCGCTTAATAACTGTCGACGAATATTTGCGTCACTAGGGCTGCAATGCTCACGACAATAAATTACATCTTATTTTAGAAATCCTCATTCACCACGCTTCTTAGACACCACCAGCCCATAAATATACTACGTCCACGCACATTCCTCTGAAATGACAGCGATCGACTAATTATTTAATTCTGTGTTGTTGTATGAAGATTGATAATGTTCGTTTTTCCTTAGAGTTTTAGATGATTAATTATGTATTTCAAAATTAAGAAATGTAGTTAAGAATGACGTCTTCGTATTGAAGTTTACATTTTGTTAATGGGGCATGAAAAGAGTAGAATAATATATGGTTTAGTAAAACAGCGTAAGTAAACTGATCTAAGTAATAAATGAATGTGAATTATCGGGCGGAGGTGGGCGAGTCGTCGGTCGCACAGTCATTACCTGAATTCATCTTTGTACACGCATGGGCCACAACACTGATGGGATATTAAGGCTATTACCAACGGCAAAATTGGCCGAGCGACCGCTGAGGAAGCTGGCCGAGACCTATTAGCGGTATTACATATTTCATATGATCCTCCGCCGATCGACGATTATGGGTGTATTAAACGCCGTCGGATCGTCTCCCGATCATGGGAATATGCACAGCCCTCACTTTTATCTACTACTTTTTTTACAGTTGAGTAGGTAATTCGGTACTCACGAGCATTGGAAGCGTACATTATGGGTAGGCATTCCAAAATTTTAGTATTTAATCTCATTTTTTATCCAATTTAGTCCGATCGTGAGAGCGGGAAACACGAACATAATACTTTAATAAGTATATGCCGGCAACAGCACACCTAGTAGGTACCTCATGTGTAACAACAGCGTTTATGCCGAAATATCGTGATTAATTTAACCAATCTGTATTAGTAAGAAATTGTTTCGCCATTTATCGATACGGGTTTACTAAAATCTTTGATAAGCTTCATTTCGGAAAGTACCTATATCAGTTCATCATGTTTATCCACCTATAAGCAATCGATTTTATGTTCTTTAATGTTAACTAGTATTTAATAATTCTAATTTATTTCTTATTAACATTATTTTTCTTTTGTTTCAGGATCCATTTACGGTAATATAATTTTTCATTATTTTAAGAATGTCGTTTCTGTTTAGATGCATTTTGCAAAACCAGAAGTACATTTTTAAACTACTTAATTAGCTTCTTTCCTTGACACGTTTTTAAAAATAACCTTTTTAATTGCTTTTTTCCGGTATCGCCTGTCAACATAAATGCTGTTTTCAGGGTGTAAGTATGATTTTATTGTATTATTTAGCAGTTTAAACTCCACATTTTAAAAATGGTTGAAATCCTATTGATTTCTCTTGTTCTAACACGTTGTAGGTACTTTACCTCGCGTTCTACTTGTCTACATGTCCAAGTACTTTATGTATTAAGTGAGTTGACAAGACGATAATTACTCGTGTCGAAGACGCATCGTTACGCGGAGCCTAATTGACGTACATGCAAACTCAATCAATATGACGTGAGTGCGGATGTATCACGCGACATACCGCTGTAGGTACCTATCTATATAGTGATTGCATTCAATCGCCGCGTAATGCCGTTCTTTGTCAAATTACCGAACAATAATCGTGATCGTTATACAATGTAAACAATTTTGTAATATTAGTTGGTTGCATTTTCTAGCTATTTCATAAATAGTCCAATACTATTTCGCTATTAATAGCTAATTTTATCTTTTCTAAAGCCTCAGTAGCTAGAATTCCAGTCAAACGTAATAAATATGAAAAATCATTCAAATTTATGGAGCTATGAAATAATGATTTTAGAGTAAGCCTTAGCTCGTCCGGTCCCGAGACACAGTATTGCTTTTTAAACCGCTAAAAATAAAATAGCTCTTACAATTTACACTTCAAAGTGGACGGATGTTGAATCATTTTTATTGAGCACTAAACTGTA
This sequence comes from Anarsia innoxiella, assembly GCA_947563765.1. Classification (NCBI taxonomy): domain Eukaryota; kingdom Metazoa; phylum Arthropoda; class Insecta; order Lepidoptera; family Gelechiidae; genus Anarsia; species Anarsia innoxiella. The sequence goes on from OX387390.1 coordinate 8,125,114, forward strand.
CTGGTAGCTACTTTAGCCTTATGCAGATATCAAAGGGTGAGTGATGTGGGTTGAATGAAATATGAATTAAATCATTTTGATAATTCAAATCGAAAGTATCGAATACTCAGGAACCAACCTACTTAATTCTTTGAAAAACTTTATCAAAATAAGAACTGTTTCGACTAGATTTTGTCTTTGATTAAAGTCCCTCGTTTGGGAGAGACAAGAGATTTATATCGGGCAAATTATAAAGCTTTGCTTTGTTCAGGGACCACGTAATCCTGTTTAAAATTTATTAGCTTAACCGACGATAAATTTGTAAATTTGGATGCCGCTTAACCCGGAAATGCTGGTATATAAAGACGCTTGTTATGGAAGATTTCAATTAACCTTACATTGAAAAGTAATAATAATGTATTAATTCTTTCCCCATGTGCTGTCTTCTACGCTGCTGTGAACCTGGAATCATTAGTATGTAAGTATTTTATTCAGAACTATTATGTAGGTATAGTGTAAATATGTGTTTAAATGTATACAGTCTTTGTTGAAGATAATATCCGATGATTATTCTCGACCAGAGATCTAAAGCCAAAAGTGCCTCCCACCGCCTAAATGGGAAATACGAAATGTTTTCGAATTGGGGTTCGGAAATACCTGCACCCACAAAATATTGACGTGTCTTCCGTACTAGCGCGTAGGTAGATACGCGGAAAATCGTGGCCGTACCCAATGTGCGCTGCAAATTAACAGCGCTTCCCCTGGGGCCAATATTTCTCGAAGCGACGTCGAACCTAGGACCGCCCGCCACTAACTACCCCACTGAATCAGCGACGATCACGCCTACATCTTGTACATACGCCGATTGCTACGTACCAAACTCGCAACCTCGGATAAAGTAATATATTTCCCAAGATTTAACTGCTGACTGAAAACTTAGATATCTCATTTTGTTACAAGTTTTCTAAGTGATTCCTAATCAATAGTAAGATAAGTGAAGGAAATAAAAAAAGTTTTAATTAGAATAAAGTCTAAATTAGTATCTACTAAATTAAACATTTACAATTGTATAAATCTCGCGCCTTTTTATTGGAAAATTTATTTCACAAAAGTAATCACATTTTCACTCATTATACTAAGTCTTAATATGTTTGTTATTAATCAAAATAAACTTGTAGGTATATCTCCTATTAAACCTATAATGTATGAACCACAAAATAAAAATGAGGTTCGTTCTGATTTCAATAACGTCGTAAGTATAGCTATTGAACTTAAGCTTCATCTAAACACCGGTTCTTCCAAATTATGCTTTACTTACCATAACGTTTTAAAAATTAAAATGACCAAAGATGATAGCAAGCTAATTCCTATAACTATGCTAATAACACCTACCTTCTCCAAAATATAATCTTTAATCTGGATGCAAATCATCCTAATACGTTCCGATTATAAAAAGCTATAATTTCAGCATTATATTGTCCATCAAAGTGTTTTACATATATAAAAATAAAAGGCTGGCAATCAAGTAATTTGTTTCTCGACCTATTCTCTTTCGTGATGGAATCGTGTTTTGGTCTTAGGTTTGGCATATTTAGCTTCATAATTTTGCATCGATTTGGTAATGCGAGACGGCTACATTGTTTTTTTTATCGAAAGATGACTGATCTACTTTTTAGTTGTGATTTTATAAGTGACGAATTTATTAACATTGATTTCAGACTGCGATGCATTGGGCTTGCAAACGCGGGGATGAGAATTTAGTGAAACTCCTGGCAGGGGCTGGTCGGTATACTGTTAATGAGCGCTCGGTGAGTATACTTTGATAATATCCAGTTTTACTTATTTATTTTATTATGGAAACTTCATTCTGCATTTCTACCTACCTAACCATTTTAGAGAACAGTCGTTTTGTTTTTGACTACAAATATTGAAAGAAACTAAAGGAGATATACTCATTAGGTATAAGTAATTAAATTAATATACCTACTTATTTTTAATTTTCTCTTTCTATAAAATTCTGTTAAAAATTGAATTATAAAGGAACTATTGTAAAACTCTTTATTTCCATCACATACCGACACGCGCTTGTCGCAAGGAATTTGCTTTGTGCGTTAAACGGTTAAAAACGAACAATTTCTGAGCCGTATTTGGACAGATGAGGGAGATTGTATAGGTATGTCGCAGGGACACGATGGAATCGGGAATTTCATCAATTACCTTAGTACTCCCGATAAGTTTTTAAAATAAAACCTTTTGACTTATTTATTCTTATGAAAATATTTCTACATATTGAAATACTTCAGGTGGGTGGCGTACTGATGCTTACAATAGGTAACAAAACAACGTTACTTTTATCATCAGATGCGTACTAAAGTCATGTTAGAATTTTATATAGACCTAAGATAAAAGTGTGCGAGTGCTTGCTCTAAAAGAATGTGGAAAAATAGTTTATTAACGTCATCAAGATTATGTTAAAATGCAAATAAGTATAGAAAAAAAAGAGCCTCTAATTTGCAAGTCAGTTTTCAACCAATCTCTTATCCCTACTTGAGTTTTCTGCTACATTAACTAGTATCCATTCAAAACCATTATTTTAAGTCAGTATCAAGAAATACAATTGTCTATAAATGGGAGGTGAGGGTTAATGATGTGTTTACATCTACGACTTCGTAATCGTATACTTTACTGTTACCTAGAAGCTTTAAATGCTCAATCAAATTTACTTACTGAGGGTTATTTTGCTTCGTTTTACGGTCTCGTTAAAGTGTCATTACACTCTTTTTCATGTGGTGTTGGGCGTCGGCGACGGGAGCAGAATGGGGTAAGTCCAGGCGTGTTTTATTGCTGAACTACTTGTGGATTCGAGGGAAGCGATGTATCTGCGTGCCACTTAACATTTTAATGATCTCCTTTAACTAATAACGTTTTATGAGCCATCCCTTTGTGCAGTGGCAATTACTGCTCTAGTTTATTTTTGATGGGATCGTGCAGGTCTTATCAGAGTTATGTCCAAATTAATATCTGTGAACAACTCACATACTTATTCTATTAGAACATTCCTAAGGTTAGATGTTTAAAAACAGTTGAAATTGAAAAAGGTAATAACTATATTCCTATTCTCTTTAAAGGCACTGACAGTAAACACTCTTGACTAAAAAGTAAATTGACACATATCGAAGTCTATTTAATTTAAATAAATAAATCAATAGTATTAGTTTAACTAAAATTTAACGTTGTTTTGGATTTAACGAATGCAGCTTTGCTCGAAACGTTAATGCAATTTAGCACGTTCGATTTTTTGCACTTGTCGAAATTTATCTGTCCCGGAATTTACCGGAGTTTGCGCCTTGTTTTAACTGCTCGCAAGCAAGTATTTGCACAACGGTATAAAGTACCATAAGAGAGATAAATATTTAACTGAAAACACTTTCTGAACATCGTTGTTATGTTCCGATTTCATTTTGGAAAAATACATTTTGATTATTGGAACGTAAATCAGAAGCTGAATCCAGAATGCTATGTTCCAAAACACAGGGGCAACGGCAGTACTCTAAAAATTTTGAAATATTTACTAAAATAAATAGGTTGCTTTTTAAAAAATTTCGACTCCTTTCGATTAAGAAAAGTATTACCTACATAGTTTCTCGAGTTGCTCGACTTTCACTATTTCCACTATTTTCCGAATTAATTACGTACCAACTGTATGTCTGGTCACATCAGGCGTTAGTCTTTGTCATTATTGTTACACATTTTGATGGCCGACGTACCTATAAGAAAGTGCAAATATTGAATCCCCGCCGCGTTTGTAACAAAATCTACTTCAAATACTACAGCTGTTGCCATGGGATATTGAGCAGGTTTAACTTAATATAAATCGCGAATATTATCCAATATACGACTTGATATCAGGAGGGAGAACTTATATCGAAAAAATAGTGGGAAGTAGTATGAAACACCTCTTTTCATATCGAAACTTTATCAACATACTTCGGCACCTACTGAGTTTTTTACGCATTATACGAGGCGTACTTTCTTCAGGCTACAAGTAAACATTAAGCTTTTAAACTTACCCCTTTTATCTTATACGTAATTTTTGTACCTAATTTAAGGTTAATTATGATGATATTAAAATGGACCTGACCAGAGTGGCCTTGTGTAGTGATCTAGTGATAAAAAATTAGAAATACTTAATTATAACAATTCCTAACAAATCATAACAGAGTTTACATGGGACCCATGGTACCCGGCATAGAGAACAATCATTTAAGTAAAACACGATACAAACCTTTATAATAAAAATTATTTTTTTATTTGCAGGGCTATACACCACTACACATAGCAATGCAATTCCGCCATGAAAACGTATACAGACTGTTAGTTGAAGTCTATGGTAAGTTTAATCTATGATTTAAATGTTATGGGCTACCATGAAGAAAATACTGCGCTAAAACTTTGTCGTTCTTAAACTGATAACAGCCAATAGTCGATTTAATATTATTTACGTTCTTAAACTGATAACAGCCAATAGTCAATTTAATATTATTTACCACATTAGTAAAGAGAACCCAGATTCAATAATACATAATACAATAACATAAAATATTACCTTTCTTGTTCGCTTTTTAAAAACAAAGGAACATCAACGCTTAATCATGAACCAAAAGAAGAGCTGTCGCCATCTTGCGTTGTGTTCTGGAATCAGGATTAAAGCAAGCATCCTATGGTTGGTTTAACCGTAACACTCGGTTCGATACCATACGATACGAACTCACACCAACAACGTGGTTTGTTTCCAAATTTAAATACGTGGAACGAAAATGCAAATAGAGATGGCGCTGTTATAAAATGTGCAACAGAAACGCTAGGGATAAGAAATCGATGTCCTTGCTATTCTGAAAATTAATTGTACCTTATTTCAATTCTTGTTTTTTCCAAAATTTTCCAATTTTAGCCTAATTAAGTATATACTAGTAATTAATTACGTATATATTATCTTATTTTTATGAATCTTTTGATCGCTATCTGATTTATTAGTGCAAAGCCGTCAACAAATTTTATGATAATCAATTATTGTTAAATGAACCTGTCAAATCTATGAAAATCTAAATCTAGTTGCTATATATAAGGCACTATCTAAACAGGTAAAAAACGTTTGTCTATTCTTCCAGATGCGGATCCAAACGCGCGTGACTGGTCAGGAAGGAAACCTCGTCAGTACCTGGTTCATATGGACCGATCCTTGTCTCCCGGCTCCTACCGTAGTATGTCCCGATTGTTTATTTGGTAGTTTGTTCCAAACCTACTGCTCATTACAAAATAGTGGTTATGTAAAAAATATATATTACGATTAAAAAAAGAACTTAACACTTATTTTGTATTGAGCAATATAATCTTAACCTAGTCTTAATTAGTCATAGCTATAGCTAAACGGGTTGATGGAAATTAATTATATTATATATCTTCTAGAAGATAAAAAATATTTCAATTTATTTCGGCAGGTCTAGATATTCCAGATAGGTTAATAAATGATTGGGTACCTATTTGACTAAACATAAAATACGTTATTTATAATTTAATTGTCAATTTTTTTTAGATATATATTCAAAATTGTATAAGGTAATTTGACTTTATTACTGACGATTATCAAAGTTTTTTTTTTACTTTGTAGTTCAGTATTTCATACAACAATCAATAGGATACGACTGCTTTGACGTGTCATTAATTCAATGCGTTAGCAGTCAAATACCTAATTGTAAAACGCTAATCGATGTATTACAGAGGCTGATTCGCTAGATACTTGGAGGCCAGTCTCCTCGCCTCCGGTTGTTAAAGTTACCTCACATAATATTCATACGCATGGGTCAAGTAAGATAAAACGAGAAATGTACCACATTTTATCTTTATTCTTATTTCTTGTCACAATAGTTCTTTCACAAACTAACGCACATCTTATGAATTGTTTTCGACTTCATCACTTAGTTCTTTATGGTCTTGTGTAATGGGCTGGTTATTTATTGTGGTACTTTAGAGTGTCTGTTAATTGCACTGTCTACTGCTGTTTAAAGTGCACACAAGATAGGTATCGTTCAAGCAAAATAAGCTTGGTGTAAACGTATTTTTTACATCTTGGGGCTTAGCACGGCGTGCCGCGACAATTATCTCACGTATGCTGTCCTTATTACATTTAAAACTATAGACAGAGACGTAAGCGTGACAAACGCATGACAACGTCTTGTCACGGAGTGCCATGCTAAGCTAGATGGGGTATTTGGTATGTCTTTTCAAACACGCTTAAACTTTCGTGATCGTTAATCCTTGATCAAATGAGTTCAAAACGAATTAGATTATACCATTGTTTCTTAAATATGATAATAAAAAAAAAATAAGAAAAGAAATATGCTGTTACGACACTCGGCGTAAAACAGTGCCTTAAAACTTGTTTATAATCCAAGTATAGAAACGAGTATTATTTTTACGTTATAAGAGTTAGTTGTATTTAATCGATTTTGTTTTTGTTGTTATTTTTTGTTACTAATTATTCTATTAACAAATGCCATACTTTTAGATAAGTACCTACCCATATCATTCTTCTTAATATTATAATTACTCGTGACATTAAACTTAACATTCTTATTTGGGGTCTTATACCAGGGACAGATATAATACATCATAGGTTATCCTTCAAAGAGATAAAAACTTAGAAAATAACAATAATTCATAAATAAGTACTTAATACTAGAACTACTGCTAAACAGTATGGGCTTCAAAATTAAAGTCGTTATCCTGTCGAATTATTATAATAACCAACCGACGACTCAAAGCGAAGAAGACCAGACAGTCGTGGGACGTAATTAAATGCGAAGTCTGTCGTCATGGCAGCGCGAAATGGACTCTCACCTCCCACCAACGCACAATGGATCGTAGCCTTATTGCGATTCGCAGAAAACAACGTTACAGGTGGGTATAACTCGAATATTCCAAAAAAAGTATCGATCGATTGCATAAATAGACTTGTAATTGTTTTGGTAGGCTTATAAACAAGTTATATTTTTAGGATCTCTGTTACGCCAAGTGTAAACTACAGTTTTTATAACTTTTAGTACAAAGCTTCAAGTTCAGATTGTAAAAAAAGATTAATTCTGTAAATATTTTAGTTTTAGGACACCCTTTGGTAGTTCTATCAATTTTAACGGTTACCCGAATATAATTACAACAATTTTACAGAAAAAGAAAGTTTTCTACGAATTGGCTCGCTGAACGTGCGAGTTAAGAAGACTACGGAAGCGTTCAGCAACTTCTTAGGCGTTGGGGCGACCAGGTCATCGGCATATCTTCCGAAGAATAGAGACAGGGAGGTGGATCGACGGTCTGACAGCAGTGATAAGCTAAAGAGTTGGGGATCCGCAGATAATATACCGGTGGGTAGACATAGAAACAAATAAATAGGAACTTTAAATAGTATCTATAATTAATAGACTGCGAGCAGGCCGTATTATTGTATTATATCATAAGAAAAGAGTTGGATTTTAATATTGCTCTAATATTCCTAATGATAATTCGTCAAAAAACAGGCAACAAACAACAATTAAGGAAATACGTTTTCAATGTACGTACTTATTAATAAACTTTACTGTTTCCTTTAATGTTTTAGAAAGATGATAAGCTGATGCGTCCTCCAATGAGTGGCAAGGTGAAGCGGCGCGCTGGTGGCGGCAGCCGAGGACTCGCTGTACATAGCACACCTTCCACTCCTGACCAGGCAAGTTTATATTTACAATCTGTTCATGCGTGTGATGACTTTCTTCCTTTGTTTTTGTTTGTTCCATTTTAATTCATGGAAAGGTTTATTTAAACTATGTCTTACAGCCAGATGCACCAAAGGTAATGCTTCTTCTAACTTAAAGCTGAGGTGGCACTTTCCTCGTCAAAAATCAATACACAAATAATTAACGATCTGCAATAAAGTGCTAGTTGGAAGTTTTATACTACATACGACAAATTAATTTAAATCAACTTTTACCTTATGTGTTTAAACTTCAAGAAATCTTTTAAACGAAGAATCGGAATTTATATATTTTATATTTTTTTGTAAGTAAATATTTTTTGACTTTAGTTCGTTTTGCTAATAAATCTGTCATCACGTCTACGTCTCGCCACATATGAATGATTTGAATTAATTTGACAGCCTCGAGCCCAAATCGGCGGAAGCGAAGAAGGAGATTCCGATTCGGATTCCGCCGCGGGATTCCACGCAGCGTGGAGGCAACAAAGAGCTTCATGTGCATAGAATACAATAACGAACGTTAGTTAACTGTTACGCTGCTGACTGCCGGACAAAATTGATGTTCACACACAAACGCACTTGCTTCCAAATGTGAGGCAAACAAGTATGTTTGTAAACCGTAGTTTCTAAACTGAGCACGTGACGTTGATCGCGTCCTCTAACTCTACTTAAGTAAGTATACTTTGAGCCCCTACTTCTTTATGCGTTGACATAAGAAGTGATTATTCACGTAGGGACGCGCGGTCGCGGAGACGTGGCTTTGACCGTACGTGCGTTTCGATGTGAACACACCTGCGTGAGACACGCGTCGTGACCAAGTGTCAAAGAGATAAGCACACAGAGTTTGAGACATGATCAACGTCAATGCTCAATTCAAGAAACTTGAATTTGTTTAGTGTAGTCAGCAGTTACAGTGTTAATAGGAAATATTTATAATTTTCGACATTTACAGTGCCTTGTATTTAATAAGTTTAACATACACCTTCACAAACCATGTGATAATTTTCGATCAATTTGAACAAAATGTGAAAAAGACTGTCGAATTTTTATTATAAGATTTAGGTAACCTATAAGGTCACTAAAATATGTACTTACTTTAATGGGTAGGCTAGATACCGCGAGTCATTTAAAAACAATAATTGATTTGTCACATACATTTACGTGTAAGTAATACAATGTCTTTAAAGCGCTCAATAAATTATGTAGCTATGCAGGTACCTATAAATAAATCTTATAACCAATATATTCGAAAGCACCGAACGACTTTAGAGATATTAAACACTACTTAACTTATTTCTTTTTGTTTTAAAGAACCGATTATTAGATCATTAAATCTGACCCATTCGTTGTCAAAACTTAGAAAAAGACTATACGATTTTTAATGATTGTTAATTTACAATGGCGAACTTGATCTCCCGTTTTGTTATCGCGGGTAAACGAGGAGGCGGCATCGTGTCGTGGTTGTTTTGTAGTTACACATACTAGATTAGAGGAAAAACGGTATCTAGCCTACATTAAATGAAACTAGCTAATGATGTAACATTCCAAAATAAATATTTTTTAAATAAATCTTTACTTTTTATTTAAGTACCTACCCGCAATTCTTTAAGGCGCAATTTCGTAGTCCCATTTTCGTAGCTGCGTCGTAGCAAACTACAATTATTTTTAAAGGTCAAAGTTTATTTGTATATCACATTGCAAGGAGGATCAGAAAGTACTTAGATTTCTGATGAAAATATTTAGTTGTTAACTACACATAAAAATACGTAATACAAAATCCCAGATCGATACCACGAGAGGAACTTAGGTAAGTAAATGTGAACAAGGCGCAGGTACCTACAGGGTGTCAAACCTAACGAATTTCAAAGTAATCCATCAACGCACAACTGAAACTGAAATGAAAACAAAACTAAAAACCTCTGTATAAACATGGGTGGCAAAACAGATATAAAATTTATTGACCAACAGAATTAAGGGCAGGCATAAAGGTTTTATTTTTTACCTAAATTAAATTCTATGGATATCGTAATGAAAACACCCTGCGCAAAGTTAAGTTTACGCGTTTTTAGGGGTAAGGGATCTCCATTTAATGAATTGACTGACATGGCTTTTAAAGTAAATATTAAAGCTCTGCTATTTTCAGACTCGCATTGACGTAATGCCAACGCAAGGGATGAAGCAAGTAAGTACATATACACGAGTTAAGGTTGAAGCTGTCGATTGTTAATTTACAATGGCGAACTTGATCTCCCGTTTTGTTATCGCGGGTAAAAGAGGAGGCGGCATCGTGTCGTGGTTGTTTTGTAGTTACTCATACTAGATATAGAGCACCCGTAGCCAGACAGAAGCTTCGCGCGCCTCAAACGGGACAGTCGCGCCCGCCTGCCGCCCGACCGCGCGACCATGTGCTATCAAACTCAATAATAACTACCAATTGAGTATTCCGTGTCCGAATGCAGCTCATTTCATAGGTTCTGCATTTCCCTAAGGTAAGATATATCATTCTATACTATCAATTTTAAACCTATATGCCAGTGGTTCAAAAAGCAAGCGATAGTAAAAGATGGTAGGTAATAAAGTTTCCAGCTACGGTCAAGAAATGCTTCAAGTGCCTATTAAGGAGATAGTTAGGCATAGACTTATACAAACGTGACTGTAGTGTGCCTGTTTATAAGATTTTGATGTTAGATGAAGAATTGAAGTTTTTCTGTATGGCATACGTCACGAGTACGAGACGAAAAAACTACGTTTTCATTCATTAAGTGTTGGTAGGTATTTATGTACTCTCTTTGACAAAATTATTTCAGTTTTTTCCAGTTCACCAATAAATGTTTATAGTGCGTATCACCTTTTGTTTATAGTGATTTTCAGTTTTAATATTGCTTATTTGTCGGTCATGTACTACCTTAATTATTAAGCAAACACTATAAACTTAATAAGGTAATTGTGTTTACCTCCCTTCTATTTCAAAACATGTGTTTATCTGCATTTTTGTTATGTTTAGAAATCCGATAGAAAAATCTATGCATAATTCGCTATGATTTTTAAATTGGATAGGTACATGTGATGCATATCTACATTAAGAATTGAATGAAATCCAAATAAGTCTTTTATAGAAATCTATCAAGTAATCCAATTATGAAATAGGGATTGAATAATTTTGAGTAAATTACTCATAACATTATTTTTAATTAAAAACCTTCAAAACAAACGTAAGAAAAGCTATGCGAATATATTTAAACTATTTAAATAGTAGAACGTCTAAGTTGTCGAGAGGATGGAAGGCTGTAAGAAAACTCCCGTAAAAGCTTGCCTATAGCGTTGGGTTAATTACTTAATAGTTCTCGAGGCTTAGTATACCTATCTCACTCTTGCCTTTGAATTGCGCTGACAATTAATGGAAATTACCTCAGCTGCGAGGTTTTACTATATTAAATGGATTTCCAATTTCTAAGTTCCGTAAACTACTTAATTCGCACTCTACCGGCGACAGCCATTGCATTTAGAAGTAAGAATGCTTTTTAACCTTAGTAATATTAATTTAAGAATCACTTTCACTCAGTTGCAGAAAAAATTCTTCAAATTAAAATGTTGAAAGGTTTTTATTCAAAATTGAAACCTTGGTATACTTTTTTAAGCGTTATTTTTTATCTAAAACTACGATTATAGGTACACTAGTATTAATACTAGTATACGAGTACCTATACACTAGTATTATACAAGTATCAGTAGTAGGCATACGTATAGTGGTAAGTAGTGCTAGAATCGAAAACTAAAGTTAGTTATTTGTACTGTGTTAAGCCCTAGCATCAGATGTGGGTGAAGTTGGTCGTAGCGAATATTCTGGCGCGAACTTGTTTCGTAAGACTATTTCATTAATATCCAACTTCCACAATACCTTGGACCTAAAAATAAAGAAACTACTAAGGTCTTCTTTTCCCAATAGGTATATTATAAATTTTGATAGATAGGTCGATTCAAGATTTTATATTTTAGCAAATAGCTGATCGACAAAACATATAAAATAATAAGTAAGATTGAAGAAGGTTTTAGCAGATACTATAGGTAATAGGCACCTAAGCCAGTGCTTTAATGGAAGTTGCGAGAGAATCTCAAATATCTAATTTAAGTCAGTGTTACCTCTTAAGTTCATAGCTAATAAGTAGAAATTTAACACTACTACCGTTCACCAGTATGATTAAATAAGTAGTATGAGGTAGATAACATAAATGTACCTACATATACACCTACCTACATAATACGTAGATACTTATAATTATAATACCTAATAGGTACTCGCAAAATCAATAAGATATATTTTTAGATAATATTTTCGATTGCCTTCGAAGTTATAATTTCCAAATATATTGGATGTAAATATTTATGAATGGTACTTACGTCCTAGATCAAGTAAGTATCTAATAAAATAGGTAAGTACTTACTTAGATTATTTAATTTAAAATCATTGTTTTATAGGTTGCTTCTTAACTCTCCTATTGTAATATCTAAGCTAGGCATGAAAAGACCTAAACTAGTCACAAAACTGATTTTCCTAGAAGAAAAATCAACAATTGATTATCCCCGTAGAAAAGTCTTAACTACAACTTTCTAAATCCTTTTTCCATTGATAAATTCTGAGTGCCACAACTCTATCAATTAGCCGGAGTGATTACCCTAGGAAGCACACAGAGGTAGATACAAATGTACGAGTATCTCTACTGGTGAAGCACAGTTTCCGCGACACTTTTGTCTCGGTTTTGTCACTTTCTCGCTATTGCCGTTTCTGACGCTGCTAGTGACTATTCTAGATTTTACGAGATAGCAACATAACCTATGTAATGTATATTAAGTAGGTAGGTAGGTACTTATAAATAAATTCATTTCGAATCCATTATAAAGAAAACCTCGACATCTAATTTTAGCAGTCGTAGAAACAATAAATGTTAGGTACCTAAAAGGCTTTTAAAATTCTGCTCGGACGTCAAAATACGACTCTGGAATAGCTTAAATTATTTTAGTCACAAGGTGAAATGGTTGCGATACAGTACGATGGTAATATTTATTAAAAAATAGTCCCAAAATAGTACTTAACACTTTTTAAGTAAGTAAGTTGTATAATTGTACTTTCTTAATTCTTATTAAAGCCCCAGTTGTATCGGATTCGGTCATCAAACAAAAGCTGGCAGAGAAAATATGTAAATGTAGCTTTAATGCATTAATTAAAAAAAATATGGTTTGAACACGTTTTGAAACAATGAAGCCTCCTATACGAGTACCTACATACCTAATATTTATTGGAAAGGCATAGAAAAACCTATCATTTAATACTTTAATTGAACAATTTGATATTTTGACCCAGTACGAAATTGAAATGTATTGTTGGTCATATTTTAACATTAGGTAATACAGGATCAAATCTAGCACATTTACCTATTTTAGAAATTTAAAGCTAATCACGACAGAGATTAATAAAGCGCTTTCTGTATACTTAACTATCCACAATGCAAAATCAATGGGAACAATAACTGCCAGATAAGTAAGTAGTAGGTGAATTTTATCAATTGATCCACAAATATTATGAAGTGGACGGTTATCTGGCCACAGTTGTTAAAATCAATCAAACGCAGTATAGTATACGCCTCGGGGTGAGGTAGACGAAAGCTTAGACAAAATCTGGATTTAAAGTTATTGTTAAATTTCTACTTACATATGTCTATTTCACGTTTATTTTTTGTGATATCGCGAAATGGAACTTTTAGCAAAGGTACCAGTAAATACTCAAAGAGTGAAGCCGTCTCATTTCAGAAAATACACTAGGTTACTAGACCTTAAAAATCGTAAGCCGCGAGGAACAAAGATTTTCATCCAAGGGCAGAACCTCAGGACAACTCTCGCCTATGATAGGCGTCAAACCACGATGGCAGCCCAATCACCAGTGTTTTGCAGTGCAAAGCGCACTAATATATTTATTATGTAGTTCGTAAAAGGCTTTAAATCAATAAGTAATTATAATTTTTTTGGCAGAATAGCCTGATGTTGGTGTGTTTATTTGCTCGCCACGACCATGTGGGCCTACATAGTAGCAGTCGTGCGCCGAAACTCCCGCTCATCCGTACATAAGCAAGCGTCCAAGACTACAGATGATCATATTGTCTCGTAAGTAACTATATGTTTTTTTATATGTATTATACCTATGTATTGAATAATACGGGTAAGGTAAAAATTACAAATTTTTATCGGGCCTCACTTTCAATGAAAACTGATTCAAAATATTCTAATGCCGACCATACAATCGTCGACTACAACTGTTTTGATATTTTCCTTTAGGTCCCTTTTTCACTTTTAAAGGTAATTTAAGTTCTGGCAAAAAAAGTTCTGAAGTCAGAAAAATGTTCCAAACTTTTCTTGGAATCTTTCATCAAAACAGATTTTATAATAAGAATAAATTGTTGTAGATACCGCGATGGAAAAATATTCACAATATCAAGCGGTGGCTCGCCAATCCCCGGTCCATCAGGATTGTCAGCTCAAAGCAGCAACAATCGACACAACCAGTACTCTAAAACATGTTTCCCGACATCTGTAAACAAACACGAAGCTAGCGATCAAGTCGAAGAGGGAATTGAAACCTATGAAGAAGTAAGTGAAAAAACCATCATTTTTTACTAAAATCTTTTTCGATGCCATCTATCTAGTTATGGTACCTATTTTCTGTATTGTTAACTTACTCATCCTTTTACATTCTATGTTATGGGGGTTTGTAAGCACATAAAACCGTCTACGAAACACTACGGGTGTCGAATACGTTTAAAACTAGAGTAAGGGTAAACAAACATGTGTAGAGACAATGTCATCACATTTATTGTCTTTTAAAGGGGGCAATTATCCGTATTACGTTCAGAGTGGTGGTCGAGCAATCAGTATTTACAACGGAAGCGACGGCGGCGGGGCGTCATAAACGTGACATCGGGAAGTCGACTGTTGCGCGCTCTTCATGGCCTATTGTTTCGATGGGGCTGCCTTGAACACGCACGGACTATCTATTAATTTCGGGCTCACAGCTCATTCCTGCTCCCTCCGCCCGCACAAACGGACACTGGACTTTAATTAGCCCATTTCCACAGCGGAGAATAGTGATACGATTAAATTCAAACGTAACGGTTCCACTTTGAGCATTTTTTCAAATATCAACGACTACCTGTTGTGTTCATTCAATATCTATAATTCACTCAGACCGGTGTTAACTAAACTCCTTTAATTGAACTTCGTGCTAACTCTTCGTGACCCAACCTTCTGCCAATTACTTTGATACAGATCTATAGATACTATTTTGTCGACGACTTAATTGCTCTAATTATTTTGAAGACTTGTATGTGAGTAAAAACGGAAAGCACAATGGTGTAGAGCTAGTAGAGTGACCGAGTGAACGTAACATAGTGCAACGTAAAATGAGTCCTGTTTACACAATACACAAAATTAATCTTCGAAATACAATGGGTCCGGTAAGTACTACTATTCATTAAACCATCTCGTTTTATTTACATTAAATTGAAACTGAATAACTTAGTTGAGCATTGTTACAAGAGGCTTCGTTTTCCTTATTTAAAATTAAAAAAGGAATCAAGCTCTTAAATAAATCAATATCTATCAGACAATTTTCCTAAAATATCTATTCTAGGAAAACTGAATTGGACGTTGTAGATTTTTTAATAAATTTTCCCTTTAAGCAGGCCTGCCCAAATATGGCTTAGCCTGAAAAGCTATAAATAAATATTGAGTAGGATGATCCGAATTGGGATTAATTCGCTTTTATTCACAAACAATGTAACTACCTTTAATAGGTGAGTACCTACAATTTATTGATAAGTTTGGTGAATCTTCTGGAAAATTATTCTGACACACGCCTACGTTGTTTTTGTGTACGAGTATGTTGATTAAGGGAACAATTTTGCATAAACTGTGTAATGAATATAAAATATATTCTATACATACTTACAGGTACTTACTAATACTAAACTAATATATTTCCCCTAGGAATAGAAATTTAATACAATAAATATTTGTTTTTATCTTAAGATGAAAAGAAAATTGATATATTTTTCTTACAAGCACAAAGCGTAATTATCCAATATCCATTAGTACGTCGTTGCTTTATCCAAAGCGAATGTGATACAAATTAAACGTTAATTAGGCGCGCGTCCAGTCATTCAATGATAACACATCGTCCTCGACTAATGAGCCACTTTCTAAACATACAACGTATTTCCAATACCTAAGTACATTGTTATAACAACTAGAAGCCTATTATGGCATTCGGTAGTGATGTCATAATGGCGAGTGTTTGCATTTCAAATGGTTGTTTATAGTCCCGTTTTCATTTTAATTTGGTTTCCATCTCTTCAATATGAATTTTGATATTTGTCACTTTATTTTTGTATTAATGTAGCAGTTAAAATGACCTAGGTATAGAGGTATATTAACAACGTGATATGTCTTTTACCATTATTCTAACACCATCATATAATTTTCTTGTAAGGTAGGTATATGGTATTGTGTTGTACATCATAAGAAATATTTGATACTTTTACCAAAGGCTCCGTCTATAAATCAAAGCGTTAACACTGTAGACATTTCCTTTACTATTATTAGAGAGTCAGGTGTAGGTACTGTCATGGTCCTACGCAGTAGAATAATAACCCTCGTAATGTATTTTATGAATCAATGAACAACCTGACTGAAGATATTGACATAATTCACGCTTGGTTTAGCTTTAATATGAATATGCAAAATGAGGCTTTGACGTGGAGGAGTGTGTTTGTGTTAAGAACTTTACAAATATTATATTTTATTTACTACGAAGACATGGTACGATGCATGTTTATTATACCTACCTAGGAATAAGACGAATAAAGCCTCAACTACGTAACATCAAACTATTCGTATTCAAGCTAACTTTTCGTATCTAATCTTATTTACCCATCAGTGTCCTGCTGAGCAAAGGACACCCTTTTGAAATACTCGTAATACCTAATTAATTTCAAAGAAACTCCAAATATATTAGGTACGTATTATATTACTTAACACGCAGAGGATTCCTTCGATTCTTAAATTATTCAGAAGTGATATCTAAATCTGAAAAAATATATTTTCATCGACATTTGCGGGGAAAATTCAAACGCTCTTTTCGTTTCATGTTTGAATTAGAATACTTGCTTTAGTTTCATAATTGTGTTTATGTTTCGAAATCATTAGTACATGATGGTGCCTACTTAAAATTCCTTCGTATGTTTACCTGCGCCATAGTTAGATTCTTGTGACATTGATAACGTGATCAAACGAGGAAAAGATGAAGGAAGTTTTGAGGAAACCTTTCCAATAATTTATTTGTTAGAAAATTTTACTCACGAAATTAGATCAAGGATTATTTTCGATTATTTTTGGAGTTTAGTAGGATTTCTTTTTATTTTATTGTCAGCAGTGGGTTGATTTAAAAGCAGATACACGTAGACAGGTGATAAAAATTTTAGGTAGATAATTACTTACCGAGCCACATTTGTACTATAACTTACTATATCTAGGTAATGACAGTGTGAAATTGATACGAAATAATATAAATGCTTAACTTACTTCATTAAATACAGTGGGAGAGAGCCTTAAGTGAAAATTGTTAAACGGTTCCACAGGCCGTGAGCGAGGTCGACCCGGGCACAAATTGGGTGCAGCGGCATTTCTCCCGTTTGGTGCGATATTTCCGATACCGCATCAGTGGAGATGGGCGCAACAAACAGCCTGACTTGTTCCTCAATAAATTTTCAACACAAACGTTTACTGATCCAGAAGAACCTTTGCACGAGGCGAAAAGATCCAAGTTCATCAGCGGCTTGAAGCTTGCTTTCGATCCGACTTTACCAGCGCATTATCATGTAAGTTGCACTACTATAAATCTTACTTTAGGACTCATCTCACTTTAGGACAGAAAAAACAATTGAAATAAGATCATACTCAAATTATGATTTATAAAGTTATTTTTACAAAACAACACTTCAAGACTCTTTAATAGTCGTTAAAACTTCAATAAAATCCATCATCCTTTTTGTTTACTATTTTAGCTCTTGCGCTAGACTTACGTCACATTGACTTTCCTATAATGTTTCTGGTACTAAAATTGCAACTCACTTGGGGAAGTGCAATTTTCCTATTATGAAACATCGTATTCGTACCATATTTTATTAAATCTATGGAAACAACGTTTAAACTTTTACCGTTCTTTAACAGTGGCTGGCAGTGGTGTCCTTGGCTATCCTTTACAACGTGGTATTCGTAATCGGAAGAGCCGTCTTCTGGGATCTAGATAATCTGACAACGATCTGGTTCATACTCGATTACCTCTGCGATGCCATTTATCTCATCGACACTGTCATCCACGTACACGAAGGTAAGAGAAATACACCTCTGTTTCTACGTTCGACAATATTTGATTGATTGCGTTTGCTCACTGTGTCCGAGGGGAAAAGTCGCAATGATAAAGTGACAATGTACTTGAAACCTCCGATCGATAAAGGGGTGGACCGGCGAGACGGTTTGTCAAGCATCGGCGATTGCATGTATTCACTCTAAGATGACACTACTGCAAACTGTTTTCCTTACAGACTGAGATATTCAAACGAAACTCGTGATTTTTATTTTAATACTTTTTTGGAAAAAAATATTTTCAAAATTGCCAAGCGAATTGCAATGCGAACTCAACTTCGGGTATTGACCAGAAACAACGTGTAAAATGTTAACTACCCGCATTTCATCGTTTGAATTAATTTGCTTATCCGTAAAATCTGCTACGAATTCAAATGAAAAGCCACCACTATAGCAAAGTCCTTGTTCTATTGTGATCTTGTATTATGACCATCAATTACATAATGCAGCATTAAACCGATCTTTATTCGATCATAAATGCTCCATTCGCGTGGCACAGCTTGACCAAGATTTCCTATTTATGACTGACTTATAAATTATTATCTGCTCATGTTTAGCACGTTTGCTCTAAGTATTTTTTGTAATATTAAGTTTTTCGTTTTCAGCTATAAACCTATACAATATTAGAACACTTTTAAAGTTACAGTTTTAAATGAATAATAGGTATCAAGTTATAATACTAATTGTTTATAATTATTTTAGGGATGATATTGCTTATGATAATTACTTATTTATTCCCGTTACCGCAAAGGTTTCATTGTTGCTATCTGTACTAGTTTTATTCGAGTAAATTCCCGTAAATATTGATTTCGAGTTCGAGCAAGGATAAAAGATCAGTTTAAGTCAGTATAGCTCACAGCGAAGTAAGTTATGCTTCTTTCGGAGCGAGTCGCGAATCAACAATTTGACACCCAAACCAAGGGCCGCGCCTTGCGTCATCAAATTTAGCTAACGTGTGGACACACATTCGACCCTGCCTAGTTGCTTTTTCCGTACAAATATTGCACTGAGGGTCTTGTATGTTACCCGATCAAAGGCTCGTGATTGATCTGCCGTCATTTTACACTAATGCACTGAGAGTTAGTCTTGTTTTGTTGATCTACAAAAATATTTTACCTTATTGTATGACTTTTAACCTTGTTCAGATCACAGGCTTCAAAGGTTTGGTTTTACAGGATACCTAGAGCAGGGCTTAATGGTGAAGGATTCGAAAATGCTCCGAAGCCACTACCTCAAAACAGATTCTTGGAGATACGATCTCATATCTTTACTTCCGACGGACATCGCTTATTATTGGTGGAGACCTGGCTCTTGTGACTACGTTAGTATTTTATATTCATTTGTCTAGCACTGTGTTCTTAAATCGTTAGAAGCAATCTTTAAATACCTGTTATATTTTAATACTATTACTAGATACTAATTGGTAGTACAAGCATTAGTAACTACCTCGTGTACGGTACCTACCGTAAAACAAGAAAAGTGATATTGCTAAGTTTAGCACCGAACGCCTAAACGATGAGTTATCGAGACATAAGCAAAGCTCATTGATCAATAGAAGAGAAAGTAGTTCAAGCAGACGCATTCTTTAACTTTGTTATTACTTTGATGTCAATATTGGTTGTGTTCCAGAAACGTTTGCCGTGCCCTGTTATTGTACGACTGAATCGGCTGTTTCGCCTGCCTCGGATGTGGGAGTGGTTCGATCGCACCGAGACAGCCACAAGCTATCCAAACGCCTTCAGGATATGCAAGGTTATTGTACTTTTAAATCAAGATACTAAATATTCTACGATATGTATATTATTTTATTAACGGGTCAATGAAACTTATACACACCATAAAATAAAACCAACCTGTTAATGACACATTCGAACCGAAATATATTTACATAAACTGTTAATTGTTTTGCACTTTTGGTAAACGCAATGAACAAATAAATTTAAACGGCTTTCAGGTTGTTATGGCGATATTGGTACTCATCCATTGGAACGCCTGCCTATATTTCGCTATAAGCTATGCGATAGGCTTCGGTACCGATAATTGGGTTTACAATCTGACTGGCTCCCGGAATGAGACGTTAGCACATCAATATATTTACAGCTTTTATTGGTCCACTTTAACTCTCACAACGATCGGAGAAACCCCACAACCAGAAATTGATGCTGAATATTTATTCGTGGTAGCGGACTTTTTAGCCGGCGTTCTTATATTTGCCACTATTGTAGGCAATATCGGCTCAATGATATCAAACATGAACGTAGCTAGAGTTGAATTTCAAAACAAAATGGACGGTGTTAAACAATACATGGCTTTTCGTAAAGTGAGCGGGGAACTGGAAGCTAGAGTGATCAGATGGTTTGCATACACTTGGGCACAAAGCGGCGCGCTGGATGAGGAAAATGTCTTGTCTTCGCTGCCTGATAAGTTAAAAACTGAAATCGCTATAAGGGTTCATTTAGAAACTCTAAGAAAAGTGAGAATATTTCAAGATTGTGAACCAGGGTTGTTAGAGGCGTTAGTATTGAAACTAAGGCTGCAAGTTTTTAGTCCAGGAGATTACATATGTCGGAAGGGAGATGTGGGAAAAGAAATGTATATCGTAAAGCGAGGTCGTCTTCAAGTCGTTGCTGATGATGGGAAAACCGTTCTAGCAACTTTAAGTGCTGGGTCGGTGTTTGGAGAAGTTAGTGTTTTGGAAATCGCAGGAAATCGTACAGGGAACCGAAGAACCGCTAATGTTCGAGCTCTAGGATATTCTGACTTGTTTTGCTTGGCAAAAAGAGACCTTTGGGAAGCGCTAGCCGATTATCCAGATGCTAGAGCTACTCTTACCGAACGCGGATGTCAATTACTACGAAAGGTAAACTAGATATTTATTTATGAAACACATAATATCAGTTATTTGCTTTGGTATATTTTACTAATTTTTTAATATACCTACTGTGTTTTTACAGGATGGCCTTCTTGACGAAACGGTATTTGAAAATGCACAAATTACGCAACAAAGCTTGGAAGAAACTGTTAGTAACTTAGAAATTACCGTTGGTGTATTAAATAATAGACTTGAAGGATTACTCGCCCGCATTGGAGAGGAGCAGGAGAAATTAAAACAACGCATTGATAAAATTGAAACAAGGTTTGTTACATAAGGGTAATATGTGGCTAAATCTGAAACAAACTATTATATGGTCAACGAGAGAATGCGTTCCTGACAGTTGGTGATTGATTTGCCGATATAACTTTAAGGCGGCGCTCAATTTACTTACGATAAAATATTTTTTTTGTTTATTCGCCCAATTAACAAGTAACAAGCTATAAAAACTACATTATTATTATTATGTCAAATTACGAACAATTACATACATTT
This sequence comes from Anarsia innoxiella, assembly GCA_947563765.1. NCBI lineage: Eukaryota > Metazoa > Arthropoda > Insecta > Lepidoptera > Gelechiidae > Anarsia > Anarsia innoxiella. The sequence continues at coordinate 8,146,713 of OX387390.1, forward strand.
GCACTACAAATTAATTTTTAACTTAAGAAAACAATAATTATCATAAAAAAAACCGGCCAAGTGCGAGTCGGACTCGCGCACCGAGGGTTCCGTACAAACCTGCAAGGTTTACAAAGTTCGTTCATTACGACAATCGAGTCATAACTATGGTATTTTTATTGCAAAATGAAATTCATAACATTACAATGGGGAAAGATGGAGGAGCATAAATTTAAGACAAAGATCTCTTTATCGTTTAAGTAATCCTTTATTTGATATTAACACATATCATTTATCTATAATATAACTGAAACACTTATACTAGCCTTGCAGCAGACTTGCGAAAGTTCTTTTATTAAAGTTATTTATTTACTAAGTTTTTTAGTCACTATTTAGAAATCTGGTTCAAAAATATTAATTAAGTATTAAATTTGAACCAGACCTGTAAATGGTGACTGAAAAAGGTGTGAATAGCCCCGCGTGCCACCCGTGCCACCAGCGTCCCATCAAACTTCGCCAGTAGAAACAATACAAGCAAGCTGTCTGATAATAACCAACAATAAGAAATATAATAATGTCATTGAATTTAATTATAAGTATAACACTTTAAGCAGTTAGGACGCATTTAGATTATACAGCTACATTCACCAAAACATCGGGATTGAATGACGATAAGTGAGGTCGTCTTTGCCGTTTGAAAAATGTTGCCCTCCCCATACATAGTATAATAACTCGCGGTCATTGCTGTAACTACAATTATGTTTACAATCACAATTTTTTTGGTGGTATAACTACTTAAAATTTTAAGCTTTTCGGAATTTTTCTGTTACCTGTGCTGTAAGCTATTGCTTCTTACCAAATTTCGAGATTCTATGTCAACGGGAAGTGGTCTTTAGGTTTTAATTCCCTTGCGTGTAGTTGCGAGTTTCAAAATATGCGGTATCAATGGTTGTACTTTTGCGTTTTGCGTTTTCGGGTTGACTTATAATTTTTTTTTTCACGGGTTAAAGGCAATTAGATCTAAGTATTTGATATGAATTTCAACTTGATAGCTCTACGCGTTCATGAGGAAAAAAGTAATAAGTTTATATTTATTAAAAAATATATATTTTGTAATGTAACTAAAAATTTAAGGTTTTCGGAATTTTTCCTTTATGTGTGGTATAAAACGTTGCTTCATGCCAAATTTCAAGATTCAAGGTCGACTGGAAGTACCCTTTAGGTTTTGATTCCCTTGCAAGTACTTGCGAGTTTCAAAATATGCAGCTTAAATTGCTGTTTCTTTTGATTGCGTTGACATAGAAGTTTGATTTTGCTACAGCTTAAAGGTATTATAGACCTGAGTATTTGGTATGAATTTCAATTTAATACCTCTACGCGTTTATGAGGAAATGGGTAGTAAGTTTAAGATTATTAAAAAAAAATATATTTTGTGATGTAACTAAAAATTTATGGTTTTCGTAATTTTTCCTTTATCTATGCTATAAGACGTTGCTTCGTACCAAATTTCAAGATTCTGAGTTCACGGGAAGCACCCTGTAGGTTTTGATTCCCTTGCAAGTGTCGAAAATTTGCGGCATAAATGGCTGTATCTTTTGATTGCGTTGGCTTAGAAGTTTGATTTTTTCACAGCTTCAAGGGACAGTAGACTTAAGTAATTGATATAAATTTCAGCTTCATACCTCTACGCGTTCCTGAGAAAAAGGGTCTTGACAGACGGACGGACGGACGGACAGACGGACAACAAAGTGATCCTATAAGGGTTCCGTTTTTTCCTTTTGAGGTACGGAACCCTAAAAATACTGCTCTGCTACAAGGATTTAGTAGCTGGTCATTTTTTTAGTGATGTGACAAAAATAACAGCCAAAATTATCAAAAAGTAACGATTAACCGTTATGTATTTCAAGTTAATAAGTAGTTAAAAAAAACTCGCTTTTAGCGCGCACTAAAAATTATAAAATAATAAGGACATTTCAGACATTCGAAAGAAATCGTGGAGCATTTATAAAGGATGTATAATCTGAACTCTTTTTGGACAAAACGCTCCACGTTTTCTGCCGAAAGACCGAAATGTATTATAATTTTTAGTGCGTGCAGTTATTTTCGAAATCTGTTCTTTTTTGCTATAACTGGCCGAAAATATGTTATCTAATCTTGTTTATGTAGTGTAGAGCGTGCCAAAATATTATGCATAGGCACATACATACTTTTGAAAAACATAACCCTCCTGATTTGGCGCAGTCGGGTAAAAATTACAAACGAGAATAACGAACCACATTGTGAGATTAATTTCTTAGGTTGCTTATTGTTTCTTTATAATAGGTATCTAATAGAATCTGTTTTAAAGTAGGTAATAAAAAATATCAGTTACGTAAGGTTTCATCACTAGTCACGTCTAACTACCATGTGTCAGGAACGCATTCTCTCGTTGACCCTATAATAATAGTTTATAAGTCTAAGTATATAAAACTTACATTATTGTTAAGTCTTCAGAACTTGCAACGTCACTGAAGACGTCGTATACTAATACCTTCGGACGATTTGTAGTTCCAACTATTTCCGCATAATAAGTTGTTATATTGTCACCTGTTGATTCAGTTTACAGAGAACCCAAACTTCATGATCACGTTTCAGGGTTATAGAAACAAATGACGACGCTACAGATTCAGACGACCTCACTTCATTGCAAGCTTCTGAGTTACGCAGTGACATCGTGCGAGGGTACGAAGCTTCTGGGTACAGCGACCTGCCCATACCCACCAGCTCTACCCAGGATACGTCAATGCTGTTCCTCTGCAACCCACTACCCCCGGTCCGAGAACGAGGATACTCCCTAAGTGTAGAAAGAACCCCAGGACTCTTTCGCATAGAACCAAGAAGCAAATCTCTAAGAATAAAAAGAAAAGACACGCAAAATGAATACAACCCAAGAATTTAGACAATAACTATTTAATCCTAGATTTTTTTCGTGAAACAACCTAGCATTTGGAAATTTACATGAATCGTAAACTAATTTTTGATACCAAAAGAGAAGTTTTACCAAAAAGAAATATTCAAGTCAAAATAATAATCAAAATTTCCATTTTACTGTACTTTTCAAACGGAAATGTCGTCGGTATATACTTAACTAAATTCTAAAAAGGATTCCTGATAAGTAGAAAGTTCAGTACAGTAAAGAAATCGTTTGTACCTAATGTATGCTACACGCTGTTTACTATGAGAATAGGGAATGTGTTTATGCTCAATCATGATTTTACCTTCTAAGGTAGTTTACTTTTTATCAATTTTAAATATTTTTATCAGGATTCAAAACAAAATTTAACAAAGAACCATTTTAAATAGTATTTCGAATTTCTTACATATTAATTTACAGATTTATCTATCTTTGGATTCACTTCCAAGTTATTGACCAGTCGATAATTGCTTTGATACTAACTTATACTAACCTAATTTAACAAGAAGGCTTTTCTAAAGCTTTTTTTGAAATTTTCTGTGAACGGAAAGCAAGCTCGATTTTTACTGCAATTTGTTTAAAAGTTATGTACCAATGCCAAAATTCGTACGATAATATATTTCCTTTTTATACTTTATTACTTATTAGTACTTACTTACCTACGGTTAAAATCCTATCGTGATCGAAATCGAACACGTATCAACATCAACTTCCAGATTAGCTTTCCTTGATACCTATAGAATATTTTATACAAACACTTACTATAATTTCATAATTATACAACTTATGTGTATAAAGTATAATTACTTCATAACACTTTCCAAATAGTTATTTTGAATTTTTTTAATTGAACGATATTATCATTCATTTACATACCTTTTTTGTAGCAAAATCTTTATTACCTACGTATTAAGTTACGAAGGTCAAATTAGCCAAAGAGGAAAAAGTACACTTTGACTTTTACACACTTTGACACTTTGACATTACACCCATATAGAAACTTAAATATATATTTTTATCCATAAAATACCAAATATATTTTTGTAAATTAGAACACTGAAATGAAATATTTTATGTAAGTACTTACGTGCTTAAATTTTACTCTATAAGTACGTATGAAATAAACGCTAAAATTGTAAGAAATGATTAATAGTAAAACTATGTGTACATAAATGTAAAGAAAGATAGTATAGATAATAAGAAATATTATGTTATTTATAGAATATACAATGGAGTATTTATTGAATTAAAGAATATTCTGTGAAATCAAATGGTTTTTGAAATTAAAAAGTTTAATCAACTTTGCGAATTGTTTCAGTAAAATAACTTATGGGTTGAATTAGAGTCGTCTGCTGTCACATGATCGTGCGAGGCTTTTTGTGGCAGATGATAAAGAAATCGGATCGTTTTCTTTCTAAAGGAACGTAGGTTTTTAAGAAGGATTCCTGAAGCTATACAAAAAATTTAACTGAATCAGCTTTATTTGGTGAAGAATTTCAGCATAAACCTTCAACTTATCTGACTTTGACTAATCTAAACACAACATGTACGTAATAAATTCAATAAACAAAAAGAAAAGAGGGCTGATTTTTATATATTTTGCTATAATTTAGTCATACATTCTAAGGTACTCGTACTTTACATTCTAAAAGTGCTCGCTTCCATTTTCGACAAACTAGAGAATTAAGAGATATTATTCGCCACAAATTTTCGTAAATTCAATACCTACGACTACAGCGACGGTACCATTACGTGAAAATACTCACAGTTTTACTATCTCTGAGATCCCGTATAATATTTATATGCATGTTCCAAAATTATTTATAGATATGCTCACAAACTTAGCAAATCATCCAAACTTCATAAAAATAATGCTTCAAAGCTCTTGTAATTGAATCAAGTTACAATTTTTCCTAGACTAACGACTTTTTTCCTAGCGGTGGGACTCATTTTTTTCTATAATTGGCAAATTATTATTATTATGTTTGTATAAAAATATAGCCTGCAAAGCTCAATTTTAGACCTTACGATATAAAAAATTAAATACAATGTGCCCTTCAAAATGCCTATCAATAGATTTCACACTTATCTTAATATTTTTACATACATTGATTACTACATCAAGTTTATATTACAGTAAAGTTCAATTCTATATTGTAATTCACTCGCGGTGCATAAAATGCAATATAGTATAGTCTTGTTTCCCTCCGGATGAACTGTACCTACATAAAGCATTTCGAATAAGGTGCTCCGTTGGATATGAGACCTGGGGACGCCTCTTCCTTCACGCCAACTGTTGATGAGAAAACGTGCTCTTATTAGAGTACTTGATATGAGCTTCTATAGATAAAGCAATTGAGTTTTTTATTTACCGTCTGGCCAGAAAGAGAAGCGGGAGCCGGCGGTGTCGGAGGACGTGACGGCCTCGTGTCGGCGCGTCGGGGAGAAGCTGCTGGACGCCACGTATCCAGGGTTGGGGCTTGGAGATCCGCCTGAAATATCAAACAATCTAACATTAATTCTCATTAGGTTGCTACATTCATTTGTTTTCATTACTAAACATAATACTAATGTAGGTAGGTATTAGGCTGTTATACTCAACGTATTAACAGTTAACTATTGCTTATAATTAAGACTCACAGTATTTTTGGTATTATTACAAAGTCAAAATCAAAAAAATCGCACTCTGGAAGCTTTACAAGTGCAGGGAAACAAAGTATACTCGAGTAAAGAGGCAGTGTCGCCATCTGATGGGGGGATGAATATCTTTCGTAGCACGAATGAAACGTAGGAGCTAACTGTAGTTAGCGAACCCTCTCTCAACACGTAGAGGAGAGAGTAGATACTGTGTAGTGCGAAAAGTGGCCGTAAGATGTCTATTTTTGGCAACAAGTAGGTGTACTTACACCTATATAAGTACTTTTTATCGTAATTTGGTATAAGTACACATAGTACGTTATAGTATTACCTTCTGGCCAAAAAGGGAACCTAGAAACAGCAGTGTCAGATGATGTGACGATGTCGTGATGACGACTTGGAGAGAAACCTCCTGAAGATGGAGCGTAGCCCGGACCAGGACTTGGGGATCCGTCTGAAATACATTTTCATTCATTAATCAATATAAAGCTAAAGCTCTGATCTGAAAATGTATTAATTTACATAAATATTGCCCGATATGGTAAATAAATCTCACCCAAGGCTGTGACTCCTATGGGGTTGTAGCTGTTCATAGACATCGATTGCATGGGCTGTAGTGGACTTTGAAGCTGAAAAGGAAAATAATACTTTTTCAATTATTAGATACAACCTAAGTTCAAAATATATTCTTACAACAAATGAGAATCAATACGGTAAAATTTCGTAAAGTCGAACATGTTAAAGCATCTAGAATATAAAACAAATTCATCCCAAAAAGAAAGTATGAAACTAGGAATCACAAAAAAATAGAAAGGTAGTTATATCCAAGTCAAAGGTAATCAGATCTAAGTATACTTACCTAGTGTAGTCTTTCATAGTAGCAAAAACTTATAAACGAACGTGTTGAGTTACAAATTCTACGTAATCTTCATACCAGTACAGAAAATTTATTGAGCATTGAAAGCACCAATTTGCAAGCATGCAGTTTTATTACATTTTGATACGCTACTAAAAATTTAATCTCAATTTAATTACAGAAATGAAATTTGCCTTTGAGTACGCCAACTAAGTTCATGCATGCATTGCAACCAGGGGCGATTAGTAATGTAATATAGAATTAGTATTTTATCGCACAGATTTCAATCTAAAGTACTTACATAATAAATTATTGTAATGCCTCGGTAAAGGTACCTACCCACCTTATCCCGAAGCATTTTAGGTTTCACAAGTTTCATATTGATTCTTCTGTGTAATAGAATATTTTCGAGCGTGATGTTAATTAAATATTGTCTGTCTATCGCTCCTAAGCCTACCTGGCCCTGCAACTGGTGTGTGGCAAAGGGGTTGACAGTCACAGGCGACGTTTGGTGAGGCAAGGCACTGTGCGGGGAGCACCCTGGTGGGCTGCGGCCCATGCCTCCGCAAGCACTCGCGTAGCTTAGACCACTGGGCGACTGAGTCAACCAAGTACTGAAACATAAATAAATGAATCATTAAGCACTAACTAACTCTATACTTTTTGATTACCTACTTAGGGATTACCTTAGTATTTCGCACAGCAGAAAGAAACACAGCTTACTCAAATGTGATCTAATAAAATTTTAAAAAGACAGTCTTTTTTATTTTTAAGGGCGTTAATGCGAGAGATAAGTGATTAATATGATTATAAATCAAGCTTTAATTCATCACTTTATCTTCTAATTACTGTCCACATATGTGCCTACATAATGTATTATCGTAAAGTTATTTACTACGTCCACAACTCAGCAACTATGAAACTACCTACGTAAGCAACCGACGTTACTTGATAAGCTTCTCGAGATTGTTTTTATTATTTTACCGGCGAGTATGTTTTAGCAGTTTATTTAGTAAATGAACTTCAAAGTTAACATTAAAATATGCTTTATTTTGGTACATTCATTAGTAGCCACTCTAACTACCTGTCGTTGCGACCAAAAGTACTGGTACTTAGGTAATAGACTATTGCATTGGTCAAAAACAAAATTATTACCAACTATACCTAGGGAGTGGTCTCTGCCTACCCCAATGGGACAGGGACGTGACGGATATGTATGTATGTATGTATACCTAGGAATAAATTAATGCATCGATGGCAATTTAGAAAACATAATGTTTTCGGTACCCACCTAAGTATTTATTGGATTCTAATTTATATACCTACTACATGACTCTTACACCTTTCGAAGAAAATTTTGTTTGTAATACTTAAAAAAAAGTTTACAGGTCAGGTAATTTACCAAGTTTGCATGACGCTTATAAAAATCCAACACTTATCCATTTTATAATTTGCCGAGAATTTCTCAACGGCAATGTAGCGACATTCACGAATAATAAGTTGTTTTCAACCGCGATAACATTATCTTGAAATAAAAAAAATAACATGACACTGTATCAAACATGGTTGCCAAAATAATAAAATTTAAATAATATTACATACGGCACTTGATAATGACGGCCTTTCGAGTATTTTTAAATCTAAAGATTTATAATGTTCAGCTTAGAGATAAGTACCACGTGTTTTTAAGTTTAATCTGTGCAATCCTCGTTTTAAATGTGGAAATTATCACCGTTAATAACTTAGATTTAAAATAATATAAAAAGTTCACTATATTAATAAAGTACTTACCTAATAGGTATCTCACGTTTACTTAGTACCTACCTGGGTTGTACGTATTGTACCTAATTTCGTTTTCGTTTGACACTATGTAGGATAACTATGGGGTTTTCATAATTATTTTGACAATTTACACCATTACCACCTCAAAATCAAAATTTGGAGCTTTTTCACTGAATGTACGTACCTACTCACAAAAATCTTTATTAGATAATCTGGCAAATATTTTTCTGCTATGAAAAAACTACACTTTCGAATGCCATCTAACTCAAAGCAACGGAAATATTATGCCTGTACACGGAAATAAAGTCCCACTAACAACATATCAATAAATCATTTGCGTTTGTTTTGTAAACACAAGAAAGAGAATCGTAAATATTTATTCAAATTAATTTGTAATAATGTGTCACCAACTACTAATTTACTGTGTGAATTACGTAAAACTATTTGTTTATTTACATTTAAACAATAAATATTTTAATCTTGCAAGCATTAGCACGTGGCAAGTGCAATACACTCTTAAATAACTTTTCAGATAAAGTAAAGTTATTTGAAAAGTATACAGTAAATGTACTCACCTATCATATCTGGGGTACGAGGGTGGGTAAGGGGAACCCGATCCGAAATAATTTCTAGCGCCAAGCGGGAGAGGTTGCATGTGCGGGGGTACGTGCTGCGCGACGTGCGCGATTTGGTACCCGTCGCCGAACAACGTCTTGGAATATGGGGTGTTGCGGAATGGCCGCTTCATCCGTCGCCGGCGTCTGAAGTTGCCGTTCTCGAACATGTCTCCACATTGCGGATCTAAAACAATACTTTACTAACGCAACAATCGAAAAGACAACAACAAAATTTCGCAAGCCATTCGCAGTTATAAAATTTAGAATTAATGTGATGTACGCACAGCACATGTTCGCAATGCACAATTGCACACCTTAACAGCTATCTATGGCCGCAACACTTACCAAGTGTCCAATAATTTCCTTTCCTCTCACCACCTCCTTCCCTAGGTACTTTCACGAAACATTCGTTAAGACTTAAATTATGCCGAATGGAGTTTTGCCAGCCTTTTTTATTCTTTTCGTAGAATGGGAACTCCTTGGTGATGTAGGCGTATATTTCACTGAGTGTTGCTCGTTTGGTTTGACTATTTTGTATAGCCATCGCAATAAGCGCTACGTATGAGTAGGGCGGCTTCGTGAGGGCTTGAGATGAAGGTGTTGTCGACTGTGGTTTTGATTCTGAGGAGTTCGCTGGGCTTCCTGGTGGAGCAGACTTTTGTGGTTTACTTTTTGTATCATTACTGTAAAAAAACAATACCTTTTGTATAAATGCTGGAATTGTAACAAAGTAGCATTGTTTATTATGACGTGTACGTAATTGTTAAAATGACAATTAGCTTAGCTAACTGAGTGATAGTTAACACACCTGTTGGAGTTAGTATCATCTCTTGAAAGTGTTTGTAAAGAAAGTGGTTGATAAACGCGTGTTAGGTCTTCTTCGCCCTTGACATTCTGAGAAGTGGACGTGTCGCCCTCCTCATTTTCTTGGAGGCACACTCTGCTCTCGTACGGTGAACCTATAAATAACATCGAATTACAAATAGAGCGAAAACCTCTCAACGGCAGGGTAAAAAGGTCGAATCGTTATACCAATAAGCAGCATTTTTTGAATAATATAATATTCAGTAAACTCCATTTTTTTGTTCAAAAAAAAATTTAAATAGCGCTAAGCTAATTTTGGAGTGCACAGTAGTCGCTACGTAATGTTACGAGTAGCTACTTACTTATAAAAAGTAAAATACTCAATATGATTCACTGTTGCTGACTCTTTTGATTGTAAACTAAGTATTACCTATTAGTTAGTCGTAGGCAACTATGCGTTAACGTGAGGATGATTTGATGCGATGTAAAGAGTTCCGCGGAGACAGACTATATATCGCTCATGTTCCCGTAAATGGATTCCCGGCCTCATCTTACATAGGTAGTATGCTCGAATTACAATACGGACGTGACACATAATGCTGTAATGCAAAATCACTGATCGATTCTCATACTGGCCGTACCATATCAAAATGTTTGCTCCGAAATGAATTCTTCAAACTTCTAATATTTTCATTAGAGCTGCTGCTAGGTACTCGTACCTATCTGTTTTATAACTAGAGCTAATTTCGAAGAAGAGTTTCCATTGTGATATTGAATGTTAATTAGTACTTAAATACGAAGCTAGATGAAGTAGTCATTAAATATTGGAATGTTTCTCGTCGCATTGTAATCTGGTAGGTTTTTCTTGATTAATTCTTATTACAAACGACATTCTTCTGTATATAAAATATTTATACATTTCCATCTAGTATAATTTTGCAAGTGGCATACCTACCTAAAGTTTATTGTTATTACGTTGCATTTAGCGTTTAGATTTAGCCAATAATCTCGAAGGCACGTGCCTCTCGATACGGATTTCTCAGAATTCGTCTTTAAACGTTTTGTACACGCAAATGCTTACTTATTATATCTTTAAGCATTTGTAAACAAATATTTTAGGAATGGCTTTGAAAGTGCATAGATTGTCGTAAGTAGGTATTGAGTTTCAAAATTGTGAATCATTTCACATTTTATTTGTTTATTTATTTCTTAATTTTGTAACGTAAGTAAAAAGACAAATCAAACAAAGATAGTGAGTTAGGTATCTTTGTTTTGGCTTACACAAAAGCAGCTGGTTTTTGTTGTATTTTTTATCAGCAAGTGTTGCAAAATATAGTGTCCACTAATGAATTTAAGAAGCCTACAATTTTGACACCTTTTGACAGTGACAAATGTAAAATTTTATTTGTACTCTAAAAGTGTAATCAGTTTAGTTGAATACAAAAGCTTTAATTTCAATTTTTCTAAATATCTACTTAGATATATTTCTTAAAGAATTCAGTTGGTCGTGTGAAGTTTCGAAAGAGCATTTCCACATTTATGCAAGGCGAAGAATGCGTCTGTCAGACGAGTCTCAAGTCGCGTGCATGTAGAGGTATATCGGATTCGAGCGGTGCTGCGAACACCGCGAACTATTGTGTCGCTTATAGAACAATGCGTCGTATTTATAAAACATTAAAAGCCGGCGTATCGTTCGTGAAATTAATAACAAATAACAATTGTGAAACGTTAGTTCGGGAGCAGTGCGAATTACCCATGCCGTTCAATAACTGAACACTTAATTTTCGCACGAAGAGAATCACTTTAGTAGGTTTCTGTCACTATAAAAAACATCCTCTCAACGCTAGCTACAAAATTTGGGTGATTTAACTATGACACAAGATATTTCAAATTATTTTATCTGTTATACTGTATATTAGTAAGATAAATACAGTATTTATCTTACTAATTAATCGAATTATTCTAAGTATTTTGAGAGATGGATATTCCTCGTAGCCCGGAGCTGGAAACTTTATCTCGCTGCTCAATTAGCAAACTGGCGGGTTATTTGAGTCAACTACCTTGAGGCCATTATTTATCAAACACCTGGTTACCGATTGACGACAACTTTCTGAGAAAAAGAATACCAAATAATACACAAACTTTGCTACGATTGGCTCTAGTATCTAGTTTCTTGATCTGATTTCCTGCTGTACCTCACCTGGAGATGACTTCTGCATTTAATTTAAAATCTTCTTCTAGTGGGTAGGTAGGTACCTAATGACCTCTTAATAATTTTTACACATATAATTACTTATAAAAGAAATGGCATTCTGCTTAGCCCGTCTTTCTAAAAATACGGGATCAATACTTACATAATTTTCGCTTTAAGTATCAAATAAATAAAAAACACAAAGTTAAAGAGCATCAAAGATCGGAACAGACGGCACGCGTAACTAAACGCATTGTATCATATATCGTTTTATGTTTGTGAGGAAAAAGGATAAATACGTCTCCAAACGTTTTTGATAAACTGATGGGCTAAATATTTTTCTTGTAAATCTACTACTCCTAATATGGCTTTAGTTACGTAAATAATAAGGATGCGTCTGTTGAACAAGGGCTTAGGATCAAATCCAGAATTATTTGAATGAATCGGGGCGTTATTATTGAATTTGTATTACTTATTTATTTCTGTCGCAGTTATGTTACGTATATAGAGAGTTACTGTAAATTTCAGAGGATAAAATGAAGAGGCTTCAATAACATACTTCAAGATCTGCTACTTCGTTTTTATAAACAAAATACTACTAATTACGAGTATGTGTTATAATAATACGTTTATAATAATTAACTTATGTAAAAGCTAGTCAAGGTGACGCCGTGAAGAACACAGGCCAACAAAGTCAATGTAATGTAGGTTATTCTGAATACCTACTCTACAAGTTTGTAATAAACTTCTTATCTTATCTTATCAAGCCATCGGCGTCCCACTGGGCAAAGGCCTCTCTCCTCGTCTTTCATGATTCTGCCTAGACATCCAAGAAGTCGTCCAGTTCATCTCGCCACCTTTTTCGTGGTCTGCCGCGAGGTATTTTGGCTGTTGGTTGCCATTGGGTTGTTGTGATTGCACAGAGATCGTTAAATTAAATATCAGATTTGTTGTTTGCACCTTTAGCCATCATTGTCGTTTTTTGGTCTTGTTCTTCTAATTTAAGAGCTTAGCTCTTGTCGGTGGAGCCTCTTCCATCCCTCCCTATTCTCTACCTTCTTTTTAACATCTTTATACGACATGACACCCGCCTTTTCCTTCACCTGTTCTAGGGACGTCCGTCTGGGTCTTCCTTTCTTCCTTTTCCCTTCAATTTTTCCTTCTACGATGTTTTGGTAATTTACCGAAAATCAGTATACCTAGTGCTTATTATTTATTGATTTAAATCACAATACCGCCTACCCAGAAATAGGTACACCCTCGCGAAATGATTGCTCTTCCTATAAATGCATTTATTTAACTGACGCTGTCATTAAAGAGGTGTTAAGTGCTGAAACAATTATCCTGTAAAGTAAAGACATGCGAAGGAGTGAATAGCATATTTTGTGCCTTACGTTAACTCGAAACCTGGTCGTTACTTAACACGTCTACTGATAATCGCGTATACCCTAGTACAAAAGGTAATTGTTCTCTCAAACAATAAGTTTAATAACGTAAGGTTCTAGGTAAGGCATACGCATTGTGGACTGTAGTAATATACCCCCGATCATTGTTATACTTAGATAACACCATCATAGGTAAGTTCAGTTAGGTAACTTTACACTTTAGTACTTCTTTTTTTAAGTGAGTCATGTAAAGCGACGTACTTTTTATAGCGTTTGGTTGCAATCACGAGACTTCAACTTAGTTTTGACTTAAGTAAATTAGCAGTTATTGATTTAGTGTTTATTAGGGTCAACTGGGTACAGTTGTACAAGGGTAATGTGCTAGGGATTGGCACAGCCAGTCGTAATAATAGCAAAACTATACGAGATACGAAGGAAATACATTGTTACACTTTTCTTTTACAAAAATGTTTAAGATAATACATCGTATTGAAGGACAATACTGGTTTTTATGTAAACAAATGAACAAAATAACGATACAAGTTCTTTTCAACAAGATAACAAAGGTACCTACTGGCGGTCAAACAAAACTAGGTACCTACCTACCTACAACTTTTTGTTTTCCTAATTAACTATACTGCCTGGATTTAATATTAAACATTTAACTATTTACTCTACATTTTTGTTATATATTATACTTATTTAGTTATCTAGCTTAAATCAAAATGCAGTATATCCGATCGCAATCAAAATTTAAACGCAACGAGCTACCTTAATTTGGCTTGCAAGTTTTTCAATGGTATTTTTGTAATCAAACCGAGTTGGCCTGCAACGCAAGGGTTAAGAGGACGCGACCGCTGGCTTACATCAAGGGATCGATCAAAACTGTGTTCTACGCTTTGCCAATCGTTCACAAATATATACGTGGCGTGGCGTGGTGCGATAAGCTTCGAGTGAAATCTATACTTATTATTCATCATGTTTTTATTCATAAATCACTAGGTATTTAGTGTTCATATACGTTTTAAAAACTCTTAAATAAATATTTTTCGCAATTTGTCATGAATAATAGTCTCTGTTTGTGAACCCTTCGAAAGTTAAGCTCTCATCTTCTTACACTTATGAGATTAATAATATAATTTATTTTTTCTATTTCGCCGTGTCAAAATGCGGCTTGGCCTACAAAATATATTGTTAAGTTAATACCTATTGGTACGTTTTTCGGTACTTATTTATAAAATCAGTTAGCAAGCACGTAAGAATAACAAAAGTTAGCAAGGGTGAGGTAACGAGCCATAGGGACTTAGGAAAAGGGAGATATCTTTCCACATTGCCCCTAGGGCATATTATCCATTGCATTGATTTAGCTGTACTTATTTTTGTTTACAATTAGTTTCAATGTCATCTTTTCTATTCAAATGTTATTAAGTAGTTAGTTTACGGGACTTTTTCCCACGTAGGTACTACATAATCTGTCTTCATAAACTGAACACTTTAAGTAAAACTAAAGGAAAACACGTTTACTCTATGTTCATTAATTTAATTATATAACTAATCTACAATTAATAAGTGAACTTGCACATTTTTTGCGCAATTGACAAAGGCAACTGATTAAAAATATTAATACGCATAAAATTAATAATGTGGATAAGATGCTTTTAGTAGGTATTCAAAATATTATGTAAACTTTATTGCATTTTACATAAAGAGTGTATCAATCAACACGGTGAGTATATTTCTGGTGCTGAAGCGCATTATCAACATGTAATGATGATAAAGGAATCGTAAATGAATTATCGCTGCACACAAGTCAAATCGATTTCTTTCGATGTCTAATCGATTTAGGTGTAAACTGTGCTAAAAGTACGTCGACGTGGTCTCTGCACATTAACGCCGAGAAACTACTCGTTCCTATTTGTAGTAGATTCGTTACGGGGTGCTTTACGACCACAATCGTAGTTAAGAAGTGTTGTTTTACAGCATGCGACCAATATCTGTCCGTCTACTTGTAGCTGCAGTATGACTATTGCATTTGTAGTGTACAAAATGATGTAAGCCTAGAAACTATTTGCTATCATTATGTAACTGTTGAGACTAATAAAAAATTAATCATACGCTGTGCCAATAAAATCGATGAGAACTACAAAAAGTAATCGATTTTTTGACTGAAGTTTTATGTAAATACTTACTAATCATATAAAACAAAACATATTGTTTGCAGACTACCTTGTTACTTACAGATCCATGGTTTAGTAATGTCAGGTACGCTCTCGTAGCATACAGCTAGCTTCCACTAAAACGTTACAACTCAGGAAAAATATAAACTTTAGAAAACATGTTACCTAACGTAATTGTTTATCACAAATACCTTCCGTGGACTTTTCTTAAAGGTTATCATTGTTTTCCAAAGAACTTAAACGAAATTTGTTGCTATGCTTGCAGCAATGGGTATGTATGAGTCGGTAATGAAATTGTGCCAAATCTTACGCAGGCAGTACCACAACAGCTACATCTATGTGTAATGAATGACGCAAATCCGCAATATTTCGAAATTTAAGGATTTGAGTATGCGTCCTTAAAATAGCTAGTTTTTAGTGCGTACGACCGGATGGCATTAATGACTTAGCAATTTACTCGAATCAAATCCTATGCAACGTACGTCGTACGTTATTTCTGTGCAGCGAGCGATTAAATCTATCAATGAATTTCCGGCAGGCACCGCTTGACACTTTTAATATCGACAATCAACCCGAGACCGTTTTGAATGAACAATACTGGTTTGGTCGTAAATTAATCCCTAAGTTCGTGCCAACAACGCTCGGTATACGCCAATGTAGGTACCGACTACCAGCGAACGCATTGCTTTCATAAGTTGTGGACTTAGGTAGATTTACACTTGTAAAATATAATGCGCATTGTTTTAACATTCTTTACTGACTCTACCTAAGTTATTTATGATTATTCCTGGAAAGTATGTAACATACGGTATGTTACATCTTATTTAATTACACTCGTGCTAAACGATCCGAAATTTAATAAGTACATATTTTGTTTCGTATTTTTTATTTATTACCTAAGACTTATTCGTACAAATATAACTACATAAAGTTATAAGTACTACTAACTGTTAAATTCATATATAAACATATGAGTAGGTAATGTAACACAAGAATGAAGCTTGCTAATCCATATTACAGCTTCGTTATGTTTACAATAGAAACAGGTAAACAAATTATTTCGACATTATGTACTTATTGTAAGAAACAACATTCGCGGAGGTAAGTTGTAATTTCTATTTTTATACAAAATACATTCTATTTAATATCTGGCTACAGATATTTATTTTTTGTTGAAAGAAACTGCATAAATGCTATATGATGTACATCGTTTTTTAGGAAGTTGTCGATTGGTATTAGTTTTTTATGGAGTCTCATGAATCTGTGCTGCAGTTGCGGAGCGGTGGCGGTTCGAAGTATATTATGCACTGTGCCGAAGCTACCGTTCAACTGCCTACCCCAATTCGTGCTTATTTTTATCAAACGTCAAAACGGAACCGCGCCTCAACTGCTATTAATTAGTTTTTGATAATTTACTCACCAGCATGAGGTAAGCTGACAGAGCACAGGTTTGAAGAAGGTGCCAATGAATACGAAGGCTCATCTTTAGGCTTCAATAGTTCATGTGTAGATACAGCGTGCAGTGATAATTCCTGGTGGGCAAAATTTACAAACAATTAGGTTAATAGGTAAACTTATAAATAGCATACATACATAATGAATTTATCATTTATACTAGGGGATTTCATACTAGGATTTATTTTATTAACCTACCTAAATCAATAAATAATTTATTTTATATCCCATCATTTTAAAAACACATGACGAACACACTATGAAAATAGTCGGCTAATTTGCAAACAAGTTTCATATGAGATTTAGATATCAAATTATTTATGTTCTTTACAAATTAACAGTTATCGTAAAAGCACAAGCAGACTATATTTTTCCGAGTGTAATATTAAATCCCAATCTCGGAGAGATGGCCAATAAATACTGTAGAATATCTATTTTTAAATATGTTGGATGCTTTCTCCGATCTTGAATGAACGGCAACCGACCCTCGTCGTAATGTGTTCGAGTGTGACGCCACGGCGCAAGGGACGAGATTACTGCGGCTTTCTTCATCGGATCTTGGATATATCAGCTGGTGAAACTTTATCTAACACTTCTGCTTTTTAAATAAATATTTACCATTAACAGTTTGATACCGCACATAGATCATAATTAGAACAGAAAATGTATCTTAATTACGAATTTGTGCACACTGTATCTGTATCTACACAAAAAATGGGTTTTTTGTTACTAAGTTGATCAGACATGACAACAAATATATTTTATATGTAGTTTTTACATCAATCCGCGGTAGAAAAGCTTTCCCTAATCACGTACGTTCGCTGCAGCCGCTTGACGCTTCCCTCGTGTTCCGAAGTGGTAGCTTTTTGACAGTGCCAGCTATATCCGAGCTGATTTGTTCGCAACAGCTGCGCGAGCGCACCTATTAACCGCTGATACATGTTTGTCAGCCGGCTATTAGGGTGAAAGAGATAAAATTTTGGAATCATCTATATAAAAGCGAGATCGATTTATTTCACCGATTTATAACTCATATTTATTTGCTGCATCGTGACATTTTAATTTTTTTTGTAAAAATTCTTTTACGATAACCGACAACAATTTTTTTTTTTTTAAATGAGATGTCTCATTACTAGCAATAGACAATTTTATTTTATTGCTGCCAAGAAATACCTATTACTCACCTCAATTACTTAAATTAAAGTTTTAATATCATTGATTAACACACACTTACGCCTACGGGCCCTTACGCGCCTACGGGTGCAGGTCGTTTGCAGCTTGACATTTTGTAAGAATTTGCGTTTCATACCAAACATCAGGATGCAACCGCAGGGGCGTAAGCTAACTGTTGATGACTCTAGTAAAAGGTACCTTCTATTATCATACAATCACCACATCCTACCGGCAGAAAATCTTATTCAAGGGAAAGATATGTAAAATACTAAGGAATTAGAGCCAATTTGATCATCTTGGGTTTTTTTTTTCGTTAAAAATATTACCTAGATTTATAAGTAAACATTAAATGTATCTAATCATAAAATCAATGTTTCTGACATCGCAACTTTTATTTGAATGTGAATTACCTGCTTATAGTCTGTTGAATTAACTTATGATTTAGGTAGGTGTTGAACATTTGGCCACTTTCTACTTGTATAACATGTTTTCTCTTATTTTGTTATGAAAAAATATAAGTAAGTAATGTTTGTTGGTAACGGCATTAGGTACACAAATCCTACAATCTAAGAACCGTTTAATAGTAACTCCCCGTGGTAGCGGTATGTTATGGTAGCGTTGTTACACGCTGTTCACAACGCACTTTTTGAAAAGCTAATTAATTCCTGTCCATACACTCAAATATTTTCTTATTAACGGTGAAATAGGAATCAAAATCTTAACGGAATAAACCTACTCGTACATACTACAAGTGCAATTTATAATGCGTAAGATTAACATAACTATTATAATTAAGAAGAACATTCCGCTTAAGGCAATCGATTCTCGGAAACAGTGGAAAAAGTCTTACCATACGGAAAATCGCGAATTCAGTTTGAACTTTTGTGACAACGTTTTCTGTTTTTTCACATTGTTCTTTGCTACGTAGCGTAGGTACCTATTTACTCATCGATTTGTTAATTAGATTAATTATATATTGTTGGTAATTATAAAATACATATTCTATGTCCTTATTATCGTTTTAATTATATGGCAAATGAATTATTTCGGGATGTTTTTTAAAAAAACTGCTGTTCGACACGGTGACGAGGCGACAGCGGATCGCAGGGTGGGATTAAACGAAAATAGCGTGGTAATTAATGGGAGTTTTCAAGCCCACAATCTCAAAACGCGACGCATTCGTAAATTCCAACTAATACATAATAATAAAATCATCGAATAATTTTAAAGCAAACCAGCAAGGCAAGATTTATGACCGATGCCAGAATGAAAAATTGTTTCAGATATACTGCCTATTTACTACTTGCTTTCCGTGAGTTGTTTCATATTGTTTAAGGTAAGCACGAGTAATTAATACACATAATAATTGTTTATATGAGAAAACACTATGAATTTTGAAGTTGCCTTGTGACGAATTGGCACCCAATGAATAGAGTGTCATGATCATTAGTTATAAGAAACGTATGTTTTAGTGAATCAAGATTTCAAGACATTACACGATGTTTTGACAGATAATGAGTCGCAGTCAATCCGCAGAGCGTCCCCAAGCTCGCAAACGCCGCACCGCCGCCGCCGCCGAGACCGCAGCCACTACGTTTGGAATTTCGCCGCTTCTCAAACAAACTACTTGTTTATATCATTGTTGTCAAATAACTAAAAAGAAGATTAAACATTTTACTAAACAACAGGATTTCTTCCCATTATTCGTTTAATGATTTAAGCGCCTTCTTAGTTTATTGCAGTCGTTTTAGGTTTTATTAAAGAAACATAATTACAATAAGTAACTGTAGATGTTCGTAGCAGGTAATTTGAAGTTTTCATCGCTTTTCAAACGCAGTTACACCTTTTTATATGTACTTGAGTAGGTAAGGAAAGTGCCCACTTAAGATTACAAATACAGTTTAAAAAAGTGGTAAGGTTTTCTGCAATTAAGAAAATTCGAAAGTAAATCAATGTTAGGATGACGTCCTTCGCAGTGTTCATTGTGATTCTTCACAAAATTGCAAACCTAGAAATAATTTATGCGAAATCATCAAAAAACGCACGTACTTACAAACTTCCGCTTACTTGCTAAATAAGGTATGTATGTTAATTAGTTTGCACTTTTTAACTATGTGAGAGATACACCTCATAAAACATGAGACGGGATATTTAATTAAAAAATAAAAATCTGAGAAATAATCGTACCAAATGCTACCTACATTAGACACGTGTGCAAAACAATGTTTGACGTCTATCTAGTAAAAGTAACAGTGAATAAAATATTTTCTCTATGATTCATACTGAAGCTAATGTTTTAAATACTACGTATGTAATAATTTCCATACATTTCGAAGTAGCACAGCTGCATTAATAAATAATCAAATAAGTTTTACGAATAGACTGGTAATTCTAACTTATGTTCATAAGTTTTGTTCTTAAGTTTGCTGTTCAGCAACAGAGAATTGAGCAGGTTTTAGCATCATTTTATCGAGATGTCGTTCACAAATTAGGCTAATTTATAGCCATCCAGTCGTACATAATTGTCTTTTATTATATTGTAGGTCCCAAACTCTCCTTCTCAGCTAAAAAGGGTTAAGAGAAATCAAAATCAATAATATTCTCAGAAAGTACAATATTGTTTTGCCTGAGTCATTTCTAGTTGATTTAAATTAGGTTACTCACACAAAAAAATGTCTTCATTCATTTATAGGCAGATACTTGTAATTTCCTCGAATTGTTTACATTTACACCTATTCATAGATAGGTAAATTGTATTTTAAACAGGTAGGTACATAAATAATTAGTAAAAAAAATAAGAACTAGGTACGTATACGCTGCTGCACGTTTACTTTATCATATTGGTAACAAAAGAAAACAAAATAAGAAAAATGCAACAAAACCCGACGGCTCGTGAAATAAGCCTATTGTGTGTACAAGATCGAATTAGCTGTAGGTATAAATCAGCAATTATTTCCGATAAGCCACTTAACCCTTGTCCTTCCTAGTCTTAAGATCGAATATGGATTGAAGTGAAGTTGAAATGGAAGTTGACGCTCGAGTTAAATACACACATGTAAAAAAGTACTAGGCGGCCACCCACGAGCAGCCTTATGGGCATTACACTGACGCCTGGATACCTATTCTGCTAAACGTGCACATTTATAACACAAAGATTTTTCTATAACACTCGCATTCTACCTACAGTTGGCTTGTACTTTGTTAACTTTAAAAAATACGTTCGTGAGAAGTATGTATTTTAATATTTCAAAGCTGAAACAATGCACTCCACAACTATGACATTCATTAAATGTAAGTAGATAGGTAATTTTGAAATGAATTCACATAAATTCGGCGATGATAGCTTGAACATATCAAAAACTTAATGCAAAGTAAGTTCTTAGGTTTATCTAGAGATCTGAGAAGTAATCTATAGTTCTACTACTAGTACCCAAGTAGGTTCTGACGTAGTTTTATTAAAGGAAACTTCGCAGACGTGAACATTAAACTCTTAAAAACTTTCTCGGAATTGACTTGTAATTACAACGTAATCTAAAACGTTGTAAATAGAAAAAACCGTGAAAATATAATATTGATTGAGGGAACTCTGAACTCAAATCTAAAGAGGGAAAAAATCACGCCTTGAATTTTATCTTAAATTTCGTAACTAATTCAACATTGGCACAATTTATTTACTATTACTTACGCTTTATTCAAATTGAGGTCAAATGTTGCGACACCAATATTATGTGTGTTATGCGTTTATGTTTAAAATTATTAGTACAAATACAAAGGGAGTTGCAGTTGTATTTGAGGTGGGATATTTTGCTCCCACGAGTATTCAGGTACTTAAAGGATACAGGCATACTACAACCTTGATTTTTGGGGCGTTTTCAGACCTAGCGTTTCATACGCGCGTATAAGGTATCTTACAGAATACGCGCGTAAAAAAAACCGGATGCGCATATACGGGCGTATACGCTCAAACCGGTGGTATCGTGTCACTATCAACATAGACTATACGAAAAAAAAAGAAGCGCGTCAACGCTCGTACACGTAAAGGACGTGCGTAAACGCGCGTACATGCGCTTCAAAAAACGAGCTCATACGCGCGTATAAAACGCTAGTCTGAAAACGCCCTCAAGTACCTACCTGCGTCCTTCGTAAGTATCATCCGTCACCTATCACATTTACGTATATACAAGTTATAAAGGAAGATGGTTGTAAATACAAGTTTTCTGTAGTGAATAGTTAAAATATTTTTCATTCATTTTGCTAGCCTTTTCTATAGTCTACAATTGCCATTATGTTTATTATATCAGTTAATACATTAAGAGCAGAATTGGCATTTATATACCCACAATAGAACAGCAGCTCTGTCCAGTGACCGATTGTGAATTCAATTCCATTTGGTATATGTCGTTGTTTTGGCTCCTTAACCGATGAATTGTACGTACGAGAACCTATATTAAGGTAGGCTATAAAAATTTCACGAAAATATCATATTCTCCAATAAACACATTTCAATATACCTATTTTCGAATAAGTGCCAATAGCTAAGCTTTCTGGGGACGAACATTGAAGCGAACATAAAAACAATAACTCGTAAATTTTACTGTTTCAAAAAAACAGGAAGGTTCCTTGAGGTGTGTGTATAAGTATGACGAGTAGCCAGGTCACAGCGCACTTAAAATTCGCAATACTTTTCACATTTGTCACAGGAGCGGTCGTATTACAGCAGATATTCGAGCCGCCGCCGCCGCCGCCGCCGCCGCGTGCCAGGCAGCTGGGCCGACGTCATCGGCCAACGCATGCGACCATTATGCAACTGAAGCACGACTTGTGACAAGTATTCCAACCTTTTCCTGTACTCAGCACTTCTTCAGTATTGTTTGAGTGGGTTTGTTCGAGCGAATAAACAAATAGTTAAATTTTTTATAGTGTGTTTTGCGCCGCGTTTCTTTCAGAATCCTTTGGGAATCCAAAACTCTAAAAGGCCAAATAGTCTCTAATGGATAAGAACAAAGTACAAAATACGTGTAATAATCACCTTTACTTACTTTTTGTTTTATTAATGCTATTATTATTAAACTAAGATAAATAACAGCATATACCTACGCTTGAGACAAAATATACTTGCAACCATGAAACAGCAGCAATTTAAACAACGCGTCTAAATCTTTTTATTTTTTCGAGTGCAGTGACAAGATTACATCATGTTCTTTAGTAATAAGCCCTGTAAATAGGTATGTAGCTCGTAGGAATATCTTATTGACAATCTGTTGTTCGGTTTATGATAAACTTATGTCAGGGCCGCTTGATAAATACTTAATTACCTACTTTAATTTTGATGTCAATAATTGTATGCTATGAATTATCATCTAAGTTTGCGTACTATGTTGTCGGGGTATATAAATCTAAAGTGGTTTCGAGTCATAAAAAGAAAACACGTTTCATGCGGAGAAGGATCCAATAGTATTGTAGGTAGGTTGAAGAATAGTTGCTTTCAGATTAATACTTATTATTGTAAATATGTACCAAATGGGATGATATTCGCTTGAAGAAGTCAAACAAACAAGGTCGTGATGTAACTAATGACGAGCGTCTGATAAGGAGGTCCAAAGCAGTGATACGCGAAATCTGACAATCATCGAATGACAAATATGTTCCATTGCTTTGTAAATTATTTTATACAAGAGGCTGCCCGCGACTTCGTACGCATTTATCGTCATATCTTGGAAAAAACATCATATCTCAAAATAATATAGCCTATGTTCTGACGTACAAGCTACAATATTGCCAAGTTTCATTAAAATCTATTCAGTATTTTTTGAGTGAAAGAGTAACAAACATCCATCCATCCATTCATATCCATCCATCGGCACTAATGACATTTACTTAGTAAGATTTTTCTATAAAAGCCTTCCTTTTAGCTATCTTTACGTGAAGAGGCGTAACAATCCTACAGTTTGTCAAATTATTAAAACTTTTCACGATCAACATTGTACCTACTTAGGTTTTCATATAAATTATTGATACTTAATCAGGTTTATTTTGAAAATATTGAAACGTTGTAAATAATGCAACTTCTAAGTAGGTATAAAACTTATAATACCTACCTACAGTTTCGTTAATATTGAAGAGAGAAAATAATTTTGCTCGTGTGAACTGGCTTCCTTGGGCTTGCTTGTCGAATCGAATGACCACTTTCAGAATGAGTCCATAGAAACCTAACGCCCTGTACCTTTAAATTACTTATTCTTATTTTCGCGCCTTGCGCCACATTTCAACTTTTACCGTCACAATTTTATTGTTTACGATTTTATTGTTTTAATATGCGTATTTGTTTGCCATGTTTTATTGGAGCTGTATTAGTAACACTTTCGCTTTAGAATATTATAAGTTTGCCATTTGACTGTGAAGCTATTTATAATACTATTATATCACTTTGTAAAAGACTGAGTAGGTAACTTATTTATATACGTACTAAGTACCTATACTTATACAATACGTTTTCAAAAACGCATGATCAGTATATTATTTGCTTATCAAACTTCGCATGGTGGGAACTTGTAACTGCAAGACGTATATCCAAGTCGAATAAATCTCAGTCTACTTACACTTTTGTTTAACATGTTTTGAAATGCAGGTACCTAAGCCTAACCTACTTAGCTAAAATAAGTAGGAAACGTAAAATTATCTGGATATCTTCAGATTGATACCTTTTATATGAAAATTTAAAGCTTTTAGACGTTTTAAATGTAAGTAGGCAGATAAGTTCAAGTTTCAAGTAGTCAAGGTACTAACCGGTAAGTAGGTAATAAGTTTTATTCTTGCTTGTTTGAGAATGTTCCGAGTTCTATTTACGTCATGACTTACATAAAGTGCAAAGGTAAAGTAAAACAATGGCTGACTCACTGTGGGATGCACATGTGGGTGGGAGTAGAGTTGCATTCTTCGGGCGTCCACGGTGTAAGTGGGCATGTCTGTCATGTCGAAGTTGACGGGGTGCAGCTCCGGCATCAGGCGGGTGACGCCGTCTTCGCAGCCGCCCTCGAGGATAGCGCCGCCGTCGCCGGTCGACGCCACTCCTGTTACAAACATCTCTGTTTTTATCTATTTATTTACGTTATGAAAAACTCATGTCCTTTTAGCAGGTAGAGTTTTTCGGTGGACTCTAGGCCAATTCGATCTATTCTTCACCTCCTATTTGATCGCTAGATGTAACTTCTATCTATCTCCTCTTATGAGCACCTAAACCAAATCAAAAAGGAAACATAATCTTAATAATACTTATTACAATAAAAGTATGTGAATTACGGGAGTAATGACAATGTTATTTATTATAAGTAATAAGTACTTGTAATAAAACACTTAATAGCACACTAAGTAGTCACACAATGTGGAGATAAAAAGTGTCATATTATTGTACCTACCTAGTTACCTAAGATACAATTTCACCTTCGTATTCATAAGATGTACCTGTAACTGATACCTATACTTTACTTAGGAAAAAATAGATTTATTTATTGCAAAGGAATCTATGGAGGTTAAAATTATAAAGAAATTGTTCAAAATATGAACAGATACTTGTACATAAGTACCTGGGTATAAAAATGGCTTAACTACTGCTTTTCTCTTAACGTAGACAACTTCTTTATATTCATCAGACAATGAATATAAAGAAGTAGAAAGGTAGTTCAAGTATGGGGATAGGATGGTAATGTATACGGACCTGTATGGGTATGAAGCTTCTTAAAATCATAACACTAAGTAATTGTTTTTAAGGAGAGATCCAATCACAAAAACCTACTTGCCTATTTAATTTACATAAGAGCTTGTTATGAGAAAACTCTTCTTAGAGCTATATTTGTAAATGTTCTAGGCTGTTTTTCTCAGAGCTAAACGCGACTAAAGGTCATAATGTACTATATTCAGAAAAACAGAAAAATAGCAGCGGGCTAGAAACTAAGTAACCGATTTTTTTTCTTATTTTGACACGTTTCTTTTGGGGAAAGTTTTCAGTATAACGAGTGGGTAGTATCGTTGCACAGGGGCTCTTACGTCTATATTACATAGTGTTTGTAGAGACTAGGGTGGGTCGTCATGACCAACTTCGAATATCTTAAAAGTTTGATGGATTTCTAGGTTACAAACTTCTCTAAACCGTTGATAAAAGTCAGAAGACCACGATGCTTAATGGATAATCTTTTCTGAAACTGTATTACGAGTAGATACCTAGGTCTTAAAGCAAGACCTATGGAAAAAGTTAATCTGTTATGAATGAAAAAGTTGAAGGGAATTTATAAATCTTTATTTGCCAAGGTTGGTGTAGGTACTTTGGTATTTTCATAAGCATTCGCTGCTTTTTTTACAAATACCTACCTCTGAGTCCTATCCTTATCTGCGGGAGATTTGGAGACCGTTTTCAAATACCTACGTAGGGAGGTACTTTACGTATAAAAAGTTTCGCTATGTTATAATGTTAATAGTGTTTACAAACTTTTTAGTAACAGCTTTTGACAGTTTAGTCCTTCATGACAGATGTTTTTTAACATGTTTAATTATTTTTTTCACTTGGGGAAACCCAGAGAAAACTGAGCTTTGCACGCTGCGCCAGCATATACATAAAAATAAAATTATTTGAATAATTATAAAAATCCTTACCATGATATCTGTCGCTGCCATAACTACTTTTTCTTCCAGAAGTTTCCATTCCATTGCTGCGCGAACTTCCCGGTAGATGTCGGCCCACTGCCATGATGATAACAAACTGTTTAGAAAGAAGGTACCTCAAATAAAGTTCTATGGAAGAGTGCTTGAAAAGAAAAGTCCGATTGAAACGAATTGTGGCCAGTAACAATGTTTTTAACCGTAGCGTAGTAGCCACGTCGGTGGTTTGTTAGCTCACACCTTTACGGTATCTCTACATTAGGTACCTACTTACTTACTTATTATATTTTTAAATAATATATCTAGTTTTCTTTTGTTTGAAGGATGCAATAAATACCTAGCTTACTGATTCGGTTCACAACACTGATTATTAAAGAACTCTTAAATAATTAATAGTTATGTATTAGGGTCGCAAAAAGTAACGAAATGGTCTTATAAAAAATGATTGACGCTCAAATTATGCAAAACTTCGTCTAAACATTAATACCAGCACTTATAACGTTAACTATCGCATAAAATATTTTACAGGCTCGTTCACACCCAATCGTAGGCAGGATTTAGTGCGCACGGTTTGGTCTAGCAATTAAGAAAGAAAAACCCTAATACTCACCCACTTTTTTATACAACTCGTGCGGCTTCACTGCAGTTTGTATCAAATAATTATAAATGAATCGGATGAAAGCCGATTAGCATCCTTATTTACAACACCACAAAGGTTTTTCCACTTTACCGGCAAAATTATTTCAAGTTCAAGTTTGTTTTGCAACAGGTAATTCACTTAAAGTTTTTTATACAAAGCGTGAGCATAAATGTTTGTTTTATATTTTATTTTTAAATGCGATGCGCATGCGGCGCGCTGGGCGGGCGGCCGTGGCTTCGCGCCGAACGATTGACGCATGAAGCGGCCCGCAGAGCGAGTGACGCGATTCAGAGCCGGGCTTCACACTGACTAATGAGTCGTATGCGACGACCGGCCGCCGCTCGGCGCCGCTGCCCAGCGCGCGTAGGGCGGTAAGATGCACCACCTCGAAAAATAATATACCTACCTAAACAAACAAATCTCCGCGGTAAAATCGATTGCTGCCCTACTGAAACACTTTCACGATAATTGCTGAAGGCCGTGGTACTGTTGTCTTCTGAGAAAATTCAATCATTTTCCTCGTACAAGGTGAAATTGTAATCTTAAGAAGTGAGTAGTAGCGAGTGGGGAACAACGCGGCCCCATTGGTGGAAATACGCCGCCCATTACCAATGGCGCAAGAAGGTGGAGCCGCCTTGCATTTACCACGAAATTTTAGATACTTATCGAGATTTGTCTTTCCCTAAATAAATTTTAATATCTACCTAATTAGGGAAGGCGTTAGGATCTAGCTAATAAATTAGTGAGAAGTCGATAGGTATATCTTGTGTTCGTTGAGTTACCTAAATGAAATCTACCTAGGTACTTACCCGCTTAATTACTTAGGTAGTACCTACTTCCATTTCATTTTCTTTAAAAACTTTCAAACTTTTATATCCGACTGCGCTCACATTAGTGATTCCAATAGTTGCCAAACAATTTAAAGTATCTACTTACTATATTTTAGTTTTTATCTATTAAAATTGTAGGTTATCCTTAAAAATATTTGAAAGGCTCCATTTGAAACAAAAGTCTTTTGCCTACACATGGTATTCCTACCTATAAGTAGGTAAGTATGAACTTACATTATGCAAGCGTAACATGCGTAGCAAAAAATTACTAAACAAAATGGAAACGCGTCATTCAACCTTCCTTTTCTTTTACATTGTGAGGCTTTATTTTTTTCTTAAAACTAAGATTTAAACACTTTCAATAGGACCGACGACTTTTTCCACGGAAAGACTTTAGTTTTCTGAACTTTTCGCTCGTATTTCAACAGGAACTGGGGACTACCGGGGAAAACGTTCATAAGGTTTGCTTAATTAAATAAGGCAATCGACATTGATGAAATTAACATAAGTTGGTGTTTTAAGTTGCCGAGAATAGAGGAAGATGGAAGATTGCGGGGGAGGCCTTTACCCAGCAGTGGGATTTAACATGCTAAATAAAAAATGCTAGGTGCTAATTAAATACTAACTAATGGCCGTATCAAATATCTACCTATCTACTTATGTATCAAACTTCGACTTCCAATATTATTATTAGCTATTTATTTACCTAGATAACTTGCTTAATTCCTTACTATTTAAATATAAAATTTTATAAGATGGTTCATAGTCGTTTGATAGGTATTTATATTCTTAGTATTATAGGTATTAACTTTTTTCTTTTGGTAGGACCTATAGAGCTGTGGCATTTATACGCCACAGAGCATATCCAAGCTAGTTAAAAGAATATAGCCCCAAGCATTAAGGCGATTTAAACATGTTTAGGTGCTATGTACCCATTTAATTTAGGGTAAAATATTAGTTACTCACCTACCTTAGTTTAGTACATACTTCGTATGTAGGTAGAGATACCTTATGATTGTCTTCGTAAAAAAAACTTTTACACGTAGGTATCTATAGCTTTTGCAATAAGTACTTACCAAGCTATAAGTCGATAAATAAGTATAAGTACCTACTACTTATCTGTACTAGCTTCATTGAAATTGAAGACATAAGCCTGAAAACTTCAATAAAAAGCTAAATCATAATCGTTCTAAGGTCAATTAAAATTTTAATCTGGAACACCTACACTGTCGCTGCCAACTCTACCCATGCTCTACCTCTCAATTTTACCAATTTCACAGATTTTTTTATCCATTTTTCGTAAAGAACGACGAGCTAAAAAACTACTTGTTTGAACACTTACCTTACCTACCATAAAGTGAAGCCATGGTTTCCCTAACTGTAGGCGCGGTGCGGCGACGGCAATACGACGGAAGTCGTTTATGTAACGTTCTAATAACGTAACAAGTACAAGCGACGATTATTGTCAATCGAAATCTATCGTAGGTTACATCATTATAGCTGTTTAATTATAGCTTTACTGAAAGGATTTTAATATATTAAGTAGGTACCTAGCAGGCCCGCCGTAAGCGGGCGTGCAGCGCGTGCACCGCACGCGGGCGGCACGCCCAGGGGGGCGGCAAATTGAGCGATTTCAGGGCGGCAAATTGGGCGAATTCTAATAGGTACATTAGAATTCGCCTAATTTGCCAATATTCAAGTCATTGTCATAATATTCTAATTAATAGAACTTAAGAAAAAAAATATCATAGCATGTTAAAAAGGCTGGCTGATAATTACGTTAACCACCATTTATCGGCCTCCGTCAAAACTTAAATGCAATACCAAATGTCGTCGTCTCTCATTCTATGAAAAACAGAACTGGTGATGTTAGGGGAATTCCCTTTGAGCTTTCTCTCATTATTTGCAATTATATTTTAGGTGAATTTTGACTCAATTTGTTGATATTTTCAGTTGTCTTTTCTAGACAACACACTAGACCTACGTGTCTAGTGCAGTGATGGACTAACCGTGGGGCGGAAAGGGCGAGCCCCGGGCCCCTTTAACAACACTTCATTTAGGTATTTATTAAAAAACTCATTGCCTTTATCCTGTCAACCTGTCATGCATGTTTAGATTCGCATGCGCGGCCCCTAAACCGTATCATTCCATCCATGATTTTTCTGTCATACGGGCAACAACCTCTCGTATCGTAACATGGCGAGTTTCAAAAAACACCTTCCGGCGTCGTAGTTTGGTATGCCTTAATACAAGAACTTCTCTCGCGCATCATAGTGTGACATTTTAATACAGAAACTACTCTCACGTCATTATATTGAGTAGCGTGCAATAGCCTGGATGCAAATCAAAACATAAAGATCCTTTTTTGACGAAACTCATTTATCAGGGCGGCGGCATAATTAGTATTGCACGCGGGCGACGAAACCTCTAGCGGCGGGCCTGGTACCTAGTTGCAGAAATGTAGAGTTCGGCATAAAAGTAGGGTGTCAGTCAGTTCTGTTGAGTCTGAACGTATGATAGTATTATTTAGTTACCTACAGAAATATGGAATACCTCACGTACAATGAAATACCGTACCTATAAAATATCTACATAGATCAAATCATAGGTACTTCCTTTATGAACTCCTATTGGGTAAGTATTCCCATTCTCCTTACCTCTACTATTATACCTCTAAAACGTTAGTATCGCAAAGTGCGATTCAGAGAGAAGGGACAGCAGCTATCGGGCTTTACACTTCTCAAACTTAGAAGAAGATTAACCCTGAGCGGCGGTGACCCATGGGCCCTAGATCGTAATCGGTTATGATATAGATAAGATATAGTCAGCGAAGCTCTCCTTCTATTATGATCATAGCAAGTAAACGTTTTTATAGGTAAATTAAACATTTACGATACAAAACCAACAGAAAAAGAAAATTTCGTTTACTACATACATAAAAAATATTTTGGCTCTAAACACTAATAACTAGGCCAAAAACTTTAAAAAGAAAACATTACTTTTCATTTGTCTATGGTTTTGTGTTGCCATTAAAATAAATTTTGACACATATTAATATTTTTTATAGTTTTAGGCCAAAATAAATATAAGTATTTGACGCTAGTCTAGTGCAGTTAACAAAAAAAATTAAGGGAAAAAATATTGTAAGAAGTTTTAATATTAATGAACGCAATTTCAGAATCTTATGAGTTCTGGATTAAAAAATGTTCTAATAATTATTAGCTCCTGATTAGTTCAAAATTGGTGGAGAGACCTCGCAACACCAAAGACCATAAAGTATAGATGTAATGTCATGAGGATGTCAATGAGATGTCAATGTCAATTCTTGGCACACTTGCTATTTCGTAAAAAAGTTCAATGTATTCAAATCGTCTCCGAATCATTATTATTTTCGCTTACACGGATTTAGCAGACAGAGACAGAAATTGATTACACAGATATCATATCAATGAACTAATTTCAACATCATTCCACTAATAAATCAATTACTTAAGTATAGTGGTACAAGTAATAGAGTATATCTTTATAAATCTTTATGTCGATAATAAGTAACATTGTGACTGAGCCGTGTTCCGTGATCAAATCACTTGTTGAGGGGTACCTACTTAAAAGTTTAGAGTATCTTTCCTCTTAGCTTTTTTATGAAGTTCATTCAGCAACCTGACTAAGAAGTAAGTTTTAGTATAGTTTTAGTTGCATTCTTTTCAGTTATCTAATTTGATCAACGTAAAATTGCAGTGATTACTAAACTCGGTACAATTTGTCCGCATGCAAAAATATTTATTGGTGATCAATGAAACCATAGCTTCACTGCAGCTAATGTAACTAAATTCAATAACCAGTAATTAATGGCATCAATAAAGTTGAAATCGTGTACTTGTTTATTGTAATTTCTGTATTAGCTACATACATGTTGTTTAACCATTAAAAAAAAAATAATGACCATAACCATTATCTTTTATTATCCATTGATTTTAGGATACATACTGCATGAACATGGAGGTCAATAAAAAACTTCTACCAATAAAGGGTCACTTCTTCCTATTTAATGCAGGTCAGTGAATTTTTGGTTCTTTATACTTTTAATGATTATATTGTTATGGTTGGAGCTGGAGTAACATTTTTGTTATTAAATTATATTATACATAACCAAATAATTTATATGAAGATTGTTTAATTGATTTGTGTAAATAAATTAAATCCTATTTTAAACTTATTTCTTTTTAACTTAAAAATAGTCAATCTAGAAAATATTACCAAGCAAAAAATGGTAAGTAGGTAATGGTAAGTATTTTACTATAAAGATAAGACTTAAATCTACAAACAAACTACTGTTTTAATTACACTTTTTAATTTTTTAAGCTGCATATCTCAAGTTTTATGATGAGTTAATGATTAACACAAATAAGAGTCTCAAACATAGTGTATTAAAAATTCTGTACATTTCTGATCTTGGATATCTTGGATGAATAGATGTTTCAATTTTCTTATTTTTTATGTCTTCACAGCTCAAATCCTATACATACCCTTCAGGCTAGGTAGAGACCACTTCCCCCAACTTTTTTTTAATCGAAACACAACTCTTTCCCTTCATCCATTAATCTCTTGACCTGGCCTTGTTTTAATAAATCCCTGATTTGATCTTCAATCCCCTAATTCTGCTGATTTTAATCACTGCACTATAAATGTATACTCATTTTTATTCAACATTTTGTTATAGGTACAGCCCCATTAGTCCCATACCTCTCTACATATGCACGTCAATTGGGTTTCTCATCAGCAACGGTGGGACTGATCTACACTATTTTACCTATATTTGGACTAATTGCTAAGCCATTATTTGGTGTTATAGCAGACAGGTTAGTTCAGTCTATATTATTTATAGCCGTCCTTGCTTACGTCGTTAAAACATAATAGTTAAATAGTTTCCCACGATTAAACAGATTATTATAAAACTTTTTTAATATCCTAGCAGTGTCTAACTCTGCTTATTTATCAGTTGTTGCTTATCATATTATGTTAATCATGTAACAATATATTCATTAACTATATTGGTATTGATAAACATGTTGCTGTGCGAATGTGTTATATTACCAAAGTTTATTTGGTGTTTATTGATATTTATTAATAAAAAAGCAATCGCCGATTGCTTCTACATCTAAAGAAGAGATCTTTCTTTGTGATAAGGCTTCCTTTTCGCAATATGTACAATATTTAAACATGCTTTGTGTTTTTTATTCTCCTTTTTGTGGAAATAAAGTGTTTATTCTTCATTTTATACTATCTTTGAGTTCATGAAGATTTTAATGATCATTAAATACTTTGCTGCTTGGTACTCAAATTATAATGTTTTCTTCTTTTATGATACGATTAAGATTATGATATTCCTACTCCAGTATGAATTTACTGTCGAAATAAAATATACTTATCTTAATCGCCACATACTTTACGGTGCTTTGCTGTAATCTATCTGACAATGAGACAT
Organism: Anarsia innoxiella; assembly: GCA_947563765.1. Taxonomy (NCBI): domain Eukaryota; kingdom Metazoa; phylum Arthropoda; class Insecta; order Lepidoptera; family Gelechiidae; genus Anarsia; species Anarsia innoxiella. The sequence continues at coordinate 8,180,329 of OX387390.1, forward strand.
TGAGTAGAATTTACATTATCAGCTTAGGTACATATTTATACTGAGATCTTAATTCTTTCGTTTATTTATTTCAGACTGAAAACACATAAGCTGATATTTATAGTATTTCAAATATTGACATTGCTGAGTTTCTCAGCTATTTATTTTATACCAGAGAACGCATCAAATGTGTCTGTTCAGTTAGACTGTGGCAATGGAGTTACGGAAATTAAATCTTGTTTCTCGTCCGCGGATGAAGTAGACCAATGTAAAATAACGACACTATCAAAAACAAATGAAACTACATTATGTCAAGTAAGTAGGCCAGAGTACGGCCAGAGTCACGATATTATCTATATTATCGATGACTAATAAAATAATAAATTACTTTATCGTACTAGGTCCCTACATAATCCATTTTGCACATTTATTAACTGTTGCAATGTCCATGAAGTCTCAATTGAAATTGACCGTTTACAATGAGGTAGCTTATAATGACGTAATTATTTTAAAACCAAATTTCAGAAAATGTTGTTGAAGCAATTATACCTAATAAATATCGAGCAGACTTCTTTTTTTAGACATTAAATGTGTCAGCTTAATTGACCTTTTCTGAAACTGGCAACTGGAAGATTCCTGCGATATTGATTGGATACAAATGTACGAGTACCTAGCAACTGATTTGGGTACTCGAAACAACCTACCTATAACTTCTACTTATGTAGAGTTTAGGATACAATAATAAATTAATTAGATGATCAATTATTATCAGAATAATTTACTTAAAAATCACTTTATGAACTTACTTTCTGTCTCAGATGAACTGTGATATGACATCGCCAAAAATGTGGCAAACAGTTTGCGAACATTGGCACATACCGCAATACTGTTATAGTAACACGGCCAACATTCAGTACTCGGTGTTTGTAAACAATGCCACTTTAAAAGACAATTGCGCTTACATCGCAGCTAACAATGTCACACTGGACGGTAAGTTTACTGTATTCTTGTGATCTTATACCGAAATCTAAGTTGCGGTGACATTGAGAAGAGTAAGTAGATAACTGGTTGATTATGCATATTTGTAAAATCATCCTTTATCTGTGATAATGTAGGCCTTAAGGCTTAAGATATATCTTAATAATAGAGGTACCTATATCATCTTACTGACGGAATTCACTTACGTATGGAATAGTTTCATACCTGGCTCGCCTTCAAGTTCATATCAATATCCCCGCGAGATTTCAACCAGTAGTCGGAACTATAACTATACGAAATGCAGTATTTTTATTAGGTATTCCTACATACATACCTTCTTACGTGATCGGAGCGAACTATTTTTAACATGTGCAAGCAAACATCCACAGAATTCAGACTACGGAGCTAAGTCAAGAATAATTAATCATAATTTTCTAATTAAACAATTACTTAATTACACATTTTAAATTACAGGTTATAATTATACCCCGCACTGTCACGTCGGCCATGGCTACGTAGATGTGAACGAGCCTTGCAGTCTAACCTGCTCCAACCAGGTGCTGGCTTCAGCTATAGGATCAGATAAAGCCAATATGACGTGCCTCAATGACACCCTGAACTACAGACTGTGTAAACAAGATCAAACAAAACTAAATGACTTGGCTAAACAGACGCTTGATTCTGAGTGCAAGGTACTTTAATGTTCTACCTTAGGTACGATAAATAGTGTGTAAAATCTATGAAACTATACCGAGATAACTTTACAAAATTAAATTAGGGGCTGTTTTCCTAGCTTTTGTCAAAAAAAGTATTAGTTAATATAGGTATAGTGGCGTTAACTCTATTTACCTTTTATGCAGCTGGCGATAAATCAAATAGTTAAGAATAATTAGTTTAAGATACTTTATTGTTGTCTTTATTACGCAGGCTTCTTGCGATCTCGACCGAAACACTCCATGGAAGCTGATGGAAATCTGCGAAGGCTGGGACGCAGACGAGACAAGCACATGTCACCCGAAGACCGCAGTCGATGGCCACTTCCCTTCGAACCTTTCTTTCACCGGTTATGTATATCCGTGGACGGCCATAGCGTTGGATAAATGCGTCTACATGCAACTCAATCGTATACAACTTAGCGATGGTTTGTGTTCTTTTTAGTAAATTGGGGCAGTTTTTAGTCATTGAAATCCTAGATTAAACTCATAAATATGTTTTTTTTTGTACAATGGGATCACCTTCAAAGACATTTAACAATTGTCGGTCTTCAATTTGCGTACTGACTATGAATATCTTATCTATACTCAAAGTGCATTACATTTCGATAATAATACTTAATACGTGTTTGAACATAAATAGGATCTAAACCGTTTGTCTTTGTTTCAGGTTCAATTCATTACCCAATTTGCATAAGTAAAGCTCAGTACCAGATGGAAGCAGAGCTATTCCACACTTCTTGTGAAATTACATGCGATAATATTGTGGTAATTGTTTTTTAACTTTCCAAGCATATCTGATTATTTTTAAGCATATATCTATACACATTCAATTTATGCTCGTACCTCATCCTTTCGGATAGTGCAGAAGTGGGCGATCTAAAACGATGCCCAGCTCGACACGATGGCTTGCGCGAGCATCACTTCGATATCATATTTGTGAGGTGTACTTCTCTGGCCTTTCTTAATCTGTAAACAAATATTTTCAGGTCCATGAAATAATTCAAGCGGATTCAGATAGTACAAGTACAACGAGTTCGGAATATACGTCACAGTTCTGGTTATTTTTCCTTCTGATGAGCTTGAGTTGGATAGGCATGGCGGTAGTCGTCACCTTTGCTGATGCTATATGCTTTAATCTTCTTGGTAAGTATTGGTCTCCTATAATGATTTGTACATGGTCGAATGGAAAACGAAAGAAAGTAGTCTCAGTGTTTGTGCCGATGGATGTACAATTGTACAGATGGTTAGATATTTGTTAATTTTTCACGCAAAAACCTTTCAATAAAATTTAATAAAAGTTGCCGATATTGTAGCTTATGCATCAGAATAAAACATAAGTTAGGTATATAATTTTAAGATATAATCCAAGATATAACATTAAATACGTACCTACCTACGATTTATCTACGGCTTCGTTTATTTCCAGGAGATAATGTTGCCCATTACGGCAAGCAAAGGTTATGGGGATCCTTTGGATGGGGAATCTTCTCTCTACTGACTGGTGTATTAATCGATTACTTCAGCGAGGGAGCGTATAAAAACTACGCAGTTGCGTTCGTTCTGATGTTCGTGTTTATGCTAGGTGACATTTTAGTTTCCTGTCTATTAAAGGTAAAGAACTTTGAATCTTATTAAAGTAATTCAATATGAAAAATAGATGAAATTAGCTAAGTAGTTAGCTTTACTAACCTTATTGTACATCTGTACAAACGCAAATTCCTAAATCAAATACCCCTCACTTTACAGATTCAATCTACAAAGACATCGATGAACATATTAACGGACGTCGGCGCGCTATTCACTTCAGTTCACACTTTCATGTACATGATGTGGACCATAATAGTGGGTCTTTGTACGGGCCTCCTTTGGCAGTTCCTTTTCTGGCACCTCGAGGATATAGCAGCTCTTAGTTGCGACGGGTCAGATTACATCAAAACGTTGCAAGGCTTAGTCAGTGCTATACAAACTTTCGGGGGAGAGATACCTTTTATGTTTGTGTCTGGTAAGTTTAAACCAGTCTTAAGTAACTAAGACCGCTTGGTACGAAAGGGTGACTTTTTCCTTAAGTTTGGACGTACGACTCTTTTGACAACTATCAAAAAATGTTGGTTATAAGAATAGGTACATAATTCATTGTTTTCTTTTCTATTTAGGTTTTAAAACAATTCTTGATATTTCAGGATATATTCTCAAAAGATTTGGACATGTGAACATGATGAGTCTAGTCCTATTTGCATTTGGAGTGCGGTTCATACTTTACTCTCTACTTACAAACCCATGGTGGGTACTGCCTATTGAGATGTTCCAAGGGATCACGTTTGGAATGTTTTACCCAACGATGACGTCATATGCTAACGTCGTCGCACCGCCAGGCGCTGAGACTACAGTGCAGGTAAAATAAAACTCACTGTTCTGGAAATTAAAGCATATAGTTGATTCGGGTCCCACTTCAGAGAGTAGCAGATGGATAGCTGCTACTCTCGAATGGATTTCGATATTATCATTTTTTATCAGCGTGAATATAACATAATTGTTGAAATATAAGGATATTGGCAATAAAAGGCAAAGGATTGAAGTAGATAAATATACGTGTTTACTATTTGATGACTTATTTTGAAGTGGTGACATGTAAACAATAATATTATGGTGTCAATATTATGACACAATCTTAATTTGAAAAAAAAATCAAATATTATTTCTTTAAACACAAAGTTTAGATTAAGTTATCACTAAAAAGGCTATATTACAACAATAATTTAATTTATGATAAGCAATGCGAACGTTTTCACATTTCCAGGGTCTCGTTGGTGCTATTTTCGAAGGCGTCGGCACGTCTTTAGGAAGTCTAATCGGAGGTCAATTGTACAAGCTGTACGGGGGCTGGAAAACATTCCAGTGGTACGGAATCGGCTCCCTAATCTTCTGTACTCTTCATATCATTATCCACATTGTAATCAAAGACAAGAACCCACATTCTGGACTCAATCAAGGTAAAAAAAATACATTTGAATAATAGAGTATGGTAATCGAATATACTCTCGTAAGTCAATATACTAACTTACTATCATACAGATAAATCTATATTTACTGAAGGTAACTGAGATTTGGTGACGTTGCCTTAATTATCATGTTTGATAAATCGAGATTAAAGTGGCATTTTATACGTACATTTACCATAGTTTATAAATTCGTAATTATTTTAGTATAGGTACTTACTGCAACATAGGTATTGTGATCGCTCAGGGTTTTTCTTCGTGGTGCCTGATTATAGTCACAAATGTATTACAAACCTATTTTATATCAATATGTGAGTAAATTGATCCCGTACAACTGAACTTAATTACTAATTGAATCGACCCCTACAAATATGGACAGTTAATATAAATCAGGTAGTTTCAGAGTAACAAGATTAAGTACCTACGTAGCGGTGAATGTAATCAATACGATTATAATATTTTTAATTTGAGATTATTAATGTACTACCTATTTAATAAGTTCACTATATTTGTAGCCTAATTTGAAGTGATAGTATAAATCGACAATGAGATTTAAAAAAATAGGTGCATTTCTTTTTCACGTCTCTACCTGCAAGCGGGATAGGGGACAGGAGACTTGGCGTAGGTTGATTGAAGGTATACCTATTAAATCAATATCACATCAATCAATACATTATGAACGGTGATCGACAAACATACTTCTCTTCTTACGGTTATGTGTTAAGACGATGACTGTCTTCGTAAGCCACGTCTATAGGCCGCTGGTCGGCTACTCCTTTAGGAATTCAATCCTGGTACCTTTATAATTCCCAGACCAACGCTGAACGCTGTGTTTATATTTAGGGATATGTTACTTACAAGCAACGTAGTTGTTTCGTCCTGCAGGAAAGCCATCCTTTAGAACAGGATAAAAACTTTTTATTTACGTGTATGGAGTCTTATCCATAAAATTCTAGCCCCAAGGCTAAACCACGAATTTTATTTTTGTGATAATATAATACGTAGTATAACGGTATTTAAGTTTTGCCAAAACTTTTAGACCGTTGTTTGAAGACATTCCTATCCTTTTAAACTTATGACAAAACAGTAGATACCTACTGTTTATTCGATTGTTTTTTGCCTAGCAATGGTTCTAACGTTAGGTACGTTTTTTACTTAAAATGAAAGGTTTTAATACTCTTTATTAGTGCAAACATTTGTATTAATTTCTTCTCGATATGTAAGCATTTGTATTAGTTTACGTACTTTTTAGATTTTGTGTATACCCTACTTATGTGATGAGATTTTATGAGTTCCTTTATCCCAGTATTAAATAAATACCTAGTTGTGATAATGTTTATATGAAATATAAATTTATCATTTTTGCATACATTGTGTTTGATTTTTAGTACCCGTAGGCCATAACAATGAAATCTGACGAGGTTCCTGATGGAAACTTAAGCAGGATTGCAAAATGTTGTTTATCAGACTTGCATATCGCCGAACTTTAATCTGCCGCCGATCAGATATTGAAGGGCTTGTTATTGCTGAAGTCATACATTATTTAATGTTTATTTATTACATTTAAATAGTTGTAGGTATATAAATATTATAAAAGTGCATCCAGGGAGGGTTTGGCTGAATATGGTGTTTTTGGATAGACTTCCAAACCGAATGCAAGTAAATTAGAAAAATCTTTTGTAAATATTTTACTGTAGAGTTTAGATCGAAATAAGTTTATTTTCATTTTATTTTTGTTATGATTTTGTTTTTTCTTTTATTTTCAGGTTACTCGTCGGTAATTCGGTATGAACAGCCCAACGACATGGTATTTATATTAGAAGATATGACCGACGGAAATTAAGGACGTAACTCGATCGAGTAGATTTTATAACACTGATCAGATTAATGTTTTATTAAATTATAAAATAATACTTAGGTAGCTAATAAATATGAATTCTCAGGAAATAGTTATGAGAAGAAATTAAGTTATTGAGTATGGTTAGATAGAGATCCAGAAACATATAGAAAAAAGAAATTCTTATAGGTACACATAAAACTATTTTTAATACTACATACATATACAAAAAAAAATGGGACAAGAAATGTATTATATTGACGACAATGATAAACTAAGTACAATATTTTTTTTATTTTATGCGTACCTACTACAAGAGTAGTCCTTTATACCTACCTAGGTTAGGTACCTAAAAATATTTATTGCATAAGTCTCTGGGTTCATTTGGGTGTACTTGCCCAATCGCTCAAAATGAACTGCCTACAATTTATAAGTTATGTGAAGCTAAGCGAACAACAATACAAAACCGAAGACCTTTTGTAACGATGACAATTTTAAAATTCAAAAATAAAGCCAAAGACAAAAAGACAAAACAGATGCCACTTGGCCAAGTTATAAAAACTCTTTAACTAAAACTAATGCGTAGTGTTACATACTCCCCCTTTTGACCTAGTCTGTGCCCTCACGACAGGTCAAACAACAAGCAAGAAGAGAGTCAAACCTGCAAGCCTGTATAAAACAGCAAACAAGAAGGGAAAAGAAAAACAAAAAAAAAACTCTAACAAGTGCTAACTTCAAATGGAAGCTTAGCGTAACTTTCGCGGACGGCCACGCCTCCTCTTAGGTGCTATGGGAACTACCCTTTGTGGTTCTTGTCCATTGTCATGAGAACGCTCGTGGTAGCGACGAAGATCCATAGCATGATACTTCCCAATAACTTCGTTGGCCAGCTCGCAATACGTGAGCTCGTAGGTTGTGGGACTTAGCTTTTTGGATATACGGTAAGGCCCGTCTCGTTTTGGCACAAATTTAGAGCTGATACCTTTGTTGGCATTACTCAGCACATGAGTCCTGAGGAGTACCAAATCACCAGGAATGTACTCTTCTCCATTTCTTCTAGTCTTGTCCTTTATAATTTTCCTTAAATCTTGCTCTTGCTCGATTTTCTCTTTAGCAGTTTTCAATGTATCAGCAAGCTTAAGCAGATAAGGCGTGATCTGCGGTACGTAGTTCTCAGCTTCTGCAATGGCACGGAGATCACTCTGTACAGCGACAGGGGTGCGTAGCTCTCGTGCAAACGTAAGATAAGCAGGAGTCTGTCCAGTGCTACTAGTACAAGCAGTGTTGAGTGAAAAACGAACAAACGGTAGGACTTCCGGCCACTTATTGTGTTCGTCTTTAACTAAGATGGCGATCTGTGTCTTGAGGTCTCGGTTTTTCCTCTCCACAGGATTAGCTTCGGGATGATACAGGGGCACCAAATTTTGCTTGACACCCAGGACAAACATAGCGTGCTGCATGACATCTGCAACAAATTGTACGCCGTTGTCGGACACCAGCCGTCGAGGCAAGCCGTAGCGTAGAAACACGTCCGCTATAAGCGTTTTAGCGCATGCTTCAGCCGTAGCTTCATTAAGAGCGAAAACCTCTACCCATTTGCTTGCAGTATCTTCTACGATGAGGATCCATCTTTCTCCATTGGACCCTTTAGGCAAGGGCCCGAAGAGATCAACAGCTAATACTTCGAAGCGTTGAGCAGGGACTGGTGTTTGTATGAGTCCTGGTGGCTTTTGGTTAGAAGGTTTGTACCGTTGGCATTCTACGCAGGATTTCAAATAATCTTCTACGTAACGCCGCATGCCTGGGAAGTAAAACCATTGAGTAATGCGATGAAGTGTTTTTTCTACACCACCGTGACCTGACGTAGCAGCGTCGTGAAATTCCGCCATCACCTTCTGTCTCAGGTTAACAGGAATAACGAGCTGCGGTTCCTCGCTTTCAGTGTCAGCATAACGGTAAAGAACGCCCTTACTCATATGATATCCTCTTTCAGTCCACCTTTTAATAGAAATTTCTTCATTTCCTTCCAGCTCCTTTAGAATTTTAGCTACCTCGGGATCAGCGAGTTGATCCTCACGAACGGCCGTAGCACTCCAATGTGGTAGTTCGGTGACGACGGTACACAACCCGCAGGCGTCACGTGTTTCACCTTCACAGGGTGGACGGCTAAGAGTATCCGCGATAACATTCGCCTTTCCAGGTGTATAACCTATGACGAGGTTAAAGGACTGCAGCTTCATGGCCCAGCGAACCAGCCTGCCAGTGGGCGACTTTAGGGTAAGTAACCACTTGAGCGGTTGATGATCGCTGGCAACGCGTACCTCGTGTCCATCGATGTAGCCGCGAAACTTTTCGGTGGCCCAGACGACGGCCAAGGCCTCGCGCTCGGTGGTCGAGTAGTTGCGTTCGGCTGGCGTCAGCAGACGACTGGCATACTCAATCGGACGTTCGGTCTGCGGTGACTCCCCCTGGAGTAGCACTGCTCCCAAAGCGTAGTTGCTCGCATCAGTCCTAAGAACAAACGGAAGATTATAATCTGGTTGGGTAAGTATAGGAGCGCAGGTAAGTAGATTCTTTAATTCTTTAAAAGCTTTAACTTGATCATCTTCCCATTTCCATGTTTGGTCTTTCCTCGTAAGCAGCGTCAGAGGTTGAGCGATTTTAGAAAAGTTCGGAATGAACTTTCGAAACCACGAACATGTTTGCAAGAACGACTTCAGATGTTTCAACGAAACCGGCTCCTTCATTCCTGCAATAGCTGCGACCTTATCAGGATCTGGTAGCACTCCTTGTGGAGTGATAATATGACCAAGGTACTTGACGTTGTCTCGCGCAAACGTACATTTCTTACGATTGGCTCTGAGGCAAAAGACACGAAAGCGATCGAAAACGGCACGCAGATCCTGCAAGTGCTGTTCAAAAGTCGCCGAGATCACGATGAGGTCATCGATGTACCCCAGGATCGTAATGTCTTTGAGCGTAGAACCAGATCTAAAACGGTCGATTAAACGTTGAAATGTCGCCGGAGCATTGCAGAGACCGAACGGCATACGTTTGAATCGATGAACGCCGAAAGGAGTGACGAAAGCAGTCTTATCCCTGTCTGCCTCTCTAACACCAACTTGCCAATAGCCAGATTGGAGATCTATAGTAGTCATAAAACAGCTTTTACCTGTGTATTGTAGCAAATCGTCTATGACTGGCAGTGGGTAGGCATCCCTTTTCGTGACAGCGTTGAGTTTGCGGTAATCCACGCAGAACCGGAACGTGCCATCCTTCTTGGGTACTAGCAGAGCCGGCGCGGCCCATGCAGACTCGCACTCTTCGATGACGTCTTCTTTCAGCATTTTCATCAGCTGTTCCTCCACGACTTTCTTCTTAGCGGGCGTTAACCGATAAGGCGGCGACGCGATCGGCGGGCTATCGCCGGTATCAATGCAATGTTCGGCAAACGGCGTGGGCCCTGTCCGTTCTTTGAAGATGTCTTCATATTCCTGCAGCAAATCCGCTAAGCTGGCTCTCTGTGGCGGTGACAGCATGGCACCTTCGTCTGCCCTCAGCACGTCGGCGGCGGCACACCCGACGTAGTTACGCGAAGCTTCACATCGAAGAGGGTGAACAAGATCAGGGCGATCAGCTGTAAACCACGTGTTACTATTAATGTTTAGAACAATGCCTGCTTTACGCAAAAAATCGATACCTAACAGCATATCATTTAGCACTGCATCAGGAAAAATCACAAAAGTTGTAGGTATAAGCCTACCTTCGAGACGAACATCAACATCGGCAAGTTTGACATACCTTTCAGATGCTATGCCGTCGGCAAGTTTGACCCTCATAACTTCCGTGCGGAAAGGATGACTATTTCTTCGGAGCAAATCGTAAAGGGTGGAGCCTGCAACACTACGCTTTGCCGCGGTATCGACTAAACCCGTTCCTTTATTATTATAAACAACGATGCTCAACACGGGACGTCCCACGAGATCCTGCACAAACTTATTGTTTACGTTAATGTTAGGATCGGCAGTCAACGTGTTAAAAGAAATAAAATCTGTCGAAGTCGACGTGTTAACCGATAAAGCTACCGTTGGAGTTAACATGTTAAGAAAACAAGCATTTGACGCAGTCGAAGTGTTAACAAATTTAACATTAGACGCAGTCAATGTGTTAATAGGTGACGTCTTATCGAAATTTGGAGTTTTACTGGTTAAGAGACTGTTATCAATCGTTAACGAGTTATCGGACAAGACTTTCCTATGAACACAGGCTGAGTTATCATGTGAAACAACATTCGGAGCACACAAGTTAACGGGTAAGTTATCAGTAGGAATCAAAACATTCTGTGTAACATCGGTATTTGGCAAGCTACAGTCTCTAACGGGAAGGTCCGTCGGTACGAAGTCACATGCAAAAAAATTTTGTTTATCGTTACAGTTATCACAGTTTGATCGAATCACACCTGCCTTTCCACAGGTATAACATGACGTGGTAACACTTTTGTTCTTAGTGAGCTTCGCACACTCACTTTTGTTATGACCGCTACGTTTACAATAGACACAGAAACGTTTACCTTGACTGTCAGTGTTGGGCGTGGCGCTTACCACCAGAGACGGATGCGAAGAAGACTGCAGGCCCGCCGACGACGACGCGCTGCCAGCGCTGCGCGTAGATCGGCCTGGTCGCTGAGTAGGGGGCTCCGCTGCAGGCGCGGGCGGTAGCGCGGGATTCGCGCGTGTCGCGTCGCGCTGTAGTGCGCCGGGTGTGCGCGCAGACTGCACGCTCACAGCGTGCGCGGTCTCCACGCAGCTTCTCGAAGACGCCTTCTCGTCTACCTCCGTCAAGGTCTCCTCCACGCCGCGTGCCTTCTCGATGAGCTCATCCAGCGTCGATACAGACTCCCTCGTGACGCGCTTGCGAATGCTTCGATTAAGCAAGCCGTAAACGATGTCGAGATGCATCTGCTCCATCATTGGGTACGGTAACCAGGCGATGTGCGATCGAATCCGTGCAACAAAGACTTCGGTTCGAACTGTACCTTGCTCGGAACTGAATATGTCACGGAATATCTTATGCGGCGGGCGTGGCACGCCGAACATGGAACGCAAACGCGTGAGCGCGTCATCCCATGAAAAGACGGATGCCTTTATACCTCGCCACCAAATCGCAGCCTCGCCTTCTAGTAGCATGGATAGCCCCTTGAGTGCATGAGCGTCACTGACGTTGGTACATTCTTTGTATGTCTCTATCGTGTCTATAAAAGTTTCTAAAACCTCCGGTTCGTTTGTTCCGCCTCGGAAACGAGATGTGCAGCCGGAAAAATTACCGGCGGGCGCCGCGAGTTGCGGCGGCGAGCTCGGCGAGGGGCAGTGCGAATGCGAGTCGAGTGCCCGCGCTGCGACGAGGGACTCCACCAGTTGACGATTGGAGTCAGCCTGCATGCGAGCAAACGACCGCAGCATCGCCTCCATTGCCGGCGGCACACCTCCGTCTTGTGCTTCACTATATTGTTCTTCAGTCCGTTGTGCACTTATACTACGACGTCGACCGGATCGCATTTTGTACGAACTAATGTTTTAAAAGATAACGAAAACTAGCAATAGCTGAGGTGGCTTCGGGCCACTAGTTGGAGCGCCAATTTGTGAAGCTAAGCGAACAACAATACAAAACCGAAGACCTTTTGTAACGATGACAATTTTAAAATTCAAAAATAAAGCCAAAGACAAAAAGACAAAACAGATGCCACTTGGCCAAGTTATAAAAACTCTTTAACTAAAACTAATGCGTAGTGTTACAGTTAATCTTTTCCCCATTTCATCAACATTTTCTATACGGCTGAAATGGGGTTAGATAATTTCATGACTACCTGTATCGAAGACCGACATATAAGTTAAGTGACAGATTATATGCTCTTTGTTATAATAAGTGATGTTACCTTATGAGTCTTATGACGGAGGCACTCGTATAGTCACTAACTGGTCTATAGGTAATATTAAACTGATTACGTGTCGTCTGCGATGTTTATAGTAGCTATAAACTCCATTACCTATGTAAATGCCGGATCAAACACACTGCGAGCCCGGCCATCAGCATCGTTTGCTTTTTTACGTAACATTTGTACTAATTAGTATTCTGTGACTTTACACTGACGTAGCTTAGCTCCGTATTATAGTTCGCGGTGTGAACCTAAGTATGTAAAGAGGTAAAACTATGCATACCCTCGCATCATCGAAGCTCGGTTCGCCAGTCGCTAGCCTCTGGTCTGTACCTATGACTAATATAATATAAAACATTCTGAGTCTCACAAACATTTTATTGCTTTCATATCATCTAAATACTTAACGTCTATAAAATTATAACAAATGAATAGGTACTATTTATTATAGATAAGATATATAAGTACGAGAAATTGTATATGAGAACATGCCCATTAGTTTCTTTTTGTAATTTTATGGTAGGTATATTTTATATCTATAGATACCGACCATTCTCTACCAAACCACTTTTATATGGTAAATTTTCTAATTCCCTACTATAAGGTCAAAAAGCTGAGGCCACACAGCACAAGGCGTCGTGCAGTGACGTTGCATTACTAGAATTTGCTCGTACTATTGGATCATTTATTCCTTGGATTAGAATTAGCATGGGTGGGAGTCGCGTGACACCGCGTGCTGTGTGGAAACCGCCAAATTTACGAAAGTGCTTTACTATTTACATACAGTATAGACAACGCACAAAGTCATTGTCATAATATAAAGAACTTAAGAGAGTTTTGTAAATAAGTAATTTACAAATAACGCCGCGGTGCAGTCGCAAACATAAGTACCTATACTTAATGTTCTAGTAGTTAATGGAGAAAACACCCCGCACTTACTGAGGATTACATAAGGAGCATCCTTCTATTTGTTAGTGGGCGACATTGCGTATGAAAAAGGTATTTAATTAGCAGAATTTGAAGAATATCTATTATAAATTCATGATTCACAAAAGGTATCTGCGGTGTGATAGCGCAGCGAAGAGATAATTTAATACGTAGGAATAAAATCTTCCATAATACAAGAACACTGTGATAGATAATGTTCCGTTTTAGGTGTTATGTTAAACGATGTGTACCTATGCATAATAAAGTAGGTCACTATTCGTAGATCTTTAGTACCATTCGGGTCAGTTGTAGATACCAACTCTGAGCTGGTACTATCTGGCCTATTTAATGAACGAATACTGGTTCGGCTTTCTTTATGCATAATGCATCTTGCTATAAGAAAAATAAAAAAAAATGTTAAACTGATTGTAATAATTAGTAGTCTATGAAATTATATTTTAATAAATTTATTAAGCTTGGCGGTAGAAGTACTTATTAAGAATAAGGCAAATGTTTACTTGGGGTGAGTGCAATGCAGATTGACATAAACGGGATTAAAAATATTTTAAATAACTTTGGTTTTATTTTTGGCATTATACTTAAACTACCTTCATTTATTTATACGAACGGTGCGGTCTTCGCTTCCCTGATTCATTTTGAAACATAATTTTCCTACATCCTCAGGTACCTAGACAAATATACATAACGTATGTACTTACCCTTAAGAACCTAGGTGAGTGAGCTACTTGTTTCAAGAACAAGTGAGTAAGTTATTAAGATCAAAGGTTCCTCAATTTAGGTACCTACTGCTTTGTACTGTAACTGTGATGATCTGTACCGTAGGTATACCTACCAACAAATTATAGGCTGCATAAGGTCGCCTCTAAGTAATCATAAGAGTACCCTGTGGATAGCTGTGTGTGTTTTTGGGACATCGAAACTGTTATGGTGTATTTTATATAGAAAACACTAACATAGCATTCCATTTTCCATGTGCATGAATATCGAATAATACTTATATTCAGATTTCGTCTACTACTTTGACCGAAACAGGTACTGTTTAGTACCGAAATCCGAATATAGATGGCTGTGTAGAGTCCTACATAATTGTTCCGAGACCATTTCACGAAAGAATTCTCCTAGCCGCGGCCAAAGCCGCGGCGCTGTATAGCATGTCAAAATTAATAATGTTGCCATTTATGAGTACAACATTTACCTATATTATGTATATTTCATTTGTAAGTTATCAAATAATTCTATTTCCCGCATTCTTCTAGTGTCTTGGTTTTTCATTGAGTAGGTTGGTAAACATTTTGATAAACATATTTATTTAGCTATATTTCTGTTATGTAAATTGTATATTTTTAATAAGTTAGGTCAGAGGTTTTCTACCTATTATCAGGGAAAAGATTATAAAATAGGGAAAATAGACCTGTCAAATTTAGTTCCAAAAGTATACGGGGGACTTCTTTCGTAAAATGCACTCTATTGGCTGTGCTTGCTGCGGCTTCTACAAGGCTTCTATGACATTACCTGGGAAATTAAAAAAAAAAAAAAAACTTTTTCAAGAATGTCACTGGATGTCTTACTAATATTTTAAGCCCCAAGTTTGAACACGTTTTTCTAAAACGTCGGTAGTTTTATCCGTTTAATCCAAGTTTTATCTTTTGGAAATTATTTTGAAGCTAAATATATTGAAGTTTTCACGTTAGTCACAGTACATATATCCGATTTTCATTTGCCGTTGCTGCTCGGCTCGTTGCTGTTTATCGCGGTCGCCGGTCAAATCAGACAATTTATTTTTTTAGATTGGCAACACATTATGACAATTGTCTTTCATTTCAGTCTGACTCAAGGAAGAAAAGAAAATGCAAATTGCAAAAACTACATAAAATGAGTCTGACTGAATAAACACTGTTCGCGTTCATGCTTACGTTCCAAAATAATGTTAAATCATTCAGAAACGTTTGTTTTGTTCCTGATGTAGGTAGTCTTCTATGGCTGGTGATATTTCATAACGTGTTATTCAAGAATTGCTACAACTACAAAATAGTACCATGTAAAGTTTAAGTAAAATAGCCCAAGATCCACGTCTAGACATGGGTTCCAGATTGAGGTATGTTGTGTTCTTGTCCCTATTAGTATAGAATAGACTGTTTAACTGAACTAACTAAATAGCTGTTATTATATTGAATCGCTTTGCGAAGCTATTTGCTAGTTTGATAACAGGATAATGCTCATTTTCCGGGGTTAAAGTGGTGCAGCGTAGTTTGCTAAAAACATACATCCAACAAAGTACTTGCATTATTTATTAACATATATGACTTCTATGTCTAGGTTTGAATTCATTTTTCCATTATTCATGTAGGTACTTAGAGCTCCCAATACAACATAGCTATTATCATACGCCCACCAATATTTAAATGCAGTGTTTCAATAATTGCTACTGTAAATACTGTAATATATAAGTAGGTACTGTAATTTCCTACAAATTGATAATTTTTCAGAGATACGGTACGCTTCTTATTTGAATTATTTTGTGAAGTATCACCCGGAGATCAAACCAGGGAGCCTTATCTTGTAAGAAAATATCCTGAAAATTATAAAAATGAAGAAGAGCTGAAAAATGTTCCAAAATTTACATTTCCATGCCAACTGGATAGGTAAGATGATATCACATTTTGGTTGCAGTCTAATATGTTTTAATAAGCAATCCATTTTAAAAAACAAGCAGTGATTCAGAGGAGACTAGGAGTGATTGTTACTACTTCTAGCTAAATTATACACAAATCATCATAGAGCTCCTGTATACTTTGGCACTGTAACAACAGATACATTCAAGGTCATGTAGAACTGGGATAAACACCAGTCCTATTTGACCTTCGAGCCAAATAAATACAAAGTCCAAGTTGTTGAGGTATTATTGTAAAAGTATAATATGCAGCAGTTAACTAGGGAGGTTTCTTTAATTGAACTTCCTATCAACTGTTCAATCACTGTGTATTGATTTAATGTTAATCAATTGAAACACTACAATGTTTCCATGTCATGTACCTATACAATTTTAGGTTGTTTATTTGTTAGATAGATATTAAGAGATTCAATCCATACTTTAAAAGTAAGGTTTCTCTTCAGCAACTTTCTCTGATGCTTCTAACCCCCATGATATGGTTAGGTTAGTAGCTAACTCTTCTGTTGTTAAATTCACCAAAAGATGACACAATGTTTAATGGATTTCAAAAACAGTCTTTCTGCATTTGTAAATTAAAATTCTACTCGTAAACATATATTTTTTTAAATTCCAGCACCTTTGTACAACATTACTCTTTCGTGTTGACATCTGTGGACTCCAAATACACATTTTGTTTCTGCCGATATGATCCAAAGGCTAATAATGCGCTTGTAATGTTATCACATTTGCCCTGGCATGATCAGTTTTATAAGTAAGTATTTTCATTTTAATTGATTTTAACAAGAACAATGGAATTTTGCTTTTAGTCTAACTGTACAATTATGTGAATTTTCGATTAAATAAGTTCCTCTATGATTTTCTTCTAATATTATTATGATATTCATTTTGTTTATTGAAAAAGGAAAGTGCTCGAAGTGTTTGGCAGATGTGTTGCGATTGCACTCGGTTTATTGAATAGTGATAAAATGTTGCTCTATTGTGTTTTGATTATAGGTACTTTTATTTGTTGTTACAAAACGAAAGTAAATTGCCAATGCGAATCTTGTTTTTGCAAATGCGAAAGTGTGCATATATTACAACATATTATACGCTAAACTTCGCCGCTATGTGGATTAGGAAAAATTAAATATTTTAAAGAGACGGGCGGGTTGGTAGAACGCTTGCCTCGAACTCCGAGAGCGCGGGTTCGAATCCTGGTGCGGGCACGTACCTCTGAGTTTATTTCTCATGTACGGATCAATTTATTCGATTACCACTTGCTAACGGTGAAGGAAAAACATCGTGAGGAAACCTGCATACACTAGAGAAGAAATTCGAAGGTGTATGTGAAATCCGCCAACCCGCACTTGGCCAGCGTGGTGGATTACGGCCTAATAACTCTCTGTATGAGAGTAGGCTCGTGCCCCTCGGTGGGGACATATATGGGCTGATAAAGAAGAAAGAGACGGGCAGACAATCTCATATTATCTAGTCTATATAATTTCGTACAAGCTTCATTCAGCTAGCTTTGGAATAATAAAATTATAAACCGATCTGCACTGAGGTGCTTCATTGTACCAATAAGTAACAAGCAATGGATATAATCTATTTGCTATAAAAGAAATTAATTGAATTAAGCAAGAATTAGAACATTATTAATAACTGAAAAAATTTGTCATATATCTTTTAAATTTAATACTTAAAAGTGAAGGACTTTGCACTTCTCATATGTTATTATGTCTGAGCTATGCTATAAAATAAATATTTTATATGTCAATGTTTGTACCGATGGATGGATGGTTTTTTGTTACTCTTTCACGCAAAAACCACTGGACAGATTTTTATGAAACTTGGCAACTTATTTTGAGTTTTTTTCCAAGATATAACGATAAATGCGTACGAAATCGTGGGCAGCCTCTAGTAATTAATAAATTTCTTATTCCTTACTCTCAAAGTTTTTACCTTGTTAAATGTACCAAAATGCATAAAAACTTATTAAAAGAATAATATGCATTTTTAAATACCTACTTCTGTTGAATAAATATTATAAAACACTTAAATGAGCTTACTTTTTGCGAAATTATTGCTTCAATTGTTTGTCTTCTTAAAAATAACAACTTTATGCGTGAATCTTCACGCAATCAATATTGTGACAAATTAAGAATTTTGAGTGAACTAAATCAACATTTCAGATTACTCAATTGCATAGCAAACTTACTAAATGGCCCAGGGAAGGGTGACCTGACGTCATTATTAGAAGCGTGCCGAATCAGACCTCCTATGCCAGGACACACTCTCAAAGTCACCTACAATGCTGGACAAAGTGTTTTCACCTGCCAGAGTCCTGATAACAAACTACCCAGTATACCTGAAAATGTGAGTTGCCTGCTATACTTATACTAACAGTCTGTTGCAGGAAAAGCCATTAAAACTAATGGGACGGCTTTTTGCGGTTTCAGGGTAACCTTACGGAATACTTCAGTGCGATGGATACAAAATGTATGGCGGGTCTTTGGGCAGCGTTATTAAATGAAAGGAGAGTGGCGATCGTGGCGACGAAACCTTCGCGCCTGTCCGCGTGCGTGCAAGCTGCTAACGCTACCCTGTTCCCCATGTCATGGCAGCACATTTTTATACCAATCCTACCTAAACATCTTGTGGATTATTTACTTGCTCCTATGCCGTTCCTAATTGGTGTTCCCAGGACTGTAATGGAAGTGAGTGTTTAAAATGTTTACATTCGTATTGTGGGCAGTGCATAGGATGTTAATCACATAATCAGACTGTTAAAATGAATAGACTGATAAAGAAGGAAGTATAACATACGCAGTAATAGATTTAACACTTTTGTGAATTCAAAAGCTCCTCTTTATCAAATCGGGAAGTCTTATCATTGATATGTCCCTAGTTGGTAATTACAGTAGAGGTTTTAAAAACTATTATTTTTGCAGGATGTAAAAAGTTCAGAAATCGGAGATGTTGTGATATTGGATGTAGACGCGAACGAATTAAAAACACCTTTTCATGATTTAGAAAGTCTTCCACCTGAAATGGTATGTATTACCTTTGAACGTTAGTTTATTAGTAAGAGAAGTCATTGATGATTTTTCCCTTATATCGTAATTATTGTTGTCTATTACAGGTAGTGAGTTTGAAAAAAGCTTTAAGTGATAAACATGCGTTAGGAGATGCTGTATCTAGAGCGTTCCTACGGGCACTGGTTTGTTTAATAGGCGGTTACCGTGATGCTATTAGGTAAGCTAAATACGCAAGTAGATATTGTGATTTTTTATCCTTTTTAAATTGCACAAAATTATGGTAAGTAGGTACTTCTTATGCAATTTAAAGCCCTTTTTGTCCATGTTGGTAGTCTAAAACAATTTACATGTTGTCGTTTGTTCAAGAATCGAGAAAGGTCAACTTATCACATTCAACCCGGAGGCTTTTGTAAGAACTAGAAAGAATATGCAGCCGTTTCTTAGGAAAATTTTACAATCACAAATATTTCAGCAGGTAAGTGACGAAAAATTGTATTGCTGTATTTGAAGGCAATTAGTAGTTTTTGATTGAACGACAATGATAAACTTTTTGTTTACAGTTTATAGATGAGAGGTTAGATTTGCTCAATTCAGGAAGAGGCTTCAACGACGAGTTCGAGGTGGAATGTAATCTATATGCGGAAAAGCTCGGGACGGGAAGTGGACAAAGACTGAAACAACAGTACAGAGACTGGGCTAAGACTGTCAAGAAAGAAGGAGGAGCCTTTTTCAAAACTGTTAAAGACAAGGTATTTAAATGACATCTCTTAAAAGAATATGTAAAATATGGATTTGGTTTTAGATTTATTGTTTGTTTCTCTTGTTTTTGCGTCTCCTCCCCTCTTAGTTTGTTTATATTTTTTACCTAAAAAGTATTTCCCACACATCATTTTCATTTCTACAAGACGAAATTGAAAATTGTTTTCAATTAACGAGGATTTCATCGGGAGAAATATATTTATGATTTATTGTTTGTTGCTTTTATTTAAGTACGTAAAGGCGAAGTAGGTACGTATAGTACGATACCTTATCTTGTACTATTTACCTGTTTTGTTTGTTTTGTTTTACCATATTTTCCATGTTTTGTGTCGTTTCTATAAGTTATTGTTTCAGGCATTGGTAATTGGTAATGGGTTATCTAAATATTACAGCGAAGCATTAACATGTAATATTTAAAAAATCTTGATTATATAATTTATCAAATGAAATATAAACAGTCAGTCTAGAAACTAGGTATTCAATTTTTATACCTTTGTCTGGATGCTTTATGTATCTTCATGTCTGAATTAAAATTATCTGATGTCGAACTTTTTAGTATTAAATGTATTTGTGTGAATTATTTTTAACATAAACCCATGTTTGTGATTGAAAAGCTCGTCCCCATTTAGTGTGAACGCATTATAGCGATTGACTTGTCGTATGATCACGATCGCTTTTAATTGTCACACAAGTAAAGTGTTAGGGTTAGCGCGCACTAGTGACTTTTGTTTCCGTGATTGTTTTGTCACTCTTATCAAGTGCGCGCATGTTACGACGTGACAACTGGGTGATTAAATCAGCGTCTCCATACAATACAGTCACGGTGACAAAAGTCACTAGTGCGCGCTAGCCCTTATGTGCCATTGCTATTTGTTGCGTAACGAGCAAAGTCTTTGGGTTACTAAATGTGCGCATGCTGTAAGTACTGAAATTGTTTGGCTTATAATTGTGCATATTTTCAGGCGAACCCCGCAATGCAATCAGCCGTCAAAACGGTGAGTGTAGCGCCCCTTATTCGGCCAAGTTTATTCACAACTTTGTGGAAGTATTTGTGCGCGTTTGTTTAATTTATATTTTGTAAAATTGCACTTAAGAAATCTTGATAATATTTACTCGTAAATGCGAGATATTCAAATAACACTTTCATGACTGCCAAGAAAGAGTATGGTTTTTGTCATATTATTGAAAACCTTGCATTTATTTGCTGCTATTTGGGTCTATGTTAAATCATTGATTATTGTTATAACTAGCTTTATAAATATGTGTCTTTCAATATTATAAAATATATTTATATGTACTTATATAATAATTTTGTAGTATTAATTCTAATGAGTGTTATATATTTGTAATTTGATCTTAGTAACTGAATATATTATATCTTTTCTACATATTTATAAGTATACAAAACTGCCTATTATTGTTTATTCGCATTTGTATATCGTAATACGTTTTTGTGGTACTGATTTTATGTACATCGTTAACTAACTTAGAGGTGTGCTTATTAATTGTCTATTTTGTATATCTCTTGTGTCTATTAGAGTTTACTTAAGTATATTATATGTGTAATAATATTTCATGTACCAAACAATATTATGTATTATGTTGAGCTCTCCAACGCCACAAAGTTGTGAATAGAACATTTTACAACCAAAAATTTTAGCACATGGGTTTCATATATTCACTGTTATATTTTTAAATTGTTTGTGTATTTATTGCATGCAACATATTGTTCCGTTCGTCATTATAATAATGTACTTGGTGTTTAGAACCCGAAACTAACTTTAATTCAAAATGTCTACTGGTCTATCGTTGCAGGTACGACAAGGTGGTAAAAATATGAAGTCCGCGGTAAAAGGCTTGAAGAACAAAATACCTAAAACAGGTTCACGGCCATCTTCTATTAATACTACAGATGATAGCAGGTATTTTTTTTAATAAAACACAGTTAAGTACTAATAAATAGATCAGATTAATATAAACTTTATTATAAAACTTATTTACGTTCTCAGTAGATGCAAATTCATTTAATATTTTTTCGAGGCTTTTGCGTGAAGACAGTAGCGTTGGATTATGTTTTGTTGCATTTTTATTGTAATCTTAAAACCGGAGTCACATGTGCGTATTATTGTAGATATTCGTGCGGCTCAGTGACACCCGTGTCGTCGACATCTTCGGAGTCGTCTCCGGCGCACGGCGGCACGCCGCGAGACCAGGCGACGCTTCCACTCGACCTCCTCACTGAAATGGAGTTCCTATTCAAAAACAATGACAAAAGACGGGACAGCTTTCCCAACAGTTCGCACAATAATGATATTAGCTTACCGGATAAAGCTGTGAGTATACCACGAATGTATAACTTAGCATTTAATTAAAGATGGTTGCATATGTCCTGTTCATATTTTAATGATTAATTTTGTCTTTTGAAAATACTTGAATGTATAACCTTACTTACTCAAGTACTTGAATACTTGAAACTATTTCGTAGAGATGAATTATTTGGTAATTTATTTTCAATCCTCTACAAATTATTTGCTTCATAATTTTGATCAAATCAAACATACCTATTCATTCAAACAGCCTTACTTTTCTGATTTATTAGTAAATAAAAGGTACTTACTTAATAAAAAAACGTTTAAAGTGTACAGTAAGTGCTTCCAACTAAGGAATACATTTGTGTAATTAAAGAAATATTAGAATAGTTTTGGTCTTGACGCAATTAGTAGAAAGCTATAGTTATTGGCTTGTAGCGTGCACGCATTTTGTTGAGTTAGGTCATTCAGAACATGTAAAGAAATATTCAAGGTCTGCGTAGATAAAAGCACCGTTTTTGGGGTACGTATTGTCCAATGTCGATAAAATAAAAATCACAATTAAGTGGCTGGAAGTCTTTTACACTTTTGGCGTCAATCACGTTTTCATCGCACGTCTCTCCGCTCTCCTCGGTCAAGAATCCTTCGCCTGCCTTGAATCTTTCTTAGCTTGTATTCATTATTTTTAGTAATCAGAAATAGTTGCTCGTTTATATTTGGTGATGTGCATTTCTATCTAAATTGACTTTTAATAATATAATTTCATTTCTCCAAATTTTCATGTATCTAGAAGCATGAATGAATGTGTATTCCTTCTTTTATTAAGTTTGTACAATCACATCACCAATTATGAACACAACCACCCTTAAAAGTCGGAAATTTATTGCTGAATATATCAGATGTTTCATTGCGTTGGCATTATTATCTCTAAGAATGGGAAAACAAATATTCAAAATGTCAATTAGTAATTTGTGATTTAGGGTAAATAAATTTGATATTTCATCAAATTTCCGACTTCAAACTTATTGTTTAACTGTTAACCGGTTACGCTTTTTTTAGAATCTTTATTTGACATGACATGCTTTGTCTTTAGTCTTTTCCGACATGACACATTGTTCTCCATGAGAGCTAAAACAGCATGACCGCTCCTTCGAGCACTCTGGCACATTATTTACATTTTATTTTGCAGAAAACTCTGTCACCAAGTCTCCCACCCCGGTTACCGGAACGTCCCAAACTCCCATTCCGCTATCCAATCATTTCCACGAGGAAACTAATTGATATAACGGACGCGCCGGTGCCGCCGCCGCGCGCCACGCCCGCGCCTGCCTACAACGCGCATTTCGTCAGTAACATCACTAAAAACGACATGGACGATGCTACAGACTTCCATACGAGCACTATATGCTTCACAGAAGGAAAGGATAAGGCTAAACTGAAATTGACTATGTCTACAAACCAGAAAAAAAATCCGCAACCGCTTGCGTTGACCCCATGCAACGGCAATGCGAACAATGATTCCGTAGGCAGTAGGCAGCAAGAGTCTAGGTTAGTCAGGCCGGGCCCGGGCGGCTTCCGGTTGCCACCTCTAACGCCCTTCAGAGACAAAATGAAAGAGGTAATTGTGTTATGTGCATTTATTCTGATAACATTTGTATATAGGTACTATATTTGAGAGGTCGTATTATTGACATCGTGAGCGCAAAAATAGTTGAGTTTGTTTGGCTTTGATATGGGATTTCATTAGTGATGATAAATTAAACCATGTATTTATTTTTAACATAATAATATCAAATGGATAACTTATTGTTAATATTTTTTATTAATATATTCTAACATAGCAAGTTTGTCCCTTCATTCTTTACGGAATCACAAGTATACATTGGAACCCTAATCCCTTTCCCCCGTATGATGCACTAAATCGGGTTGATGGATTTTCTAATTATTTTTTTATTTTATTTTAGCAAAACTATGGTCTACTCTTACTGTAATCAAACCTAGTTAGAGGATTTATAGCATCTAAACTACATAATTAGGGATCGATTTAGGTTGGCCGTCCAATAATGGTATGATATTAGTTAGATACCTACGATCGAGCGATCTCCCGAACATTCGCATCACGTATATTCAATTGGGTTTACGTAAATAACATTTTATTGTTTTTTAATTACTTCATGAATTCGAAGCGTGTCTTGTGACCTGTGCGCTTCAACTTGTCCGCCATTAAGGCCAACAGTGACCGCCACGTCACACCTAACTCTACCAAGCACGCTTTAGTACGATATCTTAGTCATTTTTAATTAATGCACCACTTAGTCATTGAATGGGTACTTTCACATTTTCACAGTGCTGTCTGTAGGCATTACCTGCTGGTATTATAATTTTAGTTTTAGTTCGCTATACAAAATCTGCACAAGCGCAATGTTATCGTTAGTGAATTTAATGATTTATTTTATTCTTTTAAAATAATGGCCAGCTATAAAAAAGTAGTAAACATTCATATAACTATATTAAGTAAGTATCTCAAATACTTACTTTGTGTTTTAATTATAGTTACCTTGTGATATGTAATTGTGCATACCTACTAGTTTACTAGTTTTTTATCTTTAAGTTACGATTATATTAGGGTTTGTTACTTGTAGAACACAATTCATATACTCCATTCATTTCTGTCAGTTTTATAATACGGTACCTATATGCTTGTCTTATGGATGCATGTTTTATTGAGTATAAAGTAAACAAAAACCGCGCTCCTTTCTGGATTTAAAGGGAAATGCTATTGTTATTTTTATTTTATTACTTTGGGTTTGATAATGGAATCTCAAGTAATAAATTGTACAAAATTTTCGGTACCGACAATGCTATCTAAACTTCTACATAAAGTATTGAAAATTAAATGACAAAATGAAAAGGAATATGTGTCTGTGCGTACTTAATGTACTTATTTCTTTTTCAGTCTTGTGGCTCAGATAGTGATCTCATAAAACTCGACGACTCTCCGACAAACCTAGAAGATTTTGATCCACTGAAGCGAGACAAAAAAGAGAAAAGTGAACCGATCAGATCTGCCACGGATAGTGCTCTTTTACACGAGTATGGACTAGATTTTAGTCAGTTCGGGCTCTTAGAATATACACCAGGCTCGAGTGCCAAGTCCGGCGGAACCACCGGCACTACGGGGGTTCCAAAAGGATGGACTACTTTTAACTAAAGTACATATTTCATTTTATAATTTTACACTTGTTGAGTAAAATGTATGGGTACCTATAAATCGCGTACAACTTGAAAATATAATGTATTATATTAGATTTTGTAGTGTAACTCGTAAATAATTTATGTTTTTGTATAAAATCAATTAATATACTTCTGTTGTACACATGTGCTATTTAATACCTGAATATTTTTATTATTATATGTAATAATGTACAGTCAGCATCAGATATATGGTAGCGGTCAAGGTATTCAAATATTTCGGAGCAGCATTAAATTTCGATATGTTCGTTACGATAAATGCGGCCTATAATATCGGAACATATAAAACCTCACAAATTTAGGATCAGAGACTGTTTAATAAGTTCGTTACATACAATCAGGTAATGATATCGGAACGAAAATAATCGTCAATGGTCAAGATGTCAAACAGTCAAGATGATCATAAATATCGGAACATTTATGGAAAATGTACTTTAAGTCTGTGCTACATAGTACACATTTGAACTCGGTACTACCTATATTGACTTGTCAACGTCAAGAATATAGAAAACATGAAGAACACAAATATAACTACACGCGTTAAAAGAGTTCGGACATGAAAGATAATTACCAAGTAGGTTCTAGTACTTGATCAACAATTCAATCGTGATAGATACTTAGGTATACTAATAAAATAATTTTAAGTACCAACAACAACAAGTTTGCTATTTTATTATTTACTTACTTACTTATTGTAATATTTATTCTTTGTAATTTTCTTTTGTTGTAGATTCTACAAAGTTATTGTTCTACAATGTAGAACAATAACTACTACTACACTGTTTATACCTACCAAGTGTAAAAGGACTTTTACCATTTACTTTACCATTGTTCCGTGAAAGGAAAGACATACAAAATAATAATGCTATTTTCATCCATAAAAAGTAGAAAATAAATAACGCACTCTCATCAGATTTGAACCCACGACTATGTGCTTTAATAGTCAAAGGACTATCAACTACGCCATTAAGTATCTGACATCGTTTTATCGAAATTAAGCTAATCATTCTACGCCCTTCAATTTTGACATTGCGTCAAAAGAACTTTTATATAGGCATTTAGTTTGGTAAGAATATTTGTTGTATTTGAAAGAGACAGTCACAATGACACTCTTTTCGGTGAATGTTACTACAAATTATTGATAACTTCGTGGGTCCAATCTCAAGCATTTTAAATTGTATTACACAGACTTAAAGTACATTTTACATAAATGTTCCGATATTTGTGACGATTTATATGTTCCGATATTTGTGACGATTTATATGTTCCGATATTATAGGCCGCATCTATTGTAACGAACATATTGAAATTTAATGCTGCTCCGAAATATTTGAGTACCTTGACCGCTACCATATATCTGATGGTGACTGTACATATAGATGTCATATCAAATTGCGATATTTCCTTACTAGGCGGATTTATTTATTTTTATTTAATGAACATTCAGTAACTTTGTGCTGATAATACTAACTAAATCATCACAATGTCCGACAAAGATTCCCTTCTTTCCACTCGCTAGTGGAGTGCATAAAGATTTTATTCAGGGATTCGAGCTCGTTGACTGTTTTATTGGTTTTCTGGGATATCTTTTCATATTTTGGGCAGTCTTTGGTGAATATTTTTACTAGATAGATACACAAATGTCATGTAAAAATAACATTCCTGTTGTATCTAATCTACCTTATTGTCCCACTGCTGGGCCACGCCACGACCCTCTTTACCTGCCACGTCTTCCAGTTCTTTATTGAATATAATTGGTTATTTAAGTATAATATGTGTGGTTGGCTTAAGATGCCGTAATTTGTGTAGCGGGACTAAAATGATTGATTAAAGGTTTAATATTATTTGTTATGTATTTATTTAAATGTTTGTCAACGCTTTTTGTTGAATGATGAATTTTGTGCGAGACGAGCCATTCCGCCTAGTAGGTAAACCATCACAAGTGGACCTCCCCATCGTCGATGATATACCTAATGGTTAAAATCTTCAAGACATGGACGTCCATCGTAAATAAATCAACAATTAATGCATGATATTTGTATATGTGTAATAAATGTTAATATACGTACCGTAGTCTTAGAATAAATAGAAATCGCTGTGAAAATATGATCTAGACTTATTCAGTGCTGTATACGCACGACTCAATTACTACGCTTCTCTGAATTAATCGTATGCTTATATATTGTAATTAATTAAAAATAGTATAAGTTATAGACGGGAAAATTAAAAGGGCGCCTGGCCGACAACTTTAATGGCGATTGATATCAGGTTGATATAATTATATTGTATATGTTACGGGCAATGTGATTAATTGGGCATTATGCATAATGCCCAATGTAAGCGGGCAATGTGATA
This sequence comes from Anarsia innoxiella, assembly GCA_947563765.1. Taxonomy (NCBI): domain Eukaryota; kingdom Metazoa; phylum Arthropoda; class Insecta; order Lepidoptera; family Gelechiidae; genus Anarsia; species Anarsia innoxiella. The sequence goes on from OX387390.1 coordinate 8,208,078, forward strand.
AATACTGTGCAATTAATCAAATTGCCCGGGCATTATGCATAATGCCCGTCACCTATTGGGCAGAGTGATAATAAACTTGTTTCAGTACTTTTTATTATTTTACAATGAAACCTTATCTCACCTAAACCTAACTGAAAGTCAAATAAATATGTAGGTATTATGAAACTCAACATTCTCATCATTTCTTCATAGGTTAAGTTGGGTTTTAGTTTAGGTTAGGCCACTCCGGGCTCTCTGATTGGTCTCAAAGGGTAACATGCGCTGGTTTCCCTAAAATACTGCCTAAATCCCTAAAATACTACTTTCCTAAAATATGTGGAAGGGGTTGATGGCTGGCACATGTGTTGAGACCTGTGTGAAAGTGCTGCTGTGATGGCCGGTCATGTACCTATGTGGATTGTATAAAGCTAAGCTTTTCACTTTTCAGCTTCCCATTTACTTACCTATACCTTGTTCTGGATATTGCAGGGGCAATTTTTTTATTATTTGTTAATTGATTTAAGCTCTATTGAAATGTAAATTTTAATGTTTGTTTCAGTGTTTTAGCCTAAAAATTTGTAATACTTAAATTGAAAAGGGTAACCCAAAAGAGCTTCTTGCTAGGTTTTTCTCTGGCGGCACTCTTGCGAATCTAGCAATAACTTTAAAAAATGACCCGTTGAAAGTGTTGTCAAACCTAACCTACAGGATTAAAAGAATTTCATTTTCATTCTCATTCTCATTTTCATTTTATAGTTTTTATAAACTTTGGACATTTGCTTCGTCCCAAATTTACGTACCTTTTTTTTTGTTTTGGTTTGTTGGGTTTGGTTTGTTGCCGTAAAGTTGAGTTCCAATTTTTGGTACAGTTGTTTTTATACTTATAAAATAGCATGATTAAAAAAAAGTATTTACCCTAATAATAACAAAAAGGATAGGTACCTAATAATTATTATAAATGCACTATGTTAAATTTTCTAACCTTTTACAGGAAGATTGAGTAGGTCATATAAGTAGTACAGTCAGCATCATAAGTCGATGACCACATTCAGTTTTTCATAAGTAATATACACCATTATTAGACATAAATCGCTTAGCAAAAAATACTCCACAGTTAAATGAACATCCAATAAGGTTCAAAATTAACTAAACATTACATTGCCAAAAAATGCTAATCATTATTATTTTCAAAAGTATCTTCAAATCTGACTTTACAAAAGTCACTGAACACAATAAAAAAAAAACACAATTTGTATGAAAATTACTTTACGGCGCACCGAAAATATTCTAATTTAATTTGTTTTTGTGTATAAAAACAAATATTTAGTTATTAAAATTATATCTAGATTTGTTTAATTATCTAGATATGAAAGAAAGAAAAATATTTTTTGTTGAAATTATGTTTATCTATTAATTAATTTTTTTTTTTGTTTGAATAGTATAACATAAAGTACCTATGTATGTCGAATGATAAGGTTTTGATTTGCTATCATTAAAAATGGAAACATTACAATAAAAGTGTCACAATTTACATTTATTTATCTACAGGTTTCTTTATTTACCTATATACAGGGTGGCCCGTCGATTGACGTCCAAAAGGAAAATTTGGATTCCTCGTGTCGTGGGGTATCCGAATCACCCCCATGTATGTTACGCGATTTTTTACAATTTCCGAGTTATGACGTGTTTTCTGATTTTTTGAGATTTTTCAACCAACCACCCTAAAAAGGTTCGTAGAAAAAAAATACAACACTTTTTCATAAAAAAATAATAATATAAATAATGAATGAAATAATAAATATTAAAAAATATTTTATGCATAAAAGTACGGGTCATGAAGCATCTGATACAAAAATAAAATTATGAAAAAGTGTTGTACTTTTTTTTCAACGAATCTTAGGGTGGTTGGTTGAAAAATCTCAAAAAATCAGAAAACACGTCATAACTCAGAAACCGTAAAAAATCGCGGAACATACATGGGGGTGATTCGGATACCCCACGACACAAGGAATCCAAATTTTCCTTTTGGACGTCAATCGACGGGCCATCCTGTATACCTATGAATGAAAAATAAAAATAAAAATTTGCAGTTTAGTGACTTTTGGTGTTTAATATGTTGAGTAATTTTTGTATAAATTACTTATAACGATTGCAGATGACAGAAGAAACACATTTTTTATTGTATTCAGTGACTTTTGTCAAGTCAGATATATGAAGACACTTTTGAAAATAATAATGATTAGCATTTTTTGGCAATGTAATGTTTAGTTAATTTTGAACCTTATTGGATGTTCATTTAACTGTGGAGTATTTTTTGCTAAGCGATTTATGTCTAATAATGGTGTATATTACTTTTGAAAAACTGAATGTGGTCATCGACTTATGATGCTGACTGTACGTTTTACATCATCTTCATTATAAAATGCCGAAATTATGAGCATTTTTTCCTTTTGATATGCAACACGTACGTAAAGTTTCTAAAAACTTAATTGTATTGAAGTACTTAATAATATAACATACGAGATGCCAAATTATTTATTTACTCTAGTTCATTATTCTTAGTTGCAAAAAATGCAAAAACCTAAATTCTACCTAAAGCAATGACCTAAAATTTCTAATTAAAAAAAATGTCCACCATTAAGTCTCTGACAACGTTTCAAAAATTTGGCGACTTTAGAATTATCGCAACCTACAATTATCAAGTTAACGGACTATTATTATCAAATTGCCCAATGGTCTTTGGGCATTATTCATAATGCCCGGGCAATGTGATAAATAGCACAGTTTTGAAAGTAATTAATCACATTGCCCAATACAGCTGGGCATTATTCATAATGCCCGGGCATTATTCATACTGCCCGCATTAATCACATTGCCCGTAACTTATATATTGAACACTACTTCTGACAAAAGTAAACTCATTGGTTTTACGGTATTTAATAATATAAAAACAAAGACCGTGAAAAATCAGTACCAATAAGCCCTAAAGAGTCGTTATCAGAATATTTTGTCATTGTGTTTCATTTGTTTCATTCAGTATTTTAGGCCAAATTTTAATAGAATAGGCGCACAACTATCACACACCATACCTGATTAACATTTCATGTACTCGATAACGAATAACACATTATGATTCGGAGAACTATATTATATATTTTTAGTGTGGAAATAGAGACATGTCTTTTAAAAAATGCTGTATTTCTAAGTAACAGCTTATAAAACCTACATGCTGCATTTTAAATCTGTTGTCGTTTTTCATATGGTGAAACCTATTAAAGTTTGGCGCTATCGTTTTTTTAATCGATTATAAATACTTGTAAATTACTATGTACCTTTATTGATTTCTGAACAATCTTGCATTGTAGTCTCAGTCTACCATCACAGAATACTTGGTACTCTAATTGTTGCTTGTTGACAGAGCAAACTACTTTGTACTTTATAAACTCCGCTCGTGTGACTTCTGTTCAAAGTGTTTGCACGTGCTACACGTGGCGGCGGCGGGACTCACATTGAACTTTATCATAACTTCTTTCTTAGTTTATTTGCATTGAGCATTGAGGCTCTTCATTTCATATGCTAAGGATGCTGGATCTGTGTGACTCATTAAACTTTTTTAAGACGGCTTTACTGTTGTTTTGACGCCTTTTTTGTTAAAAACTATTTAAAAACTAAGGAATTTAAAGAAGTACGAATCATATATTTTGTTACTTATATTAACGCATGAACAAAACACATTTTTAACTTATTTAAATGAAGAGCATGTTTAGCATTTTATTAAATTCGATCACTATGTATACTATCATATACCTACTACATTATTTATAATAACTAATGCAGAATCAAACACATCGAAATACCTAATGATAAGCAAAATTAATAGTTCTCGTTTAATAAATATCTACAATCATAATTGAAAACAGCGCCTGGTGCGTCACTCTTAGAAAATACATATTAAAATTACTTTATTTATATCAATGAAACATCACATAATAAAAATGAAATATATATTTACAACTTTACAATGATTTATTCATTTCCCTAACCATATTTATTTCCATTACCTTATGCGGTTGCTTTGCAGCCCACAAAAAATCTTCGTACTTATGCAATCACTATGTTCTATCTGTCTGTGATTGAGAAAATTCTCCGCATACACGAATCACTCCAGCCAGATTGTAATAACAGGATTCTAGTTTCAACCCGACGTGTAATAAAGGCCCTGAGTCCGGCATGCGGCAAACGTAAAATGACCTCTACACCTACTAACCTTCATTTCAGATCTTTTAACAAACCTATGTAAATAAATTCATTGTTAATCATTGCTACCCCGAAATAAGTTTAACAAAATAAAACCTTAATTGTTACCTACAGACAGACATTTCATGACAAACCTTTGGCTTGCTCTTACTTTATTACTCTACTCGTATTTATATCTACTTACCTAAATAAATAGATATCTATCTATTTATCCACTTATAATACGAGTAGTAAGTACCCATATCGGGCACGTAACATGCTTGACAATTAATGGTACATTAGACAAGTAAAGCTACAAGGAGATGCCCTGAAAGGTTTTCTCTGGGGAAATCATATGAGGTTTATCTTTGAGCCTGTTTTAGGGAAATGTTCGGTCCTTTCGGATATCTACATTTAGAATCCTATACGTGTATAACGATATGTTGCCGTGTTGGTATGGGAAACGAAATGAAACGTTCTATAAACTAAAATTATTTTATTTTCCTTAATTAACACTGACTGCATAAAGGTTAAGTTATCTTTTCGGGGAACAGTCACTTAAGAGGCTTATTACTTTGTTAGTAGTTTTTATAGTAGGTAGTTAATTATCTTTAGGTAGATAAAACTAGGGTAGTCCCACGAGGAACTAGTTTACTTAAAATTTGGCGTTCTTCGACCGTAAATGTTGTTAAAATTATTGTAGAGTGGTAAGTTCTTCTTTTCATCTTGACCATACTTGGCGAGAAGAGCTGGCCATTTTTTGTCGCTGTCTGGATTGTTTGGGCTGGATTCTATCCGCTGTCGTATTTTAGCGGCTTTAGCGACTACCTCGGAGTTGAGCATGTTCTCTAAGTATCGTAGCTTGTGAGGCAGAACTATTTTGCAAACCTGGAAGTGCATAGCAAAAGTTAGAGACTTAAATTGTTTGCTTCACATAGGTAATATACCTAGTTGATCTAACTAATCCGAACTTTAGCATCTGCAGATCATCAAGTTGTCTGAACAGCTTGATATCTACTAATAGGTACTAATAATACCTATGTAGGTACCAAGGTGAATTACGCATCTACGAGAGATTCTCACAGAAAGATATGGGTGTTTTACCTATAGGATTGGTATGAACGGATTAAAAGTTCATTAATAGTTATTTGTTTTTTGTTAATGCAGCCCAACTACAGATAGATAGTGCGGGCCTCTACAAGTGCGGCACTTGTCTTGCACTTGAAGTAGTGGAGGTAATAACTAATTTATATCTACCTATTTTACATGTAACACATCCTTAGTATGAATAAAAATCAGTACCTATCTATTTAATTCATTTGTTTATTAAAAAAAAACTTGGTTTGCAGTAATTGATGTGCAAATAATCTGGATCACGTTAATCAATTAAAACATAAACGGCCATCGCAATAAAGGTAAAATAACTTATTTTAAAGATTTTGAAATATGGACCACAATTTTATTAAAAATTTAACACTATTCGTTGCTCGTTTAATATGTTAGCGAACAATACAGTTAACAATGCCTTACATTGCTAATCGATTTAATTAAAGCTGTTTTGCTGTTCATATGTTAATTTTCTGTGATTTCATGAATTACCACCGGTCACGGTTATTCATATACCTAACGCTTAAATCAAAGTATGTATTATAAAAACAAAGAAAAATATAACTTAATAACTGCACTCATCCTTATTTATTTTTATCGTAGCACGGCGGCGTGGCAATCGCTAGCAAGATCTACTTACAAAGTGATGGTCTTCAAAGAAGAATTAGGTCAACATTGGATATAATTAGTGCAAGTGTTAGTGCATCATGAAGTTGGTAAGTAAACTTTCCTTTCCTAAGTATTTATTAAACGTAAAATATATCTATCTGTTACTTAGGTTTTTATTTCGTTTCTCAGCAATGTTTTGAGTTAATCTTATAGATATGAACTTAGGTAAATAATTTATATTATCAAGATGCTTAAATATTATACAGGGTGTCCCAAAAATAGGCCTGCAAACTGACACTGGAGGTAGATGGACTTAAGGTGCATCAAGTAAGCCTAACATGCCCATAGAAAAGTCTTATGAGTATCGAGTCAGACCCGTTTTAGTGATTTTTGAAAAAAGAACCACTTTTTGATGGTTTTTGTATCAGAGAGCGATTAGTATTCAATTAATTATAAAGAAAAGTACGTTAACGGCTTCTTCGATAGTTGCTTATGATATGGCGAAAACAATTCGTTGATGATTAAAGTGGAACATCGACAAATTAACTGTCAAAGTTAATTTTAATTCTCTCCCAAAAACAATAGCTCGACTTTGAGCAGCTGCCACGAAAAAAATTTACTCTGAACTTAATGAACAAATGTTTTTAAAAACTGCCTTGTGCTATTCCGAATCCAGAATGGTATAACATGTATTGCAAAAACAACAAATTCGGGGTATTAGACATCGAAGACTTACCTAAGTCGGATTATTTCAAAAACTTAGAAGTTGAGTTAAGGTGGTTAAATTGACAAAATCGAGTAGTTAAGAGAAGTAATCTAGTAGGGCGTCTGTTTTTCAGCCTAACAAAGTAATAGGGAGTGATAAAGGCAAAAACTAAGTCGCTCTTTGAACCAAAATAGTCTAATGCACCAAAACAGGTAGTATTTGAATGGTGCCAGATTAGACATGGGTTTTTTGGGAACATGGGGACGTGCTTGACCTTGAGCTCTTGAGCAGCTTCGAATACTGTTTGCCGATATTCAGAACAAATCTCGTTGATGACCATGAGGAGATAAGGCCATAATTCTAACATAAGATGACACTTGTGCATAATGTTCAGGAGGAGATAATTTGAGCACTGTTTTGTAAAAAAAATCGCCAGGTGCGAGTCGGACTCGTGCGCAAAGGGTTCCGTATCATTCATTAGAGTATTCTGTAACTACTTCAAGTGTCTTAATAGCCATTACTAATATCGAGCAAAATTATCACATTTGTTGTATGGGAGCCATCCTTAATTATTATCATTATTCTATTTTTAGTATTTTTTGTAATACCAGCAATGATAATACATCATTTGTAATAATTGCAACGCTCTAGCCATACCGGTTCATGAGATAGAGCCTGGTGGTGACAGACGGATGGAAAGACCGACCCTTAGTAAGTACCCAAAGTATAAAAATGGAACCCTAAAAAATAATAAGATACGTTCATAATAAACCGTTTTTTAATATCCCCTTATTGATTTCCCCATGTTTCCACCAAACCCATGTCTAATCTGGCACCGTTCAAATACTATCTGTTTTGGTCCATTAGACTATTTTGGTTCAAAGAGCGACTTAGTTTTTGCCTTTATCACTCCCTATTACTTAGTTAGGCTGAAAAACAGACGCCCTACTAGATTACTTCTCTTAACTACTCGATTTTGTCAATTTAACCACCTTAACTCAACTTCTAAGTTTTTGAAATAATCCGACTTAGGTAAGTCTTCGATGTCTAATACCCCGAATTTGTTGTTTTTGCAATACATGTTATACCATTCTGGATTCGGAATAGCACAAGGCAGATTTTAAAAACATTTGTTCATTAAGTTCAGAGTAATTTTTTTTCGTGGCAGCTGCTCAAAGTCGAGCTATTGTTTTTGGGAGAGAATTAAAATTAACTTTGACAGTTAATTTGTCGATGTTCCACTTTAATCATCAACGAATTGTTTTCGCCATATCATAAGTAACTATCGAAGAAGCCGTTAACGTACTTTTCTTTTTAATTAATTGAATATTAATCGCTCTCTGATACAAAAACCATCAAAAAGTGGTTCTTTTTTCAAAAATCACTAAAACGGTTCTAACTCGATACTCATAAGACTTTTCTATGGGCATGTTAGGCTTATTTGATGCACCTTAAGTCCATCTACCTCCAGTGTCAGTTTGCAGGCCTATTTTTGGGACATCCTGTATAATAGCCTCATTTTTGTCTTGCCGGTTAGTTAAAGATGTACTTATTTAAATAATTTTGGACAGTCGTATGAAATGCAATAAAAGCGTGAGTTCCTACGTATACAGGAGACTAAAAGATTGCAAAGGGATTAAGTAACGGTGAAAGGTAGAAAATAAATGTATGAACAAATACTTAAATATTAACTTACCTAGTTACCACTAAAAGTACTGAAAGAAGAATAGCAGTAGGTTCTACTTAGATAGTTACATGAGCCACCAACTAATCAAACTTTAAAAAGCTACGACTGAGTTACGAATATCAGAAAAGAGGCACAACTTCTTTTCGTTATTTTACGTTTTATTAACTTATCTAATGAAGTTGGCGCGTTAACACTTTCTCGTTAAATTATTCTAGAATATTACCAGAGTACTAAATTTGAAAGTGAAGATAAAAGTTTTGAATTTTTGTATTTTTTGATTAGTTCGCCATGTAACTTAGTGTTAGATAGAACTTAGAATTTTACTTACAATCTCAGAAGAAAGGTACAAAATGAAAGTGGTAATAATTAAAGCTTTAAAATACGCCATGGCGGTTAGGTAACTATGAACACAAATAGCCGAATGGTGTAAACCGAGTCGTTACGTCTGTTATCGACGCCAAGTGTTTACTAAACTATGGCTTATGTGTTTATGAAATAGGGGTAATAACAAAGATGTAGGTATGTCGTTACTCTTGTATTATTTATGTAAATGTTCTTTGGTTGGCGTTAGGTGCTTTTGTATGTTTTCTTTTTATAAACGCGAGCAGTTTTATCGAAGCGTGCGTTGTACGTTTTAGAAAGCTGGCAGGATTTTTATGTTTTCTGGCAAAAGTAGCGACCGTTGACAGGCCTGGGATTAAACCTAACAAAGCCAAACTTTGTATTGCAATTTTATACTATGGCTTATAGTGAGCTGCATGTCAAAGTTTTTTTTTTCAGACCAGACCTATTTGTTCACATAGAAGGTGTGTTAATCGGGCCCGATTGTCAATAGTGCTTTTAAACGCTGAGCTCTCCTCAACACAGCAAAATCCTCTCCGTCCGGAACGGAACTAGCGTGTCCCGCCCGGATATTTACATCCGCGGCGGCTATCGCGGAGCTTCCGAACCGAATCTGTGGGTACCTATAGATTTTGCCATTATGCAACTGCATTAAATGTTTACGTATTGGTTGCGAGTTAATATACATAATTGAATAAAGAACTGAAAATTAGGTACTTTCCGCACAAAATCGGAAAATGCTGCGTCTACTAATTTGTAGATAAACGAAAATACGACACTTACTTACATATATGTAATTTTTGTGCATAAATATGATCGTACCTTCAATCAGGTTGCATATTTCGATACCTTAGCTAGCCAAATCATAACATTCGAGCTTAATTGTTTTTAACTGTCAACGTATCACAACTTATAAATATTTGTGCGATGTTTGGGTTATGAAGTTGGTACCTACTTATTCTGTTTCGTTTGTTACGTAAACTACATGGAAGATGCTGGGAATATTATTGGAGGGCACAATCATTTAAAATAACATCATTTGAAGATATTGATTCCTTTATGAGCTTATTGTACTTACTTAATTGATTTCGCCCTGGGTACCGGACGCGTCCCTTGTGATTTTCAGTTCATTGGTTAGAATACATTACCTACCAACCTATATCTACTCGTAGCTGCCCTGCCTAGGTATAACTACTGTCTATTTTGGTATACAATAGGCTTTGAAGCTGCAAATAGTGTCTACAATCCGGAACAAAACTTCATCTAATACGGACAAAAATAAATATACCTAAATGAAAAGACTTTTATTCGACACACAATTTAATGTTAAAATTAGAATTTAAACTAATTTTAAATCGTAATCTCATATGTAGGAGTGTTTATTTATAGTATTATTTAATTTACTTTTATTCAATCACCATAAGGTCGACTGCCTACTTAGTACTTACAAATTCTACTTAGAGATTGTCCCAAAATTATTATCTATGTATGTATTTTTTCGCCAACAGTTTTGTTTTTAAAAGTACCTACCTATAATGTTACGTATCGCGTTTTTTATTTTTAAACACAGTACCTGGGTGGATCTTCAAGAGGTCGAAAATTTATGTCTCGCCCTATCATTCATAATTGTAAAAGAAATTCAAAACTTTTTATAGTTATTCTACTACCTAAATAAATGAAGTAAAAAGTTATCAAAACCGTTCAGTGATTGAATAGCAGAAAAACAAGCTATTAGAAAAAAACGCTAGAAAACCACGATATTTTAGGTGTCGCCTTTACATGATTTTCGATATTTTATATCATAGTGAAAATATTATTAATAATAGAGTAATCCTGTCTAGGAATATATTATTTATCGTTAAACAGGCAAGATATTTTAAAGAAAATAAATTTAAAAAGTAGGTGGTAAGTTAATTAAAAATTAGTTCAAACAATGTTCAAAAAATATTCGTCATTATTGGTAACACGTTTACTTAGCATGATTAAAAAAAAACGGAAAGCACCCGAAGCGTCACGTCTAACTTAAAAGTCGCAGCCCCCTCGTACCTAAGTCGAACACCACTCGTCATAGTGAACGGACGCTAATTTTTCCAATGATAATTAATTGAATATCGTTCTCCAAAGATATTCATGCCACGTCGTCATTGGTTTCTTTTGCTGTATTTTAAATATAATGCATGGTAAACTCTTTATTTATTTACCATGGCGAACTTATTAGGGAAACAGATAACGTGTAATGTTTGTTTCATAATTTAATAACCTATTTTGCCAAAATTCCTCATTGTTGGTAACATCATTATTCCCAACATTGTGTCTGACGACGATGACATCTGTCACCAATAATGATTATTTGTGTAGAAAACAATGACGTTTGTTACCAATAATGATTATTTGTATAGAAAACGACTGATGGCAATAAATTATTTTGATGTACGATTATCATTAAAAAGCATGTTTTTCATATACAGGGCATGCTACATCATTTGCAAATGTTGAACTGGCAGAAAAATGGCAGCCCGCACTCCTGGAGGCTCCCATTCTTCATGATGCTATTCCAGCTGCCTTAACTTAAAAAACGAAATAATCTGCCGGGCGCGTCAGCATCTGAAGCAGCTGCCTGCCCATGTGGCCTTAACACTCTTCCGTAGTTGCCTATATGTCCCAACACTGGTGTATAATATGAGAACGTCTCCGACTTGGTTTTTATGAAATGTCAATGAAATGTCTAAAATCGGCGAAGACTTCAAGGTGACATTGGAGACGATTCTCAATGTAAAACTTAATGAGGCTCAATGACAGCAGACTTCGTTATCATCCGCTATGGCAGATTGGGTGTTAGAAGAATGCAGGATATCAATATATCGGCGTTTTAACCTCCTCCCACGAGGTTAACGGTTGAGTCGCTTAAAAACTTCATGTCCAAGGTGGCAATCTTCTTATTAGTTATATACGGCGGAGGCTTTAAATGTTTGGGCAACTGTGTGTCTTGAGCAGCCAAGGGACAAAGGTGTCCAGCGCTCTTGGCACGATCACATGTACAAAGCAAGCAGCCGGATTCTAATGAAGCGGCTGTGGGTAGGAATCTGGCTATGCTTAAGGCGGCATCAAGCCCAGAGTCTGGCCGTATTTGGGCGCTGTAATCAACGAGCTCATTGAGGATAGTAATTTATCTGCGGTTGGATTGTCACGTTTGTGGTACGATTGCGGACTCTTTGGGACATCAAGGGTTGAGTTGTGTCAAGTCAGCTAGACGATTTCCTCGTCACTATAAAATATGCTTAACGAGGTTGAGCGGCGACCCCGGAACCGCCAAGCCTAAATCACACAAATGGCAAGAGGACTGATTGATTAATCCTCATCTCTCGGGAAAGGGGACGCTGTCTAGTTTAGGATGCAACTTGCATAAGTACCTTCGCCATGTCCCACCTGCCTTGTATATGTAGGGCAGCTAGTGCAGCAGCAGAAGGAGCTGCCATACAAAAGCATGCTAAATATGCTCCCTTCCAAGACGAGGTAAGTACCTCTTTGTTCCCGTCGTAGTGGAGGAAAGCGGGACTTGGTGTACGGAAGCTAAGAGTTTGATGCGTGAACTAGGGAAGCGCCTAAAAACAATAGTCGGGACCCTTGCGTAGAATTTTACTGCGCAAAGGTCCCGACTAACCTATTTTCCTCGCTATTCAGTGTGGGAATGCTGCTAGTGTCATAGCCACTTTTGCATCAGGTGCGATTCAGGGTGGGCTTTTGACCTAGCCGTCTTAGCTAATTTGTAATGGATTGCATGTTAACGGTAATTAAGTTGTAGTTAAAAGACAAATAAAAAAGTATTTGAGAATAAATATTTACATCAATAATATAACTCAAACGTCACTGTCGGTAACATTCCGTCATTACATTCGTCACTGTCGGCAACATCCGTCATTATCAGCAACACTCAAATTTTTATATTTGCCAATATTTTCTAAAATATTAAATTCTTTAACGTGTCTTTAATATAATATAGCATATAATTCATGTGTTTATAGATTTAGCTTAAAATAAACGCCATTCTCGGGGTAAAATGTGATTTTTTTTTTTTGTATGAGGAGAATAATCTTGAGTAGATTCACCCACCTAGGTATCATATCACGATCTTTGTAAAATTGTTACCACTCAATCAGTTCACTTTAGCGTAATTACTTTTATGAAACGTTTAAAATATTTTCCCCGCTGCTGAAGCAAATATTGGGAAAAAAATATTGTTTTACTTTGTTGGCAACAACAAATTGTTGCTAATTCCATACTTTAGTTAGTCTATTTAAGCACACTAAACATCCTAGCCAGACACAATATACCTAAGTACTAAAATCGAAAAAAAAGAAGTTACGCTGCGTCAGATAGACTAATTACTCTTTCAGTATATTTCAATCTTATAACAAATTAAGTCCGAATATTATGTAGCTACTTAAATGAATGATTACGACCAACCCTTCGCTGCGTTTTATAGTATAGATAGGTAGGTACATTACTTCGTGTCGTGTTTCGTGGTTGTCAAATTGGGTGAACTGGCCCAGGATAATATCTCCGCAATTTGCACGATCGGGATGGACTGGATATGACAACCTTTTGTATACGAATTCTATACGTTTCGAACATAATTGAATTGTATTGTTACATGAAAGTAAGAGCAACACAAAACCGTTAATTGGGTTCAGGTTCGCTTGATAGACGCACTTCCGGCTTTTTATTTTTATCTCGGTGCTGTTGGTACTATGAATAGAAAATATATTTTAGATTTAGCAAGCAATCACAAAACTTGTGAGATATTAATTTAGTACCTACTTCACTGAATTAATAAGGGAAAGTAGCTATCTAGTACTTAGAAACATCTACTTACCTACCTAAGTACCACAGCTAAGTACCTACCCATTCTTACCTACCCACATCTCTCTTTTTAAACGAGTTCTTTAGAAAACCAATATTGCTCTACAATAGACATACACCCTAACTACCTGTGTATGTAAATACTTATTAGGCACTCGTACCTACTTACTTAAATATTTAATTTTCTCAATAACTCACTCAGTTCAATTAAATACTAAGCACTTATTTGAAATACTTAGGCGAAAGTAAAAAAATTGTTTATTCGTAATACAGAAATAATTACTTAATAATGATGAGCAATTTTAATCAAACAGAGTAGTTATATCCACACTACAGTCAGTACCTACACAGATTGAATTCAATTATAAGTACTTATTTATGAAACGGTGAAAACATTTCGAAGTAGGCAACATGCGGTTAGCAGAATTGAATCGGCTGACCGCATGCCAACATTGCCCGCGTTCAGCTTGAACACTTAACTAATTTAATAACAACCTCCAAATTTGCAAATTCATTTCAGGAATGCAATTTATATCTAATTAATACGTAGCTTCCATTAAGTTTAATAAACTATAAAAATGTAATCTGGTTTTTTAAGTACTTTTATCCATTTATCGTGTACACCTTTGTTAACAATATACATGGTGACTTCAAATTAGTGAACGATAGAAAAGGATATGCATGTACATTTAAAAAAAATTGAACTCCCCATACAAAATGCACCAGCTAGTATGGAGGAACAATTTTTTTTTATGATTTCGAAATGGCCCCGTAGTAAAAGTTTTTTGCTATCACGAGTACTTGCATAACCTTTTCCAACGTTCACTTATTTAAAGTCACCCTATACATACTAAGGGTACTTTTTTATTTCAATAGCACTATTAGACACAATTTAAGTAGGTAGGTAATTAACTTCTAAGTCCACTGCATATACCAATCTTTTCAAATTGGTAAGCTTGATAACGTGAAGTTTTTAAAGTACTATTAGCGAGGTAATAGTTACTGGATAGTAGGTACTTATATTCTTATATTACTACTTGACCCTCTCTCCGTCCTGAGTCCCATTCAGGCAGTCTAGATCGCTTAAATACCTGCCTACTTTGCAGTAGCAATTGAAAGGGACGTAGCATTCCTAGGACCGTGACGTTTTTTTACAAAGCAATAGTTCTTAGAGTAATAAATGATGAGTAGGATTCGCATAATGTTCTTAAGATAAAGGTGCCTCACTTATATCCTTATAAGTATACGTAGATACCTAACCATTCTATACAAGTAGACATGGAAAAGTACCTAGTTAATACAGCAAGTTACAGGAACAGCCGTTAAAATAAGTTATCCTATATCTAAATAAGACGCCCCGTCTTCTTCTAATTTTCTTAAAGTGTCGGCTATGTATAGTTACACTAGGTAGGTACGTTCTTAAGTGTTAAAGTGACTGATCCGTTTTTGGTTTTTAATAATATTTAGTTACGTTCGAGGTGGAAATAATTTTACTACTGAATTACTTTTGTACTGCAGATATATGGGGTGTTGGTAACAGGTAATAAAATCAAACTTTAAATAATAGTAAGTAGAGATTTATTTACTTACCTACTTGATCTTGTAATAATAGGTAGGTACTTAATTCATGCTAACGTTCAATTAACCCTACAGATAGATACCTGGCTAACGTGATGTGATATAAATGACAATAGGTCATATATATCACATGAATATGGCACGAAGTTTAATAGATGAATAATTTTAACGGTGTTCCCTACCACGGGGCTAAGTTGGTAAGACTCAATCGATAGTCGATCTAATCAATGTGTCTTGTACGTTCTTATTCGAGTAGATGTCAAATCCATGTACGTCTGGGAAGAGGTTCCTTATGATGATCAATGTAAGATATGTGTGCCACCGCGAAAGTAACGTAGACAAAATAATGTACCTTTGTGTGTGAGAGTGTAAGGCGGCGCGGCGCGGCTTAGGGCTCTATAGGCGCCCAAACGGGCGAGGACGAGGGGTGAGCGCCTCATTTCTACGTGCATAGTGATGGGACATCATATTCCCAAAATAGGCCCTGCGATCGAACGAAATTATTAATATGATATTTTAATAGTAGGTACTTACCTAAAAGTTAAAACTTTTAAGATCATTGTGTCTTGAGAAAAGTTGTTCATTTTCATGCGAAGATAACGTTTCAAGAATTTCTTGAATACAAACACTGCATTAATAAACAAGAACTTATGTAGGATATTAAATAAATCTACATGAATTTAATAAACAAACTGTACTTCATTGGAACGTGCAGTTATTGTTTGGACAAAACTTAAAAAGCGTAACGGTGGTAATTTATTAGAAAAGACAGCTGCTCTGAGTGTTAATTTTTGAAAAGTAAATTGATCGCTTTTTTATTGATACTTAGAGAATACAGCACCGATATATTCTAGTCCCGGTGGACCTTTAGGAAAGTTGAGACGGGTTTTGGTGGTTTTATGATTGTGCGCGCGTCACTAGAGTGGCTTAGCCGAGTTTAGGGAGCAGTCTGGAGGCGCGTGGGCGGGATTCGGCCGCTTACCGCGCGTCCTCACTCACGCCAGGGCCGCGACCGCGCGAACGCCTGCTCCACACTCGCCTACAATAAATACCACGCGATTCCCGCGTTTCTTCGCGAAAAATAACAAAACATTTTACACAATAGAAATTGTTATTCTACAAAAAAACTTACTCAATATTTAAAGAAAATGCAATAAGATCGAACTACGAAAGTGAGTCGAAATATGATTAGCAAACAATTTGTTAAAAGGAATGTTCTGTAAAAGCTGGTTGCAGCTGTTGAACATCACATTTAGGTAGATTTGAAGGTAAGATTACAGTTTACACGTAGTTTGTTTCAAGTGTTATTTAAAGCCGGCAACATGTTCTTAAGTAACTTTTTGATGTAGATTTAACTCTATATAAGTTCTTGTTTAGCTATATTTTTTAAACTGTTTGAGACAACGAAACTTTGTATAGAAAGAACTTTTGGATCTAATAAAAATTAAGTTTGAAAACTCTTAGCGCAGTTACAGCTACCTGTTTTAATTAACGCATTCGCTTTAAGGGCTCTCTTCTTGGCTTTTTGATTAAATTTTAATAGAATTTAGAGCACATTATTTAAACAGATGTGATCGAGTTGTTTGTTATCATGACTATCTAAACAACGTCAGGTTGGTTTTACGTAAATATAAACTTTGCGAGTTTTTTTTATTTTGTAAGGTTTCATTCTTCTCGGCGCGCTTATTCTATATCGGAAAAAATATTAAGAAGTCAATTTAAGCATTGTGCGTAATTTGCTAGATAACAGTTATATCGTAAATAGCACATCATTATTTCAACCTATTACAAGTACGTGCTGAAAAAACTGCGAAGATATGTACGTACTTACCCACTGGATGTTTTCATTAATAAAATTTACAGATATGCTTTGTGAATATTAATTAATTTCGTATCTTATGCTATTGCGAAATATAGGTAAAGTAATTAAATATGTTTATATGCTTGGGTTGCAAACTTTTGATGTGTAGAGTGGGTGTTTAATATTCTATACTTATATACTTATAAGTTACTTTTGAGTTGCATCGCAGTGTCTGCTATAGACTTATATGGGTCATTCCATGTAAGTAACGGGTGTTACAGGTCGTACACTTTTACTTGAGAATTAATTAATGATGCAAAAAGAAAACATATAACACCCTCCACTTAGGACTGTTTTTCAGCATCTGTATTAAAATGAACAGTTATATATAGCAGTAAAGAAATTTAAGGCAAGATATGTGCGTAACGGGCGTTACACGATTTGGCTTACGCTTTCGTGCTTAACCTCAACAAAAGCAAAAGTCTGCGAATTACTTAACTTAACGTAAGTAAAAAGTATGTGACAACGTAGCTAAATAAATTCTTAACTTCATAGACCACTCATATTAAAAGAAAAAGATTAATATTATTTTTTATAGAAATCTAAAACTGTAACGGGCGTTACATCTGAACGTAACGGGTGTTACAAGTACAAAATTTGACCAATATTTGTAGCAATAAAAGTATTTATACAAAAGTAACAATGAAATAATCATGTCTGCTACTTAATTTAGCAAGTTCATAGACCACTTATATTAAAAGCAAAATACAAACATGATTTTATGGAAATCTAAAACCGAGCGTACGAAATACGAGCATACGAAATTAGATCAATATTTGTATCAATAAAGGTATTTAAATATCAAAATATAACAAATAAAGAATAATGCACACTGCTCATTTACATCAGTATTTTTGGAAAAATGCAGTACGTAGGTACGTAATAAGAACTTTCAATACCGTTGGGTTTTGGGTTAAAGTCTCCCAAAGCAGTTTGAGGGAAAGTGTGTTTTTGGCAGCCAATAAAATGACGACATGTTCTGAATTCATTTAGCTTATAAGACGACCGACGACGACGCCTCTATAGAGCCTCTATATACCGCTTTTGGCTTAAAGGCTGATACAGGAAACACTTCCAGATGTCATCTCGAATTACTATTGTTTCAGCTTTTAGTTTGTTTGTAATTTAGTAAGTTGGTCCATTTATTATATTATCCGGTTATTAGTAACTCATTTAAGTTGGTATAATGTTACGTATTTTAGATGTTATTCGGATTAATAATATATTCGTCTCAAATTGAACTTGGGAATTCAGGTAGAGCCGTTTGATTACGAACTTTGAAATCGAACACATATAGGTAATGCTATGTTAGTAAAGTAAGTAATGCTATGTTAGTAAAATCTACATAGGGGCCGTTCAAGTATTACGTAAGCAGATTTATTACAATTATTTACCCCCCCATCCCCCTTGTCAGCAAAAGTAAGCAAAGCTCTTACCCCCTCCCCCATGCTTACGTAAACATTTTTCAATTAATATATTGTTTTTTTTAATATTATAATTATAATTTTAAAAATAAGAAAATACTCGGTTCTAAAGCGAGTGCCTAAACGTATGCATTATTTGCGGGAATCCCCGAAAATGCGTTTCGTTTTCAAGCAAAGACAGTGTGAGGGTTGCCATTCGTGTAAAAAAGTAAATAACTACCGATGACGTAATCATCATCTAGACTCCCCTACCCCCCATTTCATCCAAAATAAGCAAAGCAAAGACCCCCCCGCCCCCCCATAGTGCTTACGTAATACTTGAACGGCCCCATACCTAACAAAAATATGATTATTCGTTCGTTCGCTATAATTAAACGTTGGAACTATAAACTCACTGTTTATAATGTCAGTTTGATGCATAGCAAATGTGGTGAGGTAATTCTATACCTAGGTACGAAAGCAGCGTTTATTACTTTCAAATGTTACTACATACTCATAATTTTAATAATTGCACTGTTTCACAAAAATACGTTCTAAACTAAACGGTAGATAGACTTGATACTTGAGCATTCCAAACCTACTATTCATATCTACGGCTTTTTCAGATATGAAATGAGATCGCTTAAGCCGTACAAGTTACTTAAAATATTACTACAATAACGTTTAAAATGCATGCATACAGAATAGCTTGCTTTCTATCCAAGTAGATAGGTGGCTTGTTATTCAATAACAACTTAGATTAATTGGGCAATATCTACCTCAAGAGAAACAATTCATGGGAACGCCGATAAATAATTGAATGGATCGCATCGCCCGAACGTGTGCAATTTCATACATAAGTTGTATCGATGGAATTCTTGCTTGATATGTAGTCTATCTGTCTCTCGAATGTTCTTACAAGGATTCCCAATATATCTAAGGAGAGCACTGGAATTGCTTTTACTTGAATATGAGTTTTCTTAAACTAATTTAAAGAATAGATGTTTTCTAAACGTAAGTAGTTTAAAGGGTAGGTAGTCTTTATTAATTTTTTTAAGGATGTAATACTTATGTGTCTCATTAAAAAAGAAATATTGAAAATAAAATCAGCTTAATTTATATACTTACGACAGTGTTAAAAAAGGGTAGATAGATTTAGGTATGTACTACATAAGTTTAGGTAAACATTTATAACAAATTAAATCTGTACTTAGATACGATACTTAAACACAGCCAACTAGCTACAAAAACGAAAAGATCACATTAATCACAAGTTTTAAATTACTTAAAGTTTAGACGCTAGAAAAGTTTTATAGAAATAATCTTATAATTTTCTCTACTTACATAGCGTGACCGGAAAGTTATTCTCGTTCAATGCATACTAATCGACGTAGAAAACAACAAGTACATTAACTGCGTAAAAGCCTACAAAGTTGCGATCACTACAGAATGTAAATTTCTTTTTGATGAAATTATATTTGGCGCTGCGGTACGCGAAACATTTTCCGCACGCTTGGTCTCGTGTGGTGACGGCGCGCGGTGGGGTTCCAAACTCCGCCCGATACCCGTCGTTTCCACTTGTTAGCAATTGATCGGAAACATTTGATTGGCATGCTATAAACTTATTGACAAGAGATCGTATATATCTAACTTGTTTGAAAGAAGACTTGATGTAATGTGTATGTGTTTGTGAAACGTTTGTTTAGTTGAACAAGTTGCCTATAAATAAGTACAAGTAGTTTGACTAAGTAAAATCGTATTTATGTACGAAATTATTCAACATATTGACTGGAATAAACAAAAGTCAAAATACTTAATTTAATATGTTAGAGCGGTCGCCGAAGACGAGTTTTTGTTCATGCCTCTCCGATTGTGCAAGTCGCGGTTCAGTTTTATTAAGAGAGCTTTGCATGCGATAAATTTATATACTATGTAAGAATTCTTATTTGTTACCAGACTGAAGGAATTCCATCATGCCAATCATCCAGTCTTGTTGCTGTTGGCGGAGTCTGCGAAAAGGATGTTACGCTTCAGCTATATACACTATGGTAAGTTAGAAATACGAGTATAAGTAATATTCAAGTATACCTACCTGCGCACAGCAGAAATGGGTGGAGAACAAAGGGGCCTTTGCCCATCAGTGGAATATCTGTACTATATCCACTTCACCATTATAAAAAAGATGACGTTACCTAATAAATTGAAATCTTTACAGGTGTATTTCTCGGTGACCATCGTAACAATGGGTCACTTTCTAGAAGTGGAACAACGCTACCTCAGCGGCGACATGCTCGAGCCAGAGTCCGAAAGTTTCTTAGAGCCAGAAAAAATAACACCCAGTAAGTTTTTATCCAGTAATGTTACAACATGGTCTAAACTGTTTGCCCGCCGCTGCCGCTGCCACAGCCTTTTAACGTTCGGCCATCTTAATTAATTTGGAATTATGGGGAATGAAACTCTTTGAACAAGTTTAAATCTTTAAACTCGTCGGTAACTTTAATTATAATGTAATGTTTTTAGAAAGTTGCTCCAGCAAATTATCAATTCGAATAAGGCTTAAAAGCGGTGAAAAATGGAATGTTTTTTGGGGCGTTTTTTATGCGGGTAAACTTTTTAGCGCCACGAGTTAACAATAAGACGACGTAAATACTTAGCATTATGTGATGGAAACCGGAGTTGTAGTATCTATGTATATGACCATGCTGTCACAAGTTGGTACCCGCGTTTACTTTCGTATATTTCTCCGCCGTATACCAGAAAGTACTTACCTACACAGATGCCGGAACATGTGATGAGACATCTAGCGAGTCTCAAGTCAGCTCTTTAATGACGTCCAGTGTGGTCATCGTAGACTTCAGACGAGAATGATGTCTGTGACGTGACCTTTGGTAACCAACCAACCACTACCGACATGTTTCAGTCACGAGTGTAAGACGACTCGTGACGTGAAGCACCCATTGTATTACGCCAATTTCGCCTACACTTTTTAGAGAACTACATTTTGCGAGCTAGCTAATTAGTTACTAGGTACCAGTCAGCCTTTACTCGGCCACCCGGCACTTATTTAACATGCTAGCTTGTATAGTTCTATAGAAGAGAATAACAGGTAATTACTTTATAACGCATAGAAGTCAGGTACGAACATATTCTCGTTGAGAGATCGTAAAACGGCTGTAAAATACGGAAGCACTCATCTTGTTCACGGAATCAAATTACTTTGTGATTGTAAAAAAATACGCAACACACATGCACGGTGTATTTTTACCCGTAATACCTATCTACTGAGTGGTATTTAAAAAATCTTTAGGGGCGCGCGAGCTCACTCATACTAAATTCACAGAATAATAAATAGTAGGTAGGTACAGAAGGTACACTCTCCATGAGTTTATAAATAAATAGCTAATAAATAAATCGTACCTAATTGGACACTTTTTGTGTTATTTGCCCGCGCTACGATGCCTACTTTTCCGCTTGACTGGCGAAATTCATGCTAATTGTGGTATTTAAACCTCAATATTTCATTAGTGTAAGAATCCGTACATGTTTTGCGATGCAAGCATAGGGCAATTCGCCAACCCGTGTACTCGTAAAATTGTAAAGTTGACTTAGATATATTTAGACTTTATGTTAAGTGTATGAGTACCTAAATATGTAGTTATTTTTTGTTTTTACTAGATGCCTATTGCCAAAAAAGGTATGTTCCCGTTTGCTTTACAAAAGTGTTTGACTAATCAGTTTTTCAATCACATGTGGGTGATTATTTTTTAAAATGACCATTTGGATGAAAAAAATTGTCCATACGCGATATTTTTTATTAAATATACTTTTAAGTATCAAAAAAGTACCTATTATTGTACAATGTTGTATTGTCTAGTAGAATTAAACAGTTTTATGTATTAAATATTACAATTAAAAAAATAACACAAATTTTTTCTCGGTGGGTTCGGATGGTCCCTATACAAAATTATTTGTCCTCTTCACGAGATACGTTACAAAATTTGACCTAAAAAAGTTACTGGAACCTTTATTTAATAATGAGTGAATATATCGCCTAGACAACAGTGAAAGCGTATTTCTTCAGTATACATTATTTAATTTAAATAATTTTAAATATATATTTTTTACTTACAAAACATCGTCCGAAATTTTGTTCATTTTTGTTTATCATTTTTGTAACGAATAAATCTGGTAATAATTGAAAACTAGAAAAAGAAACACTTAGCAGTTCAACGAGTCAATGGCACGCCAGAAACGAATTTGAATCGGTCATTTCGTTTACTGTGTGAAAAAGTGCACGACGCGTGTTTTTTTGTCGACCGGAAAAATTCCAGTTTTAATTTATCCATTTTGTGTTGTTTGTCAAAATACACAGGTAAGCGGCTCCTTTTTCATTAATTGTTTATTGGAATAGTTTATTATGTATCTTTATAAAAATGCACGGTGATTTCACTCATTGAGATTTCTGTTGGCATAAACTATTTGAGACTATTTTCAAACAATGTTGCTTCTTCATTTTTGTAACGATTTTTGATAACGTTACAAATATGACGTTTCAAAAATGAAGTAAAGCTGTAATCACATCGGTGACTATAATGTGGACCACTAATTTAAACATTATAATCGGAGCATAATTAAAGACAGTATTTTAATGTTCCTTAAATGTTTACTAATTCTATTTTATTATGTCAATGAAATATTTTGTTTAATTATGTTTTCTTATATTTTAAGTTAATGAGAATAATCTTTTATGTTGTTTTTTTGTTGTTTTCTGTTGTTTATATAGTGACTTCATTGATTTCATTATTGATAAAAAAAAATACAATTTGTGTTGATTATTGGTATTGTGTTTCATTTCATTGCATGACATTTAATACATGAGTAAAAGATAAAGTGTGCATTGTGAGTAAGCCCTAATATTTAATTTTTGTTATTTTTTTAACAAGTTTTATTTTTGTAACACTTTCATTTTTGTTTCATTTTTGTCACAATGGTCATTTTAAAAAATAATTACCCATGTACCTAGTTGATTTTAAAGAATATTAACAAAACTTCAAATACCTGTGCGGTTTTATTAAACGTTTCCTAAGTATTAATTGTATTGCTACAAAGCAAGCTTCGAGAATTCCTTTGGAATGCAGAAAAACCTACAACTAATTGTTCCAAGAATTCAGTCAACTTAACCTATGTTTTTAACCCCCGACGTCAAAAGAGGGGTGTTATAAGTTTGACACCGATGTCTGTCTGTCTGTCTGTCTGTCTGTCTGTCTGTCTGTCTGTCTGTCTGTCTGTCTGTCTGTCTGTGGCACTGTAGCTCCTAAACGCGTGGACGGATTTGGATGCGGTTTTTTTTAAATTACAGCTGGTATTCCTGGGAGTGTTCTTAGATATATAAAATGGAAATCTGTTCAGCCATTTCAAGGTCATCAGCTCTTTTGTCGGCTATGATAGGGTTGTAGATCCAATATAACAGCAGATATGTCGTGTTTGGATTCAGTTTGATCAGGGTTTAATTCTTAATATAATCCAATGGTGACAACAGATGAGGAGCTGATGATGGAGTCAGAATTTCCAGCACTCCATCCATTCTTGAAAAATTAAACAGTACATATATCGTGTTTGGAGTCATTTTGATCAGTGTTTAATTCTTAATATAATGCAATGGTGGCAACAGATGAGGAGCTGATGATGGAGCATGAATTTCCAGCATTCGATCCATTCTTGAAAAATGTAACAGCAGATATGTCGTGTTTGGATTCGTTTTGATCAGTGTTTAATACTTAATATAATGCAATGCTGACAACAGGAGGAGCTTATTATAATTAAAGTTTCAAAACTTCGAAATAAAAATTAAATTTAAAATTTAAAAAACCCCCGACTATAAAAAGTAACAAATAAAATAAGTAGGTAGTATTTTTTGTCAACTGAACATCGCTTAATATTTCATACAAATTGACAATTTTCATACAAATTTCATTTTGTCGGGGGACCGCTAAATACCTAGGTAGGTACGCAACGCAAACGATACCTATCACAAATAATCACGTGAAAATGTGTGAAAAATGTATTAATTGAATTGATAAGTATAATTTAAAATATTCATTAGGAAACTAGAATGCGGTCCCCCGACGAAATGTAGTTTGTATGAAAGTTGTCAATTTGTATGAAATATTAAGCGATGTTCAGTTGACAAAAAATACTACCTACTTATTTTATTTGTTACTTTTTATAGTCGGGGGTTTTTTAAATTTTAAATTTTCTCAGGTATTAAGTTCATAAGTAAGTAAGTTCATAAGTAAATTAAAATTGTTTCCAAATCGCATTTAAGATTGACACTTTTGTAGGTACAAATCTTTGAATTGTAATATGACAACGTAATTAAAACTTTTCAACTGTGGGAGAAGTTAACGGTGATTTTAAATGGCTTATTATAATCACTAATTATAATAATTACTCGTATATAGGTAGATAGAACCTTTTAGAAAAAAGCACTTTTTTATTGGGTACTTACTTACCTATATCATAAAAATAACTTTTACCTATTTGTTGTATTTCCAGGACGAAATCCTCTTATTTATGTTGAGCTTACTTAATTATTATAATAATAAAGTCTATACTTTATTATTATAATAATTAAGTAAGCTCAACATAAATAAGAGGATTTCGTACCTACATGTTTTTACGTACTCAATATTTATTTCGGGGAAACCAAAATTTCAGTTTTCAATTATGAGAAATATTTTCGCACCAAATAAATTAAAGATGTAGAGCGTTGGCAGTTAAACAATACCTACAACTACTCGTAGTAATTATGAAAATAAATGCATGGAAAATGAAATACAAACACGAATTTCATGTGAGAAAGTAAAGTTCACGGACGATATGGATTTTCTGAGTACCTAAATGTTAGTAGTAGTGCGAATTCTGTAAACTTCACTTTAGTTAGATATAAATAAGAGTATCATTTAATAGATAGATAGAAGGAAATTCTGTATTAATAAAGCACAATCTGTATCTTAACCAAATAAAATTGAGAAGAACTAACCTACGAGGGGAGTTCTATTACTTCTCATATAAAACGAGGACTTTAAACAGCTGATTATAAGGAGGAAGAGGAACTAGACAATTGAATAGTTAACTACCACGTGCTAACGCTACTCTAAAAAAACATTTAATATAAATATATACCTATTATGAAAAATATACTTAACTAACTAATCTCGTGGAACTAATTCTTTAAATATCTTTAGTACTTGTGTACGAGGCTTGTGGTAAGGTATGCTATTTGACTTAAGTTAAGGGACGTAAACTGTCGCACCACCTCTATCCACCCACATATAAGAGTGCTGTCGTACCTGCGATTGCAGTTGCGGCGGGTCACCCGCAAATAGTAGTTTTATTTGGAACCACGCCGCCGTTTCTTACGCATTCAATTATTCACGCGGTTGAACTGTTAAGAAAATGATCCAACAACATAGGTACTGCAGAAGCAGTCAAAGCTACGAGTAGTCGGTGTTTTGTTTGAAATATTTATCAATATATTTTATTTGCAGTTACCGTATCGCTGAACATCACTCTATTGGCAAGTAGTACTCTTGGCCTCATCTCATGTGTGTTGCTGATACTGGGGGTGTACAAGGTGAGTGACGTTTAGAAACCAGCAAACTTATAACTAGAAAGGAGTTTATGGCGCGGCTATTTGGCATAGTTAGTTAAACCGAGCCCCGGCCGCACGTACGAGGTCACCGACACGGGCTCATCGTCCATCATCTCGATAAGCTGTCAGAGTAGAACAAAGTAAACAACGCCAGTTTCATTTTATTAACTTCGCTTCTCGTTGTTTTCATTGCCTTCAGGGGAACAAAGGGATATTGAATCCCTTTTTGCATATAATAGAAGGATTAAAAGAGCATAAGGATACCTATACGAATATTTAATAGGTATCTACTTAGTCACCTTATAAAGAAAAACACGATTTTTCGCTGTCAGTCACAAGTTGCAACTATATATGTTAGGTTTTAGGCTGAAACTTGGAGGAATAATGTTAAAAAGTATAAAAATAAAAATGATAAGTAGGTAGTGTAATATATTATAATTGGCTTGATTTATCTCGGATTTTACCCAGTATCACGACTGTTTCTTTCTAAAGTTTGTCGTTATGAAAGCTCAAGCACCTCCTTGTTAGCTGGGATCTAAAAAGGTAACATCGAGCATTTCATAATAATGATCCTATTATGATCCGTTTTCGTTCAGTCATTCAATTCGTAAAATGACAACATATTTGATGAAGAATCCTTCACATTTCATCTCCGCAATTCATCGAATTTGACAGTTTTCTATGGGAATGCGTAAAATGGACAACTTTTGATGAAATGCTGTTATGTCAAATTGATGACATATTTGATGAATTGTTAGATGTTACTCGTAGGCAACATTTTGCATTTCATCTACAATTCATATTTACAGTTCGGTGCGTTATTATTAGATTTTTAGAGATTATTCTGTGAAAATCGTGATTTCCTAGGACAATGGCAGACTTAGAGAGGTTTCCCACAACATGGGACTGGATAAAATACCATAGAAATAGTGGAAATACTCTTAATTCACGGATCTACACCTACTATACATTTCGAATCGGATGTAGTGCCAAATTTAGTCTTGAAGAAGCCCTTAAATCATAAAAGACATAATGCAGCACTTAAAATATCAGTGTATAGGGCTGAATCGACATAGATAGTAAAAAGTTTAACAATGAGTTTTATTACTGAATTGGAGCCCTATTAACCTACGAAGATAGAAGAAGGCTTATCAACAGCGTCAACAGTGAGTAACAATTGAATAGTATTTTATTTAATCATTTAAAGTAGGTAAGTATCCCTATCCTAGTATCCCAAACTATTTTGGACAAGCGGCTCCTTTTCCAAAATGAACTCTGTTAACTCAACCCCCTTACCTTAGCCAAATTACATACTTTTAAGATCAACCCCCACACATAAGTATTCATAAAGGTCAGTTAACTTAAAACAGTTGCTACAAAGTATTACCTATTTT
This sequence comes from Anarsia innoxiella, assembly GCA_947563765.1. Classification (NCBI taxonomy): domain Eukaryota; kingdom Metazoa; phylum Arthropoda; class Insecta; order Lepidoptera; family Gelechiidae; genus Anarsia; species Anarsia innoxiella. The sequence continues at coordinate 8,235,494 of OX387390.1, forward strand.
TCAGTCTGACGTAGGTCAAGACTTGCAGAGTTTTTTGTTTGTATGAACTTGAGACTTTACATTATTACAACAATTTTATTTCCTACAAAAATATTAAGTACTAACTAGGTACCTTATTATTCTTAGTACATATATGTATAAACAATATATGTACTAAGAATAAACAATATACATAATACTAGATACCTATTATGAAAGAACTTGTTTTAATTTAATGGGGGTTTATATTTGGACCTTGTTCATTGACCTTCAAAATCAGTTTTCATTTATGTCGACCCCCATTTATGGGTCCATATCAACCACTTTCAGAATCCCTGATTTAAAGCATGCTGATTGAAAAACACTGATTGAACAAATTCTATAGACAATAATAAATTTATTATTTTAAAATTATTTGTACAATTAAGTGAAACATAAAATTACGTAAGAATTATAATATGAATAACAAAGTGATTCTTTAAATCTATAATTACGTACAACAAAGTAAAACACAAAACATTTATTGACTACAAAAAAAAGTAAATTCAATTTCATAAGTCTTTCATAAAATCTTGTGATTTATAAGATTTTCCTGCTTTTCAGATCGGAAGAATCAAGGATCAATGCAGGATGCAGGATTGATGAGGAATTAAGTTCTTGGAACTCCAACGCAATGTTCCAATGGGCCGCAGATCATCTTCGGGTTCAGTTTTCCATTTCTGTAATAAAAGAATAAATATTTAACAAGACTATGAAGTTGCATTTCTGTTTCATTTAAATTTTTATTGCATTTCTATAATGAAAGAGTAGTTATTATCAAGACTATCAAGTTGCATTTCCGAAGTTGTGCATTAACTGTGTGCGAAAAGATAGCAGTATTTCAATTTTTTAAACAAGTATATATATATAAAGATATCCTTCTTACTTTAATTTATTTACACTCCATACTTACATTTTCTCTTAGACGCAGTAACAACGAGAATCAACTTAAAAATGTATACAATATTGGTCTTCTGAAGCTCCTTCATTGAAATAGTATGTTGAGTTCGCATTTTGCCACTGCGATAACGCAAATAAACAAATAAAACAGTATTAAAATAATTTCTGTTTGCATTTTCAATTCGTAAACAAACTTTTTGACATTTTTGTTTTGTTTGATGTTTTTGACACACATAGTATTGCCAGGCTTTAAAAAATATATCATGCTCTAAATGTTAGAAATCATTTTTATGCTTTCTTTTTTATTATTTTCAAAAAACATGAAATTACTGTACTACAGACTGTTTAGAATGGTTTTCTATTTTAGATTTTAAAATATTAGAATTTAACAAAAACCGTAATATTACGATTCGAAAAATCACTATTATTTTTTGATATAGCAATATTGACGTTAAATATGAAACATTTTATGAAATGAATTGCAGATGAATCTTATTACAAAACGACCATTTTAAGGTTTTTGATGGGTGTCAGCTACAATTCATCAGATGATTCATATTGTAGATGAAACATCCAATGTGGCCTTTTTAGACCCCGCGTGCACACTGTTATTTACTCGTATTATTTGAACTCCTATAATCTATACATACGGCGTACATAAAATACTTTGACAGCCGGTCTTTCATGCTATAAGGAAGAGATGACAAAATAAATATACCGTGATGATATTAATGTGAACGACTACAATATAAGTGATATTTTCCCTAACAGGGCATTCATACATTCATATCTTTCACGCGCTTGCGAAGACTTATGTCGTGCAACACAATGTGAAAATACGTCTACGTTACAGGAAAAAAATTAGTTTACGTATCTGAAATACAACAAATGTTTTTAAGAATGTAAACGTTTTTAAAATATGTGTTTTAAAGATAAAAACTTTGAGAATCTAGGCGTAATTTGCGATACATTTCACCGATGCCTTTAATAACTCAACTATTAGATCAAACTAGATAACAAATGTACACAAGCATTTAAATATAAACTACTTAGGGTTCTGTGCAAATTGTTTAACGTAGTGTCATACTATAATATAAGATTTGCTTTTATTACGTTTAGCATGAGATCTTTCGAGCGGTGAAAGCATGATATGACCTTGTTTCTACAACCTGTTTGACATGAAAGGTTTATTGTAAAACATTTTATCTATAATGTGTGGCTTTGACTACAAATGTCGAACTACTTTATACATAATATATTATAATCGCATTAAATTTAACAATTAATATCGTCGGATAAACTTCTAGGGAACATATATATAGTCGTAGAACGAATCAGTCTACCGCGTCCAGATTTTTGCGACTAAAATCTGTATTTATGTAAAGCGCATTTATTCAAATAAAACCTGTATTTGTTCAGTAAACTCCAAGATATATTTGTGAATATAGAAAGGAGTTTTAACAATTTGTTTTCATTACGCTTGGTCGTTTCCACCGCTTTTATCAATTTCACCCGACCCACGGTAACATATAAAGGAAATACGTACGAGTATAAATACTTATTACGAAAGTACCTAGCTAAGTATCAGGACCTAAGAATAAGAGGATAAGAGGCAGAAATCCAAAAAAATATTTTTAAATAGATAGGTAGATACCTAGTTTCCAATTTCAAGAATCAAATTCCTATTTTATATGGGGTGCCGCCGACCGAAATGGGTATTTTTCGATTTACTCAAACGTATCACATTTACATAAGAGTGATAGTAAACTCTACAGTTGTGTCAATTGTTTACTCTGGCAATGCGGTGGCCAAGAAATCTGGAAGCGGTGAAAACGTGTGGTTGATAATTTACAGATAGAATTTATGCTGAGATAATACCAAATATGTACCTACATCATAAGTGCCCAAAATAGATCTCTTTCTATGCCCCGTAAATATATCGAATATTGGTGCTTACAATTGGAAGTCTCAGCGCGGAAGTAAGTAATCGGTAAGCTATTGTAAGGTGAGCTACGAGACTGGCTACGAGCTACGCCGTAGCCGTAGCACCTACGACTGCGTCACTTTATTTGAGGTTGTCGGGGTCCAACGGAATTCCGGTTGCGTCTGACACTCTTTGATATCAAATTCAAAAATGAATTTACTTTAGATACAATTTTTAAAAAGTTTAAGGTATTAAATCAATGGAAAACTTGGGCATTCTGTACTTATGACAAACTCTGTAGGTACATTACTTCAATCCAAGTAAGGGTACCTATTATAGTAAGCTATCAATATGAATACCTAACGCTTAGTTTGTATTAAATCTATCATGGAATTTCCTGTAATCGTTGTTAAACGAACCGGAACTAGTATAGTTAAACTAATTAGTGCCAGCCAATGACGTCATTATTATTACAAACTAGCTGTCCCGGCGAACTTTGTCCCGCCTTAGAATGAACTTTATTGTGTAGGAATAAAGTTCAAATTGACTCTACATTTTAGTAAGAAAACATTTGTATGGGAAAAAGAAAAGTCTGTTTTAGGGCTTTCCCGGCAATTATTCGATTTTTTCTCGCCGTAAGAACCATCCTTGGACTTCAACGAACATTTTAAAAAAAGAATTGGCCAAATTGGTCCAGGCGTTGTTGAGTTATGCGCTTACCAACACATTTTGCGATTCATTGTTATATTATAGATTAGATTGCTACGGAATTATACTAAATGACAACGATGTTATTACTTTGTACTTTACAACCAAATCAGAAATAATATTTTACTAAGTTAATATCCAGGTTTATTTTCAACTATACTTAGCTAAGTAATAGTTCTCGAGATTTTAGTACGATAAAAATGCGTTTGCAATGGATCAATGGATTTGCAAAACGTAAAAAAAATCATGTGGTGAATTTTGGACAAAATCCGATTTATTCATATCAGTGCGACAAGCGACAGTGACGTGCCGGCGCCAAATACTATCTACTAATCAGCGGTGTTGGTATTTGATTGTATTGTATAAGAACTCATAGTTAGGAAAGGACATACCTTTTATACTCGTAGATATAAAAGGTTGTAAATTATAGACACAAATTACACAGAAAACACTAATTATTATAACTTGGAACGTTTTATTGAGTTTTATTTTAACTGGCACGTTATTGTTTCCTCTTTTATTTAGCGTTTACGAATAGTTTCTACACTCGTTTATCGACATGTTTTATTTATAGGACATAAAGTACATGCTGATGCCATGGGTGGTGTCTATGGGAATGGAGACTCTGGTCGAGATTATAAATCTAGTATATTTGTTTTATCTGCAAACTGTAAGTACTTACTTTTTTAAATAAATATGTATTGGTGTAGATAGTGCTTGGTGTTTGAACAGATTATTAGTTATTTTTAAAATACATGTATATTTTTAAGATTAATATTTCTGAGAAATACCTACTACTATTCAGTTTTTATAAATAATATAAATCACTATAGTGTGCTCAAACGTAGATACATTTGCCGTAATAGGAATCGGACCATAAAATATAGGTAGGTATAGAACATTTTAATTTAAGTTCGTAAAAGAATTGACCATAAAGATATATGACATTGGTTGAACAAATCCCTTTGATATCTATACTGTAGACGCAAGGGATCGCACAAATTGGTAATCATACCGGCTCTCGTCCCTTTTATATTTTGTTATGCTATTATGTCTCGATCTTCACTTGTACTTGTAATATTGCGGCTGCTGAGCTCTAAGGGCGTCAAGTGGCAAGGGTTTCTACTAAGAAAATCAATAAGGCGCCAAAATAAAACGGCAACTCCACCTGCAGATGCTTTCTGCATTGGCTCAATATTTGTTACGAATGATTACCTAAAACGGTATGTTGTACTTTGTAGCGAAAATAATTACCTAATGTGAGTATTTTTAATTCGCAACTTACCTAATAAGTAAGGAAAATGTCACAGTGTATTTAAGTGTTAATTAAATTTAAAAGAAAAAACCCTGTCTCAGGGCTACATAAATAGATTTTCCAAGAGCAGAACTAGCACGCCCCTTACTCAGAAACTCGGTTAGTGGAGCTTACATTTATCAGACCAGGATCTTGTGAGAAAATCGGATCATTTCACGAAACTGCACGAATTGTCACAACGGAGTATGTAGTCAGCTTAACTTTCTATTATTCTGTATGATGTAGCTTCAATTTTATATTATAAAGTAGGTGTCTTTGCAAACCGATGTCGCGACTTATTTAGATTACAATTTTAAAATATTCCAATGAGTTTCATTTATGCTTTGCAATGTTTGTTCGCTATTGTCTGTATATGGCTTTGCTTTAAAGAGCACGAGAGGAAAATACTTTCAGAAATGTTCATGTGCTCTCCTTCGCGTTTCGAGCGGGAATATTGGAAAAAGCTAAAGGAAGCCTTTGTCCAGAAACAGATGATGTCTGAAACAGACAGCATTATTCGAAAACATCTTGCTGCCATAGAAAATATTGTTGTTGACAGTTTTTTAATTAATATGTTGTATGATTGTTTTATTTTTTACATGTTTCTCTAAATCTTTCTAAATCTCTATTTAATTTTTTTCGAAACATTATGCTCAAATTGAATAGCAGCGTGTATATGTAAAGTAAAACGTTCATACAGTCTGAAGTCTGCATTGCAAAAGCTGAAAACTAACTGAATTTGTGATACAACTCACCTAAGGCCATTGTGAAATGACAATACGAGTATTTCAATGTGTCCTTTATTTTCAGTTAAACTTCAATCCAATCACATCATTCCTGTTCACGCTGGATTTCTTCATCATAGTATTAAATGTAAGTATTTATTCGATAACTTTTCTTAAAATGAAATAATCAGCCTTTTTAAAACATGAAAATTGACCCGACATAGGTTCCTATATTAATGATACCGTCGTCCCTAGTATTCGTTAGTTATTATATTGACTGGTTTTGGAATTTTCACAAGGTTAAGTACTCGTAGGTATATAGGTATACGCCTCCTAAGTAACTACTAATGGAAACTGTAGGTTCAAGAATAATTTTTTTTAGTCTTTATAGGAATTGTTATGCAAGTAGTTGTTTCACAAAAACAATAAATAAATATTAATTTCATAGCGCTGCGTTTAGGTAAACATACAAGTAAAATTATCATATAATTATCTATCAATCAAATTTGATCTTATAGGTACAAATAGAAAAGATTTGTCAGTAATATATGTATATTTTCTTATATTATATGAATATTAATGTATATTTAAATAAGTAGGTAGGCATTAATACACAGGATTAAGAGGAATCTTTTATTCTAGGAATGGCGTATTACGAGTTTTAATTAGCAATTAATTTGTACATATATATTATATTCCATTAAAATTATTTTAATGTTCATGAATCAGTTATATTCGGTCATTCGATAAATCAGTAACAATTTTAATTGCAATCATTTTAAGAGCATACGAGTAGGTACCTACTAATTATTTACGTGGAATCGGCTTGACGTTCATTATAAGCATATAGGTACCGATAGGTAGGTATAGTATATACCACTCATCATATCAATGTATATATGAATAATGAGAGTTAAAGGTAGTTCGGATCGATGTATGATGTTTGGGTGGCTTTATCATATTTACCACCTATTGTGTTCATCATTACCTATTGTGTGGGTTTAGAGAAATTACGATAGGTACAAAATACGTAGGTACATACAAACAGGCGAACAGTAACGGCATTTAAGTAGTGTTATGTTTAGAGAACTTATTCATATTTTCGCAGTTTTGACATTGAAACCAACATACCGATAAAAATTACCCGCAGTTGTACGAGTATCTCTTCAAACTCTCAGTATCGTCTACTACTAGACTAAAAATAAGTCTTGTAGACTTTGAAAGACGTGACATTAAAAATAATAGCTGCAGTTCTGAAAAGACTTTTGTATTGACCTTTAAAGAAAGTTAAAATGCTCCGTCGATACATTGCAGAAGCGCTTTGATGCAGCCGTGTGACGCAATGCATCAATTCTAAGTCAATTTTGTATTGACCTTTAAAGAAAGTTAAAATGCTCCGTCGATACATTGCAGAAGCGCTTTGATGCAGCCGTGTGACGCAATGCATCAATTCTAAGTCAAGTGGAATTGAGTTTTATGCTAAGGTACAGTTTCACTAATAATAATGCTAATCATGTACGAATGATTCTTTTGAATCGGTCATATAGCTACGAGTACCTACCTAAGTATTACATTTACCTACGTAACAACAACAAATACATAAACAAGACTTATTAGCGAAACATCAAAATCTCTATCTACAACAATAAAAAATATCGTATTTACTCATGTAGCTGTTACCGGCCAAACCCGATTTCCGGACAAACTAGTTTTGCCTAGGCTCAACTAGTTCTTCCTACTCGCGATAGGATTAACTAGTATAGCCTAGTCCAAACTAATTTGTCCTAAGCCCGATAGGACAGACCAGTTTAGGCTAGGCCAAACTAGTTGATCCTAATATCAATACACACACTCTAGGATAAACTGGTATGGCCTAGTCTAGACTAGTTTAGGCTAGGCCAAACTAGTTGATCCTGATATACGTACGCACACTCTAGGATAAACTGATACAGCCTAGTCAAAACGTATAGATATCTAAAATAGTAAGTCAAAATAAATAGATTTTATATTGTTATATTGTTAAAAGTTAACTAAGACTAAACTTTTAACGACATAACAATTTTAATTTGTGATTTGATTATTGCTTCTATAAAAAAACTTACCTATTATTTGTTAGTTTACTACATATATGTAGTATGATTGTTCGTATTATCAATTATCCATAAAGACGAATCACTATAGTATAATAAAGATGATTATTTTTCTAAACACGGAGTATTTTATTTAGTTCATCTATTTATTTTGACTTTTAGATATCTATATGTTTTGACTAGGCTATACCAGTTTATCCTAGAGTGTGCGTACTTATATCAGGATCAACTAGTTTGGCCTAGCCTAAACTAGTCTAGACTAGGCCATACCAGTTTATCCTAGAGTGTGTGTATTGATATTAGGATCAACTAGTTTGGCCTAGCCTAAACTGGTCTGTCCTATCGGGCTTAGGACAAATTAGTTTGGACTAGGCTATACTAGTTAATCCTATCGCGTATAGGAAGAACTAGTTGAGCCTAGGCAAAACTAGTTTGTCCGGAAATCGGGTTTGGCCGGTAACATAGCAATAATTTTTGGAATCAAATCATTAGAAAAGTTTTTTCCGAACGAGTTTTCATTTCAACAACCATAAAGTTGGATGGCACGAAATCAAACCAGCATATAGATAGGTGGGCATGTTCTATAAAAACATGAACTATGGTAACATTTTGTGGAAGCTTCAGTCAGGCCTTACTCATAATTCCAATATATCGCCTCTATGATTCTTGTAGGTAACTGTAATTAGAATTACGTAACATGTTTGCTATAGTATAGTACATTGTTCATACTGTAATATTTCCGACGGACGTTTTATACGACTTCACATTAATTACCTACCATTTCCAAAAAATCATGCGACGGAAAATGAATGCCTATTATGAGAGTTCGTTCGGGGCCTCTTTACAAAACCTTTTGTCTTTATTTAAATACAAATACAAAGTCCCCTATAAATGGACCATTTTCAACGATTTTGTCCAAACATCAGTGTAATTCAAAGCTGCTTAATTAAATTTCGGGCGATACTTACGTTTTGTTTACTTTAATTTCTCTCCAACCCTTAAAATTGTTTGTTATGGTTAAACCGACACTCGTTACTTTAAGCAGATTAAATTAAATAGTCACTCACTTAACGAATTCATGAATTGGTGACGAAGGGAATTATTTTTATCCGTATATTGAATTGTCTGTTGAAAATATAAAATTCTCTGTTATAATGGTGTGCATAGTGGGAAACGATAACGAAGGGGTGAAGAGTAGGCGCAGGTCGTCGTCGTCGGCTGGAGCGGCGAGAGGGTGCGGGGTGCGGGGTATGGGGGTTTAATCGTTGCTTTGCTTTTGGAGCAGGCGGCCCGTGAAATGTAATATAATAACAAATCAGAAGACTGGGGAATATTTCAGGAAGAAGTAAACATTACCATAACGCTGAATAAATAAATATATCAGTTCGTTAAACGTTCGTAAGCAGCAACCACTTGCTTACTTAAAGTACAAATCTTAATTAACTTAACATCTTGGTAGTTAATGGATTGAAAAGTATTGAAAAAAGACGACCACACGCAGATTAATTTAGTAATAAGCTAAGCGGAGTTATATGCAGATGGAGGGTAGGGCTGGTGTCGCGCACATGCCTATTGATTGTAATCGAGTAAAACGTGAGGTGTGCCGACCTGCGACCCTCCGTGCCGGCATCATGCCGACCGACGATCCCGGACAAGAAGGACGCGCTTCGCACGCGACGCGAAACACCTTACCTCAATTAACAAGGAAGCTCCGCGCGGTGCTACTTCGAATTCTCGAACATCGAGTTTTCTTGTTACCCTCGTGTATACGAATCCTACCCCTTCTGATAAGAAAATACTTAGCACTCAGCATAAAACATTCTAAGCACAATTCGTTTTAACACAAACATAATTGGTAATACATATAACTACGTAGATAGTGGGACTTAGTGGGACATAATGTTACAATAACCTCCAAAAGCCCAAATATGTTAAGTATTTTAATTTTCATTCCAATAAACTAGTCGCTTCTAAACTAGTTAAGTCATAGCGGGTAAGAAAATACTTAATAGCTTCGATCGGGAAATTAAAAGTTCCTAACGGTACTTTTTATGCGGACTGTATAGAACCGGCGTCGCGGCCGACGAAAGGCCAACGGCATACCGGAGCAAACTGCCGGAAAACTGTTGACAATTTTCAGACACCAGCACTGATAAACAAGTCTCTCTGCTTCAGTTTGCATTATACAAAACATTCCTCATTTCCACTCTAGAACATGTTTTTGCTATCACCGTCTCACTCACGGCAATGCTGCTTTATAGGACAAAGACAAAGATGCAACGGGGATCTACTTAAATGCCAAATTGTTCTTTTATAATCTTAATTATGTACCTATCCACTAAGATTTTTCAGTAAAGGCCAATTGATGGGAGATAATTAACCTAATTGTGGATATAATACATAACTGGTTTAATTTAGATTAGACGGTCAACTTGACAATACAAGGTGAGCAGTCAATCTAGCTCTGCAATTTATGGGGGAACCTACATTAATTCACAACAAGCTGGAAATCACAGATATTGTTCGAAATGTAATTATAATTAATATGTAAAAGTTCCCCATCATTCCGATGTATGGAATTTATTTTATTCAAGGTCAAACGTCATAAAAATCAGTTTTTTGCAATTTGCAGCGAAACGGTAAGATAACCATAAAAATGTCCAAGACAAAAATTGTAGGTATTAAAATTATCTACAAAAACTGTATCAACACTTTTTCCTATAAGCCATCGTTTCTGAGATATTACGATCGATAAAGTTGAAATGGTCTTATTATGCAAAAGGACACTACATTTAAAAATCTCTAGAGATTTAATATATTTTTTACTATATTTCTATCGGCCACTGCCGCCACTGTCACTTACAACTATCTTTTCATCACAAATATTGTATTCATTTAGACAATACCTGCTGTATTCGCAGCGCACGCATAAGGATCGAATTTCGTAACTTCTGGGCAATTAGTTTTACTTATTGTATTTTCTTATAGTTTTTAATAAGCAAACAGTCAATTTTATTCTAAAGAGACCTTGTTTAGCAAGTTGTGATGATTAGTTTTGAAGTAATTAGGGTACAACTGAAATTAGGTAATTAAGTGAAATCACCATATTTCTAGGCAAATTCGCGCGCAATACCTAGTGATATCATATTTTTTTAAACGTGCTTGCAAAGCCCTTTTATTTGATACCTCATACAATATCCATTTCAAGGTTTTATTTTTTGTCGCAACTTCTTGCCCACTAGTGTGCATTGTGTTAAACCTATTGCAAATCTATAATAGCATATGTCACCCACCCAGCATATTATTAGGAATCTTTCGACACCTCATTCAATAAAATCGGTTTAGTAGTTTAGATGCTACGGTGAAACATATGCATAGGAGACTGCACTAAATCATTACCCTTACTTTTGGCATCCTAGTCGGGTAAAAATGTTAGACTTTTGTATTATTTGTATTAAATGTTTAACAGGAAGTGGAGATATTACTGTTTATCATGGTTTAAAGACATTAATATATGCAAGTTCGAAAGAGCAGCTGAGTTTTCACAATATCTTAAAATCAGGAATCTATCACAATTTATGAGAATTATGGTAAAAAAAACTAAAACACGCCTACGGATAACTTGCGATCTTAAAAGTAAGAAATAAGAAATTATTCTTGTCTTCTTACCTACCCAATAAGAGCACAGGCGAAGGGATTTTCAGAGGATAGCCGTGGTCGTATGCCTCTTTGCCTTGATATTAATTTACGTGCAAGTGTGCAAGTGTGGAAACTGTTTACTGTAATAGTTTTATAAATTGCGTGCTGACAACCATTATTATATGGAGGCATACGACCACGGCTATCCTCTGAAAATCCCTTCGCCTGTGCTCTTATTGGGTAGGTAAGAAGACAAGAATAATTTCTTATTTCTTACTTTTAAGATCGCAAGTTATCCGTAGGCGTGTTTTAGTTTTTAGAACTTATTTTTTATTTTACACTTTTTAGTTAAACCAGTGGTATCCTACTACTGCTATCTACCTACCTACTATAGAACACATACAAACACATATATGACAACTACTCAAACTCCATTTACATTTCGAATCTGTCTTTTAATCTCAACATATTTTACTTGCGGTCATCCGCGACTTCGTTCACGTGTTATAGTGTCTTCTACACCGCAGTTACTTTTCGTGGTAGATAAAATACAACGTGATAATAAAGGATAACAATCCTAAAATTTTTGCAAATTCATTTGTAGCATACCACTGAAAAAACTAGATAAAAATTAGGTTTCTGCTCAACGCTTTCCTTGTGTATCGTATATAAGTCGTCTTGGATAGTGCTTAATTTAAGATGTCTTTTATTATATTTAAGCGGCGCGCTGCGCCCCCCATACCTCCCCACATAGTGACTACATTTTCCATAGTAGAGTTCAGGTGGTGCTTGATTTTGGAGGGGGGCTGCGCCCCCCAAACACCCGCACATAGTGACTTCTTTGTCCATAGTAGACTTAGAGTGGTGATTAACTTTGGCAGGGGGCTGCGCCCCCCATACCCCCCACATAGTGGCTCCTTTGTCCATAGCAGAGTTCAGGTGGTGTTTAATTTTGGCGGGGGGGCTGTGCCCCCCATACCCCCCCACATAGTGGCTCCTTTGTCCATAGTAGAGTTCAGGTGGTGTTTAATTTTGGCAGGAGCTGCGCCCCCCAAACCCCCCACATAGTGCCTACTTTGTCCATAGTAGAGTTCAGGTGGTGTTTTATTTACGCGGGGGGCTGCGCCCCCCAAACCCCCCTACACAGTGGTTTCTTTGTCCATATTGGAGTTCAAGAAGTATTCATATTATTTTGGCCATAAATAACTTTACCCCTACTTATTGTTCATAGTATAAGTATGAGCTCAAGAAGTTTTTTATTTTATTCCAAACTTCCCTTTTAAGATCCGGTCTAAAAACTAAAATCACTAATTCAGCTCATGATTATAAACAACTTTGAATATTGTTTTTACCGTATGAAATATATCATTATTTTGCTGTGCATGTGCAAAATGTACCTGTTGAAGGAGCGACAATTTTTGAATGCCGTCAAAGTTGGTTCCGTAGTAAAAATTGTAGGTAATTTAACTTAAACGAGCCAAAACAGTCAACATAGTTTTAAGGAGGCCTGATTTGGCAAGCTGTTGGTATCTTATCAGTAGTTTCGAAGTAATTTATGATAGAAAAGACAATACGTAAAAACACACATTTACAAGAAAAACCGCGCGAAAACCTAGTGATATATATTTTTTGGATGTACTCGCTGAGCCCTTTCATTTGATATCCCACATTTTATCCTTTGCAAAATTTTATATTTTTCGTCGTGACTTTTTGTCCACTAGTTTAAAAGCAAATCCGTGCGCAAAACCTAGTGAATGTATATATTTTTGGAATGTACTAACTGAGCTCTTGAATTTGATATCTCACACAACACCATTTTCAAACTTTTATTTTTTTCATCCTGACTTTTTGCCCACTAGTGGGCAAAGTATTTAACTTGTTGCAAATCTATATAGCCTATGTCACCCGCCGTATTATTACAAATCTTTTGACACCTCTTTCATTAAAATCGGTTCAGTATTTTAGAAGTTACGGTGGAACATACATACATACATACATACATAGACTGCCAAACACATTACACTTCCTTTTGGCTTCGCCGTAGTCGTGTAAAAAATATACTAGAGAGTCATACATTATTGTAGCTAATAAATAGACAGAACAAGAAGCCTTTACGTCCACAGCAAGTCTTTCTCGTACTCTATCACGTAAATAGGGAAACAGTTTCTTGTTTTAAAAATACAACCTATACTTATTCTGTGGCCTGGAATTGAATGAGAGAGTGTGAGAGAAGAAAATTATTTAAATTCTCGACGTCGAATAAGCAAAGTACCTAGGTATACTTAACTTGAAAGATCAGGTCGCGTGGAGAGTTTGTCGATTGTAACATCTCAGAAACGGTGGCTCGTAGGAAAAAAATGTTAATACAGTTTTTGTGGATAATTTTAAGATCTACAATTTTTGGCTTGGGCACTTTTATGGTAATCTTACCGTTTCGCTGCAAATTGCGAAAAACTGATTTTTGAATAAAAAAAATTCCATACATCGGCATGGTGGGAAACTTTTACATACCTATTAATTATAATTACATTTTGAACAATATCTGTGATTTTCAGCCTGTTGTGAATTAATGTAACAAATTGTTCATTGACCGGGCTAGTGGATTACAGGTAGATTAGATATTAGTCGCCACGCATAGGCGTAAAATCAAATTCAAACGTGACATGTATTGATATGCATTGTCTTACAAACGTTATTCAAGGCCTGAAACCGATCGCTTGGGTTTGGTTTCTATACTAAATGCCTACAGGCGATACCACTAGCAATACAACCCCTTTGTGTGCAGAATGTAGCTGTAACAAATAAGCTGAATTAACTCTCCTACTCATATCTAATCGTTTATACATAAAGCAAATACAGAAACATTTAAAATCTTTCATCTTTATTCATGCTAACTAGATTTCGTTCTTACAAAGAAAATAAAATAACCCAGTACATATTATCTAAGTGTCTACCAGAATCACATTTTATTTTCGCTCCATTTGCATTATCCTAGTAATTTATGTTTACTTTTATAATAGGCATTCAAAACACATTTTATAGCAAAAGACAGGTAATAAATGGCAGCAAAGTTAAACCGAAATGGACGCAGTTATCGCGATTTGTTTCATTGTGCCTGTAATATTTTTATGTCGTTCTATTTTTATGTGAGGATTCAATAGGGACTATTTTAAGATAACTCGCTTTGCTCAATGCGGTTTTATTTCACAATATACATAGTTTGAATATAATCTAAAAGAATAATAAGTCTTCAGATAAAATGAAAATCTTCAGTAAGGGCATTTACGCACTAGCGGTTGTACCGCGTTTTTAACCGGCGATTTTCACACAGTTTCATAACAACTGTCAAAAACCATTTCGAGTTTGCAGAATATGAAGACAATGATAGTGTAGGTAGATTTTGCCTATCGTAACGGGCCTTCCTTCTTAAACATACCTATAGGTATAACTTATTTAAATAGCTTTTCAGAAAACGTACCTAAATTGTTTTCTTTTGGGGAATTAGTTATTTTGTAGCCATCTTTTGAACAAAAAGCTTGATCAGCAGAGTAGCATCTCTGCATACTAAGTAATTCCACGTATAGATAATATCACGATACAAGTTTGTAGGTATCCATGAATAAGCACAATTTACTTAGATGCCGACCTTCGTTCGGCCTTTCTCCCTTATGGGCGTGGGATCAATAATAAATTCAGCAGCCAAGTTAATTTTTTATTACACAGCTTGTGAAAGAAATTTTCTGTATTGTCTGCTGGGAACTGTGAACTATTTAAAACTAGTTTACAACTAGTTCAGGCTCGGCGGAACTCGCAGCCTGATAATTTGTAAAATAATTTATCCCCGCTGAGAGAAAAGCAATTGATCAGTGACAAAGAATCAACCAACTAATAAACTTCTATCCTCTTTTTTAGAGCTATGTTTGTTAGTCTCTGTTATACGTACTAACAATATAGGTAAGTACGATAAATCGATTCAGAGAGAAGTGACCGCCGGGAGCTATTTCATTATTTACCTACACAAAAATATATCCGTAAAAGGTTTTAACTTTAGGTACGTCACATCGGAGTCGCATTTCGATTCTTGTGTTAGATAGTAAATTTTTGTGTTAGATACGTCTCTAGGCAGTAGGTAATATGTTGTCTACAGTTAGGTACCATACCATATCTAGATCTATTAAGAGCTACACGGAAAGACAACAACCCACTCGTAAATCTACAACTTACTTAGTTACTTTTTTTTTAACAAAAGTTTCCAATTTTTAGTATTTTTCAGTAAGTAACATCAGATAACAAAAAGTTGTTAAACGTTGGTACCTACAGAGGCACATGATGTTGAATTCATAGTTTAATAACTAGATAAGTAAGTAGATTGCTCCACAAATAACTAACTTTTTAAAGCAAGCAATATAACAATCTTTACTTAACTTATAAGTTTTCATAACTTAACTGCTTGTCATATCGTAATTAAATGCTTTTTGCCAAGAAATGTTTAGGTATCTTATTGCCTCATTCTCTTTGCTGTATATTTACGGTCTCTAGCTCAAAGGATTGCGCAAATTTTAATATTTATATTATTAAATCTGCTGTTCGAGTAAATACATTTAGACACTAATATTTTACTGAAATATGATAAGCAATTTATTTAACAAAGCTTGTAGATACCGAATATTATAAAAAATAATCACGTTTCCATTTTTGATTTATCGTTTATCAGACAAGGCTCTCAGGATAAGAGCACTTTTATTATCTAGTTTCGTAACAAAGTGATTTTACCATCCGCTAGTCTAGCTTAATAAATGTATTTTGCTTATCGTAAGAGATAGCTACCTAATATATGAAACACAGGTTTCCCGGTAATGTGTACCCTAAGTCAACCTTTCACGTCCTCTGCTTGACCTGATTACTCATTTGGTGTGGCTACAATATCGGTCTAGCTCTAACCGATTTACCTGAGAGTATTGCTTCAAAAGGTACACCAAATGACAACCATCAAAACCTAGGTATTTCTAAGAAATGAGGAATTGGAAAAGTGAAAGTGATACTTGTAAACCTTGTTTAAAAAACTCGATGTACCTACCAATTTGTTCATTAGGCGTTAGCAATCAAACAAGTTTATAGGGAAGCACAAAGTACCTCCTGTTAGTAGTAATGGGACGGCTTTCAATGTTGTTCAACAAAACGGATAAGTACCTCTCCAATTTAAGTGTTTATCTGCGTAAATACGAGTAAGAGGAATTTCTATGTAAAACGTACATCGAATATTTATAAGTGCCTATTGATTGATCTTATTTATTATGGTAAAACATTTCACTGAGCAGACTAACTTTTCCTGGGTAGTACGTAGATTTAGTTAGTTAGTTACGTAGTTAATGGGTGGGCTTTGAATATAATTCTACAAACTACTTTAAGCTGATTATGTCAGTCGACGTAGGTCTAGCTAGGCTAGGTTGCACTAATGTCGCAAAGTAGAATCTAATCAATGCTAAAAATCCTAATTTCTAAAATAAATTATCGCTTTTATAAAAGAAATTAGGAATATAAAAAAATATTTAGACCTAGGTATAAGTCGAGCCACGTAAAAAGAACTTTAGAAACAAATGAAAATCACGTGTTCTCGCATGGGTACACTTACGCTCGAAAGTACTAGGGCTATTTACCGTTTCATTCTTGAAAGAGTCTTTCGCACGCGGTTACGTATGTTGACTTATAGACTATACGTAGGGGATGATGATTCTGATTCAAAAGGCAAAAATTTATGGAAGTGACGACAACGATGATAATAAAATGGCCACTTCCGGCATCAACACCGCGTCTTCATCTGGTTTTCGCGCCACCCATGAAGACTTAATGGAAGAACAATATGTATTTTTTTTTAATTTTCGATTTTTTTTTCACTTTTACACATTTTACACTAATAGAAATCTAATATTGATTGGTAGTTGTGTATTTTTTTTATTTAGATTCCACCCTACTAATACTACTAATAATAATTTTCTTTCCTTTGTGCTTAAAACCATGACTGTAATTAAACACTTTTGTGCGCGATGGTATTTTAAAACAATTGTTAAACGTCAGACTCAAAAATCGTCTAATGCGCAGCTGTCAGCTAGGGGTCATTTTACGTGGCGCGACCTATACGTATACGTACATACCTAAAAATGTAGCTACAAATAAATTCATTTGCGGTCAAAGGCTAAACGATCGACGTGGTCTGACGTTTGATATGAAAAACGCGAATCGCTAGAGGGTAAATAAACCTGTGGTTTTGACGTGGTTTCATATCATAGGACGGACCTCAAAAACGATTCAACCGTTAAATGCGTAAGAACTGTTACACGATAGGTAGGTAATTTGATAATTTACTTATGAATTATCCAATCGAAGTGAACATTTTCATGTGTCATTTATTTTCACAGATTTACGCCATGGTGTGTGTCATATCACAGTTTCAAGAGTACCTAGCGGGGAGAGGAACCGTCGCTTTCGACTATTCAGATAGAGTAAGTTTCTTGCGACTAATTTCGCGTCTTGGTCGATTAACTTTTCGACTAACTTTAGCACTTATAGGTACACACTTGCACCGACCCGAAAACCCGAAACCCGGTCTTGGATTCATCTCGTTAATCATGACGTAATAAACTATAACTTATTTATTATTTATAGCTCTTTCACTATCATAGAGCTCACTAATAGCGATTTACCTCAATTTTATGGTAGTTATACGACAACATTTGATTAAGCCACACCACACAATTTCGTGTGGGGATTGTTTACAAACTTATTTGGGTGTAACGCGGAGAACAAAGCGTTGTATTACTGTATTGTACTCGCAGACTGGAGATTGTAAAGGGCCTCACAATACATGCGTTACAGGCATTTAGTCAGTCATGATGCTTCAATTTGCTGAGCGTGCTAATCAATCAAATTCCTCTGCTGACGGTTTGGTTCGCAATAATTAGCGAGACGTATCAATTTAATCCCGTTTTCAACAGAGTTTTGAATAAAATTTTTAATAATACCCGGATTAAATCATGTTCTTAGTTATTTTCCAAGTATTGTTAGAAAGTAAACGTTTAAAAGCTGTAGTTTAGTGACTGGGCTCGGTACCTAGTGTATAAGCTAGAATTTTGTTAGTATGTACGAACTTTTCAAAATGAAATTGCTTAACTAAATACAAACTATATTCCAAAAAATGCCTAGTAGAATAATACCTAAGTGCTTACTTAATTAACTTACAAAGAAACTACGAACTACGAGAATACAAGCAATTAAGGCGGTTAGGTATTTATTTTTCTCTTCAGCCTTTATCTGAGTAAAGTTTTTAAGTACCTATTTTAATTTTTTTTAGTAGATATTAATAGCATTAGATATCCGGCTCTTTCACCGACGACGGATTTCTTATAAACTATTTTTCTGCGGCAAATGCCTGTAGCGTTTTTCCTGTGCACTCCTATTATGGAACCTATTTTTTTCATAATCCGATAAAAAGCATTTATCTACTACGTTCTCGTTTCTATAAAACCTGTTAGATGCATCCAATTTGCTGTTCGTTGATTTAAAAAAAGACGATCACAGAAAGGCTCGCCATCGCCATAGTCTGATACAAATAGGATTTACTAACATACTCAATATTTGTAAAGAAAGCGTACAAAAAGGGTTTATTGGTTAATCGCAACGTTGATTTAATCGTATATTTAAGTTAGTTTTATGTTGTGTAGCTGGCTGCAGTCCAGTACACCGCGACGGCGCAGCACACGACTACAACTAGTTCCGCCCCCAGCGGCCGCCGCCGGTCGGCCGGGAAACCCATGCCCAGCCGGTGCGACCCCGACGAGTTCTCTGAAGCCCCAAGTAAAGCCATCAGTAAGTAGCGGTTGCATTGTCTAATTTAATATGCAGGCTAATTCGCAAAATCTCTAGTCCACGCAATTTGAATTACTTACGACCATAAAACGTCAAGAAAAGAGCTCAAGTTTTTGTCAATTTTAATAAATTGTAGAGATGGTTACAAAAACCATTTTCACTATTATTATTTCTTCTTGTGTACTGCTTGAAAAGTACTTATTTTATTGATTAGATTTATTACGGTAGCGTGAGGACACTGGTCGAAGTTAGTTACAAACACCATTTTACATTGAGTAAATAGTTATTATTATTAGAAATAATGCCTTGTTATAGTTACCAATCTAGTTACACATTAACTATATTATATACACAACCCATGACGCACACGAAGGTTTTATATTGTTAAATTGCGAAGAGGAGGAAAGGACAGCTGAGCTCAACTGTGTACAAAAGATCCAAGGGTTTACTACGTCGTTTGTCACACCGAAAATAGAAATAAGTACAAGCTAAGATCTTTGCCATATACGCGTCAGGATCAAGTATGATCATTTTCGTTTTCTTTAATTTTTTTGGTACTTTTAATATTAGTAGGTGCTTAATAACTTTGAAGTCAAGTAAAATCGTTTCTTAGATTTTTTTGTGGGACGTTCCCGGTAAAAAGCCTAAACTAATGATCGCTAAAACCTTTTTATGATAATGAGAATAAAGTGTGCTTGTCTCGCGTATCGTAAATGATTGCGGGGACGCTGATATGGGTCGGGTCAATGCGATTAAATAAAGAGCACTTGCTGAATTTTATTTCCAACAAACTGTAATAAAGACTGGTATGTACCGCTGCCACAAGCTGCACAGTCGAATGTAACTACAGTAGTAAAGTTGGTATCTACTCACGTATTATATGAGTACCTACTAACTTAAAGTATGTATTTGTGATAGTTTCTGAGAGCCCTTGTCAAGACTACTACGAAAAGTGCTACTCAATAAATTAATTTCAATATTGACAATTTAAATGTCTACTTTTGCTTTTACAGGATTTTCTTTTATGATTTTTTTCGCCTTTAACGACTTTACTTACTTTACCACTACTGCGCTATAAAAAATGCATCTAATTTTAGATAGCTTTTGGACGCAAAGTGTGTGTCGGACTTAATTTGATAATATGCAGTTATAAATTATATAGTACATCAAGTCACTTTCAGAACAAATGAAAGTTCTTAAAATACTGAGTTCTTAGAAAATCTAGCTTAGTAGGTAAGTTAGTGTTGTACTTACTATGGTACCAACAAATTTTATTTGTTTTGTGTAGCGTCAGTATTATCGAAACCAAGTCGGTCTGCGGTGAAGAAACACGTGCAGTTTCCGGACGAGCAGAGCTGTATAGAGGAAGCCGCCGAGCCTCCCGCGAGGGTTGTCCCTGACGACAAATCAGGTTGGTCTATTCTTTACCTATCTATTTAAAAATACTTTCTATTAGATAGCAATCAAATCATCTACACGAAATAAGCTAAATACGTTATCAAGTTGACCAATAACTAACACTGATAGTGCTTTTATCATAACTGGCTTACTAAATGATTTAGTGACAAAACTTGTTAGATAGCGGTACGAGTACCTACTTAGGTAGTACTTACATATAACTCAGCCACTAAAGTGATTACTAGCTTGCTGGGAGGCAAAGCGTCACAGCACCTGGTAGCTCGATTTTCAAGAGACAGCTGCAAGTCACAGTAATGGGAAGCTGTTTGCTACGTAATTAGTTACTAATAGACTCCCTGTGTTTGGAAAACAAGCACAATGGACTATTAACCAGTTCTAATTGACGTTCAAGTTTGTATCAATTGCCAACAAGTTAATTTTATGTAGATCGAAAATAAATTAATCAGGTACCTATCTTTTAACTTAAGTAAAAATTAAGGTGCTCCGCTTTAGTTTCAGTTTTGAACAAAACTAAAACTTATCCTTGATAACTACCTACGCTATAAATAATATAGGGACTAAGCACAGTTAGCTACTTATTAAACTATTACTTATTGATATTTTGAGTAAAAACCACGTATATGGTCAATCACTGGACCCAAATGAATATCGAATACACCAAATAAGTGCCAGAAACACACACTACTGTATGCGAATGAGTACCATTTCTCCTTAACTCGTATTGTTACCTTCTTGATATTTGTTTGAAACTTGAAAATTCCTCACTGCGCACAGTTATCCACATGAATAAATTAAAGTCTCACTAACTTTTGTTTGTTCAAGTTATAAAGGCAGGCTCCTTACTCTCCATTATATTAGGGTGATATAAACTTTTTCGGCCAATATTTTTTGCTTCGCCACATTACATATTAATAGGTCCATTACAGTATCGTGGCATTAAATAGCTGTTGGAATTTGAGATGCTGGGCAGCAGTTAGATGGTATAATATATAGTAGTACCTATAGCTTAAAGGACTAACTCGTTTTTGAAAAGTAAGTAATGCTGAAGTTGAAGGTAAATAACGAAGATGATACAGCGGGTTGTATTGTATCCAGAGAGTGGAGTGATCAGCTCGTTGTGGATGGAGTTGGAGTCAGAGACGCAGCCCCCGGAGCGCTGACGCCGGCGCAGCGAGCAGTTCCACCGGCCCGTGTCCCGCGCGCGCCTCGAGCGCCGCAAGATGTCCGCCGCCGGTGTGCCGCCCGCAGAAAACACTAAAGACTCTTTCTTATAAACTATTTACCCAATTCTGTTTCAGTCATAGGTGTTTCATTAGGGTTTCATTGTCACTTAGGGGTCGACGAGATGCGAAATCGTTTCGCAGTTTTGTGTGCAGGCCCATAAAAACGCTCTAGCAGCAGTTTCGCTGTAAATCCTCTTAAAATGTTGTTTTTGATCGTTTTTATACCAGCCGCAGCGAAGTAGTTTACGTATAAAGAGCACTACTTTATGGAGAGAGAGAATTCGGTTCAATCGCTTGTGTGTGACTGTTCAGTTATCCAAAATTAGTATTGTTACAATTCAAAAACTTAGCTTACCGATATTTCATAAGTTCCTACTTACATAATAATATAATATTGACTATACTTACTTTGCATTGGCGCGTTATTTTAGTAAGTACCTACTTAAAAACACTAGATGATAATGAAATATTAAGTGGTACCAAAAGTGGTAATATGTATTGGCGAAAGTAATAATAGGTAGAGGGAGGCTGTCCTTACCTTACTTCCATAATCGGATATCGATGCAACATTGCAGACATCCGTTCTACTGAGTAGGAAGCTAAGCTACGTATACTTTGTATATCATGACAAAGCTTTTAACAAAACACATAGGTATATTAGGTTCTACTCTGATTAAAGTTAACCTGAATTCATAACATTGAATGAATTTTGAAAAGGTAGCCATAATTTTCCATTTGATGGCGGTCTGGTAACTAAGGAGAAAGCCTTGAAAAGCAATAATTAAATATTTACCGAAAGGGCCGCTACCACACCTAACTGGTTTCTTATAGCAAGATCCCTAGTGTTCCTCATTCTCATTGCCAATTTTGCTTCTAATGCAAATTGTAGGTCTGGTTCAGAAAATGATACATACTAAAACTGTATAAAGTTGAATATCTTTAATAGAGATCGGTGGGTAAGATGGGCGCAGAGATACCTACAGTCTTCAAAAAGTTCGGAGTTTTCAGTGACCCTTAATACTTATTAATATTTTAGTAGGGTGGAAAGTAGGCAGTTCACATTTCAGGGAGACGGCTCGTTACTAGGTACCGCGAATAGCTGTCAACAGATAAACCGCACGTCGCGTCGTTAACTTCCAAAAAATATCGATTTCACGTTGCTAAGGTATTTCGGTTACTACGATTATGCCGTTTGAGTATCCTATCCTATTTCGACTGATTCGTAACTTTACCTATTGGTGCCAAACAGTGTAATATACCTTCCTAAAGCAACGTAAGTAATACTTAACTAGATTTAATATCATTGGGACATATGTACAACATCATTGGGAAAGTTAATGATTTAATCTCAGTTTAATACTTTTTAGGTATAAGGCCAGAGGTACAGTCAGCATCATAAGTCGATTAACACATTCAGATTTTCAAATGTAAGATACATCATTATTAGACGTAAAACCTTACTTATTTTACTTATTTTGAACCTTAGGTACTAGATGTTCATTTAACTCTGGAGTATTTTTGCTAAGCGATTATTGTCTAAAATTATATATTTTACACTTTTGAAAATCTGAATGTGTTCATTGACTTATGATGCTGACCGTACCAAACCAAAGTAGCTATGTTCCACACATTTAAATAGAATGACAATTTTTTTTTAAAGTACCTTTAATGTTAAAGGTATTGGAGAATGACTATTGAGAGTACGCGAGAGAGTTGTAAGGGCATTGAAATACTACATAACTAGATGTACCTATTACTTAACTTATAGGTAGAACCTAGATAATTAGGCACGCTGAGAGGTCGCAATTAACCTTCCCTACTTGTTTGTTTTCACGTGTTTATAGTCAGAGTCATCTATATTTCACTCATCAACGATCGTAATAAAAGTTTAGGTCTTTTCATGAATTCATTCTGTCGACAGCCGAAACGAAATGATGTTAATAACTTTTCTCTTGGAAATTTTCCTCTTGTATAAATATAGCGATAGGCAATCACGATTGTTTTATGAAAATGTTGTCTTCTACCCAATTTAGCACGAGTTTATATATATTATGATTAGATCCTATAGATAAATTCGATTTATGTTCTAACTTTGGTTGTTTACCATAATTGAAGCCATATCGTTAGGAAAAACGATTTTTATTTTATTCAATATTCATGAATTCCAAATACAACGGTACTGAAACGGTTTCGTACCTATGATTATTTGGTTAGATAACTTCTAGGTACTAACTTGAACTTTTAGTTTTAAAATTATGAAGCCGCTGCACAGAAGGTTTTAGAGCCCGTGAGTTTCGTTTCGTTGCAATACTGTGTTCCTAAGTGTAACGTTTCTATATGAACAGTAAGAACGTTGACAGTGTTGGTATCCTGGTGGATAAGTTTTTTCGTATTTGCATTTGGTACTTGCCTACGACGCTTTCAAGTTTACTGGTAAAGCAATCGTGTCACTGCCCAAGCGATTCAACCGGAGCTAAGTATATGTTATGAACAGGGTACAAAAATGTAGGCGTGTCTAACGGCCAGTTCCAGAAAAGGCCGCTACTTTAGTTATCCATTAAGTAGAGTGCCGTTTTCAGATTTTTTACAATTAAGTAATGTCTGTCTGCTAAAGATTTGGTGGAGAGAGCTTGAATGACCTTTTCTGCAACTGGATGTTCGTTGTTTATAAAAATTAAGAATGTCTATTACTATTCAAGTTTGTATAGGTATATTCTACATCTTTATCTAGTACCTATATTTGAAAAAAAAAACAATGGTTAAATGTGTATAACTTCTCATTGCAATACAACTTATTTGTTTCTATTTTATAGACCTGATTTAATTTCGTATTTCTAGCAGTTGGTGGGTCGATTTCAGTCGTGTAGTACCTACCTACCTGCTTGTTATAAATAAAACCTGATGTTAAAAGCATGATGTACCTACGTACGTGGTGTACACCTATTTAAGTTATAATAGCCAATGAATCAGATTCACATATATTGCATCTTCCCGTTGATTGGATATCAAGCTCGACACACTCCCTCGGGATGATGGCATAACGTAAATACATTTCCTATTAAAATATGATCTGATAAATAAATAGGTACCTACCTGAAATATCCCGAATGAATCTGAATTTGTTTGTTTATGGTAGCTGCATACTCCGGCCGGTAATTGGCACGGTAGCGGCAAAATTGAATGTGTTTTTTTTACTCTAAATAATTTATTTCTCGGCTATGGATATCTGTGTCGCTACCCTTTTTTATTTAATTGTAAATAGTGTAACCCACTACGAAGCTAAATAAGATCCAAGATCCTAGTTTTAAATATAAACTAGGTACTGACCAAGTTTATTTCTATAAGGTAAGTAAGTAGGTACATAATTACTAATTATTTATTTTCTGTGGAGCAATAAAGTGCAATACGCGAACCTTCCTCACATTTAAGAATAACTTTTTGCCATCTTATTGCTATCTGATGATTATAAACACTTGTTAATATTGCTGTACAAAAAATTACAGCGGTGTGGATGCACATTTTTCAGTTAGACCAATAGTAGGTAGATATCTATTGTAGGTATCTGTAGATTAGACCCAATTCGCAAAGCAATCATTCGCGTTTACAGTCATTTTAGTCAGAGGCGCAAACCCAACTTTCACTTTGGCCCTCTTCCTCAGTTGACAATATAATTATTAATTATAGTAATAAATAATATAGTGTGTTTACTCATTTCTTATGTAAAAATATTTCCAAAGATAATTCTATCTATTAAACTGAACAACTTTCCCCGAAGATATTATTAAGTACATAACAGATAACAAGATTATGTTTTCGTATTTTTAAGCGAATGCCAATGATAACTAGAACTAAATTGAACCAATATTAATAGAAGACTATCTTAATATCCTTTATGTAGAGGAAAACAATTAAGTCCAACTATTTTCCTAGACTAATGACTATTTTTAAGAATGAAATATTTATCAACAGCTTTTATCTTTGAAAAAGATCTGAGCAATCATATCACATTCACTTTCTCGAAGCGCCGGTCAGGATGGCATAAAATCAAGGGCCGCGCTAATCTTGTATCGATTATTTTGGCGCGTTTACCAATTTCCGTTCAACTTTCTTTTTCTCGCAAGGAAAGTATCTCCCAATGGTCTTTCAGAAGAAGTCTCTTTCTTAGTGTGGGTGGAGTTAATTGCTTTCCCAAATAGAATGTAGCGTGTCAAAATGAGCTAAGTACTTAACTGTTAAAATATATCTTCATCAAAATAGAAGTTCGTGATCGTACAGATAAGGTTGCGTTAAAAAAAAACTGTGTTGTTTGTAAATAATATGTATGATTATATTCTTAAATTAAAATGGATACATTTGTTAAAGAAATTCGGTTTATTTTAAGATTCAAATAATCGATTAACGTAACTGTTCAAATCCAAAATTAGATAATTAATGATAATGGTTGATAAATGCATGTTATTCTATAATATCAATAACCATTCAAGCATATTTTTTTAATTACAAATAGACAATAAAATCATTAGGTAATATCATAATTTAATTATATATATAGGCTTTACTATACATGTATTAGACTAAAAACAAATGTAACAGTTCTAAATAACGAATCCAATTTAAGAGATGTCTTGTAACCTACTGTTTAACATGGATTGAATACACACAATTATTAAAGTGAATTTATCATTACCGGATTAATAACACATTGGTTTTATTTAATTTGTGCAAAGCCCTTACAATTAGATTGCATTTAATTATTTATTACATTGATTATTATTTTAAGTTACGTCATCTTTAAGATTCTTTATAAATGTATTAATTTTATTTAATAACCTGCTCAAACTAAAACGGTATTCTTTATATTATGAAGAAGTCCGCATTGCTTTTCTGAAGACTCAGTTTCAGGAACAGACAATAATTAAATACCGCGTTAACTGAATAGGCATGCATTTGTTTTTTGTTAATAAATAACAGACTTAACGACCGTTATGTTTCTTCGCACGGATATTCCAATAAACTTTTTCAAACCCCGTCGAACAAATAGACTACCTAGAGGTAGTGACATAAACCTACTTCTCTTCATTGAAAGATACCTACAGAATAATCTGCAACACAACGCATTCAACCCACATCAAATGGACTATAATACAGCCAAACATCAACACTCATAAATTTAGTTTAACATAAATAAATATTGAAAGTCAACGAAAACATACGGAAACGTAATATATTTTAGACATTGTGCTTGTTGTGTGCGTTAAAATTTTATTCCATTTACAGTACAATGCGTCTTAACTATAGACAAAGGTGTATTATGACTTTTCGCACCAAAACTACATTTAAGCAATAAATAAAACAATTTATATTTTCGACTAGCAACCATACTTCGGTCGCAATAAAAATTGTAATAAATAACACCAGACGAAATAAATTGTGATATACAAATATTTAAGATTCATAACATAAATATATATTAATAAGAGTAATTAATAAATTGTTATAATATAATAATCAAGAGTCATAGTTTAAGCTTTCAACCATTCAACTACAATTATTAGTTACATTATTTTATGTATCTTTCAACTTAGGGCATCATCAAAGTTTAGAGTTTTAATGTGTATTTCCATAATAAAATACGATATACTGTTTGTGACATCTTTGAGCCCTGATTTGATCACAAGTAAACAATGGAATACTTGGCGTAACCCTCCTTTTTTCAGTGTTTGCAAAACCAAATAATGCTTACTATCAGTGCATATAATATTATTATTATTATGTTAATATATTTTAGTCTATTTGCCAGTAAGTTAATTTAGTAACTATTTATATTATTCAGCATAATTGCGTAAAAAGATAAAAAGACACCAAAAGGAAAACCTTTCCCAAAGCATGTTTGTGAGATACGTCATATAATATCGTCAGGTGTTTCCCATTCATCCGATCGGTCCACCAATCAATCGACCTAATGAGATACGTTTTTAGAAAAGTCCCACTGGATCGACTGTCCGGTTGACCGATTGGTTCGACAGGAAACCCCTATGTCGTCGAGTGCCAAGAAGTTTGCTCAGCATCGTTGAAACTTAGCACAGGGGTTTGAGGAAGGTAGCTACACAGGGGGTATAGTCCATAGCACTGCAGTCTTGTCGGCCGACGTCGACAGGAAGGAGAAGTCATCCGGGTGCCACCGCGCGGAAATCACTTTGTCGGGATGGCGCGCTACCGGCACACTTGGCAAAGGACAGGTGAGGTCTCCTACAGAACATACAAAATATTGTCACTTACGCATGTAAGATAATAAACAGATTTGCTACTTAAACTTAACAGTTTTTTAGACTTTAGACTACGATAAAGGTGTACAATAAATGTAAGTAAAACACTTCGAAAACATTGTGTAAATGGTAGATCTCTACTACGCATCTAGCATTAACAATTCATTGTCACAAAACATTACCTTGTAAATCAGTAAGAACAACACGTCCATCGTAGCCAGCAGTAAGCAGATAGTAGGCCCCCGGCGAGAACCGCACGCTTCTCACGTCGCCCGAGTGCGGTGTGAACCGTTGCAAGGACCGCGAGCCGCGGACATCGTACAAGCCGCACGAGCCGTCGTCGTGGCCGCACACCAAGAGACGCCCGCTCGGGTCCACCGCCAGCGATGCCACAGCCGAACCCTATAAATAACAATTTGTGTTTAACTTCAAAATATCTGCTTTATCACCAGCTTCTGATTTCCTAAAAGCATCTTTTTTAAAAAACACTAACTCGCTAAATATAACAGCAGGCAATTCAAAACCACAACCATGTTTTTCCATTCAAGAATGTATCAAAGATAATTTCTGAACCTTAATCTAGAATGGTATAAATCTAGCAAAATTACCTTTCCTGGGTGTCCCGCGGGAGGCGATATGACATTAACACATCCGCCAGTACGGAGGTCCCAGAACCGCACAGTTTTATCCTGACTGCCCGAAACAAACATAGCGCCTCCCCAGTTGTACAGTGACAGAACATGTCCGGAGTGGCCGCTGAGTGCCTGGGGACCAAGTTTTAATTAGCAAAAATAAATCGTGAAATTATATATTTCGGGGGTTTGTTGTTGAGTTGATCTGCCGACAGATTTATTAATAACAGAAACTATGAGTTACCTGGAAAGTTTTACCGGTGGCGCAGTCTGTCACGTAGATTTTGCAATCGCCAGCGCCGCCGCTGACAAGCAGACTGGTCTTGTTGGAAGTGTCCTCAATGAAACATACGTCACGAACCGTGCCGTCGTGCATTGTCAACTCCACCTAGGCAAATCAAATAGCATTTTCAAAAATAAATTCGCTAGATTTTTTGCTTATGTCTCGTGTCTAACGTAACATTCATTTCTGGAATCGAATTATAAGTTATATGTATTTTCTAAACATTATTTTTTGTGTCAGATTTTAGTTAATAATTTCCTAATGTTTGATAGGAAGATATCGGACTTTTCTATTCTAGACAATAACAATAAAACCCACGTGTTTAAAATAAGTAATCTAAAGTACTATCGGTATGTTACTGAATACCAAGGCCGATTGATAAGATGATTAAAAATCATGAATAACATATACTTAACTATTCTTTCCAATATACTAAATTGTAGCTATCTAGGTATAACTAGGTATAAATACCTATGTGTAATAATTACGTACTTAATGAATAAGAAAAAAATATTTCAAGAGCGTACTGTCTCTTGAAATATTTGAGGATACACTTGGTTCCTGCGATAAACATATCAATTTAAGAAACGATCTATCGTCCCACGGCAACATCGATTAACCGTTTAACCGTGTTTGTCCATTGCGTTGTAATTGGAAATCTAGATAAATTGCAGTTTACATCTGCCGCGAACTCTCCTATTGAGAGTAATGTGTCTGTTGATTGACAACGATCAAAGTACTCTGGCTATTTAATTAATTACAGTAAATCTCGACTTAAGAGATGCTATTGTAAAGCAAGGGCATAAAATTGTTTATAGAAAAAAGCATTTCACCGAAAAGTACCTATTATAACTGTTAAGCCCAGGTATCATGATAAAATCTTTAATATCACATTTTTTCGATATTTTCCCTATCCTGCCTTGTTCAACATAAAAATATTATGCGACGCAGTTCGAGTTTAAGGGCGCAAAAAAGTGACTTTTTGAGCTATATTACAATGGACGAAGTAGACAAAATTTTCCTTACACGTGTTGCACATAAATAGACAAGGTTACGAGATAGGATGACATAGGCGCCATTCCAGAGATGATCGCAGACTGTCGTCGTCTGTTCCAACCCGCCTGGGACTAAACTTTATTGCGTTATTACGACAATGAAGATGCAATTCAGAATCGGCAGAAAGTTATGAAAAATGCTGCTCATTTAGTTATTTTAATAAGTACATACTTTAGTTATTACCTTATACTGGAAAATAAGATGAAACATCCAATCTTGTTATTCAACCACATTTCCTTTATTTCAAAACCTTGAGTTATGTTGAAAATATAAGATTACTTTGATATTTTTAGAAGCTAATTAAAACTAGTTAGAAGATGTATGTCGATTTACCTCTTGCCCCTCGAGATTGCATGTGTGGCTGTTGAACCTCATGAGCTTGACAGTCTTGTCGTTGGAGCCGGTCGCCAGCAGGTCGCCGGCGGGGCTCCACGCGAGGCAGTAGATGCTTCCCTTGTGATGCTTAGTCCGCTTCAATAGCACCGTAGGTGCAGTTGGAGCACTATTATCCCTATACAAAATCATTTGAACTTTTAAAAAAGATGAAATGTTCAGCGACAGCGGCCTTCTCGTCTCCCTTTTTAATATCGCATAAATTATCTTTGTTTCGACCTTTGTTTGGAGTGACACTTTAAAAAGCTGAGTTCGCCATTCATGCCCTTTTTAACACACTTTTTATAGGATTGTGCATAATGTAGTATACATTTTAAAATATATTTTTACTCAGTGGGTTTCTTCGATAGATTTATATAACATAACATTATATTAAAGCAGTCCTATTCTGTCTACATTAACTTAAAATCAGGTCAGTGGTCGTGTAGTCACTGAAAATCGAGTTAATATTAAGTAATAGATAAAAGCTAGACCGTAATGGCGTTCGTAACCATTATCCTCCATTTGCACGTATCGAATCCGAGTAGCTACCGCATTACTAAAATATATGTACATCGCCTTGTCATTGTATTTAATTTAGTTCTGTGCATGGTATTGCTAAATATTTCATAACACTTAATAAATAGTATATTGGCTCGGCAAGTTATATAGCGGCCATTGGAAAGTAACAATCCGGTTTGCTACTTTCATCAGAATCAACGTCAGATTGAGTTTTATATGTAATACGGCCATGTTCATTTAAATATACATAAAAAGCTGTTTGATAGATAATATAGGTATCGCTAAACATCCTTGAACTGTGGAATACAGCAAGCCATTCATTTTTGATGTGTCACACGAAAACATAAACTCTAATAAAAAACATAAACTTTTATCCCCTTTTCGATATCGACTCAAAGTAATACGAGCAACTCAAATAGTCGTTTGCACTGAGCGTGAGGTCGGTGTTATATTAAATTTAACTTGAGACCGCGATAAAGTTTATAGGTGTTGTTGAACCAAGCCGCGCGCTCGCTCGAAGCAAAATTGAAAGTGCATTTAAAGCTTACAGCAAGGGTGTTGACCCCAAACTATCCAAGCGGTAGTGATAGTGAAATTTCGTTCGTACAAACTGGAACGAAACTTGAGTGACATTGAAAATATACAAAGCAAGATAGTACTTCTTCCAAATGCCATGCTTAAGTGCTTGATCGTGGTTCGTGGGTCGATGACTCTACATGTAGTACAATGGATACAGTTTGCATATTGACTGAGTTATAAATTATTGACTTTACGAACAGTTATTTAACATTTGCCTATAAAATTAAGTTTTGTATGATTTGTTCGACTGTGAAAAACACACTGTTAACTAACCTGAAATCATAAATGCTATTTAAATGTAATCCATTTTCTAGAAGAGTGGACTTGTAATTACGTACAACCCGAACTTTTTGGTCCGTAATCGAATGAGTTTGATGAAAATTGTAACATTTAGGTAGATGAAGGTCCCTTTCACGTTTTCAAAAGCTGTTATTACTATCACGCTTTCATATTATAAAGTTTTCAAGGTTTAATGTTAAAAGGAAAGTGGACTTAATATTTTACCGGATTGATAATTGGTACCTTCAAGAACGAAACGAGAGACGTAAATGACGCAAAGCGATATGAGAAGTTATTACTTTTAAACAAACACTAATACGCTTTCATTAGCGTTTGCTCGTGTGTCTTGACTCCTTGTTTGTCTTGTTCGTGTCGAAATCTTTGAAGTTATTTTTCTTGTCATATTATTCCTTGCTTTTTTATGATATTTGCTATGCCGCCATTTTGTAAAAAGTAATACTACTTGCCAAAAGACAGAATTCTATAAGTAATAACTTTCATAAGTAATCACTAGTATGTAGATAAGCATTTGACTGTACTAATTCAAACATTACATGTTTATAATCGAGTTTACAACAGTGTTTTCAGTAATGGGTACTATTTAAATATTAGCTTAGCATGCTGTATCATCGGCCTATTTATGTGACCTCAGAATGTGTCCTACATAGCCATACAGCAGCTGCGATCGGATGTCATTAGTCATTCGCTTCTGAAATTACTAGCGCTTTGTATTGTCAATGTATAGCTTAAAACATGCATAAATCTATCTTTATTTCGAATTTGGTGCGCGAATAATAAAATATTGCAAATGTCAAAATAAAACGTAAACGAAAAGCGTGTTTTTAAGAAACTTGCAAGTAATTGTATAAGGAGTCAAGGAGTCTGGAAAGGTTAACGCGTAGTAATTCCAGGGTCGAGAGGGAGGTCATCCATCAATACACTTTTTGAATGGTCGTGATATTGAGAAAAAGATTGAATTAACTTTCCCTTTTTTGTTATGTGATAACTGACTTATTCAATTACTTATTGGTTCCGTATTACTCAAACTCCTAATAGATGGATGGAATAAGGATAGGAAAATTATGATAAAAGGAAATCTTTTTACTCACTTCACATCTTCGACTTTGGGGTATGTGCATATCCTCAATGTTTTGGTATTGGAGCCGACCGCGTAGAGTTTCCCGTTAGGATGGAACTCGGCGCATCGCACGGCCTGCAGATCTTCGAGCACCGTCACCGGCTTGAAGGTTGGTCTGGACCCGTTCACTTCGGCGCCGACGCCGGTGGCAGCCGAAAGCGAAACCGCCTGGTGGCTGCCATTCTTGGGTTGACCCTGCATCAACAAAATGGCTCAGTTAACATTTTAACGGTACTTTCTTTACACTGAAATAAGCTTGTATGTTAAAAAGATAGAAATAGATTCTAACCTACTTGCAGCTAACCAGATTGATATTAAATAACGATAGGCCCTAACCTATTCGATTCGATTTCAATCTATTCCACGTCACCGGCTATATCTTCTATTTCTCTGCAATTTATAAAGAACGAAATAGCATACTGAATACGAGAGTAAAATAATCTAGGTCCAATAAGATTAAGTACCTACTTGAAGTGGGAGGTAGACGTTTGCCGACTGCAACTACGACTACCCGCAGTAACGTAGAGAAGTGTATAAAACTTGACCGTGAAAGTGTCGCACGAGTTTTCCGTATACAGTATCTACGCATTGTTGTAAGTACGACCGTTACAATTGCATTGTTGCACCTTGAAATATAGCTATACAGTGGCATGTGCGGTAAAAAAGGAGCACAGAGAGCTCAACCGCAGAGGTGTTATGTACAGGGTGTTAATTTATTTTATACCGATACTTTCAGAGATGATTCGTTCTACGGAAAACAACTTCACCCGAATTAAAATTGAATTCAAGTAAAAACTTGTTTGCTTGACTTACTTGAGAATAAAGATATTTGTTTTTATATGTAGAGTATACCTGTGAAAGTATAGGTATCTAATAAAACAACACCTTATATTCAGCCGAGTCTACAGCTAGATAAGACAACATTATGATCGTCATGTCTATTTATTTAGTGCCTTGTCATACTGCAATTACTCCGATATTGTTTCTCATAACATAACCGATCTAATACCTGTTCGTTTGTATCTAAATTATCTATATTATAAAATAATACAGTATAATTTTCAGTGCCGATTATTACTTTTCACCAATTTTCACCTGTAATGAGGATAGGTATTAATTAACGCATTAGTATTAAATATGGGCATTGCCTAATTAGTTTGGCAGGCTATGTAGAATCATTACTATCTTGTAATAAGTACCTAATTGTGAACGGCATCATAAAAGTTGTGAATTTTGCAAAGCATCATAAAGCCAACAGTCTATACTTGTT
The DNA here is from genome assembly GCA_947563765.1 of Anarsia innoxiella. NCBI lineage: Eukaryota > Metazoa > Arthropoda > Insecta > Lepidoptera > Gelechiidae > Anarsia > Anarsia innoxiella. Next base: position 8,269,694 of record OX387390.1, read on the forward strand.
TATCACAAACTAGACGATAACTTACGAATTCAATGCGCAAATAATGAAGATCATAAATTACTGACTGGTGAGTCATTCATAACTCAAGTAACGTCATAATTCACGAAACTTAGACATCCTATTGACTCAAAAGGCAATTGGGTGAACGTACAAATACAGTGTCCTGAGCGTTATGACATCATTGAGCATCGAATGCTAAAATGTAGTCTCTCCAAATTAAAAACGATTCAGCAAAGAATATTCTCGAAAGTGAGCGCAGTCGATTCTCATCATTATGTAAGCGATTGAATAGGTTTTATTAAAAGTTACATTTTAATTGGATACCATAGATAGGAATAAATAAACTGAAGTAGTAAGGCTAAAAGTTGGCTATAAGTAACTATGTGGTTTCAAGTAAAAAATTGAAAAATTGACCACCTTTTTTTGCATACACAACAATAAGAAAAACTTTTTCAATAAAACCTAAGTAGGTTTTACATGAAACATTAATACCGGCAGCCCTCAGTCTATTTAGGTACTTACTTAGTTTAAACAACAGATACTTTGTGGTTGTAAATGCCACGGTTTACACTATTTCTTATTATTTACATTCAAAGAAGTATAGATTTGACGTGGCGTTTCATTTGCCACGACGAGTTACAAGTAGAAGACTCAGCTCGCAAAAGAAAGTGTATCTTGGCAACTTCATTGCATACTTTTCATTCAAGATAATTGCATTGCGGATTATTTACTTCGCGGAATCCCATGAAACACGACTTAGCAAACTTCTTTCAATTACTTAACACGAATGTTTTATTAACTAACAAGCTAACTCATAAAATAACACGGTTTTGTTATCTATGTAGAGTCATTGATTATGAGATTAATAGTTTTATAAAATATTAGATCATGTGGGCGTCAACGCTATAAATTCAATAGTTTCAAAAACAATGCATGTAATTAATTGTAATTATTCTCTTAACAATAGCTTACAAACTGTTATAATTAAGCACGAGTATTATCTGTTTCACGTCTGGACGCTTAAGTTTTGTGTGTCTATGGTACCCACTCACGATACAGGGATTGCCCTGAACCGTGGATTGGTGAGTGTGACACCACCGAAATCATTTAACCTGTTACACGATAAAAATGAGATATAAATCGGTAGACTAATCGAAGTTAAGTTATTACTAGCGTGGTGGGGTAATAGGTAGGCACGTTCTTTACAAATCGTTGTGGTAGATGTCGATGTCGGCAATGACGTCAAATTGATAAACCCGACGATGCTACAATTAACGATACATATAGAACAGTCCTCTCAAACTTGAGAATCTAATATGATGTTACCCCTTAGATAAGCTGAGACCCATGGTCATGTAAAACAGTCGTTTGAATTTACAGACATAAATAAAACGATTTGTACATCTAAACTTAGTGAGTATTGTTATATTTTTCTTAAAGTAGGCAAAGATTATTGCATCCATATCTACCACGCGTGCTATTAGCAAGTTAAATTTAGAGAAAATCTTATGTAAACATTCTGTTATAGTTCTATGATTTGGGGCTGTTTTACAACCTCTCTGTTATTCGTATTTACCGCAGTCCGCAGTGTTTACATTAAATCACTTCGGCAAAGCCAAATCATGTTAATTACTTAGTCTCAACTCAATTAAGTTGATACATTTGGCTATTTGTACATTTCATCACTATCCGATACGTCGTTAAAAATGCTTAAATTTAAACAATTGATATGGTAACTGTGATTTTTGCATTTACATGTTAATTTGTATTAATGTTATTCAAGTTGCATGAATGGGTAATATTTCAGTTACGCAGAGCCTAATGATTACGTGTAGTGAAGAAACTTGTCGAAATTCACATGATACTCTCACAGATTACATAATCATTATTAGTACGAATTATAAATCTTTTGCCACAATAGAGTTCACATTCACATTGCACAAGTCCTACCAGGCAGTAGAACAAAAAATGTCCGAATTACCCGGAAACCCAAATACGCAACATTATTCATAAGTGCCGAGGGATTCGTTTGGTGGGATAAGAGGGTAGCACGGGTACATGATATGAAACATACATGGCCAATGTATGTGTAGACATATCGAACACATCCGTTACAAGCAGGACGGTGCGTTGCGGTTCACCGGAGCTGAACGGGGCCCGATGCCGCCGCTTAGTTCTCATTCCCATAGCACTTTAACGAACGTTATAACACAAGCGCACGACTAATGTATCATCAACAAGAACGCATTCGCAAAGATGCGCAACAACATACAACCTTCGCTAAGCAATTGAGTCTGTATAAACACAACTAGAAAGTACAGATCAACAATGAATTGCAATCATCACAGTTACCGTTAAACTCTTAGTACCTAGTACCTACAATTAACACTTATACGCTATGTTGAATCAATTACCTGAAAAGCAGGGATACGTTTTGGTGGTAACACTTGAGGTGGTCTATCGACTAGATTTTCCATAGAATGTCTTGTAAGAAATCCTTGCTTTTGAAAGACTGTGTTAGTTTTATAGGAAGAACGGTGAAATTTAGTTGCAGGCGCAACAATCCGATTTCCATTTTCATCGTCGTCCTCCCATTCAGTGACGACGTCGGTCCGCACGTCCTCCAAGGAGCGCGAGCGGCTGCAAGGACATGCCGCCACGGACGAAGGAGTCGGGTTGTGAACCGCGCGCTGCCGATCTCGGTGGAGAAACAAATCGGCCTGGTTACTTGGCGTTGGTGCACCCGCAGACCGGTAGCTCGGCGTCAAAAAATAATAGTCCCGCGATTTGTTACTATATGCACTCATTACAGAAAAATCCGAATATGTAGAACCTTTCGACGATGACGTCTTAAAGTTTCTCAAATCCATCGGGTCGGGCGGCCTAAAGTAAAAGTTCGGTTGCGTCTGGCGGGAAAGCGGCGGCCAAGGTCTAAACGGCGGATCGACGTAGTGTGCCGGTTTGGACTTCATGTTAGATCGCGATAGAGCATCCGAGCGCGGCGGAGTGGGCTCCGTGCGGGTATAGTCGAGGAAACTGAGCTACTGTTGTCACGGGCAGCGAGCGGCGCACGCCCACCATTGCTGCACCGATGTACTGCGCGTTAGACAGAGATGAAACGAAGAGAAAGGCGCATTTGTGATCCACTCAACGATCCACTGAATACGAACAAGTGAAAGGGGTAGCTTATGGATGGTCAACGCGTAAAACGCACTCAGATTGATAGTGCCCGTGGGTAGACAGTGTTTGGGGATAGCTTCTCTCTTTTGTAAGGTAGGGATGCAACAGAACTTGCATTCGCGCCCCATGTCGTTAATGATTAATTAGCTTCCTTGTAAAATATTTACAGCTTCCCTCACTTTATTTTCTGGCAGGCTATTAATGTGAGTGGAGTGATTGATTACTCTCAGATCTGAACGTCAACTTGATTAACCAAGTCAGTTAATTTAGCTCTGTTAGCTCATCTGTTAGTAAAACCACAAACTACCTATTGCTCTTTATATCCATATAATATAAATTGTTTAAAGTTAATTAATTACACAAAAGAAATCATTCATCTTAATTCCTGTAAAGTTTTAATAAAGCGACTACTCAATGTAAGTACGAAATACGAATACTTTGGTACGTCATCAGTGTATATTTGCCTATCGAATTTGTTTGATTTGTCGAGTTTTTCCGTCTTTATAAACACCATAGCAAACATATCCGATGTACCTAATTATGATTAGCGCCCACATTGATCTAGAAGTAACGACGGAAAATTTAATTTTAATAAGATCCCTTATTCGTAAACTAGGAACTCAAGGCTGTACCATATGAGGACCATCATAATAAACAACTTTACGGCAAAAGAAACTCATCATAATCTTAATTTTCGCCCACGCGTGGAAAACGCATAAATTAAATTCAACATCTACCGTAGACACACCATAGATTTGTTAAAACCTTATGACCACAGTAGTAGTGCGCATATTTCAATGTCATTCGCTTTGTTTTGAGTCATGCAATAAATCACGGTAAAAAATTAAATTACTACATTAACAGAAAATGTTTTAATCTCTATACCTGTACTTCACCCCCAAAACAATGCTTACAGGCAGGTACAAATAAATTATATTATTGATTGTCAGCTGTTTTAAGAAAGCAGAATCAGTAATGAGTCAGAATAATGTACTGAATCCCATAAAAACAGTTTGTGTAATGTAAATACTGTTTCGCATTGTTTATTGACACAGGACCAAGAATAGTCAAACTGAATCATCCAATTCCAGCTTTGTCTTAAAACCAATTACGACTTTATTGATTGATTAATGAAGTCAGTTGGGTCAACTTTGTTCATTCAGATTATTACGTCCCAAATAGTCCCAATCGTTGCGAATGTTAAGTTTATTTTAACTAATAAATTAAAACTTCTTGTTGTTGTCATTGAAACATGTAAATTGCAAATAAAACAGTCGCAGACAAAAGTTGGTAATGCTTTTGCATTAGTTATTCGTACGGGTCATAAATCATAAAAGCAATCAAGTCCCGATATTGCAGTGTAATCTGATATTTGATCACTGTTAACTACATCATATATCTTTCCTTCGTCAAATAGTAGATAAGTCAACTACATCACACTCATGTCATTAACTCTAGTAAAATTCAATCAACCTCATCTGAGTTAAAATTATAGGTCTACCTAAGCAACAAGGCATACTTAGGTAAGTATAAAATGTTTCATTTTTACGTGCGAGTGATATTAAATCTAATCTAATCTTAAAGACTGCAAGCAAAAATATAAAATGTAGGGAATTGGATTCTTAGGAACGGATCAAGCATCTTGGATGAAAGATGAATGCGAGCGATATTATTTGAAGCCTCTTGAAGTAGAAGAGTTCTTAGTAATGTCGTACTTTCGTGTAATTATGCAATAAATAATGTGTTATATATTGACGTCGAAAACAACAATTATTTGACCAGGTAGTGACTAAAACAGGAAAAGCATAAACACGATAAGTAGCAGTTTGCTAAGCCAGACAAACTAGAAAAACTGCCTGACTTCACAAATATTGCAGTATTGTGCGAGATAAAATGTAAATATTGTATGATATCGCAGCCAGTGGCGCGCGGTTGGCGTCATGTCCATGTATGGAGGCACAGGTCGCGGCGGCCGCGTGAGATCCAGCCAGCGCCATGTACAGCGACACACAAACCATGTTCTACTTAATAAATAAATCACACATGGATAGTTTCTAATACTTATTGTCAAAGCTTCTTCTTTGCTTTTATAGACGAAACGTGATTATATTTTAAAATAATACTAGAAAATTTAATTATGTTGGTGGTCATTTTAAAATAACGGTCTTCCAACGAAATTAATTTTAAACCTTTAGTTGCACTGCAGTACCGAACTACAACGGGACTTTAGTTTTACCTGTGCAGACTGTTTTACAAAACAGATTAATTGCGGTAAACGCAACTAGCTCTGATGAAAACGACTGAAATGAAAGCAGACAATATGTTTCCGATGCTACTGTATAATTTATGCCAATAGACTGATACGGCGTGAATTTGATTTGTAATGATCTACCTAATATCTGTCTACTTAACAAAATTACATATTTAAATCCAATCTATGAAGAGATAGTTATTATGAAGTCAATAAAGAATATTGAAAGAAAAATAAAGTTAGAATAATGTATAAACAAAACTAAATAAATACCATATAATCTGGTATACGTACAGTTGATGATAGTGTAACCGAGAGTATAACATATTTAGTACCTAGTACCACTTACGATAACTTATTAAAAAAATCGTGATTTTTTCCTGTGATTTGAGTTACTTTCACTATTATAACCGATTGAATGATTGCATGCAAGTTACGTGTTAAATACAACCGTAAGAATTACATCCGTAGTTATTGCGCTGTACAAATTGTACTATTCGACCATGCAATCGTAGAACAATATCGATTGGTATTGTTCTTATGTATTACAATCCAAACGGATTGTAATACGTAATACTAAGTCACGCCTGTTTAATTTTAAATAAGAATGGAAAATATAAGAGCTTAAATAACAACTGCATTGGAAATATTTTAAGTTATAAGTCTGATTACACGATGTATGTATTTACGCAGTCATTAACGACATATCCTCGTACCTACGAACTCGTCTACCGTTTATCTGTAAACACAGAATAGATATACTACATGAAAATGGTGAATCTACTTTTCTCTACAGTTTTAAGCTCAAAAATAACTTTAGATATTTACGAATTTCATCTACCTATACGTTTCCTCTAATTATAGTAGGTACGTTTAGACTAAGTTAAAGGAAGCATATAACTTTACACAGATAATGCCGCTAGAATAATCATACAGACAAACAAAATGACGGTAACTTGTTCTTTAGAAATAACAGAACCTCAGATAAAATACGTTCCAGTGAAGTCGATTTCACTTAATATAATTTACCAGTATGTATCTACATTCATACTTCAAACCAATAAATGGTATCCTGTTTGTAAGCAAGTATGCAGGTGAATATTATAAAATTTGCCCGTCAGATAATCTTACTAGTTCGTTACGAGCGGCTACACGTGCATCTAATTGTGCGGAATGTCAGTAAACACTTAAGCATTACTTCATTGTTATTGTCTCAAGTTAAATATCGCCTTGTTTAGATGTAATCGATCATATTTTCATTGTAGAACAGAGATCGTTTAGAGAAGAAGGAAAATAAAGTTTAAGCTGTTATTTTAAAGAAATTAATGTTTTCGGTAAAAAACGGCGTACCTGGAGCATGAAGATGATGTTGTTTTCTATAATTACCTTGAGTCCAAATGAAGGTCTGTCATCATTTAAAAATGAGGATATAGTGTTATTTTTGATTGGGTCCCAAGTGACATGCCATGTATCCAAGGAGTCAGTCGATGACTTTTTTGTGTCGATCGAGCTCTTTCTGGATAGAGAGTTCGTAGAGCCAACATAATCTCGTTTCATATCTCTAATGCCATTACTAGATAATGAATCTCGCCGATTGTAGTTGACGATATTGCCTTTGCCAAGACTTGAACAAGAGCCCATGGAATGTCTTTTGTTGTACTGGCGAAGAGTCGGGCTAGGGGAGTCACGGTACGGCGGAGGTGTGGTGGGACTATGGCGGTCGCGGCGCAGGAGACTGGGGTAAGCTGAGGGGTGTTCCAGCTCGCGCGCAGGGGATCCCGACATGCCTAGTGAATCCCGTCGCCTGATTTGTTACAGAATTATATTAATATTTTAAGAAACAATAAAACAATATATTTTTAATCGGTTGATTTAAAAATTACAGACCTGATTATTAGGCCATTTGTTGGAGAAACCGAGTCCCTGTAATAAGAAGGTGTGGATTCCCTGCTATGGAGGTAGAGAGATGACCGGTAGGGCGTGCTGCACCGCGAGTGTGAGCCGCACCGGCCGTGCACGTCGCAGCGAGGGTCGGGCTCGATGATCGAGCTTACGACCGGAGAGTGTCGACCCTCGCCTTCCAGGGATAGATTTCCGAACATGGAATCTAGCTGACGCATTGCCATAGCTTTTTTAACGGTTGTCATTTTGTCCGACAAATGGACATGACAGATTTAAAGAAAAAAATTAAAACTTTTTCACAGTTACTTAATTTGAATAAATTCACAGAACAAAAAGATAGTCCGATCGATAAATAAACAAGGGCGAATATTAAGTGACATGTATGTCCTCTAAGTATGCCGCGACGCGACTGGACTGTGTGGACGGCATTGTGCGCACAACGCTTACCGATGACTCATGACGGCAAGCGCGCGCGCAAAGAGACTTACGTTTGTCGGTGTCCTACAATTACATAGTAGATATAAATATAAATGACAACGAGGTAAATAATACTCCAGAACAACTCCAAGCTATCAATAATAAACAAGGACCGATTCGCACGTAGGCGTCACAAGACTCTGTGAAGGTCACTTCTATGTACCTAATCGAGAAAAACGTAGTTTTTATTTACATCCATATTAAATAGGGTACCTACTCAGGAGATGATGCCAACCATAGTTTTTTACTGCATCAAATCAACACACCACCTACGCGCGGTCGTCTTCTGTATAGATACTTAATTAGAACGAATATTGCTGTTACGTGTTGCTATATAATAATAATTGATAAATATAAACAAAACACAAAATTAATTTATATATACCCGCAATAAAAATTGGGTTTAACTAGGTAGGCTAGCCAAACCTACCAAAACCTAACTTTAACTTACGTAAGATTTTCTCTTAACACAAGATAAATTGATATTCATGGACCTCGTTGTGTGAAGCTACTCAAATTAAGTGCTTATTTCGATCAAGGTAAAATAATAAATTGATGTGGCTAATCGAGTTAACCTGACGATTTTACGGGTCCTTAATGCTCGTAGGCCAGTAGGTTGGTCAATAGAGATGACAGAAGCAATCGGAATCATGCAAATTCTGCACTACAAAATGTTCTGCTTAATAGAATTAAGACAAGATAATTTTCAAAACACATGTCTTTCACTACTTTATTTTAAAGACCATTATTCGTACCTACTCTAATATGCAACATAACTTTTATAAATCCAACTAATGATCGTAACTAAAATAACTAGTGTAAAAGAATGGCCTGTTTCGACTGAATGAGGATAACAGCCGTATGATTGAAATCAGATTCGAGTATTGCACAACTGTCGCACTGTAAACAATTGAAAGATAATTGACTTCATCATTCAGATCAATTTCTGCTGTCTCCTAAAGTTACATCATAAACCAAATAAACTGAAATACTAATTCGGAACTTCGAAAATTAAAGATTCGGAACCCGTAGAGTACGACAGCGTGTGTTATAAAGTTAACCATTGATTTATTACGTTAGTAGTAACTAAATGACAAATAGGAAATAAGACAAGACTAACTTACGATTGTATTCAATGAAATGTTTCTTGTTAAAAACGTCCAAACAAATTATTTACCAGTAGAATTAATAAGAAGTACATACTAATGAATACATCGAGTTATTTATAATAGTTTTGAAAAGGCTTTAGCCAAGCGACATCTAATTTGTAATCAATAGAAATAAGTGTATGTATTCGGTAGTACGAGTATCAATTCACTGAGTTTTTATTCTTACTTTTTATACAATTGCTTGTTGGTAAAACAATTTGGTATCGTATTAATCATTCGGGCATTTAAATAAAGAGCCATTCATAAAATCAGCTTAGTGTTATTTTTAAAGTAAGACTTGTACACGACGTACGTTTTTTAGGGTTCCGTACCCAAAAGGTGAAAACGGGACACTATTACTGAGACTTGGCTGTCCATCTGTCTGTCCGTCCGTCTGACACCAAGCCTTATTTCATGAACCGTTATAGCTAGAGCATTCAAATTTTCACAAATGATGTATTACCGTTGCCGCTATAACAAATACTAAAAATAGAATAATAATAATTAAGGAGGGCTCCCATAGAACAAAGTTTATTTTATTGCTTTTTATACTCGATATTACAATGACTACTGGAAGACATTAATTAGGCTATTGTTTACGTAGTGAATGGCACGGAACCCAATGTGCGCGAGTCCGATTCGCACTTAGCCGGTTTTTTCTGTTTCTTGTTTAGTTTTTCTGTCAACTTTCTGTTGTTTATTTAATTGTATTGAATAATACATATTACTTTTTCAATTTCCAGAATCACTTAGAAATACTTTAAAGGCAAAAGGGACCTTTCCTTTTCACAGAATAACGTGAGAGCGAACAGACAGCGGCTTTGCATTAATACTTAGGCCCTGTTGTACAGCTACCGATGTAATGAATGCGGTATTCTTTGGATTCACTCTTATAATCCATTATAAGGGTATCGCTGCAGGCTATATCTGTACAACGTAACATAATAGAACAAGATTTCATTATTTATAGAGACAATGAAATCTTCTTCACAAATTACCTAAATCGGTAAGTATTGTCGGTGTGTTCCTTAGTTGTCAATTAATTAATACCTAATTCCATTTGATTTATGCATTTTAATAGATCTATCAGCCCCCACTTGCATTCATGGGAACCATCCCCTGTCCTACAATAGGATTTAAATAGACATGACACTGATTATGTGAGCATGCATTAAACATAGCCACTTTTATATGAAAGCTAATTGCATGTCATTAACTAGGCAAAAAATGTATGTTAATGAGTGTTTATTTAGTACACACTCGTAAGTTACGAGTAAGCACTTGTATTCAGTATGCGTAATGACTTAGCGCGAGCACTCAGATATTTTCAACTTTTACCTCTTTCTTCGTTATTAAAACAGTTTATAATGTATTTCGTTACAAAGCAAACAAACAGGTTGAAATAAGCATGTTATAATTTTGTACAAAATTGTATACAAACATAAGTACTTTAACACATTTGTCGCTTAATAGTCCGACTCGCTGGGGACGTGCGTTAATTAAAGGGATGTTAAACTGTGTGACCTATTTTATTTAAAAGGTATTCGCAAATCGACATTACTTCCGGGACCATTTTGTTTGAGCAGCTTTATGAATTTGTTAGTTTAGAATAACTTATTACAATCTATTCATGTACTGCATGATGCATAATGATGATATGTAACATGTTGTAAAATAATGGAAAATATTTCGAAATAAAGAAGTTTGCCTAGATAAAATCACTTTTACTGGATCTTCTAAATACGTCGCATTTTTTAGAAAACACGTTTGTATCTATGTCGCGATACCGTTACCTACGTAGTCTACCGATTATGCAAATGAGTAAAGTACCTTATTTGTTTTGCTGGAACCATTGATTTGTTTGATCATTTATTAGATCGCTTAAACCTAAAGTTCATATTGAATTGTGGTCTTACATACTTAAATAAATATTAGGTTGGGGAAAAAGTTTCTTCGTATTTTATATGAAAATTCAAAAAGTTTTTTTTTATAGTTTATTTACATTTGACTAAAGTATGTAGGTGCCATTTTGTTCCATAACTTTTTGCCATCTTGTTGGTAGTGACATGATCCCATTGCTGTAAAAATTTTGAGGCTTCTGATCGAAAAACTGCGACAAGTGGTTTTGGCAGTCCTCTCGTGATGTTAACCTGACACTGCCTAAGGAATTCTGCAGAGACCGAAACAGATGAAAATCTGAAGGTGCAAGGTCAGGACTATACGGCGGATGCATTAATACCTCCCAGCCAAACTCTCGTAATTTTTGCTGAGTGGCTAAAGATGTGTGAGGTCTAGCGTTGTCATGGTGAAAAACCACACCCCTTCTGTTGATCAATTCTGGCCGCTTTCTCTCAATTTTTTGCTTCAATCTCATCAATTGTTCGCAATACAGTTCTGAATCGATGGTCCTGCCTGGCGGTAACAGCTCATAATGAATGATGCCCTTCCAATCCCACCATACACACAGCATTACCTTTTTGCGAGTTAACCCGGGTGTTGCCACAGTCTGTGAAGCTTGACCGGCCTTTGACCACGATCTTTTTCGCACGTTCTTGTCGTATGTGATCCACTTTTCATCACCAGTTATCAGCTTTTTCAAAAATGGTTCGGTTTCATTACGTCGTAATAAAGAATCACAAATGAGTACACGGTTCATTAGGTTTCTTTCAGTGAGCTCATGAGGCACCCAAATATCGAGCTTTTTAGTGTACCCAGCTTTATTCAAATGAGTCAAAACCGTTTTGTGGTCAATTGCCAGTTCTTCAGCTACATCGTAACTACTAATATGCCGATCTTGCTCCACTTTTTCAAAAATGGCATCAATTTTGTCCGTAACAGGGCGACCAGAGAGAGATGCATCTTTGATATCAAAATTTCCGGCTTGAAAACGCTTAAACCAAACTTGCGCTACTCTCACAGATACTGCATTAGGTCCATAAACATCACAAATTTTTTTCGCGGCTTTAGTTGCATTTTTACCTTTTTTATAGTAAAATTTTAAAATGTATCGAATTTCTTCTTTAGATTCACTCATTTTAACAACAACAATAACAAATGAAAATCACAAAAATTCCTAATTTGAATTTGGAAGTGCCTTCTTTAAAATTAAAACTTTTTAATGATACCAAAACCAGCCAGATACAAATGGTATAGCCAAAGAGATTTTAATACAAGTTCATACATACTATATGCGAAAAGACTTTTTCCCCAACCTATTAAATAAATACCTATAATGTTTAAGGATGAGATAATATTACTTCAATCAAATGCTAGAAAAGCCTAAAATTATTAAGCAGATATCTAACTTGATATTATCAAATATTTTAATTGAGAGTATGTAACTGTTAAAACATAAGTCTTATAAATAACAGTCACGTCTTTGTTGTTACAATCTGATAAACAAATAGTAACAACAACACAGGTTAGTACATTCAGAACCCGTTCCTCCCACATGACAATTAGGTATATTTACAAACTCCTAAATTGGAGTATGTCTATATGTGGAGCGGTATCATGATTAATTCATATCATAAATGACGGAATCTTAACGGCTATAAAATGTCGCAAAGCACTTAACGGCTCCAAATCAAGCTAAATGTGTACATATAATTTTAATTAATATTTACTAATAAAACAGCCTGCTGCGTAGCTACGTATAATCTAGAATAATTAAATATTAATAACCTTTTTATTTAGGTCCATCGTTTACAGTATCTCCTTGCTAACAATTGTCTAAGCAAGAGTCTCAAAATATACGAATTAAATACAACCAGTTGCCATGACGGACAGCTTAGTTAGCGATGGTCGCAGTGACGTATTAAGCAACCCAAAAATAGGGTACATTTGACCGCTTACATGATGCAAGTGCAATTACAAGCCATTTTCGACATCCACTATCAAAAAATATAAAATATTGGTAAAACTTCCGCCGCATACATCGCTATTTATCTCCAAGCAGTATAACAATTCATAATATGCTTTGATATACTTTGCTACACACAGGTACTATGCCCCCGCATCGGGAGAGCGTTGAAGATAAACTCTTATTCCTTGTATCAGCATATGATGTATGGAAGAGAATATGCTGTCTATAAAACATTTATTTGTTTGTGTTTTTTCCCCTTTTTTGGCATGGAAACCATCGCGCGTGAGTCCGTCTCGCACTTGGCCGGTTTTTTTATGGTTCGTCATGACAGAAACTTACCTTTTTCTATTTATAGAGTTGCAGAGTCACTAGTAACGTCTGAAGACATTACAACCGCAAAAGAATGTAGGAATTCAATTTAGTCCGGCATATACTTAAGATGAATATTTTAAGAAATTTAGGTATAAATTAACTTTTTATTTTTAATTACCTATGCCTACTGATTACCGCCAAAATGGAAACCTAAAAAAAAAACGTTTAATAAATACCAATTCCAAGGCAAGACTTAACCGTCTTGAAGTACTAACAGGCATGTAGTAAAAAGTCCTATTCATGTTGATCTGGATTCCAAATACAGATAGGTCCAGACAGATACAGAAGCTATTTCGTCCTACTAAGGTCTCCCTTTTACCATAGCTGTCCATTCTGCTATGTGACTATATTGACAGTTCTTTAATGAAATAGCCAAATTCCTCTCGCCGTTTTCCCCAAATCTACAGAACTATCGTGGTTTAATCGCTAGAACACACTAGGCATACGATAGACCTGCCCGACCAAATTCTAATCCCATAGTACGTAGGTAATTTCTTTTAATGGCAATGAAATTAAATGTAAAAGATGTGTGTGTTTGCTGCAATCACTTCGCTTCGCAATATAAAACTATCTAATGTGGATATGCAGCAAACTGAATATACCTTTATTAATGCTTACATTTGAAGTATTCAACGACGATATACTTATTTGTAGATTGTAAGTAAGTAAGATTTTCATTCGGTTCGTTTAGTTTTCTCGCTTTTCTAATTTTGCAAAAATACAGGTATATCATTTAATTAAAAGGTATATAATATAATAGCAATGTCTCGAATAATGACTCAAATAAATGTATGATTTTACCATAAAGGATGATAAAACCTACAATCGAACTAGTAATCCAGTTGGATTACTAATTCTTTACCACGTTTAATATAAATTCTGAAAGACCCTAGGTAGCAAAGTAAGCTTAATCTAAAATACAGAGTATTTTGCTAATAGCAACATAGGAGAAGTTCTGTACTTCTGTTCTTGTAAGATTTCATGTTGTCGCTTGCTTTCATCGTTTTTGTATGGACTAATAACATGTAGAGAAATCGGAAATCGTCGAGAACTACCTACAATATGACAAGGCAATTACTTACCTACCTATAATATTAATATGATAACCCTTCATTCTCACTTCAGAGCGCAAAGACTTAGTAAAAATGTATTTATTGCTTTACCCCTTGTTTCTTTTCAACTTTTTCATACTGGTATAAAATACCAAGAACTAAAAAGTACCTTATTTATATCTTAGTAATTAATTTCTCAATCCGCGCCGCTTGACGGACTACGACTACTGTCAGTATTAACGTATTAAGAAGCTTCACGCCAAAGGAGTAGCAATACTAATATGCTTAGAATGCCATACGTGACGGTAAAAACTCGGCCATCCTCGCTACGGTGCACGGTCATGAGCGACTGACTCCGGAAGCATGTTAGAGAAACTTATTGAAAAGTAATAATTTCTTACGCCAGTTGCATCTCCGCAGTCCAGTGGGATGTGTACCTCGTTCTCCCTGAAATTAAGAAAATATAACTCATGAATTTGCTGTCGTTAGTTAAACATTTCTTTCTGTATCAGTAGAAAGATATCAAATTACATATTTCTACACAAGGAATTTTAATCAGCTTAGTTTTCTTTACTAATAAAAGCATCCAATTAAAAATGTCTGGTTTTATTTATTCGCGTTGTAACTAGAATAGACTTATTTATTAGATAAAGAAATTATAAGTCATGGGAGGCATGAAAGAATGCGGGGGAGGCCTTTGCCCAGCAGTGGGACACAATAGGCTACTAAAAAAAAAGTCATCAATGCGTCTGCAAATTATAGATTTAATTTCATGATTTTTATTTCATATATTTTTTTAAGTACTTTATCTAAATGGGAAGTATAGATACTAAGCTAAGCCACCGGTTCTTAGCACAAATAGCATAATGCAACGTAATTTATTGGCTCGTTAGAGAAAACGGCACATGAACGGCAGCGACCAAACATTTAGAACAAATTGCCTGTTCGTTCTACCGATGAAAGTGCACCGTAAGACAACTGTTCGATGCACATTGCATATGATTATACTATCTTGTTAGTACGATACCTAGTCGAACATGCAAATGTTACTTAAAAGGGTAAATTTAAATTTGATTCGATCAAGATATATTTACATAATTTGATTGACAAAAAAGTATTATTACCGGGCGTTTTGCAGGGACGGTTTTTCGATTCCAGGCTGAGGATATTTGACGCCAGGTGGGAAAACGGCAGCGTTTTCGTTCATTTTCGAATTGTCCATCCTGGAAAGTAAACAGTCAAATATTACGAAATGATTAACAAATTTATTCAAGTATATTGATTCATAAGTTGGCAAAATGTCTTACGTTGTTTGCTGGTTCGCGTCCAATGGACACAAGTTGCGGAGGTAGTCGTCACATTCACGCTGCTTCTGTATTTGGTACTCTTTTAACAGTTCTCGTCTGAAATCTCCTTGCGCGCCAGGAACCACCGTCGGCTCAGCTTGCTGCGGCGTTCGTTCGGCGAGTGACGATCGTTCGGTAGATGCAGCCGTAGTCGAAATTGACGTCGATGCTGAATAATCTTGACCCCTATGTTCCGGAGTAGTAACATTCGAGGCTCCTACACTGCCAGTTTCGTTGTTTTTCGTGAATTCTCCGATCGGTTTCAATTGCTCGTCGATAGGTTTCAAAGACTCGTTAAGACCATTGAAGATACTGTCCCCGTTCTTATTATCAAAAAGTCTATCTACCGACGTGTTCATGAGTTTGCTTCCCTTTATACCAGTTAAATGAAAACCGGCAAAACATGAAGACGATGGACCATAATCTATGGCTGATAGAGCCATAACGGCTGGATGTCGTGGAGCTCCGTCAGGAAGTGGACGCAGAGACCTGGTCATAGCATCCGCAGCTGATCGAGGTCTTCTAAATGGCATAGCCAAATGAGGGAAAGTGCGAGGTTTTATAGGCGTGACGAGCATGTGCTCAGTCCATGATGTATGTAACGATGGACGTTCTAATTTTTCCACATCGACATTTAACATTCGTTGTTCAAAAGGAACACTAAATGTTTCAGCTGGTATCGACTGAAGCCAAGAAAGCAAGCTTAGGTCAGATTCATCAAATCCGGAGCCATCCAATAATCTTGAAAAATTTACTTCATTTGACTGGGCCTCTTTGGATCCTGTTGCTTTTGCTTGGCAATAATTAACACAGGATTCGTAAAGTATTCCTTTAATCAGCAATTGCATCAGTCGATCATTTTTTGCACACTTGGACACAATACCACTGGACTTCTTGTCACAAGGTAAAAATTGTTCAACTAGAGGGTAAACCTCCCTGAAGCACTGAACTCTCGCATTGCTAGGATTCCATTTCTTAAATTGGATATGATCTGTTATACTTGGCAGTGTTAAGAGTAAACATAAGTTTGAGTATTCTTCTTTAGAAGGTGCTAATTTTTCCAAATCGCTAAGAACTTTGACCACTTCATCCACAATGTTCTCAACATTGTTATAAGCCTTAATTTCAGATCTAATACATAACAGCTCTATATATTTATGTCTAAGGATAGCATAATTAAATTTATCAGCTTCAAAGGCTTTAAGGGCACTAAGTGGCTGAATGAATTCAAGTACATCATCCCACTGTCCGTCGAGAATCAACTGACGTAAAAAAAGCACATCATCGGCGTAGTTACCATTGATGACGCCAGTTTCTCGCTCCAGAGACAACTGAGTTATATGGAGATCGCGATTGTGAAGAAATTCTAGAGCTAAACGAACGACGTCATCTTCACGAAGATTCAGGTGCGTTGAAGGCATCTTTAGGCCTATCCCTCACAATCTATAACAAAAAGTAATTATACTTATATCACTTATGACTCAAATTAAGTTACTTACACATCATATTTGAATGACCTGGTTTTCTACTACTTTCCACTTATCTAAAGTAAGCACATGGAACATACAGCATTAATATTCTAGTCAAGAATGTATCATAATAAGTTATAGTTTAGTAGGCTCGGAACTTTCGCTTCTGGAATGTTGTACATGCACAGAAATATACTTTATGCTCTATGGTTAAAATATTGTACATCAGCAAATATCTAAATTTCTACACAAATTTCAGTTGGATCCTTTGATTTAACAGACCAAGTATATTTTAAAATAATATGTACTTTAATTACTGTGATCACTTTGTATACAATTAATAGAATTAAAAGGAAAGAAATGAAGTTTTGTTTAAGCCTGCTAATATTTTAGCATGAAAATAAGTGAAACTTACAAGCAAAACAACTAAACAGATTTTGCTACAAATTAAAATAACACATAGCTGGTAATGTTTAAAAATAGTGTGTAATTATTTACAAGTAAAAGTGAAGAAAGAGTAGAACATGCATAGAAAATTATGAAATCACATGCTAAAGCTGGTGATTCATAAAACTTTAAGTAGGTGCTATTACTAAACACATCTTATTTTTATGAGACATAATTAGAGGCATGTGGTAATGTTCTTTATTCAACAGTTTAAATGCATGAAGATAACACAAAAACAGTTTCAATAATGATAATAATTTATCATTATTGAAACTGTTTTTCAAAAGGTACACAAATATTTTTACAATGATTTTTTTTCCTGTAGACTTCACAGAGGGAACTGAAAGCAAGGAGACAGGAGTCTCTTACAGGACATTTCTTCAACATAGAAATCTTACAGAAATATAGTCTTACTACTAAAGTGTACCTAAACATTTTCTCTGCAGTATTGTAAGTAGGTCAATTGATGAACATTCAGAGGTATTTTAGAGAATCATTAATTTCTTGTAAACACTTAAATTCACGGTAAGTTACTAGCCGCGTTGAAGAAGATGAGAGGAAATACCAGACCGATGCAGATTTAAAATTGCATGCAGTAAGTATACGCTTAGTATGTAACTGTAAGGACCTCAGGTCCATAAAATACTTATGTTATATTGTGCTGTCTAAAACCTCTGAGTGTTCAGTCAGAAAACACAACACCTACACATTTAAGATTACCTACCATAAAAGCCTTCGCAGTAAGCGGCATTGAAATGACTTCATTCAGTCAGAAAAACGTTAACATAAATCAGCAAACAGGCGGTTGTTATATTCAACATAGGTCACTAAAATGATTAATAGCACGAGAAACAACTTTTTCTAAATAAAATAGACAAGTTTCTAAACAATAAAAACGTAGCAAGTTACCTTCTTGGACAGTGTAACAACAAATGCAAACTGCTTGTGTTCGGCAAAACTGGAGAAATGTAGCACTACATTTAGATGAATGCTAACGACACATTTATGAGATAATGACCTAAAATTCAACTAAACATTTTAATTTTAGTGAATTCTGGCGGAGAGAAAGAAAACCAAATGAGCAAAAATCACTTATTTTACTTGAATTTCACTCACACCTTCTCACCACCCTCACATCACTCACTCAACTCAAACAAAAGTCATTATAAAGTTGGTACTCACGGACCCATCGGGACACTGACTTCCCTCCATTTCTCGATGGTATAAAGGCGGTTGTGCATTGTGCATGAAAACAAGATTCCGATTGGAATCTATTTGGTGTGAAAGTTTAAGCTTATGTTTTTATATTTCCCCTGTTATGGGACAATATAAAAAGTTATAAAGAGTAAGGTTGAGCAGGTGGATACAATTAATTTTCTAAATAAAACAGAAGTTATTAGATCATAGATGACGGCAAGATGACATGACGGTGAGATGACGTGACCACAAATTTAATATATTTTTTAAATAATTTGATCTGTGCTCATTAAATAAAATAACTCAATCAATGGAAGTATTTATTCAAATATCTCACAAAAATTGATTGATCGACAAGCAAGACTGTTTGTGATATCATGAGATGAGCCATTTTCTATGGATGAGCCTAAGATGAGCCTTTGTGTCTATGCACAATCCATAGACAATTTGACAATGACAACAACGGATAGAGTGTTTGTTTGTGGTTCATAATGCGACAGAAGCGCCGCTTCGACGTTGCGGCGCACAAAATCAACTAAATTTCTATCGTTGAGCAGCAGGCCAGAATAAAGTGTCCAAATTTTTTTACTCACGAGATTTATTGGATATTTACAAAAATGGATGAAGAAGGAGACAGTATTCTTCTTGGAGAAAATTACTACCAGTTGCTAAATGTATCAAAAACGGTAAATATGTCATCACATGTTTCATTATTACAACACATTCGTGTATTTTCCATTAAACTTATTATATAACTTTGGGATTCTTTATTTTCATTTATAATGTAAGTCTCAAGGAATATTAATTAGTTTTCGTTTGTAAAATCTTCTACTTTAGGAGTATTCATTCGGCACTTTGGCATAAATTTGAGGTTAGAAGGTACTCTCAAATTTGAGCTTATCTATTCGGTACCTTGGACCGAATTCTTATTTTATTACCTGAAAAATAGAATAAATTGTTTTCTAGAATTCTCCAGATAAGTAGAGTTTTCGTTTAAGTATCTTAATAATCATAGGCAATTCAGGTCCTGTTCATGGCATCAAGAAAAAAACTAGGAACATAATTTCAGAGTGGTCGAAATAGCTCTGTTTTTCCTCAGAGTGTCAGTATAAAATGTGTTAGGTGTATTATATGTCTGTACTGTGTCAGAACTGACCTAAATATTATTTATTTTCAATTTTTTATGTGTATTATTTAAAAACCTTTAAGAAAAGAATAATCTAGTTATTATAGTGTCATATCAGATGCATACTAGTGTCTTATAAGAAAAATAGAAGTAAATTACTTTTATTTCATGGAAACATTATGCTATTGCTGAACACCATGTTGTTAAACTCTATTAGGAAGGCATCATTTATTGTACTACCACTATTCTACATTTGTTGCCACTAATACTTCTGTCTTCTGATTTTATTTTAAACTTTATGTTAATAAATAGAAAGAACTTTACATTTTGTTTTTAAGAACACAATTTATAAGGCCAATCTATATCTATGTTCCAGGCCACACCAGAAGAAATTAACAGTGCTTACCGGCGATTCTCGCGAATGTTTCATCCAGATAAGCATAGCATGGACCCAACAAAACAAAAATGGGCCGAACAAATATTTAATAAAGTAAAGGAGGCTTATGAAGTTCTTTCAGATTCACACAAGAGAGCTATTTATGATACCTTAGGTGAGCCAAGCATATTAATTAATTAAATTAATAACTGAAGTTGTTTATTCTGTTTCCTATCTCAATTACTTTTGTTATAAGAACATTAACAGTTTCATACAAAAAAGATTGTTCAAGAGCTTAGAAAATATTTAGTAATAAGTTTACCTGTGGTCAGGAAAACGCGGGTTGGAGGTTGATGGCTGGGAGGTAATCTTTCGTACTCGGACACCAAGAGAGATACGTGAGGAATATGAAAGGTACGGTGAAGCTTCTGACTGTTTCTTCAATGATATGTGGCTTAATTAGCCTTGTAACGTAATCAGTTAATATTTTGCAGATTAAAGCGTGAAAGAGAGGAAAGGAGACTGCAACAGAGCGCCAACCCACGAGGCACTATAACACTATCTATTAATGCTACAGATATGTTCATGAAATACTATGATGAATATGAAATTTTGTAAGTCATTTATCTTTATTGTTTTGTTAAACACTTACTTACATAGATGAGTCTATTTATAATATTTAAAATTTCTGGTTTCAGAGAAGACTCAACTATGTTACCAAACATAGAAGTTTCAGGCATGACTATACAACAGTCAATAGATGCGCCAGTGACTCTAAGAAATACTATGACTTTGTCAGGAAACATTTCAACGCAAAATGGCATAGGTAAATAATATACCAATTATCAGCTCCTACATTTTATTAAAAAGATTGTTGTTAATGATACTGTGTTTGTTTCTTAGGCACTGGTTCAGTAAATATAGCAAACAGGCATCTTAGCTCCGAAAAAGGATGGACTGAATGTGAGTTTGGAATTGGAAATGGCCCTCTTATTGGATTCAAGATATTCCGGACATTGTCACGACTTATGTTCTTGAATTGTGGCACAGTTCTTCAATTTACACCTCGAGGGATATCACCAAGTCTAATCTCTAGTGAGTAATATGAGTTTAAGGTAATTTTGTACTGGTTTTATGACACTTTATTTAACAATTTTTATATTTTTTTCAGCAATGGCTCTTCAATTAGATGCACATTCAGTAGGATATCTTACATATCGAGCTGGCGGGCAAGGAGGGTCCTCTATGTCGTCCATATACGTTCGCGACTCGGAGAAGTACCACACAAACACCGCTGTGCAGATTGGCAACCCACATTCATTCATATCATTGAACATCATGAGGAAGTTACCACAGCATGATATGAAGCTCAGGCTGGCCTTTAAGTGAGTTGATAGTGTTTTCTATTATTATGAGTTTCATTTGCGAATGTTTTCGATATTTTCAATAATGTGTTGCTAATTAATATTCATTGTATGTCATTTCATCGCGAACATCTGCATAAGTTGCAACAATTGCTGAATATTTATTTACTGAAGTCTATGCGAAATTCTTTGGATTTACTGTTGGTATTTTTATTATATTTGTTTCTTATATTATAACTATTTATAACTTACATTTTTTTAAGTCAAGTACGCAATTGCTTACAGGTTGGGTACTTTCGGCGCAATAGCTGAGTATGGAGCAGAAAAAAAAGTATCCCAAAACAGCAGTGTTTCAGCAGCAGTAATGCTTGGCGTGCCTAGCGGAGTTATGCTTAAACTGAAGTAAGTATTTAGAAAACTTCCCATTTTGGGAGTAAGACTCAATCATGTTGTAAAGGTCGAAAAATATTAGATTTCTTTGTGCTAATCAACTGTAACACATGCTTTGGTTAACCAATTAGAATGTCAACAACCGAATTCCTATTTCTGCTTTAAAACCCAAACCAAGTGAACTAGTCCTTAAAATAAACGTAATTGTTTGCCAGATGGACATGTTCGTCACAAACAATAGTAGTTCCAATACACTTGTGTGAGGAAGTGATGCCGTCGCCGGTGTTCTACGCTACCGTGGTGCCACTGGTATCGTGGCTGGTTCTAAAGAAGATAGTGCTGGACCCCATAGCGCGGGAGCGGCACGAGCGCGAACGGCAGCGGTCCATGGAAGCCAACTATGAAAGGTAACGTCAATCTGCATCTGTGGGTAGAATACCTATTTTGAGGAATTTTCCTAATAACAAATGTCTTTTGCCTCGAACAAAACCTAGTAGGTAATTACGTTAATTTACAAATGAGAACAGGGAAACAAGAAAGAAATTAACAATGAAAGATACTAAACATAATGGTCCTGTAAAAAAATCTTTAAAATGTTCTTCCTGAATCTCTCCCATCGACGATGGTATTTGATAGTGGTTAAATATAATATTTTTTACGTCTTTTTACAAATCATTACTTTAAAAAATATTTGTGATTTAGAATACAAGAAATGCAGCGTCAAGCACGCGCAACAATTGAACTCATGCGAGAAACATATTCAAGAATCAGGACTGATGAAGAAAAGAGGAAGGGGCTTGTAATATTACGGGCGTTGTACGGAAAGGTGCCTGCAGGTAATTACGGCATAAAATGACAATATACGAAACTTATAGTCTTGATGTTCATCTGCGATGGTCATTCTAGAGAAAGATTTGCTTTTTTGTGCAGTATGATATAATCTAAATAAATATGTATGCATTTTATGACTTCAAAGTATTTATTTAGCAATAATATATGTTATGATGCAATAAGTTTTATTCTGTCGTAAGCAGTAACAGATACAACCTTTTATTATATTATTATTGGAGTTGCCTTCTTATGCCGGGCCTGTTTGACCTATCTGTTAAATATAAATTGTATTTGAATTGTATAAATATTGCTTGAAGGTGCAACATCGCATGACGTATCAGCGGAGCAGACCGGCGATGGCATTTCCCCCGAATCACCGACGACATTTAGCGAGGTGATAGACGTCACAATACCCGTGCAGTGTCTAGTCAAAGACTCGCGGCTGGAGCTCCTCGAGGCTAGCAAGGTAATTTATACTTTTTACTCACACTGCCAGTTGTAGAAAAGGTCATATTGAACCTATTGCAGGAACATCAGAAGAAGACGACAGCATGTTTGATGAGTAGAGCTTTAACAGCATTTCCTGTAAATATTACTTAGTATTTCTTAATAGATCAGTTTTAAAAGTGAATGGCTACGCATTCAATAAACAAGTAGTATCGCGAAGCAGATTTTTGACGGCTCAGGATAGGCCTCGCTATCCTATTGAGTTGGCTAGTTCTTAGAGGCCTCTTCTAATTGGTCAAATGTTTGCCTCATTATCTCACTCAGTCAATAAATATGCAACTAATAGGCGTCGAGTGTGTTTGGCGCACTATAAATATTAATGCTTCCGCCAATTTAAACGTGTTGAAGACAAAAGTTAAAAATATATTATATAGTAGTTAATAAAAGGCCAGTTAAAGCTACGCAAGCATTGAAGTAATTAATATATTTGTTTTAGGTATATAAAATCCACTATTATTCCACTAATCAATGTCTTATTACATATCATGTCTGTCACCACTCTTTCCCAAAAGGGGAGCAGAGACCGAAACCCTCCAGTTTCTATGACCGAAAAGGTATGAAGGGGATATTTCAAATTGGATTTTGTTTCCAGTCGGAGTTGCCGGGCTTCTTCGACCCTTGCATGGGTGATGACAAGCAGCTAACTATACAGTATCTATTCCACAACAACCTGCACCGCTGCTCCGTCGCCGACCACCAAGCGGTCGTACTTCCACGCAATAGTCAGTATCTAAGCAAAATTCACTATGTTTTAACGTAATACTATGTGTGCCCGCGATTTCGTACATCATCATACCTTGGAGAAAATAATTTATCCTATGTGTCATACTGATGTATTTTCATAAAATCTGTTTATTGGTTATGTGAGTCAGTAGCAAATGTTGGGCACCCGCTTTTATACCAAAGAATAGTCTACTGACAACATCTGTAGCTGTAGTCCTACTTGTTTCATAAAGTATCGATGAAAAGTTTGTTATGCTGTTGATTATGATTTTGTATGTGGTTGTCCACATTGCGTATTTTAAACCCGACGTATAATTTTATGGCTGTTGTGATATAATGTAGATTTGGAAAAAAATATCGTGTCTATGGTATTGTGATAAAGTCGCCTAAGTTATTAATATTCATATTGAATATTGTAGGTTCAACTGTTCTTTTTGTTCCAGATCATCGGATAAAGAACAGATCCTGAAAATTAAAGTCAAAGCACTCGTGTTAGATTTCCCGGTGCAAATAAAGGTTTTTGCATGCGGCATACAAAGAACGCATAACTACAATATAGTAAATAATGAATTTGCATCACAAAATCCAGAAAATAAATCTTTGTGATTGGCGTTAAGGAATACCTACTGGCTTTTAAATTAATCTTATACCCGTTTTTTACCAAATAACTCCTAACGTAAGAGACCGCTTAGCCCTACAACTGATTTTGACAGACGTTGTTAAGGGTCATTAAGGGTCCCTTACGTTAGGAGTTAGTAAAAACGGGCATTAGCGTAATATGTACGCGGTAACTCAAAATTTACTAGAAAGGACCTTTAGCTTGTGTGATCTTACCCCCCAATAAGTATTTCCCAACATCACCCGATATTTACACAATTGCTAATATATATTCGACAAAGAACTGATGATTCTTAACGCATTTTCTGGGTTTTCCTAACAAATTCATGTAGTTGTACATGTTGATAGGTGAATATTATAAAACAAAGTGCGCGGTGTGGCTTCGAATGTATTGTTATGAAAAATATTATATTTTGGAAGGATGTGTATGTTACTAAAATATTTCGTTTTGTTTTTCTTTGTATTTAATTGTATAACATATTTATACGATTGGATTCGAACTTGCATTGGAAATGTTTTGTTAATGTACAGGGCGATTGAAAAGACTTTTATTAGTACGTGATACCAAAATCTATGTATTAAAATGATGCCTGCAAGAAATGCCCTATTTAAAAAAACCTTCTAAATGCCTTATTTAAAAAAAAACTAACGGGCAAACGTGTTATAATTTTTGTTTTTATTCAATATCCGAGTTTTAAAACATTTTATTTAAAATTTTAACAAAGCTGTTAATACAAAAAAAAAACAACTTGTATGTATGTAGATTATAAAATTTATATACTTTCGTTTAAAGTAGATATATATTTCTTTAATAAGTTGTTTTGCGTCGCCCTGTATCAATAAAACGCTATAGACTACCGAATACGGTAAGCCGGGTCTACGCTGCGCTCGGCATATGATTCCTGGAAGATCCTGGAACATCAGACACGCCGCCTAAGCGCGGTTGTATCTCTTGCTACATTCCTCGTAAATTTGCCGCGCGCAGTAAAGATCTAGCTTTAATATAATTGTTAGTTACACTTAGATTGTTCGTTATCAGTGTTACCTTAAAACTTTGATAGCAATTGAGAAATAAAAACAATATATCGTTCAGTTAATAGTTGTTGTGTATGTAATCCTAATGCTTATTTTATACGTTAACGCAAGTCTTTTCCACATAGAACCTTTGTTAGATAAATAGGTTGCTCTCTCCGATAGAGTTGACAATTGACATACATCTATTAACAGTTAATTTAAAATAGAACGCTTTTAAGACCATCTTTATAACACCTTACATTTCATTTCCATTGTCCAGAGATACTCGTAGGTAGGTCTAGCTAACCTTAAAAATTCAAATGTGTGTAAATAGATTTACTACCTATTTGTTCACTACTGGTATTACATTTATATTTCTTAGAACCCGGCTTATGGTGGCCTTTCCAGACTTACATGAGTTACCTACAATAATATTGCCTACAAACATTAAGATGGTTTTGGCCTTAAGTGCTTATAGTATGCTTTTGTACTGGGAACAATGGTTAATAAATTTGAACGGCACGAAGCACATTTATATTTATAAGTTTTGATATGATACGCACGAAGATAGGTGCTTTAAATAATCTAGATGTTTAGTTTGGTTGGGTTATGGGTTAAGGTTCAATATTTTATATAATAGTTAAAATAATTTAGTGCACCGCGTAAAATATGGGTAAATGACAAAATGACAACGATAAATATAAACAAAAAAAACAACCACGAATCCAATTTTAGTAAAAGGTCTGCTTTTGAAATGTATTTATTCTGAAAAATAACAAGTTCACAAAAAAAAAAAAGATTGGAACATTCTCTGCAAAGCTACAACTGGCTCAGTACGAGTTGAAGCTGAAGTGAGCTAGTTCAGGCTCGGGGTTAACCATTGATTATGGATGCGTGTCGCGGCCAATCTAACTAAAATCGTCTTGAGTAGGTGCCTCGTTACGAGTAGGTACCTATCAAGTTGAATCCTCTGAGACGAGTGGCAAGACTGCTCTGAGCACCAACATGGATTGTCGGCCTCAACCGCTTTGTCAAGATATAAGCTACAAGCGTAGTTAACTGGCAACAATAGGGATGATGACTACATTCAAAAATTCAAAAAATAATTAGTCCATCTTTTAGGCTATTAAAAACTATTTGAAACACATTTTTTACCTGATCAAATACATAAATAAATACAAAGATACAGAGCATCAAAGTTACGAAGTGGGGGGTTTTTACGTCACCATTGAGTAAAAATCGTACTCATACGTGACGTCACGAGTAACTTTAACCCAGTGTAACTTTGTCATTTTTGGTTTAAGAGAAAAAAGAAAAAATACGTGTCGATTATTTTAAAATAATCTATGTGACAGACTAAAAAAAATTTTTTGTCATCATACCTATTCCATAATCTAGTCTACTTTGTTCGGCGAGGTAAAACCATAGGCCTTTTAACTGGCTAAAATTCCGATTTTGAGACCCGCACAACTTATTAACAAAATACATAAAGAGTCATGAGAAATGCAACTCAAGAGTCAAAGAAAAAAAGATGTAGTATATCTAGTATCTGACTTGAACTTTATTTTCATTTATCGCTTGAATAATGCATAAGGCGTCAATATAAAAAGTTTTGCCCCTAAACCGAATTAAGGATAATTACAGAAATGTCGTAAGCACGAAAACAAAACAGGTATTTCGAATATCGTTGTTTTTCGTTAGTCAAAACCTAAAAGCAATAAACAACACTAATTAATAGCTTTGAGGAACATTGCAATTAAGTTGATGTTGTGTTTAACTGCATAATATTTTATAATGCAAATAGATACGCAAACTGGCCTTTCAATGAACGACTACGTATTAAATATTGATACTAAGATATTTAACATGTTTATTGTCACTTCAACTGTTACGAAAGAGTAGGAACTGCAAATATTTTTTTAGAAAGTAATAGTTTAATTGTAAAGAACAATATATAATTTATATTGATTTGATAAAATAAAGCATCGCATTGATAGATGCATGTTTTCTGTATAAGAACGATTTATGCTATTATTAGATAGATCGCTTCCTGTTTTACCTCGACACTAGGTAGTTAGGTTCTGATGCAACGGACTTTGTGAATTCACAAAGAAACAAAGCACAATGACGACAAATAAAATTGTCTCCGACTGTGTTTTCCAACCGGGCGGATGGCTATTCGTCGAAATTTATTTTGAAAAGCCAAATATAAAGACAATTTATAGGCACGTAAACATAACTTTTGCGGTGCGTCCACAAAGGGATGTAAAGCACACACACATACGTTTAAATACCACCTATTCCATTTTATCGACTCTTACCCGATGAATTTACAATATTGTCACCGTTTGCATACCTTGTACAGAAATAATAGACTTCCTCATTCAAGTAAAGTTTATTTAATACTTACATCTTTATCTCGTGTAATTGTTAAGTGATTGTTATTTCCTTATTAGCAAAATATTTCTAGGATTTAGAAATAACTTTAATCTAATAATGCCCTCTAGATACAATGGGACAGGCGTTATGTGAGTATACCTACACATGTGTGCTCATTACAAGTAAAAAGGTTCCATTCACGACATGGGGTTTTAGTTTTTGCAAATGTTGCAACTAATGATCACATTGTTATTAGATTTTGTATCCTCCTCATTAAAACAATAATTAGTTTTCCCAAATGTTACGGTTTTCTTTATACAAACTAAACATGCATATATTTCCAGATTTCCAGAGGCTTACAAATACAACGTATATTTCACATGCTTGATATAAAACTGCTTGATATTTTGGACAAATAGATTTTAATCGATTGAATTTGTAGAAATTTCGAAGTCGTAGAAAGGTTTAATTCTATTATCTATATGAAATCAATAAAATACAACAATTGACTTTCGTACGGGCGTATGGCCATTCAGAGGAATATGTATTGTGCTCCTGCAAAAACGTGAGCTCAATATACCCATTGTAGCAATCACAGGGTACTCTACGATAGTTAGCTACTCCCACGAATTAACGACAAAATGAGCGTCAGTCAAAAAGCCAATTATCTACCTACCTACCAGGCTTCAGGCAGCATGGGAAGTTCCGCGTTAATATTGTTGTATATGATGCCTCGTGATAAGCATAATACCTACTCCATACGTACATGGCTACACCTGATGATGTCCTATAGTACCTACATCGCGTTCACGCTATTAAATCTGAGTAGGATTCTCTGTGAACAATTGAAAAAAACATAAATTATCTAGCTTTAAATTACTGTAAATTGTATACCTACTAAACAATAAATTGTTGCAATATTCTATACTATTTATTGTAGGCTTTATTAGGGTTAGAATTATCCATGTGCTGTATCTGTCTGTACAGTTTGTTAAAATATTTTCTACCTATTTATAAAGACATACGAAATATTCACTTTTTAAAAGGTACTTAGTATTGATCAATTATTCATACATAAGTTATTTTATTCAAACAACCAGTCGATGTCATTCGATTGTTATTTAAATTTACTAATGTATATAGATTATGAAACATTTACCGACTAAATAATACTCATAAATTCGATTTTTTTACTAAACGCCTGTCCAAGTTATATTTTCTATGCATATTTTTAAGCTATATAGCATGAACGCATATTTTGTTAATTAAGTACCTATTAATTAATGTTTTTATTTAATTTTTGGTCACAAATATTTTGGGTAGGTTTATTTCTTATTGTGTTCAACCTTGGTTGGTTTGTAAGTAAGTAAATACTTATGCTCGAGCAGATAGGTTACTACTAACGTTGTACGTATTAGTTGACATTATAGGTACGAGAGCTTTGCAAAATAATAACGAAGGACGAGAGCGATGATTTCCTACCATCATTTATTATTAGGTCGGTTTATAATTGACGCGGACAAGGTTGTTTGCTTTGACGTGTGACCGGCCGGACAAGGCTGAAATACATAATTCTGAATGCGACTATTTTTCTCTACTCTGCCTTCCTCAGATGTTTTAATTATCCTGCTTGGAAAGATTGCTCAAACACAACGATAGGATCTTCCTTGCGCGCAACATTGCACTCTGCAAAACTAAATTGTCTTGTAATGAAAAAAAAATTCTGTCTCTCTATAAGATACTCTGAAAGATTTTTTATGATTAAAGTTTTTTAAATAACATAAATTAATTGGAAATTTATCAGATAGCTTAATTTAACATAAAAACAATCATGCGATGGTTTGGTTATTGTTAAGCCTTATTGTTTCGAATTCATTTCTTTTATAGTTGAACAAATTATCTAATGTATTCATGCGTGATTTATAAGCGTAAAAAGCACATATTATTCTGACCAAAAATGATATTTATTAAACTCAACGGTCAATAGCTTTTTTATACAATCGAGACCAATATATTCGTGGCTCTGA
Source organism: Anarsia innoxiella (assembly GCA_947563765.1). Lineage (NCBI taxonomy): Eukaryota > Metazoa > Arthropoda > Insecta > Lepidoptera > Gelechiidae > Anarsia > Anarsia innoxiella. The sequence continues at coordinate 8,299,755 of OX387390.1, forward strand.
ATTCGGATAATATTTAAAAAAAAATGATTTAAAGCAAAGTTAAGCACACTCAAAATGATTTTTGAATTGATATATTGGATCAGACAGATCAAATAGAGGTAGATATAGATAGAGATCAGATAAATAGGATCAGATAGATTCAAGGATTAGATTACAGGGATAGAAAAATAATTTACAAACTTTATAAGGATCAGAAAACACTAATAGAAATTGAAGAAGAATGTGGAGAAGCAAAGATACAACAGGGAGTGCGACAGAGATGCCCATTATCACCACTGGTATTTAATTTGTTCATAGAATGTGCCATAAAAGAAATAATTAATTCAAGTAAGGGTGGGGTCAAGATAAACGGGGAAAAAATTCAATTCATTAGATTTGCCGATGACATCGCTGCAGTTGCAGAAAATAGACAAAACCTACAAGAATTAATAGACCAAATAGATTCAGTATTCACTCAATGGGGACTCAAAATTGACACAAACAAAACAAAAACACTTACAACAGCCAAAACAGTAACAAGAAATAGCCCAGTCATTCTACACAACACGCCACTAGAAGAAGTCCACAGTTTCAGATATCTAGGATCACTTATAACCAATGACTCCAGATGTACTGCTGACGTATCGCTATGGCCAAAAAAGCTTTTAACGGCAAGAAAAATCTTTTTAAGGCCAACATAGCCAAAAAAGCCCGGAAACGTCTAATAAAAGTGTACATCTGGAGCATTGCACTGTATGGGTGTGAAACATGGACACTGACACAGAGGGATAGAGAGAGGTTAGAAGCGTTTGAGATGCGGTGTTGGAGGAGGATGGAGAGGATTAGGTAGACGGAGAGGAAGAGTAATGAGGAGGTATTAAGTATGGTTGGCGAGAAGCGCTCCTTGTTGAGAACAATAGAGAATAGAAGAGGAAAGATGATGGGGCACTTGATACGACACGACGATTTTTTAAACAACATCATTGAAGGAAAGATTGAGGGTAAGAGAGGAAGAGGAAGACCAAGACGTACTTACTTCACTCAAGTGAAAGAGAAAATTAACGTCGTGTCGTATCAGGAAGTGAAATTGCTGGCAGAAGAAAGGCAAAGATGGCGTTTAGTCCACCGACAAGAGCCTGGCTCTTAAATAATTGATTGATTGATATTGGATCAAAGATATGGATGACATTACCGACTAATTACTCAACTAAAGCCGGGAAATGGAAGACTCACTTTTATCAGTCATTTCTACATGGGTATACATACATAATAGGTAGGTCGTGGGGTTGTACCTTATTTACGTACATTAAAAAAAGTTTTACTTAAGGAAATAGTAATTTTTATTAACCAATATAAAAACCAAGTAATTACCTACTTGTTATCAGGTTTGGCAACATTTAATTTTATCGCAATTCTTACTTGTAGTGTTTAGAAATGTAATTTTCTATGGTTTTATTAACACTATCCGAGTCAAATATAACTCAATACGAACATCATATTGTTTGTTTGTATCCCGCTTTGATAATTAGGTACTCGTCGAAGTACGTAAATAGTTACCTTCTATTTGACGTCACAGAGTTAACCCCGCTGCGATGCCGACATGAGTCAAGCCGTCGGCAATCTTAATCGGTCGCCGGACATCGAGACGTCGTCTGTAAGAGGTCGATGATGCCCCACTGGGTTACTTAGTTAGCTGTAATGAGTAGAAACTGTAAACAATATCAATAGGTATTATACTTTGTTGACCGAGTCTAAATTACTGTTTCAGTGTGTTGAAAACTTTCGTCCTCCTGATTTGTCAATTAAGAAGCAATTGAAGCTTAGAGGAGACGTGCATTTGAAGCTTGCATCTTTTAGCTCTCTTCTAGAATGGTATATCTGTTCATTCATATCCTGTGAGCACTAGCGCCAAATTAGATGTTTATATTTTACTTCAAGTCTATTTTTCTAATTATTTCTTGAAAGGTAAAAGGACTTACAAAACCCGTGACGTCTTTGATACATTCTGAAGCTTTTTATGATTAACTTATTTATTTATTTATCTAGTCCATTAAGGGCCAAATGTCAGGAGGATTATTGATTGCAGAAGTAGATAATGTTGTAGATACTGTTTTCTCGTAAATGAGAGAAGGCCCGTGCCTCTACAGTGAGGCTAAGAACTAATGATAAATTATGAACTGCTACTTGTTCTCAAGTCAAGCCTGAAACTAGACGTATGGTGCCCTCTTTTTTGGTTGGGCTTGTGACATTCAAGGGTAGTAGGTCAATAGAAGCGAAGGAAGCTTGAAATGAAAAATAATGAAATGTATTTTTTCAGGTCAGATATGCGCCATTAAGATGAGGGTTCAGCGTCGCAGACGGCGGGGTGCGCCGGGGTGTGCGAGCGCCGGCCACCGCGTTGCCGTCGCCGCTTCCATAAAGTGGCCCCCGCGCCGCGCGGCCTTCAGTCCAACCCAAGAGCCGCGAACGCTGACACGCTTGTAACGCCCACTCTCGCACCGCACCGCCGACACTAAGCACGCGATAGTGCGAGCCTGTGAACGAGTTGCGCGCCCTTTCTCTCACGCAGTGTAATCGTGCTTCGGTACGTGAATGCAAAACCGGACTACTCTCTTGACACGAGACACCGACGAGGAATCCGAAGCTAGTTGGACATCTGAATTTTTATACAGGTAAGCCACTTTTAATCTTAACAGGCGTTGCGAGTGTTTCTGCAAAGCGAGTTGCCGTCGCAGTGGTGGTCGATACTGGGACTTTTCTAGCCGGATTTTCCGAAAGGATCGATTCTGCAGCGGAAGGCTCGAGACGGCGCGGCTGTCTGCAGACTACCTACTTGCAAATTTCGCAGATATGCGTTGGCGTTTCGACGTATTGCCATTCCTTTTGGCGTGAACTTATGCTTAATATTAGGATTTTATGAATTTAACGATTAAGACCTCAAGTTCTAGCAGTATTTGTAAATAAATCAGTGAACGAGTATACACACTGAAATACCTAAATAGTTTCTTAGTTTAGAAGTAATAATAGCCATTTTTGCATAATATTCCATATCGATGTCACAGTGAAAAGTGGCTCTCGATTCGACGCGTATGTTTGGTTCTTTTGTTCGCGCATTATTCACCGCCGGCTGGTGCGGAACACAAAACCCATTTTAATAACACTTAGCCGAGCCGTAGAATTGTTGGGTAATACGAAAATAACATACATACTTGGTGCCTAATAGTCAAACAAATATATAAGCAAATCGACCTCCCGAAATAATAGCATTACTACGTACATCAATACTTATTAATTAAACCATTTGCAAATTTTCTAATTGCATCTTATTATTTCATTAATGTGTTGTAATTAATTTTAGAACAATACTTATAGCTACTGTGCGCCTGTACGAGTACAAGTAAAGTAATTAATCGATACCGGTTTTTTATTTTCTTCTATTAAACCGAAATAAGTAATAATTCTGTTATCAAGGTAGGTTGTAGGTACGTAATTTTATTGCATCAAGAAATCTAAGTAGGTTTTGCATTCGATAATTATATTTCTGTGAATGTAAATATTGTATTTAAAAAAATACTCGAGATACTGATAAGTTATTTTCTAAGCTAGAAAACCCATGCTGTACATAAAAAAATAAGATATTAAATATTCTGATGATTTCTATAGAAGTAAATATTTTTTAAAGACTTCTATTTTCTAGATAGAAAGATTTCTATTTACTAGGTACTTCCTTACTCGTAGAAACTAAAATGTAAATTTTAGTCAATCCATTAGCCGTATCAAAATCAAGAACTTATTTAACAGAATTCAGTTAAAAAATATGATTTTTTATAACCTTAGACATACGTCTACAAACCATTCTGCAAGGCTTACGAATAGCATTAATTTCATGTACCCTACCTACACATCTTGAAAGTCAACAGACCAGATCTGATCTTTACATGAGAAAAACTTTTTTAATTGATTTTCGTAGAGTCCTGGAAACTTAACATTAACCGAGGCGCGAAATAAACTCTTATCTTGGGCAATTATGATTTCTTTACTAAATAAACCTCATTTTCTTCTCGCCATTTTCATAACTATAGGTATCTAGAAAAAGGAGTTGTTTCATAAACATAACATATTTTTCTTATTGAGAGTTGTTACATGTTTATTATCTACATATTTAATGAAAAATATTCAGAGACATCACATCTGCAGCGCTGACTTGTGCACCATGTCAAAATGTGTTTCATGGCTCTCTCAGGAAGGTTTCCAATACTATATTTGGTAATTTCGCCACTTTCATGGCTTCTTGCTATGGTCCCGGGACTGGCTCTCCCTTTTACAAGGAATAAAGTCCTTCGTCGTTGCGTCCTGAATTAGACTGTCGTTTTCCAAATGTCTGAATTTATTATCCATAGCATATTTAAATTTCCAACCGCAAATTAATTGAAAACCAAAGTGAAAAAGAAGAATATATTACCTAAATGAAGGAACGACCTAATCAACACTTAAAACATGCTTTATGATAAAAGGAACATACAATAATTTAATTTACCTACAAATTTAATACTAGGTTCTTACAGTTTATTAGGATAGCATGTTTGACTGGTGTAAAATATCACCCGTCCATCTATCTAAACCGTATTAATGACAGGAATCCTTCTGGAAATCTCTAACGTTATCCATGTCATGGATATGCCAAGCTCTATGTGACACTAGTTTTTGAATTCATCAAAGTTATTAACTATCAACGGTTTGAATAACTTGATGAATTTTGTACAATTACTTAAATGAAGGGAGTGTATTTTCTTATTTGAATATCGACACCTGCATCTGCGCAGGAGCAGGTACCTATCCATAGTTGTGACAATATTCGCGTGCAAATTCCGCTGTCTAGTAACAATGTCGCAAGGTAGAGATGTTTAAGAGGACATGTTTACGTATTTATACAGATTTCGAAACGCGCATACTAAGAATTCGCGATGTTTTCGAAGCCTCCTTTGCAATCCACGGAATTTTGAAATTAATAAATAGAAGTAAACATGCAAAGCATGCTTGTGTTTGTTATTTAATGGTTTAGAAAACCAGTAATGTTCGAGGGCATTAATAGGGAATTTATTGTATGTAATTTACAAAATTCAGTCATAAACCCAGATGATGTATCTCCCTAGAGCAAAAATCATACATTTGATATTATTAAAGAATAGTCCATTACTAACCATATCTAAGAGCATTCCTATAAGTAAGTCATATTAACCACGTCATAATTACTAAAGTGTTATAATAATTAAATACTTGTCATTTATGAAATATTTATATAAATAAACAAACGCAATTAAATTAATTAATGTCTAAAATATACCAACGTGGCACACTAAAAGAAACTCGTTTAATTTTTTTGAGTCGTGCGTCGTTATTTTTAATTAACTGGATTTAACTAGTATGATCTAGTTAGTCGACGTTAGTGCTGTTGGTTGTATGAAGCAAGCGTGGAAGGTAGACGTGTTGCATAACGAAGCTGGGAAGTTTAAACCTTGTTTAAATAACACTTCGTTCTGTATTCATCGTCGAAGGATGAAAGCGACATTTCGATCACCGAGAAACAAGTCCGCGCGTTTTGTTGGAATTCCAAAATACATTTCCTTAAGGAAAGACCTGATCAAAATTTTTATTTTAATGATTATTAGTGGTTTTTCTGGCCAATTTATGCCCATTTTATTATATTTTGGACATGACGTTTATGTAGTAACTACTATTATAAAGTTATCGCAGGATCCACGTATTCAAAACATTCCAAAACAATAAGGAAAGCAGCTCAAAGAATATTCGTAAAGATTTAGTGATTGCTATCAGATATTCAGAAATCTTAATAATTAGATGCAAGATCGTGGGCGTAAGCTTAATCAACTTTGCCGTCGTATTGGCATGCATTGTAATTTTCAGGTTATTAAATATTAGTATTTATTTCGGTAGATGCATACGACCATTACAACCGGTCTTCAAAACGGATTCCGAGATAAGCAGAAACTGGTTTTCTGGCGGTTCTTAGTTTTACACCAGTTCTGTGAGCTGGCGCCACGAACGCACCCACTTAGCAATACTAAACGCGTGCGCTTTATCCGCGAAAACTTCGCGTCGACTTCTCAGCATATCTAAGTATGTAAAATAATTTGTAACAATACATTATATTTCAAGCAATTACCTAACGCAAAGATAAAACGTATTCGCCATATCATTAATTCGGTTAATATTAATGTATCAAGTTTATGAAATGTAAATAAGAAGTTGCAAATGCAGCAGCAGTAGTACCAGTAGCAGTACCTATGTTCAAAATTCCAAGTAGAAATTTAATTAACTACCGGCCTCAGTTTATAAATAAATGTTTTCCACTAAAATACCTAACGACGATGACGGGCTACGTAATGTATTGGAAATATGAATAGTCATACCGACTAATATAAAAATATTCCAATAATGGGTAATAGTTAGAAAAACCTAAGATGTATATTACATACTACATATTTTTGTGGTTTTCGCACTAACATGTTATTTTGCTAATTAAGTATTATTATTTTTTATTATCCAGACGATATTTATATTTTTGATCTGGATTAAATTGAGGTTTCAATGTGGTTTAGCGTGATTTACACTAAAACGAAGAGTGAATATCCTTTACTTGTGCTTGTTGGCTCACTTTCTTGTTTTAAAATATTAGTACGCTGTCCTGAACAAGGCACACGTTGGATGGCTGGCGAGTTTTATCAAACAGATTCAACTTTCTAGAGAAATCGCGAAATAATTACTTTCTTCAAAACACAAAGTTCGTCGGGTGACTTATTCGGTATTTTATGAAGATGAGTGGTAGAAACTGACTACAGGGAATGATACGGTTACTACTTTAAAGTACCATAACCGCCCACAATACTGTTCTTACTAGCATTAGATTTGAAACTAACATTAGATTTTTTCATTTTCTTTCACTATTGTATTTCTTATTTACTTGTACATTCTATTCGGACATCGCCATTACGTCAGACAAGTAAGTACCTTAAGTAAATTCACTATCTTTGGAAATAAATTTAAGTCCGAGTTTATGGTCGCATGAAAGACTAAATACCAACATAGCTAAAGTAGTAGCTGATGAGTCACATGTATATGTCAATAAAATATAATAACAAAGCTACATTTTCCTTGTGCATAAATTATTGTTATGAAAATAAGAAAACGTTAAAGCACTGTAACAGGCGGCACATTTTAACAGTTTAAATACCTATTATTAAAACATTATTTTTGTTTTAACATTAGGAGCGTAACGAAACGACATTTTACAGTAGGTAAATTAATAGGTATACTTTTTATTGCACCTGAGACTTCGTGCGCGTTATCTATGAAAAGTTTTGCTACCTTCAATGTAAATCTAAAATTTCTGTGTTTATATCAATTTCGCGCAGAGGAGGATGAATTTTGAAGGTTTTCTACATAGCGCATTTTGTTACAAATAACAATAGCGGTGTATAGCTGTTTCTAAAGGCTCACCTAGAAAATCCTGGTATGTGCTTCTAAGTTAGGACTCACCCGGCTTTCGAATTATAACGACCTACATTCTAAACATGTTTGATGAGAAATTAATTGGATGCAATTTATTACATTCTTAAACCGTTACCTACTCCATTTACTTTTCTTAATTTATCGTTATTTTTTAAATCTGGATTTAAAAGTCAAATTCGCTTCTTTTAGTATTTTTTTATAAAAGACACAAACGGCGAATGAAATGAAATTTTATCAAAGTTTGTGAACAAACTGGAAAAATAATCTTGAATACTTCTTATTTGGGCCCGTTTATGTTTTACTAGAAAGTATCTTTAGTAAGAATATAAAAACCCTAAAAAACTGTGAAAGCCAAAAAAATTTTGCCTAGGTTACATTTCGATGCCTGGTCGAAACAGTTAATTAACCAAACATTAATAAAGCTTAAGTAACGCTTTATTACTAAAGAAGTAAGAAATTATTTTTTACTACTATCATAGTTAGAACAAAAGTACCAAAAAGTTAACGAGCGAAGCTCTGTCATCAGGTACTTGTAAGTATTTACCCGGAGTATATATTAGATGATTTTTTGTTTTTGCAACTCAACAAAACAACTGCCATACCTCAACTCGCTCACGTCAAAAAGTTTTTCTGTGAAACACCTGTTTTTTATTTGTATATAACAAGTAACAACGTATATAATTATATTTTGCAATTTTGTTAATGCCATAGACGAATGCATCTTTTTCTTTCAGTTGTTTACTTAAAAGGGAAAACGTAGGTACAATTTGTAGCGCCCATCTTTGGACACTCAAAATAGGACCACAAATTTTGTAAACCTGGTTGTTTTGGCATATACCTATCTATTTTAATGGATTATTTTATTGCACATATTATTTTTGTTTAAGTATTATAAAATAGATCAAAAACTAGACAAAAGTTACAAAAAACTATTCTATGCTACCCTCTTAGCGGATGTCTCCGATGCTTCAAAGTAAACTAACCTTAGAAATTTGTTTGTTATATATTATGCTAATGGTATCTGCCATCAGACAGTTTATTTATCGATTGACCATTTAATATACATCCTTCAAAATATGCGAGCGTCCAAGTTACTTCCGATTTCTTAAAAATTTTACGATCAGTCTTAAGATTTATATTTATTAATTAAGGTCAAAGTCAATAACAACAATCTAGTAGAACTCCCTGATAATTATTTATTTAAATCATATGTGTTTTTATTATTTATTGAATAAAGAGAATACAACACCTACAGTGTTAATAAACAGTTAGTGTGCGCTAGAACAGATGGTTTCCTAATGGCACCTAATCAACGAATCTGTGTCGGAAAATAGCGGAAAATCATAAACGGTACTCTTATTCGTCTAGTTCTTAGAAATTGAGCTAGAAAGGAAAACTAGACGTGTAATTATTGTTTAAAATGCGACCAATTGTGTTCACGAATAAATTAGTAGAATAGTTAAAATACAGTTAAAAAGGTTAAGCCGATAATAAAATCATGTTTTGTCCGAACTGCTTACTTTTAATGAGTATTACTCACTTGCTCATTAGTGGAGTCGTTACACGGCGCTCCTATATTTGAGTCGTATTATCTTCGGTCACGTTCTACACTCCACATGTATACTCCTAAATGTTATCAGAAACCTATTACACGATTACATAACATGCACTTTTATGTCAATAATAAATTTGTCGTAAAATGTAATAGTGAATTTGTGTGTATTAGCTAGCTAGTACTAGACTATACGTACCTACTTGGTATACGAGCGTAATGTCCGCTAGTGGCCAACTCTGATTCCGTCGTAGCAGGCGATGTCCTCCGCTAGCAACCGCCGGGTTATCCTTACCATCCTCCTGGAGGTCAACTGCAGCTCTATTAACATTCTAATTTAAACAACCCACGATGTTTCCTGCTAGCTTAATATAAACACGAGTTTACAGTTCTATCACTGTCCTCGTGTCCAATCTTAGTAATCATCGTAATGCGCCGACCGTATCATAGGAGCGTCTCCTCCCTATATGCTATTTTTATCGAATGAGATCCAGTCTCTAGGTATAACGATCATGAGTGGATATTGCACTTGTATCATTGGCAGGAAATTTTAGTATTCGTATAGTTTAAAAGTGATAGCCTGTCGGCATTCCAGCGCAGGCTATAGACCCCTTCTCACAAGGAAGTTCGCTGAACCCAAAATGTGATGTTGGGCTTTTGTGCTCGAAACAAATGAAACGTTTCCTCGTACTTTTGGAAGCTTAAGGATATTTTATGTTCTAATTTTTTTTTACTTCTCTTATCTATATCGGGAAACTAACGTTGTTATTATATGTTTAATAGACAATACATATTGGGACAAATTGAGGCTATTGTCTAAGTATTATCTGCATGGAGAGTGAGTATTAAAGTAAACAAAGTAAATATTGAAAGAGCAGGACCGTTAAGTCGGCATAGTTACACGGCTGACATCGTTTACTACGACGCGACATATTGAGGCTACTTCAGAAGGAAAATAAATTAAAAGCAACAAATCTCCAATCAGAACCGGAAGAAATAATTTTGTATCACTTTAAAACTAAGATGTTACCTATACAAACATATTTGAAGTAGGACCTATTTGTAGTAACCTAAATAATATAAAAATTATTAAATTTTAAATTAAGTAACTTGGTTTCTACAATTACAAAAATTTTTCACATTCCACACCTGACGCATTCACATTTATAAATCGACATTTGTTTACTTTAGCTACGAACATGAAGTACTTACCTGCCTACACTTTAGAAATATAAACAAAGCGGATACCTTACGTACCTATTTGATTGTCACTTGTTTTACAGTTGTAAGTGTTGTTGGTAGCGGACCTTATTTCCACTAGAGACAACATTTTCAATTCTAGCTTCACCGGAATCAACAGTGTCATAATAAATATAATGATATGTGATAGAAATGTAAAGAGTTATACTCCGCACTGTATGTGTCGGGTGGTGTCGCGATACCCGTTTCAATAAATTCAGATATTGAGAAATTTTAGAGAGTGATGCGCTATAAACCAAGCCCCTAGTCGACGAAGGTTGAATTTCCGATTATTTAATATTATTTGATAGATAGTATCAAAATTGTTTTCAGTGAGAAAATCGGTCATGTTGATTGAGGCGAATAGTGTGACATGTATTCGCAGCGCTGGTCACGTGTCGTGTCACCTTTCATGAGCCACGGTGGTGGTAGCACAGCGATGGAATTCCATGTAGCGCTCGCTTTGTAAAACTGACTATTAGTTCCGGACGTGTTTATCGTAGTTTTTCAGTTGAACGTATTTTCGAGTTTCGTAATGCTCCAGTTATGTAGGAGCATGTGAAGAACTTACGGGTCAATAGCAAAGTTAATCACTTTTTATTGATATAGTAATAAGTAGGTGCCTACATATAATAAAAAATAACAACCGAAATATCGATTATGTTATACATAAAATAACATAGGAAAACACAATAACAAGAAGCAGCATTGTTGTAGCGAATACATTCCTGTCAACAGACGGCTTAACAATAACGGAACTTGATAAATGAAATTGGTTTCACGAACGAACCCGCTTCAGTTTTAAGACCGAAATGAATGATGGCAAACTTGGACATAATGTAAGTTTAAGTGGTTCGGCAAATTTCCGAGGTTAGCCAATTGACCTTCAACAAAAAATACAGCGTGGCGTGGCTTCTTTGAATTTGGAGTTCAAAGCTGACTGGTGTAATCTGCCGACTCATTAAAGGTTGCTAGCTGTCTGTTCAAACAGACTTATTCGTTTTTATCAATTCGCATCTACTCGTTCCTCTCATGCTGAACTAACACTTTATACTTAAGTAACATACTTATTCAATATTTGCATACGAAAGGAAAACCACCAGATATTAAAATGTACGTCACCATGATATTTGTTTACCAGTATTCTGTAAAATTCCCTGATGAATGAAAATATAACAGAAAAACAGAAACAAGAATAAAGTAGATATTAGCTATTGTTGTAAGTAGTTTATAACTGCTAGATGACAATTGAAGACTGAATTTAATTATTTAAATTGAGATTGTGAATAGTGTCGAAAGATCATCTTATTGACTCTTTGGTATTGTAAGCAAAATTACCCCTTCTCATCGTCCACAATTTTCATTATGTACCTTCAATGTTTGACATAGTTTGATATGGAGAATTTTTTGAATATTTAAACAATTTTCACATTGGTACTTGCTTTGAGTAAAATTTATTAAAAACAGTTAACACTGCCACGATTTTCCAGCAAAACCGCAGTAAGCTGCTACAACTAGGCACTCGTAGGTACCTAGGTTTACCAAAACGCACACTTATTATTAGTTTCTAACTTTCTACGTTAGAAACCAGTTTTAAAACAATATGTTCATGGAAACAATTTAACGACGATCGACTACAGTACAATATTTTAAAATCAAAGCAAATTCATTAGTCCATTGGGTTGGACCTATGATGATAAGTTTTTATTTTTTATTGCTCTTTAATGAATAATCTAGTCTTAAGTAGTTTCGATTTTTTTTTAAGTTTTATATCTCAATCAAGGTTTTTTTTTACAAAGAATGATAAATTATTGCATAAATATTGTTGGAGTTACCTAGAGGTATCTGTGTTGCTTGCCTTGTCTGACTCAGTCCAAGACTGCTTTCAAAGGCGCCAATATGTTTTGTAATCAATGTTTGTTTATAAATGAGCAAATCAAAATCGCAATTTTATAAAATTTACATATTGTAATCATGATTTTATCATTAATTTGATAGGTATTAATGTTATTCCTAATATCAACGGATCACGTTTACGTTTAATATTTTACTTATGCTACGTAATTGTTTGATTGTACCTAGTTTGCGAAATGACGTCAGATAATAACAGTGTTCACCATTTATAATTTCACATACATCACGACACGTGAACAAATTTGAAAATACAAAGTAATAATTTATCGCGTCTTTGTTCGAATTAACAACGTCATGCACCGCCGAGGAATCGGGTTGAATAAATATGAAAATACAAATATCATGAGAGACCTATAAATTCGATTAATATTCGTTGTTATAAACGATGTCAGACATTTAAAAACTTAAGTCTTAGTGATACATACCTACATATACGTATATCGTGGTGATCCAAGAAAAAAATGTTAAGTAATTTATAAAATAAAATTAAGCAAGTAATACAAAACAGCAGCGCCAGGTCTTGCGCAGCATCGTTATTTGCCTTGGGTACAGTATTTGTTTCCAAAACAGCTTAGAGCATGTCAGCATAGACGTTATAAGCATTAATTTGGTAAGACAATGAAATTATAATTAAAATGAATAGTAAAGCATTTTGCTAGATTTCTGAACTAGCTATCGTCCCTAGTTGAGACACCGAGGATGTCGCAAGGAGATAAGTGACATGCGTAAACGAGAATAAAATCAAATGTAGCAATCATGAATTCCTTTTCAATAAATCATTTACAAATGCCATTACAAGAAACGTGTAATAGATAGTTTCAAGTTAAGGTTGGTTTGTTACATGATTTATATTTTTGTCTTTTGAAATATTTCATGTTGCACACGCACGTTTTATGTTGTAGATAATATTAACAAATAAAATAAAATCTATAAGGATCCCTTGTTGTTTAAAAAATAATAATTTGAAATCGTAACTTAGATGCAAAAAGTTTATTACGTTGCCGAAAAAGATATGATAAAATGGATGAGCAAGAGACACCCGTGTAAAAGACATCAACGGGCTATCATTACAGATCAGTGCCGGTTATAGGGTAAACAAAGTCTTCCCTTGTTAGAGTAGCTGAATGACGCAAGTTTTTTTTTTTTAAATTTACTAAAGATATATCATGAAATTAGATGCGATAGTTTCTCTACTTACCTACTGCATTATTTTTGCGTATAACACCACGAAAAAATATTCCCAACATTTGCCTCATAGTAGGTATACAATCATATATATAAATGTAAGTAATTTATCGAGAAGTTACTTGGATTTATTTCGTGCAAAAAAACAAAGCAGTAAATAGTTGGTATATATATCTACCTTCGAAGCTTTGTTAGCTAATTAATATCTCCCGAATATATGACTTATATAGAAAATAATATTTTTAATTCAATTTCGGAATTTTTCAATGGAATGATCAATTCAATGGAATGTAGAAGTAATTAGCATTGACACGCGTTTAGAGAGGTTTTATCCTAAGAACCTGATTCCTTCTACGTTCCTATCGAAGAATTAGTAATAATGATGTGAAAACGTGACTGTTTGTCTTCGTATTTGTTACTCAATCTCACTTTGAGCTATTTTGATAAAGGCAACTCAGTGAGTATAGATAGGATGGATATATATGGATAGGGCACATATTTAATGTTAAGTAGGTACTTTTATTTGCCAATAATAATTCGTAGCAAAAAAATAATCAAGCAATTGTTGGTGACCTAAATTCACAATTACTTGTACAGCGGCGTCATAAAATGATAAGGACGCGTTCTTACTTTAATTGGCGTGTTACATACAAGTAGGTATGACGCATGAAAACTAGACTTTATGTTTAAATATTTTAAACTAGGTACCTACCATAATATTAACAGGTGTTTTTTTTTATAACTAAAACGCGATAAAGATATTTAAATTTATTTATTGTGGAATTTAGAGAAGTTCGGGGTATCATAGGTATCATGGTTAAAATTGTTGAAAGTTATTATTATTCATTACAATTTAAACATTATAAACATATTTAAACAGCCACAAAAGTAAACTAGTAAGTACTAATAAATCTAGTAGGTGCTAGGTACTAAAAAAGAAAATGCAGCTCAACTATTATTTTTTTTGCACATTCATTCACATATGGTTCAAAGCAAATTTCGTAAACAACTTTAGTCTTTCATTGAATTACACATTCAGTTAATTTTCAAAAAATGTTTGGCACCTAGATAACAAGTATTTCAGAACATAATATTAGACCCGTATATTAAACGTACAGCGCAGCGCAGCAGCAGCAGCAGCGTAATAGAGATTTAACACAACACTACCCTTATATGTCAAAATGACGGCACACGAGGACGCTCCGACGCGCCCGGCGGCGGCCCGTGCTGTGGGAACGTGCCGTGAGGATAATGAGGAGATTCATTAATTTGTTTGCAGCTAACCCTGTAATTTGCTATATGTATAGCTTCCGCCACGCTCACGTGACATCTGCCTACAACCTATTGTTATAGTCTCGTTGCGCATCGCGCAACCACAATTTGCAGAAATGTGCTTGTTTGTCTATTTGATTTATGACACCGGTAATGAGGGAGATAATTTATTAAAGTCATCGCAGTTACTATGTCAAAGCAAAGAACAAAAAAGTCATTACATTCTAGAAACGTCCTAAATAAAGGGTCCTTCTGCCAGTACAATTACGGTTTCGTAATTACCTAGGTACTTATACATCATCAAAAACCAGAGTTTTACGCAAATAAGTAATATTGTGGGATTGCAGGCGGGAGTAAGAGGCAGTACCTACCTTAATAAAAATAACGTAATTTTCTACTTTTCCCTAAATAAGTATCTATGTTTTATTTTTAATAACTTACATGACAAAAAGACAATAAAATCCTCAACCGAACAATGTAGGAGCAGCTCAATGCCTAACATGTGAAAAATTATGAATAAAGATTTTTTGTACTTCTTACCAATAATTTTCAAATCCCATATAACATGCGTGAGTGTAGTCGTCTTCAAAAGCCGTGACTCTTCACTTATTTATTGGTCAACCTGTTTAATCAAGGATGTCATCGGATGAGTTCGTATGTCAAATGTTTTGCACAGCGCAAAGGCTTGGCGCGCGCGTGAACTGCCAAAAGGGCCTTGCGACAAGGTTGTTTCAACGCGATACCGTGTGTGGAATCCGTAATAGCCTTGCAGAATGCGCTTACCCGCAGCGTTCATTCGATTTCGTTTTCTTACGTAGCAACCTAAGTACAGAAAATTCTCTCGTTTGACCCTTCGGTTGCAAATAGATATCGCTATCGATTTAGTTTAGCATACACTAATATGCAGTGGTCTGGTGTACACTTCCTTTCACAAATCCATTAAATACTCCATTTCATAGGTCATTTTCCTTTTTAATTTAACAGCAAAACTTGTTAAATATGAGTTGCTCAATAACTTACGCGTGCTAAAATGCGGGCAAAATCTAGTAGAAAGATATTACGTAAGTATTAAATTAAGTAACAGGCAATCATTTGTTTATTTATATGTAAACATTGTCTGTATGTTATTCAATTGGCCTGAATGTCATAGATATGATCGTTTTCACCGGGGTGCGGCTGCGCGAGTTCGCGAGTGCAAATGAGGTGAGAAGGCGCATAAGCGCGACCGGTTGCGAGCGCCCTCACCGCACGCCGCAGCCGCCGCCGCAGCCCCAGGCTCATCTTATCTCACTATATCTGCATACAGCAATCTTTATTTCTAAAAAGCATGAGCGCAGACATTAAATATTTCGGTAATGTCCTATAGTAATTTTTAGTGGGTACTTGCCAACAAGTATCTATTTACTTAAATAGATAAATTATGTTAAATAAACAATCATAGACACTAACAATGAATACTATCGTAATTTCTAAATTGCTTTGACAAAGAAAACATTGATATAGAGACGTATCTGTGCCATTGACCTATAACTATTTTCTAGCTGTTTACTCAGCACCTAAGTGTGATTTGAGATTTGGGACGAACGGACGACTGACGCTAGAAAACGAAGGTGAGAATAAAACATTCCAACAATATTGGGATTATGACTCATTTATTTGCCAATCTTTAAACTTCCAAGTGATCTCACAATTTTACCGTTGGCCAAGTGACTCTTATCAACGAATAAATTTATGGAAATAAATAAATAATGAATATTTAAAAATAATTCATGACGTTAGAAGTATATTTATAAAATCTATTTTATTCGATGGATCACCAAAGGTTCAAAGCGTCACTTAGTAAAAAGTTTGAAATATAAATAAACACTACTTATCTATGTAAATTTGGTTTGGTTCATTAATGTAAACAAATAACTTAGGGCGGGTGTACACGGACTGTTTCAAGCAGTTGAGACCCCATTGGCCGAGCAGCCGTGTGTACGGTACGGCAGCAAATGTATGTCTATAGTTCACCGGGCGGAAAGCAGTCGGTCTCAACTGCTTGAAGAAGTCTGCCAACGGCCGCCCTTAGCGTTCCATACATTTAAAAAGCATTTAAAGGTAAAAATAAAAACAGAAATACCTAGATGGTAGATAGATAGTTCATGTTGGCAAGAAATGTCAGTTTGAGAAGAACTTCATGTGCAATAAGATGATTGGTTAGTTCTATGCAAAAAATATTTACCGCTACTTAATATACCTACCTAAGTAGTGTTTCCAAAACCGTCTATACGAACAAGAATTTTAAGTACAAAATGGTAGGTAGGTACTTAATTCTAGATATGTGCTGATGTTAGGTGTCACGAGTAAACGAGTTTGTGATTTGTGAAAGGGATGATGATGGTTGGAGGTTGGGGACCCCTCCCCATGGATGGTTGGGGGGGGGAGGACGCTGCGGTAGGTTGCCGGCTCTCTGCGGTGCAATGTTTATAGCAACGCTCGGATCATCAAGTTGTGATTTGAGTCTGGCTTCAAGCTTTAATGATCTATTGTCCATAAAATTTGACAAGAGTGACTATTGTAACTGTCAACCGAGGAGCCCATTATAGCCTTTGCGATCTGTTAACAATAGGTAGTGTAATATGTTGGTGCTTACTCGTCCACCAATGACCTTCAATCAATTAAGTAGGTACCTACTAATATAAATTTGGTATCATTTGATTATCTAGCTAAGAATAGGATCACGATTCTTTATGTTTCTATTTTTTCCCCCGACCTGAGCCTAGCCACCCAACCAACCAAGATACTTTCCCTACAAAAAATGACGTTTATAATTTTAGTGGGACTAGTAAAGGCATATTGCAAATGACAAGCGTAAACCGTAGGTAGAAGGCTCAAATGTTGAAACGATAACACAATTTATGGTTCTTCAGCAATATTAAGTTGTAATAATTAGTATAGGTTGAATAGACGTGTGCCCTTGCTTAACCAATAACTAAAGAAATTTTTACGACATCCGCACGAAGTGATGATTTTTAATTACTTAATCGTGGCAAATAAAAGTACTTATTTGTAAAAAAACTATACTGCACTAACTACCTGCCTATTTTAGTACGCAATATAATCGTCTTTATTTTTATATACTAAATATATATCTATCAATAAATATAACTAAACTTATTACTATATACTAAAAATAAAAACTGTATGGCTTTTCATACATCTAGCATGCCAATCACGTACCTACTTATTTGATAAGGTTTGCAATTCATAAAAGTACCTAAGCTAAAAACAACTTAGGCTATAAAATTATTGACAATAGTAGCTGAAATATAATGAAATATTTTGCATCTTGGTATTTGAACGGTAAGTACCTTCTTTAGCATAAGAGAGGACTTGAAACTTATCGGTAGTAGCTTTAGCTATTGCTGGTAGAATCAATCAAGAATCAAGAAAAGGCATATGGCCAATAAAATCCCGATTTCATGTTTAGACGTATTGCTAATTTGCTATTAGTACAAAACAATATTTTCAAATGTATATACGTTTCACTTTCATTTAATTAAATTATTTTCCTGAAAAGTTATTAAAAACCAGTTACGCCTTTTCGTGATTCGACCGTCAGTTTGGTATAACCGCACCGCCGCGGTCGCCGCCGGCGCACAGCTCCGCGCCGCCGTCACCCACCGCCACCGCTCAGCCCTCGTACCGGTAATCACTTTATGCGATAACAAGAAAACGAACAATCTTGAATCTAATGAAAACTGAGTACCTAATTAATTAGGTTTATCGAAAATACTTACTGGCATTATTTAACTAACCACTTATTAATGTTACTTTGTTAATTTTCATTTTCCTTTACCATAAATAACTAGGTAGGCATTGAAAAAGTTTACATAGAGCTGATTACCTCTAAATTTCACTTTTGTTTGATACCTAAAAAAATTATTGTCTAACCGCCCGCCCACGCATATACGAACAATTCGACGGAATCCATCACGAATCTACCATAAAACAAATTAAATTTATCCTAACCTATTACATTTTCAAGTCTTTGTAAAGACTTTACCGCACTTTGGGAAACGCTTTTATATACCTACCCAGAGAGTTAAATACTTTCTTATTATGCAACTATTAAAACTAGTTTTGAGTCCGTATCATGTGGGTTCGTGAATTTTGGCTGTGCAGAATAATAATTTTAACACGTTACGTATTTTTGAGGTGCGTTCGAGAGGTAAATATTTACGGTATAACTGCCTAAAAATTTGTTTTCGGCAAAGCGGTTCTTTAAATAGCTGAATAAAACTATGATTATGTCATATGAGTATTTATATCTTGTATAATTAGAATTATTAAATACAATACCTTGTTACCTACTTATTAACATATTATAAACTTTAATTAACACCCAAACCAATCAACAAAAACTGTCTATTGTCATGTAGATATTATGTCACACTCAAGTCACTTCCCAACCAACGTCACGTGTCTATTCTTCTGTCATTTTTGAAACCCTTATTATCGAACAGTTTCAAAATCATTTCATAATTACCTATTGAAACCTTCACAACAGGCACATTAAATGTGTTTTATTTTGTATAATAATGTATAGTTAAACTATGTTGTTCTACAGCATGTGGGTAGGTAGAGAGTGAATTGTTAGCTTGCGTGTAGATAAATAATAAAACACTTAAAGTGATTGCTTATCGCCAACTCGGAGTGGCAGTTAGACGGAAGGTCCTTCTTTTATTTACGAAGATTCTAGTTTTGCGTCCTTACCAGAGATGACTATACAACTTGTATGCGTATTTAACTAGATTGCTAATTGTGCCGCGCTCTTCCTGCTATTTTATACTCATGTACCTGACTATAATAATGATGCATCCATACGTAGTTATCGGAAGTAATATTTCTGAAAACAAACTCAAGATTAAAGGTTTTTTCAGGACATGAGATTAGTGCCCATTAAAGCTATTGGCTTAATGTAGGTAATAATCATTGCAAGTGGTCTTCATAAGAGCGTTTATTGATGCTTCATATAAACGCAATGCCATTTTGATATAAATAATAACTCACAATTACGGAAACTGCAATGTGTTGCGTTTGTGAGCTTTACAATGATACCAATTAGGTACGTCTCGTGATCTTTTGCGAGATATTATTTTGATCAAAACAAAAAATACCAACTGAATTACCTTATAACTACCAATTAAGTGTTATCAATATTAGGTATTATATCTATAAATGACTTACAGACAAAACTTAAGAAAGTACGTATATAATACGTACTTACACCGACTTATTAATATGTGTAACCAACACTAACCTACTAACTTACACGGTATTGTTTAAAATAATTTGTAATTAATAAGGACATTACAATTTAATGTTTTGTTTTGTATTTAATTTATACATATCAAAAAAGTAGAATCAACGTTTAGTAATCAAAACATAGGCGTTTCTCGAAACCTTCGGTTGGAGCATCTAAAATAATTTATTTCAAAAAAAAATATTGCGCAGCCAGTGGTTTTTACGTCCAGCTGTTTTTTTACAGTCGGAATTCGCAAACGACCATTACAATTAGTTGACGAACTCGAGAACCACGATTTTTAAAAATGGCGTCATCTTTTCAGCAGATTAAGTGTCTTAGCGTTGGCTTGAAGTGGATTAATTATACGGCCGCTCAAACAAAAAAGAATTTCATATTTTATAAGTTTGCATACCTATGTTTTATGTTTCTAATGTTTTTTTTTAGTCTTTTGACCGCTTTCGTAGAAGAGTATTAAGTTTTTTTTATTATTTCGTCAATAAAAAATTATTTTATCACAAGCAACACAAATTGCGAAATTTACTAAAAACTTAAATGTATTACTTATTCTACTGCACACTATTAAAAATAATTCAATGATGACTAAAGCCACGAATAAAACCCTCTCCTAAAACACAGGTAGGTAAGTCAGTAAATAAAATCGCATCTAATGGGCAAAATTAGTTACCTAACTTAAATAAAAAGAAGAACGGAAGACTTGAAACCTTTACAATGAAAGATTTGACCGAATCATGTCCTGTTTAGCGAAAAAAAGTGCAGACTTGTTTATACCTACGCATTGTTTTAAAAAAGCAAAGATTTAATTTGTTTTTATGTAAAATTGCCAGTGTAACATAAAAACAAGGGAGGCCAATGTCTTACTAACGAGTAACCATTTTGTAAATTGATGAGGTATTTTAAGAATTAATTAATTTACTTTAAGTTTTTTCATAAACACGTAAACTTGCATATGGATATTTTAACACAGAACTTAAATTATGTTTAAATTATTTAAACTCAGGCTATCATATAATATTTATAAGCAAAATAGGACCTAATGAAAAGCAAAATAAAACAAATACCTATTCAGTTTTCTTTTTGATGTAAGTAGGTATCTGAAATGATTTGCAGTCAGAGCATTCGCCGAGGCAGTCACCAGGGTTACCAGAACCGGAACTGAAGCTGCGATGAATTGTCTCATTATTATCTGGGATGCGCAGGTGCTGAGCGTCTTTTTCCGCACTCGTTCACTGCATCTACGATTTACCTACTCGTATAATACATGTTTACTCTCAATACCTACACTTAACTCAGAATAATAAATTTTGCTCGTCGTAATACGACGTTAATGCACACTTCACGACAACAATGTAGTGACTTTACAACTGTGATTGTGAACTTAATTACTTGTCATTAACTTGCGTTGCCCACATGTCAAAGGAGATTAAGCACGAAGATTCCATAAAATATGACAATAAATCAGTTGCAATTTAAAATACAATAAAATTAAAGTCGTGGTTGGACGACTGCACCGTAAAAGACTTTCGCAGTTAACATTATGTGATAAATAAATATTTCAGACACGTAATTCTTGTAAGAAAAAACCTTGTGTCGGCTTTCACCAACAACACCTAAGTTATTCTAGGTGACTCTCTACTGCTAAGGTGGTAGACCATTCGATGGCGGAAATGAACCACAACAGAATTACTTAATTAAATACTACTCAGTCGGTAAATATCGATTTCACGGGAAATCAAGCAATGATCATCCGAACCATTAGAAAATACGTGTTAAAACATTCCTACAATTTCATAACGACCAATTCCTAAGCCCGCCTTGAATATCCTAATCCAATTCAATTTTTTTAAATCCTTCAAATTCTCATCAAATTAAGAATTTGAATATTGCTAATAAATCGCTGCACATAGATTGTAACGACTTTTTAGCGAATTCTTTGCGCTGTAAACCAAGGCCAAAGGTTACAGTTTTATTATCAGCAATGAGTTTAAGTATGAGAACTAAAACCGGATTAGAAGTAGATACCTACGTATATTTGTTTTGTCTCAGTATTAAATAGATTTTTTGTTTGAAAATATTATTTAATAGTTTCGGTTGGTTCCCCAGTAGGTACCTAAATAACTTGATAATTATATAAGCCTAAGTAATTCGATGAAAAAATATTTACCAGCTTACGAATCCTGCAATAGATATAAGCAGCTAGTTGTTCCGTCTTAAAATAAAGTCCAATTTTTCAGTTACTACTTATACTTACGATTTTTAGCAGCATTGTTTATATTCTCGTACCTACCCGATTTCTATCTAAATAGTAGGTAACAAAGGCCTTATTCTATCGTCTTATCTTATCTAGAATTCTTTCAATGATTAAAAAAGTCACCTTCTTAATAGAATTCGTTAATAACGGAGGCGTTGTAGAGCACTGCAAAGGACTATAGGCTTTTAGGCCTTTTTTTAAGACTAGCCTAAGAAATAACTAGCCTAGTAGGCTAAAAACCTATTCAGCCTTTTAGTTCCAGCGGCTAACCTAGAGTTAAGCCTATTCAAGACTTTCGGTTAAAAGCCTAAAGGCCTAAAAATAGGCCTAACCTTGTTTCAGGTTTATTAATAAAATAAGACTACGAAGCCTATGAAGCTCTTAGGCCTATAAGGTTATTTAGGCTATTAGGCTATAAAGTCAAGTCGGGCCTACATACCTAACTACTGTGAAAAAAATATTGAAAACTAGCTGTCCCGGCGAACTTTGTCCCGCCTTAGAATGAACTTTATTGTGTAGGAATAAAGCTTAAATTGACTCTACATTTTAGTAAGAAAACATTTGTATGGGAAAAAGAAAAGGTTTGTTTTTAGGGCTTTCCCGGCAATTATTCGAATTTTTCTCACCGTTTAGACCTACCCTGGACTACGACAAACATTTTAAAACCAAAATCAGCTCAATCGGCCCAGCCGTTCTCGAGTTTTAATCAGACTAACGAACAACAATTCATTTTTATTTATATAGATAGATAACTAAGTACGTACTACTAACTATAAATTTGTTAGTAGTATTAGTTAGTAGTGAAAATTTCAACGCTCTAGCTAATATAACGGTTCAATGTGATACAGCCTGGTGGACGGATAAGCAAAAAATAGACAGAAAACTAATCGGTAAAAATGGTCCGCCATACTACAAACAAATAAATTATAAAGACCACAGTGGGACTATAAAAAAGCCTAAGCCTAGGCATACGCCTAGGCTTTTTTAATGCCTACTACTTTAAAAAGGGTGTAGGCTTTTAAAAATGACGAAGCCTTTGATAGCCTATTTTGCTTGTCTAGTCTCAAAAAGGACTCGATAGGCTGAAATTTAGGCCTAAAAGCCTATAGTCCTTTGCAGCACTAGCACTACCTAAATGTACCAAATGTATCTACGTATATGAAGTTATTGTACCTATCCGGTTTTTTGTCTACACTAATAAAAAAATCTTCATCTGAACAAAATAGATCCGACACGACAAACGAGAAAGCCGTATAATAGATGCATAAAAACAATAAGTAAAAATAATCTGCAGTAAAAGTACAATTAAGCGATTCGTCGCGAGCTCTAACATAAAATGCTTGATTTATACTTCAACCGATTAAACAATGCCTTGCCATAAGTATCAATGTTTATTACGTTCCAGTTAACAAACTATACTATAATACTGTTAATTACTTACTTACCTAGAATTGACTACTGCATACCTATCTAATTTTTTAGCAGTCATCGTCGCGTTAAATAACCGAAGGCGTTAAAAAAACAAGTTGAAAATAATAATGTAGGGACTGTAGCCTGTAGCTAATTGCTGGCGATGCCTTTAATTATTGCTGGGCGCATGCGCGAAGCGAATTGAAGCGGTGCGAAGTGGTTGAAAGTGAATGAATGTTGGACTCACCGGTATCGTCTGGTTGTAGCTGCCGAGGGCTGGCCTGCCACTCGCCCGGCCCCCCTGCTCCCGCGGGGCTCCTCTCCACATCACAACCTATCGCTACAAACATACGTACGTACTTTTCCGTTATGTTTCACTTTGAAACTTTATTAATGGAATGTTTTGAGATCAAGTGCTCGCTACTAAATTAATTTTAATCAAGTAGCCTCGTGTGAAATGCTTTGCTTTTCACACTCGGGAACTGGGAAGCAATAATTACTTGAGTAGTTATGAAACTGACATGTGTCCGTCTATCGATTCGATATATTGGGCATTATTCATAATGCCCGGGCATTATGCATAATGCCCAATTAATCACATTGCCCGTAACATATCGATTAACTTTATGAATTCCAATTATTTATTAGACATTAACAACGATTAAGGCAGCGCAGTTCTACTAGCCGCTATTAATAAATAGAGTATGAATGTTTACGTAGAGTTCCCTTTTTATTTTTAACAATTTAGATAAATTAAGAGTTTTACTTATGTTTTTCACTTTATGCCCACAGAGCGAGTGGGGGCTAGAGCTAGTGTGATACGTATTATCTGATATCTTTTTTATCTGTGTATCTAGTCACGACATTTTTCCGCTACTTACACCTATTCAATTATAATTATAGGTAAATTATTGTTACGATCTTAAAAATGAATAATATTAATTAACTAGCTGTTGCCCGCGGCTTCGCACGCGTGGACCTACAGCGGGATAAAAATTAGGCTTCTTAAGTTATATTATCTTTTATTTTTTATAGTAGTAAAATATAACAGTAAATATTATCTAGCTAGACTATCTATAACTATTAATTTTGGGGGACTTAGAATTCTCAACAAAATAATTGGGACGCCAATTTTTAAAGTAATCGTGTGAGCTGGAAGTCCAGGAGCGCTCAGAGAATTAAGAAATTCAACGGGATAATTGGTAGCGTCATCTTGCTCCATTACTCTGTTGATAGAAGTATACCCAACTACTTCTCACTCATTCAACATGGTTGAGTATATCCAAGTTGATTCTTACGGCTTGGTCATTTCGCGGAGTCAAAATTGCTCTTTCGCAAAGCCATAAGTTCTCATGACTCGGTTTAGCTTAACGATATTCAACACACGTCAAACTGATAACCCTCCCTTTTTCAAAGTCGGTTAACCTACTAAAACCTTCTCCTAAATGTAACAAATACTTTACTGGAAACAGAATGGAAATCGGTTTAGCCTATCGCTGGAAATTTGCGAACAATGTATGGACTTTTCCGTAATTTTGTGATTTTCAACAATGGTTTTTTAACTATCCCACGGGAACCCTTTAATATTCCGGAATAAAAATTATCTAAGATGTTGACCAGAGATATGAGGTATTACCATGCAAAATTTCATTCAAATCCGTCCAGCCGTTTCGGAGATTAGCCCGTGCAAACAGACAAACAGACAGAGAAATAAGAAATTCAAAAAAATATTTTTTTTATTTATATTTTCCTTTTATTTACATCCCCCTGACTTCGTTTCAAGCATTTTTTTCATTTGTACAGACATTCGACCTCTACGATTTTTATTATATATAATAATATGTATATGTATGTATATATATAGATTTCAACAATGGTTTTTTAACTATCCCACGGGAACCCTTTAATATTCCGGAATAAAAATTATCTAAGATGTTGACCAGGGATATGAGGTATTACCATGCAAAATTTCATTCAAATCCGTCCAGCCGTTTCGGAGATTAGCCCGTGCAAACAGACAAACAGACAGAGAAATAAGAAATTCAAAAAAATATTTTTTTTATATTTTCCTTTTATTTACATCCCCCTGACTTCGTTTCAAGCATTTTTTTCATTTGTACAGACATTCGACCTCTACGATTTTATTATATGTATAGATATATTAGTGACTTGGTGAAAACTATGAACTACGGTTTGCTTTCTGTGTTTTCACGTACATCTGTGTCGGAATCAGCCGTTGAACTAATTTCGCTAAGTAGGTTCTTACATTTCGCATTCTTAGAACCCAAACGATAAAGAATTGGTGACAGCAACCTTGAAACGTTATTTACGCTTTACCGCTGTTATTTCACTTAGAATAGTTCTTTGTGCAACATTATACACGTAGGTACAGACAGACAACACAATTCGCGGGTGACCTTTCAGTATACTTATTCTTTTACAATCTTTGTCCCAGTTGTAACGACTTTGGTGATGTCGTCTCATACTACACTTACATCATGGTATGACAGGAAGGCTTACAAACTGGTTACCCTCGGCAAAAAATGCAAAAAAAAAGTATACAATGTATTCCGGGTAGGTACAATAATTTATTACACTACACGCACATACCGGCATGATACATCTACATACATATTAACATAAAATGACATGTCAATATGTAAGAGAGTTTGATTAAATTCAATCCGACGCGGATACATCTACGGTAAAAAACTTGCCAAATAAGCATTGGATAACGCGTCAACGGTTCTGGACATCTAGTTCTCTGCCATCTGATAAAGCGGCGGCGGCGGCGGCTCGATACAAAGATACTCGTTTCTATAAATACGAGTAGATATTACATGCTGAGCTGTCTCTTTAAATTAAATGTAGTACCGATATGTAGCGCCTTATGATTGTAATCAAATCGATTCTCAAAGTTGCAAGCGTTGATCAAGGATCATAGGAAGTAGCAAAAACTAAGCCAGAACTTTATTTTTAGCTCTCGCGTGTAAGCCGATGAGCGAGCCTCGGAAATTGCCGTAATTAAAAAAATACAATAGTACGAGCCTCAGGACCAGCACAAGTCGCGAATAATTACTCAGGGCTGCTCCTCCATTTCTACAGCCTTTAAAAAGTCGGAGAACTTTTCATACTACGAGTATTTTTGATAAATAAAATAATAATATTTTAGATTTTTTTCGGTACTAAATCAAAACTTTTGTAAAAGAATATTATCACACACAAAGCAAAATACAAAATAAAAAAATATAAGAAAAAAAAATTCTTCCAACGTATCTCCACGAGAGGCAGACTAGGTAGTCTGTCTGTCTGGGTAGGTACCCAACAAAATGGCAGCAATACCTCTGAATGGCAATGCTGATCCTCTGGCCAAGGAAGCTGTCAGTTCTGGGATCACCTAAAGCCTTGCGTAGACGCGCCCAAACTTCAAATAATAAGTACAAATGTTCTGGCTTCTGGGCCCCAAGGAACCAAAGTCTCCACTGCATTTATAAAGGCGAGTCCGCTGCTCATGTTTTAAACAAAAATTGAACGAACATTTTGTTCAAATTGAGTGATTTTGCTGACAAATCAAAGGAAAATTTCATTCATTTCGTTCAATGTTTACCAAAAACTGTTTAAAACATGGAGCAGCGGACCCGCCTTAATAGATTTAAGCATGTATATTGAACATACATATACGTTTATTTCACCGCGAAGTTGTGGGGTTAGCTGACAGAACTTTGTATAAATAAAGTAATCTCGGTAGGTTTACAGTGAAGATAAGATTCAAAAGTTGTAATACTTA
Source organism: Anarsia innoxiella (assembly GCA_947563765.1). Classification (NCBI taxonomy): domain Eukaryota; kingdom Metazoa; phylum Arthropoda; class Insecta; order Lepidoptera; family Gelechiidae; genus Anarsia; species Anarsia innoxiella. The sequence continues at coordinate 8,327,182 of OX387390.1, forward strand.
TAGGGACTAAACACGCGACGTATTTTATTAATCGCGGAAATATTGATGTAATCACAATAAGTTGACAATTATTTATGATGTGCCAGCCCTGGATGCTGTGAGGAAATCAATTACCAACTACTTTTTTATGTCCTGTTATTTTACCATTCTGTTTAGCTTTATTATTGGAGATACAAAAAAACGTAAACCTTTGTTTATTTTTGACTAAAACCAGTTGGTAAGTGAGTACCTACGTAAATAAATGTAATTTAGAATATAGTGCTTGTTAAGTAACATTCGGTGGTTCTGCTACTAATACCTATCATTATAGGTCCTCGTATCTTTATAAATACGTTTAAACCAATTAGATACTTGATCATAGACAGCTTTGTCGTCCGAATGACTATGAATCTGGACCTGAAGTACTGAATGAGTCGAGTCGTGCAAAATTGTACTTAGACAAATAACTACTTGTGAGACAAAAAAAGGCAAATAACTTGATACAAAAGGGAAAAGACACCAAAGGAACTCTTACTTAGATTTAGGGGTAGCAGGTACTTAACGACATAATATTTTAAACTCGATGTCGAAACGCGTGTAAACTTTTTTGGAAAGTGCCAAGTTTCATACAAACACGGCGACGGTGGCCGACGTCGTCACGCGTGACCTCTTTCGTCACTACTCATAGGTATTTGTGACTAGTTACAAAAAGCAGCCACACGACCTTTCAGCATGATAAGTATCTGAAAATAGAATAAAAGTCATTTAATGGCATATTTAATGACACGTCGAAAGGACCTCAGTACGAATTGTTTTTTTTTTGCATGCTGTTCTCGCAGCGTGTTTTGCAGAGGTATCGCGCTACTCGGTCCTTAATCTAGCGCAAGAGGAAGGTATTTGAGCTAACTTCGACCAGATGCCCGTTTTGGGGAGACAAAAATCAAATTTATTTTAAAGAATCTTCCGCAGCAGTGCTGATATAGTATCAGAAGCAAACGGTGTCTGTTTATAATAAACGCACCTATGCAGTTGTGTGTCGTGATTGGAAACCTGAGCCTTTTTACTACAAGGTAGATCTGAAATTAGACTTCAGGCAACCGCGTCCCGCTTGCGTTTATTTGAACACTATAAATAAAAAACAAATTATAACAGTGAGTTTGGTATATATTGATTGGGCTACCTTCTTGTTTTATATATACAAAAAAATGCGTTATTTTTATTTGCTTAATCTTAACGTAATGAATATGTATAAGAGAACGAGTATATGACGTTTTGATACTATGATTACGTAATGTAATTAAGTATGTATGTTTGCTAAAATTCATTCGTATCCTAATGTAATAAAACAAGAAGTGTGACGTCAATTATATTAAAGGATTGGATTAGGTAGATTGTACATTCTTTTCAACGAAATGACTCATTGGAATATCCTCCAAATATGTATGTTCCAATATAAGGCAAATAGTTAAACATTTTATCCATCTTAATTTTTATTTACTAAAAGAACTAATTACAAGGATGATATGACTGGGCTGGTTTGGTGTCATCAAGAAACTTTGGCAAAATTTCAGTGTATGTACCCATCAACTAAGAATCTATGTGTATGTGTAAGATATCTGTGTTTTACAATATGCGAGTCGTTGGTAGGTACCTACATGCATTCGTAGTTTGAACATTTATTTTACTGGTTTATTTACATTTTATGAAGAGCGCATATAACAATGCGCTATTTAAACCGCAGCTCCTTTATATTCATATGTCAAGTGTTCAGTTGACTTTCACCAAAAACTCTGTCATACAGGGTTTATTCAAATACCTAGATGCTTAATTACCATCGTCAGCATCGGAATACTTATTATAGCAAAATGCTATTAAATCTCGTAAATAATTATTATAGAGGTAGATTGAAACAATGATGAAAAAACGTAAATACAACTGCAGGTGGCACTGGTAGCCTCGACCTACCTGTCTCCATACTATGACTATAACCAACTACTTACACTACACAATAGTGAATTATTGATTAGAAGTAATCATTATTTACAACGTTTCAAGTCAACATAGAGAGTCTAGATATTGGTAGATGCTATACGGAATTTAATATAAATAAATAAGAGAACACAGGTCAACCGGCTGGCGGGCGGCGGCGTCACAGTTGGGGCCTGCACTTTCCGCTAAGTGACATCAATACTCGCGGACTTAAAGTATTTGAACACGATCTTGCTTCTGCAAACTCTTATCTACTTGATGTAGGGTGTAGGTAGGTACGATCTTCGTGTCGTGACCTTTTTATCTAAGCATCTTTTGTTTTAATTCGGATTCAGTTCACATCCTTTAAAACGAACGTAACAAATATGGGATCAACGACTTATGGGCGAAACTGACTTCATCTTTTTCATCTGAGCGCATCGCATCAGATTGATGTGGTTTGTGCCGGCTGGAGCCGACGCCGGCTAATTGTCGCCAAGTATTAACTGTAGCATGCGTGTCCCGTCAACTTAGTTTAGATTCCGCACTGCTACGTCGTCGATTGCTTAGCGCACACGCTCTCCGTTACAATCGTGTAGCTTTTGAATACAAACGCCTAAGTTGTATTCAAATGACGCGTGATGTCAACTATAAGTGTTAGATACTCGTTAACTGTTAAAACAGATATTTCTTATACTTTTAGTTCACATTTAACCTATAAATTTTAAGTAACACATTTTACAGTATTTATATTCTTATTTATCAAATATGAACCTTTTATGGTAATAAAGTGTGGTTAGGTTAAGCTAGTTAGGTACAAAATAAGTAAGAACAATAAGGTTTAAATCTTGTAGAAAATTATGAACCTACTTAAATATAAGTAGATTTGGTATTAGAACTTCTAGTATTAGAAACCTTTTTTTACTATAACGATGATGCTAGGAAACTATGACATCAGAGTAAATAGTACTATTTAACTCATCAATTCAATTTGATTGAAATCGCAGAAAAAATGCAGAAAGCATTTTCGGTAATCGTAAAAGAAATAGCATGATAAGACAAAGTTGACTTTGAATATGAAAAAGCATTTGTTGTTGTGTCGATACGTTCAGTTCATGTAAGTACATAAATAGCATGTTATTAGGGTGTGCTATAACTGAACTGTTCTTCTCGAGAGCTGCAAAGCTTGCAGTAGCTGCGCTCAACTTTCACTGGTCTGTCTAGTCTTGAGTAAATAAATGTACCTACCTATCTGCATAGGTACAAATTGTAAATTGAGCATGATATATCTAAGTACCTATAAAAATAGTATGCATTACACAATCTCATTAATAATTTGGTTTTAAAATATTTAAAGTAAGTAAGTACCTACCTACGTATTTCATTTTCATTCAAAATTACTGTGACGATATTTTAAGCTCATTTTATTTAATCTTTTATTATGCTATTTGTATAACGTCTGAATCAAACTTAATTACTGTATTAAATTATTACTCTTTTGGCTATATTCGATTTAGCTTATGAGGCACTTATCAGAAAACAGCTAAGGACATTATTTAGCTTCTGAAATGGCGAATTAATATTTCGATAGAATACTGTACGCAACAGACGGTTGTTTACTGACTATTACAGCTGTTTAATAATAATACTTAACACCTGCAGAATCGTAAGAAATTTTTTATCGTTAGACAATTAGTTTTCGCTGCTACCGTTTGGCCACAAGTCCGCGGTAGTAGTTTGTATTACCCCAGAAATGGGAGATATGTAAATATACGTAAACATAATTATAATAATAATAAAGCTTTATTTATTCCATGCAAACATAAATTGATTTTCATGTGTAAACTATGAATTATTAAATTATAAATTCTAATTAAATCATTCTATTTTTTTTTGTAAGTAATTATAAACATTGCGAATTAGATACCTATGTTTGTATAGATCCCCTTTCGGGTAAAAGCCTCCTCCAAATAGTTCCATTTGGTTTTGTTTGTGGCCGTCTCCATCCAACCTCGTCCTGCCAACGCTACTATTTCATCTGCCCATCTAGCGCAGGGCCGACCCCTCGCTCTAGCACCTTTGGGTCCACTCCACTTTATTGTCCTCAGTGTCCACCTATCGTCGCTGTACCTGGCCACATGGCCAGCCCATTTCCATTTCCTCTGGAGACAGAAAGTAAGTGCGTCCTTTACTTTCGTCCTCTCTCGCGAAACGTGTGACATGTCATGCTCGCTTACGCCGTTGCAGTGGTGGCGCTGTGTGTCGGGTCGCCTACTTCCCTAAAATATGTGGAAGGGGTTGATGGCTGGCACATGCGTTGAGACCTGTGTGAAGGTGCTGCTGTGATGGCCGGTCATGTCATGCGGATCCCATCAAACTAAGCATTTCACTTCTTTGTTTCCCATTTGCTTGCCTTACTTTTTCCTGGATATTGTGGGGTCAAATTTTTATTATTTATTTATGGATAGCTGTTTTGAAATATTAATTTGATTATATGTTTCTGTGTTTATGCCTGAGATTTGTAAAACTTAAATTAAAAAGAGCAACCCTACAGAGTTTCTTGCTAGGTTCTTCTCTGGGGAAACTGCACTCTTGCGAATCTAGCATTAACTTTAAAAAAATGACCCGTCTTAAGTGTTGTCAAAACCTACAGGATTAAATGATTTTTATTTCATTTCATTTCATTTCTCGAATAATTGAATTTGAAATTGAAACGACCCAAAGGAGAATGGAAAGAAGCTGCCTTGATATAAAACTAAAAGACAAAGTTAAGAATTCAATTACAGCTGTTTATCGAAGCATAATGACGATTGTTAATGCTATTATCGCGTGACAAATTTAATTGACAGTACGAAGGACTTAGATCTTTCCCTAATTGATCCGTTAAATGTATAGATCTCGTGTCCATATTGCCTCTTGCTAAAACAACTCCATTGGTCGTTACCGACACACAAAAACGAAACATTTTATATATTTTCCTTAAATGGAAAACAGTATCATGCAAAGGTAGGTAAAAACGTTATAATTAATAGATAGAGATATAGGTGATTATGTGAATTATCGGGGAGCATTTTTGTTACAGCGAGATTAATTTTATAAATAGAGTATGTAGGTAATAATAAACATAGATAAAGCGCTCTAAATTTCCGAATATAGACAACGCGTTCAGTACTCAGGACGTTTGATTATATTATGAATATAGTTGTTGAGATAATATCTAGGTAGTGGTCGAGTGTGTGAGTCGGCTAAGTTGAGCGGTGATGAGTTGGTTCCCAGCAGCATCACGCCGCCCCGCCTGCTCCATTGTGTGGTCACCTTGGCCGCCAATTAATAAACCATGCTATCTACCACCATAATAAGCCTTCATTTCCGGGACATAAATTTAATCTGTACTATTAAAGCTTGTTTGTTAGTGTTTGTTTTCTGTCCCCTGATTTAAAATGTTGCTAAAATGCCGAAAATGCGATAATGTATGTACTTATTACATTATCTTTAATAATAATTACCGCGTAGGTATGTTAGTAAAAACATCAGCTATAAAACTTAGTTTTAGGATTTTTTATAAGAGGTCGCGTGCAAAAATAAAAAAGATCGGGGCTTGTTATTTTGCGCACTTCACAAAATGTATGTTATGAAAACGGAGAAAAATATGGGAATATTTTGTTACTGGTTATTTCATATACATGTACCTATTTAGTATTTTTACGAACCGAACCATTTGGAAGCCAGGGGACTTAAATCTTGTTATAACAATGGAACTTATTATTTTATTATCATACTTTGTATTGTTTTAAAACGCAATTAATATTAAAGCTTTGTTTAGAATTGCTATAAGAAATGTTTGTTTGCATCGAGTTTTTCTTTGTTTTATTTTAATTTGATGGAAGGCAAAAACTTTGCATTTAATTGCAATAACAATTCAACAAGACCTAGGTAGGTTCTTGCTTGGGCATGTGAGCAATCCATAACCCTTATAAATAAATTAATATTCATAAACACGTCTTACTATTTAATGAACAGTAAAAAGTAAAAGTGCGTGGAGTGATCGTTGAGCTTTGAGAATTCGGTCAAGAGAAAGATGCGCGTGCGCAAGCCGACGCGACGTCCTTGTTGGGGACGCCGCCGCCGGCCGCAAGGGCCTGCCGCGTTCGCCGATACCGCTCAGTGCTCACGCTATACCATAATATTATTAAGCTATTTTTATCCGGTAATATTCTGTTTGTCTCAAAGTTTTTTACCATAGTCTACGGTTTATTATACTATCATCACTTTAGATTTATGAGTGACTATACATAATATAATTGCGATCGTAAAGTTGACGCGGTCTTTCAAAGAGCTTGGAAGGACTGCTCTGTAGTAAGCTTTGAACAAATATCATTAAATGAAATGTAGAGTCAGGTTCTGGTGAGATATACAATGAGAGCCTATATTTAAAATAGTAAGTAGGTCCTTAAACAGTTTCAAAGTGAAGACGTGTAAAGCTCTAGACGTCAACAAATAGGTAGGTATAACTTTGGATAAAGTTATTGAATATAGGTTAGTTAGATACCTAATTACGACCTTTTACAAAAAGAATTTAGGTTAATGATTTCTCAGTTTGTTTTAGTAGGTAAGTATTTACTTACCCTAAAAAAACATTGGATTCTTTCTCACATTTATTTTTATTATTTCAGAAGACGTAATGAGGTAATGTTATAGGTTTATTATATTAGTAGATATGGAATTATTCTAAAGGACACTGGCTACACTACCGTACAATACAGTTTTAGGTAGGTAACTATAGTTCTATGAAAAACATCTAGTCTTTATTAGATAACGCTGATGGTACTTACACCGTAGCAGGCAATTACAAGATCTTTGTTGCCTGAATGTTTAGGTGCCTTTGATTGGATGTTTTGCATACTTGGCACTATTTACCTTCATACGTATGTATAAAGAGCACGTTGTTGCTCGTCGTTTTACAGTACCTAAGTAGGTATAGGATATGACAAGCAGTTGGCCATTGATCGTTGATACGCGGGTTTCCGTCAAATCCAATACGACAATACTAGTGAACAAAATGATTTTGCTACATTACGTGAATAAATGACAGGGGCCTTGAAAGCCTCATTACATACTCGTAGTGCGATGACAGGGACGCTGCAGGAAGTCAAGTGAAAATAAATAGCCTTCATCGTGGGAATTACAGTAGCCACGTTCATCAGATTAATTGCCCCCGTTCGGTTTTCAAAATTATTTCAATATTAGCCAACCTCTACACTGCTGCGGTGTTAGCCATAAATATAGTTATCATATTGAGAATACAGTTTATATTGGGTCTTACTCAGTAAGTACCTACCTATCTCAATATATTCGAGCTACAAGATATAGGTACGAGGCTATTGATTTCCTTTCGACAGCAGAAAACTTAGTAAATTATTTTTTACACTTTACGACTCTTGATATGTAAACTAAACATAAGATAAGACAAGCTTAACTAAGTGCCTATTTACATATAACGTTGTGGGTATAGTACATAGAATCGCAAATCACGGACTGAGGCGCAGCACGTCGCTTCCATGAAAACCAGATGCATTAATGTGATCATAGCACCAAACTATGAGAAAAACTTACCTGACAGAACAATAGCCAGTACCTACCTACAGTGTTTCATTAAATGATAGTCAGTTTAACCCAGAGCCTATTAATACTATACTAGATATACCTACATATTATGTCTACTTAGATCTTACTAACAATTTAAGCAAGTATCTACAAAGCTTTATGAGTAATTTCACTTTCTAAAAATCAGGTCGTCTAACAAGTTTTAATAAAATTTAACGTTTGGAACGTTTGCTGTATTGTTCATGAGAAACATTCGTTGTTATTTGCTTTCACATAATAAATGTAGATAATGAAGTAATTACTTATATACTTACTTACCTTTATTTCTGTTGATCCTATATACGTTCTAGTTCTAGTTAAAACTACTTACTTATTCTTTTGCGCGCTACGTTCTTTCGGTGCAGTTCTTTTAAGTTTTTACCGCACAGTACCTTATAGCTAGTTCTATGGCAAATATTTTACAAACATGCTATACTCTGTTACAGATTTAAATACAACATGAGCCGTGTTTGTCGATGTCACGCGTTGTATTGTATTGCACAATGGCACATTTAATAGGTGGCTGATTTGGGTGTCTACTCGTACGAGATCAGAATACCTGTACCTCGTTTCGACACTAGGTCCGCGGTCGTCCGTCGCTTGTGAACACATCACTTACCTATTAATTATATTCCAACCATATTTAAACCCGACCGCCGCTTAGACACGTACACGAGTATAACACGTACGGTCTCCTCGGAATAAACCAATATAAAAGTCATCTGCTATAATCGTATTATTATAGATGATTGATTACAAATGTTAAGTATATAGGTAAATCTATAGATAAGAGAGTGGGTTCTAAATAAATGTTCGCAAATTGTTCGTCACACACGAAAGACACACGCATATTCATGAAATATGGAGTACCCCACGAGACAAATAAAATATTATGATTATGACATAAGTAAGTATGCAAACAAATATGCCGGTTTAACATAAATATAGCAATGATACGCGTGAATTGTCGTCATTAACTTGTTGTTTTTTTTACACGGACTAGGAATAATATTTGAAATGAATGTTTAGATAGGTACCTACATGCTGCAAGGCACTACGTATTAAAGCTGTAATCGTCTGAAGGATAGAAGAATGAACTGGGTACATAGGTATGCAGTTAACAAAAACAAAAAACTACCTATGCTTACTTACGTAAACTGTGGGCCAATTCTGATTACTAACTAGGTACGAGTGCTTTGGATAACTGATCACTTGCAGCTAGCGTTAGCGAAAGTGATCTGATTTGGAGGGCAAATAGATAAGCAAAATGTATATAATAGCCTTTAATTTTATTACACAATAATTAAGTAGGTACAATATACCATTGCATTTGCGAATGCCAGTCTTGCTTTTGCACGACTGATAACCAAGTTTGTAAACCATAGACACTTTGGATTCGTTATAACAAACAATGTCATTTGTTAGTCCAGTGATATTATTGTAGCGGTGCGGTGCCCCAAACTGTCGGTCAAAGAATCACAATAACCTTTTGCAATATAAATATGACATACCTACACGCGCTCATATTATTTACCCACATGCCTACCTATTTTTCATGATCATTGTGCGCAAATTTCAGTAATAATAAAGTGTATCAGATATTTCAGCCATGATAATTAATGTCATGACGAAACAATTTGTGAAACTTGGTATACATGTGGTATACAATAGCCAATATGTACTCAGCCGATGTTTTCCATTGTTACAATGAACGCGAATCAAATTGTAATTGTTACAAAAACTTCCTCTATCAACGTTATAGACTAGAAGTTTATTCTGATTCACACCAGTAGTATTTATCAATACATCCATCTTTCTAGAATTATACTGATTTATGTAATATTGTCTACAGGGCAAGGAAGGTAACACGGCATGACTGCGACCCACGGCGGCGGGCGTGAAGACGACCGTCCGGACAAAGACTCCGTCTACACGATAAAGACCGGCTTCAAAAATGACGGCTACCAGCACGACCGCGACTCCAACGACGACATCATCAAGCCTCCTCCACTGCCCATCGAAGAGGACCCATATCCATCAGGGAAAGTCAAGTTGTCCAGAAATGAAAAATGGAGAATACTTAAAAACATAGCGGCAGTGAGTGCCGCGTTCATGGTGCAGTTCACCGCATTCCAAGGAACCGCTAACTTGCAGTCGTCGATCAACGCCGCGGACGGCCTTGGCACCGTCTCGCTTAGCTCTATCTATGCAGCACTCGTAGTCTCCTGTATATTTGTGCCCACATTTCTCATCAAAAGACTAACGGTCAAATGGACACTATGTCTATCTATGATGTGTTACGCACCTTACATCGGAGCACAGTTCTACCCAGCATTCTACACCCTGGTACCCGCGGGGGTGGTGGTTGGACTCGGCGCGGCGCCCATGTGGACGTCGAAGGCGACGTACCTGACGCAGGCGGGCAGCGTGTACGCCAAACTCACTGACCAAGCCGTCGACGGCATCATCGTCCGATTCTTCGGATTCTTCTTCCTCGCGTGGCAGACGGCTGAACTTTGGGGAAACCTGATCTCAAGCTTAGGTAACATGACAAATTAATTGTTACGACAGTTGACAAAAGCAACCATGCTTTACCTAAACATTAAATAGATATTCATTTATATGTTACTATATTGAATAACATGTATCGTTATTGTTTAGTTTTCTCTTCGGGAGTACACAGCAGTAATACATCGACGGACAACACGAGCAACGCGTTGCTTTCGTGTGGCGCCAACTTCTGCATGATCGGCGGCGGGCACCACGACAACCAGAACCTGCACCGGCCGCCCGACAGCGAAATCTACGAGATCAGTGCCATCTACCTCGCATGCGTCGTCGTCGCCGTGCTCATGGTGGCGCTGCTCGTCGACCCACTCTCCAGGTCAGTCACTGCAGCTAACATCGCCTTCCACTCGACATTTATACATCATAATGGTCTAATTCATCGTTAAGCCTCATTTAGGGAGACTTAAGGCGAGTCCCTCATTTTAAATCAAAATACTTGGTATAAGAAATGTATAAAAGCATTTTGCCTTCATGCAAGCAAAATGTCTTAAATACTATTACTTACCCTTGTTACTTAATACATGTAGAGTCAAAAAACCAGTTCAAAACAGCAACTATTCTAACTACTTAGTTTACCTTATATAAGTACAATCTAATGTAGGTTGGTAACTAAATAGAAAAAAAAATCTAATAAAAAAAATGCTTAGGTACCTTCTAATACTTATATGTATGCGAGACTAATTTATTATTCATCAAAACAAAAATACCCAACATAAACGACTCGTTTCTTAATTAAGATTGTTATGATATATTCGTCAAAATCTTTTATCATTTTACAGGTACGGCGAAAAACAGAGGAAATCTGATCCCTCGAAAGAATTGAGTGGAATTCAGCTGCTTTCGGCCACAGCCTACCAGCTTAAAAAACCGAACCAGCAACTCCTCATTCCAATCACGCTCTGGATCGGGATGGAACAAGCGTTCATCGGCGCTGACTACACTCAGGTACAATTTCAAACTAATTGAAATACATTTAAAATACCTACCTAATCGTTGGGTAGTAATGACCGTTATAGATCTAAAAAATAATGAGTTTAAACGGAACGTTTCTATTATTGTACGGAGAATAGTGACGGCTGTTTTTATAGTCACCTACTACATTTTTTGCAACATTTTTTATTGTGCTTTTAGTATTAAAAGTAATGTTAAATGATTTATTTGATAAGTACTATATAAACATCGTATTAATAATAAGAATATAATATAATAAGAATTAGGATAATTCGACCGACTTTATAAGTAGAGGCTTAAAGCATTTTCAATGTCGAATAGGTACTTTAGAGAACGAAGTTTCATATTTTTTTAAAGTCATGTTTTTTCATAGATTAATTGTTTTTCTCAGGCATACGTTTCGTGCGCGCTCGGGATCCGTTCGATCGGTTACGTGATGATTTGCTTCGGAGTGGTGAACGCAATCTGCTCCCTGGTGTTCGGCTCGGCCATGAAGTACATCGGCAGGTTCCCGATCCTTATCATGGGAGCGGGGCTGCACCTAGGGCTCATCGTGTGGCTTCTCATCTGGAGGCCGAACCCCCAGTCGCCCACCACCTTCTTCATTATCTCAGGATTGTGGGGCGTTGGCGACGCTGTGTGGCAGACGCAAGTCAACGGTGAGTTGCTCTTGTAGTCTTTGTAGTGACGTGAAAATTCAGGAGAAGGCTGTAATTCACATGCATAATTTGCAAATTCATCACTTATTCATTAATTGGTTTTTATCAATTCGTGATGCAGCAAACAGAACTGGCATGTGAATTATTGTAATTTACGCCAGCTACGTAAAGAAATATTATTTCCTTTACACGATCAGAAAGTACAATGAATCAACACAATGATCTTAGATGTAGATTAGGATACCGCAGAGTTGTTTAGTCTCGTTGAAGCAAACTGAAATGTTGTGAGTAGGTACTTGAACATCATATCATACCTTTAACAGTATCTAGATATAGCATTTGTTGATTTTTAAGATTTCAGTACTATTGTCAATAAGTCTCAATAATGTTTTTCAAAAAGTTCTGTCATTTAAGTCAAATTCGTGATTGATTTTGTTTTGGTCACACTCGAACCTCTTAATACTGATTACGACCAATAACAGTAGGTATCTCTGCGGGTACCTACACTATTTACTTCCTCGGGGTAAACGTAGAATCACGTGCGACGTAAAAAGCACGTTTTTATCATCACACTCAGATGTAATTACTACGAGTCAGTTCCTACACATAGTCTAAATAATTATTATCTAGGTATACTTTGTCCTCCGTCTCAACTCACAAGATACTAGGTACTCACGCTTATTTACATAGTTTATTGTAAATTGTGAGAGAGAGATTTATAATTATAATGAATAACATTTGTATGGATAAACAGTTTTTTTAATGTTGAACGATAAATGGAATGGGATAAATAAGTTAAAATGTGATTGAAGGTATATAACTACTTTAAGTAACGTTGGACTTACAGGTTTATACGGAGTGCTGTTCCGACGCAACAAGGAGGCAGCGTTCTCCAACTACCGGCTGTGGGAGAGCGCTGGGTTCGTGGTAGCGTACGCCTACTCCACGCACCTCTGCGCCAAGATGAAGCTTTACGTCATGATGGTGGTGCTGCTCGTCGGCATGGCCGGCTACGTCGTCGTCGAAATACTGCACAAGAGAAAGGTCACTATTTATTTACTCAAAAGGCAAAACAAATATTTGGGATGTTTGCTAAATCACTTTCTATAATAAAATAATGTATCCTAACACTAACCAGCACTATTACATTTACCTATAAATTTAAATAATGTTTCTGTTGCGATCAGGCCCGCCGACTTAAAGCAATCGCAGAGGACCCGGCCGGGCCAGAAGCTGCCGAAGCTGCTAAACAGCCTCCTGAGGAGGATGACGAGAAGGACGAGATCGACGACGAGATAGTGATTACGCATCTTTAAACACATCGTAATTACGCGCCACACATGCCATACAACCACTTAGTAGGTACAAAATATAAAGAATTGACGTTTCAATGTAATCTCGAATTTATATAATAGAGTTATTTATAATACCCAATAGATGTATGTAAGATTTTGAGCAAAAACAGAAGGTTTTACAAGTACAAGCGCAAATGGCTGCTATTATCTACACCGACCATGCAAGGTTGTTTTTAACGATTCTATTAAATCGACTAATTCACTCTTGACCCAGACATTTTTGCGAAGTTAACAAAGCCCGCAAGAAAAGTAAATGTTAAGAAGTTGTCTTTAGCATTAGTTTATTCCTCATACAATGTACAATGTAGCGCAAAATAAGATTACAGATCGTGAATGTTATTAGGAGCTTATTGGACATTACCAAATATTTATCTATCTTATTTTAGCCGTCTGTGTCCCAGTGCTGGGCAAAGGCCGCTCTCCTCTTTAGATAGATAGGATAAAGACATTACCAAAAGTGATGTAAATTTGAAATAGGATTATGATTGACAACATTAAAAAACAAGAGAATAACATTATAAAATCGTTAGAACATATAGCTACAAAGTACGAGGCGTGAAAAGCGACGACTGTGTCGGCGCGGCGGTGGTGGGCGGCTCTTGCTTACTGGCCTTGCACACCGCCTCAATATAAAAGTTATGTTGACAGTACAGTTCACACTGCGCCACTTGTGTTTATCTTTCTTTTATCTTTAATTGCGCGCTTTGTTCTATTTCGCATTTTGTTTTTGTATAACTAACTCTATTGTAAAGAAAATGTTATTTACTTATCAGGAATAAGTAGGTACTCATTTTAATTCAGGCTGCCTATTGAAAGAGCAATAAAACGTAACTGAAAATGAGTTGGCCATATAGCGCAGCCTCTAAGCTCATATTGTCACTCCTTTTATAAATAAATAAATTAAAATCAAATGTTTAGTAGGTGTAGTAGAGGTGTAGGTAGTTTGTTTTGAGTTTTGCAGTAAACAAGGTTTTATTCATCGATTTGATCTTTTTACATTTTTTAAATACGCGTAAAGTGAAAGTTTTTTCGTGATTTTCTTTCCTTACAAAACAAGAGTGTTTTACCTTACATATGAAATTATTGGTTCCCCATACAAAAGAGCTCTCTGAGGTTATGTGAGGCGTTTATAATATTATAATATTAGATCCCAGATACCATGATCCAAAATTTGTGGAACCTCTTTTATGAAACTGTATTAATTATTGAAGCGCCTAAAAACGAGAGCTCTTAAAGACTGCTCAATTCATATTTTTCGGTTGGTATTTATAAAATTGTTTTTATATATAGTTAAGGAGTGGATTTCATTGGGGGTTATTCTACCGATGAAGAACAACTTTCCCCAAATAAATAGTGACAAGTCATATTTGCAAGACTCTTGGGGAAACAATTGGGCAACTTACTCCAAGAAATATTTCAACATCTATAATATAAATTAATTTAGAAAATTAAAGAAAAAATTAGAAAACAGAACCTATCTTTAGGAAATACGAACTTTTATGTTCCTATAATTTAAAATAATTTATTTATACATCTTGACAAGAGTCAAAGTAAAACGATAAAAATGACTCACTTAATGTTAAATTTGATACCTACTACATGGAATGTGAAACATAAAAACGCCGATATTTTATGAATGAGTAGATGATAAAAATCAGTAGGTACATAGTACTTACCTATTTTATTTGGAATTTATTCAAGTTAAAGTGCTCAATATGAACAAAACAGTGTTACGATGAGAAGCAGCAAACAATATCAAAATACGTAGCGCATTACATCGCTCTCACGCTGCATTTACTTTACTAAACAAAAGTAAGATATGTGATTTATCTGTCGGTACTCAGATATTTCCTATGCGTATGCGTCATTGCACCAATCACACTACCAATAAAATTAAAAGTACCTACCAGCATAGATTGTTACTAATTAGTATTCAAATACGTACACATTTTAAGAATTTTTGTGGAACTGACATGCAACAGAAAGGAGTATTATTTTATAATTCTAATAAGTTTTACTTTACAGGACAATAATTAATGAATGTTTGATAGCAATGTTGCATACATAATGCACTACAATCCATTACACTCTTGCTTTCTGTTACATTCTGTGTTATTAACTTACTCTCATAGTTAGTTAAAATTGTAAAATATTTGAAACAGTATAATATTATTTTACTTTCAACTATTTTAATATGTTATAATAACACTTATAATTAAGTACTTATATGTAATGTAGGTACACTAGATCAAATAAAGTAATATTTAGAAAGAAGTTTATAAATATTCAAAAGTTTAATTTACCGTAAGTAGTTACTTTTGTTCAAAACTTTATTTTGACTATTATTATAAAGATAGTATGAAGAAAAGGAGCATCTATATAAATGTATTACGTAGATAATGATATTTAAGTAGTTCGTAAGTGTAATAATGTATAATTAACAAAAGTTTCCCAAAATTTTGCTAAAGCTGAAATGGCGTGACGGCTAATAGAAGCCCCAGAAACTTTCGGTACTATCAACTTTCTTGTATTTATCCTATCCCGACAGTTTAGAAAATTGATTCCTACTCTAAATTAAATGCACTTGTTTATCACATCATTGTCCAGTGCATTTCGTCCGAAAGACGTGTTTTCATAATGCACCAAGTGAATATATCATAAAGACGGCTACACAGCCGTAATATGTTTAAATGTCACTTAAACAAAGATCTAACTAGGTGTTCTTAATTAATACTTATTTTGTGCTTAGGATGAAAATGTATTTATAAACGATACGTCTTAAAGTGCAAAAATGTCTTAGCGAACAAACCGTACATGAGTTGATGTTGATACTATTAAAATATAGGTAAATACCTAAACGAGGTATGTACCGCAGATAGGGTAACGAAACCACGTGATAATTAACAGTAGAAATGTAATTTTTAAGCATTATATTATGTAAAATATTTTTATAATAGTGTAGCTAAATAAGGCTATTTCATAGACATATTGTTCTATTATTTAGACCTAAATTGTATTTTCGTTTTATTAACATACATAATAGTAGGTAGGTACAAAAGTGAACCATAGTACTGGAAACATGAAAACTTATTTTTATTTATTTGTACAAACTTAATGATGTTATTGGGAGATCTAACATGTAAGTATCTGTAACTTCGAAAAATCTAATCAGCATAAAATACCTAAAATCGAAAATTATCCAATTTCTTGTCCAGACCCGCATCATTCATTTAATATATATTTTAAAATAATTTATTGCAAAATTTTAACCCTATTCTAGGATTATGGTTCCCTTTTAGATTGCCTGTGTTATCTAATTATGTAAAAATAAAATTGTACGGTATATACTAGAGATGGGCCGAGTACTCGGTTTATACTCGGTACTCGGCGTACTCGGCACTTTTTTTACTACTCGTAATCGGCCGAATAACTCGGTAAAAATGCCGAGTACTCGGTGCAAATAAATCTACCTTGCGCATTGGAACTGCTTGTTAGATCATAGTGTACTTCCTTCTAATTATACATATTCAGTACTTTGCCCAGCAAGAGCCATGTTATAAGCTGCTATTATTATAATTATTTATAAGAAAATTTTATAAACAGTGCTTTGTCTATATTTTTTTTGCCACTTGACGCGCGTTTATTGGTTTCATTCGAATAATAATTAGCGGGGTGCGGAAGAAGTGTCAAACACCATTAACACCACTCGCTCCCAAACTTGTTCGCACACAATTCTACCTACTTCAAGTTAACCGAGTAACTCGGCCGAGTACTCGGCTCGGTAAACTTTAAACCGAGTAATACTCGGTACTCGGTAACTCGGTAAAACTGGTACTCGGCCCACCACTAGTATATACCTACACTTATTCTTGCATTATTCAATGACACCTTATATACTAGTTGAAATATTATGTTATTTTATTAACGATGTCATAAGAGTTTGTGATGTAAAATAAACTTAGAAATTGTTTGGTCTATTTTATGGTTCTTTGTTTATAAAACTGAAACGCGGCTGTTTTACCCTCACTGTTTATTTACCCGGTTTGGGCATTACTCTATTCCCTCTTTTGCAAATTGCTTTATGTAATTGTAAGAGGCGACTATGGAAAAAGCCAAAAAGGCTTATATCTGCTTCCTCTCGGCGGTAGATTAGAAACCTGTCAATGCTTCAGTGGTGGTGTTATCATTAATGGTTACACCTCTATTTAGTTAGACGGATTTTAGTTAAGTAAGTAAGTACGTAACACGTTAGGCGTTTGGGCGCAGTAATTCATTCGAGCTGCTGATCGGAGGCTATTTTGAAAGATAAATACCATTCATCACAATACTGACAACTGATTACTAGAAAATTGCCAACCGACCCCAGCAAGAGCCCCAGCTGGATACTTGATCTGTAAAATAAAGGCAATTTACTCTACTAAGTTACTAATTGGCATTTTAGAAACTGGCTAGTTAAAAATAAGAATTGCTAAATTACCACCATATTGTCTTGTCTCGGCGTATAAGTAAGTAGGTGTAGGTACTAAAAAGTATAATCTTAGGCTCTGATGGACAAAGGACAAGAACTCAACGACTGGTTTTATGCAGTCCGCAAACGATACTTTTCATAGTAAGCTATTGGCAGGTCCACGATATTACCACTTTATTTATTTATTTAATTTTTAATTTCAGGCATCTAAGGCCCATATTGATACATAAAATACAATACAATTAAAATCTATGAATACTAATAATAGAATACAAAATAAAAACTTAAAGCTAAATCACGATGGTATCACGTTACGTCGCGGCAAGCTACCTCTGAAGCGACGAAATATGACACCCTTCGGCCAGAAGTCCGGCGAGTTGAAGACTCCCAGCAGAACAGTCGGGACTCCCACCACGTAGGTCTTGAAAGGGACTTGGTGACTTTAGTAAGTATCTGCCTAATTTCGTTAACTAGGTACTTAATTTTATCTGCTCTCAGCGCTATTTATAAAAAAAATACTGAAATATAGAGAAACTGCAACTACCTCCAACTGACCTTCAGCCTTTTTGTAAAGTCCATTGTGAGCAGAGTGTTTCGATACTACATAATATGTATAGGTACATATATCATCATGCACGCTGAACAATCACAAAAGTAGGTACTTAATCAATTTTTTATATTCTTGTATATCGATGCCGTGTAATGTTTCTAAACAACTGAGTAAACAGATAAAAGGAAATATTATAATCATTTTAGCGGTTGCGCCAACGCAAACTGGCTTATCAGTTAGGTATAAGTTCGCACTGAATGTAGTTTGTACGTGGATGTCGTCATATTCTTAGCGAGCGAAGTTAGTCACACTTGAAACGACAAGAAGCATTGTCGTCTGTCTGTTATCCTTTCGGCTGCTAAGTATTTGTTTTTTAATCAACGTTGACGTAAGCTTCGTTCTTATGTTTATTTACTGTAAATAGTCATGTGGCCCGATGGTGAAGGATCAGGCCCTAGCAGCAGACCGGAGCGGGTCAGCTCAGGATCAGAGGTGGTGGTCATAGGGGACCAATTGCCGATCCCCTCTTCTGATATGCCATCTATTGGAAGCATGAACATTCACAGATCCAAAGTCGATCACATTGGACCTAAATTTGTAACTGTTACCCAGAACGTCCACACCAATGAAGTCATTAAAGGTAAGAGAACTAAAAAACTTATTGCAAACTTACCTGCTTAAATAAGCAGATATTTCTAGTAGTTTTCCTCAATTCTCATGTGTGCCGTTCTCAAGACTAAAGCAATTTTTTCCTCGTCTCTACGAACACTGCGAACACATGAACGGATGTTTATGTTTCTTTGTTCGATGTGGCTGTCACGTATAGAATAAGAAACTTATTAAAATATTTTTTTGTTGTTAAACATTTTATTCCGAATTGTGGATCAATATTTTATCGTATAGATACAAGTACAAGTATACACTTACAATTAATTCTTGGATAAATGTGTAATAAAAATAGATAGAAATTCTTTATTGCACACAAAGAAATACAAATACAACTTAAAACTAAAACATTGTGCGCAAAGGCGGCGTAAAAAAATAAATAAATAAATAAATGAATAATTATCAGTGATCGGAATATCTTAGTGCATGGTTTTGGATTAGTATGGATATGACTTATGGTTCAAATATTTTTTCGGATACCAATTTTTACGTCGGAATTTTTTATTTTGCATAGGTATAATCTCTTACAAGGTAAGCAATTTCGTCGTTATGGTTGCCATTTTTAGTACTTAGGTTTTTTTGTCTAGTAGGTACTTAAAAAAGTATTGCTTATATTTATCGTTAGTATAACTTTCATTAAAAATCGGGTATCCAATATTTTATACTTAATATGCTAGCGCTAATATTTATTTTCGCTTGAAATTAAGCTGAATAGGGTTCATCAGGGTTACCATATTTTCATAAAATTATCGTTTTTCTTGCAAGATTATAATAATGAACGCTAGTAATTTGGTCTAATTTTCAAATTTGCTTGCTTGAAAATAAAACAAATAGGTAGGTAATAATGAAAAAAATATGTATTACACAAAACAGAAACATGATTGACATATCAAAATAGGTAAACAAAAAGGTTCTTATTTTTAATATTGCACAATTAGTACTTGCATTAGTTACATAATTAAAAAGAACTTTTAAATACCAAATCGTAGGAAAAAAAATCCATACAATAGTTATAAAGAAAAATATTTCGATGTTTTTTTGATTTTCGTATTTCATAATTTCATAATTTTTTTGATTATTTGCAACATACCATGGGTACAAGTGGACAACCAAACCCGGAATAAGAATTTTTTCAATAATATTTTGTGCAAACCTACTACTTTCTCTATTACTGACTTTAGTTAGTAATTTCATTTCAGTAGTTTTAGTATTATAAACACTGATTAACACAGAATCATATTTACCTATTATTATTAATCATATTTACAACTAACATTAATTTACTTACATGACTCATTTTTCTTTGTAACTACATTATAGTTCTTTGAATGCAGGGTTGTTTACATGTACCCATGGCATGTTGCACATAATCAAAAAAAAATGAAGTGTACATGGACTCATTTTTATTTGTAACTATTATGTGTACTATAGATTTTTTACCACGATATGGTAGGTATTTAAAGGTTCTTTTTAATTATGTAACTAACCAAAGTACAAATTTTGCAGTATTAAAAATAAGAACCTTTTGTTTACCTACTTTGATGTACCTATAAATCATGTTTCTGTTTTGTATAGGTAATACAAACATTTTTATTATTATTAGTTTTTTTTTTTGCAAAATTTTAAAAATAAACCATATTACTAACCGTCATTATTATTACCTTGCAAGAAATCCGATAATTTTATGAAAATAAGGTAACCCTGATATCCGAATATACTATTCAGATGAATTTCAAGCTTTAATTAAATATTATATTTGGTATAAAGTATTGGATATCCAATTTTTTATAAAAGTTATATTAAGTGGTTTTCGATCCGAAGGCAGGCAACTCACCTCAAGTAAGACGACATAAAATAAAAAATAAATCCAAAAAAATGGTCCTTCGAAAGTGAAGCAGTAGTACGAGTAATTCGGCGCGCGGTGATCTCAACCGAAAGTAGGTGTACTTAGTTAGACACCGACAAACGGGTTCTACAAATCCCGCCTTGGCAGCGTACGCGCATCACCCCTCGCGCGCCCGCTCCCCCCGCCCGTCATCGATCTTGTTTCGACAAGCTAGCGAAATTAGTGCACTTCCGGCTTCCGTGTCATGTGCGTATCTAAGTAAACAGCTGTTATCTAAATAAAGTTTTTATGTAAGAGGGCGCGATTGAAAGAAATGGTTCGTATTCGATTATGGTGTGTTGTGGTGCGTACCTACTGCAGGTACCTAATTTGTGAACTGTGATGTAATTTTTTGTATTTCGTAATTACGAACACCAACAGGGACACGAGAACTGTAAGTAAGCTGCTTGCGTTTTAATAATCATTGTCGTAAATAAGTTGATTCAAATCTTTTAAATAGGTACCTAGGTACGCTTTAATACTTTATTTTTGTTAGGTATCAGACCTCTTACTAAAAAATTATCAAATTTCAAGGCGGCCTAGTTATAGCAAGTAATACCTAAACCTAGGAAACTAGTATCTATGACGATTCTAAGCCCTTACGAGTATGAAGTGAAGATTAAAACTAGTTTAGGTAGGTATTTATGTTACCTACTACTCGCAAGCTAAGCATACGTAATGAAAGTACCTCGGTAGGCGAAAGCTAGAGATAGAACAAACCTACTGTTTTCTCGAAAAGAAAAGAACGAAATTCTCACTTTCTAACTTTTTTATTTTTGGAGTTTTTTCTTAAAACTATGACTGAAATAGATAGGTATGCTAAAGGGGAGTCTTCCACTTGTCGATCGAAAACCATTGCAATTTCACGGTGTATAAACAATATTTTTTAAAGTACATACTAGACAAAAAAAAAACCTTATAAAAATGGCAACCATAACCACGAAATTACCTACCTTATAAGAGATTATACCTGTGCTATGAACGAATTCCGACGTAAAAATTTATATCCGAAAAAATATCCGAACCAAAAGTCTTATCCATACTAATCTAAAACCATGCAATAAGATATTCCGATCACTGATAATTATATTTGGGGCAAACTTTGTTTATCTAGGTATTTCCGTTATTATAATTTTGCAATGAAGCCGCCTGTTGTTTGTTCTGTAGCTACTTATAGTTTTCAAGTTAAAAAAAAAACAGTTCTTCAAGTAAAAAAAAAACGAATAAGACAACAAAAAAACCGAGCAGCATATAAATGAGTAGGTAGTATTAACGTTCAAGACATTCCTTAACTTCTCGACTTTCTATACAACCAAAGAAAGAGATGAATATCAGAAATCACTTACTTACTTGCTTTCTTAACCCGGCGGCTGCTAGGTTGGGTCGAAATGACCCGTGACGTTTTTAAATGTGGATATTTTAGAAAATAAAAGTCTTACAGCACTACGCTTCTTAGTAGCTGCAGCTAATGCCTCAATTTTTTAGTTTCTTATCTCCAATTTGACAGCTTAAGCAAAAATAGGAAGATATAAGCAGTCAAACAGCAAAAAGGTAAATTAGACCCAACCTAGCATTCGATGTTACAATTTCGTTCCAATTACGTGAGTTAATTATTTAATTATTTTGTTTATTTATTTGTACCAATATAATATATATCACATTATATTTTGATATTTTTAGGTTTTATTTCATTAATATATGTATAAATAGAAACGCAAAAAGCAACGAATTCTCACAATATTAGAAGAAAGCGTCTCTGGAGAAAGTGAAAATTCTTCGAAAACCGAGAAAGATTATTAAGTTAAGAATTTCTTAAAGATTTTACATTTGATATTCCAAAAAATTAAAAATAAGTGACAATTAGCATTATTTTGCTTTTCTATAGATCAAATTATAGAAGTAAATTGTTTTGTTGTTAATTTTGTACTGACTTCGTAAATACCTATAAGGAGTGTAATTTAACTTTTTTTTTAAATTGTAATCTGCAAAATACTATAACAGAAGAACTATTCTTCAAGTTTAACAAAAATTTGCTTTTAATATCATCGAAATTGTAACAATCAGCTACGGTTTAAAATCGGGGTCGATATGACCCACCATGCGTTTGTTGTAACTATTTTCTACCAGGCTGACGCCGGGTTAATAAGCACATAGGTATTTATTGTAATCCGTACTGCTGTCCACTTCTAAGGTTTGGACACGATAAAACCTACTTATATCTTTTCAAGGATATTAGAATATATTGAAACATTGTCCTGTAATTTTTGCGCCACCTCAAGAAAGTGTTCTCTTTTATCCTTTAATTGAAATTGTACTTGCTTGAAATTGCTTAAAGCTTTGTTTTGGTAGACATTAGGAATAACACTGAAAATGGCGTGGTTATTTAAAGGGATTGACCTGTGAACATATAAGAGAACGCGGCCATGTCACATTCACCCTAGAAACAATCGGCGTTCAATTACCGCAAACATGATTTCCATACTCCCAGGTTCAGAGGAAGGGATCAATACAGTCAATGTTCTCCTAAAGTTGCTATTACTTGTGAAACGTTTCCCTATCATGAAGTTGCAAACGCAAGACGGTTTTTGAAGAATGACTCGTGCAAATGTTCCAACTCCCCAAAAATCACAAAACCGGCCACTCCTATACAAACCGCAAATGGAGTAACACCAGCGAGTAGGTTGCAGAATGCAGCAGTTGAAAAAGATTTACGCAAAAATATCTAAAAGTTACGTTCCCGTGGTTTTTCCACATAAGTACAGTTTTTAAGAACAAACTTTAAAACTCTAGTTCATCGTAAAATGAGAACCTACCTACCAATAAAATTACCTTTCTCAAACATCGTTCAATGTTTACATACTTACAACTAGAGGTAATAAAATCTTTACTACTTATATACTTACGTATTGCCAATAAATTAATTAGTAGTGAATAAGTAATATGTTAGATAGGTACCTACTTGATCTGTTTATTAAAAGTGATTCACGATATCTGACGTTTGGTGTTACAGGCCGTTTCTTAGGCTTGGAGTTGGTGTCGCCCAAACACTCCCGACGGCTGCGTTGCAGCGTCGCAGTGTTCGTTTGCTGGGCCTTTGTCATTGCTGGGGCGGTAGCCATCTACCTTTTGAAATTCGCTATATTTGCCGGAAGCAAGATAGACTTAGGTAACTTTTACTATATTAACTGCATTACCATTGTAATGAGCGTAAAATAGGTATACATAATTTGAACGTTAACTTTGAGATTTGAGTGTTATTTAGGTAATTCAATACCAAACTTCAACTAACTACTATTACTATCAAAATGTAACTACTATCTACATCTACTCTAAACTTTCGCACGATATTGTTATACAACTTACAGTATGTTTCGATTAGGTATCAACGAGACGTGGTATTTGCGCCGTCCGGAGTGGCAAGCACTGCCGCCGTCCTCTGTATACACAATGACGTTTCTACGGTTGCCTGTTCAGTTCGCTGTTATAGGACATTCCGCATTAACGTGCTGCAAGGAACAACATGAATGTATATCAGAAGTTAGATCAATACAAAAACAACATTTGGAGCAATATGGAGAAATCGGTCCAAACTTCCTCGTCGGTGGCAATAACGGTTTAGTATTCGAAGCAGCGGGTGCGAACGTAGTGGGAGCCGTCATACGCGGCTGGAACTCCAGGATTATCACAATTATGTTTCTGGGTGACTACACCAAGTGTGTCCCAAATGATAATCAATTTGAGCACGTCAAGTCACTACTCGAAGCGTTGGTGAATCAAAATATTTTGGATCGCAACTATAAATTGTATGGGCAATGCCAAATAAACACGCATACAGTTCCTCCCGGACCCAACATTATGAGCAGAATTCACGAATTCAGTCATTGGGAGAAAGAAAATGCAGAAACGTGTAATACTTAAGGGATGGGATTGCGGGGTCAAATTTTTATTTATGGATAGCTCTTTTGAAATATTAATTTTATTAGGTATATGTTTGTGTTTATGCCTGAGATTTGTTAAACTTAAATTGAAAAGAGCAACCCTACAGAGTTTCTTGCTAGGTTCTTCTCTGGGGAAAACTGCACTCTTGCGAATCTAGCATTAACTTTAAAAAATGACCCGTCCTAAGTGTTGTCAAAACCTACAGGATTAAATGATCATTTCATTTCATTTCATTTCATTTCGGATGTAAGTACAAAAGTGTAAAAAAAAAACAAAAGTACCTACGATGATACGAAGACGAGATGATACAAGAAAACAATATATTTATATGTACCTGTTTTTAATAAAACCAATTTCAAATTATCTCTGTATAATTTAACTTTTTCAATGCTTCTGAAATATAAATAATTAAAATGAAATAACGTAATGGATAAAAAAGTTTAAATCACGGAGTAAACCTACGCATACAATATTGTAGTTTCGTTAAAATCTGTTCAGTAGTCTTTGCGTGAAAGAGAAACAAACATCATCACGAACATCCTTATATCCATCGGTACAAACTTTGACATATATAATATTAGTAAGTGGGATTATAATATTAAATTCACCATCCTCTCTCTTTCTTTGGTTGTATTCGTAAAATAGTAGGAGTGCCCTTTTTGATGACTGCGATTCAACTTTAACAAAAGTCTAGATAATCATAATTACTGAATATACTTACTTAACAACTTACGAAGCGAACCCGAAATATAAAACAGTGCATAATCATTATAATCTTTTTGTTTGATAAACAAATTGTTAACTTAGTTATCAAATAAATAAGACAAATGAGGTTTTAAGTAGACGCTTGAAATTTTCACAGGATTAACAAAATCTTATCAACAATTTGGTTCCATGTATCAACTGTTAAGTAATTGTTTCTAAACTATATGAAAAAAGCGGGACAAAGTCGTAAAATTATACGTACCTGGCTTCTGGTTACGATTTCACTCAAAACTCACTTTTTTCCAATTATTAATTATAACATACTGTAGCCAACTTTTTTGGACAGTGAGAATTATAATTTATTTAGACGTTTACGATCATAATGTTTAACGTCTTAATGATTAAGATTGCAGTGGGATTGTTAAACATTAGTGCGGAAACCATAAATAGCCACAACCAAAATATGAGAACATTGCATTGCAAACTCTGAAATCATAAAATAAAATTTAGATAAGTAATAATACATATTGTCAGGCAGAACGATATAGGTACTTACCATACATTTATATGCACTTTGTGAGGTCGATGGCTGCTTTTTACCAGGTTCGACAGGCACCGCGTTGTCTAACTTTCTGCTTATACGTATTATAATATTACTTAATGAAACCTATCGAAAGCTATTATTTTCAGACATACCCTTCCATCGCTACCTATTTGATCTAGCAAAGAACAGCACCAAAGCAGAGCGTATTTTATGCACAGTTTCTATATTGCTAGTTGTGGTGTGTGCAGTCCTAATAGCTTACTTCATAATTACAAAAAATAAAACTACAAATGAAGAGACAGATACTGGTAAGTGTAAAATAGGTAGTGCTTGTATTTGGAACTATTTCTTGCTTCACTTTGTGATTGCTATTTTTGATCGTATTGAGATATAAATACTAAGATGATGGAATGATTTTGCAGCCCCTCACGAGTGGTACATCACCCGAGAGATGTGGTTGGCGGAGCCTTACAACAACACGCTCATAGAAAAGCAGTACGAGCCACTGCGTTTAGTCATCATTCAACACACTACTAATGGAGACTGTCACATATTTAATAAATGCGCAATAGAGATTCGCAATTTACAAACATATTTTATCAACGACTTGGATAGAGATATCCCGTAAGATCCAATATGCACCCACTTGAGAACTTTAAAATATAAAAACGTCTTGCTTATAAGATACGAATGTTTTAGGTACAACTTTATAATAGGAAACGACGGAAGGGTCTATGAAGGAAGAGGATGGCGCTTCGAGGGAGCTCATACTCGAGGATTTAATAAATGTTCGCTAGGGATCGGCTTCATGGGTAAGTTGTACGTTCATGTTAGCGTCTTGGGTAAAAATAAAGTAAAACAAAATTTTACAAAACAATTTAAGGTTTTGGCATAGCTTTGTTCTCAACTTTTCAAGTTGGGGACTTTAATGACATAGATAACGATAAATAAATAGCCCCAGTCTAAAATATTGGAGTTTTAGCAATTTAGATGGAAAATTAGAGAAATTAATTTACCACCATTTATTACCACAGGTGACTACAGAGACGAAAAGTCTGGTCATAGCACAGTTACAGCGGCACAACAAAACAGAACTCACATGTTACTTGAAAAAGGTGTACGCTTGGGTTATCTCGACCTGAACTACTTTGTTGTTGGAGCGAAAGACTTACATAAAGACAGTAAGAGCCCAGGAACCAACCTCTACAATGCTATTAAACAATGGAAACACTACGATCATGAAAATCGATTTTACAACCGGACTTGCACCGAAATAAACTCCCAATTTTTAAAAGAATAACTGAAGTAGGTACATAATAGAATTTTATGAACTGCCTTGAAATCTTGGGACTCCAAAGTTCCAAACAAATATTGGACAAAAGACAGTCTTATTCATTTAACAAAATTAAGTAGTCTAAAAGTTATTTTGTTTCTAAACATTTTGGTAAATTACGATCCTAGTCACAAACTATTTTTAAGGAGAAAGTAGATATATTAAGACCGTGTAATTCCGTGTAGTGTTCGTATCACTGAATTGGACCTAGATATTGTTATTATTAGACAGGATTGGTAATCTGAAAAGCGAGGTCTTACCAGGTCCTGACTGAAATACTTGTAGTCAAACCAATTTTAGGGTCATAGGAGTATCCCGTAAATTATTATTTTAAATATATAAAAGTATATGCATATACGGTACAATTGAGAAGAAAATTGACGCCCCTTATCACCTAAAAGTGGTTCGACTTCGGAGCCCCTATTATTAGGCTCGGCAGGCGGACTCGTGTCTCAAAAGAACATTAAGGTTTTATACTATTACCCGATATGGCGTGAAGCTTATCTTTCGGAAATTGATAAACTGCATCGAAAATTGATCAACTTAAGATTTTCTTTATTTTCCGGTGACATGTAGGTATATTTTTTACTCTACCACTCTACATTTACCAAAAATTTAACTGTCTGCTAGATGGGCATTTGTTTATCACCAGTCTTTGGCAAGTGTGGAAAAAACCATTGACTGGGTATACTTATTATTTTTAAAGTCAACTATTTTAATTACATAACCATACCTAATAACAAATTAGATGGATAAGTACCAAAAATTTGCAAAGAATGGTCTTTTAAACAAAATTGTAAGGAGCGTTTTTTAATAAAACGAAAAAATGGTATAATCACTTCATTTATTTATTATATATTATATGTTGTGTCTTAGAAAGATTCCAGAAAGGCCTTTGCCCAGCAGTGGGACACCAATAGCTAGATTAATTAGATGTTCAGTGTAACTTAACTGATGGCTGGTATAAGCTAGAATAGGTATGTTTGGGTAAGGCTTTGCGAGATGCTGCCCCGACACCACTAGCGGAGTGGCGCCGGGTACCGAGGGCTGGATGCCCTCTACTCCTTAGTTTGGTACCGACCTAACCCCAGACCTGTAACTAGTGCCATAACTTTAGATAAACAAGCGTCTAGCCGAAATATTGATACTTAAATAATGGCCGTAGTCTGAAAATACATGAACAATATAAATAAAGTAAGTACCTAATTTTTTGTACTAAATGATTAAGTTTCTTATATAATTTGTATGCAAGAAAGTATGATTAAAAAAAAAGTTGTTTTGTGATACGTCAGCAACCGAAAACCCATAAACAGGCCCCAATATTTCGGTTAGGCGGTAGAAAGTCAAGCAAAAGGGCTAGTCAACTTCCAGCAGTGGGGTACCGAACAAAGCATCTTGCTACAGAGAGCAGACGGCATGGGCAGAATCCTGTGCCAACTGGAGTATGCTTTCATCGCAGCCGAACCACACTTGAACGCCGTACAAGTTTTAAACAGGGATCTCGATACAAGTCCAAACGTAATGTACATTGTTTACTCACAATTTCCAAAAATGTACAGAGTATATAAACATTTGGCATAGATAACTTATTTTATGAATACATTTTAAGAAGGAACTAAATTAAAGTAAACTCTTATGTTGTGGTAGTTCTGAAAGGCTAAATTACATAATTTTAATAACACATCATAGGTACGTAATTTAAGAAATATCTGATCCAGAGGTTCTTTTAGGCACTAAAATTGATTTAGCTGGTTCGCCAAATTCATCCAGCGGACAGATACAGTACGTTACATTAATTTCTTTACTTAGCACAGGGATGGATTTATCAAAGAACAAAAAAAATGTATAAACATCTCATCACAAATAGTTAACAGCATTAACTATAAAAATAACTCAACCAGCGTAACAATACATCTTTTATTAAAATAAAATTCACATATTTGAAGCCAACGAAACTTTATAGCTTCTTCAGCCTTACAACACTATCTAGTGAGATCCTCGCGTTTTCATTAGGCGCATTTTATACATTTCCATCCTCCCTCAGACCCCGCTAGCCAACAAGCCGTTGAACCCCAAACCTAAATTATACTTAAATAAATATATTTCATTAAAAAATTTGTGCATTTTATTTTTTAAATTTATAATGTCATTGCTGGTTGAATTGTTTTCATACTTATGTAAACTTATTGCGATCGATATTCAAACTGTTTTTTTCTTTTATTTTGTTGGAATTAGTTCATTTAGATATTTAGTATTTTCTCGTTAGCGTACTCTTCCCTGAGCATAGGCTAAAAATGTAACTCCTGTAAAATTTGAGTAATTATTTAAGAATAGGTTCTCTTTCAGATCTAAGTTAGATAGTATCTGTTAGCAGTCTAGCTTAATTATACAACTGCAGACAGTCACCGGGCATAACATGTTTTAAGACTAGTATATTATAATACCTTATACCCGAAGCGTTTCGGGTTTACTTCGTACACTACAACATCAATAACCTGATTATATCATTGCACTATTACTATGTAATGTTTAAATGAGCATACATATAATACAGCAACTCAACATCTGTCGTGTTAACCAACACATGCAGCATATAACGTTTGTTCAAAATTCCTTCTTTGGATTATATTTTTAGGAGAGAATGATTTTCGTCCTGAGATTATCGCCCAGTTCGAACATCTAATAATGTTCTATAATTAAACATGCAAATTAAAGAAATTAAGATCACTCACACACATGATCGCCAGGACATTTTTTAGTTCGTAGACCACATAAAACATATTTTTGCTAGAATTAAAAAAAGCTTACACCAATATTATTACAGTAATAAATATTTTTTCAGTCTTTGGTTCCTTTCCAGTACTAAATGCTTTTTCCGATTAATATACAGTTGTTTAAATTTTGTTCGTTTGTAAACAATAATAACTAGCATAGATTAAGTCCGGCGACACGTATCAGACGAAGATTCACCTGTTATGTCCAACCTTAGGCTCAAGTAACATAAAGACTAGTACCTACCGTCCTGTGAGGACAATAGTTTAAAAAAATGATATTTTTATTTTATTGCACATGAAATTTACATTAATCACAGATTTTTTCAAAACGAACTCCACAAACGTGTTTTTAAACCGTAACAAAAGTT
The DNA here is from genome assembly GCA_947563765.1 of Anarsia innoxiella. Lineage (NCBI taxonomy): Eukaryota > Metazoa > Arthropoda > Insecta > Lepidoptera > Gelechiidae > Anarsia > Anarsia innoxiella. Next base: position 8,357,537 of record OX387390.1, read on the forward strand.
AATGTAGGGAGCTTCCTTATAGGATTGGCAAAAATGATAAAAGTACACACATGATTATTAAGAATACCATAAAACATAGATAAGGAAATGATATAAAGGAAACAGGTGAGACGGAACGATTCGATTGCGTGGTTATAAGTGTAGTTCAACCCTACCCTAGCGTGCAATTTGGATTATGAGGTTAAGTTATTTTATGAGGTTATATTTGTTTATTGGAAAATAAACTTACCTGTCAACTAAACCACACAGGAATTTAAACACCCTATACCCAGACGTCTGCATTTCCAAAAAATATTTTATATGTATAGCAATCATGTTTCTGTTACAACCTTATAATTTATTACAGAATCGAATTCTATCTACAAATATTATTTTATGTTTATTTCATTTGTAGATGTCCATGACTTTGAGAAGGGTACAAACAAATATAAATGTACATCTTCAGAAGTGTCTAAATGACCGAATCAAATTTCTAGAATTCGGACCTATACACACACTAACACTAAGGTACTGGGTTTTATAGAAAATAACCTTAACTGCCGCTGGTACCTACATAGTTAGTTCTACAATAATAACGGTAAGGATCTGGTAAATTAATTACATTTATAATGATTTTACGAAGTGAAAGCGTTAGGGTCAGTCTATGTTTACTAATTAAATTATAAGCAATATTACTTTTTATGAAAGAATAACGGCAAAGTGACATACCTAATTTTAAACTTAAAAAACTAACCGTCCAAATCAATAAGACACAAACATAACTTCTACAAAAGATAAACACCAACGAAACTAATACACACTCAAGACTCTCCAGGAGATTATTTAAAAGTTCCAAAATTTAACTAATGTTTTCAAATTTATTAATCCGCCCAATTATAAGAGAGCGTATGCAATTCTAATGTCTCTAATTTGAAAAGAATATATATTTAACGCCTCGAACTGGTTACACTAGCCACTAGTAATTTCTAGTCGTATGTAACTAGTTTTTTGGCATAGAAAGCACATAATACGTAAACGTCAAATCAACGTTGAGTCAAAATTTTACAGAGTTCTAAGCAAATACTTTACGTTATTTACTATATCCACTGGTCCACTATAGCTACTGTACACGTTTACAGGTGCAGTAGAAGGCAAGATAACCTTGTTTACGAAACAAAAGGATTAAAGTAATGAGGAAGTGACAAAATAAGTAGAACACAAAAGTGTTTGTCATAGAAAGCAGCGATTGAGCTGACTTTATTCACTCGGGCAGAGTACTGGCAATCCAAGCTGACTTGATTGAAGCCAACCCTCCACTGTATTAAAAACCCACACGAAGTAGAATAAAGTAACTTGCATATAAGTTGCGGTAGTAAGTGAAGCGTTTCCAAAACTGTCGAGGATTATATATTTTATACAATGCACAAAGGGGTTTGCAGAAAACACTGGCACATTTTTAAAGTTCCAGGATACCACAATACCATAATACTTTTTAGAACATAGTAAAATTTAAATATTAACATAAATTTTGTACCACACACCACAATAATGTCTGTCGATAAGGGTTTTTAGACAAACGTAAACTTGTTTAGCGCTCCTGACTATGTCAAAGAAATGCTTTGTGTCAATGTCGTAGTAAAAATAAATAATTTTATTTCAATAATCACTTTTTAATGGGAACAGACTCAAATTTAACTTTATACATTTATTACATAACCTAATTGTGTCGCATTTACTGAATATATGTTTATCTACGAGAGCTTGGCTTAAATATATAGGTACATTTTTTATTTTATCAAATTTAAGCATAATGTATAAGTGTTTGAAGGAATACTACATTTCGGTAGTAATACATGCACGCCATATTTTTATGATCTATCTATTAAATATTTACAATAGTTACTTATGCCTTCATTTGATAAGTGTCACCGCAAAGCGCCCTTTCACGTGAACTTGGCAAACCGCGATTAAGGATATTTTAATTGCAAGGGAATATTGGAAACGGAATTTTGAACAACGTATCTATGCGAAAAAGAACCTCTTATATAAATAAACTCTAAACAAGCAACTAAATTCGGTTCGAATAAACTTGATATGTTCCACGCTCATTGATCATAAGCAATAGCTGATCTCGTAAAATTGATCGGTTTGTGAACTGACGATAATAAATTTTACAAGTATTTATTTTTCCTAGAATTAGTAAAAAAACAAAACAATTTTCTAAATGCTGCTAAAGAAAAGAGGATCAGTCAGTCTCTCATGAATACATGAAACAATTTGACATCGAAAATCAAACCTTCACTACGTAGCTGAAGTGTAGCTGTAGTGTTCAGGCCTTGGAGGTTGCTTTTGTAAATCAAAGTTTTCATTCAGCCAGCAGATCTGAAAAATTTTACAAGTCGAAATCAGGATCATAGAATCTTAGCAGTAAATAAGGAGTGAAGTTAAAGATTTATGTTATAACTTCAGTAAGCTATTTTTTTCCGGAGCCGTTTTTTTAGGCTCCGTATAGTAAAATGCTGTGGTAATCTAGGTCTGTACTCGTTTCACTGAACAATGAGTTTTTTCTTGGACCCAGTAAGTTGCATTGTCCTTTATAGACTAAAAAGATTAATTTCTATTAACTTTATATAGGCATCTTGGAAATATTGCGATAATGCGAGAAAAAGATGAATGGACGCGGTAACTACCTGCGAGAGGCCGACGAGGCCGGAAGCCACGACTTCCATCGGGCCCACGCGGCGACCGGGCGACCACGACACGCGGCCCGCCCGCCTCCTCCAAGGAAGCCGTCCGCAGCCGCGCCAGCAAACGCTCAGGTCGCTCAGTTCGTGCCTTAGCGCCAGTGCCAGTCGCTTTGCCACTAAATCACAATTACGAATATACTGGGTAACTGAATAGAAACAAATAATCAAATGAACTGAAACAGAATTATTATATTACAATATTTCAAGCCAGAAACGTTTAGTCATTTGAGACGGGCAAAGTTTACAGGACTTATTTATACACTCGTATGAATGCATGTTAAAATGTCTTCGTAAATTTTAATTCACCAAAAAACAGTTTTAGTCATATTACTTGATATAAAGCACATTTCAAATATCGTACACATTCTCACCGAAGATTGTAATTACCTGACTTTGACGACATTGCAGGCAGAGCACTTGCCATTCCTCGGATTGGTAAGCATCACAAACTCAACAGTATCTCCTGGTTGAAGTTCAGCCGGGTTGCCCCGGACCTCAGACATGTGGAAAAAGAGTCGTCGATTGTCCTCCGCCTCTAGAGACAGGAAGCCAAAACCACCTACAATAAATAAATAACAAAATTTCATGAAGATCAGAACCAAAAAAAATTAATGCGAGTCAATTTCAGTTATTTTCTAAAATAAGTGGTGCTGTAACCTTTGATAGCATCGACGGTAGCACGCCGCTTCTTCCTGATGGGCACGATGTTAGTGGCGCGGCCCTCGACGTCGGCTTGGAACGTCACTGGGTCCCCCACTTGCAAAATCTCACGTTTACACGCCAAACCCATTATACCAAACTCATAAGTAGTGCCACCTTCCACTTGAATCAAACCTGTAACATTATATTAAATAATGTTTAGGTGACCTTCTAAAGAAGTTGATCTTGAATGATCTACCTACAACTTTGCGATTGTTATTGACACACTGTTTACTCATCTATATTTAAAACAGAAATATTCCATTGAGGCATGTAACATCTATGCTGACGCTAACGAAGTAAGAAGAAACAAGAAAAATTGCATAAAAAAATTGTACCAGAATATTGTGCTTGATCCGGGTTGAGGGCACGCAGAGTCCTGGTGACGGTGCCATTGAGAGTGGGGTCGAGCGGTTTGGCGATGGCGATGGTGCCGCGCGGTAGCACACGCACGAACTCGGCGCTAGCGCATCCTCCGCCTGAGCCGTTCACACGCCCCAGCGTGTACTCCACCTCTGTACCTAGCTCCAATGAGTCCCCGACGCCTTCCAGATTACTGAAATACGCATAAAACCATGATTGCTTCGCGATATTCTAGAAGATTTGTGTTACTTATTCCTTAACTATTCAAGTTCAGTAACGCGAATTGTAACGTGAACGTTTACTTTTCATCGGAGTATATTTTTACTTTGTATCAAGCGAAAAATATGCCGAAAAAAGTTGTGGTTCATATGAAAATCATCAAATCCCTTCCATGAGATCAGTTCAGCACTACCTACAGACAAACATGTTCTACTGTCAGTTATTTATCATACTCCCATTGCTAAGCAAGCCTCTTTGGCGCTTTTGATGTTATTTTCATAAAGGGACGAAAGCTTCAGTGTAAAAAAGCAATACGATTAAAAGGACACAAAAATACCTTGATACCTACTGCACTCTTTACGCTGAGCATATAAAATCAATTTCAATATTATTCGCTGAGCATAAAAAAATGTTTAAGAGGATTTCGCAAAAGCTTTTCTTTAAGCTAAATACTATAATTATTGAAATTTTGAAGATTATGTAGGTACTACATTTCATTTTTGTCGCTAGATGTATTTTGAAATAAATAATGTTTGAATGGGTGCTGGATCTTATTAATTTACTTATCAGAAGGTTGTTGTAATATAATTATGTGCATTTGGTAATCCTTCTATGTAATTTTAGGATATTGTGTAGCGTATGTTCCAAATTATAGAGATAAATGCATAAAGTCGCGAGCGGCCGCTAGTTCTATTATATAACATTCATATCAATTCGCTTAGCAATAAATTGGTCAAGTGCGATGCTATGCAGCCCCTTTTATGCTGTAATTGGCCATTGATCATTTGAGGTCAGCCAGCATACGAGTGTTACTACTGCAAAAATCCTTGTTGACTGAATTGTGTACAGTGTTATGTACAGAAAAGCATAAATTGAGCAAAGTTGTTGGTACTTTTCATGTTATGGCACCACACTTAATAAAATTGACTCATTGACGCCGCGATTGGAAATATCGATATTAAAGCTAGAATAATAAAAACTACAAAACAAAAGCGTCCGGTTAGGACCTTTGTGTAACCGTTCATCAATCAAGTGTATCAGTCACCGCGCATTGTTTAAGAATTATAAATAAAACAAAACTGCTATACTTTACTGATTTATAAATTTTATTTCCCCATTATAAATAAATGAGTTGGCTGAATAAACATCGTATTGAGAACGCAGTATCAGGCGAATAAAAACGTCTACCTAATATGACCGTACTGCCGACAACATCCTGGCTGCGAGCGATTACAATGACAATTGACGCAAGCAATAAAGCGATGCACTAGACACTACGCTAACGAAACACTTCACATAACATACACCTCTTGTTTCAATATGTTTAAACGAGTTTCTGCAGCTCATACTCTTTAATCAATTTTGTCAAAAACAATATCTACTTAAATGATGTTTTCTTGATTCTTAAAAAGTACTTTTAATGCTAAATTAAGGAAATATTAAGTCAATGTTATGATTAGATTAGAATTATGACGACATACCTGAAGTGGAAGAACACCTCCTTGGTGTGGTCTACAGTCTCGATGAAGCCGAAGCCGTCTTTGAGTGCAGCGATGAAACCCTGCATAGCTGGTCGCACGCTATTGGTGCCGTTACTTGCTCCGTTGGTCAGGCTGTGCTGAATTTGCACCGACATTGCTATCAGCTCCTTGGTGCTTTTCATCTGATTACGTACACAGACACACATATGTGAGTAGTCCACGAGGGACAATAAAAAACCAAACAATTTTTTTACGAAATAATAACAATTAGGTAACTGTTTTCAAGAGAAAATTATAATTATATGAATGATAAAACGAATGAAACTTACTTGGTAAATATCAAAGATGACTTTGTCCCCAACACGAGGTAGCATCTTGGATTCACATTTCTTTGCCATGAACGAGAGAGTTTTCTTTGCACCATTTATTTGACAAGTAATTACGCCATTCAAATCCTAAATGAAAGAAATATGTTAATATAGTAAACTATTAAGGCAGAGCGAAACAAATATTAATTACATAAGACATTGGTAACGTTAGGTACTTACGGAAGTCTCAGGGCGCACCGGGCTGGAAGTGGAGGAGTAAAGTTGGGCCTCCTTCGTGACGACGCCGCGAACGCCGCGCTCGATCAGAGTCTCAAACTGCACCGTGCCCGCCGGCAAGTGCTTGATGCGGATGGCTGACTGCCGCGAGTTCATGTTTGAGAACGTCGACACCGGGTCCACAGTAAACTCCACCTTCACAACATTGTTCTCGTTACGAATGTTCCCGTAAAGTTAAAACATGCAAGGGTTAAAGTGTGGAGGAACAGGACTTACCTCATCGCGTACACTAAGCTCACGACCCAAACGAAGAACTTCAGCGAAGTGGAAAAACATAGTTTGCTCTCGCTCCACACAGCGGATGAATCCAAAACCATCGCGTAAAGAAACCACGACGCCTTGTTCTCTCCTAAATTGTTATTCAACCAATCAGTATGAGTTTGAACCACAAATTAAATAACAATGGCATACAGGAAACATTTATACCTTTCACCAGATACATTGAAAGACTCATCAAGCAAGGAAATATTAGTAGCTCTTTTCAGCTGGTCTCTTCTGTCTGTGGCCACTTGGAATTGCACCCAGTCACCATGGCGCAACGTGAATTCTCCGCACTGGTCTTTGTCTCCAAATGGAACCTAAAGATATAGAAATCAAATAAAAAAGCGTTTCACTTTTGGTTAATGTTATGGATGCACAAACTCACACACAATAATCTAGAGCTGACACAGGATTCGAATCCGATCCACCTGAATAGATGTCGGTAGGAACCACACCAACGCACCAAATGGGACGTCATTTTTATTGCATCGCATGCTATTTCAAATAATTTAGTTAAATATTGGTATGTTATGGCTTTTTATTAAAACATGATTATACCTCGACTTCGGAATGATCGGCAGCGCGATACCGGATCCTGCCCGGCAGGGGATCATTTTGCGGCACTCGTACCATGTTACCACGTTCCAGGGGCTTTAGAACCTGCCCTCGCATTATTTCCGGACTCACATCTTCGAAGACAACAGATCCACTAGGAAGTTTGGTTATGTGGCAAGCAACCTCTTTTCCCTTAAAGTTTTGGAATTAAATAAGTTATAAATTCAATTAAGCATACCAAAACCAGATTTTATTTGTTAAGAAACTTACATTCCTAGTTTGTATAATAAATTCCACATCATCTCCCAAACATAACTCTTCCTTAGTTTTAGCTTCAGAATAATGAAAGAATATTTCTTTAACCACATCGGCACGCTCAATAAAACCAAAATTTTCCTTCATGGAACAAACTACGCCATGATATTTCACTGGGTGTACAGGGTTCTCGAACCGCACATGACAAGCACCCAAGGTACCTCTGCAAATCATGATGTGAGTTAAATATAATATAAATCTAAACAATATAACGGTTATAAAGACCCCGCGTACATTACCTCTGATTAGTAGCGATCTGAAAACTAACAGCATCACCAGTGCGTAGGGTAACATTGCCTTCGACATCGTCCTTAGTGTAAGGTAGAAAGAAACATTCTCCACGATTTTCATATGAAATTCTCCCCGTATTATCACCAGAGCCTTCACCTTTCACTTCAGTCGTCACAGTACCGGTAACCCTTGCCTCGCTTAGGACCTACGGTGATATTTGGAAACTTTAAATCTACCAAAAACCAAAAAACTAACAGAGAAAATAGTGTATGAGTAGTAAAATAATACAACCATTATGTATCACAGGCCTACCTACCCACCTATTATACATATAATTAATGAAATCTCTTTTCATAATAAACAAAAATCAGTCTCACAAAATATTCAAACATAGCCTATTTATCACATCTGTTACAAACTTACTGGAAGCTAAATTACTGTCTTATTACCGCCTACATAGCTACCAGATCTTAATAAATCAATATTTCCACCCAAAGTTCTTTTGTAAATATAACTCCATGATAGCATAACAAATAAACTATCACATTACACCCATTAATGTGTCAAGCCAAGGCGAAAATGTTCAAGTCTTGTAATTGAAGATTGTCTAGCTAGATCCAGTTTTAGATTTTCTATTGTATTATATTTTGTTTTGTAAGAAAAAAGGCACATATAAAATAAAGCTGCCCTGTGTAATTTATATTTGTATAAGTATCAATTCTGCCCATATACAGTGAATAAATATGTTTAGGATATCTCTTGCAAAAAACTGTTAAGAAATATTTTGTCCTCTTATTGGATTTGGTAGCCCACCAGGGCTGCTTTAGATGTGTTCTATTTTATATTTAGCTAATTAACCCTACAGAAATATTTTTTTAAATCTGTTGATAGCACAATATCAATATATCTGAAAATTAAATAAAAGTCATACCACTTCAGGTGCAATCTTGGTCACAGTAGATGCAATAGGTTTTCCAGTACGCCTATCATAAGTCATTTCAAACTCAACGGGATCACCAATTTTAAGATGTTCAATGTTTCCACTGAACTGACTAAAGTGAAAAAACAAACGGGCTTGTCTCTCACAGCATTGAATAAATCCATAAGAGTGCTGAAAAAACAGTTTTATAAGTCTCATATGAATCATAATTCTATACTAAACTAATAAAAATATGTTGTATAACAACCTTATAAATGCTTACCAGTAATTTTTCAATAATCCCTGTCTCTCGAATAGGTGGGTGGTTTGTAGAATCATACTGAGATGAATTATTAGTAGAGCCTGAAGAATACACTCCCACTGAGTCCCCCATTGGACAAGCATCCAGATTGTAGTTGCCAAGGGTGAACCTATTCCCACCAGAAGACTTTCCTGTGTTGTTGTAGCTGTCTCTTGGAGAACTTGGATACTCACTGCTATAAGTACCTTCAATAAAAAATAATAGGCTGAATAGAAGCTACATTCAGTGGATGTAATAAATTTCGTTAGTATCCACTAACCATTACGATAGCCCTGTTTGGCTTGCATGTTCGAATGCTGGAGATCTAAAATGTCCTGCAAGGGTGACGAGTGTGAATCTGGCGGTTGGAACATTTTCCACTGAGGATTGCTGGACATTATTCCTTGAGTCTTCCTTGTCTATATATAGGTATATATAATATCGAAAATGTTCAGTACCTATTATGTAGCAATATATCACAGAAAAATCATGTGGTGTCAAAAGTTTTTATAAAGAAGTTACAAATTTTCAACAAATCACATTTTCTTCAGCATTTTGTTGCCTGAAGAAAAGCAAGTCCATAACACAAAAGTCACAATTTAAACACCAAAACTGGTAATGTTGCAAAAAAACTACTTTGATTATATTAAACTATATCCTCAGATGTCTTCAATGCTTGCTGAATCGGAGCTCGGAGGTGCATCGGCTTGGTTGTAAGGTAATCGTATAATTTACTATCTATGTATACCTTTACCGACATTCACAAGCTGGAATAGACATTCGAATTAAATACATTTGCACTTGTAAATCACACTATATCAACACTAAATAGATTCAAAAAAGCAATTTACAGTATAATGTTGCTCTGAGATCTCATTTTCAGATTTTGTTACTGCTTTGTGGATATCGGCCGCCCGATCAGACCGACAATCTGCACAAATTATAATAGAATGCTCTACAGCGAAATCAAACTTCCTTTCAGACTACTTCCATAAGGCAAACGGGACACTATTTACAAACTGTGCACTGGTTACTGATTTTGTAACGACGTTAAAATAATAAATGAATTGAATAAGACAAATATAAAACCATGAAATTATCAAATCTCACCACGATACAGCATAGCACTGACGACATACCGCCATATTGAATGTCAACATAATCACGACTTTGCTCCGGCCATACAAAATATTTAGTACGAAATTGGTTATTTAAAATTTTCATGGAAATAATGAGATTATTCTGAGAAATGGTTCGAGATTAAATGGGAGTTTTTCAATTTTGTTCTTGTTTTTTTCTAAAGGCGAAAAACAATCTAGATTTAGTTTTTCTGCGGTTTTATCAGTGTTGCCAACTCAGTGACATTATTTATTTATTTATGATTTGTTATTTTAATTTTTAGGTAAGTAGGTACGTAGCAAAGAGCATGAATATCTGCTCGTTTAGTGTGTCGCAGAAGGAAAAAAGAGGATTAACTTCTTTATTGCAGAGACAGACCTACCCTTACTATATGTACAAACTTCATATGTTCTTAATAGGGAAACTGTGAACGGTTGATAAGCTTTTTTTTGCTCTTAATTTTCAGTTACCTAGATAGATAAACAGATAGGTAGTTAAATAGCCGCTTTTCCGTCTGAGTGCCTACTCTTTATAATGGCTGTAAGAGATCAAGGCATGTAAGTACATGCCACCGGTTATCATGCTATTTTACACTCTCAGTACCTATTTTATTTGCATGTTGCTACTGGTGCGCGACTCCGTAACTAGGTAAGTACCGGAGCACTAAACTTACTGCTCATTAACTGATTGCCTAGGTATATACTCATAGTTCCCAAACATTTGTTTAAATGAATTACAAGTTACACTAGGCAGGAACCTAGGTAACTTTGCAAAGCTTCATTGGAATCTTTGCAATAGTTTTTGTGTGACAGGGAAACAAACATGCAAGATCCATCCTACGACCGACACAAACATTGATAAGTAGATATCTACCGACCTACCTAATAATAATGTTGATACCTTGAATCAAATCATTGCCTATAATAGAATATGATTTATGATACCACCAAGATTCAGCTTTTGAGAGCATTTACGTTCTTCATACTAGTTAGGTACCACACTTTTTGTTTGGAGAAGGTTTATTTAAGTAGGTAGGTAATTGGGTGTAGGTACCTCTTAACAAATACAAAAAAGGAGAAGAATATTTCATCATAAGCTAGAATCCTCTAGAATAATAAGATTTATAAAGATTATCAAGCGTATTCTACAATGTCTTTGAATCTCTACAAGTCTGTCAGGCTTAGGCCCATGCGATGATGTTTTGAAACCAATTTTTAAAGTGTCCCAGGTTCAAAATGATAGATGGCGTTCCTTTGCCAGATCTCTCGCCCCACGAAAAAATGCCCAAGATAGTTGAGTCCACTACAAAAAGCGAGCCGTGTTCTGAAAACAACGATGTATTGGATTGATAGACAATAAAAAAGTAGGTACCTACCTATGGTCAAAGTAACTTCGTTAGGTAGGTGATACTCCGTTTTAAGTAGGTAGGTAAGGACCTTACCTTACCTACTCTTGAAAAAAAAAGAAAATAAAGATCATAAAGATCTATTCTATCTTTTCTACTGCATAGAATACTAATACCTACTTAACTAAAAGCGTTACGACCTTTAGTGGGTATCAGCTACCTTACCTGCCGACTTACTTAGTTCAAGAATAACTAAGTGAGATCGATAATTTGCTCTCGAACCTGGGTATATTCCATATGCGTGTTGAATCAGGCCGCAAAATTCGTAAGGCCGCAACTCGAGGATTGGAGCCATAAATCGGACACATTTTGAAATAGTCACTGGTTTCACTGGATAAAATCTTAAATCCGGCCGCGAATGCTCCGCTATGTTTAAAGATAATAAGTTATGTTTAATTCTTTCATATTGATGTACTCACCTGTATTAAACAATTTGGCCAAATCTGCTAGAACTTCACCTACTTAAGGGAGGCTTACTGCACAAAAGTTAAGGCAGTGTTAAATAACTCGCTAACGTGGGCAGCAATTAGGTAACGGTATTTATTTCACTGTATTCTATGGCTACTATTTAGGTATTCAATATTATAAAGTCTCTGTGTACTTTACTTAATAACTTCAGTCCGTTGATACGTGTAGTCAGAAAATTTTTGCTGACGGTTTGTGGGTTTTTTAACACTACCGCCTATGTCAAGGCGCAAAATGAAACCGAGTCATCGAAATAAAAAAAAGAGTGCTTAATCCAATAATAAATTGCTGAAATGTGGGTACCTTCGTGAATCGTACAGTTATGAGTCCAACCTACTATAAACCTGCCTTTTGAACCATCGCCAAGAGTTTCATCGTTGATATCAATGTAAGTTGGAACTGTATTAACAGACGAAAATATTTTTTCAATTCGTTAAGCACATGTAGATATGAGCCATTAACCGAAGCTGCATTAATTGAGCCATTGATAAGCACTAATTTAATCACTATTTCTAGGGTAATACTTACAAACGTAATATGTAACCGAATTAATATGTCCGTGTTCGAATAAACCAATATTGTTACGGAAATCGTCACTATCGAAATGAGGATGTGGTATTGTCCTTTTAATGTCGGCACCTAGATGTGCAAAAACATCTACTACTTAAAATTAATGATTAAAATCGTACCTACTTAGGTATTTTATTCTCAGCTGGTAATACCAATCTATTAGTAACTCTATATACTTTATAGAACCGAAACGATACGAAACATCACCGAAACCGAAACCAAAATCATTCCTTTTTTAATCAAAATCTTAGTAGGTAAGTAAGTACCTACACAGGTACCTACTTAAAAGATAAAGTTTCGCAATTTCGCTGATATTTGCATTGTGATCTTGGGATTTATGTATGAATACTGTACTTACTAACCGATAAAATCATTTCTGTTCTTTTTATATTTAACCCGCCAAGACATTAAAAAATTCGACATGTCGGGATCCGTACGCATAGCAGCACAGTGGGCTGGTCCCACAGACCATCTCTCATTGAGTAGCAATGAATTACAAATATATTTTATGGGTACCTCGTTAATGTAAATTTGGCCCACTGGTAAGTCTTCCAGCTCGCTATCTGGAAAAAGGTAACTGATTGTTTTTGGAGTTATTAAAAGGCAGCATACAAACGGACTAAGTGCAGTTCAGCCTCACTATCTGCTTCAGAGGATACCCTCAGGCTAATTTTCCACATATCTTGCAACGAATGGTTCACTACACACAGATGTACAAAGTAAATAATTATAAGCAACAAAATGATACAGAAAGTAACGATTGTGTGCACAAAAATACATTTTTCGCCTCTTGTGAATTTCGACTCGTTTGAGTTTGCTGTTTCTTCATCGGGAGTTGACATCGTTATGAGAAAAACGATGGCTATTATAAGAAAGGCAAAGTAAAAAATGTTACGTGACATGCTTCAAATATCGTTGCAATCTAGATAGCTTAAATGTTTTGGCAGATCATGTCTCCCTGAGAATTTTGCTAGGTACATAAAATACACCTTTGCCCAATCAGGTCATTTGATTTTTTTTTAAAGGAATTTCAAGTTAGACGTCCTCGTATACGTGAAATAAATGTGTACACTAGCTCTCACAATTTGCATCGTATGTGTTGCATACGTGGGATTAGTCTGTCTCTACCCTTAATTTATGTAATTGTCTATGCTAAATAAAAAAAAATGCATTAATAATTAATTACACATTTTCATTTTATTTTACTCTAAGTAGGTACTCTAGGTACTTAAATTACATTATCGAAAATGTGTTAGCGGCGGCCACACAATGCAAGGGGCAGTTCAGGTGTCGTCGGTAGCTACAATATCAGCACTCCCCCATAATAATTCAACCATTAGTTTGAATTTGTATAGGCAGCTGCCCGTACCGTGTCAACAGATGCACCGCACAGTGTGCTGTGTGGCCTGCCTCTGCTTTAAATCTTGAGCCTAAACAAGGGATTTTACTATGAGCTAGAATTCACTATTTTCATATACTGCACTTAATAAAAAGTAAAAAGCTTTCCCTTTTAGTCCTTACAACATTTGTTTTGCTTCTATTATAAATTAAATGTGTTGTCAACATTTTTTACAGAACGACAAACATTGATGATTGATTTAACCGATTCCTGACCAAGTTAAAAAATTCAACCGATCAGGGCCACGAAGAATCTGAACATGACACGCTGATAGTGTCATGGGCCAGTAAATATTTAAATGGCTGAATAATTTACATTTCGTGTTAGTTTCATAGCTACGATTTTACAGTTTACACATATTGGTCTTGGCATGCCTCTCGTTTCACCAGTTGGCCAGTAGGCTTAGCATGGCAGCCACGTGAAAATGAATCACTCATCGTAGCAATAGATTATATCAATCACAAACAGTAGCATGGGCGACGTGAGAGACAGTGAATCGCAACGAATCGATCAAGACTTTGAAGAAACAATAAAGAATTGTTCGAAAAGAATCGGTTCACATAATTCATTTGTTGACAAATTACAATTTTATGCTTATAAAAACATAAATACAATGTAAACATTTAAATAACATCAAATAAAAAATAGAAAAAGCATTAAAGGACTTACCAATTTAATTTGCATTTCTAATATTAACACATATTATTATGGTCCAAATATTACAATAATTAATTAATTTATTATTAAATTCTTGTGTAATACAAGAATTTAATTGTATTACTAAATAAAATACAAAAGTTATCAATTGTGTTAATGTAGTTCAATAACGGATGACACTATTACAAATATTACAACAGCCGTCAACAAGAATACGAATTTAAATAAATATGCGTAAGCGACTTAACTTACCTATATAACTCTCTCAACAGAGCGAGATCTTGACGCCTTTCAGTAAAAGAAACGTCGTAAGTGACAAAGTTGTTTAAGTTGATTTGCTGCCGACAGTCTTCTAATTTCTATGACATGTCTTAAACGCATAAGAGCCCCTAGTTACAGCCACAATAGAAATCTTTAAATTTTAACTAAGTAGTGACATTTACATTACATTACATGTGTAAGTACACAAGAACATTCATCTGTACCATTCAGGGCGGTGCCTTATTGCAAATATCATAACCTTGTATTGCGAATTGCACTATATAACGTCAGTTAAATTGTAGCGCCATCTTAACAAGTTAAGTGAAAAATGGTACCTACACTGTGAATCCATGTATGAATGATCTACAATTCTCCGATAGAATGTAACAAAGAAGCCTTTGCGTTTGATTTTAGACTCGTCTATGAGCAACAACTAAATCTGACTGTGTGTGACTCGCCTATCGAGTTTTCACATTTTCAGGCTTGTGCTCACTTATGGACATCGACTTTGTACGGCTGCAGAGAAAGAGTTAAATAAATCAGTCGCTTAGATCCGGCGCACACCCGAAGGAGCGCAGCGCAGTTATTGTATTGAGAACAATGTCGATAATCATATGACAATTATAAGCTCTGCGCTGCGCTCCATCAGGTGTGCGCTAGCCCTTACCTGTGAAATAAAAACAAGTGTTGACGGCGACGACGTCACCGTCATAAACTACACGCGTCAGTGCCTAAACTTATTATACTTATAGTAAATAACTCTATAGATATTAGGAGGATTAAAGGTTAAGAACACTTGGATATGCTAGTGTCCGTAGCCGAGGCTTGGTCTCCGTTGGCGGAAAACAGCTTTGCCATGAGGTTGGACAGGTTAATATTTCCTCCAACAATATTCTAGAAAGATAAGGAAAAGTTCTGTAAGTTACTAGTTATAAAAGCCTTCAGAATATCAAGTAAGGTAAGTATTGTTAAAAGGGTCAGTTAAAGCAATAACTTTAATGACCTTGTCTATCACTGACTCAGAGTAAATTTATATAAAATAATACCAAATGCTAGAAGGAATGTGTTACCTTCAAATTATCTTCATTGTGAATGGCGGACATCCTGTTAGATCCCATTATGGTATTGAGTTGCTCGATCAATGCCTGGAAATTAAACAAACATTGTAACCCTACTAATATTATAATAAATAAACTCATTTCAACAAACGAGCATTTACTAAATGATTATTTTAGTTTTAAAACTATGCCAGACAAATAAATTCGTACCTTTTCTTTATCATTACTCATGACTGTGTTGTTTAGAAGTGGTTTACTTGGAGCCTGAAAATAAACAAGTTTTATTAATATTGTTATTTAAAGCTAAAGCAAATATTTAAAGCAAAGTCAGAGCTACAGCCGTTTCTTTACTTCACTATATTATCTTAAAGGGTTTTCTACAAATGCAAGTGTATGTGTAAACTTACGGCTGGTTTCAAAAGAGTTAGTAAGACATTTAACAGCTTGGTACTCTTCTTGTTCAGTAGATGCATTTTTTTATTTAACTCTTCAGATGACTGGATTAGGTTTTCAATCATGTCCTTATTGTACTCCAAACTGCAACAAAGCATAAGTTAGTAGGTATTGGTGGTATTGACTGATCAGACATATAACGAAAGTAATTAAGTGTGTACCTGAACTCCCTTAGTTCACACTTTTTGCATTTTTTGACCAAATTGGTCTCAAGGTCGCGAGGTGAACTTCCAACTGAAAAAAGTATAAAAGGTTAAAATCACAATAATCGACATTGACATGACATCGCATACATAACTCATCACAGCATTTTAAAAGCAACTTACATTTATCAATGTCACTCCATTCTCGTTTCTGTGGTGAGGCACTCCGAGGTAAAGTTCTAAAGTCTTCTTCAAGCCTTGTTTCTAGGGAGCTGGCCGGTACACAGCTTATTATTGGAGTTGGCTTATCCACTCTGTAATACAGTGCAGTTGCAGGTTATAGTACTCGTTAGACAAACATCCTGAGGTGATTAGTGAGTATAGTAGAAAAAACAAGAAAGATATCATTGGAAACAATTCATACATTTACTTACACAGTGTTTACTGGAGCACCTTGATTAGAGAAGTTTGACCCTCGCTGGTTTTCTGAAAGTTAATAAGGTTTATGTCTTTAAGCTGGTTTATGCAAACAGATACCCACAGAATGTTACATTTATTATGCAATCTACATGATTAAAAAAACTACTCGTATCCTAAAATTATGGATGGATTTTCATAAACACAGCTTTCTACAAAAAACACCTACAGTATGAATAACCATCTAATTACCTTCTGGTGGTGGTGTAGACCTTTTAAGATGGCTTCGGGCATGAGGGGGCAAGACACCAGTGCGATAAAATTCAGCCTCTTCAAACACAGATGCATGCACAAATTTGCAGTTAGGGAAGGTGCAAACTGCATTTTGATAATTCCAACAGAATGTAAATACTCCAGCCAATTGTGACACGTCCACTTCATGAGCATATTTACAAACAGGCCTCTTGCAATTTCCTCTAATGAATTCTTTGCAAATGGTTTTTTTTGGACGTCCTTCTCTCTGTCCAGCTGCTGGTTCCTCAGCCGTAGATTTAGCAGTAGAAGCTTCTACTTCATTTACCGGATTGACACAGACGGGTGCTTCAACATCAGCACTATTCTCTTCATCCTCATCTTGTCTCTCCTGCTTGATAGTCACATTTAGATTAGGTGGACTATCTGGTGGTGGAGGATATGGTGGCAGTGGTGGCTGCACTACAGGTTTAATTTCCTTGCGTTCAAGTGTCTCACAACTAGCTTGTTCACCTTCGGTAAAGTGGTTAAGAGGTGAGAGCTCTGTGTAATCACTTCTGTTTTTTAAAAACTTCTTCATGTTTTTGAAATTAGGCGAAGGACGAAACTGAATGAATTCTTCCTCCACGCCAACTCTCCTTGATGCACTGTCTTCCATCTGGGTAAAACATAAGTAATTTCTGGGTTTTACTATACTTTCAGAAGCAAACTAAACAATAATCGAAAAAAACAATAAAACTACAACCTAGGCATTAATGGGCCAACCATTTAAAAGGAAAGATTTTTGAGGTTTGGAAGTGGCTCTTGCTTTTTTAATAGTATTATAGGATGTTTTAACACAAGTTATTTCTTATATTACAAAAGTATTTGTACAATTGTATTGGGTTAT
Organism: Anarsia innoxiella; assembly: GCA_947563765.1. NCBI lineage: Eukaryota > Metazoa > Arthropoda > Insecta > Lepidoptera > Gelechiidae > Anarsia > Anarsia innoxiella. Next base: position 8,375,300 of record OX387390.1, read on the forward strand.
TTAGATATTTTAGACAGTAACTGAAGTATTTATACTTTGATTACCATTGAGGCATTCAATGAAACAACAGATCTTTGAACTAATGTTGTACTATATACAAAATAAGATTAAAGAAGGCTGCTTATATATAAAGAAAACAGAGAAAGCGCAAAATAGATTATAGAAAATTGTATTTATTAAATTATTTAAGCGCGAAGTTAAAAATTTAATTTCGCTTCACAACACAACATTCACTTACCTGCCTACGTAACCTGCATGAAATATTCTTGTGATTATGTTTTTAGCTCATGTTCCGTGGATAAAGTATTATATTTCTCAACTTCACAACACAGTTCTAGACGAAATGAATATTGTGTTGACGCCATCCAACACTAAAAATAATATAATTTTATGCCCAGTAGGTAATGCTCACCCAGAAAATCTACAAGCACCCCAACTCGAAACGTCAAAACAAAATTAATTAGTGTTGCCAGTTTACAAGCTAATAGGATCTCGGTAATAAACGTGTTCTTTGTATTTGCATCTGGAATTTGCATGTACTTTGTTTAGGTACTATACAAACTTCAATGCTAGCAAGTTATACCTACGTTTTAACCTATCCTCAGGATTAGTTTCAATTTTGATTTAAGGTGCGGATATAGTATTATGCACAATATTATGTAAAAAAATATCGGTCTTGCGCATACGATCGATTTAATATTGTCGATCCCGTCGAATCATGCTGGCGCTGGCCACACCACATAACCTTTTTTTCCGGAATTTTTAGCCTAGCTTCTAAGATATTAATGTAATAAACCTTCTCGCGACCTTCGCCCAACGCGCTTGTTAAAACAGTTTTTGGTGGCTGGGTGGATCTTCAAGAGGTCGAAAATTTATGTCTCGCCCTATCATTCATAATTGTAAAAGAAATTCAAAACTTTTTATAGTTATTCTACTACCTAAATAAATGAAGTAAAAAGTTATCAAAACCGTTCAGTGATTGAATAGCAGAAAAACAAGCTATTAGAAAAAAACGCTAGAAAACCACGATATTTTAGGTGTCGCCTTTACATGATTTTCGATATTTTATATCATAGTGAAAATATTATTAATAATAGAGTAATCCTGTCTAGGAATATATTATTTATCGTTAAACAGGCAAGATATTTTAAAGAAAATAAATTTAAAAAGTAGGTGGTAAGTTAATTAAAAATTAGTTCAAACAATGTTCAAAAAATATTCGTCATTATTGGTAACACGTTTACTTAGCATGATTAAAAAAAAACGGAAAGCACCCGAAGCGTCACGTCTAACTTAAAAGTCGCAGCCCCCTCGTACCTAAGTCGAACACCACTCGTCATAGTGAACGGACGCTAATTTTTCCAATGATAATTAATTGAATATCGTTCTCCAAAGATATTCATGCCACGTCGTCATTGGTTTCTTTTGCTGTATCTATATATATAAAAATGAAACCCGTTTTCCGTTGTCACGGAATCACGCCTGAACGGCTGGACCGATTTCGCTAATTCTTTTTTTTAAAATGTTCATTGAAGTCCAAGGATGGTTCTAACGGTGAGAAAAATTCGAATAATTGCCGGGAAAGCCCTAAAACAGACCTTTTCTTTTTCCCATACAAATGTTTTCTTACTAAAATGTAGAGTCAATTTGGACTTTATTCCTACACAATAAAGTTCATTCTAAGGCGGGACGAAGTTCGCCGGGACAGCTAGTTTTAAATATAATGCATGGTAAACTCTTTATTTATTTACCATGGCGAACTTATTAGGGAAACAGATAACGTGTAATGTTTGTTTCATAATTTAATAACCTATTTTGCCAATAGCAGCGATTTTTCCAAAATTCGTCATTGTTAGTAACATCATTATTCCCAACATTGTGTCTGACGACGATGACATCTATCACCAATAATGATTATTTGTGTAGAAAACAATGACGTTTGTTACCAATAATGATTATTTGTATAGAAAACGACTGATGGCAATAAATTATTTTGATGTACGATTATCATTAAAAAGCATGTTTTTCATATACAGGGCATGCTACATCATTTGCAAATGTTGAACCGGCAGAAAAATGGCAGCCCGCACTCCTGGAGGCTCCCATTTTTCATGATGCTATTCCAGCTGCCTTAACTTAAAAAACGAAATAATTTGACGGGCGCGCCAGCATCTGAAGCAGCTGCCTGCCCATGTGGCCTTAACACTCTTCCGTAGTTGCCTATATGTCCCAACACTGGTGTATAATATGAGAACGTCTCCGACTTGGTGTTTATGAAATGTCAATGAAATGTCTAAAATCGGCGAAGACTTCAAGGTGACATTGGAGACGATTCTCAATGTAAAACTTAATGAGGCTCAATGACAGCAGACTTCGTTATCATCCGCTACGGCAGATTGGGTGTTAGAAGAATGCAGGATATCAATATATCGGCGTTTTAACCTCCTCCCACGAGGTTAACGGTTGAGTCGCTTAAAAACTTCATGTCCAAGGTGGCAATCTTCTTATTAGTTATATACGGCGGAGGCTTTAAATGTTTGGGCAACTGTGTGTCTTGAGCAGCCAAGGGACAAAGGTGTCCAGCGCTCTTGGCCCGATCACATGTACAAAGCAAGCAGCCGGATTCTAATGAAGCGGCTGTGGGTAGGAATCTGGCTATGCTTGAGGCGGCATCAAGCCCAGAGTCTGGCCGTATTTGGGCGCTGTAATCAACGAGCTCATTGAGCATAGTAATTTATCTGCGGTTGGATTGTCACGTTTGTGGTACGATTGCGGACTCTTTGGGACATCAAGGGTTGAGTTGTGTCAAGTCAGCTAGACGATTTCCTCGTCACTATAAAATATGCTTAACGAGGTTGAGCGGCGACCCCGGAACCGCCAAGCCTAAATCACACAAATGGCAAGAGGACTGATTGATTAATCCTCATCTCTCGGGAAAGGGGACGCTGTCTAGTTTAGGATGCAACTTGCATAAGTACCTTCGCCATGTCCCACCTGCCTTGTATATGTAGGGCAGCTAGTGCAGCAGCAGAAGGAGCTGCCATACAAAAGCATGTTAAATATGCTCCCTTCCAAGACGAGGTAAGTACCTCTTTGTTCCCGTCGTAGTGGAGGAAAGCGGGACTTGGTGTACGGAAGCTAAGAGTTTGATGCGTGAACTAGGGAAGCGCCTAAAAAACAATAGTCGGGACACTTGCGTAGAATTTTACTGCGCAATGGTCCCGACTAACCTTTTTTCCTCGCTATTCAGTGTGGGAATGCTGCTAGTGTCATAGCCACTTTTGCATCAGGTGCGATTCAGGGTGGGCTTTTGACCTAGCCGTCTTAGCTAATTTGTAATGGATTGCATGTTAACGGTAATTAATTTGTAGTTAAAAGACTAATAAAAAAGTATTTGAGAATAAATATTTACATCAATAATATAACTCAAACGTCACCGTCGGTAACATTCCGTCATTACATTCGTCACTGTCGGCAACATCCGTCATTATCAGTAACACTCAAATTTTTATATTTGCCAATATTTTCAAAAATATTAAATTCTTTAACGTGTCTTTAATATAATATAGCATATAATTCATGTGTTTATAGATTTAGCTTAAAATAAACGCCATTCTCGGGGTAAAATGTGATTTTTTTTTTTGTATGAGGAGAATAATCTTGAGTAGATTCACCCGGCTGCCAAAGATAATTTTTTTTTTTTTTTTAAATATCTTGCAATCGATCGTCCTATCATAAGCAGATGAGATGGAAGAATCTTAGGGCAATGAGAGCAGTCCCTCCAGTGAGGTTTAGCTCTATATGTTTATGAAGCTAATCCAAATTGTCCAGGATTCGCCGTTTTTTGAGTCTTCGGATCCTTTCAGAGGTTATTAGTTGTACGGCCAGACTGTTCGGATGGTTGGCAAGCCTTTCCTTGTAATCTGTCTGTCCCAGACTGTTTCAATTTCTTCCCTGACAGTGTTTACATTAAGGTGTTTGTGTATTTCGGAGATTCTGATGAACCATGATGAGTTGGAAATTTCCTTTAGAATTTGGTTCTGACCCCTTTGTATTATTTCTATGTTGCTGTTACAGGCTGATCCCCATAATTGGATGCCGTAGGTCCATATAGGTTTGATAATAGACTTGTAAATTAGTATGCGCACAAGTGGCTGCAAACTTGCTGAAAATGTTCAACTTTGTAGTATTTTGACCAAACTAGATCTTTCTTTCTATTGTATTGTCTCTTTCTTCTTTACTCATGTGTTTGAGGGCCATGATAATAAAATACATTTTCTTTTTTATTTTAATTTGTATTTCGTGGGCTTAAATGAAAACAAGATAAATAAAATTAGTATATCAAATTGAATTTTTTAAAGTGAGCAGATACAAAGATAGCATGAAACCACCATGAAACATACTTATTTAGTTAGCCAATCAATTTAAAAAAAGTCTGAATGTTAAGACCTCTTTTATTTATTAGAATTAAAAACAGCGACGTAGGTAACTATAGTTCTTAAAATCTTACATGATTAGAATGACACATGCCAATCCTCGCCGAATAGTGATGGGATGAAAATGTTAAATCGAGTTTTAAGCGAAATTTTTGTTGACTAAGTGCTTATTACTAGAAATATTTTAAAAATAACTATTAATTACGAAAAAGCCTAATTAAGTACGTAATTATTTCGCCATTTCGAGCTCTGTTAAATATTCGCAGGTACTAAAAAACCAAAACGTACCTAGTGACACCGTGCGTCAATTTTTAAAAACAATGAATCTACTAAAAAAGCTCCCAAAACCTATCAAAACTACTAAACGCAAAAAAAATCTTATAATTACTACACTCGGCTTCAAAAAAATCGCACGTCCGTAAAAATAGGCTTTATGCACTGTTAATCCTTAAGACAAGCAGTTATTCGTAGCAATATTGGTATCATTTGAGAGCCCTATAAAAACTCTTTAAAAAAATATCCATTTCATTTGATTAAAGAAAAAGCTTAAACACTTTAAGTCACTGTGAATGACAATGGAACTGATTCTCCTCTTCAAATTTTGTTTGTATTGTTTTGTTTTTGGGGTATAAAGGGGTCGATACAGCTTATTGGGGGATAAATTTGCTACCAACAGTCGAAGAAGATACAGAAGAATATCTTTCATCAGAAAAACGTCCTTGAAGATGGACACTACTGCTGCCGAAGCCGCCCAAGTTATCGCACTACTGCAATCAGGACTACGTCAGTGTGATGTTGCTCGGCAATTGCACTTGAGTCGCTTTTCTGTTCGAAGAGTGTACCAGCGGTTCCTGCAGATCGGTGGCTTTGTCCGAAGGCGTGGGTCTGGTAGAAATCGCTGCACTTCTGCGAGAGATGACCGATTCGTCGTATCGAAGTCTTTGAGAAATCGGTTCTCTAATGCTGTTGAGTTGCAACAGCAGCTTCAAGCAGTTCGTAGAAGGGCCGTGAGTGTCTCTACAGTTAGAAGAAGACTAAAGGAGAGAAATATTGTGGCTAGAAGACCTGCCACAGGTCCAAAATTAACCGCAGCGCATCGGCGAGCACGCCTGCAATTTGCTCGCGCCCACGTCAATTGGAACCTGGACCAATGGAGAGCTGTTCTCTTCTCTGACGAAACGAGAGTGTGCCTTTTCTGCAACGATAGACGCAAAAGAGTATACAGAAGACAATGGGAACGTTTTGCCCAAGCCTGCATCCAAGAGACGGTAGAATACGGGGGCGGTTCCTGCATGTTCTGGGGCGGCATATCTGCCGACGGCAAAACTGAACTTTCTTGCGTCTCTCGGACCGGCGGTGCTCGCGGGCAAGGGTCGATGACTGCTCACCGGTACATCACAGAGATCCTGGAAGAACATGTGGTCCCCTATGCTGGATTTATTGGCGACGGGTTGACATTAATGCACGATAACGCTCGCGCGCACACTGCTGGAATTGTGCAGGGCTACCTTCAAGAGGTTGGGATCCCTGTCATGCAGTGGCCAGCGAGAAGTCCAGATCTGAACCCGATAGAGCACCTCTGGGACCAGCTGAAACGCAAGGTTAGATCCCGTGATCCCGCTCCCGCGACTCTTCAGGAGCTCCAAGACGCCGTTATTGAGGAATGGGACAGAATCCCTCAAGAAGAGGTCCTAAAGTTGGTGCGATCCATGAGGGAGCGCATGGAAGACGTCATTAGGGCTAGGGGGGGTAACACTAGGTTTTAGGTTAGTTTTAAGCAACTTTGTTTTGAAAAAATTATCAGATTTCATTAGGGTTTTTTAAGGATTTTTATTGTTTTGTAAATTTTTCTCAGTTCCAATAAAAAACATTGAATGAATTATTGTTTTTGCATTCTCTGTTTCCTTACCTTTCAAATGATACCGAACATTACCAATATTTCATAATACAAATATGATTGAAAGATATTTAAAATAGATTTCTTAAAAGGTGCGATTTTTTTGAAGCCGAGTGTATTTTCATAGACTTTATGATAATGAAAAAATATCGACTTAAAGAACTCGATTGGTCACATCCCTAATTTTTTTTCACGATGATATAACCTTTTTAGAACGTAAAAATATTTAATCTCATATTATTGGATAAGTATTGTGTGTTATTAAGTATTATGTTTTATGTATCTTTACGTTTTATGTGGAAAACATTTATTTTCTTGCATGTATAAAATACAGTACATAATTTTAAAATGGTTATAGTTGTAAAAATGATTAGGTACGATTTTTGCTGATGCAAATTACGACACTTATGGGCCGCTAGTAAAAAAGTTACTTCGCTACTTTTAGTGACACCCAGTGTTGCCAACCCCAGTATAGAGCCAAACTGTAATATTCTAAAAAAAAAACTGTAGAAAGCTGTAAATATCAAATTAAAAAACAGTAAATCTACAGCTTAATCTTTTTATCATTGAATGATGGTAAAAAATATAATAAATTTTAGAGGCAATTAAAAACAAGAAATTTCAAGTGATTCCCGAAGTTTTAATCATAAAGATACATACATTAAGTCAAATAAAATTAGTAATTAAGAGCTAGTATTGCAACACACTGAAATAGTAGCGGATCAGCAGATAAACATGTTAGTTAATATTACTAGCTACAATCTCATTTTCAATTTGAAAGCCTTCTTGATTTTCTGTTTCATCTTTATTCTTGAAATCGTACATATTTTGATTGAATTTTTTTAAATGGTCACTACCACATAGCAAATAAAGGTGGCGCTAGAATCATAAGCACAAAACTGTAGATATCGAGGCCTAAACTAAAAACTGAGAGAATTTCCAAGAAACTGTAGATCTACAGTTAAAACTGTAGGGTTGGCTACACTGGTGACACCTGCCATTCTAATCATGTAAGATTTTAAGAACTTTAAGTGAGGGGTATAGAAGCAAAGGCGCCTCAGTCCCAGTTGTCAACATTTTGGAAAAATTTATATTTTTATAGTACTCTTAGGATGTCGTGTTTTTAAACGGTTTTATATTTAGCTCACCCCGTTTGTTTTATTCTTGGGTCAAATTTAGTAATTCAAATTTCACCCTCTTCCTGTCAACCGATTAATCTGAAATTTTGTATACACTTTGGATTTTGGTGACAATACAATTATGTTTATTCATTATCATTATAAATTCAAGATGGCCGCCGCTACAAAATGGCGGATAATTTAGGTTTTATTAATCCCATCAATATGGGTATCAAATGAAAGGGCTCAACAAGCAGAATACAATATACTATAAAATATTGAAATCCAAGATGGCGGCCGCTACAAAATGGCGGATAACGTAGGTTTTATCAATCCCATCAATATGGGTATCAAATGAAAGTGCTCAACCAGTAGAATTCAATGTAGTACTATATAAAATTAAAATCCAAGATGGCGGCCTCTACAAAATGGCGGATAACTTAGGTTTTATCAATCCCATCAACATGGGTATCAAATGAAAGGTCTCAACAAGTAGAATATAATTTACTATGCAAAATTGAAATATACTTAGGTGCGAAACTGTTTGAAGAAGGTCAAGCCTACGTGGCTCTTAGTAGAGTAAGATCTTTGCAGGGACTACGTATAGAGGAGTTGGACTGCAATAAACTAACGGGCAAGAAACCTTGCAATAATGAAGCACTAAATGAATTAAACAGAATGCGAAATAAAAACTAAAAACTAGAAAATAAAAATAGGTAAAAAAACTTTTTAAGTTAAACGGTTTTATGTTAAACATACATTGCAATGTTTAAGATAAATGTGCTAAAAACTAAAAAATAATAAAATAGATACAGTCGTGGGAATTATAAACATATGCATAGACTAGACTAAAATAAAATCGTGGGGCACGTCAATTGTCTACAAATTATCGACTTAATGTGCGATAGAAGAATCGTTTAATTCGTCGTTAGGCAGTTGGCCCGCAGACGGTGAGGAAATTATGTACTTACTATTTTCTTGCTCATGGAAATTCCAATAGTTATACACTCCATGTAAATAAAAGAGATGTTTCAACTAGTTTATTCTAGCCTTCTAGCCCTACTTATCACACGTCCATCGTTGTCGGTTGAACAACTGCCTAATTATAGTGTAACATTACAAAAAAAAACCCTTTTAATCAACGATTGTAGACAATTGACGTGCCCCACGATTTTATTTTAGTCTAGTCTATGCATATGTTTATAATTCCCACGACTGTATCTATTTTATTATTTTTTAGTTTTTAGCACATTTATCTTAAACATTGCAATGTATGTTTAACATAAAACCGTTTAACTTAAAAAGTTTTTTTACCTATTTTTTAAAAACTCGAATAAGCAGATTATGTATGACTTAGCAGTTTGAAATATAACTTAAAAACCGAATTAGAATTGGTACATATATTCTGGTATTTTATTTTATTTTATGTACAATGGCGAGTTTGCATCTTAACGATGGACAATGTCACTTTTGCTAATTAATTGGCAGGACAGTGGCACCTTTGCATGTAACACAACTGCTATTGGTCGGCCATTATGAATTGACATTAGGGTAAAGCAACCAACTTTGAACCACAGAAAAGGAGAAAAGAAAAGACAAGGAAAGTAACTACCCGCATACTACCTACCCACATAACCCACATTTCAAAATTATGTCCGTTTGAAATTTCGTTATTATTGCAGATCTTGAAATTTTACATATTATTGATAAATAGTAGTCACCAGCATTGTAAAGATGGTATAATTTATGAAACTTAAATGAGAGACCTACTTATAGGGTTGTTTACCCTACTAAAAGAATCGTTACTTTAGTATGATAGATGATGTACCAAACTTTATCTTACGTTTTTGCCTTTTACTTGGCCCTTTTCCATTCTTCCGGGTGCAAGTCACGTTTCCTGCCATCTTGTGAAGATACAGGCACAATATTCTCGTCCATTTTTCAGAAAAAAAAAAGTTTAAACCACGAAAAACCGCGAGCGTAAACTCCCCGATTTGTATTAAAACGCCATCTTGCCAGAACCGAAATTCTGGGCTGTAATTGGCTGTTAATATGGACAGTGACATGTTTGCTTCTACACTGTAAGGGACAGTGGCGTTTTTGCACTTAACTTCGATTTTTAATTGCGATTTTAAGACATATTATGCGTTTTAGCTACTACATTTAATTGAAAAATATTTCTGTACCAGGACCTAAATATAGGTATTGTCATAATTATCTCAAAAAAATCAATCAATGGACTTTGGCGCATTTGCTTCTATACCCCTCAAGTACCTACTTATTGCGTTATTTACGATTTATTTATTTGGGTACATGAAGTTTAATATAAATTATTTGTTTTTTTGGCCTAGATACCTGATGATAATAATGATAAGAATAAAGTAGGTACCTAAAATGAAAAATTTCGACTAGATACCACATAACAAAATATTCATAATTTTTTTTTATCAAGATCATTACTTACATGTTATAATATATTTAGCATAGGTCCTACGCTGCTTTAAGAGCACTTGTAGACGTTTTATCAACGAACAACCAATCTTTTATTTCAGATCGGTGGTTTTTTTCTGGACGGACGTCCGATGAGTCTCGCAAAAAAACTACGATCTGATGTAGAAAAAACCGAACGTCTAAAACCACTCTGCCGCGTCAATAATATAATATATGTATTAGCTGACTACAAATAGGTTCTACATTACACTAGCTTAGCTTAATTACTTATTTACTAAACTTACTACATAAAATGCTAGCGTGTTAGATAAGACAGTAACTACCATACAGGGTCAATACAATGGTAACATTAAATTTGTAATGTTAAAAAAAAATGAAAGATGTGCTCGGAGACTCAGAAGATGAAAATTTTTGATGTTTACACATTAAAATAGTTTAAATTATGGACAAGAATTCTATGAGTAGGTTGCTGTGGTAAAAAATACAATCCTTTTTATAAAATGATTAAGTCACATAAGGCGATGAGATGCGTCTCTTTGTTAAAATGGAAACTTCGCAAGAGGCACATAAGCTTAAGTTATTGAAGGGAAGGAACTCATATAGATGTAAGTATAAAGATAAATAAATATGTATTTATTTACGTCATTATCATATTGCGCGAATAATAATAACCCTGCACGGATCCAGAGTTTTCAATGTCATGTTACCGATGTGCAGTTATGTACTAATGTCCTTATCTAACGGGCGTCACATTATAAAAAATATACTCTATGTCCTTCATTCGCATTCATTTGCACTTTACAATAGTTATGCTATTATGCTGAGTTTTGTTCCTTAATTTGAAGTATCATGGCTACCATGAATCTAATCACAACGTGTTTGTGAAAAATGTACTAGTCTTAGTAATCTTACTTACTGTTTTATAAAAATATTAAAAGATACAACATATTGGACTTAAAAATAGCAAAATGTACATTTCATGCACAAACACACTGTCACTTGAAATAAAGCCGGCGCACATCAAGCCGAGCGCAGCGCAGAGCATTTTTGATTGTCATATTATTATCGACATTGTTCTCATTAGAATAATATTCAAAAACAGTTGACACAACATTCGCTTGTAGTCGCTTCGATGCTCCGATGCACGTTTGTTGTGTTAACTGATTTTTAATATTATTTTAATGAGAACAATGTCGATGATAATAATATTATGGCAAATTAAAATGCTCTGCGCTGCGCTCCGCCAGATGTACGCCGGCTCTTACAAGTACACTTAGTAATAGTAACAAGAGTAACAAGCCTAGACTAGGAGCACTTGGCGAGATTAGTATCGGTTGATTTTGGACGATCGGTGGGCATGGAGAAGAGCTTAGCCATGAGATTCGATACATTTGTATTATTACCCAGCCCATTCTGAAAGAGAAGGCATAATTATTAACAACATACCGAGAAAAACACTATTAATGTTATTTATAGAAGTAATTTTGAATAGGTCAAGTTATTACACTGATTTATTGAGAATATAAAAGTACCTTAAAATTTTCATCGTTGATGGCTGAGGGCATTCTGTTATTGGCAGTCACAAAGTTGTTAAGCTGATCCATCATGAGCTGTAAATAAATAATAGTAGGTAATAATTTGTTGTAGTATTATGTCTTAAAAAAAATAAAATAAGTGAAGGACATACACCAGACGCCCCGCTACTACAGCCATTATATCCTGCCAACACAAACATACCTTTTCTTTTTCACTGCTTGTGACAAAGTTGTTCGACTGAGATTTGTTCATAGTCTGAAAAAAAATATAAATAATATTATATAATTTAATAAGTTTTACTATTTTTACACTAAGTGATCGCGTAATCAAAGGCAGGCTAGCAAAAGTACTTGTGAAGCTGGAATAGTTCATTGAGTGGAACCTTCTCATTTGTTAGGTACCTACCTACTTTGCAGTTCTTGCTAAAAACGCAGTTATATTTTAGCTATCATATTATTGTAGAATTATCATTAAAATATTGTCTTACCCCTGGTTTCAAAAATGTCAATAAAACATTTAAAAGCTTGGAACTCTTCTTGTTCAATTGATTCATCTTTTTATTTAGCTCTTCTGATGATTGCATCATATTTTGTACCATTTCCTTATTGTAATTAAAACTGCAATAATGAAAAGAGATAACAATTTAGTTTTATTAATTTAGTGGGTGTGAGGCATGTTACATATATGGTATAAGCTTGCATTACAATACAATATGATAAAAAGATGAATAAAATTCAATATTATGATGAACCAAGAGAAAATAGGTAAGTAATATCCGTTCAACGAGTCTTGCGTCTTTAAATGTAAAACATCTAAAACTTCACAATGCACGGCCAATACTTATTATCATAATAAGCTGGAAGACACGCACTGCTGCGCCAAGGTCTCGATTATGAATTTCCACAGCCTTTGTGTGGCCGGCAACCACCTGCTTTCGGCAACCACGACTAAATTACCTTGTCCTCAACTGATCACGTTAAATGTAGGTATGCGATATTTATGTTGCTCTTAGAAAGTTTATAGCAGATAAATTACGATTGAATAAATACGCTTCTCTTGAAACAAAGTCTCGTGACCAGAACAGTACCTCAAACTAAACACAATTTTCTTTTCGGACATTTTGATACAATTTTAATGTAAACAAACATTGCAAATGCACGTTTACAACAAAATAATTCGCATTAATCTTAAATCACAAATTACATTCAATCATAACTAAAAGATACGAATATTGGCATAAGTATTGCAATACGACATCAAGCATGGATTATTATAAGTTTATACTAGTCCATAGTAGAAAAGTGAAGCTGTGTCCATGTTACGCGCTGCAGAATCGACAACCCACAAATCAACACATTGAATGTTGCTGAAATTTTGCAACACATAAAGTGGTCACGGCCTTATAAATTGTATCCTGAAGCAATTTTTTATAGATTTTATTAGGTATGTATATAATTGTGTGTACCTGAACTCCCTTAGCTCACACTTTTTGCATTTTTTCGCCAAGTTGGTCTCAAGGTCGCGAGGCGAGCTGTTAACTGCAGAGAAACCAATTAGGCCAAAGTTGAGCAATCGCAAACGGCATAGCATTTAGTTGATTATAATTAGATAGTGTCATTCATAAGTTATAATATTAATCATAAAACATTTAACACATCCATTGCCAAACATAAGAAACACGAGAAAAAAATTAAGGTAATGAATATCACAAAGGAAATGTTTTTTGTTTCATTAATTAAAATTAACATTTATTACAATTGTCTCAATATTTCCATAGCAATTCTCAGACAAGTATCGTAACTATTAATTAGACTAATCGCACATTCATTAAGTTTAGTTGGATAGTAGGATTTACAAGAGAGAGATTGTTTCTTGGGCTAAATAGAAAGAAAATTCAATAAAACCTAGCTAAGACCAAGAATATTAATAAAATATAGTTATCAAATCTTTGCCCAAAAATATAAAATGCCAAAGAATATTTAATACATACTATCATCAATGTCTGCCCATTCTCTTTTTTGGGGAGAGGAGTTTTGTGATAATGGAGCTCTGTAGCCTTCTTGTATATTGTTTACAGGAACACAATTGATTACCGATGTTTGCTTTTCAACTCTGGAAATTAATTTCTATAGTTAGTAATCAGTATATAGGAACTTGAATTACATGAGTCACCTTTTAGCATCTGTATAATTAATTAGCATAAAAATCTTTTTTTTTTTTTTATTAACATTCAATATTTAACTTGAAAATTCAATTGTTTGCAATATTTACTTTAGTTTAGATTGTTTTAGTTGATGTAAAGAGATATCATTATCTCTAGTATGAATAGAATGTGAATATAAACATAAATAAAGAAATGTTATTATATAATTAAATAAAAATTTAGAAATCTTACATGGTATGCAGAGATGGATTGTTAAAATTGACTTGACGAGATTCTGTAAAGAAAGTTAAATTTTTATAAAACATCATAAAGTTTGGTATCTTTTCAAATCAACATAGGTTATAATTTAATGTAGGACTGATTATATTACCTTCAGGTGGTGGTGGCATGGATTTATTCAGGTGGTTCCTTGCATGTGGAGGTAACACTCCAGTGCGATAAAATTCTGCCTCTTCAAATACCGTAGCATGTACAAACCGGCAATTAGGAAATGTACAAACTGCATTTTGATAGTTCCAGCAGAAAGTGAAGACTCCTGCTAATTGTGACAGGTCCACTTCATGAGCAAATTTACAAACAGGCCTCGTGCACTTTCCTCTAATGAATTCTTTACAAATAGTTTTCTTTGGACTTTGTTTTTGCCCTGCTAGCTCTTCAACTGCAGTTTGAGTATTAGCAGCATTCAATTCTGCATCTACTTGAGCACTATTTTGTTCATCATCATCACTTCTTTCTTGTTTAATTGTCAAAATAATATTGAGTGGACTATCTGGCGGTGGTGGATATGGTGGCAGTGGTGGCTGCACCATGGGCTTTGCTTCTTTTTTCTCTTTTATTTCCAATGTTGATTCCTCTGTTACAATGTTATGGAGGTTATTAATAGTTGCTGTTTCTGTACAATCACTTCTGTTCCTTATAATTTTTTTCATTTTGGATGTATTTAATGTTGCAATTGTCTAGAGATTTTCCTCCACTCAAATTTATGGCATTACTTTGTTAGGGTATCTAAAATAAAAACACATTATTCATATAAATGCAACCATCTAAATTCTAAGTCATATACTGAGATAGTGGGTAAACGAATGAACAGTAGACATGAAGTAAGAAAAAAATAACTTCTATATAGAAACTAAAACCTGAATATGGAAGCATCAATCTTAAACATAAGAAACAAGAAAAAAATATCTTGTCACCTACCCCATAAACACACATTCAGAGAAGACCTGGTAGTTGTAGGTATGCTGATTCTTTTAGCTTTGCCCTTTGGAGTAGTTGAGTAAAAAAGACATACAGGGTGTCCCAAAAATAGGCCTGCAAACTGACACTGGAGGTAGATGGACTTAAGGTGCATCAAGTAAGCCTAACATGCCCATAGAAAAGTCTTATGAGTATCGAGTTAGACCCGTTTTAGTGATTTTTGAAAAAAGAACCACTTTTTGATGGTTTTTGTATCAGAGAGCGATTAATATTCAATTAATTAAAAAGAAAAGTACGTTAACGGCTTCTTCGATAGTTACTTATGATATGGCGAAAACCATTCGTTGATGATTAAAGTGGAACATCGACGAATTAACTGTCAAAGTTAATTTTAATTCTCTCCCAAAAACAATAGCTCGACTTTGAGCAGCTGCCACGAAAAAAAATTACTCTGAACTTAATGAACAAATGTTTTTAAAAACTGCCTTGTGCTATTCCGAATCCAGAATGGTATAACATGTATTGCAAAAACAACAAATTCGGGGTATTAGACATCGAAGACTTACCTAAGTCGGATTATTTCAAAAACTTAGAAGTTGAGTTGAGGTGGTTAAATTGACAAAATCGAGTAGTTAAGAGAAGTAATCTAGTAGGGCGTCTGTTTTTCAGCCTGACTAAGTAATAGCGAGTGATAAAGGCAAAAACTAAGTCGCTCTTTGAACCAAAATAGTCTAATGGACCAAAACAGATAGTATTTGAATGGTGCCAGATTAGACATGGGTTTGGTGGAAACATGGGGAAATCAATAAGGGGATATTAAAAAACGGTTTATTATGAACGTATCTTATTATTTTTTAGGGTTCCATTTTTATACTTTGGGTACTTACTAAGGGTCGGTCTATCCATCCGTCTGTCACCACCAGGCTCTATCTCATGAACCGGTATAGCTAGAGCGTTGCAATTTTTACAAATGATGTATTATCATTGCTGGTATTACAAAAAATACTAAAAATAGAATAATGATAATAATTAAGGATGGCTCCCATACAACAAATGTGATAATTTTGCTCGATATTAGTAATGGCTATTAAGACACTTGAAGTAGTAACAGAATACTCTAATGAATGATACGGAACCCTTTGTGCACGAGTCCGACTCGCATCTGGCGATTTTTTTTTACAAAACAGTGCTCAAATTATCTCCTCCTGAACATTATGCACAAGTGTCATCTTATGTTATAATTATGGCCTTATCTCCTCATGGTTATCAACGAGATTTGTTCTGAATATCGGCAAACAGTATTCGAAGCTGCTCAAGAGCTCAAGCTCAAGCACGTCCCCATGTTTCCACCAAACCCATGTCTAATCTGGCACCATTCAAATACTATCTGTTTTGGTCCATTAGACTATGTTGGTTCAAAGAGCGACTTAGTTTTTGCCTTTATCACTCCCTATTAATTAGTCAGGCTGAAAAACGGACGCCCTACTAGATTACTTCTCTTAACTACTCGATTTTGTCAATTTAACCACCTTAACTCAACTTCTAAGTTTTTGAAATAATCCGACTTAGGTAAGTCTTCGATGTCTAATACCCCGAATTTGTTGTTTTTGCAAGACATGTTATACCATTCTGGATTCGGAATAGCACAAGGCAGTTTTTAAAAACATTTGTTCATTAAGTTCAGAGTATTTTTTTTTCGTGGCAGCTGCTCAAAGTCGAGCTATTGTTTTTGGGAGAGAATTAAAATTAACTTTGACAGTTAATTTGTCGATGTTCCACTTTAATCATCAACGAATGGTTTTCGCCATATCATAAGTAACTATCGAAGTAGCCGTTAACGTACTTTTCTTTTTAATTAATTGAATATTAATCGCTCTCTGATACAAAAACCATCAAAAAGTGGTTCTTTTTTCAAAAATCACTAAAACGGGTCTAACTCGATACTCATAAGACTTTTCTATGGGCATGTTAGGCTTACTTGATGCACCTTAAGTCCATCTACCTCCAGTGTCAGTTTGCAGGCCTATTTTTGGGACACCCTGTATATAAGTAATTAACTAAAAGGATAACTTTAAAATTTAATAATTTATGTACCTACAACAAAAGGAACAAATAGACTGATAAAATGCATTTAAAATTTTTCGGTAGGTAGGTCACAACGGTTATTTTGGTTGATCTATTCCTTTTCAACGTTGCGCCCCTATTTTAATTCTTTATAGTGTCTACAAATCGCCAGAAGTTATTTGACTTACCTGTCCGAGAAATATGTATTTAGAAAGCAAGTCTTTGACGGAAATTGTTTCTTTTTTTGTTGAAATACACTAGCGCTAAATCGAATCATAAAAAGAAAGTTGGTTCCTCAATATTTTACAGGTAGGTACTTACTTCGCAGTTCGCAAACAAACCATTGTTATAAAATATAGCATTCACTAAATTATGTAAGAATAGTATTATAATAAGTAGGTCGATCCAAATAAAAAGATACTCACTTCTATAATTAAATAAAGTTTTAAAACGGTACAAAATCACCACTCACCAAATCAAACTCGGGTCTTTCGTCGTTGTCTCGTCGTTCATTGACTTGATGCAAGCAAAGTTTTTTCGTGTCTCATCTGTCATTGCATCGTCCGTCTGTCTGTTGTTGTCTGTCAGTTTGTCGACATTGCGACAAGATGGCGGGCGGAAACTATGTGTTGCCATTTTATTTTTAAAAACAGGCTAATGGATGTAAATTATATATTGTGTTTATCCACAATTTTTATCCCCAACACAAAAGAGGGTTATAAACTTGACGTCTTTGTCTGTTTTTTACGATGGGGATAAAAGTGGAGATGGTTGACCGAAAGTTTCTAACTAAATAGCGTAAAAGTGTAAGTTGTATTTGGGTATCAAATGAAAGGAGATTTTCGTACACTGCAAATGGGTTGGTCATAGGTTGTTTAATTATCTATTTGTAAACGGTGCCTATTTAAAACTCTAACTTTCTGTTAGAAAATAATTTACAATCCAGTCTAAAGAAGATTCAAATGTCAGCACTGCTCTAATTGTGACATTAGTTTTCTTTTGGTTTCGTTTTAGCTTGGTGACATAAGTTTTTGAGTCGTTAAGTATCATTCTCCGCACGTGATACCCACAGATTATATTAATAGCCTCAACACCACGGAACCAAACTTTAGGTAATCTGTGACGGAACAAAGAAAACAATCAAACAAATAGGAAATAAAAAGTAATAAGCTAAATCAAGAGGAAAGGCGATCCACATACCTAATGCTTTCCTACCGCCTTCAGGCAGCATCATTTGTGTCAACGTCGTCGTCGCGTTTGGTCGAGTTCAAGACAATTTTAATTCGTGTGGTCGATTACTAGAGAAGGCTTATTACTTATTACCCGTAGTATAGTAACTTATAGTTGATAGGATATAAAACATCACATAAACTCCGCTTCAGCAAAAGCCAATCATCATATTCATATTCCAGTTGTGCCTGTCCTTTCATCCAGCCCCCAGTAGTATCACTTAACTACCTCTCGACTGTCCTTACCTACTTAGATACCACCACTCAATACTATTATATCCTCCACTTTATTCTAGGACTGTATGTGTCCCACTGCTGTGCAAAGGCCTCTCTCCTCACCCGCCGTAACTTAAGCTCTATAAGTATTATAAATAACTTTGACTCGATGAAACCTTATGTACCTACCTTACGTACCTACTTGTGCTTGCATCCACCATGCTTTAATTGGCAGGTTTTAACAATCACATGTTTACCTACGCGAAAAGTGGATACTACCTAATTTGTTAGTTGTTTTACAGGCAAATAAATAAGTAGTAGGTACTTAAATATGTGCAGCGCAGGGGACTGGGCGGCGAGATTCTTACCATAGGAACCACAGATGGGAACATCTTCGACCTGTTTTTGTAACAATTTTCTTTTTTGTGCCATTTGTCCACGTTTGTACCTACCTGTGGTACCTAACGTGTATCCAAAGGTGCCCAAAGCGTGTACCTATAAAATTAAAATAAGGTTTTATTTCAGTTGAAATTTAATAGGTAATTGTCAAATAACTGTCAATTGCTTCCGCGTTAGTAAGCGTAGTTTATACGTTTTTAACAAAGTTTATTGTGGTTTTATTTATAAACTACGTTTCATGAATGTACCTATAAAATTACGCGATGATGGCGTGATCGTTGTGATGGTACCGAATAAGATTACAAGTATTGAGTACTTACCAAGGAAGCTGGGAGAGTTACCTACTTGTTTTATGAATAACTTGAACAAGTTTTACCTAGTACGAAGGAACAAACATAATAATAAACATAAACATTACTTCAATCAAACCAGATTCAGGTACTATGATTACTATCTTTCATACCTAGGTATAGTTTTAATAATTTGGTAAATCAGCACAGTAACGTAGGAGAACGTAGGCTACAACGTAGGTAAAGAAAAGGCACTTGTCCTGAGTCCTGCCTGACGCTCCGAGCAATGTTGTCGATGTCTACTTCAGCAGCCATCTAATGGCAGCCAGAGCCAGGAAGGCAATAAAAGAAATTAATCACTCATCAACACAACATTGGTATAAAAGTAGGTACCTAAATAAATAGTACGCTGAAAACATAACAGGAAGTTTAAAAATAGAAGTAGCTAGGTTAGTATCTAATTAATTAGCATTGTAGTTTATATAGAAAGGTACCTTTTTAAAATCCTACTAACTTACCTTAATAGTAACAGGACTATCACGTTGTATTGTAATGTTAGTCATAAGATCGATGTCAAAAAATTATCTAGCTATTGATGGTTATTACTGGTCAGAATGTGAAAAAATGATGCATATTGATAGTAGTTTTGTGCGAGTGTCATGAAAGTATAATGCAAAATATGTAGATGTAATTAGTGTAAAATAATAAAGTGGCATTGATCGAATTGGAGCAGTAAGTATTTGTCTCCCGGAAGGCGCCTCGTTCGAGTGATAAGTAGCTGCAATACTTATATCTCATATACCTATCGAAGCGCAAGTTTAATTCATTTTGACGGTACACTCGATATCTAAGATTATCCGTATCAGGAAACTATGATACGCAAAAGACTTTATCTAGAGCTGCTGACAAGAACTAAGTAATTTTATTATGCATACTTAGGTAAAGATAGATGTGCCAACTTATAAATGTTATGATGATTTTAGTATCTGCTTACGAGCGCAGGTATCCACGAAATACCTTCTGAGTTTGTTTTTGAAGAAAATAAATCAACTAATGAACTAATAAGAGAGAGAAGAAGATAATTCAGTAGTGAGTACTCACTACTTTTTATTTCTTAATCAGCATCATAAATATTATCATAAGCGGTGGTAGCCCAGTTGGTAGAACGCTTTCCACGTATTCCGAGGGCGCGGGTTCGAATCCTGGCGCGGGCACGTACCTCTGAGTTTATTTCTCATGTAGATATGGATCAATTTATTCGATTACCACTTGCTAACGGTGAAGGAAAACATCGTGAGGAAACCTGCATACACCAGAGAAGAAATTCGAAGGTGTATGTGAAATCTGCCAACCCGCACTTGGCCAGCGTGATGGATTATGGCCTAATCACTCTCTGTATGAGAGTAGGCTCGTGCCCCTCGGTGGGGACATATATGGGCTGATAACGAACGATCATAAATATTCCTGGGGCAGTGAGTTTTCCGTAACAATTTGTATCAGTAAATCTACGATATTGAAAAGGGGCGTAAAAGTTATGTTTAGATAGGGTCTAAGCTACATTAAGGTCTGTCAGAGTTAATGATCGCATTAAGAGAGTTCGGAACTATACAGCCACATGAAGTGATTGATTACGTAAATGTTCATTTTTTGCCAGTTAGGTGCCACACGCAAAACTCAAACGTTTTACATAGGTACCAACTTATCTCAAGCCATCATGATCTGATCTGATGATGAATCCGGAAGGTATTTAAAAAGCATAATCCTTCACTAAACAAGATAACTTCTACGTCTCGTTTCATGAGACAATTACTCACTTATATAAACTTATTTGCTTAGTTTAATAAATTACAAAACTTGGATTTACAAAATAATATTATACCTACCATCCGTGTACCAACTTATTTTTCCCATCTAAGACATTGATAATGTCAAGGGGCAGCAAGGGGAAAGGGCGACTTTGAGTTAAAATTGCTATCCAATGGCTCTCAACAGCCACGGTCCCTAAAGAGGTAAGTACTTACCTAGCGGTATAATTTAACAGACAGACAATATACACGGGGAGTGGTATTTGCCCAGCATTGCTCATGATATAATACATAAGTAGGTACTTATATCAAATAAAAATATTGCTTAAGAACATAAATACATTTTGATCGCCATAAAGGTACTTAGGTAGAAAATCTTACTTTTTCTTATTCCTGATGCTTACCTATTTGTCTTCATTTGGTTGCCTGTACCTATCATTAGATAACAATAAAAAAGTAATATAATAACGTAATCCTACCTAAGTCTTTCCGTCAACCCCACTTCACTATACCACAATGTAGAGACCTTAAGATGTAGAGTTCACGTTGATAAAGTAAACTTACGAACTTATCCTTGCCATTCAGATGACCTACAAATGTCCTAACCAAAATATTATATAATCAACTCACTAATTAAGTATTTCATTAGAGTACCAACTGACAAACAGTAGGTATCAAAAGTGTTTCTCAATGTTTAATTTGTCTTAGGCGTAGTTGGGCGGGCGGCGCGGCGCCGCAAGAGAATTGCGCGCGCGCTGCTTAACAGTCAAGGGGCGCCAGTCTGGTGGGGCTTGGGGAACACGTCGGCGTCGCGGTGGTGGGCGGTGCGCGTGCTCAGCTGGGCTGGCGGCATGTGTCGGCGGACCAGCAGCGGGCCGCACACCGACCCGCAATCTGCAGTACGTTAGTCTGACCGGCGCCGGCGCGTAACACGCACGCGACGACGCCCACTAACACGCGCCGCTGACCTCCACAACTAATATGAGCAGCGGGAAAAGAAAACTCTCTTTCCTGGGCTTTGCACCACAGGTATGCAAAATAAACTATTTATTGCTAGCGTATAATTAATTATAAGGGGGTATACTGAAAATGTTGTGTTTAAGTTATTTAGAATTTCCTAAAATATGCAAATTCATTTATATTCAATTTACCTATCGAAGGCAGATAATAAATTATGAAGTTGTGTTATATTGTGAATGCTTTTTAAAACATTTTATTAGGAAGAACACCGTGAATATTTAAAGTTGGATAGGTAGGTAGGTAAACTATTACCAACTAAACCAACATTTACAATTTATTTGTAACACTGGAGTAAATCTGCATAATTTTGTAAGAAAGAAATAAATTATCTAATGGTTGGTGACTTGTACCTGTTAGGCATTTTAGATAGATATGGAAATCCAACTCCTTACTTAGACTAGAACTCGTACCTGCGTGATTAAGGCTTTATATTTTGTCTTCTCTCCAAAAGTTTCAGTAGGAATCAGTGCGATTTCAAACTTGCATTTGTGAATTTAAATTTTCGTACTTAGTACTGGCATGTAAAGACAAATGACTACCTTCTTAGTTTGTGTACTAAAGTACCTTCTATAATTCGTTACATAATGCTTGTAACTTTATCGCAAATATCGGCAATATACATACGATTACGTATCAATAGATAATTCTCATGCGATCTTGGTTTCTATCAAAAAAATAGCAATTTACGTATTTTACAACAGTCAAATAAAGTAAAAGATTTATTCAAGTCTGTTTCAGGATTGGCAATTATAGTTAGCACAAGTTGCCATAAGTTAACTTCTTAATATTTAGTTTGCTATTTAAATGTTTACTGGAAAGTTTGATTCTAGTTGATATGAAGCGTATAAGCGAGTGTATGTTTTGAAAACTTTTTTTTTATTAATAGACAATAGAAAATGTAGGTAAATTTTTCAAAATACATATTAAACTGCAGATGCTATGACCTCTAATTGCCGAAATACCTAGCAGATAGAGTTAGTTAGTGTCAGAACGTGACGTTAGAAATAGTAAATTGTAATGATAAACGGCTCAAATGGCGTTACATAGTTATTTATCAATTGTTAATAACAGATCGCTTTCGGGCTAAACACTCAAATTCATTCAATGCTGTCTCGGTGCCATCCTTTATGCTCAGATGAAAGAAGGTTTACTTTGTAGTTTTTTTTTAAATAAAATAAGCTTCTTATTGGAATATGATAAATTTATGCGAAAGTCTGCTTTTTACTTCTTAGTCCATGAACCGAAATTTAAGTTTTCATAAAAAGGGTCAAGCTGTTGATGGCACAAATAATACAGAGAGATATATATTTTCCAGATAGATAGATTTTTTCCAGGAAAATTGATTTCCTGACATAAAAGGATACCTAACACAATTACAAACTTAACTAACACCGTGTTTACATTTACCTTCCAAGATACTTAGTTACTTACCTATATAGTTTTCACTCAACTCACATGTGTCCGCAAATTAATTAATTATGAAATGTTTTAATTTAATTAGTATCCATGTGGGACCGAAGCCGTAGGAACGTGCGATATACAAGTACCTTCCTAGATACCTAGGTAGGTAAATTGTCTGAGTGAGAAATTATGTCAAAAGAGGATACAAGCTAGAGGCAAGCAGCGACTACGAAAAAGGTATCCCTGGTCGCAGCCGCTGCTTGATCTTTCGTCGTGTATTGATAAAAGAGTTATAGATACTATAAACTCGATACAAAAATGTAGGTATGTATAATACCGAAGTGCTGTATCGTATTGCTTCCTATTAGTTTCTATAAATAAATCAATAGATTACTATACTAGCACTGGAAACTAAACTAGGTGTTCGACAGGTAGTTATGATCAATAATTCAGTCAGCCTTGTTTGCCTTTAGCATTGGTTAAAAGTATCCTTGAAGGGGGTTGATCAATTTCAAATGCTTATGCAATACAATAAAAGCGTTTTTCTAAATACCTACAAAGTTTCATGAACATTGTTAAAGCTACTATCACCAATTCAATTCAGTGCGAACATAAACATCCAGAAGATCTCTACATTTCATTGTTGATAGTAGAGAGAAATGAAATACCTACATGATATTAAGTAACAAAATAAGATTATGGCCCGATACCTTGTCATATCTCTGAATCAGATTAGCTCTAACAAACATACTCGTAAATTCAATATTTCTTAAAATATGGGTAATAATAAAGGATATAAGGTATCCAACAATAGAAAAGTGAAGTTAGCGACCAAAAAATTATATGAAAAATAACTTGATTTAAAATACTGCATCGCAATTATTAACCCTTCGTGAGAAAACCTGCAAACGATATTTATAGAGAAGAAATTCGAAAGTGTATATGAAATCAGCCAATCCCCATTGGGCGAGCGTGGTGGATTACGGCCTAATCATTCTGGTATGAGAATAGGCTCGTGCCGTTGTAGTGGGAACGTTAAAAAGGCTGATTTATAAGGAAGGCACCCTTGGGTACATACTGGGTCTGAAAGTAGGTGAGGAATAAGTTTTATGACAACCGTAAACGATAATTATTTACCTACTTACCTTAATTAAACTAACCGAAAAAATATAATAAAATATACCTAGTTAAGGTAGGAATTTAAAGATAAAAACAAATCCGATAAGCCCCGCTATTTAGTACCTACAGGAAATCCAACCTTGACTGCAAAAATTCTGAAATCTTTGTTAACTAGATATCATTTTGAAGTAGTATCACTTCCTTACTGCGACGACGACGGCGACGACAGCGGCGTTTTGTCGCTCTATACTTCTCTATGTGTTTGTGCTATAATTAATTATAACAACTTACGGAGATACTTACATTGTAAACTTAGTTCATGGCGATGTGTAGTTACACTAGAGGTTTTTTGTTTAGGTCGAGTCTACCGTCGTCTCTTTATGTCCGTGTGAAATTGCATTTCATGGTTTAGCATTTTTTCAGCGACTTACTGAGATGTTGAGATTTTAGTAGGTGTATGTTGCTGTTATGATGTGCCTAACCATATGATATAAGTAATATCTATTCCCTATTTCCCTCTTAATTTTCAAATCAGATTAAAACTTGTTCCTGATGAAACAAAATAAACGAAATTAAAAATTTTGAAAAATACCCACGACGGTAATTTAATCGATAAAGAATAAAATAACTCAAAAAACCCTCGACCGAGGAATATTCGTCGGGGGCTGCCTTTAAACCAACTAAAGTTTTTGTACTCGTAATGACGCGAATACAATTAAGTATCGATGTTTAACGATTACATAAAATCCATACTAATATTATAAATGCGAAAGTAACTCTGTCTGTCTGTCTCGCTTTCACGCTAAAACGGCTGAACCGATTAAAACGAAATTTGGCACACAGATGGGCTATAGCCTGAGAAAGGACATAGGCTACTTTTGATTTAGATTACGATACTGATTTTCAGTATACCACGCGGACGAAGTCGCGGGTACAGCTAGTACCTACATTTATAAGTATTATTAAATGTTGAAATTTCTTGTAGAAAAGGCAGCCCCCGACGGATATTCCTCGGTCGAGGGTTTTTTGAGTTATTTTGTTCTTTATCGATTAAATTACCGTCGTGGGTATTTTTCAAAATTTTTAATTTTGTTTATTTTTATTTCAGACTTTTTAGAGAGTATATACGGCTTATAATTTAATGCATTAAGCTACCCTACCATGAACATATTTCGGAAAACAGAATTGTAATCCGATATTTCGTTTTGATTATATTGCAACTTTGTTTTGCACTAATATTGTGGCGCCCCCTAGTGAGTTACAGCAATGACACCTGTCTAAAAACATGCACCTATCAAACACAAACTCGTTATTGAAAACCGCATCAAAATCGGATCATTAGTTTAGAAGATAGGAGGGAACATTAACTTTGCACAAATGCACACACAAACAAACTCACAAACAAACATCTCTCACCCCAAACGCTCCGCTCCGTCATGGGTAAAAAGTAAAAACCTATCTGTGTTTAGCTTTCTATTATTTAATTCTCGATGTTTTCAAAAGCGCTGTTTGGCGCTTGATGTCGCATTTTGTCGTCGCCTCGTCATCAGTCGTTACGGAAGTGTCAAAACTTTTAAAACCATCAATATCTCTTTCCACTATCGCTTGCGGAAAAAATTCTTCAAGGTGACGAGATAGTTACACTTGTTTACGCGAATTTTGAAGATAGGAAATCGAACGTACTTAGCATGTGATATGTGGGATAAGATAGCCACCCAAAACCTTACCTGTAAGCTATTAATTAGGCTTTATTTGTCAATGTATTAAAAAACCCAGTATTTAGGTACCTATCTACCTAATTCTATTTGCGTACGTAATTTCAAAATTTGGCTCTGTTTAACTACTCAAGTAGTTTTTATTTAACTACTTAAGTAGGTAGTTAACTTCTGAAAATTATCGACTATCCATCAATCAGGATTACCGGCTATCTGATATTACCTATATCCTTATACGACTTCATTCGCGTGATCTCTTCATATCTCACGAGACGTATACAATAAGTATACTTAGCATATTATATAAAACTTGCATTAAACAAGATACAGGGCTTACCCAGGCAGCAAACGCTTTCTGTGCCAAATTCCATTAATATCCGTTAATAGTTTTTACATCGAAGACATTTGTGGATGTAAGCTGGGTATAGTAAAGTTGCTACCTAAAGGTACTATGAGTATAATATCATTAAGAAGGCTCACTCCATCGGATTATCTTTGAGGAGGTTTGGCAAATCCAGAAAACGTATGTTCGCTTGTAGACTTGTAGTGAAGTAATAGGAAATTTACCCATGCACGTTATTTTTCGATTTTGAACCGACGCCAAACAAGAATTACCGATGTGTATAAACTGTCAGTCGGTACGAAGCTTGTTACAAAATATTTAGAGATATAAAGATGTCATAGAACGACTACAGAATCACCTATCAAATAGTTTGCATATAAACTAACGTGCTGCTTTTAATTGAACTAGAGCAGGTTTCCCGATTTGTGATACGGAAACCTTATGAGCATTTATTACCGCCTCATGCATATCACGTGTACCTATCCAACTATTTCATGTTACTATTTCTTCATCAGAAATTACCAAAATGGTACATCTTAAAAGATTAATGGCGATCAAATAGTCCCCTATTTCACCCTTTTTCAAATAATTGTAAGTGCTTAGTATAGCCATGGTTATAGCCTAAACTACCACCTTGTATACCTATAAGTACTTATTTGCTTACCTGACGATTGCACCAAGCCAAGCACTTGCAATATTACTTCGTGGACAAATGACAATTTTATCTAAAAATATTTAGATTTGTACATAAAGCTTTTTGTGTTATAGTTAATATTAATACTACTTAAAACTTAATTATTTGTTTTCGTTTAGTTTCAAGTCTTTGCAGTAGTGTTCGACTGAAATAAAATATAATTTAACAAAGTTGAACACAACTCTTGAATCTCTTTACAATGATGTATCTGCTGTTGATTTGTGAATAAGGATCTACCATATCTCATATGTATGCATTTCTGTGACAAAATTCCGAGCGTTGCTTTATTTTTGGGTCTGCCCCATTATTTCATATACTTACAAATGTGTACTTAACAGTTTATATAATTTAACTACAGCTACTTATATAAACTAGAAAAACCCAAATCTAACCTATTTTTGGACAAATCTGTGAAAATCGTCAAAAGATATCTGAGTAGAGCTCTAATATAGTTCATCTTTGTGGAACTCGCTAAATGCTCTTGCACACTTGAGTGTTTTTCATTGACACCAGGAGCACGATACTTGTATGATGCTGACGATTTATATCGTAGGTACTAACAAATAAGTAGAAAAGCAAACGCAAAATATTTTGTTGTTTATTTGGATTTGGTGTAAAGTATATACCCATTTTGCAAATAAAAAATCGTGAATAAACATATTCGGTAATATAATCATCTAATATACATTATAAATAAAATATGACATGACTTCCTATTTGCAATTTTGTCATTGATTAAACTGAGTCAAGTAAGTAGATATATTTTTATCGTCCTTAATAATGTTTTCAAGGGCATAGAGCATAACTGAAAACGTGTAAACGTTTGCGACATTACATTGAAAAATTTATGAATAACATCAATCTCGAAGATTGCGTCAATCAATACGTAGCTGCTAGTTAAGGTAGCGTCTCAGGCGTCAGTCGTCTGTTATGTTACTTACCTAACTACGGTAAACGGTTTGTAGAGATAGTTTAACTTTTTACTGACGCGAAAAATTTTGGCACTAGACCAGATGACTTAGAGAAATGTAAAATTGTTGAAAAGTGCAAGAGCGCAGCTTACAGAGGTACCTACTTAGGTAATGTCGTCAAATGTTGTCCTGCGCTGGCGCATGGCGCAGCGCCGCCGTGCTCTAATTAGCGGCGGCCGCCACAGCGCTTCGCTATGGCCTTTTCATGGCTCTGCGCACATTTCTTTACAACAAATGCAAATAAACTTGTGAGAAATTGATTTTAAACACTGTTTACAACCATGAACCTGTGCTCTCAAAATAAAAACCTACATAATAACTAAATGACACTTTTGCTTGAAGCCTATAACTACAGTAATTACTACGTAACTAACTAAGTAGGTATTTGTTTATCATATTCTGCTACTTATAGCAAAAATCGAATCTGTTATGATAATAATAAATGACGATGTCCTTCAAACTGATTTACTGAAATGACCTTAAATATATTGAGCGGAATGTTAATATGTATGTTACGGGCAATGTGATTAATTGGGCATTATGCATAATGCCCGGGCATTATGAATAATGCCCAATATAAGCGGGCAATGTGATAAATACTATGCAATTAATGAAATTGCCCGGGCATTATGCATAATGCCCGTCACCTATTGGGCAGAGTGATAATAAACTTGTTTCAGTACTTTTTTTGTTTTACAATGAAACCTTATTTCACCTTAACCTAACTGAAAGTCAAATAAATGTGTAGGTATTATGAAACTTAAAATTCTCATCATTTCTTCATAGGTTAAGTTGGGTTTTAGTTTAGGTTAGGCCATTCTGGACTCTGATTGGTCAAAGGGTGACATGCGCTGGTTTCCCTAAAATACTTCCTAAATCCCTAAAATACTACTTCCCTAAAATATGTGGAAAGGGTTGATGGCTGGCACATGCGTTGAGAGTTGAGACCAGGGTACCAATTCTCTTAAATTAAGTTAAGCGACCATACTATAGCCAACAGATAAATATTCTACAGCAATAGGTCACAAATTTGGTATTCTCTTATGTGCCACGAAATAGTCGATTAGTAGTCGATTAGTAGTCTCTAGAGGGCTTTGTCATTCATTTGTCTTTGCGAATGATTTAGTTGTCGATGTTGCCAATATTTAATAAAATTATTGTTCGAAGAAATTGATCAACCGATTGATAGATTTTTTTCGACCTAGAATAAGCTTAGACATACTTTAAAATACAGAATATTTATTTCTATAAGATTTACATGCATTTTTTGCATAAATTGCACGTTAATTTTCGAAAAAACACCGAAATAGTGTTTGGGTGACCGAACGACTGAACGACGGACGACCGAACGAAATGCCATTAGAGAACAACTGTCAAATAGCGAAGAGAATACCGTTTGGAACTGCCACTCATGTGACATTGCGGAGTAGAATACCAAATAAAGCGTAAAGTAATAAAATGTACGGCCGATCGCTGTCCACTGTCAACTTATCTGTTAAGAGAATACCAAAATGTGTCATTTCATACAATTCACATTCTAGAGAGACACCATTTTTCATTTGGTAATTAAGAGAATACGGGCCCAGGGCCCTAATATATATTCCAACTATATGTGTGAAGGTGTTGCTGTGATGGCCGGGTCATGTACCTATGCGGATTCTATCAAGCTAAGCATTTCACTTTTCAGCTTTCCATTTACTTATTTACCTATACCTTGTTCTTGCTTGCTTGCCTTACTTTTTCCTGGATATTGTGGGGTCAAATTTTTATTATTTATTTATGGATAGCTGTTTTGAAATATTAATTTGATTATATGTTTCTGTGTTTATGCCTGAGATTTGTAAAACTTAAATTAAAAAGAGCAACCCTACAGAGTTTCTTGCTAGGTTCTTCTCTGGGGAAACTGCACTCTTGCGAATCTAGCATTAACTTTAAAAAATGACCCGTCTTAAGTGTTGTCAAAACCTACAGGATTAAATGATTTTCATTTCATTTCATTTCATTTCTGGATTCTGGATATTGCAAGGGCAAAAGAGAATGCTCATGAAGTATGGAACAAATACCAAAGCCCGGCGCAAACAAAATGTATCTCAGTTTATTAGTATAAATGAGTAATGAAATGTCACATAGGGGCCATCGTCCAAATCGGTGGCTAAATGTCGAAAATTGCTTTTGGTATTTTCATAGGGGTTAATTTTATGATTATTTTCCTAAATAAAACTAAGTAATATGTCATTATTTTATTGAGATTGACATACTATCGAAGCATTAGAGCAATTAGGTTAGGTGAGGTTTTAGGAAAAGTTAGATATCAAGTTAGGTTAAGTTTTAGGTTAGGTTAGGTGAGATTTTAAGTTAGGTCAAATAAGGTTTTAGATTAGGTTAGGTGACGTTTTGGGTAACCTAGGACCTCACCTAACCCTCATGTTACCTAACCTAACCTAACCTGATATCTAACCTTTCTTGAAACCACACTTAACCTAATTGCTTTAATGCTTCAATTGTATTGTTAATCTGAATAAAATAATGAGATATTACTTGGTATAAGAAAATAATCATAAAAATTAACCCCTACGAAAATACAAATAGCAATTTTTGACATTTAGCCACCGATTTGGACAATGGTTCTTATGCTACAGTTTATTACTCATTTATACTAATAAACTGAGATATTTTTCGTTTGCGCCGGGCCTGGGTATTTTTTGAGCATTCTCTTTTTTATTATTTGTTTATTGATTTAAGCTCTAATGAAATGTAAATTTTAATTTTTGTTTCTGTGTTTTAGCCTAAAAATTTGTAAAACTTAAATTGAAAGGATTAATTGTATTAAAGTACTTAATAACATAACATACGAGATGCCAAATTATTTTTCTACACTACTTCAATAATCTTAGTTGCTTAAAATGCAAAAACCTAAATTCTACCTAAAGCAATGACCTAAAATTTCTAAAAAAATTGTCCACTAATATGTCTCTGACAACGTTTCAAAAATTTGGCGACTTTAGAACTATCGCAACCTACAATTATCAAGTTAACGGACTATTATTATCAAAAAAATTAAATAGCACAGTTTTGATAGTAATTAATCACATTGCCCAATACAGCTGGGCATTATTCATAATGCCCGGGCATTATGCATACTGCCCGCATTAATCACATTGCCCGTAACATGTAGATATCATTAGTAGTTTGTCGCTTAAGTTTCGGTCGGAAAATTGTGTTTGAAGGAAGACATTATACTTAGCTGATTATCATAGAGCGAATAACTACTTATGAGCTAGGTATGTTATTTGGTCAATAATTATACTAAAAAAGCACACCTTAGCCGAATGTTAAAACCTAATTCGAAATGTGTTATATGGTTAAGAACTCATCATGTATGGATATGTAGAGATGTGTTTATACTAGATTATTTAAATGAACCTACATGGGGCTGGTGCTTTTACAGACGGAGGCTAGTGAAGATGAACTTCGACTGGATGAGGAGATGGACCGGGTCGTGTGGGGTGAGGGTTCCTCCGCCCAGCGTCTGCCACCCAATGCGCAGCCAGTTCGAGACGCCGCTGCACCACCGCCCTACAGAGAATTAGGTGATGGACGTTACTATATGCAATAACAAGTACCTACTTTACTTGTTATTGAATATATTTATTTGAAATGGTATAACCTACCAGTTTATTACATACCTACACGCAGTCTTAGTTGGTGTTTAATCATATAAGTAGGTAGGTTTTATATGGTATGAAATATGAATGTTAAATAACATGTTAAATTAAAAAATAATTACAATAATATCTAGTCACTTGAACAGTTTGTGAATTAAAAGGGAGAGACTAATTTGTATTTTAAATATAGTTTTCAATATTACTTCATAGGCGAAGGTGATGACTCGCAAGTGTCACTGTCATCAGGAGTAGCAGGAGTTCCCGACACACAGGTACCGTTGCACATCTAGCAATGTTCTTGAATTTTATGTAATTATGATTTCGTCTCAAAAGGTTGAGAATTATGTTTGTTGATTTACAGTCGAGTGAAGAGCGCCACGTCCAATTCGGCGGCCGCAGTCCCGACAGTCCTGACCCCCTCGACGATGACAATGACGAGCGTCGAGATCAGCGTAATGCGTGAGTTTATGTCCTCATTTTAACGAAATAAATTTTTAGCAAGTTTTATTCAGATTACCTATACAGGGTGTAACAGAAAGGGTATATAAAGCCGAAACACAGCGATAGTCCTCATGAAACTGAACAACTTTCCCCAAGGAACATGGGTCGTAACTATTTATAATATCAAGCTTTAAATAAGTACCTAGTATTGTACTCGTACTTCAGCGCTTCACGACTGAAAGTTGTGAGATTAAAAAATATGAAGATTTTGACATATAGGTAGGTAGATAAGTAGGTACCAATATTTTTTTCGAAATGGTATAGTAGTGCAAGTAGGTGATAATGATAAATAATGTATTTCAATATTGTAACAAGCTCTAATTTTGTATTTAAGAACATGTTTTGGAAATAGAGATAATATCGACAGTTTTCTGACCTATAGCCAAGAAATAAGTAGGTAATTGGTAGGTACGTGTACCTATTGGGTCGATATCGCTACTATACAGAAGTCAGTACTGGTAGTGTGGATTATGTGCCTAGTTGCCTACTATAATAATTATTGTTCGATCCAAGAATCGGGCAACGCGGTAGGTACAAGTGAGTACGATAGAGCAAACGTGCGACGTGGCACGGAAGTGTCACCTGGTACGACAGACAGAAATAGTCTTGTCGCGTGACATTGGCATTGTCTCGGACGACGCCGCGGCGAGCGCTTGACAAGGGCGCACTCCCGGGCGAGTAGCGCGCCGCGCTGCGCGGCCCTGCGGCCCCTTCCGACGCTCCGCTCCAGGGTTGAGCCGGGCTCGCACAGCTAGGAGCCCTTGTCCGCCATGCCGGTCACGTACGCGAGCGCCTCCGAGGCGCAGCACCAGCGGTGAGTGCTCGTGCCTGGCCCGCAGCACTTATACCACTTATACACTCTCCAGATAGTTTCTTATTCATTCCAGTACATCATCTACGTCAATTCACGGCCATTCGCTGACTCCAACAGTGGTACTTAGCCCAAAAAAGTACCAACTCACTTACATAGACACACGTAACCATCTACATCGGTGACGGAAAATATGGAAAGTACTAAATACGAAATACAATGTACTGAAACTATTTGAAAATCTTGGCGACGACCGCGACGTCCGCTATCGAATGCATCATACTCGTACCACATTGGCGGTCCATTCCTAGTCAATTGGCTGATCAGATCATCATTTCAAACAAATAGCTATTAATTTAAACTTTACGTATCAGGCAGAACATTATGCTCGGTCATAAGCAACACTCGTCTAAAAAAATGTGCTTATTCGAAATTATTAATTAAATAGCATAAGTTAAAATCTACAAAGAGCTTTGCTCCCACGGGTGTGTGGCGTCGATGTATCCGATCCCGCAAGGGGATTTTAGTTACTGAATAGGTTGATTATGAACTTATGAATAAAAGACTATAATTAAATGCAAACTAAGGTTAGACTTCAATTTACGTTAATGTCGAAACTGTAACTTCAGTTACTTCCTTAGAACTTATAACTTGATTAAAGAAACAAGAAGCTAAGTGCGAGTCGGGTGCGCGTACGAAAGACTCAGTAGGTGGCATGCTTGTTAAAAAAATATCTAAGTAGGTATATACGTTTATTCATTTCAAACTCAATATGAAATTTAATTTTAATCTATAGGCAATGAATTGTTCCACAAATTCGGTATAAATAATATATCCGCGACAGTTTTAATATTCCAACTACGAGCCCTAATGGGCTCTAATGGCGTGGCGATCCAATTTGTAATCAATAAATTATTAACTTATTGCCGTTCACATTGGACATTACTTTTTAACTTTTACTTGCTTTTTAAACGACTTCAAAAAAAAGGAGGAGTTTCTCAATTCGACCGTATATATATATTTTTTTTTATGTGTGTCCACGCAAAATTTCGTCGTTTATGAACCGATTTTGATGATTCTTTTTTTGTTGAAAAGTCCCATGGTAAGGAAACCAGGATCTGATGGTGGAATCCTGGAGAAATTGAGGGAAACTCTCGAAAAAACTGTATTTTCGACTAGTCTGTTTCTTATGTTTCTTTACACAACTTCGTCCTCCATGAACCGATTTTGATTATTCTTTTTTTGTTGAAAAGGGGGTATCCCAAGGGTGGTCCCATGGTAAGGAAACCAGGACCTGATGGTGGAAACCTGGAGATATCGAGGGAAACACTCGAAAAAATTGCATCGCGACTAGTGTGTTTCTTAATATTATGCAATAATAAGAATTTTAAAGCCCTAATATTTAATGAGGGTCTGACGTTGACCTGATGATGGAGCGGAAAGGCAGTCGAGGGAACTCGACAACGGTTTACAGCAAGTACTTTGTGTTTGGGCTTGATTAACTTATATTATTGAGACCTTTCATCTAAATGGGTTGTGACTGTTATTAGGGGTCTGATAATGAAAATGAAGGACAGTCAAGGGAAACTAAAAAATATGAAATAAAACATTTTTGCCAAAAAAGAAACAACTTCAAAACGGAAACTAAAAAGTTTGAAATAAATTAACTTGTACAGACAATTTCGAGTTTATAAGTGATTAAAAGAAACATAAACAATTAAATAATTATGTCTTTAAAATTTTTGAAGACGGTGCCACCTGTTTCCTTGAGATGTGAAAAAGATTGATTTATAAGTACCTATATTACCTATATCTAGTTATTGTTTTACTTGGCACCGTCTTCAAAAATTTTAAAGGCATAATTATTTAATTGTTTATGTTTCTTTTAATCACTTATAAACTCGAAATTGTCTGTACAAGTTAATTTATTTCATACTTTTTAGTTTCCGTTTTGAAGTTGTTTCTTTTTTGGCAAAATTTTTTTTACTATAACAACTGGTACCTACTATTCACATGTTTTTGCATCGTTACCTATACACCTATCACTCTAAGTAGTTATATTTATGTAAAAGCACAAACACCAGCGATCCAGTAAAATAGTTTATTTACCAACCCCATCTGACATTTGCTAATACGTTACCGATATTTTTAAAAGCGTGTTTATTGCAATTACAATATTTACAATGGGATTTCCTACGCACCTTACTGACGGACGACCTTTACAAATCGTCCCAGGATTACGCCAAAAAGCACTTGGATTATTTATAATAACAATTCGTATAATGGGATTTATTTAAAGCTATCATGTTTCTTCTATTTATAATATACTTACTCGTATCTGGGTAGCAATTCCGCTAAATTAAGTTAAGCGACCAAACTATAGCCAACAGATAAACATTCGACAGCAATATGTCACAAATTTGGTATTCTCTTAAGTGCCACGATTAATAGTCGATTAGTAGTATCTAGAGGGTTTTGTCTACTGTCAAATAGCGAAGAGAATACCGTTTGGAACTGCCACTCATGTGACATTGCGGAGTAGAATACCGATTATAGCGTAAAGTAATAAAATGTACCGATCGCTGTCCACTGTCAACTTTTCTGTTAAGAGAATACCAAAATGTGTCAATTCATACAATTCACATTCTAGAGAGACACCATTTTTCATTTGGTAATAAGAAGAATACGGCCCCTGAGGTATCCTAGGCTAGATTGGTAGTTATTTATTCTTTTTTATAATGTTACCAACAAAATACTTACGAGTACATTTACTGTAATTTAATTATACATAGGTACTTATTAAGTGTTTACGAAGGGAGGTACTTGGATAAAAGGGTTAGAATAGTAGGGTACGGCAGTTTGAAGATTTTGCGCTGTAGGTATAGAAATCCCAAAAGTGTATACCTACTTATGTAAAACTTTAACACGATCAGTGCGAAACAGGGCTTAAAACACCCTGTCCGTGTCTCGTCTTTGTAGCGGTAAGAAAAAACTTGAACTTCTCTGTCGTGCGGGAGGCATAACTTCCATTTGGTTCAGAGTAGGAGAGAGATAACTATAAGTTTGTGATGTGCTATTGATTCCTAGTTCCATGGTACATCAACCTTAACGCCGGGTTTGTTAGGCCTCGTGCCGCACTGAACAAATAATTTACTAACACAGTGCGCAACGAGGTTGCGAACACCTCGTATCCCAACGCACCTCGTACAGCACTTTACGCTAGCTTCATGCGGTTAGTGTTGTGCAACGCATTCAAAGCTGCGCACGCAATAAAGTGACAAATGATGTCGTAGTCATGGCTGAAACCCTGGAAGACCTCGGAAAAATGCTCGATGACCTCAGCAGAGCCTCTCAACAAGTGGGTCTTAAAATGAACATGGAGAAGACGAAAATTATATCGAACTCTCATGTCGCACCCACTCCAGTAAGAGTAGAAAGCTCTGCGCTCGAAGTTGTTGACCAGTACGTTTACCTAGGACAAGCAGTCCAGTTAGGTAGGTCCAACTTTGAGAAGGAGGTGCCTCGACGAATCCAGCTCGGCTGGGCAGCGTTTGGGAAGCTACGAAACATTTTCTCGTCCAAAATACCGCAGTGTCTCAAGACAAGCAGTGCGTGTTGCCAGTGATTATTGCCTACCATGTTTCAATGAAAAACACCAATAAAAGGAATACAATTAAATAAAATCGATATTTTTTTCCCATCACTAAATAATATGTAAAACTGCCATTCTTCAGTGCGATACGGGATATATTAGACCCCACATTTTATTTTATCTATAGAAACTAAACTAATTAATCTAACCACGGGCGGCGGCAGATTTAGATAGATTATTTCAATGTTAATAATAATCACGACCAAAAGTCGTCCTCTACGTCTTTTTTGGCCCCAAAAAGAGGATTTTTGTCTTTTACGGGAAGTGGGGTTTAATATGCCTCGTGCCGCCACAACCTCTTGTATAGTACAAGGTTTAAAATGACCCGTAACGCAGTAATGGAATGTACAGATAAATCTGTGCCGCTCGGAACGTATTAATACTTGTTCTGCAAAAAATTAGATGGGTAGATGATTTGTCTCGACAGACTTTTTTTGTTAAATCATTAGTTGTCGACGATGATATACTGGCCTCATCATTGCTATAAATACACAAGTAAAAAACTTAAATAGAAATAAAAACTTTAAGAAGTTGTACTTCCTGTACAATATTATAGGCGACGCGGTGAATTCCTTGAATGATGTTCAATATTAATTTGTAATCATTTCAATTTATTAGACATGCTGTGCACTTGTACTTTAGACATTGATGTCTTGTTAGTAGCGGGACTGAGTATTCCTTGTTAATAAATAAAAATAGAAGTGTCAACGCGTACACACGTGATTCACGCGACAGCATACGTGGCGTAAATTTTCCATGCATTTTCATGTTGTTCATACTAAATTTGGTGGCATTTTATAAAGTGTCCTCTGAAGATTCAAAACTATAAAATTTCTCTAGATTAAAGAAATGCATTACTTCATGCATGACATGCCGGTATTTTCCCCTTAGGTCGATAGATCTGCAATCTTACTAGAAACATCTAGTGGACGTGATGGGCCGAAGGATTTTACTGTTATAATGTTGCTACTTGGAAAACAATGCTATGCTTACGTGAAACATAATTCTAAAAAGTAATATTTCCTACAGGGAAAACATGAAATAGCTTACCGTTAAGTATCGGTAAATCAGAATGTTTACTTCAATAGAGAGAGATATTGTGACTTCAACCTAATTACCTTAGACATGACGAAGTTCCAGACATGGTCATTTGTAGTATCATGTAAAATAAAAATTTCTGAGTTACCTGCAATTAAGACTACTGAATTCATGAAGTTCTATTTCTGAGGACCCACAACACCTTAGGACTGCGTGCGTCTGTCTGAGTTTATATAACACTCCTAAACAGCCGAGACTCTATAATTTAAAACATAAATTGCTGAAAGGTAAACTATGCAAGTAGTTCTGATATGTTATTGTTTGGAAATAAATATGTACCTAGTTACATGCCACACCACACACATAATAACATTTCAAAGTAAAACATTTATTACTTTTTTATTACAGTACACTGCAAGTTTTAAATCAACTATGAGTTACCGGCTTGTATTTAATGAACTGGCAATTAAAATAAAAGAAAATTGATCAATGTATTAATAAAGATCTGACAAAAAATGTAAATCTATAGGTAGGTATAAAAAATATTAATTTAAGTAACTTTATTTTTATTTTTCCAGTTCGTAGCTATCATTTCTGTAACCAATATCGACTACCATAACTACCTACTTATCTAAGTGTTAACCGTAGCAAAATCTCACAAGGTTGTACTTAAAGTATTTAGCCCTTTCAAAATAAAAGTATGTTAGCAGGTCAATCAATGACCCGATATTTATGTAGGTACCTATTGCATGGATAAAAATCTCATATTTTGTATAAGTAGATACCTAATTTATTTATTTTTTCTAAATATAAATAACAAGTAAATAATTAGGTGTCTTTATAGTTTGCTAGTCTTTTCTATATAACCTTAAGGTGCATCCACATCGAGTTTACTCTATGCGTTAGAGAAACTATAGGTAGGTACTCGTATCTACAAAAACAAATGTCGTGAGTGAACAAGTAGGAGTTGCAACTTGGCATATTATTATGCTATTTTAATGTGCGTATGTCTAAGGCATCTACACAACATTCCTTCTCAGTTTTTTTTTAAGGTTTACTATGCCAAAGCACAGATTACTAAATAGTTACTACGTAAGCCCGAGTTTGTCCGATAGGTACGTCTGAACGTTTGGAACTTCATATACTTACTTTTCGTCATTACAGTTTATACTCGTTGTTTAATAGATGAATTTAATAAATTTAAAATGAACTGGACAATCGCTTACTAAGTAAAAATATCTAATCGCAAGAGTAGTTTCAGCATCTAGGGAGTTGAGTTGAAGTCTACATTCTTCTGAAGTCTGGATCCTTCTAGTAGGCAAATCTGTAATAAGATGTTTTGTAAGCATTACATAAATATGAGTAGTTAATATGTGAAATGCTTTTATAAAAAGCGCAACAAAAATACTCAGTGTGGATGCAACTTTATGCAGGTAACTACTTAATATGTTACAGTTCTGAATACGTAGGCACTCCGGCCGGTCTAGGTTTTCAAAGTTCAGTCTGAGTTTATAAGTCGTCGTGTGCGGTAGTAATTGCACTAGCCAGTGGAAAAGGCTCTCATGCATGCATAAATAGTTCAGGTGTGACTTTTAATTGCAATCAATATTATTACGTAGTCAGGCCATAAGTTCCGTCACACACTTCAAATTACAAATTTAGAACGCGACTGAAAAAAAAAATTAAAGGCATTCAAAATTTGAATATTTTAACAATATATTAGCGTAGTTAATCTGTGATTCTCTTCATTTTTGAAAATGGAGTGGACGCGGTAAGAAGACAGGGTCGCAGTAATTGCTTTGCACCGTTGCGGTTACGCGCCAACTACGATTTTTAATTTGCTGAAAAATTTGAAAATTACGTTGAGGTTCGTTTACCGTACTATCAATCGATTCAGTGAAGATTCTAGTTTAGAAGATAAACATAGGAGCAGTTGGCCTCGCACAGTTCGGACGCCAGCGGTCGTCAATGCAGTGAAGGCGCGCACAAAGAAATCCGGTGCGTAGGCAAAAAATGTTAGCTCTATAGATAGGTCTAAGCAGAACCACGGTAAAAAGTATGCTAAATGAAGACCTGAAACTGCCTGCTTATCGAAAAAAACAGCACATTACCTTAATGAACGTCTTAAAAAAATTAGACTAGAAAGATCGCGAGCCTTGCTAAAACGGTACGCAGGAAAAAAATACTGCGAAATTCTGTTTTCGGACGAAAAAAATTTTAATGTCGAAGAAAGTTACAACAAACAAAATGATAAAATATACGCACACAACAGTGAAGAAGCGAACAGACGTGTCCCACGTGTTCAGCGTGGTCATCATCCTTCCAGTTTCATGGTTTGGCTTGGAGTCTCCTATTTTGGTGTCACCAAGATGTATTTTTGTGATAAAGGAGTAAAAACCAGTGCACTAGTATATCAAAATACAGTCCTAACAAAGGTTGCGGAACCTCTTTCTAAGACAAAGTTTGAAAATAGGCACTGGGTGTTCCAACAAGATTCTGCGCCAGCTCACAAGGCAAAGAGCACACAAAACTGGTTCGCCGCACGCGACATTGACTTCATAAGGCACTAAGATTGGCCCTCCTCCAGCCCAGACTTGAATCCCTTGGATTATAAAATATGGCAGTATTTAGAGGAGAAGGTCTGCACTAAACCTCATCGAAATTTGGAGTCTCTCAAAGCATCCCTGATTTAAGCAGTGGCCGATATTGATATGGACGTCGTGCGTACGTCTATTGATGACTGGCCTCGTAGATTAAAGGCGTGCCTCAAAAATAAAGGAGGTCATTTTGAATAATTTAATTGTTATTTTAATCTATATTTTTTTTACCTTTCATTTGATATGTTTTAACATTGTCGTACATATTTCGTTGTGTTATTTATTACACTTTTGTCATGTGACAGAACTTATGACCCGACTACGTATAATACACGAGGTAAAGGTCATGTCAACGTTGCTATATTAAGGTAAAGTAACGATAGTGTACGTGTACCTACCTACTCGTATTATTAGTTGCACTGAAAGCGAAGCAGGCTTTCTGAATTATCCTTCAGGATTTTATCATTAAAGATATTTTAAGCAGTATCGGTCTCGGTTGTAGGTACATAAAAAACATAAATAATTATTAATGCCAGAATTTCGCTCCCGATAACCAGACCGACACAGACACGCGTAAGTCCAATCGAATTGAAGATAGTCGAAGTTAACGTAGATGTTGTGTTGTCGTAGACGTCACCTGCACCCGCACAAGTCCCGTAAATACTCCCTGCAAGAAGGAGGGCGCCGGGTGTCCACCGGTACGACGCCCGGCTCACCGCCCGCCGAGGACGAGCCACTCGCCGAGGAAGCGCACGCGCACCGCAGCGATGAAGCACGCACCCCTGCACGACACCGACTACAACAACATCGGGTACCTACTTAGTTTACAAAATCTAGCTAGGCCTTTTTCAAATTTAGGCGTTTTTGTCACGCAAGTATTAGCGCTTCATTATGGGAATCAGACTTTTAAAGGCTTTGAGCACTGTGTCGTGGTGGAATAATCTACACTTGGGTAAATATGTCTGAAAATGGGACAATTCGTAGACAATGTTTTTGGCGACGAATCTACCTCTAAACAAAAGACTTATAGTAAGTATTCACAAAGATGCTTATTCGTTTTAAGCCCCATTCTTAAACTAGAAGGAAATTATAATGCCAGACATGTAATAGCCGAAATTAATTAAAAGTGTAATAATATTTTGTGTAATTTCTAGGGATCGACAGTGCACGTAGGACGCAAAGACGGAGGAGACAAGGTTCAGAACATACTCCCTGACTCGACGTATAAGAAGATGTATGACCACAGTCCGCACTCGGTAACTATAAATTATTGGATTTGCGTTTGTAAAATTAGATTCTGGTCTTAGACTTTTTCTTTTTTTATTTCAGTAGATTTTATTTGGTTAATCTTTTTTGAAAAATAAATAAAACAAAAGTTATTTGAAGAAGCTAACCCAAAATAAGTATAAGTTTAAGTATGTAATAAAACTATTTTGCGTGTCAATTTCAGGTTTTCGTACAACTAGACGAGCTGCTGGCGGGTGCAGACGGAGAAGCGGAATGGCAAGAGACGGCTCGGTGGATCAAATACGAGGAAGACGTGGAGGAAGGGTCCGAGCGCTGGGGCCGACCTCATGTCGCATCGCTTTCATTCCACTCTTTGCTCAACTTGCGGCGATGCCTCGAAACGGGCGTCGTGCTGCTGGACCTCGACGAGAAGGATCTGCCCGGCGTGGCGTACCGGGTGGTGGAGAGTATGGTCACCGAAGGGCTCATAGAGGAGGACGACAAGCCTGTGGTGATGCGGTCGCTGCTGCTGCGGCACCGCCACGTGCACGAGGACCGCGGTTTCCGGTTCTCCATCAGCGGCGCCGGACGTAAACAGTCCTACACTAGTCTACAGGTACGTTTAAACTTTTCACAATAGTATGTCTCTTTACCTATAGATATTGGTAGTCTTCTTCATGAGGAAAATACTCATGAAGAAGACTACCAATAAAAAAGTGAAAGTGTTTCGATAATTATCTATCTAAATATGATATGGGTAGGTTAATATGGCTTCATTTCCTAAAAGATTTTTGTGGTACTTCGAAAGAGAACCGACATTATACAAGAATGAATGGTGTTTATCGGGTACTTTCTTCTGGCGATATCTTTTAGCGCAGGTATGTGTATTACTGAAATACACATAAGTAGATATAAAAATATTATTTTGAATGATGTTGTGTAGGTAGAAGGTTCCGCCGTGTTAAGACTGATTGGTACTCGTAGGTAAGTAAGTTATGTCTACCTATCTTTTCAATGTTATCTAATGATACTGATATTGGTATCAGGGCTGCACCCTTCGAAGGTTAAGGTTTTAAGAAATCGCAAAACAGATAATATTAGGGAACATTAAAGGAAATGTCAATGAAAAACAATTCTTAAAAGGCTAAAAAGGCACAAACGTAAAGTTAGCATGAAGTCCAAGGACCTTAGCAAAGGTGAGCGTAAAAAGGTGCAGGTACACATTGGTGATGTGTGCAGTCGCTGTGGATGGAGGAGGGCGGCGCAGGCGGGGTGGGCGGCGCGCGCTGTTCGCTGTGCTCTGCGGGCAGCGGCGCGGGCGCAGTGCGACAGGCCGCCGGAGCCGCCTTCTGTCGCCGCCACAGCACGCACCTCATGCTGGCCAGGAGCCCTCACGTGCGCGCCACTCGTCTGCCTTTCCACTCGCCACGCGTTCTTTATTCTGCAAAGCGTTAGCTACATCTACACTTCATTTCATCCCGATCACTCGCTCTTATAGGATTGCCAGGTGTAAGAATCGGCCAGTTATAAATAAAATGAATTCGATGCCTCTAATAGGAACGATTTAGTTACGCATTTATGTGTTTTATGTATATGCGTATTTACGGCTTCCAATTGTAATGAAATAATTGTTTTTAACGATCTTGATTAGATTTGATTATTATTACTCACTAGGTATTATACATTACATACCTATTAGCGTTTTTAATCGACCTACGTGTTGTAAACGCTATTAGCTACTTATATTGATAGATTAAAATATCTCCCTATGGGATATTTTTCTAGTCCTTCTATAATAAATCTAAATCCGTTTGCCGCCATGTTTATTTGTAAAAGAACCTTCTTTATCTAATTGTAGGCACTACTTATATTCGAAAGATTTTAATTTGGAAGTAGGTACCTACCTACTTTGTTTCTAATAGTGCACCTGACGATCCCGAGGGGTGGAAAGTTTATCTCAGTCATATCAGTAGTTTCAATCCCATCTATTACGAGTAGAATAGCACTCATTTTGTGTGTAATGAATTTTACCTTCTTATTAATTAGTTTGTGTTCATGACAACACTTTTCATCGCGATCGTCATTGCATGCTTCAAGTATTTGAAATATTAAAAAGTACCTAGTTGAAAAAATCACCCAGGTAACTTAGGTATCGGTATATTATTATTCCTATCAACAAAAATCTTTACACAAATTGAATTTTGAGTGTGTGTTGTGTGTTAATAAATACCTTTACGGTGTTTATCGATTTGGATTTTTCATGATCATTTTGTTTGCGCATGGAAATAAGTAATGCTCTAGTGTGTTTTTTCTAAATAAATGTAACGTGAGGGCAGCAAGGCTCTATATCAATGAATTAATATATATATTTATATATATTTATTTATTATTATTATTATTATTATTATTATTTTTTATATGCTGTGTCAGTTGGTTGGATGAATTCGTTTCATGACACGAATTAGCCATTTATGCGGCATATTTTGGTTTTTGTTTGTTAAAATCTCTGACTGGGACAGATAGCAAGATAGTTCGTAATAATATTGGGTTTCTGTTTGGAGAAACACTGACGTAGCTACCGGAAAGCCAGATGCCACTAACATAAATAATATATTCTTAAATTGAATCACAGAATTTGGCGGAAGCAAAGCGGAGACGCAGCTCAGCTGCGCTATCGCCGTCGGGGCTCGGTGCAGTCGCCGCCGCGGCGGAGGCACGCAAGAAGTCGTCTGCAGCCGGGTTGGAGCTACGCGAGGTGGAATATTTGGCAGCGGCAGCTACTCAAGGCTCGCAGGATGAACTACGACGACCACACAATGATTCCATCATGAAACGCATTCCCGGTGACGCAGAAGC
Organism: Anarsia innoxiella; assembly: GCA_947563765.1. NCBI lineage: Eukaryota > Metazoa > Arthropoda > Insecta > Lepidoptera > Gelechiidae > Anarsia > Anarsia innoxiella. The sequence continues at coordinate 8,419,712 of OX387390.1, forward strand.
GACCACAGTACTAGTAGGCGCGGTTGGATTCCTCGAACAACCAACCATCGCATTTGTGCGTCTGGCACAGGGTATTCTTATGCCTAGCATTACGGAAGTGCCGGTGCCAGTACGTTTCATGTTCGTTCTCCTAGGACCGCCTGGCGCGGATCTTGACTACCATGAGGTAGGTCGTTCCATTTCGACGCTTATGTCGAACCCTTCGTTCCATGATATTGCTTATAAAGCGGACGACCGACGCGAGCTTCTGTCTGCGATCAACGACTTTCTGGATGATTCGATAGTGCTCCCACCCGGAGACTGGGACAGACAAGCACTGTTGCCACTAGACGAACTCCGCGCTAAGAGTGCGATGATCCGGAGACGTAAACATGATGCCTTGGAGCGTAAGCGCGCCGCAGCAGCACCGGCTGCCGTACCGCTGCCCGATGAGAAGAAAGCGCTCCTGGCGGCAGAAGCGGGGGGCGAGCCGCCTAAGGAACCTGATGACCCTCTAGCTCGCACTGGTCGCCTGTTTGGTGGTAAGTGTTTACAAATATTTTTTTATTAAATAAGTTTTCAAACTACCTTAGAGCTAATTTTTCAATGGTAAAAGTAAGTATTTTCACTGTCGATTATTTGTCAATCCATACAAAAATTCTAAGAAACTTTTAAATAGCGAAGAACACGAACTACCATTTAATAAAATTTATCAGATGTTTAAAAAATGAGCCATGCATCGTACGAATTTATAACTAATACAGAATATAATTTGCAGGTGTTATCCGTGACATGAAGCGTCGCTATCCGCACTATGTGTCTGACTTCCGCGACGCCCTCAACGGCCAGTGCGCGGCTGCCACCATATTTATGTACTTCGCTGCACTATCTTCCGCCATCACATTCGGTGGTTTGCTTGCTGAGAAAACAGGTTCTCAAATCGGCATTTCTGAGACATTGGTGAGCGAAGTATATATATATGCCTTATTAAAATAACTAACCTACCTACTTAGACGCGTAATAAGCCATTATAGCCATAGATACGTATAACCTTCGTATAACGCTTTACGCCTATTATGAAATTGCTATGCTTAATATGCGGCGGTATATCGTGATTTATTTATTTAAGTACTTCGTTATAAATAAATACCTATATAGTTAACATTTTCTGTAGGTGTTTACTTGCGCTGGTGGCGTGTTATTTGCGCTGATATCCGGGCAGCCCATGATGATCACAGGCGCCACAGGTCCGCTCCTACTCCTCGACCAGTCCCTCTATGATTTCTGTGTCGGTTATAACTTCGATTTCCTTGCGGCGCGAATGTATTGCGGCATTTGGATGGTTGTGATTGCGCTCGCTGTTGCCTCAGTAGAAGGCAGTGCTGCTGTTAAGAAAATTACTAGGTAAGTCGGTATATAAATATAGATATATATCAATTAAGTATAACTTTAAGTCGGTACTGTCAATAACAATCGAACAAAGTAATTCATTAAAACAGTCTTATCTAAACGGTTTGGTATTCCGGAAATAAAGTGTACTACTAGTCTTTTGTCATTTAGGTTTACAGAAGACATATTCGCTTTCCTGATTTCTCTGATCTTCATATCTGAACCGATTACGAACATGATTGGAGTATACCGTGCTCACCCACTGGGCGTGGACTACTGTGCCGGCAATGGAACTGAAGCCAACGCCACCCAGCCACTTGGCAATACTACTCTCGCCTCCAATGCTACCAGCCTGGTCAACACCACAGTTTCTGTTGTTAACGCCACAGTTGCAGGTCCGTAAAATATCTATAAGAATAATCTAATAATTTTAAGTCACTCAACACTCTCCTTTGTAGCTTTTTACCTGGGGTAGTAACTATCTACTTAGTTTCCCTTCCGAGTAGTGGAGGTCTAAAAGCGAGTAATTATTTTATAAATTCACATTGAAAAAAGAAATGATTATTATTGTTTTGTTTTATTGGTTTGTAGGTCCGGCTAAACATTTTGCTATGCTGCCCCAACCTAACACTGCTTTGTTCTGTACAATGCTGACCCTTTCTACTTTCATCATCGCCTACTACCTGCGTATATTCCGTAACGGAAAGTTCCTCGGCCGCAGTGTAAGTATAAATATAATTATTCAGGTTCCTCAATGGCACTTCCTAGTAAAACAGTAAAACGATAATTACTTATTTACTTACTCAGTTGTAATAAATTAAAATAAGAAAGGACAAACGATACTTTTTGATTTTTGATTACGATTCTGATTACGTTTGTATTTCTTAGTTGTTTATTGTAAACAATCTCGTTTGAGAACTAACAAACGTTACACTTAAATCAATCACAATTAATAGGTCAACTATCACTAAGTCTTATCATTTCATCAAACTTTATTTATTTTAGGCAAGACGTGCACTTGGAGATTTTGGAGTTCCTATCGCGATTGTGCTAATGGTAGCAGTATCATGTTTAGTACCAGTGTGGACTGAGACTCTTCGGGTACCTGAGGGCCTAAACCCCACTGCAGCCAGATCGTGGTTGGTTCCCCTCAACCCTGGAATTCAGACTATACCTTTCTGGGCCACGCTCGCTATGGCCCTGCCTGCTCTTATGGTTTACATAATCGTCTTTATGGAAACTCATATAGCTGAGTAAGAATCTATCTTATTTTATTTCTTTTATAGTTAGTTAGAATTTAGTGTGTTTTTGTCGTTCATTACGTTGCGTTTTATTTATCTACGTATAGGTATTTGTATAATTATAGTAGATATGAACAATACAGGCATGCTATGGTATGTCATGATAAAACTCTTGCATTATTAACAAGGAACGATGTCTGTGATGATTGTTAGTTAATACCTACCTATAATACGATGTCTGTGATGATTGTTAGTTAATACCTACCTATCGATGTAACTTTGTGACCTTGGACGAGATATCATAAAATGTCTTATTTTATTATAATAGCTAGCTACTTTTAGAGACGGTTTTGAACATCTTCGATCGATTCATTTAAATATAACTGGACCGGAATAAAATAGGTAGGATGCCAGACAAGATAATTTTAAGATGCCACATTAAAATAGTTCTCGGTCATGTCTATTTACAGTAAAGTAAGTATTAGAGGTACCATACGCAATATGAATTAAGATTTAGCGAACTGAATCGAATGTGTATTAAATACAATTTATAATTTGAATACCTCCCTATTCCAGTCTTTACTTATATCACCTATGCTATGCCTCTATGCTGTTGAATGTAACATGCACAACGATAAGCGAATTTAAGCGCAAAGCGTTTGAAACTATAAGCTATAAGTAACATATGGGCGTTGCGAATTTTAAAACCAATACAACCAACTTCGTTTGTCATGCTCAGTATAAAATATGAAACTCTAATAAACATAGTTATATTTTTTTGTAGACTGATTATCGATAAGCCTGAGCGCCATCTCCACAAAGGAAGTGGCTTCCACATGGATATTGTGATAATGGCAGTGGTGAACGCCATGTGTGGGTTGTTCGGAGCCCCATGGCAGTGTGTCGCGACTGTGCGATCTGTCAGCCACGTGTCTGCACTCACTGTCATGTCTACCACACACGCGCCGGGAGAGAAACCTTACATCATCGAAGTCAAGGGTATGTGAAAAAATACTACCAGGATAGGTACTTACAGCATCTTTACATTTATATCCAAACAGACTAGCTACCTATATCTATGTATCTACTTAAGCACTCCTTTGAAAAAATTTTTTGCCAAAAAAGAAACAACTTCAAAACGGAAACTAAAAAGTATGAAATAAATTAACTTGTACAGAAAAATTCGAGTTTATAAGTGATTAAAAGAAACATAAACAATTAAATGATTATGCCTTTAAAATTTTTGAAGACGGTGCCAAGTAAAACAGATATAGGTACCTAATATAGGTACCTACTTATAATCAATCTTTTTCACATCTCAAGGAAACAGGTGGCACCGTCTTCAAAAATTTTAAAGACATATCTAATCATTTAATTGTTTATGTTTCTTTTAATCACTTATAAACTCGAAATTTTCTGTACAAGTTAATTTATTTCATACTTTTTATAGTTTCCGTTTTGAAGTTGTTTCTTTTTTGGCAAAAAATTTTTATTTCACCTTTTTTAGTTTCCCTTGACTGTCCTTCATTTACATTAGCAAACCCCTAATAACTAATAAAGGTCTTAATAATATTAGTTAATCAAGCCCAAACACAAAGTACTTGCTGTAAACCGTTGTCGAGTGCCCTCGACTGCCTTTCCGCTCCATCATCAGGTCAACGTCAGACCCTCATTAAATATTAGGGCTTTAAAATTCTTAGTATTGCATAATATTAAGAAACACACTAGTCGTGATGCAATTTTTTCGAGTGTTTCCCTCGATATCTCCAGGTTTCCAACATCAGATCCTGGTTTCCTTACCATGGGACCACCCTTGGGATACCCCCTTTCCAACAAAAAAAAATCATCAAAATCAGTTCATGGACGACGAAGTTGTGTGAAGAAACATAAGAAACAGACTAGTCGAAAATACAGTTTTTTCGAGAGTTTCCCTCGATTTCTCCAGGATTCCACCATCAGATCCTGGTTTCCTTACCATGGGACCACCCTCGGGATACCCCCTTTCCAACAAAAAAAGAATCATCAAAATCGGTTCATAAACGACGAAGTTTTGCGTGGACACACATAAAAAAAAATACGGTCGAATTGAGAAACTCCTCCTTTTTTTGAAGTCGTTTAATAAATAAAATATCTTTTGTTTTTATAGAACAACGACTGACGGGTTTACTGGTGTCCATCCTTGTGGGCGTTTCGGTGTTAGCTGCGGGTTGGCTTCGCCTAGTCCCGATGGCAGTATTGTTCGGAGTGTTCCTGTACATGGGCATCTCAGCGCTTGGCGGTATTCAGTTCTGGGACCGAGTTATCCTACTTTTCAAGCCAGTCAAACATCACCCACAAGTTCCATATGTCCGTCGGGTGAGTGTCTGCACTTCATTGAGATGATCTGAGTACCTACTTGTTTACTAATAAGATGAACTAAATACCTACATGGTAGGTACGTCAGAAATAAACTAAATAAGAAATATCCGGAGAGGAAAAGGAAGGTGCTAAATCTTTATCGCAATCAGGATTTATATTTTATTACGAGAGTTATAAAGGAAGCGTTGTTTGAGAACAATATTTTAGCAGATGACCACTTTCTAAAATTTTAAATAATAACATTTCGTTATAGGTACCGACCCTTCGTATGCACCTATACACACTGGTACAGATGGCCGGACTGTTCGTGCTGTATGCCGTCAAATCTTCGAAGTTCTCACTCGCGCTGCCATTCTTTTTAGTCATGATGGTTCCGCTAAGAATGTCTCTGGCTTATGTCTTCACGCCACTTCAGTTGAGAGCAGTAAGTCAAACTTATTTTTAATCTGGAGAGTAGTTATTGTTAATTTATCACGTGCCTTTATTTATCCATGCCTTTTCAATCAACAGTTGGACGGAGTGCAAAAAGACATAGACAAAGACGACGAACCAGACTTTTACGAGGAAGCACCACTACCAGGGTAATCGCGTTGCGAAAATTGTTTTCGATGTATCAGCTTCCTGCATTACTGCGATAAAGATAAGCTAGTAATAACTATCATGGAAACAAGTCTTACTGTGTTTTATCCATCTAGCGTAGGTACCTACATAGGAAGAAGGAACAGATGTTTTATCCGTTTTCTTAACCATTTTTGAAGGTCTAGGTAAGCTTTTGTAAGCAGAGAGAGAAGTATTTTTGTATGAAATTAAATAATATTTACAAACAGAGGCATATGCCAAGTGTTGGCATACAGCTGTGACCTTGAAATTAATTATTCGCTCCATCGGACTTTTTGAAGGCTCAAATGGAAATGGAGCGCAAAATGCTCACGTTTATATTATATTAAATAAGTAAATACTTTAAGGTACTGATCAGTTTACTTAATAACATATCAATGATGATGACGACTTAGTCGAATTAAGTGTGACAATAATGAAGTATTAAGGTAGAGACCAAAGGGTTCGGATATTAGGTAGGTATTACGTTGATTGTTTACCTAGTTGTAAAGCTAGTCTTTATTGTAATTCCAATGTAAGGACATAGAGTAAACAGATACCTATGTGAGATTAAATACGAAGCTGTAATTTTATTGATTCCTAAGCTTCTAAGGTATTTATTCTTTAGCACAAATTGTTTATCCAATTAAGTATGCGCTATAGACGCTGATTCCGTCTAGCTCTGTGTTTTTTTTTATGAGGCACCTAACCGTAAACGGGTCTTTTTCTTGTATTCGCCAAACCGAAACCTGTGAACCGCCATCTTATTAAAAAAAAAAAATGTGCGCTGGCGGCGTCAGTTAGAAAAATAAAACTTGTAACATAGGTTTAATATTTCTATCTACTTAAACCTATGAGGACCTACCAATAGGTAATTAGGATTTAACCACGAAAGGTCCCTATCTGCCTTAATGTAGGCTACATTATGATAACATTTTATTGAAGGAGCACATGATATTGAAATAAATAGTTTTGAAAGAAGGCCACCGTAACAAAGAAATAAAAAAAATGGATCCTAATCCAGTTCTACAAAACGCCATTATATCTACGGCCAAAGTAAGGGTGCCAAAGAGGTAACGCTTTTTCGAACAAAGCTTAAAAACTAGGTATAATTTAATTAAATAATGGTGCTTAATGATTGAGCTTTTTGGATAATACCTAAATAGTTTGACCATGTTATTTATTTGTATATACTTTGAGAGGTATTAAGGTACCTGAAATAATTAGGAAAAGTTATAAAATACTTACATTTGTACCTAGGTACTTAAATTATGAAATTAATTAAAAGGAATTTTAATTTACGTACTTATTAGGTACTTAGTTGTTTTGATTGTATAATTTACGATATGAAGGTATAATACTTCTGCAATGTTATTTATTATTGTTAAGATTAGTTTTAACTTGTACATTAAAATTAAAGTAAGTAAGTAAATACTTAAATATTTATTGTGAAACACATTGAAGCCAACATTCACGGTCACTAGGTATCTACTTATTTATCTTAAAAAATTAAATTAAAAATTTAAAAAACCCCCGACTATAAAAAGTAACAAATAAAATAAATAGTATTTTGTCAACTGATTATCGCTTAATATTTCATACAAATTGATAACTTTCATACAAACTTTATTTCGTCGTGGGACAGCATTCTATTATTTTTTTAATTTTGATATCTCATTCTAGCTACTTAGCGGTCCCCCGACAAAATGAAGTTTGTATGAAAGTTATCAATTTGTATGAAATATTAAGCGATGTTCAGTTGACAAAATACTATTTATTTTATTTGTTACTTTTTATAGTCGGGGGTTTTTTAAATTTTAAATTTAATTTTTATTTCGAAGTTTTTAAACCTTTAGATATTATAATAATTATTATATGCTCCTCCTGTTGTCGACATTGCAGTATACAAAGAATTAAACACTGATCAAAATGAATCCAAACACGATATATCTGCTGTTACATTTTTCAAGAATTGATGGAGTGCTGGAAATTCGTGCTCCATCATCAGCTCCTCGCCTGTTGTCACTATTGCATTATATTAAGAATTAAACACTGATCAAAACGAATCCAAACACGATGTATCTGCTGTTAATTTTTCAAGAATGAATGGAATGCTGGAAATTTTGACTCCATCATCAGCTCCTCATCAGTTGTCACCATTGCATTATATTAAAAATTATAAACTGATCAAAATGAATCCAAACACGACATATCTGCTGTTATATTGGATCTACAACCCTACCACAGCCGACAAAAGAGCTGATGACCTTGAAATGGCTAAACCGATTTGCATATTATATACCTAAGAACACTCCCAGGAATACCAGCTTTAATTTAAAAAAAACCGCATACAAATCCGTCCACTCGTTTAGGAGCTACAGTGCCACAGACAGACAGACAGACAGACAGACAGACAGACAGACAGACAGATACACAGACAGACATCGACGTCAAACTTATAACACCCCTCTTTTGGCGTCGGGGGTTAAAAACAGATTCATTTTAATGTGCATAGGTAGGTACCTACGTCTTATAATTAAGGCTGATTTACATCGAGTCAGTAACTGACGTCAGTTACTGAACTGACCTGGTATTGGCATAGTGGAAATTCATCGCGTCATTACTGACTTCAATATTCGTATGCGAATTTTGAAGTCAGTAGGTACTGACGCGACAGTGCATTGACGTCAGTTACTGACTCAATGTAAATCAGCCTTTATTATTACGTTGACTGATTCAACAAGGGAAACAAAATTAAGTAGTTTAGGTACCTATTTAACGCTAAAAGTAATACGAAGTGACGACATAGGTATCTACAGACTTGTTATTCGAATGTAAATGTCATACATAACTTTGTATAAAAAACTTATTATTTTCATATAAAGTAAGTATCTACCTATCTACCTAAGAATATAATCCTTATTTATTTGCAATGCATAGGTAAGTTGTTATATGTTAAATTATTACCTATACCAAGAAACCAGAAGGGAATGTCAGTAGCAAGGTCTACTAGATTAAGCTAGACCGTCTAGCTTAGGCATTGGGCACCCTGATTTCCTAAACGAATATAGGTATCACGTAGTACATGTCATCGTCTTTTTCATTTACTGAACACAGTACGAGTACAAATATAAATAAATACATAGTGTTGTTAAGTTATGAGTTTTATTGTCACTACCTGTGTACTACCTACTCACCACCACTTTCGACCACGAAAAAGGTCTGATCTGTGCTAGGTACGTACTAAATAATCCAGTTGAATCATAAGAATGCTTAAAGATGCACCTACTGTTATGGCTATCTTACATTCGCAACACTAACTTACCTACGTACCTACATATCCTACTATACTTATTAATTAGAACACGAAAAATTTTACGTGTTATAAATTGGTTAAAGTATATTAATAGAAGTCTAATTAGTTAAAACTGATACTGCTAAAAGTTTCCATTTTGTTCCACAAAAGAAAATCACGCTGAACTAAAGGGCGCGGATAGAAAAGCCTTTTCCTCCTGTTTTTGATGTCTGCGCTCTAGGTACATTTTCTGAATATTGTTCATAAGAAGTTTCGTCTCCGTATTAAGAACTTATTAGTACCACATTAATTTCATTAAATTGAAAAGACGAAGAAAGAGCCTGAAATGGACGAATAAACATGAAGGACTTAAACTAATTTATATAAAAAAGTTATTCAAGTGTGACCAGTTAAAGTAAAATCCCGTAAATTAAGCAGTATTAGCGAAGCAAAAAAGACGGTCGGTTAATCGCATCCATAAATGGTAATCTTGCATTAAATATTAAAATATATTTAAATACTATAGATAGTTTACTTACGATAATGCAAATATTTACCTACTTAAATCTGCAACGGAAATTATTAATGATACGGTTGATTGCTGCAAGCGGCTCGAACCGCTACAACTGTGAAATCGCTTGAGGCGCATACATTACGATTAAAAACTGCAGTTTTCATAGTTTAAAGCTGAATTTCAAGAAGGCTGTGTGTGTGTCTAGTCAAGGAAAACTTGCCACGGTATTCAGCCCCTTTCGCGGTTTTAAAATTTGTGTGGCCGCTTGTATTGAGTTCCTTGAGTTACAAAATCACGCAGATAAAAACCGCAATGGTAGCAGTAGTGCGGCTTGGCACTTAGTCATGCTGTTTGACGAAAAAACAATGAGTCAGTGGTCACACCATAATTTTAGCGTCATGTCTGTCAGGTGAAGTCAATCTGTCACTGTCACTAGTGTAGTGTCACTTACTAACTGTCATTGCTGCATAAACTTCTTTGCTGATCACACAAAATCATGATTTATTTTATCTGTGTTTCTTCTGAGGATTTTTCATTTCCAATTTCTTTTACTGTATAATTCTGCACAATCTTATGACCCTTTCAGTATAAAATGTTAAAAATATAGTCCCAGTATATTATACGTAATGTATCACATATTGAGGGTGATACTGTATCGGCTGTGGATCGTATCCACTCTCACTTTGTTTTCCAGTGTAGTAGTGTTCTGGTTCTATGGATTTGTCATAGCTTTTGCAGTATTCTCTATAGGAATATCTGGTAAGTCGTATATCGATGGCAGCTAGTTAACAAGCCCGCTGTGTCAATCTTACAGATAACTTTATTTAAGTACCTAATCTATTTGCAGGCATACTCTATAGTGCGCAAGATCTACTTTTGTATTATCCAAACGATCCTCCAGACTCGAGGGTATTCATTCTTCAACCAAGCAATTATAAGCTGCCTTATGAAAGCATCAAAATTAATAACAAAGATGGTCTTAAGATACACATGTTTCTTATAAAGCAGACTACTAATAGTAACCATAAACCTACCATGATATTCTTTCATGGAAATGCTGGGAACATGGGACAAAGGTAATTTTGACATAAAAGGACTACAAAGTAAATTCTACTTTATAAATGATCTTTAAATGTTGCTCAAGTAGAATTACTTGACTACTGTTTATTGTTGCAGGTTGTCTAATGTATCTGGCTTTTATCATAAACTGAATATAAACATTTTGATGGTGGAATATAGAGGCTATGGCCTCTCAGAAGGCTCACCTTCTGAGCGAGGTCTTTATGTGGATGCTCAGTGTGCTTTGGATTATTTGTTGCAAAGAACGGACATTGATCGCTCCAAAATAATTCTTTTCGGGAGATCATTGGGTGAGTATTTTTTCATGCATGTTTAATTGCATGTTTTTCTTAGGATTTTAATTTCATACATAAACTAACTAATCTAATGTTTTAAATATTCTAGGTGGTGCTATAGCCATAGACTTGGCATCCAGATTGGAGTACAGAAATAAGATATGGGCTCTTGTAGTAGAAAACACTTTTACCAGTATTCCAGATATGGCACTTATAATATTGAAATGGAAATGTTTATTATGGTTGCCGCAGTTCTGCCATAAAAATAAGGTAGTGCCTTGAAATTATTTTCAGTAATTATAATAAATAAAGTGAAAGTAATGCTGAGGTTTTAAGATTTTGTTTTGTTTATTCAATGGAAAGTAAGTTAGTGCATGCTGGAATTCTCATCAGATTTAAAACTTGATTTCTCTTGTTTCAGTATTTATCTTTGAAGAAAATAGGAACAGTTTTGACACCAACTCTTGTTATCTGTGGATCAAATGATGCTCTAGTCCCCCCTGCTATGGCAAAGGAGTTGTACATGAGATGTGGAGCTGTCTGCAAGAAGCTGGCAGTGTTACCAGGAGGAGGACATGATGATACATGGACCTGCAAAGACTATTATCCAATTGTTCAACAATTTTTAGTTAATGTTCCTCCCATGCCAGATAATATCGGTCCATTTTTTGATGACAGTGATAAAGAAACGGCCTCTAGGCATACTATTGTACATGAAGTGTAGTTTGCCTAGAGTAGTCATGGTTTTAGATGTATTATTAGAACTGAAAACAAAATAAAAAAGCGAATGTATTTTTCTTAAATTCTAGAGATTTTAACCTAAGTAGTACAAAAGCATGAAGGTGATGTTACTGTAAATTAGTGAGTGGATATTTATTTGATATCACTCTATTGTAGTATCTCAAAAAAAGTTATATAATACAATCCAAAATGAGTATTTGAAACTAAATATGTACTATTTTGTTTTTTATGGGACGTACAAAATAATGCACAAAATTTTCAACAGTTGTAATGAAAATTTTATGAAAATAAAGCTTAACGTATTAAGTACCTAATCATATTAATTAAAGCTCGCAGAAAGCCTTACATCTTCAGAATTAATGCATGTTTTAAATAAAAAAAATATTAGGCGGCATTTTATTAGTGATTTATCATTCGAGCAGAATATGTGGTACTAATTAAAGGCAAGGTATCAACTTTCTGTATATACGTATACAACTAATAAAAAGTCGACTGCCCTTCCATTCCGTAAGCGACACGCATGGTTGTGTATAGTTGTCTTAGTTTCTGCCGCTTCAACTGGCTGTGATATCGGCGCAGTGAACCTAATTGTATTCCGTTATTATACGAAGATACGAGTATATCTAAAAAGAAAACCTGTAGATCCACTTAAACACAATATTCTATATTTTTAAATAGGTATTCACCTTTGTATTCACAAATAATCTTCACTGTTACCTATCTCATGTAATATAGAGGGGTAAAGTATGTTATTTTTGGATAAGTACCTACTTACTGTAAAAGGCAGGCCCAAAATAGAAAAATCGTTCACAGAAATAAGTCATTGAGAAAATGGCGTATTTAGTTTTTCAAAATTGTTATACAGGCCAAAACTACATATGACAAAAATGCCACTAGCGTGTAGTCCTAGGTACCCTGTTGAAGTAGTCCAGTATTGTGACAACTGGGATTTTTTTATCCCAATAAACCCGTGAAGTCTAATATTACCCCTAGCCCGCGTATAGGTAACAGTCCCGTAGCGGGAAAGTTGAGATGATTACTCCCAACTATCCCGTAACGGGATAACTTCAATGCGACATGTGGGACTACACGGCCACTGACTGTAAAGCTGCAACGTAATTTTTTACGCAGCTCTAGATGATGCAAAACTTTTTAACATTTTAGTTAGGCACTTTATCTCTTGCAATTATAAAACATAAATCAATATAATTAGATACTTATGAAAATTGCTAGTTTAGTTGTGGTTCTGTGATAAATCATATCAATGTTATCGGTTAAGCTGAAAATTATTTGTTATGCTCTTCTAGCTGGAGCTTCCGATTGTTCATTCATAGTGCCAAATTACTACAATTTTTAATTCGGTCTGAAAATAATTTGGTAAATCTAATTACCAGATATACTTCAATAGGCACAAAACCAGCAAGCAAAGTTTGTTTTTTACACATAAATCATAGTTTTATTAGAATTAGCGTATTACGAAGTTAGGATGTGATAAATTTAAGTAGGTATCTAAGCTTTTTGAAATAAAAATAAAAAAATATTTTTTTAAATTTGTATTTCAATACATATTCATTAATATCAAGTAAGTATATTCAACAATCCACCTATGCACCATAAGGTACTCAAAAGAATTATGTAAATCTATTTATTTATGTATTGTACCTTAAAAGCATCTCGCAAGAGGTAGACAATTCATACATTGATGTTGTAAGTACAATATGTCGTCAAGCAAAGCTAAAATCCAAAATAAGAATATGTTCTTGTATAAAATAATAAATTTCTTACAACAAAGATAGAATACCTACATACAACCATTTCATAGCATTGCATAGCGGACATGAGCATGGGCATAAGCCCCCTGAGTTCATCTCATTCAGAAAAACATTATAAAACTTAATAAGTTAATTTAATTGATTATTGATAAAGTTTATAATCTTGACTCACAATACTAACCATTTATTTATAACATAATAAAGGAATTCATTCATGATTTACAAACTTGAGTTATCTACCATTAGGTACATTTATCTAACACGTTTTTGGGAAGACAACATTAACTACTACATACACAATATTATTAGATGGAATATCTACGGTCTTGTTGCATAATTATTTATTTAATTAAAATATTTAAATTACGGGACAAGAGTTCAATTGAAAATATATTTTTATTTTATTATTAAATTTAGTTGCCTTCACAGAAACTCGTATATGAGCGTATAAATGATTGTTTCAATATGAGGTGCCGTGCAGGTGGCACAGTGATCTGTATGCTCGGGCGAGGCGGTAGCGTCGTACCGAGGGAGCTCGCGCTAGCGGCGCGCGCCGAACTCCACGGCGTCGTCCTCGGTGATGTCACCGTGCTGCCACAGGTTAAGGCGCGAACTCTTGGCGTGTTCCTGCGCCGCGCGGTACTCACCCACCAGCCCGCTCAGCCGGTGGTCGCGCACGCTCTCCATCAGCACCAGGCCCTCTTTGATCAGGTTCTGTCGCGAACAGTTTCACAATGTATTTCATGATTTCTACACTGCACAATCTCAGGTGACGATTTACTTACGTTAATCCATCAATCGACAATCGATGGCTTATAAATAAAAGAAAATAACATACCTTGCCCAGATCGAGATTCGTGGCCGGGTCGACGAGAGTGACGCTAGCCGGGGAGCCGCGACTTTCCACATTGAGAAGCAGCTTTTTGTTCAGGGTGTCCATCGAGAAGGCTCGCACAGCCTCAAGCCTGTCGTCAGGGTCGGCTGGGTACTTGACACAGCAGAGCGTGTACTCGCTCGCGTACGGAGGTTCCGACTCGGTGCCTGCAGGAAGTGCCGCTAGTCTCGTCGGGTTTACCACCTGTTAAGTCATCGAGCTAATTAATGGTTTTATAAATACTTAGGTACGTTAAAGAAAATATGTTAAGAAACCATTTTAGTTTTTACAATTTTTTACAGATATCTGCTTAGATACTTAAAGGGCACATAAAAACTAACCTCACGATTACCATAATCAATGTAGAAGATGTGGGCTGACTTGTCTTCTGTAATTTTTTCAACTTTTGCTCTATACCATTGGTCGTCCATCGAGAAGCGAGCCGCACAGATGTTTCCTCTTCTTGGGATATAAGAGCCTGGCAAAGGCGCATTTGCCTTGAATTCTTGATGAATTTTTTCCATCAAAGTTTCCAATTTAGTGCCAGAGTCAACGTTCTGGGCATAGAAGTTGCCTTCGGGAGTAACTTCCGTAATGATCACCTTTTCATATTTCACAATGCGGTCTTGCACTGGTGCATTTCGCTCTCTCTCAGTTTCCTTTTCAACCTCCACGTAATCTTTCCAAATACCTATACGTTTCTTGATAGCATTCTCTTCAGCTGTTTTGATAGAACGCGCGAATTCTGAACTCTCCGCAGTATGGTGCATCGAAGCAAGACCATGCTCAACAAGAGAGACTGATAGGTTTTCATTATCAATCCAGAGCCAACCTATGTAGTTGCCAGCCTTGTCCATTTCCTCGATAGTCACGAATACATCTCTTTGCAAACACTTTTCCTTGGTGAATTGCAAAGCTTCTTCTCCGAAAGGCTCAGCATCTTGCATACCGCCGCCTCCTACAGCTGGGCGAGCTCCTCTGGGACAGTTGACGCCGGCGAGCAAGAATGTAATCACGACCGACTCCTTAGGGATATAGAGTCGCATACGAGACCCACTAGCCACGAATTCTACGGTTGCTTCTGTTTTTTGAGCTCTCTTTAGGAACGGGAAGAACTTTTTCGCCTTGGCGGCATCACCACTTGTGTCTTGTACGCGGTGTGCAGGAATATCTTTCTTGGCATGGACACCAATGCCCGCCTTCTGCGCCTTGAGTTCAGCTTCTAATAGTTTGTCGTAATGAGAACTTCTTTGATCATTATCATTCCTGTATCTGACTACTGTAGCATAACCTTTGGCTACCAAAGCCTCCGCAACATTCCTGCAAAGTAATTTGTATGATTATAACTGTCAATTAATAAACAAGAGAACTACAAAGTAAAAGTACTCACGTTCCTCCAGCTACCACAGTGCAACAACTTTTTTCAGGGAAATTATCTTTAGCTGGTTGTACGTAATCAACAGTGACACTTGCTTTTTTCCCAACAAGTTTCTTTCTTAGAAATTCGCGAGCTTCAAACATCCATGGAATGTCATACAGAGGTTTGAATCCTTTTGGTCTCGGAGACTGCTTGCCTTCTTCATCTGCATTGTTCCTAAAATGTATAAAAAAAAATTTTAGATTATGTACAAAGTGTATACAAAATATAACGCGAATGTTAGATTTTGTTTACTTTTCACGTGGCGGTCTAATGCTAGCAAGGAAGATTTTCTTGGTAGTGTTATTAGGCAGCTTTATAATGAGAGCGTCGCCATTGATAACTTCCAATACAGTTGCAGTGTAGTCTTTTTCCTTGCTGACAACGTTAGTGTAGTTGGTCCAAATACGCAGTTTATGTTCCTTGGCGTAACGTTCGGCGGCTTTCAATGTAGATGCGCCTGTAAGTAAATTCAAAGTTATAATACCCACAGCCGGTTGTGCTTGTGCCAAGTTATTATATACAAAGGTGTATACTAACCAGTTTTCATAACAGCAAGAGACCAGTCCACACATTTAGCAAAACCTTGTCTTAACAAGGCTTCTGCAATGTTGCCCTGAGGGTGCAAGATAGTGCCCACAAAGTTGTTGTTATTTACAGACTCCAAGATCACCTCTACATCTTTTTGGAGTAGCTTTGATTCTAAGAAGAAACGCGCTTCTTCGGCGTAGGGTTCCGAGTTTCCGTCTTGTTTCACAGCAGGACACTATCACAGAAAAAATACAACTTTATAACAGGATCTATATTTACATATTAGGAAAAATTCTAGATTTACTTACTCTGATTCCAGAAAGCATCAGTGTTATCTGGTAGTAGTCTGGTAGAAGACAAAGTCTGACTGTAGAGCCATCTCGAACATATTCAATGATAGCTTTGATTGGGTGTCCGTTGTGTTTGTTCACAAAAGCTTTAGGGTTTTCTATAGAACCCTTAATGTCACGAACATGATCCTAAAATACAAGGAAAACAATGTTTCATGTGTTAATCCAATTCCTTATCATTGTTGTCGGATTTATTCTATTATAGTGGGAACTTACTTGTAGGTCGGTACCCCAAATGCCCTTTCCTTGAGATTTGGCTGTTTCTTCAATTTCTACCAACCGCTTCAGTTGTGGTATGTTTCTGCCTCCGTCTCTTACTTTGGCAAGGCCTTCCTCGAGCAAAGCTTCAGTTATATTTTCATCCTTTGTAGGATCCTTGCCAGCCCATATAGAGCCATATTCCCTCGTAGCTGAATTAGGTGGTTTCTCAGCCGTAAAGATCACTTCTTTTCCAACTAACTTTTTCCTGAGGAATTCTCGTGCTTCCCAAGCAAATGGTTCATCTTTTGTCTCAGTATCACTAGAAACCAAATAATCAATAATTTTATTATAAGAGTTGCTGTTTTAGCTAGTCATATAGAAGGCATTCTATCTATCTCGATAATACACAGTTTGTAGTTTGGAAGTGTGTATTTTATGTTTCATTTCAATCAAAAACTATTGCACAATTCAATATTCCATTCAAATTTTTCTTGTTTCCATTAATTACATAAGGAGTATCAATTACCTAATTACATTCTAATCTATGTTCTTGTGAACTATTCAACTAAAAAGCATACAACTATTATCAAATTTCATTTTATTCAAACTTTGCTTAAATCAGACCTAGATGATTGTTCAAATATTTCGCAAAAGCATATTAATAAATTAGCAATCTAATAATAGTAATGCCTATTTGGCTCTTTTAAAATCTCCTATCTGTCCATTAGGGGCTATTCATAATAATAAATATTATACAATATAATTATCTTACAATCAAATAAATGAAAGATTAGTATATGTGTAGGTAATTAAATGTTTTAATCTTCATTATCTTCAATGAATGACTCCTTGAAAAACTATTCAAGCATAAGACTGATTGCTTCCCATATTAAACAATTGGTGTTACATTAATCTGTATCTCTATAACATATAGGTATCATGAAATTGGTCTTGTGAATTACTGTGGCTACATAAACTGTGTCCTAATAAACCATACTCTATTTGAGAGGTAGTCCAGTATTGTGAAATTCGCTTTAGCTGTGTTACAGAAGAATGCCAAATTACTCAAGAAGTACCTACTTTGACTTGTTACTTACTTTCACTTTCATTATGTAGAGTGGTTCAAATTATTCTTATTAATAAGGTGGTCATCAAATCACTTAATTAACAGTTACTCTACAATTTCAAGTCACATTAGAATATATTTTTATGGGTAAGAAGAAACTAAACAGATGTTAGACATGTAAGTAGTTACCTAGTTATAGTTATTGAATCAATAACTTATTATGAGTAGTTTCATCATTTATCAAAAGAGAAATATATACCTAGGTATTTAACAATAATTGAAGAGCATTTAGTACCTATAAATTTTTTGGTAAGTATACTCACTTGTTGGCAGTTCTCTGGCGCGCGAGCTTGGGCGCCGTGATGCCAGACAACGCAATCACTTTCTCTGGGGGCGGGCCGCCCTGCGGCTGCCTTCTTATGATGACAGTATCTCCAGATAACACCTGCAATAAGCAGTAATTGGATATCAACAAAATAAAAAAGGCAACTACCGAATTTCCACAGCAAAACATTGGCTTCTGACCTTTCACGTACATTGCCTCTTTACTTTTGATTGTAATGTAAATAACAACGTAAAAAAAACATCTATTAAATCATACAGATGTTTTCTTTAAACAAATTTATATCACAGATACAGCGGTGCGGGATGCCAACAGGGCAAACTATGTGAAATGAGCACGAGGTACATTCCCCTAGCACCCATCTTACTTCAAAAAATATACAATTGATGTATTACCTGCTTCACAATTCCAATTTTGTACGCTGGAGCAGGCAAAGAAGCACTCATTTTGAAAAGATTTTATGCTGCTAACACGATAATGGATACGAAATAACTATTTTCTGTCTGGAAAGTGAATTATGTCTGCCTATGGCGAAACGTGGCGAGACTACAATGTTGCCAATTACAAAATAAAAATTTATATGAACCTTCATGGAACCTTCAACCGACGACGTGGTCTTGCGTGTCAATGACATTTTGACATAAGAATACTTGTACACTATCTAACTGTCTTCTACATTATGATGAGGAAAAGGTTGGTTTACTTTTTTATAATAGACAATTTGTCAATGAAATACTATTTTTCGTATAATATAAAATAATTTATTAAAAGCACATGATAAATAAATATAATTTATTAGTGGTTAAAAATAATTAAATTCAGAATTGGTTCCTCAGATAATCAGTGTTATTATAACATATAAGTAGATGCAGTGACATGAAATTACATATTTGTAGTGCTTTACCCAGTTATTTCTCTTCTTTAATCTTTCCTTTGTATAAGCATAATATATTTACTGTTTATGTTCCTTTTTGTTTTATGTTTTTATTTTATCTAATTTGGACTGAGAATAAATCATACAGGAATACTTTACTTTTCTGTTGAAGTTTTACATAAGTCGTCCAAAATCTTTGATCAAATTATTGAGCATTGGAAAAAAATATTTGATAAGTGTAATATCATCCTTACACGCACTCCTATACTCCTATCTCGCATTCATTTAATATGCTACTTTATATTTTATGTGAAAGGGCTTTTATTTGTCTTTGGTTCGAACAGACAGTTTTACTTATTCTGGCAACACTTTCATCGAACTCTATGGTCGTCGGTGACCCGGGAATTTTAAAAATATTGACGCCGCCACTGAGAAATAAAACGAAATCTGAATATCGAATAAAATAAATGACAATTGACTTTTCTACTTCAATTTTACTTTCCATCCCACAGATCGTGAAGTATGATTATGTAGTATTTTCAGTGTCGATAGCCACTGTTGTTCATGTATTTTTTAAAATAGTGGATAATAAACCTTAACCGTTTTAAGTTGAAGAAGTGTTAAAATGGCTAATGCAGATTTTAGAAAAGATGTGACTATGCCAGTACGCCCCAGGAGCGTGTACACAGCACATTCTTATAATCAGGTACTTACTGTAACAATAGCGCTCCATTTGTTCTAGAATATTTTGCATTAATTCCGGCTTTGACTCTTCGACTATCTATGTTTGCCCAATAGGAAGAGTCCAACTTGTCTGCTTTCCAAGACTACAGCAAGTTCCTCGAAGGTGGGCTAGGGCAGGCTGAGTTGGGAGGTACCACCGGCTGGCAGCCACCGTGGCGTGCTCCTCTACAGCGCAAGGCTCCTTTCTATCCTGGAGACGACATCTACCACGCCGATACTTGGAGGGAACTCGAGGTACCCAGATTAACATATTTTGTATTTTATACTAGGTATTCTATGTTATGGGGTCGGCGAGTAGGTACCTGCCTGCTCCACGGGTTGCCTACGAACAGTTGCAATTTCATGACGAGTGATTCAGAAGTTCAAAGAAAATGTTTAATTAATGACAATTTGACTTTAATGACTAGCAAGTTAGAAGTTAGGTAATTAAAATTATTAATTTGAGATTTAGTGGGGAATAACAGTTCTTTAAATAACTACGCAGATACCTATATAAACCTACCTATAAGATTTGTGTAGTATAATTTTAACATTTTCTTAGCATTGAAAGTGTTTCTCAGGTAACTGACGTAGTCGGGAGTGCAGGCTATAACGCTTCGGTAACTCCGCACGGCACCGTTTGCCTAAGATTGAGAGATAGAGTCAAGTAAGTTTTGTTATCTATCACCCTTTGTCAATATAACTAGCTGGTACAAAAGTAGGAAATTTAACTATAAAGAGGGTAACTAGAAACTAGGCTGTAAACACGAGTAGCACATCGACATCCACTGTTTTTTTGCGCTTAACGCCCTACATCATACAATCAGAATAGGTACTTAAAATACCGGCTAATGTAGGCTGGCTAAATCTGCTAGCAGCCTCAAGTATGTCTACTTGTAGGTACCTACTTTGCAAAATAGCTAATTGCTTAAGTATGTTATAATTAGGTACTCAGGTTGACAGCCCTATATCCGCATGAAATGACACAAGTTTCCTTTCTCTCCAGTCGTTCTAAAATTGTTTTCGACCATTAGATCACTTAAATCAACAATGTGGCGCCTATAAATAATACAAGACTAGGTACGTACCTATGATGTGGTACATACAAGTTAGGTAATGTAGTCAAACACTTCTCATCCTTTGGTACCTATTAACATTAATAATTTTCATTACAAGGGTGGACATGACGATCGACGGTGCCGTTCGAGTTACAAATGCGAAGAATAACATCATCCTGGCGCTGTCTCGTTCCGGGGCTGCTGCGGCCCTCATTCATCCGAACGGGAGAGTCTACCATTACGGGTCGCGCGTCGAGATCCAAGCTCGTCACCAACAGGGCAACAACAAGTAATTTTATTTAATTCAAACAGGATTAAGGAAATTATATACTTTTAGTCATATAGGTAATATGTAGGTACTTATTTATTTTCTAGATATTTCATAGGTAGCCCATCTTGCGGTTAATCCTAGGAAGATAGAGTTCTGAGATAAAATCTTAAGAAGACGGCAGTTGAGGCGGTTAAGTAGTTAATGTACGAATAACTCTTCAGGTTTTCTATCGTACACTTGCTCTTTACTGGGCGTACACTTATGAATATTCGTTAATTGCGTTGAAGCTAGGTTTTGTTCAGACAAGATGACAAATCAACGAATAGGGATCTCTCATGTAGTTACTGTACCGAGCTTACAAGAAAGCTGATTCCATCCCACCAACTTTTAATAATAATTAGGTAAACTTATGATGGTTTCTGCCAACCTTGCATTAGGCCAGCAGCGTAGTGGATTACGGCCTCTCGTATAAGAGTTGGCTTGTGCCCCTGTAGTGGGGACTTAAGGCAGCTTTTTTCGTAAAAGCATAAGGATGATGGTTTCTAGATATGATATCGGTGTCACAGGTACGCAAAGATGTGGTACAAAGGTGTTTCTTTCACGGCGGAACAATGCGCGCTGGTGTACTTGGTAGATGCTGCTGGTACCCGCACCACCACCGATACCTTCCTCGACATGAGTCAGGACTTCACTCTTAATGTGTTTTACAAGTTAGTACCTCTAGCATATGTTAGGTCCCTAAAATAGTGATGGAGTAGTGACAGCACAACGAAAATTTGAGATATGTAGTTTTTACATAAGTTAAGTAGAAGAATGAAAGAATAAGGTATCTAAGCCATAATCCAGATATGTAGGTATAATGTGGTATAATCTAGCTGGTGGTTTTACGGTTCCGGGAAGATGAGAGGGACGCTGCTGCTAGCTTTCTTCTAAACTGTAACTTCTAACGCAATAACTTGGTACCTATAATTTCTGGAATTTAATTGATGGTGTTGTCGTTTTCCAGTGAGTCGCGTCACGGTCCATCGTACGTGAATGAAGCACTGTCGCTACTGCAGGCTGCGCAGTACTGGTTGACTGATGATGGAATTGACAACTGGATCATCAACAACGTTCGAGTCAGCCAGACTGCCGACGGACTTGTCAGGTATGTTTACGTACCTACACTTAAAAAGATATTACCAACAATACTTCAGATTTTCAGTACTTCAGGAAAGTTTTGTGATTTTAGTTGGCCATAGCTTTGCTCTGTATTTGTTTCATTTGTTTGTAGCAAGATACGAAATAATAATCGGCGTACCAAAGAAAGTAGTTCTTTGTTATTTTATAAGGATACTTAAGGAGTGCTCAAGGAATACGACGTGAATAGATTAGATTATCCAGTAGTAATTGCTTACAGTAGGTATTATGAAGCCTTATAAAAGTCTAATAACCCTGGATACCTGCACTGTCTCACATATTTACCTAATGTTTATTAAGCAAGAAACATGCCTACATTAAAAAAGAAGCTACCTTAGTACCAAGACTGGTCTTCAATTGAGGCCCTATGGATTCGTCTTTAATTATTTAATGACATGTAGAAATGTCAACAGGAAAGTAGTCCAGCTTTGTGGTAATTGTTATTGTATATTCGGGTGTGCTTACTGGTCCTTTATCCTTTTTGATCAGGATCCATCGCTGTAGCCACAAGTATCAGTTGCGTACGAGCCCTACTAATGGATCAGCGTCCATCACCAGTCCTTTTCTGCATTGCACAGCGTCCCTGGGGCAAACACAACATCTCTTTGTACGGTAAGTAGATACTTATTCTACCTACACATATATCTCACAACTGAACCACTCAGCCTCTGTTACAGTGGTGGTAGGTGTCCACTAATCTGCTCTGAATCGGCATTTTTGACAACGGACAACACTCTAATGGCGGATGGATGACATGCAGTCCTTAGCCCAGGCACTATTTCATACAGGAAATACTAAAAGCCTAAAGAGGTTTAGGGTTTTAGTTACTAAACATGATGGATGGTTTGCAGACGAGGCGAACGGCGGATGCACTTTGACGGGAATTCTTTCATTGTGCGCAATGCCGGCCATTCGGCTGGATTCGACGACAAGAACCAGCTCAAGGTGTACTGAATATTTCCCTACCATTAACATCTACCGTAGCCGTAGCTAGAGAGTCCCACACTACGTCACCCTCTATGTACTTGACCTCTGTTGTACAGAACACAATAATGGGCCATTTGAACACACCCGATTCTATCAAATTACCTCTCTCTATTTTCACTCAAGTTTTCTTTTCAATGTTTTAGATTTAATCGAAACACATGGACTAGTCGCGATTCAAATTGACCGTGCTTTTGTCTTGTATTATTATTATCGAAGTCGTGTGTAAAGCTCTTCGTAACCTTTTTATAAGTAATTTTACTTTTACAATATTGTTCGGTGTGTCATTTCTGCCAAGCTTGAATTTTTGTTCAATAGACCTTTGACTGGAGTCTCATGTCATAGTAATTAAGATTACAGTTTCATGATTAAGTGTTAGATCATCATCGTTCTGCAGTATAGTATCCAATTGGTGATTATAATTTTACTTTTGTATTTTATTTTTTATACATTTAACCTTTGACCTTTGTAAGGACACCGAAAACAGTGTTAATATTTCTCTGTTTATATATTCGTTTATCTTACACATAGGTAATAATTTACAGTAATAGTGAAAATGTTCAAACAAAATGCATCAGCTTCATTAACAATGGGTACTGTTATGTTAAAAGCGTATATAGATACCTAGTAACTTACACAAAACAAAACAGGATACAAAACTAAAATACAACATAATAGGACTGACTAACATTTTCAATATCTAACGAAATACCGTAACCGAGGTTTATGGTTTTATTGTCTCTCTATCGCTACTTTCAGTGTGACGTCATTGAAGTGTAGATATAGTTAATACCTACTCCACTAGCAATTGTTCTGAATGCTAACAATGTTTCATAGATCATCCATCACACTTGTCCCCCAGTTTCTAGTTGACATTATGCAAAGATGAAATCAATTACCTAACTACTTCGTCCCGTAAACTTAACTAGGTATTGTAAAATGTTCCTAGCCATTTCAGTATTAATCAAACTGTTTGTAGTTTTGTGATCGAGTAAAATAAAGCCTCTGGTCAAAGAGTAAAGCTTGGCAGTCTGATTCGTATTCTGTTATTATATTTATTATACCTATTTGTCACAAAATAAGACCCGTTTTGACATTTAACAACTATACCCATCCCATACGACAACAGTCGATTCGGTAGGTACCAACCAACCTACTTGAATGCTTGAATATGTGCCGTAAAGTGTATTGGGTTAAAGTTCTGTTTAGAAAATTTTACTTAAACTTTTAAATTGCAGGTATTCTGAAATGATAAAATGTTAAGAAACGCCAAAATTCATTTATTAAGTATTTTTGTTAGAATAACTTTCACTCAAGGAAAAAAATGAATTTTCAATCATTTTCTTCAGATGATGAGCCAAAATTGTCAGTTGAGGTATCGTCAGCCGTTTTTATAATGAATTATTTATTTTTTATAATCGACCTTAAAAAATATTTTGGTCTGTGGAAAAAAAAATCTTTATGAGCAGATCAAGCAGAGTGGGCGGGCGCGATCAATAAAAATGTATTTATCTACCTAAGTACTTTCAAAGCATTTCGATCAGTAAAAAATAGAGAATATCATGGGGATAAAGTGTAAAAACGGGCTTAGTTTTGTGACGAGTTTACCTGGTTGTCAAGAATATCCAATTGAAAACATTTTTCATTAATGTCAGTTGCAACAAAGTTTTCTGTGAAGACTTGATGATATGAATCACAAATGCTTTTAAGTTTTAGATATGTTTCAGTTTTAGCTTTGCACGTTAGTTTTACAACGTGAATACCTTTTTAAACTGGGATAGTCGACATTTGCTTACAGTTGTTAATGCTTTGTGTTAATGCAATGTTTTCTAATCGCTAGGTAATTAATCAGCTCGACTGGATTTATAAAATGTTTTATTTGGATATTCTCAATGTAATCTGTCTTAATTGTTTGGGAAATACGACTTGTCCGATTTGTTTCTTTATGTATAAAAACTTCTAGTATGGCGTTGTTAATAAAATAGAACAATGGATACTTAATTCGAAGCAATCTTTTATTAGTAGACTATCTCGTCCCCTATACCGTTACTTCTTCCGTTACCTACCTATATTTTTTCCTTATTTTACACTTACACTTTAATGTAGGGTACAATTTTTACTAATTCAATAATTTTGAAACTAATTAGGAACCAATCTACTTTCAAACTTATTTTTTCACCAATAGCACCCAATACCTTTCACCTAGGTAGATACCTATTTAACACGTGCCCTGTCATAAACGCCACTCTTCATTTCTATCCCAACACATTACGCAAATGCTCCACAAATATCTATAAAACAAATTATAATGAATATGAAAAAGAAAAATGAAGGTACCTAGTTTTCCCGACGTCTAATTTAATTTAAAGAAAATATTAACTATTGAAACCGTGGAACAGAAGAAAGTGCGCAATTACAAATTGATCTTCATTAGGTAGAGTTGATAGTGAGTGGAAGTCAGAGGATACATGGAATGTGTGATATAGCCGGTAGGATAGCCATGACAAAGAATAGACGGAGTGAACAGGGACTTGCTTGGGAGCCAAGTCCAGCACTGGGCGCAATTGCAGAGTGTGCCGTGTGGGTTGAATTCCCAGCCTATGCAGGTGCCTACGAGTTGTGCTATCACCTGACTCGGATGCAAATGAAGAAGGTAGGAATATACCTAAAAAATATGTTTTTCACATTAATGTCATACATTCTAAAAGTTAATTTTACGTTAAACGAGGTAGCGAGCTGCGGCGCAGCGTGCGTTAGCGGTGGCGGGGCGGGCGGAGTGTAGCGGGTGCAACCTATGGGGCACAGGGCAGTGAGGATGCACCGGCCGGTGCGCGGCGCATTCATCACGTACCGGTGCGCATGGGCTAAGCGTCTGAGCCGCGTATTGATCGCGGCGCACGGCGCGGAAGTGGCGCCGCGCCGCGGCGCGGTTTCTGCCGCCGCGCCGTCGCGCTGCTGTGGCCAGCCCTCGCATCGTATCGCCGCGCCGCCGCCGTGCGCCAGCTGTCAAAACCGTGTGACGTAACGGTTAGGGCGGCGCACACACGGCCGCCGCCAGCCGCCCGCTTTGTACGTCCGGA
This sequence comes from Anarsia innoxiella, assembly GCA_947563765.1. NCBI lineage: Eukaryota > Metazoa > Arthropoda > Insecta > Lepidoptera > Gelechiidae > Anarsia > Anarsia innoxiella. Next base: position 8,445,904 of record OX387390.1, read on the forward strand.
TCACACGTTACGCCGCGTGTTGCAATCTATATATTTTCCGCGGTCCAGTGCATTGTGTACCGATACCGTAGATCTTATTCAGGTGGTGCAGGTGGGGCCGGCGTGGCCCCGGCTACTCAAATTGTGCCCGAAGCGGTATTGATCGCGTCCCATACCGTCCGCGCGACTCTGTCAATGTTTATAAACAGCCGGCCGCATCTATTCGCTCCCTCTTGTTTTTGATACGTTTTCCTTGCAGAGGACGATTCGGGCGACCGATTCTGGATGCAGTGTTGCACCAGTTGCTCTCCTACTGATCTCAAGTCTAAGTAAGTATCTATAGTACCTATAATCCTTATTTTTCTTCGTACCTATTAATAAGAATTTTAACATCAAAGCTTTTGCGCATATAACTTTGATGTAAGAACGTAGGTGAGGATAATTTTACATAAATAAGAAGCAATTGCATAAATTAACTCGTTTGAAATTTAATGTACCTGTCTACTCTGCTCAACCCTCTTTACGAAAGAAATTACTTTGAGCAGCTGTTTGGTTAGATAGGCTACAAAAGGTGTGACTATCTCTTAATAAGTTCAGTAAGTAGGTAGGTAGCTAGGTTGTTTGTTACAGTTGGCTAAAGCAAACCGGTAGATATGAGTATACCCCTAGACTAGACAGTATCTACCCAGTAGACTGAACCTATGTACGTACATAGGTCTAGTATTAACAAACCTGCCTGCACCGAATTGCGCAATGGAAATGTATTCATGCGGGAAAGATAGCATAATATAATATGAGTAGGTATCAACTCTGCTGTCTATCTTATCAATTTTACTAGTTAAAGAAACGTGTGTAGATTTATCTCATAAAACTCAACCTAATAAGTACTTATTTGTTTTAAGACAAATAATGCTAAATTCGGAAGAAAAGTAGTGAGCTACTTAAATATGAGAGTCTGATTTGAAGATGAGATGTGCTGTGTGTGTTACCTTATTAGACAACATACCCATCATATTCTTATACCCTACACAAAACCTTATTTATCAGCTGAGACAAGGCTGAGAGCAAAACATGTTGACATCGCTCGCTAGTAGGTACCTATACCTAAGCATTAATACGAGTCTTTTTCAATATTAATACAATATTATAGGTTGCACCCAAAGACAATATTTTGTTGCATCTAGGTCTTAGACCATACCTAGGTATTCAAGAACTTTTTCATCATACACTGTAATTACTACTTACCACGGACGAGGTGTGACTCCGAATTCCATCTATTACTTAACTACATAATTAGAGACGATGGCCAAATTTCCTTTAAAAAAACAAACGCGGTCTTGGCCTTAGACGACCCAGTTTGGTTAGATAGAACCATTTACTGGATGAGGTCATGTTTAAAACAATTTTTAGTCGTCTGGCAGGAAATTTGCGATTCTAACGCCTTACGTCTCTTTCCTTTTGGCTTACCTACATTAGGATTTTAGGTCGTGGTCATCTACAATATGAACGAATCATTTTTTATGTAGCAACACGTAGTAGCTAGTCTAGGTAGGTAGGTAAGTAAAAATAAAAGGAAATTAAGTGTGTCCAAGCCACAGATTTTATGTGTCCGAACTTAAGTATTTTTTAAGAGACGTGTAATTTTTTCAAGGTAGGTATGACGAATGATAAATGCGTACGAAGTCGCGGGCAGTCTCCAGTAATTAATAATTTAGGTATGTACTAAATAGGTACTACTAACATTATGCAAAAGTTCTGGTTACGTTTTCAATTGAAAATAAAAGTGGACTTTATTTGTAAAAAATTCGCGCGCCGCCGCCGTGGAAACTCGCGGTCGCGCTTCTCAAAGGAAAATTATAGAAGACAATAATAACATGTTCATTGACTACACACGGCCGCCTTATGCTGGGGCCACACTAGCGGCTAACGTTAATGCCCAATAGTGCGATAATTATTGCGATAATTTTTAACACGTTAAAGTGGGTGGCTACACTTGAACGGTCAACGTTAATGCCCATTATTGGCGTTGGCGATAAAAACGGCATTGATTTTACTTGCACTCGCTCTGTATTTCATAAGTGTAAATTTTTATTACTTGAATTTATTAAATCTTTACTAATTAATTTATAATAATTCCATTATTCGTCGCCAAGCATCACTTTGCGTTCCACGATTCTTGAAACTCTTTAAGTTTTGGATACCACAAACATGGTTCCGTTTGTAAAATCTCCAGAAATGTAATTACTTTCTCATTACTCCACTCCATAGCCATAGTAGGTATAAACAAAAACGTGCTTAAAAGGAAACATGTGCGATCGCGTTGCGCTCACGACGAACACAGACAGTACGTAGTGTGGCCGTTTCATCGCATTAATTCTCGCGTTAGTTTCTTTGATGTACCGCTACTTGAGCTATCGCCTAACGCCAAACGGCAATGTTAATGCCGTTGTCAAATTATCGCGTTAAATCGTGGCTACACCTACTGTTAACGCCGGTTATCGCAATAATTAATGGCATTTCTCGTTAGTGTGGCCCCAGCATTAGTGTGGCCCCAGCATAGTAATTTACCTACACCTAGGTATACCTGTTAAGTGAGCATTTGGGTAGGTATCTATCTATCAATATAGGAATAACTACTTAGTTGACGTAGTAAGAGTGGACTTTCTTGATTAGTCATCGTCGGTCACATAAATGTATAAGACCTATTATTGGATGCTACAAATGCATGTTGTGTCCTTGGAGGCGTGATGTCATTCGAGCACACAAAATAAACATCGAATGTCCAACAATAGTGCTACCTACATCGTCGTGGGTGCGTCAAATATGTTAGGGTCATCAGCAATAGTCAGTATCAGGTAGTATAATTTACTAGTAAAGTATCGAAATGTCTCGAGATGTATGAGATATTTCGGGAATACTTTTATTTGTACGCCTTAATTAACGTAGTTGTTGGCAATATTCCAAATAACCATATTTTCTCTATTCACTATAGGTAGCATACCTAGTTAGAATAGGATCGTATATAGAGACAAAGTCCGATTTATTCTTGTCAATGCTAAATGCAATACAAAGTTGGGTATCCCGATTAATAAAAACTAGCTCGATTACTTTTTAATGGTGTTTTAATAAACACCCGTACTAAGTAATTATGTGTCACTTTTATCGTTAGCTTAGATTGAGCAGATTGCGCAATAATGTTTAAATGGATAAATCATCAGATTTTTATACGTTTTACATTAGGTACTATTAAAGGAATGCAAGAATCAAATTACTTCAATTCTTACTTAATTGATAAACGGTTGTGAAAAATTCAATGTACACAAGTTATCAAATCATTCATACATAATCCGGTAATTCTTTCACTGAATGATCAATCAATGCTAAATCGAGGAAGTTAAGAATACAAACAAGCGGTCCCCACCGGAAACTTCAGGTAGGTGCTGCTACAGCATAGAACATTAAGAGTAGTTCTGAGTAATGTAAACGAAGAGGTAGGTACATGATTAAAAGGGTTTCCCAGACAGACTATTATTACCTAGATGACCTATTATATTAAATTATAATTAAAGAATTACCTACCTATTTATGGTATGAAATTATTTGCAGAATATCTACCTGCCTTGCCTACATGTAAATAAATGCAAACGCCAATAATGAGTTAGATAAATAGAAGAATTAAATAAGGATCAGAAGGGATGAGGGAATAGAGATAAAAACTGAAGTAAGGATGTATTTGTATTTTAAATAGGTACTTACTTAATTATGACTTATGAATACTTATGATACAACAATATACTTACAATGTTTGGTAATAAGGCGGTGGAGAGAGTTAGAACTGCCAAGGTAAATACAACAATGAATAGCGAAAGAAAATAAGAGATGTAAGTATGTGAATGTGGATGGAAAGCCCTTATACCTAGGATATCAAAACAAACCTTCATAAGGGTTCTTTATAAAACACACGAACAGGTCTCAGTATGCGTGTTACGGCAAACCATTTTTTTAAATTATATCAAGAATCGATCATAGATACCTATTATTATTTGAAAGTGCTGGCTGTACTTTTTAACTCTACCATATTACCAATAAATACGTACCGTCATTTGCTTTTTACCACTGTGTTCCTTAGTTCTAAACTATCGTAAGCAAACTGACATCATAGATCAAAATAGACGCTAAATAGTAAACTGATTAGAAATAGGTAAGCACACCAAAATAACAACTAGATACTAACATGTTTATTAGAAGTTACTTTATGACTACAAACTATGTGTACCTATGTAGTTTATTAGTATGTGACTACATAATGATTACATAACCCCTTCTAACCTTGGCAAAGGCATTATGTGGAGTGGAACAATCTTGATGAAGATCAATAGTGCATATCCGCTGCATACGGCTATTTGCTGGTGAAAAAAATTGCTAAAGAGTATGTAGAGAGTGCAATTTAATTACCTAATCTTTAGTAGGGGCACCTAAATATTGTAAGTTCTTCAGTAAAAAAAAAACAATCATTATCACGTGTAAAAATGAATATTTGAGAAAAACCATAATGGCTGAAACGTGAAACGTCGTTCACCAGCGATCCGTAAATAAATTGTAAGGTGAAGGTAAGATGTAGTGCAGTCAAGGCCATCGCCTAAAATAAAAAATCATTACCTACTTACATTTAGGTATCCCGATTTACGGGGCAAGGTGTGAGTTTTAAGCTATTATGTTTTTTTTTTTTAAGATAGTGTTCAGTTGTATTGAGAATATTGAGATTACATATCAGTCGACAGTTTTGCACAGTTATGCTCTAAGTATAGATATGTACGAGTTTATTTTTATTTATCTATTATTGTTTCACAGTTTTGCCTCGCCCGTTGGCTTTTCAATACCCTCATTTTGGACCATATTTCTATTAAATTAAAGTTAACTTATCCGTTTTACCTACTTATTTTTAAGTAAGCTCAGTGGAAAGAAAATCAAACTTAATAGATTAGGTACGATGATAAGCACGTACCGAATTTTATCCTAGCTAAATTAAGGTTTGTAAAGTAGTATACCTACAGTTTGTTAGTACCGATTACAATAACATTATTTTTTTCAGATCTCAATCAAGGGAAAGCAGAATAGTTATTGTTACTAAGTGATACCTACGCTGTAATTGAGGACATTTTTATTGCTAAGATGGACAAATATTGTACAATTAAATGTATATTGGAAAAAATGTATACGTAGTCTAAAGACTGGCTTGAATGGTGACAAATAGAAACGGCTAGACAGCAATGCTGTCGTACATGGTGCCAGTAGAGGAGAAGCCGCCGCCGATGCCGGGCAAGGGGCGGCTGGCGTTGGAGCTGGCGGCGGCACCGGGCAGCCCCGAGGCCGCCACTCGTCGCCCGCGCACCAACATCTCCAAGGACTCCTCGACCAGCTCCTTCGCGAGCGACCTCACCATTTCCTCCTCCACGCCCACCGGAGCGCTCGACAAACCTAAACACAAGCTACTTAGCAATGGCACTAAACACACAACACTTAAAAGGTAAGTTGAAATTCGTTCGTATATTTATTTTGAGCGCAGTAGCTTAAATAATCGTTAGCGTAGAGGATGTTTCCACTGAAGCTATTGAACGGTGCACTGTGTTGGGCGTAGGTAGGTTCAGAAATTCATAATGCGTCCGAATTCCGAATGCTGTCGCCGACAAAGGCCCGACGGCGGGGCGGCGGCGGCGGCTGCAACACCACACCTTTATTTAGGGCATAGTTCCGGCCATCATTTTTTTAACAATTGCAAGGCGCAAGTAGGTACCTTATCCAGCCTTAGGTACCTACACAGTAATAAGTATTATACTTGAAAAAGTATTTATATTTTTATGGATTTTCGTAAAGGGCCATTCATTATCTACTGCTACGTTACCTGGGTACCTACTACGTTTGAATCTTAGTATCAAAAGTAAAGCATAGGTAGTAGGGAATTGCACATTTTTATGTAAGTAGGTATATTTATTATTAATAAAATTTTCATTTATCAAAGTATTATTCACTCTAAGTGATAGTTAATGTTTGCCGGATTCAAAGTACTCCGGCTTTTGCCACGCGTCTGGTAGTCTAAGAGGATGTTTCGGGATCCAGGAGGTGTAAATTTCTAACTTGCAATCGGGTCTGAAAAAATATTAAACAAAATACAGTTTTCCATTAAAATTAATTATAGGTTACACCTAATCATGACGTCGAAGTGGCAACGATAATTTTTTTTTAAACTATGAATTAATATTTATGTAAGTTACCTTACGAAAGAATGGGCAAAGGGCAATGATCACACCATTTTTGAAAAAAATGTTTAAAAAATATTTATACAAAAATATAATATATATCTACCTACTTAGAAGCTAGCCATCCTACGAAGCCCGTTGTAGTAACAGGAACAGGTTTCAGGCTTTTAGTGCTATGAAACTTCGGTTGCGGTTGGGGCAGGGCGTCGGCGTGTTGCGCTCTTATCGCGTCTGATTCTTTTAGTGCCCTCCTGTTAACCAACAAGCAAAGTAATAAGTATCTAAATAAAAATAAAAAATAACGCTAGAAGCGATATTTTATGGTCAGTTGTTATGTTTCTACGCTAAACAGTTTTAAGTTCTTGTAGTTATTTAGAAAACTCTATTGTGGTCCAGCTAGTTAAATATATATATATATATAAGTAGGTAGAATTTACTAACTCCCTCTCGTCGAGCAGCCAGTTCCACCGTTCGTGCCACTGTTTGCGGCATATCTCCACTTTCTTCCATTGTGCCCGCATTTGGAATGCCTCTGCATTTGCGTCATACTTCTCTGCTCCCCCTTCTTTTGCCATTTCACAAAATAACTGGAATTTAGATAATATATCAATACATACCTAAATTGATTATGAGAAAATAACTTTTTGAATCGAAAGATATAGTATAGATAGATAATTATCTAGTCTTTTAATATATTATAATATATTAAAAGACTATGGCTTTAACGGCGAATGTGTCATAGCGGCAGATTCACTGATTTCCAATCCAATCCAACAGTAGTTTAGTGGCAAATCAGTTGCTTTATTAGTCAACTAGGACGAACATTATATGGAATATTAAGTAGAGAGTTAGCGACCAACTGCTACCAATACGGAACTACAATACACAATAAAATAATAAAGACGTGACCGATTGCCTATTTAAACTATAGGTAGGTATGTACCCTATATCTGTCCGACACACACCATTATAGCTCATATACCTACCTACTCATTAGAAAGTTTATATGCGTACTTACTGACAGAATAGAACTCAGACTCACAAAACTTTCATACCAAACGATCTAATACCAATCTATAGCGCTATAAGTTTTAATTGGACTACCTTAGATGAATCGTGGTTTAATTGTAGGTACGCTTATTTATGTCTAGTAAGTGCAAAGACAAGGCAAAGAGCACGACGACGGCTGTCCTTGAATAATTTCTAGGGCCTATCTAGTTGTACTGTGAGTTAAATATTATGCAGGGTACCTTACCTATATAGATTGGTCACTGCCACTAATGAAAGTTAACTGTGTTAACACAATTCTGTCGTCAATAGGTAAATATAATCGTACCTATCGTGCCCAGATAATAATAAGATTATAAATGTTAAGTTGTTTTTTTCACTTAGGCTGTAGAAAACCTGGAAAAGTAACGTAGGTAAATGAACTTGAATTTATTTTGAAAGGCATTTGCGTTTGATTGAAAGCACTTTGTCAAAATTTAAAAAAGTTTTAATAAAGTGAATGGACAGGAATAGACTGAATCTAAAAAGCAAAAAATAAACTACAGGCACAGACTACAGGAATTTGTGATTCCACACAGTGAAAGCATTTTAAAATAGGTCGACAACGACAACAATCTTATTCCTTTAAAAAAAAAAACGGAATACCTACCTACATTACACACTGTGTTTCTAGTTGAATGTATTTCGGTAATATTATTTATATAGGTAGGTATAATAATTTTGTAGGTGCCTCCCTCCATCAAGATCATAGACAGACGTCTATGATCTATGAACAGGTAGGTAAGTACCTAGGTAGATTAGTGTAATTTTGGTAGAATAATTACACCAAGCTGAATGATGATGTGATGTTGATGGACTATGCTTTCATTCAACAAACGAAATGAGATACATCTCCCTTTCACTCTTTCTGATAGATTTTTTGTGTAATCTAAAAAGGACACAGGTGTAGGTAGATATGAAATACCTATAGGTACGACACGCCACGCAAGACTTTGGTAGTTAGGTACTTAACTATACTATCGTAAGTTTAATAGGATTGTACTCAAATACAGTAGGTATTTTAGAGATGGCAGTCTTCAAAGCCTACAATAAGGTTCGTCGCCTTTAGGTCGTCCTAGCATCCTTACTACAGCTTTTTTAATTTTCTTGTGGCAGGGTCTCGTTTGGCAGTTCAAAAGGGTCGATGGTCGAAACTCTGATATATGAGAGTCCCCTTCAAGAAGAGCCCGAAGGCAGCCCTCCACCTAAAGTCCAAGAGACCGTGTTTCCTTATATGCCCGCGGAAGACGAGTAAGTATTTATTCTAATTGCATACCTAATGTATGTACCTACCCATTTTAAATTAATTATAAACCTTGTAAATAATTATTTACCTATTATTTTTGCTTTTTTATATATATTTTTTGTACGTTCGCACTCTCATGTATGGAAGTGAAAGTTGGATAAGGCAGAAGAAGCATGAAAGTACCTGACTAAATGCAGTAGAAATACGAGCGTTGAGAAGTATGAGTGGTTTATAGTTGTGACAGGATAAGAAATATTGTGTCAAGGGAACGATATGATATGTAAAAAGTAATTTCTGCCTACTCCAATGGAAAAGAGGCGACGGATATGTGATATGTAGGTACCTATGTTATAATGTAGGTAGGTATGTACCTATGTATTTTCTAGGTTAGCAGGTATTTTCTAAAATTAAAAATACTTTAGGTAAACTATAACGTTTGGAGAAGCATGGGAGAGGCTTTTGCCTACCAATGGGACGAAATAGGCTAATAAAAAAAACTATTACGTTAACAAAACGACTTTTATACGGAAGTATCAAAGACGGTTCTAAATTCGTATTGTAGGTAATATAATTAATTATGAATGAACAAAAACGATTATTTTTTCCTAGTTCATAATGTACCCATAACGAACGAACGTTACCAAAGTAACGAACGAAACGAGCATTCGCTCGCTGCTGCGCTGCGGCGGCGGCGCGCGGCGCGGCGACTACATTACAGCTCTATTTGCACGATTTCCCATTTCTCTCTTTGCCCGGCTCTATCGTTCCGTTCGGCTCGTGCAAGGTTCATTCATATTGCCTACTCGCTCGCACTCGCTTATGTCGTCGTAAGCCCGCGCGCGACTTCCGATCCGAGTTTCGAGATCGATGTTGTGGGCTTTTGGCAAACATCAAACATCGACTCTACATCTACAGAAGCGAGAACTGTGAAGTGAACGCGAGGAGCGTGCGTGCTTTGAGTTGAACACGGAATAGAATTTAGTCATAGCAAAGCGCTAATTGCGCTGTTGTTTTATTTGTTCACTTGTTTCTTCGTTTGTGACCTGTAAATATACAAAGTGAAGGGTGTTAATTCGGATTATAGTTAATATTTTGAAGGTACGTAATTCTTGATACTAGAAAAACCACATCATTCTTTGATTCGAACATTTGTTGGGTGTGAACTTTACCGCTGCTGCTGATATCCTGGCTATAGATCGTCAAATCCGAAACATTTATCATATAAACGAATGGATTCCCCGGTAAAATGATGAATAAACCAATTTATTCAAAGTATTTAGATTTACTAGTTTTACTAGCGGAGAACTCTATAGGGATGACGTCACGGAGACTGATTTATAAACATGAAACGGCCCCATCGAGATGTGTCGGGAACACAAGGTCATGATTCGGCACGTATAACATTCTGTAAACAGTCATTGCCAAATGATATGGAAATTCTATTTATACTATTAAGACTGGCAATCAACAACGCAGGCAAAGGTAGCCTGAGTGAGTCCCGCCCTGTTGTACAACATTTGGGACGGCAGTCGCAGCGCTGTCAAATTCTGACTAGCTTGTTGAACCAATCAATGAAATGAACCGACGACATTCTTTTTGATTTAGGTACCTCTATACCTACAACAAACAACAAACAATAAACAAAAGAAAATCTTCATTTAGCTACATTACTTAGGTACCTACCTAATCTAAGAAAAAGGAATTTCAATTTTATCTATTCTTGTAGGTATGTATGTATCTCTAATCTTGTTATAAGTAATTTTAGGCTAGTAATTCTTCTTTTGTTTTGATTATTGGGCAAGTGAAATAATGCCATGCCCTATTTTTGAAAACAGAAACTGAGATTCCATAAAACTATTTAGAAACTCAAATTCACTGACATTCAATCTTTATCTTCATTTAGCATATACATATTATGTACTTTAATAGAGTTTGTTTTATTCTGTATACATATATCTCTGTGTTTGATGTGTTAGTCCTTAAGTTTACTTCGTTGATGACATAACCCACTTAGTTCGTTCAGGCTCTGAGCTATAAAAATTGTGTGATGTCAAGCAATAAGTACCTATGAGCAATGTACTGGAGTAAATTGGCGCCCATTAATGCAATGGGAATTCATTTTGTTGTTGCCAGCAAGCAATTTAACTAGGGCTTGGTACTTATCATTTTACATAATGATGAAGCTAGTCTCTAGATTGAACTCCAAAACTTCAGGCTATTTTTTAATTTTGTGTTCTTGGTATGTACTTAGTTTATATGTTTAGGTATATGTACTTTTTTGTGTGAACATTTAATTTATTGCAATATTGATAGCTCCAGCTCTTTATTTTTGAGATGTTAATTATGTGATAAGAATGAGTTGCTATATACCTACTCATACTTTTGCAGCATGGAGTACTTACTTATAGAACAACTCATCACTAATTTGTTTAACAGCCCAGACTAGTTTGACCTGTATGTATTTGCTTTGCTCATATCATCTGATGTGTATCAATTGCATACTCAGTAATAACCAGTGACCTTGTCTTGGTCAATTATCCTACACAAATGTCCTACCATTGTAAGTGGGTCCATTTGTATTTGTCACTGCTTACCTTAAATATCAGCCGTTTTGTTCTGTTTTTGTTAGCTCTTCATTTTTTACTTAGTACATGAAAATAATGGAGTATTATCCTGTAACTTTGTTTGGTTTCTGGTCTGGAATCTGAAACTTGGACAATTATAGTTATTTCTTATTCTGTTGGTTGCTTTGCTATATAAAACATCTGCAATAGCGAAATTACATTATTTTGATAGAAACAAAGTAGGTAAGTAGTAAAAAAGAAAATTTTATTTCATATTGGCATAATCACTCTAGTATGAGAGTAGGCTCGTGCTCCTGTAGTGGGGACGTTAAAAGGGCTGATAAGTATTGGTGTAGCATATTACATGGATGCTGTAATATGCTGCTAAAATCAGGCCGGACTGGACATTCTCTAGATCCAACAATATCTGCTTTATTGAGTTTATGTAGAAACTTATTGGGCATCCCACGGCATTCCCATCAGTAAATTAAAATTCAACCTACCTATACATTTGGGCAAAAGTCGTGGGTTAGTTTTATATCAAACAGTCGCCAAGTAGGTAGTAATATGTCATTGTAAAATCCTTGAACGAAACATGCATCGCGGAGTGCTGCGTGCATCACCTAATATAACTTGAATTATTAATGCAATATTAATAAATGCTAAGCGAATTCATTGAATAGTTAAAGCTTTTCGAATTAGAATATTTGAGTCCATCTCCCTCTCTACACTAAGGTCATTTTTAAACAGATTCTTACAAATATGTAATGATCTGTTACAGTTTTAAATAAGAACGTGTGTGTTTTTATTTCAGCTCGGAACGATCGAAGGTCCGTGTGTCGTTCTACCAAGGGGCGCGTCCACAGTGCGTTTCCCCGCCGCCGCCCGTGGCTCCGTCGGAGTCGCACATCCTGTACGCGACCTTGCTCACAGCTGCAGCAAACGCTGAAATGGCAGAACACACTACTTATAATAGACAGATTAGGTAAAACTTTGCTTGTTATTACGTTTTGCTACTAAATAATAGAACGCCAATTACTCAAACCTCTATTCAACTATGGATGTTAGAATATTTACAATAGATAGACTACATAAGGATACAAGTACATGCTTAATTTATTTATTACCTAATTAGAGTACTTGAAAAATTTATACTTCGTAAAATCATTGGTAATATAATATTTATTGATATTTCCATTACAGCACAGAAAGTGGATGGGACAATCCATTCCGCCCTGATGGCGACCTGAGTCGTGAGGCTGACGAGATAGTGTCGTTGATCAAAGGCGGTAAGCCCATCACGCCGACGCCAAACGCTGCGCCGCAGCTAGCGGACGAACACGAGGAGAAAGCTCATGTTAACAATGTTAATGTAAGTAAATAAACAATTAAGCTTAAAGTGGCCCAGTACATATGATTACCTCATATTTAAATCGAATGTCGTGTGTTTACAGGCGAGTTCTCCTTCTTCGCCGCAGACGAAACTTGTCAGCCCGATGCAACAGAGCACTCCGAAAGCTATGAACGGTACGAAGAACGGCGGCGCGGTGACGGAGACGCGCCCCGGCCAGGTGGAGGTGCAGCGCTCGCAACCGCAGGAGCCGCAGCAGGCCGAGCATGTCACCATCAAGAAGAAGCCAAAGTGCAAATGCTGCGTCATTCAGTAATACTGGCTTTACACACCTCTGCTTCACACCGGTAACATGTTGTTATTTATGACTAAGCGTATTTCCATCTCTAATGTTTACGCGGTGCTATTTTATTTTTTGACTTATTCTACAAATGTTTGTGATCCAATTCTGTACCTATATATTTTGAAGAGCGCATTTTCAGACTGCTCTCCGCAAGAGGCAACAATGATGAGGTCAAGTTGCGCTTAATAGGAATATGACATGATTGTCTATGTCTGTTTAGCATACTTACTAAAAGTATACACTTGGACTATACTATTGATGTACTGCTTTATTACAGCTGTTTTGTTAAAAACCGTTATCATAAGTTGCATTTGAGTAATCTGACTGTTTTAATAATGATTATTGTTTTCAATGATTTATTTGAAGTTAATCTACAGATATCGTAGGGTACAAACTAAAAGTGTTTTATTTAGATATTCTGACTAGGTGGAAAATGTTGAAGGTTACAAAAAACTCGAACGACGATTGCGAACTGAAAACGCGAATGAATTCAAGTGATTGTAATCTTATGAAAGTAAGCGCATTATTTGACGAGACAAAAACTCAGTCGATTAACTTATCAATTACATTAAATGGGAGGAAGAACGACGGTGCTGATCATTTGACTTATCTCTTGGAATATTTGCGCTTAGTTTTGATAAGACCGCAAGACTAGAAAGTGTCGAATCTCAACGCAAAGAGACATTGATTAACAGACAAGAATGTGGAAGAATACGATTGGAAGAAAAGCATAATTATATCAAGATCGTTGTTTTGTTTGATACCAAATTATATGGAGAAGAGAACTCTAAATAATTTGGTAGTAAGCACTGATCATTTTAGGCGACGAATAGAATAATTTTTTACAGTCCTGCTCATTCGAAAACTGTTTTAAAAATAACAATATTTTAAAATTATGTAATAACAATTATTTATTTTAGAATTGTTAATAAGTTAAATAATGTTTAAACAATAAAATACATAATTGATAATGTATATTTTTATATCTTTATTTTTAAAGAAGTATTATGGCGTGGGCGTACGCAGCTGACTCTAGTATTCGAAAAATCAATATTTTCTGTTTAGTGTAGGGAACTGGAACTGATGTCCATGGGAACTGCTTTAGCCCAATTTTAATGCTTGTAGGTTTTAAGGTTGGTACTTTCTCAGTCTCAATATGAAAGGTGTCTGAATGAAATCGTATCCAATAGGAAATACTATTGTTTTACTTTAAAATTAAAATCAATTCTCTGACAAAAAAGAAGTGGTTTGAGTTCCCTGCACTATCCATAGGTAATGTATAAAATATATATATATATATTGTCATAGTGTTCTGCGAGGCTACTCTCGAAAGGGTGGTATTTTTAATATAGCGTTTTTGCAAAAAAACGTTTAAGGTTTTTCAAAATATTGCTGCTATGTCTATGCTTTTCCAATTATTATATTAAAATATATAATACTACAAAGGAATCGACAGTAGTCTCCCTGGATCGACAGATTGAAATTACGTGAATGTTATTACTGTTGTTAGCACATACATTATTGTCCTAATATACTACACGCTTGCGTCCAGTAGTGTGTACACGTTTTCGTCATATTTTAATGTCCTGTCATGTAGGTGTTGGCACTAATCTGTTCAACGGTGGGATCTTCGAGTGTAGCTGGAATCAAGCATCACAGCTCATTTATGGCAATGCTGATTTTGATTATTGATTTGGAAAAAATTAGTACGTGATTGACGTTGTTTGGTTAGTGACAATAACTACTAACAATTCTAGAGACTATGTGGAAAATAATTAAGTACGTAACTACTACTAAGAAATAGTTCAATAAAATAATTTCAATATACTTAGTGAATGTTTCTTTTAGAAACCACGAAAAAGACCATTCCGCCAGCTCTCTTTGGTCGATATTTTTATAATAAATAAAATATTCTGATCTATAGGGCAGCTCTATGCTATCAGCAGCATACCATCTTCATTTTCTTCATACCTCAACTTGTTGTGCAGAAATTTATTTGCACCCGTTACAACGGTGCTGTGCTCGATAGAATATAGAACATTGGTATGGAAAAATGAAAGTGGTGAGCCGTTTATGTATTCTCGATAAAGCTGTTGCGTTATTTTTTTAATTCTAGCTTTACTAGAGTCATAGTGGTAGAAATAACTGATCTGTCACAACTCGTATAGTTCGTAAACGAAAAAAAAACGAATCCACAATTTAATTGATTGAAATTGCAAGATAGCTATGTGTACCTACATTCGCATGTATCCTTGCTCTGACGTCACAATGTGGTTCTACCTAAATGTTTCACACAGTAGACTTTTGTTTTGTAGAAAAGTTTAAATAATGCCGTTCAATTTAAATGGTTATTCTTGTGAATAAGTTTTCAATTAACTACTATATTATGTGCTTAAATATTTCCATAAGCATGCTGTTATTAGTTGTAGCATAAATGGCAACTTATTTATGTAACTACTTGGTTGTTTTTTCTGTCGTTATTCGTAGGCACTTCCTACGAATAAATTTGAAAAACTGTGACTGAAAACACGTAATTACACGAGTGGAAACGATCGACATTAGCGTGTGCTCTGTCAAGTACCTATCTACTTTCAAATCTTAAATGATTGTTGAAAGAAATTACTACTTATTTTGATTTAGGTAGGTACTTATTAAGAATGATAATGTTATAAATTACAATTTGGAAGACAATTAGGTATCCTATAAATGCCACTTTTAGCAATCCAAATAGTACTATTTTGTCTGTAATTCAAATACATTCCCGAGGACTTTAATTAGTAATTTAATTTTACAAGTGCCTTACTTGTTTATTTTGCCGCGTTTCTCAGAAAATCGGATGTTTTACGAAGACATTTAGTAACCATTGATCATAAATAAATTATATTAACCATTATAACTTTAAAATTTTACCTAAAAAAATGTTTTATCATGGTTGATAATCCTTTAAGATTTCTTATGAAACGCGACAGGTCTATCCTATGTGTAGTACCTATTGTTAAGGTTCACTAAGTTGGATTAAAGTCTGGGAGTGTATTTTATATGGCTACTTTATATATGGTGCGCTATTCGTTAGGTATCCATACCTACAATATACAATTTTAAGGAATGGCCATGAAATCAGGCCTTTGACATTTGCATGCATTTGACAAAAAGTATGTTCCTTAATAGTCTTTTATGAAATATATAAAATACCATCATTAGGGTCCTACTTTTTGAATGAACGCATCTTCTGATGTGAAGGTATTTATCATATCGTGAAAATATTTAAATAACTCTTAAAACAAATGAATAAACTTTTAATTCAGTTAAATTTTATTCATAGCTTGACACCAACAAAATAAAATTTACACTCTTGTATAATTTTTATTTTGTATTGTATTTATTATTTTTATTTATGAATTGTACAAATCAATTACTTACATTGTAATTTATTTACATTAAATATTTAAAATGTGAGTTGCTTTTGGTTCATTTTTGTACTTTAGGCAAGTACCTCCTGTGCCTAATATTAGTCGCGTTTTCCCCTGATTGCCCGTACTGAAACACTAGGAAGTAGAGCCGGGAGTTTGCAAAGCCTCCGGTTACTTTAGAGAACTGTACCCATCGAAAGATAGAGGGTTGACTTTTTTACCAGGTTGTGTTTAGATAGGAAATTTCTTTGGGATTGAGTAGTCTGCTACGTAGTCTAGTTCTTGTCACCCCAGACGTGATCTCAGATCACCAAACGGCCCTGCGCTAGCAAGACGAGGCAGACAGGAACGGCAACGAATGTGCACAGGGCTTCGGGGTACTCGACGAGCTTGTCTTAAAAGAAAGGTCAATATAAAATAAAATGACAAATTTGTTTGACATAAAATGTATTCAATAGTATAAATGTAACTTAAAACAAACGTAACATCGACAAACAAATCCTCAAAAAAGAGTTGTAAATTCATGGAAACACTCACGCTATTGCTGGAAGATATGTAACTTTTAAAAATATTTGTTAAGGCGCGTATTCAGTGGCGAGTCGTAACTGTAATCAAACAAATACAGTTACAAGGTTTTATGTTTATTTGTTACAATGCATGCAACGGTTACAGTTACATATCGCCAATGAATACGTGCCATTACATAACTTTAATTCTGTCTACACATATAATAGGGATGACGACTATATTGTAACAATAGCATTAAGTTTACTCCGTCTGTTAGACTGTAAAAAAATATTGGTCACATATTTTTGCTCGATCAAATGAATAAACGCAGAGAATATCTTTTGACGTCATGTGAAACTTTTACCCAGTGTAGGTATCGTTCTTCATTTTAGTAAAAGAGAAAAAAGAAAAATAATAAGGTACCTACTTAAGTAGGTGACTTAGGTGTCAATTTCTTTTTAAATAATCTAAGTGAAGGAATAAAAAAAAAATTGTTGTCTTGCCTATATTCTAGATTAGTTTCTCATAAAACATTGATGCTAATATAGGTAATATTTACTTGATAACAAAAGATAGTTACCTTATAATAAACATTCTTCTATAAGTTACCCTAGGGTCTTAGCTAATTCTCAGCAGTTAGGTACTAGAAAGATACGGAAGTCTTTAGAGTAGGTAATATAAATATTCTTATGAAATATTTTTGATAGATAAGTAGGTACTACTTTTAAATTGGACAACAGCCTGCTCCAGTAACGAACGGGGAATTGATACAAAAGTACACATTCGTATTTAAAAGTACTAAACAGTCTTGAGGAAAAAGATTATGCCAAAAATTATTGTCGAAGTATTCATAAATATAACATACCTACTTAATTAGAAATAGACATCTAAAAAATTCGTTTCACTTTTACAAGAATGTTTCAAATGATTTTATTATACCTAATAAATAAGTTAGATATGACAAAATGATGATGATAAATGTGACTTTTGAATTGCTTAGGTACGAGTACGAATGTAGATTTTTTTTAACTCTTATTTCTATGATTATAATATGGCATCTGTAAATAAGTGTATTACCATAAAAATTAAATGAATTTCGAATAAATATAAATCACAATTTTTTGTGGATGGTAACTTAGTGATATTGGTATACAGTATAGGTACATACAAATCTTTCACTCCTTATTCCTATTTCAATAGACGCAGAGTACTTTCGTCCGTTTGCTACGATCCAAGCGCACTTGGTTTTCTTCATCCACATACATCAGTCTTTACTTGTGTACGTCGGTTTAGGGTAGGTACTCTTGGCCTGGCTTTCTTTTGCTTACTTTAGTATGTTCCCAATTCGATCGTGGTACCTACGTTATCCTTGTTTTTATTGGTATTTAGGTATAAACAAAAAAAAAACATTAAGCTCTTTTAAATTAAATATTAAATGTATGGTACCTACGTACTAAAACAATTATAATACATTTTTCTTTTCTGGGGTAGTAATTCACCTATGGATGTATTATTCTTAGGCATCGTCTAGTTGTTTGAAGCAAATTAAGAGTCTGGAATGTCCAATCTAACACATACGTATTAACATATAAGACTTAACTAAAATATATATATTACTTAGGTACCTACTATAAAAAAGAATGTAAATGCTTAAATTGAATTATTATAAAATTGACATATAAAAATAGAAGTTTACAGCTAACTTAGCTTAACATAAACTTGTTAATTAATTATCTGTTTGATATTTCGACAGCTTTGTTGAGTATTAACGACACATCCATCGGCGGGAAGTTCTGTAACAATTTCACGTTGGATGCAAAATCCGCGCTGAGCAAGTTATCCCTCACTAACCTGGAATATTATATTTTTTTATTAAGACAACTTACATGACCAATAAAACGCAGGTAGGATTTGTATGACAACTATTTACACGGTAAATAAAAGATTTTTAAACTAAATACGAAAGAAAATTTATGGTGGCTGTTATCATTAGATATAGATAATGTGTTATGTAAAGGTATTGATGGAGCTCTTGGGTATTTTATTATACTTACAAGATCATGGCACAACATATGTAAATGAGGAAGTCGAATCTCTGTGGGTCAGCAAACAAGGAATCCCAAAGTCGTTCCACGTCAGGTAAGGAGAATTCTTGCGAGAGAAGGAGAGTCAGCCACCTTCAATTAAAATGTTCATTGAAGAAATTACACAAATAATGAGTAATGCGTAAGTATTGTAGTTATTAATTACCGAAAACTGTAATATTGTGGTCGAAGTTCTTGTCTTTCCAGCTGGTTCCACACAGCTTGGTCATTACGTTTCACGCAGTCACACAGCTTACTCATCATGTAGTTAATACCGCTCTCTGCCTCGTCTAAAGTGCGAATGAAGAAGTCTCGAATTTCTGACATTAAGTTTGTGAAACAAAAGAAACAGTCCGCCTCAGCATATTCTGAAAATATGAATTTTGATGAGTGATATGATACGATAGCCTAGGCTTGGTTCAACGTAATTTGTGTACTTACTCCGGAATTCTTTATCACTGTCAATGGCAAAAGTGTGGTAAATGGGGCCAATTATTTCATTCATTCCTTGCACATAGCCTTGACCAGGATTGAGCTTGGCGTACAGGAAGAGCATACGTTCAACCACTTCCCAATGTGCTTCACATCCCTCACTCAGGGGTGCATAGTCTCCACAAGTGAGACTATCAGATCGGTGGTAATCATTGCTTAGCTGTAGATAGCAAAACAATTTAATGGATACAGTCTACGAAATCCAATACTTTAGTGAGGTAGACAACACTTTTTGTTAGTTATCTATGTCCTACCTTTGCTACTCCCAATCCACGTCTTTCTAACGTAGAGTATTTGAGTACTGACTGTTCAACACGTTTGTGCAAACGTTTCATACCGTTGCTGTTCACTATCTGGAAATGTTACTAATTCACATTAGATTGACAGATAATACCGTCACTGCGAGGACAAGAAAAATAAGCATCAGTTGTAAATGTTAAACATGAAACAAAAATGATTTTTACAAACCTCTGCACATGGAAACTCAGTAGCAGATTGGAAAAAGGAAATGTCAGGACAGAGACGACGGACATCTTTATCAATTTGAAGAAGTACTTCATTGTCCTTGAAATATGTACTCCAAGAGCTATCAGGGCTGATGTTGAGGGGATGATCACTTGGCCCACCAGGTGACACAATTATTTCATCTAAAATATAGTAAAGTGGTTATTCAGGATGCATAAACCACATAAACATATACATGTATAGTTTTATTAGAATGTCTTCAAAGTTTAAATTAACATAAATAATTAAATAACTAGTTTGTAAACTGGTCCCTGTTTTTAAGAGCACATTAAATCAGAGTATCAAAAAAGAAACAGTTAAAAACCCCTATTAATTGCCTCATTTTCAAGTTCTAGAGGACTACATTACATATGAAGGTGACATTTCTCAGATGCAATTGATAGACAATCCAATAAGAGAGTGTCAGAAAGTCAGTCAAAGGTTTTTAA
This sequence comes from Anarsia innoxiella, assembly GCA_947563765.1. NCBI lineage: Eukaryota > Metazoa > Arthropoda > Insecta > Lepidoptera > Gelechiidae > Anarsia > Anarsia innoxiella. The sequence continues at coordinate 8,466,137 of OX387390.1, forward strand.
TCTAATCTGGAACTTATGTAAAAATTTTGACCATTATTTTTCATCTCGCTCTACTATTGCTTCACTACATGCATAACTGGGAGGAAAAAACTGCAAGAAACAAATTAAGCTCGACTTTTGCTATCAGAATTGAAAATGAAAGTGCTATTATTTATGTAATTTATCTTTATTACATAAATAATATGTGCTTGTTATACATATGCTGTTAAACAAGATAAGAAGGCAAGGTCCAATTGCTAGCGTTTCAGTGGGCCTCAGAGATTTTTACAATCTGGGCTAGGAAGGACATATACTATAGATTCTATTACATTATACTATAGATGATTAATTCCCACATTCATGTTGCTGATTAGCTTTAAGTAAACTCACCAATAAACTGTTTATAAAGTTGACGCTTTTTATGAAGTGTTATATCTCTTGCATTTTTTTCTTGAGGAATGTAGTATAGAAGTATTTTCCAAACAAAAGCTCTTAACCCCTCATCATCTGGGATACCTGAAACATAGTAAATCAGTAAATAAACATATTCATTAAATTGTAAGCAACAAAAAAGAGAGTACAAGCAATGTAACAATGACGTTTCTCACCGCGTTTCTATCTATAATAGGTAGTTAGTTACACCTGTAGGTAGGTACTTACGCTCATAGAATTAACTTAATTCATGACTATTTATTCACACTCACCATTAAATGCCAATTTTCTCAATTGATCCAAGTCAATTACATCTTGAGATAGAATTTCTTCAAAAGCCTTGATCCTAAAATAGTATAAAATAACTGTTGGTACTACTAGATCGTGGAAAGCTAGATTAGTAAATAAGGTAGCTTGCTATGGGAGGCGTAGATCGTAATTCTGTAGGTAGGATTTGTTAGACCGATATTATTAGAATGGGTAAAATGATTGTTTATAAGTAATTCATTTCATTAATTACCTTGCCTTATGTAAACTCATGATTTCAATGAAATCCAAAAGACGCTATTTGCCAAACACAAAGTAATTAATTCCGTTCGGTAGGTGTATTATTCTGCGAGTGGTGAACTGGTGAAGTGAAGTGACGTGACCTGCCTTGCCTGTCTCCGTTCGACTGTCGGTCGTCCATCAGCTTGTCAGTCAAATTCTATCAACTGTCAACTTTTGTTTGTCACTTGCTCAGTGTTGCCGGTGTAGATATTTGTAAGCATTATAAAGCTGCGTTTACAACGTGGCAACACACGTTTGTTACCACCTTTCCGCAAGCAGCAGTACGTGCTGCCAACTGAAGCTACGAACATGTGGCGGGTTTTTTAAAGTTTCCCTTGCAGTACGTTTCTATTAAGTTTTATTAAGGGATTTTAATATTAATATTTATTTAGGTAATTTATATTAAAAGGAGTTCAAGTACAATACTCAAAAACCAATTTATTATAAAAGTGAAGTTGTTCATAAACACTAAATGGGTGAGACTGGTGAGAGAGAATAAAGTATGTTAATATGTAAGTAGTAATGGCTTGTTACGGTTTTCAAGTTTGCAAGGCTCGACGCATTAGTTACGTAGGTATTATCTTAGAATAATATGACTTTTTAAAATAATCCTACGAAACTAAAATGCCAACTTCCTCTTAACTTATTCGGGGCACTTCTACAAGATAGTTTTTTATACAGGGTGGCCCGTCGATTGACGTCCAAAAGGAAAATTTGGATTCCTCGTGTCCTGGAGTATCCGAATCACCCCCATGTATGTTCCGCGATTTTTTACGGTTTCCGAGTTATGACGTGTTTTCTGATTTTTTGAGATTTTTCAACCAATCACCCTAAAAAGGTTCGTAAAAAAAAGTACAACACTTTTTCATAATTTTATTTTTGCATCAGATGCTTCATGACGGTAACTCTTATGCATAAAATATTCAGCTTCGTAACTTTAATAAAAGTTGGGGAAATGTAGGTCGGAAGAGGAAAAATTGTATTGACTGAAAAATAATTGAAATCTTCAAACTTAAATTAAGAGGTTAAAAAGATGACTTTATGGATTTTAAGCTTAAAAACTTAAAAACTTCTCAGCTTTCATAATCATCAAAAACAATTGGTACTTATTGGGGTACTGTTGCTAGAATCAGCCTTTAAAGAGAGCAAGGTGGAAAAAATTCAGAATTGGCCGTTTGAGTAGTAAATTTTTTTTCTTTCATATTTTATGATCAGCTAAGCCTTAGTAGGTTTAAAAACAGTGATATTTTATCGAAAAGTACAAAAAAGGAGGCAAGATTGACACTTTTGGGGGTTTTGGAGCACCTGTAAGAGATGAGTTACACCTTGAGAAAATTATGCAGATATGCCTCAAGGGGTTGCACAAGGAAACGGCCTTGAAGCGGCACGACTGTATCATAAACAGCTTCTACGAAGTGGGATCCCTTCAGGACCCTCGCGTTGACCAGGAGTTCTGCCTTCCATTAGGGTTAGGCGTATGTCAAAAAAAATACGAAGGTCAGGATAAGACTCAGGTTGCAGCTCACCACGTCTATGAACTTGTTTGCGATACAGTCGTGCCGCTTCAAGGCCGTTTCCTTCTGCAACCCTTAGAAATGCGGGATATCTGCATAATTTTCTCAAGGTGTAACTCATCTCTTACAGGTGCTCTAAAACCCCCAAATGTGTGAATCTTGGCTCCTTTTTTGTACTTTTCGATAAAATATCACTGTTTTTAAACCTACTAAGACTTAGCTGATCATAAAATATGAAAGAAAAAAAAATTTACTCAAACGTCCAATTCTGAAATTTTTCCACCTTGCTCTCTTTAAAGGCTGATTCTAGCAACAGTACCCCATTAAGTACCATTTTTTTTCGATGATTATGAAAGCTGAGAAGTTGGCGCAGTTTTTAAGCTAGCTTAAAATCCATAAAGTAATTATTTTAACCTCTCAATTTAAGTTTGAAGATTTCGATTATTTTTCAGTCAATACAATTTTTCCTCTTCCGACCTACATTTCCCTAATTTTTATTAAAGTTACGAAGCTGAATATTTTATGAATAAAAGTAAGCGTCATGAAACATTTGATGCAAAAATAAAATTATGAAAAAGTGTTGTACTTTTTTTTCTACGAAACTTTTTAGGGTGATTGGTTGAAAAATCTCAAAAAATCAGAAAACACGTCATAACTCGGAAACCGTACAAAATCGCGGAACATACATGGGGGTGATTTGGATACCCCAGGACACGAGGAATCCAAATTTTCCTTTTGGACGTCAATCGACGGGCCACACTGTATAATACCTACCTACTTGTTACTTACATATTCTCATATGCAGGCCAGAAACTTCGTATCTATCCATTAACCTACGATCATAAAATAGGTTAGATTTGATTTTGAACAACTATAAAAATCTGTCTATAAAAATGGTTGGGGATCATTCTTACTTTGTGTGTAGTAACATGTAAGACTTCCGCACGTAACGAAGGTCTGGCCCTCAAAGCCTTAGGTCTTCCTAGGATAAGGGCGATATTAGGTAGGTAGATATTTATTGTAATGGGAATCTGCACTCGCTGGGTCTGTTTGAATTTACTATTAGGTTTAGACATGAAGTTATAGTAGAGTGCCGTAAGGTTTATACCTCGGAATCCAGGGCCAGTCAATGAATCTTAATATAAACCTTGAAAATATGTTTTCAATAGTATATAGAAAAATGTTAAAAAAAATTTTTTTCGCGCTCTCAATTTTTTTTTTCATTTTTTTTTTTTTTAGCCTAATTCGTCCCACTTCTGGGCAAAAGCCACTCCCATGCCTCTCCAAACACTCCTATTATTAGCTGCTTCCCACCAATCGTCCCTAAATGAGCGTAGGTCGTCACTCCATCGTTTTTTGGGCCTAAAATTATTATAAACAATTATTAATTTTTTGGAGTTTTCATTGATTTATATTAGTCAAAAGTCATATTTTAAAAAGAACAACTATTATAAACTTGAAAATTTGATCTTGGATCTTTAGGGACTGCAGGTATACCGATGCACCATTCAAATACTACCTGTTTTGGTCCATTAGACTATTTTGCTTTAAACAGCGACTTAGTTTTTGCCTTTATCACTCCCTTTTTCTTAGTCAGGCTGAAAAACAAACGCCCTACTAGATTACTTCTCTTAACTACTCGATTTTGTCAATTTAACCACCTTAACTCAACTTCTAAGTTTTTGAAATAATCCGACTTAGGTAAGTCTTCGATATCTAATACCCCGAATTTGTTGTTTTTGCAATACATGTTATACCATTCTGGATTCGGAATAGCACAAGGCAGTTTTTAAAAACATTTGTTCATTAAGTACCGAGTAAATATTTTTCGTGGCAGCTGCTCAAAGTCGAGTTATTGTTTTTGGGAGAGAATTAAAGTTAACTTTGACAGTTAATTTGTCGATGTTCCACTTTAATCATCAACGAATTATTTTCGCCATATCATAAGTAACTATCGAAGAAGCCGTTAACGTACTTTTTTTTTAATTAATTGAATATTAATCGCTCTCTGATACAAAAACCATCAAAAAGTGGTTCTTTTTTCAAAAATCACTAAAACGGGTTTAACTCGATACTCATAAGACTTTTCTATGGGCATGTAAGGCTTATTTGATGCACCTTAAGTCCATCTACCTCCGGTGTCAGTTTGCCGGCCTATTTTTGGGATGTGCGGAGATTCCTGCTCCTGAAACCGATACGTATTATTTTGTTTGTTTTACGTTCATCAAAGCCTAAATTAGTTTAGCTAAAAAGTAACACGACATTCATTGACTGTTAGGCGGTACGAAGTTCGGGGCCCGCCATGAACAATACCGAACAGCTGCTGTTATCCCCTCTATTCTCCAACCCGACCTTCATCGGTATACCTGCAGTCCCTAAAGATCCAAGATCAAGTTTTCAAATTTGTAATAGTTGTTCTTTTTAAAATATGACTTTTGACTAATATAAATCAATGAAAACTCCAAAAAATTTATAATTGTTTATAATAATTTTAGGCCCAAAAAACGATGGAGTGACGACCTACGCTCATTTAGGGACGATTGGTGGGAAGCAGCTAATAATAGGAGTGTTTGGAGAGGCATGGGAGTGGCTTTTGCCCAGCAGTGGGTTTATATTAAGATTCATTGACTGGCCCTGGATTCCGAGGTTTGACCATTTTTATGCCTTACGGCACTCCACTATTAGCCTGAGTAACTATTAGGTAATCTGTGGCCTGAGTTACGAGTAGGTACATAGCTAACAGATGGCACTACTTACTACACTGAGTGACGTTCTACGCTATTATCATTTTTATCATCCTTCTTCCATGAAGTAGATTTCAGAAGTAGGTGGTTATCATACTATCCTACTTTAATTTCTACTTTGGTCCTTATAATTAAACATCAATGCTTGTGCCGACAGGCGGATGGATGGATGTGCGAGATTAGCTAGGAAATGAGGATATTTTATGGGATTTTAATCAAACTTTAAACTTTAAAGGTCGGCCACTAATTTTATATTTCCTTGATACTTAGATAGGTACTTATAGCCGAAAGAGATCTCTCCACACAGCTGCTGGACCTTTCGAATTACAAGCGAAATTAGCTGATAGTTGATGGATTTATGTTTTTGTCTGGAAGTAGGTGCCTACCGGAAGAGGTGTCAATTACCTAAGTATAAGAACATAATTGGATAATACAAAATATGGGATGTTGATTGTGCCCAGTGATATTTAGGAGGTTTGGGAAAAGTAGCTTCCTAAATATCACTGTAGATAATACGTTTTCCCGTTTTTCAGTCCTAAGCTGATCCTGTTATGGGAAATACGTAAACTTACTGAAAAGTTGGTAACAAGTGTTCTGAATGAATCAGAAGTTTATTAAACAACCAGCAGAACAGCGTCAATCACAATCACAGTTAAAGATATTACAATTAGCGCACCCATAGTCATTAGATAAGTTTTCAGAGTAATTGCGAATTCGTAAAATATTAAAACACAGCACGCCGTCAACAAAGCTGATCCTGCGATCTTCATGGCAATTATTATGGCTACATCTACATCATCATCATTAGCTAAAGCAGATTCAATTAGCAAGCCTATCGTTAACACAGCTTGGGAACCCAATACTCCGGATATGAAATATCTATCAAACTGCTCAAGTTTGTCTGATTCACAATGTGATAAAAAACAAAGGACAAGAAGGATGAACGTTATTCCTCTGAGGAATATTTCTGCTATGTTGTGAGCCATGTTTAAAACTACTTTAATTAAGGATTAACGGTTGGTTGGAGATAACACTAATAAAAAGTATTGAAACACGCTAAATTGTGTTTTTTAACTTAATAAATATAATAAATTGTAGCAAATAAATAATATATACATAATTATGTTCAACGTATACCACAATATATGACAACAAAGCAAAAATGTCCAATTATGACATGAATGAATGTCTGCTACAAGCTTTGCTACAAGCTACAAAGGTCTGCTATACACACAGGCTATAAATGTCTTAACAAACAATCAAAATCTTCTTGCTGTCGAGTGGTAGCATGTGGCAGGCAATGATTGCAGGACCAATGATAATTTTAAATATTACTTACTCTATGTTTTAAATAATGAGATCAAATATCATTGACCGGGACAGAATCTTTCAGTGTGGGATTTTTTCTTGAATTTTTATTCCAGATTCTAATAGCGTGTTTTTATTTATTTTCACATAGAAAATACCTACAAACTATATCTGGTTACCTCTCGGTTTATAGACATGTCTGTAATAATCCATGTATTGGTAATCCTTTTCTTCGCAAAGATTAGTAGTGCCAAGGATGGAAGAGATTTAAGACAAACCAATCATACATACAATTTTGACTATTGTAATCACCCAGATTGCTCGTTAAAAAACCAGCACACGATGTGTTTAGCTGCTAATAAGAAAAATCCAAGACTGTTTGCATCTGGAATAACGGCATGGATGCGTTATCAAATTCTATTGCTGCATAACCGACACCGTGACAACATTGCTCTAGGCTTGGAACCTGGCCAGCCGCCCGCTACCAACATGCGGAAGATGTACTGGGACTACGAGCTGGAGAAGATGGCAGAAGTGTGGGCTCGACAATGCCAAAAGCGGCACGATGAGTGTAGGAACACCTTACGATTCAATGTTCTCCAAAATATGGATGTCAGGCCTATTGTTCCAAAAATAACTGAAGCACAACTTCTGTCTGATGCAGTAGGAGCATGGTTTTCTGGTTCTAGAGTTTTATCTCCAGATAACGTGTGGTCATTCCGGATGGGCAACTGTAGTGCTGTGGGTGGATGCAATGCACACTGGTATACTGCGGCCGCTTGGGGTTCGACCTGGCGCATTGGCTGTTCCCAAGCATTGTGTACAGTTAAAAAACACTCCTGTACCTTCTTTCGAAAGAGACGTAGAACACATTTTTCATCGGCTGGCGAAAACTATGAACATAACTTAACAGATAGTGCTACCGAAAATACATTACTTCGGCGTCCTGCCGCGAAAGAAACTGTTTTTCATGAATTTTCAACTGAAAAAGTAAATAACAAAGAGTCACCACTGCACCGTGGGATAATGGAAATGGTTACAAGGGAAAAGAAACCCGAAGACGTGAAAATGATCGCTTTTACATTTTGTAACTACGGGCCTGCTGGTAACATTGACGGGTTCCCAATGTACGAGGCGGGTACAGCGTGCAGTAACTGTCCGCAAGGTACTCGTTGTGGAGACAAAACGCATCGGGCTCTTTGTGCTTTTACCCGTGATCCAGATTTCGGCAACTCTACTTAATTGATACCACAACTGGAAACAAAACGTCCTGAACTGATTGATACTTATTTCATTAAAAAATATTAGGTATGTCTGTTTGTTTATGAACCTATTAGTTGCTATTTTTATTAATTTAATATGTTTTTATTTTTTAGTTTTAATAACTTAGCCATGGTAATAAACTTTTTTAAATTGTTTAGTGCTTTCAATTAATTTCCTAGGCTGTTTCATCCATCAATTGTGACAGGAAGCTATTGTTTAGTGAATGGGGAGCTTGTGAGAGATTTACGTAACCGTGTCTGCACGAGGAGTCCTTTTGTCGATGCTGCACATGCCCCCCGCTTTAATACCGGAGCTTCAAAACCCGCCTACGCACAGACCGCCGCCGCCGCCACCGCAGATTGCCTTCTGGATTGTAAGCAATCGCAACCTAACATGACATTAAATTGCATTAGTATTTTAATTTTATAACGAAAATCTTTGTCAACATTTAACTTTAAAATTCAAACATGTATGTAGTTTAATTATTCAACAACAAGATTATAGAATTAATAACTTACTCGTCACCACCTTGCTAGTAAGATTATATTGGTAGTAGGTACATACATAAGTAACTTGTGCGGATATTTAATAAAAATAATTTAAGTTCTTACTTAGATACTTTGCAATTATAAAGACCTTAGGTATTCTACATACTCGTGAATACTCGTAGGTACATTTATAAGCTAAAATGCTTTCCTATCGAGGAAAAGAATTAGGCACGACGAGTTGGGTAAACAGCAGTGATATCGTTCACGTTTTTTCTGTGCAACATTTACTGATATTAAATTTGCGACTTTATTCGAGTACAGCTGTTAGAGTCATTATGAACAAAAATATAGATTGTAGTTACGATGTTTCAGGTTTTAAGCAATGGCATATGATAAGCGCAGGAGTGGGGTCAGGGAACTTTGCAGGACTGTGGTTCAACCGCGAGAGCGAGACGAAAGGTATGCATGACTCTGAATATAGGTGCCCTGCTGCAACCAACCTACTTAAGAACACGTACCTGTGATATGAGAAATCGTGTAGGTTAGGATTGGAAAACAATAAGTCAATCAGTTTTAAGGATGAGTTTTAAGAAACCCAGCAACTAAGTAAGTAGGGACAAGCATGTTGTTATAGTTGATCATATGTGTTTTAGGATTCAAATTTCCAATGAACAAAGCGCATTCCAAAGCTGCATAAGTTAGTATGGGCGATGCGGACGGTCGTGTGTAGTGTTTGGACGAAAACTTATTGTGGCGCAAGGCAGGTCGGCGGGCCATCATTCGCGGTCCGACGGCAGTGTGGCGCGGTCGGTGGCTGCGCGCTCGCCAGCACCGTACTCTAAACTTTACAACATCCATATTTTATTTGATTGGGGCCAACATGAGGGCCCGAGGAGCCCTGATAGCGGCCCTATGGCTTTTAGCCACCTCAACAACGCTTCAGGTGAGTCACTTTACAAAATAAACTATGGAGCCGGGCCGCGAACTCAACGAAAGAAATACTTTTGCACAAACTTTTTGGAGAACTTTAAGACAAGTTTCGTGTTGTTCTTTTTATAGGTTGCAAAGCAGTTGTTCAAGCTTTAACTAAAACATTAAAGTTATCCAAAAAATGGCCAATACCGGTTATTCCCAATTTTTTTTTACTTTATTACTATCCTTATTCTATTCCAGACAATCAGCGGTTCAATGTTTAAGATTAAGATGTAATTGTGACTTTTCATTTAGATATGAGATTTAGATTATTTTTGTTTAATACCTAAGTTTTAAAACTATAGGTTTAGTTTTTTTTAATAGTATAAATTTTATTTAATATTTAATTAACTAAATATTTATAGGAAATACGGATATAAAAAGATCGAGTCTCACTGCACTCTTGTCAGAAAAAAGAACTTATTAATTTACTTTGAGCATCGAACCTAATTGGTATAGTAAAAAAAAGGGTATCACTTAGGCTACACATCCCCTTTTCGAGCTAGTATGGAAAAAAAGTTGGCGGCCACTGATGAAACTTACGTCAATCGATAGAGAAAAATATTATAAAACGATAGTATTTTGAATAATTGCCAAAAGTGATATACTTTCCGAGATATAGGACTTTGAAAATAAAAAAAATCACCACCTTCTTGCACCAGTTCGTCACTATACCTAGTCTTTTCGTTTTCCGATGATGTTCGTGACAACTCTGATTTCCGTGTCATGCATACCTCTTCAAAATAGGCAATGAAAAATAAATTGGTGCAATGAACTGGTGCAAGAAGGTGGTGATTTTTTTCATTTTCAAAGTCCTATATCTCGGAAAGTATATCACTTTTGGCAATTATTCAAAATACTATCGTTTTATAATATTTTTCTCTATCGATTGACGTAAGTTTCATCAGTGGCCGCCAACTTTTTTTTTTCCATACTAACTCGAATGTGTAGCCTAAGTGATACCCTTTTTTTACTATACCAGACTCCATACAAATATGTTCCATGCCATTTCTAAGGAATTCATGTAATAAGTAGGTTAAGCTTTCTTGAGCAAAAATATTATCCGGAACGATCTGGTACTTTCTTAATCGGTGGTAGGTGTATACTTTATCAGTCAGGACCTAACGTTCTTACTTTTTCCACAGTTATTGCTTCAACCCCTTTCTTTAAGCTAGATAGCTAAATGTTTTAGCTTAGGACAGATTGAACTAGGCTCAAAGTGTTATTTTAGCACTAAAAGGTGAAAATCAATTAAATAATTCTACTTTATCTCACATTATGTAAAAATAAATACACTCGAAAATGTATTCTCAAAAAAACTTAAGAACGGCGGCGTACCTATTCTATAAAATTGATTCGATTAGAAGAATTTATAAATCTTACCTATAACCATAAGTCAATCAGTTTTAAAGATGACCATGCCTGTTTTCTAATTTTATATTAAATAAGTTATATTCCTTTTTAGTTAAATTTGAACATAATAGCTTGCTTGTAAGTTTTGAAGAAAAAACAAAGTTAGATACGCTGTTGCAAATTTAAATGATCTCTTGAATCTGAATCTAATCTTCCTCATTTTATTTTAAATAAGAACTTCTTATTCCTATGGGGGTTCCTATGAAACTACTATAACAAAAAAAGTATGCCTATAGAATGGCTTAGATTTTCATTATTTATATTGGTGTCGACTTCTTGAACGAGACTGGTTAACATGTGCTTTAATGTGTTTTCCCGTAATAGGCTTACGTATGAGTCTTGCACGCTGTAGACTAACCTTTATCAAGTTAATGGGAAGCACTCAGCACACAGGTTGGGCTTGTTAGCTACCAGCCTCCCTTCCCGACGTTACTGAAAACACCAGTATTGTTCACATAGGTGAATGTTTTCACCACCGCATTCGCGTTCACTGTCTTACGTTCAAAGTCGACAATGTTGTCGACAATTTATATACTAGGTAACTACTTAGGTAAAGAGATTTACAGCTAATCTTAATTCAAGTAAATACTTAACTTAAATAATAAGACTGAATAATTGAAGATTATATTATATCAATGTCGTAGAATATGTAACATATTTTATGTTAGTTGCTGAATCAGTCATTATAGTTAACGCTCCTTTAACGTTACGTATAGTAACACTTTGGTTGTCAAAAAGCAGAAGAAAACTGTGCGATATGGATTTAACTTTAGATATTGTTTCTTCAATTAGCTGTTTGACTGATTTTCGAAATAACAAAACTGTAATTTATTTAACAAATTGTAAATTTTAATTTTCGTTTCGCTTTGCAAAACGTCATATCAAACTGTAACGGAAGCTATTTGCTTACATCGAGTGCAATCAGTTTTGTTCACTTAAACATACATAACGCATAGGTGTCGCGAGTGGTTAGTTCGCGGAGAGCATTTAGTTTAGATCTTGACCACGGCGAACTTCTTGAAAGCTTTTATTGAGTAGAGCGCTTTACACATACATACGTACTCCTAAAGTTTAAGTTTGAGAATCACCTATACCTAACTGTAATATTTATAGATATTGAAACAACAAAAAACTCATCTTAATACTTCTATGCAATTCTTAAGTATGATATAAAAGGCTACATAAACAAACACTAATTAAAAAATCATAGCACAAAGTTTTTTTTTTAACTTCATTATACAATTATTTATTACTTATTTTCTTTTGTAGTCATATATTTTATTAGCTCTTACCAGTTTAGTCGAAAAACATTTAAGTAGGTACCAACGTTTATTGTTAGTTAAGGTGATGTTGTCATGTTTTTCATATTATTGTGCCCACCGACTGAGGATGACGAAATAGGTAACATACATTTTATGTGACACAGAAGTAGTTATGTACGTACAGTAGACCCACGTTGACGATGACATTCAAGTGAGGACTTTAGTCATTCATTCAAATTATTTGTTGAACAGGCAGATAATTTTGTGTGTTTTATCGTAATATTGACACAAAAAATTAAATTCGGCCTTGTGGGTTATTCTGTAACCATTCATTTGGTAGTTGACTCTACAATTTTTTTTTAAAGGGGTTTGAAGATTTTAGTATGCAGAGTGTCCTACCTACAACTTTTTTTTTTAATTTTCTTAAAGTGGCGGCAGTCAATGAAACCTTCACTAATCGATAGTTCAGGTCAATACAAATCAAAAGTATACAGGAAAAAAAATTGATAAAGCGTCACGTTTCCGAGATATAGGCTGTCAAAGAAAGACTAGTGGCGCCGGTATTGGAACATGAGAAACTGTGTTTTGGTGTTATTAAATGGCACATATTGTATTGGAAATTGATACTAGAAGTTAAATGAAGGATCCTGGCTTATTTTAGCGAACCCCTCCCTCCGCCCAAAATGCTCAGCCTGTAATTTTTATTGTTTTAGGTATAAACATGGTGGGAATTTAGATTGGTTTGAAAATAAGAGTTTTTGAAGCAATCTATGTTAACTCCCAATACTATCCCCCCGTCAAGAACCCTATCTTTTATTTTGTTACTGCGCTGTCCTGTATACATGCTAAAATAGTAAAAAATTATAGACTGAGCATCTTGGGGGAGGGAGGGGGTGTCGCTAAAATAAGCCAGGATTCTTCATTTAACTTCTAGTATCAATTTCCAATACAATATATGCCATTTAATAACACCAAAATACAGTTTTTCATGTTCCAATACTGGCGCCACTAGTCTATCTTTGACAGCCTATATCTCGGAAACGTGACGCTTTATCAAAAAATTTTCAACTATACTTTCGATTTGTATTGACCTGAACTATCGATTAGTGAAGGTTTCATAGACTGCCGCCATATTTGTCGAAAAAGGTACATACACAAGTTTAGGTAGGACATTATATTCAAACCCCTTTCATGTAAGTAAGCAAAGAAAGGTAAAAGAATTAGCGTTAAGCTATGCGAGTGAAGTAGGTAAATTGCGAGTTTCTTCAACCGACTCAAAGTTGCATTTCAAAAATCAATGCATAATTTGATGGACAGCACAGTCAGGCACCTATTTTAATATTCACCTATGTTTACTACAGTGCTTCTTTGTCTGCAATTTCCATTTTGATTGTCGTAATGACATTGTGAAAATTTTATTAATCTGAGCAACTAGAGTTCTAGAACATCGAAAATTAATACTTTCTATTTTAAAGTTTAGATTTCATTAGGTTGTTTATTGAACTCGTAGATGCTAGTATGCCAGTAGATGAATGATTACTAACTTCAATAAATAACATAGATAACTGAGAATAGTTTCGTTTGTGAACAATAACTTTGGCCTTTATTTATAGGGAAAAGAAAAAGTTCAGTTAAGTTCATTTGAAGAGATCTTTGTGATATACTTATTTGAATGTTTCAGTTAAGCAAAGCCATGAAATTTGCGAGTTCCGTAGTATCTTTATCGGGATTATTTAACATTTCCTGACAGATAGATACAGCGTTGCTATAATTAATTAGCTACTTTGACTTTTAAACTTATGAGTTTTATTGAGGGTTTTAGGAATATCCGAAAAAAGATGTTCCGGTTTCGAATATTTATTAAAATCGTAATGGTTGATAACATTATATAGTTTTGTAGGTCGTTGAGATTGGGTTATCTTACGTGCTCGATCAATACATGAATAGGCAATATATTTTAAGGATAGATAGGTACCAAATAAGATTTAAACAATTATTTTTGTTAAGTAAATTGAAAGAAAGAAAAACATAAACATTTACGAGGATATAATTGTTGAAAATGAGATAATATGTATCTACGTAATTTTTGATATTAAAACGCTATTATGTCACAAGCAAGAGTGCATTAAAGTACTTACTCAAAGACAATAACTTACTCGTACACTAGTTAGTTGGTCATTTTGATCGGCTCTCTATTGACGGTCTGTAGTAGTTACTTAATAAAATGTAGGTAATACGATGAATTTATGAACCCTTAGATTGGAGCGCGATTTCGACTCGGACTTTGCCATTTTTTTATAGAATGGTTTTAGTAGGCAATTAACGTTCATAAAATTACTTAATACCTACTAATGTTAGCTAGTGTGCTAATTTTTATTATATGTACAGCAAGTATAAATTATTGGCAAAATATTATTTAATGCTTAGTTACAGCTATTGTTTGTTGATGACAAGAGACTGGCGTATAAATTACGTGTTTTATGAATAGTGGGTTCGAACATCACCTACGTACACGAAACGATTCACGTGCACGCCAGTTTTAGGTTACCTAGATACCTGTCTGGTATCTATTGTGATAAAAATACAAGAAAATTTGAAAAATTCTGTATTTATCTACCGAACAGATGTCGCCGAAAAGGTTACAATTTGAAGCTACCGATTAATAGCTATGATAAAATAACTGTAACATTTTAATGAGTTATTTTAAATATTCAGTTAGTATAATACTTAGTGGTTAGTTGCTAGATTGCCATGAACGAGGTTATCCAAAGGTGTTATCAGCTATGTCTCACATTGAGTCAATCTTCCAATTTCGGTAACACCGCTTGCGATAAATATACGAAAACATAAGCTTTTGTGATTTTTTGGGGACAGTTATCTGTTCAGTTTATCGCGAATGACCCAGCCAGCTCTGACGCCTTGCACAATACTTATTATATTGATAAGAATGTCAATTTGCTTATTATTAAAATTGTGATACAATTTTTGTCGATTAGTAAAAAAAAACATAAGTATTTTCTTTAGGTACCTACTTACCGAGCATTTGTTAACTCGAAATATTTACAGGTCCCGCTGCGTACCTACCTAAACCGAATTTCATCATGCTATCAGTTATATAATTTATCTATTTAAGAATATTGTTAAAAATTACGTTGGTAGCAAGGCATAAAATATTTGATTTAATTTGTCATACCTACTATTAAAAGGTTCCACCTTGAAAATGTCCCTTATCTTTATCGACTATTTTGTGTTTACCTCCTAGTGCCATTTATACCAGAAATACATTACCTTGCATTCAGTAGGTTTAATATTAAAATATGTATTATGGTAACACCTAAGAGTAGTACTCATTGCATTAGACACCTTCATCTCGCCTAATTAACTCCAGAAATTATCGACATAGAGAAACAACTTATACGAATGATTATACTATAATCATAAAATGAAGTTTACTTGTTCGATAAAGTTTCCTCGTGTTAAGAAATCTACTGGCACCCTTCAAACTTAAAGACCTTTTAGAAGAAGTTATTTTACGTCATTGATTCCATTTAACTGTTAGACCCAGAACACACGGTGAAACGCAAACGCAACGCAACTGAAACTGCTAGGTGCTGCTAGTTACTTTTGAGTTTCATCGCAGCATCTGCTATAGACTTCCTTAGAAAACCACACACGACGCAACTAGTTTGAATCGTTTCGTTTCAGTTCGGAAGTCTATAGCAGAAACTGCGATGAAACTCAAAAGTAACTAGCAGTTTCAGTTGCGTATCACCGTGTGTTTTGGCGCTTAATATTGTTAGGTACCAAAAGAATTCAAAAAGCGACAAAATTAAAATGGAACGCGTCCTTAAGAGCTTCGGAGTTTGTGAATATGTAGAGACTGAGAAATGATGATAAGAGTGCATTATGATAACGCGTACGACCCACATTTGCATTTCATTGTTGCTCAATCTGGATGCAGCGGAAGTACTCCAGGTCGAGGTGTTTCGCGTTGTACCTACGCATGTCTACCTACTTTACTGCATCTACTTGATGCAAACCTGTAAACGGATAAATTAAATGCCTTAGTAAGTTTAGACTAAGCAATCTTTTTCTTTAAATTTTATTCAATAACATACTTAGGTAGAAGCGAAGTGATTAAGTGGTTAAACTTAAGTTGTTACCTTGAAAAATATCCTGTATTTAAGCTGATGTCTGCCATTGCATTTATTTGAGTATGATGATATTGAATAGATATATCTATAAATTGATAACTTTATCAGATATAATTTGGATTCTATAAATATATCGATAACCTCAAAAAATCCCGCAGAGTGCCAGAGAGATGGACTTATTTACAATTTAAATATTCGAAGGAAAACGATATTTTGAAGTTTTAATTTCAATATTTGGATACCTTTTGCATCTACTGTCAAATAACACGGAGTAACTCGTAGTCCAATAATGATGTCGTAAGGATTAAAACAAGACGAGTGTGTGCGTAATTTTGTATACACACTCCAGTGTTTATATTAAGACACCGTTTTCGTAGAACTTTAGCACTTACGTAAGTATTTTTTATGATGAACACAATTAGAACTGGTAGTATGTATCCACAATTTTATTGAAGGCCTTGCGGTCCACAGTTAAGCGAATTTAATAATTTAGAAACGTAGTCTTTAACAAAAAGCCTCTTTTGTATATTAGTTAGGTATATTAGTTATTATTTTAAAAAAAATAATTATATTTCTTTAAAAACTACTTACTAAACTACCGACTTTTAAATATTCATGACTGTGTGTGTGTAGTGTATTGAATAACTGTCAAATGTCAAATTTAATATTTAGACCAACATATATTTTTTTTATTTGTGCTAGTGCTGTTGCGCTAGGTAATAGGTACCTGAAGTACCTATCCAGGTATCAAACCAGCCGTCGTCGTCGCCGTCTCCTTTAGTTACTTTTCTTACAATCAATAAAATTATTTATGTATTTTAAGTTAGATTTGGAATGGAGTTCCTAAGTAAACAGTTAATATGTGTCAAAGCGCAGTTAACCTGAAGTAGGTCACATATTATTTATAATTAATTAATCATTTAACGACACACTTATATTGTTATTATGTCAGGTTTTGCGGACAATCACTTCATGATAAAAAATATATATTATCCTACTTCCTAAGTAGTAAGTAATTATAATATTTCTTTCAATATGAAATCAAAAGAGAATTAACAACAGATATACTAAGCTCTTATTACTTGGTAAATTAAATTTTTATTTTATTTTCCATAATTCCATCCGAGGTGATGTGCACATCGTTAGTAAGTTCGAGGGCCGATGTCGTCATTGAGAGCGCCGGCGCCGACGACGCCGACGTTCGATTGTAGGTACCTACTTACTGTGATTGTCATAGTGGCTAAGTTTATTTTGATTAATGTGTCTTAAGTAATAGGTAAAAATCTTAATAATAAAAAAACCCTTTAAATAAAGATGGTGTTACTCACATACATTTTATTTTCTTAGATAAATAATTTATATACTTACCTTAAAAATACTTACATATATTACAATAGCACATTTGCATTTAAGGACATCTCTCTTCTTTTGTGCGACTTACGAAAAAACATATTCAGTATTTATTATCTACTACTTACTTAGTCATATTATAATACTTAGTCATATTTGTTAGTCAAGTAATTTTCAAGTTAATTGTATGTTTATATTAGGTACCTATATTTAATGTTTATAGTCAGATGCAAAGTTCTACGAAATAAGTGTATCATAAACAGTGCACTGACTTCACCAATCTGTTCGATTGAGATGATTGAAATCAAATCAAGTATACGACTTACTCGGAATTACTTCAATTTGATTCGTTTACAGCTCATGTCAAATGAAGCCACTTGGAGTGCTATGTAGAGCTTTCCTCGTCTCTAATCCGAGGAAAGGAGAGAGACAAGTACTTACCTATCATTGAAAAGCTGCTATAAGCATTTCTTGCCTTTTACCCTGCTTGAATTCTACAAGTGTTTGGTCTCATTGTTGCAATATTACTATTATAGTAGGCATTTTAGGTGGATACCCAAATTAACTTTATTGCTTAAATACAAACACAAAGAGACGTTTGCCATAAGTGTAACTGAATACCTATAGATTGTATTGTAGACGAACAAAGTAGCGGACAAAAGTCAGAATTTAAAAGTAAAAAATATTAAAATTTTCACTATTTCCTAAAATGCCCAAAGAGGAGGCTTCGGTTGTAGTAGATCCGATGTATTTTGTGTACTGTGATGTAAGTAGCTTTTATGATATTAACATTTTGTCCCGTCATCGTGGCTTGTTTCAAGCCCTTTTCCGGGTATGAAAATTTAGTTTTACTATTGTGAAATAACGTGAAACACATTTGTTAATTAATACCTTCTTGAAAGCAATGTTAATTTTGAGAATTTAAGTCGCTTTTGAACCGGATGGTCGGACGGTAGTTAGGCACTAACTATTTCCGGGCAAGCTAATATTCAAGTCTTTTTGCATTTTACAAGTCGCAAAAGTAAAATATATCTATAAAGTTTACCTATATTTATTAACCATGAAATAAATAATATTATACTAAGGTGTAGGTAAACTTAAAATATGAAGTTGACTAACTTTTATATCCAAAGACATAATGAGCCATAAGCTATTCCCAAGTAGGTTGAAGTTAGGTGCTCATTGCGATACTTTAATCGCGGGGCTTTTATAAAAATATGACTTTAATTTAGTATGCAGCGAAGTGTCGAGGGGGCGTCATCGTCGCTTGGGGCAAAACCCGGTCGGATCGGGGACTAATTGAGCGAAGAATGGCCGAGGTCTGGTCGCTTAGTATTCCGACCGGGGCTGGCTCTCAAGCCGGTCGTTCCTAACATCAATCTCAATATGAACAGATGACGGGGCGTCGGAAAGCGTACCCGCGGACAAGGAACCCCTCTTACGGTTTGGCGTTGCTTAGTTAACACAGAGACAAAACTGGACATGATTGATCCATCGTATATCTGACGTTTAACAAAGTTCTGTACTACTCGTCGTCGCAGCTCGACTCTCGACTGACATGTCTGGCAGCTATGCCGTATAACCTCACTTGTAGAAAAGGGAATTTTTGAACTATAACTGACATTAAAGGTTGTTTTTTAAAGGGATGGCTTTTGCAATGGATTTCGACGAATAGTAATAATAATAAAAAGTATTGTTATGTTAAATAAAACACGTTGACCGCTGATTCTGATAATATCCATGAATAACAATGGGAAAGCAATCCCTGGGACGGACTTGGTTTCGGGCTACGACAGAGATATGCCATTACAGTATGAATTTATGTATCTTGGATTTGTACCGAATAAAGATGCTTTTTCTTTTAGTTTTTCATTTAACAGACTCAAAAAAGTAATGTAAAAGAAATTCTTTGTAAACATGCTGCGGTCGTGTGAAACGTGTAAATTTGTCGCGAAGTTATGTCCTCTGGAAAATACTCATATCGAGCATTAGGTACCTATACTTTTTAATTGTTATAACTGTAGAGAAATATAATGCACTCGTAAGTACTATAGTACTTATAGCTTATTAGATTATTAAGATCGTGTTGATAAACGTAATAGAACAACACTGTTTATTACTAATAATTATTTAACTTCAAATATAACATAAAACAATCAGGACATGTACTCATTAGCGAGCTATTTATTCTGTATTCTGAAAAGTTTGTGGGTATCTATTTATAATTTAAACCTATCATAAGTACTATACAATATTTGATGAAATAAAGGATAGTTGTTTGTACCAGGTATGATGTTCGGAACCGATCAAAACGGATCGTTACCGTAGTATATTTTCCGATGAAAACTCACTAACTTCATAACGGATTATCGTCGTTCTCTACCGCATTAAAGATTATTTTGTGGATCCTACTACACGTTGTTTTCGGACATGTAGGTATCGTGATTGTTTTTGTGTACTTTCGCTAGTTGCACTATTTATGTCTGTTGGTTAATTCAATTGTCAAGTACACATAGCTGCTTACCAATTTGATTTTAGGTTTTTTATTTTATAATTGTTCGAATAGTACGTTAGGATTAAGATAGGTAAAATACACATACAAATGAGTTAGAAAAGTAAGTACTTACTTACTATCCATTACAGACGATCAAAATATTAGTGAACTCACATATAGTACCTACCTACTTTAGACGAACAATTATTTTCATAAAACTGCGTTTTATGGTCGTCGATTATGAAACAATAGCCTTTGTAGGTATCATTGTGAGTCGTCCTCGCAAAAAATGTGTCTTTTGTATCTCGAACAGTCGAAAGGAAATCACAAGGAGTTAACAATGAGTTTCAAAGCTGTAGCTCCCTATTTACGTTCTGTCGGTCGCGTTGGAGTGGCAGAGACTCTCCCGCCGTGCTTCCATATATTTCATGAGCTATTAAACTCAACCCCAGCTTTATCCATCCGTTTTTCGATATATAAATATTTATATAGAGTTGTTGGCAAGAATATTTTAATTAAAAGCTACGAATTCAATATTTCGTTGCACCATTACTACTACTGTGCTGAAATACCTACATACCTAAGTACATTATGATTAGGTATATTACAACGTAAAACATTCATGTGTTACTTAAAGTATTTACGAGTATCTACGTGACAATATTCTACTATGCTCAACTTCACAGTTTTTAATTCCCGTAGACAAATGTTGCTTAACGTATTTGTATGTGTGTCTTTATGTATAAGTATTTTTTTTATTTTGTTTTTATTGAGAAACGAATATAGATATAATAACAATTCTGTGATAATGAATGCTCAAAAAATACCCAGGCCCGGCGCAAATGAAAACTATCTCAATTTATTAGAATAAATGAGTAGGTAATGAAATGTAACATAGGAACCATTATCCACATCGGTGGCTAAATGTCTAAAATTGCCATTTGTAGTTACGTAGGAGTAAATTTTTATGATTATTTTCTTAAACCAAGTAATATCTCATTATTTTATTGAGATTGACAATACTATTGAAGCATTAAAGCAATAAGGTTAGTTGAGGTTTCAGGTTAGGTTAGTTATCAGGTTAGGTTAAGTTAGAGGTTAGGTTAGGTTCGGTGATTTTAGGTTAGGTAAGATAAGGGGTTAGGTGAGATCCTAGGATACCTATGATGTCACCTAACTTAATCTAAAACCTCTTCTGACCTAACTTAAAATCTCACCTAACCTAACCTATAACCTAACCTGAATCCTCGCCAAACCTAACCTAATTGCTGTAATGTTTCAATAATATGTCAATCTCAATAAAATAATAGATATTATTTAGTTTTATTTAGGAAAATAATCGTAAAAATTAACCCCTATGAAAATACGAATAGCATTTTTCGACATTTAGCCACCGATTTGGACGATGTGATTGTGACATTTCATTACTCATTATTATACTAATAAACTGAGATACATTTCGTTTGCGCCGGGCCTGGGTATTAGTTCCATACTTCATGAGCATTCTCTTTTCGTTTGTAAACTCAGAAGTGTAACAGACTGCCAAGTTTCTGAATAAACAGTTTATTCAAACTATTTTCATTAGTGTCCTTTAATTTAAATTGATTGTTACATTTGCAGTCTAGCCGTTTTGTATGTCTAACAAAGTAAGGAAAACTATTATATTGTCAAAGTTACCTGTTAATTTAAACTTGTTATTTAAAAGTGGCTTTGACTATGAATTACGGAAGCTCGGCTTTTCTCTTTTGATCTTATAACCGCGAGTCAAACATTTTGAGATCATATCGGCACAGGATCTGGGTAGCAATTCTGTTGAATTAAGTTAAGCGACCTAACTATAGCCAACAGATTAACATTCTACAGCAATAGGTCACAAATTTGGTATTCTCTTATGTGCCACGAAATAGTCGATAAGTAGTCTCTAGAGGGCTTTGTCATTCATTTGTCTTTGCGAATGATTTAGTTGTCGATGTTGCCAATATTTAATAAAATTATTGTTCGAAGAAATTGATCAACCGATTGATAGATTTTTTTCGACCTAGAATAAGCTTAGACATACTTTAAAATACAGAATATTTATTTCTATAAGATTTACATGCATTTTTTGCATAAATTGCACGACACCATTTTTCATTTGGTAATTAGAAGAATACGGGCCCTGGGTCTCTCTAGAATGTGAATTGTATGAAATGACACATTTTGGTATTCTCTTAACAGATAAGTTGACAGTGGACAGCGATCGGCCGTACATTTTATTACTTTACGCTTTATTTGGTATTCTACTCCGCAATGTCACATGAGTGGCAGTTCCAAACGGTATTCTCTTCGCTATTTGACAGTTGTTCTCTAATGGCATTTCGTTCGGTCGTCCGTCGTTCAGCCGTTCGGTCACCCAAACACTATTCGGTGCTTTTTCGAAAATTAACGTGCAATTTATGCAAAAAATGCATGTAAATCTTATAGAAATAAATATTCTGTATTTTAAAGTATGTCTAAGCTTATTCTAGGTCGAAAAAAATCTATCAATCGGTTGATCAATTTCTTCGAACAATAATTTTATTAAATATTGGCAACATCGACAACTAAATCATTCGCAAAGACAAATGAATGACAAAGCCCTCTAGAGACTACTAATCGACTACTAATCGACTATTTCGTGGCACATCAGAGAATACCAAATTTGTGACCTATTGCTGTAGAATGTTAATCTGTTGGCTATAGTTAGGTCGCTTAACTTAATTTAACAGAATTGCTACCCAGTTAGTGGCATATATTAAATACAATTCACGATATAGCCCAAGGTGAAATTCGGTGTTCTTTTTTTAGAAATAAACTAGTCTTTAGTGTTACTTACTAGCTTGCACTTGTCTAGCTCTACTAGGACTATTGTTTTTACAGCTTTTCCGATATAGTACATAAACAAAGAAGAACAGAAATGACATTAATAGTATGAATGCCAGTCCTTCTTATAATGAAGTTTTAAATGTTTATGGTACAATGCAGGAAAAAAAATTTTTTGCCAATAATATAGTTTTGTCTTAAAATTATTTTAGTGTGAAGACAAACAAACAGTCAGATGAAGATGTTAAATAGGTACTTAATATATCTTGTACAAACCTAATCTGGAATACATGATTGATATGTTGCGTTGTAAGTAAGGCTGGGGAGATATGAAGGTACTTGCAGCTCTGAGCTTAATCGTTGGTAGGGCGCGAAACTCTGTCAAATGATAAGTCTCTCAAAGACGTCGCGAGCATTAAGGATTCACTTACACAGGATTTGTCATTGCACATCGCCCAACGCCACACTTCACTTCCTGATCCTGCCTACCCCTATCTATACGTAACATAGTACAAAATATAAATTTGTGGTGCTTAAAAAAAGCATTTTTCAATAGTCTAATTCCCAAGTACCATGACCATCCCGAAATTGAACATAATTAATTTTGTATAAAACGTAAAGCACCATTAATCAGATACCCTGCCATTAGTGTAGGATGTAATTCAATCCCCCCATGCAATGCGACGATTATTTTGATTTGTCATCTTATCATTTTACGTTTTTTCTGGAATTTTATTTTTCTTTCTGAGATTAAGTACTTACTTGAGTATTTCGAAATTGGAGTAAAAAATGAATCGTTTTCTTTTGTAGGTGTCGTGTACATAATTTGAAAATTAGTTAGTGCTCACTGACTCGGAGGTAGTAATGCTGAAGAGAGGGACTCTTTAGCAATTGTTTGGTGGTGTGGTGGGAAGGGTTGACAAAGGACCCTCACGATGACTGCGTGCTGTCTGACTTAATACCCGCCTCGCCGAGAGACTTACCTCAAACAAGTTGTTACTACTCGCTTTGTTTCATAAATTTCCGTATCCACATAATACTTTTTACAGTACATTATTAACACAAGACTAAAAGTCCAACAAATATTTGCTGATAATTATTACGTGCTTATCGAAGTACTTAATTATTTTTTGTTATTATTCTGTCTGACTTAAGTACTTTACCATTACAAATGAAATTACTTCTTGTGCGAAATTGTTGCAATGATAGACTTAAAATACATAATTAATGTTATCTAATTATTACTTAGAAACCTACTAATAAATAATGTGCCAAGTTAATCAAAACCAATGTCAAAGAGCAACGACTAAATCCTTGGAGATGTTCTCAGTTGATCATAAATGTATAAAACAGATGGGGAAGACGTCATGTATGCATTTAAGTAAAGTACTTATGTGTCTACCTGAAATTGTCTTCTGTATTCAGATAAATGAAAAATAACGTACAATCAGAATGTACAGGTAGTTAAGTACTCAAATAAAATAAGTACATAAGTACATAAAAATATATATATATATATTGCACATAACGTAGGGCCCTGTGCCGAAGGTTTCTTGCCGTCTTCTTCCTCTCGGCTATACAGGTAGTGAACCGGCAGTAGTTTTAGATTAAAAAAGTGACATCAAAAAAGTGTAATGAATTTTGCCTATTTTTGAATAAAACACTTTTCATTTTCATTCATTTCAGTATTTTAAGAAAATAAAATACCTAAATCATAATATTATATTCGTAGGGCATGTTTCATCTGTTACCTATTGTAAAGTATTAGTTTCATCACAACAAAATATATTATGTTTTGTTGAGTTCTAATCTAATCTAATCTAGCCACTCGTGTCCCATTGCTGGGCAAAGGCCTCTCTCCTCATTCGCCATGACTTTCTGTCTTGAGCTTCCTCCGCTCAGGTACTCAAGAAGGTGTCCAGCTCGTCCCGCCACCGTTTCCGTGATCTGCCGCAACGCCGTTGAGTTTTTACCTAAACATTATTTTTTATATTGCATTTCTCTGTCTAACCTATGCTCATAGTAATAGTCATAAGATAGCACTTCGGATTTCATCCGCAACTTTGCCCCTTTTTCTCTAAGAATGGCTGCCGATGCACTAGCATAATATTATTGTATAGCCTAGATTAATGGTCTAACGAAAAAAAGGATAGACTTGAATTTAGTTTCTGGTATTTATTATTGTACCTACCTATGTCATGGTATACCTACTTATATTATTCACGGTTTGAATTTCCGGTTTAGTTTTTATATGTATCTATTTATTTAAAAGATTTTAGCAATGATTTCAAACAACTTGATTCTAGAATGTAGAAAGTACGGAAAATTTACGAAAGTTTAAATACCGTTGAAAGTGATCCCTAGAAAAATCACGTGAGTCGTCACACAAGAACAATAAAAGTTTATGAGCAACATATAAGTTTTCAATAAATAGTAACCTAATACGATATATTTGAGGTATTCTTTTGGTTTAACTCAAAATTTAGTGACAACCTGTATAAATAGAATGCAACCAAGTACTCGTTATTTAGGTTGCTAAGCACTCCCGTAGGTATCTTATGCTCCGAATGTTAATGTTAGTACGCTTCACATTATTATTTACACAGCCTTGCTTAAATTGGCATACCTTCTTGCGTTTGTTTAAAAATGTGGGAACAACAAAAACCAGAGGCAGTATATTTAGATAGATAAGTAGGAAAAAATAACACTATTAGAACAGGCGTTAAGCTTTTCAACATGTTGCGGGCTGGTGTTTAAAATATGGTGTGAAGGTTATCCCAACAGGTAGGTACCTACTGCTGTATTTATACGCCGGAATTTGGTCAAGAAATAGCATTTTTACAATCCCGATACTAGGAATTTTCGTAGATTATACATATACGCTACATTCCCAGAAATCGTTTGCATTAATGAAACTTATAAAAGGTGATTCCTAGAATAAAGTTCCTGGGTAGGTACTAAATTAATTTCTTTTGGAAAATTGAAAATTGTGTAATCGTATTTCCCGGATAATCGTGGTATTTTTTTCATTTCTATCTAGTTTAGATTATTATTATTCTGTATTTCTTTTTGAAATGATTTTACGAAATCAATACACCATCAAATGCAAATGCAAATGTGCAATATGATGGTGTATTGCATTTTTATAACGCTGGATTGAAATTTTTTTTCGGAAATCCTACCTACACGTGCCTACACATAAGTATCGGAAACGAAAGAGAGAATGGGATTGATTATCTATTTTTAGGCGAGTGGTTATGTCCAACTGTGTTAGAAAGGATTACGTGAAAAAATACTAAAAGCTCTTGCGAACACTGCATCTGCCTGGGGCCTAATTTATCTTTATTGGTAAACTTTTTATTTTTAGCAGTGACAAAAACATTCACTTTCAGAGGGATATGAAAGACACATGCGATACAAAAGCTTTCTCATTCATCCATTTTGTCTATGTCAAGACTGTTTTCCTATTTATAAAATTTTTTATAATACATTTGCTACAGGCGGTGACTCGATCTCTTACGAACGCGTTGCATGTTTCTGGCGGCATGAGAACACTATTCTTATTACAGTTCTTGACATGCAGACACCGTCGTAAATGTAAGAAAAAGAAAAACATTTTAATGTTCCTCGTGTGCTTCAGCATGAATGTTAAATAAAGAAAAAATTGGAAAATCCTACAACACAGAACAAAAAATCTAATTAAAGACTCATTAACAATTCGTATTTAACCTTAGGCCACACGTGCGAATGTTGTTACGTCAGATTTGTAGACCGATCAGAACTACCGTACCGATTCTTATTTGTTAAACCTATTTGATGAATTCACATAGAGCGAATTCACATGTGCGAATATGATACCTATTAATCGTACCAACAGGTAAGTGTATCTAAACTCGGTAGAAAACCAAGTGGGTACCTACTAAGTTTAAAATCTTTTTATAAAGTTCTAGTACTGGGGCACCTACCTGCCCCTACACTTACATCTCTTTGACCAGATTCTTATCGTAAATCTATTTTATGGGGTTGAACTAATATTTTAGTGTATTTCAATAATTCATTGAATCATGTGGGGTAAATGATGCTTTTGCTTTGATTGGCTTGATATCAAGTAAATATGTTGTATCGTATCGCATTTAGGGAATTGCCATTGAACGTATTTGATAAAAGATTAATTTATAATTGGTAATGTAATAGGCTGTTGTAGAAAAGTTTATTAAAAGACAAACAGCCATTAAACTTTGTCTTTTGTTTCATGTTTTGCTCACTTTTCTAGGTTGCATGAAGCGAATTTTTTAATGAAATTTTCTACAATTGGCTATTTTATGAATGCAGAGATACCTTGATCATTTCAAGTCATTTTTATAAAGATGATACTCTCGTATTATAATTTAATAGCGTTTTAATGAAAGACAAGCAAATAAAATTGATGAAATTTTGAAGTTGGTGCATTTATATACTAAGAGGTATATTTTAATTCAAAAAGCCACGTCCACGTTCATTTGGTAATCGCGTCGGTTGGTAGAGATGGATACCTACTGCGCTACCGCTCACTAATTGAGAAAACAATTAGACAGACCCCACCTTCATTAAAGTAGGTATTAATGAGGTAATACAATCTGTTCCAAATTTGCGGTACTCATTCCAAGTAATTTTTTTACATACATTTATTTATACTGTCTTTCTATAGCTTTCTATCAATCCTTTTATTTCATTAGTAAGTAGGTATAGAGGAGTATTTTCGTTTGTGTTTCTGTGTTTTATGAGGCACTGGCTTTGTATTGGCTTCACTCAATGCGGGGTAAGGGCCAACTACCGATATCGCGACGAAATTTTTTTTTGTTTTGGATTGAGATTTTTTATTAGAATTCATATTTCCCGTCATGGTCTCTGAATAATGGAATTTTGAAATGCAGAGGTAGGTACGGTATATATATACATACGTATTATTACGTAGGTATATATAAACTATACTGGAATGGCCGTAGGATGTGCGGACCTAGACGACTATGTATTTGTGCTTGAGCTCATTGAATGTCTTTATTAGGTACTATCTCTAGCTAAACTCTGTTATGTAGTCTATGAGGCGATGGTACAAATTTTAATAATAAATTATAAAAGTACCTATTAATTATTTTAAATAAAGATTATACCTTACTAAAAATAACTTTTAAAATTGCATTTAGAATACGTAATAAAACGCGCTTGATTTTAATCACTGTCATAATTAAAATAAGGAGTAATAATTATGAGAATAGAATAAATAATGAGTCTATTTTTTGTTTTGTCGAACGCTTTGAAAATTATCAAAATATTTATCGTTGACCTCAGAAAAAGGATAGAGAATTTACTTCTTGAAAAAATAGGTAAACATGAAGCGTCGACGCTTTCCTCATATTTCCTTTGTAATCACAGAGCCTACAGAGGTTCTATACGCAAACCGCCTACATTTCACTGCAATCTTTTATGTTTGTCCAACGAAACCCGTCTGCTACTCCCACGTTTTGCAAACTTAACTACTATTTTCAGAATCGGTACAAGTAAATTTAACTACTTAAGTTCTTTACTACCTCCTTACATTGGTTGCTAGGGAATTAAGGGCTAAACCATACGCAAAGAAACGGCGTTTCGTAATGTTATTCGATAGGTAGATATAATAGGTATTGATACTCGTATATACCCATGTGAGAGATTATTTCCATAGATACTTAGTTTTCTTATAGATAATTAATTTATTGTTTAATCAATGATAGTGATTTTTATAATTATGACGTTTGCCAAGTATTTTTTTGGCGACTCCGGTTTTTTAGGCAAATGCAAGGTGTTTTGATTTAGATGACGAAATAGTATGTAGGTATAATGTGTCGCAGCGGGTGGTACGATGTGTGCTCAGCACTAGCTCATTACAAAGTTTGCTGATCAATGCGATTTCAAACCACAAACTCGAGCCTCTAGCTCTGGCGGCTCGTATTGTGTTACCGCTGAGTTTACCTAACTATTACTTACTAAGTTATAAATTAAATACTGTTAATTATTGTCATTATTTCATGGATATCCATCAAAAATTAACTATAATTTTTGAAAATATGTTTTATGTTTTAAAAATATCACTAAAGTGAAGAAAGGAAGTAATTTATAGATATAAGTAAGACGATTATATAAATAATTTTACGTTTATCCTTATTTTAGTCAATGTTTGTTGGGAAAAGGTAAACGCTACGATCTTGACCCATTTTTTTTTATGACGTGGAATCTGTTACCAATCATAAGCAAGTACCAACTGCTGGATATTTGTTTAGTTATAATGTGTGAGCGCAAGGCTCATCGTCTGGCAAATAATGTAGTGATCGCTCCCATCCCATCAGACATTGAAAAATATTTTCACCACACATTTTTCAAGAAACATAGAATTGCACTTAGATCAAATTAACTGTTTATAACCCGCCTGAAATGGGCTAATAGTGTACGATTCGAGTAAAGTTTTTAGTAACTAACTCATTGTAAAATCATAACGCTTGAAAGTCTGTAATTCCTATTTCTGTATGGGACACGTATGCAATATAAGTTCTAATTTGGACGAAAATGTTTATACTCGCAAGTTGCACTGGCGACACGAATACGTCAGCAAAATTGTTGTGATTTGGTTACCTTTCTGAAGTTCTCTAAACACAACGTCTATTTATACTTGGGTTATTTTACATATACTGTCGCCGACGGTTCCATTTTTACAATGTTCTGAAATATAATTAAAAGGTTCGATGGCAGGCGAATTATTTGAAATAGATTAAGTACTGCTTTCATGATTCTTTTATTATATATAGGTCGCTGGAATTTGGGGCCATAGAATTTAACTCGTGAATTTCTAATGCAAGGCCCAGGACAGGAGCTGAGAGTTAGCATTGTTGAATAAATAGTAAAATTATTTTATTGTCTTCTCCAATGTAGAAAGATTGGCTTCAATGAAGTGTCGTGAGTTTGTCTGCCAATGTAGGTGACCATTTAACAACATTTTGTTTACGATTATTGATAGTGCTCGTAACAAAATTGTGTTCATAGCGTGAAATGCGTTCTGTAGTCATATGAGTGTGGGAAATTTAGGCTAGATTCAACGAAGTCTATGTTTGAAGTATCCTGAGCTTAATAATTTACGTATCGGCTCTCTTTTAAACTATAGTTTAATTAAGACTGACCTTGAAGAGTTCATTCTGTTTAATGCTTACGAGCAACAGCCACTTCTTTATTGTTCAGATGGAACAAATAAGTGAATGTAGGTCAGGAAAGGATTCCGTGTGTAAGTGACCAACAAAGATTATTAAACGACGACGTAGGTACCTAAGGTACATACTTATATAGGTACATATACATACCCTTATTTTGAAATATTTTAAGCGTGTGGTGTAAAATGTGATTAGATAAAATATGTAGATATTTTGTTGGAATTGAAACAAATATTGTATTGTAATAATAACATTTTATTTATCACACCAATATCATCGGAAAATCAATCTTAACGAATGCATTTTTATAACAGCGTGAAATGATAAAAAGCATGTGTCAGTCCATCCCTGGCTGCGTCTCGTATTGCTATAAATTGGCTATTGTCAACTCGGGCTGTATGTGTACACCCTTACCTGCTATTTATTAGCATTTAGTAGGAGACTGTTGCTGGCTGTCCGCGAATGTAAATAGGTCTAGATAAAGATAAAAGTAGAAAATAAAATAAAATTCTTTTAGACTTTTTGATATGAAAAGCTAACTAAGTTTACATTAATATCAACATTTAAACAATTAGTTTGATATCAAACGACTTTCAGTTTTTTTCAGTTTGATCAATTCTGGATTCTTAATTTTTTTCCAGAAAGAGTAAATTACATTAAAAATTCAGTAACATATTTATAAATTGTGTTATTTCTTGTTAAGTCTCTTAAAACGAGTGGACGTGATTGTAAATGATAGCTATAGTTGTGGGTACGTGTGGGTATCTGCGGAGTGTAAGACTGTGATACTCTCCGACGGCACCCGGCTCCCCCGACATTAAGTTGCACGTCTCGTCCTCCACACCCGTTCACGGATCATGTTGGACTAACTAAAATTGCAAAGAAATCCCTCCTTGTGCCAATGGTCTCTCCCTACCCCTAATTGTGGCTTGAGTGCCGATTTATTTGTGAATCGCGACCTTTTTACGTGCTGTCTATTGCATCCTACACATGTTGTGGGTTTAAAAATGTGTTTTAAGTGTACGAACTGCGTGGTTTTACATTTCAAAAAGTTAACTGTTGTTGATTTATTTTGATTTATTTTAACTTGTGACCAGCACAGGTATTTTCCGCAAATACATTATAAATGAGTCAAATTGACCGCTTCCCGTATCGTATTGATATAATTACTTGTCCCGTCATCTCAATCGATGTACTTACTCTTAATCTAAGTGGTAGGTACTCGTATGTAGAAGTCTGTAGTAGTACGTAGTAGTACTGTGTAGAAGTACGTAGAAGCCTGTTAAGGCTTGCGGATTTATTTGCAAAATGTCTTTCCATTTTCTCAAGGCAGAAAGCTGTCAATGAGATCTTGTTTTGGCAGATTTTACAATTTGCATTTATCTTGTGTTGCTTTCTTACATTTTAAGACGAAAGCAATATTAAATACTTATTTCATAGATACTATAGTTGTTTATGTTTGTCCTCGTCTATTTACTATTTAATTTACCTACTGTAGAAAAGGCCAACTTATTTCTAAACGTGTTGGCCTGCCAAAATACCAGTAGGATCGTTATTTGGGCGGAGCGTGTCGAGCTTCTACCCAATCGCTAAGCACCTTTCAAGTAGGTGTATAACATGTATATATTTTATCTTCGTACTTAAGTAGGTTAAGTAATTTTATAAACCTCCACTTTCTTTTGGACTTGAAGTTGAACTGTCCTTTGAGATGTTGGCATTATTCGCTTTTGTTAGCTCGCATTATACATACGTAGTTTCATTATACTTACAGATTGAACTATAAAAGTTTGGTAACTTTATTTACTAACATATCTCTACTTAATAATAGATTTTATTATGAAAAAACGTATTTATGTACACTCGTTCTCTGTACTAGTAACTAGTTTGGTTTTTAGTACAACCGATCGGCATTTATTACGTACAGGTTTTGTTTACAATTTTTTCTACCTACGACTTTGAACTGAAACAATTATGAAACTGGTATGTTATTTAAAATTAAATGAATTATCTTTAATATTCCAGGTGCTAGCCGCTGAAGACCTGTACTGGGAAGGAGAAGAAGACGCGTCCAACGAGTTCTTAGAAGTAAACGACGAAGACATAGGAATTGTTGGGAGCATAAAACGACTGAAACGAGGAATTTGGGACTTTTGGAGTAAGAAAATTGCATTATTTAAATTAGTTTACATAGGTACTTTCTAATCCACCTCAGCACTGGCAGTAGATAGGCCTAAATGGCGAATGCTGCACTGACAAAAGTCTGACTCTCAAATGTAAGGATGATGACTTAATATAATTATACACATTATAAGTCAAAGTTTGTGCCGATGTTAGGATAAATGTTAAGCTTACTCCACTAAGCTTATTTATCTATAGGTCAAGCCACGTAAAATGAACCCTAGCTGACAGATGCGCATTAGACGATTTTTGAGTCTGGCGTTTAACATTTGTTTTAAAATACCATCGCGCACAAAAGTGTTTAATTACAGTCATGGTCTTACGCACAAAGGAAAGAAAAATATTATTAGTAGTATTAGTAAGGTGGAATATAAATTAAAAAAACAAATACACAACTACCAATCAATATTGGATTTAGTTTAAAATGTGTAAAAATTTTATAAAAATATTTGAAAATTAAAAAAAAAACATATTGTTCTTCCATTAAGTCTTCATGGGTGGCGCGAAAACCAGATGAGGACGCTGTGTTGATGCCAGAAGTGGCCATTTTATTATCATCGTTGTCGTCACTTTCATAACCTTTGGAATCACAATCATCAACCCCTACGTATAGTGTATAAGTCAACATACGTAACCGCGTGCAAAAGACTCTTTCAAGAATAAAACGATAAATAGCCCTAGTACTTTCCTGCGTAAGTATACCCATGCGCAAACACGTGATTTTCATTTGTTTCTAAAGTTCTTTTTACGTGGCGCGACCTAAACCAATGAAAGACTTATGTTTTATATTTGATCCTTTTCCGTATCTAGATCCAATATCGACGTCGTCATCCACGACTACAACGGAGAGCTACGACAGCGCCACACCGGGACCAGACGATGATGTCGGGTAAGTAAATTTAATTTAAAACAAACTTACTTTAAAACGATAAATCCCGACATTGATAACTAAATATTGTTTTATGTGTAACGTTTCAGGAACGGAAACAATGATTATGACCTCGACGGAGACGGCTCAGGATCACCTGACAGGATCTACACGGATGCAGAACCCAGGGAAAGTGAGTACAAGGTTTTAACCTACATCAACAAATTTTTGGAGTTGATTTTAATAAGTATGACAGACTGCACATTGAGTACACAATGGTGTAATATAGTTGTGCTATATTTCACAATAATTTGTAATTACTTACATCAAAGCTCGTTCCCATTTGTCTTGAGTGTGATCCTACATTATTTTAGAAAGGAACTAGGCAAGGTACTATATAAGAATTATTATTATTTTGCAGAGACTCTACGGGTAACGTTCGTGGTGAACCAGCCTTACCAGTCGGAGTACTCCAACCGCGACTCCTTGCAGTTCAAAACGTTTTCCACGTCGCTGGCGGATGCTGTGAACCAACTGTTTGACTCTCTACCAGGCACGCAGAGGACAAGCCTCGTCAGAATACAGTACGTTAAAATACCTACCATCTTCTTATGAGGCACGTTAAATATAGGTATATAAGTATAATACAAAAGATTTGACAGATTGTTTGTAGATGCAATTGTATGTAACGGTATTCTGAAGGAATGGAAAATTGGATTGAAACAGTGTGACAATTGAAAAAAAGATACCTTACTTATAAATTCGCTTGTGTCTTTTAAAATGTATCAGACATTGATTAAATTAAAGTTGGATTCGCGATTCAGAGTGGACTTTACACTCTTAATAACTCCTAATTTAGAATCAAGTCTGACAATTTACTTTACGATATTCTTATATCGTATTATTACTTTAATGTTAAAATGTTGTTGCATAACTTTCTTTTTTAACACCAAATAAGTTGCACATTAAATAGTTACATACAAATCCACCTAGTTAGTTTTCGACCAAAGACATTCAACTCCACTTGGGCTCTGACGCTGTTACCTGTTAATTTCTTTTCTTCGATCCTAGTTCTCTTACATTTCTCCTTAGTTCTTAACTGTAAATATTACGCGTAATTTAAGAGCTAGAACTGAATGGTTTATCAAAGTAACTTTATGTACTTTATTTTTATTAACACCATCGTACCTTTTGCATTTCAGGTCGCGCATTTTAGACGAATTTACGTGCAAAGTAACGTTGGACATCGTGACGACAGGCTTCGACGACACGAATCGGATCACCTCTGTGCTTCGCGACCACATCCGCAACAAACGTACCCTCGGCTCCGTGGCTGTTAGCGACGCTGACTTCAGCGCCAAGGTCATCGACCCAGGTCTGTTGACCCACCATTCTTATACACGCCAATTGAGACTAGAAAGGCTGTACCTACTACTTTTCAAAAACGCGCAGGAACAATGCAAACAATATTATCATGCAATGGGCTTGAAAATAAAAAGAGAGGAAACTTTTCCAACACGAACTACTATCAAATACGAACTACTTACTATCAAATTAGTATTTCCCATCTATTCTAATGAGGCGAAATTAGCAATATTACCTATGAGTAGGTACATAGAGTGTGGCACTGAGTCTTTGCCCTGCATTAGCGAGCACACGTAAACTTCATTCGTAAGATATTATCTAACGCGATGACGTAGAAAGGTAAATAGTGATAAACTGGCGTGTTGTGCTAATTGTTAAAGCAAACAGTTTATTCTTACTATCAGCTTTAGAGTGATTTTGGTACATTTGAAGGCTTGATGTACCCACACTAAAATAAATCTGACTTGTGTTCCTACGAATATCTATCAGAATATTAATGTTGTATTGCATTGCATGCTCTTTACTGACTTACTCGCTCGTTCTCATTAGATCCTTAGACGTAAACATAATCATAAATGTAACTTTTACCTATAAGATTTTAGTTTGAGTTGATATGATTTTAAAATAGGTATACCTTTGATTGATCTTGATCAATTTCGGATCGTAACCGTCTTCCCACCATATTGCTAAAATCATCTAGGTAAATTAGAGTGCCTTATCACTCGCAACGCATCGTCATAATCACCACAGCTGTTGAAGTGAAACCTGAGCCGCTTACCTCCAACATCCTTACATTAAATTGGGGAGATTGCGTAAGTTTTGGTAGGTAGTACTAACGGGGTTCTGTCTGTGTGGTAGTGAACAAGGGCTGGCTTGTAGGGTCCTCGATCGACGCGTGCGCCGCGGACGAGTTCCGCTGCAACGACGACGGCCGCTGCATCCCAGGCTCCTCTCATTGCGATGGCTTCTCAGATTGCTCTGATGGCTCTGATGAATCTGGCTGCCCTATAGGTACTTCTTTTTTTTATTATTATTTTCTTTAATTTATTTCATTTTTGTTTTTTTTTTTTGAGAAGAAGGTTGCATTCTGTTTTCTCAGTAACTTTTTAAAATTATAATGTAGATTGGAATAGCGGGAACGAAGACCAGAAGCAGTTAACGGAATCATACCCGGAGCCGACAACGGATCGCTCTTTGCCGGACCCTACACCTCCAGAACCAGTGCCGACCAGCTGTAAGATACTTACTGAGACTTTACTTAACACATATCCTAAAGTTGCGTCTGAGCAACACTTAAAAAGTGTTTCATTCGTACGTTTACATTCCAACACCAGAACGGTGCTGAATGCACCATACTTTTTAAATATCAATTCTTATTTATTTCTTTTTACTTACTTACGTTATTTTTTGTTTATTTCTTTTTTATTTTTGTTTTTCTATAGGGTTGCCATGGGGAACTGACGGAGGAGATAATGATGATTTTAATGTTGATGAAAACCGAAATAGGGATTCCGAGAATGCTACGAGTACTTACGCTCCACCTTCCGCTCCTAGTAAGGAACATTTATATATTTCATTCAATTTTAAATTCAAATTCTAATTAAGAGCATTGTGAGCTAGAAACAACTGCAGGCAAATGCATCTAGGCTCATAATCCTGAAGTTTTATATCTTTTCGTAAATAGGCGTACCATTACATTTGTATGTAGAGAAAACAAAAGATGAATAAAAGGTTAATTGCCAACTATTGATTGTGACGTGTTTGATAAAAATACAATAAAAAAATGTATTTGCTGTACGGTATATAATCCCTTGTGTGCACTGATGTTAATTGATTACCATTTTATAACGAGAGACAAGTAAGCAAACGCTTAAATCTTTGGCTGTGTTTAACGCTTGTTTAACGGGACTCTATTGAATTCGTTTTATTTTCAAAATTAGGTATTTATAAACTGTAGCACTTTTTAAGCTATATCTAATAACAAATCAGTCTGTTGTGATGTAGAAAGGCAATCTCAATAAAAAACCAGATTCAAGATGCTTAAAACTAATTAAAAGAATATGTTAATGTTAGAGGTAGTGTATAGCTAATAAGTTTATGAATTCTTGGTTTCATAACATGTTTCTTACAGTTTGTGACATTGGGATACATTAGTTTCTTGGTGTGAAAATCTTCGAATCGGATTTTATTTGATTTTTGATTAATGTTATAGTGGCAATTCCCTTTGAAAATGGTATTTGGTTGCCGAAAACAACATCAGAAACGTCAGAAAAGTTAGCGTTCCGCGCAAAATATGTACCAGATGCGAGGAATTAAGTAAAGAGCTAATTTATACACAATGTAGAACAGCCACTGAAACAAAAATGTATTTCTTAAAGTTATATTGCAATAAAGTAGTAGGTATATCTTAACATTATAAACTCACATTGAATAAGGGCTGGTGAAACTGGGAGTTCACAGCAAGAAGTGACTGATATTTTTTAAAGCGGATGTTAAAAATTAAATAATAATAGGGTAAATGTGTGCTCTTTGAAGACAGGTATTGAAACGGGGTATTTTGTTAACAGCATGCCAGAAAGACGAGTTGCGTTGTGACGACACCCGCTGCGTGCCTTTGTCCCTGTTGTGTGATGGCGCACCAGACTGCTACGATGGCGCTGACGAAGAAAATTGCAACACAGGTTAGTCTCTTCTCTACTATGAATAAGTTACACAAAACTATCGTATCGTGGATATTTTGATGGTCTACGTAAATTGGTTTTTGGAGCATCTTGCTAATTCCAGTCGCAAGCCCGCTATCACTTTCAGCTAGTCATTTTAGTGCCTAAAACTATTTTTGATTGGCAAACCACGAGTATAACAGGGAAACGCGGTTATGGTACTCACACAGTGAAAATTGCAAAATAAATTACTTTTAGCTTATGGCATAGGAATAATTTGATAAAATGCACTCTCGAACACAGCAGTCAACATAAGTATTTATTTCTAGGCTG
This sequence comes from Anarsia innoxiella, assembly GCA_947563765.1. Taxonomy (NCBI): domain Eukaryota; kingdom Metazoa; phylum Arthropoda; class Insecta; order Lepidoptera; family Gelechiidae; genus Anarsia; species Anarsia innoxiella. Next base: position 8,503,518 of record OX387390.1, read on the forward strand.
TCTAACTCTTTCCTACTGCAATGGCTTGTCAATTAATGAATCTCCAAAAGATTTATCAAACGTTTTCTATACGTTTTCTATAAGTACAGTTTTTTAAAAATAAGAGTAAGCTATTTAGAATTGTAGGCAGCAAGTAATTTTATTGTATATCCTATTTTACATTCATGGCTTTAAATGTATTAACTGCCCGGTTGTATGTAAATATTAAGTTAAGTTCTCTTACATCACGCTCTCTCAAGTGGCTTAATGTAATCGTTAGGGTCCTGAGTGAGTGTTTATCAGCATATGAATTGATGTTCATTGCATACGAGATGTTCTAAACAATCATGTTTGGAGTGCATCCAATTGATGGGAATGCTAGGTCAATGACTCCGGTTTTGCAAATCTTACTATTTTCAAGTATTGCCAATTAGCTCTAAATTCAAGCAGGTATTAAAGTATGTTATTACACACAAAAAATACACGCGGCTCGATCCGTTTTGTTTTAATTATAAGTAAGTAGGTACCTACACAATGTCAATACAAATGATAAGTTCCGTTAAGAAAATTTATATTGGAGTTAGTAGATAATTTATCTTATTATATGAACGCCTCATGAATAGGCATGTAACTATTATTTTTACAAGTACAAGATCGTTAAATTAATGTAGGTTTGTTGTTTGTTTCATTGAACTTGGACTCATTATACAATCGTTGTTGTTGCTAGCCTTAATAATGACGAAATTTAATGATCGCCGGAATTCATACTCGGTGGAATGTTGAGTGCATATGTGGGTGGTAGACGGCAGATTCTCAAGTGTTGTAATCGCATTAATGGGATACTGCTCATGCTGGCCAGCGACACTCGTATCTTGGTAATAAATGCTGCACACTACAGAAATTAAACCATGTGTGATTCAGCTTTTAAGCAGTATTGCTGCGTTAAGTGTTGAGATTCATTAATGTATTTCATAAGCTAACTCGTACTTACTCAGCCCATAAGGATGTCACTTCTAGACAAAGGCTTTTTCCGTGATAGAATCATAGCAATTCTCTCGGGAAGTAAAGGCGAGGTGTTAATTGGGTTACTTAAAAACGCAGCTAATTCTCATCTCTTTCTTTAATTTGAATCCGTTAACTTTTTTCAACATTTTACAATAATTTATAACCTGAATTCCTCTGTCCACTTAGGTATTTCAATTTTTTTAGGGTTTCACATTTTAAACGAAAACATAATCCGAATCCTTTAAGGATAACTTTTTGACTTTGTATGTAGGTTTTACACAGGTAGATTGTATATGTTACGGGCAATGTGATTAATATAAGCGGGCAATGTGATAAATACTTTGCCATTAATCAAATTGCCCGGGCATTATGCATAATGCCCGTCACCTATTGGGCAGAGTGATAATAAACTTGTTTCAGTACTTTTTTTATTTTACAATGCAATCTTATCTCACCTAAACCCAACTGAAAGTCAAATAAATGTGTAGGTATTTATGAAACTTAAAATTCTCATCATTTCTTCATAGGTTAAGTTGGGTTTTAGTTTCAGTTAGGCCATTCCGGATTCTGATTGGTCAAAAGGTGACATACGCTGGTTTACCTAAAAACTAAAATAGGTACTTCCTAAATCCCTAAAATACTACTTCCCTAAAATATGTGGAAAGGTTTGATGGCTGGCACATGCGTTGAGACCTGTGTGAAGGTGATGCTGTGATGCCGGTCATGTACCTATGTGGGTTCTATCAAGCTAATAAGCCTTTTACTTTTCATTTATTTACCTATACCTTGTTCTGGATATTGCAGTGGATTTTTTTTAAAATTAGTTTATTGATTTAAGCTCCATTGAAATGTAAATTTTAATGTTTGTTTCTGTGTTAAAACACAGGCTAAAGCCTAAGAATTTGTAAAACTGAAATTAAAAAGAGTAACCCACTCTTGTGAATCTAGTATTAACTTTAAAAAATTACCCGTCCAAAGCGTTGTCAAACCAATTTTCATTGTCATTGTCATTTTCATTTAACTTAACCTCCGAAAGTTGTCAATTTGTATGAAATATTATGCAAAGTTCAGTTGATTAAATACAACTTATTTTATTTGCTACTTTTTTTATAGTCGAAGGTTTTTAAAAATTCAAATTTTTTTCATTCGCATTATTTGATTAAAATTAAAAACTTAAAAAATTCTTATAATGCCGAAATTATGAGCATTTTTTTCCTTTAGGTACCTATGCAACACATGCGTAAAGTTTCTAAAACTTAATTGTGTTGAAGTACTTAATAACATAACATAATTATGAGATGTCAAATTATTTTTCTACTCTACTTCAATAATCTTAGTTGCTAAAAATACAGAAACTTAAATTCTTCCTAAAGCAATGACCTAAAATTTCTAAAAAAATTGTTTCTAATATGCTCTGACAACGTTTCAAAAATTTGGCGACTTTAGAATTATTGCAACCTACAATTATCAAGTTAATGGACTATTATTATCAAATTGCCCAATGGTCTTTGGGCATTATTCATAATGCCCGGGCAATGTGAGAAATAGCACAATTTTGATAGTAATTAATCACATTGCCCAAAACAGCTGGGCATTATTCATAATGCCCGGGCATTATGCATACTGCCCGCATTAATCACATTGCCCGTAACATATATACGATCTCGTCCAAAAAGTAATGGGGCCATTTTATTATGATCTCATAAGTGTGGCATTCGTAAGTTAAATAAACGTAAGTTAAGTAGGTACGTACAATCTTTGCATCCGTTATTACTGAACCAGCTACAGTTTTATTATGATGATGAGTTTCGCACTCAGGAGTATTCCGGATATGATAATTACTTAGGAAGGTACTTTGTATCTTACAACATGTTACATGTTGGAAATAGCCTTTATCTTATCTCTTAATACCTTCTAGATATCATAGTTCACGACATCGTAATCGGTTACAGAATAGGTAACCCATTATTTTACATGATTGTTGGCTGTTTGCTCTCACACAAAAAGCTGTCTCCCCGCTAAACTTTGTATATTTTATTTACTTAAAGCAAAGTGTTCTATAAGACTCCATACATTTTGATTAATAATTTGTTTAACTTATAAATAAGTAGGGACAATTATAAGTACTTAGTTAATATAGGCGGGTGTATTCATTTCATCAGTTGTTACTCATACCTACTTTGTACATTATTTGCACTTTATTCTCCGAATCTCGTTGGCAACTCCGCAATCGTCCTAATAAAATAGTGTCATTTCATTAACATTCGTTACATAATTGAGTCCTTCCATACCAGACGCCTTGTTGAATGCTTTTATATAATTGAAATCAGTGAAGTCACCATTACGCGTTGAATTGATGTAATTGAAGTGGTAAGTCAAGGTGAACTAAATTTACAGACCAAATCAATATAAATTCAGCGACAATTCAATCATTTCAAGGCTGTCTTTGAAAATATACCTCTATATAATCTAGTTTATTAATACGCGTAAGTATAACTACATTACAATTGCAAACGTAAACCAACTGCTTAAAGACGATAGCATTAAACTCACAGACTTCTAAAGTTTCTACTAATGTTATTCTTTTAATTCTAATAATATTATTTATTGTGGAGCTATTTCATAAAAACATGTTGTTTTGTTAACGGCATATTATATTTAGATTTATCGTTGTAAGTTAGCCTGTTAATGAAATGATTTAAGTGAATCGTATATTTTAATAGTGGAGTCTCAGTGTCGCTATGATTCGTGGTCTTGTTCCTAACGCTGATGGTAATAAATTGAGCGGTGCCGCAACGCATTCTTAGAATTACGTTTAATTGTTGTTGTTGGGTCGCGTTGTGATTTGACGGTACTTACTACTTTTGAAGCTGTGACCCACGATTCCCTTAAAACAACTGACGTACAATACTTACTTTTATTACTTTAGGTATTTATAGGTAAATAGTTAGCTACTTAGGTAGGTATAACTTGTAACAATATAAGTACTTATCTAAGAGAAATTTTTCTCAATACGATATTCTTGACCTACTTAATTTTAGATTTACCTACGTACCAAATGCAAATATTTAAACATTTGATTTCACTCATAATAATAAACGAGGAAATATCATAATCTCAAAAAAAGCCCTCCATATTAAATTAATTGTTACCTATAATACACATGCGTAGATAAGCAAACTTCGTGATGCAAAATCATACATCGAGCCGAGTGGGTGTAGTGTACCACTGACCTTTCGTTGCAAGAAAATACTCATTAGTCGTAAACAGTTATTGTTTGGTTGTTATTTGCTTTAAGTATATGTTTGCTTACTGAATAAAATATTATTATTTATTAGTATATTAATCAGACAAGTATATTGTAAAAAATACTTAGACGAGTACCAACATATTTCAAAACCTAAGACCTTTCAGAAGTTAATTATGATAGGTACTACTTACTTGTAATTCACGTTATCTAACTATTTCTATCGCGTTACGGAGAGGTCTATACTCACATTAATCTGGTAAATAAACTTATCTGAATAATTTCAATCAATACACCTGGATAGTCTCATCCATCACTTTACTATTTGTCTGTGATAAGTCACTACATACATAGTTTGTAACTAAATATTGTCTTCGACCTTTGGTACGTACACCCTACCACACAGTAATACGAATAAACGTTTGTTGAAATGCGAGTATTGCTAACTTGTTATTCTCATTTAAATAGTTCAACTCCCTCTTTTACTCATATTCCTTTATTCATGCAAAACCGCGATGAACAAATGCGCGGTAGAGAAAACAAGCGAACTGGACACACGTGGATCTTATTTCTTGTTTAGTTATTTTACGTAATAAGAAGAGAACTAGTCAGTCAGTAAAATGTTACAGTAATTACTAGGTAAGGTGAATTTTACAGTGCGCCACTCCCGAGGGACGTGGCAGCGGCGGCGCACTTCGGCTTATTGCACTTTTGTTTTGCTTTCTGCCTCATCTACATAACCTTTGCCGGTGCCTATTCATCTCACCTCTACATTATTCTTCAGTTCAGAAAAGATTTTATTCTTGGAACCTAAAGCGTATTTCCGATAGTTGTCTATCTTAGTCATAATTTCGTTATAAGTCCTTGTGACGTCTCCTAAAAATAAACGTTTGTTGGAAGTTATTTACGCTCAAACAGCTTTTACAAGTTGAAGGAAAATTAAATGACTCTAAAAATATTTTTCTCCATTTTCTTCTCTAAAGTGCATTACTTAGCTTTGTCTAAGCACTTTCGTTTGTCAATTGATAACCTTTTTGTTAACGTGAGCTATTCTCAATAGTGTTGGAATCGGGTCAAGAGCTACCCATACCCCAACTATAATTCAAGACGCAATTTAGATCGCAATATTAACACGATTGAGGCTGGGATCTTAAACAGATAAGTGTTACAAATAAAACAATCTTCATACTTTTGGACCCAAACAAGAATCGTTACCTAGACATAATTACTAGAATAGCATAACATTTCATATCTCGGCAATAAACATTGCTATTCAGTTATTTTGTCATTTACGAGTCATCATGACCTTTACACACCTATAAACCAGTTCTGTTAGACCTAGAAACCTATTACCTATATTGCAGAATTTATGCAGAAGTTGTTAGTAGGCAAATAGGTACGAAATTAAATTGAAATAATTACTAATTACCATCTAGGTAGAAACTTGAGTAAAACAAGGGTGGGTTTTTATAGAAGAGAGTTGGTAAGGTAATAATTAACTAAGTTTACTACAACCCTTAACATTTAATTGCTATAGGTATTCTTAAAGTAATGTTTATAAATGTTAATAAATTTGATTCTAAAATCGTGTCTATTTAAATACAAATAAAAAATAATACATATTAATCTACACTTTAATAAATGTAATTACACATCTTTAGTTATTACTTGTATATCTATGTCTATACTTGTAATTCATTCACAATGTTAGGTACTTAGAAGGATATACCATTTTCATAAAAAGACAATCTTATCCTCTAGGGCGCAGCGTGCAGCATTTAAGTAGTGCGTCCCTTCCATATTTAGTGAAGGGACGCACTGTTATTCATTATTATCGATACTAAGTGGGTAATATCCACGACAGATAAACAGATGTTCTTTTAATTACAGATCATCATTACGCAACAATTCAAACTTAACTGATATCATGTTACTATAGAAATAATATTTATTTTTATTTTCATGATAGTAGTACCTATCCTTAGTCCTATAACAGTTAAGAGATCAATATACCTACATTGATAAAACTGTATAAAAAATAAAACTGCGTATTCTACTTTTGCTGATTACTTACTGCATTCAAAACTTTCAGCCACAAGTTATAAAATTAACTTACGATTTTTAACACTTTTTACCTAATTTCTGATAGAAATATAAAATAACACACAAAAAGTAAATGGTAATAAACTCTATAAAAACATTTTTATTATCTGATACCATTCTTTGATCACTTCTCACTTTGACTCAAGCATATTTGTTAACTTTTTTGAACTTGTTATCATTGTTTCACGACTAGTAGTTTATTTTTGCTAACCAACAATATTGAGTAAATTGATAAATGTGTTTTTTAATGAATTGACAAATTAATAGGTGTCATTTTGCTTTTAGCCAGGTGCATAGCTTCAATGTATTGATCCTTGGTTCTTTCTAAAGTTTTGGTACCTACATCTTATTATCGATATTAGTTTATCGAAATAATACTGTCCCTAACTAAAAGATCGCGTGCTATAGCAAATCAATATTCGGTTGGTATTCATTATAATTGCATGTTGGTATTGTGCTTAAAATTATTACACGATGCGCCATGACTTATCTGCCCATGAATCTTGCGCGGTGACATCGCGCCTGCTTTGCTCGTTATGATGTGTACCTACCGATTCTAAATAAAATTATGACTACATACATAATTGTGAGTGGTATCAACCTTTTAATAAGAGTCAATTGATAGCTGGGCAAAAAAATTGCTATAGAATAAAATTCTTGTATACAATTAACTAGAAATGCTTCGCTCTGTATCTAGGTATGTTCACGTACTTAAACCTAGACAATAACAACTCACAAATGACTCAGTATGATGTCATATTATCAGGAATATTATAATTGACTTAGTTCAGCGGTTAGTTATTCTTAGAGCGCCTATCTAGCGTTCTATAAATAAAAAATATCTACCTATATTATTGATGCCTAACTAACCCTCCATTCAGCATTATAATTACGTGTATTATTAATTTTTAGTTATAAATATAAATACCTAGTGAAGAAATATCCAGTACATGGGTTATCGTAGATACCACCAGCAGCGGCTTACCCAGTTTTGTAATTTTGAGCGAAGTGGTGGCGGCGGCGTGGTGAGTGGTAGCGTCCGGACCGGACCGCTAACGCGATATGTCCTTAGTAGCAATTAACATAATCATTATGATTTTCGATCACTGTAAATAATAAAAATATTTTATGCCTTTACTTGAAGGTACATGCTAATAACCATTCACGATGAAACCATCTCTATTATTCTTACAGTAATCAATACTGAGCTTTTCGTGAGCAAGTAACCCCGTTGACATAAAATAAGTTTCTCTATGAAATTGAATATAGGGTGGATCGCGTGCTGGCTTTCATTTTCCGAGTTACCCACAACCGATGTCTCTCTCAGCCGTAATAGGGTATACAGTAAATTGGCAATATGTTCCGCTTTAGCATCGATAAGTGCACCGGTCAATGTTTGGACGAACCTAGATAACCTGTAACTGTAACGATAAATAAGTTAGAGGCCGAATTTTGATAAGGTATGATTTATTGCTCGAATGTGGGTAATGAGTAGCGAGTTATAAGTACGCTATTAGATTGAAGGAATGAAATTGTGATGTTGATTGGGGTGGTGGTGCGAGAGGGGCGCGTGGTAGCGGCGGCGCGGGCGGCGGCGGTCGGACGCACCGTGTCGGCGCGGCTTCCGCTGCCGTCTGGGACGGGGCACATTCCGATCGCCGACGTTATCACTCGCTTGTCGCTTGCACACCTGATTTATGCTGCCAACTCGCCCACTGTACATACGTGAACTTTGCCCTATGCTTAACTTGATCTGCCTGTTCGAGCTTACGTTTATGACTGTCTTAGTTGGAGGATCGTTTACTGTTACATGGTACCTGGGTTTTTTTTTACATTTTATACCAGCTTTGGTTGTTTTTTTTTATAATTACGAGTAGATATCTACCGGGGGCGATTTCGGGATCTAAATACGTTAGTGCGGCTAATGATCTGCTGCAGCTAAAAGTAAAGTAGATTTAAAGACGTTTGTAATTTGCACTTGTTTAAACACACTTTCTAGGATTCTTGATATATCTAGTTATTGACTTCTTTTTGCTTAAACTATGTTGTTTTGTTTTAAATCTTCTTACCCCGTAATAGTGATTGGAAAGAGTCTTGGCCGAATGTAAATTAAATTAAAAGTTGCAAAAAGATGTTTTGTAAAGTTCAGTGTGTATTTTTAGAGCTCCAGTGTTTGAGCTAGCGCTGGGCCCGTGGTTTGCGGACGGTGAGGCCGAGCTGTTGCGTGCGCTGCCCTCGTTTAACACATTTTATGACATAGTTCCGACTTAGTATTTCACTTTTTGTTTAAACTATGTCTGTCAAAGCATACGCCAGCAATCATGCCCCTTTTTGGTACTTGCAAAAAATATGACAAATACATTTTATCTACATAAGGTGCCGTTGAGAATCAGGAGTTACAACTGAATTCAAATTCTGTTTGTGTTTGTACATTATGAACAGCCAGCACCCAAGTACAATAGAGACACATCTATTCTGATACGTTTTTGCCAATATACTTATTTTTTGCTAAGTCCATGTGACTCCTACTAAAGCTTTTACATGTAGGTACTTTCTTACAATATCTAATTCAAATAAGGTTAGATAGGAGGCCCTTACTATCATTTGTTTAGTTTTCCCCCATTGTAGCAAACTACCTCATCACGTGTCGCTATCACGTTTGTCTACATTATCATAAAAAATATCGTATTTGTATCCGAGCATATTTGTACTATTGTGTTTACCTATTTAAAACAGAGTTGAACTTTTTTTGAACCAAGATAACTATTGGTTGATAACTTGTAATCGCGTAATAAAAGTTTAGGTGACTAGGCTATTGTAGGTAAGCACATACTTTTATATATTATAATCACTTCAATAAAATTATTGAATTGATTATGGAATGCTTATTTGTATTATATTTGTACATTCCACAATTCCATTAATTGCGTAGTAGGCGTAAATAGGACCGTAAAATATTTATATAAGACACATCGAGAAATACAACATCTAATCTAGAACTCATTTCGTAGCTAAACTCGTTTAATCGCGCCTACGAAAGTACCAGTTTCAAAGGACTTTGATACCTACTTGTAAATATAAGTTAGAGGTATAAATAAATCCTTTCGTATGTATTAGTAGATTACCCATTCTCTCTCGCTTAAGGTTTATAAACTTTTTATTTGCCATTTCTGCGCGTGTAATGATTAAATCAATGTAATTTATAGTTGAGGTATATTGTAGTTAACTAGTGACAGGATTACGTAATGTTAAAGTTAGCTTAGAGGTTGGTTGGACGATGGAATGCGCGTGAAGTTATCTCGAAGGTGACGTCAAGAGTTTCAGACTCGACTTTGCGATGAGTAACTGCTGCGTGACAACATCGGCGTAGGTGCATAACTAGAACTAGAACGCAAATAACCAACCTGTACCGCGATGCTCAAATCTAGGTAATTAGGTTAATTCTTCACAATTAACAAACAATAATATTTCAGGGAGGATTTTCAGGGGAAGGGGACAGCGAGAAATATAAAATTACGACTTGCTATGACTTTAGCGCAGATAATTTGAAAGTTGTGTTTTTTTAATGAATTTGTGATTCTGGGAGACTCACTAGGTTCAAAGTTTAATTTAACGTTGAGAGGACGTAACAAGAGATGCGAACGTTGAGCGCACGTCCTTACGTTGAGATAAAGACGGTGCGTCGTCAGAGCTGCTGGTTTAACGACGCCGCTTCCAGAAAGGTGTTAAAGCAAAGCCAGGTCACCGCGATTTGTTTGACCGGCATTTGTTAACCCGCGCGCCATAAGAGCCACGACGAAATAACACATGCTCACATAAACCAGAACTGTGTCAGAAAATACGTTACTTCTCGGTATCGAAATTATGTTTTATGACGGCGCACGTACGTCCAGTCACTTTATTCAATCATTACTATCCGAACTCTAAAAAAAATAAAAATAAACTCATTCGAATCCCTCCAATCTATCCAATAGCCCTCTGTTTGGTGGAAAATAAAAATATGATTGTTTTGTTTGAAACTTGTCGATTATACAGCGCGGAACAACTATTTTATTTATTTCATATTCGGCAGTCATTTGACGAGCATTCGTTAAGGAAAATTAGAATCGATGGTCTGCTATTTGCAAATGTTAATAATTTCATTGTTATGCCGGCGGCGGGAACAACACACCACCACACTGTCACAGCCAAGTGAACGTTTACTGCCTACAGTTTTGAATGGTTAACATTTATTATAGGCATTTGAATGATTTACTTTAACGGGAATAGAATTGGCTGCATTAGTCTAAATCACTTTAACAAAACGCATCGCCCTATAATTGTAGGGCGGCTTTCCTTTTAGCTAGAGGTCAGATTTAACTGCCTAGCTTGATAGTTTGCATGATAATTTGCAGCGAATATAGGTTGTCGTGGGTCATTACGATTTAATACCAATATAATCATTCAATTAGGTACAGTTCATTTTACGAGTAAATACTTAAGTATTTTTAATAGGTATCAGGTATAAGATTGAATAAAATAGTAAGGCACTGCCTTAATTACAGCAAAAAACTAAAAGAAAACGATTTAACACAAAAAACCTACCTTAAACAATATTATGGTGTTGTTAAAAGCTCATAGAGTTAATGCGCGCAATGCAGTAGGTATTCTAGTCCTTTTGAATTCAGTCCGGTAGTAACACCTACAAACTTGATTGTCCATTGTTAGTTCAATTGTCTGCGATTGAAAGCATATTGTTTCATCATTTTATGAGGTTATTGAGTTACAAATTGCAACTCTCCACTCCATTTTATTCAATTCGAAATCATTTCCAAGCGACGCGTAGCATTCATTAGTTTTTACATTTGGAGTTTCCGAATTTGTAACTGATGTTTTACTATCAGTTACAAATTCGAATTCTTATTTAAAATATTTCTTTTAGTATTTTTTGGACTTTTATTATAATAATTACTTTTCTAGGTATTTATAGTAATATATAAGTACCTATACGTGTATAAAGGATAATAGGTACCTATTATTAAAATTAAAGCTGATTTGTAGGTGTCACTTGTCACCGTGTCACTTAGATATTATACATTTAGGTACCTCTATCGCCAGTGGTTAAAAACAACTTTGTCGTAGTAGTCAGAACTAGATGAAAAAAAACCCCGACTTTAAAAAGTAACAAATAAAATAAGTAGTATTTTATCAAATAAACATCGCTTAATATTTCATACAAATTGACAACTTTCATACAAACTTCATTTCGTCGTGGGACCGCATTCTATATTTTTTTACATTTTGATATCTCATTATGATTACCTAGTTATTATAGGTATATATTTTTGCGTACCTACCTAGCTATACTTAGCGGTCCCCCGACAAAATGAAGTCAGTATGAAAGTTGTCAATTTGTATGAAATATTAAGCGATGTTTATTTGATAAAATACTACTTATTTTATTTGTTACTTTTTAAAGTCGGGGTTTTTTTAAATTTAATTTTTATTTTGAAGTTTTTAAACCTTTATTATAAAATTATTATAAGCTCATCCTGTTGTCGACATTGCATTATATCAAAAATTGAACACTGATTAAAACGAATCCAAACACGACATATCTGCTGTTACATTTTTCAAGAATAAATCGAATGCTGGAAATTCAGGCTCCATCATCAGCTCCTCATCTGTTGCCACCATGGCATTATATTAAGAATTAAACGCTGATCAAAACGACTCCAAACACGATATATCTGCTGTTAAATTTTTCAAGAATGGATGGAATGCTGGAAATTCTGACTCCATCATCAGCTCCTCATCTGTTGTCACCATTGAGTAAGAATTAAACACTGATTAAAATGAATCCAAACACGACATGTCTGCTGTTATATTGGATCTACAACCCTACCACAGCCGACAAAAGAGCTGATGACCTTGAAATGGCTGAACCGATTTGCATATTATGTACCTAAGAACACTCCCAGGAATACCAGCTTTAAACTAAAAAAAACCGCATCCAAATCCGTCCACGCGTTTAGGAGCTACAGTGCCACAGACAGACAGACATCGACGTCAAACTTATAACACCCCTCTTTGGGCGTCGGGGGTTAAAAACGGCACAATATTTACAAGTAATACTTTGAATTGTAATAATCATGCTTCGTAATCGACCTGCAAAGAAAATAAGTAGGTAGGTATTGTAACCTTGATACCAGTTGGTTTTTATTTGCTGAAAATTTCAACCCTCGCCTGTAAACAGACAGCAGGGTTCTTTGTTACAATTATGTCATCGGCCTAACAATTCATATTGCTAAGCAACTAACTTAACTAGCGTCGGTTGTCGCAGAGCTCTATTTCAGACTTTAATTCTTATTTTACTAAATGCACAATTTATATTTTAGTTTGAACTGAAATCAATTAAGCACAAAAGAGAAATTATACCTACTTAATTCTATATTTAAATCGCTTTAGTAAAACCTATAAATAAAATGTACCCATATACTTCAATCTTCAAATCAAACGAACTTTAAATTTGATTCGAGTATCTGACGGTAAAAGATTCGTAGGTTTACTTAACATAAACAGATTTGGCTTTAAAGATCGTGTCGAAACCTCATTGAGTTAAGCCTTTTCGTGGGCAGGGACGCCGCGGCCGCGGGCGCGGGCGGCGACGACGCGACGGACCGCGAGAAACCCCGATTAATGTTACTTAAACAGTGATCCTTGAGGTGCCTTACTTAGATAGAGTACACATTTTCTTACTTAGACGCCTATGTATCAACTGGTAGAGTTACAGCGACCGTATTTATTTTCATATTGCGTAATATGAGGTCACTTACTTTTAATAGCGCAAAATAATATTTTTGTAGGCGCAATTTTAGTGTAGGTGATCTACTTGCTTTTTGGTTCTTCGTTCAAGTTTATATTTATGGTTCATGCATATCTTTAAACAAGATCACTGTAAGATACAATATTAGATAACTATAGGCACATGCATTTAAAAGTATAGGTAGGTTATATGTAACTATTCCCATTTATAATTGCAGTAGGTATTTCAATTAGGGTATAATATTATCTGAAATGAATTTTATACCAACCCTCACCGTTCTAGAAAATGAAGATTTTCTGCTAATTGCAGGTTTCTTCTTACATCTCAGTTCGGTACTAATCCCGTTTCCATGTAGGTAACTTTAAATTTTTGTGATATAAGTACATAGGTATGACTGCTCTTTGGTATCTAAGCTGAAATACCTATTTATATTGTATCTACTTACCTATACGTATATTAATATTGTTCCATCAGCATTATTTCCAATTCACCAACTGTCTTTGAAGAACATTTTAACAATAGTAGTTAGCAAGACATTAGAAAAATCGATTTCCAGTAGTTTTCGCAGTAGTTGGGAACTGATCTGATTCACTAGCACAAAGGGAAGATGTTTTCAAAACTAACGAATACCGTCCTTCCCTGTTAATGAAGTCGAGCACCTATAGTCCAGTTTCATTACACCTACCGCATACTTGTGACTACAGTGAGGTGACCGTCTAAGTAATCTACCCAAGTGTCGTTTGAAACTTCAGAAAGTGCGACCTCTACACCCCGGTATGGCGAGCCTTGTAAAACCAGAGGCAAACTTTGTCTGTATCGAAAACGTGTGACGGACGGGATACCTACCGACTTTAAGTTTTATTAGTGGCCGTTAAAATGTTGTCAGCTCATCTTTCACCACTTACAAAGCGCCATTCGATATGTCAAACTTTTATAAGTAGGTACCTTGAGTGCGTAACTTTAAGTTTTCACATCATGATCGAAGAGACTGGATTTTGTATATTTATGACTTATTGACAGATTATGTGGTCCCATACTTCTCTCTTTCCGGTCATTGTACATTTAAACACTGTAATCATAAGTCATACCTGCTTATCTATACCGAAGTAAATAGTATGTAGGGCTCGTTCAAGGTGATGCCAGATAAAATTAGGTAATCTATCAGTACGAGTGCTCCTGTTTGTCTGAGATGTGCCCGCTATGACTTTGTGGGGTTCAGCTTCTTGCCGAGTGTAAGCAATTTGTATGTTGAGTTTTTGATGATGGGTGGATGGATACGGGCTGGAAGTGGCCGGTGGTTACGAAGCGGGCAGATTCCCGCCATCGCAGTGCAGGCAGTCAGTACCGGAACGCGCGTCCGAGCGCACGCTGACTGGAGCGAGTGTCGCCTGCACTATCGCGCGGTCTATCGCACACTTTATTGTAAGTTTTGTGATTATTTCAATGCATGATGTCGACACTCTACACGGTCTGATAATGGTTGCTAATGACTTCTCATCTGTGATGGTTGAGCTTTCATTCGGAAACGGAAACTTTCGTACGATATCCTTAAGTAAGATTAGTACTTTAAAAGTTAAAATTGGCAACATTAGTTTGTGGTTTGCAATCGGAACATCTCGTGTTAGAAAAATAACTTTAGTCTTTAAACTTGAAGAATTCGAAGGGTTTACTTTTCTTTCACACTCAATCTTTGTTTGCAAGAAAGAAGTCTATGTAGGATTTTTATTGGCAGGTACTAACTGTAATGTAACCAAAGTGTAACCCAGTACTGATTCGGTTTCCTTCTTAAATTTTGGAGTGATTACTTTATTATAAAATATATAATATTTATGAGTACCTATAGTATAATACTGATAGAAAAAATATATTTAACTTTCAATTGTTTAAAAGGGTTTTTGTGAGAATAATTGAATTCATTTCAGGGTAAAATATACCTGATTCCAGACAATCGAAAGGTGGGAATTATTTTTAATACAGTGAAGTAGACTATATTGGTTGCAGAAGTTAATCCTCTTATGAAAATGCTCGTTATAATGCAATTTACACTGAATAAAATATACCTTACCTATTATGTGTTACATTGTAGGTCATTACAATATACTTGAATTTACTTATAATTATTTCTGATATCAGAAGAAGAATAACATTTAATAGTTACCTACTGTAAAGTAATTAATATCAATTGAAACAAGCGAAAAATACTTGTTAAATAAATTTTTAATCTGAAGATGCTGAAAAAAAATCTGAAATCAATTTTTTTATCGACTAAAAAAGTCCCAGAAATTATTATCTAATTATTTTTCAAAACTAACAACGCTCAAAACTTTGGATATTTTATCCTGATAATAAAAATAGGTAGATCTACCTTCTACAAACTAAAGTGGCGTTAGAGTGGTACCATATCACATCTTTTTAAAAATATTTTACAGTTTGGTCTTTTTCTATATTTTACCTAATTACCTACTTATGTAAAAATAGATTTGACACAAATAGTCACATAATTTAGTGTTTGAAAAAAGTTCAGCAAGTTAGTTTTAAGGGCCCGTTGTTAAGTGACCTTTCTCTTTTTAAGAAGATATAGCTTGAAGACTTCAAAGGTTATTTAACGTCTTATTACGTCGTTAAGTAAATCATATTTTCAAGTTACTAGAGGGCTCCATTATAAGTATGCAAAATCCATACACAAGTAATTAAATTACGTGCCGCATCGCTCTTGCGACTATTTTAACCTCAGCTCCCCCGCTTGTGTTTGTAATCGGTATTGAGGCTATCTTTGGTTGCAGCAAAAGGATGTATTCTAAGTTTAAATACTCGAAATATGCCTTCGCTTACTAACTTAATTTTCTATTCAAAAATAGAGTTGAATATGACGTACTGGCCCTTTTCCACGATTTTTCGGCATACCTAGTCTTCTTAAGTTGTATCGACATATCTTGGGAAAAATAACTTAAGTCCTAAAATAATAAAACTTACCTACTTAAGTGTTGTGTATCTATCTATTCTTATAAACTTTAGTGGTTTTTGAGCGAATCAATTAATAAACATCCTCATCATCGCAGTCAGAAAAAACTTTCACAAATATAGTAAATATAATAATAGAAGGACAATACATAGGTATGCTTTTTACCTACTTAGTTTACTTTACGTATTTTTAAGTTCTGTTTTCATTGAAAACCATAAATATTAATGTTAACGAAAAAAAATATTTGACCGACAGACAGCAATAATTCTGAAACTAGTATTTAATCATAACATCTTAAATACTTGTACACCTGAGCAAAGTATTTCTCATCTCTAGATGATAGGGGCTTTATACTTGAAGTGGCTGGTTGGTAACATAATAAACATGTTATTAATTGCTAGCTTGAGTACCCTGGATAAAGCTAGTCCCTGCAACCAGGAGGAAGAGTGCGTATTGAATTACTCGGCCGAGATTATTAGAAATGCGATACAATAGCAGGACTGTGTGTATATTTATTGGTGCTCATAAAGTGGGAGTGCAGTTCTGAGAGCCGCATTATGCTGCGCGTGAGTTTGCTGCTGGATATCTAACGGTACCCTATAGACGCGGGTTAACAACCCTATTTGACTGGGAACGAATGAACCTAGGTACTCTAAACAATAATAACTTTATAAAAATACTTTTTACTCATCTACTTTGTGAAACTTAACCTTGATATCGAGTCGTTACTGTAAATACCTTCTTATAAGCATATATTTAATTGTTACATTATTCTTTTAAAACGTTTTTTGGAAGTAGAAGTCCCTTCTTCCCCTTTGGTCTTTGCCTACTGGCTTAAATCCTCTTGATTCACCCATTCGACATCCAGGTGTACCAAAGCGACTAGTGGGCCGGGAACTGTAAACTCTACCACAATGGGATTACGTAATGGGTGTTACAATTATTTTTATAGTACTGCATTATACGTAAGTAATCCGATTCAAAAGGTTTTAGAGATTGGTATTCCGATAATGTATCATAAATCAGTGTCACCATCTGTAGACGTGGGCGAGCAGTTTCTCAGTTTTGAGTTCTGACCCGATGGTAGAGGCCATGATAATAGTAATAAGTCAGACCATGTTAGATCAAGTATTTGCTTTCATACCTTCCCACTATTACTTACAACATATTGTCCATCGTCTAAAGTCTGTGGCCACCTATGGGTTTACTGTCGTTTCGTGATGCCATCTGACATGTAGCAATTTAAACCCAACGTTTTATTTCTTGTAAATTATTGTACTTATCAACACGGATGGAAAATCTAGGTCTTTCGTCACTTCTGATTTTAACATTTCTGTGGGTTTTTCCACGGGGTACTATTATTCTTCTGTCAACCAATTTCTGTAACATCTACCTATTTTGCGCAAAATATATACAAGCTGCAATCTAAAAATGTTTGTATATAACTTGTTGGAGAAATTAAATAAAAATATACTTGACGCACCACACATGTAAGTGTTCCAGACTCAAAAGGAAATTGGGCGTTCATTTTGTGTGAAACAACATCTCTTGTTCACCGCAAATTGTTATTTTGTTGTCTCTTACATTTAAATAGGCTTTGATGTGTGAATGAAGTGTTTGTCATAGATTAGCAATACGATACTATTGCTTTTGAACGTAGGTTACATTGAACATCACGTCACACGTCTTGCTTTCTGGTGTAGGGCCTCATTTATACTTAATTTATATTACCTTTCCTTTTTCGCATTTTTATTCATACATTCAGTTTATTGTGCTATTTTTGTCTTAGCAAGACCTTTAGTTACTCTGACATATATAGTTATCAAGAGGTACATGGCCCTAACAGACCCTAGAACGATAAAACGTTAGCAGGTCACGCTGCATTGTGTAAATAATCTTATCGCATCATTGACACGGTAAACTGTGCCTCTTTTAAGGCTCCTTATAATTTTTTTTTTAGTATATGTATTATCTCTAACATTCAAAATACCAAAATACTCTCTCACTTCCTTTGCTGCTGCACCACTACACTTGAGATTTTAATGACATTATTTTTATGAAAGACTTCCTTAATTATTTTCTTTAGCAGAAAACAACAGAGGTACCTATTTCCTTATCGGGAGTTGTAGCAAAGCACTTATTTAACATGATTTTAGTTCTAAGAATATCTTGCTGTATAAAGAAGCCTTCTTTCACGTGCTATGAAAATTATAATTTTTAATACGGTTCTCCGGCATTTGGTTAAGTAAATAAATATGCACCTAATATCAAATCACCGAAAGACAATTACCTCGTAAGAGATATAACCATTAAAAAGGTATAGTTTCGGTTTTTCATATCGATAAGTAAGTTTATGATTTGCATTTCTTTATTACGTGCTGATATTTAAATGTTTCCCTGCTGTCAGAAACAAATACCAATTAGAAGTTATACGTTGAGAATTGAGTCTAGGAACTTTTTACCACGAACAAGGATCTCAAAGACAAACTTCCAATACTATTTTCGTAGTTCAAAAGTGTAATAGCTTTTAAACAGAAATTATAATGTCATTATAATATTGCAATATAAAACCTACGGCTTTAAATAAAAGATAACATATTAAGAAGTTTCTGCCTCTTAAGTAACAGCTGTTTTTAAATAAAACTACTTGTTCTTATTTGTTGCATTTAAGTGCGATGTTTTCTAATTCTTCTTAAATATAGGTATATCGTATTCATTTGTTTATTTTCACTTTTGATTTAGCGTTTTCTTATAGCCGTTAATACTCGTATATTCTTTATCCAATTTACCTACCTTTTCGTACATAATATTCTATTACTGCCAGTTTTTAATAATACTTATCTGCTTCTCTAAATTTTGTAGCAATTGTATTAAAAACTGTACCTAATTTATTTTATCTGTAATCAGGAAAGATATGAAAATTTGCATCTCCTCAAATAATTACTTTGTAAATAGATAACTACTAAAGAGAAAATAATATTCGAGAGAAAATAAAATCCAGTAGATAGTACCTATTGTATCTATGAAGTAGCGACTTAGTAAACTGACTGCCTCCACCTACTAACTTACAACAAGTTTATTAAAACAGAGGTATAAGTTACTCTGACTTGACTAGACATTTTCTATTTAAAGAAATACCTACTTTAAAATAGTAAATGACGACATTGGTAGGTACTTAGTAACTAAGTTTTGCTACTTACTACTATGAAATATAATGTGTCTATTCAACGAATAGGTTAAAATAAAAATACCTTATTTTCCTAATTTGATGTAGAGTAGGGACACTTTTTATTGGATCCTGCTTCAAAACTTTTAACTAAGTAAGTAGGTATATGCAGATTCTGTAAATAATATACCTATGCTAACTGGCAATTAGTCGTAATCGTAATTAATATTTATTTCATTAAAATAGTCAAATTTTTATAAAATTCAAGTTGCCGAAAAGGCCAATAAATTGAATTACCTATCGCTGAAATATCGTGCCATCTTATTCTGATTTTTGATAATGAAGGCGTCGTGTATAGGCTTAAGATAATCCTTATGATCTTGCCTGCAACTGATAGCTGCATAGCACGTAGTTACCTATGTATACGCAAAGGTATTTACGTAACAATATTGTCCCTTTATTTAGGTTTAGAACCAAGGCAGTAGTTGCTTACTTCGCATATTTAAAGGTTGACTCGATAGTTGTTTGTTTTATTCCGTTTTGGCCACGTTTAGGCTACCAGCGGAGGTTGTCGGGGACAGGGGAAGGCAGTATCACGCGAACTACTCCCACCACAAAATTAATATTAGTTTCCAAATAAGTACCTCGCGATGAATGTTTTTGTCGAAGCCTGACATCAAATATTGTGTAAAACTTTCTCAACGAAGATACCTTAGTATTTTAGAAATGTAGTGTTCGAAACAATCAAATGTAACAATCAATCAGGCAAAAATTTGATAATGCTCTTTCAATTTCAAAAGATACAGAAATAAATGACAATCATTTATTTCAGAATCAGTTGAAGTCTGTTAATACTCCATTAAACCCAATTCTGGCATTATTTTTTTGTTAAAATCAGAAGACTACACGATATTTAAATATAAATAAGTATGTCAACTTTAGCGGCCCCGTAATTCTGTTGGTAATCCATTATTATATTGTTGATATATCTGTACAAAGCTGTACGTAGAGCTTTATTATACTTTAATCCTTGGACATCAATTTGACTTGTAGTGATCTAGAGAGCGCTCATATTTTTCGACTATAGGAACCCTTGTCACACAATGTTTTTACATGTTCTACTTTTCAACACTTACTTACCTACTACCATTTATCGACCTCCTATAGCTGTGAGTTATAATATACCTATTGTTAATCCCTTGGTACGTACGTACACTAAAATAACAATTTAAATGTAAATACCTCAAATATTTGTGGTAATAAATAAATCTATTGCATTTAGTAGTTGTGTAGGCAGCTGGTTTTATGGAATGTGTACAAAATAATCCATTCACGGTATTATTATAGAATGACAAGAACTTTTCGTTGCGAGTAAACAATGGTACCAACTTTGGTACACTCGCTTAATTTAAATACCTTAATGTGACATGCGAAGACGTTTTAGGCAATCAATTTGATTATATTTTTTCATAGTTCGGAATAGCCTTGCTATAATGGTAATTTTGCTTCTACCTATTTAAGCTAAGTAAGTATTGAGCTTTATCGGAAAGCACTAAGGCGTATGATATCAATTAGAACTTATCTAATAGTAAGTTATAGTATGAAGCAGATTAGTGACTGCATCAGTATATAATACCTTAAGTAATAATGGAGCGGTATAGTAGTGTTTCATACAATTAAAGCCACGTCCTTCGATACGTTAAGCCAGTTGGTAGTCTAATCTAGATTGGATTTTGTTAAGCCTGTCTTATTACTAATACTTATAGTTATAAGTAATGCATTGAAGAGAGATAGATACATAGTTTTTTTAAATTTTAATTAGAGGTATGTTTTAATGAGACGTAGTACACTCGACCATTTTAATAAAATTAATAGGTAGCCCCTGTAATGGAAAGCTTCATGTTGAAAGTCCATTGCTGAAGGTAGGTATATCATGTGCATTAACGTTTTAAAAAATTACTTTTATCAAGATTTAGGCTTATTTAGGATTCGACAGACGCGCGGTTGGTTGGGCGTATGTAAACGTAGTTACATTAACATATTGGTGTGTTTACATTTAGTCGAATCCTTGTTTGATTTTTGATAGAATCTCTTAACGTGTCCATCTATATGAGAATTTTTAACACATTTTGTGTATATTGAATTTAATAAATCACGAAGATATTCGATGCCTGGAACCAGGAATGGGAAAAAATGCTCTTTTATTTGTCTACAAGCGTATAACCGCGGGAATACGATCCCTTGACGTAGATTCCAGCAAGACGACCGCGCAATGTGAAAACCAGATGCTAATTTTTCAAGGGCTTGAAGGAGATAAAAATACTTTAGTTCTCATAACTCGTATTTTTATTTTTAAACATAATTATCTTTGAATGTGAGGATGTGCATATTCCATTAATTATTTAGACACGCATTATCTTATAATGACAAGAACACTTTATAAAAAATCTGTACCTACTGGATTACAGTTACTAGCTAGACAGATTTTTTATCAGAATCGCACTTGGAAATAGAACGAACGGGGAGAGCACAAAAATTTGACACCGCATCGTATCGTAGAGACCTTTGACATCGTCGACGTCGTTTGTCGTCGTGCTGTATAGTGAAACCGTTGAACAAATTCGTCCAGCGACACGATGATATGTCGTGCTTTATAGTCAGTACACACCGCCCGCGCCCCACCGGGTGAGCGAGCGACCTAACCGGGCGATCATCGTTTCATATGTGTGTATACGTATAAAAAGGTGAAAGGCTTACACCCTTAAGCTGAATCTCTTCTATTTACCTAAATTCATTACATTCATATCTTTAACTAAGTTTCACTTTATTAACAATTAAAGATAAGATCATATTTTTATGAATTCTGTACCAAAAGAGGTTCCAATTTCTTTTATTTTTGTAGGTAATAAATCGTATTACCCACCACAATATTTTTGGAATAAAAAAGCGTTATGCAGTTTTTGAATTAAGAATGAAAATGCATTTACTAATAAAGTTCTACTGACAATATCAAATTGCTTACTTGAAATTTTAGCTGGAAGGAAAAGTTTATTTAAAATGGCGGGTTGGAATAAAAATAAACTCTAAATCAAGCTGAGTATAGGAATCAGATTAATTTTTAATTTGTGTTAAACTTTAGTTTAGTAGGTCATTCATTAGGTATGAGGCATTTACATTATCTCGTTGATAAGATGAAATTCTTTATCAGTCTTGACTGAGTACACATGGATGACGCTGTGTATCACAGTTTTAATAATGTGACGGTTTAAGATTAGGTATTATGTATCCAGAGATTGTGTCTACAAATCTTTTGTACCTGGTCGTACATAGGTATCTTTAAAACTCGCCAGCGTTATGTTTCTTACTCTATAAAACACCTGTCAGTATCTACTTCTTAATAATATTTAAATATTATTAGAAAATGGTACGAATTTCTCGTTTGTTCATTCTTCAATGAAACGGTCTCACTTTTTATAGTGGCAGTTAATCTTAGATCACTCGCAATCGTCCATGTGACCATGTCCAACTCATCTTCTGTTTGCTGTCAAACATAAAACACGTTTGTTGTACAATATTGAGTTACCTACGTCAACAAAATAAGGTTTTGTTTTAAAAAGTCAGATTGATTTACCATTGACAGTCAACACGTTAACAAAAAATTGTTTCATCTGGATAGTGGTATCGAAATTAACTACACCTACATAATTTTTTTGACATAGACATTGAATATTTTCAAGTTATTACTGACGAACATTTTAAGACTGTTATTCCTATATTTTTTATCTTATCTTGAAACCTTGACTTTTAAATTAAGAACAGTTGTAGTAAAAATTTTGATTAACCATTCATTCAGCAACTGGTAAATAACTGAATTTAGAGTTTTTAAGTTCCTTATAGGATATACGCGCCTACCTGTTGTTGCATCTATTGTACATCAATTGATCTCGCTTGTGCAGTTTAGTATATTTAGGCAGAGGCAGGTATCTTTATAGTATTTGTATCATGGTAAAATCTAATGTCAGATATACGTAGGTACCTCCCGAAATCGCTCGTCTGGTTTATAAACTTTTATCATAAAATGCAGGACATGTATGAATTGAAGATTTTTTTGTATACAACGCTTTAAAAAAAACAATAAGTAGTTAAAAAAAAATCGGTACTTTATATATTATAACATGCTGCAGTGAAATGTTATTTATTGGATGACGTCAATAACCGAATCAGCGACACGTTAGTATTTAAAACTGAAATTGCTTTATTACAAACTACGAGCAATGACAGACCTCATTCTATGACAGATGTGCGAGCGGCGAGCGGGCAGAGGCATGCGTGCTTAATCGAGACCTGACAAAGATGAACGACTGACGCCCTATTAACAGCGACTACCACCTAGCATGGTCATTATTGTACCTAAATGCACCTATATTAAGAAATGATTATTAGTACCTTATGTAATTTAGCTAATAGTTTCACTTTGATTGATCATAACCGAAAATCAGTATTGTGTTACTCTAATCGCCGTCACTAGAAAGTAAACCATCACACGAAAACATCTGGTCTTGATGCATAAAATTCAATAACATACAATAATTTTGCATTGTATAAGTAAACAGCTCTTCCCCGTTCACAAATCAACATCGTGTTATTAAACATCTCGAGTGTCTTTCTGAGACCGATATCTTTTTGAACGTCACCCTTATACCGTGTAGAGTGTAGAACGTCGATCTATAAAACTAGAAATCGATGAACAGTATTTTTAAGCATCGGAACTTTACGTAGAGTTCAGCACGGTAACGACAGAAGACCAAAATTGAAACTGATGCAACTTCAAGGCGGCAAATAATAAAATGAAAACGCACAAAGAAGCGGTCGCGAAGCTTCTTCTGCTCTTCACAGCCAGCAGCGTGGTTCAAGCTCAGAACTACGTTCTACGTAAGTATTTGCATTATAGCTCCTTTTTGATTTGGCTCTTCTTTATTATTTTATTTCTATTAACCCTAAAATCAACATGAAACAATAATTGTTACATGTGGTAGATAATCGAGTATTAGGACATAGATAGGATAGATAGGACATAGATAAGGATTAAGGTTGTACTTAACCCTAATTTTGAAGTTCCTACTTTGTAGGCTATCGTTGCCGCCGATACCAAGCTTTAGAGCACTCCAAAGTGTTTACTTTATTGGTAACATAATAGTTTAAAACGCATTTAATCAGAGAAGCATGTTTGTAATGAACATACATGAGTAATCTGAGTCTCTACCTACATACATGATCTAAGTATTAAAACTGAAAAGAGTCCAAAGAAATAGGCCATGGCTGTTGCATAATTACTGCTAGAATGGACCATAAAGATGACGACACTGTTATTTTATGTTCATTGCCTAACAAACAGCTGGGATTCTGGTTTCAATTTCTAAAACGAAACGTTTACTCATGCTTCACATAACACACTTTTCTAATTCTATAAAAAATAGAACTAAGAGTTTCATAGTGGCAATAAAACTTTATCTACACCTGCTAACAATGCGACTGAGTTTTGATGTAGCTCCAAATTAAAAATAAGAACGTTACAAACACTTTGTAATACGTAAGCTCCAATTTAAACTAAGCAACCCTGTTATGACTCTTAAAATTGTGTAGAATTGTCAGAGGGCGTGTTTAATCATATCGTCGTGTCGATTATATCCCACTTTGCTGTAGCTTATGAAAGAAATAGAATAGACATACTCTTGCAGGTGGTCGGGATATGTATTCTCTGAATGTTTTTACTTAGATAGGTAGATACTTTTTTATACAAGGTACCATCACATGGCTATTGATAATATGAGTGTAATTTAGCAGAAGGTATATATTTATTATAGAAGCATTATCATCATTACCAAAATTACTGCGGCAGTATTTTACTCAAGTGGCGATTGATTGTTCAACAAATATTGTACGTTTTGTTAAAATTCATTACTTATATTCATACCTTATGATTTTGTTCATGTTCTGTTGAAGCTTTAATATCAAAAAGCAAATTAATACGGAAAATAGTCTAGTAGGTAGGTATATAAACTTGAAGTGAAAAAATGAAAATTTAATTGCAATCACAATATAAGTAGGTAAATATAAAAAAAAGTAACTTTCAATAGCAAAATCATTGTGCTATCATAAGACAACAAATCATAATGTTGATTAGGTCTTGTAGATGCTTAGATCTGTGGTAGTAGTCTAGGGGAGGAGCACAATCAGGTCCAGTCCACACTCCAATCTACCCGCAAAACATAATAAATGTTTTGTTATCGCCGCCGCCGCCGAATATGGCTCGCCCGACCCGTTTGCATTTCACAATTACTTTTTTCACTCTCTCTCTATCCATCCATACGTTTACGTCATACTTTCTTTTCAACCCTCGATGCAAAAACGATGTGTTACAAGCCAAGCGTGTGTTTTGTGTCCTTGTTCAAAAACTTAAGTGCGCTTCAATTTGCTTTAATTAAAAAGAGACCATAAAATCGTTCATTATGTACCTATCTACCTTCTCGGAGTACAAGCACAAATTTACAAAGAAGGTACAAGTATCTTAGAAGGCATTGTTGATTGCATACAATATAAAAGAACTATGCACTATAAATGACTGACAGGTTGGATGGAACTCATTCGTATTTTAATGAGATATTAATAAAGCCGACAGGAATACTTTGATTCGAGAACAAAGAATACAGCTGTTGCACTGGATAGATACTGATCAGATTGTAATATAAAATAAAGGCTGAACCCGTTATTTAGTTCCACTTGCAGAATAAGACAACACATTGGCCCTCGAACAATGTGATCCAGTATTTGAATGGCTTATACAGAATTTGCGCTGGATATGACATAAATGCTAAATTGTGCATTCCCCCGGTACTGTACCGCCAGGTTGAGCTTAAAGATGCACGTGCGTGCGCAAGTCACATGCAAACATGGAAAACATTTTTTGGTAACTAATTTCATCAACACTTTTTAACGAATAGCAATTCAGCAAATATTTTAACAAAAAATACTACTTATACCTACGGTACCTATATTTATTTGGACAAAGTTGTGGCTTGTATGATTTTATTTTAAAAAGTAGGTATCCCGAGCTAGGGGTAGAGTTTGAGCTTCCACCTCGGTTACACACTGCCTACTTAGATAGAAGAAGGTCGCGTTTGAGAGCAAGCAGCTTAAGTGGTGACGTCTCGGTCACAAGGTAATTGATCTGATGAGTTGAAGCTATTCAATATTCATGGGCTCCTTTGTGTCTTACTTCGTGTTTGCCGCATAGCAGCGCATTTTTCAACAAGTCTTATATCGCTCTCGATATTTATACTAAGTTGGAATTACATTTTGGTACTTACCTACTCAATTATGTAATGTTTCATTCGCATTCTACCCAAAGCCTTTAGGAAATAGACTGGAGTATTTTTGTTAGAGTGAAATTAAAAATTTGGTTTGTCTTATCTTATAACTGATTAAATATAATTTCTAAAATTAAACTGCTTAAAATATGTACATACGTACATCCATTCCATCCATCCATCCATCCATCACCGGCACAAACTACCATTTATTTGGATGATCCCCTTTAAGCATATAATTTTTGTTTGTTTTGAATAGTTCTCTTAATTAAATGAACCAAGCTCACATTAACAGGAATAAATCGTAAGTATTAAATTTAATGCACCTAGTTGAAATGTTTTATCAACAACATTGTTAAGAGTTCCAAACGAAACGAATGTTCACCGCACTCTGCGCCGCCTGCGGAATATTAAAAGGTACAATTAAACTCATCGATTTTGATTAAGTTTAAAGAATTGCTATAAAATCTTGTTATTTAGGTCATTGTAATTTTAAATAATTATTGTGTAATCTTTATATTCCAAAGTATACCTACCTGACTACCTACTACGACAACAAATATTCCAACAATATAAGATTTACTTAGGTTTTTATGGGTATAAATAACGGCTAATGCGAACATTGTCATGATAATGCGGCTGCATTTTGAGCTATCCTAATTTTTGTGAAACGACCCGTCGTCGTCGTCGTGGTTCACGAAAGATTAACCACAAACCTAGTTGATGTTATTAACATAACAGTGCATGTACTTTTAAGAGTGTACAAGTTTCAAAGATATGTTTACATAGGTACTTTCTCTCAATTTAATGAAAATATTTCAATTAAATTCATAGTTCTTTTTTATGTCTTGGAATCAGAACATACTTTTTGATATATTTGTTAAAAACGATAGGTATAAATCTGCTCTGCACATTGTAAGATTAGTACCGTATAATGTGTTTTGAGAGAGAAAGGAAGAGAGGAAGACCCAGACGGACGTTCCTAGAACAGGTGAAGGAAAAGGCGGGTATAATGTCATATCAAGATGTTAAAAAGAAGGCAGAGAATAGGGAGAGATGGAAGAGGCTCCACCGATAAGAGCTAAGCTCTTAAATTAGAAGAAGAAGAATGTGTTTTGAGTGTGGCTGAACTAAGTTAAAGTGATTCCTTCATTATGTGTAATTTTATATAGGTAACCTAACAAAATAATTATTTAAGATTCTTAAAAATGTTATATTTAAAGAATAAATTATAATAAAGCCTCCAAATTGCTACATATTTAATAACATATGATGCCAAACGTTTTCTTCGGAACTGGGACTGCGCTTAATAAGATTATATTAGGCGACCGCTCCTCGCTTGTTTTGCATATTTTATCAATTATCATTGTATTCTGTTTTTCACTAACGATGTACAAATAAGTGCGGCCCGGACTGGTTTTATTAAGACCGTTGTCTCACTTTGATGGGCTGTCGCGTCTTTATAAATTTAAATCAAGGTTTGGAACGCTACTGCATGTTTAAACTAGCATTTACTCGGTCGTTACCCTGGATTACTGCTCAGAATTTTTGAGTAGTTTATTCCAAGGAAGGCAAGTAGTATAAACATATTTTTTGAAATTGTTAAAAAATCATCTTAGATCTATTTTACAATAATATTGATATGGGCCGTCGATTTACCTACTCCTAGCTATACAAAATATTGCTGGCAATATGCGAAATCGAACGTAAATCAATGGGGATTTAAATATATCGTCGCTTGTATTCGTTCTATAGGATGTCATACGTGCTGTTTCTATCCACGCAATCCGAATACTAACTGGTTGCTCCAAAAAATATTATATTTAAACAATATCGTGTGATAAATATGCAATAGAGGACACTAAGCTCGTGGTACAAAAGCATTAGTGTTAAAGGCACTACGTTGCTTGATATCTATACCTACATATACTACTCTATGTCTCCAGTAGCAGAAAACGCTGTTAAATATAACTAAGCAATCATTAAAGTCGTTCAGTCTTTTGTTTTTGTCAAAAAAGGATAAGACTTTTTAAATTTTACCTTTTGACTTTTTATGCAACTACGTGTTTATGATGAAGAAAATAAGATAGTATTTAGCTCTTATAGTTTTACCCTTTGGTATTTCTTTATTGTATTATTCGGTGTTACTGCATTCCTCAGATCTATGGTGACTGCCGAAGACACGTTCTAATTTGATCCAATTGAATCTACAAATAGAATTACTGTTTAATAACACTGTTAAATAAGCGTTTGATAAAAAAAAACTTGCAGTAAATAAGACAAATCTGATAGGTAACGTCTATGGTCACTATACCTATCGAGTACCTACTTGTTAAGTATGATTAGCTGACTGTCCATCGCCTGAGTAGCTAGCAAGGTAGCTAGATATTATGTAGTTTTTTTTTTATATGTATATCTATCTGCAAAATGTTTCAGTGTACTTCGAGCCCGCATGCACTAAAGCAATAATTTTCTTAGTACAATCAATCCTGGCAACTTTAATCGTCATAGTTGGGTAAAGCACTTTTCATAACCGACTAAAGAAGTGGCCTCACGAATAACGGGGGACAATTTGGTAATAAGGGGAAGCCGGTGCCTGGTGCAGCTCTCCGACTACCTACTTATTACGCGATTTAATTTATTTGTCGTTTCTAACCTGCCTGAGACCTATTACGTTTAAGCAGTGGATAGCTTTCTGCGATCTTTATTTACAACTACGTTTTCAACTAATATTTTTCAACATATTATTATCTTCTTAGGTATATTATTAATCTATCTTCCTAATTATTTGGATAACACAGAAAAATAAATAAATAAATAGTACCTCAAATCAACATTTCCTCTATTCTTATGTAAAACTTGTTTCGTAATAAGTAGTTATTTATAGTTAAAATACCACAGTACCTATACGATCTCTTTAAAGTTTTCAGATAAATAAGCAATTTTCTGAATTAACTGATATCTATACTTAGACATTTACGAACCACAGCCTCAGGCCACAACATACTTTGACAAATCGTTTAAATTAGCCTTGCAGGTAATAACTTTAGTCTACCTTCTACACCTACGCTCACAACTCACAATTTTGTCACTTAATTGTATCTTAATTTAATTCTGGTTTAACTATGTTTACGAACGCCAAAATATTTAGTTATAGACATGTAAACACTTTTAGAGATATAGCATCACAGAGCCTAACTATACATAATATGTGTAGGATGATGTACCTATAGTTTCCCTTAATATTATGCTAATATAGAACCCCGTTTAACTCGAAACTTATAGAGATAATTTAAGGGTGTCGACAATAACATTGGGCAAAGTTCATTGAAATTAATGGCAATGTAATTAACACATCTTAATTCTACACTATCGATACAAAGTATTTTATATTTATAAAACAAAATATCTAAGACATTCTAAGACATCAAAATATTCGATTTTGAATAATGGTCTGAAAGCAAAGTCGTCCGTACCTACTCTGGAAAGCTTTTAATAAAATATTATTACGGGTGATGGCAAAACCTAATTCCCAAGCTTGCCGCTCTGTGTGGAACCGAAACATATTCGTATTGAGAATTTCGAAGGTACCCATAAGCATATTTACGTATTTTCTTTCCCTTATGTATGTCAAACTTTAGTACTCGTAGTAGATATGTAAATAGTAACCTCGTAGTTACTTAATTTTAAATTAAAAAACATTCCATAAAGTAATTTTGGAAAAGATAAAGTACAATACGCACTTTACTACTAACTTAACTTATCTGAGGCACTTTAGGCTAAGGTTCATTGATATTCAATGTTTAATAGTCAATAAATGTATCGAATAATTTGAATGCATACTTGACCAGGCGTGCACGTTTGGCCTAAATTGTTGTTCTTTGACGTCATTTCAATAAATTTACTGTCAATATTCATAAGTACAAAGCCTTGATCCTAATAAATATAAACTGAATACCTTTATGCCTACCAATCAAATGCCTTTAATTAGTACTTATTTGAAAATGAATCATTTATATAACTCATGATGATTGGGGACCTCTTTAAAATTATTAGAGATGCGCCGAATATTCGTTTACTATTCGGTATTCGGCATATTCGGCACCTCAACCGAATATTCGTATTCGGCCGAATATTCGGTTTAAATGACCATTTATTCGTTTATTTTGTTTAGTATTATTTTGCTTAATAAAACAAGATATTAATCTCATATTCAATTATTTTAAACCAAGGAGCAGTCAATCTTATATCCTCATTTTCACATCTAGGTATTACAAGAGTTATTAGGAGATGATAAAATAAAGATTTAAGTTAATAAGTGACACTTAAAGATAGAATTTAGTAACCTAGACATTCTGCTCTATCTAGTAGGTATCTAGTGACTGTCAAAGACGCTTTTCTTTATAAACTTTACTTATTTGTTGTATCAAAATTAGTGTGAAAGAACAACCGAATAGTTCGGCCGAACTATTCGGTTCGGTAGGGTTTCAAACCGAATAGTATTCGGTATTCGTTATTCGGCAAAACCCATATTCGGCGCATCTCTAAAAATTATTATCACTCATATTGTTCGTCGTTTATACAAAACTTTGAATGAGATATAATATGTACCTACCTACAACAATGTTTGAAGAAGGCGGTGTGGTTAAAATTTAACCTAAAGTTGGTGACTGGTAAATCTTGTGGATAGCCGACCCGGGCGTGCGTTGAATCTCCTAATATCCTCGAAAAGTTCAACAAAACATCGTGAAGAGTACGAGAGCTGCGATACACTTTTAAATACCTTCACGTTTTTCACGCCTATCTTAGATAGGTACTTTCCACAAGTAGGTACCTGATGTACCTACTGTAATGCTAGCATTATGTTTTTTTGTGATCTCCGAACCTAATACGAACCTATATCTACTACTTGTGAATAAGTATATCACGTACTAGACCCGTCTACGAAGCAAGCTGTGGAATTTAAATACGCGAAGGTGTTTCTGAAAATGTTTATGCTTAAGAAAAAGGGCGCGAAATTTTCCTTGTAACAGCAGCTTTGCCTTTTATTGTCTATTTATGCAAACACACTTGCAGTGACTGTCGAAACGTGATCACATTGTAACCGCTCATAACATTGCTACGGTATAAGTTATAACGTGTAGGTAATGCATTTACCGGGCACTGACACTAACAAAAAAAACCTATTTCTGAATCAGAACTTATATTATGTAGATAAGGTACTAAGTAGTTAACTACCTATAAATGGAATTGGATGTTCGAATGCAGCTATTATGTACATACTAATTTGCGTTTCTAAGTTACATAGACATGCTAGAAATCAGTTTGAGTTACACGGGCTCGTTAAGCGACATGTTGGTTGCCAATTTAGTATTCAAATATATAGTACCTAAGTGTAACTCTTCATACCCGCTCAAAGCTGTCTCCGAACTCCTTACGCAAGCAGATGTACTTAGTTTGAAATCGCTAACTTGGAAACTACAACTTACAGAAGTTAAACACAGAGCGATGATTTACTTTTGTCGCCAACGTTCCTTATTTGTAGTGGCCGACCGAATGGAGCTCGGCGAAGGCGCCATCTGTGCTCACTACGAGAATGCCTCTGAGACTGGTTCCCGATCCGGGCCTATTTACAGTGAACTTACGCAGTTAGTTAGTACCAACAAAATGTCGTAGGTGGAGCTTTCTCAAGCTTGTTTTTTGTTGACAGAGACATGTGGAATCGACGACTTCCGCTGCGACAACGGGAAATGCATCGAAAGCTACCGCCGCTGTGACCGAATCGTGGACTGCCCTTCGCAAGAAGACGAAAAAAATTGCGGTAAGTTTTCAACAATTATAAACTTCGTAGTCTACAGAACGCTAAATACTACCTCTCTATAATGTTGTTATTTATAATAAATATTAAATGAATACTTGTTGTTCTTTTAATGTCTAGTGTGTCGAACTAATGAATTCCGTTGTGCGAGCGACGGGTCCTGTATCGAGGCCCGGCAAGTTTGCGACGGCATCAGCAACTGCGCCGACAATTCCGATGAAGAGAAATGTGGTGAGTGCTTTCGCTGGTGCACCTGCAACATTTCAAAAGATAATGTTGAACATTCTACTATTTGCATTGGTAACTTGGATTTTCATTGGCAACTTATGTGCATGCCTTCCGTTCGTGTTTGAATCGGTAAGTATCTCGCATATTGGACTGGACGGGTCATCACGTGTGTAAGGACAGGGGAAAGTTTCGTTGTCGCAACGGCACCTGCATCTCGATCCTATTACGATGTGATGGGTTCCGAGACTGCGCTGGTGACGGCAGTGATGAGATCGGATGTCGTATGTATTTTTATTTGTCCTTCTCTAACTGAGTGATTTTGATTTTTAGTACCTTCTAGTTTGATAAATCGTTGAAGATTCTTGATTTAAGAAGTTAATATCCGTTCAAATAAACAATTGAATAATATTATACCTACTCAAATATGCCAGATGGAAATATTGCATGAGATAAAAATTCGAGGGACTGAATGACATTTTACACGATTTTCATCACGAATTAACTACTCTTATACAAAATCACACTCAAAATCAGACAAAAATATTAACCGGAAGACTTTACTACAATTTATCAGCATTAGTGTTTTTTTTTAAATAATGAATTGTGCATATTGTATGAAAAGTCTTACGATGATGGTGTCTGACGATGAAGTAGACTGACGATGAAACGATGAAAGTATAAAACCTAAAATTGATTGACGCAGATGAAATGTAGTTGTAACAATGATACTTCGTAGAAAGAGGACTTAAAATCAACATCGCTTTTATACCTTTTTATCCTTGATATAATCAAAAAATATATATTATTGTAACTTTTGATGTTTAATTAAAAAGCATGCACATCCGATCAATGGCAATGCGATTATGGCAGCTGCATCAAGCGTAGCAAACGTTGCGACGGTCGCGTGGACTGTCCGACCGACAGATCCGACGAACGAAACTGTATTGGTAAGTTACATAGAAATCAACACGTAAATAATAATGAGAATTACCAATAGAAGCATTGGTGATACTTTTTCAAATAATAAACAAGAAAAAAATCGAGGTAATCATGATATTCTGAGTGTTACGAGTACTTACTTTAATTTTAAGTATAATTTATCAAAGTTACCGTTTTGTACTATTCAGTAGGCTTTGTTGAATTTGTAAAATAATATAAAGAGTACCAGTTATTTTCACATATTACGTGCCGTGATGTGTGAAATATGATTAAACCTTAGTTGTTAGCATAAAAGTAACACACTGCAGTTATTAAAACTGACCCCTAAATGGCACTAAATTGTTTTGCATGTTTCATCATAATCAATATCACTATACCCCTAATTCTCATCAATCATTTAAACAAAATAATATGTTGATATTTGCTTTGCATGTATTCACAGCGGGAGGGTACTTTAGGTGCAGAAGTGGCAGATTAATTCCGAGTTCTTTACGATGCAATCGCCGTTACGATTGTCCACGAGAAGATTATTCAGATGAACAAAATTGTCGTAAGTTTATACTCATTCCGGGTTTTATGTCTAGTCTTGCTTTTCATTTGTCTCTTCTATCTATTTATACATCTTCGTATCCTTCTCTCGTTTCATTTTCTTCCTTTTACTATTACCTATGTGTACTATAAAGATATTCCGTTTCAAAAGACTCTTGACTCATTGTTTATCAGGATGATGGTTTTTCTTGTATTTTTTCAATTTCGAATTGCTCTTCTTCTTTTGTCTTATTATACCTACAGCGATGCCTCTAATATTTTGATCGTACGTCGAGTTTTTAGTAAGCGATTGTAGCCCTTTCTTTTATTTTACCGGTAGCATGTGGTGAGAGCGACTTCAAGTGTGACAATGGCTACTGCATCCCCGCATCTAAACATTGTGACAGAACGCATGACTGTCAGGATGGTTCTGATGAACGAGATTGCACTTATGGTTTGAGTTTCCTTCAACATTTTATTGAATTTTATTTTGAAACAATATCAAATATTGAAGCTAAAGGTGGCGGTCTACTTGTGCTCTCTTACAAGGACAATACCTAACTAGAATGTATTGTACATATTATAATGTAGAATGACCCACCAAGCCTAAAAAATAATCAAATTCAGTCAACGAGGGGCAGGAGTTAATAGTATGTTAAAGTTACGTATTAATACAGTTTACTGCATCTGTGATGAAATTCTTAATTTCAACTCGTTTCCTTCGTTGATTTACTTATTAAGAATAACGATTTAAACCAAACAAAAAAAATGCAAACAAAAACAGAAATTCTTACTTAATAATAATATTTTACCACCAAGATAGGTGCACAATTAGAGTTCAGCTGTTTCGAAAAGTAAAGTGTTATGAACTCTGATGAAATAATAAGTAGGTGCCCAGTTAATACATGTAATGATTCAGTTTTCTGTAATAATTCTCTTGTCTTAATCTACAGAAAAAAATGTGCATCTATCTTGGTAGATATGTAAAGCGTGGTTATGGTACGAATGATATGTCTTACGACAGGCACAATTTGCATGGCTTACGAATATAAATGCACGAGTGGACAATGTGTGAGAGCGGACTCGTTATGCAACGGGACGTCAGAATGCGACGACGGATCCGACGAACTTAACTGTCCCTGCAAACGAGACCAGTTCACTTGCCATGATGGCTCTTGTATTAACATTGCACTTAGATGCAACGGCCGAAAAGATTGCCGGTACGGAGAAGATGAAAGGAATTGCCGTAAGTATTTCGGTCGAAGTCATACTCCATCTTCATTTCATATTTCTTTGAGGTAATTGTTATCTATTTGACAGAGCCAGGAATGTGTCCGGAAAGGTACT
This sequence comes from Anarsia innoxiella, assembly GCA_947563765.1. Taxonomy (NCBI): domain Eukaryota; kingdom Metazoa; phylum Arthropoda; class Insecta; order Lepidoptera; family Gelechiidae; genus Anarsia; species Anarsia innoxiella. The sequence goes on from OX387390.1 coordinate 8,539,012, forward strand.
GGTCGTGTGACGGGATTTGCATTAGTCCGCAAAGAATTTGTAATGGTCAGATAGACTGTTCGGATCGGTCCGATGAGACACACTGTCCTCAGCCCAAACCTCTGACTAAAGGTTACAACATTTCTCCGGGTTGTTTATGTTCGCATGCGCATGCTTTGATTACGATGCATGATTTTATTTATCAAGTTCACCTTTTTAGATACCTATTTATTTATTAGTACCTAGTCACCGTAAATTGTATAGCTGTATGGTTAACTTTACTCCTATTACGTTAAGGTAACCTGAAAGAAATGTACCTACCTATTCTGAACAGTGCATAAAATACTCATTTCGTTTTTTTTAAGCATTTGTTGTATTTTTACCAAAGTACCTATATTTCTTTTTGTGACTAAATTTTGGGTAGAAGATTTTTCATACTATACCTATTCCTGAAAGTTTTTGCTATTTAAAATGTTATTATGTTTTGTTTCATAAAGTTATGATGCACGTTAAACTTACTTAAAGTTATTGTAAACGAGCTTCATACTTACCGATATGAAATGTTAATGGGATCGATAAAATTGGCAATGATTAAAGACTGACAATTTAATTGTAACACGAATACCAGATAGTTTAGTAGATAGATTATGTGGTTAATCCGAATCTGGGGAATAATTTATTATAGTGGGGTTCTGGAGTTGAGGTGTCGTATATGTTGTAGGCGACGTGTCGTGTCCGGCCGGCAGCTTCACTTGCCACGCGCTGTCGTCCGTCCGCTGCGCCACGCGGTGCGACGGCAACCGCCAGTGTGACAACGGTGAAGACGAGGATGACTGCGAGGGTAAATTTCTTATTCACCCTTTTCTATAATCAAACTTTCACAACATAACCTATTTGTTTTGGATTTTTTATATACTTGCACCCGTACTGAAACTAAGTAAGTATGCAGTCGATTTCACTACCACCACGTAAGTGTTAAGTCCGGAAGTAATATTAAGATCAGGCTATAATGTCACTTTTTTAACCTTTTCTAACCCAAATTACCGGTAAGTAGATTCAATTTATGTGTTTCGCACTCGTATTTTTTTATTGGCATTGGGAGATATTTTGTTAATAAGGTGATTAACCTGACTTTCGTTGATGACTGACCTAGACTAAGGCCTTACTTTGAGTTTAAACTTCTTTTTGCTTTGCAAGTTTTAGTGTTTCTCATGCGAAAGTTGGTTGCGAATTTTATAATCCTGAAAAGCTGTGCGACCGCTTCTAATTATATTACTTATAGACTAAGTATTGATTCTGTGCTCTTATTTTCTACTATTCTCATATGCTGCGGATAAAATCACGTGTACATGTAGGTAACAATTATTTGTAGTGAAGTATGGAAGAAAATCTAATGTTGTTGTGTTTAAAGAGTGCAACCACGAGTGCGATGGACGATGCCTGGACGACCAGATGATCTGCGACGGAGCGGTGGACTGCCAGGACGGCTCCGACGAGCTCCACTGTGACGATTGCGACGGACCTACGGACTTTAGGTAACTATTCATCACTGAAACAAAGCTGGGCGCCTACCATTAAGCGTATCGCTATCAAAACATTTTAGAGGATAAATTAGGTACCTGGAAGTAGATGTCGATGACTTTTATACTTATAGATACCTCATATATGTATCTACATAGAGTTGTTTATGTATGTCCAACACTCTGTTCTTGTAAAAGCTTTTATTTATATTTAATACCTGTTTGATTGTAGATAATAAACAATCTTGTTTAAATACTCCTGCTTTTAAGGTGAATTTTATTTTATGTTATTCAACGAATGGCTGCAGCGAATTAATTACATTAAAGGCCTGTGCGATAATATAAAGCTTCTTTTTGTTAAAGTTGCAATTTTGCGAATGCTTTTGAATTACTTATACTCTCTATTTGTCCATAACTTGTTGATTTTTTAAGTTGCTATATAGACATTGTTATTTTGTCATCAGATGTAAAAGCGGGGAGTGCATCAACATCTATCAGCGTTGCAACAACGTGCCTGAATGTTCCGACTTCAGCGACGAACTGAACTGTAACAACACACTTACTCCAGAGCCACGTACGTTTACATAATCATAAGTACATCAAAATTATGAAAATAAACATTACAATTTTTTTTATGTTACCCCAGATAAATTACTTGACTACATATATTCTAATAAATAATTAATATTTATTAGAAGCCCCGTAAAGTAACATCTAGCTAATGGACGACTCAGTTGCTCATGGCGATAGCTAGCAACTAGCAAGTAATTCGGCGTACAGCTGTCCAAAAGGTGATCGCCGTTTAACATTTATTTTTATGAATACTGGCTACTACTGCTACTCACAAATAACATTCGGCGCGTGGACAACTGGAGTTCAGCTAGCTATCGCAGCGCGCATTACTGGATATTCGTCAGCACTGGCTTTAGTTTAGGGCAGTGTTAAACGGTGCGAAGGTGTTATAATTAACTCTATTAGTTTAAATTTTATTACTTTATTGGGGTACTAAACATGTGATGAGAAGTTGTTTATGAAATCTCTTTCATTTGCCAGGTGGGTGCGAGGAGGGCACATTCCAATGTCGTGATGGACAGTGCATACAAAAAGAATTTTACTGCGACGGTCATTTCGATTGTAACGACAACTCAGATGAAGATGACTGCCGTAAGAATAAGTATATTTTTGTAAATCTATAAGTAGGTTATTTATGAGTTACTTTTTACACAATTGGAAATGGTTTGTAACTGTAAAGCTTTAAAATGTACTTACATATATTACCAACTCTTACAGGAATAAAATAGCGCCTTATATTACTAAATTATACGAGTATGTGCCGGCACGATGCACCAAAACACGCACTAGTGGAGCAAAGCACATAATTCTTACCTAAATGTAAATCTAATATCAATTTAACTTTTCAACACTATCACTATATTAAGTACCTATGGACCTGGAGCACTGTATTTGTAACTTTTCTTAAGAATTACAGCCAGCACTTTGCACCTGATATCGACTTCTTAGTTTATGAATTATTTACATAATACTATCTGTTCCACAACTGCACTAATAAGCTTTTATATCAGCCTCATTACTCGTCAACATTACCTTGAGATAAAACTGTAATCACATAAAATTAAACTTTTTGTTCTATGAAAATATTGTGTAGGTAATGTTAACGAGCAAAGTGGTAAAGTGCGTTAATGTACAGCATGGTACATGACGCGAGCGTCGCGTGCGCCGGCCGACTCTCCGCCGTGCCACGAGTCTGAGTTCACGTGTTACGACGGCCGCTGCATTCCGCACTTGAGACGCTGTGACAATTTCTATGACTGTTCCGACTTCTCCGACGAACAGAACTGTCACAACTCTGGTACTCTATGTTAGCGAGTTCCCTATTTCCTATGACATTTATTTTGGAATGCTGATTGCGTGGTCTCCAGAATAATTACCGATGTCCTTCTATTACCCTTGATCATTCTTTATTTGATAGTTCCTTTGACTTGTTCCATTAGTTAGGTAGTTGTTTTCACCTTTTTTCACAACACATGTTTCATCATCATTAAGACTTGGGTATGATGTTATAATTCCGTAGTTGCATTGACCCTGCGTTTCATTCACGTCATAATACTCAAAGAGCGGTTCATCATCATTATTATTCTTTAAAAGGACGAGCTTGACCCTATTCGTGCTCTACCCTTAGGTAATGAGTAAAAGTCCATTTCACTTTTTCAGCAGTTCTTTCCTTAACCGGCTCGTTTTCCTATTTCATAAGTTATTTATTTATTTTATTATTTGTATTACATAATTATGTGACGCATTGTAGGTAGTAGTTTAGTTTCAGCCGAATCTTATTTACTTATATCTTCCTCTATGAATTGTCGAATGTGCAAAACAATCCTTATTTAGTTGTTTTATTATGTATTTATTGGTAGTATTGGTAATTAGTACTGCTTAAAGCTTGTATATAATTCCTGAAGGATTTTGGAGAGGAACGAACACTGACAAGCAGAGCACTTTCTCTTAGCGCGTGTAATTGTAACCGTTGCATGCACTGTGACCAAAAATATAGGGTGAGCGCTGCAGCTGTGCAGAGCAGCAGGTTCGCTAACCATTAGCAAACAGCGTACACACTAGTTACAGTACTGCATGCAACAGTTATGGTTACAGCTCGCTAATACGCGCCCAATGCAAAAATTGTACCTAATGCTGTCACTTTTCAACGCTAAATTAAATGTTCTCCTCTAAAGTACTATTAGTACATTTGAAAATATTCCTTAACCTAACCTTCAGGATTCCTAGTCAAAACTGCATAATGCGTATAAAAAATACTACACGTACTTAGTCAAAGCATTTCTCCGATTTTGAAATAAAGTTAGTCGTATTTTTGTTACTTGTTTGATTTCATAATTTATATAAATAAACGTTTTTTTAACAGATTGCGCTACGAACCAGTTCCAATGTGATAATAGGCAATGCATTCCGTTGACTGCATACTGTGACGGTACAACACAGTGCTCCGACGGCAGTGACGAGAGAGGTTGCCCCACCTCCCCGCCGTGGTTCACCACGACCTACTCGCCTCCCTACTCGCCTCCCTACCGCCCTCCATACATCACTTCCAGGCCCTCTACGAGACCTCCTCCGTACTACACCACCACTGCTTTCCCTGGCCACCAGAGACCACCATATGATAACCCACAAAGAGGTAATAACACGTTCCAAATAGTTGTAACTTTTAAAAAAATTGAATTATAAACTATACCTGCCCCACACTAGATCAATGCGACAGAAACCAATGGCGTTGTGAGAACGGCCCGTGCATCGACTCTTACCGGCGATGCGACGGTCATGTCGACTGCCCTTTGGACAGCAGTGACGAATTCGATTGTCCGGCAGGCAGTAAGACTGAGCTATAAGACAAATTTGCCTAACCACTATTGTAATGGTTGAAAATTCTTTATAACTCAGGAAAATATCAATGTTCACTTACTAAAACATCATTTACTTGATCATCCTAATAAGTCAATCTGATTAAAAAATAATGCCAATTGTATTGTAATAATTACCTTCTTATTATTATCTAACTGTTACTTGTAGGTATCTAAACATCTCTGGTTTGGATTCAATAAAAGATAACTTACTTGTACTTAAACCTAAATCTAACAGAGTCGAATTAATTGAACTTATCATAACTAAATAACGTTTCACTAAGATGATCTGTGCTCGCTTGTGTTTTGTTTTTGTTCTATCTAACCGTGTACCTATACTGATAAGCTAATAAGTATATTTTGTACATTCAAAGAAAGACCTTTATATCTGCTTAAGTAAGTGAAAGAATCCCAGTTTAATAAAACATATAATAAAACAATATAAAACAATTTATGTTGACTTATTCATAATACTCGTACTAACTAGGTATATGGGTCTTTGTTAAATGAAAAGTTTTTAAATAATTGCAACTTTCATGTCTCGTATATCGGAAAAGGTACAATCGAAGTCTAGTACTTACTTTCTAACTATCAACCAAGTATAATCTGTAGCTCTACATTCGGGGGTGGCGGGTGACAATCTTTTCAGAGTGTAATGGCCCCCCACAATGCATGTATTCACCTATACCTTTATACCTAGTAATTATAACATTTTATAACAAATGTTTAGCATACTAAATGTTTGTTATAAAATGTTTACAAACATTAGTAAACATGCAATGTAGGAGCACCATTAGGCGCCAATTCAAATGTTTTTCTTGTAATCATAAAGCAATACTTTTTCGTTTTAATAAGATTACTTATGTACCGTATATCTAAAGAAAATACTTTTATGTATGAGCTACGAATCCAATTGAGATATAATAATGCGTTGCATCGAGTATCTATTTATTCTGTACCTGCTTATTTCTATTTCAATATGTACCTACAGCTGTTAATTTATTTTGCAGGCCCTATTGCTCTCAATTTGAAGACCTATCCTGAAGCACAATCAGTCAGAAACGGTGAGTTACATCAGTATAAATTGTATTACATATTATGAAATCAGCGCGCATTTATTAAGTTAGGTTCTACATACAATTCTAATACATATTGGCAAAAACTTTCTCAAAAGTGGTCCTACTAACAGCAGGTAGATAGACCTTTTCTAAAAATTGTATTGTAAAAGTAGTATCTAATAAAATATAATATTTTGACAATCTTTCGAAGGCGTGGATAAGGTAAGAAAAGTTAGTGCTAGTCATTGCAAGTGAGTGGACATATTACAGTTTTTATTATGTTATTTAGGTAAACTAACTACCGATAATGTATAGAATTATAATTTGATCTAGAGATAAATTGTTACGCTTGTTAAAATGTACTCAGATAAATTAATAAATAAAACTTTTAACAATACCTGTCTAGTTACTCCAACTATTATGATACTGAGGTTTGTGATACTAAGGTTTTATGATACTTACGTTTAGTTAATAATGTCAATTGTTATTTCTTTCATGGTGGTGGTACAGTTCAAGCTGGTGAGTCAGTGTGACCCTTAACAGGTTTAATTGGGTACCAAATGATTGCATTTTGGTTACATAACACATTTTACAAACGAATGATTTTGGGTTTTTCATCATCATTATTATTTTAATTCTTAACAAAACTAAGGCTATTTAACGATACAAAAAAGCGTTTTGGCGTATACTTATAGTTAACTTTGATCATACATATCTACATAAGTACTTACTACTTACGTATTATCATGTATTACATCTACAGGCATTAAAACATCAAAATTAGTAGTCCTTATTATAAAGCTTAAACTATAATTGTAGATAATATTTCCAATGATTATTTTACTCTTATATTTGAGGAAATTAATTTTACTTAGCATTTTAAAGTAAGTCAGGTCATCTAGGTTTAATAACGTAAGATTTAAATGAAAACTCATGAAATATCAAATATGTAGTAAGTCAGTTGCATGTCTATTTACTCAGTAGCTAATTTCGTAGAGTTTCTGGGATTATTTCATTCGTTCACAGCTTCATCTGGCTACCCTCATACATATTCTAAAGGACGTAGAGCGGTCTATAGACTGAGTTGAATGCTGCATTTAAACATTTAATTGTATTAATCTCGCCTTGAGGCTTCGAAATCATTTTTGTTTAAATAAACTTCACAGGTTTTTAATTACAAATGTCATTTAAATTAGAAATATAATAACAGTTCGCAGAAGGGATCTTCATTCAGTTCGTGATGGTTATTTACATTGGCAATAATTTCATGTGCCCCACAATATTTTTCAACATATTTCCAGTATACTTATGACAAAAATTATGACTAGTTATAAAACAATTATTTTTAGCAATACATTGCTCTAAATATATATGTACTTACTTATAGAGGCTTAGTGTAGAGGAATTGTGCAGGTAATTAAAGTAGTAAATATACCCATAACATACTTAAATAAGTATAATTGCAAATCATGTTTGCTCTGAAGCTTTGTATCAATTTTCAAAGTAGTAAATATATAAAATATGTTGAAAAATATTACTCGTACATTGCAAGTTTCGCGCATTCATTAATGCATCCTATTACTTTTTATTGTCTGATTGGGAAAATATTAGTCAGAGAATTTGTGTGTTAGGTGGCGATGTGGTGTTCCAATGCCGTGACGAGGGCCCACAGAGGGCCCCCGTGCGGTGGGTGCGGGAGGGCGGTAGACCGCTCAAACCAGGCTCCACTGACAGGAATGGAAGACTGGAGATGATTAAAGTATCTGTAAGTGGCTCCTACAACAAAAACACACTTTATTTTTGTTTAATAATTATTTGTATTAATTTTAATGTTTTTGTTTGTTTTTTAGATGGCCGATAGTGGCGCATACATTTGCCAAGCTCCGCGATTCCTGGGCACCCCGGGCTCTGAAGTACGAGTTCAACTCGTTGTAGACAGTACTCGTAAGTTTATCTATATTAAGATCTACAACATTTTAATCATACCAGCATTGTAGATTTGAAAAATGCTGATTCTATGTAAATTGTATGTTTAGCGGTTACCCAGCCACCGTCATTCCTCGTCTGTCAAGCTCATCAAGCCACATGTGGCAACGGACAATGTATTTCGAAATCAGCTATATGTGATGGCAATCGCGATTGTTCCGACGGCTCAGATGAAGACAATTGCAGTGAGTTGCTTGCATAATTTGTATATTTTTTAGTATAAGTATTGTGACAATTGTGTACTAACCAGTATTTGTTTCCAGATCAAAATGGTTTATGTGAACCTAACCAATTCCAATGCGCAAATAGGAAGTGTGTCTTGAAGACTTGGCTTTGCGATTCCGAAGACGATTGTGGTGACAACTCTGATGAATCGAACTGTGGCCCTTCCGTGGCCCGCGACGGCGAGTGTCTGCCAGTGGAATACCGTTGCAGCTCTGGACAGCAATGTGTACCCAAAAGCTTCCACTGCGATGGTCAAACAGACTGTTTCGATGGCTCCGATGAAGTCGGTTGCGGTAAGTATTTTTTAATACATCCACTGAAATTAGAAGAGCTTCAATCACTAAATACTATCCATTACCCCACAGCTCCTGTACACGTAACGAAACCACCGCAACCAGCTCACGTTAGATTAAATCCTGGCGAAAACTTGACTCTGGAATGCGAGGCTGTTGGTGTCCCGACGCCGCTCATCTCGTGGCGGTTGAACTGGGGACACGTCCCAGAGACTTGCACTTCCACCAGCAATGGCGGTATCGGCCGTCTCACGTGCTACAACATGCGGGTAAACTATCAGTAAATTTTTGAAATAACATGACAGTTGTAGTTGACTTATTTCATTCATTAACGAAATTAATCAAATTGCAGCCAGAACACAGCGGGGCGTACTCCTGTGAAGCTATCAACAACAAAGGAACCACTTTCGCAATGCCAGATTCTATCGTTTATGTCAACAGAACTGATATCTGTCCAGCTGGATTTTTCAACAGGTTCTTATTTCCCATTGACCATTAAGTATATTCTTTTTAAGCTATACAGGAGTATCTATAAGTATCACATTTTTATTTCAGCGAGGCTCGTTCAGAAAATGAATGCATCTGGTGTTTCTGTTTCGGAGAATCAACGCAATGCCGAAGTGCGGACTTGTTTACGTATAACATGCCGACTCCCCTCGGAGAGGGTGGCACAAGACTTGTGGGAGTTAAGCAGTCGTACAACGGCGAGGTCCAACTCGACTCTCAACCTATTACCGATCAGTATTATTATCAACCTCTGAGGAATGGAGCCACTGTAAGTCATCTTTTGTTTAATACATTTTAAACCTTTATTAACACATTTATTTGTTACAACGCTTAATTATTTGATTCAACTCGCAGGTAACAAAACTAGCAAACTACGGCTCAAGCTGGACAACTGACTCTCATCCGTACTTGACTTTGCCCGAAACTTACAACGGAAATCAATTGACTTCGTATGGTGGCCACATTAGGTACCAGTTATCCCCGCATTCACAGAAATATTTTGCAGATGACAATGTTCCCGATATCATAATTAAGGTAAGTTCCATAAAAGGCGTTGATTTCAAATATTTAGGTACTGAAATAAAAAAAAACGCTACATCGTTTTTTGTTTTTAGGGTAAATATGGAAGTTTGATTCATCGTCACCGTGGTGATAAATCGAGGTCACTATACATTGAAGCTCGCTTGACACCAGAAAATTGGCAGAAATCTACACCTTCTGGACTTAATTATGCATCGAGAGAGGACATTATGATGGCGTAAGTCTAAGTAAAAAATATATGAAATTGGACATTTACTCTTTTCGAACGTATTTTACGATAGGTACTAATATCTCTTTTCTTTCAGTTTGGACAACATAGAAATGATTTTACTGCGAGCTGACGTCAACAACGCAGGTGTAAACATCACCGATTTTGTGATGGAGTCTGCCAAAGATATAAATGTAGGCCTTGGTACGGCTAACCTTGTGGAAGAGTGTTCTTGTCCGCCTGGATACGAAGGACTCTCTTGTCAGGTTCGTAACAAAATAATTGTAGTTTTTAATATTGAAATTGTCTGCGTCTATTAAGTTTAACGAGGGCCAGCGCAGTTGCTAGAAGATTGCCCACCATGGTAAAAAATCGGATACTGCATATATTTTTAGAAATGTGCATCTGGTTATACTCGAGAGATGTCAGGGCCATGGCTCGGCAACTGTGTGCAAGAGCGGCAGTGTCCCCCGGGTACCTACGGAGACCCAAACAGCGGGTATGCCTGCAGACCATGTCCGTGCCCTCTCACCAATCCTGAGAACGAGTTCGCCAGAACCTGCTCTATTGGACCGAGTGGCGGAGTCGTGTGTGATTGCGCTCCAGGGTAAGTTCAGTATACTATAAGTAATTGTTACTCAAACTATTTCTTTTAAAAACATTTCAGTAAAGGACATTAAAGTTAACGCGCTAATTAATGTAATGTTATTGTATCAAAATAAAAGGTAACGGTATTTAATTGATCATTAACTTTAACAGCCCATAACTAAATTGATAGGTACCTACAGTACTATTTGTTTTAATTCAGGTACGGCGGTCAAACTTGTGAGTATTGTGAACCCGGCTACATTGGTAACCCATTGGTACCCGGCGATTCATGCAGACGGGAACCTACAAACTACTGCAACCCCGTCGGAACCCAACGATCGCTTTCTAACAAATGTGACTGCAAGGACAACGTGCAAGGAGAATACTGTGATCAGTGCAAAAACGACTCTTTCTTCTTGTCAGCAGACTTTAGGTAAAGACTAAGTAATGTGAAATGCAAATGTCGTAAACTGAGTCATTTAATAACAGTCTTTATTTCGTTTAAGAAAGCGCTTTCTTTTCTTTGTGATGGTTGCTTCCAACCAGCCTCCTTAACGCTCCTCGACAGGCCATTTGAATACTCTTAGAATATTTAAAACCGTTGATGAAAATGAATGGGTATAAGTAGTAGATTACTCATTAATATGTAAAATAAAATATGACATTTATCGTTTGTAAAAAATATCTAGGTGTCAAGTCAGCCGTTTTTTATGAGGATTATATTTTGTATCGTTTTCAGGCATGGCTGCGCGCTCTGTTTCTGTTCTGGTGAGTCGCAGCAGTGTATGAGTAGCAACTGGCGCCGCAAGACTACCTTCGCGCGTTTCAACACACCTCAGATCGTGGATCAAGTGCGCATCTATAATAGTGCCCTACAGGGAGTAACTGGCAACGGCAAATACAAGACGCCAGTGGAAACTGATCTCAAACCCAGACTTTTCCGCGGCGAGCTTAGCCTCACTGACTTTGAAAGATCACGTCCTTCGATTTACTATTGGAGTTTGCCTGTTGGGTAAGTTGTTTTTACTTCTGTGAAACAATAATAGGTAAGTACCTATTTATTCTCGGACACGGATTGAAATATTGTCTTGTTTTCAGATTTGTCGGTGACAAAGTAACTTCATACGGTGGACACCTGACGTACACACTCAGAAACGTACCATTATCAGGTGGCCAGACGTCTCAAAATGCAGCTGCTGACGTTCAACTAATCAGCGTAAGACATTATTTAGAAATAAAAGTGTGATCTATTTATGTATTGGGTACTAACTCATAAGGACTAAACTTTAATATAAATTACAGGAAAACACTCTAACGTTCCATTATTTTGGAAACTTCGCTCCGTCCAACGATGGTACTCTTAATGCAACGATCCAATTCTTGGAGAAAGGATGGCAACGGTAAGTTTACCGGTAGTCTCCTCATAGTCGCAACCAAAATATACACTTTTCGATCTCCACATAAGTACTTGTACCTGATATATTTATTTATATTACAGACCTGACGGCAAGGAAATCCCACGAGAGCAATTCTTGCTAGCGTTGGCAGACGTAAAGGCTATCTTGATCAAGGCTACGTACTCTAGTTACTCTCAGCTGGCAACACTAGACAGTGCCAGCATTGAAACCGCGGAGCCCAACGGTGACGGCCCACCAGCAATGCACGTGGAGCAGTGTGTCTGCCCCACCGGATACATCGGTACCTCATGTGAGGATTGCGCTCCTGGATACACGAGGTACCTTTGTGACAAATACCTTGAACTTTGTTTTTCTTACTACTTTCATACTTTAGAAATTAATAAAAATATTTTCTTTTTAAATAATAGGAGTTCAAGCGGCCTCTACTTAAAACACTGCGAACCTTGCGCTTGTAACGGTCACTCTGGTAGCTGCCATCCGGAAACCGGAGTATGCTATGTACGTATTTTAAAGCTGTATCAGCTATTTATCACACGAAAGTAGGTACTTATAGTTAAATACATACCACAATGGAATAATAAATTACCTCTGCCATTTATGTTTAGAATTGTCGAGACAACACCGCTGGTGATAATTGTGAATACTGCAAACCGGGATACGAAAAGAATAGCTATGGAGAATGTTACCCATCCTACGATACTACTACCGCTACGCCATGCAGGTAACTTACATACGAGTATAATATTAAGAATTTACATCGTTTCAGATCACAATTCCTTGTCCTGTAACGCTGTATAGTTCTTGTCAGATATTCATTAAATCAAAAATGTTCAACAGATGCGACTCTCGTGGAGAATCTGCTCCTTGCGACTCGCAAGGTATTTGCCATTGTAAGCAGAATGTGGAAGGAGCGTACTGCGATACCTGCAGACCAGGAACATTCGGCTTGGACGGCAACAACCCTCTTGGTTGTCTCTCCTGCTATTGTTCTGGAGCCACTACTGACTGCCACGAGGTAAGTGTTAAGAGATGTTTAGTTCTTCGACCGCTCCTTAGAAACGAGCGCGTCACTGAAAGTCAGAACTTTGCTTACGTCACTTCAACCAAAGGACCTCCGAGGTGGGAGCATCTTTTATTATTAAATATAACCTCGTCGGTCAAGTTACACGTGTAATTATATTTCGTGTGTCTTTTAGGCCGGTCATTACAGCAGAATAGAAATGGCAGCGCCAATATTTGGAGACGACTATGGTGGCTACACCATCACGGACCTCAACGCTGAGCAAGTCATAAACGATCAGTTCGTGCCAGACCCTAACGAGAGTGAACTTATGTACACTTTCTCATTCCCGCCTGACGGAGATCTTTACTGGTCACTCCCTGTCTTCCCAGGTATTTAAAGTAAAATTATGACTTTATTTTGATTTGTAATGTATGGCAACTGACATCTTTCTTTTTCTCTCTCCATCAGGAAACAGAGTGTTGTCATACGGCGGAACTTTGTCTCTCACGCAGAAGTTTGAAAGTGGCGGTTATTTGGAGATATCATCTCCGGGAACTGATGTTGTACTCTTTGGAGAAAGCACGGCCGTTTTCTGGAGCAATCCTACTCCGATAAAATCGGGAGAATCATTAGTAAGCTAGATTTTTAAGTCAGTTCGTAAGTGTAAGTAATATAATCAGCTCAGTTGGTCTTTCATAACATCTTTCTATTATTTTACAGACATACCAAGTGCCGCTTCGCGAAAACGGATGGTTTATTATAAATACCGCTACCTCTGCAAATCGTAATGACTTCATGGCAATCCTGAAGGACCTCAGAAGAGTACTAGTACGCGCCACTCTGGCACCCAACATTTTATCTACAGCTATCTCGGATGTATCCATGGACACTGCAGCGGATAATTACAATCCCAGTGCACCTGTTGCGAAGGGAGTTGAGGTATGTTTGTAAATAGTTACAATTCACTAGTGTCATTCTAAGCAGCATAATTCAGTGACAACATTGTACAGTCCTAGCGCTAGTTACTAATTATTGACATATCTACTTATTTACATATTATATTGACTAACGTGCACTTGTAGATTTGCGTGTGCCCCGAGGGCTATACTGGGACAAGTTGCGAGAGTTGCGCCCCCGGTTGGTACAGAGACCCGTATAACAGTTGTAGCAAATGCAACTGTAATGGCAACGAATGTTATCTCGGAAGCTATAACGAGGTTGTATGTAACTGTCGTCCTCCGTATAGCGGACCTAGCTGCTCTACAATTGGTAAGTCCATTTACCTAATTGTTTTCTTGACTTTGCTATAAGTAATACATTCCTTAAATTCTTGGATACACATATATAATCTATCTTTTGTAAAATCAAAGATCTTCGTCTTGTCCTAATTTTTATATTTTATATGGAACTCGTAACTGCTACACATCTATTATAAAGCCTAGCAAATCAAGTTAGGTACCCTACATAAGTTTACACTAAGTTTTAACATTGACTGTGTTAACTCAACTCTGCTGTGTTGCACTACACTTATGTATAATTATCCCTCAAAATTGAAAAGGATAATATTAATTAATGATTACACTTACACGTAGTAAGTTATTTACTACATTTTTAACTGACTGATGTAATACTAACACATTGATTGTTTTTAAAACGACCGCTAGGCTTGGTCATGGAACTGCACCCGCAAATCCACAACGGTGGCAATTCCCACTCGTTGTTCCGCAATGTCACGCTGACCTGCAAGTATAGAGCTCCGCAGCCACTCACTATACAGTTCTATTTTGAGGGCCATCCAGTGAACCATCCTAAATATTATTATGAGTCGAAACTTCTTCATGACGGCTGGCACGGCGAACACACTTACACCAGTGTATGGAATATTAGGCATCGCGGCGAGATTTACGAGTGCCATGCCCTCTCTAGAAGAGGATCCACTCTAGGTGTCTTGACCACGAGCTTGCCGGATGCAATGCCAGGTAGCATTCCAAACGGCGTCCAAGCATCTCCGTCAATGTTTTCGTATCCCAGCTAATAAACCAGTCATGCTTTCCTGTATCGATATCATGTAACACCTGTTTCATTCGAACCTGTGTGAGCTAAAGGCTGATGGCTGATGTTATTTTACGTATTGTTTATTCTGTTCGCCCATTCGGTATGACATATTTAATTTTTTGTTTGTTTGTATCGTTACATTTGATTCAGGCATTATCGTGATATAAAATCTTCATGAATACATACGTATGACAGTGTAATGTTCTGATTGTTGTCTCCAATGTTGTGTTGTTATCGTTATTAAGAACATATTCGAGTTACGGAGTTATCCATTAGGTAGGTACGTGTAGCTTTTTCAAATATTATTTCTTCTTCGGTATGCACCTCTACGTACTTCATGTAACTCCTTCATTGGTGAATTTTATTTGCATTAGATATTTTATTTCATTTCGATGTTAAGGTATGCAGAAACTGACCAAGAAACTTTAACTAAACCCTTCTTACTTACCTAATATGCGTAATCAATATCGTAAATCTGAAGATGTTTCTGGATCTATGGCAAGTAATTGAAGGTGTTAGTATTAAATACTGGATGACTCCGTTGTATACCGCAAGACCTATTCGTATATGTATAATTTATATATGTATTATTATTTTATTGATAGATAGATAGTTATAGGTACTTACATATTTTTGAACCTATACCTACCTACAAAAAGCAAAAATACAGCGACATAATATAAAGTTTTGATTTTAGGTGGGGAGTCAAGCAAATCAAATGCCACTACTAGACCGCCACTTCCAGACTCAACTGTAATTGTAAAGATTACCAGTCCCACTATAAAGATTGAGGAAGTCGGTAGTAGCGTCAACTTCACATGCCAGGCCCAAAGTCGCATTACTACCAGCCGTCTACCAGTTCAATGGACTAAAGTGGGCAGCGAGTTGCCTCAAGGCAGAAGCCAAGTGGATTCAAGAAGTGGCATGCTTCTCATCACCAACTTACAGCTCTCCGACAGTGGAAAATACATATGTCAGACCAGTGACGGCGTTTCCACTGCACAGGCTATAGCTACTCTTAAAGTTCCAGGTATGTTCCAACCAATATAATAAAATAATATTTTGAAGGTTTTCATATTGTAGATGATTTACATAAATACTTCTATTGTGCTTAAAATTAACTATTTAACAAACATCGTTTCATGCATCATTTGGATAGTGGTCCCGGCATGGGTATTTTACGCAAAAGGTAAGTAAGCAGCTGAAAGAAATATGTAGTGTGGTGGAGAGTTATTTACCTATATGTTAGATGTGTTCGTTCATTGTGAAAAATGTGAAAGTTTGAATTGAAGGAAAAAACCGGCCAAGTGCAAGTCAAACTCGCGCGCGAAGTGTTCCGTACCATTTGCTAGGATAACAATAGCAGCAAATATATTATGTTGTTATAGCGGCAACGGTAATACATCATTTGTGAAAATTTCAACTCTCTAGCTATTACGACGGTTCACGAGATAGAGCCTAGAAATAGACGGACAGACAAACGGACATACGGACAACCAAGTCCTGTTTTCACCTTAAAAATTAAAACTGGCAAAACGAATCGTTACAGGAAACGAAATGACACTTCCGTCTGTAATACTCCAGCCTCCTTTTAACGAACACTACGAAGGTGAAAGGATTCAGCTGGAATGTATCGCGACCGGCAATCCTGCGCCGAGAATCACTTGGCAGCGGTCAGACAATTATCCTCTCCCGCGCAACTCCTATGCCTCGGAGGGAATATTTATCATAGAGAGCGCTGTTGAGGGAGATTCTGGAGAATACAGGTAAAAATAATCTCCTTATACTTTTCGACTAAAATTCGATTTATGAAACCTAACAATATATTTTCTTTTCTAAGATGTATTGCTTCGAACGCTGCTGGGTCCACGGACCGTGTGGCCATCGTAACTGTCCGACCGCGGGTCGCATGGCCCTCTCGCGACAAGCTGACGGTCTCTCCGATGAATCCCACTATCAATGAAGGACAAAGTACAAGGATCGTGTGCACAGGCACTGCTAGCATACCCGCAGGAACTATCGACTGGGTCAGGTATTGGAAACAATTGACATATAAAAATGGTTAAAGTTCATTAAGTGCGTATGTTAGGTTGGCAATACGATATCTATGCTCTTTTCAGGGAAGACAAAGCTGAATTCCTTTCTAACGTCCGTTCGGATAGCGGAGTCCTTTACATTGAATATGCCCGTCCTGGCAACGAAGGCGTGTACATGTGTCAAGCTTTATCTCCCGACGTAACGCCGGTGTCAGTTCTGCTCAGTGTGATCCCAAAAACACCTTCTCAAGAACCCAATATCACCGTTTCTCAAAATATTATTAAGATACCGACTGGCGGCAGTGGCTCCGTCGTCTGCTCACCTGAGGGATACCCACTACCTCTCATAAGGTGGACGAAGGTAAAACTTATAGTTATTAGTTAATAACTAAGCAAAAAAACTGTTGCTTTAGATTAGACCGTTTATTGATTTTAGTTACAACTTTAAATGGGTCTGTATTAATTTACAGTATGATGGTGATTTCGGACCGTCAACAAGTCAACGTGATAATAGCCTTATCATTTCCAACGCTCAAGAAAGTGATCAAGGTTACTACATGTGCGAAGGAACTGTAAATGGATCGCCTATTCAGAATACTTACGTCTACGTTGAAATTGAAAGTAAGTAATCAATAAAATATTTTAATAATACTTAGGTACTTAGATTAATCACTCAATAACTCTCAAATCTTAATAGGTATATACGAATCTGTGTTTCAATATGTTCTTTAAAATTTTCAGAACGTGAGGTGCCCAAAGTTCAGATTTGGCCAGAAGGGGAGCAGGCTGTAGCTCTTGGAAGCCAATTCGAGCTGCACTGTCGTATTCTTGGAGGAGTGCCTGAACCAGACATTACTTGGGACAGAAATGGAGGACGTCCTTTCTCAACATTCACCCAAATCCAGAAACACAATGTCCTAAGGTTTGTAACTTAAACAAAGTTTCTGAGGTTGACCTATACGTTAGTTTGTGGCCTGCAGGAGTATAAATTACTTCTTACCATTTTGCTTATACAATAATGTTGGCCAACATGTGATGTAGGTCAATGATGAATAAATTCTCCAGAGATATCTAGCTTTCATACCAGATCAATTAGTGTGATGGCAAAGTTTTTCTTTAGCAGTCGTTTGAAAATACTTACCTAGTATTTTATGTCATTTTCGATACGCAGATTCGAAAAGATAGAGGTGAACGATGAAGGAGAATACACGTGCTTTGCAACCAACGTGGCGGGCACAGACCGCGCCAGCGCTGTTATCAAGGTGCGCTCCCCGCCAGAAATCATCATCACACCCAATAGCTTCGTGCAAGCCGTCAACGGAGACTCCGTAACTATTGAATGTCGTGCAAGTGGATACCCGGAGCCACTTGTTTCGATCAGAAGTAAGTGGATTTTCTTTGTCATTGTACCTGAGTATTTTGTGGAACTTATTTATCTATTATTTTGTCATCATAAGAGGTTAGATGCTTTTACTGCCATTTGGGTTTATATATGTAATATAATAAATAACGTATGATGTTGTAGACCTACCAGACCAGCGTGAGATAGTAGGGCAGTCCCCGGGTATCGCCGTGCTGCGCATTCCGTCGGTGAGCGACCGCGACGAGGGCGAGTACGTGTGCACGGCGACTTCCGCCGCCGGCACTATCGACGAGACCTTCGCGTTACGAGTCACACGAGGCGACGGCGGCTTTATCGACTCTGGTGAGTGTAAATACGTCTATGATTATTTTTCTGTTTTATAGCTTTTATCAGAGTAAGTGTACCTATATTTCTTTTTGTCACACTGTAAACATTATGTTAAGAACCTATCTAAGGTATATAATTATTTACTAATACTTACTAATTTTGAAACAAAAAAAAAATAAAGTAATATTATATTATAGAAGGCAGTGGGGAGGGCGAGTTCAATCCGCAAGACAATAGCGAGCCTACAAACTTGATTGCATTGGAAGGAGGCGACAGAAAATTGGAGTAAGATCAATTAAATAAAACGCACTAAAATTATTTATTTACTTAAGTATTTGAAATCTTTTATTTATCCATTTGAAAGAATGTCTTAAAAAATCTTCTCTATTTTCATAGATGTAATGCTTCTGAAGGATACGAAGTAATCTGGCGCAGAGCTGATAACAGACCATTCCAACAAAATACAGTTCAACGTGGATCGGCTCTTATCATACGCAATGTAAGTTATGTTATAAGAATATGAAGTATCTACCTACCTAACAAAATACAAACCATGTTGCTTTAAATATATTTTCATTAGATATGTAACATTGTTATCTTTTATATAAATCAATCTGAAATTTGATTACAGGCATCTAAAAGCGACTCGGCTCAATACGAATGCACGATACTCAACAGTTACACTCAAGAAGTCCAACAGGCCGTATACTTTAGTCTGCAAGTAGTGTCGGCTCCGAGGATCACCCTCCAACCTAAGACTCAGACGGTACAACCGGGCCAGTCCCCGACAGTGGAGTGTGTGGTCGAAGGAGATGACATTCTCGAAATCACCTGGAGAGAACGAGGCAGATCTTTTTCTGGGTAAACTAGTAACAATATGTACTAACGTAGACGTATATTGTATGGCTGATTCCACCGTTTCGTGCAAATTTCGACCATTCCACGAAATATTTTTTTTTATATCGGTTTCGAAAATCGGTATGCTAAAAAGATGCGTATATCGTCTAGATGTAGTAAACTAGTTTGGACGTATTAAATTTTTTTATAGTTTTCGAGGAAATCGTTGGAGTGTAATGAGGCAATGGAATGTAATGAAATATCGTGAGAGTGTAATGATGTTGTTTGGAAGGTAATGAAAAAATATTAGTCAGTATTATAAAATTTATTAAAATATCAAACATTTTCTTCATAAACGTACTTATTCATGAAAATCGTATGTGTCAAAATGAACACAATTTTTTTTTACGTCTTAGGAACATTTCAATAGACTTCTAAAAGTATAAACACCTAAACTAGAAACTCACATTGTGGCGACCTGCATAATAGGTGACAATTATAACGGCGCGGCGAAATTGTACATCTTATATTTGGAGTTACGTGGTGATATGACTCTAGGCAACTGGACATAGTGATGACTTGGAGCTACGCTGCAAGACGCTGGCCGCGCGATGATTTGTGCGGACGTGTTAAGCTACGTGATTGCTGATGCAGCGGAACCATATCGATGCAGGAATATTTTCACGCTCGCTGACTTGTCTTATCTATCACGTACTCGAGGACCGCACAGTACTCCCCCCTTTGGAAAAGAAAATGAAAACAGGACTTCTAAATGCCGCTAAAACCTCGCTTGTTGCTCTTTTCTTCGCTGAATAGCTGCACCCATGATTCTTCCAGAGTAATCGAAGGAAACTAAAGCGTTTACCATTAATCAATATTTCTTCACAACCAATAACTGCAGAGCGTTGCGTTGTGGACATCATCGTGGTCATTGCGCAGTCTCATCATAAAAGAAATCTTCAAATTCTTTATATTAATTCAAACATCAGCAGTACTTCCACGCTCGAGCGTTTCTCTTACAGTCGTGGGCTGCATACACTGGCGGTTATCAAATCCTGCTCATGGGCACCAAGCGTTCTTAATGTGTTTCATTGTTTCACGTTATTGCAATGCAGAGTCTGGTACAAAATACCGCAAATACGGCAGTGCAAGGAACTTCTGACTTCTTGCTGCCAAAAACTAAAAATTACTGCGAATCTAACGACGAGCCTTTTCCTTTGTTATTCTCTCCAAAAATGGTGCGTGTCGTGGCCATAACGATGCGAAGTTTGTCCAAGTGATAGTCTTAATTTCAATAATTGTAGTAAAATTTCAATGTAAAATGATTCATTGTAAACTTGACCCTGTTTCGATGTTCGTCCATTTGTGCTGCTTCGTGCGTATTTCTTGATTACTGAGGAACCTGCTTGTGTCAATTGCAAAAATTCATCTCAATATTTCTCAAATTTTTTTTCGGAGTCGCGTCAATCATAAAAAAAAGTTGAATTAATCGTTAAAGTAGCTAGTTGTTGCAGCGCCGGGTCCAGATGCTGGTATTGTACTTGGCCGAAACTACGTACATAGTGAATCACTTCTTGATCCAGAGTCGGTGAGACCCGCTGATGGAAAGCAGAAACTAGATTGCCTCGATGAGGTGCTTGCATTGTCTTGAGATCCATCTTCAAAGTAGCGAAGTTGCGTGTTCAATCGGCGGCGGTCACCACTGCGGCGGCCCGGCAGAAAATAGTTGACAATAAGATGGCACAGCGTTGTTGCAGAAATTATATTTAAGGTTACATAGTGATATGACTCTAGGCAACTGGACAATAGTAATGACTTGAAGCTACGCTTATATACTAAGACGCTGGTGATTGCTGATGCAGCGGAACCATATCGATGCAGGAATATTTTCACGCTCGCTGACTTGTCTTATCTATCACGTACTCGAGATCCGCACACACATAAACTCTAAAAAATACTCGTGTCAAAATCTAAGCAAAATGTACTGTCAGATTTTTTTTTCATATTAATTTGCGGTCTGTAAGACTATAAAAAATAACAATAAGGCCAACCATTAACATTTCAATCTGAATTTCGTTAAGTAAATAGGTACCTAGATAGGTTGGTATTTTTTGAATAACATAAGTTGAAAAAGTTATGTAGTTGCTTAATATAAAAATTTAAATTCAAATTCAAATTCTTTATTTTGCACACCATAGGTTTTACAAGATGTTATTACATTATTTGACAGTACCTTTTATGGACCCTGACGACAATACTCATTAAGGTAGGTAACGTTTTATTAATAATGTTATTTTTACAAAAAAACGTCAGTTAATACCGAAAACATGATCTTTATTAGTGTTTTATATTACTACTTTACTACCCGTAAAACTATTTCATTAACTTCCAAAACCTTTCATTCCCCTCCGCCAAAAAATTGGAGGGAATGGAATGTAATGAATTGGAAAGGAATGAAATTTAGGAAGAATTTCTCGATTTATTTCGAAACTAAAAGTGCAATGACCTTAATAGGTATAATATAAAAACACCCACATACAAGCTATAATTTTATCTAAAATAAAATTAATTTGATCATGAGCTTACTTAGAAATGCAATGGAATGTAATGTGTACGAACCTGTGACAAAAGCGATTTTCAGAACTTAAATCGGAAATATTTTTTAGTGTGGCTGCGCGTGGTCTTTCTCGGTAAATTGTTTAGGCAGACAGAGGGGCGCGGGAGACGTGGGCGTGGGCAAAAGTAGAAAGAGGGTTGGGAACACATTATAATGTTGATTGCAATTTTCGTGGAAGAGAATGAAGTTTTTCGTTTGACAAAATTTTAAGTGCGATTCTTTATATATTGCGCTATGAATTATTAATGTTTGTTTATTAATTATTAATTGTAATAGTGTAACTTGATATTCAGGTACAAAAAACCTGAACATTTACCGTAGGAAAGTGTACTAAAGTATCTCAGAAAACTCAGGGTGGGTATCTGGATGAGGAGTGTAATGAGATTTTGACATGTTTTTGTTCCGGGTTTTTTTTATTTAATTAATTTAGCGATTAAATGAAAGATGCGTCTTTTAGCTTTACTTATACGTGAACTTTTTCAATTTAAACATTTTAGCTAACTGTTAAAATCATATGAGTTTTTGGTCTGGATGGCAAATCTGAACGAAACGGTGGAATCAGCCGTATAGTAACCGTAGATACCTAAATATAAAATTTATCGCTATAGCCGCGTCGAGCCTCGGGGTTCCAGCCTTATATTCCATCAAATAGAAGTAGAAGACGCCGGCCGGTATGAATGTTTTGCTAGGAATAAGCACGCCAACGCGTCTGCCGTCGCTGAAGTCATCGTCAACGGTATGTCGAACTTTGTTTAACGTGTTGTTGAGGATTGCCTGTTCACCAATATTCACAGGCACCATTGTGAAACATAAACTGCTTAGTGACACTCATGTACAGGTTGCACATTTATCAAGGCACCTGTTAATTTGCAACTCACCTTGTCTTGCTGTATGTATGCCAAAGTGATCGAAAGATCGACACCATCTACTATCTTACATGCTGTTTCATGAAATTACTCACTTTACATAAAACCACTAAAATATTCATACAACAACTGTCTCACTCTGTTTTGGGATCTTCTTTTCATGGAACAGGGCTGTCAAATAGTAAAAGTAATAAAAAACCTAAACGCTTGTCTTATTTCACTTTATCACCGAGTGCTTCAGTTGAATGCATGATAAAATAATGATTCATAGAAGAGACCGATCGCACGCCGTCGGAGTCTCACGACAACGAGCAGTTCGCGCACGTTGGGGCCGCGGTCCACTTGAACTGCAACGTGACGCAGGCCGATGTCAGGATTCGCTGGAATAAGGATGGCAGGAGTATTCCCCGCCAGAGACAGAGACCCGATGGGTCTCTGTTCATCAGGGTCGCCCAAAAGTCTGACAGCGGCCATTACGTCTGTATTATCGAAGATCGCTACGGAAGACAAACTAGCAATTACATCAACCTACACATACAGGGTCAGTGAAAGTCGAAAAATGTCCTAATAATATATGTAGCTCGAGCTTTTACTACCCGTAAGTGATGGCAGTCCTTTCTCTTTGCTTCGTTTGCCTTTAGTAGGATTTGAATAACCCAGGCATGCTTTAGCAAAGCCATTATTGTGATTTTCTTGTACTATCCTATCTAACCTTGATTCTGTAATGTATTTACTAGTTTTAACTATACCTTTAGTATACAAGTACCTACTTTGTATGAATCCATTAAGTTTATTTCATTGATATTTTTATTCGCTCGCAAAGGTGAATGCTTGGACACGCAGTTTCGTTGTTATGATGACTCGGGTTGTATAGAAGAAGATCTTCTTTGCGACGGGTACACCGACTGTAAGGATGATAGCGACGAGGAAAACTGCCTATTGAGAGATAAGCGTCTCTCTGAGGCGCTCTCGGAATATTACATTGATTATGGTAATTTTGGTGGGGGTGTGACGGGATGGCGGTGTAGGTGTGTGTAGTGCAAGCGCAGACCAGACTTGCCGATGCGTGTTCATGTGTCTTATTTTAATGTTTTATATCTTTGGATGTATTATTATTATAGGTACTTAATTGTGACGTCTTTACAACTGGGTATAAAGGGAGTTTACGTAACTATCTGTACTGAAAAGATATCAAAACTCACGCACCTATAGTTACTTCAATTACTTATTTGAGAACTATATACTCTTACTGATCACTATTTGATTGTACACATTTCGTTTTTGATCTTCAACGTCGTCTATTCAAAATTCTAAATTAAATATATACTTCAGGGTATGTACTTACTTAATAAACTTGCAATATTCTTAAATTTTTTGATTCATGTAAGTACCTATCTACTTTTATGGTATTGCCGATTCGCACGATTCCACATAAGTATTATCATTATGTCTTTGTACGTACTTAGTACATTTTAGATCGATATATATATATGTTTTAATTTACAAATGTAGGCCATTTAAAGGTTTCCGTGCAAAATTATTTAGTAGATACTTATATTAAATATTTATTGTACCATATGTGCCTACAATCGAGACCATAACTAGCTTTACACAACGGAATCTATTAAGGTTGATATCGGAATGATTTCGTCAAGTTTGGACATCTCTCGAGTGCACCTCTAAATTGGTAATTTATATTTGTTTTTTGTATGTTTTTTGTCCCGCTTGTAAATGGGATTTGCTTTGCACGCTCTTTATGGGAATGGTTTGTTGATCGGTTACATGTTGTTTACCTTTCAGGTGAAATTCACTTTATGTAGGTACCTACTTTTCTACAACCTACACCTATCCAATTACTATTGTTTTGTTAAAAATATATTAGTAGGTACCTACTTACTAATTGAAAATGTCATTAACATTTTATTTGTATTCGTAGTTTGGTTTAGAATTAGGCAATTGCCAAGTGTACGAGAATATAAACAGTTGATCTTGCGGAGTCACAGTTACATTTATGAATAGTTGTAATAAGTTTGGGTGTTATAGGTCATCGAGATGAATCGCCCGCGCTGGTCTCCATCGAGCAGCCGCGCAGGTCCTTCAGGGTCGGCGACAACGTGGAAATCCTCTGCCGGGCCAGCTCCAGGGACACCAGGGTCAACTGGGAGAGATACGGCAACAACCAACAGCGGCAATATGTTGAAAGCAGGGTCAGTTGAGTCACTGTTAAAACTAATTGCATATTCTTCGCATAGAATATCTACGTATATTCTTTGTTCTAACACAAAATAAATATAATTCACTTTATAGTTAGGAACCTACGCATTTTTATTGTATTTTAATTTGCAACAGACATACGGTGACGGCGCTATGCTACTGATATTTGGCGTAGAAGAATCTGATGCTGGAGTGTACCGTTGTACTGGAATCGATCCTTACGGACGCAGTACTTACGAGGACTTCAATCTAGAAGTTTCACCCGGTAAGATTTCTTATTGCTCTTTGTACCTACATTTTTATTGAACATAGAACGAGTTATTTTATATTTACTTTTAATTTTTTACAGTAAATATTCCAGAAAATAATCGCAATAACAAGGATACCGTGTACACAGCGAGACTAGGACAAATAGTCGATATGCCATGCAATCATGACTTGGAATTACCTGTCGTCATTGAATGGAGGAGGGAATACACCCCCTTGCCGGCTGAAGTCAGAAAGGACTTGGTAGGTTTCCTCATTTTAGATTAAATTTGCTTTTCATGCCGCAAGTGCATAACTACCTCCTTATTTATTTCCCCCAGGATATTTCCCCAGGATTACGTATCTACCTATATAAATCTAATATATCGAATCTAAGTTGAATCTATGTACTTATAAGTAGTAACGGTACAAGTAATAGTAATAGAGATCGGTTTTGATAAATAAACATTACGAGTAAAGTTCTCGGTCAAATATGCGTCAAGTCACGAAACTCCTTGAGAATATTGTTTAACGTAGTTAAATTATTTTAATGAAACATTAATGGACTACATACAGGCTAACATGCACCTCGAGCAAGTGACGGAAGCCGATGCGGGCACGTACACGTGCCGTGTTAGCAACAGCCGCGCGGCGGTCGAGGCGCGGTCTATCCTCCGCGTCGAAGGGGTTGTGCCTCGTTTCGACGGCGATGGATGGCTCTCCTTGCCTGCACTGAAGGACGCCTATGTTCAATTCGACATCGAGATCTCATTTAATCCCAGCGGTGAGTGAATTGACGACGATTATGATGGGTTACACTTTTTATAAGTAGATATTTTATTTCATTTGCCATATTTATTGACAGATCCCAACGGACTTCTACTATACAATAGCCAGAACCAAGGCCGCAGCGGTGACTACGTTGCACTGCAACTGATCGACGGAGTACCCGAACTTTCGCTGGACACCGGCAGCGGCCCGGTCACAGTCCGCGGTGACCGACCACTGCAGCTCAACACTTGGCACACCATAAGGCTTAGCAAGACTGGAAACTCGAAGGGTAAGTACCTATATGTATAATATTATATCTATTCAATTCGTATAAATAAACTCTTTCTATTCTTCAAAACTTTCGTTCCAAAGAAGACACAAAAATACAAGATTACAAGTAAATGCCATATATACCTCTAGAGAGATACGATTACAACAAACATTCTATTAGTTTACACATGAAACAACGATTTTACTGTAGCATAGAATTTTAAACTTGACTATAAAGATTTGCTTTTTATAAAAGTGACAATGGACGTGGACAACACTGGGCCGTTTATCGCGGAATCTTCGTGGGAGGTTCTAGACTTGATGCAGCCGCTTTACATCGGAGGCGTCCCCGACTACTCTCAATTACCTGACGCGCTACAAAGGGCCTCTGGGTAAATCTCTACTTAATCTTATATTATAAAAATGAACGTACGTATATTGCATGTTAGTAGATTCAAATGCAGGAACACAAAACGAAAGAGATTTAAGAATACCTACCTACTGATTTCGAACAATTTACCAGATGCTGTTTTACACTTAACCACCTGGTGTAGGTATATTAATTTTGATTTTTTTTTCTGTAAGTATTTCATTGATATCGTCTGATCTGATAAGTTCATTTTTCTGCGAATAAAAGGATTTTAGTAAAGCTGCGTAAGTAGTAGGTAATCGGTGTTTAAGTTGAGTTACCTAGGAGATATTGATACTAGCTGGAAAACTTATTTTTTAAATTAATTGGTTAGTTAAACAACTTACAAATAAGTTATTGCTTGTATTATTGTTATAAACTAATAGCGAGTTAAATGCATTTGTATATTTCAGCTTCATGGGTTGCGTGAGCATGCTCATCCTTGGCAGAGAAGAGAAGAACATAATGGTGGACAGCCTAGAACAACACAACATCAGACAATGCGACACTTGCACGCCCAACCTCTGTCTCAACGATGGTGTTTGTCAAGTACGTAATACGTCCGCCAGAAAATGCCCACAACCACAGATTACTTTATCAGATTTTTCTCTTTATATTTACCTACTGACGTGTCATAGCCGGGAAACGGATATTACCTACGCTACAAATGCCTATAAATAGATTTCGTTTTGTTACACACCGACTAAAATAAATATAAAAAATGTCGTTTTCACAAATCTACTTACATTTTTTTTGCTTAGGTATCTATTAATAAAATACCTACGTTTACTTTTTAAAAGATCACGCTTTGAAAATTTAAAAATACCCCCGACTATAAAAAGCAACAAATAAGTAATATTTAACTTTCATACAAACTTCATTACGTCGGGAGACCGCATTTTATTTTAAATTATACTTATCAATTCATTTAAAACATTTCACAGGTATATTTTTAAATTTTGATATCACATTAAGATTATTATTTATTTATGATAGTTATATTCGCGTACCCACCAAACTTCTTAGCGGTTCCCCGACAAAATGAAGTTTTAATAAAAGTTAAATATTATCTACTTATTTGTTACTTTTTATAGTCGGGGGTATTTTTAAATTTTTAATTTAATTTTTATTTCGAAGTTTTTAAAATTTTGTTTTATAATTACCATAAGCTCCCCCTGTTGTCAGCATTGCATTATATTAAGAATTAAACACTGATCAAAACGAATCCAAACACGACATATCTGCTGTTAAATTTTTCAAGAATAAATCGAATGCTGGAAATTCAGCCTGCATCATCAGCTCCTCATCTGTTGCCACCATTGCATTATATTAAGAATTAAACGCTGATCAAAACGACTCCTAACACGATATATCTGCTGTTAAATTAATTATTTTTCAAGAATGGATGGAGTGCTGGAAATTCTGACTCCATCATCAGCTCCTTATCTGTTGCTACCATTGCATTATATTAAGAATTAAATTCTGATCAAAATGAATCCAAACACGACATATCTGCTATTATATTGGATCTACAATCCTAGCACAGCTGACAAAAACGCCGATGACCTTGAAATGGCTGAACCGATTTGCATATTTTATATCTAAGAACACTTCCAGGAATACCAGCTTTAAATTAAAAAAATCGCATCCAAATCCGTCCACGCGTTTTGGAGCTACAGTGCCACAGACAGACAGACACACACACACACAGACAGACATCGACGTCAAACTTATAACACCCCTCTTTTTGCGTCGGGGGTTAAAAATGGTTCTCAATTGAAGCATTATTGATTATGTGGCCCGAATGATAAGTTTATTTAAAGCCACGTTTACACGCTTGGCAAGCCTCGGCAAACAGCAAACAGCCCCGAGCCTCCACAAATATCGTTTGGCATTTTTGGCCGTTTACACGCTTGTGAATGCGTCAGTCTGTAACAAAAAGGAATTTTATTTTGTTTTATTTTTTAACTCCTTCACTGGCTTTCCGGTCAGCTCAGCAAGACGAATCCATGCATCTGCTTGTTTTTTTTTTATCTTTATGATTTCGATCATTCGGATTCCAGATGCAGGATTCTATCTGGTAGCACTCCAGAAAGAAAAGGGTATCTTCATTTGACCAGCCACTCATTTTGTTAGTAGGTACCTTCAAGCAACACGCGCGTGTAGTCGCTCCGAGATCACAGTGGCTACTAAACGCGGACCAACGTGTAAACGCATCGCAAACGTTTGTCACAAACGCCCTTTGACTCGCGTCAAAAAACCGACACTCGAGACGATCCCGGGCAAGCGCTCACAAACTCACGCAAGCCAAGCCAAACGCCCTGTTTACACGCTTGTGATTGTCAACGCTTGCCAAGCGTGTAAACGTACTAATAAAAATTGCATTTTTAATTTTGATATCGTTGTTCAGGAAGCTCGCAATGAACGCGGGTTTATGTGCTTATGCGCGGCTGGGTTCGCGGGTCTGAACTGCGACCGCATTGGCGAGGCGTGCCGTCCCGGTATTTGCGGCCCCGGCAAATGCACCGACACAACCGACGGATACAAATGCTCCTGCCCTGTCACCTACACCGGAAGAAAGTTAGTAGCACTTTCATGTCCTTTTATATTAAACGATTTTTAGGATGGGAACATCATCTGAACCTGAAAATATACCCCGTAATTTCTTTGTACGTAGATAGGTATCTATAAGTATCTATTTTTTACACTTGGCACAAATATTTTTTGCCTGTATGTTTGATAAAACTTACATTGCAATATTCGTGGCAATATTCAAATATTGGTTCACTTTTACATAAAATTCATGTTTCAGTCAGCTGCTAAATAATTTTAATCCTCACAGCTGTGACTTGAAGCGGTCGATCGAGTACCCAGCGTTTACGGGCAGCGCATACCTGGCCATCAAGGCTCCACAGACCAGCCGCTACTTCCAGATGTCCATGAAGATCAAGGCCACATCTCCGGTCACTGATGGAATCATCATGTACTGCGCGGAGTCAGCTAGGGGCTACGGCGGCTTTACTTCACTTGCTGTACATGACGGAAAACTTGAGTTCCGATATGATTTGGGTGATGGTTAGTTATTTAAAAATACCCTGTACATATATATTTTAAAGTGGTATATATTTATCTTACTTAACATCGTAATTGTTTATTTAACAGGAACAGCCCCAGTAGTACTGACTGCCAATAGATCGTTACCAGCTAACGAATGGACAAATGTGCACATCGCTCGTATTGGACCCGTCGTCTCACTCAAGATCAATCTCATTCACATATTTGAAGAAAAACTGGAGTCGCCACAAAGGGTAAAGGTTTACACAAATCTTTTTAAAGGAAATAAATTTGCTAAACTATAAACTAACTAGTTTTATATTAATTCGGTAGGTAATGCACCTTGAGACACCAATGTTCGTCGGCGGAGTTGATGAAAACATTGTATTGAACAACAACACTGGCGTTTCTGGAGGATTCAACGGATGTATCAAAGAAGTAAGTACCTTAATTCATTCGTAGATAACTATGCACATCTAAGTATGCAGCTATCGTAAATCTAGTGGTTTTTCTGTACTGGAAAAACAAGCTTAACATTAAAAATATTTGCTTCCTTAGGTGATGGTTTACGGTGAAAACGTCGATATTGTAAACAAGTCTATCCAATCAGCGAATGTGCAAGAATGCAGTAACTACGACCGCGGAGACATTCCAGAGGTAATTTTAAAACTGCGCTACTAGCTCCATAGAGATATAATTTAAGTACTACGAACGTATATTACCTACACATCACTTATCATACGTATTCTAAAATACAACTATACATATTAAAGTTAATATGCAAGGATAGATATGTCTTATATCTGCCATCAACTTATAAAGAAACACTTTTGAAGCTACCCAATTAATTTTGATTAGATACCTATAAAAATGAAATAAACTTACTTGAAGTAAATAACATTTTCACATATCTGCCTAGATATTCCTCCACTTGTTAAATAAAATATTCCACTGTCTAACAATTAATCCCATATTATCGATAAAATCTACCACCCACCACGTTGTTACTGGGGGCCTTTTAAATCATTTTGCATACATACCTTTCCTTTTTGTTTTTTCCTTTTACCTACAGTACATAAGTAGGTACCAATATATGTAAAGTATAGTAGTGATTCGCCGCTTCAGCTAATTTAGGTTACTTTTTGTGGTAAAAATGAAAATACCTAAATCTACTTGTACCTAATTATTCTAGTAAAAACTTATTCCATGTTATCTGTCTGGGAAAAAACGGAAGTAGCTAACGATGTGATTGTGTGGGAAGTTGAAATTAACAAAGACAGGTATCGTACGTAACTTGAAATTAAATTATAGATCGAAAGCGTATGCTCGCAATGTCGCAACGGCGGGTACTGCTTATCAGCTGAGTCGACGAGCTGTACTTGCCTGGCCGGATATTCGGGCACGTACTGCGAGAACCGCGCGCCCCTGTCCGCGCGCCGACCCGTCGTGGACCGGGACCCATGCGCTCTGCAGCCGTGCCGCAACGGAGGCACCTGCAAATTTGACCGCTCCTCCAGGATGAACTACACATGCGATTGTCCGCTTGGTTACGCTGGTGTCAACTGTCAAATGCGTAAGTACCCTTATAAAATCCTAACCGAAATCTTTTGCTGTCAAGTGTACATATTAAATAAATAGACATCTGCAAATATATGTTCGACTACCTAACTTAAAACAAATAAGATAAAAGCACACTTAGAGCAAATTTATTGACTTTAGACATTAAAGTATTAAGAGGGGCTTATTAATTACACCAGAGAAGAAATTCGAAGGTGTATGTGAAATCCGCCAACCCGCACTTGGCCAGCGTGGTGGATTACGGCCTAATCACTCTCTGTATGAGAGTAGGCTCGTGCCCCTCGGTGGGGACATATATGGGCTGCTAACGATTAATTAGCGAGGTTCACGATATTTTGCTTTCTACAACATATTTTTTCGTTTTTATAAACATTGGATCCCTTCGTCTGAGAAATTAATTAATTATTTTATCCTTCACTAACGACCACCCACGATTTCTTATGCGCTTAAAGCCATGTCTCGGAATTTAACTCAAACAATATCTTAAAAAAATATAGCCTGTCTGTTATTCTAACGCGCAAGTTACAATATTGTAGAGTTTCATGATAATCTGTTCCATGATATTTTCATGAAAGTACCTACTCTTTGATCTTCTTTACAAACATCCTAACGTCCATCCATCAGCACACATATTAACAGTTTGTAATATTATTATAGGGTCAACGAGAGAATGCGTTCCTGACAGGTGGTGATTGACTTGCCGATATAACTTTGAGGCTGCTCTCAATTTACGATAAAAAAATGTTTTTGTCTATTCGCCCAATTAACAAGTAACAAGCTATAAAAACTACATTATTATGTCAAATTATGAACAATCACGGTAAATTTGCACTTTGAATTACATTTATAGTTAAGAAAACAATAATTATCAAAAAATATACTGCGCTGCTACAAGGTTTTGGCAGCCATTAATTTTTTTAGTGAAGTGACAAAAATAGCGGTCAAAATTAACGAAAAGTAACGATTAACGGCTATGTCTATCAAATTAATAGTTTAAAAAAAATAAAAAACGCGCTTTTAGCACGCAGTAAAAATTATTAAATAATAAGGATATTTTGGACATTCGAAAGAAATCGTGGAGCGTTTATAAGTATGTATAATCCTTTCTCTTTTTGGACAAAACGCTCCACGTTTTCTTCCGAAAGCCCGAAATGTATTATTATTTTTAGTGCGTGCAGTTATTTTCGAAATCTGTTTTTTTTTTGCTAGAACTGGCCGAAAATATGTTATCTAATCTTGTTTATGTAGTGTAGAGCGTGCTAAAATATTATACATACATACCTACTCTCGAAAAACATAACTCTCCTTCTGATTTGGCGCAGTCGGGTAAAAATTGCAAACGAGAATAACGAACCACATTGTGATATTAATTTCTAGTAGGTAATAAAAAATATCAGTTACGTAAGGTTACATCACTAGTCACATGTGTCAGGAACGCATTCTCTCGTTGACCCTATAATAGTATGAAATAATTTATATGGACTATTTTAAAGTTTTTTGTTGATTTATTTTAATGAAAGTTAGTAAATAAATATCATAAGTAAATAAGTAGTAAATAACTCTTAAGAAAAAACCTCTCTTTACTTTGTTAGTTGTAATCGATGTTATTACTCGTAGCTACCTTAATAGAGTAGTCAATCTAGCTCTGCAATGTATGGGGGAACCTACATTAATTCACAACAAGCTGGAAATCACAGATATTGTTCGAAATGTACGTAAATTATAATTAATATGTAAAAGTTCCCCATCATTCCGATGTATGGATTTTTTTTTATTCAAAGTCAAACGTCATAAAAATCAGGTTTTCGCAATTTGCAGCGAAACGGTAAGATTACCATAAAAATGTCCAAAACAAAAATTGTAGGAATTAAAATTATCTACAAAAACTGTACCAACACTTTTTTCCTATAAGCCACCGTTGCTGAGATATTACGATCGATAAAGGTGAAATGGTCTTATTATGCACAAGTACAACACATTAAAAAATCTATAGAGATTTTATATTTTTTACTATTTTTTTATCGGCCACTGTCGCCTCTGTCACTTACAACTATCTTTTTATCACAAATATTGTATTCATGTAGACAACACCTGTATTCGCAGCGCACGCGTAAGGATCGAATTTTGTAACTTCTGGGCAATTAGTTTAACTTATAGTATTTTCTGATAGTTTTTAATAAGCAAACAGACAATTTTATTCTGAAGAGACCTTACTTAGCAAGTTGTGATGATAAGTTTTGAAGTAATTAGTGTACAACTGAAATTAAGTAATTAAGTGAAATCACCATATATTTCTAGGCAAATTCGCGCGCAATACCTAATGATATCATATATTTTTGAAACGTGCTTACAAAGCCCTTATATTTGATACCTCATACAATATCCATGTCAAGATTTAATTTTTTGTCGCGACTTCTTGCCCACTAGTGTGCATTGTGTTAAACTTATTGCAAATCTATAATGGCCTATGTCACCCAGCATATTATTAGAAATCTTTCGACACCTCATTCATTAAAATCAGTTTAGTAGTTTAGATGCTACGGTGGAACATACATGCATAGGAAACTGTCTAAATCATTACCCTTACTTTTGCCATCGTAGTCGGGTAAAAATGTTAGACTTTTGTATTATTTGTACTAAATGTTTAACAGGAAGTGGAGATGTTACTGTTTATCATGGTTTAAAGACATTAATATATAAGTTCGAAAGAGCAGCTGAGTTTTCAGAATATCTTAAAATCGGGAATCTATCACAATTAATGAGAATAATTATGGTAAAAAAATATACTAGAGAGTCATACATTATTGTAGCTAATAATAGACAGCCCGAAGAACAAGAAGCCTATACGTCCACAGCAAGTCTTTCTCGTACTCTATCACGTAAATAGGGAAACAGTTTTTTGTTTTAAAAATACAACCTATACTTACTCTGTGGCCTGGAATTGAATGAGAGAGTGTGAGAGAAGAAAAATATTTAAATTCTCGACGTCGAATAAGCAAAGTACCTAGGTATACTTAACTTGAAAGATCAGGTCGCGTGGAGAGTTTGTCGATTGTAATATCTCAGAAACGGTGGCTCGTAGGAAAAAAATGTTGATAAAGTTTTTGTAGATAATTTTAAGATCTACAATTTTTGTCTGGGCACTTTTATGGTAATCTTACCATTTCGATGCAAAATGCGAAAAACTGATTTTTATGACGTTTGACCTTGAATAAAAAAAATACATTGACATAATTGACATATCAATTACAATCACATTTTAAACAATATCTGTGACTTTCAGCCTGTTGTGAATTAATGTAGCACCAAATTGGTCATTGACCGGGCTATTTTTTATAGCCAATTTTATAAGATATTGTGAAAAAGTTTTTATAAATTTTATAAAGAAAGATTTACTATTTACTATTTTTTATTTTTTTATTTTTTTTTTTGACGCTTATCAGTTATAAAATTAAGCTTTGGTAAATTTATATTTATATGTATATTGTAATAGGTATGTGTCACACCTGCATAAATATGTTTTAGCCTTGCAACTGCTGCAAAGTGTGGGTTTCAACGGTAACGGGTACCTGGAGTTACCGTCGGAGCTATTGCGCTACGACCGCATCGAGTTGGAGCCCGTGGTGATCGCACTGGCTTTCAACACCATCTACGACGGCGTGCTGCTCTACCAGCGAGAGGCCATTTCACAGCCCAACTACGGCGACTACATCTTATTGCGAGGTATGCGACCATGCTACTCTAGTTATATTCTTACAAACAAAGCAATGACGATGCTTGCCTACACACGAACATAATAATAACTCATCTCTTTCCTTGAAAATGGAAAATGGCGTATTGCCTTTACACACACACAGTTCATAAAAGCAACGTTATTTTTATTACTTTTTCGTTAAGGCGTATAAAGTTACCTCTTATTTGATTTTTGCTTTTTCCTAGGAAGCTAAAATAATAAAGTTCTTTAGACTACTTATTTTATAACCATCGTGCATCATGTTGTAAGAATGCATTTATTCCAACAGTGCAAGACGGCCACATAGTTTTAGACTGGGACTTGGGCAGCGGACTGTCCACGCTTGTCGTAGACGACATATTCGTGAACGATGGCGACAGACACGAGGTAAAGTATCTAATAATTATGCAAAACAATTAATAACAAAATATTGGTTTTCACTTGACTTATGTATTTAATTAATTTCTCAGGTGATAGCCAAATTGAACGCCAACAATACCGTGGGACTCACAGTCGATCACGACCACACAAAGACTGGTACAACCATCGGCTTGTCGAATCTCATGAACGCCGATTCTAACATTTATGTTGGTAAGTAATACTTTCCACTTAAATATTTGATACATGTATTTCTTTTACCTATTTTTTTATGTAAGTAATGGTCGTTGGAGTTATTTTTAGGTCTATGGAGCTATCTTTATTGCGTAAGATGCGGATGATCGCTAGATTCTCATTCTACCGGTTTCGTGGCTCTTTTACCATGTTCTCAGTGGCAGTAACTGACAAGACATTATAAGACACTGTCTGGCCTGTATTTTTCTAGATATTTTTATTTTTTTTTGGAGCAAAAGGGAGCAAGAAAAAAATATTTTGAAAGAACAGGCTGTAACCTACCGGCATATGTGTAGGCCTTAGTAAAAAGTGTCGTTCTGTGTTAACGATGTAACAAACAGATAGATTTTGAAACGTGTGAATGTCGTCAGGCGGTATTCCGGAGCGGTACAACGTGCAGCGCTTCCCGGGGCTACATGGCTGCGTGGAGCAGGTGGAGCTGATGGACATCAACCGCGGACTCAACCTCGGCGAGGTGGCCGTTGCCGGCCGGAACACGCAGAGATGCCGCGAGTAAGTACATACACACATTTAGGTACTATTCAACCATCTGATTAATAATCTTATTTATTGTGTTATTAGGTCTAACAAACTTAAATATCTCTTTAAACAGATGACGAGACGCATCTCTTGTAGTGAAACAGTCACTTATTTGGAACTAGTTTTAGTTTGTCTTCATTAATCTGTAAAGTGTTTTAACGACCTTAAAATAAATTCATCGTATCTTCTGACTAATGACCTGCCTACCACTTCACCTTTAATGTAATTATTAAATAGGATAATTATTGTTAGATCTGTAATGTAAAACTTTAAAATGTTACTAACCTCTTTTACTAATTTTCATGCTGCTTTGGATTGAAACAGTTCGATGTTTCCCGACGTTTATCCATTCTTCGAGGAAATCGAAGTTTTCGAGTCCCCACCACCTCGATATAATTTCAATTCCCAATCAAAGATTAGCATAAACTACGTAACGATAGGATCGTATTTGATCGTACTGTGGTTTTATTAAATATTTTAATATGGACTGTGAGATTTGGCTGTAAATATGGCAAATAATATGTAAGTATTTCGGTTAATGTCGGTAGTTAATAGATATTCAACTACAATTATAATTTATGTTATTACTTAGTAGTAAATATATTCCTTAAATTTATTATCGGATATACTTGTACATAGGTACTTATTCAACAATTTAATGTACTGGTAGTTAGGATGTATCGATAACTTATATGCTTAGGAAAGTAATACCTATCGTAATGAGTTGAGAAAGTTTTAGAATTCGATTTGATTATTAAGTAGACAGAGGTGGTGGCGTGTACGAGTTGTACGCTGGTATGAGTTTTATTCTGTCGTTTATGTTTCAGTTCTAGATCTTACTGACGAGAGCGGCGCGGCTCCGTCGGCCTCTACGAAGTCAATTCCGCGAACGACCATCTCTAACGTCTCTACGCTATTTACCATGTATCGATGAATGTCAATTGAAT
This sequence comes from Anarsia innoxiella, assembly GCA_947563765.1. NCBI lineage: Eukaryota > Metazoa > Arthropoda > Insecta > Lepidoptera > Gelechiidae > Anarsia > Anarsia innoxiella. Next base: position 8,576,240 of record OX387390.1, read on the forward strand.
AACTAAATATTTAATACTATTAATTATATGTTTTGTATGTTTCTACTTCCATTAGATCATTATTGTTACGAAAACATTCACAGTTTATTACGAGTTTTAGTAGAGATTTGTTGAGATGATTGTTACTTACATTGTAATTTTATTGTTAAGATACTGCAATCGTTCAGGACAATACGATATTTATATGCATTCTATATTTTAGCGCTTACATATCGAAAACTGTTACATTTTTTATTTTACTTTGATGCTAAAATTTTTTCGTTTTAATCTTAATATATTTGGATGCTCGGTGGAGCAATACTTTTGGTGCCATAAGATTCGAATAAATTGTAATTATTGTAGTTAGGAAACTTTATATCGTTTTTATAAATACATTATATTCCCTGGCCTTTGGTTTCTTCCGAATGTATCACCCACGCTTCTGCCTACGCCGGTCGTAGCCGCCTGCTACGCCGTAGCGAGCACTGCGTCCTAAATTCTATTGCCGTCCGCCAGGACTCGGACCTTGCAGTGCGTAGGTACTTACGTATGTACTTATTTTGTGGCACGCTCTGTAACTGTAACGTATTGCTTCTTACATTATTTCATGACTTATTAATGTGCCAAAAGTTTAAGATCTTTATTTCCACTGCCATTTGTATTTACTTTTTAGTTAATAGGTTATACTATATTATTATTATATCCCTCGCTGCTTCGTAAACGAATACATATTTTAAGTTTTTAGCAATATTATTTTAGTTCATATTATACCAATATTATACTACTTTAAATCTAAATTCAAACTTGTAAGTAATATTTTATCGGTACAAGCATCTTCGGTGGCATTTAACTTAATTTAACGATATTTAAGTATCTCCAGTGATTGGTAATCCCTATTTAAATGAGTAAGTTTAAGAGAATGCAACACTCGTGAAGAGTCTACTAAACATAGGATACTTACTGTGACTATTATAATATGTAAACTTAAGTGATTGACGATGGTGACTCTAAAGTACTGATAAAATTGTATAACTAAATAGTTACTTGTATGTTATTATTATAATAAAAACTGATTCTATGATGCTGCATAAGTATGTATTATAAAATGATATACTTAACTATTACCTACTTAATCTGAAGGTATCTTTACATATAGCTATAGTAGACTTGTGAACAGAACGCAACTAACAATAAGAAACAGACATTATTACAACAACTTGGTTTTCTTTCAAATCCTTACCTAACTAGTAACTAGCTATCCCTATTTTGCTCATTATATTATTTGAAAGGTAGTAATTACTGGGCTACTATTAATGAGTTTTAAGATAACACGTAGGTACTAACTACTTTTTATATAAAGTTAGATGCATCTCATACGTTGAATAGCTTTACTTCTTTAAAAGGAATTTGAGTCCTAAAATTTGCTTAATTTGTCAGCGGGATTCTACAGAAATGATAATGCTGCGTATCTATTTATTAATCGTTTGTAGGATGTTTTTTGTTTCGACGCTTCTCCCAAACTAGAGGAGATCTTGCGATTAAGCACCTTTTTATTTTTGCAGGTTACTCACACAGGTACGTAATGGGTAGGTAAACCTGTTATAGTGTTAAGTCTTTTAATGTATTACATAATCTGTTTTGATTGGTACTGAATAAAATATTTTCTATTCTATTCTATTCTTATAGGTAGTTCAAACAGCATTGTGTATAATACATTTATTTAGGATACCTTCAGTATAATTAAGGAAGCCTCTGAATACCTCAAATAGATAATGTGATTCGTTGAACAGCATGAAACCTACTAATTACGGGAACCACTGCAATTTGGAAAGCTGAATCGCTCGTTTCGGGAAATTAATGTAACTACTTGAAATCTGCCCCAAGCTCAGTGGCCCTTTTTGATCACAGGCTTCATTCCAGTTAGCACATACTCTTTCCACTGCATAAAACAAATCATTTGGTACAAATTCATCAGGTCCAAGGGGCTTCAGGGTAGGTTGTGGGCTACCCTTATCAGAATCTGCTGTATCTCTAACTTCTTTATTTTTTACTACTTTATCTTTAACTTCTGATTCTTTAACTTCTGGTTCTTTTTTTTCTTCTTCAGTTTTTCTTCGTAAATTTATCGAGTTATTAGATTTATTTGCTGTAGAACTGACTGTTTCTGGCATAGGTTTCATCATTTTCCTCATATCCTTTAAAATACTTTTAGATTTCGCCAGTGGGATGTTTGCAATGAATATTGGATTATATTTTTCATTTAATAGCTTTATAACATTCATGTCTAAAGGCACTTCGTGTATGTTTTTATAAACTGGCTGTACGTCGACTGGATACTCAGATTTTATACGACTTTGAAGATCGAGACGAAGAGTTTCGTCTGCGTCTTTAGGCAGAGGGTCGGTAATCAGCAGGATTTTACCAAATTTGTCCTTGTAATACAAAGCTGTTGCTAATAACTTATATTTATTCTCACCAGATATAGGCTCCAGAAAAGCAATAAAAAACATCAATTTAATGTACATTTTCATATACATAATAGCTTTCATTCTGTTCAAGTCTTGTGTGCTGAATGGATAGAGGTAAGTAGGTATATTAGTTGCAAGAACAAACTACCTCTACATAGAGTATTTTACTGCTAATTGAAGTTTTATGACACATGTACTTCATTGTGAATAATAAAACACTTACTAATTCGTAAAAATGTAATGCATATAGTGCATAGTGAAGTTAAAATAAAAAATTTAAAAATAGAAGATTTTTTACATGTTCGTTTTTATTTAAAAGGTCCTTTAACTTTTTGCAGAAGTCTCGATCGTATACCTTGTAAACTGCAATCGTCAAGCCAATTAACACATTTCTTTTCAATGTTATAATAAATATTGTTGGGTACAACGGTAACGAATGGATCTCTAGCTTCATCTTCTAGAACTAAAAAATCGTTCCTGCCCTTTTTTTGCACGTACGCATTATTTAGGAGAGCTGAGGTGTGTTTCGCAACAGTCTCTTCAAGTTCATTCTCTACAAGCTGTTCGTGGGTTACATCTGGCTGATCCTCAATGTTCATCATAGGCACATGTGCTTCATGATCGTTGTCATTCTTCTGTACACTTTTTGATATAGATTCAAATATAGACTTAGCTTTGGCTATTTCCATGGGATCTAAATTTTTGCGGCTGCCGCTGGTCAAATAGAGTTTGGTACTGGCCAAAGCTTCTAAAACTCGTCGCAATGATCTTTGTGACTCGGCGTTGCTGAGGTACCCTATGTGACTACTACGTTTTGATAAGACATGCAAAGAGTGAACTGTTCCCACCAATATACATAATATGAAATGACTCTGAAAACAGGACAAACAGATGCTAAAGTATTGTAATTCATTAACTCGTAGAAGCAAATTAACAAAAAGTATTTAAATGAAACTAACATGGAAAAGTTTTCTTACCAAAAAGAGACTTACTGTTGAAATCATTATTTACGCCGTTCTTCTTTATATATATCTATTGAAATAGTTACTAATATATATTCTGTACTTAATCAACTTCAATATTCTAGCATTTTTCAGCAAAGCCCTTGATTATATTATGTGCCATTCGAGCATAACTTAACCTAAGTCATAAAGGTAATCTACTCTGAAGTAAACTAACTATGAAATTATAATCGTGATCAAAATTCTCTAGTACCTACCTAATCGTAAAGGTGATAGTTATATGCCTACATAAAGGGGATTTCATTTAAGCCAAACGAGCATAGGTTACAAAAAATGATTTTAACCTGTGCTCATTTTGCTTTTACTTCACTTGACATTAATCATTATATTAACAGAGTCCGCAATGCCTTAAAAAAGAAGAAAAATATTTTGCAAACAAAAGTGATTAATGGATTAGGTAACTACCAAGTACCTACTTGTGCTACAAAATCTTTTTGTTTCTTTAGTGAAGAACATGAAACTATTTTAGAATTTTATACATACTTACAAGTAAGTGTAACTGTACCTAGAACATGACTTACGCAGAAAACATCTAAGAAAGAAAGAAGAAAAAGAAAATGTTTAGATTCTCATCTCCTACTAAGTATACATATCTACCCTACTAAATATAATGACATCCATGAAGTTTTTGAGAGACCTATCTAAAGCCTATCTACCTATTTTTGATATCATAATATTTCAATTCGTTTTTACGCATCCCTACCACTACGAACTCCTAAAATACGCGTACAATATACTCTTTGCATTTGAAATCGAATCTCAGAATTAAAAAAATACTTGCATTTATTTAAGAAAAAAAAATTGAATTAAAATTCCTACAAAATTATTTTTATAAATGTTTATAATAGAGCTCACACTGCATTGCATGTCATAAAATATTGACAAACATTTTGTAAGTATACTAAGTACCTAGTTAGGTATATAATATAATAGCGGTCGCCCGCAACTGCGTTTGCGGTATGTATTTGTATAGTACCATAAATATACTACTTCCAAACTATGCACCATTTTGGAGTATGGTTAGTTATTTATAACATAAATTAACTTTTTAAAGTTTACATCAAAGTCAAGAGAAAATATAAGCGGGGGCGAAGCCCTTGTGTTATGATGAAAAAGTACAGAGAAAATAAGTGCGGGGGGCGAAGCCCCCCATCCATGTCAGAAATATACTAAGACACGATGTGCGGGGGCGAAGCTCCCCATCCATTACGGAAAGTTACCATGACGGAAAACTACAGATAAAATAAATGAGGGGGTAAAGTCATGACAGATATCCATGACAGAAATATAATGAGAATCGATGTCCGGTGGCGACGCTCCCCGTCTTTTACGGAAATTTGCAGAGAAAAAAATGAGGGAAGCGAAGCACTCCATTCATTTATGAAAATGACAGAAAACAGAAGAGCGGGGGCGAAGCCCCCCATGCATAACAGAACGGTACAGAGAAATGAAGTGAGGGGGGCGACGGCTCCCTATACATTACGGAAATGTATCACAAAAAAAGAGGAGTTGAAATATTAATTGATGATGATTCATTGATTCATTCATTAATGGAAATTACAGCGAAAAGTATAACGGAGGCCAAGCCCCCTATCCATTAAAGGAAGATTCAGTAAAAAGACGTTAGATTGGATGAGAAGCTTCACTCTCCGCTCGTCGCTTCTCTGTACTTTCTTTTAATAGATGTGAGGGCTTCGCCCTCCACCGTTCATTTATCTGTACGATCCAATAAATGAATGGGGGGCTTCGCCCCCTGCTCGTCTCTTCTCTGTAATTTCTTTTAAAAGGGGGGAGGGCTTCGCCCTCCACTGTTCATTGCTCTATACGTTCCAATAAATAGAAGGGGGGCTTCGCCCCCTGCTCGTCTCTTCTCTTTAATTTCTTTTGATAGAGGGAAGGGCTTCGCCCTCCGCAGTTTATTTCTCTATACGTTCCAATAAATGGATGGGGGGCTTCGCCCCCTGCTCGTCTCTTCTCTGCAATTTATTTTAAATTTAAAAGAGGGGAGGGCTTCGCCCTCCGCATCTCATTTTTCTGTACGTTCCAATAAATGAATGGGGGGCTTCGCCCCCTGCTCGTCTATTCTCTGTAATTTCTTTTAAAATGGGGGAGGGCTTCGCCCTCCACTGTTCATTTTTCTATACGTTCCAATAAATAGATGGAGGGCGGCAGCCATCTTGAATTTAGATTTTGAATAGGGCACTGTATTCTATTTATCAAGCCCTTTCTTTTGGTACCCATATTAATAGGATTGAAAACAGTAAAAGTTTTTCCGCCATTTTGTTGCGGCAGCCATCTTTAATTTAAATTTTGAAAAGTCCGCTGTATTCTACTCGTGAAGCCCTTTCATTTGACACCCATATTGATTGTATTGAAAACTAAAAAAGTTTTTCCGCCATTTTGTTGCGGCTGCCTTCTTGAATTTAAATTTAGAAAAGTCCGCTGTGTTCTACTCGTCAAGCCCTTTCATTTGATACACATATTGATTGTATTGAAAACTAAAAAAGGTTTTCCGACATTTTGTTGCGGCCGCCATCTTGAATTTAAATTTTGAAAAGTCCGCTGTGTTCTACTCGTCAAGCCCTTTCATTTGATACCCATATACACTCGGCTTCAAAAAAATCGCACGTCCGTAAAAATAGGCTTTAAGCACTGTTAATCTTTAAGACAAGCAGTTATTCGTAGCAATATTGGTATCATTTGATAGCCCTATAAAAACTCTTTAAAAATATCCTTTTCATTTGATTTAAGAAAAAGTTTCACACTTGTCACTGTGAATGACAATGGAACTGATTCTCCTCTTCAAATTTTGTTTGTATTGTTTTGTTTTTTGGGTATAAAAGGGTCGATACAGCTTATTGGGGGATAAATTTGCTACCAACAGTCGATGAAGACACAGAAGAATATCTTTCATCAGAAAAACGGACTTGAAGATGGACACTACTGCTGCTGAAGCCGCCCAAGTTATCGCACTACTGCAATCAGGACTACGTCAGTGTGATGTTGCTCGGCAATTGCACTTGAGTCGCTTTTCTGTTCGAAGAGTGTACCAGCGGTTCCTGCAGACCGGTGGCTTTGTCCGAAGGCATGGGTCTGGTAGAAATCGCTGCATTTCTGCGAGAGATGACCGATTCGTCGTATCGAAGTCTTTGAGAAATCGGTTCTCTAATGCTGTTGAGTTGCAACAGCAGCTTCAAGCAGTTCGTAGAAGGGCCGTGAGTATCTCTACAGTTAGAAGAAGACTAAAGGAGAGAAATATTTTTACTAGAAGACCTGCCACGGGTCCAAAATTAACCGCAGCGCATCGGCGAGCACGCCTGCAATTTGCTCGCGTCCACGTCAATTGGACCCTGGACCAATGGAGAGCTGTTCTCTTCTCAGACGAAACGAGAGTGTGCCTTTTCTGCAACGATAGACGCAAAAGAGTATACAGAAGACAATGGGATCGTTTTGCCCAAGCCTGCATCCAAGAGACGGTAGAATACGGGGGCGGTTCCTGCATGTTCTGGGGCGGCATATCTGCCGACGGCAAAACTGAACTTTCTTGCATCTCTTGGACCGGCGGTGCTCGCGGGCAAGGGTCGATGACTGCTCACCGGTACATCACAGAGATCCTGGAAGAACATGTGGTCCCCTATGCTGGATTTATTGGCAACGGGTTCACATTAATGCACGATAACGCTCGCGTGCACACTGCTGGAATTGTGCAGGGCTACCTTCAAGAGGTTGGGATCCCTGTCATGCAGTGGCCAGCGAGAAGTCCAGATCTGAACCCGATAGAGCACCTCTGGGACCAGCTGAAACGCAAGGTTAGATCCCGTGATCCTGCTCCCGCGACTCTTCAGGAGCTCCAAGACGCCGTTATTGAGGAATGGGACAGAATCCCTCAAGAAGAGGTCCTAAAATTGGTGCGATCCATGAGGGAGCGCATGGAAGACGTCATTAGGGCTAGGGGGGGTAACACTAGGTTTAAGGTTAGTTTTAAGCAACTTTGTTTTGAAAAATTAATCAAATTTCATTAGGGTTTTAAGGATTTTTATTGTTTTGTAAATTTTTCTAAGTTCCAATAAAAAACATTGAATGAATTATTGTTTTTGCATTCTCTGTTTCCTTACCTTTCAAATGATACCGAACATTACCAATATTTCATAATACAAATACGATTGAAAGATGTTTAAAATAGATTTCTTAAAAGGTGCGATTTTTTTGAAGCCGAGTGTAGATGAAATTAAAAATGAAAAAAAAAATTACACGCTATTTTTTGCTTAAAAATGGTTATTGTGGCAACACTGTAATAGTTGGACCTATAGTTTTATGGACTTTTATGCAGATATTTATGTCTTCATGAAAACTGTAGTACATCACTTTGCTCTAATATCAATAGTTTTCTCAGCAAACGCGATATTGTGATATTTTTTTATACGTTTTGCATACCTTGGGTTACATTATCGAGTATTTGACACGGAACCCTAAATATTTTGACATTTTTATATAGCCTATGTTACTCAGGAAGAATGTAGCTTTCCAAAGGTGAAAGAATTTTTGAAATCGGTCTAGTAGTTTCGGAGCCCATTCATTACAAACATACAAAAATAGGTACAAATCTTTCCTCTTTATAATATTAGCATAGAAGTATAGATATATTTTTAATAGGAGTAGATTCCTTGTTTATGTTAAAGTATTTGATCTGAGCCTTTAATCTTTAAAGCCTTATGTCTTCAATTATGACAGCCATGAACGAACAAACAGGAAAAGCCGAACCGTTTCAGAAAGTACCGATCTACTACATTATACTCAAGCGGGTTACGCCCACACGTTACTACCGTTTCATATTGTAAAGACGTCTATATTTATCATATTATGTAACGTTTCCGATCAGATGCCGATGCTTAACTTATTTGAAATGGTCATATTTATAAGAAATGGAAATATGAACGCACATAGTGGAAATAGCAATTTCTATGAAATATTTGCGTCTGCGTAGTTGTTTACACAGACTAACGCATAGTTGGATATTACATTACTGTAAGGTACTTAGTATAAATAGCAGTGACAGGGTGGTGCTGGTGGTAAAGGGAAGAGACTGGAAGCTCATTCAGGAGAGCTCGTCCCGACTGATCGGACGTATCGCTGCCTGGCTCAAAGTTTCCGCGGTTCGTTCGCTAATAAACAGCGGTCTCGTTTTATTCGGTCAACCTTCCGTCAAAAAAGTTTTGCGTCCAGGATCGGGTGAGTTTTTTATTTTTTTATTATCCATATACTTAAATGAATTTTATGAATTTATTGTTTAAAAATACCTACTTAAGTACTTTATTAATTTCATTTCTTATAAAGTACCTATTCGAATTAATATGTCTTATGATGTTTTAAATACTGTAGCATATTTAGGAACAAACGTAGGTAAAATAAATAAGTACGTATCTAAATAACGAGACACAATGCTGCCTATAATTTTGCTCGATTCGGGAAACCGAGACGGACAAAGGAAAACGTGCCTATTTGTTTCAAAACATCAAAGATTTTTGACAGAAAGGACGGGATGTGAACCATGAACTTCTTTCAGGGATGTAGAACACAATCTACCTACAGTAACGAGATAAGTTTATAAACCCTTGCTCCATCGGATGTATTCTCATCCTACCGCTATAAATTAATAAAGCAATATAAAAATCATAAAACTGGACTAATTTTAGAGATATGTGTCGGGTAATATTTAGTGCTAGGTACGTTGGTGTTATAGTAAAACTACTTATGCCTAGAAGTTGGGTTTTACGAGAGCTACGTTAAAAATCTAAAATAATCTTAAGATATAAACAACCGAACTATCTGGAATACTTTTCATTCTCACTCACTGAAACGTTTCTTCCTAGAGCCAATTATCATTATTTTCAGTAATTTATTTAAACAGAACGTCGTCATCTATCACTATCAAAATGCGTTCTACTGTTTGCATTGAGCCTACTTCTTACATCACGAAATAACATTCAAGTAGATTCGTAAGTGTAGAAGTAAACTCAACATAGTGAACTAAGTACTAGTTGTTTGCTTATCCAAAGGTGAATATACGTATGTTTATTAAATGGAAGTTATTTCTGTAGGTGCCTACCTAGACAATTTTAAGAAGTGAATAATTTGACTCTTAGTAATTATATTTTTTTTAACATGGAAAGCAAGCAATCCGAACATTTGTACTAATTGTGTAGATATTTCTTAATACTGAATTAGGCCATTTAAGTTTATGTTGGTAAATACATTTACATTTTGCTTAGGTAAGTAGGTACTTGAATTGTTTAAGGAGTTATTTGCAATTGTCGAATGGTTTTTGTCTTATAGCGTTACAATTTTATCCAATGGTTAATTTATAACGCATGTCGTTCAAATTTCTCATTTAACTTTCAAATTCCCGCACCCAGTATCTTTATAAGCCATTAATTCTTGGCTTGTTTTTAATCCTATCTTCATAATATTACCTAAGTTAGTTACTGCCCTTCGTTAATCCTCAAAATATATAAGTAAAGACAATTGTCTAATTCTTGAAAACCTTGGGTTTTAGACCAAAAAAGCAATACTTAAGTACATTTTCAAAATCTTACTTTTTGTAGTTTACGCACGTTTTGTTGAATATTATCTACGAAATATTGATAGAATCTCATTGCCCGTGCTGGTACGCATGATTTACCTCGACCAAAATACCGTTTTATTATCATGGAAGAAATATTCTAAGTCAAGTATTAAGGAGTCATACATATTATTCACATTTTCTGGTACCTACCTACACCTGATCATGGAAATCTAGTTGTGATTGTGGATGTACTTTTTAATATTTTTAAACAATTCGGCGTTTGCTGGCACAATGGATTGAATAAAGTAAGTTATTGGTGCGATACTCGTACAGTGTCGCCTAGGGGCACTTACGCTGAGAAACTTCCCCGTATACCAAACCTCAAATAAAATGGAATGAATTGAACTACTCCAAATCTTGCCAGTCACAAGTGTCAAACCATGTTCACCAGCTGTGTTCACCAGTTTCATATTCCTGAGAAATATAAAAAATATGGAAATTAACCTACCTAAATCATACGTATACGACTCATAGGTGTCTTCTGGAAAGAGAAGTATTATTTAAAAGTACATACTAAATACTTAAGAAAGATAATGAATTGTTTAGGGTTAGAATATGAAAAAAAAAAGCAAATTACTTGCAACCTCTTATTTTTTTTTAACTTACAGTTACCTTCCGGCAATTGTATCCAAAATGCGTTGTTATTTTGTAGACAGTAACTTCGACAAATAGAGCAATTATAACCCATTGTTTTATACATATTAGATATCTCCCCGATGTTGAATAGGTCTTTGCCGAGTGAAAGGCGTCTTTAAGAAAGAACATTCGGTAGTTATTACATATAATTCTAAGAAACTCATATAACGAAAGAGAGGACAATACTGACGCTGATGATTGTACAGTCGCCATCAGATATATGGTAGCGGTCAAGGTACTCAATTATTTCGGAGCAGAATTAAATTTCAATATGTTCGTTACAATAGATGCGGCCTATAATATCGGAACATATAAATCGTCACAAATATCGGAACATTTATGGAAAATGTACTTTAAGTCTGTGCTACATAGTACACATTTGAATTCGGTACTAGGTAGTACCGAATCTATATTGACCTATCAACGTCAAGAATACAAATATAACTAACTACACGCGTTAAAAGAGTTCGGACATGAAAGATAATAACCAAGTAGGTTCTAGTACTTGATCAACAATTCAGTCGTGATAGATACTTAGGTATAAGTACTAATAAAATAATTTTAAGTACCTACAACAACAAGTTTGCTATTTTATTATTTACTTACTTACTTATTGTAATATTTATTCTTTGTAATTTTCTTTTGTTGTAGAACAATAACTATTACTACACTGTTATACCCACCAACTGAAAACGACTTTTATCATTTATTTATACAAAATAATAATGCTATTTTTATCCATAAAAAGCAGAAAATAAGTAACGCACTCCCATCAGATTTGAACCCACGACTATGTGCTTTAAAAGTCAAAGGACAATCAATTACGCTATTAAGTAGCTGACATCGTTTTATCGAAATTAAGCTAATCATTCTACGCCCTTCAATTTTGACATTGCGTCAAAAGAACTTTTATATAGGCATTTAGTTTGGTAAGAATATTTGTTGTATTTGAAAGAGACAGTCACAATGACACTCTTTTCGGTGAATGTCACTACAAATTATTGATAACTTCGTGGTTCCAATCTCAAGCATTTTAAATTGTATTACACAGACTTAAAGTACATTTTCCATAAATGTTCCGATATTTGTGACGATTTATATGTTCCGATATTATAGGCCGCATCTATTGTAACGAACATATTGAAATTTAATGCTGCTCCGAAATATTTGAGTACCTTGACCGCTACCATATATCTGATGGCGACTGTACAATAATTTATTTATTGTTGCAATTTATATTACCTATATAGTAAGTAGATGTAACGTAAATAATAAATTAAAACAGCTTTTGCAAGTATGCCTGAAATCTTTTTAAAAAACAGTAGGTACCTACTTTAGGATTTGAGAAGAAGTGCGGTGGCTCTTTTAAGTTATGTCCCTTTGCTTGTGTATAATGAAGTGCTCTCTCTTTTGTCTGGCACTGGACGTGAAAGAAGGAGAAAGGAACCGGAAATCATTACCGTATTTATCCATATCAGCACACGCAGATACTTTTAAGTAAACAACATGAGTATAAGTCAAAGTCAAAGTCAAGTAGGTGGTTCTATCAAAGGTGTAAAAGATAATAATATGTATTTGGATAGGTATACGCTTTTTTTCTTTTTGTTCTTGAAACAATATAACATAACTTTTAGAATAAAGTTAATCTACATGTGACAGGTTCATAATCTTTAGTAAAATGTTTATAGGTACCTGAGAATTTAAAAATGAATGTGAATGAAATATTCAGAATAATCAGAAAGTAGCTAACATTGAGGTATTGTTGCAGCTGCCAGCGAAGTGCTGAGCCCCTCGTATCACTCGGAGGCAAATAGACGTCTTCAAGATAGGTTCCAAATTTTCAACTGGGCCGGGGCAGGATGTGCAAATGGAGGATTGCATAGCCAAACATGCCAACCTTACAGAATCGATGGGTAAGTACTTAATTTTAAACCCAAGACATAGGGTGTGCACTCGCAGCAGTTTTGCGAACCAATAGCAAACAACGTACACACCACTGGTAACAGTGCATGCAACAGTTATGGTTACTCATGAGAGTACGCGCCCTTACAGGTACCTACAGGCTTCTTGAATTTCTACATTTCTAGTACTACCCATACTTGTTCTTAAAACAACCTGTTTAAAGGTAAGTAGTAGGTATTCAGTTTAAATTGAATTGAACAAATCATAATGACTGAGGTTAATAATTAATTACATAGGTAAGTATTACAAAGCAAAAAACGATTGGGAGAGAAGTTACTTGTCTCTTACGTTTGTAAATCTTAGTGAAACCTGTAGCACCCTGTAGCTTCAAAAGGTAAGACGTCTTGTGTCGAGAAAAATTACGCCTATCGGCGAAACAAGAACATTATTAGCAGAGGTAAGTACCTACTGTTTGTTTCGTGTTCTTACCTATACCTACCTAAATATGTTTTTATAGCGTATACGTATATTAATTACCCAGGCATCTGTACATAATATCAAAGTACGTGTAACTTGCGAGCAACAAGCTTCCGAACAACGAGCCAGCCGCGCTGCCGCCGCCGTACGTATATCACATGGAGCACGCGTGTGCATTTCCTTCTTTAACGGATCTTAAAGTAGAAAAGTAATAAATCTAAATTGCATATATACGTGATGTGATATATACGTATTTCAATTCGATTTCTAATATTTTGTTGTAAGTCAGATTTGTCGTAGCGTATGACATAATCACGAACATCTCCACCTGTTGGACAGACATCAAGACGTGAATCTGATGAAGATCTGATGCCATTTATTTGCAAAGCATATCGCGCCGAAACTATTTGATTGTCTTTTTAAGTCATATCCATTTATTTAGGTATTTAGTGTTTTGTGTAAGATGACTGGAATTACAAACTTACCGCAATATTGAAATATCTCGATAAACGAAATTCCATAAATAGAGGGCGAGTCGTATGTGTTTTCTGGTCGCTCATTTTTAATTTACATATTTTCGAAAACAAGTAGTGTTGATTGCATACCGGGAAACCGGGAATCTGGCAGAGGGAGGCCGGGGAGATCATTTATTTCACCACCGCACAGTAACTACGTCAAAACCATCGTGTAACATATCATGTGCACGTGAGTGGCGAGCAAAAATCATAGGGATATTGTTTGTCCTCTTTTGTGTCGTTCCATTCCTTACTTTACATTACAAGGACATGTGCATTCATTTGTGTAATCAGGGATGTAAGTTTGTTCTGTTTTAATTACCTATTGCCAGTATGTTCTACTAGGGTACCTATAATAAAAGTAAACACCTATCACCAAACTAAAACACAAATTAAAAGCTCAATAAAAATACTTAGTAAGAAATAAACACAAAGCACATAAAGTAGGTAAGTAGTTAGGTATGTGTCATACCTGGGCTTGTATGTACATTCTTCACTTTTTTTTTAGATTGGCTAATTTAGTTTCTATAATCTCAAAACGCTGCTAAGAGAACCAAACTCATAGTTTTTCACAACTTAGGTACTTTCTCTCCAGAACAATGGAAGAACAGATATCTCGTCATAAAACAATACGTCTAACTCTAGGAAGATCTCAGTTTACTCAGTTTACTTTAGTCGGACTTCTTAGTGATTCAGAATCCAAAAATGCTGCTCATCTAAATAAAACTCGCGATAGTTTTCCATAACTACTTACTTAAATAGACTCGAATTTAAGCAAAGTTCTAAAGAAAAAATAAACTCTAGTAGGTGCCTTTATTTTAATGTGGTGAGACTTGTTTTCTTATACAAAGGACTAAGACGTACCTACCCTGAAGGAAAAAGAGCGCAACCGAATACCTCGTGTCAACAAGAGCATTACCTACATACACACCTGTTGCACGGCTTGCGACTTTTATGTGTTTTAAATAACTATTGAGTTGAATATGACATTTTTGCAATGTTCTCTTTATAGTTCTACAAAACGTAGATACTTACACCAATTCGTACAGTCCAGAAAGAAAAACAAGGTATTTATAATTTTAAACCAGAAATTTATTTGTCTTTTTAAAATATTTATCAATAATTAAATTATAAAGAATCGACATTTTATTAAGTACCGTGACTTACAAAAGTGATTCTATTACGAAATCAAAAATATTTTTTTACTAATAAAATGGGCTCAGTTAGGCAAGTCCCCAAAACAATACGAGTATATTTCTCGATTAAATATGTTGAGTAGGTATTGTGGTACTAGTATACGCCGGATATTGCGCTTAGGTGGTGTCTTTTTTTCAAGAATTTTCTTCGTTTAACAGTTGTTTGATTTCGTACATAAAATCATCTACAAAGGTACTTTTATAATAGCACCCTGTATTCCCCTGTGTTCACCCTGTGTTCATTTTACTTAAGTACTTATACTTAAGTTAAATGAACACAGTTTTCAAAAGCTGATTTTCATCATCAAGCCTCAAATCTATGAAATACTCAATAGTAAGTAAGTAGATAGATTAATTTGGACACGAAATCTGTGAAAATGTCGGGGTTTCACATAACGAGTTTGGACCTTGGCTTGAAGGTGTCAAAGAAGTCTCTGTACTGCGGCACGAGTACAGTAATAGAGCCAGGTAAGCCGCAGTTAGTCATCTGGATCTCCACAAACTCTTGATCTAATTCCTTCTGTTTGCATACTTCCGTCAAAAATTCGTACCACTCCTCCCAATCTAACTCAGTCTTCCTGAAAGTTTTTGAAAGACTTATCTATACTTCTATACTATATATAATATTATAAAGAGGAAAGATTTGTTTGTTTGTTTGTTTGTTTGTTTGTTTGTTTGTTTGTTTGTTTGTTTGTTTGTTTGTTTGTTTGTTTGTTTGTTTGTTTGTTTGTTTGTTTGTTTGTTTGTTTGTTTGTTTGTTTGTTTGTTTGTTTGTTTGTTTGTTTGTTTGTTTGTTTGTTTGTTTGTTTGTTTGTTTGTTTGTTTGTTTGTTTGTTTGTTTGTTTGTTTGTTTGTTTGTTTGTTTGTTTGTTTGTTTGTTTGTTTGTTTGTTTGTTTGTTTGTTTGTTTGTTTGTTTGTTTGTTTGTTTGTTTGTTTGTTTGTTTGTTTGTTTGTTTGTTTGTTTGTTTGTTTGTTTGTTTGTTTGTTTGTTTGTTTGTTTGTTTGTTTGTAATGAATAGGCTCCGAAACTACTGGACCGATTTCAAAAATTCTTTTACCGTTAGAATCCTACATTCTTCCTGAGTAACATAGGCTATATAAAAATGACAAAATATTTAGGGTTCCGTGTCAAATATTCGATAATGTAACCCAAGGTATGCAAAATGTATTTAAAAATACATAATATCGCGTTTGCTGAGAAAACTATTGATATTAGAGCAAAGTGATATACTACAGTTTTCATGAAGACATAAATATCTGCATAAAAGTTCATAAAACTATAGGTCCAACTATTACAGTGTTGCCACAATAACCATTTTTAAGCAAAAAATAGCGTGTAATTTTTTTTTAAATTTTAATTTCATCTATATGGATATCAAATGAAAGGGCTTGACGAGTAGAACACAGCGGACTTTTCTAAATTTAAATTCAAGATGGCGGCCGCAACAAAATGGCGGAAAAACTTTTTTAGTTTTCAATACAATCAATGTGGGTGTCAAATGAAAGGGCTTCACAAGTAGAATACAGCGAACTTTTCAAAATTTAAATTCAAGATGGCGGCCGCAACAAAATGGCGGAAAAACTTTTTTAGTTTTCAATACAATCAATATGGGTGTCAAATGAAAGGGCTTCACGAGTAGAATACAGCGGACTTTCGCCGCAATTAAATGGCGGAAAAACTTTTACTGTTTTCAATCCCATTAATATGGGTACCAAATGAAAGGGCTTGACAAATAGAATACAGTGCCTTATTCAAAATCGAAATTCAAGATGGCTGCCGCCCCCTATCTATTTATTGGAACGTATAGAGAAATTAACAGTGGAGGGCTAAGCCCTCCCCCCTTTTAAAAGAAATTACAGAGAAGAGACGAGCAGGGGGCGAAGCCCCCCATCCATTTATTGGAACGTACAGAGAAATTAACTGCGGAGGGCGAAGCCCTCCCCTCTATCAAAAGAAATTACAGAGAAGAGACGAGCAGGGGGCGAAGCCCCCCATCCATTTATTGGAACGTACAGAGAAATGAACGGTGGAGGGCGAAGCCCTCACTTCTATTAAAAGAAAGTACAGAGAAGCGACGAGCGGAGGGTGAAGCTTCTCATCCAATCTAACGTCTTTTTTCTGAATCTTCCTATAATGGACAGGGGCTTGGCCCCTGTTATACTTTTCGCTGTAATTTCCATTAATGAATGAATCAATGAATCATCATCAATTAATATTTCAACTCCTCTTTTTTTGTAGGTACATTTCTGTAATGTATAGGGAGCCGTCGCCCCCCTCACTTCATTTCTTTGTACCGTTCTGTTATGCATGGGGGCTTCGTCCCCGCTCTTCTGTTTTCTGTCATTTTCAGTTGTTTTTTTCGTTTTTTTTTTTTCGTAAAAGACGGGGAGCGTCGCCACCGGACATCGATTCTCATTATATTTCTGTCATGGATATCTGTCATGACTTTACCCCCTCATTTATTTTATCTGTAGTTTTCCGTCATGGTAACTTTCCGTAATGGATGGGGAGCTTCGCCCCCGCACATCGTGTCTCAGTATATTTCTGACATGGATGGGGGGCCACGCCCCCCTTACTTATTTTCTCTGTACTTTTTCATCATAACACAAGGGCTTCGCCCCCGCATATATTTTCTCTTGACTTTGATGTAAACTTTAAAAAGTTAATTTATGTTATAAATAACTAACCATACTCCAAAATGGTGCATAGTTTGGAAGTAGTATATTTATGATACTATACAAATACATACCGCAAACGGAGTTGCGGGCGACCGCTAGTTATTAATAAAAGAAAATTAACTCGTAGGTATCCGTCATAACTTGAAAAACAATGTGGGTAGAAAGGAAGGGTATTGCTTTTTCAAATTACATGCGTCTTTTATTTATTTATTTATTTTATTTAAGGATATCCACAGCCTAACCATAAGTAAGGTAACATAAAAATAAAGTAGTAATATGTCTTCGCCAATCGCGGATACCTACCATAACTTATTTAACATGTGTGAACTCTATTTCTATTTTAACAACCAAAAAGGATAAATAAGGCACTGCCCTTAAAAAAAAAAGTAAATAAATGACAAATTAAACAATAGTATACGTAGTTTTAAAGGTACCTATTGCTTGCTTAATAATAATGATAAAACAAAACTGAAAAAAGAAAGAGACAACAAGTATTTAGAATGACAAAAAAGAAATAAAATTTAAAAACCAGTCCTAGTGCAGATTTTAATTTTTAAAAGTAACGGATAATTGGTGTATGTGTAATTCAGAATTACGGTTCATTGAAACTTGCAAGAATTCTGGCTTTAAAAACGGGCTTCGACATCGCAAAGATATCGAGATAACTGAATTCTTTAATAAACAGATCAGAGGCGCGGGATACGAATTCATTGCGGCCATAGTTAGTGCGACTTAAAGCTACGTTAAAAACGTTATGTGTTCTGTGTCTAGGTCGCCTTAGTGGAACATTTAAAGAAAATAAAGAAACTAGCGTAGAGTAGTCGATGCTCGCATTTACAATATCATGCAAAAACATCATGTCCAGAAGGCTTCTCCTATTACTCAAGCTATTTAGTTTATGATGTTTGCTCGCTTCTTCATAAAACTCGAAATTACTCTACTAGGTGGCGAACCAGAATTTTCTGTATACGTTCGATTTTCACATAGGTTCATAATGAGGATTCCAAATAATGGAGGCGAACTCTAAAACACTCCTCACATAAGCAAAGTACGCCATCTTTATACAGCTGACATCAGAAAAGGGTCTACACACTCTCAAAACAAAACCTAAACTCTTAAAAGCTTTATTAACAACTGCATTAATGATAGGTATTTACCTATGAAATTGCCGTTTTACAGTACTGGCCATTTCAATTAAAAATATTTTTTGTTTAGCTAAGAATTCTAATTTCAAATTAATTTCATTTTAAAAATATGGAATTCTTTTTCCAAAAACAGTCATTTGTTTATTGGTTAGTGTTACATTTTCATTGCATTTCAATCATTTTCGTCAACATGGATACGTTAAAAATTCGAGTAATTATGGAATATGAGTTCCGTCGTGGCAGCAACGCGGCACAAGCGGCTCGCAACATCAACGACGTGTACGGAGCTAACACTACAAACCAACGAACCACTAGTTATTGGTTGGCTCGCTTCCGTTCTGGAAATTTCGACCTGAAAAATGAACCCCGCGGTCATCCGAAGACTTTGGTCGATGCAGACGAATTGAAGGCGATCGTGGAAGCTGATGATACTCAATCTACGGCTGAATTAGCAGCAGCTTTCGACGTTAGCATCAAAACAATATTGGTCCATTTGCATCAAATTGGCAAGGTAAAAAAGCTTGACAAATGGGTGCCCCACGAACTCAATGATCGCCAGCGCCAAGTACGCGTCGAGACGTGCCGTGCATTGCTCAACAGACACACAAATGAAGGAATTTTGAACCGCATTGTCACCTGTGATGAAAAATGGATTCTGTTTGATAACCGTAAGCGCTCAGCAAGTTGGTTGGATCCTGGTTCAGCACCTAAACAATGCCCTAAACGAAAACTTACCCCTAAAAAGGTGATGGTTACTGTTTGGTGGTCTAGCACCGGTGTGATTCATCACATCTTCTTACCAAATGGGGAGAGTATTACTGCAGATGTGTACTGTGAAGAATTGAACACAATGATGGAGAAGCTGGCACGTCTCCGACCAGCATTGGTCAATCGCTCGTCTCCGCTGCTCCTGCACGACAACGCGCGACCTCATACCGCACAAATGACGGTCTCCAAGTTGCAAGAACTGGGGTTGGAAGCTCTCCCTCATCCACCGTACTCACCGGACCTTGCCCCTACAGACTACTACTTTTTCCAGAATTTGGATAACTTCTTGACTGGAAAAAAATTCAATAACCAAGAGGCAGTTCAAAACGCCTTTGAAGAATTTGTTGCCTCTCGTCCAGCTGATTTCTTTAAGAAGGGCATTAATAAACTGCCACTGCGTTGGCAAAGATGCATTGATTATATGGGTAATTACTTCACTTAATACAAATAAAAATTATATGAAAAAAAATCGTTTGAATTTTTTCATACAAAACGGCAATTTCATAGGTAAAGAATATGTTCATCAAAAAATTAAAGAAAAAAAAACCTTTTTAAAAACAAGCTTTTATTATTTGTTTATAAAATGAACTAAAAAGTTAAAAATAAATTAACTCTAAAAAGAAATATAACACTTTGTAACTTGATTGTAACCTTTAACGACAAATAAGCGTCTTCGTCTAGGACAAAATAATTCCATATTGTACAAATTTATTTAATTTTAACACTAAAACTTTTCACCATACATAATTATTCAATCTCGTCCCCCCTCTTTATCATAGTCCCCATTTATAAATGAAAGCGTGTTACATTGTGATAGCTTGAGGAAAATGTTGTGTTGTATTAATTAAATACAACTTATGTGTTGTATTTAACAAATTAAAAAGGAAAATGTTGTGTTGTATTAATTAAATACTCATTTTCCTCAAGCGATCACAATGTAACACGCTTTCATTTATAAATGGGGACTATGATAAAGAGGGGGGACGAGATTGAATAATTATGTATGGTGAAAAGTTTTAGTGTTAAAATTAAATAAATTTGTACAATATGGAATTATTTTGTCCTAGACGAAGACGCTTATTTGTCGTTAAAGGTTACAATCAAGTTACAAAGTGTTATATTTCTTTTTAGAGTTAATTTATTTTTAACTTTTTAGTTCATTTTATAAACAAATAATAAAAGCTTGTTTTTAAAAAGGTTTTTTTTCTTTAATTTTATTTTTAACTTTTTAGTACCTCTATTTTTAATTCGAGATTTACTACGACGTAGTTCGCAGCGCGTAGCAGCGTTATTCCGTTATGAAGTCCGTAGTTGAGGTTGCGTCGTTTAATTACGGAGTTCCTATGGCCACCTTCCGGCTCCAACATCAGACCCTGGTTACCATATAGTATCAAAGTACTCGTCAAGACTAATCCAATGAGCCCAAACTAGATGGGGTTGCGTCGTTTAATTACGGAGTTCCTATGGCCACCTTCCGGCTCCATCATCAGACCCTGGTTACCATATAGTATCAAAGTACTCTACAAGAGTAATCCAATGAGCCCAAACTCGATAGGGTTGCATCGTTTAATTACGGAGTTCCTATGGCCACCTTCCAGTTTCATCATCAGACCCTGGTTACCATATAGTATCAAAGTACTCGTCAAGACCATTCCAATGAGCCCAAACTCGATAGGGTTGCATCGTTTAATTACGGAGTTCCTATGGCCACCTTCCAGTTCCATCATCAGACCCTGGTTACCATATAGTATCAAAGTACTCGTCAAGACTAATCCAATGAGCCCAAACTCGATAGGGTTGCATCGTTTAATTACGGAGTTCCTGTGGCCACCTTCCGGCTCCATCATCAGACCCTGGTAACCATATAGTATCAAATACTCGTCAAGACTAATCCAATGAGCCCAAACTCGATAGGGTTGCATCGTTTAATTACGGAGTTCCTATGGCCACCTTCCGGCTCCATCATCAGACCCTGGTTACCATATAGTATCAAAGTACTCGTCGAGACTAATCCAATGAGCCCAAACTCGATAGGGTTGCATCGTTTAATTACGGAGTTCCTATGGCCACCTTCCAGTTCCATCATCAGACCCTGGTTACCATATAGTATCAAAGTACTCGTCAAGACTAATCCAATGAGCCCAAACTCGATAGGGTTGCATCGTTTAATTACGGAGTTCCTATGGCCACCTTCCGGCTCCATCATCAGACCCTGGTTACCATATAGTATCAAAGTACTTGTCAAGACGAATCTAA
Source organism: Anarsia innoxiella (assembly GCA_947563765.1). Classification (NCBI taxonomy): domain Eukaryota; kingdom Metazoa; phylum Arthropoda; class Insecta; order Lepidoptera; family Gelechiidae; genus Anarsia; species Anarsia innoxiella. The sequence continues at coordinate 8,597,906 of OX387390.1, forward strand.
TGAGCCCAAACTCGATAGGGTTGCATCATTTAATTACGGAGTTCCTATGGCCACCTTCCAGCTCCATCATCAGATCAGCTCCATGTTACCATAATATTGCATTGTCACGCGATATACATAAGCATGCAAAATTTCAGCTCAATCGGAAACCGGGAAGTGGATCAAATTTAAGTTGCAAGATTTGATTACAGACAACGGGACAGGTGAAAGTAAAAAAATAGGTAAAAAAACTTTTTAAGTTAAACGGTTTTATGTTAAACATATCTACATTGCAATGCAATGTTTAAGATAAATGTACTAAAAACCAAAAAATAATAAAATAGACACAGTCGTGGGAATTATAAACATATGCATAGACTAGACTAAAATAAAACCGTGGGGCACGTCAATTGTCTACAAATTATGGACTTAATGTGCGATAGAAGAATCGTTTAATTCGTCGTTAGGCAGTTGGCCCGCAGACGGTGAGGAAATTACTTACTATTTTCTTGCTCATGGAAATTACAATAGTTATACACTCCATGTAAATAAAAGAGATGTTTCAACTAGTTTATCGTTGGACATTCACATCACACTGCTGGCTGGCGAAGAATCGTTTCACTGCTCGTAGTTTGTCTTTAATCGACAAAACATATGATAAAAGTACTACTCGCTCAACACTATGAAACCCTAAAACTCGCTTATAATCGAGCTTGCTAGCTTGTTTCCACATTCTAGCCCTACTTATCACACGTCCATCGTTGTCGGTTGAACAACTGCCTTATTATAGTGTAACATTACAAAACAAACATTTTAATCAACGATTGTAGACAATTGACGTGCCCCACGGTTTTATTTTAGTCTAGTCTATGCATATGTTTATAATTCCCACGACTGTGTCTATTTTATTATTTTTTGGTTTTTAGTACATTTATCTTAAACATTGCATTGCAATGTAGATATGTTTAACATAAAACCGTTTAACTTAAAAAGTTTTTTTACCTATTTTTATTTTCTAGTTTTTAGTTTTTATTTCGCATTCTGTTTAATTCATTTAGTGCTTCATTATTGCAAGGTTTCTTGCCCGTTAGTTTATTGCAGTCCAACTCCTCTATACGTAGTCCCTGCAAAGCTCTTACTCTACAAAGAGCCACGTAGGCTTGACCTTCTTCAAACAGTTTCGCACCTAAGTATAAGATTGCGTGATCCACAGTGCTGCCCTGCATAAATCTTGACTTGGGTGGTGGATTCAGGCTGGATTAATCAGATACCTAAATTACAGATTCAATTTCTAAATTTAAATCTTATTATTATACGCCATTTAGTGGCTGCGCCCATCTAAAATATTGAGGTTGTATAGTGCACTGAATTCTTCTTGGCAAGCCCTTTTATTTGATACCCATATTGGTGGGATTGATAAAAAATTGTTATCAGCCATTTGGTAGCGGTGGCCATCTTAGATTTCAATTTCGCATAGTAAATTGTATTCTACTTGTTGAGACCTTTCATTTGATACCCATATTGATGGTATTGATAAAACCTAAGTTATCCGCCATTTTGTAGCGGCCGCCATCTTGGATTTTAATTTTATATAGTACATTGTATTCTACTGGTTGAGCACTTTCATTTGATACCCATATTGATGGGATTGATAAAACCTACGTTATCCGCCATTTTGTAGCGTCCGCCATCTTGGATTTCAATATTTTATAGTATATTGTATTCTGCTCGTTGAGCCCTTTCATTTGATACCCATATTGATGGGATTAATAAAACCTAAATTATCCGCCATTTTGTAGCGGCGGCCATCTTGAATTTATAATGATAATGAATAAACATAATTGTATTGTCACCAAAATCCAAAGTGTATACAAAATTTCAGATTAATCGGTTGACAGGAAGAGGGTGAAATTTGAATTACTAAATTTGACCCAAGAAAACAAACGGGGTGAGCTAAATAATAAAAAAATAATAATAATAAAATAATAATAAAAAAATAAATAAAACCGTTTAAAAATAAAAGCTTGTAAAAATCATTTTACTATCTAAAGTGATACCTAAATCTTTAACCTTATTTGCTACAATAAGGTTCTGGCCACTAATTTTATAATAAAAAGACAAAGGATTTAATTTGCGTGTGAAAGTAATTTGGACACATTTAGAGATATTGACTGAGATTTTGTTTTTTTTAAAGTTTAAACAATAACTTAACTATGAAAATACCAATAAGCAGCGCCAGTACTTTGTTGTGAACAGTGTTGTACAAAGATGATAGATGTTTTACTATATCAGAGCTAGTTAAAATAAGTGTTATTTTTTACTAAGAAGATGGGTAAAACATATTTGAATGTTTGAATCCCGATTACATACTTTCCTGAGATTCACATTAACCAAATGATTTACTTCCCTTAACATATATACCTATATATTGCGCAGTGGTTTTATAATACAATCTTATATGACTATATTTACGATTCCATTTGACTAATGTAATCATGTTATGAACCGCTTTCATTCTGCATACCTTTACGTAAGTAAGTTGTTAAGTACATTGATGCGGTAAATAAAGTCAATGTTTGTTTAAGTCCCGGCTTGATATCCATAGCTTTGATGTCTTGGATATATCCCAACAGTTGAAAGATTCATGACTATTTTACTAATACATCTCTAGTTTAAAAAAATATTTATACTACTGGATTAAAAAAAAATACTCAGAACTTCTGAGTCAGAAGTAACATTCGTTAGATAATAACTAGTAGATAATAACTACATCGGCGGTCGGCCTAACCTTTGTTAAAATCTTGGCCAAACACATTATATGAGACAGTATATTTTTACAAAAAATACTGAGCAAGATAGGTATGTTTCATATTACAGCTTAGGTAGGTAATTTAGTTTGAAATTAGTAGGCACTGCTGTAATGAAACGTTCGGTTAAGCTAGGTACTACTGATAGGGATGTTCTACTAGGGTAGTACAGTTGAGACCAAATCAAACTATACAATACAGTACCAATATCGCCCTTATTATGCTGCAATTAGAGAAGGTGCATCTGTGTAAAGTTATAAGTGTTCTCAACTTTATCAGTGTGCCACATGACAATACTTAATTGAAAGCAAGTTAGATCAAATTACCATTGCAAATGACCACTAGGTACCCAATTTAAACTGGTAAGTACCTAACACCTATAAGAAAACTATCAGTAAGGCCAATACCTTCTATCTTCAATCAATATTAGATTGCCCATATTTTTTAAATACAACGCGATGGTTATTTATGTACGGAAATTAAGTAGAAACAAAATATACCTACTACTTTAAAATATATACCAACTACTTATACCCCGCTTTGTACTAACGTTGTCTATTGTCCCACTCCCTACCTATCCGGAACTTCCATTTTTGAAAAACGGATTCCAGATTATCCTACCATCTTTGTGTAATAAGTATCTTAAAGTAGGACTTACTCTAATCGAAACCATACTATGCCGGTATCAGTCATCGTAAGTTTTCTGTCATCTAAAACTTTTGACTGCCGCATCCAATAATCTTGCCTGTAAAGGTTTATTAGTTTCCCATCTCTTTTCCTCTCAGTGTCTAGATATTTCGCGAACTCAACAAACTGGCCGTCAAGAGTGGCTGCTTCCTCATCTCCCATTATAATGATTTACTGTAAAGATTGAAAAATATTTAGAATTCTGGCAATATTTCATAAATCTCAGCAATATATGAGTTTATTAACGTAAGATTACATATTTATAATATATAAACTATGTACCTAAATTTAAATCATGTATCTACATACATATTCCTAATAAAAATTTGTTAAAAGGAAGTTAAAAGATTCGTTTATAACTACGTTACATCCAATTTGTTATGAGTCCTCTCCTTTGTAAAGAGTCGAATAGAACGACTGACTTTGATGATGTAATAGTCACTCCTTTCGAACAAGCTATACGGACATTGTCAGTAGGTATAATAAGTATTCAAACATCATATAATGATTCTATTCTATACTGAAACTATAAATATACAAGTTTGTGCCGGTGGATGGATGGAGGCGAGGATGTTAATTACTCTTTTACGCAAAAGTGACTGAACAGATTTTGATGGAACTTGGCAATACTGTAGCTTATAATACATCACAACACAGGAACTATAATAACGTTATTGTAACGTATGCAGCGTACGCAGTCGAAGGCAGCAACCAGCTTTACTATGCCGTAATTATATAGCGTACCTAGGTGTATACCAGCGAGATACTAGCGAATCAGAAATGATCATCAAAACAGCGTTTATTTACTCGTAATACAAGTAGTACCTAAAGTCAAAATTTCGGGAATTTCCTCACTGACGTTTAGGCTGCTGGAGGTTGCTATGTTACATAAGCTTTATCAGAAATAGAAATTTAATAAATGAACTTAATTATTATTTTAATTGAGACCATCAGAGAAATATAATATTATCAATAAGCCTGCTCGTTAACGAAGCCTGTGTCGAACAACGTGAAAAGTGAGTAAATAAATTGAAAGTCCGTGAGACCGACGAGGACGGTGGTGCCACCCTTTATTTCATAAGAGACTAATGAAGTTCCAAAACACCACTTCTTTCAACTTTAAGGTTTAGAAAGATTTTTTAATGTTTTACAGTATGAATTCCCAAAGAAAAATTTGGTGTGGGGGTAATTACGAATAGAGGTAATTAAAAATAGTCCTTAAAAATTAACTATAAAAATATATAGTTTTTATTTGAAAACTTAATATTATGTAATATCTGTGCCTTTGCGCTTTCGTTTACCATTGATGTCGGCTAATGAATAACTTTTTTCATTGCAAAATAGGTAGTTATAAATAGACATTTAAAAAATTCGCAACTTTTAACCACGCAACGGTACGGTGGTGATGGTAGGTAGCAACAGATTTTGTAGCCGGCGGCGATCGAGTGCCACTCGGGAGGTTCATTGATGATCCTTCACGGAAAAGTAACCTTGGCCTGGAAAGATCTTTAGGTACTAATTAAATTTAAGTTAGGTACCTACTTGCATTTTTGTTGACAAAAAGTTGTCAACAACAGACGATTCCTAAGCATTTAGAATATCAGAGTTTTAACACGGTTCCGATTAAAATTCGACAGTGAACATGAAAAATATTAGAATTGTAAACAATATTTAACTTTAATTAAAAAGCGAAGAACAATTAATTGTACTTATAAAGAGCAGTTCCAATCCTCGCCTACCTCTGTCCAAATTGCTGAATACTTACTTAGAATCGTTTTCAAAGGGGTACACATAATTTTTTTACACAATAACATACTTAAACTTCAGTCACAGTCAGAGTACACTCATTTTCAACACAATTGGGACATAGGCAAACATCTTTTAAGTAGCTCATAATTATACAGGGTAAAAAATATAAAATATAAAAAATATCTATTGAAGTTACGGGACGACCTGGACACTTTCTTGAGTACCTGGGCGGAGGGAGCCTAAGACAGAAAGTCATGGCGGATGAGGAGAGAGGCCTTTGCCCAGCAGTGGGACACGTGAGGCTAGATTAGATTAAATTAGATTGGAGTTACATCAGTAAGAGCTTACCTATAAATCTAAGTCTTGGTCGCAAATACACACAACAAATCCCAAAAGATGTCGGTATTTGGGTTTCAAGTCGGTACTCGGTTTCGACCAAGTTTCAATTGCGATCAACAAAAGAAAATCACGACGTGACAATGACTTGACGTTAATCGTGAATATCATATTGGCTATGCCCTGTGGCCCTGGCCAGAGAGCATATCTTAATCACTACGTTATTGGCTAGCGTTGCCGAAAAATCGATAGCTTTACAATCGATTGTTAAACGTCAAAAACATGTACCCTATCGATAGCACAATCGATACTATCGATACTATCGATAGTATCGATTGTGCTTTCGCTGCAATAGTATCGGTTAACAGCAATACTATCGATAGTATCGATAGTTTCGATCGCTACCGATCAATGAACTATCGATACTATGTAAGTAAGAAACTAGTAAGTAAGATACTAAGTAAGATACTAGTAGTAGAGCAATATTGAATATACAATTGATACTATCGATAGTATCGATAGTTTTGCACAATCGATAGTGATCATTTTTCGATAGTATTGCATTCAGTTAGCATGCATATCGAAAATATTGATAGTATCGATTGTATATTCAATATTGGAGAGCAATACTATCGATAGTTCATTCAAAAAGCTGTTTATTGCTGTTAACCGATACTATTGCAGCGATAGCACCTATCGATACTACATGTTTTTCGACCTATCGATAGGCTATCGATATTGGCCTATCGAGCGGCAACACTAGTTTTGGCTGTACCTCTTAAAAGTCTGTGCTTGAAAGGCTTAAAAGCCACATTTAGACCACTCTAGTTTTCCTATAATCATTTTGTAATCATTGACCACAGCCACAGACGTATGAAACCTGCTGTAACGTGACCACAGCACAGTCGCTAGTCATTCTAGACCCTGAGCCACCCAAGTGCACAGACCAGCAGACAAGCAGCCTCAAGCAGCAGACCCACCACGCACCACCACGTGCCAAGAGCATAATATAATCACTACTATTAATGATAGTATAATATAATAGCATTGCTACCTATGTTTTAAGAGGTGGGACTCCCATATTTAAAAAAAAAACTATAGGTTCCTAAAAGGTTACTATGCTGTAGGTACCAACTTTCAGACTTTTGACACTTTGCTTTGTCATTGCTGGCAACACAAAAATATATGAATATAGTGTTGTGCAATAGAACACAATTTTTCAACGATAGATAGAGTAAACATATTTTTGCCAGGCTTTTTATATTTAAATTGACATTGCTACAAGTAGAACAGGAAAGAAATAAAACAATAAATGTTATTCTGTACAAAAATATCTTAAATAAAGAGCATCGAACCTAATTGGTATAGTAAAAATTTTCGGTATCACTTAGGCTACACATCCCCTTTTCGAGCTAGATTTAATAATTTGAAATGCTTGCTTCAGTGAATGGAGCTTCTTTGTTATGTACCTACTAGATTTTCTTTTCCTATGCTTTTAACCCATTGTTTACACCTGTAAAGTAAAACATTTACGAAGTCTAGTTTCAAATAAAATAAAACGTACGTACCTCTGTTTGTTATTACCGAATTGATGAAACTTTACGAAATCGATATCGAGTTTAATCACAAGCTATAATGGTAGTACATATTTTGCAATACATTTTATATTGGTACGATAACTCAAATCAAAGATGTATTTCTGATTAAAATTTACTACATACAAATTGTCTAGAAATACTAAACCTTGCCTCGTCCAAGGGTGACTTTGCCAGAAATAGGCGTTTTTCACCATCCTCTCATCCAGATTTAACCCCACACACTTCACAAGATTTATAATGCATATTGTGTTGGTATTTCACAAACACAGCGTGAAAACATCAAAAAAAAGGACATTTCACAAATTAATTAATACCTAATTTATTAGTAAAACTAAAAACTTTAATTATACAATTTAACAATTTCCAATAATCAATTCTTGGTAATATGGCGGTCCTTCTTTGATTTCGCCAATGTCCAGTGGTGTAAGCTAAGTAAATAAAACTCGAAAAAAACTTGAATAAAGTCAGCAATCAGCCATCTTTCCTAAAATATTAACTTTTTTTCAATTTCCAATAAATAGGTACGTATAATTCACACATAACTGACTTTCACGTAGAAATGTTATAGAAATTTGACAGTAAGGCATGACAGTACAGTAAAGAAAGAGAGAGATCGATTTTATATGAGTAAAAAGGCCAAAAAAATCGGCCATTAAGCATTCGCAACCATTTCCATACATTGAACATTTTCAGAATATTACTAGGGAAACTGAGCAAGACTTGTGCCCACAGGGCAACAAAATGACGCGCTATACAATGAAATACTACATCTCAGAAATAACTTGGTAGATATTGGGAAACTGAAGCTGTTCCCCAGAACACAGAACATTTTATAACTAGATTGTTACAGAAGGTACGAGTACCAACGCCTAGTTTCCACCTCAAGACGTGTAGTGTCCATGGGAGAGTGGACTTTGTGTTTAGTTCGAGTTTGTTCAGTACTGCACCTTCTGTTCAACGTCCATATATTTTATCATTAATAGGTTTGAGCATTGTTAGCCAACAATATTATTTATCTAAAGTTCTAGTGGGATATCTAAAGTAGATAATTTGAATTTTACAGTCTTTAATATGTTCTTAACGTGTAAGTACTTACCTACTACTTATTAATTATGCACATGTGCTATGCGGTACCAATAAACTCACGTCACGAAAACATCGTGAAGAAGAGCTAGTAGCTGTTTTTTTTTTTCAAAATCTATGTTGTATGTGTAAAAAGAGAGCAGTACCTACATAAGTAAAATAGTATCTATGCATAACTACTTTTAAAAAGCTGTAAGTAGCAGGGGCACAGAGCAGGGGTTTCAGATCGATGATCCTTGTCAGACAAAAATGCAAACACAGCACGGTTGTCTTCGCACCTTCTTTCTTATAGTTCACTTCACAGGGCACCGGGGTCCCAATAGAAAAAATGGTCATTTTATAAAGTAGGTACTGGCGATTGCCTTCGGTTTAATACAAATATCTTATACTTATACGTTTATATGTATAGAATCCAACAAATTTTCTCAGGCAACTTTTCCGTGGTCTTACATTTAATCAAATTAAATACCTACCTAATAGATCTATTGCTTACGCCATCAAAAAAATATATAACTATATATGGGTATTATTGTCTAAGGTAAGTACTAATAAGTTTACCTAAATCCATGCATCGAATCAATGTGGATATCAATTTACCCTGACTAGAGCCAGGACTAATAGCCCCTTATCGCGTTACTGTGAGGGATGAGACCCAACATTGTTTTGACAGAGGCACGTTGCCTATACAGTCAATACGTGTATTTGTACTAACCAATAGTCTAGTGTTCAGACTTGAGTAACCCCTGTACTAAAAGGGATTAGATTAAAACTGTCTCGTATGAGAAAACCCCGAGAATAATACTTACAGGAAAGCTATTAAAAATACACCCTTTGAGCAACGCAGTTTACGGAAAACCAGCTTTAGTGCTGTATGCCCAGTTTTGCACCTCAATAAAAAACAATTCTAATTAATCTCAACTTCTAATTAATATCTAGTCAAGTTTATCAACTTCATTTTAAACTTTTAAGTTAACTTCAGAAATCGTTAACTATCTAAGTTCATAATTAGTGTTGTCGTATCGTATTATAATAGGTCTTTACCTATGAAATTGCCGTTTTACAGTACTGGCCATTTCAATTAAAAATATTTTTTGTTTAGCTAAGAATTCTAATTTCAAATTAATTTCATTTTAAAAATATGGAATTCTTTTTCCAAAAACAGTCATTTGTTTGTTGGTTAGTGTTACATTTTCATTGCATTTCAATCATTTTCGTCAACATGGATACGTTAAAAATTCGAGTAATTATGGAATATGAGTTCCGTCGTGGCAGCAACGCGGGACAAGCGGCTCGCAACATCAACGACGTGTACGGAGCTAACACTACAAACCAACGAACCACTAGTTATTGGTTTGCTCGCTTCCGTTCTGGAAATTTCGACCTGAAAAATGAACCCCGCGGTCGTCCGAAGACTTTGATCGATGCAGACGAATTGAAGGCGATCGTGGAAGCTGATGATACTCAATCTACGGCTGAATTAGCAGCAGCTTTCGACGTTAGCATCAAAACAATATTGGTCCATTTGCGTCAAATTGGCAAGGTAAAAAAGCATGACAACGCGCGACCTCATACCGCACAAATGACGGTCTCCAAGTTGCAAGAACTGGGGTTGGAAGCTCTCCCTCATCCACCGTACTCACCGGACCTTGCCCCTACAGACTACTACTTTTTCCAGAATTTGGATAACTTCTTGACTGGAAAAAAATTCAATAACCAAGAGGCAGTTCAAAACGCCTTTGAAGAATTTGTTGCCTCTCGTCCAGCTGATTTATTTAAGAAGGGCATTAATAAACTGCCACTGCGTTGGCAAAGATGCATTGATTGTATGGGTAATTACTTCACTTAATACAAATAAAAATTATATAAAAAAATCGTTTGAATTTTTTCATACAAAACGGCAATTTCATAGGTTAAGACATAATAATATTGGTACCTTTTTGTTTCTTCAAAAATAGCATTTTAGGGCGCCTTCACATTACGTCGCAAGTAGTGCGGCAGCAGCGTGGCAGTCCTTTTTTGTGTGGAAACAGCATCTCGACAGCCGCGTGACTGCTACTTATAGTGCCGCTGCCGCGCGGTTGTCGCGCTAATGTGAAGGCATCCTTAATCTGTGATTTTAATTTGGACTCACAACACAAAGCATAGGACCGTAAATGCGGCGAGCTTCGGCTCTAGTTAGGCTTTTAATGTAAAAGGGGGCTAATAAGCTTGCGTTAAGTAAGTTAAATATCGTAGCATCGCAACCGGAACGGCAACAAACAATGTAAAACGCGACGTGACAACCAACAGTGACAGCCTAGGTGACAACCAAACAAATTCGTGGAAAACCAAATACTGGGTTTCAAGTCCTCTATAATCAAAGTATATTGCATCAAAGGATGACGAAGTTGGCAAAGCTACCAAATTACCAGATGAAAATATAATAAAAGTGAAAGATGAGAGCTACCTTTTAAAGAAATCACGTGGCGATGTGGTGTAGTGGGCGTTTCTTTTTTGTAAATAAAATATGTGCTGAAATCACGAGTTGATGAATCATAATGTAAGTGGTACTTGTAGTTACTATTGTTATTTACATCTTAAAGAAGTCCAAAGTTTTGAAATATAAATACCATTGCATGTTTAGATCGCACTGATAGGGCTAAGTAGTAATATACCTAGTTACTAAACTATGTAAAAGTTTACCTTGTATATCACTATTTGTAAGTACATACTAAAACTATGGCTTCCCGCTTTTAAAAACAGGACAAATCAAGGGGAAGACGACCCGGCAACTTTAGAAAGTCAGTTTTCGGAGTTTGCTAAAATGCAGGATAAGACTAGAGACGGCACAACTATAACACTCTCTAATTCTGACTATTGGTTGCGTCAAGCCAAAGTCCTCGATGATAGGACCCTGACTATGACAGACACCGGAAATGCATTTTTTTCAAAATACAGGTACTTTTTTGGTCTATTTGAATTCAATTCTATAGAAGTAGAGACAGAGAAAGGCTTATTTACTATTGTGTTTTAGTTCGCTAAATAGATTTATAATTAAGTATTGTAAGCAATCTAGGTAAACGATTCATTTAAAAAACCGTCCAATATTGTATTGTCCTTGCGTATCTATACAAAAATACAAACTTCTAAATTGTTCTTTAATTGACAAACTTAAACTTTGCCCTTGCAACATAGTGGTCCCTGATGTAGATAAGGATCGCAATAAGTTTGCAAACTGCAAATAAGTTATTACCGACATAATAATGTAGTAGCTATCTACATATTATGTACACATAGTAGGAGGGACCTACCTACTATGTTATGTAGGGACACAACAGATTCAAATGCCTGACTGAGTTGATGGTGTGTCTGTATGGTCACGTCATTAATTTGCCAGTAGGATACCTATTCACTACCTACTGTAACTACGAGGCATGATTGCAGCTTTAGATTGGTCTAACTGTTACAGGAAAATTAGGAACGGACGGGATAAATTCCAGGTATTCAGTATAGGTAAACAACTTCCCGATTGATCAGCATGTATTCAGCAACTCTACGTATATATCCTAATTATCTCACCCCATTTTAATGTTTTAATGTTGCAGCAAAACAGAAATTATTTTCGATGAATGGCTGGATTACATCGAGGACGTTTGTGCGAAGAAGAACTTAGACTTGGATAGTGTGAAGGAGAGGTTGGTGCATTGTGGGATACCAGGGGAGAGCACGGTGGAGACTCCGCAGTATCGCCGCTACTTCGATACTTACGGATCTAAAAGTCGCGTCGTTAATGAAAAATCATAAATACTTACCAACCCACTAACATCATAGCTACCTCATCAACAAAATTACTCATCATAATCATTTCGGCTTATCTACGACTTTATACAATTTTAATTTTATACTTTTATCGTCGGTTTACTATTTGCTTTCTTTACAATTTTACCTATTTATAACTTTATGCTATTTCGAATATACTATCTCGAATTATGTATTGACAACATACGTATTACATAATCGCATTATCTATAGTCGTAATTTTTATTTTAACTATTGTGCTGATCTAAATATTTTTATGGTTTTATTTGAACCCACTGTTTCTCCCGATAGACAACTATTACCACTGTACCTACCTAACGCCATGACGATGCCAACCTTAGATACGTAGGTACGTGTGTCTTCAAAACAGAGCATCGTGTTTTCAAAGAAAAGAGTCTCTCGCCTTATCATAATTTGCCTTGTACAATCTAATTGATACTTTTTATGTCTAAATGTTTTGACATAGGAAAAATCTGTTATAGATCATTTAAAAGTAGTAATACTTACTATTACAGCAAAACTGCGCCTAGAATTTATTAGATACCTACCAACGCTTGCTGACTGTAATACAATACCGTTGCCATGGTACTCGTATGTGTGAGTATTACCTACTAGCACTAGTGTCCAACCCCAGCGTGCAATCAATAGGCACAATTTTAATTAATTGTTTTCGAAACAAGCGGGGTTTCGTAACTTATTATCTACTAACTTACCTAGGTACATTGATGCACTTTTTGAAATTCTGCGGTTGGTATTTTTCATTTAGCGAGTATGATTGCTTGGATTGATTTGCATATCGGTTTTAACTGATAAACAATTTCATTCTTAATCAACTCGCTCTTGTTCACAGTGTTTCGCCCTCGGGCATGGAATCTGAAAAACAGACTACTTATTTAACTATCTGTTGCAGAAATGGTCAATAAGCCAAAGCTCCTTTAAACCTGTATATTTCTTATAAAAGCTGTATATTTCTTCATCGCAAATCATAATTAAAATGCTTAAGTATGTTTAACTAGTACTAAGTTACTAAGTGCTTAATAAGCATATTCAGCACAATCATGTATGATTTCTTCTGCGCTCTTTCGTAGCTACCAAATAAGTTTTGAAAAGAAAGTGTTGCAATAAAAAAATAAGCAAAAATTTAGGGCTTTTGTGAACATTATAAAGTGTGAAGAGTGGGCGTGGTAGGTTAACGACGTTTAAACAAAAACAGTGTGGTAGTGCCATGAAATTATCTATGGAAAATGCGCTTCTCAAACTATTGGTGATCAAATATTATGTACCTAATTAAAGAGACGATAAATGAGAAAATTAATGAGATATACAAAATTAGAAACTGGATAACAAATAAAGAAATTACTTAGACATCTAGTCACTACGTAATATGTAATTAATGATCAGTCTGTGAAAACAACATACCATATTCCTTTTAAACTAAGAGCCGACTCTATTTTTATGAAAGGACAAAATTAACTTTGGTTAGTTAGTACGCAAGCAATTGCAACTGGAATGTAGATTAAAAGTTATATCTATAAAGATCAGATAAAAATAAAATAAGCTTAGTTATAAAAGGTGTCAAATTAGTTTTTGGATTTATATTACCCAGCAGTTAAATGCAGACGTCGTCATCTTGAACTTCTGTTACCAACAACGTCGCGTCAAAGACATTTTTTTACACGTAATTAGCTTTTCGTATTTCGAGCCATCCGATTCTTGTGCATTCTTAGACTTACTCAAGGACCTAACTAGCTGCAGTTTAAACGCTAGACTAGACGTTACTAAGGTACTGTGCTGGTGACAAGGAATTTAAGTTCTTTCTTCAAGTAGGTACTTAGGTAGGTATATTAGAGCTGACAGCTTCCGAAAACAGAAATTATCCGATAATATCAACGATAATAGGTTCTAAGTACTCAAGCGCTAAAACATTAGTTTAGACATTTGTTAATTATTTGATTTGTTCACAGAAACATCGTTCTGCAATGCAACATTTGATTCTTACCTGTGCTGGCCACCGACCGAGGTTGGCAAGACAGCTTTTCAAGACTGCCCACCGGCCAGGCTTAGCGACACATCCCGTGAGTATTCTTGTGAGCTAGGTACTCAGGTAGTTTTACATAAATACTGTAGGTATTCAATGGTCGTATGCTTATTCCGTCAATAAAATCTAAAATCGTATAGGTTATTAGTTTTAGGCATAAATAATTAGTCTCTAGAATTTATCAAGATCAACACTTTTTTAAGAACAACTACCAATGAGCTATATTAATTAGTTTGCCAAGACGCGCCATAAGTAGGTAACGAATTTTAGAGATAATAAATTAATGTTAACCTGCCTTAGGACAAGCATTCCGTCGCTGTGGAGAGAACGGAACGTGGCTAGGTCGCCGGAATGAGGAATCCAGCAAAGGTTGGACCAACTACACTCCCTGCTTCCCACCTGATGTGCAGTCCCTGTTTGATAAAGTTTATGACGATGATGGATCGGAAGCTCAGGTTAGGAAACGTTAACATGAATAAATTGCGGATCGTGTCACTTATATTTAATTTTATTAATAAAATTCAACAATTAGATTTTTTTAGCCCACATTCGTTCTTTAAAATAAGTCCACCCCATAATCTTTATACAAAACCACTACAAGTCAACCAACCCTCATGACTCACAACCAACTTTAACATTTAAGATAATAATAGCTCAGGCTAAGTTCGTATTAACATTTCTTACAGCTAAAATTCACAACCGCTCAATGGACCAGGAACTTGGAGATATTTGGGTACGCTACGTCTTTATTGGCTTTGCTGATATCGATAGCAATTTTCTTGTATTACCGGTGAGTAATATGATAACACTAATAACTAAATATGTATTTATAAATACTTTTAATTTAATTGACACCTCAATTTACATATTAATTTTTATTCGCACAAGCTCTCTTGACATTACACCGTTATGAAACAACCAAGACACATTAAATTTGATTAAGTATTTTTTATTTGTAGATCCCTACGCAACCACCGTACCTGGATCCACAAGAATTTGATATGCGGAATGATCGTTCAAGTGCTTGTCCATCTTACTATTTATATAGATCAGGCCCTAATCCGAGGTTTGCTTGGTGACTTCTCCACTTACGAAAATGCCCCTCACAAAGGCATCGACAATATGGTGAGATTTTTGGTTCAATATTGGTTTTCTTTACGTACCTATACCTACTAACTTAAGGCAGGAGAGAATCTGTGATGTTCTAAATAGGAACTGAGAATTTCTTTCAAGTTTACAGAGAGCTTTCAACCCACACACTCGTACGTTACAGAAATGTTTTAGAACGTATCTATATTTAATTTCTTTTCAAAAGGTATCTTGAACACGTGAAACGTGTCACTGCGAAGCGAAGTTTCCACTTGTTACACGCTCCTCATCACGCCCATTATTTTTATTTCATTTGGTAATAAAACTTGACAAGTTTAGATACAATATCGTCGTCGGATATGTCCGTTTAATCTTAAGTACCTAGCAGATTTTTTTTTTATTCTGTAAACTCAATTGTTTGTTTAGTTTATAATTTGTTTCCGTTCTTTTGATTATAGGCATTCAATTTGTTTTGTATAAGTAGGTGTGATGTTTTATATGAACTTTCGTAATTACCTACCTGCTAACACACGTTTTCCTACCTACTGCAATAGCTGCGTGCTCATGCGTACCTAAAAGAATCTCTTTAAAAATTCGTTGTGTTACGAAGGTGCGATATGACATAGCCAGTAGATATACTTAAATATAGACAGACCTTGAGAGCACTTGAAGAATCAAGATCTCGAGTCCGATTCCCCTATTGCTCCTTGAGCAGCAAAGTTTGAAGCTGACAAAACTTAAAGAGGTCTATATTACCTCCCGGTATAGAATTCACAGGCAAATTTTCTCGCGATAAACTTGCTACCTACTTAGATTTTTTTGTAATATTGCTATGCGTTACATACGTCCGTTTTAATTGAAATTCAATTTAATGTGTGTAACTATATAAAAAAAATCTGGAATCCTAGAGCAACAAAACACGGACAACAGCGTTTTTCATAAAATACCAGGTGTATTGCTACAAAATGTAGAAACTAGTAGGTACATGCTAGTTGCCGAATACACGCATTTCTTAAGTAATTAATTTATCTTGGTAAGTGAAGTAGGCGAAGGCTTCATGCGATTTTTTTTTAGATGGATGCACTTAAGACTTATTTATTGGTTATCTTTAATTAAAAACCAGGTATGAAGTACAAGTGAGACACCTCGGTCTGTAAGTATCTACCGGTATATTGTTTTTGTTTTAGCGTTATCTGTGCGAGTCAATGTACATCATGTTGGAATACTCCACGTCGGTGATATTTATGTGGATGTTGATCGAAGGGTTGTATATGAACAACGTCGTATCCGGCAACGCTTTGAGGGACGGCATATCGCGCGTGTTTTACTTCTTCGTAGGCTGGGGATTGCCGGTGCTTGTCACTGCGATGTGGGCAACCATCACTGGCATTCAATATAAACGTGATACAGTTAAACAGTGAGTATTGGCAACATAGCTACAAACAAATTAACTACTGTTCAATTAAGTAATTTATTTCAAGAGAAGTCTTTGAAAATGCTCTATTTTCAGATCGACCTAACATTTCAGGTCTTTAAGGGTCCTTTGCCCAATGGTGAATTATTATTATTTAAATTGATTGATATCTAAACTTAAAGCAAATTGGAAGTATTTGTATACCTACGTTTAATACAAAATTTCTTTCACGCAGATGCTGGTACGGTTACAATTTCACCTCTTACTATTGGATCATACAAGGGCCTCGGCTTGCCGTTATACTGGTAAGTTAAAATTGAAGTTCAGTGGTCTTGTTCGAATGTAGGACTTAACATGCTAACTTGATTATTTTTTTAAAGCGTATGAATGAATCCGGAATTTTGTAAACACTTTTATTAAGCATGAATATGAGGCAATTAGTGTTTTTGCCACTAAAATAAAACTTTGCAAATAAATAGAGCTTTAAGTTCATGGCAATTAGAACTAATTTAGGGTTTGTAGAAATTACTTATATTATAAATTTGTTTCGGATGCAAATGTTAAATAAACGCATAAAATGTTACAGACAAATTTCGTGTTTCTGCTGAACATAATGAGAGTTCTGATTGTAAAACTACGGCGAAGCGAAAATTCGGAAATAGAGAAGATAAGGTTAGTACGTAACGTAATTAATTATTGGTAAGTTATTAAGTAATTATAATTAGTCTCAGCACTTGTTCGATGTCCGGTACTTACTTGAAAATTAATTACTCAGTACCTGTTGTAGCTAATGACCAGTTTTAGTGGGCGTTTAAATATCCGACGAAGTAGGTTGGCACTCATAAGCACTTTATTAGACTTTTTTAATTTGTTAATATTTTTATACAGAAAGGCAGTTCGCGCAGCACTTGTTTTGCTACCTCTTCTGGGCATCACCAATGTCCTCAACATGTTCGAAGCGCCTATTGGCGGCAATGTGTGGACATTTGCCATCTGGTCTTACATAACACACTTCTTGCGATCATTTCAAGGATTCTTTATCGCACTACTTTATTGCTTCTTGAATGGCGAGGTAAGCCAGCTGAGACTATCTACCTACTTATATTTCGCAAACTCCAGTTCCGCTGCATCTTAGAATTTGTTAGGAAACATTAAATAGGTAACCTGAAAAGATATTGTGTTGCATCTTTTCTGTGACTTTGGTTAAATCCTTTGTCCGTCCCCTGGTCCTTGTGTCGTTATTATATCCGAAAGAAGGCTGGCATCTTGACGCGTTGAGGAGGCAAGTAACGAACACAAGCGACTGCGCCTGAGAACGAATTTCTGCTCAAAACTTACTCTCTTACACTCGCATTCAAGTAAATAGGTATAAACCTACCTTCTTTCAAAATATTATTCGTACTTATTCCGTAAAAAATGTATTTTAGTCCCAAAGGGCTTATTTCTGATAAATTCGTTCTTAAGCAAACGGGATATTAGATGAAAAGTTATCCTACACTTTTGGGTGGGTGATCTTGCCAGAGGCGCACCAGGACGTTACCAAAAAATAACTTATACCTACCTTATTAAAAGACACATTTCCCTACTTACATAACAATATTCATTGGTCTCGCATTTTGCTTGCTTTTGATTGGAATATGAAGTTAAGAAGGTTTCGGATAATAAAAGTAATTTCGTTCAATGTTCAAAGTACTCAGGTATATAGCTAGAGTAGTTAGATAGATAGGGGTAACCTAACCTACTAATGAAAGCTGACAGCGTGGTCGACCAGTCGACCCCCTAGGGATGATTACAGATGTCACAACCACACTGCACATACATATTTATTTCGCGTAATCATACACAATTAAACTTATTTTTAGACTTCGTTCGGTACTTTAAAGTATTTCCAGCTTCGCTTCCTTCCGATGATAATATTTCAGAGTAACCCACCTATCTTCTTAGTTCCTAAGTAGGATTTTAACGTGGTTTTAACTCTGACCCTTGATTGTACGTATGTAAGTACCTACATAGGTATTTAAAATTTAAACGTAACTTGAAATAATTAAACAAATACATGTAAGGTAGTCATGGTTTTAGGTTCGCCAGGCTATCTGTAAGCACTATCAGAACTTCATGGCAGTGCGTGAGAACAACCGTCGACACCGTGAATCGTTCCTCAACTTCTTTTCGAGCAACGGAGAGCAACGAACTGCTACTGGTCCACAATCGCAACCGTAAGGACATTTCACATTACAATTTTCTCTTTTGGCCTATAAATTATGTTTTACTACCAATTACTTGCACCATGTATTTACGTCACCTTTAGTAGAGAAATAGAGTTCAATCTATATTCATCATACATTGTACAGTTTTCTCACGTTCTACAAGATTTAACTACCCAACAGGGGTACTGAACCGGAAGAGGAAAAGTCCCATTGGATCCCAATGACCTCAATGGCTGCGGTACGCACCTCCTCAATGACGGATGTAAACGAAGTTATGGACACCGCGTTTGGAGCTTCCCAACAGTGAGTCGATTCTTACAGAAAAAAATACTTACTACCTACATATACCTAAGCTTACATTTGCTCGTGGAAATATTTATGTTCTATGTAACTAGCGGCTTATGCGAACGTTGCGAAAACATGATAATAAAATAATTGTCACCTACCTACGTCTCCTATTCTCTTTTTTTTTTTTGGTTTTTATTGTTTTTATTTTTGGTTTCGAAAAAACAGAACTTGATAAGAACTTACATATTTATTTGATCAAAACGCTCAAAAAATAATACGTAATCAATGATTTAAAAAAATAACCACGTATTAAAACGCGTTGTTATAGGACTCATCGCGATGCTAGCGACGTAGATGATTACGATGACGGTGACGATTCGCTGGCTGATGTTGATAATGGGGAAGCATTTGATATGGATGCTGACATGTAAGTTAATTTACATCATTTAAGTTTCAGCCATACTGCCAGCGGGCGAGCGAACAAGCCAGGCAAGCGTATTGTTTGCATATGTAAAAGAGATGAAACGATGTTCTCCCGCTGGCGATGTAGTCATGTATGTCATATCTACAAAGAACCGTATTTTGCAGTGACTTCGACGCGTGACCTGCTCATCGTACAATATGTGGTGGGTGCTTTAAAATCTTCCCCACGATCCAAGAAGAACCCGCTGATTAATTAATTAGAATCATTCTAACTCGCTTTCGTTGTCTATATTAACAAAACATTTATTCAAGTAGAAACAATATTGATGACAATTCGTAGGATATTTAATTAGCTCTGCCAATGGATGTTGCTTTACAATTTATTAACTTCACGTTATCTAGAGAACTCATATTAGTCGGTGTCTGTTTAACTTATCTGAATGTCTATTTATCGCATTTAATCTCAATACCTAGATAAGTGTTGGAAGTTCTGGAGAGGATTCACTACATCCAAACAAGAGCAGGTTAACAGGTATGTCAGGAAAGGCATCTTTTACTGGTAGAATGTGAATTTAGGGTTAAAAACACTTAAACCACGGGAATAGCATGTATTTCATTAATAGAAATAAGTAATGTTAGAGTTATATTAAGAATAATTTACCTACCAGCCATTTGTGTGGCTATCGCTCGTTTTCTTTATCCATAATTTTGTTATTCAATTAAAAGACTGTGATCTTAAATACTCACTTAAAAACATTCAAATTATTTTTAAGTCCTACTTACCTACCTCTTAAGTTCCTATCCAAAATAAGTTTCTTTTGATTGTGTGTATGTACCTACCAGGTAAGTATTTACGTGTTTATTTTAAGTAGGTTTTAGTAGGTACTTATCTAAAAAAAGTGTTATTTTGCTTAAGTAATTTAACGTAAAATAACACTTTATATTTTATTAAGTTATAATGTTAAACAAAATTTGACAATAAATACACGTTAAATATGTTTAGATTTCTTCTGTGGATTCGTTCCAGATATTTATAGGTAGATAACCTAATCTAAATTGGACGACAACTTACACAAACACATACCTACACAGGTAGTTGTATGATAGCAATTTCATACAACTACCTGTGTTTAAACAACTTTAAGTGAAATTGTTAAGTATCCAATTCACGACAAATGTTGTTACTTTAATAGCAATTTTTTTTTCTTTGAGATATTTATAAAAATGATTACCTAAGTAGGTACTTATAAATTACTTCATCTGACTGGATAATGAAAGCAATATTTTGTTCCAAATTATAGTTGTTTAAATCTTACATGATTAGAATGGCAGGTGTCACTAAAAGTAGCGAAGTAACTTTATACTAGCGGCCCATAAGTGTCGTAATTTGCATCAGCAAAAGTCATAATCATTTTTACAACTAAAACCATTTTAAAATTATGAAATGTATTTATACATACAAAAAAATTAATGTTTTCGACATAAAACGTAAAGATACATAAAACTTAATATTAAATAACACACATTATACTTATTCAATAAAATGAGATTAAATATTTTTGCGTTCTAAGAAGGTTATATCATCATGAAAAAAAATTAAGGATGTGACCAATCGAGTTATTTAAGTCGATATTTTTTCATTATCATAAGGTCTATGAAAATAGTAATTATAAGTTTTTTTTTTGCGTTTAGTAGTTTTGGTAGGTTTTAGGAGCTTTTATAGTAGATTCATGAATTTTAAAAAAATGATGCACGGTGTCACTACCAGTTGGTTTTTTAGTACCTGCGAATATTTAACCGAGCGCGAAATGGAGAATTAATTACGTACTTAATTAGGCTATTTGGTAATTACTAGTTATTTTTAAAATATTTCTAGTAATAAGACCTTTTTACAAGCAAAATTTCGCTTACACCACGATTTAACATTTTCATCCCATCACTATTCGACGAGGATTGGCATGTGTCATTCTAATCATGTAAGATTTTAAGTACTATAGTTACGTAATTTTGTTACAATTAATTATCTTTAGAATTAACTAATAGACACTTAGTAATGTTTATTATTTCAATATTTTTATGTAGCTGGGCGATAGAATAAGATATAATACGGATAAGCTTTAATATCTACTTAGTTAATGGAGATTATTATCTACTCCTTGATTTCTTTTGCTAGTAAATAAGTTGAAAGCTAAGTTAATTTAATCGTACATTTTCTTTTTAATGTTATTTTGTGATATGTTCGTTTGTAGATTAATTTTACTTTAAACAAATTTTGTGATTCAAATTTAAGTCTATGTTAACTGATATAGGTAACTATCTTTTACTTGGGTAAATATTACCTATTTGTATGCGTAAGTATATCTACTCAAATCTAGCATTATTACGTACATATCACTTTGAGGCCGCCGCGTATCAGTTCTCGAAAAACAATTCGTAGACTGGAGAACAACAACAATTTTGTAATTCATATTTTACAGTTCTGCGATCTAGCAGGTCTATCTATACTATATTTAAAGGAAAATAAAAATATTTAAAAAGCTATTTCGAGTTTTTGTTTGACTTTACCTACAATAGGTACAACGATTTCAACGCAAACGTCGATTTCACATATATTATACATAGTCCTGCATTATTGCAGCTACTAAATCTAAATTTGAAAATTAAAATTAACAAAATTATTACATAAACTTTTTTTATTGATTTTTCTCCTATTGTTTTACAGCCACACGATTAGATAACAAAACAAAAGATATAGTTAATAAAGTTCTTTAAATCTTACATGATTAGAATGACACATGCCAATCCTCGCCGAATAGTGATGGGATGAAAATGTTAAATCGAGGTTTAAGCGAAATTTTTAAATAACTATAGTCTGATCCTTAATCCGAGTCACAAATTGACAAGTGCAACTGTCAATTATACCAAAAAGGGTGACCAGCTACAATAGTGATGTTCGGCAATCGATAGATTTAGATGTTTAGTCGAGCTTAATTTTATTAGGTACCTAATAAAAAAATATATGCATACTTATTGCAATAGGTTTTTATTTTATAATAAGATTAGAGGAATATAATAGCATACTTATTAAAATTGGTCACTACAAAATTATTACAAAAGATGGAAAATGTATTACGAGATTTAGAGAAATTAAAATAAAACATTACAAGTTCTTTTATACATTTTTACACGACTACGGCGAAGCCAAAAGGAAGTGTGTTTGGCAGTCTATGTATGTATGTTCCACCGTAACTTCTAGAATACTGAACCAATTTTTATGAATGAGGTGTCAAAAGATTCGTAATAATACGGCGGGTTACATAGGCATATAGATTTGCAATAAATTTAATACTTTGCCCACTAGTGGGCAAGAATTTACGATGAAAAAAATAAAAGTTTGAAAATGGTGTTGTGTGGGGTATCAAATTCAAGAGTTCAGTGAGAACATTTCAAAAATATATCGTCAGTGGAAAGGATAAAATGCTAAACCGCCAAAATGGCATTCGTGGGAAATCGAGTTTAAATATTTCTTTTTACGAAAAAAAATTATATCTCTGACATTGTTAGAGTTAGAGAGATGTTGTAAAGAGACAAAATATAATTAGTTTTTTTGTCTGAATATTCAGCATAACTGTGCAAAAAACGCCGAAAAGTAAGAAAATCATATTCAGGAAAAAAATGCTAAACTCTATGTACTTTGAAAAACCAATTCATCATAAAATGCTAATATACGGCAAAAGTCTCTTATCCATTCAACGGAAAATACTAATCTTCTTGATTTTATCAAATCGTAATCATGAAACTTTTGCTAAAAATTACCATATCCTAGTAAAAAGCTGCGGGAAAAAAAATCTGTTCTGTTCTGTTTAATTATCATAAATTATTTTTATTTATTTGAAAGCAATTTGATATTCAATAAAGAAAAATATTCAATCTCGACTAACTTAATAGTGAAAACTCGATTCACCTACATCACTATTTATTAAGGACAAAAAACTCGCAACACCGTAATTGTCAGTTGAGTGACTCGGATTAAGGATCAGAGTATAGTAATTACGAAATAGCTTAATGAAGTACGTAATTAATTCTCCATTTCGAGCTCGGTTAAATATTCGCAGGTACTAAAAACCAAAGAGTAGTGACACCGTGCGTCAATTTTTAAAAACAATGAATCTACTAAAAAGCTCTTAAACCTACCAAAACTACTCAATGCAAAAAAAATCTTATAATTACTATTTTCATAGACTTTATGATAATGAAAAAATATCGACTTAAAGAACTCGATTGGTCACATCCTTAATTTTTTTTCGCGATGTTATAACCTTTTTAGAACGTAAAAATATTTAATCTCATAGTATTGGATAAGTATTAAGTGTGTTATTAAGTATTATGTTTTATGTATCTTTACGTTTTATGTCGAAAACATAAATTTTCTTGTATGTATAAATACAGTTCATAATTTTAAAATGGTTATAGTTGTAAAAATTATTATGATTTTTGCTGATGCAAATTACGACACTTATGGGCCGCTAGTATAAAGTTGCTTCGCTACTTTTAGTGACACCTGCCATTCTAATCATGTAAGATTTTAAGAACTATATTTATATTACTGAGTATCTGAAAATGCTTAAATTCGTCCAGAGCGCATGTCATACATTAGCAATTAGAATCAAATGTGCGGTTACACTAAAACACCGCCAGTTACGCGGTCAAAATAAATAAAACAATTGCAGATAAGGTTATTAAAGAAAACGCTTCATTAAACCATTAAACCTAAAACTGACACTGTCACAGGGAGAAATCGAAAGTGAGGCACGATAATGGATGCTTAGATTAAACAACCTTTTCTGCCTCAAGGAACAAGAGAGCTAGATTCGTACAAAAAGTTCTCAAGCCGACAAGACAGTAACTTTGTGGTAACTTCCCTGAATAGACTACTAGCCTGGCTACTTTAAATAAAATCACTCTCTAAGCATTAAATTCCAAAGAAAACTGATCATAATCTCTTAAAATTACAAGTGTTCTAATGTCATCTAATGTGGTTTGTTAAAAGTACGATAACAATGACGCTTTTAAAAAGAAAATTGATATAAAGTATGACTGCGCTTTTCAGAAACCGACTATACTATAAAAGTTCTGAATTGAATTTAGATAGGTATTGTATAATGGTTAAGAGTTTCGATAAGTTATTCAACTTAAATTTTATACAATTAAATAAAAACCACAAAGTACATGTGCTTGTTTAAACAAATAGGCATCTTAATTCTTCTAGTAAATCTATACATATAAATATAATTTATTATACTTATATTACTAATCTAGGTATCATTTAAATCATCGACTTAATTACTAATCGAAATATTCTGTCTTATAAATGCATAAAAAATCCCGTTTATTCTTATTTACGAGTAAGTATCTGTGCAGGCCTCGTGGATAGATAAGAAGACAAGCTAGGAAGCGTGACGACATTCATTTGTCGATATGATTCCACTGCATCAGCAAGTATACAGAGCATACAGAGCTACCAAGTTAGCTGTGAACCAGCCGTTATTGAAACTACGGCCACTAATACGGAAATGTCAAATTCCAGAACTGCTGCGATTGGTATAAATACAATTTTGTATTACTGCTAGCGCCGCCGTTCAGTTCACAGATAAGTTGGTCTGTCTGTAATCCACGAGGTCTGCTGTCAAACCACATGAAAATTATTTTTTTACTTTGGCTTTGACGCACTGTGTGTTCGTGTGCTTGGTCGTGTGTCTACTACGTCGATTGTCAATTTTCTACCATTAACTAATATAAAATAAATAACCTGAAATATTGGGTTGGGAACATCATCTCTTATAGTTTTCATCTTGTTGTGTGTGTAACATTGACCACCGGAAGCATAACGCTAGAATTCTTCTTCGGTTCAATAGAATCTATTGGACAAAAACGTATATTGTCTTTATCGTAACATAGACGGTTGTATAAGTTCATAAAAGTTACGAATCAGTCTAAATTGAAATCTTCGGTTGACTACAAATAAGCGTACCTATTGTACAATAGATAATGTTTATCAACAATAGGTAATGGCAAAAAATTTGCTGAGAGCGGCTAATTCAAGATTACAAATTGATTTTCTAATAACATTCCGTGCATGTTCCTAAACTATTGTATTCAATAATAACAGTAGATTACAAAAATATATTTGCTTTAAGCTATAAATAGTCAAATTAATAAGTACATAATTAAAGAATCGACCAAGTGTGCGTCCGATTTGGCCCTATGAAGAGTTCCGTACCATTTTCTTCATCAGTGGCAAAAAATAACGCTCCCTATATATAGTTTTTTAATTTATTGGGAAATGAACATAGAAGTAGCATGTACTGTAACTAACATAGAACAAAAAGTTAAAAAAAAAGTTTGTAGTACAGGACAACCTCCATTTTAGTTTATTCTAGTATTATAGCGACAAAATCATAGAGGGTTTCTAAAAAAAAGATAATTCTCGGTACTAAGGTCCCTGAGATACAGACGGAAAAACGGACGAAAGAACATTTTTTACCTCATAGTACGGAACCCTAAAAAACACATGACCATTACATCTATCTAAACTTTGAGACTAACAACATAATTTAAATAAAATATGGGATGAAAACTGTGTAAATAAATAAATGCAGGCCTTACTTAAGTAGCTATCTACTTAAGTTATCTAGTTAAAAAATTGAAGAAAGTATATTGCAGTATATAGATATACTCTGTAGATCCTTTCTTCAATTTTTTATGATACTAACTATAAAACGTACATATTCTGTTAACAATATTGTACTCGGCACAAAGGTAGAATAGTGACTACCTGCATAAGTAAATATATTTTTTATAAATTTCTAGAAATTTATCTAACATTATTTTTGTGTCACTTTCTTCGGCCCTTGACCCTTACCTTTACTATAGAATATATCAAGGAATAAACCTGAAACAATTGAAAACGTATTATTGCAAAACAATAAGAAATAAGGTCTGAATATAAGAAATAATTATTGATTAAATGATTTTCAATTTGCAACTCCCAAGAAAGCAACATTTGAAATTAAGCTGGTATTTGAATAGTGTTGTGTTGTTTAAAAAGATATATTAAAATTATACCTACCAGTGAATACTAACACAGCTCCCAACCACTGTCGAGTTAGAAGCACATTTCCGAATACTATAACCGATGCAAGAACTGTAAAGAACTTCCTGGTTGTAGTCACTACAGAGCACGGGAGAGGACCAAATTCCGATACCTGAAATCAGTTTATAATACTTAGCATTAGTGTGTATTTTAGTACAAAGAGGACTTCAATTTTTTTTTACTTGTGATATTAATCAAAGCATTTATTGATCAACACAACACTAATAATTTTACACTTAACAATAAATAATATTTCATTTTATATGAAAATAATATTGACCTTTCGAAGTTCACTACTAGTATGACAATTTACACATTTTGGGTCACACAATTTGGGTCGAGTAGATTTTTATAAATTCAGTATGTAGGTAATTGTTTTAGATCGCAACAGCTACGAGTACAATAATATCAACATATTCGCACATTTTATATTAAACCACAAACAAAAGAGTTAAAGTATCGAAAATAGTTATAAGTTGCACGATGCCACCGGCCGCGACTTCGTACACCCTACTCATTTTATTTATAGTCATATCTTGGAAAACTTATACCAGTATCTTCAAATAACATAGCCTAGGTGTTATTCTGATGTGCAAGCTATAACAATAATTGTAAACAATAAATTGCTTAATGGTTTTTGCGTGAAAGAGTAACAAACATCTATAGGCACAAAAAATTGCATTTATAATATTAGTATGGTCCATACTTGATGTTTATTAATGGCACAATAATAAAATAACAAAACCAAAAACATACACACACACATCAACAATCAACCTTCGCTAAGAAGATGTAAAGCAGGCATTTGCTAAAAGGGTTTAAAACCGATGTAGACTGCACTTACCATGAAAAAGATAAAAAGTTGTCCTAAAGCTCCCATAAGCGCCAAACCAACAAGGAAAATTATGACCTCAGGGTACTGTGATACAAATCCTATGAAACGGAAGATTTCGCCACTCAGCAGTACTCCTATAGACAGGATTATCGATGACCTGAAATATGTTTTTTTTTTTAAAACAATTATTTAGTATATTTGTAGGTAAAGGTAGGTCTTAATCTAAAAACTCACCACAAGTTAGTGTTTAGCATCATCGAGTAGGCAGTAGGTGATGATTCAGCTTTGATCCTTTCCTGTAAATTAATAAGAAAATTATTGTTTAGATAATGTATGATAATTGAAAAGTAAGGATTGTTGGATACTAAAATAATTTATTCCATGACAGAATTAAAGTAGTTTTCCAAATGTATACCTGTACAGCTCCTGTCAGACCATCCATTGTAAGAGAAAGCAGCAGAAGAACTTCTCCAATGCCAAACCCTTGGCTAACAGAGCTGCTTTGCTTCCCATCTTTGTACATAAAGAGGATAACACCCAAAACAATTAAGAAGACAAACAAATACTTCTTCATAGGATATACTTTATGGCCTATAAGAACCCCAAGCAGCATTACAGGAATTGGTTTAGCTGCTTTACCTACAACCTGCAATAATAATAATTGTTTGTCTCATTACTTACGCAGATGACTTTGTATGTTTTATTTATTTAGGATATACTTCATACATTATAATCAATAAGAGAGTTGCTAAAATTATAATTGCATTGCATGTAACTTAATAAACTAAGACTCTGATAGCTTCCAAATCCATGCCAGAATACAGCCCCATAACATTTAATTCAAGTCCGATAGAAAACAATTCAGATATTTAGGAAGTTTGATTACCAAGGATGTGTATAGCAATGGCAAAGAAAGCTTTTAAATGCAAAAAAGTCTTTTTAAAGCCCATTTCTCTAGAAAACTACGTAAATGCCTCATCAAAGAGTACATCTGGAGCTTTGCACTATATGGAAGTGAAACAAGGACCATGCATGGCCCAATGCGGTCGTGGTATATTTGAAATGTGGTGTTGGAGAATAATTAAATGTAGAATTAGGTGGAAGGAAAAGAAAAGACATGGAGAGGATCTGCAATGAGTGAGCGAGAAAAAAGTCATTGTGAATACCAAGAGTATGGCTATTTTAATGATGATAATGATCACTTAATACCTGAGTAGGTATGTGTAAAAGTGTAAATCGAGCCTAATTGGGTAACTGTAAAGCTTGTAAAAGAATTATGAACATACCTGGGTAGGGAAATTGATCCATTGTAATGCCATATTTGAACTAACCATTCCCAAAAGGTAAGTTAAAGCTGAGGAAAAGTAGTAAACTTTCCTAGTGTTATCAGTGTCGTGTTTCCAAGAGAGCTGTAATATAGAATGGTCAAATATTATTACTTTGCGATTATAAATATGATAACTTATTTTAATTCGAAAAAAAGCAGTAAACTTACCATCAGAATTTGTGCAAACGCATAATTCACTATGCATTGAACTAAAACCAAGGACAATGTGCAAGTGAATTTATCATTGTCTCCGTACTTTCCTCGCGTTATTTTCTCTTGTAAAATTCCATAAATAAAATAACAAATAAATATACCGCCGGCATAGAATACAAACTTAAACTCATTTCTAGTTTTGGTCATTTTGAGCAAGGTACCTATTGAAAAATCAATGAAGTAACAGGTAACCTTTGTTAAAACCCAAAAATGTTTTACAGATTCTGAAACCGAGACACGTAATACATTTTTTACTCGGAAACACGCGTCCTAACAAATAATAAAACAACACGTCTCTCGTTTGAGTTTTTTTTTTTTCGATTATCTTTTGGATTGGACAGAGCTGTCAGTTATGCCAATGTTGCCATTTCTAATAGTCACATATCTAATTCACGATTTCAAAATAAAAGTTCTAATTAAACTGTGTCTTACATATTTCTAAACAAATATCATATATTTTAGCTGAAGTTTTCTAATTTGTCAGAAAGATTCATTAGATAAAGCAATAATGATCCAAGATATTTTTTTCGTTGAGAAGTAATGCTGTAATTTTTACTGAAACTGTTTAAATATTTATAAACTGGCAGCCCTTTGTGTCATTGACCTAATGACGTCTTCTATAAATGTCAAATAACAAGGCAATGGTCATAAAGTTTCTTATGCCTCAGATTGTGTGCGTGTGGACGGAGTGAGCCATCAAAATTTTTGCCTAGAAATATGCCTAACTTTTAGTGAAAGTTCTAAAACAATTGTGAAACTAAATATTTTAATTTGTGAAAAGATAGAACAAAAGATATGGCATTAAACATCGGCTCACTCAGTTGAGCAAGCTACCTATGAAAATTAGAGAAAGTATTAATTATTCATATAATATTTATATACCAGGATTTAGTGAAACTTTTGCTAAGTAAATCCTGAAAATTTTAGATCGCCTGGTAACGTAATAAAGTTTTCACAAATGATTTCTTCGGCTCACTCCGTCGAAACGTTTTTTCAACCCCTATTTCTGACGAAAATACTGAAAATTGAAACTGCTACGTAATTGTAAAAGTAAGCTAAGATAATATGAGAATTTGTGAAACACAAAACAAACCACTAACGCGGCAGGTTTTTGTATAATCATTGGTTTCATCGGCTCACTCCGTTGAAACGTTTTTCGTAAGTTAAAAATGTCAATATCTTAAGATTTCTAGCACTATAGAAACTAAAAACTGTCTTAACTTTTAGTGAAAACTTTTCACTAAATATCCACCATACTAATGTTTTATATTCAATGTCTGGTTTAAAAGATATTCAATTGTGTTTATTCTGCATACAAACTTCAGTTTAGGGTGACCACACTGTTTTATAAAAATTGAGGACATTTTTTAAGAAAACAAGTTTGTTTACTTAATCAGCCTTCTTTATTGAACTAGGTAATTCTTTATTAAACTATAAATTTAGACTTATAACTGATCATATTCTTATTAGTGTAAATGTAAGACGTAATTTAAAGTTTCAAATATTTACCTTTTTTAAATGAATTTTAAATGAAATATAACAAAGATGGAATAATTTTGAGTGAATTAATGAAAGTTGTGGCCTGGCACTACAATATTTTGAGACACATTCGTTTTCCTGTTAAAAACGCTAAATCATGGTCAAATAAAAATCTGGAGTTACGAACAAAAAGATAATACTTTTGTGTGTAGATATTTATTTTAATTCGTTCGTCTTATTTTGTATTATTTTGTTTTATTTATAGTATAATAAATGGTATTATAACATCTTTTTGCTTTTAATTTTATCTTTATACTATTAATCAAGCATTACTAACGTCGACCGCTCAAGTTCTATAAACTTTATTACATAATGTTATGTTTTCCCTACTTTAGAAATATTTTTTCCTATACGATTCCTTATACATACCCCCATACACATGAGAATATGACTTCGTTTATTTATAAGTAAAAAACTAATTTAATTAAAGTATCAAAATCATTTTGCTGCATTTTTTCAGAGTTACCATGTAAATGATTTTTAAATTTGCCGCCATTTCCGTGTGCCACGACTCGCTGGCCAGACTCTAAGAATATGATCAGTTATAAGTCTAAATTTATAGTTTAATAAAGAATTACCTAGTTCAATAAAGAAGGCTGATTAAGTAAACAAACTTGTTTTCTTAAAAAATGTCCTCAATTTTTATAAAACAGTGTGGTCACCCTAAACTGAAGTTTGTATGCAGAATAAACACAATTGAATATCTTTTAAACCAGACATTGAATATAAAACATTAGTATGGTGGATATTTAGTGAAAAGTTTTCACTAAAAGTTAAGACAGTTTTTAGTTTCTATAGTGCTAGAAATGTTAAGATATTGACATTTTTAACTTACGAAAAACGTTTCAACGGAGTGAGCCGATGAAACCAATGATTATACAAAAACCTGCCGCGTTAGTGGTTTGTTTTGTGTTTCACAAATTCTCATATTATCTTAGCTTACTTTTACAATTACGTAGCAGTTTCAATTTTCAGTATTTTCGTCAGAAATAGGGGTTGAAAAAACGTTTCGACGGAATGAGCCGAAGAAATCATTTGTGAAAACTTTATTACGTTACCAGGCGATCTAAACTTTTCAGGATTTACTTAGCAAAAGTTTCACTAAATCCTGGTATATAAATATTATATGAATAATTAATACTTTCTCTAATTTTCATAGGTAGCTTGCTCAACTGAGTGAGCCGATGTTTAATGCCATATCTTTTGTTCTATCTTTTCACAAATTAAAATATTTAGTTTCACAATTGTTTTAGAACTTTCACTAAAAGTTAGGCATATTTCTAGGCAAAAATTTTGATGGCTCACTCCGTCCACACGAACACCCTCAGATTTGTATTTCTTTTCATAAAATATTGTATTAATATTTTGATAGATAACTTAAGAAATTTAAGGCAGTGGAAATTATATTTGTTTAATTATAATAATGATTGTTATATAGAAAGGATGCTGCGAATTGCGTTAGAAATAAATTTAAATATTTTATATTGAAACATACTACGTAAAACGAAACGTAAGTTGATGTATAATTTAGTTTGCACGTGTTAACTTGAGACCGGAATAGTATCCGGTCGTCTACACAAAGGGGCTCTACTTGTCACTTGCTGATTATACTGGTCATTTCCCGTGTTTAATTAATAAGCGACTCTATATTGTAGTCTTAAAGTTTTACTTTAGAAGTGTCTTCTTGTGGCATGAATGGATGAATGAATGGCCTTCGTTTTCAAAAAAATGTTAGAGCTATGTTGTAGAATATGTACGTAAAAGGTTATTTTATTGTTTGTTATGAATTTCTGCTTGATTTAATAGGATAATTTTCGTTATAGTTTCAACAATATCAAAATAAACTGTACACAAGCAGGCGTAAATATCATAGAGTTTATTTAAATGTACAAAGTTTTGTTAAAAGTGCAATTTAAAGTTTTGTTTGCTTAGTTTCCAATACAATTAAGACTTGCGCTTGAGTTTTATTGCTGTTGCGTGTATTCAACGTGACCTAATGAGGTAAGGTGTGGTGTTTATGATATTTACTTACTTTATATTAGAATGTACAAAGTCTTGTATATTTTTGTATTACTTACCTACTTGGTACCTTGTTTACTTACCGCCAAATTCAATTTTAGTCGTCTGTTGGTTGGTTTTACCAGTTTTACTGAGTTTTAATAGGTACTTATCTACGTACCTATAGAGTTATCAAATATGAGTCATCACTCATCATCATAAATTGTATAGTTATAGGTACAAAGTTTCTATTCTGTACTATATTTGCTCTATTGTAACCTTTTCCATTAAATTTATTTATTCGAGGGATTGCTAGTTGATACCTTTGGTTAGTACTTAGATCCCCCTTTAGTCGAAATCACAATATGTATAAGTACCTACGTAGTACCTATAAATTAATTATGATAATATCTAAGTACCTACCTATTTACTTCATTATCTTCAAAAGCTTATGTAGAGCCAATATATCTTTCGAAAGAAATACCTACTTAATGAAATGGGTTTAGGTAATTTGAAAAGTTATTTTTTGATGTGATGGTGCATAGATTTAGGCATTTTATAGGTACCTACCTATTTTAGAAACACGATTAATGTGTGTGCAGCGAACCTTGTACCGCCTGCAACCTATTCTTTTTATTCGCTAACGCAAAGATATAAAAATAATTTATATAAGAAATAAAATACAATTTAAAATATAATACCAACATAAATGCATAGGTATGCATTTATGTATTATTCAAAAAATAACTTTTCAAATTACCTAGATGCCTACATATCTACTTGTTAATACTAAACGTGACCACAGTGGAAGTAAATACAAGAGTGTTATATTTATACCTATTGATGTTAACCAGGATCAACGAGGTTATACCTTGGTATTTGATACCTCGGCTAAATACCTAGCTACCTCCTCTTAAGTATATACATTTTTTTACGTCATTTATAGAAAAATAACGTAGCTACTTACCTATGCAGTCTCTATCTATAGAAAAGTATATATGGTAAGGACCAGTAACAGACATAAAAAGTTAGTTACCGTTGCATTTGGGTATGTATATTATGTTACCAACGCAACAGTGTCGACTTTTAGGTAATTACTTAGTTTTCTGTAACTTACCTTGCTTAAAACCACGCCTTTAACATACCTACGGACGGACGTTATATCTACAAATCCTGATAACAGATACAAGAGTCCACTTTGTGCATTATCTTCTGTTATCAGCAACAGAATTGATGTAAGTTGGTCGATAGGTAACTATTGAACATTCTTACATACATCGGCAATTCGGCTAATATTTTTAAAATGAAAGATCTCCATATAATCAAACTGATAGCTAATTATACCTACATAAATCGAAGGACCAGTGCACTTTCAACGTATAGTTAGATTATAGATAAAATAACTGCTTAAGTAGCAGTATTTTTTCTGGATGTTGAGACAAAAATGCAGTCTAAACGCTCGATTGATTGGTTATAAAGTTTTGTGTGACTACATTTTAAGTAGGTGCCTACTTACCTACTTATTGACTCCATTCTGAACCATAACTTAACGTTTTACCATAATTCGAATTTTCTTTATATTTCAGATAAAATGTACGTTAGAACGAAACAGAAAAATGGCCGAAGAACATAAAAAAAGATCGAGTAGTTTTCGTAAATTATTTCCAAGTTTATTTTTCTCTCACAAACTTAAAACTAAGACCAGCGAAGGTAAAGAAACTCATTCTCGGTTAAAAAAAACATCAGATACTAGCCTAGGAAGCTCGAATAGTAATTTTTATCAGACACCTCGGTCAGCTAAAAGATCGGAAAAAAACAACAAACATCAAAATGATAGCCTTTATGAAAATCTAACGCTAAACAGGTCATTGCATGATGTCGAAATACAAGGTAGTGACGCACCGAGCAATCACTCATCAAGTAGCACATTAGTATCGGAAAGTTTGAGAGGCACAACGAACAATGCTGAGCAATATTCAAGAAATTTTAACCAAAGCAAAGATAATTGCATGCTAGCTGCACGGCCACAAGTTCCACCTAAGCCGTTAGAAGCAGCGCAACCCCAGGCCCTATCTAGTAATAGTTCTCATTATCCGGACGTATACTATCATTCGCTGGAAAAAATAAACGATCGATTAACTCCATTCGATGAAGCCGAATTATACAAGGCCTCACGTGAAAATCAACCGGCGTCAGTTAGTGCAGAAATAAAGAAAGTGAGCACGACGTTTTTAATATCACCCAAAAAAGAGGCTGAGGTGCGGACTATACAACCGACTCGAGCTCGAAGTTTTTCATTTAATAAAGACAAAAATGGATCAATGAAAACATCAGTGACTGTTTCCAAATATGATTTGAAAGACGAAAAACCGTACAATTATTCAGCTCCAACATCTCCTACGCCTATAAATCATAAAATACCAAGCATGCCGACAACAGTCTCACCATATGAACGTGTTCGGAAAACTCTAATTGAAGCTGAAGAGAAGAAAAACTCACTGAATCGTTTAGCTGCCAGCAAAACAACTCCTACGTCTTATTTAGAAACCGGAAAAGGAATTCCTGGAAATACGATAAAAGACAATGAGAAAGAAAAAACTCGACAAAAAGTAGAAGCATTTTACTGGCAAAAACTGAAGGAGTTGAAACAAAAGGAAGATGAATATTTTTTGAGACAATCTGTAAAAAGTTCGCGAATTAATTCTGCTAATTCTGACGTATATTATGTATCAAATTGTAGTACACCCAATTCTTTAGTGAATGAGCAAAGAAGTTTTAGTCTACCTCGTGGACATAATCTTAACAGTTACAGTGCAATGCAAGCTATTTATACTTCACCGACTTTTGTCCGAGGATCATCCGGAAGAAGGAGTGACACTTTTATATCAACCCGTATTTCGGGAGGTGATCCCGATATTGTATATAGGCATCCAGAAAAAAATATGGTGACTTCTCCAATATCTTATCAACCAAGACGCAATACAGGGGATGTACAATACATGAGACAGCTTTCAAATAGAATGAGCTTTGGTAAAAAATCTGTAAATAAAACGATGCCAGCTAACAGGCAAGAGAATTTAAATGAGATGATATCACTACAAGAACGTATAAGTGTGTCAAAAGAACCAGCGAGAGCTCCACCCAGACCACCGGCACGTACTACAAGCATAAGAAATAGTAATATAATTGAAGTAAATAAAAAGATCCATGAAATTAGAAAGAGTAATATCGGATATTCAGAGTCTGAAAGCGGTTCCGAGGCCGGTGAAGTGCAAAGAATCCTGCGCAATGCAACACAGAAAGGTTCGTTCTTATTTTATTTTATATATTTTGATCCTTGTTATCGTGTTAATTAACTTTGCGATTCCAATTCTTGTGACCTTATGACCTTTTGACCCACGTGAATTCGTCAAATATTAAATAAATTGTATCAGTCTGGAGGCGGGAATAATAGGTAGATTAAATGCCCAATTCTATAGTATTATATAGGTAGGTACCTATTCACGACAAATTCTTGCCTCAGAAGCTGAATATTATAAAGTGTCACGACGGAATATGACACAGTTTGTTTACTTATGTTGTTAATAGAAGTTTGCAGAGATACAAATTTGAGAGACCATAGAATAGATTAGGTAACTAATAGATTAGGACATGATTAAGAGGACAAGTAAAATAAAAAATAGTGTTCTTGAGTTACTTACATGAACGAACTGGTTTATTCGTGCTAGGTAGATAAGTACTTCGGAGATTAACGAAGCACAAAAGAGATTCTGCGAATAATTGATAAGCAACTACTTACTTAAGTAAGTAGGCGTATTATGTGAGTCAGGCTTTTATTGCGTAAAAATAAAAGGAATTTGTGTAAAGGTGTCTCTCTGGGGTTCACATCAGCCGCTTGGTGCATTTTGAATGAAATATAAGTAGGGTAGTAGAGGGGTGCTGGGATGTTTGGTGGTCGGGGGTGAGTCCGACGGGGACCGACACAGGGTGCGGGCGGCGAGGTCGGTTGGTGGCGCTGCGGCTGCGGCACTTCTAACTACACATAGTACACTCCCATCCCACTCCCGCCGTGCCAACTTTCATTGTAACGCCTTCGCATATTTTAGTAAAGACGTTCGCCCCCGTGAACTACCGCGGATATAAATAGATATTATTTGTAAAAGACTCATTGACCACGAGTGATGTGTTGTGATTTCTGTGAAGATTTTGTGCACACTGTGATAAGTGTCGAAATGAAATTATGTGGGTATACCAGTAAAAAAAAATCATAGTGCAATATGTCAAGCCGATGGCAATAATATAATCCTTAAACATAAGAAAGAATAAGACATATTTAGAAGCATTTAACAAATTTAATTAAAGTTGTATAGTTGTTGGTTGGAGCACCATTATACGACTTGGGAAAGCGGCGCCCTGTAATAATGGCGTAGCTAGCTTTGGGTAAAAATAAGTAAATGATTTCATGGTAGTACCGATAATGCGGTCAGGTGTTTCAGAAACGTCTATGTGTAAACATTTTCCCTCATATGATTCATAAGTAATTAATAAGCTTTAAGACATTGCCACATGTTTGGGTACATGCTAATTACGAGTAGGATAAAAGCGACCCGCCCTGTTTATATTTGGGATCTTACTTAGATATCAATATGCAGATTCATTTAGATTATCTTTAAAAACCGAATATTATTTTCGTAAGCAGAAATTATTATTTGAAGCACTTTTTATAAAAAATGGTAGTAAAAGAAAATAAATTAAAAATAATTTAACAAAACTTAAAGAGTTAGAGTTTTCAACGAAGGCTATCTGAATGTAATACTACTGATGTGTAAATAATAAAAATTAATTATTTTTGAGACATAATATGCATGGTCTTTTTTGATGTTTCAGTATGAACCTAAAATAAATACCTTCATAAAAATACGTTTATGTACCTACCTAAATAAGTACGAAAAAGTAATTATTGACTTAAAAAACTTATTAAACTAAAATACTTATTTAAGGAAGAAGGTTTGATTACCCCTAAAGAAGCGGATTTTCGTGAAAAGGATTACATAGAATAAATACTGGCCAAGTTTATGTCAGACTGGTGCAACGAGGATTCCGCATAAACATTTAGTTTGGTACAAAATACTCGCTTCCGTTCATCGAACCGTACAGATTTGTCTCCAAAACAATTCACGAATTTTACGATACAATCTTTACATACTCGATTGACATATTAAGTTGCGGTTAGCTTGCTGACTATGAATAATTAAACAAATTATAATAACAAATATTAAAATCAGAAACTTTTAAAAAATTCTTTTCGGAAAAACGTCATATTATTCAAAACATACGTAACCTTTTCTAATTCCGTGTATCGGACCTATCACGGTTCATGGGAGTTTTCGAGTAGAGTAGTTAGTAGATACATATGTTTTAAGTCTTTGGACACGGAATCCAAAAACGAGCATGAGATCTAAGGTAGACTTACAGGACCGAGTGGAAATAATCGGAGTCCAATAGTGGACTTAATACTTGACTCCAGGTATTGGGGGTTCAGTATTGGGTAGGTAGTTTATATACTTCAATAAAGACTACCAACTTTTGTATTGAGGTTGAAGGCGGATTGGTGATTGATTTATCTTTCTGTCTCTAAATGATTACAAACTTAGTTAACAATTACAGACTGATTGCATAGTAGTCATATTATTCGGAACTTTTCAAGACATTGTCATTAGCTGGGGTACTCTTTAATTTCAAAAGATAGTATAAATAATAAATAGAATGAATCAACTTTTGAGCTACCAAGGATAGATAGGTCTATTGAATTTGTATTAGCTTTACTATGTGCCACACCTTGAAGTTTTAGCATTTTAAGTATCAGTTTAACGTTACACATACATATTACCTATGTATTAAGTTTGCATACTCACAATTCAACACAATTCTTTATCAGAACCTATTTGATATTGAATACAATTTGTAGAACCTGCTAGAATTTAATGATATTCACATCAGCTTTGATGTGTCAGCAAAGTGAAGGCTTGGAAATACCGGTATTTAATTTACGGTGACAGTGAAGCATGTAGCTGTAGTGCAAAACAAATAGCCGGAGAGCGTGCGCGCGCTGCGCTGTATGGGGTGGCTCTCTGAACATTGATCGACAAAGGCGCCGCCCGGAAGCCACCCCCGCGCCTGTGCGGCACCGCATCGCGTCCACAGAGTACGCTATATACTTCTACCTCTTTCCATTACAAATGTCAAAATGAAATTTGAAGTTTAGTAATTGTGTGGACGTCAAAAGACGCAGTAGGTCCCCCAACCTGCGCGAGTTTCCATTTAGCCGGAAACAGCATTCAGCGTTATCAAATTATATTCATGGTCATTGTATAAACGTTAGATAAAAAATCTAAAATATAGCAGATAGACCCGCGTCTCTCCATCAAAATAGCATCCAAAAAGTTTTATAAGTCGATCAAAACTTTTTGAACTTGTAATGTTTGTTTTGTACTTTAGTAATTGATGGGTGTGGTTTTGCTGCAATCACTTCAGTGGCGCATGTATTCTAATAACCTCCAGTTCAGCGGCGTCTAGCGACGTGTCGCTAGAGGGCCTCATTGTTAAGGTTAACCTCCGGGAGAGCGCCCTCCCTCGGCGCACTGCGATACATTGCGAGCCCTGCGAACTGAAACTGCATTTATTGTAACATAATGTCACTTGCCTGTACCAGATTGTTCTGTGAGCGTACAGATGTCGCTCTTGCTAATGCGACTCTTTTAAAAATTGTAATTACAATGTTTACTTTTTCGTACTTATTTATCTCTACTTTTGCCCGCACAGTTTGATCCAAATTCAAAGATCCAAACTTTTATTACAACTCTTCCCAATTCTCTACTTTTTAAGTTGCTTCCTGTAAAGATTATCTTGATAAAAGTCTATCTCGTTAACTAATTACTTTGTTTGCGTCTTTTAATTATAAGAATATTGTTATTTTTACTAAAATATAAAACAAAAGAAGATAAAAAAATGTAAAGTTAATCTCTTCAAAATTATATGAAAAGGCTTGTTAATATAAAAAGGATTGTTGAATGTCTTCGATATACTGTTATAGAATAAAAGCCTTGGTATTTTTCACAAAAAATGAGTAGGTACCAGTGGGTACAGTATTCTACCATAGACTGTTTAATAAGTTCAATAAAATTGTCCTGTCAAAGTAATAGGTACTTTTAAGACTCAAATACAGTTTTTCCATTTTTAAGAACCTTAATAAAAGTTATAGTAGTTGTAAAAAAGTTGGGTAAAAAACACACAAGCTTTATTAATACTCATCACCCTTGCTTGGTGAGGTAACACGATTTTTATGGTGGTCCGTCGATTGACGACTAAAAGGAAAATTTGGATTCCTCGTGTCGTGGGGTATCCGAATCACCCCCATGTATGTTCCGCGATTTTTTACGGTTTTCGAGTTATGACGTGTTTTCTGATTTTTTGACATTTTTCAACCAACCACCCTAAAAAGGTTCGTAGAAAAAAAGTACAACACTTTTTCATAATTTTAGTTTTGCATCAGATGCTTCATGACCCTTACTTTTATGCATAAAATATTCAGCTTCGTAACTTTAATGAAAGTTGGGGAAATGTAAGTCGGAAGAGGAAAAATTGTATTGACTGAAAAATAATCGAAATCTTCAAACTTAAATTAATAGGTTAAAATGATGACTTCATGGATTTTAAGCTAGCTTAAAAACTGTACCAACTTCTCAGCTTTCATAATCATCGAAAAACATTGGTACTTAATGGGGTACTTTTGCTAGAATGAGCCGTTAAAGAGAGCAAGGTGGAAAAATGTCAAAATTGGACGTTTGAGTAATCTATTAATTTAAGTTTGAAGATTTCAATTATTAATCAGTCAATACAATTTTTCCTCTTCCGACCTACATTTCCCCAACTTTTACTAAAGTTACGAAGCTGAATATTTTATGCATAAAAGTACGGGTCATGAAGCATCTGATGCAAAACTAAAATTATGAAAAAGTTTTGTACTTTTTTTTCTACGAACCTTTTTAGGATGGTTGGTTGAAAAATCTCAAAAAATCAGAAAACACGTCATAACTCGGAAACCGTAAAAAAATCGCGGAACATACATGGGGGTGATTCGGATACCCCACGACACGAGGAATCCAAATTTTCCTTTTGGACGTCAATCGACGGGCCACCCTGTATATTGTCATCTAAGCACTTTTAGATGAGATGCACGACTTTCATTCTCTTCACTTTGTTTTTAACACACTATAGATTAGTTGTTTAAAGGTACATAGCTACTAGACACAGGTCTCGTCTTTATTTCTGGTCACTAACAGTAGGTAAGTATATGGAAGGAATGTGGGTCGAAGACCGTAACAATACTTTTAAAGATACTACCTACCTGCTTGTATGTTCCCAAAATTTTGTACGAGGCAAAAGAATCAACATACGTACCTTCCTACTTAAAAAGGTAATATTGAAAAATATTTTCCCATTTTTTTCATAAGGCCTTATTATCTTATGGTTTTTTTAATATTATCTTATGATATGCAAATACAGGGTGGCCCGTCGATTGACGTCCAAAAGAAAAAAATGGATTTCTTGTGTGGTGGTGTATCCGAATCACCTATGAACTTGGTTGCGATACAGTTGTGCTGCTTCAAAGCCGTTACCTTCCTTGTGCACCCCCGTAGAAATGATGCATATCTGCACAATTTTCTCAAGGTGTAGGTAACTGATTTCTTAGAGGTCCTCCGAAACCCCCAAATGTGTCAATCTTGGCTCCTTTTTTGTACTTTTCCGTAAGATAACACTGTCTTTAAACCTACTGAGGTTTAGGTGATCATAAAATATGAAAAAAAAAAGAATTACTCAAACGTCCAATTCTAATATTTTTCCACCTTGCTCTTTTTAAAGGCTAATTGTAGCAAAAGTAGCCGCATTAAATACCATGTTTTAAAGAAGTTGGCGCATTTTTTAAACTAGCTTAGAATCCATGAAGTCGTCATTTTAAGTTATTAATTTAAGTTTGAAGATTTCGATTATTATTCAGTCAATACAATTTTTCCTCTCCCGACCTACATTTCCCCAACTTTTATGAAAGTTACGAAGCTGAATATTTTATGCATAAAAGTAGGGGTCATGAAGAATCTGATGCAAAAATAAAATTATAAAAATGTGTTTTACGGGGTATGTACTTATCGAACTATTTGACATACCTTCCTACCTTCCCGCAGTTACTTATTATCTAATTGGAACGAAGATGGACGCAAGTTGTAAGAGTTACAATAAATGCAATACGGTGCCTTAAAATAATCATCAAAATGCAATAAAAACACCCATTCCGGTACTTACCAGTCTAGAACTTTCTGCATCATAGACTTTGTTGTGAAGATGGAACATTTACCGTATTCTTGAAACCTGAAATATTATGTATTTTATGTTATAAATATATCTTTTACTTTTAAAGTAAGAACTGGTAATATAGGATTTTGCAGGTTTATCCACATTTAAAGCAAAATGTTTTGCATGAAAGACTTACGCAGTTTTTAAAATTGGTTACATGTTATTAATTTACATGGTCAATATTGATGATGAGAACTAACGGCCATCTCGCTACAATTTTTGCAGGTAAAACTCGTAGGTACAATGGATTAGAATCTGACTGAGCACGCAAGATTGCATAATTAGGTAGGTACGCGAAATAAAAAGAATCGTAGTTTATTTGCGTATACGTAATTTTTACGTACCTTGTAGCAAACGTCTTTGATAAAAAAAATATACCTACCTACCGCTAAAGTTACGAGTATAGTATCTAAGTATTCCTTTTCTTCATGACTTGTGTCCAGCCATTCGTTTCTCGTGTCACTGTGTCACCCACCTGAAATAGTTGTATTTGTTTCAAATTACCTACTTCAAAGGTGACCGGAGTGACATGAATAAATTAACTTAATATTCTCATGATGATTTCTTAAATTTTTTGTTTACTGGAATAACAACTGTATGGAAAACAGTAGTTAGGTATTCACTTGACGGTCTACTTTTTCATAGATCATTGATATGTAATTCTTAAATTTAGTAGCTCTTAAATTCTTAACAAAAAAAACAACTTACTGAAATACATAATCAATACACTGATTGAACAATTCACGAAACTTAGCATCACACAAATACTTAGAGCTACAAACATACGAATAGGCAAGGGTAAAGTAAACACATCACATTTTGACATAAAACATTTATTAGCATTCACGTGATCAACTTCAAGTTGCTTAACAGTAGTGTACTTGTAGTTGTCTTCATTAGGTAAGTAGTCCTTTGAAAAATTAGTAAGTAGAATACTTATTTACCTATCTTTAATTGAGCGCTACATAAAGTAGATGCCAAGTGCTGGTTATCTCAAGCTTTCCACGTGAAGACGCATAGAGTACACAGTAGCCGAAGTAACAGCCAAATGACAAAAGATGCACAATGCAGGGCATGGAAGTACGAACAGGTACCTACTTACATACTTTAGTTTTCCTTAGTAGTTGAGTAATTAACATAGTAACAAATTATCAATACAATACTTTTTTCATATGGCTAGTGGTAGTTTGTTTTAACAAGCGGGAAATTCAGACAATTAGGAGACGACAATTGGAAAGACATGAATGAAAAATAAAATACAATGACTAAAACAGAAAATAACAGTTCCATGCTAACTTAGGAGTTTAAATATTTGAACTTATAAAACCATTGAAAATGCATCACATAGTTCTTCATAAGCGTTGCGCAATGAAAAAAGTCCTTAAACATTAGTTTATAGACTTAATACTTTTTAAATAAGTTCCTTATGCCGAGCAACGTTTATGAATACTGATAAAAACAGTCAGGAAAACACTTATCAACCACATAAAGATGATTACCACAATTTATGATGATTCAAACGACGGTATTAAACACAATTTCTTCTTTTTGATCAGGTTTTATATTTCAATAAACTTTTTTAAGTGCTTTTCCTTATTTTGTAGTAAAATTTCCAAACGTAACAATAAAAAAACAAATTGAATGAAAAAAATTAAATTAAAAATTTAAAAAACCCCCGAGTATAAAAAGTAACAAATAAAATAAGTAGTATTTTGTCAACTGAACATCGCTCAATATTTCATACAAATTGACAACTTTCATACAAACTTCATTTCGTCGGGGGATCGCATTCTAAGTATTTTCCTTACGAATATTTTATTATTAGAATTAAAACATTTCACAGGTATTTTTTAAATTTCGAGATCACATTATGATTATTTATGATACGCGTAGGTACCTACCTAGTAGACTAAGCTATAGTTACTTAACGGTCCCCTGACAAAATGAAGTTTGTACCTATGAAAGTTGACAATTTGTATATTGAATCTACAATCCTATCAAAGCCGACAAGAGCTGATGACCTTGAAATGGCTGAACCGATTTGCATATTATACTTATATCTAAGAACACTCCCAGGTATTCCAGCTTTAAATTAAAAAAAAAACCGCATCCAAA
This sequence comes from Anarsia innoxiella, assembly GCA_947563765.1. Classification (NCBI taxonomy): domain Eukaryota; kingdom Metazoa; phylum Arthropoda; class Insecta; order Lepidoptera; family Gelechiidae; genus Anarsia; species Anarsia innoxiella. The sequence continues at coordinate 8,641,993 of OX387390.1, forward strand.
TCCGTCCATACGTTTAGGAGCTGTGCCACAGACAGACATCGACGTCAAACTTATAACACCCCTCTTTTGGCGTCGGGGGTTAAAAAGAACTGCCGCCGTCGCGATAGAGTTGAATCGCTCGATCCGGGTCCGCAAAGCAAACTCGTGCATCCCCTGACCACTTGCTGAGCACTGAAAGTTCTCCCCGCTTGCAGTACCCCCGCGCACTTCTCTTTGTACATCCAGGTATTAAAAACTGCAAAGCGCATGATTGCAATACCGCCCAATCACGGCGAGTGTACAGGTTTCCATGAAATACTCGATATTATGCTGTTAAAGCAGTTTGAAACACAAATCGGTAGCATCTGCCTAAGGTACCGACTGCAATACGAATAACAAAATTAAATCTTTCTATAGGATAATAAGTTTTTTTATCAACTAAGCGAGCTTTGTGTCGTATAATTTTCAGATTGCATCAACTAGGTGTAAAAAGTATAATGTGCAAGTTTTTTAGGCAAAACTAAATAAGTGCTCTGTAAAGTGCATAATATATCTCAGACGTAAGTATAGCCTGTTTAAAACTTTTTTTAATTATGTTACCATGAGAAACATAATCTACTTATTTAAAAACAAACAAAGTTATCTAAGTTTGATCCCAAAACATTTTAAAAAAATCTTTCTTATTATTTAAGTATATAATGCAAGAGAAATAATAAATAACGTAAATATTGATTTTCAGCATTTAATTTTAATTGCTTTAATTATGAAATTAAAAGAAGCAGGAATTGAAGTTTACATTTTACATATCTAATTTTTTATAGTAATTAGTGCTCTACATTTTCCATGAATACGAACTGTGTTTGTAGATTTTTTAAAAGACATTTAACAGAAATGAAATTAGCAGTCATTTAATATTTACAAAAAGACAGTGAACTCTATTATGCAATGTGTTCCAACAATCAATCCTCGTGTAGATAGAGTTAGAAGTATCCCAAAATGTTGTTCGTTATGACGCTAACTGTGGTGTGAAGATAAATGACAATGCTCAGCCGGTGGAAGAGTAAAGACAAGTCAGACAAGACTAGCAAATCATCAGGTTCCAGCGGCAAGAAGAAAAGGAAAGGAAGAGATAATGGTTCGTTGCTTCCGTCTTCAATTATATTTTACTATAGTACCTAAGCGAATAGAGTATGTTTCCACATAAAATACGGTACCTACCTATTATTTATATTATACTTAAGGCAACTACGATTACAGCAAAACATCGTTTTTATAATTTTATAATATTGAATGGGTCATATAAATTAGGTGCAGACGGAACCTTTGTTCCCCAGCTGATTTGTTTAACCAATTTAGGTCTGTTCTTTAATATTACTAGACTGTTATTTTTCATAATTAGTTAATACCACATAGTAAATTTATGTGATAAATATTTTAAAAGAATAATTTGTTTCAGAAGAAGACTGGCACGGAGATAGTACTCGCATCGATGGTAAGTGTGTTATACGTAGGTATTGTTAAATTTAAATGAGTGTACTAAAAGTCTTCGAGAGTGGGGCAAGAACTTAGAAGATTGATGTGAAAGGTCTAAGTTTAATAAATACACGCCAAGTAAGGGATATTCCCCTTCTCCCCCACCGCCGGCTCTTATCGCATCTTCGTGGACTTTTAGTACGTTCAGTTAGGATACTGAAAAGAATAAATAGTACAACGTTTAAAGCCAGCTTTTGAATCCCCGATTTAAGGTAAGATACGGCAAGACGGCAACAAGGAGGTTGTAATTTTTAATTTAAAAAAAGTTTTTGTTATTGGCATACCGATAAAGTATTTTAATTAAAATAGCATTGACCGGGACGACCCTTAAAGCTCGGTACTCACATACGGTATTACTCGATAGTTTAACATTGAAGTCGAGTAAAACTATCGAGTCATACAGTATGTGAGAGCCAGTCCCAGTCCTACAAGTACCTACATATAAACGCCCTACAGACCTAGAAAAACGACGCATAGGTACTATTTATTAATCTGTGAGAGGCGCCGCCGTTCGCATTAATTCTTAAATACAAACGTAAGCGCAAAAAATAGACTATTTAGTGAATATCTCTTTATCGAATAAAACTGAACCGATGAAATCAGTTTATAACAACTAAAATAACTTCAATATCGGGGTTTAGGAACAAATGTAGTTAACTACGGGTTCGACTACGGGATATTTTTAAAGCAGAGCACGAGGTTTATACAAACTGAGCGTATTAATGTGTTTGTTTTACATAGAGAATCGGTCAGCGGCGATGTACCTACCTACTATGAGCAATTGCCCGCTGCCCTCCTCTCTTTTAAGAAATCTGGGTTATTTGACCAAACTTATCTTGCCTTTACGTCTTCATGTCTATTTCAAATTAAGTAAAAGGCCAATATTTTAGATGAACGGAAGCTTACTCAGGTAAATTTAATTTAAATAGATTTTCTTGTAGCTGCTTGCATTAGCTTCCTTATAGTTTCGCCTAATGATATCTTTCGAGATTAGTCTGGTTTTAAGATACGGTATTTTTCTTTTATAACTTTTTGGGCACAAATTTGATCGAATCAACGACTATGGACGACCCCTTGCATTACATTTTTCTGTAGGTTTTTAGTTAGCTTTGCGCACCTCTATTAAAAGTTATACTTTATCCTACTAAGTTGGTCGTCTTGTCTAGACACTTCGGTAGGTAGGTAGAAGCTCTACAATAATTAATAATAATTAAATTAATCGTAGCCAGTCATTTTAAATTTTATTCCAAATTATTAAGGAAAAAGCCTCTAAAGTTTTACCTCTGTTATTAATTTATCATTAATATCAAGATTGTAGTACCATATCACTGGAATTTCCATGTACTCGTACCTACCTCACTTATAAATAAAGCAAAAAATAATTCATTATTTTCACCCACTAGTTAGTTAGTCGCGTGAACCAAAACATACACAGCTTCCCTAATCGATAAGAGCCAACTCGAAGGAGATTCTGCAGGGGCTAGAGCAGATCGGGAGAGGTGAGGAGCAAGTTTCGAGTACCTCAATACTAACCCCAATTCGAAAACTCAAATTTATTGTCATCTTCTTTTTACATGTGAAATTTGGTATGTAAGGAAGAGAGACGTAATATTGCACTATTTATAACGTTTGGGTGTGAGTGCGCGCTATATTCTACGTAGTTGCTATTTCTACAGCAAATGCAGCGGGCGTACGTTCGGCCGCCCGCCCTCGCGTTATATATTCACTCCATTCCATATTTATTTGATTTACTCTTAATAGTTTCATATTTTATTTTGCATACTTAAGCAGCTTATCGTTGTTTATTTACTAATCAAGTTAAACAAAATGGGAAACGCTTTGACCGTAAGTTCTGTCCGCATAGCATTAGTAAAACTCATTCTTTATTTTTGTTTTCATCCATCATAATTTGTCTTTTTAGAAGATGGCTCAAAGATCATCAGGCCCTATGTCAAAATTTGGTTTTTATGAAATGTACGGATGTTTTTGTTGTAAAGTGCAAAAACGTTATAATGTCGAGTTTGAGATACGGCCAGCTTTATCGCCGGCTATAACAAGTGCTGATCTTACCACCTATAACCGCAGTTCTTCTTCAAACCCGTCGTCCTCCGTTTCTTCGGGCACGTACGTGAATCTTCGCGTGGAATCTGACTCATGCGAATTACACGGGAGGCAAGCTGAGCTTCGTAAGTCGCGTGGATTTTTATAATAAAGCTAGCGTATTATTTCATTAATAAAAAACTTAAGTCATCTACCTGACTTGTCTATTTATTTTTGTTAAAAATAAACAATAAGCACATAAGTAAGAAATTTTGTTGTAGGCACCTAAGGTAAGCTTAGTATCTTCACAAAATATGCACTAATTTACGATTAAATCCACGTAATGACCCAGTACCAGTACCTATGGTATAGCCGAAGTTTATAAAACTCGTAAATACATCATTCATGATATGTCAATAATTAATAAAAGAATTCAATTAGTCATTTTTAAACAAGACAAAATGAACTCATCATTTCGCTAATGCCTGTCTGTGCTCATAATTGAAATAACCTCACATCAGTCTAGCAATTAAACAGCTCTGAATAGGTAGGTAGGTATAATAATCAAGTCTTTAAAACTAGGTACAATGTGTGTGCTTTGTAAAAGCATATTAGGTTTCGAAATTAAATTGTAAAGCCTAATTGACTGCCTAATTTGATATTATAAACTTTTTTACACAGAATAATAAATAGTACTTACAGCGTCTAATGAGAGGAGAACGGTACCTACCGGACGGGACAGCTGCGGACGGCGGATTCATAACAGCAAACTCAATAATTGGATAGGTACCTAAAGCGTAATATTTGCTCTTTTTAAGGGAAATTGTTAAAAGTATATTGAACGCAGGTGGACTGTCGGACGGTGAGGCTAGCCGCGGACCGACGCGCGGTCGCAGCTCCCGCCGCGATGACCCGCGCCGACACACACTGGCCGGCAATCATCTGTACGTGCACCCCCACCATCCCTCGCAGCTCAATTCACTTGACATCGAGGTAACTAACTACCGCATAACTGAAACAAAAAGTCCTAATGGCTTAGCGTAGGTGGCCAAAAACTGCACATTACACCTACACATACAACGCGTTCCTGTATAGGATTCCACAAAATTTAGTAATCTACGTACTCGTTTAATTTTATTTATTGCCCCCTTATTTGCCCTTTTTTTAACTTTATTTTCTGTTTTTGTTTTCGTACCTTCAAACCTCTCTATTGTTTATCTTCAGCCGTACGGACAACATGACACCATGATTGCTCCAGAATACGCGACTGTCACCAAGTACCGTGACATGAAGCCGAATCGAATATTAGATCCTCGCATGAGAAAGGTATACAGGAATCTGTGGAAGTGAACAATGTCACGTAACCGAACAAGTATTTGCTAAGTAAAGTTTTAGTAGCACGCCTTACTGACCCATTCAAACAAAAAACTCGTTATAATGAAATATACCCTAATTACCTTCCCTCAAATTAATGGTGTTCTAATTCGTGACAATGTTCCTATTAAGATTCTTATGGTCGTGCATGATCTTGTCAAATTTTCATTCTCATGCGATCTTTTGATATAATTTTTAAGCTGTAATACAATATTATTAATTTACTTCCATTTTGGGTTTTACAACACTTATTGCGTTTATTATAATATAACAGACTTATCTAATCCAATAATGTAACACCCGTCGCAAAATTCATTTATTTCTATGAATCAATATACCGTATATACACGTTGTACTGCTTTGATGTTCCACTTTGATATTTTTTAATTCACTTGCACTATGCATTACGTCACTGAGTTTGAGTAGGTAGGTTATCATAGCATTGGAGGCGTGGCGGCAACCGAAGAAACAATTAATGTACCTGTACAGATTTGCACCCAATTTAGGAATTGGTAATTTTTAAACTAATTGCTATTTTTAATAAAAAATGTCGTGCCATGCATGATGAAAACTATGTTAAAGCAGAGGTTGATGGTCCAACAAAACAAAGTAGGTAGGTAATATTAATAACTTATTAATATTACCTACCTGCTTTGTTTTGTTTATTAATAACTTATTAATAATAAGTTTTGTGTCTTAATTTTTATCTAATAAACTAACACGAATTAACACAATTAATATAGTATTCTTGTGGCATATTTTATGAGATAGTTACGTAATGTTATCATAGGTCGGTAGATAACACTTATGTTTTGCTTCTTTTCTGTAAGTACTGTCAAATATTTACTTTTTTCAAAGTTACATTAAGTTTCTAAAATTAAAAGTGGCTAATTTCGTCAAAATCCAACAAAGCGTTGTTCACCAACGAAAAATGCTTGGTGGAAAGTTTCCTTTATTGAATACTTTCTTAATAATTAAGTTTAAAGTTCCTTAAATATTGCAACTAGCCCGATTGCAATTTATTTTTTCTGTTTAATTAAGTACCTAATTGAAATTATCCTTTTCAATATCAATTTCTTTATTTTGCATACCATAGGTTTTACAGGATTTTGTTCTGTAGAGGTAGGTAGATATTGTTCTTGAACATGACCTAAGGTAAGATCTAATAATATAAGTTAGCTGTTTTCGTTAATTATATTTAATTTTATGGTTGATATTTAAAACTATGGATAAGACTGATATACATATATATCAGTCTAAACTGACATACATATATATCAGTCAGTCTAAAGATACATAGCCAAACATAATGCAGTCCTCGTCAGAGTTCGCCATGAAGGCAATTAGGATGACTGCACTATACTCGTACCAGGCCTACACTGCTTTGCTCGGAGTAATATAATGTCGTAGGTATCTACCATTTATGAATATCTTCCTATGCAATTTATTGACGAACAAACAGTACCGACTATGGACCAAATGCAATCATCGGTTTTCCGGAACTTTGATAGCTAGGTATACCTATCACCGATCATACGCAGTCCTTTTGAGTTTCGTACTTATCACATATGCCAACTAGGCTTAGGGCGTTATGTTGCTCATTAAATCGTACCTACTGCAAACCTACTTTAAAAAAGCAATTTGGATGGCTAGGGTTTTGAATGTGTTTTGTGAGTCGATACTTTATCGCACTGATTTCAATTACTTTCCTTAAAATTAGTCGAGACTGAATAGAGTGTTTGCACGCAGCCACCGCTGCCGCGATACCCACCGCCGTCAAACAACCTGCTGTTCGATGACGACCCAGGCATCATGTCGGAGGTGGAGACGTCGTCCACCGGCTTCCGACGCGGCGGCAAGCAACGCTCCTCGCTGCCCGTCGTCCGCACCCCTAGCAAGACCCTCGAGAGACCATTGGGTAACTACCACAGCTTTTATACTTTTGTATGCGTCTTATTCTGCCCATACGCAATGTGTCTTCAACATAATTATAAGACTGTTCTGTCATTTAGTCTGATTGTTTTTCTATTATATCCCAAATATTAAAATATTTGAACCAATTTTATAAAAAGCATTTCAGGTGAAATAATGTTAATAGGATATCCATCCACAGGTCTTGTATTCCTGCAGTACAGGAATGAAACAAAACGTGCTCTGCTCCCGAACGAAATTACTTCTATAGACACGGTGAAAGCGTTGTTCGTTCGCAGTTTTCCCAAACAACTCACTATGCAGTATATGGATAGTCCGATGGTCAAAATTTATATCCACGACTCGTCCAAAGACATGTTTTACGAGCTTGAAGATGTTCGGTAAGTTAGTCGTACATACACATTGTTCGCCTTTCTTTTTACCCGAAATTTTAATCCGAAATTAAATAAAAACGTTAGAAATAGCTTGAAAAAACAATGGTACTCGTATTATCCAAAGCAAAAATAAATTGAACATTTATAAGTGTTATCTTACATATTATCTGCCCACACATTGTGTGGTTATTGAAGTGGTAAGTAATTTTGACGACGTCTTGGATTGACATGCAGACACAATATACACGGGTGGTTAGGTACTCCTCTTGTTACGGAGGTATGCCAAAGATGGTTTGACATAGGTGCGAGCCAGGAGAAAGTTTGCGCCTGGATTAAACATTTCGAATAGAAGTTACATATTGTTAATAAATGGTTTACTTTAGTAAGATTTTCTTAGCAAAGTTCTTATTTTTCTTTGATTCAAAGGTGATTTGGTGACCCTACACTTGCATGTTTTTGGTACATGCCTACATAGATAGATAGGTATTACTTGTGGGCATGGTACTTAAAGAATATAAGTCTAGACATGGTATCTATAATAATGGAGGTATATCAAATTAGTTTATGACAGGTATTGTTTGTTGGATAAGTAGTAGAGGCGCCGACGGCGGCGACGCGCCCAACTCGGCATCCTTCGCCGCCGCCGCCGCTTGGGCGGGCTGATTGTCCCCGACAGCGTGTTTTGCGGCACTCTCTGTTTCAAACCAGACGTTTACACTTGCTTGGTCTCACTCGAGTTCTTTTAATACATAGCTACTTTTGATTACATACATACAAATAAGTGCAAAGCGACATGTCAAGCAAAAGTGTTGTTCATGAACATGACCATCGCTGCCCGTAAGTGCTCGTTGTTCACTATATCAAAGTTTTCTCGGAATATTGTGTTTAATTTTTAATTTTAATCCTTAATTAGGCAGATTATTAGTCATCAAACAAGTTATTACGTAGGCACTATCATTGAATTCCAGTATTATAGCGCGTAATCTCGTCATTCTGGCTACTATTTTGTTTTGGGGTGTCTAAATATCTCAAATGCTCTCCATTAGGTTCCTAATTACTCAGTGTAATCACTATTAAGCTACGAGTACAAAAAATACCTATCTTCACCATTTTGGCCTTGATTTATAAAGACTGTTTGTGCAACGACTGCGCTGTGGCTTTTTTCAGTTTAATTTAATTGATTTCAGTTTCAATGAAATTGCTTTAAACTATCGGGAAATACTAGGGTAGCCTAAAAATGTTTTACAAGTAGGTATACGTAGATAAACAAATAATTTTGTTTACGTATCTACGCAATCTACCATTGTTTATCAAAGTCGAATAAATCTTTTCATAAATACTTAAAGCTAGAACTGGCGCTTATGCTTCAATTTAAATTACATAAATATCAAATGTTTGTTACAACTTCTACCTAGGAAAATGGAAAAGTAGGTATCTATTTTTAGGTATTAAAAAAACGAAAATAAGGAAGTAATTGAGATTTACCCATCTTCCTTATTATTTACTTTCAGTGGTAGTTAAAGGACATTCTTTTAATTAAAGATAGGTAAATAAAACAACGGTCTATTCTAATATAATTGTGAGAAAAACAAGTTGAATTCACAGTAAACAAGACAAGCTGGTTATCGAATTTGCTGGAATTAATTTAACAGGATTCCCGTTTCAAGTTCATATTTTTATTAAGTTTTTTGTATTTTTGTGAAGTGCTCATCTTCGGGATATTCGCGACCGGTCGGTGCTGCGGCTGTTCGAGGCCACGGACATGGGTGGGGGTGTTTTCCCGGGAGCCGTGGGGGTCGGCTCGCTTGCTATACCCCCCAGCGTGCCGCCATGCTCTGGACCCTCCAGCTGGGACCAGGTTGGTTCATATTTTTAAACTATTTGCACTTAGGTATTCAATACGTTTTTCTTCTCTGAAGAGCGTTGCGTTGCACGTATCTAATGTGTGGTGGAGTCTAAGACATTACAATCTTTTCCTAGTGCTAAATTGTAGGTATTATGTAGGTAATATTAATCATGTTATATGAATATAAATATAAATCGATTTATTTGTTGATTAACACCATGCTTTTTACCTAACGCGATTAAGTATAACAAGAGCCCTTCTCACTAGAATAAACCTGATGACAGCAGAATTAATTACGGATTTTGGAACCGTTTACATTTTGAAACAATGAAACAAATATGTTTATGTATTTACCTGTGGAATATTCTATAACCTACTCAGTAAAATGTTGTCTCTAATATTAACCAAAAATAGCGTTCATCATACCTCTAGCTAGGGTATGGTTTTTCAGTTGGTAGGTACTTACTTAGTTTGAGCACGTGTTTTCCAAAACAATGCATTAAAAATAAATTACTTGTTCGCAGGATCAGAGCTACTTCAGCGAACCTGAAATCGATTCTGAATACCACCACCATCACGTTCACAACAAGAACAAGGTAAGTCGTAGTTGTAGAATGCTTTCTGTACCAAAACAAAACGGTTACAGCACTTTTACCACAGGTTGATAGTTATTCTCAAGCCCCGTATGAATTATCCAATTTCGCAGTTTTCCTATTTACAGTTACCGCAGAAGCCTTATGGTAAAGGTACTGGACTAATTATGTCATTCCTGTTAGTGTACGCTTTTGATGGAGTGAAATTCTTGGAATATTAATTTAACAGGCATCTACTTCGTACCCTAATTTAGTTAGGTAATTAGGTACCTCATACGAAGATGAGTTACGAGAACTCTGTGAATTCTATGCAGAACATTAAATCTACACTAATGTATAAACACTACCTATCTATTCTCTCTGAAACTTGTAGCATTTTTTTAATACTTAAATGAAATCGCAACTGGTCTCGCTACCTCATACCTACAGCAAAACAAGGACATAACCTTTTTTGTCTGGCTGACTTATTGCTGATATAGCCTTTAAGTTTCGTTGACGCGACGGACTTAGGTTCTGGACTTGTTGATACCATATCATATAGGGGTCTTCATGGCGACGATACCACATAGGGGTCTTCATGGCGACGTTGTCTTAGGATCTTAGCATGTTGTGTCTACCAGTATGACGGTATCTATTATGTTAGTTTTATTTCCATGCATCTATCGTTGTTATTGCTTTTATTTTGTTCTTACTACCCTGTGGTCACTATCTTCTTCATTCTTTTAGCAGTTTACTTCTTAAATTCACATATTCAAGTAGATTGATTCAAGACAACAATACATTGAAATATTTATTGTAAAAATGGTAACAAGTGGTTGTAAAATTAGTCCTTATAAAGAAATATAATTTTCTAAATGTAAAGTTTACTTTACTTACTACTATAATAAATAAATAACTTGCAACAGCAAGTTATGTATGACGGAATCGTTTTATTAGAACAATTGGTAGATTGCACTGGGATTGTGATGAATTAGGTAAATGTCTTCGTAAAACATTCTTCTAATAGACCTAATAGACTTCCAAAAAATATAGCAGCAGGCCCATAATGCATTGCACTTATAATCTAAACCTTACTCTATCTTATGTCACCGCTGTACTACAATATACATTTAACATTCTAATAATGGTATTGGGTAGTTCATCAAATCACAGCATAATCTGTCTCACCCTCGTTTCGTTTCATCCCATAGTAAGGAATTTAAAACGCTCGACAAATTGGGAGTCCCTTGTAGTAGTGAGCACCGCTGTACAGTTTCTTCGGCGTCGTTCGCCATGAAAGTACCAGGGCTTTCTTGAAAGGTTCGGGTGCGCAGCCGCTGCATACTTGCATCACGGCCTTGACTTCAGCTTCGGCCGGCTCCCGCTCGTCCACCTATAACATTTATAAAAAAACTCGTTGCAATCATATTTGAAAATTAAGGGAGGAAACCTAAATACTGATTATAAAAGAACGTACAGTTTGTTTTTGCAACTTCTGTACGGGAATATTGCCGACTACACCAGCTAGACCGTTGAGCAGTGACTGCTGGAAGGTAGCGTCGTCTTCAAGTTCGTCGGCCAAATCCGGGCTCAAGAGCGCCTCATCTACCACAGATCCGTCTGTTAGCATCACTAATCCTCGTTTATCTTTCTTTCCTGAAAGGCAAGTAAAGACAGATAAAAACAATTGTGATATTTGCGGATAAGGTTCCATAAGTAACAATGTTTCATAAGTCTTACTTAAGGCTAGTAGTTGCTTACCTGAAGGTACTTCTGGTGTAAGCTCTTTCTCAGGGTTATCCCTCTTATCACGTTTCTGAGAATCTCTCTTGTACAAGTTATGCGCCGCAGAGTCGTCAATGTACTGCACGTTAGCAGGGTTTAACAATGAACCGGACAACACTACGGTGGTGGTTCCCTTTAGGTGACCAAGAGGCTGTTTGGGAGCGTAAACTTGACTAAGAGGCTGCTTGGGTGCGTACGCTTGACTCTGCCCGATTGAAGAAGCCACAGGAACATTGACGTATGATATTTGCGACACCGCTTCAGTTGGAGCATTATGCACACTATTAAGAAGTTGCTCGGATACGATTCGGTTGCCCAGTTGGCCGTTGACGTACTCCTGCTGGAGTTGGAGACCGTTAGGTAGTTGAACGGGAATCATTTGTTGCTGCTGCTGCGCGCCAGCGAGGTTGAGACTAGGAGCGCGCTGTAGCTGTCCGCCGATAAGGAAGTTACCGTTGCCAAGAGGGGTGGCGACGGGTGGCGGCGGCTCCGTGGCTGGCTCCGTGGAGCTCTCCAGCGGAGACCCGTCGTGCTTGAAATGGTGCGCGTGGTGATGTTTGTGATCCTTGTGTGCCTTGCCGGCGGTTAAGGCTACGTGATACAATTGAAGCATTGTTATTTCGCCAATGAGACCCGATTGTTCTGAAAAAAAAAGTTAATATCATTTAATAAGATTTAAATAGATGTTCCTACTAAGATAAGTACCTACTTATACCTAGTTTTTCGAAGTGGGTACTTACTAATGGTAGGTTCCACACCATCTTTACTGTAGAGCAATGACTGCTCCTGACCGCTAACTGCCACTCCGCCTCCTTTGATGACGTGGCCGACGAGCTAACCATAAAATAGAACCAACATTATTTAAAAAAAAAAAATATTATTATGAATTAGTGCTGCTTAGAGGCCTGTCTTATTGTTCCCTTTTATAATGTACGTAGCTTAGGTACGGAGCGAATTTTGAAATAGAGGCAATTCAAAATAAAATCTTAAATTAGGTAAATCTATTTACTCTTCTTGACATTACTCATTAATTTGGCTAAGTGAAACATCAAAATGCCAATGCAATCTGCTTATTTTTGTAACGAAGTGTCATAATTTATCGAATGCAATTGCTTACTCTGTTGTGGAATCCTCTACCGACTCGTTCCGCGTTCACCCATATCTGCCACTCGCCGGTCTTTCCGTTCCATGACTGACACGAATGGTACCAGCTGTCAAAATGTTAAATATCAGTATTAACTACAAGTATACCCAAGGGTTAATCTACCTATTGATCGATGCCTTGATCCCTCAATCATACGTAACGAGGAAAACAGGCCTAATGTTGCCCTCGAAAACGCACCGAGTACCTACTCATTGTCGTGCCCGTTTACTCTTAAATATCTTATTTATCTCTTCACATATTTAGTTTTATTAAGTTTAATGAATGAATATGTGTTTTATTCTATGTATTCAGTTTATTTATCCCAAGTATATTTGTATTGTTATACATGTATTGCTATACGAGTATGTCCGTCCAAACCAAATGTGTTCTGCAGCACGGATGTCGCTGGTCTGCTCCCCACTAGTGGGAACAACCAAAGCATGTTTGTATTTTTCGCTGACCGCCTAATTCACAATATTCAGAGATGGTAAACGATGGTTTACCATCTCTGAATAGCCATCCAAACTAGCAAGTGACCTCTCCCGGTCGTGGCGGTATAGGTACCGTATAATCAGAATAAGAGCTGTAATCTTAGAAGTTCATTACGAGGCATTAATATGTCACTACAGCAGATAGACTGATGTCGATGAGATAACCGCCATGGTTGGAATCGGTCAGCTGATTATTATATGTTATTTGTCCATTTCTCATACGTACCTAAATAATGGATCATTTATCTAATGTAAATTGTTAAAGGGATGCTTCGCCGGCCATTTTTGAACAAGATAGGAGTCGGCACAGCAATCAACATTAAAATATCTACTTAAGGCCCTTTACTTACATCAATGTTAGAAACATTTACTTAATCATGAAATAACTGAAAAGTATTTGTGTAGATATCTAGATTAGATATATATGTATCTATTATAACTCTAAATTGTATTAGACGCTGGTATAATTATAACTTATATTCAATACTCAATACTCAATGTTATTATTTATTCTTCTGAACGGATTAAAACAGATTTACGTAACTATAGATAAGTACGTTTATTTATAGTTTTATATCCCTATAATATTAATTTAACCTGTCACATCCCAGGAATCCTAGTACAATAGAAAATCTATTGTGTCTGGCTTAATAATGGATCAGAGGGAAGTGAGAAGTTAATTACGCTGGACAGTTCGGATTTCACTAAACGGATCTAAAGCGGAGATGTGATTCAACTGACACCGACACATTTCGTAAAATTGGCTAGAGTGGAGAGAATCCGACGATGTAACTCCGCCCCTTCGTGATGGAATTCGGACCTTATCTCAACAATAAACAATTAGTTCTGAAATTATTTTAAAAGGAATATTCTCTACATTATATTGACAAACACAATAACCTAACAAATATCTTTTATATTTTTGTCTTACAATAAAATTACAAATAAGTAGCTGCAAAGAATACTCTATGAGACAAATACAATACAGACAAGTCATAGCATCGGTTTGATGATTTTATTTAGAAGACAAAGAACGTTATCATTTGAATTATAAGTTATGCTTAGAAAGGTAAGATGATTATCTTATTAGATTAGATTTTGAAAAAAAAATTGGTAAGATACCTGAGTAGGTATAAAAGTGGGATTTCAATACAAATACCAACTGCTAGATTGGGCTTTCACTTTGAAGTGGTTTAAGATAAATCTATATATATAAAAAAATGAAACCCGTTTTCCGTTGTCACGACATAACATGAAAACGGCTTGACCGATTTGGCAATTTTTTTTTAAATGTTCATTGAAGTCAAAGAATGGTTCTTACGGTGAGAAAAATTCGAATAATTGCCGGGAAAGCCCTAAAACAGACCTTTTCTTTTTCCCATACAAATGTTTTCTTACTAAAATGTAGAGTCAATTTGAACTTTATTCCTACACAATAAAGTTCATTCTAAGGCGGGACAATTCGCCGGGACAGCTAGTTAATGATATTTCTTAATTTCTTGAAAGTGGTCCCGAATAAAATGTGGCCATACAGTTAAATAGGTAGGTACGAGTAGGTAGGTAGGTAATTAAATACTGATCTCTTTTTCTCATAGTAGTAAGAATATAGTCAACGTTGCGTAAGTATCAACCCACATGTATCGAACTTTACATTGACGTATAGTGGAATAAGTAATTTAATTTCCATAGAGAATCCTACCAACAAAACTGATAAAATTTATCCTAAGGAATTCAGAACTAGGCATCCGGTGCTACTTACGTATTAAGTTTGAGTGGGTAATTTAATCTGAAGAAGGTCTGTCCATGCACAGCCATGCTGAAGTAACTCGCTTCGTTGGTGTTGGAAATCCATGCTGATATCTCTTTGGGCTTATCTCCAACTGCGGATCGAAATGAACTTACGTTAAAACATTAGTTGATATCTCTTTTGCTGAACATGAAATGGGTTTGACTCGGGCTAGATTCATTCGTATGACTTATCACATTTTAGTTATCTAAATACTCTTTAATATTGAGTACAATTTTGTATTGAGTAATGTTCATAACAAGTTGTGTGTCGTGGCAACATTATGTTCTTTACAAAGGCAAGGAGGGTATCTTCGCGTATCTACGGTGATGTCGTAACTCGTGCACGTTCGTGAACGCACTCACTCGACCATTTCCAACTAGGGTAACTCGACCAAAATAACTATCTGTCAGACCAACACATGCGAACATTCGGTATCTAGTCAACTGATGTTTTAATGTAAGATGAATGGACCGAAATTACATTACTAATAAGTCCCTTCGTGTGGGTTGCCAATGTTGTGTGTATGTAAGTATATACAAAATTGAAGCCTGTATTAAAATCAAAGTTTAATTTATGTAATAATATTAAAGTACCAGTAGAAATCATAATAGATCGCTGATATTTATGGAAGGTACTAACACAGATCAAAAGCAAACGATGTCACCTAGGCAACATTCAAATGCAGTTGCAATACTACAGTCATGTACAATAATGTACATAATCACAGAGGTAGATACACGAGATACTAGTCATCCACAAAGGACATTCTCGTTACTATCTGATATTGGCTTGTTACAGAACTTACTCGTGCTTTCAACGGTTAACAATAGGTCCTTCATAGTTACTACGTAGATAATATGCAACTACAACTGTACATAGGTATATTATATCTTACCTGCGTAAGAGAATAACGGATGATCTTCAGTATGGTTATGGAATTTAGTCCACATGCATAGAGTAAATTCCTTCAAGTCGGGCAAATCTTTCTCATATTCCACGTATTGGTAGAACAGTTCCTGGTTCATGGAAACTTTGTAAACACTGCAAGAATCAGATCCAGGAGACGCCGCCGTAGCGAATGGCGTAGATATCTTGTTGCTAGAAAACACGCTCGATGGAGCTGGCCGCCGGTTCACAATCTTCAGTTGAGAACTAGAATTAAAATACCAAAAATTACAAAAGATAAAAAGTTGCCGAAATCAGCTCTCCATTTGATATTATAGTAAGTTGGTACCTACTTGTAACATTTCGAGTTCAAGGTGACCCGCTACATTAAAAATGTATTTTATTGCATAAAGCACTTTTACTTTAGACTAGACTTCAAGCTGTCTACTTATAATGTTACATTTCACAAAAAGTCCCAAGTGATTATTAATTTAGATCCGTCATACCTAAGTTACGTAAGTATTATAGGTATGTCATGCAAGACGGATGCATGTTACTTTGTCAAATTGTAGTTGTAATTAATTTGTTTACATGCCTGTATTACGGACAAGCATTTTCATAAATACGCATATTTTTTTGATTTAAATCGAGTGAAATGTGTGAACTACTTACGTGGACTCTAGAGATCTTTCTGGTGACTTGACATAAGAGTTGTAAGAGTATGACGCCTGAGGAATGATGGGCTGCCAATCATCTTCTCGAGCCGTCACGTAGCCCAGTACAGCAAAAAGATAAAATAACTTCATGTTCTGGAACAATGCCTGATAGAACAAAGTATAATTAGTCGAAAATAGAGCAGACGAAATATCAACGCTTCAGAACTTTCACTGAAGCGTTGATGAAGCTATTGTTTTAAGCGGCCAGTGTCCTGTCTGTGTGTTGCGTCATTACATGGCTACTCATAATTATTTTAATTTTATGTGGTTGAGTGTGGGTGACCGGGGTGTGGATTTCCACACCCACACCTCAATGCTATTATTACCCTGCTGTAAATTGCATGGGAATCTAAGTATTGAATTCCAACATATCGCCAACACATTGTATGGTATAGGATGACAATCCTGTACCTACATTATATTTTTTATATTTCATAATCTCTGTGCATTGTACCTTTTATCTACACATACGAATAAAGGCATTGTCACAAAAGAAATGCTAGTGTTAAAAATTCATCATTTTAACGATATGGTGCTGTAGGTAGATAATGTATTAGGTGTTATGTTATACCTACGGTATATTGTTATAATTACCTAATAGTAATCTACAGAAATCAACAAATAATAATTCTGTCGCATAAGTTATTAGTAATTGCGGCTGCGTAACCAACCGCTGTCACTAAACTCCTTGATAGATAAATTCAGTTTTCCCATTTTATAAATCGTCATTTATGAAACGGGTAAGTGTGACCTGGTTAGTAAAAGGTAGGAAACTCTTTCATCTATAAACTTATAATAGTGCTTGTTATTCCACTCACATAATTGAGTTTCCCCGTAAAAGCGGAACAAGTGAAACTGCTTAGTATAGACAGGAGCGACTATATAAATTCTTGTACTAACCTACCTGTATCTACATCCTAACCGCATGTATCAGCATTGAATGTTGAGTGTTAGTGATAGTTGCTTTCTTGTTCAAAAGAACACTCGTACTCATCTATTTTCATTGGTAACACTACTACGGCTATTTGCTTCTAATAAAGAAGGTACTCCATAAACAAAGTACTTATAAGTTTAATTAAGTAGATACTTAGGCATATTTTTTTTAAGTAAAAAATTACCTACAGAAAGTCATTCAGCTATTGTGACAACGTCTTACAGTTATTATTTATCATGGTTTGTTATTATTAATATCGAACTAATCAAGGCCAAACGTCTGTATAAGGACTGTATAATTATGTCATCAAATGTTTTTTTATAGGTCCGCGTTGTAGTATGCCTGCGGCGCTTCTTTGCTCGTAATCAAAAGAAGAAGAAACATAATGCAACCGTAACTATTCCGCCAAATTGTTTTCTAAATTTAAGTACCTACTTAATTTTCGCACTTGGGTTATTTCTTTCTATTTGCTTGAACAAATATTTGATAAGAAAGAAAACTGTAAATACAATATTGCCATTAACTTTACACTTTTAAGGTTTACTTTTACACGAAAACGCAACCATTGTAAATAAATAATGATACTGAGTGCATTCGTTAATTGACATTATGAAATGCGCTTTTTAATTTTCTCCGTTTAATTTGTAATTCATAATTGCCGTTATAAATGTAAAATATGTGTATTTTTACAGCAAATATGAATTTTGAAAAATTAAGAGCACTTATCAAGTTAATTACTTTACATGCACTTAAATTTTTATTGTGACGAGTTCGATACGGAAATTATGTAACGTTTTATTTTATTATAATTTAAATATATTCATTATTCAGGTAGGTAGTATGTAGGTAGTGAGTTACGTGATTAGGTACCTATGTGTGACTGGGAGTGCCGATGTGATATGGCCCTGCGCGACCACAGCGAGCCCTAGGTAAAGTCGCGTCGTCGACGTTTGCGGTTCTTGAGTTGTGTAACCGCCAATTAGGTACCATTGGATGCTTTGATATACCGCGACGCGCTTCCCCTGATGCAATACTCACCTACTTTCAAAATCAAACTAAACGAGTTTTAAAATCAACTCCAATGTAGAGATATAAATCTATAAGTTTATTTTTATTTAACTCTTATCGACTTAGCGTTGCGACTTGATTTAGAGAGAACAAACAAATTGAAGTTGTGATCCAAAAATAAAAACGAATACCATAATTACACTATTTATCGCACAGAAAACCCAAAACCTAATACAACAATTTCCCCTTTCAAGTAATTTGCTATACTTACAAAAAATATTAAGTGTAATCCGAGGTAATACGCGTGTGCTAGCCTAATGAAGGTTGCGTGCGGTTTATTGATTATTTTGTGCCAAAATGTGCGGCGGCGCGGCATGCGGTCAATTGGTGTTACAAAAAAATGTGAGCGTGAGATACACGATCATGTGGCGACCAGCGAACCACTTTGGATTATAAAGTGAAATGATTCTGCTTCGAAGCGGTTATGTAACGCGCATTCCGCTTCCGGACATGGGTGCTGCGACGTGTTAGCTCACTTACACTTCCGCTCTCCTACACTCGGCTCTCGGCTTACACCTACTTAACATATCAATACACATTTCTCTTCAAGGACAACAATGGAGTGACTAGCACTCCATTGTTATAGCATCTGAAGTTTTTAATATGGCACTAATTTATTTAAATACCTAAAAGATAATTTGTTTCTTGATTTAATATTTACAAAACATTTAAATGGAAACTGAAAATAAAGTTTAGGTGCTGACATTTTACCTGTTTGTTATATTTAAAAAAGATTAACTTACGACGTCTTTTAAACTGTGGTAGGCTGTCTATATCTCTTTTACATTTCCCATTAGGGCTAATCTGAGATTATATTGCGTATTTTTCATAACGTTTTATTTTGTACCTTTCATGGACTAAATCCACGAGTAGAACTATTTTCCTATGTCCTATTTAAGCTTACATAAAATTTGATACAAAAACCCATCCCCATTGAAATCTATCAAAACTTTATTTGGTACCTATTCGAGTAAACCAGAATAAACTAAAATACTTTCAATTCTTATCATGTTTATTCAAAGCGCGAGGTTTGAATGTTGGTTAAAAGTTACATGACATGACACTGGATATTAAATGTCACTTGTCAATTGCTTGTTTGCTCTATTAACTCTCTGTATATATCTTTATGCATGAATATGCAATCGGTCCTACGTACCTATGCAATAAACTTTTATAGAGATTAATTCATTACATTATGGTTGTTATCAATTATAAATTTATTCAGACTTTCTTACCTAGTGGTCTTGCCTTTAAACTTTCAATACAAAATACTTCTATCCTAACTAGGTAGGAAAACAAAGTTAAACATTTCAACATTTCCTAATACCCATTATTTGTTTGATTAAATCAATAATAAAAAAATAATGAGAGTTCGTACCTTATTATAAGTGAACGTAACGAATACACTAAGCACTGAAAGATAATTCGCTAAGCATCATAATAATTGGGTGTAAAGTAATGACAATATTACATTTTATTACATCGCCTTGCGAATAATTGAGAATCCGACTCAAAAAGTATCACTTAGTTAGATAATTACCGGTGCATCATGCACGCGCAATAGGTGGTAATAAAAGCACTGATTACTAGAGCGAGCAATGAAGCTAGAAGTAGCACGCACAGTAAACACTTACAGATGTTTCGATGTATATTGAGGATAGCGATTCTGTTGAGGCGCGCGCACGCAACCACGGGTCTAGCACACACTGGCCGCAGCCGGCGCCGTGGTCACCACTTTGTTCCCCACCGTCGGGCTTTCTTTCCAACCTACAATAACTTTTTAGATGACGCAGATCGGTTGAATTTGCGATCATGTGACAATTACTTATGGTGCAACATAAGTACGAACTGTAGGCTGTGATTACCATAAAGGTAGCTGTAAAATATACTTTCGACTTTATTCAACGGCGAATGCACCAGCTGCTAGTTTATTAACGTTTAAAATTAAAATATCTCACCTTACTGTAGATTTGAATTCTGCGAAAGTGTTTTCCTTTGATATACCTAAGTACTTATTTTCTTGGAGCTTCGGGCAAGTATAGGTCTCATTTTCTGTCAGTTTTATTACCAAAGCTGAATTTTATATTTAAATCTCGTTAGTGGTAAATTACGAAGTTTAGAACAGTTTTAAATGATTCCTTTCACGGTCCACGCGTTGTACTAATTATAGATAATTTAAATGGTCAGTGCTCGCAGTGTTAATTATGAATTCATTTTCAAAATCTCGTAAACCTTGCGATTGCTACGTAGAGTTTGATTGCTGATGATAGATCCATCTTGTGGTTGCTAATTGAACACGTGGATAGTTGGAGCTTATTCCATGTAGTATCGCAACTCTCACCATACGTAGACTCACTTATAAGTACATAACATTACTACGTTAGCTCTCGCTTTCTGGATAGTTTATTGATAATATAGCAGTTTAATTCATGCTATTACCGCGCGTAAATAAGTATAGTATTACCCATTCTCAACAGATACTTGCACAACCTTTCAACACAAATATGTAAATCGAAGTTATTTGAAGGAAGAACTTCGTCAAAACCATAATATTCAAAGAAAATTTTAGATAAATCTGTTAAATATATCTGACCTTCATGTACAGCCGAGGCTCGAACATTTCGCACTCAGTTTCCAGCATTGCAATGTCGTATACATAATTTGGAACACAACTATCACTTGTTTTGCAAACACATACTTTACACTGTAGCCACAAAGTATGTCAACATAAACTCCTCAATTTGAGAAATTTAACAAAAAAAGCTATTGATAAACTGACTAATTAATTACCTATTACCCAACATTCAGAATGTTACCTACCTACGCGTATTTTAAAATTATAAACCAAGATACTTATTAAATTTACTTAATACAAAATCACATTTATTTCAATTAAGTCTTGATTATAAAATAAAAATTTGTTTTTTCGGAACAAACGACGATGTTTCTCCTCTCTAGGCCTCATGCCACATATAATAGAAGAATTTATTTTTTGAGAATGTCCTAAATGTAGAAACTGAGCCTGTCTACGTATAAAGGGAAGATTAACATGCCTACTCTTTAGGCTTATGTATTACTTAGGTATAGTTATAATAACACATTGTTTGACAATTTCAATTTAATTTTTCTCTTGTAAAGCAACTCTGAGAAAAGAAATTGAAACCATCGAAACTGTCGAAACTATTGAAATTCAATTGAACGATATTACTTACCGTTGTTGGTGTAATCCAACAAAGTAGTAAATTCTCAGTAATTAAGAAAGCCACAAAGTAAGTAATACAATTTATAAGATCTTTCACAATATGTGTGGTGATTTGTTACTCCTCGCGTTTACGGAATTCTAGCCAAGCGGAACCTAATTAGACAAGAATGCTCACACCCTATTTCAGCTCAACGCACATAATCAATCGCATAATAGTGTAGCTAAGTACTTCTTTATACAATACCTTAATACCTGCTTAAAATACTTTGTATTTGCTTTTTGAAATTTAAGTTGGTAGTATTGTAAGTAGGTAGGTATTCGAAAACAAAAAAGGAAATATCAATCCGACTTGTGCGTTTGTAATACTTATTGAAAGAATTTCACCATTTTCGTATAATCCAAATCAGCTTCTAAACGAGTTTGCCAAATTTAGGTAGAGGTATAAGTGGGGTGCGTATTTCTATGTTTGTTCATGCATAACTCGTTTATTACTAAAATATAATTGCGAAAACAGCGTAGTATACTTACTTTTATACTTAATTGTTGTGTAGTGCTAGGCAATTACTACGACTTACACCTATTTATGATACCCTGTTGTGTTGCAGTAGTCAGATAAACTGACGTGCTTTCAATTGAAGAACTCATCGACCCACGAGATATAGCCGTCTCCATTCAGTTAGTTTTCGTAGTCAGAGTTTATTAATTTACTTTTACATTAATCAATTCAAAAACAAACAATGGTGACATAGAATATTGTAGATGTTGATTATCTCAATGCAAATACCTGAAGGGTTGGTAGACTCAATGCGACCCCTATATCATACCTTCGTGAATTGTTATTGTTGAAGTGTCTTAGGTTGTCTTAGTAGTGCTTTCTACTCGTCAATTCTGATCACTTACGTTTGCTGTAGCTGCAAGGCTCGCAGTTCGTACATACTTAAGTAGTTCTAGGCCTAACGCTTGAGTAGGTAAAGGTAATCAGAATCACGCCAATGTATTGTGATTGATTGATTACGCCTACTGATATTTATCGATAGATATTTATGCATGTACCTAACCATCTTTTTGCTGTTTTCTTCAATTGCCGATGTTATTTGTATTCCCACAAACTCATCTTCATTTTTACGTAATAAGTCGAACAGTTGTAAGTAGTTTTATTGCAGAACTTATGAAAGTGGTTTTAACACATTTCGATTTCCCATGAGTTTCGGTACCTACTTACCTATACATACCATACCATGTTTTCGTAGAAACCCACTGAGTACAATTACGCCACTAGGTTCTGCTCATTTCCTGTTGCGAATCCGTCGTTACACAAACAATAAAAACTATTTAATGTGTCGCACGTAATTATCTCATCCGGTTTAGATTTATTTGATACGGATCTAATTAGCTAACTTATTTGCGGTTCTTACCAAGACATTCGTCTAGCTAGTTAGAAGTGCGGGAGAAAACTTCGAGAAGGATCAAGTACTTACCTAGATCTTTGTACTTATTTATCATCAATTCAAATTAAAGCAATTGAAATTAGAGCTATTTGTAACTAATACTTGCCAAGACAATGCGAAATAAAAAAAAATTCTTATAAGTAGACGTGATTTAACGGTAACTAGGAAAACTTGTTGCGACGTTAAGTAACATTTTAGTAGAAACTAAGTAATAATCCACTACGACGTTGAAGCTAAGTTAAACACAGCCTCTGGCGATGTAGTCGGCAAACAGACCGCTATCATGGCAGGATGCGGTAAGTATAATCTAGTGCGTGCAGATTGTATACACTAGGATGTCCTAAGACGCGTTGTAGGTATAATGGCGTCCTAAATAACTCGGGCAGCGCTAAATTACTGCAGGTAAGGCGACCAAATAAAGATGCTGTCATTCTGCCTCAAAACGACTCAAATCCGCACGCCCCACTATAGTTGGCTATATTGTGCGAGCTACGTTGCTACAGACGCCAATCAGAGTTAATACTTAATTGCAGTAATGTTTTTCCTTTTGCAATGCTATTCTTCAATTTAGCAAACGCAGTATTTTATGACATGAGATGAGATCTACTAAAGTATTGAAAATGCGTTAAAATGTAGGTATGCATGCATCAGTAACTGGTGAAAGAGAACAGAACTCGCAGAAAATTATGTAATCCCGTTCTCGTTGTACATTCTCCGTCGATATAACTGGTCCAACTTGTACCTATATGCTGCTCAATGACATAAAATTAATAATGCAACGCTGAATGAAGCCTTGAACTGATTATCTAAAAAAATGCAATTATGAAATATTACACCCACCCACTATGAATAAACAGGTATTAATCTTTAAAAATATTTCAGACCTTTCTATTTTAATTTCAGTTAGATATGTATTTTATAAATCAAGTATCAATAAAATTCTTGTGTAAGACTTTCTCAGAACAAGTTTTGTTATTAATCATCAAATTATGAAGCCAAAAGGGCTACGTTAGCTGATTTGAGATTAAAATCAGAGATACAAACATACACTATTTGCTACGAAATTGGTATCGACGGACAATGACGCGTTATCCAATTCGGTATCGGTATTCCGATACTTTAGACAGCTCTCAAACCAAAACTAGAAAATGCCAACCATTCTCAACAGAAGTTATGCATGAACATCCCTATTTGATTTTCTTTGCATTTTGATTTCACTTATTGAATTCATAAGTGCCTACAGGAAAAAGCATCATAAGTACTTAGTTACGAATACACATCTTTTTTTCTTCTTCATTTCTTGAGACATTTAATATGAATTAAATAACAAGTTTGCGGAAAACATCTCTCCATTGCGTGTCAGACAAGTTAGTAGAAAGTTTACGAAATCACCAAGGTTAAAAATGACCGAGTCGTACCTACCTACATGTCGTCTGTCAAAAGTGCCAAACCGAACCATGAGGTTACGGTTGCCTCCAAGCAATGTTATAATAGTCGAATTTGGTCTAAACCCGTAGACATGCTGGTTCTGCGGTAGTAACATTAGCTTACCGACTCACATACTAGGTTATTAAGAAAAGTTCCTATGTACTTATTTTTACGGTTGTAATATGCTGGGAATTCAGAATAACTTATATAAAATCTTCGCCTTTAAATCTAACTTTTAAAATAGAAGCACTTTTAAAGATAGATGATTATATTGTCTAATTTATCTGTTATTTGAATCTTATTTTACATTGGTAAATTCTACGGCGGGTATTGCTAGCTATATCTCCGAAACATAAGTTATATGCAGGCACAACAATGCTATGAAAATATTTTTGTATTTTGAAACATTAACATAACTTTCAGATAAATACGAGTATATCAAACTAGCCCGTGTGAATTAAGTACAATAAATTGACAATGGGTATTATTATGTAAAAGTTAAGGTACAATTTACATAACACATTTTATGACCCTTCAGCACTTATAAGATATTTTACAAAAATAATAATTAATTATTCAATTATTTAAAAGAAGCCACAAAGATCTTTAGTTTTTTTGGGAGTTGGTCCACCAAAAAGCCTCACAGGGGTTTTATTCCAATCTATTAGTAATAAATCATTATGTTCTAATGACGATTCTTCAAGTGAACATTTTTTGTAATTCTGTATAACGAATTCAATACCTTTATTTTTCTCTTTTAGCGGCGATAGAATGTCAGTCATGTCAATACTTCCGTCGGGATGGATATACAATATGCTGTCGTAGAGTTCAACATTTCTACAGATATTTGGTTTCAGGGATGCAGGTACACTGTCGGTGACGTTGTCTAAATCAGATCTGTATCTGTTTATATCAGGTATCTTCTCATTTCCTCCAACAAAGCTTTGTTTTGTCTGTTCTTCGTTTATGCCAATCACGTGTCTTTCGTTCAAAGCATTTCCTAATTTCACATTCTCGTTAAAATTATTATTGCTCCGGAGTGATACTAAAGATCTAGTAACACCTTTATTGAGATGTGTTTTTGTATGTCCTGGCAAATAGCCATGGTTATATTTGATAATAGATATCCGGTCTCTATTATAATCAGATTGATTGGAAACATCAATAGCCTTTTTAATTCCACTTTCTATGTAGGCCCCGTATTTAGTATCCACAAGTTTATCGGTTTCTGGTTTGTATTTCAGCCAAACCGGCTTACCATCGAATTCCTTTATATCGCTATTCGCGGTTGTAGACTGACGGGGCGTGAAGTCGTTGTTATAAGATTTGATATTATGCCATTTATCGGTGCTAGTAAAGCTTTTTGTGTACATATCGTTAGAATTGACTGCATTTGTATCAAGCTCTTCGTTGTCTCCAGTAAAATATTCTACTGATTTCAGAAAAGGTAGAACATTGAACAAACTGTTACTTTTGTGTAAGTCAAAGTTAGTGTTAAAAATATCGCTATTTAAACTTGAAGATGTGATAAGATTTGAAGAAGATTTGAATATATTTTTATGATTGTGATTTGATGTAAAACGAGAACTTTCTTTGTTTTTGTGTATTCTACTTTGTCTACGCTTTTTAGTCTCACCTCTATTTGTTATCTCTACATGTCTGGGACGAGTTTTAGCGTGAGACTTGATAATTTCATCTCTTATATCATTTCCTAATATTTTTATATTTATTTGCGGTACTTTAACTTCTCGTTTCGATAAATGGTGAAATTTTAGTGATGACGGTTGTATGTATTGGTTATGAAATCTATTCGGAGTTCCCAGACTCTTTCTTTTAATGTTCGTTGGTGGCCGAACGATATTGTTTTTAAAATCAGATGGATATGGATTAGCATCAGATACTTTAAATAGTGGTATCGTAGGAGGTATCTTTTTATCTTTATAATAAAAATTGATGCTTTTTAGATAATTCAACACGCTTCCAGCATATTTTGAACTAGTCCATTGACCATATACATTTGAATTGCTTTCTGGAGGCGGCGGTAGCTCATATTCAGAAATTTCATCGATATTAATTTGCTTTTTGTTGAAAGGAAAGGTTTTCGGTTCAAAGTCCTCGTTTAATTTAAGTATGGATACAGTAGCAACGGGTGGGGCGTCAGTTTCTCCCGTTTGTACGTAATAATCTCGAGTCGACACTGGCGGCGGCAAGTCGTACTCGGATGGAGACAAAGGGGCGGATGGTTTCCGAAACTTTCCAGAATTACCACCTTCGTTAACTATGTTCCAAAATGTTGCTCCTTTACTTTTTCCTACAATTGGTTTCAGGTCCGTAGCCAAATCTGTGGATTCCTTTTCTTTTGATTCAAATGAAAATTTGATTTGGTTTGTCATATGATTTTTAATTGTACTGGGCTGGAAACCGACGATATGGTTGACATAACTGTACGGGGTTGATATCTTCACGAAGCTATTACTATTAGAAGTGTTGGTAACAGAAGGTGCTGTTGTCTTTAACACGGTTGTCATTTCTTCTGTTTGTAAATCTTTAAGAACGACATACTGTACATTTTTAGAACCATGTATTTTGTTTTTCTGAAAAGATTTCTGGGCAAATTGTGGATCGATCTTCATCGTATAATTTCTTTCTATTGTCGATGCTAATATCAAATTAACTCCATATATCTCTCCTTCCAATCCTCGACCTAAACCTAAAATTACAAGATAGTTAATACTTAACATCAATTTCATAATTTAAAAAAAAACATCAAAGTCACTAGCTTGTTACTATACTTTACCGTGCTCATCTGTTCCGTATCCAACAATGATACTCCCTCCTTTTGGTATTATAAATCTGAAAAGCTGAAAAACGCATTTTATTTAAGTTGGCATTCTATAACGCTATAATACTCGTATCATAGATTTTTCATTGCTTGGTGGAAGTACAATAAAAAAGTAACAAATTATGTGTAGAACGCCTTTAAACTATGTGGCTTAATGCCGGCCTTGATTCAAAACCGTTTATTCATATTCAATTAACGATGAAAAATGTTAAACATCCGTAAATTCGAGGAGGTAGGTACTCATAAGTAGGAGTCAAGGTACAACCTAGCCTCAGGTGATCGTGATACTTTTGGAGGTAGTCTCTCGTGGATAAGCACAAGACAGCCTTGTCCTAAGATCTAGTTTCGTAACAGCTGTCTCTAACAATTTATCACATGATAATCAGTACTCCAGAATCGTGGACATAAAGACCTCTAGAGGTCAGTTCACGATCTTTTCTCATTATATGACTTTGAGATTCATCTTTTACTTGCAGCATAATGATTTATGTTACAATTTTTAAAGCCTAAAGCGAAACTGTAATAGAATAACCTGCCTATCGAATATTAATCACTTGCCTGTAGCGATTGGTTTGCCTAAAATAAATAAGCCGAGTAACAGTCAATAGTAGAACGCATAGGTATATAGGTAGGTACTAACGTTTTGCGATGCCTCACAGGATATGAGTCGGGAATCAATATACAGTGCCCATGCGCCAAAATCCGATTGGTACGATAAACAAACATGACGCCAAACGTCCTTTGTAAATTCCACTGGTATATTGGATGTGGATTCTCCATTTATCGAAACTTTCAAATTACGTCCCCCAGAATCCAACCACAGCCTCAGGATACGATTGTTGCCATTAACTGTAATAAATGATTGATACAAATGCTTAACGTTAGATTTTTACATCTATGAAGTCACATAAAGGTCGATAATACATAATTTATATTACCTCGTTTGCCCTAATCACATGTAAAGTAATAAAACTGGGGCAACCAAATAAAGTGTTGATTTGTTACCATTTATATAAGTAGGTTTTTATAGGGCTAATGATAGCTGCAATGTAAAATTTATGGACTTAAAAGTTTTAGCAATTTGTAAAATTCACGGGTGAGAGTTATCGTAACCCTTTCGGTGGCGATGAACCGTGAAACACGGAGGGTGTGGGATGAAAAGAGCTGCGCTGTCAGGTTACAGGTAGAATGTGCGCTGCCGATATTCCACCGACAAAAGACATCGTGTGGCACAGGCGTGGTGATTGTCACCACTCTCAAACGTTCTTTACGCATAAAACTTTTTTTATTTGTTTGAATCCAATCGTTGTATTAAAGAATCATTGTGACAAAATTTGAATTCGGAGTTAGGTATTTAAGTACTACCGACCTATAAGTTAACTGTGACATTTTGAAGAACATTTTATGTGCGACAGAAGTATCTAGGTACATATAAATTAGCTCGTGCCGTGTGTGATATAAGGTGATATATTTCTACCTTGTTGTTTAAACTACATTTAATAAATATGATCCCTTGACCTATTCACATTAAACTGATGGTAAAGCTTTAATCCAAAATATTGTAGGAACATTCCCACATAGGTATGACAATGACTTAACAGGTACTACGTTACCTGTACATAATAATGTAGGTTTTTGTATTTATAACCAAAGTTCAAAATCAGAGTGTGGTTATTGCTTCGCTAAATTCATTAGATACGCCGCTGACCAACCATATCAACGATTTTTTTATAAACTTTCAATTAGCCCACACTTGTTTTTCTTCATTAGGCATATTGGTTTGTATTTTAAGTACTTAGTGTACTTTTTTGTATTAATAGAAGGAAACGTAGAACACGTAATAAATGATTTGTTTCATATTTCAATACTCTTTATACAAAATAAATTATCTGTACACGAAGGAAAACAATCGTAAATGGTAAATTTTGCGAATTAGCAATATTTACCAAAAAGTCATAATATCATAATATTGGCTAGTGGATGGCGAAACAAATAAACTATTGAACGAATAAATGACCTAATGTATAATAATAAATGACACACTTTCTTGACGCTTAAAAAATACTTCTAAGTCGTCGCTTACCAATATAAGAGAAGAGGGTTTGGTCGTTGTCAAAGCTGAACACTCGGAGCCACATGCAAAACGTAAACTCTCTAATTGGCGGCGTCTCCACGTCGTATTGGAGAAACTGAAAAAAAAATCCGATAGTAATACAGGGTAATTTTTCTGCTCTTGAAATGCTCTTGAAACTGAACAATTTTCCCCAAGAAATATGTGTTGAAATGTGATTGCGTCCATTGATTTCCGGCTTAAAGTAAAACATACCCTGTATTATAATGTGAGGGTGTGGGCTTTAGCCCAGCCATACTAATAGTAGCTTTTCAGAAAATGTAATTTCGCTTGGCAGACGGGTGGATGATAGGTATATGGTTTGAAACAGCCCATCAATAACTATTTATTGATATTATTAGTGGTGCTTTTAATCTTTTTGCCGTTTTAAAACGTAAGTTAGTTTACTGGATATTATTGATAGTTGGGTCATATACCAAATTAAAAAGACTTCCTTTATATTTTTATAGTCAATTGGTGAATAAATACTTGGTATAATGTGCTGTCATAAAAGTGAACCTACAGCATTCACAAACTCACCGGTCCACTTAGTTTCAATAAGTAAAATTAAATATAAGTAGCAAATAATAATACCTGTGTAAATCCGTGTTGTGTGAGGACTATCTTGTAGACGGGGCGATTAATGGCGACACTCACGCCAACGAAGCACAACAATATTGCCGACATGGACCATAACATGATGACGATCTGCTCTTTGACCTTT
This sequence comes from Anarsia innoxiella, assembly GCA_947563765.1. NCBI lineage: Eukaryota > Metazoa > Arthropoda > Insecta > Lepidoptera > Gelechiidae > Anarsia > Anarsia innoxiella. The sequence goes on from OX387390.1 coordinate 8,672,209, forward strand.
CACATAAACCACTTGCTATTTCTGAGGTTGATCAATAACATTAAGTTTTAAGACAGTTATCTAAATATAAATTTTCAAAGCAGCAACCTAATCAGCTCGGATGCTTTCTTTTGAAGATCGCAATGGCAACTGACGACTCATCCGTGCCTGGATTGTTGTTATTGCATTTAAATTGTTTGTAAACCGCAAAGCTATTTGTTTCAATACATTGTTCTGCTATGACTAGTTTAATACACGTAAGTATATAAAAGATTAAATTAGTTATTGAAGTTAACAGCTAAACAACTTTCAGGTTAAACTTGCAACATTTTATAAAGAATATACGATTAATAGAAGCAGGCAATATAGAACAGAGGAGATGGGGCTGATGAGAGAAAAATACTCTTTATAAAGTAATATTGGGCTTCTTAAAACATCCTCTTTGCAATATCTACCAAATATACTTGGATGTGAACGTTTTAGGATGTTAGGATATATTTAAAAATAAGCGATAAATTTCATTTAGGACAGCTTTAATATTTTAACTCTTAGTCGTTTTAATATCTTACCGAGTACAGTTACGAGCAATTATATGTATACACTGTGACATTTGTAAAGTATCGTAACTTCTGTTGTTTCAAAAATATGTTTTTGTCAATTTTTTCAATGATTATATGATTGTTGGTGTTATTTAACAAATTAATGAATACATATATATTTTTAAAGCAACAGAAGTAACGATACTTTGAAAATGTGATAGTGTATTAATGACTGTTAATACTAGGCCAGGTACTAAAATCTGCAATCATAGAATCATATAGGTACTACTAAGTTACCTAATCGAATCGATTTTTAATTATTTATTTAAATTCTAGGTGAAAGCCCCGGCGTACTACATGGGCACGTCAGCACCGAGTACGCTGCCACGCGGTGGCGGCTCCCTGTTGCGCGCCTTCTCCCCCGCCGCGCCTCCGGTGCCCGCCGACCGCTCCAAGCCGCTCCCTAACTCTGGTAACGATCTGTCGTCACTCTTTAGTATTTATTAAACATGCTACGTACAAATACTTAAAATTATTTCACCGAAATGTAAACATTACCCTTTGTCATCTATCACTCGCGCATTTTTGTTTTTAAACATTTTGAAAGAAGATGAAAATGAAACGCCGTGGTGCCGTTACTATGATTGATGGAGGAAGGAGGAGGTAAGGATGTAGCGAGTACCTACTAGTGAGTGGTCCGCCGTAGGTTCGTTCCCCGGGGCGGCGGCGGGACTGGCGCGCGCGCTGGCGCTGCCGCAGCTGCCACGTTGCTTCCCGATCGCCGCCGTCGAACACACACACCCCCGCGCCTCTGAACAACTCTACACCATCCCGGGTAACCCCGTGATTTGCCTTCAATCATAATTCTTATCTTATCGCTTTCGTTCTTATTTGCTAAGCTACCTTCAGCCAAAGGTAGGTACTATTGAGCACTTCTGTCACCTTAAGCCAAATGTTCTACACGTAATAGTATTCGGTGTAGGCACCCAGGCACGTGCATTGTCTACCTATCTTCGATAACTAGAAAATAATAAATAAGTTCATTCATAGGTTCTAAAATTGTCCTGGGGCCGTATTCTTCTAATTACCAAATGAAAAATGGTGTCTCTCTAGAATGTGAATTGTATGAATTGACACATTTTGGTATTCTCTTAACAGATAAGTTGACAGTGGACAGCGATCGGCCGTACATTTTATTACTTTACGCTATAATCGGTATTCTACTCCGCAATGTCACATGAGTGGCAGTTCCAAACGGTATTCTCTTCGCTATTTGACAGTAGACAAAACTACTAATCGACTACTAATCGACTACTAATCGACTATTAATCGACTATTAATCGTGGCACTTAAGAGAATACCAAATTTGTGACATATTGCTGTCGAAAGTTTATCTGTTGGCTATAGTTTGGTCGCTTAACTTAATTTAGCGGAATTGCTACCCTGTTATTGCGTATGTATCACAAATTGTCTTGCGCAGGTCCTAAGATGGGTTGTGATTTTTTTAAATTGATTTATGACTTACCATTGATGGAGTTGTTGTTGACCCTGTGACTATATTCGATTAATGTAATTTTCTCTTTAGATAGGTACCTAATTTCATTTAGTGCGCCTGGCGGCGGCAGTCGTTACAGTATGCTATTATGTTATGGCCATATTAATCATATCAATACAAATATCTTTTTTGATAATTCAAGCCACTATTATATTCATAGCCTGATTATTCAATAATATAAATCATCATATAAATAATATAATCAATAAATATACTTTATGAATTAAGGACTTTTGATTCAATTACTACTTATGTATACGTAGGTACTGTATTAAAAACCAGACGATGACAATATTCAGTGTTTATCTTTTTTTTACGTGGATTCAGTACTTACCTAGTAATTTTTTTCACCTTAACAAACACAGTCATTAATTTGCCTACTTATTTGATCAAAAATAGTTCTTTTATTTAACTTGTCCGCAATCGCATGCTTTTTGTCAAATTTTTATTCATCTTAAGGGCGTCGCCAGTTGTTATTTATAAGTATTAACTAAAAACTAACGGAATTCTTAATTGCCTCTTGCTTAGCTTTCTTAAATTACAGATACGATGTTCTGCTCTAGGTCCCTTGATAAAGTTTTATTAAATGATCCGCCCATAGGATTGGATGAGCCTAGGAACACGTGATTGAGTGCATGTTCTTACAATGGCCTATTTATCAACAATGACATTAGGTATAGTGTGTTTGGTAGAAATAAATCAAAGTCTTAGAACGATTTCGACACCTCAGCGTTAAAATGCTGATGTTTCACAAAAACTAAATTGAATTATTTTGTCATTGAAAGTTATATCTAAATACCTAGTCTTAGTGCTGGGAGCAGAAGTAAACGGTTATTTTTTTATTTCGAAACCTGTAGAATCTATTATCTATCATAATATTTTTTGCAGAGATTTTAACTCAAAGTAAAACATGATACTATCGCTATATTATGCTATGTAACAATAGCTATTTTGAATGCTTCTCTATAACATAATAATTAAATACGCGATTAAGTACAGCAACGAATGTAATCGCCAAATAATAGTAAATCTGTTGTACAAGTAATGATATTCTAAATAATATGCTGTGAAGTTATTTATTTATCGTATGGTGTATAGAAAGGATATTTAGAAACGAAATATTGGTAATGGCAGGTCACACCAGCGAGGGATATATGTCATCCCCAGAGCGGGTGGCGGGGGGCACGCGACCGCCTTACGAAGATCCTTACTACACGCAGTTCCTGGGGCCAGCGGCGGGCAGGGCGCCCATCACACCTGTCATCGATGAGGAAACGAGGTACTTACATTCCAAATTCAGTACCTTCCCACAAAAACTCCTAAATCGGATTCTTATAGTCTTACTCACCCTTACAATATATTTGTTTTAATTATATTATATTATTATATTTTAACTAGCTGACCCGGCGAACTTCGTACCGCCTCAAAGTTCTGTATGTGAAAAAAGATTTTCCCGCTTTTCTTTTGAAATTTTTCCTGAATTTTCTTTGCTATAAACCTCACGGAGCCCGAGACCTTTCCAACGAATGCAAAACCGTGGAAATCGGTTCGTGCGTTCTGGAGTTATAGCGTCAGGAAGGAAAACCCGACTTATTTTTATATAGTAGATTATATTATTTTATATTATATTTGTTATTAAGAAATAAGTAAAAAGGGCTAATATTTTGTAGAATAGATGATAGTTTAGTGATTGACTCGAGTTTTATAGCCTCAAGCTAATAATATTGTGAAGTTTCATGATTTAGGTGTACGTATCTCAATACCAGTATTACGTTAGCAAAGCGTATTGTTTCTTTGTACGTCTACAAAAAAGAAAAACTTTAAAACACTGTTTATTTATACAATAGTAATGTCTGTTGTTAGAATATCAATATTATTCCAGCGATGGTGTCATCATTGATGATTCGTATCAAATGTACGGCGTGAACTCGCTGCCCGGCGGGCCGAGGCCCATGCCGCGCCCTCCGTACGACGCCAGGTAACACTCAGCGACAACAACCTTGTCATTATTTCTGCGACAACTATGTATCTTTATTCCTAGAGAAATTCTTGGAAGAAATTTCAAACTTATCGTGTACAGATTGAATTAACGTATGTCATTCAAAGATGATCACCGTTATTCGCATACCTATACGAACTCATGCTTTGCGTATTGTGGCCACAATAATTGTTAGGATGACGGCTTGCGATATTTACTCACACACCGGCGAAAGTATAACTGTGTTTTTATTTACGTTGTGCATAATATTAGGCCATTCGAAGTAACCATGTGATTTTCTAGGATCACTCCCCAAGTCGATGACATGCAGCGATTACGCGTAGAGAAAATGGAGCGGCAGTTGGCCAACCTTACCGGCCTTGTGCAAAAGGCCCTGCAGGTGCCGGGCGCTGCCCCGCCCGCCGTAGCACCTCGACACGATTTCCAGACATACGTTACCCATGCACCGTCTCAAGGTATGTAATCTTTTGCTGAACCAGTCGTCGTCATCTGAGAGGCTCTAAAATTTTAAACCGCAAGCACTAACCTACGAACAACGATTCGGCAAATTTGACTTAATTCTATCTTACATGCAAATTACAAATAAATACCGTATAATATATATTACCTATGTATCTCGGGTATGTTATTGAATATAAATATATCTATTCAAAATTTATCTATTATGTTGTAAACATCCAGCTAATGTGCTTTTGAAGCTTCACTGGTTAATGTGGCTTGCGTTTTCCTGCACTCAGATGGCGCCAGATTCCCTTCAACCGAGAGACCCCCTAAACTAGGGCGGGACAAATTTCGTAAGTGTGACCTGACGCGGCTCGAGTTTAGCCTGCTGATGCATTGCAAGTGTCCATCATGGTGGTTCATTAGCAAAAATATAACCAGTCGATAGTGAGCTTTCTCTCACCAAATAATAGGAAATTAGTACATAATTATTACTTAATATTTATTTCCATTATACGTATCTACAAGATGATTCCAATTCCTACAATCAGGCAGCTGTTGCTGGTAAGAGGAAAAAAACAAAACCGCAAATCATTATGAGTAGTATAAGTTTCTCGACTCGTTTGTGGGCAACAAAGTGGGTAAGTACGTAGGTACAGAAATGAAATAGAGAGATAGTTCCGCTCATCTGTGGGTGTGCGTGATGCGCCGAGGACGCGGCGGCAGCGGTGCTGCGAGCCCTCGCGCCTGCTTTCACTCGCACGGTTTACACAAAGACACGCATTTATATGAACTACCTATGAACGGCCTTACAAAGTCTCGCCGACATTTGCAATGCATCGCGCAGTCTCCACACATTGTTCATTGCAACGCTTGCTTGCTAACTCGTGTGGTGTTTTCGTTCTTTGTTTCAGCTTCTTTACGATGACAATTTATATATACTTATTGAATTGAATTTCATCAATGCGCTATTATTTTTATATTCATGCACATTTTTTGGCATCATATTTTGTTTAGGGTACAGTATGCTGTGAAAATTATAATCGTATGCTACCTGCAGACTTATACCGCATTCTAGTGACTTATAATTGCTGAATGAGCTGAAAAAAATGTACATAATAAATATTCTATAAATGTTAGTTCAGTATGATTGACTTAAGGTAGGTGCTCCTATGACCTACAGTGACTACATATCTATTGGTGACTGTAGCTTATTAAAACAACTGATTTGTAAAATATTTGCCACAGTGTCGAAATAAAGAGAAAACTTATTAATATTTACAATCCAGTAACACATTTGCGATCGATACCATTTTCATTCATTTCATTTTCAATCATATGTAATCATAGTACGTACCTAATGTAGGCATTTGTTTTATAGCAAATATTTGGATAAATTATTTATTGTATCTGTTCAAGTAACGAGCTAGTGGCACTACCTGTTATTTCATTATTTTACTGCATTGATTTTTTATGGGTAAATTAATCACATTACCTACTTGTTTTTAATTTAAGAGTTTTTCTTATAATTAGTTATAATATTCACAAGGAAAATTCTATACACATATACAATATCCTGCACACACACAACACCTCAAATAAAAATCATGAATGAATGATCGATACTTATTGCACTTTTGTTCCACTTAACCACCCATTTAATGAATGACCAACCAAATTGTCTTGTTTGTGTAATTTAAAATAAAAGTATAAGTAGGTTATTATTAAAAAGAGTGTGAGAGCCTAATGCAATGAAGCTTATTAGTTTGATTGACTTAGAAATTTGTTATTTCAGAGAAGTCAGTTTCGTTTGAGAAATCGGTGTCGTTTAGTGACGACCCGCCAGATATGAATTCTCCCAAACAACATTCGCCTCAGCATTCAGGTATGCATTTAAATTACGATAATTCTAAAACAAATCCCAACTACCACTTGACATTAAATAAGTAGCCTAATAGAAGTAGAACGGAGAGTTGACTTGTAATAAAATAATATTATTTACTTACATAGTACCTATGTATGAATAGGTAAGCCACCGCGTTTATAACCCTCGCGCGGAAGTGTGGTGTTAGTGTTTGTTTATCCATTTAGACCATTTTAGGTTGCCTAGGATAACACACGCGCGTGTAACACCTCGTGCGCGGTTTTATAGGACCCACCATCATTCAAAATGTACAGAGCAAACAATTAACATCGCGTATTGCCTGTACTGTTACAATCCTTTTTTGTTCCGTATCCTCGTTATTTTTTTATTTATTTATCTCCTCTTATTTTATTTTTGCCACTTTATATAAGTTGCTTGTGGTTTGGAGTGTAAATAAATGCCCACATTTATGTCCCCTCGACATAAATTCATCATTTAGGTTCTTCATAAGACTACTTGTCTTCTTGTAACTTCTACCCGTCAGATTTGGAACTACTTAACTTACTCGTCGGTTATTATTAAAAATTTGTAAACTTACACCAATTTTTATTTACCTACCTACTTACCATACTTTATAACCTAAGCCACATGGGTATAATTGGTAGGTTAGAATATTGGAACTATTTAGTAAAGTGTTAAATTGAAATGAACCCCGGTCATCAATCCATTGTAAATCAAAATGATCATACCTCGCCCTTTACACTGATTTCTGTATTTCTCTGAGAATGAGGTGGTCTCGTGCATCCGATGTTCGTAGATGTTTAGTGTCTCTGTGTTTCATACGAGTAGTTACTTGTGTAAATAGAAAGCAGCTCACATCATTCTCAGACTAAAGCTACCCCTTTTTTACAGTTCTATCCCTTTTGCCATTCTTGTAGTTAATATCATAACCATGGTCATAATTCTTGTATTTGATTTCTTTCCGCTTACTTCTTTGCCATAACAAGCTGATACAAAGCCAACAAAACCGGCAATAAAATCATCAACGTTGCCGAGGACATCTTCACAAGGTAAATCTTTGACATCCATTGATTATCAACTACTTACTTATTTAGAAGCTGTAGAAGAAATATTTTGATTTAACGATGCCTTGTGATCATACAAGTATAAGAAGAATTTTGCTCTTAAAACTACATACTTGATTTTTTTAAAGATCATACATAATGTACGTACATTCATAGCTGGTGTAACTTGGCAGCAGCTTGACTTGAGATAAAATTTTGCTGTTTGTTATCTTAAAAAAACGGACACGCTTACACGTAACGACTAATTATATAAGCTTGTATATGCGTAGTGGAAGGTGAGACGGATCGAGGTGTGTTGAGTGCGGGGTGTGTTGCAGAGCGCGACCGACTGAAGCCCGCGCCGCCGCCCAAGCCGGCCGGGCTGGCGGGGCAGCCGCTCACGCTGGTGGCGCAACGCACCTACACCATCAACGTCTCCCCCGACTTCATTAACCAGCTACGCGTCTTGCAGAAGCAGAGTCGCGATCTCCGCCTGGAGGTAATTACACTGTGTCCTTCCTTACTTATCTATAAATCAATCTAGTTGCTACTGGAATATAACTAAACGGCTATATCAGTGAACTCCCCGTACCAAATCAATTAAGGGAAATTCCTGGCAATAGAATTAATATAAAAACTAAACATCTAATTAGCCAACATGTTTGCACTGCGAACTTTTAGAAACCTTGGCGAAGGTTAGGTACCTATATGGTTTGAATAGGTAATACAATGTACCTACTAGTGAAATTCGTTCAAGTTAGATACTTACATACATTTGGTGTTTATATTTACAGACTCGCAATTTACGTCGCTCGACATTAGCGCATGCCATTCAAATGAGGCAGCTAATGGCGGACACTATTGTCAAGATTGGTGCTATCGCGGCTAGCTTCTGTGAGCATGATCCAGACTCGGTATGGTTTTCTTTATTATTTACAATATAGACATACCTTATTTTAGGATACAGCGTCTATATTGCAAGTTTTCTATTTGTAGCAACTGACACGGGAGGAAGAGATCTACAGGCAGGACATGCTGCTCTTGGAGAATGATCTATACGAGCTCGAGGCTACGGTAGAGAGGTTGCGGGGTCAAGCGGCTAATAGGTATATGTTAGTTACATTTGTTTCTCGTTATTTCCCTTTATATATTTTTCATGGAACTGTTGATTCCTAATGACCAAAAATTTAATTATTTACAGGGAGACGCGCGTCAACATGGCTGACATCGAACGCATCGCTATGGTGCTCTCTAAGAGCAGCAAGACTGTTGCTGATTGGAAACTCAAATTCCCTATTCTGCAAGACACAATGAAAGTAAAGCTTGCATCGGAAATGGAAAAAGTAAAATCACAGAGTATTTCTTAGTGATGGGCCGAGTACCAGGTTTACCGAGTAACCGAGTACCGAGTATAACTCGGTTTAAAGTTTACCGAGCCGAGTACTCGGCCGAGTTACGCGGTTAACTTGAAGTAGGTAGAATTGTGCACGAACAAGTTTGGGAGCGAGTGGTGTTAATGGTGTTTGACACTTCCTGCGCACCTCGCGAATTATTATTCGAATGAAACCAAAAAACGCGCGTCAAGTGGCAAAAAAAATATAGATAAAGCACTGTTTGTGATATTTTCTTCTAATTAATTATGATAATAGCAGCTTATAACATTGCTCCTGCTGGGCATAGTACTAAATATGTATCATTAGAAGAAACTAGACTATGATCTACCAAGCAGATCCAATGTCCAAGGTAGATTTATTTGTACCAAGTACTCGGCATTTTAACCGAGTTATTCGGCCGAGTACGAGTAGTGAAAAAACTGCCGAGTACGCCGAGTACCGAGTATTATCCGAGTACTCGGCCCACCTCTAGTATTTCTCATATTAAATACTTACTTTACTTATTAACCTTCTTTGATACATCGTTGTATCTTTGTTGTGTCCAGGTAGTGCGTAAGGAAAAGATGCTGGAAGAAGAGCCTGAGCGGCTGGAGCTGGCTTTAAGGCGCTGCAAGAAACTTACTGGAACTTTGGTCACTCTAAAACGGTACGTATTCGCCTGATGACTATATAGTTCTTAAAATCTTACATGATTAGAATGACACATGCCAATCCTCGCCGAATAGTGCTGGGATGAAAATGTTAAATCGAGGTATAAGCGAAATTTTTGTCGACTAAGTGCTTATTACTAGAAATATTTTAAAAATAACAAGTAATGACCAAATAGCCTAATTAAGTACGTAATTAATTCTCCATTTCGAGCTCGGTTAAAAATATTCGCAGGTACTAAAAAAGCTCCTAAAACCTACCAAAACTACTTAACGCAAAAAAAATATTATAATTACTATTTTCATGAACTTTATGATAATGAAAAAATGTCGACTTAAAGAACTCGATTGGTCATATCACATCCTTAATTTTTTTTCGCGATGATATAACCTTTTTAGAACGTAAAAATATTTAATCACCTATTATTGGATAAGTATTATGTGCGTTATTAAGTATTATGTTTTATGTATCTTTACGTTTTATGTCGAAAACATTAATTTTCTTGAATGTATTTATCTGTTCATAATTTTAAAATGGTCATAGTTGTAAAAATGATTATGATTTTTGCTGATGCAAATTACGACACTTAAGGGCCGCTAGTATAAAGTTACTTCGCTACTTTTAGTGACACCTGTCATTCTAATCATGTAAGATTTTAAGAACTATATACCTATTGCAAGACTTTCGCACGCTCATGTAATGCGATTTGCAATTTCCAGGTTGGCATGCGTGCAAGAGCAGCGGCTGCCACTGACGGAGGGCCGCGTGTCCCCGGGCTCGTCGCAGGGCTCCACGTTCACGGGCGGGCCCTCCTCCGAGGAGTTCCCTGCTGACGCCACCTGCCTGCCGCAGCAGCCGCACAACAAGGTACACCCGACACTCTCTCTTCCCGCATACAATCATTTATGTACGACTCCGAGCACTGTGAAGACAACGACCAATACATTCCCAAACTCTTCGTATGTATGCATATTGCAATTACCTCATCATTATCAACTAAAGACATAAGTTGATGAATTAAATTATGTATCAAATCGTTTATTTGCAGACTGATAGTGCAGACACACTCTTGAGATATCCTATCTGAATTTTTATTAGCAAAACAATCATGCGCTTAACAATTGCAGGTTTGCCAAAAGTTTAAAATTAGCATTTTTTTCCAACATTAGATTTAGTTGCGAGTTGCATTTAGAAAACAAACTTTTTTTGCCTTTCTTCAACTTACCCAGAGCTTATTTTCTTAGTAGAGGATATTGACCATTTTAAAGTTCAGTTATCACTAAGTACCTTGCACCACACCAGCGCGCCCCGCCTCCGCTCCGTCCCCGCACCACACCCGAACCTAACTTTATCTCGCTTACTCTCTGTCTCCATATACGGCATGTGTAGCATTCTAGTACTACCCTCTTCTCTAAAGTTGTACAACTTATCCATACCTTTAGCTTACGTAGAATCTACCTAGACTTACCTTAATTACGTTTTACTATTTACGCATTGTGGAATGTATGTTTATACTTACTTAAAATTAACCTGCTTATGTATTCTGTGTGTGAACGAATATTGGCATCAAAATTTTGGTGTATTGAAGAAATATATAAGTATTTCGTCATTACACTATTGACTGGAAACGAAATTGGCATACGAAATTTAAATTGTACACGCACAAGTCACACTCTGTCTCAAACTGTCATAAACAAAAAAACTCTACATACTCGTACATCGAACACTTGTCAGGAATCACTACAAGTTTATTAGCTAACAAATTATTCTTATTTTATTCGGTTCCTTCCTAGAGCATCTAATAAGTAGGTACATATATTAGGATTTTAAAGTTTGGACTAAATATTTACTGACTTACTATGAATAAACACGTATCGAAACATGGAAAAGTGTTTCTTGAAATAATATAGCACAGCTGACAAAAAACTAGAATAATGTATTTTTTTCTTACATTAAGTAAAACGATGTTAAACGCAGTCCACCACCGAATTAATTATGTTATATTGATAAAAGGTGCATTATTTATTAAATACAAAACTAAATAGCTCATCGCATGCACGGCAGAGTGTGATTAAATCGAAAACAGAATACAAGATATTTTTGAATTATTTTGCACATACCCCGCAACCATTGCACTCTCCGTTAAAATTGCATTTTTAATCCTTGCTTCAGGAAAACAATGCCAATTTTAAAACATTGAACCATTAGCCACCAGAATCGTAACTCGTACGTAGTACTTAGACCGACCTGCTCACTAAGACTACCACCCCTCACTCGTTATGTTTCAATCATTACTAAAAGAAGCAAGGCAAAGCAGGCGTATCTTAATAATGCAAGCTACGACAGACTGAAAAACTGTTGCCCCTTCATAGCTGTGGTTAGCCACTTTAATTCGAGTCAGTTTCTACGTTTAAACAATCAAAATTAGTAGTGAAGATTCCGGCAAACGTCTTGAACATTATTTGACATGGTGGGGTTAGGTGCGCACGCACATCTCCGAGCGACAACTGGGAGTTTTAAAGATTTATAAAATTTAATTACAAAATGTGCAGGGTTAGCTGGAAAATAAATGCATGCACTATTAAAATATATTTATATTCCGCTCATACTATTACAATATAATATATATATTTACTGTATCGTAGTAGTCGTGTACTACGAGAAGTAAAAATTGTTTTAAACGAGCACGCCGCCGCGCATCTCACATAACCAACAATATCGTTTATTTGTTCTTGATCACAATTAAAATGTTCAAGATCTTTGCCGGTACCTATAATGTATGAAGATATCCTCCTATTTGCAATTATTCTAATTTCTTCAATCCAAAAAATAACGTCATCGCATCTATCCAATAAATAACAAAGATCTGAAGAAATATGTGGTCACCTAATTGCACAATCCTTGTCGGCTTACCAAAAGTTGCAAACAAAAACAGTATAAGTAATTATATGTCCATAAAACATTATGCTTTTTTAAAATCAGTTATAGGTTTGATGATCTGTTAAATATAATAAACTTTACAAATGGTTTTTAATCTAAAACCGAGTCTTGAACAAAGCACCTTTCTGCCTTTTATTAATGTAAAAAGTTACCTAAAAATACATTATTTTTCACCAAAATAAATGTGCAATTGGGAGCCATGGAGCCGTGACTATAATTAATTTGGTGACGTTAATTTTAAAACGGTCACATTGACAAGTAAACGCAATCATTGCATCTTTATGTCGATAGCGCGTGAGTGTGACTGGGGCCAAGCCGTCATTTACCAATTTTGTGTGCAATGAACTAGATATTATTTACTTTGTGTCACTTTACCTAATTATTTTAACAATGGTCTTTTTTCCGTGATGGTACCCGTCAGTTCGCCTGGAGACAGAGCCAATACTTCAGAGAAGCTATAGTTGTTAATGAGTAATAAATCTATTCGTAATATATTATCCATAATTATATTCATTATTACATTCCAATTATTTTTTTACAAATTTATTCCACATCCATATATTTTACTTGTTTTACATTGTTTCTTTTTCGTATCGTTTTATATCAATAACTATATTTGTAGGCATGTTTATGCACTCGGCGGCACACAATATAATGCTTTAAGAAATGCGCTTTACATTGTTTTAAGATCAAATTTGCAGAAATAATTTAATAGATTTTTACATATTCTTTTCCAGTTCGTACAGTATTGAACCAATCGGTACGCATGCTTCTATTCCAAACTTCTTAAGTATTTGGCATTACACTGCAAACGGCTCCGAAACCGATTTAGAATTCAACAAGATTCTATACTAATCGGTGTTCGGCTTATTAATAATAGCAACAATCGATTTCGGAGCTTTTTTGTAATAATTTAATATAGTAAATAGGTACGTGTGCTTAATGTCTGTATTACTTTTTCAGATTAATAATTTCACATATTACTTTTTTCAATTTAAATAGGTAGATATAATATATCTAATGAAGATTATATTCCTTATAATACTTATTGCTTTATGGTTTAAATTTTGAACCTATTTTCGAGCATAAAATACTTTTAACTAGGTACTTAGTATAGTAGCACGTTGCATGAAAGGTGGTCATGGCGATTCCAATTCTATATACCCGTAGGTAGTCATAATCTGCCTTAAAGGATTTTATGGCCAAAAGCAAACAGCCACAGAAAAATGGAAACTAATCATGACCAACGAACTTGCTTAACACAAAGTAAATACAACACTGAGAACAAGTACCTACACAGTAAAACTGCATGTCGTTTGATAGTTTGCTTATCAGTTTGAGCATCTTGCCGTTTTTGTTTCTGTTGCAGTGCGTTCTCGATAGCAGGAGCAGCTCACAACCTAGAACTTCTGGGAATTAATGAAATACCATAAATCCTTTCCACATTCCTCTTAGAATAAGCTACTAAACGAGTTGACCTAATAAGAATGCCTCCTTACTAACGCCTACACTACAAGCTGCCACGGCACCGACACTATCTGTGACCGACAATATCCGTCATCCATAGTGTCTGTGGCTAACACTGTCCGTCACCGACACGGTTGAACACTGATATTATCTACCACCGATACCAACCACCACTGACACTGTCTGTCATTGGCACACTCCGTCGCTGACACACCTTCTACAACGCATCACAATTGCCTACTTAAATAGCAATCATGTCCAACTCCTAGCACCCGTGACCCAATTGGCTCTCCCTCAAACTTAAGTCCAACAGTTGTTTTAATAACTAACCAATGCATCCAGATTAAAGGTAATTTTTATTTCTTTAAATGATTGCTTACATATTTACGATCATAATATCTTGCATAAAATCAGCACAACGACATAATTTAATTGTATACGTAGGTAGATATTGCAAGGCAGTTCACTTAGCTTTCATTAGATTAGTGACATCCATTTTATATATTAAAAGTATCTAATTAACAAAATCATTCTGATAAATAGCTTCCGGTAGAGTTGGTTACTTAAATTTTGTAACAATAATTAATCACACACGTTTGATTTCAAATTTTGACTAATGGCAAAATCGACACAATTGTTAAGAGTTAACTTCTTTTTTAACGATTTGAGTATTATTTTCGCATTTCCGAATTCCACAAATCACAAAATTGAATTACTATATTCTATCACATTCAGCCCAGTATACTTTGTACGTATTTAAACTTTCCGCCTGAAATCCCTTTCCGAAATTGGCCACCGTATTTAAAATACTTCCAAGTTCACAAGTTATAGGCAGCTCGACTACACTTCCTCCTTTTTTTTGTCGTAGAATAAAAAACCCACTCCATGCTAACTTGTATTAAAGCGACAATAGTTTGTGTACCTTCTTACTAATATAGGAACAAAGCACTACTTGTTTGTTTACATGTTAACATGTTTTTTATTCTTCGACAAAAGATAGGCAATCGCCTTTTGTTTGAATTTTATATTTTTGAATGATTGTGGTCGCATTAAAAAAATAGTTCTATAAATATCGTTGTCAACATAATTATGTGTGTCCTAAGTGGATCTATATTTGAATGAATGTTTCTTGATGTTTTTGTACAATAAATGTTGTCTAAAAGCGTGGTTACAAATATTACCGAATTGGCTGATTTATGGTCAAAATTTAGTCGTATTCTTATTAGATTATTTGCAACCTCGCTTTTATAATTTGTTGGAGATTGCCGGGCACTGCTAGAAGTGCATGGAATGGTGCACAGGGCACCGGCGATGTGTGCATCGGGCGAGGCGCTGCGGGTCGCGGAGCAGCGGAGCTGCGACCAGAGAATGCCCTCGACGCGCTACTAGACGAGCTGCAGACGTTCGCCAAGCCGACGGGCAACGAGCGTGCCGCCCGTGCCGAGCCTCCGCTTCGACGCCTGCACTCGTACCCCAGCGGCAGCGATACGGACGCGTCGCCGCCAGTACGCGCTCGCGGTCAGCACCCTGCCAAGCCACCGGTGCCAGAACGGCACCCCGAGCTGCTAGCGCTGGCCACACGGCGCGCTCCACCCCCGCCCCCGCCGCGCACTACGTCGCGCTCCCCACTTGCGTCCCCCACATCCCCTAACTCCCCCACCTCCCCCCGCAACGACAACAGTGTCTGCAACAACGCTTCTGACAACGATGATAAAAACAGTAACAGACAAGCTCTCCTCGAACAACGTCACCAGGAGTTATTAAAGAAACAAAAAGCTTTACAGGAGCAGTACGCTCGGTTGCAAATGATTCAGAGGACGGGACCCGCATTGCTGCCGAATGCTCAGCCTGATTTAAAGAAAACAGGCAGTGAATCCAATCTGTTGTCTAAGATGAATCTGAATTTGGCAGCCGCCGCGACGTCAGGCAGCATGACGCACCTTGCGGGCGAGGGCGGCGGAGACCTGCCCGAGCGCCCGTCCGCCGCCGCCGTCGCGCCCGTCCCTCTCAAAGTCGACACACTCGCTACCACCAATAAAGTTTACGAGACTGACATTCTGTGACCTTGTAATCGTTGCTTCATTGTATCAGTGTAACTCAACTTTCGTGTAGGTAATAGGTACATAAAATATGAATACCGTTTCTTCACTTTGGCACTAAATGACATCATGTAGGTGAACTCAGCAATCGAAAATTGTGATAATTTCATACATTTCTTTCATATTAAGTCCTGACAATGCAAGTGTCTCTCTCTCTGCTGGAATCGTTTATCTTTACCGTACTTGTTTTGAGAGTAAAAGATTATAACTGATACAATTGTGAAACAATTGTATTTTAAAGTAACACCAATCTGTTAACTTTATAAAATAAGTATGATTTTTTATATTACCTTCATATGCTTACTTAAATTAGATTTAAACAATTACACCTTCACAAATTCACTAATTATTACGTATAATACCTCTTTCGTATGCGCATATTAACCCGCCCTTGTAGACTCTCCCTTTTTATCTATAGCATATAATATAATTATATTTGTAAATTTACACGTTAGCTACATAATATACCACCCTGTGCCAATGTATAGTTTATGATCAAATTAACTTAGCGACGACACCTACATTTCATTCTTAATATGATTCAATCAAATTAGTGAAACACATCGAAATCTTATGTTGTAAACGTTACATAATTATTGAAACTATGAACTAACTAATGTTTATGACGGCTCAGTTAAGTCAAACATGTTTTAAGAACACCTATTGAAATTGTATTAGTAAATCAACTGTGATAAAAAGCTACTAACACCTTTTGAAAAAAATGATTTTCGCTGAAGAGCCTGTACGATTTAATGTTCTGGGGTAATAAATAGGTTTTTTACATGATCCTAAAGGCTGACTTCTCTTATGTAACATGCTTTACAGATATCGTTGATAAGTTTTATAAAACCACTCCATACTTCAATAAGTAAGTATGTATTCGCATTTCGAAACCGTCATTGATATTAGTATAGTTAAACTAAAACATTTCCGAAATTAATTACAAACTAAACATTAGTATTACGTAACAGTGTAATGAAATGAAATACGAGTGATATTGTATAAAATTTATGTGTTAAAATATCTTTATTTTTAGACTCGGAATATATCTGCATTAGACAAATGTATAGAGTCTAGTCTAGATGTGTAGTAGGTAATCGTAGATCATAAAACGTTACACTTTATGGCAACTTAATGTTTGCGCTTTATCAATGTTCGTTGCAATTTCACATAAAAAGTATGAATACATAATAATGTGCACAAATATTTTACACTTTACACTTTTAGCAATTATGTTTTAATGCATGGCAAGAAAGAAATCTTTCGAACATAGAGTCGTCCCCTAGTAATGAGAGGATATATAAAAAATAAAATATATTCATTTGTTTTTTCACGTAACGAGCACATAAGTACTTAAACAAAAGATTTATGCCTAATGTATGTTTACATAAATCTATGTACCTTATGAACGGCTTCACAACCTAGAAGTCCTTGTAACGAACTCGGAATTGTCAGTAGGTGATGGTTCCTATATATTTGCTCAGTTCGATACATATAATTACTTACATAGTAATATGTAATAGAGTAGTTTAAATATATATAATAACACATACCTGAAATTAAAAATAAATACCAATCATGTAAATTTTGATGGTCATTAAATATTTATTACCTACCTACTTACCTACTTAAAACTACGTAATTGTATTGATTTCACATACCTCTTGTTAAAATTACACCAACTACCTACATAAACTGTATTTTTCTATGTTCGCGCTTACTTATGTACTTACCTAGTTAGTTACCTGTAATACCTATTTTCGTGGAGCTTATTCTATTGAGTTACCTACATAAGTAATTGTGCCAAAATCATTGCTGTCGTTGAGTTAACTCAAATAATTGGAGTAAATAGTTAGCCATCAATGAAATCTTTTTACCTTTAGGTAATATTTTTAATCATAGATATTTATATATTTTTATTTTTTGTAAGTATATGTACCTACACTTTTTTAATTTTTTTATATCATATAGGTATCTAAACATAAACGAGAGTGATCGGAAATGTCTATACCCAAAAGTTACCTAATTTTTAAGTAAGTAAGAATTATAATTTGACTAACTTGATGCGTATTGAATTCCAATATTCTCTCGACCTTTTATTTAATATTATATTCGTTAGTTAGGCTTGTTTAATCAAACTGAAAAGTATCTGCTTTAAGATATTCACAAAGCAAAGGTCGTGTTGTATTTGATATAAATTTTGCTATATTATCTCTATACAGCTTTTGAAGCTTTGTACAATTAAGTTGTTATTTTATTATTTGACAAGATGAGTACTTTTAAGAATTAATTATTGTTTTCTATAATTTGTGTCAAAAGAACATGTTTATAATACGAATAAACAGACATAGCTTAAACAAATAAATAAATGTGTAATAAACTATACACGTGAAATTAATATTCGTGTATTTATTTGACTGCCAATTATTATCCACCCCTTCGTTTGGTAAAAGGTAGATACCTATACTTTGGATATTAAGAGAATTACGTGGAAGATTTGAATAACAAGACATTTTAAATAAAATATCGATAGTTTATTTATTTTAAATAGGTAGTTACTTCTACTTTATTTAAGGTAGGTAGGTACTGATGCCTTGGGCGGCTGATATGAAGTAGTCGCTTATTTAGGTAGTAGTTATATGCTCCATAACCCTATCTCGTCGGACAGTCACGATGATTGAAGGAGAAAACTAACGTAATAATGTCAAAACATTTATATAGATTTTTATATTTGTTAAAATGTTATTGTTTGTCTAGATTTATCTGAAGAACTACATTCTGTACATAGCTTAAATTATTGCCAAAAGTTAAAATTATTCCTACTACTAATTTCGTAACAGAGATATTCAGTACTTTGGTTCACACTTGTTCATGTTTTCCCAATAGATCTTTACGAAAACACCTGAAAAATATAATCAGCTGTTGGTTATCCAGTATTTCGATTATTAAATAGCCATTAAGTGAATTATAAATCTACCTTTCTCCTGGGTTTGAATTTGTTCCTGTCGATGTAATCTTTGAGTGCGAGGTATAGGAAGGCATACTGCGCCCTGTTCTGCACCATGCCACTGCGCTGCGCGCGCACCAGCTTCACCGTGCTTTGCACGTCTATACCGCAGTTCAGACCTAAATTAAAGGGACAAACCTTTTTTACATATAATAATAGAAATTTTAATAACAGCCTCAAACAAAGTCACATTCGCTGACAACAACAATGATGAGAGTAAGGAAACTGGCAAGCTGTCACAAAGAGCACATATAAAAAAAATCTTACATTTCGCAGTAGCAGAAATACAGTCACATTGGCATATTATTATATATGAGTATGAGTATGTTTTCAGTAACATTTGTCTACTATTCAAATAATTGGGTAGGAACTATAAGTACTCTCTACTTTTTTAAAAACAATGCATAAAGCTCACCGGAAGATTTTAGATGGTCGATTAACATATCCAGTGCAATGAAGGTGCCAGTTCTGCCTACTCCAGCGGAGCAATGGACGCAAAGGATATTCTGAAATTAACAGATAATAGGTATGTAATTTCCCAGGAGTCCCTTTGAATTGCTAATGAGATTTATTTTGAGGCAATAATTCTTACTTGTTCCGGAGCATTTGTACTCTGCGTGACTTGGTACATCTTTCTGTTGATGTCATCAATAAAAGCCAAAACTCCTTCTGATTCCTCTGGAGTACCGTGGTCTGGCCAAGTCTAAAATTAAAAGAATAAGATTTATAAAACATTTTGTTAAAAAATATAGAGAGTTTATAAACAGGAAAGAATCTTAGAGCAGCTGTAATTAAGCAAAAGTGTTTACAATAAACTGGTAGTGGTAGATGGTTCGGCAGGTAGACTCATCAGAGACATCCAATTCGCGAACTAGATAGTCCTCGTGGCTGATCTCGCAAATGCACTTTACGTGGAGGCGGTCATGTCGCTCCTCCTGCTCGCACTCCGGCCAGTACCTCTCGCATTTCTTCTGCAATTTTACCAGATAATAAGAATTAAACGGACGGCAAACGTCGTCGTTTTATTTATGGCCATGATAAACGCCATTTGAGTACCTATAATCAACAAGATTCTTACCTTTCCCTTCTCGACTTCATTCGTGATCATAGCAATGACTCTGACATCCTCCTGCCACACCATTCGCCAGAAGTCATCTACAGTGTTTGGCAGGCAGCCTTGCGTTGCTATGTACGTTTTATTTTTGACTGCAACATAAATATCAATACATTAATTCCTGCAGTTTGAGACTAGACAATTGTCTAGATTTTTTTGTGATATTACCTAATGATCTCACCTGTTTCACGCCTAAGGTTCCCGTTGATTGTATCTAGTTTGATACATTTCTTTACTTCTCTCAACGCGTCGTCGGATAAGGATTTTGTGACTAAAGGTGGAACTGACTGTATCTTTTCATTTTGCAATGTTAGAGCTGGAAATAATAAAATATGACATTAAAATCCTTACTTATTAAGAATACTTACTTTTTTAGAATGGATTAGGTAGGTACTTGATGTATGTACTTATAACACGACTAGAATTCTAGTTGTATAACTTTCCAAGTCAATCCATAACTAAAGTATCTATCTATCAAAGTAAACAATCTATTTATCAATTCGTGTAATCGTAGATCGTGAGAAGTAACTCAACTAAGTACCTACTTATAGCCAAGTTAGTACCTGACTGTCATTGTTCTCAGTTGATTGGTGACTGCATATTTATCTAATTAGTATGGAGACTATGTCTAAGTGACGCATGCCGACTTCACTCTATTTTCCTTATTTGCTTTGACCAAATCAGATGTAAAGCAAGTAGGTATTTAGGATTTAAATTAAATAACCGAATTATTTATAAAATACAGGTCATTTACATTTTCAATCCTAACAAATCGGTAAAAACTTGCTTAGGTAACTCACTGTTAAGTTACTACAACAATCCTATTGATTAGATGTGGGGTGCCTAAAAGTAAATTCTAATGAAAATAATAATTACAATGAAAGCTGTGGAGACTTTCAGTAGAAGACTGCATGGAGTTGTCGGAGCCCGCCAACCGGAAGTTGCGGATATAGCTCGCGTTTATGTAGTCTGCGCCCGAGCTGCTGCCGCCCTCCAGCACTACACGGGTCTGGTCATCTGTATACAGACAAGTTACAACTAAAGTACGTATATAAAGTAAATAATTGCCACTAGCTCCGTCATCTGCTGTTTCCAACCTTACCTATTTGAAAGCTAAGTCCAAAATAGTAAGTACCTACACAAAATTATAGGCAATATACCTAAACAAATTGCAACTTAATTTATCAACTTACAAGGAAGTATATTTCTATATCGGTTTTTGGTCTCGTTTTCAGGCCTCGAACCCTCGTGTGTGGTGAACTGAAGTCTGTCATCTATTCTTTTCAAAGACTGGAACTCACTTTCGAACTCGTAATTGCTGTCCGATTTGTTTGTTATATCCTGAAAAATTAAACGAGACGGTATTATTGTCAAATATTTTATCAAATAAAGGTCAATTTTTAAGAACCTATATCAGTATATTTGAGTGCTTACATAATAAACCTATTCATGTAAACGAGTTTAACATATCTCCTTTCATGTTTAGCGTGTTTAAACAAACAATGCTAACGTATAGGTAAGTAACCGTAAATGTCAGTAAGTACAGCACTTATTGTAATATGAAAAGCCACTTTAGGCATATTATCATGGAGATTTAAGTAAGTAGACCATTTTCAGTTGAATACATACCCACTTAGTAGTTACATCCGAAATGGTCAGCAGCATTACACAAATTATACCTATGATGCTTCTTAAGGTACACCTACCAATTACAGAGCTAATAATGAGTGACATGAAAAGTGAGATAGATACTTTTCTGATGTAAGAAACACGTTTCCTTAACTTATCTGTCGTATTGACCAGCGTTTAGATATGGGAACATTGTGGGTATACTTACTAACAAAGAATGAAGTCAAACAGAAAGCTAGATAGAACTCTAATAAAGATTAAATTAGATACATTACAAACCTTCATCTCCTGCACCTTCTTGTCGATGTTGTGAGCGCGCAGCCAGGCCCCGCCGAGCGGCTGCAGCAGGCGCAGCACGTCGCCGGAAGTCTCCACCATGGGGTACGACCGGAAGTGCTCGATCAGCCCCACCAGGTCGTCAAACTGCTCGCCACTGCCCACGTCGTACTTATCATGCTACCAACAATTATTACTTACGTAAACTCGTGTAAACTAGCTAGAGGTACCATTACAAGAACACGGGGATAAACCTCCAAAGCAAAAGACATCAACGCGATCTTAATTATTTTGGATCATGAATGGTGTCGCAATAACGAGATCTGGTAATTCTGATAAAGCCATAGATGACGAATGTCATCTGCAATAAAATTCCGTCAAGTCCAGTCCAAGGCCGATTGATATCTCTACAACAGTCACGTTTATTGTAAACTTAACTAAGTAAACATGTCACTTTTCCTCGTCGTAAAGCTTCACTTCCCAAGAAAAAACTAAATAGGCATTTTATTTCTGGGCACGTAACGTAAAACTGGCGTAGGTAAATTTGTACTTAGGTATACATAATAAAAAATAAGTACCGGATTAAGAAGTCGCGAACATTGTCACGCTACGCGGAAACGTACGTAATTTACTGCGAAACAAACTAAAATTACTCATAAATATTGTGTCTCAATCTCCAGTTTTTTTACTCATAGATTTGCTACTTATAAGGTAGTTAAGAGGTTCATAAATAAGTAGTTTATTCAGATTTACATGGCTACTATGCGCTACGATACAACATCGCGTTCCTTCTAGAAATCAGGATTCGTTCTGTAGCATTACGTTACGTGACACAAGCACATCTTGTCGGCATATTTTTAATAACGTATTTAATTAGCGCCTAACGTTGCCTATCTAGGTACCTAATCACTCCCCCCCGGTGGGTTCTCGCCTTGCAGTGGCGGGGGGGCTTAGTACCTGCGGACTGGTCCATCTGCGGGGAAGCTAAGAGGAACCCGAGGAGGACCGCTCCCCGATGCCTTCCGGTCGGGCTTGGGTTGAGCGGTACTTGGTAGGTGGCGAACCTTTGGTGGCGCTACTGAGGCGGACAGCCTGTGTAGTATGGGCGCACAGGCTGTTGAGGAGGTGCGTAGGCTGCGGGCCTTATGGGGGGTTCCGCAGCTGAGGCGGGTGGCTGGGCTGTATGGGCAGTCCAGCTGCTGAGAGGTGGAGGCCGCGGTGGGAGAGGACTGCCGGTATCACGGTGCGCCGCTTTCCCTACCTCCCGCGGCTTAGACGGGGTCGCCACCGTCTTTTGATGGCGGACGCGGTGGGGTCGCAGGGGAAGAGGAGTGTCGGTATTCCGGAGGCCGCTCTCCCTATCCTCTGCGACCGTGTGGCAGGCAGCGAGGCCACAGATCTGGCTCGCTGCGGGGAGACCGTGGGTGGCGGAATCGGAGAGTCCGTCACTCACCACTGGTTGGTCTCCGAGGAGGTGCGGCTGACGTGTTTGGTGTTTTGACACGTTAGCCGCGGAGAGAGGATGGGCATTTGCCCGAGAAGGATCTGCTTCGGCGGACACCGCCGACAGGGTTCGCGGACGTATGCGGAAGCTTTCCCGTGTCCCTGTCACTTGGCGAAGAGAAGAAACACCATGGGGTTTTAGTCGGTGCGAGTCCGACATAACCCTTCGTCTTTCTCCGAGACGAAGGGTATCCATAACGGATTTACCAATGAAAAAGGTACCTAATCACTGAAAAACACTGACGGCTGACACTGAAATATTTACGAAATACATGACATGCGTTTGGCTACCAAGGTCCTACTAAACAACGGCTGTACTGCCTCTAGCGTAACCTATAGATGTTAAGTTTGGTATATAAGGAAATATTAACACACATGCACTTTGCACACATGAATAAAACTGCTTTAGTGTGCGTTAGAAATTGCTCCACGCATTTATGACTTCCTAGTGATATTGATGCAAAAATCACAAATTGTGCAATAAGGGCAGGTGTATATGAAGGAAAAACTCTTTAGAACCATGAGATCCTAGTACCCGATTTGCAATTTAGTATGGGAATTGTCTAAGCAAGGCCGGGTCTGCACTCAGTGGTATTTATCACGAGTATTTCAGTGCAGTGATCGGTTCCACACGGGTTTAGAGTACAGCTTTTGATTGTGTTTGTATTCGTGTCGGTGATTCTATGTATACGACGGAAACTAAACACTAGAACATTCGAAATTAAGACCCTTACACATTGATATTAAACCTGTAGCAATATACTATTTTGGAAGAGGTAAGTGAAATAAATAAACAATAGAGCAACGCGACGTAAGTAAATGTAAAAATTACTTATTTCACGTCCTGTGTTAGATTAAGCACATTTTCAAGTAAGTAGGTACCTAGGTACCTAAGTATTTTCAACAATATTTTTTTCGGGCAACAATTTGGTAAACTGGCGTAAGAGCCTGTCAGGTAGATAAGTAGGTAAGCAATTAATCCATTTTATTATTAAGATTTTCATAATTTTACGCCAATGTAAAAAGCTCTTTGCAACATCACTAATATACTGGGCTATCTACATGCACGTTTCAGCTGTTATATACCCAAGGTACGACACAGCGATAAATCTATCTTCCTTTTCCCTCCTAGTAGAACCTGCAGTGCATCTAAACAGTTGCTTCCTAGAGCTCGTGTGGTGCATTAAATTGAAAGTCTATCTCACCTGCTCCCACATACGACAATAGCAGTCTGCCATTTCAGCAGCTTATTTACTCTTTCTTTAAAATTGAAAAACAGACTAAGCGACGAAACAATTTTTGAAAAGGTCGTAAGTAGTACGGATTCATCGATGACATAGTACTTTTAAAATGAAGTATATAAAGATAGGTATCTACGTTTAGAATACTTCCCATCTAGAAGTGGCATGAAATTATCTACTGAAATCAAGTGAAACTCTTAAACGGGGTTATAACTAGTTTTTATTTTATCTCCTGGCCATCTATAAAAAATTTGGTATGTATAATTTTAATACATTTTTTTTATTTCCACTAACTTACCGTGACTAGTCTAGTGCATACGTATCATTGCACCTATACCTATATTGAGGTAAAACCTAGACTTCCGCGCATGCCCTATAGAAGACCTGTATCTCTTTCGAATTCTGTGTTCCTAGTACAAGTGCACCATGAAATGCATTTGAACGGATCGATTCAGCGATGCAAATGCAAGCCCGGGACAGCGCGATGGCTGCGCGTTGCGTTTGTTGTGCGCCTCAACTGACATATAGGCGCCCATGTCACTGAAATTTAGTGTAAGAGACTGTACGATAGAGTTAAATTCATCATAACATAATTCAACTGCTTGTTTGTGAGATTAATATTTAAATGAGTGGCGTAGTGGCTAAGCGCGTTTGGTCTGTAGGTACAACACATACCAGAGATTTCCAAGACAATGTGGATTCAATACTTAAACAATAACCATTTATACAGTTAATAGTCATTTATTTCTGCTAAAGAATATTATATTACAACCTTAACATCGGTACATACCCGCTGAAATTAATTGTTTACCTATGTGTTATTTTTATTGCAGTGTTTATAAATATATTATACCTAGTGTGGTGATGGACAAGAAGTCATCTAAAGATTTTATAATGGAGGTTGTTTGAGTCATTGTTAGGTTCCGGGAATCAACCGTTTTATGAGACGATAAATACCTAAATACGGACCATGTGTGCCACCCTCGCTCACTACAGCTCCAACGAAATGACTCACAATTCCATCATTACCTTATAAAGACAAGTTACTAAATGTGTGGCGTAGTAAGCTTAAGGTTTCTCTCAGACCTTATACTTAGATATTTATCTAAGCATTCTTAATGTTAATACGAAAAATTCATTTACTTTCAGCTTTTACTTACGGTTTCTTTATTATTTGAATGAAAATGATACACCTATGAAACATATCTAACAAAGTTTTATACGCCTACTTATAAATAGGTACTCTATTAATTACCTACTCAAAAACGATTTCCTAAAAAATAAAGTTTTTTTTTCATCAAGGTTGCCAGTTTATATCTATGTAGCTAAAACTGGATTAATAGTAGTATATCTAGACTAATTTAAATTAGAAAAAAAAAATATTGCCATATAATGAACACATTTTGGACATCGTTTTAATTATCCTTGTATGTAAATAAGAGCATTGATAGCCGAAAGTATGTCAGTAGCATGAGGAGGGCGACCTCACCCGAGGCGGGCAACGCCGCGTGGCCTCACAGGTTTGGCTAGGGTCGTCCGTCACTATCACTACCACCACTGTATGCTTACTAAAGTTTTGTTTTATTTATTTCATTGCCCATTTGTTCTCAAACCTTGAACGGTTTTCAAACTCAGGAAGGTAAGTATAAAGGTTTCTAAAAGTAAGTAGCATTTAACTGATAACTGACTGACACATGCGACATATGAAAGCGACTCATTAGACTGGCTACTGGACATCAAACATGCTTGATTAAGATCAATTATTATCATTATTTATGTATTTATTTTAATTAATATCTATTTATTTTAATTAATTTTAATATTTATTACCACTTATAAATACTAACACCAGAAACCATCATATGGCAACCCTATCATAGTGTAGTTTACCGTCGAATTACACTGGCTGCCAAACAAACTACATTTCGGTGGCAAACACGCTGCCGTATAGGTACCTACAAACAGACGCAGGGTCACTGCATCCATATCCACGCACTACAATATTGCTTACTACCATTTACATATGGTAATATTTAGTTAATAATCCGAAAGCTCTTAATCGCATGACCTCCAATTTTTATCACGTGCCATTTTCGAAATGTTGACATTGAGAAATATGACAATGTGAGATATATATCGAAAATGTCGTCAATAATTATGTGCAAAGAAATACTGATCGGTTTTTAAACAGTTATGGTTTCATAATTATGTTTTGATTTGGTCTAGTTTACAAATAAATCTGTAAACTTTAAAAAAACTCACATTACATGTTATTCCAGTCGGTTTTGCATATAAACAGCTTGCTTGATTCAGTGACGATTGAACTAAAATGTATTTAATGCGCAGTAAATAATAATACGACTATTTTGACACATCACAAACTTGTCTTGTTATTAAAATCCATTGAAATGCTCTTTTACGTCGATATTAAAGCTATGGTGTGCAAATAAAGATTTGAAGTTAATTCAAGGGTAGGTAATGGTTAAGCATCTATACTTAAAATAAATACAATATTTGATTACTTAAAAGTATTTTAGGGACATTAAAAAGTATCTCCTCCTACACACTAACGATAAGAATAACGATAGGTAGGAGGTACCTTCCATTCATGCAAATAATAACCTATAATTAGGGCCAATTTATTTGTTGATCCAAATACTTATTATGAGTTATTATCATCTACGAATGTTTTAATAAAATGTATATATGGTCTAACAAAACTAGGTCAGAAAGCTCAAAAAACTCTGTGATAATTTCTGTTGGTAAAAAAATGTTTTAAAATTGCAATTGTCATACACACAGAGGTTCCCAGCTTGGAGTCAATAATCGCACGTGACAAGCAAAAACATAATCTCCGCAGGCGGTGACTTAATTAAGTATTCCACTTTGAACGATTTTTTATTCGTTACTGACAATTGTTAGTATGTATACGTGTAGGATATTTTGATAAATAACATGGTTCCAAATATGGAGTGGTCTTCATTCCGGACAAACAAAGTCGGGCTTCTAACAACGGGCTTTGTATGTCTTTTGTACCTACGTATAAGATGTAAGTAGGTACTTAAGTTCATTTAGATTGATGATATACTTATTTAACTCAGCGAAATAGAAGTACAACAATATCTACCTATAATTATTAGGTGCGTGCAAATGAAGACAGCAGAAAGAAGTTGAAAAACGATGAGAGCCAATGAACTCAGAATATCCAATTTCTGATTACTGGAATGCAATTTGGCTGACTCATGATATTTTACGAGACCCTAATTATTGGTCATAACCTTTTCCCGTCGTGATTTTTTTTTGGGTTGGAAGTTCCCAAACTTGAATAATAAGAGGACTTTTGCGTTCGAGCATTACACATTTTAAGCACTTTGCGATGATAAAAATGTTAATCATTGTACACAGATATTCACAGCCATGTAATTAACTTGTAGGTAGGTAACGACGACACGTACAAGGTTGGAACAAGGGCAGCTCGATAGATTAATGGCTTTGTTTCGAAGGAAAATCAAATTAAGTTTAACTGATGACTTATCGGAGTTTACGAACCTGCCTGCGGATCATGACATGTGTGACGCGTCCACGTACGCGCACCGACAGCACGAGCTCGCCGGGCCGCGTCTGCGACTCGCGCACCAGAAACGATCCGTTCTTGCCGCGCGACATCATCAGCCGCTCTGCTTCCTTTGCTGACATTGTGCCGTGGAACCACCTGAATACAAATCTCTACTTCAATCATTTCATTATATTCAAACAAACATACTTAGTTCCTAAGTAATCAAATATTGGACTCTCGGTGCGGGCCGCTGCACTTATGCACAGGATCTCTAAAAGTGTTACCTAAATGAGGGGCACATATACATAGCAATACAGAAATAAGTATTTGTTTCATCAGATTTTTGACAAAAGCAGGTTAAATACTTAAATAGGGCATTGTAAATTGATTGTTAAAGAACAATTAATGAGTTTTCCGGACACGGAAACGTAAACGCAGACGCATTACGAGGTTACTAAAACAAAGAACTCAGTGAGGCATACTACAAACTATTTGTAAATCTATAAGCCCATAAACACGTCTAAATAAGTCAATATTCTTGAGGAGTCGTGCTTCAGTAATCAGTCCTTGATTAGTGGGCTTCAATGTCAACAAATGCGCACGGCAGGCCTCTGGAGGCGTACCTATAAGTAGGTACTTATGTAGGATGAACTAGATACGAAAGTGGAACTACATATTTTTATACCTATCTATATCCAATATCAATTTTATAGCTTGTTACAGTACACAGATATACTGACATACATACTTTAATTATCTTTGGACCTTACGACAACATTGCAATAATTACTTCGTCTCTAAGTAGGTAATTACTTAGGTACTTATAGTTTAAACCGATCTAAATTTAATAAAAAAAAATGATTTGTTTTGGGCGATAATTACCTAAGCAGAACCATTTTAATGTTTTTGATTTAAAATTTTCATTTCCAGATTTTTAAACCGGATATCGTTACAGAATGCTTTGTGGTTTGAGATCGGATCTCTCGTGATGTGAATCAATATTATGCAGTTGTTTATTTGACCTTAGTGGTGACTGTGGTGAAGGCTCTTAGAGTTCAATACCTCGTATGAGAATTGAATATTAATCATATCAGTTGATAATACTTTAAATACCCGGATCATCATTGTTGAGTAGTTTTATCATAGAATGTTGAAATAACTTAATATTTTTTCATCAACCGATTTCATAACTGGAAGTTAGATCATACATAGGTAGGTAATACTTAACGATTTAATAACTTTATTTTAATACTCGTAATTTACCCTATTACCTGGGCACCTACCTTTAGATCGAGGTTTCCTACTTAAAGATAAGACACTTCTATTCCGAGTCCCACTGCTGGGCAAAATTAAATTAAGTACCTACTTATAATAAAGCACCCACCACAGCATAGGCCAGGAACAATAAAAAAACTATCCGTCCAATCAACTTATACTTATTTATCAAACAGACTACTTTCCATAAAATTTCTAAGCTATTTATTAACTTATTGCGTATCTATCTACGTACCTATCTGTTTTCAATGTAAACTATTTCTAAACAAGTCTGTGAGAGTAAAGTAGATGTCAACATGAACATGGAAACCGACAATTATGGGAAAGTTGTTCTAAACCAAGAAGAGTGTCAGCTTATTACGTTGCCATACGGCCCTTCGTAATGATACCGGGTGTTACATAACCATCGTTAGTGTGTACAGCGCGGGCGAGATCTGAACTGAACCGGTCTCATCTCTCGTCGTCTCGTCGAATTTGTGCGAACACCTTGCTTATCACAACAAACGTCGCAAAATCTATCCAATCCATATCAAGTTCATAATCCGTCTATCAGGTAGGTAAACAACTGATGTTTTCTATCACGGTACCCCATAAAATTTTATTATTATGGTGTAATATAAAAATAAGGTAAACATAAAGAACGATTGTATTTTTATTAATTAGATACATATACCATTAAACAAATACCCAACCGCTCATAAAAATGATTATAGTAGAGGTATGACAGCACTTATAATTTAAGCAGTAGGCAAGTACCTAAGTAGTAGTCAACTAACATAAAAATGTAGTCAATACATTTTCTTAATTATTGCCGTGCTACGTTTTAAATTACCTTTACAAATTACCCGCATTATAATGACGTAGTATCACACATGGTCTACATACAAAGACTCTCCTTTGGTATTCGATATCAATTTGTATAATACGTCAATTAGTCCTTAATTAAATATTAATGTAAAACAAGTCATCCCCTTTAATTACCACAATAAGTAAGTATTTTGTTTAATACATAGATAGTCTCTGAGGTAACATATTTAAGTAGGTAAGTATCTTCAAGCATGGAGCTAACTATGGTAGTAATTATGGGTACCCGAAACAAAGCTTTGATAGAACAAAGAGTAATATAACTGCAAATAAGTATACCATTTAGAATAATAAATGTATTAGTTACATTTACATTGCTGTATAGCAAAGAAGCAATTTGATCATGCATACAATGCCTGCCTAAGTGAGGGTTTTGTGGTTTGCGTCAGTCAAATTGGTATTGTTTATTAATCTAAGGTGCAATAGATTTAGAACTGCAGTCTCTGCCTACTTATAAAATTAACTTAGCATTACTAATAAATAAGTCTACTTAGATAAGTAATTTTAGATCTACAATCCACAAAAAAACTACCTACGTTACCAACATGGAAGTAAGAATACGAGAAAAATAAAGGGAACAATTTAAATATCGATTATCGCGTTTTTTGGTCGGTGTCAGGTGGAAGATCGGTGACCGTGGCCGCGTCCTCGGCCGCCACACGCGGACGGATTCGTCTCAACATCTGCCCACTGCCTCCGGATTAGGAAGTAGGTACATCCAATTACATGGACACTTTATAATCTAATGCTTTGTATTTTTTATATGCCCTGATAAAAACGAAATAGACCTCTGATGACGTTTTAACTTGATTTTTCAGTAGGTGTCAATTTGCCTAATTATGTAGATGAGTATTTATGGAAAATTACGAACGTAAATAACATGTTATGAAGTTATTATCAAGAAATCAATAATTAAGTAAGTGTTTTATTTAAAAATAGAATTTTTTCATGGAATTTTAATGTGAGATCACATTAAAATTCCATGCACAGCTCTTATATGACAGTAAAGTAAGTTTCATTTTATTTTCACATAGCCATGAAAATGAAACGTAGTAAACATCGCCATTAATAACGCGGACATAAAAATAATAATTTTACGAGTTGCGAAGATAAAGCGTTCTGACTACCAATGCATCCCCTACAGAGACCACTTATCAAGAAACTGGCTGTACAGCAGGATTTACATTCCTGTTAAATGTTGATAGGTAAACAGATTGTAATCATCGAGACACGATTTAATTAGAAAGATCACTCGCATTTAAGTAACTGCTTCTAGTAACTAATAACTGCTTCTGAAACTTTATAATTATCCTCCCATTATTAATTATAAGGAGATTAAAAACTGCTCTAGATACTTAAATGACTTAAATTTTAAAACAGTTTGTGAATGTATTTTAGCGTGTGGCGTGATAAACAACGGCTATGACATTTGATCATATAATATGTATAAAAAACAATGGAAAAAAGGCTAAGAGCGAGTTGGATTCATGCACCGGAGACCTATATATTACCTACACTTAAGTAGATAACAGTGACATAAACAACATCTTTATCGTCGCAATTTATGTGAATAGGTAATAAGATTGAAAAGTCTTGAAAAAAAAACCTACAATAGGAATACTTTCAAACTTATGCGAATAAATAGATAAGTAGGTACTTTGTATTGTAATACAATGCTATAAACATGTATACACGAGATTTGATTGCGTACCTTTTCAACATGAAAGCCTTGCTGAGTTCTTTCAGGACAGTGGAGACGATAGCGCCGGCTGCAGGCACCGCCAGGATGGAGGCGTCCATGCAGGCGGACAGCGCCGCGGGCGCCAGCACCCCCAGCCGGCTCAACCTGGCGCCGTCTTTCGACATCACACGCTTTGGACACTCCGAATTATTCCCGAAACAAAACTTGCTCTGATCCACTACCGCGCGACCGTAACCGCAGAGCGATCCGCTTCGCACGCAATGTAACACTAGAATGCGCGCGCGCTGCTCCGGTGTTGCTCGAGCCGGCCCGGCTACGTGACCGCCTCTAGATGCATGCCGGAAAATTATCTTGTTGACATCTACAGTTCTTCTTTTTGATATTTTGAATTCAAGTGGGTACTATATTAATAAATGCTGCGAAAAACCAAAATTACTTTAGATAGGTACTTCTTAAGCGTAATCCAGAACTACATCTATACTACACACATTAAGACCAGGACACGAGTTTCCTTATAATAAGAAAATTATCAGTATTAAGTAGAACTGATTATGTAGTGCATGCAGGCAAGCAGGCACTACTATCCGCATATCCTTTATAAGTGGTTATGATTATGACTATCCTTTTATATTACGTTTATATCTACCAACTTACTGTGTAGGTATGTTATACTTAGGTAGGTAAGTACTTGTAATATATATTCTACATACTTACGTGCTTAATAACATAGCTGAGTAGGTAGGTAGTGGATGTATCCTTTCTCACACACATAGGTATGTATACCTATGTTTACTTCTTATACATTGACTGAGAAAAGTGACTAACCAATCGCCGATGGGATTTCCAGAATTCCTTACGCCCCAGCGGGTATGAGCTGCTGGTCATTCCCTGGTCTGATTACAGGTACGCATAACTAATTTCCTTGTCGTTTCAAATTATCGCAGCTTCTTTTTATTTCCCAGAGCTAAAGCATTAAAAAAATGATTTCATTGTAAGCAAAACAAATATACTTACTAAAAACAAAATTTTAAAGATGAATGATTACAAAAAGGTTTCTCACCCGTATTACACAAGAGGTTTCTTATTTTAGAAATAACTTTGTAAAACCTCTTAAAGCTAGGTTACATATTATAGTAAGTATAATAAATTCAGTCGATAATTAATATTATTCCACTTTTATGTGCCGAATATTCGCCAGTCCATTATTTTAGGCATTATAAAAAACTAAAATTAAACGATAAGATCAAAATAACCGTTCTAACTATTATCAAAATCAATTATATAGAAGTTGATCTAATTACAGCAGCTTCCACTTCTCCAGATATTACCTTAGAATCTGCTTACTTACACGCCAAATACGGAAAAGGCCTGCCCCGTGGTTGACTGTAAAGTTTTATAATTAATGATCAATTAAAGTTGATCGCACCTTTGGGTGCAGCACGCGGTGGTAGCACCATGACGCCATTCTATGTGAAGGGAATACCTTATCTGTTATTGTGATCGAACAAAGGATGATTGGTGCCGTACACGGCGAGGAACCATCTTCCTTCCTAAAAGAAGGTCAATAAACAAGAACATAAGTCACGTAGGCTGGTGTATGGGCACTGGATGACGCCGCTAGGTTCACGTCCACACCACCGCACGACGCCACTTCCTGGACCAGATCTTATTACTCGTAGCACGAACCATCATAGGTAAAACCAGAGAAGGTAACCGTTTAAAACCTTTCAAACAAGTACCTAACTGCGTTTAAAAGGTGACTCTTATGACTCTTACGAATTATCCTTAAGGCGATTGATTTTGAAAATATTTTAAGTTTCTTGTGAAAAATTGTTTAGTTACGAGTGAGTTAATTGCCTGGAATAAAACCCGGGGAATAGGTTATCACTATACTTATAATTTTTGGTCTCTTGCATTGAAATTTTGGTCAGTCCTTGGTTCATTTAACTAAATGAAATCATACGATAAAAGGCAACATGCCAAAAGCTTTTATTTAAATAAATTGAATTTTGCATTGACATAAGTTGTTAACTATAGTTTAACAAAGTAAGGAGATAGGAACTTATTTAGAAACACTATGAGGAATATAGTAATATTCGTGTTTATCTCTTAAAATCATTTTCTGAGGCATAAAATTTCACCCTTCCACTCTTGGTCTTTATGTTTTTAACAGTGTCAAAATCAAGAGACCGGGAACGTCGTAGTTTGGATTTTGTTGAGTATTCGGGGTATATTGTTTTAAGGCCTTTTCGACGTTGCACAGTGTAGATCCAGTCGTCAGAGCAGGAGCGTTGATTAAGGCAGGTGGAGCATTGGTGAGGTGCGGGGTAAAGGGTGGGCGCGGACAAGATCCCGGACAGCTGGCCGAGCTGGCGGCGGCGGAAGTTCGAGCGCGGACCCAGTGGACGGTCCACCTCCCGCCGCCGCGCCTGCCAATAGTAGTGGCTAATGGGGTCCCTAGGGCCCCAGCGCCTTGACGGTACGAACGAAGATTTCAGCTTCTGCAAACAACGTGATACACACTTCCGGGAAAAAGGAAGATAACAGGAAATAAGAACTTTATGGACATCAAGCCAATGACACGGATAAATGTAACACTAGGAAAGGTCAACTCGACCTTAAAAAGTGTTATGATTTGAGGAAAATGTTTTACGGCTATTCAGCAAAGCAAGAATCAGATATTAGTACTTAATTAGAAATCGCTAACAAAATTTATGTAGCATTGCAAACTTTTAAAACGCGAAGGATTTTTATACAAGTTACAGTAAAATTATAGTTATTAAAAACTTACCGCAATTATATCAAATTGAACTTGTCTGGCCACTGATATAGATGCAAATATCACAAGTATTACGAACGCAATAGCAAAGGCAACAATAAGAGCAATGGTGTCGTGTGATCTAGAAGTCCAAGTGACATCATCCGCCAAGGTGCCGATCACCCACCACATTGAGAATGGCAATATGATTCCAGGAGCAGCGCACCATCCTAATACCCACACTTTGCTCAACTTCTCTCCAGTCAAGAATTCTATATCTTCAACTAAGACTTTCCAACCTGCCAATAATAGTGATGCAATTTAAATAAGAGGCTGTCTATTAACGAACAATAGCGGGCTTGTTTGTTGTACGTGACGATTGCATTATGCCCGTTCATCATTCAAATGCGGAGCACATTAGGATTCAAAAAGCTAATTTGCACTATTCATACATGGAATGACTATAGATTTCAATACTGCGCAAACACCTACCGTATATGAACACAAAGGCCAGGATCTCTAGCAAAGTGCTGATGCTGATGAAAAACGGCGAGACTATGTCTTCGATGAGCAGCAGCGCCGCCGGCCGCCCCGCTAACAAGGCCAGCGACGCTCCAGCACCAAGTAAAGAGCTCGCCGCTGATATCACTCTCCACCTCGTGCCACCGATGTGCAGGAAACGATCGTATATTGGAAATAATAATGTAAGCTAAAATTAAAACATATTGATATGCAACTAATTTTGCCTTCTTAATTCACATTTATATAAGTAATTAATATGTTATTAAATAGTTACACAAATTGATGCAAAAAAAGTGTCAAAAAAGTGGCGTAGATAGGTATGTTAGCAAAACGAAATTCCCAGTCATCACATTAATAAAACATTACAGAGACTGGTTGTGGCGGTGTTCCTCAGACCGCGATGTCAGTGTTGTATGTCCGGTTTTGTATCAGGTAACGTTTTCCTTGCAACCACTTTGTTCATCACGTATGCTATAATAGCAGCCAACTTACCTACGTATCAAGTAATTACATACAAGTAATAATAAGATACTTTCGCTGACATTCAGCGATCGGAAAATGTTTTTGTACAGGACGGACTCTCTCGTCTCTTTGGTACTCTCCAAGGCCAAACAAATAATCAGACACTAGTGTAAATCTCACCATGGTAATCACTGCTGATAAAAATAAGGTCGCAAAAATGACTACTGGCCACGTGTTATTAAGGTTCTTCTCTCGAGCCGTTTGATAAATCTGAAGTAAAATGGCTACAGCGCTTGTATCCTTAGTGCCGCTTCCCCCAATTGTGAACCAAAACGCTATTCCCAGCCAATTTGTGATGATGTTTGTTGCGACGAGAATTAGCGTTGTACTAAAACAAAAAAGCATGCATTTCTCGGAGATGTCGTAAAATATCTCAAGTCATTATTAAGCTCGATTTAGATTTCTAGCCAGTGCTAATAAAAAATCAGGTGAGTACACTATATTTTAAAGAACGGATGGGGTCACGGCGGGAGTATCGATCGTCTTAAGTGAAATTTTGAACAAAATATAGGTCAGTCACCTTACACCGCACACCTAGCGACTATTGCAGACTTCGAATGCAAAGTTTAAAAATCTTTAAAGCCGGAATCGCTAATCTTTACTGACGTTTGAACATTAAAAACCTTTAGGTAGCATTACGTATATTGTTCTTACCGCTGAACATCGGTACTGGAGTAAATAGTGCCTCCAGCTGACACAAGGAATCCGCCAGCGATTTGTAGTGACCACATTGCTTGTATGACAGCTGCGTGCCAGATATCGGGCTCCAAGAAATTCAGCCAGTCGCTGCGGTTCTGCATCAACTGGAGATCAGCCCACGACCCGATGTTTGACACGATAACTAACACCAATACCAATAATAGAGGGCCAAATACATAGAATATCCTTTTCATTAATTTAATTGGATTGTAAAGCCTGTAAAAACAAAAGCAAAGCAATGACGAACCTAAAATTTAATTTAATTAAAAGTTGTCGATAGAAAGTGTAAACTTACAAGAAAGGAAAAACTATCCAAAATGAGGTCATAATGAACGCTATAGCCAAGTAATGCTCTGGTTGTTCCCCAACTGGTGCCATTAAAGTTTCACTGAAATACATTTTTGAATTAGGGCTAACATACAACCAAAACGGCTTAACTCAATAATATAGATATTTAAAATCTCTTACTTCAAACATAAAATAGAGGTGTTGTAGGAAACCAAATCGTATAAATCCTGAAAAATAAATATGTAAAAGTTAATTAAATTGCTTCAATCTAAGTTTGACCACTTATTATAGTCAGTTTACCTCGGTAGACATTATTTCATTACATTCCCATGTCGTTTGCGGATTGCTCACGGTGTAAAGGAAATTCATTACAATGAGAGCCAGGTACACAACTGTGTAAATTGATCCCAGTGAAGTTGTCAGTAATTTTATATAACCAACGCCTGTAACATCCAAGGAAAAAAACTTAATCATTACTTATACTGAGTGTCGGTAAAAAAGTAATTAATTACATTTACATACCTATATTGTAACGGTTATATCAAATTATCTCATGTTCTTAGTCAGCTTTGTACGTTAATATAGGTAAATGGCAAGTTTAAACCCCAAGCGTGTAATTAAAATACCAAAATCCGTAATGAGCTGACCTCTGAAAAAGGGCACGGCTCGCCACATGCCGACGGCGTCTTGTTGACTGAGCTGCCCCACGGCCAGCTGCAGCAACGCCAACGGCGCGGCCACCAGCAGCGCGGCCGCCGTGTGCGCCAGCGCGAACCCCAGCGCGCCGTATCGGAACGCCAAACGTGGGCCGCGCCACCAGCTCCCGAACGTCATCGCCACTCCCACCGTGCATAAATGAGCCCTTATCTCATTCAAGTTAAACAATTCCTTAAAATCAAATCATTCATTGCTCAATTAGGTTTTAAAACAAAACATGTTAGGTAAACTGTACTTTAAAAAAATAGAGGTAATACTTTAACAACACTCACCCGAAATTTATAGTACCCGAGCATTGTTCGTTTATTTCTTCATAACATTATGCCAACTAA
The DNA here is from genome assembly GCA_947563765.1 of Anarsia innoxiella. Lineage (NCBI taxonomy): Eukaryota > Metazoa > Arthropoda > Insecta > Lepidoptera > Gelechiidae > Anarsia > Anarsia innoxiella. Next base: position 8,710,203 of record OX387390.1, read on the forward strand.
CTGCACAGTCTTTCACTAAACTTATAAATATATGGCACACCATTAAATTCCTGATCTTATTCGTGAATGATTTTGCAATGCGCTCCGATAAAGGGAGATAAAAGTATTTGTATCGAATATCTTTAACCAAAACTGATGTTCGGTTATCTCGGCCACATCGTAGTTCGAGTGGGACTACTTCCATTTGTTTACAGAGATTAACAATAATATCAGACCAAATATCAACAAATATCTGAAACAATTCTTTGTATAAATAAAATGGGATTTATTTATTTGTTGCAAGACCTTGTTTACAAACAGCCGTAAATACCATTCATTGGTGTACAAACAATTGTAGGTTTTTGATGACCTTAGGCATCTTGGTCCATCGTAACGTAAAAGTCTAAGTTAAAGTAGTAAGGACGTATAGACATATAAAATACGACAATCGATTTTCGTAAGCTTTATTGTAAAAACTCTTAACAACTATTTAAGATCTAGACTTTGGTATATTTTAAAGAAACTCCTAAGGTGCATTTATTTAATTTTATAATAGTGTTCATTTCCTTTATATTTAATAAATTATACATAAACTCATTACATCCAAAACATGATTTGAAATTATTTAATACATTGCAAATAAGAAATGACGTACCTACTTTAACATGACTAGACATTTTCTCGTAATAATAACAGTTTTAGAAATTTACAAGAAAGAAGTTGGTAAAATAATTTCCTATGTTCAATACATTAATCAAATAACGATAGAAACAAAAAAATAGTTGTTACGAGGCATTGGTTTATCTTTTTAGATTTATAACAATGATATAGCATAATATAGTTAACAAAATATTCAATTAGCTATCTTTGAAGAATAAAGAAATATCATTTGGCTAATTATATTCAAAAAGTGTCCCAGCCGCAAGTAAAAATAAACTGATTCATAAGTTCGACTAGATATAGAACACATATTCATTCTGAAAGCTGATATTCAATGTGTCAAGTCAGTTGATATAATCAGAAGAAATCGAAACAGCGTCTGATGATAGAAGCTACTAGTATTGTTACTTTTGCAAGCCAATAGTTCCGTTTCCGAAAAGCGACAAAATGATCTATAAATAACACATCATTACACATTAATAATTCCCTGGAGAATTTTCAGTTTACACCTAAAGGAACGGTTAGATACTCTTTTCCTGTTACTCAATCATGCGTGCTGTAATCATTATTTAAGAATGTGCATCTCTGTATAACATAGAGTGCATGCAGCATACACGACTGAAGTGCTACACAAATCACATTGAATGGACTGGTTTTCATCAATAAGTTTACATCGAGGAAGTATTCGGGAAGAATAGTGTCAATTGTCTCAATATTTGATCACCATCTAACCACACATATTTTACACTCTTAGTTTTTAATCAAACATTCATATTTCCAAGATTATGTGACATGAAGTCAATTTTCTTCATGGAGCAAAGTGACGTAGTATGAGAAATGTGTATTAAAGTTAAGTCGCTGGGGTAGACTGACAGCTACAACTAAGATGGTACCTAATATGAGCTTCAAATGGTGTCGCTTTAAATATTTCCCGATAGATAGAGAGAGTTGGCATGTGCATTGTACCCCACGATAAGTTTAATAATAAAATCTCTGTGGCCACCATTCACAGACGCTTCAAATGATTAGCGTTCCGTACACGTTGCGGTTTGTTGCGGCGCGTGGTGGGCTAGAAGGCGTGGGCGTGGCGACACACGCCGCAGCCGAGCGCGAACTCCTCGCCCGTGGGCGGGTGCTGCACGTGCAGCGGACACTCTTCCGACGAACCCGGCAGCTGCTCGCCTTTGGGACCTGCAAGTGACATCGCCTATTTAACCAGCTTCTGCTAAGATGGTAATCAACACAAAAGAGAGCTGCCATTAATCTCCTTTTTCAATTTTGACATTAGTTAAACAAATGCCGACTAAATAAATGAGTTTTTAGGGCAACGACCTTTCTCGTAGTTAATTACTCATTGCCGCTATTGTAACGTAGCCGATCGATCAATCAAGTGGCAATCATTTGTTCACGTACCTGCAGGACACTGTGGCAGCAAATGTTTCGGTATGTTAGTGACGCGCTGGAAATCATCGTGACAGGCGTTACAGAAGTGAGACGTTCCGAAACAGAAGAAAACGGCAACCTGTCAAAAAAATAATAGTTAAATGAAGAGCGATACTCGAACAACATTATTGTATAGACTTTGACATGTCATTTGTCATTTTATTAGATTTTAAAGTTTTATATCTCTGATGTACGATTTGAAAACGATTTAATATAATGATAGGAAATGCTTAGTCACCGAGCAGCAATATCGGCACTTGTATTCTAGAAAGTCTGCGCCATGTTTGGGGCAAGTGCGAGCGCCGGCGACGTCGCTGCAGCCACCGCACACTAGCTCTGCCGGCTCCCACCAGCCGCTCGTTTCCGCCTCGCAACGCGCCAGTCCGCCGAAGTATGCCTAAAATATTAAATCATTGTAATCGTGACATAACACGTCGATACTAAATCAAATAGATTTTGATTATTATACTTGCTATGCCTTGTTTAGGGACCACGCAGAACGTTGAGTTTCATGAAATCATTGTGACACAATTTGGAAATGTTTGATTACACCGCTAGTCACGCCGCCGTGCAATATACGAGTCGAATAATATGGCGAATTTCGCGAAGTATAAGACCTAATGATAATGACCAAAAAGAAACATAGACTGATAAATTAGTATAACTTACCTTTCCACACTTATGACAGACATAATAGGCATATCTCTCCATAGCGTAGGCGGCGGGGTCGGGCATGAGGCGCGCACGCGCAATGCCGGACGCCGCGATGCCCTCGTACTCGAGTCGCATCTGAGCTTTGCGCCGGACCTCCTCGCGGAGACGGCGAATGGGCGCCAGGAGTTCGTCCAGAGTCCAGTGATTCATATCCTCCTAAGAATGGAATCGCTTAAGTAACTTACAAGTGTGTTTCTTTCGTAGTCAAATCAATATGGACAACTACTAACCTTGCATATCGGACATTGTGAGAAGGAGAACGTTATCCTAGGCCCGATCCACTTGTTGACGAGTACTTTCTTACAGCAGTGCAGGTGGAACACGTGGCCACATTTCAACTGCGAATATGAAAATTAATATTCAATCAATTTAAATAAAATGCTAAAATATTGAGTAAACTATCTTACAGTTTTACGAAATTTAATGTAATGAAAATATTGTCTAAATGTATGGTCATTTTTATACAACTTTAATGGAAATGTGTTTTATTTTAGATTTTATGGCCTTACAAGTCGCGTTCACTTAATGAGAAGAACAGGCTATAAAAAGTTGTATGAATCGCGTAAGAACTCTCGGGGCGTCGATAAAATAACTATGGGCTTTGTCAGTGGATATGAGTTTATGAAAGCTACCTGTATAGCGGGCGCGGCCTGCAGCGGGTCGGTGAAGCAGATCATGCACATGTCGTCGGCGTCCTGCCGCAGCGGCGCCGCCGTGTCCGCGCCGCCGCACCCGAACAGACAAGGCAGACACGAGCGCTCGCCGCGGACGCCGCCGCACAGGTGCCCGCATCCCAGCACGCGGTTACACGCCTCCTTGCCGTGCTCCTAGTAAATACGTTTTATTTATCTACATTTTATTCTTCCAGGACGAAAATTTGTCCTGATGGAAACTGTATAACAAGCCTAGATCCGAGCAATGGAACGGTCAGGTCTGAGCCAATACCGATAACGTTCGTAACGTTCAGATATTATTTTTCAGTCTTTTTTACCTGACATTGCTGATCGGCGCAGACATTTCCAATTGCAAGTAGTCCAGAGTTGCCCCTGGTGCCGCAGAATCGGCAAGTGCCTGCCAAGCCGGGCGGGCCAGCGCTGGCGACTGCCCCATCGGCGCTCTGACCCTCGCACACTCCGTTGTCTATGCCCCGGAATTCTGCCAGTGCCTTCAAAGTACGCCGATCGACAAGTAGGAGAAGCCAGAAAAGCTTCGCTCTACCGCATCCTTCATGGATATCTATGCGTATTGCGCTTTCTTCTTCCTTGCAGATCTAGTAAAAATAAACATGGTGACAAGAGTTAATTTCAGCAACAAAAAAATGCTGTGACGTCATTTCTAGTTTGATGATCGTACATAAAAACCAACACGTTCTTACTATTTTACTTAAGCTAGGTTACCTGTCGCTGATGGGTCTTGGCTGCCCTCTTGAGATGCAGGAACCGGTCGCACTCGGCGCAGAGCGGGCCGCAGGTGCGACACTCGATGACAGCAACCGTGGTACCGTCGTCGTGGTTGGTGCAGTACGGCCGCGCCTCGCCGCTCTCGCGTCCGCGGTCCGACCCTTCGCCTGCGCTGTTCATTCTGAAAATGTGTTAATCTATTTTAAAAGGACACCGTTTATTAAACAAAAAGAATCACTTAAATCTTTATCTGTTGGCAGACCTAAATAAATCAATAAAGTAAAGTTTAATAAAAAATACAACATCTCGTATCACTCACAATTCAATATGCGACTGCTCGCAAACGCATAGTGCAGCTAAAGCCATCCATATGGTAGGTGCGGCGATGCACCGAGCCGGTCGCCTGTCCACATCTGCGATCTGAGCAGTCTGCGTTAAGTAGCTTGCTAACGTTGCCCGCGTCTCTGGGCCCCATGCAGGTGATATTTTGTCCTGTAATATATCAAATGTTCAAAATCTCGCAATGGCAGATAACTTTACTGAAACCTAAACTTTAACTTCACTAAAAACAATGAATCACCTCAGCCATATCGGACAGCAGCTTAGCAACCAAATGCGCGTGTTTCTTGGTGGTCTCCCCGCGCATGAACCAAGTTGCAGGCGGCGCAGGGGTGACACTGGAACCCATTGTCACCGAGCTCGGCGTCACTCCACTCGCACCCTTCACTTTCATCTGCACAGTCACCGCTTTGCCCAGGTAACACATTAGGTGATCGAGGAGGGTTACTCTGGAAGCGAATGAACTACAAAGTGAGCTACTTCACAATGTTATAGTAATTTTAAACTAAATGTACAGTCCGTAGAATCTTACTAACCTTGCATTCAAATCGTTTCCAAAGTTAACAATAGCGAGCATCTTCTGCGGTGGTATTTCGATGATCATACGTCGCAGTAGAGAGATCACCTGAAGTAGAATCATACAATTTAACACTCGTATCACGAAACATATTAAACGAAGGTTTATAGAGTACTCACCTGTCTCTGAACGCGTTCGCTTCCTGTATGTAAGAGCGCCAGCAGATCTGGCAACAATTCTGTTCGCTGCGCTAGGTGAGCTCTCCCAACCGCGCTACCACTTAGGGCAAGAAGCTATGAAACAGTCATCAAAACGTAATTAACTTTGACCTTTAGATTAAATATCTAGCTTTAAATTGGATTTAAAAAAACAACGATATCGCCATCTGCCTTTTACCACCTTTTACATACTTTTCAAGAAATAGAATTAATCATTGTCCTAAAATTCTACAGAAAACCATCCATTGGGAAACTGTAATTCTAAATTCTAACTTATTTTAGTTATGATACACACCAAAGAGAGCATTTCGAAGCAGTAGTTGTCCTGCTGATGGGACGGTCTCGGCGGTTGTTCCTCGGACCTCTCGGCTTCCGCACAAAGAAGGGCCGTCTCCCAGTCGTCTCGCACTCGCGTCGCTTCGCAACCAATGGCGCACACGATGTGCGACATCACCTATAAGTATCATATCCAAATATACTTAGCGTTAAACCTTTTATTTATAAATGATCGTTAACACGATAGAACTAAAGTTACATTACGATCGATATCATTATTACTAAGCATTAAAAACGGATTATTCAGATAAAAACAAATATTACCTGCCGCTGCAGGGAAGTGAGTTTATGTCCAGCAAAGAGTATGCCAACGACATGTTCTCGTAAGTCACTGTCGTCGTGTTGAGCTGTATCATCTATGGTCGCGGTCCCTTCACCGTTGCTTTCACTCCCGCTGCGTTCCCATTCCAAAAGTTTGCCGAATACCTATACAATATTAGACATTTTTGTAGTTAATTTTTTAAGGCAAGTAACTTACAATTAGTTTGAGATAAGCCTGTAAATATACTTAAAGTTACATACTTGTGACGTAAGCAATCTAAAGACTCGAAGTGTATCAGCTTCGGATAGTTCGTGCAGAAGATGCGCAGGTCCGGCGGCGGCAGGCGGGAGCGGCGCCGGCGCCCCGAGTACGCGGACCTGACGCACGCGCACCGCCGGCTCGGGACCGCGCAGCTCGCATCGCACGCGCGCCGATGATGTTGATACTCCTAGACGTGCGACATTAGTTTGAAAATTATTTGGCAAGATTTGTTCTTTTCTACGTATTATAGCAGAGCAACTTTTTAAGAATATCGTTATTCACAAGATCATAATAATACAACTACTATATCTCATTTGATATCAATAAAAACAGCAGCTTACTCGGCAACGTATAGCACAGCCACGCTGCAGTCTTCGGATCCACTTCAATGTCTTGCATGTGAAACATGTCGTTGGATGTGCCGCTGTACAAGAACGACGCTAGGATCGTCTTATTCTAAAATCAAATAAAATATATTGAGGTTCGATTGCTTACTAATACGCCTATCGAAGCTGGTTTTTGAGGTTTATTTGGGTGAATCATCCAAAAGTGAACAAAAAATACTTACCACAGTATCCCTAGTATTATCGACGTGTACGCATACTATATAGGGTCGGTCCTCGGGCGCGCCGCCGGGGTAACCTATCTGCACCCACTTGGCCTTATTGCGGTCCTCATCGCCCGACTCCCAGAAAGTCTCTGTGCTGCCGTCGGTGAGCGCACCCGCCATTCCTTGGCGCGACGATACGGTGATGTCACACCAACCCGTAACGTCAGGGCAGCTCCAAACGAAACTCTCCTGTAATAGGTTTTATTGATAAATATTTATAGAAAATATTTATTTTCAATGCAAGTTTATCAATTGTGATACAAATTAAAGTATTAAACCGATTGGGTGACAATAAGTTGCCACATAATAATTCAGTTGCACTTACCTCTTAATCCTGTAAAATATAAATAGTTTTACTGGACTTGCTATAAATACATACCTTATTGACATAACTATGAAAACTTTCGTGTAAAGCTCCGAGAGTTCCGTCTTCGTACGCGGCGTCCTCCGAATGCGAAAGGATTTTGCTGATGACGCTAAATACTTGCGATCTGATCCGAGCAGCATTAACAATGCAGGTTATGTGTTATTTATGTGGCAATATTTTAAGAAATAGGGAATAATTGTTTTTTTACTGAAGAAATACATACCTTACGGTTCGAAATAAACATAGTCATTAATTTCAATGATTAATACAATCTTCATCAGCGCTCTAACATTATAAACAATGTATAATGAATAATACCTGTGTAGAAAAGCTCTATCGTGCGGCGAGTAGTGCAGCGCCCAGCACCTCACCGCTTGCAGCCCGGCGGCGCTGGCAGGCGGCAACGATGGAGCGAGTGCGCTCACCGACCCCAGCAGCGCGTGGAAAGCAGAACGGGCACCGCGTGCCGCCCGTCCGCCCGGACACAGTGCGGACGCGGATGGCGTCGGCACTGCCAAGCGGCTTGACTCATTTGCTACATTCTGTAAAAGACATTAGTTTATTAGTTACACGAAACGTTGTGCCGCATTGTCTTTGAATGTGTATTACTAATGACACGCTACGTAATTGTCCAAAAGTAGAATATCAATCAAAATTAAAGATAGCGAATTATTACTACGGACTTTATAGAACCTCACCTCTTTATTTTCATCCAAAGCCATCGGCGGAGGCACGATCCTCGCGTATTTATCTAGAGCAGTACAGAACCACCACATTACGTCATGGACACTTGTCGGTTGGGTCGTCGAGCGAAGCAGCCAATTCAAAGCCTGAAACATTATTTGATGGGCATTAGTTTTATACAGAAACGTCATCAAACAAATTATTTTGCAGTTCTAAACAGCTTACCTCGAAAGCATATTGCCTAATAGTGTTAATTCTGACAGCGGCGTCCATTTTTTGTCGGTACGAATGTAAGTCTCGCCGCGCTAACACAAAGGATAGCACTGGGCTACGGATGAGCGAGTCGGGATCCACGTGAGGCGATTCAAAGGCTGACACGAAACACGCCTCGCCGGCCCACTCACCGCAACCGACGAGCCTTTGCAAGGCTGCACTTGGCTGCGCTAGGAGGGATGATCCAGCTCCTTCAGAGATGAAACAAGTATTCCGATTAAAATAGATCGCACGTACAGTATAGGAGCAAAAGATTAGAAAGGGAGGGAGGCTGAGTTTTGATGCTCATGTTTGGTGCTCTTAATCCAATTACACAACTAGGTACTGCTGTCACAAAAAATGAATGAATAACAAACAGTTACCTGTAAGCGTGTCTTGCGTATCATTACGTGAGTTTCGTGCTAATGGCGGTCGTGCCGCATTAGCCAGGTCGCGCCCACTCGCTTGTCCCATAGAAACCGAGCGATGCACTCTAGGTATCTGAGAGCTGGCGTGCATGTCTGCCGGGTACTGTAATGCCTGGAAGTTATACCATTCAAGCTTTATAACAAAATCTTGACAACTGAAGTAACAAACAGGAGTTGATGTTGTTAAAACATTTGACTGTGATACCGCGAACGCTTCTACCTACGTTGCCTAATATGACGTTCAATATAAACTAAAGAAGCATACTAAAGGAGCGGCAGCTGGTGGCATGGGTCTCCCGAGCGAGTGGTAGCGGGCGGCCTCGGTGGTAGTGGCGGCTTTGGGCGCGGCGCCGAGCGCGGAAAGGCATTGAAACGGTGGCGCCGGCTGCCACACGCTGCCCGGTGGCGTCGGGGGGCTGCGGCTTGAATTCTCGTTCCATGGACTGCTCATTGATTCTAAAAAGAATTAGATTGGAATCCATCATGTATTATGAATATTTTTGAAATCAGTACTTAAACAGATTTATATAAATAGGGATAAGCTAATTTAAACCAACAAAGATTAAACATATTTACCAGAATTAGTGAGAGGTGCGAGATCGAGCAGAAAAACAGCATTCTCCTTCATAACATTATGATCCACGTCAATCTGTAGATCGCCATGGTCGTACGTCACCTCAGAAATTGTTTTTGTTCTCAATTGTTTTACGGATGATGATGATTTCAGTGTCTTGTCTCTGCACTTTTCACAGTATATGTACCAAAGTTGGTACGCAGCTGAAAATAGTAAATAATTCATCAATTTGAATTTTAAATCGTCTTTTTAAACATTTTACGAAAACTCCAGGTAATGGCTCGATCTTTAAGATATTACTGCAGTTAAACACATAGCTTGTAAAATAACCACAACTACCTACCTTGGGCTAAAGACCCGCAGGAGGACAAGGAAACTGCAGGAGACGGCACGTGGTCGGCGCGTTGGTACGTACCGGCGCGGTCGTAGCCCTTGTTGGTGGACGCGCGGCAGCCCGGGTGCGCGTGCCGCATATGCGCCGCTAGAGGTGGCGGCACGCTCGACCCGCCGCACAGCTCGCAACCCACTACATCAAATATTTTGAAGTGTGTGAGGCAGGAACGGATTATATGAATACGAAAAATGTATACTCGTAATATTTCCTGCATTACCTGAATACGGTGTCTTCATTAGCGGCGATTTCCAGTCCCTCTTTTTGCGAATTCCACTGTACGGCCTAGCTTCTTCGTTTTCATTCTTTTCTGTGGATTCTTTCTTATGCCTGATTGGAAGTAAAAATATGTTTACAGATGTTTACCAAATTGGATATAGTTTAAATTATACCACGATCAAATTATGATTACACGTATCTCAATGCGAGACAAACTATAAGTATAAAAGAAATTCATTATTTATTTAAAATAACGTCATGTATAAATACTTACTTATCAGTAGCCGCCGAGAGCTGATCTGAATCATACAAAGCATCCCACAGTGCGACTAGAGCACGCAATGCAGGAGGCAGCACGTTTACCACTGACGGTGAAGATCCTGATGGAATTCAAGTTAAATAATGTTTAATCCAATCATCATCAGCATCATGTTAGCGTATGGACGTCCAGTGCGGGAGAAAAACCTTCCCCAAGGATCTCCACAACGATCGGTCATGCGCTGCCCACATGTAACGGCTTCCCACAACATTCACCACATCGTCGGTCCACCTTGTTGGAGGCCTCGAATTCATGCAAAGTATAACTACAATGAAGTAACCACTAAAAAGTAACAAACCTAGGTCACTGGTGTGTGGTTGTCCGTCTTCTTCTTTAATTGGCATTTCAATATCAGTTTTCCTCATACGGCTGGCGGTTGCCTCGGCACCCGAACGGGTTAACGTTTCTAATATTGAAGGATGGATTCGGAGATATTGACCTGAAATAATTTATAAGAATAACAAATATGGTAATTTGGTAATAAGTCTTTTCTTCCTGTAAATGATAAAAGTTAACAAAATGTTTTTTGTATCTTTTGAAAGACGAGTTTTTAAGAATTTCGTTTGGGATCATTTCTTGCGATCAGCTTTATAATCTCGGTAACAGCGATAGTTTTTTGTTTTTCGCTGCGATAAAAACTCCTGTGCATATAATATATTTTTTGTTGTAGTTATGTTAATGATGTAGGTACTTACCCGCATTAGAAACTTCAACGGAATGCCGCTGGGTATGCGGTGTGATATCATGCGGAGTCCGAGTAACTACGCGGGCACCTTGTTTCGGTAGTTGTGGATGGAATTTCAGAAACGCCGCACAAGCTATTGCGTCGTGAACTATTCCTGATGAGGAAAAAATATTCGATATTTAAGTGTACTCACTATTATAGTTTCAAAGGTACAGGCCGGGGATCGAAACCGCGTCTCCATGATTAGGAGGCGTTCTCCCAACTAGGCTACCGCTCGCTTCAAGACTTCAAACTTTATCTCTTTTATTTCATTTACCTTCATGCCACAAAAGGGCCGCGAATATGGCTCTCAAACACTCAGCTTGTGCCGGGCTGAGTGCGTGTTTTCTCGGCGGCGGCGGTGGCGGTGTCGGCGGCGGTGCGGGGGCGAGGCGCGCGGGCACGGGCGGCGGCGGCGACAGCACGCGCTTATAAGGGTGCGCCCTTGGCGGGTTGCGGTCGCGGGACGCGCGTTTATTGTCCACGCAACCGTCCTGTGTTAAAAGCTTAATTATGTCAGACACACTAATAATAAAGCTTCGAAAAAGAAAATACATTAAGGAGAATCCGAGACGAAATGAAGAAGGCCTGGTCTATGACGTTAAAATTATGAGTATATTTTGTTTACAAGTCTTTTCTGTTTCAACACAAAACCATTATTATTAAGAATAACACTCTAAAATCTTCGTCGACATTTACCTTCTTATGTCCCATGTACAAATGGACAGAAGAGACGATATCTTCTCCAATACTGTCCGGTGAAGTTTGCGTGCCGGTTTGAGCAAGTTTACTTTCTAGTCTGTGTTCAGGCTCTGGTTCGATTTCCGTCTGAAATAATTAAATATTTCGTATAGCAGTTAGCGCCAAAGCAGTGGGTAAAATAACTCTTGTCTCTACTACAACACACTATCGACTCTTTTATAGTCGACACCGTAATGTTTGTTGACATAAACCACAAACAACCCATTCCAAAGTTTATATTAAATTCACAAATCATTGTAAATAGAATATCAGCCTTAAATTGTAAAAACTCAAACAATCAGTACCTCCAAAATAGTATCAACGTCACGTATATTGTCGCTGGCCCGCTGTTTCACTGGAGACCACCATTCGTCGCTGTTCCCATTGCTACGGCGCTGCGATCGTCTGCATTACAATACATACATTTACATTTCATTACTACTACTGCTTATCCTTTGTATCACGGAATATTATAACGTTTGATTAGCTGTCTTTAATTGAAGTGTCCACCACAACCATATTTGATGTCTTCACTACATTGAGACGAACTGAGTCTCATATACGAAAGTGATTGGTTGCTGTTGGTTCAATTTTGACATACAGTTTCGTATTCCTTATATGTATGCACTCCTTCTTTGTTTTTCTTCACTAATAGCGTGTAGATGGTTTAAATATATCTACTATTTCCGTACTTACTTTGGCGATGACGTCTCATTGCGCAAGATTCTCGCTCTCTTACTCGGTTCCATTCCAAACAGGAATGGACTTGAACTGCTGTCGCTCTGTAATCACAGATATTCTTAGTATTTAGACACACTTTAAAAAGATAAAAATGTAAGTAAAATGAACTTTACCTCACTAGCTATATCATTTTGCATTGAAAACGGATATCGTTTGTCTTCTATGCAGGAAAAATCTGTAAGAATACATGTTTAAGTTGTAGGTGAAATAAAAATATTGATTATTTAATTACTCACAACTGTATATTATAATAGTTACCATTTGAACCAATTTCAAGTTCCTCTTCGTGGGCCCAAGAGTGCATGTCGCCCTGAGAGTCTACATATCCACTCCATACTCCAGTATACTCCAACTAGGATATACATACATAATCATAGTCACTTCTGGTGTTACAAATGTTAATTGTATGTTACTGTGTTTCATCTGAGTCAAGTCAAATATAGTATGATATGCAAGTACATAAACCTCTAATAGCAGATACTTACCCTTCTAATTAATAGAAAAGACTAAGGAAAGTACTCCTGTCAAGTATGTACTGGGACAAGTTAGATAGGACAAGCAGTCTACTTTCATAACCCAACAGAGGTTGCTTATAAAGCCTACAAATGACCCATACTAGTTATTTTATCCCACTAATATTATAAATGTTTGTATCAATGTTTGTGCCGTTGGATGAATGTATGGATGTTAGTTACTCTTTCACGCAAAAACTACTGAACAGATTTTGATGAAACTTTGCAATATCGTATACATCAGAATAACACATAGGTTATATTATTTTACGAGATCATGATTTTTTTTTTCATATAAAGCTCTAATACAATAATACTAACTTGCGTAGGACTAATAGACTCGACAGGAACCAGCAGCGCGCGGTCCAGATGCCGATGATGTTGCAAGCACCACGCGACGCCGCCGCCGCTGTCCGCGTACATACGCACCGAGTCCGAGCTGAGACGCACCCATGTACCGTCTTTATTCACTACCTGTCAATATAACAAAGTCATCAAATATTTTTCTTTATCATATCTTGAGTCAATTTGCATTATTAGAGGGAGTCAAAAAAAATATATCTTGGTCGCACCTAAATACATTTAAAATTTAAAAAACCACCTCGCTTGCAGCAAGGTGTTAAAAAGTCGAGAAAGACTGTTGCCACAAAAAATATTCATCATAGTTTACTATTTCTAAAGATTAAAGAAACTACGCACTTCTTCAACAAATCCAATATTAGCTCCAGGCGGTACCCGGCCCAACTCCTCAGCTTGTAGACTAGGGCTGGCTCGCACCCGTAGTCCTGCACTGTACCGTGCTGCGAACCGACGCATCTTCGAAGGTGGCGTAGTAGGCAGCACCCCCGGCTGACTGCTTCGCTCTACCGTACCCTCTGTTATGTTATCAGCTACCTCTATGGTTAACTCCTGTAAGCAAATTCAACAAAGAAAATATAGAAGAGTAATCAAACTATAAGACGCAGAGACAGATAATGCGAAAGAGAGTTATAAAAAGGAGTGTAAAAATAAATTGTATCACTAGCATCAATATCGACGTATACGAGCTGTACTCCTGTCCACTTTCACACAAAAAAGCTCTTACTATTCTTGTGTACAGTTGAATGTACCTGTGGTGCGGGTTGATCATCAAGACTGCAGCGGAAGATGTAAGCCCCTGCCGCACGAGGCGTCCAAGTGGCAGCATAGGATCCGTCCGGGTGCGCGCGAACAGGCAGCCGCTCGGCCGGCACGCGCCCGCTCGGCACCGAGCCGCCCACGCTAGCGCTCGACTCGCCCCAAGCGCCAAACGACAAACGTAACTCCTCGAATGAATAGGTTTGATATGGCTGAAATACAATAATGACTTCCTCGTATCTTTACATTCTCTTACATCAATCTCTGATAAAAAAAAAAGTAGATTCAAACATCAAAAAATTGTCGCACATGTCATTGTCATGTTTCTGTTCTAACCCACTTTCGGTATCTTCAATAACTTATCGCATTTTGCGGTATTGCTTTGAAATAAAACAATCGCGACATCCCCTTCAGCAGTATCTGATAAGGGAACATTACCTTCATTACTGTAATCGCGTGGAAGCACATGGTGTCTCTTACAGTTGGATGATAAGGTATATCAGGTATGCTGCCTCGACGTCCATCTACATAAGATGCTCGGCTATGACGGGAACCACTTTCCTCCAGCCGCTGAACTACAACCTGTAATTCATTATACACTATCTAAATATCTATTTAATAGCTATGATATAACGTCATGTGAATGTTCGTGATAAATTCATTCACGGTGATCACTGCGATAGCTCTAATATTGTTCGCATGAATTCAAGGTTGCGTTCTTGGAAATTATATACCTAATTATCATTTTTACCCCATGTTTACTAATCATCTCTATTTGGTGAGCCAATTAAGTGAGGTAATAATGTACTTTACTTTTGAGAATAAAAAACCTACTCCTACCTACACAAATCTTTACTTGGACCAACAATAATAAACTAATATCATTACAATAAAGATACTATAGTTAGTTCAATAAAGACACCAGACGGTTACCTATAAGAAATTAATAGGTATTTTAAGATATTTAAGAATATTGACAACAAAGATCCCAACGAGGTGAATATGTTTTCTATTCTAGGCGTAAGTAAGAATACGAAATTTGTCAAATTCAGGTTTAGAGGTTGATTTGAATATCTGTATAAATGTTATTATAAAAAGATTTATAATAAGAGTTCCTACAACATCTCCTATTAATTTTTTAATTTAATTCCTTCAGTCAAAGTATATTACTGTTTTTTATGTTATGTTACCACCTCATTGTTTATATAATTGCTTCAAATAAGATTTCTCACCGACAAATTCCGATTTGTTACTGCCCGCACGTAACTGCTCATTTATAAATTTTTTACTGATCAATTACATTTTCACCTATAATTTCGTTATTTTTTATTACTCATTTTTCATTACTTTACTGCTTAGTTTTAACTGCTGAAATAGTTATTGAACGCGCAATTGATATTTTTTATCTTACCAAAACTACTATTTTTAACTGCTTCTTTAAATCAGTGCCTAATCAAAATAAGCATATCAGACACCACAGAATAAGGAATAGTAGTTAAATGTAGATCGGTCTACCGGAGTCAATTGATGGTGGCAATAATCAGACACACAATTGCCAATTGTCAGTCAATTTTGCTCATAGATCTGTTCTCAATACTCAAATGGACAAATGTGTCATATAATACCTACACCACTCCTTAAAAGATATCGCGATTTGAACTAAGACTGGACAATCTGCCGAAACACTTAATCCCTTTTCGCCTCGGTTTATCTAGTGTTAGTTTATCTGTTGAAGCCACGTTATCTTGACATTAATACCATGTATTAGAATGTAGGATTTACTTCGACTTTGAGGGCAGGTGAGGCGACCGTGTCCCCGTACTGGTCGCGCACGAGGATGGGCAGCACGACGCGCGTAGCAGGGCGCGCCGGTGTGGCAGGTGCCTTCAGCTCACACTTAGCAGGCTCGACGCGCGGCGTTGGCGCCAACCAGCGCGCTAGCCGACCGCCTGCCGTACTCTCAGCACCGGCCACGAAGTCCGACAGGAACTGACGCTCTGTTGACGCGCTCCTGTACGCATAGACAATCGGGATTAAATATAGTACCACCGTGGTATCGCCCTGTAACTTATATTAAGTACATACCTACTATCCCATTTTGACATAAAGTGAACAGGCACCAAAGGCACTGACGATTAAGAACAACACTAGATAGAGATAGCTAGTGCCTATGTAATTTTCAGGAACAAAACTATACTATTCCAATAACAATTTTCCCAAAGATATTCCTTCAAATTGACATCTAAATATTACCAACGAGGTCATCCTATGATTCCATAAGCTTTTCTTCGAAGCATTCTGGTTTATTCTCGCTACCGCCGACGATTATGACGCTACCAATATGACAACCACTTATTAATTTCTATTCATTTGATTATTCGCAAATGAAACGAAAATATAATTTACAGTTTAATCTAAAAAAAGATGACGTGGGCGAGTTGTCTGAGTACGTACAGTCCTTCTAAATACGAGTACCTTTAGGAAATAATCAATAAATATAGAACTACTTAACTATGGAGCTTGGCAGGATAGCAAAATTCTATTTAATTTTTTTTCAATCATACTCTTTGGTTATGGTTCCCAAAAAGAAAATAGCAACTATTTAATTTTTTATTTTGTAGTATCTATAAGATACGTGCCAAAACGTTGGATACCTACCTACATTGTTAATTATAATAGGAAACGATCGACAGATATATTTTTAAAATAAGTACCTTTAGGTACGGTAAAATTCGTTGTCCCGATTAGGTACTTCAGTATCTATACTTTTTCTTTTTCTTTCGGTTAAGCTAAAAGGTTTTAGATATCAGACTTAAGAGCTTCTATTGATACACGTGTAATCATTAGACTTGCCTATTATGTTCTAAAAATTCATAATAAAGTATTAGGTTCTAGTGAAGTAAACAAGTCGATAACACAATTGCGAGACAATGATGAAGGTGAACAAAAGCTTCTCAATGTATTCATTGACGAGCAGCGTATAAGTTTATAATAGAAATACCTACACAGTTTCCTAAGGAGCTTTTGTGAAGACCTAATGGGCTGTCATCTGCTAGGTACTAGGTTTCTACTTTGTACGTGTGCTAAGAGTATAAGACATGTGTGTAAATGCATTCTGTATCGAGACAGGGTCGTCAGTGGACTTAGCTCCCGACGACCTCCATATCTTGGTGCACCGTAGGGGGAGCACTCTATCGATAAAATTAATATTTACATGAACGTGTTTTTTTTTAAATTCTTACATATAGGGTGACTTTAAAATAGTGAACGATAGAAAAGGATATGCATGTACTCGTGATAACAAACAACTTTTACTATGGGACCAAGGTCGAAATCTTTCAAAAAAATTTGAACTCCCTATACAAAATGCATCAGCTGATAGTATGGGGGAACAATTTTTTTTTAATTATTTCGACCTTGGTCTCATAGTGAAAGTTGTTTGTTATCGCGAGTACATGCATATCCTTTTTTATCGTTCACTAATTTAAAGTCACCCTATATATATTATGTAACACAAATCAACGGTTTTATTCGTTTTAGTGGCTAATTACTTAGGTACTTAATTACTTATGTATATGTGCTTTTAACAATACTTTCCACATGAAAATAGGCTAACTGTAAATAGCAAACAATACCTAAATCCTTATAGACATTATTATCTATTTATCGCAAATAATTACTCTAAAACTATACGTATTTGATCGATTCATTTAAATAAATCAGGAACTCAAAAACGATGATTTGGCAATAAAATTCTGTAGTTTTTTATTTCTAATTACGTCCTTCTGTCTACCTACACCGTAAACGGAATTAGCACCTTTTACAATTAGCGTCCTTTACAAATGACCATATCACTAAAATATTTGGTAATAGCAGCGCTATGAAAACCACTTACATTAGGACTTGATATCCATTAGTGGAAGCAATTGATGCTAATGAAATCTCATTAGGTGTCGATATCGATAATTGAAACGCGTTTTAATAAATGGCATCCCTAGAGACGGACTCGAGACACCGGCAGTGTGTTGTGCGATCTTGGGCGCCGACAGTCCCGCTCTGGCAGCCAGTCGGTTGATGACGTTCGCCGCGCGCGGTTGGTCGCGCTCGAGCGCGGCAACATGTCGCGACTAAACGTGTTGCTCCTCTTACTGTTACTCCATCCCCTTGTGCAAGCCAACCTCAACTCCGGAGTGTGCCGGCTGTCGTACTGCGAGTGCACCCCTGCAGCACACCCGTCATGGACCTCAGTCAAGTGCACCGTGCCTCACGACCAGGTAAACTTAACACACACTCCAACAAACAAAAGTGAACGTGCGTTGCCAGATGTGAGGTTGCCAGAATCCGGTCTCCACTTCTCTACGTTCGACCACCAGAGCGGTTTTAATAATTTTTAGAGCTTTTATGATTTTTCTAGCTAGTTTAACCAAGCAATTCGTAAGCTTTTCTTTATATAGGTAAATAAAAATAACCCGCTAAAAGTTGCTCTATGTCTAGGCCTATTTACTTTTGAAGATAGTTAAAAGGTACCAGTATAGTAGGTAATATTCATCATAAATTTTACTATTGGTTGAACATGTTATAAAATAACTTATTAACACGCGAACACAAAGAAAACCCAGCGATAACAAAATATATAGTTAAGAGAGATTTATTTTTCAAACTGATAACTCCGTGGAATGATAAACAAAACCAAAACTTTAATAAAAGTTTTGTTTTGATTTATATATTGAATTTCAGAAAAACGTGCCGTCGTCGTATGGTTTTATCGCCGTAGTATAAAAAATCTTAACAAAAACATGTAAACAAAGAAATCTACCTGAGTTCTGATCCCTGTTTGAATTTAGTACGATAACAGCCGTCTAGGGTCTACCCCATGTTATTTCAAATAGATCTGGGAACTGAGAACCTAAATGTTTACCTACGGACTATGGATCATCCTTGTTTAAACCTAAACAATATAGATGTCCTTAATTACTAAACAAAACATACAAAAAAATAATTGAGTCATCCGCCTGCACACCATTTTAATGACCTCACTTTTGGATTCCATGTTAAAAACAAATGGTGAAAACAGAAACCTATTGAACGCTGGACAAACCTGTTGATGCACAGGCATGGGACTTGCTTTGGGCCGCCTTTACGATTGACTTCATTTATTTTGCACAAAATTTCAAAACTTTTTGGGGTTTTGCAATGAGGAAATCGATGCTCTACATAATTTACAAACTCAAGTTCCAATGCAAATAAATAATATAAATAAACGTTTCTCAGAATAATGTGGTTAGGTTACTTTTTTAGTCAAAGTGAGTCAATAGTACTAAACTGGATAGTGGTATTAGTAACCCTGATTGAAACAACGTCACATGAAGTATGTTGGCTACCATGTTTACCACCCGCATGCCCATGCTATTTGCGGTGACGCGCATTGGCAAAATTGGCGTCCACCTACAATTTACATCGAAAAAGAGAGTTTTTGTACTTTTAGCAGATAACTAGTAATTGATATTCGGAACAAAATCCCTTTAGCGATTAAGAATGTTGGAAAGTTTTCAACTTTTTAAAAGCAGAAATATATGTCAACGACCGTTCCGTCTGGTCTGCGCTAGGTGAATGATTGTAACTAACCTATAATCATGGGAGACTAGTTCAGTTGAATCATCACGAAGGACAATAAAAAGCTGCTTTAAATATATCGTAGGGTATGTATGTATGTAGGTACTTCCTGGACAAGCAAAAGACATTATTTTTACTTTAATCTTTCTCTACGAAGTCTTTGAATACTTATTCAAAGAAGTTAACAAAATAACACTAATGCTAATAAGAACGTTAATGGTAACATTAGTAAATGATACATGCATTTAGTAAATTCACAAAGAAAATGCACTGGTAAATAAATTCGTTCCACAACAATATAATTTTATATTATATTTACAATAGCGTAGAGTAGAAACACAATAGGTTCAAACAGTTGTAGTGAACTGACCATGTCAACCAAACCGGAAGTTAATTAATGCTGTCGTTTTGTGTCCCTGGGATCACATTGTCTGCAGGGACTGCTTTCTTGTTTTCTACTTTGCTAAAAGACAATGTTTCTGCTTTTGATTAATAGGCACTTAATAGGAAAAAAAGTTATGCACTTGGTACATATTCTACTCTAATTGACCGATATTACTGTTATGTTATCAATTGCCTTTGGTGTCCTACTGGGCAAAGGCCTTTACTAACTTGTCCTCCATAATTTCCGGCCCTAAGCCGACGGCATTACTCAATGCATAACAATTATATTGTACGCATTTGTAATAGATAAGTGGTTATAATATAACTTGTAAATGATATTAAAAGATTTGCTCGCGGTGCCGGCACACATGGAAAGTGCTGCAGCATGTAGAAGGAGCGCGGTCGACGCGTCGGGACGGGAGCAACGAACAAACCATAAAAAAAAGGTAATGAGAGATCGCTTCCTGCGACCATCGGGGCCTTCTACTCTGATATTCTTAAAACGAAACGATTTTAAAATTGTTCGACATCAAAACGAAGTTCCGAACTTTATTAAAGGAATCTTGCTCGTTCATATGGTATTGTAAGCCTTGATTGACATATGAAATGGTGTTTATCTTGTTATAGTTTTTTTCTTATCATTCAGTATTTTGTAGGTTTATAAGTCCGTAATGTACTTACATGTTACTTACAAGATAAATAGAAAAATACATAAAATGTGAAAAAAATAATGTGACCGATTAGGTATATTCCTTCCTTTTCACATACCTAAATTGAAATTTTCTTGCTAAATTAGAAGTAGGTTCAAAACGAAAAAACTAGTATCTACAAGAATTAAGAAACTCTTTCCTAAGTTGGTAGATGAAATTAGTGAATTTACTGAATAGGTACCTTATGGATTTTCGTACCATTATACGGAAGTATTAGAAAATTATTGAAACTACGAGAAATAATGAGTACCAAATACATACATAAATAATTAAATTGCTCGGTAAATGTACTGTTTAATATTGCAACGTGTGGCCGAAAGTATATGTCGTTCTTACATCACAGACTTTCTCTTAGCAATCGGTATTCGTTATATCTCTTGGTAGAGGGTGAAGCAAGTGCTTCGATGAGAAACAAGTCAACTACTTATCGTTCGTTTGCATGAAGTAAAAAAAGATGTTCTAACAAGATAATTAACCTTTTACATGGACCATACACTTATATTTCTATCAAAAATGTAAAAGGTTTTGAAACTATGCAGGAAATAAACAAAGTTTATCTCAATACAACGGTGCGGCGGAATCAGAAACTCAATGACGATCAAGTAAGACTGGCTTTCCTAACGACTCGACACACTCATATTCCGGGAATAACTTCTAATATTAAAATCAAACGAGCAAAGCTTTGAATGCCGTCGCAGTTTGTCTACACCCGGAGCGATTTGTGTGCCACGCTAGGGCGATCCATAGCCATGACCAACTGACTTCTTACACGTCACGCACTTTAGCTTGGAATAACTATTATCTTTTTTTAATCTGTTTATGAGCTTTTGTCTTACGAATACTTCCGCGAATTAGCGAGTGTTAGTGTTGCACAAATGTGAAATATTAACAGCGCTTATTGATAAAAGTAGATGAGATCAGACACTCTTACGTAAACTGGATTGGAGTGAACAATTATTATCTTTGTGTAATTAAATTATGTGCTTATTTAAAGCATCTACAATTCTTGTTCGCTTTGACAGATATGAATGAGTAAATGGAACTCGTTTACCTGTACTTATGAGTCAGTTATAAATGATAAAATAATTGTGTGCAGTTAGCTAAGTACCTATACAAAACAAAGCGCTAGAATACTTTTAGAGGATACATAAAATTACGAAGCTATAGTTAATACCAGTATTATATTTTCATAGAGAATCATGATCACACCCACGTATTGTTCCAATTGACTTATGCCCCATAACAATCTGGCAAAAACAGACGGGTATTGTATTTGACTGCTGTTCCATCGAATCGACTAACTCAGGTATTGTAACAAAGAGTAGTTAATAGTTCCTGTAGGATTTTTGCTATTATAGATAGCTTTATCCCAGATGCAACTCGAACTTTACGAAGCTACAAAAACTAGTAGTTACCTTCTGCAATATGTTGAACCGTTGAGTGAATAGCCTGGTTAGACTCGTTTTATGCACGGTAAGGCTACAATAATTCTCTACAATCATTACTCCGCACAGTCCACAACTTAGCTCGTTACGTTTGCCTACTGTTTATGCAGATGTAATTATACTGTTTTTAAGATAACGCTCACTTACTCGTCGTTTATGAAGGCTAAACTTCGCTATTGCTAAATATACAAAAATACGGTTACCTCTACTTTACAATGTAAGTTCTTAAAATGTTATTGACATATTTAAAAGTGATAAAAATAACATAAATAAATGTTTGATTTAGGTAGGTATTCCTCAACTGTAACATAATTATGTTCAATTGTTCGATCTGATCGAAAATTCATAAATCGGAAGGGTAATACCGCAGCCTATATGTCGCAGTCATCAGTTAAGGTACCGTAAAAGGCGAACTCAAGCTTGTGCAAGAAAAGGATTGCAAAATGCATCTACCAAACAAGACTGTGCTCTGAGTCAGAATCGGTGCGCAATACCCTCCCAGAGTGTTGGCACTGCTCTGTGAATGAAAAAATTACTGATAATAACACAAGGTGGTAATACAGGTTAAGGCAATTCTTGGATCAATTTAAAAGGCAATCTCCTTTGGTGTTGTTTTAATTTTATAAATCATGGTATTTACATCGTTGCTTGTAGATACTAATGATAAAAGATTAACTCTTATTGAGATTTTTTTTTAAATTGTCTTTCCTTAGTAAATACCGATCAAATGATAATATTTTTATATGGAATGTCAATATCATTGAAAACTTGGTTAAATAGTATTCATAACTATGTGATTGTCGTTATCTAATTTGGCAAAATTCCGTACATTTTTTACATGTACTTGAGGTAATAATTGTGCCAATCTAAAATAGATAAGGATATCGTCAATTTGTACGTTTGCACTGACATATCAACTTATCAATTAAATTCATTCAAACGTACTCGTAGGTACAGGAGATATTTTGTTTGCTCGTAATTTATTTGTAAGAGGGTTATATTGTTTTGTCTCCAACTCCATGCAATGGAGAGTCCATTGTCAGCACAGAGCTATTATTCTAAATGATTTAAACTTTATCGCATTGAATAGAAACTGACAGGGACAGTTATAAAATGTAAAACTAAGAATTAAAAGCAAAATCCGACAAGCGGCGGCGTCGTTATCTGTGTATGAGTAAGTAGGTAGGTAGAATGCCAGCGACTCGATAACAACAGTATTATATTATCATTACAAACGAGCACAAGAAACAGACATTATTGGTAACAAAAGGTACAGTTCCACTTAAGAATACTAATACTTAGAAACCAATTCCGTTAAATATTATCTAATCAACCATTTGAAGAATAACTTAGGTACATAATAGTGCAAGTAAGGATTGAATGTCATCAAACATCATTTGAACTGTAGATTTTTGTTTTTTTGTCATTTGAAAACACTAAAAATTAGGTTACTGATGATATAAAAGCAAAAGAAAAATTCGTACTTAAGAGTTTGCTTCGCGACAATGTTGGTGCATGGCAGTAAGAAGCTAGCTGCCCATGCTGTGTCAGCTTGGAACTTGGGGCAGCACTTAGTGCAAATAGCAAAGTACCTACTCTTAAAAGCTTTTAAAGACATTCGCGAACAATTTTAACATAACTAATATTTTTATTACCTACTTCGACAGTATTCCGACAAGTATGATTTAATTTAATAAACATAACGTAACGGAGAGATGCAGCTAAGTTTTGGATATCGTCATCGATTAGATATTCAAAGACAGCAGCAAACTAAACTGTGAAGCGAGTGAACGCGTAGTTCTCCCACTTTCCCCACTTCTCGAGTAATTCAATCAGCAGCCCGTATCCGCCGTCCGACCCCTTCTTTATACATGGACCGTCGGGCTTCTAACTCATTATAAATAGGTAAACATTGTCTATGACTGCTATCAATATCTTTATATCCCGGTTATACATGAAGTCGGGTGTGCATTTACATATTTGATAATGCTTCTTTCTCATGGTCGCTACACTAAACAAACAGTTCCATAGAGACACGAGGGATAAAATAGGGAAGGTGTATGATGCACTTTGCTTGTTTACAACAAACAGGACAATAAGATTAGCCTCCTGTTATGGTTATTTATTATTATTTGGCACCTTAACCCATTTTATTCGCGTTGCATTTATTCATGTTGTAATGTTATAGTTCACTATTACAGATGGTAATTGTTATGAGCTATAATACTGTATGGTATGTGCAACTATGGATAGTTGGACGAATCATAAACAACTACGAGGTACTTACTTCTGCATGAATGACAATATCTCTAGAAATTAATATCTGCACGGAATGTTATTATAAGCAGACTGTGCATCAGTGCTATATCTGAGGCTATATATTTGCTATTACATAATTAAGATTATTACATTTTAAAAATAAAGAAATACGAAAGATAAGCTGTGTTTGAGTTGTCCAATACAGAATTTAATAATTTAATACTTATAACTTCGTAAATTTTATAAAAGGTTATTTTTTATTTCAGAAATTAGACATAATGGAAGGCGATCTCCCGGAATCGACGACAGACTTGCTGGTGACGGGTGCAGAGGCTGTCATGTTCGGAGCCAACTCTCTATCGAGGCTGAAGGATGCCAGGCATCTTCATGTATCCGGAGTCAAGCTCATATTGATGAGAAAGTTTGCTGCGCTAAATCTTAACGTAGTTAGCGTCTACCTTCAAATAGATAATTGCGACGTCCTTCGGATGGAAGAGAGGACCTTCAGCAATATTAAAGGTAATCATGTTTTCCCAGACTTACCTAGGTATATTTTTAGAATTACTAAGAAGCAATGCGAATTCCGTACAAAAATATATTTGCGAATATTTACTTTTAAAAATATAATGTAGTAGGGTACTGTAACAACAAATATACTCAGTAATAAAAAAATCATGTGTATTTGAGTACTTTGCAAGTAAACAGTATCTATTTTATATTGAATATATCCTGCTGCATACTGAGGCGCATCCTACACTGGCATTCGTAGAATTCCCATTTAAACTTTTAGATTCAAACTTCGTTGTCCCACATTAAACTTTTTGTAACAACGTCATACACGCGTACGTACAATAATTTATATAAGTACTTAGGTATTAACGTAAAAGTTCAGTTTCAATGCAATGCACTTTTAAATATGCTACATGCGATTTAATAATAATAAATTTAGCATATTATGTTATGATTGTTATGTTACTTTAGAAAACAGTAAAGGAACCCTCTAAGTATCACTACCGGCTTCCCGACATCTTTACTAAATACGTGACTTGACTGCATAAATAAATATCCGTACCGTATCATTACATAGAGATTATTTAGTTTTCCATGCATGTCTTGAATCAGTATATTTTTGTAACTTTAAATGTGGTTGCCTATACAAGTGTTCAATGAAACTATTCCTATTATAGGTACTTATATAGTCTTATCATAAACAACTCGAGTCTGTGAATCAGCGACGTGTCGGGAGGTACTTCATATATTTTTGTACCAATAACCACAATTCTGAAGACATCGTACTTTTCTTTTACTTATTAGAAAAAAAATATTGGAGAAATACCTACTTGGTTTTTTAGGTGCATATATTTGTATTGTTAAAACTATGACTGAATATAATTTGCTTACTCAAATGCATAGGAAGAGAATAACAATCATGTCCTGTTAATAAAAGCGCTAGAGTGATATGTACGTACATTTGAATATACCCCGTTCGGACAAAGGCGAGGACACCGGTCTTTGTGGCCGGATGGCGCCGATTATCAGCTCGTCGTCTTGCCATCTCAGCCACTTGGACAATCGTTACATTATTTGAACCCAATTATTTTGTTATCTGATGTGTTTCATATGATTGCCAAGTGCACTTTCCATAACTCATCCTATTTTTAATTGTTAATATACTTAACAGTGTTAAGTTTAAAATTAATTTTAGATAGTGCCATTATGAAGGAAACAAGTTGATTCACGAAGACTTTGATAAACATGTGGACAGAAGCTGTGCGATATGACGCACGCCCGTCGAATCGTCATAATATTTTAACTTAAAACGTCTTTGACAAACACACAGTCAATCATACATAAATATTACGACTACAACTTTGTTTAAATTTAGACACGCAATCCATCCCAACAAAATGTGATAAAATTGGATATACTTAGATCAGATCGTAATAGAGAGAATGTAACCCAAATATACTCCTAGTTAAGTATCATTTTCTCAAGTTAATTCAAGACAAATTTACTTAATCATATTTATAATAATATTAAAGCCAGGACATGTTTGGAGCCGATAGTTCGGAACCGGCAAAGCGAGTAACGTCCGTCCGCGGATTGCTATCTAAAAATATACATTTCTCCGACTCGGTATTCGTGTTTTACAGGATAATGACTCACAAGACGAACGCAGCGTAGTACAAAAGCGTGAATGTTGCTAAGACAATAGAGCTGTCTGTTGTTTTCTACTCTTAGTTTATTATGGCAACGCGGCTGACAAAAACCTAAATTGCTTGAACTGATTTCTTTTTGTAGCACGTTAAAAGCTTTGAGTTAACATTGTCTTGGAAAGAGGATTGTATTGATACATTACTTAATAAAAAGTTGTTACAGGCTATTGCGTATAATACTGGTTTAATCTTTGACATTTTCACAAACCTGCTTTAGCGTATATTTACTTATTATTTTGTACCCCATCTAAAATGAACGCGTGGGTTATAAGGAAAAATGGTAACTTATGAAATGTAATTAATTTCAGGTCCGTTATCGGTGACAATATCAGAGTGTGGCTATGTTTCCCTGGGTGAGGTGACTTTTTCCTGGCTTCTTACTTTGAACATTACCGACGTGCACCAATTGGAACTCAGTCCACAGACATTCATGCTCGAGCGTACTGCTGCCAACGTTGGTGAACATGGACCTGGCATGCTGGTTAGTAAAACTTGAAGAAATACATTACATTGCGCTGGCGAATTAAAGCATTTCGCGAAATTTTCACGCAAAGTATAAGCTAAGCCAACTGCGAATACTTATCAGTTTAGATAAACTTTTTATTTTTTCATAGTAATATGAACACTCGTTAATTTCAACATTTATTAAAATTTAATTATCCTTACTTTTCAGATTCAGCTGAAAAATATGACTATACCTGAAATAGGTGCACAAAGTTTCGGATCGTCAGCGGCGGGCATTACTATGGACAACGTGGAGGTGCGTGCTGTGCGCTCGGAAGCGTTCTCAGCCAACACCTATGTCATCATAATGGCAGTAAACAGTTCCTTTCATGTGATTGAAAGCGAAGCATTCGCGCAAAAATCATTGATTAATCATCTGCAATTTTATGGATGCAGAATACATCAAATTGAGCCAAATGCCATACAGTCGGCTGTTACAAATATGAACATTTCACATAGCAGGTATGTTGGGATATGATTTTTCAATTAAGTATCGTATTTAAGTATTTCCAAAAAATAATGTTTTTTGTTAATTTCAGATTTGAAAATGTTGAAACTGGAGCTATTAATGTAACAGTCGCTACGGTTGCTATACAAGATAATGAATTTCATACTTTTATGGAAAGAGGATTTGAGTTATCGTCATGGAACAAATTTCAAATGGAAAGAAATACGTTTGATGAGATTCCTGCCTATGCAATTGTCGCCAATCGTGTTTCGATTCATGAAATGATATTCGCAGAAAACGAAATCGAAACAGCGAAACCTTACAGCCTCTCTTTCATCGGCCAAGTTCATGCCAACTCAACTAATAGTATACGATTTAGTAATAACTATTTCGGTCAACCATGTCACTGTAACGTGACATCTTGGCTTGCAAAGGTGCTGGACACGGAGGACATCGATTTATTCGAGGGCAACAGTTTATGCACTGTTGACGAATTTATAGCGAGGTGTTTTAACGTGCCTGAACAAAATATGATATTCAAAAAGTTCCTTGATGGAGTGTGCGGAGAAAAGTTAACCATACAGTGTGAAGCATTTATGACGAAATCAGAAAGTGGATCGACTGAAATAAAAAATCCTAGATTTCCTCATAAGAAAGAAGAAGGTGGTTTAAGCGATCGAAACAAAAAAGTTATTGGAATCGTAATCGTCACTTGCTTGGGATGTGCACTTCTAGCGATGTTAATAAGTTTCATAAGATGGATGAGACGGAAAGGTTATTGTGTGAACGTGAAGAATTTTTTGATATCTTCTAATTTATCATGTGGCACACTTTGTGATAGAGTGTGTGCCTGTGGATCTAGTAGTGGCCTCGACAATGCTAGATCTATCTCGCAATTATCCGTCAACGAGTATTCTGAGCGCCACCGATTAAACGAACCTCGTGTGCAGGAAGTAATCCAAGAGACTACTTTGCCCAACATGTATGCTGAACAAATAGTACCAATGGACGATAAAACTACTCAAACTTTACCTGAAGAATTAACTAAAGAACTTTTAGAAAATTTACGAGAAAAGCTCGAAGATCCTGAAAATTATGTAGAAGCCCGAGAAATGATAGAACATTTGTATGAGCTAATAAAAGTTGAAGAGAGCTGTAATACTAATACTCCAACTTTGAGAAACGTGGACGAAAACATATACGAATTGCCTTTCCAGAATACTACTCCTCGAATAGGCAAGAATAAGAAACAGATGATCAGTGTAGGCACGCGAGTCCCGTCTTTGGATAAGTTGCTGCCCCTTTCCCCATATAATAGACAAACAGCATTATCACATGAGTATTTTGAACCAAAAGATTTCGCAGTTCATTTATATGCTGAAATAGCTAACTGCGACAAAGAAAAGCGGAATTTATTAGGTGCGATACCCGACTTAGTAGCGGAGCAAGCGGTGCCTCGCGGGCCATACCTACGTGCAGTACGTGAAAAAAATTGCTCAAGTTCTAGCAATAGTCCGTCAACAAAGTCAATGAATAGTTCCTCTATCAGTCCGCAGCATTCTTCAACAATCAAATCCAACAAATCCACTTTATCTAACTCTTCGAGCAAGATGCTGAATAGGCCACTACCGGAAAAACCAGCTGTAGTGGACCCTGGTGAAGGGACATCGTTTAAACATGGTTGAGGTGTGCCTTTGCGCCGCGGTGGAGCTGTCAGACGTGTCGGATACGGAGTATGCCGCAGTCAAATCGTCACAAACTGCTGCAGCTGCAAATAAAGCTATGACGAGTGTATCCTCGAGATGCGAACTCTAATCAATGGAGTTATATCTAGTGCACACGAAAAAAGCGATCTTTAACAGTGCTTATGCGTTTTCTTTGCTGTGATATTATTATTTTAAATATATTTTTAGCACATTCGAGTGATTGTCCCGTGCCAGACATGGTTGTAAGTTTATTTGTAAATAATTCGATGTGATTAATTTTACTGTTAGTCTACATTAACTATGTGCCACTTGCTTTTTATGTATTTATTTAATTCACACTGTACACTTAATGAGTCGCGAAGTCCTAATAATGTATTATAACTTAAATGTGAAATTATATGATGAAACAAATTAGATTAAACATACTTGTATCTAGAACTACAGGTTCGATCGATGTTAATGTGTAATAGATAGAGAATCTAATCTAGATATCCATATATATTAATCTCAATCAATTACGGGAATATAAAACGTATACCTACCTATAAATGTTATTAGAAAATAATGAATATTATGTATTAAAAAAAAAATTTACTTTTATATCTACTTGTAACAAAAAGCTATTTTTTTAGCCTAGAGAGACGTTATAAAAATTATACCTATTGTCATCCCAAAGGTTAGTGAGTGAAATTTGAATCTTTGTTTTTATTCTAGATAAAATATATCAAAAAACTAAAAACCAAATATTTACATTTAAAGAAATTTCGTTTTATATGTTTATACTCAGAAGTCCAAATCAGTGTGCATATTCTATGAATAATTTATAATTATTAACTCTGTATTGAAATAGGTTATTAAGGTTAGCAAATACTGTATGCGCATCATGGAGAGCAGGTGCGTGGGGGTATGCTCTACTACAGATATACACAAACATGCCAACTAGACTCATAAGTTGTAATAGAAATAATGGATCTCTTCACGCGTGTGAAATCTTATTGTTTCAATTAACTCATGCCATAGATGTTGTGTAGGTACTATGATTATAAAATAACTAAAATATTGAATTCGTGTCTTATAGTAAGAACAGGCATGTGTATAAGAGAGCTTATAATATTCCATAATGTTATAATAATACGAAATAAATGTTGAATGTGAATAATGTTTCGTTTGCCAATAATCCCTAAAAATACGTTAGCTGACAATAAAAAAATTAAAATTAATTACAATTTTTTTTTACAGGTTAGTAATGTCAATAATAGTAGGTAGTAGCTGTAAAAAGAACAAACGTGCCTTATCTACGAATGGGAACCACGTATCAAGACCACGATAACCATTATGACTGCTTTGAAACAAGCAAAGCATTGTTTCTAAATTGAGATCAGTATTGCGAGTACGCCAGCAGTCCCACTAGCAGAAAGCTTTTATTGAAACTTGTTTTTGAAAGACCTTAATTTGCAGTCCCACTAGCAGAAAGCTTTTATTGAAACTTGTTTTTGAAAGACCTTAATTTTGATTTCTTAAGCTACTAAAATATTTCATTCATTAGATGTGCATAATATACCAAAATACGACATTAAAATAAAAAATATTTCCAATTTCTTTCCTTTAATCACTAAGCTGTTAGGTACCTATGTGTAGTTTTCAAATGTTTCTATTCTATAAATGATACTCAAAGGCCAGTAAAGAATCATAGTTGCCAGCGACGGCTAGTTTTAGTAACAATCTGAGGTATACCGCGCAAAGGTCGGTGGTCGCGGTATGCGAGTCGAAAATACAACATCCGGTGGGAACTGAGCGGCCATCTCTCACAATCTACTCAACTCAAACTCAAATTGGAGATAAATAACAAAATAATTTTACAATAATATTCTATTCTTTTTTTTTCTTTTTTTACATATGAATGATTTCTTAGTAAGAAAGAACGTCTTTCCACCTGAGAAGTAAATATTTTTTTCAAATAAGTGAGTCATTCGCGACTAATCAGGGATCATAAATATAAATAACGAGCCCTCGACGACGTATTGGTAACTCGGCAATTACTTTTTTAACCAACTCTATAATCTACGTAGTAAATTCTATAATGATTACTACGAGTCAGGGATAGTTTGCTTGAAACGTGAGAAGCTCTCTCAGATAATGTTTACATGCCAAGTACTAATTCGATCCGAGTAGAGTGAGCAAGGCGTAACACCACAAATCCAATCGAGAAAATAAACACTGCAGTTTAAACTGAGATGCAAATGAACATACTTACATACGTCAAATACTATATCTTCTTGTTATTCGATTTAATTTAAACCTGAGATGTATTCGATTTTGTATATAGTTAACATATTCAAATTTCGTCAAATGACCTTCCGATATCAAGCTTGAAATTTAAAATGAGTTACAATAGAATTTTATTTGCACTATTGCAAGGCAGACTACTACTAAATATTAACATAAAAAATAAAACCGCTGTTTAATTTCAATTACAATCCTCGTACTATGACTGTTCTACGCATTAACGGAAATGAGTATTTTGATATTTATGTTTCTGTTTGAAAAGAGAACGCAGTTTCAATAGTTTAAAGTTTAAGTTGATACGGAAGATGGGAGAGAAATGTTTACGTTTCTAGTAAATCAGTTGAATAAGGTATCTATTTACAGTTAAAAGTGAGTCAAGCGATCCGTGCTTCTACGTCATCACATCACATCTGGTGATGTAAATCTATAATAGATTTCGATAGTATCTCATGTGCGTACTACAACTAGTGGTTACTGTAATGCCATAATCAACCAATATAGATTTATAGCACTGGCTGGGATATTTATTTACCTACAAAATTTTACAGATATAATTTGTTTAAACAAAGAATTATCTAACAAAGTACCTCACTGCCAGCGAAGGCGCTAAGGATTTTTTTCCTGTGACGACGTTTATAAGAATCTAACAAGATGACCTAGTGTCCTGACCTGCTCGCTGTAATCTCTAATTGGTACCTACTTAAAGTAATCTACGCTTCACTGAGGCAAGCGGCATCGACCTTTGATGTGACTGCGCTTATCACCGGCTTATCCTAAAGAAAACCTCTGCTATGCGTTTTTGTAGTGGCGTTGAGTTAATACAGTTATTTTAAGATACTAAGAAGTTATTTAGTCATTTGTAGCTCCAATATTGATTCGCGAGTAAGTTGTGTTATAGCGATATCAGTAAGTACATACTTCTTTAATTAATCGTAACAAAGAAGGTAAAGGAAGTAATTTTCATAAAATAAAAGATTTATAGCAACCGCCTATTAGAAAAAGACTGGTGATGTTGAATAATTTGTAACGAGATGACGCACTAATTACGTGTACCTATGAGATGACTGTAATTCACAATGACAAAATATTATTTCGACTTGAATGAAGTACACAGCTATAATAAAACAATAATGGCCAAACAAAATACTCATAATCTTGGAAAGGCTTGTAGTGTTTTAATAAAGGAATGATTTTATTAGGTAGGTAGGGTTTAAATAGTGTTTCGACTTAATCAAACGTAGCGGTGCTATGTTACTATTATTATTAAGGAATATGTAGAGTAACTATTTACGTGAGTTTAAGGAACAGTTCGTGCTGAGCCTAGGCTTGAAGGTCGCGCGAGAGGAGCGCACGCGCAGGCCAGACCGCACCTCGCGATCGCTCGCGCAGCGTTGCGCGCGCCTTTCGTCCGCCGCCAGTAGCTCACCAGAGAACCGAAACAACTCGACGTATGCATGGCGCTCTACACGTGTGTTCATCGACACCCCGTTTACACGTAAACACGAAACCGCTAACAAGTACCTATGCTTGTAAGACATTCACGTGAAGTGCGTTTTGTTCAAAGTTAATAACCTGTGGTTTTAATCTAGCAAAGTATCAATATTATGAAATGAAATAAATATTTAAAATTTAATTTTGTTAAGATCAAGTCGCAACGTCGCAAGTCATTTGTATGAGGTAAGTGTGTAAATACAGACTTCAATTTTACATGATGTGGTAATAACTACTCATAACAAACAACGTAAGTTAGTAAAGTAGTTATGATGGCATACGATGAAAAACTGCCGGTGACGGCATCGTGTTTTGGCATACAATCAGGTTTACTTGAGGACTTATGATTTATTTCAACGACACAGATTTCCACTTCAAACATCATCTGCGTGCGTATGCAGATTCGATATTGATATTATTAATTTACCAATGCACGCACTTGATTCATCAATAACAAAGTAGGTTTGTCCGCCAAGGTTCAAACAATTTGTGAAAATATTTACGCTTCCGTTCAATCAAACCCGTCTTTGGTATTCGCGTTTAAATTAAAAAGTATAATAGAAGTTCCATTACTTGGTGTCACAAGTCACAGCCTCTGTAGAGTCAAGTACGAGTAGGTGTAAGTAGTTTTCAGAACTCAATTAGTGTAAACATAATCTGAGATAAAAGAGAGTATAAACAAATGATTTCCTTTGTATGATTACAATATTTTTTTGCAAATGACTCGCTGACTTTTTAAATAAACTAAAGTAAACTCCATTTAATAGATATATTTTAGATTAAATTGCTATTTTTTTTCCTTATCGTCGTCTATGGAGTCAAAGCTATATTTTTAGAGTTTTATCAAGGACTTGACATAAATGAATCTTGGATTTGATCTGTTACACGAGAGTTAAAGCAAAAGGAAAGATTTACCCTTACCAGCACGATAACCCGCTTTGTTAAACCTTTACAAGATAAGTAGTTTCAAACGAAGTTTATTCCAGGAAGCTGCCACTTAGGTGCAATTCGATTTCATAATCACATTCCCACTGTCCGCCGCCATCCTTTTACCAAACGGATATCTAAATAATTAAATAAAATATAATCTTTTACTTTATGTGGAAGCGATGCTAATGCTGCTATGATCTTTATTCCTTTTAGATTAAGTTAAATAAAGATTCACGAACTTCTATTTGAAAAGTTGTTTAATCTATTCCTACAGTAACTCATTTCAATTATTAAACTCTGATTTGTAACACATGAAAGTATTTCGTGTGGTATGCGAATGTAACGAAATCGGGTTAAGAAATAAAATAAAGCACCTAACTGTTATTCAAATAATGACGCAGCTTCGCATGTTCAATATGCGGTTTTGCAATAAAAGTAACAACCACAAAACAAAACTAAGCCAGAAGACAATAGAGTTATCCTCCGACAGTAATCAAATTAAACCAGATTGAACTAATTGACCCTGGGCGTCAAAGAGGTCACATTCTTTATAGAGCAGACACTCTTCTAAAATGTATCAATTCAAATTATTTTTAAAATGTGAAGGCAGTAGGAATATTAACCGAACTAAGTTAATTACTTAGGTACTTATACGACTTTTGAATTCTCACAAGTATCGCTTCTTTACGGCAGGCTAACGACAGGTACTAGATCATAAGGATAAAACTTGTAAAATAATGCATTGAAAAGTTTTATATTGAGTAACATAATATGCAGGAGCAGGTTGGCAGTTTGCCCTCAGGTTCGTGGCTTCGTGCGCGCGTGAGCTCGTTCCGCATTAAGTTTTCAATAGCTCATTGACCAGCATCGCCACAGGAACAGGTTATAAAATCTCCTATTTCAACAAATTAATATTTAGTTCTAGACTGGACTCTCGCGACAGGTCAAAGTACTTCTTAAAAAATTGAGTGGTCATTAATGTCTTAGCATTAACATTTACTTTGTTAATCCTCATTTTGACGTTCCATAAAATACATCTAAGAATATATAATGAAAATTGAAATCCTTATCAGCCGTTTTTAACGTCCCCTCCCCACCACAGGGGCACGAGCCTACTCTTGTACGAGATTGATGAAAAATTGAAATATGTAACGTTAATTAAACAGGTTCAAGTAGCCGGCAAAAATATAAACCAATTAGTCACAGTTTAATTACCAGCTAAGTTAAAAAAGCTAACGGTAAAACGGATATGCTTTGGTAAGCACAAACATTACAATTGGTAATATAATCCTTTGATGACTAGCAGAAACCGTCCTATGAGCGATTCTGAGTACCAGAAACGTGAGGAAGCGTCCCGGTTTCGTTTATATAGTTACTATTTATCATTTGCAACACAAGCAAACATTGCTATCTTGTCGCAACAGTTAACAAACTAGCAACATACTATTATTTTATATGTGACACAGGTTTTTTTTTCTTCTATCTATTCTAGTAGCTTTCTTTAGGTGCTGCTGCTCTGATCTCGTTAATTCTACCTCTTTATTGAGTACAAATAATTTGATTAGTTTATTTGTCAAAATAGACGTATTTACTCCACATTGTTCTAAAATAAACAAATAGAATGCATATACGAACGTTCCATTCAGGGCCAGAGGGCCAGACAAAAATAAATCATGATGCGAATTTCACGACCGATACGCTCGTTACAAACACTAATTTCATACGATCTTGCGGAATAATACAGTGCTTGTCGTAATTAGCACTGTAAAAACGAACGGAAAACGTAATTGTGTTTATTAAACTATCGCAAATATGGTACATGCACAGTAAGAATATGTAAGGCGCTTTTCAAGCATAGACATACCTAAAGTATGGGTCATAATAAACAAAGCGTAATCATATAAAATCCAAAATTATACCGCGACATTGCTTCAGCCCGATTCATACAGTCAACTTGTACTAGTACTTACCTACTCGAACGTACCTACCTGATAAGGTGTCCCCGATAACGTCCGATACCTAGGTGACTCAGATTGGCTTCATCACTTTCGAGAATGTAACGCAATTTTATTAGAACGCATCTGTTTTTAAGTGTTACTGGAAAAAATAACATTTGCGCGGTTTTCAGGAGGTGGAGTAGTGTTTTGAGATGGTGACGTGAAGTCCTGAGCATGCATTGGCCGGCGTGGTGGATAGTCTTGAGTGTGCTGGTGGCGCGCGGACTCGCGCAGTCTATCACGCCCACCATGTGTGAGGAAGAGGCATGCCGATGCGACGCGTTTACCAGAGTCATATGCAATTGCACTGGCAATGACGACGTAAGTTGAACCTATCACTGTCTTATTACCACCGACACACAAAAAGGGGTGTTGTAAGTTTGACGTGATTTTCTGTGTCTGTATGTCTTTGTGTATTGGTCTGCGGTACTTATCGTACCTACTGAACGCGTAAAGCGAGTTTTGATTTTGTTTGAAAGGTAATGTAATCGAGCGTGTTTCTAGCTTGCTCTGCCTTGCTTGAATAAAATCGGTTTAGCCGTTTGTAAGATATTGTGCTGATTGCAAAATACATTTATTTAACTATTGTTTCAGACGGTGACTCTGCGGCCATACGGTGCATTTCGAGTACCACCCATGGCTACTGCTATAATAATCGATGGGTGTGCGCGAGTGCAATTCTTACCAGACACTGTAAGAGACCTCCTCTCACTTCGTAACGTGGAAATACGAAGTGTAAGCAATGTGGTTCTAAGTGAACGTGCTTTATCTTGGTCTCCATTTAGCACAGATTTAGAAAATCATCCCGGGATAAGAATAACTATACACAACAGCACAGTAAATGAAATCTTGTCGTATGCTGTCCAAGGTAGAGTCGATAGTATTGTTATCAGCGACAGTCGACTAATGAACATTAAACCTTTTGCTTTTTCTAGTCTCAAAAGGGTCACAAGTGTAGAAATGATAAATAACAAATTTGATGATTTGAACCCTCAAATCTTCAAGACGTTTAGGACATCCGTATTTTTATTTCGCGGAAATGTAGTGAAATTGCTTCCTAGTAGATTTTTATCAAACGTAGAAGTAACTAGTCTGTTTCGTTTCGAAGGAACAAGAGTAGACTTGATTAATAGCTTAACGTTTATAGTAAGTTCTCCAGAGAGAGTGATAATAGAAAATAATGTAATAGGGTCCCTGCTAGGTGATGCATTTCATATAGATACAAGAGGACCAGTAACTTTTCGGAATAACACGATAAATGAGATGGAGAGAGGAGCTCTACTCGGCTTGAGTGTGCAACCCGAAGTAACATCCGTGAAAGGAGCCCAGGAACTACTTGTAGATAACAACACAATAAGAAACATATCGCCGTCGTCACTGCAGCATCACAACTCGCTGGCGCTGCGCGTGGATGGGCTGAATCTGAACGCCAGCTGCAGCTGCCACCTCGCCGACGAGTGGCGGGAGATTCTACGAGAACAAGGCGGCAACATAAACTGCTGGTACGTTCTCGAGGGCTATTTCATCTCAATACCGACGTTTGTCGATAGCCGATGTGGAAAATTCAAACAAACCTTTTGGATTTTCGTCGTTGTAGGTGTCATAGTTATACTAATTGTGGCATCAATAGTATTATATTATATATTGAAACGAGAAAAAGAGAAGAAGAAAAAGTTGCAGATAGTAATGCCGGACGGCAAAACTTACAAAGAGACGGAGTTCCATATAATAGTGGAGAGAGCAGAACTCTTGACAACAGACTTGTAGCTACGATGTTTGTCAAAGATTATTTGATTTCTGTCACTGGATGCTCCAAAAACTAATGACTTCAAGAGCACTTTCTCCTTCGACGAGTGATTAGCTTCGAACATTCCTAGAGGTTTATTAGCTCAAAAAACTAGGGTGAAGCTACATAAAATCACAACAAGCTGTTTTAAAATGAAATTATAATTAATTATGGGGAACTATTGCACATTATTTATAACCACATTTTTAACAATATCTGTGTTTTTCAGCTCGTTGTGAATTAGTGTAGCACCAAATGTTTTCCTTGACTGGCCTAATTATAGGTTATTTGGTACTTTACCTCAACCTGTCAGTCAATACAGTGCCAATTTAGTGTTAAGTGTTCATTTTATAATTTATTGTTGTAATACCTACCTGCTATTTAATAAATATTATGATAAGTACAAGTTCAATGTATTTGTGTTTGTTATTATTGCAATGCAATTTACTCGCAGTCGTCGCTGAATTAGTCTCGGAAAGAAAATTAAAATAATTTAAGCCCTGACTTAACAAGTTTATATTCAAGTGAAAGTTTCATTTTAAATATGATGTGTACCAAATCGATTTCGGCTTGGATGACAGCTCTCTGCTGCGAAATTATACTCTTCGCTCACACTTCCTTATATGGGTTATCTGAAACCGTTCTTTACACAAAGATCATGTCATGCGAATGCTACTGCGAAATACCAATATGCAAATAATGGAAATTTATATTTTAATATTAAAATTGATTAATTATTATCAATAAATAGGTCAAGTGGTCATTATTGATATCTGTTGGATATTTTTATTACTTGTGGGTCAAAAGCGAATGTCAAAGATGTTGCGTACTACGTAGTATGAAAATTATTGCTTTTATGAATACTACGTTTCGAAATTTTTAGTTATATGTTACATCAAGAATACTAATTTATTATTTAAGACCTAAATATTTCCGATAATCTCTTTATTCACACCTTTTACAAACATATCTCTCAAAGCGGAGCATGAATCATAATGGCGAGGTATTTGTTATTTACAAATTAACCGCTACAATAATTACTAACGAGATCTTATACCGGTGGCGATGGACATTCTCTCGCTGTTCATCCTGAAGATTCCTTGTTGAAAAATGTGATTAAACTAGACTTACCGCAGTAAAGG
Organism: Anarsia innoxiella; assembly: GCA_947563765.1. Classification (NCBI taxonomy): domain Eukaryota; kingdom Metazoa; phylum Arthropoda; class Insecta; order Lepidoptera; family Gelechiidae; genus Anarsia; species Anarsia innoxiella. The sequence continues at coordinate 8,748,927 of OX387390.1, forward strand.
TTGACCATCCAGCACATGGTGTATGGTGGGAGGAGATGAGAGCTCCAGCCCTCTGGACAGTAGTAGGGATTCGCTGCCGTTCTGAGAGGAATCACCCTCAGCTCCAGTCGGGCTGCCTCCCATCATCGCGAGGATTTGCACTTCTACTATAGTCGCTACAAACAAATGCAATCATGAGTACCAATAGTTATTATTTAAAGCAAAATTATTAATTTCTTAAACAATAAGTTATATGACCCCTTTAGATTTATTATTGCAGTTGCATTTAGCTTTATTTATATGGATACAATGGATTTTTATAACACCTGCATATACACATTCCAGTCACGGAATTCATCCAAAATCTGAGCACCGATGGTCTTCGGTGAATCATTTCACGCTACAGGTGTAACGCACGTACGGACGGAGTAGCTTATTGTTTGAGATATGTATCCTATGGACCGATTTATAGGTAGATTACAGATAGACCTATTTAAAATTATCTAGGTATGTACTTGATAAAAAACGAAATGGTTCTGCAGTTCGGTAAGAGCTTGCATCTCATACGTTTCATGTAGGTAGGTTAGATGAGTTAAGGCAAGAGGTTATCGCGGACTATCCGAATCAACTTACAAAATGTCAAAGGGGGTATTTCCAAATCCGGAGCGAGTAACTGAGAAGCGCAGGCGGCGCCGGCGAACACGAGTTCCATTTCTAAAGCAAGTAGACCCTGCTTCTGTGCTGTAAATGGTGTATCTTCATATCCGACGCATAAACAGCGGAAGCCATAACGATTCTCCTCACTATAACAATCAAAAGATTTAATCTTTCTATCTACGTATCACGCTGACTCCAAAATAAAATTTAAGAGCGTTTTTCTTAGACAAAATCTTGTCAGAAGCTCTTTTGAAATGAAGTGTTTACAGTGGTAACATTATTGTCACTAGTACTTACTTATTTGTTTTATTATATTCATTCAAATAGTCCGACGCAGTCTCTAGTGAGAATATCACCTCATTTCCCGGCACCAATAACGCTTTTTGTGGCCATTCGGCTCCCCTGTAAAATGATATGTAAGTTATGACCATTTTCTAGACAAATAGATTTGTTGCACTTCAAAATTTTACCTTTATCCTGGTACCGTAACGATTTCATTTGGTCGTGTGTGAGGGTATTTATAAATTGTGGTACTTACACATTCGCCATCTTGGGCGTGACGCTAACGTAAGTGCAGTTGTAGTGCATACAAAGTGCAACCCCATCTAAATCGTCGCCGATTTCCTCCACTTCATTACTCTCTGATGTCAATTGGATGAGACGCTGCACCGTATTGAAAAGACAGGACAAACATCCTTATTATGATATTAACTAATTCGAGTGAGTTGAGTTTTTGATTAATGTAATAGTTTAAAAAACGATATGATTACAAGAATGAAAAATATTCAGTTAGAATACCTGTAATTCGCATGATAAACCACATTTTTTAGGTATAGCTCTAAACACACGATGGAATGTAATGAATTGTGTAATATTTAAAATGGTTTAAAATGAATGATTTATCTACCTTATATACCTTGCGGAACGGCGGGTCTGCTAGCCGCACATCATTGGAGCAGTGGCACCTATGTTTCGGCGCTCCAGCATTTGCGTATATCGTTAGAGTATCTTCGGGTTGCGCCGTAATACTCCGAGGGTCCATCTCGAGCACAATCCACGATACGCTCGATGGAAACAACACTCTGTATAACAAGAATGATTCTTTGTATTTGATTTCTCAACGTTAAAGGCCGCATAATTTCATAATTTACAAGTATTTTCCATGAAAGGTTCATTAGCTTAATACTAAATCCATTAAACATAGATTAACGATTATTTTATTCTGTCACTATCGGTTTATCAAGCGACAAAGCAAAGATTGTGAAATAGATCCATAATAAATTAGGATGTGTTTCAATCACATACCTCATGTTAGTGACCGTTGCTTGTTTGTAAGGATGATCGCTTTCCAACCAAGTGTAATAGTTTGTCGTAGTAGTAGTGACTTCTTCTACGCTCGGCACTAAAAGGTTCATAGCAGCGACGTGAGGAAGAAGTTTATGTACCATTTCTAGGATTTTGATCACACTCTGAAATTTTAAAAGGAGTTAGTACTTTTGTAGACGAAAATTTGTAAGTGGATGGTACATATTCACGTCAACAGTACCTTAGGATCATCCAGAGCCTCAAGATTAGCCAATGTGTAAGGAATTAATGTATTAATAGCTGGCGACTGCTGCAGCACCGACGCGTTTCTCCTCAAGTCTTCAGCTGTTAGCTCATTGCGTAATGTACAGAATAAATCTGCACCCCTTTCCATTATCATAGTCGCAACTGTTAAAGTTATATTGCGAAGAGCTATAATCAAATTATCTGTACTTTCGGAGGCGTTCGTCACTGATTTAGAAGTTCTGAAAATTAAAACAATAAGCTAAATCATTATTTGTTAAGTCATAAGTATACATTCTGTTCACCTGTTAACAAATCAATTAATTCTGACATTTGACCAAAAGAAACCTGTAAGGTGATTATAGGTTTGTAAGAATGTTGGTTCTTTTTGGAATAAAACCATGAAGTTATTATTAAACTAAAATGCGTCATACCCGTAATAAATAAGACTTGGTATCTGTCCCCTAGCCAGCGTGGTGCCATTGAAGCTGAGTGAACAAGAGGCGAATCTGAAAGTGGCGTCGTCAGGCCCTTTCACGGAAGGCAATCCACAGTCCCCATTAGCAGTACGACCTCCATGGTTACATAGTCTGATGGCGTAACGGAGATCCTCCTGAAATATTGTTTGGCTCTATATTTATGTTCGTACTGGTAATGAAAAGGGTTACTTATTTAAGAATTTCTAAATATAAAAGCAATTAGATAGATTGCAACACTAACCTTCAATGGCACAGGTTTGTCAAATTTAAGTTGCACGACATCATGCTGACATTCGGCTCCGGAAAACGCTCCGTGGCTGACCTCAACGCTAACCCAACAATGTGCCGGATTTGAATCCTCGTGTGCACTACGTAACTATGGAAAATTATACAATTTAAATGCTTATTACTCGCAGATCCATAGAATATAGAAATAAATAGCATTCTATGCCTGCTGTAATGAATAATGTTAACTGCAGTAGGTCTAGATCTCCCTTACCCGAACATCATGCAGCAACTCGAGCGAGTACTCGTAGTTGCCAAGGCCGCCGTAGACACAAACGCCGACCAGTACGATCCCGGGCCGGTCCACGGTGAAACAGATCGCGTCAGGACTACCACTGCCGGTGTTCCACGCGCGTTGCTGGTTCACTCGCATGAACCGCGAAGGGGTTATCAAATGCTTCACTGTGTTTGTGTCTTGTTCCTACGAATATGGATTTATGAATTAATAATTTTTAATCTTTTTGGGTATAAAAAGTTAGTATTTTTTTTTCTTTTTTTTTTCTTACCCTGACATTGGTAGCACTGTATGAAAGCTCAGCGACAACCCTAGCAATCAGTTTGCAGCAGTAGTCAGACAATTGTTCGAGCTGCTTGATTTCGCCGTGGTCGTGCGGCTGTCCGCACTGTCTTGTCATCATCTGCTGTTTGATTGGAATCAATACTATATCCAATAACTTAGGAATCACGTCTAGCAAGTGCCAGTCCGTAAGACTAGCTTTTTTCGCTGATGACTCTTGCGCCTGTAAAAGAAAACAATTTAGGAACGTGAGTAAGTTTTCCCATAAATATGTTCATATTCATTCATGGGTATATACTTATGTTTAAAAATAACTACCTTTTGAGCATCTCTATTATTGGCTCTCGGAGGAATCGGTGGTGGTTTCTGTGAAGAACGAGGCACCGTCGCAGACTTAGCAGGAATATCCTTCAACACCTACATAATTAAAATCAAGAATGAATCATAAATTACCAGAACAATGTTAAATTTTTGACATAATTAATTAAAAACTCACCTTGCTATCTGGTCTTCGATTTTCGTTAAGCGATACGCAGTTCTGGGTAACTGGTACGATATATTGCAATACATCTCGTAGACTCCGTGAAGCGCAAATAGCAGCGCAAGTCGAAGACAGTTCTCGTATTTGTGACGCTGGCACTACACCTTCCTAAAAGTTTAATAACAATTTAAATGATGCACTTCTACTACAGCATATTGAAGACACAATTATTCATAACCAATCATACCTTCACGTGAAACAACAACGAACAAAGATGATTCCACTTCAAAGTCGGTGTCGGAAAGAATGCATGAAAACATGCTATTATAGTTTCATGGGCTTCATTCAAAATAGAATTAGTAAGTTCCAACGCAAATTGGACGTAGCAAACTCTGTGGGTTTTATTCTTGCCAGGCTTTCGTGGCAACATCGCACACGTCGGTGTCGTGTCGGCCATTATCAATTGTATAAGATTCCTTGCATCAGCAATAGCCTCAAAATACGACATGTACTCCTGGGAGTTCCTTTTCCTATTATTCTGAGGATAGATTTCATTTATATACGATTTGACAAGTCTCAGACAAGCCCTTATAACGTATACCAATCTCTTCTGATGTTTCATCACTGTCAACTTCTGATAGTTTATTGGTATTTGCCCGTTTGTGTCTAAAATGATCTCTTTGAATGTGTTCCAGCTCCACTGCAGGAGCATTATCAGTGATCTGAAGCAGGGCACTGTCACTTTCCTGGATATGTTCTTGGATAAGACGATTATTGGGTCTCCTGGTTCGACGCATCTCACTGGTATGCTCTGGTCGGGATTCACAGTGTTGTATAGAAGACACGGTATTTGTCCAGCATTAACATCAGTCCCATTGTTGGATTTCTTAGATGTTTTAAAATGAAATCCAATTTCGTCATTGATAACCATCGCTTGGCCAGAAGATCCGCAGTCGCTTGAAGGACCATTTATACAGGCCCATGCGATATACCATTTGTTAGCCTAAAATAACAATTGCGTTAAACTACGAACTGTATTTAAAAACATGTAATGCAACAAAAAAGGTTGGTTACTGACCATCAAAGGCACTGGCGAATCGAATAAAACCGGGAATTTGTCTCTGGGAGCACATTCGTACACGATCTCCTCGCTTTCAGCAACTAACTCCCCGTCGCCTTCTTGGTCTCCTCCTTCTATGCCGATGTCGAACAGTTTTATCTTAGCAGTGTAATCCCCTCGACCTCCGAATAAACCAAATCCTCCTAGAATCAACAAAACAAACCGTAAGGTCAAACTCAAGGTTTAAGTCTAAGTTAAATCTATTTGGAATATAAAAACTTACCTAATAAAATGTCAGTGTCGCACATAAAACGTATAGCTTCAACTGAATGTCCAGAATAGCCCCAACCACCGCCGTGGCTCTCAAAACGGTTTACCGTAAGGAAATCCTCTTTTATTGGCGCCACAGGCGACGACACTGTGTCCCTTTTACATTCCATTTGATTCAGTCTAAAAATATTCATTGAAGATAAGTGAATATCGGGTTTAATAAAAATCAATGAGTGAAGTCCAAAACTTACTTGGAGTCATGCGCATATGTGAGTGAATCTAGACATCCCAGCAGATGTAGTGCTGCGTGCATTCTCGTGACGGAGCAACCGGGTGCGGACGGGATCGCCAGCTCTTGGTTCAGAATTGACATATTCGATAACGCCACGTTATCTAGCGGTCTCTTTTCATTGCTACAATTCAATTCAAAATTTTCCAAATTCTTAAAATCTTCCAGTCTCTTCATACTGCCAAAATTGGGATATTCGAACTCTACGTCGGCTGAAAAAGGATCCGGTTCGGTGTTGCCGCAACGTTGGAGTTTGTGTGAATCAAGCGCTAGTATGTTGTAGCACTTCATGACACGCATCTGGGGCTGGTAGCACCAGAACACGTCGTAAAGCGGGTCGAGACACGCGAGTGTGTTCACGAAATCCACCTGTTCAGGCCCGGTCCACGCGTTGCAGGTTCCGTCGCTTTTGTTAATCGTTATACATTTAAAAGTGTGTTCCGGTCTATTTGGAAGAATAACTGTAATTTACATAAATAACGTTAATTCATTATAATATTATAAATAATGTAGAAACAGAAACAATTCTTACCTATGCTATTACTATTTGCCGTAATAGTGGAGCTAAATAATGTGTCAGTCTTTATGAGTGCCTGGGAAACTTGGACGAAGGTCTGATCCCCCGAAGCTGAGACCCAAACAGCTTTGCAAGCGTGACGCTGGCCCAGTCGTGGGACTCGCCCGGGGGTGGCATACCAGATTGGACATCTATCTGTGCGAGTAGTCTCTTCTATTCGAGGTCGACCAAGGGCGCCTTTCTAAAAAACATTGAAATAACCGTATTAAATAATATTCCTCGCTGAATATACTTTTACTCATGTTATTTCTTGCTATAGTTCATCAAACGCTTACTTGATAGCTTCCGAAGGTGAATAACTCTCCTTCTCTAGTAAGTACAGCGGTATGATTACTGCCGGCCGCGATAGCTGACGCTCTCGGTACACGGACCCGAACTATTCTATGATGAGGCGAAACGTCACCGGCGCCTAGTTGGCCGTATTGATTGGATCCGAATGTTAACACCTCGCCTGTGATTATGAAAACATAGATAAATTCCTTTACACACGATTCAAAAATTATTCATATCATGAATTAAATAGTTTCCACTCATGAGAGAAAGCAAGCTATCTAAAAACTGTTGCCTTCGACACACTTTGCTGTACAGTACTGTATGTAACTGACTCTATTCCGATAATAACAACCTACTCTCTGAATAAGAGTAATAAAAATAAACAAATGAATCTCGACATATCTTTTAAAAACAAAATGGATGTCTTACCATGCTCTGTCATCAACACGGTATGATGGAGGCCGCAAGCGATGGTGCACACCCTATGCCCGCCCGGGATCGCCACGCGAGCGGGAGGCAAGCAACTCACTTTTAAACTCGAGTCTCTTTCGGTCTCCGATCCCGTCGTGTGACCTTCATACAAATATCTCGTGTCTTTATCTGTCGAAAAGTTTATCCGTAATCACAACTTAAGCTAGGTAGGTATTTATAATTATTTCCTTGCTTGGAAATTTTTGTTACAAGGTGCTAACAGCTGCGAAAACAAAGCGTTATCATTAAAGACCAAACCAAGACTTACCACTTCGAGTATCAGACCTGGTGGAAGCGTCAGCATCGTCATCCAAATCCGTCACAGTTCTTTCAGCGCGAGCGGCAGATGAGAAAGTGTCTGCGCATCGTCGGCATATGCCACAGATACTGCATCCACTATCACCTTCACCACATCCACATTTCCTGCGGGAAAATATGATTACTTTACTATACGTTACTATGCCTCATTTAATTAAGATTGATCGAAATTTATTTAAGAAAAAACTTATTTTTATAGATGGGACTGTGAAGTATTTTGACCTAAAAATAACTTAGGTAGGTAGCTCAGCTTCGCGGAAGTATGTGCGAGTTTTCCCGTGCTCTCGTCAATAGCGGCCAGTTGGAACGCCGTGGGGTTTTAGCCGGTGGAAGTCCGGCATAACCCTCCGTCCTTCTCCGCGACGGAGGGTATCCATAATGGATTTCCCACGTAAAAAACAAGGTAGGTAGCTCAGCTATAACCACCTAATTTATAATAATTAAGTAAAAAAAACACATTTCACTCACTCGCCAGGTATTCTGTTAGGCAGGTTAGCGCACTGGCACGATGCGAAGCCGGTGCATTCACGACATATAACACAAACCCGGCAGTACTCAGTGGTCCACGTGTGCGTTGATGGGCAGATGCAAACATCTTCCCTGTTCGTACTGTGGCGACGGCTCATGTAGGATTCTATGAATAACAAAGTTATAAACCACCAAATATTGATTATGACGCTAAATAACTTGGATTACGAATGAACTGCATTACTTACTCTCTTTAGTATACCCGAATTCTCTTCCGCACTGCCCCTTGTTATTGATTCCGAAAGTGTACACTTGACCGAAGTTAGTAAGCACCACAGCATGAGCTTTTCCCAAAGCCACCTGATAATTAATACCACCACCATTACGTTCTACTAAATAAATGAAGGCAAGGATTATGATGACAGTTTATTGAGAAAAGTGTTAAGTTATGTTTAAAGCGATTAATTAAGATTACTTTTCGTGTATGGACTGCAGGATGACGTTAAACTTAAACTGGCTCTACGTCAAATTACGTCTGCTAAACACATGCTAGCACCCAGCAGTCGCCGATAAACGCTACACCATATGCTGCTTTTAGTAGGTATCGCACCTGTATAACTCTCTCGTGACGTATACCAGACACTAATCCTGTTTGGTCACAATGTTGAGTGTCTTTCCCGAACATCAAGAGATGACCTTGTCGAGTCACCAAAGCTGTCGAGCCATAGTTGCACGCCGCGTATACAATATGGTGTCCTTCTGCCTGTTAAATTATATTAAAATTGAACATAAATAATTGATTCTGTTATACAAATCGTGTACTAAGTAGCAGTAAATAGCAACCTGGCTTGATAAGACTCTCACCTTGAATATTTTCTTCGGTCTCGTAGGTTTCGGCGTTCGCCTCGGTTTGGTAGCATCACCATCTTCACCACGGCGAGCTACCCCAGTAAATAAGGCTGTTCCATTGTCTAACACAAGTACAGCGTGTACTCCTTCGTGACCGACAGCCACCTGCAACATTTCGCTTTTAACCATTTGAAGTTTCGAGGCATGAAGAAAGAGGCTTTTAAAAATTAAATTATCATAATAAAGCCAGGCTAAAGTTACATCAATAAATACAAAATTAATGACTCACCTGAACGACTTTACATTTTTTAGAATTTGGAGTATCATTTCTAGAGAACAAAGTCTCTTTCATGAGTGTCCATCGACCGGGGTGGGGCGAGGCTGCTTTATATCCGAGGCTGGTTCCTTTTCCAGTGTAGTATACCTAAAAGAAGTCGTATTCATAATATGCTCGATTTGACCTTGAAGGAGTATCTTTCAAGTTAAATCAAGCTTATTTTATTAAAAGTTACACATTACATACTTTGCCAGAATCAGTAGTTAAAAGTCCGAAATCTTGTCCAGCAGCGATTCCCAGAAGCGGATCATCATCGACGTCATCTAGTTGCATCGCGACTGGAGCATCTAACTCTAAAGTGCGGCGAGAGAGTCCGTCTTCAAACGGGGCTCGTCCGATGGCGAGTACGCGGCGCCTGAGGAGATGTACTTTCAGTTCCTTGTATGAAGTTAGAGTAGTCACGTCATTAACTGGCTCCACGTCGTTCACGTCGTACATTCGGATTGTTAGACTATCCTGTGAAATTAACATTTTACAATAAATAATGTGTATCATTCAAAAACTAAAGCCAATTGCAAGGTGCATTGTACTTACGAAGTTGGTAAGCAGTATGAGTCCGAGATGATGCCCGTCTGTAAACACAGCGGACTTGGGTTCAACCGGAGCGGGCTGCCCAGGATCCAGTCTTATCACATGTTTCACTTCTAAAGTATTTTTATCGATTTCATATATCTCAGTCTTTTTCCTCCCAATTCTTGCATAAAATTTATTCTAAAATAAATTAATTTGTTAATTAGTTATGATTATGAAGTTTTCTTAGGAAATCCTTTTCTTAGTTTATTAACAACTTAATAAATAGCGATTGACTGAAATGAGGATGAAAAATATCATAATATCTTACCATACAGTAACCTAGCCAACCGTGACGGTCACTGGCGAAAAAATCAGGTTTATACAAATAAACGTGTTGTCTAATAGAGCTGCCATAGCCGGAGCCAATTTTCAAGAGTCCTTTTGATGTGAAGACATATAAGTAGCAGCCATCAGAGACCAAGGAGCGGACGACCAGTTCTCCAGCACCAACTGTTATCTGCGACGGAAGATCTACTGGAAAGCTCGTGACCAGGGATTGGTGTGGCACTCCATAATTCAACCACTGGTTTCGAGAAGGTGGGCCAAGTATTATCGACAGCACGCTCCGTTGCAATGTTGTTAAGTTTGTTGGTATCTGAAAGGTTCAAAAAGGCTTATAAACTATTTCTTTCCGTGTTGTGTGATCACATTGTCTACTAATTGGTACCAAACTTATATTAAGTGGTAACCAGTCCCTAGTTCTGAACACTAACCTGCACATACTGCTCAGAAAGCGTCGGAACAGACATAATCAAAGATGCAACTGCATTGAGGATTAGCTCAGCTTCACCCTTCGCCACAGATAGAGCTATGACACACGAGGTGGCGAGAGCGGTGAGATTACTGGGTGTATCAGCTCTACCACTTGGGCCTCCTCCACTTGCCACTTCAATTAACATTGAATGAAGATTGGCCATTACCTACAAAAAATCAAATATAACTTAATTACGAACACATAGTCAAATGCAATAAAGCTCAAATTACAAATTGTACTGTATTATTACCTCAGCTGGTTCTTGTACAAGTTCCTCAGGAGAATGTCCTTGAAGGACATCCAACAATGCGCGTAGTGCATGCTCACAAAAATGAACATCAGTAAATCTAGCTTGAGATATGAGGGCAAATACCGTACGCAAACCAATACCTGTAATCTGTATAAAAAATGTAAAAAGTAAGTATTATTCATGTGTTGAAAAGTATAATTTACGGAAATCAGTTTTACCTTGGGAAGTTTAGCAATGGGGAACTGTGATGGCGAGTCTTCATTGTCACTATCATCTGAAAACTCGGAGGCATGCTCATTAAGGTTCCTCCAACGTGTTAAAATAGACCGTCGAACTGTCGCATACACAGCAAATTGAGAAGGGTTGCCCAATAGTGCAGGTGCATAGCAAACAGCTAGTGCATTAGAAGACTTCTGTTTCCGTACTTTCTTTTCTTTTTTCCCTATTTTCTTTGATGGTTTCTTTTCAGATTTTCTAAAATTTATTGAAAATTATTATTAATAAAACTCTTTCAGAAAATTTACTGATTAATTTAGGAAGAAGAATCTTACCTGGTGCCGCTCCAGCATAGAGCCCGAAAATATTTTTTATAATTCTCAGGTTCCATGCATTTCAGCTCAGGAACCTGCATCCTTAGTGCCATACTCAACTTTATTATAATCTGTTAACAATAAATATGTATTCAATGCATATTCTGCCTTTTGTCTTACACTTAGCATTTTATAAAATAAACATTCTCTATAAATAAACATTTTCATTTTTTCATTTTAACAAATAAAAGACCTATATCTATCACTGCCCTGCTATTACATCATACTATAGGCTGTCCACAACTGCATATGCATATATCGTCATAACTTGGAAAAAAACATCATATCTAAAAATTATGAAGCCTATGCATTATTCTGATATATAAGCTACAATATTGTTAAATTTCATCAAAATCTATTCAGTAGTTTTTGAGCGAAAGAGTAACAAACATCTATCCATCCATCCATCGCATCGGCACAAACATTGACATTTATAATATTAGTAGGATGCATGAGTGCATATAATTTATATTATAATGCAGAATGAGATATAAAGATCAAATGACAAAGTTAAGCAGCATTGAGTAAGTAAGTGGGCAAAGTAGATTGCACAAGTCTGTACTATTTTTGTCTCTGTCTGACATACAAATGCCAAATGGGATAGCCAGAAATGGAAATAGTTTCCAATGTGTATAAAACTATTTTTAAGATCGATGATATAACAATCGCTTAAATAATAACTAAAAGAAAGACAAACATGAATCCGCTTTGCTAACATACAGCTGACAAAATTAATGATTTAATCAGAAATAATTCGCAATGCTACTTTTAGCCATATGTTACCATTTCAAAGGAATAAAAGTACTTCTAGTTACAGAAAACTTTTGTCACTAAAGGCTTCAATCCGTTACATCTATAGCTCACAATTTGTTGTCAAAATCATAACACTACAATGATGTTTAATAGATAAACATGCTACTCCGATTCAGAAAATAGAAATATCTCTTCTGTTTCCAAAAGTTAGACCTTACTTTTTATACATCCACATAAACTATCACTTAAAAGGTTTTCGTCTGAATGATAATTTTGAGGACCAGCGTTCGTGCGTATCACATACAACGACTGCATAATAAACTGATATAAAAAGTGAAAGCGAAAATGAAAAAGTGTAGATTCATGTTGTGTACATCTAGGTAATAATATAAAGCAAAAAATTAAGCAAAAATCTGGAAACATGACTCTATTTTTTCTAGTTTAAAATAACACCTAAATAACGGTTCAAACTCTTGTTCAAGAATATCACCTGTAAAACTGCATTCATAAAAAAATATTGGTAGGCTCATTTTGTACAGAAAAACAAATTCAAACGGCGGCATTGATCACATCGGAAATGAGTGCGACAAATACAACATATCGCAACACACGTAAAAAGAATACAACTTCTTTAATTCACATTAGCATACCAGCATTTTAATGCACTAATTAGAAAATATAGCTCATCGTCACGCTAAAAATATTTTTATGTATTTTTTCTAAGGACTACTGAACTGGGGTAACCTAAGTGGACACTAAATCAATTGGTATTTAATAATTTTGAAAAAAGATATAAATACCTGTTAAGTCTGACGACACATTCTGTAATTTTTAAGTAATATTTACGGTTTTAATAAAGAGTAAATTCAAAATCGGCGAGCTATAATAACTTTGCAGTAACGTCAAAAAATCAATATACAAAGTATGCTAGAGCTGTGAACACCGGTATAGAAACGTCAAAATGATAAGTGACGGTTTTTTAATAGATTTTTTGGAATGACAATAAATATTGATCAATAATGAAAAATTATTTACGCACAGTAGAATGGTTTAGGTGCGGTAAAATAGAGTCGTATTTGCCTTAATTTCATCCGCGCTCCTCAGAGCGCGCCACTCGCCCCGCGCGTTATGCGGCGCCGCCAAGCAGCGCGGACGAAATTACAGCAAAAACGACTCTATTTCAATACTTTTAAGAGTTTTCTTGACAGGACGCTTCGCCGCGCGCCTCCGCTACGCCATTTCGGTATAAACTGCGACTTATTGGTGGAATATAATGATATTATACAGGTTTTCAAAAGGAAAATTTGGATTCCTCGTGTCGTGGGGTATCCGAATCACCCCCATGTATGTTCCGCGACTTTTTACGGTTTCCGAGTTACGACGTGTTTTCTGATTTTTTGAGATTTTTCAACCAACCACCCTAAAAAGGTTCGTAGAAAAAAAAGTACAACATTTTTTCATAATTTTATTTTTGCATCAGATGCTACATGATCCGTGTTTTTATGCATAAAATATTTGGCTTCGTAACTTTAATAAAAGTTGGGGAAATGTAGGTCGGACGAGGAAAAATTGTATTGACTGAAAAATAATTGAAATCTTCAAACATAAATTAAGAGGTTAAAATGGCAACTTCATGGATTCTTAGCTAGCTTAAAAAATGCGCCAACTTCTCAGCTTTCATAATCATCGAAAAAAATTGGTACTTAATGGGGTACTTTTGCTAGAATCAGCTTTTAAAGAGAGCAAGGTGGAAAAATTTCAGAATTGAACCTTTAAGTATTTTTTTTTCTTTTATATTTTATGATCACATAAACCTCAGAAGGCTTAAAGACAGTGTTATCTTACGGAAAAGTACAAAAAAGGAGCCAAGATTGACACATTTGGGAGTTTTGGAGTACCTGTAAGAGATGAATTACACGGTGTAATTTACACCTTGAGAAAATTATGCTGATATGCATCATTTCTATGGGGTTGCATAAGGATACGGCCTTGCAGCAGCACTGTATCGTTATTTTCATTCTACGGATGAGAATAATGACGGATATTGTTCTCATCGTCATTATTCTTTACAAAAACTTTCATCTTGTCACGTTAGAAGTTTTTAAAAAATGATTTTTTTATTTTAGATGTTTACAGAATTGCCCACATATTCGTAAAATATAGCAGGCATTTTCTGAAGATTGTCTCTGGAGCGTGCGCTCAATCATATTCATCAATCACGAATTGGATTGATCGTTTCTGGTTACCGTCATTTACCGATAACCGGTTTTAAACAACAATAACTTCATGACTCTAGCGCGCCATTGTAGAGATTGTGGCTTGTGGTGGTGGTATGGTGGTGGTTGATTGGTGTTCGTTAAGTTCGGCTTGTGTTTTTATTAATTTTAAGGATAAGAACATTTTAATGAATATATTTTGTACGACAATTTTAGTGAAAAAAGTCAACAGCGACAATAATGCGTGCCCAAGCTTTTATACCTGGCTGACTGACATCTTTGAGTCACCACGGTGAGTTCAAATTTATGGCTAAGGTTATTTGTTGTGACATAGTTATAACTGCTGTAATTTGTCATCAGCATCTCCGAAACTTAATTAACAATGCGAGAAAACCAGTGAACAGTTCAGTAACGAAGTTTGATGTACAAAATACTTTTCTGTTTCTTGTCTTTTGATACAACAATTCGTTGGAACCTCCCTCGACCCTCCTTTGCGTTGTTCTACACTTTACAAAGAAACGACTTCAATCAAAATGCACGACTACTTTTATACATTCTTTTAACATACCTTATTTGGTTATCATATTTCTTATTTTTTGCATTGTTAACTCTGAGGTTGCTTTTTATGATAATATTTATGATACCTACCTACAGTCAAAACCATTTGAGCTCACTCAATGAGAATACATACCTAATTATAATCTATTTTGGTTTTTGGAAATTAATCTCTAAAACAATGTTACCTACTTATTATAAAAGAATTTCTTTGTTTAGTTAATTTATCAGCATTCAATGTATCTATTATGATTCATGTATCTGAAGGGATCTCTAGAGAAAGATGTTATTGTTTGGGGTTAACAAATGAATATAATTGCTTGTTTTATTAACTGGATACTGACAAAGATAATTTTGCACTCATAATTGTATGGGACTTATGAAGATCAAAATTATCTGGTTTTACTTTGTATTCTATTCTTATAATTTCATAAATATTTTAGCAACACAAGTATATGTATTTGTTACAATGCCTTCTTTTATAACCAGTATTGAAACTGGAATTATTCAATCTTTAAACATGTTACATGCAAGAAATGTGACGAATTATAGTGAAATTATGAAATAGTTCAAAACTTATAGGTAGGTACAAGTGATTTTACAATATTTTTTTTCTGTACACATTTATGGAAAGGAATTAACACAATTGCAAATATCTAGCAAGCTTCTGTGAAGGCAAAGAACTTAGGAAAGGAGAATTATGGGTCATTTTCAATTTGGGCGTTTTGGCATGACATTTCTTTTTTTTGAAAAATATTAGTTTCATTCGACAGAGGGTCTATAGAGATATATTAAGGTGTATATGGCTGAGCTTAATGAAAAGTATTTAATGAGATATAGCTATTTAAAAAAAATGTGCAGCCACGTCTGTGACCACCTGCCCATGTCGGTGATTTTAGGTAAGCATTTGATTGGATAATATGCAGTTATCATTTATCTTTCATCAGCATCATCTGCCTGTTGCAGTCCACTGCTGGACATAGACCTCACCCATTGCACGCCACTGATATCGATCTTCAGCTGCTCGCATTCAGCTCCTGCCAATCGAGAACTCGTGTACTCCAACGGTTATCGGTTCTACGTCTAATACCCACTACCATCTCAGCTTGTAAGGCTATATCGATAACCTTGATTCTCTGCCGGACCACTTCATTTCTAATTTGATCATGCAGAGAAATGCCGAGCATAATATTCCTCTTTATAGTCTGCTGAGTGACTTTAAATTTGTGGACCAACTGTGCTGTAAGTGTCCACGTTTCGGTTCCGTAGGTATGTCATGTCGCGTAGGACGCACTGATTGAAGACCGATGAGTACAAAAGAGTCAGCCAGGTCATTTAGCATCTGTAGTAGATCCTGCAGCGTTCCTGTCACGATGACGAAGTCGTCAACAAATAGCAAGTGAAGTGAGTGCAATGGCGAGTACATACTCAAAACTCGCCATTGAGGTTGATTGTCCTTTCCAGTTCAGCGTTTTGAACTTATCCTCCATTGCATTTGTTAACAATTTCGGGGAGATGACATGCCTTTATCTCACACCTCGATGCAACGGTGTATAGATCTTGTTTGCTGATTCTTTATTTGGACGGACATGGTGGCGGTTTCGCTTGGCGACATCTTAACTCTTTTCTCTTATATATTATCTTTTTCACTTGGATGTATCGCAATCTGATTGGCATCGCTGCAGGTACCCCAGAACAGATCAGATTTCAATCGAGTCAAAAGACCTTCTCGTAGTCCATAAATGCTATTCACAGAGGCTAATTATATTCTTCAGTTTTCTGTATAATCTGCCGCAATGGGATGTGGTCTGTGGTGTCGTATCCGCTCCGAAACCCAGCCTGTTCCGGTGGTTGGAATCCGTCAAGACTTCGCGCAAGACGGTTTGTGATTACTCTTGAGAACAGCATATGTACGTGGCTTATATGGGGAATGGGAAATGGGTCAATAGTTCTTCATTAAGGTGTTGTCTTCCTTCTGGAAGAACAATACGACCATACTCTACTCCACGCCTCCGGTGTTCTCCCTTCAAACAAGAGAGCGTTAAAAAGGGGTTTCTACCCTGAGTACGAGTGTTTTAACAGCTCTGTTGTGAGGTACGTCATATCCAGGGCCTTTCTTAAATATAATAAATATCTTTAATTAAAAAAAAATGGATTAAAGGTATTGTTTTATTTTAAATTAATGGAAAATATTGACTACCAGATTGTGATTGTATTAGAGCACCTCTTCGTCTTTCTGCTTTTTTTTCTGTACTCTTCTTACTTCTTCCGTCTTTTTAGACTTTTATTTTGCCATCTGTGAACAAAAAAATTCTATTGTGCAATATACCCCGTTTTTATATGAAAAAAACTACTAAAAAAACCTTGAATTTTCAAAAACGTGGTCAACTTGCCCAAGACGTGGACAGATATGTCCACGTGTTTGATGCGTTTTTTCAACCACGTTTTTGATTTTTTTCGAACATGGGCGGCTTAACATAATCTAAAACAACTGTGATCCTGTTAGGATTTCAACAAACATAAGTCCTTTATATTAGCTGTATCATAAATTAATAACACTTGGCAAATTCTTTTGGTATTTAAAAAATAGCATCCACGTCTATGACGCGTTATGCTTTCCAAAATTGAAAAATGAACATATAAAACAGCTTACCTTGGAAAAACAGCCGTTCCCCTCTTTGACAATCGCTGATTTGAAATGACCGACACTTATTTTTTTTAGTCTAGTGTTGCCAATTCATTACGTAAAGTATTTACAAAAATATCGATCAATTTGTGATCAACCACGTCTGTGATGCGAAAATGAATCACAGACTTCCGACCCCTGTAGAAATTGATTTATGTGCTTAATCTAATAGCAATTTCGATATTTCGGTAGACAATTTAATACTACGGACGATAGACTAACATAGAATAACTAGTGAACTAAGATAAAAATTAGGAAAAATCACAAGTGCCAAAAATTGGGTTTGTCACAGGACACGTCGCGTGATATTTTGAACGTTTTTTTTTTATTTATTTTAAATTACATTCGCTTTTTATAAACGATCATGCTTCCCCAGAAAATTCAAATAAAAATACGTACATCAAACAAACATATAACTCTCTAAGGCGAATATTCGAAAAATATGAGCTATGCACATGTTCAATACTCAAATTGAAAATGACCCTTATAGAATAATTATAGTATTTCAATAACTAAATTCTAATAGAACTATTGCAGCCAAATGTATATGTTTGTCTTTGTTCTACACTGCAGTGCTTGTTATTCTATAGAATATATTATTTATCTCATTATTACTATATAATAGTCAAAAGAACTGGTGTTATTTAACATTATTTGACATTTTATGTACATATATTTTTATCATGTACCTACCTATATTCACTAAGTATGATGAAAACGAATTTCTCAAAAACATCTAAAAAAATTAAGTGTTTCTTAGAGGAAGTCTACATCCACACTTGGCAACAGTATAATAATTGTGGAAATTGTTAATTACTTCCCTTGTAAAACCTTCAGCTTGATAATTCTTGATTTCATCAGAGATCAGTGAAATCTTAACCCAATTAGTTTAATTATTTAGTTTCTGATGATGTGTTTCACACTAATATTAAAGTTTTTTGATTAGGCTTCTTCAAAGTGGTGTTTGAGTTGGGGCAGCGATGGAGGTCGGAGCGCGCGCCTTAGACGTGCTGCCGCTGCTGCAGGAGCGTGTGGCGACCCTGACCGGGGGCCGCGACCGCCGTGGGGGGCCCATCATATGGTTCCCAGCCAATCCGCGACGGGACCGGGTTACGCCAGATGACTACAGGCGACTCATACACTATTTAATGAGTATTCCTAGGTATTCATTATAATCTGAAAACTCTCATATTATATTTAGAAACATATTTAACCAGTACACTTCTTACATAAATATAAATGATGTTTTGAAACAAAAGACCTTACTAAACAGAGAAACCACCTCTGATCAGAAATCTAAACATTGCATTGCATAATTAAGTGTGATGCACAAAGCACTTATAATTTACCATTTGTTATGATAGAAATTAAACAAGTAGACTGTCTGTTGACAGCATTGTTTATAGATATGCCAGAGAAATTTATCACAACACTTGTGGTGATATGTTCTTGAAAGAGAATGATAGGTAGCATGGAAATAATTTCTCCATTCCGCTACTGATAGAGTAGTCTGAAAGAAGTGAACATACTGTAGTGGCAAATTACCTTAAAAAGGACAATAATGTTATAAAATACAATAAGTTTGAAGCTTCATAATGAGCTTTATTGATAATGATTTAAGATAAGAGGGCATTACTTCAACATCTACATTTCTTGTTTCAGTGATACAGTGAGATCACATAACTTCACTATTTTGATTGACATGAGAGGTTCAGCATGGGCTGCTATAAAACCAATCCTAAAAGTTTTTCAAGAGCACTTCCCTTCATCCGTCCATCAGGCACTGGTAGTGAAACCTGACAATTTTTGGCAAAAGCAACGCACAACTATAGGAGCACATAAGTACAAGTTTGAGGTAAGCTTGTTTGGTGTTTCGGGTCCACTCGTGACTGCCTGCTTGATCTGTTCTGATCAACTGTCACTGATTATATTTCCACCCCTTTAAATCACCAATTTTTCCATGTAACTGATATAAAATGGGAACTCAATCATTGTATTGAGTAGTTTTGATTACATCACAATGTTCTGAACTAATAAATTTACCTATCTACATATGTGACATAATTATCATGTTTATATTGTTTCAGACAACAATGATTAGTTTAGAAGCACTGCCTAAAGTGATAGATAGTTCACAATTAACAGCTGATTTGGATGGTACTCTACAGTACGACCATGCTCAGTGGATAGATTTAAGATTGGTAAGTACCTATTGTGATGTTTGTTGTCATTAAAATGCTATAAAATCCAGTTAGTTTTTATAGCTTATATTGGTCTCTAATAGTTTGGATATGAATGTCGACTATATTGTGTTTATAATAAACAGGCTCTAGAAGAACTTCTTTGGCAAGCTGGTGAACTTCTTGATCGGCTGGACGATCTCCAAGAGGACGTGGCTCGGGCTGATTTCGCTGATGACGTCACGGGAGCGAGGAGAGCCATCGATGCACACGCTGACATAAGCAAGAGGCTGGCCAAGGTGCCAGTTGATGAACTCGAAGCCCAAGGTTAGTTGAACAATATTCAATACATTAAGTATATTATGAAAAATAGAAAAGATTAACATACTTATCATTTAAAATTAATATACACTTAAAAATAATATAAGTATTTACATCAGACTCATTTGTTTTCTGAGTATAAATATCTGCGCAAGCAGCATAATGTAATATTACACAAGATTTTACACTTCTTCACATAACTCGCAATTACCTTGCGGCGGCTGAATTACGTGAAAACTCGTCGAATCGCCGTCGAACAGCTAAAGTCTGATCGATGTGTGTATTGTATAAGCAGTTTCAGTCCAATTCCACGAGTTTGCTACATTTCACAACCAGAATTACCCAGAACATGAAGGATGTCGGTTCTTTGTGTTGTGAATTGTTTTGAATATTGCCATGTGTTTCGATTGTTTGTGGCCGTCGGAGAGCGAAGATGGTGAATAGTGTTTTGTGTAAAAGATAATATGGTATTAATATTGTATATCTGAAAATTAATTTTTGCCTTCTTGTTAGGTGAGCGCGTCTTACAAAGACTTCAAGTGGCGGAGGCGGCGTGTGCCGAGGCGAGTGGCAGCGGCGGCGAAGGCGCTGCGTTTCACTGCGGCTCGCCGGCTGCTGTGCGCGCGCAGCTCTCCGCCGTGCGTTCTGCTCACGCACATGCCCATAAGTTGTGGCAACATAAGAAAATGCAGTTGGACCAATGCTTTCAACTTCGACTCTTCGAACAAGACTGTGAAAAAGTGCGTTTTTGGAACAATTCATATGAGATCAACGTTTTAATATCAGAATTTTCACAATAAAAGCCTGATTTGTTTTACAGATGCTGGAGTGGATTGTTAATCATCGAACTGCATTCCTTGCCACCTACGTTGAGATTGGGCGATCGTGTACCGCTGCGAAAAGGCTGCAAGAGGAACACGCTAGGTAAAGCTGCCATAGTTATTACTTCTTATTTTAGCCATAAATATCTTTCTATCATTTCCTACAATGAGTGTTATTACTATATTTTAGATTCGCGGCAGCGTGCACGGGCGGCGGACGACCCAGCGTGGCGCGGGTGACAACAGCGGCCCGGCGGTTGGCCGATAAGCGACACTATGCCGAAGCGCAGATCACAGCGTTGGCTCATCGGCTTGAGCGAGCTTATAAACAACTTTCTGCAGGTATTTAATTAATATGACTTGACTAAATAGTAATACAATGTTTTGTAATTTAACTTTGACTATAATTTTAAAATTATCTAAAATGTAGCGCGTGAAATTTATCAACACTAATTATAATAAATTATCTTTGCCAGGTTTGGAGGAGCGTTCGGCAGTGTTGTCGCTGTCAGTGGTATTCCATCACAAGGCGGAGGCTTACGCTTCAGCGGTAGGCGGATGGGGGGCGCAGTGCGCCGTCGCGCTGCAGTTGGCAACCGGCCAGGGTGGAGCTCCTTGTAATGATCCTCGAGCGCTCGAACAGCATGCTCAGAGACATCGACAGTTATATGAACACATGTGCCAGGCCTACACAGAGGTAAGGTCTAAATAATGTGTTTGTTTGACACATAAGTCACGTCTCTAACATATCAAATTTCTAACTGCTGCTTGTCTCAAGTTTCTCTAACATTTTTTACTATTGTTCTAGGTCCACTCTACTAGTAAAAAATTGTTATATCAACTCGATCATCTAGTTCAAGTGTGTCATCAAACTGATCCAGCTGATATGGTAAGATATTAGAAAAGTAAATTTATTTGATGCGTTTTATAAAATTTACTAATGTTCCGTAACTGGCAGAGCGATGGCACTGTGAGTACAGCAGGGAGCAGCGGCGGTGACCCCGCGGCGGACTACAGTTCAGGCGCCAACCATGTCCTCGCTGTCATACACCAAATCCTTGGCCATCACAGAGCGTTAGAAGCTAGATATCACCAGGCCAGGCTAAAGCTACATCAAAGGCTAGCGTTGCTCTTGTACAAAGAAGATTGTAGGCAAGTGCTGGACTGGCTGGCAAATCACGGGGAAGTGTTTTTGCAAAAGAATACTGGTATAGGAAGGAATCTCGCAAAAGCTAGGGTTTATCAGAAATCTCATGAACATTTTGAAAATGTTGCTCAAGTAAGTGCAGATTTTGAACTCGTATATTTTACTATGTGGTTTTTTAAAGAAGTGTACTAAAATGCTATTATTTCTGTAGAATACTTATACGAACGCGGAGAAGTTGCTGGCAGCGGCGGAAGAGCTGGCGCGGTCGGGAGAGTGCGACCCCGAGGAAGTGCTGGGTGTAGCGCGCGAGCTGGAGGCGCATGTGGCGGCATTCGCGGCACGAGTCGACCGCCGTCGTCGGCGTCTTGACCTCGCCGTGCTCCTCTACACGCATGAAAAAGAGGTACCACAATATTTTACCATAAAATGGGCATATTATATACTAGAGGCTGCCCGGGACTTTGCACGCATTTATAGTCAAATCTTAGAAGAAAAACATGATGTATCTCAAAATAATATAGCCTACTCAGTAGTTTATGTATGCGTGAAAAAGTAACAAACATCTATCTATCCGTACAAACATTGACATTTATAAATATTAGTAGGATGTTCAATTAATGATATATTAACGTTCAATACAGTTTCTCGCAAAACGTCTGCATTTTATTTTGTTTTAAATGTTCGTTTAGCATATTAACTTTTCTTCAGACATATTTTTAAACCCAATAAAACTTTCTGATCAGTTGCTGCAATGGCTTGAGACGTTACGGAGTGGCGGCGGCGTTTGTGCATCGGACGACACACCCGAGGCTGCGCGGCGTGCGCTGGAGCAGTGCGCGCAGCACCGCGCCGCCAGTCTCGACGCTTGCGCGGCTACTATAGCACAGGGAGAAGCTCTTCTGCAAGATCTCAGGTAGGATATTTTACCTAGGAAGCTATACCTATTTTTATTCGTGACCTGTATATGTAAGTGTAATCAGCTGGGTATGGTAAAAGCGCTGGGTTCTATGTGAATATAACGCTTAGTGTATTTGGTCAACTTACCATGCAGTGCAGTATACTTGGTGTAAAGCTTATAAAGTGAGTAACACCACCATGCGCTCTAAGACGCGTATAGATAATGTGGCGCCAAAGACAGATGTCGCCAGGATAAAGTGGAATTGGACCAGTCACGTGTGCCACATGCCAAATAACTCATGGGCTATAAAAGAAACCCAAGGGCTACCAAGCGCCTCAAGGCCTCGCGGCAGACTATGAAAAAAGTGGTGGAATGAGCTGGGCAGAAAACTTTCGGGATCAAAATCGTGGAGAAAGAAAAGTGTGGCCTTTTCTCAGCCACTGCTATACATAGACGGTAAAGTGACTCTCTGGTTAAGATTATAACCGTACCGTAATTAACATATATAGCTCGCGGAAAACTAAGTGGAATTGATATGCTAATCGAAAGACTACCGAATCGATGAATAAGTAGAAATTACTTCAACGTTTATAAATATTTAAAAATTAAGGAAAATTAGAAATCTGGCCTTTTTTACAACATTACCGGTTGTTTAATAATTATGCGTTGCTAAATATATGATGCTAATATTACGGCGAAAAAAATGCCTGGTTATAAATGACGTACAGGAATTGAATAACAAATGTATGTAGCTGATGCAGTTCATTCATTTTACCCTACTTCGTATTGTGCTTCATCTGTCACACGTCCAGTCGTCCCAGTCTTGCAAGCATTTGTACTTAGTTTGTATAGCGAGTTATGAAACTGCATTGCTACTAAATGGCCAGGAAATAAAGTGGCCATTCTTTGAATAGGCGGAACAGTCTCACATCCTACAATACTGTAACTAGGACTGCGGAGCATTGATTTGATACCTATTTTTACTCTATACAATCACAAATATATTAGCAAATAGTCTTCCCATTCTATTTACTACGAAATTAAACGACAAAATTTGATGTGCCACCGTCAATTGTGTTATTGATATATCAATAGTTTCCTTAATGATTGATATGCATTTAAGTAGACGTCATGTTTAAGGGCGCATACCGTTAACCGAAATATAAATTAGGTAGGTACTTCATATTATGTGTATTGAATACATACATACGCACTTTCAATATACGCTGCAAGGGGAAGCTTTTGTTTCACTTTACAAAACGAATGTGTAGGACTACTCCTACACTGAATATACGTGTAGTATAGTCAGTTAGAAAAGTGCTAACAACATTTTACGTAGGTATGAAATTAAAATAAATCTAGTTTGATAGTTAAAAGTTCATGAAAGTGTTAAAAGCGAAAACCTTACAACACATCGATGACCTACGATATCTGTGATCTGCGATAGAACCAATAAAACTTAAGTCGTTTACTTTTGCATATATGTTGTTGTTATTTTGATTAAAAGTGATTTGTTGGTAACTTTTCGAAATGTATACGCGATCGCTGTCGATTGCAGTGTAAACAAGTTCCTTACGTCGTCTTCAACCAGGCTTCGGAATATAAATACCGAGTCTTATGCCTTAAAAGGTCAGAGATATCGACGCGTTTCCGTCGCGCACATGCTCTTGCTCAACTGCAGAAAAACTTGCCCTCTCTTTGAACTGATCGAACCTGCTAGTATTTGCAAAAGCAGGCGTCGACATATTCGTTTAAATCGTATCATGCAATCACCCTCCTTTCAAGAGTTTATACATAAGTACTTAGTTCTTATTTCGGTAGGTGTAAGTTTAAAATTCGATCTCAGGTCGTTACCACTCAAAGGATCTTATTATTTCCTAAAATTCTTGGAAAATGCAAATAAAACGTAAAAAAAATAATTTAATATCATATTTAATTCGCACATAAATGGTTTTGCCCAAATACGTAATGTATTTTATATCCATCTTTTATTAAATGTTTTGTATCTGAGAGTGTGGTGCTTGAATGTAGTACCTAGTATGTTTTGTGTAGAAGAGGGGAACTTGCACAAAAGCTCCCGTTGCGCCACCGGTTACACTGCGATTCTATTTTATTTGTGCTGGCAACCATAAAAGCTTGCTTTCCCTTTGTTTACTGCTTTTAGACTGTCATGGTAAACTGTTAAACAAGTAATTAAATTGGTTTATTAAAACGTTTGCTTGCTAATAAAGCCTGGTATTTATTAGTCAATATAAACACAGTGAAATACGTAGCAGAGTCAATTGTATGGTATTAGTTTGTTTCTGTCCTTTCCCTAAATGGTTAAGTACTATTCGTCTGTGTATCAGAATTTTCATATTTTCATAAATTTTCTTGGCTCCAAATTTTCTCTCCGCGAGCACCTGAGAGCGCGGTGGCGCGGCGTGTGTCGGCGTCCGCTGCGCTTGCTCACGCAGCCAGTGCTCGGTCGAGCCACAACGCGGAGACACGTCCGCGCGCCCGCGATACTTCTCGCGCGTTTTGCAAATAACTCGCGATAAGTAGTGCTTTCTCTATTAAAACTACCGACTGTTATTGTTGAAGCCGACCTATCGAACCATCTCGTTTGTTTACATTTTATTCTTATGCACTAGTTAGAGTATTATATTTGAACTCCTCGCCTCTACTTAAACACACATTACGCTACTTATTCTAACTCCAATTAAATGCAAACCTGTATCCCTACATGTATATTTAAATTTGAAAGGAGGCAATTTAAACTTACTAAAACTTGAAGTAAGATAGCGAATACACACGATGTAATAAATGGAAATAAAAATACTTGTATTAAGTAGGTATTATGTATTATTGCTATATCACTATATATTTAATTTATATGGTTTCATTACATTATACTGTACCTATAGCGAAATAGTATTAGGATTAATTTTCATTTTGAAGAAGCAGTTCATGCATTTTACGACACCTTGGAACTTGTGCTCACACAAGAGTCCCAATAACATTAAATGCATTATTGTTTTTATTCCGTTATGCCTATTCAAATAGGTAGACGTAGAAACAGCGATACGTAAAAGAAAGTTTGCCAATTCCACCGAGAGTTGGCGTGTGTCGTGTGCAGTGTGCATCTAACTTGCATAAACAACTACTGCGGTTGAATGGAAAACTAACGACAAATAGGAAATCCGATGCGTACAAAAACTCTAAATAGAGAAATATTGGCGCATAACAGTGTTATTAAATGTTGTACGGAAATCCGTCTGCTGCTTGTAAAATAACTTATGATATTTAAATGATACTTAAAAAATATATATTGATTGTGGTTCGGACCGACTCGAAACCGCGCGTAAAAGGGTTCCGTAAAGCACTATGTGCAGAGTCCTACGAACATCCATATATTACCATCACCTAATAGGCACTGAGCCAGCGTGGGATGTCACGATCTAAAGCCTTTAGCGCAGCGATATATTATTACCAGACTCATTTTGGATCTCTCAGATTATCAAAAACAATTGCAAGATAAATGAAGTTTATTTTAAAAGACTGACTTAAAAAAAAAAAGTCAAACAAATATTGATTAGATAAAGAAGTAGTTTCGCTGTGCAACAGTAACCATTGAATTAGGTTGAGATCTAATCGTTATTGACTGCCCCGTTATTAATTGTAGTTTAATTTGTTATACAACTATGATACCTTAACGAATGTCTATAAAATTGATTCCTTCTCTAGCTCGCTCTAATAAACTCTTTAAGATTTTTATTACTATTTACTTTACCTAATTCGTACAGAAGCAATCTCATAGAGGCAGACCATCACCCAGCTTTTAACTAGAATAACCAGTAACTTTACCAGAATTATTCCCTACTCGATATTTTTACTTTCTATTATTAGTAATATCTAATTGTTACTAAACGCAACTTTAAAAATGCTCTGAGATATTTAGAAGCGCAGCGAATTCTATTTATATTGTGAAAAAATTTACAATAATTGCTGTGAAATGCTGTTTGTTTTTTAAATTAACTTGGTGTTACATTGATCGCCACAAGGCTATTTCGTCATTAAATTAACTCACAAGTAAATACCACAGCAGCTATTTTACTGTCTTGGTTGTAAAGTGTTTTATTTCTATGGGTACTCAATATTAGGAAAGACGTAGATATACCTACCCGCCAGGTGTATATAGTACAGTTTGGAGACGGGAAGTTGTAACGACTGCAGGCTGATAGGTGGTTAGTTAGATTTAAATTGTCTCACAATCATTGCTTCCGGTGTTCATACGCGGGTAAGGACAGACTGACCGCTGTGTCTGCGCCGGTCTCGCCAACCCACTGGGAACCGGGAACCCTCCAATTTTCATATCCGAAATTCAAATACAAACACATACTTACTTACCTTAATTTTAATGTGATTTAAACCACGTCATCAATCGTTCTCACGATACTATTGTTTCAACTTATGGTTTAATAATAGCCGGCTATTATATATTTTTTATTATAATAATTTACTTCACGGCCGAAATCCCTCCCTCTTGATTCCTTTTTGAGACTAGCTAAAGTTAATTGGAGCATGCAATGCGTAATTTTGAAGTTAAGTGTGTATCTATTAATACAAAGATAACTTTTTATAAATAGGTACATACATTTGAATCTCAGCAATACGGGCACCGTTAAGATATAAACTTCTTAGATTTTTCTAAACTAAGCTCTTACTTCTAAATTACGTCGTACGGAGCTCTACTGCGAGTTTATTTCACATACATCGTTTGATTTTCTATTATTCTACATGTTTCTTTTCCCATGTACCCCTGATTCCCACTCACAGAAATTTCAATGTGGCGATGACAGTGCTTACAATACTTTGATATCAATGCGGAACTATTGTTTTACACGTAATTATCGATTATGGTAGTTCTTATGCAAAAGAGAAAGTCATCTCGTCATTATTTGGAAAATGAGCGTCGGAAGACTCGTTGCACTTCATAGACGGCATCTTGTATAAAAAAAATAATAACGAAAGCATGTGACGTTAAAATCTATTAAGCAAATTCCTCTTAGAAAAGGAAAGCGAAATTAGTTAGTTCTTTCATTTAATATCTATAGCTACCATATAGTTGTTAGACGGTAATTAGATCTTCATAATATGGGAGTATACAGTGCTATTGCATACTTCAACGCAAATAAATTTGTATAAGCTCAGGAAACACGTTGTTAAAAAAACTCTAAGTAACTATTTTTTATTACGGTAGTATGCAAATGATTACTAGTTTATTTCATTTAAAGCATTGTATGCCAGTGATAGGAATTGTGGATTCGTAGTATATTTGTCCATTCGTGCTGGCTTATAGTTGCATGTTTCTTCACTGCCGTGTCTAAACCCGTAAGTCAATGTTGTGCGCCCGTCATAAGCGAGTCACGCAATTTATAGTAGTCGGTGTGAAAGTCGATGGATTATCTCCTCATGCAAGTGCACCATGTCCTTCGTTTCTATTAGAAGATTAACGCGTATCTTTACGCATCTCAATAAAGTTGAAGGTCAAGTATTGTCTTTTATTCTCACTTACGCATTTGTAGTTCTGGAAATTATGAAATGTGCTTTTTTTATTATTTACGATAACTTCATACGTTCTTATATTTCGTATTCATACGCGGCCAAAGACCTTTTGAATTTGGCTTGAGGCATTGTTTAATTAATATCTGATATCCTTGATTGGTTATGACGTAACTGACAATGCACCGTACGTACTAGGTACGAACTTATAAGAATTAATTTGTCGCCAAATAAGATCTCCTTACACTGCACCTTAATCACTTCGAGAGTCACAGCGAGGTTATTAGAGATGGTTGTATGTATTTCGATTGCGCTTTATTGGCACCGTGCTCGATTATAATTTCGAACGAACAAACAGATTAAATTCCTTTTTTTTGATGATGAAAAAGAGTTTCGTGCAACGTACTTCCTTATCTGACTACCACATAAACTTTTACACCATCACAACAACTAGTTCACTATATTAAACCCATAACAGCGTCTAGTTGGACAAACCTATAAACCAGGATATTAAATGTCCGTCGATGGATGCGTTTTAACGAGCAATAAAATAGCCACTGAGTCCTAATTGTTGCACTCCTATTTAGGTACGTCGGCCCTTCCTCGAGGGCGCATGTGGCAGCCATAGGCAGAATTTTTACGAGTTCATTGGTCGTAAACTTGAATGTGTAGTTAAAGTATATCAATATTTAAGCTCATTGAAGATGCTTAGACAATCGTGCCATTGAATTTCTATTTATTTTATCTACAAATTAAACACATTTCTTTATTTATACCGGAAGCATGCTGTTATAATAAGAAATATTATTCAGTGTAAGTAGGTACTATGATTGGGATGAAATGAAGGTGGTAACTTTGGTGAGGATTGGGAAGCTGATAGTGCGTCGCGGTGGCAGATATCTCTCGGTTCCGATTGGCCGCCGGCGCGTGAGGAATGCGCCTCGCTCGGGCGACAGTAGAAACCGTCGCCGGCGACGTCGGAATGTTCGCATCACCTGAACACATCGACGGTTTTTGAATAGCTTCCATAATTGATTAGCCGATCATATTTCTTCAGTTAATTGTAGTGATTATTTATTATTTCAAGATAGTCATTTTCATTTACATTCGTGTTGCGTTTCGTTACCATGTTCAAATAAATGGCATGTATTTGTTACAGAAGCTAGCTCGAAATGTTGAGATCATATCACTTGTTCTGACTTTTCTAATCTAACCTTTTGATTTCTTTATCAGCACAGTTTTTTCAGTCAGTTCTGAACCAAAATATTAATAATAATATTATTGCAATAGTTCCAAAACATGTAGTTAAATTGATTCCTAAATTATTTGTGACTCGCCAACTGATTGAGGTAAATAGGTAAATGAAAACAATCAACTAAAACGACATTTGCTTGGGTTGTGGAAGTAGGAGTGAATAAATTATTATGATTTAGAATGTGGTTCATTCACGTAAACTTGTTTGATACTTTAGGAATCTCCGGTTTAAATAAAACAGGTTAACGATTTTTAGTTAGATATAAATAGATACTCATATCCAATAATTGTTCTCTTTTTAAAAACATTGTACAGATTATATTTTGCAATGGTGTTTTTATATACAATAAGCTTACCTCCAATGGCGTATTTTGTCAAGGCTAGAAAAGTAGCCTACATTGTAAAACAATAATATTATTGTGGTAGGTTAAACGGCCGGCCCTTGCGGACACAATGAGGGGATATTGCATTCCCGGCACACTTCCCTCTCTTGCCTTCTCTTGCCCAATGCTCAACCTTTGTACGAGCTAATTTTATAGCATTGCATATGACGCTCCTTGCAGTAAATTGACAAATTCGGATAACGTGTATTGAATAAACTGCTATCAATGGAAGTAAAATACCTCACTTCCAAGGTAAAAAATGTAACAAAACCCCTACAATAAAGCTGTTGGAAATTTACTCTTTTCTAGTAATAAAATTTAATCACGTTCATCGCAGTGATCTTTTTTTTTAAACTGTAATCATAAATCGTACAATAAATCAGAAAAAACTTGACTAGCTTAATATAAAATAATGACCACATCGCGTACACAGGCGTTGGTTATGACAAGAGAGGAAATCAGCGTAGGAGATTTGCTATCCAACCGTAACATAACAGTAGGCGCCGGTTTGTAGGTCACTGTCGGCTTTTAATCACCACATTCACGTAACTGCCCCTTAGCTACTTTGTTTCGCACTCAAAATATAACTGTAATAATTATACCACGATTAGATGCTATTTACAGTGACAGTGCAGTGATTAACTACTTTGATAACATTATAACTGTTAGAGCTTATGACGGTGAAATGAACATTTTTGTACGAAATGCTCAAATATCATCGGCGCTCGCATAGACATAAATCGCCTGTGCAATGTTTACGATGGAGGTTTGTATTTGGTTATCATCTGTTTCTATTTGAACACTTTCATTTATTTTTTGGATTTTATGCTTCATTTATTTTGACCTTAATGTTAATCATTCAAAAAAGGTAGTGTTTCATTAAATTTAATTTAATGGTGTCTAATAACTATTTGCAGTTATATTTATTAGGCTAGCTTAAACGCGTATAACTCATCCATTTTATTATTGGGTTAGTGGTTATATGCATAGCATAATAATGATTGTTTGTACTGTAGATCATCGGGCGACGCGGATGCCGCAAGCACGGCGGCTGTGGAGACGACGCTGGAGCGGCTGCGAGGTACCCGCGGCGCGCTCGAGGAGCTCTGGTCCGACCGCGAACGCCGACTCGAACTCACTCTACAGCTCAGGCATTTTGAGAGAGACGCTTTAGAGGTAATACCATATGCAAACGATATTACATTACATATAAATGATTTTGTGTATTCTACCTATTAAATTAACATAAATACTAGGTCAATAAAATATTCAATCTGGTGTCAGGTTTGGAAAAATATTAGTTAAGTTTTGTTATTACCTATTTATGATTTAAAAAATCATCAAAAATGTTATACTCTTAAGTAAGAGTTGCGCGTATTGTACTTTTGTTGTACTATCCATGAAATTTCAGATAAGAAATATCAGTATTTGTGTAGTTTTCATAACAGAAGGGGCTCAGTTTTGCAATTTATTTATTAGTGTTGCGATGACCAAACAATATTCACGTAGAATTTTCTGTTGCCTATTTCAGGTTTCGTCTCGTTTGGAGCTGTGGGGCGATGAACTGCAACGTACGGAGCCTCCTCGAGACCCGCAGCAGGCGGAGCAAGCCCTTGCGGCGCACAATGAAAGTGTTGCGAGGATGCAGCATGCTACTTATCAGGTTCGTCGTCTTTGGTGGCACATTAGCAACAACCGCCCTTATACTTATTCACATTGATTTATAATGTTAAACGTGGTGGATTGCTCTGTAGGTGGTGCAACAAGGACAAGAGTTGGCTGCAGCGATAGCTGAGGCATCGGACGTCATGGCTTCCAGTAGCTCTGACAGTAATGAAGCTGCCCCATTAGATGCTCAGGCACGCGTCCAACTCTTGCTCGAGTTCTTACATGACCGACAGCTGGACTTGGAAGAACTTGCGGAAGAGCGGCGTGCTCGTTTCGAACAGTGTGTGCAGTTAGGTGAGAATCATTTTCAGAATAGAAATTCAATTTTATGGCTAACACGATCGGTATCCATTCTCACTTAACAACTTAATTCTATAGGTCAGTTCCAAAAAGATGCAGCTCAGGTTGTCAGCTGGATACGCAACGGTGAAGCAATGTTAGCAGCTTCTTTTTCTATCCCCGGGACTCTAGCCGAAGCGGAGCAATTGAAACGAGAGCATGATCAATTCCAAGTCGCCGTGGAGAAGACACATGCGAGCGCCGTACAAGTCAAATATAGGGCTGACGCTTTACGCGCTGCGAATCATTACGACCCGCACACTATACGAGAAATTTCAGAAGAAGTAACAGAACGATGGCAGCGGCTCGTCACGTGCGCTGAAGAACGACACAAACTCGTCACCGCTTCGCTTAACTTCTACAAAACAGCCGAACAAGTTTGCTCGGTTCTGGACTCACTCGAACGTGAATATCGACGTGATGAAGACTGGTGTGGATCGACTGCTATTCCCGCCGCCGATGAACAATGGCAGTCTCAAAATATTGATAAAGCTGCACAGGTAAGTGAAGAACTCACTAATAAATTATTGCCAAAACCTTTACAGCATTAGGCCTGTGTAAATATGGGTTGTGTTTGTTCCTGAACAGGTGGCGGCACTTATAGTAAAGCACGGGGAGCAGAAGGAAGCTTTCTTGAAGGCGTGCACGTTAGCGCGGCGAACTGCGGAGACGTTTCTGAAGTACGCAGCACGTTCGGCGCAGGTGCACGGACAAACCGCGGCGGCTAGTAAAGCGCATCACGAACAGACGCGCGCCATACTTGACACATTGCTGGCGCAAGAGAATAAGGTACCTGCATACTACGTAGCCATGTTTAAGTACTGCAAATTAATGCGGTATAGTAAAACTAGTACAATCAGTTCAATTTAGCTACTTAAGCTCCTGCTAGTCTAAAATAAAATAAAAAATAATTAAATAGAGTACCCAGGTTATTTATATTTAGAACCTGGGTTAAAATAAGAAAGCTATACCCATAGTTATTGAATTGTTGTTGTAGATTTCCGGAAAACAATAACAAAAGAAAAATGATACGAATTTCACTTACGCCTACAACATCCTATGAGTTCAGTGTTTATTTGTTTATTGCCCGATGAAAAGCCGAAATGAAAATATTTATTTTAAAAAGCGAGCGCAGCTGGTTGTGCCTATAGTAGTTGCAGTCCAGTGTCACTGCCATTGTCATTGCGGGAGAACAAAAAGGCTTTGTCGCGGTGGCCGATGCTATCACGGCCATATACCATGGGATTCGCTATCGTTCCGATCCTCTTGCGCATATTTGTTCTGTGTGTGACGATGATCAGAAGTTCTATAGCAGTGTTGATACAAGCGGTACCTAATTGAAAAAAAAAATATAAATGTTCATCTCTTGTTGTCAAAATAGAATTTTGTTGTTTTAGAAGTGACGTTTTGAAATTTTTGAACCATATACCAACTATTATAATTGGTGTGACGATAGGTATTTGTGTGTTTAGGTGTTGGAGCTTTCGACTTTTCGCAAAAAGCGTCTCGAGCAGTGCCAACAATTCGCGTTATTTGAGCGGTCGGCGCGTGCGGCTGTAGAATGGATCCGAGAGACGCAGGAGCGATGCGGCGCCGCGGCAGCTGCAGCAGCGGCCGGCGTGGCGCGGGAGAGCCGCGAGCGAGTGCGGTTGCTTGCGCAGCTCGCTGACGGCCTCGTTGAGAAGGGACACCCTCACGCCGTGCAGATCAAGGAGTGGGTCGCGGCCGTTGATGCTAGGTAAGTCATACTTAAACAGTACCATCAATGTTGTAGTGATGTCGTCAATCGGAATGTATATTAATTTTGGGTCATAATACAGATATGCAGAGTTCAGTGGATCGATGGAGGGCGGTGAGAGTGAAGCAGAGAGCGACTCGGGTGTAGCGCCGTCGCTAGCGTCGTCGCAGTCAGCCGAGAGCGACGTGCGTGCGGAACCGCAGGCGCCCAGCGTCGGCGATGATAAACGACGCAGTGCACGACGCAAAGAGTAAGCGCTATTATTTATTACAATGGATCTTAAAAACAAAACTGCATGACTACATTTTCACGATATTTTTTTATGTCGCATTATAATTTTGTGTCTAAGTCCTTACACATTTTCCACAAATAAGTTTTAAGACATACTACTTCTGATTCGAGGTGCTGCATATATTATTGATTTAATAAAGATCAATTATTTATCAACTTAGGTTTATTATGGCGGAATTATTACAAACGGAGCGCGCATATGTCAAAGATCTGGAAACTTGCATCACGTGTTACCTGAGAGAAATGCGAACTGATCCATCCGCAGTGCCTACAGCTCTTCAAGGAAAGGTATGATATATATCCATCTTACCTTATTAAGTTATCTATATCCCACTGTTGGGCAAAGGCTTCTTTCCTTTTTCTTTATGACTCTTGATCCATCACTCACTTTTTTAATAAATGAATAAGTAGTATCAATCTTGATCATAAGGCAACTATTTAACGTTAAACGAGCAACATATTGCTGAATTATTAAATAGCCACTTGTTGCAATGCGGATACTCATATCCGCAATATTTGTAAGATTGGGTTCAACATCCTGTTGATCGTCAGTTGTTGCACACAAGAGTAGCAACTTGAGATTCCTCGAATTGGCTGAAAACTGAAAGTTTTAAGTACCACACTCTAGTCAAGGTAGTTATCACGATCTAGGCTTTCTTTGTTATTTTCTACGATTCTTAACCAACAGCTTTTTTATAGGAGGAAATAATATTCGGCAACATAGAAGATATTTATCGGTTTCACGACCGCATATTCCTTCGGGAGTTAAATAAGTACGAGACGATGCCAGAGGACGTGGGGCACTGTTTCGTGACGTGGGCGCGCGAGTTCAACATGTACGTGTCATACTGCCGCAACAAGCCGGACAGCAACGCTGCCGTCGTGCAACACGCTGGTGACTACTTTGAAAGGTAAATGTAAAACATTTGAATACATGATTGAAAGTTCCTTAAGAATTTAAAGAGTTTTCGCCCCTCATCTGATGAGGTCGTAAACTGAGCCTGCAAAACCTTAATGAAAAAGAGCGGTTTAATGCATCATTGTAACATTGTTTCTTTAAGAATATTAATTTTAAATAATCGAAAAATGTCGCAATCTTCCTTGCTTTGTTTGCACGCTGGAGAAATACTATGATTGATTACTTTATTTAATGATCTATCAATTATTTTACACGATCCTATGTGATAAAGAACTTCGATATAGAATAATTTCGATATAAATAATATTCATTTTAACTATTCGTCTTGTGATTTAAAACAGAGTACAGCGCAGGAAGAAACTGGAGCATCCTCTAGCAGCATACCTGATCAAACCAGTACAGAGGATCACGAAATACCAATTGCTACTCAAAGACTTACAAGCTTGTTGCGCAGAGGGACAAGGAGAAATCAAGGTTTGTATTATGACGGTAACATTCTGTAATGCTTGTCTTTTCCTTCGCCAAAGTATTCTTACTTTCTTGTAAAATCGTCTCTATTTTAACTACAAAAGATATCCGAATATGTGTTAACTATTTTTTTAAGTACAAATAATCTGAACGTGTGGTAAGAATATCGCCGGCACGGCTGCTATTGCCTGCGGATATTCTACAACAAAACCTTCTTATTTCACCATTAAATGATGTAAATCCGACTTACCTACCACTCGTACACCACAGGATGGACGATAGGTCTCAGTTAAGTGACTGAGTAATTTTAAAATCATTGTGGCATTGCAATAATAAAATATGGCTTATATGAAGAAAAAAAAAAGATAGCGAACAATGTTGCTACGTTATATAGTCTGACGCATACTAAGCTGGACAATTGTAATAAATAAGCCGCTGTGGTTGATAGATTTTTTTTATTAGTTAACTTTACAGTTGATAACGAATAGGTATGATATTGGGTGGGACGGTTACAGAGACAATGCGGTAGTTTGGTAAATGTTTACATCCTTAACTAGAACTAATATAACAGTAACGTGTTTGTGATTAGATTTACAAAATATTTGATGAAAATATAGCCGCCCCATACAGCCGTGATTTGATAGCGCTGTACGTACAGGCGTATTCCTTATCTTACAAGAACTGTACTGCGATTATTTTAGATAAGATAAAAGTATAAGCCAAGAAACGTACCTCAGGCCAATGTTAGAAACACCCGGTTTTTACATAATGTGACTTTGAAAGTGCGAGAATTTGACGTATTTTGTTTTATGGACTAGTACCTATATAACAATTATAAGTACACTTACAAGTAGGTAAAATAAAAAATCTGATATCATATTGTTTTAATATTATGTTTGCCATTTGAGTTGCATATGGTTACACTTGGACTTTATAAATATCTAACGTGTTCATGTGTTTTTGTTGAAACAGATTCTAATTCGAGTTTACATACCAATAACTCAAATAGTTTTTCCATATTTAACAAACATTCAATCGAATGTCTAACAATGTTTAGTGTTTTCTAATGGTGACCATTCATTACGAAATTATCTGCTAGAGATGTTTGTTTCCAACTCTACTTAAATAAAAGGGACGTGGAATCTGTTATAGATTAAACAGTGAGTACCCACTCAGTCCGACGTTTAAGTGATTAACAATAGATTTACCCATTTCAATATTTTCCTCGTTTATGATTCATTACTCATTAGTGGCGGCCATGTCGCACAGTTCAGTTTCAAACTCTGTCTTGTTTGTGGTTTATTCCACGTTTGTGTAGGAATTCATATATTTCTATTTTACTTTTATTATGTAATGGTTTCCAAGGGAGTTGATAGTTTGGTACTTATGATGTTGAGGTACCTTGTGAATCAAAGAGGCAATCGGATTGAACCGCTACCTTTAGGGCATGGAAAAGATGTGTGTACATGTGTTTCTAATTTTCTATACAATTAATGTGATATAATGATATGTGTTAAGTAATTAGGTATCAAACACGTCTTGGCCAAGTTACAGATGCTTTAAATTGTTTGTTTGTTTAGGACGGACTCGAGGTCATGTTGTCTGTGCCGAAAAAGGCAAACGATGCCATGCATCTGTCCCTGCTGGAGGGCTGCGTGGTGCCCACCGACAGCCTCGGCGAGGTGGTGCTCCAGGACTCCTTCCACGTGTGGGACCTCCGGCAGATTATCAAGAAAGGCCGCGAAAGGCGCGTTTTCCTCTTCGACCTCTACCTCCTTCTCGCAAAAGAAGTCAAAGACTCTCACGGCAAAGCCAAATATATCTACAAAACTAAGTTTATGGTGAGTAAATACACCAATCCAGATATTTCTTCCAGGTATTTTACACTAATGACTAGCATTTGATGACGCGTTGATGATGTCAACCTCTTGTGTAGGGTACATGTACTTATTTTAAAGCTTTTTGTTCATTTTATGCAGACGTCAGAGCTGGGTGTGACTGAGCACATAGAGGGCGATGAGTGTAAGTTCTCTGTGTGGACGGGCCGCGAACCCATGGCTAGCGACTGCCGCATCGTGCTCAAAGCGCCCTCCTTGGAAGTCAAACAGACCTGGGTGCGACGTCTGCGGGAAGTCATTCAGGTATAAAAATACTATCATAAAATACCTACATTACCACACTATGAATTAGATACATATATTTGTGTAATCATATGTTGATATCCAATCAGAAAATACATTTCTGACTAAAGATGTTTTTCGGCTAGAAAGGATCAGAAATTAATAAAACATTCTTTTTTTTTCAATAGGAAACCTACTTCAGTGGTGTGCTACCCCCGAGGAGCCCGGCGCGAGTACGTCCCACCAGCTCGCAACGCTCTAGCAGGTAAAGCAGTATTCATCTTATTTAAAAGCCTAAGCCTTTAAATTATATTTCTAAACTTTATCTCGAGTTCCTTTGCTTGCCACGGATTCATTTATTGTCTTCATGATACCTTCGTTACTTTTATGCTGGTTTCCTTTTTAGGGTTCCTTTTACCGCCATGAGAAGCCAAAACGACGTTAGAATAACGTTATCTCTAGTTGAACCCCCATGACAACGATGTACATGTCATTGACGTTGTTATTGATAAAGTCACATTTTCCAGGGATCTGGATGGAGAAGCAATGTTGGATGAAATCACAGAGAATCTGGACAGAAACTCTCTGGCATCTTTCGGCAGCGGCAACACCACTGACTCCGACAAGGTAAGTGCAGCTTTATGTACATTTTCAGGAATTATATTTCTAAATCAAGACATCTTAAACTTATCCCATAAATTTGCTCGGGTTTGCGCCGTCTGGTTTCTGAAGTACTCATCCTCGGTAAGTCACCGTTAGTAAATATTTTCATAACAGTAAGTTGTAACTAATTTGGTGTTTATATAAACAGCTAAAACATATTACTTACTACCAATAATTAAAAAACTTAAAATAAATTTAACGTATCTCTCAACAACAATTATAAATGTCACTGTTTATGTTGATGGATGGATGTTTGTTACTCTTTCAAGCAAAAACTACGGAACAGGTTTTGCTGAAATTTAAACGGCAATATTGTAGGTCGTACGTAGCATAAGACATAGGCTACATTATTTTAAAATAAGGGTAATTCCGGGGGAGATGGCCGTACGGGAGAGATGGCCAAGTCAAAAACGTCCAATAAACGCATGTTAGATGGTGCTGCTTATGCTTTAACTTGCTTCGAATTGTGCGTCCGAATACCGGCAAGCAAAAAAAATAGCGAAAATAAAAATAAAAGTAAGTAAAATCTACCTCGTTTGTTTTTAACTAGTGTGAAAATAAAATTGTGAGTTTACAATACATGATGTGTTTGTGAAGTTTCCATCAAATTCAGAGTTTTTATGTTTTTTCGAGACTAGTTATAAGTCGGTCTAAAATATAACTTTAAAATAAAGACAATAAATCACAGGTATTGGTACTTCTTTGACGTGGATATCTCTCCTGAAAAAAAAGGGAGAGATGGCCACATTTCGTGTTACTATAAGAAATTTTTTCGAAAATTCTTAGATAGTAGTAAAGATGAAAAAAGTCAGTTTTCGCGAGTCTTCAGATGAAAAGGGTGGGCGAAAAGAAGATAAGCGTGTTGAGTGCGTTGATAATCATTGTGAAACTTGCTTTGTCGAAGACTGGCTTCACTGCAAAGTCAATCAACTGCGGGTGCACGAAAATTTTACATAATTCGATAATATGTGTTCAAAGTGTGGGCAAGGGAAGAAAAAGAAACTTAAGAACAGAAGATAAGTACTCGGT
This sequence comes from Anarsia innoxiella, assembly GCA_947563765.1. Taxonomy (NCBI): domain Eukaryota; kingdom Metazoa; phylum Arthropoda; class Insecta; order Lepidoptera; family Gelechiidae; genus Anarsia; species Anarsia innoxiella. The sequence continues at coordinate 8,787,945 of OX387390.1, forward strand.
AAAAAATATAAAGGCCAGATTGAGTACTGGCTATCTCTCCCGTACCACTAAGGCCATCTCTCCCGGGCACTACGGGAGAGATGGCCAGTTGCGTTTTTTTTATTTGTCATTTTTAAGTATGATTTTATTAGAAATGACTTTTTTTGTTTTAATACATGTGTAGATAAATGTCCAAAGTTTCATTAAAAGCTATAATTGCAACTTACATCCATGTAGTTTTATTTGCACAAGGCTTTAAAAAAACTATGGCCATCTACCCCGGACTTCCCATATCTTTTTTTCCAAGATATTACGATAAATGCGTACAAAGTCGCGGGCAGCCTCTAGTACTTACATAATATACTTATTTATCTTTACTGATTGACGATTAGTATCGAGTATAATTAAAGCAAACAATGAAAGTCCATTTAGTTACAAGAATGTACTCGTTTGTACCGGTTAACATACTTTTAATGACCCCAAAGCGTCAAAGAACGTAATAAATCGATAACTGAATACCTAAGGGTCAGTTCACACCGAGACGCGACGCGGCGCGACGCTGCGCGCACATTTTTCATAGAGCGACTCAGAATATACTTTATTCACTACACGAAAAGATGCACATTACATTGTGAGAATTCAGATTACGTTGCACCACGCAGCACTGCGCCTCGAGGTGCCTCGCGGCGTAGCGCGACGTATCGTGACGCAGCGGTGCATCGCCGGTACGCGCGGCGTGCAAGAGCGGTGCTGCGTCTCGCGGTGCCGCGCGACGCAGCGCGACGCCGCGAGGCGCAGCCTGAGGCCGCTGTGGCGACTTCTCTACTATTTCCGTCCAGACTTCGTTTAGAATTGATGCAGTTCGGTCGAGTGCTCGATTGAAAATATAATGATAGACTGGGATCTTGTTATAATCGGACTTCTTGCAGAAGAGGGAGAGGAAGAAGTTTACAAAAATAAAATTAAAAAGAAGAGGGGGGCCGCGCGGCGCCCGCGGCTAGTAGATACGTTCCGCTGCGCCTCGCGGCATCTCGCTGCGCAGCGAGGCGTCGTCCTGCTACGATTTTAAGATGCGCCTCGCGACGTTGCGATGCATCTCGCGACGACGCGCGGCGCAGCGCGAAATCATTGGCCTCTTTGAGTATCGTCGCGTCGCGTCGCGTCTCGGTGTGAGCTGACCCTAAGACTTCGGACTTGTAGGACGTTTATAAAGCCACTGGCATTATGAGGCTTGGCTCGCGCTGTATTTTTCTAATATCACATCTACAAGCTAGAATATAAACGGCGTGACAATAACACACGGGTAAACACTAAATACCGGCTGAATATTTAACGCAACGGTCCTACGGGCCCCGTTACTGATGAATATATTAAAATTGTCTGATAATGCGTAGTTAACCAAGATTTCGAACAAAAACGGCTAGTTATAAAATATCAATCGGCCTATGGAAGGATGTGTTCCTCACATAAAACCATGGGCAGTTTGTTATTCTAATACGCTAAAACCACTGAATAGATTTTAATGAAACTTTATTGCAGCATATTGCTAGCACATCAGAATCACTTATAAGCTATATCATTTAAGTAACTTTGTAAATTTTCGAAGACCACTATTAAGTCCATAAATCTACCATGATTATAAGTAAAATCTAGCTATTTTTCGAATGTTCATATCACATTACTTATAAAGTATAGTTAACTGAAGAAACCTTATAATTTTATTTTTATCGCTCCAGACTTGTGTACAGAAGTATATAAAGTTATTTACCAACTTTCTAAGAATACTTAGATATCATTATTGTTTATCAACGATCAAATTATCATAACAACGTGATTTATGTTTTGTATTTGTTTGTTTTCATCAAATCATAATAATTGGGCAACTACTTACTCGCCTTCTTGTTTTCTGATACCAATCTACCTACTCAGGATACAGGTAATATTACTTATAATAACAACCAACTTCTATATCCTATTCGCGAAAAAACTGATGAATCGCTGGGCGTTTCATTGTCCTTTTCGTATTTCTATCCAGTTCAGGGTAAATAGAAGCACATACTGTATACTGTAGTGAACTTACTGTAGTGAACGTTAACAATCAGTGTATGTTCATCCCACTGGTGCTAGTAAAAGCACTATAAAGTAAGCCGTGGACTTTATATCTAGCACGGTCCCGTATTGGGAGTTGATTCCGCGAGAATGCATCCAGATCGTCGCACCGCCTTTTTCAAATCAATCAAGGCATACGTGCCTATCCTGTGGAAAGAGGGTTATGTCCATTTTTGTAACATCTAATTTAGATATCCTTTCATCGCCGTACCGCAGAACGCTGATATAGCACTACGTGGGACCTAATTTAAGGAACAGAATGTTTTGGAAGAAGTCATGGCAGAGTTTTAGGTAGATAATCTGTGTTTCGCTAATAAGTTATTCCAAAATTAATAAAATAAATACAATTTATTGTAGACACTTTTAAAACTTTATGAATTGCTATCACAATATACTTGTCGTTCGACATTTGAGCCTAGGCTGAGAATATTAAATGCTATTAGTCTGTAACGAGTCCGCCCATCGTTTGTTCACAAGTTAGTTCAGCTCACTCACACACGGTTCGCTAAATTTATTGGCGGCAAACAGCTTCCTCGACAAGATCTCGGTGCAGTTTTTGCTAGTATAAATAGATGTATATTCACTGTAGACGAATATTCAATTCACTTCGATAAACAATACTTCGATAAAATGAAAAGTGACACAGGAGCAACGGCACCAAAACCGATAATACTAGGAAAAGTTTTGCGGTTGCCCGTATTTAATCAAATTTAATTTCAAACTGTTTATTGCTTGATATTCAAAATTCGTTAACGGGAAAGTAGGTCGCTCTTTCATCAGGGAAAATACTTATAATCGCAAGAAGATGCTTTGCGGGAAAGGGACTTTTTATTTTTCGTTACGTTTTATTATTGAACATCGTGATCAACACGGTATGTTTGCTGAGATAAATCAAATCTACGTGCGAATAGGTAATTAAATAACCGAAATCTATGTAGGTATGTATACGAAGTCAAGAACGATATGAAAAATAAAATTTCTAGAATATTAAATGAGGAAACAACATTATAATTCATATCAATTCTGTTAAAATTATTATGAACTAGCTTTTTCGTCACACTAACTGTCATGTATTGGAATTTATAATGAATTTCATAGTAAATATCTTAAAAATATGAAGCCTTTGTGTTATTCTGATGTGTAAATACAATGTTTTGAAGTTTTTCTATTAAGTACACTCGAGAGCAATGAATCCGGGCCGGGTAAACAAAAAACTAAAAAAAATCTCGTAAACTAAAAATCCTAGCGTTATGAAATAAAATGTATTTAAGAGACCAATAAATACCTGTTAAATTAAAATATAAAACTTCCGAGTTACTTCTATATTTATGTCAAAACGATAAAATTATCGTTTACGGATTTTTGTGTACAGCATGCCAAATATCGAATGGAAGCAAGAGGAGGCAATGCGAAATGTTAAAATTAATGAAAATGGTTATCTTGTTTTAAAAAAAAAATTGTTTTACATTTTAGTTTTAAAGTTAGATCATCAGTTTTTTTCTTTACGTAATATTCTGTTATTAAAATGTTGTGACTCATGAATGTTATTACTTACATTGAAGGAGTATGAAATTGTCTATTAAACACAATTAATTTCACTAAGCTAGCATTCTTGGATCGCGGGTTTTTTTATTGAGCCGGATTCATTGCCCTTGAGTGTATTTTTAGCGTGTAATTAATAAACGCTTTCCTCACTTTTATTTCATTTCCTCAACGAAAAATTTGATAATAAATATTTTGTAAAACTAGTCACTTGCCTACGCATGTACCTTAATATAACGCAAGTTATGTAAACCTATAATCTAACGGTAATATCTAACGGTACGTAGATGACCAGGTAAAAAAATAGACTTGTTCAGTAGATAATGTTAGTATTTTACTAACTTTTACTTTTACTAAACTATCCTACTAGGATAGCAAAATGTAAGGCTGAATATTACGCACCTATCATAAAATAGTCTATTATAACTTAAAATAGCTAATAAGGTTCGACTAAGCAAAACTAAAAAAAAATATATTTTACCAAATAAAAATCCGATCGTAGCAGTTAAATGTGCTTATTTTCCTTCTACAGGACATTCTTATTAGGGCTGCCATAACTAGTAAACAGGATACTAAATAACATACATTGATTTTATTGTTGAAAGTCCTTGAAAAAATAAGTTTTATTGGCGCTAAACGCATATGGAGTGGCGCTGCTGTCGCTTACTGCGGCAGGTCCGAACGGATTAGGCGCGTCCTTCGCTTGTTTCTGCGGCGGCGGGAGCGTTCGTGGAATAATTTTGGGAGATGTAGCTCGATACGGAGGCTGCGTAGTGAGCGGTCGTACAGAGTAAGCGGTCGCGGTGGAGGCGGCGGCGGCGGCGGCGGCGGCGAGAGGCGCGCCGCGGCAGTGGCTAGAACGCCGCGCGACTGAACAGAGGCGGAGGCGTCGCGACGACGTCTCGCCCGTTCGCGTCCGGCACCCGCACACGTGCCGGCGCGATGGGCACCACCCCACCGCCGCCGGCTATTAAACAACACAAAAGCCGTCGCAAAATATCTTTACCATGGTTCAGACAAAGTTCTGTCAATTCGCCTCATGCGGGGCTTTCGCGGCAACACACCATCGACACGCCGAGCTCATTTCACGCGCGTCTCCTCAAAAACAACCGGCAACGACAGGTGAAGCATGTCGTCTACAATGATGCACTGCCTGCACTGCCCTCCACCCGCCCTCCGCACAATACGCACGCACGCGACCGTCTTAATGCACATACATTCGCTGCATCGCAATAATGCTTATTCATCAAATTTCATTTATCAGTTGGCAAATCCTGCAGGCCATTTCCGAAATAATAATAAAATCACATGAAGATGAAGTTTTGATGTATCTGGCCTAACCTTAGCTTTGTCACCTTTTCCTGCACAGTGTTTTTAGATTTTAAGTTAATATTGCTTATATAAGTGAATAAAAAGTATGGCGAAAAATTGTGTCTTTATCTTCTATATTAAGCTAAATGTTATCCAAAAAGAAATATCAATCAAAAAAGTATCAAAATTTATTACCCGTATTATAATTAATTTTCCAATTGGCACAATTATTCGTATATTTACGTTCTTTCATCCTATTTTTCAATGGATACCGATAAAGGAACTGACACATTAACCGTAATAATAATCTAGATAGAATGTTGACGGTACGATTGTTTATACTATTAATAAAATATATAAAATGTTTTTATGCTCGTGAGGTGATATTTCAAACTTTATTTTAAATATTTAGATGAATTATTTTAATTATTTGACAGTTATTAAAACTCTTTCATTACTCAAAATAATTTAAAGGTAAGAAAGTATGTTTTGTAAACTATACCACTATATTCAAAGTTTAACAAGAATGCCTACGTTTTTAAATATCAGGAACCGTACGAACTCGAACAGTAGTAAATTATTAGTAAAAGCTGAACATCACACGCCGCTGCCCCGCCGTCTATGTGTAAAATGTATGAAATTGCAATCTAGTCTGAATCAAGTTTCAGAGAGGTAATCGGTGGGTAACGTTCAAAAGTAAAAGTATTCATACAAACTTATAAAGACTGAAAATAAAACATTCTTAAGTATGTACTTTAAGTATACTTAAAGTACTTTATAGATTAAGAATGTCGGACTTCAAGAATTAAATCCGCTATCTGTCTGTATAAGCTTCCACCCACCAGCACTTCGTTTTACTGAAAAAATCGGCTTGATATAAGCCTTGACGTTATTCGCGTAACGGTTCCGTGGGTTTTCTAAGAGCTTAATCCTACTAACCTTAAGTATTCGTCTAGAGACCTCTTGCAAATAAACGGATGACCGCAGAATTTACGTCTACAAAAGGAAAGGACTTAACAAGACAAAGCACCTTTATTTTTACAATGTATCCTTAGCATATTACAATCTATCAGATTATAATAAAGGTAAACCTGAATAATTTACAGTCATTTAGTAGAGTGGCAATGGGTGCATTTGTAAATTAGTGTCAAGAGTACGCTCTAACATATTTCAGCTCCTAGTATCACGGAGAGAAACACAATACAGTATCTACAAGGATTAGCGGAAGATTTTTCACTCTTCTTTGTAATTTTATGTCCGCTGTGTGGAGTTTAGAAGGTTTCAGTACCTTGTGGCTTTAAAAAGAAAGAATCATTATTTGATTGAAAATGTAGTAAGGAGTACTTTTCAGGACTGACTGACAATCCCGATCAAGTAAACTTCGTAGTTACTATGAGGCCGTAACGATAACTAACTACATTAGTGATTGGACATAAAGTAACATTCCTTTTAGATATCTTATAAGATACAAAGGGCTTCGTAAAATAATTTTATTCGGCTTTATTTGAACCAAAGTTTTATTGAGAAATATTTTCAGATCAAGCTCTTTGAAGTGCCTACTTAATTAATTTTAGAAAGTAGATAACGTCGTCGATGGATTGAATCTCTGTAATATTGGATATTCCGTAAAAGGAACAAACGCTTAGCTCTTGCCTTTGTTAGAGGTTTCTTTTTCAATACAGGATATTAGGAAAATAAATGATTGTACTACTTGTTTTATATAATGATTCTACTTTATTAATTAAATTTAAAGTTTCTAATTGATTCTCCATAATGACCAAACAAACCAGCAAAAGTGCGAGTCATCGGGGTTGGCGATGTCATCCTTAATTAAGAAGTTGACACATTACCGTGAAAATCAATTTGCACCGTTACATGTATACGTAGGTACCAAACGTCAATACGTTTTACTGAATTACATGAGATTTTGCCTATAGTTTTTATTATGCAGATTATATATTGATGAGTAAATTGTTAAGGACTTCATACACGGTACAACAGTTTATGTTTAAACCGTCAATAATTCAATAATTTTACTTGATCGACGACGATATCAAAATCGCACAGAGAAATCGAGTCGCACGACGGTTAACGATTCATTTTTTGTTTCTGTAATCGATCATTCTTCGATCTTTGAACCCAACATATCGTTGCGTTATTAAATTAGAGAAAAGCGCAAAATTAAGCTCTACATCTTAAATAACCACTTTTAGTTATCAAACACTCAAATTTTATAATTAAAGGATTAATGCCCACTGCCTGGGTCTCCGTAAGTAAGTGTAAGGTACAATGTCGTAAAGCTTAATTCATTAAAATGTAGGTATTTGTGTTTGTTTCTTAAAAAAGCAACAAACTTCCTCTCGTCAATGCGCACCAACTTTCATGTTTATTAGGATTTGAAAGTAAGGGCGTTGTGGTTCGAGCATCCGACAACGATCGATTGCCGTGTGATTGACACCGTTAACTGATTTGCAGGATGCATCTGCAAATACTGAATATCAATATCGAGACTGAGTTTAAATGATTTTTCAGACCAAATAAAGCTTATGAGTATAAAGAGTATAAATTCCAAGCTCATTTTCAATACTTTTGGAGAGGTTGTTGCCGTACCTACACTGTAGTTGAGCAATATTGGTAGGCACTATCTTTATCAGTATCTGTATTATTGTTGTAGGTTCGTGTTATCACTATCAGCGATTTTGCTTATCTATTAGTTAGTTTAGAGCTGTCATCGATTTGAGCGTCGTATATTAGGCATGATTAAATAATAATTTATTCTCTTCTTTTCTTAGTGGAATAGTACGAGTGGAGTACTATCTGCATTATTTAATACTCCTATTCAAGATAAGCGGATGTCTTACGCTCTATATTAAAATCTCTTGAGGGTCTGCTCTTTGATGCACCAGTAAGTAGGTAGGCAAGCAATATTACCTATACCAAAGCAAATTAAAATTCTTAGTATCGATTGAGTAATATTATAATGCTAGATGACGAATAACAAAGTACTTGTGACATTGCGTTGATATGTAGGTATTGAACGTATAGGTAATGTAAATACTCGTTACAGGCTGAGATGACATCGTGGGTGATAGCAGAGCACACAGCTGGCGGCGCTGGGGAGCTTACAGTCTCCAAGGGGCAGCAGGTGGAGGTGGTGGAGGCGTGGCAGGCTCGTAGCGACTGGTGAGTAGAGCTCCGCATCATCGCTCACATCCGGCAAACTCCAAAGTAATATGCTAGTTTCTACTGAAATATGTACTTACTAATGAGCAATACTTAAGACTAACTTTTTAGTACCATATCAAAAGTGTTTTCATTATATATTTAAACTGCCTTTACTTTACCAAAATCAAAGTTATAGCAGATAAACCACAAATTAATTAACAAAACATAAATTCATTTTTGTACAAATACCTACGAATCAATAGTGAGATTTAATTAATGAACCTGCAACACTATCCTATTTCCTAGTATACCTTTGACGAATGGCGGCAACGTGTATTTAGTAAGCTTGTTAATACAAAGCCAATGATGTGATAATGGAAATGCAAATAGCGTCCATTCAGTCAGACGTGAGTAATCAAATGTAATTTGACAGTGTTAGGCCACATTTACGGATACGATATTGGGGTATTGTGGGAAGTAAGATAGGTATATGAGGTATCAAATTAGAAGTATCTCCTCCATATAAATAATATTTTTTTTTACATGAGGTTTTGGCTTCGATATCATTATAAAGTAAAATTTGTAGGTGGGTTGTGCGTGTGCCCGGCGAGCCTCCGCAAGAGGGAGCGGTGCCTGCAAATGTGCTGAAGCCTCAGCCGCAGCATCACCCCCAGCAAAAGACCTCGCCCTCCAGGCGGCCACTTAGCCAACCTTGCGACGAAGTGCTTGGTAAGTTCCTACGTTTTAACCGACCATCTACCTACTTCTTATTTCATCACTAACTTAATATGTGTGCATGTGGCCGATACAGGTTTGTTGGTACATTTACTATTGATTTTTACTTATCTCTAACTGTTACATATCTATATATATAAAAATGAAACCCGTTTTCCGTTGTCACGACATCACGCCTGAACGGCTGGACCGATTTTGCTAATCCTTTTTTTAAAATGTTCATTGAAGTCCAAAGATGGTTCTTACGGTGAGAAAAATTCGAATAATTGCCGGGAAAGCCCTAAAACAGACATTTTCTTTTTCCCATACAAATGTTTTCTTACTAAAATGTAGAGTCAATTTGAACTTTATTCCTACACAATAAAGTTCATTCTAAGGCGGTACGAAGTTCGCCGGGACAGCTAGTTTCATAATATCAAAACAAAACTAGTCATTTGTAATCTTAATTGAATTCATCTTAAGTCAATTGCGTTGAGAATAAACAAAATGGATATGTCTAGACAAACACAATGCTTTTTTGTGTTGGAAAACACATAATTATATCAATAGTTCAAAAATGTTTTGCTGTCCAAAAATAAATATATTTTCTTTAGTCTTTTTAAATTATCTGTAACAATTGACGTACCGAAGACGATAGAAACATTAATAAACACTGCATAGAATCTGCAGCCATTATTATCTCGCATGCTGATTAAGTAAAGGAACGCAAAACCAATCTCGCAAACGATTCAACTAGACACACTCCAGCAACCTGAAACCTAGTTCATACTCGTAGATAGTAAATTTTAGTTTAGATAAATTACGTAGATAATTACGTATATATTATATAGGTACCCACTGATTATTTCAGTTTTTCAAGAAACTTCCTATATTCCTCAAATTATATGTATATTTCTGTTACTATATCTGAGATGAGGCGTGCTCTTACTTAAGCAAACAAATGTTCGAGTTACCAAATAACAAATGACATTCAACCTAAGGGTAGTATTTCATGTCTGAGGTGCAAAACTCATCTTTAATATAGTGTTTCACGGTTGAAATACTCCTATGTTAGATAATATTATGAAAGTTGCAAATATGTTCGTAAGCTCAAAGCTTAGTTACGCTACTAAGTCTGCCTAGCCGGGAGCAGTAAACTACAAGTTTACCACATACTCGTGCTTCGGAATACCTATACAGAGTTGTGAGTTAGACTGCTGTCCTTCGTATATCTATATGAAACTGTTTCAACGTCACATACCTATATACTAGCGAATATTTTTAAAAGAAACTTGCTATTATAAATAATAATATAGCCGATAATAATAATACATCTAAATAAATACTGCTCCTTATTCTAAAGTTATTAATTAGTTAAATAGGGGGCGGTGTGAGCTTTTAGTTTCGTACCCCGCCAAGGTACCAACTAATGACTATCGGATTACCTAATCGCTTCCTACGACACGGTTTTCTATCGATTGCATTCCATATTGGTATTTGCTCCTCAAATGTATTTATACGAATGGAAAACTGGACTTTATGCCCTAAAAAACTGGTCAAGTGTGAGACTAGCTTAGAAATGGACATACAGCTTTGAACTGGAGTGCAACAACACAACAAAGCTATGATTTTGCTAAAGATTTTTCTCTGTAAATTTTGCAAATGTCAAAAGCAATATTTTTCTTTGCTTGCATAACGAAGGCATGCACGTCTACTTTCGGAAACGAAAAACTCAGCCACCATTCCGTAGAACTTACTTTTACAACTAAAGCCTCATTAGGCTTCTGCTATTTTCTGCTGCTAGTTGTTTATATACCAGAAGTAGCAACGGTTAATAAACTCTGAATAGTTACGCTAGGCATCGCAAGAGCTTGTTAATTAGCAAGTGTTTATGGCTGCTCGTCGGTGGCGGCGGGCGTCGAATAGCGGGTCGAGGGTCGGTCGCCAGCTTTTGTTAGCCAAGCGAGTTTCAACCCAAGAACTCTGTGAATTGCTTTTAGGCGCATAATACGTCACGTTTAGTCGGTCGCCAGCCCCGTCACCTCGTCCTTAGTATTCCTAATCCACACGTGATCACATGTGCCCTAAACCCCTTATATCTAGTATCGACTAGTGATTATGTGAGTCCGAAAATCTAAGATTCATCCTATTGTTTGTTTAACTGTAAGTTCATATAATTATGGAGCGTAGATATTTTTTAGCTAAATCCTTTGTAAGTCCTGTCTTTTCAATGAAGTAATTTGAATAAGAAAGTAAAAGAGGTTCACAAAATCTATGAAAATACATCAGAAAATTAAAGAAAAGCTTCAAAGCAAAGTAAACTTACTCGTATTATGAAAGAAATTATATTTGTACGTACGAACACAGCCGAGATTGAAACTATAAAATTCCATAAAGATTTTAGTTGCGTTGCAACCCAGTTTGCTCATATTATGAGAGCGGAAGAAACAAGCAAAATTATGAAAAATACTTTATGCTTTATATATAGTTACAATTAAACTTAATAACGTAAAGCGCTGACGTCTTTTGTTAACAGGAAATTAAATTATTGTAACTTTGTATTTATTTTCAAGAGGGTTCTATGAGCCAATAACTATGCTGTTTTCCTGAAATACTTACCTAGATGATTTTTATTTACCTTATACACTTGTTAATCCTTTAAATGTCTTTGGCCTATAATTAAAATATTTTATTAATGAATGTGTCACACGTATCAAAACCATTAAAAAAGATCTTCGATTAGTTAATTAATAATAACTATTAAACTTTTTTTATCGGATTTTTGAAAACAGAAAGGTCAGCTGCTTATGTGTTAGTGGATCGTTAACTATAATTTATCTTCTCTACAACTAGCTGATAGTGTCATTACTTAATTAAGCTAACACTTCAATAACTAATTATTAATTAGCTTTTAAATATATGTGTTATAAACTGCAGTCTAATTTAGATTTCTTCATATCTAGTACATTTTTTCTGATCCGAAGACTATCGTACGTGAGTACGTTATACGTTATATTTACCTTACCTACTAACTCTAAACGACTAAATAAACTCCGTGACTTAGTTGGCATTGTTTTTTACCCAATTCATTACGTACTTAATTGGTAATAATAAGATAGATTTTTAATAAAGCATTGATATGCATTTAATGAAGTAACCTTCATGTACTTCGCTTTTTTAGGGCAATTCTCTTTAACATCCCAATTCTTTCTACTAAAATGCAACACCTACAACCCCTAGTCGTTTCTCACTATAATATAACTATTACAGGATACTTAAAAAAAACAATCCCTATCTCATTCTGTAATGTTTGTTCCGGCAATTTAAAGTAATCAGGGTTGAGCAATGCTAGTGGCCGATATAAGACGAGCGACATTAGTGAATGGGAGTGGATGATGAGACAGCGGCGTGCTGGGCTGGCGGCCGGCGCACACGGTGGGCGTGCTGCAGAGTCAGTCGGGCGGGCAGAGAGCGCGCGCCCGCCCGCACCGCGCCGCGCTCCAGCCGCACCCGAGCACGCACGCAGCTCGCCCCGACACGCCTCCGTCCCGGCCGGAACGGACACTATCGCGCAGCGAACGTGTTTATTGTAACCCGAACTTCCGGTCTGCAGGCACGCTGCATCGGTGCACGTTACCTAAATAACTTCGTGGAAAGTGACCTAATTTGTGTTTTATCAATTATTTAATTACCTAAACACTTCTTGTAATTTATTGACTTCGGTTAAGTTATCTCAAACAATGGCAGCCAGCACAGATGTTTGTCACGGAAGCGATACCGATACTTCCACGCCTTCATCAAATGGCAATCATTCAAAACCCTCGACGCTTAGATCGGCCTATCATAAAATGTCAAAATACTTAACGCCTTCAAGCAGCAACGGTAGCACAGGTAAGTGATTCATTGTTATAAGTCTATTTCCATTCCATTTAAACTAAAACTTACACTCAAAAACTACATTAAACAATACAGTTTAAACATTGTGACTTGATTTAGCTGTGCGATTTTCTTCACTTACTACGAGTTTGGACAAAATAATAGGGAATAAATAACATGATTAGATTTAGTTTCAATTTTGAAGTCATTCAATACAACAGATGTCTTTCTATGGCAATTAGCGAAATTGAGATGCAGTTCATGCATTTTTGTGATGGCATTTACTAAATATATAAATTAGAAACGAATATGCTTAAAGTGTTTTTTTACTAACAATCCGAATGGATATTTATTGAATGGATATATACATTTATAAAATACTGTCCCAGATTTCGTGTAGGTACCTATTTAAACAAATTGAGGTACATATTATGAAGTATTTGATTGATGACATTATAAAAATTCAATCTCTTGTCGTTTTACACGTACGACACGTGTGTGGTGTATCGTTCGTTCCTACATACAAGAATCGTTCCCACACCATCGCCGCCAAATAAAAATCACGTCTATGTTGTTATACTGGCTGTATTGTAACCCTCCAATGAGGATGTTATGTTAAAATCAGACACAACGTCTACCAATGTTGTATTTGTACCGCTTTACTCGGTGTTAGACAAGACATATTCCATTCATTATTTTTCTCTGCTGCATTTTAGCACAAACGTGTACCTTGTTCCTTTCGTTTCATACGGTGCAACCGGTGCCGCGAAACATGCATTATGAGTTGGTAGAGTTGCATATGTAACCGGTTTTAATCAACTTTACATATTGATTTTACATTTTATTAACATCGGAACCTCAAAATGTATTCTGCAAAATTTTCACCACAGAATTTACGGTTCGTTAAAATTGCAAATACGAGCTAGGTACATAGGTAGGTATATAATCCGAAAAGAAGAAATATTCACATATGATACAATTTTCACTACTTAATTAAATTCTGAAAGCCGACAGATAAAATTGTTATTCTTTACACCGATGTAAAGCCGAATAAATCCAACTGGTTTTAAAGCATTTTATATTTTGTCTCATTTTGATTTAAAAAAGAGTACTTAATCGTTTTTAACTTCAATTCGGTGATCACTTAAGTAGTACTATCCTTTCAGACAAGACATATAAACTCAACGTAAGAATAAGTAACCATTTTCTTGGGTCTTTGTTTATAGGTGTCAAAATAATGGGTATTGTTTAGTTTGTAATATAGTGTAAGCTGGTGTTTATTAAAAACTGCATGTAACACTAAACAGACTGCGTGAGTCACTCCATCTCGGCATAGTAAGTTTGAACACTATCTTTATAATAAATCAGCATCATTAAACCATACTCGCCGATGTGCGCTGGACCCAATTTATTATGACTCGTGTTACGCACATCGTTTAATTACTCCATTATACAATTTAAACTACTTTACTACCCTCATTCAGTCCTTTGTGATGAATATGTAAATGATTACCGTATTTCACTACTATCTTTCAAAGACCATCCTTTGTTTCAATATTAGATAATATTATATGAAAAAATATATAACAATATTCGAACGACTATAAATTCGAGTAAACTTATTAAATAAAATATTGTAAATGTCTCTAAAGCTATTTTAAAAAGAGACATTAATTGTGACTGCATAATAGTTTAACGATATTTCCATTTGTACTCACTATGTCGACACTGATCCGGAGAGAATAGTTTTCTGCTTTTTTCTCATTAGTTCGTTTCATTAGCTCCATCGTCGAACGAGTAGGAATTATTTTTCTCATTTGTTCGACTGCTCCAAAAAAAGTAAAACGGATGTTTTTGTATGAGTTTAATTTCACTGGATATTACAATAATCGGTTTAGGTTTCAAAGCTGCCTTATGCTCTTACTAAACTACGCAACATTTCTACGTATTCTCTGAACTATAAACAAGACTCTTAGGTAAGTTCATTTTACTTAGAGATACTGACTGAGTAAGCTCCGGATTTACTCTGACATTTATGGTTTAGGATAATATTGACGAAAGATAGGTTAACTATGTATTTGTGTAGCTTATAAATACAAAAATTTGAGAGCTGGTTATACTTGCAAGGGTGCCTTAATAAATATCGTCATATTAGGTATCATGTAATTATTTTATTAATTTAAAATAATTGAATGATATTGCTTACTGCCGTTCGTAGACTAAAAAATAAGATTCAGGCACTTAATTTTGCCATTCCGTTTGTGATTATTTCGTTCGCATAAATTAACTGTCCAATGAGACGTGCGCGCGCGCTTGTTTCCATATTTGAAATTGAATAGGAACTCGCACGGGTCTTGCACAATAATGTACGAGTAGTGGACTGAGGCCCGCGGTCTGCGCCGGAGCCTCGCTGCTCGCTGCGCGTTTTTGACGGTATTACTGTTACGCTCTTACGTTGATCGATGGTGATAGCGTCGAAATGGACAAAGCTCACGGTAAGAGACCTCACGAACGCGCACCGGCTCTACTACATTAACCTCTATAATTTTTCACGACGGCAATACAACGTCAATTAGTCGCAAATGACAAGTAAGTGAAGCAAGTACTAAATACATTTATTCTTAGTTAGACACGTTTGCGAAGCACTTTATAGTTAGATATTTTCCAAAATTAATGCTCTGTACTCTTCACGGTGAAACACCCATGACACTACAAACCCAATTTCAATGAGTAATATCGTTTTTTGCTCACTAGCTGGCGCCACTGATGACTAAAATCCAAGGCAAAGTAAAAGAAACAATATAAACTATATCTAGTCTATTAATTAGAAATAACTATCATCATATTGAGTTGCCATACCGCACTGTTGTGACTTACGTCCTTCCTTTTATACAGGGTGGCCCGTCGCTTGACGTCCAAAAGGAAAATTTGGATTCCTCGTGTCGTGGGGTATTCGAATCACCCCCATGTAGGTATGTTCCGCGATTTCTTACGGTTTCCGAGTTATGACGTGTTTTCTGATTTTTTGAGATTTTTCAACGAACCACCCTAAAAAGGTTCGTAGAAAAAAAAGTACAACACTTTTTCATAATTTTATTTTTGCATCAGATGCTTTATGACCCGTACTTTTATGCATAAAATATTCAGCTTCGTAACTTTAATAAAAGTTGGGGAAATGTAGGTAGGAAGAGGAAAAATTTCATTGACTGAAAAAGAATCGAAATCTTCAAACTTAAATTAAGAGGTTAAAATGACGACTTTATGGATTCTAAGCTAACTTAAAAAATGCGCCAACTTCTCAGCTTTCATAATCATCGAAAAAAATTAGTACTTAATGGGGTACTTTTGCTAGAATCAGCCTTCAAAGAGAGCAAGGTGGAAAAAGTTCAGAATTGGACGTTTGGGGATTTTTTTTCTTTCATATTTTATGATCACCTGAACCTCAGTAGCTTTAAAGACAATGTTATCTTACCGAAAAGTACAAAAAAGGAGCCAAGATTGACACATTTGGGGGTTTTGGAGCACCTGTAAGAGATGAGTTACACCTTGAGAAAATTATGCAGATATGCATCATTTCTACGGGGTTGCACAAGGTTGCATAATTTATGATACGAAGCCCGCTACAACCAGTAAAAATTGAATGTTTTTGGACGTCAAGCGACACAGGCGCCTCTAGTGACAAAACTCACACGCGGTAGCTTCCATTGAAAATAGTTCTAGAATCAATTTGCTATGGATGAGTACCTCGTACCACTGCTACTACTTGATGTTTAGAATAATGAGTATTGTCACATTAGCCATCTGTTTAGACACTTAATATACGTATGTACTAGAAAACTGCAACAAGTACATTTCAAGCGATTGAGACGAATCAAAAATAATTTTAATTAGGCCATTGTACGAGTAGGGTAATCATTTCTTTACGGGAATGCTATGACAAAAAAAAAACAGTTTTCAGCTTTAAATTATCTGACAAATAATGTAAGACAGTGTTTAGGAGCAGGACAAGTTTTAATTTGAATTAAGTAAATAAATGCAGGAATATTGATGGTTTGCGAGTCGATACGCGTGACTGGAATTATATCATCCATTAATCTCATTTGGAGCTAGCTCTGTGGATGCTAAAGCCCGGTAACAAGCAGCCGCATGCCGCCCTGCCACCGTATCTCGCATCCTCAATCATATTGTGCATTGCAATTCCACCTCAGTGAACGAGAGAGCTAAATTAAAAACTGACGGCAACGGCGCTTGTTTTGATTGCACTCTCTACAATAATAATCGGAATAGATGCTATGTTAAATCAATATTTCAGGACAGAATATTTCACGACAAAAGTGTTTTATATCAACATACTTATACATAAAGTTTCGACTCAGTCTTAAATAAAAAATAGGTCGAATTAACGTCCATTTTTACCCACGACGGAACGGAGCAGGTATATGCGTTTGGGGTGAGAGATGTTTGTTTGTTTGTTTGTTTGTTTGTTTGTTTGTGTGTGCAAAGTTAATGTTCCCTCCTATCTTCTAAACTAATGATCCGATTTTGATGCGGTTTTCAATTACCCACGACGGAACGGAGCAGGTATATGCGTTTGGGGTGAGAGATGTTTGTTTGTTTGTTTGTTTGTTTGTGTGTGCAAAGTTAATGTTCCCTCCTATCTTCTAAACTAATGATCCGATTTTGATGCGGTTTTCAATAACGAGTTTGTATTTGATAGGTGCATGTTCTTAGACAGGTGGCATTGCTGTAACTCACTAGGGGGCGCCACAATATTAGTACAAAGCAAAGTTAATGTTCCCTCCTATGTTCTAAACTAATGATCCTATTTTGATGCGGTTTTCAATCACGAGTTTGTGTATGATAGGTGCATGTTCTTAGACAGGTGTCATTGCTGTAACTCACTAGGGCTCGCCACAATATTAGTGCAAAGCAAAGTTAATGTTCCCTCCTATGTTCTGAACTAATGATCCGATTTTGATGCGGTTTTTAATAACGAGTCTGTGTTTGATAGGTGCATGTTTTTAGACAGGTGTCATTGCTGTTACTCACTAGGGGGCGCCACAATATTAGTGCAAAACAATGTTGCAATATAATCAAAACTAAATATCGGATTACAATTCCGTTTTCAAAAATGTGTTCATGGTAGGGTAGCTTAATGCATTAAATTATAAGCCGTATATGCTCTCTAAAAAGTCTAAAATAAAAAAAAAACAAAATAAAAATTTTGAAAAAATACCCACGACGGTAATTTAATCGAAAAAGAATACAGTAACTCAAAAAACCCTCGACTGAGGAATATCCGTCGGGGGCTGCCTTATCTACAAGATATTTAAATATTTCATAATACCCATAAATGTATTTTATGTAATCGTTAAACATCACCTACTTAATTGTATTCGCGTCACTACGAGTATAAAAACTTTAGCTGGTTTAAAGGCACCCCGACGGATATTCCTCGGTCGAGGGTTTTTTGAGTTATTGTATTCTTTTTCGATTAAATTACCGTCGTGGGTATTTTTTCAAAATTTTTAATTTTGTTTATTTTTATGTGTCAAATAATTTAGTCTAATATCATTATTTTACTAACACGTTAGTAATACAGTTTCTGTCAATTGTTATTTTTTTTAGAACACCTTTATTTCGATTGTATTTTATTTTAATTAAAATGAAACATTCGATATATACCGACTGCCTACAGCCAACTTAACTATGACTTATTTATACAATATTTGTGTAAATTATAAAATGAGTTAACAACTAGTTTGTAAAAGTTTCAGTGAAAACAGTATAAAAACAAAGTAAACATGGACGTGAGCCACTAATCTGATCATTGCCACGGCGGCGTTGGCGATGGCGCCACACAAGTTATTTTAGATTTTATATTATTTTAATCCACAAAGAATTGTGTCATATTTTGTGAATCTTATTTTGTACTACCTGTTCTATAATAGTATTACAAAATGTTTTAAATTTCCTTTGCGTTGGATTTTGATTATGATAGTAAAGGTTTATTTCTTGTTCAAATAATGCTTAAAATATGATAGACGATTTTAAAATAGTAAGTAACATTGACTGTTTCTGACATCTGGTATAATAATTGAGGTAATTTGAATTATTATTACTTTTGAGATGGCGATGTAAGTTATCTATTAAATCTTCTCGATAAACACGCCACCACAGATATGCAGTCTTGTAAAGTTGACGTCATTAAAGAGAACTACGTAAGATTTTCTTTGAATATTTGTTGACAAATAAAAACCAAACTAAAAAAATATTTAAGACAGTTAAAAAATAAAATACACTGCTACTGCTAGAAATATGAAATCTTCGTATTGTGTCTTAATTTTCTAAATCCGCTAAGCCTGACTTGTATTGACACGTGCTTGCTGCTTATAGTCCAATGAGGTTTTCCGAATATCTAACATTACCACGGAGTGGAGGTAGAGCAATCTCCATTACTTTATTTAAAACAAAATGTACAGGATGCTTTATTTTTCTGTTTGGTATTTTCGTGAATGTGTCTGTTTGGAATCGAACGTTAAAGTATGGGTAATGATGACACTTGAAGAGTAGTTAGAAGCTCTAACTTAGAATTTAGAGTTTTTTCTCCAATATTGGTCAGTCGCGGAATAGGAGTACATATGACGTCATCTGTTTGGAATTCAACCTTAACATTGCTGCAGATAGCGACGTAGACGCCGCGATTTAAATATAACTTCGCATCAGTACTTACACATTGGCCACATCTCCGGCGCCGATCACGTGACGACCCACTCGGCCACTGGGCTACTGAGTCCATATACAGCGGGGTTGCTACAAACATTCCTTTCGTAATAACTTTGTCCGTTTTATATTTGCCAATGAGCATGACACCGGCCACTCGTTAAGTACTCACTGATGACACTTACGATAATTACTGACCTTCAAATTATTCACAGTAAAAATGCAATTAACGAATTCCATCTTCACAAATACCTATCGTTTAAACTGAGTATTAATAGTTGAACTACTAGTACCTACTACATCAAAAGTGTAAAAGAAAAACGATTAAACTAAACAATACAGACATATAAACAGTTGGTAATGTTTGTGGTGATCATACAATTCAGTAGTCACTAGGCATGTTTGTGCCGCGACTCCATCTCGGGCAGATAAACAAGGCCGCAGCAGTCATGAGTGAATGCCCACTGTTCCGAATTAAATCCGAGGATATTAAAGCTACTGACAATGGGCTTACAGCTAATGCTTTTAATATTGTTACTAGTTTTTCCTATTTTTCAAAGTTCATTGAAACTTTCACAGTTTCTGCAAACGTTACCTGCATTGGAACCGAATAAAGTAGGTCTACAAAATTTAACATCGAGATATGAATAGGCCGAGACACGAATGAAATATAAACACGTCGTGGTTCTCTTTTGTCCGTCGACTCTTATACCACACCTGTTTTTATTGCATAATATTCCATTCGTCGCAAAACTATTGTCACAAACTTATCCTGGTAACACAACAACGTGTGATGGTGTTGAAAACATGGCATTAATTGACAGTAAAATATAAGTAGTTTTTAAAAACTTTAATTTTTGAAGCTGTTTTATACGGTATTAATACTTTGAGCGTTTTAAGTCTGCAATCTGCATCCATATCCGTAACTAAAGAGATCAAAAATGATGCATTGCGTTGAAACAAAATGAACTACATCTCTGTGCGACCCACGGAATAATGCCAACTTAACAAAAGTAAAGTATGCCATGATATACGAAAGCGTATAAGGTATGCAAAATGGGCTAGACAAGTTTTGTATTATGAGTTAAGAGTAGAATTGTCATAATCAAAACAAACATTATTGTTTGTTATTATTCGAAAATGAGCACAATTCACGTTGTGTGATGTGAGAACATCGGCGACTGGGCCAACCGCCAGAGTTTCGCATGATTGCTGCGATCGTTCTGTTACAAATAGATTACAGATATAATCTTCACGCTTTTTCTACTAAGTTACCAGTTAACATTTCGTTGTCACGATCTGGTGTCCGGTAAATCTCTATGCGATAGCTTACAGCATTTGTGAAAGTCTACAGTGTTTGGAAAATATCGAAGTTATTTCGTCATCTGTCATGGATCCACAAACAGTGTCAAAATCAAACGAAAACGAACTAATCAATCCCTTTAATCGCTCATAGAGGTGTGTCGGCAATAAATTATAAAAGTTCAGCGCGCGAAACGGGAATCGATAGGTCGTCTAAAGCCCGCAGCTACCCATAGCCCCGATCTCACGGACCACTGATTTTGACTACACTCTACTTCAGAGCCTTATATACGGAACTGAAACTGACATAATTTTAGTGCGTCTTCCGCGGTGTGATTTTTATAGAAATCCAGTGCTTAAAGATACCTATTTACCTGCATTGAATACAAACTTTTACGATGTAGGATTAATCGACGACAATGCTCAGCTCGAAAATCTGCTTAAGTTACTTTACTATATAAATTCGAGAGCATTACACAACCTAAAGTCTACCATTTTTTTTATAGTTGTCTCATGTTTTTTAGTTAAGTAAATGACTGAAGAGCTTATATTTGTTTAATATATTTGGAAGCGGTACGAATGTTATTAACGGCCATCTAACCTCCGGTCACACGTTCCAATTCTCTCGCCCTCTCTCGGACGCTCAATAACGTGCATTGCGCTAACACTAGCACACTAGCAATGGATCTGCACACTTTTGTTTAACTAGCAAATTGAAAAATACAGTTGCCAGTTATTCTGTACATAACTCCAACGCTCTACTTTGACAACCTTTCCCTCCACACTCACGTTGTAGTTTTATAGACTCAATATTAACATCAATTCCCGTTAATAGTATTGTCTCGTAACACGCATCGATGGTGTTACTCGAGTGACCTGTGGCGTGTGCCTTGCTCTAATTAATTAGTCTAACTTTGGCCGGGTAGGCCGCATGTTGCTATTCATTTATTGACATGTAATGTACCAAGAAATACCTACACTTAAACAATATATTATCATCTTCCTAAAATATCATGAACCACTTTTCAATTCCTGCCTTCCTCAAGCAGGGAGCTACCGTACCACAATACGTTCGAACTAGGTATAAACGCATCATATTAATATCTTATCGGTAGTCTGCCGCTTATTGCATTCAATTGATACATTCCGTGGTTGCATCGAAATTACGACAGAATGAAGCTCAATATTAAACAGCTATAAGCAATATTCCTTATTAAACATATCAAATACCAAGCAAGTTGGAAACGTAAATATTATAACTGCCTATAGTATAGATAATAATAAATTAGATGTACCTAATAGGTTCAAAGATCTCATATATAATAAGTCATTAAAATAATCGATGAATAACAAATTAAAAATTAAGTTTGTGATTGCCGTGCCCTATTCCGTACTGTCTACATTTTGACATCTATAAAATACTCATGGTGTGCAGTGCGAATAAAGAATTTATATTTGTAATATTACCACCTACAAGGTACTCTGGAGTACAATATACTTACTTTGGAGAAGAACCTTCTGATTAAACCATCCTATTTAACGGTTGAATAAAATGCATACCAATATTAAGTTTAAATTATCTATAAAGGATTACATAGATTTTAACCTGTCAACACATCTTCACGCAAAAAACTAAGAAAATAATTTGCTACGATAGTTTTCACTTTTCATCTAAGTTAAGCATTCAGGCCCGTGTTCACTGGTATATGTGCCTGCAATTTGTCGCTTCAGTGCGACTATGCATACACAACTACCCCAATGCTGTGTATGTACTCGTACTTTACTCGCATAATCAAAGCGTTTGTGCTCTGTTATTGCAGATTACTAGAATCGCATACTAACTACATCATATATTTGCAAATTATAGGAACTCTTTGATTAATGCATTCAGACATTGCTAGTATCTCTATGAATTTTATAGAAAAATAATGTAGGGCATCATCAAACATGCCCTAAAAAAATCCAAACAATATAGGGTAAATCCGGGATATATGCCAACCCAATTTTATTTCACTTATAATTCGTAAAATAAAAACAATACACACTTAGCATACATTTGTTTACAGTCTTTGTTACTTTATTTAACTATATCATGCTGCATTTCGTAGAATAATCCATAAATAAATGATTTATTTCGGTTTAAACGTAAAATTGAATTACGGGATAAATGCCACTTTGGCCGGTTATATGCCCTGTACCAAAATTTTTGGAGGGGATAGGTGCCCTTCAGAATAAAATAAACATTTTATACATGTTATTTTTTTTTTTACATTTTTGTTTGTCAAATATGCTTAATTATGCCTTCAGCGTGTTTTTTTAAGATGTCATTATATCAAAATTATTTGTCAAAACTACTTAAAATTATATCCAGCCGATATTCATTTTTGAATCCAAGAATGGGTAGTTTTCCTAAAAACATTTCCACATACTTATTATATGTACAAGTTATTTAAAAATATAATATTTAATCACAAGTTCATAAGTTTGGTTAGATACCCAAAGGGGATGCCCAAAGGGCATCTAACCCGAAGCTTATTAGGGCAAATATCACTTTTTGTATGGATAGACGCCAACTAAGAAAAAATAAGTTATATGAATGTATTTTATTTTCAAAGTACAATTAAAATAATCTTTATACTTCAGTTCTCATTAAGAACCAAAAATAAAATTAACTTACCGGTAAATTAGAAAGTTGCAGTAGTTCTAAAATCATCCCCAAAGTAAAATTACGATAATAATAGAATGTCTCGCAATACTCGCAATAATGCTGCAATCTACAGCCGCGTGCTTTGCGGCATGCTGATTGGGGGGAGGGGTGCTATCATATTGTAAGGTAATTTTTTGGTCACATTTCTTACATTTTAAAATATTGAATTCGGGCGTCTATCCCGCTGAGGCAAATATCCCGGATTTACCCTACATATGTACTTACGTACATACTTAAGAACTAGAAACATTATTTTGCATTTTAGTGAAAGTAAAGTAAATGCAATCGTAAGGTATACGTCCGTAGAATATACAAATGTTTAGCTTAACAATATGGAGGTAAAATTATGTTCCATTTTACACGAAAATGGACTGAAATGAACGCGTGCATTTTTCTACAAAAAACTTTAGCTAACGGACGTTTAAAACATAGAAATGAAATCATAGAAAGAAGCCCCTTTATCCTCAGAAACTCCTGTAGCACACTCCGTTTGTGTGAAAGAAAAACCTGCGTTAATAAACTCGTCTGCACTGCAAACTAAGGGTTGAAATGCATTCAATAGTTCTTTGCCCGGATTAGTGAATGTATTTTTGTTGTAAAAATAAATCTCCATCTAATATCCCAAGCAAACCAAAGCAACATACTTTCCACACATCTGATAGGATGACCCAATTGAATCCTATATCAAAGTAGGTGGTATTTGTCGGTGGCTTACTAATTGTGTTCTCCGTTATGTCCGCATTCAAAGTGAATGTTTTAAGGGTTCATATTGTAACAATGTATCTGCTTTCACAGAAGCTACGAACTCTGACCCCGGCGGCAATGTGAGCTCGGCGAGTCCTGGCAAACAGAGGCGAGGATTTAGCGGGTGAGTTGATTAGCGTACCATTTTACATAGATACATCGATATACGGCGCGTAACCCGTGTTATTGGGCATCATAATTGCATTATTTGCAGTCTGCACACAAGCATGGAAAACTAATCTCAGCAACACGAGCTAAGCTAAACTAAACTTTGCTCTCGGTCTGCAACCGGCTTAATAACAGAGGTTTCTTTACCGGCAATAGCTTCTTACTTATCAAATTATTTTAATTTGTCAGTTGAGTTAACTTGTCATGCTTCCATTTCACACAAAAATGGTTTACAATCAAGAGTTTTTTCCTTTTTATTGTAAAATCTTGTTTCAAGAGTTTCTTTTTAGCTAGGTCTTTTTGTTCTGTATTTCATAGAGCTCGTATAATAAGCTTTATTCAAAGAACAATGTCCCTATCGCATTTCAATAGTTTTGATATCCCTAGAAATGCGAAGAAAGAAGAATTGTGCTTTTTCCGTCTATTTCACCTAGTAAAGCCGTACTCTCATTGTTTACAAAAAAAAATTATTCAAAAAATATAAAAGTACTTACAGAATCGACAATCCGCAACAGGCTTCGTCAAAATAAACCTAAGAAACAACAAAATAAATCAGCAACAGGTTTCTCATTGTTTATTTTAAAGTAGACTTGGACACTCTTTCCTTTCCAGGAATTCTGTTGCTTTTGAAAAATATTATTTTCAACCTTTAATTTGAAAAAAAAATATTAAGGAAAATTAAAAAGAACATCGTAGGTAATAGACATAAGCTCGAGTTGTCAGGTTAGAGGAAAAATACTGTTCTGCTAAAATAACAACAGTTTTGGTTACTACTTGAGGAACTGATAACAGGAAGGCTCGTTCACGAAAGTATATCTCTTGTCTCGTACTTAGCGATTCGTTGTCGTTTCCCATTACTCATCCATTTTATCTTTTGTGTGCGTTATCTAATTCCTTTAGCGATAGTATAATACTCAGTTGCTCATCAGTGTGACGGCTGTTGCACGTACACTCGATGTATACTAGAGAGTCGGACGACACTCGCCCTAGACCGCGATGTGCCAACTGCTGCTGTCGTATTTTCAGGTGTTTATTATCTCCTATTCATCTCGATGATGAACCTATAACGACACAACTATCATGATATTATGTGTGGTTTTATCAAGTGATACGCTCGTGTCAGTTTCTGTCACCACAAGTCTTCCCAGTTGCGTCGTGACCGTAAACCTTGCTTAATCCGCTTGTGTTACCTATTACGATGGTTCTATGCTGTGATATAATTAAATTCATATAACAATATATATTTGCTTGCAATTACGTATAGTTCTAGTACTAACCAATTAATGTACTAATAATTGGTCAGTAGCGTCAATAGCATGCATTGGAATAGGTTAAATTTATGATCTCACCGTAGGTAATTGCTAGATAGGACGCGATGCTCTAATTACTAAATCATTTTACTTTACTTATTTAGATGGCAGCAACGAGATATTTTGTCACATGATACTTCCCGTTCTTATAGTAAAAGATCGTTTCTGGTGACAGATGTCAGATTTAAGGCTCAGGTCGCTCGACTAAGAAGTCTTCTATTCCCTATATTATCACTTTAAAACATTTCTGCATGATGGTATGGCGATGATAAAATTATATCTTATACGTAGTTAAGTACTCCAACAAATATGTAATTTCAGATAAACTGCCGAATAAACTGTAATTTGTTAGCCTTAATTTTATCACAATGCAAACCATCATTAATAATTCAAATACATTACTTAGCTACATTAACTAAGTACCACAATATTTCAACATATGTCATAATGTGGTGATAATTTTTCGTCTCATTAAATAAAAGTGTCGGTTGGTAGTTGGACTAGTTGGTAACATACAATAATTCATGTTTTGTACTTCATTCAGCCTACGTTTACTTGCTGGCATTTACAATATCTTTGTACAAATTGATAAGATGATAGCAAATAATCAGCTGACAATTTTGAATAAAGGTATGAGTACGAGATAAGTTTAAACAAACCCAAATTCCACATTGATTACAATTCCAACTGGAGCTAGTTGATGAAATGGAATTAATCGAAATTGACCGTTCTAACATTGAACGAGAAGTGGGCCATTTTATAAATTAGTTCGCGGACGCAGTTCATTATGGCCACCGACTACTTTTTAACGCTTCGTAGCTTGAAAGTCTACTAAATTCCTTACGTTTCAAATATCTACCTTCAATATAGATATAATCATATTCGTCGAAAAATTAATCGAGTTACGCTGTACTAAAAGTTCTTTTGTAAATTGAATCTGGTAGTTTTTTTCTGTCATTTCCACATTGTACATCAGGGGATTTACATCAACTCGTTAATGGGTTCAAAAATTATCAAAGCAATTAGAAACTTATTTGTATTATAATCCTCTCCCTAACTTGATACTCGGAGCTCGTAGTGGCGATTACGAGAAAGTGACTAAAGAAAACAATAAAATCTTTTTGACATTCATATTTGTCTCACTTATTTCTTGTAGCCCTACTTGGAAAATTGGAAAATTCGTATCAGCAATTAATAATTACTATGTCGTGATCGTTTTCGCAATGTATAAAGCTTGTTTTACTTTTGATATTATTATGACGTGCATGTGTTTGGTTACCGTTCGACCGCAATGCGGTGACGGGTCCTTGTCTCGCTTCTCGCCTTCATTAAGATAAAATAAGCTAACTAGACAACTACTACGCTGGTATCAGCTCGTCATAAAGTAATTTGTTTAGGTACTAGTGATATCATTACTTAAAGAAAAAAGACAACATGTATATTAACATAAATGTTAGGCCGTGTTCAAACCAAACTGACTGTATGCCGCCGAATTTGAGCAGGCTTATTAATGTGAGTACGCGAATTGTCAGTTATATTTGAAATGCAATAAACTGCGTAACGTTCGCTCACATTCGGCGGCTTACAGTCAGTTTGGTTTGAACACGGCCTTAGTTAGCGAATAAATCGAATGTTTGATATTACTTTTCCAATAAATATTTTAAAAAAACCTTCACAATTCAATTCATATTAAATTGTTATCGTATAAGTTGCTATAAATAAATTAAATACGTCCTAACCACCTTAGAAAGCTCATGATAATTAGTAACCTTGATCCGTTATGTTTCGGTGTGTTGAAGAAGACGATGGTTGGGACTTCGCAAGCCATCGCAAGGGAAGGCTTCCAGTGGCGCACAATCACCTGCTACGGCAGAGAAACCTGCTCCACTGAAAAAGGTGCCTTCAGAAAAGAAATTATTGAAGGTTCGTATGTACAACTCAAAATCTTACTTATCAGATGTCATTTTGTATTCTTAATTCGAACTAAAATTGATAAAAAAGTAATCAAAACTACAGCCCAACTTCTAAGTTCTCCCCTTAAAAATATCGATATATTCGAAAAAAGTTGTTTTGAACAGCAGTTGCCATACTCGAGTGACAACGGGCGCCCGGCGGCGGAGGAGGCGCCGCCCTCAGCCACGCTCGATGAGACTGAAGACGACGCCGCCGACGTCGAGCTGCCGCCGCCAATGAAGCCTATACAGGTAATCCGGTAATTCATTTCTATATCGATTTAAATACCATTTCGAAAGTACTTCGACGAGAAAACAACATTAGCTATCACATCTGAGACTAATCGCTTGTTTGTGCAACTCGTCAAGTATTGTGTAACGTTTTTTTTTTTTTCATTATGCTTAGAGTAAGCATTATTTAATGGAGAACTGGACCTAGATAGTGCTATACGTTTAGGGATTACTGTATCGATGACTATGTTTGTAACTAGTTTTCGAGTAAACACTCGAAAAGCTTATCCAATTTGTGAAACACAATATTTACTAGAACGATTTCTCCTTATACCGTTCTAGCGTAGATGGCATTGGCGCCTCATCGAATCCGCGCCACTTCGTTAAACATCGGTGATTGCGCGCCGGTCTCGCCATCAGTCGCCCGGTGACGCCATCCTCACCTCTTTAATTCCTTGCTAAAAGAGATCACTAAATATATTAACAATTTCTACAATAAGTTCTCTTGACCACAGTTTAGCCCGCGAGAAAAACTCTTTTTTAATATATTTTTTATAATATTGCCGAGATGAATACTGTTTCATGACATAACTCGGATCTTAATTGCCTTTTGGCGTCTTGACAGACGGAATCAGACAGATTGTACAAAATTGCATTTTTAATATATAATATTGATTTATATAAACAGAGTAATTTTAGAAACAAATTAGAAAGGGATTTCTACTTATAAGATATAGGTAATTAGATACTTAACATTGCCAAAAACAACGCTCATGTTACCGTACCCACAACATTTATATCCCCTGACCTACATCACGCTGCTATCAATATAGTGTCTGGTCCCATATAATATACATCGCCTGTACGTACAATACACAAGTTAAAAGCTCTATTATTATTGTACTAAAGTTCTGTGTTGGTGGCTTCTTTAAATAAAAGTGAATATTATGCGTGTACAGAACCCGCAGACAGTGTTGCAACAAGCTCCGGCGCCGGCCACGACCGCCTCGGCCCCCGCTACCCGGGTAAGTCTCACTCTTCCTGTCTTGGGGGAACATCTACTTCACTTGCTCTTACCGCCCTCAATTTTTATTACTTACTTTTCATTATATTAATTACTTACTTTTCATCCCGTTCGCAAGCTTATAGGGATTCTTGTAGGTGCTGCTAATCAGAAGGTCACGTGTTGGTAAAATTTCAGAACTCCTTATCGATGGACGCTTTGGAAACTAATGGTGGTCCGGCCGATATAGCAGAAATAGAGCAAATTGTCAAGGAGAAAATGGTTCGGTTCTAAAATCAAAGCGTAGCATGTAGTATGCATGTGTTTATTATCACCGTTTGGTTTTTATTTTCATTTTCCGCAGAAAGTAGCAATAGACAGGAGATATCGTGTCGTAGCTTTGTCTCGGTCCGCGAGTTGCCGCTACTTGTATGTCTCTACAATTATTCCCGGTGACACTTGTTACAGAACGTTGCACCATTTAACAAAGTATTTTTTATTTTGTTTCTACCTATTTAAAAACCGCTTCGTTATGAAATTGCACGAATTGTGATTCTACACTTTTTTGTATTTATGTTGTTTTTTTCCATTTTGATGTTGCTTTATTTTAAAATTTATTATTTTGCGCGTGTATTATTATTATAAAAGCATGTTTTGGATTATTTACTCACTTGATAGTGTTTCGTTTATTTTTGCCAATATGTTAACACATTTATTTACACCGGACACATACGTATGGTTAGTTTACCTGCAGAACAGCTTACAATAATAAACTTGTGGAAGATTTATTTATCACTGTTGACTGTTTCTGATAGAAATCTGTGCTAGTTCCCTCGTAGACAATTAAAATGAATATTGAATTATTATCATTGGAGACAGCAGATCAGGCAATTTGTAAAGAGACATTTACAATTGTCATATTGTGTTTGTTATTTTGAAGTGAATATTGAAAGCTGTAGACTTACAGTAATCGTTTGTAACTAGGAACAGCACGGTGGAGGCAGTGCGGCGGGTGGGTCAACGGTGCGTGGGGGCGAGGCGGAGGAGGAGGAGCAGCCAGGCACGCCCGGGCCCGACGCTCCCGACGCCGTCTTCAAGAAGCGCGAGTACGTTCTGCGGGAGCTCGTCGACACCGAGGAGATCTACGTCTCCGACCTGCGTCTTATATGCGAAGGATACATGCGCCACATGCAGGTACAATAAATACCATACCGTTAATTGGCGTGATTTGATATTGTCTTTAACAATGCCTCATCTCACCTACCGCTTAAGTGATTTGTTGTGTTTAATTTAATATTTAAAGTACCACAGTGCCCTCGTTATAGTTATGGTTTAATTAACAGTACCATTTTATTATGTATTTGGAATAGGACCCGAACGCAGAGCCGCCCCTACCTGAAGGTCTGCGAGATCGCCGTCACCGAATGATTTTCGGCAACATTGAAGCTATCTATGACTGGCATCGAGAGTAAGTATTTTGTTAAATATCCTATCAATACTTTTAGCTATTTATTTGTTTATATCGAAATTTACTTTTTTTTTTCATAAGCAATTAAACATTATTTTGCGTTGCAATCAGTTGATTTTAAAGTCAAATATCATCATCTTCATCTTTATTCTGTTGCTTTGCGAAATTGTATATATGCGTTACCTACTTTTTCTTTTATTTGCATGCGTTGCGAATTACTTTTCTATCCTTGAATGTTACTATGACAATTTTATTGAAAGAGTTCTATGACTGAAATCGATAAGGAAAACTATTATGCAGTTAATATCAAGTTTCATACATTTTATTAACAATACTAGAACATCATAAGGGCTAACGTAGGTACGTAACGATTTTCGTAGAACTCAGAAAAAAGTTATGTCAATCTTAACACTACGAACTTACAAATCCTCTCCTGTTTAATCAGCCCGATTAAGTACCGTAGGTAAATATATTTCTGTGTCCTGGCGCTTGGCCTGGCCCGATAGAAGTTATTTCATTGATTCTAGTCAAACAAAACATACAAAACGATAAAAGCCACTCTAGTTTACAAAACTAAGAAATTGTGCTTGGTGTGTATAATGACGGCTCGGTTGATATGTGCAGAAGATTCCTGCGAGAGCTGCGCGCTTGCATCGAAGAACCGGAGTTGCTTGGGCCGCTGTTCCGGCGGTTTCTCGAGAAGAAAATGTTCCTCTACGAAGCCTACTGCCGCAACAAGCCCGTCTCTGAATACATCGTCTCTGAACACGACCACTACTTCCAAGAGCTCCGTCAGAAGTTGGGACACAAACTCCAGGTAAGTTACTAAATCTTTTGTATTTTAAAAGGGGAAATTAACCTCGATCAGATCTGGGATGTACTACAGAAAAGCCAGGTTGCGCCAGAGTATCCTGAACCAAAGGGCACGTATAAAGAGACCGATAGATACATGTGGATGAAACGAGAATATGGGAATATATAATATAATGGGAATAGAAATAAACTGTTTCCTATGGGAAAGATACTTTATGTGTTTATAAAAACAGGTTATTTATATTCCGGTTTGTTTCAGTTGGGCGATTTGCTGATCAAGCCCATTCAGCGCATCCAGAAGTATCACTTGCTGGTGAAAAAGATCCTGACATACTCTGAGAGCGGCAACGCTCCGCCCAATGTCGTGGCGTCTCTCCGCGACGCCGTGCAGTGTACTTCCATCATTCCGAAAAATGCTAACGACATGATGGACGTCGGCCGACTGCAAGGATTCACGGTAATACTACTTATAAATTATTTATGACATATCTACAATATAATAAAATGTATAATCTATTGCCATAGTTAACTGCTATGTGAATTCACTTGTATCGCAACGATCCATAATTACTCATTAATTAACAGATTCCGTTGCATCGCACAATTTCTCAGTAACTCTACACATGTTATTTGAACTTAATTAATTCTGGAATAAGAAAAGCAGCGGTTAAATACAATACAATACAAATATTCTTTAATGCACAAACGATATAAGGTACAGACACAAACAAGAATATAAGAAGCAACGGGCGGCCTTATTGCTAGGTAGCAATATCTTCCAGGCAACCGTAAACAATAACACGATAGCAATCTTTTTAAAAATAATTTAAGTAATTTAAAACAGTTTCCCCAATAAATCAGGAAATAGTCTGCTCTTTGCGAATTCTTCATAATGGAGTGTGTTTTGTCTGTAATATTGTGCTTATGGTTGTTCAGCATGAAGTACCGTGTAATGTTGAAATCATGTACCCAATGTTTTCTGATTTCATTCACCAGTGACGCCCGGTTTGATGTATAAATTACGTACTATTCTGCTTGTCTAACTTTTCTGACTGCGTTTCTCTACAAAAGTAACTGCAGTATGAATGCGTTATTCATTTTCCTGGGTTTACTTGAAATATACTCGCCATGACTCTCAAATATTGATAATTTAACACAGCGTTATGCGTTACTCTATCATCATTCATTAAATAATCATAGAACGTTAATTAAATTAATAAATGTGTTGTAAATGAATCGTGCAAAGCAAATAAATAAAAAACAAAATGATAAATCCAACGCAGTAGTTTATTAGAAGCTCTTGTAGTGATGGATTTCCATGTCAGAAATATAAAACCTGTACATTTTAAACGAAAAATATTGTCGATTTTACAATAAAACAAAATTAAAAAAAAAAAACTCATGAAATGTCTCGTAGCTTTTAAATTAATAAACACGGGTTAAGCATATTATGTTTTGCGATACCAATACCCACATGTTCGATGAAAATTATTCAGAATGCTCGTCTGTGAAATATCGCTGGGGCAGTTTTATTTTCCGCTTCGTCAATCGGGGCAGGACGAACACTAACGATATTAAAGGCTTGTGGAGCTTTACTGACAGCGTACATATTAGGTTAATTGCTTGGTGAACATTTTGTGAGGTAACTATTTGCTTGCGTAACTTGATTTTTTATTTTCGTTGCCACGCGGTTTTATAAATCCAATTTTTTTAGAAGTGTGACGTGAAAATACCTGTACTGGTATTTTTACGTCACACTGTCAGGCGTATAGAAATACTGGCAATAATGCTGCGAATTATATATTGGTTGTCAAGCATAATTACTATTTTAATAATAAAAAATAAATCAAAAAAGATGAAAATATAACACAGAAATTAATGATTTTAAAAATTTTACAAAAATGACTAGTAAAAAAGTTGCTGTACAATGCACCTCCACTGTTACTAGTTTGATTAAACAATACATCAAAACCGCATCCCTTGGCTGGTCTCGTACTACATCTTATCTACATTAACGCTCAGTGCCAGGCGACTTCGGTCATAATTGTTTCCAAAAAAAAATTTTATTTACATTTTATTGTAATTTGTTGGTGTGCTATTTATAGGGCAATATAACGGCGCAAGGCAAGCTGCTGCTGCAGGAACCCCTAGTGGTGTCGGACGCCAGCGGCAGCGACAAGGGCAAGGAGCTGCACGTGTTTCTCTTCGAGCAGTGCGTCATCTTCAGTGAAGCGGTCGGCAAGAAGAGCCAGTTCACGAGTCCAACTTATCATTACAAAGCTCATGTTCAGGTAACTTAACACATAATGATTTTTATTGGTTTTATTGATTATTCTTGACATTTTTAACACATTTCGGTTTGACGTATTCCAGGTTAACAAAATGGATTTGGAAGAGATGGAAAGCAATGGTGCTTTCATTATCCACTCAGTTGATCCGAACAAGCCGAAGCAGTCGTTCCTGTGCCGCGCGGCGGAGGGTCGCCGGCAGCAGTGGATCGCTACGTTGTCAAGCATCCTGCGCTCGCAGCGCATGTTCGGTGAGGCGCTCGAGAACCCGGGCGCCTACCTGCGTGAGCTGCACCGTGACCCCGCGCGCGACCCCGCCGCGTAAGTACTCGCCACACGCCTACTAGATGCCCAACGAACATCGACCGACATTACTTTTCACTAACCTTATTAACACTCGTTCAGTTTATCAGATTTTATTAATGACTATTAATGGTAGCCGCAAAATAAAAATAAACTAAACATGTTCTTTATGGTAATAATGATATAAATTTTAACTTTTACTTTAAAAATCTTCTCTCTGTATTTTTGACGTGAAAAGTGATGTTGCACTGAGTGTGTTAATAACAAAGGTGGCGGTATTCAAAATAATCTGGCAATAGTTGCTTCTTCGCTTGTACTAATAGTCACTTTTTGGGATGGGTTTGCCATTTCAAAATAAAATGCTAATATTATAACTCGCATACAACTTTTTATCAAAATTACATAAATATATATCTATTATATTTGGTAAAAGACGAGTGAAACAAGTGTCCCGTTTAGTTCTTAAGATAAAATTTATTTTTTTAAATACCTATGCAAAACTGTATTAAAATACGCCACTCGTTGAAGTTTCGTATGCATAATGTATAAGGAGAGATGATAACAAATAACGTTAAAGGCTTCCGTGGTTGGATAGGAAGAATAATCATTTAAATATCGGAGCTGTTTGTCGTCTGCGGGAGCCTGTACACCATGCGCGGTATATACCGTACAGAGATAAAAATAAAGGCCCGATATTGAAATAAGTGTAAAATCTTTTGTGATGATGACGTGAATATTAAATTTTACGCATTATAGATGTTCTGTACGGAAATTAAAGTGTAGTTTAGTAATTTTAACATGCGGTGATGGATAAGATAATAATAAATTATGATTGTATAATTTATTTTGTTTACTAATTTGTAACGTAAGTAGTGCGGACACAAGTCAGAATAGTAATATAATCAAAAGTGTGAATTACGATACTAAACTGAAAAGATAATAAACCGACGCAGTGGCTTTGCTGTTTTATTGTACATATTTTTATTGTCTTGCGTGCCCTAGTCACAATGAAATATCAATAATGGAAAGATATATACAAATGTAATCGCCAGTAGGTGTTTAACATGTTTCACAACCATCAATAGTACAATCACAGCCCACATTAAGGGTATACTTACCAACCCAGTAGCGCTGCACTTATAAGTATTCATTAAATTAGTTTAAAGCAAACAATTAATGTCCACCTAGGGTAATTATAACTTTATATAATGGAATTGATATAAAGACGATTTACTTTAATAGTTTAAGTAATAAGACCTAGATTACAAGGTAAATTGTTGCAGATTCCTTTGTTAGATCTTTAGTGATGCAACGAATATCATATCAAATTATTTAATGCAATTGGTGTCAACTGTTTAGATATCTTTAGTAAAGGATTTCGTGACATTGAAAATATGGGAATGTTTGGCTTATAATTATCACCTATCCGTTTCATTATTAAAGTTTAGCTGACGCGGATTATGTCACTCGTTGCATCACTATTAATTTACCTAATGTCACTCACTTTGTTGGTAAGTAACACAAAGGAAGTGTATTCTATGAGAACAGCAATTCGGTATACCATTTAACATTAGATTTATAAATATTGAAAAGAAACGCAATAAAATACTGCCATTATATTACCATGTATTAACACCATTAGAAACTGCCCTATGCTAAGATTTATCGTAGTGTTTATTTGTGATGTTACAACTATACGCGGTGGAATTGATTCGTATTATTGATAAGCGTAATTTAACACTAACACATACAAACGGGTGAACAAACGTTAACAAACTTAATAGCAATATTTGAGAGAGAAGATCCGAAACCATCTTATAAAAACATCCTTACACTGTTTTAACACATGCATTAGGTACATTAATTAGACTAACATTAAAATATGTTAAGGTACTATAAACAAATAAATGATATTTAAGTAGGTACCTGCATGAAATATTACTTTGATAAACTCGAAGATACTTCCACACACTAGCTCAGCTAACAATATATTTGGACAGCTTATGGAAAACAAATCAATAAATGTATTGTTTTGACAAACTTCTTAATTTAGAAGTGTTACTGTATTGAAGTTTCATATTATAAATAATATTAATTAATAGGGTCTCCCTTTTCAAATAAGCTTATGTGCATTGCATATATTGGTCATAACATAATCATAATTTTAGCAGAATTTACCTATACTTAAAGTAGTAAACTAATATTTTGAAGGTAATATACCATTGTTAACTTCCTCAAAAGTAAAATTAATTAAGTAGGAATCAAGAAAGACTGGAATTCGCAAAAAAGGACCCATTGAACATGTTTTCATATCGGCTACATTGTAACAAAGAGTGTTTCAAAAAATTCTGTTTTGTTTGGGGAAATGAAAAAGAAACTATTTGTTTAGTAGATATAAATGATTCAAGCAATTAAATGTCCTTTTAGCATATTATTTATAACATCAATTACATTCTACATTCTATTACAACCATCATGAGGGTTGTGATTATTTTTAATTTGGGGACGCATATAAGCCTTGTTAAATATCATAAGTGATAGAAAGCTAGTTACCGAATGTAATTGTCTCAAAATCGACAAGCGTTTTGTATTTTGTGATATGGGTCAGGGATCTCTTTAAAAATCGCAATAATAAATTATCATGTTTCGGCAGCGGAATATTTGCTCTGTGATACCGTACGCAATACAAACAAAATAGCTAGTTGTAGTAGAATGTAAAACGTTACGATTACGTATTTAATTTAAGATATCATTTTACCATTAAAATAAAGTAACGCTGATCTTTTACCGAGACGAAAGGGATAGTATAGCCATAAGGTAGAACTTTAAATGCTTTAACTTTCAGCTTTTGGTGTTAATCTTATTAAAAGGTACCGAATAGATTTAAGAACGTTATGTATCCTAATATTAAATATTTTGCCATGTTTTGTGCTACGCTAAGATGCAATTTGGGTAGCAATACTAAAGTGTGATAAAATGTAGTAGTTAAAAAGTGTGTATGCTATTGCATTCGGCTTCGAAACAGGAAAGGCAGTCGCCAACTTTAACGAGAGCTTCTCCTCTACAGATAGAAACGAAGCTGCTTGCTAAGTTGGCGGGTCTCTCCGGGTCCATGTTTATAAGCGTATTAAAAACTTTACGTAAGCTGTTTTAGCACTCTTCACGCATCATTGTGGCCAATCGTGTACAATAATATTCACTTTACATTATCATCCAAATAACTACATCTAAATTCTCAATATGGATATAAAGACAAGTATTATCAGATTTTTCACAAATCCTGTGAATTAGTACAACTTTTGAAAACGGTAGTGGTCTTCAATATTATCAGCATTATATAGTGGTAACAACAAATAGAGCAGGCAGATAAGATTAAGGTTCGGAATGTTGTAAATGAGTGTGAACTCACACGATTCATGATCTCTCGCTTCGTCAAATAATAAATTACTATATTAGAGTATTGAATTATAACTTGTGTAGCTTAGATTTTCAAACGTAATAGTGGTAATAATATCTAACTTCTCTAACCTATTCATATATATACAGTGTATAATCTCTCAGTCATGGTCCAAATAATATTATCATATAGCTCGTAATATTTCTCAATCATTTTTGAAAGCAATGTAGCTCAGAATAAACTTATCATTATTCAAAAACATCGAAACAAACATGTAAAAAAGACAATGTATAAATCAAAAATGGTTGAAAATCTGCTTTATATTATCGTAGCATGGAAATTGCTTACGGACGGGTTCCATATTAATACCGCATACATGTGGGTTAACAATATAATATTGTATTTAAGGTATGTACTTCGGACCTATCTAACTCTTTCAAGTACTTTGTATTGAAATTCCATACAAGAAGCTTGTATAGAAATGTACTTAGTACCTAGACCAAACTTTCGTATACCGTCATTACAATCTTCATAAATATACAGGTGACTCGGGAATAGACCAAATTCAATTAATGGAGTGTTTGTTAGGATATACTGGAACGACACATTGGTATTTGTAATATTAAAGCAATGAATGAAAAGGAATTTGTTCTTTTCACATGTCACTCTGTATATAAAATGTATTAATTATTGGTAAAAAAAGAAAGCTTACATAATAACAAAGGAGTACTATATAAAAATTTACTGTAAAACGTTTCTCCTAAAGCGTGGTTCAATATATTCACCTAACCAAAAAAGTGAATGCGAGATAACTTTATGTTGTGCATAGTGTCACTCCTGTGCTTGCTTGGGAGGGTGAAAATGTATATCTTGCTAAAGTGCTTTATGTGTTTGCTCTATAAAATTCAGTCATACCACTAAAAAACAGATAGAAATGAGTTTACGTTACTAACAACTAGTGAT
The DNA here is from genome assembly GCA_947563765.1 of Anarsia innoxiella. Classification (NCBI taxonomy): domain Eukaryota; kingdom Metazoa; phylum Arthropoda; class Insecta; order Lepidoptera; family Gelechiidae; genus Anarsia; species Anarsia innoxiella. The sequence continues at coordinate 8,826,013 of OX387390.1, forward strand.
GGGCCGAGTACCAGTTTTACCGAGTAACCGAGTACCGAGTATTACTCGGTTTAAAGTTTACCGAGCCGAGTACTCGGCCGAGTTACTCGGTATACTTGAAGTAGTTAGAATTGGGCGCTAACAAATTCGGGATCAAACGGTGTTACGACCCTCCTTCCGCACCTCGCTAATTATTCGAATGAAACTAATAAACCGCAAGGTCAAGAGAGGAAAAAATTAGATAAAACATTGTTCATGAAATTTTCTCCAAAATGATTATGGTTTTAGCAGCTTATAACATTGCTCTAACTGGGCAAAGGCCTAAATATGTACCATTAGATTGAATGTGACTATGATCTACCAAGCAGATCCAATGCGCAAGGTAGATTTATTTGTACCGAGTACTCGGCATTTTAACCGAGTTATTCGGCCGATTACGAGTAGTGAAAAAATTGCCGAGTACGCCGAGTACCGAGTATTAACCGAGTACTCGGCCCACCTCTACTAACAACTAACTAGAGGAACAAAATACTTTACAATTATCGACTTTAACGAGTAAACGATGAAATTGGCAGCTCCAGCGGTACTTGCCGCAGCAAGTCGAAGTGTCGAGCGACACCGCGGCTCAGGAGTACCGACAGAAGGTGACGCCAATTGGAGTAACGCATATAGTTATCTCGTACAAATAGAGTGAGCAAAATTATGTTACCTCTATATGAAGTGTTATTAGCGCTCGCTGGAGAACTCCAGTATAATATAGCAACATGTGTACTTACACGTCTTTGATCTCAATAACTTGTTTACACTCACCTATTAATGATATTATAGTTTTATAATCCTCTTGTCTTGTGTATATATTTGCCTATTGATTCCCTACTTATGTATATATAATAATAATAATAATACTAACTTGTAATAACTTCAGACAATCACTGTAACACTGACTTATATGTTACATAAGTAACCAAATAAATGTGAATAAAAAGTGCTTGTGGTTTCTGCTTTTAGTCCCGCGTGCTAGTTTTATTTATTTTATTATTATTTTTGTTCAAGGGCTCAGCTTGTAGTCTCAAATGCTAACAAATATATTTAGCTTCAACATTCAGCTAATCATTTTATAGTAGTTTACCAAAACTACCTCTACAACCTCACCACTTTATAAATGGATTAAATCTTACTTTTCACAAGATTGAGAAAAAAAAACCTTTAAAAGACAGATTCAATTAGTGTAAATCATGAAATAAAAAAAGCTGTGAAACCCTTTTTATGTTGCTTTTAGTTTTTTATTTTAATTTAGTTGGTATTCCCATTCGTGTAGCGGTGGTGAGACTTGGTGTGGGCTGCGCAAAACAGAGAGCGTTCCGCCGTCGGTGGGCGGGCGTATGGCGCCGGAACTGCGTGCGCGTACGCAGCGGCCGCATGCTAAAGCCAACACTATAAACTTGCCCACCAGCACCATCCGCGCCGACGACCGGTCCAAGGTCAGCGTCAACGTGTCCGCCAACAACGCTGCCGTGAGCCCCACGTCTCCGCCACACAACGTAAGTCCACGAGAAACACCACGCGGCATTCCAATCAAACTTATAACATTCTAGTAAGCACATTCCTAGTAGATTTTTATTTAACCATCCGATTGTAAAACCTATTTGAACGTTTTTTTATAAAACTTTTAATTTCTACTAGAAATGTACTTAAAAGTGCGCCGCGCTGGTGTTATTTGAGTTTCCAAGATTTAAGGAACAGTTGGGGTTTAAGCTTCTTCTTTTAATAAAAACTATGTTTTAAAATTATCTACAATGTTAAAAATACTATTATTTCCGCTATCTGGGGTATGCATGCATGCTTATAAAATAACACTGAATAAAAAGTATAAAGATGCCTGGTATAATATTATGGTATGGGTATTGCAATGACTCATTTTGCTTTGAAAAGTCTAAAATGATTAAGCTACTCTATAACATAAGCCTAACGTCGATAGTATCGGCGCGGCAGGTTCCTTGACATACCTCCATTTTCTGGAGCCCCTATTGGTTCCCACAGGCAAACCGACGTGAATGCTTATTATTCGCACCTTAATATTATTTTTCCTGGTTCCTCTGTACACTATTCAATTTATATCAATTTCACTAATTTTGAAACAAAATTGTAGAAATTACTTCTTTCAAAATGCAAAACACCATGTTACCTACCTTTTTTACGTGGGGAAATCCATTAGCAATACATCTACATATTTTTTGGATATTCGAATAAAGATTAAATAAAACGTATTTCGTTATTATCCTTAACGTATGTTTCTAGAACGGTGAGTCTGAAATCCGACAAATTAGGAAGCAGGAAAATTAATAGTTTAGTACACGTGTAGTACGTGGCCTGGCCTAAATAAATGATGACGAATTATAAACAAATCTTTAACCTTACGATGCAAACAGAAAAATTAATGCTGAAACTAGGCATCTTCAGAAAAGCAATCAGTGACGAAGAAATGTAAATTTCTTATTTTCGTCATGATCATTTCATACTGCGCCAGCGGGCGATCGAGCTTGTAAGCCGAGCGACCATCATGTCATGCATTTATTTAGTTGATGTAGCATTCACACGGTATGAAACGAAGTATTTAAATAGCTGAAACGATACCACACTCTGCTTGCTCGCTAGCCTAGCGGCGTGGTTTGAGCTCTATTTTAACGGTATAATAAGTATGCACGCATAAATATATTATAATTTGGGACTTTTTATGAGATATCTATATTTTTGATTGACAGCTGCATTCTTATATTCACCCCTTTGTACTAAAGAATATTTTTTTAATTAATTGCAACTTAATTAAAATATAGAGGTCAATCATAAACGTCAATGCACTGTGAATTCGGGCACATTTTCTATTCTTTTGCATGTTTATTTATTTTGAAGCTTGTCTATATTTCTTTTGTTGTAGGTATGATTACACGGGAATGCATTTTTAACAAAGACTGTGATAGCGGGCCGATTTGCTACTCTTCGTATTATTTGTGCTAAGTGATTCGGAACTACCGCCTAAGACTATTTTAATTCGGTTATATATTTTGTTGAATGTAAATAGCAATAATAGTGTATGGTACCTATAACATATCGGTGATGGAGCATCGGGTGAGCATGCATGCATCACGCTTGCTATTTTCACTATCGTTTCGTTAATTTATTACGCAAAAGGACCCGATAAGTAAAACGCGCTGTATGTACGATATCTGGCAGGGCTTATCTAAACGACCTTGGGGCCTGATATTGCGACGCGGCGGTAGTAGCGGGACCAGCGGGGGCGAGCCGAGCGCTGAAGGTGTGGTTACGGAGTTACGGCCGCCGGAGCTGGCCGAGCCCGCCGTCGACATAACGGCCGCGCTCGGCGCCTCCGCCACTATCTCATGCCGTGCCGTTGCCACGCGCGCTTCCGCCTCCTGGCGCAAGACGGCACCAGAGACGCGAGCGTTGCGCCACGGCGGGCGGTTCGCCATCTCCCTTGGATCGGACGGTTTGGCAACACTAACTATACATCAGTGTAGAGCCTCGGATGCTGGCGTCTATTGCTGTCTAGTCAGTAACGAGTTGGGCGGAGTGCAGAGCTCCGCTCGACTCACTGTGGGCTCGAACGGAGCGCCCGGAACACCGGCGGTGCGAGCGCATCCCGGTGGTGGCCTCGTCGTGCAATGGGATGAAACTTCTACGGCTCATCTCGAATATTGCCGCGTCGGTGAAGGAGAATGGCGGCGAGCAACCGAGACTCCGGCAGCGGCCAACACACTGGCGCTGGAAGAACTGCCGGCCGGCCAGTACAGTTTCCGGCTAGTATGCGCGCGGAGCGGAGCCGCGGGTCCTGCATCCGGACCCGCGGCATGTGGTGGCGGCGGCAGTTGGCAACGGGAGCAATTCGGTCGGCGTTACTCAGTGGAGGAAGAAATTGGTCGGGGCCGCACGGCCAGAGTGTTGGCTGCCAGGGACACTGGAACCGGACAGCGAGTCGCATTAAAACAAGTCAGTATACACTCTTCTGCGTAAAATGTATTGTAAGTTACAAGATCATTTAAATAATTTAAATATGGATCTAAAAGGTATTGGGTGGACGCGGAGCGGATGCGATGCGTGAATATCGAATTTTGTCGCGCGCGGCCCATGGGTCAGTGGTGCGCGCGCTGGCGTTATTCGCGGAGGTGCCGCGGGCCGGCGCGCACACGCTGGTGCTGGAGCTGGTGAGCGGCGGAGCGCTGTTGGACTGGGCTGCCGCCTCCCCGCGTCTCTACACGCAGCGCGTCGTCGCCACACATACCAAGCAACTGCTGTCCGCGCTGCATTGGCTTCATAACAACAACGTGGCACACCTCGATGTTCGGGTAAAATCATACTTCGATAATAAACTGTTTATGACATTCTTTCATGAAATTCACGACAGAAAAAATCGATTGAACGTGTTTTGTTTATGTTTATGGCTATTTGATAACTATTTATTTTTCACAGCCCGAGAATATTCTGGTGGAACTTGGTGGTCCGCAACCTCAGCTAAAGCTAATTGACTTGGGTTCTGCTGTGGAGACAAGCGGCGAAGCAGCAGGCGGCGGGGGGCGCGAGGTCCTGCCACCCGCTCCCGCACAACTCGAGTTCGCGCCCCCTGAGTGTGTGTTAGGCCGCCCGCCTGCACCAGCCTGGGACGCCTGGGCAGCCGGCGTATTCTTATACGTCTTTCTTACAGGGGTATAAAAACAAATAATTATGTTGTTAATTCGTTTCCTTTGAACTAGAATAATACGGTTTTATGAAATCCGAAACCTGCATTGTATTAACGAGTAATCCTGCTAGCTTATAGTAATATATTTACTCTGTTTTTCAGTTATCTCCATTCCTAGACGAATCTATTGAAGAAACGACGGCGAACATTATAAAGTGCGACTACTGTTTTCCCCCGGAGCACTGGGAAGGCATCGACGAGCGCGCGCAGAGCATCATCCGCGGGCTGCTGGACGCCACGCCGGCGCGCCGCCTCACACCCAGTGACGCGCTCAACGACAACTGGTTCGAGGAGGTTAGTACTTGTGTATTTTACGAATTACAAGTTTTTTTTGCCAGTGTACTGGTGCAAACACATAATTGTTTAAAAATTACATGTTGACTGGATTTACTACAACTGAACACTAACTTTTCAGGCCCCGGATAGTCCGCTATCAGCGACACAGCTAAAGACTTTCTTGGACCGGCGGCGGCCAGCCGGGCACAGCAACGCATTGCACGCACTACGCTCGCCCTCCGACACCTGACCACGGGAGCCAGCCCATGCCGTCGCATTCTCCTCGGACACCACGTCACCGCCAACGCGAGACAATTCCACTACGCCGACATAAATGATGATAATACTTAATATAAACTTCGATAAATTGACATTTCTTAGTTCACAATCTATTGACGGATATGTCGGAGTTTGAATGTATCCCGGGGGTTATTTATGTGTTGATTGCTTCCCGTACGTTAATTGCCGCCGCGTTGTTCTGTATTGCGCGGGATGCACGTTAAGAGAAATGAACTGATATAAGTATAAATGTGGAAGTATAAGGTCAGTGTTCTTGTACTCTGTGGTATTGGTGAAATCGGAGTACCAACTAAATATTCTCAAACCCGGTTTTAACCAGATATCTGCGTATGTACATTAAGAAAAGGCTAATAGGCCAAATATATTCGTATACTCATTTCAATATAGGATATACTGAGTCTTTTTTAGTACTTTAACTCTGTAATTCGATCTTGGAATCAATGTGCCCACCTATGGATTTTAGTTATAATATTATTTCGCTTCTAAAAAATAAATAATAATCGATATATGTAAATAACTAAATATTAAGCAAAGTCAAAAAAATGTTCAGTCTTAAACGAAACTAATAAACACACTTGGAGTCACTATAATCATGATTAGACATGTTTTTAGCAAAATTACTAATCATGATCACCTAAACGCAGAACTCTCTCTGTGGACGTTAGTGGCTGCCGACCCAATATCCATGTGTTCACTTACCAGCTCGGCTTTGACCGTTGAACATTAGACATTTTATATTATATCGAATAATGTGGTTTACTGCTAAATATATACTATAAAATTATAAATATTAAAATTTGAGTTTTCTCCAAGTGACACAAAAAATGCTATCGCAAAACCCATTACTGCGGCCGGATGTTGTTGGTATACTTTGTATTGACATGGACTTGCAACGAGCCAATTGTTGCCAAACATACCGCAATTTATAAACCTCACAGCTATCTTTTTGCGCTCTATAGTTATCATCCGTATATTTTTATTTAATATCGAAGGATTAAGAATAAATCTATGTTGAAATATTTAACTATGTATTGTGAATCGTATGGAAAAGGGAATAACGAGAATGATTTGCATGACTGAATGTCAAGTAAGTGTCTGTGATTTATGCTAAAGTAATATTTCATGCTTATTTCTAATTAAGATATTACACTATGAAAGTATTTTAACTATTCAATTGTATATAGCACCTAATTTTAGCCGTTGACCTAATTTGTGACCAAATCTAAAAATAGTGTAAGTGATTGCAAAATTGCTGGTGTATGCTCATATTATATAATATACACATAGTTGTGTTTGGTAGGACTGACATTAGATGTTAGACTATATTCGAAATATGCCACGATGACGCCGCGACGGTAATGTGGGCCTCTCGGCGCACACGTCACAGACCTTTTTATGATAAATCGTTGAAATAGCTACATGTAATCAATGTTCTCAATGGATAATCAACATAATGAAATTGTATTTAATATTTATCAACCTATATGAATTTAATGAATTTAAAATATATACCTACTTGTCACAAAAATGTTTTTTTATTTTATTATTATCATGGAACATATTCATGCTTTTATTTTAGTACCGTCACCATTTTCCAAATGAACTTTCCAGGTTGACTAAGCTGGACAACAAACGCCTCTAATCCGATAAACTGACTATTGATATATTGAAAATCAAAGTGACTGCTTAGCGAATGTAAATCAGCACAGCGAAATTCGATTAAAACAGCGAATTAATAAAGTTGCATTGTTTAAATTGCGTGTGAAGTTTTGTAATGAGCTACACAAATATTTGTCACTTATTTGTAATTGCCGCTCTTTGTAGCTCTGTTCCAATTGGCTTACTACTCGTGTTGTTCACGCAATCGCGGAAAATATCGACCGCTCTCCTAACCAACCGAACAGGACCACGTCGCTGCTCTAGAGAGGGGACATTTCACAATAAAGTTTAAAAGATCGATTTAAACATCGATATTGGATTTCGAATAAACTAAGTACTTACCTATTTACAGGAACTAACACTTGAGCTGTAATTAAATAGTAGGGAAAATTTCGTTCACTATCTCATCGTACGAATTCTCAAGATGTTTACCTCACCTACGTATAAATGTAAACTTACGAGGTAGAAAGTTAATTTGACAAACTGATACCTATTAAAGAATGGGTTTTACATTTCAATTACAGATAACAAAATTACTCTTTTGTTGGAGAAAGCCAATTAGAATGAAACTTGTAATAAAGAGCATCCAACCTAATTGGTATAGTAAAAATTTTCGGTATCACTTACACTCAACATAGGGGATGTTTCGAGCTAATATGGAGAAAAAAAAGTTGGCGGCGACTGATGAAACTAACGTCAATCGATAGAGAAACATATTATAAAACGATAGTATTTTGGACAAATGTCGAAAGTGATTTACTTTCGGAGATATGAAAATGTTCGCATGTAACAATTTTCAATGTTCTTTCATTTTCAAAGTTCTGTATCTCCGAAGTATATCACTTTCGACAATTTTCCAAAATACTATCGTTTTATATTTTTCTCTATTGATTGGCGTAAGTTTTATCAGTGGCCGCCAACTTTTTTTCTCCATACTAGCTAGAATAGGGAATGTTGAGTCTAATTGATATCTATATCTACCGTTTTTTTTACTATACCAGGCTCCATACAAATATGTTCGATGCCATTTATCAATTACCTTGTCATCCCTATTTTTAGGCTGTATCCATAGAGTCCGTTTCACCACAGATTAGAAAACACTTTCACGGAAGAAGTCCCCCGGATATTTTTGGAACTAAATTTGACAGGTTTTTTTTCCCTATTTTTTAACCTTTTCCCTGATAGTAGGTAGAAAAACCCCTACTTGTTATAATAAAAATATACTTTTTACATGACAGAAATGTTGGTAAATAGATATTTTAATCAAAATGTATATTTTAATCAACATACTCTTGGAATGACTAAGACACTCGAAGTATGCAATAATTAGTATTATTTTGATAAATTACAAATGACATAGAAATAATCTAAGTAAAATTTGTACTCATAAATGGCAACATTGTCAATTTTCACATGCTATACAGCGCCGCGGCTAGGGGACTTCTTTCGTGAAATGGACTCTACATTGCTCAAATGTTATTATTTCGCGATGTAGGTAGCGTTAGAGATCGCTCGCTGGCTCCACCGAGGGAAAATGGCGGGAAATACAAAACTTATGCAACATGTTTTACTTTCCCTAATAATGTGACAGAGTTATGAGAGATTCAATTAAAATCATTTTTAAGTTGAAATAGTGAATGAATGCTATATCCTGTAGGCTGTAGCTATTTCATAGTATATGGTACTCATCTAAAACTTCTTGCAGCACTATTAGCCAGGGCTATTGGCAACCTCAGTCATCCTAACATAATAAGCAAGCTTAATACTATATCTAAAAGCTAGAGTTTAGCTATCCGCGGCTGCAACTTGTTCGTGCTACTGCCGAGACATGGTTACAGGTAAGTACGCAATTTCAAATAAAACAATTTTTCTACAAGTTTGTATAAATATTTAATATTTATTCTTATAATAACACCAAGAAGCTGTAAATTTAGATTTACACTTAATACATATAAGATTAAAAAATAGCGGTCTGACTCTGGTACCGTGTCTCTGGTAAATAACGACGCCGGCGGCGCCGATGTCAGCACTTGTACCATTCAGAACTTAGCTATTCAATTCTTTTGTAATATTCCGTGTGTAGAGAAAAAAGTTAGGTACGTTGCTGTTTTCATAAATAAGCTATAAGTAGGTGTTATTTCTTACCTTAGGTAGGTAAAGGTAAAAAGTTATAAATGCTGTTTTAAATGTTTTAATAATACTTATTTTAATATTTCTAAATACAAATAGGTACCTAGGTACTTGAAAAATAATACTGAATAAATCATAAATTATAAAAAATACAAAACTTTAGATCAATGGAAAATATCTACAACGATAGCAAGCGATAACAATGCAGATATTAACTTGTATTATGCATTGTGACCTAGGTCTTTAATAAAAAGATAAAATACTTGCATAATGAAGTAAAAGAAGTGCAAGAGTACTTAAAAAGGGTGGTGATTTTCGCATTTGTCCGATTATATTCAGGGACTAGAGAGAAATAGTAAGTTAAGTAGGTATGTTTAAAACTTGATTCCTTCTTGAACTTTGGCCATAAGCGAGGCGGATTTGCGCAGCTGAGCCGTCTCGGTGTCGGTGAGCGGCTGCCGGATCACATCCGAGACGCCCTCGTGGCCCAGCACGCACGGCAGCGACAGGTACACTTCATCCTCAATACCATGCTCGCCCTGCAAACAAATCTTAAGAAGTTGTAATCTAATCAGGTGGAATCGAACAAAGTAGCGCTATGATTGAATGCATTATTGAACTTCAGTTAGGTACATTAATATACGGTATCTGCAGATAGATACGTAATTTACGCAAATAGGTGACCATTGTAAAGATATCGCACTATAGTCTGGCTAGGTCTCTTCAAAATAATGGGTAGGTACCTACCAGTAAATAATCAACGGTGGTTCAAAAGTAAGACACTTAATCTAATTTAGATTCGTAGAAGACAATGGCAATATCATTTGAGATTTGCGTGTAGGTACCACGGTAGGTACCTATAAATAGTTGCAACATTTAAAAATAGAGAGAGTCGGTCATCGCACTGCTAAACACTCTGAACAATTTGTATCACGTCACTAAAACGTTAGGATTATTTAATCCTAATTTTCCTATATGACGTAGAACGTAGGTACCTACCTACATTAAACGCTTGATCAAAATATGCAACATTTTGGAATACGCTTTGAACATCCGTTGGCAACTTATGGAAGTTATACTTTAATATCTACGTATTAACTTACCTTCAAATAAGTTGACACAGCATGGACACTGCGTGCGTTAGTTAGAATGGCTCGAGCTAGCTGCGATAAAGAGAGGCCGATGGCCCAGGAGGTGTATCCCTTCAGCTTGATGACTTCATAGGCACTGTTGACGACGTCTTTGTGCGTCTGCGCCCATTTCTCAGAGTCTTCCTCGGTACCGATCTTCGGGTTCAAATCGTGGAGGCGGACGCCAGCAATGTTGACCCCGGACCACACCGGCACTGTAATGTACCATATTGAAAGATATACAAAAAATGGAACTAAACAGGTATCATCAACTAAGTACTTAGTCGATTTAAATTGAAAAACGTTATCTTTACGCAAACGATGCATTTTCTCGTTTAATTAACTTTCCATCTCAAGATAATGTCTTGAACTATTTTCTGATGGACGTTGGCTTTTGGGATTATTTTGATTGCCTATTTGAATGAAGAATGATTATTAGGTATAAGTCTTTGATAAACCATACTAAGTAGATTCGTGTAGACGTAGGTAATTATTACCGCTGCTATCCCCGTGTTCGCCAATGATGTACCCGTGACAGGAGGTGGGCGCGATGCCGAGCTTCTCAGACAGCAGGTAACGGAACCTGGCCGAGTCAAGATTGGTGCCAGAGCCGATTACGCGGTACTTCGGCAACCCGCTGATCTTCCAAGTCACGTATGTCAGGATGTCCACTGGGTTACTCGCAATCACGAATATCGCGTCTGGGCTGTATTTCACTAGCTGAATCATAATGGTAATCGTTATTTTTATTTGTAACAACCAACCGAGAATTTTCAATTATAGCGGCAGATGTAAAAAATAGTTTTCTACACGCTAATGCATGCATTTTCTTGTTAAAATAAATATAAGTAGTTGATAGTAATAGCCTATTACTATGAACTATTTATATTTATTTTAACAAGAAAATGCATGCATTCGCTATGGCCTTGCTATATGGCTATTACTAATAGCCACCTGCGGGATGATGATTTTCAAGACGTCGGTGTTGCGCTGCACGAGGTCCAGGCGCGACTCCCCCTCGCGCTGTCGTACGCCGGCCGTCACCACGCAGATCTTGGAACCCGCAGAAATTGAATAGTCTACAATATGTTAAATTTCTTATAAGTATGAACGATACACACCAATCATTAATACTTAGTTGATAAAGGTACATCAACAGAATTCAAGTAGATACCTATTTTAATTAAAGGGTATCCTAAACCAGCGATGTTGTATACCTACTTATATCTAGGTGTAAATTAATCCATTACCTTTGCTAGCATTTATTTTGGCGTTCCTCATAAAGGAAGACCCGTGTTGAAGGTCCATCATTTCGCCTTTCAATTTGTCTTCCATTACATCCACCAATGCGATGTTATTTGTGACACCCTGAAAAAAAGCAAAGCTCCTTATACGAGTATATCTACATTGAATTTTTTGTCATAAATTTAGAGGTAGGGAGTAGGTATGTGTTTCAAGATTTTATTTACTGCTAGACCGAGAAAAATGATTTGTCATGCAGTTTTATTTACATTTCCAATTTGATCCGAGCGGGCAGTATTTAATGTGACAAGAAATATCTAGTTATTCGTGTAATTAAGTTATTACTATATACATATTTATATAAATATTTATACATAGGTAACCTCATAGATACCCCACTTATAATAGGAAGATATCATCGAGAGCGTCTCCGGGATTCATGGTACCCAAAAGGCTGGCAGCATTTCCTCTTTGAATAGCTATGCTTATTCTTTGAGCAAAAAAGCTGCCAGCTCTCGGATCGCCTGATGCTTCACGGAGACGCGTCGAGATATCGGACAGGAAGGACTTTGCCTCATGGCCCCAGGGGCCAAGCGTTTCGACAGCGAAGGGCACGAAGATATAGTTGCGCGTAATATCGTCATGCTTGCGAGTTATTGTAGATATTTAAAGAAACAATGCATACGGAGATAAGAATTGGTAGGTACGAATGTGCTTGCATGCAATGCATGCGCAGGTAGATTCGCAGTACCTACCTACCTATGTAGATAAAACTTTGTAAAAATTGCAGAAACGTACTATTTAGATAATTCGGTAATAAGTAAGATTTGAATTTAAGTAACCAATTCAAGCCCGTATGAAAGAAACTAGAGAGATGTTACCTGCGTCAGCATAGAGAAGACAGCGGCCATGCCGACCTGCCCGCACCCGACCACGGTCACCTTGTTGCCCGTGTCATCGCCCTTCTGCTGCACGCACTTCATCAACTTGTCCACGGTAGGCATGGCGTCTACAATCACCACAAACATTAAACACGGGGCTATAGATATTTTTGCCATTATTTGGTAAGTAGGTAGGAGTAAATACGCAAAAAGTGTCTAGTATTCTCACGGCGGCACCGGCCGGCTAGTGGAACAAAGAGGCATACAAAACCATACAATAAAAAGCAACGGGAGCTCCACTGCGAGCAATTATGGCCTGTAATGTAAAGAATGCAATACCTGATGCACCGACAACAACGGTTTAAACATCCCGTAAAGTTTTCAAACCTGCACTTTATTGGATTTAGTTTGAGTTACTTTTTGTTCTCCATCCATGCTATGCGCCAGAAGAATGGCATTCTTCAGAATATGCTGATAGCAATATCAGCATATTTCAATATCAGTATAACTGATAGGCACATTATTAAAAAAACAAAGGGTACGGTATTGATTGGGGTATTGGTATATTACGAGTATCATAAAGTATGTACCTACTCGTCATTTAGGAATGACCCATAAGTACACTTGTTTAAAGTTATTTTGGTACATGCTTTCTCATTTATAAGTAGCTAGGTAATTAATTATTTAATCAATAAATATTTGGCGGTCAAGTAAAGAATTAATAGGTAGGTACTTGTACCTACCCTGATGGAAAGAAACTTTAAATAAACCCCTTTACAACAATACCAAATCAAGGTAAACGTACCTATACATTCTCAAAATCTTTTCAAAGTAAATAAACCGAAAATATTTAAAAAATAAAATGCACTTACATCTGAATTCGCTATGACCGTTGCCGTTAGTAATGCGTTCACACATGATTAAAAATTTATCAATTTTATTACGAGATAAATAATACGATTATTATCAACTAGGTACTTGAAAGTTTTTACTGCACAATGAGTTAAGTAGAAACGAGCAGGTGCGTCATTTCATTACAAGAAATGCCGCTACTCAGTCCGTCTGGCTGTCTCACTGGTCACCGACTGAATGGTGGTACTGACTGTACGAATCCGATTTTATCCGTCAAAAAGGACTATAAATTTAATCATCCATCACTGTGTATTTAGCGTTGGCGCTCCGCGGTAATCTCTTCTGAATAAAATTAATTACCATTAAAAAAATTTATGAAAAAGTTAACTCTAACAAATTACACGTGTTATTTTCCTGAAGGAAATAACTTTAATTATTAAGTTATGACTTTTCTGATAAAGTTTACATTATGTAAGTAGGTACCTATTATGGTAGGTTAATACCTAGATATCTCATCCATCACACAGGTACCCATCATAAAAAAAACAATATAAAGTCTAAGTACCGTACCTAGATACCTACCTCTATTCTTTCCATGCTCCATTTTGAGTTATTTTAATTATTTGGTTTCATAGTAAAAGTTGTTAGTTGTCATAAACATTCGTAAATACCGTATTAGGTAGGTATGCTATTCCCGTGTATATTCCCCATTTAAAAGATCCCATTAACTCAAGCACCTATCACATATCACATACTACCTACTTAATTTACAACTTACAATTTTAAGGTTTCAAAAAGTAGGTACCTACTTTATAAATAAAGAAGTTGCCGGGTGCCGCCGGTCGGAGTTCATTTGTCAAGAAATTAATGTAGAGTTAAGAGTTAGGGAAAAAGGAAAACAAAACTATTCGACAGGTTATCGACCTTAAAAACGATTAAATGTGTATTATAATATGACTTACATGCAGTTAGGTGCGTATTTGAGGTTAATCACGTAGTGCTGCCGTAGTATTGGAGCGTCCGTTTGGTTGAATCAGCCTGCCCGCGCTCTCGCTCAAGGTGACCTTCAACAGTTCATTTTGGAAGCCACGGCACCGCGCATGCCCGAATTAAATATCTCAATCTTCGAAAAATACACCATATACCGGCGAGGCACAGTCGACAATCGTTAAAATAGTCCGCGTGATACAGGACTCCCAATTCACGAATTGCCGCACGCTTGTTCCGCGCCTCTCGTCCCGCTACATCGTCGTTAGGTACACTATACCTACTCTACTTTGCGTATTACGAAAACTTATTATAATTGTTGAAATATGAAAGCATGCACATTTATAGTAGATGTTGATGATATAAACTTATTCGATGATTATTTCACGTGGCATGTAAGTAACTAGATAGATATCAGTGGTAGCTCAGTATTTGGAATGAATTAATGAATTTAAAATATTGCAACACTTTTAGATGAAAGTATCTTTAACTCAATCTCTGATTGTAGCAACAAGAAATTCGGCAAATGTCCAAAAAAATAATTGCGATGTTATTTCAAGATCAAATCCAGTCACATATTTCACGAGAGTCGTAAATGTTGGTTAAGATTGAAAGTAAACAGTGTGAGAGACTATTTACTCTGCAACGAAAATGGTAAATGCCTACCTAAAACCAACTTCTTTTGTTGTTTATTATGTAGATAAGTCAATAACCCTCATTATGCATGTTTCTTTTTAATGCTCTACACTACTAGATTTGCTATGTGTTAAATAAGCAAACATGCTCATAAGTCGTCGCTCAACTTACTATGAAGATGGGATCCGATCTCAATTCTTAAATTAAGCAGAGTAAGCTTTAGAGTATTTTATTGTCAATAGCCTTTGAATACACACGACGTTAGATATCAAATAAAGCTAAGAATTAGCTATATCGTGTAAGTAGGTATCCAGCAAAGTGCTAACTCAGATATTACCTAGGTATACTATAAGTACCTATTGTAAGCGCTCATACCGTTTTACATGAATGAAGGCTACGTTTTCCTACCTTCTATCCCAATGTGCATATCGTAATGAGAAAGATGGTTGAAAAGTCACGTAACATGGTGAAAGAAACCGGTCGTTGTGCTTTGGTTGTGAGCTTGTGAGTCAGGTCACACCGAGCGCGTGCGACGTGCCGGCTCACACGCACGTCATCCAACCATGAGGAAACCCGCTGCAATTCTATACACACTACAATTGCAAATTTTCCTGGAACTAGAGTAACTCTAATGCAATCCGAAACTTTGATAACGTTCTAAATATAAACGCATCTGGATTTAATTTATTTCGTTTCCTTTACGAATTTAGAAACATTAACAATGTTATGATTAGGTATAAGTATACCTACAGTTGCACAAATCACGGTCTTTTCCTTTTTTCGTTGAGTAAAACCTAAATCAGCGTTACAAAAAGGAAGAGCCTTATTAAATAAATGTATCTACTTACACGCTTAATAGTGATTCCTTGAATTACACCTACCTTAAACTTCTAAGTACCTGCTATAAATATTACAACACTACTTGACTTACAAGGGAGTTAGGTTCTAAAAGTATCTGTATCTCACTCACCTAGTTACACCAAAATTGATTTCTTTTATAAAATTCCAGACGTTTTAAATCACAGTTATTAACTTTAAATGTAGACCTACTTAGGTACGCTAATTCTCGTGAAACAGCCTGTTCTAATGAAACTCTATGTTGCGTTATTTTTCTATGCATTACGTCATTCGTCAAGGCCAGAGCTGGTCTGGGTATGGTCTAGGTATAGGTATCTTGTTGACATGACTGACAAGCTTTGTTCGTGGTAATGCAATAAATGGTATTAAGTACTTTGTTATTAAGAGAGTGTCCCTTCTACCAACTATTGATAACGTAAAGATATTGCAAGTAGTTAAAGAGGTAGGTATCATAATTAACATGACTGTTGTTTGTCGTAGGTACCTACTTCTCCTAAATATTTACGAGTAGGTAGGTAAACCTATCTGCAGGTACCTACGTGCAATTCTTCAAATTCATTTTAAAACATCATGAAGGGTGCTTACAATCTTAATTGCGACATAATTTCAATAAGCTCATATTTGGCAAGCGAAATTGTTGCGAAATACTCGTAGCCGTGGTCTCCGTCCCGGGTAAAAAAAAATCATATAGGTATAGCTAAGTAATAAAATATATAAGTCAGTCATTTCGATTTCCTTCAATATACCTAATTGAATTTATAGTTTTGTCTAGTTGTTTAGGTGTGCGACTTAGATAAACCATGTGCGATTAGAAAAGGATATCTACGTTTTGTTCTGTTTGAATTTATGAGAAGTTCCTTGGATTCTAAGGAGGCGGCAGCAAGTAATTCGGCCAATCTCGGTCAATGAACTATTCCAATTTTGGCCTGAAATAAATTAAGATAAGACTGAGATGCAAATTTTAGGCGATGATGATATCATGACATTCTACAATATACCGCCCGGAAAGAATAAGTAGTAGGTACCTGGGTGGATCTTCAAGAGGTCGAAAATTTATGTCTCGCCCTATCATTCATAATTGTAAAAGAAATTCAAAACTTTTTATAGTTATTCTACTACCTAAATAAATGAAGTAAAAAGTTATCAAAACCGTTCAGTGATTGAATAGCAGAAAAACAAGCTATTAGAAAAAAACGCTAGAAAACCACGATATTTTAGGTGTCGCCTTTACATGATTTTCGATATTTTATATCATAGTGAAAATATTATTAATAATAGAGTAATCCTGTCTAGGAATATATTATTTAT
The DNA here is from genome assembly GCA_947563765.1 of Anarsia innoxiella. NCBI lineage: Eukaryota > Metazoa > Arthropoda > Insecta > Lepidoptera > Gelechiidae > Anarsia > Anarsia innoxiella. Next base: position 8,843,004 of record OX387390.1, read on the forward strand.
CGTTAAACAGGCAAGATATTTTAAAGAAAATAAATTTAAAAAGTAGGTGGTAAGTTAATTAAAAATTAGTTCAAACAATGTTTAAAAAATATTCGTCATTATTGGCAACACGTTTACTTAGCATGATTAAAAAAAAAACGGAAAGCACCCGAAGCGTCACGTCTAACTTAAAAGTCGCAGCCCCCTCGTACCTAAGTCGAACACCACTCGTCATAGTGAACGGACGCTAATTTTTCCAATGATAATTAATTGAATATCGTTCTCCAAAGATATTCATGCCACGTCGTCATTGGTTTCTTTTGCTGTATTTTAAATATAATGCATGGTAAACTCTTTATTTATTTACCATGGCGAACTTATTAGGGAAACAGATAACGTGTAATGTTTGTTTCATAATTTAATAACCTATTTCGCCAATAGCAGCGATTTTTCCAAAATTCGTCATTGTTAGTAACATCATTATTGCCAACATTGTGTCTGACGACGATGACGTCTGTCACCAATAATGATTATTTGTGTAGAAAACAATGACGTTTGTTACCAATAATGATTATTTGTATAGAAAACGACTGATGGCAATAAATTATTTTGATGTACGATTATCATTAAAAAGCATGTTTCTCATATACAGGGCATGCTACATCATTTGCAAATGTTGAACCGGCAGAAAAATGGCAGCCCGCACTCCTGGAGGCTCCCATTTTTCATGATGCTATTCCAGCTGCCTTAACTTAAAAAACGAAATAATCTGCCGGGCGCGCCAGCATCTGAAGCAGCTGCCTGCCCATGTGGCCTTAACACTCTTCCGTAGTTGCCTATATGTCCCAACACTGGTGTATAATATGAGAACGTCTCCGACTTGGTTTTTATGAAATGTCAATGAAATGTCTAAAATCGGCGAAGACTTCAAGGTGACATTGGAGACGATTCTCAACTTAATCTAAGATTCTCAATGTAAAACTCTTAGATTAATAATATAAAACTTAATGAGGCTCAATGACAGCAGACTTCGTTATCATCCGCTACTACGGCAGATTGGGTGTTAGAAGAATGCAGGATATCAATATATCGGCGTTTTAACCTCCTCCCACGAGGTTAACGGTTGAGTCGCTTAAAAACTTCATGTCCAAGGTGGCAATCTTCTTATTAGTTATATACGGCGGAGGCTTTTTATTTACCCACCTATTAGATAAGTAGATATTTATAGTGAAAAAAATATTCTCTTAAGCCTCATTAATCATAAGTACCTACCTACTACCAATCGTCTTGCTGTTACCTCCATTTGCGTGTACCGTTTCGTACTCATGTGCTTGTACCGTGGATAGCACAGATCATAAAGATAACTAGAGCCTTCCCGCGGTTTCGTACCTACGCATTTATCACATACCTATCTTGAAAAAAAAAACATGATATCTTAAAATAATACAGCCTACCTATGTGTTATTCTTATGTGCAAGCTACAATACTGCCAAGTTTCACCAAATCTGTTTAAGTAGTAGTTTTTTGCGTGAAAGTAACAAACATCCATCCGTCCATCGGCACAAACATTGACATTTATAATATTAGTAGGATATCTGTAGGTATTTGTTCGTGGAAATAGAAAACAGAGAGCTTGCTTCAAGGCAGTGATCAGAAGTGTACTTTGGCATACGGGCATAGCGTTCATCTTGAATCTAGAAGCATAACTATTATAGATTGCACATTGTTTGTTGCACAGTGATTGCGATTGCACATTGCACATACCTCCATCCAATGATTCCTCCATCGATGTAGCCTCCATCAAACATAATCAAACCTCCATGTTCAGCGGTGTCGTTGGTTGTCGAGTTGGTTGTTGACCTGTTGAGCCACCTAGCCAATAAGGAGCCAATGTACCGAGCCACCATTATCGACCAATATTGGTCGATCTGAAGATAATTTCACTGTCAAGCGCGTGACAGACAACCGCTCCTTCATGTTTGTTTGTCACTGCCGGCACGCTCTAAACGATTTTCAAATTATAACATTGCAAGCAAAGCACGAACGCAAGGAATTTATACGATTAAGTACATAAATAAATCTAACGAAGCACACGAAACCTTAGGACTTACTTTATAACATCTTCAGTTATTTTGGCACTGGCGGCACTTCAAAATGTTTCGGTTTTAAAAGGCTCTTCGGTTTTTAGTGTGTTGCTGAATTTAAAGAATTCTAGACAAGCATGAGTACGTGGAGAATGGCAGGACTGAAGTAAATATTCTTAATATACCTAAATGTGTTCATTTAGAATTTTAGAGCAATGAACTGCGACTATGCGCAGCAGTGGCGATTACGAAAGTTCATGATTTTTTCGACCAAATAACTTTAGCGACGACCGTTCCTTCCTACTGAACTACCATAAAGTAGCTGCAACTGCTCTCTCTATTATAGAAGTCTTGACCTTTTTTTCATAACAATCACCTCTGTTAGATAGCAAGCAAATTACAGGTTCTTTAAAGTGTTCGTTATACCTTAATTTAATAAATACTTAAATTTGTTGATCTTCCTATAACGAGTTCAAATCAGCTTTAATAAAGAAATGTATTTCAGTTACGTAAACTACTCGAATATAGCCGCGAAGACTTTGCGAAAGTCCCTCAAGTCCAACATCAGGGTCGAGGCGGAGAAACGCGATGGGTCGCACATTAAATATTTTTACTGGTCTGATGGCAACATGTTACGTAAGTTTCATAATTTGTTTATCATACAATACTAGGTAAACAGAAAAAAAACAGAAGCAGGTTGGTATATTTACCTACCTAATGCAAAAATTAAAAAGGATTAAATTGTACGATTATGTGTGGTTAATGTATAAAAGGAAGCGAACAATGAGCATAGGCCGCGTCTTTAACCATGCTATATCCCATTTACAGTATTCTGTTATACAGACTAATAAATGCTTCAAAATATTTTATTTACAGCGGCGGGTCAGAAACTAACTCCCGACGAAAAGCCTAAAACCTAATAAAGGTAACAATTATCTATTATTGCTTCAATTAAAATGCACTTGTATGATTTTAGTTTTTATCAAATTGTAGTTCTTCTTCTTTAAAAATATAAAACTGATATAGAAAAATATACACAGTTTTTATTGTTAATTTTAATAAAATATTATATCAGCAATGGTAAGAGTTATAGATGAATCATTTCTTTCTTAATAATAACGTAAACATGACACTTACAAACTACTTAAGTAACTTAAAAAAAGGAAGTGAGTGACAGATTTAATACGGTTTCATATTGATGGATTTATAGGTAAGTAATTATAAAAATTACAATTCGATGTTTAGACTCATTTTGCTAGCGAGAAAAACACGTCTACTACGCATGCCGCATCAAAAGATATGTTTTTTGATCTCTAGGATGAAACATTTTAAAAAATAAGGTAAGTATTTGACCAATGTTCAGAGTAACGATTGACTACCTTAAATGATAGCATTTACCTATCGAGACGTCATAAATACTGTTAAATAGTTATCGTGGCCAGATCGTCAAATTGGCCATTTCATAAAGTTATGGCCATTTCATGATATGGTTATATTTATGACCAGCATTGACCATATTAGTAAAGTCAGCGGAAGAGACCAATCAAATAACTGAAAAACTATTTAGAGAAGAAATATATATGTATCACAGCACCATATCAACCTGAGTAAAAGAGAATCTCTATTAAAAAATCTCTAAATTATGATTTAAACTAGGTTTTTTTTATTTCTTGATTGGCCGCTTAAAATTAATATGGATATGTGTGAGCATCATGTCAAATATTAAATTTGAATATATCAGTCTCATAAAACTTCTCCTCCAAAAAGATTCGGTTGTTTTTGCCTCATACTTTTACATTAATTTTATTACACTAAACGTGGTTCACGTATGTAAGTCTCCGCTGGGTACATTACGGTGCGTCCAGACTATATAACTTAAAAAGTTTCTGATAATTTGTTTACTGAATTATTACATATACCGAATGAATATATACCTACTGAATATATTGAATGTTATACTTATATAAAACATGTTATTTTATATGTTATAAAGCAAAGTCACGTTATATATCTTGTTACACAGTCTGTAGGAACCGATACATTAAACTATTTCTGTCATTATTTGTCGCGTTGTACAACTTTGATTATTTATTTAACTCTTTTGTTTTATTTATTGTAATGTTACTTATTATTATGTATAAAATATTAAGGTTGCTTACGTGAAAATTGGAAATTCGATTATTTATAGATATTTTAGTTGTAGGGTTCTTCGCTTTCAACTTCGCGCGTCGGCGTTGACGACCTGTCAGCCTAAAATAAGCACAGTCGCGAAAATTGTCTATATTCATCGATCAAATGATAAAGGAAGGCTATATTCGTCGGAGATGTCCCGAAGATGCCTATCTTAGGCGTATTGCCTACTCGTTTTCGTTTTCGGCGTCGTCGTCTTCGTCCTCGTCGGCGCTGGTCTGGGATCGAAAGCATGTCATAGGCACGTTATAAAGGCACATGCCAAATATCAACACACTGAAGCCCACCAGGTGTTGCCAATGAAATGCTTGCCATTGCACGCCTAGAGATACCATCCAAATGATAAATGTTCTGAAATATAAACAACCAAGTTGTCATATTTTGTATTCAGGAAGAAATTTGGACAAATAATAAGAAGTCTTCATAAAGATGAGTCTACCTTACTGAGTCGAGCACCATTCTTGTAGTGGCGGACATTTCTTTGGTGACGCTAATTCCGGCAAAATTGAAGAATGCAATCGACACTATAGTGCCCAGGATGGCAGTCAGAAGCAGCGGGTTGTTACCTGAAACATATCACTTGTTTTGAGGCAGAATTCAGATAAAATTGATGCATTCAAGAAGTCTGACAATGAAAAATTACAATAAGTCCTTAATATCTAAATGCCTACAAAAAGAAATGAATTCGACGTAAAAACTCAAAGATGTTTTATAAAATGATTACCGATTTGAACAAGTCCGTCGATAGCGTCCTCAACGGAGCCGTGCGCGTTGTTTCCGAAGTGCGGCGGTGCTGGGATCCAGTAGAACACCACGAGCAGCACCGACAGCACCGAGAACCCGAACAGTCCCTCCCACCCCACCGCCTGCAGCGGGGGAATATTTAGACCTGCACAAACACGATTATCATGTCACAGTATTGTACGAGCAAGTAAGCGAATTTGATACAATAATTGTCGTGACGCTCAAATAGTTACCGCACATGGCACGTGGTTGATAATACGATTGTTATATTAGAGTTAAAAGGGATTATGTTACACGTAATTTTTTTTAGAGGTTCAATTGTTACCAGCTACAAATTTCTCCTCATAGACCATCTGGCAGGCAGTGACGACCTGCGCAACGATGATGAGCAAGTCGCCGGTGATGAGACTGTTCCTGCCCTTGGACTCTCCCGGCACCTGGTACACGGCGTCCGTCACCCCCACTATCGCCAGACCCATGATCACAGCCGCTGAAATATCACAAACACTTTGAAACACAAAATCTAGTTTTCTCCAAATAAATAAACTCACTAATAAACAAGAAAGAAAGACTGATTCAATTAACATCGAGAATATATAGGTATCTAGATCTACATTTACTTATACATATAGTTCAAAAGTTGGCATTGTTTACGTAACACCAACTGTGTCTCTAACAATAATAGATTCGATTCCATACTTCTACCCGGCACCACATGTTATTATTTCCATACTAAATAAGTAGTCCATTTCCGCTAACTTTATTAAATAGGTACAGTGATAAGTAGTTATTGTTTATGCCTACATTGTACATTGAAATTCTGCCCTGTTTACCCAAATAACATCAACATGCCTTAATGTGAATATTTTAATGGAAACAAGATCGTCATACATATCCTTTGTCTTTACATAACTACTTAAATACTTTTATTATAATGTCATGTACTTAAACAGATGTTGCCCACACAATTGTCATGTGTATCTGATCTGAACTTTTGTGGACAATAATCTATGAATCATATATTCTTAACGATCCTCTTGTAATAAATCAAACGATTTAAAGATAACATTTTAGTTACTTTATATAAATGTGCATGAAACCTGGGCAGGATTGGGCAGGATTGATAAGCAGGAAGGCGCAGGAGCGGCGGGCGGTTGTGTGACGTCATGTTAACAAAACCCTTTCCTCATTTTGCATGTTTATAGCCACTGCTACGAAAACATTGTTTCGAAAGCAGTTGATTGTCTTAAGTTATGAGAAGAGTATAATTTAGGTACTCAAGTGTAGGTACATCTATACAATGCTTTGTACCAACAACATCAGATACAATGTTTAATAATGCTCGGTATATAGAAAATGACTTCTAATGGCAATTTGATAACTGATGAGTTGTTTGCCTTTGCTAAATGGAATTTAATATAAATAAATTACCAATTCCTGTCCATTCCCTCTTGCCGATATATCGATCAAGCAAGGCCATAGAAAGAACAGCCACAAACACTATGACAGAGCCACGGAACATTTGAAAACTGCTTGCGTATGTGAGAGTGAGACCCACATACATGATTGACGTTCCAATCTGAAACAATTATACTTATCAGATCAGAACTGTTTATGATACCTACTTACTCTTTAAATTATGTTTTGCTTTGAACATAATTATCTATACAATAGTTTTTATTAAAATGCATGATGTTGTTATTCATCATGCATTTCATGGTTTGATGAAATAAATGTAATAAAAGTACAAATTGTAAAATATTATAATTAACTAATAAACTCACCAAGTCAAACATTGCTGCTGGCATTAGTATAAATGGATTAAAGTTTTGGTTTCCTTCAGTAAGAGAATTCTGCTGAGTATTTCTTGTTTTAAACCACATTATTTTAAATGTGAGTAGACATAACATCTCACCTAGGAACATGGCAGCTGCCTGTAGATAATAAGAATTACATTATACAAAGTCTGTTTGTATCAAGTTCACTCTAAATAATTGGATCTTAGCACTGATATGGTAGGCACCATATTCTCAGATATCTAGATAATTGGATAGTTTTATTTTTTCTTATAAATAGATGTGCACTGTGTAATGTGAAGTTATAATTATAATGAAGGAAATAAAAATTAAAACATAGTTAAGTACCTGTAGAAAAGGATGTTCAAACACTCTGACTTTCCCGTCAGAGCCCGTGGCTGAGAGTTGGTCAGCCCATTTAGTGCTGAGTGTGTTGAGGGAGCCCGTCACTATCATGGTGAGGGCCAGGAACTTCTGGTAGCGCGACCACGCCATCCTTTACAGTTCACCTAATTTGGCATTTATAAACATGTACCTACTTACACAGATAAATTTTTATTGACTCTCATTAAAAAAAAAAAAGGCACTCTCTGTTTCTAAGTTATAAGTTTCTAAATAATGCATAAAATCAATCAGTCAGCTAGCAAATTAATACTGTTGTAATTTACCTCCAGTAATCCAGTTGCAGAAAACACTTAATAAATTATTTATTCATTAAACATTGTCCCATCTTCTTCTGATTTTTGTCATTGAGAGTGACACCAATAGATATAATATAACAGAGCATTAGCTTAATGATCTTTTCTGCAATTGATTGTTATCATAACATGGAAGCTACAGTGTCTGCTTTCAAATGTTTTACTTTACAAAACAAAAGATAATGATCTTGTTACTTGATAAACAACTTTGACAGTAGATATATATAATGACGTACCTACTATATTATTGAGTAGTTAGGTATACCTAGTTACCTACCTACCTACAAACCTAGGCACCATATTTATGAAAACAAATAAAATAGGTAGCCTAAAAGTAGGCAGGAAAACTCTTTAAGTTGTTATTAAATTAACCAAGACCTAGTTAAAACTGTAGGTAATTGCCAGCATGTTCAGAATACTAGAAGAATTTGGTTTGAAAATTAACCTAGTAAATTAATTAAATTATAGGTAGGTACTTAAATAATCATAAAGTAGGTAGGTAGGTATTAATTACCTACACGAATTTTCACGAGATTTTTAATTTAATTTAGGTACTTACTTTTCGCCGCAGTTCAAAGATTTAAGGTTCCCACCACCGTCAAAAACTAGTTAACTAAGCCGACAGAATATTGATACCGCTGATACAAGTACGATAACCAAAGCAAGGCAAGCAAGCACAGAAGAGGAACTATCCTATCTTTTTGTTCGATTGAATAACGCTCGCTGGCTGCCTGCGTTCATTCAATTTTTGTTTATCATTTAAAAAATCGACATGACATTGACAGTTGTTAGTTTTGAGCTGAGTGCTTGCAACGTAGGCAAATTATATGCGCATACGCACAAGTCGATACCTACTCTGTGTGATTTTGACAGTTAATTTAGAGATGTGATGCGTTATCGGTTCACGGATACTAGTATACTTGCTACTCTAAGTACGCGGTTACGTTAACGTGATGATACTAGTTGCCTACCTACCAATGTAAGAGGTAAACTGCGTTGAGTGAGAGAAACTTTCATTATTAAGAACTTATTTACAATTTATACTTAATATTTTCTTCTGCAAATCAAGAGAAAAAAAAAATACGTATACTATTTACCTTACCACCGAAATTGGCATGCCAATTATTCACTTGTATCAATAATTTTAGTAGCAGTACCTACTCACTGTTATTTATTAACCAGATCCAGTAAAAAATGGGCTACATGTATTGCATTGAGTTTTATGAAAACAATTTTTTGTATTTTGTGAACGTTTTATACATAATTATAGTTAAGGTGGATTTTTTTAATCAAATTAGTGCTCTTTCAATATAGGTAATTTTTTTATCGACGTATTGTCGTCATAGCCGCTGGGTTTAGCCGCAGCCGCGCCGCTTCAAAGTCACTTCATCCTACAAAACAAACGGTCAACCAAATCTAGACCAAACCGTGACCAAACCTAACCAACATTGAAACCACTGTCTATCTTGTTTGTTTTGTTTGTACACAGTGTACTAGGTAGCTGGTGGGTAGCTGTTATTTTATATGCAAATACGAACTAAACATTGTTTTTATGAAATCCAGAGTGAAGCATTATTTATATTCATTTGATTTAGGTTCTTGTTTAATATTTCCAAATTAATTCATCCAATGTCCAATATTTCATCATCTGTGACATCTGTCAAAATAATTATTTTTTAATTTGACGTTTTTGGTCTGGCATACGAGCTTTTTATACAAAAAGGTAATATTTACCATTCATTACAGAGTAGGTAAATGTCTGTGGTTTAACCCTGGATGAGTCAATAGCGGCAAATTTAAAATAGTGTAACGCTTGTTCTTCTTATAATAATCATCCTTTACATCCTTAATTTAAATAAATAACTGTAACTCGTCTCATATACCTACTTACTTTTTTGATTATCAATGCGTGGTGATGGTGGGTCGGTGTGCTATAATATTTTACCACCAGTTTTCAGTTTCATTGTTTGAGATATTTTTGTAAGAACCGAGCTTGGCTTATTCATTTGAGGCTCTTGTCACGCTCATAGAGCAAATAGTACTTAGCTAAAGTAATACGCAAGGGGTCCTGCCCTGCATGAACATTCTAGATTCTAAGTGAAAAGATCGTAAACTATGTGTATATGTGCTAGCTCACAGTAGGTACGTCTTCATGTACCCTGTACCTACACCTACAAGGTACTCTGAACATTATCATTATGCTACCTTTCTCTTCGTTCCAGGTCATTTTCACTATTTCCATTAAGTACCTACCTACCCATCGCAGTCGCAGGACTGGTAATTAGAAGAATTGGCACCCAGGTATTTACCTATATAATTTCTCGTGACAGTGAAATTAAAGGTTCTACTTTCATTTGACTAGAATAATTCGAACAATTTTCCTTATTGGTAGATATCTAGGTACTTACAAGAACGCTGGAGGCAGTTTTAAATTTTTACTTTTTATTACTTATTACTTATTTACTTCTTATTTTACAGTACCTACTTAAGTAGCTAAGATAAAAGGATAGGTACATAAAGTATAAAAAAAACATAGTAGGAATTTAAACACTGTACATGAAGCCAAGATTTAAGACGAGTAGTACTTATCCACTTAAATAAATAGAAGGTACATAATTAAGCTTATCTTTTTGTAATTTAAGTTCAGATGACGATGCATTCATGAGGAAACACAGCTCCGCGTATTGGGATAGTAGGACAAGCTGAAACAGAAACAATTTTTGCTAAGTAAGTACATAAGTAAATATAAGTACCTACCTATAGACACCTAAATGTAGGTTAAGGTTACCTACCTGTGGTGTGGTACAAATTAAAATTCAAATTAAAAATAAATGCTGAGCGATTTATTAGTTTAACAATAAGAAATATAGTAGGTATTCATAACTTCGCAAAATTATTTATGCAAGATTTTTTTTTAACTGATTTACCTCAGACTTTCCGCTTTGCATCAAAGGGCAGCAAGTACGTAGGTACCTACCTACCTAAATTAAACTTTTGCAACATTTTCTTTGTCCTTGACTTTGACCATGAAGGTCAGGAAACAATAGCCATAACATAATAAAGGTAGGTAGGTATCTACTTAGATATTATAAACTTAACTGGCAGTTTATCGCAAGTTACGTAACGTAGGTATACCTATCGATGTCAGGCGCCGAATTAAATAAGGCAAAAATATTAAATAGCCATACCTCTCTCGCATCGACGGCCGTAGAAGCCAGTTCCTTCACATTTACAAGAGAAGCCCGGCTCCTGGCTTGTTTGTAAGCAGATTCCTCTCAAGCAAGGCATGCGGTTGCAGACATTCGAAGACTTCTCTGTAACCCAAAGCATATTTCCGCTATAATATTTTGTAAGGCAAGAAGGTTTCACACATTTTATAAGTACTTAGCTTCACGGCTTCATTCTAAAACCGAGTAACAAACCTGAAGTACTAGTAGGAACACTTAGGTAATCTAATTGGACAGAATGTTGTTTTTTCATCGTAAAATAGTCACGTTATGTAGGTACTTACCTATAAGTAGATAAACATATTTATTTTTAAATAGGCAGGTAGGTACCCACCTAATTTTCAAAGTTCATTTAAACATTAGATACCCTACGGTATTTACATTATAATGCTGAAGTGAAATAGCCTTACATTATTTTATAGGCATTAGTAATTTTCAATTGGGGCAATAAATAGGATGGATTTATTAACTCAGATTACGTTTGAAACCTTTGAGTGCAGTGAGGCAATCCCTCCGTGTGCGGTAGACGTACTCGTTCCTGCACCCGTAGCCACACGCGCACGTCGTTCCAGATATCTTGCACCCATTGTGGTACTGATCTGGCTCACACGCCACTGCCAACAACCCGCAATTAAAACATCATCCATTACACATTAACATGAGCAGTTAAATTTAATTTATACATCAGTAACGAGAAGATACGCCAATGCTTTTAACTGAACAATTCGCATAGCATCATTTCATAAATAAGTATTCGTTACTTACGAGTACCTAATTTCGGTAAGTAATTATTTCAACCACAATGCATATAACTTATTAGGTTATAGTTTTTTCACAAACTGAAATGTTGTCAAAAACAGGTTGATGATATGTTTCGACGGCCGATGAAATTCAAAATGAAAAATATCAAATAAGTATAATCTGGGTGCAACCACAGTGCACAATGTGGGCGGTCAACAACAAACACAAGTACCTTCTACTTCCAACGTTAGGATGTGTTTATCTTGCATTGCTTCCGCCTATTGTTTTCTACTTATATGTAGTCAGTAAAACATAATAAATATGTAAAAACTATATAGGTACTTAACTTAGTTAAGTTATACTTCATTACATTTGACAATGAATTTCTCAACAGTAACTCTACTCATTCACGTACTACGTAACGGTAACGATAACTTGTCCGGAAGTTCCTTCTTTCAGTGATAAGACTGGAGATGAATGACCTGTATATACGGTGTGTTGTTTCATCCTATGACGAAAACCAAGGAACATATTTTGACCAATGGACGAAACTGAATAACTTTCTGCATCAAACGCGGGTGGAAATATATTTCATATTTCCACCAAACTTTTCATGCAAACAGTTGACCGACGACATTAGTATGGGAAGCTGAAACATTTTTGTCGTGTTTCTTAGTTGTTTAGTGGTATGAGCAAATACATCCCTTAGTTTTTGTCATAGTACTTATGTAAACAACCTCTTGTAGATATGGTATGTAGAGTAGTAAAAAGTAACTTACCAAATGCGGATTATAACTTGTAAAAAATTTAAATGGTGGATTTTAAGGGCTCGACTATAAATGAAATTAGATAGTAGGTACTTATTTAATAAAGTGCTTCGCATGCCTTGAAAATTTAAACAAATGAAAGTTAATAGGTACCTATAAATAAATTAAAGTACTTAGTTTACTACTTAATTATGGAATTGTACGGCTAGTAACTCATAACAAGGCCCATTTAATCGCAATGAGTTTGTCATAGAATATATCACGCGTACATCCTAATCATATCAGAATGACTATGAGGTGAAGGGTTAAGTAGGTACCGACTTAATGTTTCTAAATAAACGACTGAATGACAAACAATAGGAAGCTACGAATGTAAGTAAATGTGACGTACTTAGTCAAGAAAATATATTTTTATACAACGACGACGTAACGAATATCTACAGTTCACTAGACTGGTTTTGTGCTCAAACAGAGAAAGACAATAAATAACATAAATTAGAAAAGACCGGTAATAAAAATAGACTGGAAAACGAAAATCATCGAATTCAATAGTTTTAGATGAAGGGAAGGTTTACCTTTGCATAGTAAAGCATCGTAGGACCAAGGATAGCAGTATTCGCTTTAGAAATAAAAGGAAATGGTTGTGTACTTACGTGTGCAGTAGAGAAGGGCAGCAAGGAGCAGAGCGACGGTGGTCGTGCGCATGGTGGCGGTGCCGGGGGAATGCGGGCCGGGACTGACGGCCGCGCCATGCGCCAGCGCCCGGCTCGCCCGATAGCGCTTCCTCCGGTAGTGTGAACGCCCGCTGTATCACTTCACTATACATCGTATCTCTTGTCCTCCTCACCCTATCATTGCTACAGCATAAACAAATACATACAATTTATTTTTACGAGTATTTAAATTCTTCTATTAAGTTTTCCGTTGATAGAGCATTGAGGCTGGCTAACCTGATCTCCTATTTGTGGTGTCGTCGTGGGATCGATCAGACAGGACATCGACATAACTTTGCGGGTATTATAAAAATTATCTACTTCTTTATTAAATATGAACTTACACCCGATTAGTGTAAGTAAGTATTAATTCGTTCATTTGCTATGTGTAAAGACGTGACGTCATCACAATTAAGCACAGATAAACCTTAAGGTCGGTTGTTATGAACTTTCCATTTTGGACAGCTTTCCTTGTTCCTTCGCTTAAACATCTTTTGTACTATTTGGTTATAGACAAGGGAATTAAAAAGAGGTAGAGCAACAGAAGTATAAACACTTTCATAGAGCCCTTTTTCACGTTTTTATAAACATAACTAAAGGATTAATTATAATTACCTACTAACCTATCTTTTAACCTAATTGGCACGGCGGCGGTATATCTCTTTTGCCAATAAAACAAATCTTGATATAGGTACCTACCTACCTATAGGTACCTTGGGAAGTCCGGGGTAGTTGGCCATAGTTTTTTTTAAAGCCATGTGCAAATAAAACTACATGGATGTAAGTTACAATTATTGCTTTTAATTAAACTTTGGACATTAATCTACAGATTTATTTAAACAAAACGAGTCATTTCTAATAAAATCATACTTAAACATGACAAAACAAAAAAAAATACAACTGGCCATCTCTCCCGTAGTGCCCGGGAGAGATGGCCTTAGTGGTATGGGAGAGATGGCCAGTACTCAATCTGCCCTTTATATTTTTTACCGAGTACTTATCTTCTGTTCTTAAGTTTCTTTTTCTTCCTGTGCCCACACTTTGAACACATATTGTCGAATTATGTAAAAATTTTGTGCACCCACAGCTGATTGACATTGCAGTGAAGCCAGTCTTCGACAAAGCGTGTTTCGCAATGATTATCAACGCGCTCAACACTCTTATCTTCTTATCGTCCACCCTTTTCATCTGAAGACTCGTAAAAACTGGCTTTTCTTCATCTTTACTACTATCTAAGAATTTTCGTAACATTTTCTCATAGTAACACGAAATGTGGCCATCTCTCCCTTTTTTTGGGGAGAGATATCCACGCCAAAGAAGTAACAATACCTGTGATTTATTGTCTTTATTTTAAAGTTATATTTTAGACTGGGTCATAAGTATTCCCGAAAAAACATAAAAACTCTGAATTTGATGGAAACTTCACAAACACATTATATTTTGTAAACTCACAATTTAATTTTCACACTAGTTAAAAACAAAAGAGGTAGATTATACTTACTTTTCTTTTTATTTTCGCTATTGTTTTTGCTTACCGGTGTTATAACACACAATTCGAAGCAAGCTAAAGGATTAGCAGCACCATCTAACATGCGTTTATTGGACTTTTTTGACTAGGCCATCTCTCCCGTACGGCCATCTCCCCCGGAATTACCTATATTGGATAAGTAGTTGGGTACCTACCTAATATGTTAATTATTGCAAGGTCGTGGTAAATCACATCACTCGCATGAATACTTCGGTAGGTAGGTACACATACATAATTGTATTTAGATAGATAGGTAATAAACTACACGATTTTGTCTTTGTGTACTAGAGTCGAATTATTATCATCATAACTTAAGAATAACTTTATAATTGCAGTATACATTTTTTTCCATCGGAATCGGAAATGAAGAAATTTCTATAAGTCCCACCCACAGCCGCTTTTCTCGGCGATTTTCCCTCTGATTTTATTTTGTGAATATTGACGAACGTAATAACTAGAGGTGGGCCGAGTACTCGGTTAATACTCGGTACTCGGCGTACTCGGCACTTTTTTCACTACTCGTAATCGGCCGAATAACTCGGTTAAAATGCCGAGTATTCGGTGCAAATAAATACACCTTGCACACTGGCTCTGCTTGGTGGATCATAGTCTAATTCAATCTAATTTTACATTACTTAGGTCTTTGCCCGCTTGCCAGCCAGCTGGGGCAATGTTAGAGGTTGCCGTTATCGTAATTATTTAAGAGAAAATCGCCATCCATAAATAATGTTTTTTTTTTTACTTTTTTTTTGTCATTTGACGTACGGCCTTTATTGTTTTCATTACGAATTAGTGGGGTGCGGAACCCTCCCGGTTGTAGAACCTTTCGCACCTGAACTTGTTCGCGCACAATTTTACCTACTTCAAGTACTTATACCGAGTAACTCGGCCGAGTACTCGGCTCGGTAAACTTTAAACCGAGTAATACTCGGTACTCGGTTACTCGGTAAAACTGGTACTCGGCCCACCACTAGTAATAACCATTCAGTGATTAGCGGTTGTGGGCGTTGACCCTTATGTCATGTTATCAAATGTAGGTTTAACAACAAACGTGGGTTAGGTACCTACTTCTAGCTGTGGCGGTAAGCCTTTCTTCCGTTAAAATTGTTTTAATTCAAGCACTTGAAGATAAATTAATTGAGCCACATAAAATTATATGTTTTTATACCAAATACTGAATACCCTACCTAGGTAAGTAGGAAAAGATAATGCAATTTATTGGGCCCAAAAAAAGCTCACGGCCCAGAAATGAAATACCTATATGCCAGGTATAGTAGACTGCCGCGACATTTTATCATACGGAGTCAAAAAAAGTCTTAAAAGTCTTAGGCCGCGTTGCATTGTCTTTTACATATGTTTGAATAGGTACGCTTTAATGGAAATAGAATTGAAAGAAAAGTCCCTGTTGCAAAAAGTATGATTATTATTTAAAAATTATCACAATTATATCGCAGCACATTAACGTGTGTTCGTACACTACTCAAATCTGAGAGCAAACGTACTTACTAAGTACCTAAGTACATAATAGTAGTAAACTGTTAGGTAAGCACAGACATTTTAAATCTGTGTAGATATCATTTGTGTCTTTCATGTAAAAATGTGTCAGCCAGTTGTGTGTGTTAAACATTATTATCTCGCTGGAATTATTTGAATGTAAAAATATTGCGGTGGCAAGCGGTGATCGTGTAGAAATGTACTTACTATGGCTACTCATTAATCATGGCACAGACTTTTTAATTTAGTTACTTATTATTTATCAATTACTTAAAGTATCTACTATTTTGGCTTGAAGTAAAATTGACTGCAGCTCCAAGTTAAATATTCTACACATACACAGTTATTTTTGGTTACCGTGTTGGTACCAACGTTATGCCTACTTATTAAAAATATAACTCTTAAAACAACAACTTTACGGACCTGTCCACACTGCGAAATATTTTCTGCAATTAATTTGGCCAATTAAGTATGCAAACAATTGATTAGTGCCGCTTCGTCTGTCTGTGCCTTCCACAGATCAAGTAGAGATCCTAAAAGTTTGAGTTCACAATAAATAATATTGAACTCAGTGGGCGAGTTTTATTGCATTTTTCAGAAAGTAAAACAATGATAAATCGCAACACGGACACAGCCTAAAGTAAATATAAAAAGCTTAGGCAGGCACAGAGCCATATCTCGTGGCCCATCCTATGCTCACTATCAAAAATAAAATTCTTCGATGTAATATTTTGCTTTGTAAGGTATTTGTACTACTACAACTTTGGTCATATTTATAATTAAAGTATTTGCGGCGTAGTGTAGATATTTTGGAAGGGCGCGTTGGGCCCCTCTTGGAGCCAGTTGTCTGGTGAGTAGGTGTTGCCTTGCTTCTCTACGACGTGGAAAGTGTATGCATGGCGGCTCTTGTCGGATTTGTTGTGGGAGCTCTTGTGAACCACCTGACCGTGAATTAAAATACACGTTCCTGAAATAATTCAAACTATTAAAAATATGTCTGCATCAAGCCAGTACCTACTTAAGAAGTTTTTTATTATGTTTAATTTAAAACATAAATAGACAGGTCCTCTTCATACAACT
Source organism: Anarsia innoxiella (assembly GCA_947563765.1). Lineage (NCBI taxonomy): Eukaryota > Metazoa > Arthropoda > Insecta > Lepidoptera > Gelechiidae > Anarsia > Anarsia innoxiella. The sequence goes on from OX387390.1 coordinate 8,860,045, forward strand.
CGCTGGTACTATAGGTCATAATTAAGTTCCGTTCATCGTTCCTTATCAAAAGGGGTTAACGTTTGAAGTAGGCAGCTAACTAGCAGATACTTTAAAAAGGTAGTGATTACTTACATAGGACCTCTATACAAAGGGCACATTCAATATAATTGTCCTACCCACTTAATTATATAGGGAGAGTCTGATTGTGGTCTGAAGAAACAACGACTGTCATTTCGTTATGTCGAGTATTTTAGCGGCATACTTAAATTATTTATAATCGTTTTAATTTACCCTTGGCGACGGGAACTGCCGTAAAACTGGATTGCGGGTAAATGGGTGCGGGTTTGTCGTAGATGATCATGGGTTTAGAGGTCTTATCCGGATTCCGTAACATGCGCCGGTGCACGCCCGACTTGTGTGAGCCCCGCGCCATCCACAAGCAGCCGTTCTGGATGGTAGCGTCTTCCAGAGCTATCCAGAACCCCACCGGTGGAATCGGCTCCGTGTACAAGTATGTGCAGTCTTGGTGTGCAACCACTAGAAAATGAAAATGTATAGGTACTTGGGACTATTAGTAGGTAGGTATACGTATATTCACGTATTTTCATTGTTAGCTCATAGTTAATAACTATGAAAATCTTGCTATACGACGACAACTCACTTCGCTACTTCTGTATAAGATCAGAAAAAATACGTGAGGCCTTACTACAATCAAATTAGGTCACCTCCGACCTCCGAGGAGGCAACCGCGCGACGAGAGACTTCTTTCCAGATTTTATTGATGCTAGCTTATACGAGATATTATGGAATCTAGATTCTAGACACTTCGTTTTTAGTTATCTAGTATCGTAGTCAAATTTATTTCATAGGCAAATCTATTGCCCTTCAACATGTTTAAAGTTTACACTAGATTTGTAAGAGTAGAAGATTCGTTAGAGAATGGGTAAATGCACCTTCGCTGCCGACGCCAGGGTTCTTGTAGATGTACATGCTTTGCACGATGGCGGGCTCTTTGAAGCCCAGCTCGTGACACACGTGCTTCACGCGGTCGCTGTACGAGTAGCAGCGGAATATCGGATGCAGCAGATGCAGCGCGTGTCCCACCTCAAATCAGATAGAGAATATTATTAAGCTAAGTTATATATTATATATACTTTAGAGGAAATTGAAAGTAGCTAACCTTGTTTAATGCGATGCTAGCATCCACCTTGAGGGAGCCATCCTCGTTTAAAGCTTCTTCTTCAAAAAATTGACTTATTTTGTCGTTGCTTTCCAAAAAGTAGGAATCTAACATTTGCTGAAACAGACAATTCAAAATATAGATATCTTAAATCCTATAGCTCTCGTTTCTAGTCTTAAAAGTACCAACATTCAAAGTTGAAATTAACAAAAAAATTTGCCAAAAAAGAAACAACTTCAAAACGGAAACTAAAAAGTGTGAAATAAATTAACTTCTACAGAAAATTTCGAGTTTATAAGTAATTAAAAGAAACATAAACAATTAAATAATTATGTCTTTAAAATTTTTGAAGACGGTGCCTAGTAAAACAATAACTAGATATAGGTCATATAGGTACTTATAATCAATCTTTTTCACATCTCAAGGAAACAGGTGGCACCGTCTTCAAAATTCTTTTTTGGCAAAAATTTTTTATTTCACATTTTTTAGTTTCCCTTGACTGTCCTTCATTTTCATTATCAGACCCCTAATAACAGTCACAACCCATTTAGATGAAAGGTCTCAATAATATAAGTTAATCAAGCCCAAACACAAAGTACTTGCTGTAAACCGTTATCGAGTTCCCTCGACTGCCTTTCCGCTCCATCATCAGGTCAACGTCAGACCCTCATTAAATATTAGGGCTTTAAAATTCTTATTATTGCATAATATTAAGAAACACACTAGTCGCGATGCAATTTTTTCGAGTGTTTCGCTCGATATTTCCAGGTTTACACCATCAGATCCTGGTTTCCTTACCATGGGACCACCCTTGGGATACCCTCTTTTCAACAAAAAAAGAATCATCAAAATCGGTTCATGGACGACGAAGCTGTGTGAAGAAACATAAGAAACAGACTAGTCGAAAATAAATTTTTTTGAGAGTTTCCCTGGATTTCTCCAGGATTCCACCATCAGATCCTGGTTTCCTTACCATGGGACCACCCGCGGGATACCCCCTTTCCAACAAAAAAAGAATCATCAAAATCGATTCATAAACGACGAAGTTTTGCGTGGACATACATAAAAAAAAAAATATACGGTCGAATTGAGAAACTCCTCCTTTTTTTTGAAGTCGTTTAAAAATAAACATATTTTATTTTTGTATTATATCTCACCTTTTTTTCAGCATCCGTAGTTGTAAAGATGCTTCTATTTTCGGGCAAGTTCTTCGTGAGCTCCAGTCCCGCCTCCAGTAATTCATCGCACTCCTGAGGACGGAGGAAGTCCTCCAGAACTACGTAGCCGTCCTGCTCCAACTATAATTAAATAGGGTTACTTACTTACAAATCTACCATTGGAATTGCGCACAAAAACGGATAGGTACCTTCCTATTGAGGTAGGTACTCGTAAGTCGTCTAATTCTTACCAGCTTAACACACAAGAAGTAGGTAGGTACTTGTACCCGGTGCTTGTACATACCTACCTATTGTAATTAATAAAATTTTCCCTAGCCCAACATAAATCTATATCAAGTACTTATGTACTTACTGTTATTTTAAAGTAGCGAATGCAAAAGGAATTAGTTGTCCACCCTTAAGTATGTTAATGTACCTCTATTATTGAAAGAATTTGAAGTCGTTAGGTATTTGTTTAGAATATTTATATAACAATTTTCGATAAATTTCGGTGGTCGGTATGTGTATGTAAACACACAGCAGCTGCTAACGTAGTAGATGCCGCCGTCGCGCCGCCCCCACGTGCATAAGCTATTTCCGTACACTAACTGTGACTATTTTCATAGACTTATTTCAATTCTGTTCGATGCGTTGAGCACAAATTTTAAACTATTTACGTAGGTATTCTCCATGTTTTCAATCCATAAAAAATGTCTACCTAAGTACCTAACACATTTTAACACATCCATAAGGCCGTGCGACATCTGCACAACTTCTTTATCTACTACTTACCTAATGTGCTTATTCAACTAAATTACATCATATGATTATTGGTAGACACCCACTTGTATACCTAAGTACATAGTATCTAACGTAACTAATATACTCACCCGTACGCACCCGTACCACAGATACCCGTACCTACGTATAAATAGCTCTTCTAAAATGCTCTCTTTTATATTGTAACTAGATTTGTTATAACCTCTAAGGTTATAACTAACTGTTAGATGGAAGCGAAACAAAACTTTTTGAATTAGTTTATTAAAACCATATTAAAACTTATAGCGATGTCAATTCATGACTGATGAAAAAATGTCAATGTCTAAACAGTAACCAGCTCGGAGTAACCAGTATCCAGTATCAGTAATCATTCGAAAAATTGAGCTTTTGCTTTTGCAAAACATGTTATTATTATAAACTTTGAAGTAACTTGTCAATAATACTTAATAGTAAATATTGGTTTCGATTCGGATTTTTATTTTTTATTTAGGTATATTTATAGAAGACTGCCAAAATGTTTAGATCAATTTACTCAGTCTCTCCTCAGCGACAAAGAAAAATGATTCTGAGATTATGGAGCGCTAAAGCTGATGATAAGAAGAAAGATGCAGGCGAGAAGAAAGACGCGGCTGCTGTGCCTGATACTCCCAAGGTAGACCGCAGGGTATTTAAGGTGTATCGCTTCGACGGCACCGCCTCAAGATCGCAACCGCGCATGCAGTCTTATGAGCTAGACGTGGGCAAGTGCGGCAAGATGGTCCTCGATGCCCTGATGAAGTTAAAGGATATGGACCCGACGCTTACTTTCCGCAGATCCTGTAGAGAAGGTATTTGCGGCTCGTGCTCTATGAACATCCAAGGCTACAACAACCTCGCCTGCATAATGTCTTTACCAAAAGATAAAACTATTACCATATACCCTCTACCACATATGTATGTTATTAGAGATTTAGTGGTCGATATGGCCCATTTTTTTAGAGGGTACGACAGTGTTCGGCCTTACATTGTGCAAAAAAACAGTCTGCCGCTTGGGAAAGTACAATTAGCTCAAAGTATCGAGGATAACCACAAGGTGATAGGTTTGTACGAATGCATTCTGTGCGCGTGTTGCTCCACGTCGTGCCCTAGCTACTGGTGGAACGGCCGTCGGTTCCTGGGCCCTGCCTCCTTGCTGCACGCCTACAGGTGGGTAATTGATTCCCGAGACGACGACGCAACGAGAAGATTAGAAGATTTGAGAGATGATTTCCGATTATACCGCTGCCATACCATCATGACATGTACTATAACCTGTCCTAGAGGTCTGAACCCAGCTAAAGCAATTGGCCGGCTGAAGAGACTCGTTGCAGGCTTGGATAAGAAACAGGCACCGGAAATGGATTCTCTTAAATTTGGAAAGGGAGATTGTAAGTAAATGATGTTGTTTTCTAAAGCAACTATAACTTTAACAGAAAAAACGAGAATTTCACCGTCTCAGAAAAAAAACATACCATGATAAGTACTTACCATTAAAGATGAATAAAGCTGACGTAAAGAATCTGTTACCTATTTTAATTGCTTTCAAAATCATCCGTATTGAGAACCACCTCCTTTTTTTGGTTGGGTTATTTTAGTTTGAAGTCTGTTAAAAATGCACATGACCAACTAGACTAAGCGAGCTTTTGTTTTTCTTAGATAGTAGAATATCTGCCCATTGGAACTCCATATGATTACTAATAATATCTATTATAAATGTGAGCATGTGGATGAGATAGAGTAGGTAACTCTTTCACGCAATAACCACTGAACAGATTTTAATGAAACTTTTTATTATTGATGTTGCACGGGTTGAACATCAGAATAATACATAGGTTTATATTTCATTTAAAGATATCGTGTAAGTTTTCGAAGATATGACGATAAGTGCGTACGAAGTCGCGGGATGCCTATAGTTGATACAAAAATACGGCTGATGGTTTGAAATCCTGTCACTTGATAGCAGGTAGGTATCTTTGCAATTCAATAATTATATATATATGTATACAGTACTTATAACGTTGACATTGCGAGTACAACTATTATGTTCGATCCTGGCCGCTGCGCGGGACGGAAACCGCGGGGGGTGATTGAGTTGAGTAGGTTCCACAGCAATAAACTTAGATCAGAATTATGATATTGCAGTAATGGACCTCGCTTATTCTGCAATCTACTCTTACTTTAATCCAACACTTGTCTTTTTACGTGTAGCTAGATAGAACAAAAAGAGTTGGTTATACAAGGTGACTTTTAATTAGTGAACGATAGAAAAGGATGTGCATTGTGCATATACTCGTGATAACAAACAACTTTTACTATGGGACCAAGGTCGAAATCATTCAAACAATTTTGAACTCCCCATACAAAATGTACAAACAAAATGCTGATGGTATGGGGGAACAATTTTTTTTTCGAGATTTCGAACTTGGCCCCATAGTAAAAGTTGTTTGTTATCACGAGTACATGCATATCCTTTTCTATCGTTCACTAATATAAAGTCACCCTATATACAGAAGTGCCCTCGCCAAGTCGATAACATTTTCAGGATGCACTTTCATTCGGTAGGTATACCGTACTTTGCAAGGTTGTAATTTGATTAAATTAATGTGTCTACTTATAAGATATCCTAATTTTCTGAGTAGGTTAGTTGAGAATACGGAAATATAATTATAAAGTGTGCTGCTGAATAGCGGCGGCTACTTTAGAATCAAAACAAAACTAAACAAATACTTTTGACCCTTCTTTACTTTCATTGTTATATTACATTATTGGGAGCTCATTGGAGAAACAACAATACCTACATAATCTAAATGACGTTTGTTTTGTACGAGTATTATCAAACATTACGTTAAATGGGAAGGTAATTTATCATTTGAATGTTAATTAATATGTATAAAGTCTTGTTACTTCAATTTTTTTTTACAATTTTAAGGAATGAGCTATTTGTTCGACAGCAACAAATTATGCGTTAGTAATTCCAAACAAGGTCTGAGCAAATACCAGCAGCTCCTTAATTATAGGTAAGTATTTAATGTACTTATCTGAGACTCTCCGATCACCTAATTCAATAAAAGGTTGTGGCTATTGTGTATGAATGATCGGCTACAACGAGGCTACAACTGACTATATATTAACATAAACAAAAGCAGGTGACATAAGAATAAAGAAAAGTATCCTAAATCGATAGGAATTCGCAAATGCGTTCTTTTTTTCAAAAAAGGAAAATTATAGGTGAAAATGAGTATGTAGGTACTTACTTGATTTCGGATGCTCTCATGCATGGTGAGTTGAAAGTTATCGCGAAGAAGTGTAGAAGGAAACCGCCACCAACAAGGATCGATCAACTACTGACTCAGAACAGTATAAAATGAATGAGCGCTCGAGCAGACCCACTCCCACGACGGCGCGCGCGGTGAGTCGCGGCCACGTCACTCGCTGATACGTACAACGACTACCGAATAGCACTCCGGTTAGTGCTTGGTTTATTTTAGCAAGTGATGTATGCGAAGCGATATGATACACTGAGTTGGATGCGGCTGCGCACAGAGGCGGCGGCGGCGGTGGGTCGTCGGGGCAGGGGGTCAAACGACAATCGCCACCATCTGGAAACAGTTGACGTTTCTTACTCAGCTCAGCTATGCGACATTGAGCCTTAAAAGCGATAATTTATTTATTTTATCATCGTGAGCTTCGACGAGCGCCAATGTTATTTTTGGCTCCATAATTATCATTTTGGAAGTTACATAAATGAGAATTGGCTAGTACTTGTGACCACTATTCTTGCGGGACAACTTTTGTGATATGTTATTAGTTTCTAAAATGTTCTTCATTATCAGTAACAGTACCTTTTTTTATCGTTTTTCGAATTACATGGGTAAGTAGTTATTTAACCGAGTAAGTAAGTACCAACGTACAGGCACGAGCATTAATATTCATACACCGTGACATTTTCAAAGTATCGTAACTTCTGTTGTTTCAAAAATATGTGATCATCAATTTGTTTAATAACACAACCAACAATCATACAATCATTGAATAAATTGACGAAAACATATTTTTGAAACGACAGAAGTTACAATACTTTGAAAATGTGTCAGTGTAGATGTTATTGCTCGTGACTGTACCGTACGGATTTCGATAGATCACGTAAAATAATAATAATTTAAATTGTGACAATATTAAAATATTAGCAAATAACTCGATAGGTATACCTACCTACCCATATTGAACTGTGAAAGCTCAGCTTGTTGAATATGCATCGAATCCGCGCCGAGCTTTTAAATTAGTATTCTGTGAAATCGAATCAAGTCACGTCTAGGTGTGAATCGGTAGATCTCTGAGTGAAAATGCAAACAAACACGACCGCCGCCGCCGCCGCCAATTTACAATAGGTAGGTACCTACTTACTTATATGATGAGGCTCTAGTACCATCATAAATATAGGGCAGTTCCAAGTGAACATTGAAAAAAAAACACTGACGTAAAATATGCCTTCATTTCGCTATTTTTTTTGACGTTCCCTAGTCGTTCGTTAATTATAAAGTCCTTGGTTATACCACAACAGGTTACTAAATAGTAACGTATTATCTATTTGCATTTTACTACCAACCTACTTAATAATCGTACAAGGCAAAATCCAGCATTTGATTTTGAATTATAGTACCGTAAAATGGGGCGACTTTTAAAATGCGAGGTGACTTTGATGATAACTTTTAAAGTTCGGTTTTTTAAAAATATCTTTGAAGTTTCTGAACGAATCTTAATTTTATTTTTTGAAATAGCAACCCTGACATTTCCGCCATCTTTCTTCAACGCGTATGCGCCGGTGCTCCTGTTTTTATTAAATAAAAATTATTATTTCTGTATATCTGTAATTGTGTTGAAAATTTTGTGCTTTAAAACTTCCAATGGCCACGAGTAAGTATTAATTTCTGGTATATTCTATAAATTTAACGTAATTATATGATTCCTTGTGAATACATTTCCGTTATTGTTTTGTGCCGGTGTCTGCCATTTTTATTTTTTTGGCTTGTTGTACATTGTGGGGCTACTTTGATCTACGACATGAGGTGACATTGATAGTTATCAAAACCACCCCAGGGTCTACACAAATCAAAATGTATGCATATAATATGATAATCAAATTGACCCTATATATTTTTTTTCTAGGAAATCAAGATAGTGCGTACCTATAAGAAGACTCCAGGTACTAGAAACTACCAAAACTACTCTCAAGAGACTTTAGAGGAAGCACTAGAAAAGATTACTAATGGGGATATGAGCATGAACACCGCATCAATATGTTACAAAATTCCTTACGGCACCATATACAATAAATATCTTTACGCATGCTGAAGAGGCCGCGATTTTAAAATCTGCTGCTACATGTGCTGATTGGGGTTTTCCACTCACTACATTTGATCTTCGCATGTTTTCTAAGTCGTATTTAGATAAACTAGGCCGGGTTGTTACAAGATTTACAAACACTTCATAGTGAGACTTTTAATTATGTCAGCAATTATTTTCAAATGAACAAAAAGTTATTTTAGAGGTAACACAAAACTTTCTATTTTGTCAAATAAATAATAATAAAAATATTTCATTTCAAATTTTGATTCTTATTGAAATTATGCTTAAATAATTACTCCCGCAAGCATTATCAAATTTACCCCTTTAATCAGATTCGCCCCAATAAACTTTAAAGTCATATATTTTTAAAAGTAATAATAGGAAAAATATATTTGTTTGTGTATTCGATTCCTGTTAGGGGAGACTACGATAATCCGTTAAAAAAACAAGTGCTATCAAAATAACCCCTCTTCAAGTATAGAGTTGATAGGGCTCATTTATTTTTTTTTCTCAAATATGGGAAGCGTTACGTGTTTTTTCTTTATGCCATTTTATTCTACATACCAAGTCGTCACTGCAGTATTTTTTTTATGAAACTGGTGTAAGAAACAACCGAAACCCAAGCATTTGAATTTTAAAATTAATCAAAGTAACCCCATTTTACGGTATACTAGAGGCTTCCAACGACTTCGTACGCATTTATCGTCATATCTTGGAAAAAAATCATGATATCGTTAGTATCGTAAGCCTATGTGTTATTCTGATGTGCAAGCTACAATATTGCCAAGTTTCATCAAAATCAGTGCCGTAGTTTTTGCGTGAAAAAGTAACAAACATCCATCCATCCATCCATCGGCACAAACATTGACATTTATGGAAAAAATCATGATATCGTAAATAATATATAATAGCCTTAGTATGTGTTATTCTGATGTGCGAGTTACAATATTGCTAAGTTTCATCAAAATCAGTGCAGTAGTTTTTGCATGAAAAAGTAACAAACATCCATCCATCCATCCATCATCATCGGCACAAACATTGGCATTTATAATATTAGTAGGATTTAAAATTATTAATATTACAATGTGTAGTATAGTATAATACTCGTTCGTATCTGCTGTATTCATGAAAATTTTCTGTACCTACCTATTTGTATACGTAATTTCACTTGTAGTCCACAGCATATTATATCTCATCCATATAAATCTCACATACCTAAGTACGAGTATGGCGCTATAAAATATAAGCTTAGTATAATGCGAACATACATATTATTTTTGTATTTTGCATTAAATCAGTATATTGCCAGAAAAATACTAAAATAATATAGGTAAGTTAACCGAATAAACAAAGGTTAATTAATGTAATGGCAGGTATTAAATTAAATAATGTTAATTAATCTAATAGATAGGTACTTATATGTTTTTTTTTAATGTTAATACCCACCTTGTTGGTACACTTACCTAATTGTAATATACATAGATAATTAAAGGCGTTGTGAAAGTTTAGTTATAAAAGCACTTGTCACGATACTAAAAAGCTGTGGTGCAATGCTAAATGTACTTATACTATGCCTATACCTAAATAAAATCTTGAATGAATCCCAAAAAACCCTTAACTACAATTTCTTTTGTTTGAGATATCGTGTAAAAAGCGGGGAGAGTATGAGTGAGAGTAAGCCAGCCGCCCAGCGGGCTGCGCCGCCCGCCCGCCCGGCCGGGAGCGTGACGGCAGCAGCGGGGCGCGGCGCGGGGTGCTGCGCTACCGCCATCCGCCACCCTCAAGCCGCGCTCGGCTCGGCCACTCCAGCAGACCTCGCCGCCCGGAGCGCAGGTGTCACGGGCGGTTCACAGCTGCAGTCTGTGCGAAAAACTTACTAACTAATCTTTTTGAAGTATGACAAAGCGACGACTGTCCGCGCGACCTACATCGAAAATGTAGGACCGCGCTTTGCGAAACTCGTTCGGTGAAAATTGACTTTAATATTATCACTAAGTAGAAAAGTTCATCTAAAATGTCGTTAGTTGTAAAACTAAAACGCTTCAAAGTCTTGAAATGCAAAAATGAAAAGTACGCGCGGTTGGAGTTCCGGGGTAAGTACACGTCCCCTTTAAGTTTCTTTGTAAGTAGGTACATAGAGATAGGTACAACGTTAGTTGTCGATATCATTTATTTAGAAGCTTTTGAAATAATTTTGTTGATTACAAATTTTACGTATGTTCCATTGTTGTTACGTCTTTATTATTCATGAAACGTTCATTATAATATTATTTCATTGGTACTACCTATGCTTTGTGTAGTCACATCCACCTATTCATATTTATTTAAACAGCTACTCGTTCCAAGTGAAAGCTTTTATTTTCTGCCTTACAGCTTCACATCACAATCATTATTTTCGGGTAATTGACTATACTTACTTATTATGTTTATAACTTTGATATAAAATTATTTCAAACGTGGTTTAAGTGGTAATAGAAATAGTCTTCCCGTAGTAAGTCTTTGTCTAGGCGATATTCATCCGGAAGTTGGAGAAAACCATACTGACAAACAGGGTCGAGGTCAAAATGGATTAATCTTTGTAAACTGAGACATTATCCGGGCACCTGAGTTTGTAAAACTACACGTAGCGATTATTAACATTTTGCTTAGTTATACCTTGTTCAATCTGTTGGTTCACTAGATTAATATGTCCTTTTCATCTTGTAACCTATCATGTAAAGTAGACAGGTTTTATCCCGTAATATCATAGATAATAATAAAAATGTTTGGTAGAGATCCCGGACAGCTTTATCCTACTAGTTGGATATAAACTAACACATTTCTTCGAGCATTTCGGTGTAATGTAACTTTCATGCGAATGGTACAATAGGTACAGGCAAATGCTCAGTCTCTAAAGCATTACGTCCGAATGCTCGGCGTTATGTTACAGGTAAATGCTCACAGCGAGTTTGAATTACCAACCGCGGATCGCCCGCCCTCGTAAAAAAGGCTTGACGAAATGTTACATCAATACGTTCGTCGAAATGTTACACCAATATGCTCGTTGGATTGTAGAATAGGCTGTATCAAAGAGTCAGGCGTGCTCGACGTTTTGTTCGTAGAAGGATGATACATTATACAACATTTCATAGAGCGGCTCGTTGTTCTGTTACAAGTAAATTTTGTAGTTCAAAAATGTTATGGTGGATATAGATCCACCTTAACATTTACTTAAAATCATCGCCTACTATAAGCAGGATGTTTTCTGTGAGTAATTGTCAATGTTACAAATAATGATACAAAGAAATAGACTGACCCCACTTTACATAAGCAACACACAATGACATCTGCTCCATAGAAATAGATAATATGATTACAAACAAGCACACTTGTCACACGCATGCAACGCTGTTTCACGTTGCGTGTGCATTGTACGTATTGTTGCATAGGTGGGCTAAGTATGTTTCTACCTTAACACTTTTGAAACTCAGCCACGAGTCTTCAAATTTAGGTAGGTACCTACCTACTTGGATGATGGATGGAAATGAAAGTAGATAGGATCAAATGTTTTTAGAAGTTAATAATGTAAGTAGGTAACTAGCTAACTACATACTTACATCAATCTTAATTTAATCATTTGACAAAGACAATTTTCGGGAAGTATGAGTATCATAGGTAGAAATTGAGAATTCATTTGCTATTTGCCTGTCTAATACGTTAATGTAAAATTCATGGCATTCTGTTACAAAAATGTAAATAAATTACTTATGTATATGGGTCCCGTCCTGACCTTCAGATACTTAGTTATATATTTTTTGCATAAATAAGATGAAAGGCGCTTGTCGTGCCAAAGGAAAACATACCTATTTAAATTTTCGTTTACGATGTTATGGGTGTGTGTATGTTTTACGGTTTTATTTAATCACTTATTAACATAGAGATGAAAGTTTTTAATACAATCACTATTTGTTGTCTAGGATCTACGACGACGCTACGAGTTATAACACGCGTATGAACTCGTATCGTAGAAAGAAAGGACTGAACGAAGCCGAAACAACAACAAAAAACAGAATGAATAAAGAACCTTCCTTTCTTCTTTATTATTTTAATAAATACTCATTAAAATAAGAACGCAATCTTTGTAAAAATATAAAATAAGAAACTTTCATATCGACACTTCCAAGATGCTAGCAAAGTAATATCGGTTTAAAGCATTTGAAAAGTTTTCGTAAAGGTCGAACAACCAAAGGTCATTGCAATACATCCGATACGGCAATCAAGCCATGCCGTATCACCCCGAGGACTCAAGAACCTACGTTAGGTTTCGTTCAGGTTTTGCTTATAGGGTAGATAGATACCTACCTTATTATGTACCACCAAAGTATTTAGATTGTAATGCAAAAACGAAAGTGAAATTTTACATATTTACCTGACAACAGTGTTCAACGTCTTTTCAGCCTCTTTGAAGTCGAGCTCTCTCTATTACGTAGGTATTTGAGTACCTCTACTACGTAGTTATGTTCAATTCGTTGCCAGAGCTTTTAAGCTGAATGTCGTCGCTGCCGCATTGACATATTGCCTTGTCCCTTACATTCTTTAGTTTGATTGACTGTTGTTCGTTATAAGAGAAAATATTTTATTTTATTTCATTTATCTCTGTTAAACATACATTTCCAATGCCTAAAGCGGGTTCTTATATGTATAGCTACGTCGCTGTGCGATAAAAATAGTATTGGAGTTGATGTTTAGAAAAAAAAAAAACATGTAGGTAGGTACTGCCTTGATGAAAAATATTTAATTTTCAAGTTGCCAGCACTTAGTAAACTAAAGCTGTTTTATGCTGTACCTTTATTTTTGTGGACCAACTGGAAACTGCTCTACATTAAAACACTGCGGTGTAGATGCAGCACAATATCACTAAAAATACGAGAAGCGTACTCGAATAATAAAATTAAAACTTACTTATAACAAAAAAGATGTACCTAGGTACTTAAGTTAGTAATGAAAAAACGTTTAGGTATAAACAAAAGGATACAATATTTTTCTTTCATTTATGTTAAATTATACACGTAATAGGTACCTAGTAATATACTTATTCATGTAATTCACGATATTTTTTTACTCTAATGTGATAGATTCGATTTTGTAGGAAATTTGCAGTTATGTCGGCTCAAAGTTTATGTACCAATGAACTGATATGAGTAGTGAAATAGGCAGTATTCTTTTATAGATGCGTTTATTTACCTTTAAATGCCAATTCATCCTCAAAAAGAGTCACTGAAAAAGACGCTGAAATATCTAATTTGAAAACAAAATTAAATTAGGTTAGTTGAGTTAAAATAGAACCTCGAACTCATTAATTTGCATAGCAGGACGCGAAATTAACGTGACTTGAATACAATTTGATGCACACAGCCAGCAAGTGAAAGCTTTTAAGCCGGAAAATATAACCAATTAGTCAGCTTAATGAGTTGTTTGTTTTACTAGGTTCACTCCAAACGTGCTCCAATCATACCTAGGTACGTACTACCGTAACGTAACACACCCTCTCTATGGGGATGACATTATAACGGAAGTAAAACATTCTGAAGTACAAATACTAGGTATGTAGAGCTTTTATGGGTGCTTATTAAAGAGCCATCTTTTTTTAAATAGCATTTTAAACCACTATAAATGTTAGTTGTTTTCTAACTTACTTAATCAGCGATTGTCAACAGCCACAAAATCTGGTTTTATATTTTCCCTTGTAATTTTATTTCAAACTTGAACATACTTATATTTACTTTTTTTATTAACTTGCATAGTTTAGGTTTTATAAATATCTTCTGTATCAAATAGGTAAGTAGCATAGGTACTAAAATGATTCTTTCTTTTACAAAAACATCAATCGTACTATTACTTACCACAATATTTGATATATTGCGTTCCCTTTTCGAACTGAATCTGCTCTTTGTGGGATCTTTGTCTCGAGATGGTAACCTGCGCCTTACACTTTGCCTCACGTAACTCACATACGTTATCATTATTTGTCATGTCATGTTCCATATAGAGACAACGCGGCTAATAGGTAGGTACTTTGTATGGTATGGAATGGAGGAAGGTGAATCTCGCACACAAATGGTGCCTACGCAAATCATTGATTTACTTTCCGTAATTACGTTATCAATATCCATTTAGGTACCTATTTATCACCTTTTATCATTGTTAAGGAGGTACTTAGGTACTGGTATCAACAATGCATGACTAATATTTACTCTATCTATACATGAAAGCTAAAACGGGAATCGTGTGTACCATTATAACATATTGAATAAATACAAATAATCTTTCGATCAGCTACAAAGTAATCCGCTATATTAATACGGATAATCCAAACCTTCTAAGTATTTATTGAACTAAGCTTTATTCATCTTTCTATCGATACTATCAGTCATAACTGTCATAAGCTAGTCGAGAATTTGGTAGGTATTCATGAAAAGAAGATAATGAAATAATAACTTATTATTATATTTTTTTAAATAAGTCCATTCGTTTCACGAGACAAAGCAATGTTTTTATTTTAATGCTATTTTGATTGTTTCAACCACACATTTTAGTCACGAAAGCTATGCTTTGGAGCTATGAATGACCGTGAGGCTACAGTCCACCTCCAAAGGGGTGTGGGATGACCTTCATCAAAATAGTCATTAGGTACATTATAGTACGCTCGTTTAATTAATATGATAGGTCATTCAGTGTAAAATTTTATGAAATACTTATCTAGTACGGAAGAGATTGCGTTTTCCTTTGTTTATATGTGGTGAGCGTTGTTTAATTAAATGGTCGCGGCCCCGACGGGCGGCGGCGCGGCGGCGGCGGGCGGCTCGTCATGTTATACGCTACAGGTAGAACTTGAGCCGAGTATTGTTTCTGAACCCCGTAATTACACCAATCTAAGTACATTAATTAAACAACAGGGCCTAGTTCAACCATTTCCATAGGCAAAGGAACACCAATTACCTACAGTACAAACGGTCGTATAATTATACGTAAAAGAATTTTGTCGATGTTTATTTCCTACAAAGAAAAATCGCTGTTGTCATGACTCTTGCCAGTATGTTTATTGTGATAGCTTTCTCCATTACATCGTTTTTAATTATCATAATGTACGATAACATTATACAAAAACATTTGTATTAAAAAACTCTCTTTCCGCCACATAGGTATCATTTCCATCTGACGTCTGCACGGTGATGTACGCCTCTATTTAAAACAGTGGTACTACTACATAAAGCTAATATACTTACTCGTACATCGCTTAATTTAATGTAAACTACAACACTTTGTAGCTAGCACTTACTTACAATAAAATAGTAGGTTTCGTGATTTTAATGAAATAAAATCCCCATTTAGTTCCAACTAAAAATAGTAAATAAGTTTAAACCAGTAGATCGGACCGGGCGCCGACGATTTATTGGAACATCACGAAAGCACTTACAGTTCTTGTAAAATAGTTAAGTTGGAAGGTAATCCATTATTTTCCGCAAGCCGCACACACTCCAGTAAAACAATAAATAGAACCTACTATACAGAGGAAGGAACCAACTTTACCAATAATGTGCGTTTTCTCTTCAACTACTTACCTACATTTAACAAGATGGTAAGGCTTTGTATCTGCCCTCTGCCCCTAAGTGGGGCATAGGAAAGGAGAAGAAGACTTACCAACCTAGTAATTTTCCTTTCCACCCACGAGTAATAAAAATTGCGGGTAAGCTCTTGCAGTTGCTCTCTACACAGTTATTAAATGGAGTTGCAGATAATGTAAATATAAATTTAGATCAGTATTGTGTGTTTATAAAAAAAAAGTTGTTAAGATTTTATCATCCAATAGGTGTACGTTTTTGTTTTTATAGACAGTAAATAGGTAGGTACAACAATTTAATAATAGTCATCCAATGTTTGATTTCGATATTAACTAGGTACTTATGTAGGTACATAGATACTATAATACATGAATCTACCTATCTATACTTACCTACACTTTATTACATAAGTTTATTTGGTTTCAGGAATTACCAAATACTCCTCTGTGCTGGCCGACAATGAAGAGATCATATTTGTCAATCAGGTATGTATCTTTAACGTTGGTAGATTTATAACCAAATTTTACCAAAATTCCCTTGCCGTTGGCGCATACGTAGATAAATAAATTACGTTCATAATTCAGCGGTGCGTACTTTATACAATTTCAACAGCTGGTACTACGACTCCACATAAACCTACGAGTAGGTATTTTATATAGCATTTTTTATTTTGATGCTTCTAGTCTGGTGTGAACATATTGCTTTTGCTCGTGTTGAGAGATGAAGCTTCGAGCACCTACCACCTTTCTGAATTTATTGCCATTTATTGCTCAGTTGTAGGTACGTTCCCTTTATATCTCTTGGTCGCCAGAACGATGTCATACATAAGCCGCAGGTATTAAATAGAACTGCGATGGAATTTGCAATTAATGTTTTATGAAAGTTCAATCCACCCGCCACAAACGGACACAGATTTTCCCTTTGCTGCAACTTCGTCGGTCACCTTATCAAAGGATAACTTAACTCAGCTTAAATCAAAGGCTCAACTTACCTGAGCTAACTTTCAATTCAATTATAAAATTACGGTTTGAGAGTTATAGCGATTTTGTACTTTAATACGAGTAGTTATGTTTATGTTTAGTTTAATGACGAATAATAAATATTTAGATTGTCTATTCCACACCATAAGTGATGAAAGTGTAAGATAATGACAAGAATACATTGGCATCTAAGGACTGCACTGAAAGTTGTAAGAATGGAATATTTACACTGTTCCTGTCATGTTAAAATCTTTTTAATTGAAAACTCCTTGGTTTTAAAAATCGAATACCATTTATTTATTTTAAAAAAGATTCGCGGTCTTTTCACGAGGTCTTGTCAAACTTGTTTAGTCGTTGAGAAAATGGAATTGACTCGAGAAAATTCAAGAGCGATGATTTATTATGACTTTAGAAGTGGTTTAACACAAAAACAGTGTGTTGATCGGATGCTTTCTGCATTTGGTGATGAAGCCCCATCCAAAAGCACAATTTATCGCTGGTTTGCTGAATTTCAACGTGGTCGTGTCAAGCTCGGTGATGATCCCCGTCAAGGTCGTCCAAAAACTGCAGTCACCCAAGAAAACGTTGATGCTGTGCGTAAGCTGATTGAGGAAGATCGACATGTGACATACCGCGAAATTCAGGCAACTTTAGACATTGGCATGAGTCAAATACAAATAATCTTGCATGAACAATTGGGTGTTAAAAAGTTGTTTTCCCGATGGATACCGCATTCGCTCCGTGAAGAACAAAAAGCGGCTCGCGTTACTTGGTGCGTCAGAACTCTCGAAAGATTCCACGCAGGATCCTCAAATGCTGTATACAACATCGTATCAGGTGACGAATTCTGGATGTATGCGTACGAACCCGAAACAAAAAACCAGTCACGAGTTTGGGTGTTCGAAAATGAATTAAAGCCAACAAAAATTGTTCGCTCACGGAGTGTTGCAAAAAAAATGGTGGCAACGTTTGTCTCCAAAACCGGCCATGTTGCGACTATTGCTCTTAAGGGACAAAGAACGGTTAATGCAGAATGGTATGCTAGCATTTGTTTGCCACAGGTCTTTTCTGAACTCCGTAAAGAGAACTGCAACCGCCGCATCATCCTTCATCACGACAATGCGAGTTCTCACACCGCGCACAGAACAAAAGAGTTTTTGGAGCAAGAAAATATAGAATTATTAGACCATCCGCCGTACAGCCCCGACCTAAGCCCTAATGATTTCTATACTTTCCCTAAAATAAAGAATAAATTGCGTGGTCAGAGATTTTCATCACCTGAAGAAGCTGTGGACGCCTACAAAACGGCCATTTTGGAGACCCCAACTTCCGAATGGAATGCTTGCTTCAATGATGGGTTCATCGTATGGAAAAATGTGTCAAATTTCGCGGAGAATACTTCGAAAAGCAATAAATACATTTTTAAATAGTAATGTTGTGTCATTTCCTTGATTCTCGAAATTTTCAGTGCCGCCCTCGTACTGTACCTACGTACATGTAAATTATTGTACCAAAATATCTGTGAACCGCTCTTTGCTAGGTATATTTTTCATCGATACTACCTTATCTACATGAATTAAAAGAAAATTGTAGGTAAATATAAACTAAACTCGACAAAAAAAGAAATGTTCTTAAATAAAGTAAAGCATTGTAACATCACAAAAGATGAAAATTAAATTCAGTTTGCATTCAGATTTCTGTGAATAGTTTCGTATTCGAATGGATTAAATATTACCTGCGCTTCCTTCAAGTTTGAACTTTAGTATGTAAATGCTTTATAGTTAAGTACCTTTTCAGATAGGTAGGTACAAGTAGGTAGGTACTGCCAGACCTAGGTTAGCGAATGTAGCTGTAATATTGAAAAAAGCAATTTTCAATATTACTTGTATTTACTAATTGATACATTTAAATAAGATGCATAGTAGTTGAGCTATATGTTTTGGTTAGCGCTTCGAATGGAGTCTGATGCGCGCCGCGGGCCCGGGAGAGGTGTTGACGCTTCAGCTGGTGGCGCGCGGGCGGTGGGGGGCGCAGCGCGTGCTGGGCGTCTACCGGCTCGGGCTGCAGATCCTCGTAGCTGATGGACAGCTCTCCATCACCGATACCCTCGTCGACGACCGCAACCGCGCCGTGCCTGTAAGCAACTATCTTATATACTTACCCTTAAACACGATCCCCGGTCACAAAACTTGTACAACTACATACTTACTAATAAGGGGCCTAGGTAAGATATAACTACTTATATGGGTACCTCTAAGTTTCGATTATCTTGGGCTTACTCCAACCGATGTAGACAGCTTCTCAGTAAACTTTATTGAAGTGCCAACTAAACGCGTCATACAAGCACAAACGATACCTATTTGGGATTAGGAGAATTCTACGTAACTTTGTTAAGCTGGCAGCTGTAGTTTTAGTACATTACTCTCCGCTGAAGGCAGTTTCGAATTTGATAATTCGATATCGTTACTCAAGGTAAATCAAGTTCAAATGTAGGTATTTGAAAAAAAGAAAAACTTAACTTCACCATAACGAAGTATTTAGTATCTGGTCTATACCTACTTGAATCCTGTGTCACAACCAAAGTGATCCAGCTATTCAACAAAAAAAATTATCCGTGAAAGCATCTACTTAGCCTAATGAAAGTAAGGCAACAAAGTGAAATCCAGATTTAATTTTAGAGAGTTTATACTTTGCTACGCGTACATAAGTAGGTACTAGGTAAATGAAGCTACTTGTAAATGAAGACGAAACGACAATTAAATCCAGCAAACAATCATATCATATCACTGTATGTATGTATTGTATTATATCTACGGTTTCCAATTACCAACAAGATTGTAATAAAGCTGCTTGAAATTGTTTTTTTGTCAAACAGGAAGAATACGTGTGTTGGTTAGCGTTTTATGTGTAGATAATATGTCACGGTAATTTGATAAATCTCATGAATACTAAGTATATCATGATAGGCTTAATTGGTTCATGCATGCGCTGAAACAAATTAGATTAAGGAAATATATTGACAGTATTGACAAATACATAGGTATTTGGGCAGATTATTATCTATGTATTACATTTATAGTGTATTATGTTATTGTTGACTTACCTGCAACATATAGCTGGTATGATACCTGCCAGCTAAGTACACGTAAATTTCTTCATGAAGTATTTGTGCATGATCGCTTACACAAACGAGACGCTTACTAGTACACTTAAAGGCTGTTTCAATGAAACTCGGCTCAGCGATGCAAGTGGAACTTGTGAGTGAATTCATTTTTCTCGCATAATATCAAGTTCCTAGTAAGCATTCACCGCTCTACGTTCTAGGAATTAGGTATCTATGTAATCTTATGTAGGTACAGCCACTTACACACGCACAGTAGAAACCCTGGTCTTTTGTAAAAAATATCAGATGTATTTATAAAGTAATAAAAATGTATTCGACAGATTTAAGAATATTATACCTAATTCATTTAGTTGTTATCATGTCCAACAAAATGAAAAGGAAATCAGCCAACCAATTTGATCTTGTTAAACCTTTAAGCTTCTCGAATATATAAACTTCCTTTTGTATTTTATCATTTTATGTGTTTCAAAAGAGTGATCCGTGCTACGATCTTGCCTCAAAATATTTGCTCTCTTATTTATAAGAAGGGAATGGGCGGTGAAACAAGATAAGCCACGTTTGCCATTTTGCTACACAGTACTTACGGGTACATACTTAGGTACTCAGACATGGAGTCCATTATGCACTGCATGAGGGATCTCGTACAATTAAGTTGTTACCTGGTTACACACTGCCTTTATAAAGTAATTTCGTTAGTAAATACCTATTCAGTTTAATTAAACTACTTATGTAAAGTGAACAATAATTAGTCTTCATCTTACCATCGGCACCTACTTTGAAGTTTGCCCGTGGTACTCGTGTTACTCGTATCTGGCCGGTTGTTTTCAATTCCTTTCCTCTGTCTATCTACATTGTATTGTAGTGCACAGACGCGGCGCGAGCGTGAAGCTACGTTTCAAAAAGGTAGAGTCATTCATAAGTGGCAAAATTCACAGTAGGTAGAGCGAACATACGCCCCCATCGTCCCATTTAGCACGAAGCTGCGCTCATCATGAAATATTCAACCTAACTCGAATCTCCGACGTCATTTCCTACTATCTACATATCTACCTACAGTTGTGGGTAAGTAATCAAATATTTTACGTGTGTTACCTACACGTTCTTGTAGCGGCAACAATACGATACAGGAATAATACTGACATAGCGCATTTACCTATTTGCCTGTCCCAGTATCGGAGTTATCGGAACTGCAGCAAATTGTATCGTAATAATGGTCGTTTATTGCGGAACTTCTACGATCCAATTACCTTCGTTCGTCGGACTGTGATCCTTTGATCTATTTGATTATTGTGAAGCCCTTATTTTCTAATAATTCATCAGAAAAGGGGAAAATTTTATCTACTTAACTGTTGAAAATATTGATATAAAATTGCTTTCTTTGTTTGCAATAAACGTTGCAACTTAGCTGGAAAAACTTTACTTTTACACCCAATCCGATCCGTAAATCGATCCGAAATAAATATACTTACTTATTTCAGAACCATGCACTCTCCTCGTAAAAAGTATCAAGAACAATAGTAACTTAAATTAAAAGTAGACCTTATTTATCTTTATAAGTATATATTCATAAATAGGTTGCCTATTTTTAAAGGATCATTGAATTTCTTGAAATGATGTATTGTAGTTTACAAAGCATTACATCGTGTTATGACCTGGTCAGTTTTAGAGTGCTACGTAAGTACTAGCTGTCACTTACTTATATAGGTTGCATGCAATAGAACGGTTCGCGTGAAAGATCCTCATCAGCGTTGGGTATTTAAAAGCTAGCTGCAGTCATTTATGTTTCACTGTAGATGTAAACAATAGCTACAATACAATACCTAGTACAAACCGAGTGTTCAATTCGAATAGAATTTTAACACACAGAGAGAAAATCTGAATGTAGGCAGATTCAACATGCGATGATTTAGACTAAAGTCTGCAGTTTTTATACCTACAATATTAGAATCTAATAGGCAGTCATAATCCAAACAATAAAAATACTAACATTGAAGGTATATGGGTATTCTGTACCTCTCGGTTTAATTTAACAGTCTTGGAATCTTCGACATGACTCTACATACCTACATGTAATCACAGAAATGAGAACCCTTACTTGTTGCGCTTTGTTATTAAGGCAGGCATACCTTTCTGGCAGGGTAAGTAATTCGTTCCCAGCTTGTTGCGTTGCGTGCTGGCGGCTGGCGGCTGGCAGCTGGCAGTGTGCCAGACAGTGACACACGTGTTGGGGTGGTAGAGAGCGATCAGTGCAACTGGTGTTCAATTTGAATGGACTTCACGAGCCTCCAATTGCTATTTTATGAGTTGGAACGATCACTATAATTTCATATAATGCAATTGAGAGTATTGTTAACAATTCATTTTTCTCTTTTCAATCTTTAGAAGATAGGTGGAGGATACGGCTATCTTTTTCAACGGGAGTTAGGACAATTTACGTAGGTAAATGAGTTAATTAATAAGTACTGAATTCACTACGATGTCTAAAAATATTATTCGTTCTACAAAATAAAAAGTACGCGGATTTGACTAGTTATGAAACGCTCATTCGCGTGCTATGATTAATAAAAGGGAAAGTTTCAAACAACATCGGTAGCAAGGACTGAATATTTGACGCAATTTTCTCACGAAGCTCATATTTTATGTAGCTGTAAGTAAAGTAAGTACCTACATATAAAGCAGACACGTAAAGATACTATCTTGATAGTAAAGAGGTGAGTTTTTCCTGCGATGCTTGAAACCTTTGAGCTCAGGAGAACAAAGGCTTTCCGGTAGCTTCCCGCATTTTCGTGACTGCGACTGAACTCCTGAACTTCATCCCAAAGGTGAAAATGATGCATTTTATCCTTTCATGTGTAATAAAAAACATATTTACAACACCTTGTCAATATAACTCGGTATAGGTATGGAAGCAGGCAGCTCGTGCAAAAGTGGATACGCAATAAGTTTGTAGAATATTGCATGTTTGTACGTACAACAAAATGAACCCATCACATTTAGACACACTCACAGTAAATATTTCATTTACATTTCCTACACAGTACTCAAATGTTTATGTGTAACAACCGCTAAGCTGGGAACTAATCATGTTCCCAAATACCTACGTATCCATTCGAGTATTAACTTCGTCAGCGTCTTGACGTCAATACTAAGTAATACTAATAATAATACTTACTAAGTAGGCTTAGCAATTACTTATACTTAGCTATTTTCCAGGTACCTATTAGTAAAACCCTGTTGATGATCCGTCCACCCTGCATGGAGTAATTGTGATCAATAGATTATTATCAATTGTTTTTGTCCTTCTGCTAGACAAAGGCCTCAATTACTTCCAATTCCAATTCTCTCTGCTGTCACATTTAATGGGTGTTCATCTCTCTCCTACATAGGCACTTATACAGACATCAACTTAGTTCCTATTGTAGTATAACTTTTGGTGTACGTAGTGTTCTGTTTTTGGTCTACTTCAAGTTAAGGGAAGAAAAGGTCTATTGTTAAATTGTAGCCTAGTCGCTTCGTCCATAAAGCAACTTTATCTAATCTAACCTGATTTGGTTTGGCGTGTACCATCATGTACCTATTGTTGTTTGTACGTATGTATGAATTCTATATTCGGAATGTGATTCCAGTCGTATATCTATAATAGGGGTATACGTGTTGGGACGATAACATGTCACCTTCTCTTTTACATTTACATACGTTTCCGTGGATACAATAAACTGCTGCCTACGCGTTCTCACTATATACGTAAATGTAAGGAACGCTGTGATCTGGAACTACGTAGTACTGAGGTGGATTGAGGCATTCTCTATTCTCGCTCGGATGTGTGTATAGGTAATAGACAAATCAATTGTCTTTTGTCTGAAAAATATGTACCTACCTAGGTATTTGTCGAAATATGAAAAAACTAAATTGCAAACCAAGTCAACCGGACTGGATTCGTTTGAATATTTTATAATATTTTTTGCAACCTTTGTGTGTTTCGACTGTTTTCACAGAATCGATAGAAAC
The DNA here is from genome assembly GCA_947563765.1 of Anarsia innoxiella. Taxonomy (NCBI): domain Eukaryota; kingdom Metazoa; phylum Arthropoda; class Insecta; order Lepidoptera; family Gelechiidae; genus Anarsia; species Anarsia innoxiella. The sequence goes on from OX387390.1 coordinate 8,884,221, forward strand.
CGTTCAGTCTATTACGAGCTTTACAATAAAGCCTTTAATAACCAATCTAGTCGCTTGTATTTACTTTCAATTATTTTTATAAAACAACTATTCTTTTTTGGGAAACATAAATTCATATTGAATGTTAATAATCAATATCTTGCGCAGCTAGCGCCAGGGAGATACCTACCTACCTACAAGTACCAGCTCAGTGGGAATGTAAATGTGGACCTCCGCTAAAAAAGAAACAGCATTATCCTTATTTACCTTATCCTTCATAAATAATCATTGCAGACAATTTAATTTTAGCTATATTTGGTAAACCAATAAGTAGGTATGACTTTACCGATATGATCAAAAGTGTAGGTATCCTACTTACCTGCCTGCGTTTCCATACTACCTACTTACATACTTAAATGTAGAATATGAAGATATCTATAGCTTACATAGAATCTAAGAGAGCTTACAGGAATCCTAGTAATCCTACCCTTATTGCTTTTTGAGAATAGAAAATTCATAGAAAGGTATTGCTACGAGTACCTACCTAAGTACTTATTGGATTTTGTTAAAAGATCTGTAAGTACACCTCTTTCTTATTCTTACCTAAAAGACTTTTTTATAAAATAGAGAAATATTTTAAAATAGGCTAAAAGCAAGTTGAATTGCCTCAGCGGTTCGACATTTAATAAGCAACAAATCCGCTGATTCCATCGCTTACCTTACCGCGGTTGGCGTTTTTTAAATATCCGAGATTGCAGCGCGGCGGCGGTGGCAATTATTATTTAGTACAGTTTATCTCTGACGGCGGCGGCGGTTCAGCTACTAATGCGTAAAAGCCTTAAAAGTCCTTTAATTCGATGCGATGTTAGAAAAAATAGCAAATTATTTTCCGTAAATGCATGAAGAGAATACCTACTGAAACATTTAGAATTCTGAGCCAAAACAATTTGTTAAAACATTGAATTACGAAACAATGAAGGTTTGAGTAGATATAGGAGTATATTGTATTATATAGATAGATAGGTATGTACGTAGGTACGGGAATGTTCCCCACGGCGGCGACGGCGGCGGCGCGGACACGGCCACGACCCGCGCCCGTGCCATCCTTACATTAAAATTTCATTACACAGCTTTTACTTATTTGCTAACCTCAAACAAATATTTTCTTGGGGAAATAATCATCTGACATCCCTTATTACATACCAATTTTAAAAAATCTTTATTAATTTGTAGGCAAATAGAGGTGAGTTAGTACTTATACTTAAGTATCTACCTAGTTCGTTGCCCAATTTATCGCCAATTTAAGAATATTACCTACCTATGAATTGAAATCTGAAAACTGCCATAAGTTACAGTTTGACTTTTGACGCTGCTTTATAAGCAGCGTCATATCATAACCACATATTAGGGATAGTACTAGGTCATAATCATAACCATAATCGCAATTGATTCATAATATAATTGAGTTGGTTATGTTTTTACAAAACTTGAAATCGCAGAGGTACTAATCACGCTTTTACAAAAAAGTCCTTAGTATAGAATGCAAATTTATATCTGTGCTCTAGGAGCGAAAAAATAGGATTTAAAAGTTCATTGAGGGGTAGAATTTTATTAAAAGATAACCTATGCAAAAAACAAGCACAAGTACCTACCTACTTCAGAATTTGCCGCCCGTTTTCCAACTCAGCCTTTTGGTAAATCCGCCACCATCTCTAAGGGACTACTTAAATTTTGTAGCTCCATTTGTAACGCCAATTTAGATGTTTTTTACGGACAATATCTACTCAAACATCAATTCTCTTTTACTGTTTGATCATTCCTCAAGATAACAAAATGTTTCCTCGTTACAAAACCTTTATTTACTTCCTATTGATTGCAAAAATAAAGGAAAAGTCCGTACAATAGAGAAAAACCTGACATTGACTGACATCCTATGTATAAGCGATGTAATAAAAGAGTAGGTAAATTAAAAAGACGACAATACTAAATTGGTACGTACGTACTCTTGAAAAAGGTTGAAGGTATCTAAAATCTGGAACAGTTGATAGCTCAGGTGAGTAACCTACCTGCGAGCTATCCTACCAAACAATACCTGCAAGAGATCTCAGAGTGCAATCGGATAAAACTTCGCAAGTGAGCTAATCTGTTTGCTGCCATCTCACTGGAGATCTACCGGCATTAGTGTCTAGAAATCTCTTACGATACGATACCTACATCAGTAGTTTTAGGGTGAGGTAAATAGAATTAAAGCAATAAGAAGGCAAGCTTTGAATTAAATACATTACGTAACACGCAATCCACGCATTCTACTCTAACCCTAACGTATAAGTGGGTACTAATTTTGAATTTGGTTCGTTCCACAGTTTTCACTCATTTCCGAGTAACAGGATATACTCAATGTTTTTTCATTATAACGTTTACGATAACAACGGCATTAATAAAAACCCTATTTCTATTTATATCATGTATTCACTGCACCAATTATAATAATCCACAAAAATATTATGAAAAAATAACGAGCTGAAAGAAACTCCGCGATTTTAATTCGTTTTTGCTCCGTCAGTGCAGGTACTGTGGCAGGCAGTAAAAGTGGTGATTGTTACATTAGTCTCGTATGTCGGCGGCGGCTATCCCGCTACGTAGTGGAGTTTAGGCCGAGTCGCACTGAATTTTAATGATGATAAGCTCTGGGTGGCTGGAAACCCACTGACCTACTTTTACAATATATGTATGTGAGACTCACCGCATACTAACAGCTCAATCTGATATCAAACAGTTAAAGATACTGAGCTCGCCATAAGTCTCAGATTTCTAATCACTTTATATTATGTAGTCCCGCAATTAAATCTACCTAAATCTTCTTTTCGTGTTTTATGTTTTAGCTTCACTGCCCTGTTAATTTATCTACGGATTCATGCGTAATGTTAAACGTTATATAAGTAAGTAAATGTTATTGATTGACAGAAAAATAATACCGTTGTTTAGGCAAACATTGATGTATAATTCATGTGTAGGTACTGTATTATTTACACAAGGTTACGGAGGTTTGGTCAGCGTCCGTTTCAGGCGTTTCATTCAATATGTACTAACATTGTGGGTGCAGACAGTCTGAAATGAACGTGTTACAATTATTGTGGCTTACCTTGTTTTATTACGTTGCGTTGACATAACTTGAATTATATAGGTAGGTAGAAAAAGTACAAAAATAAGCACCTCTAGTGCAGTTTGCAGAAAGATTTGTGCGTTCCAATTTACCAGAGTCCGCCAGAAGAGTTAGGAGTTATTATTGGCCATCTTTCGTATGATTACACGAACGTTTAAGATGGAAATATTGTTTAATATTTCGAAGTGTGCTGATGGACGTACGAGAACCTACATACTTATCTACATCGTAAACAATAATACTTTACATTTAGTACAATGAACCCTTTGCAACTTATTATGTTCTTACGTACCTCCCTAGTATATGTATTTAGATAAAATGACTCGACCTGCCACATACCTGAATACCATATGGCCGCCTCAATTACTCCTTATGATGAGAATGTTTTAACAGGTGTTTGTGGATATGGACGTATTCTATACGCCGCCGGCACCTGCAACTACGAGTGGCGTGCTCTCGGACGAGGCAGCGTGTCGCAGCGAGGCGACGTCGTTGCGCGGCGGGGGCTCTGGCCAGCCATCCGTGCACGGCTCCACTCCAGCGTCTATGCACAGCTCTGCCGCGCCATCCGACGCCGACGACGACAACGCCCTCGAAGATCTGGAGAGAAACATCGCGACCTTGGAACGTTCGCTGCAAAACAGAGATACTATTATTGATGTCGAATCTGGAGAAGAATCTCGAACACGGAAATTGAAGATCGCTGGCAAACGATTGCTCAGGTAAGTAAAATAGCATTGTTTTTCATTTACCTTCAAGATGTTCAACTCAGTTACACGACTTTTATTTGTTTCATGAAATAGGCGCGGTTTCTCGATGGGAACTGAAAAGGTTGTGACAATTTCGGAACGAGAGCATAAAAGGCACTCGACGTTTAAAAACATGAAAAGTTTGATTCGTCTGGGAAAGACTAGACCCCGTGATAGCAGTGGTGACGAGGAGCAGGGTTTACTCGACGTGCCTGGCCCGTCTACCGAGCTCATTCGACGTGCCAGCCAAACATCCATCTCTTCAGATGAAATGTTGGTAGACACTCGCTCTCCCAACGAAACGCCCAAACTGAAAAATAGGTAAATATTCACGTCGAATCCACTTATACAAGTACTGAAAAAAAAAACGGCCAAGTGCGAGTCGGACCCGCGCATGAAGGGTTCCGTTCTATCAGGTTATATTACATATTTGTTGCAATGGAGATGTAGATGGAGAATGGAGATGCAGCCTGGTGACAGACGGACGGACGGACAGCCGAGTCTCAGTATTAAGGTCCCGTTTTCACCCTTTAGTAGGTAACCCTAAAAAATGAACATCTGTTTATTGTATTGGTTTCATGGTGATAATTGTTTGCAGACGGAGTGCTTTGGACACGACGGGCGGTCCATCGGCTCTAAAGGCGGCTGACTTCCAGGTGTGCGTAACGGTTATCGAGGCCCGGCAGTTAGCTGGTCTTAACATGGACCCAGTAGTCTGCGTTCAGATCGGAGACATGCGCAAATACACCAGTGTCAAGGAAAGCACTAACTGTCCCTACTACAATGAGGTAAATAACATAATTACTTATACAGTAGTTTAATTTTAAAAACCAGTAAAAGAATTTTTAGTTTTCTTTTGTTATAACTAGGTATAATTAGATCACTCATTTTTGAGACTAACCGTCCCAAATTTTAAGTTATATCTTTTATTGTTCCCAGTACTTTGTGTTCGACTTCCATATGCCGCCAATAATGCTGTTTGACAAGATCATAACGTTATCGGTGAGTTTTACTTATTTTTGCTCCTAATTCCTCTGGTATAAGCGTGACTAGATATATCGTCTCTGATATATAAAACATAAATCTTTAAATTGAAGCTAAGAGCGACTGAGTTTGTCCCTTTGCGATTGTCAAAATGTGGTGGAAACCACAATCAGATGTGTTAAGAAGTTGTGGACTTTAGTAATGTTCTTATTCAACAAAGAAATTCCTGATTGCTTGATTAATCCTGCAGGAATCGTGCGAATGTTTTAATTCAGAAATGTATTTTTTTGGATGAGTACCTATTGTTCCTCATTTTGCGATGGTTGCATCGCTGTGGTACTCGATCGCACTGTGTTCTGTCGCAGGTGCTGCAGTCGCGCAATATCCTCCGCGCCAACAAGCTGCTCGGTAACTTTAAGCTGGACGTGGCCACGGTCTGGAGTCAACCCGGTACCTACCAACGTCTTTTATTCTAAAGCATTTTCTGTCATTACCGCGCGCCTCTTCTTTTCTACATTTTCTTATTACCTACTTACTTACTACACATTAAAAATAAAATTTTCTGAATTTTGCACAAACAGAAATACCTACTTACATAATAATTAACTAGCTCTACCTACTTATTATATCATTTATATTTATTTTAGTTTTAATACGATTAGCTTCTCTTTCAGTGGGTAGGTACTTAGATACGCATCCAAAGCCATTAATAAGATTCTTTAGATCAGTTATCAGATCTTAAGACTTAGATTACGTGTATGGCGTATCAGGTATCTACTTAGAAACAATTAACTGATTTCAGGACCAACCAGACATTGTTTTTTCGCCTCAGGCTTGTATGCTCCGAGAGCTTCTAATACTTTATTGTAGGTTGTAAAAACGCTGTAAACAACAGGGCAATAAGTGTAGTCTCCTATGCGTCTTTGGTAAAACTACTTCATTTTATTTGGCCTTTACATTTGAAGTGTTAAACTTAATTTATCAAAGGAGACAGCAGCGATACAGCTTAGCTTTATATTTATTATATCTTTACGATGCATGTTTCGTTTGTTATTTGTGCACTATCTTTATGTACTACGTTCACGCTATTTCAGAGTCCTGAGTGCGGATGTGTCGCGGCTTCATCCCGTCATACTTGTTTAGGTGATAAGTATTACATGGTTTGACTACACGCTTTGGTCTTGTGATACGCTTCTTTAGTGTTTTCTCCAGAACCATTCGAGGATATTTTTACCATTATTGCTTTGATGCTTCGATACTAAACAAAATGTCATTGCCTAAAGAATTCCTTAAAACTTCACGGAATTGGGCTCAGCAAAGATTCATAAAGCTACCCGTCATCGTATACATGATATGCCTACCTTTAATTCATTTTACCACACTACACATCCAAAACTATCCATTTTAATTAGTTAATAATAGATAAGTGGTATATTCATCAAATCAATCTGTGTAAATGACGAAGATTCGCAAATTTACTCAAAATTACTTTTACGTAAAAATGTTGTCACTTACCTATGTCCGGTGATAAAATACGTGTAGGTAGATATGTTATTGCAATAGTATTTATATATAGTTGTTAGCGTGAATGAATAATACAGTAATTACCTACTTAATTTTGTCACTTGAGCTTGGTCCAACTTTTTCAATTAGTAACTAACTTTGTATTGTATGAATAATATTTACAAACTTTTTACGTATTGGCTTAGTTAATCAAAAATAGCTAGTTATTCACTTTGCAACAGCTGAGCTTCAATATTACGCATAGCGAAATCCGAGACTACTGTCATATTGAAACGATGGTGGAGTTTATTAAATAAATAAAATATATATTTAACGCTGGCGAATATTGTGGCGAAGTTATTGCATTGCGAATTTGGTATTGGAATATAAGTAGGCCACTGGTATATCGTACCTCAATAAAAGGTACCTACTTTCAATTTTGTAATATAATTTTGATGAATTGTCCACAGATCGTCAGTTTTACCACAAGTGGGCTCTGCTTACTGACCCAGACGATGTGGCAGCCGGAGCCAAAGGTTACTTGAAGTGCGACATCAGTGTTATTGGAAAAGGTGACACGATAAAGATCCCGCCAAAGAGTGAGAAAGACGAAGACGATATTGAAGCGTAAGTTAATCTTGATCTAGAAAAGTACAGGGTATTCGCAATTTCAGAGAGGTTGAACTCGATTTGTTTTATTTAGTCCAATAACATTGGCAACTTCATAACAATTTAAATAAAATAGGCTTCGATTTTATTTAAATTGTTGCAGTTTGGAATAACATAATATTGTGTACCTACTAACGAGTAGATTTAGTAAGTTAATTCTAGTAAGTTAATTTATAAGTCTACTTAAAATATTTTTTTAGATTATGTAGGTAGTTATTTGATTAAGGAAATGTAAAACCGCCTAATTTGTGACTTAAAAAGGAATACCTTTTAGAATCCGTTTTGTAGTAGATAGGATTGCGCCGCGCTCGCCACATTCAGAGTCCGGAAACTTTATCCAAACTCACTCAAACTTGTACGTACTAATAAGTGGCTATATCTCCGTTCAGAGAGTTGGACTTAAAAGGATCCGGCTTCTGAATTATTACTTATTATTATTACACCAAAATTTATCTTCATTTGATAATCATGCCTTTGAACTGACTTAACATTTCATCACGTACCTAATGGGATTAAAACAAAATCTAATTTCGTATCAACGATCTTATTAATGTAAGATGCAATTAGCGTGTTCAGTTAATATACGAAATATGTTTCTCTGTTTCTACTTTACCATTCAATAATATGATGTGGTGAGCCCGAAACAAATAAAGTAGATATATGGTACCTACCTGCCTAGATTTGAACGAAATACCTATTTATATATTTAACTAGCTGTCCCTGCGAACTTCGTCCCGCCTTAGAATGAACTTTATTGTGTAGGAATAAAGTTCAAATTGACTCTACATTTTAGTAAGAAAACATTTGTATGGGAAAAAGAAAAGGTCTGTTTTAGGGCTTTCCCGGCAATTATTCGAATTTTTCTCACCGTAAGAACCATCCTTGGACTTCAATGAACATTTAAAAAAAAGAATTAGCGAAATCGGTCCAGCTGTTCAGGCGTGATGCCGTGACAACGGAAAACGGGTTTCATTTTTATATATATAGATAGATAGATTCAAACACCTATTTAGGTATGTGTACTTATTTCAAGGCTTCAGAATATTCTGCGCAAACCGTAATAATGCGAATAGGTGCTTACCTACACTTTTACGATTTGACCGAGATTGTTTAGGTATTCTCAGGGCCGCCTGGTCACTCTCGGGGGAACAAAGCTCCTAAAACTATTTCCCTATTGTTTTCACCCTCCATCCTCACAAATATTATTACTTATACTTATGATGTTTTGTTTTGGAATATTTTATTTATTGAATAACTTCAAAGGCGTTGGGTAGTTTCTTCACGTTGGTTGTTACGAAATTTAAATACCTACTTACTATCCAAATAAAAAATGTATTGCACCCTTGTTTCTTCTTAAGTGATTGTTTAGATACTACTTACCTATACTACCTAAATAAAAAAATAACAATAATTAAAAAAATAAATATAATTTACATATTTAGGTATTTGCTTACTTACGTTAACGTTAAGTTGTACAAGACTGCTACCTAAGATCGTACTTATTATTAGGCAGTTATGTAACAATCCCATATTGAATGATTAGCTAGTTAAGTTAATGATTGGCATTCTGTGGTAGCAACCTGCTTCTCCCCGACGGCGTCCCTATCGAACGCCAGCGCGCCAAATTCATAGTAAAGATATATCGCGCCGACGGCCTGCCCAAAATGAACTACTCCATCTTGGCTAACGTGAAGCGTGCCTTCACAGGCGAGAGTCAAGACCTCGTTGACCCTTATGTACAAGTGTGCTTCGCTGGCATGACCGTGAGTATTCTTCCTATTCACACTAATTAAGTCACATCCGATACGCTAACTATGCGTTGCTTTTTGTTATTGCGTACAGAGATAACTGCTGGGCACTTTGATGAAATGACAATAATATTTAAGTTTGATTTTATAATAAATAAGTAGATCTAAGTACCTACATAAAACGACACTTCTTTCAGGGCTGTACTTCAGTCAAGAAGAATAACTACACGCCAGTATGGAATGAGCAGATAGTATTTTCAGAAATGTTTCCACCGCTTTGCCAGCGCATTAAAATTCAACTGCGGGACAATGATCCTGTTCACCCCAACGTCATCGGGACTCATTTTATCGATCTCAAGACGATTTCCAATGACGGCGAGAAAGGTATCTACCTCTCGTAACGTGATAGGTAATTAACTTTGGATAACTCTACCACATTTCTTTTCCAGGATTTCTCCCGACATTCGGCCCGGCCTACATTCACTTGTACGGCTCCACACGCGACTACAGCTTAATAGATCAGCATGCTAGTCTCAACATGGGAATGGGAGAGGGGGTGGCGTACAGAGCGAGGTAATATTTTAAGGAACTAAACTTGTCCTCTCCGAGTTGACACTCTTACTAAATGTACTTTATACTTTATATATAATATATTATAAATGCATGGTATTAAAGGTACTAACTGCAACTACATACTGACGTGTCTTGATTTACTTGCAGGATACTAATTTCAATCCGGACTGAAATCACCGACAGCGTGGAGTGTCCCGCTTCTGATGTGGAAATCGAACCAGTACCTCCAATCATTGATTTCAATTTCGGTAAAAATGAGGAATTCTTTTTGTTCGCGAGCGTATTTGATGCAAACATGATTGACAAACGTCTGACTGATAAGCCACTGCAATTTGAACTTAGTATAGGCAATGCAGGCAATACTCTTGATGGACACAACGAATCACTCAAACGACCGCAAGATTTAGACACCGAAGAGCTAGGTACGTAATTCACTGGCTTCATTTAGAATAGAAACCATGTGAATTACCTTATACGTTTATTGTATTCTCTTCAGATGAGCTAAGTGCAGACATTGGATACTGGCAAAGCATAACGCAAGCTACGAAAGCAGCCTCAAATGATAAGAACTATTATTACCTGCCGTATTGGGATCATAAACAATGCATGCACGTACGCAGCATATGGCCGGACCATCGCAGGCGAATGTATAACTCCAATTTGATTGCTAAAATCATAGAGAGATATGTGAGTATGTCTGCTTAGTTATCGTTTGAGTGATATTACCCGACCAGCCCCAGATATTGACCTAGCGTTTATAAACATTTGACTCTCATAATCAATGAATCTCCAATTTCAGGAAGAAGCACTATCTGATGTGCAATTAGCAATAGAAACAGACGTTGGCACAGACTGTGTGCTATCTCTAAAAAATGCTTTGGAATCTGTGAGCACCTCATGCGCAGCCTACGTGCGACATATGAACAATGCTCCTCCTATCGGAAATACAAAACTAGACAGGGAACGGCAGAAAATGTGCATTTACGAAATCGTAAGTCATTTAACCTTATGGGTTAAACGGGATAATGTAAAACTCTAAAACATTGCAGGAGATCCTGTCTAAGAAGGTACCTAGTTAAGATATTAAATTCAATCGTCGTAACTTTATAAATTATGAAAGTAATTTTTACAGGATCAGATAAGCACGATGTCGAAGAGTCTCAAAGCACTCATCACCAAGCACTCTATAAAAGACCGGCTGCGTACTGCATACACATATTTAAACAAACTGAAACAACTGTGTGAAGATGTAAGTAATAACTAATGCGACAAAATAAAGTGGTATCCCATCGTACAACTTGAATTTTCTTGAATTTTCTTATCTATCCCGATGAGATGACAAATAACATTTAGGTACACAAAGATCCGACAGAAAACATAGGTCCTTATTATCAGTCCAAGTCTGATACCTCATTAGGTACAATTTCATAATAGTGGTAGTGTTATACTTACACAATGGGAATCGAACACACCACGGTGAATCACATGATTGTTTCATATAAGCTTATTAAATTAATTATTCCAAATATTAAATTGTTTTAAGGCTCAACACGCAATGCCTGACATATTCATCTGGATGATAAGTAATGGGAAACGCTTGGCGTATCAAAGAATTCCAGCGAGAGACATTATTTATTCAAATTATGCTGATGAGTGTGGAAAGTTTTGTGGGAAAATGCAAACTTTGTTCATGAAGGTAAGATAAATGTGATCAGGCTAATTAACCTATGTAGAGCTAGATATACTTACCTAGTATTATCTAATTAACTTTTGAACGTTTCCAGTGGCCAGGGAAAAAAGCATCTACTCCAAGTGGATGGTGTATACCAGCTAAAATAAGTGTATATATATGGCTAGGAGTTTTGCAAGATAAAAAACATTACATAGACGGGTTACCACAGGGCTATGAACTCAGTTCAGAATTGAGAAATGCTGACAAACTCAGATCAAATGCACCATCAGCTATCTTCTACGCCGAGAAACATGTAAGTGTATTTAGTTCTTATAATAGTATATTTAGTTCTTATAATAGTAATCTTACCCGATTCTTTATAACATTTTTTCTTTTTACAGACTTTTCAATTACGAGCTTACCTATATCAAGCGAGATCATTGATTGGATCCGACTCATCGGGTTTATCAGATCCATTTGCTAGGGTTGTCATTGGTGAGAGTAGTGCGACTACGCAGGTAATCGACGAAACTTTGAGTCCTACTTGGGACGAGCTGCTGGTATTCGACGACGTTCTTCTATACAGTACAATCGACCAAATAAAATCAGAACCACCTACCATCGTTATAGAAATATTTGATCAAGACAAAGTAGGAAAATCCGAATTCATTGGACGTACTCTGGCGAAACCTCACGTAAAAGCCTTTGAAGACACATACGAACGGCCACAGTTTCCACCGTCATTAGAATGGCATGAAATTAGGCGAGGTGATGACAGTGCCGGTGAACTTTTAGCTACATTCGAGTTGCTTGAAATTCCAGCTAAACAAGATTTATCAATATTACCTGAACTGCCCACACCAAGAGAAAGCAATGGAAAAGCTCCCGTTGACGCCAACAAAGGTCCGATACTTCCAGTTCCAAGAGGAATAAGACCTACTCTATCGAAGTACCGAATCGAAGTACTGTTTTGGGGATTAAGAGATTTAAAACGTGTACATCTGTTGACTGTTGATAAACCTAGAGTTGATATCGAATGTGCAGGTAACATCTTATATTCATCCGTAATACAAAATGCGAAACGTAACCCAAATTTTACGAACCCAGTAAAATTTGTTGACGTGGAACTACCCGACCAAGACTTATACAGACCTCCGTTAACGATTCGGGTACTTGATTGCCGAAGTTTCGGTCGAATAACTCTTGTCGGTACTCATACAATAAATTCAATTCATAAATATATTTACACTCCGATGAGCAAAAGGGACAGGGAAATCGAAGAAAGAAAAAAGTCCTTGATTCAGCTTCAAAACGTAGATTTGAGAGCAAATTGTATTGTCCAAGATGATATATTCACTATCGAAAATGAAAAGGAAAATTGTCCTCTTCTAACTCGTGATGGACGAGCCACTGTTTCCTACGGCTCCGGGGTAAAACAACCGATGCGCAAGAAAATAACAAAGCGCGAATCTATGAAGAAAAGAAAAGCCAGCACTGACTCAATATTAGATGAAGATGAGAGAAGTAAAGATTGGTGGACCAAATATTTTGCATCTGTAGAATCTATGATCGAAGAGGAAAAAGAAGCAAAAAAGGAAAGGCAGGGTTTCCTTCAAGCTACTCAGATGACGTACGTTGATGAGACTCGGTCTCCGCGGGAAGAAGTTCATTCGCCGAGACCCGATAGGGACCGTACAAAGCGCCGCCAACCACATTCACCGAAATCAGCCAAAATGAGTCCAACGATTCCAAAAAAGAATGAAATTCCAAGTTCAGCGTTAACTAAAGTAAGTCAGCCAATTTAAGGAAGTTCCTATCTATAACCTAGAATTAGAGATTAAAGTAATACAGGAAATATGCTCAATTTTTTCTGCAGAGGTATTTATCATATCAAAATATTTCAGATATACCCACATGAACTCGAAGCCGTTTCCGAATACGACGAGTTCAAGGAATGGTTACAATCGTTTGAATTGTACAGAGGAAAGAAGACTGGTGATGACTCAGAAGATGAAAATCGAGTTGTCGGCATTTTTAAGGTAGCATCTTTAATTATTATGTAAAGTCGCTTTCGAATCGGTAATCAAGAGAAAAATACCTACCCTATTTTTTTCTTAGTTACGAAAATAAAACGTATTGTTTCAGGGCGCTTTAAAAGTTTACAAATGGCCTCTACCAAAAGGGATCGACGACCACACCGTAATGGGATTCGATCCAAATTACGGCTTCTTTCAAGGTGTTCCCAACAATGACCCCATTCACGTGTTAGTAAGGGTGTACATTGTGAAGGCCACCGATTTACACCCGATGGACTTAAATGGAAAAGCGGATCCCTACATTGTGTTACATTTAGGATCCAAAAGAATAAGTGATAAAGAAAACTATGTGTCCAAACAACTAAACCCAGTTTTCGGTAAATGCTTCGAAATAGAAGCCACTTTTCCTCAAGACTCGATGCTGACGATACAAGTGTTGGACTGGGATCTGTTGGGCTCTGACGATCTAATCGGGGAGACAAAGATTGACTTAGAAAATCGCTTTTACAGTCGACATAGAGCAACGTGTGGACTGCCAATGAAATATGAAGAGTAAGAAAAAATATATTTGTCTCCTTTCATTTTTGGAAATGACCTGATGATATGATGTTAATGAAATTTCTTTTCATGCAGACAAGGATACAATAGATGGCGTGATGCAATGAAACCAACACAAATATTGGCCAAGCTATGCAAAGATGGAAAGTTGGATCCACCGGTATACGAATACGGAAAAGTGAAAATAGGTCGTACTGTTTTCAATATGCCAATGGAAGACACGGAGTTATTTTCAAACCCGGACTTGATTGAAGAGCAGATGGCTCTAATAGTGCTCCGTCGCTGGCAGGAGGTGCCGCGCGTAGGCACCAAGCTCGTCACTGAGCATGTCGAAACCAGACCGCTCTACAACCCCAGTAAACCAGGCAGGTACCCAAATAACAGAGTTTATCAGGAAATGTGTATGACAGTTGTACCAGCAATGTACTAAAGACTAATAATAGCCTAACCTAAGAACCCATATCTGCAACCAACAAATTTATTAAGTAGGTGCCCAATAGCTGCCAAAGGAACCACGATCCAGGTTTCATGTTTGGGGATCCTTCTTACCTATGTTGGGTATACACACAGGGAAGAACTTTCTTCCTTCCGAATGAATGGAAGGTCTGCCTCTCATGGGCTTTGGCTATAACTAATGCCATTTTTTGCACTTTCAAGCTAAGCATGACATAAACGCAGTAATCTAAGCATTTATAATGAATACATATTAGTGATTCGTTTTTTTTAAATAGGTATAGAGCAAGGAAGATTAGAAATGTGGGTCGATATGTTTCCCATGGATATGCCACTACCAGGACCGCCTTTAGACATATCTGCCCGTAAACCAAAATCCTACGAAATGCGCGTCATTATATGGAATACTGACGATGTCGTTTTGGAAGACGATGCTTTCTTTACTGGTGAAAAGATGTCCGATATTTATGTGAAAGGGTAAGTTATAGGAAGACTATCTACTACTAGACCATTGATCTCAAAGTGAACCACGTAAGTAATACAATTTAAATTAAGTTCGAAGAAAGTAGGTACTATAATAAGTAAGTATTCAATACAAGTTTCTTCAAGAACGATTAAATGGACCTTGTCTGTTTGATCGGTATAATAAAAAACTATCTTTTTTATTTACCAGATGGGTTAAAGGACCAGATGACTGCCAATGCACAGACATACACTACAGATCTCTAACGGGCGAAGGAAATTTCAATTGGCGCTTCATATATCCCTTTGATTATCTAGAAGCGGAAGAACGTATCGTAATATCACGGAAAGAGTCTGTGTTTTCGTGGGATGAAACAGAATGTAAAATGCCCGCGCGTCTCGAACTCCAGGTGTGGGATGCCGATCATTTCTCAGCTGATGATTTTTTGGGTAAGTCTCTGCCAATAAATAAGTAGGTACAACTTACCGCCTTAGTAGGTACAACGTTTGGAAAGTGGTCACCATACCAGTAACTTACAAAACATAATAAGTAGTAACTTAAAACCGTGTTAAATTTTAGGTGCAATTACACTGGACCTAAACAGATTTCCACGGGGCGCAAAATCATCAAAACTGTGTACCCTGGACATGCTACAGAACGATGGCACTGTACCCATGGTCAATATATTCAAGCAAAAACGCGTTAAAGGATGGTGGCCTTTCTACATTAAAAGGGACACCGAGGAAATGGAGTTGACGGGCAAAGTGGAGGCCGAGATACATCTCCTCACGAAGGAGGAAGCTGAGAAAGTGCCGGCTGGACTCGGGCGAAACGAACCGGACCCCTTGGATAAACCTAAGTATGTATAAAACTCTACCTGTAAAGCAGGAAAAAAAGCAAGAAAATAACTAATAGAAAAACTTACCTACTTTACAGCCGTCCGGATGCATCTTTCATGTGGTTCTTGAATCCGCTGAAATCCATACGTTACATCATCTGGCACAACTACAAGTGGACGATTTTGAAAGCAACTGTTATAATCCTCGTGGCGCTGATGTTCTTGTTACTTATCTACGCTGTTCCTGGATACTCAGTTAAAAAATTGCTTGGAGCTTAAGCGGTCGGATTTTTAGGGCTAGGCAGCTAAAAAGACATGCCCATATGAAGTTTCAAAGTCATAATAATATTACTAGTCTAAGTAAGTGTATCTATTGTTCCCATCTATAATAATTCATTAGATCATAGATGTTCACCTATCTACGTAGGTACTCTTAAAATTGTAAAAGAAAATCAATGTCTTCTATTATTTTCCATTTGATAATGTGATAAATGCTACTACTTAGTAGTTTCATCCAAATTAAGTTCTCCATTTTCAATGTTATTGAGCAAAGGTTTACGATTTCATTTAACAAGGGCAAATTAAGTACCTAATAAGTACCTGCCTAAACGTTTTCTATCTCTGTAATGATAGATAATAAATATAATATATTTTAATGTACGTATCGAATCGATCTATATCTATCAATAAATAATTTTCACTTTTAATCATTAGTGTGCAAGTTATGCCCGTAGACACAGTACTTGCCTATTAATTGTCTAATTTTTTCAGTAACTTCCTAAGTATTTTACTTACATCGTCATTGTTTTATTATATTAAGATGTTACCTAAATGTATTCGTGCCGTATAGTCACGAGTTTAAAAGCTCTTAGTATAAGGCCGTCTTAAAACCAAACTGTAAGCCCCAGTGTAAACGTGAAAGTAAAGGGCATTTTTCGTTCTCACTATGCTGAAAATACGCTTATATCGGCGGAGCATAGTGACGTAGGTATATCAGCAAGCAAAGCGTCGGTTATATGTGAACGATTAAGTAAATATGTATGGAAATACAATAGAATGCGTAAAGCCCTCTCACATTCGGCGGCTTACAGTCAGATTAGTCTGAACACGGCCTAAGTGTGAAGCGTTCTGTGATATATGACATCGCTTCTCATACATCGTGACAGCACCTATACTTAGCCTGTGCAGATTACCACAACTTTAAAACATTTGTACTTATACTACAATGCAAAAACAACTTCAATTACTGTGTATAATTATTAATTCTCTTTTAATTATAGTTGTTCTGATTGGTCAAATAAATACACAATAATTAACTACATTCGTTTCAATGAAAAATCCTATCAATCTTTTGCTACCTTAGGTATCAGGTAGGAATTTAAATAGCTCAGTATCTTTTTTACCCAGTGGCCAGTACTTACCTGATTTCTCCCCATTCTCATCTTGCTTTAAAGAAACCCTATTATTGACTATTGTTGCCGTTCCACACCTGGTGTCTCTCTCTGGACCAAATCCTGGATCCGCCATTCTTTCCGTACCTACTACTAATTACGGCGTAGTGGTTCAGAAAAGAAAGTCTTATGCTTTCTTACCTTTTTCGAAACATAATTATTATGTACTCTTCGCGTTTGTTTTTATGTAAACCCGATTTTCAATCACATGTCATATGTTAACTTTACTTGTGCCCGCCCAAAGCTTGTGCCGTGCACGTGCCGTGCTTGTGCCCACTTGTGCCTATGTTTTTTTTTATTGTGAAAATTCGTGGAAAATTCTTTGGTTTGCTGGTTATTATGAAAAAATAAATAAATGTCATCATTGACATTCCTTGACACCATTAAATTTTTGAGATATAGGTAACTGCTCAGTTTTAATCACTTTTATTAAAAATTGGTAAAAAGTAAATTATTTTGTATGTTTTAATACAGTATGAGTGTTTTATAAGCGTCATCGAAAGTCCATACCAGCAATATGTCGCACAATGACAGCGCAGAAGCACAAGACGATAACACCGCTAAACTGGTCATGAACACCTTTTACAAAGTAGCAGACGGAGGCGGAGTAACTGCATCAGAAATCGTGAAATATTTGCAAAACAAATACGGCGACGTGTGGAAATTAAGCTCTTTAACGGGGAAGGCTGAAAAAACCTTAAGAAAAAGTGCCGCTTTGGGTTTCTTGAACCGCAAAGGGGATCGTTACATATCGAATATGGTTCGGGAAGGCTGCTGCCGACGACGTAGACGCAAGTACTTTTGGTGCCGGAGACGACGTCGGCCCTGCTGCCGTCGTCGACGACGCAGACGTTGCTGTGTATGCTAACATTAAATATACAAAGATTCTTGAGATTGAATTCAAACAATAAATCAATTAGTGAATGAAGGGCCACCGAGAAACTTCGCTGATTTATAAAAGAAATTCTACGTTGTTGAAACCGATTTATCAAACAATTTAGAAGAATTTTTTTTTTTAATAATGCTTATTAAAACTACTTATTCGATTATATATCTTTTTTGCTATTTAGCCTAAGGCACGAGCGGTTTTTCAACGCGCATTAATAAAAACATTCAAATAAGTGGAACTAATGCAATCCCAAGTAGTACCTAGGTATATATTCACACGACAGCGAGCGTTTTTTTATTTTCAATTTTCAGGCGTTGGAAATGTTCATAAGCAACTTCATACTAGTTTTTATTTCACACTAGCGGTAAAAAAGCGTCGACGTACCCACTGTTTACGTAGGTAAGCGAAAAGACGTGTCGCCGGGCGTGATCCCGAAGTGCTTATTATAAGTAGAAGTGGAATCTCGCCCACTTTTTTATGCAAAACACTGCAAGAATATTCAAATAACTCTTCGTCCAGTATCACAAACTGTCCTTTTGTGACTTGCTTGGTTCATTCAGAGAATGTACCCTGAATGCTTCTGTTTCCTTTTCAGTATCTACTGAAATATACTGAAAGTGTGAAAACGGGACACTATAGCTGAAACCAGTTTTTTGTACACTTTTTACCTTTTTTGTTACGGAACCCTTCGCGCACGAGTCCTACTCGCACTTGTCCGGTTTTTCGTCTTCTAGCTACACAAACCGCTATTGCTAGTAATTAAGCGTTAACCATTTACACGTCTTCCTAAAGTGCGAGACGAAACACGAGTGATTTAACAGCGTTCGTACGAAAAATCAAAATAACGTTAAAAACCACGTACCACTCACAAACAGTCCAAACGATCACGCCAAACTGAGCTGCTCTCCTTACAGAATGTCGATTTCCCCACTTACGAGCCGTCGGTCGTCGTCGGCGTGACGTCAAACTATCATGCTGGAGTGACGCCGAATTATTGGAAATCTAGAATTTTGCATTACGCCCACTGATTACTTAATAACTTGTGCCCAAACACCCACACTATTACTTCCTGGCGGAAGTGGCCCACCTGGTGCCTTATGGGCCTAAGGTGTTTGGGGCCGTTCAAGTATTACGTAAGCAGATTTATTACAATTATTTACCCCCCCCATCCCCCTTGTCAGCAAAAGTAAGCAAAGCTCTTACCCCCTCCCCCATGCTTACGTAAACATTTTTCAATTATTATATTGTTTTTTTTAATATTATAATTATAATTTTAAAAATAAGAAAATACTCGGTTCTAAAGCGAGTGCCTAAACGTATGCATTATTTATTTGCGGGAATCCCCGAAAATGCGTTTCGTTTTCAAGCAAAGACAGTGTGAGGGTTGCCATTCGTGTAAAAAAGTAAATAACTACCGATGACGTAATCATCATCTAGACTCCCCTACCCCCCATGTCATCCAAAATAAGCAAAGCAAAGACCCCCCCGCCCCCCCATAGTGCTTACGTAATACTTGAACGGCCCCTTTTCTTTTCTTTTTAAAAAAAACTTCGATTTGCTGGTTGGTAAGAAAAAATATATCATTTTTGACATTCCTTGACACCATTCAATTTTAGGGATAAAGCTCTTTCGTTATAATCATATTTAATTTTATTAAAAATAGTTAAAAAGCAAATTATTTTATATGTTTTAATACAGTAGGATGTGTGTTTCATAGGCGTTATCGAAAGTCCATACTAGCAATATGTCGCACAATGACAGCGCAGAAGCACAAGACGATAACACCGCTAAACTGGTCATGAACACCTTTTACAAAGTAGCAGACGGAGGCGGAGTAACTGCATCAGAAATCGTGAAATATTTGCAAAACAAATACGGCGACGTGTGGAAATTAAGCTCTTTAACGGGGAAGGCTGAAAAAACCTTAAGAAAAAGTGCCGCTTTGGGTTTCTTGAACCGCAAAGGGGATCGTTACATATCGAATATGGTTCGGGAAGGCTACTGCCGACGTAGACCCTACTGTCGTCAAAGGCGTCGCCGCTGCTGCCGTCGAAGGCGACGACGCAAACCTTGCTGTCTGTGCTAACCTTATACTAAACTGTACAAAATTCTTGAGATTTAATTCCAACATTAAAGTAATGAGTGAATGAAGGGCCACCGAGAAACTCTGCTTATTTATAAAAGAAATTCTACATTGTTGTTGAAACCGATTTATAAACAATTTGTAAGTGTTTTTTTTTTAATTAATGCTTATTATCACTACTCCATTTTAAACGTTTTTTGCTATTGAGCCATCTGTATGGTTTCAACGTAGGTATCTATTATCAAATGGTTGTTGGAGAAAGATATTTTCATAATAAAAAGCAACTTAGTATGAAAAACCACATCACCATACGTTCGTGGATTGTTTTAATTTTAATAATAGGTGTGTCTTATTATTCATTATATGTATAGTTAGGTTTTTTGATGTTCACGGTTTCGTTATTTTTTTGCGATAGGTAGGTACTTATTTTTGTCATCACGCCGAACTATTATATTATTTCCTACTAACGATACTACCAGTTCATTTTCAGCCATCTAAGCGGCTCGCGATTTTGGCAGTGTTGTCTAGGGACGGAATACTCTCCGTTTGAATAGCTTTCGATCGATATACATAACATGAGTACCGTCTTAACACTCATGTGAAAAAGATGACAACACTTAACTCATGTGATACAATGAGTAGGTATTTCATCCCTAGATAACTTAAAACTAAAATTCAGCTTAGAAAAAAATAGGAAATCTCTTTCCTACTAGGAAATCTCTTTCCTACTTTCAATCACTCGCATTTGCCCGTGATCTTAAATGTTAAATGTTTGCTAACATTTCATAACGGCAGTGTGGGAAATCAGATAATGGCAAAAATCTTAAAACATTCATATTTAAGGGTGTCTCCCACACTGCATGTTACGAAATATTTGTAAACATTTTCTAACTTTCAGTTTACAAAATGTTTGTTATAAAATGTTTACAATCATTTTTGTATACTAATGTAAAGTAAAATGCAATGTGGGAGCACCATATCATCATTTTGCGGAACTTTTGTACCTGATAGCTGTAAGAGGATCACGGTCCAGATTTCATATTTAGGGATAATTTCTACCTATGTTCGGTGTACACATGTAAGAACTTTCAGCCTTCCGAATAAGGTAACTCTGGCAACCGGAGGCTCTTGGGCTATATCGAGTCCCAGTCTTGAAACTATAAGTCTCATGTTATAAAATCTTTGTAAACATTTAGTACTTATATAAAATAATATATAAATGTTTGTAAACATTTTATAACATGCAGTGTGGATGGGGACACCATAAAATAGACACTAATAAGTAATGTATGTTACTATAGGTAATGTCTGTATATTTGTGCTATCGAAAGATCTGGAATTTGCTCCGCATTATTTTCAGAATATGATGTTACCGAAACCTCCAGCCAGCAGGTATTTTTTTTATATTTCTAAGTTAATCACGCTGAAATGTAGTTTAAGATGCTTTGCTATGTGAATACATGAAAGCCAAAACAGACATGGGTTTCATTCAGTAAAAACACGTACAGCAGGAAACTTTGCCAAAATCAAAATTCAAAAGCATGCAATTAGTGCTAAACCTTTGCTTACACTTTTCAAACTATTATTATTGCTCTATTATTGTACAAAATGATACATAGGTTATGCAACTTACTGGGCCCAAAAAAAACTCACTGCCTAGAAATGAACATATGCCAGAGTAAAGACCTTTAGGTACTACTACGACATTTTATTATACGGAGTCAAAAAAAATCGGCTCCAGGAGAAAAAAGATATAGCCTACTGAAATTATCATTTCGTTCATACAAAATAGCTGCTTTATGAAGAATTACCTTTTTGTCCTTTAGCCGATTTTTTTGACGCCTTAGCCGCTGTTTATACGGGAATGGCGAGCGGCGAGTGGCAGCGGCGAGGCGCGGCGGCGCGGACATTTGTCCCTTCGCTTAATTATACCAAAGGGGCGGAAGCGCGCGGCGAGATTAGGGATGCAAGATATATAGGTATCGATAAATATCGACTTCGGTTGAAAATTTATCGATTTATCGTTCGAGTCAGGCAATATATCGATACGTTCTATTTTATTTAAAAACTCAGTAGGTAATCCAATGATTCCTTACTTACCTACCTCAATCCAATGATTAAGTACACATACTTACTTGATAGGTAATTTTCACAGATGATATATGTATTACCGTTGCCGCTATAACAACAAATACCAAAAATTGTTAATAAAATAATATTCATTAAGGGGCTGTCATACGACAAATGTGCAACAAATACATTTTTTTTTTTTTGCTTTTTTGATCGATATCAATGATGTTTACTGGTAGCCAATTATTAAGCTATTGTTAACGTACTGAATTATACGGAACCCCTTGCACGCGAGTCCGACTTGCACTTGGCCGATTTTCGTAAAGAGAATTTCGTCCGCGCCACGCGGCGGCGGCGGCGGCGTGGTGGAGGCTAGCGGCGGAAGCGTCTTGTCAGAAAGACTTAAAACTATTCAGAATAGAGTCGTATATGCCGTAATTTCGTCCGCGCTTCTCAAAGCGCGCCACTCGCCCCGTGCACCAAGCGGCGGCGCCGCCGAGGAGCACGGACGAAACTACGACAAATACGACTCTATTCTTCATACTTTTAGAATTTATAATAACTGAGGATAACCCGCGCTCCAGGCGGCGCGCGGTGTCGCCGAGGAGTGCGGCCTATTACGGCAAATTTGACTCTATTCTTAATACTTTTAGAGTTTATAAGGCATTATAAACTCATACGCATACGCAGACACAGACACAAAAACTGACACAGACGCAAACACAGACAGACACAAAAACTGATACAGACGCAAAAACAGACACAAATACAGACACAAATACAGACACAGACACAAAAACAGACCCAGACGCAGACACAGACACAAAAACTGATACAGACGCAGACAGTCTGTGTCTGTTTTTGTGTCTGTTTCTGGGTTTGTGTCTGTTTTTGTGTCTGTGCGTTTTTGTCTATGTCTGTTTTTGTGTCTGTGTCTGTCTGTCTGTCTGTCTATATATGTATGTATTATGTATGTAGATATGTATGTAATTACTTTAATTATTAACATTGGGAAAAATTTGCCGTCCCTGTAAATCTGCCGCCCTAGGCTTCAGCCTACTTTGCCTATTGGTAAATCCGCCACTGGTTTTCACATTAGTTTGGTGCAAATCGTTGGATTTGTCGATCGGAACAGCATGTCTATATCAGAAGACGAAGATGCTTTGGCTTTGCTACAAATTATTAATATGCAAAGACACAGAAGATATTGGGTGCACCCAGTGTGGCAGATGGGGCAGGAGCAAAGATTTTTCAAATTAATGGAAAATTTGTATTCATATCCAGATCGCTTTCGCGCTGTGTTCAAAATGTCGAATGAATGTTTCCAGTGTATACTATCGAAAGTTAGATCAGATCTCCAGAAAAAACATACAAATTATAGCCAACCCATCTGCCCTAAAGAAAGACTACTAATAACGATTAGGTAAGGAAAACATGATTTAGTGTATTTTGTCTTGTATTATTATTATTTTTTTCATTCATATTGGTGTCTATGTCTATACACCAATGCCGCCGTCCTTCTTCTATCAAATATGTCATTGAATAAATCAAATAACTTTTTATTGCTGTCCATGTTTTACTGTCGTAATAATTAGTCAACGACCATATAATTTAAATAACAGCTCAATATATTCTTTAACTGATCATAATAACAGCTCGAATTCTCATTTGAATAACAGTGCAAATTTGTTCCCTTTTTTATCAGTTTTATAGTAGGGTCACTTGTCGAACAGTGGCTATACCAGAAACAGTGGCTCACCTACAGTATCTGGGAAAGAGGCAGAGATATCTATTCGTTATATTTACTTTTCGAAAGCAGTTGACATGTGTACAAGTTCATTCCAGTTAGTCGGCGAAAATTATGTGAAATTTTTGTGTTATTGGATTTTTATGTTTTTCTTAAAACAAAAGTCGTCTTTAAGGTAAGAAACATTTTGTTCCAACTTTTTATTAATGTGTTATTATGGGTATCTGTTATTTTCTGTAGATTCTATGTCTAATCAAGATTAAATTAATACAGGTTTCAGTGTCGTTTGTTGTTTATATTTTTCTTGGGACCGTTTTAAATTCAAAACGGCGTAAGCTTCCACAGTGGCTCAGTTTTGAAAGGTTAACAGTGGATCATGAACCACTGTGTACTTTTGATATATTTTTATAATTATTTACCTAACAATTTCTTTAAATTGTGAAGAAAATCACAATATAGTGACATAGATTTATTTCTTTTAGAGTGCTTCAGACGAACAAGCCGCGGTTCACCGGGAGGGACCCATACTGACGCAAAGATGAAGAAAACTGTCGAATATATGAAATCTGGAATGAGTGCTAGAAAGGCATTGAAGACATTCGGCATTGCTTTTATAACTTTGCGACGTTTTTATCTCAAGTCAAAAAAAAATGCACCGTCATTGATACAGAGGTCGTTT
Source organism: Anarsia innoxiella (assembly GCA_947563765.1). Lineage (NCBI taxonomy): Eukaryota > Metazoa > Arthropoda > Insecta > Lepidoptera > Gelechiidae > Anarsia > Anarsia innoxiella. Next base: position 8,908,528 of record OX387390.1, read on the forward strand.
CCGAATTATGAGGCACCTAAAAATCAAAGTTTTTAATGATGAAGACGAGAAAGAGTTGAATTTTTTTTAAATACTATAATACTATAACTATAAAATACTAAAATCTCAGAAAAAGAATGCCGAAAAGTCGCATTTCAAATGGCGGAAGTTAATGACTTAATAATGCCCGAAAACTGGAAAGCTCATCAATTAATGTGTAAGGAGTGTCTTAGATGTTTTAGGCGAAGATATAGTGATCTCCGTTTACGCAGACCCAAACCATGCAGTCTAGCCAGAGCCACGGTTTTCATCAGGCATAATGTAGAAACAAGAACTAAGAAGATTTATTGTAGACACCCTGGATTCAAATGATTATGAGTACAATAATAAATGAGTGATTAAATAATAATGAATTTGTTGCATTTATTGACAAAACTGAATATATTTACGACCATGATCCATTGTGAACTACCCTGATCCACTGTGTATTTGCCCCCGAACCACTGTTTCGACCCCCTGGTACACAGTGGCTAATTTATGTGTTTTAAAAAAAACTGCGATATCTTTTTTCCTATTAAGAATAACGACAAAAAGAATAATATTTATGAAACTAGAATGTTTACACCCTACGTTAGTCAGTATTGGTACATCCTAATACTGCTGAGAGCTGTGCTACAGCCTTCGGAAAAAAAGTGAGCCACTGAGTACCAACTGACCCTAGGGTACTCAATTATCAAAATTTGTCGACTCGGCACATCCCTATAGGCGGCGCGCCGCGCGCTTCTCGGCGTCGCGCCATCAGGTGGCGGAGACGTTTGCTACCGAGAGACATTTTGTCCCCGAGTGACATTTGTCTCCGAGAAGCGTGGACGAAATTACTGCAAATTACGACTCTATTCCTATATTCATAAGTCTTCTTCACAAGACGCTTCCGCCGCGCCCCTCCACCACGCTTCTTTGGTTAAAACAGTGCCTTATAATAAAATGCCAGGGCAGTCTAGGCGTATACTCTGCCACATAGACGTGTAAACACATTCTGTGCTCTGGCAATATTTCATTTCTAGGCAAGTGAGTTTCTTTAGTCAGGCCGTTGCATTGTCTTTTTACCGCCGCTGAATAAAGTTGTAGTCTGCTATAATACAAAAGCAAGTTTAAAAACTGTAAGCAAAGGATTAGCAACAACTTAGCACTAATTAATTACAAGCTTTTGATTTTTGTTTTTGGTAAAAAAAAGTTTCCCCCTGAATCGAGACTTTTTTTTACGTGTTTCTTCTTCAGTATTTACTGAATGAAACCCATGTCTGTTTTGGCTTTCATGTATTTACATAGCATAGCACACTAATCCTTGAACTACATTTCAGCGTGATCAACTTAGAAAAAAAGGACCCGCTAGCTGGAGGTTTCGGTTTAACATCATTTATTCTAAAAATAATGCTGAAAAAAATCAGTTCTATAACTATTCGATAGCATAAATATACAGACATAGGAACTTCGACCTATCTAACTATTGTCTCACTGCGGATTATCAAGTATTGAGGTCATATAGACAAAGATAAACAAAAAAAAAACCTATTATTTTTTTGTTTATTTTGAAAAAAATCGATTATTTTCTTCAGCGCGGTTTTTTTCGTAATTTTGGAATACATTATGGTGGCGTTTTAGAAATGCGCGGAAGGATCTGATGCCCGTTTCAGTAACACTCTTATCCGCGCGGTTCAAGTTGATTCTTGCGTTTGTATCAAGAGGAATAGGCAAAACCGAATAATGACTCACCTATTCAACCTAAGCAAGAGTTAAAAAATAAAAATTATTCTTTTAAATAATAATTAATAGATTTTATTTGCTAACCACTTTGTATTCAATTACTGAATAAAATCACACATGTTCAACACCTATTTATATTATTTTACAAGTCGTTTATTATTAAAATTGAAGACATATTGGCTTTAAATTGGGTGAATATGTTTAATGATTATAATTATAACACATACACATCTTAAAATGATAACAAAATAATAAATAAACTCTCATACATTTATCGTTGCCAAGAACACATCAAAGGCACAATATTGTTGCAGTTTACGTTATGCACTACATTCTAATACATTAACAGAAATAATCCAGAAATCGCCGAATTTTGTTTTCTCGACATGCTGTTGCTGTTCGTCACGCCTTAAATTAATACGCACCTAACGAAACTTGCTAAATCATATTTACATCATAAAACTAGTTATGGTTTGGTTATTAATATCGATGGCAACTATCTATTTATTTTAGTAGATTCGTAAAGGAAAGGCTTCATCAACTCAAAAAGTAACGCACATACTTAACACCTCCAAATTAAGTTCAAAATGAAATGTATAATTATTGTCTGACATAATACAAAAACAGTTGGGCGTTTTAATCAATTCATTACGCGGTCCGCAACATATTTAATAATGGTCTTTTGTTAAGGAAAGATTATAAAAATACGTTCTGGCACAAGTTTAATTTATCCAGAAAGTTAGTTTATGTAGGCGTGCGTGATTAATCTAAAATAATAATGTAGCCAATATAGAAATTAACTTTAAAAGGGTAATTCTTACATCGAGTGGCATGGACAAACAAAATATATTTTATTACTATAGCATGAACCGAAATGTAATATATCTAAGTACTTATTAATTTCTAAATACATACATCAATGAATTAAGACGAACGAATTTTGCATGCTCAAACTTAAAGACCTATTTTATGTACATTTCTATTTTTTTTAATTGCATAGTTTCATTTAATACATATGCCATTATAATAAATAATAAATTAGAATCACAAATATATAAAATTAAAAGTATACAAATAAAATTTCAATCATATTATATAGAATCTGAAATTTGACTACACACAACATTGCAGTTTACAACTAAATACGTAAGACAAAAAGTGGACATCACTAACAAACAAAGTAATAAATAAAAATGTAAAAATTAAAATATAAAATAAAGATAACCTTAAATGTTCAACTCCGTGTGTGTCTCTTGTAACGGTATTATTCGCGGAGGACCCACCCCTCCCTCGTAAAAACTCTAACTCACTGCCACGCCAGGCGGATCATAAAACTTATACTGAACCTGCACACTCCGACAATGACAATTATCGTCTTTCTACTGTCAGCTGTTTTTTTTTTTTGTTATTAATAACGAATTAGTTAAGTGGCGATCTTCTATTTGTCGTCGACATATCGCCCGTGGGTTACGGGGAGGTTACCTCCACTGTGCCGACCTATTTCCCACATTGGATTGATAGTGACTAACAAAGACACATTTAAAGACTAGTCTCCTTAAAATTGCCTCATTATCATAATCGGCCTCTTTACGTCCTACTTCAGGGGCACGAGGTTTTTCTTGTTTACGAAAGTGATTGGGCTGTAACTGTAACACAGCACCTATGCTCCTATACAAAAAACAAGAACTGTCATGTAATGCAAAATGAAATCATACTAATGATGCTTATTGTAAATAATTATAAAAAATATGTATATCGTTTGTGACAAAGTAGAATCAAGACAATGTTGATCAAGATAATTACTGTTGTAAATTGGTAATACTTTTGAAATAAACAATTTGATTACTATAAAACTTGTATAGTACGACTGCATCCGACCTCTTCGGGATGTAGTTTCGAAACATATTTTAAAAATTACGTATCGAAATATATTTTTCAAAGATTTGTTTCAAAAAATTATGGAGTATCGTAGAAAATTGTAAAAATTGATTTAATTTTAACAAGGAATCTGTTTGTCCCTACATAAAACGGGAAAATTCCACAAATTGCATTCGGTAGATCTGGCAATAGGTTGTGATCATAAAAAATTAATGATACCCCTCAGTGAAAAGAAATTGGCCAAAAAAATATCGTGGGACAACGAGTTTACTTGTTAATGTCCAATTTCATATGCTATGATCAAAATAAGTAAATTAAATTAACATTAAAAATTGAGTTTTCATTCACTTCCTGCTTCTAGGCTTAATTACTTGAATATTATGGATTCGGAATAAATTCTACATAAACTTTAAAAATTTCATGGACGCAGTGGTTTAAAAAAAAAAAAAATTGTCATGCTGGTTGTGGTTAATCTTTAAATGTAGTGATAACTCCTACAATACTGATGCCTTTGTATGGGTTTTTGTTTGAGCAATGTCACCGATTGATTCACGTTCGCGTTTACATGCATAATACGTTCTTAAATGTAAGTCAATGGATAAAATATATTTATTTTTTATAATAAACGGGAAACTTTCAAATTAGCATACTAATTCACATTAGGCTGTGCTGTAGTTTTTGTTACTTCTAACAATTATAACAGAGTAAAATTGCATTAGCAACTAAGTACATCAAAACATAATAGACTGGAATCTCAAATAGCTTGAATCTGTACACTTTCCTTTAAAATCCTTAAATAAATTATGGGTTCATGGACTGCATTTGATATTAAGTTTCTATGTAGCGACGTTCTTCGAGACAGATAAAACTTCCATCAATTCATTCCGCGTTCCCTGTACCTCACGAAATCATAAATGAGTTACTTCAACAGCTCCTGTCAAAGAGAGGAAATAACTCCTTTCCTGTAAAATGGTTGAGATACCTCATTTATATTCCACGCTCGAGGAGCCCAGCTAGATAGAATCATAATATTGTAAAGCAGTTCATACAATAACTTGCTCTGACAGGTCGCAAGTACCTACGTGATAATTATTATTATTACGCTATCATTTAAAACCACATTATATTGAAAAACTTAGTGTATCTGTATCTGATGCATAGTTAAATGAACATATCAATTGTCGTACTGCTTAGTTTGACTATGTTAGGTAAATAAACTGCAGCAATACGTCCTGTGGTCACAACCCAAAACTGGCTGAAATGTTAACAGATATGTCGTTTTGGATCGTGAGAACATGCTTACTTACGTGTCGATTATTGGGTTTTATTTTATCTAGTTACTACAATTAAAAGTTCAGTCCAACGCGAGTTTGAACTTCTTGTCAAGATAAATAAAAGAGTTCGGTCAAAGTGAATATGAACTACACGTCAACATAATCTATCTGATATTAGCTAATATTTATCCAGCTCGTTTTGATTCTTTTAAGGCATTAGCCAATGTTTCTTAATTTAAGTCATAATGACGACATTATAAGTGATTATCACAAGGCGAGTTAGTCAACACGATGCACATTGCAGGACGACAGTTCACACAGTGTCGATGTCGCCCACATTGATCCTATCTTCGGCTGCCGTCACCGAGAATCCGAGAATGCGCGCGTCAACTTTCAGCATTTTATTCTTCTTTGTCTTTTTGTTTTTGCTCTAAAATAAAATATATTTGTCAAAACTTTGCTCATTCTCTTTGTTTGATTGATTGCTCATCGAGTACCCTACTTTGAAGAGTTCTGTATTTAACGTGGAATGTTCATATTAATTATAAATACGAATTTTTAGTTGGTAGCCCTGTAAACACAGACAGAAGCAAACTATTTGAAGCCAAACATACCTTCACCTCCTGGTAATCAGAACCGGAAGTAGTCCGGGGATTCACAGCTACAGCCGGAGAGCAAAGGTCATCGGAAGGCGTCTTCATCCCTACACGAAGAAGTCGTGATCTGAAGAAAGGGATATTAAAGATCAGTATATTATGTGAAGTATGTTTAGCCGACTCTACGAACAAGAAACACCTCGATTCCATAGTTCAAATAGAGATGTGCGCCGACCCTTAAGAGTGTATAAAAATACGTCAATAAAATTCATGAATCTCTCACGAATCTCTCAATATCAAAAATTCCAATAGTGTATACAACATAAAACTTATACTTAATATTTAGAATAAAAAGCTATCCACCTTCTTTCAAGGAACTGGCGTGCAAAATCATTCGACTCTTTAGTGTCTCCCAAGTAACATTTAACGTAGTCTTTGACCTCGTATGGAGACTCGATATCCCTCAGAAAGCCGACGAATGTGGGCACTAAAACAGATAAAGAAAAATTAACAGTTTAACATTTGTATATTTATTTGTTGACTATGAGACTATACTCCACATACAGAATACTTTGTTTACCATCAATCTTGGCACTCCAAGAGGCGAGTACGGTGGTGCACCAGGACTCAAACTCAGCGGCCGGTGTTATTTCCTTCTTCACTGGAATCGTCACTGCGGTTTTCTTTTTAATTTTATTTTGATCCACAGGTTTCGGAGCTTCAGCGGGTTTTGGTGGTTGATTCGGTTGAGTGTCCCAGAAGCCACCTACACAAACATTTTACACAATTATATTGGAGGTAGCTGAGGTATTCGGTCTAACTCTACCACTCTTATTCGTTATTGATGGTATGCAGGTAACTAACCTCCATTTTGCGCATTTCCCCATGGAGCGTTGACTGGTGGCTGTGGCGCGGGAGTCGCTTCCTCGACGGGTTGTGCGGACACTGCTGCAGACGCCGCAGCTTGTTTTCGAGTTTCCGCCTGAAAAAACAAACAAATTTTAAGCATACGTACCGTATATTTTTACCATGATATTTTCAGATTTGTAAACAACACAACTTGCCTGAATCTCAGCTAAGCTTTGTCCAGGTGATGAGGTTGTATTAGTTTTCTTTTTAGCCCATCCCAATCCAGCTTGCATCTCCTGAAAAAACATTACAATATTTCAGTAGTGACTAAATTGACTGCTTCACTAAATTGACTACTAATAAATTAGTATTAGATAGTCCATACTCCATACTATTAAAAAACCCAAATTATTCCAAATTTTAAAAATCCAAATTATTAAAAAACGGCACAGCTAAAATAGGAGCCGCAGTAAAAAGACCTTGCAACCGTGACATTCAGCTGTCACCGAATTGACAATCAATCAACAATAATTGTTTTTGTGTTCTTGTCTAGTTTTTTGTGCTATTTTATATCGCAAGGATGCCATTGTGTGTTGTAAAGTGGTGTAGAAGTCACCGGAGGAGGATAAGCTGATTTCTGGAGCATAATACCAGGCCTCCGTCACTCTATGTACTTGCGCGCTATAAATACCTACCGCTCAGCGGGCCGCTTGCGGACCAAGCGAAGCGCGGCTGTCAAAACGAAGCGCTCGCACGTTGTTCAAATTTTGATAGTTCCATTCGTTTTTTTGTTTGTTTTGAATGTTTTATAATTTTTAATAATTACGTTTTTTTAATGAAAAACATAATAATAACCGAGAATTAAGAAAGATAAAAAAACATTAAAAATTAAAAATAAAAACATGTTAAAAAAATAAATATATTAAAAACGATACAATTATAAACTGCCCCCTATAAGTCGGAACATATTCATAGTTCTCAATAACATAGTCACAAAACGTTTTGTTAATTTAATTTTATCGAAGAGGCAGCCCCGCGATTTTTACGGATTCGCGCGGTACGAAGCAATCACAACTATACGCTTGAGTATTTAGGCACATTTTAGTTTTAGCATGCAGTGGTATCTGACGTGACAGTTGGGCTATTACGCACTGTTAAAGCAGTAGGTATTGGATATTTTCTTCTGAGTGAAGTATCTGTTACGTAGTAACTATTAAGTAATCTGTGGTAATATATCACCTGATGAATATACCACCAGGCCTGATGATATCATTCACGCGCGCTATGACATGTTTTCATTACGCTATGACGGTACATGACATCGCTTGTCGGAGATGTCACCTTTATATGTCATGGATTGATGGCTTTCCTCTAACAAAGGTGTGCGCATGTCAGCGCTAGGTTTGCGTAGTAGAGCCAATATCAAAGCGGTAATTGTATGAGAGTTATTTTTCTATAGTATTGTTATTCGTTAATAATCGATCATATAATCGACATATAATCGATCTGTTATGTCAGCATGCTAAAACGGCTAGATATCAAGTATCTTAAATTTAATATAAAGTAAATAATTTAAGTAAGCGCTTCATAAAAACTAATTGATAAAAATCTTACTTGCTCTCGAGCCAAAGCCGCAGCTTGCTGTTGAGCAATGAGCTGCATCATTTGCTGCTGCTCTTTCATCTGCTCGAGTTTCTTTTCTCGCTCGAGACGTTGGATCTCGGCCAGGGTGAGGCCATCTTTATTGGTCGCCTGCAAAGACTGAGTAGCGACAGACGACCAGGGCGCCTTCTTGGCAACTGACTCCGAAGCCTGCCGCTGTTGTTGTTGCTGCTGTAGTTCCTATTAACAGGGAATAGTGTTAAACTACAAAAATCGTAAGCGACTAAGCAAAGCGTAGACATTAGCATTAGCCGCTTTGGAGCGATACGGGAACTATAGTTCTTAAAATCTTACATGATTAGAATGGCAGGTGTCACTAAAAGTAGCGAAGTAACTTTATACTAGCGGCCCATAAGTGTCGTAATTTGCATCAGCAAAAATCAAAATCATTTTTACAACTATAACCATTTTAAAATTATGAACTGTATTTATACATACAAGAAAATTAATGTTTTCGACATAAAACGTAAAGATACATAAAACATAATACTTAATAACACACATAATACTTATCCAATAATATAAGATTAAATACTTTTACGTTCTAAAAAGGTTATATCATCGCGAAAAAAAATTAAGGATGTGACCAATCGAGTTCTTTAAGTCGATATTTTTTATTTATCATAGAGTTTATGAAAATAGTAATTAAAAGATTTTTTTTTGCGTTTAGTAGGTTTGGTAGGTTTTAGGAGCTTTTTTAGTAGATTCATTGTTTTTAAAAATTGACGCACGGTGTCACTACTCTTTGGTTTTTTAGTACCTGCGAATATGTAACCGAGCTCAAAATGGAGAATTAATTACGTACTTAATTAGGCTATTTCGTAATTATTAGTTATTTTTAAAATATTTCTAGTAATAAGCACTTAAGTCAACAAAAATTTCGCTTAAACCTCGATTTTAAATTTTCATCCCATCACTATTCGGCGAGGATTGGCATGTGTCATTCTAATCATGTAAGATTTTAAGAACTATTATAGGGTCAACGAGAGAATGCGTTCCTGACACATGTGACTAGTGATGTAACCTTACGTAACTGATATTTTTTATCACCTACTTTAAAAAAGATTCTATTAAAAACCTAATATAAAAAAACAATAAGCAACCTAAGAAATTAATATCACAATGTGGTTCGTTACTCTCGTTTGTAATTTTTACCCGACTGCGCCAAATCAGAAGGAGGTATGTATAATATTTTGGCACGCTCTACACTACTTAAACAAGATTAGATAACATATTTTCGGCCAGTTCTAGCAAAAAAAACAGATCTCGAGAATAACTGCACGCACTAAAAATTATAATACATTTCGGGCTTTCGGAAGAAAACGTGGAGCGTTTTGTCGAAAAAGAGAATATATTATAGGTACATACTTATAAACGCTCCACGATTTCTTTCGAATGTCCGAAATGTCCTTATTATTTTATAATTTTTGTGCGTGCAAAAAGCGTGTTTTTATTTTTTAAAACTATTATTTTGATATACATAACCGTTAATCGTTACTTTTGACTGTTATTTTTGACACATCACTAAAAATATGACCGACTGCTAAAACCTTGTAGCAGCGCAGTATATTTTTTTGATGACTATTGTTTTTTAAGTTTATAACTAATTTGTAGTGCAAATTTATGTAATTGTTTATAATTTGAAATAATAATGTAGTTTTTATAGCTTGTTACTTGTTAATTGGGCGAATAAACAAAAAAAAATATTTTATCGTAAATTGAGCGCCGCCTGAAAGTTATATCGGCAAGTCAATCACCACCTGTCAGGAACGCATTCTCTCGTTGACCATATAATATAATAAAAAAATATACGTTTTAGCACGACGGAGGACACGATTGCTGTCAGTACCAAAAACTCCGAATGTAACAAAAAACATTACACATCACGTAATCAATAATTAATAGATGCGAATGTATTTCACCTGCTGCTTTTTGTATGCTTCCATTTGCTTTCTCTTTTTCTCCTCTTCTGCCGCCAGCCGCTCCTCTTCTCTCCTGAAAAGAACGATTTACTTTTAGTGAACCGGAAACAGCGTATTCTAATTTATTAATGAAATTAGTTATATCATCAAAGTACCGTTTGCGTTCAACCTCTTCAGCTACTTTAATCTCGTCGGCTTTCTTTTTGGAATCCTTAGTATTCTTTTCAGTTTTGACGATAGTAAACCCTTCCTTGATCCATTCCTGTAACAATTTTATTATATAAAATGTCCAAATGTCAAAAAGCCATAAAATCTGAATACAGTCGATTAAAATTTTAAAATAATGTGTTTAAAAAAAGTTTTACCTTTTTCTCTTTTTCCAATTCTTTCTTAATAAGTTTTTCTTCTTTTTTGGCTTTAGAGGGCGATGATTCTTGGGATCTCTTCTGTAAAGATTGCAATAAGAAAATATGAAAAAATCTTATTAAAATGGCACACTATTCAACTGAAGATGCATTCAACTTACTTCAACTTTAACATCTTCATCTTTCACTTCAGCTTTAGCAGGTTCTTCTTTCTTTTCCTCCTTCGGTTTCTTATTAGATTTACTTTTAGTGATATTGTTTTCCTTATTCTTAACAGACTTATCATTGTCGCTCTTGGTAGGTTTGAGTTTAGATTCAGGTACAGCTTTATTGGCCATAGGTATGTTCATTTTGTTGGCGTCTTCGTTAAACTGATCGAGTTGTAACGAGCTTTCAATACTAGCCTAAAATGTAACAATTTTTTTAATGAAACGGCTAGAGATTTTATATATTAGATAGAACCAAGGCAATGTAGTAGGAATCACTTCAGTCTAAGTTGTCCATTATACAATAAACTAGAGGTTGGTTTAATTTAACACATAAAGTTAAGTTTAATAACATCTGTTTGTGATTGATTAGGCAGTAAAAATTAATATACCTGGGATATATCTTTAATTGGTTGTGCTTCAGGAATATTATGAGTGGCTTTGATAGCATCCTGCTGGATAAGTTTCTGCAGGTCTTCCAAGTTAGGAGCTACGCGCATGCTTGCAGTGTATGGGTCCTCAGGTTTGTTAGCTGGTGACACAGGGATCGCAGTCGGTTCCATAAAAGGTAATTTCTGTTGCGGATTTATATTCTGAGACGCTCTAAGCTGCGCTAGAATTTGATCTTCGGTTTTCATTTCTTTCGCTATTTCTTCAGGAAGCATGGAATTGGAAGGTATGGCACGGGGCTGGAATTATTTTAAAAAAGAAATTAGGTACAATAAATTTTTAACAGATAAATTTTAGTTCAGCAACAAGACAACCAAACAATTTTGAATGTGAAATTGTAATAGAAACTTGTTTTAAATTTTTGATAGTTTATAAAAGTATGTCCTTGCCAGAAGATTTGTCTCGACTCATCCTCATGGGTTTTGGAATTCGCAGGATTAATGGAATTTAACCCATTTAAAATAGAAATAATACATTGATTTACAGTTCCCATTTAACGTCCAAAGTTTCTTACGTTCAATGCTATATCCAGATGATTTCTGACTTCGCCAAAATGAATTAGAATATTGCTTAGCTTTAATTCATTGTAAGACCCAGGTGTGTCCTAGCTAGATAATGTTTGAAGATTATATCTCACACAAATCCTAGTCTAGAAGAACCGATAGCCGCACTTTATGACAAGACTTCTTCTCATTCACCTTTATTTAAGAATAAAATAGAATAGAATTTATTTTATTTTAAGAACAGTTGCCGTATCGACGATATGACTGTTTTTTTACTATCATATTTCACTTAACGTTACCAGTGTTTTTTTCCTTAAAATGTAAAAATATGTTTAGAAATCAACCAACTACACAACAAACCAGTCTTTTGACGAATCATTTAGTCTTTTAAAAAGGTGGCATTTATTCATATATTAATAGAGAAGATACAACAATCAAGATGAATAAACTTTATTAATAAGAAAACAAAAACTAACACTTTAAGTCTAAGATGCAGCCTAAGAAGGGTCTTCCATTTTTGGTAACTACATCAGAGTATTACATAGAAGAAAAGAAGGTCCTAAACACGTCCCGACAGGATTGCCTGAAAATCCTTACATCGATATGTTTGATGGGACCCCAAAAGGCCCGTTTGTTTTATGAGTTTACACATATATGTTAAGCACTTCAGACGCATTCTAGATTCTAAACGTTTCTATTATAATTCTACATTTCGTAGACACAACATAGAGCACCTTATACTGAAATCAATCTCAATTGGTTAACAAAATGTGCAAGTTCGTGACAAACAATCTCATTTCTTGACTTGTGACTTTTAGAACCTCGCCACAGGAGTACTGGACGTGCTTATGATTTGTCTGTTTTCTTCTGCATCGTAGTACTCTGATCTAGTTTGAAATCTCATTTGCATGTTTTTGAGTTAATCGCATAGAGAAATAGATGTTCATAGAAGGTGCTTAGCAATAAGTAAGAATATTAAAGTTAATCAAAAACCCTTCCCCTGTTAATAACAAGTGACCAGTCACTCCCAAAGAATTATAAAGCTAGGTACTTAAAATTTAAATATTTCAAATGAAAGTTCACAAGCATATTGGAACAAAAGGATAAATGGAATGAAACATAATGATGTCTTAAAAATAAAGAAGTTTTTTCATAATACAATTACGGTCATGCACTAACAAATACCATCTTCAAACACAAAGATAGTCTTTCGAATAATAACTAGGAAAAAATGTATTAAACTTTGGTAATATAGCATTCTATTTATATAAAACAAAGAATATGATGGGCTACAAATTATTACACAGACTACCTACTAAGTCTATCAACGAAAAACTTTTAAGCTTTTAATTACAATTGCAGTCTTTAAAATCCTTCAGTCTTCAACCGCAGATCTTATACATAATAGTGCAGTCATTAGTTGCATCTATCGATTTTTTTACAAAGCTTTGATCTTAGCCACATTTGTTTACTACTCGGGTTTTTTGCTGCTGGTATTAATAGCTACTACCATATATTGGGTACCTGCCATCTCCGTATTTATGAACTAAAAAAGCTCGTTGTGTAATATAGCAGAGTGGTTTCGGCTTCCGATAAGGCAATCCGTACAGTTAATAGAAATACTTAGACAAGTAAATGCACATTACATTATGTCCACATAATATTAAGTAATGAAGTTTTTTCTGACCTGGGAATTTCAGACCACTTGGTCGTTTATTGCGACCTCGTACTTATACGTATTTGAAATTGAAACTAAAGCTTGGTGTACGATCCGTCCAAATTTTATCGTACCTATCTATGGTGGTTTAAGGGGTGCTGCAGACACATGACTAAGCAAATATTCTTAGAATCAACATAAATATTCTTTATAATAAATCATTTTTAAATATTGCTTAGTTAGTCCATGATTTAAAAGTTACAAACTCCTAAATAAAAAACTCCAAGACATTTCACATTTTTATAGTACATATACAGGGTGTAACAGAAAGGGGGTATTAAGCCGAAACACAGCGATAGTCCTCATGAAACTGAACAACTTTCCCCAAGGAACATAGGTCGTAACTCGAAAAAAATGTTTAGCCCGCCCATACTAACTCGATCAGCTGATCTGACATTTTGTACGGAGAGCGAAATTTTTTTTTTTCGAATTACGACCCATGTTCATTGGGTAAGTTATTCAGTTTCATGAGGACTATCGCTGTGTTTCGGCTTTATAACCCATTTATGATACACCAAGTATATAAAAAAAATGAAATTGATAAATTGAACAATAAATAAATTTTAAGTACTTATTGATTGATACCAAATTTAATATACTTAGTGGCTATAAATATATTCAAATTGATTTAATGGAATGCGGCCGTATGTGAACACCCACCCCGCAGTAGTAACATAAAAAACTCGTGTCTTGGGCTAGAAATACTTAAAATGGCCCAGTGAACAAATCTAGTGGAAGTTCAAAGCTTTACCAAAAATAATCGGTTAGTACGGAAGCTTAATTATAGATATTTTATTATGTGGATATTATATTAAATTGTCAAACAGAAATATTTAACAATAAAGAGAAAGTGAAAACCAGTAACTACTTCAAGACATATTTTATATCAAAACTAACTTGCTGTAGTATATCTCAGCATGTACCATAAAATATATCAGGTTTCTTCTCTGGCTGGTAACCAAAAACATTATGTGTTTATATACACGAAGAATAAATAATCTTTTGTTTTTCAAATTATCCATAACTTTACTATACTGTAAAGTTCATAGATTTTGAAAATTAAGAAAAAACACTAATATGATGCGCATTACATAATTTTAGAGATTCCAAAAAGGGAATGTAAATAACTTACTGAACTTAATGAAAATAATTAAAGGGCCAGCTTAACCTTACCAATTATTTCAACAGTAAGGATGCGCCTAATGAATGTAGGTGTGCATATTCCCCATACAATTGTCATTTGCTAGCCTATAACAATGTATAGGCAAGTATAAAGTAATGCAATACGTCTATTCATTTTATATTGGTCAAAACGAATAATTAATCTTAAAAAAAACTATTTATACTCTAAATAAAAAAGGCAATAAAACTGTTAAACAGTTAAAAATTACATTTTAGCGCATTGGTCAAACACAAAAAATCTTCAACAGGAAGGGGGTCAAACTTCAATTACATACTTTAACCAGATAAATGTGTCGAACTAGGCGATAAGAAAAAAATAAATCGTATAGTTTTGAAAATTGTTACATTTATGTATGAGATCATGAACACACTCCTGTAAGAGGACATGAGCTGGTAAGAAGGGAGTGCTAGAAAGATCCCTTCATTATTTGAAGGTTCTCAATACAACAACATCTTGAAGGAGTTTTAAGAACCTGCAAGTTATGAACAGCAATATATGATTTTGTCCTTTGTCGATTTGCTATTTTACGAGGAAGATTTGCAGTATTCAGCAAACTTTAATGGCTAACTCAGCATACCTTGTAGTAAGATTTTTTAATAATATATTTTTCCTTTTTTTACCCTAAACCCTCTTTATCTAATAATAAATAATTTAGCATTCAACCTACAGTAAACATTTTTAGCATAATTAATAGTATATTAGGTTCAGGTAATAAGTCCACAAGAAATTAAGAGCAAATTTTAGAGATACATGTCAATAACCGAAAGTAAGATCTTGCTGCTGTTACTTCATCTCCGGCTCTTGTCCTATATCATGGAGGACTTATAATATGTTCATCAAAACATATTGATGACAACTGTACCAACTTATAATCTAAATGTATATTCTTTTCTGACTCCACAAGTTTTTAGCCAAACAAACAAACAAATAAGTAAACAATTCAATGCCCCGTTGGGCAAGCAAAATAAAACCGTTTCAAAACTTGCCTCCGCGAAAACGCGATAAGGCTCTATGTAGATAGAGATACATTGCGATTTAATTTAAAAGGAATAAAGCTATCCCCGACCGATGTTACATAATCCGTGCCAAATTTCATCATAATCTGACCAGCAGTTGGGTTACACCCGAAATTCAAAGCAATTATAATATAAAATACAATTACGTATAATATCATGTGATAAGGGTCCCAGGATTTGCTAAGTTTTCAACGTCGCGTTGCGATGGACACTATGTCCACTATATTGAATCCTATGTTTAATAATGAGCTGAATTAGAATTATGTATGCCTTGTGTAATCATCCCAACATATCAGAAATCAAAATTATGTATACAAATATGATTTACCGTTCGACTGTTTATGTACCTACGTTTCAAAACATTTAAAATTACATGTTTTAACAGACAAAACAATATTTCATTTTATTAAAATACCTATTAAAAATTTCTATTAAATCTTTCGTAAAATAAATTACTTTCATTAAACTCAATAGATAGGCAATTCTTTGAAGTTGTATTGTATGAAAATTAAATTATATTTAATCTACCTAAGGTTAACAATAACAACAATAATTTATCATGCATAATGTCAATCGTGAATACATGCTAAAGTCGAGATAATGCATTAGTCGATACGCAGTTCTAGTGGCTATTTAAGTATCGAGGTTCCAGGTTTCTATAAATATATTTTATAAGCTGGAACAATGTTATGATATTTTGATACAACTCTCCTGCTCGCTCTTATAAATAACATAATTATTACAATGATTTATCAGAACTCCCATCCAGTCTCCACAATCCATAGGTGAAACAAATATAAATATGCATATTTCCGTTGTTTAGTAAACTTCTTAATGAATAGAATAGAAAAATAGTAAGTAAAATAACAAAACTTGACAGAAATAAAGTGCCCATTCTTTAAGTAGTCATTCTAAAGACAACAAAGTATGCGTAAATCAGTAAATTTACTTAAGCCCATATGAATCAGTGTAGCAAAACGGGGACATGCGAGCTGATTTTATGCTATCATTTAGGTATATACATTTTGGTACACTGTACCTACTAATCAACAAATTCAGCAAATCAGCAGTAATTACTGTAAGAACATTAAATAGACCGATCAGCTAGAAGCAGTTTGCAGCGGGCCTTTGCTGGTCGGTCGATGCTAGACATCGTATCGTTGCACTAACATTTCTAAACATACTCCTAGCATTTGTTCAACAACAGATACATGTGCATTAATGTACAATTTAATACGAACTAAGAAATGAAGAAGAAATGTAGTAAAGAAAACGTCTGCAGGCCACGTGGCTGGCGGCATGTTTCATAATGCCGCCTTTAATTGTCCTGAAATTAATATCTTAATATCAATTATTAATAAATAGCAACAAGTTAAAATGGGTTTAACCAACAAAAAGGGGAAGTGAATTATAAATGGTTTTCTTTAAAACAACTTTTAATCCATCATATACTTGTAGTCATCTTTATTATTACGCAATTGAGAGACAGTAGAATTTAATCGTAGTCTTTGATTCAATAATTATACTTTATAAACAGGACTATTCAATCCAACCATACATGAAAAGTATTGCTATCTCAAATGTTTTAAAAAGTAGTTTTATATTTCCATAGGCATAATCACCTTAAAAATGACTACACACCAAGGGCTGTAAACTATCATAAACGAAGAAGGCTGAAAAAATAGTTTCGAATGTTCTTATGCAGGTTGTCCCAAAATTAGGCCGACAATCTGACACCGGAACAAATGGGCTTAAAATGCATCAAGTCTTCGCATGCCCAAGCATAAAGTAGATAATGACTTTCAGTAAGACCAGTTTTTAAAAAAATACCACTTTTTGATGTTTTTTTTTGTCTCAGAGATCGATAATTAAAAATTACTAAAATGGGTCTTACTGTTTACTGTAAAGACTTTTCTATGGGCATGTTAAGCCTATTTGATGCACCTTAAGTCATACTACCCCTGGTGTCAGTTTGTCTGCCTTATTTTGGGACACTCTGTATACGTAATATCAGGTTTGTTATATTGATATTAAAAGCTCGTTTATGTGACAGTATGATTTGAAACACAAATTATGTTCAAACACTTCACCTTTTATATGGCAAATACCCATTAATTTAAAAGAAAGCGGACATTTTTTCTAATTCAGAGAAATGCAGAAACATAGTCGGGTTTAAATGTAGTCTCTTTTCAATTAAAATCAGGTAATAATTTTAGAGCAGACTGTCGCTCGTCATATCCTTTCCTTATTTAAAGTAGGTATCAAAGATATATATTATAATCATAGTTTTATAATTTATATCTATCAAATATGATTGTTGTATTGCGTTGAGAGTTTCACCAAATTATAATCAAAACTTGGCTTAAAATTTAGCCCCAAGACAACTGAGAAAACTTAATTGCAATTTTTGAGCGAATTAAGTTTAAAATTGAAGCTAAAAATATGTTATACTTTTCTAAAAACAGTCTGCTCTAAATACTAAACAGTTTAGTGAAGCAAGTTTTATTCAATTTCATGCCTAGGGAGCTTTTGATGTTCATTTGGTACAGGGGTACAAAGCTAGCCCGACGATATTAACTGCATTTTCCTTAGGGCGGGAACCTCATTTACCCACTCTGCGTTACGATAAAGTTCAAGGCTATCGTAAACAACCTATTGTGCCTATTTTTCATTGCTCAGGTTTTATAGTCAAATCTGTAAATAGCCTTCAATATTTATCAGAAACGTGGAGCTATTTATATGAATATAAATAAAAAATATTTCTAATACCCCTGGTAATTGTATTCTCGATTACGTAGGTAGCGAAACGTTCGCAAATTCTTAATAGTTTCTATCTCAAAACTAGCCATTATAAGACATCTAGTTTGATAAAATCAAAAGTATCGCGAGAAAAGTACGCAAGTCAAACTACATAACGCCGTAGAGCTCACCCGCATTAACAGCTACAAGTGAAAGGAAGCGTTCTTTATGTTAGATATGACTTACGTTTGAATGACGCCTGCAAAGGAAAATAAGAAACTAACCGAAACATTTCATATGTTTAAGTAACGGAAACTACTTTTCATAAATCACTGAAACAGTAAGTGTTTTTAACAAGAAATAAATATTGACAAGATTATTATTACCAGTTGTATTAGAATAGCGCCAAATTTATATAAATACAATTGTTTAGCCCACTGACATGGTTAAGGTAGGAATCATGAACAACAAAGATTGAAGACATGATTAGCATAAAAATACATTTGGGTTTTTAAATATAATATCAGACTATCAAAATACATAATTGTAACTGCAATAAATTGAGCAGCGATAAAAATTAACATTAATACAAAAATAAAATCATAATATTAAATGCATGTTTGGTGAAACTTAGCCGTAACCGGGCCGATGGTCAACTCTTTAGCATGACCTGATAGTTCCACCTACGACTACGGACGAAAAAGGAAGAGGCCTTGACTCTATAAACATTTTCATAGAGATTGAGTGTGACATAGTGCGGGACCGAAGTCTGAGACACGGAGAGGGTGACTCCGCCCTCTAGTGGCGAAAAGCAGAACCTCTAGTCACGTTGGAATTTCAGATAGCTACACTGTTCACAACTAGGGGGCGTAACACGTCAATGTGCGTACAATTTAAAAATCTTGATATTTTAAAATGACATCGACAACTGTGTCATTTGAAAGCAAATGCGCAACGGCCATAAAGCGCCGCCCACTTCGTGGCGTCAGGGCCGAATAAAACGGGGGGGCTAGTCAAAGCGCCTAGTCCTCTTCCTTTTTCTTCCGTGCCTATGGCGGGGCGACACTGCAATAATTGTTCGAATCAAAGTAGAAAATCTTGGGTTGAACCGTAGCCCTCGCGATGGCAGCAATATTTCTACCATTCACTTAAAATCTGATTTCTGATATGTTTTTAAGGCTAAGCCAGAGAACAAAAGCTTTTTACTTTTTACGAAAAACGATAGTAATATTATGGAATGTTATATTGTTTTCTCCCTCTATCATACTAGTGTTACCAACATTCTTACACTTTAATAAGTGTCTATAATTGTTGTATAAAACGTCGAAATTTGTTATTATGACTTGGACGTCAGCAAACATTCTAATATACTTGTAGATACGCAATCGACATAAATAGTAATAAAGACTTTATAGATAATGTAGAAAAACTTGATAATATATAGGTAAGTAGGATATACTTTAAAATTATAAGGTTTAAATAGGTCATTTATAATATGACCACTTTCTTCGAGTAAAGAAGTAGTATTTTCAATAATATGATAAATTAGAGAAGTACCTATCTACTTTGTTTGTCCAATTCTATTTATTATAGTTCGTGCTTAAATATGATAAACGTCAAAGTTTGAGCCGATATATGCGGATGTATGTTTGTTACTTCGAAAATTTATAATAAGTACTTACATTAAGAGAAGCCATGCTCGTTTTAAAAAAAAATCCTCTTAATGAAGATAATATTACTATAAATAATGTGGTGTAAGCCGAAACATTTCTGTAAGTTCTACAGAGTACCAGTCGCGGGCAAAAGCTAATACAGAATAAGATTGCCTTTTGTTTCCTATATTATCCACTTTTCCCAATTAACACTAACAAAAAACCCACATCCTTACACATATTTACATTTTTAAGGAATGTAAATTGAAATATTTGAAATTTAAAAACATAAGTAATTAATATTTTATATTCATAGATACTCACCGCCAAAATATTTAAACTGTATGTTATAAAGAGAAATCGTACGAAATGAATAAGCAAATAGTAAATAACATTCACTATGGCGAAGTCAGGAACGGACATCAGCCCGTTTAAATAATAGCACATAAACAATTAACGATTTGAAGATATCAGATTCTCTTTTTCATCCTCCCAAAATATTGTGGAAGGATACTAGGCGTATAAACTCTACATTTTATCCACTTAATAATGCTGAAAAGGAACCATGAATAATTTTTACTTCAAAACATTCAATCGCTCAACTGATTAGTATTCCTACGCGGGGACTGCATATCGGTAATTAAAACGGACCTCGCGGCACTGATCAACTTTTACTGTGGTACCAAATCTGAATTCGTGGATAGAATCAGTTGCAAACCAGTTTTAAATAAAGAAATATTTTGTTTCGTTGTCATAAATAAGTGATAGAACCGGTAGTAAGAGAAGTTCAGGTGCAAGAGTATAATTACAGTTTCAAATTACAACATACCGGTATTCAGTCCCACTATTTACGTGCAAATCGGTCGTGTGACCAATGTAGCTTTTACTTTTATTTGCACAACTAACTATCGTACAATTTCAAGTAGATATATTAAGCCATGAGCAGCGAAAAAATGGAAAAAAATATTTCATTCATTCCAAAAGGAGAAGCAGTGCAAAGGGGACTACTTAAAGGCAAGGCATGGTAGGAAAATAAGTGCACGTTAAGTTTTAAAATGCTTAAGCTTGGTATTATAAAGCAGATGTTATTAGGTATTATAATCCAATGAATATCTTAAGTCATTTTCTAAATTACTTTAGTATTTAATTAGAAGTATTTGTGCAAGTAGGAACATGCACGCTTTTAATAAACGATTAAAAAATACGAATTGGCGGTCGCCAATGAGCCAAGTTGTTTAACCTGAACGAGCAGATTAGACGATTTTAGATTATTGTGTTTACGATTGGATAAAACAATCATTTTGCCTATTTCAGATTTTTATCAATTTTTACACTAAACGTCAAGCCGGTTTAATGGTATTACAATGATTCTGACCTAAAAAAATGATTCAGTATTTTAATTCAATTTTATTTTTAAAGTTTTTTAGTAAAGCTAGCAGATTAGATGAATGCGAGAGTTATAGTCATTGTGACGCATCGTTATCGAATTTATTATTGCTGCACAATTTTGTACAAAAAAATACTAGAAGTAATCGTGGTGCGGAGTATTACGTAACAAACTCTGCCTATTTGACAAGGGTGATTTCTAGTTCAGCAGAAAATGTTAGTGCAAAGAGGAAAAAATACCTTAGCTCGGAATGTCTATCTTATAAGACTTCCCAAAGAAATAAAATGTGATGCTTAAACAAAAACATACTAAATACATGCTATTTAATTTATTGCTGTTATAATCTAAAATTTAAGCATTAATGATAAATTTCATCGCTTCTCATGGCATACTATACTGCAGACAGTTCAAAAGGAATTAATGTTTCAGCACTTCTAAGTCTAAAGACCCATATTTTATAAATTAAAGTAGATATCTCTTCTTTTTTTAATTATATGATCACAATAATTTGAAACTAAATAGTAGTCTGTATTCAAGCTATGTTAATTAATAAAAAAAAATGCCATTTCTTTTTTCATTTTTTGTCATTGTCGATAAGTAACAGACGAAGCATGCTATAAAGACTGAGCACACGGAGGATGCCGTACGATTAGGAGCCCCCGGATATAGTATATATATTTTCATTATATTTCTAGTATTATGTTAAGAGTTGCCGACATCATCTGTGATAGATAACTCTCCAGCTAACACAGTTCATGAAATACAGCCAGATGACTGATAGACAAACAGGTCAGAGATATAGACAGACAACGAAGTCATGAAAAGAAAGTTGGTTTATTATTGCTTACAGAAAATTTTACAACACAAAACGTTCATATCATTCCAAAACATGACGTCATCTCATCACAATGGGCTTCAGAATTAAAAGCACTAAAATACCAAATCCATTACATATTTCATGTCTTAAATTTTTAAATCATGATTCCTTCGTAATAATAAAAAGCAGAAATTATATTTTAAGGGAATCCACGCATAAAAACATATTATTTGAAGTATTAGTGGTAAACTTTAGGGTAAGCGATCAAAAGCAACCAAATTAATTACCAGTCTCAAAAAAAGAAGACGAAAACATTAAAATTACGGCGTATTTTTTTTATAAACTTTATTATTGACAAGACTTTCTGGATTCAACCTGATCGTAATAGAATGTCGTCGTTTTGCCATGCCATGGTTATTTATCTATGACAATACTTTGTCTTCTTCTTTTGTTTCTGTGACATCACAAAGATATGCAGTTCTCATAGTAATGGAAGCATAATCAAAAACATACCTGTTGATCCCAGAAGTACATCGGGAGGTTATTGACCCTGCTCTCGTTACGTGTATTCATAGCTTGCTGCATCCAAAGTAAATCTGGTGAAGGAGAAGGTGGGCTCCATAGAGAATCCACCTGGAAACAAAAAGACCACTTTAGAAATTGGTAATCTCACATCTATTCACATTACTATTTATTATTACTTGTTAGCCTCAAAGTCTTAGCATACGTCTTAAGAGTCAGCCAAATGATAAACAAACTTATTGTTCAAAAAAGCCTTGTGACATTTCCTGACTGTGCTAAGAAAATTTACTATAGGTAATGATATTTTTGGAAAAACAAAGAATTACTTTAAATTATAAATAAAAAACTACAAACTTACATCTATTCCCAATCCTTGTTGTGAATTGAGTAATGATTCATGGGGAGCTTGGCTCCGTGGCTCGAAGACATTTCCCATCGGATAAGGGGGGAGAACATCCTGGAAAATGAGAAAAAACTATTCAATAAAAATATTAATGTATCCCAGACCCGAATTTTCAATTGAAACATGGTAAAAATTAAGCCAGATCTCCTAAACTATGTTTTAATGTATGTAATAATAAAATAACTAATTTGGAATGTAGTCGTTAACATTTTTTGTACCAGTTAATAAATGGAGAGCATGTTTTGTAAACAAATCAAGGAACCGGAGTTTCGATGCAGTATTTACTTACCACCTGCGCAAATGGTACTACTGGCCCATAAGAGCCCAGAGGCCGCATTACAGCATCACATGCTCGGCGAACCATGAGGCTTGATGTAAAGAAGCCAGCACGGAACCAATTGTACATTTCTTTACTGGAGAAGGGACCTTGAATTTGTTTCTCGGGGTCTTCATAATACCATTGATCGTTTAAATTAGGCATATTTATTGGCGGTGGAGACTGCTGAATGATGTTGCTGTATATCGAAGAATTAAAAGCAGTTTGAGAACCAGAGTGCCGCAAATTACGCATGAAGATATTTGGATTCCCGTGGGTCATCTGCAGGTCATTCGATGACTGCATCTGTAACATTAATAAGTATTAAGCAATTTCTGTTCCTCTAAAGTAGTTAACATTGAATTATCAATTTCATGCACATAAGTGAGAGCAAGGTATTAGCTAGCTCGTTTTCGGATTTTAGAGTTTTAAGCTTTTAGAGTGTTTTTGTCCAATACTTGAGGCTTGATTCGATCAGAAATTTTACACACATATCAGGAACTTACCATGTTGGGGTTTGGCGGTTGTCCCATAAATAATGAACTATTGACATTAGAGCCCCCCATTCCAGTAATAGCAGACTGATTGAATCCCGGCATGCCCTGTGCTGTCTGCAGGCTTGATGAGCCCATATTTGGATGTCCTTGATTAGGCGGTAAAACCGGTGGAGGAATGCCTTGCAATGGAATACCCATGTTTTGTGTTAATGTATTATTTTTAGGGCCAAGTGGTAAGCCTAGGGATGCATTTAATGCTGAATTAGTAATTCCAGCAGGCTGCATAGACGGAGCCTGTAACCCCGCAGCTTGTATCCCAGGTGCGACCATATTTGGTTTGGGTGTCATGGCCATTCCTTGATTCAGATGCCCCGGGCTCGCCATTCGGAGCTGCATCACTGGGCTGGTAAAGTGAGACGCCGAATTAGGCACCGAAGACATTGCAGATGATATGCATTGATTTGGGATTAGACCTTCATTTTGTTTTGTACTCTCTTTATCCTCCATGGTAAACTCTAACATGTCCTCAACGATTTTATCCTCTAATGAAGAATGCTGTTTGATGTTATCACTAAAAATAAACAAAGTTTTATGATTACATCAAGCTAAAAATAAATATTTAAGCTATTCCAACAAATTATGACAACTCTTACTTCTCTGAAATCTGACTATTATGAGAATTTTGAATCATTTCAAGTATGCCGCCCTTGCGGTTAGTGATGTTGCTGGCTGAAGACACGATGTTTTGGTGTTTTTGACGCAAACTGTTGTTTGGAGTGATCATTACAGACTGGAAGTTTCCTCTTTCATCACTAGCTTCTTCCAAATTTATATCTGACCTCATGAGTGCGTCAAATGTTTTACTTTCAGTGAATTGAATGTTTTTCTTAAAATTATCTTCAAGGTTCGATGCATTATTCTCCGAGCTATCAAAACCACCAGGACCAACAGCAGAATCGGAGTTTTCCCGATTTTTGAAAGATGGATTGTCTTCAGTACTATTGGTTTTACTGTTTGCATTTGCCACACCGCCTAACTCGGATGCCATGGTATTAGGCTGTAAATTAATTCTCAGTTAACAACTGGTGATAATTAACTTCTTCCCATACAGATAAACCCTCTAAAATGTCTAATAAAGTCGATTGAGACAGGAGCACCAATTTAGGATCTATTGTGCCACTGGAACGTGCTCTTCGTGACAGTGCTGACCAAGTCGAGAACAGTGACCATGGAGTCTCATTCTAGACTTGCTCAGACCGAAATTGGCATTGAGAGTACTTACTTTAGAACTTAACTGCACTACGTATAAGTCGTGACTCTTTAATACCTACTAAGTTGGAGGATTCAGTTCTCACCTTTTTGAATTGAATGTCACTTGCATCAAAACGTTTTGGTGATAATTTCTTTGCTTTTTCTGATGCCCACCATTCATCCGAACCCTCTTCAGCGGTTTTTGATCGAACGAAACTAGCATGTGTGTGGGATCTTGTTAAAGCTTGAAATCAATAAAAAGATCTTTAAATTAACTGATACTAAAATGGGTTAGTCGAGCATCAACACCTGAGCCTTTCGAAAACTTTTGTACCATACAGATGTTACTTCAAAGCTTATCGTACATTATTAATTTTTACTTATAGAATAACTGACGATCAAGTCAAATAATTGGTGTAGTTAATAATTAGTACTAGTTATATGAAAATGTTGATAAATGAGAAATTACCGTATGCAGGTTCTTGATTTTTCGGTAGATTTGTGTCATCATTGCTGTAGCCATGAAACGCTCCCGACGAGTCGAATGTTCCGCTGCATCCATCGGAAGGTGGATTATCAACAGCCCTGTACAGACACATAGATATGCAATGGAAATGTTGTCAACACGTTTCTACCACTTATCTTATTAACCTATTGAGAAACTTTGATAAAATATTTGTTAGCCTTACCATTCTGGCAAATTTTCCTCATTGCTCTGGGAGTCCCCACCAACCCATGTGCGACGATTTGTATTCCAAGATGTTTGTTTGTCTTGGTTGGGACGATCGCCCCAATCACGTTCTATTGAAAAAAGTTCATTCAGTTTGTTGTTGTTTAAAGGAATGGTGAAAAAACAATGAGGATGTTTAGATACAAGCAAAGTAAATCATGAATTACCCCATTTCTCCTGTGGTCCCCCACGTGGTCTGTTATTATCGGAAGCACGCCATTCGTCGTCATCCCTTGATGTTTGTCTCCAATTAGTGCTGCTAGTAGGCCGCTTACTATAATGTATAAGGAATAGAATAAAAATAAAGAGCATAATTCTTGTTGTCGACACTATCACTATTTACTTTAAAGGAAGTATACCTTCGGTACATTTTATTCCATTCAGCTTGATCACTGGTGGTATTTCTAGCAGGATTGTTTGGACTGTTGCTATTATTACTCCAAGACCGAAGAGAAGTAGATGCATCATCATCTGCTCCACTGCTATAGCCTGGCTGCATGCGATAGTTTTTATTTCCAGTCCTGGAAATATCAGTATAAAATTAATGTCCCAGAATATTGATTATCACAGGAAATTGGCAGTAAACATATGATATTGGTTTTAGGTATACATACAATGCCCAATACAACACTCACCCATATATTTGTCGAATCATATTCAGCCTCTGACGGGCGACCGCCTCGACAGGTCTACCCCGGCCAAATCCAGGTCTTTCCGGAGTCACCTGCTGCCTTATGGGGGGACCTGTTCTCATAGTGTCTCTCTATAAAACAGAAACAATTTTAAATGTTGCTTAATATATACAATATATTAGAACAGAGTAAAACAAAAAATCACCATTTCCTCCTCAAATGTATTGTTTAACGCAACAGGTGGTTTGCCTCTAGGCTGATACAAGGTATCAATACACTTTAATTCGGCTGGTGCTTCTGATGTCCTGTCATAGAGTGCCAACATTTCTTCTTTACCATATCTAGAAATAAACAATTTAAAAGCAGGGATGTAGTCAGTAAATGGCAAGACCAAAAGCAAAATGAACATAAATTGTCCTCCACAAAAAAGTTACCTGAGGTTAGCTAGTTTAACTTTGATGCCCGCTGTGTTGGAATTAGCAGCAGAGGCGGCTGCGGTCGCGGATCCCCCAGACGCCCCTGCTGCTGATCCGGAATTATTAACGCCAGAAGTGGAAGCTGTGTTTTGGTTGTTGGTACTACTTCCTCCGCTCTCTCGTGCTAAATTGCGAAGCCACTCCGGCCCAAACTTGATAGGATTATTGCGGTCGCCCATTTTAGTAAGTGTGATGAAAAATACAAATCAATTGCAGAAAACAATCGCTGAAAGAAAATAAACAAATAAATAGAACTACAATTTATGCAGAATTGTTATTCTAGTACATCAGATCAGATTTAACTCAAAACATAAACATCCTTTTTGGGTCATTGTTAAGTAAATACATTTGGTATGCTAAAATGACATTTAAGAATGTAAGTAGTTAAAATATTATAATTACAATTTTACAGAGGTTAGTAATTTAAAAGGAGATTTTATGAAATTAAAGAAATCTTTCAATTTCAAAGTTAGTATTTAATGAAATTTTTGTAACAACTGCTACCATTCATATAAATGTTATTAAAAATATTTTCTTATAATATAAAAACAACATACTTCGCTAAGCATTTTACTGATCAAAAAGACTCTTCATATTTCATTGAATCAAACAGAAATTGTTTTTTTCCTGTACTTATGAACAATTTGAAGCAATACTAAATCTTTCATTAATAATTTAAAAAACTCAATATAAGACATCAGTCATACAGTCAACATCACAAAAATTAAAAGAACAATTCAGAGTTGCTGTTCCATATTAAAACTGTGCTACCTTATATATTATCCCTCTATTATGAAACTATAATCCCATAGCAGCCTTTGTGAATGTGATCCAAGTAAAAACTACAGAAAGCATAAAAATAATAGCGTTACCTGAACCAACTTCATCTTAACAATAAAATACAATAAAAAATAGAAAACATACACTACATAAGAAAATATTTCGCATGTGCTAATTGCAAAACCAAATATGGTATTTTATACATGTATTACTGCTAAGGAAGGAATCCCTCAAGTTGACTAGCATTGTAATGGAAAGGAACCATGATATAGGTACAATGCAACTACAAGTTGATTAAGCTGAAAGCCACGCTGCTGTAACTGTTTGTCAAATGGATCCACTCTGTTTATGAGAAATTATTAAAATGGCAATAGCATTATGTATGCCCATAATTTGTCTGCGTGGCCTTTCCGTTACAATTGTCTATTTCTCATACAGATATTATCTGATGGAAACTTCTGGTAGTAAAAAGTTAAGTTTAGGTACTGAACTAAATATGTGGCTAAAATTAAATGCAGATCCTGTCTAAACCTACCCTCTCATAAAATTTATTACAATGATTGCTTCACAGAATATATGTAATTAAAGCAACATTTATAAAAGCTTCAAATGACATTATAACTTAAAAAATTAATAAATACATATATACTGGAATTGATTTAATTTAATATATTTTTTTGATGTATTATGGTAAAAATTATAACCCATTGATAATCAAATGAAGCTGGTTTCTTTACTTGTTTATTTGTTTAAATAAGCTTAATCTTTTTACACTACTTATGTAGATGCTAGTATTTTGTAATGTTATAATACATAAATGTAGCGGTCAAAATACACTGAAGAGGGTAGTAATACAAATATATTTGAATTTCAATATATCACATTCAAATCAAATTAGAATCTTTATTCTCACAAACATTCCGCTAAAGCAAAATAGACAAATTGAAAATAAAGACAAAGAAATATTGTTTCATTACAACTAGTAGCTAAGTAGATAAGTACGTTGATGTTTATTGAATGAAATTAAAGACTACTCACTGATCCTATTCCTTTATAGTAGACTTGCTTAAATAACCGGATTCAGGTTAAAACACATATTTTCATATCGAATAAGAAACACCTCGTTTGATTCGACCAGATTGAAACACAATCCAAGAGTCAAGGTGGCACTGAGTACCTAGCGGGCCTAACAACTTTAACCACGATATCGTATGGTTATGATCTGGTGAATAACACTTCGTACAGACTGAAATATTGTAAAATAAATGTGTAGATCGATCCACAAATACTCACCAAGGGATTGAAGAACTTCTATACGAAACGCACGCGCGACGAGAAAGACGAAAAAGCCAAAAGCAATATGGCTGGCATGACCAGTGTTGCCTGCCTAAACATCACTCACACACACAGAATAACTAGTTATTATTCTATGCTCACACATCACTAACAGATTAGGACAAGGCAATACTTATATCTTGGTTAATTCAATGACCTAAATAGTTTACACTTTTCAATTTTTAGCTAAAAAATGGGGTAATCGTTAGGGTAAAAAAAAAAGGGTGGTATTTTGGTGGTATAGGGGGTGCTCTGTGTATTGGACCTTGGACCAATGATATTATATTATACAGGTGGCCCGTCGATTGACGTCCAAAAGGAAAATTTTGATTCCTCGTGTCGTGGGGTTTTCCGAATCACCCCCATGTATGTTCCGCGATTTATTACGGTTTCCGATTTATGACTTTCTGATTTTTTGAGATTTTTCAACCAATCACCATAAAAAGGTTCGTAGAAAAGAAAGTACAACACTTTTTCATAATTTTATTTTTGCATCAGACGGTAAAATAACGTCGTTTTTAAACGTACTGAGGCTTCTATCAATCAAATCAGCCCGTTTCTCCCCACTGCTGAGTATAGGCCTCCCTTTTTTCGCGCCATTCACTACGGTCCTGTGCCAGTCTAACCCATAGATAGCGGCCCTGTTGATCTGACGATGTCATCTGCCCAGCGAGCGGGTGGTCGGCCCACTGATCGACGTCCCTGTCTCGGCCACCACTCTGTGACTGCTGTCGTCCATCGACCGTCTTTTCTCCTAGCTAGGTGTCCTGCACATTGCCATTTTAGTGACAAGATCCGCGAACCGACATCTTCGACCTTAGTTTTCCGGCGAATTTCAATGTTTGGTACGCGGTCCATCAGCGAAATTCCTAGCATGGTACGCTCCATAGCACGTTGTGCGACTTGTATTTTGTTCATATTTTGCTTTGTGAGCGTCCATGTTTCGGATGCGTAAGTTAGTATTGGCAGAACACATTGATTGTAAACCTTCGTCTTAAGGCATTGAGGGAGTTTGGACTTGAAGACGTCGTCTAATTTCCCAAAAGCAGCCCACCCCAGTCGTATTCACCTTTCTATCTCCGCTATTTGCGAACCACTGTCGAAGGATAAACGATGCCCAAGATAGACACCATTCAAGAGACATCATTTACCAGTTCTAGCTGGCAATTACCCACGGTTATGTTGTATATCTGTACCAAATGATTCGTCATGATCTTTGTCTTAGACATCATGTTCATCCTTAGACCTATTTTGAGCGACGATGTTTGTAGGTCTTCTAACATCTTCTGGAGATCTAAGACATTTTCAGCAAAAAGGACGAGATCGTCTGCAAAGCGCAAATGTGAAATGCACTGAGGCTTAGGTGATCATAAAATATGAAAGAAAAAAAAATTACTTAAACGTCCAATTCTGAAATTTTTCCACCTTGCTCTCTTAAAAGGCTGATTCTAGCAAAAGTACCCCATTAAGTACCAATTTTTTCAATGATTATGAAAGCTAAGAAGCGCATTTTTTAAGCCAGCTTAAAATCAATGAAGTCATCATTTTAACCTCTTAATTTAAGTTTGAAGATTTCAATAATTTTTCAGTCAATACAATTTTTCTTCTTCCAACCAACATTTCCCCAACTTTTATTAAAGTTACAAAGCTGAATATTTTATGCATAAAAGTAGGGATCATGAAGCATCTGATGCAAAAATAAAATTATGAAAAAGTGTTGTACTTTTTTTTTACGAAACGTTTTGGGTGGTTGATTGAAAAATCTCAAAAAATCAGAAAACACGTCATAACTCGGAAACCGTAAAAAATCGCGGAACATTCATGGGGGTGATTCGGATACCCCACGACACGAGGAATCCAAATTTTCCTTTTGGACGTCAATCGACGGGCCACCCTGTATAGATATGTTATATGCGCGCACATTTTGAAGACTGTAAATAGACCTATATAAGACAACTTGTAGCTAGTCTCAGTTAGTCTGAAGACATTTGGAGTATGATTTGAAGTGCTGTCATTAATGTCATTGTAATCATTGTTCGGCACAGATTTAAAACGCCAATCATTATAAAAGTAACATATCTGTACCTATAAAAAAAAAATCATTCGTATTGGACATAGACGTATGAAAGCTGCTGTAACTTGCAGGTATTGGACAATCTCCAGAAACTGCCCAAAAATTTTAATGATGGCCGGTTTAGTTGTATATCCTGTGAAAATGTATTGTTGTTCTTTTGTTTCACGAAGATACATCTACAATAAAATAAAATATTTTTCCAAAAAACGCGTGCGCATAGCAAGAAGACAAGTTTTTCGAAAATCATAATGACGAGGAGAACAATTTTGTCATTATTCGCATCTGGAGATAGTCCCTCCCTTCATTTATCTTGCTATAAGTTCTTAAAATCTTACATGATTAGAATGGCTGGTGTCACTAAAAGTAGCGAAGTAACTTTATACTAGCGGCCCATAAGTGTCGTAATTTGTATCAGCAAAAATCATAATAATTTTTACAACTATAACCATTTTAAAATTATGAACTGTATTTATACATACAAGAAAATTTATGTTTTCGACATAAAATGTAAAGATACATAAAACATAATACTTAATAACACATATTATACTTATCCAATAATATGAGATTCAATATTTTTACGTTCTAAAAAGGTTATATCATCGCGAAAAAAAGTTAAGGATGTGACCAATCGAGTTCTTTAAGTCGATATTTTTTTATTATCATAAAGTCTATGAAAATAGTAATTATAAGATTTTTTTTGCGTTTAGTAGTTTTGGTAGGTTTTATGAGCTTTTTTAGTAGATTCATTATTTTTAAAAATTTACGCAAGGTGTCACTACTCTTTGTTTTTTTAGTACCTGCAAATATTTAACTGAGCTCGAATTTGAGAATTAGTTACGTACTTAATTAGGCTATTTCGTAATTACTAGTTATTTTTAAAATATTTCTAGTAATAAGCACTTAGTCGACAAAAATTTCGCTGAAGCCTCGATTTAACATTTTCATCCCATCACTATTCGGTGAGAGAGAGAGAATTGGCATGTGTCATTCTAATCATGTAATGGTACGTTTACACGCTTGGCAAGCCTCGGCAAGCGTTGACAATCACAAGCGTGTAAACAGGGCGTTTGGCTTGGCTTGCGTGAGTTTGTGAGCGCTTGCCCGGGATCGTCTCGAGTGTCGGTTTTTTGACGCGAGTCAAAGGGCGTTTGTGACAAACGTTTGCGATGCGTTTACACGTTGGTCCGCGTTTAGTAGCCACTGTGATCTCGGAGCGACTACACGCGCGTGTTGCTTGTAGGTACCTACTAACAAAATGAGTGGCTGGTCAAATGAAGATACCCTTTTCTTTCTGGAGTGCTACCAGATAGAATCCTGCATCTGGAATCCGAATGATCGAATCATAAAGATAAAAAAAAACAAGCAGATGCATGGATTCGTCTTGCTGAGCTGACCGGAAAGCCAGTGAAGGAGTTAAAAAATAAAACAAAATAAAATTCCTTTTTTTTGTTTGAATTTGCTTGCATTTCCAATAAAAGTACGATAAGCCGAATGCAATAGCCGTCACAATTTCGGTGTCCGCCATGCTTGGATGTTTGTTACAGACTGACGCATTCACAAGCGTGTAAACGGATTCCAAATGCCAAACGATATTTGTGGAGGCTCGTGGCTGTTTGCTGTTTGCCGAGGCTTGCCAAGCGTGTAAACGTGGCTTAAGATTTTAAGAACTATTCAATATTTTTATTTTTTTGATTGATTTCTTTGATCAATTACACATTGGATGGTCAATGATATTAATCAATTTCTTTGATAAAATATGTAAGAGGTATCTAAACTTAGGTTAGGTTGGTAGCACAAAATTGCCCGAAAAATTGTCCTAATTTTGATTGGCATTCAGCGATCGGTATTCGGCGTAATTTTTGTTTGACGGACGGATATATGTTACTTTTATTTAATTAAATAAAATGAACAAATAACCTAATATTATGTGGTATACATGTACCCAGACATCAACTGTGGTGGCGTGGTAGACTAGTACAGTGCGTTTGTGCATTTCATCAAATAAATAGGTAGTTCCTATTCCGTCATGTTGGCGGCAAAAAAAATGTGTTGCCACATTACCCTCATCCTCATTGTTACTTTTAATTCACGATTTTTTTTCATGACAACGATATCACAATGTAACACGTCCACATTTGATATTCCTACATACTCATCATCACAGTAAGAAGATTCACTATCGTTACCGGTTTTTCGACGAGTCGACATTTATTTGACAGGTAAGTAGAAGTTGAATAGTTAAACTAAAACTGTGACTAAAACAAATAAAATAAGACAATTTAAGTCCTGATCAACTTTGCTGGTATGGTATCCCTATTCAGCTACTCGTAATGGCGGCATTTCTAACTTTGAAACATCTAATTGGAATATGTGGGGTCCCGTTACGTTAAGGACGAGGTTAAAGACCTCCACTTTCAATGCCAATTTCCTTTTACCACTCTTCAAAGTTTTCGGCCTGATTTTGTCAATAAATTAGAAGCTATCTTAAGAAAACAGGAAACTAGAATCACGTCTAAAAATTACGATGCATTTGACAGACAGAGGAGCCAAAATGGTGGCATAGGACCTATTAAATGAAACGCACATACAAACTTTGCGATCCTCAAAAATTCAAAATCGGTCAGTGTGACTGTGGAGTGCGTTTCGGTTTAGGTTTAAAGACATTTATTTCCCATAAAGAATTAGAATTCACTTACATGAGAAAAATTATTAGCTAGGTAATCATAATTTCAATTTTAAATACATGCAATCATTGGGCAAAAGTGAAGGTAGGTGAAGAAAAAATAAGCATCAATGTTACCTCGCCACCGCCAAAGCAAGTAATATTTACGCAGACAACAGATGCACAGAGTTACATATTACTAGATGTGCCATGATACATGGCCAGTTTAGTTTTACTGCTATATTTATATTATTTATTATTTTTACAAATATATTTTATTGTTAAATAAATTGATAAACAATATTAATAGATATTATATATAATATATATTTTTATTATTATTAATTTTTTTTTATTCTTATTTTATTTTAGCATTTTTGTTAGTCAATAATGAAAATTGTAACATAAAGTGTGGGTATTTATTCATCATTATTTTTTATTTTTTTCTCTTTACTTAGTAAAGATTTTTTATTATATATTCTATTATTTGTATTATATTATATTATTCAGGACATAGAATTTCAGTAATTTTTTGAAGATATATGTAGTTTGGGAGTGCCTAATATCGTCCGGTAATTTATTATATAATTTCGCACCTGCACATGTTATTCTAGATGCACCATAGTTAGTCCGGAATGTTTTTGTTTCAAGTTCATTTGCTCGTCTGGGTCTCAGTCTTTGTATTTGTGGTCGTTTGGTGAACGTTGTATATGTATGTATGTCTTTTTTCAGTATTTTTCTTATTAACATGCAAGTTTTAAATGTATATGTCTGATTAATATTCATTATATTTGTTTTAGTGTATATTTCCTTGGAAGGTGCAAGATAATCGAAATGGAATAGCGTTTTAATTAATTTATTTTGGGCGATTTGTAAATCTTTTAGATTTGTCTTTGCAGCAGAGCCCCATATTTCTATTAGATAGTCTAGATGTGGTTTTACAAGTGTATTATATATGGTGTAACGTACTTTTTTAGGGAAACACTTAACTATACCACGAAGAGCCCCGGTCAGAGAGATTATTTTCTTTCTTATTTTATTTATATGAGGTTTCCAGTTTAAGGCTTTGTCCAGAAACAGGCCCAGGTATCTCTCTTGGTCTACTTTTTGTATCAGCTGGTCATTGATGACTAAAGGTGAATAGTTGCCAATTTTCTTATTTTTGGCGGTGAAAATTATGTAGTTGGTCTTAGCAACATTTATAGTTAATAGATTTGAGTGGAGTGCGTTTCATGAAAGAAGTCCCCCGAATATTTTTGGAACTAAATTTGACAGGTCTATTTTCCCTATTTTCTGACCTTTTCCCTGATAGTAGGTAGATTACCCCTTACTTATCTTAATAAATATCTTAATAAAAATTCACTTTTTACATAACATAAATATAGCTTAGTAGACATATTTATCAAAATATATACCACCTAATCATGGAATAACCAGAACAGTCGAAATATGTAGGAAATAATATTATTTAATAAATTACAAATGAAATAAACATAATATTGGTAGACGTTGTACTCATAAATGGCAATATTATCAATTTTGACATGAAATCAATGATTTTTTATTTATCTACATGCTCTACATGAAATACAGCGCCGCGGCCCGCGGCTAGGGGACTTCTTTCTTTCTCTGTTCTGAGACTTCTTTCGTGAAATGGACTCTAAACCAAGGATGTTTTCGTCCTTGCTGTAAACAGATCTATGGCTGCCTCTTTTTTTTTGCATGAAATACAGCGCCGCGGCTAGGGGACTTCTTTCTCTGTTCTGAGACTTCTTCGTGAAATGGACTCTAAACCAAGGATGTTTTCGTATGGTTTTCGTCCTTGCTGTAAACAGATCTATGGCTGCCTCTTTTTTTCACCATAAATCACACATAGACAAATGTTAATACTGGCAACTCTGTCGAGTTGTCTTCTGTCAACCAACGACGCGTAAATTCAAAACAACAAAATAAAATCCACATAAAATTATAGATTTGTGCCATAAAATAATGGGTAAGTGCAGTGCACGTTTTTGCAAAAGAACAATATATACTATATGTGAAAACCCGGATTAACTTTACTATTTATCGGTAAGTTTTTACTAAACTAAACTAAACTTTGCCCTGTACTGGAATAAATGTATTTTTGAGTCGAAAACGGGTCATTTTTCGATGGTTTACCGTTTTTATGAAAGTATACTGAACAATAAATGTTTACAATTTTGTAACAATAAATGTTTACAATTTTGTAAACATTTATTGATTAAATTTAAAATTTCTTAAAAATTTAATAAGCTTTGTCGAAAATTTACAGTTTTAGTAGGTACCTACTTAAACACGCGCCGCGCCGTGATACGGAATCAATCAATCAGGTCAATCAGTTGTGTCCTCTACTGTAATGTAGGTATAAGTAGGACCAACTATATCTTCGTGCCCTTCGCTGTCGAAACGCTTGGCCCCTGGGGCCATGAGGCAAAGTCCTTCCTGTCCGATATCTCGACGCGTCTCCGTGAAGCATCAGGTGATCCGAGAGCTGGCAGCTTTTTTGCTCAAAGAATAAGCATCGCTATTCAAAGAGGAAATGCTGCCAGCCTCTTGGGTACCATGAATCCCGGAGACGCTTTCGACGATATCTTCCTATTATAAGTGGGGTATCTATGAGGTTACCTATGTATAAATATTTATATAAATATGTATATAGTAGGTACTTAAGTAGCATAAGTTTGTATTATATTGTATTGTATTTATTTGTATTTATTTAAGGTAAAGTCATGTATACCTCTTTATTGTGTTGTACATTATGTAAATAAATCAGTACCTATAGTAGGACCTAAATCATCTTTTAATAAAAAATAATCAAGTTTTATGTCAGGAGCTTTTAATTACTACACAGCACATCCTAATTGATATGAGATGAGTAGGTACCCACCTAACTACTTAATTATACTCTGATTTTTAATCCGAGTCAGACAATTGACAAGCGCAACTGTCAATTATACCAAAAAGGGTGACCAGCTACAATAGTGATGTTCGGCAATCGATAGATTTAGATGTTTATGTATGCATAATTTTATTAGGTACCTAATAAACTTTTTTTATAGTAAATACACAATAGGTTTTTATTTAATAATACGATTAGAGGAATATAATAGCATACTTATTAAAATTGCTCACTATAAAATTATTACGAAAGTTGGAAAATGTATTATGAGATTTAGAGGAATTAAGTAAAACATTACAAGTTCTTTTATACATTTTTATTAATTTAGAATTCCTATGGATTCCATATCCGAATCTGAGTCGGTATAGTCAGAATTCGGGAGTTGAATGCAAAACAATTAAAACAAAGTGGCGCCCATAGCTTTTTTTTTAATTTTATGGCCTGGTAGTAGGACCTTTAAGCAAAAAAATTGGAGTCCATAGCATTCGTGACTAGGGATGACTATAAATAGTGCATCTATTAAAAAAAAAAATCTCCAATTCGACAATCACAATGAGATATAACTTAATATATCAGTGTTTTTTTAAATTATAGATTATAGAAAAATATACAATCTCGACTTACTTAATAGTGTAAAACCCGATTCACCTACATCACTATTTATTTAGGACCAAAAAACTCGCAACACTGTAATTGTCAATTGTCTGACTCGGATAAAAAATCAGACTATAGATAATGTTTTATAAATGTAGGTAAATTTAATAAAACAACATTTTTCTTAAAACTGATTATAATTATAATACTGTAACAACATTTCTAAAATACCTAAGTTGGTATAGATTGCTACCTTGGTACTGGTACCTACTTTTAGGTAAGTAGGTACCTACACTTCTAATAGTATTTTGTAAATTTCCAAAATATACTTCCGAATTGTCTTTTCTTTTAGTTTTAAATTTAGTTTAATTTAGGTATGGGTTCTTATTCTACTATGATATTTAGAAACCATAACATAAAAGCATTAATACAAGAATTAATTTATAAAACTAGATAAGGAACATAAATAATTCCGATTAGGGTTTAAATTGATGTTATTCATTAAAAAAAACTGGTCGTAACTACAGACATTGCTTAATGAGAAATGATTGTTTAGATAATATTACGTATTGATAAGAACATAAGTATAAGTAACTCATCCTTACAATGGATCTGACGTAGTTAAGTAGATCAATTATTATTATTTCGAATTTAGTATTTTGACAGGCCCTACATCGACCGTACCATGTAGGTATAGGCCGTGGCTAATAGGGTAGGTCGACATAGTAACTTTGCAATAGGAACCAAAGGATTTGTATTTTCGAGTTTCCCCATTTATCTTTTTCCTCGTACCCGATAACTTAGGGAAGGGACTTTATGGATATGTAAAGATACCGTTTAAAAAAAATACGCGCAGATGCGATCGCGCAGCAATTAACTTCTAGGCATTACTTTAGTAAATAACTAGATTGTTAATATTAATGATAACTTAAAACATGCTTATGAACTAGTGCCAAGTAAAATGGATATCACATAATCATAGGGAATACCTACAAGCTATGTGCCTTAATGTTTTAAAGAACAATAATGCTCCGATCACATTTAACAGCAGGAGGAAATTAACTGAATTCCAGTATAAATACCGACATAAATATAGTTCGTTGTTACAATAAGGATAACTAAGTAGTTCGAGAATTATTAAAACAATTCGCCGGTACGTTATACATAACAATTCAACTAACAGAGCTAAGTTTACACCACGCCCCAACTCTAGCCACTCTATAGGTACACAGACTTCACCTATTCAACAAGCTTTCGTATACTTGTCTAAAGTCATAGTTAATCTTGTTAACAAACAATCCTTTGTTCCAGAAAGTACCTATTTCCAACGACGCGAGGTGTGGCGGGGTGAAAAAGTACAACCTTCACTATGTGGAATTATAACTACGTAGGTAAGTTATATAAATTCAAAGAATAACTAATTTGGCTACTTAAGTTGTTGTTATCTCTGAGTTAAGATAAACAACCTTCAAAAGAGCTAACAACAATACCTTAGTACTGACTTAGGTAAGGACGTAGGTAGGTACTTATTTCACATACAATACATCTCGC
The DNA here is from genome assembly GCA_947563765.1 of Anarsia innoxiella. NCBI lineage: Eukaryota > Metazoa > Arthropoda > Insecta > Lepidoptera > Gelechiidae > Anarsia > Anarsia innoxiella. The sequence continues at coordinate 8,947,233 of OX387390.1, forward strand.
TGTCGCAGCCTGTTCACGAGACACAGCTAAATTTAATATTTAGTAGGTATGTAAAAACACAAAAAAACACCTAAAAGGTTTACAATTCATGATAGCTTTTTGTATTTTACATACCTACCATATGGAATCATATATAGATCTCGACCTAAAATAACAAGCAAAATAATAATTTTATCAACTAAGTACTATATCACTCGTAGGTAGGTAGAATTAGCAACATGGAAAAAAAACAAAACGCAAATATTAACAAAAGGCAAAGACTTTACCTTGCTGTATTTTGAAACTAAGTATTTCTCGTCATATTTAGGTAGGTATACTAAATGGTCTTGTTATTACTAAATTACAAAACAATAGGGTTTTATTAAAAAATAATTCATATTATTGATTAATTTTGTACAAGCCAGATGATACATAGTTGAATAGGTTTGTCTACCCCAAACATAGAAGGTACTCATATGCACTAGATTACATATCTAACTATTTGTAGTGTAAAAATGTATTGTCTATGTTTGTTACAATTATATTTAATAGGTAAGGTGAATACCTAAAAATTACTTAGTTCTTTACTTAATAGGTAACGATCCAAGATCCATTTAGCAAAACTACTTTCGTTACATAGTTACTTATCGAGCTAAACATGTTTTGGTACTAAAAATGCCATAAAAATCACAATAAAATCAACATTAAAAATACCTACTCGGAAAATTAAAAACTATTTGGTTTGCTTCAAAAGATCCCTAATTTATCTGCAACTGGCTGTCATTCTAATTTTTTAATTTCAAATGTTAACTTTTACGTAAGTAGGTTCCTACTTATTTTATAAATAAGAACTTAGATTAAGTATGTTTAAGATGAAAGACAACTGCTTAACTTTCAAACTGCATTAATTGCTAAGTAGTTTCGTATTTTCGGATTGTAGGTGTTTTTAGTAGCTTAGTTACAAAATTGTCTATCAAAAATTCTTCAGTCATTTACTTATACTTCAGACACAATCACTCTGAAACCCTTTGCCAAATGTGGCTTTGGGTGTGCTGTTGATCGCATCAGAAGTTTTGCTCCAGCCGAAAGAGAGACACAAAGGCATTAGACATCGAGACCGTAGCTCGTTCTAGTCGACTTTAAAGTAAATTATTGCTGCTATTATATTATACCTACTTCAATACCGTGGTCCAGAGGTAATAATTTAAACAAAGTACAAGTAGGTAGGTAATTTAAACAACGTACAAAGAAAAGGTCAGTACGGAAGTTTCTTCATTAGGTATAAATATTTATGGTATGTTGTTTTCTTAATACTTACGTATTAAGTATAGATTTTTTCTCGTTACAAGAGTAAGATAGATAACTTTTCTGGTAATTAAAAAATCTACTCATTTTTATTTATTTTAATGGTGGCGACACTTAATACTTTGTCATGCCACAATAAATCTGATTTTATAAATGTGAATTACTAAACACAATGGGTAGGTTTATTGTACCTTGCTTAACGATATTAACCTAAACATATCACATTTTAATAATGCACTAAAGTCTCACATTCATACAAGTTCGGGGAGGTATGTGTGATGTGGAAATTTATATAAAATGCATTTCCTAAATGGCTACAGAGATTCAAGTCTAAATGATTAATGACGTTTGAATAAAAATGAATCCTCGTATATACCATATCACAAAACACTTTGTAAGTATTAGTAGACTGTCAAAAGGAGAGATTCGTTAATTAATCTCTAACATAGAACTCTCTCTTGGCTAGGCACTACAATTAATTTTAATTACAATCAAAAACTAATCTCAAAACATTTTTGAGCATTATAGTAATTTTATTGATACAAAACAAATGAATAGCTTAACGAACAAAATTACGTCGTATACCTATAAAGAGGTACTCGTAGACATATCTTGATATAAACTAATTTTAACATCTCTACGAGAATACTTTGTTGACATAGGTACATAACAAGTATAAAATGAGAAGGCACACTGAAGTCTATTATTCCGCACCCGCGATTATATCGAGAATGCTTACATAGGAACCTGATAAAAAGCCTAAGATACCGAATGTAACTAAAAACATGTTTTTCCATAACACCCAGTTAAAGCGGCCAAGCCCATTAGGCCTGTCCCAGAATGTAACAGTTTCAATCACCGCTGGAAATATTAACCCAAGAAAAGAAAGACAAACGGCACCCACTAGAGAAATAAAAGGACCTAACTTAGGAATAGCTATAGCTAGACCGAGGGTCATGATTATAATGCTTATTCTAATGCTATATTCAGCAAGATTTTTCCGAGCCCCGAACCAGTGGCGAACATTCTTCCAAATAATCTCCATCGGAACATAGAACTGCAGGCTGTACGTGAAGAAAATGGCGACAGCGATCATAAGTTTTACACTTTGGCCTAACCTGAAAAAAAACGTTAGATACACCATTATTTGACAAATACTACCAAAGGATATAATATAATACAGAATCTGGCAAATCCACGACATTGGAACTGACTGAACTACTCCTCAACCGCCAACATCAAGAACCACGGCTGGTCGTAATTAGTGACGTTGTAAACAAATTCTGGTAACGAAGTTTTGTTTTCAAATATTTTGTAACGACATAAGTATCTCAAACATTTAAAAATAATAGTTACTTAGGTAAGCGTGTACTGTACTTACAATTCATCTTGTGGTAAGTTGAGTGTGATACTGCCTTGGGTGCCTTCTCCATATTTCAAGTAACCAAAGAATCCAGTGAAAGCGTACAATGAAACCACAAAGAACATTCCGAAATTGAGCACTCCGGGGCAACCAATAAAGTGAGTGGGAGTCTTCATGTTGTTTTCCAGAGGCATCACTACACCGATTCCTTCCAGTGCAAAAATAGCAGTACCAAAGAAGGTAGGTAAACGCTCAAATCCAGCAAAATGATCACGCTCATCCATGCTTGGAATATCTTGGAACAAGTAGTAGAATGTTATTCCCATTCCAGCACCCACTAAAAGATTGGCGATCATTGAAAATGGGGCTAGATATTTCAGGTTTCTGATTAAATTCATCAAAATCAGGAGAGGCAGCAACATAACCATATATATCCGTAGATCCATATCATGAATTGACCAGTTGCTTTTCTCAGCATAGAAATCTACAACTTGTTTCACATTTTTGGACACAAACACGATATACACGCAGCAACATCCAAGCAAATCAATAACCAGGAACCAGTTTACCATAGCTCTGAAAAGAAAAAAGTCAATGTAAGTAGGTTGTATGATTTCGGAGTATAACTCTTATAGCGACGTAATTAAAACTTACTTTGCCAGTCTTGAAAACTTGTGTACAGCGGGTGGTCCGGCCAAAAATGCAGCTTCGGCAGTTTCTGCAAAACCAAGCGAGGGTTTCTGCATTCGCCTACAGAGTTCATGCGCAGTCTTCACTAGGACATGCACGCAGTAAGTGCAAATCCCACCAATAGCAAATGTAGCTATCAGTCCGAAGTATAATCCGGCATTACTAAAAGCCATAGGCATGGCCAGTATACCACTCCCAAGAGATCCTTTCAATAAATGGATAAGAGTATCCAAGTCCCTGCAAAGACACGATCAGTTTATGAAAAATTACGTTACTGCAAATCAAATAACTAATATTTGGTTTGATTAATTCAAACCTATACATACGATGTAGGATGAGCTAGCTTCCTATGCTCGAAAGGGTTATAATCCTCGTCTGCCTCGATATCCCTGCCCGGGATCTCCATAAGTGGCAGGGTTGAACCAGCTTGTTGTTCCACTGGGATCTCATTTGGGTCAACTTTGTATCTGTGAATTTTTATTAACATTGTTATAGTAAGTGATGATATATTTCTCACAGAGACAACTAATTATTTTTTAACTTAATTGAGTAGAATCAAGTGAATATTAGGAAGAGTGTGTTTTGAAGAAAATGACATATCGAAGCGTAATGATGACGATAACATATAAAGCACCGGACTTCAAGCTATTTAGATGTAGCTCAAATCATGATCAAACTAAGTGTAGTAAAATCGTGTCAGTACCTACAATGATTGAATAGGTATTTAATTAAGTATGTAGTGTATCGGCGAAAGCTATTGGTAAGTAATATTACAACAGCAACAACGAATAACCTATCTATTTCCGTAGACGTTTACGAACTTGTATGCTTTTATGTCATGAATGTTACTTATCTACTTATAAATTGCGAATAACTGTTATAAGTACCTATTAGAAAATGACCTCCATGAATAACCTAACAAGTTCTACGCTTTGGCACCCAAGTGATTAATATTTGGTGTGTATCAGAGTGTGTTGTATTGTGAAGTATGGCAATAAATTATGGTCTCCAAAATATAAATGACAAATAAAAGTTTTTGTGTTGCGCTTCACTCTGTTAAGACTTGGCATTTACAAAATTGTGGCTAAACCGCTAAATTCAATACAGCTTTACGTTGATTGCAAATAGTAAGGTATCAACTGACGAGTATCAAGATATAAATAAAGTTAACTTTGCATAGATACGTTAAATAGACAAGAATATAGAATTCACAGATATCAATATCATAAAGCTAAATTAAATTTGACATTTGAACAGTTGTGAAGCCAATCCCGAGCCTGAACAGAGATTGCGCATGAGTGCTCGCTAGAGCTGAACGACGACGCGACGACAGACGGAGCATCGCCGGCGCCGAACGTAGATGACGGATGTAGCCTGCAGACAAGGCATCAAAATACCAATACGCCAAATACGCTGCCAGCGAAAGCGAGCACTCTTCATAAATCGAATAGGTAATAAAATCTTTAATAGAACGTAAACAAACATATTAGATAAACAAAATTGAAACCATAAAATGGAGTGATGTACCGGTGTATAAGTCCATTGCAAGATGATCAAGGTCGACGAACGACTTAAATCTTGTGGAAGCAGCACACGTCTTCCGGGGACGTCTCCGAACGGCGGCGAGCATTTTAGCTCGATTTAAGGAGCAAGTACTTAACAGTCAACATACAATATAAAATACCATTATAACGACAAAACAATCGCTACATTTTTTGTTCAAATTTTGTGTCACAAAATAATAAATATTTAAGTACATACTTTATGAGATCCAGAATAAAAAATCAATGTAAAAGTATCTCAAAAATTATTAGGTATCTACTTAAAAGCAAAATAATCTCGTCAACTTCCTGTTAAACAAAAATGGACACATTAATGGTTTCACCAGAATTTTTCCAATAAAAATCATTTGTCAAGAATTCACTAATCAAAGTAACAAGCACTAGAGCATGCTTTATCTATTTGAAACTAATATAAAGAAACGAAGCTGTTAGTAGTACAAGAACATTTAACGAAATGTTTGATCCGTAATACCGAATCAAATTACGGAATAGGTAATTTATGGTTTATTAATGACAGAGGCAGTAGTAGAAGCAAAGTTAATGATCGTTGTCGAAATCGCAACGTGAAAAAAGATCAGACACTTACTTGACCATAACGACTTCTGATAAATCATTTCTAACTCCCTTTTTCTTAGGATCATACTCGGCTATCATGGGCCGCATCTGAGGTTTCTGAAACAATCATAATTATGTTCTATGTAAGTTTAATTAATGATCTAAGTTTAAGATACATATTACAGTAGTTTTGGACGTAGGCAAGGAATACGCTGTAACACCATTTCTAACTTTGTGCCAGAAGGGCCAGAATTTGACATTAAGTATAGTAAATAATTTCGTAAAGCTTCTTGGAATTCACAATGCACCATTAAAAATTGTAGGTACGGGTAGCAGTATTATAGCTCAGTAGTTTAATGAAGTCATAATATAATACATATCTAGTCAAGTCGCAATTTAAAATCGCCAGCCAGCCGTACACAATCTTTTAGAAAATCTATTTTCTCTATTAGTTATTTAATAAATTAAAATTTTATTTAAATGGTCATAAAGTAGGTATACTCGCACTCGAATGTGCTCGCTCTACCTTAATGTCTTCAACAACCTGTAACAAACGGTGGTTGCCTGTCATTGAACCCATAAATAATCCACATTGACCAAACCTTGAAGATAGAATGCTATTATTTGGCAGCATGTAAATAAATGTTGTACCTATACCTATGTAGCTGTTGGGGGCACGTAAATACTTCCAGTATGTTTGCGGCCAATTTGTGGCACACGTGACGAACACAACTCTATTTCGGGAGTGTTTTAAATAACCATGCCGCTCCCGTACGTCGCAAATCTCCTAACAGCCTAGTTGATGTATGTAGTAAATATGAATCTATTCGCAGTCGACACCTACAAGGTAAAGTAACTTATCTCCCAAAAACGCAAAAAAAACTTCTTTTGGAATTACTTAGTAATAAGTACTTTGGAATATTTTTTTCTTCGATTTACTTTTTCAAAGTCTGCTACATAATTATGTTTGAATTCGAAGCATTTTTTGTTAGCTTGTCATTGTTTTTAATAACCGCGCGTGATATTTCCAGAGTCGCCGCAAAACAGCGAACAATGTAAACGTTGATGTAAATATTATACTAATAGGTACATACATGGGCAATGTCAATAGTCGATACTTGAACGACACGACACTTATTATTTGTAACCAGACTGAACCCATAATACTAAGTGTATTGAAGTCATCGTCACGATGTTTAGTAAGTAGTTATAGATTACAATACTCATTGTGATCTATGATGATAACAGGTGACGAGATGAGTTGATGCGCATATAGACTAAATCAATTTTTCAACGAAGGCCCCTGAAGGACAGTAGGTACAAAGTTTGCAAACTAACAGGAGACACGCCTCCTGCTACGTAAGAGACACAAATAAGCTATTAAACTCTGCTTGATTTTGCTAAAATTAAAATCACGACGTGTAAACAATTAACGTGATTTTCTTTCTAGAAATTGACATTTTCAATTAGACGATCATGCATGACGATATTGACGTGGAGGTAAATACCTGTAAATACTTAGATTCTAATAATTCCACTGCATGTTCTATAGTGTCTTGTTATGTTAGTGATTTGATTATTCTTAATTCTTTCCACGTAGAAAAAAGTATTCATGGGTAAACGATCGCTTTAGAGTCTCTACCTCTTTTACAAATCTATTTTTGTCCACATAATGTGTATGATAGGTAACTATGAGGCAAAGTCAATTGAATAGTCACCTAACAGGAACCAATTTTCATTTGTCCATAGTGGTTTTCAGGGTCTGATTTCGCACTGCACTGCAGACTACTGAGCCGGATCACGATGATTTAACACTTGAAATAGTAATTGAATATAATAGGGATTAAGGGATATAGAACGCAATACTAAATCCTCACTAGTTACCTAGGACTATAGTATACAAGGACACTTGTAACATCGCAGCGTGTTAACTGTGTGTCGTTAAAAGGATACAACTCCACTGAAAAATTTAAGCGTTTAAGTTAATCATAGATTAGAAATTAAAATTTCCAAAATGTTACCTATACAACAACAACCAAACACGAGGGAAAGACCGAGTGTGATATTTTAAATTGTTATTTTAAACTTGTCATCGCTCACATCAATCTCTGCTAGGTGTGAGTAAGTTCAACATAAATCTAAAAATAATATCATGTAAACATGTATTCTGCGACGCAACGCTTTCCAACCAGGTAGACACAAGAATAAATTTCAAAATGTTTAGCAAAAACTACGCACGAACAAAATTTACTCCCAAGTAGGTACCAACACTTTAAACCAAGCACCTATGTGGCTTAAATAATTAAGGTATATCTAGGTGGCAATTCGGTACCTATACATGATTAGTAAGGAATTAATGTAATACAGATCAACTTCCGCTGAAACCTAGGAACAACCAATCAAACCAAGCTGGGTGTACTGTTTATGTGTTAATCGCAAAACGAGCTGAGTGGAGATTCACTGCACTGTACAATGGCGCGTCATGGCTTTGAATAACGTGGCCTTGCTTTACCGGAACCCAGTGCTTATGATACATCGGATTTTAGCCGACATTACCACAAAATTGTAACGTTCAATCTCGTCCAACCTCGCGCGTCAACCTTAACGCGTTTTTAATACTCATCTAAGTAAATGAATTTTCAGTTTGCCACTCTACGATTCGCAACTACAGCTTATAGTGAAGTTCATCAAGTATGTAGGTACTTATCTAAAATCTTGAGGAATGGAAGTAGTAGGTAGGTACCACGTAAATTCCTGAAGTTTTTTTTTAAACAGAGCCTGATACCTCGGTTACGGCTCAGTAGAGCACTGATTTCTCTAAGCACTTCCTCAATGTTGACAGAGACACAAGGCCGTTTTAATCAGTGCACCGTATTGTAATGCTAGTTACCTACACCATGTTAAAATTGGCGTGGTAATATTACAGAACCGACAGCAGCCAGTATAATAATTTATTTGATAGGCAATCAAGCAGGTATATTAAAGTGTGTTCGATAAAATATGAAATTTGTTATATTATCGAGTCTAAAAAAATGCTAACAGTGGGTAAAAAGAGGGAAAACGCCATATGACGTTTTCGTGTGACGTAACCGTCTGAGCTGCCGAGCAGCCCCCCCTTGGCGCCATGGTAGCGTGCGCACGGGGCTGGAGGCGGCGGCCCGGGGGCTGTCTGCTTGCCCACCCACTCCATCCAGGTCGCTCCCAGATATAACTGACTTACTGCCGTTTCTAGGGCTTTTATCTACAACTTATGTAACGCTAATGGCAATTAAACAATTCTGTGTAGGTATACCTATTCAACGGATTGAATAAAAAAAACAATCAAATATAAGCAAAGATGAAATCAAAGGGTCTAGTTTACTTCAAAATAAATCCCTCTCTCATTATGATGCTTTGCAGCCACGTTACAGCATTGCAATAACAATTTGACATTGACTGACTGTTGAAAATACCAAAAATCGACATTGAATAACGAGCGGGTGTGCGCCTTTCTCTATCACAATAAATAGTAGATACGTAAAAAAACCGGCCAAGTGCAAGTGGGACTCGCGCACGTGTAAGTAGTTCCCGTTTTCACCCTTCAGTTACGGAACCCTAAAAAAGCTAGTTTGTAGGTATGTAAGTGTAATGGCAATAGTTATTTTTATATTAGGTATGATATGAACACTCTTATCTGAAGGTACCTACTGTCTAAACTCCACTGTTTGGACAGGTACGTATCGACAATTTGCTTGTAAGTAAACGATTATTTAACTAACAGCTAGTAAAACCCGGTCCTTTATTGCAATTATTAGATTACCACAACGACAGTAGAAGTATAACAAATTATAAATATTTACGTACATATGCGTGCGAATCATTGAATTTAATGAATATATACTTTTATTTATTAAAAAAATCGGCCAAGTGCGAACCGATCTCGCGCGCTAATGGTTCCGTACAAAAAAGGCAAAAAAAACACGTTTGTTGTATGTTAGCCCCCCTTAACTATTTTATTATTATTCTATTTTTAGTGTTTTTTGTTAATATCGGCAACGATAATAAGTACATCATAATTGTGAAAATTTCAACGCCTTAGCTATAACGGTTCATGAGATAGGTACAACCTGGTGACAGACGTAGGGACGGACAGACAGACAAACAGACGTACAGCCGAGTCTCAGTAATAGGGTCCCGTTTGCACCTTTGGGTACGGAGCCCTAAAAAAACGTCTCTTTCATAAAAGCCAACTTGAATCGAATCTTCTAAAATAGCCAAAGAATATCTCCTTAAGAGTAGTTAATTATAATATCATTGCTCATATGCTAATAAATTGTTACGCATAACCAAGGGATGGTTGGTTAGATTAGAAGTAACCGCACAGATCTCGTTCCGAAGTTGATGGCTGCCGCTTGTAAGCACGCGGCCACCGCGTGAACACCGCGTGCGCAGCTTCGGACATCGTCCTCATAGATCAACTCAATTGTTACAAACTGTGTAAAAAAAAAACTTAAGACGTTAACCAAATCTTGTTATTTTGGCAGTCAGATAGTGCAGAAAACGACTGGTTTCTTTGCAATTACCGTCTAACTGAGATTTTTTTATGGCTTTATGAAGGCATAAGGGGGTGATTAAGTAAGGTAACCTAACCTCTCTTCACGTTAGGTTTTCACTCTGAATTTATTTAAATCGACATGAAGTCGACATGTGCGTTTTGTAGTTTCTACAGTGCCTCTAGTAGAAACTCCAAACACGAAGGTAGGTACCCAATTTGAAAACTGACTTATTATGTGACATAATAATGACATAATATGACACATTTATTAATTGGGGCAGGGGAAAGTTTAAATTTCAGCAGAGAAGCAATTTCTAAGTAGGCACGTGGTAGGCACGTACCTAACTTATTTTTAGGTTTTATTTATGTTTAGCGTTCTGAAGTGGAATGTGAAAGTAAGTTATTCGTAATGTTCATAACACGTGACACTGCGTGCCTTAGTTCCTGCGTAGGTAGGTACCTACGTGATCTATCTTTCTGTCAATGTTGAAATTAGTTGCAATTTTATTATTTATAAACAGTTATTTTAAGTTATACATCTTTATTCGTAACCTTCATCCAAATAACGCATTTATTACGTGCTTTGTGTTATGTATTTATTACCAAAATTCAAGATAATTTATACTAATTTCGCTAGCACTCCCCAACAAATCACCACAACAAGGTTCCCGTGGCGAAACGTTAAATTAGTAGATAAATGAACGTTTAATTAAACAAATTAGCGGCTTTATGAAACAGATAGCATGTTTTAAGTCCGCTATTCTTTCCGGTAATCTGTGCAAGCATGGTTAACAAATGAACATGTTGATAAACGCGAGTGGTAGGTATGTGCAGGTACACGGAATCGAGACTACGTTGTAACATAAAAGAGTCAACTTCAGAACAGTTGCATTACATAAGTAGTTAAAAGAGAACTGCGTACAGTTAACGCGTGGTTAACGCGAAGTGACTACCGCAATGTGAATTAAGTTCCTGAAAGATAGGTGATTTACAAAATATTCAAACGTTTAAAAAGTTGACCTTTAGCGAACCAAATTTAATTATTACCAATGTATATAATTTATTTTTTACGATTTTTTACGTATCTGTCTAAAATAATTACAAGTTTATGAATATGACTGACAAAAGAAGAATATTTTGGTCATTCTCTGGGTTAATTAATTTAAAAGATCTTAACTGGACATTCTGCGGTTGAAATTAACCCGAGGACTAATGTAGAGTCGTTTCTATTCTTGTCTTTCTAACTTCAAATAAACTGAAACTGTACTATAGTATACAAATAGTGTCGTTTGACACTTGCACACTTCACATAACGAATATAGGTACCTAACATGTAGAACGCCTTGATTGTACCCATTGTAGGAATACGGGCTTCAAGTTATCTATTGCGGGTAAAACATGAGCTACCGACCGCACTGCATAACATAGGTACCTACCTACATTATTCTTCACCGAGTAAATCTAAGGCTTTTATATATTATGGCTGTTAAACTTAATTTATAAATTACCTAGTTTGTTTTACGGGACAGATAACGCTTTCAAGTCCACAAAAAGTGTCAGTCCAATCTAATGACTTACATCAGCTTGATATTGCATTGCATCTTATCATTTCAGTCAGTCGTTTTAACATTCTAGTTAAAACGACAACTCTTGAGTAACTATTACTCCTAGTTGATTTACGATTAGGTGCTCGTCACAAACTTTCTCAACCACAATGAACGGTATTTATAAACGTTCCTGCTCATATGTTGACACAAGAATGAGAATTCTTGCTGCTTATTTTCCGGTTAAAACTGGTTTAAAAGACCCATTTTAATACCATTTTCATTACACACCACGTCACTTCTAATCAGGAAAATATTATGGTGTACTATTTAACTCCTTGCTTCTAACAATAAGCCTTAGTGCGCATACTTATTTATACATTTAGATAACATAGTTTGGTCATAGCAGTAGCAGTGATGCTGAAGATACATCAATCATATTAATTACCTACCTACTTAAGGTACTTATTTCTCCCCTGCAGGTGCCTGCTGGTAAGGTTACAATGACAACGATTTTTTTTACCTTAAATTCTAGAGTCTACGTTTTAATTTATGTTTAAGCGTCGCACTCACAAGCCATGGCCTAAACAAGATTTAAAGGCTAACTAACCCTAACGCAAACTTATAAATCCACAGCCAAGGGCGCATTTTATCTTATCGGCAAAACGTGCGTGCTAGGTAATCGATGGCAAGAGCATAAAGCAACGAACGTGTTAGGATTTTATATGACAAATGACGATCTACTGGATTGCGACATATTTACGTATAGTGGTAGGTGCAAACTGCCCCGGGGTGGCACCAATGTCCTTTGTTATTAGTCATAGTCCTAAGTATAATGGAGTTATTTTTTAAAAATATGGATAAGTTATGCTTTTGCGCTTTTAGATTGGCGTTGGTATTATTTTATCCATAATTACGAGGACTACTTGTTGTGAAGTTTATATCTAAATTATAATGCATAAACCTATATTTAATTAAGGAATAACTTTTCCTTGATGTTCGGGTATTGTAAAAACAAATGACTACAAATGGGATGATGACGGCGCACTATAGACCGAAACTAAAAAACAAGGGACATAGGGCTCAAAGTCGAAAAATCGATCTAAAAAAAATACTATTGGCTAGGAAATGATATTTCTAACAACATTTACCCTTGTGTAAAAAGTCCAAAAATGCGTAGTTTTTGAGAAAAAAAATAATCTTTATTTTTTTGTATGGGGAAAAACAGTCTTTATTTTTTTTCTCAAAAACTAGGCCGAAGGCAGGATCGACACTTGGTGTCATGTTAGACTGGATGCTTAAGCCTCGGAAAAAAAATAGACCGCAGCGATATCCGCACGGCCGCGGGTTTGAGGGTATTTTGAAAATTCAAAAAAAAAATTGCTGTTTTTCACTAAAAATGGCACTTTGACTTTAAATTATTTAATATCGTGGTAATAAATTCACAAACAATATTTTTTTGATCAATATTTTTGACATTTTTGGGCAAAATAGCGAAAAATATATAAATACCTATTTTTTAATCTAAGTGAAGAACATCACGAAATTATACATTATAATGATTTTAGTGGTACGCATTTGGTATATATGAGTCTTGTACCTAAGTAAGACTTAATTCTATGCCCCCCCCCCCTTATAGCAGTTATTCGTTTGCGTACCCAACAGGTAACTGAGCGTTGCTGAGACCCCATGAAGAGTCATAATATGTTTGTGCAATCGTTTTATTATTGTTGTACCTATTATGTACACGTGGTGTATTATTATGATACCCATAAGCATTACTGAGAACCAATGATGAGTCGTATGTTTGTGCAATTTTTTTATTATTATCGTATTATGTACACGTGGTATAAGTATTGAAACCAAAATGATGGGTATGGTGGCCCTGAAAAGGGCTGTTTATGTTTCGAGTCCTTTACAGACTGTTAGATCAAAGGATCTGGAAGGTTTTCGGACTCAACCAACATATAAGCGGTACTGATAACCAATGATGAGTTATATGTTTGTGCATTTTTATTATTATTGTTGTATTATATACACTTGGTATAAGTATCAAAATGATGGGTATGGTAGCCCTGAAAAGGGCTGTTTATGTTTCGAGTCCTTTACAGACTGTTAGATCAAAGGATCTGGAAGGTTTTCGGACTCTACCAACATATAAGCGGTACTGAGAACCAATTATGAGTCATATGTTTGTGCATTTTTTTATTATTATTGTATTATGTACACGTGGTGATTGGCCGTATCATAAACCAGCCACGTGCCCTATTTGTCTTGCCTTGAGGCGTCAGAGGCCAGAAATAAAGATTTCAGGAACGTGAGGGAAAGGAATACAAGAAAGAGTAGTAGGACCGCCACGAACGAAGATATACTCAATGGTCTCTTGATCAGTTCAGATCCACATATATCAAGAATAAGGCCCAAATTTACAAGTATATCCAAAGACATCCTTTTCCCAGAAGCCATGACTTTAATCGACGAAGTTGCAGTGAGCCATGACTTTGAAGAGGAAGAAGATATGTTGGTCGAGTCCGAAAACCTTCCAGATCCTTTGATCTAACAGTCTGTAAAGGACTCGAAACATAAACAGCCCTTTTCAGGGCCACCATACCCATCATTTTGGTTCCAATACTTATACCACGTGTACATAATACGATAATAATAAAAAAATTGCACAAACATACGACTCATCATTGGTTCTCAGTAATGCTTATGGGTATCATAATAATACACCACGTGTACATAATAGGTACAACAATAATAAAACGATTGCACAAACATATTATGACTCTTCATGGGGTCTCAGCAACGCTCAGTTACCTGTTGGGTACGCAAACGAATAACTGCTATAAGGGGGGGGGGGGGGGCATAGAATTAAGTCTTACTTAGGTACAAGACTCATATATACCAAATGCGTACCACTAAAATCATTATAATGTATAATTTCGTGATGTTCTTCACTTAGATTAAAAAATAGGTATTTGTATATTTTTCGCTTTTTTGCCCAAAAATGTCAAAAATATTGATCAAAAAAATATTGTTTGTGAATTTATTACCACGATATTAAATAATTTAAAGTCAAAGTGCCATTTTTAGTGAAAAACAGCAATTTTTTTTTTGAATTTTCAAAATACCCGCAAACCCGCGGCCGTGCGGATATCGCTGCGGTCTATTTTTTTTCCGAGGCTTAAGCATCCAGTCTAACATGACACCAAGTGTCGATCCTGCCTTCGGCCTAGTTTTTGAGAAAAAAAATAAAGACTGTTTTTCCCCATACAAAAAAATAAAGATTATTTTTTTTCTCAAAAACTACGCATTTTTGGACTTTTTACACAAGGGTAAATGTTGTTAGAAATATCATTTCCTAGCCAATAGTATTTTTTTTAGATCGATTTTTCGACTTTGAGCCCTATGTCCCTTGTTTTTTAGTTTCGGTCTATAGTGCGGCGGCAGCGGCGGCCGTATTTAACGAACCAGGAAAATATATTATGAAGGGAATATATCTAATTTGGTGTCCGTTTGTATTGACGAATTACTCGTAGGTAGCTACTGTTGTCGTTCCTGCGCCGCCGCTTCCGCTTCTAACAAAGACGCATGTAGTAGGGAAAAAATCAGATCCTTTGATATAATTTATGAAAGTGGTGGTGCTAGCTAGACAGAAGGAAGACAGATAAATTGTCGGTTAAATCAACTATCTGCTCGGTTTTTTCAAGTATCTATCAAGCAAATGGTGGTCGTCTTGCGTGGCGCGAGTTCTGAGAGCATTTTTTAAACCGCGTTTCGTTGTCAGCTTTGTTGTTGAGATGGAAGCCAGGTGCCAGGGGGCAAAAACGTTGCCAAACTTTTTGGTGCTCTAATAGAGTGTTGAGGGATACTAATTACGTGTAACCTAAACGGTACGGTCAAGTCATTGTGTAATTGTTGTTTACTAAAAAACTCATATTGTGCCAAGAGAGGCCCTTCTTTTACGCAGTTTTTAGTACCCTACTCTGAAACATCATCGTGGGTCGTCGACAATGAAGAGATAGGTTAAACAAACTAAGGATTTAATAGGTACTGCTTCTAGTAAAAAATCTGATGTCACGACTCCTGTTAAATGCTTGAATCACAATCAATCAATGACAATTACTACTTATTTATCAACCATCAACTAAAATGTGTGCATATCTTTTATTGAGCTCGTAAAATGAATGTTGGGGCTACTAAGAGGAGTAAAGTAAAGCAATACAATCTTATTAACACAACGATTTACAAACTTTTGAAGTTGTTAAAAGACGCAGGTGCAGGTTCGAACAATAAGCTTAAGCGACTTGGTCATTCAACAAACCCATATTTTGAAAAGGTACATTTAAAAGTTAATGGGGAGCGAGAGCGATGACTATGGCAGCTATGGCAAGGTATAGTATGTGCAGAGGGGGAGTGAGGAGCGACGGGAGAGGGCAGAGGCGCGGGCGCGGTCGCGAGCGCGGCGAAGCCATCAAACTAAACCCAATGGAAATTTCCATTGCCCAAGCGACCGACGACCAACGAGTTATGTTGCGATACGAAATAAGCGAGCGGAACAGCTCGCTGTCGCGCTCGCCTCTTCTATACTCTTCACACTAATTTGGAGGTCGTGAATGCGCATTTTAACACAGCCAAACCGCCTCCAAAGCAGCTTTACTTTGGCTGTGCGTTGTTAAATAACCGAATGTTCCAGAAACTAACATTTTTCAGCATCTTTAGCTGGAACTTTGATTTGGAGGACTTGGAGACGTACGTAATCGTTTATTGTTAAAATATTATACAATACATTGGTTAAATTGGCCAAGTGCGTGTCGGTCTCGGGTACTGAAAAGAGGATTCGCGTCATCCTTAAATAAATTTTATTTTTATATAGGTAATTAATTACTTAGGTACACATTAAACTTCATACTTATTGAGAGAAAATACCTATGACGTTTTTACCTTTTTGCTGTGCTTTTTGTAACAAACCCTAAAACTTATCATTCTTACTCAACTGTCCACGAAAGTTCTCTCACTTTATGTTGTTTAACTATCAGTTTTACAGAAATATGCACGTTCAAAATCAGGTTTTTAACTTGCGGGAAAATTATTTCTGTATAAGTAGGTGGGTACTAGGTACCTATTTCCTAACTTTTCATTGAATTTCCGATATTGCAAAACTCGTCACGCATTTTCACTTAAGGAGCGAGACTCGTTTTCAGTTCAAGAAATAAAATTATTTATTTTGAGAACAGCTGCAGCGTCGTAACGCACCTACCTATATGTGATGTTTATAGGTAACAAATAAATATAAATAAATACTTATGTAAGTAGTTAAAGTGACGCTATAAAACATAATTTCTACTTACTGTCTGTTTAATTGAGGTACAGATAGAACCTGGCTAGACTATCTTAGATAATGGAAGTATCAAGGTAAATAAATAACAAACCGGAAAAAATACAATAGCTCTGCTTAGCTAACTGTCTCAAGTACCTGCTGTCACTGTTGAAGGTGGCGATTTATAACGTGCAGTATTTACCTGACTACCACACATATTGTGTTACTTAAGTATTGTAAAAGCAATATTTTCCTTCGAAGCATTGGCATGACAAACGAGTTGATCAGAACAATAACCAGTGTCGGTGTTAACTTGCACTTCGGGTCGAGTGAATAATAACACCACCATATCTGCGTTGACTCGCAGAAAGATCCATCCACGAATTCAACGATTATTATGGCTGCCCGAGACTTTATACGCATTTATCGTCATATCTTAGAAAAAAATCACGATATATCAAAATAATATAGCTTAAGTGTTATTCTGATGTGCAATCTACAATATTTCCAAATTTCATCAAAATCTGTTCAGTAGTTTTTGCGTGAAAGAGTAACAAACATCCATCCATCCGTCGGCACAAACATTAACATTATTTTATAATAATACTAGAGGCTGCCCGCGACTTCGTACGCATTTTGGAAAAACATGATATCGTAAAATAATTTAGCCTATGTTTTATTCTGATGTCCAAGCTAAGTTATTGTTTTCATTAAAAGCGGTTCAGTGGTTTTTACATGATAAAGTAACAAACATCCATCCATCGGCACAAACATTGACATTTATAATATCGTATATTTAATAGGAAGTAGGATCTCTCAGGACGTCAACTTACTATCTAATAACTACGTTTCTAAATAAATAGGTGCGTCGTGGAAGGTAGGTACCTAATAACTTAGATAGGTAGATATTTTATTTCACTAACTTGTCTAATGTTATGTTACCCACCAAAATCTTCAAGTCAAGGTAGATTTTTATTAAGAAAGTAAGTACTTACACTGAAGTACTTTTACATAGTTATCTATTACATAGGTAGTTTCTTTGAAGTAAAATGATAAGGACTTTGTTGATAAATGCAACAAATTCAATATAAAATTGAGAAGTCAAGAGTGAGTAATACATCAAGTAGGTATGTGAGTTAAGTACTAAGGTTCCGTACCAATAAATAAATCTGGACTCTATTACCATGACTGCACTATCTGCAGCAGGCTGCATTTCATGAACGATAAAGTTAACGAGGTGAAATTATCTCAGGGCATAAATGTAATTCCGTTGGCGCTATAACAACAAATACTAAAACAATAATAAAGTTAAAATTTATTTATATTTTTGTACAACAAAAGTGATTTTTTTGTCTTAAGTATATAGGCTGTAAAACCCTCTTGTCTTTTTGATTCGGAGTCGGTTAAGAACAGTAGAATTAATTCATGTCATTTCGCTAAAAACCAATTTAATTATAAGCACACAAAGTATATAAGTATTGAATTGACTTAGGTCTTTTTAATATTGAATACCCATTTTAAAAAGTAGGTAGAATATAGCGGGAAGTTCTTCAATCTGTAACCAGATATCAGAAACTTGAAACTTTCATAGGTATCGTGTATTTGTTGCCGCTATAAGACTTATATCAAAAGTTGAATAAAAATATTTTAAGGGCCTCTCATAGGTAGATCCCACGGAACCCTTCAAGCGCGAACCCAACTCGAGTTTTATTGTTTCAGATCTGTCAAGCTATAAGCAAGAACTCAATTTGGCTCCACTGTATTAAATATATTAAAGCTATTTTTGATCGATATGTAATTATGTATGTTAGCTAACTTATCTGACGCAAGACGCAAGTAGGTATTAGTCATGTTCGTAAGTGAGTAGGTAAGGTATTTATTATCTACGTTAAAAAATCATGTTTTGGTTACAAATTGGTAAAATGTATCTATTCGTTTTTACTGTAGGTACCTAACTGCCTAACAGCAAAGTCTTACTAATTGGATACGGAACCCTAAAAATGCCAAAAGATCGGCTTCAGTACACTAAAAACGTTATTGCTCTAATAAAAACAATAACAATTTTTATACGATTATTATGACGTATCAGATTATTTTCGCTTGTTATTACGTACCTATTATAGGTAGATGATACCACCTATTAAAGTGGGTTCAATTTTGAAAATTAAAAACATCAAACGTAAATAAGCATTAATCTGCTGCACGGAATAACCCTGCTAACCTAGTTAACTAATTTATACCGTTCGTTCAGGAAAAAGAAATAAAACCCATAGCGCAGCTTTAAAAACAAATCGCACAGCTTGCACTACCTGGCGTTTAAACGTGTAAATTGCCTACGTTTACGCGTTTGTAGTATAATTAATGAAAAGTACAGCCACGTCTCAATTATAATTTTCTTTTTAAACCTTGGTCTGGCATAAAATTATGTGATTCATATTCAAACTTCTAATCTAATCGAATTCTTATGGAGCACTCTACATCATTACAGGTATGCTAGATAAATGACTGAAGCTATGTTTTTTGTACTGTGAATGTGATAGGTTTTCTATATTTTATTAAAACACCTTGGTATCTTTGCAGTACCTATTTAAAACACCTACCTACTGTATGTAATATTATTCTAGGTAGGCCAGAGTAGGTACCTACTTCAGTAATTAGAGTTCCTTGGTATTAATCCCCGAATATCTCTTTCTTATTCCTTAATATTCATTGGGAAAGTTTTTGATAGTTACTATTATACTATTAATAAGTCGCAAAGCATGATATCTTTCTGGTAACAGAACTTTCCTGCTTACGATGGTAATAGAGGGAAAACCTACCTACCTACAAATCAATAACTTATTGGAGGTATTTAATTCATTCGCCAATTCAGAAAAATAGCAAAAAATACAAAAAAAAACTCTTACCTTAAACACTGCAGGAGCTAATGGTATCGCAGCTTGATTGTGGAGATGTTTTTTCGACATTTTGGTTTTTCAGTTTTTCAGGCAATAGTCAAATAAGCCGACCCGAGTTCTTCTGTGCTAAGAATAAAATGCTCCGACGCCTTTAAGCCGTTCTTAAAGAAAGTTATTGCGTTTAGTGCGATGCGTTCGCTATACTCCGATGACGGTCTAAAATTGCAGTTAAGTTTTCGCCTCGCGAAAAATTATTCTCGGTCGTTGTAACTAATTGGAGTTATTCGTGAATATTTCGAAGATAGAACATTAGTTACCTACTTCACTTGTAAGGAGTTGGGAACTTTTGAAAAAGTAGTTGTTAATTTAAAACTATAGAAGAAAGACGCGCCGCCGGCAAGAGTAGAGACGTGGTGCTACTCTTGCGGACAAGTCGGCAATGAAATGCACGCGCGGGTGGGGCGCGTCGCGTTCGAACGCATGGAATGATTTCAACGATTGGAGCACGAAGTGTTCGCTCGCGTAGCTGGCGACGCGGTGACGGCGACGGCGGCGGTGGAGCGGGCGCGGCGGCGGCGGCGGCGGCGGCGTCTCGTGCCGTGAAAGAGGCGGGCCTGAAGTAGAGCCACCGGTGACGTCCACGCGCAGCCGACCGACACGCTGCTGCTTGGCGCCGAGCCACCAAACCTCTAGGTCACTTAGTTTACCTAAACTCGAGCTTAGGCATTCGCTAACTACGGCACTATTGAACTTCAACTCTAATAGGTGGGTACCGGTCTCAGTCAGTTCCAAACAAAACCTGCAAAGGTTCAAATGATTTAGGTACCTATCTACCTATTTTTTTTTTCATTGAATTTATAAAGTTAGATGATAATTACTAAAATAGGTAGGTATATAAAATAATCTAGCGTAAGTAGTCTAAACTAAATCTAAATGTTTTCTTAAACTATGGTGTTTGGTCAAAATATTTGATTTCATTTGAATTAAACTTATATTGTTATTTGAGACCGGTTATCAAAAAACTGTACTGCTTTAATTACAGTTTGTCACGGGGCGGCGCACAATGACAATGCCTATTGACTGCTCTATTTTTAAAAACCAAGTAGGTACCTAAGCAGATTTTAAAAACGTGGATAGCATACCTACATTGATCGTTGACAAAGATATAATCTATATCTACGCATCTTGAAATTAAATTCAATGTTTATTTCTTCCTACCTCCAAACTAATTTTATCAGGAACAAATCAAACTTGAAGACCAATAAAGTTTTTATTGCTGCAGAGGCAAGTTAGCTAGCTTGGCATACGAAAGTAGAATCATTGGTTTCAATGGAAATCTACAAGTTACGTTTTCGCGTCGCCTTGGCCGCGTCCCTATTCAGATACTTACAAAAGCTTCCCATTCACAGTCTCTCAAGTTACGCTTTAAAAAATAAACAAAGCATTTTATTTTTTGTACACCATGTTTTGTGAGGTTTTCGATCCGGTCTATTATATTTCGAGCAGCAAACTTGCTGCTGCTTGAATAGTTCTTTAATATTCCTAAATGGGAAAGTGATAAAGTAAAAGGTAGCCCTTTTGTTAAGTTAACAAACAAAATGTAGAGCCAACTCTACATTTTGTTTCAACTCTACATCCGAGATGATATAAATTGTTACGATCATGAGTATCATGTCATATGACATGTCATGACACAATAACTGGCGGCTGTTTGACTATAGTCAATATAATTTGACCAGATCCCTAGATCCAATCCATGCAATCACTTTGCCATCGGCACTATTCGTCATCGACACAAATGTCATTTGAAGTACCTACTTACCTATAGGTACCTAATTGATAAATAGATAAAAGCTATTATTTCCTTAGATAATTTATAATTTCTAAATAGGTACTTGAAATGACACAATTCTGACACATTAAGGATGTCTATGAGGACGAAGAAGGCTTAGCCGCTCATTTAACGACACTGTTATGGTTATTTTGAACATTAAATGGTGTTTACTGTTATGGGTGCCCTTGTATAAACTACGGCATTAAAATTTTGATGATAAGTAACAGAAGGCTTTATGACTACAGCTATCAATAAATAGTACAATTAGTACAAACCATCAAGTAAATAAGTAATTATGACCATCTACTCAATAGTATATAATGGTGGTAAATCCTATAATGCATTTTCCTATTAATAGCAGGAGTCCCGAAGCCTTCTATTAGGCAAGTGGCGGCGATCTAGTCCCAGGGTCATTTGGATTTTAATGTTCCGGTAGTAGGTATTATGTTTGGCGACAAAAAGGAAGGTGGTGTATATTATAGAGTATTTCCGTTTCTTGACTTCCATAATTGCAAAGTTTTTTAGTTTTAGACAAACGCTATCAACAAAGAGGTGTCAAATGAACATTTATATGAAATATTACACTATCGGAACAAACTGTATCAGCATTGTCGGAGGCTTCCTTCCAATTACAACGCAATAACATAGACGTCACTTAATGTTACTTTATGGAATGGAGACTTGTGAATTAAAACTTCATACAATTTAGAGTATCATGCAAATCAAAGTGTATACCTGCCTACAAGATAATTAACACATGAGTTCCGATTTGATTCAAATAAAGATACTCCACAGACGGCTCACAGATGACTTTCGGAACCACACTGTGTCGTACGTAACTACGCTACGGTAACAATACCTGTAACTAAATTTTCGTATTTTTAATAGAGTAAATAGGTACACCATAACGTAGACGTTCCGTAGGTATGTAGGTAGGTACCTTCTCGTGAAATCAATTTATCAAAAGAACTGAAGAAGGTGAACTAATGATTGGCGTTAAATCGGAAGGAAGACATCACAGCTGGCGAAAATAGGTACTTAGATACCTAGCTAAAATTGTATCGAAAAGAGATAAAATAATAGTTTCTGCAACTGGATATTATTTAATTAGATAGGTAAGCACCTACTTATAATCACAGGTTATAATTTCTACAAACGAACGACTTATATTCGAAATGATAAATTAATGCTGTGCTTCCTTCAAAGCTAGTACGAAGTAGGTATATTATGACTCGTGATTTAGGAACTTACGCTTAAGATAATTTTATTATCTTCCGTATTGATTACACGCCTTATCTGAAAGTATCTATTAATAGGCACGCATCAAGCCTCTACTGCCTACTAAAAACAATTTCTCACTAGGATATATTTTGAACGGGAAAGTCACAAAGCAAATGCCAATAACTTATCTACTGGGTAATCAATGAAAACAATCTCTAGTGTTCCATAGTACAGTACGAGGTGACTCATGAAAATTTTCCACCTAACATTTTATAAGTTGTAGTTTAGTCAAAGTGTGAGAGCGATTGAAGTGAATAGTTTCATTAGGTACCTTCATGCATAATTTACTTACCTACGTCAAATAAATCGACAATAAGGTACCTATTTACTTATGTAGGTATTTTATTAGGAGGTAGGTATATTGATAAATAAGGTAGCACCTATTCTTTATAATTTATTAGGTAGGTAGGCACCTACTTACCTTACTAACCTTAACTTCTAGTTGTTCTCGTCTAGATAAAAAAACTTGTGAGTTAGATTACATAGAGAACTACCTACATATCATATTTCTATAATAAATAGGTACCTATGTAAGAAACATATATTATATGATCGATTTTAATCATTTTATATATTAAGATATCTTTAGGTATCCTATTATCCATCTATTTATCTAGGTATCTATATCTATATATCCCAGCCGTATCATTCGATGCTCGTTTTTCCTTGAAGGAAGTGTCGCCGACTTTTTAAACCTAAATCCTATTCTCGATACAATGGAGTTATTTTATCAGTTAATTCCATTACATCACCTCCTGAAATGGTTCATTATGAAATGACTCATTTTCAAATTGTTTGTGCTTGTGTGTTACTTAGGTACTAAATCAAAAAAATAACGAAGAAGTTTTACACATTTTATGAAAAACTAGTGGCTGCCCGCGACTTCGTTCGTACGCTTATACTAGGGGGAAGTGGGGCACATTGATACACAAAAATTCAAACTCCGTTTTAATACACAAATGTCAACATATTTGATCATTTTTTTTGCCGGGTGCATGGCCTGATATGTTAACTTATAATTAAGTTCAAAAAAAGCTGATAGAAACGAATAGGGAAAAAGTTATGGCGACTTTTATAAAAAATCGATTTTGCATCATTCTGCCCCACTGGTGGGGCACCTTGATACAGAGAGTGGGGCAGCTTGATGCGTATTTTATTTCCGTAAATATTATAATATTTTTTCAAAATAAATCGTTATATTACTTAAATTGACCAAATAAAAAGCAAATAATGCTTGGTATCTCAAAAAATCACGTTATTTATTTGTTATTATTCGTATTAACGATAATCACAATCAGCCTAATAATGAAATGAGCTAGGAAATAAAATTGTCATCAAAAATCTAGAATTTATCAAGATCTTAAACATGTAATTAAACATAATTACTCAGTAATCAGCCTAAAAGTACTACAGAATTGGGCATAGTGAAATAGAGAAATAACAAAATAAAATCCTCTGTCAAAATTATAGGAACTTTTTCTTAAAACTCATAATCAAAAACATCACAAAACTGAAATCCTAAACGATTTTTTCACATTTCTCTGCTTAACTTTAAACGTCCGGACCATTTTCTATAATAAATGAGATTTTCAAGACTACTTTAAAATACTAACGGGGCACTTTAATGCACTAAAGGGGCACTTTAATACACTAACGGGGCAGATTGATACGTATTATTCTGCCCCGCGCTTTACTGTATCATAGTGCCCCAAGGGACTATATTCACGAAAAAGTAATTTATTATTTTTTAAATCAATATTGTATTAGATAAACAGATTAAATAACATTTATTTAAGTATAAACGTACTTTTGGTAAAATAAAACAATGAAAACAACTAATAATATGGAGCTGAGACACAAACACATTGCTCTTATAATTTTAGTTGTCGGTCCCAAAAACACGTTTGTGCCTGTAAAAGCAAAACGGCGAATAGGCGGCGAGCATCGTCACAACTATCATCCTTGTGGATGTCCTTGAGCGTTCTAATGATGTGTCCGTGTGCGTATCGTTTTTCAGTATTTCAAAACAGGTACTGTATCAATGTGCCCCAAGTATCAATGTGCCCCGCCTCCCCCTATTATTATCTTGCGCGGCGCTCGCGTCGCGTTTGCTTAACCTGCGCTATTGAAATCAAAAGTAGCCTAGTTATGTCCTTTCTCAGGCTATAGCGGCTATAGTATAGCCTATCAGTGTGCCAAATTTCGTTTTAATCGGTTCAGCCGTTTTAGCGTGAAAGCGAGACAGACAGACAGAGTTACTTTCGCATTTATAATATTAGTATGGATTATGGTAAAAAAGCAGCCCTTTATTCCCAATCGCCCCTATGTGGATTGCCACCGGGTGGCAATCTGAAATGAAATCCCCATTTGCCACCGGGTGGCGACTAGGAACTCTTTGCCCTCACTTCAAGTCGCTGTACATTGCCTGTTTAAGTATGTCAAAACTGCCTGTATCAGTATACGTTGGCGGTGAGGCTTTTCCAATGTGCTTTTACAAATATTATAAATTATCAATGTTTGTGCCGATATGCATGGAAGGATGGATGTTTGTTACTCTTTCACGCAATAACCACTGGACAGATTTTGATGAAACTTGGCGATATTGTTGCTTAAACATACATCGGAATAAAAAATACGCTAGTTATGTTAATATATTATATTTTTTCCTAATTCCTACCTATGAAATTGTCTTATATCTTCTAATACTAATACTTATGTCTTATTGAGCAGTTAGATCATAGATCACCAATAATTACACTTATAGATATTTTTAGGGTTCCGTACCCAAAGGGTGAAAACCTATTACTGAGACTTGGCTGTCCGTCCGTCCGTCTGTCCATCCATCCGTCCATCCGTCCGTCTGTCCGTCGACCCGTCTGTCCGTCTCTCTGTCTGTCTGTCTGTCTTTCTGTCTGTCTTTCTGGCGACTGGGAATAAAGGAAAAAACTATTAGGTAGGCACCGACTACCTATATAAACCTTGTAGATACTAATGGTATTTTGTGCTTAAACACATTTGACAAAGTTAAGGTTTTATTACCTACTCAGGCCTATAAGCGAAAAAATACCTAGCTAGTCCGCGTTGTGTGTTGTATTACCTATGGATTCGTTTTAAACTCGTACATACAAAGGTGCCTAGGTAGGTACCTATCACAATAACAATACTTATATGTAGTTACGTAACTATATTCTTGTTTTGATAGACTTTCACCGACAGGGATAAAAATCCTTCTGACAAACATAAATAAGTAGTTAGTTTAAAAGTATCACTTTTAAAAGTTTATCTGCCTCTACCTATCTATCAAACGTTAAAAACATAATCTCATTCGCTTTCGGGGATTTACCTGCTTGAGCCGTTAACGTCTAGAAGCGTATGCTGCTGATGACCTACCTAGCAGCACAGACTAGCATTAGCAGCATGGTCGTGTCATAAGTCGATTCGATAGCTTAGTTATATTAGGTATAATAAATAGGTACATTTGAAAATATTGCAAAGATTTGTATAACAAGCACGTTATTTATTTCCGCAAGCGTCGTTTCAGCAAACGCAGACGTAATCAAGTTAGAAATACCCACGAAATACCTATCTTATAGATTTATTGTTTACATAATTTACCTACTATTCACTTTAGCAAAAGACATGCATAATGCGATTTACGCTGTAAAAAATATAGCGACTTATCTCGCCGTTATTGTCCCACTGCTGGGCAAAGGCCTCTCTCCTCTTTCTCCACGATTCTCTACGCTGAGCCGTCTCTGCCCAGTCATCCGTGATTGAAGGTGTGCTGCTCATCTTGCCACCTTTTTCGACGACTGCCCTATAAAAAACATTAGAATAGAATCCTTTATGTACCGTGTGTATCTACTTAGGTACTTATCTTACTTAAATGAATTAAAAAGTCTGAGTATGTCTTCCTAACCCTAAGATAGCCTGTGTTGTTGGCAAGTGTATATTTGACGTCATAGTCATAGCGTATCCAGACCGGGTGGCGCCAGTTTCATCGATCAACCTGCTTCATTCAGCTGCCAGCTGCCTCCACCCGACGCCGATCACATCCCACTCCCATCACATAACAAGACTCCTCTGTAAACAACTTTCGCTACAATAAGATTAGGTACCTATTTTGTTCCTATGACGACGCTAACGCTAGAGGCATTTTTCAAGTTTCCTGTCCTTGAACCCTGTGCCTTATTATTCGTGAATATTGTAAAAAATCCGTTATTTAATTACAACTAGGTACGTATATAATATACAAGTAACACCTATCCATTTGTAGTGTACCTACTTTTTTCAATAAGGAGAGCATGTGCAATAAACTATTTCGACGATGAAGGTCGAAAACCTCCTAAGTAACAAAAATCAAATTTTACAGGAGGCGAAAAAAACGTTAATTCTTTTTGTACCTTTTTTATGAAAATGTGTTCTATAGCAAATTGTTATTAAATGGGGCTGCGAAATTGTTACTAGCATTGATTTTACGTACAGACCAGTGGTTTACGAGTTAAGTGTTAGTTAGGAAGTTTTAACGTCACTTATGTCCATGTCACACTTGTTTTGATATAAGTAGTTAGGAGGTATTTTTTTATAAATTTAATAGGAAATAATAACGAAAATCTTTATTAGATAACGCAAAAAATGCGTCTCTTGCTCTGTACTTCTATATTGAAACTATATTGAAACTTATTTATATCTAAGCTTCACAAAAAATCACGTAAAATTAGTTTAAGGAACGATCTGGATTAAGCGAATCCGCAACCGTTCTCCGACAGCCAGATCGCCGATGCGACACATTTATTGTTATTAGACCACAGACTAGACTTAACAGACTCACTTTCTTACTTTCTGACTACTTTCTTGGTTATTTGATAAAGATTTTCGTAATTATTTTCTATTTTTTTATAAAGTAATACCTCTTAACTTCATCAAAATAAGTTTGACATAGACACAAAGTGAAACGAATAACTCCTAACTAACACTAACAGATGATAGAGATAGGAGGTATTGGCACAGTATTGGCAGAAAAATTTGCTCGAAAGTAACTTAGGAGATATTCATATTGTAAGTTAGAATGTATTCGCAGCATTTCAGGCTAAAACGCACAAATTGTGATTTTAGGAGGTATTCTCATTATGAATTTGTGCCGTTATTTATTACAAAATCACTTCGGTGTTTTTGCCAGTCGGTGCAAAATTGAATTCTAAGTACAGTGGTATAGATAACTCATTTTGGCCCCGGGTGTCAGTTAGGAGGTATTCGACCTTCATCGTCGATTTGTGTAAAGTTTTAGGTAGGTAGGTACCTACTTGCTTTTCTACGGTACCTACGTACCTACCTAATTTCATTATCGTCTCGAGCAGTAACATAAACCGGGTACCTAATACAATTTTCTAAGGATATCTATGTTGTAAATGCAGGCCCAGCAACCTGATTGTGCCCAACGGCGGATCCAGGGGGGATCAGTGGGGTCATGACCCCCCCCCTGAGCTGGTTCCAGTGGGTCTAAAACGGCCACATTGGATGTTTCACCCACGTTTCACCTATAATACGAATCATCTGATGAATTGTAGCTGACACCCATCAAAAACCTTAAAATGGTCGCTTTGTAATATGATTCATCTGCAATTCATTTCATAAAATGTTTCATATTTAACGTCAATATTGCTATATCAAAAAAATAATAGTGATTTCTCGAATCGTAATAATACGGTTTTTGTTAAATTCAAATATTTTTGAAATTCAAAAGAAAAAACCATTCTAAACAGTCTGTAGTACGGTTATTTCATGTTTTTTTATTAAGTTTAATGAAAATAATAAAAAAGAAAGCATAACAATGATTTCTAATATTTTGAGCATGATATATTTTTTTAAAGCCTGGCAATAAATACTGTGTGTCAAAAACATAGAACGTCAAAAATGTCATACGTTACGAATTGCAAACCGAAATTATTTTAATACATTTTCAAGATTCAAGTGTTTTATTTGCGATACCGCATTGGCAAAATGTGAATTGATCGGAGAGTCACGTTAAGGGCGGTTTACAACCGTTTCAAGATGTTTCACAAGACCAGTTTCACAAGTTTTATACCTACATTTTTAAGTTGATTCTCGTTGTTACTGCGTCGAAGAGAAAATGTAAATATGGAGTGTAAATAAATCAAAGTAAGCAGGGTGTCTTTATTTATACTTGTTTAAAAAATATAAATACTATTATTTTTTCGCACGCAGTTAGTTCACAACTTCGGAAATGCAACTTGATAGTCTTGATAATTAACTACTCTTTCATTATAGAAGTGCAATAAAAAAATGAAATGAAACAGAAATACAACTTCATAGTCTTGTTAAATATCTATTCGTTTATTACAGAAATGAAAAACTGAGCCTGGAGAGGATCTGTGGCCCATTGGAACATTGCGTTGGAGTTCCAAGAACTTAGTTCCTCATCAATCCTGCATCCTGCATTGATCCTTGATTGTTTTTTCTGGTGTGAGCTCTGGAACTCTGACTTCCCGTCATACATAATTGCACATTGTGGACAGCCGGAATCACCTATAAAAAAAAGTACTTTATGTACTTACACAATAAAGTAAAGGTAATAATTTCAAAATTCCTTTCTTTAGAACATTAAATGTTCTACCTAATTAAATAACCGTAATCTTACCTAATTAAATAACCGTAATGTTTCATTTTCAGGCGGGAGACTTTCAAGGAAATGTGTCGTGTAGAGAATGATCATTCAATACATAATACTCGTGACTTGCTTCACCATGGCCGGCATAAACTTTTAAATCTGAGTCACCAATCTGAAAAGCAGGAAAATATTATAAATCACAAGATTTTATAAAAACTGTTGACTTATGAAATTGAATTTACTTTGTTTTAGTCAATAAATATTTTCTGTTTAACTTTATTACTTTCTTGTAATTATAGATTTAAAGAATCTCTTTGTTATTCATATTATAATTCTTAGGTAAAGTAATTTTGTAATTATGTTTCATTTAAGTTTATGTACAAATAATTTAAAAATAGTAAATTATTATTGTCTATAGAATTTGTTCTTTTTATTTTCCTATCCTAATAGTCTTGGGATTTTCAATCAGAATCTTTAAATCACGGATATTGAAAGTGGTTGATATGGACCCCTGTGTTCGATATTGGTTTTCTAGGGGTCGACATAAATGAAAACTGATTTTGAAGGTCAACGAACGTGGTCCAAATATCAATCACCCCATTAAATTAAAACAAGTTCTTTCATGATAGGTACATAGTATTAATTGTTTATTACATATTTTTGTTCCTATTTCCTAATGCAATGATGTAGTAATGTAAAATCTCAAGTTCATACAAGATAAAAACTCTGCAAGTCTTGACCTACGTCAGAATGAAAAATAACGCTTTGTAGCAACTGTTTTAAGTTAACTGACCTTTATGAATAGGTACTTATGTGTGGGGATTGATCTTAAAAGTACATATGTGATTTGGCTAAGGTAAGGGGATTGAGTTAACAGAGTTCATTTAGGAAAAGGGACCGCTTGTCTAAAATAGTTTGGGGACACTTACCTACTTTAAATGATTAAATAAAATACAAATTTATTCAACTGTTACTCACTGTTGACGCTGTTGATAAGCCTTCTTTCTTCGTAGGTTAATAGGGCTCCAATTCAGTACTAAAACTCAATGTTAAACTTTCTATTATGTCGATTCAGCCCTATACACTGATATTTTAAGTGCTGCATTATGTCTTCTATGATTTAAGGGCTTCTTCAAGACTAAGTTTGGTATTGCATCCAATTCGAATTGTATAGTAGGTGTAGATCCGAGAATTAAGAGTATTTCCACTATTTCTATGGTATTTTATCGGGTCCCATGTTGTGGGAAACCGCTCTAAGTCTGCCATTGTCCTAGGAAATCACTATTTTCACAGAATAATCTCTAAAAAACTAATAATAACGCACCGAACTGTAAATATGACTTGTAGATGAAACGCAAAATGTTGCTTACGAGTAACATCTCACAATTCATCAAATGTCATCAATTTGCCATATCAGCATTTCATCAAAAGTTGACCATTTTACGCATTCCCATAGAAAACTGTCAAATTCGATGAATTGCGGAGATGAAATGTGAAGGATTCATAATATGATTCATCAAATATATGGTCATTTTACGCATTGAATGACTGAACGAAAACGGAACATAATAGAAACATATTATGAATTGCTCGATGTGGCCATTTTAGACTCCCAGGACTCAGGTGAACCACTAATTGAACATAATTATTTTATTTATACATTGTAAAGAGGCCACTTACAGGCGCGTCCGATAATTTGTGAACACCTAACCAGTACGGGCCGAAACATATTTCCGCGTTGTGACGTCGCAACGCAAGAATCGGCAGTAGCGGCGGCAGAGGAATGGCGAGCAGCGCAGTGGTGTTTAAAAAAAAAACAGAATAATGTCTTTTTGATAACGAAACAGCAATCAGTTTCCTACAATCAATGACAGATACACGACTATTGGTGGATAAATCGACAATCAAAAATCACGAGGAACTGGCTACCTACCATACGACAATAAAACGCTCTTTTTCGCAACGTCACAACGCCGTAACGCAAACTTCAACCTTCAAAAAAGCGCCGCCTGCGCACCACTGCTGCCACTAGCTAGTGCCACTGCCGCCGATTTAAACAAACTAAAGCTACCGGCCCGTCGGCCTTATTTGCTCGAAAATGCTTGACGATTTTGTTGTGTTTTCGCCATTCCCAGTTGCGGTTTCGGCCTAAATGCCTAGCAAGACATATTCTCAATCGAAATCGGAACGACTAAACTTCAACTCATTCTTGTTCTAAGTTGAAAAAATATTTTTATACATATATTGTGACCCCCTCCTGGCGCCAAAGCTGGATCCGCCCTTGATTGTGCCGTCATCAAAATAAATTGAGCAGTTTTGCGTAGTAAAATATCAAAACCATTCGCTTATGTCTACCACGTGACTATCTATTAAGTAGAATCTTTTCTTCTGCGTGCTTGCTTCTGCTCTTGTGTGGTAAAGAAATAAAAAAGTAATAGATAAGACCGCTTTTGCGCTTAGTAGAAGTATTGTTTGTAGGTAGATAGGGGTAGAGTAGATAGGTATAAAATTTTAGTGTTCGTGGGTAAAAGCTACCTAGATTTTATCCAACTTTTACCAAGTTTGCCTATCTGTTAGAGCGGTTTACTACGTCCGGTCCGAATCCGTTCCGAAATATTACCTACCTATAGGTCGTAGATCCGAGATAAGAACCAACAAATACTTACTTATTTCTATGGTACCTAAGTAATCGGATCATTTTGTATGTATGAAATTTCGAATTTCCCGCCAAAAACTTCGTCCGCCGCGCCGCCCCGCCGCGTTTCGTTTCAGTCTACTCAGGTACATGAATTTTGAAAATTTACCTACGTACCTACTTACCAAAAATTTCAAGATACAATAAATAAGATGAATCTAGGTCAAATTCTTATAAAAAACTATATGGACATTCGCCGGTGTTATGCCCGGCATAATGTGCCGCTGCTGCTAATAAAAACAGGAACCAATGCTGATATAAACAAAACTTTATCGTTCATCTGTTATATGTACGACTCACAATATTTGCCTAATACAAATAAGTTTTTTGATTTATAACACGTTTGCAATGTTTTTGGCACTACTGTTTTTTTTACAGTTTTAGAAAATATCTTTTTGAGCGGCTTCCTAAGGCGGCTTCTGTGCGCGATTTTTTGTTATTGTTAGGTTAGGGCTGGCAACACTGCACGCGTGATGCGTGCGTGCGTGAGTGACATGGCTTGCGGGTTATTGTAATGGCAGCCAGTTTGTTTGTGAAATCTTTTACTAATTAGAAAGCATAAATCTTATTGAATGCACATTTAGCTTTACTTTTATTTAAATACTCTTCATTTATTTAGTTTATTTTGTGAGAAAGAAACGATTAAATGAGTATTGATTGTGTAGTACTTCAATTTCTCGTTGTTGCTAGGAGCAGGTGAGGTGAAAAGCTTGTCGATAATCGAAACTAAATAATAAATGAATTCGTAACCGGAATTTAGCTACCGACTATGAAGGGGTATTTTTTTTTCTTGGTAAATATACAGTTAATTAAATGGAAGCTGTATTTCATTTCCATTGGTGTTCATGATACTATTAATTCATCGCCATACAAACAAACACACTTCCAAATGTATTTAGTGAAGATATTAATTAAGTTATTTGAGAACTCTTTTGTGTAATAAAGCATTCCTCTGATAACTGCATCCTTTTTGAGTTTTTTGTTGTTAAACAATTATTTAGGTACCTACCAATTGATTTCATTCAAAAGACTTGATTCTTGCATGCTTTGGAGACATTTTGCTTCAAGAACAAAATTTTCTTTGGGCAGGTCTTTTATTTTCTAGTCTAACTGTATCATTGTGTTATAGGCAAGTGTTTTAAAGTAGGTACATATAAAATTTCAAATTTCTGATTTCAACTACATTAGAAAAACAAATCACCTTCTTCATGTTATCACAGTACCAATTGCTTATAGTTATGCTTGTCTCAAAAATACTTTTCATTCATCATTGCTTGAGATATTGTTGATTTTATTTCATAAATAGAACATCTTAGTTAGTTAAAATGTATTACTTTACAGGATTTAAAGTAAGAATGCCTCCTTCAGCATGAAGGAGATGGTAGGAGGATGCTGTGTGTGCTCTGATGAGCGTGGTTGGCCTGACAACCCGCTAGTATACTGTGACGGCAATGGTTGCACTGTGGCTGTTCATCAAGGTAGGTAACAGTTTAATAACTATTGCTTAATTCACTCAAATGTTAATATCAAGTCTTCTTATTCATTTCCATTTTAAATTTTTCAGCATGTTATGGAATTGTAACTGTACCTACTGGACCCTGGTTTTGTAGAAAGTGTGAACTTCCTGAAACAAAGGGCAAAGTAGTAAGTATACTATAATGCAATTAATTGAAACCTAACTTATTGGGAATTTGGTTCAACTGCGAGCTGTATTTTCAGAGATGTGAACTTTGCCCATCGAAATCAGGCGCTCTAAAGCGCACAGACACTGGTGGCTGGGCTCATGTGGTATGTGCTCTCTACATACCTGAAGTTAGATTTGGAAATGTCACTTCTATGGAACCAATTGTTTTGAGGTTAATTCCACCAGAGAGATATTCTAAGGTAAGCTCTATTTATTATTATAAAATACTATTTTATGTCATTGAAATACTAATATGACTAAATTTTCAGCAATGTTATATTTGCCAAGAGTCACACAAGTCGCATAGAGCATCAGCTGGCGCCTGTATGCAATGCAATAAGTCAGGTTTGTATTTTTTTTTTGAAAAATTTTAATTATGTATTCAAAAACTGTTTTTGTGTGCAACTTTGTACGCAATATTGTAAAAATACATAAAACTATTTTCAGGGTGCAAACAACAGTTTCATGTTACATGTGCACAGAGCTTAGGTCTTCTATGTGAAGAGGCAGGAAATTACTTGGATAATGTAAAATATTGTGGCTACTGCCAGCATCATTATAGTAAACTGGTAAGTAACTGTCATTACTGAAATAATCATAACAATCACAAATTCATACAATCATAGTAATTAATAGTAACAGTTACTTTTTATGGTATTGTTTAATTTTGTTGAATCGAATTTTGAATATGATCTGCTGTAATAGCACATGTTAGAGTTTATCACATGGTTACACGTTGGCACTCGACTGTGCAGAAGAAAGGAGGGAACGTGAAAACTATTCCTCCGTACAAACCGGTGTCACATGATAGCCAGTCCAGTGACTCCAGCGGCGAGAAAGAGGGAGCTGCTTCGCCCATGGCCAGTGGCAGCGGGACTCCAGTACATGCTAGTAAACCAAAAGGGGTAGGTACTAATATTGATATGTTATTCATTAATAATTTTGTAAGTAAGTAAGTTAAAAATTTCGTAGTTTAGCTACAACATTTGATTCTCTTGACATGACAATGACATAAAATATACAGTTGCTATTGATTGTTACTATTAATAAACCAATAATGCTTGAGGAATTCAAGGAAAATTATTGAATTAATGCTCAATAGTTTGGTAAAATAAAATATTGTATGCGAAGTTAGTACACACTACAGTTATTAACCTTTTTATTTAAAATAAATAGTTATAAGAGTTATTTGACTTTCAGCCCGGCCGCAAGTCCTCTCATAATAACAATTCTGTAGCAGGAAAGAACACTCCAAATACTAAGTCTTCCACTAATGCAAATCAGCCTATAGGTGAGTCTCAATAACGCAAATTCATTTCTAGATTTTCTTGTCGGAATGTAGTAAAATATTAACAAATTTCGTTGAACCGAGACTAAGCGAATACAATTTTGAAGAATTATTGAATTGTAGATATTTGTTGCGTGTTATTGCCAGCCACGGAAATGAACCAAGAGCAGACAGAGACGCCGCCGTCGACTGCGATCAATCGCAAGAACAATCCCGGAGATAAGAGTGTGTTTCCTAAGTTTGTTACGTAGACTTGGGTGGCATGAAAATGCTTACGTACCTACTTGTTGCGTGTGCGTTATTTTGCATGCATTAGTACATTTTAAGTGAGACCCTTTATTAGTTTACGGAAAATAATAAAACAAAATGAGGTCCGTACCTCACGTTGCATAATTAGAATTAATAAACGTGTGTTTTGTTTACTGGAGAATCTACGTGTCAAACGATACTTACTAGTAACGGAAATACAAATAGGAAATAAACGGGGCACTTATCGAGTACTCGTGTATCAACGCCGTTACCGCCGCAACTTGTTTGGGCCTCGACGTTGTTGGCTATTCCAAGCTGTACTGTTTCAATTTAAAAAATATTAAAATAAAATTGAATAATTGTATACACTACTTAAATAGAATTTATTAATTTAAAATATAGTTTTTTAAGTCATATTAACTGATTTCAATGTGTGAATTTTGTGTTGTGACTGTGTTCAACTAAGTAAACAAGATTTGTTACAACACACAGTTCAATTCAATTAATGGAAAATTTGCATGGAGTAAATGATTGGAATATCTACTAGATTAGTATATTATGTGCGTGTGTTGTAGAATATTGGATTAACAAAGTTTGAAAATTATTTAATATATTATACAATCAAGTATTTACTGTCGGCTCGTATTGAGGATTAGTGTGTTAAGTGTTGTTTCTTTATTTCACATTAAACTAATTTGTCGCCTTTATTGTGTATGTCAATCGAAATTAAATATTTTTCCAATTCCGCAAATCGTAAATGTATTATAAGTGACAGTGCGAAAACCATTGAAAAAACAAGAATATGTTATTTCTTTATGATAATAATAACACAATGAATCTATTGTTTCTCTCTGATGAAGTATAATTATTTTCCTTATCTCTTATAAACAAACTGATCTAAAGAAAGCAATTGAAAATAATTTTACATAGTGTAATTCAAGAACCTTATACCTAACGTAAACCTAGCTTAGTTTAATTTTTATTTAGATTTCCATCTACATTGTCTTTGGCTTTTTAAAAGCTTTATTCGAGATAGATCATAATTTCGTATCTTGGAGAGATAAACCCGTTACACTCACTGAATTTGAGAATGCTTTAAAAAGACTTACGTGTTTATTTGATGAACACGGAAAGTTTGCCCATTTGTTAAGCGATCGCTAGTGTACCATTGGCTGATATAATCAATATAGAAAATTGTTTAGATAAGAAGAAGCCTTCCCCATCACGCCGCGGGTCGTCCACGGGTGAAACCGCGGCCAGCGGCGGCGGGGGCAGCAAGCCCAGCACGCCGGCACCTTCACCGCAACACACGACTGACACTCCACAGCAGCTCAAAGGTATCACTGCTATGATGATACACCATTTCATTTTATATCATGATGTTCTCAGTACCTAATCAATATTTATCTAGATTTTGTTTGTTATTTTACCCTTTACTTATCATAATAATATAAAAGGGTATTACAATCTAAATACCATTTTGCATTAACAATGTCGAAGTTAAGTATTACTAACTTTAAAACATATTAGGGTCGCGACACACCTGCGTAACGTACCGCACGGAACATTCAGCGGCTAGAGTAAATGTATGCGACGTAATTTTGGCTGATGTTATAATACATAGGTGATTTGAAACACATTGCAAGCGTATTTTAACGAAAGTTCCACGCGGTACGTTACGCAGGTGTGACCGCACACTTAGAAACCAATAACCAAATTCATGAATTTCAGCATCAGGTGGATCTACACCTGGCGGCGGCACTAAGGCGGCGCCCGCGTCAGCCTCGCCCTCTCCTGGCGTCCCCAAGACCCAAGAGTCTACCGGCGTCATTAGCTCAGTGGCGTCAGCTATCACTGCTACCTCCAACATCTCCACCACTCCCCCTAGGTACGCATTTCTATTTGCAGTACCTATTCTAAAATTTTTAATACAACTTAGTTTAATACTAGTAAGGTTACACTGCCCAGGCAGTCGTTGCTGCTTAATACATTACTTATTGCATAGCATAGATTCTTTTTGGTGGTCAAATCTGAATAAGAATGATTTGTCTGGTGTAGTACGGCAGTAGCCACATCAGTGGTTCAAGCGCCGGCATCGAAAACATACCAAGAGTCTGTGATTACGAACACAGACTTTGCAGAGACCAAACAAACGAAGAAAAGGAAAGCCGTTTCGGCCGCAAGCACGCCCAACGCACCGGTTGACTACGTGGCCACGCCACCTCCTTCAGGGGTAAGTCATTCTCGCAGCATACTGTGTTTCTTATACAAATTTCATATTGGTTCCACTTTTGGCTGAAATTGAAGATTGGTATTGCTTTGCTTGCTAAGCTATTTTCGACGATCACATAATATTGTTTGATGCAGACCGGGGACGTGAACCCTCAAACCGGTAGCAATATGTGGGAAGGCGGGAACAGTGACGTCCAAATGGATAGCATGGAGAAAGTGGGGAAAAAGGTATCCTTTGCTATAATCTATTTGAAACATGTGTCCTACAGAATAGAATCCCACATTAATGATATTTTGTTACAGCCGAAGACGGAAGGGACGGAGAGCGTTCCGCCAACTTCTCACTTCGCTAGCGTGAGCGCTGCAGGCCCACAGCCGCCGCCCGCGCACAGTCCTGCCCCGCTGCCCAGTCCCAGGTGATGTCTCCTACCTTAATGGTTAACTCTTCCTCTAATCATCCATGAGTCCTAACTTTATCAAGTTCTTAGTCAACAGTTAGCATAAAGTGTTATTAAATATTACCTACTTGTACAGATTAAAGACTATAAATAAATATCATAGAATAAGGGCATTACGTGATAGCTTATATTTTTCAATAAAAATACAATACGTAAAGATATTTAAAATAAGCATATTGATTTTTCTTCTTCAATTCAGACATTTGCCGAGTCCCATGCCTGGACCTAGTGGTATGAACCCTGTCTCCAATATACGCTCTCCATCTCAGCTGCCGGTAAGTTTGCTGTCATGTACCTACTAATTACATTAATTCATTTATACTTACTAGCTTAGCTTAACTGTTCCATGTAAACATCAAATTAAATGAAAATGTTCCTATTATCGTGGTACACTGCCTCCTATGTTAACTTTTGTTACATGAAACAAGGGAAACCATTTCGTGAATTAATTCGTCTGTGTTTCCTATATAAATATTTGCAAGTCTGACTTGCACTTATTATGCGCTTTATTTGTGTCATCTCTCTGGCTTCATATATATCTAATGAATGATCTTAACGCTTTCTAATAAAAAGCATAATGTGAGACGTCCATAACAAGCAAGACTTTGCAATGTCTCTTATTTTGCCTAATTGACAACATTTTATAGGGGTCTGATAAGACCGTCTTACTTTAATTATATTAACGAAAATATTATAATAATTAATATGAAATATTGTCAATTTATATTTTGGGACGTTCTTCTTGTGCTTAATATGCTTCTAGAACAAAGATTTCAAAAGCATGTAAATTACGAGGTACATTTTATCCGAATTTCCACTTTGACATTTCCGTTTGCTGTGAATCTTACAGCCAAATACCCACTGTTTTCACAATTGTTTCAAAAAACTTTTCAATAGAAAAAGCGGGAAAATAGCAATTGAGAGATGACGAGATTTGTTGATAATATTTTTGTCATATTTATATTATGAGTCTTTAGTAAAATATTAGGTAGTCATTTCTTTGTATTCATAAAGCATAGTGTTTATGTCGTAGTGAAACTATCATAAAGTCATTGCGCCGCCGCCTTCGA
This sequence comes from Anarsia innoxiella, assembly GCA_947563765.1. NCBI lineage: Eukaryota > Metazoa > Arthropoda > Insecta > Lepidoptera > Gelechiidae > Anarsia > Anarsia innoxiella. The sequence continues at coordinate 8,986,404 of OX387390.1, forward strand.
GGCTTAATGACCTAATTCACCCCATGTGTAGCTGGGTGCTGAAGGTTTTTTTTTGATACAAAATAATTTTAAATGATATTGCTAGCATGACGAGCAATAGTGCGTTACTTGAGCATTATGCAACATACTTATGAAGCGGGTTGTAGGGCGGGAAATGCGAGCGCGACGGGCCGACATCGCTGCTCGTGTCGGTGCCCTTGCCCTCCACCAGCCACGGACTCAACCTCTCGGCGCACGCACAGGTCTTTCACACGGGCACACATACAGCCTTGTCTGTCTAACTACAAATTTTAAAAAAATCCTGAATTTAATTTTCAGTTTCATATCCTGCGCAAAGCAATATTTTGAATGAACAATCTGTAATACAGTAATATTTATTGCTATTTAACTGTACTCGGTGCACTCGGTATTATTGTAATTTTTTTTTTTTTATGAGACGCTGTATGTTTGCCCAGTTATGCTTGAATTACATAAAATACGTATTTATTTATTTTGTAAGAACTAACCGTTATTGCTTGTGTTTGATTTCGGGTGATAAAGATGAACCCGCACGAAGTCAGACAACGGGTATAATTTAAGGCTTAGCTTCTGCGAATAGACTCATCATTGCATGGATGTCTTAATTATATCATGATTCATCTCATCATTTATTTTCTGATTGAAAGTTATGCTAGTATTTAGTAGTTGAAAGAACACAAGAACAACCCTTATTCATATTATTACTAAATCTTGATTATGTAAAAAATATTACATTTTTATTTAATTGATTACCCAAACATGTCGGACAAGATTTTGAATACCGACCAACCTCATCGACAAAAGTTCAAACCACACTGAAAAGAATAATTCCACATTTGTGCTGTAGTGACAGTATTTTTTTGGTATTCAAACATTCCAAAAATGCATATAATTTCTTTGTGAATATCTTAGTGGATTAATTTTGGAATGAGTCGAAGCTTTAATTAAGTAACTATCATTTATCTATTTTGTTTGATAGATGTGTACGCCTACCGATATGAGCGCAACTTCTCATATATTCCATCAGCCACAAAAACAGGTAAGCTACTCTTGGCAATCTTAAATTCTACCGAGATTTACACGCGGTTTATGAAGTCAATTCAAGCAGGCACCTACTTAAGATATATAATTTAAATAATGACTGTCGCCACTAAATAGAACTGTTTAAAGGGGTTTGAAGATTTTAGTATGGAGTGTCCTACATACAACTTTTTTTTTTTAATTTTCCTAAAGTGGCGGCAGTCAATGAAACCTTCACTAATCGATAGTTCAGGTCAATACAAATCGAAAGTATAGATGAAAAAAATTTGGTAAAACGTCACGTTTCCGAGATGTAGGCTGTCAAAGATAGACTAGTGGCGCCAGTATTGGAACATGAAAAACTGTGTTTTGGTGTTATTAAATGGCACATATTGTAGTGGAAATTGATACTAGAAGTAAAATGAAGGATCTTTGCTTATTTTAGCGACCCCTCTCCCCCCAAGATGCTCAGCCTGTATTATTTATTGTTTTAGGTATAAATATGGTGGGAATTTAGAGTGGTTTGAAAATAAGAGTTTTTGAAGCAATCTATGTCAATTCCCAATACTATTCCCCCCCTCCAGTACCCCCTTTAGCATGTATACAGGGCAGCGCTGTAACAAAATAAAAGGTAGGGGGTACTTGAGGGGGGTATGGTATTGGGAGTTGATATAAATTGCTTCAAAAACTCTTATTTTCAAACCACTCTAAATTCCCACCATATTTATACCTAGAATAGTAAAAATTATAGGCTGAGCATGTTGGGGGGAGGGAGGGGGGTCGCTAAAATAAGCCAGGATCCTTCATTTAACTTCTTCTAACAATTTCCACTACAATATGTGCCATTTAATAACACCAAAACACAGTTTTTCATGTTCCAATACTGGCGCCACTAGTCTATCTTTGACAGCCTATATCTCGGAAACGTGACGCTTTATAAAAAAAAATTCATCTATACTTTCGATTTGTATTGACCTGAACTATCGATCAGTGAAGGTTTCAAAGACTGCCGCCATTTTTGTCGAAAAAGGTACACACACAATTTTAGGTAGGACATTATATTCAAACCCCTTTACTCCTTATCGACGGGTGGGTGGGTACGCGCGTAGCGTTTAGTTTGCTCATCCTGATGAGCGCATTTTCGTTAAAAAATGAATATTATATCTTGGACAAAATATATGCTATAAGTAAGCCATATAAATAAAGAAGATCAAATTATAATCGAAACTAAAGTTCAAATACATACTGATTTTTGGTAGGTAGTAGGTACGTATTTTTATCACACGATTTAAATAGAGATCGGATCGGACATGTGCGAAGCTTTTGCATAATGCAAACATTAAGTAGTCCTTGACGTATAGTTGAGTCTACTTTTTGTGTATTTTGAATGAGTAGAGACGATTCAATTGTAGTAAAAGGGATAGATGTGCCGGTGTCTGGGGCACCCCGCGATTCCCTACCTGTTCCCGGCCGGCTACCTGCCTGATGGAGCCCGGGACGTCGTCGCGTGCGCACATGTGTCCACCATTCGTCGCTCGCTCCCAGTGTTATTACAGCACCGGTTAAGACGACATCTGCTCCGATTCGCAATTATTACCATACGAGTTATGATCATACTTTCTTGTGCTTAATCTGTCAGCCATATGACGCTATCGTACGCGATGTTTCATTTTAAGGGAGTTGCGAAATACTATTTGTAATTTTTTGGAATCTGTAACAGTATAAAATGGTAAGTCAGTTTTAAACGTACCTACCTACGCACTTTTTTTGTTTACGTTTTATTAAACGTACAAGCAATTTGTACAATTTTATATAAAACAGAGTTGTCGTGTTCCTTCCACGTGTTATTTTTTGCAAACGTTTTATTTACACATCGACGGAACAGAAGCCGTTTCGTTCATAGAAAGTGATTTGTTTTAAGTTAACATTATATGGGTATGTTAAAAATAAGTACTTACGTGGCTATTCTGTTCTATTTTTCGTTATACGTTTTTAGGTATTTTTATGCTGTTGTATTGTTGGCTAGTATGTGTAACGGTATTATTTACCTATTTACTTTTCGTATTCGGTCATTAACAAAAATCTTTAATTCATTTTGATAGAAAAGCTACCGGGCTCGATGAATTTATTTCATATGAGAATTGAAATAAGTAAAACCAGCTAAAAATGTAAATGTAAAAAGAAATCCGTTGCGAGCCCAATCATAGCGACTGACATTGGTAACTGTGTTCGTAGGCGGCGATGGAGCCGAATGTGCAGAGCCACTCGCCACACGGCGTGGCCAGCCGTTCCTCCTGGGGCGGGCTCAACGTCACCTACGAGCTGCAACAGGACGCCAACAAACCAGGGTAACGTACCTTTTACTTCTTTACATACATATAAATCACGTTTTGGATTGTGCAATACCCGGGTATTGCGCACCCCATACTGCGCATCCCATACTGCGCATTTTTTTATGTTAATCTTATGAATATTATACATATCAATGTTTGTGCACATTGATGGATGGATGTAAGGTTATTTGTTACTCAAATCACTGAGCAGATTTTGGTGAAACCACAATATTGTATGATTTTTTAACATTTTTTTTACTGACAAGTCTAGGAATATGCCGAGTCAGCTGCTGTAATGTTCATGAAACCCTTTGTCCAAATGCGAAGTACAAACCGGGTTATGTTAAAGCTTTTTCTTTTACACTTTCAACTGAAAGAAAGTTTGTTATGTGCTCATCTGAGCAATACTATAAAGGTTGCTTCTCCGGTCACTATTAAACTTTCCAACTTTTGAGCTGGTAAAATATAAACATAATGCTAATAAGGATGTGTATCATGGTAAAAATGGGCTAATACTTTGCGGTTAATTTACTCTTATAAGTTTATGATATTTTATGTACCTTTATAAAGTATACACATCATCATTACTAATTTCCTTTTCACGACAAAAGTTCTAGAACACAACAATAAGTAAATTTTATGAAAATACCCATGATACCTATTTGAGGTAGAGAATTTTATGATTTTTATATACTCGTAACTCTAGAAGTCTTCCAAAGAGAGTAGGTATACATAAAATAAATTAATTGGAAAAAATAGAGTCTGCTATTGCGAATATTACAGCAGCATCAGCGAAGTGCATTATTGCGAATGTATGTCGACTATTATTCGAAACGATTATAAATTAAATATTGTCATCGTAATAAGAATATGAACGCTTATCCTGACAGGGTGAGTGGCATTGTCGGTGCTACAAAAGACGTTAGTGCAGGTGGAATGGGTCCGATACCGCCTGTCACCATCCGAACTAAGAAGAGAGCTGCCATGGCCACGTCTGTTGTGTCGATGGCCACCACACCGCTCTCTGCTATTCGTAAGTTCACATGTTGCCTATTAGACGTCTAGTACACATTATGAGATACAGGTTGATTGAGCGTGTGTTTGTTCGGTTCTCTAGCTCGTGTCTCCACCTCATGCGCGGGTATGAGGTGCCAGAACGAGTGTAATTGCTACCACAGCGTGATCTGGCCGAAGAGATGGAAAACTCTAAGGGAATCGTCAGCCCAATGGCAAACAAAAGGCAAATTATGAAATCGAACTATGTTGCTATGTTACTTGCAATGTTCATCGATGTATTTTCAGTTTATCATTGGCGCTTTCGTTGTTCATTTTTTTTGGGTTTACGTCAATTAGAAATCGTGTTCATTTGCGGACTCTTTTCAGAAACGCAAACTCAGAGCTTAGCCAGTGTAAGGCGGCATCCGCAACCTACGCCGTCGCCTATATATCAAGAAACCATCAAAGATTCTCCTCCCAGTTCACCTAGTAAGTATTTTCTTATTTATACACCAAAATGTTTCCATTTTATACAATTCCGTCCTGCCAGAACGCTCCAATCTACCTACCTACCATGATTTTTTTTAACTTAAACCATTCACGAATCAAAGCCAACAACAAATAAAAAATAGATAACCCTATGTTTTAGTGAGATTTAATCCAGCCCAAGTTTTAATTCTCTAAACTCCATCAACTTCCTTAGGGAGTAGATGTAGGGACATTTTTCCCATTGTCTAATGTATGTTACGTAGAATGCTGGATTCTAGACATTGTGTTACATAAAATGGCCGTCGACTACCTTCTTATTTCAAAGAATTTCAGCATTAATACCCGAATAGTTACTCAATCAAAAATGTTAAAGGCACAAAGCCACGTTTCTGTACAACGTTGCGGGGCACGTGGCATGCAATCCACTCTCTTTGTGTAACAAAGTAACAAGAAAGGGGTATTCGTTGAAACGCAAATCTGAACCGAAAGCTTAGTCTAAAAAGCTGTTCATGATTTCTTTGTTGAAGGATATAAAATGGTGAATATATTGAATCAGATCGAAATTAACTATAGTTAGATTATATTTGTAATACTTGACTATGTTTTTTACTTATGTGTTCTATTCCAGGCTCAGAGAGACCGCTAAGGCCACCCAAAATGGAAAATAAGTAAGTGCAGAAAACAATTCTTAAGTATTTTCAGGTCGGAGGAAATTATTATTATCAACCGCAGCGGTTCAGTATTTCAACATGATTTATGTAACTTTGTGGCTAAAGTAATTAGCAAGTTTCAAGCCTAAAATAAATTCGCAATAAGTTGACGTGACTTATAGGTCTTCTTCACAAACTTTTGAAATTATTTTTGAAATTTACCTTTTGTTTTTTACTAGCATGGAGTTATATTCCGTGACGTAAGCTACCCTATAAATGAAACAAAACTGATGAAATAAAACTCAAAACACTTTGGAATAGGGTCCGCGACGGTTGTGCTTTTGACTAACCTTTTGACTAACCGCTAAGTCTTGCCCATGAAAGGCTCATCCATGAAGTACGTTACTTTGTGTTGACTCAAGATTATTTTAACAATTGTTTTAGATTTTTAAGGTTTACTGGTAAACCCGGCACTAAAAACAAGATTCATTCTCTTCTTATGGTTGGACAGGCATCTGATGAATATAATTATACTACTGTACAGCTGGTGATTCATGGGCTAAATTGTGTCAATGGTGCAGGATCGGCGTAAGCTGCACAGCGCCGCACATGCTGGGCAACGAGCTGAACCCGGAGAGCGGCGCGGCGCAGCGGCTGCAGGAGCAGCTGACGGCCGAGCTGGCAGCCCACGCAGCCGGCGGCGCCGCTACCGACGTGCTCGTGCCTCCGCCGCTCATCAATAAAGCTCAGCCGGTAACAATACGTATTATTATAAGTCCAAATAATAGTTGTTGTTACATAAGTATAAATGAGTTACTACTTGAACAACAGATAAACAATTTTTCCATTTTATATCAGGGATCGAGTAGCGGCCGCGGCGGTACGTCGAGCGCCCAGAGTCTGGACCAGCTCTTAGAACGACAATGGGAACAGGGATCTCAGTTCTTAATGGAGCAAGCTCAGCATTTTGATAGTAAGATTTTTCCATTTAATAACGAATTCTCTTACCTTTTACCTTTTTTGGCTGGCGGGCTTTGGGAGGCCATGCATCGATATTTTACTACCTATAAAATATTTTTATTCTTGATCTTGATTGACTGTTAAAGAAATCGAGATTAAGTGACAACAGCTTTCTTTCTTCTAGCTATCTCAAAATATTTATTATTCTTCCAGATTATCATCTCTTCTACAAAAGTCTCTTTTCTTGGCTTTTATTAACGATACATTTGTCATTTTAAAATACATATATAGTAGAAAAGGTACTATATACAACTACTTGCACATTTTTTATTTGTTTCTACAATCAGCGTCAAAAAATAGCACCTTTTGCAAATTTCGATTCGAGCAGGTTAATGACCCTTAATTGGTTTAAAAATATACTTTCAAAAAAGGTCAAAAGCTTGAACTAAAATTTCTAAAAGTGTTATTTTACGCCGTGTATACTAACTAATGTATATCTACGTTATTCAAAATGAAATACGCGCCTTGCAGAGTGGCAGACAAAAAGAAATCGCTTTTCGCCCGTATACACACGTGAGCGACCGCCTCCTCCTGGCTGGCGCGTTTACACGGCACCAAGTGAGGCGCACTCTGTCTGGGTTGCACCGAAACACTTTTTAACCTTTCTAGTTTCAGATCGGTTGTTGATCTAAAAAATGCTTAAAGACAAGTACCGTGGTGCAGCCCAGCCTTAGTAAATTGATGTGTATTGTGCGTGTAATTGGTGTTTTGATGTCGTCGGTATATGCTTATCTGTGCTGGTGCTGCAGTCGCATCGTTGCTGTCGTGCTTGCACCAGCTGCGCACCGAGAACGTGCGCCTGGAGGAGCACGTGGGTAGTCTGCTGCAACGCCGCGACCACCTGCTCGCCGTCAACGCGCGACTCGCCATACCACTCACTACTGGTACACATCCTCATTTTATTTTACCACACCTTCTCAGAGCACGAAAAACTGTGTTTCACTTTAAACGGTTTGATAACCTATCAGCGTAAGCACATTTTTTGATGTTCGTTTTTTACCCACGACGGAACGGAGCAGGTATATGCGTTTGGGGTGAGAGATGTTTGTTTGTTTGTGTGTGCAAAGTTAATGTTCCCTCCTATCTTCTAAACTAATGATCCGATTTTGATGCGGTTTTTAATAACTAGTTTGTGTTTGAAATGTACATGTTCTCAGACAGGTGTCATTGCTGTAACTCACTAGGGGGCGCCACAATATTAGTGCAAAACAAAGTTAATGTTCCCTCCTATCTTCTAAACTAATGATCCGATTTTGATGCGGTTTTCAATAACGAGTTTGTGTTTGATAGGTGCATGTTCTTAGACAGGTGTAATTGCTTTAACTTACTAGGGGGCGCCACAATATTAGTGCAAAACAATGTTGCAATATAATCAAAACGAAACATCGGATTACAATTCTGTTTTCAGAAATGTGTTCATGGTAGGTTAGCTTAATGCATTAAATTATAAGCCTTGTGCTCTCTAAAAAGTCTAAAATAAAAATAAACAAAATTAAAAATTTTGAAAATACCCACGACGGTAATTTAATCGAAAAATAATAAATTAATAACTCAAAAAACCCTCGACCGAGGAATATCCGTCGGGGGCTGCCTTTTCTACCAGAAATTTCAACATTTAATTATACTCATAAATGTATTTTATGTAATCGTTAAACATCAATACTTAATTGTATTCGCGTCACTACGAGTAGAAATTTTTAGCTGGTTTAAAGGCAGCCCCCGACGAATATTCCTCGGTCGAGGGTTTTTTGAGTTATTAATTTATTATTTTTCGATTAAATTACCGTCGTGGGTATTTTCAAAATTTTTAATTTTGTTTATTTTTGTATTATTTTTATTATAATAAAATATTATTCAAAGCAAACAGTACGCAACGGTGTAATTTTCCAAATTTTTGTAAGTAATCCCGTAATGTTCATTTGTACATTTGAACCTAATTTAGGTCTAAACTCCTGAAATTACGGACGCCTCTCGACAGTAAGGTAACAATGTATGATCAGTGTCGCAGGGACCGCCGGAGCCGTCCCGCTGCACTCGTGAGAACAGCGCTGGGCAGCGAGCCGCGCCGGCGCCCGTGCGCGCCGAGACCATCACCTCGGACCGCCCTCATCAGGTAAACATTGCCACCAATCACTATATGATTAGTGACACGGTTGCATAGCTTATGTGAATCATTTTACAAAGAGTGATAATTTTTAGTTACTGATGCGCGAAGTACAACAAAAGCCCAGCTGAAAGGAGCCGGGCGGCGACGGAGGCAGCGACGCGCCCGTGCCCGGGCCGTCGTCGGCTGACCCGGAGGCGCTGCGCACCGTCCAAACGTTCATAATGCTCGAGCAACGCCGCAAGGCGGACTTTTCCATCGATTCTATTCTCAAGTACGACTGAATGCGCAGTGACGCTTCTCACCACTCGCGTAGGATCGATCGCCCGCATCTAGTCGGGTCCTTGTACGCTCCCACTAGACTCGTTGAAGTGGAAACATCGTTAACACGTTCGCGGTCCGTATTTAAAGTTAATTAATTTGACTATTGGTATACTTTCCAGGTATGAATAAAATTTGTTTTACTAGGAGCATCATGTTATGGTTAGTTTGGGTTTATGGTGTTAGTATAATATGATGGTTCAAAGTAAATAATGCAAATGTCGAAATCACGAACAATTAATTCTACTAAAGTTACAAGAGGACAGTCTAGAAATGGTGTAAGTTTAATCAATAAGCATGTCTTTGTAACCATTGTAATGAATGTTATGCTTATTGAAATTTGATGTGTATTTTAAGAAAAATATTTTACATACCGATACGTTACCGTATTAAAAATGTCGATATATACTGCAAGATTTTTACGTGAATGACATAGTGTGTAAGTTAATTAATCTATGGTGATTGTTTTAGGAATGATAAAACTGACTGCTAATTATAATATCGGTAATTTGTCATCCCTGAATCCTCACTTTAATTTTTTTGTATCTTATTAATTCCTCGTGGTATGGTTAAAACACGCTAGGCTTGGCTGCAGCTACGGTCTGCAGCGAAAAAGTTAAAAGCACGATTACATCGTACCATACATTTCGGATGAACTTTGATATGAAAAAAAGTTGACTGCACATTAACGTCGGCACCGCCGCTGTTTGCGTCGTCGAAAAAACTAAGGTTTCCTTAATTTCTTATATAGACTGATGTCTAATTAAAATGGGGATTCTTGGATCAATGGCAAGCGTTATCAGACTTTATAGAACTTAGTAAACATAATATAATGAAGTAAGTGTACTGTGACAGCTTGAAGGATTCCGTGTAGCACAATTTTATCTCAAACTTTTAAAATGTGACGATTAGTGCATGATACTGTAGAAGTATCATGCACTAATTTTAGATTGAAACTTTTGACAAAAGTTCGATTGAATTTGATGCACGATATATTTATGATGGAATTTATACAAAAAAGTACCATTTACTCTTTCCCCCTTATTACAAAACGAGGTTTAAAGATAGTCCGACGTTAGTACGTTTCTTTTGACGTTTTGGCTATGGACAAAACGTCAAACTACACGAACTAACGTTGGACTATCTTTAAACCTCGTTTCGTAATAAGGGGGTTTATGTTTAACCAGATTGGAATAGGTTTTTGTGTCAAAAAGAGTTGGCTAATTTTCGCTGTTATTCGGGCTACTACAAATATTAAAATTATTGGAATAGCTTCTATTTTTGTCTTGTAAATAAATACGAGGCAATCCTCGTCTTCTAAAGGTTGGCAAAAGTCAAATAGTTAGCAATCCATAAGTAATCTCCTACACTTTAATGCCAAATGTTTAGTTGTCAATGTTTTATAAATGATTGGAGTTAATACGCGTAGGCATTTAATTAGATTATTTCTTGTTAATTTGTGTAGGTCCTACTAGTTGGAGTGGAGTAGGTTTAAGGTTTTAAAGTGTAGTGTTAGATCATTGTTCAACAAAGTGATCTCAGCCACTGGCACTCGAGTGTCAGGCTTCGTTTCAGAGACTGAAGTAGTGATGCGAAAATGTTTTAACATTTTTTATGTAACCTACGCAAACTCGTGGAATTTTGAAATCGTTCCGAATTTGTGTCACAATCAATAAAATAGAAGTAGTCTTTCTATTTAATTATCATGTATATAAGAAACATAACGTAAGTCATCGGCATGATTCTTATCCGCCTAGAAATAAGTTTTACCTGGTGAAATTTTAATGTACGCGATTTCAATAAAATTATTGTTTTCTATTTCTTACACTTCTCTACCTGCCAAAATGATGGATTTGATCGTTTATTTTAATCCTTTTTGTGTATGTTTTATGCACCTTGTGATAACTCTGTACATCAATGTATCTCTACATTGCAATCATATTTTACTGATTCACATACGGATTCAAAAATAAACCGTCTAATTTGATTATTCATTGTCTAATGTTAATGCACTGATTAAAAGCCATAGCACACGGCGTTTAGTACACGCGCGGATGCCGCAGAATCTTGCGTTTGCATTGATGATAAAACTGCGCGTTTGCCGCGCGTAATATGCGTGTTTCACGATCGCCCCGTGTACATAAGTCACAAGGTTGCGGTTGAATTACAAACACGCGTGTCTTCCGCGCGTTTAGAAAACGCTGTGTGCTATGGCTTTTAGGTATAACTCACGGCCACATGCAGCAGCAAGCTAGTAGGACATTGAATTCAAAATGATTATGGTGATACGATCCATTTGATACTGTTCTGACCAAACGACCGACGCGGACGGTGGGAAAGGGTAGCTGTCTCAGATGGATTGTACGAGCCTAGCTGTCTCAGATGGATTGTACGAGTATATTTTCGTCGGCAATAGACCCAGTCAAGTTATGAAAAACTGCATTATGTTGAAGTGTACCATATTAATTACTTGTCATGTACACAGCACCGACACTCACGTCCACTACGCACACGGTGCGTTCCAGCGGGTTATACGTACAAGTCTTACAATCCATTCGCGACACCTACCAATAAACGAATTTGAATATAAATCAGTGCAACATGCGCTTTAATTGTGAAATTCTTAATTGTTAATATTGTTTAAAGTAAATTAATTATGTTATGTATGACATAAGCGTACTACATTGCGTTAAATAAATTTTTGTCCTGTAAGAAGTGTTTTTTTTTTCATTAATATAAATAACTACCTACTTATAGGTAAGTAGTATACCTATGCCAAATCTTGTGTCTTTAACGATTAATCTTTGTATTGTTTTGCTTAATATCGAAACTATTATTATATCAGAAGTGTTATACATGTGCATTATTGTGTGAACTTGAGGTTGAATTTCCTATGTTCATTCATGCATGCTACACTGGTAGTATAAATTGACCCTTATTTTTGGGTAAGAACAGGATGCTAGATTCCAAAAAGTTTGGCCAGCATTTGCCGAAACCTTTTTTTTTTTTTTTACGTGGGGAAATCCATCGTGGATTCCCTTCGTCGCGGAGAAAGACGAAGGGTTATGCCGGACTCCTACCGGCTAAAACCCCACGGTGTTTCTTCTCGCCGCCAAGTGACGGGGACACGGGAACGCTTCCGCACACATCCGCGAACCCCGTCGGCGGTGTCCGCCAAAGCAGACCCCTCTCGGGCAAATGCCCACCCTCTCTCCGCGGCAAACGTGTCAAAACACCAAACACGTCAGCCGCACCTCCTCGAAGACCAACCAGTGGTGAGTGACGGACTCTCCGATTCCGCCCCTCACGGTCTCCCCGCAGCGAGCCAGATTTGTGGCCCCGCTACATGCCACACGGTCGCAGAGGATAGGGAGAGCGGCCTCCGGAATACCGACACTCCTCTTCCCCTGCGACCCCACCGCGTCCGCCATCAAAAAACGGTGGCGACCCCGTTTAGGCCGCGGGAGGTAGGGAAAGCGGCGCACCGTGATACCGGCAGTCCTCTCCCACCGCGGCCTCCACCTCTCAGCAGCTGGACTGCCCATACAGCCCAGCCACCCGCCTCAGCTGCGGAACCCCCCATAAGGCCCGCAGCCTACGCACCGTCTCAACAGCCTGTGCCGCCCATACAACACAGGCTGTCCGCCTCAGTAGCGCCACCCAATAGGTTCGCCACCTACAAAGTACCGCTCAACCCAAGCCCGACCGGAAGGCATCGGGGAGCGGTCCTCCTCGGGTTCCTCTTTGCTTCCCAGCAGATGACCAGTCCGCCGGTACTGAGCCCCCCCGCCACTACAAGGCGAGAACCCACCGGGGGGGAGCATTTGCCGAAACCTACGGTAGAAAACAAGGGTAATTCGAGGATCTCGAGTGAAATCCTAACTAGCCTGAGGCCGTATTCTTCTAATTACCAAATGAAAAATGGTGTCTCTCTAGAATGTGAATTGTATGATTTTAACAGTGGACAGCGATCGGCCGTACATTTTACTACTTTACGCTATAATCGGTATTCTACTCCGCAATGTCACATGAGTGGCAGTTCCAAACGGTATTCTCTTCGCTATTTTTGACAGTTGTTCTCTAATGGCATTTCGTTCGGTCGTCCGTCGTTCAGTCGTTCGGTCACCCAAACACTATTTCGGTGTTTTTTCGAAAATTAACGTGCAATTTATGCAAAAAATGCATGTAAATCTTATAGAAATAAATATTCTGTATTTTAAAGTATGTCTAAGCTTATTCTAGGTCGAAAAAAATCTATCAATCGGTTGATCAATTTCTTCGAACAATAATTTTATTAAATATTGGCAACATCGACAACTAAATCATTCGCAAAGACAAATGAATGACAAAGCCCTCTAGAGACTACTAATCGACTATTTCGTGGCACTTAAGAGAATACCAAATTTGTGACCTATTGCTGTTCTGTTGGCTATAGTTAGGTCGCTTAACTTAATTTAACAGAATTGCTACCCAGTTAGATCACACTGGCGGGCAAAGGCCATCCCGCGTCCTTTCATCTTTTACTTAGTTATTTTATTATATTATTGATGTCTATCAAAATCATCACGTTTGTTGTATGGGAGTTCCCCTTAATTATTATTCTAATTTTAGTTTTTTTGTTAAAGCTGAGATACAGCCTGGTGACAGACGGACAGCCGAGCCTTAGTAATAGGGTCCCGTTTTTACCCTTTAGGTACAGAACCCTAAAAACGAAACTATTTTGTACATGATACTTCAAAACTCTTGTCTTAGAAATGACATTCGAACTGCATAATCTACATATAATATATACAGGGTGGCCCGTCGATTGACGACCAAAAGGAAAATTTGGATTCCTCGTATCGTAGGGTATCCGAATCAATCACCCCCATGTATGTTCCGCGATTTTTTACGATTTCCGAGTTATGACGTGTTTTCTGATTTTTTGAGATTTTTCAACCAATCACCCTAAAAAGGTTCGTAGAAAAAAAAGTACAACACTTTTTCATAATTTTATTTTTGCACCAGATGCTTCATGACGCGTTCTTTTATGCATAAAATATTCAGCTTCGTTACTTTAATAAAAGTTGGGGAAATATAGGTCGAAAGAGGAAAAATTGTATTGACTGAAAAATAATCGAAATCTTCAAACTTAAATTAAGAGGTTAAAATGATGGCTTTATGGATTTTAAGCTAGCTTAAAAACTGCGCCAACTTCTCAGCTTTCATAATCATCCAAGAAAATTGGTACGTACTTAATGGGGTACTGTTGCTAGAATCAGCCTTTATAGAGAGCAAGGTGGAAAAAATCAGAATTGGAGGTTTGAGTAATTTTTTTTTCTTTCATATTTTATGATCAGCTAAGCCTCAGTAGGTTTAAAGACAGTGTTATTTTACCGAAAAGTACAAAAAAGAGGCCGAGATTGACACATATTTGGGGGTTTTAGAGCACCTGTAAGAGATGAGTTACACCTTGAGAAAATTATGCAGATATTCCTCATTTCAAACGGCCTTGAAGCGCCACGACTGTATCGCAAAAAAGTTCATAGACGTGGTGGGCTACAACCTGAGTCTTATCCTGACCTTCATATATTTTTGACATACGCCTAACCTTAATGGAAGGCAGAACTCCTGATCAACGCGAGGGTCCTGTAGAAGCTGTTTATGATACAGTCGTGCCACTTCAAGGCCGTTTTCTTGTGCAAGCCCTTAGAAATGAGGCATATCTGCATAATTTTCTCAAGGTGTAACTCATCTCTTACAGGTGCTCCAAAACCCCCAAAAGCGCCAATCTTGGCTCCTTTTTGTACTTTTCGGTAAGATAACACTGTCTTTAAACTACTGAGGCTTAGGTGATCATAAAATATGAAAGAAAAAAAAATTACTCAAACGTCCAATTCTGAATTTTTTCCACCTTGGTCTCTTTAAAGTCTGATTCTAGTAACAGTACCCCATTAATAACCAATTTTTTTCGATGATTATGAAAGCTGAGAAGTTGGCGCAGTTTTTAAGCTAGCTTAAAATACATAAAGCCATCATTTTAACCTCTTAATTTAAGTTTGAAGATTTAGATTATTTTTCAGTCAATACAATTTTTCCTCTTCCGACCTACATTTCCCCAACTTTTATTAAAGTTACGAACCTGAATATTTTTTTCATAAAAGTACGCGTCATGAAGCATCTGATGCAAAAATAAAATTATGAAAAAGTGTTGTACTTTTTTTTCTACGAACCTTTTTAGGGTGATTGGTTGAAAAATCTCAAAAAATCAGAAAACACGTCAACTTGGAAACCGTCAAAAATCGCGGAACATACATGGGGGTGATTCGGATACCCCATGACACGAGGAATCCAAATTTTCCTTTTGGACGTCAATCGACGGGCCACCCTGTATATAAAAATGAAACCCGTTTTCCGTTGTCACGACATAACATGAAAACGGCTTGACCGATTTGGCTGTTTATTTTTAAATGTTCATTGAAATCCAAGGATGGTTGTTACGGTGAGAAAAATTCGAATAATTGCCGGGAAAGCCCTAAAACAGACCTTTCCTTTTCCCATACAAATGTTTTCTTACTAAAATGTAGAGTCAATTTGAACTTTATTCCTACACAATAAAGTTCATTCTAAGGCGGGACAAAGTTCGCCGGGACAGCTAGTATGTAATAAATCGCAAAGTTATGCCCGATTTCCACGCCGTTATACGAGTACCAAATAAGTATCTAATTCATCGCGACATACATTTTCGACATTTGGAGATCAGCTCAGTTTTTGCTTAAACGAACTTGTTATTGTAATCGAAGGTACCAACCATAATTTCATAATATCATTTTCAATATGAGCTATTGTTTGTTGTCGATTTTACACGATTTAATTGAACTCTTAATTAAAGCCTATATCCAGCATTATCAATTTATCAGTCAAACATTAGCTGTAGATATCTGCTATCTGAATCATTTGCCTTGGACACTCAGACCCTTGTGAGCGTTACTTATGAAATAACGGGTACATAGTGTTAAATATTCAAACTTAAAATGTTTGGATTCCCGTGCGGGTTGGCCACGGCCATTATTGGTGCCATTTTAGTTATAGGAATAAGTATTTTAACCTTTGGCGTAGTTCCTATCATTATAGAAAATACCGTAATAAGCGTAAGTAAAGATCTGTGTATTCAAAGAGAATCCCGTAGTTGGTAAATCTGATTTACATGTAGGTGTACAGGTGTAAATGTAAATACATGTACAACATAATATTTACCTTAAATTATAAAATACTGTGAAATCATGTTTGTGTTTTAGGAGATGGTACTTAAAGATAATACCATCCAATACGAGAGATTCGAGTCTGTGCCCTTCCCGCTCAACTTCACTATAAGAATTTGGAACATTAGCAACGTCGAAGAGGTTCTGGCCGGTGGCGTGCCTATTATGACAGAAGTTGGTCCTTATGTTTACAAGTAAGTCCCATTCAACATGTTTTTGAAAGATGGCAGTTTCTCTGATTCAGGAATCGAAATTACGGAAATGAAAAATCGTCGTTTCTCCGCTGCCAACTTACTATAGCTTTCAATATTTACTAGACTTTACACTGATAATCTAGTAGCCAAGTTAGTTAGTCTGGCGTTAATTTGTCGTACATTTGCAGGGTGTAGGTAGTCACGCAAATCAAGGGAAATGTAACAACGGAAACTGAACAACTTCCCCCAATAAACAGGTCGAAATATAAATATTTTCTACAACAAAAATGACGATCAGCTGATTACAATTAGTAGATAGGTACATAATCTAATGAATATTTTTAGTCTAATTTCAACTCATAATCCTGGGTGAACGTAGATTCGTAGCCTTTGATTGGATTGTTAATAGATATTACCTCAATTATGTCAGCTGCTTAAATAATTATGAGTAGGTAGTAAGATTTCATTCCTATTTATTTATTGGCACGTGTTCCGGAGGATAAGTTGTTCAGTATTGCGAATACTTAGTAAATAGCAACTGTTACACCCCGTATACAATATATACAGACTAGACATTGGCTCTAGGTTACATTGCGTCCCTGGGCTAATAACATTAAGTTTCTTAACTGGGCCATTTAATATTGTTATCAAAATAATATTGATATTTGGATCGGAGTCGATTAATACAAGAATATTAACAAGTTATCTAGTTATTACACCAATACTAATGTAAAATGTAACAACAACAATCAATCTATGCGATATCATTTTGACATAGTGATTAGAAATATCTAACCCCGTACCTTTTATTACTATGAATGCATCACCAAAATGTTCTAACTTCGGTAAATATTTACATGTACTGGATATACCTACTTAAGGTATATCCAGTACATGTTAATTTTGGTACACAAAATATAGGTATCTATACTTATTTTGTATACCTATATTTTGTGTAATTGGTATAAGTACCTACTCTTGATTATTTAGTAATATTTTTATAGCTTACTGTGTGACACGTGTAATTTATCTTAATCCTCATAATTAGATAGCGGACACTGTGGAAAAGACTAGCTAGATGGCTAAATTTAAATATTATTTCCGTTATAGCTAGAGCAAGCATAATAATAACTAAGCGAGCAATAATACCTAATAACTAAGGGGGCTCTCATACAACAAACGTGATTTTGTTGCCCTTTTTTTTTATTGATATCATAATGTCTACTGGTAGACAATATTAATTATGCTTTTGTTAACGGAACCCATCGCGAGCGAGTCCGATTCGCACTTGGCCGGATTTTTTTTTATTTCGAGCAAAAAATATGTATATTATATTTTAGTATAAAAGTATAGTAAGTAGTTATGTAGTTTTTTTTTATTATTGTATTTTTTGTATGTATATTTTTGGACAGCCTAACATCATTAAGAAGTAATATTAGATTTCAATTATTTTTTATACAGAAACTATCAAACCAGAATAATCGACACAGTGGAGGAGGATTCCTTAGCATATCGCAACATGTTTAACTTCGAGTTTGATGCTGAAGCTTCGTACCCATACACGGAGGAAGATTTAGTCACCATTGTCAATATTCCATATCATGTAAGAAAATCATTATTTAGTAATTTCCACATTTTACTTTGCGTTTGCGAAATACTTATAGGCACATTTTTTTAAATTTAAATAGCGATCAATATCCAATCTATTCGTAGCAATCAGCCGGCGAAGATTGAATAAATGAACTACGTATTCATTATCTTATAGGTAATTTATTAAACGAATGTAATTGTTATGTTTTTCAATAGTTATGTAATGCCATCTGCGAACTTTATCGCTATGAAATAGGTGCTAAAACTGGAATATAAATCGAAACAAACAAAAAAAACACCACATTTCCATAGTTTGATGGCGAAAATGTTTCTTGAAAACTGTTAGTTTAGCAACTTCAGACGACATGCGGCAGCCTGAATATAGCTCGGTGTACCAGAGAAAGTTGTTTGCTTTCTTTAGAAAATTATTGCTTAAATATCTGAGCATCTTATAATAAAAACAATAAAAGACTAATATTTTTTAAAATAATACGCGATAAGTTGCAGATAACTGAAGTGTAGCAAATAAAAATCTCAGATAACAGGTGAATGATGATGGCTTTTTTCGACATTTTATTATCAGCCTAAGTAAGTAGGTACTTGTAGGTATATAGTTACAGCCTTATCTATTCTGCATAAAAAATGTTCGTTGCGGGGTATCGGTACATACCTATACCTGCCCTACGTTACTAAAACACAGTTATGTACTTACTGAAATTACTAAAGAACTTGTAAATCTGAATTCTCGCACAAATTTTATTCCAGTTTTGGGCTCTCATGGAAAGACTAAGACCCAGAACACACTGTGAAACGCAACTGAAATGAAACGTTTCAAAATAGTTGCGTCCGGTGTGGTTTTCTAAAAGAGTCAGTTTCTAAAGGAACTTCGATGCTACTCAAAAGTAACTAGCAGTTTGAGTTGCGTTGCAGTTTCGTTTCATCGTGTGTTCTGAGTCTAAGAGGACGCAAAGTCGCATAATACGTAGCTACAATAACACTCTGATATTTACTGAGAATTTTGTGAGCAAAATACATTACTTATTAAGAATATTATATGTTACATTTGATTTAAGGCTATTCTCCAAGTGGCTGAAACTATGTTTCCTTCGCTAATGCCGGCTTTAAGCGCCGGGTTAAATGGAGTCTTCGGACAATATAACAGTCCCGTAATTGAAGTGAAAGTGAGAGATCTGTTACTGGATGGAATTAAAATCTGTGACAATCCTGGTCTAATCGGTGCTGTCGTTTGTAGCCAAGTGAGAAGTTTGAGTGCAGACGCTCAAAATCTGGAAGAACAAGCAGACGGATCATTAATTTTTTCTCTTCTTTCATATGCAAGTATTTTACAAGTTTTTTTAAACTCAATATTACTATTATCATTTATCAAATATCTACTCGTAATCTGCGTAATTATAAAAGGAGCATCTATAGGTGCTCGTAATTTTAAAATATGTGATGTGTTATGGAATCATGCTAATCGTAGAGAGACGGTAACCCTAGCGGCGAGCACGTGGTCAGTCGCGGGCTGGAAGACCACAATACTCTGGGAGACATAAGCTTGTTCGAGGGCCTGCCGAACCTATTGTACTGGACTGATGGAGAAGCAGGCCGCGGCAGTGGCGTCTGCAATATGATTAATGGGACTGACTCAGGAATATTCGCTCCGTTTGTAGACCGCGACCAATCTATATACGCATTGAACACTGATATTTGCAGGTAATTTATTCCATATTCCATACTAATATCACTTTTTTATATCCATTCAAAAATACAATTTTTATATACCTAGTAAGTTTGGATTTAGGTACATTCTCTTACCTCTGAAGACACGTTAGCGTTCGATTTTTTTTTCAAGATATGATGAAGGCCATGTACGGTATCGATTATATGGGTTTATATGAATGTAAAATAATGTCAACAATGTATCTCTAAGTACTAGGGTAGAATAATGTTAATTAATATTAATTTGAGCTATACACTACCTAAGTTTATGGTAATGGTTACTTGCTGTGGCACCTTACATGTTTTAATGCGTTTTCATTTGAGAAACCAACCGTGCTACCTAATCGGGTCGGTCTGACCGTAACTAAACATATTTAAGTATAATAACTAACTCAGGTAAGATATTCAGGTAATGAGTATTTTTGCATTCTCAAGTTCAAAGACCTCATATATTCTCAAAATACGATTCGGGCTGGCCATAAGATTTAATATTAAATGTATGCAAATAAAGGTAGGTAATTGATCCTAAGTAAGTTCAAATATGTAAATAAATTCAATACCAAAAATAACCGTTGCTCGGGTCTACAAACTGAATCAAATTGCAAATAATCTCTTCGAGATTTGGTGGCGGTACATTATAACCCAGGATAAGACAGATGAACTTATAATGGAAAGAAAACCAAAACATTTTTAAAACTTAGGTTTTTATTTCGAATTGGTACTTGTGTGATATAATTCAAATTGCTTTCTAGATCCGTTGAGCTTCGATATCAATACGATTTGGAATACGAAGGGATTCCAGGAACGAGGTTTTCTGCTAATGAATTCTTCTTGGACAACAATGAGGGCTGTTTCTGTCTAAATATTACACAGGGCATAACTACGGAGAATGGTTGTTTATTGGATGGTGCCATGGAGCTGTACACGTGTGTTGGTAAGTTACCCTCAGATACCTTCTGCCAGGGCCAGTGGGCACATCCAGCGATTTAACAGACTTGGCAAGCTTGAAAATTGGTACACCCAGATATAGTTACTTAAATAATCTATGATTTAAGCTGCGTGACTTGTGCTCTACCAAAATATTTTTTTGGCTCTTTCCCCCCGGAAAAAAGTATTGAAGATTGTGGTCTTAATCCAACCTTATTTACTAAAGCGAAATATAAATAGGGACTGTAATAATAAAATAACAGATATTTAAATCGAATGGTAATTTAAGGACTCGAAAAACAGGCGGCGCACGTTAGATATTTGTCAAAGTATGACTAACATAAAACAAACTGTTGAAAATATTGTCAATACGATAATTTGAAGTTACATTTAATAATGACCACAACATACCGGTTTAGCATCAAGTGACCAAGCAACATTGAGTTGTAAATATGTGTTATAAATGTATACCTAAGATCGACACCAGTGACACGCATGGTTTACCTATTGACCTACCTAAGCTTTGAAAAAGTTAGTGCCGCTGCCGATGTAAACTGCTCAACGATGGTGTAGGAACTCTTATTTATTTACGTAATTTTACAATCATCAAGTATAAGATACATTAATATAGTAGTTAGTTACATACCACAAGTTTTTTTAAATTTATGATTGCCTTTCTAATAAATAGATAATACTTAAATGTATCTATGTATAGGTAATATGTAAGTAGGTAACAAATATTTAGTTTTACTTATAAACCTACGTAATTTGACGGAAATAAAAATTAATTATTAAGTATGTATAGAGCCAGTTCCCTCAAGTGAGAAGTCAATAATCAAGGTGAACCACCACCACTTCATCCTTAGGTCATCGCTCGACAGTGAGCTACTGCGCAGCTGCGCATAAAAATATTTTGTTACGATTATGTTCAGAAACTCCATATCTTCGGTATTAATGCTAAATGCTATCAGTAATAATACGGGTGTGACACAGATTGTATGCGACCGAGGAGGAGACTTAAAAGAGCGCTCTCTGAGCGTCGCTCACACGCAAGTTGCCATGACAGCCGTCGCGTGGTGGACGTGCGCGCTGGTCGCGGTTGCGAGCGCGCGGATCTACGAGCGCTGCGAACTGGCGCACGAGTTACAGCGGCTGGGGCTGCAAAAGGACCATATCCCTATTTGGGTGTGCATTGCATTTCATGAATCTCGATTTGATACTGCTGCTCTGAACCCTGGCAGCGGTGACCATGGACTGCTGCAGATCAGCGAATTGTACTGGTGCGGGCCGAACAAAGCTTGTGGAGTTCCATGTACGGCTTTTCGGGACGAGGACATTAGTGATGATGTAGAATGTGCTCTTCAAATCCACGAGGAACACACCCGTCTTCAAGGCGACGGATTTTTGGCATGGGTCGTGTATCCCCAGTACTGCAAACACACTACGAAAAAATATTTAGCGGATTGTGATAATTTCCAAAAAAACAATACTATAAAGTTTTTAGATAAATCTCCATTGCCATCAGCAAAACCAGAAACCGGACCGTCTTATTTAAGAATAAGCTCATTGCTGCGGGACAGATCGTATAACAATAATAACTTATTAACACAGGATACGAATTTCACTAATTATAAAATTGACAACATAGATGACTTAAGACTACCAATATTTCGGCAAATCACAACTCAAGAGTATCCTAGTTCAAGCTCCATGACTACAACGACGACGACGACGACAGCTCGGACTACAACAGCACACCAAAACTATCTAAAAGCAAACCCGAAAGGATCTTTTACACAATCATGGTCTCATACTATACAACCAACTGCGATTCCATCACGGACTACCTCGGCCCGACCCTCCAGTCGCAGCATGCGTCCCACGGTACCTGTGCAGCACATATTTACCACGAGCTCTCCTCTACTTAGCAAATCAGGCTGGTCGTTTACAAATCACCAATCTGCAACAACCAGTTCGCCGCTCAGAAGTACAACGTTCAAAGCAATTACAAGTTCCACATTAAGATTGACTCCTTCCCCTCCACCCACTACAACCTTGAAGACATCACAACCACCAGCATCTATCTACCACACAACCATCAGACCCAGCATTCCTACTTCAACAATTGGATATTTCACCACGGCTCAGAAGACAACAGCCAAACCAAAATCATTGTTAAAGGAAGCGGAACAAAAGCTAAGTAAAACGATAGGCACCGCCGCCACAACACAGTCTATTTTTGATTTGTATTTGCATCCTACGAGACGTCCCAAGTTACTCACGTTCAGTCCAATTTCGACAGAAAATCGCTACAAAATAAAAATATTCTCCGGAGGTACCACGGCTTCCCCAAAAAGTTGATTTTTAACGAATAACTTACTTAAGTAATTACAATTCATACCGGCGGCGGCGGCGTAAAAATTGTGAGCTAGTTACCTGGTATAAATAAATTAACTTATGTAGACATACAGTCATAACCTTAGTTGAAAAAAAAACTCAAACAAATAAAGTTAAATCTGTTATTTATTTTTACTCTTTTCTAAGAACCTTACTTTCTATCTATTGTATCAAACAGAAACACCAATGATTACTTACTCGCAAATACCAACTTGTACAGTGTTTTGTTGAAATCTAACTTTAATTCAAAAAGGCATCTGTTAATGATAAGGGATTTTAGAACTTTAGAACTCTATAAACAATCCTTGAAACAGTAGTTTAAAAATATTCATTTATTTACTTATTTGCAGAACACTTTACTAAGTCAACTGTAGGTGTGTAGGTACCTACTTACGTTGCTTACATAACAAAACAATATCCTGCCAAGTGAACAGGTACAAAATAGTGTTCCGACAGAG
Organism: Anarsia innoxiella; assembly: GCA_947563765.1. Lineage (NCBI taxonomy): Eukaryota > Metazoa > Arthropoda > Insecta > Lepidoptera > Gelechiidae > Anarsia > Anarsia innoxiella. Next base: position 9,009,884 of record OX387390.1, read on the forward strand.
ATACTTATGTAAAAGTCTTGTTACTTTTACTCTAAACTTGATTTGGAAATCTTTGAATTTGCAAGTCTTTCGCAAAAATCCCTCTCTAATAAATTAACGAATCCGTTTAAAAATAAGACGTTGGAAGGTACCTACCTATCGTTTTCGGATGATTAATTGTTGACCTTAAAAGATCTGTCGGTGCCTATGAATATTCATCATTAGCAGGAACTAAGTCAACGTGGTTTCAATCAACAGCCGGTCAACTTAAATCAGGGGTGCCAAATTTCTTATAATAGTAAAACTTTTATATACGTTATCTACCTTTAATTTGAAGGCCATTTTTTATATTATATCTTCACTTTATGTTAGTTTATAAAGGTACCTATATCTAAATTATAAAAAAATCCGTCAAGATAAAAAGCAGTAGGAAATAACAGCTAAAAAAAGGAACAGCAGTTAATAAATGTCGAATACCTACCTACGACTTTAAAATTAACATATGAACGTAGCTACTCAATTTTATGTAAGATTTATTATTTACGTATCTAATTAGTATCTATTATTAGTGCTAACCCTAAGTCAGGTAAACCGCACTAAAATGTCAAATTATTTTTATCGCCGACAGGCTCTTCATTCAAATGGTTGATATTATTTTATTTACTTTACCTACTATTTAAAACCTTTCCGCAATTTTTTATTAGGTATCTATTTTATGGATAAACAAACGAGTTTAAAGACGTAAATAGGTGGGATCGAGGCTTCTTTATTAGAGAAAATTTGGTTTCAAATGAAAACTTCTAGAGTGTATTGTTTAACTAAGTATGCAAATACAATAATTCCGCCTAAGTATAGGTACCCAACCCACGCACGTCTAGATAAAATGTAAGTATTTCGGTATAATTAGATGCCACCAGCCTAAATATCTTCTTCTTTATCAGCCAATATATGTCCCCACCGAGGGGCAAGAGCCTACTCTCATACAGAGAGTGATTAGGCCGTAACCTACCACGCTGGCCAAGTGCGGGTTGGCGGATTTCACATACACCTTCGAATTTCTTCTCTGGTGTATGCAGGTTTCCTCACGATGTTTTCCTTCACCGTTAGCAAGTGGCCTAAATATACTTAAAAGTAAATGCATGCTTACCTATTTACTAAGTAGGTACTTCAAACGCGCAGTAGCTTTTAAGAGAGAGAGCGAGTGATTCTGATAGGTCCAGACCAGAGGGACATCTTTTCGTCTCCTAACATACTACAGTCGGTTCACATGCACAGCGAAAGCCCTTTCAAATACCTACATAGGTATATTTAACTGGTATGTTCTAAATAGTGAGCGTCAATTTAAAAAAGGCTGGCAAAAACTCGTATGAGAGTATGCTTGCACCCCTGTAGTGGGGACGTTAAGAGCTGGTGATGACGATGAAACAATTCCTACCTACGTAATTTCTTTATTCTTTTCGACTTTATTCATTTCAGGTGCATATTTAGTGTTATCTTATCCTCACTTCTTGTACGCCGATCCCATATATCGCAACGGCGTCATTGGCATGAGCCCGATTGAAGAGGATCATAGAATATTTATAGACCTGGAACCCGTAAGTAGTTTGAATTGTAGATACCTACTAACTATGGAATTATTCGAAAACACGGATAAAGACCTAAAAGTTCTTTCATTTTCGTTTTCCTAGGTATCTTAATGCCTACTGAAATAGGTTGTCATACTTGTAAGGAAAACAAAATTAAAAGGTCCAACCAAGGCCTTTTCTATACCTACCTTTCTACTTATCTACATAGAAAATTTACTTTGAGTAGGTACATTACTATGTTTCGTTTTCAGATTTCTGGTACCATTTTAAGGGGTGCAAAGCGAGCCCAATTTAATATTTTTATGAGGCCTGTTTCCGGTATATCAGCAACTCAAAACCTTCGATTAACTTTAACACCCATAGCATGGTTTGAAGAAGTGGGTACATTTTTATTAGTTGCCTAGTTCAAAAGATTGCTAATTTTGTTCCTAATCTGACATGGTACTAAAGTCTTAACTTCTGTGAACAGGGCATATCCTTACCGAATGAATTTGTGGAGGAAATCAAAAGTAAGCTGTTAGCACCTTTGAACCTCGTCGACATTCTACTTCCGACGCTGTTGGCGATAAGCGCGGTCGTCCTCGTACTGGGTGTCGGCATTAGTATTGCGGCGAAGATTAAGAAGCCACCAGTGACCAATACTTCCACAAAATAAATATATCTTGTCTGAGAAATAAATTTATTTATTTATAAGTATCATTTCTTTTAACAAATCGTAGGTAAATACGAAAGTAGAAGGTAAGTACGAGTAGGTACTGTACACACAGCCAGGCTCAAACTTAGCTCGCTCGCACACGATTCTGTTAGATATCTTTAACCGATTGAGCTGTTTGGATGACAATGCAAGACAAGGTGAATGTCATTCCACATCCAATATGGAGGACCATCCAAGATGGCGGAATATTTGTAATGCATTTTTGCAATATGGGTATCAAATGAAAGAGTTTGTTACAATTTCAGAGTGTTTGCTAAATAACCAGCATGTTTTCTTTGATTGAATTTCAAGGGGTGCTCATTAAATTCACGCGCACACTCGCTACTAGATAAAGAGCACAGTGATGAGGATTGAGAGAGCGGGAACAGTTCCCTAAGCCCACTTTGGAATTTGACGTGCTATACTTAAGCCAATTCTTTTTTAAAATAAAACACAAATTCAACATTGAGCTTTATTCAAGAATTAAACTTGATTAGGTACTTCCATCATAAAACACAATAAAATCATTTCACGAGCTTCACAATAAGTATTACTTTTATGAATCTTGAACATAATAATAAGTCTTCTTTTTCATTACATTGGAAATAAGATCACATAGTTCTGAGGCTGATAATCGGGTTATTTAGTCTTTCTCTTCCTGGACTAGAAAATAAAACAATAACTAATGCTTGAGATTTCATAATGATATTATTGACTATTCAAGAATATCTAAATGTATAAAAATAGTTAACAAATCATTCAACTCAAATCACCGATTCACCGGGACCACGTTATCAGCCCCCAAGCAGCGTTCACTTACAATCACGCAGCCGCTCCTCAGCGCTTACATTCAACAACTCAAACGGAACCGAAGCTCCCTGTCCGCGCGGTCGCACTCCAAATACAACTAAACTCAGTTACCCTGAAGAACATCTATCCTTAATGTTCGAACAACTTATATCGAAGACAGGGAGTCTCACATAAATATATTTCTATGTCAAATCATTATAATTAATTTATGATATCGATCTAAATTATGCACGGAACACAAAATTATACTTATAACATGTAATTTGAAATAAAACGTACTTAGTCCTCGCCGCATTTACGTTAAATAACCAAAGGTATTAAAGGCTAGGGGAATTGCGGTTAAACTATCTCCTGAATAGACACGTTTTTAGCTACGAACGAAGAGTTGACTACAGCCTCTTTCTCATTTCCAGAAAATTGTATGTACATCATAGTTAGAGAAAAGTAGCACATTCATACATTAATTAAATACTTAATATCTTTTCATGTGATTAAGAATTCTAGTACATGTATTTTTGCTTATTTTGATTGTGAATAATATAAGTTTGATGCTAATACACATTTTAATACATTGACATTTTATTCGTAAATAGAATAATTATATTGTTATATAGAATGTCTCCAATAATTACAAGACCGTAATTAAATAGAAATAAACCCTGCGGACAGAGTACGGGAAATATAGTAAGATTTGGAATATATATTTTTTCTGAAACTTCATAAAATATTAAATAGTGTTTGATTTTAAAATATAAAACCCAAATATAACGGTAAAAAATAAAAACATACATAACAACCATATTTTAAATTTAATCACATGAATAATGTAGGTCAGTTAGTAGTTCATACTTTTATCAAAATAATTCAGGCAGTGTCCCCCCAAACTTGCCAAACGTATAGGTACAAGAGGACTCTTTAAATACTTTTATAATAAATTTCGGTTTTAATGCTATTCAGCATTTTACCATCAATAAAATAAATCCAGACCTCACAATTAGGCTCATAAAATTTAACTAAATATTCTATAAAGATATACAGTATTTACAGAACTGAACTCGAAGTATAGCTAAAAAGGTTTCTGGTCAAAATGCCACGAAAATGACATTTTATAAAGAGCTAGAATATTATGTACAATGTATTTACAAGATTAATGAACTTACTTATGCTAGAAAGCTAACAATTACTCGACCATATGACGCCTGTCATCATTGTTACGCTTTCGACCCTTAGCGTGCGCTAACATTGTAACTAATTTCTTATGGCTATCGCCGACGATCCAGCCGTGCTGCTGCATGTGCTCCTGCTCGTCGCCGGGCTCCGCGGCCCAGTAGTACACGGGTGGGCGCGGGCGCGGCTTGGACCCGCCCGCGTTGCCATTGCCTGGTGGCGGCGCTGCCGGCACGGCCGGGGGCGCTAACTCGTCGGGCGCATTCTCCTCACTTCGCTCACTCTCTCCGCTAGCGACTCGCGCGCTTGCACTACTACTGTGACCACTGGAACTACTTCCGGGCATGTTACCTGTTAATCTATTATCAGAATCTATCTTTCTTACCGTGACTTTACCACGTCGCCCTGAAGAGTTTTGGCTCTCTTTCTTTCTGCATTTCTTTTTCCGTCCGGCACCAGCCACAACGGACTCTGCGCTGTTGGGTCGAGGTGGTATGCCATCAGGCTCGGACTCTGAGCTCCAAGTTTCAGCCAACACATTTTGCTTTCCTACTGTACATTTTCGACGCGCTCTTTGCCTTGCAACGCCGGCGTCCTCCTCAAATTCGGCGTTGCCTTCAAATATATTAGTAAACATGTCGTTCTTGTTCGAAGACTTGTTTCTTATTTCTGGAATATTGTTGTCGTTATCGTCATCGTCACTAGAAGATTGCGGATCCAAGTACTTGGAACAAGTTGCTTCTTCGTGCTTCTTTGAGGAAGAATAATCTTGCTTCTTTGGTGTTGATGTTTGGCAGTCTTTTGGAAACATTAGATCGAATTGTTTGGAAGTACTTGGTCCATATATATCAAAAGACGAATAATCTACCTTTTTAGCCGGAAGCCTCTCATATTCGTTTTTCTTGGTAATGTCAGCAGATGATTTAAGAGATATTTCGGTATTTTTTGGTAAGGATTTTGTCTTTTCAGACCCCGATATATGTTTCTTTTCACTTTTGTAGCTATCTTTGATTGAAGTATTTCGATTTTCTGAACGGCATTGGAGATCTTCTTCATCCAATGAATCAGTTTCTTCTTGTATCGTAGAATCTGATTTGTTTCTTGCCTTTGGACAATTTGGTTCGTCTTCTAATAAACTGTCAAAAAGCTGGTCCAAGTTAGCTTTAGGTTTCGCGATCTCTTTAGCTTTAATGCTTCTTTTTTCACTTCGGACTGCGTTATGTTTAAATATTTTACCCATAACAGCATTTTTTTCTACGACGTCTTTTCTCTTTAGCGTGGAACTTTTTTTCGTGTCACTTTTAACCGCTCCCTGTTCATAAGACATAATACTGTCTTCGGTTTCATCGTCGCTGCAAACGTAGTCGTCTGACATGTACACAAAGTCATCACCATCTGACGCACTCCCCGACGAGTTGTCCAGCTGTTCCGCGGCACGTTTCGAACTACTGGGCGTATCTTTGCTCGTGATGCTTTTAAACCTTTCCATTAATGTTGAAGGTCTAAATTCGAATAACTCGGCGTCTTCATTGTCCATAAATTCATATACATCTAGTTTCTTTTGCGGACTATCCTTAAATCGATGGTCGCTATCATACTTACTACTAGTTTCTGAATTCTTTTTCTCTCGTTTTTTCTTCGTGCTTGTTTTCTTTTTCTTCTTTGGGGAACAATCGTGACGTGGAACAATCGCTGAGATATTAATATCCGATGTTGGAATGGACACCTTAATTCCATCGAAACCTTTTAATGCTCCCTTAGTTAAAACTGTATTCTGGTAATTCTTTTTAGAACTCTTTTTTCCTTTTTTCTTGTCTGATTTCTTTCGTCCCTTATGTCTGAAAAGAAATATTAAGTTATTAAAATCAAATAAGTAATAAAATGTAAATAGATACAATATTGTTTAAAAGTATTCGCACTTACCCACAAGACGGTTTAACAATTGTTTGTAATTGTTTAGCAGCTGCCGCTTGAGATCTACATTTTCTTTTGATTTTATCAAATTTATCTTCAAAAAGATCTATTTCTTCAATATCGGGGTACATTTTATCTTTGATCTCGGGATATTTCTTGTTCATATGCAATTCCTCTGATTCTATTGGCACTTCATAGTCCTCGTCGTTACTTTTTATTTGGTCGCAATTTGGCTTAAACCTGAGACTTGAAAAACTCGCAGAGCCTGTATCACATGATTGTAATATACGACAGGCATTATGAAGGTAATCACGATTTTTAGATGTATTTGCATTCGCTGCTTCTTTCAAACCCGATATGAGATCATTTTCCAAATTACGCACCTCTTCACTTTCTAAAATGCTTTTAGCTGTTATCGAATCCACGTCACCATCACTTTTAGAATCACTTGTTCTACTTATAAACAGCAATTCCGACGTGGATGACTGACCAGTCCGATCGTAATCAATCAAATTATTGGTCATTATCACCGGATCAACAATCGGGACCTCTGGTTTATGCGACTCTTTCAACATCTCGCAACAATCAATAAATAATGCTTCGTCACGACTAAGGTCTCTTCCAGAAAGCTGTTGCTGCCTTACGGTGCGTTTCACTTCAACAAAAATTTCGTCCAATGTTGGTAAAACTCCTTTAGATCTAGAATGTTTCCTACGTTTTTCTTTAGTGAATTTGCTTTTAAAGTGTTTAAGACGATCCAACTGTTGTTTGTAAGCAATCAAATAATTTGGTTCTTCTTGATAAGGTATCGTCTCCATTTTCAATTCGATTTCGCACATTTTTGACACGTGGTATAGAGACATTTGATGCCTGACAAAATTATCAGGACGACGGTATTCCCTCTTGCACAAATGACAATAACACGGCTCAATCTTTGTGCAACCCTTCTTTTTACGGCCCCGTTTCGTATATTGCTTAGAAGGAGAATGTTGACCACTGCTTTCAACTTCGACTAGTTTTTTTCCTTCGTTGTGTGATGCCTTTCTTGATGTTCGTTCTTTCGTATTAAAGTATAGGTCATCATTTTCGTTTGCAATGATGTGGAATGTTTCAGATATCTTTTTGGTAGCCAACAAATTTGACTTTCGTGGTTTCCTTTCAGAAAAGAATCCAAAGCTTTCCATGAACTGCTCCGATCGAAGTTGTTCTTCACTTTCATTTAGTGTCTCATCAGTTTTTGGAGTGATTATATGTGGAGAAACATACTTGCACTTTTTGTTTTTCTCATTATTTAAGTTGTCGTTAGATTGTTCTTTTATTTCACCATCCATGTATTTCGTATCATTTTTTGGAATGTTATTAGAGCTTTTCTTTACTTTCTCTTGTAGATATTTTGTTAGGGGCACGTCACTTTTAGATGAATCATCTGAGTCACTATTGTCTTTTTTAGAAGCATCAGTTTTTTCAGTTTCTGCTGGATAAAGATTCAAACTTTCTTTAGAGACTTTACTACAAATTTTCTCACGGGCAGTATGTGAATGCGACTTCTCATTTTTACTATTATTACAAGTACCAATATCCGATTTAGATAAAATATTTTTCGTTTTCTTAGATCTGGACGTAGATTTATTAACGCCTTCCTTTTCTATCATTTCGTCGCAGTCTATATCGTAGGGGTCGTATAACTCTCCGGTTGTTGTCTTAAGAACGACAGATTTAGATCTAGTTGACCTTGCTGCAATTGGCGCATAATAACATGTCGTAGCTCGGTTTGCACATGATTCTGCATCACCTGTTTTGGCGACATCTGTCTGATCTTTTAGGCTTTCGCCTAGTTCAGAGCTACCACAATCTTGGTTTTTGTGTAATTTAGTTTTCTTCGGTTTTGAAGTTACAGTACTTTCAATTTTGTTTGTCACGTTTGCAATTTTCCTCTTTTCTGCGGAATTTATTTTGTTTTCTTCATCTGCCACTATATTGTTGATACTAGAATTAGCATCATCATTACTTATACTTACACTTTTAGAATTGTCAATATCAAAGTTTTGCTTGTCTTCTTGTTTAAAATCAACATCTTCTTGCACTTCAAAACTCTCTTTTACTTGATTAGATTTGTCAAAGTTATCATTTATTTTCGACATATCCTTGTTTTCAATTTGGGAATCATCCATTGACGCATCCTCAGCATTTGATATTAAACTAGCCGATTTCTTTTTCTTCACTTTTGACTTCAATTGTGGTGACTTCTTACGTTTGACTGGCTTACCCTTTTCTGATAAACTGTCTGTGTTATTTTTTTCACTCACACATGAAACTCCCTGATTTGGGATTTCACCATTTTGTTTATCATCTGCAACAGCGTCGAATGGTTTTTCAGTATTTTGATTTCTGTTATGATTTTCTTCATCTAAAAGTAATTTAGAGAATATTAGTTGCTTTTTTGTAAATGGTGGTTTTTGATCTAAATAACCAGCAGCCAAAAATTCATGTTCGCTTGAATTACGATCAAGATACAGAGATTTTCCACGCCTGCTACGTCTTAAAGGTGCGCCGACATGTTCTTCAATTTCTCGGCATAATTCTAAATCAGTCTTGACATTGCTACCACCCAACTCATTGGAGTTATTACTAGATGTGTTTTTGTCATTAATTTCTTTTTGATTATTCAAATCTTCCAATCGGTGTGTGCTCTCAGATATTTTAAGTACCGCTTGAGTTTTAGTTTCAACTATTTCGACAGGGTTAGCTGTTGGTAGCGGATCAGATATTTTCAAATCACTCACTTCATTGTTTATAACTTCCAAGTGTCTACTCTTTTTAGTATCCTTTTCTTTTTGGTTATCATTACTATTTTCTTCAATAAATTTCGTTGTAGTTTCTTTTTGTAAGTTTAAAACCGTCGCTTTGTCTTGTTTAGGTAACTCTGAATTACGATCAATAACTCGGTTACATTTGGTGTGTACATTCTTCCCAGGATCGTCCATATCTTTTGTGGTGTTCTCTTGCTTCAGAATATCATCTTTGTCTTCATCTTTTTCTATAGTTTTTTGTGTAAAAACACATTTAGAACCATTATCAATGTTTACATTAGTGGTGGAGTTTAAGTTTTCGTTATTTCCATCCTCGTTTGTTTCAGGGATTGGTTCCAATACACCATCATGACAATCTTGAGTTTTTTTCTTTATTGCTGTTATGATTTTCTTTAATTTCTTTCCCCTCTTTTTCTTTTTAGCTGCCGATACTTTCTTATTATGTAAATTCGTCTTGTCACTGCTTTGTTTTTGTTTTACTATAGAGGCCAAGATGATATCGTCATCAGAATCCTCTTCACGTTCAGTGTCTTTAATTACATGGCCGTCTTTTTTAGGTAAAACCTCGTCGCATGTTTGTTTTACTATTTCATTTTCTTTGATCTTCTGAGTATCTTTTATGCCGTTTTCGGGTCTTGTATTTTGATTAGCAACGGAACCTGCAGTATTTGAAGACGTTACTAATCCCGTTTTAGTTACACAAACGCTTTTATCGACAACTACCTCCGTTGAAGGAGTTGACGCTCTGCGAGTCTTAGTACTGGAGTTATCTGCAGATGATTCAAAGTCAGGAGGTATACACTCTGCAGTGTATTTAGAGTCGAGAGCAACTGTTTTATTACTATGTTGAGTACTGCTCACTTCAGCTTGTTGAATTGCTAATGATTTAATTGATTCAGATGATTTATTTACTTCATTATCATCAACCATTGTTATGTTTTGTGGTGGTAATTGTTCAACGGATATCCGTTTCAGCATTTCGTTTTCTCTTTGTCTTTCTGATGGTGCTTTTATTCGTACCGCTCTTAAGCTTGCAGTTTTATCACTGCTCCTCTTGGAAGAAGTTGTGTTATCTAATTTTGTGCAAGCTGCAACATCTTGGGTTGAAAAAGCAACTTTCTGTGTAGCTTCTGTTACATTAGCAGCATTCAAGTTAAGAGGAAGACTTTCATCTTCAGTCAAATCGATTACCTTATTTGAAGCACATTCAGGAGCTTTGTCAGTTTTTATTACAATACCACTTTTCGAATGAATGGAAGCTTTATCAATGCTTTTGTCGATAAATAAGTCATCAGGACAAATTTTAGGAATATTATCACCTGTTTGTTTTGACATTAATTGACTTCCCAATTCACCAGGTGTTTTAATAGGTAGTATTATACGGCTATTTTCTGAATCAGATTTGTTGGATGCTAATTCAGGAGCTAATACCGCATGCGGTAGGTGTCTGAATGTTGTAGAAGGTGAAATATTTGATGTAGACGCACTTAAAATTCCGGTTGCACTATCATCTTGACAAATTACATTTTTAATGCGGTCTGTTGGTGATAGATCTTTCTTTGACAAATTCAAGTCGCTTTCTACTGCCGACTTAATTGAATCACTTGAAGTAGCCGTATTAGACACAAATTGTGGTAACACATTTAATAATTGATTTCTGTGATCAACAGGCATATTTCCCAGAATATCGACTAAGGCTTTAGGCAGCATAGCGATTTTCCTGGCTGTTTCAGGATCTTGGTCCAATTTTTCAGCATATACCTTAATATTTTCAACAGTCTGTACCTGAGGAACATCGCAAACGTTTCCTTGGTACGGCGATGGCAAGGTCTTTTGACAGGAGGCAGAGTTGCTAGCAGATTCCTTTCTATACGCTTCACCACACTTATCGGGCGCTTCGACTAACCCTAATATTTTGACAGGTGAATCATCTGTGAAAGTCGATGTTGAATTATTCATTGTCTTACTTGGTACCGTAGATTCAGTTTTTGTAACTATTACATGTTGTGTGTTTGGTGAAGTATTGATTGCTGCGGTTCTATCAATTTTCTTGTTTATTGCAGACGTTATCTCTCCGGTGGAATATGTATTAACCGTAGAAGTGGTAGGTCTGGACTTTCTAATGTAGTTCATTGAAATCGCGGGACTAGTCCCCTGAGTTTCCAAGTTAGGTCTGGTATTTATCATAGTATCTGTTGGATCATCGGTTAAATCAAGCATTGTTGTATTATTATTGCCTACAACGTTGTCCTTTATTCTAAATTTATGTATTATCGACGACGGCTCGTTGATATGTTTCGAAAATTGCGTAATATTCTCAACAACATGAGGTTGTTGCGCAACCAGAGGTTTATGTTCTGAAATCGGGTGTGGAACATTTTTGTTACTGCCGTATACTGAACCGATCGTCAGGCCAGGGACAGGCGTTGGATCCTTTTGTTTATTTGTTTTATCTTTGCTGCTAAAATCATTAACACTTTCTGTTGATGTTTTAATTTCAGAATCTATTACGCCTACTAGTGGCATGGGTTTAATTCTGTCTTTTTCTGGTGTTTCTAATTTTCTGTTCGATTTAGAATGCTCTATAACACTCTCTATTTTTTCAGCGACAAGAGCCGGAGCAGTTTTGTTTGTAGTAATTGATACAAGGTCCCGATCGCAGTGTTTAGGCATGGATTTAGAAGACAAATCATGAACTATATTTTCATTGTTAGCTTTTTCTTCGGTCCGATAATACACAACAGCATCTTTCGTCCTTATAGACAGATCGGTCGGTAAAATATCTACAGCATGTTCGGTCTCAGACATATCCGAAACATGGCTTAATCTAGTTTTAGCAGGTTTTACGCACAAGTCGAGTGTATTTGGTAAGTTTCTTGTTTCCGGCGGTCTAACACGCAGGTCCACAATGCCGTCGTCTATTGCGTCTCCTGATAGATCACTTATCTTAGGTGTATTTTTATTAGACAGATCCAATGTCTCACAGGTATCATAATCATACAAATAAGAGCCATCTATATTATGATAGCTTGGATTTCTATTATTTACCATTTTGCTTGACAAATCTAAAGGAGTTGATATGATCGAATCAATGTTAGTACTTGCATGAGCTGGAGGAATTCTGACGGGAATATCTACCAGCATTCTATCCGGAAAACATTCTACAGTTTTCTGGACTTCTAAATTCTTTTCTGTGTAAACATTTACTAGATTTTGCAGAACAGAACTTTGAGTGTAGACGTTAGGATATTTAGTAGTTTCGCATATATCATGTGTCATCATATTGGTGTTTGAGGCAATCATTTTCTTTTGCCAATTAACTTTAGGTTCATTTGGCTCCAGTACGATTTCTGGGCGAATTGACTCAGTTTTATTATGCACCTCACCTGGGACCACTTTCGGTAGCCGCGATGCAAGAGATGGTATATTGCTCTCATGTTTAGCATAAACTTCAGATTCTTGAAAGGGTAGGTCACTCGACAATGCTGGTGTAGCTATTACTGTTTCACTCTTCTCGGAAGACTTTTCTACAGGGACCAACTTTGTTTTACTAGGCACTCTTGCAGTTGACCTTGTATTTTTGGTGAACGTTTCATCTCGCTGACCATGCAATGATAACACGTGTGCCTCCACTCTGCCTACATCGCTTTTAGATCTGGAATCAACTGAACGCAGTTTCAATGTGGATGAAACACCCGGTCCGTCGTTAATCATTGTTTCGTTTAATTTACGGTCATCTTTCGTAGAGTAATTTGATTCACTCACAGATTTAACTTTTTTACGACTGGATACCTGTGAGCGAGTTTTTGCTATTGTCTTATCGGTGGTAGATTTTTCGGGCAATTGACGTAATTCTGTATTACGTCCTGACTTTAATGGGGCAAGCTGTTGTTCATAGCTGAATACAGTTTCTACAACAGACGCATTGTTGTCCTGGGATGCCTTATTTTGCACAACTTCTTTGGTATTTCTATTTTTCTCCAACATCATATGACCTGATGGATCATCGTATCCTTTTTCTTGATAATAATGATATCCCATAGAAGTCACCTGTATTTCACTTCTATGAACCATGCCACGCTGAAGGTCAAATATTATATTAGCATCCATGGGTCCTTCTGTAATATGACGTGGTTCAAGGTCTATGGGCTCGTCAGAACCACATTGCACAGAAACATGGCCAGTTCCTTCAAAGGACACTGGTTCAACCAGTTTATTTTTCAGCATTGCTATGCAATCATTCAACCCCTTTCTTGGTTTGTTTAATTTACTTTTTTGAAAAGCTTGCAAATCTAAAAGACTTTTTTGACAGAAATTTAAAGGCGGTTTATCCAATCTACTAACGACAGCTTCATTTTCAAACAATGTATGCTGTCCAGATGGCACGTGTTGATCCGTGTTATTACATTCTTGTTGTACCAAAAATGAATGGTGAAACTGCACTGATTTGTCGTGAGTCTCAGAGTTAGCAGTCAATCGAGCGATAGAATGTTTTAGTGGGACATTTTGAGTTGGTGCGCAATAGTTATTAGCCCTAGCATTTCCATTGGTTCCGCTGCAACCAGGTCTCTGATCATCTCTGTTATTAGATGATCCTCGATTTGCACTTTCTCTCGTATTATAGGCTCCACGCTTTACATCTAATTTTTGAGGAGAGTCATCAAAAAAAGCGATGGAGGTGTTACTTCCAAGAGCATTATCGGTGCTTTCAACCAATTTCATTTTCTCTACACGCGCAGATTTTCTTCTAGCTCTATTTAAAATCGTTTGTCGTTTCAGAGCCTCGCGTTGATGTTTTTTCTTTTGTATAATAGATTTCAATTTCGGTTTGGGTTTCAGTGGTTTGTTATCCTCTTCATCTTCTATGTTTGATAGATTCGTATTTGTTTCATCATTACTGGTAACCCTCACTTTTCCATCCATTAATGTAGAGTTTCTAGGAACCCTTTTTCTTACGGCCATTTCCAAAGAGTTTTTCTTCCTAACAAGTTGATTCATTTTGTCTAGTTGTCTTCGCTGTCGGGGCATCATCATGATAGGATTGACGAGGACGCGATGGCGCTTCGCTGGCAAATCGGCTATCATTTTGCGAATGGTTTCAGCTGAAATAAGAAAAATATAATTTAACAAAAGTATAATGAATTAAATCAAGACCATTTTCGTATTAGATAGAAATCTGATTACTCACCATCACCGACTTCTGTCCTGCTGCGCTGCCTAGGTCTCAATTCGACTTTTTGTCTTCTATGTCGCGATCGAATCTCCTTACGTATTTTTTTTCGAATGGTGTTATCGGGCATCCTGGCGCGTCGCCGGCGAACACCGAAAGGCCGGGATCTACATTGGCGCCGACGAACAGCAGGCGTGTCTCCAGCACAGTCCAGCATGTGTTGATGCAAATCCTCAAGAGTAATGGATTTTTTGCACTTGGTGCACTCTCTAAATCCTCTAGGTGGTCTCGTTCTATTACACACCTGACTAGGCGGAACATACAAATGCTTAAAAATGTCTGCATGTAATAGCTGTTCGCCTACGATTTCATAGTATTGCACATGTGCGTTGGGGTGCTGATTTGAAATGTGTGAAGAGAGCCCTTTGGGGTCGTTAGTCTGTTCTCCACACGCACAGCAAACATAGCACCTCGGACGGACCCACTCACCGCTCAGGACAGCCGGCTGCACCTCGTATGTAGGAGGCGCAGGAGCGAGGCCGAGGGACGCGGGGAAATCCAACGCTGACCCGCTGGGACCAGGCTTATTCGATCGAATTACTACTTGTGACGTTTTCGGTATTTCTCTGCTTTCCAGTATATCCTTGAGCTCTTTACTTATGATGTTTTGCTTCTCAGTCTTTTTTCCCAGCGGTTGACTATTGTACTTTTCTTCAAACTTTTTTCTCATGCTCAGCTGCGTCCATATGTCCAAACTTGAAATCAATGTTATGATGCATTTATTCGTGTGTGAGTCTCTCTTTATCTGGTCAGGATTGACTAAAGTCTTGTCAGTGTCGAGATTGTCCCATTTCCATTTATGTTTGGGAGCCAACGTCCGCGGCAGGTAACTGTCGAGAACACTGCGAGAGTACTGCTCGCATGCCAAAAGAATGGGGAAGCCTTCGGCGGTGTTAATCACAACAATGTTCTTGGATTTTCTGGTTTTAATTGTACTATCTGGATCTGGGTTAAAGTTGAATGAACCATCCAAGAACTTGTTCAAGTTTTCTTGAACATTACTTGCCACTTTGGAATAAAATTTGGTGTCGAAACATTTTTCAAACTTCTGCGTGGACTCGTCGATATTTTTGAACAAATCCTTCCTGGTACTCTCTCCGGTCCTCGACGATCTATGTACCACTCCCAGCCTGGACAAGATCTGATCGGCATCCGTGTTGTGGAATGCAAAATTCGATGGAATTCGTTTGTTCCACTGTATATCATCAAGTACGATCACAGCATTCTTCTCAAGCACACTACTACTTCCTAGATTCTTGCTGGGCGGTAATATTAAATTCGTTGTTATGTTATCTTCGATATCCGCTCCATCTTGAACTTCAGACGGTTTCAGTTCGCAGGAAATAACGATACCATTAAAACCATGGCTGTCCTGGAAATCCTTGCGCTCTTTGTTTTCAATATTAGTGGTCTTTTTAGATTTCTTATTACCACGTGACACTCTAGGTTTTGTGGCAAAAGAAGCTTTTTGCTTTTCACAAACGTTTAATTTGTGTTCAGCGAGCTCTGTCGTAGACGGGAATCTAGTATGGCAATCAAGGCAGGCGAAGTATTGATTTGGGTGATTATCGACCATGTGTCGAATTATGTCGAACTCAGATTCGGTATGGTTACAGAAAAGACATCCAATAAAGGAGTCTTGTTTTGAACTGGAAAAATGCATACGACGAAAATGTTTGGAAATCGTTTGTTTGGAAACAAATTTTCGATCGCAATAAGGGCAAAGAAATTGCGGAGTAGGTGAAAAATCAGACTTGTGAGAGAGATCATTTTGTTTATTTGGCAACGCCTTGGATGGGGTGGTAGTCCTCTTGTGTTTGTCCTGGGCAATTTTGCCTTCCAATTTAGGTTTTAATTTATTTGGTGGACTGGGCAGATGTGATTTTCGCGGTCTCAGTCTTCCATTTAAACCAGACGATGGCTCATCTTCGCTCGTATTCATGTTTAGTTCCTCATTCCTATGAAAACAAACAAATGTTATTTAATCATCATTAGTATATAATTAAATCACAATTTAAACCGAAACGTGGAGTGGAAACTTACGCTGTCAGTAGGACCAGATCAAGCGTTGTAGAGACATCGAAACAATCGTCTGATAAGAACGGATCCGAAGCATGTGGCTCGACGTCGACCTCTACATCATGCTTCTGCTTAGTATTTCCGAATGTCAATAAACCATCTGGAGGGGATCTGTATCCAAACAGTTTTATTTTAATTTTGGTTGACACCAAAAGTTAACATTTTAGTCGTTCAGAAAATGGGATAACTATCAAGTTGAAAATACATAAGTACATGTTTCATGTAGTTACTTGTTGAGTGAGTTCATAAATTTAGCTCAGCAGCAATAATATTTCATAATAAGGTACATTTTATATTATTTAATTCACAAAGCATTGATTACAACAATTATAAAATCTAAGTAGGATAGTAAATATAATGATTTAAATCTAAAACACCAACTGCTAGACCGGCCCAAAGCTTCTAAGATCTTATTAAGGATAAGTACCTTTTTATTAACACATATATCTTTTTCGTCTCATTTTCATTTCATATCATACCTATTGTACAAAATGATATTTTATAACATAACATTAATGGATATCTCCAACTATCAGACTAAAATATTAACCAAAATAGTTTGAAAAACATGTATTTTCATAATATTATTAGAATGCAATGTCCATGTATATTGATAATTTGATATCATATATAAATCCCTAATAGCTTTCAAAATCTTTACGAAATAAAAAATTCGTCGCCTCTTAAGTTAAATAATAAATTCGCAAGTGTCAAAACAATGTTAAAGCAAATCGCCTGGCTTAATAAATGCACAAAGAAAACAAAGAAAATAAGTACGAAAAATATTTCGCTGTTTGTTGATCATCGAAGATTTTTAAAAATTTCATTAATCTGACACAAAGACTTCAACACATTATACAAGTTTTTTTATTTTGCACTAGAGGCTGCCCTCGACTTCGTACGCATTTATCTTCATTGTCTTGGAAAAAACATCACATCCCAAAATAATATAGCCTAGATAGATAGATAGATAGATAGATAGAAATTCTTTATTGCACACAAAGAAATACAAATACAACTTAAAACTAAAAAATTGTGCGCAAAGGCGGCCTTATCACTAAAAGTGATCTCTTCCAGACAACCTAGCCTAGGTATGTGTTATTCTGATATATAAGCTACAATATTGCCAAATTTCATCAAAATGTATTCAGTAGTTTTTGCGTGAAAGAGCAACAAACATCCATCCAACCGCACAAACATTGTTTATAATATTAGTATGATATTGAAAAAGTTTTGTTGGTTATTTTTTAATCATGCTTCCTTGTAAAACAACAGCAAATAAAAACCTTAAAGCTATAATAAAGAGTAAAAATCAATGTAGGTTACGAATCTAGGTATATATGTAAACAAAGGCCGGCGAGCGTCCGAAAGCCCGGACGTCAATACAGCGCAACAGCAGGTAAATCAGATAATATCTAGGGCTCAATCACTATGGCAACGGGCGGGAACGATGAGGTGTGTATGTGTTGCAGTGTATGCACTTACATATGCAGTTGTGGGGCGGCGCGGAGCGCCCGCCCCCGGGTGAACGCAGGCCCACACGTGGCGCCTTCTCCTCGCTGTGGATAATACGCAAATGCCGCTACAAATGATTTTACAGTGGATTAACGGACTTGCCGCCGTATTGCTGAAACTTCATATCTGTTGATAGGTTCTGAAAAAAAAAAGTACGTCAATCCACAAATCCCTTCCAAATCCGTGACTAATGCGAATTCTATTATAGTAATAAACTAGAGGCTACCTGCGACTTCGCACGCATTCATCGTCAAAAAGGTTGAAAAAAATTATCTCAAAATAATATAGCCTATTTGTTATTCTGATATAATTAAAATCTAAAAGTTCAAACGAAATATTTACAAGCGTAACATTTCCTTCGGCGTCAGAAAGGGGAAACGTTTTCAACACAAAACGGACCTTTTTGAATCATGGTCACTCGGTGATCCATGTTATAGAGTCTTTAGCCTAGTAATTCACCCATCCTATAGGTAAGTATGTACTTGTTAATGACAGGCCTGGATATTATGTGAGAAACAAAATTGCCTGCCCTATTGCCGAATTTATTTAGATATATTTCAAGTTATAAGTAATTTCCTTCGGCGTCAGAAAGGGGAAACGTTTTCAACACAAAACGGACCTTTTTGAATCATGGTCACTCGGTGATCCATGTTATAGAGTCTTTAGCCCAGTAATTCACCCATCCTATAGGTTATCATGTACTTGTTAATGACAGGCCTGGATATTATGTGAGAAACAAAATTGCCTGCCCTATTGCCGAATTTATTTAGATATATTTCAAGTTATAAGTATAAAGTATAAATGTATTTAACCTCATTTTTACTCAAAGAAGTGTATTTTATGCGCATCATATGCTTCGTTTTCAAGCGAGAAATGTAGCACTGTCAATATTGAACCTTGAGAGAACATTCTAGCTCAAAATTGTAACATTTGAATAATATAACCTATGCTAAGGATTATGCGATCTTCTAAAAGAAAAAAAAACTTGTGGCTAAAATAAAATTGTGATTAGGCATCACAAAACCTTTAAACTTTACCTAATTACTAATGTAATTTTTGCTTTTAGACAGATACGAATATCAAATACCTACATTTAGGTGCGCTTAAATTTAACCTATTCCAGTTTATAATACTCTCACCGGGTCTAAGGCACAGCGAAAAGCACCGATTTTTGGGGCTTTTCGAT
Organism: Anarsia innoxiella; assembly: GCA_947563765.1. Classification (NCBI taxonomy): domain Eukaryota; kingdom Metazoa; phylum Arthropoda; class Insecta; order Lepidoptera; family Gelechiidae; genus Anarsia; species Anarsia innoxiella. The sequence goes on from OX387390.1 coordinate 9,028,854, forward strand.
ATTTTACCTGCATATAACCGTAAAGTGAACCGTAAACCGTTCTTTATCAGAAAACAGATTTTAGTATCAAATTAAACAAAAGAGGTTTGAAAATGTTTGTATAGAGCCTTACCTACTCTTTTATAGGGTCCCGTACCCAAAGGCTGAAGACGGGGCTTTATTACCGGCTGTCCGTCCGACTTTCGCCAGACTACACCTACCTCCTGAACCGTTTTAGCTAGGGCGTTGAAATTATCACAAAATATGATGTTTACGAGTATCTTGATGCCATAACAGCAAATACTAAAAAACAATATTAATAATAATTAAGGGGGGGCTCCCATACAACAAATGTGATTTTTTTGGCTTTTTAGGGTTCCGCACGTGAAAACGGGATCCTATGGGCGTTTTTCGACTACAACGGCAAGGCACGGCACGGCGACGGTGGCCGTGACTACGTTTTTTCACTGCAACGGCACGGCACGGGTTTTTGTAGTGACAAATACCATCAAAGATTCTGCTATAACTACTTACTGAAGATGGCAGTAAAGTGAATGTTAGTCGATTGATTGTTATTAAAGTACCTAAATGAAAAGGAATATATTTTACCATATTTTATTTGTGTTAATAATATTAAACTATAGATATATCTATTTAGTTTCTTCTTCTTCCTATTCTTAGTCGTTGCACTCTTGGCAGAGTGGTCGTGGTCCTCGTTATATGCTATTTAGTTTACATATGGTTATATATTCGTTATCATACTATATTTCTTACAATTAAATTTCCTTCTCCATTTTTCCCTATATTTCCTATCATTTTTTAGTTCAGTTTTTAGTTTTTAGTCAGTGGCAGAATATGCAATTAGCAGGATTGCCAAAATTAAAAAAATCCCGGTATGGCGACGGCACAGTTGGGACCCATCCATCGCCGTCGCCGTGCCGTTGCCGGCAAGTGGAAAAACGAGCCCTAGCTCTTCATACTTTTTTGCTTCTAAGGTCGCAGTCACCGTGCCGTGCCGTTGTAGTCGAAAATCGCCCTATTACTAGGGATCGGCTGTCCGTTTGTCCCACCGTCTGTCACCAGGCTGTATCTCATATACCGTTATAGCAAGTAGTGAAATTTTCACTAATGATGTATTACCGTTGGCGCTATAACAACAAACACAAAAAGAAATAGAATAATAACAATTATAGTGGGCTACCATACTACAAACGTGATAGTTTCCCATTTTTGTACGGAACCAATCGCGCGCGTGTCCGACTCGCACTTGGCCAGTTTTTTTGCTCGATATCAATATTTTTACAGAATACCTAGTGAATGGTTCGGAAACTTTCGCGCGCGAGTCCTAACCGCAATTGACTGGTTTTTTTAAATGATAGCCATTTATCAAATCTCCAAAAATCAATAGTTCTCTTCAATACAAACATAAATTACAGATTGACATAATCTCGTAAAGTATCAGGTTTCCAATTCATAAACCGCAAAAGTACTTCAATTAATTAAAGTTTAAATGAATAATAAATTTTAAATTTTACTTTAGGTGTATGTAGCTAAGGTATAGTATAATAATAAGAAATATTCGATTGTCAACTTAGAACTCAAAAAGTGAAACAAAAAGACAAGAACACTAACAAAGTCCTTATTATAGCGTTATATGTATGTGAGTCCGAGAAAAACACCGTTGTTGTGTCAGAGAATTCGAAATTTAAATTTTCTGACGCAAATGTGCGAATGCACGTTTCCTGTACAATTTACGGGGCGCTATTTTGAAATATACACGATGACTAGATGACTATCATGTTTTAAATACAATTTAAGTGTTGATCTGTAATCTGAAACGATACAAAAAAACCCTACTTAATAATGCTATTTTACGTCGTTATCGAGATTTTAAGATGGCTTAGTATGTTGCAAATCCTTTATGCCTCAACTGCACGAATTCATACGCAAATGTAGTTCACATCAGTCTATCATCGGGTCATCCTTGTATTAGATGGCCATGAACAGGAATTATTTAATGACTTTGTGATGACTTAGCTGTTAGTCTTTCTGTTTTTAGGCTGTATCACATATAGCAATAGCTAGAGAGTAAAAATTTCCACATTATATGATCTATTTCTATTGCCACTACTTTAATACATCAAAATATTAAAATTATACTAATCAAGAAGACCTGTCATACAACAAACATATTTTTTGTAGTTGTTGCTCAATATTACTTTACTACAGCCACCTACTTGTAGTACACCTACCACCTACTTGACTTGATGTAAATAGTTACATCAAAATAGGAGAGCGCTAGAAAAAGCGGTGTAGTTTAATAGGTACCTAACAGCCTCCTCCAATCTAGGAGTGTGATTTCGAACCCTGGTTTGTAGCTCTGACTTTCATCACAAGCAGGTCGAAATTCTGTTAGGTACCATTTGTAACATTTAAGGATTTAAGGAAAATTTAATGAGGAAGCCTGCTTGCACCAGGTAGACAGTTGCATTGGGCCAGGATAAGAGAGTAGGCTCCTGCCTCTAAAGTGGGAAGGTTTAAAGGTCTGATAAGGAGAGAGAAAATAAAAAGTTTGCTCAATATTCATATAAAATTGTAAATTTTTCAGAGCATCAAGTTTTAATAGTACAAATATTATGTGAAACACTTTGTGGGAGAGTCTGACATACACTTGGTTTTTAGGGTTCTGTACCTTTGGGTGAAAACGGGACTCTATTACTAAGACTTGGCTGTCCGTCTGTCTCCAGGCTGTATCTCATGAACCGTTATACTTAGAGCGATGAAATTTTCACAAATTATGTATATATCATTGTTGCCACTATAACAATAAATACTAAAAATACAATAATAATTAAGGGCTAAATGATTTTTTTAACTTTTTTGCTCGTTATCAATAAATGGCAGTAGGCAGTAGCTACTAGTAAGTAGACATTATTATTAGGTTTTTATCAACCTAGTGAACGGTACAGAACTCTACGTTTTGGAGTCAAACTGGTACTTGATCAGTTTTTTTTTAATGGAATTCTATCATACTAACACAATTGCTTTAATTGTTCACCTGTAGACATATATTTTTTTTACTAGACATATATTTCTATGATCTAGAATGAAGTTAAGGAACATTAATTTAGGTTATACTTTCTACATTTCTAGTTTTCAAAATAGTATAAATAAATCAGTTGCAATATATAGGAAATCCTCAAATAATGACACATGGCCAGTGTTTACCCACTTAAACATTATGTGGCCAAAAAGGTCAATTTCTCTTTCACAAACATAACTTACATTGACCTATAAAAAATACCCATGCAAACTAATATATCAATATGTAGGTATCTACTTTAGAAACAGAGTGTTAATTTAATTCTTGAGTTTATAGTGAATGAGATTGTCACAGCCAGGTCATTTGTAATAATTTGTAATGAAACTCATTAAACAAGCAACCACATTTGATGAGATTCATTTAATATTTATTAATTAATTAGGTAATATGATTTTCATTAGCCTAAATACTATCATTATTTATACAAAAATCATAAAATTCTTTGTTTAAACTTTCAGACTAATGATTATAATTGGAAAAATCAATGATATGTGCTCAAAATCCTGTCCTCTGAAATCCTCGTGAGTTCTATATCCTGATATCCTGAGTGCATCATAATCCACATCATGTTAATAGTGAACGTAACAATACTAATCACTAAATACAAGAGTATTTTTCAAGCATCAAGTAAAAATCGGGCAATATTAAAACGTAACTCAGCAAAAAGCGTCTTTACCTAGATATCAATATGTACGTAGTTTGTATAGACGTAGCAGTAAAATATGGAGGATGCATATCCAAAACCATTAAAAAACTGGTTTTCTACGTAAGATTGCATTGAACACTAAATAAAATACTTCTTTTATCACCTTTTTTGATGGTACATGATGATTTTGAGTAAGGAAATGGGCATTTCTAAAATTGAGGATAGGTAAAATACTGTTTGTTCCTCCACTGTCGGACCGCCCTACGCTCATGTTGATGTAGCAAAATTATCACTTACCTCACTCGTAAATGACATATTCCAGTAAGAAAATAATAATTAAAGAACAGAAGTATAAATAATACACAAACTTTTAAGAAATAGAATAGAATTTAGTTAAGATTCACAATTTTTACCACAAAACAATAACACTACGCGCAATCACTACAGAATTCACCACACTGAAGTTGTTGACAGCCAAGTCAATATGGCCAACCGGGTAGGTGAAAATAAATCAATTATTTCGAAACAACTTCGGACCACATAGATTTCCAAGCACCAACAACGTCCATCGAGCGCCAACATCCGGCCAACACGATCCAACTAGCAGAAAAGATCTAAACTTGATCTAAAAACAATCTAAATAAATCTGTATACCTATATAAATCTAATTACATTACATTGATACGCTTTTAAAACCATGCATGCGATAAAATACTCTAGCTTTCTTGGCTTTCTAGAAAACCTCTGCCAAAAAAAAATTAGTTATCGATTAACATCGAAGCAGGTTGCGTCGATGTTAGCTGCTCGAAGACTATAATCACAACTATGAAATAAGTACATAGGTACCTAACGATCTTTTTATTTAATTTATATTTCAAAAGAATAAAAGTATGTAAAAAATATTAATACTATATTTTTATAAGCGCAAGCACTTGCCAAGTAAAGCCCACAGCAAAGTGGATGGCGTGGACCAATATGGAACCAACCAACCAAGCAACTATCTCTCTCTCTCTTATTGACTTTACCTTATTTTGAAGTGCTCTTGAGAGTGGATAAGAAATTCTCATGAGTTTCTCATCATTCTCAAGAGCACAACTAGGTTCTCCGAGATGTACTCGTACCTTACTATCGTATCGTATCTTTCCTTGCAATCTATATGACTTGTTAGAATTTAATATTATTAATATTACAAGCTGCCCGCGACTTCGTACGCATTTATCGTCATATCTTGGAAGAAATCATGATATCTATAAATAACATAGGTAGCCTATGTATTCTGATGAGCAAGCTGCAAATTGTAAACTTTCATCAAAATCTATTCAGTAGTTCTTGCCTGAAAGGGTAACAAACATCCAACCATCCATATCGGCACAAACATTGACATTTATAATAATTGTAGGATTTTTTTATACTTAGGTACATGAGTAGTTAAGTAGGTACAAAATAAATGTGAAGGTTAGCATGTCTCTATGTCTATTTTCAAGTCATAAGAATTGTGAGTAGGCCACTCTCAATTCTGAGTGGCCCTTTTTTGTTAGACCTAGGTACCTATTCAGAAAAATGTATTGTGCCCTGCATTGCAGCTTTTGTACAATAGGTACTATAATATAAAGTTTACTCTACTCAATGCCATTGACTATGATATGCAAAGGAATAGAAAAGTGGTCCATGCATGGATTGGTTAAAATAAGTAAGTATTATTGGTACTTCATAATAATCATTTATTCATATTTCAAGATGTATTACAAAAGTTCTTAGCATTTAACAAAATGTGGTAAGGCAGGAGAAACCAGCCCTCTTATAAAAACCCATTTTACCCTTATACTATATGTATATAATGTTTTACATGAGTACCTACACAATGTACTTTTAATAAAAAAATAAATAAAAACAAAACATTGGTGTATTGTGTAGGTAGGTATACCTACTGTGTACATAGTCTTTGTTCAATATTTTTACATCGTGGTAAATAGGCCAACTTTGGCATTGTTATTCTTTTTTATCAATAGTTAGTGTTGGACTATAGCCCATTATTTTTTCAAATTTCATTTTGTATGCAGGGAGTTCCACGTTGTCCCAATGAAAGGTCACTTTATTGAAAAATCTGTAATACAAAGGTGCCTTCGTATAAATCAATAAATTGTTCAGTAGTTATAGTGCGGTAATGAATTTAATTCAGACTCATCTATACTTTAAAAAAAAAGAAATTATAATACCTTGTCTGTATATCACTTAAAACTCTTTTTTCATGGTCAGTGATTCCTTTTTCTATGACATCCAATGTATCAACTAGCTGCTCTACGTTATAAAATCCACAAACATTTGTGTCTATCTCAGGTTGGTTCAATGTAAACCATGTGGCTAGACGAGCCAGTTCCACATTGTGAGCCTGTATAAAAAAAAGTAGGTATTAATTATTGCTGCTGCAGTCAAGAGCACATCAAGCTTTACAATGAGCCACCTTATTTAATTCCAGCATAATGGCGATATTGGATTTAATTTTAGATATTGTAAAGGTTGATCTGACCTCATCTGCACCTTTAGAAGATGTATACTTTTAACTTCTACAGTCCCCATTTTAAGAACCATGACACATTTTTGAGAATTAGGTAAGTACTGAAAACGTTACTATACTAAGTACCTACATACAATTCACACTGTAAAACGATTTTTTTTGGATTGTGAAAGAATTTTTATATGTATTTTAATTTGAAAGTTTATTGTTTGGTCCCTGATTATTTATTGGTGCAGAGTTGAGTGAAAAGTAGGTAGCTAGGTCATCTGTGCATGCAGAAACAAACTACATATTTCACGAGATTCAGAAAGGGTAAACCTTGCAATATTCAGCAGCTTGTCTGCAAACAGCCTTGACGTCATCACTAGCAGGGTGCCATTTCTGAGGGCCTTTATTAGCCAGCAGACCCATACCAGTTGCGGCGGCGTTAATCACTCCGATACCCCTGGCCTACAAAATGAAAAAAAATATCAAAATAAAATTAGGTAGGTAATGTGATCGAAAACTGTCGATATCGCATAAAAAAGTTAAGTTTTAATTTCTACTAGATACTTAGGTACCTTTCCAAGACGCCATTAAAAATTAAGAAAAAGAAAACGCCTACTTTACCACTTATCATTTTAACTATCATCATCAGCTTTTTTGAAGTCCCCACTACAGGGGCACGAGCCTAGAGAGTGATTAGCACCAATGCGTTTGGCGGATTTAACATACACCTTCAAATTTCTTCTCTAGTTGTAGATTTCCTCACGATGATGTTTTCTGACACTGTTATTGAGCGGTAGCCTAGTTAGTTGGTAGAAAGCCCGCCTTATTTCTCATGTACGGATTGAATATTCACTCTACTATTTTTTTTTAAACTACACATATAGGTAAGTATATTTACTGACCTTAAAATATTTCGTGTAGTTTTGCAAACGATTGTCGATTAATGTCGATTTAGCGTAAGATAATATCGTAGATATTTTCACATCAGATTCCTCGACAATTTCTTTCATGAGTTCAATATCGTAATCTGCAATACCAATATATCTAGCTTTGCCTTCATTTACGGCTTTGGCTAGAGCTGGTAAAGTTTCTTTCAGTATCACTGTTGTGTCTGGTGCAAACGTTACGTCATGAACCTGCAATTCAAATAATAATTATATTAAAATACCTATGTACCCGAATTGAGAACCATCTCTTTTTATTGTTACTTGTTACATAGTTTTTAAGTCAGTGAAATAATACTCCGACATAGTTAAAAGTAAAAATATGTACCTAGGTCATCATTACCCGGATGCGCTGGTAGGGAACATATTTTTGTGGACCGTGTATTTAGTGTCCATAAAAGCACAAAATTAACATAAACTTATTTTACCTGTATTAAGTCAACGTAATCCAATTCAAGAAGATCTAGAGTATTATTAACGCCGGCCTCAGTCTTTTCGGCAGAGAAGTCAAACATATTTTGTATCGATAACTCATACCGGCCAACTTTACTACCAATAAAATAGCTTTCTCTTGGAACCTCTCGAAGTGCCTAAAAATGGTGTTAAGTACATTGAAAATGTGTAATTTAGGGAAGCCGGTAGATAATCAGCTACAGTTTCGAACATGCTCATAAGTAGGTATAGACCTTTATGTGTATGTTTATGTGTAGGTATGTTTGTTGTTAATACGTTAGGTGACGTTAGAAACGTAGCACATATTAAAAAATCAACGATTATTAAGTTTCCGTACCCAAAGGGTGGAAACGGGACCCTATTATTACCTACCTACTAAATATACCTAAATAATTAAGGGGGGCAGCCATGCAACAAACGTGACATTTTTGGCATTTTTTTCAAGGAACCCTTCGCGCGCTAGTCCTACTCAAAATTAGCCGGTTTTTTTAATATGAAGGTATAAAATGTTTAATGTTCACTTGATTTGACCTTTCCAATTAATCTCTCTGAACTTCCCTGACCGTACCATGGTCCAGTTTCCATGTAATTTATACCGTGTTTTAAAGCTTCCCTCACAAGCTCCAAGCTTCTTTGTTCGTCAAATTTTCTGTAAAAAAATATTATTTAAGTAAACAAAAATCCTCATTTATGTACAAAAGTGTACAAATCTACTATAGACATAGCTAGGCCCTTTGCTAGGCCCTAGGCGTGCTAGGATACTTGAGTCATACACAGAAATAGGTTCAAAATTGTTTTTCCTGTTCCTGATGATTAAGGATACTGGAGCATCTAATCCTCAAAATGTTTATACAGGCCAAAACTACATCGGGCACAGATTATGCGGATATGCATTAAGTAAAGAAATTAGCTTCCAGTGTCCTTAACTTTCGGGAACAGGAGAGACATTTTTTGTTTTTTATGTCTGTATGACCCACTTACCTACCTACTTGTTTGAGTAGATACCTATATTTATCAAATGTAGATACTTAGTGTTGGTATGTAATTTATTTTACCTTTTAATAAAGGTACGTAATTAATATACTTACTTACCCATAAATGTTGCTAAATGCTGCTCCGCCCAAGCTAACGTGAGACACTCGGAGGTTTGTATTGCCAAGTTTATTAAATTTCATTTCAGATATTTTGTGTACCTAGGTAGGTACCCACTTAATTAAAATAGTAATGTAACTCAACAGGTGTTACAAAAAATAATGAGCCGTCCCTCGTCGTTGGTTTGGTGTCGATATTAGCCTGCATACAAAAATATATTAATTAGGTACCTACCTACCTACCTAACTTTGGACATGATTTACTCTGATCTAACACAACCAACATCGCCTTGGTAGGCGTGTGGAACTGATCCTAAGGCAGGGACTAGGTAAGTACACAACAGTACACACGATACCCACTTGATACCAATTACTTGATACACAATACTTGTACACACGTAAATAAATAAGAACTTCTTCATAATCTTTGAGTATCTACCTACCTACCAACCTTATCAAACAAAGGTCAATGTCCGTTGGTTTTGTCAAATCAAAATTAGAGTTGGTCTGCCTGTTTGTAGTGGTTGTAGGTAGACCTTTATGACTACTACATACTACTTAATTTATAATTATAACCTAAAATAATAACACTGTCGTTTTATTAAGGATTAATAAAATTAGAGAAAGAATAAAATAATTAGGTACCTACCTAGTTGCTTTACTGTCTAAAGCTGGCTTCTCACTGCGCGTGTTAGCCCGCGCCGCGCCGCTCCACGCGCAAGGACGCGCCACGCGACTCACCGCGCCACCCAACGGAAACTGGCGCGGCGCGGCGCGTGCCTTCTAGCTTCAAACCACTAAACTTCACTTTGATTCAGTCTGTTGAGAGCAGCGCACTATGTCTTGTGAGTCGAATTGCCACCTCCAGCCATGGAGCAATGCCACTGGAGAAGAAGGCATGGCTGTTGCATCAGCCGTTTTTGTCTTATTTTGTGGATATCGTATACTTAATAAAATTAACAAAAAGAAGAAGAAGAAGAGGCGTTGGTGGATGTCAACGTTCAATAAGAGCCGGTCAAGGTCATCATTGTTTGTATTTTAGGATAATTCCCTACATAGGTACGTAATTTTTAAGAATCCTATCGATATACACACGCCGAGCCGCGCGCGCCCGCGCCTACACGCGCGAGCCCGCGCCGCGCCTTTGAAGTTACCGACTTTTAGCGGATAGCCCGCACCGCGCCGCACCTGCCCGCGCCGCGCCGCGCCTAGCTCTTCACACTGCGCGGGGCGCGTGCGGGCGCGGCGCGGCGCGGGCTACCACGCGCAGTGAGAAGCCAGCCTTATATGATAATCAAAACTAAGATTAAAATATAGATAGGTAGGAATGTACGATTAGAACTTCTAGACTAGTAGTAGATTCAACAGCTAAGCTAAAGTAGGTATTTATTTTAACTTGATGATCGCATATAAGGGGCTCTTATACGGAACGATTAATTGTGATGTAAGGTTTGTCTGTTATTTTATTAGCAAGGACGTTATACTATCAAGTTATTAGTCTAACCTAACAACGATCGGTCGCTTCTGTCTGATTTTCCCGAAAGGATTGATTGTTCTGATTGATCTCTGATTTGGTTTGGTTAAAAAAGATAAAACGGAACGGTAAGGAAGACCCCTATTTGGAAAAAAAATTTTAAAATGTTTCACTGCCTTTATAATAAGTAGGTGTATTGCTTAAGTGCCTATTAAAGAATAAGAATACTTCGGTGTCTTCTCTGCCCGGTTCTTAATTAAATTAGACATGGCTTAAAATCTTTTATCCCAAGCCAAAATAATTTAAAAAGTTTATCGACTGCACGGAAATATATGCCGCACTCGACCGGCGGCTCTACACGATGGCGAAGATGTTGGCGAACATTGTGGCAAAGATTTTGGCCGAGAGATTGTGATGGCGTCCACACGTTGGACGGTCGATCAGTTTGTTTCGGTACGGGCCAATGTGCGGACGAAAAAATGGATATTGAGGTTTTGACGGCTGCTGCGATTTATTTATTCTCTGCATACCGCTACTACGCAAGTGTGTATAAGAGAAGGGTCATTAAAAAGAAGTGGAAAAAAAGAAGTTTTTATTTTTATGATCTTTATTTTTCGGATTCCATAGACACGTTTCAGCTTGATAGAGCTCTATGAAGCGAAAAGTTTCTTCATTACTCATACTTGCCATAATCGTATTCGATATCAATAAATCCTCACTAAAAAATCCGTCCGCACAGAATGGACGCTCGCTGCAAACTGAACGTGTCGCCAACGTGTGGACGCTACGGCCATCACTGTGCCACAATCCCGCCATAACCCTTTGATCTGCGTAGAAAAACCGACACCACACGGATCTTGCGCCAATGCGTGGGCCAATAGTCCAATACCTACCAAATAGATCACCAACCCCCGTTCTACACAATGGCCAACACGTATTGGCTAATACATTCGCCAAAATGTTGGCTAACGTGTAGAGCCGCCATTCGACACACCGCCTCACACCGCCTTCCCCCCGCCGCCGCCGCCCCCCGAGGCCTATCGCCACAAGCAGCGCGCGCAGGTACTCACTCACACAGCTATACAAATGTGACGGGGGCGCGGCGCGGCGGAGGCGGCGGCGGGCGGGCAATGACGACCCACTCAACCGCCCAACCAAATAACCAACCTCGACCGAGCCAACTACAAACCAACCAACCAATCCAACCAACCAACAAAACATCCAATTCAATTTTCATTCTCTCCGTACCTCCGTACACAACAAACGAATGACAAACCTCACTTTATTATTTAAAAAATAAATTACTGTCCCATCAGTCAGCAGAAGAAAACTTGAATCTATTTGACACGCCTAGTACTGTTGTGTTTGTACTCTGAACTAACCGAAAATGTAACCAGAAAATTACTAGTACAAGTGAAGAATTACAAGTGAGTGAACTCCCATTTAATAATTAAAACGAAGTGCTTTTTTTCTTTATCCTCATGATGCTAGTTATTGCAAACTAAAGTATTAACTTTAGAAGGAGAGATGTCTTCCGAGGCACCTGATTATTAAGCTACTCATTAATTTTTGACCAATAACACTGTGCTTCATTCATCAATTTGTAGGTATTTTTACTGGCTATCTACATGCTTTATGTTATGTTATAAGTGGATCTGCTAATAGTGGATATTGGAATCTTGTAAAAACTGTAGACATTGTGTAGGTACTTAAAATAACATTGTCTTTAGAGGAAAAATACTGGCTGGTCTGTTATCTGTCAGCCATTTTGAAAAAGTATTGGTAATTATTTGCCAGTTAGTGCTTATTTGAATGAGGATCAATAGGATCAATGAATCAATGGACCTCAAACTGTAGGAACTTATGCACCTCCATCAAGGTACCTATAAGAAAGAACATGCCGTCCTCACTTACAAAGTAAAAGTTAAAATTAATTTGTTTTTGGCGGCAATATAGTGTGTTCAGAGCAAAGTGTTTAGTTTCAGCAATATTTACAAATATATGTGTTTAGTTTCAGCAATATTTATAAATATATGTAGATCTATATTATTTGTAGTGATCATTATAGTGTTTACTTGAACTATATTACTACCAAATAGCCTACCTACAGCATAGACATGTATAAGGAACATTTCTTATACAAAGTTTCAGATTAAAACAATTATGTTACAATATTTAAAAACTTTTTACTTAGGTAATAATGCTAAAATCTCATTCATTTAATCAAATTAGTTTCCTTAATAAAAAGTTTACTAAATAATAATTTTAAAAGTAAATGCATGATTTTTTGTGCTAAAACTGGTTTCTTACCCAATTGAAATTAAAAAAAAATATTTTTTGTAGGAAAAAAATCCACAATGAGAACTCGACTGCTACGCTGTCGACTGTTTTCGACAAGAATATTAGCCATACTCCTTTTGGTGCTTGCATTCAGTGTCTACTGTTATTACTACAATACTGGTTCACTCAGCAAATCTCGTAAGTATATCCTTAACAATTCAATTCTGCTTGTATCTTAAGTATACTGCTGGTTCAATTTTTGTTGTTAGATATTGGCTATTTATTGCTAAAGTATATAGTCAATAGTAGTATTGACTATATACTTTAGTAAAATTGCCATACCATAAATAATAACTTAACAAGTTATGTTACTAAGTATGTATAGCTATTGTAATGGTACAATGAGTTTAATGGACAAAGAGGATAAGGAAAACTCTTAAATTATTAGTAGAAGACTATAAATATGTATATTATAATAACATTATCTCTATTATAAATGCTTATAAATGTCAATAGTTGGTTTGATATTTATTTAAAATTGTATTTATACTTAGGACTTCTAGATATGTGCCTACTACAACCTTCATTAGAAGTCTTTAACAAATGGACAGAATCCATTTGTTAAAGACTTCTAATGAAGGTTGTTTTCAATATAATTTTTATTAAATCTGCAAAGTAATGGCTGTAACACAGAAAAAACTAACGAATTGCGAGTCAGACTTGGGCACAAAGAAGGGTTACATAACATTTGCTAAAAAGCAAACGCAAAACAAAACATTTTGTTTTTTGTTTAATTTTTATTTTTGAAGTGAACATAATTTATATGGGCAACTTTTTTTTTTTTTACACATTACCTGTGGAGTGCAATAAATGATTGAGTATTCAGTATTAAATTTAAAGTAATAGGTATATTAAAATACCCCGTTGTTTTGCTCCCACATTCATTGCTAACTGGGCGAGTAGTCGTCATAATCTAATCATTTTTGATTGACGAGCTTCTTGTAGTTGTAGCTCAATTCAATATTAATAACAAATGAACGATTGTTGTTTATATTGCTAATGTTTTCTAAGTAACTATCTATTGATAAATAAACCAATAGATTAAAACAAAAATCTAAGCTTATAAATAGATTAATGAAAAGTAACTACAATAAAGAAAGGCAAATTTAAAGTAATGATTGAGCTTACTGATACCATTACGAGTATATAGAAAACTGTTGAAATTTTTTTTCGTAAACTGAAACGAATCGTGGAATATGTCTACAGCACTCAAAAGCTTACATACATAGTCTGGGCAAGAACTGGACCCTAGAACCTTTCCGAAATCGTTTGTGGACTTTATAGGACCTAATGAGAAAAGAAAAAAATAAATGCAATAGGTATTTTTCTTCACATCGAACATTATCATTCTTCACATCACTATAATTGTTTTTACATCAGCTCATGTCTAGCAATAAATTAACTCTTAAATACTTAAACATTTCATTTTCAAATGAACCTAAAGTAAGTTTCTTTTAAAACTCAACAGCATCAATAAGTATTACTTAAATAGTACTTATGTGGTGAGAAAATTAAAATGTCACGTAATTTTAATTCAACGCGATTGCAACACAAACCTACCTTACCATTGTTTTCTTACAATATGAAACAAAACGCGGATGCAACATTACTTACTTTTTGCAATAAAACAGTGCAGGAGAAAGTGGTTTGTCATTCACCTATTAATAAACAAAGGGTGCTTTCGGTCACGCTTTTGTCTGTTTTTAAGATTGTGGCATTTAAAGTTACTGCAGGGATTCAGATTCCAAAATACTTCTCGGATTGTAACGGACTCGAAATGTATTACGGTTGTCCAAATTATATTTCATACATGGTTCTGGTATGTGAAAGTACATTATAATTTATAAAGAAAAAAGAAATACAAATGTAAAAAAACATACTTAAACGATTATGTTTAAGAATATTATCTTTTAAGTACCTAACTTATCAGACGCCAGAATAGAGGTCAGAAGGTTATATATCATTATTGCCACTCTGTTGCAGTCTCGTACAGTCCTTTAGATAAAATTAACGTAGGTATGTAATATTGCTGTATCTGTACCTATAAGTATATGCAGGCGGCATTTTTAGGGTTCGGTACCCAAAGAATGAAAACGGGACACTATTACTCAGACTTGGCTGTCCGTCTGTCTGTCCGTCCGTCCGTCTGTCCGTCTGTCACCAGGCTGTATGTCATGAACCGTTATAGCTAGAGCGTTGACATTTTCACAGATGAAGTATTACCATTGCAGCTATAACAACAAATACTAAAATTAGAATAATAATAGTAATTAAGGGGGGCTCCCATACAACAAACATATTTTTTGCTTGATATCAATAGTGAACGAATAGTACGGAACCCTTTCACGAGTCCGACTTGCACTTGGCCGGCAAAATATTAAATCCAACCAATCTAAGTTTGTGTATTTAAATATAATATTTGTCTGTTCAGTTCTGTATGTACCTACAGGTAGGTATGGTCACGAAAAGAACAAAATAAGTCTGTATTTAAATTTGAATTCTGCTAATTATTGGAAAATACCCTTGGGTTTTTCCATCAAGCCAATAAAGTAAATATACTTTAAATAAATAAAGATAAAGCTGGGTTTCACAAAGTGTTTCCCATGTTGTATTATCTATCATTGTAGCTACCTACTCGAAATGAACAGCAAAAAGCAATTGATTTGATTGTTTTTAATTTATAAATGTTTGTTTGATGAAGTTATGAAATTAAGTCGTGTATAAGATATGACGATATTAAACTTTTAGGCACGTAGGTACCTACAATATTATTTCAATAAACACATTTTAAAATAGCTCGCTATATCGTATAATATATTACGTACATTTTATTTTTCCCATTGCGTGTGCTTTGCAATATCCAGATGGTTTAGTTTAGATAGTCTACTGCCGTGACCAATTATTATCCAGGTTACCTTTTTACACTATGTGTCTGTTTCTGGTGAAACAGTCAGTTTTTACAGATAAACCTAGGTCTGCTTCATAACTCGTGACATTTTAGACGAAGACAGGTATAAAATATCTGTCAAATAAATTTTATCTGAAACAGCCCCTATATCCGAAGGTACTTTATGATTAGAATATTAGTTGATTGGTTGAGAGAAAAATAGGATAGGAGAAGAATTTGAGATATAATAAGAATAATAGTATATAAGGATGGTATAGGCCTCCTCGACTTAATATGCTGTTTGAAGAGAATACACCACAATTCTCCCCACTGACTAGCAGTTACTTTGTTTCAGTACGTTGCATCTGGTGCCTGTAGCGATGATTTAAAAATATGGCCAAGTGCGAGTCGGACTCGCGAGCGAACTGTTCTGTACTATTCACTACGTTAACAATAGCAGCAAATAAATACCTATCATAATAAAATAATTGGATAGGTAGATATTATATTGAGCCAAATAAATCACGTTTGTAGTATGAGAGCCCACCATAATTATTATTATTATTCTATTTTTAGTATTTTTTATAGCGACAACGTTATAACATCATTTGTAAAAAAATCAACGACCTAGCTATAACCACAGATAACTAAATAGTTACTAACGTACTTTAACGCTTCATGGGATTTAGCTTGGTGACAGACGGAAAACCTTTGGGTACGGAACCCTAAAAATAACGACTCGTATCAAGCAATTTTATGAAGAAATGTAAAGCGATAAACGATAACGCAACTTATTGGGCCTAAAAAAAAACTCACTGCTTGTTCATCAAAATAGCAGCTTTATATGAAGATAAACGAGGGCAGGTCAAAAAGTTCGCGGAATGACGGGGTTGGAGGGGGTTGATTGACTCGTCCAGGTTGTCACTAGTTAAACACTTCATTAATAGCATATATACAAAATTTTAACCAAATCGGGTCACTAACATTTGAGTTATCGACCTCCAATCAAGTGAATCGGGAAGAAATCAGCAACTATGAAGAAAATTTAAACTCGCGCCGTTATAAAGCTCCTCGCTAAGCAAGAAAAATCCGCTCAGACGATTTTCCAAATGATTTTAGTGGTTTACACTGACTATACTCTTGGTAAAACCATGGTTTACAAATGATATGGTCATATCAAACAAGGAAGACAGTCTATTGAATGTGATCCCCGCTCCGGACGGCCAATTGAGGCTGCCATACCGGTAATCGTTTAAAAAAGTGGAAAAAATTATATTAAAAGATAGGTACCCAGATAAAGACTAAGGAGCTTGCAGCAATGATAAGAGTATCCGAAACATGCATTTTAAATATCCTGTATGTTTATCAAGAGTATCCGAAACAAGCATTTTAAATATCCTGTATGTTTATCTTGCGATGTTTAAAGTCAGTGCAATATTAAGAATTCTCACGCCACTTTAAAACAGCGAGCGCGACGAGTATTCGCACCATTTTGAAGCTGTGTGGAGAGATTTATAAAAAAGTTATGGCCCGGATTGTTACTGGAAATGAAAGCTGGGTTCATTACTATGAACCTGAATCAAAAAAAGAGTCGATACAGTGGCAAAAAAAGCACTCCACCTCCAAAGAAGTTAAAAGTGCCAAAATCAGCCGTGAAGTTCATGGCGACTGTCTTTTGTGATACAGACGGTATTTTGCTCATTAACCAGTAAGATCGTGATGTGAATATAATGGGAAAGTACTACGCTTCTTTACTGGAAAAAATCAAAAGGCTATCAGGGGAAAAAAGGGAGGAAAGCTATCCAAAAGTGGGCCTCCTTTCGCATGACAAAGTACGCGCTCACACGCGTCATGTTGCGACGGCTGCTATTCACCGATGCGGCTTCCAATAATTATTCCAATAAACTTGAACCTTGATAACTAATATTTGTTACCAAAAATTTAAAAGGTCCGTGTAAAAAATAATGGACGACAACGAAGAAGTCAAGTCAATAATGTCGGCCTATTTTGAGGATAATACAAATTATTTTTTTTTAATGGTATTAACAAATTATTCCAAGGATTTGATAACTGTAATAGAATATATTTAAAAGGAAAAATAATTTCGTGTTCAATTTCAACCCCCTTCCCCCTCATTCCGCGAACTTTTTGACCTCCCCTCGTATATTTTTTTTATCCTGGCGCCGATTTTTTCACGCCATATAATAAAATGTCGGGGCAGTCTAGGTGGATACTTTGGCATGTTTCATTTCTGGGCAGTGAGTTCTTTTTTGGGCCCAGAAGTCTTATGCCGAGTGGCATTATTGTCTTTATTAATAAGATAATAACGACATACTTTCCATATTTGTTTCAGAAAATAGCATTTCTAGCAACGATGATGTGGATCTCAAGTATGCACCGTTACTCCAAGATTCGTCTCGGCTAGATTACAACATCCAGCAACAAGAAGAAAAGGTAAAGTTTCATAAGTTATAAGTACATATTTTTGGAAGTATTTTGAATAATTATAATGAAACAAATATATATAACGTTACTATAAGTACCTTCATTTTATTAAAGTAACCTGAAATTATCTGAGATTAAAATCGTGCTTATGTCAATTATTCTTTACAATCACCGTCCCTACCGTTATAAAAATTGATGCATGCAAACACAAATACAATAGAAATGAATAAAAATCAAGTGCGAGTCGGACTCGGCCCCTATTATGTTCTATTATTGTAAGTTAAGTAAGTAATATCTACCTTTAACGTTATAGCTTCTTAAGATTTCGTATTTTTTTTTAATTTACAGGTAATACAAGACCAATGTCCAGTGCTGAAAGAGAGTTTAGCTGACATCGATACTACGCATGTCTACCCGTCATTTGATTTCCAGGTAAGCGACGTGAGGAATAACTTTATTCGGTTATAAAACTACTAGAGGCTGCCCGCGACTTCCTAAGTATTTATCATCATATCTTGGAACAAAGACATGATATCTGCAAATAATATGCCTATGTGTTATTCTGATGTCCAAGCTAAGTTATTGTAAAATTTCATTAAAATCTTCTCAGTGGTTTTTATATGATGAAGTATCAAACATCCATCCATCGGCACAAACATTGGCATTTATAATATTAATAGGATTTAATATTACATTTCTTAGAATCTAGGAAGATTTTTCTTTTATACTTTACTACATTGCTTCTTTTTAAAGTTAGGTATATCAAAAATTTTCAGCATTTTCATATTTCATCCGATCGTGGTTACTACCATTGAAACGTTAATAATCTTCGTGTAGCAAATCGAATTCCTTTCAATTAAAATTTAATGGTTCGGCCGTACGATAAACGCGTAAACTGAAAAAAGCAGTACCTAAATAAAAAAATCATACCTAAATGAGAGTTGCAAATAACAAGAAAAAGAACAGAGTCGAATACATAAAATAGGTACAATATGTAATAGGTAATAAATAACTACGTTGGGTGGGACTAAAGATAGATAGGTATTGAAAAATAAAGTTACTTTCGACAGTAATCTAAATCATTTATTAGAAATTAATTAAAGCTTTATTATTATAAAGAATACAAACATATAATAAAATATTTACATTTATTATTATTACATCACTTCCAACGCGTGCCCACGAGGCAAAGTACCCTAATTAGACAAACGTCTTATTGATTTCGTTTCTAATATTTAAATCGCTTTAGGCTTTACCATTTGGATAAACCAACACTGCAGATGCTGCATTGTTTTAACTTTCAGCCGAGCTGGATGCGGTCGAAAGAGTTCTGGGACAGATCCTTTGAGACACGTTACGAAAAACTCCGCAACGATACTCGAAGACCTCCATTAAAGGTGTGTCTCGAATAATATTAATATAGCTCGTCGTTACAATGACGCGCTATCTAATTTTCGTATAAAATGTTTATTTAATACTAATATTATTATTTTTTTCAGGTCATAGTAGTTCCACATTCTCATAATGATCCCGGATGGTTAAAGACTTTCGAACAATATTTTGAATGGAAAACCAAGAACATTATTAACAATATGGTGAAAAGTCTAAATCAATATCCTAACATGACATTTATTTGGACTGAAATATCTTTTTTGAATGCTTGGTGGGAAAGATCACATCCGGTGAAACAAAAAGTAAGTTCGTTTTATTACAATATTAACATAGTTTTATAAATTGCTTTATAGTATAGAGTATTTAACTGTTTACCAATTTTCAAGGGCATTGGCTCAACAACCTTTTTACGGGGAGATTTTTTTCTAAGCAAAGTAAATTTTGCCATCTATCTGTTATGTTGTCAGGTTTGTTGGACAATCTTCAAAATTCTCGATGTTCACATTTGATTAGACTTTATTTAAGCACAGATACCTACATAGTTAGGTACCCCTAATTATATCTATTTGTGTTGTTTTTAGGCGCTGAAGAAATTGATAAAAGAAGGACGACTCGAAATTACTACAGGTGGTTGGGTCATGCCAGATGAAGCCTGTTCACATATTTATGCAATTATTGATCAATTTATTGAAGGTAAATATCTGAAAATCTGAATGGGAAATGATAAATACAATTACCTCAGCTTATAGCTAATTATTCGTTCAGGTACCAATTTGCTTTTTAGGCAACTTACTAATAGAAATTTGTATGCTTATTTTAGGTCATCAATGGGTGAAAAATAATTTAGGAGTGGAACCAAAAACTGGTTGGTCTATAGACCCTTTTGGTCATGGTCCTACAGTGCCTTATTTGTTGGATAGAAGCGGCCTAGAAGGTACCATAATACAAAGAATACACTACGCTTGGAAGCAGTGGTTAGCTGAGCGGCAAATCGAAGAGTTTTATTGGATACCGGGCTGGGCTGGTTGGAAACCATCTCTTTTAGTTCATAACCAACCTTTCGATATTTATTCTATAAAAAGCACTTGCGGGCCTCATCCTTCGGTGTGTCTGAGTTTCGATTTTCGTAAAATACCTGGTGAATATTCCGAATACACTGCCAAACATGAGGAAATTACGGATCAAAATCTACATAGTAAGTCTAAGACGTTGATCGAGGAGTATGCGCGCATTGGTACTCTTACTCCTCACAACGTTGTGCTAGTTCCACTAGGCGACGACTTTAGATATGAGTATGATATAGAATTTACCGCTCAATATACTAATTATATGAAAATGTTCAACTATATTAACAGTCACAAGAATATGTTTAATGCCGACGTTCAATTTGGAACTCCTTTAGATTATTTCAATGCGGTTAAGGAAAGACATAAGAATATCCCCACGCTTAAAGGCGACTTCTTCGTTTATTCCGATATATTCAGCGAAGGAAAGCCTGCCTATTGGTCGGGGTACTTTACCACGAGGCCTTACCTCAAAATCTTAGCACGCCAATTTGAACACCAGCTGAGAACATCTGAAATACTCTTCACTTTGGTCTCAAATTTCATGAAACAACTGGATAACAAAAACCTCGTGGCTTCGGAGAAACGACTAGAAAAATCATATGAACAGCTAATAAATGCTAGACGGAATCTTGGTCTCTTCCAACATCATGATGCCATAACGGGTACTTCGAAGGCTAGTGTGATGTATGATTATGGGACCAAAATGTTTACAAGTTTATATCATTGCATTCGATTGCAAGAAGCGGCATTAACAGCAACAATGATTCCTGATCACAACATGCATTCACAGAGTATTTTGCAAAGCGAGGTAGAATGGGAGACGTATGGAAAACCTGTGAAAAAGCTGCAAGTGACCGTTGTTGACAGGAAAAAACTTATACTTTTTAATCCTTTGGCCGAAGCTCGAACGGAGATTGTTACGATTAGATCGAATACCACTAATGTGCGAGTGTTTGATACGCGTAATCAGGAATACGTCCAATATCAAATAACACCTAATATTGAAATACGCGAAGACGGGCGTCGCGTTTTAAGTAATGTTAATTTCGACATTTTATTCGTTGCAAGTTTACCTCCGCTAAGCACCGTTACATTTAACTTAGAAGAGTACACCAATAAGTCACATCATAGTGTAGTTTTTTGTAACAAATGCAATCTAGAAAACAATGAATTATTTACAATAAAGAGTATGATGCCTGGCGACATTCAATTGGAAAATTCGCATTTAAAATTACTCATCAACAGAAACAACGGCTTTTTGAGACAAATATATAGAAAGGATATTAAGAAAAAGAACATCGTGGAAATACAATTTGGAGCTTATCAGAGCGCTCAACGGCATTCAGGAGCTTACTTATTTATGCCCGATTATGACGCGCCTGAAAAACGTATTTTGGATTCGTATTCTACTTGGAATAATTTGCAAGATGATAATATAATCATCGTATCCGGGCCTGTGTCTACTGAAATTACAACAATGTACTTGCCGTTTTTGGTGCACACGATCCGAATATACAATGTCAATGATACCGCACTATCTCGCGGCGTTTTTATTGAAAACGTAGTTGATTTCGAGAGTCCACCCAAGAATAGAGAAACGGAACTGTTCATGAGAATACAGACAGACATACAAAACGGTGACGTGCCCGAATTTTACACTGATCAAAACGGATTTCAGTACCAAAAGAGAACTAAAGTAGATAAGTTAGGAATAGAAGCTAACTACTACCCGATTACGACGATGGCCTGGCTTCAAGACGAAGAGTCGCGCCTTACGCTCGTCACTAATCATGCGCAGGGGGCGTCGGCCTTCGAACCGGGCCGCTTGGAGGTGATGATCGACCGCCGCACTTTGTACGACGACTTTAGAGGCGTCGGAGAAGGAATCGTCGACAATAAGCCTACTGCATATCACCATTGGCTTCTACTGGAATCGATGTATGAACCCCGGCAGGACAAAAAGGAAGCTGTTGAAAGAAATTCTAATAACGAGCGACTTTTTAGTCCTGACCAAAAAGAGACAAGTTACCAGTTACCGTCTCAGACTGCGGATCGCTTGAGCAGAACTCTCAATTATCCTGTCAACATCTATGTTCTAGACACTAGTGAAGTGGGCGATATAGAAGTGAAGACTCACCATAGTTTCATAAAGGATTTCCCAGCAGGTGTGCATTTGGTAACACTCCGAACGATCACGGATGAGATCCTAGAACAGTTTCCTAGTTCTTCTTGTTTCATGGTTCTGCAACGGCCTGGACGTAGCTGCACTGTTGGTGATACGTCGCAGGACAAGTCCACAACTTTCTCACGCACCACGGAATTCAGTGGCCTTAGCATAAATAATCTAACATCTATTAGCTTGACAGGACTTAAGACTTACAAGTCTTTAAAAAGCATGAGTGATATAAAGTTGGATCCAATGGAAGTGAAAACATACAAGATCCGATTTTGAAGACTGTACACTAAAGGACTGCTAGGTTTATATTCTAGTTTATTAAACAAGAAAGCAGCTCACCGCGTGAAGAACGATGCTTTAAATATATTGGAAATTGCGAGTACAATATTAATAATGCAATTTTTGATACTGGTATAAAAAGAGGATCCATTTCATTGGTCCAAATTGTCAAAGTGCCGACCAAAGAACAAAATTGGGATGAACTTGTCCACTCGGCATTTCATAGATTTTCTAATTAATTATTACAAGTCCCGTAGAAGTCTAGTACAAGAAAAATCCCATAGTAAAAATGAGTAGAGACTACTACATTTTCAAAAACAACCCAATTTTTTCTGTGGTCGGTATTTTCACTTTTAGATCAAAACATTTATGGAGCCCAAAGGATATCCTTGTCTGCAATGTTGACCTACATTTTAACTAAATTGCTACCTATATGAAATTTATGTAATAGTGTTCCCGGGTACGAGAGCAAACATTGTATTTGATGAGAGTATAATCTACCTCAAGACCAAAAGACAGCCTGACATGGTCAATATATTATTTATGACACGACTGTGTTATATTATACAAAAATATTAAAGTTTATTGAAGTCGTTATTTATGTCGCAGAAACGAATAGAAAACTACACAACAAATAAATCAGATATTCAGTTTCGTGATTAAAATTAAGTTATAATAAAGTCTCGATCACGTGCCTCCTGGTTCTATCAATTAGGCCGATTGAGTAATTGTAGTCTATTTCTAGATAGAGTACACAGCGACATTCGGTTATCCTTTAATAAACTAAACAACATCTTGCCCAAATTGAATACCTACTTATTACTAGGTAAACATAGGACCTATTTTTCACGCCATATCGCAATTTCGACTCTTTGAACAAGTTCGAGTTGCGACTATGTAATTATTACCTACTTTTAATCTTATTTGTGTAATATTTATTAGACTTTTTATACTAGTAATACATCCGTGTAAATTGATCTCTGAATACAAAATCTCAAATTAAGTATAGCATTTATGAACCCTGCTTTATTGGGCAACTGCATTTTTTGAAAGATTTACCAAAAATATCCATGTTTAATTGGGTTGGGTCACAAATCTCAATTTTCTCAATGTTCCATATAGTATGAACATGTTTATTTATGTATATTTTGTTTGTTTCCTTTTCTATTCAAAGTTATTTTACGTTTACTGTGATAGATAACAGATGTGTGAGTATCAAATAAGAAAACGGTAATATAACTGTAAATTATGTTTTTAGTTGTTGAAAATGTATCTTATTTCTTTTTATAGATGTATCTATTATTATTATAAGTCGGTTTTAAGTACAGTGTGACATTAATAGGTAATCTCGTTATTCAGTTTTAATACTCTTGGTCAGAATTGTTTTCCATATATTTGTTAATCGTAGATAGGTCTATACAGTACCTATTAATTAAGTAAAACATAGTCCATATCCGAAAACTATATGTTTTGTAATGTGACTACGACGCGGCAGTATCAGTGATTCTGGGACATACAATCTCTGCCTTAAATCTGGTTCCGTTACAAGAAAAAAGTAACAGAATATTATAAAACAACATGCTATCTAATTGTAAACTTAGTTTGATATTGAAAACGTCGCGCCGGAAGCCCAGTTTAAGTTAATTCATATGTGCACCATTGTGACAAAGTTGTACGATATTCGTTATTTGTAAATAGTTAATGTACCTATCGAGATAATATTCTTTGCTTTCTAAACGTTTTTGAAACCACATTTATTTGGCTACATATCGGTAGAAAATAAATCTGCACGCTCTCTAATCTTATTTATTGTACTGTGGCCAAAGAATCATAACGCTGCAATAACATTGTTTTTACGAGTTAGCATTTTAAAGTTCTGCATAATAAGTTGTACAAAGTAAATGTGAAAGCTAAGAAACTTACCTTTATTTATTTACTATAAAACCATAAAGTACCTATCAGCCTGTTGTGTTAGTAATTAAGTATGGTCATTATGAATTTTAATATTAAAATTGCTCCTGCACCGGCAGTATTATAAACTTATTTGGTTATGAAAAAAAAAAGAGTGTAAGTGGCATTATTGAATGCTAATAACTATTATTCATTGTGTATAATGCATCTAAATCGTGCCTTATCTAAAACACTAAGTTTACTTCGATGTGGATCACGTATGGATGCACTATATCACACCTCTAATCTTTTAGCAAAATATGGTTGTAAATGTTCAAAAAATTCTGACCATGTTAATAATTTTATATGACCCTTTGTAAATGTATCGTCTTGTCAACCACTGAATTCACTGAATCTCTTATCGTAACTGAACATTGGTTACATTATGTTGTTCTAGGTCAGAGGACCTGAAACGAATTCTTTAGTGATAGGTAATTAATGAGTTTAGTAAATTATAATGGTTTCAACAACTTACATTATTTTATTTGCTAAGATTTAGTTACAAATACCGTTTAACGTGTTTTATACCTAAGTTATTTTATGAGTTCAAAGCTAAGCTGAAAGTACATGTCTGCCATAAAATAAATTTATAAAATAGTTTATTATATTTTCAACTTGGGCGAATTAATCTTCCGGTTCTCCGATATACTGTACGTACTAAAAATAAGGTTTGCCCAAAAAATATTGGTTTTATTTACTTTCTTTATGAGTTCAGTAAGTATAGGTAGATCTTTTTGTGTTGTGATTTACTTATGATTCGAAATTTTTGATTTATGAAATAATATTTAAGTATCTTTTTGTCTTTTTTTTTTCAAATTTAGGTGTATTGCTACAAGATGTTGTACCTTATTAATAATTATGTTGACGAAGCATATTTTTGTTTCGAAAATGGAGTAGTTGAAATAAATAATGAAGTGTAACTTGGTTTTTTAGTGATATTCCTTTATTACCGCAATATGTCAATCGTAGAGATAAGATAATATTTCATATCTTAGTCCACAACAATTCTATCATACACATACCTACATATATAATAAAAATTGCGTTGGAAAAGTTAGAAATGCAGGTTTCAAAGAAATTGCAACAATGCTCAAATATCAGCAATAACAGCGCACCGAGTTGTCGAACGGCACCTGTAGGTATTCTTGGATATTCGAGCCTTATTCATTTGGAACAGTTAATAATTTTTTTATCTACTATTCACATTTTTATTGTAACTATAGATTATTAAAATATAGATTCCATATCATTACATTATTTAGATAATATTACAACAATCATTCGTACTTGATTTACATAGTCCCAGGGATAAAAAATGTAAAAAGAATATAAATCATTTCTTCTTTATTCTACTAGCTATCCACTCCAGACCCAGATGCAACCTGTGAATTACACACAAAATGGTTAAGCAGGAAATATTCAAAAAATTATATCTATTTCATTACCTACATTTTTAGTATAGACGGCTTACCCTTCCCCAGTTAGGGCGCAACAAGCTTGTATATGCCAAGGATGCTGTTTTATAGAAGTCAAGTCCAACTGTTCGGATATCTCTGCAGCGCTCATAGAGCCTTTTATATCCTGAAAAATAAAATAAATTTAATTTTCAAGGTACAATAGCATTTTGGTCCCTAAACTTATCCACACATGCTCAAGCTGCTCAAACCTAATTATATTTGAGTAGGTACTTAGAACAAAACTGTTTTGAAATCAGTACACATTGTGAAGTTAAAAATTTGAGTTGAGTAATATTTTTTTACAAAAATTATTCAAAATGTGTGATGTACAACCAACGCTAAGAATAAACACAATGTCAAATTTATTATAATTATGATAAGGATCCCTAATTTACACAGATGTTATATTAAACAACTACCTACTGCTTTGCGCGCCAATATCATGCCTAGTAGTAAGCATGCGTGAAAATTCTTATCCATACTATTTTATTATTAGTAGGTATCTAATTTATATTGCAATTGTCACAATAATTAGTAAAAAAAACAGACCACTGTGCACCAAAACAATTATATTTAAGATGGTAGGGTACTTGATAACTTTTTAAGCAACCATTTGTCCAACCAATGGACTGAAATGAATGTTGGGTGCTATAGGGATCATGACTGCGACGTACCCACTCTTTTTAAATGAAGGAGCAAATGTAAACATATATCAATGTTCTAAATGGGTGTTATATATTTATCTATGTATGTTTATCAGTACCTGATACCCATAGTACAGGATTTGCCTAGTTTAGGGTCAGTAGACCGTGTGTGAAATGTCCCCCAACATTTATTTTATTTTATCAATAAGTCAAAGCATTAGCAGAAGACACAAGAGCCTTACTCTTGAATAAATAAAATATAAACTAACCTGTTTATTTGCAAAAACAAGTAGACATGCCCTACTAAGTTCTTCATGTGTAAGCATGCGATGTAGTTCTTCTCGACTTATATTCAAACGTTGTCTGTCAGTAGAGTCAATCACCATGATGATGAACTAATGGGAATATAAACAAAATTGTTAGTACTAATGTTTATTAATATTTATCAAAGTATACTGTCAATGTTGTTTGTATGCTGTCTATTGTAATAACATAGCTGTGAACCAACTAAAATTACAAAAATATTACTGTGAAGATCACATTCTGTACTCGGCTAAGTTAGTTTTTAAAACACATTTACTCTAGATTTTTATATTCAAAGCTACTTCTGCTGGCAGTACATATTCACTTTGCATAATATGACATGATATGGTATACTATGAGCTTTACAAGTTAATAAGTCGCTTCTGCTAGAAAATACTTTACCAATATGTTTTTGCAAAGTACAAAGTACTCTTTTAGTTTCTACAAAATAAATAAATTCATAAGTTCTTGACCTGTTTTCAAACAAATGACCTTCTTTTAGTCTGTGCAGAATGTTGAAATACAAATAAGGAAAACTAAGAAAACAATATTGTTATTAGGTATGAGGTAAATGAGTATTTACCTCACTATTTGTATAGTAAGTGTTCCAAGCTGATCTTAAGCTCTGTTGTCCTCCAAGGTCCCACATGACGAATCTCAAGTTCCGCCATACTACTTCTTCTACATTAGAACCAATTGTAGGTCTTGTATGTACTGCTTCTCCTAGTAACAGCTGGTACAAGATTGTAGTCTTGCCAGCATTATCTAGACCTACCAAAACTAGCTTGTGTTCTGCAATATAATCAAATATAATGAATAAGAGGTAGCCACGACAGTAAATGAGTTTATCTTATCAAAAAATCACCACACATAATATCTTCGCAGCAAAGACGTTTTATTTACTTTTACTTTAGATACATACCTTCATTACCGAAGAGACTCCATATTCGGGAAATTAGTAAGCCCATTTTACAGGAAATAAATTTAATTATGAACGACTGGAATTCTGTCTACTTATTCCGCTTCTTCATAACAATGTAACATCCTTTCCCAGGGCAGAAAAAATAAAAGCTTTTAATTAATTATTAAGACAAGTAATCATTACTTTTGATAATGTCCACTTATTCCAACTACTAAGAACATGTAATTACACATGCTGAGTCAAAAATATGTTACAAAATATGCCACGAAATTTCATTTTACGTTAAGAATTTACAGTACGATAGGTACGAGCGAGAAGCGAGCGCCGTGAAGGAGGTCAGTCAGCCAGCAGCAAGTTGGTTGGTTGATCAATCAATATAATCGGTGGTTGGTTGAATGGTTGACATTTATTCAACAGTGTGACCGTTTTATTGTTTACGATTATACCATTTTAACTATTTTCGTACAGCAATGTTTGTATTCGTGGTAAATTCGTGTGCGTGTGGACGGAGTGAGCCAGCAAAATTTTTGCCTGGAAATATGCCTAACTTTTAGTGCAAGTTCTAAAACAATTGTGAAACTAAATATTTTAATTTGTGAAAAGATAGAACAAAAGATATGGCATTAAACATCGGCTCACTCAGTTGAGCAAGCTACCTATGAAAATTAGAGAAAGTATTAATTATTCATATAATATTTATATACCAGGATTTAGTGAAACTTTTGCTAAGTAAATCCTGAAAATTTCAGATC
Organism: Anarsia innoxiella; assembly: GCA_947563765.1. Lineage (NCBI taxonomy): Eukaryota > Metazoa > Arthropoda > Insecta > Lepidoptera > Gelechiidae > Anarsia > Anarsia innoxiella. The sequence goes on from OX387390.1 coordinate 9,057,661, forward strand.
GCCTGGTAACGTAATAAAGTTTTCACAAATGATTTCTTCGGCTCACTCCGTCGAAACGTTTTTTCAACCCCTATTTCTGAGGAAAATACTGAAAATTGAAACTGCTATGTAATTGTGAAAGTAAGCTAAGATAATATGAGAATTTGTGAAACACAAAACAAACCACTAACGCGGCAGGTTTTTGTATAATCATTGGTTTCATCGGCTCACTCCGTTGAAACGTTTTTCGTAAGTTAAAAATGTCAATATCTTAAGATTTCTAGCACTAAAGAAACTAAAAACTGTCTTAACTTTTAGTGAAAACTTTTCACTAAATATCCACCATACTAATGTTTTATATTCCATATGTCTGGTTTAAAAGATATTCAATTGTGTTTATTCTGCATACAAACTTCAGTTTAGGGTGACCACACTGTTTTATAAAAATTGAGGACATTTTTTAAGAAAACAAGTTTGTTTACTTAATCAGCCTTCTTTATTGAACTAGGTAATTCTTTATTAAACTATAATACCGAGCATGATATAGACTTACATTGACAAACAATGTAATAATAAAATATTATAAGTAGGTAGGTACCATGTAATTTTCTCTCGCTATATCCTTAACTGTGTATCGAATTTTCTAGCAGCCTGAAAAGCGTTTTAGCAATTAAAGCAATTAAAATATACTTAAAAAATACATTTTAATTACTTTGAATTCATTCCCGAGTCCCGGCACTATGAAATGTCAACGGCATGGTCACCCTAAACTGAAGTTTGTATGCAGAATAAACACAATTGAATATCTTTTAAACCAGACATATGGAATATAAAACATTAGTATGGTGGATATTTAGTGAAAAGTTTTCACTAAAAGTTAAGACAGTTTTTAGTTTCTTTAGTGCTAGAAATCTTAAGATATTGACATTTTTAACTTACGAAAAACGTTTCAACGGAGTGAGCCGATGAAACCAATGATTATACAAAAACCTGCCGCGTTAGTGGTTTGTTTTGTGTTTCACAAATTCTCATATTATCTTAGCTTACTTTCACAATTACATAGCAGTTTCAATTTTCAGTATTTTCGTCAGAAATAGGGGTTGAAAAACGTTTCGACGGAGTGAGCCGAAGAAATAATTTGTGAAAACTTTATTACGTTACCAGGCGATCTAAAATTTTCAGGATTTACTTAGCAAAAGTTTCACTAAATCCTGGTATATAAATATTATATGAATAATTAATACTTTCTCTAATTTTCATAGGTAGCTTGCTCAACTGAGTGAGCCGATGTTTAATGCCATATCTTTTGTTCTATCTTTTCACAAATTAAAATATTTAGTTTCACAATTGTTTTAGAACTTGCACTAAAAGTTAGGCATATTTCCAGGCAAAAATTTTGCTGGCTCACTCCGTCCACACGCACACGGTAAATTCAAAGCCGTACAATCATCGTACAATGTTTTAGTTTTTTTTTTTTTGATGACGATGATGCGATCCAATAAATTTATCTTTTTCTTTATTTCGTGAACTCATCAAGGAAGCGTGCTTTTGCAAAATCACGAAAATATGGAAACACTTGGGAAACGAGTGGGAAACACCTTCAATTTTTTTTAGTGTGACCATTTGTCGCAGTTTTCTGCTATATTATGCCATTCGATAGAAATTTGTGTTCTATAGCCTTACGAACTCAAATTATAGGGCAGGACGAGCTCTCGAGTAACAAGGGCACATGACTTAAGTGTGTAGGTAATAAATACCTATTAATTAAGCAAAATAGGCTCAAAAACATTTTATAACTTTAAAATTACTTACATATAAACATAATATTACCTAATACAACTCTTTAGCTATTTGAAAATAACGTTAAATTCTGTATTTTCGTAGGAAATAATAACATAATACTATAATATTGTCCGTGCGCTATCTTAAAAAAATAATTGAAGTATGTAGCTTAATCTACTCAGAAATTGGCAAGAGTAGGTGTATGCTTTGTTATTTTTTTATGCCACTCGCACTTTACATAAACTTTATGTTAGGTACTCATAGGTAAGTACAAAGGTAGGTAGGTACTTATTTCAAGTAGGTTCAACAATATTTTAATTTAAATAATGTGTACAGTTTTACATTCTGGCCCAGCTTTGTAGTACCTAAGTAGGACTGAAGTTGTAAGATCCCATACGGATGCGGGAAAGGGTTTTGCTCAGCAGTGGGATCATAATAAGCTAACCACTGACAAAAATATTTATGCAGCTCCATGGTTCCATACCAAGCGGACCCCGCCTATCGAACATAATCAATTCAAGGCATTCCTATGCATAATGCATGTTTAAAAAATGTAAGTAACCATTATTTATTGAAAATGAACTCGAAGCGTTGTTATTTCCATCGGAGCAAGCTTCATTTGATTGTAGTTCGAGATTGGCACTCCTTTGTCTGTTCCAGGTAAATTAGTTAAGTATACTGACTTTACATTGTGTAATATTTTATCTACGGAAAATATGTGATCGCTGTTACAATGGATTTGCACGTCGTAATCAATGTAACATGAAACAATTTGTTTATGTAATATCATCAAAGCTGTAGTTGGCGGAGCTCCTTTGTTTAAAACAGCTCTGTAGTTTATCAACGTTGTATCACATGGGAATGAAGTTTTTACTAACGGCAAAAAAGTGTAATAGCAGAGGTCAGTTTTGTCTTTTTCGATTATAAAAACATCTAGGTGGTAATTGAGAGACTCGGCCAAGTGAATAGCGGACAAACTGGGCACCTGAAGATGAGTGTTACGAGAAATGTGATAATCTGATTCCTTAATAAAATTTTCTAAAAGAATTAAATGTCTTTGACAAGTGGCGCTACTATCAGACAGTCCTTCGTTAGTTCCTCTGCCGTCATTAAAGAGTACCCTTCTGTCGAGCATTAGCAGCAGTTGCCCTTCTTGTAAAGCAGTAACGCCTTGCGCGTGATCAGTTAGAACAGTAAGGCGACTTTTATGGTCTTGAATATAACTCATAGTTGTCATAGGGTACATGTTTGATTCTATACGTCTGCTTATATTTAGAATTCTACTTGTACATTGAAAGCCATTATTATCTGTGAATATTTGTGGAGGGTTTCCATTAGATATATCGGTTTGTATCGACATGAAAAGTTCGATTTCTCTATTTTTAGGTGATACTTCATAATCCACTCTACTTTCAACGTAAATGGCGCTCGACAATGGGCTGTTCAATAAATTGTATATTTTTACTGTACTCCGTAAAAGCCGTCCGAAGACTGTTGTCAGTTCCGTAGTAACCTGCCCTGATATTATCAGAAGTACCTTGGATTTAATACCAATTCGATAAGGCCTCAATATGTCTCGAAGTGGCTTAGACACGTTCGTGTTGAAAAGGAACATTCCTGAATTAATATCGGAACTTTTAAAAGCTCCGTAATCCATCATGACTGTCTTTTGTAAACCACTTACTTTTTCAACTACAGTTTTGAGGAAACCCGTATGTTCATCAAAAATAAGTCTGTGTTTGTAACTCTCTAATTGGATGTCTCCTGCTTCTATAGGTTGCACATTAAAAGGAAATCCAGATCCGAATCCAGGTATATTTTCAGTTATACATGCTGTGCAGTAAACGGTTGCCGCGTTTTGAGAGCCATCATAGGTTTCTTTGATTCTATATAATTCCAGCGTTACTGGAGGAATCACTATCGCAAATGTAATTTTATAGAAGCGCCTCGATATTCTAATAAAGTTATCAGAGTTATACTTCCAAATGGGATTTATTTGGATCGTTACTTCCTTTTTGTTATGATCAATAATTCTTATATTAGGATTTCGAACAATCAATTCCACAATCTCTGTTCTCTCGTGACATAATGAATTAAAGACATATACTTGATCTCCCGGGGACACAGATCTGAATATAGAGATAAATTCTCCATCTCTGTATACATATTTTTGGATATATGGCGTTTTAATGCTTAACTCCGGTTTAACACTAAGAGTACTAGCCACTAACTCTTGTATGTACCAACAGTTTTTGACTGTATCTAATATTTGTCGATAGACGTACTTAACAGAATTAGCTGTGAGGGTGCCGCTGACTACATTTCGGTCTTGGAGACGAGCCACTACTTCCCTAGCCTGGGTTAGGATATCAAACACACTGGTGTTAAATCCTTGAAGCCCGTTAAAACTCAGGGCGAAGGAAAATAATATTTCCGTACTTCGTAGAGTGGCTTGGAGTCGTCTCAATAAAATTTTGAATAAAGGCCTGGAAGTAAAGAACCCTGTCCAATAAGCGGGCCTTCCGTTATTCAAATCTGCAAAACTAAGGAAGTCGCCCTTTAAAGTAGGATAATACTTATTTTTCTGAACAATTGTATCAAAATAATCCTTAACTGTTCCAAATTCTACAGTAGCTTTGTAAATATGGCTATTGGTATTTATATAGTCAGCTAGTTTTTGATAATTATTGTATTGGTAATCAAATTCCGCTTGCATTTCATAGTGGTAGGGTCCGCCTAAAGGAGCCATTATGACGTTGTGGGGTGTAACTGTACCTGTCTTAGAATATTGCTCAAGAAGTAATTCAGATTTATCTTTAATTTTATGTGGAGAGAACTCTGAAAATTGGTTATTTTTAAAGAAATTAAAATCGTTAAGACAGATTGCTTGATTTGGGCCACAAGCCTTAAATCCAGCTGAATTGAACTGCATATAATGTGTAAGGACGGAGTGTTTCGGATAACGATCTTCTCCTAGTTTTCCAAGAATCGAATTAAGATTTGAAAAGGCATATCCTTCACTGTCCCAGTCTTGGATCCATACAAAATCACTATATTGGTATTCAGCCAAATATTCCTCCCATGAATAGTGGAGATTCGTGAGCACCAGGTTCGTTATTCCACAAAGTGATAAAAGGTAACTCATGGTTGGGCTGTGCGTTACGGAGTTGGTCAACCATGCTACGTTGGGGGAGTAGTTCAAGTTATTTTTGAGCCATTGATGACCTGTGCGACAACAGTACAAATATAAACATATATAATGTTGTTTCTCCCATAAAAGCTAGTAAGTATTTATGATTAGTCGAAACTATGTACCTTCAACAAGTTGATGTACCATGCCAAAAATATGTGCAGTAGCCTCATCGGTCTCTACCCACCCTCCAGTAGTGATTTCGATACGACCTTGCTTTAATAGATGTCTGAAAGCCTAGATTTAAAAACATGTTTTTTTACCATACTGTAATTTGATTAACAAATAAAAAGGTAAGTATATTATGCTCACCGATTGGCTTTTAGATGTTGTCAATTTCCACCACTGACTTAAATGAGATACTTCGTTCCAACTAAAGGTGAGATTATTGTAAAATTGAAGTTTTTTGACTATGTTTGATATTATTTTATGGACAGTATCATTGTGGTACCGTTCGAAAGATCTTTTCCATATGCTGTCTACGTGCGTACGAGGTATCAGTATAACCTACGAATAAAGGAAAGACAAGTAGGTATAATATATTAAGCACAAATGTGGGCAGGAAGCACGCAGGAACTGACTCGTTCAGTCTAGAAGCTAGTGTTTGGTACCTCCTAAGTCATTATATAGCCTTTTAACATAATAAAAATAATAGTGAAGTTACTGTTAAAGCTATTTTAATATAATATTGACTAAGAGAATCAGAAAAATAGCACATACCTTTAAAGAGGGCCACTTAGCATTACGCATTAACGTTTCGTAGCGACTATCAAAAATACGATTCCAATAGTGTTTCTTTGTCACCCAGGAAGGCTGAGAAAGGACGACATTAGTTAACATTAATTTTGATAGGTAAGAATTTTATAATCACTTGTTAATTGATTATGTTCATCAAAATTTCTTCAGAAGGTCCTTACCTCTATGTCGAGGTCATTAAATTTTTCTTGAGCGTCGATGTTAGCTTTTGCTTTTGGAATCAGCGTGCAAGTATATAGATTTTTTGTCAAATTGTAGGTGTACGTTATATCTGTCACATCGACTGGTTTTCCCTGTATGAGGAAATCCACTCTGTCTGTATCAATATCAGAGCTGAAATCCAGTCCTCGGGAACTAGTTGGTCTCGCCGGTTTAACGTTTAATTCGTTGTTTGCAATGAAAATCCCCTGGACTAGAGAACTCGTGGTGTTCTCCTTAAATACAGGCGTTGGTATAATTATAGAATCCTTAATTTCAGGTTGTTCGACAGCAGCTGTACGTACTTCCTTAGGAGAAAAGAATTTATTCGTCTGAGGGGGTATTTCATAATAAGTGTCTATTGAAATTTCTTCCGAATATGTTTTATTGGAAATGTCTTGCATATTTCGATCGGGAAAGAGTACACCTTCTGTACTGGTCGGCATCGTCGATGTCTGATTGTACATCGTATTCCTAGTTAGTCTCAACTCATTAGGTAACATATTTTCACTTTTACTGTTTTTTATTTTGGAGAAAGCAGATTTTCCAAAGTTGCTGCTTTCAATTAATGAAACTCTTGTCGATATTTTGGGTCGTTGCATTTTGTGGAGTTTTGTTTTTGCTTGAGTAATACTTGAGAACATCAATTCATCGCTAGGTTCAAGAGATATATTCCTCCATCCATTCTTATTTCCTCCGGAAGTATCACTAAATGGCCTTTGTACCATTTTAGATTGATTCCGAACAATTTTTCGCAACGCTGTAAAACCGCAAAAGCAAAGCTAAGTACGTAGGTGCTTAAGAAGAAAAACACTCTACAAACACGTTCATAATATTTAATTATGAGATGTAAACCTTAAATTATATTAAAAAGTATTTATACAGATATAAACAAGTATAAAGAAACAATAGGCTTACTTTTTTCATAGCAAGTGACTTTGAAAATAATAAGTACAAAGATAAAGCAAACACGTATAATACTGACGCTCATGCTTGAAACTAATTAACGAATGGTCATTCTGGCTATTTTCCGACTCTTTGTTTATAAAGTAAATATTCAACAAAGAGTTGTGTTTCCGGATGCTAGCATCGCCATCGTCGTGTCGTCGCCAGCAAGAGTGCGCACTTGTTGATGTTACATTACTTCAAATTCGTGTTTTTTTTCCGGGTAAATGAAGATACATTGTTTACATTATTTATTGATATGATCCACCGTTGTCCTATTTCAATTAAACTACTTACGTTTTAGCCTGTGGTTTTGAAAGGGAAATAACGTATTTTTACCCTGTACCTCTAAGAGTTGGATGGTTGGGATGGGAAAGCCCTTCTCTTCCTAACTAAGTATCTATCGAATAATATGAGTATCTAAATAATTTGCAATCGTTACATGATGATAGTTCTACGTAGGGTACTGTTAAACGCATATTTTATAATGATTATTTAAAAAAACCATCCCAGTGCGAGTCATTCACTATGTTAATATGTAATATTACGTTTGTTATATGGGACCCCCCCCCCCATAAAAATAATTATTACCTACAACAAATACTCAATTAGAAGCTCAAATTAAAATCATTTGATGTATTAACATAATTTGTGACGATTCACGAGATAAAGCCTGGTGACAGAAGGAAGGAAAGTCAGACTTTTGGGTATGGAACCCTAAAAAGAGAAAGTAACTTAAAAATTATCCTTCCTTTGTTATTATGAAAGTGCGAAAATTAGTACATTTAGGTGTAATTTAGTTAACAAACTCTTTGAGACATCTTCTGAGATTAATTTCGGTACACATTCGGTACAGCTTTGGTACAGTTGTACCAAGCACTGGTTACCCGCATGCGCAATGAGTATGTCGCCGGTCCGACAAAAAGGTGCTACCAAAGAAGGGTGGTTAAAAGGGCGGCGCCACTGTATTGATCCATTTCTCCCTCCGAGCCACCCACCCTCGGTCAGCTTCCACGCAAAGTCGCCGAGCACCGGTCTACGGTAACAACTGGCTCACTATTTGTATTGATGAATATCATGTGCCAGTGTTAGTATCCTAGTTCTGGACAACAGAACTGTAACAATGGTGAGTAGAATAACGAGCTCAATTATCCTTTACTATAGTCATTACCTGGTTACCTTTATGTGTACAATACTTAGGCGCTGGGGTGAGTTACTACTGAGTGCTATTTATTGAAATGTTTCAATTTTGATTTGATTTTTTGTCACTTAGACATATTTGCTTCGTTGAATAATTGAGTGATAGCGAACTGATAAATGTGATAAGTAATTAATTCAGAAGTAAACCAAAATGCAAGATATCTAAAAATTCAAGTTGTACTTAGACAACACCCCTAACTCCATCCATAGTTCTGTATGTAAACAAACATATCTACCTACATTCTCCCCGGCAAAAATTGCATACATTGAAGGAAAATTTGATCTGAGTAGTTAATAAATATCTTAACTCTTTCTCCTAATTTACAGGATAATAGTGTAATGTCTTCGTCGGGCCTATTGGAATGGGAATTTTCGCTGCCTGCAGATCAAATAATTTCACATGGCTGGTATCACGGGGCCCTGAGTCGTACTGGAGCTGAAAATCTTCTTCAGCAAGATAGAGAATTTCTAGTGAGGGATTCGTCTTCCCAGCCTGATAATTATGTTCTCAGTTGCCGCTCTAATGGACAACATCTTCATTTTGTTATACAAAGGGTATAGCTTTTTAAAAGTTGTGTAATGTAAACAATATCGTGTTTAAAATTGATTGAAAACGATTAAAACTTGATTAATTTGTTTTCAGATCGTGGTTCACCCTGACACAGTTTATGAAAGGTACCAATATCAATTCGAAGACGAGGCCTACGACACTGTTGCCGATTTAATTACTTCTTATGTGGGGTCAGGAAAACCAATATCAGCCGCTTCAGGCGCTAGGATTCAGTATCCTGCCAATCGCGTGATCCCATTAACCAATTACGTGCCAAGTGACGATGCGAATACAGTGACATCGCCTATAGGGGATGGCTCTAGTTACGGCAACCCCTATAGTCTATACAGCCATTTCGCAGCTAAACCAGGATTACAAATGCGTGTGCCTTTTAAGAAACAGCGATCACACTCCCTCACCCCGATTGATATAGGTCAGCATGCCAACCACAGTAAAAGTGCAAGTGCCGATGGAGTGATACAAAGCCAAACTTGCAAACTCATGAAGACCTTTACCAGCGATTCAAACTCTAATCCAAGGACGTGGGACGCAAACCTTCCGACGAGTCCACCGGCGAAACCAGCCAGATACGAGGGACCCAAGGCCGAGGACCGGCGATTAGAATTGCAAAGGTTATATCATGTATCAGGGTCTGATTCTGGAAATGGCTCCGGAGATTCCACCCAAAGTTCAGCTCATAGTGACCCTAACAAGTCGAGAATCGATTCAGACTACAATTTGGTGACCCCGACTATTAAGCAGCAGTTTGACTATGATCTAACAGAGGCGAGACTATTACAAGCAGAAAATTTAGACTTTTGCGTTGAATCGAGAATAAATGTTGACAAGTTCAATTCTCAAATAATACCAAAAGGAATGACCAAGCCCCTGGAGTCTGAGACTCTTCATACAATTAAGCTTCTCTTACGTACATCAGGTCCACGCATACTGGCCAATCATATGACCAAAGTGGATTTACATTTCTTATTAGACGACGCAATACAGATTGAAGGATTAGAGAAGATGGCATCGGGTTTGGAGTTATGCTTCCTTCCGCAAGGTCGTTCTTTACGACTGGATGTTATTGAAAGGTAATATTCGTGTTTACGTACGTACATGGCAAAATACGTATGATCTAATTTTGTTTTGATTTTCAGGATTGAAACATTTCGACTATTGGTAGCAGTAACTATATTAACTTGTCAAACGGATAGACAGCGGGCCGACACTATTAACGACTGGATACTATTAGCAGTAGAAACTAAAACGGCTCTAGGTAACTTGTATGGATTTTCAGCCATCATGTTTGGCCTGTGTATGCCACAGGTGAGTGAATTTCAGTTCTTCCTTATTCCGTTTTCTTTAAACATCACGTAATTAATTGTTTGTTTGTTGGAACAGGTGGAGTGTCTTGAAAATACTTGGAATATATTACGGCGTGTTTACACCGATAATGCCTTTATGTTTGAAGCGAAACTGCGTCCCTGCTTCAAGAGCATGAATGATGGAACGAATCCCCTCCCTCCAAACACAACGACTCCTTATGTTTTGCCGCCTGTGTTATGCTTCCACGTTTTTGGTAATTATTTTGCATTGTCGATTTTTATGTATATTTTATCAGATTTCATATAAGTATTATAGAAACCGGCATTTATATGATTGTAGATGGCGAAGGGGGCAGTTTGATGCAGCCAGATGACAGTTTTCCATCGAGTCTCTTTAATACTCTGGACTTCGATTTTAATGCTACCTCCGCGCACCTTGAGGCAGCGAGACACTTTTCTGAGCAAGTAGAAATGTTTAAGCGCAACGCAAGAACTGTTATCCAAGAAATGTCTTCCTTAGGACCCACGTTGGACCCTACTCTTTTGGAGTTATTCCGGACAGAATTTCATATAAATTTCCTATGGGGCGAAAGAGGAGCAATGACGACCCCAAACCAAAGATTCGCTCGATTAACAGATATTTTAACGACAATGTCTACCAAACTTGCTAGCCAGACTCAAGAAACTGACGACGCTGTGTGAATTAATGACAACTTTCGTTTGCGAATGTAATTAGACTGTCCAATGTAATGCAATGTCGTCACTGTTGCAATTATAATTCCTTATAAGATTGTTTTGTAATTTTTTACTAATTAATAATCTAGTCATAGATATAAAAAGTGTGTAAGTATGTACGAGTATTATTTTATTTAATCTTCCGTTTTTGTCTGTCTGTCATAAAACTATATGTTATAATATAATAAATATCGAATGTTTTTTGCCTAATAAGTATAAAATAAAATATGCCTCAACAATTATTTATTTCGGGAGATGATGAAATAATACTTAACCCTTGTACAATATAGGTACCTATGTACTAAGTAGTTTATAAAATCATATTAAACTATGTATACTAAAGTTAATTGAACTGTAGGTTTATTCAGAATGAGTTCAGTAGTGGTTTACAGATCGAAAAAGAATAAAATAAGTTCTCTAATCGACCTGAGGACTTGTCAAATCTTTACAGCACGCGGTTTTTGAACAAGTTTTTTTTTAAAGTGATGTTCGGCGTAATAAAACTAATTTATTTTTATTAAAGTATCCACCAACAACAACCACAAAATTGCTTTAAATTAAAATCTTCAATGAATGATACAAACATTCATCCACGTATGTATGCTAAGAGTGAATAAATATAAAATTATGATTAAAAACTTGTTTCTTTCTTTAAACGACTTTAAAAAAGGAGTTTCTCATTAAATATCCTTATGACTACAAGACAACGAAGAAAAAGAACCTGAGAAATGAACCAACGTGAATGAGGGTTTGGTTTTAACTATAACATAAGGTCAGAGTTAAACTGAGACGGTGGCGCGGGCGTAATTACGACAAATACGACTCTATTCCTAAGACTTTTCTTGACAAAACAGTTCCGCCACGCGTCTCCGCCACGCCACTTCAGTGTAACTTGGGCCTTATGTAATAGTAACAACCTTTTTATTCAAAACCTTTTTCACGTTGGTTCATTTCACAGGTTCTTTTTCTTCGTGGGATTGTTGTCTGTAAACAATAAGTAACTATAATTATGTGTTGAAATTAAGTAGGTAAGTAGATTTTGATTAAAAGAAGTATAATAAAATTTTACTTATATTTATTAAAAAACATAAAAATACGTACAGAAAGTCAATTCAAGTATTATATCTTTTAAAACCTTTAAGTATACATAATTTTAAATAGGTAGTCTTGTATAATATGAATGTACCTGCAATTAAACTAATAAAATGCTTAATAAATATAATAAAATAAATATTGTTGAAACAAATGTGAAAGGAAGTTGATGATAACATTACCACGACGAATAAAGAGCCTTACTTAACCAATCCTAAAATATACTTAAGTAATATAAAAATGTAATATACTTAATGAAGTTGACACTTAGCAACTGTTACCAAACACAAAGTATGTTTCACAATATTTAGACCCAATCCCGAAGACATACATAATATAACGCGATCTAAACCCAGCTGCCGAGACCTCCTGCTTCTACACCAACTTTAATATGAAAATAGGTTACAAAAGCAGAAAGACTCTCTAGGTAAATATACATATCATATATATTTCCAAACTTAATGTTTTACAAATAAGACAAGCATGCGTTAAGTGCGCTTGTTAGTCTAAGTTTCTCGTATTTTTGCTTTAGTTTCTAATGCAAATGCGTAGACTAAGTTAGTGGGCAGCACACGGTGTACTGAATTTATATCACCTTTGATTTGATCTTATTCTCTTCCAACATATCATAAGGTAACCTGTTTGACAAATATACGAATAACCCATTAATTGTTTAAAATATTTGACACTGATCCAAACATAAAACATTCGGTCTGGTGTTAACTTTCAAAGCCTTTTTGAAATTTTTTTTGCCGGTATTATCAACATTTCGAGAATTCAACATTAGGTTCCGAAATGTATTTTCCCAGTGACCGTAAAAGAGTCGTTTATGAAACCGCTTATTCTATTATTCTCAAACTTTTACCTTTATAGTGTTCAATGGTGCAGTATAACGTCGGCATCAGAATTTGAGAGATTTCGCCACGAGTGCTACAGTAGCTTGAGTTTTGTCGCCGTTGAAACGTCGTAGCTCCACGATGGCCTGCGACATAATTCATATAAAGTTACTTCATGTTATTGATAATAAATAAATGGAAGTGCTAAACAGAATGCTCAGTGTCTAGTACTTTAACAGTCTCTTCCACACTACTTTAGGCATATAATACCTACGAATTATATGACAAACCCAGAAAATCAAGATATGACTATACCTGTTCTCTTGTGAATCCCAAAGCTACAATTTCTTCAACTTCAGTCTCGCCGAAGGAATCAGTCGATAAAATTGTCTGACTTGGATCGCCAAGTCCTGTAACAATGTTTTATTTTCATGAAGAAGTTTTCATTTCAAGACATAATATTTTTATTATAATAAACCAAAAAGAAAGTACCTTAATACAATAAAAAGTTTTAAGTAGAATCTTACCAATTCTCTGATTTCCAATTTGAGAGCTCGACGTTTGAGCACCCGACGATGAAGTCGATCGGTTTCCAGCCGCTTCTAATGGAGAAAATAGTATTAAAAATAAATTTCTATAATATGATACCAATCATTCAAACAGTTGTAATGCACGTACTTACATAACATTATCAAAAATGCATTGAGTATGTCTTAAAATATTAGTCATCCATGGCAGAAACAAATAGTTTGACAGACAATATTTTTAAAAGCCAAATCCTTAAAGCTGTTAGTAAGCAAAAATAAATGTAAAATGTTATAATTAAATAACTGTTATGTAAAAAATTAAAAAAATATATAATGGAAGCATAAATTATGAACATTAAACATTAAATATATTTATAACTCAAATCAATAGAAATATCTCAAAAATTATTTTGTTTAACGATTTTTATTACTTTACAAAAGGAGTTATTTATTTTTGTTTTTCTTCATACACTTATTTACAACTATTAAGGTAGGTAGATATAAAATTTATTGTATCAACAATCATTTCTTTTTTCCGCGCCCACCTTGCTTTGATTTCTCTAAGGCTTCTTTGACTTGTTGTGCCTCATGGTCCCTTATAGATTGATTGACAATTTCATCTTCTGAAGAGCCAGACAATCTAGCACATTCTGGCAGTTCAGATTCTGGTAAGAACGCTGTCTCGGTTCCCGTTGTACCAATTCGTAGTACGTTTCGTTTTAGATCGATATTGCACTGGAATAATAAAGAAGAGATCTTTAATATTGAAAATTTTTATAAACAAACATGAGACTATTGTTGGCAAATTATGAATAAGAAAATACCTGATGTCTCTTTAGCATGTCCAGACCCAGCAACATATCCATAGGTTGTTCCTCCAACACAGAAAAGGAAGTTGTTAAGAAGTCCTTTTCAATTCTCATTTGGACCATGTGGATACGTCCTATAATTCTCTGAACACCCACTCCTTTAGCTATGCCTGCCCACCTAAAAAGTAAAACAATGTACTTATAGTTAAGTGCAGTGAATCCTTTAAATGAGTAATGAATGTACCTACATAAATTAAAATTAATAATTATATTTTATTTTCGTCAGTAAACTTTTTTTAATTTTCAGAGATTCATAGTTTTGCTTACCTGGTGTCTACAAGCCGCATAATATTACATCTCTCAGCACAAGCTGCAGACATTATGGTAGTCTGGGCTCCAGAATCTATAAATGCTTTTACAGGGAATCTGAAAATAGTTATAAGACAAATAGGCCAATTTTGAAACTGTTAATAAACATGTACTTGATGAAAGGAAGTGTTATAAAATTATTGTCTAAAAGAAAAATGTTAACTCACCCATTAACATGGCAATTAATATACAACATCACTACAGTGCCAAAGGTCTCTGGGTTATATTCCATGGCTGCCTCCATATTTGCTTCAATATTTTTTTGCCTTATTTCTTCTGCAATCATTCTCTGTGCTTCCGTATCAAATGGATCTGAATTCATCATTCTGTAAAGACATTTCTTTTAAAGAGAGCAACAGTCATTCACTAGGAGAATTGCAGTTCGTGAAAACATAAAGACTGGAAATGCAATCTCATTAAAAAGGTATCACATTTAATAAAATACAAACCTTATTCTTTGTTGTTGTCTTTCAGTCCTAGCAGTTATTTGTTCACGGAGCACAGATGCAAAGGTATCTAGGGAACAATAGCAATATTAAATAAACTCTAAAGTAAAATATTTTTGAGACAGTGTCTCATATAATATAAAGTAAAAGAGTTTTGTAATCACACTTGTCTGAACTTGGAATCAACTTGATTCCAAGTTCAGGTCAAGATACTGACCAAGGTTGCCACTGAGCAGGGCATCTGCTAAACGAGGGTTGTTTTGCTTCAGTAATGCGAGCTGGTCAGGGTTGGCAAGAAACATTTCTCTGATGATACGTGGATCCTCTTCTGCAGGTGGGTTTCTAGCAGCCATTGACGTACTGGGCCCAGTTGGAACTTGGATGTTACTAAAATCTAGGCTAGCCAAACCTGATGGAAGAGCTGCGAAGCAGAATTTCAATTTTTATACAAAAAAATCATGAACGCTGTTTGTATACGTACAGTATTTTTAATGATTTTCAAATTATATTTTTATACCAAAGAACTTAAATATCAAAATGACATGACATGACATATCCATTTTTTGTCATAATATTAGATTTTGCCAGCCAGTCTTTATTTATTTTGCATTGTCACAAAATGACAGCACAATGACAAAGCAGTTAAGTATCGCAAACAGAGCACAGTAGATAGGATGTAAACAAATAATACCTTGGTTAGCATCAGTAAGGTGAAGATTGGAACCAGACTGCACCATATGGATGAGCACAATAACATCGCCATCCCGTACTCCGTGCGCTTTCAAAGACTTCTTGTCGTCAAGCAGTGGCTTTCCATTGAAGTTCAAAGTGATTTCTTTTGCAGGAAAACCCGATTCAATTTCACAAAATGCCTTGAAATTCTCCAATTCCAGGTCCTCTGATATTTGCAGGACGAATATATCATCGTTAAGTGTAGTCACTGTTACTTTCATGGTGAAATTTTGGTGATGTGCCGACCCAAATAAACTGTGTTTGCTCAGACCAGTTGCACTGCAGTGGTAAATTTATTTTAAGAAATGACTGTCCAAAACATTTTACAGCACAAACATTGTGGATGTGTACCTACTGCATGTAGAAATTGAAATTATTGCATGGACGGACGACACACACATAGAAACGAACAAATAAAAGGGTTGAACAGTGTAATCACGGTTGATGCTGTACGGTGCCCGACTATACGTCAATGTAGATACGTAAATTATTCAGAGATGAGAAAAGAAACCAACCGAACCGGCCGTCATAGGAACGGAAAAGAAAATCCACTATAGTCAAGCAAGGAGGTTTTAACCGGACTCTGTATTCCGATGATCGCAAATGACGAAATAACGAATCGATTCGATTCGTCCCGAATACTCCCCGTCTGAATAAATTGACTGATGGATAGATTGCCGCCGCGCCGCGCGATTGAGTCGTCGTCGTCGTCGCCCGTCGCGTCGTCGTCGTCGTCGTTTGAACGAATAATTTTGGTCTGGGATCTAAGAATTTTGAGACTATCTGAAGGTGCGCGATGGATGGATTTCGTAAGTAAATAAAACCGATCCAATTTTTTTCTATTATTATATTTTATACAGATTACAGATTTAAGTTAGAATTTTATATACACGATAAAAAATTGATAAATTTTGTCACCACAACCCTATTTTTGCTAGGCTTATTTATAAAATTTAAAGTTTATAGAAAGATCATAGAAAAACTTAATGACAAGAGACATGGTCTTATATTTTTAACACAATTGAATCCTCAAGTATTAATTGATATCTATGTCCCAAGTTATTTATCTTGAATAAAATTTAAAGAAAGGAGGTGTGTAACGGCTTAAATATTTGATGAGCTAGGCTCAAAAAGAAAAGGACAGACAGATAACAGACGACTTGACTCGATTCCAATCGGTATATCAATGCAATCGAGAAGATGCAATCGGTCAAGACGAGAATTTTTCGATACGATTGAGTCGGTCGATCGAGCGAGCGAGCACAAGTCGAGTTGGTTGAGTTGGTTGGTTGAGCGAGTCGTCGTCGTCGGCGCGCGCGAGTCGAGTCTGTGGTCGAGTCGAGCTCGAGGTTCTTTGTTGTTGGTTGGTGAAGTGCAAGTCTTTTCTGGTTGACATTGAATTATTTATTGTATTGCAATGATTATATTGATTTTCTAAAATACTTCTGTGAAATTCAAAACTCAATTATTGCAGTGTTAGAAGAAAAGGTGATTAACAAAACATAAAAGAGTAGACGAAGAATAATTTCACAATGTGAATACCTACCACTATCGCACCTAGAATGGCAAGTACTTAATCCGTCTCGTACATTGTTCGTACCTATTTCATATTATGATTTAAATAATAGAATCTGATACAAAAACACATCTCCATTGGGTTTAAACTCAACACTAATAGGTAAATGATTCGAAAGTTATCGCAATAGGTACCTACCTACTTGCCTTGCCAACCTCGGTTTGGTATGGTGAAAGTAGTCGTTCATATAGGTATTGACTGCAAAATAAATTTCTATGTTGCATGACATGTTGGCTAGAGCATTGAGACTGGTTTTCTAATAGATATCTTGATAAAACATTAATATTTTAATCTATGTACCTTTGTGTAGTAGATTGCAGGGACACATTAGTAACTAGTCTTCTAAGCTACATGGAAATAGTATGATAAAATTTTGTAGACATAGGTGCCTACTGTATGTCACACATAGGTACACATTTCTTTTTTTTTTGCTATAAATTAGTTAGTAGGTATTTTATTATATCCTAACATCTATTTATCTACTATACATTTTTAAAAACCGCCCTTAACATGACTCTCCGACCAAACATCTTCTATTTGGGATAGTTAAGGATAGAAACATTTTTACTATATCAAATGAAAAGATCTAATAACAAAAGAAATTCAAAGTAAAAATCACATTTAAATAAATGATAAGTTATAGAACATCATATTTGTGATCATAGTAAAAATGCTTAAAGCTCTAAAGAACATAGACTAAATAATTGTAATAGATGCAGCTTAGTAAGAGATAGCCATACCTATCTCCTTAATTCATTGCTCCTAAATATATAGTGATGAATTTTCGAATAATTCTTAGAAGAAACTTTCTATTTCAGAAAAAGTAAGATATAAAAAATGTCTTCAGTAGGACAACTTGTTCCACAAGTGACACGCAGCCCACCAAATATGACCATCAACTTCAATGGGCCCCATATAGAGGGGTCCTTCTGCACTGCCATTGACTTAAATTATGACCCAATAATAAGCATTATTTGTGCTATGTACATTGTATTTGGCATTGTGTATACTCTATTCGGTAAGTATTGATTGATTAAATTACAACACAATCAATTTATTCTTTTATGATTGAAGAATTTGATGAAGTAATTAATATTTTCTTCACAGGATACCGTTGCTTCAAAGCCAGTATGTTTCTTACTGGTTTTACATTTGGGTCAGCAGTTGTTTATTTGATATGCCTCCAAGAGTATTTGTTACCGCCATATGGAAATGTTGGTAAGTACTAAGTATACTACCATATTTCTTGAGTTCTCAGTATTTCCTATGTATATTAAAGAATACACAGTTACTTTTTTAGGAAATGTTAACTTTTAAAGTAGGTATGAATCTTTACTACTAAATTATAAATGGTTATTCTATATATTCAAGACCTACGAGCTTCTTAGTATTATTATTACAATACTAATATTGTTAATTGTAGTTCAAGACTTTAGTTATCAAAAATGGTCAAAATAAAAAATTATTTTTTAAAAAAATTTGTCTCTGCGTTCGTTACAAGAGCAACAGGAAATGGCAGGTAATTTAAGATTTGTGTTTATGCTACAGCGGTGGCGCTGTGTGCGGGGCTACTGTTTGGGCTAATTACCATGCTGATCCAGTATGTCGGACTCTTTATGACTGGATTTCATACGGGACTCCTTCTTGCTATTGGTGGATTGGCGATTTACGATCACTTCCTCGATAATAGACCAAATACGGTAAGTTCACATTAATAGGAATATCACTTATTAAGTAATATTTAATTTACTGAATTTTGGTTTTAATATTTTGTTTTTTGGACATTCTCTTTCTTGCAGTTTGTGTAGGGTACTGGAGGTGCTAGACATTGTGATTCAGATGAATGATTTGTCACGTAATACATGGATTGTGCATTAAACATTTAAGGTGCTCAAATACCTATATAAACCACAGACGCGACTGTTATCTTAAATTAGAATATAGTAGCTCTACAAATTATTAAATGAGTGCAGGCGGTGCAACTGAATAATGCGGACGCGCTAGCAATTTACTAACAGACGATCTCAATTGGCCACTGCATTGTGTGCCAAATGCCCATTTGTCCGTTTCGTAGCACTGTCCAATACTGTCCATACGCACCTGTTGCCACATTCTCGACCATGTTATATTGGTCATTTCTATTAGAAAAGACAAAAACTTGAAACTTCCACTAATTTAATTATTTATCTATGTAGACCTACTGGAACAATGAACATGAGTCATTGAATCACCTAAACAATTTATTTAAACGCAGGTTATTTAAGGAATACATTTATTAATAGAAAAACATATTATATGCGGATGTAGTTTAAGTCAGCGAATGTGATCTTTTATTTAAATAAGTACTTATTTGCTCTTTAAAAAATCTCGCTATCAATGGAATAATTTGTGCGTTATGTCAAAAAAGTTGTACCTACAGTCGCGTTGCGCGAAGGCGTTGTATTACAAAAAAAATGGAATTCAAAATTAGATAGCGTAACACGTGGAACAATAATGTACGCATTTGAAATTCCATGAAATGTGTGGGCTTCGGAAGTATTGATTAAATAAATCACGTATGCCGGGCGTGGGAAGTCCACCGTGAACGTGCCAGCGGACCGTGCGATCTACGGCTCGCTACCTTTAAGCATTCACACTCACATTTATTATAGAGCTCAATTATTGGTACAATGAATCTGTCAGGTTATAGTATGCTATATTATGGGATAAACAATACTAAAAGAAAGTCCGTGCACAGCAATTGAATCAGTTGAGAATTGGTAGTGTTTTTCTGGCTTACCACCTTCCTGCGATTGCAAATTCCTGTGAAGAGTTTTGGAATATAATAACCTTGCCTAGTAGTGGGATCTCTGTGTCTAAAAGATACATCCTCTAACTGACAATTGATGCTGCGCGAATCAAATTGCACTTTGTATCGATGCTTGGTCTATGCGAAAGTCTAAACTTTATGCATCTGTGTAAACGTATGTCTGTATGCTATGCCTGCGACATATTACGCGAGCACATTGTTGTTGTGTTAACTTGTGGACGTCCACTGCTGGAAAAAACCTCACCCAAGGATCTCCACAAAACGCGATTAACTACATTGGAAAAATAGATATTATGTATGAATATATTCGTGCAATTTAGCTCGATCTCAAGCCCAGCAGCAGTAGTATTCAATGAAACTAAGAGGAACTTTATTATACATCTTTACCAAGTGAACAAAACGCTTTAAAACTTATAAATTAGTGAGCATAGTCAAAGCGATAATTTTATTGCTAGTAGCGATTGTTTTCCTGAATGTTTTTATAAGAGCATTGTGAATTATGCATTTTAGCGAATTACCTTTTAGTCACTTGTGTCTTTGCCAGGCTAGCCTAGCTAGACTGGACATCATCCCACTGGTCCCTTCATTGGGATAAATAGTTGCTTTGTTGTTATTTACTATCTGAGTCTCAAAAGAAGTACATCTAAACTTAAATTTTTTAGTAGGTACCTCTATTGTTAAGAGTAGGTAAATATAGATTCTCGATCACGACTAGCAGGAACTACTAGATAGAACGCAAAACGGTAGTAAATTATTATTGGCTAAATACAGTACACACGCATATAGTCTAGTTTATCTAACACATTTTCAATACAGAAACAAAATTGTTTTTTCAGTATTGGCTATGCGTCGTGTCGTTACTGGGTTCCGGAATATTCTTCGCTGTTATAAATCTGTACTGGAAAAAAGGTAGGTATTCCTTTTCACTCTCGCCTTTTAGTGAATTGATACACAAATATATTCGAACAAGATTTTTGTAAAAGTATTGTAATGTTTCAGCATTGACAATCTTCGGTTCGAGTGTTTACGGTGGAGCGGTGATTGCCACCTCGCTGGACTACTTTTTCGAAAGAATGATGATGCTCAAGTGGGTCAGTCTGTTTGAATTAATTTATTTATGACGTACACGTTAGCAATGAAGCATGATTTGGTGCAATTCACAATGTGAAGAGAAATAGCTTGCATGTTACTTTCATAGACTATAATTTCCGTGTCAAACAGTAGGTAAACTACTTGACTAGTACAGTAAACTACTTGACTAGTGCTTACCAAATATCTTGCTGTAGTGTTTGAAGGAGTTCGTATATCTTAAACTTCGTTTTTTTAATGTTTAGCTGTGGGAGCGTGCCAAGCTGGAGCCGGCTGTGGCGCCGCCGTGCCGCCTGTCGTGGTTGACGCTGGCCGCCTGGCCCGCGGCGGCCATCGTCGGCCTCACCGCCCAATGCGCGCTCACTGCTACCGGCATTTATCATGAACAAAGTACGCACGCAATTATACTTGCGACGACAAAATACTTAAATACCATGCGATTGATTGATATACATTTTCTTTTTCTCTTTGCAATGAGACTCTTTTTGTTTTTATAGGTATAACCGCACAAAAGCGACGACTTAAAGCCCAGCAATCCAGACCGATCACACGTGAACAGCGAGCCGAAATGAAGCAACGGAAGTATAGATATCTGTACCAGGTCCGCACTGCGCATGGTGACGTAATATCACAGGTTAGTTATTGTAACATTATTAAGTGAGCTATCAAAGTAAGATCACTTAAATGTAACTTATTTATCGAGAGAAAACCCCACTAGCCTCTCTCCTAAATCCATCCCATATTATGCACAGCTTAATTTAAACTTTGTCTTCTCTCATTAATTGCTACTAACCGTCGAGCCTACATCGTTTAATTTACCACTAAATCAGTAACCAGCTTCGGAGTTTAGCTATTTTCTTTCATCGGATAATCGGATAATGTCCCTTTTATAAAGTCTTCTCGGAGCTCTGGTTTCTCTGATAGAAATAGGTGCTTTTGTAAACAAGTTTTGTTATGATCCCCCACAGTCGTATGTGCAAGCCTTACAGAAGAAGGCGCAGTGCGGCAACTGGAGCGGCAGTGGCAGCGGTGGCGGCGAGTGCAGCACGCTCCAGAGCGACTCGACGCATCTCACCGTGCTGGCGGGCTCCGAGCACGCGCCGCCCACCGACTCCGACGACGATCTCAATCAAATACGTGCCGCGCATTAACGCTGCACAGGTACGTCTCACCTCACCAGCCAAAGGTCAAACGGCTTGATTGTTTACAACTTGATAAATCTATCATCTTCAATAGCTTCCACATAAAGTAGTGCAGTTCCACGCTGCTGTGGTCCCATAGTACACAAGGTTTAATGATAATGTATTACTTCTATTGTTTCAGGTAGCTGCATCATTGGTGAACGACATTTATTAATTGTACGTAGGCAGCTATGACGCAGTATTATAAATACTAGCATAAACAACTATTTCTCGTATTACTACTGAATCGTTATTTTCCTTTTTATAATTGTTATTTTATACAATTCTATTTGCAAGATGCAATGATTCAATTCTATGAACGATGGGGTTCAAGGCCTATTTCTTTGCATTTAATAGTTATGTACGTTTATCTTCTTACCTATAAGGCTGACTGTATTTGATCAGGAAATACGCGGAAAGATCTGCATCTGCATTATAATGTAGATGAACTAATGTAGTGTTAGTATCTGATCATTTACTATTTACATTTGGAGATTTTTTTAAGACAATACTTTTACGTACCTTCGCGCCAATAGTTGTATTTGATCAGTATTTGACACGCTAGATATTTAGTACGACGCGATGGTGCAATCTGAACTTTCCTAGAAAATGTTTGGGCATTCCATTTAATTTATAATATTACGCAATTTAATAATACTAATCACTGCCACTTAAAAATAATGACGGTTTTTATTAAAAATACGATAACATTAAATAAAAAAAATGGCACGACGACGTAGGAGAGGTCAGTGGAATCAATATGATTACAATTATATAAATATTTTTTAATTTTGTGGTAGGCTAGGATTAAGGAGGGTCTTGAACTCCCTACACTATTACATGAACTTACTCAGTTCGGAATTATATGATTCGATTTTACTAGAAAATCTTTTTTGCCGATTAGATGAATTAGACGTCTCGGCGTTAAACGTTTGATAGAAACAATGCAAAAAAACTTTTATTTAGATGTTAGGTTTTGTCGGTTTCGCAGTTAAAGAAGCGGGTGGCTAAGTAGAGTGCTTGCGCACTGGGTTTTCTACGTCAACTTTAAAAAAACCATGTTACTAAAAGTAAGACAACAATATTATTCGACAGTACCTGTTATGACAAAAAGGAAATAAGAAATAACTCTCGTTACACGTGTCAGGTTTGATGGGAGACATACCTGGTTCAGTGCTGTATTTTGTAAAAGCGCGATTATGGTATAATTAGCTATTATTACTTATTATTATAACATTTTGCAATAAGGGATATTTTATAATACTATATTAATCATTCTTGCCAAAATGTTTATTAAAAATGCTTATTCTGTCCATTTTATAATATTATTTAATTGTGAAAGTGAAATTGTGTTTAGCACAAAGCGATTTGGATGTGATGAACGGGTAAACTCTTATAAAGAGTGTAGACGTAAGTTAGATTACAAAATAAATAAAAAACGGATTCGAATTAATGTTACATAATATAGTGAATTGGTCGATTTGGTAGTTACGAACTACATAATTCTTTATGTTGCATGTGACATTTATTATTTGGTATATAATTCTGTTCGCAGTTATGTACCGCAGCGTAACAGTTACTGAGGAAAACTTTCGTTTAGTAAAAGTTACGTCAGTCTCGCTTGTAAACCGACGTCCTGTTTAACTCATATATCAGATAGCTGCATTCAGAGTGCATCCTCGTAGTGTGATAAAAGTTATTTTCGCCAAAGTATATTTTAGTTATTATTTCGCTGTGAGCATTACTTTACAGTTTGTTTTCTTTATAAATCTATTATGTATGTATTTTAAGCAAAGAGAATAGATGAAACATAATAATACTTAGATAAATAATAGAGCTAGGTAACCTAAATGTTGAATATAGAGGTATAAGATAAGACAAAACAAATTTATGATGTACTAAATGTTATCGAAGTTTTAAATAGTAACTGACTCAAGGCTAGGTTTAGACAATATATTTAGTTCTGTTATTTATCTAAGAATTACTAGCTAGCACAAGTAGTCTGTGCTCAAATATATTTTATTTACTAAGGATAATGCATATTAAATGTAAAGGACTAATGTCAACAAACAGTCCCTTTGTAGGTTAAGAAATATCGCGAATATAATATGATGTAATAATGTATAATATACATAATTATATTTTTTAATGTAGAGATAATTAATCCTTAGATCAGAAGTGTGGCTGCGTTTAGTAGACACAATTTAAATAACTTCCAATTCTACACGTCATCGCTCAATATCTAGTCTTATTTTTTATTATATTTTGTGAATCTAAACAGCCAAGGATTTCAATGATTTTAACATTTAAATTTGTTGTTATTTATTTTCGTATAGATCTAAAGTATGCACACACACATCACTGAAAGTAACTTACAAAAAATATGCAGTTTGTTAAGTAAGTCAGTCATTCATAATGTAAGCTCATGCACATCACCACTTCGTAATAACTCACTGTAAAGATTTGCACTAAATATACGAGGCATGATTCGATTACCTTGCATTTATAATGCTTAATTGTAATCAAAAAACCCTTTGTGAGCAGCATTACTTCAACCGAGCAAGAAACCTTTCAATACGGAAAAATGGTTTCCTTGTGGAATCGCGCTATTCATCTTCTTCATTCATACCTATGATTTGAACTTGATCTGTTATTAGTTTATACTGGTAACCAATCTTAATCATGTCAAATGCTTCACATAAACACGAATACTAGATACGTATTAAAGAACTCTAAGTAGCCCAAAAATATATGCATAAGTTAAATAAAACGAATATTGACGACTTACTGCTCAAAAGTAATAGATAATAAAAATAAACAGTTCTCTAATAAAAAAAACTATTAAACGAATTCAATGAAGGCTTAAAAACACAATTATAGTGGTGTATGTATTTATTTTATTAATGAATCAATATTTATTAAGTAATCATTGGTTTAGTTATTTTGTCTCTTTTTTTCTTATCTGTAATCGCAGATTTGTTATGTTATATTTTATGTAAGAGAATAGTGAATATTTGGTTAAAAAAAATATCAGCTTTATTTCTTTGTAAAATTAAGTATTGAAAGTAAGTTACGCTATTTTATTAAACAAATTATGTTACATTTTATGTACGTACGTCCTGTTTCATTTGTTTTTTTTTTTTAAATAAATTTGGTGATTTATCGATGAATCTTTGTTGTTGTTATATTTTATCATTAGAATTTAGTATTTTAAGTTATCTACGCAGATACTGTTAGAAATTTCTAAATAAAGTTCACTGGTACACAAATGCCTCGATTTTAGGAGTCGGTAATATTAATTAACTACGCCTTAAATTTAATAGAAAATAGTTTTTACGTTTAATCGAGTGTAAATGTCCTACGCACTTAAATAACTACAAGTCACTGCCGATCTAATCTTTCTTTTTCTTATTTCATAAAGGATAGGTGATACTAACAAAAATAATAAAATACCATTTACACAGACCATTCATTAATGATAACTAGACGTCAAAAATTATATCTTCAAAAGTAGGTATTTGACGATAAGCTATTGAAACTCTTTTAAGAAAAAGCAAAATTTTAACTGATTATCCAGAAATTATCGCGACGGGTTATCAGACTAAAAGGCCCTCAAAATATTATTCTTCCATTATGAATTGTCTAACAAAATATTTTTTACATAGAAATGTGTCTTTCGGCGATAGTAACATTATACAAAAATCAATACACTTACTCGTATTTAAAGGATGTCTTGTCGAACGACGACAGGGACTGGAGTGTAACTAGTACGATTTAAAAAAGCTATTTTTATATATTGGTAGTGTATATTAATAGCGGATTTAGCAAAATTTCAAACGGATTGTTGAAATTGTTGAAACAAAACGAAAATGTTGCGGATTTAGCCAAAAAAAATACAAAATTGACAGGTTTATCGAAGTAATCCGTGAAAGAAATTTAACTAACATGGAGGCATAGCACGTATCTGAAAGCTATAAACCCTATTCACCCTTTAACATAAATCAATGCCTAACAAATATTAGCTGTATTTTATGTAATATTAATTATGTAGTTAGATGTCTTAGGGCATACTTTTGTGAGTGAACCATTTTTATGTTTCTGCATCAGAATGGCTAATTCACGGATATTTTATACATATTTAGGATGTCTCGATTGACAAAGATTCCCAATTGTAAGTACCTATAGATTATTTAAGCAAATGATAACTTCAATGTACGTACCCTGAAAGTAGAGCCGTTGCAACTTTTTCAATTGAAGTTGGAACCACCCTCTACCTACAAGCCGTTAATGTTAATTATGAACATATTTTAATAAATTGATTTGTCTTGGTCACGGTTTAGATTTCATTTCCATCCAAGTTTTTGTAAACTTCGATCTTATTAAGTATTTTGTTTACTTGTACGTATCATATTTTATACCTACTACTTTTTTTAGTTTTTACTAATTCAAGGTGTCTATATCTTCTTAATTATTCTAATCTAATTTCTTGTTATTATCTCTTTGAATCCATTTTGCATTCCAAACTTTCCGTTCAACTAGCTCCATACCTATCTGATTCACAACATGGGTTTAGATTTAGACGCTATGTTGATGCTAATTTACTAACTCTAGTCGGAATCATCTCTGAACATTTGGATAAAGGTCAACAAGTAGATGTCATCTACTTCGATTTCAAGAAGGCGTTCGATACAGTCGATAACGATATTCTCTTACACAAATTATCTGTCATTGGTTTCAGCCCTACACTTTTGAATTTATTTGCTGATTATCTGCGTAATCGTCAACAATTCGTCCAGTATGGTTCATTTATCTCAAATAAGTATTATACTCGATCTGGTGTGAGTCAAGGATCCATATTGGGGCCACTTTTATTCAATTTAATGATAAATGACCTTACGCCTGTTCTGACTAGCTGCAAGAGTTTATTATACGCTGATGATCTTAAAATTATTCGTGTTCTTGAATCGCCTGACGACCAACATTTACTCCAAAATAATATTAACGCTGTTCTTAATTGGAGTAATACAAATAAACTTTTATTCAATAGCTCTAAATGTTGTGTCATGTCTTTCTCCCGTGCTCGCCATCCCATAGAAGCTACTTACTTCTAAGGCTCTGAACCAATTGATCGTGTCACGTCAGTAAAAGATCTTGGTGTGTTGTTCGAATCTAAACTCACTTTCAACGAACATATCCGTCAGCTTACAACGGACTCTTACAGCAGTTTGGGGTTCGTCATGAGAAACTGTCGTGACTTTAAAGATCCTTGCGCGATAAAACTAGTATACATGGCGTTAGTACGTAGTAAACTGGAATCAGCTTGTCTAGTCTGGAGTCCCCATGAAGCCAGTTATTCTTTGTTGTTAGAACGTGTCCAAAAAGCTTTCTTGCGGTTCATGTACAAAAAAATATATGGGTACTATCCTTTTCTTTATCCTACTAAATATCTACAGGGAACTATCGGACTCAACTCACTTCAAACCCGCCGAGATTTCCAGGCTCTCACCACTGTTTGTAGCCTATTGCGTGGACAATCAGACTGCCCAGAGTTGGTGTCTCAAGCGTGTAGACTCTACGTCCCCGACCGGTACACGCGCGCGCGCTCCCACCGTCTCCTAGCCGTGCCCCCTGCGCGCACCTCGCACCACCGCCACTCTCCGATCCCGAATGCACTTGTCCATCTCAATGCACTCCTGGAGCAGACCCCGTCCCTTGACATCTTCGCTGACCACTGGCGCACAGTACTCCGGGTATGTTTAAGTTATTCCGAGAATATCTAAGTACCTATGTTGATTAGTTTTTAAGCTGTTCTTCTTTTATTTGATGTTTTAATAGTTTGTAAGTATTTTCATTTTATGTTATTAGTTTTCTTTTGTAAAATTCTCTCTTTAACATAACGTTTGGAATTATCTGTTGTTATGTATTGTTTATACACTCGGCTTCAAAAAAATCGCACCTTTTAAGAAATCTATTTTAAATATCTTTCAATCATATTTGTATTATGAAATATTGGTAATGTTCGGTATCATTTGAAAGGTAAGGAAACAGAGAATGCAAAAACAATAATTCATTCAATGTTTTTTATTGGAACTGAGAAAAATTTACAAAACAATAAAAATCCTTAAAAAACCCTAATGAAATCTGATAATTTTTTCAAAACAAAGTTGCTTAAAACTAACCTAAAACCTAGTGTTACCCCCCCTAGCCCTAATGACGTCTTCCATGCGCTCCCTCATGGATCGCACCAACTTTAGGACCTCTTCTTGAGGGATTCTGTCCCATTCCTCAATAACGGCGTCTTGGAGCTCCTGAAGAGTCGCGGGAGCGGGATCACGGGATCTAACCTTGCGTTTCAGCTGGTCCCAGAGCTGCTCTATCGGGTTCAGATCTGGACTTCTCGCTGGCCACTGCATGACAGGGATCCCAACCTCTTGAAGGTAGCCCTGCACAATTCCAGCAGTGTGCGCGCGAGCGTTATCGTGCATTAATGTCAACCCGTCGCCAATAAATCCAGCATAGGGGACCACATGTTCTTCCAGGATCTCTGTGATGTACCGGTGAGCAGTCATCGACCCTTGCCCGCGAGCACCGCCGGTCCGAGAGACGCAAGAAAGTTCAGTTTTGCCGTCGGCAGATATGCCGCCCCAGAACATGCAGGAACCGCCCCCGTATTCTACCGTCTCTTGGATGCAGGCTTGGGCAAAACGTTCCCATTGTCTTCTGTATACTCTTTTGCGTCTATCGTTGCAGAAAAGGCACACTCTCGTTTCGTCAGAGAAGAGAACAGCTCTCCATTGGTCCAGGTTCCAATTGACGTGGGCGCGAGCAAATTGCAGGCGTGCTCGCCGATGCGCTGCGGTTAATTTTGGACCTGTGGCAGGTCTTCTAGCCACAATATTTCTCTCCTTTAGTCTTCTTCTATCTGTAGAGACACTCACGGCCCTTCTACGAACTGCTTGAAGCTGCTGTTGCAACTCAACAGCATTAGAGAACCGATTTCTCAAAGACTTCGATACGACGAATCGGTCATCTCTCGCAGAAGTGCAGCGATTTCTACCAGACCCACGCCTTCCGACAAAGCCACCGGTCTGCAGGAACCGCTGGTACACTCTTCGAACAGAAAAGCGACTCAAGTGCAATTGCCGAGCAACATCACACTGACGTAGTCCTGATTGCAGTAGTGCGATAACTTGGGCGGCTTCAGCAGCAGTAGTGTCCATCTTCAAGGACGTTTTTCTGATGAAAGATATTCTTCTGTGTCTTCTTCGACTGTTGGTAGCAAATTTATCCCCCAATAAGCTGTATCGACCCCTTTATACCCCAAAAACAAAACAATACAAACAAAATTTGAAGAGGAGAATCAGTTCCATTGTCATTCACAGTGACTTAAAGTGTTTAAGCTTTTTCTTTAATCAAATGAAATGGATATTTTTTTAAAGAGTTTTTATAGGGCTCTCAAATGATACCAATATTGCTACGAATAACTGCTTGTCTTAAGGATTAACAGTGCATAAAGCCTATTTTTACGGACGTGCGATTTTTTTGAAGCCGAGTGTATAAATAAATAAATTATAATAAGACAATATAATCTTATTTTATCTTACAACCAGAGACAAAATAAAACCTTAGGTAATTAAAATAATATATTTGTCGGAGAACAGCTGAGATTACGTTCATATGAAGTACCTATATTTTGGAACCATTTGCAAACTCATTGCTGCTAAAATGCAAGAACTGGCATGTTTCTAACTGGTTGTCAAGTTGGCGCTTTCATATTTGAAGAGGCTGTCATGTGTAGTGGATTATTGATTGGAAGAGCTAACGGAAGTCATCACGTACACCTGGTTATTTTCTAACGTGATTGAAATAAAGCCAATAAAGCCAGTTTGTTTGTTACACGCCCACTGTATTATTTTAACTAAAAGCTAAAACGCCACTTCTGATGACTTCTCGCCGACATATTTATTTATAGTTAATAACACTTTGGTTTAATTTAATATTAGTTAATAATTTAAATATCTAAAATAAGCACATTAAATATTATTAAACCTAAAAAGAACTTCAAAAATACAATGATAGTAAAATGATATGTAAATGATGTATCAAATACATTCAGTATACAATTTATTTGATTTTAAATGGGTGCTAGCTATAATTTCACCAGCTTAATTATAATTTGGTGATTATTAATGTATTATAAAACGATAGTATTTTGGACAAATGTCGAAAGTGATATACTTTCGGATATAGAACTTTGAAAATTGTTACATGTCACCGCCTTAGAGCCAAAACCAACTATCTGCAATTTTTTGCACTTTTTGACTTTTTTATACCATTCGACTTGAAATTATACGCTACATAGTGGTAAAACCGAATATGTTGTAGGATTAACCGTTGTCGAGTTATAGAATGCGAAAACCTATTACTTATTTCTTAAAAATGATACAACGTAAAGAACCAAAAACAAATAATTCGAAATAAAGCATGTGAAATGTTTCCAATAAAGAAGTAAAAAGTAAAATTTGTGTTTAGTAGTTTCTACTTCCAAGACGATATCATAGAAAACAGACTAATTTCTATCGGAAATAAATAATATTTATAGTTAGTACTTTTTTATCTTAAATTTGTTAGGGAAGCAGAGAATATTTATCAATGTAAGCAAGTACTATAAAGATTTAGTTGGTATTTCCACCGTATTTTCACACAAAAATATTTTTCGGTTTCAAACAAGTTAGTGGTAGAACCAATTAAATTCAAAGTAATAACTACGCATCTATCTACAATTTAAAAGCCAATTATGGACAATTCTTATCAAATGAAATATGTACATAGATAATCTTCTACAGTTCATGTCATTTGATCAATTTAAATGAATAATTGAAACTATGGAAAAACTAAAAACACACGTATTGAAAAAAATATCTACTAATATACCCTAATTCTGTAAAATAATTTTGAAATCGGTCGACAAAAAATTAAGTTGCTGACTCTACTCATACATACAAACAACTTCTACTATGGAAACAACTTAGTTGGACTCTGTGTAGGGCGGTTTAGGCGCAGCCTCTCGCCTGCTATCCGGTCCATCTGGTAAATGACTATCTGATGCTGCGCTTAGTAGTGCGTGGTCTCCACCCCAGAATTTTTTTCCCCATCGGTCATCCGATCTTCCCGTTTGTGACCAACCCATTGCCACTTCCACTTAGATACTAATTCTTCTGGCTATATCGCCGACTTTTGTTCTTCTACGATCTACGGATAAGATGTCATAGAGAAATGCCTAACGCTTAACATAGCCCAAGACATCCAAAACTTATTACAATACTATGGATAAGGAATAATAAGATGCCTACAAAAAGTAGGCATCTTCTTAATACGAATATGTAGTTTGAGATGTTTTATTTGTACCTTCTACGTATCTTTATGAAAGGCAGAACCTATCACTGATATAACTAAAAGGCATGACGTAAAAATAAGTTCTAAAAACTAAAACCCGCCTACAGAAAGTCTGTGATTTTAAAAGTAACAAACCAGAAATTAGTAGTTCTTCTTCTTACCTGCCCCATATAAATGCAGTACAGGTCGTAGTGATTTTCATTAATAAAATGGAGCAATAAACAGTTACTACTTGACTTTTTGTCAGACTGTACGGCAAGTAGGGGTTTATGGGATTGTATTGCATGGCTAGTAGATTATTTAATGCGTTAATTTTAACGATAAATAGATAATTTTAACCGTAGTACTTTTTACCTTTCAATTCCTACACCTTAATTCTAAAGAAATACAGAGGAAAAACTAACTATTTTTCAAGTTTTTTAAAAAATATATCATTTTTAATGCTTAAATAATCAATTTTATAAGCAAAATTTATTTTTTATAGTAAAACAAAACATACTGCAATGTTTCATGCACATAGGATTAATACTTTCGCAGATAAGTTGTTTTTGGATTAGAGAGGTAAAACCAGCTAAAACACAGACTTAAAATTTGTTTTCATTTAGGTATTTTGAAAAACTGGTGATATTATAAGTACAATTCATGTGACCATTTCAGAGTTAAATGACTAAAGTATAGTTTTTGACTTTATTTGCCATTACTTTGCAAATATTAAATACTTTTTTCTTTGTCAAACTTTCAAAACGTGATATCTCGGAAAAAAATATCGCATTTTTGGACCGAGATAGTTGGTTTTGGCTCTAAGGCGGCGATGTGAACATTTTCAAACTTCTACATCTCCGAAAGTAGGTATATCACTTTCGACATTTGTCCAAAATATTATCGTTTTATAATATTTTTCTCTATCGATTGACGTTAGTTTCATCAGTGGCCGCCAACTTTTTTGTCTCCATACCAGATCGAATAGTAATGTAATTGATACCGAAAATTTTTACTACTTATACCAATATGTTGGATGCTCTTTGTCATTTCATGTTTAGTAATAGGGACATTATAAAAAGAATATAAGTAGTTATCAACAAAATTACTAAATAACAGTCGGTAAATAACAGTGGTACTTATTCAAATATTCAAAAACTACAGTCAAATGAAATTGAAAATTTCAGCTTGGGTCAAGTTCCTGACAGTCCGCACATAGCAAATCTTATCTAACCTCCCTAGGAGATCTTTTATCAATAAAGTTTCTTTTACCGAGACCATGAGAAGGTATGTGACATTGACATGACTGCAGCTAATTAGTAACGAGTGAGCATTTAAATATACCGAAGATATTTTAACTATTTATATCAGGGCTTTGTTGGTTGGTAACTAAGAACAGAAACAGTCTTATAATTTATAATCTAATATAGGTATATGTTATTATATGTTTTGATTATAATCAATATGATCTTAATATACAAAAATTTTTTTGCCAAAAAGGAAACAACTTCAAAACGGAAACTAAAAAGTTTGAAATAAATTAACTTGTACAGCAAATTTCGAGTTTATAAGTGATTAAAAGTAACATAAACAAATACATAATTATGCCTTTAAAATTTTTGAAGACGGTGCCAAGTAAAACAATAACTAGATATATAGGTACTTATAATCAATCTTTTTCACATCTCTAGGAAACAGGTGGCACCGTCTTCAAAAATTTTAAAGACATAATTATGTATTTGTTTATGTTACTTTTAATCACGTATAAACTCGAAATTTTCTGTACAAGTTAATTTATTTCAAACTTTTTAGTTTCCGTTTTGAAGTTGTTTCTTTTTTGGCAAAAATTTTTTATTTCACATTTTTTAGTTTCCCTTGACTGTCCTTCATTTTCATTATCAGACCCCTAATAACAGTCATAACCTATTTAGATGAAAGGTCTCAATAATATAAGTTAATCAAGCCCAAACACAAAGTACTTGCTGTAAACCGTTGTCGAGTTCCGTCGACTGCATTTCCGCTCCATCATCAGGTCAACGTCAGACCCTCATTAAACATTAGGGCTTTAAAATTCTTATTATTGCATAATATTAAGAAACATACTAGTCGCGATGCAATTTTTTCGAGTGTTTCCCTCGATATCTCCAGGTTTCCACCATCAGGTCCTGGTTTTTTTACCATGGGACCATCCTTGGGATACCCCCTTTCTAACAAAAAAAGAATCATCAAAATCGGTTCATGGACGACGAAGTTGTGTGAAGAAACATAAGAAACAGACTAGTCGAAAATACAATTTTTTCGAGAGTTTCCCTCGATTTCTCCAGGATTCCATCATCAGATCCTGGTTTCCTTACCATGGGACCACCCTCGGGATACCCCCTTTCCAACAAAAAAAGAATCATCAAAATCGGTTCATAAACGACGAAGTTTTGCGTGGGCATACATAAAAAAAAAAAATATATATATATACGGTCGAATTGAGAAACTCCTCCTTTTTTTTTGAAGTCGTTTAAAAATGGTTTACCTTCCAGTCTACGGGTGTCGCCACCTTTGCTTTGTCAGTCAGTTGGAGAGAAACCAAAACACGCAGTACCTCGCTGAAAAATAAATCCATTGTTAAAAACTCCTTTTTGAAGACGTTTAAAAACGCAACAAGATTAAAGTAAAACTTGTATATAAATGGATACTATAGGTAGAGGGTCATTCCATGTATGTAACGGGTGTTACAGGTCGTACACTTTTACTTGAGAATTAATTAATGATGCAAAAAGAAAACATATGAGTTTTATGAGCGTAACACCCTCCACTTAGGACAAATTTTCAGCATCTGTGTTAAAATGAACAGCTACAGACAGCAGTAAAGAAATTTAAGGCAAAATATGTGCGTAACGGGCGTTACACGATTTGGCTTACGCTTTCGTGCTAAACCTCAACAAGAGCAAGTCTGCGAATTTTTAAACTTTACGTTAGTGAAAATTATGTGACCACGTAGCTAAATAAATTCTTAACTTCATAGACTACTCATATTAAAAGAAAAAGTATTTTTTTTATAGAAATCTAAAACTGTAACGGGCGTTACATCTGAACGTAACGGGTGTTACAAGTACGAAATTTGACCAATATTTGTAGCAATAAAAGTATTTATACAAAAGTAACAATTAAATCATATTTCATAATGCCTGCTGCTTATTTCTGCAATTTCATAAACCACTTATATTAAAACCAAAATACAAACATGCTTTTATAGAAATCTAAAAGCGAGCGTACGAAAAGCAAGCATACGTAATTAGATGAATATTTGTATCAATTAAGGTATTAATTAAAAAAATAACAATGAAAGAATCACGCGCACTGCTCATTTACATCAATATTTTTGGAAAAAAGCAGGATTCGGCAAAATGCAGATGATATTTGTAAAGAGGACGTCTGATATTTCAAACTGTGATCCTCTTTAGGAACACAACCTGTTCACTTCATCGAGAACTTTGGGACATCCCTTCGAACCTGTTCTCTCTTTACTTTTTACTTTCAGAGAGTATTTGCTCCTAAAATATAAAAATATTTTATTCAAACCAGCACCATAAAAAATGCTGTTAACTGTTGATGACAACAATTTTATTGAGGCGAGACTCCAAAAACATGTCAGTATGGATCCCCAAATGTTAAAACGTTCAAAAACTACACTAAATAAGCGCAATTACGTTTTCATTAGTTCTTATCAATGCATTTTATAGTTCGGTGGCACCCTTTGCGTAACGGGTGTTACATACTATTATCTGCAAAAAAATCACAAAAAATTCTATCGTCTTAAAAATAGCAAATATAAGAAGTTATTAATCACAACCTTATGTCATTCTTCAAATTTAAAAAATATTTATTGAATTTCAAACTCAATGCCGATTAAGCGTTTCCTCTATAACAACATACTTTTGTAATTTAAGCGATAACTGACAATATTTCTTACGCATGCTGTGTTCACCTATAATTGGATCTACATCTCTGCTTTACCATAATTGTACGATAATATCTATAATCTAAGTTGTAAATCTGTTGGTGAACCAATAAATAAATAAACCTTACTTTCCTAAATGCATTTTATAATGTGTGCAATAACTTAGTCACCAAACAAGAAAATGCACTATTTTTGTAACGGGCGTTACAAGTAGGAGGCATAACTTAAATGTTAAGTAAATGGAAATAATCATTGAACTAACTAAATAATATTTGACGCTTATGTTGCTGAAAACTTATATTTTTGAATGGTGGGACGCGTAATGCCAATCGGCCAGTAGTTTTCTTTTTGCAGCTTTGCCACTTTTGATTAAAATTGAACAGGTATCAACCGTTCGTAGTAAGCGAATTTAGATATGTTATAAAATTAAAACTTATCGAAATAATAATACTGTTTCATTAAAATATGGGGTTTCAGGATAACCCTAACACACATTTAAATTAAAAAACAGTAATTTTAAAAATTAGGTTGTGCTAGCGTTTTTCATGGAATGACCCTAGAGTCCATTTTACGAAAGAAGTCCCCTGGCCGCGGCGCTGTATAGCATGTCAAAATGGACAATGTTGCCATTTGTGAGTACAAAGGACCATGGGTCTGGGAGTATGGAGTCTGGGTACCAGATTTTATATAGAGTTATTAATATCTCAAACGATAGAGCTTAAAACATTGATCATTTTATAGTAGGAGGAAAAAGTCGAAAAATATCTATTAACTAATGTTTTGCCAACTTGAAGTATGAAAAACACACCATATCAATCATACGACCTATATCAATCGATAGCTATTCAAACAGCGAGTATTTCATTCATAGACGCCGTTGTCAAAATCGAAGGCCAACTTGCCGTTAATCGACGACAAAAAAAATTGCAAGTACCGGAGTAGTGTGTAGATATGCTCCGACAGTCATGCGACATATATCAATCGATAGCTGTTCAAACGGCGAGTATTTCACCCATAGACGCCGTTGCCAAAATCGAAGGCTAACTTGCCGTTAATCGACGCCGAAAAAAATGCAAGTACCGGAGTAGCCTGTAGATATGCTCCGACAGTCATGCGACCTATATCAATCGATAGCTATTCAAACGGCGAGTATTTCACCCATAGACGCCGTTGTCAAAATCGAAGGCCAGCTTGCCGTTAATCGACGCCGAAAAAATTGCAAGTACCGGAGTAGTCTGTAGATATGCTCCGACAGTCATGCGACCTATATCAATCGATAGCTATTCAAACGGCGAGTATTTCACCCATATACGCCGTTGTCAAAATCTAGGCCAACTTGCCGTTAATCGACGACAAAAAAATTGAAACTAGGTACCGGAGTAGTCTGTAGATATGCTCCGACAGTCATGCGACCTAGGATACTCGATACACCTATAGCACTCGATAATTACTTAAACGGCGAGTATATCACCCATAGAAGACGTTGTCAAAATCGAAGGCCAACTTGCCGTTAATCGACGACAAAAAAATTGCAATTACCGGAGTAGTCTGTAGATATGCTTTGACAGTCATGCGACCTATATCAATCGATAGCTATTCAAACGGTGAGTATTTCACCCATAGACGACGTTGTCAAAATTTCGATTTTGACAACCAGAAAATTCGTAATCATCCACTTGACTACAAAATGTAAACAAGGTTCAGTCGCCTACAGCGCCATCTGTCACAAGCTTTATGTGGCACCTCATTGCCATTCGTCCAAAAGTGCATATATATATAATTATATACAATACAATGCAGACGCAGTGGCGGCGTAGCATAGGTTGGCACCCGGGGCGACTTTCTATCGAGCACCCTCAAAATAAAACGACAGATATTAAACGTGTTTACGTGACATTATTTTGCTAAAATACTCAATGACATTATCAAAATTTACTTTCCTCTCCTTTTCAATGGACAATATGGATAGACTGGAAAGTCGTGTTTGGCTCATTGTAGATCTTAAGTAAGATTTTTATTAACTTTAATTTTGAGAAACTTCTTTCACAAGTAGCCACCGAAACACTAATATTAGTTAAAAAAAATCTTAGACATAGAGCTATACTTGGAACAGACTCAGAATAGTCCCATTTTACAATAAACTTCAGAAGCTCCAGGGTAGTCCATTGGATCGCTTCTTGAAGAGAAATGCTGGCGGCTTCCAAGTGGCGCCTCAGTCGTAAAATCTCCAAAATAATGTCCTCTGCAGAAAATTCATTATAGATTTTAGTAAGATTTTGAACTTTATAAAAAAAAAAAAATTGTAAAATGGGACTATTCTGAGTGGCTACTAAACCCCGCGCACTATATCTGAGCACGCGAGGAGGGCCGCCACTAGTACGCTAATTTTGAAAATTAGGTATAAGATCGTTAGTTCCAACAAAAATCCGCGCGCTTACTTAAAGTGCGCAAGGTTTATATTATGCGCGACAGATTTGGCATTTCTTTCTCACCGTGTTGTCACCCCTTGATGCTTGGCACCCGGGGCGGACCGCCCCCACCGCCCCCCCTTTACGCCGCCACTGGCAGACGTCCGTGGTCTGAACTTGAATCGCCGGTCGATCAATAGTTTGTGCAAATACAAACATAACCAAATACGCCAAATCGTTGATCTCGTGTTTATATTCGCGGACTGTTTTATTGAAGTATGAGTAACAATCCGAAAAGTCTGTATGATTTATGTTTTGATGAAGTGATTAAATTATTGAATCCACACGCCGATGCCAGTTTGGCAAAAGAAGCGTCAATACTAGACAATGTAAGACATTTGAGACTTTTGTGTTTATTTACGAGTAGATTTTCCTATAATTTTCCCAGTTTATCAAGTTTTCTTTTTTATTTCAGATAGGAAATCTAAGATGTGACCTATCCCGCCTTGAACTGCCTAGAATTATTTGGGTACACATATTTTTCAAGTTTGTGCCTAACACAATGGTGTGGTTGGATAACGAGGGAGTTGAGTTTGCAGGCCAATGTCAGGATTGCAAAAAAAAAAAAGTTGCCAGGGACTTTTTAGGTAAAATAACGCCACCAATCATGCTTTTTTATTTGTCACTTCAATTAATGTATTGTTTTGATTGTGGAGGTAACCTATTCTGTGTTAGGGCGCCCAAAAAGTATCTCTACTTGATGGGGGTCGCTCTACGCCCGCGTCGCCGGCGAAATCGCTCGCAGCGGGTCATCCGCCGCGGGTGCCCGCCGCGGTCAAATCGCACGCCGCGGTCGCCCGCGGTTGATGGAGGTGATGGATGTTAAAGGAAGGATAGATGCCACACTTTATAAATATTGTCCTAATTTAAAAAATATTGATTTTTTTCAAATATTTTTTTATGAACATATATAGGTACCTAGTTTGATCCTTTATCTTAAACTGTGCTCTGTTTATTTGTGCCTAAGTATGAATTATATACACAAAACCTCAAATAATAAAATCTGTTTTATGAAAAAAGGAAACAATTCATAAACCACACAGAGGTATCAGTACAAAATTTTATTTTATTTTTTGTTCTGTCTAACTTATTATTACACTGCTCTACATAAAGAAAAATACAAAAACAATTTTGTTAATGTATTTTTCTGAGCGTCTTTCTTAGCTTCTTTAGCGTGCGGTCTAAGAGGCCACTTATTAAAGGGTATTACTTTATAACGGTAACACATAGGAAACCTTGTACTGAAGGGGTAGCATTATGATAACTCGTACAAAAATTGGTAGCAAGCTGAAGCACTGAAGTAAATTTTTAGATTGAGAGGCCACTAACTCATTGGGAAATCTGTTTTTGCAATAACCTAGAAGAGTTGTTTTTTATATTCAGAAGTACTACAAATTACCTACAACATATTCCCATTCATCATAATCGCCCAAACTGCCCTGATTTAGTAATAAGAAAAATGACATTGTTTGTGTGAGAGGCCACATTCTTGGAGCTATAACACCTACAAATTTATTCTTCCAGCTACAATTCGTTCTAAACTCTTACTAAATCTTCATAACTTACAAACATACGTTTTACGCTGTGGCCTCTCAATGGGTTTGCACATTATTTGTTTGATTTTTCATGCTTCTTGTGGTCAACACTATTCTTGGTGGTTAATAGTGTATCATATGTCATACATGGACGTACTGAGCGAACTCATCAGTGCATTAGTAAGTAAGTAAGTAAGTAAGTAAGTAAGTAGGTAAGTAAATATTTTATGTAAACATGGTTATATGTAAACATTATATGTAAACATGGACAGTGAAAGTGTTAAGGGAATGGAACATGAAAATATAATAAAACTCACTCAAAGTTCCGACCGGTAGTAGCAGGATAATAAAATGAAAGTCTAATTTTTTAAGTGGGTCAATTATGAAGACAGTTCGGGTTGTCGGAGGTACTCCAGCAGAATCCAGTTCATCTATTATTGGATACGGAAATTTAGTATCCTCACTAACCCCTGCAATAGTTGAATAAGTAAATAGAGTAAGAAACTTTTACAACTATGTATGAATGTAAACTGCCATCCATATTCCTCAGCATCTATTTGTCACCACATAAAGTTCATTTTAAACCTCATAACTGCAGTTTTAATTAAGTACCTACCAGCATAGTATTTAATTTTGATATCCTTGCACCAATCAACATGGGAATCAATAGAATCACAGGAAAGACCAACAACCTTAACATTGCGTTTTACAAATTCAGGATATAAGACAATGATGCGGGCCAGCTCTGTAGTGCAAACTGGTGTAAAGTCTGATGGATGGGAAAACAAGATGCCCCAACTGAAATGAAAAATCATGATTAACCTTGATGAAAGTTTGTGCTGATGGTATAAGAACACTCTACCTACAAACCGTTAATGTAAATTATGAACATATTTTAATAAATTGATTTGTCTTGGTCACGGTTTAGATTTCATTTCCATCCAAGTTTTTGTAAGCTTCGATCTTATTATTTTGTTTACTTGTACGTATCATATTTTATACCTACAACTTTTTTAGTTTTTACTAATTCAAGGTGTCTATATCTTCTTAATTATTCTAATCTAATTTCTTGTTATTATACTATTATAATAAGACAATATAATCTTATTTTATCTTACAACCAGAGACAAAATAAAACCTTAGGTAATTGAAATAATATATTTATTTATAGTTAATAACACTTTGGTTTAATTTAATATTAGTTAATAATTTAAATATCTAAAATAAGCACATTAAATATTATTAAACCTAAAAAGAACTTCAAAAATACAAAGATAGTAAAATGATATGTAAATGATGTATCAAATACATTCAGTATACAATTTATTTGATTTTAAATGGGTGCTAGCTATAATTTCACCAGCTTAATTATAATTTGGTGATTAATTAATGACTCCAATAATAATAAACATTCTCCCGTACTATTACGTAAGTAACTTGAATTTACAACTACGGCAGTTTAATTGCTTTACTTTAGAAGCAATTGAGTAAATTTAATTGTAATCAAATATTTTAAGTGGTGACTCTACCCATAATTTTTTCAACGGTTATAAATAACCAAAAACATCATCAATTTCTGTGCAATCATTCAGTTACCTGGACACATTGCAACATAACACACCTTTTTATGTTATACACTATACTTATGTCAATCATAGGTAGTTTATTGCCTAATTTCTTAATCGATGATGTATGTAACTAAATCGTGTTTTAAGTTATGGTTTAAATTAAAGAAGTTATTGAGATCGGTACAAAATTAATTAGTTGGGAGTAGAAGTAAGTGTGTGTTGGGCTTGTGAATTAGTATCGGATAATTGATTTGTTGTCATGCAGAGAGTTGTCATACAATCTCATGTCTTCAATAAGGACAACTGCTTTGTATTCAATTAGTATTCACAAACATGAATTTTCTTATAGTAGGTAGGTATTATCCATTGTTCTGTCAACTCATATCAAGATTTTTATAACTTTTTTGTTCAAAGGAAAATGTGAATCTTAATTTTTGTTTCAATATTTTAGTGATTATGATGTGACAACCAAATAACATTTTGACTTTACGTAGGTCTACATCCATACAAAGGACGTGTGCATGACGATTGGAGGCAGCACGTATAAACGTTTCTGGGATTATTCCCCTCCCACCCAACACCATTTATGCCTGTGCCTAAAAGCCCTAACCCCCCTTTAAGCAAAGGCACAAAGTATGTACAGAAATCTTAAATCTCCATATTTTAAGTAGGTATATTTTGCCGAATGTGGAGGTATTTACGAATTGGGCTAATAAGTATATATTTATTGTTGATTGCAAAGCCGTCTTGGCTTGTCACTCATATGCACGTAGTGATTTCTTCAACGTAGGAGGAAGGAAAGATCCCGAAACAGCCGTTGAGGTCACCCGACCACCACCCGTCGTCTTGCTTCTCGTGGATTATTATTACATCGCCTGGAAACACCCATTGGGAACTTTAAATACTTTAAAATCGGAGTTGGAGATTGGAGACGAATTTGGCAAATACAATTATGTCACACTTTCAATATTTACATATTAATTTTCAGCAGCTTAAAATATTCGCTTTGCAGTAATAAACCATACAAGATCATTGGTAAAAACAAAGGGTAAAATAGATAGCAGTTTAATGTCACAAAGTTTAAATGATATAGGAATAAAGTTAGTGAGGTTCAAAACAAAAAACGCGAGCAATGTTCAAGAATTAAGCAATTTAAAAGTGTTCTTACCTGGCGACAAAGTGAGTTCATCATTAAGTCGAGCTTCGTAAGTGTAGAGAGCCCGACATTTTCCTATTGACTGTGTTTGTGCGGGGACTTCACCGTTTACGTTCTTAAACTCTGTCAAGTCTGCTGAACTATCACTTTGCGATGAAAATTCATCTGGAAAGTCAAAATAAGACTTAGACAATGAAGTCAAGTATGGAGTATCGTAGCAAGCAGGTACTTGTATCAGTTTCTTACCAAAATCACTATCTTGTTGATTAGATAGCCCGTCGCCTGCTCCTCTCTCACTCCAGTCCAGCGGGCTGTCCGGAGGAAGCGGCGCCTCCGGAGTGGGCGGCTTCATTGCTAACGGAGGGAGGTCCGGACACACTGGCGTTGCAGGCGCACTCTTATGCTCAGAGTTCTTCCTAAACGACAAATGCTCTATACGAAGTTTGTTAGATGCTCTACTCATTATAGAATCCCGCCTTTCGCGCTCCTCTCCCCCATTCATGCTCTTTGTTAGTGCTGTATAATTTGGCTGAAGATTTTTGTTGACTTCAGTTTGGTAATCTGATTGCAGCCACGGTGGTACCTGTAAAGTCACAAAAGTTAAGTCCAGAAGCTCCAGCGACTTCTTCAATTACTTTCTGGGATTTATTGATGTGTCACTCTTACTTTGAGTATACTTTGCTGTAATCCTTGTTTGTCTCTAATAATTTGTATGTGCGTTGCGAGTGGGTGTTCTGGTGTAGGTCGGTTGTCCAATTCACTCAAACTCAAGGTAATTTTATACCTTACTGCTTCCAAATACGTAAGCATTGATCTCATCTGAAAAGAATTAAAAAGGTTAAAGTTGATGCTTGACAAAGCCTTAATAAATGTAGGTACCAATTTTAAACAATTTATGTGGCGACCGACCGGAAAGAATGGAAAATCTTACATGAAATAGTTTATCTGCAACATTTTGTTGTGAGTCATCAGTTCCAAATGTCGGTGTTTGTTTTATAGCCATCGACAGCTTTTCTAATCCTTGCTTTGATTTGCGTTCCCGGTCTATATCCTGCTTTACTAGTTGTAATATTTTGTGTAACGCCTGTAATTAGAAGTTTTGTAAGATAAGTATAGTGGTATAGTTTTAAATGCCAAGTCCAGTATTTCATTTGTACTTATAATTGTTTTCATTGTAACGTACTTGTTTACGGCGGTCCCTATTCATAGCGAGAGTCGTGTGTTCGCAATAGAAGTCTGGTAACAGTTGTTCGCTGGCGCCGGCAGGTGCTGACCGGACGCCGCGTACGACGCGCATGTCCATGTTCGGATTTGCATTCTTTATTGGAGCCACAAGCGCGTCGGTTACCTATGAAGAATCCATCAAATCAGTCACCAAGAAAACAGAAATTGAACATAATATTTTGTACGGAGATGTAATTAACTTACCTCGGCTAGTTGCGGGGGTACGGCAGATGTGAGTCTTAAGTAACAGTCAGCACAAGTTTTAAGTTGAGTAAGTCGTTCTTCCTCGAGGGATTCTAGCATTCCTGCTCCTTTCACTACGCTCGACTCCCACTCTAACCTAGATAGAAACATATAGGTTACCATGTTAAAATCATATTTAAAACGTATTGTAAGTAGAATATGAAATAAATACAGTTGTTGGGTAGATGAACTTACCTCGCGCGTTCAGCTGATACACAAACATTATAATACTCGACTTCAGTCTTCTTTACAGCATCTTCTGTTTTTCTTTTCTTGACTTTAAGTTTAGCGGCATCCTTATCACTAGTCGCGGCGGTGAGCCGCTCCGCACGCGCGGCGCTCAGCGCACTGTGTGCGTGAGGAATATGCCCCACACTGGAACTGCGTGAAATACTCCTGAAACAAAGTTTCCTCGTTGCTAATCGACATTGACGTCTACGACAAAACAGTTCGCAATAAGTAGTTATGAATTCGCTTTGCAAGGATCCTTTTGTATAGGAGAGAAGCTATAGCCTGGCGTGTGGTGACTAAGTATCAAAATTAAAAACGCTGGGTATAGCTTCCTGAAGTAGATGTTG
Source organism: Anarsia innoxiella (assembly GCA_947563765.1). Classification (NCBI taxonomy): domain Eukaryota; kingdom Metazoa; phylum Arthropoda; class Insecta; order Lepidoptera; family Gelechiidae; genus Anarsia; species Anarsia innoxiella. Next base: position 9,101,886 of record OX387390.1, read on the forward strand.
GCGGCGAACCTGATCTCCAACGTAGAGTCTTGCAGCTTTTCGTTTTCCCTCGCCGCTGCGTGGGACTGTTTTTTTGATTTAGCTTCCGCAGTTCTCCATTCAACTAGAGTTCTTGTAGTTTTGTCTACGTTACCCTCGATCTGCAACATAAATTCAACAGTTAGTGAAGATGTTAATTTTTTGTTGTATGTATGGCAATAAAATATTAGATTATAGGTATACATTTACATAATATTAATAAATTAGTCTTGTAAGAATTAAATGTATGCGAAAATGAGGAAATGTATAGGTACAAGGACGTAGTTTAGCGGAGAGGACTGTTTAATGTTAATGTAACATTTATATCGTTTTGCTATGATTTATTTATTATGTTTACTTTGAATTGCATATACCTTTTTCCTTAGTTTAAGTTGGTTATCTATAACATTTTTCATTGGTTTTACTAATTCCTCGGCCATTGCATTTGAATAATTCCTGAAAAACATGTTTGAAATTTAAAAATGCTCGTTGTTAAATTACGACTATCTACTTATTATGGTTTTTATCATTGAATCTTATTCACCTATGAATATCTGCTCGTTTTTCCATTTCTATCGCGACATGCTTCCACGCTTCTGCGCAGGAGCCGACACTCTCCTTGCACGCTTTGCTTAATTTCGTACCAAGTTTTGCTAAACATTTCGAGTAGTAGTTCTCGGCTTCGACTCTGTGAAGAAAAAAAACCGTCATGCAATAGTTCCTAGAGAATTTATGAAGCAAACCGCGTAAAAAGTAAATACGTTTCTAAGTAATTATCGGTTATGCCGGAATGTTGGAAGGAAAGCCCCGATAACGCAGTCTCGCTCAGAGCCGAAGATCAATTTTTAGATCCACGGTTATATTTGTGTCTCGCGAGGTGGTGGCCCACTTGGCGGCACCTCGCGGCGAGCTATTTCTGTGTTATGCCCATTGTCGCGCCCTTTAATTACTCTACATTTGAAATAAAAAAATAATAATCTTAGTTTAAAATAAAAAGTTAGATTGTATCTCCAAAACATTGTCAAGTAAACGACTTGTGTAGAGTTTATTCAGTAAACTTTCGTATTGTCCCATCGATTCACCATAATTGATAATTTCGTCGAATGGAATATACTTGTTTTCGGGGAATGGGATTGCTGTAGCGTTTGCTCATAAACAATAAGGTATTGTTTATCTTTTGGAAAGTAAGCGCTTTACAGAGAAATGTCGATAAGATTGCTTATCGATTGCCTGCACGACTGAGTCCGAAGTTAGGGCAGTGAAGCGTGGCGCGCAATGAAGTGCAACTGGTAAACTACTCTTCTCATAAAAAGTAGGTATGGCCATTAAGAATGATAATATATAGATCAATAACTGTTACGAGATGAAAAAAATAAAGAAACATCCACATATTTTACATAAAATGAAGATATCCAACTCGATTCCTTAAAATCGCAATTAAATAACAGTGGAATTTTATGTAAAAGCAAGATAGATCATTTTTATCACCAGACTTATTCGTGTACTCAATCGTAATGTTTGTGCTGACATCATACTGACATTGAATAATGATATTATGAGAATGAAAATATGAATAACATTTTAGTCACCTTTCTTGAAGAATTGACGCCAATTCTTTGCTAAAATCACTCCCTTGTTTGACGTAGCGTCGCAGCTCGTCGAAGCCGTTTTGTGCCTGAAATAACATTTTTTAATTACTTACACGAGATGAATTGGAAGCGTTCTCGTAAAATAGGAATGTTATTAAAGACTTTCAGAATAATTACTACTTGTAAGAGTGTATCACATTGCTAAATTGGGTGCATTTCATAATGAATACAGATTTCAATTATCGAATCTTCAATTACTATGTACCTACCTAACCAGGGCGTATTTCAGGAATTACATAATGCATTCTTGATTGAAAGCAAACGCAGAAATTCAGATGTGTTTATGTATCCTAGAATGCTTTTGTTGATGCTACAAATTCCAAAACCCTTCCGGTATCAAAACACACGGAACTGAGTGATAATTACACGATAATTATTACCATTAGATGATTACGATGTGTTGTATGATGTTTGGTTTAATTCCTGAAAATTTAGCAGATTGCTAATAGAAATGATATTCCACAGGTAATTATTTGAAGAACTTAAAAACTCTCGTGAAAGAGGAAAAACGAAAAGAAAATTCAGTAGGTAATTTACAAATAAATGAAACGCAATTTACCCGTTTTACTGCCGCCTTATTTTACCTATTATTCTTTACCTTTATTAGCTAATGATTTATCTACGTATTTCGCGTATTTAAGAAGATTAATAGATAATCGGTTGCACCTTAACACATTACAACAAAAAGGTTAAACTCAGGATGCACATTTTTAGGTATCTATTCTCAAGGTTTGGTTAAAAACTGTGGCGGGAAATTAAATTGCTCATATTGTAACGGATCGCCATGAAGATAATTTATGTTTATGTGGAATAACACAAATCCCCGCGAGAGCTTGTACTAAATGTGCAATTTTTTCCTTGGCGACAGTTGCACTCGGGTGTTTTCTAATATTAGCCGTTGCTATTGACCAGTCGTGGCTGAAACACGTTTTCATTTCAATTTAATACATTCACGTCACTCAGTTGGCGGCAAATCGCTCTTTATCTGCTGGTCACGCGCAGGCACGCCGACTGTATACATCAATGGATTAAATTATACCTTCAATACATAACAACAAACATACAATGACTTTCTTTCATTTCAACGGCGCTTTCACTGTGATCTAAAAGCATGCTAAATACAAGGACTCCAAGGTTTAAAATACTATGGTGGCGTGAGACAGTTGCAGTGCAACGAAAACAGAATGCGCATGAGTTGAATTGTGACGAACGCACGCGCTTCCGCCCAGTAAGTGTGCACAACCATTATCTAAGGGAAAATGATCGGAAGCATATTTAAAATCAAATCCACACAAGCACTACTGTACCTACCTGACTTATAAGTAGGAAAGTGAGATCAAAATAGAATAATAAAATTAATTTATAACATTTACATTTATCTCATTTTTATTTTCTTATTGTAATTGTGCGTCTGGTGCTCTTATTATCTGCAATTACCATATGTAATTGTCTCACTTTCTCTCTCAAGCTAAGTTCTTATAGCGAGCTCAAGAACAATACATTACGCCACGTTTTGCATCGAGTGCATTTCGATTTAATCTTTTGAACTAGTGGGGGATGGTATGGGATGTTCCAAAGAAGTATGATACAAAACATTCTTAGATATTAGATAATTAGTGAACATTTTTAATTGACAAACAAATAGGAAGAGTATAATGGACTCGTATTTTGCTGATTTGATTATAGAATCGTAATCAAGCAAGTTAGTCTTCCTATGAAATATACGCGAAAATATATTATTACTTAGGAAGAGTGTATATGTTACGGGCAATGTGATTAATTGGGCATTATGCATAATGCCCGGGCATTATGAATAATGCCCAATATAAGCGGGCAATGTGATAAATACTATGTCATTAATCAAATTGCCCGGGCATTATGTGTAATGCCCGTCACCTATTGGGCAGAGTGATAATAAACTTGTTTCAGTACTTTTTTTTATTTTAAAATGAAACCTTATCGCACCTAACCCTAACTGAAAGTCAAATAAATGTGTAGGGTTGGTTACCTATTATGAAACTTAAAATTCTCATCATTTCTTCATAGGTTAAGTTGGGTTTTAGTTTAGGTTAGGCCATACCAGACTCTGATTTGTCAAAGGGTGACATGCGCTGGTTTCCCTAAAACACTTCCTAAATCCCTAAAATACTACTTCCCTAAAATATGTGGAAAGCGTTGATGGCTGGCACATGCGTTGAGACCTGTGTGAAGGTGCTGCTGTGATGGCCGGTCATGTACCTATGTGGATTCTATCAAGCTAAGCCTTTCACTTTTCAGCTTCCCTTATACCTTGTTCTGGATATTGCAGGGGCAATTTTTTTATTATTTGTTTATTGATTTAAGCTCTATTGAAATGTAAATTTTAATGTTTGTTTCTGTGTTTCAGCCTAAGAATTTGTAAAACTTAAATTGAAAAGAGCGACCCAATAGAGTTTCTTGCTAGGTTCTTCTCTGGGGGCACTCTTGCGAATCTAGTATTAACTTTAAAAAATGACCCGTCCAAAGTGTTGTCAAACCTAACTTACAGGATTAAAAGAATTTTCATTTTCATTTTGGTACCTATGCAGCAAATACGTAAAGTTTTTAAAAACTTAATTGTGTTGAAGTACTTAATAATAACATAATTTTGAGATGCCAAATTATTTTTGTACTCTACTTTAATAATTTTAGTTGCTAAACATGCAAAAACCTAAATTCTACCGAAAGCAATGACCTAAAATTTCTAAAAAAATCGACCATAATATGTCTCTGACAACGTTTCGAAAATTTGGCGACTTTAGAATTATCGCAACCTACAATTATCAAGGTAATGGAGTATTATTATCAAATTGCACAATGGTCTTTGGGCATTATTCATAATGCCCGGGCAATGTGATAAATAGCACAGTTTTGATAGTAATTAATCACATTGCCCAAAACAGCTGGGCATTATTCATAATGCCCGGGCATTATGCATACTGCCCGCATTAATCACATTGGCCGTAACATATACAGTGTAGGTAGGTATGCATGTATTCATTACTCACCCAATAATTATCCTTAAAAGTTTGGTTGTTTGAGGAGCGCAAATGAATGATTTCCTCAAAGGTGTTCTGCCAGCGATCCATGCCGGCCGCTATCTTGTTAGAAACGTTCTCGCGGTTCATGGCGCCCTCCTTCTTCTCCGCAGCGGCAGCATGCCCGGTGCCAGCGTCCTTGCTGCCGCTTGCACTGAATGTTCTGGAAAAGGCAAATCCTCCGTCAATTTTTTTTCTTTTTTACATAATCTTATAGTTAGTACGAATGATTTCAGGCAAATGATTAAATTTTAATTGTATGTTAACGCATAAAGCCATGTTTCTGTTTTTTGGTAAGCAAAACGTAAATGGTAAATTTAAACTTGTACTAAAACGCACAGACATCAACTGCATAACAGAATAAATAAATAAAAAACACCGGCACTTATTACGTTATGTGATTCATACTTCCTATGCGGATGCGTAACAAACTTCTTACTCATCCGAGTTATGAGAAACTGAACGAGTGGCAGCGACTTCGATAGGTGAATAAACAGGTCGGGAATAATCAAAATAATATAAAAAATGATAATTAAGAATGCTTAAAAAAGCCAGGCTATAGAGTATATATAGGTATCTAAAGAACAAAAACTTTACTGGTTAGACACACTTTGATATGATAACTTACCTACGTCGTATTACTATCGAAATAAACTTTTACAATAGTTATTTAAAATATTCATTATAATATAAACAACTTAAAGCCATGTTATACATAGATACAAACTTATCAACCTACATATGACGTCTAGCAGGTAAGGATAATTTCGTAAGATCTTCGTAAACCTAGTTGTCGGACGTCGCACTCGACTTGTAAATGATAAACGATTTCTTAACTTTTAGCTGTCCGGTTAAGACCACAACTAAGGTATATATAACACGTTCGATATCATTCATTATTATTTGCAGTTAGGAAAATAAAATAAACCACGAAAAGTAATGTGTTTGTGATCTATTACGTAATTTCGCGTTTGTAATGATTAAATGTAAATGTATTATTTTACAATGCCAAATAAAACTCATGCTCAGAAAAGGAATACCTACCTAATATCGATATTTTGAAGATTACGTAGATATCGTAAAATGTACCTAAATTTACTTATGTAAATATTAGTATCTGTACCTTACATACCGTACTATTACATATTCTGTGGCCTTACACCTACATGACATCTTCGTCCTTAATACATATGCATAAAGGCAAAGATTGTAGAAAGTATATCAATGTGCACGCAGCTAGATCGTAGACCAAATTATGTAGATGTATTTCAAAGAAAAAGTCGTGCTATAAACGAAATACTTGTAAATTTAAAACAATGAGCTGGCAATATAATCTGAAGAACTGCGATTCACACAGCTGTAGCGTTTATAGTTTGAAAGGTGCAAACAGTACGGAGGTACTATAGATATATGAAGTTGTCTGACTGGCCGTTACGTGACGTAACCGACGTCGCCGCCGCCGCCTGCGCCGCTGGTAACCGTTGGAGTTATAGAAGCCGTTTTTAAGATTACCTTGTTCTCAGTAGTATCATGTTTCGAAGGCGTACTAGAGTAGTAGAGCCCGCCTAATTAGATATATTTACCTTTGCTAGTGATAGCCTGCCCAAATAATTTTCTTTTTTTTAAACGACTTCAAAAAAAAGGAGGAGTTTCTCAATTCGACCGTATATATATATATATATTTTTTTTTATTGTATGTCCACGCAAAACTTCGTCGTTTATGAACCGATTTTGATGATTCTTTTTTTGTTGGAAATAGGGTATCACGAGGGTGGTCCCATGATAAGAAAACCAGGACCTGATGGTGGAAACCTGGAGATATCGAGGGAAACACTCGATAAAATTGCATCGCGACTAGTGTGTAACTAAATATTATGCAATAATAAGAATTTTAAAGCCCTAATGTTTAATGAGGGTCTGACGTTGACCTGATGATGGAGCGGAAATGCAGTCGAGGGAATTCGACAACGGTTTACAGCAAGTACTTTGTGTTTGGGCTTGATTAACTTATATTATTGAGACCTTTCATCTAAATGAGTTGTGACTGTTATTAGGGGTCTGATAATGAAATTGAAGGACAGTCAAGGGAAAATAAAAAAAGTGAAATAAAAAATTTTTGCCAAAAAAGAAACAACTTCAAAACGGAAACTAAAAAGTATGAAATAAATTAACTTGTACAGCAAATTTCGAGTTTATAAGTGATTAAAAGTAACATAAACAAATACATAATTATGTCTTTAAATTTTTTGAAGACGGTGCCACCTGTTTCCTTGAGATGTGAAAAAGATTGATTATAAGTACCTATATTACCTATATCTAGTTATTGTTTTACTTGACACCGTCTTCAAAAATTTTAAAGACATAATTATGTATTTGTTTATGTTACTTTTAATCACTTATAAACTCGAAATTTGCTGTACAAGTTAATTTATTTCATACTTTTTAGTTTCCGTTTTGAAGTTGTTTCTTTTTTGGCAATTTTTTTTTATACTGAGAAGTTATTGATAAGCATGTCTGTTCTTCCTCGAAGACTTTCAGTTTGAAAGATAGTCGTAACTTTGATTAATAAGTAATACTTGAGATAATTGTTTAAAAGTAACGAATAGTTTTTGCATGTTACCACATGTTATTTATACATAAATTTTACACGTAGGTATTGTGTCATGACAAGACATGACAAACGTCACACTAGATTTCTTCTAGTGCCTTCTCTATGTTATACTATCGCTAACGTTTTCTCGTAATTTTGTAGATAAGTATAAGGTACTGTATGATATGCAGCAGCGCGCGGAAATGTTGATGTAAAGCATGTAATCAACTAGAGAAAACATTTACTTGTGATGTAATTGGCAATTCGATGGACAATTTATTTGTACATCCATACTTATAACTTCTATGACTCTACGATTACTATGCGATGGCTATCTATTACAATGTATCACACAATTTGTAAAGGCATATGTAACTTTATACCAATGACCATTTTGTCATACTTGTAAATTATTGCGTATTTTGAATTTCTGACTAAATTACGCAATAGCTACTTTTACTGCTTTATAAAGAGTAAAGTGACTTGAAGGTATTGCTGTGTAGGAAATCAACGTCAATCTTCTTGGATGTGTCAAAGTAATTGATCACCTGCCGTGTGTCGTAGCGCTTGCTAATATATCCTCGCTCATTAGCCTCTGTCGTGTCCAGTCGTTTTCTACGTGCTTCTAATTTGAAATGTTGTTGGATTGGTTGCCGAATAACAATCGATTGATCGCTGGGGTACGAAAGTGTTTTAGATCGATACCTGCTATAATTCTGTACTTTCACTAAGTGTTCGCGACCGTCGTGACGTCATCCATCTAGCAATCATACCAATGCCAACTTCTGATTGATGCCAATGACGACGAACTAAAGTTTCTAATAAGGATCTTCTCGAAGTAATGCGGGTAACATAATAAATTTGGTAGATAATTATGTTTGTGCGGGCATGTCTCCAGACGTCGTTTGTGAGAACTGTTATAAGTATGTATTTCCAGTTTGCCGTTGCCACTGCTTCAATCGTGATTCTAAACCAAAATCAATTGTTAACCATTCATATCAAATAATCTAGAACTGTTTGCATCGATGTGTCAACTTTTACAATAAGTACCTATAGGTCCTATAGCTACTTAACTTACTGTTTGTACACAGTTACTTTACTGGTATTTTGCGTCATCTTATCTTAAATAAACAAAATCCAACGTTTCAGGTAATACGCCCGACATTTATGCAATACCTTCCATTACTTTTCTAGTTATTTGAAGCTCATTAAAATGCAATCTACAATTTGACCTATATTTAAGACGATTCTTGAAGAAGTGACATGGCGTGACGGGCTGACGGTTTCGAGACGAAACAATGAAGCGTTAGGATCAGCGATCAAGGTCTCGTCATTTGCAGCACGGAAATGTGTAATAATTCAGATTACGCGTCCAACTTCATTCTTAGTTAGTAAATGTTTCATTTAGATGTTGGTGATTTTGGTTTATTCCGTAGTTTCTTTTTTATGCCCGTTAAAGCACAATAACCTCTCTATATAAACTTAATTAACGACGGCTTACTTGATAACGACTGCTTATACCTACTGACTTTTACCGTAAAAGATATTGATCAAAGTCGATGAAAAATGGCGTAAGAAGAGTGGGCAACACAGATTTTTTTGTGGTCATGGCCGATGAGATATAAAGCGCCCATTTGGGTGCAAAACTGCATTCAAAACAACATCAGATTTGCACATTTGTCACTTACAATAAACATATTTCATGCATTCACAAAAATTACACTTCGTTTTAAATTTTAGGTAATCAACATAACTAAATACGAAAAGATACTTAGGACTGATAATATCCGAATATACACAAAGCAGACAGTTAATACATAAACTATTAGCTAATTTATTTGCTTACGCTTTGTCACAAAATCAACTCCATCTTGCAGTAATCATCAGATACCTATACTAGATTTTAACATTTAGAAATCTTTGAAGATATTTTAATTTGATGTACCTAGTTATGTACAAGTTTAAGTTATGTATCCGCTCATTGGACCGTAGCAGACCGCTATCGGCCTGCTGGATTTTATGATCGACGCTACGGCAGTAATATGCATCTTCCTATATTTATATCACATGCGATCCATGTTACGGTTACTAATAAAGCATGGTTAATAAGAGCTTTTACGCCCAGAAATAGTCAAATAAAGTCTTTGTAAAAAGTATAGATAGATATTCAATTCTTTTTCATATTATGTATGTCAATGGAACACTCAATAACAGTAATAAAAGTGTATTATTTTATTATATCACAATAGTAAACATGCTGAAAGTCAGTAGATATTATTGTAAACATTAGTACTATCTGTTGATATTTTCAAATCGAAATAATAATAATCTACATTCAAGTGTAAACTATTGTAACGGCACGCGCCCGTATTACCTCCACCTATAATGATTTGATTACATTGCATTTATATACGGTAGTACTTACAGTTTCTAACTACAGTTTCTAGGCCACGTTTAAGTGAAATTACTTTTTTATTAATAAGACATATCCAGATTGAATTAAGCAGTTTTGTTTTAAGTCCAGAAGATTTTAAATTAATCTTCCTTAATTAACTGATATTTACAAATTTGATAAACGACAGTCCCCCTTATTGGCATTTGTAAAGTACCTGTTCGGCAACCTTCCTTACAAAATTACACAACGGAAAAAAATATGAAAAGCAACTATTGAAGGTCGATTCAAAACTGGCCGACGACGATATATGTACTAACTAAACGTGTTGTAAGCAAACTGCCTTTCAATACGAGTTAAATAATTAAGAAGCACTTTATTTAAACATGTCTTACTTATTTAAAAACAGGAGTTGATTGCACTTCAAACTAGAGTCCATTACTTACAAGTTATTTGGATTAATTTAAAATAACTTCTGGCTTCTTTTTTCTACGTAATTAATTACTAATATTAATTATGTGCTTATCTATATATTTTTATAATATTACTTATTGGTTAGTTCTTTATTTAAGTACTTTTGAATGTGCTTACCATTATACCGACGGATTTTATATTCTTCTTATTTAAATAATGCAGGTAATAAACCCTGGTTATTTACTAATTATATCTACCTATCCTAATGTAATTTTAGGAACAATATAGATGGGAAACTTTCTCTTTAATTGCATATTGTTATAGCGATGAAACGTTCTAGGTCACTTGTGAATTCTAGATAAAGCTGACAGAATTAAATATATTCAGTTTTTACTTTGGTACCTACACTCATTGTGTAAAAAAGAGTTAATTTAGAAAAAGTAGGTTTTTACAATAACTTTGCCACTTGCTACACAAGCAAAAAGTTCTACCATAAGCGGCTTGAAACAGGCTTTGTGACATTTAAGGCTTAAGTCTTGAGTTTATTAAACTCCGGGCGTACTAATTTAAAGTGCGTTATTATGGTTAAGCCAATGCCGATCCAATAATAATGTAATAATCCAAGGTAGGCCACGGTGTAACTTAACACTGAGAAGATTGGTCCTGATTATGTTTAGTTAAGTAACAGAAACACTATTAACTTATAAACTATTTCACGAAAGATCTCTATACCTGTGTGTATATCAATTTTTATGTTTGTCTCGGTCGAAAGCGACTTATTTTCTAAGTAGGTGTCATTTCAAAAATAATACCACCAGAGACTTATGATGTTTACCGTGAAACCCTCGTAAGCATGTTCATGACCGATTTTTCGTAACGAATAGATAAGTAGGTTTTTCCTTTCAGTTTTAATTGTCACGTCCGACGTACAATGTGGCCGAGCTGGGGCGAACGTTCCCCGGCTATTGTTGTTTTCTCAGGGACAACGATACGCGATACATTATCTGTTCGACCATATAGAATTCAATTGTAAAAACATTTAGGGTTTCACCGAAATTCTTTACCAATCCGATAGTACCTACCTAAGTACTCGTGTAACAGAACAAAACCCAAGAAGTATGAGGCGAAATATTAAAACATAAAGTTGTTTAGAAACCTACATGGTAAGATTGTTCAATTTTCGAGACTATATCGGAAGATCCACATCCGTGACCATGACCATGTTATGGAAACTGAGACTAATAGGTAACGAGAAGGTACCTACTTGGGGTTTTGACCTTACAAACGGCACCAAAGGCTGACCTCGCGTTGTCGCTGATATTAGATAAAGGAGCTAAGGGGCGGCGGCTGTAAATTGCGAGATTTACAGATAAAAGCTATAAATTAATTTCTAAATTTTATTTATCAAAGACTCTTGATTAGTTTTTTCGTTTCTTTTGCTTTGCACTTAATTTTTTGCCTAAAAATAGCGGAAAGACTGGAATTCACACAATACAAACAAAACATCTAGATTTTATAACTACTTACTTATAAAAAGAGTTCTTCGCAAAGAAACAATTAGAGTAATTTTAGTAGCACTTCAGCGGTGTGGTAGCTAGACTTTCACCGTTTTATACATCGTGTTTTTGACGTAATGCGTTAGTTTTCTAAACGCATTTATAGCCTACTCGTTACTTTGAGAGTTTTCAATTTTTACTACTTATCTTCTATTACAAACTTTTATCTACTATTACAAAGACCGGTTTAAATGAAAAATTGTTGAAAATCTTTTGTAATGCAAGTAAGAAACTAAGGCGAAACAAAATTCTAGTTGCGGAACGAAAGCTTCGATGGCATGCATTATTAGAAACACTCGAAATACCTACTCGAAATCTTGGTAGCTACGTGTACCTTTAACCCATATTGTCCTCGATAAAGTAAATACATTGTCTCAGTCTTCATTTCGTACCACAACTACACCGGGCCATTCGTGATCATACATAACATAACAATTTTAAAAGCAATCAAAATGTTTGTCGTCGTCAATTCTAAAGTTTTTAAAAGGTAAACACGAAGATGTTTCATAACGGACAATTAGATATGTTATTAGGTATATCGTAGCACTGATTGTGCTTAAGTTTTATGTACAACTTTTCATTTAATTGTTGTTCATTGCAAGTGCAATTTCTTGTTTTTATTGTGCATTATCATCCAGTGATTGCATTTATGATTGACAACATCATTATAGCGATGACCGGGTGGAATGTCGGCGTGACATCAACCAAAATGCATAAACATTCATGTCTAACGGCTTAATAATTTCACAACCAAACAAATGAAACGAAGTCACGGTTATATCTACTATTCGTAGTTTGTTCTACGTGGCGAACATACAGTTCCCGTCCATTTGCAGTGACAATTGACTCCTGTAGAAAGGTCGCCATAATTGAATTAGCGGTGCTCTCCTAATATGTTTTACATGAATTGACCTAGAGTGGAACCAATTCTTGTCAAAACTAGTAGAACTTTTATTTAGACTAAGTTTCAATACCAAAACTAACTGACAGGTTTTTAAAAACGAATACTTACTTATAATATTCATTAAATCATTATATTAAAGAATTATTATATTGATTGTAATTTTTTTGGTAGGTAAGTCATTTTGGGAAGCCCAAAACTTAAACAAATAGTAAACATTCGTAAGCTGTCCTCTTTTTAATAACTGAACAAAAGACGGAGATACAACCTGGCGAAGGAGTGACTACATACGAATAGATACCTGGTTTGACCAGATCCAGCTCTATGGATTCCCACAAAGTACATCTATTAGATGACTAGTTACCGGAGCAGGTGACGAGTAAATAATGGCATCGTGGGGACGCTTAATGATATAAACGAGGTCAGTAGAACCTGCCGCGCACGAGCATCAAGACCGAGCGCCACTCGCTCTGAACAAATAACATTACAATTTATTAATTCTCTACTCCGATTCTATAGCACGTGTTTCTAATCTAGGTTAATATGCTCAAAACAGAGGCGCAATACAATGTAAGAAAAGAACGTAACTAACAGGTACTCGTACTTAGTTATGCACGTACATAGCTAAGTTAAAAAGTTTTATAGAATCAGTGCACCGACATAGATAAGACCGGTTTCTCATATGTATAGAAAATAGACCGTTTAGTAGATGGTTAAATTGAGAGGTGCTCATAAGGGAAGTGATGAACGTCGTTTCCTGGCTCTGTCCTTATAATGTAACGTCAGACAATGCGGAGCCGCCGGCGTTGGTAAATCTGTTTACAAAATAGATAGGTATATGATCTAACGTAACCCACGGCCGTCCGCCGCCGCTGCTGCAACCTTTGTTGCCTGCTTTGATAACGCATCTACCTCGGCTTCTGGTTTGCATTCAATAAAGCAAGAGAATGCATTCAACGTGTGTTTAATCGATTTGAAAATTAAAATGATTATGTCCTTATTTCGACGTTTAATTTGACTGTCTTATTTCAATTTTTATAAGGTTGCGACAAGCTAAGTCGCTTAAAAATTTTATGTGCTGAACCATTTCTTTTGCTGGAAATCTTTATGCATGCTTTTAAAATTAAATAACAAACTTAAGTCGTTAAGTAATCGAGCCGTGTTAAAAAGATAGCGCGTTTGCTTATCTGCATTGAATGACAAGTGACAAGAACTTGGAAATGACTCTGTCGTTTGTATACTCTTTATAACTTTCTATTCTAGCGACGACGAGGAAACCGCACGACCGCAGTGGGGATTGAAAATCTTCACTTCGTTATAATTTGCGCAAAATAACACCAGAAATGTCTACCAGATTTGAAATGCATCTACCTTTACATTTTTAAAAAGATATTTGCTTTTGAGGGTCTCATTTAAAGTTTGGATGATAGACAAATACATCTTCGATAACATTACGAATGTTGCGTAAGTGTTTGCGTTTGCGCAAACTATGCCTCGTCGCTGCCGCCGCCGCCAGCCTGCAGAGGCCAGTAGGACAAGCCGGCGAGCCGGCAAATTGATTGTCACCCTCGTCTGCATCCAATTATGGGACGTTAGCATTACTTCTTACACTATGTTATTAGCTTATGCTACAATTAAGAACCGTCGAGTGAATCGAACTAAAAAACCCTACTACCTAACCAAAGAACTAAAAAAGTACCTAACTACAGGTTACACAAGCTCTGTTTTATTTAACATTTCATTACTTTGGTCTTAAAATTACTTTTTGTTATTTGTTTTTTATATTAAGCAATTGAATATGCACTTTATGTATTCGATGGATAGGGTTAGCTTCATGTAACTGTTCATCTGCGTCGATATCAGAACACGAGTATAGATATAGTACGCTCTGTTTCATCTCAGAAATGTAATTGTGAATCAATCAACCGATGTGGACGTGGAGTACTATAAAATTATAGATGTGAATTCTTTATAAAATAATTATGAAGAAGACGGTCGAAGTATTTCCAGAATAAAACGAATATACATAACAAGCATATAATTAAACAAAGAATGTTTGCTTACAGCGGCGGGGCGGCGAATAGTGTTGGTGCCGGGTCGTCGTAGTTTGAACAAGTGCCCTTTACTCGTGCTAGTGCTAGAACAGGTGTGTTATTGTTTTCGATTACAGTACAAGAAAAAGGGCCCACCATACAACTGGCATAGTTTTCTAACGTTGAAGAAAAATTCGGCACGTATACGTTCATATAATTTAGTTCTCAATGCCTATCTCTTTACCACTCGCGTAAATTGGATTAAATTAAATATAATTCGCTACGATTCTGTAATCGGCTAACCGAAATGAAGGTTACCGACACTCAGGTTCGTACTGCCACCGGAAATGACTTTTAATGTAAAAGTTTTTACTTTTTGTGCGAGTTATGTTATAGTTATAGATATTATTATAGAAAATTCAACGGTTAGACATTATCATATAAAATATTTGAAATACTGAATATTTATTTATTTTCCTACCTAGCAGTTTATCAATCTTCTGTTTTGTAGGTAGGTAATAAAAATAGGTTACATATTGATTGCTGCATTGATTGATTATTTAATACAAAACTTTAAGACTACGACGCTATACTTGTTATCAAATAAGAACGTAGCGGTTACCATGCCAGCAAACAATCCACTTTCTGGCCTTCTAAAAATGTAATTATAGTAGGTACTCAGACTAACTTCCAGGGTACCAATTCTCTTAAATTAAGTTAAGCGACCATACTATAACCAACAGATAAATATTCTACAGCAATAGGTCACAAATTTGGTATTCTCTTATGTGCCACGAAATAGTCGATTAGTAGTCTCTAGAAGGCTTTGTCATTCATTTGTCTTTGCGAATGATTTAGTTGTCGATGTTGCCAATATTTAATAAAATTATTGTTCGAAGAAATTGATCAACCGATTGATAGATTTTTTTCGACCTAGAATAAGCTTAGACATACTTTAAAATACAGAATATTTATTTCTATAAGATTTACATGCATTTTTTGCATAAATTGCACGTTAATTTTCGAAAAAACACCGAAATAGTGTTTGGGTGACTGAACGACTGAACGATGGACGACCGAACGAAATGCCATTAGAGAACAACTGTCAAATAGCGAAGAGAATACCGTTTGGAACTGCCACTCATGTGACATTGCGGAGTAGAATACCAAATAAAGCGTAAAGTAATAAAATGTACGGCCGATCGCTGTCCACTGTCAACTTATCTTTTAAGAGAATACCAAAATGTGTCATTTCATACAATTCACATTCTACAGAGACACCATTTTTCATTTGGTAATTAAGAGAATACGGGCCCAGATGCAATTACAGGCTATGTAGGATGTAGGTATTTATATTAATGAAACATCCCACGCATCGTTTTGTTTCTTTGGATCGCATATGGCGCAGACGCCGCCTTAGGTACCTACCATACGTTTTCTATACTCTCATCTCCACATCTCACATGCATATTACCTCTATAAATTCGATGTCCCTTGTCATTACTTTGATTATAACTACTATATATATTAATTAAACTTTCAAAAAATTAATATGTCGTATTATAACATGCTGTAAAGAGAAAGAAAGTGCCTAAGTGTGATATATTTGTAACAACTTTTTATTAGTGTGTTACTTAAACACGACAGAATATGCAAGTGGTGATTCTGTCCTTGAATCTAAAATTAGTATTTAATTTCTTGAAAATGGATGGAAGAGATCGCAACCTCTGTGTAGGTATATAGTCAATAAGTGATTTTCGTCCACCTACTATAAGTTCTTTATAAGGAAAGTTGTTCATTTTAATGAGTAGAATCGTGCCTTATTATGTACCTACTTTAGTATTCATTACTCATTATAAAATAACATAGGTAAATATAAATACCGCGGACGAAGTAGGTATAATACAGGTATCTATAACTTTTTTTATAGACACTGATTAATTAAGATTACAAAACCAAAAGAAAACTTTAGAAAACAAAAGCTTATAAGTCAGCAGACTCACAGGACACATAAAAATACAGAATGTTGTCACTTAGATATCAGATGTTGATGCAACTGACGAAACGAGTTTTACTCGGTTAGCTTAATTAATAAACACTGACCTTTTCAACGGTTGGAACATAATGTTATTTTATTCAAATTCCATCACAACATATAAAATACTATATACTTTGTTCCAATGCAAGTATCCACTGCTCTCTGTCTAAGTGTTTTCTCTATCTATAGAAAGAAAGAAGTTTTATCATGATTATCATAACAGATCGGTGTTCTCTTAACATGTTTATCTGCTATGTAATCTTAGGGCGTCAATCATGTGGACAAGTCATTTATCTCCCAAGTAGATCTTACATTGCCATATCACGTGGAAATGTACCGAAAACTCTAATAGAGTAAAAGGCAAGACAATCTGTATCTATTATAACAGCCCGATCATTTTGTCATACACACGCAGTAGGTACCTTATATAAATCAAATAATTGAACGAAATGAAAGGTAAGTACATAGTTACGTACCTACACCGTAATATTTGTAACTAAGTAGATGCTTCGGAACTTCGGAATGCTATCTGTGTTCTTGTGTGATGACTATTTGAAAACACAATCCGAAAATAAACATTACGTATCTTATCTACAAACATGCGAAAAATTTTCATACAATGCAGCATGTTATCTTCCTGTTTTCTTAATCTACGTGTTTAAATAAGAGACAGTTCTTGAAAATTTGAAGTAGCCTATAAAAATTAATGCGTAAAGCTGAAAAATTTTGTACTTTAATAAAAAGTAAGTCAGTTTTATGAGAGGTATCCTTTAAATGTTTTTATATAATTTAAAAAAATACATAAATAGTACATACCTAAGTATTGTCGATACAAACAAACGTATTAAATCGTTGTTTACCAACAATCTTGAATCGTTCATGGGTAGTTCATAGCATGAAGCATGATACAGGATGTTTATGTAGGTATTCATCCGACCACCACGGCACGAGAATTACGTTCCTTATGATACTGCTAATGTCAATCGGGCATTTTCTATCAGAAGTAAAAAACATGCGTCGTTCCATATTTTACATGCATGTTTCGTGCTTCGATTTTTTAGTCTTGAGTTAAATGAACAGCCTATGATAGATATAATGGTAGCTACTCACATCACAGCGGTCGCGGCCGTTGCGGTGAGCTATCTGGAGCAGTCGACCTACTCTCCACTCACACCAGACTAAGTTCTACTCGCCCCACTTGTCCAATGTTATTTCCTTTGCTATAAACTATAAATAATAGGAACACGGCGAACGGAACGATGCAATCACAAAGACGCTATCAAATAGTTACAATATATGAAGAAGTTTTAGCTAATATTTGTAAGTGATTATTACATTAACGTGAATGTTTTCATGGCGTCACTTCTTACTGCCTAAGCATTTGTCTAGTTGGTAGTACACGAGTATTATCGTCCTTATCTTAGTCAAGACATACACTTTTAATGCAGCGAACTCAACAACACAACAAAACCAACAATAATTTTCTTTGTAAATAATTCAAGAAAAACTTGCCTATAATCTCATGTTAATGAGATCGTTATAACTACGCATAGGTTCATTTATTTATCTGGTTCATATAGTTACTAATGGCGGCTTAGATTACTGCACACTACGAATCTACCTACCGTTTATCCGTTATTGTATAGGTTAGAGGATTCGCGCTTGTTTTGTAATAATTGTAGTTTGTTATATAAGATGGTAATTCGAACTATGATGACAAACGGCTTTGTTCATCACAAATTCGCAAATTTTGGTTCCCCTTAGAAACACTGACGTTTATGTACTTTTGTGTAGTAGATAATACTTGGTGTAAGTATATTCATTTCATAAAAGAACACCCTATTATAAATATAACTAATGCTATAAAAGTATAATAGTTCAGGTGGCTTTCGAGTTGAATTTAGTCATACCTATTCATTACATCAGAAACGCTAAATACTTATGACATTTTATCCTCCGTGAGTTATACATTAGTAACTATTATTTACATAAAATGTAAAGATAATCACTTTACTCTTTGTAAATAACCTAAACAAACAGGTTTCAGTGAACATAGGTACAAGTAAAACAAAACTAGGTACCTACTTATTTAAGTACTATATGCGGTAATTTGTACGAAACTCACACGAAACTTGTACTATTCGTTTATATAAGTTGGCATACACATGTGTGTCATTCAATTGTTACAAGTACAAAAAAACAGTCATTGATGGTGTTTTGTTCATTTGCCGAGTAATAAATAACGTACGAAGCGAGTTAAACGGTCGACGTCACGCGCTCATCAACCATCGAACTATTCATCCACCTGTCCACAGACTCAGCTGACAACCAATTGCTGCCTCCTAACATCTTAAGTACTATTTTATTGTAATTTTCTTATTGTAGAAACCTATTTATCGAGATTGTTTTTGTCTAACTGCGCTTGTTTCGCGGTAACAATCTTTTGATTAAGTATTGTATTGAAAAATTATGTTAATTTCAGTGATTCTATGCTTTTGTGTTAAGATTTCTTGATAATTACTCATTGTATTATGTCTATTTACGTCTTGGCCAATAGGTATAGTAGATAAACTAATGATAAATGTCGAGGTTTTATTTAATAAGACAAAGTTTCCTACAATTTTAAAATGACATCCTGAAATGTAGTTTGTTTAAGTTATTATTCCAATTATAAATATCGAGTGTCACAAGCACCTAGTTAGGAAATAAGTTTTTTAAATAACGTCATGTAACATCATTGCAAACAAACTAGATAATTTTGCTATGTATTTAAATAGTAAAAGTCTCACCGAAATCAGTAGTCAGAAGCTGTGCAAATCACCAGTAGTAAATGCGAATGTTTCTACTAGTAACTGGTCCATGAATGATGCAAGTAAACTAGATTTTATTTCACTGCGTTTTCTCGTGGGGAAAACTTAGGAATTATCCAATGATACGAGACTATCTGACTGTGCAGCCGCGGCGAACGTATGCGCGAGTGTCGACGACAGGCGCCGTGTTACGACTGGCTGGCTGACTTGACTAGTGTAGTCGCTGCAGAAGTCGCACGCACTGCATACGCGGCTGTGAACAGCAATGAAGGACGCCGGTTAGCCACTGAACAACACACATACAATCATATTGTCAAACAAAAAACAATCAGTAATTAGAAATGGGTACCTACAAAAAAGTAATATTAATAAAGTTTGAGCTACAACTAAATGACAAACACTTCCCCTTAAAAAAAAAGTACCTACAAGTATAATAGTAAATGGTAAAATAAGTATTATTAGGTTACTGAACTCACTTGCCAGTCAGTGCTTGTAGCTATGAAATTAATCCTTTTTCATCAAATCTTTTTTCATCTACTTGGCCACCTTGGTCACAGATTTTGGACGTTTGTCAACAGGTAACATAAGTCAAGCCATAGTCAAGCTTATGTCTCTCTTATGTTTACTATAAATTTGACATTTAACAACTACTTTTAATTTTAATATATTAAAAACTAGATTATATAAAATAGAAACACAGATCAGTTTTGTTATAAATGGGTATCTTGCTTTATGTATACATATGTGATGTACTAGATTTTTCACTTATTTTTCACTTGTTATTGTTATAACTAGAAATGGAAAAGAAATTACAATCAACCAAGCCAATGGCTGCGAATCTGGCTCCACCGTCGGACACTAAAGTCTTAAAAAATACGACGCCTTCCAATAATACGGTGACTCCCAATAATACGGTGCTTTCCAAAAATACCATAACTCAAAAAAATACGGTGTCATCAAAAAATACCACGACGAATGTTTCGAGAAGAAGTTCTAGATTTGCTAGCGGTGATTGCAGCACTGCTTCATCCTCGTCACACACTCAGTACTATAGAAGAGATTTATTCACTGATACATTTAAAAGAATAACAACCGATGAATTTGTTGGAGTAACTGAATCTATCTCGAGGACAAGCGACAACGTTGACTGCAATCATTCATTTCATAAAAAAGTTTATACAAAGAAAGGATTATTGAAGAGAAACTTCCAGAAAGTATTGGATCCCATAACTCCAGGTACTTAGTATTTAGTATATTATATTATATGTTTTCAGGCTCTACCTACTCTACATGGTTACATAAGTAAAAATCAATCTCTCTCTATGAATTGACAATGTCTAATATATTTTTTTAATATATTTATTCTACTTTGATATGATATGTACCATTGGTAAAATTAGGCCGCTCCTATTGCATTGATTGGAATATTAATAATCACACTTTCCATTGCCCACATTCCCTATTAATCGAAGTAGAGACTTTTATTACGATTTCTCAAAATACGTGTGGCACTGTTAACCTGCATACCTCGTTGTACAAATACATGGAGTCGGCCGATTGTAATTATTTAAAACATTGGTTAATTGTGATTTTGTTTAGAAAACTTTATTGCATACAACTATGTTGACGTTCATGAGTATCTACTTATATTAAAAAAAAGAAGTAGGTATAGCTACGTACTCACAAAGAAACGAAGAATCTTATTATGTTCTAGATTCAAAATGGACCAAAACTTGTGATTTACCTGTTGTCACTTGGAAGGTAATCGACTCTCTAGAGTTTTTAGTAAAAGACCCAGTGGGCAGGCAAAACACGGAACGTTTGAAAATACATTTAAAGGAGTGTGTTCAGATTACTGAAAAGGGATATGTATCCTTTTTATTATATGATTAGAACTGTAGGGCGATTGCGTGAAGGGTAAAAACTTTATTGGTACCTGCGTTTATTTTATATGTATTAAAATTCCTAAAACTATGTACAGAGAATAGATAAATTGGACAGTGTTTGTGTCATCTTAGACTTTTTGGTGGAATCCCTGGAGAAAAGTCAAGACTACCGAGGAGAACTTATTTTACTGTTGAAAAATATATCGCGACCCATACTTTTGACAGTTAATTCTGATGTTGTTACATATTTAGAATCACTCAGATATTTCCAAGGATTTCTTGGTAAGTTTTGAAATAAAATCAGGCAGATATCTACATTCACCAACTGCCGGGAATCGACCTCTACTTACTCCTTTACGTCATTACGGCCCTTTTGCTCTAACGCAACCACCGAATTGTTTTTGATTTGTCATTCTAGTCTAGACGCTACCCAACGCCTGGCAACCATATTGCCAATAGATTTCCCACAAAATAATATGTAGATAAAGGTACCTACTTTCAGTCTCGTACCTATATAGGGTGACTTTAAATTAGTGAACGATAGAAAAGGATATGCATGTACTCGTCATAACAAACAACTTTTACTATGGGACAAAGGTCGAAATAATTTAAAAAAAAATGTTCCCCCATACTATCAGCTGATGCATTTTGTATGGGGAGTTCAAAAATTTTTGAACGATTTCGACCTTGGTCCCATAGTAAAAGTTGTTTGTTATCACGAGTACATGCATGCCCTTTTCTATCGTTCACTAATTTAAAGTCACCCTATATGTTCACCAGTAATAGGTACTGGTAAGTAGGACACGGAAATACTTTCATACGACATTTATGGAAAAGAGGACAATATGTGCTTGGGGAGTTTTACTTCATATAAAGATTCTATATTGTTTATAAACGCCCTACTAAATTGTACGTGTAGTACATTAGAATTGATACGACAATTACTGATGTGCCCTGCGGCCACACGGCATACCTGTATGTACCTATAACTAAGGTAACACCTTTCTGTCCTAGATAAGTTTTACTTTAACGTTTACTATGTACTTACCTACTTGGAGCTTTAAACATAAAAATGGTAATAATGTATTTTGTCTATCACTCTTTCTATAACAAAAAATTCTTGGTTTTAACTTAAAAGAAATTTACCTTGTTTAATGATCGCTTAAATATACCGATGACTGGATTAGTTTTCTTTCATCCAATGTCTAAAATAAATTTAGGTACCTACAGTTAGTCCGTTACGTACAAAAACTGTTAAACGTTCGTCATAACATAACACAAGCAACAATAAAAGATTTTTCCCAGGCTATCTGCTAATTCGATTTGAAGACGATGACCTCTTCGACTTGGTTTCCGCGGGGTTATTGTACCAACTGACTACCTCCGACAAGATAAGAGGACATGAAGCGGCCCAGCGTCGACACAGTATGGAGGCTGCAAAAAAAGTCTTAGTGGAAACTGCCGTCAGAATGTTAGCTGTAGTGTCACCTCATAGGTTCCCCATTTTCATACGCATTGCTCTTCTTCTTGCTCAAGATTGCCTTGAAAATTGTAAGTACTATATATAAACGTAACACAAGCAACACATATTTGTAATCATAAGTAGATGCTTATTTTCATTTTCAGAATGGCTAAGTAATACATATTTCGCTTCTACAGGTATCGATTTAATGATGGAAAATGTGATAGAATTCATTTTCTACCGTTTTAATCCGTATTTTCCCGAAAGGCCGCTTCCAGTTTACGATATAAATCCAGTTGAACTTAATGATTATCGAGTACAATTAGGTAACTTACTATGATATCTAGCATCGCTTTTTAAATAAAGATACAGATAAATGTGGATGAAGTGAAAAGACGTATAAAATATGGACTTACTTATTTCTATTGTTTGAAGAGTTTTAAATTTTAATAGATTGAATCTGTCCTAATACAGGCGCTAGCACAACCAACTTACCCGACATTCTGTCATTATTGCTTGTACTTGTACATGCAATAAAGCCGTTTGTACAGGAACATCCAGAATACAAACTTATTTTCCCGTATCCTGATGAATATTCACAACGGTGAGTGTCTTATGAGAAGAAAAACTTTTTAATGTTTAATACCTTCTTAGTTATGAAGAACGTAGATGCTTACTTACTGAGACAAATAAAAAGGACTAAGTATTTGAGACTAGCTATTGCTCGTAGACACTTAGGGCTTAGATCTTACTACTCATATTATGTAACCTGCGAGAGTAGGTATCAAGTTCCGGAGGAAAAGGTTACTTACCTGCTATTGAAGTAAAATGAAGAGCGTTGTAAAATCGAATACGTAATTGATGAGTAGTTCGACACTTTAGGTGCTTCATTTGGGGATATCGCTACGAGTGCCGCGCAAGGGAACATCGACACCAACGGAGTACACTTACAACGTTCGTCCATGTCCTCATCTATATTTATGGAGATAAATTGAGTGAATTAGCAAATCATTTAATGCCAGATAAGTATTTTATAAATATAATTAAACTGAGTGAAACGGTGAAGGAAAATATCGTCGGGAAACCCTGTACCTAGGTATAATTACAAAAAATAAACTTGAAGGAATACCTATTTATAACTCATATTACCTAATATATGTTAAAGGCCGTATATTCTAAATCAAATCAATAATGTTAACAACATGATCGTGGAATTTGAAATTTTCTGTGCAGATGTGCTGACATTATCAGTATTAACGGAGCTACCTCCAAGAAACGACTGGACCAGCACTGTTAATTTCAATACCTCTCAAGCTGACATTCAGTTCAAGAAATTGCTCATACATTTGAGCGTGGATTTTCTACGATTTTATCCGCAGAATATACATGTAAATAACGTTTTCAATGGCGTTCTTACGTTGGATCATTCCCAATATGGATTTTTGATTATTCTGATCATTTTTTTATCTGACTGCGTAATAAAGGTAGTCAATAGATGCTGGAGTTTTAGCGCTCACCTTACTTTTTCCGGATTTATTCTCCAGATGGCAGATTCACGCAACTGGGTCGCTGGTTTGATGTACCTCATTGACCCCGGGCTCTGTAAACTTAGGTGTAACTGGACTACAGTACTATTTGCAGAGCTTCGAAAAACTTCTTTGCAAGCGTTGGTGCTATCTATAGACTCAGTATCTCCGCATTTATCTGTGCAATACAGCTTGATTAGAAGGTAGGACAATCCATTTGTGAGGCTACTTTGTAATCCTGCATGACTCTAAGAACTTTACCGATAAATCATTTGCTATAAATGGTTCAATGTTTTAGATTAATGTGGTATATTGAGTGGTATTCGGAGAGTCCGTATGGGTTTACGATCCTGTATTGGTGCTCGAGACTGCTGCAAGTTTGCCTTTTCCAAAGAAAATCACCAATCAGAAAATATGCTATTAGTGAATTAATGAATACACACGGGATAATCATACTCATGCGTAAGAAACTTCCTAAGTATTATTTATATACCTACGTTCAAGTTATTACTTAATAAAGACAGAATTATTTGTATTTGACCCGTAGATCTTTGTTATACATTGTTGGAACAGAAATCACCGCCAGTGCAAAAAAGCCAGAATGTAATAGCTTTGATCCTGCAAGTACTTGTGAGTTCGGTTGCCAACAAGAGCCGGGTCACTTGCACAGTTTACCCCCACCTCGAGTGGCCGGCGTCCATCACCACTTTGGCCAAAAAGATTATGGACATCATTTTGTATTCTTTAGACAAAAATTTCATCATTTGCGACAGGTAAGTTGTGATGTAGGTGTATCTAATTCATCTTTAGAATCTAGAAGTACTTAGCAATCTACGATCCGCTGAACAAAAAGAAATGTGTTAGATGGGTACTCTTACTTCGGTGATAGGAAATACCTAAGTAGTTACCTACTGATTGTTATCGGGATGTGACTACCCATTGATGCTAATTGAATTTCTTTTAGGTGGCTGATTACATTCCTAAACTTTGTCTGGCAAGCAGTTATATGGAAAGACGAATACAGGAAGAAGTTTATTGCAAATAACGGAATTTATCAGATATTGGACCTGATAGCAGTGCGTACTATATTATATAATATACTTCTTGGATGTCCGTCTGTCTGTCTGTCCCTCCGTCTGTCACCAGGCTGTATCTCATGAACCGTAATAGCTAGAGCGTTGAAATTTTCACAAATAATACTTATTACTGTTGCCGCTATAACAATAAAATGGAATGTATAAAAAATGGAATAATATTTACTAGGCTACCATACATACAACAAACGTGCTTTTTCCCTTTTTTACTCGATATCAACAGCGAATGGTACGGAACCCTTTCTGAACGAGTGCGACTTCCACTTGGCTAGTTTTAACATATTTGATAACAATTTAAAAGATTTGGGAGCGGTTGTTCAAAATAGGACAAATCGACGGAAAAATCTTACCAAATATTTGAGTAATTTTATTAATAGAAAATATTTAACATAAACAGGCATCCCGTTATCCAGTGCATTGTTTAGCCCTTGGTATCATAGCAGACTGCTTGCGGTCAGGCGACGCAGTTAGTCAGATAGTTACGTGGCGAGCTAATTTCGGAGCCTCTTTTGCCGTAAATACTTACGTTTTTTACTCATAATTATTAATTCATTAGGTAGGTACCTAATTCATGATACAATTATAAAATATTTTCAAGTCTGGAAAACCTTTTATCATTTGCCACTTAGCTGGCAAAATTAGACTTTTGAATAGGTACAAATTTAATCTACCGACGTTATGGTTTAGACACCAACACGCCTACATTATGCGTATTTAGCATCGAAATATTGTACACAAGCTAAGCCAATACTGACAAAATACCATCTTTACAGTATCCAAATTTAGTGAAACAAGGTAGAACTATAACTTCATTGTTGTGTGCACTTATTAGAAATGACTGCAAGTTCGAAAATATACGACTAGACAATGACAACATAATACAAGGTGCGTAAAGACTGCTTGGTTAAAACTAGGTACCTAGATAGTCTTTTTAATGATATTTTATTTAAGTACCTAAAGAATAAGATTATGTAAGTGCGGATGTTTATTACGTATGTATTACGTCGTCAGACGAGGAAGATCTCCTGCAGTCAACGTCCTATAAAGTATACTTGAAGTCAGCCCTAGACTCGCGAAACCTCAATCAACGTACAGTCGCATGTGAGGCGTCTGCTCAACTTGCAGGCTCCCGAATTTCCAAGGTAAAAAACCCTATAGGTATATCTACGGTATATAAAAACGTGTAGATATCAATGTAACGTTTATAATTAAAAATCAAAACATTCCAGTGCTACGCTATATTATACTTACTCTCTGAAGACTTGGATTCGAAGGTTGCCTTATCGGATGAGACTTACAATTTGTATAAAAATGTGAAATTATCACCGCAACAAGAGGTAGGCTTTTGATTTTACATTATTCCTGTATGCTCCACAAAAGCTATTTTTATTAACCAATGGACAAAATTTCTAGGCTCTCTTGGTGTTATGTTCACATTATTTGACTTTGAAGATCAATGATGCTTGGTTGGAGACAGCATCTGAAAGTCCGGGTTATGTTGCCGAAGACACTGAGACGCTGAATGAATTCCTTCATATTCGAAGGTATGAGCAAGGCACAAATAGGTAGTTTTGAAACAACTAGAAATAAGTATATGGATCTCCTATTTTTTTCTCAGGGGATGGGTGCGTTACGTGAGACAACAACAGCTAGAAGTGTTACGCCGGAGAAATGCAGCTGTAAGTGGTTCAACTCAAATATTCGTAGATTTTCGTAGCATAGTATCTACTAATTGACTTGGTTGTCCACCCGACTACCTATACCGACATTTTTAACTATTCACAACTATAATAAAAAGATAAACCTTTATTACCGGCAAAAGTGGGCAAAGAAAATAAAAAAATAATTGTGAAATATTTTTTTATGTTTAGGCGCATGACCAGGAGAATACTTTGTACTCGTTTCTGGCTCGAGTCCGTCTAAATGTGGCTCTGGATGCACTCCGCGAGTTGCGGTGCATTGCCCGTTCGGCTGACCGCGACCGCATCCAGCATGCGATGCTGTATGAAGCAGTGCACGGCTTTCACCGACGTTCCATTGCTGTTAAGAAAATGGAGGCGCCTGTTATACGAACCTATGAGCCTACTTTGGACGAAGGGGTGTGTTTTCTTTCACTATGTTTACGACTTAGGCTAGTTTTACTGTGCATTGTGACGCCATTCCAGTTTATAGTCAGATTTACAATAACTTGTTGATCATGTATCAAAAGGAAAGGTAAAGCCGATTAAAAAATTTCTTCCTTTAAATTCCAGAATTTGATCGGACAGAACGTAAAAGTAATCAGCATTAGTACGAAAGATAAACCTAAATCCAGGGATGCATACCAAAGCATTGATTCACCAAATCAAGTATGAAAAATCCTTATTTGTATTACATAGTTTAATAAATAAATATACAAATATCTTTGATTCATTGCATACCTACCTAATCGTTTTGCATTGTCATTTTGAGAAATGCTTCCATAAAACTATGTCAACTAATTATAATGAACTCGAGGATTACATTTTTACAAGTCAAATAACGGAATTACAAGAGGAAGTTTTGAAGCTTACATAATAGCTTTACTTAAGTGGTTTGCGAAAATTTATCATTACTTTGCGAAAAAAAAGATATGTTTGCAAAAACATTATTTTGCAAAATATTCTTGGTTCACATTTGGGATGAGCAGTAACAAACCAGTTTTTGACATTATGCTATACATAAAATCTAAAATATGTATGTGTTCTTTGCTACATTCGCATATTGTAAGCTATATGTATGCCTACAAATATAAAATGAGCGATCACAAAATTCATTTGTTTATAAATCTGAATAAAGAGCTGACTAAGCAGAAGACTTTTTGGGTTTTATGAGGAGAGAATAGATGTGTATTCCATGGCTAGGTTATGCACCAAGAAGTACTGCTACTACGTATTTTAAAGCTTCTCTGATATAACAATTAGGTGAATATGTATACAATTTTAATATTGCTAGATTTACCCAAAGCAAGAAGGTACCTACGTCCTTATAAGAGTTCTGAACATACTCCTGTTCTCACAATAATTATTATAACAAGGTTTCTAATTTTTAAACTATGTATAACAAGAAAAACAGTCATAATGTATTCTTATAATTAAATAAATTGTTGGCACTTTATAAAAAAATATTAACATAATTTTCGCTGTAGTAAGGCACAAAAAGTTGCATAAATAAATGAGTTTACACATAGGTAAAATAATATAAAACAAAACATTACCTAAATGTTAAAAAAAATACTTCAATACGCTTGTATCCAGGCGCTTTAAACACCTGGTATTGGGTCCAGCCAATAATAAGTACCTAAACTGAATATTTCTTTAGAGTTTCTTGTTTTGTCGTTGGATTGACACTAGCTTATTGACCACCTGCTGCTTGAAAGTGTCTGACTTAGGTATTATTTGACTGGAGAACTATTATTTGAACCATCGGCCGACTTCGAGAGGTGGAAATGGAGTAGATGGAAATCATTTCACACACGCCATTTGACCTACGGAGGGTGAAGGCTATCCATAGAGCAAGGCCAGTCTAATTATGAGCAATGGGAGAGAACTACTGACTTCAAAGAATTATCAGCGTTTCTTAGAGCAATGACACTGATATTACTCTCTCATCTTATCTGTCTATCAAAAGTTTTAATTCTTTACTTAGAAATAAAAACGTTTTTCTCTGAAACGTTTTATCAGATAACCCATTCGTCTACATTTCCAGGTTTCCTACAACGTCTGCGTGTCTCAATCGCATCTCATCGTTTCGTACCTATAAAAAATTTCGCTACGCCAACAATCGCAGAACACTGGATAATATCGATAATAAACATAGCGCTAATTATATATGTAAAGCACAGCCCGAGGCCTAAACATTGATATTCAATATTTCACTAAACTATGCCAGTCTCCATTCTTCTTATAAAAGAATTTTGAAAATCAAGTTTGTGATTTGAAATGCCATTCTATCTAATGATCAGAGCCTTGGTCAGAGTTACTAAACATGGATGCAACCATGTTGTCGAACTCTGGTACTGCGTCCTCGTACATCTTCAGTTGCTGCGAGAGCGACTCAGAGTCAGTAGACGCCGACGCTTCCCCAGCGACGTCGGACCACTCGTCGCTCGTAGATCTGGCGTGCAAACATTCCTGGTAGAAGTTCGCTAATTCCGTAATAGGGCTTCCGTCCGCGAAAGGGAAATCCTGAAATACAATAATTCAAACATCAATGCCTAGCTTTCTCTATTGAACATAAAATATCCCCATTCTATTGGGTCTAATGATGATGCTTACCATAAGACTAGCATATTTGTCATCTTTCCTGGGAACTTCTATTGCCTTGCTGGCCGTGCTTGGAACAGAATAGCTTGCTTCTTCATTGCTGCTACCCGGCTTACAGATAGCCATCTTCCCAGAAGCAGCCATTTTTAATCTCTGATGAAAATTAAAAATCAAATGGGTGTTGTTAATATTGTTACCTCTATCCGTTTTTACACATTATCATATCGTATCTAAAGCGGGTTTAATAATTTAAAGCTCCTTCTGACTGTTTATTGTTCTTGATACCTACGAACAATGAGCTTTTGAGTTTGCGATGTAACATAGCAATTGTTAATTTTTGCTGATAAAACTTATCAAACAAACAACAAAATTATTATATTACAGATAAACTACTGTATTGTATACCTTTTCCATCTTTTCTTTCTCTGCGAGGAGCCACCTCATTGGAGGCTCAGGGGGAAGTTGCAAACTCAATGCATCATGAAGTTCTTTCATTTTTTCAACATCAACAAATGCGCCGGCAGTCAATGGTTTATTCAAATCCACCTCTTTCTTTTCATTATGGTGTTTCCTGTAATCAATGCATATTTCTCATTACTTCACTTTTTACTCAAACATACTAATTTCCTTCCTTATTCTCGAAATTCGTTTACTTACCTTGGATTCTCCATAGGAAAATGATCACTTTTCACCATTATGTCTTTGTTTCCTAAAGACCGTTGATCATAAATATGAGACCTCTCATCTGGCAGAATTGTCATTTTTGTACGATATAAAACTTCTATGATTAAAGTGCCAATTGGTGTGCAGAGTTCACTCACTTTAATATTTTTAGATTCATCACCTGAAATCATGTGCATACGACATTGAAAACATTTCATTGACAATGCTAACTAATTCATGACTAATAATAATAAAAGTTCTGCTCACCTAGAAGATCTGTATTAGGTGGACCTCCATAAATTTTATGAAAAATTTTATAATTCTCTCTGCTTTGTGCTCTTGACATCTTGTATGCAGGTGTAATTCTAGAAATGCTAAGTGTAGATTTAAGCATTACACTCATGCGATAATAGATTGTGGAAATAGATGACATGTTTGGATCACATCCTGGTGCCATTTTAACAGTCCACATCTCAAGAACCATTTCATCCCCATCTGTGGTTTTTAAAGATATTTCTATACATAGCACATTTGTTAGAGCAGAAACCACTTCTCCATTGAGGATACGTTTTGCAGCACAATTCACATCAGGCTCGTCCGGTATTGACAAGTTGAACTAGACAAAAGATAAAATTGTAAACAACAAGTAGGTGGGTACAGCCTATGCAGAAAATTCACATGCAAAAGAGTACAAACAAATAAAAAGTTCGCTTTTGCAAAACTATACAAACTAGGTAAGTAAAGATAATACCTATTATAGAAAATATAATAAACAGTTGAGCTTCATTTTATTTTATACTAGGTAAATGAATCTAGTTTTATTACTGGATCAAAACTATAAAAAGTGAATTCATATTATAATTGTAGGTCTTGTAAACAAACCATTACTTCACAGGTTTCTTGCAGATTAGCAGTAGCATAATAATATAATCTAGCAGATAAATTACGAATTACTTAGGAGACCTTACCCATTGCAAGTTAGTAGGCGAGGAGGAGAGGTTATTGTCTTGAGGTTTAGATGCGTTACACTCATGAGTAATCTTCTTCCCTTGTCTGCTTTGGACTACTATCTGAGCTACCTTCAGAGTGAGTATTTTCGTAAATTTGTACAACCTAGATCGATCTTGAGCTTCTGAAGACGTCATTTTCAACAACAACCAAAAGCAAATATCACCAATATCTGTTCAATATTACCTATGTATTTGCGCAGTCTGTGATAAAGATAAATTCCTTTTTATTTTGTTTAATGTAATTTACGGGCATGACACGATCGGACTTGCTACATGGTTTTGACTTCAGATAATCTTATATCACTCAGATAAATTGATTGTAAAGTTTCTTGCTATAGAAGGAATTGTAAATTAAATCGCATACTTTATTTTGCACTGAACTAGCACTTCAATCACTGAATCAAATATCTCTACGCAGCACTCAGCAGACAGAGCAGGCAGAAGGCAGCACCAATACATTACTCTACTCTTTGGAAGGCAGGTTCAGCAGGTTATTATCAGTGTGGCCAGCTCTGTATAATGGATTTCCCCACGTAAAAAAAATGTATTTTGTAGCTCAAGGATATCCGTTTAATTTTAACATTAACATTTTTGTTTAATTTGTAAATTTTTTACTATTAGTTGATAAAAATTAAGACTGATGCTTACTTAACGCTTAGTATCTTTTATAGAACTCATGTTATTTATTTGTTGACTTTAGGGGGCGTGGGGGCGTTAACACGGGTTCTTAAAAAATAGCTAAATGAAACATGATTTTTTAGGCAAGCTACACTATAGTAATATTTTTTATTTTTCAGTACAACTACCAAGCTTTTGGCCACTTTTTTTACATGTCTATTACAAATACTAGTTCCATTAATAGGTTTGTTGGTTTTTAGGGTTCCGTATCCAAAGGGTTTGGCTGTCAGTCTGTTACCAGGTTGTATATGATGAACCGTTATAGCGATGGCGTTGGATTTTTTTCAATTTTTCCTATTCCTACTCAAAGTAATGTTTCATTTCAAGGATTATTGCTACGTATTCAATGGTATTCACCTTTGTTACTTACTTACTTATTATTATTTATTGTGGGAAAATTATTTAAAAAAACACAAAAGTTTGTTCCTTTATTTATTAAAAGAGAAAATCTTAAAATTAATGACTTATCTAATCTATCTAAGTCTTTTTCTTAATTAAATCCGAATAATTCATAAATTATTTCCAATAGTAACATTAAGGTGCGTACAGACCATATAACATAACATGTTATTTAACATTGTTATATAACATGTTTTACATAATGTGGACACTGAATGTTATAAAACATGGTATAGTAACATGTTATTGATATGTACAACAATGTTATATAACTTTGATCGCGTGGATTGTACTGAAGCACGACAAACGACAATGGTTATATAAAATTGTTATATTGCATTGTTATTCTAATGTGTACAGTATTATTTTATGTTGCAATGTTGAATAACAAGGTTACATAGTGTGGACGTGTTATAAAACACAAGTTAAATAACATGTTACATGGTCTGTACGTACCTTTAGATATATATACCTAGGCCCAAACATTGTATAGTACCAGACCAAAATAAATAAGTTGTTTTAGTATGAATAAATGGATCATTCTCCAGAAACTGTTTGACGATGACGACCGTTATAAGTCATTTTGCATTTTTTAGGGTTCCATACTCAAAGGGTGAAAACGGGACCCTATTACTGAGACTTGGTTGTCCGTCCGTCTGTCTGTCCGTCCGTCTGTCCGTATGTCACTAGATTGCATATCAGGAACCGTTATAGCTAGAATATTGAAATTTTCACAGGTGAAGATATTCCTGGAGTATTGTACCTACTACTTATTATTGCCTCAGTAGCATACTCGCAGAACAGATGTTAGAAAAATTACCAGAATTTTAGAAATTTACTTATAACATGATAATGTCAGTTGCAGAGATTGTCTGTATGAGTAAAACTTTCAAATTATATAAGCTCATATTTTTTTACTTAGATTCAATAGGTAGTTTAGAAATTTTAGAGTTTACACTTATAGTACTACTGTCCCTGCACATTTATTTACCATCATTGACGTGATTTAGACCCAGAACACACTGTGAAACGCAACTGTGTATTATGACAGACACGACGCAACTGAAACGAAACGTTTCAAACTAATTGCGTCGTGTGTTGTTTTCTAAGGAAGTCTATAGTAGAAACTTCGATACAACTCAAAAGTTTCAGTTGCGTTGCAGTTGCGTTTCACCGTGTGTTTTGGCGCTTAAACGTAGATTAGACTCGTCTTAACTTATTTAGACCAATCCATAATATAATAATAATAACGAATTATGCATCTTGCAACTCAAGTCCAAGTATAAATATTACAAAGCCAATAATTTATATTTTAGTCAAATAAAAATAGATAGGTAGTTAAAAATATCATCATTCACCATAATAACATAATCAATTAATCATAAGTAGTATTATGTCCTTGATTAAACCAATTATTGTGATATAATACATTGCTTATCTGTTCGCTCATAATTTATTTCCCTCAAATAGAATAAAACAAGGAGGCCATCCGATACCTCACATATCAATCAAATAGGTAACAATAAAAATAAAATTGATGTAATGAGTAAAATAAATCAAATTCAAAAATAAAGGTACGTAAGTTGCGTAAAATTAATAATAAGAATGAGCAAAAATTAAGACAGTTTTCCAGTAATGAATGATTCAATTCAATGAAGTCTCTGGTGTCTCTGTTTCTGTGGAAGTCTACATATATGTGGTTATCTTGATTTTTTTTACATCTAGGATATTATATGAGCATTAATATAACATAGATGAATTTTTTGTGCAAAATAATTGCTTATATAAGTACTGTTGTTGAGGACAGCATAATTAGAATAAGATATGTTAGCATAACAATGATTGTTTACACAAAATCTACAGGTATATATACCATAAACCAGATAAAAATTTAACTAAATACCTACAAACTTATTACTCAAGGGGATTGCAGGCCTAATGTTTTTCTAACAAGTCTTTCAGCAATTTTGTTGAATTGCTCACG
This sequence comes from Anarsia innoxiella, assembly GCA_947563765.1. NCBI lineage: Eukaryota > Metazoa > Arthropoda > Insecta > Lepidoptera > Gelechiidae > Anarsia > Anarsia innoxiella. The sequence continues at coordinate 9,136,328 of OX387390.1, forward strand.
ATCCTCTCTCCACATCTTAGCTGCATCAACGTTTGCTCCACTCTCATCATTAGGTTCTGTTAAGCATACAATACATTTTGAATAAAAATTACCTAATTAAATTCATTCTTTCATATAAATATATATAAATGTTACAGAAATAGCTTATCTACTGTCCTTGGGAGCCACTGGACATGGATATGTGAATCAAAGCAACGAGGTGAAGGCGCAGTGTTGTCTATCTATGGGCGATTTGACCTAAATCTTTCCAGAACATAAAAAAAGTATCAATATTCTTACCTGCTAGCATGCTCACAACTGACAAGAGTATTTTCTCCACGCTCTGGACTGGTGACCATCTCTCCGCGCTGCTCTCATACCCCATGGGGTCATCACCAGGTGCGTGAAGGATGGAGATGCAAACTCTACCATCAACATAAACTGGAATATAAAAAAGCGATTGAACATAATAAACCCAGTGTACCAAACACTAAAATTAAAAAAAAACCTTGTTCTATGATGATAACAAACAACAATGAACTCACTATTAGGATGAAACATTTCACAAATGAATTGCATTTTTGGTGGGCTCAGAGGGTAATCTGGTGGGAATATCAATTTTGCAGGAAACACACCTCCTTCAAAGCAGGTCCCTTCAGGACCACTGCAAAATAATAGCATTATGAAATAATAAATAATTCACAACTTACTCTATATAAGCGACGATACAGTATAATTACTTACAATATTAAGTTCTTAAGGCTTTTAGATATTTAAAAACTTAACTGATTTGAGACAGGAAATGCATCATACAAACATATTAAGTTATCATTGACTTACGTTATCAAGGCTTCCCATTCAAAGAAGTTTTCTTCATTTATGGGGCCAGCTATAATGCCTTCTGGAGGATTTAGTGTGAGCTCTGAGAAAATCAATAAGTACATATTACTTTTAAAACAGTCCACCCAATCAAAAAGCAATGAATGAACAAATCGTATTAAGTTACTTACGTTTATATTCAGCCATCAGCCGCCTTAGTGCTGAACCTGCCATCGTCAATTTCTTTTTTCTGCTCTCCTTCCGTGTGGATAAATATCTTCTATTCCTGATTAAATTGTATACAAAAGATATTTTTCAAGCAGGTTATTATTACTATCATTCTATTTTTCTTATGACACAAAGAAGACTAATGAGAGCAGCACAAGTAAACAGTCAAGAAAGAAGTCTACTCCGTTATGAATCTAAAGGAATATTATACAAACCTAATATGTGGAATAGATCCTGTAGCATTCTACTTAAATGAACAAGTAAAACGTAAACAGTAATTTCAGATGCTTTGCTTGCTTACCCGATGATGCAGTCGATCCGAGATCCAGGTCCAGCAGAGCAGAAGATCCATCAAATCAACTCAACCAACCATTGCAATAATGCAACCAACAGAACAGAACAGACAGACAGAACAGCAGAACAGATTGATTTGATTTGACTGTCACTTTGACATTGACAGAAAATGACAAACGTAAACACAATGTGGAAGTTGTGGAAGTCTCGAAATCTCGAAATGTTTCGTTCGATTGTTCGATTGTGGTATGTGGGTTGGATTGGAAGTTTAGTTGGAATGATTTGGAATCACTCATACTCTGTATTTTTTTAACAAAGATATCGTGATAGGATAGGTGATCTCTATTTTGATACATTGATAAAATCATGAACAATATCATGAAGGAAATATCCGGTTGTTGATTTCATAATAGGCCAAAAGAAAAATTACTTACATGGACAATCTCCAGAAACTGCCAAGTTTGATTAACAGCCAATAATATAGTATCATTGATAACAGCCGATAAACTCATTTTCATTGTTAGTTATATATCCTGTGAACATGTACTGAAGTTCTTTATTTCACGACGATGTATGGTGAATCTATGTACATCTACAATAATAAAATAATTTCTCAAAAAACGTGTGTGCATCACAAGATAACAAGTTTTTTGATAAGCATAATGACGATGAGTGTACGATGAGCACAATTTTGTCATTATTTTCATCCGGAGAACGTTCCACCTACACTGCAACTATTCCATATCCCCATCAAAGAATCGTCGTCGTCTCATTACAATGAAACATCCCTATTTAACTTTTTAATTGGCATTTATGGCTTTGTAGTTATTTAAATTCCAAAACATTAAATAATAATACTACCACAGATAACAATATAATCACAGTTAAGTTTTTTAAATCTGTGATGTACTAATTAAGATGTTTGCGAAAATAGGTTTGTATTTTTCGACTTAATAGAAGATATTGTGTGTACCTAGGTATAAAATATTAATATGGGGAAAAAATAGATAGCTAGCAGCTGCTAGCACGGTTATTCTATGACTTGCGTTGCTAATTTATAGGTAGGTACTTTAACAAGGTATAAAGAGTATGACACTTGGGTGGAAAAGTGTTTAATATTATTTTATTTTAAATATAAGTTGCTCGGATCCTAAAGTTTGCAATCATAGTTTTTCATGTTCGCAAAGTTCGAATGTATTTAGGATTCAAAATATAGTAGGTACCTACATATCTATCTAAGTGCCCAATAAAACATTCAGATTTGTTAAAACAGAACTTTAATAGATGACAAACAAAATCTCTCGTGTAACTTAGAAGCTAGGGAAAGAATTTTACTACAATTTACTTGTACCTAGGTAAGTATCTACTTATTATATTATTGCAAGTAATTTACCTAAAAACATTATAATATTACGTATGAGTGAGATCGATAATGGCAATTTTTTTTGGCATTGCAACTAGAATCGTGTGACCCTTTTCATTTTCAAGAACGTCAATCTGTATTATTGGACACATTGAAAGTATGGGACGTATAAAAGAAACCCAGATACCGGTTAAGAACTATTATTATTATAAACCAAACGTTACAAGGATATTAAAATCTAACTAAGGAAAGCAATATGACCTAGCAATGAACCTAAACAATAATCTTAAATATTATCCGACCACGAAATAGTTCCGAGTGCCGCTAAAGTTTTTCAACCCCCCGCCAAGTTTTTTTCAGGAAGCAAGTGGCGCCCTCTATAACAAAATACTTGAAACTAACGCTTCGTTGACGTACTTTTAAAAGTTACTTCAATACTAATCTCGCCACACCGGAAGTATTACGCGCCCTCTTTACATATTTTACATGAACTATAAACCAATTGCTTAACTTTTATATAAATTAAAACTATAATGAATAATTAAAACCAAGGAAGACAACATCCGGCCGTCCTGCGCACGCTTTCGTCCCCGAAAGCGTTCATGTCTGGTGCAGAATGCTGAGAACAAAATGACATCACATGAAATTCATTGAGTAAAGTTAAACTGAGCGTCGTCATCGCATGCGTGGTGACATTACAGCAAGCTATTCCTTCGGCGGCCGCCTTACTGTAATCCACCACCACCTTTGAAGCTTCGATTATTATTATCAACATCATCTGTTCCTTCGACGGCCAGCATGATAAGATAATCAATAATCATTCGTATTATCAGGCTTCCATCGCAATTCCATCGTTGGCCTGCGACGAAGCTTACTCTCTTTCATACTCTAAACGTGATTCGTCCACCACCTTTGAAGCTTCGATTATTATTATCAACATCATCTGTTCCTTCGACGGCCAGCATGATAAGATAATCAATAATCATTCGTATTATCAGGCTTCCATCGCAATTCCATCGTTGGCCTGCGACGAAGCTTACTCTCTTTCATACTCTAAACGTGATTCGTCCCTGCATAAATCTGAATCACCCGCTTTTCCCTCAACGGCCATTACTCATTGGTTTTCCTGTTTAGCGTCACCTAAGGCCGACGCTAACACTCACTACCAATATCACGGATTCAGATATTATGTCTCCATACGAATCAATCACGTTCGAAGCATTCGCACTAGACTATTAAAATTATGACCGAAAGCTAACAAAAGTCGCCTGACAACATCCAAGCGCCGTCCTCGCTGCGGTCCCTTTACACCTCCATCTCTTCTATGGATATCCAAAAAAAAATACTTCACTAGGGACCGCAGCCGTAGTTTTATTAACTGTACTGTTAATGCCCTGTTGTATCTGTGTTATATTCTGATCCCATCTGTCAGAATCCGTGTCAGCACCCATACTTCTTAACGCGTCCAGAAAAGTGCGGTTAAATCTTTCCACCACCTGTCTTTGAGCGTGGCATGTCCGTAGCAATAACGTGATAACGAATACATTTATCTTTATAATAATTCGTAAATAATTTCGTAGTAATGCACTCCCTGCATCGCAAATGATTCGCTTGGGGTTTCCAAATACTTTAAAAAAATTATTAAGCTCTTTAACAACTCCCACAGACTTTGTACTACAAACTGCGGCAATGAAAACAAATTTAGTAAAAGCATCAACTAAAACTAATAAATCCGTATTTTTAAAGGACAGTTAATTTATTGCAAAAATACATGTGAATATGTTATTAAAAATATTTCACTCTAATAAATGAAATATGACCGCTAAACTAAACTAAACTTAACCTAACTAACACTAATCCGGGAATAATCCGCCCGTATGTTGTTTTGTGGTTTTAACAAAAGGTTCCAAGTGATCCACGTGCAATGTATGGAATGGTCTGGCATACTTTGGAATAGGAAACAATTCACCTGGTTTCTGACCTGAAGGAGTTTTCGAATAAATACAATCAATACAGTTTTTCACATACTTTTTACAGTTTTTCTCATGCGAGAAAACCAATATTTATCTCTTATTCGTTCTATAGTTTTATCTATAGCAAAATGACCGAAATCATCATGATTTGCTTTAATAATAATCTTTACACAACTTTTAGGGACAACCTAACGCCTACCAAAGTCCGTTCTACGATAAACTTTGTTTCCCAACAATTCATAGTCATTCAATATTAGTTCATGCGCCTCGGCATCGCCTGACTCAAACAGTTATTTAATCGCACAAATATGACAAAAGCCAGTCCGATTCGGTAATTGACATAATGTTCTCATTATGTATCAAAGTTAATCAACTTCTTCATCAACTTCAGAACGGGATTCCGACTAAGGACGTCTACATATTGAATTTGTGGACCAGGCCTATGAACTATATCAAAAGTAAACTCCTGAGTCTGGAGAACCCACCTACCAATCCGTCGGTTGACTTCCTTTTTTATCTACAGAATGACGCACTGCGTTACAGTCAGTAACTACTTTACAAAATGTAGTGCCTAAACTTTTGTAAGCCGACTGTTAAAGCCAAAAACCCTAATTCGAACGAATGATATCGTTTCTCTTCATCAGTAGTTTGTCTGCTGTAAAAATTAACTGGTTTTTCTCCAGAATCTTTTGTGTTCAAACACAACCCAATCCGTCACGACTAGCGTCTGAATAAACAACTACTTATAGTTAATTCCGAATCAAATATTGAAAGCGAGACATTAACCAGCTCAGTTTTCAGCACAAAATCCGCTTCGTTATGTTCTAGTCACTTTGTAGCTTTGTCAACGATATATTATACATAAAATAGCACAGTTTTTAATAAATTTCCTAAAATACTTAATCAAACCTAAAAACTGCCGTACCTACTTGATGAACATTTTGAGGTGTTGGGTAATCTTTGATTGCGTCTAACTTCCTAGTTCCGGGACGTACCTACTCCATCAGAGGAGATCTCATAACCAAAAAAAAATTACATTGCTTTAAAAAAAAAATCATTTATCTAAATTAATAGTTTTACCATTATCTTGAAATTTTACCGAGAGTAGATAGATCGTTAGCAATTACTTTAGGAAATCTCTCAAAAATGTCGTTAAAACTTTTAAGTGTTCTTTACAATTAACATTGATCATTGACCCGTATTCTTCTAATTACCAAATGAAAAATGGTGTCTCTCTAGAATGTGAATTGTATGAATTGACACATTTTGGTATTCTCTTAACAGATAAGTTCACAGTGGACAGCGATCGGCCGTACATTTTATTACTTTACGCTATAATCGGTATTCTACTCCGCAATGTCACATGAGTGGCAGTTCCAAACGGTATTCTGTTCGCTATTTGACAGTAGACAAAACCCTCTATAGACTACTAATCGACTACTAATCGACTATTAATCGACTAATAATCGTGGCACTTAAGAGAATACCAAATTTGTGACATATTGCTTTCGAATGTTTATCTGTTGGCTATAGTTTGGTCGCTTAACTTAATTTAGCAGAATTGCTACCCAGGGTCTGTTCTTTTGATACTTATTCAAACGTCAAATTATTCCCAATCCTAGTACCTATACATTATGTCAGAATTTTCAGTATAATACCTCCCGATCAATACCTCACAACTCGAAAGCGACTCAATGATATAAAAAGTTTTATAAGAGAACAGTCACTACCCATATCAATAAAAGCTTGACAATCAAAATTATTAATAGCAACTTGCTTAAAAAAAAAAAAATTTTTTTAGTACTCTGCATTTCAATCAATTTAATTTCAACCGTTTTTTTTTTCATTCTTAGCTACTGGTTTTGATCGACAAGCATCTTCCAAGTGACCGGGCTTACTACAAAAATTACATTTTTAAATTATCATTCTTATGTCTACAATTCATCTTCATATGCCCCGGTTCACCACAAACAAAACATTTTTTTTTTAAACTTTAGAAGTAGAATCGTTGTTAATTTTCCGATCGAAACTATTAGTATTAAATCTCAAAAACAGTGGTTTCAAAAACGTCTTTTTGTACCTCCGGCTTGGAATAAACTTTACTAAGTACCTAAAGACGAAGCCAAATCATCACAGTAACGAAAATTACCAGCTTCGGCTGCTGTACTTATATTTTTATCTCCAATAGATCCAACTATAATTAAAATTATATCTCTATCAAAAAAAATAATCCAAATTCAAATTCGTATAATGATTGCCCGTCGGTCGGCTTCATTTCCATTAAATCTTTTAACTCCGTTGCAAATGTATCTAACAATGTATTACGCCAGTCCTTCCACGTCCATTTTGCCCAACGTGTTTCGTTTTTTTAAAAGAGAATCATACCAAGTTTTCGCCGTTTTACGTAATTTTTGTAACGCTTGAAATTTAATTTCTTAGTCGGACCACGTCGGACCTACCAAATGCATTGGCAAACATTGGCATCGACAACGTTTATCCACACATTAACACTATCAAATCAACCAACGGGTCAAATTCCGGAACAACAGTAGACAAAATAGCATTGTTACTCACGGTTTCAGGTGAATAGCGCCTTGACCGCTTGGCCTTAGACGCCCTGTACCTGGACCGGCTACGCCGTGACGCGCCGCCGCTGCTGCTGCTCCCAGAACTTGACGATGAACTATCACTTGACGCGTTAGACGAACACATTGAGCAAGACGAAGAAGAACTAGACGACGAGGGTGACCGAGCCCTTTTTCTCCCTTTACTTGTATTAGTTTTACGCGTTCTAACTTTTTGTTTTTTCTTACTGCGCGTTTTCGTTTTCATGAACTAGTATTAGTAATTTAAAATGGCGGCATAGCGAACGGTAAAACGAGGGTCCGAACACTTCTGATATAAAAGAAACCCAGATACCGGTTAAGAACTATTATTATTATAAACCAAACGTTACAAGGATATTAAAATCTAACTAAGGAAAGCAATATGACCTAGCAATGAACCTAAACAATAATCTTAAATATTATCCGACCACGAAATAGTTCCGAGTGCCGCTAAAGTTTTTCAACCCCCCGCCAAGTTTTTTTCAGGAAGCAAGTGGCGCCCTCTATAACAAAATACTTGAAACTAACGCTTCGTTGACGTACTTTTAAAAGTTACTTCAATACTAATCTCGCCACACCGGAAGTATTACGCGCCCTCTTTACATATTTTACATGAACTATAAACCAATTGCTTAACTTTTATATAAATTAAAACTATAATGAATAATTAAAACCAAGGAAGACAACAGACGGTCCATAAAGTTATACTGTTTCATAGGTTCTGCATCATAGATGTTGAAATCCGTAGACGTTAAAGACGGAGCGTAAAAAATACGTAGGACACCCCAATTCGACCCCACTAATAAAATGTCACCGTGAGACCGAACGGTGACTATGTCACGAAGAGGACCTTCAGGAACGCTATGATTTAAAATATACATCCATTGAAAATAAATTCTCCAATCTAGATGTTCTAATAAATTGTATTCGCGAAGTTTCTGTAATAAATTACAATTCGAATTAAGAGAATGTACTAAATCAAGACGTTGACCCTTTAGAGAGTAAATTTTTCTGTTGAAAGTTAAGACATTTAAACAGTTGTTGCTGTATCCCAATGACAGAACACCATCGTTACATCTTTCAATAAAACATCGGCAAGCGTTATGATTATTAACGTTGCACACAAAAACATCGTCATCTAAGTTAACGTAATAAACTGTACAGTTTTTTAAAAGAAATGTTTTAACATTCTCAATTATGGTTAAATGGTGTCGAGGGGCATTTGGAGTTTTGAAAGCTACGTGCAACTTTAACTGAAAATCCAAAGTCGTTAAAATGTGATCGTTTTCAAAATATGATAAATATTCTCCATATACAAATTCAGGTTTCGAGAGCTCCCAAGTTTCTATATTGTAATATATAATTGCGCTGTGTGTGTGGACACCAATAGTACCATCAGATAAGATTTTGAAGTTTTTAATTTCTTTATGTCTCCACGAAGCTCCTGCAAATTCATTAACAGTTTCACTAGCTGTTGCTAATTTTGGCCACAAGGACAAGCTCTGATAAATATTGAACCACAATAATCTAGGACGTTTGTGTATTTGGGAATTTTCAAAGACATTTACGAAATCAGTTTTGGCATAGTTTTTCCATAGGTCTTCATTATTATCTAGTTCGTTTATAATTTCATTCCAACGAAGACAAACTTCCTTGCATTTTATAAGTTGCTTTGCAGGCAGGTTGATGAAAACTTTTAATAAAATTTCAGTAGGCAAGTTATTCATATTATGGTTGCATCTGTTACCTACTTGTTACATTTTCTTTTCATTAAAGTGTTAGGATAATTTTTGGGTCTTTTTATTTTTAGGTATATTTGTACGTATTTATTAATTGTAAATTTTATGATGAAGTTTAGGTGGGGCCTGATTTTGTCATGGTATAGTTCAGGAAATCTTCTAATGAGAGTTTAATAAATATTTGCATTAAACTGGTACTTGGACCGTAAGAGATGGTAACTCTCAGAGGTACCTTTTTTCTTATGTGCTTAGTTCCATTATTTCAGGGCAGAACGTACCCTACCAAGTGGCAGCAGCTGCAATTTGTAGTACTGAAATAAATTACGCTGTTTTTTCGCTTATTACAATTTTTTTTGTTTTTGTTAGCTTCATGTTCGGTCAGCTCATTTCATTGTTCACGTGTGTTTAGTTGACTGTTTACAAGTGGTTAAATTATTTTAAAATACGATACGGCAATCAATATCTCTAAGGCCACTGTTTACATTTTGACCTTATTTAGATTGACATCCCGGAGCTTCAAACCATAAAGCATTCCATAAAGCTACTTATTTGTTTTTTGTCATAAATTTTTGTAGACTTCGGGGAGTTTATAGCCCATTACCTACATACTTATAATCTGCACTTGTATAAGACGCTAGGCCATAAAACATAAGTTTTATAATAATAAAAAAAAAATTGTGGAATGACAAAACAATATCTAATAAAAAAGTAAAGAAAACGAAAACTCAAGGAAAAATAAAATTAACGATTTTACATTTATTACGCAGTGACGATTCTGTTTTAGTAGATACGAATAAAATAAAATATTACTTAAGTACCTACCTATTCATTTTATTATATTTAGCAGTTAAATTAGGTACAAAATGTATGAAGCATTTTGTTATCTTCGCTGAAACCGCGCTGAGGTTTACACTTTGGGCGTAGGTGGCCATCTTAAATTACGCCAGGACGTAATAGTGTTCTGTGATTTTAGATTAATAAATTATTCTCCGCAAGCGCACGGAGACCAAATTATTCATCTAAGGTGGCCATTTTGGAAGAATCCCACTCACTTGAAGAATCTCATTCTCTTGTATTTAGGTAGGTACCTAAATACAAGAGAATGAGATACCTACCCACTTAGGTATTTATCGGAGGCGTTGTTCTAGGCAAATCAAAACTCACTCGTATCAATACATTCCCAACTTTTGATACATAAAAAAAATATGGATCAAATAGGAAACCAAAAGCAAGCTGAAAATGTATCTTTACAAGCTGAACGACGCTTCCTGAATCCTTGCAATCCAGAAAAGGTAAGTAAGCCAAGTAAGCGAGTAAATTCTCCGTAGAATTGTAAAAATAATAGTTTAAAAAAACTAAAAAAACGCTTTTATAGCAAATCTAACTAAAAACTAGAAAATATTTTTTAATAACAAAGAGTTTACCTATATTACCGTAGCAGAAGGTCAAACAATCAATCATAATTAATTTCTTTAAAATAAAATTATATCTAGTCAAATTTAAGTTATAAACAGAATCATTATGGTCAGAGTGAAAAGTCGTGGGGTGCTTGGTATATGGAAGGTTACAATCAATCTATTGGCAACTATCTCTGAGATGAGAGGAGAGTTATGGAAATATAGTGAAATGCACCCCACGCTTTTCACTCTGAACTTAATAATTCTGTTTATAACTTAAATTTGACTATAATTTTATTTTAAAGTATTGATGATGATTGATTGTTTGACCTTCTGCTACGGTAATATAAACTCTTTGTTATTAAAAATTATTTTCTAGTTTTTAGTTCGATTTGCTATAAAAGCGTGTTTTTTTAGTTATTTTAAAATAGGTATTATTTATTTTACATTTTTTAGTACCTACGACTTTACTTTTAATACGACGACTATGCGCAAATCGCGCCCTCTGTCTCTTTTACTCTACCACAAAGGATCTAGAAAAGAATTTGTAAATCCTGGCGGTCCTAGTAAGGATAATGGAAAACTTTTATCAAATTATTGCATTGTCATCGGTCCTTGATACGTATGCAATGTTTCAAATTAATCAGACTTCTGGAAATGGGTGAAAATTAAGCTCAAAGATTCCGTTACATCCATACAACCCAAGCTAATAAAAGCGTGTTAAAAATAGGTATTGATTGAGTTTTTACATTTACTTTCCAGCTTTAATAATTCATCTCTCATTAGGTTTTTCTCTGTACATACTTATAAACTGTCGCATTGTGTGGATTGTAGCTACATCTTCAAAGATCTTTCATTAATTACTTTTAGATTCTAGGTACCTATAGCTGCATACTCTCCACCTGTAGAACTAAGTACCTACCTACCTACATAAAAAATGCCAAGCAGTTTGATTCGAGATTATTCTAAGAAAAAAAGAAATGTTTTAGTGTTCTCTGCTATGGGAAGAAGAAGCTGCCAAGTTTATTTGCCACTTATGTGGAAAAACATTCTACAATGAGATTGCTTTGCAAAACCACCAAAATATGTCGCATGATATTAATGATTCTCACAGCGAGGGTGAAGTCGATTGGAATTCATCTGCTAAACTCGAACAGGTGAGTAAACTCACTCTCAGTGGTAGAAAAGGCCATTTTTTTACACCGCGCCTTTCGGTGCTTTCGTCTTCTTATTTTTGATAATGACAGTGGAGGTTTAACAGAGCCTGATCTCTAATTACTTTTTCTGCAACCGGCTATGAATCACGCTGGAAAAGGTCGGCTATGGCGCCGGCGGCGCGGCGGCGGGGAGGTAGAAGACTGCGAAGTTGCCGTAAGTAATTAAAAAAGATCTGTTTTTCTACATAAAAGAGCCTGATTTAGATTTAAAAAAAGAGTTAAAAAATGGGGAGATGTTAAATTATTACTTAATTATATTTTGTTGATGATTTGATTGAGGTTCATTATAGATAAGTAGATATATTTTTATAGTTTAGGTAGGTAAGTACCTTGTAGGTACTGACTACTTGCTAACATCTAGAAGTCAAGCTCCCTCTTTTTATAATATTAGTCTTCCTACAGACTAACAAAATTGTTGATGAAATTACGAATTAGATCGCGGTCTCCTACTTTCTTCTTCTACCTCGCCGCTTACCTTCATGACATATTACTAAATGTGATACATTTTCAGATATTCGGTAAAAGTTAAATATTTTTTAGACCATTTTAATTTAATTCGTTAATTTAACAGAATGTGAATGGTTTATGTGGTTTTAAATTTATCCCTCTTCCAAATCACGTAAGTTCTGAGGAAAGGACTTCCGGTAATGGTTTGACTACCCGTTTATTTTCTGAAGATACGTCATATCTTATTGTAAAAATTGATAATGATGATATTGATAACTTGGAGAATACAAAAAAGTATAGTCTGGATGGCATTTCAAGAAACACCCAATTGAAACCGGGAAACCCACCCGTTGATTTGAGGTAAGGTGTGATTATTTTTGGTAAAAATAACTTAATTTACCCACGTCATGTCAGTTCAGTATGCACAACAATGCACTATTTTATTAATAAAAGTTTATTTCTGCAATAACTATTATTTCCACTGAGCGATACTAACTGGTGCAAGTGTATTCGATTCAAAATCTGTCCCGAACTAAACGTATCTGATTTCAATGTTCTTGTATCGATTATTTCTAATTCTCTTCAGTGGCCCATTTACCTGCACATTCCCTACAACACTGCATCCAGATTTGCAGTGCAGACAGATTTTCTTCAATTGTTGTGCATATTCCCTACACTATCGCGAGGAGCACACTAAGAGACGCAAAGCTGCGTTGCGCTGTCAAGTCTGTGAGAAGCGATTGGACCGAGACCTTTATTACAGTAACCCAATCGAAGCCCAGATCCACATCCCCACCACCGGCTTTTCCTGTCGAATATGCGGACTCAAATTCCTAGAAGGTTCTAAGTTTGACGAGCACGTTCAAATCGTACATCAAAAGATGAAGCCTCATCAGTGTTCCATTTGTTCTAAACGCTTCACTCAACTTGGTGGCTTGCAACAACACATGCGAATGCATACTGGAATCCGCCCGTTTACGTGCACTTTTTGTCCGAAAGCGTTCACACAGAAAGCGGGCCTCGATCAACATCTCCGAACTCACACCAAAGTGAAACCGTTCAAGTGCGTGATTTGTAGTAAATGTTTTTCGCAATCTGTTCACCTGCGCCAGCACATGAGAACGCACACGAACATCCAGCCGTTCGAATGTCAGGTTTGCGGCAGGAGGTTCAAGCAGAGCAGTCACCTGAACTTTCACTTGCGATCCCATGTGAATGAAGCGGGCGCCATGGTGGTGGAACGCTACGCGCAGATGGTACAGCATCAAGACCAGGTGGAGTTCCTGAACTTCGCCAACTTGCAGCAGGTGCAAGATGGTGAGATGCTCTACTACGCCGCCGAGCTCGCCTCCTCTTCCAACGCGAATCATAATTCATTTTATCAGTCGGAACCGCAATCTATTATGCCAGAAAACGCTCTTTCCCTTTAAATAATGAAAAGGTGTCTGATTTCAACTTTGAATACTTTGTATAATGGAGAGGATGCTAATATTGTTTAAATTTTCTGGTAACTTAGTTAATTTCGGAAGCTTTGATTGTTACTTTACTAAAGTATTTACTTATTATACTTATGCAGTTTTGGTTTATTTTAACGGCCCTGTTTATAATTATAAGTGCAAACAAGTTATATGCACGGCTTTTAAGTCATTATGTTGTTAAGAACAATTGAATAAAGGTTTGATTATTTTATGGAATAATAATATAATTGTCTTATTTATAATGAGCAGTTACCCTATGCAATGTTTTTAGATTCCTATTTAGGTACAACAGGTGTTAAACTACAAGTAAAACTAGGTACAGGTTATCTATCGTTTTTTTCAAAATAAGATGTAGGTAGCTACTTGTATATTTTTTGTTGGATCAACTGGTCGATAGCAATAAGCTTAGACAAGCAATTTTTCGATTAGAGATGTAAATAAGTAACTGAACTTAGTAGGATTTTAGAGTTAAGTACTCTAAATTCGCTGAAATTAGCTTTTTTGGCAAAATAAACAGAGGTGGTAGACAATGACGCGTCGTCAAAATCCGGATGGCGCAGCGTGTGGGCGCAACGTGGTTACATTTCGGTCTACTGTATATTTTGTTAGAGCCGCGTATGGCGAGGAAAACAAAGGGTTACTACGCCGTGATGTCTGCCCACATTTTCTAATTTAATTAAAGCACGATAACTTTCTTGATTGTAAATTTATGTTTGGCGTTTATGAAATTCAAGTAAATAGGTGCTACATCTATTCGATAAACAACTTATTGAGAAATTGCTAAGTAAGATTTGGTTCCCCTTGCCTACACGGCTTGCCATCCTAAAATATACCTACTAACCGAGCGATAACTATTCTGCGAGACACATTTAAATAGTTGGTAATAAAATATTCCTGAACAGGCGATAAGGTAAAATTGAAAGATTAAGAACATGAGCTATAAGTACGAGACTTACTACCTATTGTTAAGATGCCTAATATAATAAAAATAACATACTGTGTGGCGGCAAGAAGAAAAAAAGCATAGGAGCGATCTAAAGTCTCGGCTAACGCCTTTTAAGTCACCGTCATGCAATGGTGTTTACATTTTCCGTTGTTAATGGATCCTGCCTGTTTCATGCAAATGTAGGCGTAGTGATAGAGCCGTGTCGTCAACCGGCTTATGAACATTCTACTAATAAATCTCTTTGTAGTCATAATTAATTTCTAACGTATTTTTCTTAGAATGTAGAACTAAAAAATATGATCAATTTAAGAAAACGAGAGTAAGTAGGGTAATATTTGAAGAATTTGAATTTAATATAGGTACAAAACCAGAGCAGAAAAGTCATTTTTTACCTAGATATGGATAGATATACTGAATATGTGGAAGTATTTATACTCAAGAGTTAAGTAAGTAAAAATTAATGTGAACAAATATTTTTATCCACATAACTTAGCGGTATTCATTTTCTATTAGACTCAGACAAAGGAACCAACATAGGTAGGTACAACATAGGTCTTCTTACCAGTATTGCCTGCACAGATTTTAGAACAAACCTAACTTAACTTATCCCTCTACAATAGAAATGTAGGTACCTATTTTAATTTCACATGTGCTTGTTGTGCGTTGATCGCTGTTCGAACGAGTTCGGTAGATCTCGGTTCGGTTTTCTTTGTCGACGGACGCTGAGCACATGGCTGCGTCCTCTCTACTCCATCATAAAATATCTCATACGTACCTATGTAGGTATAGTTTACTTACAGTTACTTTAAAGTTTGGCACCTACCTACCATACCTACCTTACCCTATCTGTTTAGGTTAAGGACTAAGTTTCTGTTACTAGCTTAGTTACCTACCTTCCTACCTGTATGGTAAAGTTGCTATTATGAATAGAGTTAGGTGCCAATCATTATGATATATTTCTTAACATGAGCTGTAGGGTTCCAAAATAAAAGGTAAAATTCTTCTACAATTTTATAAATTAAGTATATCTGATGCCAAAATCAGATGACGGTGTAAACACCTCCATAATCATATTACTTACCTAAGTAAGTATATCAAGGTATCTTGATTTGAGGACACACCTATTTATTATAGATATAAATGATAAATAAAGTTAATACTTTAATTACTTATCAAAAAAATACCTACTTTAAATATTTATTTACTTACCTACTACTTTCGTTATTTTTCGTTGTGCTTGTCTCATTCAGTTCGACTGAATTTATAAGTACTTAGATACCTAATGGTTACAAAGAACTCAATTCAAAAGTAGTTTCTGCAAACAAAGATGTGAATGAATCATTCAAATGGTGTCCCTGATCCCAAATCACTGATACGAATGAGAAGTTTTTTCGTGACGAAGCAGAGGATGTTGCTTATCTGTAAATAAATAGGTACGCTACGGAGCCTGGTGTTAGGTGATACAAAGAGAAGCAAAGGGAAGCCGCGAAATTTGAATGACTGGGTGTACGTTACATGCAGTCATAACATCATAATAAACTATGGTATTTGAATGTGCTTATCAGACATGAAAGTAGTTGAGTCAGAGCATTCAAGTTACTATGTATCTACCTACTCTATCTCTCTCTACATTGTGTAGGTACCTAGTACCTAAGGTGTGTAGCTTTACATTACAGACTGCATAATTCTATTTAATAATAATGATTTCAAAAAGGTATTGTAATATGTTCTGAGTATTTTAAGATTTCAGGCATTTACGTCATCTACCACAGGGTTAATTTAAATTACCGAATTGCAAATAAATACGATTTTTAAAACTTTTAATCTACTGACGTGAAAGGTTATTTTAGTTATTTTATACGTACCTACCTACTGAAAATTTAGACGAAATCATAAAACCTCAAAGTAAACATTAAGAACTCGTAAAACGTGATGAATGGAGGGTTCAAGATCAGACAATGATCCGCGCTTGCGCATCCAGCAGAGGCGCCGCCATTTTGTAGGCGGAGCTTGATGTTCGAGTCAGGTACTTACAATAATATGAAAATAGGAAGAAAAAAAAAGAAAATGGTGCTTTAGGAGTGCCAGTAACTGGATTTACCTGGTTTTGTAATTTTAGTAAGTAGGTAGGTAACTTGCATAGAACTTAAAGTACCTACCTAAGGTGCTTTACCTTTATTGGGATTAGGGATTGCAATATATGCCAATCATATGTAGGTATTTTGCATTAAATAGTAGGTATTAAAACAAAATGTATGTACCTAAGAGTTGATATTCGCACTAGTTTCTTACAATCTTACAATCGGCGTGTAGGTATGTCGATGGTACAGTCGATTGCTGTCGATATTTTTACGTTGACGACGACGGGCGACGTGACGTATTTTCTGTGTGACGTGGATCTACTTGCGTGTAATACATAGCTATACAACACAGTTTAGTTTATAATATAACAACCACCTCACACACGGGTCATGCAGCACCTGTACAAAGTAAGTGTAACATCAGCCATAACCGTGATCGTTTAATATTCCACTCTATGCTGTAATAGCAAAGTTGATTCTTTCAGCTTGTAGTTTAAACGAACGCGAGTAAATAAATCGGGCTAGTTTAATGCAAAACTTTTGGTTTACGCTTTATGGTAAATATTTGGTGTACGTCGTATAACTGTTTTATAGATCTAGTAAAATGTTTGGTTTAATTGTGCTAGGTCAAGAGCGGGCGTTCGACAGGCGTCCTTGTGCGACGGATAAATATTATTGTCTAAGCGGGTTTTCCGCTGTTTAGGTTGTGCACGTTTGTGGATGATACCGGCTGAGAGCTGCAGAGCAACGACCGCTCCTGTCTCACACTATTTATTTATTTGGAAATATTGTAACATTAAACGATATTTAGAGACGCAAACTATTGACGCCTGTGTTGTTAGGTAACTCATCTCGTTATCGGTTAGATAGATGCTAATGCTTACCAACATGCATATTAGTAGGTGCAAAAATGACTATTTGCACTTCGTGGTATCGGAAGGAAAGTAAAGTAAGTACCTACCTATTATCTTATCACATTACTTACCTTCCTAAGAAACGTTATAGTTTATCATTATTAGTGTTTCACTTACCTACCACAAGTCTAATAAGGTACTTACCTTCAAGATCATATTAGTTTTGGTAGAAACCTTATCACAGAACTTCATTTTCCTAAGATTTCAAAAAAAAAATGGGATGAAGTTGACGGGAGGGAAACAGCGATGGAGCGGCGAATTAGGTGGGTGTGAGGCGGTGCGCGGGGCAGCGGGGCGGGGGCAACGCGGCTGGGCGGCGCGGTGGGCGGCGCGCGCGCACACACTGTCCGTCTGCACGCGTCTCGGCACGCACGTGCTATTAACGCATGAAGACTGAAGACCAGACCCCTGAGGAGGCGGCGCGTCGAGCGCCCGCCGCACGCCGCCAAGAAAAACCACCGTTTTCCTACATAGCTCTAATTGTGATGGCAATACGACATTCGCCAAACAAACGCCTCACCCTTAGCGAAATCTACGCATTTCTACAACAGCAGTTCCCGTTTTTCCGCAGTTCATATCAGGGCTGGAAAAACTCGGTCCGACACAACTTGAGCTTGAACGAATGCTTCGTGAAGCTGCCCAAAGGGCTAGGACGGCCGGGAAAAGGCCACTACTGGACCATCGACCCCGCCTCAGAGTATATGTTCGAGGAGGGTTCGTTTAGGAGAAGACCTCGAGGTTTCCGACGCAAGTGCCAGGCGTTGCAGCCTCAGTTTGGTAGCGGAGTTTACTTGGGCAGCAGCGGAGTCCCGTCGCTGCCGTCGTCGTCGCAGCCGTCGGGCTACGAGCTGAGTAGTGGTACGGCTCCCGGAGCCAGCAGCGCGCCGTCCATAGACTACGGTGCGTGCGCGTACTCGCACGCCAGCGCCGCAAGCCAGCAGCTGACGTACGGCGGCGAGTATTGCACGTACGGCGGGGTAGGCGAGCGCGAATGGGCGCTGCCGTACGGGCCCATGGAGCCAAGCTTCAGGCCGCCGCCAGCCTCTTCACCTCATCACGACCTGCCGGATCTTATACCCAACTACCAGTACGCCGTCACCAATGAGCATGGTAAGTTCAACTTTTAATACTGAATAGGTAGATATAAGTACTTACTAATAACTTACTTAGGTGCAACGTGCTCTTGATACCTTCCTCCTAAGTAGGTTCCGTAAATAGGGAAGGTTAGCTACCTGAAGTGATAAAGATTTATGTACAAATTCAAAGAATTTATATTATTTACTTACCTTTACTAGTAGATAGACAACATAAATCATCATACTAACATACATATAAACATAAACATCTGACTTCGTCGTTGAAGCTTCTATCTTAACCATAATACGAGTAATATGATCCGTCGCACGTCCTAATAAGAATAAAGAACAAAAAATTAATTAGTATTTTTGAATTCATACGTTCATATTAAAGCACTTGAATTAGGTATGTAATATAAATTTGAATGTACCTACTTACTGCTAGATTCGGAAAAGCAACCGTTTTTCCCAGTATAGAATCTATCAAGAAACTCTGTTTGTACCTAACCCTTGGAAAATATGCATTATTTTAACTTTTTTATATAAATACAGATAAGTACGTGTAAGTAGGTACTTGTTCAAAAGCATCTGGCTTTTTGTCTCTTGAAGTATCTAACATTTCTCTCAACCATTCGTAGCAATCTTCCGAAAAGTGTTAAGCCCGACGGCTTTATGGGATCAGTCGTTAAACTATAAGCCTTAAGATCTTGCACTCTACTTACATCAACTGTGAGTTTTTATCGGCCTTTTTGATAATTCTCTCATCAGTCTCATGAAAATGGCATTTACAAAAGATGCCCGGTCTAAAAGATCGCGATGAGACTTAAAGTAGTAGAACATAATTATAATTATGCTTATGCGCAATTAATGATAGATTTAGAATGCGATACTTAAAAAAAATCTCCTAAAAAAATCTATATCAGTATAGCACCTAGGGTAACTATTAGGTAATCTGTGACCTAGGTACCTAAGAAACCTTTTGTAATTACTTTTGACTCGGTTTCATTACCTTTAATTACCTAAAGATTATGGTACCTATCGCTGTTATTATATTATGTGAATTATTTACTTACCTACTAAACGTTGAATTCGCAATTAAGTCGGTGTTTCGTCGATTTTCATGTACGTAGATTGTTTCTAAAATCTCTTTCGTTTTTCAACTCTTTTACTATTTTGTTTTTACGTTGATCTCATACATTTTTACCGAGCTTTTGCAAAAGCCGATACACTACCTACCTACTTGTTCTTAATTAGAACCAACAACTAAATATTGCTCTTTGTTTATTTCCTAAACTAGGTATTCGTCAAAACTTTGAAGAATTGAAAAAGTTGTTTTGTTATTGTTTCATTTCAGCTAATTCTCTAAAATAATTATGGTTTCAAAGTAGGTGAATATTCTTTATGTAGTGTAACAATTTTCAAATGAATAAAACAATTTAGGTACTATACATTAAATTAGACTTAAAGTAGTACAGCGAGGTATTATTTATTATTTAATCAATCAAAGAAGAATCAAAACAATCATAGCTGTAGGTAATTACAAGTATTTAAAAGATTACATTATTGTGTTTAAAAATTTATGAAATAGAAGTCTTTACAAAAATTAGAGATTAGGTAAGTAGGCAAAGTAGCCGAAAATATCATTATAAAGTTCGTTTTCATAAGATATGACTTATATACTCATACTTGAATATCCCTGATGATGCTCAAAAATATACCTACCTATAGGTATATGTACCTACATAAAATGGGTGTCTTCCAAGGAAACCTTCGGCCTCTTAAGGCCACCCTTTATCATCTCGATGATAGATTGGAATAAGCAGTTAACGTTCACTGACAAAGAAAAAAAAAATTGGTATATTTATTAGATTTAAGTACTTACGTAGTTATTTCCTATCTTCCCTGTATTAATATTGAGTACGTACGGTCAGCATCATAAGTCGATTAACACATCCAGTTTTAAAAAGTTAAATACACTATGAATATAAAAAAATCGCTCAGCAAAATAGACTTCAGAGTTAAATGAACATTCAATAAGGTTCCGAATAAGGAAAAAAAGTAAGTGTTTTCGTCTAATAATAGTGTAGATATATTACTTTTGAAAATATGAACGTGTTCATCGACTTATGATGCTGACTGTACTTACTTACTATTACTTATTTTATTAAAGTTCAAAATACTAGTGAAATTATTTTTGGAGTAGGTACCTATGTTGAATTGCGTTTGCGATATAGTCCACCACGTTCGCCGTAACTTAAACTGCATTAATTTAAAAAAATAAACTTCAACCTACAAGTAGGTAGCTTTTATAAAAAACTAGCTTCCGTTCGTTCAGCTAACTACTTGTCACGTTATCGTCATTATCACCTTTGGTTCAGACGTTATTGGCTATAAGTTGTGTACTCGAGGAGCCACTTGAAGCTGCGTGTTGACACCACACCGCTTACCCCGTCATAAGTCCTGGCTTTCGTCAGCCGTCGGCTCAAAGCTAAGGAATGCATATAACTAAGGTTTAAAGAGTTTAGAACGAGTTATTACTTGTTATAATAGTTTTTTTTCTTATTTCTTAATCGTAAATGACCAGAATTCAGTTTATGACCATGCTATTGTATAGGTACGTAAAAAAAACATACGTACAAAAGACTTAAACGGGCTCGTACTTTTATTGAAATTATGAAATTTTTAAACCACATTTTTTTTTAGTTTTATTATGTAGGTAAGTAAATAGGTAAGTAAAGACTTTTTTAAAAGTTTGCCTAGATTTCAAACCTTATAAGATCTTACAGGTAGGTTTATGAATGGAGAAACATTCAATTTATTCGTAATTTTATAGCGTTTATGTTATATTCCTATGATATTATCTGCTCCTATGTCGGGGTCCGATTCATTTTTCGCTTTTCTATACCTAATGGCGTTTTAATGATTAAAATTACTTACTTTTACCCTCGATTTCATACAAATTGATTTATTATCATCATATCTTTTAAAAAATGCCCTTGTATTATCTGATAATTAAGTTTTAGTCTATTTGTTGAGTGGTTTTTGCGTGGTTAGATTGGCTTACCATTTGAAAGTAATTCTTGTTTGAGGGTTCCGTACCCAAAGTCTGAAAACGGGACCCACCCAACTACTAAGACTCGGCTGTCCGTCTGTCAAGGCTGTATTTCATGAACCGTAATAGCTAGAGCGTTTAAATTTTAACAAATGATGTATTGCTTACCACTGCAGCTATAACCACAAATACTAAAAATAAAATAAGTAATTAATCATAATAATTAGGGGGGCTCCCATACAACATATGTGATGTTTTTGCCTTTATCTGCTCGATATTAATAATGGCTACTGGCTGGCTACTAGACATTATTATAAGCTCAATTATCAGCCTATTATTAACATAATGAATGGTAAGGTACGCTTCACGTGCGAGTCCGGCTCGCACTTGGCCGGGTTTTTAAAAATTACGCTTAGGTTAGGATTGTCACAAAATGCGCGTGCTTTAATTATTATAGTTAAGTTTTAATCTTTATGAGAAAAACATGTTGTTACATTTTAGTCGTTATGTGTAGGGATCTTTCTTTTTATAGCAGTTCAGCAATGTACTGGTTTCCGAATTGCAAAATCCTAGGTACGCCGGCGGCGCCGACAAATAAATAAATTTATTTCAGGCCCGAGAAACGGCTAAGTGGTAAAATGTGCGAGTACATAAGCGGCTAATAAATACATAGGTACGCGCGGAGCGAGCAGAGCAGACCCGGATAATCGACAATTTATTGCCGCGCCCATGTGCGCAGCCCCGTTTCTCAGAAGCACCAGCACTCCCTTACGACGCTCGTAAAAGCTGTGGTAACATGTGCCAGGGCAGCCGCCTGCATACGCTTTGAGACATGGGCTTCATTCGGTACCTGGCCAACTCATGCACTGCAAGTGCATTGCTGTGCATGAGTTCTTGATATCTTATCTACCTAACTACACATCTACCTAACTAATACCCGGCTGCAGAAATTATTTTTTTAATTAACTACCCATTAAGTGCGTTGCCGTCTTCTTCTGATTTTACCAACGGAAAGTCTATAATTTTTGGTCATAATCCTTAGGTATACATAACCTAATGATTCTCAGATACCAAATAGCTGTGCGTAATTTGCCATAAGCTCAGTCGAACAAAAGTCTGCCGCCCGCGCCCGTAAATTGCTTGCCTTAACGATTGGTCTATTTCTTCGTTGCATTAGTTAGAGATGTAGCTAGACTATCCACTGCTGGGCAAAGACCTCCCTCATTTTTGTATCAAACTAAGCAAAAAAAGGAATCCCGTTGTTTACTCCTTCCTAAGAATACCTACGTAGAACTTGCACCTACAATTTTATATGCTATAAGGGGGCTCTATTCAGGGTCCCTGAATAGAGCCCAACCTGCTTTTCACGGGATATCGCTTTGGAAAAGTGCTATTAGGTACCTACCGTGAATGAAGAGGATGGGCAACAGCTTGTCATAGTGTCCGGATTTTATACGAATGCAATTTGCAACCATCTAGGCGGGTTTGATGAAACTACACGCGGTGGCCTTTTTTACAGTTTTCACAGATGCCTCTGCCAGCTATAGATAAAAGATAGTATCTGTTAACTTTTGTTGGAAACTGCACTTGTCGCACTTTCAGAACTTAAAAAAAAATCAGTTTCATGAATACAATCATCTTCAACATAAGTTCTATGACTCAAATTCTATTATAGGTATCCAATTTCAAAATGATCTTGTGTTTTTGCAATTTTTGTTGATTGAAGTTTCAGATTTCAGAAAGAAAATCTAATCCATCTCCATATCTCTAATCCAGATCTCTTACAATAGGTGGCGATAGAGTAGGTATCTAAACTACTGAGTTTTGTGTGTAGGTACAACAATGTACACATTGTTGTACAAATGTAGGCCTCTATCGTGTGGTCTCCTACAATAGCGATAGATTACCTAAACTACTTATGTTTAGATTTGTGTGTATGTAGGTACAATGTGTAGATACCTACTGTATGTGCAAATTTAGGCCTCTATCGTGCGGTTTTATCTTTGGTTTTAAATACCTATCTATAAAATATTTAACAAAGTAAGAAAACAAGTGCGGCGGCAGGCTCGGTTAGCAGTGTGATGTATTTCAGTTTACGGAACGATAATGGTGTGTTGCGTTGCTTACGGCGGCGGGGCGCGGGCGGGGGCGGGGGCGCAGCATCATCTCCACGGCGCACGCGCTTAGGTATGATCTGTTTACACGAACGCCCGTTTGTTCCAGTCGTTTGATCTTTATAAATGCAATAGGTATTTCAAGAATATAGCTGCCAGCGGAATTCTAACGGGCAAACGGGCTTTAATAAAAAAATGAGAATGATTTTAAGAACGACAACCTTGATGTTCGGGCTATTCTCGAACTAGGTATCTAGTAGGTACTAGTAACGCCTTGATAACGACAACGGGGGATAGGTACCTATCTTACTTGAAGCTTATTGAAAAGTAAATGCGCTGCTTATTATTTTGATTTGAAAGGATCCCTAAATTATTAATGGTAAAAGGACGGAACGAGGCTGGAATATCGACCCTTAAACACAAAAACTAGCAAAAAATTGAACCAAGACAAGACTCACTAAGTAGCTACCTACTAATATAGGTAGTTAATTATTTTCATAACTCAGCTGGCGACAGTCTTATCAATTAGGGATTAGGTTACTACTTACTTATTATAGATCTAGGTACCTATATCATATCATAAGTCATAATGTTACCTACTTCCAATTCCATCTTGTACGTATAAACCTTAGAGCATATAACCAGTAGTATAAACACATTGAAATCTTTTAATTTCTGCTTCATAAGACTTTTGTACAAAGTTTTCTGTGAGTAGATGAGTAGGCAGGCACCCATGCTAGTGATATTTTTGTTGAGCGATTACTGGAACTGGCAGTCAGTACATTCTGATCGTTTTAAAATCCGAGTATGATTTTTCGTTTGATGTGCGGTATAATTGCGCCTGTCGTCACTCATTAATTTTAGCCCATCGCAGTCGCCGCGAGTGCTTCGAACCTACAAAAATGTATGCGGTTGTATCCGAATTTTTTACCCGCCTTTTATTTTGGTACTATGTACTATCTATCTTTCACCCACACTTAGTGCCGACTTCGTATTAAGAATCGATCGCAAGAAGGATTTCTTACTTTTTACTAGATGAAAGATTAACAGAGAGTTGAGGCATAATTTTGTATAGGTACGTATATTTTAAATAAGTACGTACCTGTCTACTAAACTTAAAAATAAATTAAGAAGTACATATCTACTTAACCTGAGGAATGATGTTACGTTTTGTCTTTTATGGGTACATTTTCTATTGCCTAACGCAAACTAAAATAGAATTAATGTAAGTATTAAAAGTAAACTATTCCACACAGTTTTAAAGCCAATAATGCTGACGAAAACGTGTAATAAAATGATTTATAGATATCGATTAGGAGTTGAAACGGACTGTTCCATTCAGTATAAAAATAGCTTCAGTAATTGACACTGAGTTCCATGCATTAAAGTCACCGTGTGCGGTCCATTCCATGGTTAAAACGTGTGCATCGTTTAATTTGACTAGAAAAGGTTAACTTTAGCGTAACTGTCAAATCCGTTAGCGGCCCGCTTGTGTAAACACACGCAACAAAAAATACTTATTCATATTCCTCAGAGCAATAAACGAAAAAACATTACCCTTTAACATGCCAACCCTTGACCCTTATTTGTTCGACCTTTTTTAGGTGGTAATCCTATACTTCAGCTGTAAAATCTACCGTTTTTTAGCATACTACGACTCCTTAGAAAAACTTTGTTTTTATCTGTCGTTTAGAAATGGCATATGCTTTGAAATGGAAAAAAGAGGTACCTATTTCAGTATTATTTGTTTAAATTATTAATGAATTTCTTTCAAAAAACTTATTTCTTATTTTCTTGATTTAGGGAGGAACGAAGGCGCAATACCGGATGATTTCCTTCGAAAGTCCGTGACGACGATGACTTTCCATCAGGTACTGAGTTAAGATAATTTTAATGCTTCCGCGAATTCATATTCTTTTGTACCTGAAATTGTACACAAAACAAACTGACGTTGTACATTTTAATACTTCTATATTTTGCGCACTCGTTTATTTCTATTCTATGGTATTGCGTCCTCGTGAATCCTTAATGCCCAATTATATGAAGATCTTAACATTTTACTAAACCCATGTAAGTATTTGTAGATATTAATTAATTATGGTACTTTCACAGCTTTAAGTATCGTTTTTTGCGTATAAGACATACCTAGTGTCATCATAACGTACCTATTTATCTCGTTAACTTTTCAGCTGGCATTCAGGATTCACATAACTCGCTGGCGAATGGAAAAATTAATAGGTTATTTCTTTCTATTTTCATATTTTTATGATGCTATTTAAGCGAATTATTTAGGAGGGTTTTATATTTTTGAATTTACTCAATAGTTATCTAGCTAGGTATAGGGTAAAACCGGGTAATTCCGGTCAGGAGATAATACCGGTCACTTTACGATTACATACTTATCGGCTAGCTAAACGCATGCACACATATAAATTAGGTGGCATGATTGTTCCCGATACCCCCGCGCTCATCCCCGCTCAGTTCCACTCAAACGCCGAAACAGAGTGTACGTTGACAGTTTTCGCGCCATTTTGCAACAATTTCTCGTCAATTGAAAATAAGAGGTACGTCTTTAATTTATCACTTTTAACTTATAATTAATTGATTTCCAAAATGCTTAATGATTAACTTTTTAATATTAATTCTCATTTTTGACCGTTGGTTTGTATGTTTTGTTAAAATATGTGATTTTCTAAAATACTTCCTGTCGTCCAATACCGGTCAGAGTGACCGGAGTTACCCGCTGCTATAGTTTTCTAAACTATCTTCCTTTTTTTAAAAGTGGCAAATGCTTGTAATAAACTTAGTTTTAGTATTATAGTAGTTATGTACGTATATGTATATTAGTATTCTCAAACAATTTGATTTTAGAAGTCTGGAAGACGCGTGAAGTTGAAATGGGATAAATCCACCCTAGCCAAGTCTTTGCGATTGGTTGCAGCAGGAAAATCCATTAGACGAGCGGCCCTAGAAACGGGCATTACATTTTCAACAACAGATCGGCACAAAACTATGCTGACCGGCATTAGAACCATTGTGACCGCAATTTCCCGCCATGAGGTCTAACGCCGGTCAAAGAATTTTTTTTTTCTTATGTTGATTGTTCCTAAAATGTAATTACTATTGATCTCAATTATAGTCATTCGATAGCGAAAAAGGCTATATTTTGTTATCTTAAAGTTTAATAAAGATAAGTTGATTATTTTGTGAGTTATTTGTTTTTGTACTTAAGTGACCGACAATACCCGCTCCTACCCTACTTGCACTTCCTACATCGAAGCTATGTTAGGTAGAAACTCATTCACTTCACCTGTATAGATATTAAGAGATTTCATATAGAGAGCATTGAGGTTAGGTACCTATGTGATAGATAAGTAGAGGAAAGGGGTATCTGCCGACCGTCATGCTACTGGCGCATGGCGTGGTGTACCTACTGACGACGACCGACGGACGAGGAACGGCTAACATCTCTCGTCGCCTGCCAACTTGAGAACGGTTTATCTCATGCACTGTACCCTTAGCTTGATCTATGGCTTTTTACAAGTGATGACATCCTACTGAACGTTGAACACGCTGAACAACTTAAAAAGCTTCTGTAAAGAGTTCACATGAGTGTCTCATTCACGATCATGATGCTATAACATGATGAAATATTTTACATATTAATTGCATTTGCTTTCCTTCAAGTCGAGTATCCTTCGCTCTACACTTACCATAATATACTAGCGTGTGTATGTACACTTTAAATAGGTACCTACCCAAGAGAAATGTATTTAAAGATAGATTGAAGTAACATGTGTCGGAAATTCTGGGAAAACAGTACCTCCCAGTAAGATTTTATATTCGTTAAATCGCCTAATTTGGAGCGGTCGCTAGGTTTGTTTAAATTACGGCGATTAGGTACCAGAGGCTTGCATGTGGTGATGTGGCCGACAACAGACGAGCACCAGACGCGCTGTGTGCGATAGATGGGAACTTTACAACGTGCAATTATAGTTAGAATTTAATGTAGAACATGTAGCATGTTCAGTCGTTCAGGAATACGAGCCTGAAATGTTTCCGTCGCAATGACGGACGTATAACACATCGTCAGACATAGCATTGATACCGATCGTAGGATACAGGAATACCAATTCACATGTTGATTTAACTGACGTTTCATATTTCATTAATATAATAGTTTTTCCATTATTATTATGGTTATATCGGCACGGTATAAGCATATCTATCGATATTGCAATCATAACTTTAACACTTTCATGTCGGGTCCACAGGTCGAGCCATAGAAATAAGCCGCTAAGCGCCAAAATGTTGCATACTTAGGGGTATTTTAATTATATGTGTTTGCTTACGCAGGTACGGCACCGATGTTTGCGGGCATGCGCGGCGTACACGGACAGATGCTGGCTGGCGGTTCGCTTGGCAGCCCCGGCATCGGCGGCTTGAGCGGCTTCGGGCTGCCGTCATCGCTGTCGACGTTGCCGCCGGATCGCAAGCCGTACGCCTCCCCGCCGCCCACGCCGCTGCCAGCCCTGCCGGCGCCGGTATCGCTCTCCTCATCAACGCCGGCACCCTCCACAGCTACCACCACGCACGCCTATTATCACAACAATAATCTTTATTGATGTAACTTATTACTATGATAATATCAATAGACGTCATAAGCGAAAGATTTCTATTCTGATTTTGACAATTAAGTAGGTATATTTTCCTGTTCATTTATTTTGAGCCTAAGGATAGGAACCTAACACAATTCCCCCGTGAGAATTCAAGTGAACTATAAAGCAATCTCTTTTAAGAATTTAGAAAAACAATAGCTGCATAGTTTAGGTACCCTACTAAGTATATACCTAAAGTATATAAATGACTAAATTGTATCCCTAGACACCCTTTACTTAGGTTTGCAAAATGGTATCTACCTACCCTACCTACCGTGTAGGATTATTTAGATACCTACTAAGAATATTAGGTATATTATAGCCTGTTTATCGAATTAAAATATTGCCAAAGTTAGAAAAGATATTAATGATTTGTAAGTAAGTAGACAGAAAATAACGACTTGAAATTCTATGAAAGGTAGGTTATAAATATTAGTATTAATTTAGATAGATATTGGTAAGTATGTATAAGACTTGTACTAATAGGTATTCTGTGGTATAAGCCCAAGTTATATAATTAAGTAGAATGATTAAGCATTATTTTGTGTAAGCTGTTTCTATTAAAACATTTTCATAATTTGTTTTTTTTATTCCCTTTGAATTTAGATAATTCCTACTTACATAACTTCCTACTTATTCCTAATACCTACATTCTTTACTTTACCTACCTAAGTAAGGGTTTGGTGTGTGGAAGCAGTCTTTCATATGGGAACTTGGGGGCCGCCTGAGGAGTCGAACTAGGTGAGATAGAGACCCCCGAATAGAGTGCAATGAATTTCCTTCCTTGTCCATCCAGCGTACAATCTCGTTACAATTATGGTGTAGGACAATGATAGTATAATATAATATCATTGGTGTAGGAATAGTTTCATCTCTGATCAGCGGTTTCCGCGTGAAAGTGTAAAAGAAAAAAACATTGAAAGTCACCAAAAAATATGTAATAGTAAGAATAATTTAGAAATAACAAAAATAATACTAATAGCACCAGTTACCAGTACAAGAGTTGCACAATAGTACGAGAGCCCACGACCAAAACCATGTCTCATAGCAATACGGCAAAAACCCTATAAAATCGTTAGATTGTATGATTCTGAACCCGACTAGGTGTGTAGTAACGGTCGAAAGTGTAGCAACTGCGTGGGAGGCCATTTCTGCTGTGTCAAAAAAAAAGACAGTCGGTATTATAGCAATACGTCTGATAGTGAAAATGTACATAGATTTTATAATTATTGTATTACGAAAAAGTTTGTTTTCAGACATTTTGCGCGTAGCATATAGCCTGAGCGCATTTTTGAAAATGTCAACAAATTTAGCCGACCTGTATCATAGTAATACGGATAAATGTTTTTTCAACTTTTCGTATTGCTGCCATGATTACCAAAAACCTGTTTTCAGACACTTTAAGTGTAGCATATACTCCCTAAAACGAAGTTTCCTTTTGTGCGATTTATTTCAGTCCTTCAACTTCAATGTTACGGTTTCGGGTAAATTCTTTGTTAATTATCATTAATTCAGGGTCGCAACGTATTCAATGGTTTGTAACAGAAAATTCAAGATGCCTCAATACGATTTTTAAATGATATCTGAGTATCGAAAAGTTGTCTGATAGAGAAGGTGCTACACTTAATTTGTCTGATATAATTTTTTTGCACATGTGGACAACTTATTTTATCATGTCCAACAATTTTCAGACATATTGCTATGATACCGATCGGTAAAATTTGTTAACATTTTCAAAACGGTCTCAAAATTTAATGCGTTCACATTTCCGTCTGAAAATTGTTTTGTTCGCATCAAATAACCAAAATTTACTAATAAAAAAGATTTTCAGACGTATTGCTATGAGACATTTTTTTTGTCTCATTTTTAATTTTTTTAAGTGATTTTACGGGTTTGCGCTACACCACTAACGTCTGAAAAATATGTTTCCGGTATCTCAGAACTATCATTCAACTACAGTCTGCAAATCAGACATATTGCTATGATGCAGTTCGGTAAAATTCTTTGACAATTTTGAAAATTCGGTTAGATCAAACGCTACGCGGAAAATGTCTGATATTGGTATTTTCGAGTTCAGGATAATCGTATCTATCGATTTGATGCGGTTTTGGCCGTATTGCTATGAGACAAAAATTTTGGTCGTGGGCTCTCGTACTACAAGTATAATATACAATATTTTATAATGTGGAAGCATAATCGAAAGTACCTTGCCTAACGACAACCGAGCTAAAAAAATGAATTTACTAAGTTCCGAAACCCACAGTTATTCTACCTACTTAAGTCTGTTTTCACAACGAGTGCATTATAAATATCTTAACAATTTTTTGTTTTTATGTTTAATTTCTATTTTTAGATTTTTGATAAGTAATTTATTTAAAAAAAGCCTCCCCACCACCGCCGCCGTGTTACTCTGTTAGTAAAAACTATATGTACATGATTTGTACCAAAGAATAGCACTATTGTTAGAGAAGTTTTGGAACACAAGCAAGATCATGTAAACTGTCATATATACTGAAGACTAGGCTGCATGGTCTCTGATCTTTGCCTGTCCTGAATGGACGAATTAAAAAAAAAAAAAAAAAAATGTAAACTGTCATTGTCAATCGAGCTGTCAAAAGTGTCAAAGCCGTAGCTGCTTGCTGCTGCTGTAGAATGTTGTGGTGCTTGGTTCCGCCGCGTTTATTTTTATAACATAAATTTTAAAGTCATTGTAAGTTTAATTTGTAATTTTATGAAAAATGACTCTTCGAAATAATTTAAAATTTATATTAAAGACTGTAAAAGTAATATCATACTGTGGCGGTGGCATATTATTTGTAGCTTATCATATTCGAGGGACTTACGCATCTTTAAATAAAATTGTGAATCCACAAGTATTAGACAGAGAGAAGAAACACCACGCTGAATACATTTATATCGACGATCCACTGTATGGTGTAGCTTTGAGAATGGAACAAGACCGACAGAGCAGAAACTATATAGGTATTTTTGGTTTATGGAAAAGTTTGCGACATAGTTTGGCATGGAGATTGTTATGGTTATGTCGACATGGTAATAGTAAACAACGCAATATTGCACTCGACCAATTAGCGTCATTTAAAAACAATAAAGATTGGGACTGTTTGAAACTTGCTCAAGCCATGGACATGAAGACTGCCGTGCTGCTGGCACGCACCCGCGGCGCCGATCTCCGCTACTTCCTGCCCCCGCCGCTGCACGTGCGGCGCGCGGCGCTAACCAGTGAACTGCTTTCTTTTAAGTTTAGAGATATGATTGTTGCCATACAAAAAATTCATCCTCATTGTTGCATAGAACATTTTCTTTACAAGTATTTTGCAAATGTGCAAGAACAAGCTATGGAAGCCGACAACATACCAGCGAAACCAGACAGTATTAGTGAACGTGATCTCTGTATCTTATGCCTTGATGCTTTGCATCATCACATAAGTCTCTTTTATGATGTTGATTATGCAGAAGATAAATCTATTAGAACATTGATAAACATGGGTCTAATGCCAAAATTAGCAGAATTAATTTTAAGGAACCCTGGCGATTCTGAGATAGACTTTGCTGTTCTTAGAGTCCTAACAATTTTAAGTATTCATTGTGATTTACTCAAGGATTTCTTTGTGAATGGTCTCATTAGAGATTTGTCAAGGCTGGTTCGATCCAAAGATGTACGTTTGGCTAGCTCTGCTGCTTCATCGTTATCTAATTTATCAGGAGACTGTTGTTACAGACCTGGATTATATCTCCTGCATCCCCTTTACAGGTCAAGAAATCGTCATGTTTGTGACACACTATTAGTTCATGGTCTTAGAGGTGGAGTATTTGTTACGTGGAGGCAAAGAGATAAAAAATGTGCTCAGCCTATTGGTATTATAGAGGTTACGGTTGCAAACGTAGATTGTGATCCTTGTGAAGAAGAAACTCCTAGTGACGTAAATCCTTACCTAGACCCTGATGTAAAGGCTGTGATTCAAGATCTAAAGGAGTTGGAAGAACACTCCTTATTATCAGATTATGAAATAGTATTTCATGACCTGCCTATACAGGCCAAACGAGATGAAAAAGGTCTGAGTTTGACAAATGAAAATAAACAGTTGGCATTGGTGGAGGAACACCAAGACCACTGTAACTACACAAACTGTTGGCCCAAAGAATGGTTGCCAAAAGATTGTGATAATTTACGGATTTTGGGAGTAAATTATTGGAGTTCATTATCAGAATGGTTGGAAAGGTGTCCCCTGCAAACTGCAGATATATCTGTACGGGCTGCAGAACTTGCACCCAGTTTAGTTGATGCTGGTGTTGGAAAAAGAGATACTCCTGTTGTATGGATTACACATTCTATGGGTGGCTTAATTGTAAAACAAATGCTGACGGATGCTGCCAAATCGGAGGATAAAGTAGTCAGAAAATTATGTGAGAATACAAAAGCACTAGTATTTTATAGTACGCCACATAAAGGAAGTGCATTTGCGACCATGCCTAGAGCTGCTGCTGCTATAATTTGGCCTTCCAATGATGTGAGACAGCTGCAAGAGAACTCTCCAACTTTACTTGATTTGCACCAATCTTTCATTAAGTATGCTGATGAATATGGTTGGGAGACAATAAGCTTCGCTGAGACTGTGCCAACTCTTGTAACTGCTTTTAAAGTACCTGTCACCTTTGTGCAGAGCCATTCTGCTGATCTCGGTAGAGGAGTTTTTTATGAACTGCCGTTAGACCACTTATCCATTTGTAAGCCAGCTACTAGGCAGTCAATTTTATACACAACAGTATTAGACGTATTAATTAGAGTTACAGCAAACGATAACAATCTTTATAATAAGAAATCATTTTTATCATGGATTACTGATTTTCTATGGTGGCTCCTGCAGAAATATGCTCTTGAAATGGTAGATACCACTGAAGATTCTATCAATAACGAAGGTCTAAAGTGGTTTGAAAAAATGTTATTGGATACATTTAGTGATTTTTAAATCAAAATAATAATCAATTTGTGTGTTTTAAATAAAATATGATGCCCTAAAAAAGACTTTTCTTTGCCTAAATTTAATATCTGTGTTGTTGGTATATCGGCATTAGCCTTCCGTGCTGGATTACAGCCAATCAATCACGCATGAGAGTAGCTGATAATAAGGAGGTAAGTATTCAAGAAGAAATCTAACGATCTTTATAATAATATTTAATTTTCGAGTGACATAATATCGTTCTGAAGGTTCTGAAGAGATTTTATTATGTAGGTGTCTGTTTTGGCTTGAAAAATGAACATTCAACTTAAAACTTTTCGTTTTTAACACAAAAACGAGTGGCTTGTGTTCTGTTTTTTCGCTCTACATGTTGAACATATTATTTACCCAGTTCTAATTAACTTGCAATTTCAATGTAATCATTTCTTCAATTTTCTTAAATGTAATGTTGGTACTATGGCACGCACGACTGGTCTTGTTACCATTTTCCCGGCCGTGTCGTTGTTTTTCATTTTTTCACTTGGTGGGTTTTCCTTTTTGTTGAGTTTTCATTAAATACTACTACTGACATCTATTTTTTAGTTCTATAACTAACTTCTACTTCTTCTGTCTACACACACACAACAGTCAGCAACTATTTATATAATACCGTAAATGTACTCTAGATGTCAGCTCTAGACATTCGTAAAAATTTGATTCTTGTCGTGCGTAATGGTGATAGTAGAGGGCGTTACTGTACGTTTGTATGTGTCAATGAACAAGCGATAAGATTAAAACCTAAAATATTTTCTAGAAATAAATACCTATTCTATCTACTTTGTATACTTATTCAGTTTTTTTTCTCTTCAACCAATCTAGTCTATTAGGCTCTTTGCAATATTTTGCTGAGAAACTTTGAAATTAGGTGTCTCTACTTCAAGTTTTACTTCGTCTTTTAGTTTTTACCTGCCAACTATCGTTCTGTACTTAGCTCTGGCTACTTACCTTGACACCAAATTCCGCGGCCGCCGTTAGTTCGTTCTTAGATCAATATCAAAAATGTGCGAGTACTTAGTACACATTCGATAAAATAAAACTATTTAAGTACTCGTTAATTTCTTCTATTTCATAGATTAGAAGAAACAGTGTAGGTACTGTATGGTCTTCTAAGTAAATTGTTATCTTCACGTAAAACAATTTGAGAGAAAAATCTGACAGATGGCGCTAATGGTATCTTAAATACTTGACATAAATAATTCTTCAATCCAATAGTTTTCAACTGTTTTCATAGCATTTTATGGTTCCAATCGGAAATTATATCTAGTAAATTGGCAGATTCCTTAAGCCTACTTTCATGCATATTCCTCCATGTAAATTATATACCTACCTACTAGTTACTAGGCCTTACCAGCAGGTAGTTATAGTGACTATATAGGTACCTAATATGACAGCATTTTATTAGATACCTACCTATCTAAATAGTAGATAGGTCAATTTATATGTAAGTATAAATACTTATGCTTACTGGAACTTCTTATTTGCCCATGGTTTGGTCTTAATGTAATATAGGTACTTAATGTTAATAACGATATGATTCGTGGTATGTGGTCCAATCGGACTCATCGTGAAGCAAAGTTAAATATCAATACTCAGTTCGAGTTTGAGAGACGATATTGTCCTAGTTTGAAATCGATGAAAACATTGAATGGGTCGATCGCTATAAAGCATGTCTCATGTACCTAAGTACATAATACCTACCTAATTATTTACCCACACGAGTTTCACATGTCTGTCGTTAATTTAATTTATTCTCATTTTATTTTCTATTCTATTTAATTTTCAAGAGATCTTTGACTGACTTTCCCGAGGCATGCAAACTGTCGAAAAGCTATTTGCTTGCTTATGTTGACGAAAGTTTTCGCGGTAGGTAGTTCTGGTTATGTACCTACCTATTAAAAAAATATATCACATTCTAATCATAAAAGAAGGGTACTTACATACCAAAGTATTTTAGTTAATAAAACATTTAGGATATACGCCGCCCATAAAAGTTAAGTTAAGGACAAACTTTCATACTAAAGAAAAATAAGAAATAATTAACAGGAAACGGCCTACACTATAAATGTCTACAAAAACAGGATGTAGGTACTTGTTTACGATAGAGGATTTTTTCCTATTTGCCACGGTTACCTATGTATGTAGTTAGTTACTATGTAAACTTAAGCGAATCTAAATTAAGTCATATTTTATCTTATTTAATATTTTATCTAATGGAGAGAATTAATATTTTATACAATTCTACTAAACGCATATGATAGCTTTACTAAAATGCACTTACCTACTTATAACTTACGTCCCACAAACGCGACATGAGTGCTTAGGTTAATCCATGTTATATTATATTACATACTTAAGTAGGAAAAGGTAGTTACTAGGTATGATCAAAATACAGAAATAAAAACTTAATAGGTACTTAGATATAGATAACAAAGAAATAAAACTTAATTCAAATGTTTAAAAATAAAATGCAAGAGTTTCATGATTCCGATTTTGTAATGAGAAAAAAGTGTAAGTATTGTATTGCAACACCAGGGTGCCAATTCCCTTAAATTAAGTTAAGCGACCATACTATAGCCAACAGATAAACATTCGGCAGCAATATGTCACAAATTTGGTATTCTCTTAAGTGCCACGAAATAGTCGATTAGTAGTCGATTAGTAGTCTCTAGAGGGCTTTGTCATTCATTTGTCTTTGCGAATGATTTAATTGTCGATGTTGCCAATATTTAATAAAATTATTGTTCGAAGAAATTGATCAACCGATTGATAGATTTTTTTCGACCTAGAATAAGCTTAGACATACTTTAAAATACAGAATATTTATTTCTATAAGATTTACATGCATTTTTGCATAAATTGCACGTTAATTTTCGAAAAAACACCGAAATAGTGTTTGGGTGACCGAACGACTGAACGACTGAACGACTGAACGACGGACGACCGAACGAAATGCCATTAGAGAACAACTGTCAAATAGCGAAGAGAATACCGTTTGGAACTGCCACTCATGTGACATTGCGGAGTAGAATACCAATTAAAGCGTAAAGTAATAAAATGTACGGCCGATCGCTGTCCACTGTCAACTTATCTGTTAAGAGAATACCAAAATGTGTCATTTCATACAATTCACATTCTAGAGAGACACCATTTTTCATTTAGTAATTAGAAGAATTGGCACCCTGGGGAAGGTTAGGTATGTGTAGATAATATAATTGGCAAACATGAAAGTCTCCCCGAGCCGTGTGCCGTTGGATCTGGGTCATCGATCCAACAGCGTGTTTCAGAGCCTTTGTCTTTGTCCCTCAGCAAAAACTACGCTCATCTAAGCTTTGTGTTTTCCTGCGTTTGCAGTTACATTATCGTGTGATAATATGACCAACTAATCCGGTCCTGATTATACTTATAGCTCGATACCAAACTCCAATAGTTAGACTTATCTAAGAGGGCGACCTGTGCAACCCTCGGAGACTAAACTTATGACTCGATAACGAGATTAGGTATTTGCGTACCTACATTATTTATCGTAGGAATTGTTGAACGATTGGTAAGTATATTAGGTAGGTACTAAGTAACTTGTATGAACTGTAAGTACTAATTTGTAGATTTTCTTTCTTTTACATAAGTAGATACGAAAGCAAATTCTTAATACCTACGTGCATCTAATAAGAATAGGGCACCCAAGTAGTTTTTTACCTAAGTAACCCACCAACAAGTACCTCAAGCCCAAGGGCTTCTTATTTTTATGTAGTGCTTACTTACTTACCTACTTATTAGTTATAATAAAATGTAAAACCGTATAATCAAAACCATAACTACTTAATGCCATAAAATCAGTGTGAGTAACTAATTATGTAGTTTTTATTCTAGATATATTTTAATTACCTACCTAAACTGAACCTACCTACATAAAATTTTCAAATATCTACCTACCTATTTATACCTACTCGTATACTCTCCTAAATCATGTCATCGTAACGTCTCAGAATTTTAACAGTCAGTTGTGTCGTTATATCTAATAATAGATAACACATACCATACTATAGCTGTTATCCGGTGACCTACTTACAAGTAAATTGCATTAAACGTTTTATTGTGAACTAAATAGGCGACCTCTTTGAATATTAGATAGATAGTATAAAGGCGATCGAATATTCGCTGTCTTTAGTTGTTTTACCAGTAAATAATTGAGAAGGTAGAGTCGTAATTACGGCATTACCTATCTAGAAGGCACTATATGCATTTTCCAATAAGTACATAGGTACTCTAATCTCTTGAAGGTCTGAGTTTCATTTTACTTGGTGTTATGCATAGTAGTTATAGTTGTGGAATTAGAGTGGCGTTTTAGAAGGCCATGAGTTGAGCAGAGTACATGTGCGTCGTACGGCGGCAAGTACTGGCACACCGAGGCCGATGGTGCTGCTGCCATGACGTAATGCGGTGATGTCAGACAAAGGCCGGCGTGTACTCTACCATCGCATCAGCTCCGACATTCTATAACTATGCTACAAATACCTACTTAGCGCTCCGAAGATTCAACGTTTGTTTCAAAACGCTGTCTTTAACCCATAGACGTATAAAAAAGCTACTGTTACTTGCTTTAACCCTGGTGACAATACCTAGGTATTCACTTTAGGTGGATGCTTATTGTTTGTTTCTGGCCTAGTACTTACTTACCTATTATGTTACTTAAAAAATGGTTAGATAAAAGCAATAATTAACTAAAGGTAAGTACCAATTGAGTCTTCATCTAATGGTTGATCAATCCTACCATATTTATGAACTCGGGCCTTTATAATAAACATTAGCGGTTCAACCGCCTCTTACGGTTTCACGTTCAATATAAAAACGCCGAATTGGCAGATTTGTCGCGATAAACTATAGATAAATCGCCATCTTGGTTAACTCTCCAACAGACATCCAACTAGGTATTAAGTACTATGAACGTAGGGCGGCTTCAGGTATAAATGGTGTTATGTCCGTATACTGAATTCCTTTACTTCCACACGACGGTCGTTCCTCTAACGTAAATCCATTCTTTCTTTTACTCTTATTTGGGTGCCCCGAAACAGAAGAGGATAGAGTGAGAGCTGACAGTCACGAATCGAATATTCGGCCCAAGTGAATTGGTATAAGAGGGCTGCGCCAAGTATTGATTCTAAAATCATCTTGACCTACTTTCTGTACGGCGTGTTCGGCAAGCGACCTTTATCTATCTCACGATATACGGACATTACCTTATTCATCATAGAAACGCTATAATTACATTATGCTTCCGCATACCTACCTACCTATGTTGGTATGACACCGTGTACCTACCTACTTATATACATTATATACAATTATAATATACCTACGTATGGCGATCTGTTACCTAGCATACATTACAACGTGAAGGAAAATAAAAGGCAGGTAGATGTAGTATGTTTGAAGGTTACACTCAGAGTTTTCCTATAAATTGTGATAGATTTTATGGTTTTGAAAAGATAGCTTAGAACGTGAGTTGTAACGGCTAACATTTACCTATTTATCTACACAGATCTAATACAAAACATAACCAACTTAGGGACTTATAACAATATCTATAGTACCTACCTACCCAATAGGTAATAAGGTAGATACTTGGAAATCTGGAGCATTTCAATCAAATTCAATTTAACATTCAACCGACAATCAACTCTATGCAGCTTCCGTTCTAGGTTCAGCAATGTAAACCTTAACACAAGGTATTAAATGCTACCAAGTCAGCTTTTATGAATCAGTTGTAAATAGACCACTTTGCTTTTTGCTGAGAGAATGACGAGGTAGCATTAGCAGAACTCTGTAGGCGCAAACTTTAGGCGTTATCATTATTCACAACACGTTACTTACAGAGGGGAAAAATACCCACTTGAATTAAATAGGTAAGTATTTAAGTTTGGCTTGCTGATATAAATGTAACTACCTATCTATCTTAAGTACTTAGGTACTTACTTAGCCTGTTAATTTATTCAACTAGCTACTAAGGTACTTCAACTAAATAAGTAGAGTTTAAGTAGTAGGTAAGTAAATAGGTATTTCATAGAATGGGAAGTAAGTACCTACATAATTAGTCCTTAAGTATCGCAATATAAGGCAAATTATAATTTGCAGTGGGTGCCTATGTCGCGTACTATAATATCTACGTAATTATCTAATCTTTTATAACTTTTTATTTAAATAAAAATAAATATAGGTACCTACATAAGTAAGAAACTATGAGTTGGCCCTCGCACATTGCGTGTCTTGTTCGGAATATGTCCAGTTAAGGCTAGGCACGCATAGTATTTGTACCATTACCCTCTTTTCTCTATAATGTAGCAGCTGCGGGGGGCAGGGCAGATTTAACGTTTACTAGCTACATAAAACAAATAGGCTAAGATATTTACGCGCTCGGTTTATTGTATTTTAAACTCTAATTGTATAGACATGCAGTCTAACGATCCGCAATGTTTGTTCGGTCGATGGAAACGACACAGCTGTTGCCAAGGACATTTTATCTAAAACTGTACATCTTTTTACGCGGTTTCATGAACATTTGTTAATACTAAGTACTTGGTGTAAGTAGATTACTTTTAAATAATTTTCCCGATTTGAAAGTTAATTTATTTACCTACTTACCGTATAAAGGTAAATAGGTTGGTAGGTACCTACTACCTTCATTGTACTACAATGCTTTTTCGAAGATGACTAACAACAGGCTTTAAAACCATGTAGGACATCTAGGTTCATATTCTACGTTCATCAACGAAGCACTGTCTAATAAGAGAAATCTACCCTATTGTAGAGATAATTAAGCATTAAAAATATAAAATAGAAATAACTAAAATAAAAGTAATCAATGAATCAAATGAATAAATAAAAAGAAGACTGCACGATGTTTAAGTTTAAGATAAATATATCTTCTGCAGAAGAACCTACGCAAGTAAGTACTTAACCAGTACTTTTGAGATCGTATTCACTTTAAAGAAGTCTGTAACTAACAGATGTTGCAAACTAAACTAAACTTTACCATCTAAAAAATAAAAGTCATGAAATTGTGTTGTACCATTGATAGATAAGTTTGAACTAATGCGCACAGTAAGGAGTTGTTCAAGGTAAAGTGTTGTGGTACTGTGGAGGAGTAAAAACTTGGTCAAGGCTTTTTATTCAATCTGCTCTGCCCAGTCAGGTTTCATGTTTCTATGTGCTGAGGTTTGTGTTTATTTGTTACAATGTATTTTGGATCACCTCTGAAACTTAAGTAATACATGTGGTAATACAGCGGCAAGTAGGTACCTGGGTACTTTTAGTTAGCACATTGTTTACAATGCTAGTCAGGCCCTACTATGCGAGAACCTATGAGGAATATGATGCTTCTCGTGTTGATACTCCTACTCAAACTGTCTGTTAAATTACTAAACTCCCATATCTTTAAATGTCTCTTAAATAATTAGGTACCTACTTAATAATGTAAATGTTTGTCTCTTTAAGAGCATCACATTGAAGTCAAGAAGTCAAGTCAAGTCAAGAAGCACTACAATACAGTGCTTTATTTGAACTATAATAAAACATTGTCACCAGTCTCCTTTTTAAACAGAATATTTAACCAAACTTAAACTGTACCTACTTATCAAATATATTTTGAAAACACCTGAGTAGGTAATTGGGTACCTATATGAAAGAAAAATATGTTTTTAAAGTTATATAAAAGCATCAGTAAACGAAAAAATGTTTTAATTACTGTGTCACAGTTCGGAAATGTTTCAAAATTCCTTCATAAAATGTCAGTTGATTCGAGTTCGTTTAAATATAAAACTGGAGGATGGCCAACGTGCCGGACGCGACAACGCAACGTTCGCCGTTCTCGTCAATATTATAATTAGGAAATTTATATTTACTCTCTTACTCAATTTGCATTTTTTCAATCTACCTACATCTATAGGTACTTACCTATTATAATACCTCGTACTTTATGGGATGCTACGAGTAACTTTTAAGTTACAACATAACAATCTACCCACATGTTAAAGATATCTATTGTTTAAATTTTCCTTTAGACGAAGCCTCGTGTACCTATTTTCTTCGGCACGTGTAGGTTACCCCATTACACGATGATCCTTCAGGTCAGATCAAATTTTAGTCTACATTTGTGAGTTTTCAATGGATATGTCGGTATACATTTACTTATCATGTCATCTCGGGGCTCGACACGGCTCCAACGCGGCGGCTGCGTGTGTCCTTGTCATGTCACAATCTGGAAAAGCACTTTAATTAATAGGTATTCTACTGAATATTTATTAGGATGTAGGATATCACTTGATACCACACTGCACAATCATCTAAAATCAAACAGCCCTGGCTAAAAATTATATCGTCTCTTTGATAAACTGATAGTTAACTAACTTTACTGGGTGCCGCCTGTGACGCCTGTCAGCGTCACAATTTTCATAATTTATTAATAGTCAGATTGCAGGATGAACAGTTCAGTGAAATTAAATCGAGTAATAATTTGGTTTAAATTGGAATTGACCCACTGTTTAATAATGAGTTTATAGAAAAATATAGCAGCCAGCTGGTTGATCTCTCGCAACCAAGTGTTGTACCAACCAAGACGTCGCGTCGTCGTCGTCGTGTCATAATCTTGTGTAATGGTTTGGAAAGAAAAATCTTTGCTGTAATAGGTAAACGAACGTGTCGTCTACATCAAATTGTTGACATAGCAACGCAACCACGACATTCTACGAAGTAAGCAGAATTATTTATCTCATTTATCTGTGTTTTAAATGTTCTGTTCTAATATACTTTAAGTACAAGTAATATATAAGTAGGTAAGTCTAATATAAAGTACTCGTAGCTATATTTTTGACCAAATAAACGGAAAGTTTTAAATACTTACTACTACTGTGTAATGAGGTACGAGTAGAGTACTTACTTATATTTTTGTGATTATGTGAATAGTAGGTACCATATTTTTAACTTACCTAGTACTGGTAGACACACACACACGTGAATTTGCTAAAGTACCAACTTACGTTTACCTGCTAGGAAGTGCCATAGCAAAAGAAAAAAGAACTTAAGAAAATTAAATTCTCATTCTACCCACAAAGTTATGAAACAATTTACTAATAAAACATCTACTACTTACTACATAGGTACCTACTCATTTCGAAATAGGCCGAGCGACATTGCCAATCCATAGAATTCATTAATAATGTACGTTGCATTCTATCTTCATCACAAATAGGCGAGTGATTGCGACATTTCGTATTGGTACCTGAAATGTGATCGTAATTCACATGAATTAGGTATCGAGCTCATGTTTTCCATCTAACTTTTAAAACATATTTCGCAAGCAAGTAAAGTAGGTACTTACCTACACCTTACTGAATAACTTTACATGAGTGTAGCTGATGCCGTAACGAAATATAACGGTACTTGGAAAATTCCAATACTTTTCCTAAGAAAAAACTTTATAAAAAAGGTAAGTACCTTCCTACTTAAAAACTTCATAATAAATACATAAAAATGTTATTTAACTATGCGTGTATAATACGTTACGAGTATGTTTGGAGTCTTTAGAGAGAGAATTTCATTTGAATTTTTTTTTCCTTGAACGCTATTGAAATAAATCAATATATGTAGATATAATTTTAATAAATAGATAATTAACAAGGTACTGCCCTTTCGGCAAAGTGTTCTGTTCAAAAGTCGGGTTCAAATTCGAATGTGAGCATGTCGATAGATGGTTTAGACGTAATTATTTGCCTTTTAGCAAATTCTCTCGAATCGAATGTTCCGAACCCAGACCAGGCCTCCGTCACTCTATGTACTTGCGCGCTATAAATACCTACCGCTCAGCGGGCCGCTTGCGGACCAAGCGAAGCGCGGTTGTCAAAACGAAGCGCTCGCACGTTGTTCAAATTTTGATAGTTCCATTCGTTTTTTTGTTTGTTTTGAATGTTTTATAATTTTTAATAATTACGTTTTTTTAATGAAAAACAATAATAACCGAGATTAAGAAAGATAAAAAAAACATTAAATATTAAAAATAAAAACATGTTAAAAATAAATATATTAAAAACGATACAATTTTAAACTGTCCCTATAAGTCGGAACATATTCATAGTTCTGAATAATATAGTCACAAAACGTTTTGCTAATTTAATTTTATCGAAGAGGCAGCCCCGTGATTTTTACGGATTCGCGCGGTGCGAAGGAATCACAACTATACGCTTGAGTATTTAGGCACATTTTAGCATGCAGTGATATCTGACGTGACAGTTGGGCTATTA
Source organism: Anarsia innoxiella (assembly GCA_947563765.1). NCBI lineage: Eukaryota > Metazoa > Arthropoda > Insecta > Lepidoptera > Gelechiidae > Anarsia > Anarsia innoxiella. The sequence goes on from OX387390.1 coordinate 9,180,016, forward strand.
CGCACTGTTAAAGCAGTAGGTATTGGATATTTTGTTCTGAGTGAAGTATCTGTTACGTAGTAACTATTAGGTAATCTGTGCCCAGACTATATCTAAAGCCCTACACTAATCTGGTTCGTCAAATACTTCCTGCCTAGGCTAACCGTTGCAACCTGCGAAATTAGGTGGCGTCAGAGAGAGATCTAGAAAAGAATAAGTAAAATACCTACTCTACCATAAATAATCATGTAAGTCTACTAATAAAGATAGGAATTTCCACTATATCTTTACTGAAATAAACTAAGTTCTGCCCAGCGTAATTATAATGATAATTAACTCTATTCAAGGTTCAATAAAGGCACTACTCGTAAACTAGTTACCGTGTGCCAGTGCTTATACGTACCTAAGTATACTCGTAAGTATAATACTGCCTTCTCATCTATTAATACTAGTTTTCCTTGTGGTTAGGTATTATGGGTTAGGTATTAAAAAAATAAGAAAGAAGTAATAAGATTCTGTGCCTACTAAACTAAACTTAAACTAAGCTAAACCTAAACTAAACCTGCTGAAAACAAGAAGGGTACCTATGTAATTACTTTGCTACATCGATCCTATTGATTCAGAATTGATTTAGGTACCTTTATAGAGCCTACAAATTATGAATTCACGTATCATCTACTGAGCAAGGACTTTTGTCGAATGCAAACGTGAATACAAAATAATCCAGTTAAAGTGCGTTAGAACAAGCACATACAATTGATAAATAAATAACTATGAAATCAATTTGATATCAGAGTTCATAAGGGTTATATTATGCTTACCTACTTACTGAGAACTACAATGTAGATTAATCTCAGAAATACAGCCAAGAACACAACCTAATAATACAAGTAGGTAGGTTAAGTTTAATGCAACAAAAATTTCCTTAACTAATATGCGTAAGCTAACCTATTTTCTAGATCCAATAGTTCGAAACGAAACGTACCTATTCAATAAGAATATAAGATGGTATTGCAAAAGCATTGTGTTTGCAATTCAAGTAAGTAGGTACGAGTAGATTCCAGAAAAGTGTGAGCGTGACTATCTAGGTTGTTTCTTGCTCTACAATAAATCATTTACTAAGCATTCGTAGTACTAGGTTGTAAAGGGATGACTTTTGTTTTATATTTTAATTATTATATTTAGTATTTTGTTTAATGTAATGACTTTGCCTATAAAATATCTCGGAAATTAAATTTCGGCCAAATGGCACTCTCTCGTTCGGAAGCCCAAAAATATAGAAAAGCAGCTAATTTCGGCGAGGCGGTAAGAGTCGTAGTGCGTGAGAAGTGGCCACTTCTATCGAAATATCGTTGTAACTAGGCTACTAAAGTGCGATGACTCCGCCGATTTTCGGTCCAGGCGACAACGACGTGCTTCGGTCTCTCTGATAAAACTTAGTATTTCCTTCCTCGACTGCGATCGGCATTATTAATTAATACCTAGAGGAGGTTATTATTACTTATTATCCATCGCTAACGGAATCCGATTTATATTTTGGGCGTCGAATGCAAGTCCGTTATTCAAGCAAGCATGAAGCCGTGTCTCACGTCATTAGAAATCCGTTTGCGAGTTGCGACACACCAGTTGCACCAACAACAATCCAACTTGTTAGAAAGGTCGGTACATTTTTTCACGAGTGACTATGAAACGCGGGTGAAAGTTTGTAACGGTGGGCGCGCTGGTGTGTTGGCCCTCTTTTTTGCCATTGCCAAATCAGTAGTACATACCTTAGAAAGGCGATGTGACGTTTGTGTGAATAATCTTTTTTTGGAAAACGATAAATTCATTCAATATTATTATAATAATACTACGAAATGTTACCTGTTAGCTTGGAGACGTAGAGCTCCAAAAGTTGACGTAGAATTACAAAATGTAAAATTTCAGTAGGTAGGTCAAATCGATCTTCCTGCTAAATAAACAGGTACAGCCTGAGATAAAGCTAATACCTACTTTTTATACATATTTCACATTTAATACTTACCTACTGAAGCCTATCTAACTGTAAACCGAGCGTGTACATGCTTGCCAAGATTGACCGTATTCTTAGGGTGCCTAACAATGATTATTGGCACGCAAGAATTCAGCAAATCACCCATCCTATTTCTCCTCATTAGAGTTGAATGTTCATCTCCTTCAGACATGTTTCACCTCTAAACGCTATTTGGTTCCAGACAGGGCAAGACTCGTTGGACAGGTTTCTAAAAATAGCGGAAACGGCCGTCTTTTTGAGAATTGCCGAAGGTCTGTGGAGTCCAAAATCAACGAAAATATTCGCCCAATTTAACTTCATAAGTAAGTATGTATCGGGATTTTGGTTTGTGTTGGAATCTGAGCACTTTGGGTCTTCTATTCATTCTAAATTCATATCGTTTGCCAATGCTTACACATAATAAGAAATTTTTAAACCAATTGGTTATTTAGTAAAAAAATATATATACCTACCTACTACCCATTTTATTTCAATTACTTAATTAATTATAATGGTTACCAATTCCCATCCCACTTGGACGCAGCTGCTAAAAACTAGTTTTATTTTATCATTTTCAGGTTTTATCATTTATCATTTCAATTTCAGAAATGTTTTATCATTTTCAGGTGACTGTGGGCTATTGGCACCTATTTAGTTAGTATTTAAGTACAATGGGTTATAATTAGAATGTAGGAAGCCCATGACAAAAATTTTGGTAAGTACCTACTTATAAATAAATACAAATAATTTTAGGAGAGCAGGCTAAGTTTGCAGATAGTTTCATTGAAAGAAAATTCTGTCCAGTTCTTCAGTTGTAGAGTTTAATTTATCTCAACCATGTGAGCCGCACGTTGTCTGCGAACGAAAAATGTGAGCTCGACTTCGAGGCGTCCCATGACTATTGTAGATGGGGTTCAGTTTCGATCAAACCGCAATCCGGTTTTCGGAAAGTATTTTTTGCATTTCGGCGTTGCTGAGCCACCGTCGAAACTCCCGGCTCGAGTCAATAGCCGCCAGAATTCTTTAGTAGCGTCGATCGATGCTTAACTCGTCCACTCGCAGGTGGCCCACCAGAATAACGATCTCGAACATTCTATTTATTCATTATCTGCATTCGAAAATATCGTTATTTCACTTCTTTTTTTTCTCAATAACACGTACCTACATAAAAGAATTAAAGTAATGTATAGATAGGTAGAAATTTTATGTAAATCCAGGGTGTATCCTCCTAACAAACTTTCACCTGCAGTTTATGTGGTAGCTATTTTTCATAGACTTCCGCTGAAAATAACGCAGCGACTTATATTTTTTTTCCAATTAAAAACTACGAGCGTAATGGTCATACTAAACCAATTTTGATCTTGGAAATTACACCATTTAAATAGCTACTGACATAACACAAAAGATTTCTTATTTGCAGCAATCCAAATTCATCCCTAAACGCAAGAGCAGATTTGCGAGTCGCGTCGCCGACTTGGAATCTACAACCGTCTCTACCAAAGCAAACTGGTTTCAGACGAGGATCTTATGTTGTAACGGACCTGCTTGTTGAAGTGCCTTTGATGATTAATCTGTCGTCACTCGATCGTAGTTAAGACGTACTCTTATTGGACTTTGACGATTTCATAGTACTTATGAAGTAAACAAGATTACTTACAAGGTATACTTAGAAAGAGAGAAAATAATACGTATTTTGTGAGTCATTAATGAAAGAGGAAAAACACCCACTATAAAGTGTGTTCAACATTCATTGGGATCTCACTGTTACCCGAAAACGGTTTGTCACAATACTTTAATCCCTCGATTTCACAGGGTACCTATTCAGCTCATCCACTCTCCGAATTAAAATTGTAACAGCTTCCAAATGGATTGTCCTTTTTCAGATTAAATTCTATTCAACTTAGTTCAGCCCAGACGCGGGACATAATGGGAAAAGAAAGGTGCAACAAAACATAATGAAATATACTTAAGTAAGGGGAATACTTATTTGCCTGGGGATATTTTATTCAAGTTGAATAGAGAAGAAGTTTGTAACAAACAATAATTCGTTCTTTTGAAAACTGAGATCTAGAAAGAGAATCAAGTTTATTTTATATAACCTCCACATTTAATATAAAAAATTGCTAACAATTTTTTAACTTAAACATGCTTAAGTACATAGAGAAAACCTCACCTACCTTAAATTGCCTAGCGTAGCAATAATACTGAATCTGTGTAAAACTCGTGACGGTGTAATGAAATGAAAGCCCATTGGTTGCGGTTAGCGCTTTTGTGTCGGTCAGTTGTGTTATGATAAAGAGGTACCTAGGTGAGCCATACGCAACACTAGGCTAGTACCTAATTTTATAATGCTACTAGGTATATTAAAAGGCATACTCCTTTGACTTTTCTTGCGATACTCGTAGAACCACTTTATTAGGAGGTATCAACTCCATTAGAAACTCAAACAATCAAAAGTAAACACTAAAACTATGCAGTTTTTTATGAAGGTAGGTAAGTAATTTTGGCATAATTTGTACATAGTCCGAAATAATATAAAGTTATGAAGGTACTATGCAAGTTTCAGATTCCCGTAGGATGGAGCGAAGAATTCAAGCAACTGAGGCCGCATGCCGATGTCTAGCCGGTCACAGTCTGCCGTGAAGTAGGTACTAGATTTTTTTAAGCTTCCACCTTGATAAATTGTAGTTGAGACATTACGTCGGTAGGTCCAGTAGAGTGGCTTCTCGCTGGAAGTCATTGTGCACTTAGACCACCGGATTTCTCATACAATGACTGACGGTACGGGATGACTGCCTATTATATAGTTCCTTGTTCCACAAGTTGAAAGCTAACATATTGTTCTTGGATGTTCTTGGATCATCTATTTTGATGCGTCAAAAAACATTAAAAAGAAACCTTCCTATTAGGCATTTAATATCAAATATAATGGTAAATCGACTAATGGAAGCAGTCAAGTGGGACTTGAAACGGATATTTCTTCCTTTTTCTCAAAGGTAGAGTCTTTATTGTATTCAATCAATCAACAAAATTTATAGATCCTACAATGAGTTAGGGTTCAGAATCGTGTACCTAAATAAAATGCCTACCTAGGTGCCTAGCAAGTGTAACTTTTTTTGTTTTAAAGCCATTTTTAAAGCTAATGGAGAGTAAAGGTGTTATTTAGGTACCAAGGTACTTACTTTCAGAGTTCTAAATTTAACTAAAGGCCTTAACAATAGTTGAAGTCTCCAACTTTGGAAAGCAATAACTTTGAAAAACATAGATTTACGCGTAGGTACCAAATTAGATTTTTTTATTTCTACTTTCAAGTTAATGGCTCAGGAAATACTTGCTCTATATTCTTTATTCGTTGGAATTAATTTTCCTGATAAGAAAATTGTGAAATTTAACCGCTTACCTACCGTTCTCTAAATTATTCTTGAGGAATATTTCAGTGATGTAAAATGCTCTGGATAGGTAGGTAGGTACATAGTTTTCTTCTGTCACCCAGTGTAGTTGTTGTACATATGCGTAAGAAGTCTGTTATTGATTGTTGTATTTGGGCTCTACCTCAAGGCGATTGCGTATATTTTGGTGTGAAGTTCGTTCTTAAATTTTTTATTATAAATTTTTGTAACTGCAACATGTTTTGTATAAGTAGGTACCAATATGTACAAACATATTTCATCAAAATATAGATTTTTTATGGGTTTTTGACGAGGTACCTAGTACTTTAATACCTATATTTTCAAAGGTTGTTGCTTGTTTATTAGGTATCCATTGTAGTACTTAGTTGAATTGGAGTACTAAATCGTCGCTTTGATGGTTGTCATCAATAGAGTGCACACACTATTAAATTTTTGTTAAAGTAGAATTTATCATGAATAAAAAACAAGATGTAAGTAGGTAATTTATTCCATTAGGTACTTATCAGTATAGAGGTGTTGTTAAATTTGTTATACTTAAATTTTTTCTTTTTTTTTCAATCAGCCTGCGCTGCGATATAAAGCCACTCTATCGGTAGGGAATTTTAGCAATTTACTTTACTAACCTACTGTTATCTAAGAAAATTTAGAAGCGCTTAGTAAAGAATGACCCAATTCGCCAAATTGCAATAAAAGCAAGTAAACGTGCTTTTTTGTATTTTAAATTTTGAGTCATATAAAAACTTATTTTCGCCGTGCTTCTTTTTCCCGTGAGGAAAAAAAAATAATTTCATGGGAGAGAACATCCTCAAGGACAAGGATACGGCATGTCATTGGACGCCTGCCTCGAGGGCGGGGCTAAGGGTGCAACCCACACCAAACTAATCTCCAAACCAATTCATTTATGTATTTGTTTGTTTGTTTCATATTATGTCATCCGGTTTTTTATTCACCTAAAATTAGGGTTTCTAAATCTAAAATTAGGTCGGAGAGTCATGTTTTTCAAGGGATATTTGAGTTGGAAAGGATAGGGCATTTGGAAAAAAATTGAGGAAAAACGCGTAGGTACCCGCTTAGTGCCCGTTTATTTTAATAATTCGTTTAAAAATAAATATCGGAAATCGCATTGCAAATCAAACTACATTATAAATATAGAACAGTCGCAAAAAGCAGCAATAAATAAATAAATTGTTATGTATGGATTGATTCAGCATTGCCGCAAGTCCCATGTGGCGTGGTGGATATGATGGCGGGCTGAAACAGACTATAATTAAACAACGTTCTTTAACCGTAGGCAATCGTTTGGTTAAGTCGGGCCACATCGTTGCAAGAGTTTAAATTTCGGCAGCAACCGTCGACAGAAAGGCTGCGGGGTCGGGTGTGCGGGGGACCCCGCTCAGTGCGGATTGCCCAATTCACGCAGCGAGCGCTCGCGCGCCATGCCTCGTCGATCAGGTACTCCTAGCACAACTACATATTTCAATTTCGTCATCCTAAAAGCCACTCGACCAATGACTCAACCAAATAATTGCCTATAACAATTGCGTAAAATATCCAGTAAAGTAATAATTAATATTAAGTAAGTAGGTAAGTCATGACATGACAACAGCCAATGCAGGCTGTAGCATAAAATCAACCTGTGTCTTAAGCAGAAAATTCAGAGATTTCGCAGCCGAATAATATGACAGCTTGCGTAATCCCCGACGTCACTGCAGACACGCTAACACTGAGGTGGCGGGTATTTGCGCTCGCGCTGCTATTACAGCCATGCAGCACGTTGGACACGAACACGCTGGGCGATGATGGTTACATGCCGACCATATAGGAGAGAGAAAAAGACTGACTGATATTGGAAAAAGTCGAGTCCAATTCTCCCCCCGACACGACTGACATTTTGATGTTCTTCTTTCTTCAAAGTGTCTCCAACTCCAGCTGAAAATATAACTTCGTTCCTAAACCGCAGCACTGTCCAGTTCCTACAACGCGCGAATCACATAACTATGCAAAGGGAAAATGTGATTAACTAACTGCCTTGCCTAATGCTAGTAACTAGTGTGCAGCTGTAGGTGTTCCGCGACGTTAAAGCAGTTCAAACTCTTAGTTAGCCAAAAGTGGCTAACTGGTGAAAAATATCAAAATGGCGGCTACACGACATTGCGGAAGTCGCAAAAGTAGGTCGCGAACATCTCACAGTTTGTAACTGAACCTATATAAAATAAATTCACACTTCCTGCGTTACGTTTCTTGTCACTGAGTTAAATCTCAAATAAATTTAAGCGCGGCTGTACTGGCGCGGACAAACTAAGTTAAGAATGAATATTAAACTAAGTTTTAACTTCCACAAGTTGATTGTTTGTTACGTAGAAGGAAACGACTGGAGCTAGCGACGGCCTAAGAGCGAATGGTAGCGCGTGGCGGAGAACGATGGCGTAGTGACGATTGGCGCGAGAGGGGCGCGGCAGGGCCCGGAGGAGGGGGAGGGACCGTGCTGCGCGCGCAGAGAAAGGACGCAAGAGGTGATGTAATCGCGATCGATGCACTCCGCTCCGTGCGACGCAACCGCTGACTGACTACCAACCATTCCGAATGCCCTAGCCCGTTCCTGTGCCTAGCTTTGGAAAATCGTGTTCAGTTCAGACTAGTCGGATAAGGGCGGTTAAACCTAGAAGTTGATAAAGCGCAAACTATCACTGGCCACCGCGGAACTTTGAATATGTCAGATATGTCAGGTCAGTGACCCTTGCAGTGACACGTGCTAGTCTATGGTCCACGTGGTAACAAAGGAAGATTGCTGCGTATCATGCCGTAGCGCAGTGTAGAGCGCGCGCAGAAGCGCTAGGAGGACTGAGGTACGAGCGAGTGGAAACAGACCGTCGTCGGCAGTCGTCGTGCTGTGATAATATGACTAGCATAGCATTCGGTATTGATCTGAGTAGCGAGCGATGCGATTGTTCGGTCGACGTCGGTAGTCTCCGCAAGCCACTCGGGCTTTATCTAGGTCACACGTGTAAACGTTATCCCCTCCATGCCGGCCTTGGCTTACTTTGGGCCAAATGGCATGGCAAAGCGCCTCCCCTTCTCTATCATCGTTATTCACGCAATACAGGCAGGCGTTAACTTTAAATTTTGTCTATGTAATGTAGACTAATAACCTACCTTCTCTGCTACCTGCAATATAACTGTATCAATTTTAATCAAAAACCAAATCTACATGTCTCTTCATTACGTTGCACAGCCTGGCTGATAAAGTCTCTCTTTTCATGTGGGCACTCTTTTTCTTTTTAATAGACAAAAGAATTTGGCCCTTCCTCGATGGTCTTCAAAGTAAAGAACACGTTGACATACTGTCTTATTAAAAAAAAATATCCGTATGAATAACCGAAACATATTCCTTTTTCAACAAAGAGAAACAAACTTCAAGTCGAAGAATTTTCTTGGATTAACGAAACGAATGTCTTCTAAACAATAAGCAAGTTAAAGATTTCACGAAGTTGGACTGCCCAAAGTGGCCCCATCGTACAAAACTCAGTGGTGATGATGAAAACGGCATTTCAAGCGACCTCGTTTTAATCTAGGACAGCACCCGAAATAACTAGGGCACCGTTACTGCGCAGTCGCTAGCGCAACTCGTAGCGTAGTCAAACTCGGTGACGATGACAAGCCTAGCTAGAGCTCTGACAAGCGAACCCCTTCCTAATGTATCGCTTTGTCAACCGTACAGCGGAACGCAAGTTCCGATGTTTGCGAGGATACTACTTCATTGGCTGGTCGTTTGATAACGGTTAGGTGGGTAACGTTGCCGAAATCGACCATCTACCCACCTACGTTGCGAAAGCTAAACCTCCTTTGACAAATAGAAACGTTTGGCACCACTTTACTTTGTCTAGCTAAGTCATAATATTTTTAATAAATAAAGAAACTAAAAGACAACCAATACTTATGATAACATTCTACTATTAAACTCATACATAGATTAAATAAAATCTAATTAGGAAAAACAAATAAAAAATCTATATTTTTTATTTGCTTTTCTTTTTAATCTATCTCTTAAAATAAAAAATGTATAAATTTAAATAATTACACATTCGATTTTTATGGCAATTAATAGTAAGTTAGTAATTAATTAAACTGTAACGAAATAATTACAATAATTAACATTGCATGTATAATTAATAGTTGCAATGAAATGGGTAAGTAAACGATAAGTTATTGATTACATGCGTACAATCAAATGCAATGAACAAAAATGAATTTCTTAATTTTGCGGTAACTGCTAATTAGATAAGTAGCTAAGCTACTTCTTTACAATTTTAAACACTCATTTCATTAGTGTAGTTTACAAGAAATATAACGCTGAAGAACGTGTAGGTATAAACACATCATCAACATCAAAACGTTAGTAATTTTATCAGCTCTTTGACAACGCTAATAGAGTTTGCTTCAAAGCCATCCTACGAGAGTTTATTATTAAGTTAGTTAGTATGACCAAAGTGTATTAATATCCTTTGACTAAAACTATAACGAGAGTCACTATACATTTATGTTATACTTGTAGGTAGATGTTTTACAAATTACCTACATTTTGTCTTTTTAAATAATTGATCTACGCGCTAAGTTAATATCTATTTAAGTGGCAGATAAAAGTGCAGTTGAGTTACGAGTATACTTTTAATGAAGTAACATCAATACGTTTAAGTTCCTCATTAATGAAGCCACAAAAAGTTGCTTGTTAAAGTCAAAAGACGACTCTACTTAGCATTTTTGCGCAAATCAAAAGATTTTTTCCCAAATGACATTAATAAAAACAAACATTCAAGGGTTCCCAAACGACGACAGCAAGTTTTCTTTCAAAAAGACTCTTTCGTACTTATACAGTTTTATTCCTTTTCATTGATTCAAAAGGAAAAGGTACTACTTTTCCGTTTGGTTTTCAAAGTAAGTTTGTTGAGTATTTTCCTCAATATTTCTACTTTGTTTGTTAGACGAAACCTTAGAATACAAAGTCAGCAAAAACTTGGGAGAACTTTACTGCCTAGTCGTAAGAAACAGTATGACCAAACTGTATTTATGTCGTTTGGTAACGAAAACGATGAAGTAACAGTGGGACGGTTATCTTGATGTTTTATTCCTCGGAATTTACATAATGTAAGTTGAAAAAATGTGTATCAAATTGACCGAAATAATTCTATTTTCTTGGGTTGATTTCATAACAAGTCACGCTTCTATTGTTTGGAACTCGTGAAAGGTACCTTAGTACCTTTTCTTTTCTAAGCCAGTACCATAAATAACAAAAGTATCAATTTGATTTGCTAAATCCATTAAAAACCGCGGCAAAATTCGACTCGCGTGAAAACAGTTCTGAACATCAAATTCATATGTATTAGTTATTGCAAAACTGCTCATATAGGTATTGCAAGTAGGTATTAATAATGTAATTATGTAGTAGCATGAAGATAGGAATGAATATTACTCTTTCGTCCGGTTTTACAGCAGAGAGATGTTAAATGAAATAAAAAAAGGTGCATTATATTTATCTATATCTTGCGTCTATTACCCCCAAAGATAACAACATACGTCAAACGTGCATACCCACAATTATACGTTTTATTATTTACTTTATTTTAAAGTGTGGTTAGTGTTTTTGAAAGTAGCTTTTAAGCGTTTTTGTTCTTTGGGAAGCACGTTCGATACGTGTTCCATAAGTACCTGTGTTGCGATTGCAATCAATATTCAGAGTTCCGTACCTCAAAGGGAAATCGAAACTAGTTATAGGACCATTTGTACATGACTACGTATACGTCCATCTCTCTTCATGGCGGTACACGCCCCACCCTCTTTTATCCAAAGTACAAACAAAGGCCAACGTTGAATACAGTTGAAATGTAGTTTATGTAATAAAAGTTACATAAAATAAACAAATACTTGTTACGAACTTCATATGCGAGACGAATACCCAAAACGCAAACTCCCACTACAGGATTAGAAAAAGATATGAGACCAGTCAACCCTGTCACATACCGTAGGTACCTACTATGTCTAATCGAAGATAAAAATTGTTGCCAGGAGTCAAGCTATTAAATAAAATGCGTTTTCCAGCGACAAATACAAATTGATAACCGTTTCTGAAACGTCGAATAAACAGCATTTGATAAGAACACGATAACGTGGTACCTAGCACGGCGATAAGTGATGACGCCAGCAAAAACGGAGAAAATCGCTAAAAGAAAGAAAGTGTGAACGCACAGCGGGACTTACCGGTGGAAGCAGGACGCGGCGACTCCGGCTTGGGCTGGCACAGTTGTGGCAGCAACGGCCACCATGTTATGTATATTTATGACGTCTGCGGCGGCTAGTACGCTGGCGCGCAGATCACGTCGATGCAGGGCGATGCCGCATTGTGCTCTATACGTATGCGCGCCGGAATTGCTTGCCCCTCGCCCCTCGCTCGCCGAACGTGCTTCCAACATCATTTGGGACATGTCGACTCGATATAGGTCCTACAGCCTTTAGGATACACGTACATTCAAACATTATAATAGACATAGAACGCGTCTCTTCGTATTATAGGTACGTAGGTACTACTAAATACATGTACGAAGATGGATACTGTACCACATACGTTACTCTCTTACCATGTGAATATAATACCTACTAGGGTAAACTGAAACATTTGTACCAATTCTACCTAGCGTTAGGTGTTAGAAAATGAAATATAAATGCTACTGATATCTTATCAAATAAAGTATATTTACTGAAATAAGATTTGGTCCCATTTTTCTATTAGGATTTCAGGTCCTATAATGAACTCGATCATACTAAGCCGTGTACCGCATGTAGTTAATATTCTAACTTATAGTATCTTCACGGTACCTAACAGTTAATGTCTTCACTGTCAAGTTTTTTTAAGTTACTAAAGTAATCAAGTAGGCTGCGATCTTGAGTTATGTGTGTAGTATTAACTGATGCGAAATCCTCTTACTGTAATGACTTCATGATTTTTAAACTATCCATTTTTCTTGTACGGAACCGCACCGCCATGACTGGTTTCATTGATTTAAATGTTCTACCTGATTCGATTCAAGCTACAAGCAACTAAACCTAGGTTATTACTCATTAAGCTATTTTTTGTTAGAAATATTAGAAATTCTCTTGAGAATTTTTTGATTGGATTCGAATGGTCTTTAATATTATTACGGAATGCAATCATATATACTGAAGAAAGAAGAAAATGGTAGTATTAAATAACGCGTCCTCTCATACTGAGTTATTACGTCTAGTCGAGTTAACGGCGAGCTCATGGACAATAGAATCATCATTTATTAGAAATAATCCGGATAGTATACGTTCTATATCCCATCTTTAGGGTTCCATAGCCAAATGGCAAAAAACGAAACCCTTTATTTCTCTCTGTCTGTCTGTCCAATATACTGTCCATCTGTATATCAGAGCCACTTTTATTAGCTGTATTCTGTGAACATAAAATATGGCCGTGTCCGAGTGGATCTTGGCCGCAATTTTACGTACTTAATGACGATATAATTCTGTATGCGCTAAGATTAACGTAGGTAGAAAATTCTGCAAAAGCTGGTTCAGCAGTGATATTAGGTCTTTACCTATGAAATTGCCGTTTTGTATGAAAAAATTCAAACGATTTTTTTCATATAATTTTTATTTGTATTAAGTGAAGTAATTACACATACAATCAATGCATCTTTGCCAACGCAGTGGCAGTTTATTAATGCCCTTCTTAAAGAAATCAGCTGGACGAGAGGCAACAAATTCTTCAAAGGCGTTTTGAACTGCCTCTCTCTTTCCAGTCAAGAAGTTATCCAAATTCTGGAAAAAGTAGTAGTCTGTAGGGGCAAGGTCCGGTGAGTACGGTGGATGAGGGAGAGCTTCCAACCCCAGTTCTTGCAACTTGGAGACCGTCAATTGTGCGGTATGAGGTCGCGCGTTGTCGTGCAGGAGCAGCAGAGACGAGCGATTGACCAATGCTGGTCGGAGACGTGCCAGCTTCTCCATCATTGTGTTCAATTCTTCACAGTACACATCTGCAGTAATACTCTCCCCGTTTGGTAAGAAGCTGTGATGAATCACACCGGTGCTAGACCACCAAACAGTAACCAACACCTTTTTAGGGGTAAGTTTTCGTTTAGGGCATTGTTTAGGTGCTGAACCAGGATCCAACCAACTTGCTGAGCGCTTACGGTTATCAAACAGAATCCAGTTTTCATCACAGGTGACAATGCGGTTCAAAATTCCTTAATTTGTGTGTCTGTTGAGCAATGCACGGCACGTCTCGACGCGTACTTGGCGCTGGCGATCATTGAGTTCGTGGGGCACCCATTTGTCAAGCTTTTTTACCTTGCCAATTTGACGCAAATGGACCAATATTGTTTTGATGCTAACGTCGAAAGCTGCTGCTAATTCAGCCGTAGATTGAGTATCATAAGCTTCCACGATCGCCTTCAATTCGTCTGCATCGACCAAAGTCTTCGGACGACCGCGGGGTTCATTTTTCAGGTCGAAATTTCCAGAACGGAAGTGAGCAAACCAATAACTAGTGGTTCGTTGGTTTGTAGTGTTAGCTCCGTACACGTCGTTGATGTTGCGAGCCGCTTTTGCCGCGTTGCTGCCACGACGGAACTCATATTCCATAATTACTCGAATTTTTAACGTACCAATGTTGACAAAAATGATTGAAATGCAATGAAAATGTAACACTAACCAATAAACAAATGACTGTTTTTGGAAAAAGAATTCCATATTTTTAAAATGAAATTAATTTGAAATTAGAATTCTTAGCTAAAAAAAAAATATTTTTCATTGAAATGGCCAGTACTGTAAAACGGCAATTTCATAGGTAAAAACCTATTATTTGATAAATACTTGAGAGATTTAAACAGTTAATTTTCCAAATTAATGGATTAAGTATACGAAATCTACCTAGATAAGCTACGTATGAGCCATTGTTTATACAAGCAGTTCTAAGTATTAAATCTAAAAATTCATAGGGATGCTATTAATAAATTCAATGCGGGTCATTCCCTCGACTTAGATAAATGAAGCGTCTAAAGTTTTAAAGATAATTTTACAATAGTTGCCTCTTGGATTCACGTTCACATGCAATAATGTCTGAATATTTAAGTTTTAGAAAGATGGGAATATGTTGTACCTACCCATATAGTTATTGACTGCTTCGAGACAGACGAATGTTATTTAAAACAGTCCGAAGAGAGATTACGACATTCTCAATAGTAAGTGTATGAGACGGTGCACTTGTTATTGAATTTAAAACAAAAACAAAAGTAATTTCAATAGACAGTAATCTATCTACTGAACGTAAAGTTAGTATGGAAGAATGGGAAGCATTGATTAAAATGCTAAAACAGTTTTATAACAACGTGATTTCATTCTGTATATATTTTGTTACGTAAATCATGTTTAATGACAGATTTTGTTTTAGCGAATAAGCAGTCATTATAACTAACTACTTGTATTCATTATTTACATTGTAGAGAAAGTTCTAATATCGATAGATATGAGAGGGATATCATCCACTACAAAACACTCTAAAAACTGATCAAAGTGAGAATATTTTAGAGGCGTCTCATATACTTAAGTTGGGCCCAGACTGAAAAGTACTGGCAAATGAAAAAAAAATCTATTTAGGGCTTGTTAGACTTCTACTAAAAAAAATATTTCTTAATACTGACTCTGCGAAATCATTTTAGTATTTTACTCAAAAGTACCTATCGAGGTACAGGTTTTTAGAGTACTGTGGAGAAGCTACAATACAATAAGCCCAACAACGTCGTCGGTGGCACTAAACAAATGTTCAGGATGACTTAATAATTTCTACACTTTGACCAGTAATAAAATAGGATTGACGCTAAGAAGTCTAGTAATTATTTATCAAAAATCGAATAAGGTTTGGCAAATTTAGATTGAGGCAAAAAGAAAAAGTTAAACAGCCATTAGTATGCATGCAAGTATACAGGTTTTTGATGGCGTTGGCAACAGCCTGTGGGCTGTGTTATTGCACGTGTGAAAGGGAAAGCTACAATATAGTGACGTTAGTGCAGGTACAGTTACATTTCAACTCATCAAACGTTGCTTTGGCAAATTTTTAAACGACTTCAAAAAAAAGGAGGAGTTTCTCAATTCGACCGTATATATATATATATATATATATATATATATATATGTTATGTATGTCCACGCAAAACTTCGTCGTTTATGAACCGATTTTGATGATTCTTTTTTTGTTGGAAAGGGGGTATCCCGAGGGTGGTCCCATGGTAAGGAAACCAGGATCTGATGGTGGAAACCTGGAGATATCGAGGGAAACACTCGAAAAAGTTGCATCGCGACTAGTGTGTTTCTTAATATTATGCAATAATAAGAATTTTTAAGCCCTAATATTTAATGAGCGTCTGACGTTGACCTGATGATGGAGCGGAAAGGCAGTCGAAACTCGACAACGGTTTACAACAAGTACTTTGTGTTTGGGCTTGATTAACTTATATTATTGAGACCTTTCATCTTAATGGGTTGTGACTGTTATTATGGGTCTGATAATGAAAATGAAGGACAGTCAAGGGAAACTAAAAAATGTGAAATAATTTTTTTTGCCAAAAAAGAAACAAACTCAAAACGGAAACTAAAAAGTATGAAATAAATTAACATCTACAGAAAATTTCGAGTTTATAAGTGATTAAAAGAAACATAAACAATTAAATAATTATGTCTTTAAAATTTTTGAAGACGGTGCCTCCTGTTTCCTTGAGATGTGAAAAAGATTGATTATAAGTACCTATATGACCTATATCTAGTTATTGTTTTACTTGGCACCGTCTTCAATTTTAAAGACATAATTATTTAATTGTTTATGTTTCTTTTAATCACTTATAAACTCGAAATTTTCTGTAGAAGTTAATTTATTTCATACTTTTTAGTTTCCGTTTTGAAGTTGTTTCTTTTTTGGCAAACATTTTTATTCAAACCAAAACTCTTTTTTTGGGAACTTTTCGTAAGCACGAAAATCTTTTACAAGTCTGAATCCTATTTACTAATTCCTGTTGTAACCTGAATATTATAATAATTCTTCTATGAAAATATACCTACAATAAGTCGACAGTATAATAAAGTAGGCAAAGTATGAAACTGTGAAGCCCTTTAAACTCGATTAGAACTCTGTTACTACGAACCACAGCTTATTTTTTTAATTTTTTTAAATACTTTACCTCGAAGTAAGTGAGTAAACTTTGTTCAGTTGAGTTTCTTGGAAGTTTGAAACTTGGAACATTAATTTACTTTTGGTTTGGGTAGGTAACTTCGGGAATCTAGGTACCGAGTAGTGGGATTATTTTTTGTAATAGGGTGCTGTCGTTGAGTGCTGCTTACGTAAGTAAAGCAGGAAGTAAATAGGTCGCGAGGGCACGGGATGCGATGCTACGGGGCGAGGTCGCGAGGGGCGGCGGCGGTACTGGCACGCGGCGGCGACCCGCGGCGCGCCCCTCTTGCCCTACATCTGCACTCTGCTGCAGAAGACTTTCCTACAAAGCCTTCGCATTTCAAACATACCATACGATACATACTTATCTACAATCTCTCTGACAAAGAGGGCATGATCAGATTCAATCGGAAATACAGCTACAAAACAAACTAAAGCGCGATTTTCACAATCTCCTGTTTTAATAAGACCATTGGAATTTAACTCAGGGGGATGAAGTCTGAACGACTATCTTTGACCGGTACCTACCTATATTTATCACTTTTCTCTTCAGTCGATTTGAATTAAACTTGATCTTTTAACAAAGACGTCCGGTTACGATCAGGGGTTATAATATAAAAAAATACATAATATATAATTATATCTATGTATAAATGTGTTCTTGGGATAGCTGAAGATTGCTTTCATATTTTCATAATACTTCGTTTAGTAATAAGTTACCTACCTATTGTACTCACTGCACCTTTGTAAGAGTTACCTACTTTAAAAAGGTCTTGCAAAGACTTCGGCCATTGAAATAAAGTTTCAGGGTGTTCCTGCATAATGTTCTAGCTTCATGAAATACTTATGCAGCAATTTTGCGATCAATACTCCCAGGGCCGGAACCCGTTTAACTTGAATGTTTAAAATGTTTCTTTTGTATCAGTAATGTATCAGTAATATTTAATCGCATCTGCAACTTTTATGGAATTGTTACATCACAAAAGTGGCAATGTGTCCTGGTAAACAAGTAATAAAGAACTTTTACTTTTCTTAATTTTCAACTTAACCTTTTTCAACCCCGTAAGTATCTAATAAAACTTAAAGATCACACAAAAATTTACAAAGAGAAAATATACTAATTTTACCACCAGTGCTACTGCGATTTAATATACTGAATTCTATGCTAACGATTCAGAAGGCAGATTTATACTTTTGCATTTGCATAGTTGGCTGGCTGTATTTCATATTATATAAACAAAAAATGTAAGTATATTAAAATATAATGGTGTTAGATTAGAAGTTTCTTGATCTTCCAAAATTGCCTTCGCAAAAATAAATTGCATCAACTGATATCTACATATTTATGTTAACAACAATCTTTTGGTTATTTAGCCTTAGAAGTCTGTTACATTTTCAAATTGCCTTTTTATTGTTAATGGTGTTGGACAATGGTCGGCGGTCGGTGGCGGTGTTGCTAACGCGATCTGGGTCGCGTGCCGCGTCCTACGTGCCAAACGCACACAGGCACAGGCGGCCTGATCCGCCACTTGCCCACACCTACAGCTGCCGGCCTCGAGCGCGAATTAGGCCGAAAAACTCGCGCATGCGTCCTCCTATCTACACACTACACCCAACCATGGTCCATCATATCCGTTCCTAATCTTGTTACTCTTTTAAGGAAACAGGAAAAATGTTCGCTTCAGTTTAATCTAAACAGTATCGACTGTTATATTAATTCATACTTAATGCGAATTTATTTTAACAGGATGTGATAAAGTACCTACAAAAAAAACCGGCCAAGTGCGAGTCTGGCTCGCGCGCGCATTTTTCCTTACTCCATTAGGAGCAAATTAGGCAACAAAAAATACGTTTTATAGGTAATAGATTTTGTTGTTATAGCGGCAACGGGAATACATTATTTGTGAAAATTTGTCAGCTTGTCAGGAAGACGGTTAAATTTGAATCCCTTTGTCTCTTGTTAAAATACTTTAATTCATAGAAGATTCTTGTAGGTAGGCTAACTAGATCCGTTTTCAGGTTTTCCGCTAAATTAAGTATTTTCCTACATATTCCAATAAGAAAGTATTTCCTTCTTTTTATTAATGTTCAAAGAAAAAATAACTAACTGGAATCTTTTAAAGTAATAGAACCGAACCAACACGACGTTCGTTGCAGAAATTTCTTTAGTGTGGGTAACTATTCGGTTAGTGGCAGGCCTGCCGGTGTAAGCTGACCTATTCCCAACCCCAAATCTCTAAAATTCGCGTCGGCTGATACGAGATAGTTTGAGTTATGCGGGTCAACTTACATTGGCCCCTTGTGCAGTTGGGTAACATTGTCAAAACTTTCCTAGTGTGCGTTTGTAGTCAGCTTAATTGAAATGTGTATGTGTTGCGGTGGCAGTGAGGCCCTGTATGGGTGACTAACGATGCGATGGAAAGTGTCTTTCTATAGTTTAAACTCATCACACAATCTATTCCTACGCAAGTTAAAATTTAACTATTATTAGCGCGCAAGCTGGGTACAGAACTAATGTTTAACTTAGATATCTAAATATTGAGTTCTAGAATGGACCTTGAAGGTATCTATAATATTCATAATCATAAGATAGGTAGGTAATTCTGGGCACTTAGTTCAAATAGTAAAAAAAAATAGAAAGTAGAAAAGTACACTTTCATTTTATATTTGCATCGGAACTCGTTTAGTCAGCTGAACTACACTATTTATCTACTTATCTTTTTAAACGTAATTGTTTACTTTGCAAAACGGATTACCTAAGCATACTTAGGTAGACCTTATTTTATTACTAACTTTTCACTACATCAGCATCAGCAAACGAAAATTGTTGAAACTGAAAAGTTAAACAAAGCATTCCTCCTGTAATATGTTTCAAGTCAGTTTAGGTAACCTATTGCTTATCTAGGTATTCAAACTTCATGGTAATAAAGTGAAGAAAATCGTAGACAGGTAAGTCTAGTTTTAAAGGAAATTTGCAGACAAAAGAATGAATTTGGTCCTTTGTCATGTGGCTCCAGTGCAATCGCGCCATTTGGCATCCAGGGTAACGAGGGTAGGTACCTACTGGAGTATTGGCTGAGCGTGTTCCACTGACCTAATTCCTTGCTGCATGTTACGTAAGCGAGATGACCTACTTGTAATATTTTACCGTAAAAGTTTCAAACAATTGCAGATGTAGCGGACTACAGATCGTTTATATTCATTATACGGAAATGACGCAGATAAGAACTTGTCTTGCTAGAGACAAATGACGTCAGTCAACATCATTTGCTTCTGAACGCTGACGATTTTACATACAGGTTTTAAAAGATGAGTGGACACATTCAGTAGGTACCTATAGCAATAAAAATATTTTAAAAATAAGTAATTTTCACTTTTAGGGTTGCGTAAGAACCTATTCAAAGAAAGAAAACCCTATCACCACATATCACTGAGACTTCCCTGTCCGTCTGACTGTCCCCAGGCTGTAACTGATGAAGTGTGGTAGCTAGAAGTTGTTTTTTTCCTATTTCACCGCGTAGATACTTTTAGCTATAATGAAACTACTTTTAATAGCCAGAGTCAAAAATTAAAATTGCTTAGTAATAATTAATTAAGAACTGGGCACTGTATTACGCAGAACTTGTAATTACTTTCGGAGTTCAAATTTTCCATTATTAATATTAATTTAATCTATGTTAAAGGAATGTTGTCGTCGGCTTGTCGCATCAAATTCATTACTCGTGTCTATATGGAAATCGATGTCAAAAACATTGCGATGTGCTCTCGACTAGATGTGTTTGTTCACTCAGTCAATTAATTGTTAGAGACAGTACACGCCTGTTTACTGATAAATTTAACAGATTCATTCAGACAAATGATGTCAAACGATGTGCCTTCCTACGTCTTACCCCATTCTATTGTTTTATTCCGGTTTTCCATCTATATGTACGCGTAAGCTACTATCACGCTAACGAACTCTACGAATATAGGCTATGTAGAGTTGGTTTTCAAAAATGTAGGACATTAAGGAAGGATAGTCTACCTACCAGTAATTCTGTATTTACCTATATAACATATGTAGGTATGCACGTAAAATAATATTAGATATTCATATGTAACCGCAGAATAGCATTTATAAAACGCACCCTTCAATTATTCCTTTGTGATAATCTAAAATAAATACTACGTTATAGGTTATAAATAGTTTTATTAAGTTTTTTTACTTAATACAAGAACTGATGATGCTTTGACGACGTCACCCGCAGCATTCATCAGTTCAGTGTGGCACGATTCGAGGGTGACCTCGTCAGCGGCGACGGAGATCTTCACTCTCATCACTTTGATGGCCAGGTGCACGTTCCAGTCGCACAGCTCCAGCGCTTCAAGGCACTCTTCAGGCGTCACCTGCATTAGACAAAACCAAATAAAAAGAATCCAACATAATTGTTGTAACATCTTTCTTTATACACTAAATAAGCTTATAGGTACTTACGTAAATTTTGACTAAAAACCCCAACTACAATATCCACTAAAAAGCTCCACATCGTGCATATTAGTTTTGATAAAAATATAAGTACTTGAGTAGTATTGCGTATTCAGAAAAGAGACATATTATTTCTTATTCATAATTTCCAATAGGCGCCGAACGGTCGTGCCTACATGATTAATTATGGATAACAAGAGCGGTATCGATTATCGGCAATTCCTTGAAACGCAAGCCTGGTCTGATGGTGTTTAATGTACCTAAGTACATAAATCGATAGGTTTGCAGCGCATTCGAATGACGCGCGCAATATGGATTGCCTTTGTTTTTAACTGGGTCATCTACGTTGGTATTATACATACTCGAATGTTTTATACAATGTATCATCGGGTTAGCAAAGTGTGCATCGAAAACCAAACTGAAAGCTTGTTTTAGTAGAAATAGACAAATGAACCATTTCAGCGAATACGTACATAGATATTAATAAAGCGAGTAGTAAGTATTTTACAAATATCCCGTTAAATTTTAAAAATAGAATTGCAGAAACATATTTTCGTACTGGCTTTTGATGGTTGAAATACAAACATAAAATGACCGCAAAATATTAAGTGCATACTGAATTACTTTTCCCGCAGGGTTTATGTTAAACGTGATTCATTCCTTAGAAATAAACATTAATTTGGCCAACAAACTATTTGTGCACCGAAAAATAATGCAGTGATAACGTCAAAATCAGTGCAATACTGCATTGCATGCCAAATTCCATTTTTAAATATTAGTGCGAATCGCAGACAAAAAGGCAAAGCAACACTATGAATGACCAAAAAAATATAACTGAATTACCTGTTGCTTTAAAACTTTTCTCATAATTCGGACTTCGTCTGACTCAACCCCGCGTTGCCTGCCGCAAGGTTTCTGGTCGGCGAATTCCAGCAAGTCCTCCACAGATACGTGGTCGGTGCAATCTGGGAAATACATTTTTTTGTATAGATAAATAAAGTGAGTAAAACTATTTGCTTTGCTACATTACGATATAACTTAATTTCTATTACCTTTAACTAAAGATCCCTCAGCGAAATATTGTTCTCTATCCTCCTGATCGTCGGCGGCTTCATCGTCTTCGCCGTCAATCGGCTCCAAATAACAGTTAAAAGGATTCGCGGAGCTCGGTCCGGATATGTTTTTAAACGGATTTGTATCCTCTTGTTTAGGTTCAGGCCCATCGCATACATCTACACAAGGTTTTTCTACTTGTACACTGATCTTATCCTTTCCGTTGAAATGGCCTTTAACGATCGGACACGCTATTGTGTTCTGGTAAATAATTGCTTGTGTCTGCATATTAGGAGCAATCTTTGTATTGATTTGGTCTGTACTTGTAGGTATCTTGAGTGGATATTTTCTGATGTGACGGGGCTTGTCTATCAGTTTAGGTTTGCTGGCTCTCGGTGGTAAAGGCAGTTCTTGGTTTATCTGAAAAATTAAGAGAATAATTAAGCACAATACGTAAAAACTTTTATAAAATAGAAATTAAATAAATAGAAAATTGAACTTACAGTATCTATGTTGGCATCTTCTTTTATCTTGGCTTTTGAAGATGAGCTGAAATTATAAAATAAACTAAGTTAAATAAAAACTTGTAGTGACTGGCTGATTAAATGATAGATTATATTATCAAAAAAATAATTTCCAAAAAAATCAACGTACTTAGTTGTTAATTTCTATTGGTAAAGAAGCCAGTAAATAACTTGATGGGGGAGAAAGTTTTGCAAGTTCAAGCTCTTTGTATGAATAACCGTTTGCTGTCACCTACCTAATTTTATAGGGTAATTGCTTCTGAAGAGAAAGGAACTGTGATTTTGAGTCGGTGGTTCGTAGAGCTGGCTTAGGAATCGTTGAAGTCTTGTGACTCGCTGATCCGCCGCTGGCAATGTGCGTTATCAAAGTAGACGACACCGACGGTTGCTCGATTAGACTCATGTAAGCGTGCTTGCTCTCTTCGGTGATCGTTGACTGTTGGCAAAACGGATTTCTCAATTGTTTTTTTTTTCATATATTCAAAGCAAAAAGTATTTAAACAAAGAAACGAATTCATAAAAATTAAGGTGGAAGTTATATCAAAAAGCAACTGGTTATGTTTACCTGAATATCGGGTACACTGTTTGCTTCTTCGCTAAAATTACGTCTTTCTTGCTTTCCTGGAAAATTTACAAACGTCTAAATGTTCAAAAGTTAGCGTGTCATATATTACGAGTATACTAGTCCCCCATCCATTGGACAAGAAAGATATGTTAAAATAAAAATAAATCCTTTCTATTACAAGGGTACGGAACACAATTTTTATTGTAAAATACAGTACCTATCTGACGTCCATCAACCAGATTGATAGATGAACAGGTTCGGGCTGAAGACAGCGACGAGAAAATAACCATTTTTAAGGAAGGCCTATGCTAGAGTAGAGGGCGCCATACAACTGATGATGACATTTGCAAATGTTTTGCACTACCTAAGCCTTCCTTACCTGCACTTTCCTTATCAGCATCGTGCTGTGGAGGGCTATGATGAAGGGACACCAAGGGAAACTTGAAGTGGAACTTGGAGCGCTCGCTCGGTGAGTTCGGCAGCTTCTCTGTGCCGAGGTCGTTCATTGATCTATTTCCGAAAGTAATTGAAAATGTCAATAAAAATTGTAGCAGACTTTAACATTATTTTAAAGAGACAGTTATATATGGAGGTATATATACATACAGTTAGTACACTCAGAATATAAATCATATTATAACTTACTTGGTAGTAATTTCATTGGCTAAAGCGACGGCTGTTTCGAGTGTTCTCTCGTCATGGGCCGACATAAGCTTCATCGTCCCCGTTTGGTTACCTTTTTTTCTCTCGGCTTTTGTCAAAGTGTGCGACCTGCAGATAATAACATTATTACTTCATTACTGAACATGTTACGTTTGTATTTGCAGTAACATTTGTTACAAAATCCTTTCCGACTTGGGAATGATCACACGCATAGTTGATGTATTAATTAACATTTCTTTTGTTTCATACGTGACTCTCAACATATTTTAAGCATCAAGATTTGTGTTATTAAGACAGCGTATGTACCGGTGATGTTTGGATTAACCATGCCCATGCAGATAATTTATAAAATGCAACTGTTTTAATTAAACACCAATTGGTTACAAGTTATTACAAATTTTAAAAATGTGATTTATTATGCAATTTCAGTATTGTAGTAATAAAAATAAACATGTGATGTACAAAAATGTTTTCAATACGCGACTCCAAACTAAATTATAAACTCATAAAAAACAACTTCGTTGAATTGATCAAACATTACAAACTAACCTTATAGCATTATCGATGTCAAAATGTTTACCCGAGGTGCCCTGAAAACATGCCAAATGTTACGAATAAATAAACAGAGACTACGACATGCTATACAGAAGTGACACTTCTAGCAATGAACACACAATTAATCGTTTAATTATCTATTGCTAAGAGGCATAGTTATACAAACAATGTCACTCCTGTAAATGATGATAAGCATTCCAAGGTTTTGATGAAGGTTGCTGTTATATATGATTTGATGAATGGTTACTAAGAGAGATTGAGATTCTCTTTGAAAATTCGGTCATGAAAGTTATAAACAATAATAACATTATTAATTATAGTTTGACTAAACAATTCTACGTATACAATATACTATTCCACTGTCATTAGACCTGTATAAAACAATTTTTTATGGGTACCTAATCAATGTGTTTGGAATGATGCAACCTTATACAAAGGAAATATGAAATATAAAATAAATATAAAACATTTTTTTATGGGTACCTAATCAATGTGTTTGGAATGATGCAACCTTATACAAAGGAAATATGAAAAGTTATGAATATATCTAAAGATATCTAGAATCTAAAGAACGCTACTAATGGTTCATTAATGTCTGAAGGTGACTGATTTAGCAGACTTAAGGATTTAACACAAAACACACGGCTAGGACCAGTTAGCTAAACTTCAATGAATGACAGTACAATGATACGCCGCTAATACAGAATCTTACCAAACATCCACTTTTCGTTTTAGCATCAGAATAAATAAAATTATTGTACTATACGACAAAAAAAAAAAATTTAAAGTAATTATTAAATATAAGCAGCACGCTCGAGAAAACTACTAGTGAAGGGTAATCCATTTATACAAATCATTTCTGTATGTTCCTGCAAAGACCAAATAAGCCAGAAATAACGTTTCTAATGTTTTGACCTTAATGTACGAATTATGGTGCAGACAATCGTGGAACGAAACGATTTGAGATGATAAGCATTTCCGCCAAAATTTAAAAGACTCATTCCTACCTTTTCAGAGCTTGGATTTAAAAAAATACGAGTCATTATAACAATGGTTAATTTCGACAAGGCTTTATTCGACATTATAAAACAAGTTCCAATTTAACTTTTCTATGGTAAGCATTGCCGCTTTTTTGAGTACTTATAACTTTTTAAATTGTTTATATGTTCTCTCAAAATGTGTCAAACCAAGGTAAGATTTTATTACAGCGTCCCCAATATGGATAGCTAACCTATAATGTTATAAGTGTGTTTCGTTTATATCTTACCGGTTCTTCCCGCTGCCTCGCATCCAGACTCCGGAACATAGATTCAATTTCATCAAGCAAGCTCTCACTGAAGTCTCCGTAGCTTTTCTAAAATAAATAATACAAAACGATATTTTCATCAGATTTGTGAAGGCAATAATGATGAGAATTATAGACAATAAGAAAGAATAATGACAATAATGAAGAAATAGAACTATCAACTTACAGGAAGGCCAGGGCTATCAGGTACTACCAAGTTTTCAGATCTGGCAGTATCAGTTGTAATACTCTCCTGAAAAAAATTACAATAAATAAATTGTAAAAGAAAGAATCAGGATTGCAGTTAGATAAATTGCTACCAAAAGTGATGCCTCAAAGAGAGAAACAGTAGGAAGTCCTCACCGTATCAGTATCAGATATTTCATGATATTCATGTACTTCGTCATTCTTTGAAGAGCTGCCACTACCGATGTCTACTTTGTGCGACCGGAGCGTGGCACATTTAACCTGAAATTAATATTTTTTTTGTTATTTCTATATTTCGTCCACATAGGTACCTATTTAGTCAAACAGTTTTTAAATTACCTTGTTGAGCAAACTTTTGTTGGTTGTCGGCTCAAGATTAGGCTTGTGATGGGACTTCTTTAAACTCCTCGATTTTGTTTCGGGATCTGTAACAAAGCCCCGGTGAACTGTAATATATTTTACCAAATTTCATTTTAAATAAGCATTTTTGTTATTGTACAACACCCTACATATACACAAAAGTTTAAAGCTCACAGTTTAGTTTGAAGAAATACTCGTGAAGATAGGTATCAGCCAAGCAACTAGTATTGTTTTAAGACTTACAACTCAAGTCAACCTCATCGCAATCGGTTTTGTCCCTGTGCGTCAGTAACGGGTAGGAAGAAGTACAAGATGCACCCGTTAAATGCGACGGCGAGTTCGGATTGATGAGAGGAACTTGCTCCAAGTCTTCCGATGGCTTGTACGGCGTTACTATCTGACGCGGAGGCTGGAATAACATATTGCGTTTATGTAGCTTCAACGTTCCACATGATATTATTAACTGGGTATTCTGTGATGTTATAGATATTCATTGTACCATGATTGGTAATTCGTCAATATGATATAAGAATCATATCATTATTTATCAACCAACTAGAAATTAAAG
Source organism: Anarsia innoxiella (assembly GCA_947563765.1). Taxonomy (NCBI): domain Eukaryota; kingdom Metazoa; phylum Arthropoda; class Insecta; order Lepidoptera; family Gelechiidae; genus Anarsia; species Anarsia innoxiella. The sequence continues at coordinate 9,206,894 of OX387390.1, forward strand.
AACATTGGGTGTAGTATTTGTATGTGAAAACAATAATAATTTATGATGATGAAAATAAGATATACCACGATGATAACCATTTTATATGAGAAGAAACCCAAATGAATTCGTGCCGCCCCTTTTTGAGCGTACCAATAAATAGAATAATAATACAGATGCGTTGTTGTGAACGTTATGGAACCAACGGCAAGCTACTTACGCATCCAGCAGGATCCAAGAATGAAATATCCCCAAAGTAAGCGCCGTCCAAGCCCACATGTCCGGTGTGTTTGACGTCGCCTTGTGGGCTGGAGATCATGCCGCGGTGGATGGTTCGCTTCCCCGTGTACGTGTGGCGTTTCACGTCCGACCGAAGGAGCGACGAGCGCAGAGTGCGAGATGAATGGCGACTTGGGTTCGGTGAGAGAGAGTTCGGCAACTGATATGACTTCTGGATGGATAATCGTGTATGAGCAAAGTGTATAAGCTTATTAGATTTAAGGATAGGTACTTGAATTTGATATGTTGCCTTCAATGCCCGCCATACAAGGTGCCAGTTATCCCGTTCTGTTATACAGGGTCTGTTATCAGTTATACAACTGAACGGGGGTATAAAGACGAAACACAGCGATAGTCTTCATGAAACTAAACAACTTTCCCCAAGGAACATGGGTCAGTTAGGTCAAGTTGTTCAGTTACTTCATTACTATCCCTGTGTTTCGGCTTTATACCCCCTTTCTGTTGCACCCTGTATAGGTATGACGTCTGTTAAGTTAAACAACATTATCAACTTCAATTTGCTTATCCTTAAGTTGAAAAATAAATTAAAGGAACAAAGAATATTACAAGTTGTTTGCAAGAAGAATTTACCATATTGCCAAGAAATAGATTACATAATATAATAGTATAATAAACCAAAAAACCCAGAAGAAAAATATTTTCGCAAAAAGCTAGTGACAAATGGATCGGATGAAAATCTTATGCATATGTATGGGAATCGGTGGGTAGTAAAAACGTTACTTACTTCACATTTAACGTAAGGCTTTGTCTGAGTTGGGTCGAACATCCCACAGGCTCCCCCGGGAAGAACCCCGTACCACATTGATGTTTTAGTCATATTTCTATAAGAAAAAAACGCACAAGTTTATGACTTCCAACTAAAAGTAAACAATATAAACAGTAGGTGAGGCTGTTCTCTTACTATGGGGAATTTGTTGCTTAAATTCACAAACAGTGTAATTTTTTTATTAATATTATAACTTACTCTTTGCCTAGCACTGTGATAATTTGTCGCGATTTGTATTCTAATATGTTAGTTCGCCTTCCGTCTTCAGATTTTTGGAAATCGGTGGTAGCTTGAACCTGAAATAATTTTAAGATAACTTTGAATATCTTTACGATTCACTCGAAGTGTTATTAAAATCGAGGGAGCTTATAACACATATTCAGAAATATATAAGAAAGTTACCTGTTCGGGGCGTATTTCGCGAAGTTTTAAAGCCAACTCCCTGAACTTCGGCCTATCGTTTGGTTCATGGGACCAGCACTCCAACATTGTTGAATAATATGCTTCGGAGCAACATTCGGGGCGTTCCAGTCTCTGTAATAGGTACAATTAAATCCATTATATATATGTACATCCTGTATTTGTCATTTAGTGCCCGTTTCACCGTCTATAGATAAAACTTAACTGACAGATAAACCTATGTCTATTTCATAAAACATGACGTTTAAGATAGAGACAGGTATAAAATATTTGTCAGATAAATTTTATCCGTATATGGTGAAACAGCCCCTTAGTGTTGTTATTTTATCTCCAGCTTCCTTTTTTTTTTTTAAAGAAAAGCAGGGAGAGGACTTTAAAGTTTATTTTACAGTTTTAAAACAAACCTGAAAGTTAGGCGCATCAATAGCTTCAAGGATTTGTTGTCCAGAAAAAGCTGCCCAAGGCTGGAAACCATACGTGAACATCTCCCACAAACATACACCAAACGCCCATACGTCACTTGATGACGTGAATCGCAGGTATAGTATGCATTCTGGAGCACACCTTTATGTGGAAAAAGAAAGTGTTTGTATTTTTAAACCACTTCAAAAAAAAGGAGGAGTTTCTCAATTCGACCGTATATATTTTTGTTTTACATTACTATGTAATTAAGGTACTCCAACATATTGGGGCTACAGCGGTTTTAAAATGACATAGCCAATCCCCGACATACTTGACAGACACCAACAAGCAGTGTTCAGGCATAGGACTGATTTGTATGAATAAGTTTGTGAATAAATATTTCAGTCAGATACATACTTACTATGATTTATATTTAGCACTATTCTTATGCTAATACGATTGTAATACTTACCAAGCAACCGGCAACTTGAGATTCACATTGTAATTTGTCTGATAGTAATCTTTGCCGACACCCAAGGCTCGTGACAGCCCAAAGTCAGATATTTTTACTCTATCTTTGCTAAATACTAAGATATTTCTTGCTGCTAAGTCCCTGAAATAAAAAAAACTTAAAAAGTTATAAATAGCGATTTAATATTTATCAATCCGTTTCGAATTACAATTACTTCAACATTATTTTGCATGATTAACATGTTTATGTACTTGGGTTTTTATTATCTTTAAATGAACATTTAGTTAGATATCTTTGAACTTGAATAAAAAGCTTAGCTAGGCAGCAAACAGAAAATTTGAAACCGTCATTTCTCAAAAATGTTTCGATTCATGGTTGCAGGAAATAAAACTGCAGTCATCAGGCTGGAAGTTTGTCGATTTAGTTACTAATCGCTAAGTGTGCATGTTTGCTATGAATAATAGTGTTACCTATGAATCAGTCTTTTGTTTTCAAGATAAGTCATGCCATCACAGATCTGTTCGGCGAACTCGCATAAGTTCGGTACGGGGAAGTTGGCTCGCAGCGATACCTCTCGAAGACACTCTAGCAAGGAGCGTAGTGGGGCCAGCTCAGTTACCTAATTGACAAAAAAAAAATCCTTACACAAACCTTACACAAAGTTGAACATCAATTAGAATTATAAAACAATCAGACGTGTATAGTCTGCACAACAAAGCAGTTCACTTACTCATATATCTTTTCATCTTCCCTGAAGACACTGGGTCAATTGAGTCCAGAACACGAATGCGTTATATTCTTAAGAAAACAATAACTAGTGAGCATAAACGTGTTTTCATTTTTGGGAGTAACACTTACCAACATCAAAGAATCCATATGGAGAACTACTCCATAAAGTCTCACAATGTTTGGATGTTCGATGCTATGCATTACAGCTGCCTCCTTTAAAAATTCAGTCGAGTTTGACGTCATCCTCTCATGGCCGAGACATTTTATGGCCACTTGTAGCTATAATTAAATACAAAAAGGAATATTAGGTAACATCATCATCATTTTACAGCTATTAATGACTTCATAATGATGTTGTCATAAAAATATCTGGGACTTAGTAAGGAGATCTTTTTTAATAGATTCAGCATAGAGCTACTTAGTTAACAGTTACTGTTAAAATATAAATAAATAGAAACAACAATAGAAACAGAAATAAAAAAAGAATAGTAGATATACTATACATACTCTTTGGTTTCCTGTTGTCCATGTCCCTTGCTGAACTACTCCGAACTGGCCCATACCTAGCTCTTTATTTATAGTTATATCTTCAATAGATATAATGTGTTTAGTGGGAACTTTGACATTGCCTTCAGTGAATGGCTGTAGTTCTGTAGGTAAGGAGCTATGCCCGTAGGTAAACTACAATAAAAAACATATGTTACTGTTTTGGGAATAAAAAAACAATTCACATAATGCACTACATATAGTGTAACACATACCATATCGTTGCGTTTATTAGTACTCAATAGTTTCTTTATTTTCAATAAGTATGGGTTTGGAAAATACTTTGTGTATATTTTTTTGTATCTTCTCTGTTCTGGTTTTGAGAGGCCAATCTGAACTAAATCGTCGATTACAACGAATTTTAGCTGGGACACTTTAGTCACCTTCAATATGTCTCTGAAAAGGCAAAATATTTTTTTACCACAACATAAAACTTTTAGAATTCGTTAGTCTGGCACATTTAATTAAAAGAAGAATTAAAAGTACAGGAAAATCGTTGGCAAACCAATATATTGATTGTACAAATTTAATTGAACAATAAGAACATTCTAATTACTTAATACATTCCTATTAATACACTTAATACATTAGTTATGAATATTTTCAAAGGGAGTAATTGTTTAAACCAGGGCTTCCCAAACTTATTTACACTATGACGCCCTACAGAATTGTTATTTTTTTTCCCCTCCTCTATAATCAAAACTACCTACTGTACTGGAAATAAAAACAGTAATCGTTTTAGGGCCTCTTTCACCATTTGCTGATAACGCTATTCACCAGTTGGCGTTATTGCTAACACTATTATTTCAAAGGTTTTGACAGTGACAGTGATAGCTATAACGCTAACTAGTGTTAGACACATTATGAGGTTATCAGATATACGTATTTAATGTTTTTTAATCAAGAGGCATATTAATAATTATTAATAAGTACACTTTTATATGGTTTGTGGTTAGTAAAAGGAAGAATGCTAATGAGAAGGATGTGCTTGCTTTGCAGAGCATAGCTTCTGAAATCGAGGCTCAATTGTGGAAATTGCAACTCTCATCTCCTTTTCAAGATTTATTTTCAACCTATACTTATTCTTAATTACAGCAACTGCAGAAAAGCCTGTTTCGCATAAGTATGATGTCGCAAATGGCAACAAAACTCTCAATGCTGCCGTGCTGATGTTACAATATTCGTCAGAAACTGAGATCCAAAATTCAAGTAGTTTATCTTTATCATATTGAAGCTTAAGGCTGGAGTCACAGAACAATTCTATCAGTTGTTCTTCTTTTCTCTCACAGAGCATGGTTGTATCTACACAGACAGCGAATGTATACCGATCGCCTCGCGACGCCCTTAGGATATTGCCGCGACGCCCCAGGGCGTCGCGACGCACAGTTTGGGAAGCCCTGGCTTAAACTTAAATTATATTTTTTTTTTTGTCATTTTATCAAATGCACTCCAGACTTTGGTTAAGCTTGTGGGCATAAGTTATTTTCAATATTTAAGTAAATTTTTGTATTAGTTATTTTATAAAACCGGCCAAGTGCAAGTCGAACTCGCGCAGGAATGGTTCCGTACCATTCGCTATTGATATAAAAGGCAAAAAGCCCACTTAATTATTATTATTGTATTTTTAGATTTTTTAGTATTTGTTGTTATAGCAGCAATATATCATCTGTGAAAATTGCAACGCTCGAGCTACAATGGTTCATGCGATAAAGCCTGGTGACAGACAGCCAAGTCTCAGTAATAGAGTCCCATTTGCACTTTTTGGGTATGTAACTAATAGTTAGCTATCTGCATGCAATTGTTCTCTAGTCTGGCATTTATTTTTTAAAATAAAATGGATAAAAAAGGAGAAACAATAGAAATATTTCTTCTTTTACTAATTTTTAAGCCAGCCAAAATAATAATTAACAATTATTTGAATGAAATAATTATGATAATGAATGTGGATGAAATGAAGAAGGTGTATTCAATTCATTGCAAGTGGGGGTCTCTACCTACTTGAAGGGAATGAGGCATACTAGTGCGAGGGTACTGGTGTTTTACGATAATTAAATCATCGTAATAGCAATTTTGGCTCAGCTTTAGATGATTTTCTCCTATTCGTAACATAGTAAAACCCTGCATCTTTATTTCAACGTCCTATTCTTATATTTAAATTTAATTTATTTTATCTGTTCATAGTTGGGGTCTCTACCTACTTGAAGGGAATGAGGCATGGCAGATATGTATGCATTTAATAAGCTTGCAATAAAGTAACATTGTAATTCGCATTTGCAGCTGTCTCATAATATGTAAATAGGGTACCTACACAGTGTAAGTATGAGTTAAAGAATAAGAATTTGGGGTTTGCAATAGCAACAGAACAAAACATAATTAACAAACAAAGAGACACACCAGCCAGAACAGTAGCAATTAAATTTATTCTAAAAATTGCTTAATAACTGCATTTCTTTAGTAAAATACCGGCGGCCAAAGCGTTAATACGTAGGTACAAAAAAGAATTTCATTGAAGTAACATGAAACATAACATAAAATACAACAACCTTAAGATTGACAGACAACATACAGCTTACAAAATGTAATAGGTATTATATGGTCCAAAACATAGATAAACTAACAAAAAAGGGTCTATATAGAAATTGCATAGCTCATACCATAGGTTTAAGTTGGTTAACTTACCTAAACAATTCGTAGTACTGCTGGAGCTCTGCTTCATTCAAAAAGTCCTTCAAACCCTCTTGGTCATCTACTATACTCTCTGTAAAATGTTACAAAATTAGAATTACGCTGGTAAAAAAAGTAAGCAAGGGATTTGTACAAACTGACACTTACCCATTTTGGAGAGCTAAATAAACTGGATATACAACAGAATTTTACTGCAACCTCGGTAAATAACTAAAAACAAACGAACGCATCTTTCTTTTAAACAATTTAATAAGTGATTGGCTAGTTTAGCTTTGTAAAAAGCTTTTTTTTTTAGTTCAAAAACAGATACGAGGATGGAAGGAAGTTGTGTGGGTACGTGCGGCGAGGTGAAGGAAGTGAGGGGGGAAGGGAAGACGAAGCGAGAAGCGAAGGGCAGAGGGAAGGGAAGCGATTGATTTGATACACAGAGCATTTGATAGATGCCATCAATAGATGGAGTCGTTTAGTGTGGCCCATTGAAAACACGATATCCGACAACTTTTGGGTTTGAGTTTTTGTGAGTGAACTTTTTTTCACAGTTGACGGTTTTACTATGATGACGACACGATGGCAGACATACAGTATGTATTACTGCACAAGTGTCTTTTCAATATTAAACAAACCCAAAGTAATACAACTAGAGTTTGCAATGTACAATTGTACATAAACGCATTATATGGCAACACTGTAAAAAATACTAGTGCATCGTAAATAGCAATTTTGGCTCGGCTTCAAATGATTTTGTCGTATTCGTTGCATTGGAAAACCCTGTTTCTTTATTTCATCGTCCTATGCTTTAATTTTATATTTTATTTCTTTTATCTGTTCATAATGAAATTTTGCTTTATTTTGTCTGCAAAATAAATCAATTCGAATAAAATGTTTGTTCAAAACATATAGCAGCGGATCCGGATTTATTGAGCCTGATTTCAGTAGAAGCAATGATATTGTAGGAGAAGGCATTTAATTTATTTATTTATTTATCAATTATTGATCATATTTAATTTTTAAATGAAACCGATAATATAAATACTGTAAATAACTGGTGAATACTTACAACCCTATTTTAGTTTTTTTTTTCAAATGTCAATTTTAGTGTTACCAAACACAAAAAAACGAACTGTTTAGTGTTATTATGAATAAAAATTTTTAAGATAACTTTGTATGAATCTTTTTATTTTGTATACCTTTTGTTGTCAATTCTTGTATTTTACATCTTCATTGTTATAAGCAGAAAATATTTTTTGCGGCGGCGGCGGCGGCATAATAATGAAATAGTGGTATTTATTATTTTTTTATTAGAGTTGCTGGGTATAGCGCTGACAACACTGTTATATACTTAGCAAATATGGCGTAGAATTGTACAAAATGCAGTGGGAGATAATTTGTTAAACTTGTCAATTCTGAAAATTTATAAAAGACATGGTAGTATAGTTCTTTTGCACGTAAAGTGGAAAAGCCTTGTCCAAAGTGAAATGTGAATATTATGCAATGTAGGTACAAAATTAGAACTTTCCCTTAATTTTGTAACAATTTACAAAAAAATTCAATCACTACATACAATATTTACTTATTCATTGTTTTATATATCAAACTTCCCCAATTATTTGAGATAGATTCATGTCCATTTACCGTTATTGTGTAGGAGTTATTTACTTCCAACCTTTGTTTACATAATTGTGAGAATTTTTGTCAAGACAGAATTAGAAAACTTAATGTGAGAATGCCTATCCTAGACCTTACGCTATTAATTAATTTATTGTGTTAGTAATATTATGCTAGTTTTATAAAATATTAATTATGGAAAATTGTGATATCTGAAATACATAGATTTTGTGAACAAGTTTTGTACATTAAGAACACATTATTTATAAGCTGTTTAAGTATTAAGTAGTATTCTGGTGTCTGGACATTTTGAAAATTGTTAAAATGAAGAAGGAGCCATATGCAGCCGCTTTGCAGTCAAGGTGAGTACAAAACAATTTATTATAAACTTACTTTACACTGACCATAGTCAACAATTATTAACTTCATTGTAATCAATCACCTAAGTATTTATTGTTGTCATTTAGTGCCCCATTTTTTTATTTCTTCATACCAGCTAAGCCAAAATGTAACTACATTTGTTGAAAAATATCTCGTGTAATATAAGGTAAACGAAGAAAAGGGCAAATTGAAATCTTGCATGCTCCACTGATATTCCTTTACAAGTCACAAACATTCCAATTTATTTAACATCTTTGTAAAATACCTTATCATAAAAAATATAGCAAAGTCTAGTCAGAACTTTAAGTGCAAGAGGTTTTTCTCTCATAAGAAAGTCCACAAGGGTTACCTTTTAGCATATATTATACTTGCATTTGATGTCAACATTGTGCTTTATCATATATCAAGTGATAACTTCCTTGTTAAACTGATTACTATTTTATTATGATTGGCATCCTTAGCTACCAAGGCCATTGTCCATTTATCCAATGGCTGTTTTATTTTTATTGACTTTTTCATCGCAAGAGATTGTTGTTAATCCCATTCATTATCATAACTTCATTCTTATGAATTCGTTATCAATCTTTGATTTTTTTATTACTGGAGAGAACCGATTTTATCAAAATCAAATGTAGATAAATCAGATGTAAATCAAACAATTACTTATAGGTATTAATGATTTAGTGTTTAGTCTCAAGTCTCAAGTTCTAAACCATTAATTAAAACCAAGCATGATTGCCGAGAAATGTAAATAAACTTCTACATAGATAGCTACTAAGTAAAGCACTTAATACTTGAAGATTGAGCTATTGAAAATGACTCAAAATCTTCATTACAAATTTGCACTCAAATTACATATTTATATACAACTAGTGGCTGCCCGCGACTTCATACGCGTTTATCGTTACATCTTCGGAAAAACGCATAATATCTGCAAATAATACAACCTATGTATTATTCTGATGTATAAGTTACAATATTGCCAAATTTTATCAATATCTGTTCTGTAGTTTTTGCAAGAAAGAGTAACAAACATCCATCCATCCATCCATCGGCACAAACAATGACATTTTTAATAATAGAAGATGCCCGCGACTTCGTACGCATTTCTTGTGATATCTGTTAAAATAATATAGCCTATATGTTATTCTGATATGATAAATAAGCTACAAAATTGCCAAATTTCATCAATATCTGTTCAGTAGTTTTTGCAAGAAAGAGTAACAAACATCCATCCACCAGCATTGACATTTATAATATTAGTAGGATTATAAATTATAAGAGACTGTTTTGTAGAAATTGTTGATAAAGCTAACCCTCCATTAAACTTATAACTAGTTCTTCTATAAGTTAACTTATTAAGCTTTTTTAGATATGAAAAGATTAGGTGAATCTTATTAACCCTTTGGACGCCAATGACCACTTTAGTCGCAAATTGTTCGCGTGGCTGAGACGCCGCTGGCCTTAAGTCGTCTAAATTTGGCCATTTTTATAACAATAATTTTGTTTTATATAAGATGCCCTACCGCCTGTGTTAATTGATATAATATAATTGATATAATACTAGGCTCGGCGGCGTCGGGCGTGTATCAACGTCAAAAATGGCTGGCGTGCAAAAGGTTAATCTTTTGATTCTTTATCTTCTATTATCTTTTCTTTTTGGTTTTATGTTCTCTATTTAATCTAATGTTTGAATTTTAATAACGTGAATAAATCATAGCTTCAGAACAATAGCCCTTATTATGTCTTATTACAAATGCAATCTTGGTCTACTTATAATTGTTTCAAACAATTATGAGGAAAATCTTCTAGAGCACACATTAATTTTTACCAAGTACTATTTTCTTGCATTCTAGTTGTATCCTGTTGTATTGTGAACAGACTAAATATTGACCAGCATCTTTGTATTTGTGGGCGTTAACTTGTTGACTAAATTCTTATTAAAACATTAATTGTTGCCATTTTCCTTCAATATACTTGTGATGGTTCACATGATAAGTCGATAATGACGTGTCAGCATTATTTTTTTAACATTACAAACCAATATATGCTCTAGGAATACTTCAAGTAACATTAGTTAAATTCAGTTCATGCGTCATGCAAGTACATTCGTAATATGAATGATTAACTTAAATATAACATATTGTTGTATTTAAATTAAATAGATAAGTAGTGGAAAAGTTTCGAACATATATAATAAAACATAAATTCTAAAGTCGACTCTTATTCAATTACTTGTTTAATAACAGATAATATACCTAACAACCAGAAAGCAAAAGTAGATGCACTTATCAAAACTCCAAACAGCAGCGCAAGCGCTACGCCTTATAATTAATTTTATAAGGGTGATGTATTTTCCTTTGGTCCGTGATAATTTATTCTCATTTTCGAACATTGTTGTATTTTTATAAGTTTTTCGTACTATTACGTACACATATTTTTTTATTTCGAAATAGTTTTGATAAGTAATGAACAATTTCAATCTTAATACAACATTTCTGCAAGCATAATACCTAAATAATTTGACATAATTATTATGGGTTATCGACTTGGCTTCCAAACATGGTCGTTTGGGTGGGGGAAATTATTTACTTAGTAGGTATATCACGAGCGAACCACCAACATCCGACCTCCCACAAAGGACTAACGGCGCACAAAGGATCGGCGCCTCCGAAAAGTTCCCATTTTCCTTGATCGGCGCGTACCAAACATCAACTAAATGTGTAACAGATGAACGTCGTCGTCGTAAAGATAGTTGAGCATTTCTCTTTTTTTTGACCACCAATTTCTAAACTTGTCAAAAATTTAAAAGTTGTTAAATGTAAATATTTCATTACTTAATTTAATGAAATAGACTATAAATAATCTGTTTTTGTCTAAGAAACTCCTTTAATTTAAGTATTACAGTTAAAATTTGAGAATTTCTAAGTGATGGTACAAAATGGATTCCATTTTTGTTACTTTTTAAATGAACAATATAATAATAGATTGAAATATATCCGGTATTTTAATGATATTTTAATAAACTGCATGGACATAATATTTTATGAAAATAAGAAATTTCAGGTAAATATGAAGTTTTCTTTTTTAATTCGAAGAGAATATATTTTATTTTGTTACTTTAGTAAAATTTTATTCAAACTTTAGTTTTAATTAAAAACTAGCAGAAACTGATTACGCTTTCATATTTTGTCGGAAATTTTCACGTAAATATTTTTATTTCTAATCACTTTTATTTGGATTATTTTAATTAATTGGACAAAAATCTTAAAAAACGTGTAAAAAAATATTGGGACAGTAACAAAAAAAAACTGACGGTAACAAAATAAAAAATGTAAAGCAGCATGTCCACTTACTCAAAATAAGGCAAAATTATGACAAAGAGAAAAAATTAACAAAAGTAGCGGTTGAAAAAAATAGATGAAATACCAAAATATGTTTTCAGTAATTACTTTTTAAAACTCATTAAAATTTCAAGAAAATGTAAAGTTGGTAAGTGCACAGGGTTAGTATGATTCATTTTTTTTGACAATTCTTTACAGCTTTTATCATCGAGCTCCTTTTTTGTACTATTTATTAGTCCTTACAATCCTTACATAGCCATTTAGTTTTTTTTTTTAAGTTTAACTTAAAAAATTAGGCTTTAGGTTTTTAGTTTTTAAGTTGATGTAAATAGACCTTTATAATTTTTCTTTTTTGTTACTCAAAATTCCCCTTATACGTTACTACACAACAGTAACGAAAAAGGAAGTAACGAAACACGTGTACGCAAGTGTTTTTAATAATTTAATATGGTTAAATTTAAACTAATTCTAGATTTTTTTTGAAAATATTCTAGTTAATATATTAATTTCGCTTAAAATAATAGTAAAGAGTAATAATACATTGAATTAACCTCGCAAATTAGTAACAAAAACTGAAACTTATTTTATATCGCCAAGCAAGCAGAACTTTAATTGCGTCAAATACACTGATAGAATGGCAGCTATGCAAAGTGGTGACTGAGGAAGTATTCTAAAGTGTTGCCATTTGTAAATGGAATAGAATTGGTAGTTTTAAAATTAAATTTAAGTGTATAAAATAGGTAACAAAAGAAGAATTCTATTTTGGAACATTTTTCTGGGACATCACTAAAATTAAATTTTGAAACACAAATAACCGATAATACTATTTATTCGGTATAAAAAATCAATCTTAATACTACAACATAAAAGTTATATTAAAAAAAAAGTAATGTTTCATACGACTTTTTTACAAGAAAGAAGTTTGAAGTAACAAAATTTGTTATGGGACAAGTCGTTTTTCATACATTGGGTATTTGGACGTTTAGAATTTTATTGAATATATTCTTTTAAACCAATCATTTTAAACAACTCTTGGTAGTTTTACTTTAAGAAAAGAACAAAGAATATTTTACATAGACCGCTTCCTCCTTGAAGTGCTTAAAATTTAAGATTTTTTTAAGCAAAGTTGTGGGACACTGTAAAACATACTGGTGGTCAAAAAAAAGAGAAATGCTCAGTTAAGCACGCAAAGGATCCTGTAAGGTTGCCAATATTACCTAAATCGAAGCACGGAACCTAACTTGTAGAAAAACATGTATTGTACCTACCTATTACCAATACATGACTCGATTTAAATCTTACACGGAGAGAAATGTTTTAAAAATTTTATCTTAACTCCAAAAACTAGTGGATTATTTATAGTATAGTAAATCAATATTGTAGTTCAAGTCAACTAGATTTTCTCATTTAAATGGATTGACCATAAGTTGGTTATTTAGACTTAGTAGTTTGGGTACCAATAGAGCAAGAGCCCATGACAGCCAGACCTTCCTATTTTCCGAAAATATGAAAGTTTTTCCATGTGTGCCCCCAACACAGGTAAGAATGATCCCCGCCCATGAAACCTGGATCGTGGTTCCTTTGGCAGGTAACAGGTAACAAAGGTGTATAAAATCTTATCTCCAATTTTTTATGTTAGCAAGCTCAATTTTTTTGTATTTTATTCGTAACAGCATTAATATGGTATGAATATGGGGACTGGGCTCCGTTGTTGAGTTGGAAAATTTCTTGTCTGTTCTTTTTGCTTCTTTTCCACTCTTTCTTGCTTCTTTTCTTTAATTAATTCATATATTTTTAACTTTTCTTTTAAGTCGGGGTATGTCTTCGTTCCGTACAGCAACATTTTGTTATTTTCGTCGTCGATTATGCCATCAATTATATATTTAATAGTGACATAATCTGCCAACTTTCCTCGCTTGCCTATTTCTTTCATATTATGTAGGTAGTCTTGGCAACTCTCATTCATTTTCTTCTTTCTTGAGCTTAACATCTCATGAACAGCCTTAGCATCCAAGGTTGATGGGAATTCTTTACTTATTTCATCTCTTAATTCTTCCCATGATCTAAAAGGCCGCTCCGACTTGAGCCATAATTCTGCAGTTCCTTTAAGACATCTTCTTGCTATAAGTAATTGTTGTAGGGGAGTCCATTGGAAAATTTCGCCCGTATCTTCTATGTCCTGAATCTTATTATATTATAATATTGCTTATTAAAAACTATAAGAAAATACAATAAGTTAAACTAATTGCCCAGAAGTTACGAAATTCAATCCTTACGCGTGCGCTGCGGATACAGTAGGTATTGTCTACATGATCATACAATATTTGTGATGAAAAGATAGTTGTAAGTGACAATGGCGATAGTGGCCGATAGAAAAATAGTAAAAAATATATTAAATCTCTAGAGATTTATATATGTGGTGTACTTATGCATAATAAGACCATTTCAACTTTATCGATCGTAATATCTCAGAAACGGTGGCTCGTAGGAAAAAAGAATTGAAATAGTTTTTGTAGATAATTTTACGACCTACAATTTTTGTATTGGACCTTTTTATGGGAATCTTACCATTTCGCTGCAAATTGCGAAAAACTGTTTGACCTTGAATAAAAAAAATCCATACATCGGAATGATGGGGAACTTTTACATACCTATTAATTAAAATTACATTTTGAACAATATCTGTGATTTTCAGCCTGTTGTGAATTAATGTAGGTTCCCCCATACATTGCAGAGCTAGATTGACTATATTAGACACTTTTAATAGGTCTGGCAGGATTATAGAACCCAAAAAACTGTCTGGCTACTGAGAAAACTTATTATAATAATTCTCTGAATAACATTTACAAAATTCAGCTTTCCTAAAATAAGGTAAGTATAATTACATAGAATTATAGTTTAGGGGTGTCCGGCAGAGGGTTGGAACTATACTATATATCTGGCAATGAGCATCGTGAGTATTAATGCTGTTACGAATAAAATACAAAAAAATTGAGATGGTAACTTAAAAAATTGGAGATCAGATTTTATACACCTTTGTTACCTGTTACCTGCCAAAGGAACCACGATCCAGGTTTCATGGGCGGGGATCATTCTTACTTGTGTTGGGGGCACACATGGAAAACTTTCATATTTACGGAAAATAGGAAGGTCTGGCTGTCATGGGCTCTTAGACTACAAAGAGAATCGTGCGGGACATAATTATCATCCAACATCTCAAATTTTACCAACTAATTTTCTGCTTGTATCTACAGTGAACTGAAATCAATTAATTAAAACTTAAAACAAAAAACATCTATATCGTTATCGCAAGAAAAGAAGATTGTTGTAGGTAATAGCTTCAGAGAACTAGGTACTATTCTTAAATCGGAACGAAAATACACACATCAACAGTGTCTAGAGATATTTCAATTAAACCTAAATATCTAAAATAAACCTTGTCTAATTACCTACCTAATCTGATAATAAAATTTTAGATAAAGTTCAATTAAGAAAAAACTTAGAAGAATGGATAACAAAAAGTTAATAGAATCTTAGATATTTAGGTTTAATTTAAATATCTCTAGACACTGTTGATGAGTGTATGTTTCTATTTTTTCTTGCTTTGTGCTTTGATTTGCGTCTACTGATAAAAATATTCCATCAATATTAAATAGAACAATAAACTTTCTTACTCGGCTAAATGGAGCCTGCGGCGCAACAAAGGTATTTGCGTATACTGTCAATATCCAAGGGTTAATTTGATACTGGAAACTCAATTTATTTTGAGAGCTATGGAATATGCGACAATTCGCTTTATTGCATTACTTACTGCTACGTCCAAAAGCGCTGCAGATAAAATATCCATTCAGACACTTAATACGATCCCTAAATCCCCATTCTTCGAATTAATAAAGACAAATTAAAAGAACGGTATAAGATATTTCAGTTGACATTTTAACTGTTTAGCAGTTTAGATAAGGAAACGTAGAAACTGTTGAGGGATTTTAAATACGATACCCATTTGCAAGTACCATGGCATCGCGGTATCTGGATAATAAATTATTGATTGGAAACTATCAATTAACTACTGAGAAATTATATGACACCTTCAAATCAAGTAAAACTATTTTGATTACTTGCCTACAAGTATTTATTCGTTTCTTTAGTTCAGCTACCTAATACTTAGGTGTTGCGTGCTTGTACCGCATTTAACCTTTGTAGTAATTTCCGCGATAAAGGTATGTTGGATCGAGCAGACTGGGGCGTGTGCATTTATAATTAGGGTTTCTGTAAAAAATCACCACTAATTTGACTGTATGAGCATTATTATAAAATAATAATTATAATCGTATATGAAACCCTAAGTAATAGAATATATCTTTCAAGCTTCTTTTGGAATAATAATAATTTTATTATGTTAATTATTTGTGTTTGCCGCTTTGTTTCATTCGCGTGCGACAGAGTAGCTACGTCTAATGTGATGAGCCGGTAAAATTATTTTAAGGCCCGAACGAACCCTAAAAATATCCTGCTACGTGATGTCATGAAGTAAGTGTTACGTGTACTGTTCCACACGCGCTCGGCTATGACATCAGTTTGGCCGCGACTATCATCTGTTCGGCCGTTGAATTATTGCCATTTTTTTACACATACCAATTTACTACAAGGCTGTCAAAGCTCTGTTATTTCGTAGTTATTTTAGCAGCTAAATTTATTAATAAATATGATACATATTCTTTTAATTACATGCGTCTAAAAACTTATACGTCCTAAGTCTAAAATGTTGTTAGCCGTCTATGATTAAATGTTTAAAATGTGGCTCACGTGCTATTTATTATTTCATTCAATGCGCCCACACACTTAATGTGCTTAGTATGATCAGCTCGTATGTCTTTATGTCGCTGGTGCTGTATTCGTGGGTTTTACGTCGCATTAATCCCTCTTCACGATCCGGGTACCTGCGACAAATCTAGGTGGATAGGTAATATTTTTAACGAGACGCTGTAATTTTGTAGGTAGATGTACGTAATTTAAAACTTTATTGCACATATGTACTTTGTAAGTAGTTGCGGAAAAGGTAAAAATGGGCTCGAGCGCGAGATATAGCTGAAAGTGTTCGATTGCAAATTATCGCTGTTGCGTGTCTAGTCTGGACGAGGGCCAGCCCACTCAGACGCAGAGTCGTTGTGACTCGTTCATGACGCCGCATATTTTTAACGTAACAAACAGCGCAGACACACTTCTTAGTGCCAAATGTAAAGTTCACCAACATAAATTTGGCAAGAGTCTGCTATTTACGCAAAGCGTCGTCTACCACCCCACGACCGAATTATCGCCTTTCACGTTTATCTCTCGTATTCATGTTATCTGGTCCAAGGGACGCCAGTCGCCACCCACCATAGACCCCTCAAGTTAATATTGACTTTTCGTCTTCTAATTAAATTTAAATAGATAATGGATCACAGCATAGGAGGACAATCATATTGTGCCAATTTGTCTAAGTAGGTATTCTAATTGCTAAAATTGAGTAGCAGAAGGTTTCTATTCCGTGATTAACTTATTTATTATTTCAAGTCATATTCTTTCACAAGCATTGCAAAAGTTATAATATTTGTTTTAAATACCTTTTTTACACTTTATGCGTTCGCCTAGTCAAAGAAAACTTAGACAAGAAAACTGCTACAGCCTTCTATCTTCTTTAGTAGGATTTCTTTAAGCCCAGGACTTTTTTTTCAACCATGTTTTATAGAAAGACTGTCTGATCGTGTCGTCTTGATATTACAGAAATAAATTTATTTTTTACATTTGCACATGCTAGATTCTCGCGTGAGGCCATTTTGCAAAAAATCTTTAAATGTAGTAAGTAGGTACATGTTTTTATAAATATGGAATGTTCCATTTGATTTAATTTTCTACCTCCAGTATTTAAAGTTCTTTTTAGCAGATGGTATTACAAAATTCAATTAAAATAAGAATTTAGTTTAATATATAAAGCAGACACAAAAGACGCTTTGTTTCTGCTAGTTTAATTTTGAGTGACAAAGAGCTCTTTGTCTGAAACATCGGGAGTTTTAGAACTATCTTGTGGCTGAATGCGTGTCTGCAGTTGAATAACATTGTTGTCTATCTCGGAAGTGGCAAGTGGCACCAATTGGCATTCTCTGGGATGTTTTATTGGCAGATACACAGAGAGCGAAATCGCGGCTCGCTAGATTCTAATCACTTTGCACAAGACAAATATAATAACAACATTCGTAGCTATTTCTTGACACGGACAAAGTGGATTACTAAATGTATTTATGACTATTAGCTACAATACGTAAAACAGTACAAACAACGGAAAAGGGTACCGGTTAAATCAATCGAATGGTGCTACGACGACGATGAGTGATAATACCTCTGAAGAGGTTATTCCGATCCGAAATAGTATCACATTAAATTTAATATTATACAATATAGTTTTAGGGTCGATTTGACGAGTGCGATTCATAAACTTTTAATACCTATTAGCGTACACAATATCTGTTTATATGTGTTGAAAACCGAATTATACCTAGTATAATAGATTTCTGACTCGACACGAATCATCACAACAATATGTTTCGGTAAACATTAATTAACCAAAACAGGCACTGGAGATTATCGTCTGATGCTCGCAATATTACTGGCCAAACTTTGGTTACTATGCGTACTTCTTAACTGGTTAACCACTAAAATTGTACGTGAACCAAACAAAATACAAGTACTTATAAAATGCATCAATTAAATAATACTTTCCCCTGAAATCATTTTAAGGATAAAGAAAGGAGTTTTATTAATGGTCAGTCCGAAACTGTGGCTCATAAATAATAAATTAACCTATTCAGAATGTGCAAATGAAGCCTTTTCATGTGTTGTGTTATCCCAGTTGCCTATCCTGTACTCCTTTTGATTTCAAATGCAAAGCAAATTTTTCCCCTCTTCGTTATTTAATATTTTTTATGTTTGTTAGCTCTGAGATATTATCTCCATGAAAAGGTCTAGTTTTTCATGGAGCCTTTCCAGTTCATTAGATTTTTGTTGATTGCTTTGCTTTTGCATTCTCTTTCGTACCTTTCCAAGTGATGCTTCAAGTTTTGCTACATGGCGAGGAATACTGAGCTTTATTGATGTAGTCGTTGTAGTTCATCAACGTTAATAGTCTTCATCTAGTTCTTTTTAACATAGCATTTATCCCGTACAGTGGGATATCAGCTGCCTAACTACTTCCACGGGTTTTCCTTCTTACTTTCCTGGTCCGGAACCCTAATGACGCCTTTTTTAAATGCGACACCACTTAGTTTTACTGGGCTGCGCGCCAACTAATCAATAGAATAGCGTTTTTATTACAAGCTCAAGGTCGGGGTGAAACTGGATTAAAAGTTCTAAAGTATTAGTGTACTACATGTGGGTAACATCAGTTTTCCAATAATATTGAAAGGTTTCACTTCTTTTTACAATATTTATTTTATTAGTAAGTACTTGTAATTACGAGATCGAGTATAGCTCGGAGCGAAAACACAAAAAAACGCGTTTTCCTACATTAACATCAAACCCAGCCAGACCCAGTTTTCGCTACAAATTTTAACGAAGACTACGTAACCTTCCTTCCTTTTTTGTGCTGTTAGAGATATATTCGACATTAAATTAATATTGTTACATATAAAAACAACCAAAGCTATATGTATAGGTATACATACATTGTTCATTATAAATAATAAGAAATAGCCTTTTAATTTTCAATACCGATGTTCAATGGATTCTACTTCATTTTATTACCCCAGTGTCAGATTGTTAGATTGTCTTGTGGACGAAAATTTGAATACAACGTTAGGTCACGCGTAAAGTAACCTATTCGGTTTAGTTCAATAATTTCAGTTCACGACAATTAACGAAGGCACGTAGCCGCAATGACCTCACGCGATGCACATGATATTTCATAGATTCATTTCACCTGTGAATTTTTTTAAATAGGTACCTACGTAGGTATGTACCAAATTCATAAATACGAATGGAGACAAGGGATATTTATTATTACTTTCTCCTAAGAAAATGACCATCGTGTAAGCTAAGACAGTGTCTTTATTGCTATGACGAGAAATTCTGGATCCAAAAATAATTGAATCGATTACAATCACATTATTTCCTACGATAAATGTCAGCAGTATGAGCCAATCCATAAAAGATCTATTTATAGGTACACGAAAGAGAAAGCAGTAAGCGAATGCACTTTTTGCAAATAAATGACCCATAAATCCTCAGGGATTTATATAAATATTTTTTGTAAAAAAAAAATAAGTGCTTTTTGGGTTTATTTTTCTTTAATTTATCTCAACAATATAGGTATGCCACTGTCCGTGTTGAAAGTCCGTTTCTAAACACTCACCTATTTGAAATATTTGAACATGGTTGCGATTAACAATTTTTTTACCCGGGCGTCTATGAAAATATTTTTTTTTACTTTGCGCCATCTAGTGAGGAAGCGCGAAATGATCGTCTTGTTTTGAACCAGTTAACCAGTGTAGAGCAGAGTGTTTCAAACCAAGGCAGGTAGATGTCGATACGAGTCTCTTTCTAATTTAACCAGGAGTCTATATAGATATATATTTATTTTCAGGCGGTATAGGTATATCTATTACTTTCTTTCCGACGTGTGGCTGTGGATGTCCCACTTTCTTTCTAGACCTACGCTAATTATTGCTTAGTTGTGCAACATGTCATGAATTAATGAAATAGGCGCTACGTTTTACCCGGAGCATTGCATTGCCATTGCTACCCGAAAACCCATATCGCTGTATAAAATTACCTTTTTTTTCCTTTTTCGTTTTCTTAGTAAGAAAACCTTTCTTTGAATAGTTTATTGTTAGTAAAATATGATAAATACTGAAAAATAAATAATATCACTCTTCTTTAAAAATACATATTAAAATTGATTACGTCTACCTAGGTACTAATTTATTACTTCAAAAAAATATTTTTATCTTTTTTTCGATATCAACATACTGCAAGGTCTTACAAATTAGACGATCATATGCTACTTTAATATGCTCTTGTTAGTGGCTAGTTTTGGCCTTACTCGTAAGTATTAAGAATGTGCTATGCAATGCACCCATTTCATGTTAACTTCGCCAACTACGTTTATAACGAAGGTGCTTATTTATATTTCCCCTTGAATGAACCACTTGTTTTCTTTGGTCAAGGTTTTTACGTAAGTGCAATGTTATTCTGCATTTCTATAGACGAACGTCACGATAATGGACTTCTTTATAAAAACCTTTGCATTTTCTTATTATGCGGGCTTAAGGCTTTGTGCCTTTTAATGGCTCTAACACGTGTGTAAGTAAGTACATTAAATAAGAGGTATCGAGTATGACGCACGATGGGTGCCTATTTATACGATACAAATCTTATATGTTCCCTACATTATATGGCGCCGCCTGTCTACGACCCTCCAGGTATAAAGTTTCCACTTATCAAATCAATATTTATTTTAATATGGAAGATACCAGCATAATAAAACGCGACGTAACGTGACACTATCGTGATTTAGTTATAAGTTTTTATTTTGTATTCTATTTATAGTATTCATAGATTTTAATTGTATTGTATTTTATGTATCAATATGGGCCTTAGATGCCTGAAATTAAAAATTAAATAAATAAATAAAAATAACTGGAAATATAATTATTTTCAAATTATGTTCATTATTTTCGTTCATGTTTGTCTTTCATGTTAGTTTATTCATATTTTGTCAATACCTAATGAGTTTTTAGTTATGTACCTACCTATTTACGTACAATATCTTTACAATGACTCGTTTTACAATAATTGAGATTGCATTCGCTTCGCTTCCCTTCAAGAGCATTAATCCATTTGCAGTAGACAGACATCTACATTGTATGTTCACATCACAATATCAATAGTTTGCATATAGTAGAGGAGAGGGAATCAATGCATTGTGCTTGTATATCCTACATCTAAGTACCTAAGTAGGTATAGCTCTGTGCGCCTGTCGATCCTGCGAATATTCGAGATATTGAACTGAATTTAGGGGCTATGTTGACCCGCAATAATCAGCTTTGATTGGATCAAATGCACGCCCGAATAGGTACTACATATTTGTGATGTTCCTAATACCTCTATGCTTACAAATTAGGGCTGCTAATTAGGAGTGGAGTCATGTACAGATTGTGCAAAGTTGGGGTTCCTATTGCTGATAATTTAAGGATATTTCACCATTCAATTTTAAAAGTGGTAGGTATAGTTAATGCGGATGCACATATTTTTTTACATATTGCTCAGTAATCAGTTTCCAGTAATTCGAGATATGTCCTTAGCTTTCGGGAAACTAAGAGATATTTTTTTTCTGTGTCTCTACGAACTACGTTATTCAATGGTTAGACACTAGCACATATACACGTACAGTGCTGTTTAAAATGTGTGTATGTAGGAATTCATTATTTGGAAAGTAAAGGCACGGTATTTAGTTATTCAAAGAGAATATCACCAACTTTCTAGAGCTTTAGTATAAGTAGGTGCATTAGGTAAACAAGTTGATGTATTTAAAATTGTAATGCTAAAATATTTGCAAGAGATTCAGTTTCAGTTGACAAAAATGACGTCAAACCAAAAAGAATCTGAATATGACTACGTAGATAGAACAAAGCGGTGACGGGCAGTAGATAGAGTTTTTCAATATCCTTTCAACCCTTCACCTTTAGTGCCAGGAGATGGACGGGAACAAAGGGAATTAATTCATTTCAATTTTGTTTGCCGCAACTTTTATTTCATTTCATTGTTATCTTTAACTTTTGCACTTCTATTGTCATATAAGCTGGCTATTGTCTTCGTACACGGGGCTTAGTGAGCACGAGTTGGTCCCGCATTGCACCTTTAACTATACCATTATACATAAATAATTTGAGCGCCCGCATTTCAGCTTTCATTCAATTCTTGTAGCGACCGAGCTTTGCTCGGTGGTGCGAAGTAAAGTCGTCTCCCGAGTTTTGGGAACCTTTGACATTTATTAACGGCCAAAAGTTGAATTTCTATTGCGACGTATACGCAACCATGCTTTCAATTTCATTTACACCAAAATATACCTATACTATTACAACTTATTGAGTGAACACAGAATGGTTTCAATTCTCAAAACCAAACAAACTAACTGAAAAAAATATTTGAGTTCATACAAACAGACATATAAACGAGATTAAACAACAATGAATTTTAGGAAACCACTATTGGTTAAATAAACGATTGAGGTTTCCGTGTTTGTTTGGTATAAAAATAAGTTTTACGTTCCATATTTTATTTCTCATAATAAAGCTTATGTCATCTTAGCAGAAGAGTCGATGCAATCTCAAGAGGAAGTGACAATATATTTGCACGAAGTAATACCATTTTTAAGGTTCCGTACCCAAAGGGTGTAAACGGGACCCATCACTAAGACTTGGCTATCCGTCTGTCACTGGGCTGTATCTCATGAACCGTTATAGCAAGAGCGTTGAAATTTTCACAAATGATGTATTAGCGTTGCCGCTATAACAAACAACAAATACTAAAACAAGAATAATAATAATAATAAAGGGGGGCTCCAATACAACAAACGTGATTTTTGCGTTTTTTGCTTGATATCAATACTAATTGGTACGGAACCCTTCCTGCGCGAGTCCGACTTGCACTTGGCCGGTTTTTTACATACTAACTGTTGGTCCAACTCTGATTCAGTATATGAGACTCGTTTTGTGTTCGCACAATATTCACATTCACGTTTATGGAACAAAAAAAAGTTTCTAGTATAGATTAGAAATTCATACAAATATGTATAAATACACAGCGACTGAAATTACACAATGTAGTAAGTGTTACAAAAACAGTTTTATTGGACTACACAATTCCATCCTGTATATGTAAATAGTATTGTGAAAGTTGAATTGACTTTTCAAACGTGTTATAATGTGAAGCTTTAAACAATTTTCACTATTTGAATTTCCAATGTAACATTTTTCAAACAATGCAATATTCATTTGAGTGTGTTTTATCGCCGAACTGTTTGTTGAATAGAGCAGTCAGAAGTTTACCTGTATTTCTATTCAGAGTTATTCAAGCCATATACACACTATCTTGTTTCTACAGGAGGGTGCCAAATGCCAATCAATATCAAAGTTTTGGTAAAAGATATTAATTCAAGCAGGTGTGTTTAATCGAGTACTTTGCTTATTAGGTGAATGAGGTATATCGAAGTAAGTTTGAATGAGTACGGCGAAGAGAACTTACTACTTATAGATATAAACGAAAAAATGCAATGCCTTATAGTGCATTGTATATAGGTATAGTGTAGGTAGGTACGTGTTTAGGTTTTGTTTTGTAAAATTACACATTTATGAAATACAATTTTGTCAAATGATCGGACACACGTGTTTATAAGACCACTCACAATTTTCATTTAGTAAATACAAAAGTTATGTTGTACACGCTTACATAGTTACGAACGAACCTAAAGGCAAAGTAATAAGCTTACCGATGAAATGGGGCAATAAAATGTGGTGGCTTGTTGGATGGCATCGTCATTACATCACATTTTTAAAGTCCAATCGCCACGTAATTTTAATCTGCTAATCTCAATCTTTTAAAAACTCGATGAGAATAATTTCATTTTTGCGGCGCAAATAACTAAATAGCATACGTATATTGTATTGAATGAAATATCTCCTCATCCCGCATGGCCAGTGGGCTCTATCTACTCTTTTATTTTTTCTAAGCGTATCTTACAGCGCCATTCATTGTTCAACTGACTTTCAGAGTCTGTTCTGATACGAGTATTGCACCATTCACTGCAGTTTGTTCTTCTATTTCTATTCAGTTCTGTTTATCTATTGTGAATTGAAATAAGGCATAGATAGGTACATAAAAGATACTTCATTTTGTACTTCAATCGTATGAAAATTCGTTTCTTAGTTCATTTCGAAATAAAAAAAATTGCATGTATAGTATGCCTCAAAAAAGTCTATCGAAAAAAGACCATCCCATATATTAAGTATTTTCTAAGTATTATGAGAGAATTGTCTCGAGCAGTTTAAAAAATATATATTTATGCTATTACGGTAGATTCTGCAGTTCCGGATCACTTCGTCATTATATCTTCGTCACTACCCGACTGTCTAGTGTAGGCTCTCGACTGCAGTGATCGCGCTCGTTAGAACAAAGGCTTTCCTTCTGTCAATAATTTGATCTCTACATACATTTTCTTTCATAGCCAAGTAGGAAGATGCGTTAAGGGCTCCCCGGGAACAAGCAAAAATGTAGGTAGTGTATGCTTAGAAGATGATTTACAAAAAAAAAGTGTGAGACGAGAGCATCAGCTATTCGCAGGAAAGGTCTTGTTTCCTACATATTAAATATCGTGCCGTTGTCATTCATGCCATCTCCTTTAAATACCTTTCCGGTAATTGACGGTAAGTTAAAAGGAAAGCTAATGTACAATGTACATTGAATTCTGTATTCATACAGGCGCTTCAACAGCCATTTCACATTACGTAGCGCATCGGCCGCCACCGGTTTGCTACTTTATTTTCTCTGAAAGGAACTTCAAAATCCACATTCAGCTAAAAGGTGTCAGGAATGGCGGAGGCGGCCAGCGTCCGTTACTGTACGCATTAAATTAAGAATTTAAAAAACCCCGACTATAAAAAGTAACAAATAAGTTGTATTTAACTTTCATACAAACTTCATAACGTCGAGGGACCGCATTCTATTTTCCTTACGAATATATTATACTCATCGATTCATTAAAAACATTTCACAGGTATTTTTTAAATTTTGATGTCACCATATGATTATTTATGATAGGTATATGTGCGTACCCACCAAGTTACTTAGCGGTCCCCCGACAAAATTAAGTTTGTATGAAAGTTAAATACAACTTATTTGTTACTTTTTATAGTCGGGGGTTTTTTAAATTCTTAATTTAATTTTTATTTTGAATTTTTTAAACCTTTATTACATTATAATTATTATAAGTACCTCCTATTGTCAACATTGCATTATATTAAGAATTGGACACTGATCAAAACGAATCCAAACACGACATATCTGCTGTTACATTTTCAAGAATGGTGGAAATTCTGAGTCCGTCATCAGATCCTCGCCTGTTGTCACCATTGCACTATATTAAGAATTAAACACTGATCAAAATGAATCCAAACACGAAATATCTGCTGTTATATTGGATTTACAACCCTACCACAACCGACAAAAGAGCTGATGACCTTGAAATGGCTGAACCGATTTGCATATAATATATCTAAGAACACTCCCAGAAATACCAGCTATAAATTTAAAAAAACCGCATCCAAATCCGTCCACGCGTTTATGACCTACAGTGCCACAGACAGAGGGGTCAAACTTATAACACCCCTCTTTTGGCGTCGGGGGTTAAAAATAGATTTCTCGATAACTACGATTATGCAAAAAGTTCAAGTAGTGTACAATTTCAGTGTTTTGTTCATGTACCTATTAGCTATGTCCTTTCTTAAAATATTTAGCTTTGTTTACGGCTTTGTCTTGTACTACGAAAATTCTTTCAAGTTTAAAATAGATATGTTACCGGAAATGTATGTAATCCGTCATTGCATACAATTCCTATGAAATGTATGTAATTCTTAAAATGGCACGGAAATGTGTGAATTAAATATACTTTATACATTTCCTAGGAAATCTATACATTTCCTAAATAGCAATCGGAAATGTAAAACATTTGAGATAGATATTGATGGTTAGGTTAGATTTCAATCCCAGGGTTCCCCCAGTCTGCCTGGGAAGACCGCCGCAGAGTTTTAGTGGGTATACCTCTCGTCTTGGAAAGGGAGTCCTACATACGGGGGTGGCAGTATGCGTAACACATTTCCCCGTGTTAAAAAAAGGTTAGGTTAGGTTATGTTATTATTCTCATTTTAACCACATGTTTTATTTTATAGCAGAAATAATTTATTTACTACATTTCCTAATACGATATTAGAATTATATACAATTCCGAGGAAATGTACACATTTCCTAGGATATCTATGCATCAAATAGATTTTCAAACAATATTTTATATATTTCCTAAACAGCATCGGAATTGTACACATTTCCTAGGATTTGTATACAATTCCTTGATTTCATACATTTCCGGTAACAGATACATACCTAAGTAATTTCAAAAATCGGATCTAAGAAAGAATATTAATTAACGAGGGAATCCTTTTAAGTAACTTGATATATTTACACACTTGTAAATACTTTGAGCTAGGTAAGTTAAATAGTCTATGCGTTGTTTTTCGTACATTAGCGTCACATTTTCTTTTGTAATATCAGTGCGGCTTTTTATTGAATTCACCCTGTAAACCTGATGCGTTGATGTAGTATTACGCAAAGAATAATTCATATATGTACACAATTTAAATAAAATGTTTATAAAAGTGGGACATAAAATATTCGTTCCATTTTAAAATTCCGTTATGCGCGTCACATTGATGTCATTGATCATTGATAAAACATTATTCGCGCGTACGAATCTATTGATTATGGCTATTGTTGACGTTAAGCATACTATTGTTCTAAATATTCTAGGGAGATTATGGTACGAACATGTTTGTTTCTCCTCTTATCGCATATGATTTGATGGTAGTGGTTCTTTGTTGTTTTGAGAGCTGTTTAATCACCCTTGGTTCTCTAGTGTGTTGCGTGAGTCTTAAGAGCGTGGTAAAGTAAGGTCACGCATAGTTTACGTGACGACTCCTTTGCGGCCCTCAGGCAGGACCCATCGGTAGGGCGGCGTGACGTGGCTTCGCTTTGTCAATCGCGCACCGCGCGACGCCATCGCCGCCTCCGCCTCCGCCGTCGCCTGCCTCTTCGCGCCGCCGCGCCTACCACCGAAAGCGCATGCTCCGCTTGACCCTGTACGTCCCCACTACAACATATTTAAAATAGAATTGTATCGTGAAATATTGTCTTTGAGGTAGATAAGTCATTACAGACAGAGTACTGGTTGAAAGAACCAGTCGCTAAATAGCTCAGATACGTTTTAAATCGAAGTTAGCCACCTGTATTGGTTTAGTCAGCAAGCACTCGAAAAGGAGCGCGCGGCAGCACCGGTATCGATCTGAGCGTTTTGTGTGGTCGCTCGTGCACAACGTTCTCTCGGGATATTCGCCTAGTGCTCGCCGTCGGCGCCGGCCTTGCTGCACTGTTTACGCGCCGTGTATACCCATTTCATCCGCGCGATCATGTTCACCGGAGCTAATTGATAACGCGATATACGCATCCCAAGACGCACCTGCGAGCCGATCTAGGCTCCGTATATTTATTTGATCGATCTCAAGCAGCGAATTTAAAGGGTGAGTTCTAAAAGTTTATTAAAGCTGCGGTAGATCTTTTATTTCAAAATTTGGCTTAAATTTCTAAAGTACTTCTACTCCTTTCTAAAAATCATATTTATAACTTCGCAGCTTTTTGTATTAAGTTATAAATAGTTCCCTTTTCTCTGTTTTATATAGGTAAAGTGTATTGAAATATGTCTATTGAGTGCTAGCTAGCCATCTGGTTTATATATTTCTAAAGTTAGCTTTTAAAATCGTAAACCAAGAGGAATCATCGGTAGCATAGGTATTTGTAGAACTGTGTATATCTACTTTTATACGTAGGTATGGTATTTTCTACCGGACATTTTTTTATATCAGTTATGAAATATAATTTTCATGAATTATATTATTTTTAATTGAGTCATGTAATAATTATACTAACAAAATTTCAAATTTATAAGGTGGTTCAGAATACCTAATTCTGACATGGTATGAAATAAGAATAAAGAGCTTTCTCGCACGTGATGAATTTTCTTCTTCTTACTGCGCATGTCGTGGTTTCTGATTTATTTGCTACGTAGCTATGTCGAGTTTCACGTCTCACTGAGACCTGTAACTGTTGATTCCAGCCGACACTGTCACAGGAAGCCTTCCCTGTAACAGTAAGTAATACATCTCCAATTTATCCGGAATATGCATTCCGTATTATTTGTTTTTTAGAGAAGGGAATACTGTTATTGTTTAGATAAGTTATTTGTAAAATTATATATTTTCATAAGAACAAAAAGGAAACATCAAAACGATGCTACATAGTTATAGAACACATTTATAAAAGATACATAGCAAACAGATAGGTAGAGTCGTCATGCATCTATTAGCTCGTCCGTTTGAGTTTAGTGCTTACTATCAATGTTTATGTTTGGTACATACTAGCTACTCACTCGTGATTAGCTAATAAAACTTTTCTCTTGCGAATGGATGTCCTGTCTTTTATAGGTGCCTAATCTAGATCTTAGATACTAGTTCGCTAGGTTTTACCTACGTCAGTAACATAAGATTTTAGAAATAAAATGAAAATTATTAACCACAAGAAATAATTTTCTTTATGAAGGTTTTGCCAAAGTAAACACCTAAATGGCATTTTTCATAGATAGTGTTAAATAAAACAAGACGTAGCTAATACCCGGGCATGTAATAAAAATAAATCTAACTGCTAAACTGAACGTTTTATCATTGCGGTAACTACATATAGTTACCGCATCATCATCATCATCGGATCATAATCTATATAAATTATTTAATAGGGGGTGAATCAGCAGATGCGGATAGATAAAATTTACGGAGCTTGGACACAATCACATTAACCTAGTCGGAATAAATCAACGCTGAAATTTAAATAGCGCTTTCTCTCAACCGTCCGCTACGGTTCGCTGTCTTGAAGGTTTCAATTTTGTACAGTGCCTTTACTTGTCTATTCATACCTATTGTGCTATTATTGGACCTCCAGTCATTTTGACGCCAACTACATTGTACGTGCATCATCTTATTTTTTTAAAATTGCGAGGCACGTGATTACTTGCTAATTATTATTGAAAAACATTTAGTTAAACTGTCATAAAAATATATATTATAATCGCTGCTAAACTGCTCATCTGTGATTAACTTTTTTCTTCATTCCAGTAAATAAAATTAATAGGTATTCAAAAAGTTAACTATGCTTAATGATGTTCTAGGACAAATGACAATAGTTCATTTAAGATGAGAAATGAAGTTGTAGTTTAAGTAGAACCACACAAAACGGTCCGACGGACCAGCAACTACGAACTTTCCATATTTAAAGTTGTGCTAGCTCATTGAAGTAAAGCCAATTTAAAAATAAATTACAAAATGAAACCTCATCAGTTTTTTTTTATATTAGTGATTTCATTAAATGCAAAAACCATAACCCCCTACAAAACGAGTTTTAAAGATAGTTCAGGACTAATGTAATTTTTTGACGTTTTGGCTATGGACTATTTATATAATATACCTATGGATCTTTAAACCTCGTTTTTTTAATAAGGGGGAAAAAGTTTCATTTTAGGCATATCTTTTTAAATTCGAAAGTGGCACTCCAAATTTTAAATATAGGTACTTATAATTTATACTTAGGGGCTTACTTAATCTTTCTTTTTAATTTGATTTAAAGTTATTAAATATTATTTTATTACTTTCATACTGATATACCAAAATCAAAACATTTAATTATTTTCCATTAAATGTCTAACTAAACAGTTGTTCGAAAGCCAGAGCATGCGAGGGTCGGGTGGTATAACAAACGTTTTATACTGAAATATTAATTGCTCTACATGCTAACTTACCTACTTAACGCTGTCCTTTCATTTGGCTGCTGTTGGATGACCGTTTTCGTATTGTTAGCAAGCAATTAACGACGACGTCTATAGAAAAATGACAGTTCTTACATTTGTATTAATACAATTTTTAATACTTACATCAGAATACTAATTCCCAATTGCAGGAAATGCTCATTGGCTTATTTATCCAATAAACATCGTGCCAGCTTGTGTTATGAAATGAAGCGCTAACTTATTTCACATTTCCTGGTTATAGACAGTAGCAATGAACTAAATTTAATCCAGATATATATTCTTCGGTCTTATGAGGTTTATAACACCAATCTACAATTCTTTACTTAGGTATCTATCTATTTTAACATCGACGATTTCCTTACAAAAGTTCGTATTTAATCTAAGTAGTTAGACAAGTTAGAAGTTACTCAATCGGATTACAATTTATTCATAAAAAGTATGTAAAACGATGATAGCAGCTATCAACAAGAATACTACTTTCACCCTAAAACACGCACATACACGAAAAGGTGGGCATAGTGCTGGCAATCCGCCATCACTCAGCTGTATCGCTATGAAAACCAGGCCCCGTTCAATGCAGGAAACTAATGATAGGTCACATGCAGGTATTCATTATTTCATTAACCGTATTCTGTTTTAAGTTATTATTTTACTGACATACGTGCTTGTATTATAGGTAATCATGCAGGTTTTTTTAAAAGTGTATTTTGTAGATGCCCTTTACCTTCAGGCATAAGTGAATTTTACAGTTTATATTTAATTATAGAATTATTTCATAACATAAAATAAGTAAAAGTGTTTTAGAACCGAAGCTGAGTTATGCAATGTTCGATAGGTATTATAAATCCAAGAGCCGATTGAAACTTATCAGTCATTATGACGGATGAATACCCTCCATAAGAAAGTCGAAACTTTTCCCGAACCCACAGAACCATGGAAGCTTCCCTTTCTTGTTTGTGCTCTGCCAAGTTTGTTTGAATATCAAGAAGTATCAATGATATAGTTAGTCACTGATTTTGAGGTAGTTTACGTTTATCTTTCTTTGTTTAGATAGACTTGTTTACTTTTATAAAGAGGAATGTTTTGTTGTAATATTTTTCAGTGGGTCGTAGGTTATTTGGCATGAAAGTTTCTTACTATGTCGAGCTAAAACAGCTCAGCCCGCGGCAATCTATTCTCGAAACCTTAAAGATCTCTTCATTTCAATGCATCCCTTTGAATTCCTCTGATTCCCCATTTATCTAACATGTACAGAGTCTAATCCTACTGAAAATGTTACCGTGTTTCTGACCATACTTATATATTTTCCATTCAGTCAGGCTACTTCAAATTTGCTGTAAAAAAAAAACAATAAATACTTAATAATAATAATAGGGTATTTTTACAAAAAGAGTTTTATCTTTAAAACTCAAAAGGAGTTATTGTTTTTGAGAAAAGCGGTAAAATTAATGCAAGATTTTATTATTAAAGGTCATAAAATCTATATAACTGTGATGTGATAATGACATTAGAAAAGTTTATGGCGGAATTAATGATAAAACTTTTCGTGGTTTGACAAAATGGACAAAAAGCTTGTAGATATGGCTAACCAATATCTACCTACAGGTATGTAATTTCAGGAAGAGTCTCTAAATCTTCCTCCTGAATTTTACATAAAACTGTAAATTTCAGGCAAATTTAAATGCGCAGGAACGTATTAGACAAAGCTTTTCTTTGTACCGCAACATAATGTGCCGCGAGCGCCAATGCGGCCATCCTATTATGCACGTATCCCTCTGAAAGCTCACATACGTCCGACTTGCCGACAAGTTTGACATGTATTGTAACAATAGAAATATCTTACCGCCTCTTGTGTTGATGTCCAAATGAACACGGCTGCATAATAGACTGTGCAATGTCATCTGAGCTGCGAAAGGAACGGACGGCATGATTGCCTTGTTCTAAAGAATAAATACCTACATGCAATTCAATACTGAAGGATTTGGTTACCTACATGAATGAATACTTCATTCTGGTCTGTGGCCAGTAAGATAATTTTAAATCGCACAATTATCGAAACAAATCAGATTAATTATCCTTATGTACCTACTTATTCAAAATTCCACAATTTTTATTCAAAATTTTGATTCGCCGAACGAAATTTGCTCTACTTTGCTTGTTATATTGAGTTTAGGTATAAAATGCGTAACACAATATTTTCCATTGCTTACAAATTCTCAGTGTTCGCTTCACATTTTTTAAATATTTGATTGGGTTGGGAAAAATGGAAATTCAAAATTTTTTGCTTATTTCAAAAAGTGTGATGTGGAACGTGCTATATTTACTTATTATTTTGACAAACACGTTTGGAAATTATATTATTGTCCGTCAAGCCCCTTTCCTACAGCAGCGGTAGGTAGAGGCTGCTTCTTTCCGCTTGCGACGACAAAATAATACCTACTATCGCCTGACACACCTACGCATATTATTATAAGATTCTTGTCCTGGCCTGTCTTTAGTACCTACCCGCGTGTCCAATTGGGTTTAATTATTTAAATATTTATATCTCGTAATATCACGTTGCTTTGATTTAACCTGAACCTTAGATAAAATTAATAAGTAGGTAATCTACAATATGTAGTACGAGTATACTCTGATTTTAAATTAATGATTGTTGCATTGTATAAAATGTGGAGGAATAAAGCTTCATAAAAGGTATCTTGTCACCCTTTGGCGCATGTTCGCGTAGCATCAGGTGATCCAAGGGCTGGCAGCTTTCTTGCTCAACGAATTTATTATTGCCATCAAAAGGGGTAATGCTGCCAGCCTTTTGGGTACTTTCTATACCGTGGGGAAGCACTCGGTTTCCTTTATAATGTATTGTATTGTTTATCTTTATTTTATTTCGACTTGTACGAGTATGACTGTTGTATATGAGTACGATTTTCTTAGATTTGACTTCAAGTATAGAAAATTTTATCTAAATTTTGCACTCAAGATAGAAAGTAGGCAGGTAGGTACTAAATTATAATTCCTTTGTAAAAAAGTACTTACCTACATAATGAAAGTCGAACGTCGACATTGTTGTAGGTACACCTCGTCTTCCTTACTTTCAGTTCAGTTTGTTACGGTTACATTATAACATAACATTAAGAAGGTCACACGAAATTTCTAACGTAGCTTTTTATTTTTATATAGGTAATTTACGAGCAAATTATGCGGAGTTGGTACTAACTCCTTACTGGTGTTTCTATTTTCTTCATGATTGCCATATACCTACGTTGTAACACGACATAATGCTGAACATATCAACTAACCTATTAGGCATTGACTGTTTATTTCTGATTCTTGTTTAAATAATGATAAGTTCTTACGAGGTAAACTTATATGTCATGTAGGTATTGAATTAAAATTCATTGTAGACTTGTCGGAGCTACAAGGTAGCAGGTACAAGTAATATGGATGATTGCAACAGTACAGTGGCCCTCAATACGGCCGCTTAGTGCGTGTTTTGCATCTTTCTTGACATCTCATGTTGGTATGTTAACTGTATGTTCTGCAACTCTTGGCGCTCTTCACAATATCACGATAATAACCAGTCTGTTCACGTTTATAGTAATAAATTTCTGCCATAAAAAAATATCCGGTTTTTCATAATATTTTACACATTAATTAACTACAAATTCATCTAAGTTTACCAAAAACATTCTTCTTTTGTTTTGAAACATATAAAAACACAGACGAGAAAAAAAAGCTTTAATAAACTTAGCTACGAGTAAAAGCTTATAAAATATACACATAATTACAACTCCTTTGTCTTTAATTTGTTATGCCTTTTGATGACTGACCTTTATTCATCGCAAACTACGTACAAACAAAGAAAAAAGGGGACATATTATTTAAAAATAAAACATCATACAACTCATAGTAGTTAAGTAAAAGTGCATTGAAGCAGAATTATTATTTACGAGTATAATTGTATAATCCACTCTCTTGTTTTAATTCTGAAAATCATGATGCCTAGTTTTGTTACTTATATTTCTTTCTTTTTCGTATTATCTTCTTTTGTTTTCAACAGACATAATTGCAAATATTGATGGGAGTTTTACCCTCGCGTCGCATAGGGGGTTAAAACCATTTGTAATGCAGTTTGATATTGATTCTAACTTGAACGTTAGTCCCTTTATACTGTCATTGCTGAATTTTTTAGTAAATACTTAACTGTTTGCTTTATTCTATCTAAGTGCTAAATGCTACGTTTGTAAATGGAAATTTTGACGAATCTCATTGATTTAAGATAAATTTGGTCAAGAAATAGAGTCGCTTTGTAATGTACTTCTATGATGTATTTATCGATTTTAATACAATCTACAGCATGTAGATGATTCATGCAGGTGGTAATATATGATGAATGCAGTCCTGATTGCTTGAATTACGCAATGTAATGCCTCTGTAACTGAGTCTTCTGTCAAACTCTCTATGCAAATGCGGGAGTCAGTATGCGGGGGCACGTCGCGTCGTCGACACGGCATTGGAACTGTTTTACCTTCGGATTTATAGTAAAACTATTTTGGTATATCGCTCGCTACTGTTTAATGCACATAAATCACTTAAGCTGTTTTTTATAGCGATTGGAAACATCTCAAAATAACTTTTCCCATTCCTATCGATTCGTGTGGCTTAATACAAGTATCTCCCAACTATATAAAATTTACCTGCAATTTTAATATTGAGTAAATCGTGAGCTTTGACAACTAAGATTTCAACCGGTAGGTAATGTGCGTGACTTGAAAGGGGGTTAAATCAATTGTTTAACCGCGCTATTTCTTGACCAAGAATAATAAAAATAAGAAAAATAAGAAGAAATATTTCAAGCGTTTTGACTTTTCATAATTTAACAACTTGTTCATAAAGTTTCGTTGAAAAAATATTTCGCTGATATTGGACCTTCTATAAAATGTGTTGGTAAACAAACATGGAAATAAGTTATTTTATTAAAAAATAAATCATTTAAGGACTTATATGTACAGACAAATACCTACTTAAGTACGTAGGTAATCTTTATTGTAGGTTAATGACTGGCACTTCTAAGCTTGCACATGGCATTGTCTTGCTGGGATTTTAACTATAATGACGACAACGACGTTATACAAAATTCTAGGTAAAAAGCCCCACATAAGTATATTTATTTTGGTACCACAACAATAAAGTAAAAACAATACTGTCGATACACACTTATGTTTAATTGAAATATGAAAAAAATTGGTACCTTTTAATAATCTTTCTTCTTACAGCAATATAAATTTAGATCTTTATACGAACTGGACTAGCATTTAACAAGTTCAATAACGATTAATGTTCACAGCCACTGTCAACGTTACACTTTAAAAATTAAAAAATATCTAGTACATTTTTAAAGCGCTACGGGAAGCTCATTGCAGCGTTCAAAGTGCTTTTTCTATATTTTCCCACGTTTTTTAAGTAAAGTTGAAAATGTAGGTGCCTCTTCTTTTAAAAAGAAAATCACTATGAACTTTATAACGGAAAGGGTGTAGTGTATTGATGTTGCACCTGAAAATAGTGGGAACTTGTTGAAGCCGAGGGCAAAGACACGCTAAAAGCTACCCGAGTCTAAAATACGTAGCTCGTGACGGTTATCCTATCGTTTCTTTTAAACCAAGAGGTTTAGTAGCTTCGTTTGTTTTTTGTAGGTAGTTAAATTACTTTTAATACTTAGGTACATTTTCCTAAGAAATGCAATATAAAGAAATAAACATTTGATTTAGTACTTCTTACTTTATGATTGAAGTAATATTGTACAACCCACCCACCCCCTCAGGTCTTGAATATGTACTTTAGTGCACATGATTTTATTAGAAGCTTTCTCTCTACGTTGATTTTATTTCCTTTAAGGCTACAAGAAAAATACTACCATATTTATAGGGGAAGCTTATGTAATCAATTTCTTTTATAAAAAAATACTTTAATAGAATAGAAATATAGTCTTTAGTTTAGTAATTCCATGTCACCTGCACGAAAATAAGTATTATTTAAAAAAGGAAATGAGTAAGAAATATAAAATAAATAGGTACATAGGTACCGAATGTTTTAAAAAATGTGTAAATGTGCATTCAAACAATTTAAAAATAAATTCTGTCACTAACGGGAATCAAACTAGCAATAATTTGAAAACAATAGCCTGTTTTTTCATCGCTTCGAACGATGAGGTCAATAATTAAAATGTCTAACAGAGTAAAATTCTATTTAATTATATTGTAACCCGAATTATTAGTATTTCAGCTCTGAACTCGTTAACAATTATATTTTTTAGACCGCACACGTGTTCGGTCGTGGCATAATTTCGAAAACTTTAAAAGATATTTTTATTTATTTCCTTTTAATCGGCGTTACGAAGCAATATTTATCCTTCTATGCGGCTCGTTATTGCTGCGTGGCAAGCGGGCATCGATGCGATATAGCGATTATTGGTACCTAATGATGAATTTCCTCGATGACTTTGCATTATTTATCAGTGAAAGCCAATAGCTTCTCCGGTTTATTTTATCGGACATCATGAAAGCTCCTTCATCAGTATTAGGCGCTGCTGAGTACGAACGACGATAGCAGCACCATATTGTTAATCTGATTATTAGTTTTCCATTTTATGCATTAAAAGTGTTAATTAAATCATGGAACCAGCTCATGCTGAATATTTAAGAGACATAATTCATTAATTATCAACGTATATACGAAACACATATTCAAATATTGTAAAATTTTGTTTATTAACGTACAACGTATACAACGCTGTTTAAAATAATCCTTTTCCAGCACGTTTCTCCGTAGTACCTAAGTAGAGGTGTATTTTGACGCAGACTTTGCATTTACAATGTTGTTGGAAATTAAGGATTATGTCTGCTCGCTGCAGGCTCCATCATTTTCTACATTCTAAAGTTAAAAAGCCACCTTATATACATTATACGTAGTATAGTGGCAGAGTAGCAGCTGTTTATTTTATTTAACTTCTCGTACGTTAACGTTGACTAGATGTTTGAGTTGGACTTGCTCAGTTAATTGTATTTATTTTTATAGGATTGCTTTCTTTTATTACGCAGTTAACATAAATATACTTTACTGTATTTTAAATTAAGAACTTTGCTTTTGTGTGTTCCTATTAAATCTGGAATATGATCTGGAATATGATATAGATTAAATAGATTAAATCTGGAATATGATATAGGATCGTTCAAATGGCTGCCGCTGGTTGATGACCAAACGGACATTTCCATCACTTAAATCTTAAACGATATTTATTCCTTGCTTTTTCCACACTCCACTATTTCATTAAATATACACATCATAGATACGCGGAAATGTACTTAGATGTAGGTACTAAATATTTACTATAGTAGAAAGGGGAGAAAGTGAACCAGGAAAGTAAGCAAAGCCAGGAAAATAGAATAATCAATATTATTACAAAGAATACTACTTTTAGGTAATAAGAAGAATAAACCGAAACAGGCGTTTATTGATTTCTTTTAAATCAAGCGAGGGTGATTTTAAAAGAAGCAAGAATACGTTGACTGTTATATATAAATAAATTATCCGGTCTATTGTCAATATTAATTTGCCATTCAGGATATTGAAACATAAGACTTTGCACGTAAAAAAACATAATTCTCTTGATAAAGCATTAGTAAACTTCATATTATCTAAAAATAGCATTATTAAATTTGCTTTTAAAATGTTTTATGTAAAGTGAAGTTTTAATTGAAAAGTAAATAGAAGTAATAAATTGGCGACTGGTTGACTGGCGACGAACCTTGGCGCTCTGGGGCTCTGGGTAGGAAGGGTGAAGCGCACCACGCTTTATCTTTATCGGCGAGACGTCCGTGACATTTACACGCCCTCAGACCAAGCTATACACTGTCGCATCAAATATCATCTTATTACCTAACCTCTATATAGTAAATATACATTATACCTACCTTGCAGAAAAAGCTTCATCTCAAATCAATTTTATTATTAAGGGTTAGTATTTTGTAAATAAATTATAAGTACAAATGATTAATATTTTTATTGTACTTTGTTTCAGAAGGCAAAATGGGCTGTTTTGTCAGCAAGGATAAACTCACAAAAGAGGACATGGAGTTCCTCAAAACCAACACATCCTATGATGAGACCACCATCAAAGAATGGTACAAAGGATTTAAGGTAAGTTTTGATGCAAAATTTAAAGTACCTAATTAAAAAATAACAATCTAGGTACCCAAAAGCTTTCTAAGAAATTATATAGATAGGTACTTTTGGTAGCGATTATTTTAAATTAGGTTCCTCTTGTGAAGCATGTTTTGTCTCGTGTTTTCAGCAAGACTGCCCTAACGGCAGACTCACGCCTGCCAAGTTCGTCGACATGTACAAGATGTTTTTCCCTTCTGGCAACGCCGTCGAATTCTGCGATCACGTATTTCGCACTTTCGATATGGACAAGAACGGCTACATAGATTTTAAGGTAACCCACGAACCTAAAATATAAGGTACTTTAAACTAAACATTGCTCACAGCGAATGCATCTTTCAACGTTTTTCATTAACTTTTCTGCAAAAGCGAATTGTTTGATTTAATATTCTGTTCCTGACTAGCGAGTTTCTAGTTTAAGGCTTGTAATTAAGGGTGTTGTGTTTATTTTTAAGCGTCTGCCGGCATTGTAAGGTCTACACAAGCTGGGCTGTCGTACACCAAGCCTGTCATATTGTTACAGGAGTTTCTGCAAGCGATCCACGTGACATCTAGTGGTACTCCTGAAGAGAAACTAAAGTGGGCATTCCGCATGTACGATGTCGACGGGAATGGCGTCATAGATATCCAGGAGATGACGAAAATAGTTCAGGTAATTGGATCTCTGCGAATAGTTTTCATCTTTATTTCTACTTACTTGAGTAAATTTTATTGTTGTTCTACTACCTAAACTCAATTTGACGTGACAAACGACTGTTTCCAGGCAATCTATGATATGCTCGGGGCGTGCTCGAGTAATCGACCAGCGGATTCGGCGGAAGAACGCGCGAAGAATATATTCGCCAAGATGGACGAAAACAACGACGGGCAGCTGACACAGGACGAGTTTCTTAAAGGGTGTTTGCAAGACGAGGAGCTGTCTAAGATGCTCGCGCCCTAAGCTGCGCTCGTGCTGCACTAGCCCACGGCTCAGCCACACCCACCCCTCACTGTATACCTCACGATAACCCGACGGCGTCGTCTTGTCCACACGACAGTATCTTAAAATAACGATTTGATAAACGACCATAGGGTTGACGAGATTCATCTCGTTTTAACCTACGCTACACGCGGTTGCGGTTTGCTATTTTAAATTGCATTTGTAAATAAATACATTTCAGGGAAAACGAGCTACTTTTAAACCGGATTTTTATAAAAATTGTCTTTTGGAATTAACAATGTTTCTGAGTACTTTAACCGATGAAAATTTGGAGAATTTTGTACTTTATCAGCGATCAAACAATTTTTAAAGTATCACGTACTTACGTAAGAATAGGTATTTTATCTTTGATATGTGATGTGGGATTCGAAGTCGTTAATTGCATTGGATTAGAAATAAGATTATATTGCTGTCGTGTAGACATGGCATCGGTTCTTGTTTAAATTGGTCCCATGATCTGTTTAGTGTATGCGCTCCTCTAGCACATACGTACCCTCTCCCAGCGCAGCCTGCATAGTACACATTTTGGCATGCCTCGCGTCAACCCAACACGCCCGCAGTTGCGCCCCTATTGGTATAACATGCATGTTGTAACATGTTGTAAAGAGTTGCTCGTAGCGTTATCTGATTGTTCCATCCTGCTAATCAATAATGGCATCGACGTGACATTTAATGCATGTGTGCTGTACATATGTTGGCTGTGCTTTTTCAAATTCCTTCCTATCTGGGTTTTTTGTCGATTTATATAGAAAATATTAAATCATAATGTTAGGAGATTATTGATGTAACGAACTAGACGTCAATGAATTTTGGAAATATTAAAATGTCCATTCCTATTGATAAATATTAAGATGATAATATGTATTATGTCAAATTTTAAATATCTCTATCGCTGTCGGATTGTCCACTTCGCTAATTAAGTAAGTACTTTCGTACTTAACCCAAACTAATCACTTTTTAGATGGTGTATAACTTGTCCCTAGGATACTCGATCTACCTGCATCCCTTTTCTACCTGTCCAATGGACTTCACCGCTGCACACTATGAACTAATGTCAATCTTACATTCTTACTATTAAGAGAAAACAATTAGCGTAGTAATTGATGAGCAGGGGTGATCAGTTTGCGTGAGAGTGCGGTCGTACCGGCAACCTGATCTCTCTTCTTTACAAGTCCAATTATAACTCACTTTACCTTTTACATAAATAACAAATTCTACTTTTTCACTTACTTTCTTCTTTGATTTGGTGTTACTTTTGGTTGATTTTTTTAACTAATGAACATTATTCTATTCGTACGCAGGGATCTTTATTAAATCACTATGTCCTTGGCTATCTTTTGAATCGATGTTCCTGTAAAAGCTTTTCCTATCTATAGCAATAAAAGTATTAATGATGTATTGTTATCGCTATAAACTTTCACATTATTTTACACTACTGTGCCTTCTAGTTCTCTGTGTAAATAGTTTACTGAGCATCGTTTCACGTATCATTTTTGTATGTTACTTGGAGACAGCCTTGATAAGCTAATTCGCGCCTAATTTTGTAGTTCACACCAAGCGTAATGCCAAAACTTAAGCACCAATTTAATATCGTTATATGTATTAGGATCAAAGTGTAGTCTGCCCTAGTCCTACAACGTCGTTTAGGAAATACATTTCTTAGCTTCTAGTAAGGTGATCGTCGTATAACTTTCTGTGCGCCAATCTTGTAATGGCCATAAATTTATTCTCTTCTAAAGGGTCGCGGAGCTTTTTGTTTCGTAGTAGGTAAATTAGTTATAAGCAACATTACTATTTAAGGTACATGTGTTGAATTTTGTTTTCAGTGCAACAGTATTTATTTCCAAAGCCTTTACAGGGTATACGCACAAGCTGAATTCAAAGCACAAATTGTTTCACTTTTTATTAATTTTGTTGAATTTTATGCAGTTGTCTAAATTGTATTTTGTTAATTAGACACTGAAAACTGTTGTTATAGCGGGGTCAATGACTGTCCTCGCGGGCGCATGCAGTCATGCGATGCCTATTTTGTGGAAACCTGTGTCCTAATGGAAGCCATCGACCCTCTACTATTGCAGTGTTTGGAATGCTGTGTTATTATTTCGTTATGAATAAATTACATTCCAAGTAATTTCAATTCAGTATTCTATAGTTACTTATTTAGTATAAATGGTATATATCGTTGTTTGATTAACATTATTTGTATTATGTATGAGTAAGTAATATTAAGTATCCATTTCTTTTCAGTTTTTGGAAAATACTCAACACTCTAATTTTAATTTTATTTTTAAAAAATCTCTTAAGTTAAAACCTCTGGATATTGTTATACGGTTTATTATGCTAAATATAGCGTCATGTCATTGTTTTTCATATTTAAAACTTCAGCTTAAACAAATTTGGAGAGCAAATAAATAATTGACTGAGTTGTATAAAGATATACATTTCTGGACATTATAAGTTATTTTCCACGATCGTGTACGACTGATTTTATAT
The DNA here is from genome assembly GCA_947563765.1 of Anarsia innoxiella. Lineage (NCBI taxonomy): Eukaryota > Metazoa > Arthropoda > Insecta > Lepidoptera > Gelechiidae > Anarsia > Anarsia innoxiella. The sequence continues at coordinate 9,248,924 of OX387390.1, forward strand.
GAGTAGGAAAGAGGGATCAATAATACTCATATTTTACCTGAAGGTTGCTCTCTCAGACAGGGTGTTGTGTGACATATCACAATTGGAATAGATAAAAACATTTTAAGGCGGGCGTTGGAATTAACAGAACAATTTCTATTTTACTGAATTATGTTAGTCATTCAAAATGCACGTTGTCGTTGAGACATTAAATTATGTATATAAATTAATGTTTGCATTGAAAGAAACAAAACATATCTCATAAATTGAGGTTTCGGGCATATATTTGTTTTATTTTGTTATAGTTATGAGTTGTTGCGCGACCCAGGCCTACGTGTCAGTCAGCCCCTAATGTACTTTGAAACAGCTACTTAGTGGTCATAGTATTTAGCTCTATGCATGTTTAAAAATCTCCCTTCAAAAATCTATCTCAAACAATAAAATTCTTCTACCTTCCAAATGGAGCACTTTTTCTGCATCACGTTGTTTGAGAGCAATATATAAGTATTTTAAAATATAATCGAATTCTGGACTCTGTAGGTAATATATTTTCAATATTGGTGTATAACTTCTTCATACGTGCTTATACATTTCTCTGTCATATACTGAAATTGTCTTTTCTACATCAATTTGTAAGATACTACTTATTTAAATTGGTGTTATTTTACGGAGTAGTATTTTTCTTATTTATTTATGTCACGTCACGTTATTCGCTTGTCGCTGATGTGTCCTGATGTATTTGATTATATAATTCGAAAGCAAAACAAATAATTAAGGGTGGTACGATGTTATGTTATTTATTTTATGTCATTATTTGAAAAATAATCCAAAATGTATTATGAAATAACCATATTGAGAACGTAGATTAATACATCAAAACTATGTTTTTAACATCTTAATACTTGGTTTAACATTTACGTAGTTTTAGAAGTCGGATGATTCGATATAAAATAAAAGAGTCGTAAAATATAAATAAATTGGAATGTATTTTCAGTTTCTCTGATTAAAATATTTAGATATATTAAATGTGTTTCGAATATGACAGCTCGAATCATGTTTCTTCCTTAAATTATTTGATATGTTTATATCAGCAATCAATTAAGTAAACATTAAGTTAAAGTAAAGCAAATAATATTACAACAAATCAAATGTCAATAAAAATCGACGTAATTCTACTACTTAGTACAAGTTATAGCAATACTTTGGATGTTGTGTCACTAGCTAATTACGCGCTAAGCTCACACATTTTAAAATAAAATGTCAGATCCCTCTGGACCACAAATGTTTTACAATTATATATTTCTGTATTAGTACCCCCTATTTGTTTGTTTAGTTTATTGTATTAAGTTATCGTAGGTATCACACATAATAACCAAAGCTAGATCTCTGTCGAGTATCTTCTGTCTTGATAAAACTTCTCACTGCTGTATACTTCAAAATTTCCAAGTCTGAGTAAAGATTTTGTAAAAGTATTTGTAATGCATATTTAAGGCATTCATTATTTACCGAATGAAATTAAATCTCGCGGTAGTTTTACAGGTCATTACTAGTATAATAAGTAGGCACATGTAATAGATGGAAGTAACCACAATGTCCCCGTATCGTCTCTGTTGTAATTCTAAGAATACCATATTTTTAAAGGTTCACATTTTGCCTATTCATGTATAATATACAAATTATAAAACAAAATAGTTCATACTTTGTCTCATTATTTTTTATCAATTTATAAACAAGTTTGAGTTTTTATTTAGATACGTTTGATTTGGTTTTGGTTACTTTTTTTCACAAATCAATGTAACCGTGGAGTTATTCAAGTTTTTGGTCAACATCAAGTTACGTATCAAATTTTTACTCAAGTGTTGTTATTTACATCATTCAGTGGTAGTTGGCCAGAGCTATAATTTTTGTATATTTTTTTGTTTTAGGGCACAAGATTTTACTAATTAAAAGGGCCGGTTGTGTAACATATTTAAACGTCCTGTACACAAATTAAGGAAATAAAAATGGGTAAACAAAACAGCAAACTAAAACCAGAAGTCTTAGAAGATCTGAAACAAAACACTGAATTCTCAGGTAATGAACCTATATCTACCTACCTATTTGTAATTTGTTACTGAATATAATAAAATACACGAATATTAACAAAATTATATTTTTAAATTTTAGACGCTGAAATACAAGAATGGTACAAAGGGTTTTTAAAGGATTGTCCAAGTGGTCATCTGTCCGTAGAAGAATTTAAGAAAATTTACGGAAACTTCTTCCCTTATGGAGACGCGAGCAAGGTTAGTGCAATCACCATTAATCTACAACTTATCTAGTTCATGCTTTTAGCTTTAATTTCAAAATAAAATATTCTAGCTGCTTGTTACATTGCCACAACTAAAATTTCGTCTAATCGAATTGGTCATAGCGGTATTATTTAAATAGATACACATATATTGACGCAAAGACTAATCAAAAAATAAACTTGTTGTTGCTTTCAGTTTGCAGAGCATGTGTTCCGTACATTCGACGCAAATGGTGATGGCACTATCGATTTCCGGGAGTTCTTGTGTGCTCTCAGCGTGACGTCACGCGGGAAACTGGAGCAGAAGCTGAAGTGGGCCTTCTCAATGTACGACTTAGATGGCAACGGGTACATATCCCGACAAGAAATGCTTGAAATTGTTACGGTAAGTGCCCAGTAGCTTCAAATTTCGCGAACATACTCTGTTCTATACGCAGGTTCGACTTTTGTATACCGATTTGATATGAATAATTATATTTTTTTTCATATCCGTAGGCCATTTACAAGATGGTGGGTTCTGTAATGAAGATGCCCGAGGACGAGTCGACTCCCGAGAAGAGGACTGATAAAATATTCCGACAGATGGACAGAAACAAGGATGGGAAACTTTCACTAGAGGAGTTCATAGAGGGCGCCAAAAGCGATCCGTCTATAGTACGGCTGCTCCAATGCGATCCACAGTCGCAGTGATAGCATACTTATTAACGTGAAACACTGGGCCACGCGCTCTATCTGCTTTATCGACACGATTATATACCTATGTAAAATAAGATATACCCTGCTTTTAAGAGCTAGTGCGCGGCGTTTACCGTTTATGCACATGGATTGATTCGTCTATAATTGTCCTGTTGCTTGGATGTCACACTTCAATGCAATTTAGTTACAGCTTACTGTAGTGCCCCCTAGTGAAAATATTTTCTACTTTTAGTAGCTTTTTTATTAGTTTATGAGTTTTTTTTTTCATATCTACAACAGGTAAAGGTGCTATGCTTGAGCTGTGGCCATTAATTAGTTAAATTTAATAAAGTTCTAACCAAATTTAGATAGGTACTACATTAGTAATACGAATTCATAATAGTTTGATCAAGCTAGAAAGTTGACACCCAGACATCAGGACATAATACTTAATGTTAATTCATTATTGTACCTATAGCGTGTTATCCCACAATAATATTTACGTAGTTAAGTTGAAATCCTCTTTCCAACTAAGAATTAATTAATATTTCGTGGTTTCACATTTTTCAGCAAATTCGAATGTAAGGAATTGAATAACATAAGTCTGGCTTACTTGTGTTATTTAATTTCTTACATAACTTTTAAAATTTGTTGGATGTTTGATCGATTGCGGTAATTTTATTCGTAACTATATAGTATATAGTGTCTTTCTATTTATGATCGTCATTTAACAAATCTGATTATTGTGAATTAAGTCTAGTCAGCTGAAAGCACCTCATCACACAACATTTTACTGCATTAGCAGCGCTATGTTTTAAAATTGTGTTTAAGCGTAAAAAATCACAAGGAACGTTATAATTAATAGCGAAAAAGAATCTAAACACAATGTCGCGGCTTTTTTCAATGTTTTAAAATCGTAACATTGTGTTGTTACTGACTATTCGTCAATTAGACAAAGACAAAGCTTTCGGGGAGAAGATCGTGTTATATAGTGCTTTCAGTAAGAAATGCCTGGTCTTGGCTGAGAACTTTCTCACAATTTCGATCGGTACGACACGGTGGTGCCTTCTTCCAACATAATATTAGCTGTCAATTTTTTATGCGTCGTTATCATTATGCCGTTTAAATCCATAATGTGTTGCCGTCAAGGAGAGCGGTAGTAGGTACAGGACCTTTAACACAAAATTGTGAATCTCAAACAACAGCAACGGGACCCATTTCGTAGATTTCTGTGCTACGAAGTAGGATTGCGTTATCCCGAAATCAAAACTGCGTACCAGACTGATAATAATTGCAGTGTTTCGGCGAAACCAAAACGCAGCAAGAAATAAATACCTCCGTGAAAAATACAAAAGACTAAAAAAATATGTTTAGGTTGTACCTATTGAGATTTTAAATTTCCAGTACACGGGTTGGCACCGATGTTAAAACCAGTAAAATTCCAGAGGTACGTAATTCAACCGCGGGGCGTCGCTAATAGCGCGGTTTGTGTAAGCGTTTATATTATGGTTGGTTCTTCGTAGGTACTGAATTTGTTTAAAACATTAGGAACTGATTTAGTAAAGGTGTAATAACACTGCGGTAATACAATAATTTTCACGGGTAGTTTATTGCCACTAAATATTATTTTATTAGATAAAAATCACGAGTAAATTGAAATTATGCAGGCCAAGTTATTCACTTGACTGGTACGTACAAATAAGCCAGTCGGCGTTCGTCTGACGGCGCCACCGTTTACCCTGTTCACAAGCACTCTACTGCATTGCGTAAAGCTACTACAGTCCGCCGCTGGAGGGCACCAGTGTTTCTAGATTTAACATCCCGTTGACTTGTTTCTCGGATTTCCAGTATCTACCCAGTAAATGATTATGATGCTAGTTTGCTGGTATGGCTAATTCAAACACCACCAAGTACTCCAGTCATTATAGACATTCGAAATCGAAAATTTAACAATAATTCCAAAAGTTTTCAAACTTCGGTCAAGTGAATGGTACATTGGGACGACAATAAATCTCATTTTGCAACCTTGTCCGCAGTCCGGAACATTGTTAAAATTGCAATTAAATAAATTTTTGCTCTATGGTCGTGAAAAAAATTCCAAAAGTTCTGCAAACTTGGGGAAGTTTTCGATATAATATTTCATATCACGTATTAATTTTGCAAACAATTTAAGTGTACGGAACATTTTTTGTTATTAAAAATTAATGCTTTTCTTTATTAAACTGAAGGAAAACGTTCCAAAAGTTCTGCAAACTTGACACATATATCGGAAAAATATACCGAACGGTTGTATAAATTTGCAACCTTTTTCGTTGACCGGAACATGTTTATTTATAATTCTTTTTAATTCGTGGTCATTTTTTCGAGTAAGCTGGTCTCGGAATAATTACAAAAGTTTTGAAACTTGGTTGCAAACTTCGAAAACATCTATTCTGATGAATTTTATAGTTTGTTTTAATACCATTCCCGACCTTACATCAAAATTTGAAAACTTTTGGAATTATTATGAATTAATTGTCTTGACTGACTGGACTAAAGTGAGTGCAGCGTTAAACTGAGACCATTCTTGATTTATGGGAGAAGCTGGGACTGCTTTCGGATAACTTTAAACCGAGTGTCGCACGATACCGCAGGACTGGTGTCAATTAAACGATGCGCCTATTAATACCTATATCGTCCATGATCTACACTTAAAGCTTCAATCTTTTTTGTTTATGCACTCTTAATTACGTACCTAGTTCTACTAAGACCACATGACAAAGCAAATGCTAACATTAAAAAGACGGCAATGCTTTTGCACAATATTTACCAATGTACGCAACAAGCGATGCAGACTAATATAATTTATACAATTAATTTATTTGTATTTATACGAAAAATATTTATGCTGAAGTTTTCGCTTAGCAGATATAAGTAAGAATTAGTTTAAAAAACATGAAAAAGATAAAAAAAGCATCTTAATATAGACCTGAGTTAGCCTAAGTATTATTATATTGGGTTAACTTGTTATTATAATTATAATCGACGTGATTATTTTCATGTTGTTAGTGTAACTTTAACAGTAGTTGAAATTATATGGTCTTAAACAAAGTTATGGTTTGACAAATCGGTATTGGGCAGTCGTGTGTGGACCACATAAATCGATACGATAATTTCTGGCCCAAGTGTATCGGCCCTTGCAAATAAGAAGACAGTACATGAAAGCGGCAACGTTTGTCGTGCTATGATTCTTAAAGAATCTTCTATTAGGTAAGTAAGAGTATATTAATTACATGTACAAATATTTAAAAATGTGTACCTGCCGTTAACACCCACCCAGTGTGGTCTCCGCGTAGCCCTAAGCCTTTCGCTTACGATAGTTACACTTTGACTGAACTAATTTCTTAGTTATTTTACGCGGTGTTGAGATACATTGTTTTGGTAGTTATCATTCGTAAGATTTTATTGTTTAAGTAACGTAGACGTCTTGTCGAAGAGATTTCTTTTAGAGAAGATTACTTTTAGACATACTAATCCAAGTGATCAGTTTTGAGTCTCGTTACAATGAATTTCATGATTGAATTCTTTTTACAAGTATTTTTCAATTGGATCTGAACTTTTATTGTTAGGGTTTTAAATAGTAGACTTACTTACACCGGTGAAGTAAGTTCCCGATGTTTCTATGAAAAGAAAACGTTGTAAGTATTTATTTTAGGGTTCCCAATTATAAAGAAACTAAAACTACTTACAGTTTTTCTGGTGCTTGTTCCTTACAAGCTTAGGTTCTTCTTTCGCATTTTTTTTCAGTTCAATTCAAGTAGGTACTTATTGTTAAATTATCCAGCAATTTAAAAATAATAAATATTTTGTTCCCAGTTTAGTGGCGTACCACGCATTATAACTTACCTAATACTTCTTCATCCTTGTACAAAACAAGCCCAAAATATTGCTACGACATCCTTATACAATTTCTAGTAAGATTTTTAGAAATCTATTAATTTTAGTGGATTGAATGCGAGTTCATTCTAGTATATCAGTAGTAATAAAGCCAACTTGTGTCTTGTACTAAATATCTTTGCACATCACAAGTCATGACTAAAGGGTGGTTAGGGATTGTATCTCATCCTTCTTTGTTATATTTTAATTTATTTCACAAAGTTTTTTACAATACGCATGGTTTTTAGAAGGTAGTTAATTTTATTGTCAATTTAATGTATTCATTTTGCAAAGATAATAAATAGTTTTCTGTTTAAATTAGGTTCTTACCTACATAGTAACAGCACAAGTTAGTTTTTTTTTCAATTTTCGCACAATTTATGGACGATTCGTCTAACCTATGAAATGATCTAAGTCCCAATGAAACCAACAGATAAACAAACAGTCGGTCAGTGTTAAAGCAATAAAGTGGTATTTTTTATAGCGAAGTGTCAAGCATAATTATGATACCTAAGTACTTTAATATTTTTGCCCTGGTTTGAGTGTCATTTGATGAAAAGTACAAATTCAACGATATCTCTTTAAATAACCTTATGGGTAATAATTTAATTAAGAAATGCTCGAAGACCTAACAGACCTATTCAAGCACTTGAAAAAGAGTAAAGTATGATATGAGTATGAACAGAAGAGTCCATAATTTTTTCGCCGCAACTCTATTTCAAAATTATGAAAAACACAAAACTTATTTATAACTTAGAATAGGATCCGACTAGTCTAACAATAAATAATGTTATAAAGTACCAAACAATAGGAATACTTTCATTTCTAAACGAAGAAAATATTAATTGTACCTATTTAAAAACATCGAAGTTGTTGACAGGTGATTACAAGAATATTATGTAAAAGCTGTTTGTTATCATTGGATTACTTATTTTACAATTATGTTACCAAATAGTTCATAACTATATCCTGTGTTGACCGATTCCTGACCAACTTCTTATTCCAAACACTTGGCATACGAGGCGCGAGGCGTGACAAGACCAAAATATAAAATCAGCCTTTAATTCGAAATTTCATGAATTGGCACCAAGTTATAAAAAAACCTTAGTGCCCCACGGCACTACATAGCAGGCGTGTCAATATTAAATGCTATCTATGCCACTCCTGGCGTGACATATCCAGTTCGTTCGTGGCTTCTCATGAAATTTCGGATTTTAGTGCTAGGTCATGAGTCGGTTAATTAATAGCTTACTTTCTCACCCTTTAGGTAAAGTGATTGAATTCAGGTGGAGCCGTATTCTTGATATTGACAATGATCGGTCATTCATTAGCATCACAATTGTTCTTCCTCAATTTCTTGCTAAATTTTTAATAAGTCTCCTCTAGATGTTGTGTTTAAGTGTTTTAAACGCTTTTTAGATGTTAACTAATTTATCATAAATACACCGCCTCGTAGGACTCTGCAATAAATACGTCTAAATTTCTCTTAATATTTTAAAGAGAACAATATTTTTCATATGTAATTTTTGATCATGTATATTGTTAGATGTTTTTAAGATTATATTGATGTGGGTTGTTTATTGTATGGAATTACTTAACGTAGTTTTCCTTAACGTAGTATCATTTACATCGATGTGCAATTGTTCAAAATGTTCACTGAAGACGGTCCGAATGGGAAGTCAAGTTTGTCATGTCTAAGTAAAGGCGCGAGGCAGACATGATTATTTTTATGAACTAAATAGAAAGCGCATGTCTGTGGTAGGACTAGGACGAAGGCTAGAGAGGTTTATGTTTAAAAACACTCCGATGGAGATCATAGTGATCGGCTGCCTAGTGCGGGGTGCGCGAGCGCACGCTGCATTGGCGCTGCACCCGACCGCACGGAATGGCAACGTCGCCCGCCCCAAGCCTAAGTGCTTCCAGGATATAATCCTATCAAACCAAAAGCAATCGACTTTTTCCTCTTTCACGGCTAATTCTTATGTTTAATTTATTGAAATTAAAACTGTCATGTACTGTGTAATAAATATACAAATTTTATATTATTGATAATGCAATAATTAAAGTGTACCTAAGCTTATCTTAAAGTGGTGTTGATTTAGATAGCTGAGTTTTGATTAGAATATAATTGTAGATATTAGGTAATTCAGTTTGCAGATATTGTAAATGCCCCGTGTTCTAGCAATCGTCGCTGGTTAAATCGGTAACTGCAAAATGATTTCTTTACAGTCTTCCAATATTTTAAGCAGTAGACGACTTTACTACGAAATTAATATTGGCCTTCAATTTAGTTGAATTAAAATATAGCCGTTAAAATTAACAGAAATAACGATTTAGCTGCACCGTAACTAATTGCTAGCATAACATGGGTGCTAATTTTTGCAAAAATGATTTTGAATGCTTTAGAATTTACTCAGAAGTTACAATGACGGCACAAGACGGCAACTTGCCTTTTGTATCTAATATAATAAATATACTATCTATTTACTATTACGATACAAATTTATAGATTTCTTCTAACACTTAGTCATTTAACACTCTATTCACTTCTTATGCTTTAAATGCCGTTCCCCTTAAGTTATAATCTTCACTATTTATGAATAAATTAATAATGTTCACTTGATAAAATCTATGGTGCATAAAATGTCCTATGAGATTAAAGGATTGTTAGATAATAAAGTATCTATTACTACTAGTACTACTTTCTTTCATAAGTAATTATTACTAATACCTTATGTGTTTAGTATACTTGTATGTATAAAGTATTATTTGACCGTACCTTAGTATATAATCTATAAACTCAGGGTGCTATTAAGTCGCGTGCTCGGAGTTTGAGTAGGTATCGGTAGTATCGTGGTGTAGAGACTGGCAGCGGCCGCCGGCCGGGGCCCCGGCTCCAGATTCTACCACCTTAGGCGTGGTATTCGCTTGCGCTAAAGTTTGGGACGAACCTAACGACTAAGTACCATTTCAATACGCGAACAATATTCATTTAACATGTCTTTAAATAAGTAAGTAGCATTCACCTACTATTTTGAAGCGAAAAATAAAATAATCACAATCCTTTTCTTTTTATAGCTATTTAATGAAACCTTTAAGTGGTTACCTATTTATTATCAAAGGGTATGCAGATCTTGTACGCTTTACCTAAAGCAGTGGTTCGAAAGCCCCATAACTTTGCGCGCCTTCACCATTATTATTCTATCAAGGACCAAAATTGTGGAAAATTTAGTCCTAGGACCTATGACAAAGTAAGGACTTACGTATCGTGTATTCGATAGGTAATAGGTATGTTCATATTCATCTACTGAATGTTGTGTCTTACATATCATATCGCTTATCATGACATGTTTTCAGTGTTACGTGGTCATTTTAAATTTTCCGTGCCACAAGTTTTCAATGATCTGTATCCACGTGAAGTATTTAATTCCACGTAATAGCACCCTGCTTTAAAGTATATTATAACATGACGATCTTATGATACTTTTTAAATAAAATATTAGAGGTTCGGCTCAAAAATATAAATACCTATGCATTTTGTCTTGACATTAATTGTTCTGTGTAGTCAATTTGTGATTCCTAACATCGATTACTTTTAAAATTGACCTTCTATAGATTAAAATTATTATATCTACTTATTAAATCTTTCTTCTCTCATCCGTTGTTTTATTGTGTAGATTTAAATAGATTGTTATTTAGTAGGTAGTTATTATTTATGCTTGTCTAGATATTTATGTAAAAGTATTTGATCAAAATCAAAGTAAAGAAATATCTTCGTATAAAACACTTTATAACTACGAGTACAATAATTCGGTTTGAAGACCAAGTATTAAAAGTATAGGAAAAAGAATGGTCCACAAAAGGTAAATGAGTGAGAGTTGCCACACGGGACCACTCACTCGAGGCACCACGTGGGCCTTTCTTTACTTACTTAACTCGTCTTTTTTGGTACTATTTTTGAAGAAAAGTTCGTCCGGTAGGAATAAAAAGCAAAACAGTGTGGCTTAAATTTAAATAGTTTACATTGTAAATAAATTGAATCAAAATAAGAAATAATGAATTAAGTAATAAGATAATTTAGAAGATTTGACAATTGTTTCCTGCGGAATAAATCGGTGGTTACGACCTTAGATTAATAATATTAAAAATCTTTGGTTACGACCACCGAGTAATGTCAACAAGTCAAGTGTCACCAAGTAATGTATATTTTTTTATGTAACATAATTTTATACTGAACTGGAATTTCAAACGATATCAATTGTATTAATTTATTTGCGCTACAAGATTTATAATACAAAACATAAAATTGTACTTTTCACGTACTTTAAAAATAAGTTCAAATTTTGCTGTAAGAAGTAAAGCTGGAATTATGATACATTTGAAATGACTGTGACGAAAGAACAAACTTTGCATGCGAACCGAACTGATAAGATTACCTATAGGTATAGTTAGATATAGGATTTGCGTATTTAAATAAGATTCTATATAAACATATAGGAGTTTGTAGATGTTGACAGAGTTAGTTCGCTCTGTATGGTGTATACTATGCGTGAGGTAGGCGAGGGGGCATCGGGAGGGCCTCCCTCTGTGGGAGGTGTTCAGGACGCGCCTAAGGGGCCTCGTCCAGAGAAAGTAAAATATCCTGGTATGAGGGAGGCTAGTATTGTCAAGCTCATATATAAGTATAGCTTTAAACTATATATTGGGTCCCTATACTATAGGCAGAGTAATACTTATTTACATACGTACCTATATAAGTTTATCTATTATGCAGACATAGGAAATGGAACAGGTTGGGAAAGGGACGTTCGCTTGGAAATTTGCTTACATCTATTGGATGTAGGAATGTGCTAGTTAATGATATCGATTCTTGGTTCGTACACTGTAGGTAGGTACCTTGTGGACACACCTATTCATATTAACGTTTTAAGTTCGAATATTTGATTTTACCAATTACGTTATCTTTGAAGATCTTTTATAAGTATTATCTTTATATATTTAGTACTGAGAAGTGAAATTGAGCAGTCTGTCGATTCGCTTTCTTTGGAGTAATTTCCTAGAAATAAGTAGGTAATTAAAATTCTTTCAGTAAATTGGTAAAGGACAATGAATAAGTTTCCGGAAAGATTTAATTATGCATTATTTGGATTTTATTTTCTTTACACTACGAGCATGTTTGGGTTATTATTAGACCACTGAGATCTTTAACTTTTACATTTACTTTTACATTTGCTTTTACATTACTTTAACATTGGAAAAACTAAATAAACGCTAAGCTCTCAGGTAGTTATTGCTTCAATGGTATAGTCAATAGTAACCCTATCCAAGGTAAGGAAATATAACCAGTGAACCAATTTCGTACTTTATTCTTTTTGTGCCAAACATTGCCAGTCCGGTTCGATATGTAAACTATACAAAAAAGTTTTCTTAGAATTGTTTCACGTTTAAGATGTGGCATACTGGAACATAGCTAAAAATATACTGCCACACAACTTGAGAAGGTAAGTACTTGGTTTCATGTAGAATGATAGCTACTTGTATGTACATATTAGTATAGCTATAAGTATTATTACGTAGTGAAAATCATGATTATGATTTTGTGCCTGCGTCAAGATTGTTGTGCAGAACTGATGGCGAATTACTAAGTATGTATGGAGGTAGATCGTAATTCTTCTTTCGAAACCAGTTTTGAATAGTTTCGAAAGAAGAAAAAAAATCTTCTTACGCAACTGGTTCCGAAACCTGGTTTCGAATATGGAAGAAACGGGTAGACATACATTTAAATGTTTTTACGTGAACTAAGTAATAAAAGGAGAAGGTTAGGTACTTGTGTTTCAGAATTTGGATGCATATCTAGTTAACAACCTGTTTGTAAGAAGGCAGATATCGTCGTCAGTGACGTCGATGGCGTGTGACGTTTAGCGCGTGATTGGCCGTTGGCCAGCCGAAGGGGTGTTTCCAAGAGCCGCATGTAAATGCGAACAACGCACCACCGCTGCCGCCATGGACCGGAACCTACGGCCACAGCAGCCTACATCGGGAGAAATGGAAAATATACATCAAGCCGAACGAAAAGTCCACTATACACCCTAAGGGTGGTGCGGGGCCCGGACGTGCGTTCGATTTAAACGAGCCATGGCCGCCCCCGCTGGTGCCTCGCTTAATTTTATCATTTGAGCTCGGGTCGGCAGCCGATGCATGCCGATGACATCCCGAATTGCCAGATCAGATACTACTGCTTGCACCTCGCTACCGCTATAACCACAGCCAGCTATTTACGTATTATATCCTCCCTGGATACAATTTAACCCAACAACATTCCCGAGTCTAGGTAGATATTTGTTTGGACACTGTGAACGCACCTTTGAGATGTAATTTCAGACTTTTTCCCTTTTAGCTCTAAGAAACTCCAACGAAAAATAAATATGCTTTAAACCCGACCCAACGCCGGGAAAAGAGGAAAAAAATATTAAAAATTAAGAAAATATTTGTTTTACAGTTATGTAAACATCTCTAATTACGACCTGTTCAAATTATTATTTTTTCTTTGCACTGTGCCGAGCGGCGCTCTAATTAACATCTATTACAGGTATTTTGGGAACAGAGGAGTATCATTTGGCGAGGGCGCTGAGTACACTCAATTAAACGAACCCCTCCCGCCCACGCCGACGCCGCTGCCGCAACCCTGAAGCCGCAGTCCTGCCGTCGCACCAAATCATGGTTCTCTTCGCCACATACCTACCAACTTATTCCGTTTCCTGATCAAAAGTGGGTAAGTTTAACTTCTAATTAAGTACTTACCTACCTAACATTAAGAAAGTCCTTAATCGCTATTGCTTCCATCCAATTCAGTCCCCATAGGTAAAACCTGTTGATTTAGCAGTGGGAGAGTCTGGAATGACGTCGTTTATTTGTTTTCTTGCAAGTAGACAAGGCATGATGGTTAGGAGGAGAAGCGCGCATGGGCGCGCTCGCAGCGCGTGCAGATCTTCGAGCACGCGGTCGGCGCCTGGTCGCTAGGCGGTGGCGCACGTAAGCCGGCGCGGCCATCCGACACACACCGCCACCCCGTGGTCACCCGTTTGGAACGCTCGCCCGCGCCCGCTCCCCTGCCGCCCAGCGCCCGCCACCCTCTTTAAAAGCCAGTGGCGAGCTTCAAGAGAAAGTGCCGCGTATGTACACTCACATGCGTACGACCATCTTTGGCGAGAGCTAGCGGGGGATGCCTCGGATTATGTGGAGGCGACTCCCGCCGACCCGTATGCGTAAGTGCGTACACACAAAGCCTTCCTACATACATTTGCATAGTGACATTGTACGGTAATAATGTATGTGACCACTCGGCTCGCCGCCCTGCGGCGACATCTTTCAATAGATCGCCTCGCTTGTTCCAAGCCTCCCTAGCTCCCCGCACGTACCCCATGCCGCGTCGGTCGCATCTCCCAAGCTGCTTTCTAATTAATATTAATACCTACTTACAAACCTACCGACTTAACAGATTTTCAATTTTATCTCTTCCAACCATACATTATACCTCATTTGCGTTAGGCACTAATTAGAAGTTAGATATAAAGATTAGTTAAAATGTGATAAAACCTTATTGTTGTGTTAGTGTTGTGCCTAAGATATGGCATAAGATTCACAAAATTCGTGTAAGAAAAGCAAACTGTTACAGGGATAGTGACAAGTATCTTTCACTCGATTTACCAATTCAAGGAGAAATAGAATGCCTTTATATAATTTCAATTTACATATGTAAGTTGGAACACATATGCGTATAAGAGGATTTCTTGAAGTTTCGACGATATAATAGAAGGGTGGTGTGGGAGGCTCGGACGCGCGCCCGCCGCACGGCCCGAGTGCCCGCTCGGTGCGTGTGTGCGTACGTCTCGGACATGCACGCTACGCAGATTTCTCTAACGATTTTCCCGGAGTGTGAAATGTAAAATAAGGGGTTAGACGAGCCTGAGCCAGAGCCCGCGCTCCCCGCACCCCGCACCCTCACCAAATTGATGACCAGCCACCCGCCGGGAGATCTGTTCAAATTTAACACATATCGTACTTAAAAGTAAAGAGCCTCGAAACCTTATCCTATCTCATTAATATCCCTTATAAATTGAAATACCATAGTCAAGTTAGATTTATAATTTCGTGTATTTACGGACACGGGAGTAGGTATCTCCTATTGTTAATTGTGCGTGTCGCATTCATTTTGTATGTTTTATCTACTGGTTTCATTAAATTTTCAAAATTTATTAAAATATAAAATTTAATTTCCAAAGCATTGACATGTAAGTGAATTTCCATCCTTTCATGCTAAGCGTAGGGCATCTTTGAAGGTACTCGTTAATTATATAAGTAGTTAACACGTTACAACATATTTTTGGACTGCAAGTGAAGTAAAACATTTAAAAGTAAGATTTCCTTACTCGTAAACGACATAAATACGTGTATCAAACTTTCATTTATAATAAGACAGATCAATATCATCTTCATGATTCTAATTCTTAAAAAACGACAAAGAACTAACAGTGGTTGTTGGCGTGGAAACCGGTTATGTTTGGTGCACCACCCCTGCGCGGGTAACTGTAAATCGTCTTTTTATACCGCTGCTCGCTGCATTCCTCTGCACCCCTATCATCCCCTATTAATGCTGCTACGTGAGGTAAAGCCACCTATACTCTTTATTTTTGTATATCTCATAAATTGTTTGTTGTTTACATGGAAACAACAATTTCAAGTCGAGTCAGTTCAGTAGGCACCTACCTATGGACTTCCGTCGTATTTCTTAATATGCTACCTGTACTTGTGTGACCTGTAGGTACTTACTTAAAAATATTAAAATGGTCTTGCTGATAGCATAATACTTGACGATTGTGTAGACCACGATTTCATTTTCAAGTTATTCGATTGGTACCCACTGAAACTTTTTTGTTTTTAAAAAGCAATAAGTACCTATTCTAGGTGTTTTTAACCCCCGACGCCAAAAGAGGGGTGTTATAAGTTTGACGCCTCTGTCTGTGTGTCTGTCTGTCTGTGGCACTGTAGCTCCTAAACGCGTGGACGGATTTGGATGCGGTTTTTTTTTAATTTGAAGCTGGTATTCCTGGGAGTGTTCTTAGATATATAATATGAAAATCGGTTCAGCCATTTCAAGGTCATCAGGTCTTTTGTCGGCTGTGTTAGTAATGTAGATCCAATATAACAGCAGATATGTCGTGTTTGGATTCATTTTGATCAGTGTTTAATTATTAATATAATGCAATGGTGACAACAGGTGAGGAGCTGATGATGGAGTCAGAATTTCCAGCACTCCATCCATTCTTGGAAAATGTAACGGCAGATATGTTGCGTTGGGATTCGTTTTGATCAGTGTTTCATTCTTAATATGTATAACGCAATGGTGACAACAGGCGAGGAGCTGATGATGGGGCCCGATTTTCCAGCACTCCATCCATTCTTGAAAAACGTAACAGCACATATGTCGTGTTTGGATTCGTTTTGATCAGTGTTTAATTTGGAATATAATGCAATGGTGACAACAGAAGGATCTTATAATAATTATTTTCAATTATATAAGAAAGGTTTAAAAACTTCGAAATAAAAATTAAATTTAAAATTTAAAAAACCCCCGACTATAAAAAGTATGAAATAAAATAAGTAGTATTTTGTCAACTGAACATCGCTTAATATTTCATACAAATTGACCACTTTCATACAAACTTCATTTTGTCGGGGGACCGCTAAGTAGCTAGGTAGGTACGCAAAACTATAATATACCTACCTATCATAAGAAAATTTTAAATACCTGTAAAATGTTTTAATTGAATTGACAAATAAAATTTAAAATATTCGTAAGGAAAAGAGAATGCGGTCCCCTGACGAAATGAAGTTTGTATGAAAGTGGCCAATTTGTATGAAATATTAAGCGATGTTCAGTTGACAAAATACTACTTATTTTATTTCATACTTTTTATAGTCGGGGGTTTTTTAAATTTTCAATTTAATTTTTTGTAACTAGTTCAGTGCGTTTACCAACGAAACGTGAATTTTGATGGAACGTGGTATTTATCCGGACATGTGCGCGTAGAAATGCGCCAGAGCATTATTGTGTTCACGCTACGCTACGCTAGGATTTTTTGTAATCGCACACTGACATACAATGTTATCGGTGTACGCTGCGTTTCTCAGAAACCATCTATAAAAGGGCTGATTCTTCTTGTGACAGTGTGAAGGCAAGTTGCATACTACACCTGACTCAGATCGTCGTGTGCGTGTCTTCCCTGTAGCCAACAGATCTGATGCGTTGTTGCTAGATGCATTTTTTTGGTGCACTCTTGTAAATTTGACAACGTCGCGCAATTTCGATCCACCCCATTTCTTAAGTTAAAACAAAATGTGTTGGTATTTCAGTTCTGAATTAAATAAGTAGTTATCTATATCAATGTTTGATCTACATTATTTCAATAAGTGTAAAAATAATATCCTTACATTTCAGATTAGGTAGTTGGGTAGATAGGCAGATAGGCAGCCTAAAATAATTAGATCAAGAAAATAACATACATTGGTAATTTACTTAATCGAAATCCTTGGATTTTATTTAATAACACCGGAATGAAAAATCGAACCTTTTTGCGCATTAATAAGATAGATACCTACTTTGTTTTCCATGTACTCGTACCTACCTAACTGAGCCAAAATTAGAAAGTAGGTCAAGCATTTAATAACCTTAGCTACATATTAAAAGTTTACAGTAACAGTTTCCCTGATTCATTTCGCTTTCTTTTAGCCGAGAGAAAATGTAGGAAAACAGCGACCGAAGAAGCAGCTGTCGTGTGCACTGACACTTAACAAGTTTCGTGATCGCGATGTTTTTCACGTAGCCGTAGCCCACTCAGGTTGGTTTTGTTCTGACATTTTATATCGCAGACTTAATAAAATGACGAACAGTAATTGCTAAATAATAACACGTCTACATCAAGTTTGAACCAAAAACGGGATTGTTCGTAGAATTCGTTTTACCAAAGTGACCTACAAGCAAAGTTAAAGTCAAGATCACGAACTTGATTCAACATATTTAAATTAAACTCGATACAGCTCGCCTATAATCACTTTTTGTGATTGTCTATGTTTTGTAGGCAGATAGCAGCAACAAGGTAAGTAATTTGAATCTTAAAACTTACGTAGGTACGCCAATGAAAATATTGTTAAGCTTTCCCCTTGCTTTCCCATGCGATGTCGTTCAGTTTTTGTAAAAGTAGATAATCTCCGGAGAAGTTTATAGTCTATCTTTTAAAAAAATATCCCGCACTAAGCCTCCACTCCGGTCCAATACAAATTAGCTTTTAACAATTAGTCTATTCTGCGTAGATTTTTTTAATTTAACGTTACTACCTAAGCACATACTACATAAGCACAGTAGGTACAACAATTATATAGGTTTTTAATTGAAGTTGTTGTACTTACTTATTTTGTTTTACTAATGAAGAATGCCCGAACTTTTAATGTCTTCTAGTAGAAGAAAATGTAGTAGGTACCTATGATTTGACAAATATTTTTATTTACTTTGCATATTTTACTATCCTAGTTTAAATGTAGATAAGAAAATAATAACATCCTCCAAACTAGGTTTTTTTTGGTCTAGTCTTCGGTATAAGTAACACGATATTTTTGAATATTTTCATGGTGGTTCTTTTTGTAAAGATTACATACAAGATAAAGGATAACCGCACTGGCTATTGTGTTTTGTGTTAAAGTTCTCAGTTCTCAAGGAAGACCACCTTAACATTTACTTATCTGTGGTATTTGTTTTCTATGCGTAAGCTTCTATTTTCTTAGAAAAGCTGTCATCTACTCATGTCCACGTGTTATTTAACTATATTTATTAACACAAGTTGCAAGTGAAGAGTTTTAATTAATATTTTTTGGTAAATGACATTTGATAGATAATGAAGTTTTTTAATATCGGACACGTTTAATAAGTGTTATGAAATATCCATTGTAAGATCAGTTATGTCACTTTGCGCTTTTTGGTACAGATTCATATAAAACATATTTAATAGGTAGGTAGATAATAAGATTCAGAGTATTTAGGTAAGTACATAGTTACCTACTTATTTCTTTGAGACTTAAGAAATTAGGTACTAGCTTGCAAGATCTCGATTCACCAATCCTCAATGTTGTTTACCTGGAAGAAAATGGTACGTGTCCAGTAAATGAGTGATGACGTGGTTGAGTGGTTGTAATAGGTATGTCGGTCGTAGAAAGTATCGCGGGACAAAGTTGTCGAATCACAACTTTGTTTGTCAGCAGTGTTTATTCCGCGACCCCTCATAAAACGTTATGAATGATACCTACACTCGGGACGGATTAACTCCTACTAGCCATGTTTGCTATCTGTCTAATGATGCTTACGATTTTTCTCTTTCCCTAACACTTTAATTTACCCATTTATATAACTTATGTTTATGTAAAGTACTTACCTAATTGTTAATTAATCATTACATTAAAGGGATGGTACTGTCATTATTTTGCTTTCGAGTTTCAGATTGGAAACTTGTTTATCAATGCAACCTTACGTTTATTTTTATTAGCCTAATACCTACCTAAAAATTGATTTATAATCTTATGAAATCTTATGAAAAACGACAATTTAATTTCTACGTGACGATTTTTTTGATATTCAGTAAAGTTATTGGGAGGTGACCGAGTGTAAATTCGAACACGGTGCGCGGATAAGGAAGCTATCGGCATAGTCCGAGAAAATCAATGTCGGCACCCCTCATAGTTTGCATGGGTTGCGTGTCCGGTCGACTAGGAACTACCACCTAAGTCTCCACGAAGTACGCAGATACTCTACGTATTCCGTATCTCACTCTCAGCTCTGTCATACCTCAGCTAAAATTTCTAGTGCAGTTGCTAAAGAAAATTGAAAGATGTCGAAGTTTGAAGCTGCGGAGACGGTGTTTCGTTCAATGTGTTTAGAAAAAATTGAAGGAACCGCGCCTGTGAGCTTCCTCCCGCCCCGCACCCTCCGGCCTTCCGCGATGCAAAATTTTCAGTGCCCTGCGCCGCGCTCGGCCATTCCGTCCGATTTATAATTAATAATAGTAGAAAGAATTTTGATTTTTTTTATAATGTAATATAGTAGATAAGTTATTCCACTACTTATATCTAAGATAAATTAAAATATTTACCCCTATCAAAGTTAACTGCGAAGTTAAATTTTCCACAATTCTTAGATTATTAGAAGAATAGATATTAATTGCTTATTTTAAGTACTTACCTGTTTTTTTTTGATGAAGTGTTTTTGGAAAGCTTAAATCTGAATAATCAATTTATTTTTTTAATTGTTAAGTAGGTAATTTATTAGAATAATTAATTATCAACATGCCTAAGTCGAAATTAATGCACAATATTTGATAAGGTTTTTCTATTCTTATAATACTGTCTGTCTAGGTATAGATTGAAAATAAAAATCTGATTTAAAATTTGAGAGTTCGTCGCAGGGCTCTGTCCGCCCGCATTGTAAGGGTGGGTGCTATCGCTGTCCTACTCGGACGCAGCATCACCGGACATTTCGACCGGGCATTTCAATTTTGAGAAAGAGTAGGACCAGTCCCGTCCCGCGCGCCGCACTAACCCCTGCCGCCACTGTCTCGCTCGCACCAAGGACGCACAAAAGGACGAAGGAGCGATAACTTCATCACCGCGCGCCGCTCTCACTCGCACGCACGCCTCGGTGGGGGACGTTGCGAATTGTTATTGAAGTCATGCCCCCGAAGGCGACTTCAGGAAGGCTGTCAGTTGCTAGTAAACGTTCGCAGCGTCCGTACCCGGCGACTGACCGCACCGCGCCGCACCATCACAAACTATTTAACGCATCGCGCGTACTCTTTACAACCAAGTGCCAAGTTTTTATTACAACAACAAACTCTGTGATTTCGTTTTTAGACATTATTTTTCTGAGACTTTTCTGCCCAGTGACAATAATTTACTATGGACAGTGCAAATTAAATTTAAAAAAATTCCGATAAGTGAGACTTTAGCCAGTGCGAAGTGAGTGCATCAGAGACTGAGGCGACAAGTTTGTAGTCAAGAAACAATCGCCGGTGTAGTGCGCGGCGAGTGTTTACCTCGCGCACGTGGTTTTACCGCCCGCCCGCGCCCGCGGAAATGCCGCGAAAAACTTTCTTCGAAAACACGGCCGTATTATAAGTTGTTCTACGAGGGAACCGCGATCGCGACCATGAATCTAACCTGTAGCGCCTGATTCGCCCCACGCCGGTTACATGTTCGTCGAGACGAGGAGTGTTATTTTTTTATTATTTTTTTTTCGTTGGCGGAGACGCTGCTCTCCGTGGGCTCGGTGAATTAAATGGCTAACAGCAGCGCCGTATCGTCGACCTTACCTTCGAGGGATTACCATTGCAAGGTTTGCGATCTCTATTTGGACACTCTTGATTCATTAGAAGTACATTTGCAATATCATAAAGAAAATTTATATGTGAAGTGGGGTACACAAAACTCACAAAATGATACTGAGAATAATAACGGCGCTAAAGTAAAGAACGATACTACAGTGTCGGCTCCGGCTGACTCCAGTGACAATATGATTACTAAGCCGAGCCCAGAATTCCAGCAGCGGGCAACGCCGGAGACCTCCACACAGTTTCCGCATCCAGCAACCCCGCAGAGCTATCACAGTGCACCATCGCCCTATCAAAACCCTGATCAGACAAATTTCTCGCCGGGGGCACAGTTCGGCAACAATTATAGCCATTCAGGATTTCAGCAGAATCAGCACTCTGATCAAATCAACTGGGAACAATCTCAATATAGCCAAGATTATCATAAACCAAATCGATTTCATCCATATAACATGCAAGAGCGAGTCTCTCAAGTTTCTTCGTCTAGTCCGCTTTACGGACAGCCATTAAACCAGCCAACGCCGTCACCCTCACCTAACCAATGTGACAAATGTGGATTTGTATGCGATTCCGCAGTCCAGTTGAACGAGCACTGTAACTCCGCTCATGCAGGCTCGGGCGCCGCTCCGGCGTCAGCGTCGCTGGCGTTTCAACAATTTGCTGGCAAACAATATAATAACACTGGCTATCAGAATGATACGTCTAAGGTGAAAGAGGAACATGAAGAATCATCAGACATATTAGATTTAGATTCCCAGAAAGTGGTTTATCAAGGCAATGAAGGCGAACAGCAAAACACCCCGTATGAAGAAGGAACGCCCCAAACAAGGGAAGTTAACTCTCGAACAGTGCCAATGATGCCGTGGGAGGCTCAAAAACTATATAGCAATCCACAAGTCAATGGAGATGTGTCGTTATTCAAAGATCAAAAAATGTTTGCCGAACAAAAAGCTTACCCACCTGAAGCTAAGATGTTCCACCCCGATCAAAAATTTCCTTACGCACAAGATAAATTTCTTGGAGTACATGATCAAAAACCTTTTATGCATGTTGAACAAAAAATTTACCCTGGAGTGCAAATGCCACCTTTAACCGATTACGCAGGACAAGTGGCTTCTTCAAATCCTGACATGAAACCACCGTATCGCCCTTACGATTCAACTACGGCGCCACAGATCACGAGCACGCAGCCTGCTAATCCAACATCATCAGCGCTGCCATCTATCGGTGGCAAGGGTGCAAATTGGAAATCAAATGAAGCGCGAAGACCTAAGACGTACAACTGTACAGCGTGTAATAAATGGTTTACCAGCTCTGGGCATCTAAAGAGACACTACAATACAACATTACATAAAAATGCCGTGAGGTCATCCGGCCAGCCCGACCCAGCATCTATGCCAATCTCCAGCCATCACCATCCCAGTCGTGATTCTATTCAGCGAGCTCAACAGCAGTCTGCAGACTCTAACACTCAAAGCCCGGTGCCTTCGGAAGATGGACGGAGCATTGACGACGCCGCTCTGCAGTCACCTTACGCATCGCAAAACTTCGATCGATCTCATCGGGTCTCCGCCATGCAAACTAAGTCACCGTACACACATCTTCAACAGGGTAATTTAGATAATAATTTCAGTAATAATCCTTTAGCTAATCATCCTCTTCAGCATCAGGCCGGTTCCCATCCGCTTTCTATAAGTAGTCAACCGCCGGGTATAGGAAATCCTAACGATAGTAGTAATCATCAGGGTCCGAAAGGCGTAGCAATATCGACGGCTGGCAATCCCCCAAACGGGGAAGCAGGTCCCTCTGTTTCCCAAAACCATCATATGAGGGGCCTGCTATCAGTGTCAACCAGCAATATTTCAACTCCAGTTCTAACTCAGACTACCCCGGCGCTTACTCCGCACACGCTGCCGCCGTTCAGTCATTTGGGTGTCAACCCGTACAACCCGAGGTCTACGGATCCTTTGGGGCCTTCGGTTCCGGACCCCACGCACACCCCATTATATTTGGGTCAGAATTTTCAGCAGACTATAGCACCGAGTTACCCAAACGGGATGGCCCCCCACGTTATGGATATGGCTACCAACAATCTGCCTATAGCCAGTCCGGCTACTTTTGGTGAACCAACATCAGAAGAAGCCGAGGTTATGGAACAAGAAACGTCGAACCAGCCTGCGGGCGGACGCTTGCCTAGTTTCGCGCAGCTCCAAACGCAGAGCTTCAGCGTTTATGTTTCAAACTATATTTCACCGCCTAACGTGGGGGGTCAAGTAGTCGCCGACGAGTCCACTGCCGGCTATATCATCACCGATCCGCTCCATTCTCCTTTGCAATATAATAACATAGAAATTTGTGGGCAGTCAATGGATTACGACTATACCTTTTCCCCTAGATTGGTCAAAGACAATTTAGTTAGTTATAATTCAGAGTCTATAAAAGTTTATCCGTATTATTACGCAGTAGAGGGAAAAACGATAAAACGCGAAGATGAGATCATTCGGACTGATTCTAGCGAGCTTCAAATTTTAAAAATCGAGGACATAATGGATTATGCAAATAAAGAAAATTACGGGTCTCAAATGAAGTCTCCGGCGAGCCCAGAGAGTGCAAAGGCGGAGAATGAAAGCAGAACTTCGCCCGCCGTCTCGTCTACGGTGAGCACTCCTCTCACTGAGCGTAACCAGCTCAAGAAGTCTGCGCCCGCGACGGTACATAAGTGCTACGAATGCGACAAGCTGTTCAATAAAGCCTGCTACCTTACGCAGCATAATAAGACATTCCACTCGGGAGCGAAACCATTTAAATGCGATCGTTGTGGTAAACGGTTTTCAGACGACGTTTCGTGCGAGGGTCATTATCTAAAACATGCCGACAATAAACCATTCAAATGTAACGAATGCCCCAAGTCTTTCAATCATAAAACCGACTTGCGCCGGCACATGTGCTTACACTCCGGGTGTAAACCGTTCGCTTGTGACCACTGTGGTAAGGGCTTCATTAGAAAAGACCACATGGTTAAGCACTTTGAAACTCATATCAAGAAAAACTCTCGTTCCTCATCGTCATCCGTCTCGTCAACGTCGCCGACATAGACATTTTATGCGGTTGCGGTGTTCGAAACAATCGCTTTGAGACAAAACAAACGCGTATCTTAAACACATATCATTTCAAAGAATGATTCAATATTCATTAGTTTTTTTTTTATTTGTCTCGCAATAATATAAATTAAAGTAGGTACCTACGTATCTTTTTTTGAGAATGATATTCCATTAGAAATCTATTTATACAAATTATATGAAACGTAACGTATTGGCAGGAGGTGTTCTGTTAGAAGGTTATGTCCTTAGGCTGCTTGCAGGGCATCGCGCGGTGCAGTCCGCTGCGGCCACTCGGGCGCATGCAATTAGTTCGCCAGCTCGTGTTTTTGTTGTTCATTCAATCTAACCTTGTCTTCGACACAAGGTGACTTTATGTTTCGTGCACGTCTGAACGCTAAACGTATAATTATATGACGTCGAGTAATATTTTTCGTGAAATAGGTATTTAAACCAAATCATATCATTTTACATATTGAATTATCTATTATATAGATTTTTTCGGGAGCCGTATTAACTATCAGTCTACTTGCGGCAAAAGATGACGTAACATATCTTATTTTAAAAAAAAATATTGCCTTTAGGAGATTTTGTTTTAGTTAAAGTATTTCCTCTGCATACAATTGTTAATGTTAATCAAAGCTATGTGTGTATTTTGCAAAATATATAGAATAATTTTTGTACATAATTCAAAATGGGACTTGATTGCCAGACACTTATTTTAAGATGATATATTTGAGTATTACCTACAATAATTTTGTCTTTGGATATTTTGATGAAAGTAATAATAATTATATAACGTTAATACAAAATACCGGTACAAAATAGAGACAAAACATTAATTAAGAGATTTTAATGATATGCCAAAAAATGATCAATTTAACATTATCTATGTATTGTAGTGGGTAGTTGTGTACCTAATAATGGAGTTATAGACCCGCTATAGCACCCCAATTGACTAAACCTCATGAAAGCATGAAACAAATGGGTTAGGCAGCCACACCGCAGTACCCGCGACGCGGGCTGCGGCGCTCCTCGGGTCTCCTCTCCTTATGTAGGCTAGCTACAATGTCTGTACCTAGCATTTTTGTTCTCGTTATAATATTCTCTTAATTACGGTACTTATTAATAATTTCCGGTGCTTCCTATTAATTATTTGGTCTGTTGACATTTGTTTTATTATAAGATAGTTAACGTCTTTGTTTAGACACTGAATTCTTCGTAACGTAACTAATTTATGTCCACTTAAGTTACCAATTATGTTATTTGAACGAATTTAGTTTATACATTCCTGTTTCGTTAGTGGTAGGAAAGTAGTCTTCCTGAACGTTGCCAAATTAATTCCGCCAACTGTCTGTTGCGAAACGATTTAATTTTTAATGATTCTTTAGCCTAATGATAATGAAATTCTCTAGCAATAATTTAAAATAATAATAATGTAAATGTTTTTTGTATAGTAATAAATGAAATATGACAATTGTCGATTTAAGTTCTAATCAATTTATAAGAAAGTCGTAAACATTTTGTACATATTAATGAAAAAAAAAATGAAATTCCCAGTATGATGTAACATATCAATGTCAGAATGCGCCGGCGCTTCTAAGCATTCGGCTAGCGGCGGCGGAGGCGTCGCGTCAACGCTGGTTCATCCTCGTGGTTCAGTGGTCGCGTTGCCAGCCGACTGCCTGGAAGCGCCGCGTTCAATCCATATCATTGGTCGATTCTCAGAATTAGTACCGACATTCTTTGTTTGATTACTTATATCATTGACGTAAATGTGCAATATGAACATTGTATCGACTTAATTTTGATAATGTTTGTATTTGAATGTTAATTATATTGCAGAAATATTTTTATACATATAGAATTACACTTACAATGTTGATCTACCTCATCAGCTAATGATAACGAATAACGCCATATACATATATATGAATTCACTTTGAGAGTATAGTAGTATATTGATCGTTTCGTGAATTATGAGAGAAAGCAATAACAAATGGACCGAATAGGCCTACCTCTTAAGATACGAATTATTTTATAAACTGTTCTGCAATGTACATACTCGATTTAAACCAGCGTATTGCAGAACTTTAGCCCTCTATTTTAAAGACGTAACATGTTTTTGATCGGAGGTGTTCTTCATGGCATGGCTTAATTGCTAGCATTTAAACTTGCTATTTTAACAAAAACCAGGTTCTCCTCGAAGGAATCTTTCTCTAGAACCTAATTTATTCACAAACATGTCACGTGGCATAATTTATATGCTATTAATCCGATTTCATATTTTAAATAGACACAAGCTAAAAATGTTTAACCGATGTACCTACTTATACATATACAAAATCTTTTAGAATAACTGACTGTTCATAAGAGTACAAGATTTAAATGTTATACTTGTTGAGAGAATTTTGAGTATGTAGGAGAAGTATTTTCTTCATAGCAATAATATTACAGTGAAACAATATAATGATATGAAACTTAACTACCTCAAGTAACGAGTTAATAGTGTTAGAAGGTGTTGTGAGAGCGGCTCCCCGGGAGCGCATGCGCGGCGGGGCCGGCGGCTCCGACCGAATACCTCAGCTTGCCTTCACGTTTACTTATTTGATAGATGATTCATAATAATATATTTACCGCAGCCGCCATACCATCGCCGGCGCTTACGCCGCTCACGGGGTGCCCTAACAAATAAATATATACAAATTTTAGCAAATATATTTTGTCTCTCCTCATACTGTTAAAGCACACTTGTAGTATCAGGTAGATATTCTAATGTAAATATAACGTGACGATAAATTTGTTATTTATCATATTCTATTATCGTATTCATCGATAGACTTATTTTGAAATAAGTTTAACGTAGTGATTTCAAGTTTATAACAATAGATTGTAAGGAATATAAGATGTAAGATTTTGTGATGATTACCGATATTTGTGTATAATTGTATTAATTTAATAATCAGTTACCAGGTGATTTCTGTTACATTGAGTTGAGTAAAATTGGGAGAAAATAATATGATAAGACGTTGTTTTTTTTATATATTGTTCCCTCGTCCAATCGTGTCGATACGTAAGGTAGCGGACACAGACATAACGTGCGGTTTTATTAGTTACTTTGAATTTGTTTACTGTAAGTGTAGCACAAAATTAAACCACTGTTTGTTGGCGAGGTGCGGGTGGAGCTGCTTGTGGTAGTCAGTGTCGTCGATAAAGAAAACAATCAACATCAATCCATACGGCGCCCGCGCAGCTCGACCCGCGCCGCGCTCGCACCGGGAATAGATTAAGTCTTCATTATAGATTACTATAGTTAAGGCGACAGATCTGTCACACCGCTACGGCGAACTTTTTATATGCTATGCGATGCAACTATCTCATATGAGCCGAGTAGTACTCGCTACCGGATACAATACATGTAACATTAACATCGTGAAACAACAGTCTCGATTGTTTTGCAAAGTTTTTTAATTTGTTTATCAGTAATCGTGATCCGCTCATGTGAGAAAGTTGCTAATGTTATTGCGAATATTTTGTTTTATTTTTATTTAAAAGCAATGCGATTTCCTAACCATTTTGATGAGAGTGGTTTACCATTTGTATGTTATGGTTTGTTGTTATAAGCTCCTCAGCTTTGGCTGATCTCTGGGTCTTGTTTGTCTAAACACCATGTACGAGTATTGCTGTACCTGTAGGGGTTGTTTCAGATCTGTTTAATATAAATTTAATGTGAGATTGTTGTTTCATTTCCTACCCCTTATATTGCTCAAGCGAATTTTTTAAATGATCCTGATAAGACCTATTTCGTGATGTATTTCAATGGTTGGAGGTGCCGACGGTGTTTTAATTTATTACCAAATATCATATTAATAAAGAAGGGTCAAGAATAATTCTGATCACATATGACAGCGTTGGTAATAGAACAAGCACTATAGGGTACTGTTCAGTAAGTAAAACAAAGTTAGAAGGAAGCGCTTGGCGTAAGTGATCAGAATTGGAGGCAGAGTATTTAAAACTGGTTTCTTATTACTTCTTAAATTAGAATAGGACACATCCACATACACAAATAAACCTACCTAATTACTAGTTAGTATTCACAACTAAGAAAATATGGAGCTATAGAAAGTAATTAAAACATTACATTTTAATATAGTTGCTAATCAAATAAAAATCTTGCCACTACAAAATAGCTTAGATAATAACATGATCACGTTGAACGTGTTAAACAGGTGATCATTACAAATATACCTACTTGTTTAAATAATCATTCTGCAAATAATCTGAAAAAATCTAACTATCAAAATCATCAGTGAACTGTGAAACTATTGTCCTTCGATCGTCGGCCGCAAAACTTCTTCCCTGGCAACAAGGAAAGGTGTTAAATATCTCCGAGTAAAGGAATTAACGTAGGTAAGTACAAAGGAATAAAGTAAGTATTTAATTATGAAGAGAAACCTGACTAACAAAAACTAGCATTTGAAACATATTAAATATGGCTAGACATGCCTTTATTAAAGAGGATAGTTTAAATTTTATGCCCAACTGTTCATTGCGTCCAAAAACCTTTGTTTTGATGATTAAGTTGAGTTTAAAAAATCATGATTTTGTATCAGTCAAATACCGTAAAAAATCTTGTATACGATTAACTGAAATAAAATCGGAGTATGAGAACTTGCTTTCCCTAGTTATTTGAATACCTAACTATGAAGAACTTATTAAAACATAAATTAAATGAATAAAAAAGAACAATAACATCAAAATATAGCATATTTTCCACGGCGTTGTTACGCCAAAGCGCTAACAAAGGTTTCTCCATACAAAAGACATCAACGCGTGCTGATTTACAAAAGTACTCTCAAGTAAACTTATTTACGCAAGTTCATGATTATTTACTAGAAATTTATTAAAAGGTGACCGTATTCTCAAATAATAAAAAGCTAGTAGTATTTTGTCCACTACAAGTTAATGCAGAAAGACCTATGGTTCTGTGGAAAAATTTAGGTACCTACTTAGAACTTTACAAGACGAAAAATATATAAAAAAGTAACTTAATCATCAAATTAGGGATGTATTGCCAGATAAGTATAACATAGTGGGTAAGGTTAGATTGAACTATTAATCATTTTAGAGCCTGCAACCATATTCGAGGGAGAATATTGCATGATTCCAAAAATTGATCTGCAAGCTAGAACTTTTCCCTTTTAAATTGGTACCTACTTACATTAATAAGTACATAAATAAGTCATCTAGTAGGTACATAAATAGGCTACGCTTTGGTACTGCCAAATAAAATCACAAGAGGCTAATTGGAGATCGTAAAACCACCTGGATGTCATATGGCGCCTACGAACGAGTAAAGGAAATCGAAACTACGCTAGAGAAGGGGCAGTAAGTAAATTATTTTGATTAAGTACTTTAATTCAACAAAATCGGTGTAGGGCCTAGTAAAGTAGTAAGATCTTAAACTTAATTTAATATAGCCTAGGGCCCAAGTCTGCTGATTTAAAATAGTATCAATGGCATTTATTGACACGTTTGGTCAAAATCAGTGTAAGCCATTGTATAACAGAATACCAAATGTGTGAAAAAAGGGCCTTTAACACTCAATAGTTGCTCAATAGTCACACAAATTAGACTAAATTAGCAGACGTGGAGCCGTGATAGATGAAACCTAGCATAAAGGCACCAGCGCACTCCGCGCAGGCAGCGAGCAGCGTCGCGCGGCAGTGTAAGTGAAGCTCGCCGCGGCACGATGACCCACACCGGTTTCGCTTTCGTCCGAAGGTCAACCCTGATTCAGACAGCGCCTCGATACACACAGACATCGCGACCACTAGCACACTGCCTGAATTTTTATATTTGGTCTGATAATAAGGTTTGTATCTGGAAACACCTTCGTTAAATTGATCTACCCGTTAAACAGAAGGTTCTGTAGACATGTGTATTTTCATATATTATATTTTATTTAAAGTAAGTAATAAGATCAAAAACACTGAGTTCATGTTGGCGTTTTACTAGATGCCTAGAAATTAAATATCATGTAAGTACATTATTGTGTAAAGGAAGTTGAGACTCTAAACTTTGATGTTCCAAAAGTAGAAATGTTTGACGATGGTTGCATTCGAAAGAAAAATCTTAAGGTCAAAACACACCGGATGCGTATGCGACGCATACTATGCGTTGCGTATGTCACCGCTTGCGTAACGTAGACGTAGACAATGCAACTCAGAGGTACGCATACTTCTACTCATACGCATCCGGTGTGTTTTGGCCTTTATTCATTAGGTACCGACATTTTTCAAGAAATGAAATTGAGTCCTAATGCCAATCATTAAACTGTTAGGTTAAACTTACAACTTCACCCTGTATCCTTCAAGTACGTGTGTAAACATGAAACAAACAGTTTCTTACAAGGGAAGAAAAGTGAAAGAAAGAAATAATTTAATTCTTGCAACCTTTAAATTAGGTTACAGTAGCTAGGTAGCTAACTGTTTAAATTCACAATAATAAAAGATTTATAATATTAATTCATAGAAGACTCCGAAATCTTACGAATAACAATTATTATTTTACTGGCTTTGTTAGGTTTAAGTATAAATGAGAAAGATAATTGTTTCCGAAGATATTTGAGACAGAAGATATTTTGGATTATTCTATTATAATCGATTACGATCGCCATTGCGTCTCGTAATTTATTGGGAATTCAATTAATTTCCGGTCTCACAAGACTTGTAGCTCTAAATAACATAAATTATAGGAGTGTAGGCGGACCGAGGCTTTGATGCGGTTGGCTCTTCTCGAAATTTTAAATCTCGAGTGATTATTTTAAGGTGCTACAGTAAAAATAATAAAAAGGGAACTTTTAGCACAAAATAAAGCAATCGTGTGTTTACAGCAGAGGAGTTATCAAGGACATACATTGACTCCTTTGTGAAGTAAAAAATATTTCTGTATTTGAATCACTTTTTACCGACATGGACTAAGAAGGTTATCGAATTGATACATATGTATGTGGAAATTTTGTTTACAAGAACGCATTTGTTTTTTTTCATCGTCAGAATATCAAGCCATATTATGTTCTAGGTCAAAAATGCTTAAGCTTTATGTAATCTATTTTCCGGAAATAATGAAGAAAGCTCAATTAAGTTAACTGCCACTGTCTTTGACAAAAATCAGAAGATGTATTTTGCTTAAGAGGCTAAGGCCAAAGCCGCAACGTGGTGAAAAAAAGATAAAAAATATATAATTGTACTTAGTATAGCTTGTTTCAGTCTAAGTAAGTATTGCATGTTGAACACAACAGGAATGCACCGCGAGTGCTACGACCTATCGTACTTGAGAGACGGAGGTCAGTGCCGCGACGCTGACGCAAACACCTATGCATTGCAATTATAATTTAGGCGACATTAAGTATAACGTACCTACGACGTGATTTAAAAAACAACTGCGCATTTTCTTTAAAATACTGCGTCTTTGTTGGTATATTTTACATAGCGCAGGAAATTTTAAAGGATGTCAATTTCTTTATTAAAGTCGATGCCATTCGTGACACGTAAAAGCAAATGATAAATTATAAGAAATCATTGGGCGCTTCCGTATCTGCGGGTAATCTTCAGCAGGCGCGCGGCCGGCGGCGGGTAAATCGCGCGTAGCGGTTGAAACGCGAGTCGTCCGCTTTTACACAGGTTTGCCTCGTGACCAAGTGAATAATTTGAAATGCGGTTCAACCGCGTGAATAATTTCGATCGACCGCGAACCGCAACCGCAGTCAAGTAAAGGTACGCAGAAAAAAGTTATTATCTTTATAAATTATTTAAGATTTAAATGAAGGCGACAGATTACTTCAGAATAATTTAAATCACTTAATAAAAATGGACGACTTCGATAGTGCTTCTATAAATGATATGTATGCGAGCATACGAGCAAAATAAAGTCGCACAAGAACTACCCACTTATAAAATTTGTTGTAAACATTATTGAGTCACTCATGCGCTGATAGCAAACAAACCGACGGACGTTTAGGTAACTACTCAATAAGTAATTATCGGAACTAAAATAAACATAAATACCTAACTATTATGTACCTACAAATTCTTTGGAAAATCAAATCTATAGCGTTATTTTACTTAAAGATGTCAGACGAAGTTCGCACAAGCTACCTCATGAATAAAATTATTACCATTAACTAGATCAAAAGCGTTTAAATGCGAAAAAAAAAATTAACTGAACTCTTTGAGTATATTGTCATTTTGCACTACAAGGGATTGATTCAAATCTATTTTTCGATTGATAAATTATACCTTTAAGTACATATCTGTCATTGAAATAACAAAGCCTTGACTTCCAAATGTTGAGTCCTTGTTGATGGTCAGATAACCCAGTCGGGTGGTCAAGCAAATAAAAATGGTTTGATTGAAAATAAAAGGACCGCGATGTACGATGGTGACTGGCCTTGCCATTTGAAGGAGGCTGCAAGGGGAAACGTTCTTTGACCCAAATTGAGTCGTCGGCCCTCTGCACTCGGCACACACATCTCACTGAATTTGCACTTGCAATTATCGCGCCGGCCGGTGCATTGCTTTCAAATCCCTTTGTCATACTATTGCAATGTGAATTTCACTTGTAATCTTATTTTTACTTATTAATTTAATGTGCACCTGCACACGCCTACTAGATTTTAGGTGGTTTACAGAATTAAATTACCTATATTTTGTTGTAATAAAATAACATAACTGGAAGGTAAGTACTTATTTAAAAGTTATGAACCTATGTGCAGAAATGCCCGTAGTTTATTCTGATTTTAAAAAAAATCTGTGTCCACTAATGCCTTAACAGAGCTTTAAATTTAATGAATTACCCTTTTCGCTTTCGTACGGTTACCACTGAATCAATTTTTATGGTTCTTCTTGAAAACTTACCTAGCCATCGTTGTCCCACTGCTGGGCAAAGGCCTCTTTTCTCTTCCTCCACGATTTTCTATCTTGGGCCGGCTCTGCCTAGACATCCAAGAAGGTGTCCAGCTTATCTTGCCACCTTTTCCATGGTTTGCCGCGAGGTCTTTTGGCTGTTGATAGCCAATGGGTTGCTGTGATTGCCCAGAGATCGTTCGGCACGGCAGACGTGACCGGCTCAATCACACTTTACTTTAGCCTGGCAGCTGTTGAAAACAATAAACAATATTATATTAGGGGCTCTGTCGCTCTGTCTGTCACTCACGGTTGCCTTTTGAGATGGAAATGCTTTCCATCAAACTCGCCTATTAAACCAAAACAAATGTCAAACTGCGGAAGAGATCCAATCGCTAGTGTGTTAAAGTCCTTTTAATGAATTTGTCAAGTATTCGTTTACACATATTATGTAGTAACTATTAAGTAATCTGTGATATTATGTTCTCTATGTTTGAAATAAAATACCTACATATTGTTTACAGTGACATTAAATGAATAAAAAATCGATTGAAAAAGATGACCGAATTCCGTGAAACAGTTGAGAAACGAAATCAAAATAACAAAATTCTGCTAATAAATATTCTATTGTCTGAGGCTAAAATGTCGTCGTCGCCATATGTCGAAACACCTAGATGCTTCACAAAGAAACGATCTGCGCCTGGGCAATTAACATCGGTGTCCTTGAATCGCAGACGACCTTAGGGCAGAGCGCGAGTTATGCATAAAGAATTAAACGCTAAATTGGGGCTGAGGCAAAAACTGGTTGGTTCACTTTTAAATGACGTCATCAGGTGGATACGTGACCGCTTCCGATGACCTCTCTAGGAATATAGAAAACGACAGTCCAAACCTAACTGTGCTTCCAGTCTAGATCGTTTTACCGATATGTGAATCGATTTTGGTTTTAACTAGGAAAGATGCAAAATTGCAGGCACGCAATAATTGAATTTTAAATAAATAATGGAATTTACATAAAATCTAATAGATGTAATGAACATTCCTGTCTTCTATATTAACAGTACCAATTGTATTTTGAAGCAAGTTGTTAAAATTAAATCAATACTACTTTTAGCTGTGCCGTATACGCACTTACACGTGCTATTTTTTTGCACGAGCTAGAATTGATTCCGGATTCAAGTTGATGGGCATCCAATAGTTTCCGGAGCAACAATCGGCTGGTGGTCAGTTCAATACCATTTAGCAGTTCTCAAGATTATTAAACTAGTAGGGTAACCAAACAATCCCTAAATTGAGGATTTTAAGTTAAAATTATGTCATGGTATTTGGAACTTCGAATCAATAATATGTGCGTTCTGCATCATGGTCAATGTACTCGCTCAAGTTTTTTATGTCGTTTTTTCCAAAAGTCCGCGCGATTACTCATAGGTAATCGCAGCGCCAAGTTTTGCTTTGTTTGCACCTGAATCATAGGTAGTCATTATACTGATTATTATTGGTGAATTATGATTGCATTAATTTAAGTGATGATATGGTTTTGTAATAAACACCTACTTATAAGGAGCATAAACTTGAACTTATATTTATAAACCAATTCCGCTAGCTTCTTTTCACTATGAAAAGAAACATAGACAAAAATAAACTGATAGATAAGTCTTCCTGGATTACTTTTCTCTGTTTTCACTATTTTAAATTATTTAAGTCATATTTTATTAAATTTTAAATTAAAACAAGGCATGTAATCAGTTTTGTAAATTAACAAAGGCAAAAGATATTTTTTTGTGTTTAAATATTCGAGTTACAATAATACCGACTTGTTTAATTTATAACCGAGGTAGAGTGTAAATAATACCTAGGTATTGGACTGGATACTAAGAATAATATGATATAAAAACTTAGATTAAGCGGAGGCTAATTGGAGCTTAAATCACATGTAGCGGTGTGTTTGATGTATCACCTTCAGATAACTTTGTACATTGTTCTTTGAATCCAGTGCATGCTAATTTAAAAATTATCTCGCTACAAGTGTCTATAAATAAATAATTTCGGCTAAAGGTCGCGAGTGGAACGGTTAACTGACAGACTGTAAACTTTTTTAACGCAATTTTATGTAGATTTTATTAGTTTACTAAGAAATATGTTAATTGCGAGTTTTATTTACCTGATTTCTTAAATAGTAGAACACTTTTGATTGGTTTATTAGGCATGCATTAAATAAATGTAGTACCTGGGTGAAAATATTAACGTGGAAAATAATTATGTTGGTTAAAAGAGCCAGCAAGGTCAAGGAGACAGTCTATAAAACAAAGCCCAATAATCAGCGTTTAGAAAAGCACATAAAATATCTATCGACGCCGGTTGAAAGTGCATTAATGGGTATGCAAACGCGATATTGCGTGACGCTGCACTGAAATGTAGATAATTACTAAAACGTTCGCGTTTCATGCCCATCGCCATAATTATTTGCATAAATCGACGTACTTAAATTTACGTAGCAAGCAATAAAGCTTAGGTATTAAGATTTAATGTTATTCGGTCTAGGTATTTAGGCATTGGTACGAAGCATAACAGAACTCAAAGATAAATTCGTTTTTAAAAAAAATCTTTTGCTTTGTGGCATACGAGTATATTGTTCAAATTATTAAAACTTAATGAAACTAATCACAGTCTTTATCTTAAATCTCAAATAATAAAATACCAAAATACACTAGACTCAAAAACTAAAAAGACCACCCCAAAATAGCAAAGATACTTAATAATAGACAAATAAATGGGTTTCAAACGACAAAGACAGAGACAAATGATTTTACAAGCTTAAGGCGCGAAGAGGACAGACTGATAGCTACGACTTTATGGGTGGTCGGACTTTTGTTTTTTTTCCTTGCAATTTATGTTTACAATCCGTTTGAATAGAAATCAGTCAGATAGATTTAAAAACTTTAAAATGTCTCGTGTCGTTAACACAAATATGTAGAAACAGGCTTAGTATCGCTTAAAACTCCACTAGCAAAGAGTTAGAGTTATATTTGGAAACTTTTAAGTAGTTACTAGTTAATCAAATCAAATTACTGCCCCGCCCCTCCTTAATACCGCTTTGGATAAATAAGTTTCCCATTTCCTTGGCATCAAAATATTGCTGTAAAAAGATTTTCTTCAAAAATGGAAGTAATTAATAACTTGGTCAACATTCCTATATTAACTAAGTAAGTATTTCAAAAAGTAAATATAGTGTGAAAATCGCTAATAAATATAAAAATGTTACACTTAGTAGATATAAAATATAGAGTGCCTTTTAATTAGTGAACTATAGTAAAGGATATGCATGTACTCCAGATAACAAACAACTTTTACTATGGAACCAAGTTCGAAATCATAAAAAAAATTGTCCCTCCATATTATCAGCTGATGTATTTTGTATAGGGGATTCAAAATTTTTTGAATGATTTCGAACTTGGCCCCATAGTAAAAGTAGTTTGTTATCACGAGTATATGCGTATCCTTTTCTATCGTTCCCTAATTTAAAGTCACCCTGTATACAAAAAAAAACATTCTTCATTTTATCACATAAGACATACTTACTTAACTGTTGAGATTTACGATTCACTAAGCAAGCATGTAAAAGAGCGATAGTTCTCAAGTTGGCAAGTCTAGCATGAGCCTAGACTATAAAAACACGAGTAAATGCAGAAGTGGGACACCTTGTATATGAATTACGGGCATCAGCACGCTATTAGGGTGCGTCCAAAGCAAGCCTTTGTGACAAACATTTTTCTTTGAGTAACACTTGTAGAATGGAAATATTCTAGATTCTACATCCTTAATATAACCCGATTAAAATATTCATTTTCGGATATTGGAAACAAAAGAGTTTTGATTATCGTATAGCTTGTTTTGAAATATAATTATTTGAATTAGTATAACAAACTGCGTTAAATAAGTAGGGGTCTACAAAAACATCCTAGTGCGTAACGTAGCTGCTACGAAGTGCTACGAAATTACGCATTACCTACGCATCGTTCTATCTGCGCTACGATAAAATTATTAAACGAATATAAAATGTACTTCTAGAAATAAAATAGTGAATTCGTAATAGTACCTACCTAGCTACGAGACCAAAACTTGATTCAGCTAAGATTTTTTAAATCATGCTTCAAGCGACACTTGTCACGTAAGGTAAGTAAGAGCATCCCCAAACAAAATCAGGTGCACTAAAATATTCTAAGGAAAACAGGTTATGTGGGTTCTGCGTATTGTTGAGGGAAGGGTAAAGAACTCAATGATGAGTAAGCCTTAACTGGGTTCAAAGGTTATGATTACGTGGGATATTCGCGCCCTAGTCGCGCTGTAGACATCGACGGGGCGATACACCATCGCCGCCCCGCCGCCGCCGCCGCCCCTACACGGTAACTTTCCTACCCATTATTGCCAACTTTATTTTACAACCTTATTTTAGACGCTATATTATTTTATGGCCAAACTTTTGCGGAGTTTTAAAAGTTTACCAATAGTTTTTTGTTTTTAAATCTACTGAAGTACGTAACTAGGTAGTGCTGCGATTTCAACATTTAAATTTTTGTTTTTTATATAATTTATTGTTTTTTTCATCGTACATGTGTTAAGTACAATTATAAGTTATTTTATTCAAAATTTTATTTTTGTTTTTTAAATTGTAATATAAAAATAATTTCTAAGTACCTATTATGTATGTTTTATGGGTCTATCAGTTTTCTAT
This sequence comes from Anarsia innoxiella, assembly GCA_947563765.1. Classification (NCBI taxonomy): domain Eukaryota; kingdom Metazoa; phylum Arthropoda; class Insecta; order Lepidoptera; family Gelechiidae; genus Anarsia; species Anarsia innoxiella. Next base: position 9,286,948 of record OX387390.1, read on the forward strand.
GGATTTTGAGAAAGAAGAGAAATGGTATCTATTTATACAAATTCGGTTAATTGATAAAACTGTTAAGCAAATCTAATTGGCAAGCAATATTTTACAAATTACAATAGATTTTTAATGCCTCCTAGACAAACATGCGTATCGGGCGGCACCTTTGATGGCAACAAAGACAACCGACAAAGGCGCCGAACTCTGCCCCATTATTGTTAAAACTATTGTTAATTTTACTATACTGAGCTGTACCAATGGTACTTTATAGATGTTTTCAGAAATATTTTTTTAAGGTAATTAGGTACTGTCTTTAATTTTTACAGACAATATCGAATCGTTTTATTTAAGGCCCTGAAAGAAATATAGGTACTTCGGTACTTTGCAAAAAAAAACATCTACAACGATTATGATAGATAATGCACATAAACGTTACAAGTTAACCTAATTGTACTTTATAAAATAAACTTAAATTGTGTTTCAAGTTTTTACATGATGTATTTTCTTAAAGACGTTTTTAATTTTAACTTTTGAACTTATTATTAACGTATTTGTTGAATCGTCTAACCTAACGAAACACATTCAATGTTGCTTCAATACAATCTATAAGATTGTCTAGCTAACAATTTTAGAAAGGGACGCAATCATTTTTTTGGGCGAGACAGAAATAATAGTTCCCACAACGATTACCTTCACCTGAGCGTTAAGGGTTGCGAGACGAATCGATGTAATGTATCGATAGGGCAGTTTATCGACTATTATTTTAACTAAAATACCTACCTACCTAAAATTATTAACGTTCTCCACATATTATGAAGTACTCAGAATTTGAATAGTTTGATTACTTAAACTAAAAAGTATTATGATTATACTTATACCTAATATTTTAAACAAGTTATAGATCTTATAAAATAGTACAGCCTAAACATATGTCTTATTAAAACTTGAGAACTACACATTGCATTGCATGCATTATTAGAAACAAACTTGTCTTAAAAAAAATGAGATGGTGTCCCATCCCTATCAAGAATGCACCTTGACAATACTAAGGGAAATCGTTTTTTTTAATCACATCAATGTTCACTATAAATCATCCCTTTATTTACTCAATGCGAAGCTTCGCTACATATTCGCGCACCAGGCTTTTGCTGTCATAGAACTCATAATGCGAAGGGGTTTTGAATATTGCTTGTCGTGCATGGTGTGGGAATTCTATAGAAATACTTCGCCAATGCTCTACTTTTGTGCAATTCAATGAAACTGCAGAACTTCACTTCAACGAAGTTTATCAATTATTATTACGTCTAACTTTAACTACAGTTTCGTGTTAAACAATCTGTAAAACTGTAAGTTTAAAAGATTCCACAATAGGCATGAATTAGTATGAATTATTAGTAATAAAGTACGATTATTTTTTTGGTAAATATGGTAAAATATAAATTTTGAATAACGGGGCGTGGTAGAAAACATTTTTGTTTCTGAAGAAGCCCAGGGGGTCAACCTTTGTGATGTTAATAGGATGTCAGCGCCGCCGCCGCCAATCAATACAACTTTAGATTCCCCTGCTTCCTTGAAGAACAGGTCGTACTGTACCGTGGTCAACCTGGCCAACTTCCTTTTGTTGCAACTTACAAGTGCTATGATATTATTATTTATTTGTGATGCTGTATTGTATTACATCACTTGTTGAAATGTATTGTTATGTGTTACGCGTATGTTAAACAATGACACAAAAGTTGATTTAAGTCGACATTTTAATTATAAAATATATATAATAAAATATATCTTTTATAAGAACTGGTAACATCTTTTACTAAAATTGTTTTGCTACTTAACTACTAATTCTTTTACTAAGCTGCTTTTTGTTTTTGAATTACTAATTTTAAGAATAGCAACCAAGCCAACCGTACCTTCGGCTCTGTCACAGCTATTGTTTAAAGTAGCTTAATGTTTCAAAAAGTTATTTCGTTGGTTTAATACGATTTAATAAAGAAGGTATTAAGAAAAACGAAAATTCTAAATATCTAAATATTTCCACAGAGAAAAGGACAATAGGTACTTACATCTACTATTTCAGAATACAAAACAAAATTAACAATTACTTATGTATTTTGCCTTATATTTACATAGAAGGTTTAACATATTATTATAAAATTGTTAAGCTAAGATTTTGCCTGTTATTTACTTCATAATAACCAATGTGTAATGTTACATCACGTCCACGTTGCCACTAAAACGTTCCCCAAAATTTCGTAGGCGTAGTGCAACGTGCATTTGGCGCCTAGCGAGATAGTTTTTTTTTTTTAACAATTACCAACCTTAAATTCCTTAAAAGTAGCCTGCTTCATTAAATTAAACCTTATCGTTCAGTTTAAGAGTCGAAACTTCTTTGAAATAAAACCGTGTCAAGGATGAAATCTAAGTTAATCGTTTAGAATTGTCAGAGCGTCTTGTTTTCTTCCTTGGGGTCCTCGGCTAAGGTCGGTTTTGGGCTGAGATGTGTCGGTGTCCTTGTTCATCCAGGATAATAATAATAATGTATTTTTTGTTATCTGTTTAGTGGTGTGCGTGCGATGCAGTGATGCACCGTGATGGTGTGTGTGTTAGTCATCTAGCAGCTGTGCCTATTATTTTGAAGTTGTGTGCGAGTTTCGTATAGAGTAACATAGTAAATTTGGTACTTGTATTTGAAGGTCCTAGTTAAATCAAGTGTCGTAATTTAATTTCTACATTACACAATATACATACTACTTATGTTTTGTGTATTTTCTATAGATTTACCGTATTAAATATGTAGTTATTTTTGTTTTTTGGCGTGCTATACGCAAAATATTACGTCGATGACCTAAATAAATGTTAATTATGATTATCTCGTACACCCTTGCGTGACGCTGGAAGCCTAAGTTAGTGGAAAAATAAGTATATTCTATAGTGAGGAAAACTCGTAATGTGTTTATATTGGAACCCGTAATTATGTAAATTGAAGCTATCAGGATTGTCGAGTCACGACGTCGTACAGCAGCTAGATAGGTACCTATGACATAAAGGAAATTAACAAAGGCAATTTTGTTATTTTGTTACATAGTAGTATCACTTCGAAAACCATCAAAACTACGAAGTCACTGTATACTGACATAGAGAATTTTTTTTGCATCCTTCGCGAGGCTATTCCCAAGAACATGTGGACCGCTATGTTGCTTGATCAAATACACCATCCTGCCGGAGCATTGTACTTCTATTATTATCAATACATTTTTAAAAAATATTTGTCCTCCATCTGTCGTTATCTCAGTCTTGTCTTACTACTAACTGTGAAAACGAAAGAGAGGGAGATACAGGAACATCGTCTGATATAATTGCTTCTAAAATGAATAGATGTTAAACAATGGCCGCTAGAAAGAATGACAAAACGCTCCAAGTCTTTTCTACTCGTACAATTGCCAATTTAAGCTTAGTGTTTAATTATTTCCAACGGTTTATTTTAATAAAAAGTTCATTTATTTTTATATTTACTTACTTACTTATTCGGAAATAATGATAAATAAAAAAAATAGGTATAGGTAATATTAAAGCTAGCAATAGATGGTTCAAATACAGAAAGGATTAATAAAACGATGATTTTATAGTAGGTAGGTACTTAGGTATAGACCTTGAAAACTGAAAGCCTTGTATCGTCAAAGTACCTATACCTAAAGGGTAACATTTCATAAACATTCCAACTTAACATAACACGACGACACTAACGTAGATAAATTTGAAACAATAGGGCCAAATCACGACCGATTGTTAATTCAAATGGCTCTTGTGACATTGGCTTAGCCATTATAGTTCCGTAGCTTGCGAAATTTAATATTTGTATTGAAATTTTGCATCGCATGTTCAAAATAATTATGCAAATTGACACTATAAACGTTTTAGGGCGAATACGATGAAATGCAGTCGTCTGCATTTGCGGGAGAGGACGAAGAGCGGCTCTTATAAACCTCTCACCCCGGAGAAGCCAAGGAGGTATTGCCAGAAGAGACTGGTAGATCCTAACCATGAGGAAGATCCTAGGTGGATAAATGTATTTGAAAGGTAGGAACCAGTATCTAACTAATTGTAATACCTAAATTCAACTACCTACATATTTGACACCACTGTTTCTATGTTGAAACTTAGATAGGAGTAGGAGCAAACCGCAAAGTACTCTATTATAACTTTCTAATGCACTATTGTTCTGATGATTCGCAGATTCCATTGCAACGAAATAGAAAATACCAACTTCAATGAATCACAGAATAATATTTCAACACAAGAGGAAGATAATCTCTTTCTATCAGTCCAAAACCTTAAATTTCAAGGCGAAGATGAGCAAAGGATAAGACCTCGTTCTTGTTATAAATATAAAACAGTAACGGACGGCAATAAGCATCGTATGTTTGTGAAGCAGGAAGTACCTCGATGGGAATCTGTAGAAGATGACAGATCTTCACAACTAACGTGCTACTACTACGACGATTACGCTAAATATCTATCAAATACTGACCCATCGAGACCATCTTCAGCTAAATCCAGTATTTTCTTACAAGGCTCTAGCACCAGATTCAAAGAAAACAAAGCGGTGCAAGTAGATTTCTCAAATTCAAACGATAACTGGAAACCTCGCAAAGTAATATTCAAACCTAAGACTGTGAAAAAGAAAGAACCGGACAATAAACAGAAATTACTGGATAAATTAATAGCTGAATTGCCGAAAACAGCGCCTGAAAATACAAAAATAATGTATGAGAACACAGGTAAACGGAAAAGTCTAACGATTTCGAGAGCGGAAAGCCCTGAGACTGTACAAGTGATTAGAGTTGACGTGGTTTGTAACTACAGCAATACTCCGCCATCTTCTGCCGCCGCTACGGGTGATAAGGCGCAAGCCACCGACGTGGTAGCCGCCGAGAAAGTCGACAAGAACACAGAGACTGCACGAGTGAAACCGAAGAGATCACATTTCGCTAATAAATATCTTTTGACCAATTCTATTAAAACTCTCGATGAAAGTGTATCAGGGGGTGCTAAAGTTACATTGTTATGTAAAACTTTCAGACTTACGGACCGGTCAAAGTTGTTATCCAATAATAAATCTAGGTAAAATTATCTAATAAAATGAAATTATGTACGGTAATGAAATAAATGATTGTGGTCTACTGCAACTTTATTTAGGATTCAAAATTAGGAAATTAAAAACGATTTCTCTAAGGAACAGAAAAACTGCACCATATTAGATACCTGCACAACCCCTCTGGCGCCACCCTTATTGCATGAATGTAGTTTCTCAAACTTTTAACTGCCAACTAGGCAGTACCTACAATTCTTTTTGGTGTTCAAAATTATGATAGTATATTTACCTACGCACAAATATAATTTTAAAACCAAAAATCTAATCTGTAATGGGATCTGTAACGAGATTCCTGGATTTGTTTTATTCAATATTAAGACGTAGGTATAAATTACTTAATCGATTTTGTAGATCTTTTGATGTAATCAAAAGTTTTTCGTATCTTGTTTTACCTCTTAATATTACCCGGACGATAACGTCTATTTATCATAAAAAGTTTGAGAAACGCTGCTTAAAAAAATCCGATCTCAAATTCACACACAGTCGCACACACACCTTGTGATTTAGTACAACAAACGACGCGACGACGGTTCATCCAATAGTTTTTAAAGAAACAAAAACTAGAATTTTGTACAAAAACTGTTTGAAATTAATTGTTATTTAATATTTCAAATCCGCCGTGGGCATTTTATAAAAAAGGCCCACGTATTTGTTTCATTGTTTCATGTCGTAACTATGCTACTTACCTACTTTAAAATAAATATCTGGTATGTTAATTTGGAATGCTATTTTACTAAAATCTTTAGAATTACCTAACTTCCTTCTAGTAACGTAGCTGCTATGTAAGGTGGCAGTCGGAATAAGAATAATGACTTCATTGTATGAAACCATTGGTATCGTGAAAACTGGCGCTTTTTCACGGAATGATAACTTAATTATCAGTAAGTTTGCGTGTTGAGCATACCCCGCCAAAGTACAAGCGTGGTGCCAGCCTGTGGATTGCTACGGACCACCATTGTAAACCTTTTCGCGTACCTTCTGCACTGACTATCCTTACTAATAAGCACTAGGTACTCGTGTATTCATTTAAGTATGTAAGTAACAAATAAAACATTTAATCGTAATAGTGTCTTGTAATATGAAAAGAAGAGTCTTATTCTTCCACCTGAAGCTTTTTCGTAAGTTGTTTTCTTAATTTATTTATTAAAAAAATTAAATGTTTGATACCATTTATTGGGTGATTGGCATTTGTTATAAGTCGCTACAAATATGTACTTATTTAGGTAAGTACACATATTTACGACGAAATATAATTTTTGCGCTTAGATATGCCTTGGTAGATATTTCGTGTTAATGAAAAGTGCAAAATTTATAAACCAGTGTAAGAACTATCTAATGCAGTGTGATTTTCATGATTTAAAAATAAAGTAAGTAAGTAGAGCGATATTTAATGAAGCTTGTGTTCAGTCAGTAGCGGACAAACGAGGAAAGTGTCGGAGTAGGTACGGGGACATTCATCGATTACTGCCGCTGACTGCGTCCGACCGACCGAACCCTACTTTGTCCTTTGCCGTGCATCACACTTACTTGAACTTTATGTTGCACTCGCCAATTAATAACCCTCTAACAACCTGTCAATAGACACTTGTACGTTTCAAAGACAAGCCAGAACCGATCTATACTTAATTTATACACACTAGTTACTATTTTTGGCTTCTATTTCATAATAAATTAAAGAATTTAAATAAGAAATCTGGATTTTCTGTGAAACAAAGGTATTTATGTGTCGAGGTAAGTAAGCAAAGGGGTTGTATGTACAGGATCCGAGCTGAGATCAGAGCCGGAGACGGCAATGATTAACGATCGGTACGAAACGGAAACGTTTCAGAATATTAATTTGTAGTGGAGGTCACCGGCGGCCTAGCAAGTGTGACATAGCCGCAGCGAAAGGATTGGTACGCCATGGGCCACCCCGCCCGATGGGGTGAAATGTGTGTGCCGAATTTATAGGTGTGAGATGGAACTTCAGGGTAGCTAAAGGGTGAGGTGGACTTCGGACCTCCCTCACTTGGGGGTGTTGTAAACCCCCCAATTTGCCCTAGTCCGGCACCCCCGCCCGAGGCTCCCCGTCCGTTCCTGTCCAAGCGATAAGAGGGAAGAGGGGTGAGCGTCAAATGGACGTTTTACGCATAATTTAGAGCGGTAAATGGATTCGAACAGTCTCCACAGCATACCTACCTCGAGGCATTGCTTACTGACTGCTACCAGCCGACACAGTTAATTTATAATTGCTTACCTATGTACACAACGCTTGCGTTACCTTTCCAAAACACAAACCCCTAAAAGTTTTTAGTTTGATGAAGAATCTTGATATCTCTATATTTTAATGAAAAGGGAATTTTGTAAATCGAGTGGGCAGGTTGACAAAAGTTAAAAAGCCTTTTCCATTCGGCCACAATGATACAGTTTTTAACAAGATGATTCGTGAAACATTCGAGATTCAACTTTGATGGCTATTGATAAGGGGTGTTTTCCAGCGTCAAAGTTTGAGACTTGCAACTTTGGTGGTTTATTGTATAAGTATAAAGTTTATTATTTTCTATTCACTGCGTACAAAAGTTGGAATATTAGAAAAATGTACAGCACGGTTAAAACTGTCTTGCCGTTCGATCATTATATTTGAGTGTAAGTTTTTAATTGAAATACGTAATGCGTTTGTAACATAGGAAATCCGTGTTAGTTACTTTATTTAAAATTTATTGATATTTTGTAAAATATCATTTTACAAAATATACTTTTTGGAACAGCTAAACGTGGCATAGAATAGGTAGGTACGCTACAATACAACATGTACCAATTAGGTATACATATTATAAAACTGCCGACTACTACTAACCTACTTGAGGTTAGTAGGTAGGTACCTATAGAAAGTTAAAAATTCAAGTTATTATTTTCTCTTTTCAATCAAAGTGTTTATACATGTATGTTTCTTGTTCATAGATATAATTTTTCAAACTTTGGCGACGTAAAATCATAATGTTTATTGTTACGAGTTTTTAAAAAAGGTAAAAGTTTCATACTTGGTAAAGTTACTTTTCTACGTAATATGTACCTTAGTACCTCATTAACGGTCAGTTGCATAAAAGGACGTCATTGATTAAATATAGAGCCTTTTAAGATATTTTACAACGGCTGTTTCAGCCATAATCTAGCGTCAGTTTTAATGACCTTTCCTGCAATGCTTTGTTAACATCTTATAGCTACATAAGCTAACATGGTAAGCTCATTATTATAACCGATACAGTCACAGGTATCACAAACAACTTGGAATAAATTTTAAAAGTAGCTTAGGTGCATAGATAATAGTTTTGAAGATACATCCAAAACTGAGTAAAGTATCGAGCTAGAAAAATGAATAGCTACCTACCTACTAAAAGTACCTACACGTGAGAAAGCTGGCATCGTGTGTCACATCACATCAGTGTCCATCTCGCGAAGTTGTCACCGTAAGCGACGGTACGAAGCGCTGAGTTTAAGCAACCTATTGAATTTTTAACAATCGCGCAACCCTTTTCAATTACACATTGAAAATAGGGTTGCTTCACTGTCCAAGCTTGGTTGACAATCCTCTTTGCGCTACTTAATTATTCACGTAAATATCTTAATTTAGACGCGCATGCAAAAATCAGAGCGAGCGAACAACCAAACTTTAAAAAGTAGATAAGGGGTAACCTAACTTTACTGTTTGGTCCTGTTTAGCGAGCTACTTGATTCAACTTACTTTTTAATTAGTTACGAACAGTTCCCTGATTTTTTGGTACGTGATGGTGATATTATAATAGGAGTTAGTCTACAGAAGACAGTACTTACTAGTTAAACCAAACATAACATATTAGCTACTACAAAATAAATTATTCGTTGTCACAGCAACACTCTACGTAGATATATTCTGTCCGTATTTTAGGGGTAGCTATTAAAAAGCCTTCCATACTGGCCACGTAATTACGGGTAGCATCGGCGTTCTGAAATCCACGCTTAAAGGAGATACATATTAATACGAGAATTTAAGCCGGGGGCCAGCGACGCAAGTATTCGAACGCGCCCACCCCCAATAGCCAGCTAAGTCCGAGTAGCCGCTACCTCTGTGTGCGTCGACTCTACTACTGTGTGCGCACAAATTTCATAATAGGTGTACGCTGTGCTCTGCTCAAATTTTACATCTCACATCTCAGCATTACAGGATGTTCACATTTCTTTACAAGTTTCTTTTCCGTTCTTATTTCGAGATGTTACTTATATGTTTTGACGGTTGGCTCAAGGTGGGCTCAAGCATAGGTAACGTGAAACAGTTCCTTAGTAGGATAAACTCTTTAACAAAACAATTAAGAATTTGTTTCAATCACCTATCAATAAAAGTTAGTTAATCGGCAGATTATAATTATTATTATTTATTACAAGTTGTTACATATATAATAAATCGATAAATAAATCATTATTTTGTTGATTGGTGTAAACTAAACAACACTGATAAGTATAAAATTCATCGTTTGATTTGTATGGTTGAGTAAACGTTAAACTCTATAAAGTTCTATTCCCGATAGATCGATCGAAATCATTATTCCATGGATTGGCTACATGTTTTGTATCACTTTGGTAAATATTTTTAACTAAAATACTTAAACATTATTGATATTTTCAAAGATAATCAAATATACTTCTTTGTCTTAGTACCTCATTAACGGACAAAGAAGTTCCACGACGCACTGAAAACGCCTGGAAGAGCTATTATTGGTCTATGAAGGACTACTTAAAAGGCGACCTTCCCTTAGCGCTAAAGCGCAAACTCGTGGACAAGTGCATTCTTCCAACCTTGACATATGGTGCACAAACTTGGTCTTTGACTCAAGCTCAAAAGTCCAAACTCAAGGTTTGCCAACGGGCTATGGAGCGCAGTATGCTTGGTGTAAAACTTACTGACAAGGTAATAAATACCATACTGCGCTCTAAAACGCGTATTGCTGATGTGGCAAAACCAGCTGCCAGGCTGAAGTGGGATTGGGCCGGCCACGTCTGCCGTATGCCAGAAGACTTATGGGCAAAAACAGCTACCCAATGGATACCAACTGCCAAACGGCGTCGCGGCAGACCGCGGAAAAGGTGGCGGGACGAGCTGGATACCTTCTTGGGTACCTGGGCGGAGGAAGCTCGAGACAGAAAGTCTTGGCGTATGAGGAGAGAGGCCTTTGCCCAGCAGTGGGACACGAGTGGCTAAATAAGATAAGATAATCAAATATAAAATCAGGACACTCCAAGTTGGTTACCTACTAACGGACACGCGTGCTATACATAGCCACAGCTACAGAGTACGTTATTAATTTATCTGTAGCGGAGAACTAACCATCGCCCGGTGGCGGCCCTTCGCCCACCCCCGCCCTCGCTCCGTACAGTTTAAACATTTCCAAATGAGTATGCAGAAGATTGTAGGTACCTAATAGGTAGGTACCTCGGCACGCGTGGTGGTGAGACACACACCCTGGCTACCCTGGCCCTCTAAATTACTTGAGCTTTAATTAAAAGCCCAGCAATTCTGTACATGACAAGTATTCCAAGAACGACCGCTATGACCTCTGATAGTGCTAGCACTAACTGAATTTTGCTGTTGTTACGGATGGAATTTATTTCTATTTGAAGAAACATTGTTACCTAAAGGTAGATGGATGCGTACGCGGTACTTACACTAATTGATTACCTACTCTAGTTTAGTACACTAAGTAAGTACGTGTTACCAACTTCGATTTCCAACACTTAATTAGCAAGGTTTTTAAAGATTATAGTAGATTTTAAGTGTTTTATTGAACTGTTTCAATAGTTTAGAACCGAAAGTTAAAGCTACTGAAGTAAATTAAGGTACTTACAGATAACATAAATAGTTACTAACGTAAATTAAGGGGAGATATGTCAATAAAGAAATGTATGAATAAGTATAGATAGGTGTATAAGTAGATACCTAATTCTCAAAATTTTCATCATTGTTTTATTGACAAGAAGTTCGTGTAACTTTAATTATACTATAAAATCATAACAAACAATAGAAGAAGCGAGTTGATAAGTCTTTTTTGTTATTTAAGTACCTATCTAAAACACATCGTCGTTTTAATTCCAGAAAATAGATACTAGAAGTCCCTTTACAACCCTTTCGTGATACTCAATTGAAAATTAATTTCAAGCTCTCGGGCGGCGGTGCGAATTTAATCTTTATTTGATTGTGATAAGATTAAATACAAAAAAATGTGTTTAGTTCTTACTCAAATACAAAATGTTTAAAATACGATAGAATTTGACCGTGTCTTATTGTTTGAGAATAAAAATAGTAATAAGACAAAGATATTTTGCAGCAGTGGCTAAGTTATTCGGAGAAAGATTTTAAAAGACAATTTCGAAGATAAGTACAACACTCAATAAATATTTGTTTGGCTACGAAGTTAGCTACGAATGCTACGATATGATCGTTGTCGTAGCAAGATAACGGCAAAGAGCGAAGAAAAATATTAAAACTAAAAATATTTTGATTTTAAACACGAGGTGTTTTACGTTAAATATTGGTAGGTACCTATGTAAGTAGGTATGTGTTTTCCAAATTGTAGTTAGTGGCCGGAACCGCGTGCGTTAGTCCATTTAGCTAAAACCTCTTGTGCGTAAATTTTAAGGCGTTGTAGAGGTCAACACACAATAGTTGAACTGCTTTTACGATTTCACGTAGCTACCTACAAAGCGAGCAAGTTTCCTAATATACATAGGTGTTTAAGTAAATAGTTTATTTTTTATTTGTACCAACTTATTTAAACTGTACGATATTTAATAGTACGGTACCAAACAATACTAGATAGAGTCTATGCAAATGTACTTCCTATTTCTGTACTGTCCTTTGGGTCTTGAACTACAATCAGTTTTCTTTAATTTGATATCCATTACCAAAACCTTTTTTTAAGAGTGTGATTATTAGTTCGAGGCGTTAAAGCCTTAATTGATGTAATTAAATATTGTTGTAAAAATATTACGGAATAAGTAACTACACTTCCAAGAGTTGTGAGGAAACAAGTTGCGCGAAGTGAATGAAACGAAAAGCCAACGGCCGGGAAATTGTTCACAACAAACAACCTTAATAACTTTGGCCAAACCATTCATAGAGCGCCTTAATCTTTAGTCGAGACGAAAGTCGTGGAGAAGAGCGACGCGCCGCGCTCTCGCAGAAATTAAGCAATTTAATAAACATGTGGACACAACTAAATTTTGGAACGCACGGACTAGAAGTTGTATAAAATTTGGCCGAGCACATTTCCATCGCCAGGGGAATTTGCACAAGGAGGAACAAGGAAGAAGCGGGGCCACCCCTTTCTCTGGGGGTTAGGGACGTCCATCCGCCCTACATACGTACGAGGGTAGGCTGTTTACAGCGAGCCGGGCACGCACGCCGCCGCCGCCGCCGCCGCTCTCTGTTCTACAGACGCAGGGCTGCTCGCGCTGGACATCGAGGGCTGCCACATTCTTCTTGACAAACTTTCACTCAACTTTTGCCTCCATTCTAACTGGGATTTTGTGTCCAACTGATGTAATAATTAAGCCTAGAATGACACTTCAATCGCTGAAAAGGTTATTAAAGATAATGTTTGTCTACAGCTTCTATTTGGCTTCTATACTCAAAGACAACTGTAGCCTAGCTGACATTGTCGTTGTCAAAATTTTGAAGTAAACGGCATAATGTTCAAGCTTAAAGCGATATTTATAAATAAAAAACTGTCAGTTTAAAAATGTCCAGAGGTGCCATTTCCGACTTAACTAAACGCCGCCCGCCAACAATTTTAACTAATTATTATTGCTAAATATACGTACACACTCTTTTTTCTATCTTCAAAGCGCAATAAAGGGGAAAAGTTTCGAGGTAGGTATGTACTTATCTATGTATTTTTAAAAGTACCTACTATAACTAATTTGCTGATATTTGTAAGTAGATAGGTAAAGGAGTCTAAGAAATAGATAAAGACACTGCAATTAGATTTTTTTAAATTAAAACTTTATAAAACTCAAAACGAAAAGAGTAGCCCGCAGATAGGATCGAAATCAAGCTAGAAATCATGACCGTTACGATTTTCAAAAAAATTATATAATTTTAAAGAATTTTAAAATATTTAAATAGTATAGTTTGAATTAACCCTAGCGCGCTAGTCGCCGCACTAGATGACGCAGGGTGGGAGGGGGCGCAGGGTGGTGCGCAGGGGGAGGCTGTCGGCCCCCGCCCGCGCCCCGCGCCGCCCCCTTGCCGGCAGGACGCGGCCGGTGCCGGTAACACGAGTGCGCCTATGCGAGGCATGTATCTTGGACGGGCAGATATAACAGAGAAGTAGCCCCCAGTACCCTGCTTGGAGGCGCTACGTCGTGAACAGTGCTCCACTTGCTAAACTTTCACTTTCTAACCTTTTTCACTAAGTACAATTTCACCAATTCTAAATAATGGTAATTACTTTTTCTCTTCGCTACAAATGGTACTATCGCAGTACTACTGGATTAAGGTTGAACATAACTACTAACATGACGACACCTTATAACGAACAACTTCTGCTATCGGTATAAGAGACCAACTTTTATAAATGTAGCTCTCCTTATAAAGGAAATGCCTGCGTGCATGTTCTGAAAGAAAAGCGAAGATATTGTAAAATCTCGCATTCAGCGCAAATAAACGAAGTTAAGATATTCACTACCTTACTACGCACTTTATTACCTACTATATAATAATATAATATATATAGTTAGATAGAGGTAAGGTGACTTAATACAAGTAACTACAATAACAGTAAAAATACCAGATTTCATGATTCGGTAGTGAAATAATAATGTAGGTGAAGTAGAGCATCATTCAGCGCGGAGCCAGCTATTTTACATGTGAACGGACTATAGCTGCCCGCCCTACGTATCGGTAGGTACAGTCGAAATAGGTTTCCAACGGCGACGCTGAATACATTTTGTGAGACTCGGCTCGTGTGTTGCCTTGAAATAGGAACACTCTCCATTTCTTCGTGACAACGTTTCGACTAAATCACGTTCGTTTTCTATGAAAGGATTTCTATTTTTCATTTTTATACATTTGGCTCGATTCCTTACATACGAATGGTAGGGTATGATAATACATACATACCTACTAAGAAATTATGTGAAAGTTACATACCTAGATAGGTAGATTTACGTATTTCTGATCAGTATTTTATATTTTTAGAAATCTACTCATAGGTATTTCAGTTGGTAGGTATGCATCTACATTTTAATGAACAAAACATAAATAATCTTTGATAGGCCTTTTAAGTTAGAATTAAAAACTTTTCATTGAATATCAAATTGTTTTTTGTTTCCTTAATCTACATCCCCTGTATCATGCGACATATGATAATAAACAACAAAATAAATCACTGTAAAAGTACCTAGGTTTCTATTTCGTAATTAATTTTGCTAACTGGATATCAAAAAAAGCTACCTATTTACAAAAGTACAACAACGTAGGTAAGTATAATATTTTCTTCAATGTAGGAAAGGAAGCCAATTCTTACCGCCAGAAATACTTTTCGAGAATAGATATTTGTTGGTTACTGCCAGCCACCAATGTTAGAGGAAAGTTCAAATCAATTTATTACCTTGCAAGTGTGCTAAAATACGAGTATTTTGTCGTATCATTGTAAATAGTTTAGTACTTAGTTTAGTAGTTTCTAGTACAAATCCACTAAAGTTCTTTGTTATGAAAAGCACTAGAAAAACGGTTTAAAGGACCCTTTTTAGTTAATGGAATTGGGAAAATAAGTTAATTCCCCGGCTACCCCTAACTATACCCACTTGATTAAAGATAAATGTTCGGGGCCGGGTGTGGTGGCACTTGAGTCCAAAATTTTGTCAAAGCTTTGATAAGTACATTATTTTTACTCCCTTTTGATGTCATATTAATTTGGCTAGAATGTTGGTAATGTTTTGTTGTGTTTACTGCGTCTTTCTAAATGTACCGACGAGCACTCAATATGAATGACTTGTGATATCTTCTACGTTTGATCAATAAATACCTATTTGTAGTTTTTTTAACATTTCAGCTATCAATCACGTAGGTTGTACGTATTTAATAAGTTAAATACGTCCAACGGATTTAATACGCCATCGCGGGTATACGAGTTTAAAAATGAGTCGAGCCTTGAGTATCCCAAAAAAAGCTTATGTATATCGATTTTTGTTGTTTCCTGTGATAAGATTTTTTTAGTCCGGTGCTTATGACCAATTCATATTCAATCCTTTATAAGTCAAATCGATTTATTATTGTAGGTAGAGGTACCTAATGGGTAGGATTCTTAAGGAAGAGACCAAGACTGCAACCCTCATTGTAAGGTAAAGTTCTTCACAAAATAGATACTATTACATAAAGCTGTCCAATCGATACCAATTAGAAATCGCAATTAGATTGTAGCTTTTATTAGATTGCAGCCTTTGAATACCTAGCTATCAGGAACATTGCACTAGCAGGAATTACATAAACTATTATATTTGAATAGTATCTAACAAACGACGTAAATCTCTGTCGGACGGAAGTCTACTTTTCTCACGGCGCGGGGCGTCTCGCCGTTGACTTGTCGGGAGACGCGGAAAAGAATCGAATGAAGTGACGTCACCCGCCAAATGAGGATTGACCCAAAGGGCTTCACTAATAAGCGGGGTAGCGCAGTGTAACTACTGTCCTTTTTTATTCGGCCATTACCACTTATGAACGCTCGCCGGGCGCTCGCTGTCATAAACCACCTGCGAATTTTTGTGTTCATTTCGTTGAACTCATTGTTTGCGAATTTTTCTTTTTAATAGGGACTTTTAATAAGTAAGTAATTAATGAAAATTAATGTCGTTTCTTTAGATCTTTACTTGTATCTTAATAGGTACAAAAGAAAAATGAAACTCTACATGTCTCCAACTTTTAACGATTTCGTTCATGTCGAGTATTATAATGCAAATCAAGTTAGCTACTTTGGTTGTTACATATCAGAAGAGAAATGAAAAAGTTATCGAGCATATTATTACTGACGAGTCTCATAAAGAGTAATAACGAGGCGCGTTCCAATAAACAGAGTTAGGTCCAGGCGTGCGTTCCGAAACGCAAATCTCTAAATTCAATTAAGGGGCGCGCATTTTTCGGACACAGGCGTCCGGAGTCCGGGCCGAGCGAGCCTACAGCCCTTCCGCCGCGGGCACTCGCCCCCGCATTGGAAAATTTCTCTCGAAAATTGAAGATATTTCGTGCCTTCCTCCCCGGGGGCGACTCGTTTCTCGACACTTATGGTCGGCGTCCTCGGGTGTGCAGGAGGCTTTTTACATAAAGTCCACACGTATAGGTATCGATCGAGGGCGGCCGGACAGGGTGTACGCAGATGACGGCCCCCTCGGCTCCCTCTGACCCCCTTGCTTCCCCCTTTCATTATGTAAGTGCGTAACGCGTGCTCGCGCGGACCTGATTAGGGGGCCTCTTTTTTAACTGACCCCCTCACTTGGTGGCGATTAAACTTAATTTGAGAGAGTCCACCAGTCTGCGATTAAGTTCCGCTAAGTAGTCTTAGAGACGAGCACGGGACACTGCAATTACGAATTCATTAAATTCTCAAGACCATTAATTTACGCAAGACCTTTTGATCAGCACCTACTTACACAAGTTTCAAAATCCCTCACATTTCCTCGCCTTATTCATATTTCTACATACTTTATGTGACCCAACCAGACCCTAAAGAAGCTGGATGGTTTCACCAAAATCCTACATCGCATAACTTACCTCCATATTAAAATAAAACACTTTCATAAAAAATTTAGGTAGGTACTTACTTACCTCCTACATATTTTCTAGTGTCGTGAATCGACATGGGAACGAAAATAAAGTACAAAGAAAAATCGTTTGCGAAACTTACCTCCTTGTCCAATTTATCTGTAACTGGCAGAACGTTAAAGTAGGTAGGTAGGTAAGTAAGTACTAGTGAATTTGTTCGAAATCCCAACAGAGCATGATTTCCACTGGTCGGCTCTTAAAAGAGCCCGAAAAGTTCTGGGAAAAGATGAAAAGGGGTATCTGCATTAAGTATTCTAAAAGACGAATTGTACAAGAAAAGCAAAGTCTTGTTTTAAACGGAGGATTGAAGCTTATATCGAACTTTTCCAATGATCGGACAAGAAGGAATTTTTCAATATAGATGTTTGGCGCATTCAATCATTTATATTTTAGTATTTGGAACAAAGAATGATTTGAGTAGGTACTCGTTCGTTACAAACTTCGCACACTTTAATTCATAAGCAAGCGTCCCAATATTTATTCCTAAGTATATCTAATTGTTAATATCTAATGAGGTACTAGAATAACTATGTTTGCTTAATACC
The DNA here is from genome assembly GCA_947563765.1 of Anarsia innoxiella. Classification (NCBI taxonomy): domain Eukaryota; kingdom Metazoa; phylum Arthropoda; class Insecta; order Lepidoptera; family Gelechiidae; genus Anarsia; species Anarsia innoxiella. The sequence goes on from OX387390.1 coordinate 9,304,457, forward strand.
GATAAAGTAGATATAAGTATCTCTAATAAGGTACGGTATGATGTACATTGATTTTCCTATTATTTTTTAACCTTCTTCGCAGTTACGAGATTTAAATAAGTTAGGTTGATTAATAACAATTTCTGACAGGTATTCAATAATTCCAATACTCGGGGAATATTTTGTCCTGCATACTCGGCTGACTTATCATCAGTTCTTATACGTAGAGTGTATCCTAAACTTATACTCTTAAGTAAAACAACACCCAACGTTCAAGAGTTCGTTCAAGAAAAGCTTATTATTAACTGTACGTCATACATAACTGCACAAAATTTATGTGTCTGTTGTCGACTCCGCGGTAGTGTTGTTTTGTCGTTCGAGTTTGAGATTGAGACGTGCGTTTAATATCTACTCGCTGATATTATTATCTATAGTCTAAGTAGATCTAATTGTGTCTGTAACTGACTTAAATGGCATCGAACATATTTGTATGGAGCCTGGTATAGTAAAAAACGGTATCAATTAGACTCAACATCCCCTATTCGACTAGTATGGAGAAAAAAAAAGTTGGCGGCCACTGATGAAACTTACGTCAATCGATAGAGAAAAATATTATAAAACGATAGTATTTTGGACAAATGTCGAAAGTGATATACTTTCGGAGATATAGAACTTTGAAAATGTTTGCATGTAACAATTTTCAAAGTTCTTTCATTGTTGAGATGTTGAGTCTAACTAATTGATACCGTTTTTTTACTATACCAATTAGGTTGGATGATCAAATTATTTAACTTTTTAGGTTAAAAATGTTAATTAGGTACTTACCTATTGAATTATTTACATAATATACGAGAAATAAGGTAAGCATTGAGGGGGTAATCTTATGTTTTCGTAATTCTGATTTAAAACATATTTTAAATAGTCAATATTTTAAAGCCTGGTAGCTATCTAAATCTTTGGAATCTCCGTGTTCAACAAAAGTTCGGCAAACCTTGTTGTTAGACTGTATAAGTATATGACCGACACAGAAAGTTTATTAAAAATAAGACAAGTGCGAATGAAGTTGCCGTGGAGTGGGTTCTGTAGTGACGTTAGTTTTTATGAGGAAGTTTCCATGACAAAGTATGTTTTACGCTTTTACTTTCATAACCTAAAAATATGAGTAGGCTACATACATAACATACTTTACTTACCTAGGTAGGTACCTAAATAAATATTTATTTTAAATGCCCCCTTTTTAAAAGTTAAATTCTTAAATAACTTCAACAATGTTTGTAAATACTTACCATATATTTCTATATGTTACCAACAGACCATATAATTAGTTTTTGTAACTTATATTTTAATTCTAGAAAATATTATATAAATAAATATTATAAGCAGGTATTGTTTCAATATTTTAGACAAAAGTAGGTAGCCACATCTAGTTGGGTGGACACTTAAGTTCTTTTAAGGTTAATTTACTCCACATATAACGCGGAACCATAAAAAGTTAAATATAAAAAGACAGTTGGGGACTTTTGAAGTTCATACAGATTGACACGCAAATTATAAGTAGGTAGGTATTAGTTGGTAGGAAATGTTCGAATTAGGTAATTACCTACCTGTTGCATAGCTATTGCACCATTTTCAACTTTAATAGTTTTGTTAAAATACTCTATTTTAATAGATCAAAAAATAGGCTAATGAGCATATAGTACCATCTACGTAACCGATGCATGAATTAAGTTAAATGTTGGGTTCACTTCCCTGAGCTTGGGTTGCTGAGAAAGCTGGGGTTGTTTACTGCGGAGTAAACTTTATGAGGTCTACAGCGCCATCTCGAGTTATAATTATGAACTACATGCACGTAGTTCCAAGCAGCTTGGCACCTTCGACGGTCTTTTCACGTTAACGTTAGCCTTACGTCAGAAGATTTTCTATGAAATAAATCTCATAGATGGCGTCAGAGTTTTCCATGATTGGCGTTTCTATTAGGACCTAAATTAAAACGATGTCATTAGTTAACTATTAAGATATCTATTAAGTTAACTATTTAATCACGTTATAAGTATACTTAACTTTGAAAATAAGAAGTTAACCGGTCTTATCAACTTTTGCTAGCTTTAATTCTACGAAAAAAATACCTACTTATCTGTTAATTATTGAGGCTACATTTTGGGAGAAAATGCTTTAGTAGGCACTCTTACATTTTTGCTGAAGAGTGAAAATTGTATTTATAAACCTAATATTTACCTTGAGCTTTATTTAAAAAGCTTCAATTAAAGATTTCAGCAACATCCAAGAATCAAATGTCAACCTACCTGTAAATACTCGTAAATTCTAAATAAAAAAAAAACTTGTAAAAGTTTTTTTTTAAAGGGGTTTTGTCGCTTGGACACGGCACCCCTATATTGATGCTCAGAAAATAAAAACACCTATATATATATAAAGGCATTCGGCCGTGCTTCGGCCTGGTAGGCCAGCTTTCACCATCCTATCAAATCAATGATTAATCAAATAAGCAAAAATAAAAAACATCTGTGAGGCAGACCGTTTAATCAAAGGATTGTCTCCTATCTATAGCTATAGGTAGGTACATTAAGTACGGATGGTTTCTAGTCACGACCAAAGCCATCGATCATTTGAGATAGATTGCGTACAAATACCTAAGTACGGCTGTTAGATGTTTACCTACCGGGATAGGTGCTTACTGTAGGACCTATACTTACGACATCTCCTGTAGGTATGTGGTTCGAATGTTTGTACAATAATTTTAAACGATAAAATTGAAAACAAGGACCAAGAAAACAAGAATTTGAAAGAACTTAGGCTATTTTCTTTTATTTTTTTTTTGTTAGCCATTAAGATCCCACTGCTGGGCAAAGGCCTCCCCCGCGACTTTCTATTTAACACGGTCTCCGGTAGCGACCCGCCATTCTCGTGAAAATGCATCCTGTTTTATTTATTTATAAAAAAATAATTTATAGGTATTGTTTTTTTTATTTATTTAATTTTATTATTGTCAACCTGTATTTCCTGTATTACCTCTATTTTACCGTTATCATCATCATGTTAGCTTATGGACGTCCACTGCGTGACAAAAGCCTCCCCGAAGGATGTCCACAAAATTTATAAGTAATATGATAGATAAAATTAAACTTCTTATAAGCGTAATTTGTGATACGTACCTATAAAAAGAAATAGATGCCTTTAACTTAAAAATAGCGGGAGTTGGTACCTAACTACTTACATACCTTCTTATTTTAAAAGTCACATCGGGTAATCAACATTCAGCTTTATATACTTTCCACTCCAAATCTCAAATAAGCTTTTTCCGGTAACATTTCAGTATTCGGCAACCAAATGTAGATATTATAAAAGGTTCTTGGAAAACAAAGGAATGTCAAAATATATTTACAATAATAATATGCATCTAATTTACCTAAGCGAAAGCTCTCTTCCCGAACAAAAACGAAGTAAATAGGTAAACAAGTACTTTATGTAAGTAATTTATTTCCTTGAACGAAATTCTTCCCACTTTCCTTCCACTAATATTATAAACGTTGAAACCTGGGTCAGTAAATGTGAGGATGTTTTCATGTTTTTAGATAATATTCCTTTGATCAAAAATCTACTAACAGATTTAATTTTGTAAAGTAGATCAAAATAGTGCAAATATAGGATATTATGTAGGTGCTATAAAATATGACTAAATAAATAAATATATGAATAAATATATGAATATATGAATAAATAAATAAAAAAATAAATAAATAAATAAATAAAAGACAAATGCAAAGTAGGTAGGTACTTAGTATAGAATACCCTAGGAAAACCAGTACGAAGTGTATTTTTTGTATGTACATGTCTTTGCCTAGTAGGTACCTGTACCTACTAGGCAAAGAGTCCGTCAAGGAAACACAAGAAAAAGTTTGACAATCCCGACCTTGGACCCTTGGATAAAAGAATTGAATTGAATGGAACCCACTAAAGTTCGAGCTGTTTTGGGCGTTTCTTCATAACAGGTAATCCTAAGTAATAATCCTTACAAACAATATTTACTTTGGCCGAAACGATTTAAACACGGTACGCAAATCTCTTACTAATTAAATTTTACTTACACATTCAGGGCGATTAAAAACAATGCTCAACATCTACGCGTATGATAGATTTGTATTGACAACCATTGCGTTTTTAAATGCTTCGTTATAAATAACAATTTATTTATTTAAAAACTTTTTCCTAGCTTTGAAATCTATATTTTTCTGAAATTCACTTCCAAATAATAACTGCAAGACTCTTTATTTCAATTTAAGTAATTGCAATTTACTGAAAAGGACTATCTACACAGATCCGAGTCGTGCCCGGGACGTGTCCGGGGAGTAGCCCGTCAGGAAGGAAAACAATAGTCGTCATGACTACGTGTCCGGGCCGTGGCCGGGCCGTGTCCGGGCCATGTCCGGGTCGTGTCCGTTCCGATTCCGGGACATGTCAGGGAAAAAATATCATTCCACGCATTTACTATGGATTCGGTCACACACGTTGTTATGACGTTTTGTTTTCCCTCCTGACCTGACTGTGTTGAGGCCTTTGATTTCCAGGAAATATAGCATCCCATGGTTTCCTAGAATATTATTTATGGAAGTTTATTATTAATCAATGAATTTCAATTCCACGAGAGGAAATAAACTATAACCAAGAATCTATTATTAATCAATGAATTTCAATTCCACGAGAGGAAATAAACTATAACCAAGAATCTATCTTCCTACAATTTGTGTTTTTGATTCACAATATTTTGATCTTGTAACCTGTATGTGCCTATAGGTATGAGTATCTTTTAATTTTTGCTCCAAATAAAATCATTATTATCTTAATATAACGTAGACGTAGACGCAAGCGGTGAGAGTTCCATACATTACAACTCAGAGGTACGCATACATCTACGCATACACAACGCATACGCCTTCGGTGTGTTTTGGCCTTTAGTCGCTTATATTTTATGATATTATAAAAATACCTAACTCTCTAGGTAAATAAAATAAAAGAGGAACAATGTAATAGATAGCAGCTTCGTTATGAACCACTAAACTTATTTTCAGTTCGTCGGGTGTCATCGTACCATGGCCTAGATTCTAGAGCCATTACCTAGTGCACTGAACGCCCCCCAGCCATTGTTTCAACTATGTTTAAATGGATTTATTCAACCGCCTTTAGACGGGCTTTATTATTATTAGCTTGCAGAAATGTAAGTACTTACACTTTTTTACCTATTTATGTATTTATTTTAATTTTGATACAAACGTACACCTATGTCTCACATTCTCATTTTCGATATTAATGTTTCAGAGCTCTTCTAATAGTTGAACCGCTAGAAAACATACCTACCGTCATATGTTCTCATTACAAGTGTTTTCTAATCTGTGCTACCGTGTTCTTAAGTACAAAGTATATTTTAGAAAACAACTTTGTTACTTAAGTATTTACCTACCTTCGTTGACTACGTATAGGCAGTAGGTCAATGGATTATTAAAGATAATTAATTATATACCTAACCTATTCAAAGAGGGCGCCTACGCACTCTCACTCACGCTCGATGCCGCTTTCCGCCCGCACGCACAGCGCAGCACTTAAGTAAAAGCTTGAAATTCCAGTACCTATGTATTTAAGCTCCCTTGTTTCTCATTGAAATACCCACTCAGTGCTAATTTTATATTTTCCGCCCCTACTGAACTCTTTCTAGAACAGTCTGTTTGTTTGACATATTGTTTTTACAACTTTTTGAACGCGATTACAGCCGAAGGTAGCAGACAAAGCATTTATCCAATAAGGTATATAATAATATAAATATCTCTATAATAAAAATCCTAAAACTGCATTCCTGCTCATTTAAATACTCTAGCTATCTTCCGTTTCGGTGCATTTCAATATTAATTTTGTACATTCCTTAAACTTATTTAACTTATCAGTTAAAGTGTTAACATTTGACACAGAATTTCCCTACATTTTATTCCCATAAAACGAATTTCAGGAAATGGTTCGTAAAGTTGGCTCTCTGTAACAAAAATAGAAAGTAAAAATATTTAGTTTATAACAAGAGTCGAGTTTGAATCGGCCGGTGCACTCTGTGTGCAGACCACTACTATTTGCACCGCTAACGTCGAATGAAAGTGAATTAACTACACGTGGTTATCGATCGTAAGGGCTAAGGCGAGAATAATGAAGGATGAATTGTTAAAGGTTTCTCACATTTTGGCAACGGTGCGCCGTAAGCGAGCGCGGCGACGGCGTATTAGGACAGCAGGCGAGACGTGGGGTCGATAAGCAGTGTTGTACGCTAAACCGAGGCGGACGGTCGCGCCGCCATCCTCGCGTCCCGCCGCCCGCACGCGCGCCTCGCGCCGCCCGCCGCCGCGCCGCCGCGTCGTCGTCGTCCCGTCGTCGTCGCGTGTCGTCGCACCACTTCCAGCGCGCGACCCCCACCATTTCCTCGCTATCCGTAAGTTTCTCTCGCAACAACGTGCTACCGCATAACTTATCACCAACTATCGGCTTCCAACCAACCTGTAGACCAAGGAGTAGATTTCGGTACACGCTATGCTGATTTGGATACATATATGTACTCAATTGACACCTTACTATTGTCTACCCCCCACAAAACATAGGACATAGACACAAAACGAATGATTGTTTTGGTACCTGTAGCAGGAACTTAAGATTATTTTTGAAAACGTGACAGCGCACCTGTTAATAACTCACATTTTTCATACTGCTTCGTATTAAATATTCGTTCGATAACAAACAGTAAGGCACTGAGACTGAATGGCCCTTTATGTAACAGAAAATCCGTTTGAAGTTCAGAAAGTTCTTATGATTAAAGTAGACTTTTCGAGTTGTAGGAATGCCTGTCTGGAATTATGTTGTATGTAACATGAGAGAAAGTTATGAAAACTTCTATTTGTTACATCTGCCGAAATAGTTTAATAGGTATAGGTACAAAAAGTAATATACTATAATATGTGCAAAAAGATTTAGTTCATAGTTGAAAAAAGTTATATATTTTTTCATCTCATACCTTCTATAGGTATTACGGCTCTACCAAAAGGCCTAAAAAGATATCTATTTCAATACCTACGTATGAACTAACTGAACAAGAGATAAAAGTTTTACAAAGTTGCAAATACCTTCACTGGTTGGCTTTCCTTAAATGGAAGCAAATGCTCAAATTTTAGCTGTAGTATGCTTAGATTGGAATCACTCGAATAAAAACACTGAAATATAAATAAAAAAGTAGTAAAAATGATTTGAAATATGCGAGTAAGAATTTAATTGGATTTTGAAACGTCATTCCTTATTCTAAAGACCAAATCAATCTTCCCATGAAAGTAAACTTTTCCAAACATGTTGATCCAGTTTAATAAATGTACCTACCACTTACCGGTAGGTATCTTTATTTGATTTTTCATCCATGTTCCTAAAAATAGTTCAGATAAGTAGCCTCAACTTTTAACTCTAACATAACCTATCCTGATCCGTTTTTACCAAATCGAGATTGAAAAAACAAAACACAATTGTCACTTGTGTACCAAAAACATGTCAAGAACACAATTGTGTTTTGTTTTTTCAATCTCGATTTGGTAAAAAACGGATCAGGATAGGTTATTAATAACGGGCGTTGAAGATTTGGCCCGATATTTGATGAAATGAAAAAATGAACATTATAATATTTTTCTTAAATCATTTTTGGTCTGCCGCGATTTTGTCTTCCGTTATTAGAAACTCATCACACATACGATAGAAATGGCCGGTTTTAGTTTGGATATTGTTTACCTAGCTCTTTCGGACGCGGTCTAGCACTTTGAGGCCTAACAGCCTGTTGACAAACTTTCAGTTGGAGTTGGAACCAACATCGCGGCAGACCTAGATCAAGATCGATAAACGAGGTGGCATTCCTGGCGCAAAATAGAATAAAGGCCTTTGTTCAGTAGTGGGACGAAATAAGCTACTTGGATCTGTATTATCTTCTACAATTGGCTGGAGGTTCTTATTTTTATTTAGTAACTTAATGTCGCTTGTATTCTGTAAGCACATTGAAAATACTCGTTATTTACGATTGTTTTACAATTAGTTGTGTTGTGCATAACTTTCTCGTGGAGGGATCCGGTTGTGTCGTCCGTTATTACGGTTGGCAATCACATCGTATATTGTTTCTTGTTTGATTAGGAAGGCATCTGATGGTTTGGTATTGTTTACGTTGCTAACATATTCAGCTTGTGTTCAACTTTAAGCTATGCTGGGATAGTTTGCCCTCAAGAAGCTAGACTAATTTAGCAATGTGATTAAACTTGAAATTTGTAAACTATGTATGTTGCATTGCAAAATCCTTCTGTATTAGGTACACATTTCTGAGTTGTGTTTAATATCCTATATAGAATTCTATCCTCCAGACGGCTTTCCCATATTTCCAAATAAACTAAATTCGAGCAATACAAGCATCAGACTGTCGGGTTCTGATACGAAGCCCAGTCACTGCTGTATTTTGATAACCTTAAATACAAAATATACCTACAAATTTTTAAAGACCCATAGCTAGCGTCAATTTACTGACATTAGTGATTGATTTGCAATCATCATTACCATTCGAGCGCTAGTTCCGTTATCTGATTGCATCGACCACATAGTCATAAACAAGCATGTACAAGCTTCAGCTTGTTTAAACTACATATTTTGATTTTTTTAATCAAACACTCATAATCTAAAGGTAAACCAAGTGTTGATAGCAGCTTTTTCTGAAAAGAAATAAAACATCGCTCTTTCGCGAAGCAAAATGCATTAAAAATAATTGTTTCTTTGCCACAAGAACGACACTCCAGTTACACTACACCAGTCTTATAACAAACCTCCGCGTACCAATTACGTTAGTAATTACTTACCTCGCTTACTTTTTTCCAGTTTTCATGGATTTTTTTTTGAGAGTTGCTTGTTTAACTTTGTAAAAACTTATTACCTTACTTAAAGAAAGGAAAACATATATTCCCAATATTGTTGGTTAAGTTATAGGTACCTACCTATTTTAAGGAACGACTGAGGTGATAATATTATCATCATGAAAGAGATACTTCTAATCAAATATACGCCAATTGTCAACTTAATAAATTCCAGTTTATGTGATATGCCTGCCACTGCAGACATTATATTCCCTCAGTTAGCTACTACGTATTTATGTACCAATAATTATAAAATTGGGATGATGACTACATTCAAAAAATTGAATTAATTAGTCCGTATTTTAGGCTATATATTAATAATATTTGAGTCACATTTTTTACCTGATCAAATACATAAATAAATACAAAGATACAGAGCATCAAAGTTACGGAGTGGGGGGTTTTTACGTCACCATTGAGTAAAAGTCGTACTCAAACGTGACGTCACGAAGAACTTTAACACAGTGTATCTTTGTTATTTTTGGTTTAAGAGAAAAAAGAAAAAATACGTGTCTAATATTTTAAAATAATCTATGCGATGGAGTAAATAAAATAATAAAATTTTTAAGTTGTGCGCAAAGGCGGCCTTATCACTAAAGGTGATCTCTTCCAGACAACCTTTGGAGTAGGACTAGTTTAGGAAGACTGTAGAGTAGAGCAGGGCAATAAATAAATACTGTAGTAATAATAAAATAAATACTGTGTATGTAGGTACTTACTTATTTTATATATCTACAACATTTTGCTTCGATTCACCATTTTCTCTACTACTGATACATTTTTACCCGGCTACAATTGTTCAGCTTATTTTTGAATTCTTAGTTGGTATGCTTTGTCACTTGATGTATTTCAGAGAATGTTTTTTTTCTACAATCACGTGACGAGACTGCACGCTGAAGCCACAAAGTTTCGTAGATAAAACTTAGATTTTGCATACAAATTCGAATGCTGTTTCTTAATCAGGCTCAGACAAGATACTTTCAATAGTGCATTTGATATTTCATAAACACGTCAACTGTTTCTTCAATTACTAGCCCTACCATATATTTTTATAGGTACCCAATTAGGTACCTATATCGAGCTTCCATTATACATTGAAGTCAAAAAGAGAAACAGCGATTCGATAACTTGAACAATTTTGAGGGAAAGCCAAACTGCTGAATGAAGTTCAATCATGATTGAGTTTCATTTAGCAATTTCATGTCGAAACTGTTGTGCGATATTTCGAAATATAGCGAACATAACTACGGTTCAGGTTTACCTGCCAATATACCGGTAGTACTGTTTTAGCAATCGTGATATTCTTGGTAGGAAGTAATTGTGGCTCGATAACGAACGGTTAATTCGAGACTAAAACACTTGAATTAAATGGCTAGATTCGATTCGGGATTCAGTTGTTTTTTTTTGTTAACGAAGCTGTCTCTTGCATATTAGGATCTCCACTTAGCCCATTTTATAACAGAGTATGAGTAAAATCAATTTAAAAGTTTTTTTTAATCTCGTGTACTATATTCAACTGACATATAAAATCTATTTACATAAAAAAAAACATTCCGCCTGCACCGATCGGTATTTAAAAATACGAGAAAAAAGGACGAACAGCATATTATAACATTAATCAGTTGACATAGGTAGGTCATGTACTAATGATTTCGTGACCATTTAACTATCTATGAAGGGCTTGCGTTTGACGAGGGTTGGAGCTAAGGGTTGAACTGTAATTAATAAAGTTTTTCGTTAAGTATAATAACCACTAGATCTGGCTGAGTTTTTGTCAAGTACGAATGAGATTTTTAACTTGGTTTCTGGTTTCGACTGTATAAGTACCTAACTTACAAAAAAATTGCTCGAGTTCAGATTGGAATCGTCGCGCAAATCAAAATCAAACGATTGTTATTTGAAGTCTACTTTCAAATAATTAAATAGGAACTTCTTTAAATAAAAAATCAAATAAAAGCTCGGGTCAAGAGAATGAAGAGCAACAAAGAGAAGTGACTTTTTGTTTTATTAAACACAATAATCCAAGACAATCTCAGGTACCTACTTACCTTACTCTAATTAATTATGTTCGCAGGCTAAAAGGTCCCACTAATTTTTACAAAATAAAGTACACTTAACTTTTTGTTTTTGATAATTAACACAAAATTGGTATTTTAACACAAAATTGGTAACAGCAAAATAGTAATTAAAATAATTGGCTGCAATCCGATCAAACAGATTAAAACTTTATTAAATAATTGACTACCTGTCGTTTTTGTCGATTTAATTTAGTACACAAATGGTATCCAAATGAATCAAAATTGAGTACTAGAGGATATTATAACATTAATGTTTATAGAAACGATATAAATCATTGCATTTGAACTGCTCGTCTATCAAGCTTATAGAATGTCAAGCTTATAGAATGAAGCTAATTGGAGTTCTGAAATGCAAAATTTTAATACCGTTAAAACATTGGTTTGAAGTTTCTTACTAATGCTATCTACACACCAAAGCCGCCGGCATGCCGCCGGGCTAGGCCAGCGGCTTTACGTCTTACGAATGGCAGTTGTCAAAAAAGCCGGCGGCTTTGGTGTGTAGATACCATAATGCACCTCTTGAGGAAAACTACTTATTTTAAAGCTAGTTTTAAAATCATTTATCGACAAGTGCTTAGTAACCAGACTAGGCTATACCAGTTTATCCTAGAGTGTGCGTACTTATATCAGGATCAACTAGTTTGGCCTAGCCTAAACTAGTCTAGACTAGGCCATACCAGTTTATCCTAGAGTGTGTGCATTGATATTAGGATCAACTAGTTTGGCCTAGCCTAAACTGGTCTGTCCTATCGGGCTTAGAACAAATTAGTTTGGACTAGGCTATACTAGTTAATCCTATCGCGTATAGGAAGAACTAGTTGAGCCTAGGCAAAACTAGTTTGCCCGGAAATCGGGTTTGGCCGGTAACATATACACCAAGATACCTAAGATACGTTTTATTTCTACAAGACAATTTCCACGATATCCTTTGGCATCACTTCTATCCTGATGAGTAAAAAATAGAGCTAGCTTAAAGGGTTTTAAATATCAAGAGCCCACCTGATATTTCCTCGAGTTTAGAACATAGAACTTCGCTGACTTAATCTGAGAAACGTTTTTGTCAAAAACCTAATTCCATTCATTCTTTGGAAGAAAGTATATGTCGCTACTCCACCATAATAAGTAAACTACCTACTTTATCTTATAAATTTCCAACAATTACATCAAAATTGACTTTTCTCTATATTTCACAACAAAGATTGTCAATGTACCAGGCACTTATGAACAAATAAGTACCTACATACCTACCTACTACAAATTCGAGACACTTTATTGAAAAGGATGGAGTGGAAACCGAGACGAAATACAAAAATATAATCCTTTTTTTCAAATTTAGCTTACTTCACAGAACAAAAATCTACATATCTAGTTTCCATTATTTTTATTTTTTATAAAACGCATTAAGTGCATGATTGAAACCTTTTCGGACAATTTTGCGTGTAAAACAAAACGATAGCCAGCAGCCAATCCAGCAGCACATAAAATTGAATTTAGTATATTTTTCTATTTTCACGTTGACTGCTCCAAATTTTTGGTCTTTGTTCTTATACTATTTCCCGGTTTTTTACCATCGACCGAGAGGTCGCATAAAAATGTCAAGAATGCGCTGTTATCTTTACGCATGAAAGTAGAGACTCCTTTATTTCTTTTACTGTTAATTGTTTTCCTAATCTAGTACGACTCGATTCTTCAGATTTTTTCCAGAGTAATACACGACGGCAGAAAGAAACAACATGAGTAAGTTTTCGCATAGAAGAATAGCGCGAAAAAAACCTTTCACCTTCACTAGATTCATAATCAACAACAACATGACAAAGTGGTCTAGCTTTCTTTTCTTCTATATGAGTGTCCCCTGTATTAGTCTTAACATATTCAATTTTTAAATTATGTAACCATTGAGGTCCGTATTTCCTTAAATTATTTTTGACACATTCTTCTGGGAGTAGTCCTCGAGACGCACAATCAGCTGGATTGTCCGCACTTACAACATGCGACCATTGATTACTATCAGTGATAGTAAGAATAGTAGAAACACGGTTACCGACAAACGTTTTCCATCTGCTCGGGTGACTACTCAACCAAGCAAGTACTATGGTGGAATCTGACCAGGCGTGAATGTTTCGTTTCGGTACATTCAATACATGAGCTACTTCAGTTAAAAGTTTCGCCAGTAAAGTAGCGCCACAAAGTTCTAAGCGCGGAATAGATACCAGTTTTATAGGTGCTACTCGTGTTTTAGAAGTTATCAGATGAACAAACACTTTCTTATCACTATCTACAACGCGACCATAGGGTAATTATTTTTTAAAATGACCATTGTGACAAAAATGAAACAAATATAAAAGTGTGACAAAAATGAAACTCGTTACAAAAAAAAACAAAAATGAAATATTAGGGCTTACTCACAATGCACACTTTATCTTTTACTATTTTCTATTACGCATGTATTAAATGTCGTGCAATGAAATGAAACACAATAACAATAATCAACACAAATTGTTTTTTTTTTTTATCAGGAAGCGCTACAAAAAGAGATCAATGAAAATTATAATTAAAGTCAGTCAATGCAAGATACATTTCGAGAATATTATTCCTTGATGATCTAGCAATCTTAAACGTATAATAACGGCAATAATAATGAATATAATTATACCATATCTTCCTTTTTCTAATTAAATACGTCACTTTGTTCGGTATAATTAGGTTTTATATAAAAAAATCAATATCAAAAATGTAAGAAAAACGACATCCCAACGTAGCTATACAAAAAGTTACGTCAGAAACACAATGAAAACACGGTAAGTGTGAAAAATTTCGCAATAACTTCTCAGAGTTAGACAATAATGGGATCTGATTATAATGTTTAAATTAGTGGTCCACATTATAGTCACCGATGTGATTACAGCTTTACTTCATTTTTGTAACGTCATATTTTTAACGTCATCAAAAATTGTAACAAATCATAACATATTTATCATAACAAAAATTAAGAAGCAACATTGTTTGAAAATAATCTCAAATAGTTTATGCCAACAGAAATCTCAATGAGTAAAACCACCGTGCATTTTTATAAAGATACATAATAAACTATTCCAATAAACAATTGAAAAAGGAGCCGCTTACCTGTGTATTTTGACAAACAACACAAAATGGACAAATTAAAACTGGAATTTTTCCGGTCGACAAAAAAACAAGCGCGTCGTGCACTTTTTCAGACAGTAAACGAAATGACCGATTCAAATTCGTTTCTGGCGTGCCATTGACTCGTTGAACTGCTAAGTGTTTCTTTTTCTAGTTTACAATTATTACCAGATTTATTTGTTACAAAAATGATAAACAAAAATGAACAAAATTTCGGACGATGTTTTGTACGTAAAAAATATACACTCGGCTTCAAAAAAATCGCACCTCCGTAAAAATAGGCTTTAAGCACTGTTAATCCTTAAGACAAGCAGTTCTTCGTAGCAATATTGGTATCATTTGAGAGCCCTATAAAAACTCTTTAAAAAAATATCCATTTCATTTGATTAAAGAAAAAGCTTGATACTTTAAGTCACTGTGAATGACAATGGAACTGATTCTCCTCTTCAAATTTTGTTTGTATTGTTTTGTTTTTTGGGTATAAAAGGGTCGATACAGCTTATTTGGGGATAAATTTGCTACCAACAGTCGAAGAAGACACAGAAGAATATCTTTCATCAGAAAAACGTCCTTGAAGATGGACACTACTGCTGCTGAAGCCGCCCAAGTTATCGCACTACTGCAATCAGGACTACGTCAGTGTGATGTTGCTCGGCAATTGCACTTGAGTCGCGTTTCTATTCGAAGAGTGTACCAGCGGTTCCTGCAGACCAGTGGCTTTGTCCGAAGGCGTGGGTCTGGTAGAAATCGCTGCACTTCTGCGAGAGATGACCGATTCGTCGTATCGAAGTCTTTGAGAAATCGGTTCTCTAATGCTGTTGAGTTGCAACAGCAGCTTCAAGCAGTTCGTAGAAGGGCCGTGAGTGTCTCTACAGTTAGAAGAAGACTAAAGGAGAGAAATATTGTGGCTAGAAGACCTGCCACGGGTCCAAAATTAACCGCAGCGCATCGGCGAGCACGCCTGCAATTTGCTCGCGCCCACGTCAATTGGACCCTGGACCAATGGAGAGCTGTTCTCTTCTCAGACGAAACGAGAGTGTGCCTTTTCTTCAACGATAGACGCAAAAGAGTATACAGAAGACAATGGGAACGTTTTGCCCAAGCCTGCATCCAAGAGACGGTAGAATACGGGGGCGGTTCCTGCATGTTCTGGGGCGGCATATCTGCCGACGGCAAAACTGAACTTTCTTGCGTCTCTCGGACCGGCGGTGCTCGCAGGCAAGGGTCGATGACTGCTCACCGGTACATCACAGAGATCCTGGAAGAACATGTGGTCCCCTATGCTGGATTTATTGGCGACGGGTTCACATTAATGCACGATAACGCTCGCGCGCACACTGCTGGAATTGTGCAGGGCTACCTTCAAGAGGTTGGGATCCCTGTCATGCAGTGGCCAGCGAGAAGTCCAGATCTGAACCCGATAGAGCACCTCTGGGACCAGCTGAAACGCAAGGTTAGATCCCGTGATCCCGCTCCCGCGACTCTTCAGGAGCTCCAAGACGCCGTTATTGAGGAATGGGACAGCATCCCTCAAGAAGAGGTCCTACAGTTGGTGCGATCCATGAGGGAGCGCATGGAAGACGTCATTAGGGCTAGGGGGGGTAACACTAGGTTTTAGGTTAGTTTTAAGCAACTTTGTTTTGAAAAATTAATCAGATTTCATTAGGGTTTTTTAAGGATTTTTATTGTTTTGTAAATTTTTCTCAGTTCCAATAAAAAACATTGAATGAATTATTGCTTTTGCATTCTCTGTTTCCTTACTTTTCAAATGATACCGAACATTACCAATATTTCATAATACAAATACGATTGAAAGATGTTTAAAATAGATTTCTTAAAAGGTGCGATTTTTTTGAAGCCGAGTGTATATATATTTAAAATTATTTAAATTAAATAAGTAATGTATACTGAAGAAATACGCTTTCACTGTTGTCTAGGCGATATATTCACTCATAATTAAATAAAGGTTCTAGTAACTTTTTTAGGTCAAATTTTGTAACGTATCTCGTGAAGAGGACAAATAATTTTGTATAGGGACCATCCGAACCCACTGAGAAAAAATAAGTATTATTTTTTAAATTGTAACATTTAATACATAAAACTGTTTAATTCTACTAGACAATACAACATTGTACAATAATAGGTACTTTTTTGATACTTAAAAGTATGTCGACGAGGAGTCATCAGAAGTGGTGTTTATGCTTTTAGTTAAAATAAGACAGTGGGCGTGTAACGAACAAACTGGCTTTATTGGGTAGTTTGTAATCACGTTATCAAGTAACAGGGTATACGTGATGACTTCCGATATCTTGTTTCCATCGATCTCCAAACCATAATCCATCACCCATGACATCCTCTTCAAATATGAAAGCGCCAACTTGACAACCAGTTAGAAACATGCCAGTTCTTGCATTTTAGCAGTAAAGAGTTTGCAAATGGTTCCAAAATATCCTTCATGAACGTAATCTCAGCTGTTCTCCGACACGGCCATTCTGACAGGACCACACGTCCTCGTGTGGGTGCTCGTTCAAAGGTTAAGTCTGTAAAAGAAAACATTCACCGCAGTAGATACCGTACTCGGCCAGTCCTGACCACAATAGGGCAAGATTTGAATTTAAACTCTGTAGGTATTTCAATAAAAATGACCATTTTAATTCTTTATCGATTTTTCAGAAATCGTAATAACAACCATTGTATCAACAACAAAACAACAAACTGGTTTTAGAACCTCAGTACTGATGCACCGCTTAACCAGCGATATATCACTTTTTTCTATCACTTAACCAGTGATTTTTTTTGTCACACACAGTGATCTTTTCTTATCACAATTTGTCACACACAGTGATCTTTTCTTATCACAATTTGTCACACACAGTGATCTTTTCTTTGTCACACACAGTGATCTTTTTTCTTTGTCACACACAGTGATCTTTTTTCTTTGTCACACACAGTGATCTTTTTCTTTGTCACACACAGTGACATCAATTTCACTTAACTAAGTGAACACACAGTTGGATATGCACACCGCGCACTCTTCGGCTAAACCACCGGAGCTACGACTACATTCCAACATGTGCAAACCGAAGTCATAAAACCAGTATTGACAAAATAAAACAATTAAATCAAAATTTCACACTTAAAATAGTCATTACAAGCAAACAATACAATTTTCTATTTGATTAATCATAATCATGTTGGGTTTCAATACGTTACTCATTTGAAAAAAAAACTTTCTACATAGGCTCAACCTATGTAGCAGCAACATTTTACTGGTTATATGAGAAAACAGCCTGCATATTCGGTAAAGATAGCTCAATCTCATTTTCAAAGTTATAACAAAATGAAAACGACTCACCAAATGCTACATAGCACCAGCGGTAGCTTTTACAGTGCTAGGTCCATCACCACGGTAAGTGCAGCCATACACATTCGTTTTGTCAGGATCGAATTCTGGCAGGAGCATATCATTTTATAGCATGGATGCGGGCGAAAAAAAAAATTTGACTTTGTTCCTCCAGCAAGGTTCGCCACGGTACACTAATTTCGTCATTTCAATCAGTTTGTCGATTCAGTCAATCCAGTTCGTTCAGTTACATGGTCATTATCCCACTTCTGATGTCGACGAGGAGTCATCAGAAGTGGTGTTTATGCTTTTAGTTAAAATAAGACAGTGGGCGTGTAACGAACAAACTAGCTTTATTGGGTAGTTTGTAATCACGTTATCAAGTAACAGGGTATACGTGATGACTTCCGATATCTTGTTTCCATCGATCTCCAAACCATAATCCATCACCCATGACATCCTCTTCAAATATGAAAGCGCCAACTTGACAACCAGTTAGAAACATGCCAGTTCTTGCATTTTAGCAGTAAAGAGTTTGCAAATGGTTCCAAAATATCCTTCATGAACGTAATCTCAGCTGTTCTCCGACAAGTATATTTAATAAAAAATATCGCGTATGGACAATTTTTTTCATCCAAATGGTCATTTTTTAAAATAATCACGTACGCTGCTGTTGTTTATGGAACAGCAGCGTACGCAAGATTAGATGCATCACAAAATCCGTGTAACTCCAAACCATCTAAACAATTCATCCAACGAGGAATAATTGAAGGTTAAACAAACTTACCTTAAGTGAAGTTTGACCAAGATTATATGAGTCGCTGCATCCTCGAGATTTATATAATTCACTATGTAGTACACTCCTTTATGTACTAGGCATCGAACACAATTTTAGAGCTACCTAATAAAAAAAAGAAATAAAAAAGTAGGTAAGTAGTTAAACATAGTGTCAGTTTGTTGAGTAGGGATTGCATCCCCTCTCTCCACTCATCGGTGCAACCCGCCGTCGTCCTACTTCATTCTTCAGAGCGCTATTTCGAATATCTTACTTACACGGGAAATATTTTGATAGAAATAGGGTTGGGTGGGACTAAAGTATAAATCTCTTCGGATGCAGCGACTCATATAATCTTGGTCAAACTTCACTTAAGGTAAGTTTGTTTAACCTTCAATTATATTTCGTCGCTGCATCCTCGAGATTTATATAATTCACTATGTAGATGTTTAGAATCTATATGAGAAATAGCCTTTTAAACTCTTTAAAAAGTGTACAAGAGACTGAATAAGAGACATGAGAAAAAATCTAGGTATGTGTTTATTCATGCAAAATCATAAAGCTTAAATAAGTATACTTATTAGGTATCTACTTTAATTAATTAAAATTTTTATTGTAATATATGATAGTGTTTTTACTAAATATTTCTATAAAAAAGCAATCATGCAAACATTATAAAATAATAATGATTAGATTCATAGTATCATCCAATAACAGCTTAACAACAATACATATTTGAAGGTAGAAAGTAAAAATATGTAAGTAAATTAAATAACTGATCAAAGTATTAATTTCAATATGTGGTATGGTATGGATAATAAAATCCCATATGTCATCAAGTATTTGTTAAAGATACCTAATGAACACTAACCTGCCGAACAGCTGTCCTGGCTGTTTTGTTCGTATCTGTCGAGACGTTTTTCTAAACGTCTTATCTTCCTCCGCATTTCGTCCGGACTTTCTTCTTTACGGCGTCTTTTGCCCATATTGTGATAAAACACTTCACTTTTTATTTTTCACCACTACGACAGTATTTAATATATAATCACTAAATAAATATCACTGCACTTTTTAAATAAAATATAATATTTTTGAACGGTCGATGTTACGATGCCTGCACACAAAAAGCGAATGAAGTAGGACGACGGCGGGGGTGCACCGATGAGTGGAGAGAGGGGATGCAATCCCTACTCAACACACTGACACTATGTTTAACTACTTACCTACTTTTTTATTTCTTTTTTATATTAGGTAGCTCTAAAATTGTGTTCGATGCCTAGTACATAAAGGAGTGTACTACATAGTGAATTATATAAATCTCGAGGATGCAGCGACGAAATATAACAAACGATTCTAACTTTGGTAATTCACTTCTAAAACCTACCCACTCTGCAAGCAACTCAGGTGGAAGTTGACTATCCCAACCAATACCGAACAATCAAAGTTTTTGTATAAAAATCTTAGCCATAGGATTTAACCAGGTTTCTAGAATCGAATCAGTCTTTTTTTTTGCAACGAGGTTACAGAGCAAGGGACGCGCAAAGCAATGCAATTGAATTAAAAAAGCATTCGAATTTGGAACGTTGCACGATGCGATGTACGGTAATTAAAAGTTCCGTGTAAACTGTCAATTTCCATTTAGCAACAGAACGCTCGTTAAAAGCTTTTAATTCCGCAGTCAAGGTGCATTTAATAAAACTGTCATCGTAATAGTGCGAAAATACTTAATACCATAGATTTCATGTTTTACTTTGTTGCATGCCTGATAAAAAAATCTACTTGATGTATGTACTGTACCTACTTGTTTGACTTTAACACTTAGCGCCAAAACACACGGTGAAACGCAAATGCAACGCAACTAAAACTGCTAGTTACTTTTGAGTTGCATCGCAGTTTCTGCTATAGACTACTTTAGAAGACCACACACGACGCAACTAGTTTGAAACGTTTCGTTGCAGTAGATGATTGATGATTTGATGATGAACTTCTGAAATAATTTTGAGTAATACAAACCGATTTATTTTAAATGCAATGAAAAGTGTTTTATTCAAAAATAGGCAAAATTCATTACACTTTTTTGATGTCACTTTTTTTATCTAAAACTACTGCCGGTTCACTACCTGTATAGCCGAGAGGAAGAAAACGGCAAGAAACCTTCGGCACAAGGCCCTACGTTATGTGCAATATATCTTTTTTTTTTATCAAGATACAATTACATGTATAAGTGTCTAATGTAAATTCATGGCAACCAGTAGAATTCCTTTCGATTATACAAACAAGATAAATGAAGGTAATAGTAGGTAAAACTTATAATAATAAATTAATTTTATTCTGTTTAGCATCTTCTACAGAATTGCAAAAGCCAGTAGGTACTCACTAATAAATAATATCTACTCGTCGTCCACATGGATTGAATATAAATTGGGGCTTTCGATTGACTGGCCTCTTCAAGACGGCGGCGGTCTGTAAATATTTCTTTTCTAGAATAACCTATTAAATATAAATTCCACGAACGGACGCCGCCGCGCGCCGCCACCGTCTCTCACGCGTTTTAGATTTGCATATCATTAGTTCACATGCAAATGACGAATTTGCAACATTTTATAACAATTTTACCAAACTACTTGGTAAAATAATCATAACCTACTTTTATAAAGATAAACGTATACACTTTTAATTAACCTTATTAATAAAAATAATTTGTTGAATCTATTTATGCTATGGGTGAATCTTCAGAATCGAGAATTTTGATGTCCGGGGGCTTAAATCCTACGTTTCAAATTATAAAGTCAATAAAATATGTTTTAAACTATAGATTAAGGTGTTATCTACTTGGGAAAATAAAAATAATACATGAATTCAAATCGAAAGGTATTTAAAAAATAGTTCAAAGCCCTAAAAATTGATTCCACTGACGTGTCCGCTCTCCCGATTTATTCAGAAAACCTTAAAAATCTTTTTATAATATATACTTAAAGATTCATACATGTTTTTATTTTATTATACAATAGTTAATTATTACGCATCATAATAAATTTTACACGTATTTTACAATTAACTGAATTTCTCGAGTCATTTTAATTTTGTCCGGCACTAAAGTGTGATTACCTTGGCACGTCACTAAATCGCACATACGACCCTAGTCGAGCCATTTGGATAGGCGCTGCCTATTTTCACGCGAACTGTGAGATGCATTTTATGTATCGAGGGGGTAGATTATGCGTGAAGTTGTACCATTCACGAAATACAAAGATAAGTATCTGATTCCCCTGGCTTTGTTCTGTACGATCATTGATTACTATGTTCATGTTTTCTCATTAATTTTGTACTACAAGACTAGCTTGATATAGCTATGAATAAGCGCATGGGTGCCCATTATCTAGCCTGGAAACATCATTACGCTAGTTAAATCCAATTTATGTAAAACGACAAAAAACCGATATTTCTTGCTTCCACTGGCTTGATCCCACTGGTTTAATGACCAGACCATACTAATAAAATCATAGTTTGCTTAAATAACGGTTTATATTGATTTCTAAAAATAGCGTTATGTGTAATAATGTTTGATATTATTAAAAAAACAGTTTTCCACATTAAGGGAGGACGTTTCAAAGCTCGGTCACCTATTTAAAGATTTTGAATTAGCAACTTCACAGCAACTTGTATTAATACCCAATAACATTTTAAAGCCTAAATTCGAAGGTACGTTAACTATTTTTAATTTTATTTAACAAAATTGAAACTTTTTTATACTTTATATTGCATTATTATTGATTCCCCTGGGCGTAAATTTTTAACATCAAATATCTTTGGATCCATACATAATAAATGAGTGCCTATTCAAAATATTTGTTTATTGACCTCTCTAATTTGTAATTTTATTCTCAATTTAAAAATAAAATAATATTTAAATTTTACCAGTGGAATCAACTAAAGAATCCCAAATCGAAGAAACACCCCTATCTCGTAAAAATTTTATTATAGGTACGTCGAGTTATTTAGGAGTTGTTTTAAGAACGGATTAATTTTTGAAAGGTCTGTTTTGATTAAGTAGGTACTTATTTAGTAATTTAATGTTAAACCTCTGTCCGCCTATTATTAGAACAGTTCGTCATTTTGATCACACTAGTACACAAAGTGCGCATGTGTTGGTCGTAGCCGACTACTGGCTACGGGCGTAGCATTTCGTCGGCAGCTGTAGCACACTCGTAGCGCGGCGCCCTAGCTCGGCGGTCGGTCACTTCCCTAGTCTCTCAGTTTCCGCGAACCGATACACCTGTGGGAAATTTTACGCGTGAGTACAAACTTATTTACTGTCATTTGTATGCTTTACGGTTCTGTGATTTATATAATGACCGTTTTACATATCGGTTACGTTGAGTTAATGTAAATTTAAATTTTATGCATATTAAACATTTTGTTTGATGTAGATAGATCTTATATCTTAAACATTTTTATGTTTCATTTTTATTTCATTTGCATTACAGATTTTAGTTTTAAATAAAACCATATTTTTATATTATTTTAAGAAGCCTATACGTAATTTTAACCAATTGTTAAGATGAGTTTCTGAAAAAATTAGAGAAGCTTACACAACTAGGATACTAAAAATAGCCAGAGGGCATTTGCTCACTCTACGTGGTAGGCTTGCAACCTGTCACTATATAAGTAGATTATCCAACAAACGAAATTATTCACCAACCAAATTTGTCACCAGCCAGTCACTCACGTTCAGATTAACCCAAAAGGGAGACGACGTGATCATAGTCGTAGTAGTATGTAATGTAGTATACATGTATGCAGAAAAAATCGAGCCATAACACACAAAGAACTTTAATGTTAAGTAGCACTTTTTGAAAATTATAGGTACCTGCCTATACAATTTGCATCTACCTCTTATACTTAAACCTCCAATTTTCAATGTTATCTTTAATACAATAAGAACTTTGACTTAATCCATATGATTTAACAAAAACATTACCTACCAGCACAAAAATCTTTAGCATTTTTACTGTAGGTTGAACCGAATGCAAAGTTATAAGCGAGTTGGGAACTGTTTTCATTTTCTTTTTGTTGGTAGTCTCGGCTGGTTTATTTTTATATGTTGTAGGACGGCATTTTAATAAATGCTTTCAGCAAATACAAACAGCGATCTTGATTCAATTGAGCACTTCTGTAGTGACTACAAGATACAAGTAGGTACCTACTTTGATCGAGACGAGCCGTTTTTTTTTCATTTCACCTTTACGTCTTACTAATTAATACATACAGATAATACTCATAATGAAAGCATGAAAGCAAATCATTGACCGGTACCGAATTAAAGTCAAAATAAGACCTATACTTATTTTATTTTTTATCAAACAACAAAACGGATTTTATACAAAAAAAACCTGTTAATAAACTTAATGGAGTAAACGGCAAACTCGAAAAAACTAAGCACATTTCCAACATCATATTGTTTTAAAGCTTTCAGTGTATATTTAATAAAGTGAACATCAACATGTTCATCCTATAAACTTCTCTCTGTTTACAAATCAAACATTGTTTCAGGAAATATGAAAAATATTGAAAATAATACTAAATTTCGCGAATACTCGCAAATATAGTCATTATATACGTATTATTGAAAATGTATCACTTTAATTCAGTTGCTACCTTCATTATCCTTAGATTGTTTTCCTTAATTCATTTGATACATTACGTAGTATAATACTTCTGTATCTGTAATTTATTAAGATTAAATAATTGTAGTACCAAATCAAATAGTATCTGTTCTGTAACAAATATACAAACAAAAAGTAATCACCTACTTAATTCACAAAATATAACAATTCGGTAATTGAATATAAGACCACTTAAATCAAAAAACTGTTGTGAATCCTTGGCGTGTAGGTATTACTTTACAAGTACCTACAGACACCACAAACCAGTTTTTTCCGATCGTACACTTACACACGCGAAAGTGGACGAGAGCAAAGGGTTGAATATTAAATTATATTCTTATCTGTCGCGTCCCCTATCTCAAGAATGGAGGGTAAGGTCACCCGACGCTGTCTCCGCTACTGGCGTCCACCACTTGCCACGCTATACATACTTACTTACTTTCCTACGCAAGCAATAATATCTATCCACTTCGATGCCTATCGCAACGCTGAATCTTTTTAAACTCGATTTTATAACTCTCCATTTATAAAAGGGTCTCAAAGAAAATTAAAACGGATTGATTTTTTACATGCTTTTATTATAATTATTACTTCAAATAATGATAATATTGTTTAATAAAACCAAAAATAATATTAACCCCGTGACTTTTCCCATATTCTGTCTTCTTCTTATTTTTGTCAATTTTAACTATTTACACGAGCTATATCAATATCTGATTGCCTACGTTTATTTCTCTTCTTGTTAGTAACGCCGCAAAGATTCATCTTGTTAGGCCATTTTCACAAAGGTTACTAGGTCACACTGTTTAGTTTTCATTCAATAATATTGACAATGTATAAGTAGATGTCACTTCTCTCACTTTCAAACATTCTGTCATCTTAGTCGGAAAGTCCTTTTTACTTTTTACGACACCGTAGTCTTCATGAATTTTTATCTGAAACATCTAAAGGCATGTAGGTACCCAAATATAGCATTGTACGTACATTTTAGCGTACCGATTTAGATTCGCGATACCAATGCAGAAACGTTGCTAAATTCAGACTTGAATGCCACAGGTCGGCTTGTTTTGTGTGACAATACTGTCTGTTCTTTAGGGTCGTCTTAAATGTCAAATATTTTATGTGAAGGCAGCCCAGAGAAGGCTGGTAATAATAAGTCCTTCTTCTTCGGGTAATACCTACATAAGTTACTGCAAAAATGTAACAATTTCGATAGGTATATTCCACATTCCATTATTTTGAAAAAAAAAAGGATAGAGTTTCTAGGCTTTACAAAACTATTTAAAAAAAAGATTTATAAATAAAAACGTGGGATTGGAAAGAGAGAAAGAAAAATTATGATTCGGGGTAAAGAATTCACGAGCGGACCACCACTTAATTCAATTCTGCTTGGAGCTTCGCCCACTCGCGGACAACAAAGCGGAGGCGGCGCCAACTCCGACACCTTACGTCACCTTATAACTGCCTTTTACGTATCTACGGGTACTTAAAATTATTGTCTATAAGTATTTTATAAAAGTCCAAGCCAAATAACTATTAACTAATCTTTATATTGGAAGCACCTACTAGAATTATGTTTTTTAAACCTTTTTTCTACACTACTGGGGCCCAAGTCTGCTATTAATTTAAAATAGCGTCTGTTGTGTGTCGGTAGAGTGTCAATGGCATTTTTGACATATTTGGTATTCTGCTAAACAATGGCTTACACTGATTGCGACCAAATGTGTTAAAAAATTAACTTTGCAATTACATTGAGAATATTAGGTATAAATTAGCTGACTTGGACCCCAGTTAGTTGTGGTTCAGTCGCGGTTTGACGTTTAATATACAAAAACATGTAAAAAGTGAACCATGGCAGGCGGTTGTTCCACGATGCGGTTTCATATGAAATATCAAACCGCAACCGTGGTGCATCCTCACCAACTACTTGTGTTGTGTTCAGCGTTAAAAATCTGCATACCTAATTTTCAATCAAAAAAATGTTTGATTAAAAAGAAAGTTTATGACGTGGCAGCCAGTGCAACCAAGTCTTTTTTTTCCTAGCGCCTCGAACAGCAGATACAAAAAGATTGATCGTTTTGTGCAGCAGAGCTTTATAGATAGCTACACAATATCAAAGATAACTAGCTTTAGCTGAAACACATTTCAAACACTGTTCTGATACAGCGCGGTTTTTGGTTAAAAACTCAAAAGAATTGACTTTCAACATTGTTACACAAAACTGACTCATATGAAATTATTTTTATTGCAAATATACGAATACCTACAATTTAATTTAAAAATGCCTGACTTCGATACCGAAGGAATGGATTGGACAGTATTCATATTGTAAATCGGACTCACTCAATCTCGAATACCTATTGAATACATGCGATTCAATTTAAAAATCTAAAAAGCATTGTTATATGTGAATGGGTTGAGATGAGACTTGAGAAGTTCCGTCTATAGACCACTCTATTTGGAAGCAAGAGGCTTAAGATGTAATAAATAGCACTTGAATTGTTATGTGATTGTGAGCGGATAAAACTATACCTAAACCGAACATTTCTCGAAGAAAATAAATAAATACCTCTCCTTGCAACAATGCTTTGTCTTCTCTTGTTCAAACATTCCTACTGTAACATCACTTTTACAATACGACCCAAACAAAATAAATACGAGTTGGCAGTTGTAGGCTGTTTTTCGTTCTGTAACCTTGTAATTTGCATTGTTTTTTGGTTTTTAAAGAGTTGCTGGTTACCGTAGTTCCATACTTTGTTTTTTTATCTCCTTATTTTCAGAGCATCTGAATCATTAATAAATTGCTTTACTTTATGCAATACAAAAGTTGACTATACTATAAAGTATAATACTTTTCTTACTTAAATATCAATTATGACTCTTTTAAACATTTCTAGATATTCATTAATCATGTCACTAATATTTGGGTGATTATTTTTAAAAATGACCATTTGGATGAAAAAAATTGTCCATACGCGATATTTTTTATTAAATATACTTTTAAGTATCAAAAAAGTACCTATTATTGTACAATGTTGTATTGTCAAGTAGAATTTAACAGTTTTATGTATTAAATATTACAATAAAAAAAATAATGCTTATTTTTTCTCGGTGGGTTCGGATGGTCCCTATACAAAATTATTTGTCCTCTTCACGAGATACGTTACAAAATTTGACCTAAAAAAGTTACTGGAACCTTTATTTAATTATGAGTGAATATATCGCCTAGACAACAGTGAAAGCGTATTTCTTCAGTATACATTATTTAATTTAAATAATTTTAAATATATATTTTTTACGTACAAAACATCGTCCGAAATTTTGTTCATTTTTGTTTATCATTTTTGTAACGAATAAATCTGGTAATAATTAAAACTAGAAAAAGAAACACTTAGCAGTTCAACGAGTCAATGGCACGCCAGAAACGAATTTATATCGGTCATTTCGTTTACTACACTTACACTTAAAAGTGCACGACGCGTGTTTTTTTGTCGACCGGAAAAATTCCAGTTTTAATTTTTCCATTTTGTGTTGTTTGCCAAAATACACAGGTAAGCGGCTCCTTTTTCATTAATTGTTTATTGGAATAGTTTATTATGTATCTTTATAACAATGCACGGTGGTTTCACTCATTGAGATTTCTGTTGGCACTATTTGAGATTATTTTCAAACAATGTTGCTTCTTCATTTTTGTAACAATTTTTGATGACGTTACAAAAATGACGTAACAAAAATGAAGTAAAGCTGTAGTCACATCGGTGACTATAATATGGACCACAAATTTAAACATTATAATCAAATCACCTTATTGTCTAACTCTGAGAAGTTATTGCGAAATTTTTCACACTTACCGTGTTTTCATTGTGTTTCTGACGTAACTTTTTGTGTAGCTACGTTGGGATGCCGTTTTTCTTACATTTTTGATATTGATTTTTTTTTATATAAAACCTAATTATACCGAACAGTGTGACGTATTTAATTAGATAAAGGAAGATATGGTATAATTATATTCATTATTATTGCCGTTATTATACGTTTAAGATTGCTAGATCATCAAGGAATAATATTCTCGAAATGTATCTTGCATTGACTGACTTTAATTATAATTTTCTTTGATCTCTTTTTGTAGCGCTTCCTGATAAAAAAAAAATACAATTTGTGTTGATTATTGGTATTGTGTTTCAATTCATTACATGACATTTAATACATGAGTAAAAGAAAATAGTAAAAGATAAAGTGTGCATTGTGAGTAAGCCCTAATATTTCATTTTTGTTATTTTTTGTAACAAGTTTAATTTTTGTAACACTTTCATTTTTGTTTCACTTTTGTCACAATGGTCATTTAAAAAAATAATTACCCATTTATAGCCATGCTGTGCCACTTTGATTGGCGCAAGCACACGAAATATATCCCCTTGTCTTTAGTAATGATGATATGTTTTTTTATAGTTTGTTAAAAAAATGTTTATTTTGAGATAAAAAACAGATAGATGTACTTAGATACTTAAATAACATGTTTTTTTATGTAAGTATAACTTCTTACCGTTCAAGAGACGGTTGTAGTCATACGCTGCTCTGGCCCCAATACGGAGTCAAGTTTATGTCAAAAAGAACTTGATACCTTTTTAGCACCTTTGTAGCTATATACGTGGTTATATACGTGGCTATACTAGGACTTTTTTCTTTGTCATCCGTAATATCAAGTCAGGAGGTTCTACGGAAGTTTCTGCGAGTCGGAAACGAAAGAAGTAGATACTTGCTCTTTCTTTCCGTTTGCTTTAGAAGTTGTAGAAAAGGCAGCTATGCTTGAGGTTATGCTACTAGAATTGGATTTTCCCAATCCAATTTTGTTTTGAAATCTAACATCGACATTCGATTCTGTAAAGTTTATCTTGTGAATCAGTTAATGTAAGAACACGGATTATATTGTATTCCTAAACGAGAACAGAAAGCGCGCCGATAGTTACATATATTTTGTTACTTTTCAGCGATTTCTAGACGACGATTTTTTCGCTAGATACAAGAATGTACTAACTGAACCTCCTTAACTATTTCAGCTTTGACATCTAATTTGGCTGTTATTGAGATGTGAATAAAACTCAATGTAAATTTCAACAGGTCGTTGGCGGCGCGTCGATGTAGGTCGCAGGCATCGAGGGCAAACACAGCGCCTCCAATATGCAGAGGTACGTTCTTTTGTGGTACACTATATACACTTTGTACGCATATAACTATTTCTACTAAAAACATGCTTTGCGTAGTCGATCACCGGAAACCCTCTATTGTGTTTTCAGTACCTACTTCTATTACATAAAGATATGAACGAACATTGAAGTACATCTAGCTGGTTGTTTAGTTCACCAGAACAGCTCCCTAGTCCCTACTCAAGTCTATCTTGTATGTATCATATCGTACTTAAGTTCATCCCAATGCACATCGAATAGAACATCGAACAGCAAGTGGTGTACGGAATTTGTATGACGACATAATCGTCAGAGCGAGTACAAATAAGTATTTCAACTTGGTATGGTCGCAGCCCTTTTTTCGAAGCTGGATTACACTAAAAATAGCGTTGCTATTTAATAATCAATTAATTCAAAATCTGTAATGGTTTGACAATTGATACAACAGCGCCTAAATAAACCACATGTCAATCACCTGCCACCTGCCGCCCCGTTCGCGTTTTCATACCATACGTCAAAGTCGTCAAACCACAATCGCAGGAGCATAATCGCTCTATTACTGAGTAACTTATTACTGCTACCTAATTGCTTTACTTTGCATAGACATGATGTAAAGACCAAAAAAATCTTGGAACATTAGAAATACTGTTATGTCACATGAATAGCTGTATTAAGCTTGCACTGTGCTTGAACTAGTAACTAGTAAATTAGCAAACCACACGTAATTAAACGTTAGAGCCCGTCCAAACGGGCTCTTATGTCATTATAGAAACCGCATTGTTGTAGACACCTTCCTTGTATGTTTCAAGTAGGTGGATATTTACCTCGGAATAACTTCTTTTCGAATAGTCTCGTTTATTAAAAAGAATATAAAATATGTATAATTAAAAGTCTTTTTTAGCGACGTACATAGGTACTTAGTATGTAACAGATTTACTAAAATATATTTCTTGAAAACTTAAATAAAACTATTTTTATTCATTTACTAAAATTGAATTTTTGATACCTGCTGTATTTCAAGTCTTCTGAGCAAATAATTACTTTTTTTTGCGAAAAAGAAGCACTCCTAATGAGGTCGCTGCTTCAGGTTACCTCTAAACAAACCACTTTAGCGTAGCTGTGTGGTTCAAATGACAAAACTCTTCACAAGTAGCTTTATATAGTATAGCATATCACACAAAAATGACTAACTTGTTTGTTTTTGTTGATTTCATAAGTCAGCCGTAGTTTTTCTTTATTGTTCGTTTACGATATACATACTTACTCGTACCTACTTAAATTAAATATTTATATACCAAACAAACAAAGGGCAAATCCTTTTGTTCCTCAGTTTAAAATATTCATTATTTAACTTCTTGTAATCGAGCAACGAAATCCTTAACTATAATTTTATCTTTGTCAGAACTTTGAAATTAATTTAATTTCTATCCTAGCAGAGTACCTATGTTATTGTTTAGCATAGAAACATCCATATAACAGAACACAGCCACCGCTAGCCAAGCTTTGTGCACCTTCAGGTTGAATATTAACTATTAAGTAATTTAGTTCATTTAGTTAATAGGTATCTTTTGACTTTATTACAATCCACTTGTATTATGTATTTGCAGAATTAATTTAACGTAAATTGTTGTTTATCAGGGTGGTGGAGAAAGTCCAGCAGGTGGACTGGGCCACGGTGCGTCGGGACGGGCATAACATCTTCACGAAGCTCATCCGCACCCGCGACCCTCGTGACTCGGAGACCAACCAAGAGCTGGTTGTCCCTGGCAAACAACGGCTTTCAGTAAGTTATATGTACATATTCTTTGGCTGATGTAGCTACCACCATAAACTTTAACTTCATGTGATGAGTTAATTATGTTTGTATTATCAAGATGTCTAAGTACAAGAGACTTGATAAGTACTTCTTGACAGGCTTTATTAATGTCTTCTAATTACATTTCCCCAAATCTTTGGTAAATAAGATCTCTCCCTATATGGATGAGAACCTCCCAGAGTAACGGCATCCCTAAGGCACAAAGTCCAAGGCAGTCAAAATACATGGTTATACTTAAATATGTATGTTTATGTTGGAATACGTTTTCCGTTATAATTAAGTACATAAGTGTAAGTATCATTAGTTTTAAAATCTAATGTTAAAACAGACAATACGGGTTTTTAGAAATCTTTTGCAACCAAGCAGTACCTAATTACCTACAATACTATCTTTTATATACCTATCCTCGGTCTCCGGTCTCTGGTTTCCAATCAATAACTCGGCTTGAGAAGATTAGGTACGGCACAATAATAACTGCTTCCTTAGTTACAGACATTCATAACAATTTCCTTCAATATCTTGTTATTAGTTTGTGCAGTGTTTGTGTAGTGAATTCATCAATGAAATAACGGTACCTTTAATCCTGCCGACGAGCATAGAAAATGTTTTTTAGTTTTATAGTGAATCCAACGTCCACTTTCAATTAATAAAAAGTACCCGGAGGTATTCACTTTTAAATCTAAAAGTAAAAAGAAATAGAAACCGGTAGCTAGACAGTTTAGGTCCTCTACTTCAAAAAGTGGCTTTGTAGGCTTAGTTTTAACCTTTTAAGATAATCTTCTACCTTCCATTTCCGTAGCAAAGTATCTACGGCTACATGGCTTTTATGCTCAGCTCACACCGCCTGCGGACGAACGTGCTAGCCAACTTTGCTGTCTTCGTTTCTGATGTTTGTATCGCTATAGTAGCAATAATGATAGGAAAATATGGCCAAACTCACTCGACCATTCGCTCGCCCACTGCCGCATGGCGGTGTGGTCTGAGCTTTTAACTTTAAAAACGACTGTACTACGCCGTAACGTTTGATAAACAATTAAAACGACAACATTAGTGCTAAGTTTCTGTGAGGAATAGTTTGTTATAAGTAGTTGTGAAGTTGGTCGAATGAACAATACGAGTAAACGTCACAAAGACTTATCTGCAACTTAATGGATTAAAAGCTGGGATGCGGAGATTGGATAGATAAATAAGTATAGGTACCTACATCCTATACATACCAATACCATATACAAATACCTTTAAAATCGGTATTATAAATGGAATGAAAAATTATAAATGGAAACTCGCATACGAATTTAATCCCCGTGTTGTTCGTTATTTAACATTTTATTTTTAAAGCTTTCATTTTTACTCTCCTGTGGTGTTTACATTTTTTAAATCCTCAATATTTATTTTAAGTAATAAAAAAAACATCCTGAAATTGCTTCGGTGTGGATTTACGTTTAAAATAAACAGTAATATAAATAAAGCCGTTATTTCTACACTTCCTACGAATATTGTAAATATCAACGTATTACTGGTTTTTGTATCGATGAACGGATGCATGTTTGTAACTAACAGGCAAAAAAGTTACAACATTAAGTATAACTTTCAGAATAACAGCTAGGTTTCTCAGATATGACAATGAATGCATCTTATCGAAAGCTTACCTCTTCTGTGGCATTTACATATACTACTGTGTTGGATGGTAAATACCAGAGTGGATAACCCAAAAGCGCCCATAGGTTTAATTTACGTAATAACACTACTCTCGCCTGTTGTAACATATCCACACAAATAGGATTGATGAAAGTTTATGTTGGAATTCAATATCTACAAGCACTTCGTCTTCATATTCATATTTCCCATTTCCGATGACCAAGTAATACTTTACTTTATTTCCACAAAACATCACTAACAATAAATGAAGCGTACGCGCTATGGCACAGTAGACACCAAAGAAAAAAGAGAACTAATATAAGAACTTTATTTTATCGAGCATCGATATGATTTTTATTTAAAAATGACAAGCTATCGTTCGGCTAGCAGAAGGTTCACTGCGGTCTAATGCAACAACATTACTTACAATAAATACCTACAATACACGTCCGTATCTGTTAATATTTAAATATTTCGTTACGTAATATTTTGTACCAAAACGGCTTTAATTTATGTCGTACACTCCACAACGTACACTCATCACAGTGTAGCACGGTAGTTGCACTATAAAACAGAATCGTCACTTATTATCTGTACGTATCTGCCTTTGAACCCCATGCCATCACATGCATCACTAGCTAACATTTGTATTAGGTCATCTAACGACTGCCTGACGAACGATGTCACGTATCAAATACCGGCAACCAATTTATGATGTTCGTAGAGTTTTACCATTTTTTTGCGTTTAGCATATGACTCAACATTCAATTTTGTTTTATTTTATAACATATTGCTTATTACAAAAAAGGGTATTTTTATTAGGGGAAGATGGCCGTACGGGAGAGATGGCCAAGTCAAAAACGTCCAATAAACGCATGTTAGATGGTGCTGCTTATGCTTTAACTTGCTTCGAATTGAGCGTCCGAATACCGGCAAGCAAAAAAAATAGCGAAAATAAAAAGAAAAGTAAGTAAAATCTACCTCTTTTGTTTTTAACTAGTGTGAAAATAAAATTGTTAGTTTACAATACATGATGTGTTTGTGAAGTTTCCATCAAATTCAGAGTTTTTATGTTTTTTCGAGGCTAGTTATCAGTCGGTCTAAAATATAATTTTAAAATAAAGACAATAAATCACAGGTATTGGTACTTCTTTGACGTGGATATCTCTCCTGAAAAAAAGGGAGAGATGGCCACGTTTCGTGTTACTATGAGAAAATTTTTCGAAAATTCTTAGATAGTAGTAAAGATGAAAAAAGTCAGTTTTTGCGAGTCTTCAGATGAAAAGGGTGGGCGAAAGAAGATAAGCGTGTTGAGTGCGTTGATAATCATTGTGAAACTTGCTTTGTCGAAGACTGGCTTCACTGCAAAGTCAATCAACTGTGGGTGCACGAAAATTTGACATAATTCGATAATATGTGGTCAAAGTGCGGGCATGGGAAGAAAAAGAAACTTAAGAACAGAAGATAAGTACTCGGTAAAAAATATAAAGGCCAGATTGAGTACTGGCTATCTCTCCCGTACCACTAAGGCCATCTCTCCCGGGCACTACGGGAGAGATGGCCAGTTGCGTTTCTTTTTATTTGTCATTTTTAAGTATGATTTTATTAGAAATGACTTTTTTTGTTTTAATAAATGTGTAGATAAATGTCCAAAGTTTCATTAAAAGCTATAATTTCAACTTACATCCATGTAGTTTTATTTGCACAAGGCTTTAAAAAAACTATGGCCAACTACCCCGGACTTCCCATATATAAAAAAAGGATATTATTTTTCATTATGAAGATATGAAAACAATAAAAAGTTATAAAATATATTCATGACTCCAACTAATCGAAATCCTTGACTCTACTGACGCACAAATCGAGACCGAAAATATTTGATCGCAACATAAAGTTGGTTCAATGGTAAAAATTGTTCGGCTTCATACCTCTAGAATCAGATAATACAATTTATCGACCAATTCCAAGAACAGCCTGTGTGGCTGTGATATGCTCGGATAGTTTTCGAATATATGAGGACATTTTACCAAGTAAATACCCGGGTATGTTGACGGTGGTGAATCCACTTATCGTATTCAAGCCGTTAATTGCATTCGTCGCTCGCCAACTGAGTATGGCAAAGTGGAAAGCTTTCAAGTTTTGAGTGCACATGAACTATTATACGCTAATTGATCACACCTTAAAGATTGAGCTCGAGCTCGTTAGGTTTATCAAATGTTAGAGTTGCTAGGTAGTACCATTAGCCATTAGTCAGTTGCAGTCTCGTCTCGACACGACGGCAGTATTTGTTAAGCATTAAAAAGCGTTAACGTAAGTAATCACTACACTGGTATGGCTTCATTCGGCCCCTTCCAGTAGGTTGATTACGGATCTTTAATAATTTGTTTTAAATAACGATGATTCATATATCTATCAACCTAATTTTATGTTTTAACTATTTAATTTAAGAACAATTAGTTAAATAAGTATAGAAACAAACAAAAAGTAGCCTAAATCATTCTCCATCTGCTTTGCCGTGAAAAACTAGCAATCACTAGGAGCACGCAAACATGCACACACACACACTTTGCATTTATAATTTAGTATGAATTAAAATATTGTACCAACTCCGCCAACTTAAATGTCTTAAGAGGGCAATTCACGGTTTTAAATCCACAGCATCCGGTTGACGATTAACCTTGAGTGTTATCCCTTTGCCCTCATTACACATCATTAAGGAATCATGGTAAACTCGTCGGACCTATGGAGCTTGTATACGTTGCTACAGGCTCAACAAACATTAGGTACGTTATAACGGCAAAAAATTAGTTTGCATACTGTGTTAATTCAGGTTTCAATTTTACTGAAAATAACCAAACGTAAATAATTTTTATAATATCGATTGCACTCTGTGTCAGCTCTCAGTACTATTTATAAGTACTTTACGTATAGTCAAGAGCTCGTTCGAGGCAACACTGAAAAGTTTGATGGCTCCTCCGTGAAACTTCGTCCCATGTTTTAATTGCAAACTAATGAAACTTTAGATTTATTGAGACCTTGTTTATGACGGTAAAATACAATCCCACCTAAAATATTCTGTAAAAAAACTAGCCAAATCTCAATTGAGCTGCTTGTTTATCTTTCAAAAGTAATGAAATCTAGACAAAGTTGTGCAAAGAGGTACTTTTACTGCGATTACAACAGATATAATTAATTTTCAGGTAAGGGTTTGTTTATTGTACTTTACTTTACAATAAAAATTATCCATCCAATTGAACGCATCGTTGGCTTGTCGATAAAGAATTTCGTTTCGTTTTGTTGATCAAAAACTTCAAAATAATAAAGTTCAAGGCCGTAAGACAAGAGAAAAATAAACGAAGCAAGTTAATTAAAGTTTACTTCTAAGCTGT
The DNA here is from genome assembly GCA_947563765.1 of Anarsia innoxiella. Lineage (NCBI taxonomy): Eukaryota > Metazoa > Arthropoda > Insecta > Lepidoptera > Gelechiidae > Anarsia > Anarsia innoxiella. The sequence continues at coordinate 9,340,434 of OX387390.1, forward strand.
TTCGCCTAACAAGAAATAGAATTTAATAAAAATGTCTGGAACAAGGTCTACAATGGGCAAGGAACAGACTTCAATTTTAATAAGCTTTACAAAGTCATAATAAATTCAATGGACTGATTCTATTTATGAAATAAATATCTATAAGACTAGTTGAAATACAAGATGTCTTTTGTGTGACGAAATATTGTGTTTTGTTTTAATAAAATATAACATATTGTACCTACCTACTAGATTCATGTAACTACATAGCACTTTGACACCACAAAAAATAAAATTTTAATCGCATTTCATCGAGCGCCTGAATAATTAAATAGCTACATTTTACAAAAACACGTAGTTACTCGAATCAGTTGAATAGGTAGATAAGTATTAATAAACGAAAACTAAAAGCAGCCCATGCTGAAACATAATAATAGGTATTCATGCATGACGAGGCAATATTTGAAACAAATAATTTTGTAAAATAAAGGTAATAAGCTCACCAACTTATTCAGTCGTGTATCAACATTATGCAATCGGAAATTGTATGTTATGTAAATGTTAAATTAATTTTACCTTAAATTAATTTATATTTAATAATATATACAGTTGCAAATTAAATTCTCTTTGTTTTTTTCTTATTTTATGCACTTTTGTAACTAGCCGCATGTGATACGGGTATTAATACTAGTACTAAAGTATTACGAAAGAGCTACTTATATATTTTTGTAGGTATATTTTTGTATCTATCGAATTTATAGCGAAAAAATATGTCATAATTAAACAGAGATGCCTGACGACGATGGATCTAACGTCGCTGGGCGTGGGCTCGTGCGTGGGCACCGGGATGTACCTCGTGGCCGGCATGGTGGCGCGCAAGTTCGCCGGCCCGGGCGTCGTCTTCAGCTTCATCATCGCAGCCCTCGCCAGCATATTCTCAGGTTCATTTTTCTTAAATTTATTAATTCTTAAGCGTTTTACCATTCAGGAGACTATGCTAAACTATCTAAACACGAATTGTAGGTACGTACATTAATTTAACTAGGTAATTTTTGAAATATTATTTATGAACAAACCTATTCTTACTGTAGATCTAGAAACACTGAATAATTATAATGTAGGTAGTTGAATACGGAGAACATATTTTTCAAGGTTTTAATAAATTTTATATATTTCCTTTAAAAGAATCTGTTAGGTTACTGTCTTTAAAATATAGATAGTTTTACATTTTGTATACTTAAATTAATACATTTTGATTATGCAATATCAAAAATCAAGTAGAAATTAATGGGCAGCTTAAAAAATAAAAGCTTGGCTTGGTAACATCGCATTACGATACTATTGGCGATGCAATAACAAGATCCGCCGTTCTAAAGTTTATAAATTTTTTTTATAAGCCTCAAAGAAGCTCATCAAGTAGATATGATAAAAGAGAGTATTGCGGCGGCGTGTCATCGCAATCCCTAGTTCACGTTCTGCGCGCTTTGAGGAGCCTATTACAAGCGCCTCGCCTAGGTTAATGAAGGGTTAATACTTCTGATGCTAAGAGATTACCTATACCTTTTGAAATTCATATCATGAAATTCTTTTATGCAATCTATAAACTAAGTGGCTACTCAAAAGATACCTCTAATCGCTAAAGCTCTACGTAATGAAGTGTGCAAAAACATATTGGAATTTATCACTTTAAAACGCCTTTGAGAAGGTACAGATGAGATATTTTATCTCAGGAAATAATATTTTATCTGAAACGAAATAAAGACCACCTAAATACTAGAACTAGGTTTACACAATTTTAAATTATTCGTTAGCAAAGCGAGATATCAAAATACTTACTTTAAATTCCTTCTAGGCAAAATTATGCAACTTGTTGCAACTCTGGAGCTATTCCAAATTGTTCAGTTTATACAATAAAGAGCAATTATATTCAAACAGTGCTCATGGAAAGTTACCTAATTTTTCTGTCGGTCGACACTTTAGCCCGGAAAAGCATATTATAACTCTCAAACTCATTTACCTACCAAGCGAGTCTTTATTTTACACAGAACTCGAAACAGGTAATATTTTAATATCATTTACCTATTTGTCAAATTAGGAGAGAGGCCTTTGCCCAGCAGTGGGACAACAACGGCTAGATAAGATAAGATAAGATAAGATTTGTCAAATTTAATTTTACATAGAAAATGCAGTTGTTATTTTTGACCTCTTTTGAATTTAGGTAGGTAAGTATGTACGCCAAAAAACTACCGATGATATTAATAACGTAATAAAATCGACTTGGCAATTACTGTAAGTACCTAATTGAGATAGATCTGAGTGGATAGTAATCAAATTTATCTGAAGCCGAATCACTTCAGCCATGCGTAGGTAGTTACTAGTGTTTCTATTGAATTTTCGTTGTTCTGCTTACCTTAATTTATTTATTTATGGATATCCGCAGCTTAACCATAAGTAAGGTAACATAAGAATAAAGTATTAATATGTCTTCGCCAATCACGGATACCACAACTTATTTAAAAAACATGTGTGTACTCTATTTCTATTTGAACAACCAAAAAGGATAAATAAGGTACTGCCCTTAAAAAAAAAGTTCATAGATGACAAACTAAACAATAGTATACGTAGTTTTAAAGGTACCTATTGCTTGCTTAATAATAATGATAAAACTGAACTGAAAACAGAAAGAGACAATAAGTATTTCGAATGACAAAAAAGAAATAAAATGTATTAATAAAGAAGCAGCGGGTTAATTTCTCCTATTCAAAATCACTGTTAAAACCAGTCAACTATGCGTAGTTTTGTAATTTCGCCTATACAGGGTGTAACAGAAAGGGGGTATAAAGCCGAAACACAGCGATAGTCCTCATGTAACTGAACAACTTTCCCCAAGGAACATGGGACGTAACGCGAAAAAAAAAATTCGCCTCCCCATACAAAATGTCCGATAAGCTGATCGAGTAAGTATGAGCGATCCAAAAATTATTTTCGAGTTACGACCCATGTTTCTTGGGAAAAGTTGTTCAGTTTCATGAGGACTATCGTTGTGTTTCGGCATTATACCCCCTTTCTGTTACATCCTGTATATTTAAACTAGCAAAGTTAAAATGAAAGTATTAAGTAACGGGGTGCATTGACCCAGGCGCCTGCTATGCGGAGTTCGGCGTGCGGGTGCCCAACACCACCGGGTCTGCTTACATGTACTCCTACGTCACCGTTGGAGAGTTCATCGCCTTCATCATCGGCTGGAACATGGTGCTTGAATACTTGGTAAGCTGTCTATGTTCGATTTTTTTCTGTTCTAATTAGTAGTTTCGTTTTCAGCTACGACAACACGTGTTAATGTTAAGTAGGCTTCTCTGCTAATACTATGTTGAGTAAAGTAGGTTCATATAAAGTGTACACTTCATTATAGAACTTGAGATTTGATACAGATAGCTCATTTAATCCTGTAACTAGAAAAATATTGCCATTACATATATGTATTACTCACCCGAGAGACAGTCGTATAGAGAAATAAGAAATATCTTATTGGCGCTGCGAGTACCTACGATACGAATCTTCTGCGCATATCTCGTTCTCAGCTTATCTCCGTAATTTCTTTGATAATATGCGACAGTTCCAACTTCCGTCTTTGCCCTAACATTATTGGATTCTTTTGATATATGCTAACTCAATATCTTTGAGGCAAGAATTATAGAAGAATTTCGAAAGGAATACTATATTTCTTGTAAAACAACATTGCTTTTTACATTCTTAAGCACGTTTGCATTTAGAATTTTGATACGAAAACGCCTACGAGCCCTAAGTTATTATTTACGCGAGTGGTCCCAAAACGCTGAGTGCTTAAATATTTAGGGCCCTTCTTAACGCATTAGCCATTGAATCGCCGCTTCGAATGGGTTTGACTATAACATAATTAGGTACCTAAGTGATTTATCTAGCGTAGTTACCGTTCAAACGTCAAACCAGTTCAGCGGCCCAACTACTTAAGCGGAAAAGCGCCCCTTAATCTGTATAAATTTGTTTCATAGATTGGAACAAGTGCCTGCGCGCGAGCATTGAGCGCCTGCTTCGATACTCTGTGTGACGGTGCTATAGCCAAACACCTTGCCTCCGTTGTAGGGACGATGTACGGTAAGAATGACACCACACTCTGCATGAGGGCTGGGATCGGTCGGTCGGGAACTCGATACTGTTGGAAATATTGTTAAATAACTGCCTTCACCGTAGGTACGAGTCCGGTAATCAGCCCGATCTCAACACAAGAACCGAACGGTCATCTTTATATAGATATTAAGATTTTTTGTCTCCTGCATTTCATCTTATTTCTTGTAACTAATGCATTTTAATGAATCTTTATTAGGTACTATTCTTAAAGTAGAAAAAGAAAGTAGAAGTTAACATTTTCAAAAAAGAAGCACATTTCAACATAAGTAATCAGTCATAATCATATAGAAGTTATAAATAATTTCTTGAAGTTAAACTAGCTACATGATTAAATTATACGTCGTATTGTCAAAACAGATTAAAAACATTATTTCTACTTTATATTCTGCATGTACGTTAAAAAACACAATTAATTCAGCAAATAAAGTTTAGTTTAGTTTTAGTTTCCATCTTGGATTTTTAAATGAATGAGCTACGTTAAAAAAGTCCTCTCTTTGCTGTTCAAGAGTAAACTTTCCTACCTTAAATTTTTATCTGCTTCATTCATGCAAACTGATGGAAAGCAATTTCAGCTTCGAGTACGTTCCTCTTTTGACGTACGGACGATGAAGAAGACGTGGCAGGCTCCGCATTTTCTGCTTAGTGCAGCTAGTAATTAACATATTTTGCCGGTTACCTATTAGGTAATATACATATCTTCAAAGTAGCGCAACGGTGTAATTCTCGTATAAAATTCAAGTTTCGGATAATTTATGTGTAGTTATAAAAATGTTTATTATATCATATTGTAGATAGGGTTAAGTAAAGAAATGTAAAATTTTCTCAAAATAACCTGAGAAGTGTTTAAAATCCAGAGTGTGGTTTTAAAAGGCACCTAATATCGCTATTTACGTTTGTAAAAGCATAAGCACGTAGGAATCCAATATTTGAGCTACGTGTGGACACGATCACAACTTTGTGAAATATTAAATCAGTCACTGAGCTGACATCGCGACTGAGTGATCAAAGCTACATTGCAATGCAAATCAAAGTTGAAACATCCGATAGCTGTTTGATAAACGTTTTAGATATTTCTTTGTAGGTACTTACCTATTCTTTATGCTGGTAAAATTAGAAATCTTTTCACTTTATTTAATTTGCAGAAAAAGATCAGGAAACAACGTGCCTTCCTGTGCTGTTATTTTTAGTTATCCTTTATTTACCTTCCTAAAAATACTCTGTTTATAAAAAACTCTATTCCCGCCTATTTTCATGCATGTAACGTTAAAAGCCGATATCGCTTTAAAAAGCTCTGCAATCTGGTTAAAAGCGCCATTGGCTTTCCTGACAGCTCTTGAAATTGGATTACTTTTGTGCGAACTTTTAAACATGCTGTATTGTGGAAAATAAATTAATTATTTTACTCTTTTTCAATAGCTGTAGTGTAGTTATCAAATATTTCAAAATAGCCTTTGTGAATACACGTGTTAGTTTAAAATATTAAATTAAGTAATATTGACAGGTACTTTGTCTTCATGAAAATACATTGGTGTTTATTGTAGAGTTCAGAGGACGTCCTTGAGACTCGGCTTTCATTCTCTAGGGAAAAACCCACCATAAATAGAATGTACAACGATAGACATCCATACAACAGGCTGCTCTTATTCGGTCTTCCTTTCAAGATAACACTTTCAATTACCTCCCATCATTTTCATAAATCATATCATTTTCTTGTCGTACCTATACTTATTTTATAAGTACCTACTTATACTAATTTAAATGTGTTTTAAGTTATAGCTAAATAAATCAGATATTTTAGTAGGTACCTAAAAGTTGTATGTGGCTCGTTATTAAAACAAAGAAAATGTTTTAGGTAAACCTCCTGACTTTGTGGCTTTCGGAATAACTCTGCTGATGATGCTGGTGTTGATCGCGGGTGTTAAGAAATCCTTGTTTTTCAATAACGTCCTAAACGCCATCAACCTGAGCGTGTGGGTGTTCATCATGACCGCCGGCCTCTTCTACGTTGACATCACAAACTGGACCGAGCACAAAGGATTCCTGCCGTACGGATGGAGTGGAGTAAGTTATAATACCTAAATGTCAATTACTCAATATTAGCGAAGCGACCAGACGCAAGTTTCCCCCTAAACTTGTTCAGTTTGATACTGTTGTGTCGCCAAAATCTCTCCAACTTTGCAACAATTCCGTTTACGCCACAAATTGTTACGTAACAGGTGTTCAGCGGCGCTGCCACTTGCTTCTACGCGTTTATAGGATTTGATATAATAGCGACGACCGGCGAGGAAGCAAACAACCCGAAACGCTCCATCCCGTTGGCCATTGTCCTCAGCCTGGGAATCATCCTCCTCGCATACGTCAGCAGTTCGATGATGCTCACGCTTATAGGTAACTAAGTACTTCTATTTGAAACTTTTTCAAAGCATTCGTCTCACTATAAAACTATTTATTAGGTCAACAAAGTATTTAAGAAACACGGTTTGTAATTAACACTTAATTTTAACAACTTTAATTACAACTAAAAGCTATGCTGTAGGAATTATTAAAAGGTTTCGCCTAAATCGCGGCCACTTCTCCGATATTGCCGTATCTATTTTATTGACCAAACAAATTCAGTCTGAAAAGCTCTTACTGAACTGAATCTAATTACGAAGGCATTGATGGTGTTGTTATTTCTACTACCTTTTCCACAGGAAATGAAAAGTTCTTCTTTGAAAAAGGGTTACTAGTATTGGTTCTGTTTAAGTGTTTACCTCAAGTATTTTAGGTAGATCATAAGTAGGTATTGATAATTTGTGAAAATTCGTCATTTAATTATCGATGACCCGGTTTAATCTAGGCATTGGAATTGGAAAGAGAATGTTACTTTTGACAGCGAAGATATATGTATTATATTTTGTATAATTTTAATACTTACAAACTCATGTTAACTAATAATAGGAGCAAATACCGTTGTGTAGTAAAAACTCATTAGAGAATCTTAATTAGTGCAGCTCGCTTTTGTTTTACCTTTGGTGTAACAAGGCACTCGGTACGGTATATTAAGAAGGCATTAAATAAGTTACATAGCTCCTCTGAGACTTACAACGCCAAGCACAAAGGAGGAAACTTTTCATACAGTAAGTAGCTTGCTCCAAGATTGTACGAGTAGTAGAATATTATATTCGTAATGATACTGATCGTTTTGTCAAGATGAAGTTATATGTACTAATTAAAGACAAGTGTGTAGGTACTTGAGTTTTGCTTCCCAAGAATAGGTTTCTGTGTGCTCTTCTCAGGCTAAGGGCTGGTAGCCTGGCACTGTCTGAGTAGATTCTAAGTAATATAAAGTTTATTTCTATGAAACTATATTATAATAACATATTTCTAATAAGGATCTAAAGTTTTTTCAACCTGAAAAATAGAAGAGTCTCTTTAGATTGTATTGGTTGTATTAAAGGAAACAACATAACTACTGTCCTCTTTTATTCCAATCCTTGCGATATCTAGCACAAACCTTTGAGGCATTAAGTAAGTAGGTATTTCGAACAGCCGTTGTCGTTACTAACTTGGAAATGAAAACGGAATTGCTTTATAAATTGTATTGCAAAGATTTAAACGTAAAATGTAAGTAAATGAAAGCTCGAAATCGTCTTAGCGAACGACAAAGCTTGGCTAGCCCCGAGACCCGACCGACACTGACAGAGGCATTCCAACAGAAATATCTCGTCGCCGTTTGATTCTTGTCAATGTGCCATACTTATGTAAGATATTTATGTACAACTGCGGCTACGAAAGGGATTTTAAGCATTGAATGACAATGACTGTAGTAAAAGTTTTACCAAGGGGATAATACCATACACATATACACAAATTCCTATAATAAATCCCGGTTAGAATGGGACGGCTTTTGGTGCTTATTTTTTGTACTCGTATATGCCTTAATACGTCTGAGCCTTCCTTCCTTTTCGTTGTAGGTACCTATTTATAGGATGTATGTGCTATTTTTATTAAAACCATATATCGTAGTCTGGGTGTGCAGCTGTAATGTAATTGTCCAGTGCCATACGACGAGGTGGACACGGACTCGGCGTTGGTGCAGATGTTTGCGTACGTGCGCGCGCCCACGTGCAAGTACATCGTGGCGATCGGCGCGCTGGCCGGCCTTACCGTCTCTATGTTTGGATCCATGTTCCCCATGCCGAGAGTCGTCTACGCGATGGCTTTAGATGGACTTATATTCAAGTGAGTGCAATACTGATATTTTTTTCTAGATCCTGTTATCAAGTTCTGCAAAATGTTATAGCCTATATTTTAATTAGTTATCTAAAAAAAAGGGATTGGTTAAAACAATTCAAACTACCAACACCTATTTTGGGAGGGATAAATTAGGTACCTAGCCCAGTAGTTCTCTTCTTCTGACCTGTGTTACAAAAATATCTACAAACTTTTACAGGTGACCTATATTTTCCTTACTTACCTTATTTACCTTGATACACCTAATTAATTTCTATAACTTTACTGAAGCACTATCGATGCAATTGTGCTAAAATATGCAGTTATTCGGAATGTCGATTCATGTACCACGCTATTGCTAATATAACAATAGTTGTAAATAAATGATTAATGGGCCACTTGTACCATTTTACATTTAAGTTCATCTTAAATAAAATTAGCTAAAATTAATTAACTCGCTAATTTTGATTACGCTAATTACGTTTAGGCCTTTCTTCTACCACACCATTTGAGATGATATTTAACTAATTCCGTTTATAATTTGTTGCTTTTTTCTGACACTTACAGATAAGTTAAAGAGAGATAGCGCTCTAAGAAATACAGTCGTGCTGTCTCGTTTTATTTTTTTTTCCTACATCTAAAAATGCCCTAAAAATAGATCCTCTCTGTCAATGTTATTGTCAGTTCGCAAGTGGGTGATACATCGTAGTGATTATTAAATTTTGTTATTTTATGGTATTTTTTCGCTCAGTACACTGCTTTAATTCGAATTTATAAAATGAGCACCTCACGCTGCCGTGCTCCCAATTTTACGAGAGAAGAACAAGAACGGTTATTTGAGATTGTACAAAAGTTCTCTTCTATCATAGAATGTAAAAAAACGGATAACATTAAACAATCACAAAAGCAAGCAACTTGGGCAAAAATTCAGCAAATATATAATTCAGGTACTAAGGCTGTGCCTCGCTCTATAGAGAATTTAATAAATTGCTACAGAAACATGAAAAGCAAAGTAAAAAAACAGCATTCCGATGCCAAAATGAATTTGAAGGGTAAGTAACTACTACCTACTTGTATATAATAGTATTGGCTAGTACTTTGATTCTTAAAAAATATACATATATTATTAAGATATATATAAAAATAATTCTAGTTTTTTAAAATGTTATGTTTAAAATGCTATTTTTATATTTGAGCTGTTAATTTTAAGTCTATATTTCAGATTTGTCAGAACAAAAGAAACTCATAAATGCTATTGAGGAAAATGGAGAAAATTGGGAAGCAGTATCCCAAACCATAAATCAAACTCCTGAATATTGCGAGGTGGGATTTGAAATTTTGAAAAAAGAGTTAAAGAAAGAAGAAACTGACTTCAAAAAGTTGATCTTAGGAACAGGTAAGTAACTAATTTCTCATTCTACATAATGTCTTAATACATTGACAAATCACCAGCTATTAAATCTTACTCGCTGCCATTACTACAGAACCCTTGTAACAAATAAAGTAGCCCTTAGTTGGTTTTGTAATTTAATAGCAATATTAAATAAGTATATAATTCTTGTCTTTGTAGGAGGATAATTGGTTTGTGAAGTATAACTAATGCATCCTAAATTCTTTTAGGGGGTGGTCCTCCACCAGATGATAACATTGAGAATAGTCATCTTAAGAAATTAAAAAAAATGATCCAGCCACAAGTAGATGGAATGTACACCAAATATGATGGTGATTCTGAATTAATGGCTGAGTTTCAACTCTCTCTCCCAATTGAAGAGAGGTCAGAGCCAGTGGAAATGTTAAAAGAATGTGTAAATGAGGCAGTCATAGAAGTACCATGTATTAAAGAAACACCTCCCATCAACAGACAAGATATTTTAAAGAAAAAGAAAGACATTGCCTTAGATATATCGCGTAAGTAAATATTTTTTTCATAGTTTCAGATTCTTTAAGTAAAATCCTAGACTAATCCTATAAATTTCAAAATGTTTGTACTGGTATATGCGTGGATGTTTGTTACTCTTTCATGCAAAAACTACTGAACAGATTTTAATGAAACTTTTAAGTAATCTAGCTTAGACTTTAGAATAACACATAGACTACAATTTATAAATACATTGTTTTATTTTTATAACTTTACCATGTTAGCTAGTTTATGTATAATCTTGCAACAATTTTACTATGTCACTGCTCCGAATGTCGTCACTACTAATATACTACTTTTGTCTGTTTTAGGTCCTGCAAAAAAAGATGAGAAGAGCAAAAAGACTTGTAATGACAGTTTCCAAGCACTTGCTGATGCAAAATTGGAATTGGTGTGTCTTCAAAGGGAAGCCCTTCTGTTGGAAATAGAACACAAAAGGAAAATCTATGATATAGAAGTAGAAGAACGAAGGAAGGAAAGTGAATTCAATGATAAAATGAGAGAAAAAAAACTACTTTTGCTTGATTTAGATGTAAAGAAAAATATGTAATTCCTTTAAATAAAACCTCATAAGTAACTAAGAAATTATTTATTTGTTTTCTTCAACTACTTTATGAAACTTGTAGCTATATTTTACAATCTTGCAAAATAATCATTTATTAAAACAGTTCGTTCAAGATTTCTTGATCGTTGCTGCAGTGTAGGCCTTGTTAGATCTGGGAGTTCTGGCAGTACTGGGTATTCTGGATCTATAGGTGGCACGGCTTCATTTTGTCTAATAGCTATGTTGTGAAGTACTGCCGTAGCAACTATAATCCCTGGCACTCGGTGCAGCCGCAAATGTATGCCCCGGGAAAGAATGGGGAATCTCCGCTTCCAAACACCAAAAGCCCTTTCTACCACATTTCTTGTTTTCACTTGTGATTCCTGATAAAGGGCTTCGGCTCGGGTTTGCATGCTACCTTCTGGCAAAGGTGTCATCATGTACCTTGTTTGTGAGTATCCACTATCACCAAGCAATATTTTATCTCCATATTTTCCTTGTAGAAAGTTTCTCTTCACTGCACAATTATCCCAGATATTTGAGTCATGAGCGGACCCATGCCAACGAGCAACAACATCCTCAAATGTCAGGTCTGCTGCAGCAACACACTGTGTATTTATAGAAAAGTATCCCTTTCTGTTGCGGTATATTTCAGGATCGTCGCCTCCAGGTGATATAATCTTTATATGAGTACAATCGATACAGCCAATCACACGAGGAAACTTTGCGATTCTGTAAAAGCACTCTACGGCTTGTTGTTGTTCTTCATCATTGTCGGGGAATTTTATATGTCTCTTATACAAAGAAGCAATAGCGTGGGTCACCCTGTGTACTATTCGGCAGGCAGTAGCTTCTTGAACACCAATCATATCACCGCAAGTTATGAGTTGGCTACCGGTGGCATAAAATCTTAAAGTACACAACAACTGGTTCATAGGCGATACAGCTTCGTTTCTGTAACAAGAAAATGAAAAATATAACACAATATAGGTAGATATTTATCTGACAAAAAGTATACCTAACCTCTTAACAATATTGCTTACTTACCTATTTGTCCTGTGTTTAATTGCATCCTCAATTTGCTGCAATAATAACCAGGTTGTTTGTTTTGTCAGACGAAACCGACGTATGAATTTGCTGTCCGGTAGAGATTCGAACAGATTTGTTCTTGGTGTTAAAAACCGCAGTTCACGTGGCCTATTCACATAATCTGCAATTTCATCATCATCGTCGCTATTTGTCATTAATAAATTAAATAAATCTTCATCCATTTTGCGGCAGATAGAAATGAATGACAATAGCTGAGTCAGCTGATGACATTCCGCCATTTTGAACTAGCTAATTATGATTAGGCTACCTTAATTGGCCATCAAGGAGCATTTAAGTTTGACAGCTTACTAATCACGATTAACGCTTGGAACAAGACAAGTTTTGCGCTTAAATAAAAAGTTGTATTTAAACACATTTTTAATTTTGATTAGCCTGATGGTACAAGTGGCCCAAAGATTTTGCTTTTACAGTGAGTTAACAAAGCAATAATAGGAGTAGACGCCACAGTACCTAGTAGTTGAAAATTAACTGTAGCACCTTACCTTTATACTATAAGTACCTCTACCGTTTCTGCAACGCTCTGAAGAGTGGTAAATGTGAAGTTTGTGGAGATTATCTGTACTTGCTCTCCTCCACCCACCCCCTTCCACCCGCGCTAACTGACGACGATGAGGTAATGTTGTCACCCTCAAATACCACACACAATTCAACGTCACCACGCTCACATAGTTCACGCATGTATTAGTACTTAATACAGAAATATTCACAGATTGTTACTGAAATATTTACATTTGAAATTCAATTTTAATTACGGTTACGGTTTGAATTAAAAATCATACGATAAAAGCTCTTCCATAAAATATCCGCCAATAGGTACTACACACAACCACATTCACATATAGTTCATGCATCTATTAATCTAGTAATACAGAAATATTCACAGATTATTACTGAAATATTCACATTTAAAATTCAATTTTAATTACGGTTACGCTTTGAATTAAAAATCATTCGTTAAAAGCTCTGTCATTATGTACCTGTAATTTCCACGTAATTTCCGAAAGCAAACCTATCAACTTGTTGAATTCACGTTCATAGGTACTCATTGCAAATAATCTCAGTTCCCGTCAAAGGGGCCGGATGTTATTACTGACGCTGATTATTTCAGACGGATGCAATATTAATCACGGATGCAGTAAATTCGCAGTACTCCAATCTAGCATGAACGTAGATAGATATAGTACCGCAATATTAATTACAAGTCTGAAATTCAAAGGCGGCTTTCCTGTCCTCATTTACTACCTACACAAGTATTGCATATTTTGAAAGATAAGTATTTCCTGACTTCAAAAGACCTATTAGGGCTAAAAATTAATTCAACCTCTATAGCTGACAAAGTGACAAAATCTGAAGATGTCGTTGAACACTTTTCCACATCTGAGGTACATATGTGTGACATTCAATTATTTACCCATATCTACTACCCAAATCTACTAACATTTCCATAAACAGGGACATAGTTTAATTTAACGGCAATACAACCATCGTAGCATAGTCTGAAAACCAAAACATAAAAATCCACATAAAAAAATTCCACGTACGAGTACTTAAAAAAAAACAGGCATAAGATATCATGCAATCGGTCGGTAGCATGGCTTGTAAAATAAATAAAACGAAACAGCGATTCCATTTCAATTTTCTTTGGTTCTCATTTGCGCCGTGCCGCCGCCGTTGCGATCTTGTGATGAATCTGACTTTGCATTCAGATCTGGCCTACTCTCTCCGACTGAGTTACTAACTTTACTCGATCCATAAAATTGTGCATTAAAATATTAAACTGTATCCAAGGGGTGAGTTTGCCGATAGCCAGGGAGGGACTTAAACACATCGAACGACAACATTATATTTCAAAAGGTAGACTTTATAAAAAAGAAGAAATACGAGTATAGATAATTAATTGAATTAAATAATCTCACAAACCTTGTAGCAATTTTAAACGTTCAAAAATCTGTAGGCAGTTACTTAATTACATTTTGGGTGAGGGTACTCATAAACCTGCACCGAACTGGGTAGATTATAACATCTGAATAGAGTGTACACTTCTTTGTAATGTAGGCAATTGGCTGGTATATCGGAGCAGTCGGGTACGCCGGCGCTGGCGACGGTGGTGGGAGGCGTGGCCGCGGCTGTCGTCGCCCTGCTCATACAACTCGAGGTCCTTGTCGAAATGATGAGCATTGGTATGTATTTGACATATTTCATTAACTGCAAGAAGCTTGATGGGTTTTCTAGTACTCCGGATTTTTATATAGGTACCTACCTACTACAAATAAAAGTCGTGGAATAAATGACGATCAGGTTTAATAATAAAGTAGATCAAATACGCTGAAGATAGTTATTTATAAGCTAACGTTGTAAAAGAAGATAACAAAGAAAAAGAAGACAAAGTAAACAAAGAAGATACTTACTGAGTCCGTGTAAGTAAACTTTCAGCACGGTTAATAAATGCTTATAGTAGGTAGGTACCTATTAAAAATAAACAAAATGTGGTTAGCGTTCCAGTGGACATGTTGCTGTTGAAAGTTAGTATTTCCACAAAGCCTTGTGAAGAGCAGTCTCATATTTTTATTTTATTTCAGCTTAGGTTTTTACTTACTCTGAGAAAGCGAACATTCAAAGCCTTCCTAGTAATTTAAAAATGTTAACAGAAAATGTAATTCAAAGGAACCTTCACTGTACGATGGACACCAAATATTTTTATTATTTTATAAAGGAAGTGTAAATCATTTATTGCAATAAAACGTGGAACGAGCCAGAACAGGCCGCCGGCTATTATGCGTAATAATGATTTCCCTTTTCACTGAAGGTAATTAAATATTTGTGAGGTTTATTTAAGTTATGGATTGTAAGCTTTATTTGTAAAAACTTTTATCTAAAGGCCTGAATAAAAGCGGTTGAACCACAGCCTCCGGTTAAGTTTATTATGAAACGAGAGACTGCTTTCACAATGCTTTCAGAATATTGTAAAATAATGTAGCCTATGCGATATTCTGATGCGCACTAAGCCAATTTATCAATATCAGCAAAGGTTCAAAGAAAAGTTGTTCGACTACCTACTTATTCCCTATATAACTTTAACGTTCAAACCTAAAATTAGTTAATATTATTTAAAGGTATTGTACGGAAATTCTTTCAAGTTATTTTATTTACAAATATCAATAGACGGAGCTTATTTCTCCGTAAATCATCGACTTCTATTTCTTAATAAAATTATTTATTTGCAGAACAAGGAAACTTGTTATATCAATATTATATCGAAACGATTTCCAATAGTTTGGCCTTCCCTACCCAGTCTAAGTAGGTAGTTAATTTTCTCTGCAGCAGACTTCAGTATTTCTTATTGTGTTTGTTTGCAGGGAAATCGTTGTTAACATTTATAATAACTTTTTCCTGTAGGTTCTCTTTATAAAGTTAATTAATGCTCCAGTCATTCAACCTCCGTTAATTGAGTTTAGTATACAAGGTTTTATGAACATTTCAATTTTTTTTGCGTTGAGTTATTTCCCGCATAGCCGCCGTTTAAAGCAGTGTAGTCTATTTGCATCGTCATACGACGCGCCACTTGTGCGATGCGCTACTGCTCACTGCCAAAGAGAACTTGGTGGTTTCCAATTTCAAGTTATTTGAAACGTTCACACGAACGAACAGAGTATCACAAAGGATACTTTATTACGTGTCACGTGAACCTGTTGAATCTTAAGTATCCGTGTCGTCCAATGCAATATACTGGGAATAGGCCAAGCTTTAAACAAAAGTACTTAAAATGAGAATATTTAAAAAAAAACTTGTTTACTCAGTGACCACTGAAACCGATTTATAAATCA
Organism: Anarsia innoxiella; assembly: GCA_947563765.1. Classification (NCBI taxonomy): domain Eukaryota; kingdom Metazoa; phylum Arthropoda; class Insecta; order Lepidoptera; family Gelechiidae; genus Anarsia; species Anarsia innoxiella. Next base: position 9,356,191 of record OX387390.1, read on the forward strand.
TATTAGCGTCTGTTGATTTAGGTTATTCCCACGATTTTATTTTTATAACCGGACAGCGTAGAATTGTAAACATTGTTATCAACTAAACGTGCCTCTGCCCCAGGAACGTGGCCTGTGGCGTTTGTTTGTACTATTGCCGAGAATTTATGTAGATATTTTGAGGATCTGTTCTGTGCTATCTAAGTGCTACCAGTGCTACTTCGATAGTTATAGTAGTGTAGTGCTACGATAGTTTGCTTACATGCATATCATCGTTTAGTGAAGACATAATTACATCGAAAAATGAAGTTTTAATGTTTTTTTTTTTACTTTAAAAGTACTAAATACATTTTACAAATATTAGAAAACATAACTACTTGGACATGTCTTGAAATTCTTTTATTATTACGTAGGTACTTATGTTTTCATTTTCAATCCCTCTCTTAATACAATTTCCACCTGATCCTTTATAAAACGTTAAGGCGTGAGCTCCGTGTGGAGTTGAACACAATGAAACTCTAACTTTTTGCTTTGGCAGGTGGTGACGAGAAAGTTTCTCGCACAATCTCATGCTAAATGATTCTATTTCATTTTTCAATTTCCGCTTAATTCGAGTTAACATAGGTACCTACTGTGGTTTTTAAACTAACCTCTCTTATTTATAATATGACGACCTAAGTACGAGACAAAAATCTTTAAAAAATTTCAAAAGCTACCTACTTTTATAAGCCGCATTCGACATTTTGACCAGCATTAATTTGGCAAATGAATAAGGATTAAACGAACGGCGCTGCAGAATCGATCGATTCTATGACGGAGTACAAAGTCGTTCCTAATTGGTACTTTTTGGGGAATTGGTAGTCAAATTTACTTGGATGTGTCAGGTACTCTCCTGGCGTATACTTTGGTGTCGACCTGCGTGCTGGTGCTGCGTTACCAGCCGCACTCCACTAACCTCATCGAGCTGTTGCCTCAAAGCCTCCGCACGCCCGTAGAACCCGAGGGCACCGCCACTACCCAACGAGAAACTACCTTCACGGTAATTACCTACTTTGGAGTTTACTAAACTTTAACTCAGCTTTTACTTGCAACAAGTTTGAAAAGTGTCCATGTCGCTTCTTTCAATCGCTACTGCAAGTTCGAGGTAGGTAATTTGGTATTTAAATTAGAACGAACTACGCTACTTTTGGAAATATTTTACATAAAAATATAGTTTTAACCCTAAATTACAGTCACTTTTTTGCTTTTTATTGAAAATCAAGTGTCGCTAATCGTAACAAAGAATCACCTCACCTTTCAATATTTGTGTTTTGTAACTGATTCGATGAATATGCATAGGTAACTGCCGGTTGGAGCGCGATAGGAGTTTCAGTGATAACAAAAAAAAATATGCAGGACCCTTCGAATATGTCCGCAGTTAGGTAAAAAATAATTGAATAATTTTCAAAAAAAAAAAGACATTGAATTATCGAAAGAGGAATGAGAAAATTAAAATGGTTATGGTATAAAATCATGTGAAATGGAGTGGCTTTCAAAGTCCTGTGTTCGACAGATGCAGTACCTTGTAATAGGTTGATAGTTTACATCAGTAAGCTGTGTAGGTAACCTGTCGTATACGGATTACGCTGTAGTACACTAGGTATAGTAATATCTACCTAAGCTGGTTCTTTGAGTTATCTCTGCAGACAATATGAATTGATATTAAATGTAATTTGAACTTTAGCCTACCCAGTCAGTACCCAACTGTTTAATGCGTCATCGGTACTTTGACTAGGGCAGTCTCGTTCTCGAGTCTGGAATCGACCTAGCATCGCCTCGCCAAAGCTGTTCAAATGACATTTCAATTTCGTTCTAGTTGAATTTCCTGGAGTATTTATTACTTGCTGGTATATCGGACATAAAGGGCTATGCTAATACCTTCCACTCCCTCCTTACATAAATGTTTACTTTTTATCTTAAAAACTTCTTTACAAATTAAGATAAAAAATAGCGCAATCAAATGACCTACTTATAAGTACCTAATTAAAATATTCATTCATGTTGTAGGTCATCATTATTTATTATTACCTGTGCAACTTTTTAATTTTCTCTATCAAATTACCCACCTATCACTGTACCAAATACAATGTGCGGTTTTGTTAATTAAAATTCCATAAATAAACCTTTATTAATTTAGTATCTACTCAACCCAATGTTTCCGCATAAACAAAACCTACCTAACCGCCGCTAAGTGGTATTGATTTCAAGTGGTTTATTTAAAGTACAGACTTTAACGTACTTATTTTAATTGTAATCTATGTTTCCTAATGAACAACTAGATAACTCTTGGATGCAAAGCCAGTTAAAGTCAGTAAAATTGCGATAGTGATTTTACGCTCAATAAAACTACGAAACCTTGAATAAGTTAGTAGGTATGAGAAAGCTATGATAATCTTATGGATTGAGTAAAAGTACAAAAATTGTTACAGAGCCGCAGTCAGACTCACATAATGCCGCCCAGCCAGCGGGTCATGGTGCGACGAGTCACTCGAAGGTAACAGGTCTATCACAAATGCCCAGCGAATTTATTTTTTAAGTTTGCAATGCGAAAGGCCGGCCGATCTCCAGTTTAGTTTGCAATTACCTTGCTCCTAATGAGTTATCGATGTAGCTAAGCGGGTTGAGTATGTTCGCAGCTCGCCAGACAGCGACGACACTCTGCCGGGAGATGAAAGCGAGGAATATGGTCGGGATGACACTTTTTTAATGAATTCACACACGGAAAATAAATTTTATGGTTAGTATTGAATTACGTAGGTACCTACTGTATATACTCATAGTTTCATATATGTATGCATTTCAAGTAAGTAGCCTTACCTACATTAAACAAAAATCGTAATTGCACTTGTCTAATACAATTGAACTTAACTTTGTTTTACGCACAAACAATATTCTGAACTATGTAACTAGGCATAAAATTCAATTGTGATCGCAGACGGGAAGCTTTCTATTTTCTAAGTGCATCGAATGTGAGCTAGATGAAATTATATTGTGATGTCAGGAGCAGTTCCTGGCGGCACGGGAGGGTCCAGCTCACGGTGCAGTCGCTTCTTCGATGCCATCTCACGAAAACTACACACGCTCTCCTACTTATGCCCCGGGCTATTCCCCTGGGTGGACTGCGGACCTGCCACCGAACACTCAGGTTAGTCTAACTAAACGACATTCTTTTTTCTTGTTATAAGTACATTATGCGAAATATTTTCAAATAATCTGCTACCATACATATTTATACTGGACTTACTAAATGCGAAGGATATTTTCTTTACCTATAGTCACTGCTGCAAACGTCTGTAATCATTAGGTACCTAAGGTTGAAAAAATAAGCCTACGTAATGAATAACTACTAATTTATTTCTATTCATAAGCGAAACCGTGTTGTTGACATGTAATTAGGAAAGTACCTACGAGGAGCTCGGCTAAACACGACCTTTGGATGAATTCGCGGACGTTTTGTTTTGTTTCAGTTTCTATTCCGTGGCGATAAGTTAACTTTAGTTTAAAGAGTCGATAGAACTATCGACTCATTCGTTCAATGAATTTACGAGATTTTACGCAGTTGATTATGTTACGTGCTGCGTATTGTAATCTATATGTACAAAGGAAAAGAGGTGTCATTTAAAGAATGCGTAGTAAACCTATGTCACTGATAAGGAAACCAAACACTGGTGTAACTGTATGTTTCAAAATTACACAATAAAACCTATATCAGGTATTGTTTTGTACAGGGCTGTTTGTAATAAAGGCAGTGGGTGTGATGTACCTGTTGGTAATCGTGCTGGACATGTTCGCGGCGTACGGTAGCCCCGGCACCTCCACCTTCACCACCATACTGATGGTGCTCCTTCTCATTGCCATCATCACTATACTACTTGCGATCTCTAGGAAGCCACAAAATCGGTAACTAATAAGTAACTAATAAAGTATCTATTTTCCTCGCTAGAAGCCTTACACCGAAAATCGTGAAAAGTTTATCTTATCTCAATAAAGCATGGGTTACTATTAAGATAGTTATTTGTAGACCTAACTACCTAAGCCATTAAAAATTGTTCTATCTATATCAACAATCCGTGTTTATCCTTTTCTATTAAGTATGTTACTTAGGAAAAACCTGATTAGATAAGCTCTAGTTAAATATGAATTATTTAATGGAATAAAAAATATGAACCCCTTACAGCGTGGCACTGATATACACAACTCCTGGCCTGCCCTTCGTCCCGGCAACTGCTATCATCGTCAACATCTACTTGATTCTAAACCTCTCCATTCTCACTCTCGTCCGGTTCACTATCTGGATGGCTCTAGGTGGGTGTATTTGTTAATATTCGTCGTTAGAAATTTGCGTCACGTAATAATTTGGTAATCTCATAAGTTACATCTCAGATCAAATAAGACAGTTTCTCAATTTTAGGCATGATCATGTACTTCAAGTACGGCATTAAGAACTCTACTCTGGAGACGGACCCGCCGGCACCCCGCGCGGCCACCCCGCCGCCGCCGAACCCGCTGGAACGCACCACGATCCCCCCCAACTCTCCGCGCCAATCCCGACCCGTGGCCGACCGCAACATCTTCGAAGGAGACGGAAACAACGGACTCTATGGCTCCGCACACGATCAGTAAGTAAAACATTACAATTAAAATATTGTACCTACTTTTTTAGGTCTAAACACAAACCCTGCTACGAGTAGGTATTGTTCTTACTTTAACATCTAGATAACTCAACAAAACTACAAACTATTTTTGATACCGCTCTTTAACTAAGATAATTCATGACCAGCATTTACTGAAATCGCCAGGTATTCCGACCCATTGCTCGCCTGGCACGTAGCCGACCTGGAGCCGGTGCCATCTACTAACCGAAACACTGTGGCAACTTCCTACAAGCAAGTGGAATCTCGGTAAGTCACTATTTCATTATTGAATCACTTTTGATGAAGTTAGACAACAGGGTGTTGCTGTAGGTATAAGAATAAGAGCACGGATGAATATCGATAGTGTAAAGGTGCGTACAGACCATGTAACATAACATGTTATTTAACATTGTTATATAACATGTTTTACATAATGTGGACACTGAATGTTATAAAACAATGTTATTGATATGTACAACAATGTTATATAACTTTGATCGCGTGGAGGTGCGTACAGACCATGTAACATGTTATTTAACTTGTGTTTTATAACACTTCCACACTATGACCTTGTTATTCAACATTGCAACATAAAAATATAACAATGTTATATTGCATTGTTATTCTAATATGTACTTACAGTATTATTTTATGTTGCAATGTTAACTAACAAGGTTATATAGTGTGGACGTGTTATATAACACAAGTTAAATAACATGTTACATGGTCTGTACGCACCGTAATAAATCAAGTCCTGATATGTTTCAGCTACGATGCCTCGACCAATAGCACGACGTCTCACACTTCGAGCCGTCCGCCGTGGGCTTACCCAGAAACTAAATTTGATACGTGGGATGACTAAAATAATCTCACACTTTCATGACTGACTTCTGACTGTCGACGATTAGATAACCCACAATTTTCAGTTCGTTTGCGAAACATTAGTGGAATATCAATCTTAGAAAACTGCAGCAAGCAAAACTTAAATTTATATTGTTACTTGCGCTCTGTCGTCTAAATCTAATGAATTCAGGAATAATGAGATGTATAAACTTATTTTATGAAGCTGTAGGTACTATGTCAGCCACATGTCCACCTTCAGCAATTCTACGGGTTTCACTCTATTAGTACCTACTAAAGTAGTTCTTATATATATTTTTTTATAATTTAGAGAAGTATTTTCTGATAACTTTGTGCGTGGCTTATTTAAATTACTGTAGGTACTTAAAACTCGTGTGCCTAACCTTCCGTTAAAGAGTTTTGAAGCAAAGAGTTAGGAGATTTCCTCCTACATTTTATAAGTTATGGAAATAACCAAGGTGAAGTAAACCGCTACATACTATTTGCAATTTTGCAGTAGCTAAAGGAACTACAGTCTATGTTTATTATTTTTTCAACCAATTTTTTTTCTACATATCTACTTATTATTTAAAGCAACCTTTTAAATAAACGTTCAAGCCTAATTTCTTTATTAAGCCACTCGTTGTCCAAAATTTTGGAAAGGTCAAACATTATCGCTTTACTGAGCAATGTTTACTGACTACTGAATAATATATTTTTTTGAAAAATGCTACCTATTTTGTCAGAGGCGGATTATATCTGACCATATATCTGGTATGTAAAAAACCCCTTTGTATGAACGTGCTTACACAAACACATTAAATAAGTTTCGGTACTTAGAGTTACCCTGGTCAGACGAAGCACAAAATTATATCAATTTTATAACAGATGCTAAAAGTAATCTCTATAGATATTACCAGACATATCAAATGAATTTTAAGTAAGTACTTGGGTACACTATTTTCCCCCTTTTAGGTTCTAAAAATCAAAAGAATATATCATTATATAAAAAATACATAGTCTGTATGTTTACTTACGAGTACATAAAAATTGTCTAGTCAGAGCTGCCAGCATCAAATATATCTAGTCATTTTCTTTAGTCGTACAAAAAATAAGGTTAAAAAATACTTTCGGGTTATTTGTATTAAACAATAAAATAAACTTATTCACGCACAAATTGTGGTTTAAACAAAAATAAGTTAGTACCAATGTACGTACAATACGTACATCTTGGCTTATCTTCCCTTATAAAAGTGATTCTATAACTCCAAAACTATACCCGTGTTCATTTTGTTTATCGTCAGTAGGTATTATCTTACAATTACCTACCTTTTTTGACAATAAATACCTAAGAAGTACGAAGATTTGGTACTTTCCCTCGGAATTTTGCCAAACCTTGCTTTACAAGTTCGTAACCCTATAATAACTTTTACGTCTGTTCTCGTCAAATCTAAAACGCCATTTTTTCCAATATTAAGAGGGAAAAACGCGGTGGCCAGCATAAGTGGTAATTTTAAAATAATAAATTTTTGTTTTTCTTTATACAAACAAGTAACGTCTACAGAATAAATGACTGTTCACTCTGTCTCCCTAATTATCTATAAAATTATACGCAACTTAAAATTTTATTATTGTTACAGACTGGTTATCTATTTATAAATCTCCCATTTTTCTAAAATGTTTTAACTTAGTTTTATTGAAATAGATTCTATATTAATTGTTAAATTAACATTGATAGTCTCACAACATGTCCTCGATTCCATGTTACTTCCGACATTTAATATACCTGCATAAAGTGCTAAAATGCAATCCTACATTTATTTCATCTTCCTGTGATTTTACGTTAATACTTACTGTTGTATGTAGATAGAAGTTGAAAAGCATAATATGTAGGTAATATTATAACTATCTGTTAGAATAATAATAATATGGTTTAAAATTAGATACGATATTTCATTTGATAATAGAATGTGAACTTAAACATTTTCAAGTAATCCTTGTAAGATATTCTCACAAATGTGATATTTTAAGTAATATCTAACTACTCTTACATTTAAGTACTTATTACCAACTTGTTTATTACAAAAATATTTTGAACCGTTGCAGTTTGGAAATTTAATTGAAAATGCCAGAATATATAAAACTTAGCAACCAATTTCTGTTAATTGAGTAGTCTATCGTACGTGATTCTTCATAAACCTACGAGCGCTAAAAGTTATAGCGTTTTTTTATTAATCGTCAGGGATTTAAAAAGAACTGAAGTATTTTAACAATAAATATTTTAAGTAGGTAAGGATACTCACTTTACCTACATATTTATACATATCCATGAGCCTTTTGTGTTGTTATCTATTTTTTAATTACGCTATATTATATTGTATTGAAAAATCATAATAAATTCTAACCAATGTCAAAGGTTTCTTTCGATCGTAAGACGAAACGCTTTGGGGTATAATATTGATAAATTGGATAATGTCTAGGCCTTATTCGTAAAATGTTGTTGTTGTTTGATTAATAACTACTTAGTACTTAATTGTTAGCTTTTCAGGGAACGGGAGTCGAATTTTGTAATGATGGACGCACATTAAAGTTACGTCTTACGAGATAAGTAATGATAAATGTATCATGAAATGCGAAGTTGTCGTTTGCAATATGTGCGAGAAAACTTGGAGTAAGTAAGAGCAATCACTAAGTAAGTATATTTGATTTGAGTATCTTTATGTTGTAAATAAGATTCCTCGAGTTTTTCTTACTGATGTCATAAATTCAGTTCAATTTCATCACGAATAACTTAACGTGAATTAATTTTTATATAAATATTTTTTTTCTTAATATAATACTTTTCGAAACGTCCAATAACCCAGTCAAACATATAGGTACTTCTATCGCATTTAGTTGGTAGTCACTCTTTGAAGTGGAATCGTTTTTTGATATCTATAGATATTCACGTACGTAACAAAAATGCATCTAGCAAGTAACCAAATCACTTTCTTATTTGACTATAATCATGGCTTCAAAATGTTACAAAGGTACTTATAACGTTAAAGGTCTCATTTAAAAGCTGTAAGATTTTATTAATAAAATTCCTACAGAAAAATCATGTAACACAATGCTCAAGAAATACCAACTTCAGTCCTAAAAATATTCAAAAATGTATTGTTTTAAAATTTACACACTTATATGTGGTTAGATAGAAATAAAAGTTTTTGATTATTATTGTTACCAAAAATATGTACTTAAGTAGAACGATATGAAGGTAACTAAGTAAGCGTTGTTATTACTTAAGTGTGAACGTATCTAAAATAAACTAAATAATGTTGATGTACTGTATTCATACATATAGGAAATTAAGGCCTAGTCATTCCAGCTCAGTAGCCGAGCCTTGAATTTATCCGAGTTGAAGTTGGGATAGTCGGTTTAAAGTTTAAAGGTCACGTCGCGTCGTCACGATTAAACATTCACTACCTATAGCTTGCGAAGCTGCATCCATATCAAGCACATCCGACATCTCTTTGGTATGCGTCCAGATTCGCATCTATTGCAAAGTATTGTCAAAGAACTACAAAAGTATTATCAGAGCGGCGGTGGAATTGTTCTGGTTTGAATAGGCCTTTAGTCAAGTAAGTCTGTCTGTCCATGGAAGAGACACTACATTAAAATTTTTTATTATACCTAAACCTTATATAAAAAACATTTACTTTTTATGTTTTGTGACAAATTAAGCTTCTTCATGTACGAATACTCTTTACGTACCCTTTATATTTTTATAAGTACATTTATGGAAAATATTTTTTTAAAAATCCTGAACAGTTTTATGAAGATTAGGTAATATTATTTTTTCTACTAACGATTGATTTTACCCAAACTGTTGAATGTATATTTTTTATGGAATAGTATAAATGTGTAATAATGATAATACTTAATGTAGTAACAGCCAAATCTAAGCTGTTACGGTGGTCTGAAAAATATATAACCCAATCTACCTAGTATATGTAATGAATTCAAAATTATTGCGAGACCAATATTGGAGTTTATGGTCAAGTGTAGCTGTTCACATTCTTCATGTATGTACGTATAGTCAATGTGCTATACCCACTTTATTATAATAGAACTGTCTGTTAACGCTATCGCTGTTCAAGATTCCGAATCATAGCAATAGCAGCAGAGGACGTGCGGTCGCGTCCGCGGTCGCTGCGGCCGTTTCAAACTACATGGGGCCGGTTTACTGGTAAAAGAATGGCTGAAATAAATCTTATTGAAGCAATAAGTAGGGTTAAAGAATTTAAATAACGTAGCTCTACCATAAATAATCGCTATCTCGATTAGATTAGGAGTCGTTATGATAATAAAGGTATGGGAGTGTGTGTAGGGCCAAGTCGTGTCTTCGTGGGCCTTCGAGAGAAAGGATGAACATTTAAACCATGATTTTGGACCAAAAGGGAATGTTGAGCCGTATTGCTATGATTCAGAACTTATTTTTGTGATAATAATATGTAAACTAATTTAGACCTCATAAGTTTAAACAAACTATAATAGAATGTTTATTAAATTAATTTATCGGCGTTTTATTTAACTGTACTAATGACTCCAGGACAATGAAATGAAAATCAATAATTATGGAACGATTTATTTATTTTTTATACATAGGTACCGTAAATTGTGCGTTTATTTCTCCTCGTTTCGTTTTTAACTTTACGCACGTATTTCAAAACCATACACATAATGGAGATAACAATTCTCGAAAGTGCTACGCAAATCACTACACATGTTAGCTAAGTATACAATAATTAAAAATGGAAGGTTAAAAAAAATACGGCTTATATAAAAATATAGATAGGTAGACTTAGAATCTTACTTTTTTCCACTTTTAACTTGGTAAAAATTTTTGTGCCACTATGTTTATCAACAAGTCCGTCTTGCATATTTTATGGCGTAGCACGATCACCCGTATGTAGAGTACAAATCCAAAATTTAAACCAAATAAAAGATTCGCGATGTGTCGACCTGTTTCACGAACTTATTTACAATCTGCTTTTCTTTTTAAGGGGACAATTGACAGAATTGTGTTATGTGGCCTGATTTATAAAACGCCCAAAATGGATTGTGATTCTTTTCTAAAGTCACGCATACACATCACACCACAGTTAAGCTTTTTTCAAGACACGACAAAGATGTTATCAATCTTTTTGAATATGTTATTATTATTTCAACTCGTGTGTATGCATGATACATAACTCAATATATATAATAATGATATCTAATGTTGTAATTATTATCCTAGATTCATAAATTAATAACACATTTAATAATACTTTCAGACACCTGAGCATGTAGTTAACGTTAGTAATCGTAAGTTAGGTTTAGATTGATTTGTTCTAAACAAAAATTATAATGTCACATTACCCGTACCATGATTAAAAAAACATTTAAATATTCAAAAGACTCGAAATTGGGTGCGAATTCTTCTAACAATGATATAAACTTGCGCGCCAAACACATATATACCTAAAATCAAGATTTTAACAGAAGACCTTGTATTCGAAAGTAAAAAAATGTTTGATTGTCATTTCGTAGTAAATTTTCAGTAAGCAATTTTATTGTTTAAGCTTTTTAGACATCAACAACAACCGAGTGACTAATAAATGCATGAAGTTTCTTTCAAAAACCAATATTTACAGGAATGAAGGAGTTTTAATAGGAAATACAAAGATATCAAAAAGGGAAATATATCCTAATATTTTGATCCTAAAATTATTTGGTTTTTGTTTGATTTGAAAACTTAAAAAAAAAACTTTTAATCGAATAATGGGAAGGCTCAATAAGGGTAGAAGCTGCAACCAATTAATCCGTTACGTACACTATGCTTCACATTATTCTTATCTTTCCCGGTCTATGTAGTTCACTCGAGTTCCATCTAATGGTACGTTTACACGCTTGGCAAGCCTCGGCAAGCGTTGACAATCACAAGCGTGTAAACAGGGCGTTTGGCTTGGCTTGCGTGAGTTTGTGAGCGCTTGCCCGGGATCGTCTCGAGTGTCGGTTTTTTGACGCGAGTCAAAGAGCGTTTGTGATAAACGTTTGCGATGCGTTTACACGTTGGTCCGCGTTTAGTAGCCACTGTGATCTCGGCGCGACTACACGCGCGTGTTGCTTGTAGGTACCTACTAACAAAATGAGTGGCTGGTCAAATGAAGATACCCTTTTCTTTCTGGAGTGCTACCAGATAGAATCCTGCATCTGGAATCCGAATGATCGAAATCATAAAGATAAAAAAAAACAAGCAGATGCATGGATTTGTCTTGCTGAGCTGACAGGAAAGCCAGTGAAGGTGTTAAAAAATAAAATTCCTTTTTTTTGTTTGACTTTGCTTGCATTTCCAATAAAAGTACGATAAGCCGAATGCAATAGCCGTCATAATTTCGGTGTCCGCCATGCTTGGATGTTTGTTACAGACTGACGCATTCACAAGCGTGTAAACGGATTCCAAATGCCAAACGATATTTGTGGAGGCTTGGGGCTGTTTGCTGTTTGCCGAGGCTTGCCAAGCGTGTTAACGTGGCTTAATAGGTAAGTTTACACGCTTGTGATGGCCTGGCAAGCGTCCTCAAGCGCCACAAGCGCAAGCGTGTAGAAGCCTTTGGCTTGCCTTGCGTAAAATTGCGGAAGCTTGCCAAGTCGTTGCAAGCGTGTAAAGGACTTCCAAACGCAAAGCGACGTTTGTAAGCGCTTTGGCTTGTGGACGCTTTGCAAGCAAACACAAGCGTGTAAACGTACCATAAAGCATATCAATTGCCACTTCTGCCTTATGACGAATACGAAACGATTCCTTCTGTTTATTTTAATACATACTTAACTAAGTTTATATATTTCTTACTTGTTTTTCTGTGATGTCCCTTGTGTTTAGATTAGTTTGTTATTCAACAATTTGACTCGAATTGAAAATGATACTTCAATTTTAAGAAACTTACTGCTAAACGTATATTTTCCAGAGGAATAATTAAAAAAATAGTTATTCACACATTACAGTAATGATGTATCAAAATTATTAAACTAAGAGATATTGGTTTTGTAATGCTTGAAAACTTTACTTACACAACCATTATGATAAAATAATCAAATTTTAGTAATTGACACGTCATAGAAATAAAATATCGCAATATAAAACAATTACAGTTGCAAAAGAAAAGTTCTCCATATAATTTTATTCATACATACTCTACTAAGTTACAATGACAAATTTTGAAATACGAAAATTACAGTTTTTGTCTTTTAACTACCTAAACTGTACGCTAATTCACTTAATTGACATAAATCTAGCTGTAAGTAATATATGTAGCGAAGCGAGGTGTAATGACATGGGCGACCAGAGCTAAGTACTTGAAGTTGATAGAAAAAAATAGCTTTTCGCAGTAATCTTTAGGTTCGTGCTTTATTATTATTAATTACGCATTTTGTTATCTCGTTTTCTTATTCCAAACAATGGATGCCTTACATGATATTTTTATCGTTTTTAATTTAATTGTCATCTTCAGTTACAAAAACTGTAGCCTAGGCTTACTTTAGAAGAGATTCCGAGATTATGTATTCTCCACTAAGTTACGTTTGGATTTTATAACAAGATGCACAGAACAGATATCAGAATAACTCGCAAATATGTAGGTATTCTCGATTTAATAGTTGTTGTCGACATCATCAGCGCAGAGAAATGAGAACAAATTACATATCGTCCCGGTATACCATAGTTACGCAATTTTTGGTGCCAACACATCTCAACTATGAAAACTAGTGAAAGACTAAACTTGTAGAAAATATTGTGAGAGCTACTAAACAGTTGCTCGCTAAGAACAATGCTATAATGATTTAATTTAAACTTTGATTGTTGTGTTTACGTATTTGGAATGTTAACAAAAAATAAAATAAATAAAAACGACGCGCATAACCGTACATAGGTATATGCCGCTTCGGAATTTAGCAGTTTGTTCTGAATGGACCATAATTATCATAAATAACTGAATTGGTTTGTAATATGCCTTGCGCATGTCAATTTTATTCGGTGCGCATCTTACAGTCTTTTGATCACTTTCTTACTTGAAAGTGATCAAAAGACTGTTAGATTATGTTGCTTTTTTCCAAATAAACATGATAATCATTTTAACTATATACTACGTATTAGATACATAAAAGTTAGGTACATACGTAACATTTTAATAAATAATATGTCCATAATTTAAAAAAAAAGATAATACATGGCTTCTATTAAATTGAATTCGTGATTGAGTCGCTAAAGCGGTCTAAAAATAAATATACCTAATTAAAAAAAGATATTTGACATCTGTTTTTAGATCTGTTCAATTCACAACCTTATTTTCAATTGGATGGGAGTTTATTTGGTTATAAATGGCAAGGGCACATTGTAATATGTAAGTTAATTTATGTTTATATATTTTTTAAAGACAACCAGTGAATACACAATATTTCACGGCAAACAGGTATAATTGAATGAGGTAAAATAAAAAAGACACGCGAGACACTGAATTACATAACAATTATTTCAATGTTGAAACTAAATACACGTTCAGCGTTTCAAAATGCACTTGTAATATAATTTATATCTATAATTAGTACACGTTAAACGGTGGAAAATACTTCGGTTCGTTTGATTGTTTTGTGTGATAAGAGCAAAATATACACTAAAATAATATCAATTACCATCACTCACCACAAAGTTAAAATGGTGTTCATAATAAATTTAAAAATTACGATATAATACAAAAAAAAAACTACGTGTAATTGTGATGTTAACATTTAAAGACATTCGCAATATCGATGCTATTTGTGAGAACGCATCTGATAATTATTTGGCACATGATTGCACAGATATATTATGTTATGAAAGACAAAATTGTATCAAAAGCAGACGGACGGGAAGAATATAGAAAAATCTTAATTGGATCCCGACTATCAATAAAATCAATTAAATTTTTGACCTCAAATCACAATCGCTTTCTAAGTTCAATTTTGTTGTCAGAATCATCCACGCACGCAAGAAAGACGCTGCCATGCAATGACATGCAACTACGAATAACATTCTAAAAGTCTACTTTTATACACAGGAATCACATTGGCATTACTAATCCTGGCACTCGTCACCGTCTTCTGTTTCCTGGACAGAGTCTGGTGAAGTGTCACTTTGAGCATTAGCTTTATCAGAGCGCTCGGGGTGGTCGTCCGCCGGCGCACTAGCCGCATCGTCGCCGCCAGCGCCGCCGCTCTCGTCCGTCTCCTCGATGGAGGTGTGCTCGTTGCGCAGGCTGGCCCCGCCGCACTCGCCAGTCGGCCGCAACACGAGGTACATCAGCAGATCCGATAAAGATATTATACCGACTACTTTGTCCTCTTCATCCACCACCACAAGGCGATGAACCTATTGATAAAATAAAAAAAACACTCACAACTCTTGCCTATGCCCCCACAACACAACATTTCTCAAACAAAGAATGGATTTATACCTCTGCTCGGACAATCCGTTCCATGACGTCAAACAGAGTTTCATCCAGAGTACACTTCTGCACGCCTTCGAACCACTCATTGCGATGTTCATTTGCAGTTTTCAATGAAACATCTAAATTATTGTAAGTCTTCTCTGCTGCTAGATTCTGAAAATAAATACAAGTAAAGTTTATTTTAAAGTTTTTAAAGTAAGTATTTTTGTAAGTAACCCGATATTCGAAATATATTTACGATCACTCAAGAGAGCAATTTCTATGAAGTGCTAACAATCAACTTCCACTGTATAGTTTTGGCGTAATAAATAACAGATTACTAGTAAAAAAACATTGACATGACAGCTGTGACAAAATCTCATCTCTATCTTTCAGAAATTATAAGTACCCTATATCACATTGGTCAAGCGAGTTATTTATGAGTATCTAGGTGGCCAGGACATCGACGTACATGCCACTACGGTTGAACTTAATCTAATAACGTGGAAGTGATCAATAACCAAAATGACGATACCTGAAGAAGAAACGAACGCTTACGTATCCCACGCAAGATATTTGATGGTTTTGCTCACTGTGACTCTGAGCACGACCAACTCACTGGCACTCCCACAAGTCTCTATGGCAAACGGCGCTTTAGGAACCCTTATTAGCTACATTGCTATTTATATCTTGTTAGGAATACCTGCAGTTTACATGGAATTAATAATAAGCCAATTCACTGGACGAAACTGCATCGACATTTGGAAAATCCGACCATGCCTCAGTCACATCGGTTATTTCATGGTTGTTTGGCAAGTCATCGGCATCGTATATAACCAAATCAAAATCAGCTTATTGCTTCATTATTTGTTAATCACTTTTGAAAGTCCACCACCTTACTCAGTGTGCGGGCGGTGGGCGAACCGCGAATGTGAAATACTTAAAGTTAACTACACTCTAAATCAAAATTGTGTACGAGTGCGCGAGCCTATAGGTATTTGTCAGAACCTCCACACCACCTACTCAGAATATCAATACTTTACCAGAGTCCTCCTTAATGGCAAGAAATACGAATTTTTCGTAGCGTGGCCTCTTTGCGTGTCATCAGCTGTCGTGTCGACGTTGCTATTTTTTATTTGCTTCAAAAAAATGAAATCTATGAAGTGGTTTCTGTACTTATTTATTATTTTTCCAATTATCGGATACATGATGTTGCTAACGGGATCCATGCGTCAGAAAGGATTGATCGTACACTACGCAGACGCAATAGATGCGGACTTCACGACGTTCAGCACGCGGTTCCGGCTGTCGAACCTTATCATGCACGTGATGAACAACTTGGGTGCGGGCACGGGCGTGCTGACGACGATGGCGTCGGCGGCGCCGTTCCGCTCGCCATGCTACGCCAGCGCCGTGGTGGCGGTGCTGGTGGCGGCGGCCTTCTCCACGCTCACCATCTGCGTCACCGGCATGATGCCGTGTCCCTATGCCTACGAGTACGGCATTGCACCCGACCAGATTACAACAGCCCCGGTTTCTTTTAGCTTTATCAAAATACCCAAAATGTTTTCCGAGTATTCGAACAAATCATTCTGGACTTTACTTTTCTTCAATTGTCAAGTGTTTTTAGGAATGAATACACATATAGCGTTCTTCTTTAGCTTGATGGAAATATTATCGACGAAGAGCGAAAATTGCAAAAAGTATCCAGCTTTGGTCGCACTATTTGGTTCTTTAACTTTGTTCATTATTACGTTACCATTTTTAGGCACCATAGGCAAGAACGGTATAGGCACCTCGTTTATGAAATTTTTGTTTTTAAATTGCACATTCTTTACTTTATTGGAAAACGTAGTTTTTATGTTAGTTTATGGTTTGGGAAGGTTTTATGAAGACATACATTTTATGCAAGGAATTCAACCTAGAAGTTACATGAAAGTAGGTTGGTTACTTTTGAGTATCATGCTAACTTTTTCTTTCTTAAATGAATTCATTTTAATGGTGAGATCAATCAGAAATATTTCCGATATTATTGGAATCACCATCGTGTCGTCAATGATATTTTTTATAATATTCATATTCATTGTAAAGATAATAGTGGGCGCGGTAAAAGATAAACTATCACAACAGTTCGCGTTACAACCAATGTGGGGACCAAAAAATGAATTACTTCGAAGAAGCAGGGCGATGTTTACGGCTCACGCCATGACTAAGGAATACATGTATCGCCAGTACCACCTGCAAGCGGGAATCGTCGATCGCCAGCGGAGGTCCAACACCCGCGCCTCTAGCATTACACATCCTGCTACCAGTATACGCATCAGTAACTACACTGTCTCATAAATAAACCCGTGATGTTGTAAAAATAAATTGTATTCGTGTGCTTTTATGTTTCATTCATAAAATTAGACGCCAATTTGACAATACCCAGTCCATAAATAGGATCTACAATAGAAGGTGAACTTGAAAGGTAACAGTATACTGAGGAGTTTTAAGTACTTACAATAACGTCGAATTTGGCGTAGATATCTTTAAGGCGGCCCTCGGAGTCGATGAGCGGGAGCGCGGAAACGCGGCGATTCACAAACTTGCGCAGCGCATCTATGATGGAAGTATCTTCCGTCGCCGTCTCGATGTCGTTTAGCGTCCCGATTCGCACCTCGCGCAACTTGCATTGCAGGTACGACGGTTTAGGCAACTCGTTTATCTGAAAAATATATCGATTCTTTTCTATATTGTAATTTACCGATAGACTCGATAATGAAAGCGTTCTAGATAGTATTATATGTAATTAAATTATTAATCATGAATAATTTTATTAATAACCACTAAACATTTTACACTGTTAATTGCTAATATTTATTTTAATATAGCTTGTAGAATAAAGGATCAACTTACATAAAGGAAAAGGAACCTTAGTATCCTCTTGTGTGTGAGTATGTATAGAACATTGCCAGTCTCGGGGTCAATGACCGGGAGTCTATGGATTCTGTTCATGATCAGCATTCGGATCGCATCGTACAGCGACGAGTCTGGCCCGATCGACACCAGCGGCATCACCGACCCTTGGAGCACCTCTGTTCATATTATAAACAAACACATTTTTAGTTATTTCTAAATTTTGAGGGTAAGTTTTTTTTGCCTAGGAATTGTTGGGAATTCATAGACTATTCAGCTTAACATATACTTAAACGCAGGTTTGAGGCAGATGCTGTATGGCTACAGTTTGTATTCATTTTTCGACTCAGAGATACTCACGACGCCAGGTCTCAAGTCGATGCTCCTCCAGCTCTTCCATGGCGACGTTCGGGCTAGTGTAGTACATTTGCAGGATCTTAATAAAGTCCGTGATAGTGAGCATTCCGACGAACTTCTGCCGCTGCGAGTCCCACAGCGGCGCGGCACGTACACCTACGGACAAACGCATATGTTCTAGCTTTTTTTACAATTCCAAAAAAAAAACTTATGACATATAAGTATATAGAAAACAATGACAAACATATAGGGGGTTTGTGAAAATGCCATGTACAAAAGGAAAATTTATTTTGAAAGGTCACTTCACTTGCAAGGAAGCTAAGCAGCCCCGGACGAGACTCGAGTTCATGCGATAATGTATATACTTTTTAAACAAACCGCAAATGAGAGCCAACTACTTCAGGTATATTATAATCTAATAAAGGTCGTCCTAATATTAATAGACATCAGGTGAATCACTTTAGTACGAGACGACGTGATGAGATACTGTCGGAATGGTTAATACTCGCGCTTTAAGATTGTCATGAATATTAAATACATTAGCATTCATATTTTATGAGATTTTATAACTAGTGTCGGTATAAAATCTAATTGTAAACAGGAAAGTGAACAATAATAAAGAGTGTAAAAAATATAATATAAAATAACATAACGTAATTTAGGTATTTAAACTATCAGTTTGTTAATGTCTGTAACAATAATAAACTGCTAGTGTACAATTTTATCCCAATATTTGTATCCCTTTAGGGTCGATATATCAACCTATGGTTTAATTAATTCTGTACTCTTACATGAGTGACTTGTCGAATTATGAATAATTTCTTGAATGACGTAACAAATAATGTTAGCGAATGCAAAAAAATTGTATTACATGTTAAAGAAATTCGCCAAATGCATTTTTTTTTTAAATAGTATAATCTACACCTTGTTTTCCTTGCTAACAGGGCAGTTGTTTCATACGAAAGAATATACGATTAAACAGCGGCTTTCTTAAAATAGATTTATCCATATCCTTTACAATAAGAATCTCACCACACAAATTCATTCGCCAAGCAGGATCAATTGAACAGCGCTCATAAAATTGCATCTAAACTAAATACTAAAACCACTATGCACAACAAAAAATATTCACACAATCTTTTAATAGCATGCATTCGCAACGCTGCTGTGCGCATTATAAAAATAAGCTATTACAAATGCAGGTTGCAAAGTTTTTAATAAGGAAAAACAACACATTTTAAGTTAAAAAAACAAAAATATATTAAAAAGTAACATTCTGCGAAGAATCTAAAATAGACTTACCATTGTAGACAAGGGCAAAAAAGGCTTTTTTCACTAGAAGCTGCGTGTCAAACACCACCAACTTGGCGGACGTCGGAATCAGATCATAGCACTTGTGGAATTTGAAGAATTTCACGAAGATCTGGGACTCATCTTCCTCTGTAACGAGAAGCATTTCATTGTTACTCATTATGCCCACTGCCCATATTATCTCTACCTAATCCTCACTACCGCGGCATACAAGAATGTGGCTTATTTACTTATTTATAAAAATCATTCTACCTGTATGATTACTTCGAGTTTTAAACTATACGTGCTTAATGCACAGCGGAAGCGTGTGCAGTTTTGAATTCGAACTTTTTGTATAAACTCTTTTGATAGTAATGTATTGATCAATGATAACAATTTATCAAGTGTCAGTAGTATAAGATATACAATGCGCGTCACAAACAACAAACGACCTGTGTTTGTTATTAACTCAATTTAATTAACGACATCAATTATTTATCAATGAACATTATTAGAACGACGCAAATGTAACTGGACGCGTTTTGACAATCAGTAATTTGCTTTGAAATTTAAAAACGAACGAACGATATTATAGGTCTAGTATTTGAATATAAACATTTCTATAAACAAGGTAAACGAAGCTTTGAGCGGTTGTTGCGTATATACAATATTTAGATACTACGTCGAATGAAACCAATAAAGCCAATATCTGCTAAAGATTAACATATCTTGTGTACCTATCTTATTTTTAGGCATGTAACTACCTAAGAGTATATTGTTACGTTTCAAAATTTATTTATATGTTATTGTTAACAATTGATTACCTACTACAAAAATCTAAATATTAAAGTTTGCAAGTTAATACACACCAATGCATAGGTGTATTGATAAAGAAACAAATACGACGCGGCGTACCTATTGTTTACCTCATTGTAGCAACATGGATGATTCAACAACAAATTGCATGGGTCAGCTAAGTATATTAAAAAATGGGCGCTATCATTAATTACACTTTCTATCGTCTATATTTAAATAAATAAAAAACCGTACAAGCATTTAAATCGATTTGTTAAACGACTTAAGGTAATTGAATGAATCCCCATCGAAGATCGGTGTAATACAATTAGTTTGTTGGTTCTAATCTAACGGTTAATGGTCTTAACTTGATACAAAGGTACTGCGCAAAATCTAATCTTATCAAATAGATATCAAAGGTATCGTGAATTTACTCGTTATTTTGACTTATTCAAATACCTATACTTTTCCTTCAAAGAGGATAAAGTTATTGTCAATACCTACCTAATTTAATCATAACCTACACATAATTATAAAATCTTGTGTAGCATATCAACAAGCTATAAAATTAACGCAAATAAGGCTTAACCGACTTTTATTAATTACCTACTCGTATGTCCGGCCATATTTGCGGCATCAGCATGTGTCAAGTGCTCCTATTTTGTCACATTACCCACAACTGTTACATTTTTAGTTCCATGAATCTGGAAATATTTTTATTCCTACTGTTTTATTTTATTCAGCGATTAAGTACCTTTATTTGTTTAAAATACAATATTTTGAATAAATCATAATATCAAAAAAGAAGGTAAAAATTTCGTTTGTTTATTTGTATACTAAATGGATAACGCGTGTTTCAATTAATTGGATACAAACAATTTTAATTAACCTAGGCACGTACGTGCTAAAGTATCCACAAACAAATCTAAATTAGGTTATAATAATTTGTGAATTATTTTGAGTAGGAACTTATAGCGATACCTGTTAGAAAAGAAGTTTTTGCTGATGTAATTATGATTGAGACATAATTACGACAATTTAAAACACGTGCTTATCAATTACGAAACATTCACCACAATAGCATCTTTTTGAATCAGCGATTCGTACATTTTTCAGCTAAGACATGATAAAAAAAATTGATCACACTTTGCATTGACCTGGTAACTACTCAATGTCATTAGTTCTGTTGGCAAAGACCCGTGTTTAACTGACTAATGATACGTAGGTCATTGTATCTACGTAAACGCATCAAACATCATATTGTTTCGTGTGATGCACTGCAACGGAAAAATCGACCGGTTGATAATAATATGTGAAGGTGACGTAAACAATGCCGGCACCTTTGAGAAGATTATCTGCAAGGAACGCCCTCCAAGCGCGGCCGACCGCTTCGAACTCTTTGATCAGCTCTATGGAGTAAACCGATTCTTCTTCTTCGCCGCCGACAAGCGCCGGGTTATCCGAGAAATAATGTAGGCGCAGCATGCGCGGGACTCCGGCGGCGCATCGTCCGGTGCCGACGCCACTCGGTGCGGCTTGCCGCGCCTCCCACGGCTCACTGCTAATTATAATCGTGCGCCGACGCAGCCGGCCAGCCGTTACCGCGCATATAGGAAGCGCTGGCCGAACTTGACACCACACACACCGCCGCCGCCGCGCCACCCTGCCACTCTTGGCGAGCTGCCGCGGCGCACGCCCACCGCGACCTTTTTCGCCACCGTGCTATTGCAATCAAACCACTCTAACCTATAATTTCATATCAATTAAACGTCATCCATAATAATACATTGAATATTGTAAAAATATCGAAAATAATTATAGAGGTAATAATAATAATTTTCCATAATTCGTGTATTATACAGGTTTCGTACGGTGGTGCTAATGAGTTCTCTACTCAAATAGATTTATTTAAACCTTTAACCTTTGACCTATTACCGTCGGTTTTTAGAAATATATGTTCTAAGTTTAGAAGTCCTCTTAAAGAATTGGGACAAGCCCGTCGCCATCGGTTGTTATGCGGAAATCGAGTCAGCCGTTGATCTTTATTCATAAACCGCGTCTATATCGAAGAAATTTGAATACTTACCTATTTTCGTATTTCACTAATAGTTTTTTACTTGTATGCCTACCACGTTCGTACAGTATCAAGTGGTAATTTGAATATGATACATGCATACCAACCTAAAGGTACGTATTGCCTAGGTAGATTCATGTCGATTACGAAATAAACCAATTACCTTTGACCGTGTAAGCTAATATCTACACTCTGCCCATTCGTGGGAAACAAACTGGATCATAATTAAATCAATATTACAAGAGGCTAAAAAAGGACGTCCTGCACTTTGTGAACCGTGCCGTTCAATCCCATTTAGAGCTTTAGACTGCCACTTAAGATGCAGTTATGCAGCACTACTACAGATCAATGTCGATAATATCTTAAAGCTTACTAATTTTTATAGAAACGACAAGATTTAATTAACTTGATACTCTTGAATGAATAGCATATTTTAAGACTAGTTTTAGTTCGTCGGAGCCGGAATCAGATATTATTTTAAATCCTTGTAAGCAAACTAGAAAAAACGCCTTCAAGATCTTTTGGCCAGATAATTATAATTTAAATAAACTTTGAAATCATTTGCAGTAAAACAAAAAATAGACTTACCTAGATCAGACAGGCTAACTTTTTCTAAAAACGGATCTGCTACCGGCAGCTGAAACAAGAAGTTTAATATTCTAAATCTCCAAGTGTCCAATTTAACAGGAAAGGAAGTTATCAAATTATGTGACTAATTATTATTAAATTACCTACCTACTTTATAGATACTGAAATAAGCGTCTTCTGGTCCAAATTGTTATTTTATTTGGAAAAAATTAATATCTCGTCATACATAAACAACATATTTTCCTGTTTCCTCTACATTAAAATCTTCGTTTTCCGCAATGTTGTTGATATCATCGAAAACCAAGTTGAAGACATATCAATTAATTGGAAGCAAAATGTATTTATGTATTTGAGTTGACTAGATGTTTTACAAATAGCCACGTAACAGGCCTACAGTTTGTGGTATACAAGAAGCACTTTGAGGTTGGGAGTAACCATTGTCATCTAATTGAACACTACAGCTTAATAATCTTACCCCTCGAGAATCACGGAAGAGCATAGCGGCATGATGCGGGTCGAGGAACGCGTCGGAAGCGCGGTGGCGCATCTGCGGCACGTGGCCGAGGGACGATCGCCGTTTTTCCGCATCTTGAGACGCTGCTCGTCTGAGATGAGCACCTGTCGAACACACTTCCTTTGTTTAATACCTTACACTATACGTGTTATGATCTTAATTAAATAATATATACTCGCATATCTTTATTGCGAGTGACTCAATAAGTGACGTGCAAAATTCTCCAATGACATCTGCCCATGTTCAGTTCAAAAATTCTACATCGTTAAAAAATCGGTGGCGTTAGCAATCTGCCTTAAACCAACAGTTAGACGGAAGACCTACCTATCTAAGATTTGTATCAACGAATAGTATTTGAGATACTGGTACGGTAGGAGACGAATTCCAGAATATCTATGTTACCATTATTGATCGAGCCACTAATGTTACGTTCTTAGCATTAGTGGTGTTATGATCGATCAGTAATGGTGCAGTTCATTTTGTGGAACAGAATGCAACGTGATATCATTAGGTAACATTCCGTAGCATTGTTTGATACAAAACAAATAACTTTTTTTTCGGATGTTGCACTTTTAGATATATTTGGAAATATTGCTGTACCTAAAAAAAATATGTAGTCTGGATACCATTACCTAGGATAGTTAAAAATTTTAGTGCAATACCAATCAAAAAATATAAATCTAGAGGTACTTGTCATTTAGAAAGCCGATCGAGAGCGATATTGCGACGTAATAATGTTTTACCTTGATAGTAAAACTTAGTTATAAAGCCATCACTTGTAAAGCTAAACAAATTTCATAATGTGCGAGAATACAATTAATTCTTCCAACGCCTATAATTTCTTTACCTACATTTCCTTACCAAACGTTTAGCTCTCAATATCTACACAAGTTCATAAGCACGCCAACATGGAAGGTGGCATAGTTCGTTGATGGTAGTTTAGTGCAATGCACGAGTCAGAGACCTTGGCTAATTGGCTCCAATTTGGGCCAACTCTCGCCATCTTATGAATAGGAAGGTACACTTAGCACATTAGTAGACATGATCCAGACGATCTAAACTGGTGGGTAGATAAGCACCAGCAATTGCACAGCCAAAGGTTATCTCGCAATGTAAACGAACGATACCTTTTACATTACATTATACTCTGTACCTACTGCAATGTGAACAAACTGATGACGAAGGTACAGTAATAATCTGATTTCGCATTTGTAAAGGAATATTGCATTTACAAAGAAGTATTGAGTCGTTCACCGATTGATTCATACTGAAAGTACATAGTTGGATCGAGATAAAACTCACTTAATTAAATCTGTTGGTAATTAGCTGGTAACTCGAAAAGTAAACTTATATTTTTATTTATCTTGATGTAGATTATAACTTTCGATGATGATAACCGTCAAATCTTTAAAATATTGGCTCAAACCGCAGTGCTAGTTTTAAAATAAACTCTGTTCCGACTCGTGCCAAATTCAGATAATACCAGTTATTAATCATTCACATTATTTATCTATAGCTACTTCAAATTCAACAAATTTCTTTTTTGATCGTCGTTACGTTATTGACGGTCATAAATTAGTATTCAAGTCGTTAAATTATGAATCTTCATCATGCTTATCGACCAATATTTTTACTTGGACACTTACATTTGAACTTTTTTTTTTTATTATTTGGTAACAAATTTTACGCTAATATCATATATCATATTACGATATCATATTACGATAATATAAACAATAAATAAACTTTAGTAATACTTATATATAATAATTTTAATGTGAAAATAACGATAACTATGCTACCAGGCAGCCTGACAGCGTAATAGGCCGCACTCGTAGCTCACCGGCTCTAGAGCACTGTCTTTTTTTCGACGTGACATGTTATAAACAAAGTTGACCTCAAAGCAAATGCAGGAAATTAACGTAGGAAGTTATTTATCTCTCATACGTCCTCGGGCTGCTGAGGTATATACTATACGAAAGGATTCTAAATATTACCGCTGTTGACGGTACGCAGAGATGGCATTTCACAAATGGCGGGAAATTGAAGCAAGTATGCTATAAGCAATGGAGCGATAAGTAAATTCTCGCGAGCGCTAAGGTTCACACGGACTATGCACTTTACGGGGATATGATACTCTGACTACTCTGCAGAAAATAAGATTACATTCGTATCATCTTAATGCAAATAAAAACATTTTTATTCTCATTGATTGCAGGCAACCGATCAAATATCCCGTCTCGGCTTACCTACTGCAAAATGTGTCTAGTCGTGTTACTTACGATTACAGGTACAATGCCACCCTACCTACCTTCTTTTAAAATGGTGTCGAAAATTTGATAAGTTGCTCCACAATCTTCTAGCAAGGGCGTCTTGGTTAATTTGTGCAGATAATCAGCATCTAGGGACTTGGATCGAGATCGGAATTCTTCAGGGTTAGATGTTCGAGCCTCCTCGCAGCCAGCGCTTGGCACTGCACAGGAGCCCCGGCGACCCTCCCCATTGTCGTGGCGCCAGTGCCCTACCTTCTTCCCAAAAGTTCTGATCAATTCCTGTATCGAATGATGCTTGTGCCTTTGGCTGCCGCTACTCGACACAGAACTTCTCCTCTCACTTGAATGCTCTTTATGATCTTTCGCATTACTTACATTCTCGGTCAATTTTTGAGCAAAACTTTTATTGTCAAATCTATTTTTGAACGGAAGACTTATTTTAGTATTACTAATTTCACCATAGCGCTCACATTTGCTATATTCGTTTTCTTGAATATCGTCCATCGCATCATTATAAAGAGGAGAAACAAAGTTGCGGTAGTCGTGGCGCGAAGTTTGGTAGCTATTGACTGAGATCTGACTTCTTTCACCTTCGCTTCTTTGTCTCTTGTACTCAGGATGATGTGTGTGGTATGTGTTCGGCACAGATCCTTTTCCTTCCATAACATCACGAAAATAACTAGCAAAGTTAGGATATCGATCACGAGGACTAGATGCAAATTCGAAGGGGCTCCCGGTTGATGCTCGCAGGCTACGTTGAGCAAACGAACCCCTTTGTTGGTTAATAGGGATCGCCTTCGAATGATTATCGTTTTGAGAAAAGGTGCGCGAATCCGCCGAACTAAGTGTGGAGTACCAACTTTCGGTACTGTCTTCTTTTTCCAAGGGTGGGGTCGATTCTCTCGAACTGTGCTTATGCAGGAAATGCGTAAGTCCGTGCATTTTGAAAATAATTTAATACACATAACACATTATAAAATGATGACTGTTTACTTAACAACAATATACTGTGGATTCGAACAGCAAATAGTTTTAATAATTCACACGTAACGATGAATCAATAGAAGTTGAAGTTGATCGCAGAGGCGGAAAACTTAAGACATATGACCGAATAGTAATGGTTTACGTAATAATATACCTACATGTTGTAAATGTAGATACTAAGTGCATGCTAATTGTCTGATTGCTAAAATGGTAAATAAAACTAGACAAATAGATACCATGGAATACGTCATGATCATGAGCGTATTTCACATGCTTAATATTACTTTAAAAGGAGGAAGAAAAGAAAAAAAAACAAACACTCGTTTTAAAGCCGGACGTGCGTGTATGAGGAACCGATGAGGGTCCAATTTGGGAGTTAAACAGGTTCCCACTGATTCAAGGACACAGTTAGCTATGTTTATATAGGTAGGAAAGGGGAAGCTGTGAGCGACCTTGGGGGCCCGCTTACAAAAACTCTATATAAAGTACGCATGCGCAGAAAAGGTCACCTTGGTTTGGATTGGCATCAGATTTGGCAACTTTATCTTGAGCTTCGCTTAAGAGCATATGAAACCCGACTGTACTTCTTAGACAATAAGAACTACATACAAATAATATTCGTTTTGGAAGCATTAAGCGAGGCCTAGCAATAGGGTCCCGTTTTCACTCTTTGGATACGGAACCCTTAAAATACAAATAATTATTGTTACGTAGCTGAGGTAAAACTGAGAATACAAATTACAGGTCGGAACTGAAATTTTCCAATAAATCTTTCTACAGCAGTAAGTTTCATGAAATTAAATAAATGTATCATCTCAGCCAGTACGAAAATATTTTTCAAACTGCGTAGGTCAGGGCGGGGCCGCGGGTGGGAACGATTAATAACCATGCGAATAAAGTATGTATAAAGAGGGACTGTTTAGGAGAGTGTCAGGAAAAGAAAACCGTTCATACAAATACCATCAAGAGACGCATAAGAATTATCTTCCACCGCAAATTACTCACAAATCGTTTCATAAAAGTTTACTAACACTAACATATTGAACTCTATTTTTATCGCTGCAAATCAATTGTCGGTTGATGTCGTATAAATAGACTTATCGTCTTAATAAAAATCTCAAATAACAAGTATTTGCGATAAGTAAAGATGTAAGAGTATCTTAAGACCTTTTATACCGCCCGTCAATCGAATTATGGATACAATGTCTTATACAGGTTGCTTTTGTTGCTCGCGAAAATCGAAGAAAGTAATCTGGTCAAGAAACTAAACAGTCTTTCCCAAGAAACTTATAAAATAACAATAGAGTTTATTTCACCCGATCGGGCATTTTGTTCCCTGGGAAAAAGTAGTTCGGTTTCATGAGTAGTTTACGTGTTTAGATTTTCGTAAGGGACTACACAAACAGCCTGTACCACAGCGCCCGCCACCACCGCTAGAATAATATTGTGTACGTACTTTATAGGTACATATAATGTATACTTTTGCACCCTTTTCGGCGACCTAGTTTTATTTCGACAACTTCTACCTATTTCGGTTGGTTTTTGTATTATTTATAAAATGCTTGATGCTACCATGGACGGATGTGCCTATACTATGCTCCAAATGCCGGTCAAGGAACATAATACCCATATGGGATATTCTGAAAGACGTTGTCATTCTTATCGTATCTTAATATTGGCCCAAAATCTAAGTGGGACTTGGTTGGATCCATTTGGCGTATGCATTAATTTGGATGGGTTATAATCTACTTATCTACCAATTGATTGTCGCTTGACAGTCACTGTGTTACCTAGAGGTTAACCTAAAGCATGACGCTCTGGGTGTATATGACAAAGCCGATTGTCCAGTAGGGGGAACAAAGAGGCTGATTACTATAAAAAGTTGGCGACAAGTTCAACAACATACAAGGAAAAGTAATTAACAATTTTATGTGCAAATTAGGGGTCCCTATTGAATTATATTTACTTTACAAAAAATGCATTAGAAACAATGTTTAAGAAAATGCTGGCAAACCGCAAACACTTTACTGCATTTACATATTCTATAAATATTTAAGACACCATCTCATAGAGAAAAACATAATTAATTTGTTAACTTTTTTTTATTGAGCAATTTTAGTAATTATATCAATATGCATTGACATCATTTTACATTGCCCAATAATAAATAATAGCAATAAAATGCGACGTCATACAAACGCGAACTTTTTACTGTGTACATAAAGTTTTGCATAACGATTTCCATTATCATATTGATCACTAAACTATTTTTATACAAACACAAAGGATACTATCACGAAGCCAATATCAACGTGATACCTACTGAATGTTCTTGATTGATAGAAATTCGTTATAATTTATTTAGAGGTATTAGGAAATGTCTTTTGATATGGTAGAAGACGCTTTACAACAAATCGTAATATCTTCTACAAATCTACCTTATTGGGAAACGGATATAAGTAGTAACATTTAGTAGACAGAAATACGGCAAATATACTCGGAAGTAGGTTGTACCTAAGTACATACTTCCGAAATTTTAATACATATATTTACGGGATATTAAGTTCCAAAGATACTGTTCGAGTGCTTATTGCGATAGGTATGTGCAGACGTGTTTATTTAAATATGGCGAGTGACGCCAATAATGGTTAAATTAAATTAAATACTATAAACCTTGTCCGTCTTCAGTCTACACAAGCAAATTTTAGGTTGGAAACACCTTTATGCCAATATACCTACGAGTGATTATTGTAAAGTAAATATAACTGTAAGAAAAAGTTTTAAATGTCCCAAAATTATTTTTAGAATCACACCGGCATCGTGTTATTGTGGACCCATTGTGATCTAACAACTTTGTTTACTACGGCTGACGCATTGCGCCAGCAAGGCAAGCTGGTGATACCGCCATGTGCCGAGCAGTCACAACGTAAACACACTTCTAGCAACCGGCTGCGACCAAACTTCTACTTCAAAAGACGTTATCTAATTCCAATAACCTCAAAACATATACACAACTACGAACTCGAATAGTCACTAGTAGGCAATATATATAAATATTGGAAAGTCATTGTATCGTTATAAATATCGCGGTTCACTCGCGCGACACGTTAATCACACGCGACTGTCGTAGGAACACTAAGTTAGCGGAATAAGCAAAGAGAGCGGGAGGGAAGGAACGAGGCACAGAAGCAGAAGCGCGTCCGCCCGCTCGGTGCGGCCGGCGACCGCGTGGTGAGCACGCGACCTCCGCTACGGACCGCCACACTGCCCGTCTTTTACCTTTATCTTTCCTCCTATAATCAACTCTGCACGATTAACATAGTTCTGATCAAGATATTAGAAACGGAATTTACCAGTCATACTTATTTTTATTCAGCTACCTATCAGCCAGTTGTAGTATCATTACAATAAAACGCGTAATACTTAGACATGATTAATATCAGATATTTGTATTTTATTAAGTTTTAAGAAAACGTCATCTAACAATAAGACGCCTTACGTAGATGGGTATTGGTACTCGTAAAACTAAAAGAATTTCACAAAAAAATATCTGAATAACATCAAAGTGGTCTTCTCTTTATAGATTACAAGCCCATGAACAAAAAAACCTGTAAAATGAACCAACGCAACGTTAATAACGTTTAGAAGGCTGTTGCTATGACATAAGAGAATTCTGAGCGCCATACCATCATTTTTGAACGGAACAGGTGACTACACGCGTACCTAAATGGAACTAAGTGTTATGGGCTTTTAACACACTTTTAACACACTACACGAAACGCATTTTAATAATTTATTAGCATGATTATTACTAATTTATTAGCATAAATTTATGAGCATGACCTATTAATAATAAAAATATGCTATGTTGAACAGGGTTCTCGCCCTTGTTACTCAATAACCACCTAAGAATAATACAAATCGTCTTGTAATAAATATTATTTACATTCAGCTACATTTGCAATCATATGCGTAATAGGTTAACGAGTAAAAAAAATCCAACTGATAACTCGTCCCAACTACAAACAAAGACTTTTCTGTTTACACAAAGCAACTGTTTATTTTTCAAATTCAATTGCCTTGCAAACTGAACAGGAGTAGGAATTTTATATTTTTTAATAACAATCTGAGTCTTATTTTCGAAAAAAATTTAGTTTAAAATAAACATGCAAGATGATCAAAGTGTTTCTTTGGCTTTCATAGTTAACCTATTTTTACGGCATCTAGAAAAACCGAAAATCTAATGAAACTCTACCTAGGTATGTCACTACGGTATTTGATCAAAAGGCATTGAGGAGTGATGCCGACATTATAAAATAAACAGTCACGTCAAATCCCCGTAACATCATGAGAAGGTCATGGACGTTTCACACGTATCACGTATTTTATGGGCTCATTCACGAACTTTACATTTGACTACCAACTATATACAAAAAGACTCATTTATAATACTACGAGAGCCTTCCGTAAACTGATTAGTTATTAAAAGAATCAGATATTTAGTTTTACGTAAACTGTAGTGAATGAATCCTTTACCATACTGTCCTCATATCATTATAACAGAAACGTTAGTAAATAGTTTAAAATTTCAGTCACTATTTAACTACGTAGAGGTGTAACAGCTGACGCCATGAGTATTAGAAAAAGAAGATAAAATAAAATACACAAACTTATCTAAATGAGTAATAAAATAAAAACAGGTGAATAGAATTAGGAGCATTGATAAGATACATAAGTAAAATTGTACAATGTGATACCTGTTCAAATCTAGGAAGAATTTAGACCATGGTTCGGTAATGTAACGAGATAATTAGTGACTAAGCGATCTTACCTACAAGTGATGCTCCATCATCTTGGCAAAGGCATAAGAATTCGAGTTCACTGAACTTGCACTAAATTAAGGTTAGACGCCAATTTTATGCCCTACACCACACATTATCGGGCGTGTCGGGCCCGAATAAAGATACAATGATTTTTTCCTGGTCATGACCCGAAAACAACATAGAAAACCTTTTTATAGTAAAAGGAGAAATTCTAAAGTACGCAGTTTCTCAACATTCTTATTTTTTCACTGAAGAAAGGCAGACGCATTTGACAATTAATAAGTTAAATACCGGGGCACATTTTCTCAATTTCGTTTGAAAACGCTCCAACCTAAAAACTACCGAGTTTCGTGATGCAACACAAAATAAAAGTAACTCTGTAATTTTAATAATTAATTTAAAGTAATAGAACTGATTAGTAAAAATAATAAGAATATGTTACCTGAACTGTACTGGTGCTGCGTGACTGCCCGCTGAAAAGAAAATAAAATGAAAATAAACTCAATAAACATAACAAAACATAAGAAATTAAATCAAGAACGTAATGGGACAATTAGTGGTAAAAATAATTTTAAAACAAAAACGAATTACGTTAAATTTACTAAATTACTGAATTGCGAAATAAACTCTCAAATTAATTTATAGATCAAAAATTACATTGCATTGCATAGATAGCGAAAATAAAATTATATATTACTCATATTACTAGTAATAGTAACAAACAACAGCCAACCTTAGCACCCCTCTTTTTGCGTCGGGGTACTACTTATCGTGTTTCTTTTTAACACGTAGGTATATCACTACCGAAAAACCATACCTACGTACTCTGGCTTGTTATTTTTATAATCAAAAATCATAATCAATGACAACTTGTTACATTCGCAGTGCGCCGCCGTGGGTGGCATCTAATGGATGGTTCACGGTGTTATCGTATTAATACTAGACAACAATCAAAATGAATCAATAGACACACGTCCGCCAAGACGGTTTAAAAGGAAGTGTTTATTTGCAAGCATATACCCACGGCAAATGCAATTGTTTTCCAACTTTGTTCTCTTCAAATAAAAGCAAAATAGCTATTTTATCGCAAGGCTTCAAAAAACTTAATCCACTCTATATGTACATATAAAGAAACCATGTGCGATACATAGTCCTAAATCTTTAGTACGATCTATGGATTAGTGAAACGCGATTTACTTTAAAGAAAAAAGATGTGGTTTTCTCCATTATTATAAAATCCACTGTTAAAAGTTAATTCGAGTGGTTTGCTTCTATGTATATATATACCTACCTCTTGAAAAACGTGGAAATAAATGAACAATAACATCAATGTCAAATATTGAACTACCAAAAAAAGAACGTACCTACCGATACCTACTCAATTATTCAAATATGAGCGAGCACCGTATTCAAGTCATTTCGAATACCACGCAACGCGCTTAATGAATACAGTCCCTGAACTGTGGGTCTTTCTTTTATTTCCAGCAGCTTTTCCATTTGATTTTAGCCTGCTGATGTTACCTTCCGAACGGTTAAATATATTCGACGAGAAATAAAATATACCTACCTACAACGTTGGCCTCTTATTAATATTATATACCTAGACAAGTAAAAATATCAAGTTGTCAGGGTCGGCCGTACGCTGTATATTATAGTATACCTATTCGTAGATCACTAATTGTTTTTGTAGCACGTAAGCTATTTTCCTTATAAACTACGGAGGCAATATATTATAGTTAGTATAGATAAATATAAATATTTTGAAATTAATTACAGTAGGTAAAATCACACTATTCTTCAAGACAATAAAAAATGACGTTATGTTTGTCATTTATCTATTTATAACTATATCTTTCGTAATAAATGGTTTTGTATTGTTTTAACATGTATTGTCTAATTGCAATACATTCTAGAACAGTCAGTCTTTTCTCAACATAAATAAATGGACGCTGGAAATGAGATACATTGCCGACAATCTGTCACGTTCCGAACATACACGATGATGAATTAGCTAACAACATCTATCATACAGGTACGGGAAAATCTATTCAGGAAACAGTATTTACTAATACAAAGCACCAGTTGCATAAACGTGTATTTACGAGGTACTTCAATTCTGTTTTGATCAACAATCCCAGATGACATCTTCCATTGTGTTTGTTTCTCTATGTGTTAAATGTTTGTGTACCCCGTATCAGGGCCAATGAGAGATTTGTTTTTGCTTGATATATTCCTTAAATATCGTTTTTGGCCAAGTTTTGTCCTTGTAAGGAGAATAGTGGACGAGTACTTATTTGGACATTTTCAGGA
This sequence comes from Anarsia innoxiella, assembly GCA_947563765.1. Taxonomy (NCBI): domain Eukaryota; kingdom Metazoa; phylum Arthropoda; class Insecta; order Lepidoptera; family Gelechiidae; genus Anarsia; species Anarsia innoxiella. Next base: position 9,390,071 of record OX387390.1, read on the forward strand.
GCAAACGAGCCATACAGATGCTGCAGCACGCCTTATGTTGACTAAGCCGCCCTTTTTGGCATCCGCGACAGATTAATTTCAGCTGAGTTTACTTTTACTGTATAGTACACGTCCTTGGATAGGTACACGGTTTCACGCAGAGGACAATACACTCCTGGCATTAGTTTACTAGCTGCGATAGACCATCAATCACGATAACCGGCGCTGCCGTGACGTCGCACCACCGCCGCCCATTAGGTACCTACTCGTACGACTTTATCTCACCCACCACAACAAGATATTTGCCCTACATACTGATGTATCCATGTATCAGTTTTGCGTATCAAATATCCGATACTAACCTGGATAGGTGTATGAGATTTCATTAAGCTTTGATCTTCCGACAAATGATATTCGAAGGTAGAAAAGGCGAATTATTAAACAGTTATTAATTAATATATTTTTCTATATAATTTTGCTTCCTATAGATATTATAACGAAGAAGGTTCAGATTGAAAGACAATAAAATTTATCTAGTATTGGACCAGTTCTTTATCTGACCGTTTAATTTAATAATATGAGGGAAATAACAATATCAGAATTACTATCAACGCTGATTGTTTTTCACAAGAGCGAGAAGGCCACTCGTATAAAGTGTCATCACCTCAAAATAAGTGTTTGTTTTCGACACGTTTAACGTGAATCATGGTTAAATGAACTGAATTGAAATCTGTTATTTTAATCTACATTTTACGAACTAACTTCACTATAATTGTTCTCAAAATAAAATATCTGTTTCATTTACCTATAATCATTTTTATATTTAAATATTGTTTAAAAAATACTGCGACATCCAAACCAAATTGTCAATTATTTCTCTCACCATGAAAAACAAATATCATAGTTTAAAAAATATCTCGTTGGAACAGGTAACCAAATAAAAAATATCTATTGTTTTAATGTTGGAAACAAACGAAGGCAATTTAAAAGAAATGAAACGTAGTTGTATGTACATTTTAATAAAAGAACCGACCTGGGCATGTTGATGGTGCAATTGTTGTTGTTGGTGCAGCTGCGCAACGAGCCTGATGCCGCTCGCTTCCAAGGAGCGCGGGTCCAGAGACCTACTTCTTGGTTTTTCCGAATAGAACACATCCTCATCTCTTTTGCCTTTTTTCCATCGAAAGTAATTCGCCATCGCCCTCGATGTTACCAGTCACGCGTGTACATGTCTCCGAAACTGTGTGTTGTTAGTACAGGTGTACACCCGGCTCACGCATCGTAACGGCGCGGCTATAACACGGCGACATCTCACAAAGTAATACGCGATAACGGCGGAGTCACGAGACGTAGTTATGCAATACGACTGTGTGTACGCGCCCGATTTTCGATACTACCTGTACTGTGGTAAACGACGTAGGTACTATATCTCCATAAAAGGTAGACACGAGTGTTGCTAATCGGATCACTATAATGTGTCATGTAAAGCGTTGCATGGGCATCAAACAATGTGATACAGCGATGGTTTACGTTCAAAACTTCGCGGTTCTAATTTAACAAAGTCGTGGACAAGTAATCTACAGCCCCGATGCGACGACACAACTGACTGGAGTATCCGCGGTCACATTAATACATGTTCCGTATTGCTCTAACCTCGGTTTATCGCAAGTGCAGACTACGAGTGGTCGCATAAACATTATCTACTTGTTATATACGTATTAACCTTACATAATTAATTGTAGTTTATTTAGTTTAACTTCAAACTTTTCATGAAAACATATAACAGTGGAATTATTTACTGTTGTCGTAATGGACACTTTACAAATTAATTTCCGATCGATAAATATAAATGTTTTGGAGATAACAATTTATCTAAAGATTTAATATTTATCTATCCTATACATAGATAATGTGTCAATAAGTATTGTTTTGAAAAACAGCGCCATCTAGTGTAAGGCCGCGCGATGTAAATGAGATAAATTCAGACCTCGGTATAAAAATAGATTTTGTTGTGATCAAATATGTATACATACAGATATTTATACTTCAGCAGTTTTATATCTGTTATTTCAAGTACTACCATTAATCTGTTATTAAATTAACGTATCATTGTAAAAGTATTAGCGTGTTGCAGAAAATGCCGTCCAAATTGGATCAGCTGTCAACAATGAACCATCTAAAAGTACAAATAGCAATAGGACTGTTTGTTTTAATAGCCTTATTTGCAACTACTTTGCATACCGAAGCGAATAAATAAAGTAGGAGGTTCCTCTAAATGATATTTGACATCCTTTTGTAAACTGTAGCTGTTTATAAAATATCAACTTACTCTCGTTTTCCTCTTTTCGGCGCTCTCCAAGGGCGGTACACCTTGCCCCGGTACCGACGCCCGCCCTCTGAATATGTCCATCACTTTCGCCATGGCACTGGGCCGTCGTGTTGCCGACGCGGTCACCGTGTGATAGTACTGAGGGAAACGGAAAAATAATTAGAAATCAAAACGATGATAAAATACCTTTTAATTAATTGAGAAAAAGATATTTCTACTATTTGTTTTTTTATGGTTTTTAAACAAAATGGTCCTCATTTGGGGGAATTGGATTTTGACTCATCCAGCTACACAGCTAGAACAATTTTGTTACGTATCAATAGTATACACTACGTCCTCGAATATATTACGATAAATAACCTTACCCTAGTGTCGCTTCCAGGATGGGGATGAGCAGAGCCGTCTCTAGACTTAGGCACGACTGGTGTCGACGGACTAGAGCTAGCTTCCTGTTTAAGAGGCTCCGGCTTCACAGGCGTCTCCCTGCCTGAAGTGTTGGACTTGGTCATGCTCTAAAAAAATAACAATACATTAATTTATACTTCTTAATTATTATTAGTACCCAAGTAGGGTTTGCGAATTCGCACTTTGTTCAGTTGCACAGTGCTAAGATGTGACGAGACGTGAAACCGTTTTTATAGTATTCTTGTTTGAACATTATTCCACTCGTTTATGACCACCGTGCAAATTGCTCTACTGTATAACCCGATTAAATACAAATCAATACTGGTGTTATGAAATTACGACTTTGACAGGCGTTCATTCAGAAACCAGCCAAGTACGAGTCGGTCTTGGACGCCAAGAAGGGTATTTTACTTTATAAAGGCAAAAAAATATTTTTATGTTATTTTAATTTGACTAGATTAATTATTTCAAATTGTCAAAAATTTCAAACGTGAACATGATAACCCTATAAATATCTCTATAGGAATTATTTAGCTATTATGGTTTCCGATACGTTATGCAGCCTAGTAACAGAGGGAGGGAGTCTTATTAATAGGATCCCGTTAATTACCTTTGGAACCCTAAAAATTGGGTTATACAATATATAATTAATAATACATAATAATATATAATGGTCAAGGTGATTTTTAAATAAGTGGAATGAAGGACATATATATTTTTGTATGGCCATTGACGGGGGTTTGTAAGACGATGAGATGAGTTCAAGAGGATCCCAGGACTGGGCCCTGGCCATTTACAATCAATATGCCATAATCGAGTTTGCGATCGCAGTAAGGAACCGAAAAGCAGGGAGACCGTTCTGCCTATCTTATATTGAGGGTTTGCTATCTTTAACGGCGATATACGGTACCCATAAGATGTGTTAAGCTTGAACTTGAAGAAGCTAACAGTAAACTACCAAATATAAATGGATTTCTAGAAATGATTATCTATTAAACCCGTACCTGTACTGCTGCTTTAACCTGCTGCATAATAGACGGTTGCTTCTTCGCGTCACTGCGAGGTTTCGACTTGAACATATCAAATAATGCCGGCCGGCGACTCACCCCGGTGGTTCCTTTAAAAACATAGTTAATGATTTAGTTCGCATTTCATATCGGATCAGAATTCGTAAATCGTCAAAGAATTATTCAAATATCACTTTTTTTTCATTTCCCATTTTGGGAATGGAGTTTAGAGAGTTTTATATGAATTTTCCCGAAATAAGACGTTAATAATGATTGTAATATTACCATGAATGGTTTGTTGGTAGAGAGGATGCGGTTGCCCTTCGTCAGCCGAACCCCGCCGTTTGCGTTCACCCACCGACTGCGTGCTTCGTGTGATCGCCACATCGAAACGCGTCTCTACAAAACAAATATTAACACATTTATTAATTAGAAAATAATTAAGAATAGTACAAATATAATATGTATTCACTATCATTTAAAAAGTGTACATAACGCAATAGTATAAGGTATCTGTAACATTATTTTTAATACTTTCTATTTCATGCTTTTCAAAAGCAATACGTACGAGTATATCTAAAAGAAACTGAAACGAATTCTTGGCCGCTGAAAATATACTTTGTGCATGGTTAACTGAATCCTCATTTACGCATAGAAACGTTATGCATTATGCATTGCGTTCTACTGCTGTGAATTCCTAAGGCGTTCGTCATCCACGCCTCATAATTTGCCGGTATATTCTAGGCATACTCGTAGAATGACATAGACTTCAAATTTTAAAACCCCTTTTCAAAAATTTAAGATTTGCTCACAATATCAAAAAAAAAACATCATAAAAAACAATACATTAATTGTACGTAATAGACTTAAATAATTCATTGTTACTATTTGTGTTCAGTAACAATGAATTATGACAGTTGAACGGAGACAGAATAAGAAGCAGATAAAAATTAATGACTTGGACCATAATCGCAATAATTATATTAGTGGGTCACAAAAATACGAGATACTTATGCATGTGAGTATATATCTACAAAAAATGTGAATAAGTTATCTTTAATTTCATCATTTGTAGACAAGGTATCAATCAAGCAAACATTGACGCTAACAAATCTTGTAGGAAATATTCTTCTCTCTGTTGTTGTTAACATTTTAATTGACATTCAATTGATCTATTACTGTTGGGGCGAAGATCATTCGTTACAACGAAAATTACCAAAGTCATTTATGGTGAATAGTGATCAGTATTATGTGGTTTTGATACAAACAATACTATTTATAAAAAGTTTACAGAGAAATTCAAACTGAATGTACATTATTAACGTTTGTTTTGAGCCCTCAGGGTATTTGGCCAACAGCCAACTTATGCAGAAACACTCTGTTGTGAATAGGCAGACTTTCTGGCAAGGCACACATTGCCGGGATCAAAATTACTTTTCTCAACTGATAACGATCCTACATGACCATATTTTTTATACTCCAAGCATATAGTTGATAATAATAATTCGTTTTACCTACAATTCATGTAGATCATGTGAATAGGACTGCATGCTCGCAGCGTCATCAGCGTCCGACGATGGGAAATAAGGTCGTGGCCACTCTACGACACGCGAGCCTACACATTGTCACTCACCTCGTTTTTGTCGCCTCTCGTCGATACTTCGCCGTATATCTTTATCTTTTCGCACTTGAGGTTTCTTAATGGATTCTTTTCTTGGTGTCTGGGCACCCCAAGTGCCCGAGCGAATTCTCTCGGTCGGTGGTGTTTCTTCGACTGACAAACAGGAACCGTCTGTCTCCAATTGCTTCGTGGTATATTTCTGTTCTTCGTTTAAAATAATTTTCTGCAAAATTTATAAGAATATTATTTAAATCTATTATTATTCGAAAAAATAATATTGCCAAGCTACAATAATCATTTTGTACATATAAGCATTATAAAACATTAAGCTTTATCCCAATTGTTTGAAAAAAAAATACATACTTGCTTATCGTCGGTTCTTTTAATCCAAATATCTTCATCGAAAGGGGTCGCCTTTTGGTCTACTGTAGATCTAATTTCTATTAAGCTACTATCAAAGTAAGTTTTATCGCGGTGGAGATTTTGATCAGTAAAAATGTCGCGCACGTTTGGCCTTTGTTCTTCTGCACCCCGAGTGCCGAAATGAACAGTATGGGCATTGTGATGTGTGCGTAGAACCTTTTCAACTGGCGACTTTGCCAGAGGCTCAGCTTTTGTCACCAAAAATTTGTGGCGAGCACCCACGACTGTAGTTTTAGAATTTTCTTCGGCGTTAATATCAGTAATTTCGGTACTCGCGGTTGCATTTGTTTGATCATAGCTCTTATTCAACTGATCATCTTTATTTAATTCGCTGCAACTTTTCTGTGCTGCAACTACGGAACTAACCTCTGAGGATGAAGCAGAAGGTCTATGTTCGTGTTCTTTTTTCTCATCGTCTTCATCTTCTTCACGACATTGGGAAAGTCGACGTCGTTCTGCAAAAGTGAACGGAGAATTGGAACTCGAATTTCGGCTGGACAAATTGTTGCAATGGTTCATAAAATAATGTTGAAAGAAGCTATCAGTCTCTGGGGTATCGTTGCTATCGCCCTGAATGATATCTTTGAGCGCAGCTAAAGATGTGATGGTATTGTAGTTGATTGCATTGACCAAGTCTTCGCTGTCTGTGGAGCTGCTTGAACCGCTACCATTTGATTCGTCCGATTTGTTCATTTGCTCGCTCTGTTCATCGAGTTTTTCATGTCTTTCAGTCTCCTTTTCCTCTTTCATATGAACTTTTTTCTTTTTCTCATCTTTACGTCCGTTCTTCCTAACTTTAACATTCGAGGTCGATTTTCCTTCGGAATCCATTCAGCATTCGTACAATCAATTCGAGCCAAAAGTATCTTTCGTTTGCAGAGGCACAGACTAAGGCACTTTATATTTGAGAAGTTTACAAAGAGTCACATGTTAACACTTGTGTTTAAAGTCACAGATAAATTAAGTAATATCGTCGGCAGCCTCAAATCTCTCGTCACCGATCATATGCCGGGGTAAATGCTTTACGTTGTATAGCACTTTCATGCATGTTACAGATCTGAAAAACAAATTCAAACTCATTAGGTACGCCTTCGCATTTTTAAGCATAAGGAAATGGGTGCGATTGTTAACAAAAGAAGATATAACAGGTACTAATCTGCGACAAAGTGTTCACGAATAGAGACGACGTGCGATTAACACATGTAAAATATATATTGCCTATAGCGTGTAAAATGAATATATTTAAGTTGTTTAAAAGAAAATTATACATAAACGAAGAGTAGATATACAAGTGCATTCAGAGTTTGATCTGGGAAAATCTGGGAAATTCGCTGCTTTAATTACATATTGTGCGGGAAACTTATGTGATAGTTGTATTTGAGATTGAACACTAACTAGAAATTAGATATGGAACGATGTACACTTGACTTTGAGATCAATTAATGTGTTGTTGATTATTAAATGAATACCTACTCAAGGACTACGATATCAAGCTGATGAGTAACAATTTTTATACTGTTGACAAATTGAAACCCATTATAAGGTAAATTACACCTAGCTACAACTTAAATCATCAATGTACAGATACCTACACCAGTTTTTCAATATGTAGAAAACAAGACAAAAGGCTGCTGTTGGCTTCTGGTCATGTCGTAAGCGAAGTACTTATGCGTCAGAGATTACATCACTAACAGTCATTTTGGTCTTCGAGTTTACCTTGCCTGATGAAATATATCTATTATTGCAAATTTCTGCGAAAAGATGCGTATCTTTACGCAGAAATTGCTAACAATATATATCCGATTGAGAACTGATTGAAAAACGGTAACTAGCAACTAAACATTTAGCCTTCCCTTCTAGTGTCTTATATGAGAGAAGGAGTCAGAGGACTCAGAGGACTCAGAGGTATCGGATGAATTATGTAACGGTTCTAATATCAGAAGAATTTCTGCTGGCATTAGATAAATTATTAAGTAAAACATAGCAGTTTGTGTAATAAAGCGGATCCTGTACCAAATTACATCAAAATGGTGCAATATTACGTAAACATCGATCATTCGACATTAAAACAATATTGTAAGACCTTCGTAGGCATTATCATTCCGATCAATATCAAGAAAAAATCAACTATCGCCGATTTTTCATTATCGACCATTAATTTATCCAAACTATCTAGTTGTACGAGTAGATCAGTTCTATCTAGTATCGATTGACATTGAAGGTCGCATACCTACTATTTGTTGTACTATCGCTATCTCAACTGCAGCTCTGGATTTACATTATTGTAACCTGAAACACAGGTACTAAAATCCAAAAGATAAATCATTTTATGTAGTTTTGTTATTTTAATTAGGGTGTAAGTACCTAGGTTCTCGCAAAATATTAATTCAAAGTTATAGGCATAAGGTACCTACATTGAAAGTTGAGACCACAAGTTATTACTTGGGTCATGGGTGTTGGGTATTTAAATGAACAATAACCCATATCTGCTCTCCAAACTAGTATTTATCAATTAATAATTTAATGTAATTATTAGTTATATAATTATAGTTGTATTCACTCAAAATCATAACACTTTACAAAAATATCTTCTGCAAAAAGTTCTATCACCTCAATTTATACACAACAGAGCTAACAAAGCATTTATATAAAGTTGATATAATTATTGATGTAATATCTTTTTATTAGTTTTATGTGTTTGAAAACAATAAAAGCCTTCGCAAACATGTGACTTTGTATGCAGACTACAAATCTCTATTAGCAAAATGATTAGATGTGTTGGCGAGTGTTATGAAATACATTGACTGTTTAATAACCCCAATTAAAATCTGTAAAGATCACCCTTGAAATACAATGGTATACCTACAAATAATCTGTAACTAACCCTTAATTTAGTAATAATATGATCATATAGAAATTTTTAAATTTATTATTGTCATAAAAACATTGAACTACTTATAGTACAATTGATAAAAAATATTTCCTGTGTACTCAACAAACTATGAGAGTTGATAATATGTGCAAAATGCACATAAACTAGTAACACTTGAATATACTTGTTTATTATACTTTTAGCATGTCGCAGGAAAGCTTAGTTTGGATTATTTAATCTGGTACTCCATCTCGCCTGTATTTGTCACTGGTATATAAATAACTTAATATTATGTTTCATGCAATTGCCCCAATATCTTGTAACTTAATCAGACATACATAATACTAGCACCTTTTCCAAACAATAAACCTTGTACTGGCCAAAGCTGTAGCAAAAATGTTGGTTAAAAATGTTCTTAACAATAAACCTTTATACTGATCTGGCCGCACTGGAAATCTAAGTCTTTACTCGAATATTGAGTAAGTATTTACACAACTTACACAAATTTTCAATAGAAATAATTATTTAACTCATAAAATATTAATATGTATATTTCAAAAGACTAAGAGAGGGTAGGCAATCACTTATGTCCTATAAGATTCATCAGATCCAGTTCCATGTAAACATAACAATGAAAAACCCTACCAAAAGCTGATTTACAAATGACTGCCGCTTTAACACGCTTTTTATAATTGGTGTTACAGAGGTTTCCACTTTATTAACAGTAAGTACTTACTACAGTTGTTGTCAATTACGCAAATGTACTTATCAACACGGCCAAGTCGTGGATATTTTGTTTTGAACGTTTTAAATTTTTTCAACAGACAATAATACTATCGCTGGCTGTTGTTGAGGATAATAATAAGATAGGTAGTTAAACTATTATGATTAAACAGGGAGATGTGACCGACTCGTATTGTATAACAAACCGTAAATACATCAACACAAACAATAAAATACGTCAAATTGCAAAACACTTACCAATTTTTTTTCCAATCTCGGTATCACTAAGGAATAAATGAATTCCTTCAATTTATATCTAGATGTGTACACAAACGATAAAAATAGTTATAAAATTATCACAAGCCGTAGGTAGGTACCGTACTGTGCGTGCCCGATCTTTGACATGTCATGTATGTATGTGTGTATTAGTGTGAGTATGACGTAAATACGATGATATCCAGTTCAGTTCGGCAAATGAGTATACAACTATACAGCCACGTCGTCGTCGTTAAAAATTTTATTACATTTATTAATAAAACTATTACTTTTATCTGAAAACCATTTTATTCTTGTACATGTGACTTACACTAGTTTTGTAACAAAATTAAAGGGTATTTCTATTTATTTTAAACTATGCACGATGCCAACGAATGGTGTGCGTGTGTAGAGTCCTTTTCACGAAAGAAGTCCCCTAGCCGCGGCGCTGTATTTCATGTCAAAATTGATAATGTTGCCATTTATGAGTACAACATCTTCCTATATTATGTTTATTTAATTTGTAATTTATTAAATAATATTATTTCCTGCATATTTTGACTGTTCTGGTCATTCCATGAGTAGGTTGGTATATATTTTGATAAAATTGTCTACTTAGCTATATTTCTGTTATGTAAAAAGTGTATTTTTATTAAGATAAGTAAGGGGGTTTTCTACCTACTATCAGGGAAAAGGTCAGAAAATAGGGAAAATAGACCTGTCAAATTTAGTTCCAAAAATATCCGGGGGACTTCTTTCGTGAAAAGCACTCTTGCTCTAGAGTCCATTTCATGTCAAAATGGACAATGTTGCCATTTACGGGTACAAATTTTACCTATATTATTTGTATTTCATTTGTAATTTATCAAATAATACTAATTATTGCATACTTTGAGCGTCCTAGTCATTCCATGAGTAGGTTGGTATACATTTTAATAAAAATATCTATTTACCTACATTTCTGTTGAATAAAAAGTATTTTTTTATTAAAATAAGTAAGGGTTTTTCTACCTACTATCACGGAAAAGGTCAGAAAATAGAGAAAATAGACCTGTCAAATTTAGTTTCAAAAATATCCGGGGGACTTCTTTCGTGAAATGCACTCTACCGAGTGAGCTAGCATCAAACAAGCCTAAAACTAAATATTTTAATTTGTAAAAAGATATGGCATTAAACATCGGCTCACTTAGTTGACCAAACTACCTATGAAAATTACAGAAAGTATTAATTATTTATATAATATTTATATACTAGGATTTAGTAAAACTTTTGTTAAGTAAATCCTGAAAATTTCAGATCGCCTGGTAACGTAATAAAGTTTTTACAAATGATTTCTTCGGCTCACTCGGTCGAAACGTTTTTTCAACCCCTATTTCTGACGAAAATACTAAAAATTGAAACGGCTACGTAATTATAAAAGTAAGCTAAGATAATATGAAAATTTGTAAAACACAAAACAAACCACTAACGTGGCAGGTTTTTGTATAATCATTGGTTTCATCGGCTCACTCCGTTGACACGTTTTTCGTAAGTTAAAAATGTCAATATCTTAATATTCCTAGCACTATAGAAACTGAAAACTGTCTTAACTTTTAGTACTAATTTTATACTAAATATCCACCATACTAATGTTTTATATTCCATGTCTGGTTTAGAAGATATTCAATTGTGTTTATTCTGTATACAAACTTCAGTTAGGATGACCACACTGTTTTATAAAAATTGAGGACAGTTTTTAAGAAAAGAAGTTTCTTTACTTAATCAACCTTCTTTATTGAACTAGGCAATACGTAATAATCATTTTTACATTATGTAATCATGCTCCGTAAGTTAGTCTAAATGATTTATATACTTACTAGCTTTTACCCGCGACTTCGTCTGCATAAGTTTTTTTGTTTTCTCCCGGCTGTAAGTCCCCCTGCAACAATGTCCCTCGTCCCTCTATCGTGTTCCGGTCCTCAACTTCACATCAAAATTTGTTCAAAAGCAACCTAAGCACATAATGGATAGCTCCGAATGTTTCTTTAGTAAATATAAAAAGTAAATAATGTAAATCAGTTTAAAATACTACTAACTAAGTATACCTACCTGCCAACCCCCGATGTATACAAATCAGATCAACAGTTTTGGCGTAATGTGATTCTAGACAGAGTTTTAATGTTGTAGATAGGTAGCTATGTATACGTTCCTGTGGGAATGAGATATTTTCCCGAAGTAAAAAGTAGTCTGAATTTTGGTACCTTCCTATCCTATAAGTTAAGTAGTGTGATGGAATGTCGCTAAGTTTCGATCCAAGTAAAACTGTTAAATAAAGACAGTTGCATCAAAATTTTATCATAAATTCCATAAATTATGGCGCCTACCTACCCTCTAAGTTAGAAAAGTGATTAAATACTAACTTGAAGTCTCAGTAACACTCAGTTTAAAAAAAAAACATCAAAATCATTTCAGTAGCTATGGCGTCATGCGCTTCTTAACACGATCACGCTAGATTTCCGCGGGAATGAGGTATTTTCCCACCGTAAAAAGTAGCATGTGTCCGTGCCTAGGATTCTATCTTTAAATTAACCAAGTCTTATAAAAATCCGTTCAGACGTTAAGGCGTGAATGAGGTAAACTTTTAAAACAAACGATTAAAAATCACTAACTCAATTCAGTTTTCTGCTTACTTCCTACCCCCTAAGTACGATGACGTGATCATTTTGATCTTATATCCGTTTTTAGGTAACCATCTATTACCTTACTAAATTTCATCAAAATCCGTTCAGCCGTTTGGGCATGATAGAGCAAAACTCCCAGCAAAAACCATAAAAAAATCACTAACTCAATTCAGTTTTCTGCCTACTTCCTACCCCCTAAGTACGATGACGTGATCATTTTGATCTTATATCTGTTTTAAGGTAACCATCTATTACCTTACTAAATTTCATCAAAATCCGTTCAGCCGTTTAGACGTGAAAGAGCAAAAGTCCCAACAAAAACAACTAAAAATCAATTTAGTCAATCAAATTCAATCAATTTAGTTATCTACCTACTGCCTACCCCCTAAGAACGATGGCGTGATTATTTATAGCCTATGACCATTTCTAGGTTATCATCTATCGCCATACCAAATTTCATCAAAATCCGTTCAGCCGTTTAGGCGTGAAAGAGTAACAGACAGACAGACAGAGTTACTTTCGCATTTATAATATTAATATAGTAAAATAGTAAATATAGTAATTTAGTATATTATATAGTAAATAGTAAATATAGTAATAGTATATATAGCCTAAATATAAAGTTTCATGGTTTTATCTTTAAATAATGACGATCTCCCATACTAACTTTCATCCCTTATTACCACCCCTTAAGCCTTTTTTCGCGACAAAATATAGCCTATGTCCTTTCTCAAGGTCTAGACAACCTCTCTACCAAATTTCATTGAAATCGGTTCAGTAGTTTAGGCGTGAAAGCGTAACAGACAGACAGACAGACAGACAGACAGACAGACAGACAGACAGACAGACAGACAGACAGACAGACAGACAGACAGACAGACAGACAGACAGACAGACAGACAGACAGACAGACAGACAGACAGACAGACAGACAGACAGACAGACAGACAGACAGAGTTACTTTCGCATTTATAATATTAGTATGGATTATACTTACTATGTATCACCCGAGCAAAACGTCAAACGGAAACCCGGTACAATAACGGTGGTAAATAATATTAACTTTTATATTCATGTAGATCTAAAATAATTTTTTATTTATTTTTTTATATTTTAAAATTAATAATTGAGTTCATTAAGCAATCTCGTATAATAACTAATATGCCCAAAACAAGATGACAATTTTTTTTGAAAACGTCATTTCCTGAACAACATACTGAGTTTTGATTTTTATTTTGACCCAAGTAGGTATGTTTAATTAGGAATTAAAAAAAAGGATATTATATAATTTAATTTGTGAAATAGGTAACTAATTAATTAATTATTACTTCTTACAATCAAAATAGGTAATTACGATATGCTTTGATTGAGTGTACATTTAAATATATGTATATATTTTTTTTGTAACAAATAATAATAAAATGAATTTTAAATGAAATATAACAAAGATGGAATAATTTTGAGTGAATTAATGAAAGTTGTGGCCTGGCATTACAAAATTTTGAGACACATTCGTTTTGCTGTTAAGTATAAATATTATAGCCTGAAAAGCATTTTAGCAATTAAAGTAATTAAATTAATATACTTTATAAATAAATTTTAATTACTTTGAACTCATTCCCGAGTCCCAGCAGCAGTATGAAATGTCAACAGCATGGTCACCATAAACTGAGATTTGTATGCAGAATAAACACAATTGAATATCTTTTAAACCAGACATGGAATATAAACCTTTAGTATGGTGGATATTTAGTAAAAAAATTGTACTAAAAGTTAAGACAGTTTTCAGTTTCTATAGTGCTAGAAATATTAAGATATTGACATTTTTAAACTTATGAAAAACGTGTCAACGGAGTGAGCCGATGAAACCAATGATTATACAAAAACCTGCCACGTTAGTGGTTTGTTTTGTGTTTTACAAATTCTCATAATATTAGCTTACTTTTACAATTACGTAGCCTTTTCAATTTTCAGTACCTATTTTCGGCAGAAATAGGGGTTGAAAAACGTTTTGACCTAGTGAGCCGAAGAAATCATTTGTAAAAACTTTATTACGTTACCAGGCGATCAGAAATTTTTAGGATTTACTTAGCAAAAGTTTTACTAAATCATAATATACAAATATTATATGAATAATTTATACTTTCTCTAATTTTCTTAGGTAGCTTGGTCAACGGAGGGAGCCAATGTTTAATGCCATATCTTTTGTTCTATCTTTTGACAAATTAAAATATTTAGTTTTACAATTGTTTTAGAACTTTTACAAAAAGATGACCATGTTATTATGCTTGTTTGAAGCTAGCTCACTCGGTCCACACGCACGCGCGTTGGTCTTCGGCAAATAGTGTTCTGTGGTTGTCGGTGGGCGCGAGGTTCACTCGATTCCAGTGTAGCCAACCCTACAGTTTTAACTGTAGATCTACAGTTTCTTGGAAATTCTCTCAGTTTTTAGTTTAGGCCTCGATATCTACAGTTTTGTGCTTATGATTCTAGCGCCACCTTTATTTGCTATGTGGTAGTGACCATTTAAAAAAATTCAATCAAAATATGTACGATTTCAAGAATAAAGATGAAACAGAAAATCAAGAAGACTTTCAAATTGAAAATGAGATTGTAGCTAGTAATATTAACTAACATGTTTTTCTGCTGATCTGCTACTATTTCAGTGTGTTGCAATACTAGCTCTTAATTACTAATTTTATTTGACTTAATGTATGTATCTTTATGATTAAAACTTCGGGAATCACTTGAAATTTCTTGTTTTTAATTGCCTCTCTAAAATTTATTATATTTTTTACCATCATTCAATGATAAAAATATTAAGCTGTAGATTTACTGTTTTTTAATGTGATATTTACAGCTTTCTACAGTTTTTTTTTTAGAATATTACAGTTTGGCTCTATACTGGGGTTGGCAACACTGCTCGATTCTCACTCGATTACTTACTCTGTGGTTCACTCACAACAGGGCGGGCCGGCAGAGCAGTATCGCTTGACAGCAATTGAAGTTATATCAAATTTACTGCAACTGGGGAGTGGGTGCAGTCAATACCTAGGTCAGTAACAACACGCAGCTAATCAATAATGCAACCAAACTGAACTTGCTGATAGTGCTAAAATTACCTACCTGAAATTAGGCATGAATGCAGGTAGCTTTGGCAGGTAGGTAGGTAGCATATGCCCAGGAAAATCAATACTTGTTGCTTGTAGTTCAGTTAGGCGTAAACCGACATAGTTATTGTATTTCTTTGTGCCAGTCTGTAAGTTTAAGCTAACATAACTGACCAAGCACTTGGCTGAGGTAAGTGATCAACATGCTTCAGACATATTCCAGTTTGAATACTATAAGGCTTATGAAATAATTTAGAACAAAGATATAGGTACTTTTCTTCAAAAAATATCTCACTTAAGGGTACCTTACTTGGTATCATCTTCATCATCAGCCTTTTAGTGTCCCCACTACAGCTGAGCCTTCTCTCAAACGAGAATGATGATGGTACTGACTTGGTATGGGAATCATGAACAAGTTCTACTAGGTGTTCCACTGACGTCAACGCCCCGCAGTCAAACCTCTCCGCACCCTTAGCCACTCTAGACAATGTTGCTGCTTGTCGCACTTTGCGTGCGGCCCTTTGGGTGGCCCATTTAATAAGAGTGGCAAGTCACCGTCTGCTAGATTTAAAGTTGTGAGATATTTAACATGCAGACGTCCGTTATCTCACCCCAATAGCCGGGTTATCCAATCCACCAAATCCCATCCCCATAGCCCAAACCAACGTTCATCCTTTCCCGGCAATAGTTCTGCAGCTACCGGGGACTCCTCCAATGCATTTACATAGTGTGTTGGGGGATAGACCCCGGTAGGTGCATGCCATCTCACATTTTATAATAAATGGTACTTAAAAGAGCCTCTACATGTTGGCTTCGGCCCCATGCACGCCTCCCAAATGACCGGGTCCCTATGGATCCGAGATCTTTAAAGATGTACCAACAAATAATAATAAAGCCCTTTATTCTATGAAAGAAACGGTAGTTTTACAGAGTTTGATACGATGTTTTTAAAGAATGTCTCTTAACATAGTGTGCCTCTCGGCATAGGCCTCCTCCAACTATTTAAGGTAGCTATTTTGAATGTTTCACATCTTTTGTTTTTTGTTGGAGGGTGATGGTCAGACGTCTCACGGGGACCAACCGGCTTGAGACCTTCAAAATTTGTTTGTGTATTAATTGTTATAGCATTTGTTGTTCTTCCGGGTAGTTTAGTATTTTTGGTTGCTGTTGTTTTGCTCCCTGTTGAAGGATGTTGTGGGAGTGGGTCTCGCGAGAAAAAGATCGGATGTCTTGTTTATTTTATAAGGTGTGGACAGTTTGTTCCCTAGACCACCATCTGGGGGAGAAGTGGTTGGTGACCGCTTTCTCTTGTGTTCGGAGTGTTTAGCATCTTTTACAACAAGCTTGTCGTATTTTATGAACACTGTATTTCCTTTCTTTTCTTCGGTTTCCTTCTCTTTCCTCAGTTCTTTCCGTTTGATCAGTACTTCTTTTGGGTAGTCTGGTGTAGCATAGATTCCTGTAGGAAAGCTTTTGTTGTTGCTCAAGATTTCGCTTTTACGCCATGCCAGAGTGAGGTTTATCACTATTAGCCTTGTTTTCCCTTCAACTTTCGACCCCAGTCGCCTCATGTCGCTAACTTCCCATTGATCAAACTCTCGCTCACCAGTTTTCTGACTTAGTTTATTGAGTATTTCAATGATACTCTCTCTAAGCTCCTCTCTATTCGCCTCTGACTCTTATTCCATCAATAATAATGTTATTTTTTCTTGTTTCTCTTTCCAAGTTGTTAACTTTAGAACGGAGTGAGGAGATTTCTTCTTTTAGCTTGATATTTTCTTGAATTACTGGTTGTAGTTTTTCATCTAGTGCATCGGCTATAGTTAAAGAGAATTTTTTGGCTAACTCTTCAGTTTGTTTCGAAAAGTCAGCTTTCATTTCATCCATTTTGCTGAGTATTAGTTGAAGTTGTTGTTCCATTATGTATTCCTTAATTTCTTTCAGTTTTATACTTTTGTCCTAGTGGGTGCCAGCAGTATTTCTGATTCTACTATTTTGGTAGGTTTTTCTCTGTTTTCTACAGTAAATAGTCACAATTTTTCTGACTTATATACTTATTTTTTATTTGAATAGGCCATGAAGATACTAAAGTTTTTACTACTGCTGTGGGTTACCGATTGTTATGCTGAGAATGCTGTGAAGTTTGTGGCAGTTTTATTTAGACATGGGGATAGGACGCCTGTTGAATTCTATCCCACTGACCCTTGGAAAAATGAATCCTTATGGCCTGTAAAGATTGGAGAGCTCACCAACACTGGTATCAAACAACAATATGCACTGGGAAAATGGCTGCGTCAGAGATATTCGGTTTGTACTAACTTATTTAGAAGTCCTTTTTATGAGGTGGGATATTTTTTAATAGTCAAGGATTTATTCCCATTTTAATAGCCCTTTTTTATGATCAAGTATTTACCCCCAAACTTCACATTCATTTATCTTCATTAAAATTATATGCCTATGTGTTATTCTGATTTAAATGCTACAATATTGTAAAGTTTCATCTATTTAGTTGTTTTGTATTAAAGAGTAGGTAACAAACATCCACATATCTATCTATCACCGCACAAACCTTGACGTTTATAACATTAGTAAGATACATATAGGTAGGTGTATGTAAATGTATCAAATACATACAGGGTTTTAGGAAAAGTATCACTGTCCTTTTAACCAGGTATAGTGTAAGTGATGTAGAAATGTAGCGCTCGCTTTCTCTCTCTTTCTTGCTCTCTACGGGCGGTGAGCGCTCCCGACCTACTTCCTCGCCGAGAGTTAAATGACCTTTGCTTAAGGGCGCGCGAATCGCGCGATTAATAATAAAATTCTTAATAAAAAATGAGTTCAAAAAAATTTTTTTTTTCGTGGAATGTGTTCTACATCACTAACACTATACCTGGTTAAAAGGAAAGTGATACTTTTCCTTACACCCTATAGAAATGAGATTCCTTTTCTCAAATTAAAAATGTTTACAGCACCTCATTTCTGAGAAATTTGACCCTACTGAAGTACGTGTTATGTCAAGTGATGTGGATCGCACTCTAATGTCAGCAGAAGCTAATCTTGCGGGTAAGTCATTTAGCTTATAGCAATAAACCAAAGATATCTCTGAATATAAGTATATAATTCTAAAATATTATTTACAGGGATGTATCCTCCAGTGGGATCATCAATTTGGAATGAAAATCTGCTCTGGCAACCGATTCCAATTCATACAAGATTAGAACGTAATGATGAAATTATAGCCATGGACAAAGACTGCCAAACTTACAATAAGGAGCTGAAGAAAATGCAACAATCTGCTGATTATAGAATCAAACTTCACAAATATAAGGGTCTTATGGAGTAAGTAATATTGTGATTGATTAGTTTATTCTTGCTCTATAATATTAACAGTTCTTCCTAATATAACTCTTGCTAAAAAAAAGATTACCTACTAACTTACTTACTGTTAAAGCTGTGCA
The DNA here is from genome assembly GCA_947563765.1 of Anarsia innoxiella. Lineage (NCBI taxonomy): Eukaryota > Metazoa > Arthropoda > Insecta > Lepidoptera > Gelechiidae > Anarsia > Anarsia innoxiella. The sequence continues at coordinate 9,408,913 of OX387390.1, forward strand.
ATTCACTTATCAGCCATTCCTTGTAATTAATTTCATACTGCTTAGTTATTATTGTATTGTTGTAATTATTATTTTGTGATTCCTGAAACTGCGCTTTGCTTTCTGTTGTTAACTTACTAAATTAGAAATCGATAAGCAAATTGTATTTGTTGGCGACTAACTGCGACCTTATATTCTATATATATATAACCTGCTATTTTTACATTTTAATCATGAAGTCTAAGTAAAACATAAACTCTTTTAATACTACCATTCTAATTGTTTATGTAGGTACTAGAGGCTGCCCGCAACTTCGTACGCATTTATCGTAATTTTTTGGAAAACTTACGTTATTGCGTATATTTCCTCAAATAATATAGCCTATTTGTTATTCTGATGTGCAAGCTACAATATAGTAAAGTTTCACTAAAATCTGTCTAGTAGTTTTTGCTAATAATATTCTCACATACATCCATTATTGGCACAAACATTGAGATTTATAATATCAGTTGAATGCATTTAAATACGCGAAAAATATATTCTTTTAATTATAAAGCTATCATTTGCTTTGCGTATGTATTAATATTAGATAAAGGTATCATCCTTTTCAAATAGAAAACTGCATAGAGAACTAGTCATTGTACTGATTAACAATTATATGGAACATAGTAAATTAATAAAAAAAATGTTTTTAGATACTTGACCGATAACACTCAGACAAAAATAAAAGATTACTATGACATTTTAAAGATATACTCCACTCTGTCTATTGAAAAGTTGTACAATTTCACTTTGCCGGGATGGACCACTGATGTATTTCCAAAGAGAATGCGTGAACCTGCCTGTCACAGGTAATTGGATTATAAAGACAGCGGGCGAGCGAGTTGGTGGCGTTTTTTCGCCTCTTTACTACTTCGATTTTCGCCGGGATTGCTACGTCAGAGTTGTTATGAAACGTTATCTCGCTCGCCCGCTATATGGTGTGAGTTTGAGTGAAGTGAGCGTTATAGTATGTAAGTAGATTACATAAAACATTGAAAAAAATATATTTGATAAAAAAAAAAAAACGTCATACAGAATAGATCAAGGCAATAAATTAAATTAAATATGAAATGGATACGATATATAATAAATAACAAACACTAAATAAATCCATGACTATCAGCAATTTTAACCCATTTCGGAACAGGCTTAAATCCAACCTTAAATTTTGGAGGGGGGACACCACAAAGTTACATTATGCAATAATAGGCATATGTGTTTATATTCATACTTTTTTGTCAGATTTTTATAATTATTTGTGGGTGGTTATATTCTCCCTTCATGGAACACCCGGGACTGCTGATTAAGAAATCTTTGCGAAGACTTCACCAAGAAGATGTCAATGCCGTAGAGACGGTGCACTATCTTTTATAACAATCCATTGTGAATCAGTTTTTGGATTCCATAAATGAAATCTAATCTAATTTTTTTATAGTTTCGCGACTTCTGCTGGAACTCCGGTATTAGCCCGGTTGAAAGGTGGCCCTCTTCTGAAAGATATATTCTCCCATGTTAACAATGCTGTAACCGAGGTCCATGCTCTGAAGCTCGCCATTTACAGCGGCCATGACTTAACTGTGGGAACGTTGCTTACGGCTTTGGGCTTGTTTGATGGAAATTGTCCAGTTTATACAGCTACCATCATAATTGAGCTGTTGCACGGTAGGTATCATCTTCCCTGTTCTGAAATTTCATACAATGCTATAATCTTCGTTAGTTTTCTGTCTACAACTCATAACATGTTTAATTTCAGAACCAGGCGGTCTCATTTATACAGAAGGAACTTATTACATCAGGGTTTTATATCGAAACAGCACTGAAATAGTCGAGCCCCACCTCATGCGTATTCCAAACTGTGGTGAAGTGTGCCCTTTGGACAAATTCAAGGCTCTCTACAGAAACTTGCTGACTGTCGATTTCGATAGGGAGTGTAAGGAAAATGTAAGTATAAGTATTATATCTAATTGTTTACTTACGTAAAATACATAAATTTAAAAGTTAACACAACCTACAGATAAATATCTCGATATTATTTCAGGAGAATCTATAAAATCAAATATTTAACATCCACTACGGTAAATTTTACTATTTTTTTAAAATTATTTAACATTTCATACTTAAATGGAAGTTTCATCTATATTCAATGTTAGTTAGTTTAGTCCCCAAGCTATTTCATGCTTATAGCATTAAAACATTTGAACACTTTAAGTTAAAATTAAAATTTCCTTTAATAATTGTAATGACTTTATAAAGCTCGTAAGTATAGTAAAAAATGATGCCGCGATTCATAAATAGATATTAGATTTTGACGCCCTATAACGTATTCCGTATTTTGCTGACTTCTCGTTTAAATTGACTATATTCTTGAACCCCTACTTAGTGACGGTAAGCACACTCCTGAACTCGTACTTGGAATTATAACTACTGTGACTTATATTATTATAATTACAGTGTAACATTTGATTATAATATAGATATAGTATATAGTAGCAAAACACTGCTAAATATGTGATCCTAATGTACTTGCATAATAACTTTTTTTTTTAGCTTATAATATCATCTGCTGCCGCTGTACTTTTCCTAGCAGTTACCATGGTATTGGCTGTATCTTGCATGTGGCCAAAGAAACAAAAAAAAGCGCCCCAGCGCGAAACAGCGATTGGGTAAGATATCATTAAAGATTGAGTTTATTTTCGTTAAAAATAGCATGGCTTATTTGTATAATACTAACCAACTGTTTGCTTACTAACAATTGTACCATTATTGACTTACAGACATTCGCAGGAAAGGCTATTAAAGTACTATAAATGTGTTTTGAAATGACAGCTAACAATTTAATGAGGCCGTTAATAGTCTTTCCTGCAAATGGCTGATTTATATCTACCGTGTGGGTCATACAGACATAAAAAACAAAAAATGTCTCTCCTGTTCCCGAAAGTTAGGACACTGGAAGCTAATTTCTGAACTTGATACATATCTGCATAATCTGTGCCCAATGTAGTTTTGGCCTGTATAAACATTTTGAGGATTAGATGTATCTATATACATACTTAATCATCAGGAACAGGAAAGACAATTTTGAACCTAATTCTGTGTATAACTCGTGTGCGAGATTCCGTACCTGAAAAATGTAAAGAGAACCTCGTTTATGATTCTTTCCACATTTGATTGGGAATGTTTTCAAATATGACGCGTGTGTAATTTTTAATTTCTTGCAGTCATTACTTTAAATGTTAATTTATTTCAATGAATAAGCGTGGTAAAAGCCATGTTGTCGAGGAACAAATTGCTGATTTGCACCTCTACAAACCGTGCACTACGATTTAATTGCGAAAATTAGATTTAAAAAAAAAAATTGGTAACGCTAGTTTCGAACGGGTGCCATTTTAATACCTATTTTTTAAAGTTCGTATTTCACTCTTATTTTAATGGTACTGAACCCTGCACATATCGTGATTGTTTGAATATTTTCCAAAGTGATAACATGTCTTGGTTCTATCTTTAAGTTAAGGAAATAAAATTACAGATTGACAACAGTTTAAATATAAGATGCAACTAACGTATCCTGCTTAAGTGTTGTTTCATCGGTGGTGGTTGCTGGCTTAGGTTGGTCTAAACTTTCTCCTTTCTTATTGCTGATCTAGCTTGTGCTAATCAATGTAGATGCCTTTTTATATTACAAAAGTATATGTAATGTATAAAGTGACATGTAATCTTTTGTTTCAGGACCAGTGAATCATTAATTAAATGTCATAGTGCCAACAAAGAAGAATTGGCTATAATTTAAGTCAAATATGTGTACTTACTCATAAGTAATAATTTTCAGTCACTTTGACTGAAACTATTTGCAAGGTATATCTTAATACCGTCCTTACAGCTCATGCCATTACACTTGTTTGTATTATTATACCGTTTTACATAGATAGAAGAATTGATAAAGATGATATGTATCTTCTCTTAAAGGATCTACTTACATTGATCTACTTAAGGTGGTGCTTAAATCCAGTGTGTGCGAATGTAAAGATTAAGAAAGATAAGTACTGTAATTCAAGAGATATGTACCTATCTCTTGAATTTAAATGTCTTGATACGGTAGCACGTTTAAATGACCAGCCAAGATGTTGAACCGCTTCGTTTGTAAGTAGGTACTTATATATTTTTATTTATATAATTCTATTGGTGGTTATAAAAAAAACGAATTTTGGATAAAAAACAATCTCTCCTTTCGATACGTAAGACTGACAATTTTCAACAAAGCTCAATTTTAAAAATGTTGTAGGTTCATATTAATTTACCTATTCACTTTTACTATCTCCTAAATATAAATAAAATTTGTGTAAAACTTAATTGAAAAATAAGTTAAACACCTATTTTTCTAGCCACTATTCTTTATAGTTTTTACAAATATTTATAGCTTAATTGTCTTTTAATACCTTCTGGGAAACCACGTATAAAGGGTAACTACTTTAATAAATATATCCAAAAGCGTCTAAATAGAGTTTTCTAATTAGATGGTACTTCTTACTTGCATACAGGTAATTGTACTAATGATATTTAACAAATTTTATTGTGGGACCTATGTCGGAATCCCATAAAACTTTCCTTATTTTGAGTATATTTAGTTTCTGATTTATACTGAAATAGTATCTTATAGAGTATTTTATGATGGTGTGGTTACCCGAGAAAGTTATTTTTTTTTGTTTAGGAATTATGACTACTCCAATATACTTTTGAAAGTTTACTGAAAAATACTCTAATACCGTTCCTATCGAAAGAATACTCGTACTTAACCAAGTGTTTTTGATTATTTTTTTAGAAAGACTAAGTAGTTCATTTACTTTTTGTACTTAGGTACTCAATTGTGATTATTCGACTGATAAAAAAATAAACAGGAGTCCAAAATCTAAATTAATTAGAACAGCCAATGCTAATTGTGCTGATTATGGGTATACTTACTAGCTTGCACTTTAAATAGAAACTCTTGAAGCTAAAAAATTAAAGGCTAAAAAACTTTGATAAACAAAAAACTAAAAAATAACTCGGCTAAACGAAGACCAAATACTTATTGCATAATTTTATGCCGAGGCTCACTAACGTCAATTCTCTTTAGTGCTATAATTATTTCGATAATTTTTAACGCTGTCAAGTGGGTGGCTACTCTTGAACGGTCAACATGAATGCCCTTTACTGGCGTACGCTAAAAATATGTAGTGTGTCCGTTTCATCGCATTAATTCTCGCGTTAATCTCTTTGATGTAGGTACCGCCACTTGAGCTAACGTTAAACGGCAATGTTAATGCCATCGTAAAATTATCCCGATAAGTTGTAGCTTAATGTTCCTGAATGTGATAATTAATGGCATTTCCCAGAAGCGTGGCCCCAGCATTATCGTGCAAGAGCGAATTTTGGTTAAATTCTAGAGATTGGAGTCGAAACAACTTAGTGAAATGATGGGTAAAGGTGTAGCTAATGGGGAAGTGTAAAAGGAGCCATAATTTGTTGTTCTCGTAAATAAATTAAAAGTTTTTGCTATGGGTACCTTTTTAGCCAGTGATAAATTTAGGTAACCGTTTTGACCTTCCATTTCCTCAACAAATCATGGCTCTTGTCACTTTGTTTTCTTATGGTTTTTACTTCGTTGCTTAGGTTGTATTTTTTTATTTAAGTATATTAATATTCTGCTAATGTTTTCCGTTCTACTCGTATACAATTTCACTATATGATGACTTGTATGACAGTAATTATACAATAACGAAACTGTTGGTTTACCTTTTTGTAAAGGAATTATTTATTAATTTTTAACTATTATAGGTAGGAATATACCTAATTATTTCCTCGTAAATGACTACTGAGCTTTATTAACATTATGTACAGTATTTAATACTGTTGTTATATTAATGTAAATTTACCTAAGTCGAAAAGGCTGTAATTTATTTTGTTAGGTTATTAACTTGAAAACTACTCCCTCAAATAGTAAGGTATCGTAGAAAATATAATAAATAAGTACACAATTTTTAATGCACTTAAACACGTAGTACATGTAACTTAAATTAATACTTAACTGTAATTCAAAATGTTCACATACATAACTAAAATCTCAAGTAGAAAAATGTTGTTAAAATCTAAGGCTTCATTGAACCTGCGTAATTTTTATATCATTGTCCTTTTACTATATTTAACAAAGCAATGGACATGTTGCATTTTTAGTAATCAATCTTATACAGGAAAACTTCTCCAGCATTTAATTATGAAGCATCAAAAAGAGCGATGTCATTACATTTTAAATATTATTTGTGTCATAATACATTTAAGTACAAACTTACCTCCTTCCTTTAAAGTTCAATTAATTCTTATCGTATACGTATAGAAATAGACCACGTAGTTACTGAATACTTACTTGTACCTACATAAATACACACAGATATAACTAGGTATAGCCAATTTAACATTTATCACTACTATTCTATAATAAATTCAAAAAATGATGCCAATTTCTAGTTGTTCTAGATTAGTAAGTTTTTGGAAAATGTATTTTAGATTAATGACACTGAATATCTACTCTGTTGTATGGAAAAGATTAAATAAATTTAATCACTAACTCGTGAATTGTTTTAATTCAGCAACTGTCGGTATTAATTGGCAAATCAGGCGATAACATTGAATATTATTGAATTTCTTTGTGTAAATAAAATTTTAAAAGTTTTTGTTTAGAAAAATACTACCGAGCTGACTATCCACTTAAAATATTATAAGTAGGAATAGTAAAAATGTTTTGAGATTATATTCTTTTTGCTTTTAATTGAACATAATGTTGGCATTATGTGGCCTTGGGTCTTAATATCTACCAAAAACTTTGTTTGAATGTCTCTGTAAATTGAAATTCATTGTAAAAATATACTTCTTTACCTTAGGTAGGTACCATCTGCAGCAAAATAGCTAAGCTGAAGTTTAATAGAAAAATAGTAATTCAACAAGGTTTTCTTTAAATAAACCCTCATGTCTATGTACCTGCCTTCCAGAATACTTCTAGGTAGGTATTTGTGGATAATTTAGTTATAAACCAAACTACTTAGTCAGAAAATCGCATGCGTAAATAACGTTTGTGCAACATCTTATAAATCGAAACTTTACCTAATGGGAATTATTTGCGTGTTGGTAACCTCTTGACCCCTATGAAAGTGGCTGACATCACACACACCTGTTTATCATATAGATACAATGCCTAACAGTTAGGTTTCGAATTGCATTCCATCTTATTGAGAAAGCTTATGTAATCATCAAGTCATCAAGCTACATTAGCTACGACTTGAAAACTTTTCAAAATAAGTATGTAGACACTGCTTTGCTCACATAAGTGAAACTAAAGGTTCTAATGTTATATATAACCGGATGTGTCAATCGTGCTCTTTCTAGCATACTGCTATAGATACAGGTGTTATTTATGACCCAGTTTTCTAAAAGTTCCGTTAGATGGTTCCAAAAAAGCTTTTAAAATCCTAGTCACGGCGCATGCGAACGTCACAACAGGATTTACTCCATTTCGGAGCTGACAATTGACCAAACATTACTATGTAGACAATGTTCCGCACGGCAAGCCGGCAGCGCTGCGCAAGCGCCACTCTGAATATAAATCAGGCTGGCGGTGGTCCGGGCGGTGGCGGTGGCGACGATGGTGCAGCCAGTAGCAACACTAGGCTGAGTGTACCAGAGGTGTTTGTGTCGGGAGCGCCAGATCAAGCGTGGCCTCCGTGCGCTGTGGACCTGCACAGAGCTGCCCCGCGGAGAAAGGACCGAATAGTGCCTCTTGCGACATCCGCGGAATCGAACATAACACAACCATGAGGATCCTGCCCCTGTAAGTGCTTATGCTTATTTTTATGCTTTATTAATTATTTTCAGTAGAAATGCTTCGTTGATATTTTGACTTAAAGTTCACTCGTATCTTTTTGGATTGGTTGCTGTGCGATTGCAAATGCGATATTTTCTGACAGTTTTAATAGGTGTCAACTGAGGGAAGCTGTAAAATTACAAAATCTTGTTTGTTTACATAAAAAATCTAAATGACGACGACGTTTAGTATCTAGGAATTCTAAAAAATGTTTTTAACCAATTTCTCATCTGGGATACGTAGGAATCGTTGTAGCAGCAATAGTTATTTATGTAGATAAACAACTAGTTTTCGAATACTAAGATAATCGACTCATTTTTAGAAAGTTTACAATACGATCATCATAAAATATTGAGATTCTTTTAGAAACTTCTTTTCAGTTTCTCTATTTGCATTTGAAAACAAGTGAACATCTGGTATTTCAGTTAAATATGCATACCAGACGTACCTACCAGATGCACCAGTTACTGATATTTGGGCTTCCGCGCAACAAGGTTTAGTTGGTGACTTCTATTCTACATTCAGAGATACCTATTATTATTCGTAGGTATAGATTTAGTGATGGTTAATGGCACATATACCAATCTATGCACCTAAAAAAATGTTTTGTAAATTGTAAATTTTATATCTACTTACCTACGCTTAATTAATTAACTGGGTAACAGGTTTCGGTATTTAGTATTAGTACCTATCTAAATATTGCAACCTCTAGAATAATTTGCAAAGTAGCTCTTTCTGTTGTTATGATAGATTTTAGATACTTAGTTGCTTATCAGTTTAATTTATATCCAACAAGAATGCAATTGGTCGGGTGTAGTAGGAACTGAGGCCGCAATCGGTGCGTCTATTGCGGCCTATTTCTAATGAACACCGGCGACAACGTAGTCAAGCGTGTTTAGGATTACGTATAACGAGCTTGTCGGCGCGCCCTACGGCACCAGTCGACACACCACCTGACCACATGGCATTACCGCTTAACTAGAAAAATACTGCTGATTCCGCAGTTTCATAATTCGTGACTTATAAACCTCATTATAGAGACTGCGATACGGACTGACCCGGTGTAGCAAACCAATTAATTTTCAAATTAATTGAGCGAAACCAAAAAACCGGTTATTTGAATAAGCGGTCCCATGTTGAAAGTTAGGCTCGCGACCTACGATTAGGCAACTAAATGTTATGTAGGAAGAATAAGCGCTCGCTAGTCGCCTTGCTAGGCTCCCGATAGTTCGCCCACAATGCTGTACTTTAAATAAGTAGATAAACCCTCTCTTTGCAACAAACTGCACTTCAATACTTGTAACCACTGTGATTGAACGCGGTATTTTAACCCAACTGTTATTCGTTGGATCCTTTTAATAAGCACGAGAAGCTTATGCTTGTCATTTAATAATTTTCTAAACTTAATTACAATAAACTATTTTACCATAAATGTTATTACTTAAATAACCAAAAAGGCTGTTATTTATAAAGCCTTAAAAAATAATTAATAATACTAAAATAATATCTAATTTATTCGTAGGTAACTTAAATTTACACTTGAATTCGTCACAAAGTAAAAATTCTGACAGTTATAAAACAAAAATTAAACGATGATTTCAAATAATTATTTTAACTTTGACCTATATACTGAATTTAAAGAACAAGGTAAACTTTATAATAGTTAGGTACTTAGGAACCTATAACCACTTACTGGATGGAAAGTGCAATCGAAATGTTTTTCGAGAAACACAAGGTTCTCGCCGGTGCGTGTTTATATCTGGATTTTGCAACGTACCTAGCACGAGTAGCTAACTACTGATAATTAATACAGGTACATAGCTACTTCCACTGGTTGGCCTCAATTAATTCAGATTAAATAGTTATTAAATTATTTTACATTTTCGAGCAATCTCCGAGTTCGCTATAATTCCTTCTTTTATCTTTACATTAAAAGTTTTTAAAAAATCTCTGCAATTCTACCTGTGAAGTTTATTACCTAAGTATATAAAGTTGATGAATTGCAGACGCATTACGACATATTTGTCAAAACATATTTCGTCACAAAAAGGGGTTTCATTAGAATTGTCGCGTGCCGTTGAATTATTTGTGGTTGTTATAGCGATGATGGTAAGAATGTCGGTGACCACGCGTCGAGCACCCGAGTTGGAGTGTAAGTTCTATGATCACGAAGCACAAGCTTTAGCGCACTAGCTAATGCAGGCGTGACTAGATAGATGAAGATATACCTCAAAATACCTACCACTTGCTCAACGCCGCGCCGACAATACAATGCGAACACACAGACATTTGGTAATAAAACACAGTTGCACAACCACACGATTGACATTTGCTTATAAGACAGGGACTCTTTCGCCCTTTCAGTTTCTTTCTAATCTTACATAACATTGTAATACTTATTGTATTTACTTTGTTTGTAATTGGCATATAAAGATTTTTATTTATTTACAGTAAATTCCACTCGTTACCCAGTGATCATCACTAGTCAGTTTTCCGACGTTTGAGTCGCTGAGACACTGTATTAAAAGTAATACTTACTTATTCTTTTATAATGTAACTATGAAATATGGTAATGCAGTATCTTAAACCTGTGCAGGAATTCACTCGTACCTTTTATAGCAGTAACTACTTATTTGAGACGGACTTCCCAAAGTGCGTAAGTAATGTCGTCATGGTAATTACTGAATGTCGGTGATTGACTGGACTGCAGGCAACTACCGCATTGCAATGCGAGGTCGACTCACTTCTTACCATTTCTTTCTTGTCCACCTAACCTTGACGCATTTTGAGGTTACGTACAATTTAATTCAGAGCAGGTGCCTGAAGACCGTTTAACAAACACGCACCCACAACTTATTTCCGGAAATTCCTTCACCAGCTTGGACGAGTTTTATTTAGATTTGATAAAATTATAAATTAATCAAAGAGGGTAATAAAGCTTTTTGGGATAGGTATCACACAAGACAAAACAGTTATACTTAGATAAGAAAAAAACCGCATCAGTAGGTATAAAGCTAAGCAAATTCCATTCGCCAACCTTTAAGTTTCATAATGTACGAGTATATGTTTAAGGTTGAAGCTCGCCTATAAAATATTAGCACAATGCTATAACTTCAGTAAATGATAGTAATATAACTTCATAGTCGTGACGTGACCGAGCAAACATTACAATCAACGAAGCTTAGCACACGCTCGTCTTCAATTACATAAAATAGAGAAAGTGTTAAGGGAAGCTGTTCGCTAATATATCGTGTAGTCGGAAGCGGATGCGGAAAAGAATAGTCAGCTGACCTGACCCTGCAGGAAGACCAGTTACTCAACAATCTATAACGCGACACGTTGACCTTTCGTGTCTGTCCTGACATAGAGTGCACCGCCTAATTTATTCGGCGAACCGTCCTCCGCTGTCGAACGACTGTCTCCAGCTAATCAGCACACGACATTCACCCAACCTCGACATTCCATGTATTTGGCATTTAACGACAGCGAACTGTGACCCACATATTACATGACCTGATAGTTACGATTCGCCCCTTGAACTTAAACTGCTTTTATTATGCCTCAACATTCGCACATCACCATTCATTTCGAAACTCGGTGAGAATCAAGATTAAGGCATGGATGATATAATCAGTGAAGTTGATAATCTTTTTATTTAAATAACTATGTTTCAGAGTAGTACTCTTCAAATATTGTTATGAAATTGCATACTTAGTTAAGGAATTAAATAAGAATACGAACCTTCTTGTTTATATTACATTGCTATTGCATTAAAGTTGACAGACCCTTAGAAATTGCACATTTTATAAAGGTTCATAGCAGTTTAAAATATTTTTATCTTCATATTTGAAACATAACGTGATTCATGACTACTACAGTAGCAAACATAACAACTTGCAATAACTAAGTTCTAAGCAATACTCCTATAAAACAGAAACTGCGATTGCATGATTTGTGTCTCGTTAATGGTTTTCTCTGTTAAAAAATATGAAAACAATCCAAAGTCCAAAATAACGTGTTTGTAAATCAATCAAACTTGATTTCATTACATTTCATGGACATTTAAGATCTAGAACAATTACTCTTAAACGAACATTTATTATTTGGTAAGTAGGTCGATAAGCCTAAAATCTAATCTACATGACTAACAAGGTCTGGTCTTCATTAAAAATGCTTTAAAAGTTCAAAAATCGATTAAAATACGTGAAAATACAAGAAATGTGATCACTACACTTTATCTCGGCGGACGGGACATACACATAGGTACCTAACTATCAATTTGACTGATCAAATCAAATGATTTGTATGTCCCGTCCCACTGAAAATCACCTTATTTCTTCTAAATTAACGCGTTAGGTTTACGTAACATAATTTATTTAACTACTTTAGCAATTTCGAAATTGTATATAATTTTATTCCAAATGATTTCAAACTTAGTGTCTAGCACTAGCCAGTCATTTTTTTGCAACTTAGAAGTTAAATTATAATGTTATGTATGTGCCTTACACAATAAAATTGTGTGTTGGGCATATTATTGTGATACTTCACGCTTCACGTCGTTTCAAGTTTTTCATAGAGACTATGGGACCTAAACTTGCAATTTATCACATTACTAGAGGCTGCTCGTACAAATTTATCCTCATCTTGGAATATCTTGAAAGATTTTTGCAATATCTTAAAAATAACAAAGCCTATTTTTTATTCTGATATATTAAAAGCTTTTTTTGCAAAATCCATTCAGTGATCCATTCAGTGAAAGAACAAATATCCATCCATCCATCGGCACAAACATTTACATTTATAATATTAGTAGGATAGGTAGGATTAATAAAAAAAATTTTGGCGTAGTTTGTAATTTAGCTCAAATCATGATAAAAAACATAGATCATAGTTTTTTTTTTTAATTGCAGGATAATCCTAGTAGCGTGCGTGGTTTGCGAAGCTGCAGCGCGGGCGCAAGATGAGAACGAAGCGAAGCCCTCCCGAATTCCGCTGAAACGGGGCTTGCTGGCCAAGGGCAAACAAACCACCACTACCACTCCACCGCCACAAGTAAGATTTCATCATTTTTATTTGCATTATGGCCAATATAATTTTTATGTATTTCAGCTATTTTGCGTAAACCCATGAGAATTGCGCCTGAATATAAATGACAATTTAAGACAGCGATAAAAACCATCATCGGTGCCTCTTAAATGTCGTCTTACTAATGTTTATTTGTACCTACTTACTAAACTAGTTTGGCCCAGTAACTACCTATTTAAAATTATAATCACTTTGAGCACTCTAGTAGGTGAGTACGTACGCTTGTAACCAATAGATTTATCTATTAAGAATTACCTACTCAATCGAACATTCAAATTTGAATATTGTTACGACCACATAAATCACAATGTTTATTACACACTCGACTCGTTTTGTATATTTTGTAAAGAAGCAGGTCGATGGATACTCAAGACTAGCCCTGAGGTATTTGTTAAATGGTTATATTTAATCAGTACCTGCACTGCACTTACCTGTTGCGATTGCAGCGAGGCAACTCGCGGGCTACAAACTATTTACTTTTACATCGAAACGAAAGGAACTGCTGTTGAACGTACCCATTTATTTCTTAGGAACCTTTCATACGCATGAACTTAAAGCTCTCGTACAATTGTTTTGGAGTGTAAGTGTAACACGTGTGTTGCAATAAGATGTAGCTGCGGGGTGCATGTGGTTCAAGGCAAGTAGGTCGCATTCTAGCGATCCGGTCACCCTTGCACACGTCTCTCGAGCTCACCTTTCTTTACAACAATGTCCTAAGAATGATTTTAGCAAGGATTTTAAACCTTTTCATTCGATAGCGTTTGAAGGTCGTTAATCAAGTACTTATTTCAATTTATAAAAAAATAAACAATAAATACGTACCTAATTAATTGTAGGAGGAAGTAGAATATGAAGATGATGCAGAATACGCCGATGGAGAAGCGCAAGAGCCTTCCACGGAGGCACCGCCCTCGTCCACGGAGGGGAAGAAACTGGTTGCGGGGGGAGTGAGGCCTTTCCGTAGCAACACTGATTTACTAGAAACGCTTAAGAGGCGGCGAGCTCAAGCTGCTGAAGGTAACCTTACCTGTTCATCTCTAATATTACTTATATTTCTAAATCGTAGTGTACGCTTAAGTATATTGTATATTTAATATACTTGAGCGTACACTATGACTACGACTACGGTTCCCAATTAAAGTTTATTAACATGAGTCCAATCACGTCTTCAATTATGAATCTATTAAAGACTTAATATCCTGGATAAAGCATGACGAAACGCGAAGTAAGAACGTCAGACCGATAACATTCTGAATGACTTGCGGAAATGATTATCTACTGTTCATAATTTTATATTCGGAAAAGTAAACAAATTATAGATAAAATAATAATGGAAATTACTTTCCTAGATATAGGTACTTAAACGAGTTTAAGTCAAAATAGATAGGTAGTAGTTAATTATGACGTCTGTAATTTAGTTGTTCGATTTGTTTTGATCGTCTTATACATAAATGATTGTGTGCTTGTGCATAAAAAACTGGGTGACCTCATATTGCATAACTGAGCATTAATAAATAATTGTAAATAACCCCCAAAAAAGCAATCGCTATGTCAACCGCTTATCTTTCCGGCTTACAAATAATATTCAAGCTTAAAGGATTTCTCCTAATTGCATCAGTTAAATCATGCATTAAATGTATAATTAGTACTTATTTACGGAAGTTGTTTATTAACTGTCAAACCGAGCCGGAATGTTCTGGTAGGAAATGGATTAATTTTAATATTTCCTCTACGTTTAGTAACCTTTTGCTTGAAAGTTGTTTCTCAATAAATAATAATGGACTTTATCCATTTGCAAACACTTTCTATAGTGGTGATTGTAATGGTTTACTGAAGGTCATCGGTTTACAGCTAAGCTGCACGGTCACTCGGCGGCGGCGGCGGCGCCATCTCAAGATGTACCCGTGGAGGCCGCCACTCCTGTCAAATCCACTTACAGTAAGAATTTATCTTTATTACCTACTTATACAGCGACATTAACGCAGCATTCCTTACCTACCGATTTAAAAGCCAGTCGTCATCTATTTGAATATAAAATAAAAGCTATTCGCTAAGGAAATGAACATCCGTACAGGATATTATTAAATAGGTATTAACGTTATATAATTATAAACCTACCATTACATTATTAGTATTTACAGCAAAACCTGCAAAACAACACGATAAAAAACTTTCATAACCAAATATTGACCAATAACCGCGACCGGCCTTGTATAATAACAGTAAGATTGCAATGCACGTTAATCGTGATTTTAGCTATTGTGATTTCCTGAGATATTATAGGAACTAAATAAATTTATTTTGAATTTCCACTCGTACCTACCTATAGCAGTAATTCCACCTGTACGATGTAAAAAACATAACCTTATTTCGAAACATAGACTCTATTTTAATTTGATACGGTCCCATTTATAGGAAGTGAACGGCAAAGGACCACTAAGGCTATGAATTACAAAACTGAAACACAAACCACTACTTATCCAGGAAAGACAAGTCGAAATAAAACCATTGGTAAAACTTAAACGTTTGACGGGACTCAATGCATGCATCACACCTTCACAAGACAGTTTAACATACAAGGTGGCACGCTGAATTAACAGATTCAAGCAAATGCACTTCACTTACGCACATCAAAAGCAATTAGCTAGACGGCAACTATGAATTACCAACACGTATCACAAAAACACAGCTGTAAACATGCGTGACACTTGCCACACTGCTAATTACTATATTGACGATTGTTTTAATTGCCTTCTTACATCGCAATAATTTGTTACAATTTCGATTTCGTCGCAGGTAAAAAACGGCTGAACAATGCTCCTAAGGAGAGCAATAACGAAGAAGCCCCTGCAACTTCCAAACCTAGCAGAGGACGATTCGGTAGACGTGAGTATAAATCATTCTAATTATAATGTTCGTAGATGTGACTGTATCACCAGACTTGATAATTGTTTTTGAAAAGGACTAATTTTTGTTTTTTTTTAACGTTTGAGTGTTCAGAGCCAGAAAGGTAACGGTTTATGGCTATAAAAACTAGGCTTAGTCTAGATAGTTAAATGTACGAGAGTATCAATTAATTAAGCCGAAATAAAATAATTTTCTGGTCTTTTAGAATGTAAGATTTCCTTAACAAATACTTGGAATACGTTTACATGTAGTATCGTTGATTTGGTTTGACAGCGTCATCGAGATCCGTCCAAGAAGACCACGAGGAGCAGAACGAGTCCGCCCCCGCCCCCGCGCGTGCTGGCAGGACCTTCAGGCGAGGCAACTAACCTGCCTGCGAAATATCACCATCATCTTTCGTACCATACCGAGTAGATTATGAAAGCTAATGAAAAAACGCAAGTAAATTTTATTCGGTAAGGAAATCGGCGAGTTATCAAAATCTCTATTGTATCCTTTAGTTAGTTAGAAACTAGAGGTTTTGCGAACTTGTCGATTCATTTTTCCCCCGCCTCCTGGATAGCGTAGGTACGAGTCACTGCCATTCCGGTTTAAACAAAAATTAATACTCAAGGAGATATACTTTACTTGTAAATTATACTTTTATAAATAATTTTAAATAAACAACTCGATTTTTTATTGAAATTCCGTATGTGTCCTTCTTCGCGACATTAATGCCGATTTATACTTAGGTATTTCACATTTTCTGAACATTTAATTCAGCTGCTATTCATTTCAAAGTAATTGTATCAAAAATAAATATCAAAAATTAAATTTAAAAAGTTTTAAATTCTTAAAAATATTAGACTTACTGGAAAATGCTTTTATTTTACCTAATTAACAAAAAAAAACGTAACTTACATTTTCGTATATGAAACATTAAAAAAATAGATTGGTAAACAATATGCAAGAGTGTTTTTTCACTTATTCAGTACTCTTGTGACCTCCGCAAGAGGAGTGGTAAATGTTCCTGGCTTCACCAGGTTTACTAACTGCTCAGCAATCTCTTGTCCCACTCGCACTTGAGCCTCTTTCGTTGAAGCACCTGAGAAAACAATGGTTCATGTAAATAAAACATAGAATTAAGTTCTAATATACTAAATAACAAGAGGCGACCCGCGACTACGTACGCATTTATCGTCATATCTAGGAAAAAAATCAAAATAATATAGCCTATGTGTTATTCTGATGCATTTAAGCTACAATATTGGCATGTTTCATCAAAATCTGTTCAGTAGTTTTTTGCGTGAAAGAGTAACAAACATTCATCGGCACAAACATTAACCATTTATAATAATAGGATATACTTACCTAACAAACATTTAATTGGAATGTGACTCGAAACTGATTGCGTGTAATGGTTTAAACTATTTAGGACGTTTTGGACAAGTAGTTTGTTGTTGAAGGTGCATACCTAAATGTGGTGTAGCGATAACGGCAGGCTGCTGGATAATCTCCAAGGTGACAGGGTCAGTGGGGGGCTCTTGCTCAAACACATCGAGTGCTGCGCCGCCAATCTGTGCATTAACATTTATAACAATTAGCTTTTTAATTACAAGTATGAAATTAAGTGATTAGATTTGTAGCATATATTATGATAGATATAGTAATGTAGATAGGTATATTTTTACCTGTCCAGTTTTGAGTGCCGCCAAAAAGTCTTTTTCATGGATCAGTCCTCCTCTGCCAACGTTTATAATTTTGACTCCCTTTTTGCATTGCTTCAATGTGTTCGCGTTAATGAAATCTGTAAATAAAGCATGTTGTGAAATAAACTATAGGTAAGTATCAGTGACTTCGACTCTTAGTCATGTATATTTCGGGCCACGATAACATTATCTTAGCATCATAAGATATTTTTATCAAATTATAACACTCTTAGTGATACCGCGTAGTAAACAAACCTGGCTGGCAATTCTGTTAAATTAAGTTAAGCGACCATACTATAGCCAACCGATAAATATTCTACAGCAATAGGTCACAAATTTGGTATTCTCTTATGTGCCACGAAATAGTCGATTAGTAGTCGATTAGTAGTCTCTAGAGGGCTTTGTCATTCATTTGTCTTTGCGAATGATTTAGTTGTCGATGTTGCCAATATTTAATAAAATTATTGTTCGAAGAAATTGATCAACCGATTGATAGATTTTTTTCGACCTAGAATAAGCTTAGACATACTTTAAAATACAGAATATTTATTTCTATAAGATTTACATGCATTTTTTGCATAAATTGCACGTTAATTTTCGAAAAAACACCGAAATAGTGTTTGGGTGACCGAACGACTGAACGACTGAACGACGGACGACCGAACGAAATGCCATTAGAGAACAACTGTCAAATAGCGAAGAGAATACCGTTTGGAACTGCCACTCATGTGACATTGCGGAGTAGAATACCAAATAAAGCGTAATGTAATAAAATGTACGGCCGATCGCTGTCCACTGTCAACTTATCTGTCAAGAGAATACCAAAATGTGTCATTTCATACAATTCACATTCTAGAGAGACACCATTTTTCATTTGGTAATTAGAAGAATTGGCACCCTGGACTAAACTGGTTTTTAGCGGATAATAATCAAATCTTTAGCTTAGCGACACTTTTTAGTAGGTATTAGGGATTGCAATCCGGTCCGGCGGATCCGGTAATCCGGCGGATCCGGCGTGTTTTTGGACCTACCGGATCCGGTGAGTCGGCTCCGGATCCGGTACCGGATCCGGTAAAGCAAAAAATATGCATAAAACAGTACTGTACGCAATGATTTCTTAAATGATGAAAATGTGACGGAAACAGCAGACGAAAATATGAATTCCGGTTCCGATTCTGATCTACAGTTACTTAATTAACGGCGATTAGGCCAACTAGTGTTGAGGCAGAAAGGGCCTTTTCTAATGCGAGTTATATTTGCAATGCCATCAGAAGCAGATTAGGAGACAGTACAGTCACGAGCAATAATATTATGTGTAGGTACACTGTCACATTTTTAAACTATCGTAACTTCTGTTGTTTCAAAAATATATGTTTATCAATTTATTTAATAATACAGCCAACAATCATATAAGTAATTATTGAACAACTTGACAAAAACTTCGTTTAAAACGACAGAAATTACGATACTTTGAAAATGTGACAGTGTACACATATGTGAATCGTGACTGCACAATACAATCAACATTATAGGTATGTTTTCTAAGATCGTATTTCAGGTACAGAAATAATATTCACTTGCATTATGCATTGCAAAAAATAAATACTCCTTGTTTTATTGTTAGGATTATGGACTGAAGTTGAATTTATAAGTACAAAAAAAACTGTTTTGTTAACTTGAGCCTATGTAGATTATTAATAACCGTTTAATAATTATTATTACTGAAGTAACTACTTTCAGATACTTACTTACATAATATCATATAAAACAATAAGTGAGAGTCTGACTTTCCTTTATTATTTAGAATAATTTTATTTAGTACAAATAGTACCAAAAAATACAATTAATACAAAAAATATGATTAAAAGTGATTTTATTTTAATTAAAAATGTATTTTATTTATCTTTTTATGTATTATTATCAAAACTAAAAGCACTAAATACTAGGCCCTAAGTAACTTTCTAATCCGGCCGGATCCGGCCGGATTGGCGTCAATCCGGTAAAATCCGGCCGGATTGAAAATGATACCGGATTGCAATCCCTAGTAGGTATCTACTATCTATTGCATCATAATTTTGACCTCACTTTATGAAATCGGTTGTTTTCGGAAAACTAATCGGCACTTACTTTTGGTAGATTCAATAAGGGGAGTGTGAAGTGTGATGTAGTCGACTACAGGCCAGATCTGCTCAAGCTCTAGCTTCGTGGTGTGGAATTCTTTGCATTGCTCCGCAGACACAAACGGATCAAAACCGACTACCTGCAAGACGAAAACGAGGTTAATATAAATCTTAATTCAATTGATTTATACCTAAAACAGTAGACAATCAAAGTTAGCAAAATGATATGGATCTAGGTAGGTACGTTATATTTAGTTGCATAAGTAGAAGAATATAAATAAATAGAAACTTGTAAGTTAATATCAAAATGTATTATGATATTAAAAAAAAACCTAAAGAGTAAAGTGAGGCAAATAGAACTGAATAGGTTACGAGCCTGCAATAAGCTAAACGGGTCACGAACGAAGATAACAGTTGTAAACTCTGTGTCTTTGGAACGCAATCATGACTTGTCAAATCTACATATCGATCGGGAGCAACTAAAGGCTTTCAGAGCAGCAAGTAAACAGTAAAAAAAAATGCTGAACAATGCAGCACAAATACCTTCATCCCAAAGGCGTGCATACGGATGGCGACCTCTCGGCCGACCCTGCCCAAACCGAGCACGCCGAGAGTCTTGCCGGCAAGCTCCGTGCCGGTGTGCTGGGCGCGCTCCCAGCGGCCAGCGCGCAGTGCCGCCGCCGCCGGTACCACATGGCGAGACAAGGCTAGCATCAGGCCGCACGTCAGCTCACAAGCGCTCATCGCATTTGCACCTGGTGCACTAAACGATAGACATACTCGTGAATAAAAACTCCCTTTAAGATGATGGGATTACAAAACTTTTTTACTTACAGTCGAGTAAAGCCTATTGAACACATTCATATTTATTCAGATTTTGCTAGTATTTTCAATTCTTAAATATTTAGTCTTATTTCTTTATAGGATTGAGCTTATGTTAGACGTTAGAAATAAAACACGATTTTAGGTCTAGGTGATTCAATAAAGTAAGATCGCTAAGTATCAGTAAGACTTACTTGATAACTCCGATGCTCTTGGAACCAGCTGCCGGCACGTCGATGTTGTCTACTCCAGCGCCAGCTCGGGCGACTACCTTCAACTTCTTACCAGCATCCAACACTTCTTTGGTTACTGTTGTCGCAGACCGAACAACTAAAGCGTCGTGTTTCTGAAATTTAAACATTCTTTTACATCTGACACGTTATGGGATCACCACGATATAGTGATCATTCATCCAAATAAAATACTAGGTACAAAAAAATGTCTTACGGGAATTTCCTGGAGTAACTCATCCTTAGTGATTTTTGCTTTTGTAGTGACGCTAATACCATGGGACGTAAGAATTTCAGCACAGTTTGCTCCAACGCCGTCCACGACTAATACTGACTTCAAGCCCAAACCCATTGTGAAACTGTACAAAATAAAATCGCTTATTTGATTTGAATACCTATTGATTAAAATTGCATTGCAAAAGTACAGATGTTTCTTGGTCCAATAAGATGGATTCCATAAAAATTCTTTATCCCTAAAATGGTCCAGCGCATGTTACTGAAACCCAAACAGGTTTAGGGCGCACGCCGGTTCAATAATTCGCTTTAAGCAATTTGACGAAAGTACCTTTAAAAATAATTAGGTACCTAGGTAATTGTTTATGACAAATTCTTATAACTAGCAACTCATTTATTTTTCAATTAAACCAATAGCAATGGGACGAATAATGTCAAGTGAGTCGAGATAATGACCACAATTTATTAACATAAATATCTGGGTACCTACATAAATATTATGTTGAATACAGGTAGCGTGTATAATTAATGTTATAATATTCAATGAAGGTTCATCGTGTAAATAAAAAGCGAAATGATAGAAACGAATGGAATATTTCGAAATAATCTGGAGTTACTTACTGATAAGATTTAGTTCGTTGGGTGTGCGATGCGTACGATGGCCTGAGGGCTACTAATTCGCGACTCCGGCGCAGACCACGCGACCACTTGTCAAGCCAGTTATTTACTTATTTATATAATACGTTGTGAAGTGTGCAAAAGAACTTAAGTACTTTGCGCACTTCACATCGGTTTTATTTTTGTTTGTTCTCTGATATTATTTCATAATCATACCATATTTAATCACCCATCAACAATACCTAGGTTCTAATTAGAATTCACTTAAGTCATTGTGTGGTTATCAAATGGGTCCCTAAATTAACCTGAGGCAGGTAGTTAAATTCGTTAAAAGTATATTTTAGGACCTTTCAGCAAAACTTAAAGGTCATTTAAGCATATTCTTAATTGATAACAAGCTTTCAGATACGTAATTTTAACAACTAGATCTCCTTAAAAAACTATCATTATTGAAGCTGTAGGTAACCTCATGGAAGTTCCATTAAAGAAGTATTCTGAAAACTATTTTACCCACCATTATTCGTTGATTCTAATTAATTTGCCTAATTTTAGACAAGCGTCAGCCAATACCTATTCTTGATGTTGTTTGTTTGTTAATATGACCAGTCAGGGATCACCGGTCGGTCGACAGATACAACTAGCGTCAGCCTGTCCCACTGCGAGCAATATTGCTTATCAGTTGTGTGGGAATGGCCTCGACCTCAACGCCAAACTTTCCATTCAATTAGGTACTTATTTCACTGTGAATTAATGATTGATTTTTAAATTTAACTGTCTAATAGATAAAGCTACTCATTACTCGTATTCTATAAGTGATGAAGTATCTAACAGCACATTCATCACTTAAAAGTTGATGTGAAAGGTCGTCTCCTCCCGTCGTACTTCTAATCTATCTAAATCTATCTATAGATGTTACGAAATAACTTTGTACTGAAGTAAAGCGTTGGCATTAGTAATAATATAGAAAATTATTAATAAACCTATGAGGTATGCCTCAGTATCTACTCGGTACTATCTAATCTACGTTTAGGTAATACTTTATTAAAAACATCGCGAACAAATGAGATTCTACATTGAGGAGTTCGACGGCGAAGTAGATTATAGATAAGTAATATTTTTCGAAAAACCATTATGAGGCTAGGAAAACAATTACTTATTAAGATGATACTTACGTACCCTACTTAGGTACCTGAAGGTTATAAATGCGATAGGTACTTATAGAACCAGCAAAGATCAAAGAACACTCTTTGAAATGAAATTGATAAGTAACAAAGACCTTGTTTATAATGATATAGGTAAGTACCTAATTAAATCTAATTTAAAATAAAACAACACAAAACCAACAATTATATGTCTTATCAATTAAGTTTATTATCACACTTACAAAAGATACAAAACATATCACGATGGCACTAGCTATCAGTGCTTCGGCAGACAAATATAATAGTAATCGGTAAAAGTTAACTGTAGAGAAAGCAGGCAACAATTTCCATAATAGTAGCAGAATCAATAAAATAATCATTGATACCTAATTTCTAGTACCAGTTACACCCGCTTCTGATGAAAATGGAAAGTCTATTCTATGGTATCTGCTAAATAAATGATGTCATGTAGAATATAAAAACAAATGAATTGCATTTTTACTTACAGGGGTCAATTGATCAATTCAAGAGAGTAGATACCTAAATACTGTATCGACATATGTTCGCATGATATTGTAACATCACAAATCGAGATATAAGGTATATTTATGACTTGGAAGACAACTGAGGCTTTTTACAATGATTAAGTAGGTACATAGTTTTGAAAACTTTGGCTAATGTTTAATAACATAAAGTGAGTGACAGATTAATGAGAAGTTTAGGTTTCACATTGAACATTGATAATTTGTTGCTAATCGAACACCAAATATGCTCGATAGACAAGTATTTCTACATCCTAATATGTACATACGTAATAAAGTCACAATAGGTCCACGAAAAGGAAATCTTAAATAAAAAAAGTTAAGATACCTATTTACTTGTTATCATGACAAGAGATCTGAATAAGATAATATAGATGATAAAAATAAGAGTAGATACTTAGAAATTACTTATCTAATCAGATATTTCTTTAAGTAAAACTAAATTGAAAATTCTGGAGTAGGCGTTAAGTATAATTACGTTCTACTTTAGAAAGTAAGGGCAATAAATTGACTAAGGCAAATGACATGTTAAAACCCTGAAATTGCCTGAAATCCTAACGGTAACCGGAAATCAAGATTTGATAATAGATATTATATACATTAAGTAAAAAAAGTAGATATGAACTGCTATCAATATCTCTTTAAATTTCAGGTGTTTCAGCAGTCAGTTGTCGAGTGAAAGTAGGTTCTGGGTATAGCTATTTACAGAGCACCCCGAGCGGGCCGAGCGGGACGGGCTCCGATGCCGCCGGCGGCGCGTCTCCGGGCGAACAGCGCGTCCAGACCGCGCAGGGGCGGCGCCGCCGTCGTCTCCGCGGGTTGCGCCTCCGTCTCCGCCTCGCTCTTCTCCACGCTCACACTCTCTTCCGTTGTTTCAGAAGATGTCTTCTTAGGTGCTTCTGTCGTACCCTGGACATAATAACCGTATTATATTACATATGTATTTACAAACTCGTCGTTTCTAAAGCGTAATAAAAGAATTTAACACTGATAAACTAGAAACTGAATTTAGAACTCATGTGTAACCAGTTTTTTAATTACCTCAGTGGTAGCTAGTTTCCTCTTGAGTAGTGGATTAGGGCGACGAGGGGGTGCGGTGACGGCCACGCGGGGCTTGGGAGAAGGTGCCACCTGCAGTCGGTTCCGCAACTTGATACCTCCACGAGGCTGCTCGCTGGCTGGAGCAGGAGTTGCTGGTGATCCCTGTAATACCAAACAACACATTGATTGCGACGTTTGCATACTTATATCTATATTACGAAACAACTTTAGATTTCCCGTACAGAACAAATACTAATAAACAATCATCTGAACAAAGTTTTTATTCAAATACCTCGGAATCCGATTCGGTAGTAGGAGCTTCGGGCGCGGCGGTCTCGGCGGAAGCGTCGGGCGTGGGCTCAGTGGCGGCTGTTTGTCCTGGCCGTAGCCGATGGGTGGGACGTAGGTTCAGCCGAGCTCCAGGCCTCAGCGGGGCGGCTGCGGGTCTTAGCCCGGGCCTGACGCGGCTGCTTACAACATACTTGAGTTATTTAAGGACGTGATAGTGATTGGTGATAGGATAATGTAATACTTAGATATCTACTAAGTAATTTACGCACTTACACAGGGTGACTGTACTTTTTACTTGTTTTTACTCATTTCTTTCGTATGCGTATTCAATACCACGAATGTTTCATGTTTATTATTCAAGTAATTAATTTGAAATATCATATTTACCCAGCCGATCTTGTGGGTGTGGGTGTGGTGTCAGCGGCCTCGGAGTTTGAGCTGGCGGCCGTGCTGTCTTCAGCGGGCGCGGCACTGCTGGCAGTGGTGCCTCTACGGAGACTGGGGCGCAAGCGCGGCCTGATTCAAACAACAAATTCGTAAGAACTTTCCTCTTAATAAAAAAATAAGTAAGTAGAGCAAGATCATAAAGGTAGCTCAAAAACAATTAAATGCATCGGATCTATAAAATAAGACTTTTTAATTCTAAATTATTTATTACATAATAAACAAGGTATGCGATCGTAGTTTCACTGCTTCAACGAATTTGTGCATTGTTTTCTGCTCGAATACAATCGGAGCAGGCTGTAATTAAAGTTGTATGTAGTCACGTCTGACGTGAGATTTTTTCTCAATTACATCCTTTCACTATGTTTGAATATCTTTCGTAATGATCTAAAGTCAAAGTGTAAATACCTATCTGCCTATGTTATTATTTTATATGTATTTAAAGCACCTATCTAATAGGTGAAAGAGTTTGGTATGCGCTGAAAACCGAGCGGTTTTAATATGTAAATACGTTGTTGTTTATATTAATCCACAAGCGTCGTAAGTTACCTGGATGCAGGAGTAGCTCCAGTGCTTGCGGCTTCACCGTCCTGAGGAGCGGCGGTGGTCGAGCTCGGCCGGGTGCGGCCAGCGAACAGACCTCTGCGACCAAACGCTTGCTGCAAACAAACAACGAAACTAATGATACTGCATCAACACTACCGATGTTTTCCCTTACTCTTTTAATAAAAATATGCATCGGTATACAAGATAGTGGAACGGATTATCATTTCATATAAAAGTTTAAAACTTTATATGGATGCAACTTAAAAACTAACAAAGCAAAAGTTTTTACATCCGATTAAAAATTCGCACTGCACGCAAGCGCTAGAGCTGATACCACAACTTAAGTTAACAAATTAATATGTGGATTTGTGATTTTAATTACCTTGGTGGTGGCCGGTTTGTCGGCGGGAGCTGCCGTGGTCGCGGACTCCGCGGCTGCCGCAGCGGTTGTCTTGCGTCCTCCACTCGGCTTACCAAACCGCGCTGTTGACAAGCATTCTTATATTCCTTATACTGTACATTTTACACACACTAGACAAGTAATTTACACATTTTATCTCTAAGTAGTCGCTTAAAAAATATTTTCACGCTCGCAAAGCTGTTACAAAATATTGTTCGCTGTTGCAGTAAGTAGTAAGTACCACATGAATACGAGTAGGTATAAAATTGTTAAAATAGCAATAAGTGTGTGACTAGTAAATGTTGAACGGCGAGTAATTTGTATTGCAAACGACGTCAACAACTTTCGCCTTGTACCTATAGGGTTCTACCCACATCAGGACTGGTCTTACTACCAGTTATTGTAATTCATGGAAATGACTATAAATACTATGTAGGCACGAGTATGATACGACAATACAATGCCGTATTTATACATACCTTTTAAAAATGTTAAATATCTATGTAATCATCACGCCACTAACAACAACAAAAAAGGTAACAACGTAGATATAAATAAGTACACAACATTTTCTGTAAGTATCAAATTACCTCGCGTTTTGGTAGAGGTTTCCTGGGGAGCTTCAGTAGCTGCGCTGGTAGAGGCCGAAGGACGAGCTCTGGCTCCTGGGCGACCTCGGAAGCGCGAAGGTCGGGTGGAAGGCGCCGCGGTGGTGGTGGTGGGCGCTGGCGTAGTGGTGGTGGTCGTCGTCGTGGTGGTCGTCGTTGTAGTGCTGGTGGTGGTGGTCGCCTCCTCGGTAGTGCTCATAGCCTCCGTCGTCCATGTGTCGTCGTCCGTTGTCGTCGTACCCTCAAAGTCGGCGCCATCGCTGACCTCATTGTTCAAATTCTCTCTAGCTAAGTACGCGTACAGATCAAGGGCC
Source organism: Anarsia innoxiella (assembly GCA_947563765.1). Lineage (NCBI taxonomy): Eukaryota > Metazoa > Arthropoda > Insecta > Lepidoptera > Gelechiidae > Anarsia > Anarsia innoxiella. The sequence continues at coordinate 9,435,854 of OX387390.1, forward strand.
ACCTTCTCCATAGCTGTCATGGTTGTGTATTCAGTGGTCTCCTGGTCGTATGGGGTTGTCTGTTTGTAATCTACAGGCAGTTTGGAGTCGTCGATAATTTCCTGGAACCTAATGTTGCCCAACAAGCTATGACCTTCCCTATTTGAATCTTTAGTGTGGGATTCTTTAACGGTAGTGGTAACGTCAGGAATATCAGTTGTGGTTTTGCTCTCTGAGGAATACCTTGTCGGCGGTTCTTTATATTGCAGCGGAATGTCTCCTGAATTTGTTTTAAAACTGTCAAGGTCCACGAGTTCTGAGCTAGGACGTCTGTAATAAAAGATATAAGAAATTTTATTTTTACACGCACTTTACTAATGAATTAGTCTAATTGGGAAAAACTCACCTAACATGGGCACGAGTCCTGCTCCTAGTCTGTCCAATGGACTCGTCAGCTACATTATCCGTTTGATGACCGCGACCGCGGTGTTTGACGGCCTCCGAAGATACTTCGGGAACGTAGGTTGTAGAACTTGACGCAGCCAAATTCCTACCGCGTGGTGGAAAACGAGTACTTGATGGCAGCCTAAAATATAAAAATAACTTTGCTGATATCTGATCTGAGATATTAAAATATAATAACTTAAATGTATGTATTATATTAGAAATGTTACCTTTCCTCCTCAGGTTCTTCTTCAACAGGAGCTGGTGCAATGGTCCTGCCTCGCTGTCGGCTTCTGCTCGGTGTCGGTGCGACTTCATTTTGAATTTCTGGCGTCGCTACAGTCGTTGCTCCCGATCTATCAATAGTGCTGTACTTATTCTTTGTCTTACTTTCCTTTGTAATTTGGTTTTCAGCTTCAGCTTTCTGAGGACCATCATGTGAGTTGTGTACAGACGCTGCAGTCGTTGATGAAGGCTTTTTATCATTTTTTCCTGGTTTATCATCTTCATCTTCATTATAGTAGTAATAAACATATTCATATTCGTAGTCTTCACCGTTAGGTCCTTTTTTAATTTGTATTCTGGAGTGTTGTTTCTGTTCCGATCCAGCTGGTTCCAATTGTACATTGGACGATAAGAGACCAGTATTTATGTCGTCAATGTTGTCAAAGTTGATTGGAATATATTCAAAGCCTTTCGTAGTGGTTGTTGCCACTGTAGTCAAAACTGGTTTTTGTGTTGTGGTACTAGCCCGGTTACTTAGTTTCCCAGATTCAGACATAGCTTCTAATGCAACCGCCATTTTAGGATTAGTCTCGACGTCTTTTACATTTTCTTTTATTTTAATATCCTCTAACTTAGATACTGGGACATCGATTTCGATAGATTCGGGGATCTTGCCCTTTTGTCCCTTCTTTAATTGCACTTTTTTGTCTTCTTCTATGGCGACAATGCCTTCAGAAGGGTGTTTTATTTTTCCACTATGTAGTTTTTTAATAAGTTTTTCGTTGTGTTCGTCAGTCTTTATAACACGATGATGAGGGTGTTTCTCTGGAATTTTGTGAGATGTTTCAAAATTTCTTACAGGTGTTTGTTGTCCTGAACTAACAAGAACATACTCCTCTCCAGGTCGCGGCTCTGTGATAATATCTATTTCGGCATGTACCCAGTACGAAGTGCAGACCAACAAACATCTGTAACAATAAAACGGCTGTATGAGATCTTTATCCTGCACAATAAGTTACGAAAGCGTTACGTTGCTGCTTTAAGAGTCACTGCTCTGTGAGTCAGCAAAACACATCTGGTCGTTGCGCCTACAGCTCTCGCACACAGTAGGCATGCCCTGCACGAGGAATTGTGACTCATCCAAGAATTTCAACATCGCGTTCCTGGCGTATACCTATCTACCTACAGGGAAAATAAATCAGAAACTAAAAACGCCACAGTTACCTTAAGTATAATCTGCATTTCGTTTGTAATTTATGGAAAACTGTTTTGTAAATGTTGTCTTTCGTAAGGTTCTTAGAATTTGCATACGTCGATACATATTACGATGACAGAATGGTGGAGCAAAAAACTTGTGTGAACAAAGGTTGCTAGATAGACAACTACAAAATAGGCTGTCGAACATTGCAATAGCTGCAAATATGATGAAGTCGTGAGAAATTGCAAGCGAAAATCAGAGCGTGGGTGTTTATTACGCATGCCGACTCTGCACAAGTGTAGTTCGATGAGGCAACACGACATGACGATCACTTTCGCCTCTGGAGGCACTCTCACGCGCCACGAGACGTCGCAGCCGCCCGACCACCGCCCCGCACTCTTTGCCGCTACTGTACTATACTAACTCGGGAACAAGATCATATTTCCCAGTATTCCTCCTCAGACATGATAAATTATCCTTTTCCAAACGTGATGATGACTAGAAAATAAGTGTTATCTGGGTAGGTGTACCTACATAATGAAAGGGAATCGTTCACCTTGACTCTTAACTAACTTGTCACCAACTATGTAGCGATATGAATCACGCTAGTTTACTTATAATTCCAATTATAATCAAGTCGGAAGAGAATCGACTTCCGTAGAATTTCTTGTAGCACTTACCTACTTAAAGCTGGATACTATACGCGGAACACAAATTAAATTTGAACGATGCTAGCTTGCTTATTGATCTACCGAGTTTATATTAAAAATGTAATATGAAGACATTAACTTCTCAGTTAAAAAAATAATGACAAAAACTAATACTTTTTACGATTTTTTACAGAAAAATTTTGACAATCCTTTCTTTAAGTGTAAGTATACAATATTTTATAGTAGGTACCTATAGGAATAGATATATGCAGGTATCTAATTGTTTCGTCAACAAATGACTAATGTTAACTACCTACCTAAATGATCATTTATTTTCAGGAGGTTGAGTAAGTTCTTATAACAATTTGTTGCGTAGCTTGCGTGCTAACAAACTAGATACCAATTATTTACGGACAAGTGATTTGTTTTTAATAGCCGGAATAAAAGACAACAGGTTAATTATGGTTTTCTAATATTTAAAGAGAAAGAAGTATTGTTTTATTGACGGTGTACGTACCTGCGTAGTTGGTATACCTATAGATACATCAATAGAGGTTTTTACAGAACGTTCATCAATGTTTGTTTATCTTTGATAATCGTAAGGTATTATGTAATTAAGATAATGGATCTTAAACGTTTAGGTGTAAATGTAGTAGCCTATAATTAGGTAAACACAAGAACTTTTATTAAAATATCATCCATTCTCCTCGTTAAGGTCTCGACCCGGATTTTGTATTTGTGGAATGTGGTAGGTATTAAAAAAACTTTATGATAATCGATTTTCGATTATGCTTATTAGATAAAACAACTTTATTCAATTCAAACTTACACCACACTTGAATATTAGCCAACGTATTTAATGGCAGTAGGCGCAAGGCTGCTCATTATACTTCTTAATTAAGTAACTTGTTGGATTACACGGTTAATGGCCGTTTGGTGGATTCTTTCTAACACTCGAGTAGCAAACGCTTCACGGTTAGTTGGTTATGTCATTGTCAGTGCCGGATTAAGACTACTCGGGGCCCTAAGCAATCCACACTTGTGGGGCCCCCCTGTCAGTATGTCAACAGGAATTAGTAGCATAGCGCAGTAGTTGACAACATAGGTAATGATTTTTCACTTTGTGAGTGTAAGTTTTGTCAGTTAGGTTAGGACATTGCAGGCTATATCACCTGTTTCTCCTAAAAGAAAGATGATTCCGTGCTTCGGAGGGCACGTTTAGCCGTCGGTCCCGGCCGCCTTCGAATTGTCGTTAATCAAAAACCGCGTCAAAGGCCGTGAAGCGGTTTCAAAACTCTGAAACAGGGACTTGTGTGGGGTCAGTCCACTCGCTAAGAAAAAGAACAAGAATTTGTCTTTAAAAAAACCTACACGATTAAAAAAAACAAGAGTAACATACTCGAATCCGCGCACTGCGAAAAAAACGCAAGTCGATTTTGCATGAAATTATTTTTCACCGAACATAATCGCAGTGCGCGCATAGGTTACTATTGAAAAACATTAGTATTTTTGTAAAATAAGATGAAAAACTAATTGAAGTCGTATTGATTACTTAGGTAGTTACTTGACGTGAAGTGTGGTAAAAGCTTGTACCGATTACCTATTAACTGTTTAATGAAAGAAACACGCACGCGCGACCGTATGTTCGGTAGGTATTGCAGGTATCATTTGATGCGCGTGTCATTGACCTCTCAAACTGATTTACGAACCTAGAAAAACTATTTCGCAGCTTTCAGAAACTTTCAGCTTCAACTAGTTTGAGTGAATTTACAAAAACAAAGGTAATCACATACAACTTTAGATATTTTGACTTGATTATTACCTAAATAAAACAAAATTAAACTTTACGTACCTAAGCGAACACAATTTATAAACGGAACTTTGTCACCAAATCACATTCACAGTGTTGTGTGTTTTACACACTTATAGCAGCTAGATTTTAGTTCACTGAAACTTATAACTATTATTTACCCAATTAATTACTTATTTAAATTACTTTCGCACTAGCACAAATTACTCCTACAATACACAAATTTGCGCAGGGCAGGCAGGGACGCCCGCCCCGCGGTGCGGGGAAGGGATGGTTTTTGATTGGCTGATCGGATCGCGGAAAATTTAAGTTTGTGGCAAGCACGAGCGCGTTTATGAACTTATGACAGATTGGCACGAATTTTAAAACTGCAGCGCTAGACTAGAAACAGGAAACTTTTCTGGTATAGTTTTGAATGAGGTGGGTGATGTAAGAGTGTGAAGATTTTTTTTGTGCTTCGTCGGGGGCCCCCCTGGACGTGGGGCCCTAAGCTAGTGCTTAATTTGCTTAAGGGTTAATCCAGGACTGGTCATTGTTGGCTGCACCGACCGTGAAACCAATTACAGATCATATCATAACAGATCATAAATGTCGCACGGTCAAGCGTGCTTCTTAACACAATTGCAATAAGAGGTACGAGTAGGTTAGTTTGGTACCGAATTATTATTCTCGGATGCTTTGCGTAGTATTTCTGCCAAAAAATATTAAAGAGTGAAATATCCAAAGTATCTAACTTATCATTAAGTAGAGAAAGAGGTTGCAATGTGGCTCTGTAAAGTTAAGTTCAATAACGTAGGAAATTGATAATGATATTTTACTTGTTTGGGTATCCTTACTGCCTATCTGCTAAACAAATGCCGAATTAACATAGACATTTACATACTTAAAAAACCAATAATTTGAAGAGGTATATCCTTGGTTTACCAGTGCTTAATAGAAAGACAAAGCTGGACGCAGCGATTACAATCCGTGGGAGAGCAATCCACCTGCGCAGTAGTAGGTCAAGGACTCTACCGTTCTCACACATTCAATTCATTTCTAAGTAAATTGTGTATGTTTATAAAATTGATGAAACAAACTCGAAAACCCCGAAACTATTGTTCAAATAGCATATGTGGAGTAAACAAATGCAATTTTCGTCACTCGTTCATTTCATAAAATAATGGACACTGAGGAATGCGTAAAGCATATTTAATAGGTAGGCAAGGCAATATTTTTCATTCTGCAATATTTAGCCGCTATGAATTTATGTGCGTAAAATGAATTGTGTGGGCATCAGGGCCAGAGTTCAGACCTCAAATTAATGGTCTAAGATTCGCGTGTTAACCAGACGTCAATTCTGTTGTTGAAAAGAAAATATGGCTCTAAAAATTGGACAGTCGCGTTGCTCATGTTGCCTGCAAAATCTGACTTGGATATGTTTGGTAGAAGTTCGAGGATTACTTCGACGTAGAAGATTCATCACGTGCGTGGTCATAACTCATAAGCCTCCAAACGCTGGCCAAGTGCCTTGCCGAGTTAACACGAACTGCATTTGTCATTTTTTTATATAGGGGAGGTTTAGTATGATCTGTGACAAATGAAAAAGAGTATGAATAATGAAAAAATAATAAATAATAAATAATGAAAAAATGAAAAAGAGTAGGTTTATAATTACAAGAAAAGTCTTTCTCATTAGATATTACATACTGTAGGTAACTGAATTTATGTTAAAACTGAAGGAGATCGACTATTTCAATTCTGTTGAATTAATTTAATTTAATTTAAGTACTTTGCAGGTTTAAATAATTACTAGGCACGCATTTATATTGTACCTACAATTATAATTGTAGGTACTTATAATTAAAAGCTATATTGAAACTAAGCTGCAGCAATGCGGTCATTCGTGTTTATCTGCGTTTCTGTTAGTACTAGACGGTAATAGATGATTTTTATCATAATAACCGATAAACAATTAAGAGTTAGTTGAAAGTATTTGTGTTGTATACGTAACCTGCCTACGTACGCCAAGCGCCATGTCACCAATACCCGGATCCACATGTGTAAATTAATTTCTCCGTCGTCCGGATTTACCTAAGCTTATGTAACAGACTGGTCCTCGTTATTATATATATTTGCTAACCGATGTCAAGTACGTTAATGGTATGTATCTCGTTCGGCTATTGTATCTACTTGTATCACTATTATTACTATGTTTGGAGGAAACGCATACATTGCTATGATAAAGGCAAGAAAGAATAAGTTTAACACCAGTAAATATGTATTTCGAAATAACTTGGCAATTTATTTGTGGTTTCACTCATACAATTACTTAACATTCAAGTTAAATTCTCGAACTAGAAAAAAAATTGGATTAATATAAAACTTTTATTAGTAGGCAACACGCCAAGTATTTAAAATCACCCTACAATAGAGTGGTCAGAGCTTGGCTGCTATTGCGAAACTCAGAGATCACCGACATTGGTATTTATTTGTTAGAAAGTGTTATCGGGTGAAATATTTTTGAATCATTATTCAGAGAATAAAATCTTGTTCAAGGTTACAAAAGACTAAACTATCATTGGGAAAGCTTTGCTTAAGAATATAATAATTTAAGTAGGTATGTTGCAAGCTCTTGCAACGCTCACAATTTTGAATAAAATTTATTGATCATTCATTACACATTATGCGTATTTGGTTTTAATGTTACTTATTATGTGACTCTACCAAATTGCATCATACCTATTATGACAATTTAAGTATTTATTTAATCATGCTTTACATTGTATCTTTATTTTTACGTTGTTGTGCCAGCAATAGCTACCTAAGTATGTACTTATTGAAATCTGCTTATCTATTTACGTTTCTACATGGTCATAAATATAAGTAGGTACCTATATTTTAAAATGTGAAATTATATTATAATTAAATAATTTAATAAGTAGGTATATCTATTTCTGGGTTTCAATCTTGAGGTTTTAAGAGTAGGTACCTAGTGGATACTACATAAATAACTTAAGTATGTTATTTCTATTATTTCGAGTAGCGCGTCTTCAATGGTAAATATTCATATTAATACTCGTATTGTCAGTGTGTGCGTGTGAAGGGTCGAATGTCGAACTCACAGTGGCAATAACGAGGATATGTAAGTATTTGTAACGAAGTGGTGTCCTGTAGCAAGGTCTGCTTTGCCAGTCTACTTGTAGCAGTAGAGCCGTGGTGCGACCGAGATTCGAGGTCACCAGTGAACGTAGCAGAGCAATATGAACACCGATCAATTGACTATTATGCCTTCCCTTTTGCTTTAAGGTTCCGTATAGGTAAAAAGGATAAAAATGATACTACCAAGAATGAGCCGTCTGCGCAACAACAAGCTGTATTACTCGTATATGATTCATAGATAAAGTTTTGAAATTTTCACAATCACAAATCAACACTTTTTTATATTAAGAATCAAGAAATTTTTCTAGTGTGTTGATATTAATAACAACAAAAAGCAAAAAAAGCGAACCCTTCCTTCGCGAGGAGCACTTTGCCTATTTTGCCTAAAGAAAACTGAAAGTAATTTTATATTGACCAAATGACCTTAGATAATCTTTTTTTCTAGTTTACGTTAAGTAACTCGATTTAAATAACTTAAGTATTACTAAAATAGACAGACACCCATGTACGTGTTAAATGTTAATGTACCTACTTATTGTCAAGTCCCAAAGTTATTTGCAACAACTGAGCAATCATACAACAATCATAGCAATCATAAGTCTCAATTTAAAGAGCAAATACTTAATAGGTGCCTATGCGCATCTACCTGCTCGGAATAATGATTGACATCTTCAAGAGAAAATAACAACCACTGTATAATCTAAGATAAATTGGTAAGGAAGGCTTTAAGAAAAAGTTTTATAAGTAATAAATAACTCTAGGTAATTCTATGGCTGCATAAAATAGTGGTAGTACTTATATGGGTTTTCAAAGTCACGACTTAGCTCTCACTGCTGCAATGATCTTATCTTGAATTGGGCAATAAAGTTTGTTTCATGGTTATTTTTTGCTAATCTCATATTACTAGGAAAGCACTCTAAGAAAGTTTTTTTTTTCTAAAAAGAAATCTGTGAGAGCACGCCGATATGATATTTTACATTCCGATTTGAGAAGTCGCGAAAAGAAGCATTGACCATCTTATTATTATGTACGTACTTATTTGTGTGACATATGGTTCTCGGCGGTACCTACACTACAACATTCGCTGGCTGAGTGGTTTACAGTTCATCAACCCTAACTGGACTAAATGGTGGTCACGTAACAATTAACACATCGGGCGTGCTCTGAACATTAATAGACAACTGATTGCTATCATTTCGAATATAAACGATAGAACAATGAAGATTATGAAAAAGAATAAGCAAGTTCGTAACTGTCGCTGCTACTCAAAAGTTCAGGGACAAAACTGTTTGACCTAACCTTTAGATATTTTTAGATTGATTGATTGTTAAAGTTTCATTTTGAAATATCATATTAATCAGCTGTATCGCGACCCTGCTCCAATATTCAATTTAATAAAAGTGTTGATAGAATATATTAAAACGATGTAGAGAAGTATTATAACTATTATACTCGTATATACTAAGTAGGCAAATGGAGAGTTACGAAAAGCGTTTTTGTTTACATACTTTGTCGATTTCGTGTCACAAATCACCACTTGCATCATAACATTCATAACTGCAGATAGGTACGAGTATATAACTAGTAACACATGGACTTTCGTTTTCATGTCTTAAGTTTACTGGCGTTCAAATACCTACTTTGTATCAGTAAGTTGGCAGCTACTCTTCGAAAATATAAAATGGTAGTGGCGTTAGAGTAGGTATCGGTAGAATGAATATCAGTGAACAGAATCAAAGCTGAGATATCCAAGGCACGCACCGCGCCCGTCATGCGCGCAAAATAATGTCGCCGCGGCCGGCAGCCGTGCCACAGACGAATACATAACATTCTCTGACATAAATTAACTACCCATTCGATACTTTAACAATAAACGGATATTTTCACCACTCGTTTGGTGAACTTGATGGGGGCGGTATAAAGGACGGCATGTTTGCTAAATAGTATTGGCTTCGTCTAGCAGAAAATCAACTTTTACCACAATGCCTGTACGTAAAACATGTTTCATAAACAGGAACCGTTCGTGCGTAAGTACCTACCTACAAAGAAAATATTATGTATACCTTTAAAGGTATATATGAGTATGTGCGCAGATATCACGGCGCGCCCTCCCTGTCCAGACTACTAAGTGGAAAGCAAAAGATATTCGTTCTGGTTATTTAGTACGAGCGTAGATGTATATTTATACACTTTTAGTACTTTTATTTAACCACAAAATAAAAGAATAACATCAATCAAATCCAAGATTAAGTATCTTTCCAATACGAGCTTTATGTTGAAGAATTAAATTAGTCATTCAGTTGGAACTGGTGCTCATCTCTTAGCGCATTTTTCGAAAGGTCATCGACAGAAAGTGAAACTGGTTGAAGCCGAAAGTAACGCTTACCAAACGATAAATTACACATAGGTACGTACATACACAATTCTTTTGATTAAAGTTTTATGTTTAATTGAAAGTTTATAAGAGCTCCCTTAATCCTAACGAAACGCTTTGTATAAGTAAGTATCTAAATTAATATATATGTGTGGAGTAAGTAACCAACAAAGGTATTTGAATAGAAGCTGCAGAACGTCCGAACTTTATTTGTCTTATTTTGAGATAAGTTGTAGATCGATACGTGCTTAGCTTAAAGGGCAAGTGCACTATAAACTGTTACTTAAATAAAATGTCAAGTAATTTACATTCCGGTCAAATTAGTATTCTTTAGACTTGCCAAATTAACATTTAAAAATCTATTAAGCTTATAACTGTTACCTATAAAACCTGCTAGGTTAGCTACCTACAAGTTATATTATAAAATAAATCATCTTAAAATATGATAAAAACAACGATAATACAGGAGGTAAGCTTTTTCAAACAATACCAAAACATAAGGTAAAAGTTTACTTTCCAAATTCGATTGATGGTGAGCAAGGTATTAACCACGGTTGTTAATAGATCTTTGCGTGTAGGTACTCGTCAAACAAACGAAATTCTTTTCGTAGCCAACTTCCCTTCCTTTCGTTTTATCCATCAGTTCGATGTTCAAAAAGTAGCCTGATTGTTGTGTTAGTATCTACCGATTCATGCGTATCAGTTTCTCACGATTGTAAGCAATTTCAGATTCTCATTTTCTAACGCATTCATGTTAGGTTTTGTAAAATGGCCTTCCTTCCTCTATCAATTAGACCAATCGCCAAATAGCGAATAAGTATATCAAGCTCTTTGCTATTCAGACAAACTCACCTACAAGAATTATTAAGTACTTAACTGATTTATAGATCAAATATTTAACTTACAAAATTCCATCGATTCAAACATTGCACTATTCTGAAGGAGCACGTGCTAGAAAAATGCCGCTGTAATTTATCGCTACAAGCCTGACCGCACTGAAACCATTATGTGTTGCGGCAAGTTTTGCTGGATTCAATATCCGTACCTATCTTTGAAATATTTGCGATACCTGAATAGATAAGAAGAGAATAATAAGTAAGTAACCAGTTAGAGACTTGCGTCAGGAGGTGTTTGATGGGTGCGGATCGTGACCCGCCGCAGCAGCGGTGGCACCGGTCGGTAGCACCACCGGCTGCCCTTGACATATCCGTCCACTACATATAGAAAGCGAGAACCATCAAACTCGATTGTCTACAACCAGATAATACGAGTCAACCTATTCACGTATTGTTCGCTTGACAACATACCAGTAGAATTCAGTTGATACTGTTGTGTAATCTTGCTAAATACTGATAAGTCAGTAGGTATATTTTACCTACTTATGCGTCTAACTACGAGTATGTCTTTATAGTTTTATTAAACTAGCCGGGTGTATTTGTACGAGTACATTTAAGTTTCAACTGAATCAATGCTAGGTACTTCCCACGATGTAACAGTACACCTACCTATACCACAGCCTATACATTATTCTCAATGTGCAACTTTTTGTTTTCTAATAAGTAGTTTGTACCCAAATAAATCGGTGAGAACTATTAAGGTACCTAGTGAGAATATAGTAATGCCATTTTAAATAGGAACGATTATGATATAATGATTGATTTGTGCGAACATTTTTATTGGGAAGTAGGTAGTTAGTCCGGCTGCATTATGGATGTAACAGCATCAAGGTAAGTTATGCAACAGTAAGTTCATTATCATGACAGTGTATGATAGTGGAAGGCGCAGAGGTTGATTTCGTGTCCATTGATAATATGAGAGGCGAAAGCGACGTCAAACCAGACGTAACATTTTATGAAGATGCATTCCATTTAGCTGACGCGCTAGCAAGTATAATCAATTAGCAAGTTTTCCCAGAACAACGTATCTTTCAATAGCAGAGAGTAGGTGTCGAAGATAAGTATTAAATTGGCAGTTGAATGCAATAAAATAAACGAAACTTTAGTTTCGCTTGAATGCATCAAAAACAACAAAATTCAGCTTTGATACGCTGCAACTATAATGGCCGGCCACATACCTACGCTTTACAAGGAATCTATAGGTTGACACGTAAAAGCGAAAGTGAAGGTCGAAGCCGAGAGTCGTCGTCTCGAACCAACTCGCGGTTGGACTCGGTTGGACCGGCGGCGGCGACGGGGAAGGACGACGGATAAATTATTATGTAACTAGTCTAACACACGTGTACCTACCCAAGTCGATCCGGAAAGTATAACACGCTCTCACACGTGGTTGATTTAACTTACTGCTTTGTAAGGAACTACAATTTCAAGCAAGTCTAAGACAAAGTATCGAGTTAAAGAAATTTACGTCGCCAAATACGTATTCTTCATTTATCGACACACCATCAATAATGAGCCGTATAACAAAATGCGATTAAGTACCCTAAGTACCTTTTTCTAGTCTTTATTACCTATAAGTATTTATTTTATTTTTAACATTAAGTACCTAGTCAAACTACTTACACACTAAAAATAAGTTGAAAAATGAGAAAACGACTCCAAAATTATTAGAATTTAAATATTCGCTTATGAAAAACTTATTAAAATAGGTACTTTTCTCGTAGAACTGTCTATAAGTATTATAGAGAACTATTCTTGTTAAATTGACTCGTGTATGTATGTCGTATGCTATCAGTTGTGTGTAGTATAAAAGCGAAAGTGGAGATCGAGGAGTAGAAGTGTTCGCGCGAGATCGGCCGGTCATGAAGAAGTAACCAGCTAGTAGTCTAAACAACATTGTAGGTACACTTGCATATCTCAATGAGTTCCCGACTTTCCCTCATCTGCTTTTTGATTTCCCTGTTTTCCAGTCATCTTTCCCAATATGTAAGTGAGTAGGTACATTTTTAAAAGTTTCTCAATCACGCTTTAAAGATACAAACGCTGCAAACCTGACCACGCCGCTCGTGATATCTACTTTAAACAATCGCACGTTTCGAGTACTTAAGTACCTCTTTTTATTGCATAATTAAGAGCAGACTAAATGGTGAACCTTAATTATAAGATTAATGACGATATTTAGCTCAGAAACATAAGTGACCAGCAACAAGTAGGTAAATACATTTTCATGAAACAGAAACAACAAAAAAACGACCGATTATAGAATCACAAAAGCTTATCATCATTTTAAAAGATGCAATTGGGAGTCTATAAATTTACAAGTATATGTATGTTAAGCTACGGCTTCTATGAAAAGGTAAAAGCAGGGTCAGCGTTGGCAAGGGTAAAGCAAAACCCGACGGACGTCAGTAGCGGTTATTACAAGTTAACCTCCGGGGAAACCTACCGGCTGCTCGAGGATATCCGTGCGCATAAATACGCGACTGACGACTGCAACTATGCATTCGATACATGGCGAAATATGCTAAGTGATTTTCCACCCATTAAGTTATGTCCTTTCTAATCACTTTGCATATGCTATTATAAGTACAATTGCGAATATACCTACTTATAAGCAACTTATTATAGGTATGTGTATAACTTGTACTTAGATAGCTTGGTAAGCAAGGTGCTTTCTTTATTTACTTAGGGTTTATGAAGCAAATTTAGATACACTTTAGATACGTGGATATACTACCTACTTGATGCTTTTTATATTAAAAAAGCATTTACCTAATTTAGGTAAGTACCTACCTACCTAATAATGAGTACAAAAACACCTACAATTTAAGTTACTAAATTTAAACACAAACCTTGCACGTAAATCGGCAATAAAACCTGCAAGTGATATAAACAGGTGTGATGTGATGTTACTCTTTACTTAATTGCGTCATAAATATAAATGGAACTTTCTTTCTCCTGCGCACGAGCCTATATCAAGAATCCGTACATTACCTTCTAAGGAGAAATTTTCCACACGATTTGTATTCAAAAACAAAACCCGAAACCAATTTCGCATTTACGACGAGTTGACAAAGCGTTACGTCGTCAGTTCAACAGCGAAAGTGAAACAATTCTAATAACCACACGATGGACCGGCATGTTTAAATTACCTAATTAGGAAGTGTAGCATAGCAATTAAACTTACATTTAAACTATTGTCAGACAATGTATCAAGATACACGTAATATTTTACGCTAGCGCGAGACAATAACACGTAAGTAATTACTTTCTAACTCAAAGATAACAATTGTCATTATTATTATGTAGGTTTTATCATCAGCTTTTCAACGGTTTTCCCTAAAAATATCTGGGAAATTTAAAGTACCTAATTTCCTCGTACCTACTCGTGGCCATAATGTTTAAAAATAAATCTTCGGTGTCGAAAATTCTTTGAATCTGCAGTCGAGGAACTATATACAGGTCAACGTTCGACTCGAAATATTGTACCTACCTCTGCGTACTTCCTCAACCTTCGAAGAGAAAATTTATTTATTATTTATACTGTCCCCATTCTTATATAAAGCTACATACCTTAAAGGCTCATCTCCTAATTTAAATAAGATTAAATATTCGGCACGGTCCTATCGAAAGTTGAACGACTGATTAAGGAATTTTACCTGAGTGTTTACTCTAACCGAAGGGGAAAAGAACATACCTCTAATATTATGTAAGTATAAAAATATCGTCCGTGTTCTCCGCAGGTATCCACAAAAGTTTTTCATTTCAGTTTGATGCACACTATCGAATAAAACCAGTTACATAAAATGGCATCTCGAAGGTACCAAAATATTCACCGCAATCGCATTGAGGAAAAGGCACTTCATTCTGAATCACAATTTTATAAGAAAAAAATTAAAAATGTCTGCAATTCGCAATCAACCGCGATTGTTTTAATCACGGAGATGATAATAATTTCCAGTTTTAATTTTCGTTATTTTACATGCAGAATAATAAATAGCAACTACTTACTTACTATCCTAAGACATAAGACATACATAAATAATAATAAATTTTAAAAGCAATACAAGTCTACATATAAGTACCACGGCGAGGCTCCACTCCGAGCTCCACTGACAAACCCTCTGTGTCATCTGAATATCAAAATGTGCAAATATCTTAAGTGCCTATATTCAATTATGGGACAAACGCAAATCTTTACGAAAAGGGTACTAAAACATCTTGTTAAGTGATGCAGCCACTTAACACCTATCTATTGTTGAATTCGTTGATGTCAAGATGAAAGAGAAAGCTTCCACAGGGGTATTTGTTAGATAGTTTTAGTCGACTCAATAACTATTGAGTCATACCAAATACATAACTTTTTACTTCTCAAAGAATCCAAATAAGTACTTTGTATCGATGTTAAGAGCGATAAACGTTTCGAGTAAACATGAATCGTGATATTCTCATCAAAATTGTTTTCATAATTCTACTTTCCTTGCAGTCATACAAGCTAAATAGGTAAAAGCTTTTCTACAGTTAATAACTTTTATATCTACTGGTTTGTTACCCACCTAAGTACTTAGTTATCAAAATATATGATGATTATGAGTGAAACTCATCTTAAGGATATGAATCTATTATAAAAGCACTGCAACTTGTTTGGTACTAGGTGTACAAGTTCATTAAGAGACAGCAGAGAGTCGAAAGTTTATCCAAGTGAAAGATGTCACTTTGTGGTAACGAAATACGTTGCAACAATCATAAAATCAGGCACGGTACATTATAAAGAGGTATTCACGATATACCTAGTAATAGTGTGAAATGTTAAAGGGCACAGTGCGTGGAGCTTGCAAGTAGCGCGGATGGAGGCGGCGGAGAGGGCGGTGCTAGCGGCGCGGGCGCCGGGCGGGCGGAGACGGAGCCGCGCTCGGGCGGCGCAGACAATATGCGCGCGGTAAAGTCGTGCATATTTTAAAAGCAATGTTTCGCAGCCTTCATTGAGAAACACGCGCCCTCATTCGTGATGCCAGTTGGCAGCCGTTGGGCAACGAAATCCTGATTTCCACGAGAGAAACCAGATCACTTTTCAAATCATCAAACTCTTCGAAACGACTCGAAAGCTCACTATTTGCAAAGAAAGTTTCAAAAGTGGTATGCAGTTTTATTAACACTGAATAGGCGATAATTCTGGTTTCTTTTCTAAGTTTTAATGTTCGTAGGTACATAGGTACTGTATTTACTTAAATAAATAGAATGTAATAATAATTAATAACACAAGATAGAAACTTGTAGCTTTCAAACTTTATGATTTGCGATATAGGTATGTAAGTATTTAAGTGTAGGTACTTAATACTTACTTGAGAAATGTTTATGTGTTAATGTTATGAAATAGTTTAGAGGAAATAAATACCTATTGTATCGAAGTAACTATATAAAACTAAACAAGTAGTTAGTAACAAAAGGCTGTACTTACAGCGCTGTCCTGGCGATCATGGTGAGAGCGGGGTCCCGTGCGCTGACACGGGGGACTGAGTTGCGTAGAGTTAAATGCGCGCCTGCCCGGCTCGCTCGGGCTGCTGGCTGCAACAGAGACCGCACGTCAGCACCCGCGCCTTTCCCATACGACACAAGTTGCGACAGTGAAGCTCAACGAGGAAGCTGCATCGCACATTTAAATGCAACGTTAATGTCAGAGAGCGTTTAAATGCCAATAGCGACGACCTTTGGGTTACGCAAGCGAGGATCGCCGGTCGTGTGAGAAAGGCGAATGCGTGCAGGGACCGTGGTGTGCAAGGGTGGGACGCACCGGAGGGAGGGTGACACCGCTATCGACTGGCGACGCGGACGGCGACTAACCTCGCCGCCGCGCGCGCACCTCTTACTTATAGCCGCGCGCCCACCGCGCCGCTGCCGTCGCCGCGCCTGCGACACCCGGCTCTGCAACCCTGATACCCCGACACCCCCGACATCCACAAACCTCAATACCCCAGAAAGCTGCAGCCGGTCTTCTTTCTATAGTTCCTACTTTCGACCTAGGTATCTATTCTAATTTAAAATTTCCATGGGCACTAAAATTACGAACTTACTGGAAAATCTTCTATAACTTTCACGATCCTTTATCAAGTATCTGCCAAACAAACAACAATTAAATTATTTTACATTTAACATTTACATTTACCTACTAGAAATTAAAAGACCTACTTACTTAGGTAAGTACTTTAAAACTAACAACACGCCTAGAGTATCATCATGAATAAAGGTACATATACTTAAATCTAACTTAAATATCAGACCTTACCATTTTTACTTTACTTTGTCGTCTTAAGCAAACAGCAACCTAATACACTAGTAGGTACTAAACTGGGGTACGTGTGTAACAATTACTCGTGTAAGTATATAAGAACTAATGTAAGTACCTACAACAAATACCCGAGTGAAGTGGAACATTTGTTGTGGTTGATGACGAGGTCGTCGATACACTGACATAATCGGATCGAAAACTTATTCAAGCTCTTGGCTCATCTGGGCCTAATAATTTATTACCTAACAATTGCAACGATTGGAATGTTTTCATCTAGGAACATAGGTTTTCATTCATCCATTAAGTGTGTAGTTGAAACTGATTAACACAGTATAAGGTATTAAGTATCAAAATAAAACAATGTCAACAAAACATAGTTTTGCGAGTTGAGGCTACAACCAGTGAAATGTCATGAGCTTAGGTAATTGCCATATGAAAGACATCAACGCGTCAACTGTGTCTAACTCGAACATCACATAACATCAAATTCTTCAGGTGTCGTCGTCGGCTCGTCACTATTGTTCGACTGACATTTGCATTAGATACAAATATTTATTTTTAGGGTTCCGTACCTAAAAGGTAAATAAACGGGATCCTATTACTTAGATGTATCTCAGGAATCTTAATTAGCTAAAGAGTTGACATTTTCACATGCGATGTAGGAAGGTACTTATTTTTATTGCCGCTTTAATAGCGTATGCTAAAACTAGGATTTAAAGAAGAGGTCTCTCATACACAAGTAACAAACATAATGTTTTTAACTTGTTAATAAAACTTAATAACGCTAATACTTACGTATTTACTTAAACACTTTGAAAGAACATAATAAACATATAGCTTTACATCCATTTAAAAAAATATATCTAATTAAATTAAAATACATAGGAACCTAGGTAAAATAAATATTTTCCCCCAATCAAGAAATGTGTTTTTTACCGTTTAGGTATAAAAATAAATAAATACTTACCTAAACGGTAAAAGTGTATAGTACGGAACCCTTTTTCGTGCTCGAGTCCGACACCTACTTGGCGGATTTTTCATTTTACCCACGACCTATTAGCGCATCGATAAATAACGAACAGCTTTGTAGTGGTGGCTTATATGCGCCAAGTGACGTCATACTTAATAGGTTTAGGCCCACTTGCGCAGCCCAATAAACCCTTAGCTGCTAACACAGGGTTAAATATATAATTTGTATTGATTTATCTTTATTTAACCTTGTGTTAGCGGCTAATTCTGGGTTTATTGCTTTAACTCTGGGCTGCGCAAGTGGGCCTTATCATAAAAACTGTTCAATAGTTCACCTATTTACCTAGGTAGGTTACTATAACCGTTACATTATATAATGGAGGCCTACATATTTAAGTAACTATAAATAGCAAGCAATAAATGTAACTAATTAAATACGAAAGACTTCAGTTAAGGGTTGCACGTGGTTATCACTAAAGGCGCTATTTAACGTTATATGGTACCTAAGGGAATTAGAAGAATCTAATCAGCTGCTCGACATTAAGGAAAGAAGAAAGTTTTTGTTGTTTTTCAAGCCATGTTTCTTAAGGAACATTGTTAGTTTCACTCCGTTCCTGGATTTCGATAGAGAGTACAAAAATATTTGGTATCTACCAATACAGGAAGGGAGCGCCCGTTGTGCGTCATCCAAATGCATATTTATTAATTATCGAATTATTAGCTCGCATCCGTACGCAATTTTAAGATTTTTCTGCTAATTAGGTATATTTGCTATAAGAGATATAAGAGAGACGCGATCTCTCGTACCGCTAATAATTTTCACATGCTAAATCTATATTTTCATAAGTTCTTACGTAGGTGCTCGATCAGCGTACGGACGACCCTCCAATGGCTACCGGGCTCTAAAAACAGTACCTAAGAATACCTGTGCCAAGTATTGAGAAAACTAAAGATTTTGGCTAGAATGGATCTTTAGCACGCTGGCTAAACACTAATAAGAATTTTCCCTTTCCATATTTTAGTTAATAGTACAAATTATAGGTTGCGATATTTCTTTTACAGGTTTACAATTAAGATTAACTAAATACATACCGCTCTACCTACTGCTCGGCTCCTAAACCGCTTATTAGACTATATTTTATTGTATTATACCTATCTATATTATATTGTCTTAGACGCTGCATCTTTTAATAATTTGTTTTGTCCATATCACATAAGTGGCGACTTGCAAAGTTCAAACGCCGGAATTTAGCAACGAGGAAGTACTCCGTTGTCGCACCTTTACCGCAGGTAGGTATATCGCATATCTTTATATGAACACGAACTGCCACCAATCATGTGAAACACTAAAAGTCAAGGACATACCATCTCTTCATACCAACTCTAACTTGTTCATCTCCATTTGATATTTGAATTTGCATAATGAATGATTCATTTTACAGCTTTGCCAAGACAAACATTGACTGGAAGAACGAGTCCAACAAAAATACATTCTTAAATACGATACCTACTTAGGTACCTCACTTAATTTGGATTCCTCAAAGGTCATAGCATCAGGCCTGCACAGCGGTAAGTACATGACGTCAAATTATCAACTTCATTTCTGTATGCAACAGGTACTTAATCGAATTAACATTATAATTGTGAAAATATTCATAGTACCAATTCGTTACAAGGTATTGACTTATTCACAATTACAACATAAAAACCGGAAGCATAATTGGATAGTCACTTAAAAAAACAGAAACTTTAATTGAAACATGTTTAATGAAAATAGCAAAAGTTCATAAACCTCGATAAATCATTATTCTTCTATTATTTCGTAATAATGATTAAATTTAGCAGTATGACTTGATATCCAATTTAAAAAAATGTCTAACTAATTACAACACGTGCTGACAAAAATACACAATTATATCACAATACACTTACTTGCGAGGACTTATAATTATGAATTGAACTACTATTTACAAGATAGGGTTACAAAGTAAAATGTAACGTAGAGCATTATTGAATAGACTTAGTTTGGCCCAGCAATTACGCACGTATATTAAAAGCACAAGGGAACTATCTGGCGACCCTGCTCTGACGCTACATCGACTTGGAGGCGTGGAGCGGTCGTCGATGTTTAATATTTAAGGTATATTTGCGTATGCGATATTGATTATTGCATCATTGCCAAGCCAAAGTATATATCAACATCATTGTATCCAATAACAGGGTGGATGACTGACTGCATTTTAAATAGTAAAAAAGTGGTGTTTATATAATTTCGGTCGTGACTGACGATTTTTCCCATATACATTTCAAAGAAGCGTCTGGTGCGACACAAGTCTGTTATTAACTAAAGCAATTTACCGCGCTAGTTATTTTACAACAGCTATATTTTGGCGATTGCTTCTGATACGATGCTCTTTATTCAAATTTATTTCCATTATTATTCAAATGCAAATTTAGTCAAAATAAATGAACACATGAGTAGATTTCATTAATTACTAATTCATATTACATTGTTACAATTAATGACGTAGGTTACAACTTATTTTACTTGACGCTTGTTTTAGGATTAGCTATGTATCATGTTATCATGTGCAAAAATACTAAAATAGATAAATATGTCTTACTACTTTTTTTCGTTAAGTTTATGTTAACACTTTTTTTTTATTAACAATTTGTATACATATTTGTAAATATTTCGACGTGAGTGGAATTTTTAGTTACAATTTATTGAGAAACTTTTATTTACGAAACATTACATTATATTTTACCGGAATTTGAATAACGGATAAAGGTACCTATAGGTGCTGTTTTCGTTACTTCCGAATTTTTGCGACCAGGAGTAAAGGAAAACGCAAAACTGTGTGATTTATTGTCTGTGCGTATATCCAGTCCAGTACCAGTACCGTGGTACTGGATATATTTTGTTTTATAACATATGAAATACACAAATTGAATTCCACGAGTTCGGTTGTTAATCCAAACCAGTATCATGTGTGTACTGACTGAACTAATAATCTAGCGAAGTTGGTAAAGCTTAATCAGTTATCGACTAACAAAATTTTCTTCAAAATAAATTCTTTAGATATTTTATAATCAAAGTGGAAACTAAAGATTTGATTGAAGTATAAATGTAGTATATTAATTTCATTTCATAAACAATATCATAGAAGTGCATTTTATAAGCGAATTTTCATTATATTTTGGCAAATTATAATCTCTTACACAATTTTTTTACATTTATTATTTTTCTTTGATCCACATTACAAGTATTTATAATGACAATTATACTACATACATTGATTTTACTTCTAAGTTTCTTATATCAATTGCCAATATCATTTCCTGATTTAAATGAAAACTAAGTTGAAAAACAATATCATTTTGTTACAGTAGTATTTTTATTTTGGTCAAGCTTTGTATCCGGACTTGTAGTTTTTAAATGATTATGACTTAATTTTGATAACAAGTTTTAGTAACAGTTAAGTTTGTTCACAATTTCTTAAACAGTTGAGGTTGAAAATCACTCAGGCAGTCTATTATGATATTAGTATGATATTCTATTATTATGATATTGTCATATTATTTTGAAAGACTTAAGACTGCCTGAGCGATTTTCAACCACAACTGTTGGTTAAACATGTTTAGATATAAATGTGAGCTGTTTATGTTAGTGTTTAATAACTGCAAATTTAATTCAAGAAAATATTATAAAATACAGAATATCACATTACGCTATTAACAACGCATTTATAAACAACTCATTTTATTTTCCACAATGCGTTATTTTTAAGACCAATAGGTATACTACATTAAATCACGATACTGAAGAAAGTATTCAGTAGAATCTTAATGGAAGAATATGTGCGTTTCAACAAGTCCTAATCAATCCATTATTATGCTTTGATTTTATAAAAATAAGGTACTTTTGAAAGAAACACCCGCGGTCTACATACAACCAGACTCACTGACACGGCAATCCCTCCTAGACAACTTATATCTACAGTTTAACACTAGATTTCACAAACGTCATCACTCCAAACCAACTTCTAAAATACTCTATACAAGTATGACAAAACTTTACAGCTCAAGAGATCTCATCCGTTTCTATTTAGCCAGAGAGAGAAAGGTAAAGTATTATCGAAGACTTAGTTACTAAACAATTATAAGCAGGCTAGATGTTTAAAAGCTATTATAACCTGCTACCTATTCAAACACGCAAAACTAAACATTTCATAGAATTTGATGGAATAACTATGGCATTTTAAACGTAGATGATATAAATTATGAAATATGGATTTATCAATAGGTTGAAAAACATAGCGAGTAGATTTTATTTGCTAATTCAAGTAGGTAATATTACCTGTTTCGTTATTGTTGTAAATATTTAGCAATGCGTGTTTTCTATCCTATTCATAGATCACTTACATGGATCCGTTCGATCTCCTGTCTCTCCTCACATCGGTGTCAGTGAACGAGCGTATAGTTCCAGTTCCAGAACTTCTAATTGCTCAAGATTTAATGCCTACATCCCTTATCAATCACAATTTCAAAACAATACCCAATCATTTTCCCTTTCAATAATCTTTCCGTTTTTATATTGCCTCGATAAATATGCCGTTTTGAATATCACAATTTATTGTTTATTATTTAATTTTAATCGTGCTTATTATAGTAATTTAAGCTATACACAAATATAACCGATCCATCAATTACAAATTTGTTTTACACGTATCGTTTATTCCGGTTACATTCGATAAACATTAGAATTTGTGGCAATAAAAAAGGAAAAGCTTGTTGTTGTTTTAAATTTCGAAAGTTAAATTAAAATTATTTATGGACATATTGGAAGCTACCTCCGGTATTCATAAATTTTAAGGCGACGGCAAACCTGATGAAGAGTGGAAATAGTATGAGGATAAACACTGGCCTAGTTTATAGAAAAATTACAAACCGTTTACAACAATAGTTATCTACACATTCTTGATCGCTGCTCAGATACCATTTATTCTTTATTTTATTTATTGCAAACATTTAGTATTAAGACATAGTAAATAATTTGACAACACAGCCAATAGACATGTCAAGTACAGGACAGAGGGCGAAAAATATTTTTAATTTTATTGGCGTAATAACTTTATATTTTACATGTGTTTACCGCAACGTTTTCATTAGGTACTGCTTACCAATTGAGAACAAATTCTATTTTTGGTTAGAGTTGACGCCCTCTGACACTAAAAATCCAACAAAAATATTATTATATTTTGAGTCCTATATTCTATATAACTATTTATTGCGGCAGAATTAAAAGGCACTATGCTAAGGTACTACTATAAGGAGGAGGCTGTTTCGAATAAATCGTATATTGTCCAATATTCATAGCCGCCACACTAGATGCTATTCATTGAGTATATGCGTAGCGCTTAACGCTAACCGATCTTGCAGTATATAAGCGGCTCGGGAGGCGATATCTGACGGCAATTTGAGCAAAAAGTCATGCCTCTCGTGCCGCTGCGTTAAGCGATAGGCCTGTGTAAATAAAAACAGAGTAGGCAGTAAAATCCCATGCACACTGGTCGAGGAACTGTTCGCTATACCCACACCGGGTGCTTGTCAGCGCGGGCACAGAGGCGCCGGTGTTATGGCCGGTGCAGCAGCGGCGTGTCCTCGCCGCTCGCCCACCGCCCTTCTGTGCGCGATCGCTCGCTGCAGTTGTTTGTACAACACGCTGACACGTTTTGACTTTGACTCGCCTGAAAACAGATTGTACGGTTTGCTTATAATTGCAATCGTTTACAGATATGAAGGAATGCCGCTAACCTGCTTGTTTTGTTGGCAAAAATTGGAAATACAACCGCTGTAATAAGATATGACTGACCTGCGAGAGATGCAGGTCGTAGAGATGCAGGGTGCTGACGGACATGTCGCGCGCGTCGTCAGGCGGCGCACGCTGCGGTGGCGGCGGCTCCAGCCCCACGGTGCTGGCACTGACGGCGTTCGCCACACCGGACAGCCCGCTCGTCGCTGGACCTTCCTCCTCATCACTCGTCTCGTCCATATCCTAATTCACACGTATGTTTCTTTATACTTACACTCTTATATTTATAAGCTACTAAGTTTATGAAACCTCTATGTAAATAAAACAAAATCGTGATTACCACATTCATTGCTCTAGAAAAACTGAACAGATCAACGCAGACAAAATCGTAGCTGAGAATTAGTATACATATCCCATTTATACTGCCTACAATGAAATGTTATAAAATTGTACTAACCGGTAACCTAAACTGAGGTTCCCTTTGATGTTGGTAGAACGACAGCACTGCAGGGAGAGGCGTGTTTGTACCGAATATACTTTGTTGAATATAAGATCCCAGCATCGTTTTATTCTGAAAAATGTAATATAAATCGGTTAAATAAACAAATCTTTTATTTTTATATTATCAGTTACACAAATGCTTCCACAAATCCGGCGACGAAACAACCGCATTAGAAAAACGAAACCCAGGTGCCGGTGCTGAACCAGTGAGTGTAAAAACGCCTATTATTAGGATGTGATAGAGGCTAATTGAAACTTACAAGTGGATTATTGGCCGGCAAGGCGTGATGCATGCTCTGCCGCAGCGAGCGCAGGAAGTGTCGCTGGGCGGGCTCCGCGGGCTGCCAGCCCGGGTGCCGACACGAGAACGCCACTAGCGACAGCTCCGTCTTGCCGCCCTCGCCCTGGTTGTACTGCGTGTTGCCTGCAACAACCATTTTACATGACAGTATATTGAACCACCTTTACGGAACTTTTGTTTGTTGTCTCTCTACCAAACACGCTTTATATTCCTTCACTTTCTCATACCTTCTAATTTTTGATTTTAATAGATTCCTGAAGATAATCACAAGATGCTAAATATCTCACCTTTTGCCTTATCACCGAATTTCCCAGCTGTCTGCCAGTCTGGGTGCCCGTGGCGTCGGATATCGAGCTAAGAAAACAATATTACCATTAATACAGCAACTACTCAATACTCAATCATTTATTGCACTCCACAGGTTTTTACAGATCTTATAAATAACTTAAAGTACCAAAACGCAGCCAAGAAAATAATGCGTCATAAACACTACGTGGGCGCAAGCTTTCTAGCTGCAAATTTTTTTACACTTTAACATTGCCAAATGGATTGCAGTTTTATCTTGATATATTTTGGCTCACACTATTTTAAATAAAAACAATAATACTGCTAGACGTTATGTAATAAGAATAAATTATTAATATTTGCGAGTGTTACCTGAGCAAAAGAACAGACATCGCCGATGCCTAGTACGCAAACAGTGAAGTTGCGGTAGAAGTCGACGATATCAAGAGCGCGGTTCCGTAGCGACAGCAACACTAGCGGGCACAGCAGCGGACTCAACAGCTCGTATAAAATGTACACCTGAGGAACAAAACGGTCGGCGGTCGCGAAACTGATTCTTATGAACAAAGTTCCAGCTATTTTGAAATTTAATGCTCGAGCAATACTGTTTTTAAAAGCCTTTATTTTGAGTATCTCTATTTTGACTATTTTATTTTAAAAGACAAAGACAAAATATTTAAAAAAAGTAGTTCGATTCCATCGAAACTATTGTTACTAGGAGGAGAGAAGTACAGCTATTTTAAAGTAAGTTGGTTGAATAAGATCTGCTGTTGGCATTTCTCAAGTAAAACCACAATGAACTCACAGCTCTGAATTGGAATAGTTGTTGGAAATGCGCCGCTACGTCCTTGGTGTGAGCGCGCCCTCTCCACGCAGCCGGCAGATAGTGAACGTGGCCCAACACCTGGAAACAAATTGGGATAAATGTAACCACTTCGCACTAAATAAATGACATGGGCCTATAAAAACAAGCACACCCAAATGTTACAAACTATTTGCTGATACACCTATTCGAATAACTCCCTTGTACCTGTATAAAGAGTTCCTCTCCCCGCGCCGGACCCGTACAGCCGCCACCAAGACGCTCCTCCTCACCAATCAGGGCCCTGAAACACGTGTTCAATTATAAAGTATGTTCCAACTCAATACCCCAACTGTCGGCGAGATGAAACTGATAAATTGAATGAACACTGGAAATTTTGCATGGCATAAGTACTTGTACATTGAAGGAGTATTAAGTTTACCTGGCTCCAGCAAGAACGCATCCGAGTATGGTGATGATAGTCAGCACGTGCTCGACCGTCAACACGTCTTCGTCGTACACCGACAGCACGACCAACACTCCCAGCACACTCGCCGATAAGAACACCACGTTTCTGTAATACATAATCATAATTAATAATTAAAACAAAACCTCACAAAGCAACTCAGCTTTCGCAAAATAATATAATAATTTAATTTATTGCCTTATATCTATTTTATTTTTGTCTTTAATTGTCAACTCAATTTGGTACGCCCGCAAGCTGTAATTTACCTGTTATTAAGCGCACGTAACTTTCCCTGTTTACCAAAAGTAACGCGTTTATTACCTGTTGCTAAACCCATTTTTTTTCTATAAAGCTGTGCAGTAAAATCTAATAAGTGTGCGCTGTAAAATTAAACTATTATATTCAGGAACATAGATTGAGTAAGCAATTCGCTGCGCAAACCTAATGCATTATTATTTATTATTCTCATTACAGCTTCATTTAATACAATTAATACAACAAAATTGTAGAATTGCCATGTAAAGTAAGGCAAAAACAAAATAATTTCATTGTAATATATGCAAAAACTATTCTCATTGCCTACGTAATATCGATTGATGATTAATGTTTAGGAATAATACCTAATCGCAACAGTAGAATGAATCAAATTACAAGTTTGCTGCAACTTATTCTAATTATAAAATAAATAACGAGATCGAACAAGAGCCAATCGCAGTGACCTCGTATGTTACCTTGATTCGGTTTATACCAAGTTTATACTAACATTCGTTTGAATTGTCAATTTATTGACCGCGGACTTTATGAAGGTCAAAAAAATAATCTAAAGATCCAAAAACCCGTTGAAAGTTTCTATTTGTTTATAAACTGTGCGTAAAAATCAAAGTTGTAGGCGCAGAAAAATAGCAACCTTTCTTCGACCACTTTCATGCATGAACTTATTTGCAGTAAGTATAAAGAAATCAGTCTAAGTTGCAAATAAGTCAGAAAGTGGTCAATAATAATACAGGTTTATCTTTACAATGTTTCATGTTTCGTAATGCAAAATAGGGCGCAAGATAAATGATATATTCTTATCTATAAAAAAATAAAACAAACAAGAGTATGACACCCTTAATCTAAAGCGGTTGGACTGATTATCATGATTTGTAAGATTTTTCAGATTGTTTAAAATTTGTTATTGGTTCACAACAAAACTGCTGGATGGATTTTGGTAAAAAAGTAGAATTCATATAATACAATAAAATCGACGTAGGTTAAAGTTAATGCTGATGGATGTTTCTCTCCTCCACGCTAAAACCACTGAACAGACCTTATCAACTATAAAATTATAGCACAACAATCCGCCTAACACAGTAGAAATATTACGTTTTACAAGTTATGACAATAAATTCGAAGTCCCGGGAAAAGTTATAAACAACATAATTAGGGTAAAATTGGTCCATTCTTATATTACTGTATGAATGTACAGAATTTTAAAGCAGTACAAAGTTCGCCTAGTAAGCACATACTCATAAAAGAAGGAACTCACTTAGCAATAACAGTAGATATGGGCGACGAGAAGCTGGCTAGGTACTTGGTGGCAGGTTTGTGCGCGCGGTTCAGTCGGTCCCGCAGCTCGTGCTCCAGCTCGTTGAAGTGGCGCAACGTGACGCGCGCGTACAGCGACCACGTGCGCAGCCCCAGCGAACCCGGCGACCTCTTTATCAACTAACAAACAATCAAACTTGTTAGTGCGTGACTTAGAAATTTACTTTCTCATATCTTGAAACACTTAATAACTAATTCAATTTTCTTTTTCAAATTCTTACTTTAAAAAAATACTCTCCTATATTCAACATTCTAATGTTTAGGAACGCTCGTGCTGTTCGACGAATATATAAAATTACTAGGACGGCAGTATTTCAAAAGATATTGCCACCAGACCCTAATGAACATTTATACTAAACCAGAATACTAATAACACACTGCTTAATTGATACATACCTCAGCATAATTAAAGAAAAAATAAAGTATTTGCCACGCTTGTATAAGCGGCGATAGAAGTAAATTTATGAGGGCCAGCAAGAGTATTTGTCGTTCAAGTTGCCTAGCGAGCATCATTCGTTTGGAGTGATCTTTGTAACATTGACGCAACTGCCAACAATTTTCCCATGGGCTCCAAGGACTAGCTGTAAACAGATTTATAAAATTCAAAGTATGTATGTACAGGAGAAAATAGTGAAATTGACTAGAAGCCCTAGACACTTTTACATTATTTTATATGGAAGTTAAATGTGTAAATAGTCTTGACGCAGATATCTAAGCAGATAACTTAGAAAGTATTTTTTGTTTCACACATTTCTATTTAATTTCTATAATAAAACGAAACCTTCTTACGAATTTATACTTACAGAATAATAAAAACTCCAAATTCCACTTTAAGCCTCTTGATAAATAATGAAAATCCCCAATGCAAGGCACATGTATTTGCAAAGGCAGCAAGTTTTTGTTCACCATGGCAACCATGTAATTGTTAAACCTAGAAACAAATATGCATATTATTATAAAGGACTTTGCAAGAACTCCTTCTTCTTATCTAAAATGTTAAAGTACATGCAGATAAAGGACTGTTGGGGCATACTTCCCAATCTGCACCAGCCGTAATCTTCTTTCTACAAACTTAAATAAATTTCCCATAAATTATCTGGAATGTGTAAGTGTTCGTAGAGAGAGGAGTTTAATAAAAAAATACTAATCCATACCTAAGAATTCTATGATAAATATCTAGTTCGTTGATTTCTTGTTTATGGACGCACATGTGATGTTCAGGTTGTGCCTCTCGCACTCTATCTTGTATTGTGGACCAATTTACCCAAGCTAAATCACTCTGCAAGTAAAACATTATGGAAACTTCAATGCATGGTTATCTTTAACAGAAAGGACAAGAAAATTAATGGAAACAAATGAAGAAAGAGTAAAACCACCAGTGAGCTTCTTATCTAGGTTGTAGAGACATAATTATAATGTGTGATACTTTGCTTGGTGAAAAAAAAATATATATTAATGCAGGAAATCAAAATAGCAACCAGCAACTACTTACCTCCTTAATTTTTAACGCATTATTATAAAATAACTTTGTGTCATATGCATAATACAAATGGTATATTGATAAAATCAATCTCATCACCCAAATGAGTGCACATAATGTAATGAGGCACCACCTAAAAAAAATATATGCTTTAGAAACATTACTTACTTTAACCAACCACATACTTAATTCAGAATATATTTGAAAAAGTTCATCTTTTATTTTATCCAAATAGGTTTAAAATGTTATTATTGTAAGATACTAGGACAGCTTACCATTTCCAGGTCACATTGTCAACACACTGCGATGAAGAGTATATTACATCATTGAGTGTTAGCTTTTGGCTTCTGTCTGCACCTGGATCTTCCCTGAATAGCTTAGGATAATTTACACAATATACTAAAAATGTGGAAAACCAAACTATGAATATAAACTGCAGCAGGTAGAATAAATCTGACATAATCATTGGATAAAAGCCTCCACGCACATAGTATCTGTACATTCTTGTAAAAAATGAATCCAAGTCTTCAATGTGTGTCCATCCCCCTGAAAAAGAACATTCATCACAAGTTTACATATAATCTACCTGTGTAAGGACTAGGAATATCCTTATTTTATTTTATTTAGTTAAATCTTCAATTGAACAGTAAGAAACTTAATATTTTATTTACAGTGTAGAAAAATAACACATGTTAGTAAACGGTCAAAAGATTGATAAAGAGGTACATGTGGTATTTATTTATAGTCTAACAAAAAAAAAATACAACACAAAGAACAGCTGGTTTACCCTTTGTTTGTGGCACTTTATGAATGATGACATTGGTGGAATCCTCGTGCTCGTGATCCAGGGTGATCATGGTAGGAGTAGCATTAGTTTCCTCAGCCAAACTCGCCAGCGGAGGGGTCGATTCATTGTCCAGTGCCATATACGTAGTTGTAATATCACGTCTAAAGTGTGCCATTATCAAATCCAGAAGCGTTTTATGTTTACTTCCTATTATACTGTTTTTACGAAAGCTATTAACTAACGACGCATTTACAATTTCTGTCTTTAAAGGAAAATCTAGCTTCTAAACAAAACAAAAATCGCAGATCCATACAAAGAGTGTTATTGTTACTATTGTTGACTATGATTTCTATAAAGCGAAACTTAACTAAAGTCCGTTCAAGGATACAACGAATTTTGTACAAAAATTCCACACAACTTAATAAATATAGATTCAACAACACTGTACACAAAAATGAAAATGACGAAAATAAACCTACGACCTACGACGACTCTACACGGAATATGACAATTTAATTTTATTTACCTTTTTTTACTAACTCTGGCGTAAAGGCATTTGAGCCCTTCGTAAAATAAATATATTTTTATAGAGCGTATTATGCCACAGATATAAAAAAAAATGATCTAGTGCTATCTTTATTTGATATCTATTTATTAATTGAAATCTTTGTCATGTACATTTTTAGAATTAGTCATGGAAATTGGAAAATTGGAAATCAACAAAATAAAAAACCACGACTTAAAAGTTTGATGAACTTGTGATGAACACAATCCATACTAGATGGCGCTATTTGTCCCTTAATATCTTTTAATAAGTAGGCACCACAGAAAGGTAGGTAGGTTTCTTCTATCTATAGAATAGGTACCTGTGTACAATAAAATAAAATTTAAAAACCCCCTGCTCAAAACGATTATACACAAGGCACGGTGAAAGGTTACAAATAAAATAAGTATTTAGTATGTTAATTTCGATGTTTTTAAAACAGACATAGGGGTCAAACTTGTAACACTCCTCTTTGAGCGTTATAAACACTGTTGGATGCTGTGCTGACCTGCCGAGTCGCGCGCTTTTTTAAAATGTAGGTACCTACTTTTATAAGAGATCAGGGATTTTAATGTGTCTGGTCACTTTCATTAAAGTCACGGTATAAGAGACATAATAATTATCCATCCATGTCATATTTTATACAGGTGGGGGAGATTCACGTGAGTTCAGCACCTCTTTGATAGAAAACAAATTAATAACAAATCTAACATGGGGTTGCCTTAAAAGTAGAATTTTAGCAGTTCCATGAGTAAAAGACTGCATTTATTTTTGCTAAGATAACCGACATAATTCACCTACCTACTTATCGAATCATCATAATCAGCCCTTTTAATGTCCCCACTACAGAGGCACGTTGGGCCAGCGTGGTGGATTACGTACGGCCTAATCAATCACTCACTTTTCTAATACTCGTACCTACTCGTACGTTGGTAAGTATTATAATTCTAAGCAATATAAGCAAGCCTTTAATGCCGATAAAATGGCAGATTGCTACATTATCTAAAGGGCACGTTAATCTTTTTTTTTATAATTAGAAAAGCCTGTGATTATGAATTAAAAAAAAGAGAAAGAAGTACGAAAATAATATGGGGTGCTTTCAGTACATCTATGCTCGTATTTCTAGATTTTCAATTTACCTAATCTTAAAGAAAACCTTACATACAGTTTATTTCCTTATACAGTATGTATAAAAGCCGACCGAGGTCTGAACTTTAACTTTACTGTAGGTAATAAGTACCTATATACGTCTAAAAGTGGTCATGGAAATACTTTTTCAGTAGGTATCTGTATGGGTGAATAACGAAGGCTCTCGAAATCAATTGTTTGAATGTATATACGTAGTTTAGGCAGTTATCTACACGTTTCATTTAAATTCATTTTCGAACGTAAATTCCAAGTCCTAAACCTAAATACACAACACCATGTATCCGAAATAAAACCAACAAAGAAATAAAATAAAATGTGTAAGCAATAAAACTTATACAACAGGTGTATGACAATGTTGGATATGTGAAGTGGTATAAGTAACATATAAAATAATAAAATAACAAAACAGAAACAATGTTTTTCCGTAAAAGTGATTACCTTTTTTTGCTTGCTTGTTTCTCACAATGCCAGTATGTATCTTATTCATTTATAAATACTTACTTACTGCGATTAATTTATGCCTCAAGCAGCATTGACTTCTTCATTACGTGTAGGTGTATGTGCTTATTATTAATAAAAGATTTGCTTTATTGACTCAGCGTAAGTTTAGCACAAGATGAAAAATCTGGAGAGGTCCCTAAATTTAAACCAAGGTACGATGATGAGAAAAAAAATGAATTTATACGTCACGTTGTCGAAGAAGGGGTAAAGCCGTAAGTAAAATATTTAATAGATCTTTCCATTTTGTCCGTCATTTACTCATCTAATTAAATACATTATTAGATATGTAAATGTCTACCCTAAAACAACAACAAATGCTTGTCCAACAAAACCAAGCCTTGAAACCAAATTGCAACTCAGTTGTCCTAACGTAAAAAAAAAATTATATCCATCTGATACCCAGCCGCTTATAAATTAATTTATTCAATAGGTAGGTTACTTAAGAGACCATCTGTCTTCTTTTTTTATTAGCCTGTTTCGTCCCACTGCTGGGCAAATGCCTCTCCGCAAATTCCTGTCAGTGGTTGCTTCCAATCAATCTTCCCTAAATGCACGTAGGTCGTCACGCCATCGATCGTTCCTTGGGCCTACCTCGGCGACGTTGGCCATCGTCTGGCATCCATTCTGTGGCTATCTGTCTTTAGTCGTTATATTTAAAACGTTAAAGATTTTTGATATTAAGTACAATAATAAGGTAAATAAGTATAACATGATAGGTTAAATTGAAGCTTTGTGAAGAATTGATAATTTATGATCGGCCAGTCAGGCAGTAAGTGACAAAATTAAGATATTTTGGTCAAAATAATTTGGACTCGTTATAAGTATAAGTGTTATAACTCCAACAACTGGTTTAAATTGAATGAAATTTTAAAATACCGTCTTTATAGTAATCCTGCTTGGTCACTGAAAACTGGGATTCTAAAATCTGCAATGAAATTAAAGGGGATCTAAAATGGCCTGAATCAACGAAATTAAAGGGGATCTAAAATGGTACGGCCGTGCTGCTTTGCTTTGCTCGGCTTGGCAGAGGCAATGCCGTGCCTCCAGTGTTAAATGTTTTTTTTTTCTTTTATTACAGTCCAATATTTGGTTCGCACAGCTATGACCCCATAAGACAAGTATTTGATCCGCCTAAAAAAGGAAAACATGCATATGGCGGAGGTGACGGTGGCGGAGGTGACGGTGCCGGCGGCCATGGTGGGGCCGGTGGCGGCGGAGGCAGCGGAGACGGCGGTGGCGATGACGACTCGCATAGAACCACGAAATCCGGCGATGACGACGGCTCAACAAAGGAGAGAAAAAAATTCGCAAGTGCTGAAAATGATGGAACCCCCAAAGGATTGCAGGCAGCTGGTGCTAGTGCCACAACTAGGGAGGATCAAACGCCAGCTTGGTGGTCCAAACTCAAGCGAGCAGGTCCGAAGTCTGGAGGGGATATTGCAACGGACGCGTCCGACGCGCCGGCGCCAGAGCCAGAGGCGAAGGAAACTCCAGAAAGTATATTGAAATAAATGTTGTATTTGTAGACAAAATATCACAATTTATTGCTCTAGTAACATAGGTACTGGTAACATTGCATTTTATTATCAATACCATCCTTAATATTTTCTATCATAATTATTTATCTACATATAAGTATGCTACCCAATTCAAATGTCATTAGCCAATTTAACATGATCAATAGTATTTAATATTGGATTGGAGAGATTGAAAAATCAAGGCATGACTTAGAATTCCAGTGTTCTAATTAAATACTTAAAACTAATCAAACAATCACATGATCTTTTTTCGTTGTAAGTGATTTTTTCTGTTCAGTCAATTAAACAATAAAATAACACATCTGTCATCAGCTAGGTACTTATTTTATAAAATGAATTTGTTAATATTACTTTCCAGCCATGATTTATGTACAGTATTTATACTTAATATGCTCATATTTAAATATTAAGAATTACCTCTTCCCATAGACATAAAATATTAAATAGAAACATACCTACACAATGCCTTACTCGCCACACTAAAGAAAGGACTAAACACTTTTGCTTATTTAGACTTATTTTATCTAAAACTAACCTATACTTTTACTTATTACATGAGCAATACCAAATATCACTGACAAAAATGCTATCAATAATATTGCTCGAAAGTACCTGTAAATTGATGGCACACATTAGAATATGTTGTTGAAGTGGAAAGTAAGTTGATCACATCAAATGATAAATACTACTTACCATGTGAATTTAGACCTTCTAAGTAACTTTATAATGCTCTCAGTTTGGCTTCTAGTGCTGTCTAAATGCCCAGAGTTATCTATGACAAAATGAGAATTGGCTACTTTCTGCTCCAGTGGCATTTGGCAATTGATTCTCTTCTTGGCAACTATTTCTGAGAAATCATTACGTTTGCACAGCCTTTCTAACTGCTGGTGGTCTTCACTGCAAAGGAAATTTAAAATCATGTCAGAACTTGGTCACATCATTCCACCAGACTTTGGGAAACTGCTCCATCTACTAGTCTGACTGACTTATAGTTACAAAAGGGACCATTTACCACACTAAGAAGATGCAATTTCTTAATGCACGCTTACCAAATTACAGTAATTATTTTATGCATAAATGTCATCATTTTCCGTGTTTCAAACAGTAAAGGAACTTCCATGACTATGTATTTATGACCAGAAAAGAAATATGACATAGCCATTTTCATCATTGCACTTTGTATTCGAGGGTGCGTTATTGCATTAAGCTTTTTTCTCTTTTCAATATCATCAAATACAATTTCTCCAAGTGTAGCTCGGTTTATTCTGCCATCAGGTAGGAGGACTCCTTCACCAAAATATTCTCGTAACTCCTTCCATGCTTTGGTTCCAGGTTCTAATACTATAATAAAATATTAAATAAAACGTTAAATTTGTGAATTGTGAGTAATAAATAATATATATCTGTATTGTGTTCAATTCAAAGGGCAATCGGTCAGAGTCATGTTAGATGTCATATTTACTTTATATTTAGGTAGGTATTAAATACACACAACAAATGTTATAAATTCAAGATAAACAAGTAAGTACCTACCTTTGCGAGCAACTTCATCAGCATCTATTACAGCTATACCGTTTTCACGAAATATCGACAACACTGTACTTTTCCCTGTCGCCAGTCCACCAGTCAAACCCACGATGAACATGTTTCAACTATAGAAAATATACTAAAAGCCTTGAAAACTAATTAGGTACCCTAAATAAGCAACAATTACGCGAATTAAAACTTTACGATTTTGTTAGGTTTTCGGAAAAAAAATTAAAATAGGTACGATGACTGTTATTATGTTCTTTTTCAATTTGTTATGGTGACTTAAATGAAGAAAAATTAAATCTGTCTACATCGAGAAACGTAGAGAAAGCAAGCAAATACTTGGTTGGTGTACAGACAGACGACTCTCAGAGAGCGAAACTCGGAGGAGCGAACATTGATTTGTTTGTCAAATTCTGACAATGACAGTTGTGGCAATAGTCTTTAGTCTATAGCTGGGCATAATCATATTCTTTTGTTTTTTAATACTGCGCTTTTAGCCTTCAATCATGATATTTTGCAGTGGTGACTTAAATAAATTATAGGTACCTCCCCTACCTCCCTATACTGACCACAGTCCACAGTATAGGGAGGTACGGGAGGTTAAAGTAGTAGGTAACCAAATAGGTATTATATTGAACATAGGTATTGATTGTATCTACTAAATTGTACTGTCTGTCTGCCTGTCTGTCCGTCCGTCACAGGCTGTATCTCGTGAGTTAGTTAGTACTCGTGAGTATCAGGTAGAGCGTTCATATTTTCACAAATGATGAATTACCGTTTCCGCTATAACAACAAATAAGTACTAAAAATAAAATAAATTAAGGAGGGCTCCCATACAACAAACGTGATTTTTTGCCTTTTTTGCGTAGGTACCTACTCATTTGCAGCTCTACTGTTAACTTAATGAATGGTAAGGAAGCCTTTGCGCGCAAGACCGACCTGCGCTTGGCCGGATTATTTAATAGATGTATAATAATAAGCGAGGGTGATATCTACCTAAGTTAGTAAGTACATGATAATAAATTAAATGTAGACTGTAGGTACCTGTATTAAACTTAATGTGCCTTTCTGCAACTGGCATATCTTTACATAATGTAATCTAAGCACCAAAATGTGCCGATACTGACGATTTCTATTGGGAAATCTAGGTACCTACCTCATCTACAATGTAGGTAGGTAGGAAGGTCCCTCCCTACTTATGAGATGGTTTTAATTATGTCACATGCGACTAAGTATTTAGGCTAGTAAAGAAAGCATTTATAAAGCTCTAAGATAATAATTTCAGGATACTCGTTGGAGTTGGTGATAATGTTATAATACCTACTTACGAGCACATCTATAGGTACCTACTTCATAACCGGCTAGTTTTTTTCGTAACTCTACGGGACCAGCTCTTCACTTACAGTAGCACTTACCTACTTACAACGATTTAGCAACTAACTAAGTAGGTACGAGTACCTATGTCATATTATTATTCGCCTTACTTTACCTGACGAAACTTGTAGATAAGTACCTAACATAAATTATGTAGGCAGGTAAGTACTATTTATCCTCCTGAGACTTTCCGTAATATATATATGACATCTAGACAATTTCTTTAATTTTTTTACTGTTTAACGAATATTAAGGGTCTTCCGCCATTACAAGACTTGCCATTGGTTGAATTACTGTCATAATATATTTTTTTTTTCTAATTGGAAGTGAAGGATGTCGTCGCGGTCGAATGAACGCGGTAAGTTTTTTTAGAATTTTTGTAAATTAACGAATATCGTAACTTGCATTGGTGTTTTTTTTTTTGTGTATTAATATGCAATAATTAAGATTAAACATTTTTATTTGTCAATATTTGAGTGATTATGGAAAAATAACCTGCTATATATTTATGTAATACAGGTATGACATGCGTTCTCAATAACTACTGTGAAATAGTAAATCCCCGGGTAATACCTATATGACATATTATATTTTAGTAGTAAACAATGTTTCTGAAGAATTATTTTTTCAGTTTTACGCAAGCACGATAAAGAAGAATTATAACGCGAGCACGAGATAGAAGAAGTACATTTGTGCAGTACAAAATAACACAAGTGTTTTTTACATTTTCACCAAAAAGATGAAGACTAAACAATAGATTTAACTGATTTATATAAGTGATACTCAAGATTTATTAACTAAATCTATAAACTGCAGTTTATCGCCTGTCTGCGATTAATAAAGTACCTAAAAATAATTAAAATTTAAGAAATAGAGTCCATCTTTAGTTTGGAGAAAAAATAACATTTTGTGAGTTTAAGTACTAAAATTATGAATAAAAATATAATTTTCCACAATATAAATGTTCTTTATTATTTTAAAACACTAAATCAAATATAATTAGCCTCAGAAACAAATAAATGCAAGTATTTTTTACATATTAATTCTACATTAATAGTTATCATTGAGAACTCTTGTCGTAAATATATGACATTGCGAAAATCTATATTTTCCATTGAAATTTTCTTTTTTCACCAGTTTTGATTATGGAATGGTATTTTAAGTTATTATGACAAATTTTATCAAAATCGAAGCAAAAAAATCTCTGGGTCTCAGGAGGTTAAATAGAAAGAAATAAAATTAATTATCTATCTAATTCAAAAAAGAGAGAGGGAGAGCGGTCGCTTTCCTCTGAAACAGGATTACAGAGGAAAGCGTACAGGGAGGGCGGAGAGTTATCCAGTGGGCGGAGCCGCCCGCCTCTACGTGACTATGCCCTCTGTAGCAAGCAACCCTCACTTTTCATTACTTTATTCACTCTCGTCGGTGCGGTTCAACCCTGTTCGATAAAACAATGAGAAATTATCAAAAATAGTTAAATAAAATACGTCGATTGAAAAAATAATTACGCGACGTTAAACAAAATGAATGGTGCAAACGGACACCGGTGTCCGCTGGTGGACAGTTCCGGATCTGTGTCTCATTCAATGGGGAGTTCTCCAGGATCCGGTAACAGTTCAGATGTGTTTCTCTACGACGACTCATCTATGTCTGATGGAAGCCTGTATGCAAGCGATCAAGAAAATCATTCAACACCGACTAGAAAGAGGTACCTATATCTACTTATTAAATAATTACTTACTTACTTACCTACAACGCCTGTTCATAGATAATTTAGCGATAGATATATTTATGTTCAATTTAAGTAGATAGGCACCCTGGTTAATTTAGCTTTTAATTTTATTTTTGGGTAATTTGGTAAATACCTACTCAGGTATTTATGTAGCTACGTACTTATGTACTTACGTTGCAAAAATGTAAGTACGATTGATTGACAGATACTACCTCATACCAGCTGATTATGACGATAGCGAATTTCTTTTCTAAGAAATGGGTACCTTCGCTCAGTGTGCAGCCACAGCAACCACCACCGGCGCAAAGTATCTTCGTTAATTCATACTTATATAAACTTACCTTTTCGTTAATTAATTATCCTATCTACTAAGCTCAGCGAATGATATCTGAAAAATAAATAACCTTCATTCCAAGGTACTTGCGAATCTAGGAAAGTTTTCAAAAATTGCATGGGGCTAAAGGACTAAAAATCACCTTCTCTCAGCCCAATGATTTTCATAGAATAGTAAGGGGTCAGTAAGAACTATCAACTGAGCTAAAAAGGTGGTCATGTTCCTTCTTGTCTATCAATGCTGCGTAGTCGTTACACTATAATTGTCATTCGTAAAACGTTAATTTGATACAAAATTTAATTTTGCGTTATTAGATCAGATTGCCGGCGCCTGCATAAGCGAAGAACACGTTGCCCACAGCAGCAGATTCAGCAGCGACAAGCGGCTAACTTGCGCGAGCGCCGACGAATGCAGTCCATTAATGACGCCTTCGAAGGCTTGCGAGCACACATACCAACCTTACCTTATGAAAAACGACTGTCCAAAGTTGATACTCTGAAGTTGGCCATCGGATACATCAGCTTTCTTGGAGAATTGGTGAGTTGACTTAAGCTTTTCTTCTTTTAAAATAGGTACCTACTTAGTACTATTTACTTAAGTATCACCTTTCCGGATTTTTGGACTTGAAACTGGTATTCAACCACATTATCTACTTATTTGGTGAATCTAATTAGTTATGGTACCTACCTATATACATGGTTATACATGGTTATGGTTATACCTACCTATTTAATGATTCATTTAATATCCAGGTACGAGCTGACCGAGGTGGTACAGAGACTATGTTTTCTGGTATAGGAAACACCCAAAATAAAGAAGAGCACAGGAAAATTATCATCAGGGGTAAGTACTTCTACACCTAAATAGTTAAATAAGTGCAATCATAAAAAATGTGCGTCCTTGGGAACTCGATGGCATATAGGTAGGTATGTCTTGACTATTTAGAAAAAATGTATTTTTATCAGAATTTTGTCGCCTCATCGTGTACCCTCTGATACGTCGGTGTCAGGCTACGACCCCTGCTCTGCAATTTGTTTGTGCACCTTGCGATGATCGATACCCCACCGCCATTAAGCGCTACCTCAATTTGTGACTCAATTAATAGAAATTGTATGCAATACTTAGTGTTAAACTGAACTCATATCAGAGAACGTATTGATATAAAGTACAAATTAAAGTGTTGTCTCTATCTCTATTGTACTTTTGGTCCTTGTAATGTTTTGCCCATTATTATCTAGCTAGATAGAGGTAATTTAACGCATGAGTCACCAATATATAAATACCAAAAAACCTACGCAATTTACCTACCTACATAAGCGCCGCCGTTTATATGAAAAATATCTTTAGTTATCCAGTCTTGAAAATAGTATATTATAATCTTAACTGTCAGTTTTAAATGATATAGCTATCTATTTATCTAATAATTACAATTTTAAAACCAATACCTACCTACTCAATGTTCAGAGACTCAATGTTTAGAAATAGGTATAATTTTAACTACTTAGTTACGCCATTTTCATGTGTTTATTAGGTACCTACCTACCTACATACGTAGGTAGCGCTTATATTTATGTTGGTAGGTAACTACCTACTACCTGCATAGTTTTTCTTTAAATAAGTACCTACGTCATCTCTAGTTTAGTTAGGTACTTTGTCTACGAGAATGAGAAATTATTTTCCGTGGTGCAAAATCATAAGTAAATTAAATTAAATTGTTATCGTTATCTGCGTGCAGCGGTCCAGGTGGCATGGATGACCCCGGTATTCTCACGGTCACGTAGGTACCTCGTGTCCCATGATGATCACGCCGCAACACCGTTAGCACACCCTCATCCTCTCGTGGGATATTTTAACCAAGTTATTATTTTTAATTGAATGCTGACACGTAAATTGTACATCATCGGAATGGTACCTACTATTTTAATAGGTATTTTCTTTTCAAAACATCTGTAAAAAACCTGTGTTGTGCAAAAAAAGACTTGAACTATTGTTGTAAGTTTATACCTATTGTTCGTTGCTGATTGGGACTACCCACCCCAAATATATGTACATACTTATCGGTACCTAATCTACTTATGTATAAAACTCATATGTAGGTACTTAGCTTAATAGGTGTTTAAAGTTTATTTAGTAACCTACCGGACACCAGTGAACAATCAGAATTAGGATAGGAAACTGTGCTTTTACCGAGAACTGCATATTTGTAGTTCGCAACATTTTCTCTTTGATTTAAAATAATAAGTTCTCAATTATCTATCTATAGCACTTCACATTGTATAGTGATGCTAATGGCGACATTAGAGTAAACAAGGGTCATAGGGTGCATACTAGGGGCGTATTTGCGAATCATGCCATAGCAAATTGAATTTCAAGGGAGGGTTCATAAATAAATAAGTAGGTACCCAAGTATAGCATCTACCCAAAGACATTCATCTACCTACAATTTTCAAGAGGTTCCAACACTATTCGTAGACTAGGTGGTTAGGTTTCATAACGGATTGTATCAGACTACAATAGGTGTATCTAGGCAGAGTAGTTTTAAAGTGAGCCGCAGTAAATATTTATTTATGCTGCCAATTTAAGATTTCTTCCTTCTTTTTAACCTTTTAGACATCGGGAGGCACAATAAAATATACTTATAGTAGGTGACTATGAAATAATCAACTAGTGCTCTTCATTAAAAATCAATAACGATAAACCAACAAAGATAAAAAACAAGTGTGCAAGTGCAAGTGTTTACAAGTGGGTGCTAACTGTGGGTGCTAGGCTAGCCGCCCGGCGCCCTTCATAATCTTTTTTTGAATTAATAGAGTAGGTACACCTTATCGAAATGTAATGTCGGATTTACTTAGAGATTAGTGTGCACGTGCAGGCATATAGCGGACCCAGTTTTTCTGATATCACAACTAAGATCGATTTTGTTTTAGAATTACCTACCTAAGTAGGTATTCTATTCCTAAATATTACTTATATTTAGGTACGTAACGAGAACTTGGTACCACTTTATAAGTAAAAATCATTTAGTCACAAAATTGGACACAAACTAAGTATATCTACTATACAACTAAAGGTAGGTACCTATAATTGTAAAGTGCTACAAATCATACCTACCTACTTAAATGTTTAGAAGATTGGCACTGGCCAAAAACATAATCTAGTGCACTGTCACCCTGCCCTGGCTAAACAGTCATTTGATTTGCATTTGATTCATTTGATTTTTTTGACTACTTACACTTCAATTCAATAAATTTTCATGTTAAGTATACGGATTTAATAAATATTTTTGAATTTTATATACCATATCGTTATCGAGTGAATATATAATTTTAAATTTTATAAATTGCTAATAATGCCGATTAAAATATTAATAGCTCGCCAGATATTTGACGCAACTGGCGTCCCAACAATCGAAGTAGATATGGTAACTGAATTAGGTTTGTTCCGTGTTGGAGTTCCTTCTTTAGATAACAAGAAAGTTGGAGAGTCCACTGAGCTCCGAGACAATAATCCTGCGGAGTATCACGGGATGGGAGTTTTGAATGCCGTAAAAAATATCAATACGATAATCGCACCTGAGCTCATCAAACAAAACCTCGAAGTTACAATGCAAAAGGAAATAGATCAATTCATGATCTCTCTCGATGGAACTGATACTAAATACAGGCTAGGGTCAAATGCGATTATGGCCGTTTCAATGGTTATCGCTAAAGCTGGAGCAGCTAAGAAAGGAGTGCCCCTTTACAGACATGTTTCAGACATGGGTGGTGTGACCTCCGTGATACTACCGGTCCCACATATCACCATCTTAACTGGTGGAATTCTTTCCGGGAATGGTCTCGCGTTTCAGGAGTATTGTGTTATGCCTACCGGCGCGTCGTCCTTTGCGGAGGCACTACGTATGGGCACTGAAATATACACCCATGTGAAAAAGATTGTTAGAAACAAATATGGTGTGGATGCAACTTACGTATGTGACAACGGTGGGTTTTCAGTACCTCTTCAAAGTCATAGAGATGCCCTATTGTTCTTAACTGACGTTATTAAACAATGCGGGTACTTTGGAAAGGTGGAAATAGCTATTAATGCATGCGCGTCTGATATGTACAAAGATGGTGCATACGACATGGAGTTCAAAAATCCTAACTCTAATCCGCAAGAATACATGTCGTCCGATAAGCTCGCTGAAGTGTACTTGGATAACATGAAAGAATTCCCAGTCATATCTATACAAGATGGTTTCGAATTCGATGATTGGGGTGCATGGTCGTCTTTGACTCCACGTACAGCGAACCAAATTTTTGGAAGCGATCTTACTCAAACTAATCTTAGACGCATCGGTTTAGCTGTTGACAAAAAAGCTGGTAATACATTAGGTCTTTGCCTCAATCAAGCCGGGACGGTAACAGAAATAATCGAATGTTACAAATTGATGAAGGCGAACGGATTTGGTTGTTGCGTTTGCGATCGCTGGGGTGACACTGACGATTTGTTCCTTGCCGATTTGGTTGTGGGACTATCCGCTGGTCAGGTTAAATGTGGAGCACCTGCTCGTAGTGAGCGTATGGGCAAATATAACCAAATTCTCAGAATTGAAGAAGAGTTGGGCGCTCTGGCTAAATATGCTGGGAAAAACTTCCGAGGTCAAATGTAACTTCTTGCATCAATTATTTAATGTCCACCACTAACTGAAAAATAAACAATTACAATCTATGTTCCCGGTTTTATTAGTTAGCTTGCTAGCCATACTTTTAAGTACCTAGGTACTTAGATAGGTATAAAAATCTACTTACCTCTTAATAAATATTAAATTGGAATCGTGACAGGGACACGCGGACAAATTACAGGTCGCATTGCCGGATATATGCTCATTATGTCATTATGCGTATTATGGCAGGCAAGGCCTAAAATGTAGATATTAATGCATTGATACCCTGAAACTGACATTTTTCTCTTTTTGTAAGAGTAGGGTAGATACCTAAAGTTCCTAGTAGGTACTTCTTACTACCCAACTAGAAAAATACCTAATCTAAGTTTAGTTTGAGTTCAATTTTCTATCTTCATTAGGTACGGGAACAGATACACTTTCCTTCCATATTATATAACTCTTTGTTGTATGGGCCTCTTCCCTGACGCGGACGCAGACGAAATTCAAAAAAGTAAATAGCTGTTATGGTAACCATGTGGTAACTGAAGGCCAACCAAGGCCAACTGAAGGCTAACTGGGATAATCTTAAAAAGTTAAGTAGGTAATCTTTAAAAAAAACTCAGCTGGACAAATAGCCAAGCTCTTTACCTTCTCGTGTGTAGGAGTGTGTAGGTACAATAACAGTCTACAGCAAAAAAAAATACCTTTTTTTACTTTGGTACTTATTTAATTGATTGCTCACTCGGGCAAAGAATGCCATTAATGCTGTAAAATTTATTTTAGGTATAAATAATAATATTAAGTAGGTAGGTGATTACTCGTACTTTAGGTGTTAAAATGAAAAAACATTTATTTTAGGTCAATGCAACTAGATCAACCCTATCATTTTCCATAGCCCGCGCTAAGGTAGAGTTCGTAATAGCGTGCACGTGCATTCCCCTCTAAAACTCACCCCCGACATAAAAGAATAACACCCCGCCATTTATACCACATTTGCGAGTAGTTTAGTTAGTGGCCCCAGGGGTCCTTCACCAAAATATAATTGTACACAAATAAACTTATGTTTACGCACACTTAAGGCCGTTTAAGTGCGATTGTGCGAAAATAATTAAATTACTTGTTTATAGGTTTATCTAATAATGTTAGAAATATTATAAAATAGTATTATTTTACTATTACATACCATAAATTAATATTTTAAACCTAGGAATAGGTAAGTACCTACCTATTAAATAGATACCTACCGACACAGTTAACAGTGACCGACACGGTGAGGTTAGTAAAGGTTCAATATTTTATTGTAAGATGTAGGTATTTACTTAAGTAGGTACCTTACCTACTTAGCTAGCTCCGTAGCACAAAGGTACCTCCTCCCTATAAAAAGAAAAATTATGATTCTCTATGTATCGCATGTATGTAGGTATCTTCCATAAAAAGTAGAACCTTAATTTAGTTAGTCTCGGTCTTGATAGTATGTATTTTCTTTGTTTCAGGTAATAA
The DNA here is from genome assembly GCA_947563765.1 of Anarsia innoxiella. Classification (NCBI taxonomy): domain Eukaryota; kingdom Metazoa; phylum Arthropoda; class Insecta; order Lepidoptera; family Gelechiidae; genus Anarsia; species Anarsia innoxiella. The sequence goes on from OX387390.1 coordinate 9,480,700, forward strand.
TTTCCAAGCTCATTCTTTATCGTGGTCCAGACGCGGAGAAAGACCACCCGGCAGCACCTTACATGCCAAAATTTGGGTGCCTGAAGATCCACGAATATTCACCAGTACAAACAATGTCATAGAAAAAGAAGGCTTAAGATAAAGTATTACTTTAGAGTATTATCTATAAGAATTTCCAATCTCAATCTACCTACTGTTGCAAGATTGCGCCTCAATCAAATGTCTTAAGGTGTAATTTCTTTCAGAGCTGATACCTAACCGTAATTATAAAAAAGGCGAAGAGAAGACCTTATTGGCTATAAAATTACGAGTTTTAAATCTCACCTCTGAAAATTTTAATTGAAACTGTGAAGAAATACCTTAATTTTGTGTAGGTAGGTACGTACTTAATGAAATTAATTTGTCATTATTATTAGTTAATTTCCTCTACACCAGTACCTATTTGCCTACTTAGCTAGTCATCTTACTTATAAGATACTAATACCTAGATAATAAGTAAATGTTTATGTAAAACTAATTAATGACAGGATCTTATCTACACGACGTTCTTCACTAAAAATTAATTTAATATAATTAGGTAGGTATCTATAAGTATTATTAATTTATAAATATTATGTACAGAGAGATTTTTAAATCAGTTTACCAAACGAGATACCTGTACCTACCTGCTCGTGTCTGACAGAAGAGAATACCTTACATGTGGTAATTGCTGCATGGGATGAAGTAGTTGAGGATTCATGAGCAGGTATAATCGGGGATTTTAATTTGCCGACTGATTTTAAACTCACGCTGTAGATGTCTTCCTCACTTTGTAAATAGGTACTAACTTATGTGTAGGTATCTGTATCGTCCCGTAAGATAAACGAAAATATCCAATTAAAGAACAGTATATTCTCATCTTATTCATTGCGCAATTATTTTCATTACCCACTTGTTATTTCCTTTATTCTGACTCTTTTCCAGAGCAATCTAAAAATTGCAGAAAACTATAGTTTTATGTTTTATAGACGAATTTATAACCAACCTAATTTTTCTAAGTCCTTTGAAAAACATTTTGTTTTCATGACTGCATTAAACAGATGACTGAATTCCCATGAGGGGTTATCATGCGAGTTAAAATACCTTCAAAACGCCGCCGCCGCGGTCTAATCCTAATTTAGGTAGGGTAGACTGATACCTAGTATTAACTGTAGGTAGGTATTATGCATAGTAATCAATCATAGGAACTTTGGGCCGTCGAAATCCAACATGGGAGTAATTTAATGAAATAAATAAATAAGTACTCATTTACTTAACAGTCAACAAATGAGTGTGTTATTGTATGAACGCAGTCGAGCCTTGACTACGTACGTAGCCATGAAACAAAATGATTTTCACTGGCTAGTGGGTAAAAACTAAAAAGCTTTTTAATAGGTACCTATAGTTGTAAGTAGGTATGTACGTATTTTAGTCGATTGCTGAAAAATGAGTGAAGAATCTTTGGATGGACACCGATCAATACAACAGAGTGAAGCGGATTGGATACGACTGTCAGTTCTCACGCCCACCCTCTACCAACCCAGACCACAGTACTTCTAATCCTTAAACATAGTACGCGAACCTTGGGAAACGCTCCCTCTGTATCTTAACTAAAGTGAAAGATTGTTTATAAAAACACAATACATGATTTCAAAACTTTTATTACAAATAAAAAACTATTGAGACTATGTATCTATTGCCTACATACCTATATTTCTTTATCTACTAAACTAGGTATGCAAATTGCACAGTGTTCCATACGATATCCATACTATTTAGGTACATTGAGTTATTGCTTTTTGGAAATTGTCATTGTCATATAAATAAATTATTTACAAACAATATTTGATTGTATTTACAATTTCAAATTACTATTTCTAAGCTTTTTAAGTACTACCTACTTGCTTTTTTGTAAGTATTTTATGTAGGTCTAAGTAATAGATAACTGTATAGAAGATACTAGATGATAACGCGAAAAACACTGTGCGCATAACTACAATTGAATTTAAGAAATGTACTTATAAATAGGCAAGCAAGCACGTAACCTCCAAACGCCTGCACCAAATTGGATTATAAATATGTTTTTGATCGTATTATCACGATCAGGGTAACATGAAAGGTAGGAAGGTACCGAAAATGCGAAACATCATATAACATCTACAGATAGATAATATTTTATAACAATTAACCATTCAGTACCCAGGCACTACTCAGACTAACTACAGGGTGCCGAGTCCAAACTAGCGCCACCAATCCATTTTATTTTTCACTCAACAGGTATTTCATCTCAAGGTAGAAGAAGACGTCAATTTAACTTTGTATTAATATGGAAACTATTGAATCTCCATCAAGAGTTCTACTTCTTTAGGGCCATATTTCATTAGGACACCCGAGCGAGCAGGCCACACAGCGCGCCAAATTGTATAAGTTACCTCAAACATGTTACACTGACATTTTGAATGAGATAGATAGGTAAGAGAAGTGCTAGTCCTAGCCTTATTATTAATGGGATTTAGGTAACAGTTAAACAGTGAGTAGTGAGATATTTATAATTTATGCAAACACGCTTGCACTATTTTATTTCGCTAAATGTTTATGTGTGGCTGTTTCACATACTTAGTATTAATTAATTATTATCTAGCTAGCGCACCTTACTGGACTTATTATAGTATTTGTTAAGTTTGCAACCAATTAAGTATGACCGTCTATTATAATAAGAATAAGCTATGTAATTACTAATTATTTTTTAATCTAAGGCTGATTCTATTCATGAGGCAGAAAAAGTTTTCATAAGGTAGGTATAAAAAGAAAAAAGTAATTTATTTACCTTTCAATAGGAGCCATTATTTTACTTTGTATATGAAATTACAATAAACAGTTTATCGCAATCGGAGTCTCGTAGCACAGTACCTACTACATTATTTCTTTTATTTATAGATTTTTGAGATTATAATTTACTATTACTGAGACTCGGCTGTCCGTCTGTCCGTCCGTCTGTCACCAGGCTTTATCTCATGAACCCTTATACCTAGAGCGTTAAAATTTTCACAAATGATGTTTTACTGCTGCCGCTTTAACAAATAATTCTAAAAATAGAATAATAAAAAATTAAGTGGGGCTCCCATACAACAAACGTGATTTTTTTGCTCGATATGGATAATGGATACTGGTACACATTATTATTCGTACTTGGCTGGTTTTTTTAGAGTTATTTATAGGCATGTAGGTACATACTTATAATAAATAGATAGATAAAAAAAATAACAAAATGATAAAACACAATAATAATAATTTTATATACGCAGGTAGATATCTGAAGACAGATTTACAATAGGGATGACGAATACATTCAAAAATTCAAAAAATAATTAGTCCGTCTATTAAAAATATTTGAAACACAATTTTTACCTGATTAAATACATAAATAAATACAAAGATACAGAGCATCAAAGTTATGGAGTGGGGGGTTTTGACGTCACTCCTACGTAAAAATCGTACGTAAGCGTGACGTCACGAGCAACTTTAACCCAGTGTATCTTTGTAATTTTTAGTTTAAGAGAAAAAAGAAAAAACACGTGTCGCAATATTATGCACCAATAAACCACCCAAAGACAGGTGATCAAAGGATATAAGTATTTCAATATTCTTTCATTTATTCTTAACATCCTTATAAAATAAACTTAACAAAATGTTTGAGCGTAGATTTATTTATTATAAATAACACTACGCGACCCACCCCATAATATAAATATAAACCGTCTCATTGTATCCGTATCTTTGGACTAATATGATAAATTGATATAAGGTTGTCTTCAAATTTTCTTTGCAAGAATAACTTTTTTTATTCAACAGCATTAAGTCAAGTCAGTGGAAAAGTAAATCAAAATATAATTTACTAAGCTAGTAGATTTTTAGAAGCAGTTATAGTTGTTTATTATTTTTAGTAGTTGTTTTGGTTGTGTCATTGTTCCCAATATTATGTATTTGCATATCATTGTTTTGTTTAAGTGAAGAGGCCCAAACATGGTTCAAAATAGGTATTCCTTGAATCCATTTTCATTGATCAAAATGATTATTTCAATTATTACAAATTCAAATTACTCAACAGGAATATTTAGTTTTAAAAATAAAATGACAATTCTCAGTAATGTACAAATGAAACTGTTATTTACAATATTGTGGTTGATAAATTGTTAGAGGTGCATCCAAGCGAGAGCCCTTTGGACATAAATTAGTAGACAATGACTTGCCTCAATACAACATCAATTACATTTATCATGACTAAAATATTTTAACACTTTGATAACTTGTGGCTTGTAAAGAAAAGACCATGGAACAAATAATATAAATCCTGAGAAATATAAACTCGAATAAATAGACCACCACTTGGAAATTACTTTGACATCAAATGGTACCAAACTCCAGCCCATAAAGACTATCGTGTACATTTTAAGTAATACATAAAGGCTATATCTGGCTATATTATTATCCCACATTTTCTGGTAAAGAGAGGACTTCTGTAGAATAGATTCTAAATCTTTTTCCATTAGTATAATTATGAATTCATTAAAGAAAGTCATGTAGTAACCTGATCTTATTCCATGCCATAAAGCAAGAAAGAGCAAAGTAAAGAATTGACTTAGGTTTCTGTTACCTAAAAATTTGAGTCTCTTGTAAATGTACTCTGCAGCAAAGTGGTTAGTGTTGCAATTGAAACTTTCGATGTAATGTCCAAATTTCGTAGCAGTTTCGAATCTCATTAGCTTAATGTTGTTGCAGCCGTCCCATTTTGTTATAGTTTGGCCAGACTCATTTTTCTCGGTGCCATTAAATGAAAGACCAATTCTGATGCAGGATGCTGTTGACAAAATATTTTTCATGAGCATTTATAAAAAAAGGTAGTAGTTAAATTTAAGTGTATAACTCTTTCCAACGCTTTAAAGCTGATGCAATAATGTAAGCACCTATTAACCTAATAATGTATAAATTTATTCATCAATATCAACCGTTTGTATGTAGATTAGTAAATTCATTGTGTGCTTTTGGTTAAAATGTCATTCTAATAATATTGCTTACAGCATTAGCATTATTATGGGCAGCTCCATGAAAAATAAATAATAAATATTTAATGGTATCTTTGATCATTGGAATCTTACCTTCTGTTAGCAGCCAGCAAGATATGTATTTGTACAAAGCAAAATGTGCCCAAAGACCACAGTAAATGTGGCGGTAAAATATTCCATTCTCCCAAAAGTCATCCGATAGCATATATTGCATGCTAAACACCGATACTGAAAATAATAAAGTACTTACTTTAATTACTTGTTACTTACACATTGTTAAAATTTTTCTTTACTTTACTAAGAATATTAACAATAATAGAATCTCGATTCGTAATATTAACAGCACACTAGGCTTATTCTCTTTAACGAGCCTTTTAAACATTTTCAAGTTAACAACATCACCTGTAAGTATATTTTAGTGATACCAGCACTGTTACAGGAGAAGATCATACTTAGTTTGTATACTACTTTTGTCATGCTTGTTTATGTGTATATGGTGTCCCACATTTAATAAATAGAAATAAATATTACCTCCAATTTGAAAAGCAGCGAGGTAGATTATCCCTTGTGCAAGTTTCTTGATTGCTTGATTTTCATAAGTTTCTTTTTCAGTGTCAAGTGGGAACTTGTCTGTTATAAAAGATTTGTACCTCTTGAATGAAAATATGGGTCCTACTAGAAAACAAGCAGGGAAATAAACAAAACCTATGAGCTCTGCAAAAGTAGGAGGTTGTTCCAAGGCAGTTATCTTTTGTGTGGAGGATAGTTCCTCCCCTTTCTTCATTTTATCACCATCCCATATATCAAAGGACAGGGCAATAAGTTTTAAAGTCAACACACAATGCGGCATTGTCCATGTGATATCATAATCCTCAGATTCTGTTGCTGCATATCCAATAAGCAGATAAGCCATGTTAAAGATAAATGTGACTATTGCATTGTTTTTCCCTGGTCCAAGATATAGAGTAGTTAAGTACATGACTATAGCTGGTATAGCATTGTGGTACAAAGATATGGAAAAATTATAGAATGCCATATCTATTCCTGTCATGATGAAGAACATGTTTCTATACTCAGTATGTTTTTTTATAAATTTATGGTACACAATTGCGATTGGGTATCCCATCAAAATAGAGATGAGCAGCTTCAAGGCTGGTTCTGTGGTGCCAATGCATTGTGCAAGTAGTGGCACTGGATTAAGGCCAATCCAGCTCAACAAACTAAGCACAACGCCCCACATGATTCTGAAACAAGGAAAAACATATTAGAAGCTGATATTGACTAAAATATAAAAGTTTAGGATTATTTATCATTATACCTATATTTCTAATTTGTGTCAATGTAAGCTTTTAATTCAAGATGATTTCATTTATAAAAACCTGTGTCAGAACAGCCTCCATACAAATATTGAAATCCTCTTGTTTGCATTTAATTTATTCTTTTACTCAAAACCAGACTTTTTGTACATGGGTCAAATAACAGGAGACCTTGAAGAATTATGACTTATATAGTCAGAGCTATTGTTTTGCTAAGAGGCAGAAATTCATAGCATTTACTGTACAAATATTTATCAATTCTTGCTTCATAAATGGCTAATTCTCAAAAAAGTGGCACCGCAACCTGTCAATCAATTAATGTTAGAACTTTTTTTTTACAGTACGTCCTAATCGTATTTAAATTATCAAATATTATTTAAAGACACTTTCTACATCGAGGCCTAGTAATTAAAAGTAAATAAAATGTATAATATTATATTAACTTTAGTTTGTAACTACGTTTTGTCGTTCACTTGACGTGTCCCAACGCCAGATACCGAACTTTGAGGTTAAAAATAAAATAGAAAACATTACCCAAAAAAATATTGAGTGCTTTACGTAGCTTACTTATACCTTCCATATTTATAATTTTAGTATTTTACAACTGCTCTTAATACAAATTTTTGTAGATAAATGCAGTTTAAGTTTGTCCGAGGTAGTTTTTGTCGTTGTTCTGCCACCGCACGAACACTCCTATAGAGTAAGCACTATGTTACCCCCCGTGCCCCCTCTTGCATGAATCGACGCGTCCAGATGTCGGCCAGCTCCTGTTACAAGTTCACGTGTTTATAGCTATTATAGGCGACGTGGAAAATAAAAATATTCGGCGAGCGGGAGTTTGTAACAGGTATGTTGTCTTTGTTCTGCCATTCAAAAGTCGAAAATTATGTACTAGTTGATGTGATCAAATTCGTTTGCATTATGTAAATTGGTGTTTATTTTCTTGTCAAAACGTATTACGGGCACAAACCAAATACTTTCCTTGTAATTGTAAAAAAACCGTTAAATTGTCGGTCACCTGTAAGTCGTTAGCCTGCTAGTGTTAAACAAAAGACTAACCAATCGGGTTGTTTACCCTTCTTCTAAAGTACTTGCGATATATTTACGGATTGTTAGGCATTTGAAATCAAATTTTTTTTACTAAAATTTTGATTTCGTTAATAATTATTTGGAAAAAGTTTAGAATTATGCTTTGTTTATTTTTCGTTATAGCCTAAGAGGTACTTTGAAAAGGCTAATATTAAAGATAATTAAAATAAATGTGATTGATTATTCTAAATGAACTGTATTTTATTTGTCTAAACTATGAACCTGCGCACATTGTCGTTAACCCGCTGATAGTTTCAACTAATTTTGTATTGGATTGTCGGTATCCTGCACTTCTTATCAATAACCTGGATCCTGATATTCGTTCACCTGTCATCACAGTCATTAACCTGGACGCCTAGTATTTTTAAATGCTTATATTTCCTAAACTATTTGAATAATTTACTTCCCTCCACTTGATATCAAATACTGGTCTATATATCTAGCGATAACTGAAGTCAGAAACTTAAAATCGCAAACTTAAAAAAAAAATGCAAATTTAATTCAGCGGTGCCACTTTTTTGAGAATCAGCCAAATCTTAAATCAATTGATATAGCAGAATTGTTTTCACATAAAAGTGAAATCACTGATTTACCACCTCAATAGGAAAAGCGATAGGTACCTACCTAACAACCAAAATCACAAAATGACCAACATTAGATAATATCCTTTTTTGGGTTACAAAATGATGTGTACCTACCTACTATAAAACTTTAAACATAAACTTACACTGATAAAAACTAAAATTCAAGACTGCCGACTGTCGAAAAAAAATAAGTAGGTAGAACGTATTTAAATTTGCGGAGCCTGCATGCCCTCCATGTAAACATCAGGTTTAGAGACTTTTGTTTTGAAGTCTTACCTACTGACCTTTGTGTTGTTAACTCGTCGAGTAAATTTCCTCCGAATAGAACAAAGAATTTATAAGAAATGATAAGACTATTATTACCCTAATTCACAGATAGAGGTAATTACTTATGCACGTATTTATAAAAGATTTAATTCTCATTATACTCAAGCAAGCGTTACTACCTACTCAGGCAAATATTATGACATTTTTCATGAAACTATTTTTATAAAATAATAATAAGACGTTAGTATTACCTGCACAAGTATCTTTTATGTATTACTTCCTCCCACAGAACACTTTTTCCTGGCTTCCTCCGCTGCTACTGCAGCACAAAAAAGAAAACTGAACGAACGGACTGAACTGAAATGAAAGAAGTAAGAGTGTTTTTCACGAAAGAAGTCCCCCGGATATTTTTGGAACTAAATTTGACAGGTCTATTTTCCCTATTTTCTAACCTTTTCCTTGATAGTAGGTAGAAAAACCCTTACTTATCTTAATAAAAATATACTTTTACATAACAGAAATGTAAGTAAATAGATGTTTTTATCAAAATGTATACCAACCTACTCATGGAATAAATAACTAGGACGCTCGAAGTATGCAATAATTAGTAATATTTGATAAATTACAACTGGAATATAAATAATATAGGTAAAATTTGTACTCATAAATGGCAACATTGTCAATTTTGACATGATAAACAGCGCCGCGGCGGGACTTCTTTCGTGAAATCAAAGATTTTTAAATATTATTAATCTAAGCGTGAAATGGACTCTAGAGTATATTTCCTTAATTTCAAGTCCCCCGGATATTTTTGTAACTAAATTTGACAGGTCTATTTTCCCTATTTTCTGACCTTTTCCGTGATAGTAGGTAGAAAAACCCTTATTTATTTTAATAAAATTAATATTATTATACTTTTTATACAACAGAAATGTAGGTAAATAGATATTTTTATCAAAATGTATACCAACCTACTCATGGAATGACTAGGACACTCGAAGTATGCAATATTTAGTATTATTTGATAAATTACAAATGAAATACAAATAATATAATTTAATGTATATAGTAGGTACTTAAGTAGCATAAGTTTGTATTATATTGTATTTATTTAAGGTAAAGTCATGTATACTTATTTATTGTGTTGTACAGTGGTTGTACATTATGTAAATAAAGAAATGGTAAAATTTGTACTCACAAATGGCGACATTGTCCATTTTGACATGCATACAGCGCCGCGGCCAGGGGACTTCTTTCGTGAAATGGACAGTGTTGTGTTCGAGGTTGTGTTGTGTAGGGAGTGAGTGAGTGAATGCTGTGCGACCAACATGGAGAAAAATATATTAGAGCAGTGGTGCCGCATAATCGATCACATATCGATTTTAACAATCTAAGGAATCGATACTTTTGATAAAATCAATGTAATCGATATAGCATCGATTGTTAAATTCATACACTTAATATTTTTCTCTAGTATCTGTTCACACTGCGACGTGTGAACGGATACACGCGAATGCATTTGTTCCATTCGAGCGCTTTTTTAAACGCGCATTAAAAAAGCTCTCGCGCGAACGAGCATTAAGCCCCAAGATTAAGCCTAATAATACCTACTAGGTAATTGCCACTGCAAGTTACAGCAGCTTTCATACATCTGAGTGATCGCTTAATAATAAAAATAACGATATCGAGCAAAAAGGTAAAAAAGCAAAATACATGTGGTGTGGCTTAGTGACTTCACCACGCAATAGTCAATGACATTGCACAAGATGTTTGTCGTGACGTCACCTGTAATTTCGTTTTACATAATTATTTGTTACATAAAATAAAAGAGATAAAAGTGGACTAAACTTGGCAAGGCAACTTCGAAGACCAAATTACTGGCAACACATAATGCAATTGCAAGTCATTCGTTGAATTTCGTGTCGTCACTGGTCGGCATTCGCTCGCTCGCTCACTCAAACAGATCGTCCGATCCTTCCATCCCTTCCATCTCATCCAATTTTCAATTCAACAATTTCATAGAAATTGATTTTTTGCAGCTGAGTTCTACAACATAGAAGACTACATTGGATTGAGATTTATCACAGGTATATTTTATTTATCCAAATGTAAGACATAAGTTCATAAGTAGTTATGATTTGACCATAGATGCTTTGAACAAACTAACCGGTGGCGGCGCGGCGAATGCCACAGGCTCTGCCTGCCTGCACCACTTGACAAAGCAATACTTACATGCTTGCCTTGTTTGTTAGAATTAATAAATTAATTGTTCTGTTTTTCACCACGTACGGTATGCAAATATAGCAAGTAACGCAGCAGTGGCTTACTTAATTATGTAGGTACTCAGTAGGTACTGCAGCACTTGCTCACCTCAGTTTCCTCGATATACATAGGTACAGTTGTTGGAGCATTCTCAATGAAACTTCAACTATCTTAAATCTGAGTCTTTACTAGCAAAAATAACAAAAGGACCAGAAAACAATGCAATTAAGTAGCTGTATCTTCTCTCAAATTGAGAGTTAATATCCTATCCTTCTTATATTAAAAACATTGATGTTTGTGTTGATATGATAAGAAGTACCTAGCGATCGCTTCTATGAAGTTAAGTAATGGGTTATGTGGTTCCTGTGAAGAGCAACAAATATCCTTATACCAAATCTGTGCTTAATACTAATGTTTGAGATGTACCAGTCATGTTTTTTGTGTATGAAGTTAATATAATATTTTATTCTATGGGAAGAGGACTTTGTTCAAATCTACCAAATAAATCTATTGAAAAGTACTGTTAATATGTATCTAAGTATACTAATTATAGTAATTCTTTCTAGTGAAATCATGGAGTCAGCTGGCGATTGGTGTCTCATTGAAAGTGATCCTGGAGTCTTTACTCAATTGATTAGAAAATTTGGTAAGTACACTGCAGTAAGACAGATACATACAAAATTACGATACATATTTATGAAAATGTATCAAACCACTAATCAAAGTTTAAATATAAATGCATGATTAAATTAGGTAACTAATTTTTAGAATTCCATACCCAAAGGTTGAAAATGGGACCCTATTACTGAGACTTGGCTTTCTGTCTGTCATCAACAGGCTGTTTCTCATGAACCATTGTAGAGTGTTGAAATTTTCACAGATGATGTAATAATAATAATAATAATTAAGGGGACTCCATAATAATTATTATTAATATTATCAATAAGGGCTACCAACCATTATCAGGCTATTGTTAACATTTTTTTTTTTTTTTTACGTGGGGAAATCCATCGTGGATACCCTTCGTCGCGGAGAAAGACGAAGGGTTATGCCGGACTCCTACCGGCTAAAACCCCACGGTGTTTCTTCTCGCCGCCAAGTGACGGGGACACGGGAACGCTTCCGCACACATCCGCGAACCCCGTCGGCGGTGTCCGCCAAAGTAGACCCCTCTCGGGCAAATGCCCACCCTCTCTCCGCGGCTAACGTGTCGAAACACTAAACACGTCAGCCGCACCTCCTCGAAGACCAACCAGTGGTGAGTGACGGACTCTCCGATTCCGCCACTCACGGTCTCCCCGCAGCGAGCCAGATTTGTGGCCCCGCTACATGCCACACGGTCGCAGAGGATAGGGAGAGCGGCCTCCGGAATACCGACACTCCTCTTCCCCTGCGACCCCACCGCGTCCGCCATCAAAAAACGGTGGCGACCCCGTTTAGGCCGCGGGAGGTAGGGAAAGCGGCGCACCGTGATACCGGCAGTCCTCTCCCACCGCGGCCTCCACCTCTCAGCAGCTGGACTGCCCATACAGCCCAGCCACCCGCCTCAGCTACGGAACCCCCCATAAGGCCCGCAGCCTACGCACCGTCTCAACAGCCTGTGCCGCCCATACAACACAGGCTGTCCGCCTCAGTAGCGCCACCCAATAGGTTCGCCACCTACAAAGTACCGCTCAACCCAAGCCCGACCGGAAGGCATCGGGGAGCGGTCCTCCTCGGGTTCCTCTTTGCTTCCCAGCAGATGACCAGTCCGCCGGTACTGAGCCCCCCCGCCACTACAAGGCGAGAACCCACCGGGGGGGAGGCTATTGTTAACCTAGTAAATTATACGGAACCCTTCGCGCGCGAGTCCGACACGCACTTGGCCGGTTTTTTTAGTGCTACAGAAATTAGTACCTATGTATTTCTAGATTTGTAACTGAATTATGATAATATGTCATTTTTGTTTAGGGGCAAAGGGAGTCCAAGTGGAAGAGTTGTGGACTACTGATGACAATATATTTGAAAATTTAAGGTGAGCTGTTTTATTCACAGTATTACAAAACATATTTAGCAAAATACCTCTTATAAGTCAATATGATTTGTTTATTATTTATTTATTTATTTAAATGGTTTGCCAACAGGTATACATCTTAACTTACATATAAGTATGTCTAAAATTCTAGCTCGATGCAGACCCAATTACAGGCAAACACAGCTTGCCAGGATGAAAAGAGTGAGGTCGACGTTAGCGACTATTATTTACGATTTTTTTTAAATTTTTAGTTGATAGAAAGTTTATTTTATTATATATTATGCTTTTAAGTTGATAGTTTAGATTTAAATACGTGAAATGAGATGTTGAGAATGTAACATACATATTGTATGTGATTGAACTCAAATATTACCTATATTTGTTTCAGACCCGTGCATGGGCTTATATTTTTATTTAAGTTTCTGCAACATGAAGAGCCTTCAGGTCCTGTGGTCACTGACAGCCGCTTAGATAAAATTTACTTTGCTAAGCAGGTATGTTTATTAATTATAGAATAATTTTGAATACCTTTTGTATTTTATATTGTTTGATTAAACCCTCTTAATTTGGAAATGATGTTCCCGTGTCATAATTATCTCATAGTATTTAATAAAATGCATGATTTTTTATGTTTTTCAGGTTATCAACAATGCATGTGCGACACAAGCTGTAATAAGTTTGTTACTGAACTGTCACCATCCAGACCTTGAACTGGGTCCAGAGTTAACCAAGTTGAAAGAGTTCAGTATGTCTTTCGATCCTAAGATGAGAGGTCTTACACTCAGTAACTCACAGACCATTAGAGCGGCTCACAATTCTATGGCGCAACAGGCGATTTTTGAATTTGACCCTAAAATGGCATCCAAAGTAAGAATTAAACAAGTATAATGAATGAAATAACGATTATTAATACAGGTTTATTAATATAGGTTTGGTTTACAGGATGATGATGCATACCATTTCATTGGCTACTTGCCTATTGAAGGTCGCCTCTATGAATTAGATGGACTTTGTGAGGGTCCAATAGATCATGGACCTATAGCACCCGAACAGGACTGGCTGGATGTAGTCAGACCGATCATTATGAAGCGAATCAATGTGTAAGTGACATTTTAAAACTGAGAATCTGAAAATGAGGTTTATTTAATTTATTTATTTTTTTATTGCAGATGCATTTTACAAATTACTTGTTTACAGGTACACAGAGGGTGAAATCCATTTTAACTTGATGGCTCTTGTTTCTGATCGAAAAATGATTTATGAAAGACAGCTGGAAGATCAGTTGCGTGAAATGCAATTGCTTGGCATGGATTCTGATGAAGTTGAGAATGAAATATCTAGACTCCGAATGCTAATCGAGTATGAAGATGTTAAGATGGCGAGATACCAGCAAGAGATGGCTCGTAGGAGACATAATTACTTACCATTTATAATTGTTCTGTTGCAAATACTGGCTGAGGAGAAGAAACTGATGCCCCTGTTGGAGAAGGCTAAGGAGCGCGCTAGTAAGAAGGGTGCGAAGAAACAAAAAGTATAACATGAGAACTGGGGGGGGCTGAGAAATCAGCCGCCCCGGCCGGCTAGGCCACGACAGCGCCGCGAGTCTCAGACCAGCCCCTCGCGCGTGCTTGCTAATGAGGAAATGCAATGTACATTAGCAGATTTAGATTCTATTTTCCGTGACCCGTCGCAAAGCATAGACTCCGACTTTGATTTGTTTAGATCAGATCCACTACTACTCGATGAACCACAGCCGGGATTCTCACATGATACAAACATTGCAACCTTAACGCTACCATCACATTTAGAACCGATTGAATTGTTTTGCCCAGACACAATGTTAGTAGAGCAAGAAACAGAAATGATTGTAGATGCACCAATGATAGATTTACAAGGAACCCTTGGTGATTTTGGATGTCTCGATGACATAGGTACTTAATATTTTGACACTTTGGGGACATAAAACTGATTGGAATTCAAATTTTGATAATGTTACAATGACTTGACAAATTATTTCTTTTCTTTAATAAGTAATAATTTGTGAGATATTTAATATTATTAAATTTCGCCATGGATTTATCTATTAGGTGACTACATAAGTTGTAAACGATCAATTTACGCATGAAATGATGTGTTAATTATAATTAATTATATTAACCAAGTATTTCTATTTGTAAAATATAAAATTGCTATATCCATGAAATTTTAAAGCTTGTAGTAGATATTTTTGTATTTATAAGCTTCAGTGTAGGAAATGCTTTGATAGGATTGCTTGGTGTCATATCTTAAAAAACGCTTCAGCGATTATCCTATGCGAATCTTATAACTATTGCATATAATTGTGATAGTCATAGCTAACTATAGACTATAGTCCTATATTATAGACCTTTAAATTATAAACAATGTTAGAACTTATCCATATTTAAGTAATATGAGTTAGCCGGAGTCAATTCGCTAGTATGCGATAATGTGCGCCTCTAAATAAGATATGGGGAGCGGAAGCGTAGGAACTATGACCGTAAAATATATTCGTGACATTATCATACTCAGAGCTGTATCTTGAACTTTACCTATATTTACAGCTCGTGCGACTTAACTGTGTACTTCGCTGGACAGTTTTGAGCTTAGCTTAAAAAGTTGAAAGCTGAAATCTAGATACGAGTAGGTATGTATCAATGTATGTATTGTGGTAACTGTAACTTTTTAAAATAAAGTTACGACATCTCGGGAAATGCTCAGTCGTACAGTTAAGTCGCACGGGCTATAGATGTACTCATAACCATAACATAACTATGCACCTACCTACCTACCTACTTTGGCAGTAACATAAATATAAAATAAAACCAATCCTACAAACGAAAGCAATATAACTACATTATTGATTGTGCTTTCTTGTGCTTCATGATCAGTTAATCATGAGAGATGCCAGTTACCTTTAACTAACTTATGAGTCGCAGTTGTAATGTTCAGAATTGCGCATGGCAGGCGTTTTTCATAATTTAATGTTATAGATTATAGATAATATGTTGTAGTAATGTAGTAGGTAGTTATATACGAAATGAGCACTTTATAAATGTGATCAACAATACATGTTCTTTTTAAATACCTATCTAATAATAATAACATCCTATGCACATTGCAAGTAGTGATGCTTAAGTAGGTACCTACCTACCTGCTTGTACTTCAATAATCAACGTGGGAATGACACAAACTTTCATTGTACGTACTTGTAGTACACTTGCAAAATAGGTTTCAATTTTCTAGCTAGAATTGTTCGTGCTTTTCTAAAAAGTACATCCGCCATTCAAACCTACTTTATTACATTATGTATTCAAATGAGTACATACTTTCCTTTATAAAACAGTAGATACCTACTTAATCTTAAAGTTGACTGTATTGTATTTTGTGTAACTCGGCTTGTTCATCTATCTTTTTTTCTGTCCAAAAGAATACTACCTATAACTTAATAGAGATAATGTACTTTTGCGAAATCATTTATCTTTTACGTATTCTACTGTAACTTTATCAGATTCACTACTTATAGGTGTATGTAATATGTCTGTTTCACCACACGTCGGAAATATCTGCGGACCTCGCTGGAATGCGCTTTCCCCCGCGCTTCCCCCGTTTTCGCCTATCCAGTACCGTGACGAGTACGTACGAGTTGCATGACGTCATCAAGCCAGGTCCGCAGATATTTCCGACGTGTTATACAGATAAAATTTTACTGACAGATATTTTATACCGGTCACTCTCTAATATGTCATGTTTTATGAAATAGACATAGGTTTAGTTTATCTGTCAGTTAAAATATGTAAGTAGTGAAACATGCCCTCAGAGTAGGTAATATTCTGTATTTGTGGTAATAATAAAACTTTTCTCTGTACATTTATCATTTTTGATTTAATTGCTAAGTATGTAAGTACATGATTTCATTATTTTGATTCCAATAAGAGCTGGTACTATACATACATATACACCTTTTAAGGCCGCGTTCAGACCAAACATATTGTAAGCCGCCGAATGTGAGCGAGCGTTATGCTGGCTTCTCACTGCGCGTGGTAGCCCGCGCCGCGCCGCGCCCGCACGCGCCCCGCGCAGTGTGAAGAGCTAGGCGCGGCGCGGCGCGGGCAGGTGCGGCGCGGCGCGACCTATCCGCTAAAAGTCGGTAACTTCAAAGGCGCGGCGCGGGCTCGCGCGTGAAGGCGCGGGCGCGCGCGGCGCGGCGTGTGTATATCGATAGGATTCTTAAAAATTACGTACCTATGTAATTATCCTAAAATACAAACAATGATGACCTTGACCGGCTCTTATTGAACGTTGACATCCACCAACGCCTCTTCTTCTTCTTCTTTTTGTTAATTTTATTAAGTATACGATATCCACAAAATAAGACAAAAACGGCTGATGCAACAGCCATGCCTTCTTCTCCAGTGGCATTGCTCCATGGCTGGAGGTGGCAATTCGACTCACAAGACATAGTGCGCTGCTCTCAACAGACTAAATCAAAGTGAAGTTTAGTGGTTTGAAGCTAGAAGGCACGCGCCGCGCCGCGTCAGTTTCCGTTGGGTGGCGCGGTGTGTCGCGTGGCGCGTCCTTGCGCGTGGAGCGGCGCGGCGCGGGCTAACACGCGCAGTGAGAAGCCAGCTTACGCAGTTTATTGTATTTCCATACATATTCACTTATTCGTCCACATAATATTATATCCGACAATACGTTATTTACGCTATGCGTAGACACTGACTAGGGATTGCAATCCGGTAATCCGGCGGATCCGGCGTGTTTTTGGACCTACCGGATCCGGTGAGTCGGCTCCGGATCCGGTACCGGATCCGGTAAAGCAAAAAATACGCATAAAACAGTACTGTACGCAATGATTTCTTAAATGATGAAAATGTGACAGAAACAGCAGACGAAAATATGAATTCCGGTTCCGATTCTGATCTACAGTTACTTAATTAACGGCGATTAGGCCAACTAGTGTTGAGGCAGAAAGGGCCTTTTCTACTGCGAGTTATATTTGTAATGCCATCAGAAGCAGATTAGGAGACAGTACAGTCACGAGCAATAATATTATGTGTACCTACACTGTCACATTTTTAAACTATCGTAATTTCTGTTGTTTCAAAAATATATGTTTATCAATTTATTTAATAATACAACCAACAATCATATAATTATTGAACAACTCGACAAAAACTTCGTTTAAAACGACAGAAATTACGATACTTTGAAAATGTGACAGTGTACACATATGTGACTCGTGACTGCACAATACAATCAACACTATAGGTATGTTTTCTAAGATCGTATTTTAGGTACAGAAATAATATTCACTTGCATTATGCATTGCAAAAATAAATGCTCCTTGTTTTATTGTTAGGATTATGGACTGAAGTTGAATTTATAAGTACAAAAAAACTGTTTTGTTAACTTGAGCCTATGTAGATTATTAATAACCGTTTAATAATTTTAGGGACCGATGTAGGTAAGAGAAACTCCAAGTGTGGTAGAGAGTAGAATAATAATTTATTAAAAACTAGCCTATTTATATGTACAATATTGAGATCGCAACTAGCGGCATACAAGTGGAATAAAAGATTTTCCGTCTCCTTCACTCATCGCGACGTCCGTCTCTTTCACTCGTCGCGATGTTGCACGCTCCCCGCTTCAGCCCCGCGAACGCTGCGCTTTCGTATATAATCGGGTGGCGCCGCCTGCGCCGCCTGCGTCGTCTGGCCAGGGGCATGTACGAGCGGGCCGATCGCTCGGCGCATCCGCACCTGCGCGACATCGCACCGCTCCATGCTAGACCACCGGACGGCCGCCGAACTGCCAAAGCCCTCCCGCGGGAGCTCGCCACCATCGTCGAGGACGCCAGTGCTTCCCCCTCCCATACTCCCCAGTCGGGTCGAGGGGCGGGGGGAGCACCACCACGGGTCGACAACGCCCCTGCTTGAGTCCCTCGCCCGGGGTGATTCGCGGGGCGTCACCAGAGACGACACCACGAGGCCCCCCACTCGTACCCCCCTGCTTCGGCAGGGCGCGTGGTCGTGGGGTGCCTCCTCAGAGATGACACCACGGGGCCCCCCACTCGTACCCCCCTGCTTCGGCAGGGCGCGTGGTCGTGGGGTGCCCCCTCGGAGATGACATCACAGGGCCCCCCACTCGTACCCCCCTGCTTCGGCAGGGCGCGTGGTCGTGGGGTGCCCTCTCTGAGATGACAGCACTGAGGCCCCTCACTGTGCCCCCCTGCCTCGCGGCAGGGCGCGTGGCCTTGAGGTGCCTCCACCAATGCCGGACCGTCTTCGCGGGATCGCCTCCTCCCTGCTTGATCGGTTCGCTGGGCTTCCCCTACGGGTTCCACCTGGCGGGCCAGATCGCGGAGTGAGGCAGAAGAGAGAAGACGGACCCTTGGATTGACGGGCCCACCAGACGTGGGCCGCGATAGCTGCTACCTAAAAGTGTAAAACACTGGAAAGGTCTCCCCTCGCGCCTTGCGGCGCGAGAGAAGAAAGTCACGACTACGACTGCGCCGCCAGTAACTCGCCGGCCGTCGACGCGTGATGATGTATGCTCCTACAGTACACCCCCTCAGCGAAGCGTACTGGCAGTCTTACGATGCGGCCGGTGCGTGTCTTGGGAGCCTCTTGTTTGTGTTCATGGTCTGTAGGCGGTGAATTCGAGCTCGGCTTCGTAGTATTTTCTGCCGCGGGCGGCGGCGTCTTGCTGGTAGTTTCGCTTGCATTTTCTTCGTCATAGAGTGTGTAGGCGGGTTTCAGACGATCGATGGATATTGTTGACTGTCGATCGGGAAGCTGAAGTGTGAATTGCTTGTCGGTTCGTTTCAACACAGGATATGGGCCTTCGTAGGGTGGTGTCAACGCCTTCTTCATTAGATCTCTTCTGACGAATACACTCTTGCAGGTTTTTAGGTGAGGATGGACGAATACGCTTCTACTGTTGCTGTGTGGTTCGGATGGTACTGGTCGCAAGTCGTTGATGGTTTTCCGTAGATCTTCTATTAAAGGATATCCCATTGAAACATGTTGAGAAGGCGATGGTGTGACGAATTCGCCCGGTAGTCGAATGCTGCGGCCGTAGGTTAATTGCGCCGCACTCACTCCAGTATCGCTGCGGCCCGCCGCGCGCAGCCCGAGTAGGATGGTAGGTAGCTCGGTGATCCAGTTAGTGTTCGATGTTAGTCGAGCAACGAGGGCTGCTTTCATAGATCGGTGCCAGCGTTCTATTATTCCGTTAGCTTGCGGGTGGTACGGCGTTGTTCGTGTCTTCTCGATTCCCATGGTACTAGTTAGAGCGGCGAACAGCTGACTTTCAAACTGCCTGCCTTGGTCGGTAGTTATTCTTGCTGGGCAGCCAAATCGCGATATCCAACCTTCATATACAGTTTTAGCGGTCTGTTCTGCTGTGATTTCTCGTACGGGGTATGCTTCTGGCCACCGCGTCGCTCGATCTATCATAGTTATTATATATCGGTGCCCGTCGGCCGTGGTTGGTAGCGGCCCGACTATATCGATGTGTAGGTGGTCGAAGCGTTCCGATGACTGGTAGGTAGATAGTTGGCTCGATGTGTGTTTGTTCACTTTTGCTCGCTGACATGGAATACAAGCTTTAGCCCACTTGCCGGCGTCGATGTTCATAGATGGCCAGAAGAATCGTTGTTGTAGCATTTTTCGTGTAGTTCGTATTCCGGGGTGGCTCAAGTTGTGTACTGAGTTGAATGCTTCTTCACGGAACTCCGATGGTAGGTACGGGCGTACATTGCTAGTGGATACTTCACAGTAGATGGGCTTCTTAGCGGCAGGTATTTGAATTTTCTTCATTTTGATGTTACTTTGTTGCGAAAGTGTTTTGATGGTGCTATCTCTTTCTTGCGCTTCTGCCAGGTCGTCGTAGTTGATTGATGACGGTGAAGTTATGGTTTCGATTCGAGATAGTGCGTCGGCGACGGTGTTTTCTTGCCCAATCACATGTCGTATGTCTGTAGTAAACTCGCTGATGTAAAGGAGTTGGCGTGTGCGCCGAGGTGTCTCGCTGTCGGTACTTCTCTTGGTGAAAGCAAACGTCAGTGGTTTGTGATCGGTGAATATGGTGAGGCTGCGTCCTTCGAACATCTTCCTAAAGTGTTTAATAGCCAGATAGATGGCTAGCAACTCGCGGTCATATGTTGAATAGCGTTGCTGCGCTTCTGTGAACTTCTTCGAAAAATATCCGAGCGGCTGCCATACGTTGTTTACTTGCTGTTGTAGTACTGCCCCGGCACATGTGTTGGAAGCGTCGCACATGAGAGCGAGTGAGAGGGAATGATGCGGGTGCGCAAGAAGTGCCGCATTGGCGATGCTTTCCTTGCATCTGCGAAATGCTTCGTTTGATTCTTCATTCCATTGTATTTCCGTCTTGTCGCGTTTTTTCGAATGATGGAGATGCACGTGTAGAGGAGCTTGTACCGCCGCTGCGTTAGGTATGTTCGCTCGGTAAAAGTTCAGCATACCGAGGAAACGTCGCAGTTCTTCTACAGTTTTAGGCTTCGGATACTCGACGATTGATTTAACCTTTTCTTGTGGTGGTTTGGTCCCTTGCGCATTCACTGTGTAGCCCAGGAAGGTTACTTCACTTTTGCCGAATACGCATTTAGCTGGGTTGATCGTAATTCCATACTGATCTAAACGTGAGAGTACGGCGCGTAGGTGACTTCGGTGTTCTTCGTGAGTGTTGGAGGCGATAAGTAGATCATCGATGAATGGGAAAACGAAATCTAGTCCTCGTAGAACTTCGTGTATGAATCTCTGGAAGGTCTGGCCAGCATTTCGTAGCCCGGGACACATCCGCGGAAATTCGAATAGTCCGAACGGAGTGATAATCGCTGTTTTCTCGATATCTTCTTGTACGACTGGTATTTGCTGATAGGCTCTGTTCAGATCCAACGTTGAAAACACTTTCTTTTCAGCCAGCTGGTAAGTGAAGTCCTTTATTCTTGGTATTGGGTATCGATCCGGTTTAGTGACAGAGTTGAGTCTTCTATAGTCGCCGCACACTCGTAAATCGCCGTTCTTCTTAGGTACTATGTGCAGTGGGTTAGACCAAGGGCTTTTGCTTGGTCTGCATAGTCCCTGGCTAACCATCAGCTCGAACTCTTTTCTTACTCTGTCGTAGCGGTGCGGGGGAATGGGTCTAGCGCGGCAGTGCAGTGGCGGTCCTGTTGTTTCTATGAAATGTTCCACAATGTGTTTGGGGTTTAATTTCATTGAAGTCAGGCGAGTAGTCCCAGGGAATTCCGCTAGTACGTCGTGGTAGGATTGTTGGAGGTCGATGCTTCTTACAGTTGGCGGTGTGGCTGCGGTGCATAAAGGGGCGTTGACTGCAAGGTTGGTGGTTCCATCGATGAGGCGTTTCCGTTTCAGGTCGACGATTAGATTATGATGCGCGAGGAAATCTGCTCCGATTATTGGTTTGCTTACAGATGCGACGACGAACTTCCAAGTATATGGTCTTCGAAGCTTGAAATCTAACTCCATTGTTCGTTCTCCGTAAGTAGGTATGGGAGTGTTGTTGGCTGCATATAATGTATACGTCAGCGGGCGTGATCTTGCGTGAGCTTTGCTTCTAGGGAGGACGGATATGTTGGCGCCTGTGTCGACTAAGAAGGTAAGTTTGGATTTTCTGTCGGTTACAAATAGGCGGTGTAGTTTCTCGGGAACGCCAGATTCCGCCTCTGCCAGCGTCCTCGTTAGTTTTCCTGGTTTTCCTTTTTGTAGGTGCAGGGCGACTCGCAGCGTTTGGCGTACTTCTTAAACCTTCGATGATAGTAGCAATGCGACGAACTTGACGGAGAAGGCGATCGTGTTGCGCGCGAGTGTGAGCGAGACGCACGATACGGTGAGTTGAATCGACGGTAGCGCCCTCTGGATCTTGAGAAATGTTGACTACGTTTGAGCTCCGCTACTTCAAGCGATAACTTGCGAATTTCTTCTATGAGGTCTTCATTTTGCCGTGACGACGACGTGCTTGCAATTGCCGACACTTGCGCTGGGTTATGTTCCATCATTTTGTCCGCTAGAAATGCTATTTCAGCCAACTGTGATTTGTTCGAGAAACTGTCGCTGACGATAAGCACGGAGCGTACGTGTGAGGGCAGGTGATTCATCCACATCATGCGTAGCGTGTCGTCGGATATCTTGCTGCGTGCTAGTTCCTTCATTTTACGTAGGAGTTGGGTTGGTTTTTGGTCTCCTAATTCCATTTCAGAGAGAAGCTGTTGTAGCTGGCGTCCTTCGGATTCCTCGTAAACCGAGATGAGGCGATCTTTCAGGGCTTCGTATGGCTGGTCTTGCGGTAGTGCGTAGAGGAGATCGGCGACTTGTTCGATATCGTATTTTTCTAGCTGCGCGACGACCAGGTAAGCGAGGTCCTCTTGGCTCTTCTTCAAGTTGCGTGTCACCGCTTCAAAGCTTATAAACCACAGTCGAACGCGGTCGCGCCAGAATTTAGGTATGCGCATTTGAAGGGAGATAGCGTCGACGTCCTTGTTTTCCTCTTCATTTTTAGGAATTTCGCTATTTGGAGTTGCCATAGTCAATAGTTTGCTTGTTGCTTTGTAGGTAGGTGCGGTAGTTCTGTTGCGGAGGTCACCACTTTAGGGACCGATGTAGGTAAGAGAAACTCCAAGTGTGGTAGAGAGTAGAATAATAATTTATTAAAAACTAGCCTATTTATATGTACAATATTGAGATCGCAACTAGCGGCATACAAGTGGAATAAAAGATTTTCCGTCTCCTTCACTCATCGCGACGTCCGTCTCTTTCACTCGTCGCGATGTTGCACGCTCCCCGCTTCAGCCCCGCGAACGCTGCGCTTTCGTATATAATCGGGTGGCGCCGCCTGCGCCGCCAGTAACTCGCCGGCCGTCGACGCGTGATGATGTATGCTCCTACAATAATTATTATTACTGAAGTAACTACTTTCAGATACTTACAGCAATAGGTACCATAATATCATATAAAACAATAAGTGAGAGTCTGACTTTACTTTATTATTTAGAATAATTTTATTTAGTACAAATAGTACCAAAAAATACAATTAATACAAAAAATATGATTAAAAG
This sequence comes from Anarsia innoxiella, assembly GCA_947563765.1. NCBI lineage: Eukaryota > Metazoa > Arthropoda > Insecta > Lepidoptera > Gelechiidae > Anarsia > Anarsia innoxiella. The sequence continues at coordinate 9,504,435 of OX387390.1, forward strand.
TGATTTTATTTTAATTAAAAATGTATTTTATTTATCTTTTTATGTATTATTATCAAAACTAAAAGCACTAAATACTGGGCCCTAAGTAACTTTCTAATCCGGCCGGATCCGGCCGGATTGGCGTCAATCCGGTAAAATCCGGCCGGATTGAAAATAGTACCGGATTGCAATCCCTAACACTGACATTCGGCGGCTGATTAGTCACTTAACTACGCTCCGTGGACGCTGATTTACTACTCGTACGTAGCTGTAAGCTGCGTATTGTCAGCATAATGTGAACGAAAAATGCAGTTTACGTTCACGGGACCCACGCCCACAGTAAGCCTGTTTACATTCGTCGGTTTGGTCCGAACTCTGAACATGGCCCTAACCTAGGTAATTAGGTACCTATCATCACGGTGGCATGCATTGCAAGGAAACAACGTTGTAGACAAAGGAAAGTTGCCTGTTGTCCATCGTGCTAGGTCGTGCGTGCTCCTTCCTTTAGATGGGCGACGTTTTTCCATCGGCGACCTCGGGGTGACGGACATTAATTGGTTGGGTTGGGTTTACCCACCAGGTAGGACGTTGGTGTAGTGTAAACTGCGTCGGTCGCACTTGGTCACACTACAAAGCACGCAAAAACCTGTGGCAAAAACAATAACTTAAATGTTATAACTACCAGGCCAATTAATACTTTAAAAATGCACGGAATAAATTCAGGGCCATAGACTATTGTATCTAATCTAGATGCCTCAGAACAATAACTAGACATGGAAGCCGGACTAAAATAGCAATTAAAAACGTATACCTGATTCTCTTGCTCCTTACAGGATTTTGTGTAGGCGAGAATAGGCCGCAAATTGAACATAAGCGGGCTTTACATTTGTCTGAATTTAGCGTGCTAAATGAGAAAGACTCTGAAAAAAGACAAGTGTAAAGGCAGTTAGCATGTTAGCCAAGCTAATTAGACAGCGAGACCCAAGACTGCCTGTCTAAATCAGTAAGCGCACTGAATTTAGCATAGTGTAAAGCGATTTAGCAACGGACGCTCTTCAGTTGCTCGTCGCGCGCGGCGGAGTATACACGTGTGAAGTTAGCGCGAACAGCGCAAACGAATGCAAAGGAAGTGAAATTAGATTTTTTAATTTTTAAACCAAAAAAGAAATAATTTATTATGAGAGATATGATTAGAACTCTCATAATAAATTATTATGAGAGTTCCACTTATATAGAATTAAGTCTTACTTAGGTACAAGACTCATATAATACCAAATGCGTACCACTAAAATCATTATAATGTACAATTTCGTGATGTTCTTCACTTAGATTAAAAAATTGGTATATGTATGTTTCGCTTTTTTGCCCCAAAATATTGATGAAAAAAATATTGTTTGTGAATTTATTACCACGATATTAAATAATTTAAAGTCAAAGTGCCATTTTTAGTGAAAAACAGCTTTTTTTTTTTTTAATTTTCAAAGTACCCGCATACCCGCAGCCGCACAGATATCGCTGCGGTCTATTTCTTTTTCCGAGGCTTAGGCATCCAGTCTAACATGACACCTAGTGTCAATCTGGCTTCGGGGCTAGTTTTTGAAAAAAAAAAAACTGTTTTCCCCATACAAAAAAAATAAAGATTATTTTTTTTCTCAACAACTACGCATTTTTGGACTTATTACACAAGGGTAAATGTTGTTAGAAATATCATTTCCTAGCCAATAGTATTTATTTTAGATCGATTTTTCGACTTTGACCCCTACGACCCTTGTTATTCAGTTCTGGTCTATAGTGCGACGCCACCAAAGCCGCGGCGAGCCCTATTCTTCGGTGTTTTGAAGGCGCCATTGTGCACGTCCACTGCGCTCGATTTTTCGTCCGTACTGAGTTAGCACGCTAACAAGTTCAGGTGTAAAGAGGACACTCTTATCCCCACCACGCCGGCTGTCTAAATTTAGCACGCTTAATTCAGACAAATGTAAAGCCCGCTATAGTTCTCATAATTCGAAGGTTGAAACATCTGTCAGTGGACTTATTAGGATTTTATGTCATTGGACTCATTTCAGCACACTACCAAATTTAAAATCACGTCTTGACGTTCTATGTTTTATAGTTTGACGCCTTGCTCACTTGGCCGGATTATAGTACTGAAGTTTACGGCTTCTGATACTAAAATAATATTTTTTGTGTAATTTGCGCAAAGAAAGTGAGATATTTTGATGTGTGATCGTTCTTTATGAAGTGTTTTGTATAGTAAAAATATGTTTTGTGTTATTGGCGGCTGCTATTCACATTCGGGAAGAAAAGAAAACAGTGGTGAAAAAATTCACTTTCATTCGTAAGTTTTTGATTGAGTTTTTAATAAATTAATCTGGAAATACCTGTAAACTATAGTATAAATGTTACTTATTCATCATTATACTTTTGAACATTATACTTTTGTCCAAATTATTCCAAAAAACCTACAAAAGTTTTCTGTTAGTTTTTCAGCTAGTGATGTGGGTAAGGCCATATTGATATTTTAGACTTTGAAGTTTTTTTTATGGAATCGTGAATTTCGACCAAACTAAGGTTTGAATCACGACAGTCAATTAATAATCCATCCACCAACCCGCACTGGACCAGCATGGTGGAATGTGGTCCAATTCCTCCGTGATAAAAAATGAAAGTCCTCCAATATTTATAAATATTTAGCGAGATTTATTTAGAATATTTTAAATGTAGGTTCATAAATCAAGGCTTTTTTACAGATTCCTTAGGATGAAAAGATCAAGAATAAGATGAAAAGGTAAGACGAGTTGGGAGACCCGTCTGACCCGGAAGACCCACAGAGCTGCTTTTACATTTTGCCGTTAAAAGAATTGTTAAAAAATTAAGGGACGATCTATTTTGTGTTTTAAAATATACTTAAGATTTTTAATAGTGCTTAAAACTTTAAATCAAAATAAACAATTCTATTGTTTTTGAGTCTTTATTTATTACTGGGTAATGTTCGAGCAGCGCCATCTTTTGGTGGATAAAATATAGTATTTTTTATTTTTAATCGGCTGTAAAAAAACTTATTGTCGATAAAATATATTATTCATTCCCATCCCTCGCAAATTCATAAGTAGTGACCACCCCAAAGAGTAGAGTAATGTATGACCACCCTGCATAGTAGCGACATGACACATTTGCACATGCCTCTCTCTTACGCACTATCAATACCGTAAGTAAAAAAAGATAAATATATGCAGTTTAGTTGTTATTTTAGCCCGGCTTCCATGTCTACTTAATGTTCCGAGGTTCCGAGATCTATGCCTTCGTCTATGATCTATGCTATCGTCTGCCGCCCGCCATTTTGTTTATTATTTGCGTTGCGTTGCCTTGCTTGCCTGCCATGTTGCTCTCTGGCCTCTCTGCTAATAGTGGGTCGGGGTTGGTTTTCAGGTTTTGATCACTGGCACCAATGGCACTTTGAGTGGCACTGTGGCAAAGCGACAGTCAAGTGGTGTGTTGTACAGTAGATAACTCTTTTTACAAGTATATGTAATAGAAAAAACCATGTTTGCTAATATAAAATTGTGATGTGGTGGTAGTGATAGTCTATTCTGGAGGATGCAATTGTGGTGTAAATATAATTTTTACACGAAACGGTATGTACCCACTTCACTTTTCCATGTAATGACATCTTGGTAAAGTTCTTAACAAATTCATGGGCCTCAAATAGTAAATTCTTTGTTGTCAGTTTATGAGTACAAATAATAACGAGAAAATGGCTGCCAACCGCAATTGCCGAATCAACCGCCGCCACCTTGCTTCGGACCCTAGAACTGGCAACGTGTCTGACCAGCAGAGACCTATTTGTCGAGAATATGTTTGGGGTATCTGTAACAAGGGATCACATTGCAAATTTCGCCATGAATTGGATCTCGAGGAAATGAAAAAAATCCTCAAGTTTTGTCATGATTTTCAAAATAAGCAAGGTTGTAACAGGGTAGATTGCACATTCTTGCATGCTTCGAGGGAAGAAGAAAATTTATTCCGCACTACTGGTCAATTGCCACGTGTACTAACTGAACGTTACGCTACTATGTGCGAGACTTCAAACAACATGCCAAACTTTGAGGGTGTATCCCAGATGATGATGTATGTAACGCCACCACCGCCGCCACCGCCGCCGCCGGTCCCGTCGGCGCAGATGCTGGCCGTGGCTGCGGCTCCGCCACCGCCGCCGCCGCCACAACCTGCCCCGGCGTACACGCCGCTACAGCAACCGCCACCTCCTCCACCACCACCGCCTACTGTACCACCTTCGTCTGTAGTACAAACAGCACCAATATTTACTGGTTAGTTTTTCCATACTATATTTTATATTGTGAAACATAATATTTAAAAATATTATAGCATGTGGTACATACATTAAACTGTTACTTGTATATGTTCTGATTAAATCTAAATGAATAAGGGTGAAGGAAAAGCGGTGAATTAGTCTCTGCCTATCCTGATGACAGAGATGCATGACAGATATATATGTATTAATTAAAAGTCCTCTTTTTTGTTTGGTTTGTACTAGGTCCACCTCCACAAAGTGCCTCTGTGATTTTTCCTGTAAATCAGCCACCTCCACAACTTCCACTAATGTAAGTTTGTTTTTTGAATTGAGAGTATTGTAGAATACAATTATAACACAAATATGGAATTATAACTGACAGTTCAAAGGCTTAGATTCAGTCAGAGTGCTGTTTGGATAGACCCATAGTTGAACTGAACTTGTTTCAACATAACCTAAACAATTGTTTCTTTATCACCTGGGACTACAATAAACAACACAATATAATTTACTTATAAGTGGAAGTAGTAAGAATTCACTTCAATTCTACACTATTGCAATAGTTTTCATAGTTATAGAAAACCAACATATGTAGTAACCACTTATACTTTGCTTATCATAATTTGATCAAGTATTTATGTATGTACAAGTGTACATACAGAATTTTATAAAATCTATTTATTTTACAAAAATATGTAATTGTGCAATAAACTTATTTTACACAATTAATTACGTTAATTTAATAATTTATTCAATAAATGAAATTTAGAGACTTCATTTGTCATTTAGTAAATTTTGTAGGTAAAAGTATTATAAAGAGCCTGTTTTGACCTCAGTGGATATACAGCAGTAGCTAATTTGTATTTTTTAATTATATGTAGTGATTGATTTGTTTCATTTTCATAAAAGGTTTGATGCTAGTAGACCTCCTCCTACAATACCTGGACAGGCAGTCAAAAGATCATTAGGAGAATGTGAAGGTATGTAATTCTTAACTTTTCTAAGCAGTATAAGATTAAAGTTAAAATTATTCACATTTTCACAGTAACATTGATTAATAAATCTTTGCTTTTAATAATTTTATCAATTTAAATATTTGCTAAGCGATATAAAAAAAATCCTTAAATTATAATTCCTTTGACTGTGTCAATACAGCAATGACAATAATACCTAAGCCTAAGCGAATAACTTAAATATTAGGCAAAAAGGAAATGACACAATATTAAGTAAAATGCAATATTCTGTAAATGATTAAGTAAAGATAGTATGATCAGACAAATGCAGTTATAATAAATTTTCATAGATATATCTGTAATCTGCACATTAATAAATTTATAATAAGGTTGATAATAAATGACAATTTATTAATACTGCAGTTGTGATCCTCTTTATTTTATTTTTTAATGGCGTTTTCTCTTTTAATAAGATAATGAACTTACGTGAATTAAACTCAATGCTATATAATATAATGTTACACAAACTTGTGGAAATTGTCTTTAGTAAAATAGTTGGTAAAAGTATTTAATAATTTGAAAAGTACATTCAAGTAAAATAATAAAGTGGACATCAGTTGGGGTATGAGAAAACTGCAGATTAATCCAATTACTTTAGATTAAGCATACAAGTATTTGTTCATCTTTGCTAGATAAAAACTAGAGTTCATTATTTTATTTTCGAAACCATGATTTCCGTGTTTAACTGGATATTATAAATCTTTTTTTAGAAATGAATTATGTGCAGTCCAGTATTCTTTAATATTCTAGATGTTTGATGTTGCTATCCATAGTATCTGTTGTCTATTGCTTTGTTTATCATTTACTAGATTAGAGGCTGCCCGCGACTTCGTACGCATTAATCGTCATATCTTGAAAAAAAAACAAAAAAGTAAAACAAGCTATCTGACGAGAACCGGTGTTTTCAACGTGGTATGAACGTTGGCAACAAGCTATCTTAAAATTATATACTTAGCTTATGTGTTATTCTGATATTATATTGGCAAGTTTCAGCAAAATCTGTTCAGTAGTATTTGCGTGAAAGAGTAACAAACATCCATCGATACAATTGACATTTATAATATAAGTAGGATTTTCAGACCTGCGCATGAATTCTTATTCGAAAAGTGGTTATGAATGTTCAAAATCTGTAAATATAGCAGAACCCTGTGATAAAATTTGAACGAACATATAAACTAGGGCTGTCAATTCGTTAAGCCATTATTGTTTCCTGAAATCTATTGCAGTTTTGGATGTTATTGTCAGACGTCCACCAACAAGGTAGATACTCTTGGTTAAGGCCAGTTCACGGTGGATGCAAGCCACTTCCGATCGAGACATTTAAAAAGTCCTCCCCAAAATATTTATGGGAAGCCTACGTCTGGTAGTGGGTGTCCTAAATTTCTGATGATGGAGATCAAACTTTCGCAACAAAAACCTACTATTTTCATTTTGTTAGAAATTTCTAAAGGACTGTCGTTTTGACGAGCAGGAACCTTTATGATAGTCAACTACTTGTGTCGTGACTTCGTACTCATTTATATCGTCAATTCTTGAAAAGCTTATACAATATGTTTGAATTAAGTCTATTGCTATAGCTGCAATATTATAAGCTTCGTTAAAATCTGTTCAGTGTTTGATTGGAAACAGTAGCAAACGTCCCCACATATATCCATCTAATAACCGATAATAAGTAGGCAATATTAAATATTTCATCGTAAGTATTTCCGTCAGAATAATCTCAGAAAAGATACTAGTAAATTGTTAGTACTACTTAATCACTTTAATTTCAATAAACGCAGAATGTTTTAATCGAAGTGCCACGAGTACTTAAGAATTAGGACTTGAGTACTCGTAACTAAGGACATTTCCCTTCTCCGCACATTTGTGGTCTAAATGAGAAAGTGCCGGCTAATGTATAAAAGTGGTGGTAAAATTTTCACAAATAGTGTGTATTTCTGTTTCTTCTTATACAACAAATATTAATTTTAATATTTGTTGTATATAACAGAAATACACACAAACAGAAATCAATATTTACGGGGTGCTCTTATACAAAAAAAAAAGTATTTTTTCCGTTATTTGCTTTATTCTATACTCTCTGCTAATACTGGAAAAGGAAGATTCTTCAAATAAACTTGAAGTATTTACAGAATGTACAGTTTCAATATAAAATTATATGAATATAATGGTTAAAGGTACATGACCATAACTGAGCTCAAACACCAAAGTTTTCTGGAGGAACCATTTTATTTTGGTACCATTTATGGTTGAGTTGAGACGTCTGGGAGAGACAATAAATAATCGGCGAATTATTCTTGATGCTTCATCGATTGCATGACTGATTTTAGTCTCTACTGGTCCTGCTGCATCTCGTGATTTTTTGCTTGACACGTCAGGCGAATCGGTGAATGCATAGTTTTATTTAGCTAAAAATGACTTTCAAAACCGAAATAATACAAATTTGACATTTGACTTTAATGGTAGGTATGGAATGGAACCCTTCGAGCGCGAATACGTACGACTCTTGCCTTGACCGGTTATTAACTCGCTGGATGGAAACATAATATTTCCGGATAGCTCGCAAAAGTAGATATCGACATAAGATGGTATAATTTTAAAAATATTTGAGGCAGGATATTTTTTCCATATACATACAATAATTTAAAACAAAGCAAGCTAAGCTTTTTTATGATTTTCCGTTCTTGTACACCTGATATAGCACATTCTCTTTTAACATTTAACAATTTCTCCAAATTCTTCATTCTAATTGCTGCTGAATGCTCAGAACGCGAGATGTCACAATGTGTTGAGATCTAGCATGTCAGCCACTACACGATTTACCCTTTGTTGGTCTTTCTATGATTGCCACAACGCTTCGTGCTGTAAACCATGTAAACCCATGTGGCCATTGGTACGCTAGATTCAAGACTACTCGGAACTTTTGCTGAAGTCTGTACTCATCCGAAAAAAAACAGACATAAATAAAGAAGATGAATAAATATAGTTCTTAAATTTTTGCAGGTGCATTAATATATTATATTTGTATTTTATTTTATACTGGACTGCATATATAATCTTGTACTTGGACTTAAATAAGTACTTATAATTCATAAGACGCAGGAATGGTGGTTACTTTTTTAAATTAATTATGATATTTATAATGGCTAATGTTGTGTTTGGCTTGGCGCTGATTCGTTTTGTTCTCAGCTGGCCCCAGCAAAATAAGGAAACCAGATGGCCCCATAGTAGCCGAGAGTCCCTGCGAAAACTGTGTCCAGATGGAATTAAGGTTTGCAATATCGCAATTTGTCCTTTAATTGTCTGCATGGTAAAGAAAATAAAACATGATAATAGATTACTAAATGGATACTTAAGTGACAAAATTCAAGTTTGGACTAAACGGTATTCGGCGAGTGTAATGGAATGCTCGATTTCCAAACTTATATATCATGTTTGCGAATTTTTAGAAAACAGTTTTTATTAAATTAATAGTTATTATTACTGCTTAAGCTATTATTCTATTAAACTTCAAGTAAGATTACTATTGTTCATGAGTTACTTAAAATTATGATGGAACGCGCAATAACAATGAAACGGAATAAATAAAGTGCTGTGCGAAAAGGTAAAGTTTATTTGTTAAAAATAAAACATTTTGGTAGCGATATAGGTAACTACTATTCCTAAGAAATACATAGGATTATCATTATCTTGTTCTGAAATTGGTGTTCAAATTGTCCTCATTTTTTGGAACATAGTCTTTTTATAAAGGGTGTAAAAATAAATACATTTATGAATTATAACTTTCTATGAAGCATTGCTTATGGGTGTTGCGCGGCGACTTACTACCCGCGGCGACCGTTGTCGAGCCTCGCGGCACTCTTGCGACGCCCTAGCCCTATTTGCGACGTGCACCCGCCCGCTAAACATAGCTCGCAGCAAAAATATTCCTACTAACCTCCTCGTTGAATCAGACACTATTCGCCGACAAACATATTACAACAGCGCTAAGTCTGCTTCTTGCCCTCTATACTTAAACCATTTAAATAACCTAAAAAAGTGTGGCAGTTCAGGTTCCTTCATTTCAATGATATTCAAAATATGGTGTTACTAAGAATTTAATAAAAGTTGAAATCAAATATTATACAGACATTTATTGTTTTCATACTTAGCATAGTAGGAGATAGTGATCGGCAAATAACATGCATTTATTTTCATTTCTGTCCGCACTTAAAAAATTAAACGGGATTTCGTTGTTTTATAATGAAATAGTTGGATCTTGTAGGGCTTTTATAATAATGTAATTTAATAAATTTGATAATATTTGCTTATTTTGAGCTTTAGTTTCGAATCAGGAAAATTTTTATGAACAATCTTTGAAAATGCCTGCAGTCGATGTGTTCTAATGACGTTTTGTACTTCGTTCTAGGAATGAGGTCTTCAAGCAAGAAATTGAAAAATTGCATTGTGAACTAAAATACCAAAGTTTAGTTTATAAGAAAAAACTGACAGAATTTGAAAATGAAATGGACATCTTGAAAGCTCTCGTAAGCCCTGAACTATATAGAATACTTGCTGAGTATATAGAGGTAATTTCAAAAATATTTTATTTTATAATGATCATTTAAAAATTTATATTATGTACTTATATAAATTCATCAAACATTTTTCAGGGTGGACCACCTCAGGTTCAAGACATCATTGCACAGTTCAGTCAAACTCCTCTCATGTCGGTAAGAACCATTGTAAAACATTATGAAATGTTAATAAACTTTGTGATTATACATACTTAGTAGGCAGGCAAGTAATTTTCTACTTAAGTATTAATATGATATTTTCTTCCAGCTTATGGAGAAGCTGTACACCAATTCCCGAACTGTAATCGATCCTGTAAGTTTTGAACACAAAGTTTGGATTATTTTACTATCTTGGTACGTTACTGACTACTCATTTAACGTTTTAGCCGCTGCTGCCATCGCTCCGGTTAGAGGACCCTATACAGTCCCTACCGTCGTTATCGCGAATGACAAACCCCGTGAATCATACATCACCTGAACTGATTCAGAAATTATTGGAAGCATTAGGTAAGAATAAGACTTAATTTTTAATTATATTTCTTTCTTATTTCTAAAAAATATGTGCTACAATTTTACCGAAAACTGACCACAGCGGTTATAACACTTCTCAACGTTTTAAGAACCAGTGTCACATCTGCATTTTGCGGAGTTCTACTGAACTCAAGGAGAGCAGTCTAATTAAGAATTTCTTACACAGTTCTAAGATAACTTATTTCATCACAGAAATAAATCGATGACGAAGAAGCGGCAAGTTTTTTTGTGTTGATAAAGTGGGGGACATATTAACTGTACTCTCATAACCTTACAGGTCCAATGCCCGATCTGACTGAAAGCAGCATGTTCTGAGATGTTAATTTTTTCTTCGTTATTTTAGCTAACTCCGAACCTCGAACTTTGGAGTCCAATAATGAAGGCCGGAGTAATACAAATGTAAACGGATACAATAGATATACAAATGGGAAAACTGAAAATTCTTCAGTGGGGTCAACACAAACTTCATCGTTATATGCTTCTGCTGCTACAACTGCAAGTAGTCGTACTTATGCGAGTTCAAATATTCCTGGGCCGAGTGGAGTCACAAGTGCGTCTCAATCACAAGCACTTCCAGCGCCGGCGTACCCGTACCACCCTGCTATTCCTCCGCCAACAAACCGGCCCTATTATCAACCATATCCAGTTGCAGCAGGTACGTCCATTCTAACAATACCAGATTTAAAAAAAGTTGAACTATTAGTTTTCAAGTTCAATAAGATTTGTGGTCTCAAGAATATTTGTTAAAATAAACATGTAACCTAAACTATGATGTTTTTAGGTAGCCAACCAATGTCCTACGACGGCTCTCCTCGTGGCGCCGCTTCTGTTTCCTCACAAATAACAACCCGGCCGTCCACGTCAGCAATGCACACCCAATACAATATGATGGGAAGGTATCCACAACCCCCACAGTATTATCCTCCATATCAATAACGATTGAGAGGTATGTGTTCGTTTTAATTTTGTTAAGCAATTAGCGACGCTGCGCGAAATTGGTGATGTGTTGTCTAAACAAAGGGTATTATAGCTTGAATTGATAACAAGACAACAACTAAGAATATCCGAGTTTAAGTAAAGGTAGTACGGTAGCAGTCCGCACGTTCTCTGACTAGTAATTGGTCTGCTGAATATACCCTTGTTATTGAAGTGTATGCCGGACTTGTAATTTTAAAGCTTGATAACTGCATAAGGATTTTACCAATTTTTTTGTAATTAAGGCGAATTCGATGGTATTTGGTGCATAAAAGTACTTAATTCTATAACTGTGATTATTAACGACTGCGTAGGTAAGTATTTTTTATTTTAATCTTTTGGGTTATTTATACACAATTGTATTTAGAGATAAATATTGCTCAACATTATGCATTTTTAGGTTTAAGTAAATGAAAGTGCCATTGAACAAAGACTACAAGTACAAATTTAGCATTAAGCAACTTCGACTGATTTTTTGACTAGTTTATAGATATGTTTTATAATATTACTCACCGAATTACCTCAAGTCAAACTAGCTTTTTATGTGATTTATAACTTAAAATTATTTTTTAAGATCGTTAGCGATATATGGTTGGCACTCGGCACAGTTATTCTTGGCATCATTTGAGCCTGTTGGCTATTCGTACTCCAGCTCGAAGTTTTTGCCTTCCCGCCGTCAACCACTTAAATCTCAAAACAATAAAGGGGACCTCTAGAATACCCGTACCGTGTGCCATAATTTGTTTTGAAAACGAACGGATTTCGCTTAAAGCTCCCCCGCTGTAAGTCAATATTTTAAACATAAGTTTACTTATTCGTAAGTCTATTTGCCTATCAATTGGCTCAAGTATTAAATGCTATTAAATGTGATATTACATTTACATAGTGATCATTCCAAAAAATATTTATTTATTTAGATGCCTAATCACTCTCTGTATGAGAGTAGGCTCGTGCCCCTCGGTGGGGACATATATGGGCTGATAAAGATAAGAAAAAGATGTTTCAATCAAACTCATAAAGTTGCCCGTATTTTAAAATTAATTGCGATCTCATCTTAGTTGAATAGCTCACATTTTGTTAGAAACATTCATTTTTGCTGCTAAGCTTTAAATTGAAAATAAGACTTCTTTAAACATTTTTTATTTGAAAGTAACGTTATGGGTATAAATAAATAGTGTCATTTAAATAAACTGTACATCTACTTTGTAGTTATTACGAAGTTTATTTTAAAATTTGACAAAATTATTTATGATATTTAAATGTAATTATTCCAGGTTTATAAGAAATTTTATAGCTTTTGTCTGTGTATCTTTCTGTCTAGTCTAGTCGTAACTCCCGAACGCGTAAACCGATTTCTACAGTAACTTAACTACATAATATTATACAATTGTACCCTATTTAATATGTAATGTTTTAAGCAATTTTGCCTTATCTTTATATTATTTATACATTCCATTTCTATTTTAAGAGATGTAAATCAAGTTTACATATATGTATCAAAGAAAATTGTGCTTCCATTTTTAATGATATTCTGGTGCTATTTTTAAAATTAAGATGACTTTATAACTAAAATACCTCACAAAAATGTACCTGACCTGATACATCAATTCTTTGTCCATAATAATTTTAATAAAGAACCTTGATTATTTTTACTTATTTTAAGTTTAATTTACTAAGTATAATAAACGCCCGCCGTGTTTTTCGTGCAAATGTCTCAAATCAACTGATATGTTGATACTTTATTGTATTTTATTGACGAAATTTTTAGGGTTTCACTAACCTCAACATTAGGTGTTCCTCCGTATGGTAAAGACATACATTTTTAACTTATTTTATATCTAAAGTAAAAAATGTGCTTTGTGAAAGTAACGATATGTATTAGGTTATTTGTATGATTTCTTTAAAATTAAAGCGAGAAATAAAATTACTCTGTTGCCATGATTACCAAATTACATAAATATTTTTCTTGTATGTACAATGCTTGGCAAGTTTTTACATGTTTGTTGATGCGGCAGTTAAGAGCTTTGTTGCAATTTTATTCCCCGCTTTAAAAAGAAACTGATAATGAAAGTTCCTTAATGATGTGCCTTTTAGTATTAGATTTACTGAATTAAATTTTTAAGTAAAAAGAAAAAAGAACTTTTCTCTCTTCATTTTCTTAACCTAAATCTAAATTCCATCTTTTTTAAGCCTATGCGAATTACGATATTATTTTTTTGTCATGTCGGTGCTACATTAACGAATAAAAATAATAACAGCCCCTATGCAAAGAAGAAAGCGAAATGTTGGTGTTGCTATTTACAAATAATATAATTAGTATCTCAATTTTAATTCTCCGGAAGAGGGTGTTGCTGGCGCTGACTGCTAAATTAAAATTATGTCACAACCCTATCTTACTACACTATATTATGAGTATGAAGGTAGGTACAATCATTAGATAAAAGTTTCAAGTTTTTATTCCTTTGAGAGATCAACCAACCGCCAAAAAGCCTCGCGGTAGATCACGGCAGAAGGTGGCGGGATGAACTAGCTAGACATCTTTATGGATGTGTGGTGAAAGGCGGCTCAAGATAAGGAATCGTGGAGAGGAAGCGGAGAGGCCTTTGCCCAACAGTGAGACATTGACGACTAGATAAAAGAGATCTAAACACACACGAACAGTGGGAAGCCAAGTTTGAAGTTATGAACCGCCGTATTATTTTTGTAGTGCCAAAATTTTTTATTCTATTTTGGGATCGGCTCTTGCTTGGCGTCATTTAGGAATAAATATGTGTAGCTCCAAACCAATTTAAGGACATCATTACTTACTGGATAGTCGATTCAGCGAAGGTAACTTGTTTTATTTATAAATATGCTCTATGTGATTGCCATATTTTCTTGTGTATGCTGTGGCCGTTCAATTCGCATTGCCTGCAAATAGCTCGCGTAAATGATTCTTCAAGAAACTGAAATATATCTTCTTTATATTCCAGCTCGCCACCCGAACATAGCTTTTGCTTGGAAAGAGGCAGGCGGTGGATGGTGTGAACAAGTGCTATAGACACTTATGAAATGAAGTCTTTGGCTAATTAATTTGTATATATACGTAATTATTAATTGTATTTGTATGTTAAGATAAGTGAAAATTAGTCTGCCTTTTAGATATATAAGTGTTATGATATTTTTGAATAATTGCTTAGATATGAAACAGGTTTTTCTTACGGTTTATATAAGTATTTTGATTGCAAATCCTTACATCATTGATAATGTAGTGTTGTTTACGTATTAGCTAAGTATTTAGTTAGCGTTCTATACCGGCATTCACATGTTATTTTCCCGGCCGGTGCACCTATCTTTAATGCATCATGTGAAAGGCAGCGCAAAAGCTAATCTAAATTTCGCTGTAACAAAATGTTAAAACAAAAGTGTAAACATCGGTTTTAATCCATTTTTATTGTAGACGTACAGGAGCATGCTCATTTTGTACTCCAACGCGAATGAAATCAATACTTAGTACTTGCAGTACCTAACCAAGACTGAAGAAAGTTAGAGACTTATCACAATAGTAATTTGCAGACGGGAGTAGAGCGGAGCGATTGTGCGGCAAGACCGCAACGGATATTCATGACCCAATTGAACAGCAGCCGTTATCAATTGACACTTATATCCCCGCGGCAGTGCTCCACCATCGGCCCGTCCGCGAATCACTTGACTAGATTTAAGATTATAGAAACTTGGTTTTCTGTTTTTAAATAATAAAACAATGCAGGTTGTTACATAAGAAGTAAAAGTAGGTATGTCATTTAAGTTCAAAGATATTTCAGTCTTGTCTTTAGGGCAGATACTCATTTTTAGTAATGTGTGATGGATGAAAATGTTTGTTTGGGATTTGTGTATTAGATTGAATACTCCAATAAAAACTTACAAATATTACACAGGAGGATTATAGATTTTAAATATACCTTTAATGTGTTAATTTACAGCTGCCTTACTGCAAGTGCTAAGTTATCGTTTATTTTTTATAGCTATTGAAGAATTTGACGTTAAATAATATAGGTACTTAGGTTACAAATTAAAAATGCCATTTTGATGTCAATATAAATTTTTTGTTGGTACTTACTTATCAACGTAAATTGTTAATTTTCGAGAGTATCAGCAAACGTTCTATCTTCGAAAAGACCTTCGAAAGATATAAAATAAAATTCTGGTTACAAAGCGCTCCTTTCAAATGTCTCGATAAAAATACAAAAATGTTATAGGTGGAAGCAATTCCTTTGGATCTACATAATGTGATACTGATAAATAAATATATTACATACATATACACATCTCACACTCACTAGTTTATAATACTTAAAATACCTATCTGGTATTGTCAAACTAAATCGTAACGCCAAGTTTTTATATGTAGGATATACTTTCTTATATTATTTTACATGTTAATAAATAGATATACATTTATATTTAAATAATATATTAGTAATAGTCATCTACAGGCAGCATACCTCTATGGTCCGCAGGAGCAGGGAAGTCCTGGTGAGAAATCTCTTCCTGATTAAATAGCTCATTGGCCCCTGGGCACATCAAAGTAATTTAAAGGTACACATTACAGTATCTGCATTCCTTTTTGTTTGTAAGATACTTTTTGAAAATATACTCGCCATTCTAAAGCGTTACTCTAAGGGCTAGGCGTACCTTTTTACAATTTTTAGTTGAACAACTATTTTGTTGTGTTTCATAAGTACACAGCAATATATGAACGTGCGCATATTATTAACTCGATAGTTGATCGACAAAAAAATCAAAAAGCCTCATCGATCTGCTTTTGATTAAAAAGTTAAAACTTTATGGTTAAAAGACATGGTAACTTGAGCGTACCTACACAAGACTGTTGGATTTGTTTTGGTTTATAAATCGACTGAAATCGATTGTGTGCGCACCTCCGTCGACTAAACAGTTTAGTTGTGTGGAAATCACGAGAAGTACACAAACGACGAAATATGTAGTTTAGTCGATGCAAAAGTTGTATGTATGCGCTAGCCCTAAATATACTAGTCTCAAACGTGGCAGTTGCGGTCACAAAATGCAAAATGCGCAAGAGAAGCGTACCTATATTTTCTCGTTCGCACTTATTACGTACACTGAGACGGCATCCATAAACAGTTCAAGTGCATGCGTTATAATGTTGTGCGTTTAACCACGACTGCTACGATTGTTTGAGACTAATATAATATTGCATTTCAATAAATTATTTATTTTGAATCCTTACAATCATTTATTTACTTTTACCTATTCGTGTATCTGTAGCTGTATACTGCTTTACTTTACTATTGCCTGAAAAAAACTGAAACATATTTAGGTATATATTTCGTGACAATGTAATACTTAGAAAAGTGTCTCTATTTCTCAAAGGTTCACATAAGTAATTTGGAAAAGCCCTGTAACTCGCTTTACATTATACGTAGGTAGCTACAGCAAATTCTTTTCATATATTATTTGCTATACTAACTACTCACAAACATTCATGGCCATTAGGATAATAAAACGTGTGAATGCGAAGCGCACATCATTATCTCGCTCGCACTGTACTGTTTAGATGTGTGCTTTTCATTTTCACGTTCTATTGCTCTACCTGCCATGAGTGTTGTGTGCAAGTAGTATAGTTTGTATTCGCCAATCATTTAAAATTTACTAGTACGTCATTGTAACGTGACTTTATGATTTTATTACCTGGGCTTCCCTGTTTTGAATTTAAAACAATACAATTTTATAATAATTGTCATTTTAATACATTGTTAAAAGCGGTTTCAGACAAGCGCGCGAATGAACGTTGTAACGCTTCTAAGCTCTGGTAAGCGTGTTAGAATCCATAAAGATAATGAAACTACAGCAAAGTACACCCGTAACAGCGACTTGTTTTTTCGGAGCACATATGAAAGTAGGTACGAGTGTATACCGTACACTCGCCGAAGATAAGGTACCTACCTAATTAGTCTGACTGAAACCGCCCTACATTAGATACATTCTTTATTTTTGATCACACACCTAACCGACAAAGGCTTTTGCTGAATGATAGATGCTCAGTTTGAACAATTTAAAATATAGCCACTTACTTCATCTACAGAACAGACGCATGCAGAATGCCTTTTCGCAACTTACAAAAAAATATAGGTAATGTGCTAAAAATGACCGAAACTAAGCTCTTAAAACTTTGGTAAGAATTCATTTCTGATACCCTGCAAAGGTTGGCATTTATCCACACAAGATCCACACCAAATCAGAATAAGTTATAGGTATTTACTTATTCAAAACGATGTGGCAGTGGCACTGTACATTCTGGTTAATTATAAAACTGATATAGGTACGTACAACGAAAGCGATTTGAGTTTAGTTTGCGAAAAGAAAATATTGTTAACAGCCTTATACACATTTTGAATTTTCGAGGCACTGGTCACGTGAATAGCGTGAAATAAAGAAAACATAGAAATATATATTTTGATGGTTTTATTTTTCACTTGCAACATATATTTATAAAGCTGTGAACACAGCTCAGGCCGTTCGAAAGTTTGCCCGTTTCCGTACTGGGCCTGCACGACCCCGCAGTTGTGTGTTTACAGCTTTATTTCGAATGTATGAATACCGAATAAGAAGTACTAATCCTGTACTTACACGGTCCTACGGCACTCAGGCTGTATAATAGTGCCCGGTACCTTATTAACGTCGAGCTATAAGTTGTGTAATAGACACTTAATTTCATAATAGTTGATCATATCGTTTCTGACATCTAGGTGGTACTTGAAGATACTGCACTCCTCCCATGAAAAATTAAGTACCTTTACAAATTATAAAAATCTCAAACAATAGCAGTTTTGACTGTAACATATAAGTTCCTTCATAAAACCAAATAGAAAAAAAATTGTTTTGGGAAATTTAAATATCGTAAAAGGCAAAAGCATTATTTTTCTATTTTGTTACCAATAAATGCCTATTTATTTTCAAACACTTCAAAAAATGATTTCTTGTAACGTGCTTAACTTTGTTAGGTAGGAAATGGTAAAAAAGTACGTGATTCAATCTGATAGAATAAACAATTAAAAACAAACAAATGATCTCACAGAGCAAGGAATTAAAACGTTATAAAAGCCTTGCATATATCACAGTCAACTGTTTAAAATAGCCGTTCAATCAAACAGCTAGAGCCCTTTGACTGAACAACGCCATTCAATCACACGTCTAGCTTCTTAATTGAATATTGAGGCGCTGGAAACGATCAACATTACAGCTGACTCAAAAGCCGCCTTTTAATTTAATTAGTTCAGCTTACTACCGCGACGGGGCGATAGGTGTGTTTTGTTTTCAATATGACGTCAACTATCCTGTGATTTTGATTGTTTCAAGATATTTTTTAGAAAGAAAGTATCTAGTAAATATACGTTAATAGTGTTAAAGATTCAATAATAATCTCCCAAGAAATTACAAAAAGGTTCTTCCTATCCTTTCAAAACACACGCTAAACTAATGGCCATCCTAATTGATTTGTCAATTTTGTCATTTAACCAGTTGGCTAACCGTCGTCAAGCTGTAGTGTTGAACGTTGCACTCAACAAGTCGGCTAAGCGAGGTACAGCCGTTTGATTGAATGACGTTGTTCAAAAAAGCTAAAGGAGCTGTTTGCATGCTGTTTGATTGAACGACTATTTTAATTAGTTGGCTGAGAAACATACATAAGTTGCGGCCACGTGCAGTTTATGTATGGAATGGGAAAGCAATATTATTTTTAACGAACTTGAAACAAAAAACAAAAAAGAGGGTGAACATTTTTTTTGCATTACTATTGCTGTAAAAAAAGTTGACATACAGTGAGTGAAAATGTTAATACACTCGTTAAAAATCCTTAGGGCTTTAAAACTGTAGGTATTTTCAAACCTGTTTTCAGGTCAATATTTATTCCAATATATAAAGACTAGGTAGGTACATGTAAAAGACTTAAGTGATTGTTTTCTGTTTATCATTAAGTTTTTTGTATGCAAGACGGTTTTACAACTATTTGAAGAAAGCGTCAATAAAGTTACATTAATTTTATATACACAGGTATTATAAAAACCTTAGTGATGTCAGTATCAACGTGTGCGAAATAACCTTAACTCTGCACGCAAATACAAAGAGACAAATATAGGTAGACTGCTTGATGGTGTGTTGTGTATATCTCATTTTGTAGCACAAAACACAAGAAACGGGGCGCTCAAAACCCAATAAATTAGTAGCAGACACGTCATGAGTTAAAAAAGATATAAAATATTATCGTAGCGACGACATGAATAGTTTTTAACTTAACAATGCCGTCCTAAAATTCCATTTGATCCCATCGACATAAATAAATCATAATTTAAAGACATAAATAAATCATAATTTAATAATTAAATACATGTACACCATTACTCTCAAAATATGTAAATTGTAATTTTATTACTGTACACATCTAAAACGACAGCAAATCCCAAGATATGACAATAAATTCACAAACTACTACATTATAGGTAGGTACTCAATATTCTTTCTTTTTCACGATTCTGTTAAATTATTATACCATTCATATTAAGTCTAGGGCAAGTCTGAACTCGGACTAATAATGTGAATATGTAATTCAATGGCTGAAAATGAACACAAGATTTAATACTATTTTATTTTGAAATATTTTCGGAGAAATAGCATATAGCTGCTGTAGCGTGTGAAACTTAAGGTGCGTACAGACCATGTAACATAACATGTTATTTAACATTTTTATATAACATGTTTTACATAATGTGGACACTGAATGTTATAAAACAATGTTATTGATATGTACAACAAACAATGTTATATAACTTTGATCGCGTGGAGGTGCGTACAGACCATGTAACATGTTATTTAACTTGTGTTTTATAACACGTCCACACTATGTTAAAATTGCATTGTTATTCTAATGTGTACAGTATTATTTTATGTTGCAATGTTGAATAACAAGGTTACATAGTGTGGACGTGTTATATAACACAAGTTATATAACATGTTACATGGTCTGTACGCACCGTTAGAAAGCTGCTGACACTTAGGCCCACGCCACGCTACGGTTTACACTACCTTTTGCTTGCACCGTTAGTGTTGCCAAAGCAGCGCGACCTGGTTAGGGCTCAGCTTTCCTATATTGTAGTCTATAATATAAAACTTACGGTGAGAGAAATTTGAGTAATTTCCGGGCAAGCCCTAAAACACCCTTTTTCTTTCTCCCATACAAATGTTTTCTAACTAAAATTAAAAATCTACACATTTATTGCATCTAAGGTGAAACAAAATTCGCTGGGACAGCTAGTTAATAATAAATATTTCGGACTTTCGCAAAAGAAGTTGGAAGAAATTTTTAGGATTCGCCGTCGTCGTTCGTGTTTCCAGAGTAACCACTATTTGTTACACATAGTACTATGCGTTTCAAATGATAATAGGATCCGTAACGCGGTTGACTTCACTCCACTAATGTCAAATTTGTACGGTTGGCAAATAAGTTTGGTAAATCTGCAATATACCATTCCTCGACCATCATACACCAATAACTGACCAGGCAAATTAGTGAAAATTAAACAAACTGAAATAACAAATATTTATTGCTTGTTAATTACTTATTATAGTTATTGTTAAAACACTATAAAACCATTACCTATGTCGAAGTAATAACCAAAATGTATTTTTTTTAAGAAGTATGTTACATTCACCCATAGTCGAGCATTAAGTAGGTTAGCTAATATTTCCTCAGTAGGTACCAATGTATGAAAATCCTGGTCGACTAATGGGACATGGTCGACAAGTAGAACATTAACCCTATTCTTTTTTTTGCAAACCGTACAGGCCCTCGACTCGAGACGTTTGACGTCATCACTTTTATCCTATTCTCATTTGAAACGCATAGTATCTTTATCACCACTACATAGTCGTACCGAATAAAATATTTATAAGTTATAGATTTCATAAGCCACTAATAAAGTCTCTCGTATTTTCAACATGTAGATGACTAAAAAAACAAATAATTGTATTTCCTTTATTCCCTCTTCATATCACAAAGTCTAGAAACTAGTGGGAACCGCACAATACGCAATTGGTTTGCATAGTCGCACACTATAGCGTCTTTCAAAGGTAGAATCTGCCTGACGAAAATGCCGCCGTCAGTTTGACCTGTAATATGACAAGTATAATAAATTACTTAATTTGTTAATTCCCGATGACGCAAGAAGAGGGGTATTATAAGTTAGTCGTGTTTGTGTGTCTGCTGCGCGTCTGTGTTTCTATACAGATGACACCACAGACGGGATTTAATCTTCTTTTGTTTGGTTAAACCGGTGTAACCGTTTATAAGAAATAGGGTGTGAAGAAAGGAAATGATTTGTATAACAGATTACATATTGATCAGAGGATTTCAAAATTTTAAGTACCTACAAGTTTTTTAATACTGCTATTTCTTTCAATGTGTTCTTTTTTAATTAAAATATAAGTGAAGCAGAAGCTTCTGTTAAAAAGGGAGCTTACCAAGAAGCACCCGCCGAATGACTTCGCCGCTGCTAAGGTCGTACACGGTGAGGCCACTGCGGTCGCCCATCACGAGGAGTGTGTGAGTGAGCGGCAACATGCGGCTCATGTAGTTGAGACCCTGGAAATAGAAACGCTATAATAGCAAGGCCTAGAATCATTTAGTCAACATGTTGTCAGCAACGAATAGTATATAATTATGCTATTAGGCCGTGTTTAGACCAAACTGACTGTAAGGCGCCGATTGTGAGCGAGCGTTACGCAGTTTATTGTATTTACATACATATTAATTCGTTCGTTCATTC
The DNA here is from genome assembly GCA_947563765.1 of Anarsia innoxiella. Classification (NCBI taxonomy): domain Eukaryota; kingdom Metazoa; phylum Arthropoda; class Insecta; order Lepidoptera; family Gelechiidae; genus Anarsia; species Anarsia innoxiella. The sequence goes on from OX387390.1 coordinate 9,526,639, forward strand.
ACATATAAGCGTCAATACGCTATTACGCAATGCTTAGAGGCTGATATTCGGCGGCTGATAAATATAGTACGTCACTACGCTCCGCGGACGTTGATTCGCTGCATAGCAGCTATAAACTTACTGTCAGCATAGTGTGAACGAAAAATGCCTTTACGTTCACGTTTACTTTGAGGCTCACATTCGGCGGCTTATAGTCAGTTATTTTTGTAAGCGATGCGTGCTGTAGATCAGCATAATTACAAGGAATTATTAATAATACTCACTATATGAATAGAATTGAGCATGTGCCCTTGGAATCTATCCCAAATACAAAGGCGTTCGTCTGCGCCGGCGGATACTACGTACGATGCGGTGTATGCGAGCGACGTTACTGCGCCGTCGTGTGCTTGCATACTATATAAACATGCTCCTATAAATAAACATACAAAAAAAAAAACATTAATGAATCATTAAAAAGTTTATTAATCTGTCACATCCCAGGAATCCTAATAGAAAATCTATTGTCTGGTTTAACAATGGGTCAGTGGGAGTTAAAAATTATGTTAAAAGAAAACGAACGTACCGGTATGTAAATCCCAAACGCAGAGTAAGCCGTCTTGGGAGCCACTGCCACCAATTGTAGGATTGGCGTGGTCTATAAAACAACTTGTGATGGGTCCGCAGTGGCCGTGGAGTGTGAATAAAGGAGTCAGTTCAGCACTAGAAAATACCTGGAATATAGGAAGTTAGTTTGAGATTGATCAAGTCTACTATTTAAATTTGAAATGAAGTAAAAACCAACCTTAAGTACATGGTCCTGTCCTCCAGTTAGTATTCTACCACCTTCGCAGTGCATTTCTGTGATGGGTTGTTGGTGGGGTCGGCAGTGTGCTATTCGTGCACACACCACCTCTGAAACGATCGACAATGATGTATAAGTATCAGTTTAATAATATTTGTGGACGCTTCTTAGGACAGTCAGAATCTCCATAGTAGCAGCAGTAGTATTGAAATGTATCTAGAGATTGATTATGTTATGGCACTTTTTACACTGTATGCTATTCTTATCTTCAGCAAAACTTACAAAACAAATGAATATCCCTTTTTCTATTGGAAAATAACTGAATATGAACTTATGATAGAAGCCTCAGGTAAATCTATATTTATTATTTACCTTCCCCGTCGCTGAGTTCACTCTCGTATGGAAAGCTAAGTCTGGCTGAATCGCCTCCTTCTGTTCTGTTACTGGTATGCAGCGAGCCTGCTGATCCCGTCCGCTTGTGAGCTGAGAAACAAAGAAATCATGTAGGTATAGTATTGGTTACTATGTAGTGGGTTAAAATAATTCGAAGCTATTTCAAAGGTGAGCGACGGTGGAATCCTCATTTAATTTTAATAACTGGCACGCCATCTGACACGCAACTGTCACTTACTTCTTCTGTGGGCTGTGCTAAATCTCCAATCGACGTGCGCCCCCGAGGCGGCATTGTAAGCGTCCAGGCGCAGGAGCGTTAGGTGGCCGGTCAGCGAAGCCGCACACACTCTGCGCGCATGCGCCAAAGCACGCACGTGTGTGATGCCCAAATTGTTGTTGGTAGCTCTGCTACTGCTCTCCACGCTCCACCAAAGACACTGTGATACAAAAAACCTTCAATGACCTTTCCGAAACAATAAAAAAAATACAACTTAAATCTCAGGAGTTGCTTACCCTAAGTTTCCCAGTACTAGCCTCCCAGAATTCAAGCCTGCCGTCAGCGCATCCCAATATAATAAGATCGTTACAGAAGTCCATGCACCACACGGGAGATTCTCTGATAACCTTGCCTCTCCAGTTGAGATTACTGGCACTGTCCGTAGCACTATCAATCTCAGTTCCACTAACAAACCCCCCATTACTTAAAGCACTATTACTAAACACTTTGTTTTCTAAGTCATCAGAGATTGAATTTAAAATGTTTTTGTCACACACATCACTTTCCATAAAGTTGGTTATTTTATCTTTTTTACTAATGATATTACTTGAATCTACATTTTCCTTAGTATCTTGAAAACAGTACAAGTCATCACTTTGGTCGCTGCAGTATAAATCTCTGCAATAAAAAAATATAATTAGTTAAGTGTTGTGGAAACAGCTGCAATATATTAGAGTTATTTAATACAAAACACTCTACTATACGTATGTCTTTCACTTTCAGGCTGTATTTAAAAGCAAGAAATGAGACATAACGTCATTAGTCCGTTTTCTTTTAAGTATAACGAAATATATTTCAAAATACCGAGTAATCACCATTAGCTGTAGGACAATACAAAGGTTGTATGTATATAGGCCTCAGCTACCAAAAGATTTCCATTTGTCTCTGTTGGAAGCACTTATCCGTGTGAACCTGCCTGCAGGCTGTATCTGTCCATTTTGTAATGGAACAACTATGTATATTTATCATAATTATCTGCAAGCATATGCCTACATACATATGATTGCGATTAAATATTGAAATGCTTACCTATAGTTCTTTGTGAAATTATACTTAGTAATTTCTGCAGTAGAAAGGTGCGACGGTATGTCGCGACCTGTAGCGCGAAATCGTAACCCACTCAAATGACTACTCAACCCTTTTCGAAGTCGTGGCACCATCTACAAACAGTAACAGTTGCAATTAATTAATAAATCAACTATTCATTTTATCATGAATTAATAGGCTTTTGTTTATGCGATGAAAATAATAAAGTGATTGTTCCCAGTAAACGTTATTCATTATAATGAGTATAAACCTGTTTAAATGAATTTAATAAAACGATATTTTATTTTACATACCTCACATGGTTTGGTTGTAATATCCGGCTTAGGATTAACTAAAAAATAGACATAGTTAGGTTAATTATAAAAATTAGGTTGATATCCATTTTCACTGATATACGGATTATATAAAATGTTGAGAAAAGTACCTCAAAATCTACTAAAATATAAAACCCTTTTAATTAAAACTTACCTTCTCTTATTTCGTACGAATCTGTCTTTTTCCAACTAAGTTTTTTGCGAAACTCTCGCTGCAGTTTGAAGTATCTGAAAAGATATAATATTTCATTAAGATATGTAAGATAATTGTTTATTAACTCACGGTTACGATATCAACACAGATTAAATTAATAATTATTTTGTGAAGAATTAAGTAGTAGTTACTCATTGAACTGTTTTTATTAAACTGTTATAATAGCTGTTAATAATTACAACAAAACTATACTACTACAAAGTTGCTTACTCAGCGCGGTCGATGGTTGTGATGACGTCACCATTTTGCGAGTCCCAAACTTTGATGTTGCTCTGGAGACAGGAGCTGACCACCTTTTCGCCGTCGGTCATGATGCACTCCACCTCTTGGCTGTGGCCCGCCACCACAAGCGGCACTGCCTCCATTACCAACTGTTTCCATAATTACTTTTAATCTACGACATTAGTTAATTACGATAAAAAACTTACTGAGCTCTGTTTTGAAATGATTTTGTCTCATTTACATTTTGTAATATTCGATCTAAACTAAAGCCTATGTATGTGCACTACAATAAAAACAATAAAAAATATTGACACCTACTAAATGCACGATAATTAAGTAGGTATATACATAATGAATGTAATTTATTTGTTTGATTTGATTAAAATTATCAACGATACGATCTCCCTGATTTCTTGTAACTATTTGTGATCATGATAGCTTAGGTATTTCCGATTTAAGTAAGTACAAATCAAAATGATTAGTTTCCAACATCCCATCCAATTAATCGCCTTGAAGACTTGGCAAAGGGGTTTGAAGATTTTAGTATGGAGAGTGTCCTACCTACAACTTTTTTTTAATTTTCCAAAAGTGGCGGCAGTCAATGAAACCTTCACTAATCGATAGTTTAGGTAAATACAAATCGATAATATAGATGGCAAAATTTTGATAAAGTGTCACGTTTCCAGATGTACTGCTGACGTCGTTTCCCGAATCGCTATGGCCAAAAAAGCTTTAAACGGCAAGAAAAATCTTTTTAAGGCCAACATAGCCAAAAAGGCCCGGAAACGTCTAATAAAAGTGTACATCTGGAGCATTGCACTGTATGGGTGTGAAACATGGACACTGACACAGAGGGATAGAGAGAAGTTAGAAGCGTTTGAGATGTGGTGTTGGAGGAGGATGGAGAGGATTAGTTGGACGGAGAAGAAGAGTAATGAGGAGGTATTAAGTATGGTTGGTGAGAAGCGCTCCTTGTTGAGAACAATAGAGAATAGAAGAGGAAAGATGATAGGGCACTTGATACGACACGACGATTTTTTAAAGAACATCATTGAAGGAAAGATTGAGGGTAAGAGAGGAAGAGGAAGACCAAGACGTACTTACTTCACTCAAGTGAAAGAGAGGATTGGCGTCGTGTCGTATCAGGAAGTGAAATTACTGGCAGAGGAAAGGCAAAGATGGCGTTTAATCCACCGACAAGAGCCTGGCTCTTAAATAAATGATGATGATGATGTCACGTTTCCGAGATATAAGCTGTCAAAGATAGACTAGTGGCGCCAGTATTTTTATTAACTTTATTTTTATTATTTTAAGAATAAATATGGTTGGAATTTAGAGTACTTTGAAAATAAGAGTTTTGGAAGCAATCTATGTCAAATCCCAATACTATCCCCCCCTCCAGTACCTCCTATAGCATGTATACAGGGCAGCGCAGTAACAAAATAAAAGATAGGGGGTACTTGAGGGGTGATGGCATTGGGAGTTGACAGAGATTGCTTCAAAAACTCTTATTTTCAAACTACTCTAAATTCCAACCATATTTATACCTAAAACAATAAAAATTATAGGCTGAGCATATTGGGGGCAGGGAGGAGGGGGCGCTAAATTAAGCCAGAATCCTTAATTTAACTTCTAGTATCAATTTCCAATACAATATGTGCCATTTAATAACACCAAAACAGTTTTTCATGTTGCAATGCTGGCGCCACTAGTCTATCTTTGACAAGGCTGTCGACACGTTTCCGAGATATAGGCATATCTCGGAAACGTGACACTTTATCAAAAATTTTTCATTTATATTTTCGATTTGTATTGATCTGAACTATCGATTAGTGAAGGTTTCATAGACTGCCGCCATTTTTGTCGAAAAAGGTACATACACAAGTTTAGGTAGGACATTATCTTCAAACCCCCTTGGAATTGTCTGCTTTTATTAAGGTAAAGTACCTACTACCTATCTTATTTACTTATAATAAAAAGTACGAGTATGTTAAAATAGTTTACTTTAAAATACCTCTATTTCATTATGCAGAGATTCAACAAGTTTAACGCTAGAGAAGTCATCAAATTAGTAGATATAAAATACCTGTACAGCTGGTTGTTTTGCTATAATCTTCCTGTACTCTTCATCGTCGTTCCAGGAAGCGCGCCACTCAGCGTAATGCCGGGAGCACACGCACCTTTAACATCGGTTTTACAGCTAAGTTTCGAAATCTAATACTTATAATAATACTTACTCGTAATGTTGTTATATCTCATACATTTAATGATCAGTTTACATAAAAAGCAGTCGAGCTTGGCAATCATTGCTTAAAGCCTCTCGCAGGCCATTGAACGGCATAGACAAGCGCGGCCTAGGCGGGGTCACAGCACGGCTTACCGAGGCCGTAAGCCTCACCCATTCCCGATCCTGTCTAATTTCAGATAGTAATCAAGAAAATTAAGACATTCATAAATAATGAAGAACTGACTGAACTGTATTTTAGACCCGATATTGGTTTATTTAACCTTAGCTCATTCTGATGTTCTATAAAATTACCTGTAAAGAACTACCATCATGTAGGCTATAACAGCAACGCTGATTGTGCACAGTATGGCAAGCAGCAGGATTTCCATGGGGGTAGTGGGATAGATTGGCAAGTCACTCGCCTTTCCCCATTGACTTGATGAACTCTTACTGTCGATCGATTCGAATTCTACGCAAAAATAAATAAATTAATTGAAAAAAAAAATACAAGGTAGTTACGATTTTTTTATTCTTATAAAACGAGTAGTGTATTGAAACAAGTGTCTTTTTGAATTGAGGCCTTACCCGGCATGGTGTCAATGGGATCTAGCGCAACGGCGAGCGCGGGCCACCGCAGCAGCGGCTCGCGCTCGTCGGGGTTGCGTACGCCGGCGGCCATCTCCGGGGACACACGGTGGCTGAGAAGCACGGGCGGCAGCAGAGCCACGAATCGCCCCGACACAGACTCGTTGTATTGCGACAGTATGGACGACCAATGGTACGGCGACAGCCTAAAACGTACAAACATTGCTGGTATTTACTTGAATAGCTTACTTATTTTAAGTATGTAGATAATTTTACTATCAAAATTGCGATTTCACATTGATAAAAATATGTTATAATGAATTAAGTATACTTTATTTATTATATTAAATCACTAAAAAGATATCAACTTCTGCCACACGTCAGTAGCATATTCTTACCTGGACCAAGGCCGGGAAAGAGGAGAGTGTTTCAAAAATAAAGAGTTATTCGTTCCGGCGGCAGATTCTTCTATTTCCCCGATGTCTGTAATTGGTGGGAACACTAAGGGGTTTCTCTCAGTTGTATTATAGAAAGTGTACAATGATTGCTTGGGCCCAATTTTATCTCCACCCTTCTTAACATTATCCGTATGGCTGTCTGTTTTTTCTAGATTTGCAATGAAATAATCAACAACGCCAGAATTATATACAATCATTGATATCCATACGAGCATCCACAGCATGAAAGCACGCTGAAAGAATCGCGTCCTAGCCCACATATTGACCAGCCGTATTCTTTTCGGCACTTTGTGATCGTGTCCACCAGGACTACCATTTCGTTTAGCTACGACATCCGTCGGGCTGTTATGGGCTAAACCGTTTAATCTCGGATGCGACTTTGACTTTGTCATTCTTTGCGGTGAAACACTAATTTCGTCATGAGTATATCTCCAATTCAGAGCATTACTAGCAGTGAAATATTCTTTGAGATGTAATTTAGTGTCTTGTTCTTGAAAGAGTTCCATCCGTTGGACGTCGATGCCAAGTATCGTAGCAAAAAACATCATCTGACTAAAGTAATCGGAGATCAGGCTTACAATCATAAATATGGAAAATTCTTGAATGAACGGGACAAATGTGAAGAAGCTGACTGTAAAAATAGTAATTTCGGTGAGTAGGTTCTTAGTTATAGACCAACCTTCTTTACTAAGACCTTGTGCAAGCCGTATCTTGACATCGAGCCGGGAGTCCGTCGAAGTAACGCTCTTTGTTAGCACTAGGACATTCTCTAGTCCCACAATGATAACTAAGTACGGGAACACCTCTTTTCCTTGCAGGCTTAGCGAAAACCCGAAATAGAAACAAATGCCCATAGACATAGATAAACTTCCTGCTATTGTAAGTACCGCGCACGCAGCTAGACCAAGTTTCGATTTTATAAATTCTATTTTTCTGACGGAAAAATAAACATACAGGAACAACCCAATAAAAGTAATCACTAGTGGAACAAGCTCGTGATAGTTGAATTTTCCAGGGTAGTATATTATAGTAACATCTTCTTTATTTATATATTGCTTATCCTGATATAGAGGATAGATTTCTTTCAACTTTTTGGTGAGTGATTGAATGAATCTGAAAAAGAAAGATTATTTATGTATAGGTAGGTACTATCGTTACAGACAGATATTTGCAATTAAACGCCACTACAAAAGATATGGATAAGATAAAAAAATATCTGTTGACATTAAATAGTTCTTGGTATTGATATAGTTGATATTAGTCATAAGTACTTAAAATAGGAGACTAAAGTGCAACAAAGATTATACCGTTGATCAGCATGGCGATAAAAAATTGTAAGTGAATACTGCAAGACGCGAGGCCGCGCACGCATTGGGTAACGTTTGAACCCGGTGTCTCTCAACTGCATTCCAAATGCCATTTCTGCGATTGAAACTTTACTCTTCTGCAATATAATAAAAGTTATTATAAAATTTTTACAGAAACAGTTGTATTGTGTGTAAAAGCATTACTAAGACTTCCATTATACCTGATAATTATAAACAGTTGTTATAATATTAGCATCAAGTGAGAATGTTTGAAGATTCTGCTGCCACAGATTTGCCGGAGACAGGAGCAAGCAACCATACTCTGGCAACCCTAGGTCCAGGTTATCCCGGGTATCCCGACGCTTGATACCCTCGATCTGGTAACAGTGATGTAGCAGAGTGCTCTTGCTGAAATGAGTTTATTACTATTGTAGCTTTTCATCAAAGAAGTTATCATAGATGCACTTATACAAAAGAAAGATAACTTACGTCTCAGGGTCCTCATGGTTTCTTACAGTTTCCAACAGTCTAAATGATTCTTGCAGTGGTGCTCTGAATGCATCCCACATCTTCAAGTTACTTGTCCATGGAGACACTCCTGTATTTTAAAAAATTATAATCAAAAAGATGCTATAGAACACCAGCCAAAAAGATTATTCAAACAATGATGCAAACTGCGAAAATTATGAAAGACTTTTGTGTTATAAGTGGGCCAATTTAGGCTTAAAATAATACAATGGCAGTACTAGGACCCAGTAAGTATTACTGGGTAACAAATCTTCGATTATAAAGCATATTGGCTTCAATTTACTATTTACCTATTTTCATAACAATCTGTTGGATGTAAAGTAATGGTTTCTCTTTTGCCCATACATAGGGAAGCTTTTGGGTTTCATTGAAATACAGCTCTGTTTGAGATGATGGATCTGAAATGAAATTGAATAAGCATAAGTAAATTAGCTACATATTTTATACAAATCATTGGCCAATAGTTTATAAAAATCATACAAAAAAGTAGTTTTATCATGTCTACAGCATAATATGAAATTAAGTGCCACCGACAGATAAAAAGCGGACAGATTAACCTATGTCTATTTCATAAAACATGACGTGTTAGGCAAAGATAGGTGTAATGTAAAATATTTGTCAGATAAATTTTATCTATAAATGGTAAAACAGGCCCTAAGTCCAAAATATAACATTGCTTTTAGATTATTTTAAACCAGTTTGAAAACATTACAAGTTTATAACAATATTAAAGGAAATAATATTAATGACGCAAAAGTCAAAAGGTAAAGGCTTTAAGACTTTAAGGTAAAGGCTTTGCACACATAATACCACTGAAAAAAAAGTTGTAGGAAAATAGTGATAGGTTAGTGAACTACTCCTTCCACAACACTCATTTCTCTACAAATATTTCATTTGTTTCTCAGTACATAGCAAAATGATATAAAACACTATGTAATTAAGAACGGGCAGTTATCTCCAATGTTATTTGAATATGATTGCTCTTCTAAGTTTATACACAGGTATATGAAATATTATAGTCATAAATATGTAAGCAACAAAGATATAAGTAGTATTATTGACTCTGACCTGCTTGCTGACACTTATTGCTGGTACATTCCATTGGAGTAAAAAGGTGTGCTCTGTTAGCCTCCAAAGGCACATTCAATACTATCGGTATATTTCCGGGTAGAGGCACATTCAGTAGTGGATAGCTGCAAATACACAAATTGTAGCACAATAGCGCTCAATTGTATTGTAGTCTAATAAGAGAATGACACTTACCAGCACAACAATACCACTGAGAGAGCTAATGTAATCGCCACGATCGGATAAGACGAACAGAATAGACCATAAGTATAGTAGATTTGCGCTACCCTCTCAGGTAGTGTGGACCCAGCCATTATACTCCACTAGTCAAGATTTCTATAAAAACTGCGTGGAAATTGAAGACTCACGATACCATCATGGAATGAATCCGCGTCACTAGACAGTGCTCCGATCCTGTCTTTCGCAATTACGTGAGTACTGCTACAGGTATCACGATTGCTTGCATGTCTCACGGTAACATGCACAATTATTCTGTTATTTTGCATCATTCACGAACATGCCGCTATTCACTGGACGTACACTATTACATCAAAAATAACCAGGAAACTTTGACAACAACATTATGCATTTGATTTGACATTGACAATTTCTTTTTTAAATTTTAGAAACACGGCAGGCACAGGGTAAACACATGATTGAGGCTAAATTTACAGCGCCATCTAGTCTAGAGAATACTTTGTTTGTTTTTGAAAATTTGAATGTAGATGTCGCTATATGGGTTGTTGATGGTCGGTCGTTTCAGAGTCACACATAGGTTTATTGTTATAAATACCTATTTGGCCTTTAACCTATAACTATAACCCAGAAAAGCATGTGACGTGTAATACTTAGGTTACAAATTAATTAATCACAATCGAATTGTGAGTCCGAGACAAGGGATATAAACTATCCAGGTACCTACTTACTTTAGTTACCGATGTTAAATACTAACTGTGTTGAGGTAGGTATGATAGTTATGGTTAGTTATAATTTATGTATGATAGTTAGCACTAATTAATTACGTACCTACCATGTTATTCACGCAGGTAGGTATTTATGTCCTGACATACGTTTTAAGATGCCTACTTATTGCTGTTTGTAAAATAAATAATACTACCGGGTATCTATCTTGGAGGTAGATAGAGGAGCAGTGAATAGATAGGTATATCTAACTATGCCTATTAACGATAGTAGCATCTGTGAAACGAAGGGATACCTATCATACATACCCTGTGATGGATACTAAACTAGGTACCAAAGGGGATGTCAATGAGCAGCGTGCACGGGGTGTCAAAACGTATAAGCAATTTAGCGTTTGCGGCTAGTGTCCCACCTGCCGGCGACATTCTGCTGGACTGAGCTGTGACCGCCGCCCTTTCAATTACAAGTAGGTAACTACAGTGAGCATTTAAGTAGGTAGGTACCTACACTTCGTTCTATATAAATTGTGTAAGTAGTCATATGCCATCAGTAAATCTAAGTTTAATCAGTTTGTGAGACGGTAAGGTTTTTGAAATTGTGCAAAGCAACATTCAAGAACGCAGAACCGTTTAATGGAACTGTCGAGAGGAGAGACGTTCAAGTTAAATGGCTCAATCGTTTAAACTTGAAATAGGCCAAATTAGCACTTAGGTTGAGACGTCTTTAGAACAACACTTAAGCTTGATATTAAAATGTAAACAGTGGAGATCCAGGCTGTTGGGGGACACGGCGGGGTGAAGCAGACGTCTTATCGCGAGTGATACCTCGCCTCTGCGGAAACGCCGCGACCACTCGTCCGCACTCCGACCTGGCACACCGACTCATTGGAGTCGCAGTTGATTTGATTAATTTCACGCTAAATTAAAACATGAATTTCTCAAGTATCCAAGTATACTTACCTATAGGTACGTAATGCTAACTTTCATTAATCCGTGTTTATAAAAGAATCACGAAGATTACATTATTTGGTTAGGTACCTACTTATCTACCACCACCGCATAGTAAACCTAAGTATTTCTTCTATTCATATCAGCTAGTATTAGTTAAGTACTTAGCTAAAATTACGTAATCGCATCGATGAATAAAAAAACCGTTATACCTATTATTAGATTAATGAAAGAAAAAAATATTCCTATCGTTCGGCTCCCAGTATTCTTTATTCCCGGCTACTTACTTTTTAACAGCGTTAATAACGGTGGAATTAAAACGCGAGAGGCTGCTGAGGACGATTTAATTAAACCTTAACGAAGATCCCCGCGCTTCTCCCTCCGCCAGCGCCCATCTCACCTGCCCAATGTTTTATTTAACTTTTCAATTTGGTTTAATTTCACTTACCAACCTTTCTATAACAATTTGATGACAAAAATAGTAAAATACACTTAACACTGATTGTGGGAACGTACAAAATTATGTAATTTTAAATTATGTACCTACCTAATCATGAACTTGTAAAAGATAGGTATATTAGGTATTTCACATAGGGCCTACAGCATTAAAAATAACATAGGTACTATTCGCATTTATATACTAAGTTCAACAGATAAAATATGTTTTTTACAAGTACCTACTCGAACAGCATACGTTCCGTGCTTACATTATTGAGATATACTTATCTATCATTCTACTCCATGCTGCAGATGGGTCTAACCAAGTTATCAAATGTCACCGGTCGCGATAGCCGCCAGATCCCATGTGATTTACGAGCACGCAAATGTTTGTGTCACTATAGATACTTCACGTGCTAAACTGCAGACAGGGAGGCACCTAGCTTTTTTTATCTGGGAAATATTCTTCTTCCATGGGACACTATTTTTGATGCACAGAAATAATTAGGATAAGAGCACTTTATTTTAATTTATGTTTTGGTAGGTTGCCCGAGCCATTTTTCCTAAACAAATTCCTTTTTAGAAAGACACCAGAAAAGTACGTAAAAATTGAATTCTACGTTTTCATTAAGGTGAGGCATTTGCAAAATGATAAATATGGCATAAATTATTTCATTTAATATTCAATTCTGTTCTTTCTTGCTTCGGTATGATAACGAGGAGTTGCTTTGGCTGAAGCCGACAACCTTTTTTGTATTTTTTTCCACAGCAACGATACTGTTTGCTCACAGGCTCTTAATTTTTAATTTAAATATAAGGGGAGAGATTCATCCAAAAGAGCACTCCACAAATCGCAAAACGTATCGTGTTTATGCATTTTATTTAAACTCGTATTACAACATTAACAACGTTTCTTTTTTAGTCCTTTCTTTTAACTTAAAAACATTAGCTAAATTAAGTATTTAACTTTTAGGTACCCACGTTTTAAATAATCTTTGGCTCTTAAAGTTCTCTGAACCACAATATTACTTTATTACTTATGAAGAAAGACGCATGTTGTTAATTCTTGTGTCAAGCGAGGATAGTTTGTGAAATTTATGATGTGTTAAATTATAATTTATCGTTGGAAGTAGCCGTAAAGACGGACTTAAAAGATCAGGGCCGCTAGTGGAATTGGGGCCCATAACCCAAGCTATTTATGTACCTACTGTTATATTGTTGTCGTTAAATTAAAATTGATAGTTTCGTGTAAAAATATAAAATGTTAGTTCTGAAAACTTTTCAACCGGATCTAAGGATAATTTTTGTAACTTTCCTAGTCATCGTCGTTGTAAGTGCCGTCGCACTCGACGTCGAGCCCGGCTCCGCCGCCCCAAGCTGACTTTTTGTGTCGCTGCGAATTTATGAAATTTAAAAAGTTCTCTCAGCAGCGCGGGGAAAAATGTGATTAAATATGTTTTGTTCAAGAGCAAGACATTAAAGCGATGTTAAGGGTGTGATAATGAGGGCGTTGATAAGCGTTTATTAGCCGGGCGGCCCCGCGCTGGCGATCTCAATAATAGCAAGCCGTAACGCTATCAGGGGGAGTTAAATCATTTTAACGTAGTTTGCGATGCGACTTTTTAAGAAAAAACGAGGTGATACGCCGCTTATTTGGCTTTTAAATTGCTCGGTTTACCAAGACCTTGTCGCAATGAGGTCGGGGAATTAGCTTTGTTTTTAAAAGTAATATAACTTTATGAGAATTTTTACAAGTTTAACTTCGTTTGTTAAAAAGATAAGAATAAGAATACGTAACTATGTAGGTATCGGGAATGAAAAGACACCTACCTACCTACAATTTTACTAAGGTCACAGAATACCAAATAGTCAGTCTAAGGTATAGTAAAAATCGAAATAGGTAGGTATATCTACATTAACTTTGTTGCACTGATAGATCTTGTAAGTAGTAAACACGCACAATATTTGAGACAAATTTATAAGAATAAAATATTGTTTTTTTTTATTATTATATTTGGTTAAGTATCTATAACAATGAAAGACTAACAATGAAAGAATAACATAGATTGAGAACCTAAATAATAGAAGCACAAAATATGTGGGTACATGTATCATATCCCAAGGAAGTGGGTGAGGGGGCGACGAGGCGCTGAGAGATAGTAAATCCCGCGGCTGCGGTCACAGGTGCGCTGCGGGGCTTACTGCAATCCTATTGACGCCCATCATCGCTTGCTCAAAGTACTTTGGAGCCGGAATTCCAAACCAATGTATAAGTGTAATCTATCTACATCGTTTTAATACTCGATGTTTTAAAGTTTTAAGTTGGTATAGAGTGGTGGAGGTTCATCCATTAAATCTTCGGTTAGTCGGGACGTGGTCGCGGCCATTATTATTTTAATAATAGTCACGTAGGTACCTTAGTACTACTTAGGTAATCAAGTTAAAAAAACAGTTGAAGTAGGTACTTAAAATACGAGTACTTACTTATATTTGTCTCGATTACGACATGATTACGATTCAATTAAGATGGCTTTACATGTTTCGTCACGCAAATGTCACTCAGATGTAGAGCGGATTAAACTCTGGCCATAAAATATCCCGAGCGCAATTAGTGTTCCAAAATTTCAATTTGATTGGTGTAATTGCACCTCTTTACAGGAACGAGGCAGTGAACGGCGGCGGCGGCGCGGCGCACAGTTGTTATGAAGCGTTTCTAATTTAATATCATTTGCATAAACGTGACCCGCGGCCGGGTACTGCTACCTACTACCTACGCAGTTTTGCGGTTGTCCGTTTAATATGGTGTCTGCTAGTTTGGCTACGATTTACGTGTTATTTTATTTGTATTATTGTTATTTTTTTAAAGTGGATGTCAGAACCTCATCTTTATTGAGGTACTGTACACTGTACCTACTGTTTAAAAAGTACATTGTTGTCCATTAACAATTCAAACTTGCATAACTACCTATACTAATCTTGTTCTTTTTCGATGTAGATATCTTTCTGTAGGTCAATCTGTGAAGTAAAGTAGATCTTGGTTATCTTATTTGTTACAAAAGAAAACCTAGTTTGATTCACGAAAATAAGTGTTATCTATCTGTCAAATTAATTATTAGAACAAGCAAGTCGGGGCGGATGGCGGCGAGCCTTGGGCTAGCAGGGTGCAGGGCGGGGGCTGGGCGGCAGGGGGCGAGGGCCCGCACTCCCCTGTCACAGATACAAATCGCGCGGATTTACGCGCACTCGAGCCCCACTGGAATTTATCCGGCGCTTCTATTTACGTATCCTTTTATTTGTTTCGCTCCTATTAGTCCCGATAGAGAATTTTTATGTTTGCATGCTCCCGCCGGTTGCCCTCGTAAAGCGGCGACTTGTGAACACTTTACAGCACCGATAACGTAATTTTCGAGCGAGCGATCTCTCTTTATCGGATTATGAAGCAATAACTTAGCGCTCGAGACTAGTAAATATTTTCGTTTGTATGTATCTCGATGGCTTAACATGAGTAATTACCCCGTTTGTTGCGATTCCAGGTGTGTTGACAGGCTAATCTTCGGATGGGAGGTCGTAAGCCTATCATTAAACAAATCGAGTATCGGAGTCAGAAAATTTAATAAATATTATTACTATTTAAGCATATTGATTTCTAATTCATCAATAAACATGCAATTGACACGCGTAATGGTAGGGTATCTGCGTAAGCATCTTCATATTTGCATACAATAATAATCTGTTTTAAGTCGTTTGAAAGCATGATTAGGTATACACCTCGTACAAAACATTATTACCTACGGATACTTAGTAGTATTTGTAAAACAAGAGTGATCGTCAGGATTTATTTATAGCATGCTGGAGGGAGAGAATCGCCGGGAATCCGCCGCGCAAACATTTAAATTAATGTAATAAAGAGGCGTGAAATGCGCGGCTTTCGCGGATCCCGGGATTAGCGTAGCGACTCGTAGCGATTCGTAGCGGACGCTGCTACGCCGCCGCGCCGCTTTGCCTGCATTAACATATGACGTATACCTACGCGAGCGAACTTGATTTTATTATAAGGTAGGTATAGATATATCACAAAAAAATGTGTCTTGGTTTAATATTGTCCGTGATATTTGATAGAAATATAGAAATATATATTTGATAGAAAAAAAAGTATTCTACCTACAATAAAATGTTTAGTAATTAGATACACCTAGGAACTATAAGTTAATGAGCTCCTACTCCTACACAAAGCGCGTTTCGTATTTATAAATGAATTTGTTCTAACACTCTTCACTAATAACCGCAACTAAAAAGTGTATCGCATAAACAAGAGGGAGCAAGACTTTTAAGTCTCTGTGGACGTGATAACCCCATTATCAGTAGCGGCTTACCCGCTCGCCGCACTAAGCCGTGTCGACAGCCCGATTTATGTCGAATACCGCAATTTGCGAACCCGATACCAATGACCATTGTCCTTTACTAGCAGGATTTTAGCAATTAGCCAGCCTATGGAAATCATTGTTTAGATTAAAATTTTATCAATTTTCATTTATAAGCTAGAAAAGGTAAGTAAGTAATAAAAGTTTTAAGTAAGTAATACTCTTTCATACTTAACAATGAAAAAGATACATACAAAAGTGTAGCGTGATCAAATTAGTAGAGCAAAATAGATACCGACTGGCACGTATATAGCATACATTAATATACACTCAAACGGGTGTACGAAGTGACCATCTGCCGCGAGTGACGAAGTGCGTGACAAGAAGGCTTCGACTAGTTTCGATATTGCACAACTTTGTTTAGTGAAACTACTCATCCCGGACGCCACACCCTGCACTCTTCTTGCAGTCAACACTACCTTCATCCGATCATTTACTTAAAATAGGCATCAATTATACAATAAATATTCTTGAAATACTAAAATATATTCTACAAGTATGCTGAATGAGTATCACCCCTCAGACTGCTGACTTTTCGAATTAAATACATAACTATCATAAACGCTTATCACTTTGTACCTATGTATATTTATCTTATTTTAATCTCCCTGTCACCTTTCTATAATTTCCACGTCAAAAAGGAAACATATATCATATTGGTCTCATATGTTCCAAGGGTCGAATAACATTCCAATCACGTTAGCCAGCTTGTTTTACAAACCGATACGACGTGGGTTTCCACGACTTTACTTATCTGCTACGCGAGACTAACACTTACATCTAACACTAAAAGGCTGTAAATACATCGAACGAGTTCGGTCCAGCAGACATGACAATGCAATCAGCGGTGACCGAGCGGGATTTGGTTCATACATGAGCGGATTTACGGGATGAATAAGTTTCGACCCCACAAAATAACAAAGAAGCCTTATATTGCGTGTTACGCGTTTTATAAGGCCGTTTGCAAAATTCTCTCTTTTCTACCGTAACAATAAACACGGATGAAAGCTCACTGCTCGTTACATCACATCAGAATATTGCATTTCAAATAAAATGTCAATCTCGACGTTTTCATTTTATGATGTCAGCTATATTCAAGAATGTACCACTGCGTATTGGCTCGCAGCAGTTTGCAGTTAAAGTGAGATGACGATATACAGCGACTCCCCCACAATATCTGTTTCTACACTTGAATAAGCGATCTAAGCTAACTATCTATATTAATGGACGAATATGGTCAGTGCGCGCCGGAAGCGATGTCGGATAGTGAAATTGAAATCGACGGTAAACCGCTACTTTTGGTAGAATAGGCTTTTGGATTGTTTGCTAAGCTCCACACGCGGAGTTGTGCGGTGGGGGCGACAGACTAATGTCACCAATCTAATATTCTGACAGGTGCGGTCGCTCGCCGCTCGGTTCGCGGTTGTTCTACACTGAGTTATGAAAAGCCAACTTTGATAGAGGAGGCTTTGTTCTCCTCCTGTAACACTTTGATCACAGCAATAGATCAAACTTGTTAATATCAAGTTAATGTCGCTATGTGAGAATTAAAGCCAATTGGTTTAACTTTTAACTTTGATATTGCGGCTATTTATTAAGTATTAGGAATACTTCTTACGTTCGTGTGGTCGATAAATAACATATTCGCGAGGTATGACAGCTGCTACTAATCGCCCCCGCCCCGCAGCTCTCCCTCGCACCCCTAGCATTAGTGAGCTTCGCCGCGAACTAAAATTTTCTCTCTCCGCGGAACTTTGCAAACACCATTAAGTCAATCTGGTCGTTTTACAGATGTGATCATGATATTAAACAAGTGTTGCGTAAAAACTTAGGTATTTTAGAACTTGCACGAAGTTAGATAAGTACCAACAAACGAGCCTACCTCCTAGTTTCTTACTTACTATACATTTAATTCGTCAAAATTACATTTAATTAGAGCTAAGACAATTATTTTAAGTACTTACTTATATGTATATTCATTACATTAGGATTACAAACATATTTAAAGGATATTTTAAACACATAATAAAGTTAAGTATAATATAGGTATTTAAACGATGTGATACTATTTAAGTAAGCAGTAAGTACCTACTTTTGAAATCTAACAGACCGACAGAGTTACTTTGGCATATTAATATTAGTATGAATGGCCAGCAATCAATGTCGGGGCAATGGGCAACCCTTGCAGAGTCGTAATGTAACACAATCGAGGTATCACGACGAATTAATTGGCGAATGACGCGGCCGCTAGCGAACGGCAACCCGCCAAACCGGGAACCCCTGATTTGCGATGAATGATAAACGACTTTCTACACCCACAATTACAGCATTTCATTATTTAATGGCTATCTAGAAGCGACGACATTAAGCTTTTTAGTTAAAGTCACCTTAACAAGATAACTTTTTATGTAAGTGCATTTCAGAACCAAAATCTACTAATATGACGAGTACGGAAAAAAGTCTTGAATTACAATGTAAGTTAGCTTCAGTTTTTCAAAGCGTAAAATTAAAAGAGGTCTCTGCCTCAGTACCTTGTTTCATCTTTTTCTAACGAGACTGACGTCAATGTTTTCATTTTATCATTTTCAGAGAACTTGGGTGAGAAGAAATATCAATTTTTTCTAAGTTTGTAATATTAGTGGCCCTGCGCCTACTTTCTATTCAGCATGCGAGCGCTCGTCAACGTCTCACTTATTTACGAGGCCGACCCTTAACGATGCAGCTGGTGAACTTACGTATCCATACTTTTGCACATACTTTCGATAATGTTCTATTTAAATTTTTTTTCATATGACTACTATTTAAGTACTTGAAACAAAAATTCTTTTGAAACAATATTTTGCATTATCTAATCTAACCTAATATAAACATACCATTTTTTGGCCAATCATAATGTTTTATTCAAATGCAGCATCAGGAAGTTTTATCAATTTGTTGCGTGGGTTTGTTTGGTTCCCTGTACGTATTGCCGCACGTACCGCGCCGCGTAGCGCGCGTAGCTCGTAGCAGCGGTGTAGCAGTGGCGTAGCATCGCGCCGCCGCCCGCCACCACCACTGCGTAGCCTCTAGCACCAGCTGCGTTCAAACAAATTGCTTAGACTCGATAATGACGTTTTCAATTTGCACGGATTTGTAACTTTGCCACTGGGTACATATTTATTTATCTTTTAATGCTTAAATTTTGAATAGTAGGTACCTAGTATAGTATTTTATTGACAGATTTGACACTTTATTTTTACTAATAAGTAGGTTGGTACATAATAGTACGTAATAGTTTGTAAAAAGGTGAGCTGTGTACCTTTTACTCATTGTATTTGTCTGGACAAAATGCAATTTACGGAAAAAGAAAATGTACGACACAAATACCAATTTTTTATGGAGCTATATTTGGGAACAGGAAAGAAGCGGATGAAGCCTTCATATTAAAGCGCGTATGAGCTTCAAACGATTCTCTGTAAAACACACTGATACGGATAATCCGAGCGCGACATAACAGAGATTGCATTACAGCAATAAGTTCGCCTCGGAGGCCGATAAACGGGCTCTTAATCCCGGCAAGATTTTTTCACACGTCCCCCTCGATGCGGGCGCAGGCGACGCCGGGGCTCGGGCGCGCCTTCGGGAAAACTAATAAAGAAACCATCTCACTGTCAGCTGAAGCTTGAAATGTATTTTTTATATAATTTGCTACGGACTGATTGTAAGATGCAACTAAATCTAAAGGCGATAGGCGATAGGCGTACAATATACCTTCCAGGTTTTATTCAAATTTGTTATTTGTTTTACGAAACGTTGCAATCTGTTAAGATTGCCAGTGTCGTAATTTGCGAGGTCTAGGTAATGAGGAAACAAATTATCCAATAGTGATTTACATTTGACTGTGAGAGCGGCCTCGGTGGCGGTGGCAGTGGTGTGAACAGGTCGGTATGAGAGGACATGTGGACGGCAGGAGCGGTCGCACTAATTACACCGTCACGTGACGCCGCGGCGCAAAACATGTCATCGCCGTCGGACCAAACTCGGCTGTGACCTAACTGATATCGATAACTTAAAATATTCGGTCAGTTTGCCCATCCGGACATAATCGTTAACTTGGGTATTTATTTTTTAAAGGCAGGTAAGTACGTTTTTATTCTCTGCAAAAAGAAGTTTCTTGGAAGATAAGCGAACAAAAGTAAATATATCCACTAGTTATAGTGTATAATATAGTTATAGAGGGAAGTAAGTATATTTTAAGTATAATATATGAACTGTGGTAAGAACCCATTCCACAGTCCCTTCTTATGTGTTAGATAACAAAATAACGATATTTATTAAAATTCAGGTAACGTTTTAAAATATCGATTTCCGTTTATTCAACGAGCAAAAATAACGAGATGGTGACATCACTAGGCGCAGTCAGTGGCGTGTCCGCAGTTGGCACTGATATCTGACCGCTCTGCTGCAAAAACGTCGGCAAAACGTGCGGTCATTTCGGTGCCGCTACACGAGTCGACCGCAAACTGCATTCGACGCACACCAGCCGACAGGCGCCGACGACGGCAACGCTCAACTACAGTTGCCATACCTTGTATGTAGACGAATAGGTACCTCCTGTTGTTACCTATGTGTCCATGTTTTATTAATTTAAAGGGACTGCTATAGGTTTGTTTTAATACAAGTTTGAGGTGTAGGTTTGCATACAATATCTGGGCATAAACAGGCACTTGTTCGAATATTGTTTCCCTATGGTATGCATACTTATTTCGATGCAAAAGATGATATTTCTGGGCACCTATTTCATCGACCTATTTGGTGCCTTTAATTTGAATGAGTAAAATTTGACAGGCACATGAAATCAATCAATGTCAGGAAACATTAAATTACTGATGAGTATTCAGTGTTTGTATGACCAAGCTTTATTAGTTTTCTAAATATTTATAAAAAAATATTGAATTTGAGCGATGGCGTTCAGAACTTCTTCTGTTATGCGTTGTAAGTACTCAAACAGTTTTTCATAGGGTTTTAATAGTGTGATTTGTCTTCCGTCTCAAACATTCTTGCGACACTTCAATATTTCTTATTCAATCAAATATAGCGGATTTTGTTTTGTTCAATTTCAGCTGGCTTAAGAAAATGGGCTTACAACATGTCAGGCTTTAATCGTTATGGTGAGTAGTTAGTAATCTAGTTTCTTAAACTAACTTTATTGTTTCACTTTTTGACTTACTTTAATCAATCACATATAAATAGGTAACTACATTTTTTTGCAGTTAAGTCAGTCTTGCACCGGTTATATTATTGTGTATTGTTATTTTGCAGGTCTGTTGCGCGATGATTGTTTATATGAAGATGAAGATGTACAGGAAGCCCTGCGACGCATTTCGCCCGCAGTTTTGGACGAACGCAACTTCCGTTTGGTTCGCGCTGTGCAATGCAGCATTCAGAAAGTGTATCTGCCCAGAGACCAGTGGACAAGGTTTGAAGACGATTGTCTGTATTTGACTCCAATCGTTGAGCAAGTTAAAAAAGAAAGGTTAGAAAGGGAGGCATGGGAAAAGGAATACTGAAATATGTTTTTTGACCTTTAATAAAAAAGTAATTTTAAATACTTAGTTATTTTGAATTGGTACAAAAGACAAATATTTAGAAGACACTAACAATTTGGATATGTATAAAAAATGTAGTGGGCCAAGTAATATTCGCTGCTTAAACTTTTCTCTCCCTCCTGCGAACAACTTAAACTTCACCACTGCAGACTAAAAGCGCAGTCGCGTCGCATTCGCTTTGATTCTCATTCGAAATTGTATTACAGCTAGCGTGAAACGATTGCCTCAAAGGCTTTTCCCTTGCTGCATGAAACTGTATCGTTTTTATTTGATAGCACTTCTGAGAGCGTAATTACAGTAGTCTGGCTTGGATGTTTTTCTTTTAAATACCCGTTTTGTAATCGAATAAACGTATGTAAATAAAAGTACATACGAAAACACACTGGGGTTCAGTGGGTTCAAAAAGGAACACACCTAATGAATCGAAAAGGGTTTTTTTGCGGTTTCTTGTATTCTATTTGTCTATTAACTAGGTACTCAGACGTTACGATAAAAGCAATGCTTTTAAACTAAGATGTCTATTTAATAATTCATTTTATCTAAATCTATATAGATAAAAATGATGATTCAGTTTAGTTTTCGTCTGTCAGATTTAATTTATAGCAATCTGCGAACGGTATAAGATCGGGGTCGTTAATTCAATTATGTCATGTTTGGAGTACAGCCGCCCGAGTGAAAAGACGGGGAAAAACGAGAAAAATGTCGACATTAGATCGCGTCGACGATAAGTGGATGACTTCTCGCATGGTTTGCCCTCAAAGGGCGGTCAGCGAGGCGCGAAGTGGCCGCGCGGCCCGCTCGTAAACAATCAGCCGGTGTACGTCCGCCCGCCCACATACTCCGATTCAATTCAACACTTTTGTTCAATGCAATAAACTTTCAATAAAATAAAACCCAGAAATATGAAACTCATCTCATGTATAAGTATCCTCGAGTAAAACAGTTCTATTTAAAAAGGAGGCCCTAATAAATTGTATCATACTACTTATAGGATAAAGGTAGATATTATAAGTACCCATTAATTTACATAAAAATATTTTAAAATTTGGCATAACGGCTGTTGCTTATAGAAATAACCCTGCATCAGTGAAGTAAATCCCCTTTGAATTACACGGGCGCTGTTCGCACGTATGTCGATATTTTATAAAAAGCGATCTTTTACATGACATAAAAGAGATACGAGAGCTAGGACTTAGTATCCATTTGCCGAAATTGGCCTCATATGAGATAACAACAAGTTTTCGCACCCTCGCAACTAAATGTGCAATTCATACGTGTGTAAATTTGTACCCTCTAAGGAAAATTCCCCCATTATATTGTTGTAGGAAGGTGCAAATTTGCTTGTTTTAAATTGTGCGAGTATTCGTCAAGATATAACGTTATCAGATGGTGTTGGACAACATGTGGTTAGCGTTGATCTTTTTTGGTTAAAAATTTAAACAGGTATTTTCTAGCTTGGATTTGTAAAACGCAATTTATTTTCGTGCTGGCGGTGTGCAGCATCCGGCTATGTTTAGCATTCAATTTCGTTTTGCATACGAAAGCACACTTCACTGAACAAAGAAAACTATCTCGCTTGTCTGATCCTTTCACATTCCTCGCTTTATTACTTTTACAGGAATACGAAAATACTTACCTATGTGTTTATTTAACTCGATACATATCATGATTAGTTAACTTAGGTGATTGTTAGATATAGAGTGGAGTAAATATGGAGTAAAGAACATACCTAAGTGTTGGTAGGTATTCATTGCTGAATTCATTGTCGATTGCTTTTTGATCATTTTATTGCTTGTATTTATACACAGAACTCTTCATTCGTTAACAACAGTTATGTTATTCCAATAGAGAAAACCACGAGAAATAAAACCCCATCACCTTTGTGTTGTGCACTGTACGAACCGATGGCGGCGGCGGCGGCGTAGTACGTAAACGCCAAACCAAACCTTCCCTTTATTATAACTGTCATCTTGTCAAACTATAGTACGCGCGAAATCCCCACATTTCCATAGTGCCATATTTTACGGTTCACTGGAGAAAATAAATAACAACGATAATATAAATATGAGCATTTTCCAAACCCTTAAGTTGGGAGGAATTTACATATCAGTTGTTGACAGAAAAATCCCTAACCCGATTTAATACTGGCCCGGGATGTAAAATATCAATAAAGGGAAGGTGAAAGGGCGCTTTCAATAGTTTTTATTTGTTTGTTTTTATTGTAAAAATAAGATGAAGTAGTGTTGTAACAACAGGCATATTATATCGTTTTAAAATATGTCTATTTGCTGAATAGATTTTTTTGTTTGTGTTTACATAAGAGGTATCTATCTGTAGAGGTCAAGTAGAGGTGCGTTGGAGAGGGTCTAAGTAGGTGCAAAGCCGGCAGCGTCGGCCGATTCGATCACGCGTGATGGATGGCGGGGGTAATTTGTTCGACCCTTTAGTTGCTATCGCACACCACTCCCGTAGCTACCACCACCCTGCCTGCCGCCCCACACACAAACCTTATTAATGTGACTAATTAAACTTTTAATTTGGTCACTTCAAGTTCAGACTTTACTGAAGTAAGGATTTCAAATATTGGTGTCTAGCCTCTATTTAGACTCGAATTCCCGAGTAAAGCTATTTTATGGCCTTACCAATAGAATAATTTTACTACTTAGGTACATAAAACTTTTCAATTTATTTTTTGTTTATTTCTACGTGTTTATTTTTCTTAAATCATATTTTGCGTCTTTTTTATTATTATCAAATTAAGACTTTCATTTAGTTAACTACCTACATAATATGGGTACGTTCTACGTAACTGCCAACTACCTTCTACTATGAGATTAAAATATTCGAAAATTATGTCGATGTCTATATTTAAAGCCGTTGTAAATGAGTAAATAATTTTAGTTCTTGTAGTCCGGAAACTATATTAACACTTACCTAAGCATTTTAACTTTTTTAACTTTAGGTAAGTACCTACCTATTTTTAAGGAATGCATGTGTATTTTATTACATCTCCCTTTGCAGACACTAGTCAATTTATTGGTCCAGATAGTAACTAACACTAAGAAGGTACCTACTTTTAAAAATGTAATTGTGCCATCTCCCGATACGGAACCTATTACCTAATACCTAATATAAATAATAATTATAATAATTATTATTATTACTTAATAACCTAATACCTATTTGATTTCATTTTCATAAGTAGCTAGTTTTAATTACACTTCCGCCCTTTCAAGTTGCGCTGAGCCTCAGATAGATATACAACATTACGTTGTAGAAACCCACGTAGCGTTAACCTACCTTTAAACTGAAAAGTACAATTTAAAAGTACGTCGTTATCCTGACAGACATAGATTTTCCTGAAACTGAAACGTAATGGCGCGGGAGGGCGGGCTTAATATTTTAACTGGGCGGAGTCTAAGAGAAAAATGTTCCGCCTTGTTGAAACCACGCCCACACCAGTCTCGCTTTTCCATTTTACTTATTTTCATTGTAGACGTGTGTGTATGCATGAAACATTACTTTACCCGCACACCTAGACCGTACTAATGCCAGGCATGGTGGCATAAGCATACATTCTCTTCGTTTGGCTATTTACCTATGAGTTTCTACCTAAGCTATCTCAATAAAATAAATTATTATTCGGTAGGTACCTACGTGGTATCTACCTCCTATTATAAGTAAGTTTCTCATCGAAGACTAGTTGCCTACTTTATTATTATAGTTACGTTACAATAGTGTTTGATTTCAGCGCCCCTACGAAGTGGCAAGCATTTATTCCTTCCAATGAGGATATAAGTCTATTTCACAGGTCTATTTGCTAAATTCTTGTATAAAATATAAAACTTTCTTTAGCATAGCTGCGCCAACAAAACAACCACAAACGCCTTTAAAAGTACCCACCCCCATAGGATATTGATTGTTCAAGAATGTACGGCACTATTTTCAGCAAAATACCTCATAGGTATTTAAAAATGTACGAGATAAGAAAATGATAATATTAAACGTTAACATCATACACGAACTCGACCCAACACAACGCGACGGACGAGTTTTGGCTTCCCGCCAAATGAGTAAAAAGAGTTCAATAACTTTTGTTTGAAGAAAGAAGACAAGAAAAACAGGAACCTAAAGAGGAACCAGAGAGGAACCACCACCACCGGCACCGGAGACACGGCAAATTATTGTCTATGGGTAACAATATCTTTTTGCTTTACCTTTTTTCTTTAAATTTTTCCTAATTCAAAATGGTACGTGCCCAATGACAACTTGTATTTAAAGGATTGAGAAAAGAGGTTTTAACCAAATTCGGCAAAATATTCGGTCTATGATGTAAGTATTCTTTTTTCATTGTCTCTGATTTTAAATTGTCATTGTCATCACAATCAATCTGTGTCACAATCACAGATCACAACTCTTGTTGTATTTTTCGTTGAGGTTTTATTCATCTTTGGCTGCACGGATGGATTAACCTTTGCTAGTTTTCAAGAACAAATAATTTGTAAACGTAAACAATTACAAAACAAATAAAATAAGATTAAAAATAAGTAATATCGTGGTACTATCTATTTCGTGTAGGTATATTGTTTGGGTAACTATGAATATAACATAATTAAGTACCTACCTAGCGATTATTTGCATTGCTAAAATATATTTTTGTATGTTTTACATATTAATAGGAAACTGATCGCCTGAATAAACATTAAGTTCACAAAAATATTTCTAATATGGATGCGTCACTAGTATCTTCATTATATTTGGTGCCAGACTGGATATCAAGAATGATGGAAGACCATGAATGCGAAGGTAGGTAATCTTTTTTAGGGTTCCGTAGTAGGTAGCTAGAGGGTGATGGTGGACTGTAATCCCATGAAACGTTATAGTTAAAATATTTGCTTAAGCAGCCATTATTTAGCTTTTATAGATCCTACCATTTGTAGGTCTCATAAGTACTTAATATAATTTTTGTTAAAATATTTAATTGCTGCCAATTTATTTTTTTGTAACCAAAAGTGGGTAGGTATCCAGTTAGTCACACAATAAGTTTTTAGTCGCCTTAGAAATATTTAGCCGTTCCCTTTCTTTACTCCTGGGTAGCAATTCCGCTAAATTAAGTTAAGCGACCAAACTATAGCCAACAGATAAAAATTCGACAGCAATATGTCACAAATTTGGTATTCTCTTAAGTGCCACGATTAATAGTCGATTAGTAGTCGATTAGTAGTCTCTAGAGGGTTTTGTCTACTGTCAAATAGCGAAGAGAATACCGTTTGGAACTGCCACTCATGTGACATTGCGGAGTAGAATACCGATTATAGCGTAAAGTAATAAAATGTACGGCCGATCGCTGTCCACTGTCAACTTATCTGTTAAGAGAATACCAAAATGTGTCAATTCATACAATTCACATTCTAGAGAGACACCATTTTTCATTTGGTAATTAGAAGAATACGGCCCCTGTTATTATACTAAGTAGTTTATTTATATTGAATGTTATATACCGCAATAATAAGTGGTGTTGTTTCAGTCGCAAAGTGTACTAACCCAACCATTAGGTAGGTAGGTACTTTTATAAAAAAACTTCCTTTTGATTAAACTTTTGACGATTGTACAGTCGCCATCAGATATATGGTAGCGGTCAAGGTACTCAAATATTTCGGAGCAGCATTAAATTTCAATATGTTCGTTACAATAGATGCGGCCTATAATATCGGAACATATAAATCGTCACAAATATCGGAACATTTACGGAAAATGTACTTTAAGTCTGTGCTACATAGTACACATTTGAATTCGGTACTAGGTAGTACCGAATCTATATTGACTTGTCAACGTCAAGAATACAAATATAACTAACTACACGCGTTAAAAGAGTTCGGACATGAAAGATAATAACCAAGTAGGTTCTAGTACTTGATCAACAATTCAATCGTGATAGATACTTAGGTATAAGTACTAATAAAATAATTTTAAGTACCTACAACAACAAGTTTGCTATTTTATTATTTACTTACTTACTTATTGTAATATTTATTCTTTGTAATTTTCTTTTGTTGTAGAACAATAACTATTACTACACTGTTATACCCACCAACTGAAAACGACTTTTATCATTTACTTTACAATTGTTCCGTGATAGAAAAGACATACAAAATAATAATGCTATTTTTATCCATAAAAAGCAGAAAATAAGTAACGCACTCCCATCAGATTTGAACCCACGACTATGTGCTTTAAAAGTCAAAGGACAATCAATTACGCCATTAAGTAGCTGACATCGTTTTATCGAAATTAAGCTAATCATTCTACGCCCTTCAATTTTGACATTGCGTCAAAAGAACTTTTATATAGGCATTTAGTTTGGTAAGAATATTTGTTGTATTTGAAAGCGACAGTCACAATGACACTCTTTTCGGTGAATGTCACTACAAATTATTGATAACTTCGTGGGTCCAATCTCAAGCATTTTAAATTGTATTACACAGACTTAAAGTACATTTTCCATAAATGTTCCGATATTTGTGACGATTTATATGTTCCGATATTATAGGCCGCATCTATTGTAACGAACATATTGAAATTTAATGCTGCTCCGAAATGTTTGAGTACCTTGACCGCTACCATATATCTGATGGCGACTGTACCTATTTTAAATCATTATTTATTTATTTATTTATTTATTTAACAGTTTATTGTAAGATGATAGTACAAAGATACAGAAAAAAAGAGAAGTTATACAAAAGGTACAGCATATTTCTAAAAGAAATTTCTTCCTGCAGACCCCAATTATCTAAGTTTTTAAGGACATTTTTTTTTGTGGAATTGCATTTTTACATAAAATTTCGTAAATAAGGAGATATGTAGTTGTTTGTTAAGAGAATGAAAATGACAACGCATATAGCATCACACCTTTTCACCTAGCTTACCCTTATATTCAACTACTTACAACACGCAACTAAGTATTTATATTACCAATCATTTAATTAGCCAAAGCCGTGAAGTCGTGGTCTCCGATTAGATTAATGGGCAAGGATGGACGCAAAGCGTTGTGGATGATGTGCAGTGTGCTCGGCGTAGACACCAACGGAGTCCCTGGCCAAGCCTGCCGCTTGTTTGAACGTTTTCTGTACAACCATGTACACAACTTTGCCGCACTCGACCGAGGTCTCACTTTTTATATTTTCTCTTTCTACTCAACACGACATGTATTTTGTTAAATCAAGTGTTCAATTTGGATATTATATTTTGGGAGGACCTCACATCAGTTGTTACATAATACTTATTGGATGCCATCTTTCGCTAATTTAAAGAATCTGTATGTATATTGTTTTTAAAGATTATGATGAATGGGAAAGTTATAAACGCGTGCTGTCGTCTCGTATTCCGCTCCTCATGGTGTCGTGCGTCCAGTTGGCCGCTAAAATGAATAGCGCCGGCATGCAAATGAACGCCACGCTCGTTCGAACTTGCCTGCTCTGTAAGGGAATCGTCTTCTCTATCGATGACATCATTCGTTCAGAATTCCAGGTTTTTCGCACTTTGGGTAAGGGGCATGCATCTTATTTTTATTTAAGATAGTTAAGTTCTCTTTTGTGTTGACTTCTAGCCTGACTCTATGAATATTTTTTCTTATGTAGGTTTTCGGGTCCCGTTATGGACAAGTCTTGATGCGGCGCACATGTTGGCAGTAGAAGTGGGAATGCCTGCATCGTACATGGAAGGCGTCGCCTCTGTCATCAACATCGCAGAGTTCCGTCGTCAACGTCTCGCCTCCACTGTGCGCGAAATTGGCATTGGCAATCTATCACCTTCTTCTCCCTTTGGTATGATCACTAGTAAAACAAATCCAGTCTACTTACCCTCATGTAAGGTAACGTAAACATAATAGTGCCTTCGAAGGTTTCTAGGTTAAGGAAACAATGTAAGGGTAAGAATTGGGATTTAAAAACTTGTTTATGTTGTTATTGCAGTGGACATGGAGGCTACCCTGGGCACATTGCATTTAGCGGCAGGTGCCGTCGCTGCTAGTGCCCGCTACTTGGCTGTGGCAATCCCAGACCCCATGCCGCGGTTGGCTCACCTCACCCGAGCTCCCGTCTGCTACATCAAATGCATTTGTGACGCGATTCTTGCCGATGTACTTATTGACGACACTGATATCTGTAAGCTCAATGTTCAGCCAAGAAAAAGAAAGAGAAACCACTAAACTCAAATATTAAGTACTATATTAGTAATAAGATTATTAATGACATTTATAGATACCTATAATTGCTAGGATTGATTAGATTGTTCGAAGCATCCTAGTATTTAGAAAAAGCTCTTGATTTTGGGATCGCAGAGTATTTAAATATCTATAGATACTTTCTTGATCCTGTTAATAGTCAAAAATCTTTGTTATACTGTTAAGTTGATTAAATAATAATATGTTCCATAATTTATGGGCGTTTTTGCTGTAACATTATCCAAATCTCGAAAAAATGTGGTGTTTCTTATCGAAAAAATAGCAATTTTTTTAATTGACTAGTGGGTAACCTAAAAGTTTTTAGTTCTCATACATAACCTAGGTACCTACTACAATTATTTGTACAGGGTGGCCCGTCGATTGACGTCCAAAAGGAAAATTTGGATTCCTCGTGTCATGGGGTATCCGAATCACCCCCATGTATGTTCCGCGATTTTTTACGGTTTCCGAGTAAGGAGTAAGAAGGTGAAACTCATCTCTTACAGGTGCTCCAAAACCCCCAAATGTGTCAATCTTGGCTCCTTTTTTGTACTTTTCGGTAAGAAAGCACTGTCTTTAAACCTACTGAGGCTTAAGTGATCATAAAATATGAAAGAAAAAAAAATTACTCAAACGTCCAATTCTGAAAATTTTCCACCTTGCTCTCTTTAAAGGGTGATTCTAGCAAAAGTACCCCATTAAGTACATTTTTTTTTCGATGATTATGAAAGCTGAGAAGTTGGCGCAGTTTTTAAGCTAGCTTAAAATCCATAAAGCCATCATTTTAACCTCTTAATTTAAGTTTGAAGATTTAGATTATTTTTCAGTCAATACAATTTTTCCTCTTCCGACCTACATTTCCCCAACTCTTATTAAAGTTACGAAGCTGAATATTTTATGCATAAAAGTATGTGTCATGAAGCATCTGATGCAAAAATAAAATTATGAAAAAGTGTTGTACTTTTTTTATACGAACCTTTTTAGGGTGATTGGTTGAAAAATCTCAAAAAATCAGAAAACACGTCATAACTCGGAAACCGTAAAAAATCGCGGAACATACATGGGGGTGATTCGGATACCCCATGACACGAGGAATCCAAATTTTCCTTTTGGACGTCAATCGACGGGCCACCCTGTATATAAAATATCGTCATCTAACAAAATTACATATTATTGTGTGATTAAATCAGATTACAAATAAGACGACCTATAACCATATTACAATACAAAAAACTTTACGGTATAGTATAAATAAGTATTTTAGATATACATTTACGAAACTATTAAATTAGTTTCCCTTGAAGACTAGTAGGAATTACGAGTCGTAAAATATTTATCTTCCAATTATTAAAAAGAGATTATTCACTGTGAAGGGTAAAATATTGCTTACATAAGTACTTACTACGCATCTATTACCGAAAATCCATTGTTTATTTAATGAATAATAAACGTTTAATTACTTATTACAAAAATATATGTTTAATTTTTTGCCTTTTGCAAGATAATTTAGTTTTTGCAAGATATTTAATTTATGATAAAGTGAAATGTATTATGATGTTGCTCTACATATACTTATCTAACCGAGAGTATACTTGTAGGTAGGTAGGACTTGGCGTGATCAAAAAAATTATAAATAAGTAAACAAGTTCTGAATTATTTAACAAGCATCTGAGGTACATCGACAATATACTTAGGTACTATTTTACAGTTCTTACACAATTTACACTTTGCGACGTTTTTCATCCGAAAAATCCTCAAATCTGAGAATTTTATACTTAGTTTTGTATACTTAAAGAAATGATTAAGGAAATAGTAGTTGTTAGTAGGATATATGAATTTTTGAATTTTTCGAGTGCGTGATGTGTTCGCTAGATATTAAAGTGCGGCTCGACTCGACTCCCCGGAGCGCTTTGACCGGCCAAGCGCGAAATATGGCTGCACCGCTGGAGCCCATGCTCTTATCTCCGCAATTTAATATCGATACCAAATTAATCTAGCAATATTTTACTGAGTACTTACCTACATAACTTAATTAAATCATATTATTGCACTGATCAAAGTACTTTCACGGAGTCTAGAAGATTACCGTGGAAGTCAAGAGCAGACTGAAAGACAAACCAAGTGACGAAAAGCACCGTAGCGTTGTTGCAATTGTGAATTTGGCCCTGAAGCACAACCTGAAGTTACAAAATATTAAGTAGGTACCTACTTAGGTGTTACCTACTTATTTTGTTAAACGACTTGAAACTAAAGACTTCATCCAAAAAAGAAGGTGGTTTTTGGTGAAGTAGGTATTTAGGTAGAATATAACCGTATTTTTGTAATGTCGTGAGAATAAACATGTGTTTAAGTTTTATGTTACAAAAATCTGGTCTGTTAAAGCTCACCCATATCTACATCATCATGTTATTTATAAATTATACATTATGGCAAATTACGAGATAAAACTAGGTAGGTACCTAAGTATGTGACTAAAATTTAATTAAAGAGCAATCTGAGGTCTCAAGTAAGCCGCCGCCGCCGCTGCGCCGCCGTCACTGCCGCCGCAAGTAGCTAATCCGCGGAATCTAAACAAGTTATAAAAATTATGAATTACATGGACGCGACGAGGGTCAGGCTGGTGCGGCTGGATCGGGCCGCGGGGGGAACACAACAATAGCTTTTACTTTAGGGTGCCCAATAAAAACTTGACAAATGGCGTTTCATAATCGCATCGCATTCCGAGCCTCGTCACCGGAACTCGGTTTTTGTCCTCCTCACAGAAAATATGTCTTTGTAGTAAAATTACATCGTGTGGTGACACTTATAACTCTGTATCATTCATTCCCTTTGCTGGTTTGTAATAAATAAAATAACAATGATTTATTTGCTTTGGGCGATATCATTTTATAATATTTCTGGCATTAACACCATTAATTAAATTCGTTTTTATTTAGGTATCTAGATACATATTTAGCTTTTCACTAAATGTTCTTAGAGCTATAAAAAGCTATGAATAGGTAAGTACTTGATAAAGTTATAAGTTTAAATAATTTAACCGCGCATGGAACATGAGATAGTTATGGTATGGTAGGTCGACGTTATTATATATTATAGAGTCGTCAGGTTTATTCTCACATAAACCTCTCATCTGAGGTCATAAAGTTAGTGGCGGGGTTACTCTTATTACCCGCAAGGCTCCGGCTAAAGAATTCCCGTAATAGGGGTTACGAACGCTACCAAAATATTGTGGTGTCACTGTGCGCACCCTTATAATGTTATTAAAAATAATTTCTCATTTTTATTGCCGCCCTTACTAACAGGGATTATAAACGAGCACGATATTATTATAGTAGATTGAAGAAATAAGCGATGGTAAGGACTTTGTAGTGATTTCCTGATTAGACACAGTTGCAAAGGTTGATTAAAAACGAGAAGCCTTGTTAAACTTCTGCTAAGTAAGCGCCTAGTAAGAAATATGCAGGTGCATAATTATACTTATTTCTAGAGCTTTCTTTTTGGTTCCAGGCCGCGGTAACGTGGAATTTAAAATGCAAATTGTCTGTTCTAGGAGAACAATTTGTTTTACTACAAGGTAAGTAATATCTGAATATGGTAGGGGGAGGGGAGGGGGGGGGTCGTACCTCCCGGCTTACCCACTACCTACTGTGGAGTGGAGTGTAGCACTATACTTATCTACCACATTTTTCTTTTATTTTTTTCGCCTACCTACTGAAGTTTTTTAAGAAAAGAAATTTTGAAGAAAATCTTATTTGAGAAAAACACTAGAAATTATTATTTTTAGGCATAAATAAATACTTTCTTAAGATACCTTTCGTTTTGCAACTCCATGAGCGATAACATTACAAGTATAAGCCTCAACAAATAAACTTAACGTAGAATTACTAAGTATTTTTAATACTGCCCGATATCAAAGTTATTTTAAAGCAATGCAGCATCTGTTTTTGGCTTCATACCGATTACCTTAATAAGTTAATCTGGGGATTTTGAGATTTTCCGGAGTGTGGTTTTTCACGAGTCGTAGCGTAGGCGGCGAGCGGAGCTTGGCCGAGGTGCTGGGCGTGTCTCGCCCCGCCCAGCGCTGGCAACCGCTCTCTGCGCCACCGCCATCAGTCCCACTCCGACACTCGCCGCGAACGCTACCTCACGACCGCTTTTCGCGCTTTGCACCTCACAACTCACTCGTCGCTGACAACTTCGGTGAGTCTCATTAATCTATTTTAATAGAAACTTTTAACTCTTTGAGACTTTTTTAAAAATGTTAGTGTTTTCCGGTTTAACAGATACGTTTGTTATAATTTTGTGGACCTATATTTTAAGTTAAATCATTAAACTCTACTAGCGTTATACCTACCTACTTATATAAGTTAGAAGAAACCAAAAAGGCACCTAATTAGCGCTAGGAAAACCGTCTGCTCTTTTGACGGACTTATCACCTTATTGTAATTTTTAGAATAAGATTTATCTATAGGTAGGTACTTATTTAGTATTAAGTTCATACATAGGAACCTATTTAAATATAGTGGCTCAGTAATTAGTAATCAATAAAGAAGAGTAATTTGACCCAAAAAACATAATTTTAATTAAAATACAAGTACGTTCAAGTTGTTGAATTTTAATAAAACTCAATTAAACTTACTAGGTTGTAAAATTGAAACGTATTAAAAGTAACTAGTAACAATATATTTAAAGTTTTAATCATATGATGATGATTAAAGATAAAAATATGATGAGATGAAACAAAAGAATCATATTTTTACAGCTCTTAGATAGTAAGTACTGTTTGCTTAGCTGGTGCTGACGCAGTTTTTTATAATTGAAATTGAATTTTATGAAAAACAATGTTTTTACGGTGCCGTATCTAATTCTTTAATTTCTAAGTACCTTCTTACGTACGTACAATCGTTAAAAGCGTTTTACTAAATAAAGAATGCGATAAAAAGCGGTACCTACTTAAGCTTTTCCACTCGTACTTACTTTTGTTAGTGGGTAGGACAAAATTTTGACTTAAACACTAATTTGACTAAAACATGTAAGTAATTTCTAGTTAACTACAGGTACCCACATAAGCATACTCCCTAAAGAAATTACTTATTATTAAACCGGTTATGTGTAAAAATGGAATTTTCTCTATTACAAAGCCGCCTATTTTTTACAGTGGACTAATTTTGGCGTAAATCCATGGCGTGAATCAAAAATATTGATGAAATAAATGGTAACACTTCCTTCTTTCCTATTTTTTCTGCCAAGCGAATGTATAAACTTCATAATCTTTAGAACATAGCACAGGAACTTAGGCAATTTTCAATAGGACTAAAAAAGTCCACGACGACTGATTTTTCTGGACATTCAATGGTACTTTATAATGTGAAGAATGGCGAATGAGCGCAAAAAAGCCTCTTCGATGCTCATTGAGCCCAACTAGTTTATCGCGTCCCTAATTCTATTAATAAAATAACTTTTTAATACAAAATTTTGCCAAAGGATCCTAATTTTTCACACACAAAAAATATTACTTAAAAATACCTAATTGGAAATTATCAAACGTCTCACTCAGTTTCTTCTTGTAATTAGGAAAGTACTACGTAGATACACCCCATTCTATGCACTATCTTTATCTGTCCTCTACAGATATAGAGGAGTCAATCTAGTTCTGCAATGTATGGGGGAACCTACATTAATTCACAACAGGCTGAAAATCACAGATATTGTACAAAATGTAATTATAATTAATATGTAAAAGTTCCCCATCATTCCGATGTATGGATTTTTTTTATTCAAGGTCATAAAAATCAGTTTTTCGCAATTTGCAGCGAAATGGTAAGATTCCCATAAAAGTTTCCAATACAAAAATTGTAGGTCTTAAAATTATCTACAAAAACTGTATCGATTTTTTTTTTCCTACGAGCCACCGTTTCTGAGATATTACGATCGATAAAGTTGAAATGGTCTTATTATGCATAAGTACACCACATATATAAATCTCTAGAGATTTAATATATTTTTTACTATTTTTCTATCGGCCACTGTCGCCATTGTCACTTACAACTATCTTTTCATCACAAATATTGTATTCATGTAGACAATACCTACTGTACTGTATCCGCAGCGCACGCGTAAGGATTGAATTTCGTAACTTATTGTATTTTCTTTTTTAATAAGCAAACAGTCAAGAAATGTTATTCTAAAGAGACCTTATTTAGCAAGTTGTGATGATTAGTTTCGAAGTAATTACGGTACAAGGTACAACTGAAATTAAGTAATTAAGTGAAATCACCATATTTCTAGGCAAATTCGCGCGCAATACCTATTGATGTCATATATTTTTTAAACGTGCTTGCAAAGCCCTTTTATTTGATACCTCATACAATATCCATTTCAAGATTTTATTTTTTTGCCGCGACTTCTTGCCCACTAGTGTGCATTGTGTTAAACTTAATGCAAATCTATAATAGCATATGTCACCCAGCATATTATTAGGAATCTTTCGCCACCTCATTCATTAAAATCAGTTCAGTAGTTTAGATGCTACGATGGAACATACATGAATAGGAGACTGTCTAAATCATTACCCTTACTTTTGGCGTCCTAGTCGGGTAAAAATGTTAGACGTTTTTGTATTATTTGTACTAAATGTTTAACAGGAAGTAGAGATGTTACCGTTTATCATGGTATAAAGACATTAATATATGCAAGTTCGAAAGAGCAGCTGAGTTTTCAGAATATTTTAAAATCGGGAATCTATCACAATTTATGAGAATTATGGTAAAAAAAATATACTAGAGAGTCATACATTATTGTAGCTAATAATACAGCCCGAAGAACAAGAAGCCTTTACGTCCACAGCAAGTCTTTCTCGTACTCGATCACGTAAATAGGGAAACAGTTTTTTG
This sequence comes from Anarsia innoxiella, assembly GCA_947563765.1. Classification (NCBI taxonomy): domain Eukaryota; kingdom Metazoa; phylum Arthropoda; class Insecta; order Lepidoptera; family Gelechiidae; genus Anarsia; species Anarsia innoxiella. The sequence goes on from OX387390.1 coordinate 9,563,489, forward strand.
TTTTAAAAATACAACCTATAATTATTCTGTGGCCTGGAATTGAATGAGAGTGTGAGAGAAGAAAAATATTTAATAAATTCACGACGTCGAATAAGCAAAGTACCTAGGTATACTTAACTTGAAAGATCAGGTTGCGTGGAGAGTTTGTCGATTGTAATATCTCAGAAACGGTGGCTCGTAGGAAAAAAATGTTGACACAGTTTTTGTAGATAATTTTAAGATCTACAATTTTTGTCTTGGGCACTTTTATGGTAATCTTACCGTTTCGCTGAAAATTGCGAAAAACTGATTTTTATGACGTTTGACCTTGAATCAAAAAAATTCCATACATCGGAATGATGGGGAACTTTTACATATTAATTATAATTAAATTTTGAACAATATCTGTGATTTTCAGCTTGTTTTGAATTAATGTACCACCAAATTGTTCATTGACTGGGCTATTAACAGAATAAAGGTCTTACCGAACAAAGGTTTAGGAACATGGATAAAAGTAGACAAATGTTATTCTGATGTTATTATTCAAACATTAACACAAATATGTATTTAAGTGTTGCCCAATTCTTTACAAAAAACCTGCATTGCCGTTTAGGGCCTGTTTCACCGTCTACAGATAAAATATATCTGACAGATATTGTATACCTGTCTCTGTCTAGAAAGTAATATTTTATGAAATAGACATAGGTTTATCTGTCAATTAAATTTTATCTGTAAGTAGATGGTGAAACGAGCGCTTAGTCTTTATTATAACAAAAGGTAATGTTATATCGATTTGCCAAAGCTTTTTCAGTTTTTCAAGTCTGCACGAACTATACAATAATATAATTTAATCTACCACCTACGAGCGTTAATATAATCTATCGAAATAAAAACTTGTAAAGTCAACTACATGTTGTTTGGCCTGTTTAAAACAGTTAGATAGTAAACATTTAATACGAAGATACTCAATGTCCAAAATTTTACAAATCGCCTCTTGGGTCTAAGATCTAAACCTATAAGTAAGTAGTTTTAAACAAATAGGTAATCACATGTTTTTTCTTTCATTTTCAAAAATGTATTAATATAATATGCATGACATAGAGTACCTACCCTTAAAAGAAAAATTTAATTGCATACTTGGTTGATGCGGCGATAGGCAATGATTCTTATCGTACATTTATTGAAAGAGGGCGCGCGGCCTTCAATTCCGATCGGATATAAATCTGTGAGAGACGCTTTCTTTCGACCGCTATTCGACCCCTCCATTTTATTGGCTAATGCTTCTTATTGGCCTGTAACTACCTACCCATTAATATTTATGTTACGAGGAAAATCACGTAAATACAGATTTTCAAGTCGGAATTGAGTTTAATAAGGGCTTTTTATATTCTAATAGTGTGTGTGTAAGTAGGTACCAACTTTAAAAACAAAAAAATATCATTAAAATACGCTAATAGGTACTTTTGTAGATACCTTATCTTATCTTATATATATATATATATATATATATATATATAAAAATGAAACCCGTTTTCCGTTGTCACGGCATCACGCCTGAACGGCTGGACTGATTTCGCTAATTCTTTTTTTTAAATGTTCATTGAATTCCAAGGATGGTTCTTACGGTGGGAAAAATTCGAATAATTGCCAGGAAAGCCCTAAAACAGACCTTTTCTTTTTCCCATACAAATGTTTTCTTACTAAATTGTAGAGTCAATTTGAACTTTATTCCTACACAATAAAGTTCATTCTAAGGCGGGACGAAGTTCGCCGGGACAGCTAGTTTAGAAATAAAAACTTAGCGCTAGACTGAAATTTTAGGAACCTAAAAAAGTCAAACACGAGATTCCAAGGTTTTTTTTAATCATTCGAAAAGGTTCTGTCACAGTGTTGTCAGAGAACCCTGTAAAAAATCGGCCAAAAGCTAGTCGGACTCGCGCAGAAAGGGTTTCGTAGGTACCATTCACTATTGATATCGAGCAAAAGAAGCAAAAAAAATCACGTTTGTTGTATGGAAGCTCCAATTAATTATTATTCTATTTTTAATATTTGTTGTTAAGTATAGCGGCAACGGTAATACATACATCATCAGTGAAAATTTCACAAGATACAGCCAGATGACTAGCTAATGACAGACGGACAGACAGATAGATAGACGAAAGACAGATAGATAGACAGACATACAGTCAGACAGAAGGACAGCCAAGTCTCAGTAATAGGGTCACTTTTTCACCCTTTGGGTACGGAACCCTAAAAAGCATGCAATAGCTAAGATGGTTTGGACTACATTAAACTACAAATAGTGTTGCAAAGGACTATAGGCTTTTAGGCCATTTTTTAAGACTAGCCTAAGAAATAACTAAAAACCTATTCAACCTTTTAGTTCCAGCGGCTAACCTAGAGTTAAGCCTATTCAAGCCTTTCGGTTAAAAGCCTAAAGGCCTAAAAATAGGCATAACCTTGTTTCAGGTTTATTAAAAAATAAGACTACGAAGCCTATAAAGCTCTTAGGCCTATAAGGTTATTTAGGCTATTAGGCTATAAAGCCAAGTTGGACCTACATACCTAACAACTGTGAAAAAAATATTGAAAATAACTAAGTAGGTACTACTAACTATAAATTGGTTAGTAGTATTAGTTAGTAGTGAAAATTTCAACGTTCTAGCTAATATAACGGTTCATGTGATACAGCCTGGTGGACGGATGAACAAAAAATAGACAGAAAACTAATCGGTAAAAATGGTCCGCCATACTACAAACAAATAAATTATAAAGACCACAGTGGGACTATAAAAAAGCCTAAGCCTAGGCCTACGCCTAGGCTTTTTTAATGCCTACTACTTAAAAATGGCTATAGGCTTTTTTAAGCCTACTACCTACTTTAAAAAGGGTGTAGGCTTTTAAAAATGACGAAGCCTTTAAAAGCCTATTTTGCTTGTCTAGTCTCAAAAAGGACTCGATAGGCTAAAATTGAGGCCTAAAAGCCTATAGTCCTTTGCAGCACTAACTATAAATAGGTACCTAACGCAGGTACCTAGGCTGAGTAAGTCCGTTGTCATGAGTAGTCCTTTGTGCAATAACTAGATAACCACAACACAAGACCGTCTGTGCCTTGTTGCTAGTTAACGATGAAGTGCTACGAATTTTGTGGTTAGCCTGTATGCTAATTAGCTTAAAGTCAATGATGATACATCTGTGATCAGTATAGATAAATAAATACCTATATACTTATAGGTATGTAGGTAATTACCTACATACCTATAAGTATAATTATAATTAAGGTCATAGTAATTGTAGTGATTGCGAAACTAGGCTTCAAAACGATGTTCTTTTCTTATACTAAGTAGAGCGTTTTTGGAATTACCTGCCCTTCGAGGGGCAGCATAATATTCGAAAATACCCCAATGCACTACTTATACTACGTCAAGTACGCAAAACGAAAATTGTATTACGATATTCACTCACATTAAAAGAGTGGATAGTGCTTTTTTAAATCTTTGTTGTAAGTATATGCATAAAAAGAATCGCCCACTCCGCCGCCAGTTGGGGCTTGTTCGTTACACTCCCGTTCTATTGTTACGATGTGTAAACATAGGAAAAGAATAGTTCAACTGAACTGCTCGGCCAACAGTTCCATGTAAACAATATGAAAGCAAACGTATGGCACTCGTCATAAAATAAGTTCTCTACGAGTGTCAGACTATAGTAGGCCGGATTCTACTTCTGTTTAAACAGGGTATCGATGTATTAGCCTAACACTACCTATTTGATTACATGCCTAAAGGGAATCACGTTTGATTAATTAAAATAACGGGACAATAGTCCTCCAGCGCCAAGTCCGGCAAGTTGAAAGCAGATCAGATTAAGTACAAGTCTCTGTTTGAATTACCTCGATACTCCTTCCCTCAAAGGAGGGCTGTTTACTCCTTCACTGATTAAGACAACAGCGCCACTTAGGCTATGTTACGTACCTGTAAATTGGAAATACAAACAGCGGCGCTGTATACATCTATAGGTGTTACATACCTGTCTGTAAGCTATTAATTACAGCCGCCTTCGATTAGGATAATGGTCAATGATCCGTCAGTGATAATTTCAGAGAATCGAATACGGGAATCTCTCGAGTTGCGATAGTTATTAAAGCAATAACATGATACCTTGTTAGCAATTACTTGATATTATCCTGATAGCGTTGAATATAGTTTAGTAACTTTAATTTGATGAAATATTTATCCTCCACGTTGTTGCTGTATACACAAGTGATTATTGAGTTTTATAGTTTTTTTTCGAAAAGGCCTTATTTAAAGCCATCATATTTTAAATAGGTAAACTTATGTAATCGTTCGATCCAAAGAACGGTCAATTTATTTTAAGCATGTAGCTAAATGTTGCTTTGTTAAATGTTTATTTGAATAATCTAGATGACCACCGATGGGAGCCATCACGAGAGTTTATTGTTTCAGTGGCAAGAACACTCGTCGACTACCGGCGGCGGTGGCCGGCGGTAACATTACCGCCGGCCACCGCCGCTACATAGCTACATAGCTTGCTACATAGCAACGGCACAAATACTTTCAAAATAAACACTTAACATTAGTGAGCGCTATTTTTCAATTCCAAATTGGTTAACCGCATGTTATTATTGTCTCAACGATAAGATTCTAAACCAAACTACCTACTTTTTAATATGTAGGTACTAGGTTCAGCAGGTTGTTGTAGTTTTGTATAGTTTATCTACAAAGGAACCTCTAGTTAAGTGGTTACCTACTTGCAGATGCAGCCATGTCGTTCATGGTGTTTTTAGTAGATTTATGTAAATCTGTTCAATAGGTATCTTAAAATCTTTTGCGAGATGGAGTCATCACTATTTCTCACGGCTATTTCACAACGGGACATCGAAGTATAGAAATTAATTAAGTAGCTGAGCGATCTAAATTACTAAGATTATTTATAAATGAGAATTATTGTTTTCTTTTACGATTGTAGAGCGTATCGGTGACCATGGAGGGGTTCCTACACCACATGGCACCGCAGTTTCTGCACCCAGCGCTGCAGAGCTTTGGCTGCGGTGCATTCCGACCAATTGGAGGAGCTTTTCACCCTCTTTACCCTGGAAAAGCCTTTGCAAGACACTTGGGCGAACAGTATGCTCTTGGTCAGAGCGTTGGACAAGCGCTAAGGGTGGGTTTGGCTTAGTATTTTCGCTTTTTACTTTTACGCAGGGGTTGGAAAACTGTGAGACCTAATATTTAGCGGGTTATAAGAACTTCTTTATATAGGACGGCAGAGGGTGAAATTTTTGACTTCACAATTATTCAGCGTCAAGTGCCTGATGACATTCACATAACTTCAAGTCGCTGAAATATCGCAAAGATTTTGCTAAACTTGTGATCGATGGAACTATTGTACTATAAAGTAATATCTACGTTTGTGTGTGAACAGAGCGTCCGCGATGACAGCAATACGCCTCCATTGTACCGGCACGGGTTCGCGGCGCGGGATGATACCAGCTCGCCGGGCTCCGCTACGTCCGCCTCACCCCGTCCCTGCAAAGATGACGACCCGCCCGCGTCTGCCACTTGCACAGACTCCCACGATTTCTTCTCACGTAACTACTGTTATTTTATTACCTAGTTTAGTAGTAGCTACTTAACGGATCTTTGCAAGTGGGAACTTTACTGGTATTATATTTAAATGAATAGGTTGTTTAAAAATTTCAATTCCTTAATGTAAGAAAGTACTCACCATTTTGTTTTCCCGCTTTTTTAGCGGACGGAGAACGTAAATCTTCGTGTGGGGTGTGTGGTGCCCGCCTCGGGCCGGGCGTTGCGCAGGCGCACTTCCTACAAGAGCTGCAGCACTTGTACAGCCTGAGCGCATTGCCGCGAGACGCTGCTCCGGCTACACATTCTCTGCATCACCAAGATGAGGATGCACGCTGGGAGGTAACTCTTCATATTTTAACCTACCATATTAACCGCAATAACAGGACAATTTAAGTTAAGGGATTATGATAATTATTAACATTGAAAATTTTCGCGTGCTGAACAATACCGATCTTTAAACCTTTTTCCAGCGACTATTTAAAACCCAACAAAATGATGCTTTATTATTTTAAAAGATCTACGCTTACGTAACAAATGTTTTCTACTTTACAGACATATCAGAGGATCAGGGCAAACCGACAGCGGCGACTGAAGCTGCGAACGCGAAAGCGGCATCATACAGTAGAGAGCATGCTGGGATATGACTTGGAAGAGGAGCGACGTGACGAGAGACCGCGGGAGCCGCGCTCCTACGACACGGAGGACGAGCCCGTCGACGTCGAGGGGGACTCGCTCGGGTGGCCTGATGCTCCCATCAACGTCGATGGTGAGACTTGTCATGATAAAAAATTGGTATTTTAATAGGCTTTTATGGGCCTTTCTCAACGGAATCTATGACGAGCTAACTCGGTTCTTAATACATCTTTTATTAAGTCTGTTATCCGCTATTCACAGAAAAAGAGCAGCGAAACGAAAACGACAAGATACATCTGAGTTACGCCGAGGACTTGGAGATCTCCAGTACAAACGACGCTATGCAGTCACCAGAGCGCGTGAGGTATTTTTTTGTAAAGGCCCACATTATTTTTAAAAACTAAGTGGGATTTGCATCAATAGCGTCATATTTGTTGGATATATTGTTAATAATTATTTATAGGATTGAAACTCCGAAACCGCTGTCTCTGGAATGCGTGAAGACTTCAGAGCCGGCGGAGAGACCAGCGGAGGTGTCCACCACCGAGGCGGCTTGGCCCTCGACTGTGGCCCCCGTGGCCGCGCCCCCCGCCGACGCTTGGCCCGCTTTGGCTGCAGAGGCCTACTTACAAGCGACTCGCCACAAAATTGAAGGCGAAAACCTCCCATCATCTACAGATTCCCGCAATTAAACGTACCTGTACGTTCTCAGCTTCATAAATCTTAAAAATTTAATAAATCTTAAAGCTTCATCTTCAGAATATCCACTTCTAAGGCCTCGTTCAAAGGGGAGCCGGAGCGCGATGCGTCGTGAAATATGTATGTGTGCATGATCATGTTCGTGCCTAAGCAGTGTATAAAATTTCCATCAGTTTGAAACTGTGCAACGACACGCTTTCTCTGAACGAGGTCTAAGAAATTGGTTAGAAGCCGCCGCCGGGAAAACTGCAGAGAAGAATATTTAATAGATGCAAAGTTGATAGTTGATCTAATCACAATTCAATTTTACAATCAATCTATTAGAAAATAATGTGCTTTCAGTATTTTAACACAACGATTTTAAGTGTATCTGCTTATAAGTAAAGAACCTTTACTTTATAGGCTGACCTAAAAACTTAAAATGACCGATGGGGATGCCATTTTCATCTACTAGTAGGTATTGTATTCATTTTATTAAATCAATTTCCCAATTCATTACATCTGCTACTTATTCAATTGGAAGATATTTATTATTTACTTGCTTATAAAGAATTTAACGTTTATAAGTACCTATTAGCTAACTTAATAATCTTATAGGTGTGTTATTTTTGTTTTCTTTTTAATGTAAGATAGTTGTTGATGTTATTATTGTGTAAATAACTGTAATTGTCAAACTTTATTAACGTTAAAAGATCTGTAAAATAAGTATTTTTGGTCATAAGACCGCATTTATCATCACATTAGAATATCTACTTACTAATCACTCAAATTGTTCATGATCATCACACATAACGAGTATTAAGTAATTTTGATGTGCATGCTTTTTTATTTAAGAATTAGAAAAAAATAAACTAGATTGAAAGCAATTATTAGTCACTGATAACTGGATCATTGAGTAACTGATAAATCTAGATAGATACCTACTTACTTTGTCATAAACACTTGCATATGACCTTATCCCTCGTGCGCTATTGACCTCACTGTATCGTTATAATGGATACCACTCACCCTATAGATAGGTAGGAATATTATTTTACTTGTTAAATTACCAAAATAAAATAACAATGTACAAAACGTTTTATATTATGAAAAATCGTTCACAACCTCATGCATGCAACGAGTTTCACAATCGTTTACATTTTATAACATAAATAATTTATGTTCGACGTAATAATTAATTTCATTATTATTAAATCAAAAGCCGGACCTGATAAAAACTGTAAAGTTCGAGTATGCATTTGAATGGTTTGTATACTATGGACTTTCATACAATACGAATAACAATTACTGAAAATCTCAGAATAGATCCTAGACTACGAATCCTTAGCAAACTAAGCCTAGAAACAAAACAAAAGTTGAATATTGTCGATAGTGAGAGATATGAGCCAGGATCAGCAAAGACAGCGATTTGTTTAGATGTGCGAGTTCATCCTCGGATGGCAGATGGCTGCTTAATGAACGTGGAATTTTGTAGAGAATATTTCGTATCACCCATTTGTTTACTGCACTCCGTCCGCCATGCCGAGTTTGAAGGTGGAGTACCGGTACGCGTCGTCGGCCGTAGACGCGGTCGCTCGCAGCGGCGTCGGATCCGCCTCGCTGCCGCCTCGGTACCCATGTACAACCTACAAATAACACACTCATGTACATGTACATACATACTACTTCGTAATTCAGTTTTTTTATGCAAATCAGAGTGCAGTTATTTTACCACGGCATTAGGCGGCATCTACATAGTTCCAACATTTCGTATTAAAAAAGAAATATGAAAAATATGTAAACTTACCCTACGAATGTATTCTTCGCGCGCAGCCAGCTCATGCACTAACTCCTCTCTACGCCGATCAAGTTCCGGGTCGTAGCCTTCTTTGAGTCGTTTGTCAACCTGCTCGAACTCGCGGTACAAGCTAGCATACTCCGCCAGACTTTGCTTCGCTTCCTGGTTCATGCTCCCACCTTTCGACGTTGATGTATTTCTGTCAAAGTCCTCTCGTGTCGCTAGGCTATTAAAAAAAATAGAACAAGTTTAGTAGTAGCAGGTACCTAGATCTATTTTAATGAGATATAAAACTGCTTGTACATACTGTACATTCGTAAAGTTTATCGTGCATACTTTAGGCTAAACAAATGTCTTTAAAATCAATAAATATCCACTCACTTGTACATGGAAGTGTAGAAATAGTGAGGGCGACTGATGGCCCGGAGGAACCGCGATACGATGCCGTCGCTCTCCCGGTACAAGTTTAGCAATTTGTTGTACGATATGTATTTGTACGAGGGAAGCCGCAGCAGTCTCTGTCCCAGCTGGATCGCATTCATCTCACGATTGTCCAACGAAGGTTGCTATGTATCAACAATTATTGTATTAAATTACTATCTATTAGTTTGTGCGTAGTGTTAGTGTCTGATATGAGTCGATTTCTTTCTCAGGATCGGAGAACTAGTTATTATTGCTATCTATTTATTTATCTATTGATCGATTATTTGATGACAATAAACGGTCAAAACTAATTTGTTCAAACAGCTTCGTCAGGTACCTAAGTATAAAAAATTTACTTACTATATTTTTCTTCTCATAATGAGGAATATGACCAAGCCCTGTAAAAAATAAAGCGCTTATAACAGGAGTAGCGTTTAGTTAAGACCGCGAATATTGTAGCGAAATGGAGAGCGGCATTTGAATCAACTGATACTGCTAATTACTGTTACCACGACTGAAACTTGCCTTTTGGATTAGGCAAGTAATTATATGTTATCTGTAGGCAATGACTAAAGAACGGAATATAAAGAGCTATAAAGATAAGAATGTTATACATCCTATAAAACCTCTCTAGACTGAAAAACCTTTATATTCAACTTAAAGTAGGTACATTTATATAATAATACTTACCCATATGATGTGCAATGGTTAAGGGAATGCCAGACAAAGGTTGTTGTATTTTAAGTCCGTTCAAAACCTAAAATTAAAAATATTAACGAAGTACCTATTAAGTTTCTGTGACATTATTATAATATATGACGCAGATGTTAGCGCCAACAGCCTAAATGATGGTAAGTGGGTAGGTTTCTATTTTACACTAGGTCCCCAAACCTACTGTCTTGACTGTTTTATTGTAACTGTCATAAAAGAAGAGACTGAAACAAAATATAAAACCAAAAACGGTCGGAAAACTGTAAGTGTAGAAATAATAACAAAGCTCAAATCCAATGTACCTTAAGGCTACGTTTCGATCAGAGATTTAGATGCGAGGATGTGTAGCGACGGATGGTGTACGTTGAGGTTCCTCGCCTCGGTTGGCATAGCGATATTACAAACACGTCCCACGCTACGCATCCTCGCTCATTTCTGGTGGAAATACAACCTAATCGTACAAAAAAATATTGGATGGAGATTTTACCTGTTGTATATTGACGCCAATGTTATGTGAAGGCGCACAGCTTTTGCTAATAACGAAGGGTATGTTGGTGTGGTTAGCAGAGCCCGAATAGTAACGCATTTCTGCTTGTTTCATTTGCGACGCCACAGTGGGCATTTCGTACCGACGCACGCGGTATTTGATGCGACGAGCCGAGCGCCGCGGTTCTGGCCCCTGCTATTATTATAATCAGGTAAAGATTAAAACCTCTGACACCTTATTTTTGAAGATACCATGAATATGCACTAAAAATCCGTCCCATTAAAAATGCAGTTAGAAAGAGAACATCTAATTAGTGGTGTGGTAACATTTCCTGTCACTATCCTCGTACGCGTAGTAGTACGCACATCTTAGGGTAGCAAAGCAAGGGTATTGTGAAAAAAAAGGTGCGTAAACTAAACGATAGAGAAGTGACCTATTGGTTAGATAACATTTTATTAAACACAGTATAATTTTACGATCTTAAAATGAGTATGAATTCCTAGTCAGATATCAACCTTCATAGGTTTAATATATTAATTATTATGTGTTTTATTATAATTACCTTTTCCAAATTATTACTGTTAGCCGCCCTGTCGTTGGCATCTTCCCTTATGTTTCTTTCGGGCACTAGAATGCGAAGTAAATTACTTAAAAAAGGAAAACTGGTCAAATGCGAGTCTGACTCGTCCGTGAAAACCCTTTTTTCTCTACATTTTCTGTGAAGATTTCCAACGTCTGGGCATTACTATTATTAATATTGAGTAAAAGCCCATTAATAACCTATGTCGTCGTCGTTACCAGCCCATATATGTCACCACAGAGGGGCGCGAGCCTACTCTCATACAGAGAGTGATTAGGCCGTAATCCACCACGCTGGCCAAGTGCCGGTTGGTGATTTCACATACATCTTCGAATTTCTTCTCCGGTGTATGCAGGTTTTCTCACCATGTTTTCCTTCACCGTTAGCAAATGGTAATCGAATAAATTGATCCGTACATGAGAAATAAACTCAGGGGTACATGCCCACACCAGGATTCGAACCCGAGCCCTCGGAGTTCGAGGCAAGCGTTCTACCAACTGGGCTACCACCGCTAATAACCTATGTATAAAGTATAAATATGGCAGAAAGTAGGGCATGTTACTTACTTCCTTTAAATTCATTGCCGGTGTGCTTATTCGTTTCAAAGTTTTCATTAACACGTTTCTTGTTGAAGAGTTCTACAACAGGACGGTCATCTTGCAGAGGTTGGGATGTAGCTATAAGCGTTAAATACCAGAACAGACCATTATGGACAAAATATAGGATAAGTACAGTTACTCTTTAATATTATTTGTAATTGAATTTTCTTGTACGGGTACACTAAATCGTTACCAATGGAAAACCTTTAGATACAGCGCTAGTATTTATAGCTGAAAAGAGTACAGTTGGTAGTGGAGTGCCGTAAGGCATAAAAATGGTCAAACCTCGGAATCCAGGGCCAGTCAATGAATCTTATTATAAACCTTGAAAATATGTTTTTAATAGTATATAGAACAATGTTAAAAAAATTTTTTTTCGCGATCTCAATTTTTTTTTTTAGCCTAATTCGTCCCACTGCTGGGCAAAAGCCTCTCCCATGCCTCTCCAAACACTCCTATTATTAGCTGCTTCCCACCAATCTTCCCTAAATGAGCATAGATCGTCACTCCATCGTTTTTTGGGCCTAAATTTATTATAAACAATTATTAATTTTTTGGAGTTTTCATTGATTTATATTAGTCAAAAGTCATATTTTAAAAAGAACAACTATTACAAACTTGAAAACTTGATCTTTAGGGACTGCAGGTATACCGATAAAGGTCGGGTTGGAGAATAGAGGGGATAACAGCAGCTGTTCGGTATTGTTCATGGCGGGCCCCGAACTTCGTACCGCCTAACAGTCAATGAATGTCGTGTTACTTTTTAGCTGAACTAATTTAGGCTTTGATGAACGTAAAACAATGATACAAAATAATACGGATCGGTTTCTCAATTTTATTGCTGCTTCCCGGACAAACTTCAAGTGATCGACACGACATCACCGCACGTGTTTTCAGGCAAAAAATTCGGTCACTAATGAATTACATTGTAAAGCAACACGTCTCTGGGAATACTCAATGCTAGATGTATTCAATCGAATGGCAAATACGAGGCCTACCGCATGCTCACATTCTGATTTGGTTAGTCGAAAGAATTCGGTCAGATCAAATAGATGACATCATATGTGCGGAGATTCCTGCTCCTGAAACCGATCCGTATTATTTTGTATCATTGTTTTACGTTCATCAAAGCCTAAATTAGTTCAGCTAAAAAGTAACACGACATTCACTGACTGTTAGGCGGTACGAAGTTCGGGGCCCGCCATGAACAATACCGAACAGCTGCTGTTATCCCCTCTATTCTCCAACCCGACCTTCATCGGTATACCTGCAGTCCCTAAAGATCCAAGATCAAGTTTTCAAGTTTGTAATAGTTGTTCTTTTTAAAATATGACTTTTGACTAATATAAATCAATGAAAACTCCAAAAAATTAATAATTGTTTATAATAATTTTAGGCCCAAAAAACGATGGAGTGACGACCTACGCTCATTTAGCAGCTAATAATAGGAGTGTTTGGAGAGGCATGGGAGAGGCTTTTGCCCAGCAGTGGGACGAATTAGGCTAAATAATAATAATAAAAAAAAAATTGAGAGCGCGAAAAATTTTATTTTTAACATTTTTCTATATACTATTAAAAACATATTTTCAAGGTTTATATTAAGATTCATTGACTGGCCCTGGATTCCGAGTTATAAACCTTACGGTACTCTACTATGGGGAATAAGTAGGTAACGTACCCATGTAAGATTTATCGGTCGAGAAATAGTTTACGTGGAAATTGAAAAATAAAAAGTGTAGGTACTTAGTAAGAAATTATTAGTATTACTTTTTTACATACCTGAAGTATGTTGTTTATTAATGCTGCCGCTACTAGAGTGTCGCTTCTTGTTATTTGTCATCGAATTAGTACGCATTGCGGCATTTTCTTTAAATGAAATATAGAAGTATTACATTTCCTAAGTTTTTTACTATGTTATTAAAATAGTTGGTTAGCATTCTTATCAATTAATTTTGAGAGATCTTTGAATATTTTTACAAATATGTCTTATTGGTTATAACTGGTAAGAGAAGACATATAAAAAATAATCATAGAGTGACGAAAAATAGCTGGGGTATGTAACAACATTTTGGTAAAGATTTTAGTAGACCCAAATAAAGAAGAAAATTTCATACCATTTTTCAAAGAGATATCTTTAGGCACATGTCTTCGCCGATTTATAATTGTGGGTTTGAATTGTGGACGTATGTAGTTCACTATTGGAGATCGCTGCGAGCGCGCATTCTCTTTTCTTGGAATCGGGGGCTGACTGAAAACAGTAAAATCGTGATATTTAGGCAAGTACCTACAAAGTAAACAAAATGTATCAAGTTTCAAGTATTTTCGTTAGGTAGCGAGGAGCCAAATAAGTATATTCGACTTCTGTTTAATACACATAGATAGTCAGTGTTTAAACACGTGATATTTACAAGTCCTCCCACCGGCGTCCGACCTGCTCGTCGACGTCAGAGTTGCCGCTGACCTCGTTGTCGCCGCACGCCACTTCTACATTCCTCGACGTCACTGAACCTGGTGAAGCATCTGTTAATCTTAAATATGTTACACGCACACTAAGTCAAACTACTTGTTCATTTCAGCTTATGGAAATTTATTGCTGCAAGACCACAAATAACTAGGTATTGTCACGGCTAGTTCAGTGCTTAATCGAGGCTCAGTTCATTGAAAGGAGCCTACCAAAAGTGTGGCTTATACTCGAAATAAATTAAGCTATGATTTTAAAAATGTAGGTAATTAGAATCCAAGTAGGTACTATAACTATACTATATGTGTGTAGTTTTGTCGCAGGCACAGGTATTGTAGACGCAACGCTACTGTGTGGCTTCGATGTAAAAGTTAACTTACCGTCCCCGTCGGCGCGAGCACGGCGACTTCGAACTTTCGACAACGCACTTTGGTCCAAAAAACTGTTTTGCTTCTCCTGTTGAAAATATCTACTTTATCAAGGTGATGCCTTGAGATGTATAAAATCACATAGCACCATCAATTACACTTCATCCTATTGAAGGCTTCGAGTTGAATAGCATTGACAACTAAACGTATTTTTCACAGCTGATTTACTTCGGGTTACAAAAAGCAATACAAATACATATTATCATTAATGCGGCAATTTTGTTAATTTATTGTAATTGCCCAAATGTTAGAAGAATGATGGTGCGCAGTACAAATAAAATTTAAATTTACTTGAACATGGGGCTGCGGTTGTTGATACATCTTCTTGTAATGGTTGATATGTCCGAGCATTTCATGCTGCTCTTGCGTCGCGGGGTCGATGTACCCGCGGACCGGGTTGGGTGGCTCCAGTCTACGCAGGCGCGCTGCACCCTGAGACATCTCTGTAATTAGCAGGGCTGCAGTCTTATTTTTAATCTCTGTAAAATAAATGCGATGCATGTAGGTAGGTATATTTATAGGAGATCCTATTTGTAATATGGTATCAATTGGTTTATAATTTGCATCAAGTAGGTCTTACTTTTTTTAGGCTGCGTACAAACAGATATAAAAGGCGTAGCTTCCGGCGGTGGCAGCGACTCATCAACCCTCGTCATACTAGAAAAACGATTAGCAATTGTCAGCAACTTATGAAAAACGATTTTCGTTAACTTACCGATATAATAATTACTCGTAAGTATTTACTGAATGAAAGGTACACTGTGCTAACTCACCTCCGCTTTTTAAATTTTCGTTTTCGCTTTAAATCTTTAACTAGATCTAATTTGTTTTGCAGGTCTTCGCATCGGGATTCCGCTATAGCGAAATGATCATCGACTTCGGGTATGGACGCTACAATTTAGAAATACTTTAATAAAAGGAACCTATCTAGGCTTAGTTTATATTATTATAATCGAGGTAGACGAGGGAAAGTAAAAATAATTTAAACAGGGAATCGCACTATTACAAAGAGTGCTGTATATTACACACTTTATATTAAATTGCAATAAACTAAGGAACAAACAAGTACCTACCTTCGTAAGTTAAATAAACTCAATCACATACCAGATGTTACCTTCAAGCCCAGTTTCCTTTCGGACGTCGTTCCGTCTAACGCGACCCCGCTAATACTACTAGAGCTCCTGTGACGCTTATCTGCAACCATCAGCTTTAGTAACTCTAATATACAATTTATGTAACCCATTGCCACTACACTATTTATAACTGCTTTTTTTGTTGCTAATCAGATTTATTTTACCTAAATCTAATATTCAGTGTCGTCGATAATTATAAATATGTATTACCAAGACCAAATCAGTGACCTAACCCTACATTATAACAAATTCTAACAAACTGTCATCCAGGAAGAAATGCATACCTTTAGATATCTTTAAACCGTCGCCCATTTTACTTAAAATTTTCACATTACACGACTAGTAAGCTTCGTGATAATTTTATCCTGACGACTGATTAATAAATAAAAAAGTGATAATAATAGTAAAAGCACTAAAAAATCATTACGTCAATGTTAAGTGTCAAAATAATTTGAGTGTTTCGAACAAGAAAGCATCACCTTATACATCAAAATCAAAATGAAATAATAAAAAATCTATGAACCTGCGATTGCGAGTCAGACCATAAACAAATATACGTAAAACCTTGGTACAAACACCATTATACTTAGCCCAAAAGCAAAACTTCTCTATAAAATTATGATGACTGTCTATATCTCTATCCCACAGCTCTATCCTATAATTTTCTTCACTACACTTTTATCTTTTCTGAAACACTACAGCATATTGTTGTAATCCTAGGAAACATAGTGGATCTAGAGCCACGCTAGAGCAGTGACGAATTGTTGGTAAAATAATAGAAGTGTGAAATCTTTTCAAATTCCGTGCGTGAAATGTATTTCTTGTTAATTGAATTGTACCTACCAATCTGTACCTATCTACGTTAGAAAGCTAATTTTCGTCTGTGTATATGTGTCAGTGATAAGGACACCGCTAGATGCTGACTTTTTAATTTATTAATTATTTGTAGGTGGTTTGAATTGAAAAATATATGTTTATTATTATTTGTTTAAATCTTGAGTTATAAAAAAACATTGAACATAATATATAATGTTTAATATATATTAATAAAACATGTCGATATTGTTCTTACATTTTATTAATTCAATATACACCTATATTTAGAGCTACTTACTGACACAAAAGAAAATATAATAAAGCCAATAATAATTATAATACTAGAATAATATAAATGACAAACATATGGAAATAAATTAAGAATACAGGGTGAAAGGGACAGATTGGCAAAAACAGATACAATGACAAATTGCAACAAGTGCACACTGCACAATATAGACCTGTAATGGAAACTAGTGAACCTACAGAATTATCTTAACCGACCAATTACAATCATTCCACATTAAAAAGCAGAAGATTGAGACAAACTTTAGTTTAAAAGTTATGTGGATAGAAAAAAACTAGGTTCCATTTACTATTAACGTTTATATGAATTTCGGCTTTGATGGAATAGTGAAATCCTAGTACCTAAGTAATAAAAGCGTCATATGTTCTCATATTTATTTTCATGTTAGGCCGTACTATCTTGTTGGTACTAAAAGAGCAATGTTGTCACTATTTTTGCCCACCTGTCATTTAATTCCTGTATAATTTACTATAAATAATAATTAAACGCAAATAGTTTAGTCGAATGTAATAATAACCGCTTTGGAATTAGTTAAACTCGCCAGTTTGTCATAATCTCAACAATATTTTGTTAGTGAATTAAAACAAAAGAAGAAATGCAACGCGGCGAGATTACATCTAATGGTTAATAAAATGTTGTTGGACAATAGTCCTTCAAGCTGGACGAAAACACTTCTTTGTTGAGCTGTTTTCAACCAGCTTTTGCCGATTTATCAGCAATTAGTTTGATACACCCTAATTAACTAGTTTAGTAAAAAATCATGACATAATTCTATAAAAAATGTGTGTACATCGTTCATGGTTTATTTCATGCAAATTCTATCTATATCAGTAATTTATTCAGTTAAATAGCTATTGTAATAAATATTGCTTCAGTCCATTAGTATCATATTAATCTTAATGTAAAGCGTATAATGATGTTCTCAAAATGCTGACATTAATGAACGAGTTCCATGAAGAGAACTGGCGAATTAATTCAGTTCTAATGCCTGAAATCCGGCTGTTTCAAAGAAAACATCCCGCAAAAGTGAAACTCTCTTTTACATTGATGCTACTCAAACCAAAGAATCATCGATCTAATTAACATACTACATTCCGGCGCCATTCTTGTAATTCAAGTAATGCCGATAGAAGTATCGGCTGAAGAGCTGAAGAGCTTTGACTAAACATAAGTATAAACTTATAAAATCTTATTCGTCAATACGCGAGTTAGTGTTTTTAATAAACACGATATTAAGACAATATTTGAAATTTCAATTTAATTATAATAGTGATTACTTGTTAGAAATAAATAAGGCAGCAAAATACCCCAACCTAAACATAATTTACCTTTTGCGGGTTTGACGTCGTTTAGATATTAGTACCATTTGTATTTAGAGGTGGGATAACACATGGAATAGCCACCGTTTCTGTTTTCGTGATGAACGTGAAAATTAAATCCTAAATCGTCAGCAAATATACTCAAAATAACAATTCCTTGAGTAATGGCGGCGGCGACTCTATCCGTTTCGTATTCAAAACAAAGTTACTTAGTAGGTTGCTTAATTGTAATCAAAATTATTTGTCACGTTTATCTTATCAAATAAGACTTTCTCCTAATTTATTGTTTTAAATGGACTTTGCGAAATGGGTCTGAAATCTTTGCAGTAACTACAAAAAATGTTTCTACTAATACCTGTATTATGGTGTTATTAGGAATATGAGTCTAAAAAAATCATGTAATTTACATATAAACATTATGTTATTATCAAATTGGTGTTCAGTGTGTATTAGTCTAACATTCTATTAATAGTTTTTAGGTGAAATCGTTAAACTAATATGTTCTGTGAAATAGTTTGATACTTCGCAAAAACGACAGACGCGTTCTATCATCAATGACAATGTTGCATTATATTTCAACTTTACCGATTAATACTTATAAAAATGCAAAGTACTGCACTGTGCATAGCAATATTGTGCAAAAGGCGTTCCGTCGGTCCTGCGTCCGGCAATAACGCGTAGGCATTTATAGTCCGATAACTTGATAACCTCTTACTACACTAACTTTCATAGCGAATTCACTTATCGGATCCCGTTCTATAAGATAAGTACCTAACTATAAAATTTAATGCATAGTAGTAATAGGTACACATGACTTAAAGTTTATTATAAATTATAATTAATTTCTATTAAAGACAAACGACATGGTATAAAACTGCTTTTAAATATACATTTGTTAATAAAGTCGAAAACTGTGCAGGCCCGAATAGATATTTTAGCGCAATTCGTTTCGTAGTAGCTGTTATACTCGCTACTTTTAATTATGGCATAATATTTGTAATAATAAGTGTTATAAAAATAACTTGAATATAACAGAGTTAGCGTTACGGTGTGCCTGGTAGCGCGCCGAGGCGGCTGCGGCGAAGGCGACGCGGGAGGCGCGGCGCGGCGGGGCGGCGGGGGTGCCGACACCCAGGCGCGGCCCGGATTACAGTAGCACGCATTTCCTTCTCTTCACCGGCTCCGGAGGCTCTAGTGCAGCCAGGATTGCCTCATCGAAAACGTTCTTCAATCCTTTCTGGGAACAAATAAAACTTTATTCTAAGATTTTTAGATACTGGAGCCTGATCTTCATTCACTTCATTGGCAAAAGTGTTGAATATCTTTAGAAAATTGTGTTACATTACAACATTAACAAAGGTAGCTTAGCAAGGGATTCTTTAAACACAGCTAGTAATAACAGGCCTGTTTCACTCGCGCAAGTATTAGGTATTTATCCAACTGTTAGTAGCAAGCCTGTCCGCCCTCAAGAGGACAGCTTAGTAGGTGCTCATGAGCGAGCGGTGAGGCACTTTGTTCGTAGCTTACCTACGCTACCTACGTACGCACTGATACGACCGCTGCTGCAAGCTGCGTTGTCACAAAATACGTAGGTATTATTCGAAACCTCATTTGTTTACAAAAACTATAGGGCAGAATTATTCAATGCCTTTGAGTAGGTAATATCAGGTCTGTTTCAATGAAGGGATCTATAAAAGTAAGTATGTCTAACTAGTTACACAAGAATTTATTAATATTAAACCTACATACCTACAACTAAGACGTATCTTAAGTTTATTTAAGATAAAGTAGAGAAATATAAAAAAAGGTAAGTAAATGAGTAGTAAGATATCAGTACTTTTTAAAAGGTGACATCCTTGATAAAAGTAAAGAGAACGCAGCTATAGGTGTAAGGTGTAATAGTATCGTAGCATGAGTCGTTATTTCTTTGAAAGGGTTTTAAGAGTGAGATTTTTTGTACCTACTATTTGGTATTCTGTGGAAATGAGTAAAAAGTAAAAACAAATACCGGTGAATTATTGTATTTACCTGGGTAAGAGCTGAGCATTCTACATATTTGACAGCTTTGAGTTCTTTTGCAAGTTTCTCTCCCTGCTCCAAAGACACTGGCTTCTGCTTGATTTTGGCCAACTTCTCCAGTGTCGCTGGATCATCTCGTAAGTCTATTTGGGTACCCACAAGCAGGAATGGAGTCTTTTGCTGGTGATGCGTTATTTCTGGCACCCACTAAAATTACAAATATATAATTAGTACTTTTACTCAGGCAAATGTGACTACTTCAGAGTTGAATTGAAAAACAATTTCAATAATTATCCTCAATATTTATAACACACACCTTTTCCTTCACATTTTCAAATGAACTGGGACTGACGACACTGAAGCAAACAAGGAAAACGTCTGTTTGCGGATAACTCAAGGGCCTCAGTCTATCGTAGTCTTCTTGTCCTATAAACAGTACACATGTCATTAGAGAAAAACACATTTTAGAGGTAGCATATCTAGTAATTTATTTAAACATAATTATAGCACATACCTGCAGTGTCAAACAGACCAAGTGTGTATGGTTCCCCACCAATCATGACAGTAACTGCATAGTTATCAAACACAGTGGGGACATATTCCGAAGGAAACTTGTTGGTGGTGTAGCTGATGAGCAGGCATGTTTTACCAACGGCTCCATCCCCTACCACGACACATTTGATTGTCTGCATTTTGCAAAACTGCTACAAAAGTACTAATCTAGTGCAGGTATTTGTGGAGGAACTGTTTGACTTCTGGTGAATTTTCAGCTAATCCTCAAAGCATAGCACTGCCAGAAGACTACCTGTAACCACAGAACAGAACTACATTTAATTGTTAATTAACTGATCTAAGTACTCTATATTTTCATTTACAGTGGTACGTAGCAACAGAAGCAAGAATAACAGCAGAAGAAGTCTTAAAGTTATCTAATAGTGAAGTCACATTATGGAAAGAAAACCATTACTTTACCAGTACCAACAAAGTTAGCAACAAAGGTATATAAAGAATGAAAATTGTTATGTTTGTAAAGTAGTTTAGTTTTTTGAAAGCAATACATTTAACTTATATCTACTTTGATTAACTATGATTTCAGTCCTTTAGTAGGTAATAATTAACTGGAGTGTTGCAGGTGATTACTAATCAGAATTACATTCGCCTTATGCACACACCTTCGCATAGCTGTGATACAGTAATAACAATTATTAACTTCTAAACATAAAACAAAAATATTACCTAGGTAATTATACTTAATCAAACAGCAAATAATAACGAAAAAGAAAACATCAGTATGCAAGGTTATTTTTTTTTTAATATAAGCATAATGTTAGTAGCCTAGTGGAAATAAAGATTGTTTTGCAAGATATGTTCTATTCTAATATTTATAAAAAATAACAAAAACTAGAACAATTTACGAATTTACGAATAAGCAAAGGCAGTCAGAAGGTACTGTAGTTTCAAAAAGTGGGTTACATAGGTACTTTAGGAAATTCTCTATAACACAGAAGTTTGAAATAGTCCTATAATGTTAGTTAATATTATTAGGAACTCCCATCAGGCCCGACATCCGCTTTAAGCTCATTGTAGCCACTGTTATGCGGTAAGTAGGTACATGAAACTACTAGTCTTCAAAATAAGGACAATGACCCTTCACAATTATGTAAATAAACCGGGCATGCAAGCATTATTAAGACAATGGAAATCACATTGTAGATGTGAAGCTAAAACCTACATACATTACATACTACAGACGACGTGCGATAAGATAGGTGACCACAACTCTTGCTGGTAGGTAAAATAGGTGGTGCCACCATTACTGTCAAACTGTTATGCCGCATTCCGATATACTACACATTTAACACACTCTCCGAGCAATAAGGGGCAATGAAGTGGTCAATTTGAAAGATATACTCATTAGAATTAAATTAAAGCTTTTGGAGGGCCCTAGGGAGAATAATTAGTTATTTTTTTTACATAATCACGTCACTGTACGCTGTGACGTCCATTTTGTGTGGAATCAAAATTGGATCATGTAGTTTGGACACAGTTACCAATTGAAATTGTATGAAATCTAATGATTATCACTTACCTTATATACTTTTGTGAAAATAAGGCCAAATATTACTAGTTATCGCGCAAATTAATTGATTTCTACGAGTGCACGTAGCGGGCTGGGTCATTGACGGTGACGGGATGACGGACGGACGGACG
Source organism: Anarsia innoxiella (assembly GCA_947563765.1). NCBI lineage: Eukaryota > Metazoa > Arthropoda > Insecta > Lepidoptera > Gelechiidae > Anarsia > Anarsia innoxiella. Next base: position 9,585,677 of record OX387390.1, read on the forward strand.
GACGCACGCCATTATTTTTTTCAACCGGTTAGTGATGTGCTGTACTTATCAATCATTATAAAAAAAATATTTTTAAAAAACGGATTTAAATTAGGTAAAAAAACTATCCAGAAAAATCATCGACAAATAAAATCATGTATATTATGTACTAATACACTCGGCTTCAAAAAAATCGCACGTTCTTAAAAATAGGCTTTATGCACTGTTAATCCTCAAGACAAGCAGTTATTCGTAGCAATATTGGTATCATTTGAGAGCCCTATAAAAACTCTTTAAAAAAATATCCATTTCATTTGATTAAAGAAAAAGCTTAAACACTTTAAGTCACTGTGAATGACAATGGAACTGATTCTCCTCTTCAAATTTTGTTTGTATTGTTTTGTTTTTGGGGTATAAAGGGGTCGATACAGCTTATTGGGGGATAAATTTGCTACCAACAGTCGAAGAAGACACAGAAGAATATCTTTCATCAGAAAAACGTCCTTGAAGATGGACACTACTGCTGCTGAAGCCGCCCAAGTTATCGCACTACTGCAATCAGGACTACGTCAGTGTGATGTTGCTCGGCAATTGCACTTGAGTCGCTTTTCTGTTCGAAGAGTGTACCAGCGGTTCCTGCAGATCGGTGGCTTTGTCCGAAGGCGTGGGTCTGGTAGAAATCGCTGCACTTCTGCGAGAGATGACCGATTCGTCGTATCGAAGTCTTTGAGAAATCGGTTCTCTAATGCTGTTGAGTTGCAACAGCAGCTTCAAGCAGTTCGTAGAAGGGCCGTGAGTGTCTCTACAGTTAGAAGAAGACTAAAGGAGAGAAATATTGTGGCTAGAAGACCTGCCACAGGTCCAAAATTAACCGCAGCGCATCGGCGAGCACGCCTGCAATTTGCTCGCGCCCACGTCAATTGGAACCTGGACCAATGGAGAGCTGTTCTCTTCTCTGACGAAACGAGAGTGTGCCTTTTCTGCAACGATAGACGCAAAAGAGTATACAGAAGACAATGGGAACGTTTTGCCCAAGCCTGCATCCAAGAGACGGTAGAATACGGGGGCGGTTCCTGCATGTTCTGGGGCGGCATATCTGCCGACGGCAAAACTGAACTTTCTTGCGTCTCTCGGACCGGCGGTGCTCGCGGGCAAGGGTCGATGACTGCTCACCGGTACATCACAGAGATCCTGGAAGAACATGTGGTCCCCTATGCTGGATTTATTGGCGACGGGTTGACATTAATGCACGATAACGCTCGCGCGCACATTGCTGGAATTGTGCAGGGCTACCTTCAAGAGGTTGGGATCCCTGTCATGCAGTGGCCAGCGAGAAGTCCAGATCTGAACCCGATAGAGCACCTCTGGGACCAGCTGAAACGCAAGGTTAGATCCCGTGATCCCGCTCCCGCGACTCTTCAGGAGCTCCAAGACGCCGTTATTGAGGAATGGGACAGAATCCCTCAAGAAGAGGTCCTAAAGTTGGTGCGATCCATGAGGGAGCGCATGGAAGACGTCATTAGGGCTAGGGGGGGTAACACTAGGTTTTAGGTTAGTTTTAAGCAACTTTGTTTTGAAAAAATTATCAGATTTCATTAGGGTTTTTTAAGGATTTTTATTGTTTTGTAAATTTTTCTCAGTTCCAATAAAAAACATTGAATGAAATATTGTTTTTGCATTCTCTGTTTCCTTACCTTTCAAATGATACCGAACATTACCAATATTTCATAATACAAATATGATTGAAAGATATTTAAAATAGATTTCTTAAAAGGTGCGATTTTTTTGAAGCCGAGTGTAGATAGGAAAAAGATATGCAAATATAAGCTAGACCAACTATTGAGTGTAAAGGGTCCTTTATACCAGCCAGTAGTCGTCTCAGAACATAGTCGTGTTGTCTTGTCTATGCTCACATCCATCTGTCAACCAAACGAATAAAAACATTGAAATTCGAACTTCCTATTGAAGGTTAGACCCACAAGTTTGAAGCGAAATTCACAATTTGCATTTCATAAAAAGATACAAATACGAAAAAAATAAACTTAATATTTTATATCTTCAAGTACAAAAGGATTTCTCAAAATGTTGCTCTTAGGAGATCAGTTTCCTAACTTTTCGGCGAACAGCACGGAAGGAGAAATAAACTTTCATGAATGGCTTGGGGATTCGTAAGTTTTTGACAACTTGTTGATTAAACTTTTTCCATTGACTACAAATAGCTAAAAAAGAAATACGATGTATAAATTGTAGTAGGCAAGGCATTTAAATCACATTTCCTAAAAGTTAGAAAGTAGTTCAACGCGAAGTATAAGCATTTTTATAGTGCCTTTAGTTCTAGAAGCGGATGTCACAGTGTCAGAGAGCAACAGGTAATGTATTGCATACAAGACCGGCATGTATGTGAATTTACTAACAATGGCCCATTTGTTTACTAAGCTTGGCCTGTTGTTTCTCTATTTTATCTCACTCATTATGTATAACTACATCATAAGCATTCATTATTTCACATCTATTAACAGAACTTTTTATCATATATATATCATAAATTTTATTCGAGATGGTTAATTCATTTATTTGTTAATAAATAACGAGTTACCTATTTTATATAATAATAATTAGGGAATTTTACTTAACTACTACTTAGTTACTGTATAAATGAATGCATGCTGTGGTTGCCTTAAACAGAATATACATTTACCCTATACTTTAAGCCATTGATCTAAGTTACCTTGAATCTAATGTATAATTCAATGGCGATCCGAAAAAAAAAAAAAAAACATTAGAAATTATTGTGATGTATTATAATTGGATTTTATGTAGATGAGTTAGAAACATGTATCCATCTAAATTAATCTGTGCTCTTATACCATCAGCACAAACTTTCATCAAGGTTAATCATGATTTTTCATTTCAGTTGGGGCATCTTGTTTTCCCATCCATCAGACTTTACACCAGTTTGCACTACAGAGCTGGCCCGCATCATTGTCTTGTATCCTGAATTTGTAAAACGCAATGTTAAGGTTGTTGGTCTTTCCTGTGATTCTATTGATTCCCATGTTGATTGGTGCAAGGATATCAAATACTATGCTGGTAGGTACTTAATTAAAACTGCAGTTATGAGGTTTAAAATGAACTTTATGTGGTGACAAATAGATGCTGAGGAATATGGATGGCAGTTTACATTCATACATAGTTGTAAAAGTTTCTTACTCTATTTACTTATTCAACTATTGCAGGGGTTAGTGAGGATACTAAATTTCCGTATCCAATAATAGAAGACAAGGACAGGAAGGTGGCAATGAAATTAGGCATGGTAGATAAAGATGAACTGGATTCTGCTGGAGTACCTCTGACAGCCCGAACTGTCTTCATAATTGACCCACTTAAAAAATTTAGACTTTCATTTTATTATCCTGCTACTACCGGTCGGAACTTTGAGTGAGTTTTATTATATTTTCATGTTCCATTCCTTTAACACTTTCACTGTCCATGTTTACATATAATGTTTACATATAACCATGTTTACATAAAATATTTACTTATTTACTTACTTACTAATGCACTGATGAGTTCGCTCAGTACGTCCATGTATGACATATGATACACTATTAACCACCAAGAATAGTGTTGACCACAAGAAGCATGAAAAATCAAACAAATAATGTGCAAACCCATTGAGAGGCCACAGCGTAAAACGTATGTTTGTAAGTTATGAAGATTTAGTAAGAGTTTAGAACGAATTGTAGCTGGAAGAATAAATTTGTAGGTGTTATAGCTCCAAGAATGTGGCCTCTCACACAAACAATGTCATTTTTCTTATTACTAAATCAGGGCAGTTTGGGCGATTATGATGAATGGGAATATGTTGTAGGTAATTTGTAGTACTTCTGAATATAAAAAACAACTCTTCTAGGTTATTGCAAAAACAGATTTCCCAATGAGTTAGTGGCCTCTCAATCCGTATGGTCTAAAAATTTACTTCAGTGCTTCAGCTTGCTACCAATTTTTGTACGAGTTATCATAATGCTGCTCTACCCCTTCAGTACAAGGTTTCCTATGTGTTACCGTTATAAAGTAATACCCTTTAATAAGTGGCCTCTTAGACCGCACGCTAAAGAAGCTAAGAAAGACGCTCAGAAAAATACATTAACAAAATTGTTTTTGTATTTTTCTTTATGTAGAGCAGTGTAATAATAAGTTAGACAGAACAAAAAATAAAATAAAATTTTGTACTGATACCTCTGTGTGGTTTATGAATTGTTTCCTTTTTTCATAAAACAGATTTTATTATTTGAGGTTTTGTGTATATAATTCATACTTAGGCACAAATAAACAGAGCACAGTTTAAGATAAAGGATCAAACTAGGTACCTATATATGTTCATAAAAAAATATTTGAAAAAAATCAATATTTTTTAAATTAGGACAATATTTATAAAGTGTGGCATCTATCCTTCCTTTAACATCCATCACCTCCATCAACCGCGGGCGACCGCGGCGTGCGATTTGACCGCGGCGGGCACCCGCGGCGGATGACCCGCTGCGAGCGATTTCGCCGGCGACGCGGGCCTAGACCGACCCCCATCAAGTAGAGATACTTTTTGGGCGCCCTAACACAGAATAGGTTACCTCCACAATCAAAACAATACATTAATTGAAGTGACAAATAAAAAAGCATGATTGGTGGCGTTATTTTACCTAAAAAGTCCCTGGCAACTTTTTTTTTTTTGCAATCCTGACATTGGCCTGCAAACTCAACTCCCTCGTTATCCAACCACACCATTGTGTTAGGCACAAACTTGAAAAATATGTGTACCCAAATAATTCTAGGCAGTTCAAGGCGGGATAGGTCACATCTTAGATTTCCTATCTGAAATAAAAAAGAAAACTTGATAAACTGGGAAAATTATAGGAAAATCTACTCGTAAATAAACACAAAAGTCTCAAATGTCTTACATTGTCTAGTATTGACGCTTCTTTTGCCAAACTGGCATCGGCGTGTGGTTTCAATAATTTAATCACTTCATCAAAACATAAATCATACAGACTTTTCGGATTGTTACTCATACTTCAATAAAACAGTCCGCGAATATAAACACGAGATCAACGATTTGGCGTATTTGGTTATGTTTGTATTTGCACAAACTATTGATCGACCGGCGATTCAAGTTCAGACGTCCGTACTTTTTGGATTTTTACTCATACTTCAATAAAACAGTCCGCGAATATAAACACGAGATCAACGATTTGGCGTATTTGGTTATGTTTGTATTTGCACAAACTATTGATCGACCGGCGATTCAAGTTCAGACGTCCGTACTTTTTGGATTTTTACTCATAATTCAATAAAACAGTCCGCGAATATAAACACGAGATCAACGATTTGGCGTATTTGGTTATGTTTGTATTTGCACAAACTATTGATCGACCGGCGATTCAAGTTCAGACCACGGACGTCTGCCAGTGGCGGCGTAAAGGGGGGCGGTGGGGGCGGTCCGCCCCGGGTGCCAAGCATCAAGGGGTGACAACACGGTGAGAAAGAAATGCCAACTTTGTCGCGCATAATATAAACCTTGCGCACTTTAAGTAAGCGCGCGGATTTTTGTTGGAACTAACGATCTTATACCTAATTTTCAAAATTAGCGTACCTACTAGTGGCGGCCCTCCTCGCGTGCTCAGATATAGTGCGCGGGGTTTAGTAGCCACTCAGAATAGTCCCATTTAACAATAAACTACAGAAGCTCCAGGGTAGTCCATTGGATCGCTTCTTGAAGATAAATGCTGGCAGCTTCCAAGTGGCGCCTCAGTCGTAAAATCTCCAAAATAATGTCCTCTGCAGAAAATTCATTATAGATTTTTTTTTATAAAGTTCAAAATCTTACTAAAATCTATAATGAATTTTCTGCAGAGGACATTATTTTGGAGATTTTACGACTGAGGCGCCACTTGAAAGCCGCCTGCATTTCTCTTCAAGAAGCGATCCAATGGACTACCCTGGAGCTTTTGAAGTTTATTGTAAAATGGGACTATTCTGAGTCTGTTCCAACTATAGCTCTATGTCTAAGATTTTTTTTAACTATTTGTGTTTCGGTGGCTACTTGTGAAAGAAGTTTCTCAAAATTAAAGTTAATAAAATCTTACTTAAGATCTACAATGAGCCAAACACGACTTTCCAGTCTATCCATATTGTCCATTGAAAAGGAGAGGAAAGTAAATTTTGATAATGTCATTGAGTATTTTAGCAAAATAAAGTCACGTAAACAGGTTTAATATCTGTCGTTTTATTTTGAGGGTGCTTGATAGAAAGTCGCCCCGGGTGCCAACCTATGCTACGCCGCCACTGCGTCTGCATTGTATATAATTATATATATGCACTTTTGGACGTATGGCAATGAGGTGCCACACTAAAAGCTTGAGACAGATGGCGCTGTAGGCGACTGAACCTTGTTTACATTTTGTAGTCAAGTGGATGATTACGAATTTTCTGGCTGTCAAAATCGAAATGTCGTCTATGGGTGAAATACTCACCGTTTGAATAGCTATCGATTGATATAGGTCGCATGACTGTCGGAGCATATCTACACACTACTCCGGTACTTGCAATTTTTTTGTCGTCGATTAACGGCAAGTTGGCCTTCGATTTTGGCAACGGCGTCTATGGGTAAAATACTCGCCGTTTGAACAGCTATCGATTGATATATGTCGCATGACTGTCGGAGCATATCTACAGACTACTCCGGTACTTGCAATTTTCTTGTCGTCGATTAACGGCAAGTTGGCCTTCGATTTTGGCAACGGCGTCTATGGGTGAAATACTCGCCGTTTGAACAGCTATCGATTGATATATGTCGCATGACTGTCTGAGCATATCTACAGACTACTCCGGTACGTGCAATTTTTTTGTCGTCGATTAACGGCAAGTTGGCCTTCGATTTTGACAACGGCGTCTATGAATGAAATACTCGCTGTTTGAATAGCTATCGATTGATATAGGTCGTATGACTGTCGGAACATGTTTACAAGATTTTTTCATACAAGGTGTGTTTTTCATACTTCAAGTTGGCAAAACAGTTTATAGATATTTTTCGACTTTTTCCTCCTACTATAAAGTGATCAATGTTTTAAGCTCTATCGCTTGAGATAATAGGTCTTTACCTATGAAATTGCCGTTTTACAGTACTGGCCATTTCAATTAAAAATATTTTTTGTTTAGCTAAGAATTCTAATTTTAAATTAATTTCATTTTAAAAATATGGAATTCTTTTTCCAAAAACAGTCATTTGTTTATTGGTTAGTGTTACATTTTCATTGCATTTCAATCATTTTCGTCAACATGGATACGTTAAAAATTCGAGTAATTATGGAATATGAGTTCCGTCGTGACAGCAACGCGGCACAAGCGGCTCGCAACATCAACGACGTGTACGGAGCTAACACTACAAACCAACGAACCACTAGTTATTGGTTTGCTCGCTTCCGTTCTGGAAATTTCGACCTGAAAAATGAACCCCGCGGTCGTCCGAAGACTTTGGTCGATGCAGACGAATTGAAGGCGATCGTGGAAGCTGATGATACTCAATCTACGGCTGAATTAGCAGCAGCTTTCGACGTTAGCATCAAAACAATATTGGTCCATTTGCGTCAAATTGGCAAGGTAAAAAAGCTTGACAAATGGGTGCCCCACGAACTCAATGATCGCCAGCGCCAAGTACGCGTCGAGACGTGCCTTCCATTGCTCAACAGACACACAAATGAAGGAATTTTGAACCGCATTGTCACCTGTGATGAAAAATGGATTCTGTTTGATAACCGTAAGCGCTCAGCAAGTTGGTTGGATCCTGGTTCAGCACCTAAACAATGCCCTAAACGAAAACTTACCCCTAAAAAGGTGATGGTTACTGTTTGGTGGTCTAGCACCGGTGTGATTCATCACTGCTTCTTACCAAATGGGGAGAGTATTACTGCAGATGTGTACTGTGAAGAATTGAACACAATGATGGAGAAGCTGGCACGTCTCCGACCAGCATTGGTCAATCGCTCGTCTCCGCTGCTCCTGCACGACAACGCGCGACCTCATACCGCACAAATGACGGGTCTCCAAGTTGCAAGAACTGGGGTTGGAAGCTCTCCCTCATCCACCGTACTCACCGGACCTTGCCCCTACAGACTACTACTTTTTCCAGAATTTGGATAACTTCTTGACTGGAAAAAAATTTAAATAACCAAGAGGCAGTTCAAAACGCCTTTGAAGAAAGAATTTGTTGCCTCTCGTCCAGCTGATTTCTTTAAGAAGGGCATTAATAAACTGCCACTGCGTTGGCAAAGATGCATTGATTGTATGGGTTTACTTCACTTAATACAAATAAAAATTATATGAAAAAAAATCGTTTGAATTTTTTCATACAAAACGGCAATTTCATAGGTAAAGACCTAATATTAATAACTCTATATATAATCTTGTACCCAGACTCCATACTCCCAACCCATGGTCCTTTGTACTCACAAATGGCAACATTGTCCATTTTAACATGCTATACAGCGCCGCGGCCAGGGGACTTCTTTCGTAAAATTCACTCTACCTATAGTATCCATTTATATGCAAGTTTTACTTTAATCTTGTTGCGTTTTTAAACGTCTTCAAAAAGGAGTTTTTAACAATGGATTTATTTTTCAGCGAGGTACTGCGTGTTTTGGATTCTCTCCAACTGACTGACAAAGCAAAGGTGGCGACACCCGTAGACTGGAAGGTAAACACTATACATTTTGTATATTAAGATCATATTGATTATAATCGAAACATATAATAACATATACCTATATTAGATTATAAATTATAAGACTGTTTCTGTTCTTAGTTACCAACAAAGCCCTGATATAAATAGTTAAAATATCTTCGGTATATTTAAATGCTCACTCGTTACTAATTAGCTGCAGTCATGTCAATGTCACATACCTTCCCATGGTCTCGGTAAAATAAACTTTATTGATAAAAGATCTCCTAGGTAGGTTAGATAAGATTTGCTATGTGCGGACAGTCAGGAACTTAACCCAAGCTGAAATTTTCAAGTTCATTTGACTGTACTTAAGTACCACTGTTATTTACAGACTGTTATTTAGTAATTTTGTTGGTACCTACTTATATTCTTTTATAATGTCCCTATTACTAAACATGAAATGACTAAGAGCATCCAACATATTGGTATAGTAAAAATTTTCGGTATCAATTACATTACTATTCGAGCTGGTATGCAGACAAAAAGTTTCCGGCCACTGATGAAACTTACGTCAATCGATAGAGAAAAATATTATAAAAGGATAATATTAGGTTGAGGAAAAAGTTGCTTCGTATTTTATATGAAAATTCAAAAAGTTTTTTTTTATAGTTTATTTACATTTGACTAAAGTATGTAGGTGCCATTTTGTTCCATAACTTTTTGCTATCTTGTTGGTAGTGACATGATCCCATTGCTGTAAAAATTTTGAGGCTTCTGATCGAAAAACTGCGACAAGTGGTTTTGGCAGTCCTCTCGTGATGTTAACCTGACACTGCCTAAGGAATTCTGCAGAGACCGAAACAGATGAAAATCTGAAGGTGCAAGGTCAGGACTATACGGCGGATGCATTAATACCTCCCAGCCAAACTCTCGTAATTTTTGCTGAGTGGCTAAAGATGTGTGAGGTCTAGCGTTGTCATGGTGAAAAACCACACCCCTTCTGTTGATCAATTCTGGCCGCTTTCTCTCAATTTTTTGCTTCAATCTCATCAATTGTTCGCAATACAGTTCTGAATCGATGGTCCTGCCTGGCGGTAACAGCTCATAATGAATGATGCCCTTCCAATCCCACCATACACACAGCATTACCTTGTTGCGAGTTAACCCGGGTTTTGCCACAGTCTGTGAAGCTTGACCGGCCTTTGACCACGATCTTTTTCGCACGTTCTTGTCGTATGTGATCCACTTTTCATCACCAGTTATCAGCTTTTTCAAAAATGGTTCGGTTTCATTACGTCGTAATAAAGAATCACAAATGAGTACACGGTTCATTAGGTTTCTTTCAGTGAGCTCATGAGGCACCCAAATATCGAGCTTTTTAGTGTACCCAGCTTTATTCAAATGAGTCAAAACCGTTTTGTGGTCAATTGCCATTTCTTCAGCTACATCGTAACTACTAATATGCCGATCTTGCTCCACTTTTTCAAAAATGGCATCAATTTTGTCCGTAACAGGGCGACCAGAGCGAGATGCATCTTTGATATCAAAATTTCCGGCTTGAAAACGCTTAAACCAAACTTGCGCTACTCTCACAGATACTGCATTAGGTCCATAAACATCACAAATTTTTTTCGCGGCTTGAGTTGCATTTTTACCTTTTTTATAGTAAAATTTTAAAATGTATCGAATTTCTTTAGATTCACTCATTTTAACAACAATAACAAATGAAAATCACACAAATTCCTAATTTGAATTTGGAAGTGCCTTCTTTAAAATTAAAACTTTTTAATGATACCGGAACCAGCCAGATACAAATGGTATAGCCAAAGAGATTTTAATACAAGTTCATACATACTATATGCGAAAAGACTTTTTCCCCAACTATTATTTTGGACAAATGTCGAAAGTGATATACCTGCTTTCGGAGATGTAGAAGTTTGAAAATGTTCACATGTAACAATTTTCAAAGTTCTTTCATTTTCAAAGTTCTATATATCCGAAAGTATATCACTTTCGACATTTGTCCAAAATACTATCGTTTTATAATATTTTTCTCTATCGATTGATGTTAGTTTCATCAGTGGCCGCCAACTTTTTTTTCTCCATACTAGCTCGAATAGGGGTGTGTAGTGTAATTGATACCGAAAATTTTACTATACCAGGCTCCATACAAATATGTTCGATGCCATTTCATGAACACTGCATTATTTTTCTATTTTCAATTGTGATCCTTTGATTCACATAGATGGGAGACGAATGCATGGTGCAGCCAGCGGTGCCAGATGACCAACTTGAAAAGGTGTTCCCTAGAGGCGTGACTGTTATTTCTTTGCCTTCAGGCAAAAACTATTTACGAAAGACCGCCTGCCCTACATTAGACTAAAGTATGTATTTAAAAAAATACCTACTAATATTTTTCAATTTTTTGTTATTTTTATTATACATACATTTAATCTGAACTACGCCAATCCATATTCGCTATATTGTTGGTAATACAAACGTAATTTATTTTGTAATAAAATTTGTTTTGATTCAACCAATCTGTATTTTGTCTTTTTTTAACCGATTTGTTGAAATTGTTGAAAACAATCGAAATAGTATGGACGAGTGCTCGCACCGTTCCAACATCAACACCCGTATGGCCTGTTGTCTCGTGGAATTTGATTTAAAAGCTAATGTAGAAGTACCTATATTATCTACGTTTATACAGTTGTTATTTCGCAGTCTCCTTAAATATTGATGTATCTGTTACAAATAATGCACTCGTTTTCCATGGAATATAATATAGGGTGACTTTTAATTAGTGAACGATAGAATAAGATATGCATGTTCTCGTGATAATAAACAACTTTTACTATAGGAGCAATTTCTATATATATAGGGTAACCACCCAATTATCAGCAGTTTAAGACCTTATTAATATTGTGAAAAATTGTTTTTAACCGTTAAGGCCAATTTTTATAGTTCGACTATTTAATTAAGAAAGACAGTACCTAAACCTATTAAGAGCTTTTTTGTCAAGAAAACAGTGAAAAATGGGTCTATCTCCATTTATCAGCACCCTACTAAGATTTAGATTTTGATAGTATAAACTACATTTACAAAAAATAATAATTCTATGCATGAAATAAACTTAGTTTAGGACTTTCAAACCCGCCAAGTGTGAGTCGGACTCCCGCACGAAGGGTTCCTTACCAATAAATTGAAAAATTCGCTTCTGTTGTATGGGAGCCCCCCTTAAATATTTATTTTGAATTTTATTTTTTTTTTTAAAAGGAAATGTATAATTGAATATTCTGAGATTCAAGCGTCTAACAATAAAAAGACAAAAAACATCACGTCTGTCGTATGGGAAATCCCCATAATTCTTTTTATCCTATTTTTAGTATCTATTTGTTGTTAAAGCTGCAACAGTAATACATCATATTTTGTGAAAGTTTCAACGCCCTAGCTATATTGGTTCATGAAACACAGCCTGGTGACAGACGGACGGACAGACATAGAGACAAGCAGGGCGGACAGCCGAGCCTTAGTAATAGGGTCCCGTTTTCGCCTTTTGGGTACGGAACCCTAAAAAGTATAAAATTTGTATAGGAATTTATTTAGTTTTTTTAATTTATGAGCACCAGTGCTGAAAATTGAGAATTAATAAAAATTTCGATCCTATTATCAGCACCATTATATTTTACGAATTTACCACCGTACTCTCAAAAATCTGCAGATTATCCTCATTAACTATCTTACAGGTCAGATATAATAATCAGTAGTTTTAATATAAAACATGATAATGACCTGCTATATCATATAAAATGTAAACACGTGTAGTTACGGGCGCTCACAAGAAACAGACAAAAACAGAAGATACTGCCGGACACAAATTTTTGTTGCCACATATATTAATTTATTTACCTACTAGTGTGGCGAACCAAATTTGTAAGTGAAAATCTTACAATTCGACAATTTATTCGGGGGTGTTGATAAACTGGTTGCCTGATGGCAATTGGGTAAACCACCCATTAGGAATTTAGCTGTAGATACCTCTATAATACTACCAGACTGCTGCAAGTGGAGGGAAGCGGTCTCTGACTACCCCCCTGGGACGGATGCGTGACAGATATGTATGTATATGAAACAAGCAGGTTCAACCTGATCAAATCTTCTCGTGAAATGACAAATATTGTGTTTGGTTGAGGACCGAACATACCAACAACCTAAGTCGATCATACGTCTCGTCGTTATACAGTTTGCCAATCAACATTATTATGTGAGTGTTTGCTTTGCTACCTATTGCCGCAAACTTAATTGTAAGTAAGCAACTAAAGTTTTTGTTTTAGAACCTATCAAAACAGTAGATATTTCGACATGAGTATAGATTAGTACCTAATTGAAGTTAATTAACGCGCAACATTGTGACACGAGACAGGTGTGCAGATAAGATGTATTGGGATTACATGAATAGGATGTTATCTAGATGAGGGATTGGTGCAGCAGGCGGGGTGCGCGGCCGGCCCGCAGGCTCCAGTGAAAGCCCTCACTTTCATCGGAGTGGGGCGGCCGCCGCCACTGCCACAACAAAAGTGAACGTCGTCGTGAGCGCAATATACGCAAACGAGTCGGCCAGTCGCTATCGTGCCGCTAGGTCGTGCGTACCGTGTCTCGTGATGTCCAGGTGGTGGTTGGTGTTGGCGCTGGTGGGCGCGGCGGCGGCGGCCGGCCGTCTGCCCCGCACGTCCGCGTCCGTGCCTTCGCCCTCGGCGGCGCCCTCCCCCGCGCCCTCTCCTGCTTCTCGCCTCTCCCAAAGGAACCTCACCCTCGCTGCCAGGTCCTCCGTGAGAAACAGGTCAGTTTCCAGCATTTTATTTTATTAAAGACCATTGTTTACCTTACTACTCGTCAACAAACTTGATAAAGCAGTAAGTAAGTACTTATTCTAAATTACCTAAGCTAGTTGGTTCGGTTTTTAACTGATGTTATTTTGAAATAGGTATCTCTAATCCGTTATTAAGTATCTGCCAATGAGATGATATTATTTCGTCTATTTACTGCTTTGCCGCAAGTTATTCAGTGTTGTGTATTCACCTTCAAACCTTTATTAACACCTAACGAAGTTCAATAGATAGCTAAGTTGGTGTTGAAATTGCTTCAATCAATACGTTTTAGCTATGCTCACGAATAGTGTACCGTCTAAACTTAGTTTTACTACTTGAAATCATAAGGGTTTAAGACATTTTTAAATAAAATTATAAAAAGTAAAGTACTTTCCCACATATCACATACCTAAATAATCTCTAAAATAGCCTACTGCCAAAATTAACCCTTCAGTCGGAATCCTGTATAGGATAAGTATATTTTTTAGAGAACTGCAGGTACATATTTCGAAAACACAATTTTCTTAGACTTGCGAAGCTTATGACACGTTGAAAACCCTATTTAAATAATATTTATTTGAATAAGCTTTCCTACTTTTGACATTCAAAGGTTTTATTTTTTGTTTATAAACTGTTACCAAAGGAGAGCGGCGGACGGCGCAAACTCCACAAGGAGAACTAGTTAAAGAACTCATGACTGAGAGTAAGAATCGGATAACAAAATATTTGAATCTTTTGGTAGGTACCGTCTACGTTCATTACCTTCCTTATCTACTTACTTTAAACATTATTATAGAAATACTCTCACGGGTCTAATTGATTTGTTTGAAAGATATCATTTAAGGGTTTGTTACTTACAAGTCCTATTTCCGACCTTTTCTGCAACTAGGGACTTACCTTAACTTTCTTGCTTTTATACTTATTCAGAAAAAAAGAAATATCAATTATAAAGTTATTGTATGTGTACATAGAGATATTTAGTTTCCGGCATACATTACACACTTACCCTTCCGTCAATATTACATCAAGAAGCTGGGTTAAAGTTTGAATAAGTCGTCTATCCCACAGACGTATAAACACTTTCAAAGTCTGTGGTCTATCCTATAATATTTAGTTGGAATTACATCAATGGCGAAGCCAAAAGCTCTCATGTCTGTTCATTTTGAAAACATATTATAACATTGAATGTCATTTTGTCCTTTTCAACTACCTGAGACTATGATTCAGTATCTAACATATTAACGGTAGTAGGCTCGTTCTACCACTTTATTACCATCGCATAAATCGTTTTGGTGATTTGACCTTTTCAATTTTTCTGGTACTTCTTAAAGTTTCTACGAAACTTAATTTCGGGATATTAAGTTCTTTTGGTCATGGTCATATAATTTTCGTTACCTACGTGTTCGTTCGTCTTCTGGTACGAACTCCGACCAATCCACGATTTGTGTACAATACGATTAATAGTTTTTTTCGTTTTATGGCTTAAGCGTGAATGAAACTACCTAACATAATAATCAACATTTTGCGTAATTACATGTGATCATTGCTTCAAAATTTTTCTCTTATTATTTCCATAAGGATTACCTTCTTACTACTTATATTTTGATCTATAGTTGAGATTTGGCTTAGGTAAGCAAGCATGTAGGTATGTTCATTAAAAACATACTATAATGAAGGGATAATTATTGCAAGATTTACATAGGTTCATGGGCCGAGGTGAATAATATAACATTGGCGAACGCAGCTATGACTTGTGTGATGAAATCCCAACTTAATGGTTTCTTCAGAACAATTTGATGATTATTTGACGTTTTTATAGCTACTGATAGAATTAACTATCTAATACTATTACTGCTTCATAGTGTACAACCAGGTTGGCTTGAGTTAGTCATTTAGACGTTAATATTAATCACCTCATTACCCATACGGCGGCATTTGTTATGATTGTGTTTATTTGCGGGCTTTGATTAGAGTCAGTGTATTAATATCATTCATTAGGTGCATAAATGAACTGGTCCCTTCCAATCTTTCTCGGCCTGTTTATGATCTTAATACAGGCAGGTGGTTGGTTGAAGTACTGCCTAGAATATGAGCAAATAACGAGATCAAGGTCATAAGGTGATATCGTTGGAAGTTCTAATTACGGCTACATAGCAGACGCTAATATTGGTTACCACATCATTAATATTGGCATATGTCTTTTGTTTGCCTCAAAAATACTCCTTCTTAATAAATTTAACTATGTCTTCACAACTTATCTGGTGTGAGGGTATCTAGCCTAAGAGCCTGAAGTCCATCCAGGGCTTCATACTTAGCGACTGAAGATGTACTCTAAAAGAAATCCCTTTTAACCTGTATCTAATGATTAATCTAAAGATGTCTATTGCACGCGTGCCACGACTGCGTCTAGTATTTGAAGGGACACTCGGTTGCCAAGGACAAAGTATACATTGGCACATGCGTGAACTTTACAGTCGATATAAAAAGATCAAAAGACTAAGTAAATTCAGCGCGAGCGGCCTTCAGTAGCCCCATCTCCTTCGCGCACGTTGGCGGACCTGTACAAGAGGTATTCAAGTGCGGTGCACGTTCCGCCTAAATGTCAATGTCAACTTACAGGAAGAAGTGTCTGGGCGTATTACGATGTCAACGGCTCTAGGTACAAGTAGAATATCTGTAACAAGGATGCCGGCACCACCTCTCCGCGTCGTCGTCGCTTGGCCAGACCACGATCGATACGAATCGATTATATCTGTATTTTCCTAATATAGAATGCGCAAACTCGTAGCGGTTAATTAATCTTACTTCTAAACAGGATATGAAGCAAAAAATTCTAATGCACTGCGCATATTATATCAACTTTGGTTACTAATCTGATGAAATCAAGCTAATGAGTAAATGTCTTTTTGCAAAATTCGCAATTCGGGATATCCATTGTTCCTTTTGTTGGTTCTCTCTTTTGTTGGTCACTCTATGTACTTGCGCGCTATAAATACCTACCGCTCAGCGGGCCGCTTGCGGACCAAGCGAAGCGCTCGCACGTTATTCAAATTTTGATAGTTCCATTCGTTTTTTGTTTGTTTTCAATTTTTAATAATAACGTTTTTTTAATGAAAAACATAATAATAACCAAGAATTCAGAAAGCTAAAAAAAAACATTAAAAATAAAAACATGTTAAAAATAAATAGGTAGGTAAGTATATTAAAAACGATACAATTTTAAACTGCCCCATATAAGTCGGAACATATTCATAGTTCGCAATAACATAGTCCCAAACGTTTTGATAATTTAATTTTATCGAAGAGGCAGCCCCGCGATTTTTGCGGTTTCGCGCGGTGCGAAGCAATCACAACTATATACGCTTGAGTATTTAGGCACATTTTAGCATGCAGTGGTTGCTGACGTGACAGTTGGGCTATTGCGCACTGCTAAAGCGGTAGGTATTGGATATTTTCTTCTAAAGGTGCGTTCAGACCATGTAACATAACATGTTTTACATAATGTGGACACTGAATGTTATAAAACAATGTTATTGATATGTACAACAATGTTATATAACTTTGATGCGTACAGACTAGAGGTGGGCCGAGTACTCGGTTAATACTCGGTATTCGGCGTACTCGGCACTTTTTTCACTACTCGTAATCGGCCGAATAACTCGGTTAAAATGCCGAGTACTCGGTACAAATAAGTCTACCTTTCGCATTGGATCTGCTTGGTAGATCATAGTCACATTCATTCTAATGGTACATATTTAGGCCTTTGCCCAGCTAGAGCAATGTTATAAGCTGCTAAAACCATAATTATTTAGGAAAAAATTTCATGAACAATGTTTTATCTATTTTTTTCCTCTCTTGACCTTGCGGTTTATTGGTTTCATTCGAATAATTAGCGAGGTGCGGAGGGAGGGTCGTAACACCGTTTGAACCCGAATTTGTTAGCGCCCAATTCTAACTACTTCAAGTATACCGAGTAACTCGGCCGAGTACTCGGCTCGGTAAACTTTAAACCGAGTAATACTCGGTACTCGGTTACTCGGTAAAACTGGTACTCGGCCCATCACTAGTACAGACCATGTAACATGTTATATAACTTGTGTTATATAACACGTCCACACTATGACCTTGTGATTCAACATTGCAACATAAAAATATAAAATATAACATTGTTATATAACATTGTTATATTGCATTGTTATTCTAATGTGTACAGTATTATTTTATGTTGCAATGTTGAATAACAAGGTTACATAGTGTGGACGTGTTATATAACACAAGTTATATAACATGTTACATGGTCTGTACGCACCGTTATATAACACGTCCACACTATATAACCTTGTTAGTTAACATTGCAACATACAATAATACTGTACATATTTATAACAATGTCATATAACAAATGTTAATGTTATATAACATTGTTATATTTGTATGTTGCAATGTTGAATAACAAGGTCATAGTGTGGACGTGTTATAAAACACATGTTAAATAACATGTTACATGGTCTGTACGCACCTTAAGTGAAGTATCTGTTACGTAGTAACTATTATGTAATCTGTGGTACGGCTATTTTTACTCACGACGGAACGGAGCGTATGCGTTTGGGGTGAGAGATGTTTGTTTGTTTGTTTGTTTGTTTGTTTGTTTGTTTGTTTGTTTGTTTGTTTGTTTGTTTGTTTGTTTGTTTGTTTGTTTGTGTGTGCAAAGTTAATGTTCCCTTCTATCTTCTAAACTAATGATCCGATTTTGATGCGGTTTTCAATAACGAGTTTGTGTTTGATAGGTGCATGTTCTTAGACAGGTGTCATTGCTGTAACTCACTAGGGGGCGCCACAATATTAGGGCAAAGCTAAGTTAATGTTCCCTCTTATCTTCTAAACTAATGATCCGATTTTGATGCGGTTTTCAATAACGAGTTTGTGTTTGATAGGTGCATGTTCTTAGACAGGTGTCATTGCTGTAACTCATTAGGGGGCGCGACAATATTAGTGCAAAACAATTTTGCAATTTAATCAAAACGAAACATCGGATTACAAATTCTGTTCTCAGAAATGTGTTCATGTTAGGATAGCTTAATGCATTAAAT
Source organism: Anarsia innoxiella (assembly GCA_947563765.1). NCBI lineage: Eukaryota > Metazoa > Arthropoda > Insecta > Lepidoptera > Gelechiidae > Anarsia > Anarsia innoxiella. The sequence continues at coordinate 9,604,327 of OX387390.1, forward strand.
TATAAACCGTATGTGCTCTCTAAAAAGTCTAAAATAAAAATAAACAGAATTAAAAATTTTGAAAATACCCACGACGGTAATTTAATCGAAAAAAATTAAAATAGATAACTCAAAAAACCCTCGACCGAGGAATGCTGCCTTTTCTACTAGAATTTTTCAACATTTAATAATACTCATAAATGTATTTTATGTAATCGTTAAACATCAATACTTAATGGTATTCGCGTCACTACGAGTAGAAAAATTTTAGCTGGTTTAAAGACGAGCCCCCGACGGATATTCCTCGGTCGAGGGTTTTTTTGAGTTATTTTATTATTTTTCGATTAAATTACCGTCGTGGGTATTTTCAGAATTTTTAATTTTGTTTATTTTTATATAATGTTTTAAAGTTAGTAATAAGTACCTTTGCCAGATACGAGTGTTTTTATCAACAGATATAGATTTAAAGTACCTTATCACAATCAAAATTAATCTTAATATTTTTCTTGTGCCTACTAAACGCTGGTTTCGCTGATGTAAAATAATAAAACTAGCAATGACTATCTCTTTCAAATACCTACACGCATATTAGCACAAAGAACTATTGTCCAAAAATAATTGATCGAAAGTAACCTACCACATAGTTGGCAGTTCAAACACTTTCAAGAAAGATTATGCTTCCTTGTGTTGTTGTGGTGGAAATGTCATAGGTTTTGATTGTGTTGGCAATAGTTGAACATGGACTCGCGGGGTACGGACCACTAAGAAACGTTATGCAGTTTACGTAATACCGCGATTGCGCCGTTGAAGCTTGCCTATGGTAATATAGTGGAACACTGCCGTGTTATTTTCCATAGACTTATAAATTATTAATTTATATAATAATACCAAAATTAACCATCAAACTTCCTATGGGCCAATAAGACATATCTCTAATATTACAAAATCATGAATTATTTAAATTGGTAAGGGTTATTTTTATGGCTCTAAGCCCGAAAGTGGCCCGAAGCTACCAGATTATTAACTTCTAAATATGAATTTCCAAAAAAGTAACATTATAGAAATATTTAATATTTCGAGGCCCATTCAACATCAGTTGAATTATTTGGGAACTTGTTAATTAATTACGTCTTAACTAAAATGTAACAAAACAACAGAAGCTAGAATATGAGAATGATTAAAGTTCATTTTGTGAATAAGATACCCATTGTTATTTAGGTATAAACTCTAAACTTTCCCATTTGTTTATATTTCACATTGCTCTCTCCTGCTTTTTAATTGCCTACTGCCAGGTCATTGCGACTAGAGTTGTTATTATTTTATTTATTCTTTTGTAGGTACTTCCCTCTATTTGTAAATGAATGAAAATGTTTAATATGAATAAAAGCTTGAATATTCATAAATATTATGTACATAATTATGTAAATAAAACAGCCAATTTATAGACATTTGCCTATTAAAAAGAAATTTCATATGCAGTCAAGCAGTTTTGTTCATGTTGATGTAATCTAATCGTAAATAATGATACTTTCGGCCAAAAAATAAAAATGCAATTTTTTTAAGGTAGTTAAACAGACGGTTAGTTAGTATACACTCCTAGTGTAGACCCCTTTCTACTTTTTGTTTGCGTTAAAGACAAAAGAGTGTAAAATCACAATTTGGACAATAAATCAAAGAAAGTACTTAATAATGTTTTTTAATGAGAGTTTGTATTTTTAATTCATTCTTATCAAACTGAAATCCAACGGCGTATTGGTTGTATGCTTGTGTAAGCTGTCGAAACAACGTCGAATATAGGTATTCTCCAAATGACTACATTCGACGAAGGCTCTTACGACATCTAGACTTAGAGAATATGAATAGAATACGTGGGTGGGTATCATTTATACATCGCATAATTGATTTGATCTCTTTAAGATGTTCAACAAATGAACTGACATGTAAAGTAGTGAAAATAAGATGAGAATAAAAGAATAATTACTTAGTAAGTACTGTAATATTGAACATAAGACTACGTTTCAAAATTTGACCGACGTTGACCTTGCAAGTTTAGCAACTAAAACTTGCTATGGACATTCAACTGTATCTGCATATTTGGTTCGATTCGATGAACACTATGAATCACTAAACCGGGCATCAGACTTCAAAAACAAAACTCGCTAAAGTTGAAAATGGTCCTATGCTTTTTATTTTTATCTGCGTCCCAAAGCGTTGATTAAAGGATGAGCACATACCTATACAATACGGATTATAATGTGTCAATATAGTCCTGGGGGGAAGCTCATAAACTTTTACTTAATGAACGACCCTGTTATAGCGAATAAATACCATAATAGGTATGACATATTATCTTCAGTATCACAGTTGATGACTTAATTTTACGCAATTAACAATCTTTTGTAGTTATAGGCATAAAATGTATTTTTATTGTTACCAAATAGTAATGATATTCGCTGTACTTACCCATACCTAGACCTCAGATTTTTACGTTACTTTCAAATAACTGTTAAATTCGGCCTATGATTGCAATTTAACTAACGTTCAGTACACGTGTGGGGTTACTCTATCAGCCGTACATACCTCTGCGGTTTGCCCTTGACCGTCTTCCGAGTGAGGCCGTTTTCTTTTCAAAATCTACACATGTGCATAGGTGAGTTACAGCACGTTGACGCTCTGTTTCATGTTCAACACACCGGAAAACTAGGCATAGGAAACATATTTCATAGTCTAACACCCGCTACATTTTTATACGTCAATCCGTTGTCAGTCTTTATTGAGTACCTTACCTACACAAAGCCTATTTTATTGCTTTTGGGGGCGAGGTCGTATCAGTTATCCTTTGCTTATTTATCTCCAGCTTGTAGCCCTTTGTAAAATTCTCCGTAAAGTTTCTGAAGTACATTAAGGTACAGATTTAGTAAAGTTTAATTTGATCATAAATTTTTGCACATTTAAATTCTACGACTATTTACTACATGCTTACAGACAAAAATGCCTGAATAAAAATGATTGACAATGCTTTAGTAGGTATGCAGGTACAATGACAGTCACAGATAACAATCTAACTAAACGATTAAATTCGCTTCTACTTTAATTAAAATAACTTCCTTAACTTTATGATTGACAGTGGGGAGTCGAAATAATTATCTTTTAAGAGACTTATGCAACTCATAAGTATTTACTTCTTGTCAAAAAGACTAGGATATACAGCCAGGATCTCGTTTCTACTGTATTTTAGTAATTATTTATCTATTACAAAACAAGAATTCTAAACCGTTTATCTCGATTTAGTATCTTTTCTGTCCTTCACAAGGCCGTTCTATTTGCTTCGACTACATTCACAATGTAATGCAAATTAGTTAAGTATAATCTCACCACTTGCAATTACGTCGGTCATATTTAAGTCGAAGCCGTGCTAGTACCTGCCGCTCTACAGTCGAGCTAGTGGAAACGATTTGTAGTCTTACATTATTTCAAGTAAGTAAGGAAGCAAAATTCCAAACAAGTTGTACGCAATAGGACTTGGGAAACAGTTGTAATACTTAGTTAATATACACCTTTGATATAAAAAATCCGAAAACGAATGCTTGAAGCGAAATCGTTCTTTGTGAAGTTATTAAATGTCTACAAACTAATTTTACCAAAAAATTGGTCTTCATAAGATAACCACATAACAATTACCACTAACCGCCGCTAATACACCGCGAAACGTGCTTCTAATAATTGAAATTTTATAAAAAGGCAACAAACACGAAAACTATTTTGTTAGCTATCGTTAACACTGAGCAACTCGTGCCACTCGGTAATTGTTTATTCCAGATAATTGCACCGCTCTAAGATCCTATTGTTTATTTATGTGATCAAGTTAGGTAGTAGGTGGTAGTGAGTCGAGTATATTCTGTTTGGTAGAGCTGCAGAGTGGTCGGACGCCGGCGAGCGCTGGAGCGGGCGCGCCGGCTGCGGGCTGTGGCTGACCTCGCTCTGCTCTCAAAAGATATACATACTCGATAACAATGCGATTGTTGAAAACTTAATTTATCATACTCCGCGGAAGGTTACTCGATTTTATCATTATGTATCATTATTTGAAAATTATTGAATTGGTCAGTTTTTACAATAGATCATTAGGAATTCAGGCCATGCGTAATTTGTGTATTATTCCCACTAGACGCTTTCCGTTTTTTTGATAATAACACTAAAGCACGATAGTAGGTAGGTAGTTACCTTAAGATCTATGGCACTGTATGGTGCACCGATCTGGGCAGGCAACATGAACAGGCACAACACAACTCACCTGCGGAGACCGCAACGAGTCATGGCTGTGAGGTGTACACGAGGGTACCGTACAGTCTCGTATGAGGCGGCCTGCGCGTTAGCCGGGACCCCTCCCTGGGACTTAGAGGCGGAAATCCTGGCTGTGGTTTACCAGGCGACTGCAAGGGCCCGAACACAAGGTACCGAGCCATGCCCGGAAGGGATGAGGCGTCTGAGAGAGGTATCTCGGCAAGGGCTCCTCCAGAAATGGAAGCGCTGGATGGAGCAGCCAACGGCAGGCCATCGGACGGTGGACGCCATTCGACCTGTGCTTGAGTTATGGGTAGAGAGAAGGCACGGTGCACTAACGTACCGCCTAGCACAGGTCTTGTCGGGTCATGGTTGTTTCGGCAAGTACCTGTGCAAAATAGGAAGGGAGCCCAGCACAGTGTGTCACCACTGTGGGGCTTCGGAGGACACGGCGGATCATACGTTGGCAGAGTGACCCGAGTGGGCGCAGCAACGCTCTGATCTAGTTGCTGTTGTGGGTCAGGATCTCTCGCTCCCAGCAATAGTAAAAAGGATGACTGAGGATGAAAGATCCTTGAAAGATCTCCTTCTGCGAAGAAGTAATGACGCGGAAGGAGGCAGCGGAGCGGGCGCGAGAGGAAGATCCTCTTTCGCAGCCTATCCGCCGCAGACGTGCTGGGCGACGAAGGCTGGCACAAAATCGCCGCCTCCCACCCTAAGGGAGGCCTTGGGTGGAGGAAACGGAGAATCCGCCACCCAAGAAGATAGTCTCCGTGAAGGAAACAATTGACGTGTCAACGTGTTCCGACACGTCAATTGAAGAGAGTGCAAAGGTGTAGACCTGAGTTGGGTTCGTGGTTCGGACACATCGCCGACGGGGTCGCGGAAGTATACGCAAGTTTTTCCGTAACCCCGTCTTGAAGCGACAAGAAGGGACACCGTGGGGTTTTAGCCGGTGGGAGTCCGGCATAACCCTCCGTCTTTCTCCGAGACGGATGGTATCCATAAAGGAATTCCCCACGTAAAAAAAAAGGTAGGTAGTTACCTACTACAACTATTTATTAGACATAGTTAAATAAGACAAACTACCTGGGCACTGTGGGCATAGGTACACCTATCTTACGAGTTTATAACCGAAGAAACTGGATATTAATGTGTACGCTGTAAATTTTCAAGGAATGACAATTTGACGAGTAAGTAAATTCATAATCTGTTCCGATTTTTTATTATTAGATAATCGAAAATGTAATCGAAATCTAATTAAAATATTATTAGAAAAATGATTTAGCACGAAATAACACAAACTTTATGTTATTTTGTACAATATGTTTTAAAATGGAAATCAAAAGAAACACGGGGACATTATTAGAATAGGTGCGCCAAAAACAAAACGATAACAATCTTTGTTGCACAGTTTGGCCAAAATTCAAGTTTCCTCTTTTGGCAGGAAGCTGATTTTATAGATGTTGTGGCCTTGAAGTTCAAATAAAATAAGAGGATCTTCAAATTTAAAGGCGTCATTTGAAACTCAAGGACTAAAAATAGAGCAATTTAAATAATTGTATTATCGAAAATATGACACACCTTCCACCGGCCAGACATTTTGAATTATTTAAGAAAATCATTTTTGCTTTTTTGTATTTTAGGAGTTATTAATGTAGCTGTTACGATAATATAAAAAAAAACAATCATATTTCCTTTATTTCTTTTATCGTCATATCTTGGAAAAAAATCATGATATCGTAAAATAATAAGGCATATGTGTTATCTGTTGTGCAAGCTACGATATTGCCAAGATTCATCAAAATCTGTTCAGTATTTTTTGCGTGATAGAGTTACAAACGTCCATTCATCCGCACAAACATTGACATTTATAATATTAGTGGGAATCGTGAAAAGTCGTGCGGATATAAACATGCACAGTATTTTACGTTATATACTTAGGTATCAAATCAAACCTTTTACTTAATAAGTACCTACCTTAACTTTAGAAAAACAGTTAAAAAAGCTGTTGACCACTGCGGGTGCCAATTATTGCAAGACTGTTGGTTACCTAAACACCTCAGACCTAATTCGTGTCCGATTTGATGTGTCGCAAACACTAAATACAGACGAATGAGCTCTTTCTAGCTCTTTCTTCTACTAAAACTTACTAATTAGAGCAATAATAGAAACACCTATACTTTTATAAGAAATAGATTCAGTACTTACAATAATACAGCAACAAAGTGTCCACTTATGTTACCGGAAATAGTTATAGATAGGTACCTTACCTACTCTGATTTTTTGCGGTACCTACCTATTATAAAACTAATTCTTGAGCTGCGTATGATTTTGTAGTTTTTGCCTGTCACTCGGCATAGATACTACTGGTGATTTTTAATAGCATTTTATCAACACATTATTTTCTCACGATTGCCGAGCTATGTAACGACTGCTAAATGCTCAGGCATTTGCCAATGTGAGCGAACATTTCAAACACATAATTCTGAACAGTTAGTCTGAATCAATTTTATTTATTACTTATCGAATTATTTTTTGTAATGCGGTAATAACCATTAGCTGAGCTAAACAGTAACAGAACTTGTTAATTGTGCAATAGGTACCGCGATTAGCTAATTACAAGTGTTGCCGGGCCGTCTACGTCTTGAGATTGTGAGTTTGAGGCCACAGCGCGCGCCGGCGCCGCCGCCACCGCTGCTGTCGTCGCCGCTCCAACATACCTACCTCATACGCATTTCTAAATTATTGCAAATTAAATATTGTTTTCTTCGCACTCAGATACTTATTAAATCTTAATATTTTTCTGTAAAATATGTCCCTACATCCACATAAATCACTTAAATTCTATTTTTAAAAGACTTTTCTAATAAAGAAGGTGCAGATTACAGATACAATGTCATTGAAGCATAAGAATCCACAATGCGTTCAGAGTTACTATTGTTCCAGTCGATTGGTCAGCAAAACGTGAAGTACTTCTCGTTACATATGAAGCTGGTTCTGCTTGCATGGGCACGGACTGTAATCAGCGGTGACTGTTTTTATCAAGCGTAAAATTTTCTTGGCATACTAACCTACCTATACTATAATAACAGCTAATTTGCAAATAAAATAAGTAGACACATAAGTAAGTAGGTATAATAAGCTAAGGACTGAACTTCAACGGGTTCTAGGTTCAGAAATTAGCTTAATAGACTTTAGGATAAGGTAGGTAGTGATCAGAAGCTAATTAATAGATAACAAAAATGGTAATCCGTAATATTCTAAATTATGTTTAAATTTTATTAATGATTATTAATGATTTTATTAATGAATGATATATTGATGATGATGAAAATTTGTATGATATAATTACCAATATAATTAAGTGCTAGCTGCACTATGGTTTTTTCCCGCGAGCGTTTAGCCGCCATAATTGCGGACCCACACTATGCACACGTTAATAATTCCTGCGGTTTTCACAGTTGGAAGCTGGATTTCAAGAAGCCAGTGTGTGGTTTGCTAAGAAAATACCCTGTGGCGGTTTTTAGCCGCTTCGTTTCGCCGCTTAGCTCGACGGTTTGAAAACCTGTCGCGGTTAAAAATCGCTAGTGCTGCCGCTTGTATTGAGTTCCTTGAGTAACAAAATCACGCGGTTAAAACCGCGGCGGCGGTTTAATCGTAGTGCGATCTAGCACTAACATAGAAGCGGTTAATGCAAATAAGGTACCTAACAAATGTTGATTGTCTTTATGACATTAGAAGATCGCGGCATCAATCACACGTTGCATCATGCTTGACCAACTGCAGTTTCAAACGTATTTATTGTGATTTCTTAAATAAGTAGAAAACAACAGGAGCTCTGCACTCTCAATGTGCTTATTGATACAGATCTAAAACATAACATTAGGTTTCGTAATATGCAAGTGGCAATTTTAAAGAATACGAGTATTTAAATGATAAAACTGCGTCGTGGTTATGAATTCACCTACCAAAACTAGATCGATACCTATGTTTTATAGCTATTATAAACATTTGAGATGAACTCTTCACAAAACCTTGCGGTTTATTAACTTCAATAACTCGGATCGTTGATTGATATTGCCACATCAAAATAATTTATTCTTTATAGCTAGTCTTTAATGCTAAAATCTTCAAATGTTAGAATATAAAATAAATTAGTAGGTTACAGTTTTAGATTTGTCTGTCATTTCATTATTCTGAGACATTTATTTTATTGAAAATTGAGTTACTTATGTGGATTAATGGTTTGTTTATACGAGTAAATGAGAATTATGCCTATTTTTGGTATTTTAGAAGGTCGCCATTATTTGACAATCCTATAATATTATTGAGTGATTTATGCAAGGTGGTGTTGAATCGAAGTGTCGTAGAGCCGAACACCCGCTGCTGGCGGCGACGGCGCGGGCCGGCTGTTGCGTGATTGTTACCAACGTTACGTTAGGAAATGATAACAATAGATACAACTGGTGAATTGTTGCAACCATCCATGAATGAAACAACCTGAAATTCGCGACAAACAGAATAGCTATAGTTGCAACTTTTTTCATTAGCGATAGATGGGCAACAAACGAATGTGTCGTCGTACCTAAGTAGCATACCTTTGTTTGCTGAATACGTATCGTTGTTAAGTACATATGGGAGTATGTTTTTGTAACCTAAGTTCTTGAGCTGATTGTTTAGTAGATCGTTGTCGAAACAGATAAGTGTTCTGTAAATCCGCGGTCACGACTGATGCTGGTTCCCACCGCGCTGTGTCGGGACGAGCGGCGGCGGCAGCGACGAACGCTGCGCGGGCGCAGGCAGCGCATCCTCACGACCCACCAACACTGCCAATTATTTAACCACAATACTTACCTGCTTAGGAAATCAAATTAGCTTATTGTTGGTCGGTTCTATTCTAGGCAAGTAGAAATATACCTAGTTTCAAGAATAATCTTAGCTAATCACTGCCTTTGTCCGCTAGACTGCAAGTTACCATTTCATTTAGTCGATAGCTTCAACCAGTAAAATTTCAAAAAGTACTCAGTAGGTACATATAAATCAAGGTGGAACACCACCTTTTTAATAAATGATATAGTTTAACCGTTCCGAACAAGGTCGTTGTCTCGGTAATATTATGTATGAAGTTTTTTAAGGTCACTTGCTATAAACATGAAACGGATAGGTACAGGTAAGACTTTGATTCAAAAGACAGATAAAGTAAATTGAGTGACAAATTCGGCATCAAAATTTGTTTTTTTTTTATCCTGCAGTCATGTTTAACGGTTACTTAGAAGGCTCTGCCAAGCAGAACATCTTGCTTAGACATGCATATCTAGGTAATTGAAACATTAAACTGGTAAATTACGTTGTTTTGACTTATTTAAAACGGGTCGATTTGGAATTCACTTTTTAGGTGCTTTTTAGATTGTACTTAATCTTTCTTCATTACACATCAGCGATTTATACACCCACTTCTAGCAGGTATATCGTATGGCATTATACTGATTTCACCTTTGATTTAGACAATTTTCAACTACTTATTTACAAAATCTTATCAAACCGTTAAAAATTTTCGTAGGTATATTTACCTCCTACTAATGAATAATCATAAATAGTAGGTAATAATGTATTCAAAACGACGAATGCAAAAATGTTTTGATTAATTATTTAGACTTTATGATTACTTAAACTGCTTCTAATTTTACAGATTTGAAGGTTGTTGTTTATGCGCTATTTTAAATGTGGTCCTTTTCTATATTATGTCTTATGAATAGGCTCAAGGTCGATCAAAGTGCTCTGAAGATGATTTCAGGTTTTTCTGGATGTTTCTCATGAGAAAGAATGAGATAAGTACGTAGAATAGATTAGCTCGTCACGTTTACAAGGTGTATAGAGCACAGATGACATTTGGGGTCGGTAAGGCTGGACGTCCACCAATTAGGTCGGACGGAAAACTTGTTTAAGACAGCAGGTTCATGGTGGACGCAAGTAGTTTCCGAATACTTTCGATCAAGACAAGATAAAATCCTTATTGGAGGGTCCTAAAGCTGATAACGATTAGGACATTGTAACAGAGTTGGTAGGTACGTAAATAAATGTTTAGGTATAGTACCTACCTAGGCATATTTTATGTCACCCATAGATTAACCTTAATTTAAACTACTCATAAAGTAAACTCATAAAATTGATTACAATGTCGTATTTATAGTTAATAATTATCCCAGTTAATGGATTCCTTTAAAAAGTAAGAAAATTAAAAATACCTGCAGTCTTAAATACTACTACGATAATATTCCCTGTGATAATTTTACATTTGCACCGTTTAAGATATTTTGAATGTTATTGAGATACATAAAAGATGTCGACCAAGTACCGTCGTCGGCCTACCGCTCCGCATTTATATTAATTATTTCAACTGAGGGCAATTAAAACGTTTCGTCATTCTGTCCATTCGCATGTAAATTGCGTAGTTTTATCGTCCACAGCCAAATAATATTGATGCATTTATAAAAGACTAAAATATTCTCTACACGATTGAGATATAAATCAACGATTCCAAATTCAAATTGATTTCATCACATCACGGTTCTTTTTTGCTAGGTATCGTAAATTTGAGTATAGATACCTAGTTACGGAAATATTGATAGGTATCTGTATATCAATCCTTTGTCCGTTATTAAGATTAATAGTTAACTAACCAGGAATTGACCAATCAAAATTTTTGACAATATCGTGTTAATGTCTGTTTTATAATCACCCAATCAAAATTTTGAATGGATTATGTATATGAGGGAAGTTTAGTTAACAAAGATTTTTATTGTATCAAGATTTTTAATATACGTATAACACTAAGAGTTATTACTAATAAAATCAAAATGCCATCATTGCTTACATCAATATCAAAAGCAGAGATCCCTTACATAAGTATTGTCATAACATAACACCTAATAATTTATTTACGTAACGTTCACCGTTTTACAGATATTCGTTCTTTGTGTTATGTGTTATATGAACAAGTAAATATTTGTTATATTTATAAATATTGAATAAATACGAGTTTAAGCTGGATTAGTAAGACTAATTATTGATGGAAACCAGTTGGTTTTCAGAATTAGGTAGATATTGATTGGAAACTTTAACGTGAATAATTCTAAATTCAATCATGAATTAGGTACTTATGTTTAAATTTATTTATAATGAGATGTTCACCCAGTTTTTTGCATCTCAATTACTAAAAAAAAAAAATATTTCATACTACGATTTACTGTTGACTCTACCTCAGGCCAAAGCAACAATTATACAAACAAACACGGATAAGTAAGGTTGTTAATTGTCCCCCGCGTGTAAGTAACTAGCCAAGATTTCTCTCGATGAGGCAGTAATGAATTCCCAGGGCATTGTATAATGAAAATGAACTTTCGCTGGTGGTCATTGTCGCGAACCTTCTTTATGAGCTTGCTTCTGTTCCAATTGACAGAACAATGAGTGTTGCGAGATACTTTGAATAAATTATACAACTACAAACAATGTCATGTCTTGCGCGCCGAATATGTTATAATTGTTTTAAATATTGTGTAGGTACCCTATTTCTGTCCTATGCTAAGATCGATTCGTAGTATGCGATAGGTATGTTTTTGAATGGTATGCATTGGATTGGTGGGTGCAAGTGCCTGAAGAGATTGAAAACTTCTAAAACTAAGTTACTAAGTAACAAATTGTCTTCTCAGGTTAATTTATTACTTGACGTGAAATGTAATAAATTAGCATGTTTATTTTTCCATTAACAAAGCTCTTAATAGCGCGACATGGGTGAAATGAAATGTTCTGTGCGATTGGCGGGTAGGACAGACAGTGACGCCGTTTGCCAATAGTAGTACCAGTATGTTGCGCAAATCGAGCTTCCACTCGCTGCCCCGCCTCCCCGCCAGCGCCCCGCTGCGGCCATGCCGCACTCTTGTGGCCACTAAACACTAGGTCAGACTCGAGGAAGCGGCTCCCTCCCTATGCCTGTAATGTAACCCAAATACAAGACATAAAACGTCATAGCCAATATAAACTACTTCAAGTATTTGCAATCTCATAAACTAACCATTTCATACTCTAGTGAACGCCATGCTCGAAGTTTCCAGAAACAGGTACTCCACTGATAGGTAGTACTGGTAGCTAGTAAAGTTGCAGTATATAGTGCGTAAAACGTTTTCTTGTTCAAATGAAATTTATAGATATCTTAGAGACAGTGGCCCAACGTTTACGAATCAATTTTTGACTGGTTTAATGAGAGAGCAGCGCAGTGGGCCAATGGTGAACAAGATATTCCAGTTCTGTACCATAAAACAAGTAACTTGCAATATATAAGTATAACCCACATATCACAACACATAAACATAAGCCATGCTTATGCATACCTAGATTATCGCATATTATAATCAAACTCACCCAAAAAAAGTCACAGAACTTGTTTCTACTTTATATGAATGAATGAAGTTTCAACGCCGCTATTTACTCGTATAAGGTTCTCAAATAATGAATTAGTCATTGAGCCCTCTTTCTCCTAATTAAGTAGGTATTCATTTCTAATTGCAAATTGTAGAAAGTAAAGCAAGTCAGTCCCTTGAGAGAAACGCTACTGGTTTCTCTTTCTATTGTCACTTAGGTACTGAATTAAAACAGATAGTAAGAATAAATATGAATAATTCTAAGTAGATTAGAGGCGAGAGGTTACAGGTAAAATAATAAAAACAAACCGATAATATAAAATAGGAAAAGGAAATCAAAGTAAATGCAATGTTCAAATGATAACATTGACTTGCTTATACTCTTAATATATTGCAACTTAATTTCCAGGATTCTTATATCTATAATGACATCTCATAATGAAATCTATCTTCATCTATCATCATAAATTACAACTTTTAGCTTAATATGTAGGCTTACCTAATTCTTTTTATGATTAGGTGGGCGTTGCGAGTTTGCGTTGATATCTTTTACTCAAGACTATAGACGCGCGTAACGAGTATAAGTACTTACCCGATTTAAGACTTGTGTTCTTTTTTTGCATGTCCTTTCAGGGAATTGCACTTAGGAAAATAAACAACTTTTACTGAAGTGGTATCCTAAATATTTTTCTTTGTTTCTTCAGACAATGATTGGTTTTTTTAGTGATTAAAAAGTATTCATAATAATCAACTGTGTAATTAATTTATAGATAGTGATCTTGTAAAATTCAGTGACAATAATAGTACTTACCTAGTGGTCTAAGATTTATTACTTACATGATTACTACTTATCATAGGTTCATTTAATTATGTACCTAGATGGAAATTCTAATAATGTTCATAATAGTATGATTTTGTTATAAAAGCAAGTGTAAGTTGAGCAAAACGGAGCAGCAGCAGCGTCGCGTCAGTTAATGACTAACAAGTGTAACAAGGTAGTCCGGGCGCGTTCTCTACGTCACTCCACGCTAACTAATCTTTCTATTTTCGGTATGCGCACATTGCACGGACCATTAAATCGGGTCCACCGAATAAATAATCATGAATATGTAAGCCTGTTCACATAAGCTGTATTTTGATGTCAATCATTCTTTGTAAGCCTGTTGTTCGGGTTTATTTGTTTATTTATTATTTTTAGCGGCAGCACGTCAGCTAGCTTGTTTGACCTACTGATACGCGCATTGCGAAATTTATTTCTATATTTATAAAAATAAAATTAAGATCAGTATTTAATTTACAAATACTGGTACTTATAATAATAGGTATATTGCCTTTGCTAGTTCTTAATAGTTTTACTGCAATAAATCACTGTCAATCCGCTTCCATTGTGGACGCTAGAAAATATTGCAACAATCCGAGAAACGTTCTTCTAGCATCCGCTAATTGGGAAGTTAATTACTTACAGAAACGAGATTTTATACCTTCCGCCCTTGTTCTGAGAAAAAATATGAACAATAGAGGAGATACTTATTGTTATTTGCGAGATAGTGCAGGGTCGTGGTGTTTACTCGGTCAAGGCGGACGGTAAACAAAAACATAGCTCACAAGTTTTACTACAAGAACTGATTAAAGACTCAGCGCGATTATATCATTTAAGTAAAAGTTACCTTGTTTACATAAAGTTTCGTGTATTTAAAATATATTGGAAGGCACTTTATATCAAAGTTTTTAGCGCACTGAAATTTTCAATTCCAGCGTAGGTACCTGGAATTGAAAATTTCGGGTACATTTAAAATGTAGACACATTTAAAAAATACGCTCTCTAATAGGATCAACCATTAGCAACAAATCCTAATCATAGGGTGTTGAGAAAATCTCTAATCACAGGCTGTACGAGGACTGCAGGAAACTGTTGCAACATGCTATCGCAAGCACAATCCAATACCTACCTGTAAATAATGGCTCCTATTCGATAAACGTTCGTCTAAATACGACCATGATATAATTCCCCTAAATAATTTCCTTCCTCTTTGCATTGCTATAATCTAGAAACTCATAATGATAAATATATGAATCCGGAAAATATCTTATCCGTTCCGCAAAGTTGGTTATAACGGAGGGTAGGTACTTATCACTTCCATCATAACAACTGAAAATATTGGTGTATTCAGTCTCTTTTAAGTCTAAACTGCAAAACGTTATTACAACAACAGTCTTATGCATATATAAAATATTCTTATAATTATTGTCCAAAAATTTACTTAATGATATTTATTCCGACTAACCTTTGAATGCAGTTGCAACTGGTGCATTCCGTATAATCGTTAAAGGTCAGCTGAATTTTGGGCCAGTTTCTTGCGCATTGTTGCTAAGTGTCTTACAATACAGTGATCTCAATTTTCCGTCTTTCAACAGAGGTTTGGCTGTACCAACAATAAACATTGCCTTTTCGTTCAATATTTTTATAACTGCTAGGTAAATAAAATACATCATAAAGAAACAATTTTCCACAGACGTATAAAAACACTTTCAGTTACAGCAATTTTCCCTTTTCACGAAAAACGAAAAAAAAACATTCTTTGTTAAGTGGTTTGTGATCGAGGATATAATTACGCGTTTAGACCTACTGGTCAATAATAACCAGGCGGCAGGCACCCTTTATTTGAGTAGCTAGGTTTACGTGTGCGATTATGAATAAATATGTAATACATGTTTTAGCATTAATTTGTATTCAGCTTGTTCAATGGTCAAGTCAAAGAACTGGTTTTAAAAAGTGGTTTTCATTTTCATATTAAATAGGACGTTGAACTTTTTGTCCTACTGACATGACGTAACTATTGACTCGATATTAATTTGTTTTCTCTTGACTGGCCGTTCACAAACTAATAATCATAATAATTTGCTTGAATGTAATTTATTAGGGTATATGCGTTATTTTGAAGTAATAAATGTACATACTAAAAATAATTCAGTATTATAAATATACTCGTATAAGTACGAATATACCTCTGTAAATTATATTATTATGAGAACACTAGTATCTCAAAGTCAATTTGGTCCATTGAATTAAAACACCAATGCCCTCTTAATCATTCATAATTCAGTAGATGGTAGTGTTTACTATAATAGTTGCTGATGAAGACTAACGTTAGCACATTCTCTAGAGCAATAGTTAGTCTAACAAAAGCACTACATCACTATAGAGCTCGAACAGTTTCATTTTGGATTGACACTGTGCCACTTAACCATAATTTATAATACATTTTATTTCTTTACCAATCCGTGACGTAAGAAGCCGTTTTAATGTTCATTTCTATGGAGCCATAGACAGCGTCGCTCGTTTAACTACTGAACTTGTAATACTTTAATAAAATATACTTAAATATGAACTTCATGTGGTTTGTAAAACCCCAAATGAATAATCCAAGTGGCTCTCTTATTAGAAGAAGGTAAATACACACCGACAAAAGTAGGCTAAATAAAAAAACCTCACTATTAAACATGTTTACATCAATTATCTTGGGTAATTGATCTACCTAACGCGGTATTCGACTTGGAACCTAAATGGTTTGCTTTCACTATAGTGTACCACACAGGTACTATACTACCTTAAGTCGAGAGCGCGAGCTGTAAGTATCAGATAGTGATCGATTTATCCATCTGAGAGCGACTTACGAAACGTTCTTATACGCCAAGTTGCGACCCATTGCGTATCAACTTGCCTCTTATTTACAAACCAATGCTTCCTTTCCGTTTTCTCATTTTTAGAGTTCTTTTGGTGAAAAGTTGACTGTCGCCATAGGTATTGGTATTGAAAATATGTTTTACTTTTTTAAAGTGGAAAAGGTTCCTTATAAATATAATCCAATTTGAAAAAGTGGTCAAATAATTTTGGACTTAAATTTATGTACCTATTTACCTCTACGTACATTGTAATTAGTCTGTCGTTCTTATAATATTTAGAGGAATGTCAGATCACAATATTCTGTATTGATAAATGTAGACTTTATGAGAATATTTTGATTTGCTACTCTAAGCGTACATAGTTGAGATACCTAGGTTGCGTTGCGTGACTCTATCTCTAATTCAGAAAGAATTTACGTCTTATTTAGGCCTCTATTAGATGTGTAAATCAACGTGATTATTCTTGTAAAGCTAAATAAATGCTAGCAATTTGTTAAGGCTTTGGAATATCCGTTTGAAGTTTATCATGGGCTTAATAGCATACTCATGTCAAATATTTGATATCACATTGCACAATAACTTATGATATAGACGCCGTAGGTATACCAGAGTCTACGGGGTCTTATAAGACAGGTACCTAACTATTTTATTCAAAGTCCTAATTTAGTGTGACTATCGGTAACAAAACTACGCAGACCTTCACTGCATTGGCACAAACTTCCGATTTACTAACAATGCAACAAGACCGTGTGATCAGGCAAAACGAAACATCTCTTAACGACTTCTTAATATGTGACATTGACTGGTTTGCATTGAAATTTCGTTTTAAATAGGACATCACGTTCACGAGCTCTACTAGTATACCTAATTCTCGTTCAAGCATATGCATTAGACGTATTGTACGATTGTCTCATACGTCCAAGCAGCTCGCAGCGGCGTGATTAGACACTGCGTACAAATATAATGTAAGAAACTGGGACCTTGCGCGAACGCGTTTGATAAACGGCCCATAAACCTCTCGCGGTGACCTCCACAGAGTTCCGCTCGACGCGGCTCCACCCAACTCACTTACTTTACTCGCACACGCGCACCTGAACTTAATGACGGCTCCTTATTTACACCTACTTACCGACGCTATAACTCACATGATATTGCTTCTAGAATAACACCACAAAAACAATACCGTACCTACCTACTTATATACCTACCTAATTGAAAAACGAAACACAATGATACATAAACGAAACAAAGTTTAAGCAAGCGTTACTTAAAATAATTATGCAGATGTTCCCATTAGATTTAGAATTCTGAAATTGCTATTTCAGATCTTACTTTTACTCACATGTTTCTAATAGTATCCCACAAACTGCATTTATGTTTTCTTCGTTACGTATGCAGCGGCAGTATAAGAACTGTTCTAATTATGTGACACTATACTCGTATAATGTGGTACACAATGCTGATGTTTATCTTACCACACCTTGCGACATTGCGCTTTTTTGCCTTGTTACTAAATGCACACCAGTTTAGCTGTCTTCGTGAATGTAGGTAAGCCTGGATTTTATTCGATTTGCGGATAGCAGCGGCGATGAAGTCGCGTCACGGCTGATTTGCGTTTCTGTTTACAATGCCTAAATTGCGCCATAGTACGGCGGCGGTAATTAGCCAACACCGGTCATGTCTTCCGAGCTCATTCATACAACTAAGTAGGTATTTACTTTTTCAATTCAAAACATAATTTCAGGTATTCGATTCGAACACGATATATTATAAAGGTAATGTTTGTGAGAGATAAA
The DNA here is from genome assembly GCA_947563765.1 of Anarsia innoxiella. Taxonomy (NCBI): domain Eukaryota; kingdom Metazoa; phylum Arthropoda; class Insecta; order Lepidoptera; family Gelechiidae; genus Anarsia; species Anarsia innoxiella. The sequence continues at coordinate 9,622,490 of OX387390.1, forward strand.
CGCGCGTTTATGTCTTTTATATAAAGATCGCGTGTGATTCGCGCCCACTTCGAACAATGTTGCATGTTTTTGGTACTATAAACTGTTCTGAGGTTATGATCTATTGGTCGACCCCCTTTACAAAAATCGAGCATTCCTACCTCATCTATAGGTAATTAAAGATTTAAATTGAATCTATGTTATTGGAGCACTATTGAGTCACCGGAGCACCGCGACGAATTTTACGATGTGCAGTGTCCCTGAGACGTAGGCGATACTCGTGTACAACGTTTACTATACAGTTGCGTATTCACAACATTTCAACTTTATTACTTTACACACATGTTCTTAATTGCGAGTCCGTGAGTGTTGGCGGTGATCAGGGCTGTCGAAGGTTTCTTTGCCGATTTGCCGTCATTATTTCGCTTTCGAATTAAACTGGCTACTGTAATGGAGTTAACTAACTTTATCAGCCGGAAAGCGCAATAATACAATTATCTATGATTATTTCAGATTTGGAATAAAACCAATACCTATTACCCCCTAGTTTATAAACTTTAAGAATAAACTCTTAAGTTAAGTAACCCTACGTGGGTTATACAGGTACGCAAACCTTGCACTTACAGCTGATCAAACAAATTAGTCATGCGATGATGACACTATATAAGTATTTGTCATATACTTGCATTTGTCTTGTAACTTTAAATCAATGCATCAAGGTAATTATTCGTTATCATATCACTTATATCATGCGTGAGGCTTATAAGTAAGAATGGTATTGAATATTAATACTTAACTACTACTTTTAAGTAGGTATACCTACAAATGTGTATTTATGAAAGTTTTAAATGAAAATGCGAAGTGCATCACTAAAATCAAATTTCATTTTGTTTACAGGTAATTTTAAAGATTGATGGGTAAGAATAGTAATTTTGAGTGAAATGACATCGACCCCAAGCACGAGGTATTTTTGATAAAAACTAAAGATAAAAAAACAGTTAGTAATTCAATTTCAATTGTATAGTGGTATGAATTTTAGCTGATATTGGTATTTTTTGTATGATTTTAAGAATATTGGTATTGTATTGTATTGTATGCTATAAATGTGCTTTACATTTAGACGATAAACAAAATAATTATTCGAGGTATCCATCCAAGTTGAAACTTTGGAAAATGAGTACCTACGGTAGCAGTAGGTACGAATACTTTCAAAAAATGCGGTACGTAAGTAAACCAGATCGTGTGGCCCTAAAATATTTGCACATTTACAAAACTTTATAGACATTTACATTTCGAAAGTCTTCCAATAGTGACAGTTTATCTCATCTTGTTTCGATATGGTCATCTGAAGGGATCGTTCTATTGTGACCGTCTATTGTCTGTTGCCGCGTGGATAAATTGACAGACAGCGTTCCAAAGAGATCTCAACCAAGGCCACCCTAAGTTATGAAACTGCCAACTTTGCAGAATATGAAGATAATAGGGCACGTAGCAGCCGTAACATGCTCGACACTGTATAAATATTTCCAAATTACACAAAGGCTAGTTTACCAAAGTTTCTGATTTCCAGTACCAGTTTCGCGCTCCAATGCCTACACTACTTATAAAAAGCGTAATAGACAGTGATCTTAGTTGCCTATACTTAGCTATCATCTTGTGGTTAGTAGGTAGGTACTTAATAAATATACAATTTCTTAATTCTCATCAAAGCCCTTCTCATTCTGCGATTACCTAATGCTAACGGTTTCATCCTATTATAACCGTTTCACTTCAAATAGGAATTATATTATGTCGTAAATAGTGAGAGCTTCCACCAGATAAGTAATATATTTCATTACAAGAATAAAAAAATACTACATTTTGTCTGATCGGGAAACCGCGATTGACGCGTTATTGTTTGCAGTGTCTAATGAAATCGATTGAGTCCTTCAATAGTTAATTATTTGATCTCCGCAATGTCTGAAATCGGACTGGTTCTAAGTTAAGAGTGAACTAGATTGCGGACTGGTATCAAGATGTCACGCCCATTGGCTAGCAACAGTTTTGATTCATATGTATTAACGAAGTGTTACGTAACCGCCTTTCCCCTAGCGAGCACGCGTGCCGCGACCAGCTGTCAATCATGTCGGCTCTCCTACTATACCGCCACCGCTTCTTATTGTATTAAACTATAATAATCATTGATTTAATCGTGAAATTGCAAAAGTGCCGGTATCAAACTGCATACTTTTATAAAAACGTTGCTGAAACAGATATTACCTTGAATTCTACTCAAGCAACTAATGTAGCAAAGACATGTTTAGGTACTTATCGTTATTTGAATTCTAAAGTGATACATGTCGAAATTTATCTATCGCATAAATCGTATTCAATAGTTGGGCCGAAGAACACATTTAAACAATGGCAGTGAGTTTAAAGTTGGACTAGTGCATATGTGCGTAGGTAAGTATATACTTAAATGTTTTAAAAAAACTACTTACAATTACAATGTTTGAATGAAAAAGGAAATAAAACTCACATTTCAACGAACCCAAGGCCGACATCAAGTAAGATATAAGTTAAATTTTCCTAAATTCCAAAATTTCCTATCTCCCAAAATTATATAATCCCAAAATTTTAATATGTGTATAATCCCAAATAAATCCCAAAAAATCCCAAATAAAATCCCAAAATATATATAATCCCAAAATTTTCCTATCGTGTCTTTCTGAACAAAACATTTTTCCGGTGAATTTATTACATTTTTAATTTAAATCTTTCGATCAATAAAATACACCTTAAATGTTTATAAGGAAGTTATTTCTTTCGATTTAGCATAGAAGATGTAAATTAAGTATACATAATCGGCAATAAGTTTATGTTATGGCCGTCAATGGCGTATTTTATGGGGACCCCTGCAGTTTGACGTGAACGAAACGAAGTTGATGTTAATCTTACTAATTATTACGCACGCGAGACCGTGAAAACGGATTGCTTGTTGTTCATGTACCAACCAATAAATGTGTGAGTTTATTCGACAAGCCCTCAACGGTTGTACAAAAAAGTACAATAAAATAAACTAAAACTTGCAATACGAATGGATCTGCCTGACACTTAAATTTATGAGAGCAATTTTCTTTTTATTTACATCGTAATTCATTGCTTAACAGGCTTAAATATACTTAGATAACTACCTGACTTAATATTTCTGAATTGTACAATTTAGATACTAATTACTTTAAAGTTTAGGAATAGTGATTCATTCAATTAAAGCAAGAACTTGAGCAATTTTTACAGAATAGGAATCTGTATTAATTTCGCTGTTACATGTTCCTGTGTAATGTGTAGATTTAATGGAAATACTTCGTAATTCGTAATTATTTTGTTGTTCAAAGTAACTAAGGCGTGCAACAATTTCACAGTTGTATCATTTTAATATAAAATTGCTCCACAATCCAGGTACCGTACCGTACCGTACCTATGTCCTTAGGCTACATTAACTTGTGAATTCCAGAAACCCGAGTTGTGGCGTAATGTAATTAAATTAACATGAATTTAAAGCACATCGGCAAGTATTGCTGGTAGTGAATTCTTTAATATAAATACATAGATTTAAATAGGTACTCAGTCAACAAGTTACTATACTAAGTATAATGAGCGGCTAGAAGAAAATTCAATCACCTACATAATATAAAATTATCTATCTAAATCTTAACATAATTTCCCCATACCTATTTAATGTGAATTGAAAATTATCAGTTAAGTTGGAATATGGAAATAACGCTTTAGTACCTACCTACTTATACTCGTATTTGTTTTTACATGAAAATAGAAGTGAACAATGACTATACGTATGATATTAAAATATCGAAGGCGAAGTGAAATAGACAAATAATATGATTATTACATGCGAGATTCGATAGTAAGTAGGTAGTTTTCTCTTCTACGTAATGAAAAGTATAATATACTTAATAGAATGAGACTGTATATGAAAGTGGCACATAGAATTATGTCGAATTTATTACAAACATGTGAAATCTATTTAAAACTGGTAGGTAACCTATAAAGCTACAGTACCATAGTGAATGACGCAAGTTTCTCGTTTCTAAACTCAAAATTCCATCCGTCTTTCTTTTCAAACAAAATAGTAGGCAAATTAGAAACAATTAAAGATCGTATAACAAGCATAATCGGGAAGGGTCTTATGTAACAAACCGCTTCTTAATTTTTCTACACATTTCTCAATTAATAAAGAGTGTTGAGAACGATAGATATCATATAAAACTTGCGTAAGATAGCGTTTAGTCATAATTATTTTATTTACGACCATTCGATATTTTTTGAGATATTCACTTAATAAATCAAAGTAGGGTAGACTGAGTACAGTTGTGCCAGGGTACCGTTGTGTCAGTCGCCTTAGTAGCGAAACTATACGAGATGCCGGGATGGGTGCAAGGAGTAAAAGAAGCGCTATACGTGTATAGACTCATTTCCGTGTATTGCGTTAGCCGGCGCGCGACGTGGATGTAAAATGCCCACATTGCTTTTTAACAGTCAAAAGTAAGTTATTTTGTTAACTTTCTTTTAATGTTTGTTTTCATTTGTATACAGATAGTCTATGTCCTATATTTTTTTTAGCAAAGCCATGGCGACCCTTTGGTTCTAAAAGTGTGTGCTGGGTACGGTTGTGTAATTTTTTTTGGGTACGGTTGTGCCATACATTTTTTTCATATTTTTGTTTTTAGATGCCCATAACACACTTGCAGAAGACTAAAAGACCACGGTTGACATTACTAAATATAAAAAAGCTTATAAAGAGGTGACAAATGGATCAAGTGTCTAACAAAAAGTGGACTGTGGTCCCACGGAGAGTGCATCAGTGATAATCACCATTACAAATTAAGAATAGAAGTTTTATGAGTCTTTGAATACAAGAAAATTATGTTGTGTTTTAACATTTTTTAACAATAAAAGTCATTAAGAAACAATTTCTGTGTATTATTGATGGTTGTCACTATCGCCCCAAACCACTGGCACAACCGTCCTTGGGTTGGGGCCGGTTGTGACACTCTCCCTTTTTTGATATAATTTGATGCTGTACTTATAACAGAGTATTAAGGGACAACATTTTGGAGTTTTTATGTAGGCAAAAGTAATGCAAATTTAGAATTAATTTGTTTTTTCCTCTCTAACTAATAGATATACCTATTAGCAAAATTATTGGCGATCAAACAAAAATTGGCACAACTGTACCCAGTCTTCCCTACTTACCTTTACTTGTCTGAAATGACAACAATACGACTATCTGTAGAGTATACCCGTTTAGGTATATTATATTAATAAAATTTATAAAGCAGTTTTCAAATACTTAACTTAAACAACAACACATCCTAGTGAAACTGTTTGTTAAGTGAACGTTAAACGTTGTGCCCGTTAGATACTTAACCGTGTTTTCCTGAACTCTATACCTAAACCAGATTAAGTATGCGTAGCTTTCCGAAAGAGACAGAAACTTATAACATAAGTAATTACTTAGCGTCAATACTTTTTCCAACGTATTGCGTTAAAAATGACTTGACTATAGAGTTAGAGCTACGCTGCAGTAATCTGAATGGCCACAGCGATCTTTAGATCGCTCTACGATAGAGAATGTACAATGTGCTTCAATTAGGCTCGTTTGAAGAGAATATTCAGTTTACAATGGTCGGCTTGAGTAGATATAACAAAGCGTTGCACGGGCTGTGTCAGCAATCGAATCGTCCGCAATACAATGTGCGAGACCCTGAGCCAAATATGCGTCGTTAGCGGCGGCGGGTCCACGCCTGCTGGTGGATTCAATACCTCACCAGTCACCACTAGCGCCTGTCATGGAGAAAGTTTCCTCATGTGCCGATCAGCTCGATTACGTCTACGTCTTTCGTTCACCGTTCAGTACAACTGTATCATTCTCATTTCTCACACACAACTCATAAAAACTTGTAGCTTACAAATATCCAACAATTGGTATAGTAATGTTATCTTACAAAACAAATAAAAGTTGGATCATAATATCTTTCAACTTATCGTCGCTTTACATTCATATAAAGTTGAGATTCGAGCACTTGTAGGTTCTTGTACAAATGACTTCTGTATTACAAAAAAGAAATAAATGTAAGTATGTAGTCACCCACGTAATTGGATAGGACCGGTCGGTCGCGGGCTTCGCGGCGAGCGGTTAGGTAAAGTAAATACTATCAACCGCCCCAGTTACACTGGGCACTGTGATTTTCTTAACTTTGCATAACGAATGGTTAACAACTAAAGCACGACATATACGGAAACTATTTCTATTTAAACAAACTAATCATGTGACTGAATGTACCTTCTAGCTAGTCTATTACTATTTAGATATACTTAAGTAGGTACATATTTATCTGAAAGGTAGGTAACTTAAAGAAAATTATAGGGTTTCTTGATCGGGTAAAGTTTTATGCTGACGCATAAATTAATGTATATTTTTTTTTATTTACTGGCAGAGGCCTCAACAGATTCAGCGGTAGGCACGGTTGATTGCTAGATAGATATACATAAATTAATACCTATCTAACTACGTACTCTACCTGCTGTAATGCAACCAACGTACTAACAAAAAAATAGGATTATTTCTATAAAATGATCATTGACAGTATTAACAACATTCAAAAGTATAACTGGTTGGTTTAAAAATATGTGCCACATAGGTTGCATTTCTGTATAAATAAATTGACTTAATGATACACTTATCTAAATTTAACGTGTTGCATGCACAAATCCAATTTTGTAAGCTTATACATTTTCAGTTGGACGGTTTAGTGTTACCGCCTAATAAAAACAAGTCAATATATTGATTGAGGACAACGACGACGCCGCGACGTCGACGTAGCAGTGGCATACGCTGTGGCCAACGACGAGACGAGGCCCATTATGTGCCACGCACGTAGGTCGCACGTATTTAAGGTTTCTATTTCTGTGATTACGTAACTGCACTTGCAGATATGTCAATTTCACTATAGGCCATTATGACCTCTATTTATTCCATAAGAGCCTCACACGGACCATAAAAAATAATGATTTCTTGCCAATTATGCGGGTTCATACCTGCTATTGTAGTACATTAGGTAACTACATCACATTATTGATTCAATAAATTCAATTGAAATTCTCTTCTTTGTTTCAGGGAGCAGTACATTTTCAATGTTTTTGAAGTAATAGTAAGCACACTGGAAACAAAATTGCAACGCATAGAAAACCTCGATAAAGCAGTTGAACATTTAATGAGAAGAGTAGAAGCTCTGGACTCGAGAGTCAACGATAATATCCATAAGACGGACGCTATAATATCGAAACTTGGAAACCTCGACCTTAAGCTATTCAGACATGTTGGTAATGATGATGATGATGTTCGATCAGAGCCAATGTCGAAGAAGCCTAACGAACGTGTCATAAACGACGCACATTTACTTGACAGGAAACTCGAATCGTTGGATCAAAAGGTATCCGACATCGACTCTAAATTAGTAGGATTAAAGAATCAAATAGACAATAATTTCTTGCCTGTCGATGATATAAACGCAGAAGCTAGTGAAAAGAAACCCATAAATCTAAATGTAATAGAAATCGCAAAAGGACTCAATACTGAAGTTATAAACGAAATCACAAAAGAAGTGGATCAGTTAAGGTCATCGATGTCCACAGTTGATCGAAAATTACAATTCCATATAAATCTTGTATCAGAAAATTTGGGCAAAGTGCTGTATATGATGGCTGATGTTCACTCTGCAATAGTGGAGCCAGAAGATGCTTCCATAAACGTCAACGGTTTGTTCAAGAATAGAACAGCTACCAGTACGCAATCACCCGTCTCTAAAGGTAGCAAAATCGACACGCTTGTAAACAAAATTATTCCAATGATGAGCGTTTCAGAAAAAATGGACGAAGTATGGGATGTAGTAGTCGGAACAAAGAGCTCTGTAGATGACTTGGTGCCGAAATCTAACGAACTACTCACGCAAACTCAGCGGCAAGAACGCGCTATTGGACAGATCCATAGCGACTTGAAAGATAAGACGAACCTCATCATAGAGAATTTGGATATGGTAGAAAAAAGGCTCAAGAAACAAGAAGATGACGTCGCAACGTTGGCACAAAGGCCTGTACCTGCAGAACTTTTACTGGACCCCACCATCGACAGACTTGCGGAGTATGCGCCGAACCGCTACCGCGTAGATGACCCTGCCACGGACTCTACAAGCACCGCCGCCTACACCACTCCGAGCACCTCCACCTTCTCTAACAGGTGACATCTTTCATTATGTACTTACTTACCTAACTAATATAATTAAACCTAAAGCTGCGAATGTATCTGCTAGCGGTTGTTATTTGCGTTTTGCGCTGCGATTGTTGTAAATTATGAAGATTATTCCAATTTTATTACGTACCAGGTACGTTGTTCTGTATAATTAAAACTAATAGTGTATGTCGGATGCAGCCCAAGCAACTCGACCCCGAGTCCGACAGTGACAGTGACACCCACCAGCACGGGCGCAGGAAACTCTAGTGCGACGTCCATCCGCCCCGTCACCCGCAAAGGTGGCATCATCTTCCCCAGTGTAAAGAACAAACCCATCATTGGCAATAATACTTTCGCCTCGGAAATCGTCGCCAACTACAAGGACGTCAAAGTGAGTTCACATTTCACAGCTACTCCCAACTGACTTTATTCTACCCATATTGATTGACCATTTAAATGCCTAAATGGTTACGCTTTGCGACAGTTTATTTCATTTAGTTGTATAAATTAAGTGTTAGTACCTCCTTCTCCAGAAACTGCAGTTAACCGTACCGGTTTTAAAAAAAAATAAACTTGATAAAAATAGTCTTCATTTCAAACAAATAATTAAAATCGTTTACCAGCTCTGGTAGAAAAATGCAATGTTTTTAATTAAGCTTATTTTGGGATTGTTTGGATAACTACTTCCATAAATAACGAATGGTAAAAAATTCAATATACATATACTTATTGAGTTATATCTTTCAATGAAAGCGTTTTGGCAATAATAATTACTACATTTTATGACGTAAGCGATTCATAATGGCGCGGTCGAAAGCACATAAAATGTCAACGGTACCGTACATTCAGGAAACTTGAGAACAGCAATGTAAGGAAAGTTGCGCGATTATTACGTAAATCTGGTTCAAACCTCGTCAAAGTGTGCTTTCCGCGAGACTTGCACAAAAACCGACTGTTCCCACCGAATAAGAATTACTTACCAATGATTACAACGTGTTGATTGTCTCGTCATACGAGAACTGCGGTTATGTCAAGAAGCGTATGAATGACGCAATATTTATTATTTATTACTACTATACCATATTAAGATATTTAGTAACTATATTTAGTAATCTTTGACTAAACTTAGAATATTATTGGACAAACCAAAGACTTTAAAAACCTTTAGCTTGCAGTGTTTAAGCACCGAAAATTTTAGGCATAAAAAATATGGTTAGCCGTGGCCCTATACTACAATAAAATATGTACCTACTCTTTCTTTGAGGCATTACCTACAAAATGCTAGAAATTGTTAAGAGCGCTAACGCAAGCTCAAAATTTTCGATAAATGAGAAACTTTACTAGTACCAGGCTTACGCTTTCAGCACTGTCAAACGTATTTAGACCCATTATCTAAGTTACCTACTACTCTCTTTACTGGTATATTCTAGTCAGGAGTACGGTTCTATAGGCGTGTAAGGTAAGGTATGGCTGAGTTCGAAGGTTGGAAAGTGAGATTTGCACACAGACGTGCTAATCTTACGCAACCGCAAGTTAAACCGAATGAATAATTATCTCGCTATGAACAAAGAGTCAAATGCTCCGACATATTTTGGTCAACACATTCGGATAGATCATTTAGCAAAACTATAGAAATATTAATGGTCTGTCGTGGAGACAAGTTAATATAACTGTAGTACCAGTATTTAAGTGTTTACAGGTATTCATAAAATGAAAACGAAACTTTTAAAACTATTTAAATGCAAGTGAGTAATTGCTTGTCTGTCATCCAAACAATATTTAGTATAATATTCAAGATAATGAAATAAGTTGTGAATTGCGGAATACAACTAAAAGCATAGTATAATCGTAAATAGTAAAGCGGATAGCAGTAAGCGAACGTGTGGTACTTCTAATTGTGGTCAACAGACACATAGAAACGTGTCATATATCGATACAATTTAGTAACATGTGGTCATGTGCAGTGAATTCATTTTTATATATAATAATCGCTGTTAAGAAGAGTTGTATTGTAAATTATATCAGAAACTGCACAGGAAAACGTAAAAAAATAAGTTAAGTATTTTACGTTTTATATAACTGTTCAACATTTAACACCCCTCATATTACATATGTATTTACAGTTTGCCACATCTGCTAAAACTGATTGAAAAACCAAATCTTAAATACTGTTATCTGTTTATCTGATTAATAATTCCAGTGAGATGAAATACTTGTTGTTATAAGTAGTAAGTGTTGCAGTTACATGCCGCACGCAACATGCTATGTCGCGCTACATTCCTCCCACGAGAAAGCCAGATGATAGTGCGAAATATGTACTTTGTACACTAGGGTCTTATATTTCTCGACCTTTTTTATTACGGTGTTGTTTGACGTCACAAACCAAACTCGCGAATACTACGGCTGAATTAGTCGGTTTAAATTAAAACTAAGTAGATATATTATAGATAAATCCTACACTACTGAATGGCTCTTGAAGGTACGAGTAGAATAACATATATTTTGTATGACAAATCCAAGCGTAACTAACTGTAGGTGGTAAGTATAAACTGCCTAGTCAATGGCCTAAGAATCAAGAAGAACCTAATCTTCTTGATTCTAACTACTACTACTTCTCTTCTACTTCTACCTAGGTAAGGTCCCTCAATGTAATATGTATAAGCATACATAAATTCCTCCCTTACAATGTATCCTTTAGGTTCCTAATCCTAAAAAGTAATAATACCTATTAAGTATCCATAACTAGACTAAGAACCTACAAGTGATCTATTTACGCTAATCCTTTTATTCGTACAATGTATTTTTGTTATTTAGTAATTTATGTAAGTATTTAAGCCATCATCATCAACAGCCCTTTTAGTCCCCACTATAGGGGCGCGAGCCTATAGGTACTCATACGAGAGTATTTAAGTAGACAATGAATGAAATATCACGCCGTTCTTTATTTTATACCAAATGTTTTAAGTAACGCTTCGCGAATACCCGATTAACAAATTATAAGCTTGAGCGAAATGAAAAGATACAGGGTCTTATTTTTGTAATGGGTCTTACTTATTAAGCTTTAAGTACGTTCTTTGCGATTTGCTACCTCGATCTGGGATAAGTACCATTTATTTACCAACGGATTTGTTTGTTCGCAGGGTTACTCCTGTGTTGACCTCCTGAATGCAGGCATGCGGGAATCGGGAGTGTATTATCTGCAAATCAGAGGCACTACCTACTGGTTCCTCAAAGTGTACTGCGAACAAAACATCGCCGACGGCGGCTGGACCGTAAGCACATCATTCTTAATTAATAAATGTTACTTTTAATCACTCATATCCCTATCTTTATCGTCAAAGTAACAATGAAAATATAGTTAGAAATAAACAGTGAATTTGTGCTGTAATTAAACCAATCCCTGAAACTAGTTGCAGTAGTTAGGTTAGAACGCACGAGGAATATCAACATATGAATAGATTGTTGAATTTTAATACAACATAAGTTGAAGAAGTCCGTAAAAGTAGCTACTTCAAAGTAACCCTTTGAAGAATATTGAATGTAAATTCCATGTAGTTAAAAAAGAAGCTCCTAAATATTAAAAAAAATCTTAACTTTTTCCAAAGGTTATTCATCGCAGAGACGACTTTGGCGTGCCAGCAGAAAATTTCAACCGAGACTGGAGTGACTATAAGAATGGATTCGGTGACACCAGCAAAGAGTTTTGGCTTGGAAATGAAAATATCTACATGCTCACTAACAATGATGACTATATGTTGAGAGTTGAACTTGAAGATTTTGATGGAAATAAAAGGTATAGATAAATAATATATTTTAAAGAAACTTGTGTAGAAGTGAAAAGGTTGAGTTAAATAAGTAGGTACCTACATAGTGTTCTTTTGTTTTATGGACGATTATTGAAAGTAACTCTGTAATATATGTACTTCTTTTTTATTTGTGGTTTAGGTAGGTACCTATAATGAATTGAATGTTGACAAAACAGGTTAATAATTACTATAATTAGTAACTTATTTATGGAAAGGCCTCTACAGTAAAGAACTAATAAGGATTAAGAATTTCGTAGAAACCATTCTTGCTATGGGTCCTTATAAGCTCGTGTATCTAGACTACCTTCTGAAATCGTTTGCAGATATGCGCAGTATTCGCACTTCAAAATATACTCCGAAGCGGAATACTACAAGTTGGAAATCGATGGGTACGAAGGTAACGCCGGAGACTCACTCAACGACCCCTGGTACGGCTCTAACAACAGCCCCTTCTCGACTTACAACAGGTAAATACACACTAGTTTAGTTCCAAAGAACTATAATAGTAGTTGATGAGTCTCCATTCTATGACATATTGTTAAACCTACTCTGAATTGATATTTGAGGCGGTCGATCTTAGATATGACATTCGTAAATATATGATTCGTCTCTGACCTGAAAGCAAAGATGAACTAAACTATCAGAGACTATAATTTGCACTTGTTATTTAATATTGTCATGTTATTACAGAGATAACGACAGATCGTCCTTGAATTGCGCTTCCATGCTAAAGGGCGGGTGGTGGTGGAAGTCTTGCGGACGTGGGCTCAACGGACTTTATCTTCACGATCCTCAGGACCTCACGGCCAGACAAGGTAATATTTTTAAAATGCCATGTGCAGAATACTATAATTTTTGGGATTTATAAGTTTTCGTAGAAGTACATACCTTAACACTTTTTTATGAAAAGTTTAAATGAACTAAATAAATGTGAATGGTTTCAGGTATTGTGTGGTTCCGTTGGCGAGGCTGGGACTACACGCTGAAACGAGCGTCCATGATGATCAAGCCGAAGGGCTTACAGCCCAACACGTGAAACCCTTCCCAGTCTACTCCGAACTTTATACTCAGCCTCTGTTCACTCATTACGTGGATTCGTCACTCGCCTTTCTCTCTTTGTACCCGATGCGATTGCGGATACTTTGCTTCCTAATATTTATATAGTACATATTGAGAGTAATCTATTGAAATCTTTCTGTGATATTGGAAAAAAAATAAGAATGATTGGTGCATAATGTGATTATATTTACTTACATCATAATTATGTAATAATTTTGAAAATGATTCCTTTGTGATCACTCTTCTAACTTTCCTGAATCCATGTAATGATACTGAACATAGCAGGCAGCTAAACGCTCAAAATATGATGTACCTTTATCTGTAAATAATATTAATTTACGCGCGTATCCTTCCTAGCTAAATCGCAAGTTTATTTCATTCTTAAGATTCAGCTCTTATTGTAAATAACCGATACTTCATCAATGTGCCACATCGCGTCCAAAATTCATTAATTTATTATTCATTTAACTCGATACATGAGAATCTCTCGTTAATTAGGTAATCATTTAGATCTAAGTAAAAATTGTAATAAGGTGTAAATAATTATTTACTATAAGTTGAAAATCAAAAAGTGTTTTTATTCTATGTTTAATACCACGATATTTAATATTGGTTCGAGCAAATTCAAGCGAAATGCCAATTAATTGTATTCTACGCTTGATTTTATTGATAACAAATACATGGGTACAATTATTTCGTAATATGAGTACGTTATTGAACTAATTTTCCTAAATATTGTCCAGTTAGAATTGTAGGTCCTATGTCAATGTGATGCCCTTCAGTCACATCAGACAATAAACCCTTAATACTTTTTTATTTAGAATAAGTTATGTTATTCAATAAATAAAAAGAGAAAGCCAAGGTAAGACCAAAGATGGCATTGGCGTGACGTGATGAAAACTTTTGATAAGTATCTATCTACTTATATGATAAACCTACTGGTGAGGTAGGTATTTAAAAATAGGTAGGTAGATATCGCAAACGTACTCGTACTTATGCACCTACAACTTTACTGAACTTAACCATTTTAAATCAATAAGTAAGAATGTAATATAGGTAGGGGAGAGCAGGTAGGATTCGTACACTTTTTATTTTATAGCTTGTAAAAGAAAAACGGGTAACTATGGCGAAATGATTTTAATGCTGTCATACAGCCACAATATTTGGCTTTATATGTAGTGTAGTTCTATTTGGATTTTTGAGTTATAACGATTTTACCAAAAATGGAATTCGTACGAAAGCTCCCCACAGGCGGGGTAGCTTCGTACATAATGTGAGGTAGATTCGTACATAGTGAGAATCTAGGTAAAATAAATTAAAAATCAGTAAAACCAATAGTGTTCAACATTTATTGAGATCTGTGAGAAGCAAAACATCAAAATAAGAACAAGAAATTTATCTTATACTTTATAAATCGTCTTCATCGTCACTATCAGCCTTAATAGTTTTCTATGGTCATTTTCATTTTTTTGTATTCTTATCCTTCCTGTGGTTTCTGACACCAACTTTAACGCTTGTTTCATTTACTTAGCCTTCTGTTATATTTCTTGCTCTTGCTTCCTTATTTTCTACATCTTCTAGCTTATTTTTACATCTTCTACCCTATTTTTTTCAGAAGTATCAGACTTTAGTTTTAAAATTATTCAATAATGTGTGTATGAGCAAATAAAAATACCTAGATAACATTTAACCCCTTCTTGTTTATCAAGTTGGGGTATATGTGTACTGTACGAATCTACCCCACCTATAACTGTACGAAGGTACCCCAATCCAGATTTTCAAACATTTAAACCAAAATAAATATCACCCATTAACTTATCGCAAAACTCATGTTAAATTAGCAAATTACGACATTATTTCATCATACATAAAGAACATAAACAATTTGACCATTACTTATTGAATAAGACCATTTTAAATGGATGTCAAAAAATTATTTACGCGGAGCGAAAACACACATTGGCCTGTAGCGGTAAACCCAATGGCAGCATTGTCTCCGCACTACACGTCGAGGCTATGCGTATGAGTGGCCATTATGCACACAGACACTTAACGAACCAATGTATTTAATAGTGGAGATATGACTAGGTACTGTACGAATGCTCCTGCTGTACGAAGCCTACCTGTTCTCCCCTACCTATATCGTAGGGTTTGATCAATATTATTTTGGGTCCTAACTTAATTGTTTGTACTGTTAGTTAGAGTGCTTAGATTAACAACCGAAAAAACTACTTACAACCAACAATACCTAATAAATAGGTAGAAACATAATAGGTAGACGTACTAAAAAATGACTTCTCAAAGAAATTAAAAACCATACCTTAACATACTTACCTATGAAAGTAGGTACCTATTTAATTAACCTAAGAGTGAGCTTAAAAATATAATTATTATAGTACTTTAAATCTTACATGATTGTAGTGTCACTAAAAGTAGCGAAGTAACTTTATACTAGCGGCCCATAAGTGTCGTAATTTGCATCAGTAAAAATCATAATCATTTTTACAACTATATCCATTTTAAAATTATGAAATGTATTTATACATACATGAAAATTAATGTTTTCGACATAAAACGTAAAGATACATAAAACCTAATACATAATAACACACATAATGCTTATCCAATAATATGAGATTAAATCTTTTTACGTTCTAAAAAGGTTATATCGTCGTGAAAAAAATTAGGGATGTGACCAATCGAGTTATTTAAGTCGATATGTTTAAATTATCATAAGGTGTATTAAAATAGTAGATAATGTTAAGTGATTCTTTCTCGTGTTTAGCAGTTTTGATAGGTTTTAGGAGCTATTTTAGTAGATTCATTGTATAAAAAAACAATAAGGCGACGAGTAAGCAGAAGGGGCGTTTACGAAGCTTGATGCTCGTCCTTAACAAGGAGTTTCGTTAAAATAAGAATGCGGGTATGCGGACCAAGTAGATTTATTGCGAGGTTTTCAATTCATGTTATAAAGATATCAAAATACAGGTGATGTCTTCTGACATCCAAAAAAGAATCGATCAAACATGTCAGCATCTCAAATGTAAAGGCGCCAAACAGACGTCGAGCCAGAAACAAGCCCGTACCTACCTACTGCCTTTCTAACAGTAAAAAGTTTGCAAATGGTTTTAAAATAGCCTTCATGAGCCTAATCTTGGATGTTCTCCGACATATATGTATATTACTCTTTAGTTTTTGATTTTTAGTAGGTACCTACTTGTCTTGTTTGTCAGTACAAGTGCTCTTGGTTTCCCTTGATACATAAAGATATTCTTATAGTTTCTTGTTTGATTTATTATTTTGGTTTTTATTTTCAGGGAACGCAGCTCGCAATAATACCCAACCCCCATTTACAGCTAACAAAATGTTAGGGCTTTTAAGAGATGCTTGCACTAAAATAACACCAGAAGCGTGGAGAAAAGTGATAGAGTCTACGCGCGAAGTTATAAATAGGGACTGGGAGCGCGATATTAAATTTTTTGATCTTTTGGTTTTTTGATCAAGAATTGATAATAAATTTAGAAGATAGCTCGGATGATTCCGAATTTGGAGACGAAGATGATTTGAACCTATAGAATAATAAAATTAGTACCTACTTGTACATCATACAGCGCAGCGTATCGATTAAGTAATTCAAATTCGAATAGCTAATCGATTTACGAGATTTTGAACGAAGAGTGTCAGTTAAGTTGATTCCTAAACTTAACACTACTGTCACTAGCGCCAGAGACTGTCATAATGTCATTGGGGTCGTTATTTTTTGATTATTCATTGCTTTACCAGAATAAAGTAAGGTGTGCGATCAGTGGTTAATATGTGTGTTAAGAACGGATTCAATGATGATCTCCTTGCCTGCTAACCCACGCCTAGCATAGATGTTATGTCTGACGACGACGGAGCACCCTCTGATAAAGATTTTGTGTCTTTCGTGCCTTTAGAGGTACTTATTTTGATAAACGTAATTTTTAATATTTAATAGGTAATTTGAAACCTCGCTTAGTCGACAAAAATTTCGCTTAAGCCTCGATTTAACATTTTTATCCCATCACTATTCGGCTCAGATTGATATGTGTCATTCTAATCATGTAAGATTTTAACAACTTATAATGATGACTTAACCATAGTACCTCCCTACCTACTTAAATACGAAAGCTTTAGATTAGAAGATTCAAACCCAAACCATCTATTGTTTTTTAGGCAGGATAGTGTCCAACAATATTTAAAGTTACCTATTTACTAAGGAATCTGCCTTATATAGGTAGTGCCTCGGTGAGTAGGTACTTTTATAAATTACTTACTTACATAGTAGGATATAGGTACTGTGAAATACGTATCACGGCAACCGCTTTCATTCATAGTTTAAACTTTTCATTTATAATTCTTTCCTCTTTCTAATATTTCCTTTTCCCGCCCTTTTTAAACGACTTCAAAAAAAAGGAGGAGTTTCTCAATTCGACCGTATATATAATTTTTTTTTACTTATTTTATAAGGCATACCTACACTACAGTACATTACAAAGACTCGAAAATAAAATTCAAAAATTGTGATTTTTTTATAGTTAACTTATCTTCTTTATGTAGGTAAGTACCTACTTATTTATTATAGATATCAATATTTATTAAAGAAATTGTCATAAAAATATCCAGTAGTTCCTTTAAAAGAGACATTTTTTTCTTTTATGTAAGTGTAAAAGGTGCTTAATACTTGATTGAATGACAGTTATTGATTGAGTGAATGGTGGATTGAGTTTCATTCTCTTCTCTGTGGTTCTAGTGACGTCACGCAGCACGTCAGTCAGTCGGTGGCGCGGCACGGCTACACGAACGAACGGTTCATTTTCACTCATTGCGGTTTGCAATGTGCTAGTATTTATAAAGTTCTGTAATCATTTAATTAATTATTTTTTGTAACGTCACCGCAGCAGGCACTACTAGCTACTTTCCCTACTTTACTCTCTTATTCATTAAGTCTGATTTCCTGGGAACGAGACAAACATTTCAAACAACTATGGCACAGTAAGTAACTTTTAATATTTATTTTACAAATACCTAATTCTTTTTATCCGTTTTTACAGTTAGTTTTAGTTAAAGGACACTTTACTAACAACTTTCTTTAATTTTTTATTTTAAATATTGTTCAGAACAGGTCATTTTAGGTTATTTATTCAGTTGTTTTTTTTTCTATTTCATTGTATTGTAATGAATTACATAGGGATTTTTGATAAGAATTTGACGTTGCATGTCGTTAATGTGTTTAGTTAATGAAGTCGGTCAATTAGAGGGGCAATCTATCTATTGGTCAAGTATTGTAGAATGAAAGTCTCAAGTAGGTAACTTGAAAAGGCCATTACAAGGTTATTTGAAGGTGATTGTCAAGTATTACTCACACAAATACAATTCATCATTTACAATCCATAATAAATAGGGGTCATTGGAAAAACTGTAACATTATTAAATTAAGCATTTACCTGCTAATTAAATGAGTTACATGTAACTTAACAATTAAGTACCTACCTAGTTTAAAGGGTTTTTATTCTGAACTTCAAGAAAGTATACACAGATTTATATTTGACAAGATTATCAAATATGCTTTATTCTTGAATTCATTTGTTTCAGACCTCAAGCTGATATTGCTCTAATCGGGCTGGCCGTGATGGGCCAAAACATCATTCTGAACATGAATGATCATGGTTTTGTTGTATGCGCCTTTAATAGAACTGTGTCTAAGGTAATTCACTTATTTCTAGGATCTGTGCAGTTGTTACACATTTTGTTTAACTGGATAAGTTAAGTTAGGTATTGGTATAATATAAAGGTACTTACAAAATATACATGACCTGTTTGCCCTTCATGGGCTACAACAAGGTAATCTTATAGCCCAGACCTATGCAACCTGTTTAGTAAATATAAGTAAATGATATAGAATGAATAATAATAGAAAGAGAATGAAAAAAATTTGTAACTACTCTTGAACAAACAATTTCTACTACAAGAAAAAGAATTATACAAAATAATAAGATCTCTTCATTATCAATCAGTATACCTTACTATAAATAAACTAAGATATCAATTCTTTTCAATAATTTTAAATGTGCTTCCTAAAATTGTTTTATAGTTTGCTAAAACTTAATCATAAATTAAATATCTGCTCCAGGATGCTTTAAATAATACCATTATATTCATTTTAGGTAAATGATTTTCTTGCTAATGAAGCTAAAGGTACTAAAATAATTGGTGCCAGCTCCTTGCAAGATATGGTGGCTAAGTTGAAGAAACCAAGGAAAGTTATGTTGTTGGTGAAAGGTAAGTTCCAGTATGATAAAAATGTTATGAGAAGGACATAATGTAAGTAATTTTGAGTATTATTACAATAATTAAATTTTTCGCAGCTGGATTTGCCGTAAATGAGTTTGTTAAAAGCCTAATCCCTCTTCTCGAGAAAGGTGACATTATCATTGATGGAGGAAATTCTCAGTACACTGACACACAGCGCTGGTGCAAGGAGTTGGCACCCACTGGAATCCACTATATTGGCATGGGAGTAAGTTATTTTTAAACATCTTCCTTTAATACCTACTTTAATATAAACAAAACTGATTAACTTTTTCAAGTAAAGTGTAATGCAGTTGGTACCAAAATAACTACTTTCTATTTAAACTTTCTGTGTTATAGGTGAGTGGTGGCGAAGATGGCGCTCGCTATGGCCCATCTCTAATGCCTGGTGGTCATCCGGATGCTTGGCCTCATGTGAAACCTATATTCCAGGTGGGTCTTTAATTACTTATATGTTATTAAAGTTAAATGAATAAAATGTATGAAACTTGTTTGTATATTTTGCAGGCTATCAGTGCCAAAGCTAATAATGAGCCATGCTGCGACTGGGTGGGAGAGGATGGAGCTGGTCACTTTGTAAAAATGGTACACAATGGTATTGAATATGGAGACATGCAACTTATATGTGAAGCCTATCATCTAATGAAGGATATTCTAGGTATGATTGGTTTGCAGCTATTCTGAAAGTTTTATATTTATAGGTTTGCATTTTTAAGTGCTTGCTCGTTTCAGGAATGGACCAAGATGAAATGTCGCAAGTATTTGACGAATGGAACAAAGGCGAACTTGACTCATTCCTTATTGAAATAACACGTGATATTTTGAAGTTCAAAGATTCAGACAGTAAGTAACAATTTTGTGTTGTAATGTTGTAATATTTTGTAACGTCACTACCTATTGTGTTAGGTAGGACTTTAGATTTTGTAAGGTATTGATTTCCTTTATCCATGCCTAAAATATTTTCACAGAAAAGTACTTGCTGCCTAAGATCCGTGACACAGCGGGTCAAAAGGGTACCGGCAAGTGGACCGGTATAGCGGCTTTAGAGTATGGTGTACCGGTCACACTAATTGGAGAGGCAGTGTTTGCCCGTTGCCTTTCAGCTATCAAAGGTAGGTTACTGTTTAAAAAACATTTTTTTCACTCTTAAACACACTCCCGTAAAAAAGATTAAGTTCATTCACTGGTACTATTTATGTAACAGATGAGCGGGTAAAAGCCAGCAAGTCCCTCCCAGGGTCATCGCAGAAGTTTACCGGCAACAAAAAAGAGTTCCTGGAACATCTACGTAAAGCACTGTTCGCCAGTAAAATTATTTCGTACGCGCAAGGATTCATGTTACTCAGAGAAGCTGCAAAGGTTTGATATAATGTTACTTCTAATATCTTGTTATTATTTAATTTCTCTCTATTTTTATTTTTTTAACGGCAAGCAATGATCAATTTTCTTTAAATTATAGTTGTAATGTACACATCAGGTCATGGAGAATGACGTGTAGTTAGCGCATGAATAAGCAATAATGTTTGGTAATCTCAATTTATATCCAAAACGTGAATTATTATTAAAGTTGTATTTTGTTTGACTCAGGTGAACAACTGGCACTTAAATTACGGCAGCATAGCTCTGATGTGGCGCGGAGGCTGTATCATCAGAAGTGTCTTCCTAGGAAATATTAAGGTCTGTACTTATTTCATAATGAAAATTGTGATTGTGCAACATGATGAAAGCCTGTGTAAAGCCATAAAAAACATATTAATCATGAAATTGGTGATAATCTGTGATAATCTTTGTATTAAATGTGATTACTTTACTTGGATTACTTACCTACTTACTCTTTAACAACTATTTGGGTTAAGTTTCCATCTTTTATCTGCTTGCGTCTATCCCAGGCTATCTGCCGACATGTTCCTATTGATTGATTGAAAACTTACGCTTATCGCTCGGATTGCAGGTGTGCGATTGTTATCGGAAACCCATTTTGGCAACGTAAGGGTGCCTTTCCACCAGAGATGTGTTAAGCTACGTTGCTATTCGTTTGATATCCATCAATGATATTTAGGATGCCCTCATATTCCATGACATTTCCTTTGGTTCTGCTTTCATATGGTAATAAGACATTGGTTATCATTACAGGATGCGTTTACAAAGAATCCTCAGTTATCAAATCTGTTACTGGATCCTTACTTCTGTGAACGTATGAGCGGCTCGCAGCAGTCGCTGAGGCAGGTGGTAGCGCAGTCAGCGCTAGTGGGTGTGCCGGCGCCTGCGTTCAGCGCTGCACTCGCCTTTTACGACGGATATCGCAGCGAAGTTTTGCCAGCAAACCTCTTACAGGTAAATCTGTCTGTTTAGATATTAATTACCAAGTACCAACTTATCTAGCAGATGTCTTCTCAAATACATTATTTGATAATTTTGTGTTGACCTCTTAATGCCTTTAAAGTTAAACCAACAGTGAAGGTCGTCACATCCAATGTAGGTATGTAATATACATCTGGTTAACAATGCCAATAAATACCTATAGTAATAATAATAAGATTTGTATCACGCCTGACAAAGTCTCTAGTGCACGATAAGTGATCGCGATAAGAAGAGTACCTATGTAGGTATATATTTACGTACCAAAGTAGGACAAACTTTAACTTGGGACCTGACATATGACATATGCAGTAATCAATATGTTCATAAAGAAATTAAATAGTTACTTATGAAATTTCAGGCTCAAAGAGACTACTTCGGTGCTCACACGTATGAGTTGTTGAGCAAACCGGGAGAGTTCGTGCACACCAACTGGACCGGCCACGGTGGCAACGTGTCGGCTTCCACTTACAACAACTGAGCAGCAATCACGCATCACACACTCGACGCACCAAGCTCTGACCAATCTAAGGTTATCAGTAGTATATTTTGTTAGGTATATGTACACTTTATCTGCCTGACGTATTTTTATTTGATCTTTTATGCAAGTCTTTGTATTTTTGTTGTCTGTTGTGAAAAATAAACTATTAAGTATATTAATTACTATAAATATGCGGTATAAGTAAAGATTAGTTAAAATGACGTTGAATTATATACTTATCGTATTTTAACAAGACATGTGATACTAAACTACACTGATTTATGTTAAGGTCTATTAGATAAAGTATTAACTTTACTTTTATGAAAAGCTATAATACATTCGTTTTCTATTAAGGTTTTATTAATTGAGTTATTAATAAAGCCTTAAGAAATAAGTAACCTGTGAAGACGGTAGGATTATTCAATTTGAGGCATATTATGTCGTTAGAATATAGTGTATGTGCCTGTACATCAATATACTACTTTGATAATACGACATTTTATAAATGTTTTAGAATGATTTGTTTATAGCTGTGATGTGTAATGATCAAATTATTGCTTTTATATTTTACATTCCTTTTTTGACAAATTCTGATACTTACCTATATTGGTATGATTTTATACTTTAAATATTTATTATCTCTTAAGAGGTCGATAATTTCATTCCAAGAATGTATTGGGTGTATGTTGCGTTTATCAATATTTAAAATGGTGGATGGCAAAGTTAAGATTTTATTATTTTATGGGATATTTTTGATAGATTTACATATTTATTGAACTAAATGATTCCTAAAACTAAGGGTTAGCTGACATAGTCGTCAGTGTTCCTTTTGTATCCTATTTTTGGAATATTTTAAAGGAATAAATTTGTATACAATTTCTGTGAATTGTTTTATTAATTGAGTACTTAGAACCCAGAAGCTTAGATTACTGGTATAACCACGCACGCACCCACGTACCACCCAAGGGCGGAACCAGCTTTGGCGCCAGGAGGGGGTCACATATAAAGAAATTTAATTTTTTCAACATAACTTAGAATAAGTTGAACTCTAGTCGTACCGATTCAGATTGAGGTTACGTCTTGCTAGGCGTTAAGGCTGAAACACATAACCGCGTTGCAACGCCGCAACTGCGAATGGGGGAACGGAAGAAAATCGCCGGCCTACGGCCGGCGACCTAATTTTCGGGCATTTTCGAGCAAATAAGGCCGCCGGGCCGGTGGCTTTAGTTTGTTTATATCGGCAGTGGCAGGAGTAGTGCGGGCGGCGCTTTTTTGAAGCTTGAAGTTTGCGTTACGGCGGCGTTGTGAGACGGTGCGATAAAGAGCGTTTTATTGTCGTATGTATTAGGGTAGCCAGTTCCTAATGATTTTTGAATCCACCAACAGTCGCGTGTACCTGTCATTGATTGTAGGAAACTGATTGCTTTTTATCTGATTTAGCTGATTGTTATCAAGAAGACATTATTCTGTTTATTTTAACACGACTGCGCCGTTTGCCACGCCTTTGCCGCCACTGCCGATTCTTGCGTTGCGGCGTTCCAACGCGGTTATATTGTTTCCTTCGGCCCATTTAGGTGCTCACAAATTATCGGTCGCGTCTGTAAGAGGCGTCTTAACAATGTATAAATAAAATTATGTTCATTAGTGGTTCACCTGAGTCCTGGACCCAGCTCGGGGGGGGGGGGGGACATGACCCCCGTGACCCCCGGATCCGCCGTTGGTACCACCACAACAAGTGCCACACACAAAAAAAACTCTTTGTTATTGATATTCTAGATAGGTTGGTTGGTATTGGGAGGGTATAGAGCTTAGAGGTATAGAGGTGAGGTGGCATAAATGTGGCATAATTTTGAAGCAAATTGTCATTTAGGAAGCTTTCAATGAAGTCAACGACTATAAATGAATTTTAAAATTTACGCGAGGTTTATTTACGGTTAAATTCAACCCACAAGTATATTAGACGATAAATTCAATGTTGTCTTTATAAAATACTTACATGTTAATTCCGTTGATTACTTTAAAAGTAGTTACTTACAATATAACTTAAATGGATTTTCGAATCTTCAAATGATTTATGTTCTGTTTAATTGCATTTGATTAATGCCTAATCTGGTCATCGAATATAGTTCCTGGTAAAAGATATAACAATGTGTTGTTGTATTACTCCATTAATATTACCAACACTTCTATTAATACTGTGGGGACCGTGTCTCAAGAAGGGACTATGTGCGTTACCAGGACCCGTGTATGCAAGAGACCGGAAGAACCGACTGTTCCGAATAAACACCACTGGTGAATGTGGAGACAGTGCCTGCAATGCCTAGTAATGTGATCGCTGTTTATTAAATAAAAGCTTAACTTATTCGAATTAGTTTCTTTCTCGAATATGAATCTATGTTAATTTAACAAACCACAAACGTGCGCAAGGATAAATGTTTTTCTGTTTACTATTAATTAGGCCCAATTTTCACCAAAACAGCATCTGTGGGAATTAGGTCATGTTCTAAAATTACTCGCACAGCTCATATCTTCACTATGTAGGTATGTATTCCTTGAATTGAGGTGCGGTAGATAACGTCCACAGATGAAAAAAAAAGAACAAACTACAGATCGTTTTTAAATAGATTTTTTTCAATTTGTTCTGCAAAACTTGAAATGTAACGTTCGGCTTTCCTTGGTAGGTATTTAGATGTAGGTAGGTGCTAGCTTTCTGGCTGTGCCGCTCAATCTCCGATGTAATCGGAATAGGATATTGTGAAGAAAAATGCGGACTGAGTCGTAACTATCTACCCAGCTAATAAGTAGCAAAAGTAAAGTAAGTATATTTATGGCGCTCAATTTGCTTCTTTAGTACTAAAATAATAAACGCATTCCTTGCCGTTGGTGACCATCATGAAAGTCATTAAATATTTATCTCTAATATCACATATCTACTTGTTAAGCATTAGGTACTTATTTCTTTTAATTGCTATTTAAAACATCGGTTAACCCGTGTGTGATGTACCTACTATAGGTAGATATATGTAGTAATGCGCAATGTGTGCTTTATGATTATGACCGTTTTACGAGTTGTATGTAACCCTTTTCCCAGAATGATGCATAGGTAGGTAGGTACTTAGGTACCATTACTTACTTTTCTAAGTAAGTAACATGTGTACATGTGTATAGGCATTGTAACTTTAAATTAACATGTGCTTATTGATGTAATACTTGGGTAGTAGGTGGGTATCTGATTTGAATAAGTGTCACAGTGGCAATATTTCCCATTCTGCCTACGACATGAAATAAAGAACCTCAATTGGAATTATTTTACTTCAAGTGCCTAAGAGGCTACTAGTATTAACATGTAAGCTTTATTTATTACGCATATTATCTATTTATCTAATACGCCAACGTGTCACGAAGAACTTACAAGTAAGGTAGCATATTTTAAATGTCGTAGGCTAAAATATTAAATAGTGGTTATCCAAATAGATAGGTACCTACAGATACGGCATAAGTAATATAAGTATTTTTAAAGCAGTGTTTTAATGTGACGGGATTAGACAGTTATAGGTGATTGCAAGAGTTAAAAGTTCATAATTAAATCGACAATTTTTATTTAAAAATCCATATATTACGTAGAATATTCTCACTACAAAACTTTACTTAAATAACTATTTGAAATTACAATGCTACCCATTGTGTGCAGTGCAATGCACACTTCAGATACAAAATTAAAATCGAAAAGCCAATTTTCTAAATTCGTTAAATAAGTAGGTGTATGTTGCGACGTATTTACAAATTACAAAATAAATGTAGGTACTTAAGTGAAATCTCAATATTTGGTCTGTTAATTTGATAATTCGATGTAAATAATTGTAACATTTCCTCATTTCCTTTATAGAACTTAAATACCTATAGGTCGCGCCACATAAAATGAACCCTAGCTGACAGATGCGCATTAGACGATTTTTGAGTCTGACGTTTAACATTTTGTTTTAAAATACCATCGCGCACAAAAGTGTTTAATTACAGTCATGGTTTTACGCACAAAGGAAAGAAAAATATTATTAGTAGTATTAGTAAGGTGGAATATAAATAAAAAAAATACACAACTACCAATCAATATTGGATTTAGTGTAAAATGTGTAAAAATGTAAAAAACATGTTCGAAAATTAAAAAAAAAACATTGTTCTTCCATTAAGTCTTCATGGGTGGCGCAAAAACCAGATGAGGACACGGTGTTGATGCCAGAAGTGGCCTTTTTATTATCATCGTTGTCGTCACTTCCACCATCTTTTGAATCAGAATCATCATTCCCTACGTAAGTCTTATAAGTCAACATAAGTAACCGCGTGCGAAAGACTCTTACAAGAACGAAACGATAAATAGCCCTAGTACTTTCGAGCGTAAGTGTACCCATGCGCGAACACGTGATTTTTATTTGTTTCTAAAGATCTTTTTACGTGGCGCGACCTATACCTAGGTATTAAAGTATTTTTGGATCTTTAGATAACAAACACTAAGTAACTCATTAGGTTAGTAGGTAGGTAAGGTAGGTACTTTACTTACATAATATGTTTACATTCTGTCCAAATTTATCAGACCTAGAAGCCAGTGTCCTTTTGATTTGCTAGTGTTGCTGCGCTATTAAATAAATAGAGACTTATGTATTTATTTACAGAAAATGTTATGTACTTAGGTAGGTAGGTCTTTAATGCACTGACTATAATTAAGATGACAAACAAAGTAACAATGTCGAAGCATTGGATAATAATTAATCTCGTTACAAAAACTAAATTACCTTATGACATTTTCAAACAAAACATTAATATATCTACTTGTACTTATACACTTTCATTTATTTGTTTAAAAAAACTGTAGAAAATTAGGCCAACTATTACCTACTTCGTGACTGAAATACTACTCAAAAGTAGATTATAAATAAGCACTATCCTTTTTTACTCTTATTCTTCGTAATATTTACCTAAATGCATCTCGATAACGAATACTGCTAACACAGAAAAGATAGATAATGTCTAAGTAATATTTACTCAGCATTGTTATGCCGTTCATTTTCCGAATACGGATCATTAGGTACTGCGTTAGCAACCTACATAATATAATAACTAGGTCTAATCTCACGGTTCTTACATTATTTCTTTATCCATGTAGAACAGGTGCGCCTATAGAAATCACTAAGGATAGGTACCTAATAACGTAAACTAGTAAGTACTTGAGTACTCCAGCTAAAAACTTAACTATGTTCATTAAACATTTCGTACCTACACATTCATCTAATTTCGTTTTGAAAATATACTCCAAGAAGAATCGTATTTGCCTACTAATAATATAAGTATTTTTTTTTAGAAAATATATACTTTCCATGATAGCAATATATGATAGGTATTTTACATAGAAGATATATAAATAAATATTTTTCATCTGGCATATTACCTATGTACACTTACCAAATTCAATATTATTCCTAAGCAAAATCACAATTCAGATAATTTCTTAAAATATAAAATAGTCTCTATATATTATATCACCTATTCGTTTATAATGGGGTTTCCCGTAACGTTCAGAATCCTTTATTCCTTACTTAATTTCACAATCAATGACGACATCTTATGCTTTTTTTAACGTCCTTAAACTTTAGAAAACTACGAGCACCATTTGTAAAGCCAATGTATTGGTAATAGTAGTTTTCTTTTCCTTTTATTTCATTCTCTGTTGCCGCCGCCGTCGCGTCGTCAGTCACCCTTGTCTTCCTTGTCTTTGCGACCAGGGTTGGGGGAGTTGCGGCTATTGCCACCTTTATGCCTGTTATTAAAAATAACAATTAGATATCCAATAAATAGGTAATATCGTGGTAATAACGCATGAAAAACGTTATACTCTAGACCTACACAGGAAACTCATTTTTTAAGTTTTTAAGTTTTCATCTTAGACTTAGATCTGGTACCATCCTACTTATATCCTTAGAAGTGAAGTTATTGACGTGCACAGTGGGGAACTTTATGTAGGTACCTACCTCTATTAGTGTTTTAACGTAAGTACCTAAAAAGTACTGAACGTCTGGGTATACATACCTAAATACTTATGCAGGATGTTGTTTTACTCCATGATAAAAATCTAGGAACGTAATCTGCCCATGAAGCAAAACAACATTCCGCAAGAAACGTCAGTAGAAATAGGTACCTATACGACAATTTTATAAATTTTCTCATAAATACATATACGTACGTTAGATAAGCTAATCGAGCACTTAAGCAGTTCTTCAGTACATTACGTCCCTTAATTTTCGTCATGGAGTGGCAAAGCATCCTATATACCTTTTCTATCTATCCGGTCCGGCGTTTGAATTTACTCTCCACTAAGTAGAGAAAGCGTAGCAACACTGAGCGATTAAACTAGTTACAATTACACCAAAATCTAAAAACCAAACACTACAACTAAGTGTACAATAGTACCTACTAACAGTTTTGTTCTAACTAAACATCCCATTAAAGAAATACACCTAAGTATGTAAGTCAACCACTACTTAGGTAGTACTGGTATTTGTGTACCTCATTACGCATACAAGATCAGACATCTCCGAATATAGTCAGATATTTATGAATTCAGGACGTTCCAAAGTCACTTGACTTAACTCCCGTCGTTCAAGATATATTAAATTACAAGTAGATGTAGGCGAATACTGACTCAGCGTGTCCTTAAGTTTGCTGCTTTTTGGCTGTTTTGTGTTTTGCTACTTTGCGTTCACTTCTGATCGTAGGGGGCGAGGTCTCAATTTATCCACCGTGGCATCCCTAAACTCGTAATTTATTTTCAATGACAGAGTAGCAGGGAATATCTTGAAATAGGTACCACCAGGCCACACCAGCCGTAATATAATTTAATACATTAAATAACAAGTTCGCTATAACTTAACTTCTTGTTTAATCCAGACAGTGCAACTAAGAGCGTCATTTACAAAGCAACAAACAACTACCTGATGACTAGGTAACTAATTTTAAAGAGGAGTTGTCTTGCCTTGTGAACGTCATCATCCGCCACCCCCTTAAGTGTCATCCTTCGATTTTGGAGTGCCAACCGCTCGAACTGAAGAATGAACTGGTACAAGAATTAAATCAAGCTATGTTAGACGGAGCAATTGTAACCATACATACAAAACTATAAAAACGTACCACAATAATGTCTGGATTTGGATGAAAACCAACTACTCACTATCTTTCCATTTTATGTAAACGCCAAAGCCTGAGATTCCTATAACGAAGGTTCTCATTAGTATTTGATTAACTTACCTCGTAATAAACTTCTCTTTCGATTTCTTCTCGCCTTTATCTGTACTGGTGCTCGGGCCAGCTACCGCGACCGTATTCAAAGGCGCTGCTACTTTTTCACCCTTTCGAATGAAATAAAGATATGGATCGATACTTAACTTAATCTACTCATTATATAGTTTATATAGTTTATAATTATAAGGTGGTTTTTATGAAGCGGTTTAGGAGTAAAAGATTTTATCAAAGTTTTTAATTTACAGGCTCTATCCAAAATATTTACCTTCGCTTGTTGACTAGAAGAGGGTCCAGCGTCAGCGTTTAATTGTGATTGACTGTTCACGTGGCCCATCTTAGAGAGCGGAGGGTTCTTGAAGGAGTAAGAGAACGCCAGACCTCGTTTAAGGGATGCCCTGTGCAATTAAGTTGAATGTAAAATTGGATTCATTTCTTTGAATTAACCTATCAGCTACGCTACGTATGATAATCACATCCTTAACGTAAGTTATAATGATACAGTATTTACAGAAGAATTTGTTGCTAATTAAGGATTTTAGGTATGGTAATATATACATATTACCAAAAAAAATCATAAAATCGTTCGAAATCATAGATATATCGAGTAAGTAAGTTGTTAAGTCTGTATGAATATTTTTTATAAGATTAGGTACCTACATTATATTTAATATAAAAAAAAAAATTTGTTTAGTTTTGTTACCTATAGGTATTTGTCTATATTATTAATTTTATGATCTACGTGAACAAATATTTTAGTTACTTAGAATTTTATTTTCATACCTACTTATGAGCTAAAAGTAACTTAGCTGGTTGATATTTTTCGTTCCTAAGTATTTGTATAGGATGCTGGCTAATGAAATAAACTCCGAGCTCCAATCATAGCCGAAAGTCTTCGATTTGAATAAATATCACGCGGAGCTGGACGACGTTTCATTGAATTAGAAACTGATAAACTATTACACTTTGTATTTATTATATTTGCTTCAATAGGACCGCCCGCATAGATAAAGGATCAACACGTAAGACATTACATTCTGCGTACATTCGTTAACGGATGTCTTTATTGTGACTTAGAAGTGATCCCCCCTACGTAGTTACCTGGTGGGACTAGGTGGCGGATAGCTGGTGCCACGGTGGCCGGGGGTGAGGTAATGATGCTGCTGGGCCGCTGACAGACGATTACGTTGCAGCAGCTCGTGGTGGGACTGGTACAGCCTGTCGGACGCCGACTGCGGGCTCGCGCTGTTCGGATCATTCCAATTAACGTAAATATTTTGTCGACTATGGTATGGCGCACTCACCATCTTAACTTCTTACTCTCGTTTAATTAATGCTTTAGGGAAGAGCGCTTAATCCACATCATTACCTTCAACTTGACACTAAGACAAAGGATTAACGGATCGCAGTTTAGGGAAAGTCGACAACAAACAAAAATGAAATCTTCAAACTAACATAGAAATTTTGAAACAAATAACTAAGTAATGGTTAATTTGAATTAAGTAGTTTGATTACTTTTTTATGAAATGTTTTTATCCGAAGTTTTAATAGAACTAACTAATTATACTTTTAATTGAATATTATAAAAATATTACATTACAATACTTAAATAAAAAAAAAACACTAAGCACCTAAAACACCAAGTTACCTCATTTTTGAAAGAACCCAACGTCAAATTAAATCTTGGAATTGGTAGGTTTAGCGCCTTCCGGAATCCACGGCGCAGATTATACGCTTCCTGTTTATACTACTGCACTTCAACACAACTAGATATTTTAAAGTAATCATTCCATTACATTAAAATTCATGCTGCTTTACCTCTGATTTTGGCGAGGAAGCGTTACGTCGGCGGTAAGATTAGGCAGGCTGAGCATGAGTGCCAGCACACCACTCCGCGGTTGAGTACGGAGCGAGACGCAGCTCTGGCTGAATATGGCCCAAGTGTTGCGAAGTACAGGCCTATACAATAATTGGCTATTCAGTTACTTCGCGAGCGAGACATCGGTGAGAAGCCGGGAGGCTGTGCGTGCACGGTCGAGTGAATGGGCGTTGTTCCGGGACAAAACACGTAGCAGCGGCTCATGAGAAGGTGGATGAATGGCGGCGGTGCCCCTGGAGGATAGCTGGGACTGTGTGGGTGCTTACCTGCAGTGAGGGCGGGGTGGTGCGAGTGGGGAGAGGTCCACGCTCAGGTCAGGTAGACTATGAACCTGCGCCAGCGCACCGCCGTGAGGTTGCACGCGCAGAGTATTGCTAGAACTCGGACTGTGCGACGATGGTCTCTGCGGCTGCCCCAAATTACACATCCGTTTGTTACAAAAGTGATTGTATGCTTGTAGTATTTAGCCTGGGTGACACATTTCCCTACTCGGTAACATTACAACCAAAGTAACAATAAGATGTTTTTTTTGTTTTTAGTTACGAGGAAGAAAAATCATGACAAATATTTAAAATAGGTATGAGGAAGCATCGTAAGTATAAGAAGGATGTAGGTAGCATGGTTTGAATAAACTTACCGATCGTTGTTGTGTTGGTGCACTCTCGGATTCACTTTCACTTACAACATTTACGGTAATGGATGTTGCTGCTGTAGAGCAAATAGAAATACTTATATTGATATATGAATTGCAATAATTCTGAGACAAGTATAGGTAAGTTACATCGTAACGACTTGGACTGTATATAGTACCTATTTGGTACTGTTAAAGGTAACATATCTTTTTTGCATGTTAAGGTACACAAATATTAAAGTGAAGACTTACTATCTTCTGGATTCAAGGGCGGTATAACGTGTTCCACCGAGCTTCCAGCAAGGTAGAGGTTTTTGTGACTGGGTCCTGCCTGTGGCTCGTCGTGTGATGCGGCGCTAAGGAAGATACTCGTATAATAATTTACTATAATATTAGGATATCTGTCAGGATATACGATAGTTGCCAATAAAATCACCTGGTAGATTGTTGGAAGCTGGAGAGCCGCGACTGTCGCGAGCTGCCGCCTGTGGAGTTCCGGTGCATGGGGTGTCGGAGAGTCGGCACCCCTGGGGCTCGGCCACCGCTGGTCGCGCCAGATGCATCGCCCGCAGCTTAGCAATCATAAAACCAGTTTCTTTTGTTCATACAGTCAAATAAATACTTATTACACTTGGTATAAAAGACGGCGGAGAATAGAGCAGAGTGGCGAGGACTTCACCGACAAGAGCGACGCTCTTTAATATAATGATGATGATACAAGTTGGTTGACATTGAAAATATATTAAATGAAAATATATTTATTTACCGTCAAATGAATCAGTTGTCATAGAAGCCTGGGAGAAGTCATATTCAGTAGAAGTTCCCATCATACGGTGGATCATGGCAGCTACCCGCTCGCGTGCGTCGCGCTCGATGCTGACGTCTTCGGAGTAAGGTCTTCCAGCCTACGCCAAACATTATAATTATGATTAGTTACTTACCTTTTCAAAACTCAAAAACAATCAAGACGTACCTTACCTATGTACGTTTGCTTCCTAGATATCTTCAACTTATTTACAAATAGCATTTTATACTTATTTACCTCTTTTTTGCTGCTTGAGTTTAAGTTATAATCGTTCTATCTATAATAATCGTTATTTTTAATTCCATTTAGTAAGTAGATATATATACCTAAAGTTGATAAGGAGATATGCTAAAAGTAATGACTTACCGCCCTACCACTACAGCCCGCCCCATAGTCGGACGAAGAGTCCATATCCAGATCCGACGTCTCCCGAGATGGATTTTTATAAAACCACACTCCAAGTTCATATGTGTATTTAGCCTCGCGCACTTTATATTCCCAAAGCTATAACAGATAAGTATGTTAGTCCTGTTTGCTTTTTTCTTATCAAGTCGTATCTTAAGTCGTTGTAGCAATAAAATACTTTTCAATTAAAATAAGTAAGTACCTTCAAAGAATTCTGAGCGTTCGGATCCTTTGAACTATTGCTCTCAGTTAATGTAAAAGCACTAACTGAGGAGTGAACCTCGTCCAGTTGCACAAAAGTCAATGTACCAATCTCTTTAGGATTCCTTGGATGCGGTTTGGTAAAGTGCACCAGTCTCTCCAACATATACTTTGGCCTACGATAAACGTAAATTACATAAAGGTTCGAGTTAAGACCATGATAACTTAAAAAAAAACAATCGCACAGCGCAAAATATCACAAAAATTTCATTAAAACATTCGCTTATTTAATTTTACCTAATTAGTTTGTACGGATACGGGTTTCCCTTAGATTGTTTCTTGCAAATAAGTAGCATGTCTGTAAGAAGATAAGCTCGAACCTCCATCTGCAAGAACAGTAACTTTAGAAATTATACGCAATTAACGTTAAATTTTACAGGAAACTCATGTTTTATTCGCTAAGCAATAGATTTCGCATAGTATCGTTTTTATATATCTATTTGAAAATTTATGTATTTTTAAGTATCCAAACATATGTATTTAAATCAAAGTAGGGTAAGTCTTAAAAATGTAGATGTTACCGGAAATGTATGAAATCAAGGAATTGTATACAAATCCTAGGAAATGTGTACAATTCCGAGGAAATGTATAAAATATTGTTTGAAAATCTATTTATTGCATAGATATCCTAGGAAATGTATACATTTCCTCGGAATTGTATATAATTCTAATATCGTATTAGAAAATGTAGAAAATTAATTATTTCTGCTATAAAATAAAACACATGGTTAAAATGAGAATATAAACATAACTTAACCTAACCTAACCTTTTTTTAACACGGGGAAATGTGTTACGCACTTACGCATACTGCCACCCCTGTGGGGCATGACGTTTATGTGGGACTCCCTTTCCCAGACGAGAGGTATACCCACAAAAACTCCGCGGCGGTCTTTCCAGACAGACTGGGGGAACCCTGGGATTGAAACCTAACCATTAATATCTATCTCAAATGTTTTACATTTCCGATTGCTATTTAGGAAATGTATAAAGTATAATTTAATTCACACATTTCCGTGCCATTTTAGGAATTACATACATTTCATAGGAATTGTATACAATGACGGATTACATACATTTTCGGTAACTTAGACACTGTAAACAATAATGATATAAGTAGCTATATAGCTATACATAACAATACATAAATTTTCAAGTATTAATTATGAATACAAATTTCGGATGCATCTGACCCCCGTTACGCCAGCAAATAAATAGGTACAAACACTTTATGAGTGGAGTCCACAGTAAACTTGCCTCTTTGCCTTGGTGGTCTTTAAAGCGAACATCACCCTGATGAATGAGGGTTCTACTGTGAGCGGTCACACAATTTACCATTGGTGCCTTGAGATTTAGTTGGGCGAACATTTTGAAGTATTTGTCTAATTCTTCATCTTTGTAGTCCTAAAACAGAATCAGTACTCAAACTGTTTAAACAAAATCAAATTAAATTCCATAAAAGAAGGATTCATGCAGCAAATAATTCTTCAAATATAAGTAACAGGAAACGTTTCAAAGATAAAGTATAGTGGTAGCGTATTTCCATCCAAAAGCAGGTGTTGTTTTCGGAGTTGGGTTTATTTTTTGCAGCCATTCTTTACTCTCACATATTGCCTCCTCCCACCCCTAGTATCGGCTTTCCCCACCTGCCTGGACTATCCATTAATATTTACTTGAAATTTAGGAGTTCATATCTTTTATGCATATTTTATAACGTTAAAAAACTTATCAAGTAAATACCGAATAATGTTTTTAAAATAATTATTTAAAAGGATAGTAATAGTAAAAATCATTCATATAGTATAATAAATAATATCTACCAGGATGTTGATAGAAATTAAAATTTGTGACTTTCACGAGACGCATATTCGTATGCACAATATCGTTGGCATCGAGTTAAAAGATGTTTATACTTAATGTAACCAAATTAGTAATTAATTCAACTCCGGGCAAAACGCTTTCAGGTACTTTTCATTACAAGTTTACATATAAGTACACAAGATACATAAGTACTTACGAATTTAATACTTTTGAGCAGTAGGGAGATAGATTTCTATACCTTTATATAATATACCTACGTTAGTTTTCAAGCTAAATAAATGCGAATCTCTTGGAAACTACTTTAAAGCTGACGTGGAAGCCCTAATTTAATAACAAAAGTTGGAAAAGATCAGGGTAATAGCAGAGTAATGAATTCTTACGATTTCAAAAGTTTCAATTGAGTTGGCAAGTGCATCCAATTTCTCCAATTCCTCGCGTTGGCGAATCGACCTATTTAGATCCAGTACGTGG
The DNA here is from genome assembly GCA_947563765.1 of Anarsia innoxiella. Taxonomy (NCBI): domain Eukaryota; kingdom Metazoa; phylum Arthropoda; class Insecta; order Lepidoptera; family Gelechiidae; genus Anarsia; species Anarsia innoxiella. Next base: position 9,658,348 of record OX387390.1, read on the forward strand.
TTCTTTGCGAAGTTTTCCTAAAACAAAAAATAAGCTAGCGAATACTTTATATTTAGCTGGCTACATTTAGGTACTTAGTTGTTGTTGATAAGCTTACCATAGCAATAAGCGAGGTACGCTCCGGCTCAGTTTCCGTGTGCGTGATGATTCGCCGCAAAATCAAAGCGTATTTAGTTAGCCGTTGCATAGGCTTTACCATAATATCCGAGAGCTGTAACCTAAAGGGAAACAACACCAAAACACAAATATTACAGAAAATAAGTACCTAATGTAAAGTTTAAAAACGATTTATGCAATTTATTATTAAAAACAAACCTTTTGCATTCTTTTTGACTATGGCACCACGTCAGATACATCATGAAATCCGAATTGTTTGAAAGCGAGCGAAGATAATCGAGAGCTTTGGTTTGCTCACTTACAAATTTTTCATACGGCGCAAATATGTCTCGAAATCGACTAAATCCGGCGGCCATATATTCTGTATTGAACCTGAGGAGAGAAGGAATATGTATCTTTGATTCCTTTTTAGCTAGGGTAATCTTTGTAAATGACCGAGAAAATGCTGTCTGAATATGAAGCACACAACCCTTTTGCGGGCGAACGGTTCCCTTGAGATAGACGATATGTAAAATCCGGTATTCCACCCAAAGACTCACGGACCTACTCTATTTCGTGAGATTTCTAGAGAAAATTGTGGTTGTACTGACTTTATCCAATACGAATATCTATTTTTCTTTAGGCTAAGTACTTAGGTAGCAAAATTCAATATAAAAATATGTACTTACGTCGTGCCATTTTCAAAGGCATCAACAAGCATAGGGTAGATTGTGATTTCCCAAAAATACAGACTCGCATTGAGTACGTCGGGGATGTTTGAAAACAATTTCTCTGTTTCGACGTCAAGAAGTTTACCGGCATCTTGTAAAGCATGAGCTGCCGCTATGAAAACCTGAAATTCAAGTATGTAATATCATAACTAATAACTGCAAAAGAATTTCCAGTTGACTTTTTAAAATGAAATTCTTTCTTAAACTTACAGAAACGGATTCTAAGTACAAAATACATGACTTGTTTTGTTTCTGCTGTTCTACTGCTCCTAGATCACATTGAGTTCCTTTTCTGGGTTATATTGTACCATATTCACAGACAATTTAAAAAAAAGGAATCTCAAAAATTTTATATTCCGCGAAAAACGTCCCCCACGGACAATGCAGCAAGAACTAGTAATAAATATTTTCTGACTCAAAGGAGAAAGTCAAATAAATGACTTATATTGGCTCTTTAAGAGGGCTGTTTGCGGCATGTCAATTTCCCATTCATTAGGTGTTTGATGTATCGCTATAAGGCTTTGGTTTGTACAAAGTGCGTAAATATACATATTATTATCTACTCAGTAATAAATATTTATGAAGCAAAGTTTAAAGAACTAATTTAAACAACTAATTAAAGGTTTGGGTAAATAAGGCAAATATATATTAAATAGTCAAGCTCGGATCCCTTCACATAAGAAAAAATATAATTATTGTCAAATTATTTAGAATAGAAACCAGAAACAAAGGTACTAAATAACTTAATTAAGCAAAACCAAATCTTGCAATTTGAGTTTAAAAAACAACGTTAATTTACTTGTATAGAAGTATAGATTTCAAAACCCATTGGATGTAAGTAACTTTGTAAACGAATGATTTCTTGAAACGCACATTGTTTAAACAGACGAATACTTATTTGAATTACGATTCTATGTTTATTTTGTAAAAAAGTGTATAGGTATTGTTAAATAAAAACTATTATATGCATAGTTTGCCGTAAAATACGTTGGTGTTGGTTGGTATATATCTGATTTATTGATTTATAAATTGATTTATAAATTACAACTAGTAAGTAAATCAAAGAAATTGATAAAAATACATTAAAGTAGGTATAAGATAAGGCAATCTACGGAATAAAGGGTCCTGACACGAAATAAACAATATGAATACAATACAATAAGTACTTACTTCTTCTTTGTCTGTTTCTTCCTCACAAAAAATCAATGTATTTTTATTTTGGTGGCAGTGCTATTATTACGCAATAAGAACAAGATTACGCGTGGTAGAATTATTCGGATAAAAGCAACGTAAAGGTTAATCCCTCGAAATAACGAGGGCACTAGGTGGATATAACTCGATGACTTTTAGAAGATCGATCACGATTCGCTACTTGCCTTAAGCTGCTCTGCCCTTCGCAGGGCTTCCGAAGGGCAAAAGGGGACGAAGTGCGCACCTGTGTTTGTATTTCAATATAATGTATATCACTTTGCTTTTCTATGATATCCTTCATTATCTATTCATTTTTAAAGAGTTTAATATTGAGAGAATTAAAAAGCATATTGTCTGGTCAATGCCGCCGAACTTGTGTTGGTTTTGTGCGGTATGGCGAGAATCGATGATGATCAAAAATTTTAATATAGTTTAATTTAAGCTCACAGTTGCTGGTGGCTGGATAACGATGGGATGACGTAATTCTTGTATGATTACTAGGTACCTTGTCTTTTTATCTACCCAAGTACCACTCCTTGCCAAAAAAAATTCATATAAGTACATGCTATGAATCGAAATTTTAAGACGGTGTGCATTGTCGGAACGTTCCACTATATACACGACACGACGATTTCGTATCGTATCGTAAAAAGAAAACAGGGTGCAGTGCGTTTTCAGTCCAGGACCAATCGGAGTTTCCACGCCTGAAGCCAATTATGTGCGTAGACCAGTAAACATATTTAATTCAACGATTTCCTATAACTCGTAAGAAACAAAGCCCCACATTTTGGAGTAATACCTAATTAGGTAGTTATGGATATATAGGGAACTAGTTAGCAAGTTTAAAATATATGAATAGTGTTTGTTTTGTCTAATTTTGGGGTCATAATAATAATAATAAAAAGCGTAAGTTTTGAATGTCTTACCTCTACAATAGAGATAAGATGTCGAATGTGCACAGCCTCCGTGTTCACCAGCTCACGTATAACCGTCAGTCTCGCCTCCTCGTTAGGACTATATTCTGTCATTAAAAAAAATTATTGGACCATTCTCCCAGAAATAAAATTCAAGCTCCGTCTACATAACGTTTCTAATAAAGGTAGGTACAACCTAGCTTTTGTGTACAAGAAAACGTTTCTTATTTAAAATACGGTTTTGAAAACAATTCAGAAGAGTTTACTGAGTTTATATTGAGGTAAAAATTATATTAGAGAATATTCCTAAACAAACTTAAAATTATAAAAAACATTGTTTAATAATACTTATTAATAGGTATTTATTATACTTACTAGTTTTATAAAACACCTTTTTCTCCCATAAAAGAATTTGTTCGAGGCGATCCCAGTGAGCCTGCGTTAAGTTGGGCGGGAAATCTTCCTTAAACTCCTCATTAGCTGTTAAACAGAAAACATAATTAACACTAGTAACAAGTGACATTCACCACCTGCTAGTTGTTATATGAAAAATTACTGATTATTATCTATATAACGTAGTGTTCATTTAATGTATTGTGAAGTACAATAACAACATATAGTACCAACAATGCTGTATCCACTTAACAGCAGCCGTTAAAGATTCTCTTAATTTTATGGTCCACCTATTAATATTAGTTGCATCGTAAAATTGTCGTAAGGATGACAACCGAGAGAGAGAGGCCTAGTGATAATAAATCCTCTCTCAGTCCGTTTAAATTTATTATAATTGTATTATAGCGCGAGATAAGAGATATTACAATTAAGAGCACTCAAGCGTTGCAAATGCTTTTATCAGATTCCGACAATAAGCTTTTTTTAATAGAGGAAATTTCTTTCCAAAAACTAGGCTTTGTTTACAACAGGTAGATACTGTAAAAAATCACAAGTACCCACACAGCTGAAAATGTGCGTAGAATAAAACAAGAATAATAATAACGAAATAACAACAGTATCGCAGTTTTTGAATGGAAAAGTATTTTATAAAGGACGATCTAGATTAATTCAAATCGGGTGATGCGGCGGCGGCGGCGGCAGCGGCGGCGGCGGCGGCGGCGGCGTGGTGAAGTCCCGCCGAGAGTAGAATATACCTCGTTATGGATCCACTTATGATTTCCAGCAGTATCGAATCAAATATCATCAATGATTTTATCTAGCTACTGCTGAATTTAGCCTTTTTTATCTTTTCATTATAATTTTAATAAACAACATTTTATTTTGCATCAGATATTCGTTTTTAAGATTGAGTGTTAGGGCTTTGGTTATGCTAAAGGTGCATGATTCCAACCATGGTTGTATGGTTCAAAGGGGTCGTTGCGTATCTAAGTAGATAGATAAGAAGGCGGTGCGGCGGCGGCGGTGCCATGACCGCCTCCAGTCGCGTGTTGAGATCGCGGGATCGGCGCGGCGCGGCGACCGCACCTGCCGGGGTGCCAGCTCCTAATCGAGGTGATCGATGGGAACACACTAATATAGCTTACTTCGCCCATTATATTCTGCAGTCTCCTTGTTTTCTAGATCCACTTCAATTTAAATGTAAGGAACAATTTATCTAGTTAAGCTCAAAAAATAACTTAAGTATACCTTTATGCAAATAAGTGTATTTTTAACTTTTAAGTACCATTTATATTTCAGAGGTAGAGGAGAACTTTATTAAATAAAAAAGATGAGTTGATAACCTGTTAGGTTAAAATGGTTTAGGTTAAAATGGCTGCATAAAAGCATGTTTTCGAGAGGGTAGAAAGAAGGGTCCCTTTAATTTGGCGATGAATTTACACGCGAACGGGAAACCTTCGCACAGCTTATAGGCGACCTTTGATACTTATTATTATGATGGACCTAATAGTTGACCGATTCTATTTTTAATTCCTTTGCCTCCTATTTCTGTAAGTACACTATTTCTTATACACGAGACATTTAAGAAATAGGTAGGTGTCAATACCTACTTGTTTGTGTTAGTTTTTTTTTTTTAATCTTGAATAAAATATCTAATGTTTTTAAATTAATCTTTGCACCGTACCTATTTTAACAACCATACCAACTTTCAAAGAAGTGGGTAGGTAAATTATGAATCATTAAACATTCATTCGTTTTTGGAAAATTGCCCTGGAGTTGTCTAAAGAGAGGGAGAAGAAAACAATAATTTCGTTCCGTGAAAAACGATTTTCCATTGTGTAGGTAAATATCGAAATGATAATGGCCTATATATACTGAGTACATTTACTGGGTCCTTTAAAAAGGTGTGAATGGACTACATATTTGATTTTCATTTGCTTCGTCGTGTTTTTACTGAAGATAACCAACTCATGCAGCTCCGCTTTCATACAAGAGCGGTCTGAGTTAAAAGCTGCACGTTTTTATCGTAAAGTTAGACGGATACATTAAATCCAAAGTTATCCGTAACACCAAGACTAGATTAGCCGAACACCTACTTACCTACAAAAATACACTGAAATTCAGTACTTCGGATAAAAACCACAAAAAATGTCACCAGCGAATTAACAGTCTTATTTTGTCACGAGACATAAAGATAGCATGTTAGTTGTGGCATCATTTTGTCGTCTTGGCACATTGATTTTACTTCAACACGTTCGCCGGCTAATACCGATATGAGACCAATAAGACGGTGAGGAGACAGAGCTAAGCAACGCTACACTTTACGATAACATTGTGTAACGTCGTGAGGTAAAGAAGTAAAGCTTTGCAGACTAGTTCCAACTCGGTGTATCACTACTAGTTTTTCACTGTAGATCGCGTGCATGTTTTCACTCCTTTTTTTCAGCTATTGCTCGATTAAGTAGGTATGCTTATCATAATCATTTCTGATATTAAAGATTTTTGTAACTAGGTCGTAAGGAAATTACTTAGTAATATTGGATTGTTAGGACAGGGTTTTCTTAAAAACTCATTCAAAGTATTAATTTGGCTTCATTATACTTCGTGTAAGTTCAGTGTGGATAAATCAAAATTCTAAAAAAACAGTAATATGTAGAGAAGCAGTGTTTTGCAATGATATGATGAGGTCAGGGTCGTGTGGCCCTGACTTGGAACCAGCTAGCATCCGTCTGCTTCACGCTAAGATATATGGATACTTTTGCAGACTAATGGACCAATCGGCATCGTCTTGGAGTCGAAGTGTTTCTAATTCCAACTAATGGTAGTTGGAAAGTTCAACCTACTCCAATGCTTTTATTTATTAACATCAAAAATTGTCATAACTCTTATTGTAAATAAAGAAGAGTGTTTTAAATTCTAAGTAGGAGATGATACGAATATTGGTGACATAGTGTATCTACGTAGTGTCTATAAAGTCTGGGTGTTATGCAGGCGGCGGCGGCTATTCGCGCCGCTCTCGGTCGCTTCGAGAGTCTCTAGATACTGCGATTAACTAATGGGATTTTTATGTCAAGTACTTACTGTTAAAGTCGTGAAATTCTTCTAGGTTCGTTTGGGGATACTCCGCCCAATAAAGAAATGTAAAGGCGTCCTCCTCTACGTTGGCAATGGCGAATCCTTTGAGAGGCGGCACTCCGTTCCTCGTGAACTCCGCCAGGAAATTTGATAACTCGTAGTTGGCCTAAAACAAATTCATTTTCATGGAATTACATTGAAATAATACTTTGTACTCAACAATATTGGAACAATTATATGTAGGTATTTATACCTACTATTCAGTTATAAGTAATTAGGACATTTAAAAATTTCAATAGGTACCTACCTATAATGATAGGTAACGTAACGAAGTAGACATACAGGCGAACAAACTACTTAAATTATAAGCAGTGAATATGAAAAGCTATGCAATGCTGAAGCCGTTACAAAGTCGTAGTTAACACATAGAGCTATACGTGCCTACTTTATGTATTAGATACCACACACTATATAAGTATAATATAAATATAAATTATATAAATATAAATCAATATAAATATAAGTAATATAACGGTGATATATGTATACTCAATATTATACTCATACTTAAACCGAATAAACACTCAATAAGCTCAGTGTGTATGTAATTATTTTAACCGACTTCAAATTAAAAAGAAAATCACCAAAAAAGGAAAAAAGTTTCTCAATTCGGCAGATTATTTGAACACCAACCCTCTTAGCTACAAGAGCAAAAATATAACAGTCTGTCACAGGGGTCACTAGCTAACCTTTCGTACCAAGTATTAACTGAGTTTTGTAACTAGAAGCGAGACCGAAATAATTGTGTATTAAAATCTCTTACTTATTTAGTTACGGGCCCTGTTTGGTTTCTTTCGGGATGGTGGAGAAGGGTAGATAGGTCTGCGAAGGAAGTTATTTAATATGGCGTGTTTGAGCCCACACCGCCAAACGCTTGCCGGGCCGTATCGGGGTCGCGGCCGAGCGGGCGGCGGCGGTGGAGTCACTAATACGCTACGAACAGACAGCACGCGGGAGGGATGGCCTGGCTGGTCCAGGTCAAGCGTTATCGTATCCTTGTACCCACTTATTGGTACGTTTATACGCTTGCCATTGCTACCGCAAGCGCGTAAACGGCTTCCAAACGCCAAGCAATGATTGTGTGCTCTTCGGGCTTGTGAACGCTTGCCAAGCAATCACAAGCGTTTAAACGTACCAAGACAGGTTCGGCCTGTGTGTTCAAGACTGCTAGATCCGGTATGCTGATTTTATTGTTTTGTTCTAATTAGGATGACAATCGGGTTTAATTTATTGCTGGATGTAATTTTCGAACACTTTATTAAAATTAATAGGCACTATTCTTGCTCCTATACTAATGATTAGTATCATTCGTATATTCATTATGCCAGCGTTCCATTAATTAGGTACCTACGCACCTACTAAAATAATTTGCTAAACCGAATATAATTTGTTGTTCAGTAAGAGGTTGAACTAGATTTCAAAGTATTATTAAATGAAGGTAATCGGTTAATAATGTGACTTTAATAGAAAGCTTGCACATTTGCTTCAATTATCATGAATAATTTACAGTAAATTACCTGCAGCGGACAACTCGTCGCCAATACTGAACTATTTAATGCACTCAAACAACCCCCTTAAATGGGTAGGTAATATTAGCAAACGACACAATAATGCTTGACTAGAATTATAAAGCATTTCTAGGAGCTCTAAGTACTTATATTATTTTATTTTTATTACATTATTCAAATTTATATAAGTATCTATAGTCCATTTTCAGGATATATTGACCTATGTTGCGAATTTGCAGGTACCACAGATCGGTGTTGTGAATAAGTACTCGTACCACTATTCGAAGCAAAGCCTTTATTTTGTATCTCCCTTGCGATCTAGAAATACTGGACCACATCCTCCACAATTTGTAAAGCTCTTTGACATTGCTTTGGTGATAATGTTGATGAGCTTAAATACTATTTAGGTACCGGTAATTGCGGGTTACTTTAGCTACTTTTTGAGTGTTTTTTTATAAATCTTCCTGTCATACTGACTGTAGTAGACTTCTGAATGTTTGGGTGATTTTGTTTGATAGATAGTGATAGTAACTAATACATTATCATGTTTTTTCCTATAAAATATTATTAATTCATTTTGATTTTTTTCTTCAAACTTTGAGCCAATGTTGTTTTTTGAAGAGGGTTACTTTGTCTCGCAGATGGTTTTGGTCCAAACACCATACTTATGCAAGTAATGAGTGAAAGTAAACCATCTCAAATTAAAGTGAATAAACAAACAAATGATATGAGATATAAAAAACTTTAATTTTGAAAAAAAAAATCATAACAAAACTTATATTTTTAAAGCCTCTCAGCAAAATCCTTAGAATTTCTCTGTTATTATAACTGAACAACGAGTATCTTGTTTAAAAGCATTATTAAATGCCAAAACCGGGTTCCCCTTATCTTGCATAATATTGATTGTTCGAAATACACTTTGCATAACAAATATCGCAGATTTTTAAATAATCGAATTATAATTTTGCATAAATGTATACTTTCCATAACAGTCAGCAATCATAATAACACTTTGGCAGAATATGATATTGCATATATTTAGTACGCCGAACTTCATTTGGCAGAATTTAATGTGGCATAATAATCTTCTAAAATTCGTAGAGGCGGCAACGAGCGAGGGGCGGAGGGGGTCCGGGGGCGGAGCCCCCGAGGGGGGGCTCGGGGCGCGAAGCCCCCCGCAGAGAATTTGCATCCCTGCTTGCTTGCATGCTGCTTGCTTGTTTGCATGCTGCTTGCTTGCTTGCTTGCTTGCTTGCATGCTGCTTGCTTGCATGCATGCTGCTTGCTTGCATGCTGCTTGCTTGCTTGCATGCTGCTTGCTTGCTTGCTTGCTTGCTTGCTTGCTTGCTTGCTTGCATGCTGCTTGCTTGCTTGCTTGCTTGCTTGCATGCTGCTTGCTTGCTTGCTTGCTTGCATGCTGCTTGTTTGTTTGCAAGCTCGCTTACATTTTCATGATTTTGACACTAAGAAAGTAATCCAGTACTCAAGATTTCAAGTCAAGAAAATCAAGATAGTAATAAACTGGAATCAATATACGTAGACAAGTAGGTACTAAAATGTATAATCATGAAAAACTGGGAATGCAAATCAATAACTTATAACAATAGCATAAATCAAAAAGAGTTTTCGCCGAAATAAATATTATGCCATTCAAAATTAGTCCAAAAAAAGTTCTGTGAAAATATTATTCTGACATAGAAAATTATGCGAAACGTATGTAATTGTATTGATAACAAAATTATGCGAAAAGAAGTTCGGAGATATGATACGTCTGCGAAAAGTTGTTATGCAATATCAAAAGCGGACAATTACTTTTATGCAACATATTAGTAACTCGCCAAAACCATCAATATTAATCAGTACCATAATCTTATGGCTTCCTATTACAGTATTATTATTGAGAATCATCATTTTTTATTCAAACTGACTTTGACTAGTATATGTGTCCTGATTATCTAATTCTGAAATTTAAAAAGAAGCCTTTTTTCGAATTTAGGTAGGTACATTTATCTTGCCGAAAATATCATCTGATTTAAAGAATTGCTCATCTTTTAGAATTTTCCTTTTTTCATACAACTCACGAGGGCTTCCTCATCATTAAAGACAGCAGCTATCTAGCCAAGATATTTTTATGAGTTGCACGTCACCATAACATGGTCTTCCATGATATGATATTTGGCTTTTATCATAAAAAAGAGATATTACATGTTTGTGCAACTTTAGGTCACTGGCCAAAGTTACCCGAATTCAAGAGACAAAGAAACCCCACACTTTATTTAGGTACAGTATTTTTTTACCTTAACATGTAATAAGAAAATCAGTTCTCTCAACACAGCATACCAAACATATTTCTGACCCGAACAAAACATAATAATAAAGAAAACGTACTCTATAACCACCATTTCACAACAAAGTTTGCAGACCAAAATTTCGCATGAGTTGACAGCAAGTTCGTTTGAGATGCAGATGAAAGTTTAAATCAACGACAATCTTTTGCAACCAATTAGAAACACGCCCTAGTAGCATCATCTAGCAGATCTGGTCAGAATTAGATCGTTATCAGTCAAGGCTAAGGAGATATGGGTAGTTGAAACTTTTTTTTGTTTAGAGTCAAAGTTACCCGCTAGAGCTAAAGTAACCCGCAATTACGTATTATACATTATTGGTGTATGTATAATACGTAATATATAAGATCAGTTTGGTACATACACAATCCGAGCATAAAATCTAGTACGCCACAAATAGATAATCCAGTGCAAATCCTTTTACAATAAGTAGCTGTCCTATATTGATTAATTAGAGAGAGATCGATAGGTACCGATAGTCCGGTAGTGGTCCTTGATGGATATCCTGTCAAGATTGAGGCCTGTTTATGTCCACTATCACAAGCATTTACTATCAAAGTCAATTTAACAGTGTTTCAAACGTCTTCTACGCGTAAATGCTGCTTGTCTAATGTTTAGGTGACTTATAAGATACTAATTAATGCATTGCGATATGCTTCGTGAGCAACAAAAGATTATTCAAATGTCTACCTTAAAACAAATTTTGGCATAACTTATGTAGCCTTACTTGCTTATTTGACCTTTTTTGTCAAGTGCCCGTTTTTCGTGACGTTAGGGCCAAGCCAAACACTCAAGCAGTTGTTGTATGTAATAGCTTGCTAGTATAATCGTAGTACCATATTATTTTTATAAGTAAGTAATTGGTTTTAGTTTTTTATGGTAAGCTTAACATAAAACTTGCATTATTGAAAATGACTTCAGATACGATAAGTAAGTACTTAACCGTACCTATTTAGTTATATGAAGGTTTTTAAATTACGTAATTACTAGCTAATCATATTTTAGAAACTAAAAATCTCTTGATTTCACCAAGTCAGTTTGGAAGTACCTAAATTGGTAAAATTAATTTATTAAGACCACTACTTACGAACAATTTACTTCGCAAAACGTGAGCTTTGCGAAGTTAATTTGTCGCACGGTAGTCATCTGGGTTTTGCCTTATTTGGTTAGTTAGCTAGATTTGTTTTCACGGGGCACGGGGCTACGGCGGATATCGCTTCGGCTGTGGGTTGGGGGGCGGGAGAGGGGATTGTAAAAGCGGGGGCAAACACTACCGCGCTGGTTTGCGAGTTTAACCCGCTAACAACTACCTACCTATCCGAATCAATTTGACACATATTTTATTTTTAACTCGCATTAAGTTTTTTTTAGAGGAAGACCTATTTATTTTGCACAATACCTATGTTGATGAAATATTTATTGATTGAGTACGCGTAGGTACTTGTACATTGTATTGTAGGTACATTGTAGCGCAATACACGATTGAGTACCCGCTCGCTGGTAATACCTACCTATATCTTTGAACTATAAATTTATTAATCTGTGCTATAGATATGTTTGTAATGTAGCGTAATCATGTTTTGTGGATTATTTCTATTTTATTTTTTAAAGCATTACATAAAAGTTTGTTTTAAAACAATAACATTTTATTTTCCACTTTTAAGAAGGTACTTAGGTAGTTGGTTCTGTCAAGACAAATCTATCGAGAATCATCTTCAGACCAGCTCGATGGTATCACCACATGGATGATATTTTTACCGACTTTACAGAAACATGAACTTTCAGTTTTATTTATCTTTCTTTAGATATCTAATCAAATAAATTCGTCACGATATTTATTAGAGAGTTAAACCAAGTGTACTACCTCTACAGCAATAGGCATGATGACTAAAAAAGTTTTTTAAGTCTGTCACATAGATTATTTTAAAATAATCGACACGTATTTTTTCTTTTTTCTCTTAAACCAAAAATGACAAAGTTACACTTGGTTAAAGTTGCTCGTGACGTCACGTTTGAGTACGATTTTTACTCAATGGTGACGTCAAAACCCCCCACTCCGTAACTTTGATGCTCTGTATCTTTGTATTTATTTATATATTTGATCAGGTAAAAAATGTGTTTCAAATAGTTTTTAATAGCCTAAATCACGGACTAATTATTTTTTGAATTTTTGAATGTAGTCATCATCCCTATTGTTTTATACGCGTAGGTACGTAAATTTTTGCATAGATCCACAGCTCAGCAGCGGGGTCTTTTGTTTACGATACGCGGAAATGTAAACAATGCGAGTATGTCACGGTCACTCATCGCCGTCACTGGACAAATTCATGCCAAAATAAAACACAGAATATTGTTTCTCTGTAATTTATATCTAATGTCTAAAGTTTTTGTGATTTCCACTACCCATCCATGAACTAAAAGCATTCGTGACAAATTATTTCATTAATATTTTAGTAGGAGAGCTGAATAAGGGATTTTTAGATAGTTTGTCGAGCGCGTCAAATTAAGATAAGAGATATCTTGGGCCTAGTTGAATACATCCACCAATTACCAATTATGACCCTTAGGTACATTTCCGGCGAGTGCCGCCGTCCACTTCTTGCGGAATGGCTTTTTTATCGGATCATATCGCCAAAAAAATAAATTGGACATTTTGGTTTTAAATTATTGCAGTTTTTAGCACATTTTTATCCACAATCTACATAATATTAAAGTGCATTAACGACACATTATCGGGCTATCCACGGTTTACCACTGATTTTGTCGGGCTCCACTACTGCGCGTGTCTAATTGTCACTTGGAGTTGGAGTTGCAATTAACGTTGAAAGTCACTAAATAAATAAGCGTTATTTCATGACATATGCGTACCTATGTTTTAGGTAGGTAAATAGGAAGGATCGTTCTCATACAAACTCAAAGCAAGCCACGTTTCTATACCTATTTCCTTCATATCGAACTAAATTAAGCAAAGTCAGCACAAACATGCATTAAAATTTGTGGATTAAAACAAATTATATGATGACGTAATACTGTTTGAAAATGTTTGCCTAGCATCGAGATTTTTAATTGTATTTGTATCTAGTCAATATGTAGTAGATGGCAGCATGCCAGCTCACTGGCTACGCCTGAGCTGGAAACATTCTCGCTTTTAAGCCCATTTGCCGACAAGACGTTGCATAGCTGGAACAATAATAACACCCCGGCCTTAATAGGAAAGCTCAAGCCCTAGGTCGGTAGGGATCCACCCAATACTAAGTAAACCACTACACGTAGGTAGCGTACAATAGTTTCGAACTCCTGAGGTTATCAAAATAAATGCGATTTAAGGGGATTTAGTACCAAAATATTATAAACCGTTGCAAAGTTGTTTAAATAAAGCCGATATTAAGGCATTATGTCAATTATCTACATAATACAACCCCTTTGTTATGTGGTTCAGCTACTGTAACTTGCAATCTATTTGTCAATTTGAATAGTAGCTTATGAATTATTTGTGCATGGTAATAATAGCAAATTACTACATGTTTCTATCTGAATATTAGTTGATTTGATATTCTTTAGTAGAGTTCTGCACAAACGATTAGGTAAACATGTCATTTACCTATTTTAATATTTATTCAGTAGTCTCTAAACTTAAGATTGTGTTTCACCTATTTACTTACAACATTGGGAGGGTTTTTCGAAAATTCAATCAATATTCTCACGTGAGTTTGGCACGAGCAAAGCGACTGACTGATTTATTTCCTAACACACGGTATCCTAAGACAGGTGGAAATGGTCCATTTTCAAGCAAATAAATTCTCTTACGTTGTTGTTTTCGTGCTCGTATTGAACCTGCACTTACAAACATAGAAAGTACAAACATTGATTAGGGCAAATGAATTTGTTCGACCTTAGCCAGTCTTGTAAGTAATGTTTATACTAACGTACCTACCTAAGAAAATATAAAATTATTAGGTGGGTTTTTTATTCAATAATGCGGTTTATTTTGTGTTAGTCATGTAGGTATGGTGAGAACATTTATAATCCCTTATTACTGTTATAGTAGACTGAATTACGAAATAAATCGATATTTGTAAGGTAAAAAGTAATCGTAACAGTACTTATTGAAGAGCTCATTAGTTAAAAAATAATATGCAAAATAAATAATAACTCTGGGTAGTAGAGGGTTTAGGTATTTATTTAGAAAATGAATCCACCCATCCACCCAAAAAGAAGTATAGTATATCTACTAAATGTGTCGTGTGCAAACAAAACAAATATACAGGTAGATATTCTAGCACGAAGGCAGAGAGTCGCAGGTGTGAGTCGCTAAGGTCCCGGTGGCTATAATATGCGGAAATCGCCATTATTTCCGGGTAGCAGGGACCGGCGAGTGGTACCGTGCCGTATCTACGTGTACGTGTGTCGCTACTTGGCTACAAGCGTGTTGCAAAGGTACTATCAATACCACACCAGCTCGCCAAAACAGTTGGACAGTCTAAGTCTTATTCATGTGGCCTAAGTCTCCCGTTCAACTATGCAACTTTACGTCATTTAGTGTAGGGCTACCAACCGACTAGCTCATGACAAATATCATGACTAACATTTGCCACATGATACTCGTATGTACCTATAACAAAATATATATACCTACCTACGTACGTAAATATTTTTTTGTTTTGGGCAACACAGTCAATAAATTAGAAATAATGAATTACTTACTTGTGTACTTATTGTATTCTATACAATTACTAGCTCGATAAGGGTGTAACGGTAACAAGCCAAAAGACGACGGGTTTTACCAGTGAAACGTACCCGAACATGAATCGAAATATGATTTTTTTTGTACACCGATTGATGAATCGAATATTTTTCTTTGATTTCAACCGAATCAAATTGTATTTTCAAATTCCAATTAATGTCATTTAAAGAAAGTTGTTCAGTCTTACAAATACTAATATAATATCCTGCATACTTAATCTAATAGCAAGCAGGTACTGGAAATTGTCATAAACCTATTGATACTTCATAATGATAAATTAAGTGTTCTTCTTTTAAGGCTTTTTCTTTCAAACACTAATATATACCTACTAGTCAGGATTAGGTACTAGTATTGTACATATATTATATTGTCATTACATAAAACTAACAAACGTTAAAGCTGGAACAAAACACGTTCGTTCCAAGTTCAATAACACGAATTGGCAGCCCAACTTTGTGCTCCAAGTAAGGTTTTCACATGCAACCACTACAGTTATATCTGCTAATATCTAAAGGATAGATATAAACATATGTACAACAATTGAACACATAACAAATGAGGCATTTTGTGATCGACACCACACATCTAGTCGTGCACCACTTACTGCATCTCCGCGGGATCCGACGGGGGAATGAGACCCAGTCATTTTAGGAAATAACCTTCTTTGTTCCTCAGTAAAATAATTTCACTAATTTTCACAACACCATAAATATCAAGTCAATATACACCACATGGCTTTATTCTCTTCATTTCAACCGTCATCTGCGACAATTTTGAATTCAATGTTTCAATTTACTTAAATCACTTATATGCGAATACGTTTCAAATAGAATGAATGAAGTTTATTAGGTTTATAAAATAGGTATTTATATTTTGATTCCTATCTCCACTACACGAAAGAAAAGGTAGGTGCGTGTCGTGTTCCTACAAATGGGCAATTTAAGATATTAGTTGTCTTCAAGATTATTAAGTATATGTAGGTAATGTGTCACTGTAACTGGAAGTTATTGATTTTAAAAATAGGTACATCTCACTTAATATCAAAAGGCCATACAGATTAATAAATTTAAAACATACGTTTCTACTCCAGAAAATAACGATTTGTTAGTTAAACTTTCGTAGGCTTGGTTACCTCTTAAGAGGTCGAGGGATGATTTCATTCATTCTCACTAATATTCTAAAAGGATCGGAATAAAGGTACGTGAGCCTATGTACCTATATACTACTTGTAGGTAGGTACTATAGATGTAGATGTAGGAAGGAAATAGGGAAAGTCACTTAGAAAGAATTTTCTTTGCAGTGAGAACTAGCAGAATAATAAAAACCTACAAGTAACCACTAACCCGTTTGAATTTTGGTCACTCAATAATTAAGTCAGAGGAATTTAATTTCATTCAATAATTTAAGCAATTTAGATCTAGCTTAGCTTTGACATTATTATCAATCTATCTAAAGGGCTATAACTTTGAAAAAGTAGTGGTGATAAATTAGTAATTTGGAGTTTAGGGGTAATAATATGATGGTAGTTGCAAAGACTCAGTGATAAACACGCGGGTCATATCGTATGGTAAGGTGCGCGGGCAACAAGGGTGGCGGCGATAGCCAGCTACGACCAGCGATTGTATGGGGCGAATAATAAATTCTTAGATATCGCGAACTAAGTGCTCGCCCAGTCATAAATGAGCAGGCGCGCCGCTGTTCACTTCACCTCGTATTCGGTCGGAAGTAATGAAAGCAGCGAACACCCCATGCGACTTTTATCACGCGTAAATAGATACTTCAAAGTATTATGTTTGAATTTAAATTCGTTTCCTTGTTTCGAAAATACCGTTCTGAAAATGTTTGAATAGGTAAAGTAATGACCGGTCGGAAGGAAAAGAAGTTACACGACAAAAGACATGGAGACCTTTAGGTGAGCGCGGGTGTGAGCCGGGATATGCCAGGTTTAATACTATTATACTGATTGAACAGAATAACAAGAGGGAAAAGATAAAAACACATGTTAGTCCACGTCTACTGAAAGAAACTTCTCGTTTATCTTTTGCTGCGTAATCTTAGTACATTCGCGGTAGGTAGGTAAGTACATACGGAATACGATAGTCTGGTTTAATAAAAAGTAGATGTAAGACTCAAGCTATAAAATCAAATGTGTGTAAAATCAACATGTAAGCCTACATGTATCTAAATATTGTAAAGCAAAGCAACAATAAAGTTGACCAGAAAGCTCTGAGTAAGTAGATATTATATTTACGTGCTGACAGTGACTGGCATATACACGTCCACGGTTATTAAATACCGAAAGCTTAATTGATATAACAATGGGTCGTCTAGTGACGCTTTTAGAAAGGATAAAACAAATAAGTGGATATGGTTTCCTTCCATTTCGTAGATAATGGGGGTCTCTATTATCCTGTCGAACACCTTCATCACTCTTGTCGGTACATTTAGTTATTTTTAAGCGCGAAATTAATGGGTGAGATCGGTTATTTTATTTACTTAGATAAATAGGTAGGTATCTACCACGTAGATTTTACTAACGACTTTTCGTTCTTTGAAAATACTCAACTGATTTCATTATGTAATCTAAAAAAACTTCTTCGCAACTATTTGTAAAAACCTACCATTAAAAGGTCGTTTACAAAAAGATTTACTTTCGGAAGGGATATGTCTTTGAATCTTGTTTTTCAATACCTCTAGATAGGTACCTAAGTACAGACATTAGACATGTTGAAATATAAACAAAAAGCTAGTTCAATTAGGTTGGATAATTTATTTTACGTCTTGTTAGAATCAAAAAATAACATGAGATAAAAATCTAAGTAGATAACTAAAAAGATTGGCGGTCGAGTTTTATTTCAACGATGTCTAGACACTATCTCCAACTCAGAAAATACACGTTGAAGTAGCTCACATTATGTTAGTAGCATGAATTTAGTACAGTAGTCTAACTAAACTGTGTACTTCGGCTATGCCAGTTCCTAATTAAAGTTTCAAAAGCGATAAAATTAGCTAATTGTTACAATATAGTAAGATAAATGCAGTGCTTAAAACGATAAAGATTAATAGCGTGCTATATCACAGGGTGCGTGATACCGGCCGATGAAATTGAGAAAGCACAGCGTTTACAGACGTGTTAAAGTTAACCGTGGAGTTAATGAAGCCCCTTGGCCTCAATCAATACACTAAAGCAAGATTTTATCGCTACGAAAAACCTCTACGAAAGTTCGTGTAACGGCTACGCCGCCGCCTTCCACACGGCAAATAATAAGCCCGACCCGACCACGAGTCAAATCAGCAAAACTTCCAACCAAACATTAATCAGAATTACCTACATAATTTTCTTCCAAAGTACTCTACTTGATATCGAACTCACCTCAGAAAAACCTCAAGTACTAGATAAAACGTATTATTTTGTTATGTTATATGGTATAAGTTTTAATACATAATATTAAAATAAGTCAAACATAGGAATAGGTAGGTACATCACAAACTTGCTCTGTCAGTTTAAAAAAGTAATTTCGTGGTTTTAACGAAGTTTATGAGATGCAAAGTACGCCTAGCGGAGGATATGATTATTAAAGACGTTAACGTTTTATTAAGTGTACACTCGATTCGTTATTTGAAGTTGCACGACGCGGGGTAGCGGGGGTGCGACGGTGGATCGGCAACCTCCCTCCTACACTGACACTGAAATATCCGGCTGTCGTCTTTTATACCCGGTGAATTTGGTGCGCGTACCACCTGCGCATTAAACCTTTCTCACCTCTATTATTCTTGTTCAGTCACTAGTTTCATTATTAGTTTGTTCCCAGAAGTATCAACGCACCAGACGATGTTTATAGGATAGTTACATATGAGTATAAGTTTCTACGAAGATATACAAGGCTCCAAATGTTTTTAAGATGGTTTGCAAGATAGCGTAGAAGTAGGTACCTATACTTTTGTAATTTTTAGTTTATTACTGAAGTTCGCGAATTCAGGAGCAGAAAAGGATGCTTGGGAAGGGCCGGCTATATATAGGTTTTCCAAAATCGTTCCCTGTTTAGGTAGATTCACCTTTGTCGGTACATTTTCAACTAACCGCTTAAATTATCTGTTTTAGTTTATGTTATGTTAGTGAGTATATAAGCATAAATAAGCATTTATTTGCTGAAATAACATAATCATACATGATATTAGGCTCGCAATACTAACTAATTTTCATCTCGATTTTTCCATCTAAGTACTACGCGGTTTTTCCCAAATACGGTGGACAAACGTTTATAGCAGTCAAGCATCACGTTTTAAAATATAAGTAAGTATAACGTTTACTAAAGGTTCGTCTCGTATTCATTACGCCTAATGACTGTGCTGTAACTTGATAATGAAATTACAAAGCGTCTCGGTATAGTGATTACTTCCGATATTCAAAATTTAGTCGCGTTTAAAACACCTTGATTAAATAAGGGTGAAAATCCAGACTAGACAGGCAAGATGATTTTGGTAGATTGGTGCGTGCGTCACGCAATCTGCTCGCTTGTAGATGCGTTGCTTATGAAAACATCCTGGCGCTACGTACGTATAGGCTCACTTTAATTCGTTTCACCTTTAAAGACTATTGACTGGCGCTTTATCGCTTCCTAAGCCAAGCTTTGTAATATGATCTATAAATAACTGAATGCTCCCATGAGGCTGGCATAGCCATTCACAGTGGTTGAAGCCTCGTCAAAAATTTGATAAAAAAAAAAAAAAAAAGACTATTGACAGCGTTTCCCTTATACCTTATATTTGTACTACTGCAAAATTCATAACGCATTACGTGCGTATGTCACATTAAATTAGATGAAGCTCGCAATGTAACCCCATGTACCTATAATGTGCAGTGTATCGTACCTAAAGTGCTAACTCTTAATCCCACGCCTCATAATGTTCAAAAGGTAAAAAACATTCACTACTAAACTCTTTATTGTCTACGGCCTACGGGATGTTTCTGTTTTATTTGTTTAAGTACACATCACAGACTTTAGTACTCGTAATAGGTACCTACTAATTCAAATACTGCAGAGCAAATATTGATTAACGCCTACTCAATTGAAACTTTAACTGTTGCTGACTTACTTATGTTCTTTGTTGTTGAAGAGCATTAAAATTTTAAAAAGTGGGTTCATCAGAGTAAGTCGACAAGTACCTATGGAGTCATATCGAAAGTCACATTCACTACTTAGTGTCACCAGTTAAAACTTAGTGACACTAAGTAAGTGAATATTGATTGATTGGACTGACCTCAGAGTTTTCTGGGATGAGCGGTCTTCTGCGGCTGGAGTCGTGGTACCGCACGGGATCCTCGCCGGATACAGCGCGCTGGTACGACAAGCGACGTCCCTTCGAGTCCACTCTCGGCCCGTGCAACTCGTTCTCCGGAATTGTAGTAAAATCTGAATACGAGTGATAAACTTGCGTCTCATTGATTTTCTCGTCTTGAATAATGCGTCTGAAATAGTTTGTTAACCCTTCGCTTGCCACCCACGTTACTCTGAAAAGGACAAAACAATGTTTGATGTTAAAATAAAGTATAAAATAAATATCTAAGATATACCTTTACATCTTTAGAATTAGTTACTAAGCTAGCTTTTAAGCTAAGTGTTTATGTCAGGTAAGGTGGGCAAATTGACGAGACAACAACGACGAAGTAAACAAAACAGACAACCCGACCACTGCTTTGCCTTTTTTGTGATATTTGTTAACGTCATTCTACCCCAGTGACCAAAAAAGGCTATTTATTCTGTTTTGTTTTAGTCCGTACATATGCCGTGTTACTCTTTGAAAATAATTTGTTTTTCAATTATTGAAATTATGGGTAGGTAAAACTGTGATTCCTAAACATTAAACTTATCCTATTGGAGTGTCGTAGGTCAAACAACACATAAACAATTTCCCATATCAGTAGCTTTATGCAAGCAATTTATTCTGTGGTCTGTTCCCAAGCGAACAGTAAATTAAATACAACGTAAATAAGTGCTAACAATACCGCCATGTGGTTTATTATTAGTTTTCTAGACTCTTCCTTAGCTTTCTGCTTGGATACATTAGGTATAATCTAGAAGAAAAGTCAAAGAAATGGAGAAACTGCTTTATGGGCGTTTTACCAATAACTTTGTGTCAATTTTATGTAAAATTGAAACATTCCTATTATTGTTTCCTAACCTTGAGACGAAATCGAGCTTGTGAATGAGTATGGATGAAAAAATATGTCAAGGACGTTTATTACCTTATTCATTAATACGTAAATTGATTATATGTTATCCTTTAGGATAGCTTACCTATTAGATCTGTTGGAAGATTTGCGTGTGCGCTTTGTGTGTGCTGCATCTAAACCAGAGCTCATTGATATTGCACGAGCGTTGAGAAGGGAGTCCTCAATGTACGACTCGTTCAAACCTAATAAACAAAAGTAGGTACCTACACAAAGCCATAGAAGGTAACTACAACTTGGCGCATATCTAAAATAAAAATGTTACCTCACGCTATTCAATCATGTATTATTTTATCTCAACTACACTCAGAGAATGAAGGACCATTGACACAGTTTTACGGTGACATTTACAAATGAGGGACCCTACGTGAAAAATCACAGAACCAAATGACAGTCACTGCTTCTCAATTTGTTCCTGTATTACGTAACAGGAATATTGACAATGATTATGAACTTTTATTGAAATACTTAATGGGTTAAACTTTTTTGAGTCAAACACAGAATTAGGTTCAAAATTGTCTTTCCTGTTCCTGATGATTAAGGACACTGAAGCATCTAATCCTCAAAATGTTTATTCAGGCCAAAACTACATCGGGCACAGATTATGCGGATATGCATTAAGTTGAGAAATTAGCTTCCAGTGTCCTTAACTTTCGGGAACAGGAGAGACATTTTTTGTTTTTTATGTATGTATGGCCTTTTTCCTTTATAATGTCAATGTAAATAAAGAAACCGATAGTATACATAGGGTAAATCCAGGATATATGCCAACCCAATTTTATTTCACTTATAATTCGTAAAATAAAAACAATACACACTTAGCATACATTTGTTTACAGTCTTTGTTACTTTATTTTACTATATCATGCTGCATTTTGTAGAATAATCCATAAATAAATGATTTATTTCGGTTTAAACGTAAAATTGAATTACGGGATAAATGCCACTTTGGCCGGTTATATGCCCTGTACCAAAATTTTTGGAGGGGATAGGTGCCCTTCAGAATAAAATAAACATTTTATACATGTTAAACATTTTTTACATTTTTGTTTCAAATATGCATAATTATGTCTTTAGCGTGTTTTTTAAGATGTCATTATATCAAAAGTATTTGTCAAAACTACTTAAAATTATATCCAGCCAATATTCATTTTTGAATCCAAGAATGGGTAGTTTTCCTAAAAACATAATTAACATATTCCTAAACACATACTTATTATATGTACAAGTTATTTAAAAATATAATATTTAATCACAAGTTCATAAGTTTGGTTAGATACTCAAAGGGGATGCCCAAAGGGCATCTAACCCGAAACTTATTAGGGCAAATATAACTTTTTGCATGGATAGACGCCAACTAAGAAAAAATAAGTTATATGAATGTATTTTATTTTCAAAGTACAATTACAATAATCTTTATACTTCAGTTCTCATTAAGAACCAAAAATAAAATTAACTTACCGGTAAATTAGAATGTTTCAGTAGTTCTAAAATCATCCCCAAAGTAAAATTACGATAATAATAGAGTGTCTCGCAATACTCGCAATAACGCTGCAATAAACAGCCGCGTGCTTTGCGGCATGCTGATTGGGGGGAGAGGTGCTATCATATTGTAAGGTAATTTTTTGGTCACATTTCTTACATTTTAAAATATTGAATTCGGGCGTCTATCCCGCTGAGGCAAATATCCCGGATTTACCCTATTATAGTGTCAGTTAAGTAGAGACGACTCAGTGCTTCCATTACCTATGTTTGAGAAAACGAAAATTCATTCCACATAATGCGCTTTTAGTTTTTAAGCTATATTAAACTATTTATAGGCACTTAAAATGTTAGCAGTCACTTCGTGTCTTCGCGAGGGAAGTGAGCAGAATAAGCATGCTGAGAGAATGTTAATGCTGTAAAGTAGATTGTGGAACTCCAAGGAAAGGCTACTATGGTAATTAAGTAGCGAAGATAAATATACTTAGTAACTAGGTATATTGGTACTTACTTTGTACGCTGTCAGAGGACATGTCACCGATTGGTTGACTAGAGAAGAGCGCCGGCTGACTGGTGGTCAGGACGTCGATATTGCCTGTCGCAGGGCATGGCGGTCCCGAGAGACTAGATGTACTGCGACCTACGGAACCCAAAGTCGACGTAGACTGCAAGCTCACGGCACTACCTTGTGATCCTTCCTGAAAGTATTTAATAAACTCCGTTTTCACAAAATCTATTTAAAACAAAATATCAATGCGCATGTAGCCAGATAAATAAATGAATGATGCTTACCTGAGACACTTTCATCATGGGGCCGTAATCTGCGGATTTCTCATTCAAAGACTGTAGAGATACCGAAATAGAACCCCTTCTATGAACTGGCTCGCATTTGTGATCCAAAGATTTTCTTTTGAATATTTCAGTTGTATTTTTTAAAAAACTGTCCATTTTTTTTCTAAAAAACGATGATTTTCGTTCAAGGGGAGACTTCCCTATAGAATTGAGATCAAGTTCAGATTGCGATAAGCCCTCTCGCCTCGTCAAAAGTGTGTGATCTAAGGAAAGTTTCCTGTCTCGGCTCTTTAGGTGCGCTCTGTCAGCAATAAACTTTAGTTCAGAAGACACCGAACAATCTTCGATGTTTTTATGGTTCTCATCTAATACTTCACAGGAACTACTCTTGTCATTATTTTTTATATTTGAAACACTCATGCTGTCTGTATTTTCAGTAGAATATTCTTCATTAATACTTACATCTACGACGTTATTTTCAACTAAGTTTTGAGTCTCGTGTGGGTGGCTGTCCTTTGTTGTATTAACAATTACATCAGGGTTCGTAGCGCTGGGTGGTTCCAACGGTGGCTGCCCTGAAGACTCATCATTAAACAGATCCTCGTTCTCACTGAAATCTTTGCTATTCATAACTTTACTTCCGCGAGGAGCCTTCACGCGCATACTGCTGTTCATTTTTACAGTTCTTAGTATTTCTTTAATCTTAAGATTCTCTTTTATAGATTTGACATCTGAGATAATCGTCGGGACTTCATTTTTATCCACATGTTTCAATGGCTTTTCTTTCTTCGTTTTCTGTCTGAACCGATCCATCTTAAACCAAATTTTAACTCAATACACACACAGACACACTTATTTAGGGCACTTAGTACCAATCGTGTTCTTTCTTGAATTCTTCAAATGATTTCTAAATGAAGAATTATTTAGAAATCATTATCAGTAATGGCGCGCAAACGTCGCCTGGCGATACACCTGTACAAATCATTTAATCGCGAACAAGTGTGTTGATAACAATATCGACGTTGTGGAACAGAATCAGTTACGAATTTATGGTACGAACCTACCGTACCACCCGTTTACCTACATGTTAATCTATATTTTAGAAAGACTAGTTCACCGCAACAATCAGTAGTTAATCACCAATATTAAAGATAAACAGTATCCAACTGCACCACAAAAGTTTGAACGTAGTACGTAGGTATTAATTAATAAATTTCACATAAATTAACACAGTCAAACACGTCAAACAAAATGCAGATCCGGTCTGAGGAGGCGGAGTTCTTTTGAGACACATATCTTAGCTATAACTCAACAACATAAGTTAATATCAGGAAATAACTGAGATTATCATTGATATACTGTATCTTATCGCATTATAGAAATTGTATTTTACTTTACTATTTTGAAACTTCACTCTATGCTGTTCGATGCGAACGTACACGTATTATAAAAAGACATCATTCACTGTCTAAAAGTTGTGTTCGATAGTAGGTTACCCATCAGAGGCTTGTTGGCAAATATTTAACCAAACATTGTTTGCATACGTCATCACTGATAAAAGATAATATGCGCTTGTCGGCACAGCACCGATTTACGTTAAGTACATAATAATATTATTAGAAATATGTTTTAACGAGCTAACATTTAGCGAGTAGAGCGTGATCTATGGAAAAGATATACTACCTAATTATTTGTTCATTAAATTGTTTAATTTATTTTAACTTTTATGAAACGTTGAGTAATAAGTTAAAAGTAGGATTTTAGAAAGTGACTAAGTACACTATACTTATTATTTTACTCGTATTTTTTGGATGAAGTAAATGCATTACAATGATTAATAAATCAATGAAAAGCAGTCTAATTTTATCAGCCGCCACCAAAGTAAGGCAGGTACCTATTTATTACGTAGTTCGCCTAACTTTCACCCCGTTCACGATAAACTACAGTTGTTCGGAATTAGACTTAGTGCCCCCAAACTTTACAATATATGTATGTCTTGGGATGAACTAGCGTGAATTATTCCTTTAATAATGGCAGAGAGAGCGAGTAATTAACAGGATCTATGTTTATGCAATAAAAAGTCTAACTATCTATCTTCGAATTGGGTGCGGAAAATTTTCCTCTCATTTATTGAAAACTTAATTTCTTTCGAACCCCTAAGTAGCCACAGCTTACAGTTTCTAACAAAAGATATGTAAAAGTTTCTTTTAAAAGCTGATATTTCTCATAATTTTCAATTTTATCTTTTCTAGTAAGTGTACATAAATTCGTAGACTGAATAGGTACTTGTTTACCCGTTAGTAGGTGTTTCTTATTAGGCATTATGTATGACATACAAGCAAGGATTATAATATAATTAAATTTGCTTTGATATTCTCGTTTACATCCTCTCATCCTAACCAAACGGAAAGTATCTCAGCTACTGAAGATTATACGAAAACAAAACAGATCTATCACAGGAAAAACGGACCTCAAACAGAACAACATAAGGTACGCTAACGCTTAATTTAACAAAATATTATAATTATATAACTAACTAGCTGTCCCGGCGAACTTTGTCCCGCCTTAGAATGAACTTTATTGTGTAGGAATAAAGTTCAAATTGACTCTACATTTTAGTAAGAAAACATTTGTATGGGAAAAAGAAAAGGTCTGTTTTAGGGCTTTCCCGGCAATTATTCGAATTTTTCTTACCGTAAGAACCATCCTTGGACTTAAATGAACATTTTAAAAAAAGAATTAGCGAAATCGGTCCAGCCGTTCAGGCGTGATGCCGTGACAACGGAAAACGGGTTTCATTTTTATATATATAGATAGATAGATGATCCAAAGTTGTGATTAAAGTACGTGATTATTCCATCGATTGCTTTGTTCCGGCGAAAACAGTTTACCTATTTTGTATCATTTCCATTGACCTATCTTATCTTACTAAAACATTCCTCGTAAACCTTCCGGACGCCCTCCACTTTATCGGGAATGTAACATTAGGACGAGGTTTGGTTTGCGTACGTAGTACGTAGGTACACGTGTGTAGTATTACCTATATACTGAACTCCTACATTTTTAATAGTAATGAAGTAATTACCTGATTTGTGGATACTAAGGCTAAAGGCACGGCACCTGCGTTTTGGTATGTAAAATAAAAGGTGACTTCTATTGTTCAACGAATGTATTAACATATCAAAAAACAAAATACATTTTATATAATGATTATATAATTTTAATACAGGCAGTAGGTATATTTAAATAGGATAAAAATACTTTACAATTTCTACAGTAGATACTTTATTATTTATTTGTATCAAAAATATATAATAAGATGTTCCTTTCTTAAGTCGGAAACTAAGTAATAAGATAATGTAATTACTCATTAAACTGCAAATGAGTCAAAAAATTTATAACATTAGCAATATGCCGTACATACGTCAAAGTGTTTGTGTGTATTATTAACGACAAAAACCTAATTTTCAGACGATGGCACGCGTATTGCTCGTGTACGTATAAGATATGCAAATAATGATTGGGCTTTAAAAATATATTAAGTTTTATATATAGCTTGGAAGATACAGGCATATCAAAAAGATTACGTCATTTCTTGGCGTCAGGTACGTCAAACTCGCTGACCTGGGCGTCCACCAGCTGCTTGCTGCGTAACTTTACGATGGCGTGGCTCGGCACGTTCGGATCTTCCATCTCAAACTCAATCAACCCTGCCAAATATCAAATATACCGTAAATCAATAAGACTTAACTTATTAAAAAATTTAACTTTAATTAAAATACTTATTTTCCAAGATGCACTCTTTCAACACCTTTTAAGGTCTTAAAAAATAGAGACTTAATTGAAAATAGGTGCGGTAACTAACTCGTTGTAAACTGCGAACTAGCAGGCAATATGGCTTTAAATCAAAAAAACTATAAAATCAAAAGGTAATTAATGGGTATCGTTTCAAGATATAGTAGAAGGTACATAAGCTAATTAATTACGCTGTAATTTCCAGTAGTTTTGATTGAATTTGGCCACAAATGCGCCCAAAAACATAGAAAATAGGTACTTTAAGTTTGTCATTAGCATTATTAGGTATAATAACTAAGCTATATGTTCCATTTTGCAGCCATATTCCGGATCGATTCAAAAAGTCACGTCCAAATGATTTCTTATTCATGCATAGTGAAAAATTTAATGCTGTCCATGTTGCCTTTGTCACAGAATTTGCCCTTATTACACGTCATTCAACTATTAATCTACTATTAGCAGATATTGATTTATGGTTATGGATGTATTGTATTCGTAGATAGTATGGTAGTGAACTGACCTCCTTCAACGGCGACTTCTTCTTTGTAGCTCTCGCACATGGAGCGTGCCAGGATATTGTGATAGAAAATCTTCGCTTGAGCTCGGGTCTCATTCGTTACTTCCATCTTAGACACAGCGAGCATGAGCACATTCAACTTTTGCTTCGCTGTCAGCATCAACTTGTCAACTGGATAATATCACATAAAATACATCATAGTGTGCAATGACGATAAAAAGCTAGATTTATAAATAAAACTAAATAAAAATGAATGCTGTATTTACTTACATATTCTGGTACCTACTTAGTACAATTAACAACAACCTAATACCTACCTAAGCTTACTTCTTCGAGATAAAAAAACTAAAGCTGATTACATAAAACGATGCATGTAAAGAGAACCAAAATATAGAACTCACGATCTCCCTCTAACTCAGGAATAGGTTGTAGCATGTCTTCTACAGCGTACTGAATAGCTTGAGGCACTTCGGAGGAGAATTTCCGCGTCGTAGTCGTTACCCCTGAAAGCACATGGATGAGATTCAAAGACCGGGATTCGCAAACTTACCCGAAAGCCGACCGTTTGACCGTTCCAGCTGAGCTGTAGCCCAGTTTGGATAATACCGGATCATAGATAAGATCACGGGATAAGGTAGATATTGTCAATACGGACGTCGATCTTCATTCACTATAATCATGATACTTGCCTACCTCAAATACGTACCTACGTACACGTGAAATGAAGCTATATAAATTACATAACAAAATAAAATTCTTACGTAAAAGACAACACTGTATTAAAATAATTATTAAATAGGTAGCTAATTAATTATTTATTTGTAGAGGCTTTCGAGAAATCGTACATCAGAGGAATTATTTTTTTCTTTAAGTATATTGTTTACAATTTGTATCAATGTTACGGGCAATGTGATTAATGCGGGCAGTATGCATAATGCCCAGCTGTATCGGGCAATGTGATTAATTACTATCAAAACTGTGCTATTTATCACATTGCCCGGGCATTATGAATAATGCCCAAAGACCATTGGGCAATTTGATAATAATAGTCCGTTAACTTGATAATTGTAGGATGCGATAATCCTTAAGTCGCCAAATTCTTGAAACGTTGTCAAAGACATATTAGTGGACAATTTTTTTAGAAATTTTAGGTCATTGCTTTAGGTAGAATTTAGGTTTTTGCATTTTTAGCAACTAAGATTATTGAAGTAGAGTAGAAAAATAATTTGGCATCTCGTATGTTATGTTATTAAGTACCTCAATACAATTTTAAGTTTTTAGAAACTTTACGTATGTGCTGCATAACTAAAGGAAAAAAATGCTCATAATTTCGGCATTACAAGAATTTTTTAAGTTTCTAATTGTAATAAAATAATGAGAATGAGAATGAAAATTCTTTTTTTCCTGTAGGTAAGGTTAGGTTTGACAACACTTTCGACGGGTCATTTTTTAAAGTTAATGCTAGATTCGCAAGAGTGCCCCCAGAGAAGAACCTAGCAAGAAACTCTGTTGGGTTGCTCTTTTCAATTTTACAAATTCTTAGGCTGAAACACAGAAACAAACATTAAAATTTACATTTCAATAGATCTTAAATCAATAAACAAATAATAAAAAACTTGCCCCTGCAATATCCAGAACAAGATATAGGTAAGTAAATGGGAAGCTGAAAAGTGAAAGGCTTAGCTTGATAGAATTCGCATAGGTACATGACCGGCCATCACAGCAGCACCTTCAAACAGGTCTCAACGCATGTGCCAGCCATCAACCCTTTCCACATATTTTAGGGAAGTAGTATTTTAGGGATTTAGGAAGTATTTTAGGGAAACCAGCGCATGTCACCCTTAGACCAATCAGAGTCCGGAATGGCCTAACCTAAACTATAGTTTGGCAAGTTAGTGCGCGACCTTCCTGCGGGGTGACAGACGTTGGCGGGGACGAGGTAGCCACGAAGTCAGCGGGTAGCGGGAGGTGTAGCGGGGAAGGGAAACGCGTGCATTTGCGCGTCAAATACGGCAGTCTCGGCCGCGCTGTCGAAGCGGCCACACATGCTACTTGGTCTGTATTTCTTTGAGTTCGACGCACATGAGATTATTATCTGGAGATGAATAAGCCTGTCTCAGGACAACTTAAGGAAGTTGTAAATAAAGTTTATAATTTTTTTTAAAGTTGAAAAAATTACAAAACATCTGTCGAATACACAAACGACTCTAGTCGTAGTGGAGATCCTTGGGGGATACTTTTGTCCAGCAGTGGATGTCCATAGGCTGACATGATGATGATGATTCTTAGTTTTTTATTTTATTTTTCCTGATAATTTATCTTCAGACACAATAAAAAATTATAAACGATAAAAATAGTTTTATCTTTTTATTTACTCTTATATTACGTCAAAACATATCCACAAGATTTATCCTGGCAATTTTTTCTACGTGTATAGCCGTGCACGTCACTATGGCGTGCTACCTCGTCCCCGCCAACGTCTGTCACCCCGCAGGAAGGTCGCGTACTAACTTGCCAAACTATAAAACCCAACTTAACCTATGAAGAAATGGTGAGAATTTTAAGTTTCATAATACCTACACATTTATTTGACTTTCAGTTAGGTTTAGGTGAGATAAGGTTTCATTGTAAAATAAAAAAGGACTGAATCAAGATTATTATCACTCTGCCCAATAGGTAACGGGCATTATACATAATGCCCGGGCAATTTGATTAATTGCATAGTATTTATCACATTGCCCGCTTATATTGGGCATTATTCATAATGTCCGGGCATTATGCATAATGCCCAATTTATCACATTGCCCGTAACATCAATAAACAAGGAAAGAAAAACTTTGTTATTTGTTTTCATTGCTGACATTGACTTTAATAAACAAAAAGGGAAAAAAGACCTTTCCTTGTGTCCTTCGATTTGCTATTGTTGTTTTTATTTTCTATTTTACTGTAATCGACTGAACTAATTTTGGATCATTGTTAAATCAAATTCCTATGTTTTCGTACAAACCTACCTACCTACCTATAGTTAATTATATTTAAATTAAATGAAGTTAGTAACTCACCGACGTTTGAAAGAAGTTGGTTAATTTGTTGTAAGGAAGTTTTCACTTCGATAATAAGCTTGCCCTTCTCATCAAGAGATTGAGACAAATTATGTTCTTCGCGTTCTTCCGCTTCCAACGCAGATTTCAACTGATTTTTTTCTTGTAAATACCTTAAATCAAAAGTGGATTTTTTATATTCAGTTACATTAAAAATAAGCTTTTCAACTCGAAATTTAAATTTGATTTCCCATCTAAAAACATACGCATCTATTGCATCCATAGTAAACAAATCGTTAAAATGTTGGAAAATTGTATCAATAAGATGCAGGAAAAAGCTACACCACCTTTTATTCCTACATATAAACAAGGAGGTAAAAGTTTCTGGTTTTATGTGGAATTATTTAGATAGGAAAACAAATTGAATTCGCTGAACAGGATAATCCATAAGTAATCCGTGAGACGTTATTATAATCTTCGAGAACCTACAATGCCAAATGAATTGTTTGGATAATATGAAAACGCTGCTCCGACCACTCGAGCCTTATCCCTTCTTTTTCTTTAAGTACCTACGTATCCATTATGATTTTACCATACAGCAATATAATAGATTTATGTTTTAAACTAGTATTCCTAGGTAATTAGGAGTCCTTTACAAGTAGGTACCTTAGGTAGGTACCTTAGGTAGGTACCTAAGGTACCTACTATTGTGTGAAAGTAAAAAAATTACTGTAAATGTTTTAAAAAAATAATTTAAAAACGATTTTAATGTTTTACTGAAAAAATATAGAGGTACTTTAAAATAGTAGTATCACTGTTTCCTCACAATTACTTAAGTAATTTAATGTTTAAAAACTTTACCTATTAAATTAAAAATAAAACCTCCCCAGACAGCTTTTACAGTTTAATAAATGTTTTGTGAAGGTAAAATCAATCACTGTAGTTTATTGAGGCTACAATAACGAACGCACCTAAAGTGTGTTATGAGAGGTCTGAAATCGATTACAAGAGCTTAAACCCAGAGGAATTCTGGCGGCGCACGTAGAGGCATGCGGCCCTCCCTCATTTGTAGTAAATCATACCTTTCACCGGTGGGAAACAAACCACCTCCATCACACAACTGTCTGCCACCACACATTTACTTACCTACCACACATTTATAAACACATTACTACTTACTTCAATTAATCTTTCATCCCAGAAAAAAAAGATCCATAGAAAATCTTTTGCGTCTGGGTTTATAATGGGTCAGTGGGATGTGAGAGGGTAATATCGAACGTAACGTGCGTCTAAATAAAGCAGAATTTAGAAAGAGCGTATCAGGAGCCAAACTCCAAATTGAAATAACAGTCCGAAAGTCAATTATCATTGCATCGAAACCCTTTACATCACCCGCTGCGTTATTTACGCTGCAGAAAATATTGCAGTTACATTTTACTTAGAAGCAATGAAATGCTACAAGTGACCCGGTCAAATGCAGTAGGTACAGTTTCCGAGCTTATTTTCATCTAATGTGGGGTAGCATTTTTAATTTAAGAAAGTTTAAACTTAATAGCAATGCTTCACCATTTATTTTTAGGCTACCCATAAAAAAATATCTATTAGAAAGTTTTTCAATTTCATGAGCAGATTACGAGTACGTTTCTTGGTTTTCATGAGGGAGAAGAAAACAGAAACCCTTAAAGCTGCATCATTTAAGAATAATAAGTAAGTTAATAGGTATCAATATTTATTAGCAAGATCGGTAAAATATATAATAATCTGAACAGCGTTTTTCCGCATGTAACATATCTAAACATATAAACCCCCGTACAGGCGGTTGATGTCTGGGAAACAATGTTATCAATTATTAATACTCCGTTCACAAGTCCTGCCCGAGACCCGGCTCCAAATATGAATAATTTTTGTTCCATTGTTAGGAAAGAAGCTTTGAACTCGAGTTTAAGCTGCTTTATTTTTTGGAATAGAACTGTATTTATTTTTGTAAAATGGAAAAATATTGTGACAAAAAATAAAAGAAATTACAGGCAGACCATTCCATTAAAAAAACAACTTTTAACACATTTTCTTACTTTAAATTAGCTAAAAAAGCTAAGAAGACTAAACAAAGATAAATTTAGATGTGTCTAAATGAATTTTACTGACTGACCACAAAAATATTCCTTTTTCTGTTACAAGATAAAGATTCTGATTAAGTACTCGTAGGTAGGTTTATTTTTTATATTGACCCA
This sequence comes from Anarsia innoxiella, assembly GCA_947563765.1. Taxonomy (NCBI): domain Eukaryota; kingdom Metazoa; phylum Arthropoda; class Insecta; order Lepidoptera; family Gelechiidae; genus Anarsia; species Anarsia innoxiella. The sequence goes on from OX387390.1 coordinate 9,691,495, forward strand.
ATCCTTCTTGTCATTTTCGTGTTTGATCTTTAATCAAGGAAACGGTTCAAGCATAAAAGTTATTAGGAGAATCTCGCATGAAGACTCATGAATATCCTTTTTTTAGGGTTCCGTACCCTAGGGTGAAAACGAGACCTAAGGCTCGAAGGCACGTCTGTTCCTCTGTCCGTCTGTCCTTCCGTCCATCCAACTATCACTAGGCTCATGTTTCATGAACCGCTAGGGCGTTGAAATTTTCACGAATGATGTATTACCATTGCTGCTATAACGACAAATACCTACTAAAAATAATATTCATAATTATGGGGGTTCCCCATACAACAAACGTGATTTTTCCCTTTTTGGTATGTACGGAATTATTCGCGCGCGAGTCCTATTCACACTTGGCTGGTATTTTTCACTAATTAGTTTAGAGAATTTGCTGATTTTAAATAAGGTTTAATGCATTTCAGTTCCAGAAATGTAGACTTAACATATTGGCTACGAATTGCTCAAATAAGGTGGTTCAAGTGCAATGAACTGAAATGCAATGACAACTTGGAAATGCACTCCATTATAGGAACGTGTCACTGCGCTTTAGCTTTGAATCAATGTTACCACATTTTATCAGGTCATGTACAATATTTCATGAACTAATTAAAATCCATCAACCTAAGGATCTTTCTCACCAATGCCAATGGCGTACCTATAAAAACTGTAGATTACCTTTAAAATATCATCAAAAAAGTAAAAGTATAAACCTTGCTTTCAATCCCAATGCGTTTCAGTCTTTTTAACGAAAAGTTTTGTAAATAAACAATCAGGTTTAGATATCCCCCAAGGCGAAGTAGCGGCCCAGTCGGACGCCTGCAAACGGCGGCGGTACGCGATGTCTTCGAGATTAGATCGTTCTGGAATTTTTCACTTCACAGAATTCTGACAATAAACCTACTTACTACTGCCTCGGGCGGGGATAGATCCATCTAAGACCCAAAACAAAACGAGTTTCCACCGGACCGGCAAAAATCCCTCGCGTGACAGAAACTTTGTAATAAAGGAGTGCATATTATTTGTACATGGGCTGGTAGGCAATGCTGCTGATTTCAATTTAACAAAGAAAGATTTTTCCTTTTCCGTCATTCCCGCCCAGGCATTTTTCTTGGTAATCTGAGAGATGTAAAAAAAGGAATTCGCTGTGTTCCAAATCATCTTTTAAAATTCATGATTAAAGTAAGTCAGTACCTAATTAGACGGCGAAATATGAATTTTTAGGAAAGCGACGACGATGAGTTGCAGAAACCAAGTTGGCTCGTCATGCACAAAGTTTGTATATTCATTAATTAAGGGTCTGTACTTAATTGACGTTTAATAAAAAAAAAGTAATTAAGTACATCCATGTTTTTCAGCCACTGTTTGAAAGAATCGAGGTCGTAATTAAAAAACAACGTTTTATTTTGTATAAGAGCGTCTTCATTGAGAAAATTCTACGGTGTATAACTTGTATAAGCGTATCGATGAGCAATCTACGAGTAACAAATTCAGCACAGCGAAATTGTGGTGAATGTGGTGGCAGACGAACGATGGATAAAACGCGACATAGGAAAAGCGAATAACAAAAGACCTGTCGGTAACACTGTTCGATTAACTAGATCGAAATTCTCCCCGTATTTATAGAAATCAATAGGATTTACTTAAGTTATGTATTATTAAGTTAAGTATTAAGTACCTATTCAACGCAATATCAATAAAAATAATAATAAACAGCAGCACACAATTCCCTTCATTTGTTTTGAAGAGTGCTGTTATCTGTATAATATAATGACTACTTGTGCTTGGAAGAAGATAAAGTATGTAGGTAATCACGTTTAATAGCTAGAAGTAGATAGGTACCTACGAGTAAAATTTTGAAGTGATTTGCTTAGGTCTATACTGGGTACTAACTGGCTTAACTTAGCAAATCGTGGCAGTATATTACCAGAGTTGCAGGTTTTGGCGTAATAGATCGGTTTGGAAAGCGGGCTGAGATAACCGTATTTCCGACGGAAGAGGGGGTGGGCGCTGCCGCGAGGCTTTACGCCTTAAATACAGTTATGCCAGTAATCCCGAACACAGTGTAAGTATGCCAAAGTCATCGTGTCGATCCACGTGTTTCTCCCGAAAATGCTAATAAAATCCAGTTTCAGCAGTTTAAATTTAACTTTATAAACAAGATTTTCTGTAACATACAAAGTATTGATAAGTCGGTTTAACAGCATTTTGATGTGCCGGAATTTACAAGCGTATCAAACTAATGAGAAAAAACGATGCTCTCTGTTTAGCCAAGCAAAACATTTGTTTTATAATTTACAAATATTGAATACGCTTATAAGTATTAAGCTTACGAGAATATGTATCTACCTTTTGTGCAAATTGCTTCCTGTACTTATTTGAAATGCAAATTTTTGTTCGAGAACGTAAATACAGAAATATCAGAGCCATAATCATTTAAATCATTTTATAACTAGATTTTTCCGCGTTCGGCCAGTCGATGGAAAAGCTATTAACATATCAAAGGTTTAACAGAACAAAAGCAGCTTTTACGCTGCTGATAGTTATTCGCCTTTAGTATTTACACAAAATAATACCTAAAGTAAACATTTATGTAGATAAATATGAAAACATATAGGTAAGACTTGTTCAATAGTGTTGATTTAATATTCAATGACTCAACTAAACTACCTAAGTACCGTACCTATATATGCATTGCTTTTGTTTCTTTGTTGGGCCAAACAAAACACAGGGTCAAAATCAATCAATAGAAAATTAAAAAACAAGCATTATAAAATTGAAATATGAGTTTTTTTTTTAAATAAAGGTCTGTTTCTGAGAAATGAAATTATTTCTATTCGTAATTAAAGGTAGGTAAAACTCAGCTTTCAGAATTTACGATGCATTCGGACTGATATTTATTTGATGTCGATATTTTTTATGAGGAACAGATCTGTGGCAATCAATTTAGAGCGTTGAATGTCTGTCGGAACTCGGAGCGCGGGTTTTCCGGACGAGGTATATTTTTCACGATTCAATTCGAATTTATGGAACGATCCTGACGCGCTTAGCTCAAACCTGCCACGGCATTTTTTATTTTTTATTTCAAAACGGCCAGCGAATATTAGGTTTAATCACTTTCCTGCTAGCAGACTAAGTAGTGTTTTTTTCTTGTTAACTACAGCAACCAGTACGAGTATATAAAAGTAGATATATTTTACTTGAAATACTTTCATCTATTAATACTTACATACAAAAAAAGATTAATATGATTTACGGTGGTTGTAATAACTGAATAAGTAAGTATATTACGTTGACAACAGCAAAGTGTTTCACCCGATTGCGACATTGATTTATACGAGCGTTCATTGTTGCATTTGGATATCGCTGACGTCAGGCCTCGTGCTATAGTAGCACTAATATAAATCATGTCATGTACTTGTACTATGTCGATTGACGGGTAGTCTGTGACCACGAAACTGATAAGGAAGGCTCTATTTTACACAAGCCTGAACTACCCAGTTAAGGTACGTACTTACTTCAATTAGGTGAATACCTATATGTATGCCTATTATCTTTCAGCAATACTCAGTCGCAGAAAACGCTGTTATATAAACTCCATCATCACAATATCGTTTTTTATAAGAAAATGCACAGCTCTTAATTGAATGGGGCATTAATTTTTGTGAACTTTTGTGTAATAAATAACAATAATAATAAGTAAGTAGGTAGATATGTGTCTAAATGCGTATTCCTAACAAAAAGTGTATATCCCCGACTGAAATATTTTTATTGTTAGATAACCATAATCCCACTAATATGACGTGAGACAGGAAAATGTAATGTCTTGACTTAATGTTTCCCAAAAAATAAAGCGTCTGACTGAACAGTGGGTATAAAATGTTATAAAGAGTTGCGTTCAAAAATTACAGTGGGTGTGTAAAGGGTGTAGGCACCTTCTGTAGTTTTAGTCCCCTTACCTACTGTGTATACTGGATACAAATTAAGCTAACTTATTTCCTATACCAAAAATATTTGCAAATATACAACAGAATATTAACACAAACAAATCTATACTTGCCAACTACTCCTACTCTACCACACTCTACTAGAAATACGTAAGAGGTACGTCTAAACTAATGCCAAAACAAGCAAGATTTCTAAGCAGTAGGATCAGTAAGCATAAACAGCTAGGTAGAGCAATGAAAGTAAAAAAATATTAACTGTCCAGTTTTTTCTTGGCCGACATTTTTGAGAGAGTCAAGCATGGCGAGAGCATGTTTGCGCCCCTCGACGAGGGCGTCGCGTTTGGCGCTGTTCAAAGAGAGCTCCATTGTCAGCCTTTCCGTCTGGTAGCGCTGCTCCTTCAACCTTCACGGACGGAACACTACATTAATATGCATTCAACTAAGGCTTCGACGACACCGCTAAGCTTAAAAATGGTGACTACAAAATAAAACATCATAATATTTATCTCGTTGAGATACGCTCGTAATTAAATAGCTCCGTCGCTCGTCCCACTAATAGGTTTTACTAAGTATCACCTAAGTATCTCGCGAACAAATTGGATTTAATACCTAGTACATTGCCTAGCAATACTAATACTTTAAATTTGCGTTATAAAAATTTTAGTAACTCCGGGATTTATGTTTATAGTATACGTTACATCTACGAGTACCTCATAAGGATTTGATCGAATGAAGACACTAGTGTTGCCTTTTGCAGCTTTTTGCAAATACCCATAACTTCTTCGAGTTCCCAGTGCACCGAGTGCTTACTGCCAGCATCGAAATCTTCATATAGATCGTCCAAGTTAGTTGCTTCCTTAAAAATAGACAGAAAATTATCTACGTGTCTTAACTAGGTATTTTTTTACGTCAGAAATAAGTACGAGTACTTAGAACTTTGTTAAAAAAACAGACTTATATCACGCTAAAAATTCAGGTTAACAGTGAGCTCTGCAGCTCTAAACTTTATCATGGCGGACGGCAGTGATATGTATTATTTATACCTACCTACCACCTAAACGTAAAGAGCCTTTATATGCCTGCAAATAAGAACAAAAAAATAGGCTTGCTATCATGCAGTCAGTCCTAACCACCCTTTGTAAACCTCATAAAAATAATTATGTATGAGCTCGGTTGAAGGTAACCTACTTCAAAATTCTGAAATAAGTACACTACTGTTAAGGTAGGTATGTTATCAGTTAAATAACAACCAATTTTGTTTATAAAGTAAGTACTTACTTCCTTTCTAATAAGTTTGGGAAAAGAGTCCGTTAAGTAGGCGACTTCGCGTCGAACCAGCTTCAGGGTTCTCTCGCGTTCTTTCATATTAGCCTTTATTTCTTTCTCTAGTTTATTGAATTCGAATTTCCTGTCGTCGAGGTATTCCATGGCCAGTTGGCCCATCTCCGTGGCGCCCATCAAACACTTACCCTGCGCTCGGCAGTCCAACTTTAACGCTTCCAACACAACAGTAAAGTAAGAGGAATCCTGACAAACAAGACAACATATAAGCACACAAGTCTTTGTTTTGTAGGTAACTAAGACTAACTTGATTTACTTATTTCAAACACAAACAATGAAACCACATTGTCGTGAAACTAAATGCTCGACATAATTTTAGTTAGAAAGTGAGACCAGGTTTCTGTTCTAAACATTACAATTTAATGCGTATGACAATGAGCGCCTCAAAGGGAAACATACTAAGTAGGTAGGTAGTTATAATTTACTCAGCGGTGGTGTTTGGTGATACAAACGTGTCTACACAGTTGCGAGATATTATTGTTAAAAATAAGATTTTTTTTCTTGTTTACATCTCCTTTATAAGTAGGTACAAGACAATTTTAAAAATGAATTTCTTTACCTTTTTCAGAATATCCAGGATCTTTTTATACATGACTTTGATAGCGAGAGCGGCATTTTTCTTGATGTTAGCTCGCTGGACGTAGTTAGCTACGGCTTGCTCTTTCTTCTCAGCCGGCAACTTACCTCCTACTTCATAAATCAAACGATCCCTCAGCTCTGCTGATTCTAACTGGATGACAATCGATACAGCTTTAAAAACGTAAGTTACGTAGGCTATAGGTATTACATAGTAGTAAATGGTTAGGTAACCTTACGTTAAACACGTATTAAAGATTGGTGCGTCAAAATTTGTAAATAAGTACTAGTCTAAAACACTAAAGTCGTACCTAAATCAAAGACGTAGCACGAGCCAAAAAATAAGTAATAAGAAGAATAACACAACGATGTTATTTAAGGTTTTGCCTTACATACAAAATCATTTAGAAAGAGAAATTTGCAGACGAGCAATTTCCCGCTACCGAACCCATCATGCTTATTTATTTACTTAGCCGTTCCCAAAATAATCAATTGCATTCCCCGTCCATTTTTAACTTTAGTCTACAGCGTTTCGTTAGACTATCATAAACAGAATAAAACGAGGGATCAATCAATTCCAGCGGGATTCAATTATAATGTAATTACCTGTGCTTGCCGAAACTGCTCCATCTTTTTCTTTTTCGTATATCTGATACGATCCAGCTGCTTTCTTTTATTAAAATTTTCTTGGTGGATGCTTTCCAGTACTTTCTGGAAATTCAAAAATATTTTTTATTGAACTTTCCTTCAAGAATCTTCAAGTATCCCCTAGGAAGATGCAATTCATATTTAACCTAGTTTTCTTGCCTCTGCTGGCCTATAATACGCGTCAGTTCGGAGCCAACTAAAACGTTCGCTGGAGGAAACTTTATCATTGCAAACTTCATGGAATTGGTAATTTAACATGATATGCAACTTGGACCATAGTATCGAATATAGGTCATTTAATATACAAAATTCTGCATGTTAAATGACCTATCAGAATTAACTGAAAACATTAGTGCATGAAATGAAATGAAATGAAATGTTTATTTAATCTTGTAGGACGAGTTTGACATCACATAAGACGGGTCATGCTTTCGGACACAACATTTAAACTTTCAATCAAAGTTGGAATAAAAAAAGGCTACTTTAATCCTTTCAATATTAATTTAATGAAAATATTTTATTGTTACATCGGCCTGACTGTTCATGTACATGAGCTGTAGCCGCCGGTGCTCTTGGAACGCATTCCGCAGGAACTGCTTATCTCCGTAGACGACCACACCCAGCTCCTCGCGTTTGTTGGTGATGTCCTTGCGCAGCTGGCGGATGTCGCGGGAATACCTCCGCTTCTGTTTCGCCAAATCGCCTTCATGGATTTTTCGGTCGCGCTCTACACAGTAACGATAACGCTTAAGTTAAATATACGTAACTAGGTAAGTATTTAATTAATTTAGATTCTTAACTACCTAGGAAAATTATGTTATGTAAGCAATTTACTTCTGTAATAACTTATTTTTATAGGTTTTTCAATCTTTAATACTGACGTTGTTTATCTACAGCTTTATATTTATAGTTAAAATAAAATATTGTTGGTTTGGCCGGATGATTGTACCTGGAGCTAGGTACGCGGTCTATTAGAGACTTGTTGTCGGCCATCAATAAAGTGGCGAGATCCCCGTAACTTGAGAGCCAATTCATCAATCACTCTGTCAATGTCGAAGTAACAAAACCAAACGATTTTCTCACCCAATTTATTTACATCTAAATTGATTTTTAGAACATGGAAAAATGGTTCATACCTATAAGATTTATACCTGCGGCGCAGTGTTTTATTTAGAATATTGCATACGGAATGTTTAAAAGTATTTGGTAGGTACAAGGTACATACCTAGGTACCTAACTAAATAAAATTCAAAATTCTTCTTTTAATTTGATATGAACATTTTCAGTGTTACGCGTTATTAATCAAACATTATTAATATCCTGGTGTTAGGTAGGTACATAATGAACTATTTTGTAAATTTGGTTGGTATTATTAAATAAGCACCTTTATTATTTCTAGACTTTAACAGCTGAAATGTAAATTCGTCTCTTAACAAATTAGTTTTATGAAACGCCGCTGCTGTTCTAAATAGTTCCTTAAATAAAACTTTATAAATTGCTCCGAGTCGTCGCGTAGTGGTAATAAAATCACAAGACGTTTTACTACTTACAGTTGCGAAAGTTTCGCAATATTCAATAAAAGCTTAAATAAGTACTTAAGAGGTAGGTACGTCAATCAGTTGAGTAGGTACCTTTTTAGCTAGGATTTAACAATAAAGTGTGTCACCATCGCATCGTATGGTAACTGCTATTCTCGCTGTAAGATTTATAAATCATAACCGTCATGAAAATGGTTTTGTTAAGACAGGTATGTTCAGTATGCGGTCCTCAATGGTGGCTGCGGCTTAGGGCGTCGTCGCCTCATATATCAAACGTATATAATGTCCCCTAATAAGACCGAACTTCGGATATCTCTGGGCGTCGCGCTTATCACTTTAGCTCCAAATTAATATTAAGACGTGGTTTAATCTAAGTAACCAAGGGTCAATAGACATTGAATCATTATACAAATATAACATTTACATTGTTTTACATAAACTTCCTGAAAGGAGATGATTTAAAGAAATACGAAAGATACCTACCTACAGACCGAGACGTCCCTGCAGTTAATTATAGCGAGTAAATAAGTTAAACTTACCATATAGCTTTACTAAACCCCTGTATTGATTAATTTTATCCTTTATCACCCAATGCTCATCTTGCATGCCATGAATACGGACTTTCGCCGCCGACAACATTGTGAAAAGACAAAGGCTTTCCTCTAACTTGCCTCAAACACAAACTTTCAAAACAAAACCTTAATTTAAGGTTTATTTACAAAATTGAATTAGATTTTTCTTTTTAAACGATTTATTATTTACTTTGCGTTATGAAAAAGAGGAATTATACAAAACACCAGAGTACTAGAGCAAAAACCATTAGGTAAAGCAAGGCAATAGTTTATGAAGAATTTTTTTATTTATTGTTTTGACATTGTAACAATGGCATATGGCATACTTTTTTGTCATTGCTTTTTTGGCCTTTTTGTCTTCTTTGCCTTTGACTTTCATGAGGTTTGTTGTGGATTTGGAAAAAGGAAAAACAATAGCACCCTACATCGCTCCTACTCTTCTTGTTTATAATCTATAAACAAGAAGAGGTAAAATAGCTGTAGTGTTGAGGCTGTAGTTAGCCACAGTAGCTACTCCTATTATACATGTGTAGTAAACGTCGTTTTCTAAACGTCCTGCTGGTACCAAACTGGATCGCACGTAATGTAACTCAAAAAGGTACTCTAAACTCTAAAAGGTACTCTTCTTGACATAATTCTAGACTTAGGTACCTCCCAGAACATATTAAAAATGCTCTAGCTAGTCTAATATGGTCTCTTGAGATATTTAGCTATCGAATCTACGAACCACATGAAACTGTAAATTGGATTTAATTCATAAGAATGTACCTAAGTAGGGACCTAGGTAGGCAGAATAAATACGCTTTAACTCTGCTGAAGACAATTAAAATTAAATTACTTTTATTAACTTACCATATAATTTAATTAGTCCCCTATATTGGTTTATCTTGTCCTTAATAACCCAGTTTTCATCTTGCATTCCATGTATGCGCACTTTTGCAGCCGACAACATTGTAATACGAAAAACGTAAATTCAACTTATTTGAAAAATATATATTTTTCAGGGTATGTAGTACCTACCTATTTTATTTTATTAAAACTTTGATTGACAAAGTTGTTCAATAAAGAATTTGATTTATTGACTGTAAGATATTAGCCCACCTGGAATTCAATAAAACTTTTTTGAATAAAGATCGATATCTAATATACAATACATATCTATAAGTAGAGACGCGATATTAATAGACCTACTAAGGTAGGTACCTACTCATAATTTTGTTATATGCGGAATAAAAGCTTAAAGCATTCGATGATTAGTAAATAGCAATCAGCAATTCTATCACCATTCTATTAGCCTCAGCTCAGCCTTTTATTTTTATTAAAGCTGAACCACTTTGAATTCCAACGCTAATGGTCGCTTTAGGATATTGAAAAAGAAGTTCCATAAATAGATAGGCATAATGACGACCAGCCTTTGCCCAACTTTACAATCGCTTAAAAAATAAATGAAATGTCATTTTTGTGTTGTCAAGCTTAAGGCTATTGCTCAAATCAAGGATAAATACCTTAGTGTAAACGTATCTTTAAAACTGTATGTGAGCTATATTATCTCAATTATTCAAATTACTGTGCAAACAATATAATAAGTGCACTGTAACATTTTTACCTTGATCACTTCAATTAATACTCTTATAAAAGTATTTTATTCAAACAAAATGTTTTAATATTAGTTTCTTTCATAGTGATTTTTAGGCTTAGAAATATAAAATATTGTGAGGCAACAACAACCGGAGGAGGAGGGCTGATAGGGGCCGCCGCCGCCAATAAAATGGGGGAAATAGGTATGTGCTGTGGCAACACTTTAAATGTCATCAAGCTAGCTGTCAAAGTGACAAGAAAAGAAAATAACAATCTGCTTGTTGCCGGATTTGGCGCAAGAAAAAACGTTTATTTACCTACATATTTATTTATTATTGTTTTTTTTTCATTATTAAAAGTTAATAATAGATTTTGATCAAATTTAAATATAGGAATACAATCCTGCCAGAAGAAATTGTAATTAACAGTACAGGGCTAGACATAGGCAGCCTAAGGAAATATTTAGCAGACGCCGAACTAAAAGTTTATCGATTCATTCAAAGACTTAATTTGAAACTGCTGCAAATTTAAGCAATAAATAATTGACTTTAAATATATATTATACTACATTTGAATAGAGTTTAACTGTTTAATATTTTCAAATCTATAGATGTAATTAATTGCCTACCTACTAAGTAACGAAACTACAAAACACAAGTTTCTCTCGTAAGGAAAACTTCGAAAGTTTTTAGCGCTTTTATATCTGATGACACTGGGTTTACCTACATTAAAATGACAGAATGCTGTTTCAAAAAATTTCTCATTATAGAACCCTTTTATGGAGGTTCCCATAAAAAAATGATTGACATCATTTGTTCAAGTAAGTACCTATACCTACTGATGATAATAATAACAACTTTACTAGACTAGAACACAGGACTAGAGTGTCTTCTACATTTTATGGCTTCACTCTCTTTAGGGTAGAGTTGGTTTTTGGTTTAGGAACTTTCATAAAAAGTACATGCTGTAACTTTTGTATTCATTTTCTATATATTTACAGATTTCCCAGAGAGCTTGTATACTTTGGTTACAATGAAAGCTAAGAAATGGCACTGGCGAGCAAGAACTTCAGCCTTATATGTATCCACTCAAATACCCCAGAACCACAAATTTGAAGTGATATTCTGTACATCAGTTCTACCACTAGCTGAACTGCTAGGTCTCAGAGCTGATTTGGTACCACTACAGAAAATAGTGTTCTTTCATGAGAACCAACTTGAGTTCCCAGTACAAATAACCAAAGAAAGAGATTTCCAGTATGGCTTCAATGAAATTTTGACAAGGTTTGAAATCTATGCTAAAATATAAGATATAAGACATTTATTTATAAAGAAAAACTTAATAACATAATGCTATTTATTTCAGTATTGTTGCAGATAAAGTATTATTTAATTCATGTTACAATCGAGATTCCTTCTTGTCTCACATAAATAATCATTTAAGACTCCAACCTGATTACAAAATCAAAGATCTCAATTACATTATTCAAGAGAAATGTTGTGTCATCCACTACCCTTTGGACCTTGATGAGATAGATGTACATGTTTCATCTGTGTGTGAAGAGGATGCAGATAAATCTTATATGTTGCATATAGTTTGGCCACATCGATGGGAATTTGACAAGGATCCTGAAACATTCTATAGGGTTCTCTGCAAATTAGATCAAAATGGGTATATGTTCAAGGTTTGTATGACATTACATAGTATTACAGTTACCTATCTTAACTAGTCATTAGTGTTTTTGAAAGTAGTACTTGATGGTTTACTCTGTTGGTACATATATTTTTATATTTCCAGTTGAGCATCTTAGGCGAAACTTTCAATGAAAAACCAGAGGTGTTTGAAGATTTATCTAATAAATTTAAATCAAAAATCGTACACTGCGGATACATAGACTCGTTGGCCGAATATTATAAAATCCTCAAAAGTGCTGATGTCGTAGTGTCTACTGCTATTCACGAGTTTTTCGGTGTATCTATGTAAGTTTATTATAATGTTTATCATTAGAAAGTGTCTAACATAAGTTTAAATGAAGAGATAATGAAAATATTAATTGTTACCCATTTATTTTCAGTCTAGAAGCAGTGTATTGTGGCTGCATTCCAGTGGTTCCCAACAGATTGGTCTACAAGGAGCTTTATGCAGGCAAAGTTGAAGAAATGTATGACACGGAAGATGATCTCTACACGGTATTAGCACACTTATGTAATGTAAAAAATCACGGCAATCTTAAAAAAAATTACCGTCACCTAGCACTGCCTTATGATTCTAAAATATGGCTAAGTAAATTGAAGGAGATATTAAATCTGACCTAAGTAAGAAAATTCGATTATATTAAGCACAGGATCATAACCCAATAGAAAGCCATGGCTCATAAAAAAGTATCCTGAACTCTACCTTTATTTTAAAGTTGTAACATGCGTGTAACTTGCATCACATGCTGATGGCACATTTTGTATAAAATATATTTTTCTTTTATTTTTTAACATTTATTTTATAACAACCTATTTCTGTGGCCAACCCAAAAATATGTGGCTTCCTATGAGGTTAAGATCCTACTTAGCTATTATTACAATAACCTTTGAAGCAATATAGGGAAACTACCTCTTATAACTTTGTGTGTTTATTCGAGAAAAGCAATATTTTTATTGGGTATCGTGATCTAGACTGATCGTGACGAAACTCATACACTAACTAACTGATAAGAATGTTCTTAAGAAAAAATATTACCTTCTAGTCATGAAAATTACAAGAAATCTCATTTTAGGGTTCCGAATTAATTATTATTATTTAGATATTTTTTAATTTTATTATATGAAACATAGCATTTTTTGAATATAATTGCTTTCATTTAAATTAAGGTCTCTTTAAACTGCAACGATCTTGCACAAGCTCTAACTGCGCAAACGCCCAATAATGCCAGAATTTACAGACATATAACAAAACTTCTCAGTAAGAGAATTTTGTGACAAACAATGGTAATCTTAGCTTATAATGTTAGACCCCTGCCGGACCATAAAGTTAAATTAGATATATACTGCCTTCATTATGAACACGTGCTTTATAATAGGTCTTTACCTATGAAATTGCCGTTTTACAGTACTGGCCATTTCAATTAAAAATATTTTTTGTTTAGCTAAGAATTCTAATTTCAAATTAATTTCATTTTAAAAATATGGAATTCTTTTTCCAAAAACAGTCATTTGTTTATTGGTTAGTGTTACATTTTCATTGCATTTCAATGTCAACATGTCAATGTCAACATGGATACGTTAAAAATTCGAGTAATTATGGAATATGAGTTCCGTCGTGGCAGCAACGCGGCACAAGCGGCTCGCAACATCAACGACGTGTACGGAGCTAACACTACAAACCAACGAACCACTAGTTATTGGTTTGCTCGCTTCCGTTCTGGAAATTTCGACCTGAAAAATGAACCCCGCGGTCGTCCGAAGACTTTGGTCGATGCAGACGAATTGAAGGCGATCGTGGAAGCTGATGATACTCAATCTACGGCTGAATTAGCAGCAGCTTTCGACGTTAGCATCAAAACAATATTGGTCCATTTGCGTCAAATTGGCAAGGTAAAAAAGCTTGACAAATGGGTGCCCCACGAACTCAATGATCGCCAGCGCCAAGTACGCGTCGAGACGTGCCGTGCATTGCTCAACAGACACACAAATGAAGGAATTTTGAACCGCATTGTCACCTGTGATGAAAAATGGATTCTGTTTGATAACCGTAAGCGCTCAGCAAGTTGGTTGGATCCTGGTTCAGCACCTAAACAATGCCCTAAACGAAAACTTACCCCTAAAAAGGTGATGGTTACTGTTTGGTGGTCTAGCACCGGTGTGATTCATCACAGCTTCTTACCAAATGGGGAGAGTATTACTGCAGATGTGTACTGTGAAGAATTGAACACAATGATGGAGAAGCTGGCACGTCTCCGACCAGCATTGGTCAATCGCTCGTCGCCGCTGCTCCTGCACGACAACGCGCGACCTCATACCGCACAAATGACGGTCTCCAAGTTGCAAGAACTGGGGTTGGAAGCTCTCCCTCATCCACCGTACTCACCGGACCTTGCCCCTACAAACTACTACTTTTTCCAGAATTTGGATAACTTCTTGACTGGAAAAAAATTCAATAACCAAGAGGCAGTTCAAAACGCCTTTGAAGAATTTGTTGCCTCTCGTCCAGCTGATTTCTTTAAGAAGGGCATTAATAAACTGCCACTGCGTTGGCAAAGATGCATTGATTGTATGGGTAATTACTTCACTTAATACAAATAAAAATTATATGAAAAAAAATCGTTTGAATTGTTTCATACAAAACGGCAATTTCATAGGTAAAGACCTAATATTATATTATATGTACTTATACCTCAAAGAAATGCATAAAACTTTTGAGGTAGGTAGGTATATAATTAAGACTGAGAATAAATGAAGATAACAACGATGTAATATTGATCACGAAATGTAGTTAGGCAATGCAACATTATTGCCAAAATAAAAAACATAAGTAGTCACGTAAATATGTTACTATTTTGTAGTATTGTGTCACCTCACTAGACCGTAATCCTAATAACTAATTAATAATAGATAAGATATACCATTCTATAGTGTTATTTAGTTCTAATCAAGTTCAAGGATCTAAACTAAGTACCAAAGATCAAAAGTCGTGAATTTACACAAGTATTCATATTTAATGCCAAATTTTACAAATAAATTATTATAGATCTATAAATTTTTATACATATTTTCCGAGAAGGAGTCCAAATTTGTATTGAATCCGATGTTCGTACACCTCTCCTGGGTTCAATACCGAGTTAGGAAAGTTTTTCTGAAAATAAATAATCAATATTACTGATACAATCTTTCCTTTTTTACCAAAGCCCTATCCTTTTGCTATAAGGCCTCTGAACATCTTTTGTTTAAGTTTATTTTATGCGAAAACCGAAAATACCTACGTTCTCAACGATCAATATTAAATATGCCTCAGTAAAAGTATTTATCTTAGTAAGTTGTTATCACATAGGTGTACAATATAATAAAACTTACGTGATTGACGGCATCTGGAAAGTTCTGTGGCATGAAAGAGAAAAGGCCGTGCTTCCTATAATTCGTGCCTTGCTTTCCCACTAGCGGTATGTACCCATAGCCAACTTTACCCTGAAATATTCAAAGAAATATATATTAAAATTATCTATACAAGTCTAGTCATATGTATAAGAACCTTTCGATACTCTAATCCGTAAATGTTTAGCCTTTATTCAATCCCACTACTGGACAAAGACTCCAGCAAGCCTTCACTTCTTTAGATACATATAGTACCATTGTAGACAAATAATAATCGGTAATTCAAATAATAAAATATGACTGATGGGAAGTTATAAATTGATTTATCGGTAAATAATAATGTCACCTCGCTAGCTTGTTCCTCTTCGTGGACCTCTCCCTCTTGTTGACTAGCCACACTCTCCGTATCCTTCTCGGAAACAGACTTTTTATCCTCCTCCTCCTCACCGGCCGGCAGCTACAACATTTACATGAAAAATCATCCTTTAGGACTTGTAAATTAATACTGCGTGGCGAGACGTCACAACAAGTCTCCGGTGTGCCGCCTTACTTGGATATAAAACTGCGTCTATCGGCGGCGGCGTATTGTTAAAAGTTCCTGTTTTAATTTTTTTAATACTTAGATACTTATAGAAGTGAGGCTTTGCTTGCTGGATTGCGACGTTTTAAGTTTCCGTATGATTATTAGATAGAAAGGATTTACGATATACTATTCATAACCCTAAACGTTTTTAGTAGACTCGCTTTTGTGATTACATTCAAATATCTACACTTGGTTTAATCAGAGAAGCTTTGTAATAAACTTTTCCAACATGATGACGAATTCACACAATAATATCTATCTATCGTTGAGACGCGTAGCCCGCCCGCGTTTGTGTGAACCGTAACGTAAACAAACGTAATGTAGAAAACAATGAACGATCACTTACCTCTACAATCTTATCAGGATCTGGGAGATGGTTGCCGGTATAAAATTGCATTCCGGGTTGATTACTGTAAACTTCGAGAACTCTTCCTGTACCGGGGTGAAGAGCTCTGTCAAAGATAAAAGCAGCATTACTTACTTCGATACTTCGTATATTTCGTCTTATGATATATCAAAAATGACTTGAGTATCTTACCTAGCCTGGAATGCTAAATCTTGCTCGGTACTGCGAGTGACACAGAAATTGACGTCGTATCCACCCATTGGTATTTTAGGGAGCATAGTTTTTAATACCCTGGGTACTCTGAAGTCGTAAGCTGTTCCCCCTACTACTTTCTTTTCACCTGGTAATTTCAATCGTCATGTAAATTTTTGACCTTTATAAGTTCGCTAAATGAGTTGTATCTAGGTAGGCAGCAGAAGATATCAAACTTCGAACTAAAAAAACTATAAATATAATGTGATTAAATATACTTACTTACCTATTTTTTGCTAATTAAAAATCAAGTTACGTAACAATGAGGCAATTACAAACTCATACTGTGCAGCTTTTTATAAGTATACTTAGTAGCTATTGGTTAATACGAACTGGTTAAAATCTACTTATAACCTGTAAAAGTACCTGTGACAATGCCGTTTTCATCAACAACTGTATATTTATCGGCATTTATAGTAATAATGTGGTCTACCATGTGGTCTGGACCCGCGTGCTAAACATAAACTTGAGATAAATATAGATAGAGACACTAAACTTAAAGAAAATTTAGTAATTTACTCTACCTACATTGTATCGAAATAAGAAAAAAATCTCATCTAATATCCCCTCAATAGACGTAGGTATCCAACGTTACGGGTAGAGAAATCGATTGCACAAAAGCCGACTTACGTGACCAGCTAGATTGAAGAAAGGCGTATTGCTCAGGTTGATAATTGTAGGCTCGCTAGTAGTGCACTTCATTTCGATCTTGATTGTGTTATCGCAAGTGACCTCAAAAGTAACTTGAGCCATGACAGTGCCTGGATATCCTTCAGAGAATCGGTCCGACACGTGGCTCATTATAACTTTATTTCCATTTACATATGACCGCCAGTTCACCTAGCAGGCGTTACAATGTCTATTAAAATTTTTCTCTCCCTTGCGGCACATTATGGATGACAGCGTGATGCGTGAATAGCAATGTTTTCAAATTATGTTACAGGTCGCTTAAAACACCAAAAATAGAATGCCTATCTCCACAATTCAAGTCCTTTCATTATGTCTATATTGTACGATCGACTCTAAGATGACAATATCGATTAATAATATCCTATATAGACATTATACTTTTGTGAATTATTTTTCTTGGATAAAGCCCATAAGTATCTACTTTGAATTGCAGTTCAATTTCATAGATAGAATAAAACCAAACTCAAACCTTATCGAAACCAATATAGCCGCCATTGTAGTGATGATGTCGCCGGTTTGTCGACAGCATGTATATCCGACCTGATGGCCTCACGACCATAGTACCATCTGCTATAATATTTGCGTACCGGCCAATAACAGCACCGAAATATGGATTGCTCGTCTGGAAATAGCCTGTATCCAAAATAACTCCAATCAAAAAAAAAATTTCTGTATGTTACCTACCTACATACGTTATGTACATCAATAAGTATCTACTCTATTTTCCTACCCGGATTTTGGTTACTTAACCTATAGTTGTTTAAATCTTACATGATTAGAATGGCAGATTGGCAGGTGTCACTAAAAGTAGCGAAGTAACTTTATACTAGCGGCCCTTAAGTGTCGTAATTTGCATCAGCAAAAGTCATAATCATTTTTACAACTAAAACCATTTTAAAATTATGAAATGTATTTATACATACAAAAAAATTAATGTTTTCGACATAAAACGTAAAGATACATAAAACTTAATATTAAATCACACATAATACTTATTCAATAAAATGAGATTAAATATTTTTGCGTTCTAAGAAGGTTATATCATCATGAAAAAAAATTAAGGATGTGACCAATCGAGTTATTTAAGTCGATATTTTTTCATTATCATAAGGTCTATGAAAATAGTAATTATAAGTTTTTTTTGGCGTTTAGTAGTTTTGGTAGGTTTTAGGAGCTTTTATAGTAGATTCATGAATTTTAAAAAAATTATGCACGGTGTCACTACTATTTGGTTTTTTAGTACCTGCGAATATTTAACCGAGCGCGAAATGGAGAATTAATTACGTACTTAATTAGGCTATTTGGTAATTACTAGTTATTTTTAAAATATTTCTAGTAATAAGACCTTTTTACAAGCAAAATTTCGCTTACACCACGATTTAACATTTTCATCCCATCACTATTCGACGAGGATTGGCATGTGTCATTCTAATCATGTAAGATTTTAAGTACTATAGAGGTCTTTAGACGCGGCTGGTGAAATCATGGCAATATTTTGATAAACACGATTGATAAATACTTCATCCTTACCTTCTAATGTGTCGAAGCCGGCTAAAACATCATCTGGTGTACCTTTTCTGTCCGGAACACTTATGGTTGTAATGGTAGCACCATAAGTTATCACCTTAACAAAGATAACCAAAACTATCAGATTAATTTCGCGTAAGCTGATTACTTACCTATTTAAGTTATCCACTTAAGTCTACCTTAAGTGGATAACTTAAATATTGTGTCTACACAGTTTGGGAGAAATTCTAACCTGAACTGACATTCTATTCTTCGTCCTCCATGTGTATCTTCTAACCACGTCAATATTGGCGCTCGAAGCGCATGGACTTTTGGCTTCTTCAGCTTCAGGCATTAAGACCTCACTCAAAGGTTTTGTAGATTTGTCGAATACATTCGAAAGACGTTTTCCATCTTTATCTGTTGTCGGTGTTTTGGGCATGAATCCAAACCCATCCACTATGAGTTCTACGTCAGGGATTTTCGGGGCTGGCTCCGGCTCAGGCTCAGGTACCTTAGGAGCTTCGTGTCTCCCATCACCACTAGCATTATCATCTTCTACGTCGGTCATTTTCACTGATAATTTTAATTTAAAACTCCAAATTTATTTTACTAGAAATTTTTATAATTATTTTTACATACCTAAATATTTACAAAACTATTGTCATTTTAATAATTTTGATT
Source organism: Anarsia innoxiella (assembly GCA_947563765.1). Lineage (NCBI taxonomy): Eukaryota > Metazoa > Arthropoda > Insecta > Lepidoptera > Gelechiidae > Anarsia > Anarsia innoxiella. Next base: position 9,710,861 of record OX387390.1, read on the forward strand.
GATAGTTATGATTTGAAGTTGAAAGATGGACTGATTGTCATTTATTCTACAGTTTTTAAATTTCGAAGTACAAGCCAAATAAGATCTATAGAGCCGTATTGTATTACATAGAGTCCCGATTCCCGATGCATTGCCCAATACATTACTCTACTCTTTGCATTGCCCGATGCGAACTCCGACTGCGGTTTCCAGTCTAAGGTGCAGTCGCTACGAGCTGTCTACGAGAATTATTACCGACTGTTATTACCTATCTTGTTCCCTTTCGATTCATATGGAAGGTTTAACGATTAGTTTATGAAAACCTTATGATTTTAGTCTAAATACTAATGGAAAGAAAAAACTATTTAATTATTTTTATCTGTCTTTAATTACTTTTTATGAATTTTCAAATGTTGTGCAGAACTCATATAAAAGAAACACTTTACCCTAACTAAATAATTAGTATTAGATAATAAATAAGCTTATGCCTCAGGCTTATTCAAATTGTACTTAATTCAAAAAGCTTTAATATTAAAACAGTACTTGTGTAGCAGTAAGAGTACCTACTAATAACAGATGCTTGTTTTATCTTAGCTTCTAAATAAGTACACGATACATATTCAGACCCAAAACACTTTTACTGATTGCTTTTCAAGATCCAATGTGTCAGTCTTCCATTTCTCTGCATCGTTTATAATATCGGGAATTTCTTCCAGGAATCCGATTTCCTTACATGGTGATGGCGGTATGATACTTATTATAGGTATACCAATTTCTTGGAACGAACTCATAGATGAGAAACCACTTTCATCTTCAACAAAGGAAGATGCAATCGTATTCCTTTTTTCAGATAGAGAATTAATATCAGCAGGATTCATTAAATCATTAACTCTAATTGCATGATCTTTTTCTTGACCGCTCTTGACAGACAACATTGATTCGTTCATACTGTTCAGACTTTCTTCTTGTGGCGGGAGCGTTTCGGCAGCTGTTTTGTATAAATAAATATTATTTTCGAAATCATCAAGGGGGAACAAATTGTAAGCATCCTTTTCAATTTGATCTAAAATTAAATTAGAATCATTTTTGTTTTCGTTTCGGTTTTCGGAGATTTCATCTTTGGGTACTTCATTGGAGTCAACTTTATCGGTGCAAGAATATGCGAGATCAGGTAATTTGGTACTGAGGACAGTATTGGCAAGAGTTATCAGACGTGCCATTTCTTCGGAAATTTTCTGTGATATTTCAACTTCTGGTGTAAGAGACAATTTTGACTGGCTCCTGGAAATAAATAAAAATAATACATTACTCATAAACTTACTTTTTTGGTATCTGGGTATATTAAAAACGGTCTGATGTCAATATTTACCAATTCAGACCATTGCAATCCCTGAATCCATTCACGTTGCTTATAGATTTGCTGATCTTTTTTGTACTGATTCGTTTTGGGATAGTAATAGAGTATTCGACGTTCTTGTTGACATGGACAACAGATCGAGACCGAGGTAAATCAGCCACGTTGAATGATCTAGGTAATAGCCTTGTTGGGCAGGGACCTTTTCTAGAGCCACATTCATTATTTTGTCCCTCGATATGTTCCTTCACCCTATTTAGGAACACTACAATTTGCTTCAGTAAAGCTATGTGCATCTGTCTATTTGCTTCGGTCTGAAATTAAATCGTTAAATAATGGCATATAGATTATTGCATTGTTTACGTGTAAAAGTTTAACATTGTAAGTATTAGGAAGGTAGTACTGTTCGCATAGCTTAGTATTTTAAGAATTCGCAAAGTATTTCGCAATCGCTAGGCGCATAAAACTAAAGCATCCAAAATTGAGAACGTAAGTCATAAAATGGCTTCTAAGTAGCTAAAAATATCAAAATATATTAATAGAAAAAATGAATTGCTAAAATAAGTCGAGGAATAATAAATTACCTGTGCTAATTGCCACCTCAATGTATCTACTTCCATGTTAAGCACAGTCACTTCTGTTTTACGAAGGTCGGAATTTTGATGCGATTTTTTATCGGGCGGCTTCACGGCCTCTCCATTTAGTTCGGAATTTGAATTTTTTGAAGAAAATTGAGGAAATACCTCAATTCTTTCTGGAACCTGTTACAAAAATTTGCTTAAATAAGTATGTATAAATAATAATAAGAAAAATAAAGATTATGTTCACGTAAGTAAAATTAATTGGTACAACATATTTCAAGGAAGGTTCATGCTAATAAAAACCCTTATTTGTTAGCATGTCAATACTAATACTCTTAATATCCACATTTATTTCCGTAATCTATATACATTTTTGGGGAAGGGATGCTTTAATGCGCTCTGTTCGATGAGTATTGAATATCTAACACCTTATGGTCCTAAGTCAGAGAATGAGATGAGAGATACCTATTATTTTTTAAGTTTTGATTTCAATACATATGTCTACTTTAATACGTGGGGAGGTTCAAAAACCTTTCCGTTAAAAAAGTATAGAATAACAAAAGAGAAGATGATATGGCGGCGGCGGCGGGTTGACATTCGCCGTAATGCATCTTTAATAGAAAGAACAAAAACTTGTGAATACACGAAGGTGTAGTTGATTGGCAGCATTATTGGCAGTGTCACAGCCCTCCCACGCTTTTGCTTGGAACATTGTGATTGACCTCTATGTGAACAATGCAGCTTGCAATAATACCGTTATTTGCGCTTGCTGACTTAATGACTAAAGTAAACTAGGTGCAATAACCATCAACTAAAAACAAACAATAAAAATAATCTCGCCAAACAGCGTGTGCTTAAAATCCTTTAACATAAAGAGATGATCATAAATGTGGCTACGTACAATGCCTTGTGTCGTTTTATTAGACGACTAATAACTTGTAAATAATAACCATACCTAGATAATGCTATTAGAATGTATCTTTAAGTAAAAATTTTTTGTAAACAGTAAATATATTGTTTGTAATAATAATGTACAATCACGAATCGTCATCTAACAAAAAACAACATCAGTAATAGCTGTAATGTAACTAAATAAATGAGATTTATATACAGTTATTTTGTTCCGTGTCATAACGATTTTTGTTATAGAATGAGCTCGGCAGCGGCATTAGCATCAATTATAGTAATATCGCACTGAACCGTTGAAATATTCTAGTTACAAATTGGTGCCACCAATTTGTAACTTCGATTTTATTTGGTTTAGAGTAGAGTCCAATGTAGAGTCGCTAGTTTTTAGATGGGTGGATATTTATGTAGTAAGTTGGTATTATTTAGTAATTCCATGCGGTACACATGAAAAAAATGTGTATTGCTCTAAGTATTACTATACTGAATTATAATAGGAGTACCCTAAATTAAAAACAGTGGTATCATTAAACATGTAGGTATGACTAATTTTTTCATAATATTGAATGAATTTCTCAATTTGTCTAAATCTTCATAGATAGTTCTCACTATCCGTGAGTATAGTTATCGTCTCAAATACCAGCCTGTGTTATCAGTTTTTTGAGATCCTCAGATTGCTATCTGTTGCGACATTTGCAGTTCCGGTGTTGATTGCTAGACGTTTATATCATGTTGCTTAGGGTAGGTGGTTCTCAGTTTCTCATGTGTCGAATGCGCCGGCATGGAACGAAGCACGCGTGATCAAGGCCAATGGGCTACAAGTCTCATTTTACCCTTCCATTAGAAATTAGCTACAATTTAATTAGGTATAATATTTTCTCCAAGGTTACATAAATAGTGACTCACACAGTCTCAAAATTATAATGCGAATGAATAAGAATGGTAGTGGTTAGTAGTATTGTGCAGGTGGCGGGGTGGCGTTAGAATTGGCCGGTTGGCGGCGGCATGGTGAGGCAAGTCCGTCATGCACAAGCGACGGTGCGTGACGCTGGCATCCGGCCTGGGCCCACGGAAGCATTTATTGAATGCCCTACCCTCGCGCCCAACACACCGACAAGTGCACGATGCTTTTGTTTTCTTTATACATCACTACATGTTTGAAATTTATATTGCCATATTCTGGAGAGAATTTTGTATTAAGGCATTTTTCGAAATATCTAGGAACAATGCGAAGTAGGTACCTATCCAAGATTTTTTCAATTATACTTAAGTTAATAATAGGTACCTACGACCTGCTTTAATATATAGGTAGGTACAAAACGATTTATAAAGTAAAAAATCAATCAATTATCTTGAAAAACGACTAAAAGCTCAAAGCTCTCCATTTATCTACGAAGCTTAGGAAAAAAAGTTTATATGAATAGGTACCGCAAAGGTACCATGAATGAATAGGTTTTGTTTTGTTTGTATAAGGTACCTACCTAACCTATCCACATACGTATGTAGGTATCAGCTCAATTTTAAAACTTACTATAACTGAAAATATATACATTTTACAGCTTTAAAGCTAGTTAATATTATTTATATCTATATTATAATAATTTAAGCTCCGATATTTAGGCGAATAATGTTTTTAGTATAAGTACCTGCTTAATCTACCTACTCGAGAACTACTATTACGTACTACGCTTCGAGTTGTATTACGAAGTGTTTTATCAAACCGCATTCTCGTCACGTCAAGAGTTCGTGTCGACGATACTGCTTTATCTACTTATGTTAGATCCGGTAGCCTTTTTAATAAATACGCCATAGGTAGTATTACCCAACGGGATGACCATCAACTCTATTTCTAACAATGGTTAGGCCACTTGATATTTCCAGATATTATATCATTATTTTCTATTTCTTTTATAAGGTACTCGTATTCTCATTTGCCAACCTAACTAAGGAAGGAGCACAAATTCAAAAAGTTGCGTCACGCTTCAGTTACGTTGTAAGCAATTTACTTGTAGCTTAATCATTAAAAAAAATACATGCGGGTAAATGTACGTGGAGAGCTCTTATGAGTCATCCAGACCGGATCCAGACAATTTGTGAGGTAAAGTTGTACTTTAAGTTCGTTGTTCAGGTGGGCTCAGCCAAACGGAACGAAACTATGAGGTCTATTACGATTGGAAGGTACATGGTTAAACAGTGCATGTACTTTCAAGACAAGTTAAAAAAACAGCTCTAAGCCACCGAATTAACAAATGTGAGTGGGGTCAATGAACAAGTATGTAAGTAGGTAATTAATTGGTTTACAAGCAAGTAGTAATTAAGCACGTTAGCACTCTATCATCATTGTTAAAATTGCTCGTCATAAAGTGAAGATCGATTAAATTCCAATTCTAAACTTAATGATCGTATTATAATGTAATACAACTGCTCGTTATGTTTTCCTATGTCTGTGACTTTGTGTTTTTTTATTAAGCACAACGCCGGCGTTCGATATTTATGAGACCGATTTTTCATATAATATGGAACTGGTCGTTTCTGTCGTTCATACGTATCTTAAAATAATACAGACTACCTATGTGTTATCCTGATGTGCAAATTGCAATCTTATAAAGTTTTATTAAAAAAGGGTATCCCATCCATCTATACATCATCGGCACAAACATTAAAATTTATATAATACGAGTAATAGTAAGATTTTGCAGTAGGTACCTCAGTAATTACCTTAGTAATTAGGTACGAGTATTTAAGTATTTGATGAGTTTGATGAAACCGAAATACGTGTTTTTACAACTTTCTTGTCTTCATTACGAAAATCTTCATTTTGCAAAGATAATTTGCAAATTAATTAGTAAGTTAGTAGGTAGGTAATATAATTGATTTGCAGAATTGCTCACCTACTGACCTCTGCATAAAATTACTTTAAGATCACGTTCAATGATGAAGATTATGTAATTGTAAACGAAACGGTGTAAACAAATCCGATGGTGGAACAAAAATAAAAACTTGCTCTGAATATTTCGCCTAATATTCTTGACATACACGCCTTGATGTCTTATAAAAAAATGCAAAGATAACGGTAAATAACAAATTGAAAACACCGGTATTGCTTTATTTAGTAAGTGTAATAAATAGAGGGACATAAACAATGGCGAGCGGTTATACCGTTCCTGTGTAGGAGTTGAATTTGAGATCATTTGCATTCTTTACGCCGGAAGAGGCACCATTATTTTGTTTCGCGATCCTCTTCTTGTACCTATTTAAAACCATAAAGGTACGGCATATATTTATGTATAACTGTACATATGAATGTCCTTGCGTATAACTCGATTATTCATGTAAAAAAGGCCAATTAGTTAGAAGGTACCAATATTATTGAATGATTCCTAATTATGGTAGGTATCTCAGATACTTTTTCGTATAGGACGTCACTAAAATTTTCTACTCAATAATGGTACCTACTTATTTATCTGTGAACCTATAGGTAACCTACTTAAATTATTACTAAAAGTGCGAAAGATAGATGTAGGTAATATTGCATCGCATTTCACAAATCTTATCAGCTTATCAATATCTTTAAGAACACTCCCATACATAAAAAATGACCTCGTCTGTATCTTTACCCGAAATGTGATCCGTCTAGTTCAAAAAGTTGCTTGCGATGGTAATATTAGGTAAACATTATGAATAATAATAAAATCTTTATTACAATTAGGTATGTATGTCAAGATCGTCAGCAATTTAAATGAAAGGTATTACATATACGGTACCTATTTATATTATGACATCTCGCTATAATATGTAGGTAGATACTTACTTTACAAAAGAAAAATTTAAGAAACTAGGTATTTTTATCTAAGTTCTTGTCCCTGTGCAGTTACGCTGTTTCATTTTGAATTCTATCATATGAAAAGAATACGTATCTAGGTGGTACATACCTAGTTACATAGTTATGCTTTAGTTTATTTTTTTTATTTAGTTTTGATGGCTTAATTAACCGTAGAAATAGGAAGCGAAACATCAAGCAATTTATGTTATTTAATAGATTTATTATAATGAACAGGAATATGAGACTTATAATTAAAGCCTAATGATGCATAAAATGCGGAAAAGAAGGTTTTCCAACCGGGTTTCGTTCCGATGTTAGAAACAAATCGATGCACGCAGTCTATGGACCTTCTTTGTTTTGAAACTAGATACCTTTTTTAATTAACGTGTATACCTATCATTTACCTATGTAGTCATAAGAATCTAAAAAAACATACCTTTCTCATTATAAGTATTTACTTGTATAGTTACTAATAAAAGGTAAGGAAGGTCGTGTCAACAATGGTAGGTATATCACCCCATTTTGAACGAGTTACCAACAACACTTCTAATACAGCTGTATCAAAAATTGGGAACGGAAACTCCACATGACAATATCTATTAATTTATAAAAATTACCTCTAGCAATCGCATGTATTGTGAGAACTTCCTACACAGCTCATTCACCCTTACCGCGAAAAAACTTCGGTTCATAAGCACACGAACCTCTATTTTATTTTAATCGATGTCAGTCTCCCGTTTCCCACATCTACCGTAATGACTCGCAAAGAGATAGAGCCAAAGACAATGGTTACGTGCTATCTTCCTTTCATATCGCGAGAACTTGCGGTGCTGCTATGTGTGTACAATAATACTATTGCTGTACCACTTCCGCCGCTAACAAGTTAAGAATCAACGTTTTGTTACATATTTGTACCTCTCACCCAAATGCATAATTTATTAAAGTTCTGCGTACCTATAATACCCTAAGTTTAGGAGAAGTAAGTAAACTTCAACTTTGCCAATATATTTAAATGTACCTACGAGTATATTTCTGCTTCTGTAGTGACTTTTTAATAATAAGTTCCTTACTTTCTTCCAAAAATTGCTTATTGGTAAGTACGAGTACATAAACACGTGTCTGGATGATTCTTCTGTAGGTAGGTACCTACTCGTAAGTACCTATATACGATACAGCAAATAGATTAGTTCCACCTCACGGGCTCGTAACTTAATCAACACCATAGAAGCGTAATGCTCAACAAAGCAAGTGATAAGACTTTATTACTTCTGACTTCATTAAAGAAAAAGTGCTTAGTTGATTCAGCTAAGTAGGTACCTGACCTTAAACAAGTGAAAACTAGAGGATGGGGATGGTCGCTGGGATTTTGTGATATAGGTACTTATTATCATATAAGATTTTACCTATTCATTCGTATTTTAAAAATACCTACTTTTATAAAGACCACTTAGTTTTGGGACCTAAGCAAAAGTTTATTGATAGAAACTTTTCTGAATAATTTCCCGTGATTATCATGATCTGATTTTAATGGGATTCGAGACTAAAACAATAGTTTCCTTCGTGAGACCACCGTGATTTGACTCTTACCGTTTCCGGAAAAGTATGGAAATTATAATGTTGATGATATTTCTGCTTTAAATAGCTAATTGGGTGATTTAAATTTACAATTAAAGGTAGATGGATGCATTATATAGGCTAGGCGCTTATACCAATAAACTTATTTATTTATAAGTGATGCGATTTCGAGTAGGTATCATTAGTAAAGTATATCTATGTTTATAAAATATATTTTGATGTACGAAGATAATATTAAATGTAAAGATAAAACGTTGCTTATACAACTACAAAACTTTGTTTTGTAAGTTGCGTAAACGCATTGTGTATTGTATTTACAATAACAGTGCGTGTATCTCTGCGTACACAGACGAAGATACGTTGTATAGATTAGTCCTGGTAGTACATATTGGAGCTTAAAAAACGAATTAACAAGATTCCCAAGTGAACCTCTTCATAAACGTTTGCGTTTAAGTTAAGAGGCGCATTCTATTAAGGGTAGATACTATTTTGTTAATAGGCTCCAATTACATCGCTAATCACATAACTAGCTACCATATGAAACAATCGCAAAACTTTCACAGCCATATAATAATTGAAGCTTGTAAAAACTGACCCTTATGAAATAGTTGCTAATGGTTTGTTGTGCACATAACAAGGGCTACTTAAATATTCGTTATATATAAAAATCGTCTAAATAAATCGATATCAACTGCGAGTAACGCCGGAGTGCTAGATAGCTAACACAGGCGGACACTTTCACTTTTTTATATTAGCGCACTACTAAATAATAAATAGAGTAAAATGAGTACAAAAACAACTGTGCTCATCAAAGCAAACCGTTAGTACTATTTACAGTGACACATATTAAGGAAGTAGTCTAATTTATATTTTATATAGATACTTAAATCTAGGATCTAAGTACATAAGACTATATTCAGCAAAGTCACAAAACGTTTACATTAACACATTACAAAATATTATTGTGATTACGACGAAGTTATTGTTGAAATATTGCAGTATTTGTAATTAAGCAATTGTGTAAAGAATTATATACTCGTATTATGATAAATAAAAATAAAAGAATTAGAAAGAAATTATTTTGAAAAAAATACTTACATTGACAGAAAGGATTTCTTCAGCATTATTAACAAGGGGACCCAATTTCAACCCAGTATCTTGCTTTGACGAAGAGACAGGTGACCTAGAGATGTAGCGGTTGGAGAGCCTTCTCGCAAAATTACTTTTGAAGTCCTCGCATCGCATTATAGACTCTACAGGTTTGTTAAAATCTTCCTCTTGCTTCCCAGTCGTATTTCCAGTTTGCATGAACATGATACCCCTTATTGTTTATTCGACAACATTATTGACAATTCAAATACGACGGAGAATTTCGGTTTTTGAATTTGAACGAAACGATCAATTGCGTATGCGCATCAGAGTGGTCGGCGCGACCGTTAACGGTTGAGGTGAAGATACTACTGACTCGACCTATTGTGTACAGTTTCTATCAACTGTTACCACCTGTCGCGCTTGTAAACTATAGCAAAAAAATATGAAAAATATGCACAGTCGTTATTAAATGTGCTAATCATAAAATAATGTGAAGAACATAACAAAAATGTGCGAAATTGTAGTTCAAAACTTTATTTAGGACTTTATTTGTCGAATAAAACTATAAAAGAAAGCGCCATCTATCAAACAGCACTTTCTACTTTTCCGTACCTGCTTCGTTGCAAAGACAGGGGCCATCCATTCTCTTTTTTGCAGATAGTCGTAAGTACGTTAACAACTGTGATTTGTAATTGCTGTATTCGAAAAGATGTCGCTACATAACACTCCGCTACTGGGTCTCTTGTCTTGTGTGCATCATCGTTTTTGAAGGTTTCTTTTAAGAAACAGACGCAGCGGTCACCACGGGGTGGCGTCAGCTAACTCTTCGAAATACTGGAGGTATGGTCTTGGTAGAGTCTTCGGCCTTGGTTAGAAAAAAGAATGTTACAATACCTGTGGATTAAAGACTAATGGGGAATATGCACGTGACTTAAATATGGACAAAATATTTTTTTTTGTAACATTTATTGCTACTGAAAACACACTATACAATTATTTTTAGAATTTATTTTAATTTAATAATGAAATTTAATCATCAAAAAGTGGCTGTTTTGAAATTACCGCGCAAATTTTCGAAACGCAACACTATTGGTGGAACAAAGCGTGACGTCGTCGTCAGTTTTACACGAGAAGTCTGCTGTCAACAAGCTATTTGTATGGTTTCTTTTTTGAGGAATAATTGTTTTGTATTGTGTCGCTGTTTTTTATCTTAAGTTAATAGTTTAATGTGTTCAAAGTATTAATTAATTGTGAAGAAGGACTTAGAGAATGACTGAAACCGGTTTCGTAAAAGCGCAGTCGGATAATCTTCCGAAAATCGACGTGTTTATGATGGCCACGTATTATTTATAATTTAGTTTAGATGTTTTTATTCATGAATAATACTTATACATACATAAAGATAAATTTAGAATATCGAATAAGAATTTTTAATAATATCTTTACAACTTTTTGTAAACTAGGTTATGTTTTTGTAGAGGTTTGTAAACAAAACAAGTAGGTAGGTAAAAGTAAGAATGATTTGTATATGTATTTTACTTTTTTAATATCCTTACTTACATTGAAATGATCTTCACAACAGTATAAACAGCTCAAACACGATACATTGTCTCTTCTCATCGCCTTGCACCACTTTTTCCTTAGATTTTCACCTTTCGGCATAAGGAAATACACTTTGTCAGGTGCAGTGTTGATGTTATTTGGACACATAGGAACGACACAATATTTATAATACGGTTTTTTGTACTTTTCCATGGTAATTAAGTCGATATTCACTCACTTTATTTATTTTTTGGTAATTTTGTAAACCAAACACTTTGCTGTTGACATCGAACTCGTGTAATGGTGACGTCACGAGCAAGCGCGCCAAAATGGCCGCGTTTAAATTGATCGCGATTTTAATATTTATTTTTTTGCATAATAGTTTATATTTTGGACGTGATATTTGTATGTTTGGTAATGTAATAACTAGTAGAAACATATAAAGAATAAAAAAAAAACATGCATATTTGATAAAAACAAATGAATACGCAATAAAAACAGAGTATTCAATGACGGTGTATGCATCGAAAGCTTATCGACAGGTATGTTGATTTTGGCGCAGAGATACAGACTTTCCAACCGTCGTCGAGTCCGCGTTAGTCTTCGTGTTGGTTAATGCAACCAAAGAGTCCCCAATGTACTCAAAGAATCCAGAAAGCGAAGCAGAAACGTAGACGTCAATAAAATGTCAATCTACTAGATCTGTCAAGCACAGATCAAGATTTGGATGGCGTAAAAAGTAAACCCTAAATATTTGTGTATTTTTATAACACCACAATGATTTCATTTCAAATATATCTCAGGAACAGTATTTAAAATGTTCAACGGCATTGCTATATCCAACTCTCGTAGTTTCTGTTGAAAATGTGGAAAAGAAAACGTTGCATTGCTCTTATAAGTAGTACCTAAAGTTTCTTACTGTATACTTTAAGAACTCCACTCCCTAATCGGGTTTATCTGATAGGAAATTAATTGAGCGATAGAATAATTTAATTGGTAAGTAAATATCATGTAGGTACAAAGTAACAGTGTCATACTTAAATAAGACCCTACAATTGCAGTTCTACATGGCAGTTCGTTTTTCTCGTAGAATAATAAAATTCTTCTCAAATATTCGCCCTTTCTAACATTTAACGTTGTTCACAGGTGCTTTAGTGAAAATCATAAAAATAATGCTAGTGATACACCAATCATTTCTGAAAATAGCATGGCAGTTCCCATCATTATTATAAGAAAAAGTTAAATCAGGTAAATACTTACGTCTCAGAAACAAAACATACTTTCTCTATTTTTAAAAATAATTTAAAAATCGGATGCATTAGGTACGTTTGTAATTAGTTATTCGGTACAGTCACTATTGTACGCTTTCAGATTACAGCAGCGCAGCATGCGATTCCCGCCCAAATATACTGTGTGTGGCAGTTTCGACTTGATTGAAATAGTGTTTATATGCGTGGCGTTCACGTTTTTCCTTATCGTGATGGCCCAAACGTGTCGAATAGTTGCGAGTATTCTAACACAGGGCTGTTAAACGATGGACACGAGCCGAGATTCCCCTGTATTATCAGGTAAAATCAGGTAATATCATAAAATACCATCTATCAGCTACTAGGGCTACAGAGTAGGTACCTAGTCTTTTAAATAATCGTAGCACGTTTCAGGAGAATACCAACCAGCCTTCGATATCCTTGTATATGTTTAAAGAGTTTCTACTTACATTCGATATTTGCAATATTTGCACTGTTTCTTTCAGCTATCGGCATTCATCCAGATTAGTCGAAAACGAAAAACTAACCTACGTAATTATTCTTGGACTCATCTTAAGTTTGCTGGTGGTAATTACCTCACAAATGTCATCCCTTTTGAGAAATCAACGCGCGCCATAGCGCATTTTGGGTAACGGAGCTCGATTCCTATCTGCAGAATTAATTTAGCAATAAATTTTAGGCAAGTACTGCGTCGAATTAAAATTTGAAGATGGTACTAGGTCAATTTATTTGTTACATTATCGAATACGTTCCTTTCTTAGCATGATTGAAAAAGAAATAAGCTGATTGCCAATGGATCGTCAGCTCCTCCTTACTCCATTATCGTCGCAGTTTTCATTGCACCTGTCGACGTTGGCTCCTTTACCATCGTCAATAGTGTGTACATTGCATTCAATATTTAAGTTTATCGACGTCATCCTAATAGTGATCTCCTATACTCTATTAGTTCATTTATTTTTAGCGATGGTAAGGGTTCCTATTTCTTTTTAGGTTATCTTTCAATGTTAAATTAAAATGCCTTGTTGTAATGTGGCACTTGTTTAACTCCTAGATATTTCTAACACTTTCACCGTTATAAACCCGAAGAAGCAGAAAATAACTGCTACTTACTTTAAAATCCAGCACCGTGTGCCTTTACATGAATGAGCAAGAAAACGTTTACTTTTTAATAGTTTTATTTAGTCTTACATTATTCATATTTCTTATCGGAAAATTTGATAGAGACCATAGCTGAAGAATATGAAATTAAGTCTTATTCAAACACGAAAAGCATTTTCAAAAAACTCCTTATCAAAAGTACGTTCACCACAAAAATGGTAAGCAAATTGGAACTAAAGTAGGTCAGAAAAAAAAATTGTAAAATTGATGTAACTTTTATAAAACATTGTTTTTCGAAATAAATATCCTTTATTTATAATCATATTTACTTTTCCTTGCTTAAAACCTTATCAATAAGGGTATACCTGCCTATAGGTTATAGTTAGGTGCCAAATACCGATACATTTTACATTAAGTTATTGCTACTCGCATAACAAGTTCCATAGATTCACAAAGGTGGCAAAAGTAACGTGTCTTAGGTAATAATGTAAAAGTAAACATTGGTGTCCCTTACCTATAGAGTGTGCAGCTCAACCTTGGCCTATTGAGGGATTGTCTGTCTATTCATACTTGAGTCATTGACTCATATGACACACACACACACATACATTCACTTCGGACTTTAAGTATTTTCTCAAAAGTTTTCGCTTAAGTATTGAGCACTGAAGATGAACCAATCGATAAGTCAACTATTTCTAACATCTTCCCTACTATAAGTACAACTAAGATCCCTCTATCGTAGAACTAAGGAAAATTAATCATTTTCAGTATATAATCCTAGCAGCATGGAAAACTTACTTAGTCGCTATTTTGATTAATAAAACAACGTGCTTAGATTCACAAAAATACCTCAAGTACTGACACCAGGCTTTAAAGCATGCTAATACCTAACGAAAACGTTACAGCATTACCTACCAACATAATAACTCAACCTCTACATTTGAAATTTGTTGTAAAAATGTAATCCTACTTAAAATTGCTCTCGTGCCTCATTCACAAAATGTCTTATGCTTATTGCAGTCAGTAGGTCAGTGGCTCTACTTCTTATGTCATAATAATATAACGTAACTTGCTACTGCCTTGGTACCAAACATAGCGTCTTGTTCTTCTAGCGCGTGCAACTACATCTTGCTATCTCTTTTATCGATACCTTGTGCAAGTAGAGTGTACCAAGATGTATTGTTAAAAAGTCTGTAATTTTTATATTTATTTACCTACCTATACAGTGTATTAATGTGGTAATTGAATAGCTATTATTAAATTATTTAGTTCGCCCGATTGTGAAACTAAAATAACGTAGATCTATTTAGTTCTTGTGTACCAACCAAGCACCTAAAAGAAGTACACCTATGTGACTGGGTAAAGAAATTACTAAAATGGACTATGGTAAATAATTAGAGGCACCAAAACATACATAGTAGCAATTCACTAAATCACAAAACTCAACATAATAGAATTAAACCCTTTTAAATGAAAAACATGTAAAAACAATGCATTACATATACCTACGTAACTAGAACAAACCTATAAACACATCAGGCACATCACCTTCGCCAATATATCTACGAGTAGATAAATTACCTACTTTTACATGAGCTAGGTTTGATTTAATTTCGTAATTTAAATGTAGCAAGTTCCACCGGTGCTAAACTTAATGTAGGTAATATGAAACAGTTAATGCTATTAGCAAAATACAACATAATTATTAACTTTATAGGAAACCGCTTGATGTCAGTAAAAATGTATGTCGTTCAAATGTTCAAAGTTATGAAATAGGAAAGCTTTGATACGCTAATATCATAGTAAAATTGAAAGAACTTAAGTACTTATGTACGTATACTCTTCCAATAGAAGATTAGTTTTATTAATTAAGTCAACGTAAAAACTTCAATTTAAAGGCAATAGAACACAAAATTAAAACCAAAGCTATCAAACAACCTATAGGTAATTACGTCTTAATTCTCCTGTGGTTCTACAGTTTTAACCTAAACACAAGATACAGAACTTAAAGTTCAGACCAGTAAAAATTAACGTTTTAGCCAGAATTAAATATTTATTAACTGAAAGTTACAGCAGCTTTTTATACGACTGTGATACTTATTTAATATCTTTACTTCCCACTACATACATAGAAATACTTGTCTATGTTCAATATTCTTTAAATAGGTCTTTACTTCAATAAATCTTACTTTAGGTACCGCTTAACTGCATATAAGGCCGTAAAGGAAAAGTAGGAACTTTTCTGCAACTAGCTGATTGTTAGACAACTGTTAGGTTTCACCAAATTGGTACTGCACAACCTGTTAATTGGCAATTAACTAAGTTACGACAAGTAAGTAAGAGAGAGTTTTGAAGAATGAATTATTTAAACAAATGCAAAGACTTTATATTTTATATTTTTTACTGTAGAGCAACTTAAATTACTTATTTTCTTATAGAATGTTGCAAATTTTTAATAAAAGATATTTCAGTTCTTTGAATGTCCTTTAATAAAACGAACCAAACAATTGAAAATAAGCGACAAAATTAGACTCAAAGCGAATGTGGAAACAATAGTGTGAGACCAAGCTCTCTCTACTATAATAGCCAGTGGACAGCATTAGACAAAAATAAGTATTCCAAACGTTACAAAGACAGACTTTTTTTGACTAAATTATCACGCCTGACCTTAATCTTCCCCGGTATGATACAATTCTTAGATAATAGCGCGAATCAACAGAAGTTCTAAACATTTTGCGTTTGACTTTCCTTACAGCAATTTGCAGAAGACGGTAGGTACCTACACGTTAATTTTCTATTCTGTCTTCTACTTATGTTTGATAAAGCGTTGATTCTAACAATCTTTTCTGCAACTAGTCGCTTTTTAATGAACTAACTTTTAATTAGGTCAAAACGTCTTACGATATAGATACCAGTAACAAAGTTAACAATTATAACAATAACGAATTGATTTAGTAATATGTATGCAGCGTTTAAAAATGTCACATTATATTTAAATCGATCTTTCTTATGACCGAATAATACATATGAACTTGAAATAAAATTCACAAAGGAAGGTAAGCATAAAATACAAATACTATAAAACTATAAAGCAAGAGCGTTTTTGAAATGTTGCGAACATCTGAGTAATTTTGATAATGACTAAAAAAGTACCCGAATATCTTTGCGGAGTGAGATTGCAGCAGCAAGCAAAAGACAGTGCAGCGGCGTCGAAGTGGCCAGTGCTGAGTGCGTCGTCGAGTACAGTGCACGTGTTAACTAAATCACTTCGGTGCTCTACTCTCACCCTATCTGAGTGACCAACTACTAAGGTAAGACGTAAAATCAATAATAACTTTTTTCTAACGCTGTGCGTATTAATAGTAAATAATTCCTTATCAAATAAAATTGTAGGTATTTAGGTAAATACAGGAAAGTTTAATTGTCCTGCGCTTTCAATCAATTGTTATTTTATTAGCATTGCGATTATACCTACGTCTACTTTTGATCTTAATAAAACTTTTAAGTAGGTCGTCTTCAGAAAGTAAAGTGCGAGTAAGTAGTTGGGGCACTACAGATAGTTGTAAACATAATTTAAAGGAAAAGACATTACATTATAGAGTAGGTATTATTAATGAAACAAATGGTCTTGTTATATTTTTAAGTGTATAGTTAGATCTTATTTTAATATGGTGTCTAATAAATAACAATAAGTACTTAGGTATATATATTTGAAATATTAATAAGAAATAATGCTATACAACTTAATACAAAAAGTTTTATAAGCCTATCCCCTGTCTTACACCTTGAACTAAACAAAGTCAAGATATGTTAGCGCTATTAACTTAATTACGCTACTCTAAAACGTTTTTGTTTCCCCCTTTCTTTTACCATTTCATACGTCTATAGGTGAAGGTTATTCTCGTTCCTCAGACCGCCCGCGCCGTCTTCGTCGCGCAAGTTTTTTAGAAATTAGAAGAGAAATTAAAAAAAAATGGGACGATTCAGTTTGTTTTTGATTTAAAATAAAGCGAGCAATTCCTCTTAGCACGGAACAGAAACACTTAATGAAAAACGAAAAATAAAGATTGTTTCATGAAGTTCTTATACCTACCCGTCATAACAAAACCTACTCATAATAGTATCTATCTATTATATCTAAATGCCGCCTTCAATCGCGTCATTTGCATGAAATGAGCAATTCAAGTTAAACACCTTCGTAATTCTCTGCCCGCACATCATCATCCTCGGCATTAACCGCATAATTTCATTTCGCAAACTTACACCCGACATGTTGAACTTTCGCGTTGAATTATATTGCAACGCCTAGTAAATGAATATTTTAGATTAGTGCAATATGAATAGTCATAACTCATAATTGTCGCACATTTATATCTACTTATGTATAGTATAACAGCAAAGTTGTTCCATCATCCTATTTCAAACCGATCTATTCGTAGGCTTATGCAAGAGTCATTCGTCATCCAGACGTCTAGATGGTACCTAAGCTGATTTTTGCAATGTAGAGTTGAATAGTGTATTGCATTGTCCACGTACTTAAGTACAATAACCTACTCCGTTCAATTTTCTGGCATTATCTTGAAATAACAAGACAGCATGTCTCTTATGTGGTCAGGGTTACAAGAGCTACCTATTATATGTATACACTTAGGTACCTACCTAAGTGGTCCTTTCTAATCAGACCACTAGTTACAATCGTCATCTACGCAGCTTACGTCTGCACGTTCGTCCGAAATCCGACAGTAAATGGTTACATAATATAAAAATTATAACGTTGCCCAAGCTTGTCGAGCAGATTTATTACTCAACATTCTATGAGGCATGCCAGATACAAAGCATAATCTTGGCTACAATTTACTATTGCTAACTCATTTATCGAACGACCACTTTGGGCACTACCTACCCATAGGTGTCTAGCTTGCTTAACGAGAGGATGTCTACACTGATAACTAATATGTATTTTGCAAGTCAATTGTGAAACATCGCAATGGACGGTCTTCATTTATTATCCACGGATGACTCTTAGGAATATTTACATCTATTGTGTAGTTTGTATTCTTACGATAAGTTTTTTAAAGTTCAAGAAATTATGAAATTCGTCCTTGTAATATCTTATTACTTAATCATGGATGTTTATAGGCTCAAAATGTCTCGGAAGCAAAATGTTCGTCATCTCACCGAAGCGGATGAGTACAAATGTCCACTATCAGAGGAGACTCAAACCATCGCAGAAGCAGAGCTGCGGGAAACAGAGAACTCAAGATCGCAAGCACTAGCCTCGCTCCGCAGCTGGATAGAACAAAACCCGAAGTTCATGGCCGTGAGAATGGGTAAGATTAATTTTCAACTCCGTTAAAAGACATTCATGTAGATTCATTAGTTACCTACTCGTGCAGACGAGTGAATTTCACAAACACAAGTTATTAGGCACTCTAATAATTGATTATGCCTATTAGCAACACCACAGCTAATCGTAATATGTAACATAGGTGTCTAGTAGGTAGGTGCCTATTATGAAAAACTTGTAATAAGTTTTTTCTTTAAGAGTTAAGACCCATGTCGCCAGTAATTAAATATAATGACGAAATTGCATAGGCTCCGCTTTCTGGACCGTATCTGAAGGTTTCGTCAGTGAGGTAATTATTCAACAACTACGGTTATATAATATTAATTTTGCACTATTTGTAACATTACAGACTCGAACTTCCTTCTTCGTTTCCTTCGCACAAAAAAGTTTAGCGTACCGATGGTCCAAGAAGCAATAGAGAGATACATTCTACTGAGACAGTCTTGGGGCATTGCGTTCAATCAACTTGACTTCAAACTTCCCGTTATGATGGAACTCATTGACTTGGGGTTAGTATCTAGAGACTAACTAGCCATTGCTAGCACTTACTTAAAACTTGAACTCTGTTCGAAGGTGCGCGTGCGCCTAATTGTGTTTAATCTTTATCTCGTCTACAAATTTCCAGGTACATTTTTGTGAGCCCGTTCAAAGACAAAGCCGGCCGTCGTGTAGTCATTTACAGGCCTGGTAGATATAACAAACTACTATATCGCCAGATATTCACGTAGTTTATTCCGTCAATATTATCTATTTTATCCATATTTTAATGTATGTATGCCTATCATATTTAGATTAGAAGCAGCTGGTATCGAGAGGTAACAACATCGACTTAACAAACATGCACATTATTATCGTATCGTATGATTTCACATTATATTCATAAAATTTAAGCTTTCCACAATTTAAAAAATGGCTTGGCTTCTTTTATTACATATAGTGGCTATAAAATGTAAAATGTTAGGCTTACATATTTATAAAGTTTTCGTTATGTCCAGGTGTGTTTGATCCGTACAAATATACGAACCAAGACATGTGCCGAGTGATGGGCATCTGCTACGAGACTCTGATGGAGGACGAGGAGACGCAGGTGCGAGGTCTGGTGCACTACGCTGACGGCTCAGGAGTCAGTTTCCCGCACCTTACACTCTTCACACCAAAAGAGGCTGTTCGCATTGTCAAGAACGGAGAGGTAATTGCTTGCAAAATACAAAAATGTAATACCTATCTTTTAAATAAAATTTCGTAATCGTCTTTTTATATTTATTGGTTTTTTCATATTTACGCAGCGAACCATCCCCATGAGACACAAGGAAATCTACGGCGTAAACGTTCACCCCACGATCAAGTTCGCTTTGGATTTCGGAATGGCTCTGATCTCTGAAAAGATAAGAAAACGAGTGAGACTGTATACTTCTCCTGACGAAGTGGAGATTGATAAGAAGCTGTTACCTCAAGAGTATGGTGGTGTAATGCCTATGAAAGAAATGATCGGTATGTAGTTTGAAATAGTATTTCAATGTGTTGCGTACACACACAAGGCTTTACAAAGATTTGGTACTTACCAGTCAACAAATATGCGTCCTCACGCACAAGAAAGCATTCACAAAACACTCTAATCTTTACATGTCAGTGCTGCGGCAGTAATAAGAACCACATAAAAATAACGAAAACGTTGACCGCCAAATTAGTCGTGATGTAGTGTTGTTTGAATTTTATTTTGACATTAAGTATAGGTAGTAAGTTTAACAAAAAATTAAATAACACACAACAATTCCTCATTTCCTTTTTCAGAACTATGGAAAGAAGAGTTAGCGAAGAAGCGAGATATTTTGCTGCTGAACGACAAAATGGCAGTCCGATTAGAGATGTACAGTGAGGCGGCGAGAGAAGGCGCTATCTCCGCGCTCCGTGCGGGAGCCAACACGTGCGCCGGCGCAGACGCCGTCGGTGATGCCATGCGAGGCCTCACCGGAAATTTCAGAAAACTTGAAGTAGATTAATCAACACCTCAAGATATCACAATTATCAGACTGAAAGCAAAATGCTGTTACTTACTTAATTTTAAATAATTAACTACCTGTAGTATTATAGGAATAAGTTTCCATGAATCAAAAAGTTTTTTCTTTGTAAATGGAGTATATGTACAATTATGGTACTTATTAATAACGAGGCTTTGATTACAATGTAGACATCAAACGCACCTAAACAAATGATCTGACTGATGAGCTACATGCTTTAGATTTTTGTTCAGAACAACAAAATCTTGTTTTTATAAAAAAGTAAGTGCTTAGTGTAATTATGTAACTAATAAGTTAGACGCAATAAATTTTGTTTTAATAAAACTATTTTGTTTATTATTTAATTAGTTGTTTATTAGAAAATCGATCAACTACTTAATGCATACAAATTACTGATTTCAAGTAAATAAAGGTTACATTTATAAAATTTATATTAAATAAAATAATTTTCGGTACATATAAAAGTAAGTAGATAAATATTGAACTATAAATTGCACATACGTGGTGACTTGGAAATTGTATTTTGCTCACATCTGTTTACATTCCTATACCCAATTTGGACTTCTATAAAAATTGGCCAGACGACGAATAAACTTATTTGAATCGTCATGAATTGAAGTAGAAGTACCCAAATACCACGTACGTGCAAATAAATACATTGACAATAACATTAATTTATCGAAAACTATTGTGTTTTAATGAGATTTAAACTTTATCAGATCGTATCATACTATTAAAACATACACATAGGTACATTTCATTAAAAACTCCGCGATAAACACACCGACGATTGGCGTGCAACGCTAGAATTTTGTAAAATTTGAATAACAGAACAACCTATGGACGTTCACGATTCCAATTTAAACATTTTTTGGCCACGGTAAGCATTTGAGCATAATGTGTGAGTCTTTGGTAAGACTACTTACAAACAACTAAACATAATAAGTACTTGTCTATAAACGCTATGAAATCTATCTTCATCTATGAAAACTTGTTATAAACCTTAACATCACTGTTCTAAACTAGGCACTTTATTACAGTTGTAAAAGTGCAATGGATATTTTTTTATTGGCACAAATGGCAGAATGGGCAAACATTAACAGTAAGTAATTAAAAATTCATTTGGGAGACATTAAGGATTAAATGTAAAATCACCACCGCACCACAAGTCATATTGAAAAATAATTCTGTTGCTCTGATTTTAACAGAATAATATTGTAACTTGGTTAACAGTGCTATAATAAGTGCATATTACATAAATAAAAATATTTAAACGTTAACTTATTCAATCTATATTAAAATTAAACACTACAACAAGTGTAAAATATTGTGCATACATATTTTAACATTATGCTATTTTTACCAAATTAGATAAAGCTATAAAAATGCTTTTAGTTGTATAAGTACATACCCTTCAGGAAAATAATATTTTTTTGTTCTTTAGTGTGGTGCCCTGCTACTTATATATTAAACAACATCAGTCAATCACATTTAGTAAGCAGTGGCACATCCAAATATAGTGAAGTATCCTTACAACTAAAATTAAACAAACTCTGTTACAAAACTTATCTATCCTACTGTACGACGTAGTTAACAAATTATAAGTAAGCTTTGGCACTATAGTATTCTTGTCCTTACCTTTGTGCGCGCCATCGAAACAATATATCTAGACCACACATAACTTGTTCTATTCTTACAAAATCTGTTGTATTATGTAAATTACGTCTCTAACATTATTTCTATAAACACGTATGTGACACTGAAGGCATTTTTGTGTACTAAAATTATGCATCTGTTTTAAAAACTTAGATAAGTTCCTTCTATAATTATAATGTAGCGTCTTATCACGAAAGTGAAAAAATAATTAACAATTACATTTTTAAACCAGTCTATGTAAACGACTGAACTAGTATCAGTTAGGACTTCGCACGTAATATCTAAATTTATTTTAACCTAACAATTTACAACGCCTTTAGATTCTTCAAATAACAGTATTTTAAGATTGTAAGCTGGTTTTACTAACTTTTTGTGTATCATTGCTTCCAATCTATTTATATACCTATATAGAATCCTAGTTGCTACATTAGTATCGGGTTTGTTGCTATCCTGACGAATTGACGAATGCTACAAACTTTACAGAATTAAAGGCGTGTGTAAATTAAAATATTGCTTATAGTGTTACCTCACAATTTTCATACTTATGAGATATTTTGTAGTTGCTGAGTAGAAATGGTGTAGGAACTAAGTCGACGCCGCGACGTTGATGCAAGCGACGATTTAGGGTCATGCATCTATCGTCGTGCGTTTTGAAGGTCACTAAACAAAATAACGTCCATTAATACCATTTTTTTATATCCCACGACCATCACGCAGGTTGGCAATAATAATTATCTAAGAGCCTGGAAACAGTGAGTCTCTAGTCAGGTGTTTCTGTAGATATAGCAAGTGTAGTGAGTAGTCTTACCCGTCCTTAGCCCCCTGGGCAGAGTGGCGCAATCCGCGGGTCAGACCCAGTACTGGTTGCGGCGCAGCATCGGGTTGGGCGCCGCGCCCGCTCGCATCGGAAACGCGGACTCGCTTGCTTCGTAGCTACTCCAGTCTTCCGCCTGTTACAAATGCGTTTTGATATTACTTATTTATTTTACACTAGAAAATAATATGGCCTATGTGTTATTCTGATTTGCAAGCTTAATACAGTAAAGTTTCATTAAAATCTGTTCAGCAGTAAATAACTATTGTTATTTGATATAGATAGATATACTTACTACACACATAGGTGTGAGAACCCATTATATAGTCGCGTATGTGTGTCTTGCTTATCGCAGTCTAGCCATTTAATTTTGGCGAAATGAGCAAGCACAAACTTGTAGCCATCAAAGATCTATCTTATATACCTTTTGAAGACAGTGTGTACAAACTTACATCAGTATGGTCATCGGCACCGTAAGGGTACCTGGCGTTGAGATCGGGTACTGCAGCGTCGGCGAGCGGCGTCACTTTGCACGCCACACTGCCGCCCGACGGCAACGGCGTACTCGCCCCCGTGTGTACTGACTGCTCAGATGACACGTATCTGAACCAACATACGGTATTGTTATTAAGCCCACCGAATTTATGCTCCTAATGTAACGCATACGATATTTTGACGAACTCGCGAGCGTAAATATAAGAATGTTGGGATTAGGAAATCAAAATGAAGAGAATGAAATAATACCTTTTAATTGGAGGGGTTCCCTGCGCAGGCGAAGGCATGAGGTGATCAGGCGGTCTTGGCAGCGGTATCGGAGCCACGCCCTGCGTCTGGCCGTGGATCTTGGCCAGCGCGTTCTGGTCGCGCAGCAAGTACCGCCGACATTTCAACATGCCGAATATAACCACGATCGCGAGAACAGTGCCCGACAAGGCCATCAGAATCATCATATAGTAAGAGGCTGCTTCACCATTTGCCACCTGTAAATTAATAGGCATAAAGCTTATCCTACGTGTCTAGCAAACCCCGAATCTTAATTAGTTATTGATTATTAACTTACCGGAACACCCTCATGGCTTTCAGGATCGTTTGGTCCAGGCAAATTTTTCTTAGATCTACTCCCTATTATAAGTTTAATGTCTCCCGCTGCCGGTTGGAATATTGACGCAGCTAATAGAAAACGGAAACTATCTTCAAAACCGTTCACTTCAATTAATTTGTTTTTATTAATGACGTAGTATATAACGCCAGCTTTTAAGTCTTCATGACTGAAGTATGTTATCTCTCGTTCTCTGGCACTCGTTTTCTCTCCGGAACTTCTAATGATTTTCTTGAGGGTTCCAAACTTGGGTTTTCGTATTAGAGTGTAGACAGGGTCACTGCCCGTCAACGAAGCAAGCCCGGTGGCATCCATGTTACTTAAAGTTATTTTGGTTTTCTCTGATTCAACTTTCAAATCAGTAAGAGCCATCAACGGCTGCACAAATGTCTCTATAGTGAATGGGCGAGTAGCGTTGCTGTTGTGTACATACGCAATCAGATCGAAACTATCATTAGCAGAAGTCATGTCATTCTGCATGTAAATTACAACTTTATCCATCAAATCTTTGTGAGAAAAGAAAGTGACCGGATTTCTGCCGTGATAAATCATACCATGCTGGGGCTGACGGGTAATGTTGTACAACACCTTCGATCTCTTGGCATTAGTTTCGATGTACACTTGTTCAGTGGTAACAGTGGCGACGTTGTGTCCCTGCTGCAGGCTAATTGGCCTAAAAGACGTAGCGTTCAGTATGACTGGGATGACGTCGATAGTAAATACTGTGTACGTCGGCTTAAACTGTCCGTCCCAAACCCTAAAGTAGAACGTAGCGGTCTGCAATACCCCTGAGTGCTCATAAATAATCCTTCCATTATTTATGTCCTCCTGCGTAAACTTATTTATCGATTGCGCCTCGTCTATAGTCTGGTTTTTCTCGAGCATTACTATTCGGCCTTGAGTCGGGCCACTAATTATGTCGTACAATATTCCCGACGGCCCTGTGTCAGCATCCTCTGTCAATAGATCGTTTCTAGTGAGCGTATAATTTTCTCCTTGTACCACTTGTATTTGTGGGGTGTCAGTTAGCAATCTGAATGGCTGATCGTTCACTGGCGCGATATAAATTGGAATAGTAATATTGCAAAGAAGAACGTAATCTGGTAAAAGGTAGAGCGCCATATCGATTCTATCCTGTAATGTGTCGGAGCCATCATGTTCATAATTGACAACCCCGTCTTCTAATTGTGCTTGCGTCAAAGAGCTGGGGAACGGCTGAAGCTCACCGTGACTGGGCTGCGACCACTGCGCCTCGACTTGCGGCTGCCGGAGACCGGCTTGCATTTCCAAATAACTGATAACATTTGTAACATTTACCTTGATAGGTACTTTATCGCCTTCGAGCACTTTTATTTGTGGGATATGGACGAACTTAGCAAGCCCGCCGGATGACACAGATATGTCGATGTTAAATATTTGATCAGTAACAGGCTTAGCTAAAGCCGCTTCCACAGTAAAAATGAATGAATCATTTGTATACAAGTCTGAAAATGGGTGCGTATGCTCATAGAACACTAAGGAATTATTGACGTCTTGTTGTGTGAACTGTTTTATGGACCTGTGATGGTTGTCGCTAGTCACCATTATCAGTCTACCCAAGGTGGGAGCTCGGTCGATTTTATAGACAATTGTTCGAGTCGCATCTGAACATTTTGACATTAGAAGATAATTGTTCAATGGTTCCCTCATCAAGGGAAATACACGAAGATTTTGTTTTCGAATTAATTTTAAGGACACAGACTTGGTCGATATTAAGAAAGTGATCTTAGACAATTCATGAAGTCCATCAGTGACGTCAAATATCATTTTTCCTTTAGTTCCATCTAGAAAAAGAAACAATGACATCAGTAAAAGATACCACAGAATTAATAATTTAGCTTAGGTGTAAAACTAGTTGATCTAACTTTAACTTACTTTTATGGACGAATGTGACTTTCCCGTTATCAATGTCAGCTTGTGTGAAATGATGGACCGGCCGAGCGAGATCACCTTTCATGGCAATGTATCCCGACACTATGTCTACCACTCTTATCGTCACGTTTTCAAGTGGGGTGTCCACATCGTTAACATCTGAAACATAGACAAAGTTTTGCTATTATGAAGTTGCCTTTAACAGATCCATTTTTAATAAATTAAGATGTAAGATTTCCAGAAAAGGTATCCTTTCAACAAAAAATAAAAATGTTTTGTAATTCACTTACAAAGTTCGTTCCTCGTGAAGGTAAAAGTGCCTCCCTCCCACACGCAGAGGCCGGTGTTGGCAGCAACGATGGGTGGCTCGTCGTTGACCGGTACGATGTTCACGTGGACAGTCAACGGTTCGCTTTCCTTGTTGTTTTCAGTTATCGCTACTAACTTCAACGAGTCGGAGTATTCTTCGGAACCGTCGTTTACATACTGTGGGAAGCGAAGAGACAAGTTTTTTTTACAATGGACGAAATAATTAACGTACGTTTCGAAAGAAATGTTAGCTAAGTGGGTAACAAACCTGAATATTCCCAGAGTTCAGCTTCAATACAGGCAAAACATTAAGCTCTTGATCCGCCATTATAATTTTACCAAACTTGGGTTTTTCAACTAGTTTGTACATGACAACTTTGCCTCTGTAATACTCTGTGACAGTCCGGAATAGATCCGGCTTTATACTGACCGCTTCTCCTTCCACCACGGTGAGGTTTGAAGCGACCACGTAAAAATGTTCCGGAATAATAATTATGGTTAACTCAACATCTTTTAGCCAGACTATACCATTCGTGACGTCCATTTTTATTTTGTCTCGAGTACGGTTGACCCCAGACTGTACGTATACGATTCTGTTGGCGTTAATAATGGATTGGTCGAAAACTTTAGTATGTACTGGTTCTTCGTTATAATTCTCAACCTCAATGGTTCCTGGAGTGGAAGTGATTTCCAGCCATCCGTGGTATGGGCCTTCTCGTACTTGATACACTATGTTCGATGGTTCTATTTGAGGATGCATCACCTGTGAGTAAAGAAGACATTTGATGTAGTGTAAACGGACAAGGACAAGCAACAAAACAGGTAAATTTAAGGCTACAAGATGCCTTACCTCCAATACATCCCTGGTCACATTAACGCTGGTAGACTCTTCTACTACAAGCGGTTTGTTGGTTGTAACTCGAAGTGGTTCCCAATAGCTAGACGGAAATATCTTAATGGGGTATATTCCCTCGCCCCACGCCTCTAGACACATTACTTTAAATCTAAAATAATAAAAAAGTGTTTTATTGAGCCCACAAATCCTAACGACATAGGACAGTTTGTAACATGTTGTGTTAGAAGGTAGACCAAAAAAACATAATTTGTACATGATTTTAGTGTTCCTGGAAATATCTAAATAATGATTCCCTTACCTGAACTGATCAGTGGGTGTTTTCGGTTCTCTGTGCCTGTAGGAGACTCTACCCGCGGCAATGTCGAGCTGAGTGAATGTGAACGCGCCTTGGCCTTCGCCTAATTCAATAGACCCGTGTTTTGGCTTCTGAATTATTTCGTACCGAATATCCTCCTCCAAACAATTCATGTTTGTGTCAACCTAAGCCACGAAATTAAATATTATTAATTAAGTCTTTGTTCCCAGACAGTGGGATCTTATGGGCTTGTTTATTTACTATTTATAATTTAAGTCAGTTTTATAAAAAACAACATATAAAACGTGAAATTATAATTGAATTCTGTATTGTAACTAACCTGCATATCTCTCGTAGTTATAACAACAGCTTTTCCATTCTCAACAATAGATCCATTAGTTGGAAACATTCTTATAAACGGCGGAGACGCTTGTATCTCCAAGTTTCCATTCACGTCGAACATTCCATCCGATATCCAGAACGCCATCCTACCATATTCTTTACCTTGGTGTTTAAACAGCACCAAGTTTTTGTTAATGTCATCCTGAGAGAACTGAGCTACTTGTTCTAAGGGATTGTCAGCTCGGAAGATACCACCGTTGGGCGGATCTTTAGTGTATCTCTGTACCGTATATATTATATCTGAAGGCTTCGTATCTAAATCTGCATCTGTGTAAGTGAGATCACGCGCTGTTATTAGTCTTGCTCCGCCGTGGACGATATGAAACACGTTATCAGTAGCTCTGGCTGGACTGTTATCGTTCTTCAAAATAATATCTATATGGAACACGCCGACGTACTGGAAGTCCTCGGGTTCAGGACTCAGAGCCATAAAGTGAAAAGAATCGTGACGACTCTCCGAATCGTCGTGAGCGTAATATACTCTATCTGAATTCAGCTCTTGTAACGTAAAATAGGTCGTGTTGTCCCTTAAAATCTTTAAACTGTCACTGATTACTTCAATTTTCCCATGTTTGGGCAAATGTGTGATGTTAAAGACCAGATTTGTTACTGCATCAGTCCTAAAATTGAGATGTGTGGCTGGGATAGCCATTCTGGACCCTTCCATCACTTGCAACCTTTCTAGAGTTGTATGTACTCTGCCCGAAGGATAATCGGAACTGACCAGCCCAGGAGTATGGCGAATGGTCATCACACCTGTCACATTTTCGCACTCAGTTGCTCCGACAGCAAATAAAAATTCATCTTGAATGTGCGAGTAGGCTCGTCTATGAAGTCTGTACCAGAGCTGATCTGTATCAATATGCTGTTGACTGAAAGTACTGTGAGTTTGCAGATGATGTTTCCCAGAAGATAGATGAAGAATACCGTACTTAGGCGCCCGCAGTATAGTGTATTGAATCCTATCATTGGGCAAACCGAGTGGTTTCGTTTTAAATTTCAAATGGCGAGACGAAATGAAAGCTTCTCTAGTGTTGTTTAGGACAAGTTCTTCGTTGATAGATTGATAGAGCTCGAGTTTGATGAAAGTCAATCGAAAATCGTATAAAGTATTCGTTCGTATCGTTCCAACTGACGCTTTAAACTGGGGAATTAAACATGTTTTATATTAAATAACAAAATAGTTATTACATTTGTATCAATATTCGTATGAAATAAAATAGTGCTTACCTTAAATTCGTCGTGCGAAGGACTGCCAAGCAAGTGCATGTAACGCACGCGGCCGAAGTAAACCATCTCACTAGTAAAGGAATCCACAGTCTGCCAGGTTCCGTCCAATACCCTTAACCGCTCAACGACGCCAAATTGCGGCGGTTTAACTATATCGTATCTGCAGTTTACGCCAATTAGATTAAAATTAAAACGAATACGAAAAAGTAAAACAAATCTATATACAATACATAACTTACTTGACTTGAACATTCGTCTCATCAGCGTTCGTCGTGAAGGTGAGATTCTCAGCACTGATAATAGCGTAGGAGTTGTGAACTAGCTGCACTCCTGTGTTGTTAACTAGACGTACTTGTAAGGGAACGACAGATATACGTAAAACTCCCGGTCCACTTGTTTCTATGCCATCTGATACCTTAAAATAAATAGGTTTTTGATTTTAGAATCTATCGTAAATTGGAATACGTTTTATGTATTATTTTTTCACGTATAACATTTATGCCGCTGATTCTTACCTGTAAGGTCAATCTAATTGAGGTCTTATTTAATTGTTTATCTCCTCCCGAGCCGTGCACGTACGATATAACACCAGTATCAATGTCTTGTTGTGTAAACGAATCTACTGGTTGACCTGACATTTCAATATGGCCACTGTAACACAAACATAAAGTAACGAATATAGTTATCTGAAGAAACGGAGTTAAGCAGATTGAAAAGTTAAATGTAAGTTTACACTCCTCTGTGTATAGACAGTTATGACAAATACGTCAAGAAAGAAATTAATAAAAAGGTAAGTCTTAGTATACCTTAAGTATCTGGTATGGTTACCTGTTAGCCTCGTTCTTCCCTGGTAAAACAGTGTACAGCAAATCTTCCGGAGCCGTATCAGGGTCCTCCGCTTTTAAAATATCCGATGTGATCACTTTTCTTGTTCCCTAAAACATTTATATTCATTATGTTCTGTAATAACTGCTAGTCTAAAGAGAACAATTTTAATCAACAGAGCACATAAACACTTTAAAAAATGAATAGTATAATGTGTGCAGACTTTTAGCGAGGATAAGATAATTTTGTCACAACAAGGAGCCTTGAAGGCAGGAGGTTTGTTCTAAGCAGGATTACCGCCGTAGGATCATTTGAACACTGATCTAAATAGGTAGGTACTTGACACTATTTAGATTTAAATATTATAAAAACTTATTAATTAGTTATTATTATTTAAACTTGCACTACCTACTCAAACAAAGAAAAAAATGTTTATTAAAACAATAAAATTAACATGCATAAATTACCTGAACACACTTGTTTATCTGCTCAATGTTAATCTGGTGCTTTCGGCGCGTTGTAATTTAAAAACAAACATGCAACTACATGGAAGCAAATTATTAAGTTAACTGAAGTACTTGGCACACTCTGAAAACGAATCAATAAAAATAATAAAAAATATACGATCGCTGAATTATCATGCGCAAATTAAATCATATGTGCAAAATTATAACTACGCTACGTCATCGTTTACATTGGTTAGGATAAAAAAATGTTTGGATTAATCTAAATAAAAACACAGTTTTGGGTTAAAGTTATAAAAAAGTCCTTTTGAGATTGCCGTACTTGTGTGAGACGAAGAACTTTTCCAGGCAGAAGATTTAAAACGGGCGGGTCATTGACCGGTGTTACGTTCACATGTAGAACGAAAGTGTTTCTTCCTTGCAAGTAGCTGGGTAGCGTGAACTTTGTCTCTGGTATTAGCTCCATGTCGAGAACTATAGCATCTTGGTGGTTCTCGGAACCATCGTGAACATAACGGACCTAGAAAATTGGCAAATGTTTTGTTAATGTAATAAAGTTAAGCGTTTGTAATGCTATGATATCTAAACTTTTCCAAAAACTGCTAAATATATTTTATTACAAAAAAAAGCAATGAAATGAAATGAAATGAAATGAAATGTTTATTTAATCTTGTAGGACGAGTTTGACATCACATAAGACGGGTCATTTTTTTAAAGTTAATGCTAGATTCGCAAGAGTGCAGTTTTCCCCAGAGAAGAATCTAGCAAGAAACTCTGTTGGGTTGCTCTTTTCAAATTTGGTTTACAAATTCTAAGATAAAAACACTTAGATACAAACATTAAAATTAACTTTACAATCATTATTCTACATAGAGACAGCTTGACAGAAGAGCAGGTCAATCCCATGGATTTGAGTCATCTAGATAATCGTTGATTTTATAATAACCTTTTTTACTAAATACAGTAAATACAATAGTACAGATACAAACCTTATCTCTAGATAAATCCATTAGCGTGAAAAACTGTTTCGATTTTCCATCACCTTCAATGTAATTCGAATACTGAGGAGAGTTTCTTTGCAGCGACAGGTCAATGGCAATGCGACCGTGAAGAGGTGACTGGGCTACATGAAGAAGTACTCCAGAGGGCCTGACACCGTATTTATGGTGATCTAATACAACATCGATATTTTGAGTTGTTATAACAGCAACACCTCCCTCTTGCACTGTGAGTGGGTATAACGCAACCAATTCTAATTCGCTGCTGGATTTTGAAAACACCTGTGGGATTTGATTTATAAGTATTATTTCTCTGAATAACCTTTGAATTGCGATTTCAAATAAGAGGACATACCTTATATTTTTCGGCATAGTCAGGGTTAATGCAGAGTTCAGAATCACATTTGCAAGTGAAGTGATCAACGCCGTGTTGCTCGCAAGTAGCCCGCGGAATGCAAGGTGGGTTGCCTGGACTCGCGTGGCACGGGTACCACCACACACATTTGGGACTAACGCCATACGTCACAACAGCGTTAGGAAGACCATACATCTTATCATCGATCTCAATAGGTCTTACGCAACCCTAAAATAGCAAATGTTAAGTTAAAAAGGTCTATATGAATTAAATACAGAACAGTTTCTAAATATAATATTTACCATTAGACTTGAATCGGCCGCTTTGATGCCTTTTGCAAATGCTCTTTGTCGTTTCTCAGTTTCAATTCCACCAAGGTAGAAAGAGTCGGCGAGATCCAGATATCTAGTACCACCACTTTCGATCCTAGTACTCATAGCTATATTGTCCACTGACAACTGCAATATAAGCATTTGGTATCTTATTTTAGTTTCTTTATTTCTCACGCTAAATAAATAAGTATCGTGTCCTACTTATCTATTTGTAAATGTGAAAGTCAGGTTGTTAAAATGTTTGTTATTCAATCGCGCAAAAACAACTGCCCGGATTTCGATGAAATAACAAATGTTTGGCCGAAAATATATTATTAGAATGCCAGGCCAGTTTTTTTTATAGCGAAGTCAGAGTTAAGATAGGCAATTTCGCAACGCAACACAAGATCAAGCGAAGTTAGTGTTATTTTAATGTACTCATATTAGGTATAGTCCTATTCCTAATATCCTAATAATATTATAAATGTCAATGTTTGTGCCGATGGATGTTTGTTACTTCGTCACGTGAAAAATACTGAACAGATTTTAATGAAACTTGGTGATATTGTAGTTTAAGTATATTATTATATCAGAATAACATATAAGCTATAATAATTTTAAGATACCATGTTTTTTGTAAGATATGGCGATAAATGCGTACTAAGTCGCGGGCAGCCTCTAGTTATACATATAATGATAATAATCATTGATCATTGTACAAATTCATTCCAATATGGTAAACAGCTTTCACAATAAAAAAGAAGTTTGAATGTTTGTTAGCACTTTTTATTTAATTAAAGGGAAGATATTGTATGACCTGGGCCTGATATTATTACTGGGCTAGACTATCTCCTGAAGTAAGATACCACTGTTGGGCATGGATCTCTACCGTAAATATGATGCCATTGCTGGGCAGTGCCTACAGAGGTAAGACACCATTCCGTGCCTGTGCAGGGATCTCTATTTAAGCAAGATACCATTGCTGGGCAAGGATTTTCAAACCAAAATATTTGTAAGTTATCACCATGCTGAACGGTCTTCATTACAGTGTCCAACTTCAAATTTGGGCTTTTGCTCTCTATGCCGATAAATAAAATGATAATAATATAGAACCAAAGTTTAAACCATTAAAGATTTAAAGTCGCAACCCAATTTTAAAGCATTTGCATATAAATCAATAAAATCAAGTCAGAGCAATTTTGGACAATTCGCATTAGCTTTTGTAACAAGTTCCAGCTGCAGAAAACAGACAAAAGAATAATATTATGCCTTTATTATAGTCTTAACTATAGACAAACCATAGCATAAATGTAACTGTTATACTGCACATACCTCAATAAGAGATGGATTGAACAATAAATGCATCTTGTGCCACTGCCCATTGTTCACTCTGACAGTGTGAACAATTTGACCTCTAGCCATCTTCACTCTAATCACTCCATCTAGAATTTCAACTGCTAAATAGTCCGAGCCACGCCCTCCTCCAGGATTGTACAACAATATGCAATTTTGAGTGATGGTCTTGAATTCGATTTGCCATCTGAAAACAAATTACAAGGATGAGCCAACTTTATTAAAACCTATGATCAGAGAAGAATATTTTGATAAAACCAAGTACATTAATGTATTAACTAGGAATAAAACCATATATCAATGTGGAACAGTATAATTAAAACATGTTTCACCTGCCACCAGCTCTTGAATTGATTTTAGGCAAGATTAAGTAGGCTCCTTCATCCACAAAGCTGATGTCCGAGCTGATATCTGCATCAAACTCTGGTGCACAGTTCCAAGTCACTCCCTCCACATGCACGGAGCCACTGCGACTTCGAGCCTTCTCTATTATTTTCACACCATTGTAATAAACCTAGATAGAATAATTATTAATATCAAAAAACTGTTTTATAGTAGAAATAATTGTTATCAAAAATAGTTATAATAATTGAATTAATTGGTACTTAATACAAACATCTTCCATGCAGCCTCTGAAGTTTTCCATGTGTCCCAAAAATAGTTCCGAAAAGTCACCCTGGCCTCCTAAAAATACCCCAAAATGTATGTTCAGTTCAAAGAACCTTCCAGGTAGCTTCTTTTTTACTGTATTATCATCCACCTGTAAAATAAAATTTATTTTTTCAGTAAAATGTTGAGACAGGACCAACAGCTATTTAATATATTTAAGTAATATTTTTAAAAACATGCACAAACAAATGTTACAAAATTAAGTAAATAATTAATACCTTCATAGTAAGATTAGCTTCCCTTCTCACAATATTGACATGATGCCACTGAGTATCATTTAGGTATACACCCTTTGGAGAAGAAAGCTCACTCTCACCAGCTCCTAGGTTAATGTGCAAATTTAATCTACCACCTTCTAACCGAATCTGGAATTGACAAATTATAAATAATTATTAAATACAATATACATTAGGAATATGCATAAAATTCATGTTCCAAACAAGTGGTCTATGATAGTAAAACACATACAAAGAAAATTTTAATTTATATGTATTTCTTACCATACAGTAATCAGTTTTTCCTGCAGCTAGCAGCAGCAAGGCATCAGATAAATGAGTCCTGAATTTAAAACTGATATCTGTTATGCCTTTGGCTTCCTGTAGAGGATAAGTTACATAGCTTGCTCCATAAAATGAAGCTGAAAAGAAGGTAAATAATAATCAAAACAATGTTTTAACTCTTAACAGCTGCTGCACAGTTCCGAACTTACCTTTATCATAAGCATATCCAACAGAGGCGAAAGACAACAAAATAAGTAGAATCATTCTGAATTAAGTTATAAAAAACTCAAAACGATAAACTGAGGCTGCAATCAGCATGTCATAATAATACGGAAATTACAAGTATCTTTTTGTGATCTAAAATTAAACACTTCTTCATTAGAAACTAAAAAGAGGGACATCTCCACTTGAAGTTAATACGCAGGCGTGGCGTGAAGAAAAATCAAGATTATGGCTTTTCTTTAGAGGAATACCATTACCGCATGTTACTAGGTCAAATTATACACTTTACTTTCTTATTATTGTTGCTGGTCTTACACTTTACTATACGAAAAATTATTACAATGGAAAATTATATGGTCTGAAAGAGGCCCATTTACAAGTTATTTTATTTTGTTTGGAGTTTGCTTTGCTTGCCTGAAAGCAAAGGTGTTTAAGCCATGACAAAAATGAATGTCTCCCATACCTTATCGTTGGTCTAAATCTGCATACTAGATAATTAAGATAAATTTAGAATATTACTGTTTATCATTTTGAATGCAGATTTTAAAATGTTTAAATATCTATAATAAAAGAGCAATTCGGCGGTGTGGAACGTATAGATTTAATGTCAACGCACAGTCAAATAAAAAAAAACAAAGACGATGCTCATCGAGATGCTCACGATTGCATGACGTTTATTACGTTAATGTTGCCCATATAAAATTTTGTAAGCATACTGTAATTTTGTATTGTGGATGAACCACTGGGATGAACTATTTCCTGTTAAATCGTGAAAAGTTAGTTTTAAAATATTGAAAAAGGCGGTCCGTTTCGTTCCACTACTTATTATTCGCTCTGTTCCTAAATCCACACAGTTATATTCGTTGCTAGGATTTGGTATTGTTTTGAAACAATATAGGAAATAACGGGTATAGGTATCTATCTATTCTATGAGTACTATACTGTTTCAGTAAAGACTGTAATGATGTTATAATATACCCTAAGCCCTTTAATACAGGGCTTATGGGATAGTCTTCCGAAAATGCCCAGGAATTTTAATGATGCCCGTTAAACGTCATCATCACTTTTAGTTATTTATTAGGTCTTTACCTATGAAATTGCCGTTTTGTATGAAAAAATTCAAAAGTTTTTTTTTCATATAATTTTTATTTGTATTAAGTGAAGTAATTACCCATACAATCAATGCATCTTTGCCAACGCAGTGGCAGTTAATTAATGCCCTTCTTAAAGAAATCAGCTGGACGAGAGACAACAAATTCTTCAAAGGCGTTTTGAACTGCCTCTTGGTTATTGAATTCTTTTCCAGTCAAGAAGTTATCCAAATTCTGGAAAAAGTAGTAGTCTGTAGGGGCAAGGTCCGGTGAGTACGGTGGATGAGGGAGAGCTTCCAACCCCAGTTCTTGCAACTTGGAGACCGTCATTTGTGCGGTATGAGGTCGCGCGTTGTCGTGCAGGAGCAGCGGAGACGAGCGATTGACCAATGCTGGTCGGAGACGTGCCAGCTTCTCCATCATTGTGTTCAATTCTTCACAGTACACATCTGCAGTAATACTCTCCCCATTTGGTAAGAAGCTGTGATGAATCACACCGGTGCTAGACCACCAAACAGTAACCATCACCTTTTTAGGGGTAAGTTTTCGTTTAGGGCATTGTTTAGGTGCTGAACCAGGATCCAACCAACTTGCTGAGCGCTTACAGTTATCAAACAGAATCCATTTTTCATCACAGGTGACAATGCGGTTCAAAATTCCTTCATTTGTGTGTCTGTTGAGCAATGCACGGCACGTCTCGACGCGTACTTGGCGCTGGCGATCATTGAGTTCGTGGGGCACCCATTTGTCAAGCTTTTTTACCTTGTCAATTTGACGCAAATGGACCAATATTGTTTTGATGCTAACGTCGAAAGCTGCTGCTAATTCAGCCGTAGATTGAGTATCATCAGCTTCCACGATCGCCTTCAATTCGTCTGCATCGACCAAAGTCTTCGGACGACCGCGGGGTTCATTTTTCAGGTCGAAATTTCCAGAACGGAAGCGAGCAAACCAATAACTAGTGGTTCGTTGGTTTGTAGTGTTAGCTCCGTACACGTCGTTGATGTTGCGAGCCGCTTGTGCCGCGTTGCTGCCACGACGGAACTCATATTCCATAATTACTCGAATTTTTAACGTATCCATGTTGACGAAAATGATTGAAATGCAATGATGTAACAAATGTAACACTAACCAATAAACAAATGACTGTTTTTGGAAAAAGAATTCCATATTTTTAAAATGAAATTAATTTGAAATTAGAATTCTTAGCTAAACAAAAAATATTTTTAATTGAAATGGCCAGTACTGTAAAACGGCAATTTCATAGGTAAAGACCTATTATATCCTGCTGTGAAAATGTGTTGTAGTTCTTTATTTCACAAAGATGCGATTCTGTGTACATTTAAAATAATAAAAATAATTTTTCAAAAAACGTGTACGCTTAACAAGATGACTAATTTTTGAAAAGCATAATGACGATGGGAATAAATTCCATCATTATTGTCATCCGGAGAATGTCCAGCAAAATGTCCAGCGACGTATAGTGCTAATGGATCTAATGGATGGCACCATGTTCTCAGAAGGGCATGGGTGGTAAATAAATAACTCAAAATATTGATAATTTAATGATATCGTTATTTCCGATTTTCGCCACGCGCCCAACGATCTTTGTAGTACTTGACTGTAAAACGATTGGTGAACGATTGGTAAAACTGTAAAACCTTGGCAAAACGTACTGAAGAATGACAGATCTGTAGCTTTTTGTTATACTGATATGGCAACATTGTTAAGTCTCGCTCGCTCGTCCGTCCGACATTCGGCGATGGATGACGGTTTGATTATTGATTGATCGTTCGTTCGTTCGTTCTCGCAAATTGGTCACTTGTTGTTTCTTGAGATTGTATTTTTCCACCGATTTTACGTAAATTCCAGTCGGTATATCATTAACCAAGTAGTGCCGTCCGTCCTTCCTTCTTTGAAAGAAATTAGCAAGAAACAGACATTTGTAAATTCCTTTACCTATAATCGATATTAGCGATAAAAAAATGAACAATTCCGCGGCCAAAGTAAGTCTTTGCCATAGAGTGCTTTTCACGAAAGAAGTCCCCCCAATGATATTGTATTTTTGGAACTAAATTTGACAGGTCTATTTTCCCTATTTTCTGACCTTTTCCCTGATAGTAGGTAGAAAACTCCTTAATTAGTTATCTTAATAAAAATACACTTTTTACATAACAGAAATATAGCTAAGTAGATATTTTATCAAAATACATATCAACCTACTCATGGAATGACAAGAACAGTCGAAATATGCGGGAAATAATATTATTTAATAAATTACAAGTGAAATAAACATAATACCTATAGGTAGATGTACTCATAAATGGTAACATTATCAATTTTGACATGAAATACAATACAACGCCGCGGCTAGGGACTTCTTTCGTGAAATGGACTCTACTAAGAAAAACTCCATGTTATGCATTACTTCTATTAATGGCACTAAAAGATTTAAGTAATGTTATAAATTTACCACTTTTGCTCTAGGTTGGCGAGATTTTCCGAGAAGCCGGTACTGCCTTCAATAAGCTATCGGAAATGACTATGCTGTTGCACCCAATGGGTGACTCTCAGCCAGGGTTCGTATTCATTCCAATCGGCTTAATCTTCTTATTTTAATATTCATGAATTGTTCTACACATATTAGCCATAAGGCCATAAGGGACATGCAAATCCATAACACCTACCTAAATGTACAGCATTGGTCTAGACAGAAAGCATATTAATCGAATATAGTAATAAAATTTAAAACTTAATGTGTTACTACACATTAAGTTTTGCATTAGTTGTTACAACATAACTTATTTGTAAAAAATCTTAAGTTGACTAGTGCAAGAATTCATTATTTTTAATATTCTTACCAAGTATTTATCAAAGTACCTACTTATTTTTAGGGGAAAATGGACTGAAGAAGAGATTGAAATGCTTCGTGCTTGTGTTCATCGTTTTGCTGTAGATCTCAATAAATTAAGTCAACATATCAAAAATAGGACTGTGTAAGTAATTTACTTAGTTCTATAACTCATAATTTTTATGCAAAATTAATGCTAAGGACTATACATACAATATATATTATTTTAATTGCAGCACTCAAATCCGTACAACTTTGAAGAAAAAGGCATTTGAGGATGCAGGTATCCCTGTGAGGCAGGTAAGCAGCACGGTCACGAGTCTGCCCCCGCTGCCGACTCAGGTAGCACCACCACTGAGCCTACTCAACCATCAGTCCGTGATAGGGAACAACGCCGAGGTTCAAATCTTCACTAACATATACAAATTACACAAACTTTTGTACAGTAGTTGTTTTGCTGTCTTTTGATTTTTCAGTTAGTGAAGTTTGAATTTTTATTTATTTCTGTTGCTATTCATAGAAATTGAATGCTTGCACGATGGTTATAATAGTACAATACAATTTTATCCAACATTTTTTAAAGAAATTTTTTTTTTTTTTTTATAAATGTAGATGTGAATGATTTGGTGCAAATTATAAGCTTATTCAAATTGTAGTGTTTGTGGAATGAGAGCTATGACGTCTTTATGCTTTGCGTTATTAAAAATAGTTTATAAAGAAAATAAGTTGGACTCAACTTTCAAAAACGAAAGAATTATTTTAATAAGATCAATATTTGCTACATAATATTTGCATTTGCACACTAGTGTTTGTTTTTTTATTACACTGCAAATAGTTAGAGCTATTTTAAACTAGCTTTATAAAAATTAATATTTTCAATAATTAATTTCAATAATAAGACTGGCAAAAATATTCTTTCCTAATATAGAAAATGCTAAATTTTCAAATAAAGATTGTACTTAGTAGTCTACTAGTCATAGTAAATAACCATAGTTTTGATGTTTATTTTTAAATTTTGCTTGGTAAATATTTTTATGACGTTCTATTAAATTGTTGTATTATTTACAGGTGACATTGAACATGCTAAATGCATCTGAGAATGAAGTTGATGTGGAAGGTCTCAATGCTGATGTCAAGTTGGAGTTTGAAGCCACCAACGAGGAGGTGGCCACCTGAAGTTTGTTTAGCTTTTCTTATTTCTAATTATCTTAATTTTAAAAAGTTTTAATGTCCGCTCCCACTAGAAAAATCAATCAGTTCAGATATTTTATGTTGTAACTTCATCAGAATCAATAATTGTACATTAATTTAAGCTTGTCATACTTTTTATGTGTGGTCATTTTTGTGTGTCATTTTAATAGTTTTCTTAGTTATCCATATCTATGACTCAAAGTGATAATTTTATTTTATTTAATGGTATATTCATTTTATTTTCTCCAACGGAATAATTAATCATTATTTTAATTACTTAATTAATTATGTTTTTAATTGATTTTAATTCTTAACTTTGACTTTTTTATCTAGAATTTGTTTCTCATTAATGTCATCATTTAGTTATTAATTATTAGTACATTTGACTTAGTGCTTATTTTTTTTTTTTATTTCATAATGACCGATTTTAGCCTGGTAGTTATTGTTCGCTTTCTGTGCTTTTCATAATGTACTTATATTTATTGTGCGCTTACGATATTATTCATCGAGGGTTGAAATAGCAAATAGCAGTATGCTGCGAAAAACGTGGACGATGCAGACAGAATGATATTTTACGGTGTTTTGTTTAATTTTTTTTCCGCATGTATGTAGTAATAACAAATTCATGAAGAATTTTTAAATTGCATTCTCTTTAATTGAATTCGTTTATATTAGCTTTATGCTATAGTATTTTAAAATCTTTGAAATATTTGTTTGCCCATGACCTCTGTATCATAATGTGAAAATGAAGTAGGTAGATAATTTATTTGAATTAGATGTTGCCATTAGGCTTGCTTAGAAGAGTGCAAGAGTATTAAAATCAGTTCAGTAGTAAAAAAGAATACGCTTTTAATGACTTGGCATTGGAGTTTGAAAGAGTACAAAGCGAAAATTGCAGAAATAAAAGCAACTTGAAACACTCAAATGGGTGAAATGTCAATTCAATGATTAGTTTAATTAATGAATGACAATTAGCAACCTTTAAAATATGGACCTAAGTATTAGAGGCTGCCCGCGACTTCCTACGCATTTATCGTCATATCTTAAAAAAAATGATATCTAAAAAAAATATACCTAGCCTATGTGTTATTCTGATGACCAAGCCAACTTATTGTAAAATTTCATCAAAATCTGTTCAGTCGTTTTTACGTGATGAAGTAACAAACATCCATCCATCCATCCATCGGCACAAACATTAACATTTATAATATTAGTGGGATTTAAGTTAGCCTGCTTATATTCTTCACTTTAGTTCGAAGTATTTTTCAATTACATTCTTATGATTCCGTTTATTGCAGCAGACTGTATTTAATGACGCTACTCATGTACGAGTACCTACTTATCCATTCAAGAATTCATATTAATCCTTCGTAGTAACGTCGCGTCGACAGTAGGAACTTGGTATTCTACCACTCTATTATTTAATTCAATAAAAATCGCGTTTCTATCATTTCACTCATCTTTATTTAAATCGATAGGCTAGGTATTACTAGTGCAATACCTATAATATTATTATTTTATTGCCTTTATATTTATAATAATAAAAAAAGCATATCGAAATTTTAGAAAATTTTCCTTTCATGGAAGTGCTATCGGACATTAGAATTTAATCATTTCTAGAAGTAGCATACGACTGTACGTATATTAGACTAACGCCCGTTATTAATAACCTATCCTGATCCGTTTTTACCAAATCGAGATTGAAAAAACAAAACACAATTGTCACTTGTGTACCAAAAACATGTCAAGAACACAATTGTGTTTTGTTTTTTCAATCTCGATTTGGTAAAAAACGGATCAGGATAGGTTATTAATAACGGGCGTAAGGGCCGTTTACCTACTTATAGCTACCTACTCCACTTTCAGGTATCTACTAAAGTGGTCTCGATAACTAACTCAACTTAATATTTATTTCTTATTACCTACTTAGTATTTTTTTGATTTAGTTGTCTTTATACTTTTATTTGGCTTGTAGTGTATATAGGTTGGTACGTAGATTATGTTGGCTACGTAGTAAGTATATTTGATTCAAATATTAAGACCGCAAAGGTAATTCGAGCGACCGCGTATTCAACTGCTTTTTCTTAAATGTGGTAAGGCACCAGATTTTAATATGTAGATATAGTTTTTCTCTAAAATATAAATTAAGTAGGTACCTATACAACAAACACTGACTTAGAAATACACTAGATCTTATAACGTAACCCAACGAACAAACAATTGACGCAAAGTGGAACGGACCAGTAAAACTCTAGTCTGGCGTCAATGGTTTGTATTGTTTTGTCTATTGCACCACTTGCACTGCGTGCCGTAGGTAAAAGTTCAATAAAGACTAAGAACTACAACTTACTTATATACTTAATTATGTGATACTTGGCTACCCACAATGCCTCTACTTATAAAAAAAAATGCTCATTTTAAATCCTAAGTAAATCTAAATGCAAAAGCTATAATCTAGTAGGGGGAGGCGGGGCACATTGATACTCGGGGCACATTGATACAGTACCTGTTTTGAAATACTGAAAAACGATACGCACACGGACACATC
The DNA here is from genome assembly GCA_947563765.1 of Anarsia innoxiella. Lineage (NCBI taxonomy): Eukaryota > Metazoa > Arthropoda > Insecta > Lepidoptera > Gelechiidae > Anarsia > Anarsia innoxiella. The sequence goes on from OX387390.1 coordinate 9,753,394, forward strand.
ATTAGAACGCTCAAGGACATCCACAAGGATGATAGTTGTGACGATGCTCGCCGCCTATTCGCCGTTTTGCTTTTATAGGCACAAACGTGTTTTTGGGACCGACAACTAAAATTTTAAGAGCAATGTGTTTGTGTCTCAGCTCCATATTATTAGTTGTTTTCATTGTTTTATTTTACCAAAAGTACGTTTATACTTTATTAAATGTTATTTAATATGTTTATTTAACACAATATTGATTTAAAAAATAATAAATTACTTTTTCGTGAATATAGTCCCTTGGGGCACTATGATACAGTAAAGCGCGGGGAAGAATGATACGTATCAATCTGCCCCGTTAGTGTATTAAAGTGCCCCTTTAGTGCATTAAAGTGCCCCGTTAGTATTTTAAAGTAGTCTTAAAAATCTCATTTATTAAAGAAAATGGTCCGGACGTTTAAAGTTAAGCAGAGAAATGTGAAAAAATCGTTTAGGATTTCAGTTTTGTGATGTTTTTGATTATAAGTTTTAAGAAAAAGTTCCTATAATTTTGATAGAGGATTTTATTTTGTTACTTCTATATTTCACTATGCCCAATTCTGTAGTACTTTTAGGCTGATTACTGAGTAATTATGTTTAATTACATGTTTAAGATCTTGATAAATTCTAGATTTTTGATGACAATTTTATTTCCTAGCTCATTTCATTATTAGGCTGATTGTGATTATCGTTAATACGAATAATAACTAATAAATAACGTGATTTTTTCAGATACCAAGCATTATTTGCTTTTTATTTGGTCAATTTAAGTAATATAACAATTTATTTTGAAAAAATATTATAATATTTACGGAAATAAAATACGCATCAAGCTGCCCCACTCTCTGTATCAAGGTGCCCCACCGGTGGGGCAGAATGATACAAAATCGATTTTTTATAAAAGTCGCCTTAACTTTTTCCCTATTCGTTTCTATCAGCTTTTTTCAAACTTAATTATAAGTTAACATATCAGGCCATGCACCCGGCAAAAAAAAAGATCAAATATGTTGACATTTGTGTATTAAAACGGAGTTTGAATTTTTGTGTATCAATGTGCCCCACTTCCCCCTAAGTGTTTGTATTGCACTTGTAGTTGCAGAACATACATAATTAGATAAATAAAATTATACAAGCAGGACAATTTAGTCACGTGATATTTAGATATAGTAGGCAGATACCTACTTTACAATTATCACAGTATACTTATTCAAATAATCCATGCTCTTGTGGACGTAAATGAATCTATGTGTCAGTATTTTATAAAACACTATCAAGACTTTTTCTTAAATAATAGGTAGTAATTTGTTTCTGCTTAGTAAAGTCAATGTATAGGCCATTAAGGATGATCAAGGGATTCCTTAGAGTAGATTGCATACAAGCGTCAGCGTTCTGTGTAGGGATCTGTAGGCTTTAGGCATTAGAAATGAGTAGGTACGTATTTTTGAGGCAGCGGTAGGGCCGGCTGATGCATGGCTTTCTTGTAGATAATGTCTGTGTACCTCGCACAATTCTAGGTAGATAGCCACCCAATATGTTCCCTATTTTTATTGTTGATCTTTAATTCCTCATTGCATAATGGAATAATAAGGGATACAATATAATTAGATAAGTATATTACAAGTACGGATACACCGTACTTATATTGCAATAATATAATCGCTTTCACCAATTTTTTTACATACTCGTATAAGTTATTACTTAAAGATAGACTTAGAGTAGGTTCATATTATTATATGAATCTACAATCAGCACTTACTATGTTTAGTTCCTAAGTAGATAGGTTGATAGCGTGTTTTCAAGTAACTAGATTTATTTAGGCACGTAGATACTTCGTACGTATAGATTTACATAGATATCTATACAAATAGTGTTGATGAAATGAGCAAACAAATGATAAAATTAAATTTCATAAAATTGTTACGGAGTTTCAATTAAGAAACTAGTTAGTTAATATTGTTAAGATCGCAATAAGAGAACTATAGGCAATATCTTAATTTTAAGCTAAGAGAAGACATGTACACTTCCTTCTTTTTAACCCCCGACGCCAAAAGAGGGGTGTTATAAGTTTGACGTCGATGTCTGTGTGTCTGTCTGTGGCACTGTAGCTCCTAAACGCGTGGACGGATTTGGATGCAATAATTATATATTATAATAAACGTTTAAAAATTTCTAAATAAAAATTAAATTTAAAATACCCCTGACTCTAAAAAGTAACAAATTAAATAAATAGTATTTTGTCAACTGAACATCGCTTAATATTTCATACAAATTGACAACTTTCATACACACTTCATTTTGTCGGGGGACCGTTAAGTAGCTTGGTAAGTACGCAAAATTATACATAGGTATATCATAAATAATCATAATGTGATGTCAAAATTAAAAAATATTTGTGATTTTTTTAAATTGAATCGATAAGTATATTTTAAAATATTCATAAGGAAAATAGAATGCGGTCCCCCGACGAAATGAAGTGTGTATGAAAGTTGTCAATTTGTATGAAATATTAAGCGATGTTCAGTTGACATAAAAACATTTTTGCCAAAAAAGAAACAACTTCAAAACGGAAACTAAAAAGTATGAAATAAATACATTCTTTATTTTAATATAACAAAACAAATGTCAAAAAATTACAAATTCACACTTATCAAACTAACAACTAATCAAACAACCCCCCCCCCTGGACGTTCCCGGTGGAAAGGTGCCCATGACGCTCGCCGCGTTTCCACGCTGAATGGCGATGGCCAACCTTTGCACCAAGAACGATGCCGAACGGGGGTCACCTGTTCTGTCGCTCAGTCTCGAAAATTTCGAGTTTATAAGTGATTAAAAGAAACATAAACAATTAAATAATTATGTCTTTAAAATTTTTGAAGACGGTGCCAAGTAAAACAATAACTAGATATAGGTACTTATAATCAATCTTTTCACATCTCAAGGAAACAGGTAGCACCGTCTTCAAAAATTTTAAAGACATAATTATTTAATTGTTTATGTTTCTTTTAATCACTTATAAACTCGAAATTTTCTGTACAAGTTAATTTATTTCATACTTTTTAGTTTCCGTTTTGAAGTTGTTTCTTTTTTGGCAAAAAAAAATTGATTTCACATTTTTTTGTTTCCCTTGACTGTCCTTCATTTTCATTACCAGACCCCTAATAACAGTCACAACCCATTTAGATGAAAGGTCTCAATAATATAAGTTAATCAAGCCCAAACACAAAGTACTTGCTGTAAACCGTTGTCGAGTTCCCTCTACTGCCTTTCCGCTCCATCATCAGGACAACGTCAGACCCTCATTAAATATTAGGGCTTTAAAATTTTTATTATTGCATAATATTAAGAAACACACCAGTCGCGATGCAATTTTTTCGAGTGTTTCCCTCGATATCTCCAGGTTTCCACTATCAGGTCCTGGTTTTCTTACCATGGGACCACCCTTGGGATACCCCCTTTCCAACAAAAAAAGAATCATCAAAATCGGTCGATAAACGACGAAGTTTTGCGTGGACATACATAAAAAATATATATATATACGGTCGAATTAAGAAACTCCTCCTTTTTTTTGAAGTCGTTTAAAAATACTACTTATTTTATTTGTTACCTACTTTTTAGAGTCAGGGTTTTTTTTTAATTTTTAATTTAATTTTTATAATTTATAAATAGCTAGTTTACGCTGTAAAACAAATAAAATAAACGCCCTTACTATTAGATAGGTTGATAATTTCACGAAATAAAATTTGATCTTTCAACAAATTAAATTCAGTTAATGTAAATTAATCAATCATGTTGCTTTCCAAAACCCTGTACATTCGGCATTAAGTACCTACACATTAAGTATAAGTCTAATGTCAAATCAAAAATCTGTAGAATAGACGGGTGGTAGCTTCGTTTGTAGATATTTTTTTGGAATTTAATTACCTAAGTGCATACTATGTACGAGTATGATGATGTTAAATATATACTTACGTATAGTTATATATCTACTGGTAAGGATGAACCCCCTTATTACAAAACGAGGTTTAAAGATAGTCCGACGTTAGTTCGTTTAGTTTGACGTTTTTTCCATAGCCGAAACTTCAAAAGAAACGAACTAACGAACGTCGTATTATTTTTAAACCTCGTCTTGTAATAAGGGGGGGAAGAGCTTTGACTGTCGTAGGAAAATAAAATATGAAATAACCTATGTGGTACTTGAAGGATATAGATTTGGTATTTTCGTTCCATGTATCCGTTTGTAATATTGTTATCATCGGTAGGAATTCCTTTTAATAAACATCAAATATAAGTTACCTTTACATTATTAGGTATGTATAACTTTTAGTTCGTTTGATACTTACCTTCATACTATTTATACAGGAAAGTAGTAAAGTTATATTTATATCATACCACTCATGTACTCTTGGCTCGTACTGTTTAAAATAAAATGCTATTTAATTATTCGAAATAAAACAACGTTTTTTGATTGTCTATCTATAATATAGTTACACCCATTTATAAAATTAAGTTAAGTAAGTAGATAACATAAATACAGATCTAGTTCTTGCATATTGTATATCTAAACGTAATACCATTGGTTAATTTAAATATGTAACACACTGACTAGAATTTTACGTTGGGACGTCTGGCATAACGTTTCGACTATTTTATTACTATGTGTACATAGGTACCTACACTTATGTACCTATACAGACGGGTTGTCAACTTTACAGTAAGCCAGAGGCCGGGGATGGGGGGAGCGGGCTTCCAGCGGCGAAATTAACCATAAATTACCTTCCATGTTACTTTGAAACATATTCCTTTCACGATTTCAAACGTGTCCCCGAACTCGACTAGTTATTTCGATGAAATGTTTTTAATTTCTATATTAACATCACATCGCTATACTTTTCTTCGATAGAGACATATAGTTAATTTAATAAGATAAACTACTTAATTACACTGGTCTATAGGCGCGATATTTATTGTGATTTCAAATGTACGCAGCTAAAATATAAGCAAGTTCTACATACACATAACTGTAGTAGGATATTTTAATGTGCAGGTAATCGATTTATGATAAAAAAACAGTATTTTTGTTAAATGGATTTTTTAAGTTCATCAGTTGCTAAATCATCAAAATAAGTAGGTTTAATAGTAGCAGAATTAATACGTTTTGAATTTATACGTTTTACGTTTTGAAATTCTATTTATCGGACGTACTGCTAGAAAAATTGGTTTTATTTCGGTCTGTAGTCAGTACTTCGTTAGACATTATTTCATATTAAATGAGTATCACATACCTACTAGAGTTAAGCACACATTAGACTTACTCGCGCTGGATCTATCCACAATAAATGTCCTCTAGTTGAAGAAGGTAATAATGAGAGTTTAGCTGGCCTGACACGAATAACAGCAAAATTTTGTCTACTAACTACTTCATAAAAAGATTCCTATTTATGAATATTTATCTTGCAACCTTCTTATATTACTTACACTGTATGTTCAGTACCATTAGGTATATTATCTATTATTTACATCAATTTGCAATAAGTTTATGTTCATGAATAACTTCTATACATTATGTACAATGATACATATCTAATCAAAATAAGTTCAGATTTACGCAGAGATCTTAAATGTTTTGCATTTTTCAAATGTTCAAACTCGTGAGCACTGTTTCATCTACCTATCTCATAATTACGCTTCAAAAAAATCGTGCATATTGATCGCAGAGTTGATAAGTGGATAGGTATTTGTGTGCGTAGGAGCAGTGCTTGTAGACGTGGAGCGAATAGACAAGTCCACAGCGGTCAGTGCACGTGGCCGGTGTCCTCTGCACTTGTGTGCACCACCACGTCTCATACTAAATCAATGATCGGTACTGAAGTACGAATTTTGCATAAGGTATAACTTATCTATGGGGTTGACGACCGCCCCAGTTCCGAGATTCAAAGGTTCGTGAGCAGAGTGACCTCCATGTTGATGGCTGTGGTGCTGAACTTCTAGATTTTGCAGACTCATGGTGTCTGAAGCACCTTCGTCGAGCTGATCAAAGTTACTGCCGTCTAATGATATATCTGAACTGCAGAAACTATCTCCTGAATGTGCTGGGTAGTCTGAGGAACAGAAAAATAAAAAAGGTAAAGATCATCATGCTCTATAAAATTATTCGCTCTTATTTACGAGTAGATATGTTACCTAAGAGTGGAATTTGACGTTAAAGGAAGGCTTAATTGTTGGCATGTTGTATTACTAACTCGAATTATTAACTCTAGAAAAAATATCCTTATAGTAAAAAAATATAGGGGAAAACTCACCATCGGGAGAATATGGTAGATTAGGATTTAAAGGTTGGCTAGATGCAGAGTAAGACCCGTCCAGTCCCAGGTAGTTTCCATGTTCACTTGACGGCGATTCCTGTTTGATACTTTTCTCGTCTTTGTCTTTATCTTTATCTGTGTTCTTATCGCCTTCTTGTTTCGCTTTTCTTTGAATTTTCTTCATCTTAGCTCTTTGGTTTTGAAACCATACTTGAACCACACGAACGCTTAGACCGGTATCTTTTGCGAGAGCTTCGCGTACTTTTCGGCAGGGCTTCGGGCTGACTTCGAATGACGCTTTGAATTGTCTACGTTGGGCTGATGTAAGAATAGTCCGTGGCCTCTTTGGCCCTCGTCTACCATCGCGCGGTCTTTCCGAGTCGTCAATGATCATGTCATCCTCGGCATGCTGCATCAGATACATTTCCTTTTCGAAATCTTGCCTGCAGAATATTTGTCCTCCCCTAATAACATACTGTTCTCCTTTCTGTAATGGTTGGCAACACATTACACATACGAAACATTGTATGTGGAAAACGTACTGTTGAGCTCGCATGACCATCTCTTGCGGCAGAAGACGATCGCCGCACCGCGTACATTTGACACCAAACAATCTGCAGGACAATAATAAATAGATTGCACTTTATGTACTTAAAAGTTCTTAAGGTCCCTTATCAAGTCTACCTATCTTTCATATATTTTTTTAAAATTTCGCTTTGCACTTCTCAAATATTTCGCAATAAATGAAATGGGAATTCGCTTTTGAGCATGAAAAATTTAAACAAGTACATCTATTAAACATGTTGCGAGTAATTGATGGGCAATTATTACCTATCGTAGTCTGGTTTGCAATACAGCTTGGCGTTGCGCGTGTAGCAGGTGTGAGCCAGAGGACTGCCGCACACGCAACAACTGAGGCAATGTTCGTGCCAGGAAAGTTCGCCAACTCTCATGAGGTACCGGTCCTGGATCTTCTGTCCGCAGCCCTCACAAATTTCCACGATCTTTTCACGCTTGATGCTCGCGCTTAGTTCTGTAACAAATTATTCTGGTTTAGCAGCATGCGGATGATCCTTATATGTCCTAATTGTACCACGCCCGATCATGTGGTGTGGATGGACTTGGACGGTGTTTACATATTTAAAAGATTTTTATTTAATTTATGTCGCAATGGCATTGTGAACTTTTCACTACAAACGAATTGAAGTCTTATAAGCGCTATATTTTAGACTATTACTGTCATAAAAACCATTGATTATTTAGGATGCCTACATACCTACGTATGCTTGTAATAGCTATCTATGCCTAGCGTAGCTATAGCCATAGCAAGTTGTCGAAATGGCGTTCAATGAAAATATCAAGCTCTTCGGAGGTTCTTAGACTAGGACGGCAGGAGTCAGAAAGCGAGGGGAACACGCCCAGTGGGAGGGGAGGGGCGTGTCGGCCGGGTCGCCAGGGTTGCGACGCGTTCACCCGGGAACAAAATGTCGGCGATAAAACAGCCGCTCCTGGAGACTGATTAATGTAGGAGACATTGCCGAACGTCGTGAATATACCTACCCATTTCTATTCTCTATACAATGTACCTATCTCCGAGCTAAGTAGGTTCTTTACTTTCATAGTAAATAAAATCCTTAAATTGCAATATCTGATATAGGTACTTACCACCTTACTCATGAGGTGATCTTATTAACAAAGAAAACTATTTCAACTATGCTAAAATAGGTTACCATAAAAGTTGAACACTGAAACATTCATTGGAAGGTGATAGATAAGGGGGATTTCTACACAACGCATTAAAACCTAACATATTGATTTAATAATATGCCTAAGTAACACCATATTATAAAAAAATATAGGTAGTACGAATTCTCCGATACACGCGGATGTGAAAATCAGACCATATTTCAATGTTTGCTTTTTGCTGCGCCACGCTGTACTTAATTTTATTGATTTGCTACGCCGCCGGCCATAGCTATTGGCTACGCGATGAAGTTGCTTAATTTAATTTTAACATTTTGCGCGGAAGTACTGGACCAAAAAACAATTTTGTGCTTTTCACTATCGCTATTCATTTTATTATATTTAAAGTGAAAAAGTGCATGTATTAAATTTTTTAAGTTTAATCTTTTTTGAAAGTTTAAAAACTTAAGTAATTGAGAGAATGCGTTTTGGCACTTAGGTATAAATGGGAACTGAAACAGTTTTTTTTCCGACGATTACTGGGTCAAACGTTTTCGCGACGGCGGCAGCGTGGCGGCACATTTTCTAGATTCTGTATGCCGAGATATAGGCCTACCTATCGTAATTCAGTTATATACCTATGTTTTTAAATAGCAGTTTTTAAGATTAATCATCACGTTATTTACAACCTTTATACAGCTTTGTGTTAGAATGAGCCCAAAACTATTATGTAAACCTACATCCCTGCATCCTACTACATACCTATAAGTAATAGAAATATAGAACTAAGACTATAAACCAACCACTAATGGAAATTGTTTGTTAAAACTGAATGAGTCACAAAAAAATTAAAAATACCATTTAGGTACTTTCAAACCTAAATCAAATAAGATATAGAGTATTGTTTCACGAGTAGGTAGAGTAAGAAAAAGCCGTCGGCGAAGCGCGGAAAAGTAGCCGCCGCCGCCGCCGCTGCAACGCTCAGTAGGTACGAGATCCGGCCGCAAAAAAAGCGTACACATCGCGTTTTTGCTTGAAACCAAATTTTTACACTTATTTATGATTAGGAGAATTCATGTTAATTAGGTTGCCTATCAAAATAAAAGATTAAAAAATACCGGCCAGTGCGAGTTAGAATGGAGTACGATGAAGGTTGCTGCTTTGGATGGTAGCATGTCTTTGGGTAGGCTCTATCTTTGCCTTTATCCCATATTCCGGGAAAATTTAAAGTAGGTACCTATCGTTTAAGGGATACGAACGAAGAAAAAAAATGAATTCAAATATTTTAAATAGTCATTTACTATGTAGCTACTTATAATTTTAATTACGTCGAATAAAAGATCTAAGTATATATATCATCTATATAGAGAGAGGGTTGATGTCCAAACTTTCTATTAGACAAGTTCAAAATGGTGAAATAGATGATTTAATTTGAATACTGAATTTTGACAAAATAGTATTCATTCTCAGACTACCCTAATTTCTCATAAGTACTTATAGAACTGGTGTCTTTGAATCAATTAGAATAGATCCCATGCGCCCTGAATGTAGATATAAAAAATACATATTTCTGATAGATATGTTAGGTATTATAGCCTATGTGAGTTATATTTATTGTAGAGGAAACCACCAAATAGGCTGTTGTTTTGTTAGTTACTGAGATAGATAGATATTATGGGTAACTACGTATAGGTACACCTACGTAGCTAGTATTTTTGTTACATCACAAACAATGATCAACTTTTATTAGATATTATTTATTAGGTATTCTTTAAATAATAAACAAAGTTTCCTCATTTTTAAGTATAATAAAATCACGTCTTTCTAAGTGTCGATATCTAATTTAATAACACTGTAGGTAGGTATAGGTGCATAGTTATTAGCCAAGACTTGATAAAGAGCCCCAATTAAGTATTTAAACTTAATTAGGTTATTTTGATTAATTACCATTCACCATAAATGGTCAGTGCAATAAGTGCCTTGCTTGTAGGTATTCGATTAAATTCACGTTTTTCCGCGCATCCTCTGAATTAAAATAAAATTTGCGATGAATTTAATATCCCGTAGGTAGAGGATAAACACGCTGAAGTGGTAATACGGTTTCCGACGGCGGTGGTTGCCTGGATTTATCGGTTGTATGATGAGTCTTAAATTAATTAGGTAGGAACCTGTAATACTTTAGTGTCCTAAGTTATTTTATATTGGTTGTAGCTATAATATTAGACATGCACAAATCTTAACAAACGCTTTTGAAGTTTTTCAAAAGTTCTCTGAAAAAGCTTCAATGAAAGAAGTAGGTAAGTACCTCTCCCTCTCTCTCTTCATCGGTCCCTCATGTCTGAGGATCGTGGTCAGCATCAGAGCCACATTTGGAGCGTATGATTTGCCTCCATCGGTTACGATCCAGCGCGTCTCTCACCACCGCATAGAATTTAGAAGACGATGAGTCTTTTATTTGATCGGTCCATCTGGTTGGAGAACGATCGCGCGATCGTTTGCCCTCGGTGTTTCCAACGACAATCAATTTCTCCAGACTTTCATCGCCTCTGCGCACTGTGTGACCAAAATAAGATAGAATGCGTTGTTGGCATGTGGTCGATAGGCGGGTTTTTATTTGCAATTGATTCAGGATCTACACATTGGTGCGCTTTGCAGTCCAAGGTACTCGGAGCAATCGCCTCCAGCACCACATTTCGAATGCATCGATCCGTTGTCAATCAGATCAATTGTAAGTACCTAAGTAGATCATAATGATGAACTTTCTTAGCCCAGTTTGCATTGTAGTTACCTATCGACCTGTTGTGTGTACGTTCATTCGACTCGATTTGAAGTCACTATAAGATCCACGATTAATGTTTCTAACTTATTTTAAAGAAAGTTATTCAATTATTTTGTTTTTAGTTTGTGGATAAAGCGAAAGAAGTATGTTTGGATCGTAGCAAGTGGAAAGAAGTGGTCTCTGCCTACCCCAATGGGAGAGAGGCGTGACAGATATGTATGAATGTTATTCCAAAGATATCTTGTTAGTAATTAGGAATACCTATACTGACGAAGTGTAAGTGGTTATTGAGTAGTGTAGTTTAGTTAAAAAGGCTGATGAGGTAGTTATTGTTAATAAGCGTCACATCGTTGAGCTTCGCTTCTGTATAAGTCGCGATCGCGAAGCCGGATCTTGCAACCGACGGATGGATAAATGCTTCATTTTTACAAAACTGCGCGTATTTAATTCATCTATCTCAGTGCGTTAAAGCTTTTGAAGATACTTAATCATTTATAAAATACCGTATTTACTTCTCGAAGCTAAGAAAACGTGTTGTAGGATTTGTGGGGTATCAACATGAGTGACTTGTTTTTAAAAATTATTTTAACAATTATCAATGTATCCAATGCTTACCTTAAAATAAAGCTTGTTGAAAATACCTACTGGAGTAAAAGAAGTTGAGTTAAGATACCAACCTTTCAATACCTACAACGATGGTTAAGCGTAGAAAATATTTTTAGGATAAGTATTGAGTTATTTTTTTATAGATTTGGTTATAAGACTAAAAGCTCTACATATCTACAAGGCATAGACACCCGAGTAAATGCAGAAACATAACGGTATAGTTACTTACCTACTCAATTTGTATCTTTCTTAGTTTAGCATGTACAAGGTGCTTCCTTTTCAAGTCTGGAAAAGTACTCTCGTTCAGAAATTCGCTATGCACATGTCGTTAATCGACATTATTGTTTACTTATTGAACTTTCTAAGTTTGTTATATTACTTACGATTGTTTGAAAAAAACCGATTGCACTCAAAGTGTTTTAGTCGCTAAAGCAGCTACGGTAAGAAATAAAGAAGTTTCTGACCTGTTCGGCCGGCACAGGAGAGAGGCGGCTGCATGGCGTCCTGCATCAATCCGGGATTAATATTTGTGTAAAACTCCAACATTTTTTTCATACAGTCCGTCACTGTCACGAGAAGCCGTAGGACGCTTCCGGAGCGCCGTCCCGCCACACAATGATGCAGACTGCGAGCTGCGACTCCGCACGCGAGCCTCACACAGCCCCATCCGAATAACCCGCCAATCGCAACAGTCTTACCATGGGGAGCTCCGCCCCTTTCACCCATCACCCCACCTACCAATTACACACAGAAAAGCTATGATATTCCAAAGCCTCGACTGAAACGGCTCCCAACAAATTGTATTTTCTCGTTTGATATTTTCTGTTCGACGAGTTCGTCGTTTCTTTCATTTTAAGTACGTGATTAAGTATTTAGTTATCTTTGGGCTTGTGCAAAGGTAGATTAATTAACAAATTCTAATGCGATTTGAGCTAAAGAATCTGTACAGAGAAGTCGATTGATCGCGTTGCTAAAAGGCCTGTGCTTGTATCCATTTTGCATCCAACATACCAGAACTTTGTATTTAGGTACTTATATAACTTAATAAATACAACGCACCCATTGCTTAATCAAACAAATAGTTGGGATATTGGGAGCAACCAGTGGTATATTGAATTGAAGCACAAAACTCGTTATTGATGGATCGAGGCTGGCTGAGCGGTATCTCAACATGGGCACCGCGGGCTATTGTGCGTGAAGTGGGCCAATCCTCCCCTCAGCACGTACTTTCGTCGCCATCGAGCCATCCACCACGTAAACAGGCGCGGCGCTCTCTCTCGCTGAGCACATTCGATCTATGGAACTGGCATTTTATTGTCTTAATTAAACTTTTTTAACGCGTTTCTAACCCCATAATTCGAAAAGCAAATAGATACTTATAAGATGTCTATAGTTCAGCTGACCAGCATTTGCTGCATAGACCCAAAACTTATTAACTTAGTTTTTTTTTATATTACTAATCGTTCTTTATTTCATGTTTTTTTTTTCATTTTAGGCTAGTTTATTAATTTTACTTAGTAATAGTGTTTAGCTTTCGATAATAACATGGATATTATTAAAAGTAGGCCTTTGTTTAAGTTTATCAAATAAACCAAGTTTTATAGAATGAAGAGCATACTGACCTAAGCACTGAATATTAACACTCATTTCATTTATCAATGCAACGGTACACATACCGCATCCAAAACTACATACCTACGCAATTCTCATTCCATTTTGGATTGACGAAGAATCATTATTGTGTTTTCATTGCTCAAATAAATTGAATAGCGCTGCGTGCGTTTTTTGGGCTATTGTGGTGTATTGAGCACGACCACTTCAAGTCCAACGCTGTGATGATCATGAAAGATGTGCACAGTTGACGGGTTGTACTCGACCCTTTTTTGTGCAAAGGAAATATGCTCGGATTCCTAGTAATGCGTTTATAATTGTGTTTTGGTTACACAAACGTAATCTGTATTAGAGGGAATTGAACTGCACCAATTTTACTTGATTGCCTGCTTATAAAAACGTTATTCTTAGATTCATTTTTTATTCTTTAAAGTAATACTTAAGTACTTAGGTACTTATTTTCTATTTCGCAAAGAATATCTTATGTATGTAGGTACTTAGGTATATGCGCTTGCGCTATGCGCATAGTTGCATAGCGCAAGATGATAATTTCATAGAGGCTGTTTATATACAAGAAAGCATTCTATTTATCACTCTTTAAGATTCGTCACCAAAGTTAATGATAGTTAGTTAACTAAAACCAATTAAGGTCGTTTTACCTTTGACTGGAAGCAGGTACTCGTATCTACGCTAATTTATAATATTGGGTCGCTTTCTGGAGGATACTTAAATAGCTACGTACAGCTTATTTATACCGCATAGCTATCTATCTTTGAATATTTTTAAACAATGTTGGGTACGTACCTTTTCATGAAGAGTGCTATGATTACGAAGTAGGTACACTATTACGCTCGAATGAAACGAGCTTTGGTTACTTAACCATATCGTAACTTTAGGGTCGCTGCGGCTGCGACGTAGTGCCTAAATCTGCCAACTTATCAAATGCCTAGTTACATCTGAAGTAGGTTCTTACATAGGTACTTACCAGAATAAGCACCTGCTGTTAGGTGGATCTTCAGGATCTAAATAATATGTAACGTGATTTGTCGTGTATACGGATTAAAAAACAGTCGCATTTTTAGTCCAGTTTCTTTATTATAATATATTTCTTTTATATTTCTTTATACGCCGACAATCGTGTGGCCAACATAAGAGGAGGCTACTCCTTTACAACACCAACAGACTCATTCAAAATAAGGAAATAATAAGTTGAATAATTTAAGATTTTATACTGACGGCATATATACTTATCTATTTTTTATAGCAGGTGGAATTTTATTTACCTCCCGAGGTGGGGAGAGGGCAAGTCCTCGTCAATAAATGCTGTGCACCACACGTGCCGCCGACACGGAAAATTCCTACAAATTCTATTTCCGTACTCAATTGTGAATTTTCAGCTTGGCTCCCAGAGCACAGTTTTGATTGGAAGCCGCTGAATCTTATGCGGAAAGGGATCCGTTTTCCCCCGTCGTAAACATGGGGCTGTATTTTGTTAGGAGTAAAAGATCAGAAAACAGAAGAGACAGGCTGTTCTTGTACATCTACTATTTTATAAAGCTAATACATTCAATTACATATTTAGATGACTGCTACAATCCTACCGACAATTTAGATGTTGGCTAATTTTAAATAAACTGTAAGAAAGAATTTTAAGCCATGACACTTAGGTAGCTACCTACCTATTTGTCGTAACCGAACTTTTTGAAAAACCTAACTAGATTACTCACCTACCTACAAAGTATTTTAATTTTAGGTCAAAGTATTGTACAAAAACCCCTAATTCAACAGAATAGGTTTAAATACCTCACACCTTATAGGATGTTAGTTACAAAATGCCAGTCTGGTTCCTACGTGCTTAGGAGCATATAAGACGAGCGGAGTTTCCGTATACTTAAGAAAGTATGTAGCCTATTCTATGATAGGGGTGTATGTAGTTAAACCGACTTGGGATTTAGAGCGCTTGCCGGTTTGTGGCATCACTGCACATTATTTTTTAAATATAAATCGTAATGAAATAGAACGGTTCTAACAAACGCTTTTGGGATGTGCTTTAATATTTCGCTTTATTAACTTTACTTCGCCAAGATTGTTTTAAATCCAATGAAATTTAATAACGCCGTAAGATCTTTCTTGAAGCAAGTTGTTTAGTTTCATGGACAGTTTACGCCCTTGACTCTCGTCATAGAGTGAAATAACACCCAGTACTTATGTTGTTATTTACTTATGTTATAGGTTGGTATACCTTTAACTCCGCGACCATTTACAAAGTGCCTTTTTTACTAAAGTGACTTTCGTGCTTACTACTACCTAAATACTTACCTATCTCTAAGTTGAAATGAAGTCGAAAACCTACGAGTCCATCATTATATTCACCAACGCGTTAATTGAATGGTTTATTTGACAGTCACCTAATTATGAAAGTCAATTCAGACGTAAACATTTAATCGTCGTGTGATTTGACTATAAAGTTTCGGGGTCTGTTACACATAGCCACTATGTTGCCCCCCGATAAACTTAGAAGCGTGTCAAGTTTTTGTCGTGCTAATCCTGCAAGGCCTGTCGGGGGTATAGGGGATACCCGGTCTCAGCGTGACGCGCGTATTTCTGCAACTCTACTATCATAGTATCGTGATTAAACGCAAGCCGACACGCAGCGGGTGCACAGATTATTAAAACAATGTATTCGTACAACTTATAATATTGATTACCTACTATTTTAAGGGAAACAATGAATTTATTATTTTTTTAAAAACCTATATTTTATTAAAGAGACTTCTCTGTGCATACCACTAGCCCGTCACAGATTTTGAATTTATATTACTTAGTTAAAAACTTATTGCTACTAAATTATATTCTGTGACTCAGCATCGCATACCACTGCTGCTAAGCAACGGTCTCCCCATATTAGAATAAATAGTTGCCAGCATTATTGGAAGTAGGTGTCGTTGTAACGCTTAATGAAAAATCGGAAAGATTTTCGTTAAACTGTGTCACGTGCCGAGCGCGCGCCTGCCTTACGGGCGCCGCCGCTGCAGTCGCCCGGGGCCTACACTGGCTTTGTAATCGCCTTTTGACTGTCTCAATTGATATTTGCTTGCCTTGAACCATGTGGGATCTATTCCACTGATTGTATCATATACCACCAGAACGAATTGCCACTCTTCTCTGACGTTTATTGCAATCGAACGAAAAAGTTTGGCATTTGTGGATCCCTACCTTTGAAGGATTTTTGAATTTTTAGAATAATAAATTGTAGGTACTTACCAAACAAGTAACAAAATATCACTTTTAGTAGGTATTTAAAAGATATTTCAGTAGTTATAAGTAGGTAGGTAAGTAGTTTCATAATCAAGGCAAGTATAGGTAGATAAGGTTTAAGTAGATAGCTAACTTACGAATACATTGCGGGCAGTATTAAAGAATACTTATGTCTTAGATTTTTTGCAATGAGGGTGAGGTAAAACACAGTAGGTAAGTAGGTAACTAGAAAGTATCTTCTAGATATGAAAGAAATAAACGAAAGAGGTAAGTATATAGATATAGTAGGAACTTATATAGAAAGTGATTTCGATAAATACCGTATCAATACTAGGTACTTCTCAATATTAAAGTGAAAGAGTTTTCCAAATATCACACACCGATCTCCCCAAAACCTTGTCCATCTCCCCTAACAAATGATCAACGTTTGGCTAGAAGGGATGGTCGGCATATTTGCTACATCCGCTCTCCTATTATTTTATTGTTTTATTTTATGCCCCGATTTGCTCGGTCCGGGTTAAACTGCTATTTTGAGGGAATATCACCGCGCGTTTATTGAAATGAAGACGGGGCGGGGGACAAAAAAAAGCGGATAGCTTCTTTTTATGGCCGATTAAATCAAATGCCTCTTTATGTGCAATATTGAGGCCTAAACTGATATTAGCAAGGTCTTTCTTTTGACGATTTTTACTTGTCGGAAATTTGCTTTTATTTACATAAAGTAAATGCAGGTAAAGAGGTAAATCATAGTCTAATTATACCGCGAAATACTTATTTAAAAAATAAATATCTATACTAAAGGAGACTTCCTTTAGTTGGTAGGTACGTCATGGGTCTTTATGCCCGTAGGAAAGCTTAAGCCTTGCCGGTGTCCGGGATTTTATTATTAGAGTATTAAAGGGATAACCCCCGCAGAGCATCGCAGTGCCGATATTGCCACCCTCCTTCGTCAGTTTAAGCAATATTACACGCTCCACGCCAAGCTGGGTGTGATTCTCTTATTGTTATTTTTAATTTATCTTACTCGATTTTGAAAACTTAATCAAGACTTTGAATTCGAAATGATAAAAAAAAACTCTTGTTTTGTAAATGTTAACTTTTTGAAATGTCTTTATAAACGTCCACAACCACAACTCCTCATCAAAAATAGGTACAATAGGTATACCTAGGTATCCAATTTCAATTCGACGCCTCCCAAGAAAAACGTTCTATGTGAAATTTTCGAGGTTTTCAGGACGGCCTCTCAAAGATTGCAAGTTTGAACTTTGTCTCATAAGTCGGACATGCTTCACATGCAAAAGCCAAAACTTAGCAATTAAATTAATGTTGATACAAACTACATAATAGCTTAAAAACATGTTTATTAAATCTTTTAATTTAAAAATTAGTGGGCCATATATGCTCATGTGTCATTATTCTAGGAAAACTGACAAAAAAATGTGCGTCACATATTTACATGTGACTTTTTTCTACGAAAATCTCTAGAAAAAATACAGTTACATATGATCATGTGACATTGTTTTACGATAAACCTTTTTAAAAAAAGCGTCACATTTAATTGTGGAACGTTGTTTTACGAATAGTTGGGTGTATCGCATGCTAGATCATTAAAACCATATTAAATTGATATTTTTTATGTCTTTACTTTTTGTTGTATGTTGTAGTTAATAAAATTATTAAATTTTTGAATATATCAATATAATCCGACGTAGTTATAGTCTCAATTTTGCTATAGCTACTTTAATACTTGCATTAAAGTTTATATTATGACTCAGTAGGTACCTAAGCATTCTCTTATAATAATTTAAAAGTTCAAAAAGAAAATCCAATTAATCAGATACACTGATTTAGTTACAAAGAGTTGGGGAGAACTATTTTGTTAATTTTAGTTAATACTTAGGCACTTAGTTAAATCTGTAACTTCTATACGTATCTACTTACTCAACTTCAGACAAACCTTGTTATATAAATACAAAAATAAAAAAATATTATGACTTAATTTGAGTAAACATAAACAGAACTTTTTTAAAATATTCAAATCGACAAAATGTTCACAAAATATTCTTATAGAGTTACTACTTTAATCAAGACTTTTAGAAAAATATCCTTATTCACCTGAAAAATATTTTGGTAACTGACTTATGACGTAAAAAGTGACATTCCGTAAAACAACGGTCGATGTGATCTTAAAACGCCGCCCGCGCCACTAAATTGCGAGTCATGAGGACGGAGTAAAACGTTGCATGTACAAAACGGTCTTTATTCCATGTACCTACTATCACATAGAACGTTATTCGATTTCAGTATCTTGGCTATTAGAAGTCATAGAAAAATAAAAATTAGTTCTTCATAAAGCTTGCTACGTAAGCAGAATTCCCATGCAATAAAAACGATTTCGTTCTATGGTAATATAGAACGTTTTTCTTAGGAGGCGTCGAATTGCTTCTCTATTAAACTCAATTTCGATATCCACTTTTGAAAAAAACAAATAAACAATCAACGATCAAAAAAGGCTGAAATACAAATAAAAAATCGAGCAAAAATTGAAAAATAGTCGTCCATTTAGGTATTTATCTACTTTCGGACGCCCGCAGAGCTACACACCATGCCTCTTGTTGCCCTCTTTTGACCAGTTGGTGTGATTGACGGCTCCAAGTGGTCAATACAATCGGACACGATAGCTCAGCAAACAAATCTTCATAACGAGATATTTTTTCATCGTACGTTTTATGAAAAGTTAAGTTATCAGCAATCATGGAGACAGTAGGTACTTATATTACAAGACAGTATTAATATATGCATAGGGAGGGAGCTTAGAATAAATACACTCGAGAGCGATGAATCCGGGTCACTAAAGAATCCAAAAAATACGCGATCCAAGAATGCTAACTTAATGAAATAAATTGTGTTTAATAGACAATTTTATACTCCTTCAATGTAAGTAATAAATAACATTTATGAGTCACAAGATTTTAATAACAGAATATTAACTAAAGAAAAAAACTGATGATCTAACTTTAAATAAAACTAAAATGTAAAACAATGTTTTTTTTTTAAACAACATAAGCATTTTCTTGATTTTTAACATTTCGCATTGCCTCTTCGTGCTTCCATTCGATAGTTGGCATGCTATATAAGAAAATCCGCAAATGAAGATTTCATTGTTATGACATGAATATAGAAGTACCTAACTCAGAAGTTTTATATTTTCATTTAACAAGTATTTATTGGTCTCTTAAATACATTTTATTTCATAAGGCTAGGAATCTTAGTTTTCGAGATATTTTAGTTTTTTGTTTCCCTGACCCGGATTCATTGCTCTCAAGTGTAGTTTTTTTGCTCAATAAAAGTCACAAGATTCGTATTTAAGTACCTACTTAATTTTCTATGGGTCTGTCTTAAGACGCCTTTGTAAACTGAAAAATTCTACTTCTGTTTAAGCTTGAAAGCATGTTCACGCATTCCAAAATCAATCATGCATCGTGTGAATTCTATCAGTAGATTAGTTTCTAGACTTTGGCAAGTTGTTGGCTGTTCGTGTCCGACGTTCAATGTTCAAATACATGAGTCTCTTGCGGCGGCGACAGAACTTAATGATAGCTCATGTCATGTACCTATCTGAATACCTACTACGTGAGTACCTACCCACACAGTGAGCCCTTTAGGTGCGTACAGACCATGTAACATAACATGTTATTTAACATTGTTATATAACATGTTTTACATAATGTGGACACTGAATGTTATAAAACATGGTATAGTAACATGTTATTGATATGTACAACAATGTTATATAACTTTGATCGCGCGTCCTCTCGTGTCGACATTGTGGATTGTACTGAAGAACGACAAACGACAATGGTTATATAACATTTTTATATTGCATTGTTATTCTAATATGTACGGTATTATTTTATGTTGCAATGTTGAATAACACGCTATGTAACCATAGCGTGGACGTGTTATAAAACACAAGTTAATTAACATGTTACATGGTCTGTACGCACCTTTTGATGTCAACCAAATGTTGCAAAGGCCTACCTAAATGAAATGAAGTATTCTAATGTCCTATTTTGAAGATATGAAAGCGAATATATCAAAGCGTATCTACATAATTTAGTTAGATATTTGAAAGTAGGTAAATCAAAGAAGATGATATTCGTTATTTGTTGTCTAACGATAGGTAGGTATTCTCATTTTGAAATAGTTCTTTACATGTAAGTGAGAGTAAGGTAATAATAGCAATAGCACGTTGTTTAATACTTAACATTAATCTGCACAGGTAGCGGTGGACGGTCACCGTGTGCCACGGGGCATGCCTCGCACGCGCCCGCCGCCGTGGGAACGTGCGCCCGCGCAACGCACAATACAGATAAAATCTATATTGGCACTTGTCCCTCTTTGTTGATAGCGATGTAATCTACAAACTAGAAAGGGTCGATGAGATGGAAACTTGAATATTGTTATACGGTTTGGCAGTTTTTGTCAATTGAGAGATTCGAGGGCGATGTTTCAATGAATTTGATGTATACAATTAGCTTTTTGATAATAATCGCCTGTCGTTACATCGCACACCTTCCAAACAAATTGAATTCTAATTATGAAAAAGTTTTAGTTCTTACAATGATATTAAATTCCCATGTAGCTACAGAAGTTACTACTTACTTACCTACCTACTTACATGTAATGTAAGTACATACTTACCTGGCATGAAAAAGGTTATATAAAATCACTAGTGTAACAACTCCTGTTGACCACGGTAAATTGTACCAAACTATGGGTAACCATATACTCACTAGTTTTATTTTTGGTGGGAATATACATTTGGCGATAAATTGTAATAGTCAATGTTATCTCTCGGACATCGGCGCTAAATTGCATTGCTTGTTTACTTTGGGAGACGGACGATACCAGGCCATAGATAATACATTCATGTACATGTAGTATGATACTCTTTATTTGTGCAGGTGGTATTCTCTTGTCTATGGAAATAGACAAAGGTGAATGGACTTAACTTTTAATAATGGAACGAATAGTTAAGTAGGCAAAGGAAAAGTAGTCTCCTCAAACTCTACTTAGTTATTAATTGTATTATCGTTATGATGGTAGCTCCTGAACTAGACGGTTTTCTCATTCTAAACTCTACTCTACAATTTTTTACTCTAATTCAATAAAATCTAGAGGTTACACCATCTCTAGCTCGCTAATATGAGTCTAACTCATGTAATACCAGTTTCGTAAATAACAAACCGCAGCACATCGCAAAAAAAATAAACAGTGAAATCACGAAGTCGACAGAAAAACATTGGATTTCCCATACTCATTCGAGCTATAACTGTCGCAGCTCTGTTTATTGGGAAAGCAACAATAAGCTACACCCCACGGAGCAATGAAACGTCGTCTGTGCGCCGAATGTAAACAACGGATGGTTGCAGTGTATTCCCTTTCGTTCCTTTGCTTGCTGGCTCGTTAGATAGGTAATTGTTAAGTTCAGCGAAAAATACAATAAACAAAGATATTACTAAATTAATTCATTATTAGAATAAAAAACTTGCTTCCCTATTTATCTCCTCTTTACCTTGTGCCTAAATATTAAGAAGTATTGAGATAAAGCGATTGTTTGCTTATGAGATTTGATACTTCAAATGTACCTAATTGAAAGTGCCAGTTTGCCATTTTCAGTGTTAATTTTGAAGTTTATACTCACTCTTGATTGTGGATAAGTTGAGAGTAAACTGCATACAGAGCTGAGCAACTTATCAATCGGAACAATTTGACGTTTAGTGGCGGGCGGCGCTTGTAAGGGCTTAAAGGCGCGTGTTCCCCGAAGCCCGGCGGCTTCGACACGCGCCCACTAGTGGGGCAGTACCTCTAGTGTATGCATTACGCGGAGCGATGACTTAATACCTAGACTTAAACTGTAATAAATATCACCCATAAACTTTAAGTAAATTCATTACTTACAATTATTTTCAAATATGAATTTGGCCGTGGCCTTTTAGGAGAGCGCAGAATATACGCCGGAATCGTGGTCGGAACTCGGAATCCATTCAAATTCGAAATGTATAAGAACGTTTTTGCATTTCAATTCACCTAAGAGCGTAAATTACTTACCTATAACATGATACTTACCTACCTTTGGATTGTTGCTTCAGGCTAGCTAGGCTAGGACCATGCATATTCCTTTTTCATTAATAACATTGAGTCATGCTGACTTTCTTCAACAAGTTAAATTTATAATTTGAAATCGAAATAGAAAAGCTATCAAATGAAGCTTCGGTAAGTAGATAATTTTAGTAAATGAACGCGTCGACAACGGCAATGCAGCAGTCCACAGTGACAAAATTTGCATTTTATTAATCCAAGATGTTAATTTATTGGAAATTAAATCACTCTGTATAAATTAAATGGAAATGAGCTCGGTTTCAGTGAAATTTTCATAGTACTGACTTTTAAAGCTGTAGGTAATTAAAAATTTTATTTCAGTCACCTGCATAATATAAGAAGTTACGTAAGTACCTTCCTACGTACCCACTTTATAGGTACCTTGTTACTATTTACCACGCTATTTACTAACAAACTTCGTTAAAATAGGTACCAGTCTATCCAAGTTCTCTTGCAAAAGTCTTGCATACGCCGAAAAGTTCTTTATCATTAGATAAATAATTAATTTAGGTTCATTCAGAACTGGGGATAGCGAGTCTTCCTAGCACAATCTAAGTTTCAGCATCAAAAATGTTGAATGTTCAATATGCCACCAAAAACAAACGTAGAGTTGTGATGCATGTAGACAGATGTTACTAATCGGATTATGAGATACAAGGCACGGCACGACACAGGCTGGCCGAGATATTATGGATCGTCACGTCACCAATCTGATACTTACCAATTACTGGCATAGTTTTAATCTCAAAATTACTTACTGATACGACACCGTTTTCGATTGTTTAGATATTTTTTTAAGATTCAAATAATTGGTGTATTCCTACACCTAGAGCACCTATGACGTGGTACCCTAGTGCGGTGTATTTGTTTCTAGAAACATCATAAAATGAAAGACATCGATAATATTATTTGTTAGTTTTTACTCGTATCCCCAATATGGGAGAGAGGCGTGACGGATATGTATGTATGTATGTAGTCTGTTTTATACTTATAAGTACATATAGCTACATACTATATGCATGTGACAGGACATGAAGTTACAACTTAGTGTCGACATCACTTTTGAAAATTTTGAAAACAATTTTGAAAATTAAGTATCTACCTATTCAATGAACCCATCTAAAACTTCAAATTTATTTTATTTATTTATTTAATGGAGAGCCAATGGCTTACAAAAACTTACAAACTACTTACAATAAAACACAACAGCCATCCGGTGTACTAGGAGATTATGACATCGTGAGAGGTTGTTGTATTAAATCAATAAATAACAACAAATAGGCAGCCACAGCACATTGTAAGAAATTTTCTATGTACTAGGAGACTTTGATTTCTCAGACTTGTTGTACTACTCGTCGTTTTTACCCCATAGTATCTATGAGAAAAGGAGGAATTTCCCCACACACCGTGCCCCGTTAAAAAATTGTATCAGACTGTATTAAAACATAATGAAACTCCTGCGATTTTCTTATCTCCTAGTACATTTTGAGTTTTATATGTGTTCATTGAAAACTTCATTTCCGCTGTCGCACTTGTCGCACCGTGAAGTCGATCTTTTGTTAGTAGCACTTTCAATATGTCGAAGTTTAGATATTCGCAGTATAGCGGTGTCGCACTTACGTGGTTCGCAATTCGGTGATGTCGAAACTAAGTTGTAACTTCATATCCGTCACGCCTCTCTCCCATATTGGGGATACGAGTAAAAACTAACAAATAATATTATCGATGTCTTTCATTTTATGATGTTTCTAAAAACAAATACACCGCACTAGCCACGTCATAGGTGCTCTAGGTGGAACAAAATGTTAAAATAAAATTCATTCCGCGTAGCACACCAGCTAAAATTATTATTGTTTGGCTGGGTGCTCTAGGTGGAATAGGCTGGGTGCTCTACGTGCGGGTGCTCTACGTGGAATACACCAAATAATTATGTATGTATGTATGTATGTACTATCTTTAGAAGAAAGTAGACAGAGAGCAGAGTAGTGATAGTAGATTCATAGGTTACCTTTTTTAGTGGGAAGTACAATCGAAGACACTACGTAGGTATATTTTGACTTAGTTATAAATACGTGAAACGCTATGGAAAATTAAAATAACTATTTACAACAAGTATCTAGAGATGCCTTATAGATACCGCCTTTACTTTCAAATTGAAACATTAATAATCCTAATCTAATATCCTATATTTATATCATAAGTAAATTTACCGTGTACAGTGTAGGGTAGAAACTTAATGAATTTATTTCCGCCCAGGGTAACAGGGTTAAGACCTAACTAATCCGAAACTCGTGCTGCGGCCGATAGTAATCGATTTACATTATCATGTAGGATTTAGCGGCTAACCACGCACAAGTTATCCATGGGAAAATTGGGATACCAACATACAGGGCTAATAAATATAAAATATCAAATAATATTAGTGATATCTATATTATATTCTTATTGATTCGTTGGCGAACAAAATTTTCCCAACTCAAGAGCGTGGCACGGGGTTCAGTGAGACTCTCAAGTTCGACGTACTGCTTTTAATATTGTTTTGATATTCGCAAGTTGGAAATAAAAAGGTTCCTATTTCATACTTATCGTGTATTTTTGGGAACTAACGGAAGCTTAAAATTGTCTTATATTAAAATTATTAGTTATCTTTTATGTCTCGGTGGGTGGTGCCAACGTTAGTTACAAGGAACTCAGATTATTCCATGAAAAAAATTTATCTATAACCTTATTACATCATACTAAAATATAAAATAAATGATTAGGATCGAAACCAGGTCAGAATGTGATGGTGGCCGAGAACAATGATCTGACAGTAATTCCTTTTGGTGTAATTGATGACAGTGTTCGCATTCATGGACACGTTCCGAGCACTTGCTCGCAGCAACTAACTGCATTGATGCAAGGGTTGCACGATAATTAATATCCTGTCACACTTGCTGTTTAACCGAGTTTTATTACCAGCGACAACGATTTAACAACCCAAACTCAAAAAAAGTTTCAGTATCCGATTTTGATTGATTTCCTTGTATCGAAATAAAAATGAATTTTCGATTTTCAGTTGCAGCGCGCAAAATGTTCAATTATATTTTAATTTATGAAATAAAAATCCATTCGTTTTTCGAATTCCATCCGTAACGTTGTTTATCAAGTAAGCTCACCTTTACGTTTCATTTCCTTTTTATTTATTTCAACAGGCACTATTCATTTGTCGATTAAAAATTGTTTTTGCCCTTTGATAGTCCAATAAAACTTATCTTTACTTTTCATTGCAAAATAAAACCTATGTTCATGCAATTTGATATACATTTGTTTGTACGTAGATGTGAAAGAGAAAGTAATTTAAAGTAGTAAGAGCCGATAGGGGTTATTCTCTAGGGGCTCGTAACAGGTGCGGTATGCGATGGCCGAGACTTATTACCCTTAATGTTTGGGGATGAGTTGTATTTAAAAATATTTTTTTATCACCCGTATCAGGGTGACTCTGGATTCAAGCTTATTTATTAGCATATCAGTGACTTTTTAACATGTCGATAGGTAACACCCATCACATCAGAAGAATGAATTTTCTTCTACCCTAGGATATAATTTGCACGATCACGAATTACGATATTGGTATACTACAAATGATTTAAGTAGATACTTAGAAAATACCTTTAGCAACATATTAGTGTTACTTTCCTTATGAGTTTGAAATGAAAATAATGTAAAAATATGTAATGAAAAGAGTTCTTGCATAACTAGTAATATTTAGACCTTCGCAATCCAGCTAAGGGTGATATGGAAGGTCTAGGTATGTAGATGGCCGCCCAAAGGCAGGTCGAAGATATCGGCGGCCGGGTCACACAGAGATGGTCCCTATCTATGTGTGCGTGCTATCTGTATCTGTGTTAGTGTATCTTTGCCAGCGCACGTGACGCCATGTCGTCGCCGCGCTGCGATATTAAACTAGAAGTCAGCGTTTGTCAAACCTACGCCGCTTGTTGGTTACCATTATTATTACTATTTTTGTCATGGCAATAAAAATATTGACTTTTCAGTTTTACTTTCAGGTATATCCATTTCACTCTACATTATTATTCGACTGCCTAATTAACAATATTGTCATTTTAAAATACAGAGGATGAATTTTCAACTGTGAATCGTCGTATGATGATGGCTAGAAGAAATTACATAAATGGGAGGCACAAATATATTGAAATACCAGACGTAGGTACAATTCAAGAGTTATTGATTAACTTTGATTATAAATTGTAAATAATTCTATTACAGTGGTCGGGGTTTACCATTGATTTTAGTTTGAAGGTAATATAATACAGTGGTGAAATATAGGTAAGTTTGCGAGACACTGAATGTACGCCACCCCACAGAGAGCGTGCGGCGGCGGCGTAGCTCAGCGTACCTACACACGGCGAGATCGCGCCAGAAAAATTTAATTGTGAAATACGACTCCCTCTCCACCAAACCCGCCCCCTCCTCCTCGATCTCAAGCCAAAAATCACTCGAGCGGCAGGTGGGCGGGCACTAGGTTTTAATCTTCAGATTGATCTCAGAAGTCCTCAAATTAGAGAATCCTCGCTTATTGATACTGGTGAAGGATGCCGGGATCGGACTTCAAAGGTTTACTGGGTGCAATATCTGCTGTATCGCGCTATTCAATGCCGAGTGGAATGAACGTGCTTACTGGTTTTTTGTTTTATAAAA
Source organism: Anarsia innoxiella (assembly GCA_947563765.1). Lineage (NCBI taxonomy): Eukaryota > Metazoa > Arthropoda > Insecta > Lepidoptera > Gelechiidae > Anarsia > Anarsia innoxiella. Next base: position 9,780,514 of record OX387390.1, read on the forward strand.
AAAGACCGCGTTGATGTCTTTTATATGAAAAAGTTAACGATTTTGACATTTTAAATACCTACCTAGTAAGTATGAGTGTTTGCCAACACGTGTGCCACGGAATTTGATAGTGCATCCAGCAAAAGACAGGGCTGATAATGTAGGGTGCATAACAATACCGCCCCTACGAACATATTGCGATCTTGGTAATAATAATTCAATTTAACCGTGCTGAACACGAATTACTTATGATAATTAATTCCAAAAATTGTTGTTAAAGCATTTTATTTGGTAGTTTAAATAGGTATTGTTTATATTTTCAAGGTATTTGTTTATAATAAAATTTTAGTAGGTATGCCATCTTCTATGCGGTCGTTCAAAATAGCAAAGCTATTGTCATATAAACAAGCAAAAAACAAGCATACTATAAGGTTATGGCCATTTCCACAAAAAAATAAAAAGTAAGTACCTACTGACTTTCTTCGTAGTGCTATTGATTCTGTGACCTAATAAAGGACTTTTGGAGAACTCTTCTTGGCCGTCTAGTTTTTGAAGTACCACCCACTCTTGGCTTTCTCCTTCATTGAAAGTTAACTAAAGCAAAAATATTGGCTATGCCTGATTTCACAGTTCCATCAAATCATATCGGATCGACAGTAACGTGTTTGGAGTATCCATTTCGCATTGTTACTTCGCCTTTCACGGCTCTCAACAATTAGGTAAGGGTGATCAGTCACGGGGGTGCAATGTGGCGGGGGAGGGAGGGCGCTAACTAGGTAGAACGCATTATACGCAATGTCACGGGTTGACAGACGATTTGCGACGCGCAGGCGCACCCAGCTCATGCAAGATGTGGCGGTGGCTGTTCAGCCTCAGCGAGGGTGCATAATACAGGTCGGCCTTTATGAAATGCTGTTTTACGATTTTTATAGTGATATGAATTATCTTTTATTTGATTTACAAGAAGTATTTACAGACTAGTGTTGTACTGTAGTGTGTGGTAAAGAAATAGGTAGATGTCAGAACATGTACGACTGTTAGATGTTTATCTTTAAAATTACACACAGAAGGCTACAACATTACCTATGGGTTTTTGATTTAAGTATAGCAACAGAAATACAAAATTGTAACCAATTAGGTAATAATTTCGAGTAAACATACATTTAGAAATGTCTTAATAACTAAATGTTAAGGCCATAGAGCACGAGCTGGCTTTTACATATCCTAGTTATAGTGAGCCAAACTTTCCTACAAACAGTTTTGATCTTACGTACAGTAAATGTCTCCGCATATTCGCCAAACAACAGAGAACTAGACGTATCCGGGATACTATGGCGACAGGTGGAACTGTGTGAAGTAACCACACGATTTGGGAAAATGTGTCCAATTTACACAACTATAGAGTTGTGTTGCTTAAATACGAGTATCCAAGATCGAAAGTTCAGAAAAAAAATATTCGCAAATAATAAACAATCTCGAAAAAAAGGAAGATTTTAGTTTAAACATAAGTACCTACTTAAGTCTTTAGAATTGCGATTGTTTTGGTTATTGTCCTATGATTGCCGTCGTTCACTTATTAGTTGTTAGATGACGATTTTTTACTATAACTTTGGTAAGTGGTTTGACAATTAATCCAAAATATCCTAAAAATAAAAACTTAACTTGGTTAGAAATAGAGTCTGCAAGTACGTAGAAGGTATAGTCAGTACTCAGTCAAGTACTTAAATAAACTATCTAAAAGTACAATGATGCAGATTTGCGTACGTTTTATTACTTCAGTATGGTAGAGTAATAATAACTAGTCAATTCTTAATTTTTCTCGAAATTATGGTCACCACACATAGTTGCACGTGCGGCACCCCAATAGACGCATAAATTCTGACTTCCCACCTATTGTGCCGTGACGTCAGAACACCCGACACCCAACATATTGGGGCAATAATATCTCTGCTCACTTTCATATTTTATTTCTGAAATAAAAGTAAAACTGTAGCATTTATTACTTTAATTAATTGAATTACTTCAAAATTGCGTGAATAAGATGATCAAATTAACTGACGTTGATTTTAAAACAAGCGGTGTTAACGCACCGAAGTTAAAGATTTGCATGAATTGGAATTTATTAATAAGTTGCATTCACAAAAAAAACAAATGACAACATTGGTTTGTTTAGCGATTGAAATAGAGATAAACGCATGAACTCGTTTATCATCGCTTATCATCACTTATCATCTCCACTTGAATTGCGATCCGATAAAATATGTAGGTACAATTGATTTTCCCGACAAACAATTCTTTTCTAAGTACTTGAAATTGATTAAAAATATACCGTGAATTTTATTAAAGTAATTGTCACTTTCCTTCAATCAAATCTTAGAAACCCCCTGAAAGGATAATAAGTGAGGAGATTAGAAATGCGAAAGAAAATAAATGATTAGGTACGAGTAAATAAATAATGATATCGATGATAGTTTTAGTGTTGTCCAAATTAACCCTCTCCAAATTCTGCTGAAATAAATTGTCGATTCGACAGTCAAAAGTAATTTCAGACGTCGTCGAGTTACATAAATACACAGACATCAAAATAGCACTTTCCTTAAGTTTAGATAGTACTTTCTGATAATAATGTTGATTTGCTAGTGATTTACAAACAAATATTCATATTGACATTGAAGTCCGTGCATTGAAGTAGCCACAGTGTGGTTATTACTACTTTATGAACATCGGCTAGGTATAATCTTTCTCTTCAATGTAGGTACAAATAAAATGTCATACAGAGCTCCTGGAAGTTTTTTGTATAAGTAGCATGAGAAACTGTATACAGTGGCAAGTATACGTATGGCACAATAGGTACTCAAATAAAGAAGGGAAAAGATAAGGTGCAAAAGAAAAATAAAACACGAAACTTTACAACAAATATCCGTACAATTGTTTGATCAATATTGTAAAAGCCTCAACAGGTACCAGGATATCCGATTGCTTGTAAACAAATCCTGAAGATAACTTTGGGAACCAGGTTTATAGATCTTGGAGTAATATAGAGCGGGCATTCATAATGTATCCTGAAAATTGTAACATGATCTTAAATGATAAAAAAATAGCGCGTACCAAGATTCTTTACTTATTTATTGAATGGTTAATTATATAGGTACATTCCAACAATTACAAGGGAATAGGGTAGCAACTTACATACCTCTTAAACTAAGTATTTAGAAAGTACATACGAATTGAATTATTTTTTTAACGAGCCGAATCCTTTTTGCCGTGTGTTATTTCGGTAGGTTTTCAGTTCTCGGTAGGATGCTAAGCTCCAACTTAAAGACGATGATGGTGATTGACGGTGATTGACCTACTTACTCATAATAATATGTGCATTTGTAGGTATACAATGGCTTCAATTTAGCCGTCTCTAGAAATTATTTGGGCTTATTTTGAAAAGTTCACCGTGTTAACGAAATGACGCGACGATTCTATTCAGAAGCATTTCAAACTGAAATAAACATTATCTTGGCAGGGAGGACGTCATGAATTTTAATGTTTCTTTACAAAACGAATACACTTGAATACCAAATGATAAAGTTTGTAAGTGCCTTGAGAGAGTTTCTTTATCGAGCAGGGTGAACAAAACGGTTAAGTTAAATCTGAACGTTCGTTTTTTTTTTCTTTATCGTTAGTGTGTACGTTATGTTTTTGTAATTGTTTCTTTACTTAATAACTTAAAAAAATATCCTAGTCATAGCGTTAGGTCATATCTTGAATATCTTGAAGAAACTGGAAGATTTAATATTAACTTGACAGGTAGGATACGTAGACGTGGGATTTCTATCTAAAGAGTGAGTTTTAAATGTATTTGAATCATTTGATGCTAATTGTTATTATTTTACGACCAAACTTGAGTAAGTACCTAGGTACTTTTTTAGTCGTCTATGTTTGATCGTTGATCCTGCAGGAATTATACGTATTGTAGAGTAGAGTAGGTTTTTTTTTCAAATACTTACCTGTACAACCAGCGTACAGTTTTATACTTATTATAATCTTGAAACAAAACATCTTGTAACTGCAATTTCATTAAATGAATGTGAGTTAAATATTTACAAAGCTCTGGTGCAGGAGAGACACGTGACCGACGCGTGCTCTACGCAATATTAGACGAATCTTCTCTTTAGGTATAATATAATTATCCAACCAATGCACTGTTAAAATACGAATGCACATAGAACCTCCCTTGGCAGGATCTTACATTAATTAACTGCCTTTTTTGATTTTGAAGTTACAATAAATAGGTAGGTACTTTAGTAGCTACTTCATAATACCTAGTTTCTTTAAAATAAGAAACAGAATGTTGAATGGACAATATGTTTTCGCTGTTTGCCAGTGATCTGATACGCATCTTCATGTTTCGAACTAAGTATGTTACTTGGAGACCTTATAGGCAGATTACATCCCATGATTTTCGAAAGGGTGTTTCGAAAGGCGTCATCCCATGAATTTCGAAAAATACGACGTTTTTGTGATTTCTACAGTTTCAGGTTTTTTTTTACTTTTGCCACCTTTTTGAGTTGCTCTCTGGATTTCACCAATTAAATTGACATTTATTTAAAAAATGCCATGAACAATGTGACAAACAATAACAGACAGATAGAACCAGGTTCTGCCGTGGTTCTGCCTCACAAACGAATAATATTTACAAAAATTACAAAAAAATGTCTTTAAACTTAATTTTATAAACTTATGTACTTATTCAATTAAATGTTCAAATTCCAGTGAATATAATCTAACAAATTTGTATTTAGTATTATGGCAAAGTAAGTGGTTTATCTTTCCTGGGTCACTTTCCTGGTCGTATAAAGTGTTTAAAGAGTATGTACGTACTGTTGCAGATGTTGTACCTGTCCGGTAGGCGCCGCTGGCAACAGCGGCGCCGGAGGCCTTCCGCTAATATGCCTAGTGCCCCGCGGAGGTAGCAAGCCAGCCACGGGTGGCGGAGAAAGTAGCAGGCCCATCTCTGCACCAGCCGCATCGAGTCAGGACGATTTCCAACTGTTGGATGAGGAATACCTCAAGAAGCATTTCAATCTGCCCCCACGCGCGCTCTACCTGGATCCCTTTAGGTCTCCATGATACTTAGTTTATTTTTTGATATAGTACTCTTCACGTTAGCTTCATTTCAGATAAATTTTATAAGGTCCTATTTGATGAAAACTCAAGTCGCCAAGTCAGTGTAGTCAAGTTTTCCTCAGACCGCGATATAGCACTAGATTATGTCATTTTTACTGTGACAACAATAGGTGTCCCGTCATCCTTAAACTCTATTCATGTTGCAGGCGACCTCTGATATCATTTCCTATGTCTGGGGAAAATACAGCAAACTTTAATATTTCACGAAAGCAAAAAATAAACCAGCAAATATTGGATGGTTTTCTGGACCCAAGTGAGGCTATAAGTGCACCCAGTGTTTTCGTGAGTTATATTTTTGTCCTTCTAGTTTTAGTTAGTAGCTAACTTCTCAATTAAAATGAGGTTTTTTTTATTAATAGCCTGGATAGACAGCTGAATATTTCGTCTGGACTTCCATTCCCTTCCCAAAAACCATTCGAAATTGTTACTACTTACCTAATTTGTAAGCACTTGCCTGATGTCTGATTATACTACCTTCTACCTAAGCATGTTTTTGATGAATTCCAGCCATACGCAAAAACAGAGGCAGAAAAACAAAAGGAAGCTTCGGAAGATGAAGAAATAATTTACATACTTCAATTACCTGACTGGGAGTTTCAGTGTCCTGTTCACAATCAAACTATCAGAACGCCAAGGTACCTAATATTTTATTTTTTTTGACCTTTGAAGATGCACTTACCTATATAATATAATACGTACCTAACTAGATAGTTAAAGCTATTTTTTAATAATTTAATATTCACTTTTATAACACGACGAATATTCAATTACCTACTTTTTTCATAAATGATACGTAGTTTTATTCTAAACAGGTACTAAGTAAAATTAATAGACTTACGTATTAACTTTATTTGGTGAAATATACAAATGAACTCAAAAAACTAAGTAATAAAATTCGCTGTTTTTAATAATAATCTTAACCCTTTCTTTTTACTTTAGATTTATTTGGCATTCGTGCAAGAAACCTAAAAAAGAAACAGGTGGTATGAAGCAAGGAGGTGGACCTCTGAACAGACCGAAGCCCTGGTTACTCAGCAGACATGTAGATTTCGATCTTCTATCGCAATGGTGAAGTTTTCAATAAACAAGCACACTTAATTCTAATATCTATTTCATGAAACCTTAACTTCAATTATGTAATAGACGAGATTGACAAGTTGTTGATTTTGCAATTTATGTAAAGTAATAAACTTTATACAACGTTTTTCGATTTTCAATTATTCTGATAACAACACCATGCTGTCTTTTGTACCTTAAGGTGCGTACAGACCATGTAACATGTTATTTAACTTGTGTTTTATAACACGTCCACACTATGTAACCTTGTTATTCAACATTGCAACATAAAATAATACTGTACACATTAGAATAACAATGCAATATAACAATGTTATATAACCATTGTCGTTTGTCGTTCTTCACTACAATCCACGATGTCGACACGAGATCAAAGTTATATAACATTGTTGTACATATCAATAACATGTTACTATACTATGTTTTATAACATTCATTGTCCACATTATGTAAAACATGTTATATAACAATGTTAAATAACATGTTATGTTACATGGTCTGTACGCACCTTTACCTATTCTGTGCCCTACGTACAGGCCCGCCGCTAGAGGTTTTGTCGCCCGCGTGCAATACCAATTATGCCGCCCCCCTGATATATGAGTTTTGTCATAAAGAAAAGGAATTTTGTTTTGATTTGCATTCAGGCTATCGTACACTCCTCAATATAATGACACGAGAGAAGTTTCTGTATTAAAATGGCACACAATGATGCGCGAGAGGCGTTCTTGTAGGGCACATCAAACTACGACGCCGTTAAGTGTTCTTGGATTAGAACTCGCCATGTTACGATACGGGAGGTTGTTGCCCGCATGACAGAAAAATCATAAGTAAATAGTAAGTAAATAGTAGGCAATGAGTTTTTAAAAATTTCCGCCCCGAATTCACGCGATTTGCCGCCCCCCTGGACGTGCCGCCCGCGTGCGGTGCACGCGCTGCACGCTCGCTTACGGCAGGCCTGCCTACGTAGCGCCTATTTTGGGCGAGCCACGCTTGTATCAATGACGTCACTTGATGGTTGGCGTGTCCTTGGGTTGCAGTGGAAACAATCACATACATTCTCTTGCAAACCGAAGCATAACACACGTGCGTAGCCTCTTCGTGCGCAGCGGTGGAACCGCGCTTTTACACGTAGAAGATTTGGAAGATACGTGATACTTAGGTAGTTAAATACAAACTCTTTAGTAGGTACCTACAATATTTTTATAACATGCCAGTTGGGTACGTAGGTTGGATAAGACATTTGAAATTTAAGGCCTTGTTCAAACCAAACTGACCGTAAGTCGCCAAATAATGTGGGCGCTTACTTCAAGTGCTTCAAGCACCTTTGAGCCCCAGTGTGAACGTGAACGTAAACGACATTTTTCGTTTACACTACCTATGCCGACAATACGCTTGAAGCAGCTACGTAGCCAAAAAGGGTCCACGGAGCGTATTGATGTACTACTTATATTATACATCTGCCGAATGTCAGCGTCTGCGCCTAGCGTAATAACTAATAAATAACTACGTAATAAATAACGTATTTGTCAGTTTTAAGTGAACGATTAAGTGAATATGTATGGAAATAAACTCCGTAACGCTTGCTCACTTTCGGTGGCTTACAGTCAGTATGGTGTACACACGGCCTAAGTCTTTCAGTCATCAGTCATGCTTCAAATTATGATTTTTTATTTTCACCAACTTTTGTTTCGAGGCAGTTGCTAAAGTTGATAAATGTAGGATAAGAAATTTTTTTTGAGTTATTTTAATTAGCAGAAAAATATAAAAATACAACATTACGTTACGTACTTCATAGTATTTCTTTTCATTTTAAACCGTAAATTACAAGTAATAAGAATACTTACCTAAACAATGCCAAAAGACGATATAACTTCAAAAGTCGCTGATGTGTAAGTTTTTTTTTTCATCAATTTTATTGCTTATGTAGGTAGGTACTTAGTTACCTATCTGGTTTTTCTTAATGTGGAGCTCGTTCCTCAAATACTTTACTTGTTAGCCCTCTGGTCAACTCAGGCCGGATAGCAGCAGTGACTCTCACTCATATGAAACACCTACCTACGCATCATATCACAGACATTATAGTAATTTTCCTGAACATCAATTTATAAGCATGCATTTTGTTAACATTGCAGCCCATTGGCTCGGCCAGGATTCGATGCTCTTGGCATCACAGCCCCTATCCTAGTAAATTTAAATCCAAATGGGAAATGGGAGAGTTGTGCCCCTAAAGACACTGACCAGAAGCAGTTGCAAAATTTGATCCAGTATCTAATGAAATCCCAAGCAGTCTCGGCTGCTCAGAGTTATTGTACACAATGCGCAGAAGAAAATAAAGTAAGTTAACCTCTAGTTGCAGAAAAGGGCCTTAAAAATATTCAATAAACATCGGACAATCTTTTTTTTGTATACCTATGAATTAACTGTTTTAATAACATGTAGTTTGACGGGGTGTTATCCTTAATTATCTTTTCTGGAACTAGCAGCAGATAAGTCTTACTCTATCTATTGTAACGTCTTATCATTATGGTCGCCTAAACTGAATACAAGTCAAAGACGGTCGCAGTCGCCGCCCGCCCTTAACTATTGAACACTGAACAATGAGTTGTTCTTTGTCTTATTTTTAACTACCTACTAGCGTCATCTATCCCATATTTAGTAAAACTCAAAAACTGTGACTGTACTTACCTACGTACGTACATTCATATCTTATTCGTACTGTAAATACGATTAAGATACGCTAGGTGGCGCTTAAAACTTTTTATGTATTTTGCGATTTGGATGATTAGTACTATTAGTTAGGTACTTAATCTACCTAGGTTTTTGATAGGTAGGTAACTAGGTAGTTAGCTAGGTTTACGTAGGATGTAAAAGGGGATTACTTACCTAGGTACTCATATTTCGTTGTACTGCCGTGTGATGAGTGATGGATGACAAAACACTGTATATTGAAAATATATGTTTTTGGTGAGCGCCGTTTAAAACAAAATAATGTTTTTTCTCTATAACTTTCAAATTACATGATGGAGGAATTTGAAATTTTGGATAGTCGTAGGTTTAGTTATGACAAAACAGGCCGTTTAATAAAAAATATCAATTTTATATAAAAAAACGTTCACTATTTGCGAAAACGTGTTTTGTTGCAACATCGGCAGCAGATTTTTTCAGTTTTTATTTTGACAATACACTGTGTATCTAAAGGAAGACCCGTAAAATAAAATAAAAACATCAAAATTTAAAAAAGTATTATACATGAAAAAAAATATTTCTTTGTAATTCTCCAATATAATCTGTTTTGCAAGCATAGAGAAAGAGTTTCTAAATGTAAAGAAATTATGATGTTTTTAAAGTTACACCCCGCTCACTCGTAGTACTGCCCGCGCGGAATTCCACCGACAAGACACTGTAGAGTCCTTTTCACGAAAGAAGTCCCCTAGCCGCGGCGCTGTATTTCATGTCAAAATTGATAATGTTGCCATTTATGAGTACAACATCTACCTATATTATGTTTATTTCATTTGTAAATTATTAAATAATATTATTTCCTGCATATTTCGACTGTTCTGGGTGGCAATTCCGCTAAATTAAGTTAAGCGACCATACTATAGCCAACAGATAAACATTCGACAGCAATATGTCACAACTGGTCATTCCATGAGTAGGTTGGTATATATTTTGATAAAAATGTCTACTTAGCTATATTTCTGTTATGTAAAAAGTATATTTTTATTAAGATAAGTAAGGGATTTTCTACCTACTATCAGGGAAAAGGTCAGAAAATAGGGAAAATAGACTTGTCAAATTTAGTTCCAAAAATATCCGGGGGACTTCTTTCGTGAAAAGCACTCTATCTCTGAATAAAAGTACAATATCGTACAATTTTCGCGCGACTATCATGACAATAAACATTATTTATTTAACATTATTTATTTAACATTACCTATTTAAGTATCTTTACTTTATTTTACTTAAATAGTGTTTTGCCAAAATTAAGCTAAATAAAATTTAAAGATAGTGTTTTGACATTGGCCTATCTTTATAATAAATAATCAAAAATTTTTTTTTGAAATATCTATATCATAGAGGAAGGTTTAATTAAGATTTTTTTCACTGTTATGACAAAACACTATATCTCAACATACAGTGTTTTGTCATCACACGGCAGTGTAGTGAAGCCACACAGGGTAGGTACCTAGGTAAGTACCTAATAACAAATAAGCCATTAATTTAAACGAATATTCTTCTGCTTTAGAAAAGTGGCAAATCGACATATGTTCCAATCATAATGATGCCGATATTACCAGCGGATCAATGTCCTTTCGACATGGAATGTGAAATTAAAAAAATGAAAGAATTAGAAAACAAGCCAACGAAAAAAACGAAAAAGGTCGATGAAGCCAAAGACGACACTGAAAAAGATGGAGGCAAGAAATCTAAAAAGCGGCCGTTTTTCCTACAAAGATTAACTAACTTTGATTTATTGTCTCAGTGGTAAAGAATAAAAGTGTTGTTTCCACATGAAAATTAAGTTTATTTTTAAATTGCCTACGCCAAAATATTTTACAAGCTCACCTTTATTTTCTTAAATTAGGTCATTCTCCATTTTTAGTTAAGTGGTTAAATATTCTATGAAAATGTATTGTAAGTAGTTTTTTATTTCAAGAAGACGTATGGCTAAACTGAGTACCTACATTTATATTTATTTTTATATTTTATTTATATTTTTTTTTAATTATTTTATTATACTAAATTTTCAAAATAGATATTGCAAAAAACACGTGCGCATTATGACAAGTTTTTTCGAAAACGTCATTCTGGATAATGACCAGTCTCCACGTGATACTTCCTAGCACGACCACGGCGCATTTTCTAATTTTCTTTGCAGTACAAATTCATAAAAAAAAATTGTACCTACTCATAAAGGGGTTTGAAGATTTTACTATGGAGAGTGTCCTACCTACAACTTTTTTTTTTAATTTTCCAAAAGTGGCGGCCGTCTATGAAACCTGCACTAATCGATAGTTCAGGTCAATACAAATCGAAAATATAAGCGAAAATTTTTTGATAAAGCGTCACGTTTACGAGATATTGGCTGTCAAAGATAGATTAGTGGCGCCAGTATTGGAACATGAAAAACTGTGTTTTGGTGTAATTAAATGGTACATATTGTATTGGAAATTGATACAAGAAGTTAAATAAAGGATCCTGGTTTATTTTAGCGACCCCCCTCCCTCCCCCCACGATTCTCAGCTTATATTTTTTATAGTTTTAGGTATAAATATGGTGGGAATTTATGTCAACTTCCAATACTACCCCCCCCCCTCCAGTATCCCCTTTAGCATGTATACAGGGCAGCGCAGTAACAAAATAAAAGATTTGAGGGGGGGATGGTATTGGGAGTTGACATAGATTGCTTCAAGAACTCTTATTTTCAAACCACTCTAAATTTCCACCATATTTATACCTAAAATAATAAAAATTATAGGTTGAGCATCTTGGGGGGAGGGTGGGGGTGTCGCCAAAACAAGCCAGGCAGGATCCTTCATTTAACTTCTAGTATCAATTTCCAATACAATATATGCCATTTAATAACACTAAAACACAGTTTTTCATGTTCCAATACTGGCGCCACTAGTCTAACTTTGACAGCCTATATCTCGGAAACGTGACGCTTTATCAAATTTTTTTCATCTATACTTTCGATTTGTATTGACGTGAACTATCGATTAGTGAAGGTTTCATTGACTGTGTGTAACGCCCTGGCAGCGCCACAGTCTCCGATTTGCTTGAAATTAATAGCAGAGGTTTCGCTAATTTTTGCCATGCGGCAAAAAATAAGTAAGATTTTTTGCCTCCACTAATTCTGAAGATATTCGAGGAAGTTTGTGGCGCTGCCAGAACGTATACGCCCCAGCAGCGCCACACCTGAAAACCTATGAAAGACAGCAGGTAGCTCGAATCTGTAATTATGAGGATTTTTTGCCTATTTTTGCCCTTCCATTGAAGCAAAAATCCATTGAAAAATACCAGCTCATCCAGGAGTATTTAACGTCGTTTTCGAACGGACCGACGACGCCCCAGCAGAGCCACCTGTATCTCAGAAATTCGAATTTTTAACTGGAAAAGACGATGGTCGGTCCAGCCCTAAGCACCTCTCATTGCACGAGTAATAAAAACCTCGCTGATGTCTCTTTTCCGAACCGCAATGTAGTCTAAGAGGTGCCAGCGCTTAGATCTAGGGTGCATCCACGTGGTCTTTAGTTATTCAGGCAATCTAAAATAAGTGTTCGTGATGCAAAGACCAAATTCAGCGCAAAGAGTGAGAAAATCTAGGCCATTACTATTACAATTTCCGATACTATGACGGCCAAGAACCCCGTCCCATGCATCGTAATCATTTCCGACACGAGCGTTCAAGTCTCCCATCAAAAGTATTCTGTCTGTAGTTGGTATTTTGCTAAGCACGGCTCTTTGTAAAACTTAGCTTTATCTTCATCTTTTGATGGAAGCGTGGATGTACTTCTTTGATGATAGCTGAAGTCTTAGTGTGATTATTCTATCGCTTATGCCTCTTAGGTAGTTCTGGTAATGACCTAGCTATTTGGTTTCGTATGGCAAAACCACTCGAAGCCCTCTCATTCGCTGGTTTTCCACTCCAGTAGTAAGTGTAACCCCCCCGTTGCTCGCATAATTCTCCAGAGTCACTGAGATGTGTTTCACTTATCGCCGCAATGTGTATATTGTATCGGCCTAGTTCTTTTGCAATAAGTGCAGTTTTCCTTTCTGGGCAGAGGTTACTGTCGTTGTCCAAGAGAGTACGAACGTTCCACGTTCCCACTATAAAACTTTTTGTGCATGATTTTTTATTTTGTTTTCGACCGCTTTATGTTGGTGAACAGATGGCCACGGTTAGCCAACTGTTTCGAGATGAGACAGCCTATTTTTAGGCCACCTTTTCTAGGCCCCTCCCCGGATTGGGGAAAGCAAAGCACTCCTTCAATAGGGCTGCTTTGTCATCATCTGAGCTGCCGAACTAGTCCCCCGTCTCGTGTGGGACACAGAGCGACCATCACCAGAAGACCGCCTACGTGCAGATGCCAACTAAGGTTTGGACACACCATATCCTCCCCCCACCATCAGCGCTCCATCGCCGTAGCACTTGCGTTCTCGTATACCTTAAACATTGCAGGAGTCATTTGCGCGTGAATATGTTTAAGTGGCCAAGCAGTTGCGCTGCTGCAAGACCACTCTCTCAACCTCAGTATCCTGGTGCCAATGGACCGGAGAACCGGGACGATCGGCTGGATACAGAGGATGCAGGAGATGCCTTGCCAAATCGCCTTAGTAGCCGGAGTTGTTTGCCTATCGGCATAGCCTGCCTACTAAGCCGAAGAGGTCTTTAGAATATTGGCGAATCTACCACACTGATTGCGCCAGTTTTTGAAACAGGCGGGCGGTGGGGTCGATGCAAATACCATTCTAGCCGCGGCATAGTACTATTTTCTCACTATTTATTATACTGTGCCGCGGCGCTGTATAGCATGTCAAAATTCATAATGTAGCCATTTATGAGTACAACATTTACCTATATAATGTATATTTCATTTGTAATTTATTAAATAATTCTATTTCCTGCATACTTCGAGAGTCCTGGTCTTTCCATGCGTTGGTTAGTATACATTTTGTTAAAAATATCTATTTATCTATAATCCTGTTATGTAAAAAGTATATTTTTATTCAGATAAGGGGTTTTCTACCTACTATTAGGGAAAAGGTCAGAAAATAGGGAAAATAGACCTGTCAAATTTAGTTCCAAAAATATCCAGGGTACTTCTTTAGTGAAACGCACTCTAGTCGAAAAACGCCCAAAAATGAAAATTGACTGAAAATGATGTTCAACCTTGGATTATTTAACCAACGGGACACGACATACGCCGCGATCGTGGTACAAAAAATTCTGCCGAGTTTAAGGGGGACGAGGTAACGCACACATTCAAAACACTTAACTACCTACTAACGCATTTTGGCTTTCGTCGCTTTTTACGCACACAATACCATTGTTAAACACTAGCTCGAAGTTGACGCACACAATCAAATTCGCCCACATAAACATGTATCGGTGAGATTACGAAATGGCCTTCGACTCATAAGATCGATAGAGATTGACAATACCGATATTTAGTTATCGATGAATATCGATAACGATTAATAGTCGATAACGGTTTTTCAGAATAGCTAGTCTTTACGATAAAATAATTTGAGGGCAGGTATCAAGTCGTGTATATACCTACCTATAAAAGACATTATTTTCGAGTTTTAAAGTAATACCTGCCTAAAATATAATAAGACACAATATACTTAAAAACACAAAAATGGAAGATAAATTTCTAATTTAAACAATATCAGTACAAAGTATGTATCTATTATATCGTCAGTGGAAAGGATAAAATGCTAAAGCGCCAAAATGGCATTTGTGGGAAATCGAGTTTAAAGTTTTTTTTTTACGAAAAAAAATTATATCTCTGATATTATTAGAGTTAGAGAGATGTTGTAAAGAGACAAAATATAATTTAATTTTTTGTCTAAATATTCAGCATAACTTTGAGTGTCTATCTCTTTCCGTTACTAAAATAAGTGGCGCTTTAGCAAAAAGACGCTGAAAAGTAAGAAAAACATATTCAGGAAAAAAATGCTAAACTCTATATACTTTGAAAAACCAATTCATCATAAAATGCTAATAAACAGCAAAAGTCTCTTAACCATCCAACGGAAAATACTAATCCACCTGATTTTATCAAATGATAATCATGAAACTTTTGCTAAACATTACCATATCCTAGAAAAAAGCTGCAGGAAAAAAATTCTAACAGTATGATTCAATCTGCATTTGTTTAAAACATTTGTTAAACAAAATGCTTATTCACCCATATATGAAAAAATCAATTTAAAAAATATAGCTAACCGTCTAATTTATTGATGTAAGGGAACTGTTATCAACTTTTATAACAAATGAAAAATATTTTTTGGGTCTACCTTTTTTTGTATAAGATTTATTTTCCTAATCGTACCTATTGCATTATAATGTTTGGCTAAAGTATCTTATAGCCGAAAATGGTATCGCAGAATTTACTAAACTTATATCGTTTTATCTTGTACGTAAATTTTGATAGGGACTAATAATATTTTAAACGTCTGTCACAGACCTGTTTTCTGGGTTTTCATAAAATAAAATATCTAAATCAGGTTAGATTTCTCCGTGTCGGTGTGTGCCTGCATTTTGCTGTGTCGTCTGCTTAATTTTGGGTTCCTAGTCATAAAAAATAACCTATCAGAAACGGGTTGCCCCATTTCGGTGCTTATGAAAACATATTTTAAACATATTTTCGAAGAAATAAAACTTCGCGAGAAACTTAAAATTGTTTGAATAGAGTTTTAGACGAAATGAGTCATATGCCACGTAAATCTTTAGGCGATAAGTGTTATGTTTAATGAGTTTCGGACAACCCTTTTTCTTTTTGGAACTCACTAAACAAAAAATACTACTAACAAAATGTCTTCTCTTCTTAACTAATTGAAGTCAACTACGAATAAATATAATTTTGCTTAACCCGTATAGGTGTTACAGGCAATTAGATAAGTCCGGTCACTATTAATAATGGTCGGTGTGTATTAATAATGCCCGACTCAATTGGACAATGTAATTAATACTGCATGATTATCACTTTTCCCTATTGTGAATAATGCCCAGTGCCCACCCTATTATGGAAAAAGTAACAAAAAAGATGAACTGAGTATTTTTGTTCATGAACCTAACCTTTTCGTGTCGGATTTTCGGGCTGTCATAAAAAAAAGTAACCTGAACCTAATCTATCTGAGTTGAGGTGCCCCATTTTGGTTAGGTAACTGGTTAGTTATTTTTGCATTTACATTTTCTACCATCATCTAAAATCAATTTTTGACAACGGCCGCGGTCCAATTTATCATATTGCACGGCTACAAGTAAGGAATTATTCATATTGCCCGGTCCAAGTCATAAGTTTAGTCAGTTTTCCCGTCGCTCTTGGGCGTTATTAATAATGATCGGACCCTACTTATAATGTCCGTTGTTAATCACGTTAATCACGTTGGAAGTGGAAAAAATAACGCGTACGCTCCGCAAACGCGCGTACGTCTTCAATGTCTCTTAATAATGCCCAGTTAATCATGTTGTTGATCACATAAAACTAAGCATTTTTGCTAACGTTGACAAATGGTAAGTATTGATAAGAGGAATAGTAAGTGATTTTTGCTAAAGCGACATCCATACTTATAATATTATTCAGCGAACTTTTGCTAAAACGCCATACAGTTTGAAAACATAGTGTTGGAAAATTGCTAATGAACAAAGTTATATAGAAACACAAAAGGCATTTTTTGCTAACCGCTGCACAACTATCAAAATTAAAATCAACGAAAAAATGCTAACGTCACAGTAACAAAACAAAAGCGTAAAAGAAAAAGTTCTTAAGCGACTTTTGTTAATAAAAGCCCGAAAAAGTGCCGCTTTAGTCATTTTGCCGGCTATGTTTTAAGGTTTTTATCAAAAATTTGGAATGCTAAAGCGCCAAAAAAGTGCTCAGATCGCTACGAAACCTAGCTAGATCGACGCAGAAAAAAAAATGCAGTCGAACTGTATATATAACTCAATATGCCCAAATTGGCGCTTTAGCATTTTATCCTTTCCACTGACGATATATATTATTAAAGAGTTACAAAGTATGTAGGTAACAAAAAACTTAAGTACAAAAGAAAGATTAAACACATTTATTTATTTATATAAAAGAGCACATAATCATTATTTATTTATATTAAAAATACTCATTAGGAAATCTGCTAAAGGTATATCTTTTCTAAGTACCTAGGTACTTAAATTAAAAAGAACAACTTACAACAGGTTTTTTTATTCATAATTTTATAGTTGTTAAGTTTTTAAAACTAAAATTAACTTAATAAATCTATAAACAAACATAAATATAAAGTAAGTACGAATCTAACGACACCTCTTATGTGTGCCAAAGATACATACAAATAAAAAATACTTAAAAAAAAACATACGTACTCTCGAAAAACATTACCTTCCTTCTGGCGCAGACGTGTAAAAAATATCGATATATTTTAAGTTATGTATGATAAGTCACATCTCTAATTTTCTTGAAGTGTGACCAGGATGGTACAAGAAAATACTTTTTTATTAAGTGAAATTAATTGTTGACAATGTTGTTTAAAATATAAATTTGTAGTTAAAAAATATTATTATGAACGGAGTAAAGTCTAAAATTGCTTGTCTTAAACAGTTCCAAGTATAAAAGCACTCAAAAAGTTATTCGAAATATATAATTAATAATATACATAGTATATTTACATATCTGCAACAATTATTGCATTGATAGTTTAGTAAAGCGGGAATAATTTTTGTTCTAAATAAAATCAGCCGTAAAAATCGTTTAAAAAAACGGCAGTTTAGTCGAATATCTCATTTGATGGCAACACTGTTTATCCGATCAGAAAGATTTTTATTTTAATGAATTTGTTGATTATTATTAGATAGGTAGGTAGTTTATGGAAAAAATAGTACTCAAAAATGGAAAGAGACATTATCCTTGTGTTAACTTGATGTTTGTGACCTCGTTTTGCAATGAAATACACTGCAATTAGGCATTTTAGCTAGACGACATTCCGCGCGCGCGGCTGATGAGAAGTGACGCGAGTACTTGCGGCAACAGTTTTAAATAACGCGTACGACCGGCGGTCTTATCTTACCTTTGGCAGAGGGGAAATCGTCGTGTGCGTGTGGACGGAGTGAGCCAGCAAAATTTTTGCCTGGAAATATGCCTAAGTTTTAGTACAAGTTCTAAAACAATTGTGAAACTAAATATTTTAATTTGTGAAAAGATAGAACAAAAGATATAGCATTCAACATCGGCTCACTCAGTTGAACAAGCTACCTATGAAAATTAGAGAAAGTATTAATTATTCATATAATATTTATATACCTGGATTTAGTACAACTTTTGCTAAGTAAATCCTGAAAATTTCAGATCGCCTGGTAACGTAATAAAGTTTTCACAAATGATTTCTTCGGCTCACTCCGTCGAAACGTTTTTCAACCCCTATTTCTGACGAAAATACTGAAAATTGAAACTGCTATGTAATTGTGAAAGTAAGCTAAGATAATATGAGAATTTGTGAAACACAAAACAAACCACTAACGCGGCAGGTTTTTGTATAATCATTGGTTTTATCGGCTCACTCCGTTGAAACGTTTTTCGTAAGTTAAAAATGTCAATATCTTAAGATTTCTAGCACTAAAGAAACTAAAAACTGTCTTAACTTTTAGTGAAAACTTTACACTAAATATCCACCATACTAATGTTTTATATTCCATGTCTGGTTTAAAAGATATTCAATTGTGTTTATTCTGCATACAAACTTCAGTTTAGGTTAGGATGACCATGCTGTTGACATTTCATAGTGCTGGGACTCGGGAATGAATCAAATTAATTATAATTTATTGTTTAAGTATATTTTAATTGCTTTAATTGCTAAAACGCTTTTCAGGCTGCTAGAAAATTCGATACCCAGTTAAGGATATAACGAGAGAAAATTACATGGTACCTACCTACTTATACTATTTGGACGGTGTTAAGCGTTTATGTATCAACCCTAACATCATCAAAGTTGAGAAAAAGGGCTCTAAAGTTTCAAACGGTTTTTTGGTTTGGCATGTCTGATTATTGAGATATAGTTACGATTTTGGTACCATTTTATGCGTAAAAAAGTAAAAAAATAAAAAAGTAAAAAAGTACTAAATCAAATTGACAAACAAAACCTTATGATATTACGCTGCTGTTTTAATAAAATACAAAAAAACTATCATGGTCAAATAAAAATCTGGAGTTACGAATTTAGCGTTTTTGACAGGAAAACGAATGTGTCTCAAAATATTATAGTGCCAGGCCACAACTTTCATTAATTCACTAAAAATTATTCCATCTTTGTTAAAATTCATTTTATTATTATTTGTTACCGAAAAATATATATTTAAATGTACACTCAATCAATGTAGTTATATTTCCTTTAAAATTCCTTTTATTTTTATTCGTTACCGAAACATAAGTAAACAAACTTGTTTTCTTAAAAAATGTCCTCAATTTTTATAAAACAGTGTGGTCACCCTAAACTGAAGTTTGTATGCAGAATAAACACAATTGAATATCTTTTAAACCAGACATGGAATATAAAACATTAGTATGGTGGATATTTAGTGAAAAGTTTTCACTAAAAGTTAAGACAGTTTTTAGTTTCTTTAGTGCTAGAAATCTTAAGATATTGACATTTTTAACTTACGAAAAACGTTTCAACGGAGTGAGCCGATAAAACCAATGATTATACAAAAACCTGCCGCGTTAGTGGTTTGTTTTGTGTTTCACAAATTCTCATATTATCTTAGCTTACTTTCACAATTACATAGCAGTTTCAATTTTCAGTATTTTCGTCAGAAATAGGGGTTGAAAAAACGTTTCGACGGAGTGAGCCGAAGAAATCATTTGTGAAAACTTTATTACGTTACCAGGCGATCTGAAATTTTCAGGATTTACTTAGCAAAAGTTGTACTAAATCCTGGTATATAAATATTATATGAATAATTAATACTTTCTCTAATTTTCATAGGTAGCTTGTTCAACTGAGTGAGCCGATGATTAATGCCATATCTTTTGTTCTATCTTTTCACAAATTAAAATATTTAGTTTCACAATTGTTTTAGAACTTGTACTAAAACTTAGGCATATTTCCAGGCAAAAATTTTGCTGGCTCACTCCGTCCACACGCACACGAAATCGTCTTGATGACGACTCCTTACTGGTTAAATGCTCTAAGTGTTCAACGGTCGTCATTCAAATTTTTGGACAGTTTTTAACAAGTATCTACCTATATCTCAAATCAACTATGCAAATATGGTACTAACAAAGTGGCATGGGTACAAATCAAATCAAAATTCGATGGCAGTCAATGATATTACCATTGATGGCAGTTGAAACAATTAATTGTTTTCGTTTTCACTTGCTTTTCACTGTCGGCATGCAGCGTAGGCAGGCAGCACAGGCAGGCAGGCAATTTTCCATAGACAATCAAACGAGATTCTGCGGCTCACTGCCAGACAGACAACTGTCACATTTGGTCTATTCACTATGGCCGATGGCCGACCGACCACGGCGTTTGATTGAAGTCAATGTGATAGATAGATAGGATTACATGTATGTTGTGCACATTGCAAGTTATTTTTTTTATTTCAAGATATTATTTCATATGTTTCGATAATAATAAACCAAACCAATGAAGCGACCAACAATATAAACGTATAGGTAAGTTTATGCTGAATGAGTTGCTGCTTGTAGACGTGTGGCATTGAATAGTTTCTCATCCCACTTTTTATGTTTGCTTTATCCTTCCGAATTTCCCGATCGAGCTACTCTGCCTAGGATGCGTTTCTGCGCATCCAGCTACTTACAGTTTAAATAGGTCAGCTTTTTAACGATATTTAAGTGATTTATATTATGCAAAGGTCAGTCAATTTCGCCACAATTAGCGCGTCAGACTTAGTTTTTTTTGCTAATACGGGCATGTGAATCAGGTACACTATTTTGTAAAAAAATGTTCCCACGATCCGAGTCCTTTTTACTCCAAAGACCGTAGGTACCTTTTTTTCGTGAAGACGACACATGTAATTTCTTCCTGTATCTATTCACAAGAAAGACAAAACAAGAGCACCCAGTAACAATGCACATAACACTTCTTGTTTCGCGTATTTTTTTGATGTCGTTTGTGTCTTTATTGATTTCAATTAATTGAAATGTTCTTTGATTATACACATGTTGCAGTTAGAGTTGTGGAGCCCTGGAGCAGCAATGATTGATTTGGCCTTGATTTTGACTTTGTGTGTCTTTCTTACTATTAGCTGCAGTTAAAACTTACTTAGGCCTTTCTATCAGCTGCTTTTTTTTGAAGATTTCAATAATCAAAGTCGTAATTAATGAAGTATATCTAATTGTAAAATGGTACATACTCAACTTAGTTTCAAGGTTTAAAAATTTGGTATTACAGTTACCTACTTGTATTTTTTTGAGGTTATGTTCTGTTTCGTTTAGAATGAAATGTTTTGAGTACCTACTTTATTAATAAAAAAATATATATAATAAAAAATATATTATTAGTCATTAATAGTATTTTAAACAAAATCAAATTTTGTTTTGATAATTTGATAGGTACTTATTTTAAGCGGAAGAATATGAATTCTGGGTACAAGATAGGCAATGCTATTATTCAATATCGGTAATAGGTAATAATAATTGAAAGTGCTGAAGAATTAACAATGAAAGAAAAGGGGTAGAGATAGGATAAGTTTGGTCTTATTTAATTATAAAGTATGATTTCAAATAATCTCAGCTAATTAGGTTTGCCACCACTAATCCAAAAACCCAGATGATATTGCCTGTTATTAAACAATGTTTGTTGTTTAAATGACCATTGATAAATTTGCAGGTAACACATCACAGTCTTCACTGATCCCTACATTGCAGAAAGAGGTAAGTACATTAAAACTAAATAGATACTAGTATTTTTTTGTAGAATTTAGCTAATTCATTAAAAACAAGCAGCAAAATGTTAAAACCGGCCAGCATCTGACTTGATCGTTAAAAGTCATAACAGTTATAAATAATGACAACAGACTTTTTATCCATGGCTTATTAAGTCATAATTATAAACTTATAAAAAAATAAATTAAAAATTTAAAAACCCCCGACTAAAAAGTAACAATTAGTAATAATTAAAAAATAACTGAACATCGTTTAATATTTCATACCAATTGACAACTTTCAAACAAACTTAATTTTGTCGGGGGACCGCTAAGTAGGTAGGTACGCAAAATTAAATACCTATCATAAATAATCATAAGGTGATATCAAAATTAAAAAAAAAATACCTGCGAAATGTTTTGATTGAATTGATAAATATCATTTAAATTTGTAGAATGTGGTCCCCCAACGAAATGAAGTTTGTATGAAAGTAGTCAATTTGTATGAAATATTAACCGATGTTCAGTTGACAAAATACTACTTATTTTATTTGTTACTTTTTAGTTGGGGGTTTTTAAATTTTTATTTAGAAGTTTTTAAACCTTTATTATATAATTAATCATTATTATTGCTCCTCCTGTTGTCGGCATTGCTTTATATTAAGAATTAAACAGTGATAAAACGAATCCAAACACAACATATCTGCTGTTACATTTTTCAAGAATGGATGGAGTGCTGGAAATTCGGGCTCCATCATCAGCTCCTCAGCTGTTGTCACCATTGCATTATATTTAGAATCAAACACTGATCGAAACAAATCCAAACACGACATATCTGCTGTTATATTGGATCTACAACCCTACCACAGCCGACAAAAGAGCTGATGACCTTGAAATGGCTGAACCGATTTGCATATTATATATCTAAAAACACTCCCAGGAATAACAGCTTTAAATAAAAAAAAACGCATCCAAATCCGTCCACGCGTTTAGGAGCTACAGTGCCACAGACAGACAGACACACGGACAGAGGCGCCAACTTATAACTTTTGAAAAATTTCTACGAACCTTTTTACGGTGATTGGTTGAAAAATCTCAAAAAATCAGAAAACACGTCATAACTCGGAAACCGTAAAAAATCGCGGAACATACATGGGGGTGATTCGGATACCCCACGGCATGAGGAATCCAAATTTTCCTTTTGGACGTCAATCGACGGGCCACCCTGTATTTTTCTAAAATTATATTTACAGCCTCTTTACAACCTTATCTGATGTGATTTTCAACCATGTAAATGTATAAAATTCTTAATGAATTGTACATATAAGTAGATTTATTTAACTTACAGACAGCAGTGTTTAGAATGGATCCATCATGTTCTCGTTCGGCATGTGATATATCTGATGGGGCAGACCGGCTCCCTTACGAAAGCAATGAAGAGAATAAGACTGAAAATAATGCTAGTATGGTGATAGAAGAAAGCATTCAAAATAATGTAAGAAGACAAATCGATGACTTAGAAAGAGAAGACTTTGAAGAAGAGAATCGAATAATAAAACATTGTTCTGGTATGATAGTAGATGAAAAACTGAATGCAACGGCACAATACTCTGGAAATCTGTCCAGTGCTAACTCAAGTCTCACATCTAGTTCAGAGACAATATCTACTCTTTCTAATATAATGACTAATGAATACAATTTGCCGGGATGCAGCAAAAGTGAAGATTGTGATGACAGCAACACTACTATAAAAAATATGATCCATTCAAAAAAATATGTTGAAGAAGATACCACGAAAGAAGAAGTATTTAAACCTGATTTTATGAAGAAGCTTTTGAGCAGTGGCACTCAAGAAAAAAAGGATTTTCCTAAAGGAAAATTGTATAAGGCAGAACAAATGGAGAACTGTGAAAATGACTGTTCTGAAAATTGTGATTTAGATGGTGTCAGTGGACCTTCAGGAAGAACAAGTTCTAATGCTTCTAGTATTGCTAGCACCAGTTCCGACAGTACGAAAGAATTTAGTGTGCCATCAACATCAAACGCTGAAAAATTACTTGGGCTAGGAGATGGGGGTAGAAAAATTGTACCCAGTGGTTCCAAATCATCAGTGAGTATGGCTGTTAAGCATTCTTACTTATACTCATCACTTTTTATGTGATTAGAAACAAAAATTATTTCTTCAAATAGGAATTTTAGTATCCTCTTCTTTTGGATTATGTATTAAAAATCTGTGTTTTTACTAATGCCGTTGTACAAAGTAGAACAATGAAATATTTGTATTTGTGTTTAAGTTGTTAGTTTCTTGTAGTAAGACTGATTACAGATAAAAATGCATAGAAATTTTATACAAAAGATGCAGCAAGTTTTTAAACAATTTTTTAAAATTATTTTTAATAAACGAGAGGCCTTCGCTTACCAGTGGGGCAAGTGGGGCACTATCTGCCAGACAAGATAACTTACATGGTAAATTGATCTTTCAGAGCTACCTGCAGTATTGTGATGGAGATGACGAGTCTGAAGATGAAGCAAATGAAGACACCTGCTGCACTTGTCTGTCATCCCATGAGGTAAATATTTTACTACAGTTGGACATTTTCTAGTTTTCTCCAGTCCACACAAAGTACAGTGCCAATATCTACATGACACATCTAGTTCCATACCTAAAAGGTTAAAAACGGGACCCAATTTGAACTTTGCTGTTTGTCACTAGGCTGTATCTCATCATGAACCGTAATAGCAAGAGGGTTAAATTGTTACATTTCTAACAGGTATGAAGAGCAGCTGGCTCGTGCCGTGCTTTTTTTTGTCAGTCTATAATTAAAAGGCAAAAAGTATTGAGCTGGAATTTAGTACTGTTGTTACAAAGCATTAAATATCACAATTTGTGGGTTAAATTCAAGGTAACAACTCTAAGAAGTGAGATTAATTTTCGTTACCTATTGCAGGACGATGATGATGATGATGAGCCGGAACCTGATGATAGACTATGGGTGAGTATTGTATTACCATACAGATGTATATTGTTTCATCATATTGCTCTATCTTTTCTTTCCCCTCTTTCCCTTGGTCATTAATTGGAATTAGAGTTTCACTATGTATATGTTGCCAGTTTCTGTATTACTAGAGGCTGCCCGCGACTTCGTACGTATTTATCGTCATTTCTTGGAAAACTTACTCAATATCCTCATCTCCTATGTGTTATTCTGATGTGCAAGCTTAATACTGTAAAGTTTCATTAAGATCTATTCAGTAGTAAATAACTTTTTTTTATATCTCAAAAGAGTTCTTAAGGTTTTGTTATTTTCTATAGATAACCACAAACATAGGTGGTAGTACTCAGTGATCTTTGTGTGAAAAAGTAACAAGCATCCTCAATTCCTCACATTTGTCCATCGGCACAAACATTGACTTTTATAATATTAGTAGGACTCCAAGATAGCTGTTTAATTGTTAGCTACTCCTATATCCCATCTTTCATGTTTTAGAAAATATAATTAACGTTTTAATGAATTGTTTATCAGAGGAAGAGAAGATACGAGCCCCCGCCGCCACAAACCAACAAGCGGTTCTGTCCAGATGGGTCAATTATACCTGGTTCGAGTCCCGATGCTAATTGGGCGGCCAACCTCTCCGGGAACATGGGCCTAGCTACTGCCAATGTCCAAGGGCCACCAGAGATAAAACAGTGGCTTAACAGGTAACGCTATTTTTAAAAAGAACCAGATAATACGTTCAATCAGCTGTTGATGTTAAAACATTTGATACAAATACCATATTCGTTCCGGATTTAAAAACACGATACAATTTCAATATAGATTCCAACAATGGTCCAATGGAGAGAAGATTCAAGCCATCGACGCGTTGATTCGCCGCTGCGACGCTAGTCACGTGCGCCACATGATGAAGTCCATCGAGCCGTTGTTCCAGCGCGACTTCATATCGCTGCTTCCCAAAGAACTCGCACTGACCGTCCTGGGATACTTGCAACCGAAAGATCTCCTTAGAGCTGCCCGTACCTGTCGTTACTGGAGGTGACATTATTATATTAACTAATTTCAGTGTTTGTGGTTTTAGTCGATAGTAGAAATGAGCCTAACAAAATCTGCTATCATGGATACTTATGACAGAAAAAAAAACTAAATAGAATAGGAACATTAACAACACCCCAAGTTCCCTAAGCATTTGAACCAATACTCCGAAATAAAAATCATCGTCTCTGGGTTGTGTAATAATTTACATTCAACTGACCTCAATTCGTAGTTTATTATAACATTTTACAACAGATCATCAGTTTTGTGTCCACTTTGAAAAAAGAATTCTTCTATATTTCTCACGATAAAAAATCATTTTAGGTTCCTAGCCGATGACAACCTTTTATGGAAAGAACAGTGCCGTCGCATCGGCATTACTACACTCAAGAAGATGCCGCGATCTTTGCCCCGCTGCGCTAGTCCGTGGAAGGCTGCGTACATGCGCCAGTACCTCATCGAGAACAACTGGCTTTTGAAACCAGTCAATCAGCCCATAGTAATGCGTGGACACGACGACCACGTGATCACTTGCCTACAGTTCTACGGCAATCGTATTCTTAGCGGAAGCGATGATACCACCCTGAAAGTTTGGTCTGCTGTCACCGGGAAGGTACCTAATTTACTTTAATATTGAGTATGGACTATAAATAAAGTCATATTTTTTTATGAATATACCCTGAATTACAATATCACTTTTTTTTGTCACTTGCAGTGTCTCCGTACATTGGTGGGTCACTCGGGAGGCGTGTGGTCGTCGCAGATGATCGGCGACTTGGTGATCAGCGGTTCCACCGACCGTACACTGCGAGTGTGGAACGCCAAGTCGGGACAGTGCCTCAAAGTGCTCGCCGGACATACCTCGACGGTGCGCTGCATGCATCTATTCCAGAACAGGTAATTTTATTCGAATTTTCACATTTTCTTCCGCCGGAATATGTATTTTGTCCTATATAAACATTAACATGGTATATCCTCCTTGTGTTGCCGGAAGCCGGGGGATAATATCATTCACTTTAAACCATGAACGTCTTCATATTCTTCATAAGGTTTTGCGCATAGAGTTACAATCATCGCGACATTCGCATTTCTTTTAGGAAACCAGGATGGACGGCGCTTTATATAGGAGTATATTTTATTTATTTTCTATTGTCATTGTACACTTACTGCAGTAAATGCAAAGTAATTTATCATTTACATCATTCCAAAAGACGGTAACAAGACCCAGTATATATTTATTTAATCAAGAACAATTCTTTTATGTTCATTTACTGGCTTAAGCGTATTGATAATTATGTATATTTAGGGTCGTGCCTATTCTTTAATTTTTACTCGTCGTCGTGATATAGCAATTCGTCTAGCACGATCGTGTACAAAAAAGAAATCATAATCTAATGCATAGCTTTCTTCATACCTGGGACTACTAGCCACCACAGCAATTTTAACCATTTTTTTAATTAGCCAGCGGTATTCGGTGTTATTTATCAGGTGTTGTTTACAAAACACTGAAAAAGTAACATGATAGCTATTACACCACATAGGTACTTGTTTGGAGATTATTACATCAACAAGAAACATGCTTAGAAAATTCTAGAAGCACCTGCGAATGTTTTTACTATTTTTGCTTTAAGCATTAAAACTTGTACAGAGAGCATTTAATTGAACAGTTGTTTATTTTTTAGGGCTAACATAACTATTGACTACTATTTTCAATATTTTATGCAATGCGAAGTTTTAAATTAAATATGATCGGATTACTTGGTTCTAGTAGACCAGTAGTAAGTCAATAGGTACTGCTGTCATCCAGTGACTAAACCAAATTAATTTGTCAGCTTGTTCCATTACAAAGCTTCAGCGATTTTTTGATAGTATTACTAGTGTGTTGTTGATAAATCAATTTGGTTGTGTGTATAGGGTGGTATCAGGGTCACGCGACGCTACGCTGCGGGTGTGGTCGATCCCTGACGGGCGATGTCTGAAGGTGCTCGTGGGCCACCTCGCGGCCGTCCGCTGCGTGCAGTACGACGGCAAGGTCGTGGTCTCCGGCGCCTACGACTATTTCGTCAAGGTGTGGAACCCCGACACCGGTGAATGCCTGCATACTCTGGCCGGACACACCAACAGAGTCTATAGTCTTCAGGTACGTCGCCAGATATTACCCATTTTCTGATTTCAGGTATTCCTTAGGCAGCGGCATAAAAATAATGAGTACATTACTTTTTTACCCATCTAAATCTTGAATATTTTGACATGAGGAGATAATAATACTATTTATTATTTATATTGTAAATTTTCGTTTTTAGTTCGATGGCGTCCATGTAGTAAGCGGGTCGCTGGACACGTCAATCCGCGTGTGGGATGTAGAGTCGGGACAGCTGAAGCACACTCTCACGGGGCACCAATCCCTTACCTCGGGCATGGAACTCCACTCCAACATTCTGGTGTCAGGCAATGCAGACTCGACGGTTAAAGTGTGGGACATAACCACAGGACATTGCCTGCATACTCTCTCAGGTAAAATTCCCATCGAAATTTGATCATAAACATGTAACTATTAATTATAGTTACATTTACTATTTTAATATAATAGTAAAATCATATAATTTTACTATTACAAGCATCTACTTATGTGTAACATTTTATAAGTCAGTATGTTTTAGTTTTGTGTTTCAGAGTTTTTAGATTTTAATTTATGTCGTTTAAAGAAATTGGATACATGCGTAATTTACTAGAATTACGAATTTACTAGTGGCCGCCTGCGACTTCATACATAATATCTTAAAATAATGTGTGTTATTCTGATGTGCAAGCTACAATATTGTAAAGTTTCATTAAAATCTGTTCAGTAGTTTTTGCATGAAAGAGTAACAAACATCCACCCATCACCACAAACATTGTCATTTATAATATTAGTAGGATTTTTAAAAATGTGTTTGTAAGATATCAGAAAGGATCCGATTCTGATTTACAGGACCGAATAAGCACCAGTCAGCGGTGACGTGCCTGCAGTCGAGCAACCGGTTCGTGATCACGTCATCGGATGACGGCACGGTGAAACTGTGGGACGTCCGCACGGGTGAGTTCATTCGCAATCTCGTGGAGCTGAGCTCGGGCGGGTCGGGCGGCGTTGTGTGGCGCATCCGGGCCTCCTCCACCAAGCTCATCTGCGCCGTCGGCTCCCGCAACGGTACCGAAGAGACCAAGCTCCTCGTGCTCGACTTTGATGTGCCCGGCGCCTGCCGCAAATGCGACGAATAGCATCGACTCAACCGGCGCTTCCTGCGTCGCTATGCCAACTTGTACGCACCGTGGCATTGTTAAGTGCTCCGGCTCGAAAGTATGGCGCAACGGCATAGGTCAAAAAAGGCGATTCTTCTTGGATCATAAACATTCTTCCTCATTCTTGCCTAAATGGAGATTGCCATTTTTGACTTAGCAGTTTATTCAGTAACTAGTTTACTTGTAATTGCATTATATGTGATTGCACCTTTACTGTTCCTTGTATTGATTTGTCTTGTAATTTTTATTATCGGTTACTCTGTTTGTGAAGGGTTTGTATTTATAAGTGGATCATAAAATTAAATAGAAGTGAAGTAATGATCATTCTAAGTTAAGAATTGATTTGGTGCCGCTAAATGCAATTATGAGTAAATGTCAAAATATAGTCCATTAACAGAATATACGCGACTGCTGATAAAGTCGTCCTAAAATTAACGTCAGGAATATTTCACGGACAATTATGTTTTGGCTAGGGAATAGTTGGATCACAATAAATTGTTGGCATACTCCATGGGTTATCGTTCTGTCGACGGATATTTTAGAACTTTTACTGGATAGGCATACCGATAGAATAGACTTTCTAAAGACCTGCGTTGTGAAATCTAGTGGATGATGAAACTATAGATACAAAGTCTACCCACCGGAAGACCGTTTGTTGTGCGAGTGAAGTCAGCTATGCGAGTGACGACACGGCGCGGACCGACGTTGAGTTCTACCACGATCAACAATGTACTCACAATTATTAGATAAATTTAACAATGAATACCGTTACAGTACCATAATTGTAGTTATAGTATTAAATTTGTTCAGTAGGTAAAATATGGTGGCTCAACCATCTCGCATTGCCAAATTTCAAATGCTTCATTATCCCAAAGAATTTATGGAAAATTGGATTTTAGGTCTAATTAAGTTTTTATTTTAAGGTTGCTTATTTTTCTGTATTCGAAATCGCCCTCGATCTATCAATATCTTGTAATATCATATTCTAAGTATGGATTAAATAACTTAACTTCCTCATCCATCATGCAATCTGTTACAAATTAAAATGCTAATTGATCAATAACACTGACTGAAGCTCGCATGCAATAAATAAAAAAAATATATTTTACAACATTTTACTGTTAATTGAAATAAATATTTTAATTGACATTTCATCTCTGAGTATGTATTACGGTAATGATTTTGGAAGGGTGGTTTACAGAAAATAAGTCTGGCTATTGACTGGAGCGAAGTCTAATGGTCATACATTTATGCACCAAAAATTTAATTGAAAGAGAGAGAGGCGAACTGAACTCTCTATCCTGAATGACTTACTCGAATCGAAAACTGTTCCAGCTCTAGCTGATAGTCAGTCTTAAGGTCGGAGCTCACTTCACCACTCCATTACTCCATATTTTTAAATTTTTTAAAACTTAGGAATGCTTCAGTTTATTATCATTTTAGTGTAAATATAAGTGCTTTCGTTTTAATTATTATTGAAACTTGTGTATGTAATAATTTGTTGAATAATAATGATTATTTTCGTCCATGGAGAAGCTGCAGGGAAGAAGTATCGTTAAAGCGCGCAACAATCGTAACAAAGTGTAAAGATAATTGCAATTGTATAGACTTCCATACCTTTAATGATGCTTTGTGTCCTGGTTTAACTTGGCAGGCAATGAATCTCTTGAAACGAAAAATCTGGATACCTACATTAAAATTGATATCCTAATAAGTTTTCACGAGTAGAGTACTCAACTCTTACTATAATTTGAAAAGACCGGCCAAGTGCGAGTCGGACTCGCGCGCAATGGGTTCCGTACCAAAAAAGGGAAATATCACGTTTGTTGTATGGGAGCCCCCCTTAATTATTATTCTATTTTTAGTATATTTTGTTGTTATAGCGAAAGTGATGTATTAACACCATTTCATTTTAATTTTCACGATTCATAAAATACAGCCTAGTACCAGACAGACGAACGAACGGACAGACAGCCTGACAGTCGAGAATAATGATCCCTTTTTCGCCCTTTGGGTACGGAACCCTAAAAACTACATTGCCCAATATTTTAATTATTACCCTAAACATTAAAATTCTAATTTTTTAATATTTAAATACAATTTATTAATTTATTTAAAAATAATTCAATTTCTATATTATTTCAAGATTTGGTTTTTTGGACCTTCAATGTTTACCACAACATTTAGGCCTTCATAATTTTTGAATGTTAATGAGAATTTAATTATTTTGTGTTATTGCATAGTGTTATGTCCCATAATAATTCGTTATTTTTATTAATTGATAATTTTTACAATTGACATTTTCCTGAATGTGATTTTAAATAATTCGACATTTAATTTTCTTAATGTGAAATTCTTTTTCAATAATGTTTTATGTTATTTTTATTATTAAGTTATACACCTCAAATAATTTTGAAAAGGCCAGCATTTTGTTCATAAGGCGTCGTAATAAATAATAGTCGTATAAGGTACCTTCTATATATATGTCTAATTAAAGATAAATAACATTTCAGATTTCTTATAATACCGAATTAAGCTACCTACCTACTATTAACTTTCTAGTACTCGATGGTGTTAGGATGCGGAAATGCAAATAAAATGTAACTCAGACTTACCTGTAGTCTTGTATTAAATGTGTCTTCTTCGCTATATAGGTCCACACTCATATAGGATGCTTACAATTTGTATTTGGATATTATTGTACACCAATCTCTGCCGTATCAAATGGTCAAGTGTCATTTTTGACAAACTACTCTTGTTAGATGAAAAGAAGCAATCCCCATGTTGCGATCTGAAGATGTTCTATAGCTATTTCGTTTGATTTTGTGTTTTGTTAATTTAGATAAAGTAAAAATCCACAAGTGACTTGTAAGCAGCTATATTTGTGGTGTCTGATTAATTGTTGTGTATATACATATGATAATACAATTTGTGGTCGATCACGAGGGCGTGGTATATCGTCGCCCGTTCTGCAATAGCGGATCTAATAAATAATTAAACAAAGACTGAAGCATAGATATAGTGTTATATTTAAAGGATTAAAATGTAGTTACTTCTGTATTACCGACCATCACACATTGTATGTCTGTTGACACATTAATTTTGTGTAGAATGTGTTATTTTATTATTTAAGCTTATCGGAGTCTCTGATGCCGTAATTCAGTAAAAATTCAATTATCCCTTTAGGTTTGGTATAATTTAGTTTAAGATTTATAATGTACGGATTAGCCTTATTGTGAACTCATAAACCCAGGAACGAACTACTTCACTTCTTTGGAGAATATAATTGATTCAATTTGCAAAATTGTTCCTCTGCAAATTTTACTAGTTATTGCTGCATTATTGTAATAAGATTGATGTTAGCTCAAACAAACGCCTCCGCTGCCAATAATAATATTGATTAAAATATGAACTTTTACATTTTGCTAAAGGGCATATATCTAAAGAGATATACTTTATATTGGCGATTTATATGTGACACCTTACTGTCACCGTGCCTACCGCCGCCTGCGCCGTCGTTTTCAAGACTGCTTGTTTTCGTGGATAGCTGGCGCTTGTATTACGACGGAGTTGGAGCTTTGGAGGGAAGACGTGATGGGCTAACATCGTAGCAAGTTTTGTACTTGGGTTCATTACATTATTCCAATATCAGGAATCTTTTTCTTTTTCAATTTAACTCAATCTTGTAGTATTGGTAATGTATAAAATCTTTAATAAGTGCTCATGTATCTTGAAACAGTTCACCGATGATGATATGATCGTCGGCCAATCAATAAAACTGGTTGATTCAATAAAAAAAATTGTCTTATTTCTTGTACACATCTCTTTTTCTGGAGGTATAATACGGATCACTGCGTATAGTTTTGTTTGAGGTAGGTCCTAAGGCCGTGTTCAAACCAAACTGACTGTAAGCCGCCGAAAGTGAGCAAGCGTTACGCATACACATTCACTTATTCGTTCAAATATAACCGACAATACGTTATTAGGTACGTTACGTAGGTAGTCATTACACTATGCGTAGATAGACACTGGCATTCGGCGGCTGATTAACATAGTACGTCACTACGCTCCGCAGGCGCTTAGGGCTTCGTAGATTCTCTTTAGCTACGTAGCTGTAAGCTATAAGCGTATTGTCAGCATAGTGTGAACGAAAAATGCACTTTATTTTCACGTTTTCACTGGGGCTTACAGTAAGCCTGCTCACATACGGCGGCTTACAGTCAGTTTGAAAACGGCCTAAAGCAAGCGACCGAAAGCGCGGCGGGCGGCGAGGAACGGCCTACCTACATACTTCGCAGTGCCGCCGCCCCCGTGGTGGCTATCGTGGCGCTACTGCCATGATCCGTATCAGAGCGATTAAAATTCCATCTTCAATTTATTCATTAATTTTATTGATAATACAAATTGCCACTTGCGCCTTTTCTACTTAGTAAGGTTTGTTTCAGCCTGGGTAGCAATTCCGCTAAATTAAGTTAAGCGACCTAACTATAGCCAACAGATTAACATTCTACAGAAATAGGTCACAAATTTGGTATTCTCTTAAGTGCCACGATTAATAGTCGATTAGTAGTCTCTAGAGGGCTTTGTCATTCATTTGTATTTGCGAATGATTTAGTTGTCGATGTTGCCAATATTTAATAAAATTATTGTTCGAAGAAATTGATCAACCGATTGATAGATTTTTTTCGACCTAGAATAAGCTTAGACATACTTTAAAATACAGAATATTTATTTCTATAAGCTTTAAATACATTTTTTGCATAAATTGCACGTTAATTTTCGAAAAAACACCGAAATAGTGTTTGGGTGACCGAACAATTGAACGACTGAACGACGGAACGACCGAACGAAATGCCATTAGAGAACTACTGTCAAATAGCGAAGTGAATACCGTTTGGAACAGCCACTCATGTTACATTGCGGAGTAGAATACCGATTATAGCGTAAAGTAATAAAATGTACGGCCGATCGTTGTCCACTGTCAACTTATCTGTTAAGAGAATACTAAAATGGGTCAAATCATACAATTCATATTCTAGAGAGACACCATTTTTCATTTGGTAATTAGCAGAATACTGCCCCTGGACGCATGTGTTAATATTTTTTGTGGGTAATAAAACTACCGAAGTAAGCGTTATTTGGGTGAAAGTCCAATCTACAATGACATGTCATGATTAACAACGAAGTTTTTTAAATCCCTATATTTATAACAGTAAGTTACACTAAGCATAGATTACGGCTTAGACGAACTTATAGATGTCTTTTTTTATCTTAGCCAAAGATAATCTAGATCGTTATGCGCATTATAACCAAATACGCCCTTTTTTCTTCGAGATCTAAATACAGGGAAATCCAAATGTAATTTTCTCCGATTTGACATTTTGTTAGATGCATCTTTTTAACTATCGGGGGCAGTATGCAGGGTGGTCACTACTTGTGAATTTGCTAGGGATGGGAATGAATATTTTATCGACAATAAGTTTTTTTTACAGCTGATTAAAAATAAAAAATACTATATTTTATCCACCAAAAGATGGCGCTGCTCTAACATTACCCAGTAATAAAAAAAGACTCAAAAACAATAGAATTGTTTATTTTAATATAAAGTTTCAAGCACTATTAAAAATTTTAATATATATTAAAACACAAAATAGATCGTTCCTTAATTTTTAAACAATTCTTTTAAC
The DNA here is from genome assembly GCA_947563765.1 of Anarsia innoxiella. Taxonomy (NCBI): domain Eukaryota; kingdom Metazoa; phylum Arthropoda; class Insecta; order Lepidoptera; family Gelechiidae; genus Anarsia; species Anarsia innoxiella. The sequence continues at coordinate 9,815,355 of OX387390.1, forward strand.
GGCAAAATGTAACAGCAGCGCTGTGGGTCTTCCGGGTCAGTCGGGTCTCCCAACTCGTCTTATCTTTTCATCTTATTCTTGATCTTTTCATCATTGAGGAATCTGTAATAAAAACCTTGATTTATGAACCTACATTTAAAATATTCTAAGTAAATCTCGTTAAATATTGGGGGACTTTCATTTTTTATCACGGAGAAATTGGACCACATTCCACCATGCTGGGTACCGATTCCGCTAAATTAAGTTAAGCGACCAAACTATAGCCAACAGATAAACATTCTACAGTAATAGGTCACAAATTTGGTATTCTCTTATGTGCCACGATTAATCGAGTCGAGTAATAGTCTCTAGAGGGCTTTGTCTTTCATTTGTCCTTGACGAGGGATTTAGTTGTCGATGTTGCCAATATTTAATAAAATTATTGTTCGAAGAAATTGATCAACCGATTGATTGATTTTTTCGACCTAGAATAAGCTTAGACATACTTTAAAATACAGAATATTTTTATCTATAAGATTTAAATGCATTTTTTGCATAAATTGCACGTTAATTTTCGAAAAAACACCGAAATAGTGTTTGGGTGACCGAACGACTGAACGACGAAGGACCGAACGACCGAACGAAATGCCATTCGAGAACTACTGTCTAATAGCGAAGAGAATACCGTTTGGAACTGCCACTTATGTGACATTGCGGAGTAGAATACCAATTAAAGCGTAAAGTAATAAAATGTACGGCCGATAGTTGTCCACTATCAACTTATCTGTTAAGAGAATACCAAAATGGGTAAAATCATACAATTCACATTCTAGAGAGACACCATTTTTCATTTGGTAATTAGTAGAATCCGGCCCCTGGTCCAGTGTGGGTTGGTGGATGGATTATTAATTGACTGTCGTGATTCAAACCTTAGTTTGGTCGAAATTCACGATTCCATAAAAAACTTCAGTCTAACTAAAATATCGATATGGCCATACCCACATCACTAGCTGAAAAACTAACAGAAAACTTTTGTAGGTTTTTTAGAATAATTTGGACAAAAGTATAATATTGAAAAGTATAATAATGAATAAGTATCTAACATTTATACTATAGTTTACAGGTATTTCCAGATTAATTTATTAAAAACTCAATCAAAAACTTATGAATGAATGTGAATTTTTTACCACTGTTTTCTTTTCTTCCCGAATGTGAATAGCAGCCGCCAATAACACAAAACATATTTTTACTATACAAAACACTTCATAAAGAACGATCACACATCAAAATATCTCACTTTCTTTGCGCAAATTACACAAAAAATATTATTTTAGTATCAGAAGCCGTAAACAAACACTTAATTCAGTACAATCCGGCCAAGTAAGCAAGGCGTCAAACTGTAAAACATAGAACGTCAAGACTCCGAGCATGTAGAATGTAGATGGTGGTTGACTGATGGTCTGTCGAATTTTGATTGTTGATTGTATTTAAGTCAATTAAGTGTTAATTAAGTGTCAATTAAGTGGTGTGAGTGTTGAGTGTAATTAAGTGGTGCGCTGTAAAATTATTTCTGTTTAAGACCGCATCGCAACCTCATTATATGACTACTTGGGTGTGAAATAAAACTACATTTTTTCTATTTTATATTATTCATTCAGACAACGGTACACTTTGACATTAACGAACTTAACATTATTGATTTGAGACAGATACTACATGCACGTTAATTAACGGATGAATGATTTTTAATGTTGGATACTGCTAACGTGTAGTTAACTGTACCATAGGTAATACTCGTAATAGTTGTTACAATATGGGGAGATAATTTATAATAGGTATTTAATTCAAGTGTACTTGATAAAGACTTGGTTTAGACCGCGTTTTCTCTAGGGTAGCTTTCACGCGCTTTGATGTTGGGCGCCAAGGCCAACTGATTACGACCACTTGTCTTGTCAGAGGATAGGGTAAAGACAAGGAAGAAATACGGTACCTACCTTCAAAGTTCATGCTCGATATTTGCGCACTTATAGGTACATTTATTTTGGTGATTGATTGGTCGTATTAAAATGAGATCAGAGAAAGCGCGGTCCGTTCCATATACGTCTGGATACTCACTAAAACTTGGAATATAAAATAAACAGGAACACAGGCTATCGAAACAATTTAACAACAATTAATTGATAAAATAAACATATAGGTACCTAATTAAAATTGTGACCTAATGTCGTCAGGTCGTAGGTATATATAATCTTACTTGACGGAAACGATAAAATACAGAAAATGTAAACAACGTAACTTTTGACTTCTGTGACTTTGTGCCGCTCCACAAACTTTACAAAATGCATTAAAAATAATTGGTAAATAGGTATTATTAATCAATTGCAGCTACCTAATTATGGTTACGTAAAAGCATAGGTACCTATATTTACCGCTCGCTAAGCTTTCAGATGTTTTTAGACTTTCTTTCTATGATAGTTTGAATGATTGTCTTGTCATATTACGACTAGAACTATTTTCTGGACACCAAACCGCTACACTACTTGTTTTTATCGTTTCAAACAAAAGTAGCGCTGTTTGCACGTTCATCGTGTTATCCGCCGATTTATATTAAAACTTTCAGTATTATCGTATCATACCTACATGAATTGTTTTTTTTTTACAACGGCCGACTCGACTTGGCTCATGCCCAAGTTGATAAATATCTAACTTTTAAATTGTTTGTTATCGTATCGGCCGGTGCCCAACTTTGATCAGCTAAACTTAGGTATGTAATTTTTGGTTTGGATAAATATACGTGGATATTTAATAAGGAACCTTTTAAAACGTTTTTTGTACCTACCTCCCTACCTGAGGGTTTTTCAAACTATACACAAATGTCACAGAAATTAAAAGTAATGTGCATTAATGTTGTTAATGTTCTCAATTAAAACTTTGATTTAAAGGCTGAATTTAATACCTGTGGTATTATTTAATGTATTACAAGTTGATACCTACCATTAACTGCTCTACTTAAAACTAAACAGTCGGTTAATGTAACAAGGAGTAAAACCATTTGATATTAGAGAGGAAATGGTTCATAATCATATGCATTTAACAGTTTTCTAGGCAGGTAGGTATCTCAATTAATTACAACATATAAATTTGAGCCCGCCGGCGGTAAATCTTTCGTAATCACTAAATTGAAATAAATAATTGATTGCGATATTAACAATATTAATAGAGTCGTTACTTTTAAAGTTGCTACATTAACAAATTTAATGATAATAATCATATCACTCCAAATAGAAATGACGAAAATAAGTTGTCATGCAGATACTTAGGTACTTGTGCGAGCCGTCGCCAGTAATGATCCAAAATAAACCGATCACAAAATTAAGACTATTCTATTAGTTTATCAACCAAAACCGCCTTTGTAGTTGTAGGTACGATAACACTACAAGTATTTTACTTAACTATCACGAAAATAACGTAGGTACTTATTTATGTATGTAATCGAAATGTATATTTTCCAGTACAATAATAAATTAATTAATATTTAATTATTACTACAAATCCACATGTGATAAAAAAAGAAATGAACCGTACACACTTCAGTTCAAACAAATGGCACTTTGTAATGTCTGCATTGTATTCCAATTCATTTTAGTGGTTGCGCTAAAAGAAAAATAGAATTAATTTTGACGCCGAAAATCCACTAACGCTTGCCTGTCAGGGTATTCCACTTCGGCCAAATATATAATTTTATGTATATTTTTTTCTATATAATAGTCATATGTATTTAATTTTATATAATAATTTTGAATTTTATTAATCTAACTTTATTATACGTAAGCACATTCGGTGCGCTCGAATGGCAACTAGACGCGCCACGCTGCTCCGCTGCGCCGCTGCGCCCCCCTGTGCGAGGTGTGCAGTCTCGCGCAGCGCAGCGTCGTCGTCTCGTTGTCATTGTCCGCATCCTGCAGATCGTCGCCGCACCCATCCCAACACTTACTGTGGTCAAAAATTTGGAAGGCACTTTCTACTTTTTCAAAAATTTTAAATTTTTTTTTGAACACATTAGCCTAGACTTACACAATAGAAAATATGCGTAGTAACATTTACCAAAAATTACGAATCCATCCTAGGCCATTATATAACTTTTTTATCTTTATTTTTCACCTAGTTTAAACTTTATTTCCAAAAGGATAGCCAAATAGTATCAACATTAGATCTGAAATGTTTCTTTTTATTAATTTGGTCTTTTTACACTAATCCAAACTTTGAACGAATCAAATAATCCAAATCCCAAATAATAATGAAGTATCAAGGCCACTTGGAGACTTATTTTTAAAACACGTTTTTAGCGTGTTTTGCGACGAGACTTGCCGTGTGCCGGGGGCAGAGGCTCGAACTGAGCTGCACCCCTCGGGGCTCGGCTAGCGAGCGCCTCTGCTCCGCGGCCTTCCCACTCTAATGTCACTATGTAAGAACGAACGCCAACAATATCTAAACATCATGGTATACCCTTGCAGCAAGAAGATTTATCTAAAATTCCTGCCAAACTATGAAATACATTACAACTGTCCGGAAAACATTTTGATAAAACAAATTTGTACATAATACACCTTATTTCTTCACAATAACAACACTAAAGAGATCCCGTAGCTGAATGTTGATATTAACGCCGGTTGCACTTAGACAGGACGCCACTGCAAGCATGTATTAGGCGACCAATTATAATTGGTCAACACAAGTTTTGTTTCCTTTATTTTTTTTCTGTTATTGGGTTTTTCTATGGCCCTGAGTATGAAAAAAATACTGGAAGATTGCTAACAGCTTCAGTTTTTGAAATATAGAGTTTTATTATTTTGATAAAAAAAGTACAGAAAATTAATAAATGATGTTAACAAAATTTCTATTGAACACTATCAAATGATCTTTTATACGATTTTCATGAATGAACGACTTTAGGTAGATCACGTTGCAAACTCCAGCAGTAGTCTGCCATCATATGTGAGTCCCACCGCCCCTGATACCGCTCTTCCATTGTTCGAAGATCCTGATGGAATCTTTCACCCTGCTCCTCACAAAAATCACCTAGATTTTGTAGAAATCGGTCTAAATGTGAGTGCAAAATGTGGATTTTTATGCTCATGTTGCACCCTAACTCTTGCAAGTTTGATAGCATGGACTAAACAAGCTCGACGTGGTTGTCAGATTTCTTTTTGCCTAGGAAATTACTCATAACCAAAACGAATGACTTCCAAGCTTTGGATTCGACTTCAGTCGTCGATTTGACAAAATTAGGATCTTTCACGAGTTGCCTAATCTGTGGCCCATCAAAAATACCAGCTTTTAATTTTTCTGTACTTAATCCTGGAAACTTGCGTGAAAGAAAATTGAAACAATCGCCACTTTTATCAAGCGCCTTCACAAACTGTTTCATTATGCCGAGTTTAATATGAAGTGGTGGAAGTATGATGGGATCTCGGCTAACTAAAGTTATATTTATAACATTTTTTTGAACCAACTTTTAGCTCTTCCCGCACTGGCCAAATTTTTTGTGACCAATGGTGTTGTTTGTAACGACTGTCCCAGAGACACATGAAACAAGGGAACTTCGTATATCCCCCTTGTTGACCTAAAATAAAGTTAACCATTTTCAGATCGACACAAATGATCCATTTATGATCTTGATACTTAATTTTTTCCAGAACCTTAGAAATATTTGCATATTCTTCTTTTAAAGTCACCGAATGTGCAATGGGTATAGATCCGAACTTATTACCGTTATGAAGCAAAACACACTTTAATTAAACTTCTTTTGCTGCTATCTATGAAAAGACGCCAATCACTAGGTTGGTATTTTTTTAATCCCATCTGTTGCAAAATACCACCAACATCGGTAGAAAAAAACTAAATCCTTCTTTTGAGAAAAATACGGTAACAGATTTTTTTCTCGGGTACGATATTGGTTTCCGGAGTGAGCCTTTTTTTTTCTTTTAAACGAGATGCTAAAATCTCAGAAGCTTCTTTCGGTAAGTTTAGATCTCTTACTAAGTCATTTAGTTCTTTCTGATTAAATGGTTGAGATTCTTGGATACATTTGTAGTCTGAATCAGAGTCTTCATTTGATGTATTTCGTTCGGGTTCACAGGAATTCGGATCATCAGAAGATATAGATGTGCTGGGCTGTACCTCTCGTGGTTTTAATTGAGGTCGTTGAGCAGAAGGTAAGTTAGGATATGACCACTTATTTCGGTTTCCAGGGTTAATTCCGTTTATTTTTACTACGCAGAAGTAGTAGCAATCGTCATGATGATTTCGAGGTTCTCGCCAAATCATGGGTGTTACGAACATTACTGCATCTCTTTTTCTACTGGACCATAACCGTAGACGTACCACACATTTCTGGCATACAATATGAGGAACCCATGGCTTGTCCTGATTACACAAATTTATTTTAAAGTATTGATGATACGCAGTTTTTACAAAGTCCGATATAGGTTTTCGATATTTTGCAAATACATATTCACCACCAATGTAGCAAAAAGAATCCGGATTAAGTACACAACACCTTCTTGACGAAGCCATATCGAAAACAACAACAAAATATAAATATTTCAATGTCCAATAAAAAACGCAACTATAAGTAAAAATAGTAATGGAGGGTAGTTAGCTGTAACTCAAAAACAAAAGCTGCGAGAGAAAATTGTTACCATATTTAAAAATACGCGTTAGTTTGAGATAGAAACAAAAAAAAATTAAAGGAAACAAACGATTTTTTTTTGTTGACCAGTTATTGATACCTACTTTATGGTGTTATTGGATAGTAACATTGTTGCAATTTAGTTCTGGCAAGTAGAAATGTGTTTGTGTGCAGTGGGAAGCTACGTCCCGCGTGCATACCGGCCGTTCATGATATCAGTTGCAACAACCGCGTGGGGTCACGGAGACGAGATTGTTCGTTTCGGCGTGGTTGATTACAACGTACCTTTCGCGGAGGGACCGCTGACACAACATTTAGAGATGTTACGATATACTTATTAAGTTTCTAATGTTTAGCATGACTTTACATGATTCACTGCTATAAATAGTTACATTGCTAATCTAAGTAAATTGAAATGTATACTAGCTACGAGCAAGTAAGTATGTTATTTGACGCTCGAATGATGTACATTCTATGCTTGGCGATTTTAGTGCATCTAAATCTAAGACAGGCTCACCGATAGCTCGATTATTTCTTTGAAATCGGGAAATTGGAATACTTAATCATTTTATAAGTACTTCAGTACAAAGATAAGACAGTTTTTTGTTCTTTGATAGCTTAAGCTAGATATTTCACAAATGATACTTATACCGTAAGTACATAAAAGTTATAAATGCATTGAAATATGTATATTGAATAGTTGCATTGAAACATTCCTGAATGTCGGATGATAGTTTTTTCGTTTTATCGTTACACCTCTGTGAGATATCTGAAGGAATATAAAGGTAGAAGAAAGAGCTTTTCTAACATTTGAAGTAAGTAAATATTTGAAACAAATCTCATGAAGTCGAGTTGTCGGTCGAGCCTTAAACGATCTAATTTAGCCTAACATTTGGAACAATCACTACTGGCTAATGTTACATCTATATTACATTTTGGCGATCACTAAGTCTACTCGTATGTGAATCGCTGCACGAATGGTGAAACAATGACAGGTATACTGCTATTACCCAAAGCAACACAGTCACTAAATCGCTACAAGAGAAATTGACATCAACTTGACGATAAAGGAATAGATAAATACATCTATATTTTTAGTTTATGGTTACATCTAAGATTAATTCATAAATTTTGTCTTAAATATAATGTTGTTGAATAAAGTTTAGGTATACCGAACAGTCTTTTGAATCGGGCCAAATATTTTAAATTTTGATTTCCCTATCTTCACAGATGGATCTAAGTTGTAATGTTAGCTCAAGATTATAATTTAGAAGAAGCGGATTTCCGTTTACAAAAATAACGCAAACTGCATTTTTTATTTTATTAGACACCTGAGTAGGTACTGGTTGCCAAATAGTGTAGGAAGCATATACTCCACAACATGAAATATTAGAACTGAAAAATGCAGTAAATACCTTATGTTCGCATACGATAGTCCGCGACCCCTCTATAAGAATAATGTTCGACATTCTATTTATGAGTAGATAATAATGAAAACACCGAGCGACAGTGACAAAAGACAAGCAACGGCTACTGTAATCGTTACTTGTCTCGCGCTATTTAACAAACAATACTTAACATCGAACTAAAAAAATCCTTCATACAAAATTCAAAATTAAACAACAAGCTTATTGCACAGCGATATACATTAAATAATAATAAAAGAATAATAAACAAATTATCCTGCTGGTTACAATCATATGCTATTAATAGATTCTGTGACGTCATTCGATCAACATTACGAATTGACGCAGCCGAATCTTTGTCAAAATTATAAACATGTAGGTGCAACCCAATAATAGGTTTGTAGATTGCAATTGATAACCACTTATAAGACGAGTAAACGAATACGAAGTCAAAGCAGTCCGAAAATTGTTATTAAAAATAATGTTGCTTTTAAAATATTTTATGCATTTTTAAATTAAGAAATTCAATTTCTCGTAAAAGTTCATATTATTAAAAATAACTTAATAGGGAATAACGCAACAGAATCGATACATGCATCTATTACATTTCCGCTAAATCGTAACGACCAAATCGCGACACCAGAGTTTCAACCAAACTTCGTCGGTGGAAAGCAGAGCGGTTGACGTTTAAAAGTAGCCAACTGAGTTGCGATTGGGTACGAAATACGGATATGCAGCGGGCAGCGGCGACGGTGATACGCCTACAGGCGCATGAGTTTGTGCCGCGCCCGCGGCCTCGCTTCAGATGTTCTCCGTACGAGCTTCTACCGGCGGGGACTCCATTTTCACTGGCACTGGAGACGATAGCGGATCTTTTCCATTTTTCGTTGGAACGGGGGTCTTTGGTGGCCCCATATCAGTTATTTCGGCAACCATGTCGCGCTCGCTGTAACGACTATCCGGGCGGGGTGAAGCGAACGGGCGAAAGGGGTCGGTGGGTTTCGGCGGCTCCAACGCATGACCAGGAGGAGGAGGCGAGCAAAGAGGCGACTCGAGGCCGGCTGAGAGCGGTGATGGCAACCGTGGCGACTGCAGAGGCAACGGCGGCAGGCCGAGGTGCGGCGGGTGGTCGGGCGGCCGCTGCGCCGCTACTACCATGTTGCACATTTGCCGCCGCAGCCCGTGCGCCACCGCGGCCACGGCGGCGGCAGCGGCCGCGTTGGGCGACACTCCGCCCTCCCGACCGTTTCCACAGGCAACGTTTCCGTAGGCGTTTTGCACTCCCATTCCATCCTGAAACACATGTTACCGAATAATTTGTAATTATTGTTATCTATGCTAAATTTGTGTTATTTGAACGCTTAATGGTTACCAATCAAAAGATCTTTGTGCTTTCATTTTACTGCAATAGTCGCAATTAGCTTAATATTTAACGAAAACATATTGTCACTTCACTAACTTTCCTAACTACTTATGTTATTAATTGAATAAAGTAATGCTGCTGTACCGTTTTAATTTGATTAAGTATTACAATTAAACTATATGTATATCTTTGCGTAATGGATGATAATTAATGATACTCTTTAAAATAATTAATACTAGGTATATGGACCGTATTAATTTTGAAGATTTTCTTCTACCGAGTAAGTCAAAATTTGCTTGTGAGTTTTTGAAACTTACCTAGGCACTTTTTGAATCCGATAAAGAAGTTTATAATTTTTATACATAAAGTAAGGTAACCTTCTCATAATATAGACAAGTAAGATATATTTGAATAACACGTACCTAGGCACTTATTCGTTGCTCTAATCAAATTAAACATTTTCTAAGAGTAGAGAGAGAGAGAAGACATATAAGAAAAAAATCTTTCGTTAATCTGTGAATACTTATTTTGTGTACCTATTTTATGTAATGGTCTTAAAATTGTGAAATTAATTATTTTATGCAAATCCGTTATACTTTAAGTAGGTACCTACAAATCATTACATTTATTAGGTACATTTCAAAATTCATCGAACAAAACAATCATGTATTGATGGTTTAACCTTGCGCCACAGATAACTTACTAAATAGTTACTAACGTAACTTGCGCCGATATAAGTATTTTCGTAGGGTTCGGAGTTTGTTACAAAATTGAGAGCAACAATATGTTTCATTTTATATAAGACTATTTATTATACGGCGTTGAATGAATACATTTGCACAAAATGAAAGCAAAATCTTACCAGTACAAGCGAATTTAAATATTATACAAACAAAACTTACATCTAAAATTACTACGCGATAAATATTATAATTCGCAAATGCAGGTTCGCAATAGCATAAGTACAAAATATTTTGTTTAGTTTTGATCGTAATCTTATGTTGTGTGGTAGGAAACAGTTAGGATAAGATAGTCAATCTCGCGATACTAACCGTGATAGCTGGATACACGGGCAGCACCTCTTCCTTGATGTGATGCGAGGCGTGGGGAGCGTGAGTGTCGCGGAATACAACGGCGCGGATGACGCCCCGAATGTGTTCATCTGGCCAAACGCCCAGCAAGATCCGCTGCGGCCTGCCTCGACCCTTGGGCCTCAAATCTGTGGATCCATTCAATAGTAAAATGTGAACAGACAAAGTTCCATCAATATTAAAGAATAACGGAGCGATCGCGATCTGAGCTACTTTCAATGGTTGTAGGTAGTTCTGCATTATTTCGATGTAACGAGGTTACTTTTGGATAACAATCGAGTTTGTTAGTATTGTACGTATGATTTTAAAAGTATAATCTAAGTGATATAATCCTAAATTTTAAAGCCTTCAGTAATTTGATAATTTGGTAACTTACCTAAACAATTCAGTAGTAGCTCATATCGGTCAGTCATTAGATCTATTGTGTTTAGATTTTGATAAGTTAGTATAGTTTAAGGGAAATTAATGAGTATCATAGATTTGAAGATGGCCAAGAGTTGAGAACTATATAAAAATCTTTCTTCTCCATCTATGTTACTCGTAAAATATTCAAGAATACCTATCACATCGATAATTAACAATAATAAAATCACTTCGCCAAGCAATTCGCATCGCACATTATAAAAGTATTCGCACGCATTTTTCTTACATTTAGAAATCTATCATTGTTTAGTTTTGTACTTACAATTAGATAAAGCCTTGATTTACAGTTTTCACATTATGATAATAGGTATTTCGTTACTAATGGAATGGCTCTTGTAACTAAATATGAATTAAATATTTGAAACTGTAAATCAATTCGATATTCAGAGGTAACTAAAAGCTTTTTGGTGTGTAGGTAGTAATTCCGCAACTGACAAATTGGATTTGAAATTAATAATTTATTCTAGTGCCCGTAAAATTTTAGTTAATTAACTATAAAGCTTTTAGTAACTCCTAAAACCTCTTTTTAAACTAAGTACCTATTTAATTATAGAGCATTCCGTTGTAATAAATAGATTGCTCAAATTACTTTACAGTTGACCTTTTTAAAATATTACCTTAGTAGGTAATTATAAGGTCTATACAAAAATGTAAATATTGCAACGCTATGCTTTATATAATTAAAAGAAGGCTTGAAAAATCGAACGGAATGCGTCAGTTATACCAGAATTTAAAAGGAACGAAAATTTTGATCTATAGACGTATATGCAAATATTTTTTTAAATTATTTGTTTATGTATGTAATCACGTATTCCGTTAGACACCAAGCCCCGGTAGAAATAAGTGGTGTAACGCACCTGCGCCGCCATCAGCGCTGGGCCCCAGCATGTTGTGGACTCGGTTGGCGTACAACACGAACGTCGGGTACGGAATGTCATATTTCCTCGCAGCTTGAGATAGTGACAGCCCTTCCTTCAGTACCGAGAAAATGGCTTCGGCCATGGTCTCCGGCCGCCACGACTTCAAAGGCCCGCGTTCACGGAAACGCAAATTGTGGACAAGACTTTGATTTGTATTCCAGCACTTCTGCCACATCGATTGAAGCTGGTATTGGTAGCTGTCTGCTGGAAATAAGAAATATTGAGCATTAATATTGATATTCTTAAAAAAAAAACAAAATTTAATTAGGTAAGTACTAAAGATATAAACTAAAGTAAGTCATATAAAACTCAGTGTAATAAGTTTGGGTACTTTTAGCCAACATTATGAAAAACTAGATGCAAATTTCCGCATGAAGTATTTAAAAAACTTTACATTTCCAAAACATATTGTTAAATATTCACTTTGTAAGAGAAAGTATGAAAGATTTGACTACTCTGCGAATAATTTCCTTGTAACATTTTTACATTCGAGTGCGATACGAGCAGACAAGTAGGTGCTTTACCTAGCGAACTGGTCACTATGAAATAAGAACAAACAAAGAAAAGGGTGTTTGCTGAGTAATATGTTATAAAATTCTAGTCTGTATTTTGTTTGACAGACAAAGGGATGACGACTACATTCAAAAATTCAAAAAATAATTAGTCCGTCTTTTAGGCTATTAAAAAATATTTGAAACACAATTTTTACCTGATTAAATACATAAATAAATACAAAGATACAGAGCATCAAAGTTATGGAGTGGGGGGTTTTGACGTCACTCTTATGTAAAAATCGTACGTAAGCGTGACGTCACGAGCAACTTTAACCCATTGTATCTTTGTAATTTTTAGTTTAAGAGAAAAAAGAAAAAATGCGTGTCGAATATTTAAAAATAAACTATGTGATGGGCCTAAAACATTTTTTTGTCGTCATGCCTATTAGCAACTCGTTTGCTAGATAGAAGTACCTACTACATAGTTAAATATAGATAAGTATATATTAATTAACTAGGCACGTAATCATTTGAAATAAATCAAATAAGTAAGTGCTTAGATTTAAGCAATAAAAAGCCCTATATACTGACCTTTGGAAAAATCTATAACTAAGGAAAAAAAATAAGATTAAACAGAAAAATAAAACAAATGGAGATCATATTTTTATTTTGTAAAAAAATAACTAAAAGTAAAATATAAAAAAGGGTTTACATAATCATCACGTACGTAGTATCTAATTAATTAAAAAAACCTTAAAATGAAATATAAACCTAAATGAAACTAGGATTTCATACAGTTTAAGATCAAATTATTTAAGGAAGGCATCTTAATTGAATTAACTAACTAGGTACCTATCAAATCAGTCAGTCAGTTTATTTATGCAAAAAGGTACTTAAAAATAAAATGTTTCAAAAAACAACGCGTTCACCAAATTAACCAATAAACAGAATTATCGACCTTTAGTTGGGCTTCAAATCGGTAAATATACCTACCTACCCAACAGAATTCAATTCTAACAACTCTTATTTTTATTTCTAAATAACTTCCCTGTTTCAATTATATGGTACAATAATCACGAGCCAATAACATTTAAAATAACAAATAGAGCGGTATATTTAATCAAACACTTAGTTCCTATTTCAGGCATTTGTCAACTTATTTACTTATATTTTATTATTCTTAACTTTATTTCACACTTATCTAGAAAGTACTTAAAATAAAAGGTGATTAAAATAGATATGCCTTAGTTTTTCAAAATATTGTATACTACCTTCTTAAGTACTTATACCTATTTACCCTAATAAATCTGATTTCAGCTTTGTTTCCACTTTTCGTGGAATTTCCACGGACTTTTATCTTTCCTTCAATGACAGAAGGTTTTGTAGGAAGCTGTTTAAACTATTCGGGACTCAGGTGACGGCGCTCATATAAAAATTGTAAGAAAAACACCACGGCAGACACACGAGAAGTGGAAACCAGGCCTTTAGGTCACATTTTAAAATTTCTGCTAGTAAAGTAAGTAAGCTCTCAGAATAAAATGCTACTAAAATGATATGTGCGAATGAACTTCTTGCTTCCTCTGGCAAAAGGCCCTTCAAGTTATTTATCTGAGAAGCATCTCGCTATCTTCTTATCACGAAGGCAAAGTGTTATATTATAGGAATAAAGGAACGTTAGCTTTAATGACCTTTTTTGCAACTAATTGAATTATCGGATTTATGATTAAAATACTTGGTTTGATAAACGGACTAAATTGTACGATACTTGTGTATAAATAGAGTGATTTGCAAATAACTACTTCGTTATCGGAGTTAACCACTAAATTCAATATTCATTAGGTAAAACTAAAGAGAAATCGACAATAATTAAGTACTTTCATTACATTTCTATTTTACATTAAATCTTTAATCCAATAGAATCAATGTGACAGTTTACTATTTGTATAGCTACTAAGTATTAAAACACAATTAGTTTGAATTAAGTAAAATTGTTAATTATATTTAAATTCTTACTTATTTTATCGTCTAGGTACTTAAATAGTAAAATCGGGAATAATTAATAATAACAATTAAAAATTTAAAGTGAAACAAGTTAAAACCTGGTTGTAGACTTGTAGACAAAATAATACTTATAAGTAAGTACCTACATAATGATTTAGGACGGTTGTTTCGCTGAACCACTTTGACGTTTGATTTGGAAAATGCCAACCGCGTTAGACGTTTCATCAGCGGATTTGTCACCATTTACGACTATAAAAACGATTTAACAGTCTGCCGAATTGAACAGTGATTTTTTTTTTACTTACATTGTTTATTTCTAGAGCTTTTACAAAGATTTTGATTTACCTTTGCAAATGGAAGAAAAATTAGTAACAAGTGCTATTCCAATCGATTACTTTTTTCAAGTGATAATAAATGGATTCATTCAAAATTAAACAATTTTCTTCTTTAGCGATAATGTGCAGAATCATAAATGCAATGAAAATAAACAATGTGTCATTCACTATTCTCTGATCCAAGATTGGCTTACCCTTTCTGTTTATTATTTTGAACTGAAAATTTATTAATGCATTCTTGAGAAATGGCAGACAGAACTTTATTTTTCTAATAGCTTATTTATACTGGAATTATGTACGTACAATGATTTTTATCATCTCACATCGTCCATCATTCTTGACATGATTCATCATCCGTCGTGTTTTCAGTCTTTATTTTAGAACTCTTGACTCTACTCGAACCTTCGTAATAGAGAGATACAATGGAATGTTTCTTACAAAAGGCCCACCACCATCTAAATCCTGTTAAACCTATGAAAGCGAATCCAGGGTCTTTGTTTCTTCTTAATTTCTCTACAAATGCTAACACTTCTGTTAATGACTTTTTCGTTCTTCTATTGTAAGGAGAGACGCTGGTTTCGCAACAAAAGTCGAGGACAGCTCTCTCGTCATTAGCAGATAGTCCAGCTTCGTCCAATACGACCATTCGCTTAGATTTACCAAGGATGTTATCATATAGGGTTCCTTTGGGTATGCCATAGTGGGTGGCGGCTTGCGTGAACCTCATCCGCTGCGTGACGACCGCTTGGATGGCGTCTTGAAGCTGACTCTGAGTCCATGTCGGGGCTTTCAACTTGAGTGTCTGACCGTGGTATTCTGATTGACAGATAAAGCAAAACGTCTCACGTAACGTTCGGAGTAATCAGCACCAATGATGCAATACGACATAAACTATCTTTATGTTTCGAATAAATGTGCTTGTAATCATTGCGTTTTTATTTGACATTGTAGTCTTTAATTTTTTACAGAGGAAACACGCAATAAAAATGAATACAATAAGAACATGTTATAACTAATAGTTGATTGTATTGTAATTTCTTTCTATTCTCAATCTAAATACTATAACTGTACGTATAGGTACACGTAACGTAGATAAGTAATTCTGCAAGCCATAATGGAAGTTGAGCTGAGTTTCCCCAGTGACGGAATGTTCCCACGCAGTAGCGACAATAACCGACGAGTATGTATTACAATACTTATCGTGTCGGAAAATGAATAATGTTACGTACTGCATCATTATTGGTGCGGATTACGTTGTAGCAGATAATCATGCAAATTACATAAACAAATTTGTACTATTCCATGTAAAATGAATTTATTGAATGTATTATACGAGTATGTTTATTATTATTATTTAATATTAAATAATTATAACAACAAAATTTAAGTCTAGAGAAGAACAATGCAGCTTGTAGTAGATAGGTAGTTTTATATCAATTGTTAGAGTATTATGTCAACTGACCTGCAATTGAAGATGTGGATGCTCCGAGCCACGCGTGAGAGTTCTCCAGTAGCTTTGCCTGTGAACAACATAAACACTATATTAATTTCATGAAAAAATGGTTAAAAGTAACATTTTACTCATAGTTCACGTCCCTCACGATCAAAAGTGAATGACTTTTGATCGTGAGGTTTTTGATGTGAAATTCCGTGGTTGGAAAACCGCAAACATAAAAAATACGTTATTTTGACGTTTTGATACGACTGAAATTTCATGCATTTGACTATCAGCACAGAACTTTTAATAAAATCAGCGACACAATTTGCTGAAAACATGCATGTAGTATCATTAAGTATTTGGCAAAAAAAAAATCTGTGAGATTTAAATGAACCAATGTAATTTTACGTTGAATGCACATTGTATACAATATCGCAGTTCTTTAGCAAATTATGCAAAGGTATATTTACGTATCAGAGGAAGTCTACAATATAGTTCTTGGCATATTTTATCTATCGGCAATGTATTTGATGCCGTTTGGTGCCGTTTATTTACGTTCGATGTGTATAATTATACAGCAAAGAGCGGCATTTCTTTGTGCTGCAACTACAACTAAACTTTATCGAAGTTTTAATTGTGAACTCAGACAAAAGCCGGGCCATAAAATGGCTGTAATAACTCACAGTCCAATCTACAAATAAAATCTTTTATTAAGTCGAGCGACGCCTGGGTACAGTACTATATGTGTTTACGAAACGTGCACGTGCCCTAAGTACCGAAACGTGTATGTATTGTTTGTTTACTCGAATAAAACACTAAAATCCATTCAATAACAAAGAATTAAAGATCCCGAAATAAAATTTATTGCTCGAGTACGATAAAATAGATTTATGTACGCGGCGCGGCGCGAGGCTGCGACCGACTTGCGATTATATTATTAGGTACCTATATTCACGATACTATATTATGTACTTAAATGCAACACGTCAAACCTATGTGCGTTCTTGGCTCAAACTTTCAAATCAGATTTTAATCGGTTTTATATTCTACATACTACACCTAAGGAATAATAAGTTATTTGATTCTAATTTATTTGCTATTCTTAACTACGTATTAATTTAATTTAAGCAAAGATTGAAGCAAAAATTAATACATAAAAAAGTATCTTATATTGCAAGCTTCGAAATAAACTCCGAATTAATAGGTCAAAATAGAAAATTCCAAAATATATTCCATTACTTATCCGTAAGATACTTATGACGCGCATATTGACATCCAAGTTATAAGTAAGTATCTAAATAAATATTGAGTAGTTTCTGTCTTTATCTAAAATAATTTAATATACCTAAATTCGTTATAAGTATGTTTCTGGTTTTATTTCTATAAAAACAGTTCTTCAAAGGTGGTCTGCAAAAAATCACTCTTGCGGTTAAGGCCCCCCCTTAATTTGTTTTACAGATGAATGAATAAATTTACAGATAAATGTGTATCATTACTTTACCTCTATATAAGTACTGAAATTAAATCGTAAACGTACAACTCATCTATCTGGTATCTATGTGTGCGATAAATCGGCTAAAACTAAAGTAGCTAGTACCTAGGTGGCGAGTACCTACCTGTAACTCACGAAATATGAGATCGGGGAAATTACAGGTACCGCGTTTGTGCGTTCAGTGTAGAGGTAAATAGTTAGATCCGAACAAAATACATAACAAATATGTTTGCAACGTGCTGCTATGAACGATGGCCACCTAATGTCTATCAGTATCAGAAGTCAGAACCTCTATTGCAACAATTATTAATGTACATCTACGAAATATTAGGCCTCTATTATTTGTTATTTCAATTTGCATTGTCGATAAAAGCTTTCGCTCAACACTATAGGTAGGTAATTAAATAAAGTACCATTTGTATGTTTCTAATTCACCAAGTAGCTAAGTAATAACCGTTACAAAGCCCACAATTTCCTTTTAGCACTTCGTAGCATGACCTAATTTCCAATGCAGGCAATTTTAAAAGTAGTCGATATAGTGTTCACCACACGTACCCATGATAATATTGGTAAAGTAAGTTATGCCAAAAAAATAACATCTTATTTATAAAAGTAAAATCTAAGCATGTAAGTATTTATTAAAAAAAAAAAATAAGGCGAGTACGTATTACGATTTTGATAAGTAGGTAAATGTAATAAGTTACAAAATCTTGTAACAACTTTAATAGCGACTACAGAAAATGTCGTTAAATTGTTGATAAAGATATAAGATCACATAGTATGCGGTCGGTAGGTATTTAGGTAAGGTAGGTATCCAATCTTTATTTTGAGACTGATACGTAGATGACAATTTTGTTTTCCTGAAATAAATTTTTTTTGGACAGAAGTGATGAGTTTTCAGATTTCATTTTGAATATTTAGGAAAAGTGAAAAAAAAATTTGATTGCCTGTTGCGGATTGGAGTGCGATTTTTTAAACCAAATATCTACACTCAACGAGTATGTGTAGGTAGGTATGACCTTTTCAAAACACAATTATTTATAATATGACTGCCCGTACTTATCCTCTGCAAAATATTAGAGTATTAAATTATCTTTAAAGACGTTTTAGTCCTGTAAACTTTAGTTAAATTGTCAGGACAAAGGTCATTAGGGGAAGCGGAGCGGACATGCAGACTCGGCGCGCGTGTGTCTCCCAATTAAAATCAATTACATTCAATAATTTTATTACTTGCCTCTTCGGCGAGCATCTCATCTCGCCGAAGTGGAAGAATATTTCTTTGTTTCAAGTCAGTAGTTTTTACAGTAAGCATCGGTTAAAAGAGAAAGCAGCTCCTTGAAAACGAATGCTAATAAGTAATATCTTTATTCCGAGAGAGAATTTCTGACAAAGAGTATCGTCGTAGATTGTTCCGTTCGCGGGGTCGTTGCTAGAGCTGTTATTATATGGGGAGAATCATTTAGTAGACGCTTAGTTTATTAATAGGGGGAGGTAGGGGAGGCGCCAGGCGCCATTCTTATGCAAACTAAATAAAAAATTCATATTTGTAAATAACAGCGCTCGAGACGGAGAAGTTGACGATCAATATTTTTTATAACAACACGACACGATATCAACTGGACAAACTTATTATATAGTTTAGTTTGTTGTGTTTGGTAAACATAATTGTTTGATGAAGATTGAAAGAAAGAAATGAAATGGCATTAGAGAATAGTGTTAAAGTGCACAGAGAGGTCCGAATAACTTCCTTGATAGTAAATGAGTGCAATCACGCGCTGTTCGGTCATTATTCAGCTTATTCCGTCGGCAGTGGTGCTCTCTAATCGAAACTTCCCTACGCATGAAACGCAATAATAAATTTCCGCATTGGACCGCAATTACCTGGAATATTTGCGTAATAAGTTTCTATCAGATTGTATGGCTACTTGTGATCTAATAAGTACTTAAGTAGGTTTATTTGAGAAGGGTTAACACAGTCAGATTGGTGTAATAGCTTTGCTAATAAAACTATAAGTTTTTACAAACGCAATAAACTTACGGGATAGGCAAGACAGTAAAGTTAGATACTTAATTTTGGGAACTAAATCTTGAAACACAATTTCTTATACGTACGAGATTTAAAAGCCGCACTATGTTTTACTCGCTGCATCTTTTTTGCCTTTGTTGTTTATTTGTTAAAGCAAGATAAGCTTCCACTCATTAATAGCCGCGATTCATTCGAGTTACCTACGTTTTATAGAGCTGCGAAGAATAGGTGGAGCGGGGCACGGCACGGGAGCGACGGGAGCGGCGGGCGCGACACTGTGAGGGCGAAGGATAAAACTAATCACACATCCTCTGCATCGAGGAAGTCGACAAGCCCAAGTCAAAAGCGACTGCGATGAATAACCAGTACTTTTATTCATCAGTCGCAAAAGTTGGCACTAACAACGTTAACTTCAAAATGTTCGATTAATTCATAGGATTTATTTGAATTGTATTCTTTTAGCTTCAAAAATAAATAAACACCTAACTTTCGAAGTTTTAAATTCACTGCTTGGTTAAAATTGCTTTATGAATCGTTAATTATAAGGTTGGGAAAAGAATAAGTACTCGACTGTCATAACGTAACCAAAATAAAATAAACGCTCTTCCTTTGTTTTATATCTGAAAGTGAAACTGTCAGGAGCATGTATCTAGTAATATGAAAACGTGGAATTCTTGTTATAAAATTAGAAAAGGCGCTATGAAATTATACAAAACAAAATTCTAAAGAAGCCTACGGTTCCTAAAACCTGACAGCTAGCAACACTACTCGTGCACCTGAGTTTAAGTAAAAGTAACCGCTTCCTCCTATGGCCGAATGCCCATCCTCGGCTCCCAGGGCCGCTCTTGCATTATCCATTTCCACATTACTGTCTTTTTGTTCCCCGTTTGATTGTTTAAACGTGCGTCGATGTGGTATCCAGTGGTCGTTATTTTTTCCATGGTGCTTTCACTTGAAATGGCTCCAGTCAATTGTTGGAAAAATGTTAGTCTTATTGTTTCTGAAGAACAATAACTGCCTTCATTTTATATGTTTACAGCATCTGAAGGCTTGATAGGCACTTTGCCTCTCTATTACACATATTTTCCATTGTTCGTCTGTCCGTTGGGTTGGCTTTTGTTCTAAGAACGGTATTTACATATTAGAAGTGTTCCGCTCTATTTTGTTACTGTTTTTTGTTTCATTAGGTGCAGATAAGACTGCAAACAGAATCTCCATTTTTATCATTAATACGAGGTTCGTCTTGCATAGACATAGGTTGTTCTTTTAAAAAATATATTACCTACAAAAGTCGATCAATTATATTGTTAAAGGACTTCGCTTAATTTCAATAAATATACTTACCTACTTACCCATTTTCATACTTACGTTACTTTATAATTTATTTAGGTACCTCCTACTATTTCCACATTAAATTTTCCGCTAAAAGTATTCTATTTGATGTATGATTAAGAACATTATGATGATATACAATTAGGTAAACAATTTTAGAACGACAAATTCAAAGTGAACCGCTTTATTAGAAACAAAATAAGAACAAAGTATTTTTCTACGTACTAATTTTATGCTAGCGATATGTTATTTAGTTTCTTTCAAGATATTACATACATTATAAACTATCCGTAATACGATGTTTAACAAGACATACTGTAAAATGCTAAGCAGAATAAATTACCTACCTACATACGTGACGAGAATTCGGAATAACATACCGAGACATTTCGACTAGATGCCACATTCTTGGAGAGCATAATTTAGTCGTTTTCATTAACATTCCTCGTACTTAAGCATAAACATAAAAGTTTTAATTCTTAGCATTAATTACAACGAGGTGACAATGTTAAAGTCAAACATTAGTACGCGTGTGCTTATGCAAAACGGCTAAGAATTTATTTGACTTCTGCGTAGTTTGGGTGTTGGCGAAGACGACGTAAGCAAGACAAACACGTTAATTTTCCCCCATTTTCTCCTCCCTCCCTCCCTCTACAAACGGGCTTGGAAGTAGGCTGAAAACTAGCTACGCTGTATTTTTCTTTTTTATCAAAATAGTTAAGAATTTGGAAATGCAACACTCAACAATACAAATTAAATTAATTCATATTAACTCTCACGTTTCTGAATTCGATAGGTATCTCGTTGCTTAGCGTTGGTAGCAAGTAAATACGAAAAGTAGTATTATGACAGTGGGTATTAAAATTCGTAATGGTAGATGGATGCAATTGCCATTATTGAGAAGGGTAGGCGATAGCGGTAACCGCTGCAGCAAGGAGGCGGCGGCGGCGCGGGGCACCACCGGCCCGTTTCGCGGCCCCAGCATAACGCTCACAATTACTACAAGGCCGGGGAGGGCGCACTGACTGAATTATTTACACCCGACTTTGTCGAACATTTATTTTTAATGTAAAACGACTTGTTCAGCATACGAAGCGATTGCTACAAATTATAAAACTGCTTCATTATTCATGTCTAAACCTCGTAACTTTCAGTAAATAGGGCGCGTTCGTGTCGAATTTATAAATGGTTCCGACGTAGCTTCACATTATGTGAAACATTGAATATTCATCAGTATAAATAGAATAAATCATAAAGACGAATCCTACACATTCTACTTATACCTAACTTGAGTGAATTCATTTCTCAAGCTGTAAGAATAGGCTACTCGTATTCAAATATACAATCAATAAATAATTAATATTTATTTTTTATTAATATTTTATAATTGAAAGTGCTTACATGGATTTAATAATACAGGAGAAAAGTTTCAGTAGCAATTTAAAGCACTCTAAGATGAGGCTGCGCCTCCGGCCGAGAACTAATGGCTCAAATTGAACGATAACACAATTACTAATCGCTTGTAAGATGGCAGCCGAGAAAATTTCCGACGCGCCTGTTTATAATTAATTTAGAACATTACCACGTGTATGTACGACTCACTGTCTATTGTTTTGTTTCCATAATGTTCGCGAGCGCTCTGTTTGCTCTCTGTTATGTTAAAATCTTTATAATTATAGGTACCTATTCTCCTTGAACAAATGAAATGCGTGAAAGTGCGTCTATCCATTATATCCGAAAACAAGAATATTTTTTCAGTAATAGATAAAGAAATACTTGGCTATCCAATAAGTATTACTTATCTACAGTGCAGTGAAGAGTCTTAGGTAAATCTCTCACTGCAGCGATATAATGAGAAGCGAGTATAAATAGATACTCGTATTTCTTTGTAAGTATTGGAAAAATTTAATATTTGCTATATGTAGCTAGTTTTACCACTGCATTATAATAAAAGCAAATTATGTTCATGCTTAGGCATCGATAAAACTTATCGTTATATCGATAACTACTTACCTAATAAAATTATAGTAAAATATTCTTCTCTACGTACGTTTTACAAAAGACATTTTTAACTTTATTTTTGATACTTTTTGTAGTGTATATTTCTACCTATTGGTAATAAACTCAAAGTTACTTACCTAGGTATAACAAAGTTCGATAGGTACTCAGGTAAATAAAATTTAAATGTTGGTAATTAACCACTTTAAAAGTAGCTTGTTAAAAGTTGTGACATAATGATATAATCATTGGCGTTTAATATGCGAAACTGTTCTTAAGAGTAAATTGAAAAGGGAAAATAAAACGTGAACAACGCAACACGCAAAAGTTTAAGCGGCAACTAATTAAAAAACAAAACGTAAAAGAGCTACACTTCAACGTAGGGGAAAACTGGCTTCCCCGAATTAAAAGTCGTTCTTTTTCGCGCTTTTCGCTTTCGTCCAGCTAATGAGGGTAGGTGCTCTTCGTGTTTTCTGACGCCATTTTAATCTATTTGAAGATAAGTGCAGGTAGCATCCCAGCCGTTCCCTTTGTGCTATTGATATTGGCTCACACTTTTAAAACCATGTATGTCATTTAGTGGCAACTGAACGAGCAAAAAGGATTTGTTTTTGTAATAAGTAGAAATTGTCTGCCAAAAAGTAAATAGATTAGGTAATTAAAGACACTGTTTTAAATAAATACACAATTAATTCCTCAGCTGTTGTTAGAGGTATTAGGTATCTTATTATACTCGTAAATAGTAGAAGGCGTCTCATAAGAATTAAAAACTGTGGATTAGAATGAGAGTTGGAGCTGGCGCTGTGTTGGTCGGCGGTAGGCGGCAGCAGACGGGCGGCGGAGACAGCCGCGGCGCACCACAATGAACGCTCGTCGCATGCCCATCTCAGCAATATAGTCTTGTTTATATTCCCGTCCTATTTCCTTTGAACTCGCATGTGGGCCCGAGGAAACGTAAAATAAACAGAACTTTCTCGTAATGTTTAATTAAATTAATCAGTCGGTTGATTAGTCGATGGTTCGTCGGCGTTGCCGTAAACAAAGCGCGTCGGCGGCGTCGCCCAGCTTTGATCTCGCGAGCTACTCTCACTATTGTTATATATTTGTGAAGATTTCCCTGCCGCCTCCGCCTCTGACTGCCGCGATGCCGGCGCCTTGCTCGCGCGCCGCGCTTCTATTTAATAACACTTTGTTGCCAAATTTACTTTTAAGTCTAAAAAAATAAGAAAAATTGGTTTAGGATTTTTAACCGCGAACCTGCCGGTAATTTATTAATCTAGAAAACTAAAAGTAAAATCTGACTAGTGAGATAGGTAATATTATTTACCTACTTAATATTAGTAGGTACTAATAGATATAAATTTAAACAATTTAGACAAGATAAAAAGAAACACGTACCTAAAGACATACGTAGCATCAGATCTACAGATATAATATTAAACAAAATGTATTATTAGCAGACATTAATGAGGCGAGGCGCCGCCGACTGACGCCGCCGCAACCGCCCCTCGTCAGGGCTGCTCTCAACTGTTGCGCCAGCGCATTGTTGACACGACACGACACGACACTAACCACAGTTTCTACAATGAATGTCATCTTAATAGTATTAAGATAATACAGAGGTATTAAGTTAATACCTCTGTATTCCACTCCTTTCAAAGGTCAGTTCCTTAATTTATTTGATCTATAGACTAATTAACAGTACCTATACGTTGCACGTTAACATTTATAACAATATTAAAAAATAAAGAAGTTTCATCGCACTTTAGGACGCTTACTTTTGCCCAGAATTGTCAAACATTGTCAAGGGACAGTAGGTATATGTTCGACATTGCACTCTAAAACAAATAGGCTATTCGATATCGAATAAATCAATCCTCTGTAATCCTTGGATTGGATAGAACTAGACTACATTTGCCACTATAGGTAATAGGAATAGGTAAACGATTTATCGGAGAAATCTTCGGTACTCAAGACTGCTGCAGCGCGAAATCCTGCGTATGTGAGCTCGATATATTTTGGTCAGATTTTATACTTTTCAAGTAACTTTTTATTAAATAGTTATCAAGTAATTTTATATACTTAGGTACCTACTATTTATTTAAGTTCGACTTTTTATGCATAATAACAATGGATATCTCGCAACTAGAACGTACTTGCGCAAATATCCCCTATTGTTACGCGTGTAGTTGATATATTTTCACAATTTTCGCAGTTCTCTCGGCAATTTTCCGCGTGGCTGGCCGTCTTTAGAACGCTGTGTGTAATGTTGTGCGTTCACCCGCTCACCTGCGCCCGGAACCAGTCCATCGCGGTTTCTTCAAACCATCCTATCACTATCACACGCTTCACATACCTACGTACTTATCTAGATCAACTCAGGTACTTCAGGTGACCTCTCGAAGTTCTTGTCAAATAAAAATACGTTATTTAACACTCCCGAGTAACTACACTACTTATATTATATAGTTACATCAAAAATATAAAATTCAAGAGATGTTTGTTTGTTGGTTTTGGTAAAAAAAATAATTGTTGCGCTTATAGGAGGGTTTTGAGCCGATTTCGTAGCTCTAGAGCGTGAAGAAAACTATTTTGCTCGTTATAAGAGAAATTAATTACGAAAAAGCTATAAAAATATTACTTATCTGGTTTCCGTTACTTTTACTAACAATGAAATAATTGATTAAGTAAAAATAAATCTATAAATGGGTATGAATAAATGTATTATAATATAACATAGGTACCTATTATTGTTTCAATAGTCCTTGTAAGTAAATTAAATGCACTTGGATTGCAACAAGTGGAAGTAAGTTTCTTGCTTGCTAACGTCGCGTCGTCGTCGTCCCCCGAACAGAGGCGGACCGGAACATAATGTTACTTGGAACGGAAAAACACCGAACAGCACCATATACTCATTATCAACGACTCGGGCGTTACTTAAGTACCTACACTTATGAGAAATCCAGCTATTGGACCTTATTATAGTTACAGTAAAAGGAATAATATCTACAGCTATTTGAGACCATATAGGTAAGGCGCGAACTCCTAAATAAATTAATCATTTAAAGTACTATTGCAGACGCAAAGTGATCATTGTGTGTATATTTTTGATAATGGTAGATTGATAAGAAACATCGGCGTCACAAAATTAGATTGGGTTCTCATTCGCTCATTGAACCCGCACCTTTTGCGGAGGGTTGAGGGGGGAATGCAACGGGTTATAAATAAGGCTAATACGCAACAACAATGCGTCGTTTGCGACGGTGGAATTTTGCATAGCTACCGAACCATGATCAACTCTCTTTTCTTTGAGTGCATTAAGTTACGTACGTTTCAATTCGAGTTCTTGACCGTTTGGATACCGCAGGAAACAAGGTGTAACCGAACAAAAACATTACCGAGGTTGTAGCCAGCGAGCTACAGGATCCGTGTTCAATGCGCTTTGACGATATTTGCCCTTTGCAAATCTGGGAATCCATGGCGAGATCTACTTAGGCCTAATTTTAATCCGATTGAGCGGTTTTATGGCAACGCTACTCGGGAACAGCGGTAAAGCCCTTTATTGAACAACAATTTACGAGTTGCCTGGCGCCATGCGCCAGCGAGAGTGAAATAAAAAGGGT
The DNA here is from genome assembly GCA_947563765.1 of Anarsia innoxiella. Lineage (NCBI taxonomy): Eukaryota > Metazoa > Arthropoda > Insecta > Lepidoptera > Gelechiidae > Anarsia > Anarsia innoxiella. The sequence continues at coordinate 9,841,967 of OX387390.1, forward strand.
AATTCGAGATGCGAGTATTTACAGAAGTTTGAATAAATCCATTATAAAAAGTGACATGTTTGTGCGGGCGTTGAAGGCACGTACTGTAGCCAACTACTTATACCTACACCTGAAAAATGTATCGCTTCTACTTTGGTCCCTAATTTTATTTTCCAATATAAATTACAAACCAGTATAACAATTAATATATTATTATAGGTATGAAGGTATTTTTTTTGCCACAGTATGTTATTAAAAAAAATACTTATGTTGTTGTAAATTGCAAGAATGAGTAGCACCTTGATAACAATAATAGAAAAACTTGGTATAAAATACGTTTCCTTTTTTGAACTGAACGGAAATACTTTTACTTTAAATGTAAGTGCTTCTTTGTTAGATGCAATTATTTTTAATTTACACCCTATTTGGTATGTAAGTAGCGTTACTAGTAATTAAGTTAGTGCATTCAAAAGGATCGAGCCCGCATTATAGCAGATGTTGAAGTATTCTATGCGAACACCCAAAGAGAAACAATGTTTTCGCTCCTACCAGCGCTACATACAAACCACTTAAATGAGACAAATGAAAATTAAATTTCTTTGTGTTACAGGATTGCCAGCAATTATCATAATACCTATGTCGCCGTTTACCATGAAGTAATGATACATTAGACACGAATTGGACATGAGTTATTAACTCTTATTAGTATCCTGTCTACTAATTAATGTATTAATCACAAAGCAGCATTAAAACAATCTGCGACATACCTAATGAGGAAAAAATAAGAATCACAATAATTTAGCTAATGAACTCTTTTGTTCATTTTACATGTACAAAAGATATCGCTCGCTAATCTCGCGAGTACGCTGCATATAGGTAGCTACTTGAGGATGTCGTGAACGGATGACATTGTGAGGGAATAATTGGTTGCTAGCTTTTAATAACTTTGGCCATTGTCACGTTTGGCAGGTAAATATAGTTAAGGAGGTTAACCGAATATTAAAAGTTCAACAAAACGCGAACTCCACGTATAGGTTGTTACACGGCGACTATACATCATGAGGGTACGTGAGCTAAATTCATAGTCGGGCACCGCGCGGTTGTAAACAATTTCAATCCAATAAATGGCTACCGAACAATGAATGGCTTGATCACGAAAAAATCATCTACAAGACAGTCGTGCGCAGGAGGTTCACGAACGAATACGGTAGTCGTGTACAAGGATCAGGATTCAGACTTGGATTTTGTTTTACAACGCCTTTTCACATTATTCTATTCGGATAAATATTACTTCAAATATTCAAATTAACTTCAATTAATCAACGTATATGATACACCGAAGTTTAGAAGCTTATAAAACGAAGAAATATTATTAAAGTGATGTTATATTATAAAGATGTAACGTACCTACCTACAGTGGTTGTAATTTGTAAGCCGCTACTGTGATTAGTTATAACAATTTGTACTTCCTTGATAACCTTTAAAACAATTACATATTTGGTGAAAAAATATATTGAAAAACAGTTACAATTTATATTTAAAAGAAACTAATTAGTTTTGGACTATTTAAAAAACAGAATTGCTGTAAGAATTTAATTGTAAAAATGTTTGCAACAAAACACTACAGGGCTATATTTTATAAAATATACAACAGTTTAAATGATAATTTATACTCCATTGTTATTCATTGATGTTATTATATGTATATTTCGCCATTGTTTCAAATCAGAGCATATTTCATGCATTTAATGTGTAAAGGTGTGTTCCACCACAAGCAGCCTACTCAAGCTTGCGGAACCATACAAGCTATTTCTACATTTGCCTTCAATTATTAAAGGCTCTCTCGTAATGATCCATACATTTATTTTTGTGTTGTTTGTTTGTGTCATTTTTATTAGTTACCAAGAATTTATATAAAAACTTGTTATTTCTAACTTAATAAACATCGGTCACAATAATAACTAAATACTGGAATGTCGTTATATGTTATTGATGGGGAACAGAAAACCAGGCTAAAAAGTAAGCTACCTAAGTACACAATATACGGTGCATAGAACGAGTACATGAACTGGTAACAAAACTAAATTCTTATCAAAACTAATTATTAACTAATTATTATCAAAACGCTATACGTAATCCTTCGTTCTTTTTTAAATAAAGATAACAAATAGGTATTTGTTGGGTATTTGATAATCAAAACAAATTATCTACAATTTTTGGCTGAAAACAGGCCATAGAGAACATAGAGGACTTACATAACTGATTGATTTGGTTTAGTTTATATACCATTCAAGATATCGTATCGTTCGTCTTCCCTCATGTGTCTGACAATGGATGGATCCATGTGTGTGAGGATGTTTTTTCACGAAAAAATCACTGAATTATTGAAACTTTACGATATTGTTTTACGAGCTTACACAGTAGAATAACAAAGATATTGTGTAATTTTCCTAGATATAACGATAAAGCAACCAATCCAAAGTATTGATCGGTTGCTAGTAAGTATGTGATAGAATAATATTATAAGTACTTGTTTACGAGTAGGTTTGCGTTGTGGTTTTCTTCAAGAGAATTGTTAAAGGCAAGTAAGTGAATTTTGAAATCAGTGGCACGGTAGGTAGAGTTTATCGAGACTCATCCGCAATTCGTATCTGAACCCTTTGCATGTCCGCAGAATATTTTATTTATATTCAGCTGGCATTATTTAAATTTATTGTATTAATTTAAAATTGAAAACGTTTGCATTTTACATGCAACGGATGCAGTGACAACGTCTCAATGCTTTTAATTTAACATTTCAAATCTATTTAAACCGGATATGACGTTTATCACGGTAGGTATGTACACAACTACTTACTTTTTGACCCATCTGAATATTATTAGTACTTATATTTTATATTATTTGCGTATAAAACGGCATAATCACATTCTACCTACTAATAGCGTAATTAATACCTTCTACACAAATTGTTGTTGCATATCAGCTTCTAATCAATAAAAAATAAAAATTGTTATGCATGAAGTGCTGCATATCAGAAATTCAGCTATGACTGAAATGAAAGAAGGAAAGTCATTAAAGATAATGTTTTCTTAATGAATAAATGAACTGTGCGGAGCAAACTATGAAGGCACTACATTCTATTGATACTTTTTTTATGGGCCGAGACGAGAATTTTATATGAAATTATTAATGAGCCTGGTGTTTAGAAATTTGAATTTAAATTATTTACTTACAGCAAGAATGAGGTTTTTGGCATCAGTAAAGTAATACTGACAGTGATGGAATCAGAAAACTCGTTAGTGATCAGGTGCTGTGTGTAAAAGACATGTACTAAAGTATAGTTCATAGTGTGGCAAGTCCGGATTGGTCGTATTGTTTCGCTCGTCTGCGAATGTGTTTTGCGCATTGTAAATACACAAACTAACGCACACTCAATAGGCGCAACTCTTTATACTTCTTTGAGTTTAGGAAGAGCTTCATGTCGAAAGAAACTTTGATAAAATAAGAGATTTGCAGAAGTCAGATAGTTTCTTGATTCAATTAGAAACTTTATTCATTACCTTAACTTAGTAGGAACATGTAATAAGGGACGAACAGGTAATTGCTTTACTTACAGTACCTAAACCACTTTCAAATTTTAATTATAAGTACTGCTATTTAGTAACCTCACTGTGAAATTATACAGAAAATAAAGCAATTAAATTCTACATCGCTATTATGTGCCTTTTAAAAATTACTTCTAAACAATTCAGAGATAATAGAGATATTGACGAGTTTCATTTTAAATAGGTTGAAATTAAATAGTAGTTTTGTTTCTGAGCCAACTATTTCGAAAGTAGATACGTCATAATATTAGGTGTAAGTAGATATACTTCTACAGCTAGGTAGAGATTAATATATTGTATTTGTGGCTTTAGTAGGTATTTACGACTTACAACCGCCGCCGTCCGTGCACAGGAAACGAAATAACAAAAAACAATAAGAATTGGAACCCGTTATAAATTAATACTCTCAGAGTAACCGGCACATGTATTAGCCGACTACGGCGGTACAAAACATATTGGATTACAGCACACGATAAATAAGCGAAAATAATGTTTCATATGTAAATATGGGGTATTGTTATAGTAACGAGTCTTGCTAAATCACAATATGAAGTTGATTTATATCTCTACGGTTGGCTGGCCTTCATGGGAGGCCTATAAAAACCCTACCAAAATGCAACGTACACCCACAAAATCCATACGCATTGTGGTGCCATGTCAAAAGGTATTATCTCACTTTTAAATTCAAAAGTCGAATTTTTATCTAAGATTATATTTGAGATAATGCTATTTGACCCCTAAACATACACAACAGATAAGTAAGTAAGTAAGTAAGTACTTGAATATCCATTCTTCCAAACCGTATTTATCTATCTAGTTTAAAGAATAAATACATAATTTTGGCATTACAGTAATTGCTTTGCTTTGATACTTTGCTACAGAGGAGGTAAATGAATAAATCAAAATCGGTCAGCGCGAGGTGGTGTACCTATTCATCAAAAATACAAAACTGAAGTTATGACTGTTTATAGGCAGAGTGAGTGAGTAGCACAGGCCGCGATTCTTTTGAACGTCGCTCGTAATTGGTCACTTTATGGAACCACAAAGAAACGCGTAATTCTTTACATTCTACCGCGAATATTATAACATTTAACTTTGAAAGCAATTCAATAGGGAAATATTTGAGTTTATTAAATGCGCGTATAAGATTTTGCGATTCAATATCATTTCAGATTTTAATGAATTATTATGTCAACTAGTCGGACATGCACGCCAAATATTTGGTGAGCTGAATCATTATCCAAATGAGCAAACTTCAGAGATTAGATCTATGTATCTTGTTAAAGGTAAATTGCGTAGCTGACCGACTGAATTTAGGATTCGAAAATGTTGCAGCGCGGTTAGATTACCTACGTATAGACCCGCCCCAGGGTAGGAATAAAAAAATAATAAGGCTCGGAAAGTGTGCCCATTTAAAAATAGTGAATGTACGGTACTTGAATTGACTTTGAATTATCGACAGTTCTTGTTTTAGATCTTTGAGTGTAATTTTATAAATTATTGTGATAAAAGATTAATTGTTGAAAAAAGTGTGGCAATAGTCAGCAGCAGCTTTGTTGTTGAGCCACGGTGGAGGGCGCGTGTCGGCGTGTGGTGCGCGCGACATTTGCGCACCGGTAGACAATACTTAGCGAGCTGCGCACCGGAGCGGAGGAGTAAGCTAATCGCATTAACGAACTAATCACGAGCCGCTTGCCGAGGAAATACATTAATATCCTGCCCCAGTCGGAGGCTAACTGATGAAAAAGTACTACTTGACATATGTAGCTACGTACACAGCTGTAGGCGACCGGCTTTTCGACGCTCTTCTCACTTTTATTTCAGTTTCGGAGCACCATGTTCGCTTCAGCTTATGTAAGAAATAAAAAAACTTGTGATATATTCCTACTTGCATTGCGATACCTGCAAAGCTATGCGTAAAATAATAACCTGGATTAGGTAAAACCAGTTGAAATAATGTTTTTAACGATAAAATACTTTTATAAGTTTGAAGTTTGTCAAAGCAAATATATCAATCATTACATAATTATTAACTCTATAGTCAGGCCAATTGTGATCAAAATTATCGTCATTACATAATATTTTTGTCCAATTAAGTTATTCAAAAGGTAATATCTTATTATGTTTACACATGAAAACCAATCTCAAACTGGGTACTCGCTGAAGTTCAATGCACCCTAAAAATAAATTCCATGGGCAGGGAAACACCCACGATGGTAGCATGGGTAAGGTAAACGTAAGTAATTTCAATAGTAACAGCACAAAACATTACCTTGGTCGTTTATTCGCGGGTGCGGGGGTGCTCGGGGGGCGCGGGCGTCTGGGGGAGGATAGACCCGGCTATCGCACACTTGATGCTATCATAATGATTATTAACATGTGAAGCGCCGTGCCAGGCGCCGCTGCGCGCTTCGCCCTAGATATGTTTGACATCAGTCAGTTATTTTAATACAGGCAATTAGAGGTTCCTACTGGATAGCTAACTTCCAAGTTTTCGATTAACTGCGGTTGTATTTAAGTGGATTCAAAATTGCGCGCGAAATCGATCGCGCCCACGGCGCTAGATACGAATTTTTAGTTTTTGGGGCGTCGAACTTCCAACGGATAGGAAAGTGTAGTCTTCGCTAAGTGCGTCGGCTGATCCATTAGGGTGCCACCGCAACCTATTATAAGTTGCGAGCTTTCGGCGGCACTCGGCTCCCTTCCACCTTCATCATATCCTCATCTATTTGCTCATAACGTGCGCCACCGTACATTAATACTGTCTGCTATTATCACCTCAATTTATAATCATTTTAAAATTCAAGAACGATCTTTTAAGTAGCTAAAATCATTTATAAAATTGTTTACTTAAAGATTACATTTTAGTATAAAAAATCGTATACACTGTATTTCATAAACGTCATAAGTTTAACATGAAATCCAATCACAATGGATAATAAAGTGGACACAAGGTAGACAGCGGCCCGTTGCGTTGCGATGGCTCGCAATAAGAGGACTCGAGCGCTGTACCAGTAGCGAGGTGTTGAGTAACGTCAGCTCGTGTGACGTTTGCTGTCGGTGACGGCGTTAATATTCATATAGAAAATATTAGGAAGAGGGTTGGTTGTTAGTGGTGCGAGGGGAGGGGGTGGTGGCGATCGCCGGCGGCCCCTCTCGCTGGCATCCACTCCAACACGCTCTGCGCGCCTTTAATGAACTTTATGTCACTGTTCCCGAATACGAGTACACTTTTCTTTGCCGCTATCGTATGTTAGTCGAACAAAGCCCATGTGTGAAGTCGCTCGGAAGGGGTAAACGCGAGCCGCCACTTTTGCTTGTTCTTATTGTTCGGCGCTTTTTGCAGAGTCAAATAGGTCGCGCGAAAAATGTTTGCTGCGCACATGCGTTCGACTACCAACATGCCTACAAGTAATGACTTTCATAGATATTACACCTCTAGCTTTAGGTATAATACCTATTTACTCCAATATGGACCAAACTTATTTAATTACGACTTTATCCCTAATCTATTCATAATCAGAAACTCAAAACATTATTTATGTCAAAATCGAAGAAATACTCAAGCTGTTATGTACCTTTGCCTTAATTAAAGTGTACCCATCCTAACTAAAAGCTAGTTCTAGAGTAGGAATTACTGCAGAATATCCACTTATCATTTTACAAATCTAATCGGGGCCGGCTTATCTCTTTATGATGTTAAATAAAAGTAAAAAGCTCGTCTAACCTCGTTCGGTACCAATTTAAAACGAAATGTTGTTTATTGGTTTAGGTACATCATCATGAAAACGATTGGTTCGATTAATCAATAGGTACTTATTTTTTGTGTTGGTTTACCTAAACATGGTTTTCACAAATTAAAAATTTAGCGAATGTAATTATCGATAGTATTTTTAAATAAGTATTTATGTATATTAAAATGAAGTAAATATTTTCAATTTAAGTAAAAATATTTTATAATAAAGTACTTACCTATTTAGACGAGTAAGTTTAAAGTAGGTAAGTACCTAAGTAAAATTAATAATATGGCGCAATCGGTCTGACGTAAAATTTTACATACTTGTACGTACGTATGTAGTAATGTTTAGTTGTGTTGGTAAGTAATTTTATCAAATGCTATGACGAATCAGACGAATTGACTTCTCTACCGACTTGTATAGCACACGCCTCAGTTCGGCATGCAGTGGGGGGCAGTAGGGAGCGGCACTAGAAGGGGGGGTGACCGGAGTTAGATCGATTCTACCGTGGCTATTATTCTGTGGTAATTAGAATTCGCGCTTCGAGGTACGACTTGTTATAAATGGCAGTAAAGGTGTCAAAAGAACAAAGGTAAAATGGCACAAGCGCGTTAAGCGAAAAATCAAGCAATTTACTTGATTAGAGTGCAAGTAGATTTAGTTAAGCAGTCTAAAAAACAAAAGCTATAGTAGACGATGGCGGGGTCGCCTAAGAGGCTAACACTGTCATCTACTATATCCATATGCCTTTTTATAAAATATATTTTTTAAATCATGTGTCTAAGGCCTAAATGGCAAATACTCCACCGACAAGAGTCTAACTCTTAAATGTGATGATGATGATGATGTCTCTAAGAAAAAATACTTAATAGAAAAAATACTTTTAAGATCATAATCTTTTCTTAGTATAAACGAGTCAGGAAGTTGTTAAGATTGATAATTTTATTGGTAAAAAATAATAAAAGAGAAACATAGTTTGATAAGACTTTCTCAATCTCGATCATAAAATTTATCAAATATGTACGTGCATAAAATAAATTAATACTAACAAATGATATTCGATAGTGAATAATTAGGTGAAGCTAATCAAGTCAATTATTAGTAATTGCTCTGTTTCTTTATTGCTTTCCGTGAGCTTAATTAATTCAAGAAATAATGAATAAAATTATTGTTTTGTATTTTCTTTTGGAATACGTTAAGTTTCTAGCACAGTATTTTCAATCGAACGCAGTATTTAGGTACATTATATGCATTCACAATGTTTGGATTTTAATTAATTATAAGAAAGATGAAGTGACGGAAAAAGATTAGAAGAAGTTAAGTGAGTATCTACTAAGTAGCTATGACAAGTATATTTAAGGTATTTCAAAGTTTCTTTTGAATTATATGTTTGCTTTCCTGTCTGCTTTCATTCAAGTTCACTTCCATAGCCAATGTCCGTCAGGCATAAAACGTTTGGACACTTAACTGCGAGTGCTGTTAGGGAGCAGCAGCAATCCTATTTTCTAGACAAGACACCTTCCGTTGCTTCTGAATGCGTTCTGTCGAATGTTGGAACCGGCGTACCCAGCAATTATTCAAAATACATCAGGCAATATTAGATAGGTGGGCTCCCAATGCGTTTTGCATTGCGAATCAGTCGGACCATGTGCAAATAGGGCTGGTGTAGCAGACATTCAGAACAAACAATAGGTGCATGATGAGATGTTCTAAAATTCACACTTGCGCGGGACTTTGTAAACATTTCTAACGCTGGTTGTGTAGTTGCTCCCTACATGGCTTACAATCCAGTAATGTGAGGCAATACGACCGTACTTTTGTATAATAAATATTTACTGTGCTGGTGATCTAATATAGGCAATGAAATGTAAACTACGCAATCAGTAACTGGTATTCAGTTTGTAGTTTATTGAATGTATGAATAATAGACGAAGATTATAATTAAGTGGTGAATAATGAAAGTGATTATAGTTCAGCAGCCCTAGGTGCAAGGACAGCCCTCGGGAGCGGTTGTGTTTATGTGTCCACGTCACAGGCAGATTGTGGAGCCGACCTTTTGCTGAATTGCCACACACTTGGGGATTGGCGACAGCACTTCGACTAATGGTCGTTCGTGAACAAAACTACGTTAAGGTAAACGGTGAAATGTTTCAACAAGTCAGATATCATCGGCAAACTACGCTGCTGAACGGTCGGCTCGCTACTGCACCAGGTATTTAGCATTCTGATAACATAAAAATTTATTCCATTCCTTAGAATTTACTATCCAGCCATTATTGTGATATTGTTATAAGTAAAATATTTTAAACGTAGTAGTACCTACATAGGAATCTCAACTTGATAGATTAGATTAGGTGGTTGAAAGGGGAAAACACTGCGAAATGATTGTGCCTCGAGATTACAGCTTTGCTGAAAAAAATCTATACATAAGTACCTACATTATTTCTAACACTTGGGTAAGTTTTCATAAATGTAAAAAGTCTTATTTTTTTTTGTATCGATACGTAGGTACTATAGCATGTAACATGTATCATTCTCTGATCGGTGAGGTATTAAATTGTGACTTCAGTTCAAGAACTTTTCCTATAAAATATTTCTTAGATATAAATGTTTCTAATTGCCGCGCTGTGTGCCACTCTTTAGAAGTAGTGGTGGCAAGTAGGCGCTATCGAAATATGAGTGACTAGCAAAATATTTGAGTTACAAGTAACTTTAGGCCTGCGTCCTGCTTACATTAGTATTCCCTTTGCGCAGTTTGTAGCCGTACCGCACATTATTTGTATACGAGTACACTAAGCATGAAATGTTGCCAAGCAAACGTGTACTATTTGTGTGGAGGTTTAGAAGGCAGGCGGGAGCGCTGCTGGCGGTTGCCCCCTTCGAGCGCACCCCGTCGCCCCCGTGCGTGCACGGATGAGAAATGCCCGCATCACCCACTCTGAGGATTCAATATTCCATACCGAAATGCATTCAATTGCAACATTTTTGGACAAGTGGAAAATGATAAAGCCGCTGCGTCCACTTTGACCGCAATTCGATACAAACAAATCCTCTCGGGAATACAATTTTCTCGGGAATCTAATTTTGTGTTATTGAAGTCTGCAAGTCGTATTCAATAAACGTTAACAAGAAAAAAAAAGTATTATGTTTGTTTGACGTAAGTTCACCAAATGTAGATGGTTTACCTCGTATTTGCCTACATATTCGTTATAAGTATATTGCCTATTTAATTGTATTTAATTGTAAAAGTGGCTTCGATCTATCTGAAGACAAAATATTAATCTAGATACCTACTTGTATTTTTAGTCAAGATGTGATATTTTTCATCACCTAAAGTTACACCCCAGCGGATTATATTTTGATTGAATATCCCAGGCCCCGAACTATGCGCGCGTAGATGACGTACATTTCATGTCCACCGATTGAATTACAAATATTTAGTGAGACCTCCATAGCGCGCAAATGAGATACAATATCACGAATAAGTAATACCTCGCCGTAAGCGAATTAATATTGAATATTTAACAAGTGAAACGGTTGCCACGGATAAGCGAGTAGGTACGCATCAAATATTGTAATATTAACGCTCATATTTATAAAGCGATACGGCTTGTTCTCGCCGGAAACTGTTCATAAAGTATGAGCAGCTCCAGTTTAAAATTCGTGCATAATTTAATTTTTAAAGCTTCAATATTCGATAAAAACTATCTATTAATTGATTTATCCGCCCACATTATACTGTAAGATACACTAAGCGTAAGCAGGAAGTAACTTTATCGACATATAATACTCTGATACCTTTAAAAGTAGATACGTATATAAAGAAATACATTAAAAAGTAAGTCATTTTATAAATAGTTAATGACAACAAATCGTTACATCATTTCATTAAGTAGCTAGTAGGATAAATCGAAGAGTGTAAATTAAACTGATCAACAAAACTATCCCATCTCTGAAAATAAAGACAAGAAAAGCAAAGGAAAATTTATGCTTTGGAAATTCAACAAAAGATCTACTGCGCATCTAAGTATTTTGTCTCCCTCCACAATTATGCAGACATGAAACATAACAACTACGGTCAATGAATCAATGAATGAGAATCCGCTCATATAACAGTAAAATGTAACTTCAATCCGTTAACACTTTGCAACCGAGTTCATGTTCACGACATTGTCATATGCAACGATAAACTGCGCTGTGGATGTGAGCTATGACGTGCGTGAACGAATATTTTATAATATGTAACTTTTTCTTATCGTTAGGTCTTATGTGTGATGTGATATCTTTAGGATACATTCACTTGGCGTAGGCGGCAAATTATCGCAATAATCTTCTAATCGTATAATTGTTTATGTAAGAATGTTTTTTCAAGAGCGCTAGAGTTGATCGCCCAACGGTCGTCGACGTCTAATTTTCATAGCAAAACAAAAGGAACAAACAATGCACTCGGCGAGATATACGCAGACCCCGAACGTAATACAACCGTGTTTAGGTTTGATTGAACGCATAAGAATGTGGGGACTAGCGAATATTGTAATACGCTGGAGGGAGACACACTGCTGAAGGAGAGAGAGGGCTACATCGCAATTACCTCGTGAGATTGTTGAATAAATTTACATTCAGTTGATTGAAATAATAATGAAATTGCTCCGGCACACTCCGTAGGATCGTATGCGATATTTAAATTAATAATAAAACATAATGTTACACAAATCGTGCATGTGATCCACCACCAGTGCCGCCATTTCTATGATAATTAGATTCTTTCTTCGGTTTGAATAATGAACATTTGAATAAAAACAAAACAGATCGTTTAGTTTTATTTTAACGTTGAAATGAATTCCGCATCTATTAAAGGATAGCGTAAGAAACGATTAATGTAGGCATTTTTTAAAAATGTTAGTAAAGTAATAAAATGCAGCTGTATAGTTGGCGACTTGTTGGATCAAACTGCCTTGACGAAGGTACTGCTGCATTGCAGGACTTATGGGATATAAAAAACATGGTTTCAATGATCACAATAAGACTGGTGTCTTAATCGAGAGAACTTTACTTTTTAATGGTAAACTTAGCCGTAAAGGAACCTTGAGTTCGCTACGGTAGTCGACAGCACATTTCAGCGTCGCGTCAGTTGGGTACCCTTGTGGCGGACCAAGTACAAAAGATAGCCTACCTAACTGAAATACGTAGAAGTAGTGCATATCATGCAATCTTATCTATCTATCTATATATATAAAAATGAAACCCGTTTTCCGTTGTCACGACATAACATGAAAACGGCTTGACCGATTTGGCTGTTTTTTTTTGTAGTTTTCTAATACTCTGCACAAGGTTCTTACGGAAAAAAATATAAAGAAAATCTCTCAGAAAGATTGAAAAATATACATTTAATTTTGAATATTTTAAAAACCGTGCGTAACGAATGTCAACGTCATTCAATTTAAAACAAAAAATCTGTGGTAATCTGTGACACCCTTAGGTGACACCACATCGATAACCGCGCTTACAAATGTCAACGTCATTCAATTTAAAACAAAAAATAGGTACTCATACATAAGATAGGTCAGCTATACAAAATAAAGTAGTAGCTGAGTCATACACATAATTAGGTTCAAAATTGTCTTTCCTGTTCCAGATGATTAAGACATTGGAGCATCTAATGCTTAAAATGGTTATATAGGCCAAAACTACATCGGGCACAGATTATGCGGATAAAAATTAAGTTCAGAAATTAGCATCCAATGTCCTTAACTTTCAGGAACAGGAGAGACATTTTTTATTTTCTATGTCTGTATGACCCAGCTACGCTAAGGCGGTACGAAGTTCGCCGAGTCAGCTAGTACCTAATATAAATAAAATAGAATATTAATACCTATTTAATAAATGAAGGCGAACAAGGACGCGAACAAAAGCTAGTGGTGCATAAATAACAGTCGTGTGATCAACATCGACGAAACGCTACGTCTCCAATTTTCCTCTTTTTAACTATTCTTTTGAAGAATGAATATTTTTCTAATAACTGGCTTGGGAAATTTCTTCTGCATGCATCATGTACCTACTCGTAGTACGTTTTAAATGCATCAAAGAATATACAATTTCTGCATTGTAGCGTGTTTTCTTTTTACAATTGTGTTAGGTATGTAACTACTCCAAATTTATTTTTACTCACAAAGTAAATTATATTTCAAGCAGGTTACATTCTTTTTACAATTTGTTATCCTGTATAATTTCCCCATATGAAACTTCATTTTATTTTGAAATAAAACTTATGGGTTTGTAGTAATTTTGGTTATTTATTGTTATACAATGCTAATCGATTATTTACAGAGCCTGGCGCCAACAGTTTCACGTCCTTTTAGTTCCCATTCAAATAACATAATACGGTGGGAATGGAATTTTTACCCCTGATATACGTACAGAGGTAGGTACTGTAGCTTTTTATTGCAACAATTCTTGAGGTAAGCAAAAGATACGTATTTCATAGGTACTATTACTAGGTACTATTTTTCTTTTGCGACATTTTATTTACTTAGCACTTTAGATTCGTATTAACGGAACTAACGTTAATGCAAATTCGCATTGTCATATTTTGAACAAGTTGGCATGGTAATTAATTGTACGATAAAATCATACGTCTGCAATTGGAAATAAGTAACAAAGATTGTATGCATCTTATGCAAAAATATTCTTCGATACTTTTTAGTATGTTAAAGCTAGCACGACCTATCTCAAGAGGTCAACAGACAACCATTGCACGTATCAGAAACTATTCAAACGGAAAAATCGGGTAAGTTAAGGACGCGGAAAGGCGAGATATATCCAATGAGACGTGATCTTCGGGGAGAAGGGCGTCGTAGGTAGCCGGGGGTCTTGTTAAGTTGGCTCAGATGTCGTGGGGTGACCCTGACCTAGCCCAAGTGCTGGGCGGGTCACGTGGTCGGGCGGGCGGTGCGGACGACTTCGGCCGTTCACCTTGAGACAGCGCGTAACGCAAGCGCCAGCGGAACAGGGCGCGGGCAGCGGATTCTACAAACAAACCATCTTCCCCGTTCATGCCTGTCCATGGATCCTAATGCTATAGGTACCTTTACGGAACAATATCAAATCATCTTATGAATTTGCAACTCTTTCTTTTACAATTACATCAAACTTTCCAAATAACTAACATTTTATTGTCTGCCACACATTACTTTTGCAGTGCACAGCTAGTTAACATGCACTTTCGAACATATAATAACAAAGGGGAATACAAATGGCATTACACTCACATTACTAACAAGTAAAGTGATAAAAAGTGCACGAGAAACAACGTAAATCGACAATTATAGGCTCTACAAGGTAAAATAGTCTATAAATCCATTGATCATAATGCTCTCTCAGTTCCTAATTGTATGGCTATGTTATAAAGAGGGTAGCAATTAAAAAAAGTTACTTGCATCACCAACCGGTATTAAAATAATAATTATAAATTACGCGCACCTGTCTGCACTTGAAGTTTATTAGTAAATTGTTCTACTTTGTAGCAAAGGAGTTTATTGACTGCACTTACCATCTACGACGATTTTATTGAACACCACAAACTTGGATGGTTCCATTTTTAATTGTAAGAGTAAGTTAATTTTCATACGTATAAAAAAAGCATTGGTAATTTTTAAACGTAGTAAGTGCAGAAAATGAGATCATTGAATAAGTCTTAGATTTTTTTCTTTTGACAAACAATAATGTATAATTATTGTACTTATCCTTCCCCGACACCACGACACTTATTACATGTATTACAACTATAGACTGTATACATTGTAGAGCAAGATAATTGAATTTTAAATCATGTCTCTCTGATTGTCTTGCAGGTACCATGCTTGTAATTAAATATTGTATAAGATTGAAGCAAAAAGTGCTATGTCAAGTAACACAGTTATGAAATGATTGCCAGTAAATGGTATTTTGATTAAATTGATCGTAAAAAATAATCGCGAACAGGTGTGTGCGTATGCGTGCGCCTAGCCCCTCGTATCCGTGCGGATGGAGACCCTAAACGGGAAGTGTTGCAATTGGGTGGCACACTGCAACTCAAAATAAATACGTACTTACTACTCATTTCAATATTTATCAAGCGTTATATTTAAATGCATCTATTGTTTTGTTTGTGACTTCATTGCAATATAGGTACTTAATACAAATTTAAACATCAGATAAAATATTACCTATGCAACGTCAGTCTATTCTTAAATTCCAATTTTGCAGTTAATTTTAATGTTAAATCACAATTTTAAAGCTTTATAATATTAATTCAAAAACTTTTTATGTAAAGAATACGCTAAACTGTTGACGTCTACAAATTTGTTAAAGGATAAGTGCGCAACATGTATTCACGTATAACATTGAATTGGTAGTAGTGTATCGCAAGATGGAGAGCGGATATACCCGGTTCCGGGCGAGTAACGGAACCGCCTTATGAGAGCGGTCTCCGGGCCGGGGCCCGGTGCCGGCGCCGGCCACCGGCCGCCGTCCGCCGGCTACTGTATCACACCGGCGACATGTCTTAGCGCCACTTACTAATAGCCGCATTCCTTTTCATTTAATCCGCTAGCGAGCACCACGTTCATTAAATAAATAACACCCGGGAATCCTTTGCAAAGCGCTGCCTTTTTCTTCAAAGTAAATTTTGATTTGAACGCTTTCTAATGGTATGTAGGTACATTGTTTTATCGTTACTCTCTTTTTACTTAAATACTTAAGAATCGAGTATGTTTAATGACAGTAGTTAATTAATGCACATTTCAAAAGCTTTTGTAGTTCATAACATGGAACGAGACACCTGCAACAACAGTAAAATAAAAATATAATAATGCGCATAAAATTAAGCAACTTTACTTTATTACTACAAAACATATTCTCTGCAACAAAATAATATACGTTTGCTATATGCATTTTACACATTAAAGTGGAAGATAATTGTAGTGATAAAAAAATTAAGTAATGCCTAGTGAGTTTACAACCGCTTTCTCACCTCTCTAGCTGCTTTTTACATAATGAATAGATTAATATTAACTATAAAGTTTTAGTGTTCTAATTAGACTTTGAGAGTAGGTAGTTGTTGGCGGTGACGTAGATGAACGTTGTGAGTGTTATAAGTGGCGTGTTACAATCTTAAATTGGTTTATTAGCTGTAGATAGACATTGGGCGCTGTTGCTGACGCCTTCTCGTCATCCGGTCACCCGAAAAGCACTTCCCAGGCGCGTGAAGCACTCGACCTGAGGCACGCGGGGGCGGGCGGAGGAGGGGCGCACCCCACCGCCCCGCGCCACCCGAAACTTCGAAAAAAGGCGATGCACTTCGAATTGTTCTTTTTATGTCCAGGATCGATCGTTTCGGTAAAGGAGTGAGTTTTTATCTGTCCAGCCCACAATGGCCTCTCTTACTTTACACGTGGTCTGCTAATTGGCGATGTGCTCCAATTCCGACATTCTGGTCTAAAATATCTATGTTACTATTTTGAATGAATAGTCGGAACATTTTGACATTAAGGGTTTCGGATCCTAAATAATTTCTTAGCCAAAGTCCATCTCAATCGCGGCGCAGCGATTGTTATACTCGTAGGTAATAAAATAAAATATTTCACGGCCGTAACGGTTTCGCATAAACGTAGCGTAGGGGGCACCTGACGAATTTAACTCGAATGGAGTGCGAGCTGCTTACTGTGGACTGTGGACGGAGTTAGTTTACAAAGTTTGAAGTGTTTACTTACCACCAATGTGAGCTTTAGATATCTTTCTCCAGACATTTGAAGTAGGTACCTACGTACTTACCTGCTGCATCTTACGAAGAAGTAGTTCGTAGTGCTTTCGGAATACGAGATATTAGACTTACCTGTAAAAGAGAAGTAAACATTAAGTAAGTACTTTTACATAATTTACGCTTATATTTAATAAATATAATCATAAGTATTTTATTTATGTAATTTTCAAAATATGAATAATAAAATTAATAAATATACGATAAATAGTTTTACATTCCTTTACGCGGTTAAAAAAAACGGTGTTTGGTAATAAAATAAGATAATTAACATTATTATATTATAGACAATGAAGTACGCACAATACACACTTTCGCCAAGCGTATCATATATAAATAACTCGGATGCAACATAGCAAGGAAAAGCGGACATCGCGTGTGAACGTATACGTATACTTAGTTTGTGAGTCGATCCTACTCACACCGCAAAGAACATTCGCAGCTATGACGGAACACTTGCAGCTCGGTGTAAATAATCTACGTAAGGACTAGAGATGCGCCGAATATTCGTTTACTATTCGGTATTCGGCATATTCGGCACCTCAACCGAATATTCGTATTCGGCCGAATATTCGGTTGAAATGACCATTTATTCGTTTATTTTGTTTAATAATAATTTGCTTGATAAAACAAGATATTAACATTATATTTAATGACTTTAAACCAAGGAGCAGTCAATCTTATATCCTCATTTTCACATCTAGGTATTACAAGAGTTATTAGGAGATGATAAAATAAAGATAATTTAATAAGTGACACTTAAAGATAGAATTTAGAAACGTAGACATTCTGCTCCATCTTGTGACAGAAAAAGGCGCTTTTCTTTATAAACTTTACCTATTTGTTGTAATAACGAATAGTTCGGCCGAACTATTCGGTTCGGTAGGGTTTCAAACCGAATAGTATTCGGTATTCGTTATTCGGCAAAACCCATATTCGGCGCATCTCTAGAAGGACCTATCTTTAAACTGATTATACCTTCAAGTATAATCAGTTTATAGATTCGGCTATCTATGGCGGCGCCGTCAGTCGTAGCCATAGGAAGCGCTCATGTTAGTCTGGGTTGAAACGTAATTTCATCAGCAACATCCATTACCTGCTAAAAGTTTTTAACATCAGGTAGTGGATGATTTAACCTAAAACGTCAATTAATTAATTAAAAAGGAACGTAATTTAATGATGCGAATCTTATTATCAGTCGAGATAATTCCCATAAAAAGTCAAACTCCGATCCGGTGTGCACGTCAGCCAGTTGTGAGAAAAAAAACTATTTAATGTTCTAATTGTTGAATAATATTTTTGCTATAGGAAGACAGCGGCGCGTATAATAACCGCTATTATTATACGGTTAGCTTCATATTTAATGCCTATAGTCAATAAATTATTGGAAGTTACAAAAAAAAAACAATTATTCTTTAGAAACTCAGTAAAACAATACATCCTCGCATTATACAAATGCAACCTTGCATTATTAGCAACATTGTTGCAGTGCCCCTGCAATTATTACAAAGAGTGTTTGGATATTAGCACGCCAAATTAGCGAACTATAAAGGCACTAATACTTTAACATTGGTTATGAAATAGAGACAATACAATTCCGATGTACCTACCTGTATGATGCAACACATAAACATTAGGCTTTTTTATATGAAAAATATAAAATTTAAGCAAAAAATATTTACATTAAACTTTTGTGATGACAATACAAATGCACCAATTTTAAGGAAGGAACATAAAAAGACCCTTATTAACTAATAAGTATTGCTCGTATACTCGAAAGTTTCCATAAAATGTAGAGACATACTTAGTTCATTCTTGGGTTGTTATGAATCTCACACCTGACCCATATTAAAATGAACGTAAAGTTGCAGTGGCCCAAAGAACTTCTTTATATACCTACCGCTGTCTCATTTATACTCGTATTTACGGAATCATAATTATTTCTTTAGCTAAAACCTAGTAATAGACATGATGACTAAAAATTTTAGTCCATCATATAGATTCTTTTAAATATTTAACAAGTTTTTTTTTTCATTTTTCTCTTTAACTAAAAATGACAAAGATACACTGGGTTAAAGTTGCTCGTGACGTCACGCCTAAGTACGATTTTTACCTAGGAGTGACGTCAATACCCCCCACTCCGTAACTTTGATGCTCTGTATCTTTGTATTGTGTTTCAAATATTTTTAATAGCCTAATTTAAAAGACGGACTAATTATTTTTTGATTTTTTGAATGTAGTCATCATCCCTATTAGATATTATCACTAACTTAACACAAAAATGGACAACTGTTTATCCTAAGCACTATTTAAGTAACTGTTTGTTTATGTTTTTTTTTTCACTTATAAAGGATCTAGAGTCTAGGATAAAACCCACCTGTAATATTTAAAAAATAAATGGCTAAGACCAAATCGAATTCATTCACCAAGAGTCCCGTATTTTTTTTAATAGCCTATTGTGTCCCACTGCTGGGCAAAGGCCTCCCCCGCATTCTTCTATGCCTCCCTATATCCGGCCGCCTCTGGCCAGTTTGCCAAGTATGCATCCAAATCGTCGCGCCATCTCCTCTTAATTAACTTAATAAAAAAAACATGTTTATTGTAAGGTGCACCCAAATGTGTGTTTCTTAGTATTTATTGTTATACTTTCAGAAATAGTTATGTAATTAGTGAAATTTCAACACTCCTACCCTACTATCTATTTATGAGATATATACAGGGTGTCCCAAAAATAGACCTACAAACTGACACTGGAGGTAGATGGACTTAAGGTGCATCAAGTAAGCCTAACATGCCCATAGAAAAGTCTTATGAGTATCGAGTTAGACCCGTTTTAGTGATTTTTGAAAAAAGAACCACTTTTTGATGGTTTTTGTATCAGAGAGCGATTAATATTCAATTAATTAAAAAGAAAAGTACGTTAACGGCTTCTTCGATAGTTACTTATGATATAGCGAAAACAATTCGTTGATGATTAAAGTAGAACATCGACAAATTAACTGTCAAAGTTAATTTTAATTCTCTCCCAAAAACAATAGCTCAACTTTGAGCAGCTGCCACGAAAAAATTTTACTCTGAACTTAATGAACAAATGTTTTTAAAAACTGCCTTGTGCTATTCCGAATCCAGAATGGTATAACATGTATTGCAAAAACAACAAATTTTGGGTATTACACATCAAAGACTTACCTAAGTCGGATTATTTCAAAAACTTTGAAAACTTTGAAACAAAATAGTCTAATGGACCAAAACAGATAGTTTTGAATGGTTCCAAATTAGACATGGGTTTGGTGGAAACATGGGGAAATCAATAAGGGGATATTAAAAAACGGTTTATTATGAACGTATCTTATTATTTTTTAGGGTTCCATTTTTATACTTTGGGTACTTACTAAGGGTCGGTCTATCCATCCGTCTGTCACCACCAGGCTCTATCTCATGAACCGGTATAGCTAGAGCGTTGCAATTTTCACAAATGATGTATTATCATTGCTGGTATTACAAAAAATACTAAAAATAGAATAATTATAAAAATTAAGGATGGCTCCCATACAACAAATGTGATAATTTTGCTCGATATTAGTAATGGCTATTAAGACACTTGAAGTAGTTACAGAATACTCTAATGAATGATACGGAACCCTTTGCGCACGAGTCCGACTCGCACCTGGCGATTTTTTTTACAAAACAGTGCTCAAATTATCTCCTCCTGAACATTATGCACAAGTGTCATCTTATGTTAGAATTATGGCCGTATCTCCTCATGGTCATCAACGAGATTTGTTCTGAATATCGGCAAACAGTATTCGAAGCTGCTCGAGAGCTCAAGCTCAAGCACGTCCCCATGTTTCCACCAAACCCATGTCTAATCTGGCACCATTCAAATGCTATCTGTTTTGGTCCATTAGACTATTTTGGTTCAAAGAGCGACTTAGTTTTTGCCTTTATCACTCCCTATTTCTTAGTCAGGCTGAAAAACAGACGCCCTACTAGATTACTTCTCTTAACTACTCGATTTTGTCAATTTAACCACCTTAACTCAACTTCTAAGTTTTTGAAATAATCCGACTTAGGTAAGTCTTCGATGTCTAATACCCCGAATTTATTGTTTTTGCAATACATGTTATACCATTCTGGATTCGGAATAGCACAAGGCAGTTTTTAAAAACATTTGTTCATTAAGTTCAGAGTAATTTTTTTTCGTGGCAGCTGCTCAAAGTCGAGCTATTGTTTTTGGGAGAGAATTGTTCCACTTTAATCATCAACGAATTGTTTTCGCCATATCATAAGTAACTATCGAAGAAGCCGTTAACGTACTTTTCTTTTTAATTAATTGAATAGATATTAATCGCTCTCTGATACAAAAACCATCAAAAAGTGGTTCTTTTTTCAAAAATCACTAAAACGGGTCTAACTCGATACTCATAAGACTTTTCTATGAGCATGTTAGGCTTACTTGATGCACCTTAAGTCCATCTACCTCCAGTGTCAGTTTGCAGGCCTATTTTTGGGACACCCTGTATAGCCTGGTGACAGATGGACAGTGGGGTCTTAGTAATAAGATCCCGTTTTCAACCTTTGGGTGCGACTGCGGAACTGCGGAACTGCGGAACCCTAAAAAAGACGTTTTGTTGCACACACTAATGATAGAGTGAGTCTTAAAACGTTAAAGTACTAACTTTATTACAACAGACTAGCATTTGCATATATGTATAATTTTGTCATAGCTGTACCTACTTCTACTAGTAGCGTAACTGATAACTTAATAGCTTAGTATTTACTTACCTTTTAACTGATAAAGGTAAGTACTTTTTTTACAATAATGTTTAAACGCATCCACGCAGATCTGATACCTATTATACGTATTTACAATAGAAAACTTTCAAATGTGATATAATAGTCAAAAAGTTTCTATTATTAACTGCGTTGCTTTATTTTAATTGGGTAGCAAGTATGATGTTTTTAATACTAATTTCGTAAAGAAAGCTAATAAAACGTCCTGAGTAGGTGCGGTATATAGCATAGGAGTGAAATTTTCGGATTACAAACGTACGTGGCACTAAGGGAGCTAGATTAGGAGGTAACAAAGCAGTGGTCGTCAACCAGGAGCACAAATTACAAAGTCGCTTCCGTTTTCACCTGGACTGTTTGCCCCCGCACCCCCAACATGGCTTATTCCACACTCCTCTAAATCTCTAAATAATCTTTTCTAAATCTTACCTATTTCACACAAATAATACTACAGATACCCTAACTAAACAAAAAAAAGACAAATATTTATACCATCTATCGAAAAGACAGAGACACCAGTAAGGTCAAAACAATTGAATAATGACGCGGCGATAGTTTGTTGATTTAAAAATGTGCTAAAAAAGGAAATGTAAGTAATTTGGAATGTATGAACTAGGAAAAGGAACTGTTGGGAATGGCCTCATCCGTGGTTAATTGCCAAAACAATTAAACCATTTATCAACAATACGAATTATAAGTGTCCGATTACATTCGACGCCACCGCACCCATACGTCCCTAATTATTTTACGAGCCTACACATTTTCCATTTATTTTCATCTTTGATATTAACATTACTAAAGTGATAAGGTATTTTTACATTAGGCTGATTATTTATGGAAATAGGTATTATACTTGTAGTTTGTATTTGTTTTAAGGACGACGTTCTGCGCAATATCAATTTCAGTATTCGTAATCAACAATACTTATGCTTTTCTTTTTTTCTTCTATCACTAAGGGATTTTTTGACATTCAAACGTGAGAGTTTGCCTTTGCCAGAATAGTATGGTGTGATTATTACGTACTTACCTATTTTAATTAATTGATTCTAAGAAGTAAAATAAAAATATCTACTAGGAATATTGCAAAAACATGATTCGGTTCAATTGGAATTATGAACAGGACAGAGTAAAATATTTTGTAGTAAGCGGTTTGAACTTTTCATCTGAAAGTACTAACGAAATGCATTTGCAGAAACCCATTTATTTTGTAATCCTACACATCCCATATTACAAACATTCCGAATTTCATCAAAGCGAATATCTATTTTTTTGTTTTTACGTTATAACCGCATAGAGGAATTGAGGTGAAAAATATTGGTTGGATTTTAGAGGGGAAACCAAAAAAGGCACCGGGCGGCAGTCAGTTATCGTAAACTAACAGTGATACCGGCCGTGTTAATAATTGGCCACGGCAATTAACAGAGCAAGTGTCACGTATGGCAGCGTAGTGGTGCGAGCGGCGTCGGTCCGCTCATAGCCGAGCCCCGAACGCCCCCGTGTCGTCCGCGCGATCCCGATGCCCGACAATGCAATGGTTTAATTTGACGAGAGTTTTTAACCACAATCGTTGCAAAAGCTGGCCATATCGTCCCGTGTGTGATCGACTCGCCATCACACGTTTCAACTATTGTAAAAACCTTTGTAGGTATCTGCCATTGCCGGATTTTGGAAACAAAATTCCGCTGTTATAAAATACTTACAAAAAGGGGATTTTTTTATAAAATATAATTTAACTTAATTGATAGTGGACAGAATGTTGTTTACCATTAATTATCTTATAGAAATAATAACTACTTCAGGCTTTATAAAAAGTAGTTATGTAGGTACGTTTCTCTTGGAAAGAGTTTATATTTTATGTGTTCTGATCACGCATTGTTAAGTCGCAAAGTATAAGTAAGTAGTTTTAAAGAAATATTTATTTATTGTATAACATAATAGCCACAATGTTTAGGTGTTGTGATACACGTATCTACTTAACCGTAATTAGATTCGGTTCGTAAAGTAATATAATTATAAGGACGATATAAATGCATATCGAGAGCGCAATGTTGTTTTTTATTTGAAGTCCGAGTATCTCAGTGGTTTATAAGAGCATTTAATTATGAAGTGCGATACGATAACGCCACTGCAGCCGCCGCTGCCAACGCACGGTGGCAACCGGGTGGCTACCCAATATTGTATGGCCATCATCATTTCGCTACCGATTCGACATTAAAATGATAAAATAAATTTAAATTATAACCGAGGCGCGGATACAATTGTTTTTGGACTCGCGTGGCTTCATTCATTAACTTTAGGGGATGGATGAAAGTTTGTAGATAAGTAAGTACCTATGTAAATAAGTACTAAAATATTATACGTCTTTCTTCAATATGTATGTTTCAACTAAAGAGTATTTTTCAAAGCTTGTACAAACGGAATAACTTAGGTACCTACCTACATACCCATTGAAGCTAATTTGTAGATCAGCAAATACTTACTTCGTCATCAGCCCTTTTACGTTCCCACTCCTACTCTCATACGAGAGTGATTAGGCCGTAATCTACTACGCTGGCCAAATGCAGGTTGGTGGATAATATAGGTACTCAAGAAATAACTACTTATAGGTACTTACTTATTCGATTCCAATAAAAAGGTTACCTGCTTATTTAAAAGAAATTAATCAAAAAGTAATTAAATGTATTTGTAATAAGGTACCTAGTTTATAAGGAAGTAGCCACGGTTTAAAAACACAAATCAATGAAACCCAAAAAACAAACGAAGAGATAGATGACCTCGGTAATAAACAAATACTCTTCCAATTTCTTTAAAACAAATGTCCTTAATTACAGTTGTTTCAACGAGGCATGAAAAGAACTATTAAATATTCGAAATACAGCGAGGAATCGTATTTAACGAGCCAAGTAATAAAATGAAATCTATTTGTTGATGTTAAATTACACACGAGACCAGTTGATTGCTGTCGTATATCACCCAGGAGCTTCTGTAACGCATCGAAATACAATAGCGGTGACTGCACTACGAATATAATAATTCCGGTGCAAGTGGATCGAGAGTTCAGACCTTCCCGATTCACTACAAATTTTATAATTAAGTCTTTTTCAAACGATTGTTCTGAATTTACACTTAAAATCACATTTAAATAAGCGCGTGACCAAAAGCGGCTTGAACCTCACCGCTTTTCAACACTCCGGCTGGATCAAATATTGACCAGAGTTCAACACGTTAAATTTCCCCGCGAAAAACATTCGTGCAAACAAAATAATTACAAGCTTTACCCGATCGGGGACCAAAAGCGGACGGTATAGTTCACAAATTAGTTTGGCAGTGCGAAAAATTTAATTGAACTGAACGATACCGATGGCTGTGCTCCCGGTTGATGTATTAACATTTATTGGTTTACAAATTAAAGATAACCCGACAGCGGCAGGGCCATTGCGAAATTTGTATTGTGAATTTTTCACAAACAATACTCGTTCGCGTTTGTGCGATATAAACGTTCACACTAATCGGAAAAATGAAACGTTTATTAATGCCTGAAGTACCTTTTGATATTCCAAGCGGAAATATGATATTTTTTTTTAAAGTTATTGCTCGTATTGCCTACTTACTTCCTTTAGTGTCTTGCTCGAAGTAACTAGGTATTTTGACGCAACTTTATTATGTAAGTACCTACCTGTATTTTAATTTTCCTAATTGTTAGCAGATTCTTCATACGAGACGCGCCTTTAATGGTTTCCTATACCTACATCTTTCTGTTCTATTTGGAAAAATATTTTTGATGTTGCTCTTTTAATGTTCTTAGATAACTTGTATATTATTTATCAGCGTAATGAAATAAATAAGTGAACGATATGAGCTTCGGGTTTTGTACAAGTGCAATTGCATGCTTAAAAGAGTAATCGTCCGTGTATTCCACCAATTACACAGCTTAGTAAACACTGGCGCCCGTTGAAGTCGACGTAGAGTTATGAGCGGTAAACGTCGTCATTTGCTCGATAGACGAATGACATTTCAATTTCGCTTATAGACGATCTTACAATCAATAGTAGCAGCCACAATAGAACGAAATAAAATTTATATGAAGTCAGCCGATTTAATCGGGTTAGAGTAAAACAGAAAATACAACTCCGAACGATCTTCTTAATACAATATACCTTGAAGTCTTTATTATAAAATGTTCAGCTGTATTCTTCTAAAGTGGACCAACGGCGAACAGCGGTCGCGATATTACAAAGCCATAAAACATTGTGTCCAATGACGACTGTCAACTGAAAAAAGCAATATAAAGCGAGTAGTATTATTTGTAATTGGGAACACTAAACTTTGTTAACTCAATAATAAGTTATTTGTGTGTCTAGTCTAACTAAATATGAAGAAAGGAAATACACTTTATATCACATTCACATTACATTGATAAGTAAAAGCCTTTCAATAATTTGCAAATAAAGTTTCGATGTTTGTGCCGATGGATGGATGTGAGGATATTTGTTAATCTTTCACGAAAAAACCACCGAACAGATTTTGATGGATCTTTACAAGTCGTAGTTTGCACTTCAGAACAAAAAAAGATATTTTCTATTTTTGGCAAGATATGACGATTAATCATCGTGAAAACGCAGGCAGCATCTAGTGTTGTATAAATTAACCAAATCGATGCTTCATAAGTAAACATGTAAACGTTAATGCGAGCGTTTATAGAGACGCGGAATTATTAGTAAAACTCATTTCAATTCTAGCTTTGTAGCAGTTTTGCTATTTCGGATTCCAGATAGAGCCTGGTCAATCAAAGATTTATCTCGGAGCGCGTATAAAAACCGGCGAAGATCAATTAAATCGGTCTCGTGTGTATTTTCCGAGTAATTGGTACGTGGTACGGGATATGGGACGGACGCGGAATTAAAGGCTAAACTTCGTTACGTCGAGTTTTGTCCGTCGAAATGAAAGAAACTTGTTACGTCGTCGTTGCCATGATTTCAATTTCAAAAGCGGATCCAACACCTTGATTGGTTCCCGGTGTGCACCCGGACAGCTCTTGCTTCCTACCTAGTTATTTCCTATTGATTAATATTGTCATTGTCCTTCTGTGAGATTCGAGCTTCACTGGCATTGGATTGTGTCGTGACGTCTTCTATCTTTAGCAATTTACACTAATTCTTTTTAATTTTATAATTTCGTGAAGATTATTTTGGTTTGAAAGAAAATAGTAAGTATAAAACAAAACTCTTAAAAATATAATAAAACTTCGATCGACAGCCTACGTGTACTCTTTTGTAAAAATATGTTGGCAGTTTAATATCCTACACCGTAGTCGTCAATTTTTCTGCTGTTGTTCTCAACTACCTTTACAGCGTGCAATAAAAAGTGGTGCATTTTAATTCAAAATACAATTATAAACTTATCTTGCTGTTGAATAAAGTCCGTAACAAAATACTCGTAGCGAACGTACTAGTTAGTATTGAATTAAAAATGCATTCGAAAAACAACAAACAAAGTTACATACTTTGACTATAACACGACAAACACGTGTGTCCTAGACGTTAACATTTGTTCGAACAAACACACTGCACGAACACTTCCGTACATAAATGGTTTCATCGAGAATAAAAAATGAATTTGCTGTGTTGATATAGGTACTTGTAACAGATACCACTAATTTGTATATTGATGCCTTCATCAGTCAGCAGAAGTTTTAGTACCTAGGTGGGACACGCAGTAGGTATTACCAACATTTTAAGGATATGGTAAAATATGCCAGATCATCGGTAGGTATGGGACTAGTAATTTAATGACATGGAAATACTTTAGATTCTCGAGCAAGTTTAGCTTCATGCGCTTTTAATTTAACGTTATTTACGTTTTACGATTACACACAAATTGCGGGTAAAACTACACAAAGTTTATTGTGTAACTCGGGTACAACCGGGTAAGTTTATTAAATAAAATATAGGTCCATACTTAGTGACGCCGCCCCCACCCAAGGCGTCCAACTTACACAAAACTATTGCATATTTTAGTGAAACGCGCCGGTACTTATGATTTATTCAGACTCACATTTCCTAGTCTCGGCTGGCGATATTGACTATACATAATGTATATAAAATATTGTACCTACTCATGTATTCGACAAAAGGTTTCCTTAATATAAACCCCAATACACATTCACTACAAGATTAGGTTTTACAGTTTTGGTAGAGTTACACAGTTCATCGTCATTTCAGATCTTATAGCAATACGTACTCGTAGTGACTGCCACGAAAGATAGGAACCGTTACCGTTAATGTCATTTTCGGGATGTGGCTACGTTACGGACTGAAGGCGTGTGAGACATAGGATCAGCCCTATCAATACCTTGAAAATAACTTATATAGGTGAGGAAGGTTGGTCGCGTTCCGTTTACATTTTGCATGAATGCGTCGTCGTATGCGCCGTCTCTGCGCGAGACAGAGACGTGCTGCTGAAAGAGACAGCCTCTGGATCTACATTTAAAGCGCATTGTAAGCAAACGCATTATTAATGTATCAGTTTTAGTTGTCGGAGAGTACAGGCGCGCCCGGCCGCCAAGAGCGGCCCCGGTTATTCATGTATCATGCATACGCCATTCATATTTGATTCCTTTTAATTCCAGACGTCTTTCGTATACGAAAATGGTTTGTGTGTCGTTGGCGTTTCATTAAAAACCGGTATTTGGGATCTTATTTCAAAAAGTCTTGTAGTAACTTTGCTTGCTTGAATTTTGGCTAACAGTTCGGTTTCAGTTATTAAGCCACTGGCTAACTTAGATCACACTAGCCAGTATATTAGAAATAAACTCACATAATAAGGTCTTAAAGCATCGAATCTCTCATTAGTACTTAGCTACGTAATGATATATTTTTACCTTTATCGTGGAGAGCTTCTATAAAAATTAGTTCAGTTTTTAAATAGGTACTTACTTAGATATTTACGTCTATGAATCTTTCGATAACAAGAGAATGGAGCAAGAGAATGCAACATATTGAAAATGCTCTTTTGAAAGTCAGTCGGGAGACCCCAGAGAATGGGGAAGTGATTTTATTTAGCACGCTCCAAAATACCTGCAACCGCCACAATGTCTAAACTTTGTCATCTTGAGACAAGTGCGGAGCATGCGCACTGCGTCGCCGAATGAAAAATTCACGAACTCGGCGATTAGGGTATGAGTGCAAGTTATAGACTCTCAGGTGCCTCCGTATCACTGTACTGCACGACGGATCATATATCGGAAGGTAGAGCAGTAGGAATCACTCAATCGACCTGCGCGCGTCTCAATCGTATTTTTCCTATTATTTATTTAACTCACTGTGTTTTAATTTCAGTATGATTCAACTATAGCCAGTGTCCGTCCACCTAACACTGACGGAAAAGGTGGGAAGTAGGTATCGTTATAACTAAAGAAAGACACTATGAACCTAATGATTTTTTATATCTAATCAAGCGTGAATGTAATTATATCAATTTAAACCCATTAAAGTATGTAATTACGTAATTATTCACTAAGTACTACAATCATGTGAAGTCGACAATAACAAAAATTTCCAAGTAAAAAAAAGAATTGGGAAAAGAGATAAAGTAGATGTACTACTTTATCTCTTTTCCCAATTCTTTTTTTATTACTATATATATTACTATTATAAACAAGTAATTACCACAATTCACGCATAAATATTTTTCAATAAAACAACACGGGTAAACAACTTGGTTCGAAATGCAGCTAAGTTTTGTTAAAATACAGTCGAGTTGATTTGTTTACGTCTGCGATATTTCTTATTTATATTACCTGAAAGGAAAATAATAATGGACTCTTTATGAATCAGTACCAGTAATTTTCTAATCAAACTTTATATTTTTGATTGAACAATATGGTAGGCAAATATCGATCTAATTTGACTCCTATAGCGGTACTGACATCCTTGCCAAGTTTTTCTCAAGTAAACACACAATCGATTTAAAAGCATCAATATCAAGATCACTATAATAAACATAAGTAAACATGATGTGACAAAGAGGAATCATTTAAAAGGAAAAACATTTTGAAACACTTCAGCGGCTTAAGGCGCCAGGCGGCGAAACCCGTCCACAAAGGGCGCTGTATGCCACTATTTCCTCGCAAAACCTGCGGCGCGAACTACGCTCTGAGTGCAATTCAAATGACTCGACCCGCACCTACGACGTACATAAGTTATTAAAAAAAGTATGCCTTTGCTGTAGGTTTTAATAAAAATAGTCGTCGCGCGCTACCCTTTGTCTGAACATCAGAGGAGCTCGCACCATACCTCTATTAATGTGAGGGCTGCCTCCAAGACGTACAGAGCCGCCTGCGTTTTTATTTTTTATTATTAATTAGCATCTACTTGCTGAAAAATAAAAGCGATTTGTAACAAAAGTACTTACAATTATAAGTCCATCAATGTAAGTAGATGATATTGTTGTTATCTATGTATAATTTTAATTGAAATGTTCCTACCTCGTGCGTAGGGAAAAAACCTATAATAATGTCTCTGTTCTGTGACTACAAAAAACTGTTAAAAATATGAGGTACTGAAAACATTATTTTGTGTTCTGTAGACAAAATCGAACGCAATTCTAGGTATTAAAGTTTTGATACAAAAGAGCAGAATGTGTCAATTGCATCTAGGTGGGGCTTAGTTCGGCCCTGTCATAGAAGCTATGGAAAGCGATTTTCCTCAGTTCTCAGTTGTATATTTTGCATAAAAGCGGCGGAACTGCCTATTTCGGTGCCTGTTTTGGAAGTTCTACTACGAGTAAAAGTTTGTTTACGTGACCTCAATAGTGGGTAACTCGTGTAATTAAATAACCAATACGTACTTAATAATTCAGTGAGCAATACTAGTAATCTGTAATACTAAATTAACAAGAGGCTTTGTCCTCTGAGCTAGATTTACATGTGAAACGTTAAGCCGTCGTGTTTGGCTTCTCCCTATGACAATGTTTTTCATGGGGTTATACAATTCACAGTATTATTCACCGAGAGCGTAATCTTAACGCGTGCTTTGTACAAACGGTGACAAATACTAAAAAAACTGAAGAAAATAATGCCTTAAAGATAATGTGCTAAAGTTCAAAATTGCACAGGTTGATACCTCCACACATCACTTAAGATATTAATGAGTGCATCCGTAATAGGCGAAACATACATATGAAATTCAAATTTGTAGCGGGTCGGGAGCGAGCTCTTCTACATATTTTAGTAGGCAGCAGAGTGTGAATTTGAATCTTTTGTTAGCATTTAGAACTGTCAGATTGTACTGGAAAACAATGTTTTGTCACGCACCGGTGTGTCTAAGTATTATCTGAAATAATAGGCGCTAAGTGGGCACCGGGGGCGGCTCTCTCTTGCAATCGACCGTTGTTTTATAATAAAAGCAGGTGAGACGAGTTCCCCACCGGGCCCGATTCGATTACCTAGTGGGCATAAAAGATTTATAGTTTCTACAGAAAAAGTAATTAGTGAAAACGAAAGACCGTCGGGAAAGTCATTGGACATAATTCATAACAAACAGAAATAACGGAAAGCCCGTTCAGCGTGGGTAGGCAATGAATAATTCTCTAACTGTGAGCACCCTCCGACCCCCCTCGCCCCAGTCGGAGCACCGCGAAAAAAGTACGCGATCCACTCGAGTTTTATAGTCAGGAAAAATAGGAGGTAGCCAAAATATCTATATACAGTGCATGCCAAAACGAAGGAAAAAACTAAAATCCCGCTCACATGAATAAGTGAGTGGACCTTCATATACAAAAGAGTAACAAAAATAAAAGCCGGTGCGGGGATGCAACTGTAGAATGCAAGGACGGGAAAAGGGTGCGCGCGTGTCGCTTGCACTTCGCGGCGAGGTCGCGGCGGCGGCGTCGCGTCGTCACTTCGTCATCGCGGCCGCAGCGCGTCCATGCCGAGGCCGGCGGGCATTGCGCGCTCGCCACCCGCCAAGGGAGAACGGTGTCTCCACGCATTAAGTGCTAATTCAAGAGTGGAAAAGTCATCGACCTCCTCGTAAATCGACTTGCGACCAAAAACGAATACCAAGATTTCGAAATTAGCTCGCTGTACCGAGAGCCTTTGGCGTTACGCCATGGTATTTAATCACTTTATTAAACCAATAAACCCGCTGCGCGACTGGAGACGGGGTCCGCGAAACAATGGGTACCATATGATCGCAATAAAAAATATCGAATAATCGAACCACCGCACACAAAATATCACTTACATGTGATATAATTACGTAATATCGACATGAGTCGAATGAATTTATTCGAGTATCGAGTTGAGGCGATTATAAAAATAAAGCAAACGAAAAGTACAATGGTTAATTAAAAGGTGGAGGTCCTTACTTAGCTTTTATTAATTAAAACGGCGGTCGAGTTAGGATTGATGAATAAAAATGTACAGCAGTACCTACAGCTAGGAAGGAATGTGACGAATCACGTATTTCGAAGCCGCTCATATTTCACGTAAAGGAAATTAATTCTACTCGTAAATTTTAGATGAGTTAACTGGATCTGTCATCAACTTTACGAAAAGCATTTAGTTTTTTTATTACGCGTAATGGAGGAGAAGTCCCTTAACCTGTCTATCTACTGGAACGTTGTACAAAACCCATCAAAAAGTTAGCAATTCAAAAATTAAATTTTTCTTTTCATCGGTAACGTCACAAACAAAGTTCCATTTTCACACTCGCCGCTGCACGCGAACCCAGTATTAAAGGACAACATTTAACTGCATTATTGCTGACGACAGAAAGCTTTTTAAATTTTACAGCATTATTAAGCGTGTTTAGCTCGTTTTAAAATGCTAGACTGTTTACGGTTTAACATAACGTTATCAACGTGGTTTGACAATTTTGTTACGCGACATTTTAATTCTTTTTAAGTAATACATAAAAAGATTAATGTTTTTAGCCTAATTATTATGGAAGTAAGATAGTAATTTTAGTTTTCTCAATGTAAATAATGTCATATTAAAACAGATAACAATGAAGGACTTGAAATTATCGATTCACCTTCATTAATGCGTTAATACTTATAATGGGTACAATTATTAATGTTATGCGTCAATCAATCAAGCAATGAGAGCACGCAACGCAAAATAAAGTTATTATTTTAATAAATACTTAAATGAAATATTTAATACATCATAAGGTACCCAATAGAGAAATTTGAGAACGACCCGATAGATCTGCAGCACAAATAAAGGGTAATTTAGCGAACAAGAAAACACATAACCTATTAAAGTCGCCGTTCGTTACGCTGCATTCATCATACCATTTCTTTTTTCGCTTTTTATTCCCTACAAGGCTTCGAAAAGGTTAATGGTTCGATTCAAGTTACCAACGTATTATTACTATTTACCGAAACGTTGCTTAGAAGAAGAAACGTGAAAAACTTTTTCATTCTAAACAAAGCAAAGGTCGCGTGCGTAGTATCGGAAGTGGCGAACAAAATGCGAGCCCTTTTAATTTTCCGCGATTGTCAGGTTTTGATAGCTTTTATCAGCCAGACTGACAGGCTTGACGGATGATTTAGAAAGTTTCTTCAAAGCCGTCTCCAATAAATTATTATTTAACAAAAAATAGGGTAGGTATATTCTTATTTTTACTTTTTTAGCCTGAACGTTGCCATGATGTATGAAAATACCTATTGTTATTTATTTAACAATTATTGTCAAAACTTGTGTAGAAATGCAACACTGAAATATCTAGACTTCATTAAAAGAATTCTGGAAGACAACCTCTGCATTGTCCGATTGAAAAGTGGGCCACAAAAGTTCGGAGTACAAAATCGGGAAAACATCTCTGCACCCACGTCATTAAACCACGCGACAGACAGACACCTCTGAAGAATGCACTCTTAATAAGTCATCAGCTAAGTAGCGCTCCCTGCTTGGTGACGGGAGGAGGGGGTGCAGCGAGGGGGACGGGAATGGGGTGCCAGCGCACTGTTCGCACAAAAAATGACACAAAGTATAAAATCTGCATACAGTAATGGGTGTAGTAGCCTCCGAGAGGCTCACTCTGTGAGGAGATCAAAGGTGTCGTGGTGTTGTATATAGCTATTTCTTTTTGTGCACTATTTTTAGGGGTATACGAGCATATATAGTGTCTGCTTTATCTCTGCTCAATATTAAACAAAAAATTCTTCATTTATAAAACTTGCTTAATCTATGGTGGTTTCACCTCGCTTGTAATATGAAACACCACTTTCTCGTCGCGATAACGCATTGTTCCCTTCAGAGGGAATTATTTTCCTCCGCTTTCTGCCTAGTATTATAAATCCTCAAGAGTAGTGACACCCTCCCACTTGAAAAAAGCTGAACTGACGAAAGTAATAAATAGGTATACCTACGCCGGAGAGAAATTAAATCATTGTGTCATTTATAGCGACTACGAAAGTGATCACAGAATAGGTATAATTTGTAGCTGTACAGTTTCATAGCATTTCAGGGTTGTAACTACTTATATGCAAGTTGATTAGTGAAGCTGTCTACATAGATTTGATTGAATGGCAAAGTACCTATGCTGCATACTTTACGAATAAAGTATCTCCAGTTATTGAGCGCAGACGAGACCGTCGCAATAATTAATTAAGAGGTAAAGTGAATCTATCGGAACAGGAAAGGTGAACACTAGTATACAGACAGATTCTTTGATACAAAATGATTACCAATTCAAAACCGCGATTGCGATCAAGCAGCCGGTTTAATTAGAAGGATCTCGTTCAAGTGGGGTTTCAGAAAACATATTTAATTAGTGAACAAGAATCCTGTTCATTCAATAGCTGATTTGTCAATGAACTCTTTACGTTTCTAGACAGAAACATAAAAAGTTTATTATTAGGTGCTAATTGGTAGGTACTAAGCAATAATATAATTGTATAAATCTCTGAAATAGGAACTGGTTACTTACAATATATATTTTTTGTTTTAATAATTAAATAATCTAGAAGGCCTTTAGCAACATACTTAAACCTTTCTAATAAATACGCCTAGCGATGAATCTGATTTTATCAACCGATATTTATTTATCAATGTTATGGCCGCGGATTCATTGATAATTTTATAAATTATTCCCGAATATCAAACATTAATCGTTGTAGCTGCTCGTTTTTTTTTTAATTGGTCACGTTCATAGTATCGATTTTGTTAAAACTCCCCTCTTTCAACCCTGAGCGGCCGTTAAAAAAATAAACAGCATTATATTTTGGACGTTCGGCACGGGAACGATTGTCGCTCCCTCTCGTTTTACTTTCTTCGTCCTTTTCTTTTTAATTTGGCGTATTTTTATTTGCTATGATAAATTGTAACTGTGGCGGGCGGCGAGGGGGTAAGCCCCCCAGTTCGCTTTTGTTTCGGTAATTTTTTATGTCTGGTGTAGCGCTTAATTGCGTGGCGCCAGGCGGAAGCGTATTGTGGCGATGTGGGTCAGAGGAACGCAGTCCAGACGGACCCCTGACCTCTTTACCTTGCAACTTTGCAACGCTCAATTTCAAATCCACAGACAGAACCAATTTGTGATCTACTCGGCGATTTTTATCCGTGCTTGAAGAACCATAAGATCAACACAATACTTACGGACTTACGAAAAAAACCCAAGTTTTATTTGCCGCGAATGCTTTTTTACCGTGAACTTCCTTATACAGGGTGTAACAGAAAGGGTATATAAAGCCGAAACACAGTGATAGTCCTCATGAAACTGAACAACTTTCCCCAAGGAACATGGGTCGTAACTTGAAAAAATTTTTTGGATCGCCCATACTTACTCGATCAGCTGATCGGGCATTTTGTATGGGGAGGCGATATTTTTTTTTCGAGTTACGACCCATGTTCCTTGGGGAAAGTTTTTCAGTTTCATGAGGACTATCGCTGTGTTTCGGCTTTATATACCCTTTCTGTTACACCCTGTATATACAAATTCTGTCTAAAATTTACGAAAAATAAGGTATACTAAATTAAATGAAAATACTTTTACCTCCTACAAGACTCCTGAAATGACATGTGCACGAAACGAAGTGTAGGCGCGCTCATTGACTTCACACTCAAAACGTCTTACATCAAAGAGATGAGTAGGTAAAGATTCTCTAACTTATGAGCTAAATAACTTTCGTTAAAACTACAGGCTTGCATTGCATTCTTTTCATTACAAAGTACCTTAATCCATATGTAGATTATAGTGTACCCACGTTATGTTGAACGAGTGCGTCTTTTCATATTCTTTTTCTCTTGATTATCTTTAGTGCCGAAGGTAAAAAGTATATTTATTAATTACGAGTACCTAATACAGTGCGGCTCCCAGAAACAATTCGACCAGTTTTTCATTGGCCATTAGCTAAGTAAAATAAGCCTCATGCTCACTATTAGATAAGAAAGCTGTAACTTGATTAATTAATTGTTGCTCAAGCTGTCATGTTAAAAAATTTAAGTTAGCAACAAAAAGTGAGAGCAGTGTCATGGCAGTGACAAGGTAATGACAAAGCGAGACAACCCGCACTTTACCCGTATTGAATGGCGGAATAGTACATTGTTCGGTCATTATCTTGAGTTTCCAGTAAAAAGTAAACACAATATAATGGAGCAGGATATTATGATCGAGTATCAAAACTATTAGTGCTGAATGAGAAATATGAGCGAGGAATGTGAAACTTACGGTATCCGGATATGAATACGTTCTCCATTGCCACTGTCTCGAACTTAATATGTAATGGGCTATTTAGAGTAAGGTATCTAATTAATGAATAACTAAAATTGTTGGTTCTTTATTAGAAGTGAATGTAAACTAGACTATTACAAACTGGTGACACTATATTAGGTACGTAATTATGAATTGAAAGATAAATATTGCACAAAAGTTGCGAGAAGTAAAAGGGGACTATTAGGCGACGCAACTAAGTGTCAAAAAAACATCGATTACACGGATTACAATATACTAAATAAATGACTGTCCTTACAAAAGAAAGTGTAAAAATATCGTCTTGGAACGGATCCAGAAAACAGAAGCTAACACTAGGTAGGTATATACAATAGAAGATAATGTGCAATCGTGAAAAGTAAGCAATCACGATTCCTTAATAACATAGGATATTGAGGATAAATCATAATGAACTGGAAAGAACATAGAACAAGCTAAATGAGTTGGAGTTTATCATGTGTGGTGTTTGTGTTGCAGGTTGCAAAGAAAGCAATACGGAGCAAGTGCGTGGGGCAAGGTGGCGGCGGCAGTGGCAGCGGCGCAACCCCATTAAAGCTGCTTCGAGCCGCGTAGCCCGCTCCACCGTCCCTCTTCATGAAATATTAAAAATTCAATTGCGCTTCTCTTTATTTTAACCCCTCACCTCGCCCGTGACACCCCGTTGAGTTCCTATACAGTATAAATGAAAAATATATTTGAAAAAGTAAAGATTTGTACCCGGTTACCCCACTGTAAAAGTTTGCCTGTCTAACTGTTTATTTTTGACTAGCATAATATTCCCAAAAAAGTTCTGTTATAGCGACCTACATGTTAGGTCTGTAATACTGATATGCCAATAACTGGTAAGTAAAAGACGAAGGCTTAAACTTTTGAAAAAAAAAATTTTTTGCTTAAATACCTAGTTCTTACATCGAGTTCTGAGAAATTCGCAAAAAAACCGCGCAGGCAAATAACATGCAACGAAGTTTAAGTAATAGGAGCCGTATTAACGCTTTAGGTTAGTCGGTAGGTACTAACCCTGAAAAAGGAAAAATATTTAGTTATTTATTTACGTTGATAGAAAAGTCCTTAGTGAAAGCTATGTACCTAAGTGGATAACAAGAAAGTAAAATAGGGGGCGCAGATCATTTAGTGCGTGCCTCAACACTTGCGTAGGAGTGTCGGCGACAAAGACGAGCCTGCCCTATCTCCGGCTCGCCGCAGCCACTCGCCGCACCTCGAGCCCTCTTCGCAGCGCGAATGTCCGGCTCACCCCACCGTGCAAAAGGGTAGTTCACTACCTCAAACGTAACGGTAAACCACTTCTCCTAGTTTTTTAATACTTAAATATCCTATGCAATTTAAATAGCTGTACCTATCCACTACTGATCTAGACTAGAACGACGCACCTTGCTTCTAACGTTTCCAGGTAAACTTAACAATTCAACCGATTGTATAAACGCATTGTGTTATGTTTCTACACTTCGTAGGTGGGTTATAACAACATATATACACATACATAGTATACTCACTCATTGTTTTAACGTTCCGAAATATCGCCGCACAATTCTAAACAACTCCAATTTTATTGTGTCCAACTTACCTGAAACGAAAAAAAATGAATTAACGTCATTAATAACAAAAATGGAATAAAACAATCGCACAGTTATTGTGCGAAACAGAGGGGCTATTTATAAACAGGTCAGCGAACAAAGTTGCGGCGAATGATATGAGCGGCCATTGTTGGAGAAGCTGAACCAACAAATTCATTAATTTTTTTTGTTACACTTTTTAACCAAACTCGCACTTAACCAAAAATACGGTTTCTTGCTACTTAGGGTGCCCGCCAGTTCAATTAGCTTACCGCCTTGGATATACGCATACACAACCTGTAGTTCTTAGTATTTATGTTGCAGCTAAATACCTTCGGGCGTAATTCGATTTTCGTGCGATCGTAGATTGGCCGTAGGATTTTCGAGATTTTCAGCAACCGACCTGCCCCAGGCCTTGTTAAGAATCTCGCCAGCTGAACGTCCGATATTTGAAATTCGGCTGGTCTCACGACTGTGCGAGATATGCGGATATCGATCGGACTGATAATTCAGTTTCAGTTCCATCGTGTTCATGATCACGAGTGATAGGATTCTTCCGACTCGCTTCGACAAGCTTCACCAAATTGGGAAGGTCTTGATTGTTCCGCCACGTGTCTGTTAGTTTAATGATAATGTGCCGCTTACAACTGCGTATTTCAGTTAAACAGCCCTAATAATAAATGAATGAGTTGCATTCTTCCAGGAGCGAGCTAATTTAAGACTCATTTCTGAGAATTGATTTTAACATAGTAATATTCTTTGGTATGAAATTGCGCAAAATATTTTAATGGTCGCCACGATACAATAACTGTAGGAAACAGACCGACAATATAATTAGTTGCGTGATCGTTTAGCGCGTTTATTCACGTGGGTAATGTAGCACGTTATAATGTAATGTTTATTTCATTCCAAATTATTGTACTAAGTATAATGCATATACAATTACTTGAATAAATAAAAATTATATCACGCAAGACTCATATAAAAATATTTATCTCCTTATATACCTTAAACATTTTTCGTGCATACTTAATTATAAATTAACTTTCATTTACGACTAATCGATTTAGATGAAATGAAAACTAAGATGTCTTACTACCACCAATAATTACCTATTCAGGTACTACATAGTTTCTTCAGCTCGAAATAGACTACCACTTTACAACAAAAGGAACGCAGCGAGCTTTATATTTGGACAATAGTGAATCTGATATCCTTACAGAGTAACTGACGTTGTTAGGCTGTACGCACATAGTGAACGGAAATGACGTGTCTGTCATGATCTTTATACACGGACATAGAAAAGGCTTTAATACAAAATCCGAATCGATTGTAGGCAATACAAAATAATAAAGCGGTTAGAAGTTCTACACTGTGCGTTCGTAATCAACTTATATGAATAAAGTTAGTCTACTCATATTGATTATGTAAATAAAGATGTTATTACAAAACAAGTATAGTAATCTATTTTTGTAAGTAACGATCCAAGAAACTATAATCGTACTTTACGATAGATCTCATTTTATTTCTCTAATCTCATTCTAATATTTATATCTATGTGCCTCGAGTTTATACGCAAACTACAATCACTTCCTATTTCTAAAATGATATCAACGTGTTAGCAACATTAATGAAGAAATAACGCTTAAATAAATTGTTAAAAAAGAGCAGCATACAAAGTCGCAGCGCCCAATAAACAAACCTTCAGTACGACAAACCCCATGCATACAATATGACCGTATACATTATTTCGCGATACGTAATACTAAAATTGTCTAAGCACAACACCCCTACTCCCTAAACTGCGCACACGGGCGCGGACACGCACACCACTGATGCCTGCACCCCACACCGCAGGTGTACAGGGTGTTCTGCCATTTACATTCTACAATACTAATCAAGGAAATGCTACACAAATCAAATTCACCTCCCACACTTTCTTCATAAAAAAACTTCAATAAATAACTATAATGAATTATTTTTCATCACTAATTGCAAGTAGGTATCTCTCATCGTCTAATTAAGTTTATTCTTCGCGGAACTTCCTAGAAAACGCAATATTAATTTGATTGCACAAAGAACCTTGATCGAGAATTCCTTATGAAAATTGTGGCTTGAAAAGTTGAAATCATGCTGTGTTCCGGGGAGGCGCGGCGGGCGTCTATTTGTTTTGCCATAGCTTTGTCGGGCTAGGGACATGCAGGTCATTAATTGTTGTGAACGCTAGCTTCTAATCGATAGCGCGCAACGTTCGATTCTAGTTTATATTAATGCTATTTGTGCTGACCCTACTTACTGTCATCTGTCTTCTACACTATCCTGCACATAAAAATATGACCGTTTTGTCAAATTGTCTAATGAAACATTCCCAAAAATAGTCAAAAAATATGATTAACATTGGCAACTTAATACGAGTAGGTACCTACTTGTATAAATATTAAAGAAATCTAATTCGCTACTCCGGCTCCTCCAATTAAAATCTTGTAAGAAAACTAAACGCTTGTAACTAAACGCTTTGCCACTGGGAGAATTTAATACAGTCAGCACTTGAATGAAATAAATAAAGATTGCTATTGATTCGGTTGTTGTCGTTAACTAACAGAAGAAGCCAACGAATAAAGTGCTTATCTCGGAAGAGCACCAATTACAGCCCTTTCAAAAATAATGGTTTCAGCGCTATTCGAGATCATATTATTTATACGAACCACAACCGTGCGCTGAGGGTGGAACGCAACGCGAATTAAGAACAAGCGGGTGAATTCTAGGTAAAGCAAAGGATGATACGACAATTAATTTATTAGGTATCGTGATACGAATGTGAGAAATCGGCAATAATCTAAACATAAGTAAAGCAACACATCAACAAAATTCTTTTGATTGTCCCTGCTTGTTTCACCACACAATGTTATTTAGAAAACTTTTTAACTTCGCCGTAACTCGTTGTTGCTTTATTGTTATGAAATTGTTTGTTACCAAGATTTCAAAACCCACTTGTGTGTATATGTAAATGACATTTTCTGACTAAATGTAAACTTTCTTTGTTCTTCATTGTTGATTTGCGGTAACATCGTAGTTGTTTACAAGAATGCTACTACTTGAGTTTGTTTAGTAATAACTCATTAGTTTAGTCCCGTAAGTTCTTCTTCTCGCAATAGTGAGACACAAAGCGTAAATAAATCTATCCGAAACATACTTTTGAAACAAGTATTGTCCCATACCTACAGTGACATCATGTAAATCAATCGAGTTAGGCAATAGGATTTTAGATGCCACAGTCCACACGAATGGTGTATGGGGCTCTGAGACCAAGGGGCCTTCGACGATTTCCGTTCCGATAACGGAGGTCGGTCAGTGTCGGTGCGAAAATTGAATCTGAACGTATCGAACCTGGCGCAATCCACAGCAACTTGAGCGAGCGGAACAAACATATCCGATCAAACTATCTTCTCTTATTAGACAAATAAACAATAGTTTACTATTGTTATAAAAGTCCGTCAAGAACAATTTAATTGCAATAAAGTATCTTCGGTATGAGCCCGATAGCTTAGCCAATCTCTATTATATTTAAATCACGCAACAATTACA
The DNA here is from genome assembly GCA_947563765.1 of Anarsia innoxiella. NCBI lineage: Eukaryota > Metazoa > Arthropoda > Insecta > Lepidoptera > Gelechiidae > Anarsia > Anarsia innoxiella. The sequence continues at coordinate 9,883,749 of OX387390.1, forward strand.
TTATTCAATTAGGTCGGAAAAAAGTTATAATTTATTGCAGTTTCGTCGAATAAATAATCATTCGTAACAATCGCGTTGTAACATTTAAGTGTCCGGTAAAAAAGAAATCTCCAGCTGACAGTCTGTTTATATTATTTTTTATTCAACATCGCCAAGTAGCTCTGTGTGTGTAGGTATTTAATTGTAACGTCACTTTATAATTAATTATTTTGTAAGCATGTGTTAAAAATATGAATGAAAGGCTAGTCGCTGTGTCAACCCTAGGTACCGATAGACCGGGCGGCGGCGAATCTAAATTCATGAGGACGGGCGTGATTAGAATGACGGTGGTTTACGCATGTATGCAGCATCGTTAGATAAAACGCACATCTATCGCCAATTTAATTGTTTATTGCCTGTTTTGGATTCCACATCCCGTATAACGAGATTAATGCGACAATTACACTAATATAAAGTTTAAACGCTACATCAAAGCCCCAAATAACTGGAGTACCTAATTAGTTTGGAACTAAAGTATGATTTTTAATTTAGTGCAATGCTAATGATCAAATAAGTACCATGGCTTTGGTATATGTTTAATGATAAATGTTTCCAATATTCGAGTAAGTACTTAGGTACCTTTGCTCATTGCTATTCAGAAATCGTAATAGGTTCGAATCAATTATTGCAAGGTTACCAATTTATTAGATGCATTTGACGTAGGCGCAAGCAAATAGGATGTCAGTCGAAGATGGAATAGATCGATAATATCCCGTATACGTAATTGGGGGCATATCCGCGGCGCAGACGATGGCAATTGTATTTATTAGGGAATTGCTTTTTAATTGCTATCTACATACACTTGAAATACCGCTTTGCAAGATTATTCGGTTGTGCTGCATTGAAACGACCTACATATACCGAAATTTGAACACTAATAGAAACGATAAAGTAGGAACTCAATCATGCACTCGTCCTTTTTTATTTGGGTAGGTATTTGTCATAAACCATGAATTAAAAATTTCAAGAATAATAAAAAGCGCGTTAGAAATCAATAACGGAGCATTTAAAAAATTTATCGTAACCACTTATAAGTTAGAGAATTGCTAAGAATTGCCACTTGATGGCTTGATAATATTGACGGGGCTACGGACGCGGCCGGCGGCGGAGCCACGTGCTACAGTGCGCGTAGCACGTCCAGCTACGACATCACTTGAAAACTTTATCAATCTTATTTCTATTACAAACTCGGAAACAGTTTGAAGTTGAGTAAAACCGGAATACATATATACCATGATATCTACTTAATAGATAGTAAATCTAAAGAAACTAAAAGCAGAACTTGCGTTGTATAAAAAGCTAGTACGCAACAGGCTTTAACTAATTGAAACTCGCGACTTAGCACAAAAATATCAAGTGCGTAAAATATTGTAAAAGTCCTAATAAAATCGACTAGTACTTAATTGTTGTTGCACGTTATTGCTTTTATTATGAAACAGTAAAAGCCGAAAGTGTTTCGTTAACCAAATGCTGCTAAATTGTCAATCGCATCCGAAATGCGCTATTAGTTTAGTCAACTTAAGTTCACGGGCTTTGAGACCAAAATTCGAAACTGTTGTTATGACTGCAGAGAAGCCATGGGTAGGTACTCGTATCTTGATAAATTGCAGAAATTCATAGTCGGCCCAATCACAACGCAGTAACAAGAGAGGTGCTCTTTAAATCTGTACATCGATGTCGATGTTCCGGTATAGTTCTGATTGGGAACGCATTGTGTGCTTTGGCAGAATCCCGCCTAAAAGTGAATTAGAAGCAAGGCAGGTGTTCGGCCCGCATAGGTACATCTGCGATCATCGTGGATGCTATTAAACAATAGGCGATAGGAACGCAAACCGCCCATTTATCCATGCAGTGCTAGTTAGAGCTAGCTGGAGGTAATCGGTTTAACTTTTAGGTAGCGGCATGACAAATATAATAGCTATGCCTAAAGGTATACGTAGGTATAGATCTGGATATAATTAACTTAGACTTCCTTGACTAATATCACCGAGGATATCGTCTAATAAATATTGTAGTATGATAAAGCAAACAAACAAAAAGCTCTTAGGTACTTTTATATATTTTTTTAATGTCGTAAGATAAAGATTGGCGTTCTTGAGGAAAAGGATATGGTCTGGAAGGTCCAGTCCGAAGTCGATTTGGAATCACTATTGTTAGAAGTGGTGGCGGCGCGGCGTTGGGTACGGTATGACAAAGCGGGGCTAATCAGGCGCATTTGTTCGACAAACCGGCACGCGCGCCCTCCCAGCGTCCTCCCGAGTCACCCGCCACCACTTCACCCCTCACCCCTCGTGATGCAGATAATTAACAGGACCTATCTATTGTCGCCGTGTCCACTCCTCATTGATTTTTTATATTGCATAGCAGAGACTTCCCTCAATGACGAGGTGCAACATTTAAGTCAGTATCTTTTCTAAAAAAAAATCTCTAGATAAAATAAAACCCATTTTTTGTCGTCTTTTTTACGATTGTTGTTGGAAAATTTAGAGTAAATTATTCATTATTAAAGAGAAGACGTAACAACTTGTATGGAGCTAGTTTTAAATAGGTATAACTTAGGAAACCATTATGTTATCGCTGAGAAAGTTTCGTCAAAGAAATCAGAAGTAGGTATTATTTTGTAAGAGGGACGCGAGAGACGAGACATAAAATTCGCATAAATTATTCAGTGCCGCCATTACGGCGAGCGGGCCCGAGGATCTCACCCAGGAAAACTACGCGTCTAAATATTTAAACACAGACGTTATATGTATTGCAATTTTCATTAATGATTAACAAGGATTTCAGGTGGGGTGGGACCGCCTTCGTCGGTCAGACAAACACCCATACATAAGTGATATCAGCAGTGCGCTTCTATTCGGCTGCTAATCTAAAGGGAGTACTAATACGCTAAGCTATTCATATTTCATGAGAGCGCGGACGCCGCTTGTATATTATATTTATTGCATCATTATATTTAGGCCAATGCACCGACGTAGGTATCATAGAGCTAAATCTACAATATGGCAATATTCTTCCGTCGTGATGTAACGTGACGAAAGTTCGAAACGTCCCAGAAAAGGAAAAACGCTATTTAAGCTGCAATGTACACTAGTCCTGTATTCCCTTTTGCAATGCTTTCAATTATGATAAAAAATTGCCTTTGCCACCAATATGGACTCAATAGGTTGTGCGGAGTATCTAAAACATCCTAAGTAGTATGATATGATTTTACCCAATAGAAAAGCAACTTAATGAATTATAGAATTACCTAGTGAAATGTTTCTAACATTTCACATTTAGATACGGGAATTTATATGCGAAACATAGAATGAAGTCTTAAAAAAACACATTTGATGATCTTTGAAAGCAGTTGATATTTTTTATAAGCAGGTTTGGTGGAAGTGAAACGTTCCGCTTGTAGAGAAGAGCAAGACCTGCCATTCTATCGCGAACGGGAAACATTAGTCCGATTAATTCATTCGTCGTCACAGAGGTCCTTTGAACAAATCCTGTCACTCGCTATCGGCATGTCGATAGCTCAAACTTTACACATAGAATGACAATGGAAACTTCGCAGCGCCATCAGGCGACAACAATGCGTCTGCACTGATGTCCACTCAATGACGGCTTTTGTAAAACGGTTTCTATTCCACGAGTTCACTCTTAGATTTTAACCGAAATAGATTCTTAATTTTTGCTCTAAACGCCAAACGATTTTTATATTTATATCTCTTAATACCTCAAAATCTACATGAGTAATTAATTTTAAAATAAAATATCCTTAATGGCTTTGTTTTATTTGTTGATGTTAAAAAAAGAAGTTAATTTTATATTTTTTTTAACTGCTATCTAAAATCAGTGAAGACTGGGATTTATCCGCTAGTAACGACAGCAACCTATATAATATAGGTATGTCAATATTTTTACAAAAATAACTTTTAACGTACCTAAGTAGGTATTTAAACATTCCATAAGGTTGTGCCTGAAATGGCATTTACGCGCAAGTTCTGGACCCTGATAGTAATAGCAAGTCTTGAGTGCGAGTAGTCATGTTGCTGAATGATGAGTTGATATAAGACAGATCTGATTATTAATTTCATTTTAATTCGAATTATCGTGGTAAACAGCATTACTTAACAAATCTTAAATTACGTTTATTATAAGTCTTAATTGCTTCTAGAGGTATAAGACATGTACTGTAGGTAAGTACAATGATAAAAATTTCAATTTAATTATACCTACGACTTTACTCTAGCTACTCCTTCTAATTATTATCAAAAGTCATAAGCAAAATATTGATGTACGACCTTTACATAATTTTAGAAACCATTAAATTGATTTTTCAATGATTAAGCTTCCATGACAGACATACTTGTCGAAATGAGAGCGGTAAGTATAATTAAGATTGGTATTTTCAAGAGAGCGTTGAATGCATGTTGCCCAAATTGTTTGGCAATTCAATCTCAGCCACTATCCCCACTATCCCAGGGATCCAAAATCACTAATACCTACATTTCGGGCATTGTACGAGAAAATGGATTAAGTGGTAGTTAGATACTCGTACCTATATGTACATTAGACCGTAACCGCTACAGATCCAAAATGAAGCCAGACTAATTCGAAGCTCTAGACCGAACCTAGTGCAGTGCGCTTGCGTTAACAAATCAAGTTTGCCGCGCCGCCGCCGTATCCCTTGATAATTTGTTCTAATTGAAATTCAAGTCATTGACATGGCCAACGGCCGTAATCAAATTTCTCGAAGCACGCTCTCCGAACGTCTGTTTTGATGTGTCTCCCTAAATGGAGGTAGGTACCTACGCTGGATTGAGTCAACCTAGTTGTCTATCAGTGTAGCTTTGAAAGATTGCAAATGACCTAGTTATCTACCGAGCTACCATCCGATGTCTTTAGATTTATTTTTGTTAGTCTACGAGTAAATCCAATTGCTACTTCCAGTAGCGACGAAGGTAAGCTTTACTTTTTCACTATATAAGTATTCAAGCACTAGGATTCAACATTATACCTAGGTAAGTATAGGAAAATTCTTATTCTACAAGCACGCTGACTTACCACGAATGTTTATATGCATATTATGCATTAAATACAAAATGTCAATGTTAAGTTGGATTGACAAGAATAAATTCTTTTGGAAATTTTCATCGAGTTGGTACTAGTTCATATTAGAGAAAAAAGCGGGGAAACGAAGTTAGGCGGTAAAAGTTGTGACGGGATAGGTAAAGGCTGCGTGGGGCAGCGCCAGCGGGGTGCGGCGCGGGGGCGGGGGTGACCGCAGCGGCCGCTGACAGCGCTGCAGGACTAACAGGTTGCCAGATTTGGCACTATTTTTACGTGTCCCACGCGGCATGGGTAGTGATGTGATTGAACACCTGTTGTTAGCTGTTTCAAGGACTGATTGTTTTTCACACTTTTATGCTTTGTTGAATGTTTCATGGTGATTATACAATTCGGGTGAAGCCGGTACGTTTGATGTATAAGACATCATTAAATAAATACCTAAATATATGTAGTTATATAACTTCAGCCTTATTTATACTAACAATAAAATAATATTATATTAATTGTTAATTATGTGTATTTATTTCAATAATCGTGAATTTGAATAATGTCAGCATGTTACGCGTTATCTACTTGGTTATGGTTTTAATATGTGTTCTTTAGTTAACACAACCGAGAGATATATTAGGAAAAAGTAAATTAACTACCCACCCACTTGACTCCTGAATGAAAAGCTTTGAAAGACAACAATTAAGATAAAAATGTGAAACCGTGAAGTGAAACGGAAATCGGCATCACTATTAACAAATGAACTTAAAACGGTGTGATTGCGAATGATCCTCACCGGTACAGAAGCCAATTAAACGCTTTTTACGCGTCCACACATTTTGAGTGGAATAATGTTCGGCTGGTTTCACGGACGCGAACCACCCGCGGCACTGGGAGGGTCATCATTTGGTGGTCGCGTCACGCTCTATCAATAGTTTCAACTTCAACCCTTTTATTCTCTACGCATAGTTTGATTCGCAGATGTTTCTTTTTACATGACCCGTCCCGTCGCTCCGCGTGTTGATTTCCCCGAGATAAATGCCTGTTCGTTGCTATTTCCATTAGTGAGACCGACGAAGAATTTGGTCAGTGGAGAGTACATTGTACGTAGACTATTCTCTCATATGAGAATAGGCTCGTGTCTTATAAAGTCTAATAACAATACGTGATTTGTAATGTAGTAGGTACCTAGTAATATGTAGGTAACCAGAGCGCGTGAAGAAAAAAAATTAGGTGTTTCTTAAAGAATTTTTAAATAAACAAAGTTCCACTAAACAAAACACGATCTAGTCTTTTTGACAAACTTGAAGAAAGATAAAGAAAGATTAAAGTAGATAAGTTAAAAGCAATAGTAAAATCAAAAATGTTCAGAGCTTCCATTAACACCTGCATAAAATTATTGAAAGTTCCGACAACAGTGCTGTAATTTATAATTATTAAATATGCTGATCGAATACACAATTTAAATGCAATCAGTGCGGTGAAACGCCACAACATAAAGCATCGAACATACCAATTTAAGCGCCACCGTTGACAGTCCATCAATATGTCAGTTAATTCCAGGGAAATGATGAATTAAATCCTGCGTATAAAACTTGGTGACCGTCACACGTCGGGAATTCAATTAAAATACCAACTAGTGCGGTCAGATCCGTTTCCAATCCAAGAAACGAGTGTACTTCTATGGAACGACATATTTTAATTAAAAGGTAAACATTTTGGTTTGTTTTGCTATCAATTCCGACAACAAGATAAGCTTTCATTTTGGTTTCAAATATATGAATATGGATATGATACCTACCTGCTACATAAAACAGAACTACTAAAAAATTAGATTGTATACATCTGTATTAAATTCATTGACAACACATGCCTTCTTAATTAAGACAACTTCAACAAATAGAAGACTATTGCAGCAATCGCGGCCATTAATTTCACACACACACTGTTTTATACAACTTACAACTATTTGATTGCAAAAAATAAATAAATCACTGAGGCAAGACTAAAGAAACCTATAGAAATACGTTTTATGTAAATGAAAATCAAAGTAACAAAGTACCGAACAATAGAATAAATTCCTATATTTTATAATGTGAGAACTATTTCTACCTATAAGATGCCTTATTAATTATGCTACATTGAAAACATGTTATTTTTTTCGTAAAATATGTACCTGAACCTATGAAAATAAGTAATATTTTAATATTTATCATTGGAATATTTATCTGAAACTTCATTAGTAGCAAAATTACTAAATGACTTTGGTATACAAAGTAAATACAAACACATGTAAAAGTTCAATTGCAATCCACCGTTTGTTTCGTAAGTAGGTATGTGTGTATTGGTGTTATTTTGAAAATAATCTATCCCCCACCCCAAACATTAGCATAGCCTGTTCTCGTCGCGGGGGACCCATCGTTATCGACCAAATTTTTATTATGCATATTTTTTAATTTTATTTTTATTCCACCCCGTGCGCCGGTGGGTGACTGCATGTGCCAGTATTAAATCAATACTGGGCGAAGCGACTTGGTGTTCTATTTGCCGGAATGGGGAGAGCTTTTTGGCGAGACTCGGATCCTGAGCACGCGTGTCTGGGTGACTGTGATTTCTGTCTAATGGGAGGTCTGCGTTATGAAATCCACTACGACCCGCAACACTTTTGTGTCGGGTGATACATGCACACACAGAGCAACTCTAGCTATGTACAGCAACGTCGGATGCATACCTACCAAAATAGTAATACTTAGTTGCAGCGAAATACCTTTTATACCTACGTGTTGGACGTAGGTATTTCGAACTATGTATTTTTGCCCGCTGTCAGATTCAGAAAAGAATATAGAGCTGAATTCAACGGACAGGACAGGATTGACCATGGAAAATGTATTTTAAATTTCCATGCTTGGTTATGATTGCTGCCATACCTGCTTCGTTACGTCATTTACGTACTTACTAGGCTGCTATATTATGTTTAGATACGTTTTATAATATACTTAGGCACCAGATAACCGCCAAACTAAACTAACATCAGCCAATTTGAACACTGGAACTTTATATAAAGTTAAGTATAATTTTTGAGTAGATAGTTGCAAAGTTTTAGTGAAATAAAAGGACATGGATTAGAACCGGTGCTCTTGGATCATTTATTACTTACAGTCAAATTTTAAGTTTCTGACGGGAAACGGCCAAAAACGTAGTAATACGTAAAGCGCGCTATAAAGAGACGAGTGGGCAGGTTCCGCCACCTTTATTTTCAAGTATTAAATAAGTGTCTCAATGGGGACATCCGCGGCCAGTTCCTGTCACGGCACACGTAAATTAACTCTTGATTCACCGACATTGAAGTGTATTCGCGATGTCGAAGCCGGTAGTCATATTCATAATTTATTTATACCTACATATGAAACTATTAATTGAGAAAGTTGTTTAAAGAATAAATGATGAAACTGGGATTTAAGTGTACCTAGTCAAATTATCTATATATATAAAAATGAAACCCGTTTTCCGTTGTCACGGCATCACGCCTGAACGGCTGGACCGATTTCGCTAATTCTTTTTTTAAAATGTTCATTGAAGTCCAAGGATGGTTCTTACGGTGAGAAAAATTCGAATAATTGCCGGGAAAGCCCTAAAACAGACCTTTTCTTTTTCCCATACAAATGTTTTCTTACTAAAATGTAGAGTCAATTTGAACTTTATTCCTACACAATAAAGTTCATTCTAAGGCGGGACAAAGTTCGCCGGGACAGCTAGTAAAATATATAAAAAAAAAAAAAAGATTTTTCTTTAGTTTATAACGCTCTTTTAGGAAGAAAATGGATTAATCGTTCATTTATCTGATTTTTAATTATGAGAAGATAACTATAACTGTTATTATGCACAAATTATGTAGATTACAGTTCACAAAATGATTTCAGTTTAAAGGAGCATATTATGGCTAAAGTTGAGCATTGTTTTACGAATAATGTAAGCGTTGGTTAGCAAATCAAAGTCGTCGAGGTAAATGTCACGTGAGGAAAATTGCGGTCACCTATGAAATATTCAGCTCGGCAGGTAGCCAGAAATTATATTTTATTGGAACAAAATGCGAAAAAGGACATAGAGTGAATTCAATTAATGCAATGCATTACAAAATTAAGTGTGCTGACTTACCACCATTGATTGAATGCGAAGGGACTAAAAAAAAGTATTTATTCCCGGGTTTATAGAGTTTGGTACCTTAATAATGCTGGATCGAAATTCATTCATCAATGCGTTTATGAGAAATTCGATCCAACAGGTTTCAATCTGAGAGCTTTGTATGTGATAAATACAAGCATGAATGGCTCGATCCGAACTATAAAACTGTGTTTAAAAATTACGAAAATAAGTATGAAACTAAGTACTTACTACTAAGTAGGTAGATACATTTTTAGGTAGGTGTTCAAACTCTTTTCTATATTTTTGTTTATAAACTCTTTTGTGATTTTTTATTTTCTTTAAGTTCAAAATTGTCAAGTCAGTTGTTCTTGTTTTTTCTTAATTAATACAGTTCAAAGATTCAAAACCATTGAAGTTTTTTATTTATTGATAATTCGCTATGGAATTATACAATGGTCCTTCGAGCCGGATTTGGCATGAAAAAACATCACCAGTGCGTACTAGTTAGTTCAGCTGCCAGGAGGCAGCCCTGGTAGCCAGTGAGGGGCTACGCCCTTGCAGGCACCGAAGAGGAAAGAACATCACACGTGCTGCTGCGGGCAGGAGAAGGGTCTTGTTGACTCGTCCAGCAGACGTCGTGCCTTCTTCGACCACATTAGATGACCAGCGGGCTCATCAGCGTGTGAATTTTTGAAAGTTAAGTTCTTCTTGTTCCCTTGTTGGCAAAATGGCTGGGGGTTTATTAAAAAACAAGGAAGACATCTCTGGGCGTATACAAAGCTCTTGGGTGAATTTAAAAAAATCTCCAAAGGAACGCATAACAATATCTTATGTACAAACTCGGTTAGAGAGTTTGGAGTCAATGTATAGATGAGGGAAGTTTTCCTGACCTAATGAAGCACAGTAAAGTCATACCTTTGTTTAAAGCAGGCAGTAAGTCTGACCCCACCAATTTTAGACCTATATCTATACTGCCAACCCTAAGTAAAATATTTGAAAAACTAATTTTAGATCAACTACAATTTCACTTCTACTCCAATAAACTAATGCGCCTGAAACAATTTGTTTTCACCAGGGGTCGTTCGACAACCGACGCAGGTGTTGAATTAATAAAGTGTATATTTGATGCCTGGGAGAAGTCGCAAGACGCTTTGGGTGTCTTTTGCGATTTGTCCAAGGCTTTCGATTGCGTTGATCACTGCACATTGGTCAGGAAGCTTCATCATTACGGTGTAAAGAACAGCGCACTCAGCCTTTTAAAGTCTTACTTATGTGGACGTGTACAGAGGGTTGATGTAAACGGTAAAGTGTCGGGTGGATCTGCGGTTAGCATGGGTGTCCCACAGGGCTCAATTCTTGGTCCTTTTCTCTTCCTAATATATATAAATGATCTGCCAAGTCTTGTAAATAACTGTCATGATATAGTATTGTTTGCTGATGATACTTCTTTACTTTTTAAAGTTAGACGAAAACAAGATGTATATGACGATGTAATCAATGCTATCAATAAAGTAGTCGAGTGGTTTACTGCCAATAATCTAGTGCTTAATGAAAAGAAAACCAAATGTATTAAATTTACTTTGCCCAATGTTAGACAAGTAAATACAGATATTAGGATGAAGGGACAGAGCTTGTGCCTTGTGGAAACAACCGTATTCCTTGGTATTACTCTCGATTCCAAATTACAATGGGGCCCCCATATTGACAAGTTAGCGGATAAGCTCAGTTCTGCAGCTTTTGCAGTCAAAAAATAAGAAACCTGACAGATGTTCAAACTGCCAGGCTAGTTTACTTCAGTTACTTCCATAGTCTGATGTCCTACGGCATTCTGCTGTGGGGGCATGCCGCTGATTCTGAGCGCATCTTTATTCTGCAGAAGCGAGCTATTCGATCTATTTATAAACTAGGTCCCAGGGAATCTCTAAGGGATGTTTATAAGAATATTGAAATATTAACACTAGCATCACAATACATCTTCTCAAATATAATGTATACACAAAAAAATCTAAATCAATTTAAACAACTAAGTGATATACATACTGTTAATACTAGAAATAGGGATAAATTAGTGCCTCATGCCAGTCGACTAAACAAAGTAAACAAATCGTTTGTGAGTCAATGTATACATACGCTTTTACAACAAGATCCCTGCTAGCATACGTGAACTAACCCCCAATAAATTTAAGATTATTGTTAAACAAAAACTTAGTAAAAAAGGTTGTTATAAAATCAACGATTATCTAGATGACTCAAATCCATGGGATTGACCTGCTCTTCTGTCAAGCTGTCTCTATGTAGAATAATTATTGAAAAGTTAATTTTAATGTTTGTATCTAAGTATTTTTATCTTAGAATTTGTAATACCAAATTTGAAAAGAGCAACCCAACAGAGTTTCTTGCTAGATTCTTCTCTGGGGAAAACTGCACTCTTGCGAATCTAGCATTAACTTTAAAAAAATCACCCGTCTTATGTGATGTGAAACTCGTCCTACAAGATTAAATAAACATTTCATTTCATTTCAACATTTCATTTCATTTCATTTCAATGTGGAATGTGTTCATGAGCAATCACAACAAGATAGTGTTCGAATTCAAACGCGAAACTTTGCAACTTACCGAGTATGCAACAGCCAACATGTACGTAAACACCGAAGAAGATTACATGAGCTACAAAGCGTTGCTTATGGACACATTAATTAAAATCACTCCCAAGCCTTCTAACGCTGAGGTTTCAAAGACTTACTCGGAAAAACGAAAGCCAAGCGAACGAAGGCTTCTATTCACAGATAATATATAATTAATGACTTTCACTGATAATAAAATACGAATATTTCTAACTTGAAAAAACAACAGAAAAATAGTCGCTAGTGGGCTCTGCGCAATTTTTAACGACCATTAAGGATTAAGAAAAAAATATCGCTCATAAAAGGGGAAACACAGAAATGATAACCTACTTTAGCCATGTGACGTATAGTGATAAATCAATATAAATATTAAGAGGTGACGGCGCGAGACGTTTGCAGCTTGTCGCTTGCGCAGTGTGGTAAAATAAGTGTTCTGCGCAAGCGGCTCGCGCTGGGCGCGCTGCAGCCGCAACGTGCCGGCCTCGAACCCCAGCCCCACGAACTCATCCACCGCTTACAATATTTTACATTAATTCCTCGCTCCCTTTCATTGTTCACTTGCACCCGCGATAATAATATTGATCGCTTTCTTTCTATATCAAGTAAAACGACATTTTTAACTGCCCTACAACGAGAAACGCACTCGAAATAACAAAAGTTAAAAAAATTAAGATACCTAATTACCTACTTTTTTTTAGTTCCTATCTGATCTTTTTTCAATAGTTTGATCTACTTATGTCACAATTAAAATACTTACATGGAATTTAAGTTTTAACTGTTAGATACTCAAAATTTTAAATAAAACATCAATCTAATGTAAGAACGAAATAGTTATATATTTCAATGCTATGTCAGTATTTAACATCTTAATTAATGGAAAGACTAGGTACAAGTTTGTTTCTGTTGTCTGCAAATAAAGTTGTTAGTTAGAGAGCACAGGATCACTTGCACTACAATAAATACTCCAACCGCTACCACCAAGTAGCTATATGTTAAACACGCCTTTCAGATTCCACGACTTAGCGCTAACAGCTTCTTTTAGTTTACAGCTACAGGCTTTTTGTGAGCGTAGCCGCAATTACCCCTTTCATTTTCTTCATGTGCAGAAGCTTTTATTTTATCCGCTCCGTCTGCGTTACGTTTTTTATATGCGCCTGTGTGTATATCTTTTAATAGCTGTGACTCGAGGCGTCGCGTGTAACCGCTCTTTCAGAATGACTACACGCTTTTGTCGTTTTCCGCAAGCGAAAAACTATACTTACTTTATGTAGCGCGGTGTGAATTGTCTCTTAATTTGTGGTTTTAGAACGTGTTCAACGTCTGCAACGTACTTTTCGTACAGTGGGTTTTGCGGCAGATCATTGAGCAGTAAAGCTTTGCCTGCGCGACTAAAGTGCGAATTTTCCCTCTGGGTAATGGAGTGTTGCGTGTCACACAATCCGTCTGTCGGTGACGCGATAATTTCAACTAAAACATACTCATTATGTCATTGTAGGCATCGTTTTATCTGACTTAAGTAACGCGGGTTAGGTATCGAGCTGTCAATTTATTAGAAGCTCCGGGCAAACTTTGAGAACTTAGATCTGTATTGTATTTGGACACGTTTCCCGAAATTTGCTACGATTTCAAGTAAGCCGACGATGATACGTGTCAAAATGTTTTTTTTTTTTTTTGTATAATTACGACATTTCAGTAACATGATTGCAGGCGTTGTGCTGACACTCTCGACGCCATCTAAAGCGACCCAATGAAAGGACCCCTTCATTAAATTAGTCCGGCGGTTGAAGCACTATGAATTTTACTTAAGTTGGCTTATGTTACGCATAGATTGACATAAGTGTGAAACTCGCGCTCTTGAGTCTCTTTTTCGATTCAGAGGAACACTGCGTGAATACTCTTTGCGAATAGGTAAACACATGTACGGGCATTTTTGTAGCTCATTTTTATTCACATCGCACGCCAGTTCATAGTACCTACTAATTAGATCGTCGTATTTTAATGGGAAAATAGTACTTTGTGTCACTCGAGCGAATGAGTTTACCGTCCCTTTGCGCCAGTTAATTTTCAGACCTAAAACGCATTTATGATTCAAGATATAAAGAACACTTAATAAGTTTGACTTATTAGGTGTAATTATTGAATTCATAATTCCATGACAAATGCTTAATTTTGTTGTCTGAGGAACTGTAATTAGTTTGTAGTAATTGTAACAAATTCTATTTTTGTTCTACGTTGAGATTTTATTGAACTTGGTATCATAGAAAAATGTTTAGGGAGATACTGAAAATACCTATGACTCATGAAACTTAGAAGATAGAAAACATAAGTTGGGCTCTATTTCCCATTAGATAATAAGACAAGTTAAATGAAGACTTCTCTTTATCTCAGCAGTACTTAAAAGGAAGCTTCAAGCTACCAAAATCGTAATGTCTTAAACAAATATTTCGAACAAACTTTATATTTTGATACTGATTAATCTAGTCTAGCTTTAACTTCAAGTATAACTTCCAAGCCCATTATTTATTCATACTTCAATTAAAATACAATCTAACTAAAGAAATTACTTAGCTACCTTCTTTAAGTTGTAAAATGTACCGCCTATACATCATGAGTATAATTAATTTGATACTACATATTTTAATAGCTAATGGAAAGTTGTAATTAACATAGGTAAAACTTTACAGGTCGATCTTATTTATTCAAAGTTATCTATACAATAGAATATACAACAACGTACTAACAACTACTTATTTGTGGGTTCACAAATAAGTAGTTGTTAGTACCTACTGAAACAATCGGCTACTTAATGAATGAGGATAAAATGTAAAACTTAAGAGAAGCTTTGCCCAGTAGTGGGATCTTCAATAGCCACATGAAACGCAAGAATGTAAATGATATAAGTAGCCATAAAAAATACCCTAATTAGACCTTTTATAAAACATTGTACTTACTAGAGATATACACGAATATATTTATTACTTTGTTGCTCAAAGAATAGCCTACTGGAAAATGGGCCCGGCTCTATGTAATTAGACCAATTTAAATCTTAATTAATATTAATTGTCCGACGTCGGAACGAATCTGTCGTATAAAGACCGCCAAGGAAAAAACTCTTAATGGACTCGCTACATTTTATTTCGTTTGAACAAAGTTTAAGAACGTTATTAAATTCCATAATATTTAATGTAGCTATATGAAATGAGCTTGCGTTGAGTTTTCAATTGCCATTTAAAGTTTTGGTGTCACGAAACCAGTGTGTTCGCTACGTAAGTAATGTGATAAATTTCGAACGTATTGAGGAAAAGCTGATTTTGCAGACATTAGGATATTGTCGGATATAAATTAATTATGAAGCTGTTTAAACGGAGAGGTAGATATACCTTACACCTGTGCTAGAGGTACCGACTCTCAGACTGCACTAGTACGGTAAAATAATACGTGCCTACTTTTATCCCGGCGACTCTATTGTTGTCGCTTCAACACAATGCGATGCCCTGTTGGCTCTCTTAATCCGGATGTAACATTTATTATTCTATTAAATTATAGTTCGTTCAAATTAAGTTTCATGCATTGTATGTTAGTATTAGTTCGTATGAACTTTAAAGAGTTGACAAAAATGCCGCGGAACTGAACGTGAGTTTTTTATAATGTTTACTTAACTATAGGTACTCGATCGCTACAATTACGGAATTGGACCAGATTAGCGGCCATCTAGTCCACACAGTCCAATGTTAAATACCCCGAATCCCAATTCATTATTAATCGAGACCGAAGCTAATTATCTAAATCACTAGATACCATCTCACTCAGGCTATTTGAGCTTACAATGTATGTGGATAATTAATAAATAATCGTGTTGACGTAGGTACATAAAACACCTGCCCGGTACCTAAAATACAACTTTATTCTCGTCATAATATAACACAGACAGAGAAAGGAGCTCGTGATTACTTAGTGGAATAAATATTCGTGTACCAGGATAATTTATTTTTATTTCTCCATAAATATTAATGAGATTATCCCGCATAATGTAAATGTTATGGTATTAACGTTTACATTTTTCAACGTCTGCAATTGCAATGTAGCTTTATCTATATGATTTTGTAAAATTTATTTAGCTATACTTAAGTAAGTAACTAGCTAGACTTACGTATATACTTAAAGGTCCCATTAATTTTTATAGTCTAAATCGCACTAACAGCAAATATTAACATTTACCACAAACATTCACGTTTTTTGATCTAATAAATGTCGGACTGTATCAATAAAACCAGTCAGCTTGCTTATTTTATTATACACAATTATAATGTAAATATGTCTTAGTTATAAAATATAGTTAGTATCTATCTATACAAATAGAAATATAATTAATAATCATAGGTATTCTTGCAAATTTACTATCGTCCTACTTACTAATTGCCTTTACAAAGTTAAACTGAGATTTGGATTTTAACAAATCATAAATTACGCGTGATAGTTTAATAAAATTATGTGGGTATTATTACTTAATATTAAATATGTATTTATGCCTTCAAATACGTGCTTATTTACCTTCAAAACAACATTTGAAATTGATTGTCTATATCTACTAAAATGACAGTGGTACGTACGTACGACTTTGTAGTGCTGCCTATTTTTGGAGTACTCACTTTCAGGACTTTATAAGTAGGTAGGACATAAGATAATATCTATACTTAAAAACTTCACATGGTGAATAAACACATTGTACTGATGTATTGCTTTGTTGACAGATGTCGCCTTTTTGTCACGATAACGGAGCTCCGCTTACAAGGTAAGACAATGCGGTCCGTTGCGACTCACGCGCAACGTCTGCCGCACACACTCGCGCCTAAATAAAACATCACAACACAAACAATAATACGCGCCCTATCACCCGTAATTACTTTTATGTACGTACTTATAAACTTAAATTGTAGGATGCTTACGTTTCCTTTGGTAAAAAGCTTAGTTAATTACTTAATAGCACCAAATTATTTAAGACCCCACCCTATAATGTAGAGATATTGAATAACGTTAAAGAAATGTTTCATTCATTTTTTAAATAAAATATTAAGTATTTTTCTATGTAACATTATTTACCGACAGTTACCTACGAACCTCTAAATAAAATATAGTACTTGCTTACTTAGTAAAATAATAAAGAAGTCTAGAGGCACGCGTTCGCTACGGCATAATGAGGCACGAAGAAAATGGACCGAGACGAAAATGGATATAAAGGAAAAACAAACAATACCAAGAAAATTGTCGACACATAAACAACGTTCTAAGCGCGACTAAGTGCAGCGTTAATTATTAGTTTAAGTATTCATAAAAACGTTGTTGAATGCTGAGGGCCGAGGCGGAAGCAGGCAAAAAGTTTCACTTCGTCTTTATGGCGGCGGGAGACAGCTGGCCATTCGGCTGGCTGCCCTCAGCTAAACACCGTGCTGCACCGCACACTCCAACGCTACGCTCGCGCCTGGTCGCCAGTCTGGTGCCGGCACAGAGTCCACTGTCGACACCACCTCTAGCTTTACTCGTCTCCACATTTTCACCTGATTCTTGACTTCTTTTGTGACCAAAATGCAAGTAGTTTTTTACAATAGTAACGGCGCGGTTTTTTACAATAGTAAATTATGACGTGCCTGCTAAGGCCAGACCTTCCAATGTCAAATTATCTATTGATATCGATACAAATATTACCACTAAAGACATTATGTTATTTACAAAAGTTTGTTTTTATTACATCTACTTACGTCAAAACTAAGTCAACATCTATCTATCTTCTTATATATATATAAAAATTAAACCCGTTTTCCGTTGTCACGGCATCACGCCTGAACGGCTGGACCGATTTCGCTAATTCTTTTTTTAAAATGTTCATTGAAGTCCAAGGATGGTTCTTACGGTGAGAAAAAATCGAATAATTGCCGGGAAAGCCCTAAATCAGACCTTTTCTTTTTCCCATACAAATGTTTTCTTACTAAAATGTAGAATCAATTTGAACTTTATTCCTACACAATAAAGTTCATTCTAAGGCGGGACGAAGTTCGCCGGGACAGCTAGTTTTCAATAAATAAATAGAACAAAAAAAGTATAACAGGCAACCATGTAATCTGTTAAATAACGTGATACGACTACCATCACCCCGAAGACTAAACATAAAGTTCGCTTCTACGTAAACACTTAAATGCTCAATTAGCAAAGTTTGAGCGTTCAATATTTGCGTCTGGCTAGGTTTAGTTTATACGAGAAAAAGTTATGTTCGCAGTTTATCAATATATGTACAAGAGGCTTGATTACATTTCTTTTATATGCACTTGATGAATGAATATGCCAGCGGCTAATTTAGTTAGCTTTAAAGTCAAGATTTGTATACTTTCTTAGTTAAGATATGTAAGTATAAATATTTAAAAAAAATTAAAGACAAATCCTGAATATAATAAAATCCGGGTCAGTTGTTTTCAATAGATTTCTGAAGTGGTGATTATCGCGTCATTAACCTCGCTCATTAGAGAATGTACCTACAGTTTAAGCTGCAGTTGCGTACAGAGTGGCGTACCGCGAGCACCCGAGTAGTGTCGCACTGGGTGCTCGTCACTCGCTACCCGCTCGCTACTTGCTGCCCGCCGTCTGTAGCCTCCAATAATGAGAGAGTGACGAGAAGAGAGCACGCATGCAATATATTTTATTTTTTCCCAGTTCCGAGATGACGGCACACAATGTTGCGTACGCTAATGAATAAAACATAAGTAGAAACTAAAGTGCACTGTGTAGAAATAATAAATTATTATTGGTTCATTTGAAAATTAAATGAGTACTACAAAGAAACATTTTATATCTACGTGCGTACTTATTGTATCCGCAAATCTATATCAAGTATATTTATTCCAAAGTATAATTATATTTTTATCGATACATCAAAGGAAATAAGTAATTAAATTGGATTTCACTATTGCTTTTCCCCGTCAGCCAGTAGAATAAAGACAACTGGTATTCTTTTAATCAGTATCTTGAGAGTTGTTATAAGCGTTAATTACTTATATTTAAATTGAATGCTTATACATATCTTATAAATAAGAATAATTTTACTTTAAGATGTTGATATGAAGACAAAAACAATTATTATAACAAGGTAGATTAGAAACATACAACGTTAATTAACCTATTGTTCAACGAAATGAATAGATCTCAAAGTTTTATTATATAAAAGCAACAAAGGGAACAAGCCTGATGCAAAAAGTGAGTTATCTAGATGCGGTAGCGGCACATAGGTATTACTTGCGATACGAGGGAAGTGAGTGCAAAATGTCGAAGTTCGAAGAAATTGAGTCGTGAATCGCGTCTCGCTGCCGCTGCACAGGGAATGCTCTTCCTATGCACAATTCACAACCAATCTTATTAATTTCAAAAGAGTACCAAGCATTCGAATGAACAATCGTTATAATAAGTTGAAGTAAATTAATTAAGTTTCGCCGACCGACTACAATGTAAGAAACGATCGGGAGTCGTGAAGACCGCGCTGCTATTAATAAAATGAAATAAATAAAATAAGTGTAATTATAATTATTTGCCCGCATTCGTGTCGGACCTGCATGTTGGTATCGATAGCGTAATAGTGAGGGGAACAATAAAATATACTTTAATTAGAGTCGACGTCGGGCGGCTGGTTCGGCAGGGCGCGGCCGTCGACCCCGCGAACTCTACATAATGGGATACTTGTAAGTCAATGCTACATCGATCTCTTTTCGCCCGTAAAACAATCGCCATAAAAACTATTTAAAATAAAAATGTAAGTAATTTCGAATCGTTTCGGAATCGCACACCTATCATAATAAGATGTATTTTTTAACGTTGCAAAAAAAGTAGGAAGACTAAAATGCACTTCAGATGTTGAATAAAAAGTCTGCATTAATTTGTGGGTTGGCTGTTTGGCTCCGACTTTTTAAGGGCATTTCACATTATTTGTTCCGTTTGTAACCAATTCCTTTTATCTTATGTGTAACGTACTTTGTTAACCAAAGTGATACTTATACCGTTACCGATTTTCTCATACATAATCCTGGCGATGCATTTCAAATTATGAATACATTTATGTAACGGTTAAAGCAAAACGTCTTTTGTTTTATTGATACTTTATCAGGGTTTTATTCTTAGATGAAAATATGAGTACATTTATAACCACTTTTTTTTGTCATTTTTGTATGAATGAAAAAAAACTTATACCTCGACAGTTTAAAGCTAAGAAAACATTTTTGGCTAAATTAAGGAACCAGAACAGCCGGAGATTGAGACGAAAACAAACACAGGTAAGGAAAAGTAGAGACAAATGATACATATCGGCGACAATTAGGAATCAATTCAATGTCAAGGGCATCCTTCAGAGCAATGGGTAATAATAACAAGATGCATGCAAGGCTGGCTGCGGAGATACTGTCCGATATACCTACCTACTACATATAAGTAAACAAGTAGGTAGGTACCTACCATGTGTACGATGCAATATCAATACTCTTTTAAGATAAGTAGGTACATACATGCCTACTAAATTAATGATGTAATTTCTGTAGCATCTTTTCATGCAATTTATTGTTTACCATACTACACAAAATTAGAACTAGTTTTCACTTGAAAGTCGATAGTTTAGTTTTATACTAACATTGCATAAAGGCAACCGTTTTCTGATTTTAAATAAGTACCTTCTAGCCGATTATTAGTATTTTTCTTTTTAGGACACGTCAGTGAATTAAGAAAGAATCGATCCTTTGACTTATATGTTTCATACTCCATTGGCGAAGTTCGCGACCTCGCGCATTTAAATTTCAATGCCTTGCAAGACCGAGGGATAGAGTTCCGTAAAATCATGAAGAAAACGTCGAAATTTCCTTAACACGTTTAAGGCATTTACTGCCTTTTTATATTTGATCAATTGTTATTATAAAGCCGTCGTTCACAGTATGCACTATCCGATTTCCGATATCCGAAAGCTTTCGTTCTGAATACGAAAAATAACAATGAGAGCTTAACATCATACCTGTACATCTTTGTATTAGACAAATAAGATAGAATTTAAAGTACTTGAATTACGTATATTATATAAGTACCTACCTATAAGATAAATAAAGTTAATCGGGCCAAAATAAATAGATAGTAATAAATTTAAGACCTACGTTATCGTACCTACAGCTTATGTATATATTTGTCTTCGTTTGTGTGTCTGTCATCCGTCCATGACATACAAAAATTCGAGGCGATTGCTAACCCACCCGTGTGGAACGGCCCGACTCCCACATACCTCATTTGTTATAAGCCACATTATAATCACACATTGTGTCGGATAATAAATAGAAAAAGCGACAATAGAAATAACGAGTCACAAATAGGCATCTAATAATGAAATTGTATTGCATATAAATATACGCTTGTTACGTGTTTCTCGGTTCGGCGGACCGTTTAATAGTGCGTTGCGTTGTGATATTTATTAGGGATGCTTCCGCGCAGCTCCGC
The DNA here is from genome assembly GCA_947563765.1 of Anarsia innoxiella. Taxonomy (NCBI): domain Eukaryota; kingdom Metazoa; phylum Arthropoda; class Insecta; order Lepidoptera; family Gelechiidae; genus Anarsia; species Anarsia innoxiella. The sequence continues at coordinate 9,905,108 of OX387390.1, forward strand.
GCCGGGCCCCAGTCCGGTCCGCCGCCGACCACCGACCGCCACGGTGACCGTCGCCCTCCGATCAGCCGTTGCTTTCTTATCCGTACAAATATCTTAAACGCATCAATATTTACCCAGCTTCGCTTCCATGCACCCGAACAACTCCGATGTACGACTTCTTCACGACTGGTTATTCTAAATCTCATGGGAATCGCGGCGCGCACGAGATGAAACGTATTTATTCCTCCACCCGACTCATCGCCTTATTAAGAACAGATTGACTACTTAGCAAAAGAACACTAGTCTTGAGCCAGTTCGATATCAAGCTAAATAGTTGCAACCAGAACTAGTGCTCATTATTATTTCTTTATGATCATATAAAAAGTTGCATGAAGTAGTCTGGAAAATTATGCATAATAATTTTAAGCAGCTAGTCGTGTAAAATAATATTTTTATGTATATACCTACTCATTTAATTGGCCACATGCGCCGTATATGGTACGGTGCCGCGTTGCAAGGTAGGTGCGGGATACAAGTTTGTTGCAAACTTCTCGACGGACGTGTCACTCAACAACATTTGCGAACATTACACTTGTTTACACTACTATAGATTTAAGCTTCAGTAAGAGTTATGTTATAGTGAAATTGATCCAAACCGATCATAAAAGCTTACTACTGTTTTAAGGACCGAAACATGAACATTTAATTTAAAAAGTTTATGGTTTTCTTCCTACGAACCAGCTATTTCATTATTGAAGCAATTGAAGTTAATAAAAGTTAAGGTCATCCATCGATTGCATTTGCAAGTCATTTGGATATTATACCTACTAAATATTTTTTTCAAGTTCATGCCGCAAGTTTAATAGAAGGCGGCATCGGCATTATAAATTAATTTACAAATACATTTCAATTATTAAGTAAGTAGTTACGGATCAATAGTTATATCGCAAACAAAGTTGGTTTCCATATAGACGGTGCCCAGCAAAAAGTACTTACTTGCTACGGCTCTTGTATTTTTAATATCAACCCCCCCTCCTCAATTCCCCCCTAAAGCTTTAACATAATATAAAATTATAAACGATATGAATCACGATAATGTTCCGCGGGCCTGTGTGCGTGGCCAATTCACAACTTTGCCGGGGCAGGGTTCTGGCCTCCCTTCGGCCGTCTCCACTGCTTCACCCCGCCACAGACTAACCTAACCAGTGGTAAACGTGTGAACGTTCTTTCTAACACCAGCAGTGAATCGAGCTGCTGTCACAGGACCTGACTGGAGTTGCTAATAGCAACTTGCTATAATAGGTGCTTCAAAAACGCAATTAAAAACCCTCTATAGGAAGGTACTGTTTAATAAAATGTATTAACATTGAGGCGCCTCGGGGATAAACTGGGGATTCAATTAACAACAACACTATTGTAAAAATTCCGGCGCTACGATTCCTTTTCTTGAAGCTTAATTTAAAATATAAATATTCAAACTATACTTTCCAGGAAATGTGTGCTATTGCCAATTTTTTTAAAGACGACAACAATGTTCTTGAAAGGCAATATGACTATGACTACCTACCGTTGTTTTTTAACTAGCAAGCAGTGCATGATCCTGGTTACTCTGTGTGCCACCCCGCGGAACGCCGGCAAAAAGAAAAGTTTTATTTTTATAAGACAAGAAATTTATTATGGCTGATGCTCGTGTCGGTTTCGCGTTTCTTCGGAAATAGAACGTAAAACGTTGCTCGCATCGATCCGGACGCTTTGCTTTTTGTAAGCGGGTTATAGGGCAACAATATGACCATTCGACAAAAAACTAAATCAATGCACTCATGTGACCGAGACCTACAAATTATATTTTCATTACAATAAAATAATAAATTGTAAGGTCACGTACGGTATGCTACACACTAAGTTCCCTGAACGAATCAGAGTGTTTCTCCTTAAATAGGTTTTCTTAATTATTCTTTTAAAGCTTTTTGGAACAATAGGGTAATATAGACGCTATGATAGCATTAATTTATGGCTTACATTTGCTCGTCCCCGGAAAGTGTTTTTCTGATTAATGTTTTAATTAAGAGTACGTAAGAAGCATTAACAAACCTTTTAAGGCAGAAAAGTAAAACTTTCAATTTAATTATAAGTCAAGGCTTATCGACGATAGGTAAGTATGTAGGCCTAGGTATCAGGTACTTATAACTTCTAATTGTTTGTTATTTGTGCTGCTTTGGAAAAAATATCACGACCGTCTATCAAGCTATTTCTACATATAGTAATACAATTAAAAGTTTTATTCCGTTCTATCAAACTCGTACTGCATAAGTATTTGTCTTAAAATAGAGGAAAGCCCGCTGAAAGTGGCTGCAGGGTTATTGTATATTATTTTTACAAAGTTATTTTAGTTCGATTTGTTTGATACGAAAAGTGGCAAAATACCTAATAGATGCGATACGGCGCGAGTCGCGACGCGTGGCTCCAGCCAGCCGGTGCGGAGTGGCGGAACTAACGTCTGACCTCGGGATATTAGTAGGAAATGCGTGTGGCCGTCTTCAGGTTGACGCGGTGGATTCGGTGTCAGAGCGGATTGGGTATGTACCTAATCTATGCGCTAGGGTTGGGTTGGAGCAACGACAGCCCAGTCCGGGAGTTCCTGAGCGCAATCGGCACTAAAACTACATAATATCGTGCGGTGCAAGCCACAGACACTGCCAGTAATTGCCAGTGCCGCTATAATCGCACTTAATTACAACTCACAATCGCGCCCGTTTCAAGTATTCATTATTAATATTAATTCGCAATAAAACAGGTTTGTGATCACCGGCACCAAGCTCTCAATACATCTATAGTGGATCTTGTATTAAATACAAAACAATGAATTGTGAGTCTACCTAATTTCAATAAATCCACCAGTCTAAGATTATGTTATCGTAAATAGTTTTTTGCAGTAACCTTCAAATCTATTGATTGACAAAAATAAATACCTATATACATTTTGGAACTTAACCATCTTTTGGTTGGTTTAGCTGAGACAATATGCTTCCTAAACTGTAGACTAAGCTAAAAGCTTCTTAAGTCCACTTTTCTATGTCCCTTCAGCTCTGGCTGTCCGTCCCACTATGTAAGCTCCAAAAAGCTTCTCTAATATTGTCAACATTTCTGCGTGCTACATCGATGAGATAGGGGAATATTCAACGCAAACAAGGTGGCGAGACCAATGTTGATCTTCATGTTAGGGCTCATCGAGAAAATACCTACCGAAGTGTCTACCTACCTACTCATAGCTACATTCACCATAAAATATGCAACTGGCAAACGTTCTCGTAAACTACAGAAACAACATTGATACAAAATGGAAGTTAAAAAAATACATTTACATTACAACATAAAAGTTTCATACAAAAATTTTATACAACATTTTATTTATCATCTAAATCGGCGTTTACGACGGGGGAACAATGCCGAGCTCCGAACCAAACAAAAGTGGGACGCAAATAAAGAAAACAATAAAATTAGAATACATAAACACATAAAAACGTTCATCCAGAACGTTCTCGTTGCGGCGGCCGGCGCATGCGCCTAGCGTCTACACCGCACATTACTTACATCAAATGAATTAAATCAACTTCATCAGATCTGTACAAGAAGTCGACACTTTACATTGTTAAGGTTGCCCCAGACCATCACTAAAAAATATAAACAAGAAGCAAGTATTCAAAGACGCTCGAAACCACATCTTTAAATAAGTCCTATTGTACTGATGACTAATAATTTTTAAGCAGATAAATATTTTTCACTGCATAACTTTCAATTATTTTCAGGAATGTTGTGAAATCTAAGCAAATGCATTTGGACTGTCTGTAAAAACTTTTCTGCAAACTTTCAATAGTATATTCTACTTGTAGGATACTCTATCTTTACTCATCCAATTTGGTTATCTTAATTTACGTGCCCAAAAATCTTTCCCATTTTATTCCACTATTATGATAAAAGACGAGTGAATATTTACAGGAGCATTAACGAAAGCGCGAAAATAGACCATATAGGTGTTCGGTGGTATCGTTGAATATGTATGACTGGCAAGTGAGAACTGTCCGGTGTGAAAGTGCAAATATAAGGAACTAAACGCTGTGCCATAAGGCTGCAATTCCCGGCGGTGATGGGCCTGCGGAACTACTGCTGGCTGCCTCCTTCGTACAGACGAGCACACAACTCACTCTGAAACTGCCACTAAAATTGAACCAAATAAAAAATATCTATTTTCACATTTCTCACGATATTTGTAACTTTTTTATTATATTTTGTTTTCGTGCATTATTACACTTGACTGCTTATAAATCTTTAGCAGCGCATCAATGTCGTCCTTATGCTGATATGAAATAAGGCGCTTGTATAAAGTTTGATTTACACGTGATTGTACCTTCTCACAGTAAATATCAAACAAACTATTAGTATTTTTTTAACGAAAACGCATTCAAAGAAACACTATCTATGTGTACACCTACATGCAAATATTACAATATACATAAAGGATTTAATTGCAAATGATCACGAGTGTAGTTCGGCAAAGCGCGGGTTACAAAGTTACTATGTACTATGGTATACTTGTATCAGATAAAATTATTCAAATGATACGATCTATTGTGTTTCACCAACAATGATAAATAATATTATTACGAATGTACTGTAAATACATATTTATTTATGTAAGTAGGTTTACGATTGTTTGTGACTATTAGGTTAGTCATTTTATAAAATCAACTATATATATACGACTTTATACTACAAGACTCGCTTCAATCAAGAAGAAATATTTACAAAATGTTAACTTTTTTATTGTGTAGATATAGGTATTACATTATACACATATCTATTTATGTAGGTAATCAATAATATGTAGATAGCAACCATACAAAAATAACTATTTATGAGTATATGGGTATTATATTGAAAGCTAGTATATTAAAGTAAAAACTACATGCACAAAAAAATAAAACATGTGTTGTCATTGTGTTACGATTCCATTTATACATATGTTCTTAACACACAAAGCGTTGCGAAATCTAAGGAACATCTATCAAATCATAACATTTAAATAAATTGTAATTTACAATGAACAGAACAAGTCATCGACCTCGCTGTCTCAAACGTCTAATAGCACCCACACAAGCGACCGCCATACTTTGTACGAAAATCAACACAGGCTAAAGCCACATGTGTGAGTGAACGTGAACATTAATATAAGGCAATAACATGTTCAAATACAGGATCGCAAATGAAATCGACCTCCGCCACGTAATGGACGCGGTTTCTTATATTTAATCATATAATCAATGTGTACGGAACCGCAATATTGCTATAAAATACGCTTTTAGCTGTACAACGGCCGTTGCGGTGATCTGCTGCAAGTTCTGTTTCTTGAATCGTTTTTCGCACCTCTTTATTACTAAAATCTCATGTTTAAGGCCTAAACGGTGAAAACGTTTTCCTAACACTTATTGAAAAAATGTCAAATAATCAAAGAAACAACATCTGTCTGTAAGAAGACTGCAGAAAGTTTTAAAAAACTAGTCATGCCTATCCACTCTTTTACCTATATTATTATACAAGCATAAACGCAATCTACATAGTTTGTTGAATATTCATACAGAAATAAATTAATTGCATGTAGCAATTATGTATATATTTAAGTTAAAACAGAAAAATATCAGACATCAATGTTGCTATAAGTTAAGGCTGAAAATGTCATGCAACAATGTCGTGGTGCATTTCTACATTTTAAAATAATCGCCTTTTATCGAGTTTCTTTAATCAAACTAGTTTTTATTGCAGTTTATTATAGACAGAACATGCATTTAACGCTGTCGCCAGTGCCGGTTATATTTTCTTATTTTATATAAAAAATGTTTGCGGTTTTCGATGTGTTCTCGTTAAAAGGCCGTTGCAGCTTAACTAGTGTGACGGCATTTAAAAACACCACTTTAACACGTATAGAATCTCAAAACTTTTTAATTTACTACTTTTTTCGTAATCATGTAAACAGTAAGGACCAGTATTTCGTTTACCGCTGACCAAATACTACATGCGATGTGTCCAATCTACTTAACTATTTATTAGAATAAGAACACGTTTAACAAAATTCCTGTTATCTCACTTAAAATCCAGATAAACAGAAAAAGTTTTAACTGGCTAATACGAATCCATCCACTTAAAGCTAATAAGTAACAAAATATGTTTTAAGAATGGCACCGGTAATATTAAAATAAGTGATGATGTTAATTAAAAATGAAATAAAATACAAAATTGCACACGCAAGTATAATTCCCCTTCACAATACATGTTACTTCATTAAAGTTCGCATGCAACTATTTAATTTACTAACCTATTGATAAAAAGCGAACTTATTTATATGATCCTTCACGCCGCATGCACTCCGTATGTTGTAAGTATTCAGTTATTTGCTCTTCACCGTTCATATAACCACACAAAGTAATAGGTGGCTATAAAGAATTTGTTAGTTTTTGTAGAATATTTTATTATTAATTAAAATTATAATCAGAAACAAATTTTGATACGGTGACAATTTTCTACAAAATGTAGACATTTAAGTAAGTTAGATGTGTCGTTTTGTCAATTGAACTCGCAAAGTTTATGTGATTTTCCTAGAGGTTATAAAAATGCCAACAAACGTACTCATATTACCTAGCATAATAACATTAAGCAGTATGTTTCACGATTCTAAAGTTAAGCGTATCTTAGAAAGCGTAGATATCTAAAAATACTGCTTTTGCATAGCTGGTCAATAATTCCTTTTATTTTATTGCCTTAATCTTAATAAGATATTTAATTTGCAACATTCATGCATATTTCAAATTATGTATACAGGATCTATAATAAATACAGGTGATTCCATCTCGGTGAATGCCAATTAGAAGGGATCACTATCACTACAAAGTTGGGAGCCAGTTGAAGCTACACTCAATGATAAAAATAACCGACCAGTAGGTACCGCAACACTATTTCTTTACGGCTGTACAGCTTGTACAAACTACCTTCGCAAACAAATTTAAATAATTGACAAAATATAAACAATCCTATCCGAACTAAGTACCTGCTTCATCGAATGTTTATAACAAACATTTATAACAAGAAAATTGTGGTTGTCTTTTACTTTCATCCTTAAATGGAGTTATTATTGAACAAATCACGAGGAAAACCTTGTAACTATTTGTTTAAAGTGTGAAGAGTGATAGAGAAAGCTACGGTTCTGGTCATTTTTGCAATTCAAAAAGTTCGGAGTGTAGCGATATAACGTAAATTATAACACACAACATGAAATCCGCTTTATTTGTTCGTCAGTCAAACGAGACCACTGACACAATGCTCTCAATGACTCACAATAGCAAATTAGTATTATTTTAAATTGACGTAATTGAAAAATATGTAGCCACTCGAGCGCAGTGCTCGAATAAATTGATTCATGTATAATATTAACAAAGAACAAAAAGGAAACGGAAAGTCGAGACTGAACAATTAGCATATTCTAATGATAAGTTCCGTTAACTACGTAAGTATGTGGCGCAAGCGCAACGTTATATGCTCTACAATAGGACTTTGCGAAGTTTTTATTTACTAATCAAAAACAATTTGAATTTTTAATAATAAAGAGCTAAAAAATATTTGTCAACTTGATCAAGTACCTAATCAATACATTTGAAAATACGAGTAACTTGTACATTCAAGGCACATTTAGAAGTAAGAGGATATAAAAATAATACTTTTTATATATTTATATAACAGGAATAGAAAGTGAAACAATAATAATTAATTTTATATTGAATACAAAGTAGAGTGAAGAAATCCTGATTGATTAAATTAAATTGTCCATTCCCGTGTTTTCTACTAGAATGTCCCTTTAATATATTTGTTCCTTGTAAATATTTATTATAAGTTACATACTTCCAAAGGTTACTTTGTAACACAAGTAAGTGGAAGGGGTCTTCGGAATTCTTTATTTACTACACGACTTGTAATTCCGTAAAAAGAACACTCCGACTTTTTATCGACTTAATGAACAGAAACCATGCGTCTGCAAGTTTCTAATAAGTACATCATATAAATTGCTACAATTTTTTAAGTATCAAAGTAAAATCATTTTATTTGCAATTTATTGAACGTGATCACTTTACTTTGTTTACCTTTTTGTATTAATGCAGTTGGAATAAAACTTTAATGCCACTTGTAAGACACCTTTTCTCTATTTAGCATAAATAAAGGTGAAAAAAAAAAACCTATGGTGTGCAAAATAAAGAATTTGAATTTGAATATTTTTCAAGTCTTTAATATTAAAACGCTAAATTTAAGTAAAACATCCCTTAGCATTAATAGACAAGAAAACATTAGTTATAGTTTTTATCCGTTAATAGGTAATCTTCACACTTCAAGGTTCTCAATCACGCAGTACTAAGAAGGTAGGTAGGTTCCTAACATACATTGTTTTATGCGTTTTTATGCAAAGTAATTAAATGTGTTATTAATGAGTTTCTTTTCGCAAGAAGCATTAATTACAATACATTCTACATGAAAAAAAAACTAATTGAATGAAAAGAGTTTCTAGATATGGTTTGAAAAAATAAAATGTGTAGGTACTACCTAGGTTTGTGTTCATAAGTTAGTGCTTTAAGCATGTACGAGTATAGGTATGTATAAAATGGCTACTGATTGTTATTAATTTTCTTTATATTTGAAAATTACGAGTAGGTCAGGCTGTCACTACCTAATCATAACCTTTAGTCGTATGACTTACATAAGTTTCTAATGGAAATCTAATTAGCAATAGGCAGCATCTATGAATCGAGTAGAAACGATATTACAATCGAGTGTACGAGACGCTAGAGCCCGATGCTCAGTGTGGGCACGCCTACGTCTCGAGAACATGCTGAACAGGTATCGTAAACTTGCTATAGTTCTCGACGACTCAACCTCCGCAATTTTATTTATAGTAGGTACCTAAGTACCTGCCCACGAATCGCTAGTAACTATTGTGTTGTACACGGATTGCTAATTAAATGACATTAATTATGTTAAGTACACAAAATATGCATCCATTTATTATCCCATAACATTATTATATCCCAAAGCATTATCCCATATAAAACGCATTATTATTATTAAAAACTAAGGCCTGTCTGTATATAACATAATGTAGCTAGTCAAAACTTCAAAAACATAATTAGTAATGTAAGACATGTTATTACATGCCAACAATATCAGTTATAACAATATTTTAAAAAAAAACTTGTTCTATGGGATTCTCTGTCAATGCTATATTTTATTGTTACAAAATTATCATTTTTTTGTGACTATAAAATGTTAATAACATTCGAAACTGCTTATATTGAACATAATTACAGTATTTTGTCTCTCGCTCCGGTGCGCTCGGGTACGACCGACCCGAATATCGGCAAGGGTAAATAATACCATGTGAGACGCCATTTGGTAAGTACCTACTTATTGCTTTGTTTTCGATTAGGGTTAGTTCGATTGCCCGCAGCTAATTATTGCCACTATTCTTTTAACGAATTTTGTTGTTATTTGTAATTTGTTGCATATGAGAGCCGAACGATAAATAATAATAGAAAAGTAGAGTAGGCACCTATCTAAGTAAGAACTATTAACGCGAGCCAATCCAATAAAAAATAAATTTAATAAAATTGTGGTAAAATTCTCTGAAATTCTTGCAGACAAATTCACAGCCTAAAACTGCAAATTATAGTTAAATTTTATTTATAACTCTAATAACACGATGACCTAACAGACATAACAAGCATTATAGCCATATTATTTTTACGTATAATCCACACGCAAGCAATTATTGTTCATTCCAAATGATGGTATAAGAATACATATTACTGTTCTAATTTGAGTCCGACCGCGAGGCTTGATGTATTATAATATTATATTATAATCTGAATTGGAAACAATTTTTTAATAGAATTAAACAAAAATGCTTTTGCTTGGCTAATCTTGATCTCGTAATTTAGTGAATGGTTTCCGAGTAGACGACGTTAATTTTATACAATCATAAATATGAATCATGTTCTAATAATGCATCCTCTGAATTATTATTCACATTTACAATAGATATTGTCCCATATCCATGACAAGTTTTACCTTACTAATAAATTTCTTACGAGTATTCGTTGTCATTAAATATATGCCAGTATTTTGTATTTTGTCTATTTCATTCTAAAATATAATATTCATGAATATTGCACCACCGGCACCAAAGTGTCCAGTTTCGAGTCAAGATCGCTTGTCAAGTTTTAAGATATTCCGAGCATTTATTTTAAGAGACCGAGAAAAGTAAATAGTACGCGTCAGTTGCCGACTATCAAAACAAAACGAAAGCAGGTTGAGCAAACAAAAAAGGGTTTGACAATGACTGCCATTAAAATTCTCGTCCCGACCTACATATTGTCTTCTTATAAAATATGAAAGAGTTTTAGCCTGCATTTTACAATATCATAGAAGAGAACAACGGAGACAATGACACGAGGAATAATTTGAGCTATTTCGTTGTCTTGTCTAGTATCGTAAATATATTGAACATTTTGCAATCAAAATGCTAAGACATCATTATATTATTGTTATTTATGTTCATATAGAGTTTCAAAACACAATTGCAATGTTATCGTTGCACTGAGAACAATAGATTATTATTATAATATAGGTATATGAAAATAGTTATTTGTACAAAACAGATCGGAGTGAGTCTTCTCGGGGCTATAAACAGAAATAATAACTGTTATCAAAATGTAACTGATACAAGGGAATGACATTCAAGGGTCAGTTGGCCGAATTCCGTCTCTCTAATCCCTACACAACGTTCACTTAAAAACAGTGCAACGAAAGGAAATAAAGCCGGCGAAGTAAAACGTTTGATTAATTACTGTTATGTAAACCCGCACGAATTTATTAATTGATTTAAAGTAGTAGCTTTGAAGTAGAATCATTAAAAAATTTACCTGTGGACTAATACAGTTAGTAACTAGAGACCTTGCAAGAAAATCTTAGGGAATACAAATATCTACACAAAAAAAACACCAATGTTGGGTTTTAAAGTATTAATTTCAGGATGCAAACTTAACAACGCTCTGAAATTCAGAGCATGCTCTTTAACAGTGCCAGCTAGCACCCCATTATAATAATCTTCGCGAAAGCGAGACAGCAACAATATTAGAAAGGAACAATCGTTGCCATTACGTCGAATAAAAAGAAAAGTTATTATATTTTTTATTGGAGAGGGCCGCCACCCTCTGCCGCCAAGAGGGTTATTTTTATTTTATTTGAAAAGTTTATTTTCCATTTGTTTTAACTTCTATTTTTGCGATGTGAGGGGTGAAAGTTGGACGGCAGACCTCGGCTCACGCACGCACTCAATGACTCACTAATGCGTACGCCATCATTATATTTTTATATTTAAACTTTGCCAGGAAGTAACATTAAAATGAGAAAAGTTTCACGAGTAGGTATTATTATATCACTGAAGCTCCACGTCGAGACTCCGGATCCCGCTTTTATAATGCCCTTACTTTTAATATTGTTGCAAATGTGATTTTTTACTTCAATAAAAAAACGACGAATGTGTAAGTATTATTACGGCGTGGTACATATTATGAGTTATAAACATCGAATTAAATACTGAGATTACTTTGTAAGACTGTCAGAGACCTGTTTAACAATACATTTTGTGTGGTAAGGGACCCTATATTTTCGTTTCTTCAAAGGATAGTTAGGTGTATGAGGAGTAAGTCAATGAAATATGTTATCCTACTCCCCGGGGATGCCATTGGCAAGGTTGTGCAAACAAACAGCTGACCGTGCGACGCAGCCAGTGCGGGCCGCGGCGACCGCGTGTGGTCGCAATCGCCGCAGCCCTCCACGACTGTTCGCCACCAAATGTTAGTATTTCTTTTTAACTCCCGTCCCGACCTGAGGTAGTTTATTTGCCCCCTCCAAAATAAAGTAGTCCACCAAGATTTTTAACAAGCAAACCCGAAGACAACGAACAAAGAGAACAAACCTTATGGCGTAGCATAGCACATCCACTGTTGACTTTCCATCAATACAAACTTGTGCGTACAATAAGGGTGGGTTAAAATGCATCTAATTGTTATAAAAAACAGTCGAGTCTCGAACACAGTATGATTTAAAAGTGATATTTTCAAACCATAAAGAAGTTTCACATGGGCATGTGAAATATTTACCTTAATATAATAAGTAAACTTAAACGCTGGCTGGCCGTGCTTTTGATACACTGTTTAAGTAATCTTGACGTAGGAGGGCTTGTGTATTGTTGTAAGTAGTTATACACAGATTAAAGTAGAAAGTCACTTTTAATTATAGCATTTCATTTAAAGAATTTTATTATATTTAAGATGAAGCAGCTGAGTGGGAGCCAGCCAGCCATAGACCAAATGTTTTCGTCAGACATATCAATAACTATTTTTATTTAGGGATGAAGATATTATTTCCTCTTGATAAAACTTATAAAAGAGGGCTCTTTATAGAGGTGCCCATTAATTCTAGTTTTGAGTTTGATGAAACCACGCTATTGTTTTCAATTCGTACTTTTAATTTAAAAAAAAAGTTTCAGATATAGCTCTGATTTCAAGGAAGAATGGATCGTTTAATTATGTCGTACTTCTGAAACCATTTTTCCATTATAGCTGACGCTTCTGAACAAAAGTTTAATTTCTTAACGTTTTCCGTCTTACGTGATCTTTTTTTTTAATTTAGTTTAGAATGAATGAATCGCAGCACATCGTAAGTATTAAAACGTGGCAGTCGGAGTAGGTAGCGTTTCAATTAGGCACAATACATAGTAGTAGATGCAGCGGGGCTCCTTTCACACCGCGGGGCCTGTGTTTGCCCTTTGTTTGTGAATACATTTAAATAGTATACTGCAGGTTCGATGCGTCCTGTTTCAAAATAAACACACCAAATTCAATATTTGCTGTCTATTATTAATACTTTTTATTTTTTTAAATTTTCGATGTTTTCTTCTTACCTACTTACTAGTTGTAGGTATATTTTAGATTTTTTTATTTGTCCAAAGCTCAAATGAGCTTTTAGATTAATATCTTTGGAGAAATATTAAAAAAAAAAACTGATGAACTTGTAATGATCCTTTGGTTATTTTTTCTTACAAGCTTATACACACCCATTGCCATCGTCATTGACTGTCCTAATTAGCTGTCGGCGACTATGGTGTATTAAACCCCTTAAAAATGCTGCACATTTGTGTTTAGAAATAAGAATAGAAAGGTAGAAATAACGTTATCAAAAATACCATGAATAGGTCAAGGGCGTCGTCGCGTCGCGTCGGTCGTTCAGGTCAAGCGAATAACAATAGGGGACCCTTGTCATTTTACATTATATGTATCTTATCGTCCAGAGTATAACGGACACTGCAAGGAAAATTTAACTGTATTGTTGCGTTTACATGGAATCTTTAGAAAACTACCAAATTAATAAAAAAAAGCAAAATGTAAATACGAGTATACCTAACAATTATGATACCTACTTAAAGAAGTACTTAACTAGTTTTTTTTAAGCTGCTAAGTATTATGTTTTAATAGCTATTATTATTACACTAATCTATTAATTAATGTCTTTGAAATTATTCTGAATGAGTTTCCTAGTTTTAAAGGATCTGTGTATTGAAAACCTTTAAAACTTCTATAAAAATCGCATTAATTAATATGATTAAGACCGACAAAGTAGTCTTTTTGTCGTACAAACTCACTCCTGATCCGTGCGCACGAGTTATAAAACCTTCACATGAAAACAAAAACAAACTTGTCATAGAAGCAGATTAAATGGCCAATAAAAGTAGGTGGTGGTCTACTGGTGGGGTCCGCTGACCCAAACCCTAAAAGGCATTGTTGACTTTCAACTGACGAGTTTAGCGCCAGATAAATAACTACTAAACCTGATCGAACGGGAAATGATACTTCTAAGTGAGTTATCTGTTAGTAAAAACTCGTAGGTACTGAGTGGTGTCGCGGCGACCAATTAGAGTGAAGGCGTCGAAGACTCAATTTCTAAAAGAAAACAAAGCTACTTCTAACAGTGGAAGCTGCGCTCTACCGGGTAAGTAAGCACAGGGACCGCTTCTTCAATATTTGTTTAGTTTTCCAATGACTGGTACTTATGAATAATTTGTAAATACTTCCGTGACCGGAAAGCGATACCATCATTTTCTTCGGATATTCTTAAAACACAAACCATTGGCCCCGAAAGGAGACGTGAGTGTTAATCAAAAATATTTCAAACACCATTCAACATGACAATAATTTTGATTAAATGCACGGACTTGTATGAAACTAATGACTAACGTAGCCCAACAAGTTTGTTGAGCTACGTTAGTCATTATTAACGCAATCATGATTAAAGTATAGAGCATAGGTAAAGTCTGAGTAAAAATATTTGACAAGCATCTTTGTATTGTCTATAATCTCAACATCAAAGCATTCCTTTCAAACACGGTGCAAACAATTATTGCGGCTACATTATGGTAGACAAAACAATTGCTAATTACTTTTTAATTTTTTTCAATTCGTTAAAACTCACAGTGAAATCTGGGTCCTTGATAAGTGTCCGCATATTTTTATTACATAAAAATAAAATGTCTAACAATTGTTTAGTAAATTATAATGGAGTATCAAGGCCAGAGACGCGAGCCCGTGCCAAAAGAGTGTCGTATTCTATGATTAATAACACACCAACTTGAATAAAATAGACATTATACCTACATTCAAACACAATTATATCATTGATCTAAAATATTAAATCAAATAACATGAGAAACTCGCTTGTGTGTGCCCATAGCTATAATAAATACACAACAGAATTTTATTATGCATAGACATTGGTGGGCACAGTGGGTTAGCACAGCACGGTAGGTAACGTGAATTGTCAAAGCCTTATTAAAGTCAATAATTGAGGACAAACAGACAAACCGACAAAATAACATAAAGAGGAAACTGGTAGTTAGATTTCACGACGTGCGTCGTTGGATAACGGAGGCCGCCTCTCACACCGAATTGATCAACGCCAATTGCAAAACATTACATTTATTAACTCTTTGCCAATTTAGGACTCCTCATCTTTATCTAATTGTGATTTTTGCATTATAATGATGTAAATTAACGTAAGTTTTGTTTTCCCCGAAGAAATTTGAGTTCTTATCTTTTGTTCTTCTTCTTTTTTCTTCTTTCTTTTGTTCTTCTTTAAAAAAACATAATTTGATCTTAAATTTTATCAGTGGTTTACCTAAAAATAAGCGTCTTCTAATTGTAATATTAAAATTCCATGCATAGTTATTTTTAAATTAAGAACGTTCAACATTTTTTATAATTTTACGCTCATTTAACTGCCGTAATTAATACACTGAGTAATAAACAAGATGAAATTAATATATTCGTACAGAATGTAGTAAGAAGTTTGTTCTGTTACACAAGTCAAGTGCTGACAAAACAATAGAATATCTCGGTTGCATCGCGCACACACTCATAGCTCCCTGGAAGCGATTACATAAAACAAATACCAATACAAAACAAGCCCAACAACTAAACTACTCTACGTACTTATTCATTCTAGTACATATTATACCTATATGGCTGTGGATCAAGTAACACACGCAAAATTATTGATATGTAATTTTTTTCAAAACTGTGTTTGGTGTATAATTGAATTAATATATACTTATACAGTAAATAAAAGATAACTACATGAGTGTACGTACATGAATATTCTCAGGCTGCATGATAAATAAAAAACATTTTATTCTCACTTAAATATTATAAAGTAATGCTAACATAAAACGGGAATTTCTATGTATTAAAAATAAAATCATGTCACCTCCATTGTTATTAATTCATTGAGGTGCCGCTTTGTAAATTTTGATATGTCGGCAGATAACGTCCTAATTACAAGCAGTTGGTGTATACTATACATATATGCATAACAAAATGGGATTATTAGACTTTTTGTAATCTAATCTTTTGTACATTTGAAAAATTACACGGTACCTGCGTTGCCTAACTCAAACTAGCACGTTTTACGGAATGAGCGCTTGGGTGTAAAAAACACTTACCTTTGCATCTCTGCGACGGTCAATCTTCTTTTTAAAATAACCATGAAAATACGTACCTGAAACAAAACGTTACAAGAATTATTACATAGGTAGATAACTTGTGTTTAATTAACTTTAATTTGATTTTAGTTACTCACTCCACATTTATTTAATATTGGCAGTTGGCTTTTAAAATTAAATTAGTTAAATTAGTCTAAGTATGTTCAATTATCCTCGATTTTTTGTCGCTCTGCTGGGGCGTGTCCCAACGCAGTGATTCATAGGAGGGTCCTGAAAATCAGCATTAATGCTGAGGATTTTTCTCCTTTTCCTCAAAATATGTATGGTTAAGTTATAAGTTTGTTATTAACACTATAGGTATCTAAATCTCATTTGCACTGTACATTTTTTGATGAATAAAGTTCTTTTATTTATTTATTTATTTATTTATTTAATTAGCGATTCGATATGTGTATTGATACTGTGAATGTAACAAGGGAAACTATGTTTAACCCCATGTTCATTGACCGCTAGTTTAGTTTTTTAAATTGTTTTATATGTAAATAAATCACTAGATTCATCTGAACTCGAGATAATGTGAGTAAAACGTACGAAACTCTCAGAAAATAATAAAACATATTGAAAGTTGCAACGCTCTTGTTCAGATTTGTCGCGGATACGCCAAAACAAGTACTCTATTACCCGCCGCTCAATAAATGCTATCCCGTGCGTGTGTCAATGTTTATATTTATGTGGAAATAATGGAATCATTTAATAGCAATAGTGTGTTTCAATATTTTTTCATGTAAGTCACGTGCATTATTATTTTATACTAGCTATTACTGTTCATTATACGTTTGTACAAAGAGTTAAGAGCTATGATTCATTGAATTAGACAAATAATTGGCGACATCCTGCCAACGATGAATATAACTTACGAATAAGTAGTTTGTAATCACATGTAGTTGATAGCTAGCATTGTTTTTATAAGAACAAGTGAACAATGTCAATGAGAACTGTAGACAAATGTTCCGGTAGAGAATCATTCAAACTTTAATAAACACTGACAGATTTCGTAAAAATCTAACAAACAAAGAATGGGTGTTATTTTTAGATGAAATTAACGCACATTACGAGCGTACGCGCCGCTTCCAACCGTGAATCATGTTGGAGCGGGCGAGGCCCCACTGCGAGCTAATGAACGCCACTTTACAAGCGATTGTCTGTCTTCTGTCAAATATGGACAGGGAGACTTACGTAAAAAAATGTTTGTTACAAACATATAAAATTGTTGACAAGAAATCTGTATCTCTGCAATACTAATCTTTTCAGTTACCGGAGATTTTAATTTCTCAAAAAGTTTCGCACCGTTCGTGCAGTTCGCTCAAACACAATCCGTACCTCATCAGGGTACGTCATCGTAACAGCAAATATTTTTCAATGTTCCTATTGTATATTGTTGGCTTTACTTTTAAAAAGTTTCATTTAACCTACTTGACAGGAAGATTTTAATTTTATAGATGTAGTGCTAATTGATGAAAGTAAAGCAAACAATGAATGAGTAAGTATAGACTTCCGTCGGTCGCTTCTTCCTGCAGCTGTGGGGAAATTACCTATTACTTTACATATTTAAAGAGCATAAAATAGAAGAAAAGTTTCATTATCAGTTTATATATACATAGTATATTATATTTCATTAAAATTATATATCATTTGTAGACTTAAGGTTGATATCAATCTAAGTTAGGTAACTAAGGTTATGTAAACGAAAGCTCGTTTGCATAAATATACTTCTAATATTAGTTCTCCTTCTCCAGAGAGACTTCGATCATCTTAAAAAAAACCTTTAATAGTAAGATATCCTATACTCTTAGTACCTAGAAGTACAGTACTTAAATATTTTAAAGAAATCTACACCACATGCTACAGCAATATGGTAAAACGATCCAAGGGAAGGTCTACTCTATATAACATCTTAGTAGAAAACGGCTTGATCGCAAGATATGCAAAATAACCCGTAATTTAAATGCATACCGAGTCGCATGCATACATTTTGTATAATTACCCAAGAAATGAAATTATAATATTTTATAAATAATACACCAATCGGTTTCCATCAAAACAGCTTAATTCATTAGTATTATAATATTTTACAATTACATGGACAAATGCATGGTCGCATGGTAATGTAGTGTGCGACTCCATTGCGCGGAAATGCACGCCCGCCTGCTCATAGGAAAGCTTTCACTACAATGCATTAGGAGGCTACTCATGGCTACGTCATGGAATCGGAAAAAATACAATGTAACTAACAAAGTTCACAAATACTATTATATTGTTCCATTATACCTACTTAATAGAATTTTAGAGTTTCGAACCGCAAAGAGAAAAGAAAACGGTTCTCTTTTACATAATTTATTAATCTCAGAAAAGAACAACGGGGCAAACGTTTCGGTATAGACAATTTAAAATAAAATTTTCTATTGTGAAAATAAAACCAGGCAAATGCAAGTCGCTTTGACTCTTTTAGATCTTATGTGGAAAATAAATTTACGCAAAGAAAAATAAATAAGTTTGAAACTAGAGATGCGCCGAATATTCGTTGTTCGGCATATTCGGCACCTCAACCAAATATTCGTATTCGGCCGAATGTTCGGTTAAAATTACCATTTATTCGGTTATTTTGTTTAGTAATAATTTGCTTGATAAATCAAGATATTAACCTCATATTTAATTATTCTAAACGTGTTTTGAACCAAGGAGTAGTCAAACTTATATCCTCATTGTCCTATCTAGATATTACATATATTAGGAGATTAGGAGATGATAAAATAAAGATAAGCTATTATGTGATACTCAAAGATTTAATTAATGAAATCTAGACCTTCTGTTCTATCTGTAACAGTCGATGGCTTTCATCTTCATAAACGTTAACTATTGGTTGTATCAAAATAACTGTGATAGAACAACCGAATAAATCGGCCGAACTATTCGGTTAGAGTTTAATAGAGTTTTAAACCGAATAGTATTCGGTATTCGTTA
Source organism: Anarsia innoxiella (assembly GCA_947563765.1). NCBI lineage: Eukaryota > Metazoa > Arthropoda > Insecta > Lepidoptera > Gelechiidae > Anarsia > Anarsia innoxiella. The sequence continues at coordinate 9,924,255 of OX387390.1, forward strand.
TTCGGCAAAACCCATATTCGGCGCATCACTATTTGAAACCTTGTAAAGAACCGCTGAGGCATGGCATACGTAAATCCAATTTCAAGTGAAGCGAGATGGTAGAGTAGATACCTAATTACATAATTTATTTTTTATGTGGTTTTGAAGAAATTTTACAGTAAATTTAAATTTAAACTAATCAAATTGAAATGCTTTTACCTAAGTTCATACTTTTACATGTGTCCGACTTTGTATGCGAAACATTTATATATTAACGATAAGACGTGTAGGCAAACGATAAATAAAGATAAAAAATCGCGTATCATATCTTATGAGATAGGTGATACAAGAATTGGGTAGTCAAGGGATGCTTGTGCCCTTGCTTAACGAGTGTGAAGGTGTCATCGTCGCGGCCGCGCGTTCGTGGCGGGATGTTTGCGGGGCGGCGGCGGCGAGGCGGGCCAGCCGCGGGATGAGATGGCGGCGGCTGCGGGTGCTGCGCCATCTACACTTGTGAGTGCGGATGTCAGGTCTCGCACCGCTGCGCACACTGATCGAGCCACTAGTGCAATTACAAGCCGTTAATTATGTCACAGGCCGTGCCCATCCAACTTGCACACCACTATTAAAAACATGCATTCTATCATTGCCCCTGTATTCCGCTAACAAGAGGCCGATCATGCATTATGAAGCACCGTCGTTACATTTAATTATTTTAATTTTATGTCATTCGATAATTATACTGTGTCGTTTACTGTCGCATATTTGAATGTTTTTCTATTGTGCGTTTTAACATTGTAACCACTGTGCAGATACCTATGCACATTAGGGCTAATAACAGCTACATCATTACTAAGTACTTAGATGCGTACGTGTATGTTCAATCTCAATGGTCCCTATTGAACCTTATAATGATGTAGTTACGTGATAGGAACTCATTTGTATAAATGATTTACATGCACATGTGTGACATGTAATAAGGCAAGATAGAATTATTTAGGGGTGTTAGCATAGAATTAAAGTGACCGAATTACTACATACTGACACAGGTACTTGAAATCTGGTGTTAGATGTTTTTTTTTAATAAATTAAGACGTCCAAACTAAATTCACCAGTGAAGAACAACCATAAACTTTAAAATGAGAAAACAACGTATCGCGAGACTGCAATTAGGATGTAGCACGTACGTACGTAGAGAATGCGGCGGCGCGCGGCGGCGGCCGGTACCGGCCCCTGTCACCATCCACTTGAATTTAACATAATAATATGACAATACTGCTACACTTCTTCGACGCTACATCTTATAAACATTTTAAATGTAAATTTTTAAACTTAAAAAGCTTAAAATGTTAGCGACTCGCGACACTAATAATGCAAAAAATATTCATAAGGGGTATTTTAATTATAATTCCATCTATATAAAAGTTGTTTAATCCAGTGGAATGGGATCAATCGACCCGATTGCAATATGAATTTTTAAATTTATTAACTTAAACTAATGCGACTGATCTGATGAGATATCGTTATACAAAATACTAGTACTTAAGTACTAAGTACCTGTGCCCCTCGGCTCTGTTGGCTGATCGCAGTAACAACTTCGTTGCAAATAACATTATAAGTTTATACAATGCAACTCGACTTGATTATTCGCGTCATGTAGCTTCTACTATTTTATTTTTTACCTTCATAACTGCATGCGGTCATAATTATTTATGAGAATTGTAGGCTTTCTTTTTTTATATGTATTGACTTGAGTGCGTTTTTCATATCTTAGCAATAATATTGAGATTAGCAAGTTTTAAAACGACGAGTAAGAAAACTTTGGACTATAATCACGGCATCGATATACCTAATTGTTATTAATTTCTTAATTAGAGATTATTCATTTAAAAGTCGGGTTAGTTGGAAGTTGCATAGTACTTATGGTTTGAAAACATTTTCGTAAATTACGAATATTGGGGCTTGTTTTAGTTTAGATATTAGGTACTACTGTCAAATAATTTTTATTTAGACATTTTATTAAAAGTTAAAGTACCGAATAGCACTTAAAAAAAACCTATATTTTAGTATTTATTTAGATACTTAGATGTTAGCTGCTACCAAGATAGTTTGAGAATATTACATTATATTATCTTGGCCTGGTACATCCCCGTTACTTAGATTACCCATTATCGGGTCACATTAGATGAAACCTTGTATTAGAAAGCTACTATCCAGCTGATTGCTTGCGCATCGACCGTTTAGTCCGAGTAATTAACAATCAATAATAATAGTAGAGTAGGGAAATTACTTTCCCTGTAAACACACCATTTCCAATGATAGCGAAATGCATTACAAAGACATCGGTCGATACTATTGGTGATTTCATATCGGAACAGCTTATAAAGTGGATACAAGCACAGGTGGTGTCAGTGTATTAGAGGATTGTTAATAATTCTCGGTTACCGTGTTGTAGGTACCTGGAGGTGATCCCTTACGGCACCTTTATTACGTAGCAATGAATCAGATGCGTAATACCACTACGTACGGACAAACTAATGACTAACCCATCGACTAAGTTGTGTTAGACGATATTTAAGCAGTTACAGTCCCTAGGTATTGCTATAGTCCTGCACAGTTGCAGGGTTTCTTAGGTTGTTTGGTTGACGTGAGCGACAGTCGCAGCAGGGTGAAGCGCCAAGCGTCGCGGTGGGAGGGGCGCCCACAAGAGAAACTTGGCAAAGGTCACGTCGTTCAATGACTCCTAACTTCATTGTTATTGTTGACGATCTAACGACTTATAAATTAACAGTAGGTAAGTATCTTTTAAACAATTTCTCAACCCCTAAATGATTATTACACCATGACAATTCGCACTTTTTTACAAAGTTACCTATACAATTGGATAAATAGGCAAGTTTCTTTCCAAAGGAATCCTTACAACATTTAAGAGAACTGTAACTCAATTCAATTTTTGAAGTATTGTTGTTTGTGTTTGTTTTTTTTTTTGCGTTGCATGACAAGGTAGCATGTGATAGGAATACCTAATGTGGTGTTTTCATAAAAAAAATGATGAAGAAATTTGAACTTTAGGCGTGTTTGCAAACGCGTAAGAGGCATTAAAATAGTTGTACAGGAACAGGACATTTAACAGACAGAAATGCCGATTTTGAATAGGAAATTAGGTTTCCCATAACTGTCTATTACAGACTACAGAATTGTTGCAGCGAATTTAGGATATAAAGTCATGAGTGTCGGTTCATTATTAGTCGCAGTAACAAATGTTTCGTGAATGATCTCTACTAGCCTACACATAACTAACTTAAAAGCATGAAATGAACAATTCTACGAAAATTATAGTCTGTTGAACGGCTAAAACATAGATATCTCATGTTTACTCTAGATATCCGTTTTCGGAACGAATTTTATCATATGCTATATTTTTTATTTGCAAATGAATAATTCATCTGTTTACTTGGAATAAACGCAATTCTAATTGTATAATTTATTCCATCGTTTTTTTTTCTAATTTTGTGGTTATAATGTTTGCCCTGAAATCCAGAATGCTTACTATAAAAAAATTACTACTAAATATATAATATAAAAGTGTAATATATAACTTAGTATACGTAATATAAAAATATACATAATACCGAAATTGTGTCGTTTGTATATTACAAAGGAGTACCTTTTATAAGAAACTAGACTATTAAAGAAAAAAATAAGTACCTACCTATAATTTATTTAAAACTAACAGGAATCTCTCATCACACTAACTCAACCATATTTGTATTTATAACCACTTGGGGCGGTAGGCGAGATTGGAAGCTTTGTTATTTAATATGATTTCATTTCAATTTGCAACTTATGTCTCATTTGACGAGGAGGTTCCCTTCTTCTGAAATTCAGCAAACATAAGGCGTGCGCGCGCCAATTAACTTCTATATTCCATAAAGTAGGTATTTACAACATTAAGTACGACTGTACGACCGACGCGACTCTAGCGTTGACCAAAATCGACGTATAAATATTTACAACTTAGCCTTAATTCATTTGAACTGGCACTTTCGTGTTTTATCTCTGTTGTTTTAAATTAAACCTATAAAGATAGCTGTTGTATGTACAAGCTTACTTAAGCATAGTACACCGATATTTGCTGTAGACAAATGTGATAACAATATTCTTATTATCTTTTCATGTATTGTAATTATACTTTGTATCTACGTGGAATTGTCTATTTATCCATATACGATAAAACTTAGGAAGAATGAATAGAAATAGAGGCAGGAGATATTAAGTTAATTACGCATTCGATGTTTTTTTTTTTTTTTTAATTAGAGTAATAACGATTTACTTTGTAATTTGTCGTGGTGTTGCTATTTGTGATTCCTCGTTGCGGTGTAAGGCCGCTGGTTAGACAGTCATGTGCGAGTATGTGAGAGAACGGTACCTATCTACCTGTCACGATATCCGTCTGTCAATTACACCTCTAATCAGGTGACCGCTAATGTTTTCGACGAAATTAATTAACTATTAGTACCTACCAAAGTTTCGCGAATTGTTTGGATTTTTGTTACAGTTTTATGCAAAACTGCATTATGTTTTATTAATACCTTATAATTATAAAGCTTAGGTCTACTTAATACTTTAGTATAGCATCACAAGTGTTAAAACTAGAATATTTGGTAAAAACTTACACAAACACAACAAAACAATTTAATTAATGTGAAGTGTAAAGAACACATACGAACTCGCGAGTTGAAGCTAGTAATTCAAATACTTATTTTAAATTCTTCCTTCTACTTAAAATCACATCCGACAATTACTTTGAAATATCTACGAATATGATTATTGGAAACGATATACCTACAGTAACTAACTCAGTTATCCGGCAATAAACCTTTAAATCATCTGAAATAAAGTCTCTATCTCTACTGTAGATGCAATAAAGTTTACCTACAAAATTGCTCTCTAACGGAATATTATTACATTAAATAATTACCAAGAGCTTATCCAAACTTAGTGTTTGCAACTGAAAGAAATATCAACAGATTTTTTACAGATATTCAACGATATTACAAAGTCCAAACCGTTACTGAATTTAGCTATCCGATGTGGCGTTACAGGTATATTTTCATCCGTAACACAAATAACCCTTTCAGAACGACAAATATTTTTTCTTATTTTCATGTTTTTGATGACTTATACGTAATTGCTAGGTGCTAGAGCATGTCGGAAAAATAATGAAAAAAATCCCCCTCCCATACTTTTTCCTGCACACCCCCCGCACGAACGTGCGTTCCCGGTTTTAAAGTACCAACGCACGATCAAACATTACATAGAAAGGGTAAAAACTGAAATAGATTATTATTACTAAAACATATATTATCCTTATCAGTGAAGACAGTACAGCTCGAAAGTCTTGTCCGCTGTGCCTGTCGTCGGTTTTTCGTGCCAAAACAGTCGGTGGTAGGTTGAGCTGTACCTGGCTCGCGCAGTTTTTCGACTTTACAGCAGCTAATGATGGGTTAAGTAGGAGATTTACCTGTTCCTGGGGCTCACGATGCTTATTACTTTAAGGCACAGTCAGGAATTCAGGATCTGAATCAATATAGTCAAGGAAATCCTGCACAAATATATCCTCATCTAGCAGAAAAGGGTCAGCCGGCTCAGTTTCTTCATTGGACATGTCCAGGGGCGACTGACATCCATCGCCAAGCTATTTTCTTGTAAATTAGCAGTTACTTACTGTCTTTTATACAAATAAACAAAGATTACAGGTTGGAAATTTCAGCTTCGATGGTACATTTATAAACGACAACGCACGATCGTGCGTTCGAACTTCGTGATCCCACAGTTCTATCAAAAATCATGCAACAAAGGAAAATAGAGTCATATTATCGTAGTTGAACATTTCAAATATCTATTTAAACTAAAAAAAAGTACTTATTCATTAAAAGTAAACAAATAAAATATACTTTCGCCTACCGGTGTCGCCAAAAAAATTTACTTCCACCTTGGAACACGTGTCACTGGCCACTCAAGCCCCACTACCCCGCAAATGCTCTAGCACCATGTACCTAGATAAACGCACGAACGATCGACATCGTTTCGACGCTGTGAAATAGAAATTTCGCGCCAAAATATTTTTTTGAACGTGAACGCATGCTTAGTACATTCCGTTCTGCAAGGGATAAATAAACGTTTAGGTATATTTCTTGCAAAACGTTTTAAATGGAACATCGAAAATCGTAATAATTCGTTTTTGTTTATTTGTCAGTAAATCGGATATGTTAAGCAAGTCACTCACAATATAAATGTTCCAAAAAGAGATGTTAACAATATCCGTAACTACATCCATATTAGGCCATGTCAAAAACTACTGTTTTAAAGCCGCAGCCGTTTATTTCGAGACAGCAGACAGCTTATTTTAGTAGGTAATCTATATCTCAAATGAAAACTATGCCTGTCGCACTAGTCGCTCGTATTAAAATATGCAAATAGGTACTTCACCTACCTACCCAAACATAAAACTGTGTAAAACATATCGTTACGTCCTAGTAAATGTTTAATCTACAATATTAAATTAAGTTTCTCGAGCTCCGTGAATTTTAATACTTCAATATATTTTTTAATTTCACGCATAAATAAATATTAATTGAAGATTATAAAAGCTTGCAATAGCATGATAAAATATTACTTTGGTAAGTAGGTATTGTTTGCCACTAACTGCGATAGGTACCTGCCAGAACCTAGGTATTAGCTCTTCAAATAGAAATTATCTTGTTAATGATTAAATGGAGATCAATTGTCATTATTTTTAATTTGTAATAAAATTGTCATCGTGGTTCACGCCTATTGTTATGATAAGTAAGAATGTTTGTATTATTAAGTGATGTATTTTACCATGTTTGCTGTTTGTGGCCGTGGCCAACGAACATTCAACCTGTGACGCCTCAGTCTATTACAGGAATTTAAGAATCCTTATTTTTTTTAATAAATAGTACTTGTTAACCGAGAGTACACCAAAAGCTATGAAATTTATGCCGTCACCGCCATAAAATTAGGTCATAGAGGCTTAATCACTGAACTGCGAAAATAAAGGCAAAATCGACCGGCGGTGAATCACACCATTACAAACATAATTATCGTTATCTTTACGACCAATCAACAAAGATTGCAAAGCCTTTAGAATATGATTATTCTAAGTCTTTGTTGTTTTGCTTATTGTCAGTACCTACTAAACTCTAGAGAAATTATAATTATTTGCAGAACAACAAAAGGTTTGGTCTGTTATTAATAGTAAAGTAGATAATTAATAGTAATGTTAATTAATAGTAAAGTAGATATCGTTGAATTGATATTGATTTGAATTTTGGCATGTTAATCTCACTTTAATCCACCAGCAGAGCGTTGATATCAGCGTAGATAAAAGAAATAAGGGAACCCATAATAACAGAGCCTCATTCTTATTATACCAAGTGGTAGATTTGACTTGTGGGAAATATTTATATTTTACACTTTTAAGCAAGTAAGTACAGATAGGTAAGCGGAAGTCGGCGAGATTTGTCGAATCCGTAGGGCTCACACGAAAAGATTGGGTTTCAAGTTTCACTATGTTAACTGAAGCAATAATAACGCCAGTCAGTACCTTATCTTAGTTTCTTCGCCTATATTAACTTACCAGAATTAATCGTACACCGACAATAATAAATACCTTCTTATCGTTGGCATAAATTAATCTCGTGGCTAATACTATATTTTTTAAACGTACTTTTTAATTACGTACGTTAATTGAAATATGCTCGGCACGTGTACTTTTGCCACACTTACCTACTTATATCGGCATTATTGGTTAAAGTTGGCTGTGTGGATATTCAAGCGAAGTTAACCCTTCGGGACCCCACAGCCACAATGCATTATTATACCCTATCATAACCGAATTTCCATTCTAACTAACCTAACAAAATAGAAATCATTACTGGAATTCGTATAATTAACATTTACGTACTATTTGTTGGTTAAGTGCGTTGCGGTTTGAATGAAGCTTTTATAACTACTTCAAAATGTTTCTCAATTCAATTTTTCATTCAAAAGAGTTTTCCTTTTGACGAAAACAGAATTCTTAGTAGTCTCATAACGGCACGCAACAATTAATATGTAAGTAACCAAAACGTTTTCAATACAATTGTAACGCAAACTGTTGGTACCAAGGTAAGGTAGGTAAGTACGTAACGAAACTCTTATAATACATATTTCCGAAGGCAAGGAAAATACTTATATTGATTTTCACACTTGTAAACTATGCTAAAATACTCGTAACATTTTTCCTAATGTAGGTAGTTGAATAATGCAAACATTTACTTATCTATGTTGATTGCATTGCTAATTGTAGTGAAACAATATCCTTTTGTTACAAGAAAGACCTAGTTTTGGTCGCAAAATACTAAATTATACAACTCGTTTCTAACAATAGACTTCGTGTTTACAATTTAAATTTCATGGTTTGTAATCCTTTTTAGAAGTTTGATATAAGTAATTTATATGTTTTATCATTAGGTAATGACGTTAATAAACAAAATATCTATCGATTTTTAAATGTAGTTATAAATCTTATTTAAATATAATAAAAAATGTCCCAGATCCGCATATAAATATCGTTAAATTAAAAAATTCGTGGCTCACTTACTATATCGAATTTTAAGTGAAACCAATCTAAATCAAGTAAGGGCATTAGAGCATGCATAGAGCTAATCTAGTAACGTCAGAGCGCAACGCAGACACCAAAATGGAAAAAAATATGAAGGCAAAATTTTCATGGACATCAACAAATTAGCGACACGAGGACTATTTGCGGCTTTTCGGTAATAAAAGTAGGTAAAGTAAAAAAATATCAAAAAAGTTACGAAATTTTGTTATGGCTTTCAAGGTACGAGTAAGTATATCTAGGTAATTCGGTATATACTTACGCATTATTACAGGACCCGAAATTGGATTGGATGATCAGCTAGCTTAGCATGGCACTCCGTGACAAGACGTTTTCATGCGTTTGTCACGCTTACGTCTCTGTCTATAGTTTGAAATGTGATAAGGACAGCATACGTGAGATAATTGTCGCGGCATGCCGTGCTAAGCCCCCTGATTGCTAACAAAATAAGTAAAGCTTAGTAACAGGGACTAAAGACGTGAGCATTACGGGTAGGTACACCGCAAGATAAAGCTGCCAGTGTCACGTGAAACTAGCCCGCTCTTTTATTGCCAATGCGATTGCATTCCACGTTGTACGAGTAAACAATAATTACTTACATTTAAAAAAATGAATATTTTTGGACTGAGGACGCACCTAGCGTTACTAAATGAATGCTTAAAATAATTAGGTACTAAATTTTCTCATTGATCCACCAAAATAACTAAAATCATATTTGTTTGCAAAGAAAATATTTATTAACAAATTATCAACAAAGTAGTTCAAATATGTTATTGTAAATGCGTTTATAACTTGTACACGATATTAAAGTATTTTACGTCTCAGTACGTGGTCCAAATGACAAGGGTTTGGCTTTGGGCTTCTTTTTCAACTCTTCTCTCCATTTTTCTTGTCCTGGCGACTCATCAGGATCACACGGATATTCTTCATACTCCCAGTCTTCCTTGCAACGAGGTCGAGGCTCAATTGGTCTGGAGCAAATAGACTTCGGCGGCGGAGGAACCTCATGTGCGTAATCCTTTTTATTCTTTCTTGTTCCCATATGGTGCATAACTTCTACGTAGTAATAAGTGACATACCCCGCGATGAAAACTGTAATAGAATGATTGTTTGAAGAATTGAAAAGCTTCTTCACACTTTAAGGCACCTGTTTTCACAAAGAACACAATTTTTTTGTAGGTATAGGTACCTAAGTAAAAAGAACTCCTGAATCCTCCCTATTTCTTCTAATACCTTCTTTGCGTAAAATCATTTTGTGGCTCATAAATAAATGAAAAAACCAAGAGCCTGCATGTAAAGTTGTAATAGAACAAATACAGAAAACTACACTCTTACTTGGAATATATCGCCGAAAGGTGTCGTCAAAACGCCGAAATAAGTTAGGTATTCCATGCTTAATACACTTGGCGAATGGTTTTTGCTCATGTGGAGATAAAATCCAAAACACCATTCCTCGCATACGATACAATTGTCCGAAACGTTTCCCCATTATTCATTTGCGTACGGATAAGCAAATATAGTAAACATATGCATGGGAAACTATACCTACCGGTTTTTTTTAAATAACGATAAGAAGCGCTAGTAAAATAAATTATTAAATTGCATGTGTAAATCAAACCCAAAAGATAAAACCGGTACACTAATTGACCATAGACAAAGACTAAAACGTAGTGATTACTTACTCTGTGCAAAGACAATGACAGAGCCATGGCAGAACCGTGCAATGAGGAAGGAATCTGAGGGGAGGAATTGGGGGAACCATGTCTATGGCACGCTTCTTTACTCATCATACGTGGTCTATGGAGGATCGTGGGAGGAAACGGGGGAGAACTTAGCGGCAAGGAGTAGCCCCATTTTTTTTTCATATACAAATGAGTTTGACAGCGTGCCAAGGTTGCGCCAAGTTTTTCATAGTATGATCTATCAAACTATAAAAAATACCCATAAAATACCATACAAATAGGTAGCCATTTTGCGCCAGACCAGACACGCAGATCTAGACGGTATGGCTCCTCCTTATATACTCTATACTCAAAGCGTAGCGGAGAACCCAAGGAGAACCAATGAGGGAAAACGAAAGCGTCAGGTATCTGACAAAAGGTGGCCGAGCCTAAGAGAACTTTTTTCTTCTAAAAGCACAATCGTCAAAAAAAAACAGTAAGTGGGTAAGCATATATTAGGTACCTTTTTTGCTTATTTTCCCACTATTTTCCTCGTTTAATCCATTATTTTTAATTTACTAGGCTTCAATGACGTATAGCCTCTACACCCAGTCAAGGATTCCTTTAACTATTCATTTATGACGGAGATGAAAGCACAACCTCAAGAAATGTAGCCCAAGGCACACTCTGAGAGCGCACAAAGCTACTTTTGGAGGAATATAGACTACTTGCAACAAACAAATGTTATGGGCCAGGTTTTATGTTTAGTTATTTTAAATACGAACGCTTTCTAAAAATTTATAACGTGAAAAAGTTAACAATAAGTATTATGTTTTGTGTGCGTTACGTAAATAGGTATATTTCGATAGGTATACTTTGTTATGTCATTCAGGTCATCGAGATAAACAGTATTAATTAGGCATTTATGATTTTTTATATATAAAAAAAAATGTGTTCTATTTAGTAAGTATTTAGTAGCTATTAGAATAGCCCTAACTATACCTACGTGATAATACCGTTACAAAAATATTTCCTTTATGCGTAGTAAAATTTTAAGTATAACTGAGCTTTTAGAAGTTACTAAAAGAATTACGAATTATTGTCGAACTACGCGAAGAAAACTGTAGATAGGTACTGTAGATATTCAATAATAATAAACTGAATTTATGATAAATTGTTATAATTCAATAAAATTAAATTTAAATTGTTTTAAGCTGATATTAAAACACGTTCAATGGCAAAAATTGAGGTAGGACCGCCAATTAATTTAAATTATTCTAACTTGTAATGTTTATTTTTTTTTATTTTTGTCGTCACCAGGTTTAGCTTTGTCATCACCGGCCTTTTCTTTAGCTTGGCACGGGTCAGGTTCAGGAGGCGGACAAATAAGATCGTCAAGGTGCAAGTCTTTCTTGAGCGGGGGTCTTAACTCCACCATTCTCTTGCAAATAAGTACTGGTTCTTTCGGCTTCTCGTGCGCATAGTCCATAGGATTTTTTCTGTGAGACAACCAATTCTCATGTTCTACGTAACGGTAGACCGCCAATCCAATAAGAAAAGCTGTGAAAGGAACAATTTTCGTCCAGTGCCGATGCAAAAACTTCATGATTATCTACTCGCTAGATTTTGATATGGTTATATCTAACTATAATTTGATTCAATGAATTTTATGGTTTTATTACATATTACTTACTGGGCAAATAAGTGAGGATATTGCCGACAATGCGATTCACAGAATTACCAAAGCCTTTGGAAATGCAATTCGCGAACGGTTTCTGTTCATGGGGAGATATAACATAGTAAATTACTCCCCTTATAAATGCTAACTCACCGAAGTGCAACCCCATTTTTATGATGATTTTATCATGTAGGTAAGTTGAATTTAAAAATTTACGAATATATCAAAGAAAGGCCTACTTATTTATCGTTTTCCTGTCAATAGGTTGTCATAATTAAAAGTCATCAGTTGTGTACATGCTGCGTGCCAAATACGTAATTAAATACTTTTTGGTAAAAAGCACTGAATGAATGCGCGTTGCACTCTGTTGCACTACTGTTTATCATTGCACTTTTTTGGCATTGTTTTATTTGAAAATTCAATGTGGTTGGTGTTTAAGATAATACATACTATTTATATAGGTAAGTATTTTTCGTCTAAAAATATTACCCGCGATTGAGTACTCTGCACTGTCTGTCTGCACATATCCTTGGCTACTGTAGTACGTACTGAGGTTCAATCAGCCCTGTCGGGTTGTTAGGGTTGTTATCTCCTTCGTTGGCAAATACACAAATTAATAAAAACTTAAAGTTTCAATAAATACAAATCTAGTATTTAGTCCACCTACTCCGAACAACAAGATAAGTGAGGAATATATTACTTATTCATTATCAGATTCGTGTTTAAAACTAAGAAATCCGCTACTAGATAGGTAAGCAGGCGTAATTGCTAATTAATTATTGTTATTCATAGAATTTCACGCTTTTCCCACCGCTAGAATTTCTTCATTACCGTGTTTTGGAACTTATTTTCTGATTTGTATAGTATCATACTTAAATTGGTTTAATTTTCAGTCAGAAAAAGGAGTACTTGGGTACCTATAATTTAACACCTAATATTAAAAGTAAGTTTACATATTTCGGGGACGTACCTGTCTACCCAAGGATTTTTAGAATTAGTTAGTATAAATTACTACAATATACTTATCTACTACACTTTTAAAACGATTATTGTGTTCTTCTATCTATGTACCTACCTACCTATAATAAAATATTAGGGTTACATATAGTAGACATCCATACGAGTATCTACTTAATACAACAAACAGCAGGTGCATTTAATTCCACAATTATCGAATGGTAGAAAAAGCAATACAATGTTATCCTGATTATAAAAAAAGGGGCTAAGTTTTACTACATTCCTATTACAGATATTTAAATTAAAAAATATATTTATTAAAGCTAAATGCACTGTAGATACCTTTTTTATAAAGATACCAGTTCAGTAAATTGAAAATGAGGCAGAATAAATACCTACCCGGTATATAGGTACTGTAAAAACATAAACGTACCTATTTACGAACATATATTTTTTATTTAAGTACCTACCTACTTAGATACATACTTAAGTCGATTGTGTTCCTTTATCGTACGGTACTGGCCCCAATAAATGTAAAAGAAATAAATAAATCTTTTACCGTATAAAACAGCGGCTTATTGCTTTTATGCCTAGAAATTGATGGATTTAAATATAATAATTATTTGTTTTCAATAAGTTTTATTGAATGACTGAATGATTAGTATAGATATGTAGCTAGCATATTTGTTTCTTTTAAGCATAACTTTTGTTTCAAACTATCAAGCCAACATTATCACCTTATTTTGGTACCCTATGGTAACGTAGATGTACGAAGTAAGTATGTATACCTATTCTTAATTAACCTTTACCCACTTAGGTTATTTTCGAAAATCATCGTCAACTAAGTAGTTTAGTACGTATAGGTATTTTATAAAAGTTCCGCATAACTATGACTTAGGTATTTATGTATTTGTATAGAATCATTCATTTTTTATAAAATTTTAATGCATTTCGGCTCACGCATTGGTGGGTGCTGTGGGCGGGGCGGCCACTGATTGCTATTACATAATATAGGAATTATTTGTTAGCTGAATACTACCTAGGTTTAAGTATAGTGGGTATACCTATCTAGTTGCCTACGAACTCGCATGTCCGGATCCTTTTTCCTACACGTTCCCATAAATTTATTTATTCAACTTCTGCAACGGATTTACCTTTTAAGAACACGAAAGCTGTTAATTTATTCGATTACCCTATTGTTCAATAAATAAACTATTTGCCTTGAATATTTTAAAACCTAACTAGGTAGACAAAACCAGAATCATAATTGCATTATGCACATTCCAAGGCTTCAAAAGGAATTATAAATTGCATAATTGACAAAAACAGGTACCTATTAGTTTTAATTTAGCATTCAGTAGCGTCCTTTTAGCTGTGTTCCTGCTACAAAGTAAGTACTCGTAAGGTTAAGCGCCGCTTACCTAACGCCATCTACTGAGGGGAAGCAGCAGCTTTCGAATAAAGGGTGTCGGTACCTAACGATGTTTTAGTCCGATTTCATTTTTTTTATAATCTAAATTATCCATCTCTTACTCGCTTGTCAGAAGAGAGTGATTATCTATAGGGAGATAAGTAGGAATAATCCTGTGACTGAGGTGACTTTTAGGTAGGCACCTATTTTTGTTTTCCAACTGGTGCGGTACAAGTCCAATTCACCTCATCCTCTTATATTAAGGGGAATTCTTTTGAAATCAGAAATGTAATCTAGGCTAGGAACTAAGTACAACACCTACAGCTCTAAAGTTAGGCACCTATCTTATCCCAAGCGAAGAAACAACAAGAAGTGCTTACTCTGAACTCTGAATAGAGCTGTTCATAGATTGCCTACATTCATCAATCAGGAAATACCTAACATTGATTTCAAAATAATGTTTGTTCTTAGTAGGGGCACCTCTATCTCTTGATAGGTGCTCTTCAAGAAATAGGCTGCTGTTCTGGTGGGTGTTCTACGAGAAATATCTAATGCAAAAACAAACCTTAAATGCATTCCATATGTGTTATTTTTAAATAACAGCAATAGGTAGGTAAAGGTATGCAGCTTAGATTTGATCTTCCAATATTAGTGGGGTAGGTATCTACTGTGTTTTAAATCCGTAACTATTCACAAAGTTTCATTCTTGATACAAATAGGTGATTAATAAAAAAAATGGTTGAAATCAAATAATACGTAGCAAAAAAGGGTATTTTAACAGCGTTTCCTTGTCCGAACCTCTCCTCCAATATCATAAATTAAATTGTCCTAGTAAAAAATAAGATAACTTAAAAACAGTTTTCATAGTAATAGTATAACAAATAAAACACTATTAAAACTTTCACATTAGCGGCAACAAAGTAGAGAGAAGTCTAAAATAAATTAATCACGTAATACGATACGGAATGGAAAGTTTTACGAAGCGAGGGTGCGAGGGCGGCGGTGGCGGACGCGCGGAGGGTGGGGGCGAACGGCGGGAAAACTTTTACGAGCGGCGGCGTGACCGCGTGGGGCTGCAAAATATACAAGTGTGTGCGTGAATGAACTTACCCTTTCCTCCTCGCGGATCATCTCGGCGATGCCGGGCCTGATGTCCACGTCGTCCGAGTGCAGCGGCGGCATGGCCGGGCTCACGTGTGGCGGCGCCTCCGCCGGCGGGACCAGCTCCGCGCCGCCGGCCGGCGTACTCGGCGACCGCCGCGGGCTCGGGCCCGGGCTGCGCTCTGTCGACACCCGTCTCCGTGTCTTCGACGGCGATTCCGTCTCTCGGCTCAACGGCCTCTTTGGCGCTCGTGCCTCCACCCCGCCCGGCCTCAGCACGGCGTGCTCTCCACTCACATCTGTTAGCCCTCTGATCTTCAAAGTTTCAGCAACTTTTAATAACGCCGTGATTTGATCTTGAGACACGTTTATTTCTCCCCGGTACATAAAGTCGACCACAGCTTTGAGATCGCAATATTTTATGTCGCGCATTATAATTATCGGATGCCGACACGGATTGTCCATGAAAAGTGTTTGAAAGTATGGGCTGCACGCAGAAAGAACCACTTTGTGCGCTTTCAAGCTCTGTCCCTCACATGCGAGGGTTACGTCGACGAAAGATTGAGTTTGAAGAAGTTGGTCGAAAGAGTTTGCGAGGTTGCTCTGGTAGTTATTCCATCGCAAACAAAATTGTTGAGGCGATCCGTTGGAGTCGCGGCTCTCCATGGCCGCGGGTTCCTCTTCGGCGGGCATCGCTTCAGCGGCAACGGGCTCGCATCTGCAACGTGACGCGTTCGGGGTGAGGACACTCGACACAAGCTAAACGGGCGACGACTCGCGAGGCACTGAGCTGAGCGGGCGAGCGGCGCGGCGCGGGGAAACGCGGGGCAGGCGGGGGCGGGGCGGGGCGCGGCAGCGGCCGGCCGGCGAATAGACTTGGCGCGCCGCCTCTACCGCCACGCCCCCGCGCGTTGGCACCCCGCACCACCTCATCACATCACCCCGCATCGACCGCGCACCCTGTGCTGCGCCCGCGCAGCGCACCATGAAAACAACTAGATAATATGCTTTTGTTCAATTCTTGGGCTAGTTCTTTTCTATAGAGGGATGTAGCGCAAGCCTTCGTGTAAAATTTTGCAGTTACTGAGTTACCATTGTTAGACATAAAACTTAGTACTAAGGTTTTAATTAATTTGGTTAATTGCTGCTAATCAAGCCTCGTTTTATACCTACTTACATACAGTAATTAGTATGAAGGGGTACCTTTATATGCTTAGTTAACTCAACTGCCCACTGACTCTACTTTTAGGTAAGTAATTACAATAAATCTTAAGTAAACCTACCTAATTAAAAAGTTTCAGTAGGTAAGTACTTAGAATAGGTATGTATGTCGATTGGAAACACCCACCTACTTTACCTCTATAAAACCTTCTTTCTATATCTTCAGGTTGCAGTGGACTCTAATGAAATTAGGTACCTACTTAGGTATGCTGAGTAATTTGAAAATAAAGAATCAGGTGATTATTATTATTTTGAAAATTCTAGGCTTCTATTTTCACGAATTAATGAATGAATCTTCAAATCATGGAAGTATCGTCTTGCCAATATCTTGCTCTAATTATTTACCGTTCTAGCTACGTACGAGTCACCTAAATCTACCTACAGATATTCTAATTAAAAGCCTAGGTACCTACTTCTTATTGGGTCTGCAAACAAGTTCTATCCTAGATTTCAGATGAAGGATTTTTAAAAAGTTTTAAATGTAAATCGATGATGACCACAAATACTTTCAAAACTTTGGTCAAGATCAAGACACTACAACCTTTCAGACATGTAGAAACCTAAAACCTGCATACTCTTATATTAGATTCAAAATAAATTGATTGCACTTTCACTGTCCTACGTCCTGCTCCATGACCGATATCTAATTAGGTACCTAAATGTTAACTTAAT
This sequence comes from Anarsia innoxiella, assembly GCA_947563765.1. NCBI lineage: Eukaryota > Metazoa > Arthropoda > Insecta > Lepidoptera > Gelechiidae > Anarsia > Anarsia innoxiella. Next base: position 9,941,621 of record OX387390.1, read on the forward strand.
TATACAAAAGTTACTAAAATACACTTGCCTAGATAAGAATTGGCTAATATTTAAAGGCTTTGATTTTCACTCATTAAAACATGGGACCTTAACGAAGTTTATTAGTATTTAGCTCATAGAAAGTTTCCTATTTTTTACATCTAGAAAATAGTTAAACAGATGATATGTGTCGTGAGAATAAACACCTTTTAGTACAGAATATAGGTACTTAGGTACCTATCTCAAAAAATATTTTCCAATGTAGATAAGTATACATATTAAATCAGATGATCATCAAGTTACAAGTTATTACTCCGTGGTTTTTCTTTTGAAGTTAAACACTGATATCGACTATCGCGCTCCTTTCTAACCTATAGGTACTTGTGTATTATTTAAGGTAGGTATTCACGGGTTTCATATAAAAAAAAACCTTTTGTATACTTAGGTATCTTTCTACCTACAGATGCTTGAAGAATCTAGCCTGGGAAAAATTTAACTAAACTACCTATGGAATTAGATAAATTTAAGGAAGGCACAAATGTACACTTAGGTCGTAAGTAAGTAATATAACTAGGCTAGAACCTAAGTAGGTAGTATCATATTTTTTGTTTATCATAATAATAAATATTACAGCTTATGATAAAGACGCTGATTTATAGTAAAAGAAAGTATTGTTTCTGGTTAAAGAACGATATAATATATAATATCTATATCACCAAATACCAAATAATTCTTTTAAACAAACATCACTTCGTGTTCGCGTTTAGCTCTGAAACGACACAGACAAAGCAATGTTTTAAAGGAACTTTTAGAAATACGGTGGTAACATAAAGTAGTTCTACGAAGCCAGTTGTCTATGTTTAGTCAGGGGCATATAAAATATACAGAGTGGGCCCTTGGCGGACGGTAAACAAATATAAAGAAACACACGCGGGCGCTTCTAACTACTTGTCTCATAGAAGTGGCATGTCTAATTAATACTTTTTGTTATTTCATCGTAAGGGAAGAAGCTGAAAAACTTTATCACTTTTCCTACTTATAAATAAAAAAGGGCTTCTAAAAATTATTTCATAAACTATTATAGGTATAATCCGAATAAAAAAAGACACTAAGGTACCTTTGTATTGTTATAAATAATCATTATTACCTCTTAATAAACAAATCCACGCTTTATTGAAATTGTCTCATTAATAAAATATGTCAACTAGAAGGTAGAGTCGCTTCTAAACTTTTCTAATTCCTGCGCGAAGGGCAAAAAATTCGTGTAAATATGGCTACGGAAAAAAAATGTAATAGTTTTGGCTGTACAAATAGTTAATAATAAAATATTTTCATAAAGAACACGTAGGCACTATAAACATAATAGACCACCAACAGCCACTCACCACCGACAGGTATTCGAATAAGTAGTTGCCAAACTCTACTTTGTTTTTATAAAATACTTAAGTATCTAGTAGGTACCTACCTTATGAAATAAATACCGAGGCGCACTACCTACTACTTTACTAAGAATACTAAAGTTCAAAGATCCATTTTCAATCAGTCGTTGATTAATAAAAGCTTCGGACAAGATGCACGCATTTATAATTGCCCCGATATTTGTGAACAACTTTTATTAATTGGCTGTTTAACTCCGTTTAAGTTATTTAATGTCCTCCTCTGCAACCTAGAAACAACTGGCGTTAATGACTGGTTCACTTTTTTCATCCAATTTCTATTTAGGTACCTATGTACTTATTTATTTTTGATAAGGGCTAAAATAAAATAAAAAAACAAAAAAGAAACAATCCTATTAAGCAACTAATTTGATCTGCACATTATTAAATTCTATGTAAACATGGAACCCTCATAAAGCACCAAAGTTCTAAATCAAATGCCTCGCATAAAGGTGGCTATCTGGTATTTTTTCATTATTTTACATCGCTCATAAAAGTACGTGACGACAAAACCGTAGCGTTTGGGTCACGCGAGCTTAACGCGAACATCAGAATTAAATTGTAGCACATAAAATGGTCTAAATCATAATGTTGAAGTAATAACGGCGAGTCGACACACGTTATTAATTAAGTTATAAAAAAGTCATAGCCAAATTAGCATATTTATGGATCAATAAAGTTATAGGTGGCATAGTGAGGACGGTGGCGGGCGGGCAGTCGCGTCGCCCCGCGGTCGCTTTTATAATCGCAGTCGCATCGCTCCCCGCTACCAGAATGTACTGGCGGCTTTGTACTACCTACGCTCCAAACGGATTTTTAACAGGTGGTGGCTAGTGGAAGGGGTTCCAAACCAATTCAATCATAACAGTCACTCCGCGTGTTGTTGATCAATTGTCGGTTAATCATTTGATGGAAACCGGTACTTACCTAATTAAGCTGGCTAAATAAAATAGCAGTGTACCCAGAACTTTTAAAACCTACGCACAGGTTTATTTTGGTAAACTTCTTTTGCAATAGATTTTGTTATTCAAGGGTAGTGCTCTCAATAGGAGTAGGTACCATAACGGCGCACGTTAACGCGCAGCATCTCTGCGGCTTCCATGTGTTGGCGTGTTTCGGAATTGTATAAAAACAAAAAGTGTTTTGTATCACGACTGCGTTACGTAAAAGAGAAACTGAAATTGGTTTAAAAAAATACTTACCTACGTGCAAAAAAATTCTTCTTATAAATAACTAAGTAATCTAGCTATCGCAGGTTTAATTTTGAGCTGAAAAAGTATTTACAAAACCTTTTCATTATACTGTATTTAAATTTCGTTTATATTTTATTAAAATGTAATCCCGAGTGTCATTTGAAGCCACATATAAACAATACAAACATTACAAAAGGGACACTAATATTTGTCGAACATGAGTTTAATTACACGTTGTTTAATTTTAGATTTCTACGAAATGAACACTTACAAAGGCGCCGTCTTGTGGTTTTGCTTTTAAACAGCCGACGGTGTATCTATCTATAAGTAGGTATATAAATAAGTATGTTGGAAAAACGCCGAGGTAGAAGTACCTAGGTCGCGCAGTCTGATTTTATTTAGGTACCTAAGTACTTTAGTTCAAAGGAAATGACATAGGTAACTCAATACAGTCTAGAGTAAAGATAGGATTATTCTTGAATTCGCAATTGCAACTCCAGTTGGTACCTATATATAGTACCTATATCCTGCCTATATCACCTAACGAAAATGATATTATTTTTAAAGTAAGAAAATGGTCAATTTGGTCATTATCTCTTTCTTTATACTACGGGACTCCTTTTTTTGTTACGAGGGTGTAATCTTTCAAAAATGCCAATACATGTCATAGTTGTGCTCTTTCTTTACTCACAAAGGTAGACACTGTACAGGTAATACGTAGCAGCGTGTATAGATAGGATAGTACAGAATCACCGATAGGATAGAATCACCGCTGAATTCAATTACCTGCCTCGCATCGCATCCCTCATCCGCTAGTCCACTACTATGCCATCCGCGGGGGTACCGACATAATCCCCACATATCTAAGTATTTCCTAAATGATTTATGATGACCTATTGAAGTGTGGCTAATAGAAAATTTGGAAAGCCCTAGGATAACAGGTGAGCCGAAATTTGGTAATAGGATTTCTCGATTTATCTACAAGTGGAAAGGGCAGCAGGCGAGCTAAACGATTAGGGTGGACGACGAGCGCTGGGGAGGAATGGATCTTGTTTGATGATAGTATGATGTAATATTGAATGGAAAACTGATCACTAGGGCACACATAAACATGACACGACATCGTGTCGTGGAAATCTACGATACATATCGGTAGAGTCTCATTAAAAAGTTATAGTGTTTATTAAAAAGTAAATCTTATTTAAGTTAATCTTAATAAAATCTTATTAAAAAGTTATAGTGTTTATTCAGATTCTACCGATTGTGTCGTAGATTTCCACGACGCGACGTCTTGTCGTGAAACGAGACGCCGCATTGTTGTACGACGCGACGTCGTGTCGTGTTAATGTGTGGGAGGGAGGGAGTTAAATTTAACGTTTGCAGAGAGGCCGAAAGTTGCTTCTTGTTTGAAAATCAAAACGAAGTTGCAGCTATAAACAAAATATAATTTATTCATGAGTTGGTATCATTATTAAGTACCTACCATACTTACTTATTCACTTTCGAGTGTAAAACCTTTTGTAAAAAAAAACTAATAGTGAAAGCATCTATAATAGATATGTTGAATTTACCTTTCTGGTACAAGTGGCTACATGACGTGTAGTTAATTGGAAAGGGCGCGACGAGCTGCCAATGTCGTCACGTGCTCAAATGTCGAATACGAAATATAAGAGATTCCGTATATCACTTTTTAAAAGCCTTTCGCCGACGTGAACAAGATGTTAATTGAAATTGCGGGACGTGTGTTAAAAGACGGAAATCATCAAATGTTCACGTTTCCCTTTTTCATATTGGGCCGACTCTGCCATATTGGGCACCATCATTTATTTCCTGTCCATTATAGTCTGGTACTGTGTATAAAAGCTGAAATAAATGGATTTGAAACTTGTAAAACTATTTCTGAAAGACAGAGTAGATACTTACTTGCTACAGTTTTTTTAATGACGTGTGAGAGTGTTCCCAGCAGTGGTACATGACAGGGTGGGTGACTGTATCTGTATCTGAGAGCACGAACTATGAATGTCATTTATGCGAAGATCAATTAATACAAAAACTAATCACTGAATAAAGTAATCACCCTTACATTTTATGTTTGTAATTGGTTTTAGTTTAAGAACGTTACCCTCAATCAAAAGTAGGAGCTTGGCCCCTCCTAGACTTTTACATTTCGTTCCATAAACCATTTTAATGGAAAATCGATGATATAATTCAATTACTGGATAGCACAACAGCGCCACAAATCCAAGCCTGCTTTTTTTCTTTTAAACAAGAAACAATGTCGCCTTAAAAAGAATAAATCCGTAGTCGTATTTCTGCAAGTCATTTGCTAATAGGTTAAGTGGTTCAAGCAAGAACGATTCGAATAAAGTATTTTACTCTGTAATTTTTTGCAGTCAATTTAAAAGGGAATATAACGAGTTGAATTGCATCAATCAAAGGTACTTTAAGCTATATGAATTAGCACATATTTGAAGTCGTCACTTTTATAAAAGTTGGTAAAAAAATGATTATTTCTTTTTTTAGCGAAACAATAAATCTAGGTAGGTAGGTACTTATCTAAAGACACATAATGATTTTTCTCAAAAAAATCAATGTGCAGCAGTATTCAACAGTTAGGGAATTGCAAAAAAATCTGCGTGTGTGATGAAATGTACGAATGTTAATATCGCAACCACGGACCACCGCTCCAGTGGGACTTCGAACCGGCCCGAGATGCGCGAAGCGGAGGACGCGGCAATTCCAATTTTTGCATTATTCAGTTATTTGAAGACTACTGTGAATTAAGTAAACAAAGTCCTCCCACTAATTCAGCTGAGTTACTGAGTAACTAAGCTGAGCAACGAAGTTATAGATTAATTGCTTTTGGTTTCCTAAATTTTGAGACGCAAACGAAAAGTTAACCATTATAAATCACGCTACTTGTAGTGAGCAAGTACTTTGTTTAAATATACCTATAATAATAGGAAGCTCCAGATTTAAAATTCCTGAAGGAATAAATAATATCTTTTTTTTGTGAATCGTGACACAAATGAAAATTAAAATGTAGGAATGTACATGGCTCTTGACTTCTGATATGAAATTGTATTGCTAAATACTCTAGCGGATATCATAGTTCGGGATTGTGGATCCATTTCTATAAGTAAGTATCACATAAAACCGAGGAGGCGGTTGAGTGAGTGAGTGTGTAGAAGAGCTATCAAGCTACTCTAATTATGACTGGGAGTGAATTAACGAAAGTGTAGAGCTAGTACACACGCCACCGCGACTGACTTCGTAAACTAACCCTACAGCCTACGGATGGCGCAGAGATGGAAGTGTAGTGATATTCGTAGCTGGTTGTAGCACCGCGCGCGCTCCGCCGTGCACCGTCGACTTTTGTTCTCTTTGTGACGGGTTCACGTTATTATTAAAAACAATAAATCGCTGAGGGCGCCACCTACCACTATTGCTTTGCTTTCACTTCGCAATTCACCCCTCGACGCCCCCTCACCCTCTCTGCCTCCATAGATAATTACTAAGCTGAATGAGTATCCTTTTTTGGTTCCAAAGTCAATATTTCTTTCAAGACTGTGATATGAAAGTAAAGAAAGTGATTGATACATACTAAACCATCTGCATTTAATTATCTAATAATACTCGTACCCAGGGAATTAGTTTTTATTTAAGGTTTAGTTTGCTTAATGTAGGAGTGGTTTTCGTGAAGGTGCCTGATAAAATAAAATATGTACCTACCTAAGTATCTTTTTTTTAGTTATTCTAAAGGAATAAACATATAAGAAGGTACCTACTTAAAAATCATTTACCTATAGTGAACATTTGTGAAATGGTACCTAAATAGAGGGATGTGCAAAGCTAATTAAAATGTAATATGGCTCTATCAAGTTATTTCTTATCAAATAGTACTTGTATCTGTCGTGTTTTGATTAGTCTCGAAACGAAAATCGATCCGTATCGACTACAATTATATTTTTTCGCAACACCAACCTGCATTAACTTTAATTACGTTTATTGGTTAATAAATTAATGGAGTCCTGATCAAGTCTATGCCACGATGCACTTGTACTCAGATTCGATCTCTTGTTTTATTAGGTAAGTTGATATTTAAGTACAGTACTTATTTCGCCAATATAAAACAAACAATCGCTCGATAGTATTATTTTTAATAAGTAGTATTAATACTTAATTTAATATAAATATTTTTAAAAGTTTAAAAATATTATAAAGAACACCTTTAAACTTTTGTGTATCAACTTTTTCTTTTTAAGTTGGATAGATGTGTCTAGTTTAAAATAATTACTTAAAAGCAGGAGGCAATCATGATATTAATACTTAGATTAGAACGACAAAACTTTCCATGCATTTGATATTGCCACTGCGTACCTAATGACCTTATGCATTTTATATCAACAACGCAATAGGAAGGTCACTCTAAACTTTTGTAAATATTACTAATGACTAGGCTTTTAGCAAAAATGGTTTACATTACACCTAGGTATTACGCCGAAATAAGTACCTTGAATAAATGTTTTTTCTATTCTAAGTCGGTCTTAAGCTTTCCATTTCAATAATCCCCAATCGACGAGTTCGACAAAGTCAGGTAGAGTTTTATTTTTTCCAAGTTAATCGGTTCTGAAAATTGTTCAGGAGCCGTAAGTGTAGTCCCTAATACACTAACTTATTCATATGCAAAATAACCGTTTAATTTATAGGTACTATAGGTAGTAAAAAAAAGGATGAATGATAAAGTTATGATTATAATGTGAAAAATATTCTCAACACTGTAGATAGCAAGAAGTAAGTAGTAATAAAATTACATTATATTTGAAATAGTCGACTAGTCTTTACAGTTGCGAATGGAGGAAGCTTCTGCAAATTTTACGACTACCTATATCGTAAAATGATTTATATTGATATTAAACAAAGTTTATTAAGCTATAGACCTTTATGATTGATTTATCTTTATATAAAATTAAATATAATAAAGATGATTACAGGTCGTAAAAATAAATTTTACTTTCTGTCAGCTAATGTAATTAATTACTTATGATTATGAAACACTATCAAGTTATTAAGTCACAAAGTTCTACTGCTTTCGTTACTTTTAACTAGGAGGTGCCCTTAGCGAAGATTTAAGATCTGAATGGCTAATTTAAAAAAAACTGTAAGTTCTTTAAAGAATTAAGTTACTGAAAGAGGTACTTAAGTACTGAAACGTAGTTACCACCATAATAAATTAGACTACGTTCTCACAAATCAATTTATGTAGGACCCAGTAAGCAAGATGTAGGTTGGTTGGTACCTATTAATGGGGAATGTGATTTAATTAGTGGTTATGTCAAAGTCCAATACTACCAACATCCCCTTCGACGTTTCCCCTGAAATACTTGTTATGTTCATCGGTTTCATGTGTCCATACCTCTCCCATGTCATCCAAAAGGGATCATTTGCTTTTCAAGGATATTATTGTTCCACTATTTGTATATTTTTTGATTGCTATTTTTTATTTTACAGAACAGCTCGTATCGATGAAAACCATTGATTTAAGAAGATTTCAATTATCGTATCTTTTTATCTAAGTAGATGTTTGATAAATTAGATTTATGTTTATCATATGTCTTTTAAGTACTTTATTTTTATAGACGTGGGAACTTGTAGAAATCAAACACGATATAAAAATACGTCATTATGTATCTATGAATGTCTTGTGTAGTAGAAGCTGTGATGGAAGCCTTTAAGGTAATTTGAGTATTTAGTCGTAACTTCTGATAGCGGTCATAAACATAACACTATAATAACTTCTCTTTACCTAACCATCTATCCTATAAGGTACAGATTTGTGTTTATTACCGCATGCTGATGATATTATATGTAAGTGAAGATACAAATCAATATTAGTTTGCCATTTATATCGTAAGACAGAATTTATGAAGGTTGAAGTACTTAAATGTTACATAATTATTATCGACCCGCATCAACACACAAGGAACTTTCCATACATTCATAGAAATACTCGTATGTTTCATTATTAATACCATAGTCTACTGCAGTTGAATCATTTTACAATTTAAATCTAAAATACATATAAGTGGATCCACTAAAGTACGCCCTAGTCTCAATCAATTATCAGTCATATATTGTTGATATTTTATTTAACTTGAAAAGTTAATAAGTAGCAGAAGCAATATTTAAAGAATAAATCCTGGCTGTACAGGAAATTTTAAAACTTGAGCTTTTGAAACCTAGTTCCAACGTTCTTGTGAAAAGGGTTAAATCCGACAACACAAAGCAAAGCCAGTGCTACGGCTTTGTGTTACAGACGCAGACGGTTAATATCATTTTATACAGCAGCTATGGAAAGATATTGAACTATTAGCGAATTGAATTGGACTTGCAGTACAAATTAGTCGATTGTAGTTGTATGGATTTTTATTCAGATAGTTATTTAATGTAAGTACCTGTAGGTAAATACCTTCATTAAAGTACCTACGTTGTGTATCATTAAATTTCAGTTAACCCAGCTTCTAAATTTAAATTCCACTCACGGTTTTCGCGCGTTAATCAAAACAAAAGACTAGTACGTACTAATTCGTGACGTGATACGACAGAATACAAATGAAAATTAACAGTTTTACTAGGTAATGCAACCTAATCACTCGACATCAAATTTAGACATTAATATGATCAATTATGAGTGTCCACGACTGACGGACCATCTGAAATCTCTCATTCATATGCGAGGAGCGGCGGCCGGGCCAGCTAGAATTATTAATGAACAGCTGGCCGATGCTTGTCGTATAATATTTGCACAATCGGCCTGCCTCGTCCAATCAAGAATGGTAGTTATACAGCGCGAAGAATAATGCAATAACTGAGCTATTTGTGCAGCGGGCCGGGCCCAAAGGCTAACGGCGCGACCGGTGACTCTACCGATACAACCAATCAGTTGACTTCTCTACTAAAGTAAAGGACACTCAACACGACCGAGCATACGGCTATAACCTTGCTCATTTCCACGATTTTTATTGTAACAAGAGTCTCGCTTATTTTTGTGTGTTCCTAATTTTTTAGTCATTTAGGTAATTTATTATTGCAATTTTTTTGACATAGCAAAGTACTAAGTACTTATAAGCGCAAAAACAAATGTTAACTTAGAGAATGGTGAATAGGAATGGAATTTAACACATAAATCTGTATCTATCTATCATTTTGCTGAAGCAAAACGTGACGTTACTGGATTTAAATATTAAACACGTGCAATAGGAGTTCAGTGAACAGATTTGCCTGAGCTAGACCACTCTAGGGGATTTTACTATTTAGGAAATTCAGTCACCGTAGACGTTCACTACCTGTACGTAGTAGTAACCTTCTGGTATTACCTATGAAAATTTAATCGTTCCTTAATAAATTATGTCAGTCAAGTAGCGAATAGTATCACACACAAAGGTAATTAGGTGGTCTACATGTAAAACTCTTAAGGATTGTAACAAACTTAGTTAATAATGAGATTATTACAGTAAAGGTAGGTATGCGCGCATCGGAGTGCATTCGAACAATCCATTAATTTATAATGAGCGGGCTGCGTTTTAGACACGCCACGTGCCGCTTCCCACACACAAACTTGATGCATATTACAAACCATCCTTTAAAGTTATAAGGAGCATTTAATACCTAGAACAAAGTTAACAAGGAAAATAAAAATCAATAGGCTACCTATATTTAGATCAATGATTCGCGATAAAATTCTTTGCATATTGATAGGTAATTTCTGCAATTTTATCGATCACCCTCTTCTTCACTTAAATGATTCATAAGATAAGTGGGCCAATAAGCCTAAATATGTTACTTGTGTAGGTAAGTAGGCATTGAACGATTCTGATTGCGGCAAAGTAGCTGATAAAAAAACTATGCTTTTAAAAACTTACCTGAAAACAAATGAAAAATAAAATTTTCTCTTATTTCGAAGCCGTGACAAGATTTCACGGAAAAGCGTGATGACTTCCGGCAGACTGCTGCGCTGGATTCGTTGCTCCGACAATCAGCTGCTCCACAGGTCTCCGACAGCCACTGCTCACTCTGCTCCTTTCGTGCTCTGCTGCTCCGCTGCTCTGCTGCTCTGCTGCTCCGCTCCTCAGTTCTCCTCCTTCGCTCCGACAACACACCTTCTCTCCAAACCCTGCCAAAAAGTTATAATATAACTACGAGGAATGTAATCTATATAAAAAATCAAGTTATAAACTTATCAACTACGCTACCACTAACGCGGCGGAAAATTCAGTTTGTACCTCAGAGGAATAATGTTTGTATGAATTTTGTGTACAAATTGATGGGCACTGTCACCAGTTTCGGTTGTCTCCAACTTGTCATTTACACCCGGTATTTAGAAGATGGGCCCGTGAACCTGCAATTATTCGGCCCCTAATCGATTTCCCGTGTCGGAGGCCCAAGTCGACGACGTCGGCCCGACAAGTCTTACACAAGTGGCTGCCACTGCGGACGGCATAATCTCCACCTTAGGTACTATACCTACATATGCCCACCAATCCATTTACAATTAAATCATTTGAAATTATATTACTTATAAAATTACAACAAAAATTGCTTTCCGTTTCACCACGTAAGTAGTTTATAAATACCGTCTGTAAGCAGTAGGTAGATATCATGAATGTTATTTATTAATCAAATTTACCTAGTAACAATTAACAATAAGTAAATTAATGATCTCATTCTGCTAGGCTTATAGTACCTACTAGTGCCAATAACACTTTTATTTCTTTTCATTTAAATACTACGCATAGTCTAGTGTAAATGCAATAACTTATATAATAAAACTTAAAAAGGTGACGAATGGACAGGAAAGGAAGATATTGGGAAAGCAACACGTTGATGTGAACTAATTGAGACAATTAAAAGCTCTGCGATCAGAGGGAGTTGTTTTAGTGCATGATTTGATCAATTGGCGTCCACCCCATACACAGTGGCCTACTTCGGGATGTCGGCCCTTTGAGGGGGAGGTCACAAGAGCCCTACATCCACTGATGAACAATGTAAGCTGCAGGCACTGTCAGAAATAAGTCATACATGCCTCATGGAAAAAATAATTGAAAACTGAATTGTGTAAGTACTTACTTAAATTATTCTTTACAAAAAATAAGCTTTAAAACCCAAACAAATATTAAACTCAAAATCAATTAAGCTAATTCTACCAAAAATTACACCTTTTTTACCAAAAACACTTGGGTATTAGGTAAGTAGGTAAATGGTAGATCCAAAATAGTAATAAGATTTTCTGTCACAGCCTTAAGTCTTAACTAACGCACACAATATTTACCTAATTAAAATATCATATTTGGCATTCCCATGGTGATAGACACAAGTAACCTGTCCATAATCATATTTATACCTATATGAGAATACTTGTACTATTAAATACAAATGTATGTTTAGGAGAAGTATAAAATTAACTGATTTCACACATGAACGACGACGCTCGCAAGCTCTTGGTTCATTGTTTATTAGGAGTGCCATTTCCTAGGGGCAAATATTGACTCAGTTAGACCACCGCCAACGGTACTACGAAGGAATTGCACTTAAATAAAAATGAGTTTTTTAGCTAATAAATTGATCAAAAAATATAAACTACCTAGTTTTACAACTTTGCTACCCTAACGTTGTTTAAAAAGTCCGGCGTAGGAGGTACCTGCCTAGTGAGTGGTACTAGCATTCGTTATGAAACATTGAAAATTTTCTTTTCTGGCTCCTTTTTTATAACATTCAACTAACATCGTTTGGTAGCGTAAAGTTTTTATTTTCGAGCACCGACCGTACAACAGTTACCTGTACCTAGCGAAAAAGAGTTATGAATAATTACTCTATAACAACTTAACCCAATCTAAATTAATTGAATTGATTACAATTCTATTATTATACGGTAATAAAAGGACACAGTTACTTATATTAAGTTTATTTTTTATATTTCTTATAATTAAGAATTAAATTAAAATTAGTATAAATTACATAATGAAATTAAAATATCATATCTGTGAAAATGCTCCAGAAATATTTTCCAAGATTAGGATAGATAAATTGTATCGCAATTAGATAAATGAGCATTTTAAAAGAGATTTAAGAGAAATGCGCCTTAAAAAGTACAGAAGAAAGTATATTCATAGAGCTAAAATACTATCCTCATGAAAGGGCGACGAAGTGTTAGCTACAAAGTGAGCTATGCAATTAGGTAAATATCTGCATATATTTCGCTGTATTGCAACTTCAAACCAATTAATTCATTTTCACGAAACGTATTCTTTGTCTTTTATTTAAAACTAGTATTTAATAGGCTTTTATACCTTTCCCCCATTCAATAGGTTCAGTGCTTCGATTTTTACTCAAAGAATTAATCGGGACCGATGATTAAAATACGGCTAGTTGTACGGGTTTGAGCTTGCCTAGACTGTGTGTGATATTTACGGTACCTAACTAAAATATAATTATCAAAAGTTTGATACAGGTTACCTAGTGCTGGTAAAATATAGATATTTTCTAAATAAAAACGGAGAATCGGGTCACATCTAGAAGAGTAAAACAAGGGGAAACAAAACGTGCTCGGGCTTAAATAGAACGTCTGTCACAAACTTGATACTTTGGGCGCAGCGAAATGGTAATACTTAGATTTTTGTAACACCAGTTGCGAATAGGACGATAATGAATTATTTTTGTCTAAATTTCTCCTAAGCTCAACCCGGATTTTTTTGCTTTCGTCGCTTTATTGGAATACTTATTTTAAGTAACACAATCAGTACTCTTCGAGACTCTGATTTTCATGCTAAATTTACGCACTGAAACGAATAAAAGCACCTATGAATTTGTTGCATATATAAGTACCTACATATTGCGTCTTGCGTTATTTCGATCCAAGAGAATCTATGTTCTTAGAAATTGTTCGGTCGTAAGTGGAGTATGAAGGGCTACATCATTAACGAGATCGAAACTGTGAATTTGTAAACACAGCAGTGCGTGTTGTATGCCCTATGCCTGTGCCTACTGCGGAGCATAGACGCCTAGACGGTTTACTTGTAAATAGGAAATTGTAAGACTCATTGGTGCCTTTGTTCGGGGCAACCGAAATTTCATGTGAAATGTGCGTTACACGTACTTCTTGGTCATTCATCGCCCAAAATGACGTTAAGAGCTCCGTGTGTATGACACGTCTACCAAATATAAACAAGCTTTGAGTAAACCTAGTTTAAGTATGACCGTAGAAAGCCGGAAACTAGTTCTCTTCTAAAGCACAAAACTAATTAGGAAAAAGGAAATGAGCTACAGCATGTAGGCAGGCAGTTACCTAACTTTAGATACAATCTAGGTAGCTACGTTAGACGAAAAGAAAATTTCGTGAGGGTAATTAATATTACTGTTAAATGAGGCAAATAGATGGAAGTTAAAACCGTCGGGGCGCGCCTATGACGCACGGCACGGACGTACAAACATACAGCCAATAAACTATTACTTTATTATACCACCGCCCTCAACAATCGTTAGGCATGTTAAACATTGGCTTGGACGCGCGCGCTTTACGATTATTTACTTTGCGCAATGTGAGTTGTACTTATACCTATGATGTAGGCAAAATACTTAATAAGTTGATGAAGTTTGCTTAAAATACACTATCTGTGAAATAAGCGCCTTGTCTGTTTACCTAATTATAATTAACTTTCTTGATGAAACAAATCAATCAAAAAATATGTAAATTCTTCTTTCTCACCTGAAAAAAAGTTCTTAGCGTTTTCTAGCACCAGAAGATTCGCAGATATTTCAAATAAATCTGAAACAAAGAGGTAAATATTGTTAATTTGGCAGCTTTACATTTACCACATGCCACTCCTAGATTATGTATTATGGTGTAGATTGTTGCAGACACAAAACCTCAAATATGTATAAGTACCTAAGTATGGACGTGTATCTCATCTTCACAACATAGCACTGGAGGCCATTCATTAATTTGGGGCTGCTCGATACGAATCACGTACCTTACTAACCATGAAACTTCCAAATTCGAATTCTCGCAAACCATTGGTGGCGAAAAGTCGACTGGATTTATGCGGCTTTCCTATTGGTCCTAGATAAACTGATATAATTTAAATATTGTCACTTCACCACCGCCGGAGATTTTCGCCTTATAGCAATTTATTTTCGAGGGAACGTTATTTAATTTGCTCCCGCCTCCTGATACATTAATAAATAGATATTGGATGCCATAATCGCGTGAAGTCGTTTAGATGAATCAGGTTCGACGTCATTTCGAAAAGCGGAAACGTTCCTTAATTTCAATTTACTTGCCGAAATGTTTCTATTGCCTAATCGATCGTAGTAGAGTCGCTGTTGGGTACATCTTACGTCTAATCCATCATCTAATTAGTTCACAGATCACAATAAAAAAATGATCATTAAAAATCTTGGCGGCGAAGTAACTCTGTAGACTTTATATTTCAGAGCCAATCACAAATTAAGTCTTCAAAAGTTATTAACAGTAGTACTAATAGGCGTTGTCGATTGTTGGTTGGCGAGGTCTACGTCTCTTCCGCACGGAAATTGCTCTTGCCTACGACTTTCTGCTTTGAAGATCAAGTCTTGGACTTAATATTTACAATGTACTACCTGCCCCACCTCCTTGATTGGTTCTTTGAATTATTGCCCTCGCCTGATTGGTTCATCTGCGCTACGTACTATGCTAGATAATACTTATTATCTATGATATTTTAAGTAGTATGGCGTCGCTACAGTAGTAGAATCATGAATATTGGAAGCGAAACACAATTTCTTTAAATTACATAGTTAATTGATCGAATTATCGTCTCTTAATCAAATTACATAAGTGTCTTGTATTTAAAAAAACATATTATAGGTACATATAGGAAAACAAGATTAAAATCTTTGTAAAACGCCAATGCATGCGAAATATGCTAGAGAACACTCATTAGTAGACCCGCCCAATGGCCCAAAAGAATGCGCGGAAAAGCCGGCGGTGGAAATGGAATTCGATATTTAAAATAACAGTACCTAAGTTTCTTTTTGGTGGCCTAATGTAAAAAAAGGCGTTATTGAGGATCTCCACCGATACAGAAGTTCCGATTTATTTCAAAGAGTAAAACCGAGTTTTTGTTAAGTTACGTATTTCGCAATATCAACGCTAAGTTAAGAAGCAAGTATAATAAGTTGGGATTACCAACTTATTATACTTGCTGGGCAAAACTGATTATTGAAACACGATAATAACACTTCATCCACGTGGGAACACCCTAGCCGTCGCGGCGTAGGCGAACAATTCTAACCCTCAAGCTGCTTTCAATTTGGACAATGTTTAATATTCGTTATTGCTTTGAATTCAGTTTGGTAGGATAGTTATGCGACGTGAATTCTGCGAGGTACTGTCAGCAATACTAATTAAATACTAGAGCATATCACTGATTGTTTTATCAGACACCGTTGGCTGAATTGACTGAGATGTCCAATTGTCTATGACAATTACTAAAGCAATCGCTGATCCAGGATTTTTTTATGTCATCAGAATTATAATCATATTAGCCAACCACTTGAAAGGTGGGGTAGAATTCATTTATTATAATGGCGATTGCATTTTTCCAAAGCCGTAGTTCAACTCGGTGGCAGGAGTCAGGAGTTCTCTAAACAATAATTGCGAGGGAGAAATAATAACGTCGGCGCAGCGCGGCCCGTATCCGCCTGCAATAAAAATGTAAAACGCCACCGATAAGCGACTGCGCGAAAGGCTCGAATGTGAAATGAGGGACGAAACCGCTCGCCACTGCAATATATCGATACATGGACACTACTTTTCGTTTCCTTTGGGTACATTCACGTGAATAACATAATCTTATAGGTAAGTACCTAATATTAGTTACAAAAAGCAGATTTTACCTACTGGTTAACGAACATTCCCGTAGAGCTCCTAGCAAGTTAAATTATAAATTAATTATTTGCATAATAAATAGGTACAAAATATAATTGCTAATAAAACTAGGTACCTAGGTACGTTTTTTGTGCTGATTACCTAGCTAAGTGACTAATAAATAAGAAAGTTACGAATATAATGAGAGCTTAGGTACGTACTAGAGTTTTATTCTAGATCTAGGAATTCTTGAAACGTACCTATCGATGAAAATTTATAGTTCAAAATACCTCTAAAGTACCTACGATAAATTAAAATTTTGACGATTAAAACTGAGAAAAATGAAGTACCTAGTCGATAACAGAAACATCGATAGCCACTGTTGCCCCGCACTACGTAAGCAAGCAGGCTGTTTGAGTTTTTATGTCCGGATCAAACGGCTAGGTATTTTGTCACACAAAATATAAATGTAGCTTACTTCCTTCCTTCATTGGTGGAGTTTATCTGAGTGATTAATTACGCCTTGTACTGCGTGTTTCGCTTTCAACAACACAAATAGGAATGAATATTATGCACCCGTACGAGGAAGTGATTAGCAAAGGTAAACGGGTTTTGTAAGGGTTCTTTTCTTGGGACATCGAGGATTCTAGGTTCTTTATACTGAAATTAAGTCGTTTCTGAAACTTTTATGCTAAAAAAATCACTTCTTCCAATTAAGAAAGTTTCTATAAAACTTTTATAAATTTATTAAACCCACTTTGGGTTAGGAATTAACCTAAGTAACTATTTAAATAACAAATAGCATAATTTTCTGTAGCTATAAGTAGAAGGTGAGTTCTAGGGGCTGCCCGCCTTCATACGGATTTATCTGATTTATATAGATTAAACAAATCTTGGAAATCAAACACAATATTGTAAAATAAATAACACGTTGCTTACAGTTATACATATATTATTCTGATGTGCAAGCTATAATATTGTTTTTTTTTTTCATTTGCTTGATAGGCACAAACTTCGACATTTATAATATTAGTATGGGATTTTTGATACATTGGTACATATTTAATTAATTAAAACTCTTTTTTTAAACGCATAGAACCTTCCAACCGGCGACCGAAAAACCTTAATCTAATTCAATTACAATTATCTAAGTATTGTAACATAGGTAAGTATCTACAATTAATATTAGCATGTTTTAAATATGGAATTCAGTGTTTCCCGAGATCGTGAGAAAGTAATAATAAACATATCAATTTGGCGATCGATCCGCTTTCTCGTGATGCTCAACTGTTTATTAGATGCCGATATAAAGGATCGGCTAACTATAGCCAGTCTGCGCAACGGCCATATTTATTGAAATTACTTACAATTTGATTGTGGAGTAATAAGGGACTTCAACTCGGTAGCTCCGTTCACCTTAAAATTAAACCAGCTTTTTGTTTGAAACAGCACGAATTAGATACTTTATATGTAGACGATTTGCATGAAATATTATACGAGGCTCCTGTAATGATCACGTAATACAGTAGAATATTTTCGAATTATCATTCTCTGGATGGAGCTACTCACTGATTTACATATTTGCAGAAATATTAAGTGGTTCAGGTACTAGATTTCCGGTTACTTTCGTCTGTGCGGATAAACGATACCTAGGCGCTATGTTTAGAGTTCAGTTTGTTAAAACAAAGCAACTGCGTTTTTTATAAGTGTTAAAATAATTGCCACCTTAGGTAAACAAAATTACTTAAGTACCAACCTACCTAAGCTATTTTTAATTAACTACGTGACGCAGGTGTGGTACCTAGGTACCTACATTTTATTAATAAACTAAAAATATGGCTATTGTAATATGCATACAAAAATATTGTAATGTGGCATTGCGAAGGAACTAAAATAACTTAGTGTTATAGTGCCTTGGTAAGTACTTACGCTGAGGATAGTCACGAATCACGACCGAAGATTGTAGGGGTCTGAAAGTCTAGATAAAGATCTGACTAAATCTGTATACCGGAAGGCATTATCAACTTAAATCGTGTACTTTTATAGTCAGGCATTATGAAGCTTTTTATATGCTAAACGTAATTCATCGGTTTTTTTTTGATCCCCAATTTCACTTTTACCATTTCACATTGGGTAAGTAATTAAGTGTGTGTTACTTTGTTAGGTACTTTGTACCTGTCACGTAGCTTTTTTGTCCTCTATGATAGAATTTGTAAGTAACTGAGTAATAAATATCATGAATAAACCTAAAACAGATTTTATAGAGTACCTATACCTGCCCGCTTCGAAGCAAATTCAAAATTAAAACTCGTTTTGGCTAAAATTAAGTGTTCGACTCTCTTTTATCGGAAGGCCGTAATTTATTCAGCCCAAGTACCGGCTACCGTGCGAAGTGTAAAAAATAAAGTATTAAAACTTCACTTATTATATTTTTATAATTCCTAATGAGGGAGTAGATTCGCTGCAAGCGTGCACGATTCATGTGTACCTACCTACCTCGCAACCTGCTGAGTAACTTCAAACAAATGGAATATAATGTATAGGCTACGAATAATTGTAGGTAGGTTCGAGAATTATAGGTAGGTACTCAATCAAGGTCGCTGGGTTTCAGAGGAGAGAATATATTTACTCTTCCGATGTACCGATTAAAAAGTGGCAGTCAAAGTTGACTGGATCAAAATCAGCAAGTTTGTTGCTTGTAGACCAATAGACGCATGAAACAGTTCGGTAAAAGCACATTTTTTAATTTGACTCTCTACGGGTGACAAATAAATTTGAATTGAGGGTTTTCATTGAAATTGTTTAAATAAGATATTAGGGGCCCGCAGAGAACGCCCTGCGGTCGACGGGAGGGACCTTACTAACAACTGCTCAAAGTCGTCCGACCCTCAGCGGGATTCCGTATGTCTAAATCGCGCACAAATTTGGTTTGGTGGCGGTTTTAAGGCGTGGTGAACACGGGAGCACCCTTCAAACGTCGTTAGGTGAACCAAAATTGTGTTTAGTCAACGGTGTAATGACTTTTTTATTAAGGTGACATAAATTTAAGCTTCCTCCAGTATGTGAAATCGAACCTTTCTGAGAGGCCGCCGGGTTGACGAGCACGATCTGCCTAACCTAGCCTTTAAGTATCGCTGAAGTAGGTACCTATGTTAATGTTAGGTACTGCGTGGGTCCTGAAATGGTCCTGAAATCCTGGTCCAGGAACCAGTCCCGTGGCTGAGATTCGTGTATATTCGTGAGTGTTCAAAAGGGAACTCTAAAGTAATGCCTAATTAAGCTAGAGCAATTTTTTTTTACTTATGTAGAGTAGGTCCCTAAGATCATCATTCCTCTATTCCGGCAACAGCTTTTTCAAAAAGATTGTCTGATTTGATAATCAAGTAGGTAATCGTTAATTAAAAATAATAGATAACTATTCCTTTGTTTTTGGTCTTGTTTAATTAAATCTTTCTGATTTGAACGGCCAACAAACCTACCCACTGATGGATTGCAAGTGCCCAAGTGCCTGTGTGGTTCGAACCCGACACACCGTATAATTCTAACTCATAAATTTCAACCAACAAAATAATACATATTTGACTGCAAATCGCTGCTTGACTGATGTGGGACCCTTGCGTTGCTGCAATATTATAACGACCGATTTCGCAGACAATGTCTGTTTGCTGTGATTTACAGATCTAGATGAAGGTACCTACATGTGAGTATTGAAATTACACTATAGTTGTACATACAGTATGATGCAACAGTAAGCCTAGAAATGTTTAATTCCACAAATTCGACATTAAAGTCGTTGATGGTTTGATAATTTATTTCTTATAAGGTCTATAGGTATTACAAAACTACAAACTATTATCTATCACAAAATAGCAACCTCAGTTAGCGAATACAAACTCACGAAGATATTTTGTTATGGTGTGTGTATACTCGTAGGTATGCACTACATGCCCTACTCAACCCTGACGCGAGTTCCCTTCCAACCTGTCATTATATTTAGTATTTACAACATAAAATATAATTTCCATGTCAGAAGGAATTTATTTATTGTATAAAAGCAATGGACGATGCCTGTAACATGTAATTTTTATCGTATTAACCATGGATACACGCTAATCGTTTAATATATTGTTGCAAACAATAAATATTCCGTGACGGACAGGCAATTGAGGTAAATACTAGCCAAATAACAATAGGCAGTTTGTTGACTGAGACTTCAAATTATGCAGGTACTTTTATGTGTAGATTTAAAGTTAAATTAGGTACCAAGGTACTTTCTATTATGTATATGGGATAATGGGACGACGAGACGCGGCTTGTCTTGTTTTAGGTCAAAGGCAAAGTGCCTATCCCAATCATTCAGTTTTGGCCACACAATAAGAGCTCAAAAATCATTTACAAGTTATAAAATCCAAATAAACATGGCACTAAGAGGGTTCCGTGAAAAACCAAGTCTGCAAAGTGACCTCATTTTCTTGTTGCAATGATAATATGATTATTTACAAGTGAAGCACGGTCAATAGTCCATAGTCAGACCACGTGAAATTAACCCTATAGGTAATCCCATTTGCTTTGTTTCGTTCGCTGCAAATTGTCTTAAATTGACCGGGGTTTGTCCTTCGATGCACATTGCTCACCTATATGGGGTAAGTTAACATAATAGGAAGGATGGTTTATAATTTATACGTCCATTTAGTGGTGTCTATCAATTTATTCTAGGTAGTTATTTAGTTTGTTTAAGGTTCAAAAGGTCCGACGGTCCGAGGTTGATTTACGTCGAATATTCTACAGGTTAGAACAAACTGTAATATTGGTCGTTTACCTATTCTTCTAAGCAGGTACTAAATAATAATTGTAGTAGGCACCTAGGGTACTTATTTAAGTAGGTAAGTATGTACAGTTTGTACATTATTCGTTTCGCAAACCTTGGAAGGACACAAATTAATGTCCTATAGAGATTTATCTTCAAAATTAAGTACCTAGATTGGAACCTATTGGAATTAGAATTCCTTTATTGCAAGACACAAGTTGGGTTAGGTGTTACAAAGATGAATTTCATGATGCCATCCTGATCCAAACAAATAAATTTTAGAATGCGCGATTTTTATTACTACTGGCGCCATCTTTCAAAATCTAGATGAACTAAATCGTTAGCTACCATGGTATGGGGGACTGGGTGGCACCGAATGCATTCAGGTAGGTTCGAGCAAGGAGAGACTCGCTCTTCGACGTTTCCAAACATTATTCAAGAGGTCCTCGCCTTTCTTAGCTGATTGTGAACTGGTTTTCTTCAAGTTTGGCTTGAAAGAACATTTAGCATTGATCAGCGTAGCGTAGGTTACAGGGTAACCTACCTACATGTATTTCTACTTTCATAAAATTGTTTTTTTTATTCAATTAAGTACCTACCTATCTCGATACAATTAAGTGCCTACTTTGTATTCTGAAGATGGGTTAGGTACTATTTTTAGTCCACAACAAAAAAATTATAATTCGGTACTATTATTACACAAGTAAGTACCTATTTACACGGTAGGCAAGTATGTAGGTAGGTAGGTATCTATTTATTTAAAAAAATACTTATATAGGTATGTATTTCTTTGTCGTTAAAGTTAAGCCTACCTGCCTATTCCTTTGCAATGCAATGCAATATATCAAAGAATACCATATACCTAATTGGATACATTTTATTATACCTACATAGCCCAGCCTCTCTGAGGACATAAATGACCACAAGATTATGTACTAAATAGCAACGCTATCTATCTTTCTGCTTAAAGTACCTTCTTATTTATTTATTAACACACCTTAGAGTAAATTTGAAACTAGAGCTGGCTAACGTAGGACATGTAATTTCAATATTATCTTTACTTGTACCATCTCAAGCATAAATAAGGAAATTAATAATTGCTAATATTAGGCATGGTTTATTTATTTTTTACCGTAAATTCAAATAGTATATTCGTACCTTGGCGAATAGGTAGAAACACAAAATTAATTATTATGTAGAGTTAGTAGAATAACAAGGTAGAAATCAAAAGACTAGTCTATTTGTATAATCTTTGCCGCGACGATGGCCGGCAGTCAACCTACCTGGGAAGTTGGCGGCGCGGCGGCGGCGGCGACGGCGGCGGCTCGGCGTCGCGTCCCTTCGCTCAAGGCTACGCGTTTCGCCACACGACTACCACCCTTATTACCTAACGAATGAAGCACGGTTTTTGATAAAGCAAACCGAACTTTTTTTATCATATGACTATACTGGACAATCGAGCCTTCGTAACTTAGTTTCCGATCTTCAGTTATTTTATTTTATAAAGGTACTAAGCTAAACCCTAACTATTGAAGGCATTTACAAATTTCGAGTTAGGTAGTTGATTTCTAAAAGTATTTTCTTTAATATGTAGGTAGGTAATTACTTAAAGGTATTTTTTTGTCTTTTAGTAAGTACATAGATTTAGCAAACTGCATAGGTGAATAGACCTAAGAGAGAATTTTAACACAAAAACTTGTCAGCTATTTCAAAAGACAGGTATTAAGTACGCAAGTGCAAAATTCCCTACTCTACCTAATCTTGTCGGGTAGGTACGGTAGCTTTTACGACCAAGTGCAACCAAAACAATAACGGCAAATAACCAAAACAACAGAACTGTCAATGTCAAAACCTCATGTGCAGTCTAAAAACTTAACAAATTCAAAATGTTTAAAGGAAGTACAAAGTTAAAAAAGTTTTACTCACCTATAACAGCGTATCTTGTGCTTAATCTCACTCATAAAGTTTAAAGAAAATCTAAGTAAGACTAAAAAACTGAGAGGGTTATTTTTTACTGTGAGTCGCTGAGTGTAGACGTCTCTAAGTTATAACGGAATCGGACCGACGCAGACGCAATCGGCGTCGAGGCGTACGCGAGGAGGCGGCGACGGTGGCGCCGCGGCGCGCCATGGCGACCCTACGGAACCAGATGCTCGGACCCGCGTCGCGGCCGCCGCCGCCCCCGCCTCTCCCCGTTCCCTCCAGCACCCTTCGCGTATTTCAAACCGTCTCATCCGTCGAGCAACGAACTAGATTCGAACTTTAGCAATTATAAGTATCTGTCTCTTGCTTTGGACATTTGCTGTGTAGGGTGTAGGTGCTTTGCTGTGTTTAATTCAGGAAGAAAGTTGTGGATTTTGACAGTTGCCGACGACTCGGTAGAGTCCATTTCACGAAAGAAGTCTCCTAGCCGCGGCGCTGTATTTCATGTCAAAATTTATAATGTTGCCATTTATGAGTACAACATATACATATATCATGTATATTTCATTTGTACTTTATTAAATAATACTATCTCCTGCATATTTCGAATGTTATGGTCATTCCATGAGTAGGTTGGTATATATTTTGATAAAAATATCTATTTACTTACCTATATTTCTGTTTTGTAAAAAGTATATTTTTATTAAGATAAGTAAGGAGTTTTCTCCCCACTATTTGGGAAAAGGTCATAAAATAGGGAAAATAGACCTGTCAAATTTAGTTCCAAAAAAATTGGGGGGACTTCTTTCGTGAAATGCACTCTAGCAAAATGTTCAGGTCGCAAAATGTCTAATTCTTAAAATATTGATTTTTGTCAATTTTTTAACACGCTTTTATTAGCTTGGGTTGTATGTATGTAACGGAATCTTTGAGCTTAATTTTCTCCCATTTCTAGAAGTCTGATTAATTTGAAACTTTGCATACGTATCAAGGACCAATGACAATGCAATAATTTGATAAAAGTTTTCCATTATCCTTATTAGGGCCGCCAGGATTTACAGATTCTTTTCTAGATCCTCGGTGGTAGAGTAAAAGAGACAGAGCTAGCGCGCGATCTGCGCATAGTCGTCGTATTAAAATAAAGTCGTAATAAAATAATGTAAATGTAAAATAATGTAATAAAATAAGTAAAAAAAATAAAATAATGTAAAATAAATAATAGTTTAAAAAAACTTAAAAAACACGCTTTTATAGCAAATCGAACTAAAAAGTAGAAAATATTTTTTGATAACAAAGAGTTTATATTAGGTACCGTAGGAGAAGGTCAAACAATCAATCAATTAATTAGGTAGGTACTTTAAAATAAAATTATAGTCAAATTTAAGTTATAAACAGAATTATTAAGTTCAGAGTGAAAAGCGTGGGGTGCATTTCACTATATTTCCATAACTCTCCTCACAGAGATAGTTGCCAATAGATTGATTGTAACCTTCCATATTATACCAAGCACCCCACGACTTTTCACTCTGACCTTAATGATTCTGTTTATAACTTAAATTTGACTATAACTTTATTTTAAAGTAATTAATTATGATTGATTGTTTGACCTTCTGCTACGGTAATATAAACTCTTTGTTATTAAAAAATATTTTCAAGTTTTAAGTTCGATTTGCTATAAAAGCGTGTTTTTTTATTATTTTTTTAAACTATTATTTATTTAAATGAACATTTTGTCACGGGAACTTTATATCCCGAAATTAGGTCAGGTTGTTTTACCAAATTGTTAAGTTAAACTAATTTAGACTATTTTTGAATAAAATAAACTGCAAAATGATTACTAGAAAAATATTTTATTATAACGTTTTTTTAGAAAAAGGGAATACATGGCTTAATGACAAATTTGTAGCATAAACATTAAGACTAAACCTTCCTAAATTACATTCGAAAAATCACATCTAAAACTTTACAGAGCAACACAGATGTGTGCATTTCAAAACTTAATATTAAGGTATTACTTCAATGTTTTACACCGCTAAAAATATTACAACTATATTTTAAATTAACTGTTTTATAATTAACTGATTAACGTCGGCAGAACCGCAAAATCTGTTTCTAATATACTAGGCAAACATAGAGAATGTGTTGTTTTTAAATACAAATTAATGACATGACGCATACGCATTTCATGTATCAGTCGATTTCTTAATCATTCGACATTTCGTATCACTTAGCTTGTAGACTTTACCTAATAGATACAGATTACCTCAGATTTTTTATTCTGGTTAATTGTCGGTATATGCAGCTATGAAAAACAATGTACCAGTCTAAAAAATATAAGGCGCAGGTGACACAAAAATCTCTTAGCAGAGAATAATAGGATCAATAACACTAATATATTACCTCAGAGGAACAAAATAATATTATGAGATAGGTACTAACGCTCCAAGATATTAAAATATTGGTTAAAACTAATCAATCACAAATGAAATAAATTTCTTTGGTTGCGTTATTATATTGAGCCCCAGAAATCGAGAGAACAAACTGACTTTTGGTGGGATGCCAGTGAACGCAAATAAGAGTATTGATGATTGAGTTTTACTTGCTGATGCTCATCGTCTAACCATTTTAAAAGGTCATTGACACAATTTATTAAATAGCAACTAAGAAACCTGATATAAGTTAAAACAATTTGGAGACACTGTAAAAAGTCAGTAAAAAATTACCAATAGAGTTATTCTATTTGAGTCAATGTCATGAGAAATGTTCTTAAAGTTATATATTCTATAAAGTTATGACTATTGAATACATTTTTTACCAAAAATCGCGAGTTTTATTTACTACGGAATTCGCAGGATTTTACGTTTAATGAGAATTTTATATTATGTAATAATAGTGATTAAGACTATAATTAATATTGAATAGCATATTATTAAGGATACAGTAATTATGACATATATATGTTTAAAATCGATTATTCTGCACTACCTATGCATTGCATATTGGTGGCTTATAATAATCTAGTCTAGGTATGTAACATTCGAGTATTTAAATTGTCAGTGTCAATTTTTTCTCTTGAATTCTGATAACGGGTTAGTATATGATTGGGCTGATTGTTTAGCGTTTGTATACATATTTCTCCTGTAAGAGGGGAGGTTTTGTTTACTTCTTGAATAGTTTATTCCACTGTAGAGCGTGTTTCTGAGGTTGTGACGTGGAGGGCTGGGGTTGCGGCTCACCTTGGCGCGCCCCATGTTGGAAGCCTGCTACACATATGGTTATCAAAAGAATTTTAAAATCTCAAAGCCAGAATCCAATAGCACCAGATAGCGATTAAAAAGGGATGTGAATGGTTTTTTTAGTCACAAGATACAGAAAACATTAAAATAATAGCAAGAAATAAAAATCAGGGTAAAAAGTCTCATACCTTTCTCGACAAAGCTTTTAAATATGTGCTTGTGTCGGACAGACTCCCAATTGGCGCGACGCTACTCGGCTATTTCACGCTCGCCGCCTCCTGTCCCCGTCTTGTCCACAATACAGGATCGTGCAACTGATGCGAACAGCCTACAACATTTATTCAAAAGTTACTTATTATTCCATTCATACAACTGTAAGAAACCCACACTCTAAGAAACGTTTAGAACTGACTTCTCAATTTCAGGAGCGCAATGGACGAACTCATGCGACCAGAATTTATAGATGGGGTTCTTGATGAGCTCGATGAAGGTGATGAGCAGGCCCCAAGGGTGCGGACGGTTGACGATGAGGCGCTCGAGGAGCATCCTAGTGATCTGCTCCTGCACTGCCTCAGAATTGGCCTCGGCGAACAGATACAGTAGGCAGCAGCTGAAGTAGTGCGTGTGGCTGTTCGGGTACCGCAGTTGATTGGCAATTGCGTTCAGGAACAAGTACCTACGATCACAAAATAAAGTTATTAAGAGTAATTAACAAAGTAGTCACAAAATATTTTATAGCATTTCAGATTCCACTCACCGTCCTTCAAAATCAAAATCTACAGTGAAGTTCTGGAAGATGTCCATGTGTGCTGAATGCGCAATTGTCGACATGTTAGGCGTCTGTCCCTTGGCCCGAATGTGAGCAATAGCCTGGGTGCCGACGTACAGGACAACAGCGTTCATTAGCTGGCTGTTGTATCTACGGCCAGGCTCATTCACGACCTAAAAAAATACACTTTTATAACCAGTTCTTAAATAAACACTAATCAAGCTTGAATAGGATTTTACTCACCTGCATGTTTCCCCTTAGCTCGGACAAGAAAGTGACCGGAGTGCGAGCTTTCAAATACGCATCTAAGTCTTTCTTGAACTGCGAGGATGGAATGATTGTGGCGTAGTTGATGACAGCTCGAGGCGGCAGGGCTATCTCCGTCAACAAGTCCACCTTCAAGTTTGGCGTGAAGGGATCAGGCAGCCGCATGTTTCGAGGGAACGCAGATAGAATCAGGTTCCTCATTTGGATGCAGTTGGGAGGGATCTCGTCACAGAACCCGTAGTGGTAGTCGCACAGGAACTCAGGGAAGTCGTGGAGAAGCACGAGGAGCACCTTCAGTGTTCCCTTGTACAGCATCATAACTGGAGACGCGAGTTCCGTATTGCGTAGGAACGGATCCAGGAATTTGAAGAGATCCATAAGCAATGTCGAGTACATTCCCCAACCCTGAAAATTGACATTCTTTTTGGAGTTTTTATTTCCGATGGATATTTCACTTTTTTAATTAACCTAATGTGTCCCACTGCTTTTCATATTTCACTTAACATATGAATATCAGACGTAATTAATTGAGTACTTTTCTATCGTATGGGAGCTAGGCCTAGTGTACCTTTTGTTGAGGAGTGACGGCAAGCAGTCGGTTTACGAAGGCGCGGTGTGCCACGAGCTCGAGCCAGGCGTAGCAGAACCCGGGCGCCACTCCCGGCCGGATGATGCGCAACGTATGGCAGAACGCAGTTAGGACCTACAGTACGTAATTTATTAATTTACCCATTTAAGTTTTCACCTATTAATACTATAAACATAAAAGCTAGTTATGTATTTTTTCCGTTTATAATAGATAATCAGTCTTTCATAAGCTACAGAACAAAATAAAATTTATCAAGGTATTTTGAGGTCTGCATTCACACCATGGTTCTTTACGCCGCGGCCGCAAATCCAGTTAGTCAGATGATAAAATCTTTTTGCACGCATTAATATAAAACACAAAGCATACCTGATAGTTCATGCTTTCCAAAACAGGTTCCGCCATGTTCATGTCTAAGAATAAGATAAGAAGCATGCGATGATACGGCAGCTGCTGGAAGTTGGTGCCGTGTTCTTCGTGGTCTTGGAGTAAGCAGCCAGCGATGATGCCAAGGATCTGAAATCATATTGGTGCCTTAACAAAAACCCTTAAACCTTAAAATGAAGACAAAATACTAATTTTGCAATTATGTTACCTTGTTCAAAAGATTCAGTTTGGGTGTCGGGTTGCCACCATCAGCAGTGTTTTTGATCAGAAGCGATACCAACTTGATGAAAGAATCACACATCGCGTAATACTTTTCTCTCTTGATTGGGTTTGGAGGCGGGTTGATTCTGTCCTCGTTGATTTGCTGGTACACATTTTCCACGCACATTTGAGTCGCGATACGGAAAAATCGGGTAATCATGTCATCAGACTTCAGAATGCCATTCATGTTCATGCGGTGAACATAGAGGTTGAAGTTCTGAGCTATTTCGATCTCCGTAAGGGGAGTGAGGAGAACGTTCCTCCACTCCCGGAGAAGGTTTTCGGTTTTCTCTTGTAAGCCTGGTGGGTCGTCGTAGTCACGGGCCTGGAAGTCAAAAGAATATTAACATAATATGCCTTAATAAACAACATGGCTCTAATAAGAGAATAGTTAAAAAATATATGACAAGTAATAAAGACACTTTTCCGGAATTTATAGTTGAAAGTACGTACCCGAACTTGTAAAATTCCGGAATGGATGTGAGCAGTGGGTCCCAGAGGCGACCTTTCACCAAGGTAAGCGCTGGGATCCTGATTCACGCGCAGCATCTCGATCAAGGAGCCGAGGCCCTCGGGCGGCGGCTGACGCGAGTGCGACATGATGCGGACCAACATCTCTGTGGTGTGGTAAAGATCCGATTCGTTGGCGTACATGTTGTTCCTATCATCTACCAGATACAGCTGAACCAACTGCATAGCAAATGCAACGGCCATGTAGTTATTGCCATTATCCATTATGTGCGCCAAGGCGATGTCGTACTGTAAATAAGTTTATGAATTAGAACTTCATTGAAGTAATTCAACATACTAAAATAACTAGGATTGTCACAGTCGTTCCATATTCTTTTAATTTATAACAAACCTGTGGCAAATTGATCAAATGATTCCTGATCAAACAGTCAATAGCTTCCAGGTTGTATCGTAGCTCTTCCCTGCACTCGGTGAGGAAGCAAGTGATCTGCTTCGTAGTCCACATGTGGCCGTAAACGCGACCGTCTTCCAATAACTTCAACACGCGTAGATGGATGTCACGGTATCTAGACATCATTTCAACGTGCTCACTGCTCGCGCCAGGCTGAACAATGTGGCCGTCCAGGAGGCCCTCTACAGCCTAAAAAAAAAACAACGTAAAAATACCAGTTCACTAACATTAAACTGTTCAAAGAAAAATATAATTAAAGAATAATATTTACCCTCTGAAGTAAAGTACAGCCAGAAACAATGTCACGATTTCTCCTTGCCATAATGAGGCACTCAAGGAGAGTGTGCATGTTAGCAGCTTGCACAGCTAATGGCGCCACAGCGAGCGAGTTTGCTAGGAATACCTCAGCTGCCGTGATCAAAGCGCTCATCTCGTCCGTGCCGTACACTTGAGTGGGGTTCATCACTTGGTTGAACGTCAGCTGCGGTATCTGTTCCTGTGCCGATGGTTTCGGTATAAACATGCCGGGGTCACGCACTGGCATGAAACCGGGAATGTTGCAGGCGAACTCTTCGTACACAGCAATCTGCGAATCAGTTGGTCCGCCAACACGAAGTCGTACACGTTCGGGAATTCGTTCAGTCTGATACGTCAGTACAATAGGGTCGTAGTATCGTCTGCCTTCCTGGCGAGCGAGTTTCCTTATTTCGTAATCATTCATGAGACGTTTGTCAAGTTCTGGTAGAGCCTTCTCAACAGCAGTTTTCTGGATGAAAGCACAAGCGAGTTCCATATTTTCTGTGGCTAGCACAGCAGCTGCACTTTCAATTACTTCCTTCTGAAACATAAAATAAAATGAGTTTGTTGTTTGGTTAAACTAGATATTTTCATGAAAAAAATAAAAAGAATATTTACTTGTTGCGGTGTTGATGGCATAAGAGCAGTAACAAAAGCAGCCTTAAGATTGGTGCTGATGGTGCTTATGATTTGCTCCCGGCACGTGATCATGGCCATACCCGCAGTAAGGTTTCTCATCATATGATGTGCGCAGGCACGCATTCTCACTTCATCTGGATCAAAAGCGAAATCTTTTCTTATGATTTGTTCGCAAGTGGTCAATGCGTACTTGATGGACCTGTCTACAACCGGGTGTATCCATTCCTGTATGGAGCGTTCAATAGTCGGCTTCACAAACTGTTTCAAGTGAGGGTAATTTTGGAACAATATTATGTGCGGATTGAAACATATTTTCTGTCCGAACGCCGAAGTCGAAGAGACGTTGACGTCTAGATAGTTGAACCTAGGTTCAGGCATTCCAATTACTCCCATCATGGTGGGGTCGTTGGCCACGAGTCCGCTGGTGGGCGTGGGCGCGGTGGCCGAGATGTCGTCCGTGGGGATCATCGGGGGAGGTGCCATCATTTGCATCTGCGGAGTCTGCACGATGGTTTGATTCACCGTCATTGTATTAGCTGGCTCCTTATTGGGTTTTGGTTGTGAAAGCTGGAATTCTATCAACCTCACTTTCTCGGGATCCTTCAAGTATATTGTTGGCTTCAGGTCGGATATATCTAAGCTCAAGTTTTTACAAAGTACTTCAATTTCAAACTTCAGGTTCAGCTTCAGATCTGGTTCTTGATGCAGTTCGGCAAGGACATTCATCAATGCCATTGTCCAAGGATTTGGTGGTTTGAAGACGACGCTTTTGGCGCAGGACTCCAACACCTTCGCCACGAAAGGTACCACGTAAAGGAGTTCCTGTTGACCTTTGTGGTAGGCTTCTAACACCAGTGCTTTGAGGTCAATGTCCACGTGGAGAATAGGCTGGCTCCGTGCGAGCGTCATCATGCCCAACCAATGGCCGAGATTTTTCAGCAGAGAACGGTCGGAGAAGTTGGCGATTCCTTTGTCTGAACGTAAAAGCACTTTGATGTTGCGATAGGTTTCTTTTGTCACCATTTTATTGATTTCACGAATCTTGAGAACATCAAGAAAATTTGAATACAGCGCATGAAAGTTAAGTTCAATCGATGCCCTCTTCATGACTAGATATTGGGACAGCCATGGATAGTATTCATCAGTGATAATTTCCTTGAGCTCTTCGCACTTGGTTTGCAAATTCAACTGACTGAGGTTGTTGAAAATGAAGGCAGTTTTGTCTTGTATAGCTTCAGGAGGAGCATTAATTTTCTCTTCTCTATCAGTGGCAGTCAAGAGAGTATCAATATTTGTAGCATTCGCAATCGAAGGCCGGCTGCCCATACCACCAGCTGCATTCGTAACTTTGGAAATCACCGAAATAGATGATGGTGCGCAAACTACGGCCCTGTAAACAAATTACATTATTATTTGTATTGTATAAGTCACCGTAAGATTAAGAATATCGTAAGTTTAATATTTATAGAACTTTAATAATGAAGTAAAATGATGATTACCTGTATGGTGCAGACACAGTTACAAGTGCGCTCTGATTAAGCATGGCGGCCAGACTAGTCGGAAGGACAGCTCCTTGAGGCTTCGTAGGCGGCTCCTGGCTCTGCAGTCCATACTCGATGTATTCGATCAAATGCGGAGGAAAATCGCTAAAATGTGGGATAGCTCGCACGTGCTCACAGTACTTATGATAGTCTTTCAAACGCGACTTAAATCTATCAAGTGCTGCTATTCCAAAGTAATACATTTTGGAGCCCTCTGGTTTACGCAAAGCTTCGAGCACAAACCGTAACGCCAAGCCCAGCGATACGTAGCTAGGAACTAGCCCTTTCTCAATTATTCCACCAAACAGCTGGGCAGTTATATGCAACTCTTTGTCAGGATACTGAGGAAAGAACTTGTATTCTTCAAACAGATTTCGCAGCATACATGAGAATACTTCCCTTTCTCGTTTATTAGGCGAGTCTTGGAACTTTTTCAGCATATCGAGTACTTCGTCAATAGACAGAGTCGGATGCGGTGGATGATTGTATATTCTTTGAAAATAACCGTTAGCCTCGTCTTCTATTTCTTTTGAAACGTTATGCATCATTTCCGGGAAATGAATTGGATCAGGAATGCGTGGTTTATCCATAACTGGTGCAGGAGCCATTCTAGCCAGGGCACCCATGTTCGCAACGTTCGTATTATGTTGCAATGGCATCATAGCAAAGGGACTGTTGGGGCCAGCGCCGATTAAACGAGAAGGTGATCCCGGTGTTGTAACGAGCGGCCCCAAGGTTCCTGGCATAGCGAAGGCTGTGTTCGCTGGAGCGCCTAAATTCATATTTGCAACATTTGGTGTCAAATTAGAAATTGTATCCACGTGCGGAGTAAACAACTGGCCGCTTAAACCAGCGGGATTAAACGGCGTCTCCAGCACCCTCGTGTGGGGTCGCGCTATTCCAGCTATAGTCTGCCTGGTCTTACTCAGGATAAGAGTTTGACAATTTGCTATGACGTTGTAAATAGCCTCTTGTAGGTCTTGCTGTACATTAGGAATACATAGCTGTAAACATGCGAGCATTGTGGCAATTGTTTCATGGGGTAGTTGCGCTGCTTTGGGTAGCTGCTCTTCAGGCCCTTTTCCGAGTACAGGGCATCTTCTCTGTAGAAATTTTACCATAGCTGTGACAAATGTTTCTCCATGATCTCTTATTTTATCTGTGAGCCACTTGTCTAGCTTAAGGTATTCTCGACGTGACGCTAGACAGGCCAAGTCAATCACGAAAGGAAAAGATTGGACATTTAAAAGTAGCGACAGGGCTTTGAGATCTTGCGCCACATCTAGTATTCGAGACAACTTGGACTGATCGCTTTCGCCGCGGATGTACCATTCAGCCATAGCGTGCATGATAATAGGCTTTATATTGGGATTTTGTGTATGCCAAGCGTGATGTAAAATTATTCCCGAGTTTGGATGATTGCCCAAGAATATCGGAATCAGCGTTGTCAACAACTCTTGTCTGAACCCTGTTATTGGTGGATTAATTTGCAACAAAGCAAGCAGTAAGATGTCGGGACAATGCTGCAGCGGAAACTTGAACAATTCGTGAACTTGCATGAAGTACCCACGCTCTGCAGCATACAACAAAAGTTCTACGAGATAAAGACAACGCCATGTTGCAATCTCTTTGTTGTCGGTTTCAGGTGGCGACTTTAACAAGTCGATAGATACTGGATGGAATGGATGATCCGCGAAACTAAATATATCCGGGTGTTTCAGGATATTGCTGATAAGGCTCATTTGGCCTTCAAGATTTGTCCATCTACGGCAAAGATATTCCACCGGAAAGATGTTCGTCGGGTATCCAGCGCTTTGAAGTCCAAGACGCAATATTGTGAATAGTAAGCTTAGTCCTTGTCTGTCCGGAACTATAAACTCCGGGTGGTCAAGCTGGAGAATTACTTCCTTCCAATTCAAATTTGAGGCTAAATCTTTCAAAGTCTGGACAAATATTTCGGGATTCCATGATTCACTGTGTCCATGCGCAATAGGATCTTTCTTTGCTTCGTGACTCATCCAGAAATTGCCTGGTGTCTGTATCTGAGGGCCATCTTGTATCGTGGCGTGATATCTAATCATCATCGAAATGGTTCTCGCCACATCTATGGCGCCGGGCTCCCGGGCCCCGAAATTCAACATGTTATTTTTGCACTCATCCACCGACGATGTGAATGCATAGCCGATGTCTCGGACTATTTCCGCAAGAGAGTTCTCCATCATGGCTGCTGCCATATCGTCAGCTGTGGTCATCTCCTCCAGAGGGGTCTGCGTATCGTCGGGATACAACAAAGGCGCAAGTACGATGGGGACCACTTCTCGAGGGAAATCTACACGAAGCCGCTTCAAGAATAAGTCTCTAGTCACTGCCGCTAAACGAAAATGTTCGTACGCAAGACTCGTTAGCAGAGTTTGCAACACTTCAGGGCTGCATTCCTGAAGACCTGCACGCTCCACTTGATGTCCGCGTTCTGCAAATAACAAATCGATTCTGTAATTATTCTGTAATACCATTTGCTGTGGAATGAAATAACATGTTGACATACATGTTTCATAAAATAATTGTACATATTTCTTGTTTTATGTCACTTAAAGTGTCACAATGTAAACTTATTGATAATATTACAATAACAATAAAGCCAGAAATCTACTCACCTGCGTCGAGGTAGCACTGCACAAGATCTAAAAATCTTTTTTTCAGATGTTGCTTTGCTAATGTGACAATCTCAGTTTTAGAAGAATTCCTCCTCAAAACCAAGGAGAAGGCAACATCCTCCGCAGTAGTGAGCTTAAGTAATCTTGAAAGCCGATTAAGTAATGTATTTGTGGGTTTTAATATCTGAA
The DNA here is from genome assembly GCA_947563765.1 of Anarsia innoxiella. NCBI lineage: Eukaryota > Metazoa > Arthropoda > Insecta > Lepidoptera > Gelechiidae > Anarsia > Anarsia innoxiella. The sequence continues at coordinate 9,976,610 of OX387390.1, forward strand.
AGTAATTATCCAACATTACTTACAGATAATTTCCAGAAACAATATTTATAAGTGGACACATAACATATTTTGATACTTCGTAAGGGAACAGCCTAAGTCTAGATGTCATTCTGCTAAGAAAGTAACAACAAAGGTACAAACACAAAAAAATTTGTGAGTCTCTAAGAAGAATTGTAAAACTTTATTTGAAAAGAGCAACCCCACAGAGTTTCTTGCTAGGTTCTTCTCTGGGGGAAACTGCGCTTTGCGAATCTAGCACTAGCTTAAAAAAAGTATATTATAATAAGTAATGTAACGGTTTCAAGAGCATTTTTTGTGCCTATGAAATAAATATATTTTGACTTTTGACTTTGGATAAAGTACTTACCTTCTGCAGAGACCGAGTGGGTTGATCGACAGCGCGACACACTACAGTAGATTTCGCCGGATGGTTGAGTAACGATGCCAAATGCTGCGCTAAGAGAGATGCGTGAATGCTACTGTTCGCTGACGACGCTGGCCGATCACTATCCCAAGATGACTTAGCTGCCTCAGTGAGTAAACACCTCAAGAGTTGATTTTCAGCTTCCAATCCATAAATGTGGACAATCTGTCGGCAACGTTATTATTATTTGATTGTGGTGTTCATTATGACAAGATATCTGTATGTTTATAGCATTATCCTCAAACAAGATAAACAGCAATCTTTGTACATAAACAAATTATTTACACATACAATGTTTTTCGGGGAACATTAACTAAATGGAATACTAAGACATCAATTTACGCACAGCTATTCTTGTTAATAGTTAATAAATATGCCACTGTCGATGAAGCTCCCGCCATTTTGTCCTAAAATCAGCTTTTTATAACCTTATTGGCACAGCACTTACTACTCAAACTTTATCTTTTACTTGTCTAATAACTATAATTATTTTGCCATCTCTCCACCTTTGTGTTTGTTATGCTACCTTAAATACATTTTTACAATCAAACTAAATGGACTTTAATCTCAATTATAAATGTTTCACATATGTATTGATGTTGATTGACCAAAGGAGTTGATGACCTTACTTTCAATAAGATTGTTATAATTGCCAAAATTTCATGAGCTGTTGTCAATTTATTTGTAGAAAATAATTCCACATCAGTACTTATTTAAATCCAACTAATTATCTTTGGTGATAAGTTGTGTAAGTCGAGCCAGGAGTAATCTGACATCTTAAGTATAATAAAATGTTATAATATACTATATCTTAGTTGCAGAAAAGCTTTATTAAGTTATTTATCCATTAAACAATGTAACATCTAATTCGAAGTTTAGGCAAAATATCGATGAATGAACAAGAGTTAGCAAATTTTGTCTTTTCTGTATCTGGCTTTATAGCCATATATATTAAACTTATGTTTAATAACACAGTTCAAATGCTGAAACATAATGCTTGATCTATCATAGAAATACATGTTTTGACCAACTCAATGGAACCAACATTAAATCACCTTTAGCATTGCATGTAAGTTTGATTAATTAATTAGGTACCTATGTGAAATTTCAACTTGAATGAAAATTACTAAGAAGACCAGTCTAACTTAATAAAAATAACCCATTAACGAAATAGGTAGCACCATCTGTCTACATATGATTACAGTTTTGTCTTGAGCTAAGTTACCTCAGAAAAAAAAGAATAGTTGTAGATAATCCGAACTAATTATGAATAAAAGGGTAGGGTCTACAGAACACAGAATATACAACACATACTCACTCTCGCACACACACACACACACACACACACACATACACACACATTCTAACATATCTTTTAACTAAAATATAAGAATAGTAATGTTAAAGAATGCAACAGTCAATGCTCTTGAAGTATACGCCGCATAAACTGTATGTACTATGTATCTAGCTAGGGTAACCTGTTAATAGCTTACATCTATACCTATATTAGTTTTAAGTTGAAATGTAAAAATACTAAGCAGTTGGTTACCTAAATAAAAAATTAAAAAGAATTGCAATAAAATTTTAAGTGAAAAGTATTCATAATGCAGTAGAATAGATTTAGCCTGCTTACATGTACAGAATAAGCAATACACTAAATTTCGCTAGGCATTAGTAATAAAAAATCATCGCTTAGCAAGAGGATGCAACACTGGTAATCAGTATTGTATCATATTTATTAACCTCATTCAGTTGTAGTTGAACTTGATAACAAGTATCTTATTGGAAAGATGTTGGCCTTCAATTGATTCAACAAGAAAAAGTAATGAAAAGAAAAATACATACAAGTTATGATGGATACTCATAATAAGAATTATTTGGTCCAGTTGTTGTCTATGTTGTTACATTTTCTAGATAACAAAGTAAGGACTAATAAACAAGGATACTTTGTTAGTGGTTATCAAAAAGACCTTTGTCTCTCATATGATACATCCTAATCTAAACCTATATCATTATACACAAAATTAGAAAATTATTAAATCTTAACAGTCAAATGATATACCATGAAGGCTTTAACAAATACTTGATGTATGATTTGACTGACATGTTGATAAGTATTCTTAACAATTAACAAGTATTCTGAGGACGGCTTCCTAATTAACCTGCAGTAGAAATCTATAGAGTACATTTCTTGGTACAATGAACACATAATATATCACTGTTTCCTGTTCTTGCACTTTCTAACCCTCTCCTAATACTATAAAACAGGAAGTACTCGACAAATGGCTGGTAAGCAAAAAAACCAGCGCCTATTTTAGCAAAATATACGTACTCACTCACTTACCTATAATAATGTTGGAAATTGGTTAGTCATAAGCATTAAATCATTTGCACTTAGTAACTGTCACGGTTGATTTCGCAAATAACATCATGGAATAAGCAAATAGAACACACAGAGCCATTTTACAAAGTTACTGAATCAGCTCGTGGCTGAACTGTACTTCACAATATGGCGACATTAGAAAACAAAGACAACCAAAAAATTTGTCCTTACGTACCTGGGATAGCTCTTGACTTGTCTGCTTAAAGTTCTTCTTACTTAGATTTATAACCAGATAATTGATTTGCGATAAGCTAAACGTTAAAGAGTCCAGGTTCATAGTTCCATCAATGCAAATCCGAAAGCTTCAAACACGTTTGAAGCTTTCTCGATTTTTGACGGATTACTACAGTAAACGTATGTTCTTTTACAGTTTTTTTACGAAATAACAACAAGCCTAAGGCCAACATCACCAATATTGTTTTTCACTTCATTAATATCATAATTTAGCACCTCACACTGCATGCAAAAATTTCTATGAGCAAAAATCCGCACAAGATGATGATTGCACCATAACACCATTCGCAATGTCGTTCGTTGTTCGCTCTCTCGTTGGCGTGTCGCTGGCTCTTTCCGCCTGCGTCACTCACTCCTATCTTCATCACCCAATGCTGTCAATAAAAAGTAAACTAATTATTGCCATCGAGAAAAAGTACCTTCTAAATCAGCAGAAATAAAAAATAAAGCATATATAAATATTAAGATAAAGTGAATATATGTCAATTAAATGGCTTTCAATTAGTTTGAAAAAAAAAAACAATCTTAAACCAAACATTAAATAATAACTGCGCAGCTTAATTATATTCCTCCAAACAACAAAATATATTAATTCAATTAATTAAGGTAAATTCTATATTATACTGGTAACATTGGAGTGTCATAAACAAACTCTATAATCTATAGTATTTATCTCATAATTATCTATAGATTGTCCAGCCTGCTCAGAGTTGCCGTTAATAATAAAGATTTATTTATTTATTTATTTAGACAAGACATAACGACAGACAGATCCAAATGTTATGTTTAAGGAATATAAAATTAAGTATCTACAAAAGAAAACGAATAAAATAGAAATATAAAAAGAAAAACCATTACAAACTATTAACAACATTAAACATCTTAATAATTAAACATTACAAATATTCTCGGCGTAACTTAGACATTCACGGAGCACTGTACGCCAGTGGTCCGCGAAGATATCGAGGGACGGGGTCTGCTCCAGGAGTGCATTGAGATGGACGAGTGCATTTGGGATCGGAGAGTGGCGGTGGTGCGAGGTGCGCGCGGGGGGCACGGCTAGGAGACGGTGGGAGCGCGCGCGCATGTACCGGTCGGGGACGTAGAGTCTACACGCTTGAGACTAGCGTTGCCGAAAAATCGATAGTTTTACAATCGATTGTTAAACGTCAAAAACATGTACCCTATCGATAGCACAATCGATACTATCGATACTATCGATAGTATCGATTGCTCTTGCGCTGCAATAGTATCGGTTAACAGCAATACTATCGATAGTATCGATAGTTTCGATCGCTGCCGATCAATAAATAAAATAAAAAAAATAAAAAAAATAAAAATAAATCAATAAAAATAATTGCTCTCCAATATTGAATATACAATCGATACTATCGATAGTTTTGCACAATCGATAGTGATAATAGGGAAAATAGACCTGTCAAATTTAGTTCCAAAAATATCTTTCGTGAAATGCATACATACAGCGCCGCGGCCATCTTTCCTTCTGGGCGGTGTTGCTAGGTAAATTATCAAAAATAAAACAGGATATCATTATTATACAGGCAGTAAAATATAAAATGAAAAAATATAGTAATAAATAAGATATTATAATTATAAATAAACTTTAATTTTATTAATAAACATAATATAATAAAGATAGTACTAGAAAAGAGGTTTTGGTTAAATATGGTCATGTCATTATATTCTACCACCCATTATGCCTGCTTACTGAATGCAATACTATTGAAAAAAATATCACTATCGATTGTGCTATCGATAGGGTACATGTTTTCGACCTATCGATAGGCTATCGATAGGCTATCGATATTGGCCTATCGAGCGGCAACACTACTTGAGACATCAACTCTGGGCAGTCAGATTGTCCACGTAGTAGGCAAAAAAGATAGCCGAATTGAGTAAAAATTGTCATTTTATGAATAGTTAATAATAAAATATTAACAGATAAATTAACATTATAGCAAATTAAAAAACATTAAGTGCCTAATAAAGATTAGTTTTTTCTTTAGTGAGCATTTTTGTTAAGTTTGCAAGATGTGATGCACTAAATTTTTTTTATACAATCCTATCTAGGTAGGCAGTAGTTTTAATTAATTGTCTTTGTTTTGATAAGGAATAAGACATTGTTAACAAATTAAAAATAATAGTATAAAAAAACTAAAAAAACACGCTTTTATAGCAAATCGAACTAAAAATTAGAAAATAATTTTTAATAGTTCAAACTCCCCAAAAGAAGCTTCTGCGTAGATTATTGCGTAAGCGGGAATTTCTACTTTTAAATATTACAAAGTGTTGCAGTAAATATAGAATTTCCAAATTTAACAAATTGTTAATTAGCGTTATTTTTTTAAATCAAATTATTGCATTGACATCGGTCCTTGATACGTATGCTTTCAAATTAATCAGACTTCTGGAAATGAGTGAAAATTAAGCTCAAAGATTCCGTTACATACATACATACAACCCAAGCTAATAAAAAAGCGTGATAAAAAAATTTAGGTACAAGTAGGGAACAAAATTATCCTTAAATATAATTAATAATTATCCTTCCATAATGTATAAGTACCACAAAAAAACAGTATCACGGATTTTGTATTTCCATTGGTAATGAATTCAACCGTTTGATACTTTAGCTTAGCTGTACTATAATAATTCTCATGTATCAATCCTGAGTTGGCAGTCCTTTTTGCTAAAAAACCTCAATTTTTACTGGTCACCCGGTTTTACTATAGTGAAGTTAGTAACATTTACCATAGACAATTTTTTAAATACGAATGATTGAAACGAGTTATTGGCAGATTGAAACGATTGAAACCCATTTTTTTGACAGTCTCATTTTCATTAATGTCAAATTCAATTACAACTTAACCTACAAATCTATATTTCAATTTAATCTAAAAAAAGGAAAGCAGTAGCCTCATTGAAATCGGGAATCAGGTTTGTCACTTTCTTCTTTTGAAAATTCATGTATAAAATTTTATAATATCGTCAGTAGTGTGTATTTTGTAAACATATTTATGAGGTAGGTATCCGCTTTGTGAAGGCCATTGATTTTTCAGTGGTTCTATTTCGTGGTAAGAAGCAGTAGATATTTTGTTAATATCACATTACAATAAAATATTTCAGTTATTTCAATCCATATGTCAGACTATTTAGTTGGAGTCAATAATTTAAACGGTAATAAATGGGTAGTTTTTGTTACATAATAAACACTACACTTCCTATTTACCTTACCTTCCTATTCATATCCTATCTAAATGTCGAAGATAAATAGATAATGCAAGTAGTGGTGTTTCAGAGTGCACACCTTGATTTTTCCATATAAAATTAATTTTCCAGCGAAATATTTAATATATGCGACAATTATTAAATGGCATGAACTTTGTGTTTTAGGTTTATGGCGATTGCAAAGTTCCTTAGTCGGAACTTTGTGAGCATCTTGTTCCCAACTCTAGCTGCTTCAACCATCTACTTGGATTGGTCTCATACTCAGAAGTGGAAGCAACAACAAAAAAAGAATTAAAATGGCCATTTTTGGTATCAACTTACGCTACGTTTGGGCGGTTATCCCAATAACCGGATTCTTCATTGGAAAGTTTCTTGATGACCAAGAGACCTTAAGGATGACTACTTTTAGAGACAAGTCAGCTTTGTATGGTGGTAATGTTAAACCTGGCGACCCACCATCCTGGCCTTAAAACGAATCTTGTTATTGTAGAGTTATGTTGGCCGAAATAAAATAGGAGAACAGTTTAATCATTGTTTCATTTAATGCATACTTTGACACATCATAATAATATATTCCAATAGATAAGGTGACAAAAACATAATAGGTAGTAATATGTTTATAATGTTCTCTTTATCATTTGATACCAGACAATTATGAAAGGCGCCCAAAGGCCAAGTCCAAAGAAGATGCCGAAGCAGAGTGTTGCAGCTGGTCTGTTAAAAGAATATTAAAATAATTATGTATGACTGACGAAAATTATTAGGTATCTAGGGTTAGTTCAAAAGATAGCGAATTTCGTAAATAAATAGAAACTATACTTTAGAATATGACAGCATTGCTTTACAAAAAAATCTGTATTACCTACGTATATTAAAACGGTTTCATGCTTGGGACACATCTAAAATATGCTTTTATGACGCAAAAAACTGAAAAGGTGGGTTTCAACTTATCCTAGTGAATATCTAACTAACCGGCTGTGTATGCTAAAAGGCAAATTGTCCATAGGTTGTGGAGGCCCATCGTGATGCAGTCTCTTTGGAATCGAGGCTCGGTGAAGAACAGGTACGGCGCGAGTAACGGTAGATATCAGCGAGCGTATGAAAGACATCTTGATCTTTGCCAAAGAATTTAGTCACTTGCGCCGCACGTAACTTATCCTTTCTTGTCATGCAATGCAATTAAATAAATGACATTTTATTGACATAGGTTTTTTGATTGGTTTTTTCTCGTTATTTGCTATGACGATTGTATTTTGTTATTTTATAAGAAAATTAATCGAAAAGAGTTTTTAGTTCATAAAGTTAGATTTGGATGTATGTGTTACGGGCAATGTGATTAATGCGGGCAGTATGCATAAATCCCGGGCATTATGAATAATGCTCAGCTGTATCGGGCAATGTGATTAATTACTATCAATAAAGCGCTATTTATCACATTGCCCGGGCAATATGAATAATGCCCAAAGACCATTGGGCAATTTGATAATAATAGTCCGTTAACTTGATAATTGTAGGTTGCGATAATTCTAAAGTCGCCAAATTTTTGAAATGTTGTCAGACATATTAGTGGACATTTTTTTTTTAAATTTTAGGTCATTGCTTTAGGTAGAATTTAGGTTTTTGCATTTTTAGCAACTAAGGTTATTGAAGTAGAGTAGAAAAATAATTTGGCATCTCGTATGTTATGTTATTAAGTACCTCAATACAATTAGGTTTTTAGAAACTTTACGTATGTGCTGCATACTGAAAGGAAAAAATTCTTGTAATTTCGGCATTATAGGAAATTTTTAAGTTTCTAGTTTTAATGAAGATGACGTAAAACGTACTTCTTATGACCTACCCTACTCAATCTTCCTGTAAAAGGTTAGAAAATTTTACCTAGTGCCTTTTTAATAATTAGGTACCTTTTTTTGTTAGTATTAGGGATACTACTTTTTTTAAATTATGCAATTTCATAATAAAAGTGTAAAAACAACTGTACCAAAAATTTGAACTCAACTTTAGAGCAACAAACCGGTGGCGGCGCAGGGGGCGTACGTAAATTTGGGACTAAGCAAATGTCCAAAGTTTATAAAAACTTGAAAATGAAAATTCTTTTAATCCTGTAGGTTAGGTTTGACAACACTTTGGACGGGTCATTTTTAAAGTTAATGCTAGATTCGCAAGAGTGCCCCCAGAGAAGAACCTAGCAAGAAACTCTGTTGGGTTGCTCTTTTCAATTTAAGTTTTCCAAATTCTTAGGTATAAACACAGAAACAAACATGAAAATTTACATTTCAAAGCTTATCAATAAACAAATAATAAAAAATTTGCTCCTGCAATATCCAGAACAAGGTATAGGTAAGTAAATGGGAAGCTGGAAAGTGAAAGGCTTAGCTTGATAGAATCCGCATAGGTACATGACCGGCCATCACAGCAGCACCTTCACACAGGTCTCAACGCATGTGCCAGCCATCAACCCTTTCCACATATTTTAGGGAAGTAGTATTTCAGGGAAACCAGCGCATATCACCCTTTGACCAATCAGAGTCCGGAATGGCCTAACCTAAACTAAAACCCAACTTAACCTATGAAGAAATGATGAGATTTTTAAGTTTTATAATACCTACACATTTATTTGACTTTCAGTTAGGTTTAGGTGAGATAAGGTTTCATTGTAAAATAAAAAAAGTACTGAAACAAGTTTATTATCACTCTGCCCAATAGGTGACGGGCATTATGCATAATGCCCGGGCAATTTGATTAATTGCATAGTATTTATCACATTGCCCGCTTATATTGGGCATTATTCATTGGGCATAATGCCCGTCACCTATTGGGCAGAGTGATAATAAATTTGTTTCAGTACTTTTTTTGTTTTACAATGAAACCTTATTTCACCTTAACCTAACTGAAAGTCAAATAAATGTGTAGGTATTATGAAACTTAAAATTCTCATCATTTCTTCAAAGGTTAAGTTGGGTTTTAGTTTAGGTTAGGCCATTCTGGACTCTGATTGGTCAAAGGGTGACGTGCGCTGGTTTCCCTAAAATACTTCCTAAATCCCTAAAATACTACTTCCCTAAAATATGTGGAAGGGGTTGATGGCTGGCACATGCGTTGAGAGTTGAGACCTGTGTGAAGGTGTTGCTGTGATGGCCGGGTCATGTACCTATGCGGATTCTATCAAGCTAAGCATTTCACTTTTCAGCTTTCCATTTACTTACCTATACCTTGTTCTGGATTCTGGATATTGCAAGGGCAAAAGAGAATGCTCATGAAGTATGGAACAAATACCAAAGCCCAGCGCAAACAAAATGTATCTCAGTTTATTAGTATAAATGAGTAATGAAATGTCACATAGGGGCCATCGTCCAAATCGGTGGCTAAATGTCGAAAATTGCTTTTGGTATTTTCATAGGGGTTAATTTTTATGATTATTTTCCTAAATAAAACTAAGTAATATGTCATTATTTTATTGAGATTGACATACTATCGAAGCATTAGAGCAATTAGGTTAGGTGAGGTTTTAGGAAAAGTTAGATATCAAGTTAGGTTAGGTGAGATTTTAAGTTAGGTCAAATAAGGTTTTAGATTAGGTTAGGTGACGTTTTGGGTAACCTAGGACCTCACCTAACCCTCATGTTACCTAACCTAACCTAACCTGATATCTAACCTTTCTTGAAACCACACTTAACCTAATTGCTTTAATGCTTCAATTGTATTGTCAATCTGAATAAAATAATGAGATATTACTTGGTATAAGAAAATAATCATAAAAATTAACCCCTACGAAAATACAAATAGCAATTTTTGACATTTAGCCACCGATTTGGACAATGGTTCTTATGCTACAGTTTATTACTCATTTATACTAATAAACTGAGATATTTTTCGTTTGCGCCGGGCCTGGGTATTTTTTGAGCATTCTCTTTTTTATTATTTGTTTATTGATTTAAGCTCTAATGAAATGTAAATTTTAATTTTTGTTTCTGTGTTTTAGCCTAAAAATTTGTAAAACTTAAATTGAAAAGATTAATTGTATTAAAGTACTTAATAACATAACATACGAGATGCCAAATTATTTTTCTACTCTACTTCAATAATCTTAGTTGCTTAAAATGCAAAAACCTAAATTCTACCTAAAGCAATGACTTAAATTTCAAAAAAAAATTGTCCACTAATATGTCTCTGACAACGTTTCAAAAATTTGATGACTTTAAAATTATCGCAACCTACAATTATCAAGTTAACGGACTATTATTATCAAATTGCCCAATGGTATTTGGGCATTATTCATAATGCCCGGGCAATGTGATAAATAGCACAGTTTTGATAGTAATTAATCACATTGCCCAATACAGCTGGGCATTATTCATAATGCCCGGGCATTATGCATACTGCCCGCATTAATCACATTGCCCGTAACATATGCATTAGGTAGCTCTCACGGAACATAGAGTATTAAAGAAGGTATTATATAGCTATAGTTGCCTGATACCGCGTAGCAGCCATAGAATAAATAAATAACATTGGTAAATAACAGTCCTTCAGTACTGAAATAAAGTTTATTGTACTTTAGTACTATGTATTCAGAGGTACGAGTAGTCGAGCAGGACTTGTTCATAGAAATCGAATTCCCAGCCTAAGATTCGCGAAAGTAACGCCCTCTTCAGGCGTTTCCTCTAATAATCGTGAAACGCACGCACGGTCTCCCCTAGTTTGAACCGGCGGCGGCGGCGGATGCAGTCACGAGGGTGGTGGACTAGTCATCATTCCCTCTAAATAAAACCGAAGTTTTACCTATAGATGGCGACAGAGCTCAATTTACTAAGATTTCTTTTTATTAGGTGTAGGTACTTATTAAGTATAAAGTAGTATGTAGGTACGATGCTAGCTAAATATGTAGATATTACCTTATTAACATAATATATTTTCTTACATATCGTATCTATGTCGTAGGAAATAAATTTCCATCTACTTTATAGTATTTTGATTATGACCATATTAAAATAAGTTAGTTATGATAATATGTTAGTTATGATAATCTTGTAAAGTTATAAAGTAGTTAGTTAATAGTATAATAGTTATAAAGTTAGTTATGATAATCTTGTAGACACACCTTACTAACAAGATATTTAAAAATAATAAGTATCTACATATATAGATAGTAAAATGTTAGTAGGTTAGCTACGTAATTTAATTAAGAAATCAGTTAGTTTTTATAACCGATCATAGGTACGTGTTAGGTACCTATCTCCCACAAAGGTGATGCTTTTTCGGTAAACGAGTTTAACTCTATCATTAGATATTGCTTGAGTGTGACTTTGCAGAATCTACTTACATACCCAAAGGTTTGAAGATAATGTCCTACCTAAACTTGTGTATGTACCTTTTTCGACAAAAATGTTGGCAGTCTATGAAACCTTCATTAATCGATAGTTCAGGTCAATACAAATCGAAAATATAGATGAAAAAAAAAAAGATAAAGCGTCAGATATAGGCTGTCAAAGACAGACTAGTGGCGCCAGTATTGGAACATGAAAAACTGTGTTTTGGTGTTATTCAATGGCACATATTGTAATGGAAATAGATACTAGAAGTTAAAAGAAGGATCCTGGCTTATTTTAGTGACCCCCCTCCCTCCCCCCAAGATGCTCAGACTATATTTTTTATTATTTTAGGTATAAATTTACTGGGAATTTAGAGTGGTTTGAAAATAAGAGTTTTTGAAGCAATCTATGTCAACTCCCAATACCATCTTTCCCATAAGTACTTCCTATATTTTATTTTGTTACTACGCTGCCCTGTATACATGCTAAGGGGGCCACTTCTAGAAAATTAAAAAAAAAAAGTTGTAGGTGGGATGTACACTCTCCATACTAATATCTTCAAACCCCTTTCTTCTGCATCGATAAAATTTTATTGTAGTACAAATTACGATTATATTTAAGTGCATATTCGATTTATTAGATTCATACTGCAAAGGACGTACTCAAATAAAGTGACTTTTCGATTGTTTATTCATTTCCAAATACAATAACATCTATACAATGGTACTCTACATCTAAATGATTTCATATATCGACACATGCATTAAATTCATAAAATAATTTAAATAAATTAATGAAACAACTTATAACTAACATTGACTGGGTCTTGGTCGGGTCGGATCCGCCGTGGGTTGGTAACTATAGTACCTACAAATATCATTAAACTTATCAGCATTTTAGGTCCTTTACGTAATAAACTAGTGGCGTTACTTTTTTAAAATCACGACTTTTCACATTAAACTGTTCATAAATAAATAACGCAACAAGCTCGCTACGTTAAGGTGCCAAAGCTATTGTAAACCACAAATAAACTCAAAAAAGCTAAATAACAAAAACATATTAAAATATTATTTATCTTTACGTAAATACTAAAATTTAGATTAAAATTCACACTTTCTGACTAGTCGGTATACAAAGTTTATGCAACAAATTCGATAGATAGGACCTATTTTTACAGGAATAAAAGTTCGTTTGTTTACGAGTATAATAATATTGAGTTTGCTCAACCTAGTTCTACATCGATGTAAATCTCTTGAAGAGATTTTCCTTGCGTTGTTTATTGAATAAGTATCATTTCGGAAAATATTTTGTTTTTCGTACAACTTTAGACTTAATTATCTACATAAATTGTCGCGGAAAGTTGATAGGAAGAGGGTTCTTAACAAAGTCTACTCCTTTTTTCATATAAATCATCGGTGAAGTAGTAACTGTGACCCAGTTTTCTTTTGGTACTTAATTGATTGGAGTAATTGATTCGGATTTAAGTTTATTTTTTGTCTTAAATCCACTCTATGATAACGCAAAATAAATATTTAATTAGATATACCTACTTATTATCGGGATCAATTAGAATCGAATTTTATTAGCCTGAAGGCAGTAGATAATCTGTAAGGCGAAAGTAGCAGAACGAATCATGTTTATAAATTAAAATGCGAGTAGTATAACTAGTTGACATAGGCATTTCAAAGTAACAACATAAAAATATTAAATTAAATTAAATTAGGTACTTATGAATGAATTTTAATTATTACTTTCTACATTATGATTGCACTTTCCAGAATTATATTAGATAAGTCAATTAATTATTATAATAATACAATTTATTCTCACAAATAGTTACAAACTCGTAGCTGGTTACATTACAAAAATGTGTTTTTTTCTCTTGGCAATTTATTGAAGATCTCGTAATGTTAAAGTTTTTTTAAATATTCCAAAGAAACTACTTTATTAAGAAATGTAACTACTTAAGCATAATAGGAAATTAAAATCACATCACGGAAACCTTATTAATTTATAGCTACAATATATTGTTTGTCTACCTTTAATAAAAATGTTATATTTAGGTATTTCGATTTTCACTCAACTCAGTCATGAATGTGCTGTAAAGTTGTGTCGTGTTCTATCTCATTATCGATATAGCCGCACATTTTATAAGGCATCTCACGAATGTACCTATTATTAATCTGACTTGGGATAAAGCAGAAAATAGATAATTCTCTTGAACACTGCAGGAGAAAAGATCTGTTTTACTTTATTTTGCTGAAAATGCAGGTACTCTGTGGAAAGTTATCTCATGACACGAAATTATTACGAGCGATTAGATTAAAAAATGATTCAGAAATCTTCCGGAAACCCATAGCCATTAACTTTGTTAAATATTTCTACCTATTTAGAAACTTTTTTCTCTAAGAAGGTAGGTATATCTTTTTAAACGTTACGATTTTATTGACGGCTGTCTTTCTCTACTCGTACAAATTCCATTCTTTTAGACCCTTTCTCATTAAGTTTACACCCAATCAGTCCCATTTTTTTTCTTTATTTTCCAAATAGTTAGTTAAAATTATCAATCAAATCAATAAATAAATAATTTAAAATCTTTTGGCTGTCACATTCACTTAAACAGTATAGGTACCTATCTTATTATCGAAAGCAAAAACATTTAACTAACTAAACTTTGATTGCTTGGTTTTGGTACCTTTATTGCGTTAGGCAATAAACCAACGCTATTCGTCATTAAAATTTTACATTTAGTTAGGTATGTAGTTTATACGAGCAATAAAATTTCGTTAATCGGTACCCTAAATAAATAATTCTACTTATAACTTATGAATACCTTCTATTATTTACAAAATACTTTGATAAAAAGACTAGTCTTGCAATTCGCATTCGAATAGGTATCTTTTAATTAAAAATTTAATTAAGGTACATTGAATTGAATCAAAATACCTGCAGATGGTGGTTATTTTATTGAATCGCCTGGATTTAACGTTCTCGATGTTTTAAAATTACATAGGACAAAAAAGTAGGTACTCGTACCTAGTGAGTTGTTGCTAAAATTTTACATCACAAAAAACGGCGTAACCTTAGTTAATTGTCTGAACTAATAAAATGTCCAGAATTCATGAGTGATGTATGGATGAGAAGTAGTCGTCGTCATGATGTCGTCGGCTTATAAGGCCGGTCATGCGTAGTGGGGATACGAGCCCAGATGTGACGTCACGTGAGGGGGGGCCATCGAATGTGGCGAGTAGAGGTTGCTCCCCCCTCCGCCCCAGTTGCTCCACGACGCTGAAGGGAATATCGAAGCTGAAACAATGTTACTCACCTCAGTTAATTTCATGAAACCTCGGCCGTATTATTGGCCCAATGTTACAAAAATAACATAAACAATTGACAAAAACAAAGCGATGTCCTTCTGGTTCCTGTAATAACAACCTCCTTGGTACATTGTAATGTTTTTTTTACTTGACAAAATTATTTAAACAGAAAAATCCATCCGAAATTAAATACGAATAGAAATCTACAAACAAAGTAGTTTAAGAAAACATTCGCTAAATACCGCACAGCTTAAAAGTGAAATCACTTCTTAAATAACTTTTTTAAAGATAAAGCTCATTGTATCTCCAATCGTGATTTCAAAATGACAACGCGAATACAAAGTTTGTTTAGTCCATTAGGTAGAGTGTGCGGAGGCAGGCCCGTGGCAATGACAACCCGTTTCGAGTAGTGCGCCAATATTTGTGTAAGCAAGTGTACCGGGCATTAGTACTGAAATGCAGATTATACTCGGCTCTCTGCTGCTTTTGAAGGGTGCATGATATTAACTGCTTCAGCTACTTAGGGTGAAAATGTTTTCCTTTGGTGCAAATTAGCTTTTCGGTTGCTTACAAAAAGTCCGGATTTGTTCTGTGGTAATTATTGTGTTGATATGGAGAAGTTATTTAAGAATCAATTCCAACATACTCATACATTCACGTGAGCAATTTCGCGTTGGTTTGCAGGGTTCATATTTACCTGTAGACGTCGGCATCGCTGCGTGTGGAGCCATGAAAGAAGACAACTTAGCCGAGTGGTGGTACGAGCTCATAAAAAGGTCGCTCTGGTATTTATAGGTGGGATCGCTCGTCGCAGGCTGCGTAGCCGCCGCCAGCCCTTGGAAATCGAACTTGTACGCATATCGTTTTCCATGAACTTTTGTCATTATATTCTTGTCGTAGTAGTATCTGCACAAAGTTTAGATATATTAGATTTGATCATATTTATTTTGGGATTAACTGTTCTGGTATAGGTAGGTAAAATGAAATCGCATAGTCATCTGATATAGATATCGCATAGCAGAAACGGGTACCCGATAAATCGCAATGGCACGCATGAAGGTAAAGTATGTGGTCTCCTGTTACCTCAACGCCCGACTGAGTTTGTCGTAGTTCATGTTCGGTTTGGATTTCCTCTCGCCCCACCTTCGCGCCACCTCGTCGGGGTCCGTGAGCTTGAACTCGCCGTTGGTGCCCTCCCACGTGATACAGCCAGCATTGCTCGAGTCACTCAGCAACTCTAGTAAGAACTGCCACAGCTGTATTTGACCTGATCCTGAAAATTCACACATTGATGAACATCCTGCGTGAGGTCAGGAACAACTGAAAAGGATAGATTTAAACCAAATCTAAGCTATCCGACGAACGCCCTGAAACTATCCAACAACGTGAACGCGTTTGCTTTGACACCTTATGTTATTGAACAGTTCAAAAGACTTTTGGTAATTTTCAAACGTAAAAGTATAATAGGGGAGGGGCACGGAGTTTTCAGCGTAGGTTAATAGCCGGGTCGGCCCCACAACACGAAATCATGTCCCGATATTGGATGGCTAAGTTTAGGGGCTGAGCGATCCGACGAGTGCGACCGTGCGGAACGACATCATTGTACCGACAACAGAAAAAGACATTAAGTCATTCAAAATAAGATTATAAAGAAATAGAGTAAATTACTTAACAATACCTACATGTACCAACTTCTCTTAGCCTAGAATACGTTGAAGATGTTAATTAAATACTTAAAAGGTAATCGGAATAAAAGAAAAAGTATTCTCATAAAAAATACAGGTATTTATGTATTTTACTTTTATTATTTATTATATAAATCACCAAGAACGCGAGATCAAAATCTTTGAGCTAGAGTGAATAAATGAGTGGGCTATTAAATAGCTCATGTGTTTGCGAACCGTACCTAAGTGTAAGTGCACACGAGCGTGGCATCCGCGCGATTTATCCGCGATTCGCGACATGAATCCCGTTCGGTGTAGGTACAAGTACAGCATCGCCCCGCCGTTGTCCAATCATGCCTCATCGGTTTTATGGTTCGCAATTAATGTGTTGATCGGCAAAATATTGTGCCTAAGGGTGAACGTCGAGGGAAACACGAAGATAGATCACCAATCTAAGAATACAACGAGCTATCTATTACCCATTACGGTTGGTGGGTAATCTCACATGAGAGTTGTGTTTAGATATATATTTATATTTTATGTAAGATAGGTGTCCTTAAATACTCGTAATTTGTGGTTCACTGATTGGGTTAAACAATACTTACATTAAAAACAATTTGATACTTAGCGACCTCGAAAAAAAGGAATACTTCTTAGAACATATCATTTTAGGAAATTTATCCTAAAATGATATACTATAGGTAGATAGGTAGATACTAGTATAGGTAGATACTTAATACAGGTACAGTATCTACCTGCGACAGATTCTGAACTTTGCAGGCTAAAGACTCTTTTTAAAAACATTATAGTTAATATGAACCGTACAATGGTTGAGTAATAAAGAGGGTTAATAATAAGTTCTAGGGTAAGCATAATAATTGTTGGTGGAAAAATCACGCCAACGAACGCACCTATGACTTGCCCGTGTGAATTGTATAGTAATCAAAGTTCAGCTGGCACGTGCCCTTAATTGTCTTTACGTTAGCAGACAACGTGCCCCGGCGCATGCCACGAGAGATTTATTGAACTAAATTATACGCTTTGATTAAAGGTAATGCGGTTTGCGCCAACTTTTATTTGGCATCAAGTTTTTATCTTGTTGCTAGACTGCTATGTTAGTTTTGTAAAGACATAAGTGTTATTATCGATTAAATTATTTTTTATTTCTTAAATACATATTTTTCTACCTATCGACGATGAAAGAAAGTAAACATTTTGTATTTAACAATCAAAGCTTTCCTCTTTAATTTGCCGAACTATAGATTTAAAATGTTGATGTAAAGAAAAACTTGCTAAATCACAACAAATATTGATATAATTGTAGGCAGCAATATTAGGTGCCGCAATATTGATAACTGAGTAGCGTGTCTCATTCAAATGTTGTTAGCCTATTAACATTTTGACTTCCAGAGGGGCTGATCGCAGACAGATAATACGCAACACGTATAAAACTAGGTGGTTGGAACTTTAATTCGTGTGGGAACTGTTAACATATAAAGTGGGGAATTATCGTCCAATCTTAGCAGTCAGGTACACAAAATTCAGTTATCGGTGTGATTTTTAACTAGACTAGTATTATTACATTGATATCGTATCGAAATAGAAGTCATTACGGTTTCCGAATGTTAATCGTCGGTAACCGCAACGTGATAGTACCTATTGTGTTATCTTCTATTTAATATGTGTTAATATGTGTCTACTCAAAAAACCGAGGCTATTTTAAGTGTTTCACAAAACGTCCCTTTGCCATTCTGACATGCTCTACAATGTTTTGAGGACAAGTTCGATCAAGTGGCACCAGACGTCTGGATATTATGTAGGTTGTTTTAGGAACGGTGTCACAATTATTTCCCATAAACCCTTGAACGTGGCCGGTTATCGAGATCTCGCGTGTGCACGACACACGGCCATTTCACCCCACTTTCTCAGGGGGTCACTCACCAGCCTGGACACTTTCACCTTAAAGACTAAGGTGTTTCACTTTATACGTGATGTAGGTACTACCGAATGATACTCGTAGGTTAGTTTCATTCGATTGACATGCTAAGGCTGAATAGCTAAGGCTAGACTTTGACTCGGCTGCTTTGATAAGCCATACTAACCTCGGCTGTCACAATAATTACCTTCCAATTTATTTCAAATTACTCTCTTCCAGAGTTTGTTCGGAATTCAAAGAATCTTTCAAGAGCACTATGATCCATGCAGCTTATTAATACAATAGTTATAGGTACTTGATTGGACTTGGGTTGGTGGTATTAAGTACTTACTCACTTACCTATCGTCTCAAAATTTGGTAGGAATAAAAAAACGGAAAATGATGAGTAAGTGTATTTATACCTGAATTAGCTAATCGACTGCTTGTAGGACCAAACATCTGATATGGATCTGAAACAAACATATCAGCATTATTTGTTATCGTTTTATGCCTATAAACATTAACAAAAACAGTAAGTTACAGATGTTCAAATCATAAAAGAATCCTTCATGTTACTTGCTGGTATAGTATTTTTAATATTAAAGGATCTTTGTCGTAACGTTGAATTATTTTACCAAATTAATAAGCATTAAAGACAAAACATAACATTTCTTAAGATATAAACAATCACTTCGATAAACCGAAGTAGATACATCACTAGACATCGTAAAGATAAAGGTTACCATAGCAACGTACCTAACAACACTATACCGACCGAAAAAATAAAGATACACTGCATAGATTGCATTTCAAACAGGTATAATGAGTACAGGGGACCTGTGAGTATCTAAATTTGCATAGATAGAACTTTAGCTTGCTGTCGTCGGAGGAAACTTTGCATGCTTTAAATTACCTACTTCAGATTAAAGTTTTACAACGGTATCCCGAACAATGGGAAGTTTTTCAGTGTATGTACATTTTGAAATGTAGGTAACTATGTTGTAATCTAAAGTAGACTTAGCTAGGATTTATTTAGCCAGTTATCACACTCAAAGTCCCATGTAATATGAAATGGTTATGAAATATCACTTTTTTGTCAAATAACATCAAGATGCAAAAATTTGCAACCTATCCATCTGGCTGGATCAATCATCAAAGGCAAGTAACCCTAGAGCACAAACTCGAATAACGAGATTAAATTGCTTTGTAGATCACTACTTTATTTAAGCTGACGGGGATGAGAAAGTTTATGTAGGTAAGTAGGTATACCTATTGCTTCATTAGTCTGAAAAGTCTTAATATAACCTATGTATTATGAATCACAGAGTCCAAATATCTAAGTAAAATTACCGCGAGTCTCTACAAACGAATACACCCCTCTCTTTCATAATAATTTAGCTATCGAATGAATGTGCGAAGAAAAGAAATAGCCACACTAATTTAGGACTATAAAACTCTTAACCATAAAAAATCGCCCTCATGATTTCAGTGACGTAGGGGCGAACCATTGCTAGATATGCAAATTATCGTAATAATTCTCTCAAATTGAAACAAAAGCGCCCCCTAACGACAGTTCTCGCCTTTTGTTAATATTATAATGAAGTAGTAACTGTTAATGATACTCGAGTTAGCTCTCGGACTATAGAACACGAGCTTATGACGAATGTGCCCTTTTCTAAAGCAGGGTGTTACATACGACGGTACGAGCCAGGGCTGATAAAGTATTACATTCAAATTGAGGTCCTCCGGTATTCCGGGATAGAGTCTATTCGCTGAATAATAAAAAAAGCACCGAATATCAAAAAAATAAAATGGAACAAGCAGATATTCTTATTTACATAGTATCTTATAACAATTCATGTTCAAAATCGCTCTTATGTCCAACCATTGCTGTTTTTTAATGAAATATTAGGTACCTATACGATATTATTATTATGAGGTATTATCGTTCCAATTTTCCACAATGTACCTATGCAATAAAAGCAACTATAAACATTCCTACTCGCAATAGGACCATCAAACACACTCCAGATGGTCTAACGTAACTATATTTTTATGTGCCTAAAAGTACTCGCTCTTCCTTTTTTATAAAACAGTAGTCGTGCTAAAAGAAAAACATAATATTATGTTAGAATCGTAATAAATTATACCTTATACTACTTCACCTAAAAAGGATTTTGATTCCCCAAAATAATATGATCACGTACATCGTATTTCAACTTTTCAACTGCTTGACACGAAAATTTTAAAGAAATTGAGATATCCGTTAGCAGTTACGGCTGGATAAACCTAAATTACTTTCAAGTAGGCATATAACTTCACATGTAGGTAGGCAATAAGAAAGATTTGTGTAAGTATTTAAATGTTGAAGGTATGTACGTAATTTAAACAGGACTGGCTGAATAACTAGCGTTAGTTAGTATAAATAAAACATATTGTAAAGTATTTTATGCATGCATGACGCTAGTGTGTTGTAGTTTTATTGTTTCTCAAGCTCGATCCATTCAAAGTTTTTAAAAGAATACCACATGTAGATAATTTGAGACTTATGTAGGCTTATGATCAAAGGTTGCCAAGTCAAAGCAGCATTTACGATGAAAGATGGATCTCCACCGAATGTAGCGACTCACTGTAGGTATGACTAAGCTACGTAACAAAAGACACGTTCTGAATCAAAAAATATTCACAATAACAGTTAAATCGAGGGTGGTTAAATGGCTCCCGCTTGTAGGGGCGAGGCGCGATCTAATCGAGATGATTATGATAAATGACTACTCCAGCAAGTAGGATCGTTTGCAAGCGAGAGCTTGGCGCTCGGCGACGGCAACGGCGCGGGCGTAGCGATGCGAGATGTAGGCTAGCGGAGCGGAATACTCGATCATGTCCCCATAATGTACTCACTTTTATACACAAGACTTTATCAAATCGATGACACGTTAACTTTTCTTTAACATTTGTTGTTTATGGTTGACTAGTTTTGCTAGTCGCTATAGAGTTTAGTAATATATTTTTATTTAATGTGAAGCGTTGGTAGTACTAGGATATGACTTTGTTAGTATTATTATAATCCATAGTATGCACAAGAAATTCAAACTCTTCAATCCGCCCTCCACTTGTCAAATAATATCCAATTTGATCTCGAATAACGACGTTTGATGCTAGTCCGCTACGATTAGCATTCCGGACGGACGAGCGAAATGATTATAGTTACAGTTGGGACAAAAGGCACGAGGCTATAATTCACATTGATTGCTTGAGATTTTGATAATTTAAAGTTTTAAAATAATACTGTTTTTAAACGTTGAATCAGAGTAGGACTCGCGAAGTAGTCCCCTATCTCGCCGCAGCACCTGCAAACGTCGCAAATGAAGTTACATCCCGTGAACTCGCCAAATAGAATTGTCGAAAGTGATTACGTTTTCCATTTGCGATCGAAATTGGTGGGACGACCGTCTGACTTCTGTTCCCATTATAACCACGCTGATACGATTGTTTTCTGTTTTATTTCTACTCGATGGTAATCGTTTCAGATGATTTCGTTTGGAAAAATATATTTTTTTTTATAAAACTTTTAACGTAGAATTGAATGCTTTGGGCTGGTTCTATTTTCGAAACTTGTAGTACTTATTGCTTCGAAATAAAATATTTGAGAAACATTTTATCTGGTGCATTTTCGTTAGTATTTTCACGACCCGACAATGGACAATATATCTCCCCCGCTGTGTTGACTAGGACGCTCCGTCACTTCCCCGCGACATTGGGTCAACAAAACATTCCTATGGCAAACACTGTGCCCGTCTATATGAAATTTATTGTACTACCGCAGGGGCAAGCTCAACGTTCCTTGCAGAAAACACGAAAAAGATTTTGGAAATAGGTTATTGGGAATGCTTCGCAGCATTTTTCTCCAGTAATTTACCTAATTTACTGTG
Source organism: Anarsia innoxiella (assembly GCA_947563765.1). NCBI lineage: Eukaryota > Metazoa > Arthropoda > Insecta > Lepidoptera > Gelechiidae > Anarsia > Anarsia innoxiella. Next base: position 9,999,037 of record OX387390.1, read on the forward strand.
CGACATATTATATTAAGTATCTGTAGAAACTCATTACCTGGTACCTATCTGACAACAAGTTAAATGTTACGTCCTTTAGTGATCATAACGAAGTAAAGTTATTGAATAATATTAATTAAGTACTTACTCTTAGAATTTTTCAAATACTTTTCCCATTAGGTATTTGGTAAATAGTGCCACTGATTGACGAACAAAATGAATCAACCATGTTAGCCTTTTCTTCTGTAATTACCAGATTTAATTTTCTACCGATGATATAACACGCAAACAGCATATCAACTCTTATTCTTACGCTACACAACACATAATAGCTCGGACATAAAATTGGCAGTTTCTGTACGCACTTCTTAATGGAAGTAAAATAGTCCTTACTGCTTTAGTCGTAAATCCTAAATTGCTGGCAATAGAATGGGCGATGGGATTTTTACCCTAATTCAGGGGGTTATGGTATGATATTGAGTGGATTGTGTAGGTACGCTCAGGGTGTAGCTAGAGGCTCGAAGTAGTTAATGCGTGACGCACAAAAGGCCAAATCACGGCGGCGGCGGCGGCGGCGGCCCTCCCGACGTGCGGCCGCGTCAAAGAGCGAATTTGTATTCCAATTATGACGCCCGCTGTATAGACACCCGTCGATCAATAATTATGCTGGTCATATTCTAAATTGTTTTTACATTATTCACTTAAAGATAATGCAGGGCAGGAGTGCGATCAGTAGTTGCGATTACAGCTGTGATACTTACAGTGTTTATTGAGATTGCTATGAAAGTTTATATTATAGGTAATTAAGTTTAATATTAGGTAGTGTTTTTGTTAATTGAAAAAAATGAATGTAAAATGACTTATGCTTTTTTACTTATAGTATGGAATACCTCCGCAAGTCCACACCAATATCAAATTGCGGTTAATCTTCTATAGCGGTTATGAAAATGTCTGTACCTATTTGGAGAATGGCTACAACAGACAAGAGGATTTTCTTTTGGCAAGACCATAAAATAATAATAAAGGGATAATTAATCGATTTCAGTACATTACGGACTGGTCCCCTTCTTCGTCGTTAGTGCAATTCCAAGACCCCTGTAGCATTAGCTATTTGATTGCGATTTTGTCGAACCCCAATCTTGGATTCAATAAAAATCACCCCGCAGATATATTTTGACATTTCTATTTGTTAAGACATATGATTATTGCTCAGTAATTGTTTGGAGAATTGTTGCCTGTTACGGCCTCCAAAAGGTAATTGTATTTTGGGATACTCACACAGATTTTTGCAAGGTTCCTGCTGCGTAAGAGTGATTTTGCCGTTCCATTATTAGAATGCAGAGATTAGGCACTACTTGGTTTGAGTCATAAAAGATTTTTCTTAGGTACATTTCCTGTCTTAGAAATTGTACATTCTAAGTAACATTATCCTGTATTATTTTTCTTAACCTTGTACCTACAACGTGAGTTGCGACCCCCGTCTATCTGATCTGTGACACAGTGTATTTAAACGCACGCGTACTGAAAATAACATTTGGATTCATCACTTTTTAGTATACTGTTTGCGTGAACCCTTGTTTGACTTTTCGGTGCGGTTGTCAGGGTTGTCAGCAGGGCTTCAATGGGTGGGCCCGACCAAACAGTTCGTAAACAATAATATTGCAAGTTAAACAAAAGCTATCGCGTCGTTCGATGAAGTAATTAATGAATCTGTCATATTGACAAGAGCGAAAAATCGGGCGGCAGCGGCGGCGGAGAGCGGCTGGAGCGTGATGAACAGTTGCAAGTGATTGATATCTATTGTTTTACGTAAGCACATTAGACAAACGTCGTTACTGCAAGTATATTCAGTTTTACTTAATGTTACTCGTATTACTGATTATCTTGTTTAGCCTCCGCAACGAAAGGTAAATAAGGTTGTATGAAGAACCTGCAGACTTAGAATTGCATGAATACAGGCAGTGTTTGCATGCTTCGTGGTCGTTTCAAGTGCGACGGCAGCGACACGCATAGTAATATCAGAAACCATGTTCCAAGGCGCCTTTGTTTTGAATTACAGAGAATTTTATCTGCATTTCGAACACGTAAGTGACTATTTCAGCTGAGTTTATTAACTGAAGTTTATGTGACAGTTAAAGTTACAAAAATGCGAAGGATTTGTGTGGTTTATTTTCTATTTGCTTTGAAAACAGGGAAGAAAGAAACGAATAAAAAGCACAGGAAAGATTCACGGGCTTAATAGAGTAAATAAAAAATTAGTAGATAAACGCTTCCCTTTATTGTCGAAGGGTAAATCAAGAAGCATCTCACAACTCCCTAATGAAGAGGTTTCATTAAGTGTAGCTCTGGTGCCGATCAACTTAACTAGACCCTACTTTGAGTAACACGTGACTTCTTTCCTTAATACTTGTACTTAGATTCTAACGAAAATAAGATAGGTATATGAAGGGTAGGTATATGATACAGAATGTTCAAAGATCTTTTATTTTATATTTTCATTAATTATTACAAGTTTTTTACCTGCTAATATACTGTTTCGAGATCATCTGTCCCATCGTGATCTATCATCTTTTTTATTATTTGATAAGTACCTATACTTTACTTATCAAATCGTGAATAGTTAGAAAAACATTATTCAAAATCAATCTGAGTTTTAAGTAGGTACCACTATTCAATACGCGAATCTCATCTTTAGTTTCTTTATGAATGCGTGCAATTTGTTAGGTCCAATATTTTATTCGTAAAGCTTAAATTTTCCAACTGGCTCGTCTCGATTTCATTAGAAATGCTCATAGTGTGCGCTTGCGATGTTTACACTCGTGACCGCCACGTGGCGTATGACGTGTGTCGTCCGCTGCTGCGCCGAGGATCGAATTACACCTCCCTCGGGATTACTTTGATTCTGACTTTTAACATATTGCGGTAACCTATCGCGTCACTACCTTAGTGGGGTCAAACTAAATTCACAGGCGCGTCTTTTTAGGTACATTTACAAAACTTTAAAAAGTAGCGAAGGGATTTTCAAAAGTTATTGGGAAAAGTGCGAAAAATCAACAGAAACATTTTATATCTGAAAAATTCGATTTCACTTCTAACGCCTTATAAAATCAATAGGAGATTGAATTTGCACAGTCTTCTTGTTTTTGTTTATCAGCTATGGAAAGTAAAATAACGCCCTAACCCGGACTTACTTTGGGAATAAACATTCGTTGGCTTTCAACGAGAGCGACCGCGACCCGACGGCCGAAAAGAATATGTTCGTACACAATGGACCGAGACACAAATAAGCTTTTATGTGCCCTGGGTAACTGACCGTGGACAACAAACAAAGGTACGAGTGTTTGGCGAGGGACCCGCGGTAATGTCCAAAGAAAATTTATAGTTCGTTAGATATTGGACCTACTTCTACGTTTTTCTCCCGCTTTCTGTTGTCTACGGAAGTTATTCAGGTGTGGGTATATTAAGTTATCAAACTTCTGGGCGGGTATGACCATTTCTGAATTTATAAAATATGCTAATCTATGATGTTGTTGCTGTTATAATTTGCTAATAGGTACTTCATTGCAATAAGTAAATAGGACAGAGATAAAATGAAGAACTTACCTGGCTGACGAAGATGCGTGTGTGCATCCAGTGTCGATTTCGACATAGCAGATAACGAATTGGAGCCATAGCCTGCAACAAATGTGTTACTCTTAGTATTTTATAAGTACTTCAGTAATTTGTCTCTCATTTGATGTCAAAAAGAGACGATTTTTTAAAGCCCTTTGTCCGGTTTGGCACAAAAGTAGCTACATAATTACCGAATTCATAAAAAAGAACACCAACAATTTTTCTTTTACATCTTAATGAAGAATTGAAACAATCAAACCAAATGAACGGTGCGTTTTAAACCCAATTACCCACCCCTAGTGTCTAAAATTGATTCAGTTTCGATTTTAAAGAGCTTGTGAAATTAATGTAAACTAAGAGCTTAATTTTAAAACTCATATTCCAGTAAAAGTTGTTATTATTTTGACGCGCAATATCGTCTTTGAGAATTTTGGACCTTTGTTCAGCCAGGGGCCCAACGCTCGCGGCTCTTCGACGCCGCTGCTTAAGCTAAATCCATACTTAATGGCCTTTGTACAAAGCAGAATTTTGAATAGAAGTTTTGTAGAGAATTAGGTTTTCTCTTTGATGCTCACAATCAGATTTCACGCGTTGTTAGTGTTAGAACAACATCCAGAGACTTCTTTGATTTTGGGTGTATTTTTGATTTCATGTTTTACGCTCTCTGATTTTTGGGGTCGTCGTTTTATGTGATAGTGGTGATAGTGACATGCTCTTCTGATGTTGGGGACGAAAATTGAATGTAAAATACTGGGATAGGAAACCCATGTTGGTACCTATGTTGCGAAGATAGATATAGATACTGAGGTTAGTAGAATAATTTCATGAGATAACCCGTTTTGGAAGATTTTTATCGTGATCTTTTTGACGTTATGTCTAGAACGGTTGGGCTTTCTTTATAAAATGGAACCGCCCTAGGTAGGGGATTTAACAGCTAGGTTTAAATAGTGGAGGTAAATAACATTTTATTGAAAAACAATGGACACACATTATTTCCAGCGGCAAGTACATACCTAAACACATACCTAGGTAAGAAGCAAGTACTTTATTATAAGAAAAATAATTATAAATTAGAAATAAACAGTTTAGTAGTGCTTAAGTCACCATCTAAAAGGGCTATTGTCTGTGAAACTTTCAACAAACATGATTAAATTGGATTCGCTCTTTTCGTATCTCTAACAAAGTTTCAAATAGAAGTGTAATGTACTGCATAGATGGGCACAGATTAATGTAAAGAGTAGTGAAACCACAGATTGAATATCTCATTACAGCAGATCAAAGGGTTGTCGTGTCAAAACTATTTGGTAAAGGCGTTGTGAGCAATCGGGCACAAAAACTTAAAAGGGGTGAACTGTGGTTTGTGTATCACGGTATACCCAAGCGCATTGATTTATGTATTACAGTCAACGCTCTATTGTTTTGACCTAATATTTAAGAATAAAATCCCAGGAAAAGTACTTAGATAAGTTTATAAAGTAGATTTCTAGTGTTTTATGAATGTTGGTGCAACGCGAGAAACTAAACAACACATTTTCTTAAATTGAATATCTCCGATGTCATGATAATTTTAACGGTATCTCAATATAAAAGAAATCTTAGCCGGTTTCAAAATCAAAATTAATCTCTCTTTTTGAGTTGTTCATACGAACCTCTCGTTTTCGCTTCACGGGACTCAAAACAATAGGGTGCTTACGGTTTCCCTCCTCTCGCCTGAAGCGGTTTTCCTCCATCTACTAACACGCTCTGTCGCAATATAACGCGTATTAGAGTGACAAAGAAGGAAAATGGCGACCAAAAGCCACTTTCAGCTAATTTTCGAAGCCGCCGCGCTGGCTTCGTCTCATTTTAGCCCAACCCCGATCTAAAATATTGGATTATTCTTGTCTTTTATTCTTTGTTGCGTCATATGAGTTAAAAAAACTGTGACGTTATTTTTGTATATTTTTGTGGAACTAACCTAAAAATAGGATAAACAGCAAGCAACGAAGAAATAAATAGGTAATTAACAATATTTACCTATACCTAATCTGATAAAATTAATTCATGGACGATAATTAAATTAGTTAATGACCAGTAAAAAACATTACAAACGATTAATAAACCCCACTGTTTCGTTCAAATCTCGATTCATTAATACAGTTTAGTTAAAATAAAACTGTGGGTTAATTTGGTATGGGTCATAGGGGCGGGCCGAGGGTTACAAGTCAAAGTATGGGGAAAGGGAGCTATTCATGTGAATTCTTAAAACTGTGATACTAATTGAGATTTAAAAGGTATTGAATACCTACTTAGATTACTCAAAAGGATCCTAACTTACAAAGCGAAAAACACGTTTTTACACAATACGAATACGACCTAGTATTCATATTGGACTCGTATATTAAAATATACGAGCCACCTTTACATAAAATACCTATTACAAACAGAGTAAGTGTTTATCAATTCACAGTTTAAATAACCTCATTTACTTTCTCTTCGTCATTGAAAGTATGGTTTAAGTGTTAAAAGCTTGGTGAAATGGGCTTAGCTATCGAGTAGTTTGACCATCGGCCCCTGTGTAATCGGTCTGTAGGGAGCGGCTCGGCGGCGGCGACTGAATCGTTTGTACCTATTGTGCAGGGCATTAAGTCGTCATGCACCGACGCGATACCTCTCTAGGGACTACAAATTTTTCATATTTGCTGTCGACAAACTAATACTCACTTTTTATTTATTTGTAACCTTTTAATTACTTATTAATTTCGATGATAATGTCAATTGTAACGATAGATTTTTAAGCTTATGCCTTAATTTGGTTTTAGGGTTCCTAACCAATCGAGTTTAGCTACTTAGGTACCTATTAATTTTTTTGTTAATATGTATTTGGTATATTTTGAACGATAGGTATCTAAATTGAACGTTTTACAATTCTAAAGCGATTCAAAAGATGAGCAATATAATTTACAATTTTCACATTCGTCGAACGAAGTCAAGAGCGTGTATCAACAATAGGACGCGACGAGTGAAGCGTGCGAAACGATAATGGCTCGAATTCCCTCCCTGTGATAATCATCAAAATATTGCATCACTTACCGAAATATTGTAAGTGTCAATCAAAGAATTAAGTTGGTATTGTCGGGTTGGAGGCGGCACGTGGCAGCGCGCGCCATTCTCCTGCCCGCGCTACGCTCGCGTGCTGCATTTTAGGGGCGCAATGTTTTCATTTCTACGCTTAAAAAACTCAGTCACGTTACTTTCAACATTTTACTCCTAATACTATAATGAAAACATTGATCGTATTCTACTACTGCCTTCTTACTGGGTTAAACTAAACGGTGCTCGGTTAGTTTTCAGGTGGTAGTCAACTTATTCGATTGCCTCCCCAATACCGTTATACATTTTAAAATTTAGATCTACCTACATAATAATAACAAAGTATAGTTAAATCACTTACCTTGAGAACCCTGTGACGTTGCATGTGTGGACCATGTACTTTTGTAAGACGCATCTGAAAAGACCGAATAAGTTTTTATCTTCAAATAGGTACATAGTTATGCATCTACATACTTTCACAATCCTCTTAATTTAGTAATTTGTACAATGTACAAATTGGTTTTGATTAAGTTACCTACGGTAACTTTCAAAGTTGCTACATATAGGTACCTAAATACATATTTATTTGTGTAATATGCCTACCAACCTATACCTAGTTAAAGCTATTTTTCCAAAAACATTTTTTAAAATTCTTTAACAATATATTGACAACAATTTCAAAACGAGCAGGTACTCTTTTTGAAATTCGATCGGAATATGAATCAAATAAAAAAATAATTCATCTACCTATTCAAACATAAGCAAATCCTCAGATAGCTAGGAGAAACACTGTGTTAAAATATGTTGTGTTCTTTTATGAACTTCGAAACGCCCATAAAGAAAAGTTATAAACGATTTCGAAAAATTCAGAACAATGCATTGAAACTCTTATCTATTTTTTTTATATGAATCGCACTATGCACGGCGGCGGATTATAGTGGCTCAAACTATGTGGCCATCGGGTGGGCCGCCGACGGAGAACCAATATCTATTTGGGGCCTACTTACTCGTAGTTTCAGTGTTTAAGTTCACACCTTTGTATCCTGGCAAACTATTTAAACAATTGAAGATAAAACATTTGAAGGTACTTTGAACAAGGACGACTAAATATTGTATCTTAATAAATTATATAGGTACTTAGGTCATTAAATAAAACTAAGTTTTACTATTTTGGAATAACAACCTCATGAATTTCACTCACAAATAAAGGTTGCTTATACTTTAAATAGGTACCAATTCATAATTAGGTAAGTACAATGTATTATTTCAGATAATCGGCTAATAGGCAAGGATCGATTAACATACAAAATACTAACTCCCTAATTTTCTTTGTCTTATGCCTTTTCTGCCGAAGGTATGACAAATACCTTCGTGTAGAGTCGATTTAGTCTACCTACGCATTCTGGTAAATGCATCCTACTAATAAAATTATACCTAAATATCAATATCAATATTTGTGCCGCTGAATATGTATGGATATGTATGTATGGGTGTGAGGTTATTATTCTTTTACGCAAAAACCACTAAACAGCTTGTAATGTAATGTAACTTTACAATATTGTAGCTTAGATATTAGAGTACCTTATAGTATAGACTATAATTATATTTGTAGGATATTTTATCAGTTTTCCGAGATATGACAATAAATGAGTACAACGTCGCGTGCAGCCTCTGGTATTTCATAAGTCCTCATTCGAACCCTTGAAGCCAGTAGAGGTGTCATAAAAGTGAGTGGCAGAAAGCAACTAGCGACTAAGGGGAGACGACAAGGAAGTTATTTAGGGATGCACACAGGCTCGACGTGGCTCTCCAACGGTGGTTGTCATTTCATTTCAGTGAGTGCACTGAGATGATAAATCAACCAATTTTAACACATTTTCACTGCGCGTGCATTTTGTAACGTTTTGGTAGTTATTAATTCGTATTTGCTAAACCTATAGTATACGTATAAATGAAGCTGCTGAAGTATTGTACTTTAGTAAGTATTTAATTTAATTATCGTCAAAAGAAGAATTAAAATTCCATGCCGGTATTCTGTAAATATGATCCCTATGTAGGTAAGCAGGTTGTATGTTGTTTTATTTTTGTTTATAGGTACCAATTTAAATTACTTAATACTCATATGCTAAAATTGAGACTAAATGAATTAAAAATTAAAATGCGTAACAAGAATTGTGTTGTTTTTTACATACCTACTGATTCAATTTATTTTAAAGCTTGACTGTTTTTTTATGTCTTTTTAGTGTCTACCCTTACTGGATAGGAAATATGTTATTGTATAGGTATAAGTACTTATTCTTCACATAAAGTTATCATCGGTTTGCTGAAATCTGTTGAAGGTAATCAAAGGAGCTTGGTCATCAATAATTATTGAGTAGAATATTAGGTAACGGGGAGGTCATTGGGTAGTCTATCTTCTCTTTCTGATTGATATGACCCTAATATTATGAACCTAAAACTGGTTTCCTACTGGTCAAATAGACTATTATGGTGATGGATGGTGTCTAATAGATGAAGTGACTTCTCCTACAATAAATAGAGATAAATAGATACATATTATTTTTGGTAGTTCTGATACATACTCGTAAAGCTAAATCTGAGCTTTGTCACTATAATGTAACCTGACTAGACTGAAAAAAACTAATAGACAGTTGCAAAAAATTAAGGAACATAAGAAATAAAATCAGTATGATGCAACAACTACTGAGTAGTTGAGGTGACATCCTGACTCCACTGGACATCTCACAACACATCCGCAGACACTTCACTACACTCACAAGTAATAAAAAGCATATTCACCCGCAAACAGCATAGAGAAGTTGGTAAATGTGCCTGACCGACTGAGGTAGTCGGCAGAGCTTTTGATATCTAGCATGGCTACGGTTGCAGCGGCCACATACCGGTACGCGCGGCGCGCATGTCGCCGGAACACTCAGCCGCCCGCGACGGCCGGGGGGCGGAACCCTCGCGAAGCCACGCCCACCACCCACCCCCGCTTTCTATATCATACCACCCCGCCAATCGCGAAGCACTCTGGCTAATCTTTATCTGAGAAAAATAAACAGGGTGGGCGGGAGATAATGACTAGGAGCTTCGACGGCGTCGGTAATCAGGACGCTTTGTGGTCCGCGACAGCCTGTTAGCTAGCGGCTTACCCACCCTACCGTTTGGCAAAAATTGTTTTATGCCGTTTGAATTTCGATTTCCAAAAGTTTCAGGGTTCCGTTGCAAATAGTCTATCTTTTAGTTTTCCCACTAGTTTTATAACGCGTAATAGTGTAGCTACTTGTAATCACAAACATGCACATTTTATTAGGTACTTTATTAAGGTGTTCAGGTAATCGGTTCCCATTTCCTCAAATTAACAATCCTGGGAAAACTTTCACTCTTATCGTTGATGTTTATTTTGTTTCAATCAAAAAGAACCTGTTACATTAAAAGAGCGCCGATACTTTCTTTTACCAATTTCGCGTTTAAGATAAATATTGGCAATAGAAAAATTCAACTTTTGGCTCGAGGCAATCGTTTGTCATCATCTGCATATTGTTTTATTTTTAAATTTGACTCGGCAACGTCGGCTCTGAACTTTGGAACAATGACGCTCGGGACCGAGCCTTTTGTACGCGGTATATTATTTTCGTGAATTGCTCTGCCTTTTATATCTCGATCATTGTGCATGTAATTGCTTAAATTTAGGCATATTGTTTTTTGAATTTTGGCCCACTTTGAGGGGTGAGTGACCGTATTGGCAAAGACATTTGTTATTTTGTAAATACAGATATTTATTACTGACATTACTTCAAATACCTACTTACAGCTGTAATCATTTTCCACTGCAATTACAACTCATTTATTTAACTGGAGATTTTCGTAAAATACTTTATACCTAAGCAATAATGTTACAATTGTTTAACTAAAAAATTCAAGTACGTTACATTACCTACCTACATTAGGTATATGGACTAGGTAGGTATGTGGTACATATAGATACGTTAGCGTGGACTAGATAATTCAAATGTTTTCTTCTAGTTGCACATACATTGTAACCAAGACAAGAAATTAATTATATTCCTAGAGAACGTTTAAAATGCTGACGCCGCCGCCGTAGCGCGTAGCAAAGTGCTACGACACCGCGCGTAGCAACATCTGTGCCTCAAATTAGCTACAAAGGTTTCTGCTACGATGAGTCTTTATTAAATTTGCCTTAACGTAGATAATATTATAATTGATTAATGCCGACGCAGATTATAATTTTGACTTATTAGTGTCATGTGAAAATAAAACACATATTTGAAAGCCACCAATACGAATGAGTCAACATGTAAGTAAGTACTAGGTACTTATAAGTAAAGGATATCACGCTCAAACTAAAGCATATACCTACCCCCTTATTACAAAATGAGTTTATAGTTCTAGAACTAACTCAGATAAATTACGTTTCGGCTATAGACAAAACGTCAAAAAATTACAATAAAACTCGTTTTGTAATAACGGGGCTAAAGTCAAATAAAAGAAGAATTCAATTCATTGGTTCCAGAGAGAGGCGAGGCGGGATATTAAAATGTTTCGGCTTTCAGTGAAACTACACGACAACCACACAGTTGTCAATAAGAGAAGCCTCGACATGTTTTTATTCGTCATTTTTCTAGAACTACCTACCTACGTATTGAGTCAGGGCTGAACATTACACTAAAATATAAGATTATAAAATAAATATGTTCAGTATTTATTTGTACCGAAGATTTGTTCATTGATGTGAAATCTTTCCAAATAATAAAATAAAAACTTCAGCAGTAGTTAAGCTCTTTATAAGCTTAAAAAAACAAAACGAGCATTTTGCATTGGATTGGCAGCTTTTTATGAAGAATGTCCCTGCGTAACATTTAAGTTTAAAATAAGTTTAACTAAAATATATTTTTTTGTTTTTGACATCCCTAAAGTGAATGCATCCAAGTTGCATGTCAAAGGGAGTGCGAATTCATTAAAACTACACTGGTCAACTCTTCTGTGAAATGAGACCGATTTTATTACTTTTCTGTTAGTACGAGTACCTATAGGTAGTACCTATAACTACGTAAATGTAATAAAATTGAGTGAGTAGTATTCCTTCTAGCAAAGCACTTGTTTTTATGACAGGCCAATAAAGTAATATTAACAGTTATCATTTACTTCAAAACTTTTGATACAGCAGGCAAATACTATTACGATCTTTAATACATATACAGTTTACTGCATTTTTATAAAACAAAGTGTCCCATCTTTTGTTGAACTGACAAATCAAAAACTAGGTACGAATTGCATTTTCCCATTTGTTTTCGCCTTTCTATAAAGTTCAAGAAAGAGAAGGAAGTAATGAAATCATTTTGAAACATAAAATAATGAAGTAACAATTAATAAAAACATCGAAGAAAGATGGTCCGGACTAGTACATTAAAACGAGATCTAGTATCGATGTCTGTATAATTATATAATTAGCCGTAGTTATCACGATACCCTCTGCGCTTGCTTAACTTTTACTTGTGACACCTCAAGGCGTTGAGAAATGTTGTGTATGTGTGCGTCGAGTACAGATAGGGGGTGAGTAGGCGCGTGTGTGCGTGAACCGCCCCATGATCGATGCCGACGCGACGTTGCCTCTCCGTGCGCTTCCGGCTGCGCTCTGTTGCCGCTCCGCTGCTAGGCGGTGAGTCCAGGGTTAAAGCCTTTTTTGGATTTGCAATTTTCAAATTTTCAGTCTCTATTCTTTTAATGTCTGTGGTCTCTATAACTCCTTACTTTACAAGCTAAAATTTGGTTGATACAACTTTCCATTAATTAGATATTACCTAATTATTGTTAGCTTCCGGTCAACATGCGAGCTTATAATCAATAAATTTTAGTTAAAAAAAAGTTTCCAAATACTACATTATAATAGAAAGGAATTCTCATATTTTTTTTTGTCTTTACTAACCTCATTGCATTCTTTTATAAAAACGAGCAAAACGTTAATCAATTATAATTAAGCTTCGGTTAATTAGCACTTAAGGTTAAAACGCCAAACCATTACGCGTTCATTTGTTTACATATGATTCGACAGCTCGTCGCTTTATCCGTACTTAATTTAAAATTAATACAACCAGGCGGCGCACAGGAAATGAGTTTAGAGTTGCGGGGAGGGGTGGTGGGGATAAAGAGGGGGGGGGGGTCTGGGGCGGCGCTCAAGGGGCGACCTCCGAATTAGTTGGAATCGTCGATATAATTCGATAACTGACGCTTATTGCGCGCCAAAATATAAGATCGCGACGCGTTCTTAAAAAGTCTCACTTCAATTTATTCCCCTTTCATTTTCATACAAACACCGAGGAAAGAAGTTCTCACTCAAATGTATGTAATTTTCATAAATCACGAATATTTACCTTTAAAGGCGTGTTGTGTTTTATGTTACATAACGCCTTAGCTCGCAACACAATGTTACTCGTGATATTTTCAACAACTTTTGTAGTAATTTGCTTTTCAATTTGCTACGGCGGCGTCGTCGTAGCAAATTATATCATAGTGTAGCAATTAGCGCTACGATGAAGGCTGCATCCTTGCTACGAATAGTACGGTACGATCGGCAATCTAATCAAATGGTATTGTCTATGTAGGTACTTAACTTGACTATTTGAAATAAATTCGACTACGATATCGAACACTATTTATTTACTTTAAACAGGTGAACTACCTGATGCAAAAAATAAAATACAAGTATTCGTATCTTCAATAAACTGTTCAAAAATATTTTTTTAAACAGTGAAGAGACTAATTTACTCCACAATCTGCGAATATAGGATAGGAAAAGAACTATTTTTATTCAATTGTCGTAGAACCCAATATTAGGTAAAATACTCATTCGCAACATCCTCAAAATTATGAATAAACATCAAGCTTTGGCAGCTTCCCAAAACCACGGTAGAGCTCAATTCGCCGACTAGTTCAACATGGTAAATTGAAAAACTTTCACCAACGTAGAACTCATATAATTAGTTTGCATGTGGAGGGAAAGATTAGTGTGGAATTCGTTTATGCGCCGCCAAAATAGTATCCATACTCTTAATATAGGGTGTTTAGGGTAAAAATATCATAAATAGAAAACTAGTTAAATCTATCCTGTTTTTGTGACGTGATTAGTTGAGTTTGTGGTCTATTAGTTAAAAAGTATTTATTTGTCAGCTTAGGTACCTAATGGTGACGTCAACTGAATTTGAAGAAAATCAGCGAGTACTTAATACAAATTACCTGAACAAGCAAAACTCCAAAAAGGACTTTGATTATTTTGGTAGTCAAAGTCAAGTCAGGTCCTGACACATAGGTACTACTTATTTGTATTTTTGGATACGTTTAAGAACAATTTGAGGCGTAGGCCCACAGTTTAGTCAGCTTTTGTACCAGATCACAAATGCAATATTATTTTGTTAGTACTTTCAAGCAAAGATTTCAGTTTAGCATACGCCTCCAACTACGTTAAAAGAGTAGTCATTTTCAACCTTCTAAAACCTAGCAATCATCATCCAAACATCAAGAAAACTGACTAAAACATTTACCATACCAGCTATAAAGGCATAGAAGGAGCGTACTAATCATATTATCAGCTAGTAGATTAGCGGTAGGAAGATATAAAGGGTCCATTGTAGTTGCGGCGGCAGTTCACGGAAGTCCCCCCTCCCCCGCTGACGGAAATGGTGGCGGGGAGCGGAGACAGCGGCGTCCGGAGAGGTGAAGCCGGCGGTAGTGGGTTCAGTCGACACCCGCTCATTGTTCACCAAGCACCTATCTACGACCCACTTTTAGGGAATTAGTGCTGCCATCGCGGCACCGTCGTGGCAAACGGTGGCATGTTTACCAAGATGGGGCTAAAAAGTAGCCTTCTTTTCTCGACTAGAATTATCTTAAGATTAAATCAATCAACGACAAACAGGAATGACAAAGCGGATAGGAAAACTTTTTCTCTGTTTTTGATGCTTAATCTGCAGTCAAATCACAGATTCAAAGCGATAAAATATGTTTTCGTGTAAGCCATGAAATAAAAACCTTTCATTACCGGCAGCAGAATCAATCCTCTATTTGAGAATTGGACGGAGCCCATTTTCAAAAAATAATTACCTACTTTTTCATTTTTTTCCTAGTACCTATTGGTTATCATATTTAATTCACCTGCCTAAGTATTGTTATTTTATATTACGATATACGTTAAATTACGATGATTGCCTACATGTTTAGACTCTAGATTTAGTCTGCCTCGGGGCCTCATACGCCCGTTATTAATAACCTATCCGTGCCTAAATCCTGGATTGAACTTTGACATATATTGTCACTTGTGTACCTACTCTAATCTCGGTCTCAATAAACTATCCAAATTTTTGGGATTAGGATCGCCCCGCCCACAATTTTTTCCCTCCCGCATGTTCTGTTTTACGCAAAATGACATGTTTGAAATTTAAATATCATTTCAATAGCCAAAATAAAATAAACAATTCTTAAAACTATAAAATATTTTTTATAGTTAAAATATATATTACGACGTTATTACGACGCAAATTATGATTGTTGTCGTATTTTATTTCAAAATCTTGATTAAACCACAGAAGAGTTTTTATACGTCTCTGTGTATTCAACAAATGAAAGGAACGAAATATAAAAAAGAAAATGACCATCAAAAATGAAATTACTGACAATGTCAAAATGAATTTAAATTGTCTTTGTAATATTTGACACTTGCCAGTAAAGTCATCGCCATATTTGAAAATTTGAATTAGGAGGACAGAGGACCAATCCGTACTCTGAAAAAGACCTCCCCACAGTACCTCCCATGGATTGCTATGTCAAAAACATGTCAAGAACACAATTGTGTTTTGTTTTTTCAATCTCGATTTGGTAAAAACGGATCAGGATAGGTTATTAATAACGGGCGATAGTCATTCGATATTCAAGTTTATAATTATACGTAATAATACATCGACGCTAATACCGCTTACCCTTGGTAGTACCACAGATTACTTAATAGTTACTACGTAAGTAGTACATAGAAAATGGTTCCAGTTTTTGACATAAGCCTAACTTTGTTTTCACTTCAGTGTGATTTTACGGTAGTTGACAAATTTAATCGCTTGTATTCGCTACAGTACAGTAAGTACCTACAGTACTCAAACAAGCAAACAAAATAAGCATAATATTATTATGTAGCAATTACTTATTATGATATTAAGTAATTGCTACTTACATACTTAGTACTTGTATTTTTACATAAGATTTCGAGTTTTACAGAGTCTCATCTGGAAATTTTAATGTATTTAACTGTAAACTTTGCCTTATTTATAATTGCCTTATTTATAAAAAGTGGCGCCACCTGCAGCACAAATTGTGTATAACTATATAAATGCAAAACCATTTTACCACCCCTCAGATACAGGGCAGCAAGTACAACGCCCTCTGCCAAAACTACTGAGAACTCGAGACTACCCCTCACTCGTTCTAAGATCAGAACCCTACTGAACTAGGGTGCGACACGATATTTCAACACCATTCATTTTGTATTTATTGATATAGATAATGAAAAGCCAGTCATTCAGCTCCCATTGTTAGGTGTAGATAAATGTCGTTTTTTATGGTATTCCACCATGGGAGTTAAAGGAATTATATTATTACGTAGGCTGCTAAAAACCAATCGGAAATCTATGTTAAAACAGAAAAATAAGTTATCAGTAATCTCGTAGTGCCTTTCTAGTGAAGAAATAACTAATTAAAAGAGGATTTCTTTCCACAAAACTTTTATTTCTTTTTTTTCTTGTTTGCCTCTTCCTTCATTTTAAAGGCTAGATGAGATGCTATCATTGCCATTAGCTCATGGTATTTTGGACCGTAATCAGAGAATGACAAGTACCATTGCCAATACATATCATAGTCGAAGTCATCAGTGTACACTGCTTTTTCATTTTCTAAAACGGCATTAACAATTTCCATAGGATTAAGAGGTTTAAAAGCTAGTTCTGCAATGCGGCTTCCGGATAAAACTGTTTTGATTGCCTGTAATATAGAAGGAAAATCAAACCCCCGTAAAGCCTGTGCTATACTGTGTACATTAAAATCTCTTTGAACGCCGTGGTATTTCATTAGAGATCTTGTCAAAACGTAAGAAATGCTCCCGTAATCTGTTTTCGGAACGAGTATAACGCCCGGAAAAGCTTTACGAAGCGGAGCTGGTTTTGCTAACCAAGGTTCAGAGGCTGTGCCCATGACAATTATTTTTTCGTTACCTCTCTGTATAGGTCTGACAATTTCTTTAACAAAGTCCCTAGAAAGTCTTGTGGGATCGAATTCTTTTTCTTCCTTAGGTACTTTTTTGTAGAAAAGCTTGTCCGCATCACTTACTAAAATTACAGTAGGCTGCATTAATTTGCTCACTCTATTAACAAGATTGAACATCTGTTTCAAGCCTTTCGCACCTGGCATTTTATTATAGACATTCATTGGCGACAGGTCGATTAAAATTGAATTTGTCTCCGTGGCTACAGCATAAGCTAACGTTCTTTTGCCACTTCCTTTTGGACCTATAAGTAATTGAGATCTCACTGCATTAGGACATGAACATCCTAATGTTAACAAACATCGAATTCTTATTTGTTCTTGGATATCACCCATGCAAGGTGGTGGAAATTTGGGAGTCCAAGCAATTGCTCTCATTTCGGCGGCTGCATAATTCTGATCTCCCCAAAAGTCTTCAAGTCTTGTATGAGGATACTTTCTAATAACGCCTGCGTCAACCAATTTTTGGAATAAAGCTGCGGGATTACCTTTCTCTACTTTTGGGGGTTTCACTTTCTTTGGTTTCTTTCTTTTTTTAGTAACAGGAATTTTAACATTAGCAGCTTTGTAGTCTATTTTAAGAGCATTACGCAATATAGCAAACTCTAGCCGCATTACTTCATCAACTAAAGGTCTCAGTTCTTTATGAAGGTCTTGAATTTGGTTTTCCGTTATCAAAGTTTGAATAAACCCTTTAAATACATTTAATTCAGGACTATGAACGTCGATATTTTTCCACTGATTTTGGTAAATATACCAAGATTCATTTACCGGTTCCAATAGCTTGCCAATGTTTATATAAACTCCGGGATCATTGTCAGGTTTCATACGCTGCTTTTTATAATCTATTATTCTCTTCTTTTCTTTCTCTTTTGCTTCTTGTGCCAAACGCTTTTTTTCTTCCTTCGCAGCAAGTTTCTCCGCTTTTATATCTTCTTTAGTTTTTGCTTGGTTTTGCTCTATTTTTAACCTCTTTTCTTCTTTTTTATTCCATTCTTCAAATTCTTCTATTGTGAAAGTTTCACCTTGTACAACTAGTAAAGTACCGCCTTCGTCTGGCCATGGGAACTCGTCAAAAACTCTAACTTCTCTGTACCAGTTTGTCCACCAATTAATAATTTCATCAGTAATATCATCTATTAAAGAATTTTTCTTTAACAATAATACACGAGATTTTTCTTTTACGTTTGCATCAATCCATTTTTGATAATATTGTTGTCTAAATTTGCGACGGGTTTCTCTGACTTTTTCTAGCTGAATTTTTTGTGAAGGTGGTTGATAGGACGGTATTACCATGCCTAGTTTCTGTTTTAATCGGAATTCTCTGATATGTTCTCGTTTAAGTTCCATAAATTTCCGGTAGAACTTCTGAATAAATGTTACAGCTCTTCCTCTAATCATTTCATTAGCTTTAGGCTTTTTTAGCCCAGCTAATTCTAAATATAAGTTAAGATCTTTATTTTTCTTTTGTATTTTGAAAAAAATTATACAACGTGCCCTTTCCATGCGTTGTATATCTCTAACATTCCGATTAAATTCCTCAATTTTACGCATCTTTTCTAATTGTTCGGGAGTATAGACTACTTCATCTACAGAATCAGGTATCTCTTCACCCAATGCTAATTTACGTTTTATTTCAGCATCTTTTTCTTCCGCGAGAATCCGTTCTCTTTCCAAGCGCTCCTGTTCCTGTTTTTCTAACTCTTCCGGTGTTGGCTCTGGATCTCCAAGTCGATTTCCCGCCAAAATCTGGTCCACAATATATTGTAATTCTTGTTGCCTAATTTCAAACGGATAAAAAAATGGACACATTATTTGAACATCTTCCGGAATCATTATCATTTGCTGCTGCGCACTATCAGTGTACGTATATTCGAATGCTTCAACGTCCTGTAATGTCGTTTTAAGTTCAAGAATTCGACAAGTCATGGCTTCAATAATTTTCATCAAGAACGGTTGTCGTTGGGGTTGGATCATTTGGTCGTAAATATCACATAATTTATTAAAAATTTCACAATACTTGCAGTAAATTCTAGCAACGATTTCGACTGCTGTAGCTTGAGGTTTAATTCCTACGTATGCTTTAGCTAGAGTTTGGAGTCTGTTGTCATCTGAAAGAACTTGTTGCAGAGCCACCTTGAGTTTTACCCAGCTGTCGTAATAGTCTTTGCTCGACATGTTCGATGTTTTTATTCACCTTTAGAATCGAGGCTTAAACACTCATTACCAGTTTAATGAAAGGTTGTATAGTTATTTTATAGCAAATTATAGTGACGAATACGTCTAATTAATATCATAATAAAATAAATTATTATCAAAAAATAAACTACTTACATTATAAACGCATTAACAACAACGGCATGATTGTTGTAGTATGACATGATGACTTTGACTTTGACCACAGACTTTGGTTTGTTTTTTTATCAGTTTTATATTGAGTTTTATCAAAGAGTTTTATGCTCTGCTGTGGTTTTACGGTTTTACGTTTTACGAAGCGATATGAAGATTAATATACAAACTCTTCTGGGAAAATAAAAGTACTTTCAACGCACGCAAAAATAAATTTATTTCAACGGCTATTCCTGTGAACTGTTCAGATGTATTTTTGGGACCTAGAGTGGGACGCTCGCCTTTCTCGAAGATGGCACCCATACCTATTTTGTCAAGATGTAATATAACGATATAATGACTAAGACCTGAGTCTGCTAAATGCACTGTTGAAATCTTGGCTGAATCAATCGGCGTCAACTATCCATTTACACAATGATACAAATGTACAATGATAAATTGTACAATGTTGTACAATTTTTTGAAATAATGAAGAGCTTTAAATACTTTCCCTATAAAACATTTGACCCAATTATTAGGAAATTACTCGTAGGCCTCAGGGAAAGTAAACCTATGCAATCACGAAGTTTGAAGTTCGTTAGCAGCTCGTTAGTATAAAGATTTAAAATAATATCGAGTAGCTTTGAATGTGTCTTAAAATGGGAACCTAAGGGGGATGTCAACAATAGTCTCCCCGCGCTGGTTACAATAAAAATGTTTTAAGTGCGCCTCCGTACGTTCCATTGAACAGTTGAATCGACGCCGGCGCACGCTCGTCATAGCACATCCGGAGCGCGACGCGTGCCGCGTGCTCGTTTCTATTCCACTGCGACGTTGTCGTACGGAGGTATGTCGCTGGGGTCAAGCTTTAAGCGGGAAGCGACTTTAGCACGGCTTTAGCTACCTTTTTTAAGCAATCAGTCGGCTTCACCTTCATTAATTTTTCAGAGTTCATGAATTGGGCCTATTTCAAGGTACCTACTAAATGAAAATGAAAAATAATTTAACTACATGATTAACAACAATTAGGAAGGATCATTTTTTAAAGTTAATGCTAGATTCGCAACAACACACACGAAATTATTTGGGCACCTTCATTTACCTACGATGGTGTAAAATATACTTATAAAAAATATGCTTTTAAGTTAGATTAGGTTTGGTAAGTAAGTACCTATTATTTTTTTTACGATTTTTATTTTTAAAGAATATCAAAATAACTCATTTTACAGATAAGTTAGTTCCCCATTCTTTATACCTATTTTTTACTAATACTTACACTTGTATACCTTTTTCACATTACCTCTATAAGTTTATAACTTAAATACGACGATAGGACGTTCAAAATACAACGTATCAATGATTTATTCAGTATCCCTATGTATTCATTACGGGTGTAGAAATTTAAGCCATTTATTTTGTTAACTCTGTCTCGGACGATAAACTTAGTTGGGGTTGGATTAGAGGGATCACGGAGCACGAATAGTTTGTAATCTTAATGTTTGCATTGATGTTATTTCTGACTTATTAGCATAGAAAGGGTCTGATACAATTCGCTGCCAAAGTTTAATTATTTACTGGTGTAAGTACCAACTTATATATAAGAGAAATATTGTAAAAAAATATTTAAGTATATACTATTTTAATGAATCTCTGGGTATAAGTATTCTTTATATACGTCTTACATCTGAACTTTTTTTTATTTGGCAAATACACCAAGCATATTCTCATGGGAACCTTCACTATTATCAATACCACTTAATGCTAACAAAAGATAATCCAAATCCTTGACAAATTAACGGCTATGCAGCACCACCCAGTCAGTTAGGCGGGACGAGTCCGGAACCAAATGGCAGAATGATTGACTATCAAATAGAGTGGCAAGGGATCGGGATTTGATACGCTCTGTGGAAATTACCTCTCGCTTTGATTGCATCCGTGTTATAAAATCAATTTGAGAGTGTTATTTAGTAGATGAAGCAAACATATAAAAATAAATGCAAGTAAAACTGATAAATCGAATGTCAATCAAGCTAATTTATTGTTTTTTTTTTAATTCGAATTAAAAGTTATCGATGAGAGACACTTATTTGATTCAACATGTTCGTTGTTTTAAGCTATTCTTATAAAATAATAAGATTTTAGAAAACACAGATTGAAAATTCTACTTTCTAACCTTTTATAGTAGTTAAGTTGAGATCTCAATTTTAATAATAGAGATAAAAATCACAGTTGGCTACGGTTGTCACCGCAAATTGGGGCAGTTCACAGAGTCGCACGCGCAACAATTCGATACGCGTGGTAGCGCTGATGAAGTGATGACCCCAGATAATAAAAAAGATCATTTAAAATGTACGCTTATATAAGTTATGTGGCCTTTTATAATTATTGCTGTTATTTTGAAGAATCCTTCTAGAAATACAATCGTGGCATTTTTTATTTATTTTTTTATGTGACTGTCTTAAGATAAGTCAGTTAACACACTATTTACTCGTAATAGATAGTATTGACGATTGTTGAAAACTTTTCTTGTTCAATATTATAGGCTACTTGTTATCAAAAAAGGACCTATTATGAATGAACAATTATTTTTCTAAATGACGCGTGTGTACTTTAAAGAGATGAGGGGATCCACGCATGTAGAGCTCCGAGTGGTTATAAGGACACAAAAACTCTTAATTAATAGCTTGTTATTATTGTATAATAGTTTGTATCAGCTTTCTAAAGCCTGAATGACGGTTTAAATAAATTTTAAAGTAAAAGAAAGACACCTGTTATAATTAGGTACTGATACGTAAATATCTAAAATGGTGGTGAAATTAAAGAAAAGTTAAATTTGTCCAAATATTATTGATAATTATAACGTAGGTATTAGAAATATAAAAAATATGATAGAATTATATACTTAATTAATAATAAATGAAGATAGAATCTAAAATTGAACTCATATCATAAGCCTTTACTTTAAGAAATTGCTTAGAAAATGTCTAGTACTGATCTTGTAGGGATGGGAGAAAGTAATGAGGAGGAACGTCGCCACTCGTCGAAGTTTTAAGTGGAGGAGTCCAAGCGGAACTTCAAAGGCTATTTAAGGATCAGACAACCAGCAGAGGACGACAATTAAAAGTTACCTTTGTACCCACAAAGAGATATTCATTTCGCTTGGCGGTGCAGTTAAATGGTTCACCCCTAGTTGCAGAAAAGGCTCATTAAGTTATTTATCCACTAAACATCGGACTTATTCAGATATTTGGCAATGATAGTGACAAGTATAGCGTAATTGAGCGTAAATTAATTTGACCTTTCTTGCATTTTTGTGCAATTATTTGTCTATTCCTTAATTTTAATTGAAATCAATTAAGAGTAATTGTCAAGACGTTGTTAAAAATGTTTATTTTATATTAGCATGTCCAAATGCGTTATTTATCATTACATCTGAACTGCATTTTATTCCGATCTAACCGACGCGACGGATTTAGATAATTGAATACCTATTAAACAATTTTGGAATCAATGAACTCATTCTTTGCAGGTAAATAGGCAAATTATCTCCCGCTGAATTTCGACCGTAATTCCCTTGGCTTTAGTTACTATAGCAGGGCATGACGTCATTAATCAGGTTGGCACTGTGACGTCATCGGCGCGAGATAACCGAAACGGGGAGAGGCGTCCCACACTTATTTACATGAAAGATAATACCTACTCCCCTAAACGAATAAATTACAGATAAAGTAGGTTTACTGCGTAGTACACCCCCGCTTCAAATAAAACATCTACGTAACAGAAGTTAGCGTGAAGGTATGTTTATTTATTATTTACTGTTCTCTATCTATTTGCAAAATAATAAACTTTGCTTAAATAAGCAGTTTAGTTACTCGTATTATTAGGTATTTCAATAATTAATTATCGATAGGTACTTGTGCAAGTACTAACCAGTAATGGTTATAAAAAGTACTTATAAATATTTCTACTATCCTACTATATTCTACTTCCTAATAATCCTACTTCCTAATAATATTATAAAAGTAAAAGGTTTAGGTACCTTAAACAGAATTTTACTGTTAGAACTTGATTAACTTGAATTTAACTTACTCATCCTTAAAGCGATTTTCGTTAAAACTTTAACAAACACGATCTCGATAAATTGGTAATAAGATCTTTTACAACAAGAAAAACGATTGGGAATGGTTCCTCTACTTCACCAATAAACCAAAAACGTATAAATACAAGATGAATAATTTGTTTCGAACACAAGTCACTCTACAAGCACCAATTTTGAGCGAAATCGTGAAGTTTTTGCCAACCTATTTACGACCACGTTTATAGTTGTATTGTAAATCGAAAATGTTTAAACAAAACGTTGAGCGGACATAAAGTTGTATTTCCCGTTGTCAGTGCGTTAAAACAGGACCCGTGCAAACACAGTGTCACGCGTTTCCTTTTTGCCATGCGTTGTGTGCTGAAATTAATACTTTTGTTGTCTTTATGCAGTGCTGAATTAGCTGCCTGTGTTCCTTATAGTCAATCTCGTTAAACATTTTAGGAGGGGTGTGTTTTGCGTATAAATCGATTGAAATCCTTCTGAACGGAAAGTGAAAAGGAATGCCACTCTGAACTTTAGATTTGATTATCTTAAGAGCTAAAAGCATAGTTAAAGTATTCACCTATTTATAAAATAGATTTACGAGTATTTTAAGAAAAAATCTTCAGTAGGTACTCACCTGTACATTTGGTAGCCCGCAACGTGTCTGATAGGGTCGGTGTGGAGTATCCTTTAGTAAGACCTCCTGTTAGTTTTTCTGAGCCTATGACAAAAAATATAATTAAGCTTTGCTGGAGGTACCTATATGTGAATGTACAGTATTGTACAGGAGTAACAGAATACCCTACACAAGCCGAAACAGGGAAATGTTCAGGGGGTACCTACATCAGCTGTGCTTCAGCTCAGTAAACTGTTTCATTGAAGGTTACAATATTACTAGGTACCTTACCTATATACCTACTTACTTATGAGAGCCTTGAACGATTTGATCAAAAATAAAAGAATTAATTGCAAAAACTCAATAAACTATTTCTAACTTGTAAGCTTGTAGCAAAGCTTCGGAAGAAACTTATTTTTTAAAATTACTTATTTTTTATATTAAAATTTGTATTTGGTATGACATTTTCCTTTAATTTATAATTACCTTTTTATATAAACAATCTACAACGGGGATTTTTTGTCTGGTCATAGTCAACCCATAAATCTTTAGCGAGGGGAAGAGTATCATCATTACTGGTGTTTCTATCGCACAATTAACTTTATATTGTCTGCGTCAGGGTTCCCATGAAATGGCACCATAACAAACACAGTGCGCAAACGTGCGCGAGCGCAGATCGGCCGCGCGTCCTCTATTGTCACCATTTCGGAACTAAAAATGATGTCACTCTTCGTAATGCGTTGCATTATTGACTCTGATTTATATTTTGTGCGCGTGAGTGGCTATTGATTGTACAATAAATTGTTTGTTTGCGTTGCGGAGTGAAGGGGATGGTCCTGTGAGAATTTCAAGTGAGCAGATTAGTTTTAGTGGTGTTAATGCGTTTTAAGCACTCGGTTTTTGGGGTCGGTTTTAAATGACTATATTTTAGACTTGTCAGTTATATATTATCATAACAAGCTTAAAGCAATACTTGTAAGTATGACCCTACCGTTGTTTTATAAGAAGATATTATGGAGCTACTTTTTACGAATATCATAAAATTATACATATTGATTCTTTATCAAGGCAGCAAACACTAAAAGAAGGCTTTGCGAAAGTCACAGCAATGATCTGTCCAGTTATTTGTAAGTAAGCCTAGCGCAGTGATGTAATACCGAGTCGAAGAAAACAATCTATTTCCCGGTACGTCGCTACTAAAGTAGTTGGTAGCCGCGAAGAACTGCCGACGAACCCCTCCGACGCTCTCACCTCACCGTCTACTCTAATGAATATAAATTGTTAAACAACAAACCGAGCCCCAGCCCTTTCGCTTATGCAATAAACGTTAAAAAATCAATAAAAACGCGTATCAGCCCAGTTGTAGTATGATTTATTAATATATATTTTATCACGATACCATCTAAAGTATGGCATCGTAATTGATGACAATTGCACCGTGTACCGTGTAGATACTAAGTGTGATAGCCATGGAAAACGCCGCTAACCGACGCTCGAGGGCGTTTCACAATCATTTTCGTGTTAACAACTCTTTAGCTAAGCCCCCGAGCTTATAAATTTTAATACGTTGCTCTTAATGACTAAGTTTGGGGAACGTACACATAAAGTAAGCGCGTAATTTTGCACTTATTTGAATATTATGTAGATTCAGTCAGTTTCTGTTGTTGTTACTGTTTGTTCTAATATTTTTGGCTCTATACTGTAAGTGACTGCTGAAAGCTTTATTAAGAGGTTCGTGAGCAGCCCGTGTTATGAGTCAGGTTACCAACGCCGGTATTATTATTGTTGCTGAAACGATATATTGTAACAAATGATTTTTTTTAATATTCTGAAGACTGAAGATATCTACGTAGAGCTTAACTAACAGAAACCCGAGCATGAAAAGTTTATCGTTTTATTTTAGTACAGAAAACTCCCTCACAATGAAGGCCTCGTTAAAGCCCGGGAAACTTCGCTTACTCCGCTAAATTTCGGAATAATGAACTTCGTAAAAATAATAAAATTTTATTTCACAACTACTATTTATTACGGCTGTGTGACGAAGCGATGATCTCGAGGGCGGGGTGTGGGCGGGCGCGTCGCTATGGCAACCATGGGGTAAAATCCTGCACGCCCCCGTTTCGCTCCCTAGTCTGAGATTGTTATCTATACAGAAGATGCTCTCTCCCCACCTTGCCTATCTCTTTATACCTACACAGCAACAAGCTCTTAATCTGAAAGGGTTCAAAGTTTTTCCTTCTCTATTCAAAAATGAAACTTTGTGCCATGACTTTAGAGCGAGTTTGCAGCACAATAGGACCTTTTTCGCGCTAGGTTGAAATCGATAGGAATCGTTTTCATAACATGAAAGCATCGATCTTTGGGTGAATGTATACTTTGAAGCTGTTTGCACAAATATGGGTACCTACCTATATGTATTCGCATTAGTTTCAATGTGTTTCGAAGTAAGTTTAGGTTTACTCTTATATGAAAATGATTCGTTTCATAATATAAACAAAATAACTTACCAAGTCCTTTATTTTTGTCTATAGCACCAAGCATTGTCTCATCTGTTCGTGAGGTTCTTCCGAATCCTATTGTGCTTGTGGCGTCTTGGCCGAGTTGTCCTCCATAGAAGTCTCCAAAGGCGGTCGCTGTGCCTAGTAATCCGGAGCGGTCTTGTAGAGCCGCTTTGGCTTTCTCTACACTCTGCTTTAGTTGCTCGAAGGTGGATTGGTGAAGGCGGTAGGGAGGCCATTCCGTGGTGGGCCATGGTTCTTCTTTGAGTGCGCTTCGTTTCAGTTCCAGTGCTCCGGCGTAGGAGCAACTGCTTTCGTACATTGCCGCTTTAACACCGGCACGCAGCGCGGTCGCACACTTCACACCGCGGATATCAACCCTGAGAACAATCATAATTCTTGCTTTAACTATAGCTGGGTTTTTGATGAATGTAAGGTCACTGATGAACTCATAGAAACTAGTTTAGTATGATTAGTACCTGTTAGAGCTTCTACTTCACATCAGACTTTTATTCGCCATTCTACAGTTACCTACCTACCACCAAAGTAGGTACATACTAGCTTCGCTTGTGACTAAGCAAAAGAATTGGATAGAAAAGATACATTTTATAATACAGCAGTATAATTTAAAATCTCTATGTAAGCGTTCTTATAAAAAACTTTTCAAATACGATTAGTTTATATAGTTTTGTCAGAATTTCGGAAAACAGAAAATCGTTGGAGTTTATGTACGAGACGGTACTGTACCATGCATATTTGACAAGCAATTTAGTAGTATATTTATTACGAGTATAATGAGTTAAATTCTAGTGACGGTCTCACCTCATATCGGATATTCTTTTTCCTGAAGGTCGCTTGGTATCTTTCCTGGCTTTTTCCGTTGTGAAGGTTTTTAGGTGGTATCACATTTCAGTGATACCACTAGCCTAATTATGCACTTTTCAGATTTTCAATATGATTAATTCTATTGATCTATTTAGATAGCTAATAAGTAATTTGTAAACAGAAATTACATTGTGTTATATAAGTAACTTATTTAATTGGGTCTTTATAAAACACATCGTTTGTTTTATTTCCGGTATCATTAATTTGATCACTTTGTTCACTAATTCCAGTTCGTTTCACAAAAATGGCACTTTTGTTTTGTAGATTTTTTCGGAAGCCAATTATTTCCGGTAGTCCCGGCGGTCAAAAGCGAATCCTAACTGTGATCATTTGACAGTGTCCTTTGGACGACTGTAAGCGACGCGTTTGCGCCGTGTACCACAGTGTTCAAATTGATTGCATCCGGCCTAAGGGAAATGTGTCGTATAACTCGTATATCCAATTTATATACTGCTCGATTTGACCACGGACATGAGTTTGGCTCTTTTTAATCCTATTTCAAACTCCAAAATAGATTACCACTTTTACTACAAGACATTGTTACATCTACGGGATATTTTAGTAATAACTGTGCGGTAACTGTGTAATAACTGGTTCACGTTCTTCAGGGTCACTTTAAGGTTTTTTGTTTTAGTGTCATTAATAACTTTTACAATACGATAAAAATTATAAAAAGAGTTTAGAGCACGTAATAGGTAGATAAGTAAGTAATAAATAACTGAAGTTAAAACGCTATTTTTGATACCTAGTTATTTCTATTATTAGGTAGCATATTATTTGATAAATTAAAGAGATAAGGTAAATTATTTGAATGTAATTAAAGATTCCATTTATAAATAGTAATCGAGGAGTGTGTGTTTTGATGGTCGCGGCTAACCAAGAATGTGTTACCGTATCACACCGGCACTCCACTTAGCCGCAGGAAGTCTGAACATTACCTTATTATATGCGGTTAAAAGTGACATCCGTTTGACTCAGTTGATGCTCTACCGGTCCCGGTGACTAGCTTCGCATAGCTTCACCTTACTCTTGACATACACTCTATAAATATCACATGAACGACTATGTAAGTCAATAAACTAGGTGCCTGTACTCTGAATGAGTAGGCTAATCATTTGCAAGATTTTTTTGAGTTATCATTATCTTTACAACTACAGTATTTAGTTTTGCTAGTAAATATCTCATATATGAGACAAAATTAGCTAGCCTTACAAAATTAATAATAAAAATCTATATTTATAAGAAAAAATAAGTACTTTAGTGGAAGAGGCACGGTCAAAATAAAAAGAAAATGAAGGGGTCTGATTTGAAGAAAGTAGTCTGCCGTTAATGTTAGAAACCAGAGTCACTTATCACGGAACAAATCGACCGCAAAATCGAGCTCGTTCTTCAGTCGGAGCAAACCGTACAGTACCATCTACAGAACACATGAAACGATTAGCTATGTGTTTATGTATGTTTCTTTATAACATATTCTAGTAGGCAACTAGGCAACTTTCATTTCATTGAAATAATAGGAATTATTTATTTCTGGATTTGAAAAAAATAGAATCGTCGTAACATTGAAATTGGTCGGTTGTCATTCCGACATCTAAGCTACGAGTACAATATCGTCCATTAAAATCTATAATTAAGTAAGAAAGAGTTAAAAACCTATAATACCTACATTCTATATTAAAACATCCATGGATAAAAACTTTCATTTTCATACAAACGCTTCATTTTTAAGTGTACTTAGTTTGCAAAAAAGATTTTATTAAGCAACATGTAGAAGGTAAAATATTAACGTTCTCTTTTATTTTGATATGGATGTGCAAGTAAAACGGTTGGAGCGTTATCATGTGCCAGTATAGATGTAATAATGCGGTGTCGACTTGGCACTGTCTGGAGAAACATGCACAAATTGGATGCAAAGAAACCATTGCATGACATTCTTTCATGCATTTACAAACAATAAGACAACGAAATAACTTTTTACTTTACTGTTGAGGAGTAGGTAACTTCTTATTATTGGGTCTTGTATTCTAAGTAGGAAATGGAATGAATAGAATGATTCTTGCGACGGGTTTTCGGTTCTGTTCTTTACCTATATGATACGAGTAATAGGCGGTAAGTAAATAAGACTGGACTTTGTGTCACTGTTTAATGACCGGCAAATTGTTTAATGATTAGATATTAAAACAGACGCCCAAAAAGGCGTTTCATTAACGACATTATTAGAAAAAATAATTGACATATATTCATTATCAACACAAGTCAATCCACAACAATCCATATGTATATAAAAGTTGTACTTAACATTTAGTTACCTATTTATTCAGATTCTATCTAAAGTAAAGCTTTACACGGAACCCAAAGAAAACAAAAAAAATTCAGGAAGATCTACGAGTATTATTCTTTAAATGGAAATAAAAAGCTCTATGAGATTTTACTTCCTAAGGAGGAAAATTTAAAAGTAAGGAGAGCCAAGAAGGAAGATAACACGGGTTTATTTTATGGTGTTCTAGTTACCAACGCAAATGTATTCAGAGCAGCCTCAACATGAATTACCATACTGGCATTAATCTACTGCGATGTACTTGAAGTTAGCGCTATGTGAACCAACTACCTATAGGTATGCACAGCTTGAATAATATTCGCGTAAATCACTTTTGAATTAATTATTACATTCTGTTATGAACTCAGTCCTGAAGTGATAGATAACTACCTACACTTCATGAGTCATTGTTATTATATAGGTAAGTAATATTTTAAGTGAAAAACAAAATAAAAGTATCTATAAATAATTTTGTGTCGAGCAGAGTCAGTTAACAAATCATGTCGATGATTTAAACACTGCGAAACATTAATATTTTTTATCTTTATACTATTGGCTGATTATAATTTCAATTCAAACATTCAAACGAATCTTATTTCAAACAAAAAGCATAAATGTCTAACAAAAGCCTTTATGATTAATTTGTGTCATTTTGCAAAAGTCTAAAATGCTATTATTATAAATAAATAGTAAACACTTTCATCATCCACATGGTGAACTTTAAAAATAATGGATAAATCACAGGGTTAAATACAAAATCCGATCCCAGATCTCAAGATTACAGTTTAATACAAAATTCTATTCAAAATTTTCAAGTATAATAAAAATAGACATCAAATAACAATAGAAATAGAGTTTGCAACAGCATGTCGATAAACAGGCTCGGTACATGGCTTACAATTGCATCCCGAGACTTAATCTCTTACAATGCACCTTGGAGATGGATTATTGGAGTAGAAATACAGATAAGAACACGAAAATGCTCATCAAAAGTGGAGCCCTATGTCACAATGAAAAATCTTAATCCGAACATGAAAAAAGTGGAATACGCAGTGAGGGGTCCCATAGTCATTAGGGCTCAAGAAATCGAAGATGAATTAAAGAAGGTTTGACATATATTTTTGTAAGAAAGCATTTTCATTGTGATGTATGATGTATGAAACTACAAGGCTACATAATTATGTTTAGATAACCCAGTGTCCAAATAAAAAAAAAATATGGGTCTAAAACGGCAGATACGATTCCAAATAAGCATTTAATTTCAGTATTAATTCCACCTTGTCCTTACAGGGAGTCAGCAAGCCTTTTAAAACGGTTATAAGGGCAAACATAGGTGACGCCCACGCTATGGGACAAAAGCCAATCACTTTCATAAGACAGGTATTTAATAATTGTTTAGCAATGAAGACTACCTACAGCTACGGCTGGTCTCATTCAACGATAGACAATCAAATAAAATGTAATTTCAGGTTTTAGCATGTTGTACATACCCGACAATCATGAAAGAAATGAAGTTTCCAGCTGACGTCGTGGCTCGAGCAAAGCGTATTTTAGGCGGTTGCGGGTAGGTGTTTGTTTCAGTTTTTATCAATAACCGAGTAATTAGTTGGGCTCCTACGCAAAAAACATATCTACCTATGTCATAAAAAAGTTTTGAAGATGTGTAACGCAGCAATCCAACCTCGCTCTTTGACAGCATTATAATACTCAAAAATGGACTATTAATAATTTTTGTACTTTTAGTGGTGGGTCAGTTGGAGCATATACTGCATCTCCCGGAATTGAAATAATTCGGAAGGATATCGCAAAATATATTGAAAATCGCGACGGGCATCCTTGCAATTGGCAGGACATCAGTATTGGCAACGGAGCTTCAAGCCTTATCAAAGCTTGCATGGAGATATTCTGCAACAATCCTAGTGGAAAAGAGTCCGGTTAGATGTTATATTTGGTAGTCAACATTAGTCGCCTTATTCATAAATACGTACTGAGAAGGGTTAATAGAAAATATCATAGAAAATCGAGCAAAAGATAAGATTTTTTCCAAAAAAAAAAAACAGTCACCATCTTAATTTAGTTGTAGGTATTTTTCTAAAATCTTTGGTGTTTATAATAATCAATAATATTTATCCCTGCAGGAATTATGATTCCGATTCCACAATACCCACTTTACTCAGCATTGATCAGCGGTTTTGGTTTTATACCAATTCCTTATTTTTTGGACGAGGACAACAAATGGGGTCTTAATGTCAATGAATTAGAATGCTCCATAAAAAAAGGTAGGGAACAGTGTGAAGTAAGAGCAATGGTCGTTATTAACCCTGGCAACCCAACAGGACAGGTAAGCATATTTATAATTTGAAGCTTATTTGATGTAAAAACGAAGTGGTACATATTATATCACCTACCTTAATAGATAGTTATAGAACTCAATAATAAAATCAATGTGTAGGCAGAGCTACATCCAGCTGAAATATGCTGCGGTATAAACCAGATTAGTGATTTATACATAACATTGGACTTCTAAAAGCTTTCATATCTTTTGAATCCTATTCAAAAGGCTGTTATAACTTAGGTTAAAGATAAATATTGCAAACAGATATCCGAATAGTGACGCGCTAATTTATGTCAATTGATCTAGGTAACGAACATTGTGGTTTATTTTATTACCGGTTGCTATTGTATAGGTTCTACCCCGCAAAAATATTGAAAAGGTAATAAAATTTGCATACGAGAACAAACTGTTTCTATTCGCCGATGAAGTATATCAACATAACGTCTACGATGACTGCAGCGACTTTTTCTCATTTAAAAAGGTAATTTCAATTTTACAGTCTGCTTTTACCGAATCCGAAAGTTTCAATTTGAAATAATTTAGAGGTTACTTTAAACAGGGGTGTTTTTTTACTCCCTTACAAAAAACAAAAGATTTTCCCAAAGTAATTTTTCAAATTTCTGTTATGAACAAGGTGATAAGTGAACTTGGTGCTCCATACAAACATATGAACATGGCGTCATTCATGACAATCTCAAAGGGATATATGGGGTGCTGTGGTATACGAGGCGGCTGGATGGAACTTATAAACATGGACAAAGAAGTGGAAGCTCAATTTCATAAATGTATAAGCGCTGGCTTGTGTTCCGCGGTGATGGGCCAAGTTGTTGCGGATTGCGTGGTAACTAACGTTGGAATACACACATGGTCTATGACACACACATACATATTGAATGTGATGAGATACATATAATCTAACTTAGAGTTTTTTTCAAAGTCAAAGTCAAAATCGTTTATTTCACAGGCAATTACATGCGCTTGAAAATGTTGACACAGCAGGTACACTTTTTTAAAGCAAGGTAGCAGTTTTCCCCAGAGATGAATTTAACAAGAAACTGTTGAATTGCTCTTTAAAAAAAAAAGATAAGATCGTTTTTATCGTAGCATAGCATGGTATGTAGATAAATATATGTAAACAAGTTTATTAATACCGCAGGCTTTTCCACCCAAAGAAGGCGACGAATCATACGAGCTGTGGCTTAAAGAGAAGACTAACGTTATTTGCAGTTTGTCTGAGCGTGCGACATTAATTGCGAACTCTTTCAACAAGATGCCAGGGTTCAAGTGTAATCCAGTTCAAGTAAAATAGTTTGGACTTAATCATTACATAATATACGTTATTTCCTATTTTATACATGGAGCGCACTATAAGTTTTGTACTTCTAGCCAATCGGAACGATTTGAATGTTAAATGCTATATTTTTTGAAACGTTACAACCTTCCAAGTAATCACAAAAAAATTGGCGCGATATCATTTGTCGATTGTTTTTTATCACGCATAAAAGTTGTACGTACGCAACGAAATTAGAATTAAGTCGAAAAGATTTTACAGCGATGATTTTTTATGATTTTAAAAGTTCTCTCTCTCCGCAAGACTGTGCTGCTCGTCTTCAAAATACTTTTGGGAGGGAAGTACCTTGTTTGAGCATCATGAAAAAAAGGTATGCTGAATTTGAGAGAGGTCGAGTTTCTTTGTATGACGAATTTCGTGAAGGGCAGCCTTCAACTGCCGTCAACGAAAATAATGTGGCTACTGTTAAGAGACTAATTGAAGAAAACCCGCGGATTATTTATGGGACAATTCGAGGACTATTGAGGATTGCTATGACACAAAAACAAAAAAAAAAATACACGAAGATTTTTTGAGTTTAGGAACTTTGTTATCGTTGGATCCCTCATGAATTGACAGCGGAGCAGAAGCGGGCTCGCGTGAAATGGTGCTCTCAGATGCAAATGAAGTATGACCACGAACGTTCTAATGCTGTTTATGACATTGTAATAGGAGATGAGACGTGGATTTATTGTCTTGAAACTTTAAAACAAACAACAATCTTGTGTATGGGTGTTTGAAAATGAGAACAGGCCAACAAAAAAGAGGCAGGCGAGAAACGTTGTTAAAACATGAACGCGTTTTTTTTCTTAGATAGGAGTCCCATCTGTAAAATTCCACTTGAAGATCAAAAGAGCGGTTATTCCAAATGGTATTCCACCATTTGTTTACCTAGGGTGTTAGAAAAGTTTCGCAAAAGACGACCAAAAAGCCGCATACTCCTACATCATGACATGACAATGCTTCTTCTCAAACGGCCAACAAAACAAAGTCATTCTTAGCTTCTGAAAATGTACAATTCGTCAACCATTCTGCGTTTAGTCCCAACCTAGCACCCTGTAGTTTCTATATTTCTCCTAAAATAAAAATGAGAGGTTTCACTTTTACTAATTCCGAAGAGGCAGTGATAGCGTTCAATCAGTACGCAGAAAACATGCCTTCAGATCTGTGGTCCTCCTGTTTTAAAAAATGGTTAGATCACATGAAAAAGTATTTAAAGTGTTAGGAAAAGTATATTGAAAAGCAATAAACACAATATTTCGGTTAAAACATGTTGTTTTTTTAAGTTACGCAAAACTTATAGTGTGATCTACGTATATAACCTATCCATAGGTAAAGAAGATATTATAGTCACTTTTTCAGCGTTTTGTCCTTGGTAGAGCTCCTTCATCATCGTCCATCATCCTCCTTATCCTCCTTATCCAAATTCTTATTTTTAACATAAAAGCATCATACTTATATTTATTTTATGAATAACGTATGATTCCTAGGGAGCAATGTACGCGTTTCCGAAGTTTGAAATGCCAAAGAAAGCTATTGAAGCGGCTAAACAGAAAGGCGTACAACCCGACGTGTTTTACGCTTTGGAGCTTCTTGAGGCGACGGGTTGGTCCTTCTTATAACAACTTACCTTATAATATTTTTCCTTAGTTCCCACTATTTGTCTTTCCAATCGTCTTATATCCTATCATCGAAACAAGGGCACAAAATCTTAGTTACAAGAATATTAATAATAATAATCGCAACACGCCGCGGTTTATATACAAGTAGGCACTAAATAAATAAAAGAAGTACATGGAGAACTAGGTTCGTTTACAATACATTATATTTGTTCTGCTCAAAAGAACTAGATACCTTCATTCTCTTAACTTATGTAGAATAGTTCCAGTAGAATAAGAGTTGGTTATTGGTACCAACAAATTAAAGATTTTTTAAATTGTAAAATGACATCTAAATATATTTTTTTTACACCAGGTGCCTGCGTTGTACCAGGCTCAGGTTTTGGGCAGATTCCAGGTACATATCATTTCAGAACCACGATTTTGCCACCAAAGCCCCTTTTGGAAGAAATGTTGAAAATTTTTGCTACATTTCATTCGAATTTTACAAAAAAGTATTCGTAAATAAATTTATTAGATATTGCTGGTTTAGATAATAAATTTTTGTTGGTAAAAGAATAATTTGGTGAAACCATGCCATTAGTAATAAGTGATTAAAAATATATTGAAAAGTGTAAAGTTTGTATTATAAATAAAATGATTATTTATAATTTGAGAGCTATTTTTGTTCGTTTATTTGGGTTTAATGGGTAACGGAAGACATGAAACATATCATCACACCTAACAGCAGCGCCATTAATTTTGATAAAGGTTTTCAATAAGCTCAATAATCGAAAAAGCCAGGTTATTTAGGAGTACATGTTCCTAAATACTCCTAAATACTAGGCTTTAACTTTAAAAGCCTAGTTAACCTCACGAGTTCGGAATAGTTACCTAGGTCCTTAGCTTTTCTAGATTGGCTATGTAACTTTACGACTCTGTAGATGGGCAGATACATGTTTGAAAAGCATATTTATCCACAGATCAGTTGAGGTTCCAGCAGGTGTTATGGAGGGAAGGGATGTCATAAAGAGTCAAACTATGTACCTATAGATGTTCCAGCTTACCTTCATAGATTGATGGAGCGTATCGGCCCTTGAGACCATACGTGTAGGGTGGAGTTCATGTTGACCGCCGGACCGCCGGCGCCACACCGACGACGCTCGACGCTTGGCTCCGGACACGTCGTCACGCGACACCACACTCAGAAGGTGACACGAGTCACGATCGCGTCCGACTATTTGTCTTGTTTGCGCGGGAAAAAAATAAACAAATCGATATATCGGAGGAGCAGGCGAGTGCTCGCGGACAGGAAACAGGGATAATAGAAAGGAGCCTCGTCCGGTCGTTGGAGACGATAGGGGTGCGGGGGTGGGTCGGAAGGTGTTAGCCACGCCCACGGGCGGGGACTACGCCCGCCTGCGCAGGATTATCACCCTCGGGGTGGCAGCCGCGGGTAAATCCGAGATGTGCAGAGTCTAAACCAAGCGGGTTACACCGCGCTCTCTGTATAGGTACTCTTGCTAGGTACCTCATCGAGGCTTTGTTTTTGTCGACTTATCTTTGTTTGAAACGTTAAATTATTGTTTATATTTGAAATTGTGAACCTCTCTTTGTAAAGACCAGACCTCTTTGTTTCAGAGAATTTTGTTGAAAGGAAGCGAATTTGATATAATAAAGTTAGCGTTGTGTTTTGTAGCTAGCCGTGGATAAAGAGTGCTAATGTGGGCTTTAGAGGTGGCTCCGGGGTCGCGTGGTGCTCAGCTTGCCGGGTCGGGGTGCCGCCCTTACGCCGCCCCGTTCATTATCGCTGAGCTTTCATTGAGCATGTCTAATTAGGTGCCTACCGTCCTCTTTTTTAAGTAGGTATTTAGGTAACTAGATACTATTTTAGTATTAATTTATTTGTGTTTTGAAATCTTAATCATCAATACTTAATCAGTTCTTTAGCTAAGTAAATTTTGAATAATGTTTAATTGGTTTGCAAATTATCCCTTTCAAAAAACATTCGGTAATTTTATTTCTTTTTGTGAGTTTCTCTTTCGCAAATCCTTGATATCACTTTTTCGGTACTACAAACTACCTTTTCGTAAAATGTCCCTTTACGATTGATGCAATAAGTGAAGGTACGATATGTTAAAGAAAATCGCAGAATGATAGTTTAATTAACTAAATCTTACCTAGCGTATGGTTAAGGAGGAAACAGTTGCTCAGTCGGGTACAGTGACTCACCATCGTTTTGTACATAAGGAAAAGAGATACTTCATCTCTTTTGCACTTGCGCGTGCGCATACCAAAAACTTCCGAAAAATGCAAAATAGATGAACGTATCTATTTTCCTTCTTTACAAACCGATGGTGAGTCACTGTACCCGACTGAGCAACTGTTTCCTCCTTAACCTTATAGTTAAATAGCAGGCTAATATCGAATTCTTAAAATAATCAGATAACTTTGGTTACAATTACTATTCAATAAAGCGAACAATAATAGAGAAAAGGAGACATTATTTTGTTGCATTATCCTTTTTTATTTTAATTTATTTAAATACAATTTTTAGGACACAGAATAAAACTTTATGGCGAGCACGGAGAGAGGTCTTCGCCCAGCAGCAGAAACATGATATCTGTTTCAGGGCTCACCAAAATGATAGCAATAAATTAATAGACTCTGGGGAAAGGCGGTATAGTTTCAACCTTACCGTCGATGGTATTGTCGATGACCGGGCGATAAGATATTAGCACGTCACCAGTTGGTATATCCACGTGAGTGATTGTATGCTTACGCCAATGTTTATCAAGAGGTCTCTTTTCCTGAAAGAAAAAAAAACCTTAACTTCGAGACTTGAAACTTTCTTATATGAGAAATTTAAGAATACCAACGTATATAAATGGAAACCTTAAGAGATCAAGAAAATAAAATTATTTGTTTTCTTGACCTGTAAAGAAAGACGTCATGCTTGTTAGTTGCGTTGCGTCGCTAAAGAATAATAAAAAGAAAATAAAAGATAACTCATCAATAGGGCTTTCTGCAACAATCAACAGAAAAAAGGTATTACTTACTTGCCCTTGTAAATCTTTACTATAGTCGTATTCGTCCTCTCTTTTAGGAAAATCGTTTCGAAAATGAGCTCCGCGGCTTTCTTTGCGGTTATGAGCAGCGCTTGCTACTTGAACCGCTAATAACAACATGTTTTGTAACTCTAATGTCTCAATTAAGTCAGAGTTCCAATTCACTTTCTTGTCTGTAACTTTTACGTCTTTAAACTTTTTATAGCATTTGTTGGAATTTACGACACCTGTGAATAAAAAAAGTACCTATATTCAAATACACCTACACTTCAAAGTTGTCCACTGTTGCTTAATGGTCCTCTAATTATTATTATTTTTTATTTTTTTTATTTATTTGCAAAGTATCATATTTACAAAGTTAAAACTAAAACAGTACGACATAAATCTAATTAGATTTTACCGCATACCGTTAATCATCAACGAAAGTTAAAAATACAAATAACATAAGTGGGTATTCTAATACTAAATACCAGGGTACCAATTCTCTTAAATTAAGTTAAGCGACCATACTATAGCCAACAGATAAATATTCTACAGCAATAGGTCACAAATTTGGTATTCTCTTATGTGCCACGAAATAGTCGATTAGTAGTCGATTAGTAGTCTCTAGAGGGCTTTGTCATTCATTTGTCTTTGCGAATGATTTAGTTGTCGATGTTGCCAATATTTAATAAAATTATTGTTCGAAGAAATTGATCAACCGATTGATAGATTTTTTTCGACCTAGAATAAGCTTAGACATACTTTAAAATACAGAATATTTATTTCTTTAAGATTTACATGCATTTTTTGCATAAATTGCACGTTAATTTTCGAAAAAACACCGAAATAGTGTTTGGGTGACCGAACGACTGAACGACTGAACGACGGACGACCGAACGAAATGCCATTAGAGAACAACTGTCAAATAGCGAAGAGAATACCGTTTGGAACTGCCACTCATGTGACATTGCGGAGTAGAATACCAAATAAAGCGTAAAGTAATAAAATGTACGGCCGATCGCTGTCCACTGTCAACTTATCTGTTAAGAGAATACCAAAATGTGTCATTTCATACAATTCACATTCTAGAGAGACACCATTTTTCATTTGGTAATTAGAAGAATACGGGCCCAGATTACCTTCTTGTAATAATTCCTCTGCCCTAAACACTCCAACTTTGGTCTGCATTACAGTTCTTACTTCTTCTCGTAATTTTGCTACCGGTATACTTCCATTCAAATGCCTTACCATATCAAAATTAGCAATCGATGCCTCTACAATATTCTGAAACAGGTAATATTGAATAAAAATATTACAGGTGTTTTATGAAGATGTTACATCATCTTAGTAAGTATGAGACGTGCGTGCGCAGCGCAACCAACCTCCCTCGTCGCTGCCATACACTAGTTAATCCTACACTAGGATTCTCAAGCCAAGCCTCAAGCCAATAAAAAAAAGCTTTAAATTACAACAACCAAGACTAAAACAGTCAAACCTTACAAGACATTCATAAGTAAGTAAAATAAAACAAATAAAATGTAAAACTTTAAAATCATCCACGATTTACCAGTAACGTCTCTAATCAACGCAAACAATAAACTTTTTATAAGGCCTGGTCAAATCCTATAGCCATGTATGAAAAGCATGACTGAATACTGTGGTTGAAGCGAAAAAGGTACGGTATATTTGGATCGTAGGAATCAAATCAAACCACCTTGATAAAAAAACAAGCGTGTCATGTTTATGTGTATATGTTAAACTCTTACTAAATCAAATACTAACATCTTTTAAGATTGGTTGCTTGGCTCCAGGTCTGTCAATTTTGCCAATGTTGACGGCTACGGACTTTCCGAAAACGCAGATATCAAGAAGAGAGTTCGCTCCGAGCCTGTTAGCTCCGTGGGCATTGCTCACCGCCTCCCCGGCGGAATGTAGTCCTGCCACGACATTATCTTTTCCATCTACGTATTGTACCACCTGGGAAAAATTCATTCAGTGGAAAGGATAAAATGCTAAACCGCCAAAATGGCATTTGTGGGAAATCGAGTTTAAAGTTTTTTTTTACAAAAAAATTTATGTCTCTGATATTGTTAGAGTTAGAGAGATGTTGTAAAGAGACAAAATATAATTGGATTTTTTGTCTAAATATTCAGCATAACTGTGAGTGTCTTTCTCTTTCCGTTACTGAAATAAGTGTCGCTTTAGCAAAAAGACGCTGAAAAGTAAGAAAAACATATTCAGGAAAAAATGCTAAACTCTATCCACTTTGAAAAACCAATTCATCATAAATGCTAATATACGGCAAAAGTCTCTTACGCATTCAATGGAAAATACTAATCTACTTGATTTTATCAAATGATAATCATGAAACTTTTGCTAAACACTACCATATCCTAGTAAAAAGCTGCAGGAAAAAAAAATCTTACAGTATGATTCAATCTGCATTTGTTTAAAAAAAATGTTAAACAAAATGCTTATTCACCCATATATGAAAAAATCAATTTAAAAAATATAGCTAGCCATCTAATTTATTGATATTGCTTAAAGGGAACTGTTATCAACTTTTATAACAAATGCAAAAATATTTTTTGGGTCTACCTTTTTTTTGTATAAGATTCCTTATCGTACCTATGCATTATAATGTTTGGCTAAAGTATCTTACAGCCGAAAATGGTATCGCAGAATGCCATTTTTACTAAACTTATATCGTTTTATCTTGTACGTTAATTTTGATAGAGACTAGATAATATTTTATACGTCTGTCACAGACCTGTTTTCTGGGTTTTCATAAAGTAAAATATAATGCATTTTGCTGTGTCGTCTTCCTAATTTTGGGTACCTAGTCATAAAAAATAACCTATCAGAGACGGGGTGCCCCATTTTGGTACTTATGAAAACACATTTTAAACATATTTTCGAAGAAATAAAACTTTGCTAGAAACTTAAAATTGTGTGAATAAAGTTTTAGACGAAATTAGTCATATGCCACGTAAATCTTTAGGCGATAAGTGTTATGCTTAATGAGTTTCGGACAATGGAGTTGATTCCAGATAAGAGAAACCTTTTTTTCTTTTTGGAAATCACTAACTAAAAATACTACTTACTGTCTTCACTTCTAAACTAATTGAAGTCAACTACGAATAAACTTAATTTGGCTTAACCCGTATAGATGTTACGGGCAATTAGAAAAGTCCGATCTCTATTAATAATGGCCGGTCTTTATTATTCGATTACCACTTGCTAACGGTGAAGGAAAACATCGTGAGGAAACCTACATACACCAGAGAAGAAATTCGAAGGTGTATGTGAAATCCGCCAACCCGCACTTGGCCAGCGTGGTGGATTACGGCCTAATCACTCTCTGTATGAGAGTAGGCTCGTGCCCCTCGGTGGGGAAATATATGAGCTGATAACGATAACGATAACCCGACTCAATTGGAAAATGTGATTAATACTGCATGATTAGAACTTTTCTCGGCCATTGTGAATAATGCCCACCCCATCATGGGAAAAGTAATAAAAAAGGTGAACTGAGTATTTTTGTTTATGAACCTAACCTTTTCGTGTCGGTTTTTCGGGTTGTCATAAAAAAAGTAACCTGAACCTAACCTATCTGAGTTGGGGTGCCCCATTTTGGTTAAGTGGCTAGTTATTTTTGCATTTACATTTTCTACCATCATCTAAGTACAATCAATTTTTGACAAGGGCCGCCGTCCAATTAATGACATTGCACGGCTACAACTAAGGAATTATTCATA
Source organism: Anarsia innoxiella (assembly GCA_947563765.1). Classification (NCBI taxonomy): domain Eukaryota; kingdom Metazoa; phylum Arthropoda; class Insecta; order Lepidoptera; family Gelechiidae; genus Anarsia; species Anarsia innoxiella. Next base: position 10,040,816 of record OX387390.1, read on the forward strand.
TTGCCCGGTCCAAGTCATAAGTTAGTCAGTTTTCCCGTCGCTCTTGGGCGTTATTAATAATGATCAGTGTGCATGATAGTGGAAAAAATAACGCGTACGCTCCGCAAACGCGCGTACCTACGTCTTCAATGTCTTTTAATAATGCCCAGTTGATCATGTTGTTAATCACATAAAACTTAGCATTTTAGCTAACGTTGAAAAATGGTAATATTGTTATGAGGAATAGTAAGTGATTTTTGCTAAAGCGACATCCATACTTATAATATTATTCAGCGAACTTTTGCTAAAACGCCATACAGTTTGAAATCATAGTGTTGGAAAATTGCTAATGAACAAAGTTATATAGAAACACAAAAGGCGTTTTTGCTAACCGCTGCACAACTATCAAAATTAAAATCAACAAAAAAATGCTAACGTCACAGTAACAAAAAAAAAGCGCATCAGAAAAAGTTCTTAAGCGATTTTTGTTAAAAAAAGCCCGAAAAAGCGCCGCTTTGTCATTTTGCTGGCGATGTTTTAGGGTGATCTATCAAAAATTTGGAATGCTAAAGCGCCAAAAAAGTGCTCAGATCGCTACGAAACCTAGCTAGATCGACGCAGAAAAAAAAATGCAGTCGAACTGTATAGTATACAGGGTGTAACAGAAAGGGTATATAAAGCCGAAATACAGCGATAGTCCTCATGAAACTGATCAACTTTCCTCAAGGAACATGGGTCGTAACTCTAAAAAAAAATTTCGCCTCCCCATACAAAATGCCCGATCAGCTGATCGAGTAAGTATGGGCGATCCAAAAATTTTTTTCGAGTTACGACCCATGTTCCTTGGGGAAAGTTGATCAGTTTCATGAGGACTATCGCTGTGTTTCGGCTTTATATACCCTTTCTGTTACACCTAGGTATTGTGATGTTTCATTAAATCAGTTCAGTTTATGCAAAAACGAAGAGAAAAAAAAGAAGAGTAATAAATATTCTCACGTCGCAAACATTGACATATTTTATAATACTAGTAGCATGAAGACATTTATTAGTAAAGTTCTTAAAATCTTACATGATTAGAATGACACATGCCAATCCTCGCCGAATAGTGATGGGATGAAAATGTTAAATCGAGGTTTAAGCGAAATTTTTGTCGACTAAGTGCTTACTACTAGAAATATTTTAAAAATAACTAGTAATTACGAAATAGCTTAATTAAGTACGTAATTAATTCTCCATTTCGAGCTCGGTTAAATATTCGCAGGTGCTAAAAAACCAAAGAGGTGACACCGTGCGTCAATTTTTAAAAACAATGAATCTACTTAAAAAGCTCCCAAAACCTACCAAAACGACTAAAAGCAAAAAAAAATCTTATAATTCCTATTTTCATAGACTTTATGATAATGAAAAAATATCGACTTAAAGAACTCGATTGGTCACATCCTTAATTTTTTTCGCGATGATATAACCTTGTTAGAACGGAAAAGTATTTAATCTCATATTATTGGAAAAGTATTATGTCCGTTATTAAGCATTATGTTTTATGTATCTTTACGTTTTATGTCGAAAACCTTGATTTTCTTGTATGTATAAATACAGTTCATAATTTTAAAACGGTTATAGTTGTAAAAATAATTATGATTTTTACTGATGCAAATTACGACACTCGTGGGCTGCTAGTACAAAGTTACTTCGCTACTTTTAGTGACACCTGCCATTCTAATCATGTAAGATTTTAAGAACTATAATTAATAGGTAGATAAATTCTGTGAGATAATTATATATAGGTATACTATAAATTAAATGGCAAATGAAAATAGGATAGGATACCCATTCATGTTGAAGAAATTCCGAAGGCTTGCGTGAAGTCTCGTAGACAAAATGAACGTTTAGGAAAGACGAGAAAGTAGAAAAATTAAACCGCGTTTTTACCTCTCCTTTCCAGTTAATAGGTATGCCTCCCATCGTGTAATGTACAGTAGGGATGATTGGGACAGGTTGCGTGTAAAGATCTACGCCGGTGAATGTGTAAGCAGACTCCGCCACTCCAGGTAACCGTTCAGCTATTTGTGCCCTTGGAAGATGGTGCAGCTGAAGGAACATGTGATCTTTTTTAGGTCCCACGCCTCGCCCTTTGAAACGAAATCAAATAAAATGTTTAACCATACATTTAAACACAATACTAAGAAACCGAAGTTCAAAGCATATAAATCTGCTTGCATTGGAATTGCAATTTTTTACAGGAATCTAATTGTAAGTGGTAACAAAATGTTTCTGAGGTAATATTAACGCTGTTTGACATAATAAGGCCGGAGAAAATCTCACCTTCTCGAATCTCTGTAGCGATGGATCTAGAAACGACATCTCGACTAGCCAATTCTTTGGCTTTAGGGGCATATTTTTCCATGAACCGTTTTCCCTCGCTGTTTATTAAGTAGCCGCCTTCACCTCGACAACCTTCCGTCATTAGACATCCAGACCCATACATACCTGAGAAAAAATAAGGTACAGATAAATCTACATTTCATTGCCAAAAATCTCAATATTTCCATTCCCTACAATGTTGCAAAAACGCCATTTTGATAAAAATATGTACTACCGAACTACTTGTAGTAATTTCGTATTATTTAGTATGGTACACGAGACTCCATTGTGCAGTATAGTCGTCAAGGTGTTTTAAAAGTTTCTTTATTCTTAACACAAACCGGTGGGATGAAATTGAATAAATTCCATATCTTGAAGACCGAGTCCGACTCGAGAGGCCATGGCACACCCGTCTCCTGTGCAAGTGTGGGCTGCTGTACATGAGAAGTACACTCTTGGGTAACCACCTGTAGCTATTACTGTATTCTTTGCTTGGAACCTGGGAGGAGAAAAGCTTATAGGTTTGATTAATGTATCAAGTGTATAGATTGATTATACTTCCTAATTATTTGTTACATTATATCGTTTACCTATGTAAAGAACTATTTTCCATTTCCATAGCGACACATCCGACAATAGCGGAATCCTGCATCAGAATATCCAGCACGTAGAACTCGGTGAAGTGGTGTATATGATCAAATTTTGTACTGTATCCGTATAAAGTGTGGAGAAGAGCGTGCCCCGTACTAAAACAATCGTTAATAATGTCGGAAATCTTTCTAACATATGACGAGTAAGAATCTGACTCCTGCCTACGGTGAGAAACATTCACGGGCGGGTGATATTTGACGTCAAAAGACGCTTGCGTCTCAAGCTTGGCCTCAAATAACTTAAGCACAACCAGCAAAATATTTCTCGTTTCGTCGTACATAGGATGAGGCGAGGGCGCTCTAACAAGTCAAGTATCACCAGTCCATGTCGTTCCCGAACCCCAAGAGCAGAGCGGTCTAAATTAACCCAAACACTGCTCCAGTTTCAAGCGTAGCTATAAAGAGGGCGCTAGTTGTAGGTACTATAAGAAAGACAGAGCAATGATAACGGTGAGGCTATTTAAAATGGCGAAAATCAATAAGGCAAAATCAAAATAAATTGGATGTTTTGTCTATATGCCCAATTAATACGTGTAAAATAGCTTTGTACCTATTTTCAAGAAAAGAACGGGCACGTTAGTGTCGTTAAGATTACGTGCCCTTGTAATAAGAACCCCATCGTAACTAAGCAAATAAAGGAAGCACTGTACCGACTTTACAGCTAACCATTCGCTTTCATAGTTCATGCTTTATTCACAGTGAGGGCGCCACTTTTAATAACTGCCTGTAGAATAAGGCAGATTAATCTGATCAGTATTTAATTATTTTATAAAGTAAATTTTTAATGGAGTAATAAGTATAATCTTTTTAGATTTCACGTATTTTTGCTTAACACAAACCATCAAAAATGTTTTATAGTTCTTAAAATCTTACATAAGAGAGTTTACTAAAATCTATTAAGAACAGAAGAGGAAAGATGCTAGGACATTTGATACGACATGATTCCTTCATAAAAAACATCATAGAAGGAAAAATTGAAGGGAAAAAGAAGAGAGGAAGACCCAGACGGACGTTCCTAGAACAGGTGAAGGAAAAGGCGGGTGTCATGTCGTATCAAGATGTTAAAAGGAAGGCAGAAGATAGGGAGGGATGGAGGAGGCTCCACCGACAAGAGCTTAGCTCTTAAATAAGAAGAAGAAGAAAATCTTACATGATTAGAATGACACATGCCAATCGATCTTCGAGCTCAGTTAAATATTCGCAGGTACTAAAAAACTAAAGAGTAGTGACACCGTGCGTCAATTTTTAAAAACATGAATCTACTAAAAAAGCTTCTAAAACCTACCAAAACTACTAAACGCAAAAAAAATCTTATAATTACCATTTTCATAGACTTTATGATAATGAAAAAATATCGACTTATAGAACTCGATTGGTCACATCCTTATTTTTTTTCGCGATGATATAACCTTTTTAGAACGTAAAAATATTTAATCTCATTATTGGTTAAGTAATTATGTGTGTTATTAAGTATTATGTTTTATGTATCTTTACGTTTTATGTCGAAAACATTAATTTTCTTGTATGTATAAATACAGTTCATAATTTTAAAATGGTTATAGTTGTAAAAATGATTATGATTTTTGCTGATGCAAATAACGACACTTATGGGCCGCTAGTATAAAGTTACTTCGCTACTTTTAGTGACACCTGCCATTCTAATCATGTAAGATTTTTAGAACTATAATTCCATGACGAATCCATTTCAGTATTATTATACCTAATGATTTGATATTTTGCCTAATCATTAATCAATCATATAATGTTTTTCCATAATATATTATGATTGCCTCATTAATTTTTATGTGAGTGGTGTTCTTATGAGCGGGATAATCAATATTCGACTTTTGTATCTGAGTTCCCCTCAGGTTTATAAAGCGGCAACACTCCGCCCTCTTTGAAGTAGCGCACAAACTATCTTCGGAACGAGCGGTTTAACTTTAACAGGGAGTTATTCATAGGGATTCTACACCGAATGTAATAGCAGTTATTGTTCTCGATGCATAGATGGCACACCAATCTTTTCATGCTAAATGAAAACCATCTGCGTCTCGAATATCTTCAGTTAAAGCCAATTACCGAAATGTACAACATATTTCACCACTCACTGTAAAAATCTCAAAGTAAAAACAGGTAAGCTTTGTTTGTTTTTTTTTGCTACATTTACAAAATGTGAAAACTTGTCGATCAAAAAATATTTAATAATAGAGATTTAATTCGGAAGATGTTTTTATAACTGGATCAAACTTTATGAATCGTCTTTGTGCTCGAATTTATGAAGTTCCCAACATTTGCGATTCTTACAATTCCGAATTTTGAATGGTCCCATGATATAGGTATGAATTGATTTATCTTTCAAAACATCCAATATTTAACGGTGGATATTCTCAGGTTTTAGGTAAGTTAACTACAAATGTAAGTATCAAAGTAATTTGATCTTACTTGGTCCCAAAAACAGAATGCTCAAAAAATACCCAGGCCCGGCGCAAACGAAAAGTATCTCAGTTTATTAGTATAAATGAGTAATGAAATGTAGTAGAACCATTGCCCAAATCGGTGGCTAAATGTCAAAATTGCTATTTGTATTTTCGTAGGGGTTCATTTTTATGATTATTTTCTTAAACTAAGTAATATCTCATTATTTTATTGAGATTAACAATACTATTGAAGCATTAAAGCAATTAGGGTAGGTGAGATTTCAAGAAAGGTTAGATATCAGGTTAGGTTAGGTTCGGTGAGGGTTAGGTGAGGTCCTAGGTTACCTAAGACGTCACCTAACCTAATCTAAAGCCTTATCTGACCTAACCTAAAATCTCTTCTAAAATCTCTTCCTGAAACCTCACCTAACTTAATTGCTCTTATGCTTCGATAGTATGTCAATCTCAATAATATATCTAATAAGATATTGCTTAGTTTTATTTAGGAAAATAATCATCAAAATTATCTCGTATAAAAATACAAATAGCAATTTTAGACATTTAGCCACCGATTTGGACGATGGCCCCTATGTGACATTTCATTACTCATTAATTATATTAATAAACTGAGATACTTACTTTTCGTTTGCGCCGGACCTGGGTATTTGTTCCATACTTCATGAGCATTCTCTTTTGTTCTGACTGATAGGTACTTTAGATATGGAGCATAATAATATTGTCTTACCGATCCGCAACGCAACACGTGCGTTTCGCAACTTTTTTTCCACGATGTGTCGAGCCACCGCCGAAAGACCGCTGGTAGATTTTTCCTGCTTCTGTTCTAGAGAACGGCATTCCCATATTTTCTAGCTCGATAGTAACATGAGGTGCATTTTCAGTGAGGTATTGAATCGAATCCTGCCATCCATATGAAAAACAAACATATATTCCATTAATAATTAACCTAGCTTTAAGAGAAATTTTCCAACAAATCAAGGGCATTTGATTGATTTAGTAAACATCCATTGTCGATAAAATCATCATCCCGATTCAAGCCTAAACAATGCTTTTGTTAAAATTGAGCTTAGCTCGAATTTCTCCCGCTTCCAACCTTGGCCCCAATCAATCTAGTCGTTTCAAATATTTGGTCTATTTCCCAGAACATCGAACACCGCTTTAAAATTGCGGCGGCTATATGATATGACCAATTTATAAAAAAACCAACTAACGATAAGCTCGAGCCATATCCTTTAGCTAGCTCTTAATAGATAAGCTTATCTGACGAGCTGAAACTTTCCGATTGAAAATGAAATTGTAAGTACGTAATATAAATTTCTGTGAACTGGCGTAGATGCTTTTCAGTAAAGCTTTCAGTAAAGCCTTTCAGTTACATAAGCCTCTTTGGTAGCTTGGTTAGTCTTGGAAAGAAGTATTTTTACTCGAGTTAAAACTTTGTTATAAACCTGCTAACAGCTGTATAAGTAGGTATATGCTGTTTAATATCTACTATCTGTGCAAAACTAAGTAAGTATCTACTTACAGGTGCAAAAATTCACACGCAATCATAATTACAAAACATCAAACCAATCAACTAATTTAGCTTTTTACGCAAAAATCAAACTGATAAGTTTATATAATATCGATTAGATTTCACATTGGAGAATAGTTTTCCAAAAGAATCTTGCAAGAAAGAAACATACAGTTTACCCACTAAGAAATTATCAACCTAAGATTTACATGAGCAGCAGACCTATTGAATACTCGTATGTTAGCGCCAAAACACACGGTTGAACGCAACTGCAACGCAACTGAAACTGCAAGTTACTTTTGAGTTGCATCGCAGTTTCTGCTATAGACTTCCGTAGAAAACCACACACGACGCAATTAGTTTGAAACGTTTCGTTTCAGTTGCGTTTCACCGTGTGTTCTGGGTCTTAGAGTCTTAGTACCTTAACGTTGATTTCCGTAAAGACTAATAAAGACTAATTTTTGAAAGTCTTACCTGGTCTCCAAGCCAATCTGATCCTTTAACCGTATCGTAAAAATGCCATTCCCATTTGTCTTCATGCATGCTACCTGGTTTCAAAAGTATGACAATAATCATTAGATATTTATTTAAATTTTTAATTACAGGGAACGGTACAAATTTTTCTAAACAACCCTTCACTTGTCTGTAGGGTACTTTACCGTAGCGCTATGTTTAACGAGTAAGCTCTATGCGATGAAATCTTTCACTATAACTTGATGGCTTAAGGTATCCATGCAATCCCCACTCAGTCACCAAGTTTGTACCTTAGCGACTTAGCTCAGTGGCTTAACTGCATATTTCAAAGCATTTTACTCTTAAAATGGTTTGAAATTTAATATTTACAAGAAGATTTGTAGTGAATAAAATTCATCTTTTTAGCGAGAGGTCCTTGCGCATCGGTAAAATTCTAATAACAAGTAAGAATAGTTTCGTGATTTCATAATCTTACCAATAGCAGCGTTCATCCCCCCTTGCGCGGCAATGGTGTGCGATCTGGTGGGATAGAGCTTGGAGACCAAAGCCACACTGAATCCCTGGTCTGCCAGACCACACGCGGCGCGAAGACCTGAACCCCCCGCTCCAATAATCAACACGTCATGTTGATGCGTTTGAACATCATAAGCTCTATGCCGCGTCAACACTAGTTGAATAAATAAAACAATAATTACCAAAGATCATACTGCAATGTAATCTGCACTAATTAGTAACCGCTAATAAGGTTCAACGAATATAATATTTCTTTTTCATAAATGATGTTGTTTGGATGAACTCGGTAAAAGCATATTAATTTCAATAAGTGCCAGAATCAATTATCTAGGCGAGCTCAATTTCGGACCTGATTTCGAATAAAATCTGTTCGGATTTTTATCACGTAAATACAAGAGTGGTTGGAAAAACACATTGTTGGATTTATACCAGGTCTTGCGTAACCTACGGATCATACGTAAAAAAATAAATAAACGACACGCCCGTGTATGTTCGGGATTTTTTTTACCCACGACGGAACGGAGCAGGTATATGCGTTTGGGGTGAGAGATGTTTGTTTGTTTGTGTGTGCAAAGTTAATGTTCCCTCCTATCTTCTAAAATAATGATCCGATTTTGATGCGGTTTTCAATAACGAGTTTGTGTTTGATAGGTGCATGTTCTTAGACAGGTGTCATTGCTGTAACTCACTAGGGGGCGCCACAATATTAGTGCAAAGCAAAGTTAATGTTCCCTCCTATCTTCTAAACTAATGATCCGATTTTGATGCGGTTTTCAATAACGAGTTTGTGTTTGATAGGTGCATGTTCTTAGATAGGTGTAATTGCTTTAACTTACCAGGGGGCGCCACAATATTAGTGCAAAACAATGTTGCAATATAATCAAAACGAAACATCGGATTACAATTCTGTTTTCAGAAATGTGTTCATGGTAGGTTAGCTTAATGCATTAAATTATAAGCCTTATGCTCTCTAAAAAGTCTAAAATAAAAATAAACAAAATTAAAAATTTTGAAAATACCCATGACGGTAATTTAATCGAAAAATAATAAAATAACTCAAAAAACCCTCGACCGAGGAATATCCGTCGGGGGCTGCCTTTTCTACTAGAAATTTCAACATTTAATTATACTCATAAATGTATTTTATGTAATCGTTAAACATCAATACTTAATTGTATTCGCGTCACTACGAGTAGAAATTTTTAGCTGGTTTAAAGGCAGCCCCCGACGGATATTCCTCGGTCGAGGGTTTTTTGAGTTATTTTATTATTTTTCGATTAAATTACCGTCATGGGTATTTTCAAAATTTTTAATTTTGATTATTTTTTGTTTTCGAGTTACGACGGTATTTGTGATTTTTATTGAATAGGCTCCCTAAATAGAGGAATTTTGGGCTATTGTAAATACACCATGCGTTTTCAATAGTCTAAAATTCTTCTATTTTATTTTAACGTTTGATCCATAGGATTTGCATCCACCTTTGTTTTTTATATAGGTATACATTAAAGTAGTTTGTCTCTTACTAAGAGATTATAAAAGGCTAGAGTGGATGGAAATGTTGGGACGAGAAGGCCAAGGCGAACGTACTCGTACGTACCTCTATCAAATCGGGGACTTGTTCAAGAAAGGCCAAGTCAAGAGTACCCAATCCGACGGGCATGTATGAGGCGACTGATGAGTGTGGATGAAGCGAAAGAAGTATGTTCGGATCGTAACAAGAAGTGGTTTCTGCCTACCCCAATGGGAAAGAGGATAGGTATGTATGGAGGTACTAAGTGGTATGTCCTAAATCAGTGTTTAATATTAGAAGCTACATTGACTAGGGGAAGCGACTTTGTTTTTTAAAACGCCCTATATACTTCTACCCAAGAATTAGTATACGAGTCTTAACAAAGTTATCGTGTCAGAATTTCCGGAATGACCTATCTACTGATATTCTTCTGAAAACAGCGGCTGATGGAGGTGATTTGCCTTTCTTGCTAATACAAAGATAAGATAGCAGTAGCTTACCCTTTCCTTTAATGCTGGTAAAATTGTTTCTTAAGGCAACACGAAGTAATTTCTGAAGCAAACCAAGTAGTTACTCTGTAGAAATACTAGATAAATGTTTTAGAAGAGACTCGTAGGTAAAGTACTTATTTATTCTTTAACAGAAACCAAACTTAATGTTTAATTTGCTTGCAAGATCAGATCGCATCTGGCGGTTGGTAATCATTGCTAGTGGAAGGATAAGCGAATATCTCCAAAAAGTTTGGTTTAGTAGCAGCATTTTTTCCTGCCTATTGATTTCTTGAATCACCAGGTCGTCGACCCACCTTGTTGGTCATTTTACCGTTGCTTACAGCTCTGGTTCCACGTTCTCTGGTGCGCCTAACCAACTGCCACTTTAGTCTAGCGGCGAACTACATATTTTAACTGCGTCATCATCATCACTAAGTGTTTTTAGAATATTATGTTTATTAAAGTATAAATACCTACTATATAGATACTTAAATCTTTATTTAGATACTTTTCACCCACAAGGTCATTAACCTCGTCTTTTTACGCACATAGTCCTAGATTCGGAGATTTAGGGTAGGAGGCTGCCTATACTCTACATAACAATACAATAATGCGGACAGATAATGTATACAAACCCTTGCCAAGGAAATCATCTCGTTTATACCAAAGTATTCGCTATATTCCTGTCTTAATGATTTTAATACAGGCAGAATAATTAGGAACAGATTATATAAAATAGAAATAATCTAAACTTTAAATAGATTTTTTTATTAAATACAAATGAAATAATATAGTAAAATCTATTTATTTGTCATAAGACATTTCTGACTTTGATAGAGACGTGACATTATGTTTATGTGACTATTAACAAAAAACAATATTAAAATAACCAGCCAGTGGTTTTTCAAGCCAGTCGCTGGAAGGTGGAAGATATATAACCAAAAAGATTCAAGTGGATGTATAATGTAAAATATAGGTATTTATGTAGGTAGGTACCACTTAGATAGGTATATAATAATTTTATTGTAGGTACATAGCATTATCCAACTGTTATTAGTATCATATTATATTGGTTATTTCATGCATGTCCGTGAATAGGATTTAAAAGTTTTCCGGATTTGTCCATGCAAAGGTGCGTTGTAGGTGGCGCGGCGCGGCGATGAATAACGGAAAACATCCTGTATAGATAAATACTGAACCTATTCATAAACGACTTATGAAAATTACGATACATTTGTCATTTCACAATTGGAAAACATGCAACAAAATTAATTAACAAAATGTTCTCTACGCTTGTAATTGGCAAACATTTAAATCTAAAACTCACTCAATGTTTTATAAGTTAATATTAACCATATGTATTTGCTATAAGCGTATCTATTCTTCATAAATAAATTACTTATAGGTATAAAGGTTAATCACTTGTCGACCTAAATCATTTTGAATTGTTAGATACTATCTGCACTGAACTGAACTATTGTGTTTGGTACTTAGTTCAATGGTTGGCCCAATTGCATCGGTTTGTGAAGGCCTTTACCAAGCAGTGGAATGGAGTCTGGGCTATCTAGATTAAGTGACGTGTGTATACATAGTTCTTAAAATTTTACATGATTAGAATGACACATGCCAATCCTCGCCGAATAGTGATGGGATGAAAATGTTAAATCGAGGTTTAAGCTAAATTTTGGTCGACTAAGTGCTTATTACTAGAAATATTTTAAAAATAACTAGTAATTACTAAATAGCCTAAATAAGTACGTTACTAATTCTCCATTTCGAGCTCGGTTAAACAATCGCAGGTACTAAAAAACCAAAGAGTAGTGTGACACCGTGCGTCAATTTTTAAAAACAATGAATCTACTAAAAAAGCTCCTAAAACCTACCAAAACTACTAAACGCAAAAAAAACTTATAATTTATTATATTCATAGACTTTATGATAATGAAAAAATATCGACTTAAAGAACTCGATTGGTCACATCCTTAAATTTTTTTCGCGATGATATAACCTTTTTAGAACGTAAAAATATTTAACTTCATGTTATTGGATAAGTATTATGTGTGTTATTAAGTATTATGTTTTAAGTATCTTTACGTTTTATGACGAAAACATTAATTTTCTTGTATGTATAAATACAGTTCATAATTTTAAAATGGTTATAGTTGTAAAAATGATTATGATTTTTGCTGATACAAATTACGACACGTAATATGGGCCGCTAGTATACGTAAAGTTACTTAGCGAAGTAACTTTACGTATACTACTTTTAGTGACACCTGCCATTCCAATCATGTAAGATTTTAAGAACTTTAATAAGCTAAGTGTCGCCTTTGGTATACCGACAACATTGATTTGATAAACAATAGAAGGTCATGGCATCCAATCAACACTATTATAGCCAATGTAGTCTGTGGAATGTAATAATCTGTAAGAAGGATGACTTTGAGTCAGTCGACCTGATTTTATTAGTATTCAGAATTTTCGGTCCTCCCCCAATCTTCTACTTCTAGTCAAAAATCCATCAGCTGATACTCTATTAATAAATATTAATCGATTTCAGTCTTTTATCTTAAAATCAATAAAAATACTTAATTTAAAAAAAAACTGGTGTGGAGGGTGAAGTCGTGGAAGCTATTAGTACCTAAGTAGTAATTTCTGACGACAAAGCGACGACGAGTCGGTAACCGATTACGGTCCGCGAAGTCGCGTCCCCCGCATTGCATTCCCGGAACTGGATCGATATTGGCGAAAGGGAAAGTTGCGGCTGTTTGTACTACACATTTACTCTAACCCCCAAACTACCGGCGACTTTTGAACTACCGGCAAAACTTAAATACAATGAAATACCCCGATATTTTTATTGCTTCGGCATCGCTACGGATCTCACATTGCATATATTATGACAAAATATTGAATTGGGGTATACTTTTACCCTGTGTTTAGCTTGTGTGACGTCACCCATTGAGGGATCAAAAACGAGGGGCGAGGCCGGCACATTCGCGCATGCGTTAACTATACGCCTTAGTGTTGCTCTATAGTAAGGAGCAAAGTTACAAACACATTTTATTTATTCTTAGAATTTCTTGTTCTTAGAAAGTCGAGATAATTCTTTCGAACAAGTACTCAACGGCTGTTGTTTACTAATTAACTTTAATTGGAAGCGTGTCTATTTTCCTGTTAAAATTAAAATAAAACAAATAAGAAATAGGGATTGCAATCCGGTATCATTTTCAATCCGGCCGGATTTCACCGGATTGACGCCAATCCGGCCGGACAACCGGTAAGGTTACTTAGGGCCTAGTATTTAGTGCTTTTAGTTCTGATAGTAATACATGAAAAGATAAATAAAATACACATTTATGGAAAATAAAATTACTTTAAAAAAAAAAGTAAGTAATCAGTCTGACTCTCACGTATTGTATTATATTATACATGGTATTGCTGTAAGTATCTGAAAGTACCTAGGTATTTCAGTAATTTATTTATTCATTTTAACATAATCCAAATACACGACATCATTACAGGCAAGTCCCAATTCGATGACGTTACTGATAAATATATTTTTTTAAGTAATAATAATAATACTATTAAACGGTTATTAATAATCTACATAGACTCAAGTTAACAAAACAGTCTTTTTTGTACTTATAAATTCAACTTCAGACCATATTAGGATTATGGTCTGAAGATAAAACAAGAAGCATTTATTTTTTGCAATACAAAATGCAAGTGAATATTATTTTTTGTGCCTGAAAATACGATCTTAGAAAACATTGTTGATTGTACTGTCTCCTAATCTGCTTCTGATAGGACTACAAATATAACCTGCAGCAGAAAAGGCCCTTTCTGTCTCAACACTGGTTGGCCTAATCGCCATTAATTAACTGTAGATCAGAATCGGAATCGGAATTCATATTTTCGTCTGCTGTTTCTGTCACATTTTCATCATTTAAGAAATCGGTGCATACAGTACTGTTTTACGCGTATTTTTTGCTTTACCGGATCCGCCACCGGATCCGGAGCTGACTTACCGTTTCGGTGGCTCCAAAAACACGCCGGATCCGCCGGATTACCGGATCCGCCGGACCGGATTGCAATCCCTAATAACAAACAACATGCGTGGGCGCAAGTCGGTACAATGTATCAAGCATTAGACATCGGATTGTGCACATCAATTCAAGAATTACTTATTCGGAAGATAGGTAAGTACTTTGTTGTCCCATGATATTGTTGAGGTTATTCATGCCATATATGCTATTTATATTTTTTGTGATTCTAATCACTTTTTATGTTTTTAACCCCCGACGCCAAAAGAGGGGTGTTATAAGTTTGACGTCGATGTCTGTCTGTGTGTCTGTCTGTCTGTCTGTGGCACTGTAGTTCCTAAACGCGTGGACGGATTTGGATGCGGTTTTTTTTTAATTAAAGCTGGTATTCCTGGAAGTGTTCTTAGGTATATAATATGGAAATCGGTTCAGCCATTTCAAGGTCATCAGCTCTTTTGCCAGCTGTGGTAGGGTTGTAGATCCAATATAACAGCAGATATGTCGTGTTTGGATTCGTTTTGATCAGTGTTTAATTCTTAATATAATGCAATAGTGACAACAGGCGAGGAGCTGATGATGGAGCCCGAATTTCCAGCACTCCATCCATTCTTGAAAAATGTGACAGCAAATATGTCGTGTTTGAATTCGTTTTGATCAGTATTTAATACACTTTTTTAAATTTTTAATTAAATATTTTATATTATACTTATCGATTCAATTAAAACATTTCGTTCACAGGCATTTTTAACCCCCGACGCCAAAAGAGGGGTGTTATAAGTTTGACGTCGATGTCTGTCTGTGTGTCTGTCTGTCTGTCTGTGGCACTGTAGCTCCTAAACGCGTGGACGGATTTGGATGCGTTTTTTTTTATTAAAGCTGGTATTCCTGGGTGTGTTCTTAGGTATATAATATGCAAATCGGTTCAGTCATTTCAAGGTCATCAGCTCTTTTATCGGCTGTGGTAGGGTTGTAGATCCAATATAACAGCAGATATGTAGTGTTTGGATTCATTTTGATCAGTGTATATACTTTTTAATATAATGCAATGGTGACAACTGATGAGGAGCTGATGATGGAGCACGAATTTCCAGCACTCCATCAATTCTTGAAAAATATAACAGCAGATATGTCGTGTTTGGATTCATTTTGATCAGTGTTTAATTCTTTGTATAATTAAATGTCGACAACAGGAGGAGCTTATAATAATTATTATAATAAAGGTTTAAAAACTTTGAAATAAAAATTAAATTAAAAATTTAAAAAACCCCCGACTATAAAAAGTAACAAATAAAATAAATAGTATTTTGTCAACTGAACATCGCTTAATATTTCATACAAATTGATAACTTTCATACAAACTTCATTTTGTCTGGGGACCGCTAAGTAGCTAGGTAGGTACGCAAAAATATATACCTATCATAAGTAATCATAAAGAGATATCAAAATTAAAAAAAAATAATAGAATGCGGTCCCACAACGAAATAAAGTTTATATCAAAGTTGTGAATTTGTATGAAATATTAAGCGATGTTCAGTTGACAAAATACTATTTATTTTATTTGTTACTTTTTATAGTCGGGGGTTTTTTAAATTTTTAATTTAATTTTTTATATATATAGAAGAAGATAAGCGATATTCAGTTGACAAAATACTACTTATTTTATTTGTTACTTTTTACAGTCGGGGTTTTTTTAAATTTTTAATTTAATTTTTATGTATCGCCAAAATAGTAGCGATTTTACTTGCATATTCATTATTTGTTCCTTTCTATTGTCTTTTATTACGTAAAGAAATTATAAACACTTCTTTAGAATTTTTAAATACGATAAAACTTGATCTCTATTTGATAAATCCTATTGATGTGCAATTGATTCAATTTCATTTTTAAAACCTAGTTGAAAGGTATATAAGTAGTTGAAAGAAATTTACTTTATAAGTACTTTTTTTTAAATATGATCTCTGCAACACTGTGAAATATAACAGTATAATCTGATACTGTATTGTAAGCTATTTATATAATTACTTTCAATTAATAAAACAAAACATGAAAATAAAATGTTAAGTCCAACTTTTTTCTTGGAATTTGCTTTCACATTTAATAAGAAGTCTTAGTTATAACAAAAGACTTAACTCATACGGTAATGTGTCCCAGCCCTAGCTTTTACTCGGCTTCAAGTGATCACGAGCCGTTGCCGTCCTCAATTTCTACCAGTTGCCGTAGAACCAAACTAAGACAGTGCCTTAATAAGTGATAGCAATAACACAAAGAACCCTGGAATTATACTCCTGAATCCCTTACAAAACTTAGGATGGTAAGTATTTAACTTTAACGAAACTTTTTAAGAAGTCACTACAATCGATTTATTGTAGAGTTGATGAACGGCAAGGGAGCGAGTGTTAAATACTTACTTTTGGAGATTCGTAAACTTATCTGTTTGAATATTTCGTTTAATTCTGTTTTCTGAGTTTGGTTGATATTTTTTAAAGAGGTCGTTAATAAATAGTCTTTACCTTTGCTTTGAATGGTAAATTCGTTAACTTCAAAAACAATTTCCAACAACCTTGAAAGAAATGTAGAAATCTTCTCGTAAGTTGTTGCGTACTCCGCAGACTACGCCATTAATCTAATAAAGATTCTCGTTATAGCGAACTCAAGTCAATGTTTTAATCAAAATATCAACCCACGTATTTACAACCTACATTAAATAAAAAGAAATCAT
Organism: Anarsia innoxiella; assembly: GCA_947563765.1. NCBI lineage: Eukaryota > Metazoa > Arthropoda > Insecta > Lepidoptera > Gelechiidae > Anarsia > Anarsia innoxiella. The sequence continues at coordinate 10,057,504 of OX387390.1, forward strand.
TTTTATTAATCAGAAATATATTTTCATTAACAGAAAAGAAAATTCTTTGGTATAAAATGTAACCTTTTTATTGTTAAATTCGGAGAATTTTGATTCAGGTAGGTTGATACTAGTGATGCGCCGAATATGGGTTTTGCCGAATAACGAATACCGAATACTATTCGGTTTGAAATACTACCGAACCGAATAGTTCGGCCGAACTATTTGGTTGTTCTGTCACAGCAATTTTGATACTACAAATAGGTAACGTTTATGAAGAAAAGCGCCATCGACTGTTAACAGATAGAGCAGAATGTCTAGGTTTCTTAAATTAAATCAAGTGTCACAATAGATAGCTTATTTTTACTTTATCTTTATATTTAGATGATATTTAGATATTTAGATGTGACAATGAATATAAGATTGATAGCTCCTTGGCTTAAAATAATTTAATATGAGGTCAATATCTTGTTCTATCAAGCAAATTAATACTAAACAAAATAACCGAATAAAAGGTCATTTTAACCGAATATTCGGCCGAATACAATATTCGGCTAGGGTGTCGAATATGCCGAATACCGAATACTAAACGAATATTCGGCGCATCTCTAGTTGATACCATTTACAATTAAGCTTAAAAATGGTAAACATCTATAAAATATTGACCTACTCGTATTTGGTATAACTTTTTAGAATAGATATTGTAACTTAATGATTTCGATAATCACTCTAGTATATGTACCTAACTGTTAAACAAAATGTTAGAAAGAATATGGAAACAATGCTTCAATAAGTAATCGAGTCAAGGCATCGAGAAAAATCTCGCCACGCAGCGCCGTATGTATTACCTGATATACGCTATGCATTTAGATTATATAGAGCTGCTATTTGTCTTAACCCTCAAATAGCTCAAAATCTATTTACCGTCAAAAAAAAAACACTACAACCATAAGAAAAACCCAAGCTTGGCATAATTCTCATCTAGGTATGTTTCAGAAGGTCTTATTAAATTAGGTGAAAATCTTTCAACATGTGACTGTACTGTACCTACTCACGATTATAAGTAAAATTGGACTAAGAAACCTTAAAACCCGAAAACAGCTATCGCCAGTTTGAGCTGTCGTTATAGCCTTTTGGCACAAAACTCAAATTAATACCACAGTTACATATCCAAGAATTTTGTAATACGTCACAATAAACACATTTTTACACACAAGTTTACCCTTCATACATATCCGTCACGCCTCTCTCCCATTGGCGGTAGGCAGAGACCACTTCCTTCCACTTGCGTAGATATATTAAAACAATTTTATAACACATGGTTCCCACCATGTTCCCACAATGCTGAAACAAATCTTACTACCCTCAGGTCGGCGACAAAGGAAAGTCTAACATTGTTTACCGATTCATCACATCAGCACAGGTCACTAAATGCTACTAACCTAATAGACCATGAATTATGGTCCATGGCACAACTAGCGTGTCTTATTCGGTACGGTTTGTTCGTTTTTATTTACCAAAGTTTAGATTTTATAGTTACATGTCCTTTATCGATGAACTAAATCTAAAAATGCCTCATGTGCATCATTCCCATTAGTACCCACGTTATATCTATGATTCTTGATAACTGCTGAGGAAGCAGTGTTGAGTCATCAACAAGTACCATGATACTAGTAGTAGGTACCTATATACATAGTACGAAAACATGTAAAATATCCTAACAGTGTCGTAGAACTATTTCTATGAGTTCGTTAATAATGCTAAGATGCACTCAAAATGCCTCCCAACTTTCAGCAGACTGTTAAAGGAGAGTCTTTTTTTATTTATTGATAATAGCGTTTACCCGCGACTTCGTCCGCATAAGTATTTTTGTTGTCTCCCGGCTGTAAGTGCAACAATGCAACAATGTCCCTCTATCGTGTTCCGGTCCTCAACTTCACATCAAAATTTGTTCAAAAGCAACCTAAGCACATAATGGATTTCAGTAGCTATGGCGTCATGCGCTTCTTAACACGATCACGCTAGATTTCCGCGGGAATGAGGTATTTTCCCGTCGTAAAAAGTAGCCTGTGTCTGTGCTTAGGATTCTATCTTTAAATTAACCAAGTCTTATGAAAATCCGTTCAGACGTTATAAGGCGTGAATGAGGTAAACTTTTAAAACAAACGATTAAAAATCACTAACTCAATTCAGTTTTCTGCCTACTTCCTACCCCCTAAGTACGATGACGTGATCATTTTGATCTTATATCCGTTTTTAGGTAACCATCTATTACCTTACTAAATTTCATCAAAATCCGTTCAGCCGTTTAGACGTGAAAGAGCAAAAGTCCCAGCAAAAACCATAAAAAAATCACTAACTCAATTTAGTTATCTACCTACTGCCTACCCCCTAAGAACGATGGCGTGATTATTTATAGCCTATGACCATTTCTAGGTTATCATCTATCACCATACCAAATTTCATCAAAATCCGTTCAGCCGTTTAGGCGTGAAAGAGTAACAGACAGACAGAGTTATTTTCGCATTTATAATATTACTAGCTGTGCCCCGCGGTTTCACCCGCGTTTTTGTCGTTTCCGTGGAAATACCGAGATAAAATATTGCCTATATTATAGCCTCCCTCAATAAATGGACTATTGAATATTTAAACAGTTTTCATATCAGATCAGTATTTCCCGAGATTATCGCGTTCATAACAAACAACCAAACTTTTCAGCTTTATAATATTCAGAAAAATATAGATTAAGTTAAATTGTATAAGTCGCAGGCAATAACTGTCTATCTGTTCGACATTCAGCCAGACACATAAGAATTACGACTACAGGCAGGAGTGTCCGTCCACTTTAAACCGGGTTAAAATATTATTTTAAAGTAGGTACTTCTGAGTAAATTATATTTTTCGTTTTATTTTCTTGTGGCAGAAGAACTCGCCCGCCGCGCCGCGCCGCCATCGTCATTGTCTTGCTTGCATCAAGCGCGCGTGGATTTCCTTTTCCTTAGCAGAGTTAGTTTAGAAATGTATTTCTCTTCTCATACTCTTCAAAGATCTTATACTTACAATCATCAACAAATATATTTCGAAAAAGATTATTACAGGATTTTATGTTGATAAAAAACTGTATGGTCCATAACTCATTAATAGGTACCAACTCTTAACATCTTCGAACGTGATAACTTTTAAACGAAATATCCGATTGAGAGGAAACAAAAAGTATTTTACTTCTACATAAATACTCTTGATAACATAATGCTTAATTTCGATAAAGATTAATATTACGATACATATTTAACGCAGTTTTTTTCCTTCAGACGATTTAATAATTATTTTGAACACAAAATCGGTTATTGTGATTAAATTATGATAGCTAGATATATGTTCTCGCGGATTTTTTTGTAGGTCTTAATGGGATCTACAAACCCGTAGTACATCATTTTGTTCTATTGTCAATAGTTTTTGCAGCGCACGCAAAAATAGATTTTTCGATTTTACACCTTGTGTTACAAAATAGCAATTTTATTACGGATCCCTAATTTTGAATTAAAAAAATATAGCCTATAAGCCTTCCTCGATAAATGGACTACACAACACTGAAAGAATCATTCAAATCGGACCAGTAGTTCCAGAGATTAGCGCGTTCAAACAATCAAACTCTGCAGCTTTATAATATTAATAATATAATATAATGATAATATATAATAATAATAATATAGCTTTTACCCGCGACTTCGTCCGCATAAGTTTTTTTGTTTTCTCCCGGCTGTAAGTCCCCCTGCAACAATGTCCCACTATCGTGTTCCGGTCCTCAACTTCACATCAAAATTTGTTCAAAAGCAACCTAAGCACATAATGGATAGCTCCGAATGTTTCCTTAGTAAATATAAAAAGTAAATAATGTAAATCGGTTTAAAATACTACTAACTACCTACCTGCCAACCCCCGATGTTAGACAGTGTGACATCCGCAACATCGTCTGCGTAGGAAGTACTAACTTAATGTAAGTAATACTAACTTGAAGTCTTAGTAACACTCAGTTTAAAAAAAAAACATCAAAATCATTTTAGTAGCTATATGGCGTCATGCGCTTCTTGTCACGATCACGCTAGATTTCCGCGGGAATGAGGTATTTTCCCGCCGTAAAAAGTAGCCTGTGTCCGTGCCTAGGATCCTATCTTTAAATTAACCAAGTCTTATAAAAATCCGTTCAGACGTTAAGGCGTGAATGAGGTAAACTTTTAAAACAAACGATTAAAAATCACTAACTCAATTCAGTTTTCTGCCTACTTCCTACCTCCTAAGTACAATGACGTGATCATTTTGATCTTATATCCGTTTTTAGGTAACCATCTATTACCTTACTAAATTTCATCAAAATCCGTTCAGCCGTTTAGGCATGATAGAGCAAAACTCCCAGCAAAAACCATAAAAAAATCACTAACTCAATTCAGTTTTCTGCCTACTTCCTACCCCCTAAGTACGATGACGTGATCATTTTGATCTTATATCCGTTTTTAGGTAACCATCTATTACCTTACTAAATTTCATCAAAATCCGTTCAGCCGTTTAGACGTGAAAGAGCAAAAGTCCCAACAGAAACCACAAAAAATCACTAACTCAATTTAGTTATCTACCTACTGCCTACCCCCTAAGAACGATGGCGTGATTATTTATAGCCTATGACCATTTCTAGGTTATCATCTATCACCATACCAAATTTCATCAAAATCCGTTCAGCCGTTTAGACGTGAAAGAGTAAGTAACAGACAGACCGACAGACAGACAGAGTTACTTTCGCATTTATAATAATATTATAAGTATATAAGTATGGATTAGTATGGATTTAGTTTTAAGTGCCTAAATATAAAGTTTCATGGTTTTATCTTTGAATAATGACGATCTCCCACACTAACTTTCATCCCTTATTACCACCCCCTTAAGCCGTTTTTTTTTTCTAAAAATAAAAAATAAAACATAGCCTGCGACCTTTCCTAGGCTTTAGTCGACCTCTGTAACAGATTTTATGAAAATAAGTTCCGGGGTTAGGTGTGGAAGCGTAACTTTGATAGGACTTCCATACGAACTTTCATCCCTTATTTCATGTCTATACAGGTAGATATTTCCAAAAAGCTATAACAAATATTTATTTATTTAGTACTAAGTGCCTAAATATAAAGTTTCATGGTTTTATCTTCGAATAATGACGATCTCCCATACTAACTTTCATCCCCATTTATTACCACCCCCTTAAGCCTTTTTTCGCGACAAAATATAGCCTATGTCCTTTCTCAAGGTCTAGACAACCTCTCTACCAAATTTCATTGAAATCGGTTCAGTAGTTTAGGCGTGAAAGCGTAACAGACAGACAGAGTTACTTTCGCATTTATAATACCTATTAGTATATAGTATATTAGTATATACTACTATTAGTATATTAGTATGGATATGGATGTAAAATGACGTACTAAAGCTAATTTTGAAGTCTTGGTTTTAATTAAAACATGAAATGAAATACGATTTATGTATCAATAACACCTTTAATACAATTTCAATACGGAATAAAACGAATAGATAAGTATAATTTTCTTACTGATTCTAAACATTAAAATCACAAAAGACATTCATAAGATATACTTTTCTAATTTACTTTTATTCATATTAATTGAGATGTCACTTGCCTGCAATCTTAACAAGGGAGATATTTAATCGCATTTCATGAATGTCGACTCCGTAAATATTCTAAATAACGTCGCTAACGCCCGTTATTAATAACGTATCCTGATCCGTTTTTACCAAATCGAGATTGAAAAAACAAAACACAATTGTCACTTGTGTACCAAAAACATGTCAAGAACACAATTGTGTTTTGTTTTTTCAATCTCGATTTGGTAAAAAACGGATCAGGATAGGTTATTAATAACGGGCGTTAATGAGCAATATCTACTGAATTAAATAAATGATCCACTTATTTATCCATGTGTGATAGTAACAATGGAAAGTAGTAGGTATCGATATGGCGTCGATTGATAAAATTTTACAGGCGCTCATTACAAAATTTATCAAAAATTTTGATCGCCTGTATTTATTTATTTTCCGATCCATTTCACCATCTACTTAACAACAATTTTCTTTAATGTCTTTTGGATATTTGTCTACATGTGACGTGACTACAAATTGGATTCAGATATCGGTATTTCTAAAAACTACCTAGGTGCTAGATAACTCTTTAAAATATCAAAAGTAAAATGAAAATATCTAGTAAATATTAGAACCCGATAAATAAATACAGTTTAATTACAATAACAATTAAAAATAATTCTCACAATTCAACGTAGGTAAATATATGTCAATTTATAAATCCTATTCAGGTATATTTATTTCATTATTTGTCTACAATTTAACTATTAAAAAAAATTGCAATAAAATATTCAATGCTTTCACTATTTTATATAAAGCTACGTTGAAATATTGATAATTGTGTGTAAGCAATTTAATACAAAGGTCAAAACACACTCGATTGGAACTGTGCCGGATTCAGAATGCGGTTTTGTTGTATTGTTTAAATTAACATGGACGCCTATACACAGCAGTGAGAGCGGGCATACCTACCGCTCTACACTACAATTGGCAGCGGGTGCTAGCGTCGAGCGATGCAAGCTTCGGATTGTCGTGTCATATATTTCATTACAATTATTAAAAAATATTGCTCTTAGAATGAAAATATATTATATTTTGCATTTTTTTATGATTGGGCAATTTAATCCGCTTACCGCCCCAGCATTTACCCAACAGCACAAACACCACTTTTAAGAACGCGCGCTTTATTTCTAGGTAGGTAAACCTAGTAGTGCCATGTTAATAGGTCAAAAACTACGGTCTATTATGTATTTGTTACTTCAATAAAGCTATCTTGAATCATGGGATATGTAGATGCTAAGATTTAACTTCTATATTTGTCAATAATTTAATTAAAAGCTACTTACCAATAGAACTTTAGTTTCGTCAGTGCAAAAATAAATACGATGTTAAAATGAGGTAGGTACATAAGTATTTTAAAATAAATACCAAAATCGCAAACACGCATAAATATGATATTTATTTACTCATACGTTGTTAGACTTTTGGTTTGCGACCTGGAAATAATTGTGCTAACTTTACAGCCCTCGAAAATTGCGGCTCTTTTCCAGGAGAGTCGAGGGCGGTATGCCTACCTTGCAAATAATTTATCATTTAATAGTAACAAAAGGACTCTCTAGTATTTCTATAACAATCTTCGGAATTATCACTAATTGCACCAAGTATGTAAGTCAACCCCTTGTCAAACCTGTCCTATTAACATGGTGCAATTAAAACATCCGTAGCACGGTAGAAAAATCTCCTACTAATGTTTCTGCAAAAAAATATTAAACACAAAAAACATATTTCTGCTGCATTGTACACGGTGCTGTTGTACTTCGGAATAACGCTCAGCTATGATTAATACACTTCTGGACACCTAAACCGAGCCACCTCGTATGATTGCTTTCTATCGCCCATATCTTAAAAAAAATATATGAATGACCAAAAAGTTTTTATGCAGTTATGTAACTGTAACGTTTATCGCCTAGTTGATGTGCATTTCGTTCTAAATTTGAACTTAAAGAATGAGTTAATGACTCGAGTCAACCTGAGTGTTGATTTGGCTTAACAACTGAAAAAGTCATTTGTAGGAATTTAAAGAATAAGATGGTTTTAAACAAAAAATCTTTTAATTCATTAATTGTATTGCCTTATTTCATATCTTGTATGGCCTCCCAAAGCATTAATAATGGCATTGATGCGATTTGGCATCGAATTTATGAGTATAAAAATTGCATATTGACGAGTGTTTTCTCATTTTTCTTTAATTGCAATTTTTAGCTCCCGTATTGTTTTTGGGGCTGGATGACGAGACTGAACACGTCTTTTCAACTCGTCCCATAAGTGCTCGGTCGGATTTATGTAGGGACTTCTGGAAAGCCAATCAATTACAGTAATGTTGTGGTCTTGTATGAAATTTGCGACGCTTTCGTGGTGTGTGTGCTCTGGCATTACCCAGTATCAAAATGAAGTCTGAGCCTGGAAATTTGGCATAAAGTACTACATGAAGCTCCAAACATTGGCGTATACAGCGGTCAGCATTTAGAGATGACATCAGAGGCCCAGACACAAACTCAAAAGCAGTTTTGCCTTCGGCAGAAATGCCACGCCAGATGATCCACGACCTACCGCCATTACTTACTTACTCTTCTATGCAACACTGTACAAAACGTCTCCCAGCCTTCGATAGACCTTTCTTTTTCCATTATTGCCATAAAGCATGATTTTTGTCTCATCAGTAAAAAGCACCTGATCCCATTGTCTTTGCATCCAGCGTGAATGTTGGCGCGCAAACTGAAGGCGCGATATTTGACGAGTTCGCTCTAGTTTGGGCCCATTGGCTGGCTAATGCGGTCTTAATCCACCTTCTACAAGCCTTCTTCTCCCAGTACGAGCACTAACATTTACTCCATGGAGGTCTCGCAGCTATTCCTGGATCTGAACCGAAGTGAGGTGACGATTTCAGAAACTGGCCGTCATCATAAATTCATTCTGTCGCAACGTTTTTACCCAAAATCGTGATCTACCTGAACGGTGGTCATATCCCCTAGTCTCTAGGAACCTGTGGTACACTCTTTGTACAGCTGACTGTCGTATATGAAGTTGAATGCTGAAGTTTCTCTGTCTTAAACCTAACTAAAGGAGCGCCACAGGTTAATCAGCTACTTTAGGCAAAGTATCCATAATTTTTACATGAAAACAGTATAAAAATTAACGGTAACCACTAACAGAACTTTTTCAATCCACAGCAACAAAAGAATCACTAATTAAAGCTCGTATTTTAAAGTTTTAGTATTGTTATGGGATTGTACGTAATGAACAACTACTGCTCCTCCTTTGTTTTTTGCGATTACGAATTCAAATTTAGAACGAAATGCACATCACTTAGACGATAAACCTATCAACTACAAAACTGCATAAAAACTTTTTGGTCATTCATATGTTTTTTTAAGATATGGGCGATAGAAACCAATCATACTAGGTGGCTCGGTTTAGGTGTCCAGAAGTGTATTATATTTATAGGTATATTGCTTTTTAATCAATTGTATATAATTGAAAATAATGGCCGATAAGCGCAGCGGCACCTGCTGAACCCAACGCAGCTAGAGTCATCATGTACGCACTCGATCTAGCAGTAGACAGGTCTAATAATTTTCCTAAATTGAAAAGACAAAACCTAATGCCATTAAAATAATGGAAAAGGAAAACTAGTCCTATTACAAACTTGAGACCTATTATAACGGTTTCTGGTAATGCCAAGTTTTGTATCATCTTAATTACTGTGGTTGGACCTCCTTTTATAAATAATACTGAGGATGATAGTGTGAAAGTGTAGCACGCCACAATTACTCCTGAAAATAAAAAATAATAATTAATCGAAATGAGGTTCATAAAAACGTATAAGTACCTACAGACAACTCAAAAAAATGAGTGTACTGTATATTGCGTAGGGAAATTGAAAGGAGGTGAAGGAAACATGTTAGTTAGTAGGTAGATATTCATGGAATTCTATTAATCGAAAAAAGCAACAAAGATCATCATAACAGAACTAGAACAATGCCAGACCAAAAAAATAAATAAATACAAAGGCTATCAAACAAAAAAGAATAATAACCGGTCAAGTGCGAGTCGGACTCGCGCAAGAAGGGTTCCGTATCATTATATTGAAAAAATTGCTTTTGTGGTGTAGGAGTCTGGGAGCCCCTCTTATCCATCCGAAAAAGTGTTATTTTTCTGATTGTTAGGGACTAAAAGTAACAGTTCTACTTTTGATCTTAAGTTTCGCGAACTGTGTCAGGAATTTGTTGTATGTGATATAATTTATAGATCATGTTAACTGTATAACATAAAATAAGCTATGTTTTTCGAGATTTATTAATTATGGATGTGTATGTATAATTCTTTAGCAGCCTGAACGGCTTGATGGATTTTGGCTTGAAAGATGGTATAAGATTTGTTTTTTTTTTTGATATAAGACTTTGGGAGTGCCACTGGGTAAATTAAAAAAAATGCGTGGCAGAGCTCCAAAGTCAAGGTTGAAACACGACGAGTCATGGTACATTTACCTTAAACAGGCAACGGTAACATCATTTATGAAAATTTCAACGTTCTAGCTATAACGGTTCATGAGATACAGCCTGGCGACAGACAGAGGGACGGACAGACAGACAGACAGACAGACGGACAGCCAAGTCTTATTAATAGAGTCCTGTTTTCAACCTTTAGGGTAGGGAACCCTAAAAATTATAAAAAATATGAACTGGTGAAAAGCGGGTCGCCCCTCAACATATTCAGTTCGTCGCTTTTTCATGATTTTCCAATTTTCGTAGAAACTTACGTGAAAACAATTAAATTCTCTTTGTGATGTGATGTGTAAAAAGCGCGAGAAAACTTGCATATGAAATTGTGACGTTGTTGCTTTGTAGTTGACGTCAATTCACATAAAGCGTTAAACATAATGGACAGATCATGTAAAGGTCTTTAGTTTCTATGAAAATAAAAAATCTTAAATTAAAAAATATATATAAATATTTCCTCGTGAAAAATGTTCACTTTAATGGTCTGGATAGCGTGGTAAAATTAATGCGTACATACGTCCGGGACACGTTATAGATAAGTAATTCAAACTAAAATCTAATAAGTAGGTACTATAATGAAATTTGTTAGAAGCACGAGTTTTTGGAACAATTTCATTGTTTAGTACTATACATATAGTGACCGCTTTTTAGGAAAAAAATCTGATCAATTAAAGTAACTTAGCGCAAAAGTATAAAAAAATTCTGTTCGATGAAACTTTTATGAATTGCATCAATACCTGCCCGTACTCGTACCTACATGATATGCGTTTACACGATGTATTGTATAATTAATTTTAATTTGGTTTGCTTTACAGACGTTTCACGGAAACCTGTTATGAGTTTACAGGAAATAGCTTTACTTTGTACCTACAGATGCAATACCTCGATACGAAATATGTTATCATCTCGTTTAAATTGAGTCTTTATAAAATAAATTTAAGCATCTCCGTCTTTTTGTAAATTAAAATTAAGAGATGGTCAACTGCTTTTACTCTAAATAGGTAGTTACCTATCCATAAAGATACTAAACAAATGTTAGTGATGTGAATTAGTCGTAGCTACATAAATAACAGTAGAAATATTTTTTAAATTTAATTACTTCCTAAAGGAAGTAATTATAACAAAAACCTTGCTAAAACAATTACCTATTTACTCAAACATTTTTTTCAATTGTTTGATAAAAGGACGTCCCTGTCGGATCGGATCAATAATAAGAGGACTGAAGAAATATTGAGGCGTATAATAGCAACGATAAGTAAATATTCTCGAGTCAAGGAAATAAAGGCCGTTAGTAGGTAACAAAGTAATAATGGGTAGTTAGTTAAATGTGAGTGACTTAGGTATGTACCGGGTTTCCGTCTGAACCTAAAACATAAGTAGGTAATCAAACAGCGGTGCTTACCAGTTATTCGCTGGAAGATTGAAGTTACTGATGTAAAAGTTGGACCATATATGGTCAGATGAGGTGACATAGGTCTTCCAAAGTCAACCATATTTTTATAGTCATGATCAATCCATTTCAATTCTTTATACGGTTTGTACCTTATTTCAATCTTTTTGCCGGATCCACAAGTGGCTGAAGCATTACATGTTTTGTAATTAGCTGTGGCAGCGTATGGCCCCGGATTTTTTAAAAGATCAAAGTACATCTTGGTTCTGTTAAAAGAAAATACATTTTAAGTTAATTGTTAGACTTCTAGTATGCGTAACTATAGTAACTTGATGCTCTCATAGATAGATTGGTTTGCAACGATCACAAGACTGACTGACTAGAATAAATAAGTATGTTTCAGCTGCAACCATCGCCGTCGTTTTGGGCATCTAGTTTCAAATGTGGAATAGCTCACATACGGCTAGTAATTGCATTCCTACTGAACTTAATTTAATGTTTCATAATAGTGAGTTTTGAAATAAGAGTAGTTAGTTATATGAAATTAATTTCACATAAGTTTCTATTTACCGTTTGCTCAAAAGAGGGATATTTGAATATGAGCATTCTTTCATGCATGCCGCAAATAAATTAGATCTCGATAACATTTTCAGTTAATTTAAAATTCAAAAATTTGAGTCAAAGTAAATATATTCAACTATTATTTGACATAACAAACCATAGTAACAAAATAATACATGTCATAAAAAACCAAAGCCAAAGACCGTATGACGTAAGAGGTCAGAACTCCAAGTCAAAACCGGAAGAAAATTACACCTGTAAAAAATTCTGTAAACCACGGTTTAATTAACATTGCCTGTAAATTAATGGTATTATATATTTACTAGGTGCTGTAAATGTAACACTCGCAAAGAAGATGAAACGAATCGTATTAAGGCAGTAATGCTTATTATGATGTAACGTTACCGGTTGAAACCACAATTTATTTGAAATTAATTTACCTGATTTGCAATCATTTCTGATTGATTTCAATTAATATTATGACTGGCAATATTTTTAATCTATTAAGTTTACTCTTGTATTACTACTTACCAAATTTCACCCGAGATAAAATAAGTACGATTTAAAAAAGCAGCTAAGGTAACCTACTACGATTATTATGCAGTTACTACAGTAGTAAACTAAAGATAACTTTTAAATCAAAGGACTTACTCCAGTTCTGGGTACTTACTCTCCACGTCAAGACAATACTGTTGACGGCATCTAGGAAGTCGCTAATATAAGCCTTATCTATATGCAGACCAATATGTATTAGTCCAAGAGCTAGTGAACCCTGGTAGTAACGGTCTCCCTGTAAGGTTAGAAATTTGTATACTGACGATTTATGGCATGCTAACAGCAATAGCCATGACCTGGCAGGCGTCAGCCCTGCACGTCATCAGCCCCTTTATTTTTCAAACTGTCAAATAAATGGGATTTCAAAACTTGTTTCTTTAAGTTTGAAAATTAATTTGATAGAATAAAGTTTATTTATTGTACATTTAAAAAAAATTGACAGGCGATTACAATAAGCAGAAGTATACGACAGATCAATTAGAAAACGCACATTGATGAGGTAAAATAAACTTTGTCCTGTATAGGTACTTGAAATTTTTATATGTTTTCAAATAAACGCCTTAGAGTAAGTATGTACAATGCCAGGCGGTTTTGAACAGCATAAGACCTTGACAGGCGAGGGGACAGCTGCTAAGGGCGTGCAAATAAGAAATGTTACATGAACGCATACAGTAAGTGTAATGTATTTTATTGGGTTTTTAACCCCCGACGCCAAAAGAGGGGTGTTATAAGTTTAACGTCGATGTCCGTGTGTCTGTGTGTCTGTCTGTGGCACTGTAGCTCCTCAACGCGTGGACGGATTTGGATGCGGTTTTTTTTTTATTTAAAGCTGGTATTCCTGGGATCGTTCTTAGATATATATTATGCAGACAAAAGAACTGATGACCCTGAAATGGCTGAACCGATTTGCATAATATATATATATATCTGAGAACACTCCCAGGAATACCAGCTTTAAATTAAGGAAACCGCATCCAAATCCGTCCACGCGTTGAGGAGCTACAGTGCCACAGACAGACACACAGACACACGGACATCGACGTTAAACTTATAGCACCCCTCTTTTGGCGTCGGGGGTTAAAAACCCAATAAAATACATTACACTTACTGTATTACATGAACGCTGTATGCGTTCATGTAACATTTCTTATTTGCACGCCCTTTGCAGCTGTCCCCTCGCCTGTCAAGGTCTTATGCTGTTGTAGGCAGCAGATCTTGGGGCTGGTTTATAAATAAATGAAAGTCTTCAAGTATTGGCACGAACTGGGTTTTTTATTCACTTAGTTATCACACACCAAAAGTTACATAGCACACGTATCGTAGCAGAGCGGGAAGTTGAATAGTGTTGCTACATTAAAGAAATATAAAACTACTTTTTACTTTTTGTTGGTGTTGCCAACAGCTGTTCAAAATCGCCTGGCATTGTACATACTTACTCTAAGGCGTTTATTTGAAAACATATAAAAATTTCAAGTATACAGGACAAAGTTTATTTTACCTCATCAATGTGCGTTTTCTAATTGATCTGTCGTATACTTCTGCTTATTGTAATCGCCTGTCAATTTTTTTTAAATGTACAATAAATAAACTTTATTCTATCAAATTAATTTTCAAACTTAAAGAAACAAGTTTTGAAATCCCATTTATTTGACAGTTTGAAAAATAAAGGGGCTGATGACGTGCAGGGCTAACGCCTGCCAGGTCATGGCTATTGCTGTTAGCATGCCATAAATCGTCAGTATACAAATTTCTAACCTTACAGGGAGACCGTTACTCCCAGGGTTCACTAGCTCTCCAGCTATATACAGTTCTTGAAATTAGGTATTGATTTTAATACCTTTGAGTATAGAACAGGAAATAAACACCTACACTTAGAAATAAAAAGAGAAAAAATATACAAGGTTTTGGTAATAAACATAGTCTCCAGTTCTATTTATCAGTAATGTTTTACGCTCAAGTATCCTTTCAAACTAAGCTTTTGTTTCCTTTCCTCCGTATATCAGAAACATGTAGGTACATTTTCTAACAATAGAGCAAAATTCTGTGAGAGCAAGAAATGTGTGCTACAGCTTAACAACTATTCAGTACGATATAGGAGCCGGACCTTGGGTGTTTACAATAGCTGCTGCTTTATTTTAAGCAAAAAACAATTGAATGAGTAAAATACAAATAAGTAAGAGGATTGTCACCAGGGAACGTGAAAATAAGTACTTACCCATCATTGTTTTTCAGAATTCAGAGAATTTCAAATTCTGTATGTACAAATTGGTACAAATAAATCCTTTAATTTATAGGTATTTACCACGTATTTACTTAATTTTAAAGATAATAAACAAAATGTTTAAGATCCACTTGTTGCGTTGTTATTTATCATTAAAAATATACTTAGAGGTAATTTTTTTTAAAGAGGTTTACCTGTCTCTCAATTTAATTCAACAGAGTTTAAAAATGATATGCGGTTCACCGATTACATAAATTAAAAATGCCTGTTTGTTAGTTTTTATTTATTTTATCGAATTTTATTCAGATTCTGACCCGTACCTACTTATTCGACTTAGAAGCTGAGAAAAAAGGAAATAAATCCATAATTTTGTATTTGTTACAAATAAGTAACTTTACAAGTCTTAAGTGGAGTAAGTTCTGTGACAAAGTCTTAGATGCACGTTAGAAAGCCTTGGAGAAAGCTTATACTTACTCCCATGAAGGAAAATCTTACGTAGGTAATATAAAGAAACATTTATAAAGGAAAAATCGCATAGGTAGTCTTGCAAATAGAATGTTTATTGGATCTAGACTAGCTAGATCGAACCTGAAGGTAAAGCAGTACTTAAAGTATCAGCTTTTCTTCGCTTAACTCTACTTACGTTAGTCTACTTACTCTACTCTTATTTTAACAACACCACATATCAGGCCTGAAATTGTTCGATACCTATTTTATAGGTTGCATTTCATGATAATTCCATTTAATGGGTTCAATAAGTAACAAATGACACAAGTTATCATTTTACAAGTTTTGTTCTAGCTACGTCTGTTTTCAACGCTTCTCAGTTTTTTATTCTATTTATGAGAGTTCTCAGAATTTCTAATAAGTAGATTTCTTGGTAGACGTCGACAGACCTTGATACTAAAATACTTATAAAATACTAAGAGCTTATAAATTGTTGCAGGAACCTTTTGTTGGCAATACAGCTATTTTAAGATTTCTATTGACCTAAATTAAAAACCAATAACTTGTTTTTCTGGAATTTAAATTATACGGGAAATTGTGTCATGTCTCATCATTACTAATAAAATAAATTAGTCGTAGAATATGCAAAAGTTCTAAAAACTTGAAAAAAAACATAATCTTACTAAACATTAAATTACAATGTACCTAAGTACAACGCACTTTGCAGCAAGACCTATTATGTCTTTGTTTAGGTGATAATATCAACTTACGATGAGAAATCCGATCTATCAATTAGAGTTAAAGTAAACACGATGAATGTAAGGATACCTACATGTTAAGGCTATGTTTACGTTTTACAAAGACAGGTGCCTTCTTGGCGACCGACAAAGCGGCGCGGCGGCGGTGGCGCGTCACGTCTTGACGTCAAATCACTACACACAGACTTTATAATAATTTACACCTAAACTACACGTTTCAGATGCTCAATAATCGATACTATCATCCTTACCTCAAAGAGTATTCTTCACATCAAAACTATCCATATATACGAATTATTATCTACATAACATTCTGCAACATGGCATTTATTAAGTATTATTAAAGTAAATTTTCCTAGATATTATTAATTGATATACAGGATGGTATCTAATAAGACGTAAAATAGGTTATTAGATTCATCGTGAGATTCATAAAAAGGAAACAGTTTTAACTGACTTCGATGTAATTTCCATGGTAAAATTATTTATTAGATACCATGAAGCAAATGAGCTGTTTAGGAAACATCTCTATCAATCAAATGTCAATCTGTGATAATAGTACATTATAGCTGAAGCTGATTTCCGTCCCCTTCAACACCTAAAGCTTTGTTAGTCCAAAACCTATTTCCGTAGAAACAGCGATAAAATAACATAACGCTCAAATTCTTTTACAATTTAATTCTCAATAGTGATGTTAAAACAACAAAGATCAAATCAAATGATCGTGATCAGTATCAATTGATGACGTGTATCAATTTTTTACAACAAAATTGTAATTATTAGATTAGTTACAATTGCTCATTATATGCTAGGGCAGATATAGTTCAGAATCAATGAATTTCAGAGAAGTTATTTGTACGAAGAAGCTTACAAGTGTCTGTATAAAATAGAGCGGAGAGAGCTTGATTGTGGAAAGGCGCCCGTCAGCGCACACCCCTTGGTTTGTACCACTCACGCAGGCAGTCACCTGTAGCAGCTCATGCTGGAAACACGCTCAACTGAGTGTCCGGTATTGTTCGCGTTGCAATAATGTGAAAATTTACTAAATAATATCGTGCTTATTAGGTAATATCATAATATCGTACTTGAAGAACTTAAAAAACTTTTAACGCGTTAATTAGACTAATTTCTGTGATTAATTTTAGTGTAAAAGTGAACTAATATTGGGTGTTAGTTAATAAACTTTCGATGTAATAAAAATATCTTAAATTAAAATTAAACATGGATCGAAAAAAAAACCTATTCGACCGGAACTACAAAACCATTAACCATTTTAACTATCTCAAGTATTTACATGGTGACGACGAGGACATCGCCAATGAAATCGACAAACGAATTGCCAAAAAAAGTAAGCAGTTTTCTCTTTACATTTTCAGAATTTTTTCCTTACAGACAAAGAGGTATCTCTGTGTACCAACTTAAGCGTAAAAAATATGAATTTTATTAATTTTATTAACATTTATGAAGGCCTTTCTAAGCGTTAATAATTAGGTAGATGCATTTAAACATCTGATTGAAGTTGTCACAATAAACTAGATTTTCAGAAAAGGTTTTTAACATGAATGTAGGTATCTTTAGAATAAATAGATACCGTATACAAACTTATTAACAAACCAATTACTCAGCAATGCTTTGCGATTTCATACTGAATTAGCAACGCGGTTTTGAATCTCCTTTACTGACAAAACCTGAATTCCTACGAAATAGGTATGTAATATCTTCTTGTAATATCTTCTTGTAATACTTCTTAGTGTTTTTTGACTCCCATTAACCGCACCAATTTTAAATAATTATTTATTTACAACGATTCAAAAACAATATTTGAAATTTAAAGTTCTTCGGTATGACTGCTTACTTTTCTTTCAAAAAATAATAAGATTTATCATCATCCAACTTGTTCCAAATTCTCATTTCACACTTATGCACTAGCTATTTGAAGTACAAATTTATTTTTGCTACTTTGTAGTAATTAATGTATTTTATGAGTAACTATTCATACGTGTCTTACGGATATATTTATGAACAAATTTTTGAAAGAGTTTTTGTCGGCTTGTTATAGTTTTTAAGTTATTCATCAAATAACCCGTATCACTACAATATAGGTAAACGAGGAAGTTGAGATTGTTTGATAGAGCGATCCGTAGAATATTTCCCCGCTTGAAATGCTTAGATAAACTTACGCCCTTAGCAACATGAACTAGTCTTCTAGCTAGATCCGATCTTTTATATAATTATCTTATAACCATAAAATATCTATTACTTGTAAGCAAGTAAAGCGTTATGAACATGTTGATGGGTAGTTGTAATATAAAAAATATTATGACAATGACATCTTGGAAAGAGATTCCTGTAAATGTAGGTACCTATTAAATTAATTCATAATTTCGGGTGCTTTCGGTTATTTGTTCAAAATATTAGCATCGCGAAATTTGAGTTAAAAAACGAGTAGGTAGGTACTAATGTTGTCGGGGTGGGTCGATAAAGTTAAAAACCGGCCAAGTGCAAGTCGGACTCGCTCAGGAAGGGTTCCGCACCATTTGCTAGATAATTTGTGAACATTTCACATTTCTACCAATAGCCCTTATTGATATCGGACAAAAAATGATAAAAATCTCGTTTGTTGTTTGGGAGCCCCCCTTAATTATTTATAACTATTATTCAATTTTTATTTTAGTATTAGTATTTGTTGTATTACTCATAGCTGCAACGGTAGAATACATCATTTGTCATTTCAACGCTCAATCTGTTATTAGGTAGGTTCATGAGATACAGCCTGGAGACAGACGGACGGACGGACGGACGGACGGACAGACGGACAGACGGACAGACGGACAGACGGACAGCCGGACAGCCGGACAGACGGACGGACGGACGGACGGACGGACGGACGGACGGACGGACGGACGGACAGACGGACAGACGGACAGACGGACAGACGGACAGACGGACAGATGGACAGACGGACAGACGGACGGACAGACGGACGGACAGACGGACAGACGGACAGACGGACGGACAGACGGACGGACAGACCGACGGACGGACAGACGGACAGACGGACAGACGGACAGACGGACAGACGGACAGACGGACAGACGGACAGACGGACAGACGGACAGACGGACAGACGGACAGACGGACAGACGGACAGACGGACAGACGGACAGACGGACAGACGGACAGACGGACAGACGGACAGACGGACAGACGGACTGACGGACAGACGGACAGACGGACAGACGGACAGACGGACAGACGGACAGACGGACGGACGTAAACGAGTCTTAGTAAAAGGGTCCCGTTATACTATAGGTACTCTCTTCTTCTTTAGCCCGAGTTATTTGGTTTTCCATAATCGAACTCGTTAGGTGTCAATCTGCCATCTTCTCATCGGCTTATGTGATCGACTGTTAAGTGCTAAGTCGATCATTTTGATATGCCTCCGAATGAATGAGTTTTAGAAACGATCAAGTGATATGCCGCATGGCATGGCTCGCTCTGTGCTACTTGTTGCTAAGTTTTGATCTTTTGCGCTACTGTTCAGGTATCTGCGCCATATGTCATAGGTACATTGATTATAAGACGGCTTTTGAGGAATTGGGGGACGCGGACGCTGTTATCTGAGAGTTTACTAAAGGCAGTCCATCCTAGATAGATCCACTCGTCGGTCTCTAGTGCTGCTCTTGCTGGTATTTGTGTGTTATAAGTACTTTACTATCAACTCAATCTAATACCTAACGGTAATATGCATATAACTTTTATTGAGGTTTATTCCATCATATTTTGTAAATATTTGTGCATAAGTTTTGGTGTCTACTTTACACATCAAAGTCGCGGCAACAAACGAAGGCGGCCGAGCCGGCGGGCTTGAGAGGTGATTGATAAAAATCGTCAGTTGTGAAAAAATCACCGTGATCTGAAGTCGAATGTTTTCAATGTGATTGGTCGCGTAATAACAAAACATTCCAAAATTACTTAATATGTACCTACTGTACATATATTTCATTCTCGCGGTCACTCACGGCACTCACATCACAAGTCACAACAATGCGAACGAAATCAACGTCAATTCGTACGACTTCGGTGTTTCTTCGGCTTGTTCGGCGCCTGTAGCGAAGGAAGACGATACTAGCTTTGTTCACTGTTCATGACGCCATGACTCGAGGATTTTAATGGGAACTAAACAACGAATAGTCGCAAAATCAATCATCGAAAATGATAAATATGTCTCATTAATGTTCAGTCAGTAAAATAAACAGTAGGAGTATGTAGTTTATTATTGGTATCTTACTAAAGTAAAAAAATAATAAAATTTGAATAACAGGAACCATTAGATAACTAACTCCATTTCACAGGTAGTGAGTGATCGATGTGACAAAGTTACGCAGATTTTTCACTCTGTTTTTCATGGAACTGGAACGTGATGAGAGTGTGAGTGAAATAGTGATAACAAAATAACGGTTTATCCCATTTCTAGTAGCCACCATTAGGCACCCAGAAAAATCTGATAATTCAATCGACAATGTCCGTTACGATGTGTGTTCGTTACCTACACGCGGACTTCTCGACAGTTCTGTTGTCCAGTCATATCAAAAGCATTCAGAGAGCTTGAAAATTTTGATAGTCATCCCGGACTCAGCGCGGACGTAGACCGAAGTCATCGAGTTTTGTAGGAGAGTCACTATAATTTTATAGTAATAAATAATAATGTCACAGTTTTTATAATACCAGTATCTAAGGGCGTGTACTCATTAGTGAACAGAAATTGTTGCATGCTGTAACCAGTGTTTACGTTGTTCGTTCGCTAGTGGTTCGCGAACTTGCTGCGAGCGTATGCCCTATATTTTTTGGTTATAGTCCATGTAACGGTTATGGTTACAACTCGTTAATGAGTAGGCGCTCTCAGAACGCATTACAATACATAACAAGTATATAACAATACATAACATAACAAAAGACACATAACAAGACGCTTAATAATACCGAAGCATCGCTTTTACAATAAGATATTATCAAAAGACAAAAACGGGGTAGTTTTTTGAGCACGAAAATAGTTCAAGGTTGATTGGAAATTATTTATTATTATAATTAAGGAAGTATATAAAGTATGGAAATGTACTCAGCCGATCTTTTAAGCTGAGAACTATATAACGCGCTAATATTGTGCTGGAGAATCCCCTAATGACGATTTTTGATCGAAATTACAATTTATATTATGCATTGCCCGACCCTCCTGCAAAATTGAGGCCTTCGCAATTACAAACTGTCACATTATTATGGAAAATCTATTGAAATATACACGCACTGAGCTGAGACGAGAGCGTAGATTTAACGTAATACTACATTATTTGGCTTTAAATACATTTTATCTACTTATAGAAAATATTTCTTTAATTGTCTACTGGGCATACGAATATCATCGGAAAGCGACATTTCAATTAAATAATATTAGCAATAATAGGTAGCAACAGGTACTCATATAATCCTTTTTGAAGAGTAAATAGGTAATACTTTTACTTGATGTTTGTGTTTTCAGATAGTTATAAAAAGCTCTACTTACACTTGCCATAAGGTTTTCTATGTTGTCTGTCTACAAAAAAGAAACGCAAAACATTTGACAAACATGATTTGACAGAAGACCCTAGACTTAATTAGGAACTTCCAGAGCATAGTCCAAATACATTCTAAGAACTAGATTTGATTACATTAAATAACGCAAACAACAACGTTTATTATCGATACAATTTAGTATATCAAACTCTTGAATTTATGACAAGCAAAATGAGAAACAACAGACCGACGACGCGTGGATATGACGTAAATATGAAATCCATATTAAGTAGGTCTCTTTACAAAATGTTATAATTTGTGAGAGGTAAATTATAAACACTGGCATAAAGCAATGATTTAAAATACGAATGTAATATGAAATATAAAAATACTCGTCAAAACGGAAACAATACATCTTAACTGTATACTTACTACCTACGTATACTCCTCGTATTTTCTAGTTTCTCTTATTAAAGATATATATTACTTAAGTTTTTATAAGATAGAAACTCACTAGAACAATGAAAATGGTCTGTCTACACACCACGGGGCCGTGCCCGGGACGTGGCCGTGCCCGGGACGTGGCCGTGCCGAGACCGAGCATCCGTGTCCCGTCAAGGATTTCTGTTCAAACATGTCCGGGACGTGACCGTGCCGGGCTTTTGATTCTGTTGCCAGGTCCGCCGCTAGAGGTTTTGTCGCCCGCTTGCAATATCAATTATGCCGCCGCCCCCCTGATATGTGTATATGAGTTTTCCCCAAAAAAAAGATGTATATACCTACCTACAAAAAACCTTAGTACGAGGGTTGATTGGAAATTTCGCAGCCTAACATACAAATGTTTAATTTACTTTAATAATTTTGTCCTTACTGAAATTCATTATACCCTTTGGCTGTTACAGTATACAATTTTGTTGCCGTAGTGTTTATAGTTTTGAAGTTATAGCGTGTCAGGTCACAAAGTATGCAGCTTTTTAAAAACTGTACAAAATTTTACAAGTGCGCTGATTAAATATTTGTTTAAAAAAGGTATTAACACTCAAACAGATGTAAAATAGTAGGACTTTATCATAATAGGAATCTCGTCCATCGTTAACCACAGTAAAAAACTGGTTGGCATGATTTAAACGTGGACAAGAGACCATTGAAGATGACTCTCGCTCCGGCCGGCCCACCGCGACTACGACCAAAGAAAACATCCACAAAGTGTGTGTTCTCATATTGGAAAATCGCAGGTTGACTATAAAGATAATTACAGAAATTATAGGCATTTTATATAGGTAAACACAAAACCTCATTGTCAATAAAATTAACTCTGATTTTATAAAGTATTCGCTACGTTCATTTAAGATTTCTCGTGACTGTTTGGAGATGTTTGGAGCTGATTCTCAGGACTTTTTGTTACTATAGATACAACCTGGAATCAGTACTATTACCACAGTATAATAAATAGTACTACATACAGTATGAACACTCCCTGTCTCCCCCTAAAAGTGCGGCCGCCCCGCACTCGGGTACCTTACAGTTACCACACAGCAAGGATGACCAAAAAGTAATAAGTACACGAAGAAAATCAAAAAATACATACGGGGTCTCCTATATCTAACTCTTTATTCCATTACAGCATATCAATGAGTGTAAATGAAACAAACAAAACTAAATTATTTAATATAATTTCTGTTATAAATTATTTTTTCTGATTCGTTCTGTAATTTAAACTGATTATAATATTAATAATAAGTTCAAATAGTTGAATTCAAACCATAAGTAGGTTATTTGACGACAAATAAAGGCAAAACAAAATGACAGCAACCCTAGCAAGTCCTGTTTCACTCACACAAACACGGTACGCATGTAATTACACGAGTTAAGACTGTTTGCGAAGCTACGCGTTTTTTTTCATAAATTTTAGCGGCAGTGTCCGAGGTGTGACTATACGCCTGAGTCCAAAAAAAAAATCCAAGCAGAGGAAAAATGCTGATGAACTGACCTCAAAGAAAGTAAAGGCAATTTAGTGTGTTGATGGAGTCATAATGTTTGGACTACCTTTCAAAAGGCCAATTATGAAATTTTCATCAAATAAAGAGGACTTTTCATCAAATAAAGAGAAGAATAAACCCGTATTTTGCCGACCTTTAAGAATCATTTGTTTCAACCGGTATAGAAGCTTCGCAAAACAGTTGGAGTGAATGCGTTGAGTTTTGCAAAGATCAGGCTGAGAAATTTAAAAAAAAAACATTGCATGTAATTTCTTTTGTTTTCTTGATGAGGCTGCGAACTTTTCAATCAACTCTCGTACAAAACACGGTCACGTCCCGGTGTCAAATCGGAGCCGTCGCCTACGTCACTCCGCCGTCGACCCGCCGGGCCCTGCCCGGGACGTGCCCCGGCCGGGGCCCGTTAGGAGGGTAAACATTCGTCGTCATGACAACCGGACACGCCGCCGTGGCCCGTCACTAGGGAAAGCAATACGTCGTCATGACAACGTGTCTAGTGTTGCCGCTTGATAGGCCAATTTCGATAGCCTATCGATAGGTCGAAAAACATGTACCCTATCGATAGCACAATCGAAAAAAAAAACAAAAAAAAATAAACAAATAAAAAACAATAGGTACTATAAAAAAAAAAACAAAATAAAAAATATAAAATCAAATATCGCAATACTATCGATAGTACCGATAGTGCTTTCGCTACAATAGTATCGGTTAACAGCAATACTATCGATAGTATCGATAGTTTCGATCGCTGCCGATCAATGAACTATCGATAGTATCGATACTATCTTATATATAATATTGAATATATAATCTAATTTAATAATAATATTGAATATATAATTGAATATATAATATTGAATATATAATTGAATATTATTATACAATATATAATATTGAATGGGTATATAATCGATAGTTTTGCACAATCAATAGTGATCATTTTATCGATAGTATTGCATTCAGTAAGCAGGCATAATGGGTGGTAGATTCGAAATTGCTGGCCAACTGACTGACCATACTTACTTTATATTCGTCCGTCATACATTCTACCACCCATTATATGTGATCATGTCATATTCTACCACCCATTATGCCTGCTTACTGAATGCAATACTATCGAAAAAATTATCACTATCGATTATGCAAAACTATCGATTATATAGATATCGATATTATCGATAGTTTCGATCGCTGCCGATCAATGAACTATCGATAGTATCGATACTATCGATAGTATTGCTCTCCAATATTGAATATACAATCGATACTATCGATAGTATTGATGTTAACCGATACTATTGCAGCGAAAGCACAATCGATAGGGCACATGTTTTAACGTTTAACAATCGATTGTAAAACTATCGATTTTTCGGCAACACTAAACGTGTCCGGTTGTCATGACGACTAATTGTTTACCCTCCTGACGGGCCCCGGCCCTGACACGTCCCGGATCTGACACGGAAGCTCCGTTGCCGGCACGGGCACGGACGTGTGTGAACAAATCCATAGAAAATGTATGGAATGATATTTTTTCCCTGACACGTCCCGGTCACGTCCCGGGCACGGCCCGGACCTGTGTAGATAGACCTTAAATATCCGCGCTACGTACAGTGTTCATGGAATTTTACTCATTATGTGGTAACATTTCCATAAATTCAGTAACAAAGTAATTAACTAACTGCATTCAGATTTAGCTATCATAACAATTCAAATAGAATTTATATAATTAAAGTGTTGAGTAGGTAAGTATTTAATTGTGAAAGCTTCATTGAAAATAAAATAAATATAACATTTATTTTATTTACCTTGAGGAAATGTATTGAGGAAGGAAATCTACTTATAAAGGGCGGAATGTCTTTTAATTTCAAACTTGGTCTTTTTGATTAATAGTTCAGTCAAATAGTATTTTTGCTAGGAAAGTTGTGGGGTAGTTCTGATTTTTTCATTCTATATGTTTTTTGGGGTGCTTAATCCGAATCTGAGGTTTGCGGACAAAATTTCGTGACGCAACATTAAAAAAAAACAGCAAAATCCGTTATTTTTCTTCATTTTTCGTTTTTTTTGCTTAAAACTGGAAAACTATTAACTTTTGGTAAATGGTTTGTTTACAGAAATTAAAGTACTTGAAATTCTCTACAGATACCAGTATTTAGTTTTGTTTTCAGACCAATCGTTCGGTTTCTAGAGCGAATTGAAAATTGTAAATTTTTAGCAGTTTATGCAAAACCCACTTCTTACATTTCAATACTTAGGGTCTGATTGCTCCATCGTCAGCGTCTGGAGTCGTTCTCCTGGAAAATAAAAAGAGGTGAGACACATATCATATATCAAGAAGAGATAAATGACTACAAAGTAACTTGTGAGATCCAACATACCTCTCTCTCTTTCTTCAGTTTCTTCTACGTCTATGTCAGAGCTGTCTTCAGGGGGCTCAACATTGTTACACTTTCCTTCGCATGATGTGCATATTGGGGAACAATGGAGTCCCGCCTTCCTGCATCCACAATTGCGTTGACAGCCCTTTTTACATTTACATGAAATGTACCGGAGTATTGAGTTTGGTGCAGGGTCCAAAGTAGTTGGTACTGGCACAAGACCGCTACTAGTTTTTTGCCATCCCCTCTCACTTGGGTCTCTTTGTTGCTCGTTAAACTGCTAAAAATTTACAATTTTCTACTCGCTCTAGAAACCGAACGATTGGTCTGAAAACAAAACTAAATACTGGTATCTGTAGAGAATTTCAAGTAAGTACTTTAATTTCTGTAAACAAACCATTTACCAAAAGTTAATAGTTTTCGAGTTTTAAGCAAAAAAAACGAAAAATGAAGAAAAACAACGGACTTTGCTGTTTTTTTTTAATGTTGCGTCACGAAATTTTGTCCGCAAACCTCAGATTCGGATTAAGCACCCCAAAAAACATATAGAATGAAAAAATCAGAACTACCCCAAAACTTTCCTACGAGGATCATTTACAGTACAAATTTACTGGATTATAAAGAAATAGGTAGTAGTTTGCAAGAAAAATAAAGCGATATAATTTAAAACTGCCTTTTGAATGCCAGGCAAGAAGACCTTCAATAGTAAGTTACCTTCCCTTTGAAGTTTAAATGGGGAACGCAAATTCATTTAATATCGTAGGTCTTTGTTTTGTTTTTAGAAAATACTTGTAACTGGAATATATAATTCGTAATTTATGAGGTGATTAAATAATAAATATTATTATTGTGTTTCAGTTTCATTTCAATTGAATCTTCCAAACAAATACAGTGATTTTCGTGGAAAGTAGAATAAGTATGTGTCTACCTAAATCTACTCGTAGCTGATTCTCTTCGACATTGACTTTTTTTGGCAAATGCTTTTATCCTCTGCTATTTTCATGCCGAAATAGCCAGGTAAAAAAAATAAAAAATCTTTTAAAAGGTATATGATACTTATAGTAAGATATGTGTGTGTAATTGAACTTAAAAAATACAAAACACTGCGAGTCGGACTCGCGCACGTAGGGATCCGTACCATTCACTAGGTTAACAATAGCCTCCTAATAATGTCTAACAGTAGCCATTATTGATATCGAGCAAAAAAGGCAAAAAAATATCACGTTTTTTTGTACCGGGTTATTATTTATTATTATTATTAATTTAATAGTTATTATTTATTATTCTATTTTTTCATATTTGTTGCTATAGCGGCAACAACGGTAAAATATCAGCCTGGTGACAGACGGACGCACAGACATGCAGAAAGACAGACAAATAGCCAAGTCTCAGTAATAAGGTCCCGTTTTCAACCTTTGGGTACCTTTTAACTTGCTTCTACAAAAAATTGCAAGTGGAGTTTAGGCGCACAACACACTGCACCGCGCTTCGTCGTGTAGCGCGGAGCGGCAGATTTTAACGTTGTATGCAAATATGTCAGTACGTATGGAAAAACCGCGTAGTATAACACACTGCCACCGCGCTACGTCGCGTAGCGCGGAGCGGCAGATTTTGGTCGCGGCATGGAGGAGCAGATCTGCTTCATCGCGCTGTTTAATCCGTGTCTTCGCGCGGAGGAGGAGATCTGCTTCATCGCGCGGTTTGTTATGGTGCTCCCACACTGCTGTTATAAAGTGTTTACTAACATTTGTTAGCTAACATTTACTAACAAATGTTAGAAAATGTTTTCATGATAGAAAATGTTGACATTTTTTAACCGACTTAATACTAAAAACCATCAAAAAGATAAAAGGAGGTGGTTCTCAATTTGAATGTATTTTTTTCTTCGTCGTGGACTATGTTTGTTACCTCGAAACTCCGTCATTTATGAACCGATTTCCAAAATTCTTTTTTGACTCAATCCAGTATGTTTTCTAGTTGGTCCCATTTAAATTTTATCAAAATTGATACAGTACTTTAATTTTTTGCCCTTAGCGCAGATGACACAGTATGCGCGCGATGTCAACTTAATTACCTATATATTGGAAGATTCATCAAACAAGAATTCTAACACATTGTTGACCCCATAAGATAACAGTTTCTAACATTTGTTCTTTAGCAAATGTTAGTGAAAAAATTTATAACAGCAGTGTGGGAGCACCATAACAAACCGCGCGATTAAGCAGATCTGCTCCTCCGTCTCGTAAAACGCCGCTCCGCGTGGAGACGCGGATTAAACCGCGCGTTGAAGCAGATCTGCTCCTCCATGCCGCGAGCAGAATGTGCCGCTCCGCGCTACGCGACGTAGTGCGGTGCAGTGTGTATGGCCACTTACTCAATGTTCGTCGTAATATTTAAAGTTATTCGTTGTTATAATTTATAAGAAGAAAAAAAAAGTGGGACATGCATGATTGCATAGGTTCATACACTTATGCAATCATGTCCTACTACGTTTATCACAGCACGTGTAAGCGCTGATGTAAATAGCCCTTAGACAACCACACTTTAGCTAACACATGTACTGCATTAGATCTTATTTAAATTCAATTAGAAATTTTGGAAACTTATTACTCTTTAAATAAGTACTTTTTTATAATAGCAACTCCGCGGTTAAGTATTTGAAATAAAACTAGTTTTCAAAATTCGTACATTTCAATTATCAAGCTGTCTTTTGGCTGATAAAATATTATTTTATTATTACTCGTACTAATACTAAAACATTTAGGTATCTAGATTATGTTGTTTACAGACTCTTTGATGACGACTACAACATTAATTAGCCCATTTACCTATTCGACTTAGAACTTTTAAAAATCATTGTCGATCAGGCAAAGAGCGCTAACAGTGTTTTTAAATAACAGTTGGGTCTTATTATTACTTATGTATTCAATTTATTTTTTTCAACAGTCAAATCTGCGGTGTCAAACCTTTCACACCAAGTACCCTTAGGAAAGCGATTACCTGAAATCTGTGCAGGACCTATCTACGTTGAAGTTAATAAAGATGACACATTTAGGGTGTTGCCGCTGTATACAGATAAGTACCCACCAATAACTCCTCCTAGAGTACCACCACGATTAAAACCATTTCTCGATGCATATACAGAAAAGATAAAGAAAGCCAAAGCCGCAGACGAAAAAGATATAACCGAAGCAGGTACTAGCGCTTCGAAAGGAACTCCAAATAAAAAGTCTAAGGAGTTGAATAAAGCGGCAAAACAACTCCCGTTGGAAACTTTTTATGAGGATTTTATAATATCTGACGAGAGGTGACATGAGATTGTTACCTCTTCAGTAGAGAGGCTCATCAGAGAAGCTGATAAGAGAGCTGGAAAAGCTGAAGCAGATGAGAAAGCCAAATCCAATGAAGGAAAGGAGATCTCTAAAGGGGTGAAAGTTTATGAAGTGCAAGCTGTAATACATTCGGAGCCAAAGCATAAGTCGTTATCTGAACCAAGGCATAAAGTAGCATCAGATCTTAAGACAACAGAGTATAAGGAAGTTTCCTTACCAAGCACTTCTCGAGTGTGGCCACTGACAGCATTAAAAGAATCTGATTTGTATAAGAAACGTTCTGTAAAAAATAAATGCCAATTGAATCGATCGCTGTTTTTGTCTAATTTGGAGGCTCTAACCTTATCAGTACCAATAATCTCTACATCAGCCCCGGATATTTCCCCAAATAATGAATTTCGTGGTTTCGAAACATATTACTTGCCATCGATGAATCGTTCTTATATGGCACCTGCACTGGACACTCCGCCGTCTCCAGCTCCAGACACACCACACTATTGACCAGTAATCAAATCAAACCAGTTTAGCAAATCGCTAAACAATACACAACATAAACAAATTACAGCGATCAGTTCTAATAATAACAATCAAAATATTAATGACAGACCAGTCAATAAAGTTCAGCGGGTTTCGAGATTACATGGTCACCGTCTACACATGGGGAAAATGGAGAGAAATCCTGTAGAGGATCACGACCGAAAAATAATCATCGAATTTTGCCATCTTTTAGAAAAATCGAAACAACTGTTTAATGGTTTAAGGTGAGTAAAAAATCTAGGTAATAATTTGTCTAAGTACCTACTCATCATCATCAAATTTAAGAGCGTCGCTCTTGTCGGTGAAGTTTACGCCACTCTTCTCTGTTTTTGCCTTCCTTTTAGTAGTACCTACCTACTATACCTACGTTTTTAAATATCTATTGATAAAGACTTGATTTTTGTAAAGAAGATAAAGGCTTGATTTCATGATTTTTGTAATACTTACTTAAACTAAACATAATTTTAAAAATCATAACGTACGGCCCTAGATTAAAGTGTACTGATTCCAAATGATACCAAACTTGTCTAAATACGTATAGGTAATCCCTAAATTGGGAAACGTTATCGTCCGATACAATATTTTGATCGCAAATATAATCCAGTTGCCTGTAGACTCACAATCCTCCTAAAGCTCAAATTGAATCATTTCAGAGAACTACCACAATACGGTCACAAACAATGGCATTCATATTTTGGAAGGACATTCGATGTTTATACAAAGCTTTGGAAATTTCAACAACAGCATCGAGCTATACTTGATAGTAAATACGGTTTGAAACGTTGGCAAATCGGGGAGATAGCTTCAAAAATTGGACAACTGTATTACCATTTTTAGTAAGTAGCTGTCCTCACAAAAATAATAATTATAAGACATAAGTACCAATTTTAGTTTACGACTTTTAAGGACATTTTTCAATTTTAAATTATATGCTTACATATTTTGAGATTAATCAAGTTTATATTTATTTCAGTCTTAGAACAAGTGAGACAGCTTACCTTAACGAAGCTTTCTCATTTTACTTTGCTATCAGAGGTCGGTGCTATTACACAAAAGCTTGTAAGGAAGATAAATGCGAATTAATGGTAAAGAAACTCAGATACTACGCTAGATTTATAGTAGTATGTTTGCTTCTAAAGAAAATTAAATTAGTAAGAGAATTGATTAAAGAATTAGATAGACAAATTATTGAATATGGAAATACCTATGACCCGGATGATCAAATAGAATGGACTGTAGTTGTTGACGAAGTGAAGGCTTTCATTCAAGCAGAACCAGTGGTAACGGTGATACATCCTGACAGTTACCCTGTTGTCTTATCTCATAGGTAAGTTTTATAGGTGATATGTAATTATACTGAATTAATACATGACATCGTAGAAATTAATAATGCGATTTCTTCCCTTAGGCTGAGCTCCGTTACAATACCCCCTGTAGAGAGGTCTTCTCAAATGAGCTTGACCCTCCAAGAAGTGCTTATTATTGGAAGTAGTTCGCAGCAGGTAAAGTTTTCTGAACTTACCATGGATATGTTTAGAATGCTGCAAACTCTCGAGCGAGAGCCAACCACCGAGATTCAACACATGTATGATGACTCTCCACGACAGCGCTTCATCTCCACACCGAACGTACCGACGAGCAAAGGTAATATTTTTACTTTTTAACAAAAATGGCGCGTTGCCATTTGAGTTACAAGTGCTGCGTTAAACAATGCGAATTTTTATAAGACTATGTTATGATGTGAAGCTATTGTGATATTATCAATTGCCTTGCGAAGATATTTTTTAATATGACTTGCGCTGCGAATATAAGTAGGTACGTAATACTTTTAATATATAATAATATTTTTCATGCTTATTGTTTTCTTTTTGACTTTTGCCGCTTTAATATAAATACTCATATCACAAATATAAGTAGAAATAAATGTTTTGTTCTAGGTTTTACGCTCGATAATGGTCCACGTATGGGACCTAACAACCCTCATAAGTATCTCCTATTTAAACCATCTCCAAGTCAGGTTCTAGTATATCTTGCGAGTGGGTGTAATGACCTCCCTCCAGGTGGGGCCTTACTGCTCTACATATCGGCTGAAGGACAAATTGTTCAACCTTCCAAACATCCAGATGACGGTTTGTATGAAATGACTTTGTTTTTTATTCCTTACAAAGTACTTATGTGTCAACATAAATTCATATACCTAATTGCTTCACGTTAAATTAATACTGTTTTTCAGTCGGTTACGATATTGGTGGATTAATTACGACTTCGAAAAACGACATTTATCGAGAATGTAATAAAGATTCAAAGACTGGAAGTGCTCAGCAGAAACACAAAGAGCTGCAATGTTTACATCCTGGAGACTTGCATCCATTTACTAGGCGACCGCTATTCATTATTGTCGACTCGGATAACTCGAGCGTTTTCCAACACATACCAAGGCACTTCGGTCAGCCACTGGTGATATTAATGTCGCCATTGGAACTGCCATCGCCTTTCCATGGTTAGTACCTATGTATACATGTATAACCACTCGAAATACCCACCTAACTTTCAGTGTACCTTACATACCTAACGATTTTTCGATTTAGTGTTATCGATATTAGATGTTTCGATATTGCAATTAACCGACGATATTTTTTTTTTATATTTACTCGAGTGGTTTTAACTTGAAATGTATTTTTATTATAAGTTTACGTTTTGAATCGTGTTCTTAATCTTATTCCCAGAACGCAGACAGCAAGGGAGCCTGTTTATCTTGTTCTTGCATTCGCCACGAGTGGTTTTAACTTGAAATATATTTTTATTATAAGTTTACGTTTTGAATCGTGTTCTTAATCTTATTCCCAGAACGCAGACAGCAAGGGAGCCTGTTTACCTTGTTCTTGCATTCGCCACTGACAGCTGTGTGCTACCTGTGTGATATCCATACCATGCCACTTGTACATTGGGATCGTGGTCAAGTATTCGTGGATTCATTCATGGCCGAAGCGTCAACTCTTATTACTAGAAGTCGAATTGGTAAGCTTGATTTGTAATAACCTCATTTACTCTTTAGATTTTTCACCTATTTACACATATTTCACATATCTACATTCCACCACGTGTCGTCGTCGTCGCTCTACCAAATGCTAATAGCGTATTATGGAAAAAGAGCGATACAAAGAAATTGGTAAAGCTAATAAAGGCAATTTCTTTGTACATTTCCAGATATAAACTACATTACTTTTATGGGTGACGACTTCTTGCGGCTGTTGCTGTTGCGGTTTGTGTTCTGTGAGATGACATTGCGATTGCATCGTGCGTTCCGTGCGCGCACCCATCTCACACGTTCAACTCCACCTATTCCAGATGAATTGTTGGAGCACCCGGCCTTAACGCATATTATTATGGATATTGCATCACATTTACAGGTAACATCATTTGTACAAGACTATCTTATTACGAGTGTACTGATTCAGACAAGTTAAATTTTGCAGTCTTATTCTGATTTCTTAATAGACCGTCTTAGATGTATGTTTAATGAAGCGTAGCTTAAAAATGGACCCTTTCCCTGTATCTCAAGTGTGTACTATAATGAGTTCTATCTTGTTCATTTCAAGGTTCGCAGTCACTTTCATGACCCGACGGCAGGTGGACCGCCGCCACAGCGAGAATGATATTCCAGGAACTCTACAGTGTCCTTTGCGAAACAATAACATTTATAGTGAAACGTGGAACAGTAACATTATACAGAATCGCACAGACTATTGAATAGGTATTGCAATACCAATATAAAAAAACCTTGTTTACGGTTTTATCATAGTTGTAATTAATCTCTTCTCTGTCCCTTTCATAAAAACTTACTAATAACGAAAGAACATTAAATATGAGCATGAAATATATTAGAAAAAATATTGAATAGCCCTGCAAGCGTTAATATTAATAATATCATGATAATTATAAAATCAGATGTATAAATAATGAAGAAAATATTTAGGTGTAATCGCCTACTTATTTATGCTTAATGTTATACAATATTATAATATAATGTGTCCCACATAGTATTGCTAGGGCGATATTTGAATCTGTACCCAAAATCATCTATAAAATAGTTCTTTCCGAAGGTTTTGTATAAAGGTTCTAATGACGCTCGTCAGCTATCAAAATAATTATAAGGCACTGCGTTTATATAAGAATAGAGCTTGGAATTATTTTTTCGAATAAAGTATCAGAATACTTCACTATAGTACATAACTAATTATTTATGTAAACAAATTACTTAAGCTGGATAAATTTGGTTGTTCAACTATTTCATGTATCTGAATCTGGTAGGTATCCAGTCATTTAAGCTTAAATTAGGTAAGAATCTCGGGATTCGAGATACCCAGCTGTAAGTCTGTAAATACATATATATTGACACCCTAAAAGTTGTTTCAAAACCTACTTATGGTAGGGTGTACGCAACTATTAAATTTCAAGGTCAAAGGTCACAAAAATCGGTTTTTTTGCGCTTTTTTTGTAAATATCTCATTTCCTATGGGTTGTTTGCTATTTGTATTTATTATCAATATTGTAGAATACAAAATTCTCTACAAATCTTGTTTGAAAAATTTTTGATACTGTGAACCGTTTTCGAGATAGAGGGCGGAGAGCGCGCGGTCACACTAGGTAGGACCCTAAATTGGAATTGTGGATGGATTTGCATACCACGTCCATTCCTTGTTGTAAGTAACGTGTAGTTGTCTATCTTAGGGTATGTTTGTAAATAAGTGAGTACCTTTGTACCTTTTAGGGGTGTTATAAGAGCTATGAAACGCTTAACTCTATATTAGTATAAGTATTTTGCACTCACAGAGAAAAAAACACTTTTTTGAAGATGTCGTTTGTCCTATATTTAAATATTCAGAATCAGAAGTAAATGCTTGCACAATATAGTTCTAAATTCGCTTCTGTATTTTAAACAAGGATTTTGCTGTCTTTATATTTTTAATAATTTGATCGACCTAGCTACATTAAATTGTGTTATTCCTGTAGCAACTTTTCATTTTTATAATGAAGAAAATTAGCATTTATGTGATATTTCTTCATACAATTCAAATACTCTAGTTACATAGAACCTTCTCATGAAACACATGATGAGAAAAAAGCCAAATTTAAAACATCTCAAATTCTCGAATTGTAGGTACAGTCAGCATCTTATGATGCTTATGTTGACTTATGTTGATGAACATAATACAGATTTTCAAAAGACATACCTTTAAATATTTTCCTTATTTTGAATCTTATTGGAAAAATTGACAAATATTTATAATCATTGATTTATCGATCGTTCATCAACTATATATGGCGCGTTTTTGACCGGAAGCACCGGTTGACCTGAAGTGATGCTGTGACCGCGCGCTCTCCGCCCTCAATTTCGAAAACGGTTCACCGTATGAAAAATTTTTCAAACAAAATTTGTAGAGAATTTTGTAGTCTACAATATTGATAATAAATACAAATAGCAAAAAAACCCATAGGAAATGAGATATTTACAAAAAAAGCGCAAAAAACCGATTTTTGTGACCTTTGACCTTGAAATTTAATAGTTGCGTACACCCTACCATATGTAGGTTTTGAGACAACTTTTAGGGTGTCAATATACATGTATTTACAGACTTACAGCTGGGTATCTCGAATTCCGAGGTGAACTTACTATAATAACTGGACGTATGTACGTATGTATATATTATAATAAATTAACCACACCTTAAAACATAAAATCTTGTGCGACATTTCAGTGAGATTTCCAAAAGACTGATTTGTCTTTTAAGTCTGTAAGAGGTTTGTTCAAATATTCTAGCATTTCGGCTCAATTTTTGGTAGATGCTTATAATTTTTGTATAAGTGTCGACCTACTTACTTATTTAAAAATACTGAATTTTTTGGGTACGCTATGAGTAGTCCCCTACGTAAAACGGGTCAACCAACCTGAATGTGAGACGAATCCGTTTTTATAGTTTAAACGGAGTGGGATTCTGCTCCTACTCATGACTTGACAGGAAATATCAGAGCTATACCTTGTATAGCCAAGATGTAGACACTGTCCCCAAAATTAATTTAGAATGTAAATAAATACTTAACCTTAGTTCTTTTGTGATTAATTAATAAGCATACCCTCATTAAAACATCCAAACTTCCACATTTGTAGTAGGTATGAAAAAAATTAGGGTATAACGATGAGTAGAAAAATATATCATGATAATCATAAAGATATATTAGATAACTCTATTTTCCTGCAAATACAAGTTGGTATTAAACTCCTAACTACTTATTAAATATACCTAACTAGGTACATATATCTTATCTTATCTAGCCATCGGTGTCCCACTGCTGGGCAAAGACCTCCCTCCTCCCTCTCCACCTGGAGAGGTACATATAAAGGATAACAATATCAACTACTATTAACAAGCATCTCATTAATTTAAAAAAAAAAATAGATTTGGTAAAGAAAGAAGAACAAAATTGCGGCGATGGAAAATATGTTTGGAAAGAATAAAAAGTACTTATTGGAATTGTATGAAATTATCTTAAAATAATAAATGGTACGAGTATAGTACGTTTGTATTTTGAATCATGTCTTTTGACAACGGAATTCTGTAAACTGGCTGTATATAACTTACTTATAAAAGAATACCCAGGTATTATAGAAATTTATTGATAAATTATATTTATATTTTACCGTTAGCGTATCTATCTGAGTAAGCTAATAGAAGTTGTATAATGTTTTGTGTAAGGCGTTTATAAAGATTGCTCAACGGAATTGATCTGCATGTTTGTTAGTAATTTTAACTTCCTTATCTTAGAGGGTCAGAAAAATAAGCTCGATTACTAGATTAACTACACATACCTACCTACCTGACTAAAAGTACCTACGCACTTTTCGGGTCGATCATATTTTAAAGTAACCCAAAATAGGTAGGTACCTAAATAAAACTTGTTCTACATATATACATATTTAATCCGCTTTGAAAATATTTATTACTTTAAAGAAATTGTACAAAAAACATGAATTTAAAATGTGTTGTACGAATACTTACAGAATATGTTCAAATTGTTACCTATACTTAAATTAAGAGTTGAAAAAAATCTATTACGTATACAACATTATTACTTATATTAAAATAGGTAGATGTCATTAGATCAAATAATTATTTAAAATATTTAGAAATAAAAGTTGATAACTATTTATTTTTGTTCCAACATTTCTTATGTACCACCTACCTATTGCTTTATTTACGATCGATGTATTCTGCCTACGTACCTTCTTCGATATTCTAGGTCCCTCATTTACAATTGTTAAGTTTGTACCTAGATACGAATACGCTATTTCTTTTATAATTTATGACTGACTAATTAACAAATCTGGAAAATGTTACAAAAGAAAAAAAAGTACATTTTGCTGTTCAACAAGTTTAATAAGTTAGACAAAATGTTATAATAGTTCATGTGTTTTGAATTATAAGTAGTTAGTATTTCATTAAGTATAGTATAGTAGTTAGTATTCCTGGTACTGTCTACTGTACTGATAAACATGTAAAGCCTACTTAATTTTTATATTCAAGTTTACTGTATTACGTTATTTACGATTTGTATTAAATATGTACTTGTTCTTATCAGCCCATAATATGTCCCCACCGAGGGGCACGAGCCTACTCTCTAGAGTGATTAGGCCGTAATTGGCCACGCTGGCCAAGTGCGGGTTGGCGGATTTCACATACACCTTCGAATTTCTTCTTTGGTGTATGCAGGTTGTAATATGTACTTACTATAAGCATATACATTGATATGTTCAGTGTCAATAAATAAAATAAATAACATACTTATACCTAGTATAATACCTATTTGTGAATATGTATTGTACTAAAATTATTGTCAATCTTCTAACATTCCGAAGGCATTTTGGTTATTTACTGGATATTGTTATACTACTTATTGTTATACGTGATACCTATCTAGGTGTAATTATTAATTAACAATTGGAAACATATTTTACCAAGTTTTCTAACCTCGACACTGCGATTTACTTTAAGATAATTTAAAATGACTATATAAAAACAACTGCTATAACAAGCAAGTTTATGTAGGTACTAACTCATGTTATGATATTTGGAATAAAAATATCGAGGGCAATAGATCTTTGCTAGGTATATTTGATTTATATATAGATCAAACATCTCGAAGTTGTTCAACACACTTTTGTGAAAGAATGGAGATCCTTCGGGTTCCATCGGATGCCGGCCACAAAAAAATGGGATATTCTAAAAGATGCTTCAATTCTTATTGTTTCCAAAATAGCTTACCTACTTACTAACGATACCATCGTGATCTTGATCGACAATTTACTTTTCACTGAATTAGTCGTTCTTATTATTTCATAAATATATAGGTAGGTATAACTAAATTGTTTTAACTGACTTCATCTAATCATGTGAGTGTGTCTCATTCATTACTTATTTTTGCTTTGTGTTTATTTCAAACTTAATAAGTACTATGTAAATATAAGGTAGGTATAATCTATCAAGTTGAAGAAATCATCCGTAGTTATTGATATTGATTCACTACACCGTACTAAAAAATACAGAAGTGGTTAAAATATCAATACAACTTAATAAGAAAAATGAATACCTACTTTATTATATTAAGTTATTGAATGTTGATTAAAAAATATATTTATGACACTATTCTGATAATGATTAAGAAATCAAAATATAGTATTATGATATAAATTAGCTATGAATGCAATGATATTATGTGACATAGTTATAAGCAAATCATTAAAACCAGAACTATTTATTGCCTTTACGTTTGTTTTTTCTTCCCTTTTGACAACTTTGAATAAAAATATAATAATGAAAAAAAAAAACAGCCTTCAACTGCAATTACCTACGCATGGAACATTGATATGAGGTGGCTGTACAAACAAATTAATCAAATACAATTAAGACGGTATTGTTTTTTAAAAATATATTTATTGGCGGTTCTGTCAAATGATATAGGTAAATAAGATAAGTTTTGACCGAAATACTTATTTTAAGTAAGACACAGAGGTGCGAAAGATGTTAAAGCTCTGTTTACAGTAGGTAAGATATACCTATACTACGCGTATTAACTTTTCACAACTGACGTGCATCTACCAGACCAGACAGACGAGCGACAGAACCCGACAGGTTACCTATAGTCTACAGTCGGTTTGGTTGAACTTTGTTCATGGTGATGATGTAAGTGGTAATGGTAAGGTTTGATTTTTTTTCTTTCCATCGGCATAAGATACTCGTAACACTTCGTTATCTAACTAGTAACATTATTTTATTAACCTTAGGTGGAGAAAAAATATTTTTTTAAATGCGAGTGCCTTGCATTGGTGATGACGCGAAATACGTACCAAAAATAAATTCAAGCTCAATTTTATATTTAGCACGCTTGCTCGGATCACGACGTGCTAGCCAGTTGAACGGAGATTTTGTACCGGTCACAGATCATCTCATTATAAAAAATAAAAAATAAGCAAAATAAGTGATTAGAAAACAAATATCAGGAATGGTGAGGTGAAGCTAGTGAGTGTTCCGTTCGCCTCAAGGTAAAGCCGCTCTACTATTCCAAAATTATCCGTTGAGCAGAGCTCATAGTACACAACTTATTCACACCTATTTCCACACAAGCCCACGCAAACATCGCGTGTTTTCAGTAGCAGATGTCTACACTGAAACGAAATGTTGTGTTCTTAGTTTAACGGTGAAAAAAGTGAAAACTTTGCTGGATCGCCAGAAAACCATTTGCATTTCTTCCTTCCTGATTCCTGATTGTCTATTAAAAACCTACAGTATTAGTGGCATCCGGCAAAGCTTTACTTTGGATTAGAACAATTTAAGTTTACATATGGAATCTGAATTGTCACCAGATAAAGAAAATAAGACTCCACCAGTGCCTCTCAAAACATACCAATGGGAAGACCTACGGCGGGCTCGTAGAGCGGGAGGGTACCCCTGGACACATCTTTCAAAGGAGCCTTTGGAAGGTACAATAACAGCCGAGGACATAATCAGAGAAACAATTCAAAGACAAAACATGTCACGTGAAGTTTCAAGATCACGCACACGTTCTCCAGAAAGTAGAGATGTCCAGAAAATTTTGAATCTAGATTCCTCACCTGGAAGTAGCCGGAAACATGGCGAAGAGGGTGATGATGAAGGTGTTCACATACCAAATTTTTCTAAAGAGGTTTCTATGGATTCGGAAGATGATGTGATCAATCAAGCAGTCAAAACGTATATGGACAAAGGGCCAGAAACTCAGGCAAGCTCACATTTAGCCTCGCCAGTGGAAATACCAAAGAATGTTTCGCCCAAAGGTATATTAAAGCGACGCGCACCGGAACAACAATACATAGGAATCGTAGAAACTAGAGAAAAAACTAAATGTTGTCATCCTTTAGTAAACAAAATTAAGCATTTGGCAGATAAAACTCTACAGAAGCTTGATCGTAATGAAAACGAAAAGTCTCCAACAGTGAAGCGTAAAAAAAATGAAGATCTTCAGGAAATAAGACAATTAAAATCATCACCAGGAGCAGTTAGAAGGCAAAAATTTAGTGCTATAAAGCTAGGGGATTCTGATGAAATGAGTAAAACAATGAGCACAGAGACACCACCACCCCGAAAAAAAAGAGAACATATATATGAAGATATAGAGGAAAAAAGTAAAGATACGGAAAAATCTTTACATTTTTCAGAGGACACAAAAGATGACAAGGTTGAGGCAGTTGATGAAGAAAAAGCTTCTAATAAAGAAAACGAAAGCTTATCTGAAAAGAAATCAAATGCATCACAAGATCCAAGTTTAATAATTGAAGATACAGTGTCTCTTAAACCTGAAGAGCATGTAATGGAAAAATTGCATAAAAAAGATGACACCGATAAAGAAGCAATATTATTGGACGAAGAAATGGATCCAGATGAGCCAAACGTTGATGAAATATTCCAAAATCAATTCGACGAACCTAGAACTACTAACGACTCCCCAAACATAACTATTACAGAGATTTTGGAAGAGGATAACGAAGTGCATGAAGATCATAATAATGTACCAATAGAAACATCGCCTTCTCCTAGTCCAAGGGAGATACAACGAAAAGAATCAGATTTTATCACGGAATGGTCTAAACCCGGCAGGTAAATATTTTCAATGTATTTAACTACTTTCTAACGTTTAATACTGTTTAAATACCTTGTAGGCACATGCGAGTACAGCATAGCATCAACAGTACGAATCAAGTATGACATAACAAAATGTATTTCAAAACGTAGATATAAGTATACAAAGCTACCGTCGCGCTAGCTTCTGACTGTTTGATAAATATAGCTCTCGGCCGTCGGCTTCCTGCACATTGGTTAAGCTTTTAAAATTGTCATCAGTGATCAGTGCTCGCGGCTGCTTTCACAGCAGTGATTAGTTCCCATACGGTTCGGTTTTCTCAAACAACTCCATGATTCACTTTTATCGGACAAAATATGTCGATAAAATATCAAAGTTTATTCGAAAGTTGTAAATAATATGCCCCGGATTGCTAGATCTTTTCGGTAGTTAATAAGTTATGAGTACACTTCGACGATGGACATCCGAAGGTGGAACTCCAATAGAGAAACCTGTGAGGCCAACAAGAGAAGGCAGTGTCCAGGTATACACTCCGGATGTTCGTTGCGCTTGTCAATTTTTTCAATGCGATTCACTACTACCGGAAAGAGTCAATCCAGTGGGCACTAGACCAACTTCGCGGATTAGCAATATCATTTCGCACGAGAGGTAAGTCGTATTATTTTCGTTTTTGACACTTTTGATGACAATTTTATTATAAGAATAACGATCTTTGAAATAAATTTGAAACAAGTTGAAGGAAGGACTTTTGCCCGGTGACTGCTGCGGCTAAAACGAGCATCGGCCGTTGGCCTAATTGTAACTCGAATATCGTGCGTGTGCAGTATAAATATAACTCAAAAGTTGTGCGACCATATATAAGTAATTTGCGATTTCAATATATATATTTTTTGCGTTGAGTATCCTCGCTTTGCGAATTTTGTGCCGTATTACCATACTTACGTATGCATTGAGTATTATATACCAGCGAATGGTTAATTTGTATATATACCCACCTTAACAAACTAGTTATCCCTGAAAAAGTAACAAATTTATTTAATTTGGTAATTTTTATTGTTTTCAGTGATCACGAATATGAAATCATTGAGAAACCACCGTCAAATATTATTTATAACGCTCCTAATGTAGATGCGACGCCTACAATGGTGAAAACTGATGACGAACTGTCAAGTACAACATCACTGGAACGTAAATATTTACATGCGACATACGACGATGATGAACAATTAGATAAAGAAAATGTAGATGGGTTAAGGAATGCTGATATTGATAATGCCGAAGCATTACAAAAAGATATTGAAGATCGTTATTTTGTAAATACGCCATCAACTGTATCCAGAACAGAATGTGAAATCAGTACCAGTCAAGTGGATTCTTCAGCACTGGAAAACTTGCCTTTGAAACGTGAAAATCGAACTAAAAATGCAGAAAGCCTTGACAGTAAAATTCAACAACGAATTAGAGAGGGAACTGGTAAATTAAAAACTCAAGCTGGTAAACTCAAAACCAAAATACAAAGCATGAAAACTTCGATGCCCGAAAAGCCAAAAATTAATTTCCCCAGTCGGCCTAAAATAAAAATGCCTGAGCGGCCAAAAATTTCACTACCCGAAAGGCCTAAATTCAGTTTGCCTGATAGAAGAAAATTTAGTCTTCCAGACCGTCCTAAATTTAAAAAAATCAATATATCCGAAAAACTTAGTCTTGGCGACAAGAAAAAATTTACTTTACCCGAAAGACCAAAGTTCAACGTGCCCGATTTACCTAAATTTAAAATACCAGAACGGCCTAAAATAAATTTTCCTTCTTTGGGCAGGAAAAAAGAATACAAAGTTGAAAATGATGCAGGCTCTAGTACTGAATTACGAAATGTAGCAACGGTTGAGTTTGAAGCTAAAACATACCCAAGATTGTTCGGTAGAAAAAAGAAGACAGAGATACCTAAAACTTCATCCTCACCTACTTTGAACAGAGAAGATACGCCTCCTCCTACATTCACTTTCACAAGGGTAAAGAAAATTAAACCGGACTCAGCGCCTTATATTCCTGATAGTCCAGAAGAACCACGTGAGTATGGAAACATTGATAATGAATCTGAAGAAAGAAAACAGTTTGAGACTACATATGATTTTGACAATTTGGACACCCAGTACATAAATGAGGTAGACATGTCGAACTTCCGAGAAAATAATAATGCAGCATCTATTCCTGATATTTCACCGTCAAACCAAGAATATACTCATGTAATAAACGAAATTAATAACGACGAGTTTTTTGTTCGACCGAGAGGAATTTCTCGCGAAAATATTCAAGTGAGAGAATACTTAAGCGATGAAATACGACAAGCTTTTAAAATTCCGAAAAATGTCCTTGCTTTGATGGGAAGCAATTCTAGAGTTGATGATGAAAATATGTATGCCAATGAGCCTGATGCAGATCCAGAGCTAATGATCGATGAAAATGCACCAATGGGGTATTCTTCCGAAGATCTGAATGAAAAAGATGATGGTTATTATACATTCCCACCCGTACGACCATCTCGGGCAAAACGTAAGAAAAAGGAACAACAACAATCAGAAAATATTCAATATATTGATGATAGTGTGCATGCCAGTATGCAATTCAGTGAGGTCGACTTGGGACTTCCAGAGGATCAAGATATAAACTTTGATATTACTAATGGCAATGCAGAAGTTAGTGAAGCAGGTCAATTAGATTTCTCCCCAACTGACTTACGTTCTATTCATGAATACGCGAATGATGAGATTGTAGAATATCCAGATAACATTAATCTTCAATCACAAACACTGCCTATGCCTCCTAAAAGGAAAAAGAAAACGAGTCAAAAAGACTACAAACATTCGTCACTTATAGATATAAAGGATATTCATTCAACAGCGTCATGGGAAGAACCTCAGGAGACCAATGATAACGTGAGTATACGAATCACTTTGTCATATTATAATTCGCAGCAAACTTCTCGAGTGAGAGTGACTCTATCCAAATAGTTATTTATAGTTCAATTTCATTTGTGAACAATTTCAATAATATTGCTCAAGATGTTTACCACCTTTAACCTGCAACTGTGCGCATCCTTTTTTAGTAAATCATTTAACTCAACATTAGATAAACCTACGCTTTTCTTACCTACTTATCTAAAATTAATGTCTAAAATTAAAAATTAATGTCTAAAATTAAAACCTACCTACGTACCTATAACGGTAGAAAAATAAGGGCGCTCTCGCACCTGCGGTTGCGGTTTGACAATTGATATGAAACCGCGGGTCAACTACCGCGCGCGCGTTCTAGTCAAACTAAAACCGCAGGTGCACAGGCGCCCTAACTAGCATAGGCAGTTAATTAGACTCAAAGCGCAAGTCCTAAAAGTTTTTTTTTGTACCTAGGTACCTACGAGTACTATTTATTTCTACAAAATGCCTGTCAAGAAAGCAAATTAAATATTAGCGCAAAAAAGAAAGTCGTATCAAAAGCTTTTTATTTTGGACTCATAAAAGATA
This sequence comes from Anarsia innoxiella, assembly GCA_947563765.1. Classification (NCBI taxonomy): domain Eukaryota; kingdom Metazoa; phylum Arthropoda; class Insecta; order Lepidoptera; family Gelechiidae; genus Anarsia; species Anarsia innoxiella. The sequence continues at coordinate 10,102,089 of OX387390.1, forward strand.
TAACCTACATAAATTAAAATCTTTTTGCTGTTAATTTTAACGAAAGTAGTTCAAGTGTTAAAACTAAAAATATATGTACCGATTTCACTGAATATTGCATTTGGCAAAACTCCAGTAGATGGTCCGCGCCAGAAAATAATTTCGTAACTCGCGTGTTAAAGAGAAAACCTACTCAAACTTTTAAGTAGGTACCTACCTACCTACACCTGATCATTTTTTGTAAATCCCAATCTTTCAGTATAAATTCGGATCAATTGATACGAAAATCCTGATGTTTCAAGTTTTTGTTTCATATTATTATTAGCTACAATAGTTTCTTGTTACATAATACTAATATTTGCCATGCTTATTTTCAATAATAAGGAAACTTTTGCAAAGTAATTTTAAATTTTTATTTTATTTCTTTTTCAGATTATTGTGTATAGAACAGAACATGAATACGTAGTTCCTCAAGGTCCCACACCAACAGTTACCAACCAAAGCCCAGTTCCACCACGACGAAATCGTTCTAGGAGTTCTCGCGGAACATCCCTTTGTGACGATGACCGCACATCCCACGGTGCGGAATCCTTGATTTTAGACACTCATTTAACTCAGACTGATGACATACTCAATGAAAAGGCGATGCGTCAAGAGAGTCCAGGCTATGCGACGGTTGACAAAGGCTCTTATACGCCAAGCAAAGGAATAAGACGATCCAAAAGTAAAACTCCACCAGTCAGGCGAAAGAAAAGTAATAGCTCAGAACGTAAATATTATACGGTAGGCCCCTCGAAACCTATGATGCCTGATCGGCCGCCAAGAAAAAGGTCTTCGACAAGTCTCGTGGCCTTGGAAAATATTTCCAAAAAATCCGTCAGTATGGATTTGTCTCAATATGATGAAATTGAGGAACCACGCCCTGAAGAGACTCATAAAGATTTAAACTCAGGTGAAATTTTAAACAAAATGAAAGATAGACCTCTGCCTCCTCCTCCTAGACCACCGAGAGGGCCAAAAAAAGAAAGGAAGAAAAGCAACACTGACAATGGTGAGGTTCCTAAACTTGAGAACGGTATGGTCGTTGACGAGTCTCACGATTTTTCAAAAGAAGATACAAAGGAAGAAAATGTAGTAGAGATCGAGGTATCAACCCAAACTGATCCACTTCCAGATGATGTAGATTTTGAGTATGGTCTGGATGAGAATTTAGATATTTCAATGTCTTCTTCATTAAGAGATATCATTGATGAAGAGTCATTAACTTGCAAAATGAGCAGTAAAATTGTTGAAAGTCCTCGAACCTCCAGACCAACATCTAGATCAGAAAAATCTTTAAAATTATCAGATCCTAAAATATCTGAATTGTCAAAATCAACCGTAGGACGCACATCGCCAACGGTTATTTTAGTAGAAAGACGCGTTTCAAGTCCTACAAGAATCAATGAAAGGCAAGAAATGTTAACAGAAGCATCGCTCACTGTCCAACACATAGATATAGATGAATCTCAGCTCCCAGATGTGCCTCCTTTACCCAGGTCAAGAGGATTAACCAGTGAAGCGAGGCGTGCCAAAAATATACAACCTTCTAATGACGACCGTGCTCTTGAAAGAGTTACCGATACCACCAGTAGAGATGTTCAATTAGATAATTTAGTTACGCAGCGACTACAAGTGAGGGACCTAGATGTAGGTCGATTGAACGTTTCCGAGCTTCAAGCAAGTAAAATACTAGTTTCAGACATCGAGGGTATGACTTTACAAGTAACAGAATTGGATTCTAAATCGGGACATATTTCTGTAAGTGGTATTGAGTTTTCGCAATCAGTCATAGATGAAATCGTCAAAAAGTTTGCCGAAATCACAACAAATCAAGTGCCAACAACAAAATTACACGAAGTTTCCGATCATCAAAGAAATATAAGTAGAGAAGAACAAACACAAACAGAAGAAGCTTCGGCTGAAACAAAAGTAGCAAGTTCCCAAACTCTCCAAAGTGATAACATGCAAATTCCACCGACACCACCACAACCACCACCTAGATCTGACGACAGCGTTCATCCCCAATCTCCTGCACGAAAGTCTGAAGAACCACCAGCACCAGCAAGACCATCTATGTCTGATGATTCTTCAATTCCTCCTCAGAGACCTCCTCCACCAGATTTAACCCCGTTGCTATATTCCTACCTGCAAGATATAGCTTTGCCACCGGCATCGCTTTATAGCGGTAGATCGCTACGCGAACGTCCGTTCACAGATTTTCATGAATCCCAGCACCCGTCGCAACCGTCGATGACAAGGAGAACTAAAAGAAAACCTGCCGCACCTCACAGCGAATCTAGCTCTAACGACGACCTACCTCGACCATCTCCGAGACGAGTGCCACCTTCTGTGAGAGCGCATGAACCAACCATCACCGAAGCTGGTGCTCAATTTCTGCGCGTATGTCACAGTTCGATAAGTAGAACAATACGAAGTATCTTCAATTCTTTTATGTCGTATATAAGTGGGACTGAAGACAAAAAAGACGTACAAATGGCATTGGTAATATTTTTGGTACTGATAGCAGGGCTAATTATGTTCGGGCTTAGTGATAGTCGGACCATCCACCACCATCATTGGGATTTTTTGAATCCCCCAGACAGCAATAAATAACAGCGTTCAGTAACCCAACCCCTTGCTAAAATTGAGAGTAAAGAAATTATCGTAATAGAAGCGATATTAAAGAAAGGATACTTACTAATCAATAGCTACCAAATTCAAGCATTTTGTGTAATATAGACTTTCCAGTAGATACGGTTTACTTTTAAATTCAAAACATCTTCGTACGTTTATTACTAGTAAATAAGTAAATACTTAGGTAAGTACTTAATTACTTATCTGTTTTTTAAACACCCACAAATTGAATTCAAAGGCTTTGGTTCCGCTTCCGGTGAGAAGTAATCACAAAGGCATATTCTGATCGTAAATGATTAAACTAACCTAAGAATAAATACCTACTCGTGCTTATCGATGTAGGAAATATAATGACTTTACATCATAACTAAGAACTAGATTATAATTTTATTAATAACCTGTGGCTCGTTTTGGCCGGTGCAAATGCTCGTCAGATAGTTGGAGATAAAAATTAACATACCTATGCTACCCGAACGTTATTCGTGGTTCGGGTATGTACCTACCCGAACGAATTGTTATTTTACGGCTTTACGACAGTTATCATCTAGTAGGTAGGTACCTACCTTAAATTGCGCATGTCCAATGTACGGTTGGTACTTAGGTACAACGTATAACAAAAAAATTCTCTCGGAAAATAAACAACGCTCAATCGTGGTAAAAAAAAATCTTACGATTTAAAATACCTGTTACATAACTTACAAATTTAACAATTTCACTATGTAGGTATAACTGCAACGAATTTAGATAATAATATTATAAAATTATGTTCATCTTAATTCAAGATGTTATCTAATAAATTAATCCAAATTTTTAAAATATGTAGGTACCTTTGTGTACCGTTACCTACCTACTTACCTAACTCCAGAAACAAAGTACATATTATCTGTACTGCTTATTTATTTAATAATTACTATGTATAGCGTGGGTGGTGTTATTGCATTTTGTATTTTTTTGTTGTTGTGTAATTGTAATAGTAAATAAAATAATATTTGAAAACATCGGAATGTTCTTTTATTTTGAACTTTACTGTTCTTAACCTAATAGATTGATACGATCACTCCCCGAATGCAATCCAGAAATGCGTAGGTACCTGGTACCTAAATACTTATATTAAACGACTAAGGTACACTATAAAGTTACTTTTACGTTGCTTCTAGACAAGTTTGATTAGATTAGATTGGATAGATTGATAAACTAAACTAAAACCATCGGTCTGACGAGCCCAGCTTAATTTGTTTGCTCATGAACGCTATTTTGTTTACCTAACTCCGGTCAAACTGCAACCGTGCAAGTGCGTAGGCGCCCTTAGCAATCATACACCTACGGTTGGTTCCCAGACCAGTAGGTTACAAATGTCTACACACCAATGTCGTCGCCACCGCGCCGCCGTTGCCGCCGGCGGCCCAGCGGCTTAGAAGCCGCCCGCCTAGAGTGCGCCTAGTATGTCGTCCAGCTAAAATGCCTAATTGCAGTGTATTTCATTGCAAAACGAGGTCACAAACATCAAGTTTACACAAGGATAATGTCTCTTTCCACTTTTGAGTACTATTTTTTCCATAAACTATCTAATAATCCACAAATTCATTAAAATAAAAACCTTTCTGATCGGATAAACAGTGTTGCCACCAAATGAGATATTCGTTCGACTAAACTGTCGTTTTTTTAAACGTTGTTACGCCTGATTTTGTTTAGAAAAAAAATATTCCCGCTTTACTTATTAAACCATCAATGCAATAATTGTTGCAGATATGTAAATATACCGACGGTTAAGAACCAATTCAGTCTATCTCAATTTTTGGGCAAATTGACCTTTATATGCAGATGGATATAAAAACCAATTTCGCATAACATATCTTTTTAGTTTATATCATATGTCAATATTTGCGGAGATATTAAACTGTAGAAATTTCGTCTAAACCAATGTGCGTATTTCTTTCCGACAAAATGGTCTATCTCATGTAGTCGACGTGTTTATTCTTCCTTTGCGCGTTGCGGAATGAGCCCAAACGAGCGGCTAAGCCGGGTAAGTTTCGGCGAAAGTGGCTCCAATTTCATAGTACGTTCCATCAACAGAAAAATACCAAACTAAACGAACGTGTAAGTCAAGGAAGAAGACAGATATCAAAAATGCACTTGTTTAGTCCTGACAATTTTATCAAAAATTGCTAAAATAGTAGTTAGGTATATTCAAATATTTCTGGTGCAGTTACTGTAACAGTAATAAAGACTATAAATGGTGATAAAGACTTAATGAAACTCAATAAATTTTTTTGTTGAGGTAATCTAGGTATGTAAAATAATGAGATAGAGCCTATTTCCAGAAACTTAAAACGAAGAATCAGTTCTAATTAAATCTATATACTCATGAGTTAGGATTTTTATTTATTTGGGTACCTAGTTTATTACTTTTTTATTAAGTCGTCGTGAGGCCTTGGATGCTATAATTTTTTTTTAATATTTCTGCAATAATAGCAATTATTTTCATAGTGTGTTCATAGCACTTTTTTCCTGATATAAAAAAATACAATTTAATTTTCATCTATCTTTGTTTTTCGACTTTCAGTAATTTCGTTTTAATTAGGTACCTATATAAAACTAAATCAAAACCATCAATTAGTATCTACAGAAGTTAAAGAAAAGCACAATAGTGAAAATGATTCAGACATTAGGTCGGAAACTAGAGTTGGCAATTTGTTAATGGTCAAATCTACTGAATTTAACAATGAAAAAAGTTTTTTTTTTGACAATATGCTTTCATACAGCAAGAATAATAATATTAAAATAAAATCTCTATCACTAACTGACCTTATAACAGACACACTAAAATTGACTCTCAGCAAACGAAGCAAGTCTTTGTCGTCTGTACCTCAAAACGATCGTGGTGACGACGTCGGATCATTTTATTTTTATAAAAAAGCTCTTGATCCTTTGGAAACTGAATTTGGATTAGAAAACAGATTAAAAGGATGACTACGACAAAATTTTAACACCTGAAAAACAAGAGTCGATCAAAGTATATAAATACATGTGTCTTTCAACATCGAACCTAACTATGGCTTGTGCCATATCCAAGCATAGAAAATCTCGATCTGCTCCCCCTTCAACTCATTACTTCTACTCTTTAGCTTCTTGCAATTAAAACATTGCATTAGAAATTAGACTAAACTCAAAACAAGACTCCCAGCCATGACGATCTCAGCTTCGGCAAGATGATAATTTGATAGTTAAATGTAACACAAACTATGAACATTTCTATGAGTCCTTCTTTATTAATTGCTTCGCATAATTTTAACAAAGCATCAGGTTCATTCAATGATGAAACTGTCTGTGATGACGTCATAACGATGAAGACTACGACCCAGTGGCGTAGCGTGCCATCTCGGCGCCTGGGGCGGGAGATCCACTTTGCCGCCCCCATTCTATAGGTGCTTAATTAAAATTAAATTTCACAGGCAATGAGATACTTTTTAATGAAGGTAAAATAGGATGAGCGGTTTTACAAGCGGATTCTACGGGCCTTATGAGCAGCGAAGTCAGAAATAACTTTGTCAAAATCAATATTAGTAGCCAATTCTTGTTCAATCGACAATATAGCCAAGTTTGATAATCTAGCGGAGCTCATAGTAGATCTGAGGTAATTTTTTATTATCATAGGCGTGATGCGATGTTGCCGTTCGTATGTAAACAAACAAACCTTATAAAGAGCTCTGTAAGTAATTTCGCAGTTTTTCTTTTAAATAAATATTAAAAAATTGTTTGTCGCAAAATTTTATATAAAAAAAATAAACAAAATTAAACATTTTGAAAAATACCCACGACGGTAATTTAATCGAAAAGGAATAAAATAACTCAAAAAACCCCCGACCGAGGAATATCCGTCGGGGGCTGCCTTTAAACCAGCTAAAGTTTTTCTACTCGTAGTGACGCGAATACAATTAAGTATTGATGTCTAACGATTACATGTGTCCGTTTTAGTCGCAAATTAAATCAACATCCCTCGTCTTACTTTGTTGACAACACGGCGCTAAAAGAAGAAATTGAAATACGAGATATGGGAGTCATAATTGATAATAAATTGAAGTTCGCCTCACATATCGACAATATTGTGCGGAAATCTTCGCAAATGATGGGCTTCATAAAAAGAAACATTAAGTCCTTCAAAATAGAAACCAAGAAACTTTTATTCAATGCACTGGTCCGTAGCCGTTTAGAATACGCGGATGTGGCCTGGAGCCCGTCATATTCAGTCCATTCGCAGCGAGTGGAATCAGTTCAGCGAGCGTTCACGAGACATCTGGCTTTCATCTCACCGGGAATATCACATAGAGCTCCTTATACATGTAGGCTAAAGTTCTTTAAAATAAGCTCCCTTCGTATTCGTCGCGAAATTAATGGCCTGTGTTTCCTACACAAATGTGTTAATGGGACAGTGTCTTGCGGTGTGTTGCTTCAGCGTCTTAACGTATCAGTTCCAAGTCGAATCCCACGTGGACCAATTACAAAAACATTTTGCTTGCCAGTCTTCAGAACAAATGTTGGTAAACATTCTCCAATTTTTTCAATCTGCTCAAATTATAACAGGCTAAGTGCACTAATTCCAAATTTGGATATATTTTGCGACTCTTTAAGCTCATTCAAATCAAAAATAATTAAATATTACAATTCCTAGATGTTACACAAATCATAAATTATTCTCACTTCGAAAGACATCACTTTCTTCTTTTTAATGTACCTATTTATATGTGTTGTAATCCTATTTTCTTTTCTTTTAAATTCAAATTCAATTATATCAATTGTGCCGGTACTTTATTATCCATTTGTGCGTGTAAATTATAAATGTTGTGTACACCTGTAAGTGGTATATGTATCAGTACTGAACAGTGAAATCTTTGTATGGATTGTTTTATATATGTACTGTTGGTGTTCCTTATAAATAAATAAATAAATACATAAAATACATTTATGAGGATTATTAAATGTTGAAATTTCTTGTAGAAAAGGCAGCCCCCGACGGATATTCCTCGGTCGAGGGTTTTTTGAGTTATTTTATTCTTTTTCGATTATTATTTATAGGGTATTTTTCAAAATTTTTAATTTTGTTTATTTTATTTTTTAGACTTTTTAGAGAACATGTACGGCCTAATGCATTAAGCTACCCTACCATGAACACATTTCTGAAAACAGAATTGTAATCCGATGTTTCGTTTTGATTATATTGCAACATTGTTTTGCACTAATATTGTGGCGCCCCCTAGTGAGTAACAGCAATGACATTTGTCTAAGAACATGCACCTATCAAACACAAACTCATTATTGAAAACCGCATTAAAATCGAATCATTAGTTTAGAAGATAAGAGGGAACATTGAATTTGCTTTGCACTGATATTGTGGCGCCCCCTAGTGGGTTACAGCAATGACACCTGTCTAAGAACATGCACCTATCAAACACAAACTCGTAATTGAAAACCGCATCAAAATCGGATCATTAGTTTAGAAGATAAGAGGGAACATTGAATTTGCATTGCACTAATATTGTGGCGCCCCCTAGTGAGTTACAGCAATGATACCTATCTAAGAACATGCACCTATCAAACACAAACTCGTTATTGAAAACCGCATCAAAATCGGATCATTAGTTTAGAAGATAAGAGGGAACATTGAATTTGCTTTGCACTAATATTGTGGCGCCCCCTAGTGGGTTACAGCAATGACACCTGTCTAAGAACATGCACCTAACAAACACAAACCCGTTACTGAAAACCGCATCAAAATCGGATCATTAGTTTAGAAGATAGGAGGGAACATTGAATTTGCACAAACACACAAACATCTCTCACCCCAAACGCATATATCTGCTCCGTTCCGTCGTGGGTAAAAATGGAAAATTATAGTGTGTCTGACACATGTAATGAATGAATCATAGATCGGATCTCAACCCGCTTCACCGGCGACATTTTGCCGCCCCCGCGGGCTGCCGCCCGGGGCGGGCCGCCCCCTCCGCCCCACCCACGCTACGCCACTGCTACGACCCTTGTCAGGAAACTGCATCTAAATCTAAGCATCTGCAGGAACTAAAATAGGTGTTGCAGAGAGATTGTCATTATTTTTACGATTCGTTGCCACACCAGTGAAGTTCGTAATAAAAAAAGCTATAATCGTCAAAATTACTTATTTTAAAGTTGAATTCGATCTCCTTTGTTCTAGCCCAGCCCAATAACAGATATTAAATTAAAATAATACGTAGTTTTTGCAAATTCTGTACGTGGATGATCCCACCATTTTAAGTCTTGATTAGGATCATTAAATTACAAGCTTAGAAGTAGAAACATTATGATTTAGCTACAAGTTTTTAATATCAATTTGATCTATGTCACTATTTTTTTAAGCAAAGTAACAAGTGCTAGAAACAAATTCGTCTATGTCACAAAAACTCGTGAATACGTAGCCTATTAGAAACCACTCTATATATTGTATTCAAAAGATATTTTTTTTAGTTTCTCTTTACAGTATTTAACTTTTTATTTCCCTTTTGCGATCTTAAATAAGAAGTTTTTTTCGCCTCCTGTAAAGTAGTATTTTCTGAGTTACACGGAATTGGTTCTTAACCGTCGATACTATGTATATTATTAATTATGTATTTCGAATAACTTTTTGAGTGCTTTTATACTTGGAACTGTTTAAGACAAGCAATTTTAGACTTTACTTCTTTCATAATAATATTTTTTAACTATAAATTTATATTTTAAACAACATTGACAACAATTAATTTCACTTATAAAAAAGTAATATTTTCTTGTACTATCCTGGTCACACTTCAAGAAAATCAGAGATGTGACTTATCATAACTTAAAATATATCGATATTTTTTACCCGACTGCGCCAGAAGGAGGGTAATGTTTTTCGAGAGTATGTATGTATGTTTTTTTTATTTATGTTTGTATTTATATTTTATTTGTATGTATAAATCTTTGGCACACTCTACAGCCTAAACGGCTTGATGGATTTTAGCTGAAGAGGTGTCGTTAGATTCGTATTTACTTTATATTTATGTTTGTTTAATGATTTATTAAGTTGATTTTAGTTTTGAAAACTTAACATCTATAATAATTATGAATAAACAAACCTGTTGTATGTTGTTCTTTTAAATTTAAGTAGATACTTAGAAAAAAAAACCTTTAGCAGATTTCTTAATGAGTATTTTTAATATACACTCGGCTTCAAAAAAATCGCACGTTCTTAAAAATAGGCTTTATGCACTGTTAATCCTCAAGACAAGCAGTTATTCGTAGCAATATTGGTATCATTTGAGAGCCCTATAAAAACTCTTTAAAAAAATATCCATTTCATTTGATTAAAGAAAAAGCTTAAACACTTTAAGTCACTGTGAATGACAATGGAACTGATTCTCCTCTTCAAATTTTGTTTGTATTGTTTTGTTTTTGGGGTATAAAGGGGTCGATACAGCTTATTGGGGGATAAATTTGCTACCAACAGTCGAAGAAGACACAGAAGAATATCTTTCATCAGAAAAACGTCCTTGAAGATGGACACTACTGCTGCTGAAGCCGCCCAAGTTATCGCACTACTGCAATCAGGACTACGTCAGTGTGATGTTGCTCGGCAATTGCACTTGAGTCGCTTTTCTGTTCGAAGAGTGTACCAGCGGTTCCTGCAGATCGGTGTCTTTGTCCGAAGGCGTGGGTCTGGTAGAAATCGCTGCACTTCTGCGAGAGATGACCGATTCGTCGTATCGAAGTCTTTGAGAAATCGGTTCTCTAATGCTGTTGAGTTGCAACAGCAGCTTCAAGCAGTTCGTAGAAGGGCCGTGAGTGTCTCTACAGTTAGAAGAAGACTAAAGGAGAGAATTATTGTGGCTAGAAGACCTGCCACAGGTCCAAAATTAACCGCAGCGCATCGGCGAGCACGCCTGCAATTTGCTCGCGCCCACGTCAATTGGAACCTGGACCAATGGAGAGCTGTTCTCTTCTCTGACGAAACGAGAGTGTGCCTTTTCTGCAACGATAGACGCAAAAGAGTATACAGAAGACAATGGGAACGTTTTGCCCAAGCCTGCATCCAAGAGACGGTAGAATACGGGGGCGGTTCCTGCATGTTCTGGGGCGGCATATCTGCCGACGGCAAAACTGAACTTTCTTGCGTCTCTCGGACCGGCGGTGCTCGCGGGCAAGGGTCGATGACTGCTCACCGGTACATCACAGAGATCCTGGAAGAACATGTGGTCCCCTATGCTGGATTTATTGGCGACGGGTTGACATTAATGCACGATAACGCTCGCGCGCACACTGCTGGAATTGTGCAGGGCTACCTTCAAGAGGTTGGGATCCCTGTCATGCAGTGGCCAGCGAGAAGTCCAGATCTGAACCCGATAGAGCACCTCTGGGACCAGCTGAAACGCAAGGTTAGATCCCGTGATCCCGCTCCCGCGACTCTTCAGGAGCTCCAAGACGCCGTTATTGAGGAATGGGACAGAATCCCTCAAGAAGAGGTCCTAAAGTTGGTGCGATCCATGAGGGAGCGCATGGAAGACGTCATTAGGGCTAGGGGGGGTAACACTAGGTTTTAGGTTAGTTTTAAGCAACTTTGTTTTGAAAAAATTATCAGATTTCATTAGGGTTTTTTAAGGATTTTTATTGTTTTGTAAATTTTTCTCAGTTCCAATAAAAAACATTGAATGAATTATTGTTTTTGCATTCTCTGTTTCCTTACCTTTCAAATGATACCGAACATTACCAATATTTCATAATACAAATATGATTGAAAGATATTTAAAATAGATTTCTTAAAAGGTGCGATTTTTTTGAAGCCGAGTGTAAATAAATATTTTTAATAAAAATAAATAAGAAAAACCGTTATCGACTAATAATCGTTATCGATATTCATCGATAACTAAATATCGGTATTGTCAATCTCTATCGATCTTACGAGTCGAAGGATTGTTTGCGTGAATAGCGACGAAATCCAAAATGCGTTAGTAGTTATAAGTCTTTTTGAATGTGTGCGCTACCTCGTACCCTTAAACTCGGCAGAATTTTTTGTACCACGATCGCGGCGTATGTCGTATCCCGTTGGTTAAAATAATCCAAGAGGGTAGGTAATGTTTCAGTATACATTTTCAATGCTGCCAACATGGCGGCATAGGAATTAGGTATTTCATGAAACGCATTCTACCTAATGGGGAAGATGCGATATTTTTATTTTTGTGTTTATTTCAAAGAACTCCATGTAGAATAGACCACAAGTTTATTAAAAAATGAAAAGACTGTAATTTACTGCAAAAAATGGGGTTTAAAATTGTCAATTTGAATTTTCGCGCGAAAACGGATCTATAGTTCGTATGACGTCACTCCTGTCTGTCACTCACTGGCCCACGTACTGTACGTCCTCTATGTATTTTATACTTTTGCATTTTTCTCGACTAACGAGACATTTTTTTGTAAAAATTTAAAATGGACTATCCATCAACATCAGGCGATCATAACTATACTATAGATACTCCGAAAAAAAGCCGTGTTGACGTATGTTTTGTGGCAATGTGTCCATCTACTTCAAAGCAGTTTCCAAATAAATTGTTTTTGACTGGACCTTCTGACCCAAAACTGCGAAAAAAGTGGTTTCAAGCTGTGAAGAGGAATGACAATTATTCCCCAAAGACCATCATTCGATGCTGTGAAGACCACTTTGACGTAAGTCGGCGGATATATTTGATAAAAGCTTAGTTTAATCTGCTTGTATGCAAAAGAAACATAGTTATTATACCTACCTAATTACTTATCCAAACTTGTCAATGACTTTTGAATGAATGAAATACAAATTTAACTAATGATTTACACATACCGTAGTAGTTTAGTCCCTTTCATTTCTACACTAGAAAACTCTGCACTTTCGACAAAAAAAGTCACTACCATGTCAACACTAACTTTTGGTAGATTCCTGGAGTCTGCTTTGACAAACCCAACATCCATTTTTATTCGAAAAATGCAATTAATTCTCGTTATAATGTTCACTTTTTTACTACAACTATAACCTTAAATACGTTGTCATAACAGGAGTGACGTCACTGAACGCTGATTGGTGTTTTAAATCCGTTCCGTTTCAAGCTACTTTAAATTCGTAATTATTGTTGAAAAACAACATTATATAAAATATAAACCTTGCAGTGGCCCTTCTTTTATATATTTTTAACATTTTAATAACAAATTTTTCATCAATATTGTATTTGCATCTTCCCCAATGATAACATTGATAACACAATTTTCGTTAAGTTAAGTACCTACTTTAATTATCAATTCAACAGTTTAAAAAAAAAAGATGTCCTTTGGAAGAGCGTTCAATCAAGTCAATCATCGTAGGTAGATTGGTACCGACCGAAAAGTACCTAATTTTACAAACAGAATGAGGTAATACCCGTGGGTACTACTGTCCTAGAAAAGAAACGTACGTACAGACATAACATGCTCAACTTAAACAAACTGACGTATCAAACAATAAGTACTTAATATTACAAAATATTTTAATGTGCATTAAATACGAACGAAGCCAAATTGCTGTTTTGTTTTTCCGCGGTTTGCACCTATTGGCTATGGTTCGTTTGCGACTTTTCGTATTATTGCTAGCCTGTGTTGCCAGTGGCAAGCCAACAATCTAATCAGTCAGTCCAGTCCGTCAGAGAGGTAGAGTAGAGAGAGGGTCGAACGGAACGTGGAACGAGCGAGCGAAGCAGGCAGAGCCAGTCGACGACTGCTAATCGCTGGTCGCGTACTTACAGATCCGATATCGTGTGTTATATTATTTTTAAATTAACTTGGACTAGAGGAACACCATGTTCTCGAACTAAACATGAAATAGTAAAGTCTTATCAACCCGCCTCGTGTTACATTAAACAGATTATGCTTCAAAATGTAAAGACTGGTGAATCTCCAGTGAAGGGTGAATGAGATAAATCTTTCGCTGTGACGATCTCATCGGTTTCTGAGTTAAGGCAGTCAAGCAATCAGTTAGCGAAGTAAATACCGTAAAACTATGCAACAATGTGGATTCTGCTCGTTGTTATCTGGGCTACTACGAAGAGCGATGTGTGTTGGGAGTCGACGAGGTAGCAGCGAGTCCTACTATAGGGAGCTCGGCGACCAGGACACGCTGGTAAATAATTATTCATTTGTTAGAATCTAATTTTCAATTAACTTTCAGTAGTTTTCACATGATTTTCATTCATATTCACATGTTAGTTGGTCATGTCATGGGCAAGGCAATCAAGTTGTTGTTTGTATTGTTTAATGAGATTATTATTCTATTTACTGTAGGTATGTATGTTGTGTAAAGTTTTTAGGTGTGTGTGCTGGCTGTGGTATTATTGTTGCATTATTCTCTCTCATATTATCTGAAGAATAAAGAAATACTCATTCATTATTGAGCTGTCAAAATTAGTTTGACAGATCAAATCTGAACCTAAATCAATAAATTACCAAAACAATTTCTAACCTCAATAATATATCTACACAAGAACCAGTAGGTACTTACTTACATGAGTTTCATTGAAAATTGTTTAATTAAACTTGTTATTGCTTGATCATGAGATGACTCAGATAAATGTTTTTATATGTTTAAGGTGCTGAGTTTACTCGCTAGTTATTTATTAAACATAACAAGTTATTTAATATATTATTGGTTAAAACAATAGTTCTCTCTCTTTTGTTTATCATTGACAAGTAGAGTAATTATGGAACATTTGTTGTGTCAAAATAATTACCTTAAGTAGTTACAGTAATCAATTAGAGAATCAATTACTGTCAAACTGGAATAAACAGCAAAAATGATTTTCTAGTGGTTATAATAGGCTGCGTGTATTAAAAGAATAGATGCAACTATGAATTATAATTAGTTAAAGTGAAAGTTTTCTTGAGTCTGTAAATGTTAACTAGTGATTAATAATTGTGTGCATGTGTATGAATACAAAACAGTATATGCATTCATCACAATATAACATCATCAGGTTTCCAGTACTTTCTTCTGCTGCTAGTGATACACTCATTTCTATTAATTGCTCATTTTTTTAAGCAAGAATCTTAAAAGCAAAAATATTAACTTACGCCTTGGGAGACCAGTGCTGTGGAAGCACCTGCAGAAATTCTGTTTATGATGCTGATTTCAGTTTTTTATGGCTCTATGGTTTTTTGGACGGAGGACCAAGTGAAGGCGGTCTTTGCCCATGAGGGGGAAACGACAAGCTGGCTTATCTGTGAATGGTTCATAGTAAAAAAATATTAAATACTATTTCACATAAATAGTCTTAAAAATAGAATTTAATGTTTTTAAATACATTATACTCTTCATCAATTTATAATCCTTTGTAAACTTAAACGGGTGCACAAACTTGATAAAAATTATGTTAATTGATTTGATAGAAATCAAGTTTGTAGTCAATTACATTAGGGCAGAGATATATTTCATTGATAAAGTCATTATTAGATAGTATAGAGACTATTAATTTAACAAAAGTAATTAATTTTGCATATGGATAAAAAAGTAAGTGCAGAAACAAATAAATACAGAAATAAATAGCAACAGACACACTTCTTGTTATATTTTATATCTTCCAATGTTATTTGACTTGTACATTCTTTTTTATTGAGAGAGAGATATATATATATTATAGACATCATGATTAGGAACATCACCTATCGTTACAAGGTAAAATCATTAATGTATGATGTGTGTTTATACCAAACCACAACATTGTTAGAAAAGAGGACTGATACAGCATAAAATAAACAATCTATACAGCAAACTAACATGAGGCGGTATGAAAAATATAAAAAAAACTATACTTACTTATCTAGCCAAATGTATTTGTGGTGAGATATTCATTATTGAGAAAATTTAAACATACAGACATAGATCTTAATAATATATATTAAATCTGTGTCATTTCCAAAACTCATGACAATCAGACTGTGTTTAAATGGGGGGGGGGGAACGTTTTCGCTTTTTGAATAAAGATTTACAGGTTCACAAACAATATTGTAGATGTTGGTTTTCCAATATATAAAAAAAAGGATTTATTTAATATAAAACTACATATTAACGAAATTCACTAAGACTTTAAAAAACTGTTTAGGGATCTAGATGATACTGACAAACAGGAATTCTTACTTAATATTTGGTTTTTGTTTCAGAAAATTGAAGACAAATCTTCTGAATTCTCTGATGAACAGGAGGAAATAAGTAAGTTGTACCTTGTACCCTTATTATTGGTTAAAGTAGAGCAATGGTTTCATTTAATTTCACCTATTTTATATGTGTTAAATTTTATGGGTGCTGAAAGTACCTCAATTAAACAAACATGATAACCTTATAACCTTACTTATGTGTAGGTGGATACCTTACTAATGTAAAGGTTACTATTTTTAGGTATGCATAGGTAGACCTGTAGACTTTGATACAGGATAAATAGGTCATTTATCAAAATTGTTTCAGTAGTTTAGGCGCTAAGGCGGTGGCGGAACGTATGTTCCTACCTACTTACTTTTTTAATTGGCTTCGCCGTATTCTGGCCAGTATTAGATAGCTAGATGATGTAAATGCAACAAGCATATAGATATCTTACAGTACCAAGAAGGCTTAAATGGTTGACTTATAATATTATGTACTATAAACTCAAAATTACGAGGTACAACAAATCGCAACTAATTAATAAAATAAGATATGATTAAACGAAGAAGCTTGCTGTGTTCAAATTGAAGTGGGTCTGGCCACTCTTGTCGATAATGAACTCACTTGGTGCTTAGAGATTGCTACAGTATAATATTTGCATCTGCAAAGATATATTATACGGTCTGTGATCATAGACATACTCTATGCCGCTGGTCGATTAAAGACAATTTATATTCTGAAACTATGTTGGCTTAAGTCAATTAACTTAGTGTACGGCCTGATCAATTTAGAGTATGGTACGTAACACAGCGAACAGGGTGTAGTCTACAGGTAGACTAAACGAAATATATAGGTACAGAGAAGAGAACCTAGAGAACCTCATGCGCTATCGATTACTACCCTTTAAAGGTTTTAGTGTGTTCATAATCGTAATAAAATTACTACTTTAAAATGTGGTGATTAAATTCAGGTCATCGGTTGATAACATCGATAACTTGTTTATCTGAGTAAATCAGACTTGCTTACAAAATTTTATCTTGTTAACGCAGTCGTCATAATTTTGCGTGATAGTAAATTTCTGGGACGTAAGTACTTATAGCTGATAAGAGATAAAAAACCGAAGGAATCACTGCTACTTCTTGAATTACGCATTGCCACCTATCCACCGGCTATCACTATTGCTTTAGATTATTATCAGTACCTACTTATCACCTTCACCGTAGGTATAATTGCCTGTTTGTTTCAAACTCAAAACATAAATAACAAATATTCCAATAAAAATCTTCCTTCCTGTGTTATAGAGGCTTCTTCGTCTTCTTCTGTGTAAATATGTATTTATGTTAAAATATTATTGTGATCAATAAAGGTAAATTAAATATTTTATTCTAAAGAGAAAATTGGTATTCAGCTTGACAGTGGTATGCCTCTAAAACTTAGCACCTGGTTATTATACGCCACAGACAAATACAATCACAGTTTTCCTTTGATTGCGACGAGATTAAATAGGAAAGCATTATGTTGTCATCCGAATGCAGGTCAGAGCACTGCTGATAAAGCCGCTGACGCGTAAGAATCTTAGGCCAATTTTAGTAAATAAACAGGAAAGAAATAACATTTTGCAGCTCAACTGCCCTAACTAAAAATTATTTACATACACCTATATTGATTTAAAGAACCTAGCCTCAATTCATTGAAGGTAGTCCTCGATGGAAGATAATAAATCATGTAAATTTAATGTCTATAAACGTACTTATGCGGCAATAGCTAGTTAACAACATCAATTTGAAGAATACCTGTCTATTCCTTAGTAGATAGTTTTGACTTTGTCACGATGTTTTTTCATATACAGGTAAGTAGCTGGTTACCTATTTACTTTGTTTCCTACAAGTAGAGAACAAAAATGAAAATTCTTTCATTGCCATTTTGCCTAGCCAAAAATAGAAGCGGAATCCCTGCAGAATCCAAGAGTTTTATAGTAAAATGGATTTAACAGTTTGTACTCAAGAAGATAAAAAATATTTCAATCGTATTCAAAATTCAAATTCAAAATTCAAAAATAATTTATTCGTAGGTAACATTTTACACTTGAATTCGTCGTATACAGTTCCCTTGAAATGAATTATTGATCTTAGCTAGTCTACTACCAGGCAAAACAAGTTTATTATTATTTCTAGTATTAAATTTATATATATCACTATTTTTCTCAAATTTAGATAGATTTTTTCTTACAAACATTATACTCTCATATATGTATTGACTTGGAAATGTTCCTACCGATCCGAATACCAAGTCTCTCGCCTTAAAATTAGTGGTTTGCTGCCTTTTTATTATTACAAGCTTTTATTTACTTTCACCTGTCCCGTTGTCGTTCTGTAATCAAATCTTGCAACTTAAATTTGATCCACTTCCCGGTTTCCGATTGAGCTGAAATTTTGCATGCTTATGTATATCGCGTGACAATGCAATATTATGGTAACATGGAGCTGATCTGATGATGGAGCTGGAAGGTGGCCATAGGAACTCCGTAATTAAATGATGCAACTCTATCGAGTTTGGACTCATTAGATTCGTCTTGACAAGTACTTTGATACTATATGGTAACCAGGGTCTGATGATGGAGCCGGAAGGTGGCCATAGGAACTCCGTAATTAAACGATGCAACCCTATCGAGTTTGGGCTCATTGGATTAGTCTTGACGAGTACTTTGATACTATATGGTAACCAGGGTCTGATGATGGAACTGGAAGGTGGCCATAGGAACTCCGTAATTAAACGATGCAACCCTATCGAGTTTGGGCTCATTGGATTAGTCTTGACGAGTACTTTGATACTATATGGTAACCAGGGTCTGATGATGGAGCCGGAAGGTGGCCATAGGAACTCCGTAATTAAACGATGCAACCCTATCGAGTTTGGGCTCATTGGATTAGTCTTGACGAGTACTTTGATACTATATGGTAACCAGGGTCTGATGATGGAACTGGAAGGTGGCCATAGGAACTCCGTAATTAAACGATGCAACCCTATCGAGTTTGGGCTCAGTGGATTAGTCTTGACGAGTACTTTGATACTATATGGTAACCAGGGTCTGATGATGGAACTGGAAGGTGGCCATAGGAACTCCGTAATTAAACGATGCAACCCTATCGAGTTTGGGCTCATTGGATTAGTCTTGACGAGTACTTTGATACTATATGGTAACCAGGGTCTGATGATGAAACTGGAAGGTGGCCATAGGAACTCCGTAATTAAACGATGCAACCCTATCGAGTTTGGGCTCATTGGATTACTCTTGTAGAGTACTTTGATACTATATGGTAACCAGGGTCTGATGATGGAGCCGGAAGGTAGAAATAGGAACTCCGTAATTAAACGACGCAACCCCATCTAGTTTGGGCTCATTGGATTAGTCTTGACGAGTACTTTGATACTATATGGTAACCAGGGTCTGATGTTGGAGCCGGAAGGTGGCCATAGGAACTCCGTAATTAAACGACGCAACCTCAACTACGGACTTCATAACGGAATAACGCTGCTACGCGCTGCGAACTACGTCGTAGTAAATCTCGAATTAAAAATAGAGGTACTAAAAAGTTAAAAATAAAATTAAAGAAAAAAAAACCTTTTTAAAAACAAGCTTTTATTTATGTTTATAAAATGAACTAAAAAGTTAAAAATAAATTAACTCTAAAAAGAAATATAACACTTTGTAACTTGATTGTAACCTTTAACGACAAATAAGCGTCTTCGTCTAGGACAAAATAATTCCATATTGTACAAATTTATTTAATTTTAACACTAAAACTTTTCACCATACATAATTATTCAATCTCGTCCCCCCTCTTTATCATAGTCCCCATTTATAAATGAAAGCGTGTTACATTGTGATAGCCTGAGGAAAATGTTGTGATGTATTAATTAAATACAACTTATATGTTGTATTTAACAAATTAAAAAGAAAAATGTTGTGTTGTATTAATTAAATACTCATTTTCCTCAAGCTATCACAATGTAACACGCTTTCATTTATAAATGGGGACTATGATAAAGAGGGGGGACGAGATTGAATAATTATGTATGGTGAAAAGTTTTAGTGTTAAAATTAAATAAATTTGTACAATATGGAATTATTTTGTCCTAGACGAAGACGCTTATTTGTCGTTAAAGGTTACAATCAAGTTACAAAGTGTTATATTTCTTTTTAGAGTTAATTTATTTTTAACTTTTTAGTTCATTTTATAAACATAAATAAAAGCTTGTTTTTAAAAAGGTTTTTTTTTTCTTTAATTTTTTGTAAAATGCGTCCTTTATTATAGAGTTGGAAATGTGATACGTATCAACAAATAAGGGAGGCAGGGCGGCGGCGTACGGTGCGCGTCACGTAACACGACGGGTTACGAAGAGATGGTAGGAGGAAAATCTCTCCATATCATGTTTATTTTTAATTCTGTTGCTAGGTTGACAAATAAATCTGAAGGATTTATGACGAAATCCTTTACCAATATAATTATAAATAGTTATATGTTGTAGTGACTATCAAATAATCTCCAATTCTTTCCGTTCTTTATGATTTTATGACTCACCTCTTTTATATTTTATGTAATTTTACTGTTTGCCTATATTATATATTGTCTATATTCGAGCTATTGTAAATGAAATAGGTTGCGCACGCCAATAATAAACATATTGAACTATTTACGATCGACATTATGTAATTTATCGTTTGAAGTTCAATTGACGGGTGCCAATAGAATAATGCTCGTTAACAGTACTGGGGTAATCAGATATTACTGATTAAACCTGCCTCCCTATGACTAGGTCGTTATTTTAAACTGAATATTAGGTATAGCCAGGTGGTATTTTTATAAAGATTGTGTCATTAAAGTCCTACGCGTTTCATTACCATTTATATTCATCATATTTTTATCGCATTACAAAGGTACCTTAGGTAAGCACTAATATCACTAACCATCAAGGTTTAGAAAAGTAATACATAAAACGTTAGTACTCTTTTACAGTTCTGTTTTTGGAACTGTTATAGATATAGGTATAGATATAGGTATACCATACCTATCCATTGATCTACGTAGTTCTCTTTTTGTTTTTGGGAAGAGCCACAGCCTTTTTTTAAATTGTCATGAAATATATAAATAGCCATACCAATAAATACTATCCATCCACAATCATCACATTAGTGGAGTGGACGTTTTCCGTACAAGCTTTTACTGGCTTTTTTATCAAAGCTTTGGTCAACATTGTGGTTGATAAACACCTCTGATGGATGTTGGTATCGCTATCAGGTTGTTCAATTGAGAAATCAGTCATTTCCGATTTTCCCGTTGTTAACTTCAAGCAGGACATCGTACTGCTGTTTGATATTTTTACTGGTTTACTTTTTTTATAATTCTTTTTCTATTACACATGCTCTTCGTTTATTTCTTATTTTTCTAAACAATGTTGTTATTTACAGATCCAACAGTTAATCAGCCGCCTACTCGCCGACCGCTAGATCTACGCGCTGAGCTAAGTAATATGACTAAAAAGAATCTATGCACCGGTCGTTTCCTGACCATGCATAAAAGACGAAAAAAGAGGCTACTGACAAGGTCTCTTTCCCAGGAAGCTGCTCTATTAGACGATCTACATCCAGGGCAAGTGCAGGTACGTACTAAGTTCAGATACATGTAAATTACAATAGTTTGGGCGTGTTTACTTATAATTTTAATTGGAATAGTTTAAAACTCGTTATTATATGAATATTGACCGAGTCCATCCTAATAATTTGGTTGTATGTATCCGTTGGTGTTCACATTTCAAAGGTTTTGTAATTCAGATAATATTATATTTTAAGTACCTAGTTATACATTTTCAAAAAAGTTTCCAAAATCATAATTCTTTCAATCAGTAGTAAAATCCTTAAAGATTAAAAAATGCATTAAAATATATTAACAAATTAGTAGGAACCTGACCTGGACAGTACAATGTCGATCGACTTATGTTTAGAACAACATTAATAGCAATTAGATTAGATGTCAAGAACTTACCTACGTGATTTTACAGATAATGGATGGTTGAGTTTAATACTAGTTAATACTTAATGAAAGAGGCATATGAAGTGGTGATATGCTATAGTTATATAGCTAGCCTGCGTCGTGGTTGTAACATAACCATTGTACCTCATTGTTTCCCATCATGGTCATTCCACGGTATATTGTTCAGAGCGCCATCATCGTCGTCACAAATTTAAATGTCATTTATTTGTATTCGTGCTGCATCTACACGCACTTTGTAGGTAGGTGTATTCTACTGACATATTGTCAGATACAGCTCTGCGTTCCAAGTAGCCTAAGCAAGGACAGCGATGCGAGCGAAAAACGGTACGTTTTATACTACGATGAGAAGCCAACGTAATAAAATATACCTTGTACAGATGTGAACGCCTAGAAGCATTCATCATTGTGTTTACGATTATTATTAAAAGTTTGTTCGTGTGCCCATAAAAACCTTTTTAATTTTTCATTTACTTATATTAGTCTTTTTAACTATACTTTTATTTTTTATACAATTCATTGTTTAATTTTTTTGTAAAGGGCATTTTCATGTGAAAGACAAAACTGGTCTTACCTAGCTAGATACATGTTGGCTACGTCCACTCTGTTGCTGGCGGCTCCAGTCTTAGAAAACTGGGTAGGTACTAATTCATGTACCTACTTACGTTCGTTTGGGAGATAAAAGAACTATGATTTTATTAATAGCTACCATATGGTTTGGTTAAAATAAAAGTATGCTGTTTAGTAATGAAATTGTTTTGACTTGATGTATGGACTTGCAATAAAATCAATTGATCCTTCAAAATTATAAGGTTGCTAGCTAGGTATTCCTCTACAATGCAATACCTGCAATTAATAAGTAACCCAAGAGTAACCTATGTATAATTTTGTGATACGTGCCTTATTTTATTTACAACAACGTGTTTATTTTTGTTGACAAGTCTTAAAATTTTCTTGGTGCACCGGTCATTGACGATCAGCCAAGAATTTGGTAAACAAACTGATATCTTTGTTTAAAAGTAGGTGAGCGCGTACACACCCAGCACCAGACTCAAATAAAGGTTGTTGACTCGACCAAAATTCGGGTGCTTCCTTTATATTTTTATGTATTTATTATTTCTGACTTCCCTTATGTTTACATCTGCAGCTGTTGCGAATATTTGGTACATTTTGGGATTCTCTTGTGTGATTTGTTTTTGCGATTTCTTTTCACATTTGTAGAATACGGCAGAAAATATTTCCAAATTGAGTTTATTGTAAAAAAGTTTTCTCTTTCAGTGCATTCTGGATCAATGTGTGCTGTGGAAGTTCAATGCGTTTGCATTAGAAAACGTTTCTGGCGGTAATACTTAATTGTTTATTTTGCAGATCTAATTTACTGTTTTTCGAAAACTAATACAGAAATAAAGACTTAGGTAATTACATATTTATCCAATTCATTTCATTCAAAAAAGCTATGGGTTCTATAAAATTACTCCTCTAGTATTAGTTTTCTTAAAACGCTTTAGATTAATATTTGTTTTATAACAACAATCTAGTGAGGATCTTATTTCCCACTATTATTTAAAATGGCTCTATATCGATTTTGTATTTAAACGAAAAAATATTATCTGTAAAAAACTTAATTTTGCTATCAAGTTTCACTTTAGGCAGCTCGGACAGACAGCGAAGATTGAATAGGTACCTATATGAACCAGTTTTTTCGTTTTGACTACGGTATCTTATAAAACAACATTGTTGATGATGAAGTTTTTAAATATTTTTAGCTGACTTTACGTTGCATTCCATCAACGTAAAGTAAAGAACATATTAAATCCTCTTCATACGTAAGATTTATTGTGGTCTCTTTGTTGCCGCGCAATACAACATGATCTTCACGCTTGTTTAACGTCAACCGAAGGACATTTGATTTAAAGATCGCGATACATCGGATACTCAAGTAATACTATAGTGTAGGTACGTGGTAGTACTACTTTTCTGTTTTGGAATAACTTTCCTGGCTTCTAAAACTACAAATAATAAAAAAAAACCAAGATAAGTATTTGCGCAATAAAATAATGTTAAGTACCTATCTTAAAGATGCCCACTGAAGTACTGATTTATGTTATTACTGGTTATAAGCAACTCACTATGATCTCTGCAAAATTATTCAAAAGAGAAATTATTTCTACGTAAAGGTTATGGATTACATCATTATTTAAATTGTCCAATTACGACCTAGGTATTTAATTAATAACTCGAACGATTTTTATTATTTTACGAATGTAACACGTGGATTGTGATATTTCAGTGTACGTTCGTGTGGATTTGTATGAGTTATTGTCTATTTGGAGAACAACAAAAAAATCACAAAGTATTCAAGTTAGAGACAACATTTGCATGACAATTCCTTAGTTGCCTGTTACAAATTGACATGTTTAGAACAAATGTATGTATTTGCAACACACACTGAAATTACAATGAAGGTAATGTGTTCATTTCATGGACATCGGTCTTATGATCTGTTATGTCAGGTCTTACAGAACTCGGTACACCGAAAATATTTCATTTTAACAACATTGAAGCTTTAAGGCGCATGGGTTATCAACTTTGGAAAAAAATTAAATTTAAAATTTAAAAAACCCCCGACCATAAAAAGTAACAAATAAAATAAGTAGTCTTTTGTCAACTGAACATCGCTTAATGTTTCATACAAATTGACAACTTTCATACAAACTTCATTTCGTCGCGGGACCGCATTCTATTTTCCATATGAATATTTTAAATTATACTTATCAATTCAATTAAAACATTTCACAGGTATTTTTTAAATTTTGACATCACATTATGATTATTTGTGATAGGTATCGTTTGCGTTGCGTACCTACTAACTAGCTACTTAGCGGTCCCCCGAAAAATAAAGTTAGTATGAAAGTTGTCAATTTGTATGAAACATTAAGCGATGTTCAGTTGACAAAAGACTACTTATTTTATTTGTTACTTTTTATAGTCGGGTGTTTTTTAATTTTTATTTCGAGGTTTTTTAACTTTTATTATAAAATTATTATAAGCTACTCCTGTTGTCAACATTGCATTATATTGAGGATTAAACACTGATCAAAACGAATCCAAACACGACATATCTGCTGTAACATTTTTCAAGAATGGATCGAATGATTGAAATTCAGGCTCCATCATCAGCTCCTCATCTGTTGCCACCATTGCATTATATTAAGAATTAAACACTGATCAAAACGAATCCAAACACGACATATTTACTGTTATATTGGATCTACAACCCTACCACAGCTGACAAAAGAGCTGATAACCTTGAAATGGCTGAACCGATTTGCATACTTTATATCTAAGAACACTCCCAGGAAAACTAGCTTTAAATTTAAAAAAAGACGCATCCAAATCCGTCCACGCGTTTAGGAGCTACAGTGCCACAGACAGACACACACACCACACACACACACACACACACACACACACACACACACACACAGACACACAGACATCGACGTCAAACTTATAACACCCCTCTTTTTGCGTCGGGGGTTAAAAATACATGTCATTTTCAACGCTATAGCTATAGACCAACACCTTTGGAAAAGTACATGTAAAATACATGTCATTTTCAACGCTATAGCTATAGACCAACATTTTTGGAAAAGTACATGTAAAATACATGTCATTTTCAACGCTATAGAGCAACTACAGAAGAATTATATTATTAAAGTTTAGAGATCGTTGGCATTTGACATAATTGGCATCTACAGTGTACTTAATTTTCTTACTCCATAATTTAGCCTCCCGTGAAAGTTAAAATATGCTGCGGATTTATTTCAGAGCACGAAACAGAGCTTAAAGGTTCATCAGTACTTAGGTACTCAGTATTAAACAAATTTCTCTTTGTCGATTCTAATCTGTTATCGTCGATTAAGTTGAAGTATGTTTTTATATACAGGTCGTTGTTTGCCAGTGCTTTGCGTACACCTCTTCCATGTGTACGGATTGATCTCTCATTTCAAGCTTGATGTCGCAAAGGCTTGGAAGTTGTTCAGCCTTATTGAAGAAGGCTATCATGGTACAAACCCATACCATAATTCGGTACACGCAGCAGACGTCACCCAAGCCATGCATTGCTTCCTACAACAGAAGCAGGTGAGTGTTACTTATTTTGTGAACAGATGTAGTTAAGTACATAAACTAATTGTAGGTAGGTATTTTGTACGAAAAAGGGTGTATCTAGTTTTTCTAAGAGGTATCATTTAGTACGGAGAAAACGTAGGTCTTTT
Organism: Anarsia innoxiella; assembly: GCA_947563765.1. Lineage (NCBI taxonomy): Eukaryota > Metazoa > Arthropoda > Insecta > Lepidoptera > Gelechiidae > Anarsia > Anarsia innoxiella. Next base: position 10,128,245 of record OX387390.1, read on the forward strand.
CCAATAAGTAGATACGAAACTAAAAGCATATTTCAAATTACTATTCAATTTAAATCGTTATAAATAAGAAGTTTATTATAAGATCTTTCGGGCTTTAAAACTTTTTAACAGAGATTGGTTCATCTTCGGTAGAGTGGTCACAATTTGTATTGAAAAAAATCTTGTGCAGTCAAACAGACACTCAAAGCTCCGTTGAACGCTACTGATATTCTGTGCAAAGAGTTTGTTTCACTTAGAACCTACTTGGAAGTCGAGAGCCTATATTTTTGTTGGTATTCCTTTTTTTATTTAGGTATAAAATCGATGCCGCCTCTTAAACATAAAAAAAAATGTTCAAAATCATTATAGAGGTACCTATATATCAAGGCACTTACAAGTTTTCCTCAAACAAATAACCTTTGACAGTGATTATAAACTCAACTAACTAACTTTGATTTACAATACACCATTCAATAGTAAATTAACTACAAAACAAATTGGTCAATGAGTTTCTCTGAAAATCATGTAATTCAAACTTTCTCATACATTAACTTGGCTTCTTATTGGCCTCGACGTATTGAATTTTCAAACTAATAATAGTTTATTGCTGTTGTGTGCAGATTGCTTTCAAATTCAGAATATTTAGAAAACAATGGGTTATACAATTATACGAAAGTAAGCTCCATAGAAAATAGAAGAATCGTAGGGTAAACTGAAATAGAAGCAACATAAAAGTACTTTGAGTCAGATAAATTACTTCCATCCATCATCACAGAGAATTTCATTAACTCGCTAGTTAACTATAACGAGAGAGTCTTAGTCCTCACTAACATCTTGATTTGCAGCATCCTTTACCGTAAAAAGGGTTTGTTTTATTTAAAAAAGTCGTTGAATATCTTGAGACGCTTGAATAGCATAATTCTGTAATACTTATAATATTATATTGCAGGGATTAAAATATTTTGAAATAAGGATGTAGGTACCGATTATTGAAGCTACAAGTGACTACAAGTAAATCAGCTCGGGGGGAGTGTTTTAATTACGCCATTTGACTACCGATTGGTAACTACCACTCCACGCCGCGCGCCGTATCAGTAGAAAATCTTGTTTCATTATCCTAACTTCATAATAATCCTTACTTTTTGCTGGGAGTTCTTTCTAATCGAAACCTGTTATCTGATAGATCCGGGATCACTTAGAGCCGTTGGAAGTGATGGCTTCACTTCTGGCCGCCATTGCCCATGATATGGATCACCCGGGCGTGAATCAACCGTTTCTGATCGCCACTTCCAATCATCTGGCTGCTCTTTACAGGGTGAGTACCTATAATAAAATACTGGTATGATTTAACAATCGTTTCTTTTTACGATCAACCTGAACGAAAAGAATACTAGACTTTTTTCAAGCCAATGAACTAATTTAAAGTTTAATTTGAAAAAAGTTCCATCTGGTGCCGAATAAACTATAAGTAGAAAAGTATTTACTAAAGATCTTACATTAAGAATCTCGACTTCGAAGTCACCGCCGCTATTTTTTTTTAACAACTATGTACCTACTATAGCTTTTGATTATAGTAGGTACATAGTTGTTAAGTTTTTATTATGTTGAGAGAGAATTGACTGAAAAAAATCATTTTTTTTAGGGTATGACTTTTATCTATCACCTATAATTGCATAAATAAAATTGAATCGATACTTGAACAGGTTTATTCAAATAAAATAGTCGATAAAAAGCGTGTTAAAATAGCCAATACCCAAAAATATTATTATTGCATTTAGAATACGTCGGTTCTTGAGAATCATCACTGGCGCTCGGCAATTAGTTGCCTCATGGAGAGTGGGTTGCTGGACCAAATGCAGGACCTGCAGGATACCCTGGAGCACCAAATCAGCTCACTCATCCTTGCCACGGACATCACAAGGCAACAGGAGTATCTCAGCCAATTTAAAGTAAGTTACCTAATCAGTATTATTTGCTTTGTGAACTCAATACAATAGCCATGTTTCATCTGTTAAAGCAGAACATCTGAAATTACAATTTCAGTGTGCTCATATTATAATGTATTGCTTTTGTTTGAGAAATCCTTGTAGCTAAGCAAATCTAAGCCCATTAAATCAAGCCTAGAAATGAATAAAATACGACTGCGCTTATGTCGCAGTACGGCATGAAATTGAAACGCAGTTACATTTCAATTTCTATTCGATGACCTATTTTATTGAACACAACATTTCTTCATACGTTTGTTCGACGCAAACATTAGCGTAATACGTATTCTCTTTTGTACTTATCTTCTGCCAATTGCATCATAAGTAATATCCCTATTGCTAGTATCTATCTTCTTGCAATGGGATATCCGCGCTTCGATGACAGAATATTTTTTGCTACGATAAGTGAGAAGATGTAAACTCTATTAGTACTATCTGCGTTAAGCTGTATTTTGCGTTAGGTAGCAAATTCAATTATTTTAGTGTGGTGTGATGTAAGTGGGTGACTATTTATTGTCAATATACCTTCCGGTCATTCAATAACTACCTACGGTTAATCCAATAAATGAGCCACTTTATCGAATTATATTGTCCTCTTTTTTATTGAAAGTAATTGTAGTAATGCGAAATTAATTGCTATCACATTTATAGTGGACAAACAATAAGTTACGAGTATTTTGGAAAGTTTGGCTTTATATATAGGTACCTAATAACTAGGTACTTACATACTTTGATCAAGCAGGTGTTTGATGTATTGTTTAGTGTAGCATATTTTACAAAGAAAGTTGGCATTCATGCTGATATTATGTATAAGGTGTCAAAATGTAGTGACGCAAAGTCCTGATTACAAAATTAAAATACGTCCAAGGGGTACCTAACGATTGATATGCTACATAATTTAAGACGTTCTATAGTCAATCTTAGGCAAATATTGAACGTGCAGTTTTATGTATGAAGAAGATTAGAATAAATATGTAAGCACATTCATATTTTATTCATGCAAAGGACGTAAACAATTAATTCTGGACTAGATTGCGAAACAAGTCCTATTCAAATTTGTGGAAAGTTTTCCTTTAAACAATAGGCAGGTACTTACTTTTCTATTTTTTCAATAGAAACTTCTATTTATAATTATTTTGCTATTAAAGTATATCCTCATCTCGCTCCAAAGATAGTGTAACTAACTTACCTTTATTTAGTATTGCTCGTCTTTGTTGGTTCAGCGGATATGGTCCTAACCTACCGTCCGCAGCTTTCTGCCGAAACACTTTTTTAAACTATTCTTATAAGAGTAAACGCTGATACATAGTTTTCTTAGCTTAATTCACGGAATGTTACATACTCAGGTAAAGGGGTGAAAACACTGCTGGAGATGTGGCCTCATTTTAATGCCTTTGTCACCAGTTTAGATGCAGAGAATTTTCTGTACAATACCTGCACGTACTTAAAATTCTGGCTACATTTATTATAGACGACTATCATTTTCGAAAGATGTACAATTAACGTCGTCGCCACGAACAACTGCGTTTAGGTAATGCTTTTATGCACTTAATAAATATTTAATGGAACATTTAGAAGTTTTCACGATGAAACTTTAGCTTCGCCATTTCATTAACGGACCGATGCTCGAGATTAATAATATAACATATTATGTTACGCATCTGTGCTTCAGGTATGTTTTCAGTTAACACGAACTAGAAATATAATTTGGACCAAGTATTATTTTTTAGTGAAGAAATCAAATGCATTGCCATTTTAAGAAATATAGACTACTAGAGGCTGCCCGCGACTTCGTACGCCTTTATCGTCATATCTTTGAAAAAAAAACCACGAGATTTCTGCAAATAAAATAGCCTATGTGTTATTCTGATGTCCAAGCTATCATCATCATCATCATTTATTTAAGAGCCAGGCTCTTGTCGGTGGAGTAAACGCCATCTTTGCCTTTCCTCTGCCAGTAATTTCACTTCCTGATACGACACGACGCCAAGCTAAGTTATTGTAAAATTTCATCACAATCTGTTCAGTAGTTTTTGCGTAATGAAGTAACAAACATCCATCCATCGGCACAAACATTGACATTTATAATATTATTAGGATAGGATTAGGATATAGAAGATACCTACTCAGGTTTTAGACAAAAGGTGCCGGAATTGAATAAAACCGATGTTCTTTTGAAATAAATATAGCAGTAAAACTAGAGCACTGAAAGGATGAGCAACTGCGTTCCTGACTGTATCTTAATTAGATTTACATTAGACTTGTCTAGTCTGTTTTGTAAAGATCTCTCGTCTTTGCGAACTCCTCCGTTTAATTTTACAAGTTGTAGAAATTGCAAGCGCCGTGTCAGTCTATGCACCTAATTTATGTCTTTGAAACGTTTAACCTCTTCTAGCGTAGCAATAATGTAATAGGTATCATGAAGTTACTCGAGATTCTCGACATGAATTATTATGTTCCTTCTCTATCTAGAAAACAAAACTGTCTTATGTTTACTACATCTGTTGAAGATATGCGAGCGGTATCCGTTATATTATTATGTCAAGTTTATATTTAGATGTAGAGAAAATTACTTTAGAAGTTTTTATTCATAATTTTTATACATCAAGTTAAGTAATGATAAAAGTGTTTATGCTAATAATAGGACTGAAATAATATATTTTTGTTACCTTTTAATTGTAATTTTTTGTGACCTATATCAGAGTCGTATTTCGATTATGATAGACAATATCCTTGAAGCAAGTAACTAATTCGTATTACAGGGCCTTTGTTGTCGTTGTCTGTAATTCACCCAATGCATTTTACTGTGTCACGTGGATATTTATAGACAAAAATCGAAGGCTTGTGAATGGAAAATGCAGTTTGAACAACCTTTACGACATCGACATATAGTAATTGATATTGATAACTAACTAGTAAAAGTGTATTATATGGTAAAACAGTTTCAAATGATAATGTGTTAGTAATAAGTACTAAATATTATGTGAGTTATGTATGACGCGGGTACGTCTTTAAAAAATAGTTCAGTGTATTTTTTCATTGTGCCGTTGACCGTGTTTTAGGAAAGTATGACTAACCCAGATAGGTATTCGTTCTTTTCATCTAATAGTTGCGAAAAGTTGTGAGTTGTCTGTTAACATCGGTTTTGTCACGAAATATGCATTTGAGTAACTTTATTTTATACGTGACCTAGTAGGTTTAGTTTGGAAAGTTTTCGAAGTAGCAATACATGTTTCGTACACTGCTGTTCTAAGGGACTGCATTGACTGGACTAGACCCACCTCATTGTTTTGATTTGATATTGGCGGATAATCATTTAATTGTTCTGCAAACACTTGATATTACCTACTATTGTTTTTGAAGTTTATGGTTTTGTTCTGTTATTTTTAATAAAAATAGTGGCACTAAAGCTTACTAGCCAGCTTCAATTCCGGCAATTTATTAACCTGTCATTCATTACAAATATGAGTTGACGGGGTCATTTAGCAAATTGCCCGCCGTGCGATGAAAAATAATCAACTTAATTAACTTAGAAAGGTTGGCTGATACACAAAGTTATACTATAAATGGAAATATCTACACTAGTTTTCATTAAAACTACGCACCTAATGAGTAATTTTCATACTTTTATTAAAGTATTTATCGGTTGTGTAGGTCGTTTTCCGTCGAAGGGCATTTGAAATATGTATTATCATTACCTGTCTGATTACCTATATGTGGCCGATTGAGATCTAATATTAATAATACCTACTTGTAAAATTTTCTACGATAAATACAGTTGTGCTAGCGGCGACAGCTAAGCGGGTTCCGTTTCTCGTCCAAAACGTGCGAAGCGTGTAATCTCTCCAATGCACTTTGAGAGTAAATCCAGGGACAATCCCTGGTAAGTGCAGACCATCGCAAACAATAGCAAGCGATGCGATGCAAGTGATCTATTCTCAGCTGTCTTAGTTTTATCATAATAATATTAGCTTTTAATATTGCGATGTTATGTCGTAGGCTAAAGTTGTTTAGTATTTTTGACCAACCAATAGTTCATGGGTTGCGTTGCGTAACACCGCACCGTACCAATGCAAAGCGTGAGTATTCCATTCGCACATGTCTGTGTAAAATAAAGATAAACGAGTTTCGCAACATTAGTTTCGCAATAAACGACGAGTGCTGCTACTTGTACTGTTCAGAATGAAAATGAAAATATGAAGCGACATTACGTATTACCATTCAGTATGTACGCAGTTACCGAATGTGTGATGTTATAAATGTGCAACTTCAAAATCAAAATATATTTTAACATTTAAAATATGTTTCTTATTGTTAAATTATTTGCATATTGAAGAAAATCCCGTTAATGTTATTATTCTTTTAACATTACGCATTATCTTTTTTGAAAACCAAGAGGTTACATAGGTATAGGCCTAGGGTAGGTTATTAAAGTTAACATTTCATTAAGCGTTTTATACAACATGCTGAAATCTGTTCAAAATAACATTGGGATATTGGAGAGGGAGGCGTGCATTCGACGTATGTATAATTACGCCTTCAGTGTTTGATAATTGAAATTCATTCCGGCTAGCCGACGCCTATAATTCCCAAAATAATTATGTGAATCTGAATCTCATCTGTAAAGTCAAACATATGAATATTGAAACTTTTTTAGGTTTACTTTTTATACCACTGAAATCGCCGTTTACGCATAACAGATTTTTGATTTTAACAAGAAATGAATATGAAAGGACTTGCTGCTCGTTAAAGATATCCGGTACACTTATTTGTTAAATACAGCGTGTCATTTCTCGTACTTGTTGTCGATATTTTTAAAAGTAATATTTTGCAGCAAATTTCAATTTAAGATACTCTTCCTAAATTGACTCACAATAAGGCTGAAAAAGCCAACATGTTCAAGGATTCCGTTTGTTTGTTACGTGAATAGATTTAGTCGTAGCGCCAAATGTTCCACTTTGATAACGTAGCTAATCTGTTTGCTGGCATATTTGTCGCTGTAAGACTGACCTACAACAGCGTGCAGGTGTTTTCTTTATACAGAATTCATAACCACGTATGTAAAACAATCTTGAACAAGTCCATTAGTGGCAGGTTAAGTGTTCTACATAATTCTTTTTTATTTATAACTAACAAAAAATCAACCAATATTGTCGTGTTCCATCATGTTCTCGTTCTCGAAATATAATAAACCCTTTTATTTTGGTCGCCGTCTCGGTCTATGTTGAAAATAGAATCTGAAGCGAACCACACAAGTTCAGATTGTCGTCGGTCGTTTATATTTTTGTTTGTGAGGTGTCTCATGACTTCGTTTTGATTTTTTACTGGTAATTCAAATTTGTACTAGGAGTACAACTATTGCAAATATCTGCAATATTATAACGCCTACGGAAAGCAAATAAAACATTATCTGAAATTCCGAACTTCAAACGTAAGTTCAATAAAACGTAGTTAAATAAACATTATTTTAATTTTCGTCGGATGAAATATTAATAAATAAACAAGAATGTAGGTAATTATTGCTTTCTTTCATAACTCATGATGCTGCGCTATTTGTTTGCACTCATCAACCTTGCAAATTGTTGTTCACTCTACAAATACAAAATAAATCGTAATCAGAAGTTACAAAAAATAAGGTACTTACTGTCTATTAAATATTTTTTCAACTATACCTGTCCTCGTTGCGTTTTACAGTATTAGGAAAACGTTCTTTTTGCACTAACCATTCTATTCTTGTTTTTACTCAACCGCAGTTATAGCAAATACTTCTGCAATATTATTTATTGATTCATTTTCCAATTATATTTCCATTTTTTATTGTTTTTTACCGATGGCGTGCACATGTCTTTAAGAGTAATGATTTAATTTTCTGTATTTTATATAAAAATACACATACATAATACTACTTGGTAGGTATTTATTGAGAAAATGGTTTTCTTTTTTTAGACTCATCTCGACACTAATACGCTTGACATGACGAAAAAGGAACATCGACATTTGGTTCTTCAAATAGCTCTCAAGTGTGCAGACATATCAAACCCTTGCCGCCCCTGGGAGATCAGCAGGAAATGGAGTCTTAAAGTTTGCGAGGAATTCTTTAGACAAGGCGATTACGAAAGAAAACTCAACTTACCTGTTACAGCTCTTTGTGATCGCCATACAACTTCTATACCGAAAATACAAACCGGTAAGTAATAAATTGACTTTTCGATCTGGCAGATTTATGTAATCGTATTAATTTAACTTTAGATTGCTCTGACGTCTTACAATGTCATGTCTTTAGTAGCATAAATGCTCCAGACTAGACAAGATAGCAATCGACCGGCACGTGTGCTTTACAATACATTGTATTGTTACCAACCTGCTAAATCCAAAGACCGATGTTGTCATTAATAGTTTGCTAGTTGCTTGCGGATTGTGGTAGGATATAGGTATTATGGTTTTTATTAGGTGCTTTGTGGGTGCGATTTTCCAATAAAGCTCGGTTGACACTGCCAGCGCGCGATGTATTATCATTGACGAAGCCTTAACGGTATCTACCAAAGTATGTAGAGGTGAAACGATGCCCCGCTCCGCCGGCGTGTAGCTTGCTCACCCGCTAACCATTTGATCTGAGCTTAACTTAAGCATTGTTTCTAAAGGTTGCTAAATAAAAAAACGGATTTAAATATCAAAACGGTTTGGCTTTTACTTGTTTTACCTTGATTCAAACTCAAATATACAAAGTGTATACATTGCCATTTCTGATTGATTACGAATTAGTTATGGACATTAAGCCATAATGAACTTTTTTATTGAATTTCGTTGCGTATTAACTCTTACATGGTTGTATCCACAAATATTGTACATTTATATCATATATGAAAAATAAATCTAAAAGAAAGGCTAAAAGCGCTAAAAGTAACCTACATACAAATACACATTTATATCTAATACAGAATTGACGTTTAATTGGCTCAACTGTGTCAACTTAACGTTATTGACACAACTTTATTAAAACGTAATCGGTTTTAAATTGTACCCCGATGGGGCACATGCAGTGTCGAGGTTAGTTGATTATTGCCTATTTGTCAACAAGACTGTAAACACTTTCATCAGCAGTTTAAATACCTACACATATAACTTGTGTAGATAGAATACGTATAGGTGCTTTCTCTTTAACTTAATCCTATTCAGATTCGGAATCCGAAATTAATAGTTCGGACTTTCTGACATTGAGCGTCTCTCACTTCGATTGTTTCAGGTTTCGCCAAGTTCGTAGTGTCTCCTCTTATAACGGAATGGCATAGATTTCTACAAAACGACTTATCTGCGCAAATGCTTGAAAATTTCCTTTATAATCAGAGCAAATGGGAAATGTTAGTAGCACAAGAGATGGCCGAAGAAACTAGGACGGAAATATCTGACGCAGATATGGTGGACGATGATCTCGAAACGTGTTCCGGCACCAATATTTCCGGCAGTTCCGAATTACTTCTACCTCTACGAAGAAGCTCACTAAATCCGGTCAAACAGGGAGGCCTGAAGGAACAACTTAGGCGCTTTTCCGTGCCGCTTAACGTGTTTCAAGACACCAAGTTTAAAAATAGGGATAAAAGTCGCGCTTCTTCAGTGGCTGAACCCCGCAGCCGTGGGAACGCAAGTCCGGTGAGCAGCGAACATTCGATTCACTCACAGCTGAGCGTACGTGGCCATTGTGCGCACGGCCAAACTATATCGGAAAAAGTATTAAGTACCGAAAAACTACTTCCTGATTCTTCCATAGCTTCCATCACAACACCAGTTCAGGCCACCAGGCTCAATACTGTTTTGAAAGAAGGTGGTTCATGGAAACTAATTCGTCAACAAACTTTTCCACCCCTGGAAACGGTCGCCCGCGCCAATGCTCTCGCGGTCCGCCCCCTGCACACGAGCAATGAGGACGCCATATACCCGTCCCGGCTCTCTAACACCGACATCACGAAGTTCGACAGAAATCAGGGCAGGCTTAGCAATATATTCAAGAGAAATGATACTGATAAGACTGATAACGATGACGCTTCTGAAAATAATAATGTAGGTGTAACTGAGTGTTCACGTAATTTAGAGAAAGAGAATCTTGACCCACTTCTACGGGGCTCGGGGGGGCTCCGGCGTGATTCCGCTGGCTTAGGAAGTCAGCTTAGAGATAACTTGACTGCAGTTCAACTCGGCATGATTTCTTCAGATCAACTTCTACGTCGCAGGAAATCCATGCCCGCAGACGTCGTTGCATACAGTAAGTATCGTACTAGTACTTAAGTTTCATTTGAAAAACTTTATTAGTTTATTGTGCATAAAAAATAACAGCTTATTTTATATTTTAGCGCCAAAGGAGAAAAAATTGCGCGAGATGACTGCTACGATTCCGGAACTATTGCGTCGTACGCTTTCGGGAAAAGAGTGTTGGACACGCCGGCGTGGTTCCGCCCCGGCCCCCGTAGCACCATCGGAGTTTCGCGGGCTGGCCGCGCTTGGGGCTCTGCGCCACAGCGTCAACGGCAGCCGCCGCAAGCCCAATCCCATCGTGTCATGCCAGCAGTGGCTCGCTAAGACCACTTACAGCGTGCAAGAACGGACTCTACAACAACTTCCACGAAGAAGTTCACTGCCCGTTGAGGTGATGACAGGTGCCTTGAAATCTATTGATGGAGTACTCTGTATTTGCTTAGCATGATTTTCTTCTTTTTTATTTCGTTTAACTAATATTGGCTCTCAAACTGACCTTAACTTATCAAAGACGAAATGTTTATATACTAGTATTTAAACTAAGGCTCGCAAGTATCGAGCATTTGTTTTACTTCTACTCGTTTTGTAAAATAATGTGTATAAATGGTACATATAATTATATACTTTTTGTTTCACAGGTATATCGTCCCGCTGATGTTATACAGCCATCGGAATCTAAATAAATAGTGAATATTTCAACAATTGGGAGGCTAATAATGCTCAAATTAATATCACTTGAATGCTTAAACCACACGGCACAAACGTAAGGCACAAAGACAAGAAGCTTTGTTGATTGCGTACCTGCGTTGTCACAACTTACGGATAAAATGACAACCCAATTGTACCTATTTTAAGTAAATTGTATTATGGTTTTTTTAAACTTGTAAGTTTATGTCAAGGGGAATCCATAAATTGAAACTGTTTGGAGATTGCGACAGATTCGGATGAAACGGACGCGGGCGATCTGATCTGAAAGACGGTAATGCGTATTCCATTAATGGATGTTTTCCACGTTGTTGTAAGTAATTAAAAAGACACCAAGTTGCGTCTTGTAACTCTGCCCCCCTGTTTGTTAACACCTTCAATGTGTACGTGTTTATGATCTAGTTAGGACTCTTCTGAATGAACGGGAGGAAGTGGAACGAATGTTGACGTTCTTATTGCTTCCCGTATTAAGCGCTTTGTATTCCAATCGTCAATACTATGCACAAATACGGGATTTTGTGGAGCTGTTGTAGTAGTATTACATTTTAAAAACTGATGTGTATCTGTAAAGTCACAAAACTTGTATTTCGAATAGTGTACTATTTACTAATGATATTGCATTCTGTCTGTTCAATGATTGGTAAATTCAGTGTTGTGGAAAGTCTAAAAAATGTGTTTGGTAGGTGTCAATGAATTATATTGTAAAGCAAATAATGTCACTCGCCTGAACGTGTTGCCACATCACAATCATGAGACAAACATATTACGGTTTTCTTTATCACCTAAGTACAAATTAATTACGTTTATGAGTGGAATTAATGATTAAGTATCCTATTTTTTATCTTCGTTAGTTCAATTAAACATTTATTTGTAGATAATACAGTCATTGTCGCAAACTTAAACATAACGATATCTATATAAAAAAAGATATAAAGTATTGCTATCATAATGCTTTCCTACCTAAATGAGATCGATGATGGTCGCAAATGATATAAGTGATTTTAACAATTTTATGGGTAAATACAATAAATAATCGGTAATTAATTACAGTAGCAAACAAATACGTAATACTCGTAAAATACTGCCCCGCATATGCATATGCTAAAACGAAGTTGTATTCCTCTATATTTTGATTCACCATATTTATAAAGAAATAGCATATCTATGGAACTAACAACTATTACTATAACAATAATTAATTAAATAATAAAAATATTTTTATGGTGAAGCTGGTATAGAGGCTAGTGGCCGAGTGATATCTACTTTAGATCTAAGACTTTTCTATTCTGTTTAAATGTTTATATTATAGGTTAGATATTTATAAGTATTTTGTTTTATTAATTATGAAGTTTTTTACCCATTATATTTATTTAATATACTTTTTTACATTAGCAAAAGGAGGCGATGTTATTTCAAAATGTTTATTTTCTAAATTGAACTTTATTTAGTAGCAAATTCTTGAGCAAACATACATTAATTTTCATGCCGTATATGTAATTTATTTTAATTTTTATGATATTTTGTTATGCTCCTTTGGAGTAAGCTTAATTTAATAATTTATCAACATTGCAGCTTTGCATATGCACATATTGTTTTTTTAAACTGACTATAGCATTTGTCATTTGCGATCATGGGAACATCTCTGAATAGTATTTTTCACAAACCAGTTTTAGGTAATATTTATTGTTTACAATAGGAATGATAATGGAGTAGATAATATATAATTTGCAAAGCGATTTGTTTGAAAATAATAAATATCTATTAAATGTATCAGTAAAGGAACGGAGTCTCATAATCAGTAACTTTTGAAAAGAAAAAGTTAAATAGTCATATAGTTATAAGTACTTATAGTTACTAAAATTTTAAGATAAATATTAGGTAGCCGCTCTTTTTGAGCGAACTTTATTATGTACGTTTCATAATTGTGTAATTGTGTATGTTATACGACAAGCTCAGTATTATATATGTGTTAGACACAAAAAAAGCCCCAATAAAATGCAAAATCGGCACTTTTTAATCTTCATCAGCCACATAATTACACGGAATTAGTATTGTGGTCGTAAAAATAGGTACCTATGGGATTTCTTAAAATTTCTGGTGTTTGTTTCAATGGTATAAACCATAATACATTAAAATCCAGTATTTATTTATATTATACTTATCGGTTATAGTAGTAGAAAATACGTGGGAAGAAGAGATACGATTTCTGAGGCTTACGGGGCTGTGTGAATTATTACGCGGAAAACAAACTTAAATTTGGCATTGGATTGGTATACTTCCATAATAAACAAAAAAACATCTGTATCTATTTAATGATTTTACAATGTGAAGTCATTACCTGCTTTAGAATTAAATATGAACTATTGAATTATATTACTTTCCTCTTTTCTCTTCTTTTGCTTTCTTTAAAAAAAAAACAGCGTTTACTTTAAAACAACCAACTTGACGTGTGAATTAATATGTAGATTTAAGAAGTTTGCAAGAAAACAATCTTTTGTTTTAATAATTGAAAATTTCCGGTGAAGGTTCATTGACACGCAGGTATGTTTTGGGGACAACAAAATAATTGTGTATGTTTCATTATACAAAGTCTACTGCGGTGTAGGTAGCAGCAGCAGTATCAATCAATAGTTAGATTTTAAAATTATTGATCCAATGTCTAGTATTTATTTTAAACACTACTTTGATGGCGTTTTAACAAAGTTATTATGATCTTAGATCTAATTGCTCATTCTTATTATCGTATTCCTTGTTCCTTGTTCCCCTTGGTACAAAACTTTTGCTTAAATCAACTACGTAAGCCAAGAAAGGTTGTACATAACATAACCCATTTCAAAGATTATTTCGTGCACTATTTTCGTCTCTTATTCATGCACCTAATGGATTGTGCTGGTTTTAAAGCACTATGTGTACTATGGTTTCTGTTTTACAACTTTTGCCACTTTATCGATCGCGCCGTGACATTTTCGCATCGTTGTGTCCTTATCACATTCCATCTTTAGACAGAGAAGAAAACGTGAGAAAACTGTGACAACTTTTTTCACGGCATGTATGCTGGGACAGTTGATCTTTAAATGTACTCTTTAGGTACTATCGAAATCTGTACGAATGTTGTTGATATGAATCCCCGTAATATTACCTTTTATTATAGGTACCTACATAAAGCTATAGTTTTTTTGTCTAAGGTATTTACTAGATGTTAATCTCTTTAATTATTAATTGTCATCTATATCTAATCAAATCTGATTTTGTCTAGATTTTGTTGATCAGTCTGACTGCCATAATTCTAGCTAATACCTAGTTAATAAATTTCTTATACCTCTCATTTTGAGTCATAGTTGCTTGTAACTTAAATAATTCACATTGTTATTTTTATATATTTCTTTAATTTATACAAAGAAATGTGTTTTATTCTTAGTTGCTGTTTTCTATTGAAAGCCGGTGTTATAATGCACTGGTACAAAGTGTTACATTTAGTTATTTTAAGCATAATAAAAAAAGGCAACTATGTGCTCAAAGATATTGTATCTTTAGTATTATAAAATCATGGTACTAGTTATATCAAAATCGAATATTTTATGTATCTTAGAATCAAGTTCAAATATCTGGGTATGACCTAATGGATTGTTTTTTAAAATGTCAAGCAAAAAGTGTTTCGTCAGTCTAGTCGTAGTAGCTCACTAGTAGCTCGACACCACCGGATCAAACAACCGCACTACTCAGTGATTTAAGTTGTATTTAACTTATCAAAGTCATATAGGGTCCTTCTGAGTGGCTGGAAGTACATTGTACGATTTTTTAATTACTTAAATAAAATAACAAAATCATTTTTTATGCAATTTAAATTGCATTGACACATTTTCAATTAATATTGCACCCGTATTATATCTGATTTTCTAAGTTACATCACAATTTAATTTATTTTTGTCCGAAAGTTTACAAAAACAATATCGCTGTTTGCAACGAAAATTTATAAGATTATTTATTAACATACTTATTGAATAAGTTAGCACAATGAAATTGCATTATGCATCACATCACAATTATTTTAGTCTAGAAATTAGTTACTATTGTATTTTATAAAATAATTTGTTAATATTATTTTACTAAAACTGGTATGGTAGATATAGGTAAGTATAGTGCCAGGCCGATAAAGCGCATCAACAACATTCTAATTTCCGAATTTAATGACTTCAGTAGGTACCGTATCGTTATCAAATTACACCTATATGCAACACAGGTTAATATTCTAAGCTAAAAGCGGCCCTTTATAAGACCAAAAACAAATTCGATTGTCTTTTCCAAAAGTCGATGTGCTTTAGAGACTGCGTGCTCTACCTATACTACCTATGCAGGTCTGTTTTGTTCGTCAATATTGCATAAAACAATCTAATTGCAGAATAATTATAGTCATTCTTGGGCAAGAAGGCCCCAATCTCAATGATGCTTTAAGAATAAGTTTTCGAGAATTGTTTCCTTTTACTTTAATTAATTGATTGCTGAACGGTTAATTTTAATGTGAGCTTTTATGGTCAAACGTTTAGATAGACATCTGTTTAATATTAACGCAACGTCCGATGATTCCAGTTTTTTTTTTCAAATATTTAGCTTTTAATGTGTCATGGTAGACCGTGCGCTGACGTGATCTGTATGTGTGTTGGCGTTAGGTCCAGCAGTGTATTATGATTGCCAGATTGTCGCTCTATCCAGATGCATGTAATGTAGGTACTTCCGGGGCAAGCAGTAGCTTCTGGTCAATGTATGTACTTCATGGGGCGGGTGTGTTGCCTAACCTATGCCAGCCCGCATGCAGGTCACACCAAAACGTAGAGGGGACCCTCAGACCAAATTTCAATTAAAATTCAGATAAGACATTTTTTGAAATTGTGGTACCTATCTACCTACAAAGTTATAAGTGTTTTTTTTTTCATTTTAGTTTAAATTCATAACGATACAAATTGTATTTTTATTAAATTTTATTATTTTCGTTAAATAATCTGTTCTTTAAAATTTTTCTACGAAGTATTTGTAAAAGGCCAAACATCTTGAATTCAATATGAGTTAGTACACACATACAACTTGTGTATCAATTTAACTGTTGTATCGTATTATAGACGAGATTTAAACGCTTCTGGTTGTGGATGATAAGTTACTCAAACAATCGATGCAGTTGATCGTTGTCCAACTTTTTAACCTAATAATCGATAGAGCTCGCTTTTCTGCATTCTTGTCGAGTGGCCTATCGAGCTGATATAAACTTATAGCACATTATTTGTTGTGAGTATGTATGTGCTAGCTCTTATTTATTTGAATTTTATTATCAAATTACAGATTACTTGATTTTTTAAAGACTTCTTTAACTTCTTATTTATCTTTGGACTATATCTACAGCTTCAATTTAAATATAGGTCCATTTTTTAAAAGGTGAATTCAATCATGTTAAATAAAAAATAGTGGCGTAATTATGGCCCTAATAAAGACGACATTGAAATGTGCAATATTTTTGAAGTACTTAAACTTTCATTTTTTTTTAATA
This sequence comes from Anarsia innoxiella, assembly GCA_947563765.1. Classification (NCBI taxonomy): domain Eukaryota; kingdom Metazoa; phylum Arthropoda; class Insecta; order Lepidoptera; family Gelechiidae; genus Anarsia; species Anarsia innoxiella. The sequence goes on from OX387390.1 coordinate 10,144,697, forward strand.
AATGTTTAATTCTATTTTTTTTCCTTTATTTTGTTTCTTGACTTAAGAATACCAAAATTACAATGCGAGCTTTAGGTATATTAAAGATGACCATCTGAAGTTCAGGTAAATATTGAAATACTTTCGAATTTATATTTTGATTAGTGATGGTAACTTTACAATGGTAATATTTGGGAATAACGGTCTTATTACGACTTACTACATTTAATTACATTCGAAGACTGCAATTTGTTTAGTATTGATATTCAGGTATGTAGTTCTTTGTAAGTCATTATGTAAGTTTTAGTGTTTTAAAACTTATTGTACGCATTATACTGTGTAGTCTTTTAAATGTATCTTTGTAGTTGTAAATCTCTTGATATACCTACTTATATATCTACTAGATATACATTATAATATTACTGTCAAGGGTCAGTGTTGCTCCATGTGTACTTTCGATAGTTAATAAAGTTGTTTCCTTTAAGCACTTCTTATTTGGACTATTTTTGAAGCATCAAGCAAGATAGAAAATCAGAACAGCAAAACAAAATGTAAGAAAATCACAAAGCATATATGCATGTTGCAAAACAGCATGAAAAGCAAAATTATAAATATATAACATAATATAAAAGTAGTGAACGATAGCAGACGATGCACAATTATTTCACTGTAAGGTTTTGTTTGTCCAATATTACGAAGTGTAATAATAAATGTGTTGTTTTATTAATAGAAACTAACTAAAAATCAATACAAATAGATTTCGCTAAGCATCAGTCTCTTCAAAGTCTCGCATATCTAACAAACGAGATGAGCTCAAGAAGTCAAATAACGAAAGTTCGCACAGGCATTGAAAGAAAACGTGATTAGAACTTTATTTATTTATACAACTTCGACTATTTTTTGTTTATCTTATCACGATTCATTAAGGTAAATAGATACCTACATAATAAATAACAACTTTCTAATTTCATTTCATTTCAGTTTTTGCATCAGTAGGCACTGGACCAGTCGGCCTAGTAGTTGTAGGCGTCTCTTCCGCGGTTGTTGCTGCTCTTTCCAAATTTTTGAGTCCATGCTCGAATTCCACGGGATCTACAAATTTCTTTCTCGGGAATGGAGGTGGCCCCAATATATCTTGCACTTGATTGAAGTTTAGAGTTTCCTTTTTCAATAATTCTTCGGAAAGCTGAAATCAAACACAAATCCACTTTACGCACCTATCCTAAAATAACAACCATTTTTATTTACTTACATATAAGTAGTTCATTTACTTACCAATTTTAATTTGTCCTGATTAGCCCTTAAAACTTCCTCTGCTTTGTAGTATGCTTGGGCTATAAGCTTTCTTGCTTCCAAGTCCATGAGATGTTTGAATGATTTACTAAAAGGACTTTTGCCGTGTTCTTTAAGATCAGGGAAGGAAACCAAGCCCACAGCTGGAGACATTCCGTACACTCGAATCTATATTCAAAGTAACAATATATGTTTATCTGGTAATTATACTGGCCAATAAATAAAGTGTTTATAAGAAACATACCTGAGCATACGCTATTTTAGTGACTTTCTCTAAATCGTTTTGAGCTCCACTTGTGATTGAGTTAAACATTATCGCCTCTGCTGCTCTACCTCCAAGAGCCATACACATTCGATCAAATAGCTACAAAGAAGGTAATATTACGTTAACGTAAAAACATCAAATATAGGTTTTTTAATATTACTTGAGACATTTTGTTACGAAAAAAAAAACATCTAGGAACATCAGTCAGTCACCATAGAAGGAAATGATCTAGGAAGGATCATTTCCTTCTATGGTGACTAAGCGTGGCATATGACTGCCTCGTTCCCAGCTCCTGGTAGCTAGTGAGTCAGATAGGTTAAAAAACATACAAGAACACACCTCTTCTTTGGAATACAACTTTTGGTCAGATGTTGTATACTGAGCAAAGCCCAGCGCCATGTTTGTTCGTGGTACTATCGTGATTTTCAGCAGTCCCTCCGTATGTTCCAACATCCAGCCTACCAACGCATGGCCAGACTCGTGATACGCAACTATTTTCTTTTCAGCTGGGGACATTGCATGGCTTCGTTTCTCTGTACCACCTGAAGACGAGTAATAAAGAATTAAGCAATTTTATCCACCAGTCAAACCCAATATCCTTAAACAATGATTCAACTGTATCTGGATCGATATCGGATTCGAGAGGTAATAGCAAAAATATGTTAATAGAATTTTAAAATAAAACGTACCAACAACTCTTTCCACTGCATACTCAAGGTCTGTCGCTTTTACGATAGTCTGCTTATGTCTAGCTGCGTGTAGTGCTGCTTCATTACAAACATTAGCTATATCTGCGCCACTGAATCCTGGCGTTAAATATGCCATTCTGTAATTAAAAAAAAAACTAAGTATTGGTTCATAAAAACATAGTTGCCAAAGAGAATGGCATACCTTTTTACATATTGTGCAGGCAATTTTTCAAGAACAATATTATTCATATGTCTTTTGAAAATTTCTTCTCGTTCTTGTAAAGTTGGTAAGTCAATCAGGATATGACGATCAAATCTGCCTGGTCGGAGAAGAGCCTAAGAAGAAAAAGATATGATTTTTTATGCCATAAAATCCTTAAACCAAAACAGTATTCTTGTGACATTTGTCTTGATAGCACTAATGGTATTTAGAATAGAATAATTAAATTGTACCTTATCAAGCACATCAGCTCTGTTAGTAGAAGCGAGTACCACCACACCTTCACGACTTTTCATGCCGTCCATCTCCACCAGAAGCTGGTTGAGAGTCTGCTCTCCCTCGCCACCGCCGGGGCCCCACGACGTTGGCCCGCTCGATCTTGCTCGGCCCACGGCATCCATTTCATCTATATACACTATACAGGGAGCTCTTGAACTTGCTTCTTTGAACAGATCCCTTTTTATAAAATTAAAAATATTTAATTATCATTGCTGAGTAATTTCTCTGAAAGAGATAAAAGTTAGAACAATATAAAAAAATGGTTAGGTACCTCACTCTAGCAGCTCCAAGTCCACCAATCATTTCAATAAATTCTGAACCATTCATGGATAGGAAAGGAACATTTGCTTCTGTAGCTACTGCTTTCGCAAGAAGGGTTTTGCCACATCCAGGCGGCCCCAAGAGCAATGCTCCCTTCGGTACCTGTTAGAAGGAATCATTAAGAAATGCATGTAGGTACATCAAAAATTGTAATGAAGAGTACAATTATCTATTTACTTACCTTGGCACCTAAACTTTTATAGCGATCAGGTCTCTTCAAGTAGTCGACAAACTCCATAACTTCAACCTTAGCCTCTCTCAAACCAGCAACATCATCAAACTTGACACCTTTTCCTTGTCCCTTCATTGAGTCAACCAGTGTGAATTTGGCGCGGCTGAATTGATTCTGGAAATTGCAAAAGTTGCATTGCCGTGCACACGGTGCACATAACGTTAAATAAAAAAAAAAAATATTTATACTTACAAATCCTGATAGGTTGATATTCATTTTCATAGATTTTGTCGAATATAAGAATGACAATATGAGTGCTGCAATAAGTATGCTCATAATGAGCTTACCCGCCACACTACTGTTTCTGTCATACACAACACGGACACCTGCAAACAAAAAGAACAAAATATCAAATTAGGTAAGACCGACAGAATAATAGATAGATAGATAGAAATTCTTTATTGCACACAAAGAAATACAAATACAACTTAAAACTAAAACATTGTGCGCAAAGGCGGCCTTATCACTAAAAGTGATCTCTTCCAGACAACCTTTGGAGTAGGACTACTTTAGGAAGACTGTAGAGTAGAGCAGGGCAATAAATAAATACTGTAATTTACTACTTATTAAATAAATAAAGTGTACAAATATAGAATAATTTCAGTTAAGTATTCACAAAGTAAAATTTATTTAAAAATAAATCTAAAACACTACCTTCTTTGACTCCGAGATTTAGCTCTGTTTGTCTTAGTTTTTCCTCAAATCTGTGAATGTCCCCTACATTCATATGAAACACTTTGTGTGAAGACTGTAAATGTGAAATAATGATTGGTTCAGAAAGTAGAAACAATAATTTATTAATATTTTTTTCAGTATACTCACCTTTTTTCCTTTGATGACAGCACCATCATATAAGATTATGGTGACCACTTCTAAATCGGGTCGGACGATCAATTCCTCCACTTCTCCTTTTGCTAACATATTGTAAACAAACTCATTCCATGAAACATAACGAATTAGCTGTAAGAATAAAAACAATAATTAACCCTATAAATTGGAGAGACTCAAGATCGTGTCAGTCACATTTGATGTTCTATTGTGTCTAGTCTAGAATGCTGGGGTGTCATTGGTTAAAGCAAAGAAAGTCTTAAAACTCTGAAAAGTTGCTAGTGTGACATTATAGATTGCAGTTATAACATAACTTTTGAGAGTCTGCTTACCTCATTTCTGCCATTGTCGTTGGGGCTTAAAAGTGAACTCATCAATATCAAGACGCAAGTTATAAACATCCAAAATGCTGCTTTAACATACAGTGACTGTAAATTCTTTTCATCTTCTTTCTTCTTGTCTGGATCCTGATAAATTACAAATTACTTACAGTGGAGTTTTTTTCTACAACTTGAGCAAATTTTAGGACTAGTTTTTAGATAAATATAAAAATTAGTAGAAAAGACAAAATGTTCCCATATAATTGGCTAGTGGGAAAGTCAGTGCCCAGTGGCGGATTTACCAATAGGCAAAGTAGGCTGAAGCCTAGGGCGGCAGATTTAAAGGGGCGGCAAATTTTTCCCAATGTTTTTTTATCTTACAGAAAGAAAAAATTAGATAATCATATGTACCTTCCACAGAGCACCCCCTAATAGAGCCCGAATCATTACAATTTTATTCGAAACAAAACTCACAACTTTAGGCGGCAAGAATGAAGTGCGGGGGACGTGACAACTATGCTGTGATTTGCTGAATCAAGGTCAACGCATCGCTTAGAGATGTGCCGTGACGACAGTTAGGTTTATCGATAAAACATTTACATAAGTGTGTTTACATTTTTTTTTGTTGAACAATTCGATGTTAGAACAAAATTAAATAATTAGAGAGGTTAAGTTAAAATTGCATGACAATTGACGACACTTACCGGTAAAATTAATTTGAAAATAAATACATGCTTCCGAAAACTGAATTTCAGTGTCCCAAATAACCCAAAACTAGGTTATTATTTAGAAACTTCTAATAAATATGCTGTACCTTTTTTGCTCAGGACATTTAGGAAATCTTTAAAAGAAAACAAACACTAACTTTATTCTATTATTTGCGATGATTAATAAAAAAATATCGAAGTACTGTTCTTTACATATTAATAATAATTATTAGTTATTTTTTACCTACATCTCATCTCAACAAAAAGTGTATATTATTATTGTATTTGATAAAATAAATCGATTACATTCAGTCGATAAATTTGTTACAACTCTAGTACTGAAATTTCGGAAACGAAAAAGGATAAACATAGTAATTAGCATAATGATAGAAAGGGATGTACGCAAATCAAAATTTGTTGTCCAGTGTAACATGAACTCCGCGTAATATAAAACGAAAATTGTTTATACTTATCGGTGAAAAGTTATTACATTTTTCTTAAAGCAAGATGTCCCAGAATTTTTCCCGTACCATTTCACAGAACACACTGTCATTTTATTACGCTTTAAAGCAAAATAAGAGCCATGTAAATTGCGAAAAAGCTTGTGCGTACGGATGTGACAGCTGGTCAGTACTGACTTGAATGACATAGTTCGCTTTGCTACATCTGCCGAAAAAGACATATGTACGGTGCACGTCTATTGCCTTGCAAGTACACTCTATTAGGGGGTGCTCTGTGGTACCTTCACACACATTACGTCTGTAAATAAAATATTACTAAATGCACTGTAAAATATAAATAACATTGCCATAAGAGCCCTTTTCGTGTCATGCGTGTTTCGATTTGCATGCGCGGCAGGCGGCCCCCAAATCCTATCATTCCATTCATGTTTTTTCCTGTCATGCGGGCAACAACTTCTCGTAGAGTAACATGGCGAATTCTAATTCAAAAACACCTAGGCGTCGTAGTTTAGTGTGCCCTAATACAAGAACTCCTCTCGCGCGTTGTAATGTGTGGCGTTTTAAGATAAAAAAACTCCTCTTTCGTCTTAAAGTATTGAATTTCAAAGGACGATACGGGGCGGCAAAAATTGAATAGCCTACTGGCGGCAATTTTGTAAATCCGCCACTGTCAGTGCCACTATAACTATACCTAATTAAAATATGCTAAGTGTCTGCTTTACACATTACTAGTAAATACCTACTGAAACATAAAAAAGAACTAATGTTTGTTTGTTTTTTTTAATGTTTTTTTCGAGGTAGACCTCGAAAAAGATGGAGAGACGATCTGGATGCATTTTCACGGGAATGGCGGGACACTACCGGAGACCGTGTTAAATGGAAAGTCGCGGGGGAGGCCTTTGCCCAGCAGTGGGATCTTAATGGCTAATAAAAAAAAAATGTTTCAAAAACCTTATCTTTTTCTGGGATTTGGTTTGATGAAGATGTATGTAAGCCTCTGCTTCCAGAACCACTAAGCATCGACGAGAAAGTTGGCAAGTTTGATCTTTGGAGTAAGGTACAAGCTGCTTTATATTCTTCATTAAATTGTTTCAGTTTCTGTAGAGGACAGAGAATATTTATAAAATAATTATATAAAAGTAAGGTAAGTAAGTACTTGAATTGTTTTTATCAAGGAAAATGTAACTTACCGGATGCTTTGATTTTAGTGTTAATTGGTGTAGAGCCGTCACAGACTTGCACAAATTCACTACAGAAGTGTGACAACGATTATTTAAGTGTTTATCTATCATTAAATTTCTGAAATCTATAGGTATTTTGTTTTGCAATATCGATGTAGGAACAGTCCGAAGCCTTTTTATGGATAACATTTTTATTGTGTCTTCTTATTTCCACTGCAACAATATAACAGAAATAATAGAAAACAGCAATTTTAGTTGATGAAATGATTGGCAATATTAGAAAATAATGTATATCAAAAATCCAACCTTATTTTTGGCAACTGAAACTGATGAATGATTATGACATGTGGCGCGCTTCGTACTAAGGTAAAAGTGCATAGACAAGTTGCCAGACAAGGAAAATCTAACATTATATTTTAAGCAGTTGACTCCCAGGAGTGCCAAAAACGGCAAGAACATGTAAAATATCAAACGTTGATCAATATTTATTTTGCTATGACAAACATTCTAAAGGAAAATAAAATTGTTTGTATTTTTATTTCTATATTTTTATATTTTATTTTTATATTTTATATTTTTATATTTCTATTTTAAGATTAACTAAGCAAAATATAGTTGGTAAAAAGCACGATGACGTTGACATTGACAATAGTGACAGTAGTGACATATGTCATGCATGAGGTGACATTGACAAATATATTTTTAAAACAGAGATTGTAGAAGATGTCATTAATTAATTTGTATTCTTCCTATGTCAAGTAAAATGTTCATTGATAAGATTTTAATATTCTCGTTGACTTTATCTGAGACTAAATAGCCAAGCGTCACTATAAGTGTAAAAGATTTCACTGTTGCAAGTAGGTAGATAGTAGATACTTGGGTAGGTACCTAACTACTCTTTGGTACAGGTTGGTTAGGTCTAACCATTACGGGGTAATGTAAATTAGATATTACCTTGTAGTATCAACCTTGTATCTACTTATGAATCTTGGAGTAAGCTATGAGTGGATACTTATTTGTACTCTTTGTTTGAACTTTAGGTAGATAAATAATCGTATCAAAAGAAAAAAAAAGATTTAAATCGGTGTTCGCTAGAGAAAATATTACGGGAAAATCACGGTTTAATTATACTGTTACCAACAATGTGTGCCTGCCTACCTTCTCAACTACAAATAACTCAGAGATTACTTTGGTCCCGTAGGAATGCAACAAATGAGCTTGAAGAAACCAACCATCAAACCTCTCCAAACAGTTTTTAAAGTACCTTTTACCTATGGATAGGTACCTAGGTCATTTTAAAATAAGTAGGTAGGTACTTACCTCAAATCATTAGGTAGTCAATACAAATTAGATGTTACCTAGGTACCTAAGTAATTTTTATATTGTGGATCTTTTGCATATAAGTAGGTAGGTAGGTTAGGTAATCAAAGCTTTTGCAGTCCAATTAAAAGCGTCGTCGACGAAAGTCTGCATTTTGTATTTGATTCGATAGAACCTGTAGATATACTATAGGTACCTAAGGGCCTCTAAGCATCAGCAGACGAAAAACCCAATGTACCTACGTATCATCACCGTGATTAGCGTGTTCTATAAGTACCTACGTTATAATAGGTCTTTACCTATGAAATTGCCGTTTTACAGTACTGGCCATTTCAATTAAAAATATTTTTTGTTTAGCTAAGAATTCTAATTTCAAATTATTTTCATTTTAAAAATATGGAATTCTTTTTCCAAAAACAGTCATTTGTTTATTGGTTAGTGTTACATTTGTTACATCATTGCATTTCAATCATTTTCGTCAACATGGATACGTTAAAAATTCGAGTAATTATGGAATATGAGTTCCGTCGTGGCAGCAACGCGGCACAAGCGGCTTGCAACATCAACGACGTGTACGGAGCTAACACTACAAACCAACGAACCACTAGTTATTGGTTTGCTTGCTTCCGTTCTGGAAATTTCGACCTGAAAAATGAACCCTGCGGTCGTCCGAAGACTTTGGTCGATGCAGACGAATTGAAGGCGATCGTGGAAGCTGATGATACTCAATCTACGGCTGAATTAGCAGCAGCTTTCGACGTTAGCATCAAAACAATATTGGTCCATTTGCGTCAAATTGGCAAGGTAAAAAAGCTTGACAAATGGGTGCCCCACGAACTCAATGATCGCCAGCGCCAAGTACGCGTCGAGACGTGCCGTGCATTGCTCAACAGACACACAAATGAAGGAATTTTGAACCGCATTGTCACCTGTGATGAAAAATGGATTCTGTTTGATAACCGTAAGCGCTCAGCAAGTTGGTTGGATCCTGGTTCACAATGCCCTAAACGAAAACTTACCCCTAAAAAGGTGATGGTTACTGTTTGGTGGTCTAGCACCGGTGTGATTCATCACAGCTTCTTACCAAATGGGGAGAGTATTACTGCAGATGTGTACTATGAAGAATTGAACACAATGATGGAGAAGCTGGCACGTCTCCGACCAGCATTGGTCAATCGCTCGTCTCCGCTGCTCCTGCACGACAACGCGCGACCTCATACCGCACAAATGACGGTCTCCAAGTTGCAAGAACTGGGGTTGGAAGCTCTCCCTCATCCACCGTACTCACCGGACCTTGCCCCTACAGACTACTACTTTTTCCAGAATTTGAATAACTTCTTGACTGGAAAAAAATTCAATAACCAAGAGGCAGTTCAAAACGCCTTTGAAGAATTTGTTGCCTCTCGTCCAGCTGATTTCTTTAAGAAGGGCATTAATAAACTGCCACTGCGTTGGCAAAGATGCATTGATTGTATGGGTAATTACTTCACTTAATACAAATAAAAATTATATGAAAAAAAATCGTTTGAATATTTTTATACAAAACGGCAATTTCATAGGTAAAGACCTAATATTTATCTATAGTTTTATAAGTAATACCTAACTCATTCATTACCTTTGTAATATTTGAAAATTGTAACAAAACTTTCAAGTTAATGTAGGTATCTACCTATGAGACTGCTTTGAAAATTAATAAATTAGTTAGGTAACCTAATCATAAATGTTTGCTTCAAGGTGGTTTGGGAAAATGTTAAAGTACGGTAATAAAACAGAAAATTTTAACGAAATGAAAGTTATAATCGAACTGGTATGCGGACATTAGGTATACTTTTGCAATACCTACTTCAGTTCAGTTTAAAGACATTTTATTTCTCATTAAAAAACATAAATTGTCACTTACATGAGAACAAAGACTTAAATATATTGTAAGGTAGTATTATCCGTCGATCACAATGAACACCGCATAAAACAAAGTACCTACTTACTTAGACTTTTCTAAAATCGATAGTACCTACTTGTTTCCATCGAAATTAGGTGTACCTTATAACTCATTATCCTCAGATTGGTAGGTAGGAACTCTTTATTATAGCAACAGATTTTATTTAGTAGACTTTACCTATCTACCTATCCATGAGACCTGATGATAAGTAGGTAAGTCCTAACTGGCTTAGGTAGGCATACCACTTAAAAGTGACTCCCGGTTTGAAACGGTTTGGTGCAAAGATTTGCCTTGTCTATTCAACTATTGCCTACTAGAACCTATGCATTTAATACCTACTTACGTAATGCATCATGTCCCCATTGCTGTTACCAATAGTGACCAAAGGCGAGATATTTGATTTACCTACCTATTTTCTTAGTTTTAGTAATGACTATAGAGAAAACTTAGTCATAAAAATCGAACGTCAGGTATACCTACTGTATTGTATAGTTTTAGTCGTGGCAGGTGTATAATTGCTTTATTCGATTTAATTTGCTTCAGACACTTTCCAACTATGAATTGCAGTTTGTAGAAAGTTCAAGACTGAATTATTAACCGATACTAGGTATGGTCACACTCTGGTATGCTATAGTACCTACTGCGTAGTTTGCACAGCACAGTTATTATTTTAATTGCAAATGTTTTATGTTTTATGCTACTAGACAATTGCCTGTAATAAGAAGGTACTGACTTACAATTCTTGTACTTCTAGCAATTTCACACTAATAACGAATTCACCTTGATAGCCTGCAGCTGACGGAAATAAGGAAAATCTAAGGGTTTATTTTATATTTTATGCCGACTATGGTATTTTTACATTCAATGCCAAGTTGCACGTTGTGGGTAGTTCAAGCACAGGAAAAGATTACAGTCGTTGTTAGATAACTAGGCACTGCTTTAAATAATATAAAAGCACACAAGAAGTTCATGCCTACTGAATGACTGAAGATTTGGTTTAGAATTGGGAATTTTATTTTACTGTGGTCAAAGTTCACTTGTAGCAAGTTTTGAAGTTCAAACGTCTTTGGCCGTAAGACCCGATCTCAGTATTATAGAATGGTCCGTTTGTGAGGAATTTTGTTCACCAGATACGCTAATACAAGACGTACCGTGTCGTAGGTAGGCTAACTTCTTAAAGTTACTCACACCATATATAATACCAACAGAAAGTAATCATAAGGATCTATTTATTTTATTTACAAAACATTGATGAAAACCAAGCATCACTCTCCTAACTTTCAACAACATTTTGTTTACCATCTTTACACGCAGCAAGCAAACATAGAGTGTGCAAGCAATGAGGGGCGCAAAAATAGTGTTCTAGATACTACTTATTCTATTCGCTTTGGATGGCGGCGTTTTGTTTAGGATTTAGGATAACTAAAATTAGTGATTCTGAAATTAGAAAAAAACATTCTATTATGGCAGGCAATGGTTTTGTGACAAACATTTTTAATACAGTAGTTTTGGGTTAATCAAAATCGATCAAGAAACCCACAATCGCTAGCTGCAGCAGCGAAGACCTGGGGCCGTATTCTTCTAATTACCAAATGAAAAATGGTGTCTCTCTAGAATGTGAATTGTATGATTTGACCCATTTTGGTATTCTCTTAACAGATAAGTTGACAGTGGACAACGATCGGCCGTACATTTTATTACTTTACGCTATAATCGGTATTCTACTCCGCAATGTCACATGAGTGGCAGTTCCAAACGGTATTCTCTTCGCTATTTGACAGTAGTTCTCTAATGGCATTTCGTTCGGTCGTTCCGTCGTTCAGTTGTTCGATTGTTCGGTCACCCAAACACTATTTCGGTGTTTTTTCGAAAATTAACGTGCAATTTATGCAAAAAATGCATTTAAAGCTTATAGAAATAAATATTCTGTATTTTAAAGTATGTCTAAGCTTATTCTAGGTCGAAAAAAATCTATCAATCGGTTGATCAATTTCTTCGAACAATAATTTTATTAAATATTGGCAACATCGACAACTAAATTGGACTAATATAATAAAATCACATAATGATATAAATGAAAATTTTGAAAACTTTGCTTCAGTTTTAAAAAATATTTTGAACAAATGCATACCTAAAATTAAAATTAAACTAAAAACTAAATATAAAAAGCATTGGTTAACTACTGGAATAAAACGGTCTTGTCAACATAAGCGACAACTAAAGATATTATTATACAACTCTAATAATGACATACTTAAAGACTTCTATAAAAAATATGAAAAGCTTTTGAAAAATACAGTTATAATTTCTAAAAAATTACATTTCAAAAATAAACTAAATAAATCTAAAAATAAAATCAAAACTATGTGGAGCATTGTAAATGAGCGTACTAATAAGAAAGTTAAAAAAGAAAAACAAAATATTAAATTAAAATTGGATAAAGACATTATCATAGAACCAAAACTAGTAGCAAATAGCTTTAATGACCACTTTGCTTCAATTGGAAATCATAAAACCCAAACAGTAAATGGAAACCCACCCTCCGGTCGCCCGGTTATAAACCCTACTGAAAATACCATGTTTTTAACCCCTGTCTCTTATAAAGAAATTTACCAGGTTATCAAAAAATTAAAAAATAAAACTTCTTATGGAATAGATGAGCTGCCACCTTCTCTCATAAAAGATTGTATAGATATATTAACCTCACCTCTAACTACATTGATAAATCAGTCTTTCTATGAAGCTACTTTCCCAAATCAACTAAAAACATCAATAATAAAACCCATATATAAAAAAGAAGACAAATTAAACCCCTCTAACTATCGACCCATAGCACTACTTCCAACATTTTCAAAAATCTTTGAAAAAGCTATGTGTGATCGCATCTATAAATTTTGTGATAAATACAACATTTTTGATGAAAGTCAAAATGGTTTTCGTAAAAAAAGATCAACAACTCTAGCAGTCTTTAAATATGCTCAAAAAATATTAGATACATTAGATGATAAAAAATATGCAATAGGTTTATTACTTGATATGTCAAAAGCGTATGATACCGTTCAACATAATATATTATTAAATAAACTCCATGGTATAGGCATACGAGGATGTATACATAAATGGATAGAATCTTATTTAAAAAATAGATTACAAATTGTAGAACTTGAACACTTTAATAAAAATACACGTGAAATTAAACTAGTCCGATCTAATTCTAAAATAGTAAATGCCTCTATACCACAAGCAAGGTAGTGTTATTGGTTGTCTTCTTTTTTTGATATATATTAACGATCTTCCAAAAATATTTAATGAAACTTGTATACTTTTTGCAGACGACATTTCTTTATTAATGACTATTGAAGATAATAATAATTTAAATGAAAAATTAACAGCAATTTTTAATAAAATAACAAGTTGGATGACTGACCACAACCTACAATTAAATTTTTCTAAAACAAAATTAATGACATTTTTCCCACACCAGAAACAATCGTTAGTAATCAACTTCTCGTATAACAGTGCAAATATAGAAGTAGTAAACAACTTTAACTTATTAGGAATAAATATCGACACTCATGTTAATTGGAAGCATCACATTCAAAACTTGTCTAAAAAACTATCACGCTTTTCATATGCCTTAAAAGAAATTAAAAAAACCACTGATCTTAATACTGCTCTAACAGTGTACTATGCTTATGCATATGCGTGGCTTTCCTATGGTGTTATTTTATGGGGAAACAGTAGCGATTCTCCTTCTTTATTTACAGCTCAGAAAAAGTTAATCCGAATCCTAGTGAACATTAAACAAACTGATAGTTGCCGACCTTACTTTAAAACACATAAAATTCTCACACTACCATCAATATATATTCAAGAAATTTGCAAATTTGTTAGGAATAATAAACACTTTTTTAATACCCGAGAAGAAAACCCCACTAGATACACATTGCGAAATACAAATAAATTATTACTTCCTACCTCAAACTTGAACTTACATGCCACTAGTCCCTATGTTATGGCTATAAAAATCTATAATAATCTACCAAAAGAAATAATTAATGAAAAAAATGATAAGATATTCACAAAACAATTAAAAAACTTATTATTAAATAAATGCTATTATAATATTAATGAATATTTAAATGATAATAAAACAGATAACAATATATATCAATATTTATAATCTATAAGGATAATTATAATTAAATAGAAATAGATACCTAAATACCTATAAAAAAGAGAAGCCTCCCCTCTTTCATTTGCGGTGCCCTATAACAGGGTCCATAATCCTTTTGAATATAATTAGCTGTAAGCTGTTATATATTATGTAAAGTTTTATGGAGCAATAAACCATTGAGTATTGAGTATTAAATCATTCGCAAAGACAAATGGATGACAAAGCCCTCTAGAGACTAATAATCGACTACTAATCGACTATTAATCGTGGCACTTAAGAGAATACCAAATTTGTGACCTATTGCTGTAGAATGTTAATCTGTTGGCTATAGTTAGGTCGCTTAACTTAATTTAGCGGAATTGCTACCCTGACTTGCCGCATCGGTACACGTACTTAGCTATACTTTAGAGTGCCGTAAGGTTTATACCTCGGAATCCAGGGCCAGTCAATGAATCTTAATATAAACCTTGAAAATATGTTTTTAATAGTATATAGAAAAATGTTAAAAAAAATTTTTTTCGCGCTCTCAATTTTTTTAAAATTATTTTTTAGTTTTTTTTTAGCCTTATTCGTCCCACTGCTGGGCAAAAGCCTCTCCCATGCCTCTCCAAACACTCCTATTATTAGCTGCTTCCCACCAATCGTCCCTAAATGAGCGTAGGTCGTCACTCCATCGTTTTTTGGGCCTAAAATTATTATAAACAATTATTAATTTTTTGGAGTTTTCATTGATTTATATTAGTCAAAAGTCATATTTTAAAAAGATCAAGTTTTCAAGTTTGTAATAGTTGTTCTTTTTAAAATATGACTTTTGACTAATATAAATCAATGAAAACTCCAAAAAATTAATAATTGTTTATAATAATTTTAGGCCCAAAAAAGGATGGAGTGACGACCTACGCTCATTTAGGGACGATTGGTGGGAAGCAGCTAATAATAGGAGTGTTTGGAGAGGCATGGGAGAGGCTTTTGCCCAGCAGTGGGACGAATTAGGCTAAAAAAAAATTGAGAGCGCGAAAAAAATTTTTTTTAACATTATTCTATATACTATTAAAAACATATTTTCAAGGTTTATATTAAGATTCATTGACTGGCCCTGGATTCCGAGGTTTGACCATTTTTATGCCTTACGGCACTCCACTATAAGAAGCTTATCGATATTGTGTTATTTTAATAAAAGAAGTATTTCTTGCCTTTTTTTTATTTGCACTCTGTATCATCAGTGGAATAAATCAAGAGTACACACACTTATGAATAGTACAAAATGACTTTGACTGTAAATGCCAAGTACGTACTCGTACATTCTAAAGAAGGTAGACAGGTAAGTCTCTATTTTCTGTTGCGAATCAGCCATAATAAATAAAACATACGTTGTCAAGACGAGGTCAGTTGGGACCCAACAGGATGTAAGGAAGGTGTGAATTCTATTTCACTGCAGTACAACTAAAAATTAATGAGAAGTTTAAATGTGTGCGGTTCTTTGTTATCAAAACTGAAACAGGCGGGGGAGGTGGGTGAGGTGGTGGCTAGGTGCGCGCGCCGACTAAGGATGGGCAAATATCGAGTTTAAGATATAGCCCGCGGTATCGACTCCTTGCTACAGTGTTCTATTTTCTTTTAGGTAGGTATACCTATATTTTATTTATAAGAACAATGTTTTCCTAATATGGGGCTTTAAGGACACCCCACACAAAAGCTAATTTAACCATTAGATAAATAGATAGATACCAATGTTATATACTTAGATATTTATACATTTTCAAAAAAGTAGATAAGTACTTATTTTGTTGGCGTTCTTAGTGGTGGCAAAAAGTTGAATACCAAAATATCGATATCCCTTTAAGTTTTGAGCACGCGGGCCTTCCCTATTCAATGCGATACTGCGGCATTGGAGGCTCACTCTGCTTGCAGCGGCCCGCATGAAAAGTTTTCCCGGGACGAGTTAAGCCCAAAAAATAAAAAAAGTTTCACGTGTTTCTCGAAGCCGGTGATAACGGGACATGGTGCGTCGAATTATGTATCTATGTCAGACTATGAGCTATGTGTCCAACTGTCGCCTTTCCTTTAAGTGTTGTAGTCCATTTATCTAATGTGTGTTGTTTATTTGGAGTTGGTTTGTGTCTCTGCATGTTGGTGTCTGTCAATGTCGTGATCGGTGGGAGCGCGCGGGCCGGGTGTCCCGGGGTCCCTCGCGGCCTGGCTCAAAGCTGGGCCACCTTAATCGCGGTGAGTTTCTGCGCCGTCGGCACCTTCCGTCCACCATTCACAAATTGAAAGGTTATCCCGGCATCAAAGTTTCTGAAACGTTTCAGCTGCTGCTATTTCTAGATAACCGAACCTTATTCCTGAGGTGCAAAGTTTATAACTGAAATTTGCAAATGCGAATGTGAGAAACCGGATTACAGAATGCGGTAAAAGCAATATATTGTTTATCAGAGATATGAGAAAATAATACAGTCACAATGGGACTACGTAGGTAATTACAACAAAAAACTAAAGTAGATACCTCCTAACTGGGCTTGGAAGTATGTAGCTATTACAAATCCAGAAAACGTTGTTTTATTTCGTCCCTTTACACCAAAAATCACCATTATTCGTACAAACATTGCAACCTGTAACAATGATTTGGAAAATTATAACGTACAACATTTGGTAGCTAAATTTTACAGTTACGTTCAAAATTGGGAATAAAGCGGGGTGTGTATATATTTTATAATTTGGTCTCGGTTACTTCAGTAGATATAACTGTTCATGAAATTACAATTTTTGAGAGCTTCTTTAAAGCTTTAAAGTACGAGTAAATTCGAGGTTTTAAGGTAATATCAGCGTGTTCCAGCCACGTGGCCAGCTACAACTCGGTCGTTCTTAACAAAACAGCTACGAAAAAACCATTTAAGTGGCCCTATCGCTCCTCCGATCGACTTTAACATGTTGACGTGAGCTTTACTTTTATTAGGGCGATTGCGGTATGATTTCAACTAGCCCCCCCGTTGCTATGACTTTGTAGGATTACCTATTTCATATGATTTCAACTAGCCCCCCCGTTGCTATGACTTTGTAGGATTACCTATTTCATTCTTTAGAAAAACGTTTTCAAAATCTACAAGACTTAAAAGTGTTTATTTAGAAAAATGATAGGATAGAAATTAAACGCTTATATAAGTTCTATTTAACAAATTACGTTGTTGCCTATTAGGTATACAAATAAATAATTCGCTTTCGTCAACGTGCTCATATAGTATGCGTACGTATTCATGATCACATAATATGCCTTAGTAAAAAGAGCTACGTAAGTACGTAGGTATATGCAACACGTTTCCTTATGCTGCTTGGCAAAAGTTACCGTATCTTCTTCAAAAATTTACGAATAGGTATCTTCAAAAGTTTTCCCTTGGGGCGGTTAAAACTATTTATTCTTCGTTCAAGGGTCGGTTTTACAAATAAATGTAGGTACAAATAAATGTACCTTCCTACCTAAGTATAAGTAAAGTACCTAATGGTGTACTTAAGTAGATAATATATTTTTAAAATTAATGATAGGCTTTGTATTAATAATTTAAAAATACTTATTGAAAACTAACCTGATAAGAAACATTAACCAGTGTACTTATTAGAACGAGAAGTTTTATTATCCTAATTAATATTATGATAATTTATAATAATTTTCCGTGTCCGTGATTTAAGAGTAGGTGAGTAAAATAAAACGGAGTGAATCACCATGGTAATCGGTAGGAAGGAGCGGACAATTTATCCGCACTCCGCAACCTAGCATCGGCGTGCGCATCATTTGACTGATCCATTACCATTAGGTACACACCGTACACTCTCCAGGCCCGTGGGTACGTACAGCCCAGAAATCTGGACTCATTTAATTACATTTTGCTAAATAATTTTCATATCCATTATTAAAATCCAATCCATGTCGTCTTTGTTAGTGGAATGATCGCATAGGGTTTTTAAGTCAATTTCATTCTTGATATCTACTTATGATATTATCTCTCTTTTACTTGATCAGTGGATGTTTCTCGGTCTTCCTCTTTTCCTCTACCATTCAATCTCAGCTTGATAAATATTTTAACAATAGGTACATAAATACCTACTTACTCGTACATCACAATCCTGTACATTTCGTTAAATTACTTTGGGATAATTAATTGTGTTATTAGCAAATACTTATTTAAAAGAACAGAAAAATAGTGTCTTTGTAGATACATAGTGACACGAATCATTCATTTTATTATATTTTTCACGAAAAGTTCATTTTCAGCCGATTACGGACATTTAAGAGACATTTCAGACGAAGGCGCGTTTGCGGAGCGTACGAGTTTTTTTCCGCTACCTACCAAAACGCGCCCACGCGTTTTACTCACGTAGCGTCCGCGTTTTGACAGATAGTCCAAGAGCCTGAGAGCCCTATCTTCCTCATGTTCGGAAAGCTGAATGTTCTTCTATGTGTATACCCAACATAGGTATGCTGTAATTTAGTCTGAACATACTTAAATTCATACATTTTTAGATTTTTCAAAGTAATAACTAAAATCTAAGATCAACGTGCTTCTGACGCAAATAAAAATAGTCATACTTAATATTTAGTAATAAAGTCTTAATATGGCTTTTCTTTATTACTAGTTTACGTAAAATCATTGAAAAAATCACAATATTTTGCTATGATGCGTAAGTATCATCGCTCTTTCTTGCTACTAAGCTCCGCTCCTATTTGTAGTGTGTCAAAACGCGTGCGGTAGCGGAAAAAAAATGCGTACGCTCCGCAAACGCATCTACGTCTGCAAGGTACCTACCTTAATTATTCTCCTTTGAAGTGCCTTGGAACAAGTCGAAGCTAACTGTTTAATGAGTTACTAGCTGTCGATGTTGCTTTAGCTTGTGCTTGTTGTTATTAGTTTACTGTCCGCAACTTCATCTGCTTCAAGACAAGTACTTACAAAACAAACAAACATAGCTACTAAATGTAAAGTAGAACTTTCTATATACTGAGAATGAGAACCCATAAAATCCATTAAAACAAAAGTAGGTTTACATGGATTTTATGAATAATTGAAAAAAGTCTAACCTCTACACCTGTTTATTCAAATCCAAATATAAAACTTACCATAACAATCCTCTTAACCCTTCGATATTTGAACTTAGCAGTTCCTGTTAAAAAAGGTGAGTAGGTAGGTACTTAATACGGCATTACTCTTAATTGTTTCCTGGAAATTCGATCACAAATAAAATTCCGTTAAAAGGCTTCATCACCTTACTCGATTAAGAATTGTGTAATTCGTTATTTCGCTCTTTCACAAATTTTTAATTCTTAAAAACAGTCATGAAATAATAATTTCACATGGCTTTTACATTATTCATTAGCATAAAGCTATCTACACACCAAAACCGCCGGCATGCCGCCGGGCTAGGGCAGCAGCTTTCCGTCATACGAATGGCAGCTGTCAAAAAAGCCGGCGGCTTTGGTGTGTAGATACCATTATGATCAAGGAAATTAAATCTGCTAATAGGTACTTCATAATAGAACTACCTACTCTACTTCCCACCCGACTGACCTTATCCGATTTAGCAACGATTACTCTGTGTCTGTGTCTACTAGGTTTGTTACATGTATTCAGTTTAAACATTTAAGGCAGCTATTTTCATTTTATATAGGTTACGACTACATTTGGAACAGTAACTGGTGCACTGAAACTCATTAGTATGAAAGCTATTCTAAAAGTAGCGTTAGTAGAATTTGTAAATAAAATGAAATTGACAACCAGCACTAAAAAAGTCAATGAAAAATCAATAAATCTAGCACACGGTATTTTCTGTAACTAAAGTTACCTGATTTGCTTTTAAATTGTTTTGGATGATACGATAATACCGCAATTACTTTAGCGGACGTTATTCATCTAACATAATTATGTAAGATAATTACCTACAGGCTCATTTCATGCAGGTAAATCTAATGCAATTTTCAGCGTTAGTATCCAAAAGATATCTGGTATTCCATCAGTTTTTGAAAAATTTAAACCGCGAACCAAAGTGGTGAAATATTGCTACCGTGGTTTTCAGCGAAGCTTTTTCAGTAAAGCTTAGAAACATAGGTTGGAATATCGCTTCGGGGCGCTAGTACAAGTACGTACCTAAAAGGATTTCGCAAATGCATTGGCGCGTAAATCACATCGCCAACAAACTGCGACACAATTTTTTACAACTTTTTAGTGCTACTCGTACTATAGAAACACTATAGCGGTTTGCATTTATCATATCATGTCAAACGTACTTAACGTTGATTACAACATAACTGTTGCGAAAATCTCATATCTTGTTTTTGTAAAGTACTTATTGCTACGTACCGCTGTATTTAATTTTAAAATTAACATGGCATACTCTAAATGGTTTTATAAACGAAAGTAAGATAACTACCCAGAAATGTTGTTATGGTAAGCTTTCTTTGTTTTGCAAACTTTTGGTTGTTAACTGCGTGACATTTACAAAAGTTTCTTTACGAATTGGCCCACTTTCTGTGAATTTTAATGATATTTTATTTTGTCATGCCAAGGCGGAACTCTAATAAGAATTCTAGAAAGTTGTTTTTAATGGATATTCTATTTGTTCGTTTAACCTGATTATGTAAACCGCTTTTTTAATCTGCCGATTTTCTTGGTTGGATTGTTTTTTGTTTGATGACGGTTATCAAAAGACTTCATTTGAAGTACATTTGTAGAATGTATAAACACAACGTAAATAAAATTCTAGGTAGCTTCGAATTGTTTTAAAATTGCATAGCATAGGTACATTTAGGTAATCTATTGCTGCTACGAGTGTTAGTGACCTACACCCACGTACGACTGTGGAGTACGAGTAGTATCTATTTATATGTTATTCACTAGGTATTACAATTAACTACCTGCATGCTTACGATGGGGCGGCTCGTCTCTTGTAGAATACGACTCCCACTGGGCAACCACATTTATGTGCTGTTTTGTATTTAGTTGTGGTGCTGGGAAATAAAGTAACACCTCATTTTCTCCCGAAGGTGTAGTAAGAGGCGACTAAGGGAATTTATAAATATAAGAAGGACAGAATTTTTCTCTAGAATAAAACGTCGCTGCTATCGATAACTTCTTTGCAATATTAAATAAAATAATCAATTATTTGTCGAATGCCCAGAAATTCACAGATCGTGAAACAAAAATACAGACTTTTAATTAAGTAGTTTGTCGAATCATAATCGCTGATATATTAGAGAAGGCAAATTTTTGTCACTACAAAATCAATCCAAGCGCCACCGGTTGATATTATGAAGCATTGCCAAGAAGATCGGTCGAAAAATGAATAAAATAATATACCTATATACCAAACACCAACAATACAACTATAATAAAGCAATAAGCATAACATTATTCAAATAAATTGCATGTTACAATGCAACAAAGAAGCTTGAAAATTGTGCACAGATAAAGAATGCGCTAGTTATGAGGAAGAAGCGGACAAGCCGCAGTTTCTTTGGAGGTATCGCCATCGCGTGGCGCACGCGATTCTACCCATCACCCGCTGAACCATTCACCCTACCATGAATGCGTAGAGCTAATGAACTTTCTCATCACTTTCAAGCCCTACGAATAGGTACATGCTTATATATACCTATACTTCCAAGCAGGAGTAGGGAGACTAACAGAAGACGGAAACCAAAACAGAATGGACTTTGGAGTCTGACATGAGCTCTTCAATATAAAATAAAGACCTAGGTACTCAGATACTTACTTATAACCAAAAATACACGTATAACTAGACAATTATAACGTTAAAACGATGCTTTCTGTAAAAGTGCACACCTCTTATCTATTTATTCAAAAATATTTTCATATTTTTCAAACGTTTCTTCTGAATCGGACATAAAATGTGAATTTTGAGTATCATATCTTACAGTTGTGGATAAATTCTTTGTGATTGTTTCATTTTTCAAACGAGCGTGAATCTATTATTCAAATTAAAGAAAAATACTTTTATTTACTTGCTGCCAGTGGTTTTCAGTCGTGCGATGTATTAATGCGCATGCGTCACTTCTCTTCGCCTCAGAGCGGAGCGATTATATTCAACTTCATTGTTTGAGTTGAAGTACGTATCTCATAATGTTGGTCAAGTATTCTTTTCACAGAGTGAGCAGCTTGACGCTTGACCTTTCGCAAATTCGTTGAGAAACCGATGATATCTTGTTACTTTGTAAAGTCTCAGGCAGCTGGATGATAGGACGGCCCGTTCGTTCCATATATGAAAGGATGTATGCTTAGGTACTAATTTTGAAAACTACTGCAAAGGTATACTGTCTAGATAACGGTAGTAGGGGTTTAAAAGCGCCAGTTAGGTAAGTACTTCACATATGGCTGCATTCGGCTGTATTCTATGGAAAAGTCCGTTTTGGGCTAATCTACATTACCTACTCGTTTAAATAGCTGATGTAAAAATACGCTCTCTATTTTATTTATTCTCAATGCGGTAAAAGTTTCCGCATTTAGATAAGGAAATTTTTATACAAGGTAGATTTTGAGTCGGTGCATTAAAGCGAATTTAGCTTTTCCGTATAGAAAGGGGTCCTTTAATAAATAGGTATCTAATTAAAATAGGAGTTCTGGTGCTACGTTAACGTTTTGGCTTATTTATATAAAAAGAATGCTGAAAAAGCGACTTTTTATCATAGAAACAAAAAACTGGAAAAGGAGCCGGTATCGAAGCTTCACACTCGATTTATTATTTGGCAATTGCGGTTTTGAATGGTTACGTATACATATATGTATTGTTGTATGTACTCGCACCTATTTATAATTGTCAAGATTATAGTTATGCATAAAACAATATTTTTTTCTTTTGTTACAGGTCTTAGAGCTCAGCTACTCGTGTATGGCCGAAGACAACCTTATTCCTTTATTATTTGGAAACTAGTTTGTTTGAACTTTAAGTCAGTTTTGTTGTATATCACTGTAAAAGATTTAAAACTCGCGTGCTCCTATCACTTAGAAACAATTTGTGCCAAATTGAAATTAAGTAAAATATCAAGACTTTTTCAACCTTCAAGTACTTACATAGCGAGTTCAAACCAATTTCAAATTTGAAATTAAGTGGCGGTATATGAGTGGTAGCTGCCGACCGATCTTATAGTAAATGCAAATTGATTTATAAGATAAGATTGTCCATGTGACAGAAAGTTAATTTATTGAAGAAGACCGTGCCCCACCCCGACTGTCATAATGACGATGTGGCAGTCGGGAATGGGTCACGGCTCGAAGAACCCATGGATTGGCAAGTTTATGGGCTTGGTTCACGACAAAAGGAGAGAGCAGAGTTCAGGCACGTCTACTGACCGGACACAAGAAAGGTATTTAATATTTGTAATATTATGTTAAATTAATCTAAAAATCCTTTTCACATTTTCCATAAGCGAAAAGCTAGTAAGTAGTACATAAGTATGTAAAGAGATTCACAAAGATACTTTTTCAGAGCAAGCAAAACAAACTAAACTTTTCCTCAGTTTGTTCGCCTTTTTGCTACTTACGTTGTTAATATCGAATGGTATTTTTACAGGTAAGTCGCTGTGTGAAACTAAAGCGAAAAAATTGCAGGTATGTCAGTCGGTTTTTTATATGTTAGTTAGTTTTAAGGTTATTGTGTAAATAAGTGCTAATAGGTATAATTTTTGTTGGCTCCTTTGTTTTCTATTGGATCCACAGCGATGAACTGTCATTTTGACAGTTTACTTACAAGAGCCAATTGATTAAAATAATAGGTAAATAATGATAGATTAACAATAAAGAACTCAATTGTTATCAAATAACTAGTTAGTAACTATGGTTTAGTTTATCAATTCCAATAAGTACCTACCTATATTTTTTCAAACAACTTGTTTAAACCAACGAGATCTATTTGTATTTTCTAAAGAGTCTGGTGTTCAATAGCGGTCACCGTAACTTAGATTGTGCTGTTTAGTGTACTTTTTAACCAACTTCTTAAAATCGGGGTTAAATTCGGCGTTAGTGCCGCTAATGAGGCCAAATAACTAAACCCAAAGAGAAATTTCGAACTAGCCGTGCTTCGAATAATATTAAGTGGTAACACGCAACGCAACCCTTTATTTTGTCAAAATGTAAACTGATCCTAAGGCTTTTGTCTGCCGTCTTAGAAACAGTAATAACTTTTTAATAATGTTTTGTTCAGCAAAACTTTCAAGCTTCATTTTCCAAAAGTAATAAATTCTATCTAAATATTATTAATAAACGAACAAAATTATCTTTTTGTGTAATTTATTGAGTATAAAGTTTGTTTTATAGACTTTTCGTCTAAATAAATACTTTCGAATTCTATTCTTAATTCACAGCTGCATTTAACTGTTTGTCTGACACTGACCTAATACCGGTATAAACGACGTCAAGCGGCGAGCTTACATGTAAATTATTCTAATTTTACGCCTAATTTTACAAGTCTAATAGACTAATTTTAACGTTCTTTACGCGCGTGCTTTAATTATAAAACGCCGCTATTCACTATGAGTTAATTATCTACGCATAAAACTTCGAGTGTTTAGTACAAAATTACACAAAATGTCGAAAAAAAGTGTCCGGACCAAAAATATAACAAGCAGACGTCGCGAGCGCAGACACGCTAGAGTAGAGGGACGCGCGGTGTTAAGTCCCGGAATACTCGCCGTATTCTCACCGAAAATATTCTAAGAAAACCGGCGAGCGCGGCCGCTCGTTACCGTCACATGAGTAAAAAATCGTATCAGCATGCAACACTAACTATGATACAATTTGTACCTTCAAACTTGTATATGTAACGTTTTGTTTAGAAATCGTATTGTGGAGACAATGCTATATCGAGTCTGGCGATCGAAAGGGTGTAGATAGTATTCATCGTTGTGAATGGTGTGTAATGTTCTACTAGTGTCAGTGCTCGTTGGTGTTAATTCGTGCTATTAGTCGGCATTAATGTTCGCGGGCGGTGGAGCCGGCTTCCAGAAGCAGTCCAAACCGCCCTGGGAGAACACTAACGCGGCTACCCCCGCTACACCTGAGCTCACACACAGTAGGTAAGCGTCCTTAGGTTATTATTTACTATTCAACATTTTTGATGTCCACAATTAATATCCAAAATTATGAGTTTAAAATCGTTTTACTAAATAACTCGACGAGAGCTATAAAATATTTAAACTCCTACGCCTAAGACTATTTTTTCCTCAGAATCTATTTTATTAAAATTATCACCGCTTTTTATGTTATACTACCTAGCTATTATTTATATTCTCAATTTAGCGGCTGTGTATTGTTTTAAAAGATACACCGAATTCTATGTGTTATTGTTAAATCACAAGCAAACAGTTTACATAAAAGCGTGGACGGGGATACCCACGCAAACTAATTCTGATGCATTGCAGATTGCAGTCTATAATCATGGGGTATTGTGCTTTCAGCTTTTTCAATCAGTGATTCTTCCATTTGAATTTTTGTGTGGATTTTTAAGAAATAAATATAGACATTAGCGACATATTTAAAGTGCATGTCATCGTAAAACGTGAATGTCATAAAGTTCCAACTTCCTTATATCTTCGAAAGCATTGTAAATAAATGCCTGATTTGTCACAAGGTGTCACAATAGCAACAAAGTCACAATAGGTGACAACAAATTATAATTGCTCTGAAATGATGTGGACAGACGGACGAACATAGAGGTGCACTAGATTCTAGACGTTTCAAACCACAAATAGTTGATAATAATTATTACACTTGATTAGGTGATGAATATTGTAGAGTAATGAGTGGTAATTGCTCTGTGATACGAATGAAGTTTGCGAGTGTGGGCCGGCAGGCGGTCCGCAGACCGTCGCTAGCCGTGGCGCAGTGTTTAGCATACCTTCCGTCGCATCGCCGCAATCTCACTCCAATCCCCTTTGTAACCTTAATTGTCTCGAACCTTATACAGTCAGACACTTTCTTGGCCTATAGCCGTTGGCTTATCGTGAAACTTATTGCTTTCATTTATTATACCAGGCAGTCATCTGCAACGCATATTGCTTATTTTCTGTTTTTAAGTTGTTATTTTCCGTTTTAATTTTTATCTACTCATACATGGCGGTTTTTAATGAGTTCACTGAAATTACAAAAACTTTCACAAATCATTTATAATAATTACAATGGGCTCAACCCATTGTTGGATTTACTATTAAAAGTTGCGTATCTACAGTTACATGGATAGAGTTCGATTAAACCAAAACGGAAGCCGGGTGATTAATTTGTCTGCACACATGAGCTCACACATAAAGGGAGCTGCACATAGCTATTCACTCATGCAATGCATTCATTGTAACATTCATAGTTTACGAAAGGGATTTACTTATACATTTCCGTTAGGATATGGTTTGTTTGAGGATTGATAAGGAAAACGCTAACCGCAATAGGCGGTTAAACCTGCACCCTGTCTTACATCAATATTTTTATTGGAAGGTAGCTATATAATTATTCAGATAACCAATAATACCTTTACTGTACCAAAGTTATAAGAGAAAGAAGGAGTATGTTTATGTAGCATTGAATTCCTGAAACCTTAACATACACGCTTAAAATCACCGTGAACAATAAATTAAAAATAAAAATATTTAGAGTTAACATTCTCAAAGAGGTCAGGTACAGTAGATAAAGTTGTTCAAGTTGCAGAGCAATAGTATAAGCTCTAGAAAACGTTTCAGCAATTGACAAACTAATTGCCTGGTTGCTAGTGGTAGTAACGAACGTTAATTACAAACGCAGTTAAGTACGCAAAGCCCTGAGCAGAGAGTGAAAGTCGGCTTCAACATAGGCACTAGTTTCAGATAGCAATAATTACTCCCTTTGATGGAGTTGTACGGCAGTTACAAAGTTGGCTAAAGCTGAGGATACACGAAAACACCTCGTCCTCTATTAATTCCGCTCAGTTTGATTAATGTGCATGTAACCAGTCTTTGGACACGAACTTGTATTACTCGGGCGACGTAATTTGGAAGGTGACGTCGCAAAATTGTAGGCCTACTGTTTATATTGTAGCATGGCTGTAGCGGATTTCTTATCAAGTAGATAACTATCAGTTTTGGGCTAATCAAATTTCCTTATATGAATATGCTGCGATTATAAAATAAAAAAATCCGTTTTAAAATAGTACGTTTGAAAAACTTACTTTAAAATTCGTTCATGTATTTTCTAGTGAACCTGTCCTAAGCAAAAGCCGGTGCGAGGGCGTGTCGCTCCGTCCTCGTTGCTCGTCTCTTTGGAAAAACTAAGATTAGTTTCTTTGATAGATATCTCTACGAAGGCTTTGAAGTCGCTCTTAGATTACTGCTGAAGGATTGAAATACTTTCTTAATTAAACTAGTACACAAAATGATTTTTCTTTCCTTTATATTTGACGAGTACCTAGATTCTTAACTCTAAAAATATTATTTAATTGTTAAATACAAAAATGCCTGTTTCAAGCGTTCCGACAGTTAATATAATAAGAGTAAATGTTTAACTTTCCGTCGACCACTTACCCAATTGTTGCCAATTTTATACACTTGTTGAACTCGCTAACAGGCAGAATGCCAAAGAATTAAATAAATAATCGTTACAATAACGTTTTGAATACTTGATGAGCACATTCAAAGCCTTGTAAGTGGTGGTTGATTTACGATAATGAGATTTAATATTTGAAGGTAATTATATCAATGGTTTTGGATTTATAGATGATTTAAAATAAGTCAGGTAATAACACACAACAGTTTTTTGAGAATTTGATAAACTAAAGACTAAAACACGTACTTAATGTAAAAGTATCAATACATGAAGCGCCATCTACTGAAGTGTGAACAGAAACTTAAAGTTAGAGCAGGAACCACGTCGGAACTGTGGCACCTAAATGGTGCTGAGTTTAAAAAAATATTACCTACGTAAATGAAAACATATAGAGCGCCATCTCTGTGAGGGTAAGGACAAATGAAAACAAAGATAGAATCGTCTTTCGCTATCGAACTCGTTGCCTCCTGTTAGCCTTATATTACAATACAGAGGCTCCCTCTAACGGGGGGTTGGTAAAGAGGCTTCAGCTTCAAACTGTTGGTTTGATTCCATAGTTTGCGTACAGAGGGATCTCATAAAAATATTGTTAGTCCCGTCCGTAGCGCCCTCTTGGTCTTTGTGTAACAAGTTCCACTGAAGGTCTCTTCGAGTAATATGGAAAATGAAATGAAAAAATACAATTTCGAATACGAAAAAATATAGGATGTTTATTTTTTATTTCGCGCATTTTCATGATTTCTGTCATTAACGACGAATTTGCTGCAAGTAGGGCAACATAGGTGAGCATAATGAAAACTTGACAAAAAGCGAAGAAAACAACGCCATCTAACATCGTGAAACTTCTTAGGAGTTTAAATTAGAACCCTCGATTTAGGTTTCTATTTCCTCCTTTTTTAGTCAGATGAGGCTGCCAGCCACCTTCCAGCTGGCTTTTCAAAGCAACTTATGTTTTTGATTTTCACCCATTTGCACGTTGCTACGTGCTTGGGTGAAAATAACTTCAAACGACGGCGACGCGTCTTGTACATTAGAATTAGCGCTTAATTATGTACTTATGCACATCTCCTTTTAATAGATTGTGGGCTTTTTTGGGTTTGTTGTATTTGAATTGGTGGACACCGTAGTTTTCATGCGCTTTGTGGATGCAAGTTGTACGGAATTTAAGCTATTGTTTGAAATCAGTGAATTTATTTTTAGATCGAAGAACGAAATGATTTAAAACGGCTAGTGGAATGGAATCAATTAAATTGGCTTTTGTGGCTGTACTTTTACGAAAATGTGTATCATTAAAAGCTTGTATATTCTTTCTAGGTATAAAGCCGATGTTGCTTGTATTTATTACAGCGAAGTCTCAACATTAAAATTTTCATATTAATTTTATTTTGTATGAGGACTGTTGGCTTTTTCACATTAGCAGTTTAACCTCAAAACCGGTTTAATATACTTATAGTACCTATAATCGTGAAAAATCCGAAAATCAATCGTCTAGCGCAATTGGCGGTTTCCATATCGAACATCAAACCACAATTCCCATTCTGCATTTTTCATAACAACAGGCTTTGCGTTTCTTTACATCGATGTTCGTCAGTCACTAATATAGGAAAAGCAAAAAGTGAGATTAACTAAGTGATTGCTAAGTGGGTTCAACCTTGCTAATTTCAGACCTATATGTACAAAAAGCAATTTTCATTTTCCACTTCAAAGTTATTAGAAAGTGCAACACATAAACCAATGTAGCTTACACTCGGGGCCAAACTTCACAAAAGTGCATTCTTATGACGTCAATGGGACGTGCACGCTATTGGACATTAAACCTACTCTACAAAATGCTTAATTCCTTCGCGGTCTTAGTTATTGAATGGTTCTATATGGTTCTACATCTACATCTACATAAATATTTTAATGTTGCTTTATGAAATAGGTAAAATGTCATGCTTGTGATAGGTATATTAAATGTTACAATTATAGTAACAACCGCAAATCAATTTGATCGCGGTTAAGATAAATAAAAACTACTACAATTTTAGATCAGTTTTTTTATAACCGTTACAGATAATAAAAGTGTATGGTACTATGGTCAATAATCCTGCACTTCATATCCTCAGTTTCCTATGCAAACACTTCTCGCGTTCCTAACGAGTTGTTCCGAGCGTGTTACTAGTTCTTTTTTAAATAAAAATACATTACCTTTACAAAATGTGCATATAAAATATCAAGTTTGAAACTAAGTCAGTAGGCCATTATCGATTGTCCACTATTTTTATACTCGCGGAAAATTACATACAGCAGGACCTAGTACTAGACCATTTGGAGGTCGCAGTTTAGTGATTGCATGTCGATAGGCCTCAAGGTAAACTGACTGCTATACCCCTACATGCTATCCTCTGAATAACATCGTAACTAATGAAAAACATTGTAACCTATCTACTTAGGAAAAAGCACAATACGAGTACAAGTAAGTGCGGGTGCATCCGAGTAGCTCATCGTTCTCTTAGTTTTATAGAACTGCTGAGATATTCGCCGTTCTTTTGTTATAAAATACAATAGTACTGGTTGGATAGTTAACACTGATATGCAGCAGGTCTACGTATTATACCGATAAGGGGTGCCTAGATACTACTGCTATGCAGGTGCATAATATAGATTACAGGTGTAAGTACTTACCAATCAACTCAATACTCTAAGTTCATTAAAATAAGTCTTTAAATCCAAATATTTTGTGCAATATAGGTATAGGTACCTCTTGATTTCAGAAGTGAGTTTGACGATATTACTTAGTACTTACGCAGTAATATGAAAGACAGAATGGACGAACTAATTATAAGAGCATTACATGCTGAAGAAGAAATCATCGTTTTCCCGAGCGCTCTAATAATATTCTCGGAAATTCCTGACAATCTGTAGCTTCCGTTCATTTCACTCCTATTAGATGGATATCTTCTTTATGAATCAGCGATGAGAAGTTGAGTCATATTTTCCTAAAATATTTTAAATTGCCAGTGAAATAGTTCAGAAGCCATAGTTAAATTGACGCGTTGTCATAGTGATTTTATATATCTAGTTATAACTATCGCATATCGGTTGTATTTAAATATTTTATCCCGATCTTCTGTTTGTATAATATTAGCAATACAACATCCAAATTCAGCGTAGAAATGCCAAAAGCAACAGCTGTCTGAAGTCGGCCACGGTCACTAAATATTGTAGGACTGGAGCCATGAAAAAAGCGAATTGTTACCAGATGTCCATTATACGAGCCGATACACAATTGTGATGAACCGTCTAATCCACGGGCGATCTTCAAAGATATGTAACGGGCCATTCATAAAATACGGGAGGGGGGGGGGTCTACGGCAACTTGACGTCCGCCGTCCATTAAAATATTTAAAATTAATAATTAAGATATAAAAATTAAATAAATATTTTTAATTTTCGGAACTTACGTTGGTATTTTGTTTTTTTTTTAATTCAGTTGTATCTTAGTTTTTGTGACGAAATATTTACACAGAAAGTGTGATACGGCGTGACAGGTGGTCAAAACAATTTGTTTATAGTGTGACGTATTTCATGCACTGCCCCTACAATACTCTCGCATTGTTATTATTATTTGTATCTAGAAGGTACAATCTACTGCGTGAACTTTGAAAACGTGATTGATGAATGTAAATATTATTTCTGGCTTCCAATTGCCTCTTACCGGGAAAATAACTAGCTAATCACCCGTTATAACTGCTCTATAATTTATTTAATAGCACATGATTCAGAAAGTAGATAAGTGGAAGAAAATTTCACAGAATTCAAGGAATTACTTAAAATTATATTGTACTCTTCTACCTTTATGCCAATAACTAAGTAATTTAAACAAAGATTCAGTTATTCTATTTGTAAATGTATAAAGTGCAAGTTTCTTCCTAATTTGATCTAATAAAGAAGCATAAAAGTTAGGACATGCGATATTATTATTATGATTAATATTTTTGTAACATAGTCACAACACAAACAAAAATAATAAAAATTGGGATGATGTGTTAAGGGGTTGAATTTAAGGATCCCTTACATTGTATTAAAATATATGGTTTGTTAGGGATGTTGGCTAAGAATATATTAGAAACATGAAGTTTACATATTTACCGGCGCCGATGTCACGCGACCAGGCTTGTCAGCGCAACGACTGAGTCAGTAATTAGCCACCCCGCCGCACCTACATTCGCAGTAGGTGCAGTTTATGTTATTCATGTCAAGAACTTTTATGTAGGTACTAAACATTCAGGTACAAATCTAGGTAACAACAATTAATAGGGTGCGATAGAACTTGCATGTCAACCAACCTTACTTATTCGAAACACTGAAATAATATCTGATATTTGTATAAGTAAATAGTAGTTGTAAATAAGTTGTTACTGATTTGTGTTTACCTATTTACACTAGTCATATTTTCTATTTACACTAGTGTAGGTCATATTTTCAAGTCATTTAAAATAAAAAATAACAATAGGCAATATTTGAACAAATCTTTAAACTCTTGCTAATTACAATACACACAAAAAATAACGTCAAGTTTTTTACTCATATACAACCAGTTTCCGAGCCCGAAAAGATGAAACTCTAACGAAGATAATCTCATGAAAGAGCGAACCACGAATGGATCGTTGTACTTGGCCGTGATCTTGAAATGGGTATATTTGTCTCCCTCTTTTAGTACATTTCTTAACTCGGAGCCAGGAAGTATTTTCAGCGTAGATGTCCGTTTTTAAAACTCGTTTTCATGTTGCATGTTTCCAAACCATGCAGCCAAATACTACTTTTGTTTCTGAAAATATATACGCAGCGAACCGCGTCATCGTGTCATTTCGCTGACTGACGCGAATCAAATGTTTTCATTAAAATTTTGTGTTGCCTCCAATATTCTATTTAAATTACGGGATGGCTCGCCCAGTACCAATAAACATCCAAATATTATTCTGTTATTGACAAATAGGTATTTTATTACAATGATAAAATTCAAATTATATCGCTGATTATACATATATGGTACTTAAACTAAACTTTTGAATAAGAAAAAGCAGTTAGATAGTGTGATAGATATTTTTTTCGAGAGTTGGACAAAGTATTTAAAGTTCTTAGTCGTATTAGGAATTTACTGTATGCACCTACTTACTAATCGTCATGTAGCTTCAATACCTTATATTCCTATCAACCTGTAATGAATAAGCCACCGTTACCTACATGAGCAACAGTTTATTCTCAGGTCGAAAATTGAGAAAGCAACATTTACCATGACCTTAACCCGACGGTTGAATAATCGCCAGTTTAGCTTTTTGATATCCCTACGTGTTTGTTCGATATAATCAAAACTTTCCTTTTAGAATTTTCTTATTTTAGAAATTCTACTTAAGTATCTATTTACACTAAAGCGCGAAGTCAAAAATATAGGTATGTTATATTTCGTACTTCATTGGATCTGCTGGACGATGAACAGACAGTAAATCTAAGAGAATTAAAACTTTATGACTTGTGCTATAAAATAGTTTTGCCACTCCAGCGCTGTAAAATGTTCACAAATTTTAAACTGCCATTGAATTACACTTATTACTGCGTTTGAGATAAACATCTGATTGGACTCAGAAATAGAAAACGTTTAGATGACGCTATTTTCAAGGGCAAAACCTCTATCGAGGATCTGTAGGTTGTTTGCTGTACGTAAGTCAGGGTCACCCGATACGACCGATACCATCTGAAGGATGCCGACTGCCTAGACTCAGGGTGAAATTACTCGGTCGACGTTTCAAAGCGAATTTAAATTGGAATGCTAATTTATTCAACAAATTAGCTTAATTCTAAACGGTAGCGATTTAAAAATAAAATAAGACTAAGATCAAATCTCACAGATTTTTCTCTAGTTTGGGTTATTTTTCTATAAATAAATTTCTGATAAGTTAAAAATTTAATTAAAAATACTTCACTATTTAATAGAATAATATAAAATACTTACTTAAGTATTTCTATAGCGACGTAAAAAACGCGTTCTTTGTTATGCAGCGATTTCCTTGCGCGACGACGGTCGAAAGGAACTTTCATATTTCGCAACATGCGCTTGAAGGCACAAAATCCAAGCATACCTGAGTCATACACATAATTAGGTTCAAAATTGTTTTTCCTGTTCCAGATGATTAAGGACATTGGAACATCTAATCCTCAAAATGTTTATGCAGGTCAAAACTACATCGGGCACAGATTATGCGGATATAAATTAAGTTCAGAAATTATCATCCAATGTCCTTAACATTCAGGAAAAGGAGAGACATTTTTTGTTTTCTGTGTCTGTATGACCCACCTACTAATCAATCACACTTGTGTTAAAATCAAGTAGCGTTGGAAAAATGCAAATAGCCGTTAGTACCTATTGCTGACGACGGATAGACGGTAGCGTGGCGCGATTTAAATTTTATTATTCATCGCAGGCTAACACCGCAGTCGGTGACCTTGTCCCAGAAAGTGCGAGCCTCACGTTTACACTTCACTTGCTCATTTCAAGCCTTCAGTACTTGTCACTAGTTTTCAACTAAAGTATCGTAAAGTTAGAATTTCGTCATCAAATTCGATTTATTAAAATTGAATGACAATACAAACTTAATAAGATAAACGTGACCTATCCTTTATTTTAAAAATGAATAAAAAAACACTTGAGTATATCCACAAATGTTGAGTTTGCTGTCTCATCTGTGAAGTAAATTTTTTACTGAATCAAGATTAGAAGAGTTTCTGCCATTCGTAAGACGTCACAGGCCCCAAATGGGCTTTAAAATTGGCATATGGCTGGCTATTCAATATCAATTTAGACTTACGAAACCAATTTCTATAGCCGTATTTGAATTTCGTTGTCTAAAAAGCCTTTTGCGTGTTACCGTGCTACGGATAGCTGTTTCATAAATCAGGTTTTTGATTTTGTTTCGAAATCCAGAGTTAGGGACTTTATACATTGATAAATTTTATGAACAAAACTTAAGGTGTATATTGATTGAATAAAGCCAAAATCATTTGCTTCTTCTTCCTATTACCTTGCTCGGACATGTGTTAGTAGTAAATCATAAATTAAAGTACTATAAATGTTTTACAATACAATACAAATATTCTTTATTGCACACAAATATATAAGGTACAGACACAAACAAGAATATAAAAAGCAACAGGCGGCCTTATTGCTAGGTAGCAATATCTTCCAGGCACCTTTAACCTTTACTTGATATATACGTTACTATATTTGATGCCGGTACCTACTCGCTAATGAGTAGCTGTAACCGTCACCCTTGCAATGTTCACAACATGTTCGCGAGCCATTAGAGAACAACGTACACACTATGATTTTTTGGTTACAGTGCATGCAACGGTTACTGCTCGCAAATGAGTACGCACTCTAATAGTAAACTTAGGGCCTTAACAAAATAATCTTGTTGTTATTTCCGTACTTCATAAAAGTATTTTTTATCCTATCTTTGCTATACCAATGCCAAAAAGTTTCAGTTTTGGCACCACTCAATAGAAACCATATTGAGATAGATCAGCCAACCAGCCAGACAAGACCGAAAATTCAAATAAAGTCATGATTGGTTCAAAGTCCCCTTGCGTAGAGCCACTACGAGTTTTCGTAGCAACTTACTACGAACCGAGAAATCAACTTTTAAGTTTTAACACAGGAGGGCAAGGTAAAATATTTTCTTCAAATATGAGTAAAACTTAATCATATTTAGCTACATAAACTTTTCTAAAACATACTTGAGTTTGAAATTCAGCGATGAAAGATTGTTGTCAAAGCTTGTCGTCGACGAGCGGCATTCATTGGCAAACTCCCCAACTATTACGTCACGCTTGATCACCGCCATGCATGTCAATGACCCTGGTCCATTAACGTTATTTGTGATTAATGCTTGACTCTTCTTCCTGCTGAACCATTTTACCTAACTGTACTTTACAACAAATTGCTTCGTATTCCAACGTCAGACTTATTGATCAGATCAGACGTAAAAGAATCCCAAAATAATTAAAAATAAAATGTGACGCATTGCGACTAATAGCACCCACATGTGTGACCGTTAAGAAAAGTCATAAAATAACCGAGTAAAGTCTCTTCGACCTTGAGATCTGTGTAATCCAATAAAAGTATATTATTATCCAGCAGTAACCTCCCACTTGAACCAGCTGCATTTTGAAGACTGTAAAAGTTTTGAGAAAGTACCCGACCGAAGCCAATATGGTATCATAGCGAAGAAAACGAATTCGTAAGGACAATAGCGCTTTGCCGTCCTCGCTACAGGTATTGGGCTTACGACGTTATCAGCGGGCGGTGGCGAGAGGCGGCGAGGGTGGTGCGGGGCAGGGCGCTCTCCATGCGATGTGAGCGAAGCCTCCGCCACACTCGCGCGCCTGAAGTAGCCGCGCGCCCACGTCCGCGCGTCGCACTGCCGCCGCGTTCTGACACTCGTTACGTAATATATTTACTTCGTCATCTGTTGAGTCCGGCACGGCCGACGCCGCTCGCGCGACACGCTTGCACCGCTGCCCATACGCGTGCACGTTATGTTGCCGGCGACTACTTCTGCAACGGAAGCCGTCACTATGGCTACCACCACGCACCTAAATGATACTTAAAAACATGTAGACTTAAGTAGACTTAAAGACCATACTGCCGATACATTCCTGCCAAATAATTTTAAGTTACTTTAAGTAGTGTCTCGACGCTTGCTGCTTGTGGAGAAGTCAGTGGGACTGAAAAGTAAAGACTGATAAATGAAATATTCCTTCCAGACGTGATAAAAATTAAAGGACTCTCGAAATTGCTGAGTTCACTGCCATTTTTCGCTTTAGATCGTCAAGCTTTCACTGCCAGCTGTAACTGCCACTAGTGTGCTAAGTTAGGTTTAAGGGTCCCGTTAGTTGAACTGTTTCGGTCATTCATTAGATAGATCAACTGCTAAAGGACGCTGGCTGCCGTCCGAGAGATTAGATCTTGGCCGCGGTTCATATTCAAGATTCGCGACAACATCAGTTCGTGGGTGCTGTGGTGGCGTCACCGCCATCTTCGGATGGGCGCACCGCAGACCCCTAAGCCGATCGAGGAGGATGAGTGCGTGCCCCGCGTGGCCGTGGTAGAGGAGGTCCACGAGGTGTCCGACCGCAAGCTGGAGCGGCGGCGACAGGCAGCGGCCCCGAGGCGACGCGGCCACGAGGGCGAGCTGGACGGCGAGCGCCGCCGGCCCCGGCGCAAGCCTCGAAAGCGGTGAGTCCGACACCTCCTCTTCCGACATACACTTTCATCTTACTTGTTATTCTTGCTGCGTCTACCTTCAAACACCTTTTCTCACAATTGGAACCCAAAATAAAGAATGCGGCATCGTGATGGGAATCTCATTTAGCTCGCTTTGCGTTTTGTTATCGCGTCTATAGTCTTGATCCACACTTAACTAGCTGTATTCATGAAACCTTGATTCAACATTACGAATGTTCTAGACTTGGTATCACCTTGGCTAAAAATAACGAAGGTACCTCACTATATACCTAAGTGTACGCGAAATCTTCGGAAGGTCTACCCCACCGACGACCTCCGGCTTGCGATCGATTCAACTGGCCCAACATCGAGGTCTCATTAACTCGCACCCGTACCTAGTACCCATTTTTATTTTGTGTCTAGATTGTCATATTTTTCTTTTGATGAGTTTCTTCTGATACTCAGATACCTATACATATTTAGCTAGACTGATTGCCTTAATAACTTACTACTAATTTCAAATGCTGCTATCACTGATTTTGCCTGCTCATGTAGGTACATCTAAGGAGCGTGGTGGAGCGCGTGATTGAATTCGCGGTGCGTGTGCATTATTCGTTCGTGTGAATGCATTTCGCTAAATTTGAATACCTCCGCTGTAATAGTTGCAAGTTAATCTGAGACAATAATTGATTACTTGCGATACTAGAAAAGTTGACCTAATTTTCTACATTACATGTATAATTGTCTATGTAACTGCATGTACCTAAATGCTTTAGATTTTAGGTCTTAACGTATTATAGCGGCTAAACCGCATAACGCTTTGACGTTTGATATTAAATCGCGTCAAAACGAGAGGGCTCGTAGCGGCATTTTCAGATTAGCATTTTATACGCGCGTATACGCTCGTTTTTTGAAGCGCCAGTACGCGCGTATTTGCGCGTCTTTTACTCGTACGAGCGTTGACGCGCTTTAAGCTCGTATCAGCTTGTATAGTCCATACTGACGCGACACCACCGGTTTGAGCGTATACGCGCGTCTGGTTTTTTGAACTGCGCAGCTTATGAAACGCTAGGTCAGCAAACGTCCTAGGGCAGCAAACGTCCTAGGGTGGTACAATTTTTTTATCTAACTCCGAACTACGGAATCGATGAACTTCCTAAAATTAAATAAGTAACCTAAACAATATTTTCAACCGATAACAAGTGGAGGGTTCTAAAGAAGTAGTGCTTAGTAGATATTGAAAATTAAAAAAATACTCATGTCACATTGTATGTTTCAAACACGTTTCAAAAAATATTCTAACGTCTATTCGAGACTTTTCCAACAATTTCCTCGTGTATGTAGTCTACTGTCTGCTGAAAGGCTGTCATTAACCATGACATAAGCGGGCCTCTTCCTCCTCGCCACCCCATGTCTTTATTTCGTTCACTTGTCAATGCAAGTAACGTTTAAAACCTCAAAGATGGCTATCCTTTAATGATGTGATCCAATTTATTGCCAGATGCAGTGTAAACAGTGTAAAGCAGGAATACAACCATATTTGGAAACTTCTGCCGCAGTACAGTTATGATTTGCACTCTGTGCACCTCAAAGCTAAATTAAATATTAGATCGAAGTTCGAAGGAAACGGCAACCAGTAACTTGCTTAATATAATGTTGAAGACGGTGTATCGATTGCAGATATTCTGTAACAGAACAAAAGTTTTTTTACTTTATGAATCTGATGCCCGGTTTTCAGAAAAAATTCGTTAAAATCTAAGTTTTAAAAGAAACTAATTCATTTTTTTTAATAAGTAATTATGAAAGTAATTTCGAATATCAGAAGAAGATAACCGGCTAAACGCGGTTCGGACTCCAGTATGAAGGATAATTATTATAGTCCACTAAACTACAAACTCAAATATTTCTACATATTATTGTACTTATACGTAATTTACCTGTGAACATTCCTAAATCTCTAGTACCTACTACATGCTAATAATCTTCATAGTTCTTGTGTATTGACAGATGGGAGAACAGATGAAAAGAAATATTTTACCCATTATTGAACATGAACATGAAGCCCTAAAAGGCACTCGTAATATTTTAAAATTGCACCATACGAGTGATGCATGAAAATATCGAATTCCAACTTGCAGGGTGCCATTTTCAATTTCATCACACCTGTATGATTTTCAGGTGAATAAAAATACTCTGAATTCTGAAAATATCTGGTTTGTTCCCTGAATTTTACATTATACTTTTTCCTATAAATCTCAGTATTAATTCAACATCTTGCAAAATCACGAACACAAATATTTTGATAGAGGTGTTCATTATTATCCTAGCTCCCTGCGTCTGCGTTCTTGATAAACAGATGTTTATTTGTGCCATCTGGCAGCTGACAATAAAACTTTCCCTCCTTTCCATTTTTTCCCCCGTTTGGCTATGTTAAGCAATGTCATTTCAACGCCTTGATTTTCTTACCAGCTCTGTAAGTGGTTTTATTGTGAATAATGAAACTTTTGTTATACTAATTAGGTGTGAAGGAAAAACTGTATTACGATTGACCACACGCAAACTTATTTATATGTAGACAGGTTTATAAGAGGACTGAATTTATATTCGGAATTTTAACAAGCCATATATATATCCCTACCTATTATATTTAAGATTTGTATGCGAAACAAATAACAGCTGAAAATCAGTAACAGTATAAAAGCCTGATCCAGATAATACAATACCCATATAAATGGACTGGCATAGGACAGTTACAGGAAAAAACAGTGTGACACCAGTTAATTGCATTACTCAAACATTGTTTGATTTTATATAGAAAGTTCTGAGTTATGCAGGAGACAATGTTGCAGTATCGTCCGAGCATTTTATACACGAGATTTACACGTCCCTTTAATAACACCGGGGATTGGACGCACCCTTGAGATGAATATTAAATTATACACGGTGTAACAAGCAAGCCAAAACACAGCGATATTACTCGTGATATTGAACAACCTCTTTCTAGGAACATAGGTCGAAATAAGGTTTATTTACCTAGCTCGATATTTATTAATGCCTATAGACATAGACATATATTTATTATACTTAATAAAATAATATTTTTAAAACTGTTAATAATGTTAAAAAAATAATAAAGTAAAATAATGATTAAGTATAATATTATTTTGACGGGACAAACTGGGTCAAAGTAGCCCATCTTTGAAAATCATGTTGTACCTTGGGCAGGGAAAAGCAGCGGCTGAATTCCCAGTAGCGATTAGAATTCTGTGGACATCGCCACAACAGAAAACTCTTCAGTGAAATCAGAGTTCGCTTCGCTTTATCGACTTGTGTTCTTTTTAAAATCTATTCACAAACGCATGGCTGTTCAAATACCTATTTTTATGAAATGTATGTTTTGGAGTATTGTTTTCCTATCTTACATTGTTTCTACAAACATAAACACTGTTTATAAACTTTGCAAGTACTTATCATAAAACAGGCAACTTTTTTATAAAACTGTTCTATATCTACATCATTTTACGAAAGCCTTTGGGGAACGAAACGGATTTTGCGTTTTTAAATAAAAATGTAATTGAATTTGATAACTTCTGTGATTGTGTCAGTTGTCGTGATGTCAAACGTTTCATGTTCAGGCATCGTGACAGCCCTCCATCAGTGCAAGGTCAATGTACAGTCGCATGCAAAAACACTGAACAACTGTTTTGTGAGTCCCGTTTATTAGTATCCTTATTACCGCCCACGGCAAAAGAGTCGGGCGCGCCTCAGTGCCAATCACAAATACTATATTACTTCTAGTTATACGTACCTACCAGCACCAGCAAACTTAGTAGTAAAATGCTTAAACCAAAATAGGTCTTTTTTGATCCAAAACGCAATTTTTTTTCTATATTTTTGTACTAAAAATCTAGCCTAGTGTACCTACCAAGGCTTAAACTTAGAAAACTAGGGAAAGCTCAAGGACATCCAACAAACACGCTACGTAGGTGCCCTATAATAATATACAATTACTTTAACTATTTTCATTGTTACGGAATGTAAATGAAATTTTCGATGTACCTGTAAATATTTGTTTATTGTCTCGTTTGAGCGTTTACGTAGGTTCTGAAATGAGTTCGGTTTCCAAATAACGCATAAAAGGGCAGAGCAGCGTGTTTGTGATTGCTATTTTAAATAAAAAAAGCTTTATAACAAGGTCTAACGTAACGAACGTAGATTGACGGGCAGGTGTTCCGTTGTCTTTGTGCCGATACTTCTCATTTCCGCAGCTTGAGTCCCATACAAACATGATGTGTACCTATCTAAACAAAAGCACATTTTCATAGAGAACAAGTTTTTTTCTGAAAACTTGTTATTTGGATGCCAGCCTTATGGGAAAATATAATATAGGTACCTACGTACAAGAGAAGTAAATAGGTGGAGTACCTAGTATCAAAAACAAATCATCATATTTTTTTTGCAAATCGAACTAATAATATGGGTATGTTATTTTGGGTATTACTTAATAAAACATTATGATGAATAAAACAGCATAACATCATGATGTTATTTGATTCGTGTACTCGTACGCTATAGTATATTTGCCTCTTATTAGCTTAGTTCATAAATATTCAAGTGGAATGAGCCTTTACACTTAAGTGCATCTTAAGCCGATAATTGCGTGGTTAAGATGCATTTATGTAAACATCAACTGGTTTGTAGCCAATTTTCCGCGTACACATCTGGTATCTACTTGGCACTATGCCCGACGCAATTTGTGAATTTCAGATACCAACGCGACTAAAAGTTACCGAGCGCGTGAACGTTCAGATTGTCTCCTGTTTTGATTAAAGATTATTGGAGAAACCTATTCTTTACCTGAAACTCACCATGTGCTATAAAACGAGCCGGGACGTCCTATCAGAAATAGACTCATTATAAATTGACTGAGCCTAACGGAGGTGACATTTTATTTTATTTCTGTGTGCTGCTGATGCCGCCCATTGATTACTGAGTTATACCAACATGGTTATACTTATGTGAGCAGAAAGTAATGTTTGCAATCTTTCTATTCAAGCCTAATAAGGTTAACTATTTGGTTTTAATGACCTAATCAAAAGCAAAATTGAATCGAAAAGTAGATCGAGGAAAGGACTAACCTAAAATAGTATTTCAAAAATCATAATATTTGGTTACAAGACAATAAAATCGTGCCTTAAATCTTTTCTAAGTATACAACAACGCATAATTATACTTACTAATTTATAATTTCAGTGAAGTAGCTTTAGTGTTCGTATAAACAATATATCTAGGTGCCACTCATTATTCGATAAAAGGCTTTTAGGTTATCGATAATTGTAATTAAACTACTTTTGCGATAAATTTAAATGAGAAGTGTGCGCGCTGCCCCTTTCATTTATTTCACTTATTCAGGCGCTCGGTGGGAGTGTAGTAGTAAAAGCTCCGCTAATTGTAGATTCAATTTCCGTCGCTGCCTCGACTCAGTGTCGCTGAGTATTTTCCAATGTCCTAACCTATCTTAGCCTTTATCAGCTTAGCAATGCCTATAAGAGAAGTTACGCAAGAGCTTGCCGCGTTGCGTAACACTTTGTATTCGCCCTTTGCTGACTTTGTAGACCCTTTACTGCTATTTTGTTTCAGGCATAAGCTAAAGAATAATAAATATGCTTCTTAATAGCGTACAATTCGATAAACATCAAAAGGTCCAAGTAAGAAATAAACAAAGAATGAAAATAAAAAATATTTTTTAACTTAGGTACTTATATAAGTATCACACGAAAACAAAAAAGTTCTATTCATTGTTTACATCCAGTTTTCCTTGTTCCGTAAACAAAAAAAAATATTTTATCGTATTTGCTTTGATTCTAAATAAGAAATTGGGAAAAGTTGTAATACGTATTTACGTTTTAAAATACTCTATAGGTATTTTCGATAGATGCCAAGTTAGCAAGAAGTGAGGGTGGTGAGGGTTCCATTTTGTCAACTGTCAATATATCGAGGACAAAATCCGAC
This sequence comes from Anarsia innoxiella, assembly GCA_947563765.1. Taxonomy (NCBI): domain Eukaryota; kingdom Metazoa; phylum Arthropoda; class Insecta; order Lepidoptera; family Gelechiidae; genus Anarsia; species Anarsia innoxiella. The sequence goes on from OX387390.1 coordinate 10,187,750, forward strand.
AGCGAACACCTCTATCGATAGAGGACTGAGCTTTACAGATGCTATCGCGCTAGTTTGAAACTGGCGAAACCTGAGTGCCTAGTGCTCGCTCAGCCACATTACAATTTGATAATATTGAAGTGATTCTGAAACTGGTTCGCGATATACAATTCCTTTTTCAATTTACTTAACTATTTACCTATTAAGTAGCCTGTTAAAGTAAATAAATTGTTATAAAATATTTAGCTTTTAGTTATAAAGTTATAAACTATAATAAATTATAGTTACTTAAATTCCCGTTAGAAAACAATTTAAAATTTAGTTTAGATTTGGTATGTTCATTATTTTCGGTACTAGCAAAAGTTTACCTACTTCACTGCGTTAACGCTACACCGGTTCAAAATTTAATAATAAAATATGACGAAACACCGGGCGGATTATAACAAGAGCATTTTCCTTCAGAGACATTTATTATTAAAACTAGCTTTAAGTTCAGAGTATCTAATATGCACCTTGCACGTCTGTGAAACACGGCAATATTAAAAATGATTTGTTTCTTACTTTAACCACAGACTTTAACAAATGTGTTCGTGTGAGTGCTTATTCGTTTCTGGCATTTTTGCTAAGCTACAGGCCCGAATACTCTAAGAGTTTTGACGTCAAATTAATTCTTTGGTTTAGTTAGGTATACGTACAGACTTCAAATTAATACTTAACAGAATAAGTATACCATGAATATTTAATTACTCGTTATCTAGTTTTTTAAATAAAACATGTACCACACGGACCCTTTGTTTCCTGCGCACAAAGAGTAAAGCCAGTACTTTTATTGGAACGAACGCTCTAGCTTACCAAGCTGCTTATTGGATGTTGCAGTTTTCCTTTAGGCGATATGAGTCTTTGTCAGACATTGTCGTTAGGAAGTCAAGCGTTATCTAACAATGTACCTAATATTTCTGGTGAAAAGTTGATATGTGACGTCAAAGGACGCGCGGTATCTCGTATTTCACCTCATTTAACGTAAGCATAACACTGCTATGCGTGTCCTGTAGCGGTCTCAGTAAAACGCTACACTTCTATAGTCTAAACTAAACCTAAACTAAACCTACAAGATTCTCAACTCTTTTTGAGAAAATATTTCTGTTATGGGGATTATAAGGGAGCTCAATCAGAACACTATGGAGTGCAGAACAAGACTTACTTATTCACTGGCTATTATATATAGGTAAGTACCCACATATTATAATTAATATTTTATAGTAAAGTACCTACACATATATATAACATCTCTCTCCTTAAAACAAAATAAAAACTCTTAATTATCTTTGATTCCTGTGATATGATTAAATAACAAAATCTTCACATTATTTACCCGCCACCATCGCTAATTATTACTATAGTACCTATCGTCTATCGCTTAGTAAACCTGTTGCTTTATGTAAAGACACAGATTATTTTTCTATGTATAATAATAATTCTAATTACCTACCTACATCTATAAGTATATATTAAAAATTACTTATCTACTTACAAACATCTGTACTATATGTTTTGGCTTTTGGTTTAAAAGTTATCAATGAACTTTTGATTTATTCAAATCCATATCGGAGTGGGAGCCTAACCTGGCGGCCACTTCTAGTGGTATAATGAGTGTTAATGGGCTCGTGCCGCCCCGTAGCACGGCGTGGTGGAGATGCTACCACCCCGTGCGACGAGCCAGCTGAGACGAGACGCCCGCTGCTGCATCCACGTCTGTAGGAGAGTCTACAACAGGTGTGTCGCGACCATCTACACTGAATTGTGATTGAAGCGGTGTGTTTAAGCTAACACGCTCTTTTGATTTTAAGATGTGTGACCTATTGCGGCGATACGTACCACCACCCTCAGTTTCGACCCAGTATGATCTACTGCCGCTCGCTATACCTTTCACTTGTGCCTTTACCCACTCTTGGTTGTCACGCATCCTTACTTGATATCCCACCTTCAGTGGAGTTAGTGCTTTTGTACCTCGATTATAATATCTCTGAGTCCTCTCTCTGTGTTCTACGCGCTGTTTGTTTACTGCTGAAGGTGGAATTAATGTTGGTAATAATAATTTGCTACTTGCCGGTAACTTTGTATTTAGTCGTCTGCCCATTAGTAGCTGTGCCGGAGAGTATTGTTCATCTGATATGGGAGTATTCCTAAAATTCAACAAGCTTAATTGCCAATCCTCCCCTCCCTCTTTCGTTTTTAGTACGAGCTTTTTCACCGTCTGTACATTTCTTTCCGCCAAACCATTGGATCTTGGATATAGTGGGGAGCTGGTTACATGTTCGAATTCCCACTTATCGGCGAATGCTTTAAATTCAGTCGGAATAAACTGTCGGCCATTGTCTGTCATCAGTTTTTTTGGTATCCCATATCTAGCGAAAATGGGTTTGAAGTTAGCTATTATTGCTGCTGACGTCATAGTAACTCCCAATGGCGCAACCTCAACGTATTTAGAGTAGTAATCAACAATTATTAAATAGTGTTTTTTTTGTATGTCAAAGATGTCCGCGGCAATGACCTGCCACGGTAACTCTGGTAGTTCGTGCGGCTGTAGCGGCTCCCGGCGGCGCTGCGCGGCGCGGTGGCGCTGGCATGTGTCACACGCACTCACGCACTGCTCACTATCGGCGCCCATTCCCGGCCACCACAGCACATCTCGAGCTCGTCTTTTGCTTTTTTCTATACCCAAATGGCCTTCATGTATTTTTTTATCATTTCTTTTCTTAGGCTCTTTGGTAGGTACTACTATTTGACTATTTCTAAATAATATACCGTCAACCATATGTAGGTCATCTTTTATTGTCCAGTACTGCTTCACCGCATCGTGCACTTTCTTTTTATTGCTTGGCCAGCCACGTAAATAATTATTTTTTATCTGTTGTATGGACTCGTCCTTTGCTGTTTCCTCTTTAAATAATTGTAGATTCTCTTTTGACACGTTTAGGTTTTCCATTAATAAATTTATGTGAACTGTTACCTGTTTGCATACTTCTTGATCTGTTCCTATGTCTGTTGGTGCTCGTGATAGCGCATCTGCAATGAACATCAATTTTCCTGGCTTATATTCAATTTTTAGTGCATAACCTTGTAGTTTCATTAACATGCGTTGTAGCCAAGCGGGTGTATTATTGAGGGGCTTTTTAAATATGGATTCTAGCGGCTTATGATCGCTTTCTATCGTAACTCCTTCTTGGCAATACACATATTGGTGAAAACGCGTGCAACCAAAAACTATGACGAGAAGTTCCTTTTCAATTTGCGCCCATCTCGTCTCCGTCGGCGTAAGAGTGCGCGCCGCGTACGCGACTAGTCGTCCCCCTTGTAGCAAACATGCCCCCAGTCCTCTCGAACTCGCGTCAACGGATATTGTAACGCTTTCATTTGGCGAGTAGTATCTCAACACCTGTGCTCGGCTTATCCTTGATTTCAATTCCTCAAAACTATTTTTATGTACTTCATTCCAAGTAAACTCGTTGTCTTTGTTAAGCAAGTCTCGTAGCGGTGATGCAATTTTTGAATAATTTGGTATAAAACGACATAAATAGTTGTTTATGCCCAAAAACCTTTCCAATTCTTTACAACCTGTTGGTACCGTCATATTCATAATTGCATCTACTCTCTTCTCATCTGGCCGCATTCCCTGACTGTCGAATTTGGTCTTAAGTACGTTACTTCCTTTACTCTAAAAATACATTTTTCTTTGTTAAATTTAACGCCATTCTCCTCTGCTTTTTTCACAACCATCTTTAGCCTATCATCATGTTCCTCTTTTGTTCGTCCTACCACTAAAATATCATCTATGTAAACTGCCAGTCCTTGAGCTTTAAATATTTTGTACATTTCATTGTGAAATATTTCGGGAGCACAATTTATACCGAACGGCATTCTTAAAAATCTGTACCTCCCAAACGGGGTCGAGAACGTGCATAGCTTGGAACTCTTTTTGTTTAGCTTGAGCATCCAAAAGCCCTTATTAGCATCCAGCTTTGAAAAGAACTTAGCACCGTTTAGTTCTCCCGCTATATCATCAAGGGTCGGCAACTGAAAGTGACTATGTCGCACCGCCTTATTTAAATGAAACGGGTCCAAACACACTCTTAAATTTTTATCTGACTACCTACTACTAAACCCGAGACCCAGTCCGTTGGGCCATCTTCACGAATTATAACCCCTTGTCGTACAATCCTATCGAGTTCTTCCTTCAAACGTGGACGCAGTCTTATAGGTATTTTTCTACTCGTGTTTACACAGTTTCGTCCGTCAATATATTTACTTCTTTTGGTAAACAGCCCAACCCTTTAAAAATATTTGTATTCGCTTATTTCATTTATGCGTGCTATCAATCCTAATTCAGTACAGGCTTTTAATCCCAATAAATTATTACAATCAACATTCAACACAAATCTTTTTTGAATACATGAGTTTGTTTTATATTTTAGATTGGCCGTTAGATACCCTAAAACTGGCAGCTTATTTTTACTAATTTCTTTAAGCATTATATTAGTTTTATTTAATGTGTTGACTTCAAAACCAGCTTGCTGAAAACATTTAAATGACATGACAGACGTGTCGGCTCCACTGTCTAACTTAAACTTTATATCGACCCCATCAACCGAAATGTTCCCATACCATGAATTGTTGCTATCTTCATCCATATAATCTATCGAAATATTGTCCACAAAAAACTCGCCGTCGTCGTCGCAGTCCGAATAGTTTTGTTCCTCACCTGCGTTATCACATTCCATTAACTCGCGCACCACTTTGACGTTACAAAACTTCGCATAATGAAATGTATAGATTTCCTAGGAAATGTATAAAGTTTCATTTAATTCACACATTTCCGTGCCATTTTAGGCATTACATACATTTCATAGGAATTGTATACAATGATGAATTACATACATTTCCGTTAACATATATATAACAATTTCTAAGTAAAATTAATTATTAAGCTACGTGTATTTTAAAAAAATAAGACTTCACCGTACCGTGGTTTAACATTTCGGTAGACCATTTGCTTATTTAAAGTGAACGAAGCTCTGGTGAAAGCAAGTTTTTAAGCTGTTCATCCAAATTGAATAAGAATCTATTTGGTCAAGTAAAGTTGCCTGTTTTACCGGTTCAAGCCAGTTTCAAAGCAAAATACAAGTTTGCTCAGCACTTACATTTTTATAGTTTTTTTTCTTTTATACAGGGTGTCCCAAAAATAGACCGACAAACTGACACCGGAGGTAGATCGACTTAAGGTGCACAAATAAGCCTTACATGCCCATAGAAAAGTCTTATGAGTATCGAGTTAGACCCGTTTTAGTGATTTTTGAAAAAAGAATCATTTTTTGATGGTTTTTGTATCAGAGAGCGATTAATATTCAATAAATTAAAAAGAAAAGTACGTAAACGGCTTCTTTGATAGTTACTAATGATATGGCGAAAATAATTCGTTGATGATTAAAGTGGAACATCGACAAGTTAACTGTCAAAGTTAACTTAAATTCTCTTCCAAAAACAATAACTCGACTTTGAGCAGCTGCCACGAAAAAAAATTACTCTGAACTTAATGAACAAATGTTTTTAAAAACTGCCTTGTGCTATTCCAAATCCAGAATGGTATAACATGTATTGCAAAAACAACAAATTCGGGGTATAAGACATCGAAGACTTACCTAAGTCGGATTATTTCAAAAACTTAGAAGTTGAGTTAAGGTGGTTAAATTGACAAAATCGAGTAGTTAAGAGAAGTAATCTAGTAGGGCGTCTGTTTTTCAGCCTGACTAAGTAATAGGGAGTGATAAAGGCAAAAACTAAGTCGCTGTTTGAACCAAAATAGTCTAAACGTCCAAAACAGGTAGTATTTGAATGGTGCCAGATTAGACATGGGTTTGGTGGAAACATGGGGATGTGCTTGAGCTTGAGCTCTTGAGCAGCTTTAAGTACTATTTGCCGATATTCAGAACAAATCTCGTTGATGTGCATGAGGAGATAAGGCCATAATTCTAACATAAGATGACACTTGTGCCTAATGTTCAAGAGGAGACAATTTGAGCACTGTTTTGTACAAAAACCGGCCAAGTGCGAGTCGGCTTCGCGCGCAAAGGGTTCCGTATCATTCATTAGAGTATTCTGTAAATACTTCAAGAGCCTTAATTTTTTTTTTTATTTGCTCATTTAAAACATATTTATTCAAAAAAATATAAAAGTACTTACAGAATCGACAATCCGCAACAGGCTTCGTCAAAATAAACCTAAGAAACAACAAAAAGAAATCAGCAACAGGCTTCGTCAAAAATATAGTTAATAACAAGGAAAGTATCAGCAACAAGCATCGTCAAACCACTAATCGAAAAGACCACCACGGATCGCCCCCCGCCCAAAGGTACCCATTACACTGGTGGCATTGCCGCGATGAATTGCCAACGACAACCTCTGGGCAAGAAACGACCCGGAGCGACGGTCCAAGCCCCTATTCCGGAGGCGCCGGCCAATCTCCAAAATAAATTTCTTCGCCTCCGAACCCCACGCACCTGCCGTCTCCACTGCCACTGGGACAAACAGATACGAAGACTTCAGGGCCGCATACTTAGCATGCTTCAATCTGGCCGACGCCTCCGCCGCAGATCCCGCGCACTGTACACTGCCAGACAAATGGCTGGGAGCAAAAGTGCAACAACAAGTTGCATCCCACAACAAAGAGCGCCCCCTCTCCCACGGAATTAATGTCAGGCCATCGGGTCGCTTACCATCCGACCTACTCAAACCCGGAGGTTCCAAAGAACAAGGCACACTTGCCGAAACCAGAGCACGATGGATAATGTCGTTCAGCGCAATATGCCTCGACAAACGACCTGCAGATCTAACGCAGCTCAGCCCATGCATACCACTAGCGTCCACGGAAGCACCACAAACACAAAGATGCGGCACACAGATATCGCACCCCAGACGCAACGCAGAAGCCACGCTCAACGTGTTGTCATCCAACAGAGTACCAAGCTGTGGCGACGGCAACGCATGCAACCACGCCCCCGACTCCGGACAAGAAGCTGCCTTTAGACGAGCAAGGTCTCTACAAGACGCCCCCTCTTGCAAACCACGCAACAACACCCTCGAAAGGACGTCATCCCAACAACGCTGCGAAGACCGATCATCTGGTAAAGCCTCGACAGGACACAAAAGGCCCCAAGCCGCAAGGGCCTCCCCTACGTAAGGAATCCCTGACCAGTCACCATTACGATTAAGAATACGAGTGACCAAGTCAGAAACACCATGAGAGGAGGCCAAGAACGCAGCGAGACCAGTACCCTCAATCCGGCGAATACCGAGACCACCGTGCCTCACGGGCAAAGCGGCCTGACACCATTGTTTGTCGTCTAAGTGGACATTTAATATTTTCTCTAAAGTACTTTTTAGAGTATCATCAAGCCTGGCTACACCAAGCGGATAACACCAAGAGGGGCAAGTGCGCACTAAATACGTTAGCCTTGGCATAGAAAAACAGCACCGCAGAAGGACCAAAGCAACATGAGATGACAAACTTAAAAGTTTATCATGTAAAGCGGACAAAGATAATCTCTTAGCCTCAAGGGACTGAGGCAAACCCTCTGCAAACACAAGCGAACCCAGTAAGCAAAAATCGGGCCTACCAACAACGTTTACGCCAGGAATTAACGCCTCAAGGTCCGCACGCGTATCTGGCGACTGAGCACCAAGAAACAACACCTCGCATTTACTGGTATTCACCTCCAAACCCAGCTCCGCCAACATTGGGAACAATGACCGTAAATCAGACATCACCGTATCGGAAGGCCCACCTATAGTCCCGTCGTCAAGATACCAGACATTCAGAGGTGATACCAAAGACTTAATAGCGCCCTGAATACCCAGGCAAAAAATAAGCGGACCCAACGGATCGCCCTGCTGTGCACCTACCCGCGAAAGGATCGCGTTATCCCTATAGAAGAGGTTACCCGAGGTAAAGTAACATTGATGTAGATATGGGAATAAAGTTGGTACCCTCTCCTTAACCCTCTGCAGAATAACATCCCTCTCTAAACTATTGAACGCATTTTTTATGTCCAATTTGACAACAATACAGCCGTCATTCTCAGCATCACTGGCAAAGGACCGCGTGGCGTGTATCGCCGCCTCGCAACCCAGTGCAGTGCCGAAACCAAGCTGGTGCGGCTGCAAATAACTCGCCATCTCACCCTTCACCGAACGACAACAGAGCTTGCCAACAAGTCGACGCAAAACACTCCCTACCGCGATCGGAGGTATTCCCCCATCTTTCTTGGTCAAAGCACACAAACTTCCACCATAAATAAAAGGGCAGACCTCGACATTGACCATACCCCGCAACATAAAATTGCACAAGTCAGTCAACGCGCTCAACAGACGCACACCATTATCACCCGCTGAAGGCGAAATTAATTCCTTCAGGTGATCTGGACGCAAACCATCCAAGCCAGCTGCTGAGCCACTAAAAAAAGAATCCACGGCAGCAGCGACTTCGTTCGACGTCACAGTCAGATAGAGATCACCTGAATCAGGGGGAGCAGGCCACAGCAAAGGCCGCGAGGGTGAAGGATGCTTGGCCTGCAAAGCAGACAGCGTATCGGCGTTGTTAGGGGCAAGAGAATCATCCGACACCAAAAGACGAACGGCGCCCCTCAGGTCCCCATCATGTACCTTCGCCTCAATTGACCTAACGGCCAAACGCGACCTTGTCGGTAACCCACAAGCATCTTGGGAAAGGAAAGAAGGAAGGAAGGAATCCTTCTGTATATTCTCCTTTACCTTAACCGTCAGAGAACGACGGTCACTTGGATCCGGTATCCTTAACGCCGTGTAAGCAAAACTAAGGAGAGCATACCATTCCACGAGCCCATTAGTAGCAATACATTGCCCAATTAATGAGCAAAGCCTACCCGCGGCTAAGTTCCTAGCACCCTTGGGAATGTGCTTCAACACCGGAATTTTGGCCTTGAAATCTCTCAGATCGTTCAAGGACCTAACTTCATCGGCCGCTGGCAAAGACGAAGGTGGCGCTGGCTGAGCTGCGACGACATCCCTGTGCATGTGCGAAATGTGCACATTTAACCCAGAAGGGACTACATAAGTACGGGAGGAGCCCGGGCAATGCGGACACGATGACCTGACTGGGCTACTCATCCCATCAAAAATCCCCAAATAAAATAAATTAACAATAAAAGCAAAACAAATAATCTTAAATACATATCAATAACTTTTTTACAGAATTAAAAAGAAATAACAAAATAATTCCACAAAACAATCAAATCATAAACAAAACAAAATCAATCATAAACAAACGTCCACTACAAAAATAAAAATAATGATAATAATGATATGTCAAAGTTAATAAATAAAAAAATAAATAAAACAAAAATCAAATTAAAAATAATCAAAAATAAAACAATTCAAATCATAACTAAAAAAAAAAAATCTATTATTACTTTTTCTAATTAAAAAAAAAACATATTAATCAAAGTTGCAAAAAAAAATATATAAAACCCAAAATAAAAATTATATAAAAAAAATAATAATAAAAAGAACAAAAATAAAATCCGAATTAAGTCCACCCCGGGAATCGAACCACGTAGTGTCTTAATAGCCATTACTAATTTCGAGCAAAATTATTACATTTGTTGTATTCCCATACTTTTAATTATTAATTAATTATTATTTTAATTAATTAATTAATTATTATCATTATTCAATTTTTTGTAATACCAGCAATGATAATACATCATTTGTGAAAATTGCAACGCTCTAGCTATACCGGTTCATGAGATAGAGCCTGGTGGTGACAGACGGATGGACAGACCGACCCTTAGTAAGTACCCAAAGTATAAAAACGGAACCCTAAAAATAATAAGATACGTTCATAATAAACCGTTTTTTAATATTAATTGATTTCCCCATGTTTCCACCAAACCCATGTCTAATCTGGCACCATTCAAATACTACCTGTTTTGGACGTTTAGACTATTTTGGTTCAAACAGCGACTTAGTTTTTGCCTTTATCTCTCCCTATTACTTAGTCAGGCTGAAAAACAGACGCCCTACTAGATTACTTCTCTTAACTACTCGATTTTGTCAATTTAACCACCTTAACTCAACTTCTAAGTTTTTGAAATAATCCGACTTAGGTAAGTCTTCGATGTCTTATACCCCGAATTTGTTGTTTTTGCAATACATGTTATACCATTCTGGATTTGGAATAGCACAAGGCAGTTTTTAAAAACATTTGTTCATTAAGTTCAGAGTAATTTTTTTTCGTGGCAGCTGCTCAAAGTCGAGTTATTGTTTTTGGAAGAGAATTTAAGTTAACTTTGACAGTTAACTTGTCGATGTTCCACTTTAATCATCAACGAATTATTTTTGCCATATCATTAGTAACTATCAAAGAAGCCGTTTACGTACTTTTCTTTTTAATTTATTGAATATTAATCTCTCTCTGATACAAAAACCATCAAAAAATGATTCTTTTTTCAAAAATCACTAAAACGGGTCTAACTCGATACTCATAAGACTTTTCTATGGGCATGTTAGGCTTATTTGATACACCTTAAATCCATCTACCTTCGGTGTCAGTTTGTCGGCCTATTTTTGGGACACCCTGTATAAGTAAAGAGCAGTTATTTACGATATTCTGTTATTTGTGTTTGCGATTATTTTTTCGCTCTAAGTATATCTAGTATTTATTTATACATCACCATCAAAGCAACCGATACTTTTTTTTAAATACGACAATTCAAAACAACTATTTAAAAAAACAACCATGCGTTTCTTGCATCGCTCTACTTTGTTGAATAAAATTAAAAAGCAAATAAGGGTTTACTCGCACACATATTGTACGTAAACTAGTTCTAGCTTCTAGCTCACAGCTTTTCTTGAAAGTTGGTTTAATAATACAATAGTCAGTGCTATTCTCGTAGTTTAGTTAAAAAAGGAATGGCAGTTGCTTCGCCAGACATAAGTAAGTATAAAAGTTCAATAAATATGTAGTTCTCATGCGAACTTACTTCAAAATGAAGAGACATTCAACAGAGTGCATGCAGTATGGCAAAGCTTCTTTGCTCGGAAGTTTTCTGTACTGAAATATATGTATTATTAGGTCTGTAAAATCGTCTTTTCTGGAAGGAAGGATATCTCGATTCGTTGACCGAGGTCGAATATTTACAGTGTTATAAGTATGTAAATACTAGAGACTGCCTGTGTCTTCGCAAGCATTTATCGCCGTATTTCCAAAAAAACACAAATTATATATCCTTTGTGTGATTCGGAAGTATAAGCTACAATATTGCCAAGTTTCATCAGAATCTGTTAAGTAGTTTTTGCGTGAAAGGGTAACAAACATCCTAAAATACATCCACCCATCCATCAATCGGCACAAACACAGTCATTTATAATATTAGTAGGTATAAGGATAGGATTTTGTATACACTGTGTCCAAATTATTTAGTTAACTGCTTAGATATTGCATAGTTTACGAATAAAATAACACTATAAGTACGTACCTAAATCTAGTATTTTTAGTTTTCTAATCATATCTCATAGGCATGTTACAAGTTTCTGGATTGCAAACCCTTGTCGTTTCTACTTGCTACTTGCGTTAGTGTTTCTTTATTATACTCTTGCGCCCTATACAAGGCTTCGCCGGATTTAGGTATTCGTTTTTATGACCAATATCATAATACACAGAGGAAGTAAATTTACGCAGAAATATTTTGTTATCGGAAATGTAAAGGAAATGGAAAGCGAAAATGTCATTTCTTAATACCTGCTTTCTTAACAAGGTTGTAACCAACAAATAAAAATACCTAATAATCTAGGCGGCAAGGGCGTTGTCAGACTAGCGTTTTATACAGTCGCGTACCATACGCGCGTTCACCGCAAATAAACTGACGCGCAGATATACCCTCGAACCGGTGGTGTCGTGTTCGTATCAACATGAAATACATATACGCGCGTTAACGTTCGTACGTATGAATGAGCAAAAGGCGCACGTATACGCGCTTCAAAAAACGAGCGTATACTGTCTGAAAATGCTCTAAGATTCAATTACTTACCTGGGCAAAGGTTGGGTGTATGACCTTCCTACTACTTACAAACTCATAAAAAATTAAGATCAGCACTTACCAATGCAACTAGAGTGCTATTAATGAAATATCATATTACCGGCAGCGAGTCAACATAAAAATGTAGTTCTTTGGTCATTATTGTATCACAGACTTTATACTTAAGGTGACATTGAACTCAATATCAACTTGTTCAAACTTTCGAAAACTATAAAAGGTACCTTATTTTGTGCCCGAATCTAAAGAAAGATATCAAAGGCTTTGAAAAGAAGGACTTTAATGTACTTACCTCTAGCGGTGCAGTGTCAGTTAGACAACTTAAACCCGCCGCCACCGCTGGCGCCGCCGCCGCAGCTTGACATTTTAATACAAAGGTAGTTTTTGATTAAACTTATGGTGGATTTTGTAAGTAAACATATGAGTAATTCAAGGTACACTGATCGGGGTTCCAAGTCTGCTAATTTAAAATAGCCTCATTTGTGTGTCGGTAGAGTGTCAATGGCATTTTTAATACATTTGGTAGATAATTCGCAAAACATGGCTTACATTGATTGTGACCAAATCCTTCTAAAACCCTGTTAAAATTGTCATTGACACTCTGTCGACCAAAGCTGTCGACAAACAACTGTAAATATTCAACGCTTAAACGTCGTCCGCAAAAACTAAAATAAATTAGGGAAGATGACATCTGGGCCCGTATTCTTCTAATTACCAAATGAAAAATGGTGTCTCTCTAGAATGTGAATGAATTGACACATTTTGGTATTCTCTTAACAGATAAGTTGACAGTGGACAGCGATCGGCCGTACATTTTATTACTTTACGCTATAATCGGTATTCTACTCCGCAATGTCACATGAGTGGCAGTTCCAAACGGTATTCTCTTCGCTATTTGACAGTAGTTCTCTAATGGCATTTCGTTCGGTCGTTCAGTCGTTCGATTGTTCGGTCACCCAAACACTATTTCGGTGTTTTTTCGAAAATTAACGTGCAATTTATGCAAAAAATGCATTTAAAGCTTATAGAAATAAATATTCTGTATTTTAAAGTATGTCTTAGCTTATTCTAGGTCGAAAAAATCTATCAATCGGTTGATCAATTTCTTCGAACAATAATTTTATTAAATATTGGCAACATCGACAACTAAATCATTCGCAAAGACAAATGAATGACAAAGCCCTCTAGAGACTTCTAATCGACTATTAATCGTGGCACTTAAGAGAATACCAAATTTGTGACATATTGCTGTCGAATATTTATCTGTTGGCTATAGTATGGTCGCTTAACTTAATTTAGCGGAATTGCCACCCTGTAATCAGTTTAAAAAGCTGGAAGGTTACAATCGTCGTCATTGCCAGCAACTGGGTTCACACAAGTACAAGGGTGCAAATTAGCTGACTGGCATCTTGCCAAGAGATCACCATCAAATACAAACCTGGTACATTTTTTATTGACGAGGAAATGCATTGTTGTTTTGTGTGAATCAAATATTATTCATAGTATCACGTCGTTAAGGAGAAGTTAAGTTTAAAAATAACTTCTGTTTCATTTATAAGCTAAGACGTAAATATTAATACATTAGGAAGATATATCAAGTTTACATCCATTTAATACAGTATCTGCAGATAGTATGTAATCTTACTTTGCAATATTCTACAGTAACAGTGATCTACTAATAATAGTAGGTACAATTCAATTAAATAAACGTTCGGAAATGGTAATCTATTCCAGTTCATTAACGCAGAATCTTGCACAAAGTTTAGACTAGCTCTTGGAACGATAGAGAATATCGAGAGATTTTCCGTTAGAGAGAGTGATATTATGTCACTTGCTAATTTAATTTGTATTAGCCATTTGAATACGGACGTGTAATCTTGTTTGCAAGGAGGACACTCTGTTCTCAAACCGTTCACCTACATAATGAAGCATCTATCTTTACCACAATTCTCCACTAAATACCTACTTTAAAAGCACTGCTAAAACAGTATTTCAAGATACTTCTGTACAGTCAAATAATCAATGAAAAAGATACATTTCAAAATTTTAAATATTAACATTATTTCGGAAAACGGTAAAACTCATTCATACTTATATTAATGAGAAGAGTATGTAGGAATCCATACTTCCATACTAATATTATAAATGCGAAAGTAACTCTGTCTGTCTGTTACGCTTTCACGCCTAAACTACTGAACCGATTTCAATGAAATTTGGTAGAGAGGTTGTCTAGACCTTGAGAAAGGACATAGGCTATATTTTGTCGCGAAAAAAGGCTTAAGGGGGTGGTAATAAATGGGGATGAAAGTTAGTATGGGAGATCGTCATTATTCGAAGATAAAACCATGAAACTTTATATTTAGGCACTTAGTACTAAATAAATATTTGTTCTAGCTTTTTGGAAATATCTACCTGTATAGACGTGAAATAAGGGATGAAAGTTCGTATGGAAGTCCTATCAAAGTTACGCTTCCACACCTAACTCTGGAACTTATTTTCATAAAATCTGTTACAGAGTTCGACTAAAGCCTAGGAAAGGTCGCAGCCTATGTTTTATTTTTTATTTTGAGAAAAAAAACGGCTTAAGGGGGTGGTAATAAGGGATGAAAGTTAGTATGGGAGATCGTCATTATTCAAAGATAAAACCATGAAACTTTATATTTAGGCACTTAATACTAAATCCATACTTCCATACTAATATTATAAATGCGAAAGTAACTCTGTCTGTCTGTCTGTCTGTCTGTCTGTTACTCTTTCACGCCTAAACGGCTGAACGGATTTTGATGAAATTTGGTATGGTGATAGATGAGAACCTAGAAATGGTCATAGGCTATAAATAATCACGCCATCGTTCTTAGGGGGTAGGCAGATAACTAAATTGAGTTAGTGATTTTTAGTCATTTTTGTTGGGACTTTTGCTCTATCATGCCTAAACGGCTGAACGGATTTTGATGAAATTTAGTAAGGTAATAGATGGTTACCTAAAAACGGATATAAGATTAAAATGATCACGTCATCGTACTTAGGGGGTAGGAAGTAGGCAGAAAACTGAATTAAGTTAGTGATTTTTAATCGTTTATTTTAAAAGTTTACCTCATTCACGCCTTAACGTCTGAACGGATTTTTATAAGACTTAGCTAAAAACGTTCTTTTTAAATTCCGAGTTGAAATAGATACTACGGTCTACGCGTTGTGTCTGTAAGCTTTAATTTAGTCCTTTGTTTTAGATATCTAAATAAATATTTGGTAGGTTATTATTTTTGAGTCCAAGTTGACGTCATTTTCGTATTTCTATTAAGTACTTAGTTACATTTTTATTATTGATGTGAAGTTGAGGACCGGGACACGATAGTGAGACATTGTTGCAGGGGGACTTACAGCCGGGAGAAAACAAAAAAGCTTATGCGGACGAAGTCGCGGGTAAAAGCTAGTGTAAATATAAATTAATTCAAATAATAAATAAGATGCAATGTATAAAGTTATAAACTAAAATAAATTTCGAATGTGCTCAGTAGGTACATGCGTTAATACATTACAGATATCGTGCATTCAATGAAATGAAATGTTAATTAATTATTCCGTGGATGAAACTATTTTATTTACTTACTTTTATAGTTATTTACATAAACTATTGATTGCTACACATAACTATAACATAATAATAAAACACTGGGATTATGACGAGAATGACTAAATACAGCGTAGCTATCAAAATTGTCTAGATAAATATTTGCTTTGAACTATATTGTTTACTAGGAATTTAGATTAAAACCCAACAAATACCGATTTGACATGAATCCCGACAATATATGTCGAACAAATCAAGTATTTTCAACATCTGTAACCTCAGTTTTCAATTGCAATTTAATAATGGATCACAGTTTTTAGAGTACACTTGGTCAACTCCTAGTTTTAAAGCCCAGTATTGTCTAAAAGTTGAAAAGACCTTATAAGTTTAATTTTCGTGGATTATATAGGTAATACTGACAAGTAAAGTTACACCAGTTTAGGTAATCAAGGAAGAAAAAATCTACATTTCGGACAAAAGTTGAACTGTCAGGATTTTAAAAAACCATGCTGCATTTTTCCATACTGTAAATTCATGGTAAACATGAGATGCGTTAAGGCCTACTTCCGTTTAATGCGTTATTACTCTACCGGACTTGTTGCGCCATCTGTTGATTTTAACAGGAAACAAATTACTTCATGCTTCGTAGTTCGTAGCGGGGAGGGTTTGTAGCAGCTTTATAGCGCTCGTAGTAGTTCAACCTAATCCCGAACTAGTACGTGGGTTGGTCGTTGGCGTGATTTTCCTAAATTCCCTGGTTTATGCGTTTCTTTTTATATTTTTAGTAAGTAGGTACTAAAATAACTTTACGTTACCTACAACTATGTTTAGTACAAGCTTGTTGTAAAATATTAACAAGCTTCTGTCATATACTATCATAAATTGAGTATTATTAAAAAAAAAATCATCCGTGACCTCGTCAAGAAACGACTGGTAAAAGTGCCTCTGAAATCCAACTAAATTAGCAACAATGATAACGAAAAAATGATAACGTGCAAGCTATTGTTATTAGTTTATTACATTATTACCTAATTTTATTTTTATTTCAAATTTTATTGAATTATTTTTAAGTTGTTATTTTTTAAAGAAGAGATTTGTTTTTATGATGGTACTTAATTTACAAAAAAAAAAATATTGCAACATTTCCATTGTTGATTTGGGTATGCCTGTTAAAACAATGTAGTGTGTTTTAAACAGAATAAAGAATTGAATTGAATTGAACAATAAGAAACTTTTTAAAGACATAGGTACATGCAAATGCAGAATGAAAAAACTAACGGTTTCAAAGTTCTTGTCCTCTTGTCGTTGTTAAATAAAATACGTTGAAAACTTTTTTAAACTATTCGAATCTGTCAACTGTATCATTGGATTTGAAAAAGGTTTTTCAAATCCAATTTATGTAACTAGGTTTAATTCGGTACATTCCAAACGCATTCCATTCATGTACCTAATAACATTAGGAATGTTACGGTTTAATTGTCCAATGACTTGCACAGTGAACGAACAGTAGTTTCAACGTTAATAAAATACGTTGAAAATTTTTTTAAACTATTCGAATCTGTCAACTGTATCATTGGATTTGAAAAAGGTTTTTTGTTGAAATTAATACAATACAAATTGAATGCAGGTCTGTGACTATTTTGCGACTTCATTCCTCTGACTGTCGAATAATATAAAAGCTTTTAAATCAAATGCATTAGTCTTAAATTGCAAAACCACTCAATTGTATAAATAAACCAACAAACATGCATACCTAAATAAATAAACAAATTCAATTGGGATTCCAGTAGTATGAAAATAAAACGTTGACGTGAAAAGTTGGATTAAATACAATTAAGTGGTTATGATAGCCATTTTAAATGAGTGTATTTTCCAGTCTGTTTTCCAATCTGCAACGTTTTCCAGGCTTTAATGTTGTTAGCTAGCATCAGAGAACTATTTTGATTAGAAATGCATCGCGATCCGGTACGAAATGGTTACCCAGTACCACTTTGCTTTGATCGGGCAGACAACTCGATTATTTGCAGTATCTGTGTTTCTGTTGCCGGTTTCATTATGACGGCTGGATTAGAAAGATATATTGTAAAACGTAGCTATGTAATTGGCAGAGAGATAGAAATTTTTCATTTTTTAAAAGAGCACTATTATCTACTTTTAATGGAATCTCCGCTATTCCATTATATTTTGCGCTGTTTATTTGTCGACTCTTCGCTTATTATCTATAGTAATTTGTCCTTATTGTATTCATCATATTATTATGTGCATCTAGTTAGGGCGTCCTCTCCTCTTAGAAATTGATATTGTTATAAAATACAATAGCTTAACAAAAAGGATCATATCTATTTTGCTTTAGTATTAAATTAATTTAATGCCTCTACTAAGGGAAATGATCAAGATCTTTCAGAAAATATAACAAATTATTCAAAACAAAAATAATAAAATTAGTAAGTACATACATAAAACCATTTTAAAAAAGAAGAATCTTCAATTTGTACGAGACTGTCAAAACTCTCCTGCAATTTTGTATGAAGTCACCATTTTTTAGGTAAAATGGTGCTTTTTTGCATCTAAGTAGCCTAGCTATATGGTACACCGCTGTAGCATCTTAAACGTGGAATTCATCAGGATTTTATTAGCATTCCGCATAGCCTGCGACCGCAATGCGGGCCGATATTTGCTCTCGCTCGCCTTGTGACCTTCACTTCAATGAGACTCGAGTGGATATATACTTAATAAAAAACAGCTGGAATTTCAACTAAACAAAATTCTCCAACAGCGAGTACAAGCACTTGCTTGCGATTACGGGTCACCGTTGAGTAGCAATTACCGATAAGAAAGCCAAGTACCTGCGTTGTTGGTACGTCTTTTATCTATTAATACTATTCATAAGATTTTCCTTTGCATTTCAATTTATACGGAGAATTAAATTCAACACTTGAACAAGCATTCAAAACCGGTGCAAAAGCACCCCGCTTTTGTGGCACCAATGCAATGACTTGAATCTACATCGAGTTCTTTGACATGTTTTCTTTCCTCTTATTGCAGAATTTAATATAAAATATTATTAAGCGAGTTACCTAGAACTCTATAGATTGAAATATACAAGCAATTTCTTTCCATTTATTTGATTTCCTTCAAAGTGCGGTACTCTATAATACATTTTATTAAACTTTAAAACTTCATTTCCGAGGAAAAAGTTACTGGAAAAGAAAATATTTTTCTCATTTCTCTGAATTAAAGAAATGAAACATAAGAAGGAGCACCTATTAAATAACTGTTACGTAAGTTGGTACAGACCTTTGTAAGTATAGAACTTTTTCGAGGTCGATCCTTCCGATTCCGCCGTTAAATATACGATGATGAGAACGGACCGCGCTATGTTCCAAATTTTTGTACCGTAGAGGTATCAAAGAGTAATGTGATTGTAATTTTTGTGACATTTGTATTACAGTATCACCGCACCAAAAGGTATTTTAGTTAAATAAATACAGCTAAAGCACTGGCAGAGGATAGGCCTAAACGGCGGATGCTCCGCCGTGAACACTCTAACTGATGAAATACAGCTACCTATATCTAATGACTTATGAATATTAAGTATCCCAATAAAATAAATCAGATTTAATGGTTTAACAATGTTATTGTTGTGAAATAAGTGTAAATCCTGGTTTAATTTACTTACATTTGTGGTTCCTACTCTGTACGGTTTAACAACACATTATACAGCTACGGTGCAGTATTGACATGTTATATTCAAGTTTTGGTTCAGCTACCTAATGCTAGCCTGCGAATGACAGCATTGATTAAATCAAGCATGGAACACGAAGTTCGTATTCATAGCCCAAGTGGTCTGTGTTAGAGAAGATTGCCGTTTATTAGTTTATTAGCATTCTGTTTTAAGCAAAAAAAAACTATTAAAATGGATTCCTTTTCTGGTCAAAATTGGCTATCAGGTACTATGTTTCCAGCTGTTTTTTGTAATAACACTTCTTAGCCTAAAATATGCGTCTTATAGGTATTTTAATAATAATTAATATGATAGGATATTAATTTATTCCTGATCTATATTTACAAAGCTTTCAATGCTACGAATGGTTTAAAAGTTTGTTTGTAAGTAAACACAGAGCAAGCGGCCTCGTATTGTTCAAGTAGCGACCTCTTTAAGTTGCTGGCGGAAACTCAATAGGGGATGTTAAAGAGTTAGAATGAATAAGTCTGGGTACCTATATGACTACAGAAAGCAGCCGTTTACTCGATTACAATTCTTAATAGATTGTAGTAGCTAGATAGGTTACAAATTAAGTATATATTGTATCTGTTTGTGTTTGTTGTGTTTAACTACCAGTATACAAAAGCTAATGTCTTCAGCAGAAAACAGTCTTGTTACTTATAAATAATTTTAATCACGTAATTATTTCATACAATGCTGTGCTAGGTACTAGTATATTCTAGATTCCTATGCGAAGGAGGTAAGTCAAATCAATCAATTTATGTAACTAGGTTTAATTCGGTACATTCCAAACGCATTCCATTCATGTACCTAATAACATTAGGAATGTTACGGTTTAATTGTTCAATGACTTGCACAGTGAACGAATTGAACAAACAGTAAATACCTATAACATCCAGATATATTGCAAAAGAGTATAATGTAGTGCTTTTCATTCGCATAAATCGTATTAATAGTAAAATCTCGGAGTAAGACTTGGTTTATGAGTAAAATTGATATGATAGAAACTATGACATCTATAGAATGGCATAAGGACATCAGATTGTATCAAAACGTCTAAAAGTATTTATTTTGCTTTGGTTTTGACAGCTTTTGGGCACAGATGATGGTTTTGATAAAAGATTGGCAATGAAAATGATTCTCAATTAATTAAGACAGGTTTTATAAATTGATGATAAACCTATAATATTGTTATATTGAACTGATGGACGAAGGGGAAGAAAGGTTCTCGAGTGGCGACCACGCACCGGACGACGCAGTGTGGGAAGGCCTCCAACAAAGTGGACTGACGACTTGGCTAAAGTCGCTGGAAACCGTTGGGTGTGGGCGGCGCAAGACCGGTCGTTGTGGAGATCCTTGGGGGAGGCTTTTGTCCAGCAGTGGACGTCCATAGGCTGACATGATGATGATGATGATTGTTATATTAAAGTAGATAATCTTTCTGTACCAGTTTAGCAGTGATTCTACGTACTTACTTGTTCTTTGTAAAACTTTTGGTGGACGGCTTCTTAGTTTAAATACTCTGTTGAAGGTAAGTCTAGTTCCATCACATCTATAATTCTTAAAACAAGTAAATACGTAGGTACATAATTAAAAAGTTATGATAATATCTGTTTGTTATTAATTTTGTTATTATATTGTAAATTAGTAAAAGGTCATTACCATTTTTACTTAAGATGACTTATGATCTGAAGTTAATAATAAACACTGACCTATAAAGATGCTTAGAAGTAGTTGCTAACACACAACGTCTACAAACTTTATGCAGTGTCGGTCTGCACTTTTCCTGTGTGCCGCTCTGGTCCTTTGTGAATTGTTACTCTTCCGTGTGCCGGTAATCCGTTCCAGTCTCAGAAAAACGTTAATTTTCCTTGTTACTAGACTTCCATTCTGTTCATACTGTAAAAATATGTTTCAACGTTTATTTTTTTCTATATTTTTAGTCACGTATAATGATTCGCAAAACTTTCCCATTACGGCAGTAAATAATATAAAAGTATTTGGTTCATTGTCCCGTTTTCCACATACATGTAGTTAGAAATTTTCATATTTTATCTTGTTCCTCGAATATTTAAATACAGAGACGACGCATAGCCACATCATCAAATTGTTTGAAACTAAAATTTTGAATGTAATGAACTACACGTGCAACGGCGATAAAATATTTACTGAAACATACATTTCGGGAAACTTTATCACTTTAATTAACAGCACGGCGCTAGTTTTCATCTAGATTCGCAACTTGGTAACGGCATAATTGCGAATTTCTAATATACAGGCTTTTATATTTTAACAAAAGGTTTGATAGCTTTGATTTTCCTATATACCTATTCGTTCGTTCATACCTACTTGTTTTAATCTATATCACCTGAAATATTTTTTATTAGGATACTTTGATACTGGAAGGGTCACGTCACTTAGCTTCCTTCACACCCATATAGCCTCGATTTAAAAAAAAAACTTGGTTGTAAATATAAAAACTTAACGCTGGTTTAATTTCAACTGATAAATAAGTACATCGAGTGAAGTATTTGACTTTAACATGGTATATTTATTAATTTAATTAAAATGGACGTAAACCATCAATTGCAAACACATTTATTATTCATTAGCTTTAGCCGCGACTTCGTACTTGGTACTTGCCGTTTTTATATTTATAATCTCAGATAAGTACATGGTTTAATACCTACGACAATAATATTTTTAAATTGTTTGCTTAATATGACATGTGTTATCTGTATAACAGCTACAGTAATACAGCGCCTTCTTGCTTTTAATTTTCTCTCTGTGGGGTCTGCAGGAAGAAATTTCTTTTAGAAATATGCTGTACCTTTTGTATATATCCTCTTTTTTTCTGTCTCTATGTACTATCGTCTTACAATCAACTGTTAAATAAATAAATAATATTTAATGATTATAATGAGTTTAACAGAAATGTGTGGAGAAGCAAGGGAGAGGCTTTTGCCCGGCAGTGGGACAGCATAGGCTAATAAAATGCTAAAGAGTAATAAATACCATTGCATCCATCCATAGCGACACAAACTTTAGCATTTAAAGTATTAAAAATACTCAGTAAGAATTACAAGGGCACAGATCTATACGATGGTATCTCATTATTTATAGGCTAGACAGAAGTATTAGCTTTGTCGGCAGACGGTCTGGTACCATAAACTAATCCAACACTCATTGTCAAAACGAAAGTGGTTTCCCGTCTTAAAGCTGGCCAAAGATTAAGCAACTGGCGTGGTTTGAAACAATATCACTTAGCTATCTGCCTACATCGCAAATTGCTAATGTTTTTTTTATTTGTTCCCATATATTTTGTTAATTCGAAATACTAGCCAATGATACGGATAATGCCTAGGAATATAAATATCATTAATAGAGGTCATGTTAATAAAAGTAGGTAATTTCTTATTAACAACATCAACTGTAAAACTTACATTTAAAAGTAATAAAATATTAAATTTACAATCCTACGTCTAACAAGCCTTATTAACAACTTGTGATAAATAACCGCTTCCTGATCTCTTTATTTTCTTTTTTTACGGGAAGTAGGTACCTACCTAACTGAAGATAACTGAAAATGAAATATTGAAATTCTTTTCGTCTTGTTTTGACACTCCGCTACAGAATGAGTCGAATTATGACAATTAAGTATCAATTGTAAAGTTTTGTCAGTGATGAATATTAATTTGCTGGACATAAAAAATATGCCCTAATGTGTAATTATATCGCTACTTTTAAATTAATTAAAGTTTGGTCTTGACATCTTTACATAAAAATAATCTATGGATTCGGGCTAGCGCATGCGTGTTAGTTTCGCGTAGACATATACCCGTGGTCTCCCTTTCGTAGTTGTGTGTCCAGTAAACAAACGAATATCGGAGGAAACGCGCGCTTTTCATTTGTTTAGCGTGTTCGCGCGCAAAACAAGCCGCCTTGGAAAACAGTCAAATATAAAAAAACGCGATGTGTTCAAAGAGTGTTAAAAAAATATTAGATCCATAATTTTTTTTAATGTCATTTAAAAAATCTTATTCTTTAGAGATCTTAAACTTCACTGTCACTCTAAAAAGTTAGATTTGGGTATATGCAATCAAATAGTAGGTAGGTACATTTTCTTTGCACTCATAAAGTTTATGATGGTTTAACAATAACTACTTAAAAAATAAGTAATCCAATCCTTTGTTCCATATATATTATAAAGCTAAGATGTCTAGCAGACATTTGTTTAGAAATAAGCACATACTTATGCTGAAACATTTACTATTATTAAATATAGGTAATTAACCTTAGATTTTTATTAAACTAAAGATTTGAGGTGAGCTTCTCTCCTTTGCGAATAAGTACGAAATTTTACAAAATCTAAAGCAATCCAATAAAACAACTACGACTCCATTATTATGTACCTACCTTTTTATAGTTTTAATTGTAATATTCTGAAGCTCCATTATACTAGTTTTCACTTAAATCTTTCTCATATCGAAACATTTTATGATATATTTCTGACGAGGTTAGAGTTTTGTCCATTGCGATGGCGGCCCGGCGAGTTTAAGTGAATTTCTCGATTATTTTATGTAAGTAGGTTTGTACATTAGTTTTTATTTTTGTCTAGGAACAAATACGAATATATTTTAATAATTTAAAGAGTAATTAAATGGTAGACACCAATGAAGATTATTTAAGCTTGATCTTATTTCTCTATGAATCCTTGTAAAATAATATTTAAAAATCTGGCCTTTAGTTCATGTTACGTTTGCCGTTTTCATACTAAAACTGCGGCAATGTTTATAGTAATAAGAAATATTCTAGCGTTGTGGATGATTTAACACTCGATATTACGCGCTTCGTATACTCTTCGCTTTTATGCTCATAAAAACTTTAGTTTATTTTTCTTATCGCACACATTTTGTTTTATGTCAAAAGCAAAGCGATCTGAGTTTACGCAAATGTAGTTTCAACGCGGTTTATTAAAGTTGTGAATTTAATGTTTAAAGACCTTTAAATTGACTCTAAATTAAACTTATTTCTATAATATACAGATTTCTTTTTAAACATAACAAATATTCAGTAAGATTTTTCTTAAGATTTTAAGGTGACAGGTTACGTAAATAAAGATATGAAATATACCACATTACCCATACCACAGAAACATTGCCGATGCGTAAAATATAACGTACCTGTAATGCTTATAATATCAATTGATTGAACGTAAAATAAATCATTATTTTATATTACTATTGTTATTTATAGGTAAGTATGTTATAATTTAGTCGAACAAACTAGCAAAAAGCACCTTAAATAAAAGTGAGTCATTAAACCTTTGGTTCACCTCTCCAGATTAAATTTAATGTAGGTATATAGGTAATACGATATCCCAGTTTATATGAAGGATTACTTTATGGACCGCAGCCATCGTCGTCTATCGCCGTGTCAGGACGTGACTTGTGATGTTAATAATTTCAATAACCTTAACTAAGCTCACAGTTTGTATTTCAAACTGTCTACACAATATGATAATAGGAAGTCTGAGGAAACATCAATAAAAGTGTAAATACTTGATGACGGTTCGGGGTTCAATACTTAAGTGACAGTGAATCCGACAGTTTTGGAAGTTAGGTACATTCCTCAAAGAAATACTTTTGGCTTTTAAACAATGGCGTTTCAATATTTGAACTTCATAACTCAATAACGCACATAATACAGGATGGAGTAAACATTATATTTATATTGACTTTGGTTCATAGATTATTAAACCTAGTCATTATTTTTCAGTACAACATTAATGATCCATTAAAAATATTTTTAATTATTTTTGTAAAGTTCAAGGAAGTAATGCTTGCATATTTTATTCTTTTCTTTTAGAAGTATGTATGTGCGTCAAATAACGGAAAAGTAAAATCAATCAACTTTTCACGCAAATTAAGACAAAAGATCACTGGAGATTATTCCGTCAAAAGAGGCGGAATCTGAACATATAGATCGGACCTTGGCTGGCAGCCTATCTTGGGGAATGACGGACGGAGCCTCGAAATCAAACGCAGTTCTTAATCGATTTAGCGCCAACATGACTTTAAAGACAAACAGTTGCTCTCGCCAAACTAGGTTTCTTATAAATATTTGCAATCTTAGCACAAACGTGTCAAATGTCAGTTTCAGTTGTCAGAGAAACATGACGTAAATAGATAAAATCGACAAAAATAACTGTATTTAAAAGAAGTTTAATTTTCCTGGTACTCGTACAACTACACCGGTTAAGCCAACGTTGACTGCAAGATACACTCCGAAATATTATAGAGTTTGCAGCATATGTCACTATTCCCACACAGAACAATTAGTATGCTTACATACATAGGTAATTAATTCTATTTATAGGCTATTGTAGGAGACTGCGTACAATGTGTCAATTTGTCATCTCGAATGTGGTTCAAAGATTGAAATACAGTAAATATACTACTATCAAGTACCTACCTATTTAGTACCTACACCACAGATTACCTAATAGTTACTACGTAACAGATACTTCACTCAGAAGAAAATATCCAATACCTACTGCTTTAACAGTGCGCAATAGCCCAACTGTCACGTCAGAAACCACTGCATGCTAAAATGTGCCTAAATACTCAAGCGTATAGTTGAGATTGCTTCGCACCCCACGACTCCGTAAAAATCGCGGGGCTGCCTCTTTGATAAAATTAAATTAACAAAACGTTTTTTGACTAAGTTATTGAGAACTATGAATATGTTCCGACTTATATGGGGCAGTTTAAAATTATATCGTTTTTAATATATTTATTTTTAACCTGTTTTTATTTTTAATTTTTAATGCTTTTTTATCTTTCTGAATTCTCGGTTATTATTATGTTTTTAATTAAAAAAACGTAATTATTAAAAAATATAAACATCCAAAACAAACAAAAAAACTAATGGATCTATCAAAATTTGAACAACGTGCGAGCGCTTCGCTTTGACAACCGCACTTCGCTTGGTCCGCAAGCGGCCCGCTGAGCGGTAGGTATTTATAGCGTGCAAGTACATAGAGTGACGGAGGCCTGCCTACACTTTGTAATAAAAGTGTCTAGATTGACTTAAGATCTAGTTGCGATGATAGTGGTGGCAATTCTGCAATGGTAGACATCTTTGACGGATAAAAATCATATCTGTGATTATAAAAACAGTTTTTTACTTTTGTATATTTTTTAAATATATTTCTAATGATTGCTAGGTATTGAAATGCCTGTAATGATAAAAATGAATTTTTAGTATTGTTTAAGGATAAGTATTAAGTGAAACTAAAGCTCTTATCTGCTGCTTGTATCCGCATGATCACTGCGACGACGCCTCTAAGTCTGGCTCTCCTGGCGCCTGAATGTCTCGGCTTTTTTGCTTCAATCTTACGAATAACTAATACCGCATTACCCGCATTATGAACTGAATGATACCAAATATAACTATTAGCCATTTTCAAATTGCAAGTACCTTGTTCAAATCATCTAGTACAATATTTAAATTTCAGTGTACCTTAAACGATGTAGTTCTAAAAACTTCAACAGAATTATGTTAGGTAAACTTACAACTTGAATATGACATTGCTGCCATCAAATTATGGTCAGCCTAGGGAAATGAAGGTACAATGCAAGGTAATCGTTCTGTTTGCTGGTTTATTACAAATTTATTGTTAACCGCTCGTGCAGGTAAGTAACTTGGCATGACATTAATTAAAGGCGATGTCAACGGTACTCGTTCCAGCCTTGTGAGTTGTGACTTTATAATTCAGCAAATATTGATTAAATCGTGAATGAATTGAAAGGTTCGGAGTCAGATATTATGGCGTTTAGGTATATTTACTTACACATATTGTGTTGAAATACATCCAGACACCCACATAGGGAGATTTTGAACACGTTAGTGTCTCGTCGGAAAACACGCAACCAGGAACGTCAGATTAATTACACAAATGGGCTACAGCTTGTTAGTACAAAAAATATAGATACCTAGGTACGTAGTACCTACTTTGATGACTCGTCACGCAAAATGTAGGGAACTCGCTAGCTGTAGTATCCGTTAACAGACTATTGTTTTAAATTGAAAGTAAAAATACCAGTTTCAAGCTTTTAAGTCCTATTTGTCTGACAGATCATTTTCAATTCTTCGTTCATCCAAAATACATAAGTATGTTATATGAACCAGAAGCATTGAAAAAATACACTTCGTTGTCACATTAAAAATTGTTCAGAAAAGTTTGGGTTGGCCAACACTCGACCAAACGAAATGTTAACAAAAGTGAACCTTTTGCGTTGGTTACCAAAATGATGCTGTGAGTAATGGGACGCTGAACATCAAAATAAATATCTACCCCAAACCGCAGACAGAACTCGCTGAAAGAACAGAATGGAACGGACAAAAATGTTTTACAGCGGTTTAAATTTACTTCAACAGCTTATTTTTTTTAAAACAATTTTGCGAATTTATATCATACTTGATGCACAAAAATCATTTATTTATAAAGTAAGTACCTTACCTCTTATAATATAATAATAGGTACTTAATTAAATCTATTTTCTTCTCTCTCTAAGAAACCTTTTGTTTTGAATATTAAGTCCTAATAATAAGCTTAGTAATAAACCAGTCTGCTTTATTTCAATAAACTCAAACATAAATGATGTTTAAAGTAGAGCCGTAGTTTTTTGCAAACGTTGACTTTGTGACGGTCGCCTTTTGTTATGCTCTTTGTTTTAACTTTTTTATTTAGCTAGGCCGCATACCAGCGTATGGTTTTGGTATTTTTTCAATTTATTTTTCAAATAAAATGGTCAGTGCGTTTACCCGAGCGTAGCGTGCATAGTTCGTTTACTAAATAGCGTTGTTGTGAAGATTTTCATAGTGCTTAATTAATACTCAATATTGGTCCCCATAATAGAATGGGGAACAAATTTACCTTTGCTGTTAGAAAATTGTGGGCCCCGAGCACCGAATTGAGTCGCGCGGTTTGTTTAATAACTGCAAATAATTTTGTAGTTCATGGACCTTTTATTTTATGATATTTTCAGTATTCCAGTGAACATTTTGTCTTCAACATACTAATATAAACACACATACAGACATAAGGCTATACCCGTCATACACGATACCTATTTAAAATAGCAAAAAGTAAAATTATTGTACCAAATCACGCAATCATATGTATGTACTTCAAACAGAATGTCCTTCAAATTACATACTAAGTGTAACAAATGCAAGTTTTTTAGTTATCTTTTGTTTTCAATTTGATCACCAAAAATAAAAATATTTAAATACTTTGTTCAGTTACGTGGCTATCTACATAAAAACATGTTTAAATAAAATCATAAGTGCAGTGTACAGACTACTGAATTTAGCTGAAGTATAAAAAATGTAATGGAACAAAGCATTATAATGTATTTAAAAATACTCTGAAAATGGACTGCGATGACAAAACTTAAAAATGTTGAGTAAGACAATTAAAAATATGACTAAAAAGTGGAAAATGGATAGTGCCAAATGTATGAGTTAGCGAACTAGGTGAAGTGACGTATGACGTCATGGGTAGTGCGAATTAGCTGTGTTGGTGGAAGTTGGTAGTCTGTGACTACGCCGCGGCAATGAGATTAGTGCGAGCATCAGTGCACCTCTAAAACCACGCAACATGCAGATGATACTAGCTGCTGGCGGAGGGTGAGTACTTTTGTACCAGTAACAGCCTTCAGTAACTAGAGGTAGATACGACGACAACACTAGTACTCTATTTATATTATTTTAAAGTAGCGCCAGTCTATTATTTAGTGATCATATTTTTTGTGAAAGATTACTTTATTTCATGTTAAGTAAACCTAGTTATTTCATATACAATTGCACGATCAAATACTTCATGATATTTCATTTTTTTTAAATTATTATACCAAATAAAACTCCATCTTTTCTGACTGATTATAACATACATATACATATTATTTATTTCAACCATTGTTTCTTAAGGAAAGTCAGGGCCACATTGCATTCCTTTATTTTTATAAGACAGTTCAGAAACACCCTGCGTATGAGAATACTCGCTCCATTGCTAAAGTTCAAACGATTAGGTTGGACGACGCTGAGTAAAGCCGCTTACTAAAATATACAGTTATCATTAAACAAAATGTTTTATTTTTTATTAAGTACTTAATCTAAATATTAACGTTGTCGATTATTCCCGTTATGTGAATCCTTGAAACACCCAATAAAGTATACTTAAACATAGTAAAGCATGCTCCTCTGAAGATAAAATACTCATTGAAGCGGAAACTTTGCTTATTTTGTAATACTTCACCAACACGCCCGGCGCAGTCGTCTAATATTTTGTTGATTCAACTTGCTCAATTTAAAAGCACGACGTAATATTTTATAAAAGTAATAATGAGTGATTGAACAAAAAGTCCTTCGCAGTACGCATTTTCTACTATAGTCATCACAAGGTATTTTCAAAATGTATGGACATATTATATTATTCTCTTGTCCTAGTAAAACTCATAAATATACTTATATACTTAATGCAAAAAGGAAAATGGAATCAACACTAAACCGAATCTTCTCAAACAAGCAGTTCGTACTCGTACCTACTTCTAATAAAAAGCTTGTCCCAAAGAAGTTTCGTAGCGTATTTCGTACTTTGCTACGAAATCGCTACGCCGTAGCACTAAAGTAATTTAGTTGGAAGGACAAGATATCAGTGGTTAGTTATTGCGTAATTGTTTCTAATTGTTATGCAATCAATATTCACTATTCTTTAATATTTTAAACTTTTTTTAAACTTATTGGAGGCAATTGAGAAGTCAGTTCAGTACTTAATCTTATTATTTTAAACTTAATGAACTGGGAATAAATGACAACTTTACAACTGTTTTTTTATTACGCTAATTGTAGTTTCTAATTATCATTAAAATATTATTATTTAGGCTAATAAATATTTTGTACTCTTTCTATGATCACATCGTGAAATGAATTCAGGTGTAAAGTATTACGATTGATATTAGCTTGGCCAATCATGGGCTTCCATCAATGATTATTGACTATCAAATTATGTTTTGGAGTCTAATGTAGAGTTCAAAGCGGACACTGCTTGCCAAACCCGTTTGGCAGCGAACAGGCATTTAAACGAAGATAAAGTTGGTTGCGTTTATGGAGGAAATACTACTAATAGGTCTATTTATTGCAAGTACTTACCACAACGTTTTATTTCTCATTTTTGTTTCCAAGTTTAACCACCTGTTATGTCGAATAATGTTTATATTTAACTTAAAACACTTTTAAAGGTGTTTTGTTTAAAAATCTGAAAAAATAATGGGTTATACAAATGAATATTATGGCAAAGGAAACCTTCATTTTAGTAAAAGAAAACTTGAGTCGAACGCTCCAATGTCCTGTTAGTCAGCTATGTACTAATTTAATTTTACGAATCTGCAGAAAACAACGTAAAAGTTGTACCAAAATTGTACCAATGTTTACTTCCTATGTCAACCTCAGCATGTCAGATCGTCACGGGCAAGGTTTTATCAAATTTAATCGAATACTAATATAATAACATTTTGCATAGAAACAATCAAAACTGTGTCCACGTTGCGGCTTCACCACAGGACGATCTCGTATCGTACCCAATAACTGACAAGGATACAGCTTTGATTGTTTTTGATGAAACCGTGCATATGACGTGTGGTTTACATGGACGGCCGGCTTTACTTACAACATCGAAACTGTACCTAATAGTTTCTACACACACGGTGATCCGTGACGTAACTTTGTTAACATATTCGCTCTGATTAGAACCGCGCTTTCAATACACTGCCCGATTCAAACGCCACCTATGAAAATTATCTCGTATTAAACTTAATTCTGAGCTGACTGGTTAGAAAACACGAGTAAAACGTTACAAGAAGAGGTATTAATAGATGGCATCTCCACAGTACAGCAGTTTGAACCAGCAGCTGTATGTGTACACCTATTACATCCCAAACCTTAACTTTGATAATTTTCTAGATGGCGTTAGAAATTATTTTCAACAAGTACCACCTATCTTCCAACTCTGGTTTTACACAAATTCATTTCACATACAGCGCCATCTATGAACCCAATCAGATATCAAATGGATCTTCAAGCTTTTCAAGTTTTCCTTCCAACAAGCAGCGCCCTCTGAGAAAAGTTTGAGAAATAACAGGTTGCGGCAATTCTCGTAACCAAAGGAAACAGATAGTTAGTTTACACAGGTGGCGCTACGAGTAATTCTAAAAAAGCACAGCGTACCATGTGGTGCATGGTGCATCCTATTCTATAGAAACTTTGCCGATAAAAGCTCGTTTCATGAAAATAGCTCCCTTAGCTTAAAAATAGCTTGAACTGTAAAAAAAATTCAGGTGGCACTTCTAGTTGATATTTCAAAAGCTCAAGAGCTTTTAAATAAAATTGTTCCGCTACTACCCACTAGAGGTCACCAGTTGCAACTGCTGAGCAAATATTTCGTACTCGAAACTCTGCGAAAGTATACTTATAGATACGTACTTACGGAGGAGGTATACGTAGATATTCTATGACGTCAGCAATGCACAAAGAGACCGTACGTAACATAGCCTAAACTTAGGAAAGCTGCCGCATAGTCTTCAAATAAGGTCACGTTTATGTTTTCGTTATTTTCTTTTATTACCAGCTATTTAATATTTATATTTATATCTATTAAAACCGTTTTAAATTTTTTTCACAATAAAGAAGTATTAATATTATATATGAAGTGGTCTGGCCCTACTTCGCATTCTGATCTGTTTTGACGTGCCAGCCTTTGTTCCGTCGTTACGTAAACCTTTGGACGCCCAATGAGAACAAAAAGCTGCGTGTCTTTCCAGAATTTAGGGGCGGTTTGTCATTTAAATGTTAAGTATTGTATTTGCTTCGACTGAATTCCGTATTAAGCTGTGGGACATAATTTATTGACAAGACAATATGTGTCTATTTCTTTTCAATGTCATGTGAAAAGTCAGACTACGAATTTGATAACAGATTCTTAACGAGTTATTTTTTCAGAAGTTTAAAGTAAGCTCAAAGCAAAATGAACAATTATATAAATAATTCCTATGTTCTAAATAAAATGCTAAAAAGCTGCCGAAATTTATTTATTTCTTACAATGAAATAAAATTCTCACTCATTATTGAGTTCCGTTTTATTTGCCCTTTGATAAATTTAAAAATAACTTGAGTACATCACGAAGATTTAATATAAGTAAGTAGGTGTCACAGAAAATCTTAAATTATTTCATTTCCGTGAAATAAAAAAGCCGTCAAACACCTTCTTTATGACACCTCCTCAAATATAAATTATGATTCAATATTTCTAAGAAATACAGAAATATCCGAGCAATCAACAGATATCAATGTATTTTTCCTAACAGTATTTTTCCGTTTCAGGTAAGTGTCGTCGCCTGTCACTATTTCTTTACTCTCGAGGGCCTCCCCAACAAGTAAGCAGTTTGTCTAAGGACCGATTCAATTTAGATTCTATTTTTAGAGTAATAGGTACTTCTTTGGTATCGAATGATGGATTTATCAATTTACGGTAGGTATCTACTTATAGTAATTTTGAATATATTTACATTCGTTTCAAGTTCTAAATATTTTAGGTGAGTTAAAAACCTACTTTAATAATTAAATACATATAAAAATAATATAAAATGTATTTTTCAATAAAAGGTATATATATAATGCAATTAAGAAATCATAAAATTAAATTAAAAATTTAGAAAACCCCCGACTATAAAAAGTAACAAATAAAATAAATAGTATTTTGTCAACTGAACAGCGTATTTCATACAAATTGACAACTTTCGTATAAACTTCATTTCGTCGGGGGACCGCATTCTATTTTCCTTACGAATATGTTAAATTATACTCGTACTTATCGATTCAATTTAAACATTTCATAGGTATTTTTTAAATTTTGACATCACATTATGATTATTTATGATAGGGCGTACCTACCTAGTAGACCAAGCGGTCCCCCGACAGAATGAAGTTTGTATGAAAGTTGTCAGTTTGTATGAAATATTAAGCGCTGTTCAGTTGACAAAATACTACAATTTATTTTATTTGTTACTTTTTATAGTCGGGGGTTTTTTAAATTTTTAATTTAATTTTTATTTTGAAGTTTTTAAACCTTTATTAAATTACTATTATAAGCTCATCCTGTTGTCAACATTGCATTATGTTAAGAATTAAACACTGATAAAAATGAATCCAAACACGACATATCTGCTGTTACATTTTCCAAGAATGGATGGAATGCTGGAAATTCTGACTCCATCATCAGCCCCTCGTCTGTTGTCACCATTGCATTATATTAAGAATTAAACACTGATAAAAATGAATCTAAACACGACATATCTGCTGTTACATTTTTCAAGAATGGATGGAATGCTGGAAATTCTGACTCCATCATCAGCCCCTCGTCTGTTGTCACCATTGCACTATATTAAGAATTAAACACTAATTAAAATGAATCCAAACACGACATATCTGCTGTTAAATTGGATCTATAACTCTACCACAGCCGACAAAGGAGCTGATGACCTTGAAAGGGCGGAACCGATTTTCATATAATATATCTAAGAACACTACCAGGAATACCAGCTTTAAATTTAAAAAAACCGCATCCAAATCCGTCCACGCGTTTGGGAGCTACAGTGCCACAGACAGACAGACACACAGACAGAGGGGTCAAACTTATAACACCCCTCTTTTGGCGTCGGGTGTTAAAAATCGCTATTACAAGTGAGCAATAAACAAGTCCAAGGTCCGACTACAAGGCACTAAAGCTTTTGGAGTCGAATATTGTCATGGCTTCATAAAAATTGTATGAAACGTCATGACAAACCACAGTGACTTGTCGCTTGCCTTCGTCAAAAATCCCTTATTTTTGAACCTAATTGGTACTAATTTATCAATTTTCGGAGTGTTTCAATATACACTTGTGAAGCATAACATAATTTAATGTGTTTTATTTACGACCAAGCACGTTCTCATGTGACACTCGTATTTAAACATCAATAAATTGTGTTATCGCTACGGCCAGAATGCAAGAGAGATGCCTATTGGTCCAGACGTGTGATTAATGAGCCTGGTACGCTCTCACTGGTACGCTAGATAGGTACCAAGTAATATAGTGAAGGTGTCAACTACATCAGACTAATTAAAAAGATTTATCAAACTTTAAAATGTCCACAGAAAAGTTTGTAAATTTTTTGTGTCAATTTTCTATTAAACTCGTACTTACTTGAGTTTTTATTCTTATTATCTTTACATGTGTATTTTGTCAATGTATGTAATACGTATGTATATTGAGATAAGTTTAGAATCTAGCTACTTAAGTACGAAGATGTCATAAGAAGGTATCGAAACCCAAAACAGGATGAAGTCGATTAAGTGGAATAACTTTCCAAAATACGGGGCTATTACTTTGGCAGTATGATTAGGCAGTTGACGTCGACCACTATCAGCGGAAAATAGCTGGGGAAATCTAATCGTCACTTCCTTACTACTTCCGGGCACTCAAGCCACGCGACGCGTTACATGACGAGACATGCTCGACCTTTACCGTCTCCGTACTGCAAATATTAGCTCAACTACTAAAATAAAAAACAATTACTTAAAAGGAGAAAACACTTCATCTCTGTTTAACGAAGAAACACCTTAACAACGTGACAAATAATTGGCCCTTAACATTGTTTGTGTATAAAGGCTCGTCTTGTACTGACATGGACTCATATCGTGGGTCGTCGGTCAGTCGAGCACACTATAACTAATTAGAGTCGTGTGTGGTAACACGATCGATATTAGTCTAACTCAATAGCGCACGTGGCCTACCAATCGATTACGTGACATTTCATCGCTGCTATCGAATACTTCTACTTAATATATCTTATTTTTTAATACCAGATTTATTTTATTAGGAAACTTTTAACAATTTCATGAAATAAACAGTTTGAATTACTTTAACGTGTTTAAATAATGTATATTGGGTAGGTACGAGTATATTTTTAAGTAGGTCAATTCAACAAACTTGGTCTTCATTTCCTCTTATCACGATATCAACATTTCTAAAAAATAATATAATCTTTTTGTACTTAAAAAAGAGCAATTTTATTTATGTTTGAAAATTTAAAAAAAAATCAAAAATCGTATAAGTATAAAGAATTAACTTCATTCGCTGTTTACGGGCATAAATATGATCTACGGTCACGATGATCGACACGCGACCGCCGTCGCTGCTACCACTGGCCACCGTGACAACGGCCACCACCGTGTCGTATAGGTTGTCTATGCTTTTAATTATTATTCAGGAAGAACTATTTCCTGCATAGCATATCTATATCCCCATTACTATAATACAACACAACTTGGAGCATTGTTATTACTTAATGTGTCGTAAATTCGATCATTAATCGTTGGGATTTTCAATTTAGCACGTTTCACCTCTTTCAGCAGTACTTTGAGCATGCATGGTACATTAAACGGCATATTTCGGCCGCAGTGGCGCACAGTACGCTTCTTTACAGCCTTGCAATGCGGTAAAAGTGGAAATTGTGTAGTGGTGCGGCAGCCGGCACCCCCGGCCCCTCCACCCCTGCTGCTCGGCTGCTTCAACCGGCGCACAAGTGAAAATTTAATTAGCTGTTATCGTTAATCCTGTAGCCAATGTGATAATATTCTAGTAAACAGATTATCGTCCACCCACTTCACTCAATCTACTAAGTTGTTTTATGGGCTATTTCTGGCTTTACGTTGCTTTGATTCACACGTGTTAGCCAGGCCATTAATTATTATAATGGAATAGCGATTGTGATTGCACTGAAAACATTCATTCATGCATATAAGGAAGTCTACATCGATCATCGATTGTAGTTGGTAGTAGAAAAAAGTTAGCTAATGCATTTACTGCCATATGATTTTAGATTTTGAAACTAGGAGTTATAATACTTTTTCAGAATAAGAATTATTTATCTCATCGCTACGGCCGAAAATCGTTCGGATTCATCTGGCACGAGACATCAAGATTCTTATCGAAAATCCATTCAATGAACAGAATCAACAAAGATATTCAATAGTGAAATCCTCGGTGACAAGCTAAACTGTTCCGTCGGCAACGAGTTCCGAGAAATAAGATAGAGAAACTAATCAAGCGTTAGACTGATTACTTGGTCAGTTTACTTTATTAGTCGGTTTTAGAAGATTATCTTAGTATGAGGTACGACACTAAAGTATGAGTAGGATATATTCGGCAATATCACTACAACAATTTACAGTTGGTGTTAAAGTCGGACGGTGCGGCTCGCCCGGAATAACAAATTTTCCTATCGATGGATTCTTTACATTCTTGACTTTATTGTTAATGTAGAATAGAATACATTACCCACAAATTGCAATACGGAACTATGTATTTGACTCAGACATGAGTGTAGAAGATCAGCATTTCGATTCAAATATTTTAGCCAGTTGACCAATTAGTTAATACTTACCTGACATGCTGTAAGGAGGTAGTCAGTGTAGGTACATATTTAGCAGCTCAAACTTGTGGTTGCTTTTGGAAAAAGAATTTGTTATTGTAAATTAATACGTATAGTAAGTATTTCGCAAAATATTTCACATGTAATTTTATGGCATTTTATTCAGATATCTTCAACCTAATTTATAAAAACCGTTATTTTTTTAAACTCGATGCTGGCACTTTGCCAACCAAGGAGCCGTAGGTTTTATAAAATAAAGGTTTACATAATAAATATGTCATATACTTCGCATGCATAGCTAGCCCCCATAGTTGTAAAGTTTATTACTTGTTGTAAAAGGCCATCCCCAATAGACAAAACAAACGACAATAATTTATCGAAAAAGTTTTGCCACTAGTGTTCTATCAAAGAGACTTCAGGAAAAAAAATATCTCATTAAAATATAAGGTAGAACATCTAGTCATAAGCGCTTGTGCGTTATTGTTTGTCTCGATAGTATCTCATTCCACCCCGGAGGACATCAGACCTTGACCCGATACGTTACCTTACGTAACATTTCCTTTTCATTATTATTCGCAGATTTCTTTAATAAAATTATTTTCAAGATGGGTATTTGAATATCTATCCACTACAATTTTACTATTTAAACATACATACATATG
The DNA here is from genome assembly GCA_947563765.1 of Anarsia innoxiella. Taxonomy (NCBI): domain Eukaryota; kingdom Metazoa; phylum Arthropoda; class Insecta; order Lepidoptera; family Gelechiidae; genus Anarsia; species Anarsia innoxiella. Next base: position 10,225,345 of record OX387390.1, read on the forward strand.
TCACGCCTCTATCCTTAGGGGTAGGCAGAGACCACTTCTCTCCATTTGCTATGATCGAAACGAGTGTGTACGGGTTTTAAATATTTCCTCAAAGCCAAAATTGCCTATTTAGCATCAATATCTTATAAATAAATCATAATTATCACTCCGTATGGACTATTAGTTTTAATACTTACTCGTAGTTACGAAACCTTATGCCTCTGAAGTCAAAAAACTTTTCTTGAAAAGTATAATTAACCGTTGAATACACAAAATATTTTTAAAAAGTAGCACAGCACAGTTCCTTGAAAACATGGATATCAGTGTGTAATGAGATCAGGCGGCCCCCGTCCCCGGCGCCAAACCGTCTCCGACGTTTCATAACACGATTCCTGCCCTTACAGTATGTCACTCTTTTGTGGTTTTAGTGCGCCGCCCCTAAATGAGGCAGGGAATGCTTTTGTTTAACTATTCACGGCCGCTGCTTATGTCGTCGGACACAAGCTAATTATAAGCCCCATTATAACACACAGGGGTACATTTAATTAGACGTCTTAGTCTTAGGTTGGTCTTTAGTCTTAGGACCTTAAATTGCGTATCTTCTTCAATCATAAATAACAAGAACTAATATCTAAATCATAGAATTAATGCAGTTTGTTGTGTTTAAAACAGTAATGTTTTGTGGATAAACATAAAAAAAAACGTTTGAAAACTAATCACCTGAAATAGAACTGGGCGTTTAATAAATTGGTGGACACGATGAGAGAATATTAAAATTATCAGTATAGTGAAGTGTCTAGCGTGTAAATCTGTCATTGCGTCCTCGATCTGTGTTGTTTTCACTCGAATAACAGACAATCGACGCGATTACGCGACCTATGTCTCTTTTATAAAACCAACGAATATGAAAATTATAAAAAGAATAGAACAAACAAATTCAGTTCTTAAAGTTGACATTGATAGCTTTGGTTATTTATTACTACTTATTATAAAACATGTTTCTTATTAATATTCCGCCAATAGGCTTGTAAAGTTATGTTGATGATGATATTTTTGTGTAAGTATATCACCAAATAAGTAAATCAATGTCTCGGCGATATCATTAGATCTGTGACAATTTTGTTTCGATGTAGGTAACAATTCTTCACCCATTGAATCATTGTAGGTTGTATTGCATCTTTAACAAATATCTAGCTAAGTAGATGATTCAACGCAGCTCTAATAAAGCTGCATAATAAAACAGGAAACTAATTCTACCCGCCAGACTTTAAAGACACTATTCAGACGTCTCGTCCACACGGAAATACATTACGACCAGTAGGTGTTATGTCCAACGTTCATAATATTTGCGTGCGTATGCGCTCCAATATCCCACTCAGATATAGGTATCCGTGTTAAGGGTATTTCTACTTTGCCTTTAGTGTTATTTTTGTAGCCAATGTCAAATCAACAGGGAAATGGTATCTACACTCGGCTTCAAAAAAATCGCACCTTTTAAGAAATCTATTTTAAACATCTTTCAATCGTATTTGTATTATGAAATATTGGTAATGTTCGGTATCATTTGAAAGGTAAGGAAACAGAGAATGCAAAAAGAATAATTCATTCAATGTTTTTTTTGGAACTGAGAAAAATTTACAAAACAATAAAAATCCTTAAAAAACCCTAATGAAACCTGATTAATTTTTCAAAAAAAAATTGCTTAAATCTAACCTAAAACCTAGTGTTACCCCCCCCTAGCCCTAATGACGTCTTCCATGCGCTCCCTCATGGATCGCACCAACTTTAGGACCTCTTCTTAAGGGATTCTGTCCCATTCCTCAATAACGGCGTCTTGGAGCTCCTGAAGAGTCGCGGGAGCGGGATCACGGGATCTAACCTTGCGTTTCAGCTGGTCCCAGAGATGCTCTATCGGGTTCAGATCTGGACTTCTCGCTGGCCACTGCATGACAGGGATCCCAACCTCTTGAAGGTAGCCCTGCACAATTCCAGCAGTGTGCGCGCGAGCGTTATCGTGCATTAATGTGAACCCGTCGCCAATAAATCCAGCATAGGGGACCACATGTTCTTCCAGGATCTCTGTGATGTACCAGTGAGCAGTCATCGACCCTTGCCCGCGAGCACCGCCGGTCCGAGAGACGCAGGAAAGTTCAGTTTTGCCGTCGGCAGATATGCCGCCCCAGAACATGCAGGAACCGCCCCCGTATTCTACCGTCTCTTGGATGCAGGCTTGGGCAAAACGTTCCCATTGTCTTCTGTATACTCTTTTGCGTCTATCGTTGCAGAAAAGGCACACTCTGGTTTCGTCTGAGAAGAGAACAGCTCTCCATTGGTCCAGGGTCCAATTGACGTGGGCGCGAGCAAATTGCAGGCGTGCTCGCCGATGCGCTGCGGTTAATTTTGGACCCGTGGCAGGTCTTCTAGCCACAATATTTCTCTCCTTTAGTCTTCTTCTGACTGTAGAGACACTCACGGCCCTTCTACGAACTGCTTGAAGCTGCTGTTGCAACTCAACAGCATTAGAGAACCGATTTCTCAAAGAATTCTTTCTCAAGACGAATCGGTCATCTCTCGCAGAAGTGCAGCGATTTCTACCAGACCCACGCCTTCGGACAAAGCCACCGGTCTGCAGGAACTCAAGTGCAATTGCCGAGCAACATCACACTGACGTAGTCCTGATTGCAGTAGTGTGATAGCTTGGGCGGCTTCAGCAGCTGTAGTGTCCATCTTCAAGGACGTTTTTCTGATGAAAGATATTCTTCTGTGTCTTCTTCGACTGTTGGTAGCAAATTTATCCCCCAATAAGCTGTATCGACCCTTTTATACCCAAAAAACAAAACAATACAAACAAAATTTGAAGAGGAGAATCAGTTCCATTGTCATTCACAGTGACTTAAAGTGTCAAGCTTTTTCTTTAATCAAATGAAATGGATATTTTTTTTTTAAGTTTTTATATGGCTCTCAAATGATACCAATATTGCTACGAATAGCTGCTTGTCTTAAGGATTAACAGTGCTTAAAGCCTATTTTTACGGACGTGCGATTTTTTTGAACCGAGTGTATTTTATTTATTAAAAGATAAAAAATATGGTTTTCATTGGGTTTTAATTCATAAATATAATTGTATACTTCCATATACACCAGCATAGATTAATGTTTTATTTGTAAGTCCAAAGAACCAATTAAGTAAACCTTTCCTAAGGTATACCGAAAAAGGAATTTCTATTACAGAAGTCTTAGGTTTTGTAAACTTTTTTCAGACCTGTAGGTAATTAAGACCAAGGGCGGATCCAGCTTTGGCGCCAGGACCCCCCCCCCCCTCCTGTCACATATAAAGAAATTTTATTTTTTCAACTTAGAACAAGAATGAGTTGAAGTTTATTCATTCCGATTTCGATTGAGAATACGTCTTGCTAGGCGTTAGGGCCGAATCCGCAACTGCGGATGGTAAAACGCAGTAAAATCGCCGGCCGCAGGCCGGCGGCCTAATTTTCAAGCATTTTCGAGCAAGTAAGGCCGCCGGGCCTGTGTCTTTAGTTTGTTTAAATCGGCAGTAGTAGTTGTGGTGCACAGGCGGCGCTTTTTTGTAGCTTGAAGTTTGCGTTACGGCGTTGTGACGTTGCGAAAAAGAGCGTTTTATTTATTGTCGTATGGTAGGTAGCCAGTTCCTCGTGACCAATAGTCGTGTATCTGTCATTGCTTACAGGAAACTGGGTACCAATTCTCTTAAATTAAGTTAAGCGACCATACTATAGCCAACAGATAAATATTCTACAGCAATAGGTCACAAATTTGGTATTCTCTTATGTGCCACGAAATAGTCGATTAGTAGTCGATTAGTAGTCGATTAGTAGTCTCTAGAGGGCTTTGTCATTCATTTGTCTTTGCGAATGATTTAGTTGTCGATGTTGCCAATATTTAATAAAATTATTGTTCGAAGAAATTGATCAACCGATTGATAGATTTTTTTCGACCTAGAATAAGCTTAGACATACTTTAAAATACAGAATATTTATTTCTATAAGATTTACATGCATTTTTTGCATAAATTGCACGTTAATTTTCGAAAAAACACCGAAATAGTGTTTGGGTGACCGAACGACTGAACGACTGAACGACGGACGACCGAACGAAATGCCATTAGAGAACAACTGTCAAATAGCGAAGAGAATACCGTTTGGAACTGCCACTCATGTGCCATTGCGGAGTAGAATACCAAATAAAGCGTAAAGTAATAAAATGTACGGCCGATCGCTGTCCACTGTCAACTTATCTGTTAAGAGAATACCAAAATGTGTCATTTCATACAATTCACATTCTACAGAGACACCATTTTTCATTTGGTAATTAAGAGAATACGGGCCCTGATTGCTTTTTCGTTATTAAGAAGTCATTATTCTGTTTTTTTAAACACGACTGCGCCACAAGCCACGCTTCTGCCACCACAGCTGATTCTTGCGATGCGGCGTCACAACACGGAAATATGTTTCGGCCCGTACTGGTTAGGTGCTTACAAATTATTGGACGCGTCTGTAAGAGGTGTCTTTACAATGTATAAGTAAAATAATTATGTTCAATTAGTGGTTCACCTGAGTCCTGGAACCAGCTCAGGGGGGGGGTCATGACCCCCATGACCCCTCCCCCCTTGGATCCGCCGTTGATTAAGACAATTCTGAATTCATTCTTGAATTCTAATTAAATGTTCCTATTATATATCTATTACATATTCACGAAGCATCATTATGTAACGGAGGGTTCCACTGGGCAACATTTTATTTGCGGTGATTTTTTACGATATTTTGAAGAGCTCGCTTCAAATGAAACCACATCACACTAGTTTTTTTGTCAAATGAATTACAGCCGTTTTATGAGTACGTTTGTTATTGTGGTTAGGTATATAATGTGATAATGGTGTCGAAATGGAGGCCCACGCACTAAGACAACGTCAACTGCACGCTACACGCACGTCTATTAAATTAACACACGTGCCTTGACGTAGATACGGTACCAACGAATTAAATTTAATTATAGATCACTTTAAGTGCCGTAAAATTATGTACACATAAATGAAATTTGAGAATAGATAGGTAGCACGTCTCAAATAGCTTCCTATCTGATACCTCAATATTGTAACCAAATGAGGCCATATTTTTCTATTCGACCATTTGCATTTAGTCCAGTCGCAAGATATCTTCAAGGTTTTAAGATTTTAAGAGTTTATTACTCGTTATGACTTATTCGGTATGGTAGTCATTAGTATTATTAACAACACTTCGAAGGATATTATGGCAAAAACTTTTAATTAATAGCTTTCTGTTTCTTAGTGAATGACTTCCTGTACGAAAAAGAAAGTTGAAGAAAGTATAACGTACTTACAGATGACTTTCTCCTTAAGTTACCACGATTTTTTTTTGTTTATGTCTTTACGCACGAAGTAATCTCCTAGAACCACCTTGTAAAACGGAAACGTCCATGAGTACATTATCCCATGAAACGTAGAAAATTGTAACAAGTAATATCAATTTTACGAGTACATCGATCACGACAGCTTTATGAAAGGGAATAGAATTTATTAATAGCCTCTCCTCTTTTGTGCATTGTCGAAGGGATTTCGTGCCACTCATAATACTGGCTTATTTGAGCATGTGTAATCGGCCATGAAATACATATTTACCAATCTATCCACTACATATTAAGAATTCTTATCTCGAAAAATCTCACAAAAAGAGACTTTATTCAACACAGGGCTGCGGCGCGGCAGTTGGGCTGCCTCCGCAGCCGTTTGATATGAGGACATGTTGTGACGTAGGATGGTCTTTGACAAAAATCAAACCGCGGAAATGGTCAAATTGCTGAGACGTTAACGCCCCAAAAGATTCGGCGTGGACGAGGTTGTTGGCTAATGCCAGTTTTTTTATTGTAATGGAAAAATATGGGCAGTAGCGTATAATTTTACCAGTAGGTACGTCAACAATCAGCAGGCCGTCTTTTCACTTGTTGCCATGTATTTTTCTATTAAGATATTGAAACTCAAAGCAAGTATTTTGATTCACCGCAAAGTATTCATCCAACCTGCTGAGCCCTGATATAAAATAATTTGTTTCCATCTCTTGTACCCACTTTCGCCTACTTAGGTATATTAAAAATGTTTATATTTGCGCGTAGATTAGCATACACTTCATATTATTACCGAAGCAATTTTCTGTTAAGTAGTCCTTTCCAAAGGTCTTTGGCGTAGCAATTATCAGGTACTTAAATAAGGATGTTTATTGGTTATTATGATCTTGGCAAATAAGCACGACGTCTCCTACAACGAACTACTTTAGTTCTATTGTTTTCTGAAGTTTTAACTAGACTTCGTGTAAGACTAGACTACAGACTTCCTCGTGTAAAAGCAGTCAACTAACATCTATTCAGTGACACCATAAATTGCCTTGACGGTCGGCATGTCAAGGAAAATCTTGCGATGTTTGGTGAAGGCGTGCAGCTGCGACCCTATGAAGTGTGGTTGAACAGTTGGTGCTGAGACCAGCGAACTGTCAGAACGCAAGAATGCGGCGTGCGTGCGGGTGGTGGTGCGGCAGGGGTGGGCGGCGCGAGCGCGGGGCAGGCGAGGGCCCGGGGGATGCGTCGTGGGGCGCGGGGCCGCGCGAGCTGGCGGCTGGCGCGTGCCGCAGTAGCGTGGAGGCACCGCCGTAGCCGCTCGACGGCTCCCTCGCTCCGGCGTCCAGCCGCCGCCCGCCGCCCGATGCGAACGCGGACCCGCCGCGCTGATTCCGCTCTCGCCGCTAAAGGCCAGTACACCTCACTGCTGGTTCTCCCTCCAGATTACACGACTCAAGCGGATTGAGCTCATTATTTCTTAAAAGTAACTTGCTAAATGCTTAGAACCTGATCAGGTTAAGTGTGACTTTAAATGAAAGAGTTCTGTCGAACAAAGCGCGGGGTAAATGCCAAAACCGGCAATCATTGTTGCCCTTGTCCTGCGCTCCTTCAGATATAATAACAATATGTTTCCTTATACCTGTTGTTATTCAATTTGCATCATACTTTGACATTTTGGTCTTTGTGAGCTTCTTGCGTTTTTATCGCTGAGTAACTTACTTTTTAATTGGTGTAAATATTAGATGTAGTTTAATAGATACACAGAATAAAAAGCTGACGTATTTCAGATTTTAAAAATATTTACATATGTGTTTATGAATGATAACTTGTCGTAACACACGTATACTGTTTTCATTGTTTAAACAAGAATAGGCTGCACTTTACCCTGCTTAATTATTCACCTACATTATCGAACTTTATTTCACTTTTCAGAAGATCTATAAAAAATTTAAACCCACTAATAAAAAACAACTTTTAAATTCTCGTTCGTTTTCTAATTTTTACACCTTTATAAATGATAGATCAAATTTGTTATTATTAAATTTATTTTTCTGGCAGTATTTGAAAAGCCGCCAACTGTCTAGTATAAAGCATCATTTACACACAGATTAATGTCACTAAATGCGCCATTAAAGTAAAGATAGCACCTACATACGTCATATTGTAACCTATATTTTAAAACAGTTGTCCTTTTTATTAAAATAAAACTTGAAACTGGTTCCGGTTGAGTCAGTTAAGTCATAAATTTATTGTAATTTTCTCTTTTGATGACACAAAACACGTTCTATTTATTTCTTCGTCTGTGTCTGGAATTGCCCATATTCAAAATAGATATATTATAATTATAAATATTCTTTTGAAATATTTGAATAAGTATATTAAAATTTTGAAAGAATTGTGTTTCTTTCAATGAATTCAATGCATGTGAACCTATCGTTTGACGTAAGAAATCAAATCCACGTGCGAATTGTTCTAATTTATTCACACCAGATGCTAACCTCTCAGTAGCGAACCACAATAACTTAATTATGAATTACTAAACTTTTGACCAGAAGTTAAATTAAACGGTAGCGTGTTGAGTCACTCCACATGTTTTGAGGTTTATTCACTGGAGCTTAATCGCTGGTTAAACGTTTGTTAATGTACTGATGCGAAGCAAAAGGACTCATATAATTAGATCCCTACGATCTTTTCCCAAGTTAATACCTCTAAAAATAATTACTTTGAAACTGGATCTAATAAACTAAGCTTTCTACGAAAAATATATCTTTCGCAGATTATCTAGATTCTTCAAAGTTTCTAAATTTGTAAAAATAACAATATTCTCAAAAGAGATACGAAAAATAATTGTAAACTTTAACGTGAACTGAAGGTATATCTTAAACTACTTAACATTTTTGCGTGATTTTAATTTGAAAAAGATCCTGAAGGAGCTTACTAAAAGTTCTTTTCGAAACTAATCCTCTCTGAGATAAGATATACTTGTACCTATCCAGGACCGAAACTTATCTTCTATCGGCAAATGAATTTAAAACTTAGAGTAATCAAATAAATAGATAGGTACTGCATTTTTAATACGTAAACTAAGTGATAGAACATTGAATTTATAAAAAATAGTATATACTTAGAATCGAAATATTAAGAAATAATAGTATGACTAGGTTATTTTTTTCTGTATTAATATAATCTTTATTGCGCTTCCTACGTTATTTTGATTGAAACTTTTTACGCATTTTAGTCATCGAAAAGTAGGTAAACAATAACTACAATAACAATAAATTAGGTATTTGTAAGACAAGCGACACGTTATCAATTAAATTAATATCGAAATGCTGTGAAATGGCAAAATCATTGTTTTATACGTCTATTGCTTAATATTTATTTACTCATTATGGAAATTAAAGAATGGATACTAGAATATTCGCTATTGCAACAAAAATAAATCTTATTATGTATTCTTGCCCTCGATGACGATTCTAATGCGTTTCATCTTCTTCATACCCATAATCTACAAAAGTATCATAGAGTGCTAGCAAAGGAAACCACACAATTAAATTATTTAATATATCATGATGTTTCCTCTTAATTTTTGACAAAAAGTATCAGTTTAGATTTAGTGATGGTTAACGTTTTAAACTTAATATGCTACTCTCTATACCTAACGTATAAAGAAGTACTTAGGGAAATAAAAGAAAAGGCGTCGCATCAGGCCAACTTCGCCTTCACATAGTAGGTAATATAATATTTACGCTGAAATATAATAATATTATATCGATTCATACCCACAGTAGAAAATATAGCAAATATTTTTTTCTTTTCTTCATCGAATGATCGGAAAAAACATCTAAATACCTACCTACACTTTTATTTGAAATCACAGCTATCAATTATCGCACCTCCAACGTGACGATTTGATTCCCTGCGCAGGCTGTATTGTGCTTTCTCTTTGAGAAATCCAAAATAACTTTACCTACGTATATTTTTTTTTATCAATAAAGCTCCACACCCACAAGCAAGTCTTCCGCCATTCCGCCAAGCTTGCCATCGATTTCGAATTAATTTATTAAATATGTTTCGTTTTGCGATAGATTCATCTCGAATTTGAAAATATTTACATTTTTGTGAATAGAAACATCGTTTAAGAGGTATAAATGCAAATGCAAACTCTTCTATTAAAATGGTTCTAAGAACTCGAGAGTTTTTAATAATTTGTTTCCAATGCACAGACCTTCTCTTTGTGCTAAGGATTAGTCGATAGCTATGAAAAGCTCGAGCGTGTTCAATCCCTGTCATAACCTAGCCACACAATACAAATAATGTGCATTTCTATTTCTAGCTCAACAGAGGGATTTAAAGCATACTTGGACTTATAACCCGTGCTCTTCAACATACTTACAAAGCTCATATTTTCTTTATTATAAGATTTTCTTAGAAACTAGTAAATTACTAATAAAAACATTTTGAGTGAACTTAAATTGCAAACCTGCAGTAGCTACGTTTACATTTTCCTTTATCATTTTTTGAGTATGCACCAACCTTCTGCAGTTATCGAAGTTCGTGCACGTTCGTTCCGCACTGCCGGAGTAGCTGTTTTATGTTCTTCAACAGTAAAAAATTGCTAATTCTGTTCAAACTTTTGCTACAGTTCTGTATTATAAGATCATTGGCATGTCTTTATAGTTAATGACATTTCATTATAGCGTTATATTAAAGACGCTAGAAAAAAACATGTTTTCTCGTTGGTAAACATTTGTTTGGAATTAACTACTGTAGCTAAATTAACTCTCGTTTCTTTGGGTACTAGATAGAAGTCATTTTACTCGTGAATATAGTGCTGAATATTTTAGTAACCGTTTAAATACCATTACCCATTGCACTACAACCATTTCACTTTCCTCACTATTGTCTCTACATTAATTGATTGCGTAGTTTAATGCCTATGCTTGTTATCCACCGGCTTAATGCGTTCTTGTTATGGGGTAGACTGGGAATTGCCAAGCTTATGTTATATTTGTGATTCATGTGCGGTCCGATATGGCCCTCAGCCAAGGCGTAGCACATGCTGTGTGGTCCGTTATAATTGCATTATATTACCCTGCATTTGTTTCACACAACATGTATATGACAGATAAATTTAAATAGGTACCTACCTGTACAATTTAAGGTTCAGAATGGTAAGAATTTAACAACAACTTATTTAAACTAAAATATTTGTGAGGCCCAAAGTAAACTGGACATACCAAAAACCACTTACACTATTTAAAAAAAAACACGTTACTTGCATGTTAAATACTGTACCTCTGGTTTTAACGAAATATAAACACATAATTTTTACTTAAAATTTCATACTAGTAGTGCATTTCTGTATAGGTAATATATCATCATCGGCCAACACACGTATATGCCATTTATCACATCCGCCTTATAATAGGGGCTTATAAGTCACAGCTGACTCAGGAAATCTATTATTCACTCGAAAATTTCACCGATTTTTTTAAATTGCAGCATTTTTCAGTTGAAATGTACGATTTTATTTTATACTAGCTGTTTCCCGCGGCTTCGCACGCGTGGACTACAGGTAATATCACAGCGGCAAAAATACTTTTCTGAAAACCTCATGGAAATCGGTTTAGCTTAACGATATTAGGTATACAACATGCGTCAAACTGATAACCCTTCCCCTCCCCCAATTTTCATAGTCGGTTTACCTACTAAAACCTTCTCCTAAATTAACAAATTACTTTTTTGAAACCCTTGCGGAAATCGGTTTAGCTTAACGATATTCAACACACGTCAAACTGATAACCCTCCCTTTTTCAAAGTCGGTTAACCTACTAAAACCTTCTCCTAAATGTAACAAATACTTTACTGGAAACCGAATGGAAATCGGTTTAGCCTATCGCTGGAAAATTGCGAACAATGTATGGACTTTTCCGTGATTTTGTGATTTTCAACAATGGTTTTTTAACTATCCCACGGGAACCCTTTAATATTCCGGAATAAAAATTATCTAAGATGTTGACTAGGGATATGAGGTATTACCATGCAAAATTTCATTCAAATCCGTCCAGCCGTTTCGGAGATTAGCCCGTGCAAACAGACAAACAGACAGAGAAATAAGAAATTCCAAAAAAAAATTTTTTTGTATTTTCCTTTTATTTACATCCCCCTGACTTCGTTTTAAGCATTTTTTTCATTTGTACAGACATTCAACCTCTACGATTTTATTATATGTATATATAAGATATTCATGCACTTATCTAAGTATGTTCTAAGAATATTTAACTTTCATAGATCTATATTAGGCACTTTCTAGCTATTGACAATCTTTTTTTTGATGGAAGACTGATACCGATTCTTACTTTCATAAAAGGTAGGTACAAATACAAATACAAATAAAGTTATTATTTTCTTAAATACCTAAAACTTATACCTTCTATCATTCCCGCTCGGTATTTAATAAACTACCGAACAGCGAGCTAAAATCTATCTGTGAGTACGTAGGCAATTAATTCCGGCGCAAGTTATTATCGTCATTAGTTTTCGTGGCTCCTTTAACAAACTTTGCGGAAATATCCGTAGTTGATACGGACCGTGTTCCCAGTTAGTGAGTGTCGTCGTATTCATTCATGGATGAGTGGAAGTTAGAATTTATCAAATTATATTCAAAGTGTTATTAAGGATGGATCTGTTGGTGAAACCCCAGATTTGCGGTCGAAACGGGTTTATTGATTAACTACTAAACTCAAATACTTGGTGGCAGCTGCTTCTTGTGCCAGCTGCAACGTTATCTTTTGGAATTTTTCACTTTCTTGCGGGCATTTCTTTTTGTCCAGACATTTAAGTTGTAGTTTAAACCTATTATCCTAAGAATATGCTTTTTAAAACCTAGTTATTAGCTTCATTATTAGCAATGTTATTAGCAAACCTTCATCAGACATAAGTAGTTTTAATTAAAAATGGCTAACAAATACCTAACCGCGTTCACCAACAATTTTGAAATACATATAAAGATTTATTAATTTACAAAGCAAGATATTAGGTTCAAGGTGTTTTCTATTAAGTGGTTCTAGCTTTTCATTAAATAAAAAGTTGCAATATTGAAGAAATACATTTTTATCCTATTTCTCCTTTCCACTCTAGTGATTTTATAGCTATTAAACTAAATATAATACCTACGAGTACTCGTATGCTATCACAAAAGTTATGCAAATTACATGTTACATAAAGTAAAACGTATTTACTCGTATTTGCCAAGTTTTCCAATTCCCCTCAATCTATGAAAGCCTCAAAGAGAGGTGAGATAGAGCGAGGTAAGCTACGAAGGTATAAGTAGCTATAAATATATGTAAATGGCAGTAGATATTCGTATCACACTATCGACAGGCAGTTTATGAAAAATAACCGAATGCTCGTTGCATTTACGAAACGAGTAGAATATCAGCTTATTTTAAAGTCGGTTGAGTTGGATCCAAGCAAAGCCCGAGCTTGTAAAATATAATATTATATTATGCGGGAAAATCTGTGATAAAGAATATTGTGGCGGCACCGTGCCGTCGTCGTCGCGTCGGTGGTTGGTAGCCGCATCAGCTTGGTTGGACGACGCGAAGGGCCAAATTGCTCGGCGAAATTTCTTGCCACCACTCACCCTTTACTCTAAAAATAGGTTTTTCGTTGCATACGCGCCACTGATCAAAGCTATTCAGTCAATTTTGGATTTTCTCGAGATTGCAATGTGATAATTATTGAATCTATGAACATACTTATTTTATAAACATCTTCAAACATATTTTAGACTACTTTAAAAAGGATTTATTTTAATTTTATAGATAGTATGTACGTACCTGTATAACAATTTACGTACCTTAACAATTTAATTTAAAAAATTCAACTCCGAAACATAATTACTACTTATGAGCAAAGTAAACACCAATATAAGAAAAATCGATCAAGATTTATAATGGCGATTGATAGAAATAGGAAGTCCAGTGTTTCAGTTACATTTGATGGTTGCTGCATACTTTCCGATACTGGCGTATTTTTCTCGAGGGATTCTTGTCTGTGTAGTATTGGAGTCGAGCCAACTGAAGAAACCTTAGGACACAAATACATAACCTTAGATAGATAAGTACTTGTATCTTGTGATTTATAACATAGTCTTAATTTTTCCAACCAGCAGAATACTATTATTTCATCACCTGCTAGAAACTACTTATATGTCAAATGTTGTTTGTAGATAAAAGTTGAAAAAAAATCTACCTAGGCAAGTGAGTACCTACCTACCTACTTAAGTAATTACCTTGTAAGACAACATTGCATGTTTTCTAATTAGATAATTATGTTGAAATATGTCTAGGCACTTCCTCGAAAAACGATGCAAACTTTACCTTCCTCATACAATTTAAAGCTGAGCTGAGCACACTTACGTATGAGAAGATACTGTTCGGTGGTAGAAAACCAAGAAAGAAATAGTTTCAAGGACAGTTACTTATTTACATTAGTCAAATTATAAAACATAGGAAAATAGGTATATTCTCTAAATAAAAATATGTATTAAAAAAACTTTTATATGCAATGGAAGACAATAAGATAAAAGCACTAAGTCGATATACTTACTTGGAGCAAAATTAGCGACGAATAGTTAGTTTATTGATCCTCGAAGAAATAAGTTACTGAAAACTTTAGTATTTCAGTAAACGGCAGGAGTTTTTATATCAAATGAATATTTAAACGTGCTATTTAGTCAAGCTATAATAATATCAGTCATTTTTTATATTATAATACAATATAAAAAATATAAATATTTCATTCTCGATAAAACAGATTAATCGCCAGATTAGTTCGTAGACCGGAGTCTGGTAAATCACTGCGCACAATATCATTGTCGCTATGCCGGCAACATGTCGACTTTAATAGCTTCCATTGTCTAACGTACAAGTAGTGGAATTGAGAGACGAACACGATTAAAATGAAGGTGGGATGTAAGCCAAATACTGCCTATACAAGTTTCACAAGGTCAAAGTCGTAGAGCTTCTATGAAAATGGCCGCTATAGTTCTAAACTGGATTGCCCTTTGTACCGCCAACTAACAGGTATGTAACCATACAAACTTTCTCAATGGAGTTGGAAATTTCCATCCTATAAGCTACTTTCATATAAAGTCTATGGTTCAAATGAAGGTACTCGAGTTTGACGAAGTTATAGCCAAAGTAGCGCTTGTCTGAATAAGGGTAATCAAAATTACATAGCACTCACTAAAAAACAAAATTCAAATCTAAATTCAGATAAATACATGTTTAGATACTTTCTTGCTTTGGTATATTTGTTTATTTACGTTTGTCAATCGTTATTTTACGTATAAGTTTAATTGGCGTTGCATTATTTTGATATCGTAAAAGATTGTTTACATCGTAGGTAAAACCAAACTCTGTTTCAGCCTATTTAAATGAGTACATGAGACGTTTTTCATCACAAAAGATTTGTATTTTCCTTTTTCTCATAATAAATGTGAAAATCAAATTTTCTTGCGATGACAACAAAGCTAATTTCAACATAATTTTTGAAAGAATTTAATTTTTAGAAGGTGTGTTTACTTATTTGGATTTCAATGAAGGCGCTTTAATTTTGATGTATACCTTCTCTTGTACTTCGACCAGTGGTGGTCACATACAAACATTAATGCTTCAAGTAACTCGGTAGAAACGTATTTCTATTTACATAGTTAACTGCTTAGGTGGTAATAACCATAGCGTAATTTATGTCAAGTCAAGAGGTCTTTATGCGATGATTACAGACAGATGGCCTATCTGCGAATTTCTATTAATTAATATCTTGCATTGCTCAGGTATCAATCAAAGCAGCTCAATCAGTGTAGTATTGCTCTGTATTACTGGCATTGGCAAATTATGACATACTAGCTGTCCCGGCGAACTTTGTCCCGCCTTAGAATGAACTTTATTGTGTAGGAATAAAGTTCAAATTGACTCTACATTTTAGTAAGAAAACATTTGTATGGGAAAAAGAAAAGGTCTGTTTTATTTTAGGGCTTTCCCGGCAATTATTCGAATTTTTCTCACCGTAAAAACCATCCTTGGACTTCAATGAACATTTTAAAAAAAATCAGCCAAATCGGTCAAGCCGTTTTCATGTTATGTCGTGACAACGGAAAACGGGTTTCATTTTTATATACAGGGTGGCCCGTCGATTGACGTCCAAAAGAAAAATTTGGATTCTTCGTGTCCTGGGGTATCCGAATCACCCCCATGTATGTTCCGCGATTTTTTACGGTTTTCGAGTTATGACGTGTTTTCTGATTTTTTGAGATTTTTTAACCAATCACCCTAAAAAGGTTCGTAGAAAAAAAAGTATAACACTTTTTCATGATTTTATTTTTGCATCAGATGCTTCATGACCCGTAATTTTATGCATAAAATATTCAGCTTCGTAACTTTAATAAAAATTGGGGAAATGTAGGTCGGAAGAGGAAAAATTGTATTGACTGAAAAATAATCGAAATCTTCAAACTTAAATAAAGAGGTTAAAATGATGACTTCATAGATTTTAAACTAGCTTAAAAAATGCGCCAACTTATCAGCTTTCATAATCATCGAAAAAAAATGGTACTTATGGGGTACTTTTGCTAGAATCAGCCTTTAAAGAGAGCAAGGTGGAAAAATTTCAGAATTGGACGTTTGAGTAATTTTTTTTTTCTTTCATATTTTATGATCACCTAAGCCTCAGTCGGTTTAAAGGCAGTGTTATTTTACCGAAAAGTACAAAAAAGGGGCCAAGATTGACACATTTGGGGGTTTTGCAGGACCTGTAAGAGATGAGTTACAACTTGAGAAAATTATGCAGATATGCATCATTTCTACGGGGTTGCACAAGGAAACGGCCTTGAAGCGGCACTATTGTATCGCAAACAAGTTCAAAAAAGTGGTGGGCTGCAACCTGAGTCTTATCCTGACCTTCGTATTTTTAATTGACATACGCCAAACCGTAATGGAAGGTAGAACTCCTGGCCAACGCGAGGGTCCTGAAGGGATCCTACTACGTAGAAGATGTTTTCGATACTGTCGTGCCGCTTCAAGGCCGTGTCCTTGTGCAACCCCGTAGAAATGATGCATAATTTTCTCAAGTTGTTACTTATTTCTTACAGGTGCTCCAAAACCCCCAAATGTGTCAATCTTGGCCCCTTTTTTGTACTTTTCGGTAAAATAACACTGCCTTTAAACCGACTGAGGCTTAGGTGATCATAAAATATGAAAGAAAAAAAAAATTTACTCAAACGTCCAATTCTGAAATTTTTCCACCTTGCTCTCTTTAAAGGCTGATTCTAGCAAAAGTACCCCATAAGTACCATTTTTTTTCGATGATTATGAAAGCTGATAAGTTGGCGCATTTTTTAAGCTAGTTTAATTTTTTTTTTTTTAAGCTAGTTTAAAATTAAATTTTTAAAACCTTTTTAGGGTGATTGGTTGAAAAATCTCAAAAAATCAGAAAACACGTCATAACTCGGAAACCGTAAAAAATCGCGGAACATACATGGGGGTGATTCGGATACCCCAGGACACGAGGAATCCAAATTTTTCTTTTGGACGTCAATCGACGGGCCACCCTGTATATTGGCAGCAATAGGCCTTTGTGAATGCAAGTGCGTACTTTCATAGTCTACTAATGAGAAACGCTCAGAAAAGATAATAGACACTGTTTTAGTTCTAGTAGATAATTTGGACTATCGATATTTTCTTAAGTTTGGTTTCGAACTATATTTAACAAAAATATTCTTAGTCCGCTTTTCAAACGACTTTGACAAGAAAATCAATATGAAGAAGTTCGAAACAAAATGCATTTATGCTCAGTAGGGACACGTTTGTTAATATTACTATATTTATTGTCAGGATGAAAGCAACAACGTCGAATATCAAGTGATTTTCTAAAAATGTATGTATATTAGAGTTCAAATCTAGACATCAGAAATATTTTGTTGCCGAACGAAAACACTAGAACTTTGCGCTATGCATACTTATTACTAGGTAACGGAATTCTTCAGTTAAATACTTACCTTGAGTTTGGAATTTATTCTCAATCTCAAAGTTCCTGTTACAGAGTCAGTAAAGCCTTTTAGCATAACATTGTTTGTTTCTATATTGTATGTTCTAAATGTGATGTAATGTAGCACTGCAACCACCAGACCTATAAATAACTAGCGCTGGACTTGAGGTGAAGATAAATTTAACTAGCAACATAGTCTCTGACCATCATTTTACTTTAGAACTTACTGGGAGAACAAACTGTTCCTTTTCTCTCATATCTACATTATCGACTGGTAACGATTTATTAAAATTTAATGCCTCTTTAAACATTATATTATTGATACAAACTTATTCATAAAAAGCCTGTACCTACTAATGGCACTGAAACCCTTTGTAAACCATTTAACGACACGTCAATGACCTTTTAATAGTAACACTTGGCTTCATTGGTTAGTTACATTGGCATCGTTTGTAAGAAACAAATAAATTACGTTTTCTGTGAAGTGGTTACACCACCAACACTACTTACTTACCCGAAGGGCACGTAGCGTACCTATGAAGGTCGTCTGTGAAAGTGCTACCACTCACGGCTGACTCATCGATTTTTCTATACAAGTATCTTCTACCGTGGCCGTGGCACTTCATTACTATCTGGTCTATAATGGAAGAAGTACTGAAAACTCACTGAAGTCTCTTTTATGAAACGACGTTAAGGAGAGACCTTGACGATTCCTAAACTTACAGCAAACTATCAAAGTGCTCATGGTGCCTAATAAAGTTTGTTATGTGCGGGCCTTTTGCCAAGGAAACCGTGGTCGTGACTCCCCGTCACTTGGACTTCGTGAATAACGCTCTGCGTCTTGTTTTTAGCCCTTTTGTAAGCATTAGTTCTTTTTTATCGATAAATTATTATTAAATTTACAATGTAAGTATAAAAACTTAAAATGTTCGCTAAAATAGGCAGTCATAATCATAATTGAAAACTTGCGAAATTATTTTTATTTGTTTCAATTAATTTTAAAGTGACAGAATGAAATTTAACCCTCCCTTTCTGAAGAACTATAAAAGCATCTCTCCTAAAACATTTCGATAAGCACAGTTACTTTATAAGTAGCCCTAAAAGCATTCAGTTTTATAGTTGGAATGCAACGATTAGGTTTATTACTTCATAAACAGGGTTAATGCATGCATAGCTCATTTTAGAAACTTGTTGGAGCGAGCTTAATTAAAATTTCTGTAGTTCAAATTAAACTATTGTCAAAACGAGAAATGCACTCACTCACAAAAAAACAACTTTACCTAAAGCCTTTTAAAATTAATATTAAATGGCTCGCTTTTTCACAGAAAAATATTTTATTAAGTAAATAGTTATTTTTCACAAATAAGTACTTATAAATAGAAAGAAAGGCAACGGTACTTAACAAGTGAACGAGCGCCAACATATGTTTTTCGTAATTGTATTATTATTTTCCTCTTATTTATATTTTATACCTTTAATATCTTCCCTTTGAGTAGATAACACAATTTTAGATAGACATTTGACACTTCAATACTTACTGACTAGAGTTATGGGCAGTTTTTTTATCTATACACTTTTTTGTCTCTTTCCTTTTTCTGTAACTTACACAACCAAGTAAATAAGAAACCATGCGCATATTTTGTAATTATTCATTGTATATACTACAACCAGAAAATATCACTTAAGGTCATAGAGGTGAAGTACAGCGGTGTAACGTTATAGAAATTAATGGCGTGGGGCAAAGGTGGTCCTCATATTCTCTTCCAGGAATCTGTTACGGTAAACTTGATCTGGCGTTACGTCGCCCCGTCACCGTCGGATCCACGTCCCGCCGCTGCCAGCCCCCGCCCCCGCCTCCAAGCCGGTGTCGGCTCAAACTCATTAGTGCCCCACTCGCAGATCTCTCCTAATAACTCCTTCACATTGTGCTTTCATACTGTTAAGATCTCACTTCATTGAATTCTGTCAGATCCGTTTATTGTTTTGGTTTAGCTTGCTTCAATTCAATTAAATAACTCATATATTCTTGGAAAGGCTTGTGAAAAATTGAAAATTGTCATCATAGGTAATTTTATTTATTGGAAGGTCTAGTATTACACAAAACCCAGACGCCGATGTATACAATACCTACGGCGTGCAACAATCTAAAAACTACAACGTAAATACTTACATACCGTACAAAGTTTCAAATGTCAGTAAAAACAAACGAAATTGTTTTAATGTAAAATATAGGTATCTCTACTACAATTGCATCTTTGGTGAACAAAATGAACGATAGTGTGACAACACGAGAGGTCGGTTCGTATCACGCGATTTTGCTTACCGGCATGACAGTTTATAACAATCCGTTTTATGACTCAAATCGATTCTAACACTCGCATTCAGGTTGCTACCGTAAAACGTTCACTTTGTTTGGTGCAGCTGTAGTTAATTTTCATTTATATTGATTGCAGTGCTGCAAGTTTTATATACAAGATACACTGCGTTTGTTTCTAGGTACTTAAAAGCATACAGATGAGTTGTTTAAGTTAAAGATCTTCTTTATCTAATCTGTCGTTAAATTAAATGCTTTTAACATCAGTAAACTCCTCGCCGAGTTTAATTTAGTTAAGTTAACAAAATACATAGTCGTACGGCTTTATAAGTAATATGTAGGTTCTAATTTAATTAACTGAATTTACTCTTCTTCATTCTTAACTAGAAGGCGATTTTCATTTCTAAGTTTTATGTTCTTCGGATACTATGAATCGTTAATGTCTTTTCTTTCAGGAGAAGCCTTATAGCTGCTTCGTAGCATGAGTATCTAACCCAACGACATTGGTTGAAGTATCTACTTGAAACCGTTCGTTTCGAGTCAAAGGGTCTCAGGAAAAGAGCAACAAGTCTTTTCCTCTTCCGATATTTGGTTTTAACCACGTTTTAACAATAACTTTCCTTTAATACTTCTCTCAAACAAAGGGCATAGTAATTTTATTCATAGGTAGTCAGTTTTATTGACGATTCGGTCAAAAATGTCACAATAACCTCAAGCGCGGCCGGACAGAACATTTTCGTAGTGCCAATTCATTCCGACTTTATCCTTTTTTCAGCTCAACTGCTTTATTTGTTAGTCAACCTTAGAGGAAACTAAAAAATCGCATATAAAAACAACATTTTAAAGATTTATAAGCACCGCTTATTATATTTCATTCTTCGTAAGGATAGCCTCATTCATATATAACTGTTTACAGCCAGATACAGAAATAGGAGCCTAATACCTATTAAGCTCCTGTCACTGGCTAAACGTAATATATTTCGTATTCAATAACTGTCAATTAGTACTAACGTGCAATCCCATATATCTGCTAAATTCTAACTCCGTCCATGACCGATGTCCCTACAAGAGAAGCCTTCCAATTAGAACTCGGTCATATCGGAACCGAGTTGGCCTGGCATCAGAGCTTTGTCGTACTTTGCCAGTATTTCAACTACCTAATTAAAGCTTCAATTATAAAGGATTTCCTCGAAACAGTAGCGCTTGTTATCGACTGGCGTTGTCAGAGACGGTGCACCGCAACCGCATTGCAACTAACGCTGACATTTACTTAATTATTTTAGGATTCAACACGAACAGAAATTTATATTATGCAATCGGGATTATTTATTGAGATTCGTAATCATAATGCACTTCTCTTTTATCGTGATTATTACCTACTTTTGGACTGAAATGTTGAAATGAACTAAAATAATGTTGCTAAGTAAGAAGGGACCCGCGTTTAAAATCTCAGCAACAAATAGATTAAACAAAAGCAAGTGTATTAACAACTGTAGCAGTTAACGGCTGGCGGCGGCGGCGCGGTGAAACTGCTAAACTTTTTACAACTTTTCTCAGTGGCACAAAGCGTCGCGAGTCGCGTCTCTGCGGAGTGGGTTCAGCCTTATTATTTACTGCCCGCATCATTTAGATTCTAGCGTCTTTGTTTTTTTACAGTATAAGATTAAAATACAAGTATTAGACTATTGCCTACTTTTTAATGTGTAAGTACTCGTATTTAGTACTATTGTCGTAACCATGATTGTACCTACTTTATATAATTTTTAGAAGATAATCAAACATGAGGTAGTAAAATAACACTTTCTTTCTACACTCAAAAACAGGATTAGCTCCCGTCTTCTTCTACTTTCTCAACTACTTTATTATGGCCAGTAACTGTCCGTAACATTTTTAAGGCACATTTTTTTTGACTGAAGCACTAAATTTTAACAATAAAAAAATTACATACTAGTTTTTAGATCTTTTTTTATTTCTTTCTTGGACACATCATCTAAAAATAATAGCACTGATGCACGTTCCTTGTAGGTTAGGAGCACACCAGCCAGACAAATATAAGACGCGTCAATACTAGTCTACTTCTGGAAATAGAAATGCTAAGCCTTTGCAAATATAAAAAAAGGTTCAAGTTTGAAGAGAAACTTCACTATAACCTTTTTCTTGATATTTTAAAATAGCGAGTAGGTATCATTTTATTTAAGAGCCGCCTCAATTAACTCGGCTGTTAATAACCTCGTTGCTTACAATTGTTACGAATAAAATAAAACAGTAGTATCCAATTCCAGTGTTTAACATTTGTTAAATAATTTGATTACGTCAATCAGTACTCAACCGGAAGCGCGACTGATTGAATGCTCAATTCAGAAGAAATTTCAACAAGCGAGTTTTTTATTATCTATAGTTCAGAATGAAGCCGTAGCTCATATCGTTGTGAGTAAGTATACGTGTTGAAACTCGTTCATTATATACGATTGCTCCTTGTGAAGATCACCTTTCAACATATCTCATGCACTGCCTGCTTAACGTGAGCTGAATACACTTCATATCCAGTTGGAAAGTATAAGCTCACGTTGTAGTGTGAAAATTCACAAGTAACTTTATATACCAAGTGATGGCACAAGAAGCATAGGACTTTCACGCAATATTGCAATTGAATTAAAGCAAAAGATGCAATTACAAAAAAGCTGAATAAGCATCGAAAAAAGGCACTACACTAATTTAATTTGCTTGTTCATTTTACGGTTAAGATATCGCTTAGATAGGTTTTTAGCGCAATTGTGTGAGATAAACACTTAAAAGCATAAATAAGTAGTTAATCTCCTAGCGGCCAGCAGTTTGAGGTAGTGAGAATATTAGGTAAAAATACGTACGTAAAGTGGGCTTTTTAAAACCCATCAACTAGCAACAATAATACAAATACTATATAAATTTAATACTGAATAATAATATTTTGCTAAATGTCTTATTTATATCACTGAAAGAGCAACAAAGTATTATGTTACAAAAGTTATTTATTAATTCCCACAATCTCGTTTGTGCGGCGTTTTAATTATTCGAAAGGTATTTCTATAAGCTGCATTAATTTCAGTTTGCCGCCAATGAGGGTTGTGAATATGAATTTGATTTAATAATAAATTATAATATTATCATTGTCAAAACAACATTAATAAACCTTACAAACGTTAATGAAACATTAATTACCTTATGAAATGAAACAGCACATATTGTGAATCACCTATCACACATTATATTTATTTACTCGTAGCGATGCGTACCTAAATAATCTGTGTTGTAAATAACGATGAACACAACACAACTAAATAAACTAAAAAGTCAATTAGCTTATTTGGTGACGCGTAAAATTGGTATTGCGTATTTTAATTTGATAGCTCCGCAAAAAGGTAAATAGTGAAGATAAACATCAACATAAACTCGTATAACCACCGAGAGTAGGCAATTGAAATATCTCGTAGTAGAATAAAATATTAGCTATGAGAATATGCGGCTGGAATTATGAGAATAGAACCTTTATGATACGCCCTTTAGCGTAAATTGTTGTTTACATACGAAAGCAAGATAAACAAGCAGGGCTTCGATTAAAACTTTCGCTAAATATTCTTGAATCGGTCTAAATTTACGTTATAGGCAAATTTTCTACACGGAGCATATAAAAATAGGAGTATTCAATCTATGTTTTTAGTTAGTTAAAAGGCTAAAGCAATCTACACCCCGATTTCTCCATCACGTCACCATGTTCGGCTTTACTTACCTAATCTGAAATTGCCATTTATGACCCAATCTTCTATTGACATGTGAGGTGGTATCGTAAGTCCAAAGGAATCGCGTTTGATCTCATTTTCAGAATGAGTGTGTGAAGAGGGTCTGAAGTCCTATTCTCCAACTTTGTCGTTAGCTCATCAACTTGGCTAAGTTTGCTAAATTGATTTTTTGCTCTTCTATAAAATTGAACAGTCGTCAAAATGTTTCTAGCATAAATAAAAGGTGGTCCTAAAGTATATCATAAAAAATATTTTCTTTAACAATACATACCTACTCAAAAGTATTAAAATGTTGATAGGAATAATCGAATTTGTAACTTACATTTACATAGTATTTCCTTCGAGTGAAAAGTCGATAAAATTCATTTTGGCAGAACCGTGTTTGTGCACCGAACATTTCATTATAAATTACAAAGGATTTCCTCGGCTCCCGGCGCTACTTCGACAAATTGCTATTTATTTGCAATAGCTATCTAGATATACTTTATCTACATTGTATGTAGGTAGGTAGTATACCTACTGGATAAGTGTGATTGAAGCTTTGAAATAATATCTGTATTGGCGAACAAAATTTATTTAAAAAAAACTAAAATAGGTATATTTTAGTGCTTGGGTTCTAACATCCATCCTTGGGCGTTGGTTTACCCAACCGGTCTGGCGGTTTTATTTTTAATTCAAAAAAATATTAAATTCGTAATTACATTTCATAAAGCTTTGACTTTTATGCACATTTTCATATGTGATACCTACATTAAGTAAATTTTGATAGAGCTAATCCCTTGAGTCGGCGAAGAGAGAACCATCAACGTTTGAGCTTACCTACTAAGTAGCTTTTATTATAAATATATTCCTACAGATGCAGCAACCTCCACGAAACCGAAAAAAAACGATGTTTGCTTGTTATAAAATCATTAATGAAGCAAATAAACCTATAACAATAATAAAAGAATGATCATCTCATAAGGCAACAGATATCTCGCTTATTTTCGCAATTAAACTTATGACACATACAATAATTCGATTGTGATGATTAGGAAAAGTACTGTACCAAATAAAGCGTCCAAATTTTTCGCGTTAGTTAAAAAAAGTAGTTTATACGATACAGTTGTGATGCGCGGTCCATTTGTGTACAGCCCAGCTGTCACAGGAGTTCGAAAGACTGTTTGTAAGCGGGTTTTGATGTTAGCACCGCTATAAAGAGTAGGATTGGAAGAGGCATGATAGTAAAGTGTACGGTGTCGCCGGAAGGAGTGAGCGAGTGTAGAATAGGTTCCGGCGGCTCGCCGTTGATGACTATGTGAGTGGTGTGCCTCGTGGTGTACGGGCATGGGCGCGTGAGGGGCCTGCGCAAATATGGCGGCGGTTGCCGGCCTGTACGGGCTGGGCGACGACCAGCGCGCGAGGCACCGCCGCGGCCAAGCCAACGCCGAGCGTTCCGAGTCTAGGGATGACAACACTGAAGCGTGAGTATATACAATATTTATCTTTGATACAATTAGGGCCCAGAAGCTAACATTAATTCACATAATTCACAGTGAAGTTAACCCTATGCAGGATTACAATTGCAATCATTTTTATAAATTTTAGACGCGTTTCCTTGACGACGACGTGTTGTGAAAGAAACAAACCTGGAGGCCAAGTCTGCGATCCGTTTGCTTGTCGATTGCGATTGACTTATATTGTGTCAAATTTGGTATTCTACTAAAAGTTTTACCAAACGCAATTGCATCGCAGTCGAATCGCAGAAGCTATGCAGAAGCACGCATTTGTCGGGTTGCCTATGAAAACGTGACAAAACCTACCAAAGAAAAAGTGCTGTTAGTAAAAACTACCATTTATAGTCTAAGAAATTTTTCTAGTTTAATTGGTTTAACTTTAAAATACAGAATATTTATTTCTACAACATTGAAATGCATTTTTTGCATAAATTCCATGAAAATTTTCGAAAAAAACCGTGAAAAAAATAATGTTAAAGCTAATCTTGTTCTTTTCATTTAAAGATCTCAAAGGAATGTAATATTTTATATTTTACTTGTTTTGTTGGTATTATGTACCTAATATTTTTTGTTGAATGTTGAGATTGGGATATATTATGTGACATATTTTGTGTATATTATCAGTTAGGTACTGATTTTCTTGAATATTAATGAAATAAATATTATTTATAGTGTAGACACTTAAATTTGTTTTCACTCACTAGTAGCTTTTTTTTGCCCGAGTATGGTTTATTTACCTGCTTTTGCCTTTCTCTCTCTGCATCCTCAGTTGTTAATGGTATCTCAGGTATTCTGTGCCAATTTGCTATGTTATGCAGCACGCACACACATTCACTGTTGGTTCAGCAGAGATTGAAGCACAGGAGTGGACGAGTTGACAACAGACCTCTAAAAGAATTTAATTTAATCTTAAAGGAAAACAGATAACCAATATATTCTGAGTACGATTGGGATAGCAGTGCCAAACACTAGATTAAGAAGAGAGCCGCGGGACAACGCGTTCGTCCCACAGACACACAGAACCAACCTCCTTAAACATGCGCCAGTCCCATCAGCTATCCGTATTCTTAACGCAGTTTCCAAAGAAATAGATTTGTTCCATTGCACCTTGACACAATTCACTAAAACCACTTTGTCTTATTTATGCGAGCTATAGTATTTTTAAGTTAGTATTTTGGGTTACATACCTATGATTGTTACTATTGTAAATGTTTGATTTTTATTTTTGTTATAAAATATTGTTCTTTTTTTATGATCTCAATTAGGTATTAAATTAATGTTAAGTGTTTTTTTCATTATATTTTTTTTGTGTAAAAGTATATCTAGCAATATAAGTAATACCATCGATTTGGGATAGTCTCCCGTAATGGTGGTGTTTTTTGGCTGTAATAAATAAATAAATAAATAAATAAATAAATAAATAAATAAATAAATAAATAAATAAATAAATAAATAAATAAATAAATGTTCCAATAAAAAATATGTTCCACCAGCTGCGTGCTATTTATAAGTAGGTATCTAATCTACCTAGGTAGTGCTCTTGTCGCGATTTGCCAGAGAGACACCTAACTTCTTTCACCTGCTATCCCTCGGCGATGGGCTGGCATCTGACTATACCTACTAATTCATTATCAAGTCGAATGTATTTGCTAAATTGGTTTCGACGTGACGCATTGTCACCTGACATTCAATTCAAAAGGCGGATTACCTATTATCTACCTAATTATGTAACTTAATAGTTCAGTACTTTTTTAAAGACAATTTTCAGTCGTCACTAGGCTTGCTTACTAGCCACCTTCTTACCTATCGAAACACTGAAGCGCTGACTGGGACTTATTCATAATTATTATTATGATTGGATTGAAAGATACTTACCTACTGTTTTAAATATATAGGTATATTATTATAGGTACTTATTTACTAACAAGAATTGCGATTGTCTGGTAGATATCATTACCTTAATTTCAAGTAAGTATTGTACTTATTGTGTTCATGTTTTATAAGTAAAGAGTAGGTTTGTATTGTATTGTAACGGTTAGGTAGGTACGTAAAGTTTATAAACCTACCTACTTAAGTAAGTAACTGGACTTACTTATCCAAGTAGGTAATTAAGTGCCTACATACCTTAATTCGATTAGATAGGTACTTAGCTACTAAAAAATAATTATTGTTTTTAATGCAAAACATTGTATTGCGTTGATGTCTTTTATATGTACATATACTTTGTTTTTTGTTTTTACAAAAAGTTGTACTTAGACTGATTTGTTAAGCGAATTTAATTAAATTAAAGATTCGTTCGTTCGTTCTAATATGTCAAGCTACACAACACAACTAGAATATGATAATCTTGTGTGGCAGTATCGGTACCAACTCACAAAAAATATGCCAATTCATATAGAGAGTGATTAGGCCATATAGGAACCTTCTTTATATGCCCATTCATATATGTCCCCACCGAGGGGCACGAGCCTACTCTCATGCAGAGAGTGATTAGGCCGTAATCCACCACGCTGGCTAAGTGCGGGTCGGCGGATTTCACATGCACCTTCGAATTTGTTCTCTGGTGTATGCAGGTTTCCTCACGATGTTTTCCTTCGCCGTTAGCAAGTGGTAATCGAATAAATTGATCCGTACATGAGAAATAAACTCAGAGGTACGTGCCCGCGCCGGGATTCGAACTCGCGCCCTTGGAGTGCGAGGCAAGCGTTCTACCAACTGGGCTACCACCGCTTCATATAGGAACCTACTTAATATAAATTACTTATACTGGGTCCAAGTTTACTTGCCTTTAAAACATTCGATACCATCTCGACGGCAGCGATAGCTGGAGGATGGGGGTCAGCTCCTCACTTCGGGCTTCAGCCATACACTTGAACTCAAGTCTCGAAAGCGTCGACGGGGCGCCTTAATAACGCGCATGTTTTGCGGCGCTATCGCAACAGGCAACGTCTTTGGTCTGCTACGTTAGCATTAGTCAAAATACTCCAGTGTATTATATATAGAACCACAGGCCTCGTTATTGCAGAAACCGAACACGCACTGATACAAAAAGTGTCCTTGCTCAATCCCAAGACAATATAAATTGGCTCAATCCTTCAACAGTCCGATTTCTACTGAACTGCGTTTGACACATCTGTCAAATAACGCTAAATAGCGATGAGAATACCGATTTGCCAACTTATGAACTGCGACTGAAGTCAGAATACATCACAAGCAGTTCAAACGCAGTCCGAACGCACTTCGGTAGAATCGCAGTCGCTTAAAGCGTTAGCAGAATACCAAATATGTCAAATTAAGCGACTGAAGTGCTTTTGCTTTGCTTTTGCGATTCGATTGATGCATTTAGTAATTAGCAGACTTGGCCCCCAGTTAGAAAATGACGGTGCGATTGACAGCGCTCGCTGCGAGAGCGTGGCGAGCGCGCGGCGGACTCGCTGCGAGTTGCGACGAGCTCGCTACGATGTTATGACGTTTTGCACGCTCATTGCCACTCGTCAACTCGTCGCATCACGGCGATAATATCGCCGTGTGGAGACGATTCCATCAACAGTGTATAGAAATACGTGACACGACGATAATATCGCCGCGATTCTCTCGCTCGTGAAGGCAGCGCCTAAAAAGGAAACTTGTTAATGTCGTATACTTACTTACTTATAAAGATTTTATCCGAAGGAAAAAAAATAAAAAGTGTTTGGTTTTTGACGTCACATAAACTCCGAACAAGGCGTAACAAAATGTAAAAAATACTAGCTGTCGAAAACATTGACCATTTCTATTTTATTTCAAATCAAAGAGGAGTATAAATACAAAAAACAAAATTAATATCCCGTGGTCCGATGTAGATTATTATGGAGTAAGATTTTAAACAATAACTCGATAGAGCGGACAAAGCGAGCATCGCAATGCTAATTAAAATCCTTTGCAATATTTACTAGCTGCAATTAATCTTTGTAAAGTGGTATTCTCTCGATCAGTTTCATATTTTGGTTTCCAATAAAAACTTTACGGCTTTTATTTACGTACAATTTCAATTGTAGGTAATATAATATCCGAAGCGAATTGCAAACTGCTACGCTGTAGCAATGCCCTCTGACAAATATTTGCAGAATGCTTGGCTTAACGATTGATTTGATTAATATATTCAAAATTAATTTATTTTATAGCGTTCGTAGATTAAAATAATTTAATTAAGTGACTATTTCGAAAAGATAATAGGTACTATTTAGTGGCAAACAGGTATTCGTATGTATGCACTATTTATGCACAAACTAATTTCAACTCAGCGGCTTTCCAGTATCGATAACAATCTATGTTTAAAACATGGTTGTTTCAATTTGTATGAATAATTCCGGGAAGAGCAAATGGATTTTCTAGTTGATCATCAAAATTGCTGTAAAGGAGAATGGTTCTAAGTTTCAGAATGACAACGTTACAAGTTACCAAATGCGGCTTAAAACTGTTGAATTTTGGGAATGGTAGGATATTATTGTTAATAGCTACACGTACAAGGAATATATGCTTCCATTCCATAATAGACTGAAACTTGAAATAGGACTTGGAATTCTAATGGAATATACAGGATTTGATAAATACATGATTACTTAAGTGCTCTATAGAATGTAGTATTATTCCATAATTGTTATAGTTATAAACTAGATTTTTAGGTATAATATAGTTAAAATCCTGGTCTTCATGCTTATCTATGCTATTTTACTATCCAACATCAATCTTTTTATTGTATTGAAATGCCTAGTTTCCAGAGTAATCTGATAAAGGTAACTAAATAATACCATTTTATCCAACGCCACCAATTTCGTTTAAATTGTGAACACTGATTCAGTTAAAAATATGTAACTTTGAGTTTAAAATTATTAACGCACAGTTGGCGATAGTGTACAAAAATCACCGCTTATTAGGTATAGGTACCTACGTTTCTAGGTAAACTGGTGTCAAAGGTAGTTTCCAACACATTTGCTAGGAATGGCCGTACCTAAGTAATAGACACAATAGTTGGCAAGCGGTTTGGCAATATCTATAACGTGGCAAACATTGAGTACACGGTGCCATCCGCTCTGTTATGGTAGGTTTTTGGTAAAATAATTTAAATCAATTGTTTAGACAAGCAATCTGCAAACATTTGTTTTATGAAATTGCTACGACACGACGGCGGCGGCGTAGCACTTTGTAGCATTACTTATAATGCCGCTGGTTCAGAATTTGGAGTCAGCGCATATCATCTTCAAAATTCCAGAATCCTTATGTCTTTTGGTTGTATTAAATTGGGTGTTATTTTAATGTAAAACCGCATTGCCCTAGATCTGAGAAAGGCGAATAGCCTACGAAATTGCCTACTTGCCACACTTTCAAACTATTCACAGCGGGGCTCACTGCAAATTTCGTGACCAATGACATATGCAACGTTGAATTATGGAAACATTTTTGAGCATGCCGCTTTATCTTGCTTAAGAACTTTTTAGTACTTTCAGGTTTGCAGGTAGAATTATTTTTATAATTAGCAGCTAAATTGCCCATAACAATACAAACGTTTTAAACTGTGATAACTATATAAGGTATTACGGTAGGTTATCAAGCTATTAATAACTTAAACTGATGCTTTTTGCGAAGTAATATTTACTAGTTTTAAACATAAGTTATGGCACATACATAACTAGTAAAAACATAACAGCACTTAGCGAGTTTCACACAATCACACTAGGTATACACAAAAATTATTCGTCTAGTTGTACTCCTTTGCGTATATTTAGCCGTAATTAGTTATAAAAACATCAATCATTGATGGAAACGATCAAGCTGTAACGCTTCAAACAATGCTCGTAAAAACTCTGTGAAATGTGACGACGGTCAGCAATTCAAGCAATGCTGTAAACAATTATGTCGCTCCAACCAACATCCGCACGTTCAGTTTTGTTCGTGGTCAGAGGTGTCGGAAACAACGTGGATGCAACGTTTATTACAGGGTTTACACGAATATTACACCACCCTCCGTACAGCAGTCGTTAAGACTTTATTTCTCACTAATTGCCGTTTAATCGTTCTCTACTTCATACGTGCTCGTTGCTTTTTAGACATCACAAGCGAATAATTCATAAAAGAAAATGAAAATAATAGCTGCGTGAGAATACAAATAATGCAATGGTGGAAGCTTGTACTGAACAATAATAGAAAAATATGTTCTCTTTTCATCTCTTTTTGTAAGCCTTCTTAAACAGTAGTGGAACCCGTAATTTTTTCATGCAGCTAACACACTAAAATAGTTGGTCGCCGACGATAAACGACTACGACTCGGTCACGCTAGCTACGGCGATAATTAAATATTTCTGGAAAACGAACAGTACCGATTCTCATCAATCAAAAACTTTTACCTTGAGTGCACAACGTTTCATTTTCATATCTTGTATGAAATGTAGGACCTTGATATAAATGCGATAGGATAAATCTTAACGCTTGGTTTCCTACCCCCGACCTAGCGCAAAATGCACTCCTACGCGGATTACATAATCCCCCCTTCATAACAACTGTACACCCACACAACTTTACAGAAATGCATGCAATCTATTTCATATGAATAGGGAAACTCCCACATAGGCGCATATATTAACCTCTACGAGCAATATATGTACAGTCAGCATAAACGTTACCTACATGATGAGGAACTGAAAGTAATCAAAGTGATCGCAAGCCGAGGCTAATGTAATTCGATTCGACCTGCAGCAGCACAGAATCGTTGCATTAGTATAAACTATAAAGATAGATACTTGCTTGGAAATAAATGAATAGGTATCTCTGGTGTGATTTGAAAGTGTCACTGTGAACAGTAAATTGCGCCAGAGTCACTATTCATCTAATTGAATATCTTACCAAGGATGAACTTTTTGAGATACTTTTATTATTACGTCGCTATAATTCATTCTGTGCCAACACTAGCAACTTTCACTTCATCCGCGGCATATGGCGTCTAAAGAATGGGATTCACAAACATTCAACTAGCCAACAACCTGTTACAGGTTTAACGGTTTTAAGAACATGCCACGATTTATATCAAAATCGTGGCATGTTCTTAAAACATCTGATCTTATCATTACTCTACCACTTTTGGAAAAAGGCTTCTCTCTTCGCCGTCTACCGTTCCGGCGGACAGTTACATCCCCTCATCATATTCATAGTCTTTCGCAATATATATTATTGTTTATTGTCTAGTGAACATAAAGAGATGAGGCTTTTTATTGCTTTTTTATTCAATTCTTTATACAAGTATTTTTACGTTACTGCTTCCGAGGATTCAATTATAAATAACGGTATACTCGAATTAAATTAACAAGCAAGTATTTGTCGTAATAAATCCAATCAATGTTCCACGGGCTATGAGATGCAGTAATTATTCCTGTTTTCAGGCTATGCATAGATTACTGCTAGAGGCATGGATGACGAATCGAATTAATGGAACTATAACCCACTTTGAGAATATAAGCCCATGACGTCGCAATGTACGCACGTGTACGTACATTCGTTTATTAACTCCGCTAAAGAAAAGAAAATTTGATACGTAAAATACAAAGTAGATACATCGTATCAGACGGTTGATCAACGTTAATTATTTTATTCCTAAGAACTTGAATAGGTGGCGCTATGTAGGTACATGGAATAGTTTTTACTGCACTGTATTAAAATCTAAATAATCGACAAATTATATTTCTAATACAAAACGTGTATTTTAACAGTTGCTTTACCTAAAAAGCTAATAATAATAATCTCTTGGTACTTGGTACTAATGTGCTGCGATCGAGCGTTACTTAATCGGATTTTAAGCATCGCAAAATCTTACTTAAGCTTTAGCTGAGCGAATTTTGCTAGCACAGATCATCGCAAAGAAAATCCTCTTAAGTTGTAGCTCTTTACTCGGGCTTAATGTGAGGGATTATCACGATTGTAGAACAAAATAAAGTAAGGACAATCTCAGTGTCATTAGCCACGCTGTTGGTAAAGATCATTATCTTTTGGTATTGTTTTTTATATTAAAACTTAATCAAGTATTTCACTGCTACTAAGCAACGGTCTATTAGATCATTCCGTTCAAAAACTTGTCTGTAGATTTAACTCTTTGTGGAAAATATTTTTTCATTACAATACCCGTATCAAAGCAGAGTCTGAATTTAAAAAACTCAAACTAACTGTTATCCGCATTAAAGCTGCTTATAACTAACTCACTTATTTAAATATCTTCGTAGAATCAAGCAGTTATTCATATAATGTTGATGTATTAATGAGATAATGTCTATATTATAATTACCATCAAGCATTTCTTAAGAGTCTGTAACGAATTATAAAACGTTCGCCAGCTCGTCGCCTAAAAAAATGTTTTGACAAGTTCCTATTTTATAATTGCCATTGCTATTGCTTTACAACTTTTTGGGGAATCCATATTGGCTCCAAAAAGCTGGAAAACCTAGCACCAATATTTTAGTACTGATTTATAATTACTTACAAATAGATGGGGTGTTTGGGATTGTTGGTAGATTTCATGGAATATACCTACCTCCTTATAATAATACATGTCCCCTGTTTTTACTATTGAGAGTTACTCAGATGTTGTCAGTTTTCACCAGCTGAATAATATAATAGTTAGCTAGTAAAACATTACTAGCTAACTATTATATTAATCAGCTACAACATTCTACGTTTTTTCTTTAAGTCCCAGACTAGCAATTATTTTTTCAATTTATTTAAATGCCAAATTAAGTCGAAATTAATTTTTAATTATGAGAACCACGTGCTTCTCATAAGTGGGACCGTACGATCTATAGTTTAAAATTACCCGAGAAATCAAGTTCGGTTATTTCGTTAATTCGAGACTTTATAATAAATACATTTATTTAATTTCAGCCATCTGGTCCAAAATTAATATAAGTTGAGTCTTCTTACAAGCGTTTATTTTAAGTAGTTGTAG
Organism: Anarsia innoxiella; assembly: GCA_947563765.1. Lineage (NCBI taxonomy): Eukaryota > Metazoa > Arthropoda > Insecta > Lepidoptera > Gelechiidae > Anarsia > Anarsia innoxiella. The sequence continues at coordinate 10,259,314 of OX387390.1, forward strand.
TAGCATTTCATATAAAAAACTGACCAATTTATTAGTTTGATTCTATTACAAAAATAAAAACCAATCGGAAAGCAAAATAAAAAAGATATTATTTCCGCTAAATAATGCTTACGCCATCTGTGGCAGGGTGGGTGAACTAATATTATATTATCACACTTTCGAAACTTGTTTCATTAAATTAAATTAAATTAAATTTCTAGTCGATTGAATGTAAGCAAATACCTAAGGTTTTTTTATTTAGTAGTATCACCTAAATGAAAATGTTATTTTTTGATACAGATGAATGCGTAACAGTAGCAACGTAATTGTGCTACTCGCCGCAAGCTGGCGCTGCTCGTTACTACTAAAAGTTTTTCAATATTTTGGTAGATGGCGCTATGTACTCCTGGCTTTGGCATGCAATGTAGAGTCGTCTCTACAAAAATATTTTCAGCGTCTAGTAGACTTATGAATGAAACAAAGCTTAACAATCACCTATAATTTAAGCTTAAAAAATTAGTTGCTGTTAATTTTGTGGATTCGAAAGGTCAGGCTGTGTTTATTTAAATGAATAATTGCAATTAACACTTTGTACAAACTTTTTATAAACTCATTTATGTGGTTATAAAAAGAAAAACGATTACGCTTTTCGAAAAGTATAGCACTGTTCTAGTATTTTTTTAAATATTAAAAACATTGTGGTAATCTGCGTGTCTACGAAAGTCAACTAACATCAATGGGCTACGAAATAGGTATTTATTCACCTACTCGTACTTTGATTACCTTTTCTAAAACTGACCTTTTTTTTTACTTTCTCTACTTGTTATAGTTAGTAGTGGATACATTTTACATTTATTGTAACAGTATTTGTCGCTGTTCAGCCTGTTGGAAGCTACGATTCAATAATATTAAGGAATAAAATGCATTCAAACACCTATGCAAGTACTTAGATGTATAACACAAATGTTGTTTCATACCTAAATTAAAATAACGAAAATACGTTTTGGTAATCAACATTTTTGAAAGGCACAAAATTAGTAACTTAAAGTTAGATCTAAGTAATATGCGATCGTCGTAGCGTTCGTAGACTTTTGCTACGAAGTTTTGTAGAGGCTCTTAAATTCGTAGAAAACGGAACATGATTTGTAATTTTTTATTACTTTTATATTTTGAAAGTATTATTTATTTATTTATTTCAATAGTACAGCCAAAAAACACCATTATTACGGGAGACTATCCCAAATCGATGGTATTATATTGCTATCTTAGATATACTTTTACACAAAAAATAATAAAAAAAAAACACTAAAATTAACTTAATACCTAATTGAGATCATAAATCTTATATGTATTTATCTTAGAATTAATGGCATATCTGAGATAAAAAATAAAAATCAAACATTTACAATGTCAACAATTATAGGTATGTAACACAAAATACTAACTTAGCAATAGGTACTGTAGCTCGCATAAATTATAGATATCAAGTAAATACTTTTTTAATGCTAGGTGCAAGTATTCCTCCAAATGAAATTCTTATTCGCTTTATGTAAGCTACAACTCTCTCCTTAAAAGTGCAGTAGGTACCAATTATAATCTTGAGCGATAATCAAGATTGTAACCATTTGTAACGTAAAGCTATTTCAAGTTAAGAGCGTCGAAAGAGCGAGCGAGTCGGCATGGCGCCTCTCGGGATGAGGGGGCAGTGGGGGGCAGTAGGGTAGGTGTGTTGTTGGGGGCGGAGACTCGGAGATCCTTCTCCCCTCAGCCTTCGCGAATGATACAGCAGTGCGACGTCGGGACAGCCAGCAGACAGACGCTGCGGCGCCCATTCTAGGTCACGGGCGCTAACCCACTGGATGCTTACACAACCATTCGTTAGGGCGCCCACACACGGCTCACGTTTTATTATGCTTTCACTGGGCTCCACTCAACAAAATTTTTCCAGATTCCTTTTTCTTTCTTTAAACAAAAGATAATTTAGTAAAAACAACCCGAAAATAATATATAAAAAATATATTATTATTGTTGTAATAGACAAAAATACAAGGCTAGGTATCTTGGAGACGTAGTAGTTATACATTACAACTGTTAAAACTATATTAATAAATTATAATAAGTTTATGTAATAAGTTTATTTAATAACTCCCATATCTCACAACTTAAATAACATGTTTGCATAAAAAAATATTTATATTAAACAGCAGAGATAATAAACTGAGATGGGAGACTGGTGTCCAAGCTAGGAGAACCTGTGTTATATATAGTCATCATGTCCTCAAGTCCTTATGATGCTTTTTGATTATCTCAGTCCGAGTCGTAGTTTTCCCATTCCGGGTAAATAGGGCACGCTTTCTCCTTGCCCGCGCTTGTTACGTCACGCTGTATCGTTCCTCGCTGCAACACAGCGGAAAACTCGACTCTAATTACTATCGAACTTTGACTTTTCCAATAGCTAGATATCTTATTGGTATAGGTACTACTTGTTGCTAAGAATAGAAATATTGCAATCAAAAGCCACTCGCTTCCTTTGTCAAAGAACCACTCGGAGCAAGTCTTATAGGTAATAACAGCATCATAGAGATGGAAATTCAACATTCTAAAATACAACATTATTTTTATCTCTTTTAAGGAAACACATTTCTAAAAAAAGGAGAAAAGAGATCCCGATTGTTGCAGGGTAATTTATCAAATTGTTCGACTGACTATTGTTTGAATTTCTTTGACTGTTTTTGTTTTCCTCCTTCAAACAACAAACTAAAATAAGCTTTTCCTCATTCGTTTCTTGAAACGCATATGAGTAAAAAATAGAATTGCTAAATTAAGTTTGGGTAATCTGCATGGTGCACGGGTTTGTTTCCGGTGCTGTCCGAATCGATATTAAAGGTGTCAGGTTGTGTGTAGATTTGGTTGTCTCTTTCGCTCCTTCTGAGCATAAAGAAATGGTTAGACCGCGAACGGAATTTAAGGATTCGGGATGAAAACGAAAACTTTGTTTCAATTTAACCTCTTTTAATGATAAACTAGAAAATGTTAGGTATGGCGCTCGTAAAGCGATAAATAAAGCAGAATCATGATGCACTGTGGTGTTGGCCTCACGCTGGCTGGCACACAACTCACCCTTGCTAAATGAAGGTCACTGGTACACCATAAACAGATCGAACAACTTGGCTCGGAGTTGCATTCTGCGAAGGCTGTTACTAGTCTTTCATCTAGATTAGTAAGTGAATTGGCACCGGAAAGTCGACTCGCTCCACGCATCAGATAGAATGTGATGCAGTTGTGAACAAGCCCCTGCATTATAGGAATGTATTGTTGTTTGTTGACTATACCATTTACAGTAGTGAAATGAGTGAAGTGAAAGTGTTACAAACTATTCCATGAATCTACTGTAGCGTTATGTGGTATTACAGTTTCGTGGATTATGGAAGTATATCCACGAGAGCATCATTTCACATGTAATTACTTTTACACTGTACCTACCTACTTACCAGTTTCCCAATACAAAAAACGGCTACCTATTTAGGTGGTAATACCTACGCAATTTGTCTTTTTTCCTTATCTATAACATTATTATCTTTTTGCAAAATGTAGTATCTTTTTACAGATTGAAACTAATGAAGTAGACAGACTTTACCTACCTATACTAGCTAAGCCATTTTAATTTAAAAATCACAGTCGTTGCTATCAAGTGCATATTGCCTGCCAACGCTTATAATAATTAGTGGTTATAGCGCAACTCGCTTAGAAAGTGAAATTGTATTCTCTACTATAAGAGCAGAGAAAGTGAAGAGTTCTTTGAAGAGGTACTAGGAAGATGTGTCGGTGCGGGTTCCTTTAATGTGCAGCAGCGGCAGCGATGGCAGGGCGGCGGCGGCGCGGCGCCAACGGCATGACAGGCGCGTGGTAGGAGCGGGGCGCGCCGGGCGCGATGCAGTGGTTGGTGCGCTGTGTCGATACGCGTGCGGCCGCGGGTGTGGGGCTGTGCGGGGCTGCGCGGGCTGGGGGGGTTGCGGCGGGGGTCCGCGACTGAAAACCAGTACGCCGCCGCCGCGTCTCGGCGCTACACGCGTTCGTCCGCGAATCGCGACCGCCACGCGGCTGTCTGCCGAGACCATGACTAGTCGCACCCGGTGAGGCGCCGCCGCACGCGCCCTGAAACGTGTTACGTAAGGACTCGCAGCTAAGACTGTGTCGTTCGTTACACTACGGTGAAAAAACAAAAACATATCTACGACTATATCGAACTTCTCCACATAATCAAACAAATTAAAATTAGTTAAAGTATTAAGAAAAAAAAACGCGCGGCCGAGATCGCACGCTTTAGGCGGCAGAAATTTAACGGAGAAGTTGCGCAGCTCAGAGCGGGTGCGCGGCCCGCTGCCCGGCCGCCGCGCTCCGGGCGTGCCGCAGTGTCCGCGGGCGGCGCGATGCGATCCAGCGGCTTCGCGCCACTCCGCTCCGCGCTCTACAGCTCATTATGAGGAGCTTCGCGGAGAAGTACGGGGCCTTGAGGGCTTAGCGCAAAATAAAGATTCGAGCTGCGCAGCAGAAAACTGGCATGGGTCGTGTATAAGGTGGCGGTCTCGGCGAACGCCACGAGCCGGCCGGGGGGCGCAGCGGGCCAGCCGGCCTCTCCGCCGCGTCCCCACTGCACCGTGGCACCAGCTCCGACCCGATGACATATTGACTTTGAGCAGCCACCATTGCTCGCATAGAGTTGGTCGAGAAATGGGGGCTGACGCCTGTCCTCAGGCCGAGGCAGGAATGCCCCCGGGCTCAAGACCAAGGCGGGGACGAAAGGTACGTACTAAGATAAGAATCAATTTTGCAAGTAGAACTTTCAATTACCTACGTGAGCGGATGTCACAAAGATAAAGTCATCAAGCGCTGGTCATCAAGCTGCCACAGTCAGGACGTGGGTAACCGTATGAGTCACATGTATTATCTGCCAATACAACAGTGGGTCGCCGCTCCGCACGAGCAACCCAAGTGCGTCCGCACGTAATGCACGCGTGCTCTCCATATACCTCCTGATTTTCACACATGTATATCGAATTTGTTATGGAATATTTCGAAATGTGTTGGTGAGTTCGTATTCTTGGAATGGCATGAATTGTCTAACATTCCTCGAAAGAACTAACAACAATTGTGACATCTGGTGAGTATGTATTGTTCTAAATTCTTATTCGTTTGCGTCGTCCGTTATTTTCGACCTACATTTGGAAGCTGCTGTAAAGTTTTATATAAATTAAATGCCAGAAAAAATCTACCAACCTAGGCCACGACTCCTTTCTTTGTTTTATCCATTTCTACACGTCATACATAATTTTGAAACAGTTTTTCTTTATTGTGAACTCCTCGGTGTATGACTATGTGACGTGTCGGCCGTGCCTCCCGTTGGATTCAAAGAGTGGAATGAAGAGTGTTTTTGTATAAAACGCATTAACTTGTGAGTATAACCGAAGTCCCGCAATCAACTCAATAAAATTGACGCTTTCCCTCCCCTGACTATTGAATCTACATTACATCTATATAAGTAATATTATAATAGGTGCCTAACTAAATTCCGTATATATAAAGTTTTGGATTGCATCAAGGTACGAAAATAAGGTAAATAGATTACGAAAATAAGTGGTACCTTTGACTAATTCACGTAATTTCTCGCAACTGGCGGCAGTTATTATACCCTGAAGTATACAATAAAAGCAAAACTATTTCATTGCCAAGAAAATGACATTTACCATTCGCAGTGCATTAATGATAAAGCTCGCAATTACTACCAAATACGAATAAATAGTTAGTAGGTACCTACCTATTATTACTAAACAATATAATTTTTACTTTACAATAATTAAAAAACTATTGGATCTGTGTATTAATCATTTGCTTATGCTTAATACAAATATTGCATTTAAAATGTACCATAATTGATTGGATTTAGAAAATAATTATGAATACTTAGGTACCTAGTTAATATGAAAGTAAAAAAATCTTTAAACAAAACAATTATTACACAATCTCATTATATGGGTAGGTAGTTCTTTTTTCTACACATCTGGATATTCTGGACTTTAATTTAAATTTCATGTAGATAGGTATTTAAATAATTTATTTTAGTTTATAAAGCTCGTTATATTGACTTTTTTTTATTCGTTGGATATCAACAATTTTATATTACACTTCTGACAAAAAAAAACTTTTCGTTTTGTAATAACTAACGGTCTGAATGAAAAAAGTTAAAAATACGAGTAAGTATATAGGTAGGTAGATACTATGTGCAATTAATTTAAAAAACGATATAGGTACTTATGTAAACTAATCTCTTATCTGATTAACGCTAGTTAAAACACGTCGTCATTATTCCAGATCCATCATTAATTTACTACTTACAACAACTGATAACACTAAATAGTTACATTTAATTCATACCAGTTACAACTAACTATTTAACTGCGATACAGATATTTACATCATTTATGAATATGGCACCTACGAGTTGGTACTTTCACCACAATATCTGAAATAATCACAATCCTCGTTTCATTCAACGAAATCAATTTATTAATTAATGATTGTTAGGACTTCCCTTTCATAAGCTCATTAATTAATTAATTTCCAAGCAGCGCTTTCAATTTTAACTGTAATGAGCAAAATGTAATCAACGTTCATTACAATTTAAATTTGTTCTGGTGCAGCTGCGAGACAAAAATGTAGTTTTAGTACCTGCCGTCAGATATTAACAAAAATAATGTAGGTTAGATATATCATAAAAGAACGGTAGTAAACCGGGACGAACACGAGAGTTTCAAAGGTGTAGTGTACGACACTGATTAATAACCGATAATACCATACCGTGTGATAAAACAATTGATATTAAAAATACAAAAGAAAAAATTGTGGGTGAGAATGAAGCGAATAAGACTAATGTGAGTACCTAGCCTAACTAGACACTGAACCCTATTACTGCCATTTTGCTGTCCATCCGTCCGTCCATTTGCCACCAAGCTGTAAGTAGGTATAGGTCGCGCCACGTAAAATGAACCCTAGCTGACAGATGCGCATTAGACGATTTTTGAGTCTGACGTTTAACATTTGTTTTAAAATACCATCGCGCACAAAAGTGTTTAATTACAGTCATGGTTTTACGCACAAAGGAAAGAAAAATATTATTAGTAGTATTCGTAAGGTGGAATATAAATTAAAAAACATACACAACTACCAATCAATATTGGATTTAGTGTAAAATGTGTAAAAATTAAAAAAAATATTCGAAAATTAAAAAAAAAAAATATTGTTCTTTCATTAAGTCTTCATGGGTGGCGCGAAAACCAGATGAGGACGCGGTGCTGATGCCAGAAATGGCCATTATCATCGTTGTCGTCACTTTCATAACCTTTGGAATCAGAATCATCATCCCCTATGTATAAGTATATAAGTCAACATACGTAACCGCGTGCGAAAGACTCTTACAATAATGAAACGATAAATAGCCCTAGTACTTTCGAGCGTAAGTGTACCCATGCGCGAACACGTGATTTTCATTTATTTCTAAAGTTCTTTTTACGTGGCGCGACCTATATCAAGAACTTTAATAGCTAGAGAATTGAAATTTTCAAAGATTATTCAAAGATATATTACTTTTACAACAAAATAATAAAACTTAGTAAGATCAAAATTATAAAAGTAGTAAAGTATGCTATATATAGGTACCTTCAAAGTTTCGTAAAACTGTATAAAACGCTTTCGTATCTACATATTAACCGAATGTTATGGGAAAGTACAAATTATGTTTATTAACTCTAGAAGTCAAGCATTATTTACTCTTCAATCATTATTTATCGTTGATCCAAACATTAAGTACCTACCAAGGTACCTAAATACTTATTGACAGGAGATTTATGCGGACCTTGTTTTTAAATTTAATTAATTACTTAAATAACAACTAATTCATTTTAGTTAGATAACGTTCAATTAGCTCTAAACATTATAAAAAAATATGTCATTTGATAAAAAGTCATTTGAAAATGAAAACGGAATTAGGCGCATATGCATAATAATAAAAAAGGAAATTTAAGAAAATCTGATCTGATGTGTCCGCCGCCGGCTGTCATGAGTGTTTCAAAATATTCTTCACATTATTGCCTCTCCCTACGCACGACGAATGTTTCTATTTACTGTGATTTTCCAAACTGACAGCATGTTTTACCACACATGCTATTATTAGCACGCGTCTTATTTTAAACACACTGAATTTGACTCTGAAAATCTTACGGAATCTATCTGTAACAAAAGTATGCGAGTTTGACTTACAGTTTAACAAACATTCCTTCAGAGACCGTCCGAAGCTTTAGTGTTTTATTCTCACTAGTCTATAAATACACTGAATCAGATTTAAGAGTTCACTCGAAGAGCGCCATTCATGAAAATTTCTTAAGATTTGTGGTTTCACTTTGATCGGAATAATTTAACGTCTAGTAAAATAGGTATGTGGCAGGAAAGCTCTACCGATGTTGTTGACCAAATAATAGAAGAATGTCAATATGGTAGAGGAACGTTTATGAGTGGAACTTAAGGAAAAGCTGCACTTATCTCAGCTTCTTATGTTTCGAGTGCTGATGCCAGCGCTACGTAGCACTTTCCCTACGACACTTCAACAAGGGTTGAGATTCAATTTTCCTACTTTTTGATTAGTAAATTAACTTTTTAATCATAGCAGATAATCATGGTTTCATTTTGTATAATAAATAAAATACATAGGTACCAACTTGGTACCTATGACCAACTACCTATATACAAAAGAGCCCTAACACACTAATGGATCACGCGGTTTGACATTTAGGTAATATCGGGGTTCGACCGCAAGTGCATTAGAACCCCTGCGATAGATAAGCCTGATGTTTAAAACTATATTACCTATCAAACTTTGTATAAAAAAAAATGACTCAGTAAAATTTTGATTCACAGCCCTACAGTAAATGTTAACAAACTTGAAAGCCATCACTGCAGCGAAAAATGGTTGCCGGAGTAGCATTGAAGAGCCCTCGAGTGTGGCTTGTATTTGAACACGTTTCTGCTCTCGAAACTGAGCCACTAGTCATTAATGAAGCCAATAGTGCATTCCGATCAAAACTAAAATAGTTGAAATAAGTAGAGGCTCTAAATGGACTTCGTTTCATTTACATACCTAAGAAACGAAAAGGACTGACGGCTCATAATGGACAAGCACATAAGACTCCATAGTCCATAAAATCTGACTATTGTTGCAAAGATACCAGGCAATTAAAGAGTCTTAAGAGGTTGAATTTGATTTATACCTTTCCACAACTTTATTTTTTCCATATTTATGTTCTATTTTTTTGTTATCAGGTCGCTGCCGAAATTGTGCAGTCAAGAGGAAGACCAGGGCAGACCGCCTCAAGGTGGCGTGGTGACCTTCGAGCCCATTCAACACGACCACGACTTCTGCGAACGGGTCGTGATCAATGTAAGTGCATTTGTTTCTAAAACTGTAAGTACACTCACATTGAAATAATGGACTCCTACTCGTACTTAAATTACTTACCTATACTTATAAGTTTCAGGGGTCCAATTTTATAATATATGCTCGTACACTGACGAAATGTAAAGAAAACCAACAAAGGTAAAATTGAAGCAGATGTCAAAATGCGTTGCGTATGTGGGACTAGTCTGGCGGTAATGCATGCCATACATTTGTTTCGGTCGAATATTCGCGCGGCGCGGTTATCCCGTCGGCGCCGAGCAGCGGTTGTTAAAGATATACCTAATAAATAAGAAGTAATAATTGTTGAGATTACTCTTTGCTGGATACTTTTTGATTAACAAGTTTACCAAAATAGGGATGATAACTAGTTACTACGTCACGAGGAACCTTAACCCAGTGTAACTTTGTAATTTTAAGTTTAAGATAAATAAAATTAAAGAAAAAAAAACCTTTTTAAAAACAAGCTTTTATTATTTGTTTATAAAATGAACTAAAAAGTTAAAAATAAATTAACTCTCAAAAGAAATATAACACTTTGTAACTTGATTGTAACCTTTAACGACAAATAAGCGTCTTCGTCTAGGACAAAATAATTCCATATTGTACAAATTTATTTAATTTTAACACTAAAACTTTTCACCATACATAATTATTCAATCTCGTCCCCCCTCTTTATCATAGTCCCCATTTATAAATGAAAGCGTGTTACATTGTGATAGCTTGAGGAAAATGAGTACTTATTTAATTAATACAACACAACATTTTTCTTTTTAATTTGTTAAATACAACATATAAGTTGTATTTAATTAATACATCACAACATTTTCCTCAGGCTATCACAATGTAACACGCTTTCATTTATAAATGGGGACTATGATAAAGGGGACGAGATTGAATAATTATGTATGGTGAAAAGTTTTAGTGTTAAAATTAAATACATTTGTACAATATGGAATTATTTTGTCCTAGACGAAGACGCTTATTTGTCGTTAAAGGTTACAATCAAGTTACAAAAATATTTCTTTTGAGAGTTAATTTATTTTTAACTTTTTAGTTCATTTTATAAACAAATAATAAAAGCTTGTTTTTAAAAAGGTTTTTTTTTCCTTTAATTTTATTTTTAACTTTTTAGTACCTCTATTTTTAATTCGAGATTTACTACGACGTAGTTCGCAGCGCGTAGCAGCGTTATTCCGTTATGAAGTCCGTAGTTGAGGTTGCGTCGTTTAATTACGGAGTTCCTATGGCCACCTTCCGGCTCCAACATCAGACCCTGGTTACCATATAGTATCAAAGTACTCGTCAAGACTAATCCAATGAGCCCAAACTCGATAGGGTTGCATCGTTTAATTACGGAGTTCCTATGGCCACCTTCCGGCTCCATCATCAGACCCTGGTTACCATACAGTATCAAAGTACTTGTCAAGACGAATCTAATGAGCCCAAACTCGATAGGGTTGCATCATTTAATTACGGAGTTCCTATGGCCACCTTCCAGCTCCATCATCAGATCAGCTCCATGTTACCATAATATTGCATTGTCACGCGATATACATAAGCATGCAAAATTTCAGCTCAATCGGAAACCTGGAAGTGGATCAAATTTAAGTTGCAAGATTTGATTACAGAACGACAGACAACGGGACAGGTGAAACTAAATAAAAGCTTGTAAAAATAAAAAATACTATAAAATAAATAATAATGATGGACTAAAAATTTTTTTAGTCATCATGCCTTTACATTTAGTACTGGTATTTACGCACCAATATGCAATGCTTCCGGCCCGGCGGCTTACGTCATTTTCAAATATTAGGTCTTTACCTATGAAATTGCCGTTTTGTATGAAAAAAATCAAACGATTTTTTTTTCATATAATTTTTATTTGTATTAATTACCCATACAATCAATGCATCTTTGCCAACGCAGTGGCAGTTTATTAATGCCCTTCTTAAAGAAATCAGCTGGACGAGAGGCAACAAATTCTTCAAAGGCGTTTTGAACTGCCTCTTGGTTATTGAATTTTTTTCCAGTCAAGAAGTTATCCAAATTCTGGAAAAAGTAGTAGTCTGTAGGGGCAAGGTCCGGTGAGTACGGTGGATGAGGGAGAGCTTCCAACCCCAGTTCTTGCAACTTGGAGACCGTCATTTGTGCGGTATGAGGTCGCGCGTTGTCGTGCAGGAGCAGCGGAGACGAGCGATTGACCAATGCTGGTCGGAGACGTGCCAGCTTCTCCATCATTGTGTTCAATTCTTCACAGTACACATCTGCAGCAATACTCTTCCCATTCGGTAAGAAGCTGTGGTGAATCACACCGGTGCTAGACCACCAAACAGTAACCATCACCTTTTTAGGGGTAAGTTTTCGTTTAGGGCATTGTTTAAGTGCTGAACCAGGATCCAACCAACTTGCTGAGCGCTTACGGTTATCAAACAGAATCCATTTTTCATCACAGGTGACAATGCGGTTCAAAATTCCTTCATTTGTGTGTCTGTTGAGCAATGCACGGCACGTCTCGACGCGTACTTGGCGCTGGCGATCATTGAGTTCGTGGGGCACCCATTTGTCAAGCTTTTTTACCTTGCCAATTTGACGCAAATGGACCAATATTGTTTTGATGCTAACGTCGAAAGCTGCTGCTAATTCAGCCGTAGATTGAGTATCATCAGCTTCCACGATCGCCTTCAATTCGTCTGCATCGACCAAAGTCTTCGGACGACCGCGGGGTTCATTTTTCAGGTCGAAATTTCCAGAACGGAAGCGAGCAAACCAATAACTAGTGGTTCGTTGGTTTGTAGTGTTAGCTCCGTACACGTCGTTGATGTTGCGAGCCGCTTGTGCCGCGTTGCTGCCACGACGGAACTCATATTCCATAATTACTCGAATTTTTAACGTATCCATGTTGACGAAAATGATTGTAATGCAATGAAAATGTAACACTAACCAATAAACAAATGACTGTTTTTGGAAAAAGAATTCCATATTTTTAAAATGAAATTAATTTGAAATTAGAATTCTTAGCTAAACAGAAAATATTTTTAATTGAAATGGCCAGTACTGTAAAACGGCAATTTCATAGGTAAAGACCTATTATTTCGATGACATTTTTGACCGATGAAAGCGGCCGGCCTCGCCGGCGGCATTAATAGTATATGGTCAACGAGAGAATGCGTTCCTGACAGGTGGTGATTGACTTTTCAGGCGGCGCTCAATTAACGACAAAAGATGTTTTTTGTTTATTCGCCTAATTTACAAGTAACAAGCTATAAAAACTACATCATTATGTCAAATTATAAACAATTACATAAATTTGCACTGCAAATTAATTTTAAACTTAAGAAAACAATAATTACCAAAAATATACTGCGCTGCTACAAGGTTTTAGCAGCCGGTAATTTTTTTAGTGATGTGACAAAAATAACAGTCAAAATTAACGAAAAGTAACGTTAATCGTTACTTTTTTAATTATGTATATCAAACTAATAGTTAAAAAAAATAAAAAACACGCTTTTAGCACGCACTGAAAATTATAAAATAATAAGGACATTTCGGACATTCGAAAGAAATCGTGGAGCGTTTATAAGTATGTATAATATATTCTCTTTTTTGACAAAACGCTCCACGTTTTCTTCCGAAAGCCCGAAATGTATTATAATTTTTAGTGCGTGCAATTATTTTCGAGATCTGCTTTTTTTGCTAGAACTGGCCGAAAACATGTTATCTAATCTTGTTTCTACATAAACAGAGTAAAGTAGAGCGTGCCAAAATATTATACATACTCTCGAAAAACATTACCCTCTTTTTGATTTGGCGCAATCGGGTAAAAATTACAAACGAGAGTAAGGAACCACATTGTGATATTAATTTCTTAGGTTGCTTATTGTTTTTATATTAGGTATTCAATAGAATCTTTTTTTAAGTAGGTAATAAAAAATATCAGTTACGTAAGGTTACATCACTAGTCACATGTGTCAGGAACGCATTCTGTCGTTGACCCTAGAATAGTGTATAAACACCAGGCTTCTGAAAACAAAAAAACTCTTGACATAAACGTAACAAGAAAACAAATTGAGAGCAAATTGCCAGTATTCAAAAATAATTAACACATACTGCACCCATTTTCATTCTGCACATATCGGTAACATGTGATTCATTCGAGGTTTCTCAATTTTCGCTACTCGTAAAATCAAAACGAAGCTGTCATTTAAGTAGCATTGACAACAATAAGTAATAACGATAACCTAGGCCTATTAATTATAAACGAATTAAATTTTCGTAACCATTTAAATCGTATTGTTTACATATCTTCTGAAATAAACAAAGCCACGTTGTAGGTTGAAAAGTGTAAGTACGTGTCGTCGCGCGCGATCACGCGACAGTTAACAGGTACCTACCTACCTGCCATAGTAGGTATAAAAATAAATATAGAGTGCTAATGCTATCGAAATTAATACGTTTTGTATTATTGCAAACTAGGTACTAAAAATAGGAATTTCCTGTCAATTATTAGAACTAATAACTAGAACTGGGTCAATTATTATTACAGTCCATGCGACAATTAATATTGCAAGTCCACATCGATTTTGTTTGTTAATATGAGGTCTATTTCTACATAACGAATTGATGCAGTAATGTGGCATATTTTGGAAATAACTTATTCAGGAATTTGGGTCACATTTATTGCAGTGACAACAGATTAAAAATATCGCGCCTAGCTTTCACAGATAAAAATAAAACATCAAATAGTCTAGTCGATACTCACAGGTATCAAAACTATTTTCTGAAACCAAGTTATTTAAATCTCTATTGTAGACTAATCCCACTGTGATTCAACCTCCGCGACCTACTTTTTCCGTTGACTTTCATCCGTATTTTTGTAAACGAGATTAGGTATGATACAGACTGTAGCAGGAGTACTAGTAGATAATATTCCTTATTAGAGGATAATAAATATAAAATAGATAGAGTACACTTAGCTTTCAAGGCGTCCGGTCTAAGCGTCTTACCTACTTCGTAATCCAATCGGATTACGAAGTAGGTATTTACGATTATAGCGAATTTTATATGAAAAATGGATCACGTCTATTTTATATTTATTACTTCTAAGTATATCTAGGTGAATATAATTTAAATATTATTTAAATATGTAGATAGATAACTAGTCCTACTCCAAAGGTTGTCTGCAAGAGATCACTTTTAGTGATAAGGCCGCCTTTGCGCACAATGTTTTAGTTTTAAGTTGTATTTGTATTTCTTTGTGTGCAATAAAGAATTTCTATCTATCTATCTATAGATACACCTTCAATTCAAACACAGCTATCCTACATGTTTCTGATAAACCTACAATAAAAAATAATTTTGCAATACGTATTTGAAAGTTCTAAACAATATTTCTACTCGTAGTAGCAAATTTATTAAAAATATACATACTTAGGAATATTCTACTTTTATGCAATTTATTTAAAAAGCTTTGTTATCAAGTTATTCATTAGTCGATGATGATTTAAGATTCCGTATTCGAAAAGTTTTAATAAAGAGCAAGTGTCTTCTACCTACTAAATAAAGAACAAATCTAAAACAACTCATAGCCTTTCTTGCACCTAACTTGCACTTAGCACAAGGTACATTCAGCAAACACAATGCGTAGCATATCTAAAGCGACACATAAGCGGTCTAAAATTACACCCTGAAATTGTCCAGATTTACAGTTGCATCGATTATTTGCTGCTATTCATAGTTCAGCGTAATAAAGTGTTGATAAATATTCACGCAATTGCTACACATAAGTTTCATCTAAGTATGTAATGTATTCAACTAACGACGACTAGGCTCGCTATTATTTGGTACGAGCACTTCTTGTAAACAAAAGGCCAATTTTAATGTAGTTTGACTTATAGCACTCCAATATTCACAGAATGTTATGGTGGGTTATAAATATGTGCCCCTACGGTATCAGATTGTTATGATCATTATAGAAACGAAATCTGTTTTTCCACGCCAAAGCTGTGCAAAAGCCACATTCAGAGTTCTTAGAAAATACTACGGGCATAATAAACGTTCGTTTCAAATTATCTTAAATTACCTAGGCCTTGTATACAAGGTACCTACCTACATTTCAAGAAAAAAATATCATGGTTAGAAAATTTAATTTATCTGCAGGAAGTTAAAACCCGGGAGCAAATTAGCTGAAATAACCAGATTTATTGACTTAACGAAGTTTTTCTCGAGAGCATTTTTGCTGAACTTAATGATAAAGTTGGCGCTTTGCCGCAATCGGAGGAATCAATTCATGTACATAACATTTAAAAATATGTCTGCAATAGTCGTACCTAAATAAAAAACTTTTTAATGTAGCTTTTAGTACCTAATCAAAACAATATAAAATAGCACTGGTTTATCTAAGTAGTCGATCAATGTGAAATTAGGAATACTTCAATCGATCTGTTGTGTTTATAAAAATAGTATTTACACTATTTTATAATACTTACCTACCTATATTATCCCCGTAATATATGACGACGTGGTACCTACTAATTGGCACAAAATATGACCTAATATCTACATAGGTACTTTGCAAGTAATTTCAACTGTTTTATGTAATAGCTACTTATAGCGCCCATTCGCTAATATGATAGGCATGTCAAACGAACCATCGCGTAAACGGCGGCAACGTTCACGAAAATCCATAAACGAGTGAGTCGTTAAATTACCAAGTCCATACTGAACCGTTTAACAAGGCAACTCCCACTTCATTTGAAATAGTTAAAACCATCATAAACATAAAATATTGTTTGATCTTTTAAACCCATTTTGATATATTGTAGTAAGACACTAACTATTCTCCATCTGTGAAAATAATTCTGAAACCTTAAATACATAAGGCTATCACGCTGGAAGGTCGGTAGAACTTCTTTACACGATGACACCGTGACTTCGTCAAAAACCGAAACACATTCGCGGTTAAACTTTATGTTGTTAAATCTCTGGAAAATTATTAAAATCTCTTCATAAAAACGTGTTGCTGGACGGTCTTGCGCGTTAGCGGTTGCAGTGCGCGCACCTCGCCCTTGGAGAACACACAATAAAAATGTATTTTTGGAACGGTCCATTGCCAACCGCAGAGTAACATCCGCGGCGGCCAAAGAAATATCACGTCAAACTCCCGCGGAACATTATGGGACCCGCAAATCGTAAACTTAATTTACACCTAGGTATGTCCGACTGTCCGTGTGCCGTTCGTGTTACTATAACTGCAAGCGTGTAAGATAATTATGTATAACGCACATTTCTAGGGCAAACTTAGAATACCTACAATTCACCAGTAGAAAATAATTAAAGCCTTTTAAAATTCTAATTCGTTTTGTCGACAGGTAAGCGGTCTCAAATTCGAAACCCAATTGCGTACACTAAACCAATTCCCGGAAACACTATTGGGGGATCCTTCGAGAAGGATAAGATACTTTGACCCCCTAAGGTAAGATTAGTGCCCACCTGATTACGTAGTTGCTTGCAGCGATGTCTATATTTACTTAATTTATAAAAAGGATTAAGACTAAAAACTGTTATTAATTTCAATAAATTAATATGTTTGTTTTTTAATACTCAAGAAGCGCAGTATTCGACATTATAACTAGGTAGCTACTCTTTAGTTATTCTTACAAAGTTAATCAGACAATGTTAAGGCAATTTTTTATGTTGAATGAATAATTACAGGAACGAATATTTTTTTGATCGAAATCGGCCATCGTTCGACGCAATCCTGTATTACTACCAAAGCGGAGGGCGCTTGAGGCGTCCAGTCAACGTCCCCCTTGACGTCTTTTCCGAGGAAATAAAGTTCTACGAACTTGGGGAACAAGCCACCAACAAATTCCGGTACTTAAAGAAAATAAAGCGATATCCCGATGTAAATATTTCAATGTAATAATTATTTTTACTTTCAGCGAGGATGAGGGCTTCATAAAGGAGGAAGAAAAACCCCTGCCCTCCAACGAGCGTCAACGCAAAATCTGGCTGCTGTTCGAATACCCGGAAAGCTCTCAAGCCGCCCGAGTCGTTGCTATCATCTCTGTGTTCGTCATCCTGTTGTCTATTGTCATCTTTTGCCTGGAAACTCTGCCCGAATTCAAACACTACAAGGTCTTCAATACAACGACCAACGGCACTAAAATCGAAGAAGATGAAGTACCTGATATCACTGATCCGTTCTTCCTTATCGAGACACTCTGCATTATATGGTTTACCTTCGAATTGATAGTGCGGTTTTTAGCCTGTCCAAATAAATTTAATTTCTTTAGAGACGTGATGAATATTATAGATATAATAGCCATTATCCCCTACTTTATCACTCTCGCTACTGTGGTCGCAGAGGAAGAAGACACATTGAATTTACCGAGAGCACCTGTGTCTCCGCAAGATAAATCTACCAACCAAGCCATGAGTCTCGCAATATTGCGTGTAATTCGTCTCGTTAGAGTGTTCAGAATCTTCAAACTATCTCGTCACTCCAAAGGGTTGCAAATTCTAGGAAGGACCCTCAAAGCATCTATGCGGGAACTTGGACTTTTGATATTCTTCTTATTCATCGGTAAGTGGCTTTACTCTTTTCTTTTTGTTATTAGTAGTAGGAACTTTTTTTTAGATTTTGTGATGAGAAATCGAAATACGGAACATTTGGAAATTAAGGTTATCTATGGTTACGGTTACGAGTACCTACAAATGAGCGACAACTCCGAATTTTTCACGTATGAATTAATGCACTGTTTGGCTGACAAGTCTTGGATTTTCAAAGTCGGGTCTGTACCATGTAGAGCGGACCAGATGGAAACGCTATCATCAGAAGGCGATATGGGAGCCGAAGCGGGCCGCCGTGAACTTGCGTGCACCGTATATTATGTGTTCGCAGGGGTGGTCGTGTTCTCCAGTGCCGTTTTCTTTGCTGATAAAGATTGCCCCGATACAAATTTTTCCTCCATACCCGATGCGTTTTGGTGGGCAGTTATAACGATGACCACCGTCGGCTATGGAGACATGAGGTAACCCCGTGCCCGCACGGCGCTCTTGCCCGCTCGTACCAACGCTCCCTGGCACTGTATGTCGCACTGTATTCTCCGTTGGTGTGTGCTTGTTCTTAAAGGTGTGGTGCTGTTTTCATCTGCGGTGTACTTCGCTGAAGCCGGAAGTGAGAACAGCTTCTTCAAATCCATACCTGATGCGTTTTGGTGGGCGGTCGTGACAATGACGACCGTAGGATACGGAGACATGACGTATGATACAGCGATTTCACCCTTGTTCATCTTTGCCTTCTCGTCATCTCATTTTATCCTAAACTTACCCATTGGCATTTTAACACGGTTGTTATTTTCTTTCGCAATATCATTGTAAACAACATTCGCTTCAATTTGTTTTTATCGTCAGTTCGCTTTGAACTTAACTGAACGAACACTTCACATTTATTCTAGTTTTCACATTTTTTAATACTGCACGATCAAAAACTTTGTTATTATTATTTCTACAAGTATTCTATCAACTTCTTCCTGAACTCTTACAATTTTACATATTAGTACAACGGTAAAATATTCCACATTTTTTTTTCTAGATTGCGTTTATTAATCGTTCAAATTCTTATGCATCTATATAAACTGTCGTCGGTGTGACAATCGCCCTTTCCAAAGCGTAATCGTATGAGAAAAAAACAGCTTTCGTTGTTTGTTTTACACTTCAACTTCGATATTCATTCATAAGACAAAATGTCTTATAAACATCTATATAATACCTATATAAGAATATTATATACAATATATGTATACTTATATGAAATAAAAAACTATGAAGGCCAAACAAAAATTTAAATCGAGTTGAAGTGCAACTTTCCGATGTTCGTGAAGTTCACTTTCTCTATCAAATGTGTGCTCCTCTGTGACGCTTTCGCTAACAAGTAAATGTCTACCCCACGTCTTGTTCTCTGTATCGATGTTGTGTTGTTTATACGATGTTCAGATATTTGACAGCTTATCGAAAATGGTGATCTCAATATAAGCGCACACGTCAACTTATCATTTTCATTTTAGAGGGCAACTTTATTCATTTATTTGCTTGTATTGTATTTATTTGTTTCATTTTGTGAGTGAACATTCAGTGGTAATTGTTTTCAAAACTATTCATAATTTTAAATTTAAGAAAACCTAATTCTAACATATTACTTAATATGATTAAAATAGAAAAATGGGGAATTTTACTCATGTGCTACTATGTAAAATTGATGTTCAGATGTCCGTTGCTTTATTTTTGTCGTTCGCTTTTCCTCATTCCATTAACTTTTACACCATTTTCGATAGAGGTTATATTATTGGTTACGTTATATGTAAGTAGGTATTAAAAGTAGTGACAAACTGCATGTTTGTTGTATTCTCTAATACCGTCATAGCTGTGGAAGTAAGCATTACGGTAGATGTTTCGATGTAAACATGTTGTTCTTCTCAGTATTCTTTCGTGAACTGTGTTAGGTTTATTAAATTCTCAATGTTAGGTTCGTTGATCTTCCTCTTGGTTCGTGGTATGTAACAAGTACGTAAAATGCGAAATCTAAATGTCAAATAGAATTTATGTTCATTGGTGTTCGTCTAAATACCTACTTAACTTATCATATTATTTTTAACATGTGAAATGCAATGTTATCACTTCTCACTTCTATTTGTTAGTCAGCTGTTTGATATAGATTTATTTACTAACTTTTATAAGGTCAAATTAAAATAAAGTGAGAAAAAAACTTTCTCAAAAGAAAGAAAGAATACTTTCTTAAACAAACCAAATTCGTCCAACCTTGTTTGGTTTTCAATAACAATCAGTAAACAAGTGAAAAAAGAAATCAATTGGACTGGTTTTTATCCTTACTTATATAGCTACATTCTTCGAACATCGTCTGGGAACGTTTTACAGTACAATCTACGTTCACACGGTTTTAAGTAGATTTATAATGATTGAATATTGCAGTTCACAAATTGCATGATACACTTACACTGTGCGTTATTTTTTTTTTACAGCAAACTAAATTCCATCACAATACTTCAGTTCCAATTCGCGCTGTCAATTTATAAAATTCACGCACAGTGTAGGTACATAGACTTCGAACGTACGTTGCATACCTGTGCCTTCATACTGCTAGCGATAATCAGCTATGCGTTGAATATACGTATAATGTATTTATGACTTGCTGGCGAGTATGAAAGACGATGAATGATATTGTACTGCTTGCGTTTATACCAAATTGCAATGCGAATGTTCTACCAACTATATATTTTTAAACTTATGCTCCGATTCACTGAACGGATAGGTCAGGATACCAATAAATTAAATAAAAAGGAAGTGCAGGGTTGTTAAGGTCTAGTCTGGTAGGTTATTTCTAGCTCAGGATATCTACGACGCGACGGTATGTATTCACATAGCGCATGTGCATCGTTCATAAAGTTTTTCGTTATCATTGTTATATAAAAACTTTGTTACTTTTTATTACACTCCTGAAGTTAAAACGGATAAACATTTTTATACCAATAATTGTTGCATAACAGACCTGTTGGCGTTTGGGGAAAAATTGTGGGGTCACTATGCGCCATTGCCGGTGTGCTCACGATCGCGCTGCCGGTGCCCGTCATCGTGTCCAACTTCAACTACTTCTACCACCGCGAGACGGACCAGGAGGAGATGCAGTCACAGAACTTCAACCACGTCACCAGCTGCCCCTACCTGCCGGGCACTCTGGGGGAGCCTTACTTAAGTAAGTTCACACTTCTCTCGTGACTTGTCGGACCATTATAAAACTATCTATACTTAATACTTACACTTATTGATTTAAAGCAGTGTTGACATTATATGTTAGTTGTATTTTTTTTAAGTCGCATGCCGCCTTTATCACGTCTAAGCTTTTTTATACCTTCCTGTTCAACAGCATATTTTGCTTTTAACATGATTTGTTTTGTTTTTTAAGTTAATTTTCAATAATTTCAGGTGGGAAGGACGATGAAAAGGACGAGATCTGCAGTGATCATTAAATATAATCTATTGTTATTTTTGCGTTCGTTAAAAACAGTCATCTAAATGCCAATTAATTAGTATCGAGAGAGACGATCATTGTGATATTAATAAATAAGGAATAAAAAGAGTGCAAAGTGTTTTGTAAATATAAGTATGTAGGTAATTGTTAAGTGATATAATTTGTTATTACTTGATCGCCATGGTTGGACGGAAATGTGTTTATTGCTTTCCAAAGTAGAATTGTTTGTTATAATATAATTAGCACAGAGCGTTAAAATGTAAAAAATGATTCGCAAATATTAGTGAAAATCGTTACAGAAAAACATGAAATCCTTTTGTTGTTTTTTATTTATTTGCTCGTTTATGTAATCAATCAATATTTTTACAGTTACGAAGAGCTAGTGTGATATGATTACTTCCTTTCACACACGTTTCTAAAAATACCGACTACCTAGATATAAAACGTACCTACCTACCTATGAAAAATATTAAGGTTTGAAAACCATGTCTGATGTGATCACGTTGTTATGTACCGTATTTTGACATCAAATTATAGGTACCTACTTACATAGGTATTTTGTATCTCTGTGATGTACCTACACATACCTATAATTTTCTGTAATTGTAACTAGCCGTTTTTTGTAAGAAAATTTTAGTCCCTTCATGGTGTATTTTTTCCAAGAAAGTAATGTCGGTAGATATCTTTTTAGATTTCTAAATTATGTACCATGTACCTAAGGCGCGAGTACATCATTCCACAAAAGCTCTAGTGATTTATTTATTACATTTTCGTTAAGCACTTAATGTTCTGGTAAGTTTATTGTGATGTTTTTATTTATATTCCAATTCATAAAATTACCTGTAACCTACCATGTTTGTTTAGTTTTTTATACTTACTTCAATTTCTTTTTATTAGTTATTTTCAGTTTACATCAATAACGGTCACAGTTGCCTTACGGTAAATGTGGGAAAAAAGATGGGTAGTCTTATGTTTGGAATCGTATGGCTTATTTATTTTGGTTATCCAAAATCATTCACTAACTTTACCAAGCGGATTTTATTTTGATAAAACTTTATTTACCCTTATTAACAAAGTATAATACCTCGGTATTTGTCGTTTATGCACTACACTTTGCTGTATTCATTTATACTTATAAAAAATATATCTTCAAACATAAGATACGTACGTTTCAGCTAATCATATCTACTTATTCAAATACACAGGGTACCTAACTTTAAATAATACCGAAATCACACACTAACGATTTTTTTGATATCTATTTATTTCTTATCTATTACCTAATGATGAGTAAAGCTCTTTTCCTAGAACAGAAAAATACGCCTATTTGGTTGCCTTCAAGTGCTACTATACTTAAAATGATATTTTTACAGAAAAATACAGCATACTACAGCGAAACAAATAGTTTCAGGGCCAATACAAAAGAAATCATCGATGAGTGATGACTCGTCGTCGGAAATGATGGAGCTGGACGAGACCGCGCTGGTGGCCGACCCGCACCTCGAACAGAACCTGAGGCGTCTGCAGGAGGAGGAGCGATTGCTGCTGGAGCAGCAGGCCGTCATGGACGCCGGCGCCGTCGACGACATCGCAGCGCTCGAGCATCAGGACGCTCTACGTCTCAATCAGGTATGACTAAGAGCACGAGACTTCCCCAATTAATGCGTGTACAAGGCTTTTGGGAAAGCGCGATATAACGTGACCGCGAATTGATTTCTCCCGGTATTTCGCTCGATGTTCAAATTGTTATAATAATTTGGATCATCAGTTGCAGCAACAGGAGCTGCATAAACAGCAGCAGGTGGCAGCGCAGCGGCTGGCGCTGCGGCATGCGCACGATAACGCTGCGTGCAACGCGCGTCGCGAACCTCGTCGCCGCGCGCTCTGCACCGTGCGCGTCAATAACCTGCACGCCGCGGAGGCCATAGAGACGGACGTCTGACCATTAGGTAAAATGCAACGGAGCTCCACATACACAACTCATATTGCTTACAGCGACTTTCATCCAAGGATAACATTATTGAGGTGCTTATCTCTTCAGTTACTACTTACACGAACAGCTATTAGTCTTAGTTATTCAACTACGAGTATCTTGACATTAGGTACCTATTCATCATAAAATAACATTCGTATAAAACTTGTTTTCGTCTCCTTCTAAAGTGCCTATCTAACTATTGTCAAATGGAACAAGAAAAAAGCAAAACAGATTCCTGCACCGAGGTTTCCACTCTATCACATTTTCTTTCTTTAACAGCGATCCTATTGTAGCTAGTGTCCACGCCTCTATTCTAACTAAGTACTGGTACTCTTCGCTACATTTATGTCTTGACAAGCAGCATTTTCATTGCTTAACGCTGAAAGCCTTTTTCATTTTTTATTGTTTAATTAAAGTTACTACTAAGTTTATAAATTCGTCGTGAATTATATTTTTATGAACAAGAACTGCAGTTAAAATTTTATGAACTTACTCACAGAAAGAATGAGTAAATTGAAAATAATATCCAAACAGTGAATACCTACAGTAAGAGTGGAGAATAACAATAAATACTTGGGTACTTATAAATATTTCAAGTATCTACTTATATATCATAAAATTTAATCATACACATCGGAGCGTGATGCATTTATATTGCATGCACAAGTAGTGGGGAATTGTGAGTGAATGGCAGTGAGACACCATTCAGCACATATGTCAACCTAGGGTTGGTCAACCTAGGGCCGCTGCACAGCGTTGCAGCGGCCGGCCTTCGATCCGGCTTGAATGAATGCGGACTCGTGCCGGGATCGATACCCGCTGCGGCAACGCGCGTCCCCCGCCCGCGCCCGAGCCCGTGACGTCACGCTCGCGCCCCCTCCTGCCACCTGCCACCACGTGCTCGGGTGCACGGGGTCGCTCGGTCGCGGCCTCAATCGATGCTAAGATCCATCACGCCCTTGTGTCGGCTGCTGAGCCAATTCACACATACCTACAAAACTCAAATCCCTACACAAACATACTTACTGACTACACATAGGTATCATAGCAGTAGAGACAAATGTACTTTTTCTAAAAGACGCATATCCACGTTCAAAAATATTAATAATGCGTTTCTGCATTCCTTCAGGGTTTATCGAGATACATACAGAAAACCATTAAGTATATGTAAGTTAAATAAATATGTTATTACTTAAAATGTGTGCATGTCCCCCTCAAAGGTATCCGCCGGCCATACGTCCAGTGGAAGATTAAACTTTTCAAATTACAATCGTTTACAACAATTGGCCCTTAAAATATTACAAGCATCCACACGTTGCCCAATTATATTACAGCAAAGTACGGCACGCGGACACTCAAAGCTCCTCTCAGGTGTCCTTCCCCTTAGTTCAAGGCTTGACATTAGACTGTCGGATTACTGTGTGCGTGTGCTCGATGTGGACAGAAACTGAATACCTATTGATATAAGCATGCTAATACGTATTTTGTATGTATATGTACATATCTTTGTGAACGTTACATACATCTATTACCTACTGTTCTCTGTAATGTTACAAATTTGAAATCTCTTTCTCAAATCTATTTCTAAGTCAAAATCTGAATCTTTCCCTTAAATGAATTGTACTTATTTAAAAGCAATCTGAGGGTAGATAAGTCGGTAAAAGAACTAAAAATGTTCCTACCCAAGCAGGATATTTAATTTCAAAATGTTATTAATAGTAGGTAATAGTATGACAAATTAGAATCAAATACTTATAATGTTGCCAATTTACGATTATTTTGGAGATCATACATTTGCAGGGTGGTAAAACATAACAAAATTAAGGCAAGACTTAAACATTTAGTTTAGATAGCAAGACTTTTACGCGTGATCTTCAGGCCGCGGACACGTAGTCGGCGGGCGGCGGCGGTGGGGTGGCTATGGCGGCGGCGTGTTTAGCGGCGTGTTTTGTGTGTCGCGCGGTGCTCCCCGCGCCGCTGCCTTCGAGGCCAGTTCCATGTTTTCATACAAAACACGCGACTACCCGCGTCGCCGCCCCGCCGCCTACTGACTTCTTGTCCGCGGCCTTAAAGCGAACGATGGACGGCGATGCAACGCCCGCCCAGCCGCCCAGCCAACAATGTTTACGACGTAAACATAAAATTATTAACAAAATCATTACTAAACATATGCTTTACTTACGAGTAAAATAATTCTCAGGGAATTTTGCTTTAGTTTATTAAAAATTTAAATGTTAATGTTATATGTGTGGTCGTTTCTCTTCTTGTGATAGTAGGTAATATATCTAATAGTATCTATTTATTTATACGTATTTCTTCTATTTATGAGATCCAAGTGTAAATTAGTAAGTGTCAGCATTTACATCGTTTTGTAGGACACATAATTGGCCTTTGCAGTCAAAAATAGCAATTTTGTTCGACTTCTTTGATCATGATAGAAATGACACCCTGCAATTACTTGAATTAAGTACTTACCGACGGCAACAGCTAAAAAACCGAGGTGTAGCCCCTTCGTAGTAATACTCCGTATGTAGTCCTAATTGCCCATCGCAGCCCTCAACGTACACTGACACGAAAGTTACTTGTTTATATCTTCAAGTTGTTTATGCTGCATCTGTGTTACCTGTGTTACCTGTATCGCATGGCTTTGTGACGTACCTATAATGTGTCCAGTGCACCACGACATTACCTAATATAAAAATGGTGTGCACTTAGAGAATGTGAATGTTCGTTGTGTAACAAGGATACTGGGTACTTATTATGAGTACGGACAGAAAAGTATGCAATATATGAGATTGGCTACAAATACTCATACTTGTATATAATATTCGCGGAAATCCTCCTGCCACGCATTTGGATTGTGGCCCGTTCATTTGTTCTAAAAAAGTAGCAGCCCTTTTTAATCCTGAATGTTTGGAAGGAGGTTTCGACTTAAGATAAAGTATATAATAGCTTTGGTAAAATAAAAATATTTGGTGTAACATCTCTAAGAAACTCAATTCCAACCACGATTGTCAAAATTCTGTGATTACCTTAATTGACCCGGACCACAAATGATCAATGTAAATATGATCCGTATAAGACCTAACTGCAATATAAACGGTGTTAAAGGGAGTGCTTTCTTCCACCGTCGCGATTCTTAATGGAACCATAAATATTATTGGTCCTTTTCAACGAAAAACCTAAGAAACTCTAAGGCGTGATCGTGCGTGACAGAACATCACAGTATTTTGTGTGAATGCAATCATCACGCCCTCGCCTTGGACGTTTCTTGACCCTCCGTGACGCAGCAGACGGCGTGTTTCAGATAAGGCGAGCCGGTGCGACGGCGCGCACGCAGTGTGGCGCGGCCGGCTACCCGCGCGCTCGCCGCCCCCCTGCCACGTGTGACGCCCGCCGTCGCCGCCGCCGCTTCCGCCCCATCCCTCTACATTACACCACTCACACTCAAGAGTGTCAAACGAACTTGTCAACTACTACTAGGTGCTTCACATTAAACTAATTCGTCAGCGGTTGGTTAAATTATATTAGTTAGAATAAAATTTAGCAGCGGAGTGTTTTCAAGTACTATAAAATCTTTTAAAATACGCTTATACTGAGCGCATTACACGCTCGCCTCCTATTGTAAATAAATTGAACAGCTTAACTACCGCTTCATACACTTTCTACATTTCGACACACAACGTATTTAAGAAAAATATCTTTGTGACAAATAATTAATAGATCAAAATAGGCCTATAGAAGTGCTCTCTTCCCTCGAGAAAATGCTTGATTGCTTGAGAACATTGCTAAATTGTAAATATCCAGATGGGTGGGTGCCTACGCCGCCGCCGCGCGGCGCCGGTTCATTCGTAATGTACTAAACTCGGACTGTAATGCACTGCCGGAGCCGATAATGCGGCCCAGCTCATCACAACCTCAAATCAAAGACTATATAGGTACTAACAACCTAAACTTGACAAATCCAAATCGCCTGAAACAACACCAAGAAACTATAAAACCAGTCTCAAACTGTTTAAGAATAAAAGTCAAAATGACTCTATAAGACGACGACTTAAAAACTGCCCATTTATTTGGCCACTGTTTACCTACAAGTACAAATAGGTTTTAAACACGACAAGCCCAATTCGTGCGAATAGCACGTCGACAGTAGATTTCGCGCATTGCTTATTCTTAGATCTGTCGAAAATGGATTTCGATGTCATATGTGTTTAGAATTGTATTTGTATTCGCAGGGCAGCGCAGTCTCGGTTAAATGTAAAGCATTTCCAACGAGGTTTGTGACTTGTGTTTGAGATACATCAACCTCGTGAACACTGAAATAGTTATAAGTTATTTATGTTGTGTATGTTGTCCGTGCGTGAATCTATATGAGTATATAGCCGTCAATGTGTACTAGAAGCGACAGAGCAGGAGACCTGCCCCGCTCGAAGCCCCCACGCCCCGAGACGCCCCGCGACTTTTGACTATCGTACAACAGCCTCGGATCCGCAACGCCAACTTCGTTAAGTGTTATAGATTACATTCATAGATAATATATATGATGTTTAGTCGTTTATTATAAATCCGAAAGTGTTATCATCATCGATTGTTGTTTTAATAAAATAATTTTAATGATGTTGAAACATTGTAATGTACGAGGATGGTTGTGAGGCGACTGCCAGCCGACAGTACTGATATCATCTAAGGCTACAAAGGAGAGTTTATATTTTGAAGAAAAAGGTGGACATTTCATAACCATTTAGCTTATAAAGTTAAACATATCCAATAATATGTGAATTGATACATATGACTTTGCAATAACTTGTTTTGAAAGACGAGACGGGCTGCTTATAAGTAAAAGGAGGAAATTTCTAAAACCGAGTTGTTCAAAGGGCAATGAAATCATTTATCTGTAAAACCGTCTCTATTGGAGAAGCAATGAAGAGACTTGTGTTATGAAAATAATGACAATTATTATTATTACTTAGTAGGTTTAGAATACATCCAAAATAATTTTCATCATATCATTATAACACATTTCATAGCGTTAAAACATCTTTATGAAATTGATGTTTACGCCGTATATTTAGAAATCCTAGTGTAGTTCTAGCTATATTAATTCTAGTGTTAAGTGCTACCCTTTTACTGGGCAATGTTTTTCACGCTAGATCATTCGTTTACATTAATTCAGCGCGTATGCAGATTTGCTGCTGGGGTGCAAGCGTGACATGTTTAATCTGCACACAGTATTACTCAAAAATATATGAATAAAATGTAAAAAAATATATTGCCTGAACCCAGATTCTATAAATAAGTGAACATTTAGTAGACATGTGACTGTAAATCATATAATAAATAGTAACTAAATACCTGTAGACATTCACAACATTTCGCCGGCTGGTTGCTTTAGAATCTAAATCGAAAGTTAAGATAGATCATTATGATTTTACTAATTCTTTGATGTACTTGATCATCAAAAGCATCGACATTTATGTTCTGGATGTAATTACAATTAATTAAACTGTATGTACCTACTTGGATGTAGTACATAAAAATATCGTCATAGCAATTTAATAAATGTCATATATCAACGTGTCAATCCGTGTTTTTGATGTCCTAATTAGTGTATACATAAATAAGCATAATATTAATTAATGCGTGGGCTTCACTTAATGTGAAAAATACTTGCTTTTTTTAATGCAACATTGAACTTGCGCGTAACTCAATATTAAAACACATTTTGTCAATTAAAAGTTAAATTATATAAATTTATTTAAAAGATTCTATATAAAAAAAAGAAAATAATATGAAAAATGTTTAAGATTATTTTTATTATAAAGAGAAACTATTTGTTGATATTTTATCTGTTTTGGCGCGATATCTTTGTTATAAGTAAAAAAATTAAAATACATCAAAATACGTAAATCCAGGTTACCGAGGCTGTTGTTACGAGAAATTGTTAGATATTAACCTAATGCTTATTATGTGTATCTTATGAAATAATGTTTACGATGTGTTTTTACCTATTAGTTGAGTAAATACTACAAATGTAGCACACGGGTCCATTTGACTGATTGATAGCAACTGAAGGTCGTTAAGGATCATAAAGGAAATAACTCTAGATGTAATGTGGTCTGAATGCGTTCAAACAATCGTTGGAAGTCATGGAATAGTTTTCCATATTTTTTCTGGTACTTAAACAAATAAGCGGTAACGCGTCGTACGTGGCTGTTAGCAAGAATTTATTTCTAAATATTGGCGGCCAATGTAATTTTAGGGTTATTTCTTATGATGAGCAGACCAGACACGTGGGCGTGTACCATTCCGGCACAGAATGTCTTGTATTAAATGTAAGACACTACACGTCATCTGCGTACAACTTTCGTGTCTTACTGATAACGACACGCACACGCCTCCGATCTTGCCCAGATGATTGTAAAAAATATATTTCACATAGGGAAGGGGGAAATATTGGAAGGTGTCAATACATCTAATAACAGCTATAATAATTATGAGTATTAGCATCGTGGATTTGTAAACTAGAAATACAGATTCGTCCACACTTCTGTGCTGTGCCGTCCCCAAATATTCCACCAAGACTGCAGACACAACTGTTAAATGTAAGCATATTAAACAACGGGCTAATTAATTCACATGGTCGCATGGTTTTGAATTGTTTTGTTTAGGCTCAACGCACATGGACCACCTGCCTTAGCCACAAAACGCTGCCACTGATCTGTTATAAGTCAGCGACAGTCGGAAACACTGGGGTCCAGGGACTACCGCCCACTTTATTTGGTGGCAGCGTTCTGCGACAGCAGCCGGTGGCCCCGGTGCGGCAACGCTTAGTCGATAAAACGATTGACTGCCTATTTACCAACTACTAACAAGTTAAAGAAATTAAATAATATTATTACTTATAAGTAGACCAAGTTTCAAGAAACGTTGAAATTTTCGAATATTTGAAAATAAATAACAACGATAAGCTTAGTTACAATGTTTGCAAAATATAACATTGTACGGAGAATAAACCAACTGAAACAAAGTCAAAATGTCATATTATGCTCTAGAATTGTTTACTCTGTGGATGTTTTTAAATGAAACTAATAAAAAGTACAGTGCGATGAGAAGTTCGTATTTTCTAGCTAGGTATCAGAAAAGCTAATATAATAAAAAATAGAAACTCACTTCATTTGCACTGATGAACTTTCTACATACTTAACTGCCTTATATCTTACATCTATTAGTAACATCAAACAAGCCAAAATCGTCTTAGTGCCACCTCCATTATGAAAGCGACACTTTATATGTTCCTCACAGTATTATTAGTAAATATACGATTTATCAAAGACGCGGGACACTGCATGGGCCCGGTGCGACTATTTTGAAATAAAAAGATAATTTGCTTGATTCCATTAGAGGAATCTCTTTTGTGTAACTATATGAACATATTTATAACAAAAAATATATAAATAAAATTATGGTAGATAGACGAACCCACGTAGGTTTCGCCAAAGAAATCAAGTGTTTCTACTATTTACTTGAGTAAATATCATTCTCGTAGTTAGGATGGAGATGGCTAATTTTACATTTATTAAGAAGTCTGAAAATGTCCGTTATGTATAACAGACTGTATTTAATATGGTCTTTAGAAGACAACTGTAACCAGTAATAAGATCTGTAAATTAAATTCAATTTGATTTAAGATTTATAGTTAGGTGATATCTGCAAATCTAGCGGTGTGTGGTGTACCTATAATATCTAAAATTATTTTAGATATATGTTTTGCTGTAATTGTTTCGCCCATGAGACGGTTGGCGAAGTAAATCTTATATGAATTCCGAAATCTTGTTAAGGGCCTGCCTTAATATATCCTGCGCTCTAAGTGAAAGGAGTTTTGGCGTCTCGGTGGGCCTCACTCACTTTAGTGCCCCTCGTTCAAACTTGCTTCGGCGCATGATTTATATACTTCACTCCATTTTACATAGTAGTTATGTAATATGGAATTAGGAAAATTAAAATAAGACCGGTTTTGCTTAGTTCAAATAGAAACAGGCTTTAGTGCAAAGTATTTTCTAAATACGTTTTAGTTCCAAACACCAATTCACTTTAAGGAATTTTACGAAATTAAGTGAATGAAAAATAAAAAAGAAAATGTATCAGCTTAATATGTTCTGTTAATTGTAGCTATAAACTTTTTGTCAATCGCCCCCTCCGTCCAGATTGAAGCGTGTTCATTTATATTCAATATACAATTGACGATCATTACGAAATTAATATTAAAACTGAAAATCATTTCATTATAGGCATTGAACCGTCAATAGAAACTTGTCCTGTACTACAATATAACTTTACCCTGTTTATAATTATGACAAAATTACAATCACCACATCTCTTGTGCAAAGTGCTTGTGTGAAACGAGAAATGTCCCATTTCTCGTTTCTCTATATTAATTTCAGAGTCTTGTTACCTACCTACCAGACTTATTTCCAATTGCAAAAAAATCCTTAAAAAAGTATTAAAATATATTACAATAACTGCAAGCTATTTTGCTTCGTATAGGTTGTTATTTTGACATTTATATTATACACTTCTACCTATATTAGTTATCTAATTATTTTTAGGCATATTTTTACTGGTTTGTGTAATTCTCAAAACACTTACAATATAAGGAACGAGAACCCTTTCACTAAGCTAACCCTAGTGTCAAATTATAGGGGATACCTACGTTAATATCTGGGTGATCCTCAACTAAAAAATGGTGATATTGGTTTAGTTTAGGAAAGTTAAAATACAGACTTTGTGACATGTGTTTAAGTCTAAGAATTCAAAAATCTGATTACGCTAAAACTTTGCTACGAGCTTAAATACTTGTTTCAAATAAAATACTAACACTATTTTTATTCAATCACCTAAGATACGATAGGGTAACATGGAGCGAATTCTTTAGGTACATAATTACTAATCCTCTTACATAACAATTAAATAAGGAATTATAATATTAAGAGCTTTTCGATTAGTATACTTACAAAAAACATGAGATCTTATGAAATACTCAGAATTTTTCGCGATAATTTTTATTAAATTTAATATCCATCCAGTATTATTAGATAAATAGGTATAATGGTCTGAATACCATTTTAGCTCCTATAGTATGTAACATAGGTTCACTAATTGGCCAATATATTTGTAATCCTTAAGTACAAAATTCGCGACATAATATTATGTTTTGTTTGTGTTGCTCCTCGAGTACGAACAATTTCTTCTCCGCATAAATGTTGAATAAACAATGGTTTTTTCTCGAACCAAGAGACATGATTAAAATTTTACTTATTAAAAAGATATATTTGATCTTGTCTTCACAGACCTGGTGTTCACATTAATGGTGGCTGTAATGTAATGGTTTTATAACAATTTATAACATTTAGTATACAAAAAATGCAGTGTGGGAGCTCCACAACGATCAATTTTGTTATCACTTGAGTTCGATTTTAGCTTTCGTTTGTTGTAGGTACTTAAGTAAATGATAATTATAAAAAGTAAAGGTTGCTGCTATTATCTAATATATACATTTAAATTTGATAACCGCAAAAGCAGTATGTAAGAAAGTTTGTATTCCATCTTACGAAGGTACCTAATTGATGTTATGGAGAAGAAATTTTATCGATACATCCGTGGATTGTCGGAGTACCACGAACGTTTTATAAAAGGCAAAAGATTTCGGAATTCATCACCTGAAGCGTTCTTTTATGAGATACGTATACCTACATTTTAATGAAATTTCATTCTTAGTCCTGTATATGACGATTTATTTTTAAATCACAAATGTTTTTTTTTAGACGTAGAGAGTGTAATGTATTGATGTCTCTATAGTATTGTAATATGAATCCTTGTCTGTAATCGTCTATGTACCCCTTCACCCAGTATGTACTGAAAACTTTAAGTCGATCAAATATGGCACCACGATACGCGTTCGGTGATGATTTTTTATTTTGATGGAAGATGACCCCATCCGTTAGTCATGTATATCTTTAACTTGTTTAAAAATTGTTACTGTACCTTGATAAAGATGTCAGCAGAGTTTTAGATTAATATTGACTGTATCTAGGGAAGGTGTAGTTTTAGTTTTTTGACAGGTAAAAAGTTAAAGATTACTTTTCAAAAACCTTTCCTAAAAGTATCTTCATCACATGTTTGGAATGCAAACGTAAATCAGTACTAGACCATCACGATTTCTACTTGGATTGGTGCAACAGTTTCACGCATTTACAAGCAGTGGTCAGGTGAATAAACACGTCGCCGAGGATACTTGATACAATACTGTAATGATGTTGCGGAGTGATGTCCGGTTTTGTATGAAACGACCTCGCGAATGGTAATGTACACTGTAAATGTTCGTACACATTTTGCCAGATAGGTAGTGTAAATACGATTTCGAAGCACTACATTCGGTGATTATCTTTTTTTTATTATTGTAATGAAAAGACTTCTAAAGAATTCGGCAGGTGAGAGGAAATGTGGCTTCTCATTAATAGAACATTAAAATATGAGTATTGAATAGCGCTTTATCGTGGAGCCAATCTCAAATATAGTTCAGGGCATATAAACTTGGTGTTTGTGACGCAAACACTAAGTTTATCAGTCTTTTTTAGCAAACTAATCATTTCGAGTAACTTGGAATTATAATTTGGACGAGATATAAGTACTTATATAAAAGAACAAGCTCTATCTTTTCGATTGTTCGTAGTGCGTACGTACTGACAAGAATTTTAGACATTAATGTCATCCAAGGAACAAGAGGTCCTTGTTAAAAATATTCGTCCAAATTAAGTTGATACCACGGCTCGCTTAAAATTTAAATCCCAAAATATGTACGAAGCTTTTCCAATTTTTATACTTGAGTTGTAACAGTGCTAAGCTGTATGAATGTTTTTTTTTTTCTTTTACACATAAGTTGTACATCAGAAAATTGTATAAATGAATCAATAAAGTGACATCGATGTTTTATTTTGCCCTTTTTGTTGTAAATACATATTTTAATCCTTAATAAAATAGCTAGGTACGTTTGTAAATACGTACAGTAGTTACAAGTTGTAAGGCAAAAACAACGTAAGCATTCGTATTGCACATGCTTAATGAATTGGGCTAATGTTTAAAAAAACGAATCTCAAAAAAGGAAATGTTAAAATGTCATCGTCAGAATCACAACTAAACTCCGAATCTTCGATAAACAATTTTATTCATTACTCGTATAGCTACTTCATGTAATCAATATGTTAAAGTTGAAACAAAATAACAATCACTTCCAAAGTAACGTTTTACATACACCATAGTTAAATCCTAGCAATATATTTCATCTAGTACTTAGTATTTTACACTTTGATCCGAAAGTGTAAATCCCAGCTCATTGCTTAGTATAGCAAGTAACCTGGGGCCCAAGTCATCTAATTTAAAATAGCCTCAGTTGTGTGTCGGCAAAACGTAAACGGCATTTTTGACACATTTAGTCGCAATCAGTGTAAGCCATTGTTTAGCAAAATAGCAAGTGTCAAAAAATGACATTTAATTACACTCTCGACGCCTACGAATACATCAGTCAACATCATCAGAACACCTCAGTCGACACACAACTGAGGCAATTTTTAATTAGCAGACTTGGGCCCCTGGATACTACAGCTCTTGCGCAAAAAAGACATTTAATACAACGCGACAAAAATACCCGCAACGAAATAAATATTACATTTGTGTTAAAAATAAATATCTATGTACCCCAAAAAGATAAGAACCGCGATTTTTCAAAAAACTGGCACAGAGGGAGAGTCAAAGAATGGGATACTAGAGTTCTCGCTATCTCATACTATTTGTTGTTAATGGTAAAAATCTAAACGTCTTCGACATTTTTCATCTGCTTTAATAATACGAACGAACGTGGTTCTACGAAACAGCTATGTGCCATACAAAATATACCAACGAGGCACACTGCTATTAGTCAACTAAGTTAAAAACCGATTTAACGATACCTACATTTTGTGCTTTACCCAACATGACGTTATGATTTTGGATTTCACTTATTAATTCTTTTGCAACCAGTTTGTGGTTTGCAAACCGATAGTATGGTAAAGTACAAAACAATTATTCGCGTACAACACACTGATAAAGCTAGTTATTTCATTAATGTCAAATCTACTGTAATTGACATTAAAATCTTAATTTATTAATTAGCGCCGACATCATTCGATTTGCTTCAAAGTTAATAGGTATTGGAAACAAGAGTTCTGGGAATCATTCTCAGAGTAAACTTCCAATTTAATTTTTTTTATTGATTTTTTGTCAACGTTGATTTAAATTAAGTATTTTAAAAATTAAATAACATTGAACTATTATAAAATCACATCTAGCACATTACTTACCGTATTCATTTATCTTTCACCCAAATTATGAATAAATCTAAGTGTATTAATTAATTAGTAATTATAAAAGGGACTTGCACTGTTTTAACTCGAAGACAGCAGCGAGTGCAAGATGGTCGGATCCGTACACTTCGTTGGGCAGTTTGCCGAGGACGTCACATTCACTCGCAGTAGGCAAACGCAGACGTTCCACAAGGCGCAATGTACTACAGTAACTGAAATACAATCATAAAACTTACTTTAAAGTAAATAAATAAGTTTTCAATCCTTATTTATCTCCCACAAGTCTTTTACAATTAGTTATACTGCTCTATAAAGTAAGGAGTGCTCTCATCTTTCTCAAAAACCTACCTAAAGTAGATGTAGTCCACAGTAACCCAGTAATCTTGGAAGGTAGTGGCCTCATGGCAGCCGTCAGGTTTGTACTTAGTGTAGGTAGAGCTGAGGTTCAAGGCGTGGCTAATAACACCGCTGTTAAACAGCTCGCCGTACTCGGTTTGGCAAGTTAACGGATGCGTGTTGTCGTCCGGAGCCTCTCGATACTCGGAATTATAAATCTACAACAACAATTTGTATTAAGCTTAAACTCATTCGACATCAAAATACTATCAAAAGTTACAGTAGGTACGTACATTTGTCATACAAAAATCGGTGACCAAGCCCTGTTGTCGATTTATATAAACGGATAAATGCTGACAATTATCAGTTACTCCGATCTTTTTCCAGTCAGATGTGTCACGAAAACTTCCAACACTGAAAGATGAGAATAAATTTCTATTTCTAGGTATCTAGGTATGATACAGTACAAAAAAACCATCCAAGTGCGATTAGATCTCGCGCGCGAAGTGTTCCGTACCATTCAATAGGTTAACAATATCCTAGTAATAATGTGTACCAGTAGCCATTATTGATATCGAGCGAAAAAAGGCCAAAAAATCACGTTTGTTGTATGGGAGCCCCCCTAAATTAAATTATTATTTTATTTTTAGTATTTGTTGTTATAGCGGCAAGGGTAATACATCGTTCTAGCTATAACAGTTCATGAGATACAGCCTGGTGACAGGCGGATGAGCGGACAGACGGACAGCGGAGTCTCAGTAACGGGGTCCCGTTTTCACCCTTTGGGTACGGAACCCTAAAAATAGCTAGTCGTGACCCGATTCTCGGTAAATGGCTCACTTGCTCCCCATATAGTTCTCCTGTGTACTAGGATTTGCCAGTCTGGAATGCAGTAAGTATTGCAAAAGAGTTTATTTTCAAAGACAAATAAATGCCACCTAGTTTGTACAAAGAGAACCAACAACGTTTGCGGAATACATTCCAAAACCTTGAATTCCTGTGGCAATATTACTTTCTGATGCAGCCATTCAGTATTCACGACCAGAAATAAACCTACGATTCTCGTAAAAGTACACATCAAAAAACATGGGTGGCGTGAGTAACGACTACAACGATCAATAACGAATTAGGGTGGGTGAAACATTTTTTATATAATTTTGGTTTTGAATAGGCTTGATAAAAGGATTATTGATCCAAAATTATGTTATAAAATCAATCTTGCTTCTTACGACAAGTATTCCATTTAATTTTGATTTTAAATGTATGGTATGTTGTCCAATACAGTGTAAAAGTAAAGTTTACTTCAAAGTTTTTGCCCATTAAATAAATAAGGACTTACGTTTTTAACTTACCTAACACGTCCCCTATCTAAAAGTTTAATTACAGCGCTATCGGGCGTCGAGTTGAAATCTCCAGTCAAAATTATGGGCAAGTGGCCTGACCTACAAAATTGTGCAAGATATGAGTTAATTATTTGTAATTACGTTGAACTGTCTGTCTCAAACATTGAACTGTATTTACTTACTCTCTGCCATGATTATAAAAGGCGAATCTGTCGATCTCTGCTAAGAAAACTTGGATTTGTGCCAACCGCACATCAGTTCTCTTAGGATTATATAAAAGGTGCGTAGTGGCGACCACTATCGGGGGACCTAGGTAATTCTTCGGCATCAGTTTCACCATGACGCCTATGTTATCACGATTCAAGATCGGGAGCTCCGGCTGGTAATATTCAACCTGCAACATTACAGTCTCTTATTTAGTACAGATACTTAATCACTTTAAATAATTAGTACGAATTTAATTCTTCCAAATAATAAGCGCAGATAGAGCTAGTTTATAAAAGTCTAACATGTAATTTTCAAGCATAAAACGAATTTAGCTTCAGCGTTAAATAATCGTATGTGAATTTTACACGTAATCTAGCATATACGTACGTATGCATACAGTATAATTTGCAGATAAAAAGAACTTAGCACAGCATTATAGGTTTTTTTGTGAAACTTAATTATACATACTTATACATCGCTAGTTTGTTGATTATTAAGTCTTAGTGTTGTCATAGAAATATTATTCAGTTTCTATTTAAAATTATAAATGAAAATAAGTACTTATAGATGACTGCCATACAATATTTAGTTAGAATGATCAAGTTGACAAAATCATGATAAAGTACATAGTCACTTGAGCAACAACAAAACCGATAATTAGGTACTTGAATAATTTTGCATAATAACTAGAATTCGCATAGCATAGGCAATTCGCACTTTACGCATGTTTCGATAAATTTATGACTATTTTAATCGAGCTATATAGGTTACAGCTTTAGCTGATAAGATTCCTATGACATGGCAATGGCCTCTCAGAATATATTTCGGCATCGCATCCGTTTATATAACTAAATGTTAAGCAAGGGCCTCTCGTAAAAAAAGGCATACTTAAGTTAGTAATAGATGGTAATAGTATATCATAAAAGG
Source organism: Anarsia innoxiella (assembly GCA_947563765.1). Lineage (NCBI taxonomy): Eukaryota > Metazoa > Arthropoda > Insecta > Lepidoptera > Gelechiidae > Anarsia > Anarsia innoxiella. The sequence continues at coordinate 10,298,027 of OX387390.1, forward strand.
AAATTTTAATTCCCTTAATACTGATAGGATGAGGAAAATTAATAAAAATAAGAATAAACTTTCGCTGAGCGTAGATGTTGGCTGAATAATAACTCTCGCATTGCACAAATTTTAAAATGCGTTACTTAATTAACCGCCGTGCCAGTTAATAAATAACAAGAAAACAATGGAGCTAAAAACTATACTTAGGTATAATATTACTTATTTCGTTTATAGGAAAGTATATCACACTATATCAAGTCGTAGGTACTATTTTCTTCATTAGAGATATTTTTTGAACAGCACATTTTTTTTTTGTACCAAGTACTTACGTTTTTCAAACACTGAATGATTTGGTCAATCCATATGTCAAATGTCACACTGGAGTATTTTGGTCTAATAAAAATATCACTAATAAATAAATTAAGTAAATAAACTCACATTAACTTGGTCTCGCAAATCAAATAGCGATCGTTTAAAGTAAATAGCACAACCGTCTTGTCTGTGTCCAGTCTTCTGCTTAAATATTCCGCAATAGCCTATTTCTTCAAATTTTGAGTAGAAAGTCTGTAGATGCGTGGCTTGAACTTCTTGTAAACATAATATCTGTAAAACAAAAATGCTTCAGTGATATAAAGGCATAGGTAATATTTTCTAACTAAGTATATTTACAGACAATTAACAAAACTTGGTCTTACATCAGGTGCCAGCTTTATTATTTCATCGTATAGCTTTCCTGCCCTCACTTTCCATTTCAAATTGTATGGAGCACAGTCTGTATAGAGATAAGGGTGGCACTCCAATAGATATTGCGCCAGCATGTTGTAGGATAAAACCTTAAACTTGAATGAATTTCCTTAAAAATAATACACAATATTAAATCACCGTTGCAGCTACCTGTACATTTAAAAATGTGTCTATTACTGCAGAACAAACCATCATTGGCTTCATTTTTCTTCAGTACTTGCTCCCAAACTCGAAAATCAGGCGGTATAGGACAGGATTCCTTTCGATCTGTATTATTTGTAGAGCTTGAATCGGAGACGGCTCGCCTCCATTCTTGGCCAGGACTACTATTTTCAGAGGAACTAACCAGGATACAAAAAAATATAAGTAGATAGATATTTTTTACATGACAACATAATATTCATATAAACATTTATTCACAATTCTCTAAACTTTTTGAGCTGATACAAAATTACAAATAGTCTATGATATTGTCTTACATTTCAAACTGTCCTCCATAGCTGACATGATTAAGGGTAGGTTGCAGTGACTCACTCATTGATTCAACTTTATTTGTTACATTAGAACTTTGACGTATCTTCTTAAAATGCTGTTTTTTATTATTTGATTGTTTGTAACATTGTCCACTACCATGAAATGGTTTAACAAAACATGTATCGACACTTTCTAAACTCATACATTTTTTTCCAGCAGATGTTAATAATGTAAAATTTTTCACATGTGTCCTGTTATAATTTACATTCTCACATGTGAGCTTGAGATATCTGTAAAAACTGTTGGTTAATTTCAACATAGCTTTGTATATTAAGAGTTAAAAAATAGGCTTATCATAATTAAGACTAGTCAAAAGGCCTACACATAATGAAAGAGTATTTTATTACAATAATCCTTATTATTTATGCATTTGAAGAAATGTTGCATGGATTTTGCTCTTCAAACGGTTCCTAAAACAAAATAAATAGGTATTAGTAAAACAAGCTACCTGTTATCCCCACAGATCCAAGCACAAAGAAGAACATACAGATATCATGATGTATTGATAGAAGTTCTTTCTATCTTTAAAACCAAATAATTTTCAATGGCCATGCTCACCATTTAAACCAAATGATTATGAATTATGATGTTGTTTAAAATGTTTAAATGACAGGTTTTTTATTAGACTACAGAATTAAATAATAGGTATCTCAGACAGGTTCACCTGTCCTACTTAGAGCAGGTAAAGACAATCTTGCAAGAATTAAAATCATTATTTATGGTATACTGTTAATGAACTCATTTAATTCTTTGTTAAAAGTGTACCAGCTTTCATTAAATATTTAACGAGCTCATTCTTCTTATAAAAATATTTTATAAATCCTTGAAACTATTTGGAAATGCTGGTGATTCTTTGGTTAAGTAAATATTAAGTAAGAATTATAAAAATACTGAAGTTATTTCTTAATCTCTAAAGTTGTTTTAAGCTAAAACTTATAACTATAATAAGTTACAGTTTATAAACAGCTTAAAATATCATACTCAATTTCGAATAAACAGCAAATAATAGAGTATACTTATATGATAAGAATATGTGGTAGTTGGTTATCTTTAAATCCATGAAAGATAAGTAACCTAATGTTACATATCTGTAGATACCTTAATAGTTTGTAAAAGATTTCACTAACCAATTCTAACTTGACACTCCAACCAATCAAACAATATCATAATTAATTTTGGACAAATATTATTTTATGTAAGTAAGTATAATAAGAAGGTAGGCATCTAAGACTATTTACAGTAGTATAATTACCTTTTTTTTTTAATATACCTACTTATGGCAATTGAGCAATAATAAATTAAATAGACTACATTTGATGGCTTTGTAGTCCGATCTATTCTTGCATTTAATATTATCTGCCTAATCTAATATTCCTATAAGATTGTAAAGGATTACCTAGGTACTGCAGAGACTACCAACAGAGAAGAGGCATAAGATCATCAGACAACTTACAAACAATATTGACTGAGTCTAAATTAAGTGTTGTAAGATATTACATAAACAGCATAAACGTGTGAATTGATCAAAATATTGTTCTCGTCTGTTCAGGTACAGGTACAATGCAGCAGTTTTACTGTTTGACAACCAAAGCATAACCTATTTTTTCAATGTTCAAGACTATGAAAAGCTGCTTTTGGATTAACAAGGAGGACTTACATGCACTTAAACCACCGTATTAGTAATATTACAAAAAGCAAAGAGCAAAAACCATGACAAATACTAAAATCTATCAACTTTACAGTATATTTTCGTCGAACGTTGAACCATGGACATTGATGGAAGGTTGGACGGACGCTCTCGCTGTTGCCGTTGCCCTATCTATTGTTGTCATTGTCAATCACTTGACAGTGATGTTGATAGAATAGTGTTGCCAAAAAAGAAAACGCAAACCACAGGCCAAAACGAAAAAAAGAACGGATAGCCCGGGCCGGGGGCACTAGTGCAGTAGCACTAAGGGGAATCTAATAAAAGTGTCATTGTTGTAACTTCAATGTGCAAGGCGCGTTAAAAAAAGCACTCCTGCGAACGGGGGCTGAGAATTTTTTTTTTATTATACCACTATGGCTCCGTCATATTTATACCATTAGCCTTCTTACTTATAAGATTTATTCTCAATCTTATTGACAATTGACAACCGACTTGATTGACAGTAAAAATATTGGCAAAAGTCAAAAATTACTTACTCTGTGGTCAAAACGTTGGAACAGAACCAATTTGATTGGTATATTACGAATACATACGGAGATACAAAGAAAAGAAATAGAAAACTAAGAGGTGCGGACTTACCGGGAACCGCTCCGATTTTAGAAAATACAGCGTAATTTCAAGTTTATCAAATTGGTAGTGTTTGTAGAATCCTCGACACATTTTCATAATGTAATTTCACTGTTTCAGTCTCAGAAAACAGCAACAGGTAATCTTTCGTTGTAAAATATTTATTATCTTGATAGTGGATATCGGAATGAATATAAAAACTAAAACCGTTAGTAGGTAATAAAAGTAACTACCTACCGACTTCACGTCATATCGCAGATTTTTATTAATTTTATCTTATAATTTTACCTTTTTCAACATTTATGTATATTCGCCGGATTTTGTTAGGAGTGGACAAACTTCCGTGGCATTGATACACCGCATCGCTATTTCGCAATATGCTTGTATTGAAAATCATGATAATGACTACATTAATAATTGAAAAACAATTTCAACTGGTGTGTTGGCAGTGATAAAACACAAATTTTTGAACAAATAATTCATACCTAACATTTTTAGCTATTCAAAATAAAGTTCACTCATCTGAGAAACTTAATAATATGCATATATTTAAGTATCTATACTTGCTTTTATTTATTTTCAGCAGCAATAACATTAAATGCACATAAACATAAGTAAGGGTAATGTTGCACAGAAAGAAATCCGTTAGAAATGTTTAACTTGGAATCATACATAACTCCCATTCTTCTGAGTTATGTCGACAAGTATGTTAAAGACTTTAAACCGGCTGATGCACAAGTAAGTACTTATCTAAAGTAATAAATAACTTAGGTCAATTTAGGAATCGCTTAACTGATATAGCACAGAAAATTCCTAGGCAGTGCTGTAAAATGTTTAAATAATCCTGTTAAAAAGTTGTAGTATTGCCCTGTTACTATACAGTTGTGCATGTTTCCAGGTATCATTATGGGGTGGAGGAGTAGTGCTACATAACTTAATATTGAAGACAGATGTTCTGCAAGATGAAGTATCGTTGCCATTCACTTTGGTCTCTAGTCGCATTCATGAATTGTTGATTAGTGTACCATGGACAAAAATAATATCAGAACCTATTGTGGTCACTATAGACACCATAGGTAAGTTCCAGATATTTATGTAAGTATCTTATCTTTAATATTTTACTAGGGATGTCTGGGTGGCAATACCGCTTATAATGGCACAGAAAAATGTTCACCAATATGTTGCATTTTTATCTATGAATGGTGTATTATTTTTTTAGTTCAGTAAATGAATGAAAAACACACAATATTTCTTATTGCTTTGTTGTATAAAAAAATCAATAACAATTTAAATTTATTTTTAGAATGCATTCTGAGTCTTCGTACAGATCAGCCTGATGAGAAACAAGCACAAGAAAGGCGCAGGTTTGTATTAAAACAAAAATGTGATGTACAGTCAGCATCAGATATATGGTAGCGGTCAAGGTATTCAAATATTTCGGAGCAGCATTAAATTTCGATATGTTCGTTACGATAGATGCGGCCTATAATATCGGGACATATAAAACGTCACAAATTTAGGATCAGAGACTGTTTAATAAGTTCGTTACATACAATCAGGTAATGATATCGGAACGAAAATAATCGTCAATGGTATCTAAGCAGTCAAGATGATCATAAATATCGGAACATTTATGGAAAATGTACTTTAAGTCTGTGCTACATAGTACACATTTGAACTCGGTACTACCTATATTGACTTGTCAACGTCAAGAATATAGAAAACATGAAGAACACAAATATAACTACACGCGTTAAAAGAGTTCGGACATGAAAGATAATTACCAAGTAGGTTCTAGTACTTGATCAACAATTCAATCGTGATAGATACTTAGGTATACTAATAAAATAATTTTAAGTACCAACAACAACATGTTTGCTATTTTATTGTTTACTTACTTACTTATTGTAATATTTATTCTTTGTAATTTTCTTTTGTTGTAGAACAATAACTACTACTACACTGTTTATACCTACCAAGTGTAAAAGGACTTTTACCATTTACTTTACCATTGTTCCGTGAAAGGAAAGACATACAAAATAATAATGCTATTTTCATCCATAAAAAGTAGAAAATAAATAACGCACTCTCATCAGATTTGAACCCACGACTATGTGCTTTAATAGTCAAAGGACTATCAACTACGCCATTAAGTATCTGACATCGTTTTATCGAAATTAAGCTAATCATTCTACGCCCTTCAATTTTGACATTGCGTCAAAAGAACTTTTATATATGCATTTAGTTTGGTAAGAATATTTGTTGTATTTGAAAGAGACAGTCACAATGACACTCTTTTCGGTGAATGTCACTACAAATTATTGATAACTTCGTGGGTCCAATCTCAAGCATTTTAAATTGTATTACACAGACTTAAAGTACATTTTACATAAATGTTCCGATATTTGTGACGATTTATATGTTCCGATATTTGTGACGATTTATATGTTCCGATATTATAGGCCGCATCTATTGTAACGAACATATTGAAATTTAATGCTGCTCCGAAATATTTGAGTACCTTGACCGCTACCATATATCTGATGGCGACTGTACATAACATTCTAAAGTAACTACTTTAATTTTGTTAGGTACTTTTTTATGAGTTCCCGTATTTTGGTCTAGGTCTTCACAAAAAGACAAGCACAATCAAATTAAAGAATGATTTTTTGGGACATGTTGTTTTGTACATTGCTGGATGTGGCTGGATCTTTTTATTTAAAGTGAAACTATTTCATAACTAAATATTACTAACATTCATACTAAACTAATGAAATACTTATAATTATTTAGTATTCTTGTCACAAATTCCAGATCTAATAATACCCAAGTGGTCGAAGCCCCGCCGGGGTACATGCAGGCTTTGGTACGTCGCATAGTGAACAACATTGCAATTAGGGTGCATCATCTCATCGTCAAATATGTTCATGACGACATAGTGCTATCTCTCAACGTCAAACATGTTTTCATTGATAGTGCTGGAGACAAATGGGAGCCTGCATTTGCTGGTAATTTTCTTGAAATTTTCTATCAATTTATTGTATCTAAGTATTTGATTTATAACAAATACAAACATTCCATAATTTACTCGGATTTTATAGCCTTTGGAACTACTATCCTTTATTAAAAACATAAAAAATATTTCTTTTATTTATTTATTTTCCAGATATTGATCCGAACATCCCTATTGTACGAAGACTAGTTACACTTGATGATCTTACGTTATGTTTGGATAAGACTGATTCTGATGGGAAAATAAGATTCTACCAAGACCCTCTACTGTATCGTTGTCATCTTGCTTTCAGGTTTCATTAGTAGCTATATAAAACTAATTTAATTAAAATCGCATTTTATTACATTAATGATTGTATTTTGAATCTTATTTGTAGAATATCAACAAAACTGGTGTCAGCAAACACTAGACGAGCTACAGATATTGATTTCCAACTGCGTTCGGAGAAGTTGGCGTGGGCTATTACAGCCGATCAATTGCAACTTCTGTTGAGACTAGCCAGTGAGTTAACCGCTGACGAAGGGAATACTGCTACCTCACCAACTAAAACAGCAACCTCTCAAACTTCACATAATCTTCGTAAGTAGTTTTATGATTAATCTCTATAATTAATGACAAGAAAATGAAGTTCTTTAAAATAATGAACAAATTAAATTAACATGGTTGCAGTCGGAAATATAACAAAAGCAAACTCAGCAGAACCAGCTAGACAAGAAAGCTGGTCAGAATGGGCGTGGTCATGGATGCCCTCGTGGAAAGATCGAGAGGGTGGCTTTGAGGGGAACTCTAAACCTACTCCACCTGTATCTTTCTCCTTTTCTGCTTATTTGGATAAAGTGTCACTTGGAGTGAAGGTATTTCTCATTTTTTAATAATAATTATATTTAATATCGGCTATTCGTCTCCACTGTCTAGTCATCCACAATCAAAACACAATCTAAGTATGACAGACAACATTGATTTGTTTGTACATTATTGAAAGATGACAAATTAATGCCGTGTTCATTATAAACAGATAATGGAAGCCGAAAGCAATTCGCGAAAACGTTCCAGAACATTTCTAGAGCTATGTGCTACACATGCGGCGGTCAGGGCCGCGATATGTGTCCCTACTCTTCTGCACGTTAAATTCGGCATACGCGATTTGATTTTGAAGTCTGTTGGCAAGTGTTCATGTGGTCACAAGGACCTTAACTGCGTAAGTAGTAACTTAATCTCTGAATACACTGTAAAAAAAAGATGTAAACAAATTATATTTAATTTATTTATTGATATACTCTAGCTTGAAGGTGAACCAACCATATATCTATCTCGGAAAAATTACAATCATGAAGCTAATATCTGGGATTGGCCACAAAAGGATTTAAAACCTGAAGTATTGACGGCACCAGAAGTGCCAACAGAAGTTCAGACAGCATCAAAGAAAGAAACGCCTCTTGTGAGTTGTCCTTACATTCCGGAATATCTTTTTTTGCACAAACTTATAACACTTTTAACACGCGTGGTTCATTATAGGATTCGGAAAACAACGAATTAAAAAGAGAAAAGAGTAAAAGTTTCATAGAAATGGAAATTCCTGTGCCACGAAGGTTATCAAAGGATACTGATGATTTGTGGAACAAAATGTCGCCGCTAATTTACTTTCACTTATCGCATGAAAGATCGCCACCGCGAGTTAATATGAACCCATTTGAAAACACGCCAAAGGATTTTGAATACAGGCAAGATATCGAAAATATATTGCCGTTATCACTGTTATAAAATGTTTTTAATCGAACTGATATTGATATTAGTGTTTAATATTTACAGTGACTGGGAAGAAGAATGCGATCTGAATATAGACCTTCGGCCAATGGACCTACGTGTGTGTTTCGGGCTAATCCATCGACTGCAAACAATTAAACAGCTTGTCCATGTAACTGATGGACCAAACAAAGGTGGTATAAACTTTATCATGAATATTATTAACGTGCTTATTATGTGTAAAATTTGAGAAAACTATAACATATTTTCTACGTTTACAGAAAGACCAATGCAGAAACTTACTGTCGAAGAATGTGATGCGCTACTAGATAATTTGCCACAGCGAAGAATAAATCTGGAGATACGTGATTTCCGTATAAGCTTTCACCCCTGGGATCATTCGTTGAATGACCGGCCAACTGAAGCCCCTGTTTTGTTGGATGTTTTGTTTCCCCAAATCAATTTAGTGGTCACTGCCCCTCTTTACCCACATAGGTAATATTCGCCCTGCAAATTGTATTTTTGGTATTTTCCGCTTCAGAATAGAGAACTATACTTAGTTTATTGACAAATAATGTATGTTTTCAGAGTGTGTTCAGCCGCTGGGCAGCTCCCACTAGATTCTGGTCCTTTATATCGCGGCGCTAGACTTCATATCGCCACATCTATGCACGCGATTCAAGTGTCAATCTGTAGCCCGACCGATGAACGACGAAGGCCTTGTGCCCGGATAGACTTACGATTCGTAGCTCACCTCCTTTTATATCCAGAATATTTTGCACAAAAGCAGAGCGTTTTGAACAGTTACACCGTAAAAATACGTAAGTATCATGTTAAGAGTTTTTAGGAAGATCGCATTGCGCTGTTTAAGCCTACACCAATACCTAAACTTCCAAAAACAGTCAAATATTTGTAAACGCCCCTGCACATATTTCGCCCAAATATATCTTAATAAAGAAAACCAGACAAAAGCATTGATTAAATACTTTCTAAATATTATATTCCTTAGGAGAGGTGAATATATCAGGCTCGTCAGCGCGCTTGCACGCAGCCATGCAAGTTATATCTTCATTAATAAAACAACGCCAATCGTCATCATTGCGTAAAACTTCTCTAGCTAGAGATGCGCTTGAAGACGAAGGTAAGTTCCGTAATTTCTTGTATGTTCGATGTTTTACAACGTACGTGTCAGCTATACATTTAAAAGAGCATTAACTTATCCGGCCTTTTCTGCAACTGATTGTAAGTATGTGTAAATGAGTTTGCTTTTTTTATATTACAGATCGAGTGGCTTTAGACATCACAGTGGAAGACTTATCGGTCCGAGGCTTTATGACGCATAATACAGTCTCGCATATAGCCACCTTGCAATCAGTACGGGCCACAGTATTGCAGTCTCTTTGTAAGTTGGTCTCAGTGGTTTATTACTGTTTAAAATTAAAATATTTAACCTAGCTCTTTTTCGTCATCATGCAGACATAATACTGCACTACTCTCAGCAGATACCATCATTATTTCAATAGCCCTTTGTACTACGAGTAGAGTCTATCAAACATACTCGTAAGATTTTAAAAGGATTCAATTTTTGTATCGTTATTTGTTTCAGCTTCGAACGAAGCCAAACAGGCTTGGCTTTTTTCTGGTCCCGATATACCAACATCGACGTAAGAATATTATTATTATACTGCCTGGGTTTTGACATTTTATTGATGTTTTCCTATATTTATTGTTGTTGACTTTTCTTTCAAAGGCCTTTCGTTCGTCTGGTTATCCAGTGGTGTGAACCGTCGTTTAAAAAGGCTGTAGATCACTTTGGTTTATGGACGGAACCGGCCGCCTTATGTATGGATCCATTATTCATAGCGTGGTTGTCATATAAACCATATCAGCGACATAACTCTGGTAAATAGAATATTGTTCTTATCCCACTTTACTTTTGATCCAAACGATTCTTTTGAAATTTGACTCTCAGATGAGTATATGTATTTATGTGATGAAGCAGTAGTAAATATAGAGAGTTGTTGTAACTGCTACTAAAGATGTGTACCTGCGTAATTCCTTTCCATTATCTGTACGGCAAATTACTTAATTTTTATTTTAAGCTTATAAGCGATCTCTATTCATTTTCAGAAATAGCTACAAGAATAAGCGCGTCTTCGATACATGTGTTTAAGAAACGTTCTATGGTCTCGGTAAGTTCTAAACAGAAATAATTACTGACGTTTATTTTTTTTTAATTGAAATACCCCTAAAATCAAGGTAAAAAATACTTCACTCGTTTTGAATCACTTTCCATTAAATTAGTTAATTTGAATTCAACCTCATGTAACTTTTACATTCAGTCCTCTAGTGGTCGGGGAGCGACCAAGTCCGAGTCCAATACGGAACAAGTCCACGTGAAGACACGCAGCATGGCTTCCAGTAGCGAACCTAGTGAGATGAAGGAGCAAGTCAGTCCAATGCCACAGACGGTTCGTTATCATGATTCAGAGAATAAATATCAACCGATTGCAGAAATACACATAACAGCAAGCAATCTTCATTAAATCTCTAGCTGACACTGTCTTTATCAAAACTCATAATACAGCAATATGTTTAACATATAAATAACTTTAACAAACTTTTCTGTGTATGGGAATAAAACTGACTGACAGTCTATAGAAAATCAAATAGCATCTAGCGCAAACAGTTAACTCGTCCGTCCATTACCCACAATACTTATTTTCATGTTGATTCATTAGTCTATTGCATTCAACTTTACAAAAGTCACTTATCTAACGGTATGTAGCACCCAGGGATGTTAGGGAGCTCCGTAACCGTAACCGAAACTATCGGATATCCGATATAAAAAATCATCCGTAACCGTAACCGAATCCGAAATAAAAGTTTCGCATAGTATCATAGGGGCGGAGCCTAATTGAGACACGTTATTTGTATTTTACTTTTGAAATTCCTTAAAAAATTAATATCCGTAACCGAAACTAACGGATAATCCGAAATAATTTATTATTCGTATCCGTAACCGTATCCGGTATAATAATCATTCCTAAATCCGTATCCAATCCGTATCCGAAATTTCATATCCATAACATCCCTGGTAGCACCTACTCGTAATTCGAATTTATGAAAGACTAGAGGTTGTCCGCGCGAAAAATCATGATATTTGAAAAAAAATTAGCCTATGTGTTACTTTGATACATAAGCTACAATATTGCCAAATTTCATCAAAATCTATCCAGTAGTTTTTGAGTGAAAAAGTAACAAACATCTATCAATCCATCAAAGTCAAAAAAATAGTACCAAAAAGGTAGGGTCATACCCTTCCTCTTTGGTCACAAAAATATACAAATTCCCTGTTAAATCGAGCTCTATTTATAGGCCCCTCAGCCTGTTAAACGTTGGTGGCAAGGTGACAACCTTTTAAAACTTTATGAACGTTTACGGATGATGCCCATAAGTATGGATCTGGGTTTAATGCTCGTTTACGTCACCACGAAGTCAGCTTCGGCTGTCGACTGCGCCACTGTTCGATTGGCAATGGAGAAGCATGCGTCTCATCAGGAAGACGTCATGGTTTTCTGGTAAGAGTGTCTTTAAGTAAAACTTGCTTCACTAAAAGCTTTATTAAATATTTTATACAGATACTGTCATATACTTTAAAGATGAAACCATATAAATATTTTTCCCTTTCCTATTAGGCTTGTATTTATATTGTTGAAACCAACAAAATAATTTTAGTGGCTATTCAGTTTTATTTGCCTTTTACAGTATCGGCCGCTGGTCTTTATACTCAAGTTTAACAACTGGTCATCTGTGGCATTCCGTGAACCACGATGGACCAACTTATACCTCTACTAGAGAAACTGGTGAAAGTAAGTTATTATACCTATATATACTCATAGTAAATTCTTAACGATAGGCGTTACTTTTTGATATGGCGTTTACAATTCGTCGTGAAGGTCCTAACAATGTTTATTTCTTTTAGATAAAACCCAATACTCGTTCCCATGGAAGATGACTCTAGCTGATATGTCATGTTACTCGCTTGAAGCGGTGGTGGCGAGTGAGAAAGACTCAACAACTTTGCGTTCTCAACTTAAACAATCGGCAACAGTGCGAATGCGGTATATTCTAGAACTGGTCACTACTACTGTCACGCTCTCAGTCGAAACCAAATCAATACTTTATAGGACGTTTAAGAGACCCTCTCTTGGACAAAGATTCAAGCCGTTGACAAAGGATGAACTGGTATGAAGAATTGGAATTACATTATGTTTATCTGCACGAGGTAGAGAATTGCAACAAGTCCATTCTTTGAATTACTGCGATGACTTACATGGCCGTAATTCGAGTATTTATGAATAAGTACTAGACACGTAGGTACTTAATTCTAACATCGGCCGCTATTCACATGTTCGTGAAGTAACAGAACCCCCTAGACTCAGCAATTCTTGGATCTGAAACTACGCATAAATATCTAAAAGTTCATCCAGATCGTAAAATGTACCATTTGCTAAAAATTGTAAACAATCTTAACTTAATAATCAACCAATTTGTTAAATTAACACGTAACTAACTGACACGTTCGATCCACAGAAAATAAAGTATTTCACAGCCGGAGCAACCTTCAAACCTTCTACCCTTAAAGAATTTTTACGTGGACCGTTACGGTAAGTTTTCAATATGCAATGTTATAATTTCGTAAGTTTATTCGATCTCTTTTAGTCACGAGTGCTTATGATATCGATTATTGAGAATACATCAAAGTTATTTAATTACTTTTTTTTTTAGGCAAAAGACTGAAGATAAAAGCGAGCCACCACCCGTAAGTAATAAATAAAAAAATATAGTAACTTAATTGGTACCGTACTTAAAATAGCGTTAATTAGTATAATTAAAGAATGTGTGAATTAAAGAAGACACCAGAAGTCTATACTTCTGGTGTTTGCATAATTTTTAAATTGCATTTAATTTAAACAAATGGTCAAACTTCACTTTTACTTTTATGTGTTATTGGTAGGTAAAATCGGTTAAAAATATTATCTTTAAAACTAATCGAAGCAATTTTCCAGGCTGCTTCAAACGATGAGACAAAGGCGCCGCCTGAGTCGGATGTGGGTGGGCAAAACAGCCAGACAGTCTTGACCGCAGGACCCATGGTGTCTTTAGGATTCAATTTACACGCAGATACGCCACCAGTAGTCCTAAAAATAGAATCTGATCAAGTAAGTATAAAGACGGTAGAAAATGTAAAGCCGTTGTAGTGTTTGATTTTGTAAAGAGGCGTGTCATTTGACCTCAGCTAATGCTCTCGATTCATATTATGAATCAAGTGACGTTAATGAAACTTAGACCATCCAGTTCAAACGATAGGCTTATAAGTAACTTTTTCGATATGCGACTAACCTCAACGTATATTGCTGCAAAAATATAAGTAACGGCGTATTTGCTACACACAAAATATCGTAAACTTCATACGATGTCATGTAAGTCACAAAACTGTACATTGCAGGTGCACCTTGTAGCAGCGTGTCTTCATTGTTTCACGCATGTAACCACGTTGGCTCATCAAACTCCTGCCACTACAATGACCCGCAGTAGTTTAACAGTTACCACTTCGGAGTCTCAGGCATTCATGAATAGGTTTGTAATACATGTAAAATATATTGGGTGATTTTGAAATCAGTTCACTTTCAAACCCTAACTCTACATGAGTAGTATGTTCTTATCTCATACAAACTAGTTCTACGTTTAGCACAGATCAGCATTTTGTACAAGGGTGCTGAAAGTATTTGAACGCTGACGAAGTTAGTCCTATACTAAAAGTTGCTTGTATGCATGAATAAAGTTAGGGATTTCAATGTTTTGACTTTTGGTTTGTCCCGATCTACCAATAAATGGATGAATAAATGTTCCAGGGAAAGTGAGGAACTGGTGAGTTTCTCAGACACATCAATCCCGAGTGAAGAGCGATCAGATCTCATGACCATCTTTGAATCTCGCATGGAACCTGATGGTAAGTGCTATTACTTTTTTATATTGTTGTGAGATATTATTAGTGTAAATAGGAGTCTTTTACTGGTTCATTTTACCAATTGTTTAAGTACTCGAACCAATTAACACATGTAAACTTTTTATTTCAAACGTTATACATATTATATTCATTTGACCGTGTTATACTTTTTAGATACCATAAAAACCTTCTTTTACTGCCAATGGGTGATAGGGCGAGCAACATTGGTCGTCGCTACTGAACATGTTAAAATAGCCCTAGACATTGACGACATTATTAGTACGGTTGATCTGGAAGAACTGTATAATCAAGTCAGAATTAAGATTGCGTCGACTACAATCAAACAGTACGAAAAGTAAGACATGCTTTTTGTATATTCGTTTAAACATGCATAATTGTGATTGTACTATGCGTTTCAAATGAGAATAGGATTTGTAACGTGGTTGACTTCACTCCACTAATGTCAAATTTGTACGGTTGGCAAAGAAGTTTGGTTCACATCAACAAGAAAATCGGCAATGAGTCATTCCTCGACCATCATACACCAATAACTGACCAGGCAATGCACTATAGGAATATACTATAGATACACTAAAGGAACAGTGGACCACTTTTAAATAAGTGAAAATCAAACAAACACGAAAATAGAAAATATTTATTGCTCATTAATAATTTGTTATATTTCTGAAAACACTATAAATAATGCTATTACTTATTTTTTATTAATAACTAAAATAATTTTCTTTTTAATAAGTAGGTAAGGTTCACCCGTGGTCGAGCATTAGGTAAGCTAATATTTGCTTAGTAGGTATGGTACCAATGGATGAACAACCTGGTCGACTAATGGGCACGGTCGAAAGGTGGAACATTAACCCTATTTTTTTTATGCAAACCGTACGTACATTCCCTCTTGACGTTCGAACGTAATGCGGACGTTTGACGTCATCACTTTTATCCTATTCTTATTTGAAACGCATAGTAGGCAGGCGCGGTCCTAAGGGGGGGGTCACAGGGGACATGACCCCCCCCAAAATCTAACGTCAAATTGAAAAATCTCAACAATAATAAAAAAAAAATAAAGGAAATTTCTAGCTATCCCCCCCTAACAGCGATAGATTTATAATTTGCTGATATCTAGTGGTATTTTTATGAACTACGTACGATGGCCAAAAGAACTTGGAAATGACATCTAGTTTATAGTCTGATCCTTAATCCGAGTCACAAATTGACAAGTGCAACTGTCAATTATACCAAAAAGGGTGACCAGCTACAATAGTGATGTTCAGCAATCTATAGATTTAGATGTTTAGTCGAGCCTAATTTTATTAGGTACCTAATAAAAAAAAATAGTAAGTATGCAATAGGTTTTTATTTAATAATAAGATTAGAGGAATATAATAGCATACCTACTTATTAAAATTGCTCACTGGAAAATTATTACAAAAGATGGAAAATTTATTAAGAGATTTAGAGAAATTAAAATAAAACATTACAAGTTCTTTTATACATTTTTACACGACTGCGGCGAAGCCAAAAGGAAGTGTGTTTGGCAGTCTATGTATGTATGTATTAGTGTTGCCGAAAAATCGATAGTTTTACAATCGATTGTTAAACGTCAAAAACATGTACCCTATCGATAGAACAATCGATACTATCGATAGTATCGATTGCTCTTGCGCTGCAATAGTATCGGTTAACAGCAATACTATCGATAGTATCGATAGTTTCGATCGCTGCCGAACAATAAACTATCGATACTATCGATAGTATTGCTCTCCAATATTGAATATACAATCGATACTATCGATAGTATCGATAGTTTTGCACAATCGATAGTGATAATAGGGAAAATAGACCTGTCAAATTTAGTTCCAAAAATATCTTTCGTGAAATGCATACATACAGCGCCGCGGCCATCTTTCCTTCTGGGCGGTGTAGCTAGGTAAATTATCAAAAATAAAACAGGATATCATTATTATACAGGCAGTAAAATATAAAATGAAAAAATATAGTAATAAATAAGATATTATAATTATAAATAAACTTTAATTTTATTAATATACATAATATAAAGATAGTACTAGAAAAGAGGTTTTGGTTAAATATGGTCATGTCATTATATTCTACCACCCATTATGCCTGCTTACTGAATGCAATACTATTGAAAAAAATATCACTATCGATTGTGCAAAACTATCGATACTATCGATAGTATCGATTGTATATTCAATATTGGAGAGCAATACTATCGATAGTATCGATACTATCGATAGTTTATTGATCGGCAGCGATCGAAACTATCGATACTATCGATAGTATTGCTGTTAACCGATACTATTGCAGCGGAAGAGCAATCGATACTATCGATAGGGTACATGTTTTCGACCTATCGATAGGCTATCGATATTGGCCTATCGAGCGGCAACACTAGTATGTATGTTCCACCGTAACTTCTAAAATACTGAACCAATTTTGATGAATGAGGTGTCAAAAGATTCGTAATAGGCGTGTAAAAACATGGTTGAGAGCTAACATGTTAGAAGAGCGATTAACAGGTTTAGCTCTTCTAAACATTCACCCGGAAATAGTACCAGACATCTCAAATATTATCACCCGATTCGCAAATACAAAAAGACGACTTCCATTTGTTTTATAAGTAATGTATAAAATAAAATTGTGTCTTGTGCAATAATGTTTTTTTTATTCCAGATACCTATTTTTTATTAGTGTAGTGAGTGACCCCCTCCAAAATTTCAGGCTACGACCGCGCCTGATAGTAGGTATTAATATAACTGATAAACATGTTGTAAAACATGTTTGCCAACTTACGAATTATTATTAACGCAGATCACCCAACGGCCAATGGACAACAGGTCCCCTTGGCGGTCGAGTTCTAGAAGCTCGGGAACCAGATAGTTATACTAAAGAAAGTCAATTCTTGTCAATCACTGTGACTCAAACGCAGTAAGTTTAAACAATAACCTACATACATTTTTTCTAACTTTTACGTTTCTTGAAACTATCGTCGATCAATGATGATATATTTATCATCATTGATCCATTTGATTGAAACGACGACTAATCTATCGATAGATCGATTGGTCAGTATGACCTTGAAAATGTCCAAAATCTATTTTATCTATTTATTACATTTACAGAATTTCCCTGTTGCCTCCAAGTTGGAAATCAGAACTACATCCTAAAGTTCTAGAAAAAGGTCCTGTAAGTATCCAAACAACGCTGTATATAATATAATGGTTGTCTTTGTCTTATATGGCACTAGAGGCTGCCCGCGACTTCGTACGCATTTATCGTCATATCTTGGAAAAAAATCATCTAAAAATATTGTTCTGATATATAAGCTACAATATTGCCAAAAGACATTGACCATTTTTATATGGACGTTGGACCAAGTGCTGCCCAGAATGAGGACATAGTGTATTATGTACCTTAGACTAATAGTAATCTGTAAACGAAAGGCCATTAAAACCTATCCGAGGATTTTGGAGAAAAAAATTATGTTTGTTCAGATTTTTCATAGTGAAAAATGACAACAATTGGTACATTGACATTATTACAATAATGGTTGTTGACATCTTAACCTATCTTAAACGTGTACTTAATCGTCATCATATGAATATTGACATTTACAATGGCATTCGTTTTTCTCCGAGACAAAGGGTATCCATAACGGCCCATCTAAAAAAAGGTACCTACAGGCGCGCAAAGATGGAGAAGGACAGACATAGACAATGAAATGCGCAAGCGAGCTAACGTTTTTCTCACTTTGCACTTAATTAAATAAATATAATAGATTTTTTAAAACACTTATAATGAAAACGTACCTACATTAATGCAGGGAATCATTTTCAAGTACTCCCATGTCTGGGCAGCATTTGGTCCACTTTGGTCAATGTCTTTTCATCAAAAACTATTCAGTAGTTTTTGCGTGAAAGATTAATAAACAGTCATTCACCCATCGGCACAAACATTGACATTTATAATATTATATAAGTGACTTACATTGAGAAGTATTGCTCAGTGATTATTATAAAAGATGTTACTTACATTGTTTGTATTTCTAGGATGATATTGATATGATGCTGGAAGTATACGCGATCATTGCGCCCCTGGAAATTGTCATACTGCCGAGATTACTTGATAATGTGATGTCCATTGCAAACTCTCTCACAACGCAATCATTTTGCACTCTGACGACGAAAGAAGAAAGGTTAACCAAATGTGTTCTTAAACTTGAAATTTGAAAATTATTTCTGTGAGTAAGTAGTTTGCTAAATTCATTTCACAATTTTCACTGGTTAATGTTTTATCTTTCTAGGAAAGTTATGAGCTTTATCTTTCCTTTCTTCTACGTAAGTTCTGGAGGATTGAGACTTTTTCTAGCATGTGATATGCCTGATACTAAACAAGACGACACTCTCATACTTCGTGTAAGTTGAAATTAAATATTTAATATTACAATACTTGACTAAAATGAAAACATTGATGCAACTTTGTTGTTTATTTGTAGATCGACAGAATTTCTGTCAACCCACATCCAGACAATCCGATATGCAGGTAAATGTTCCACTAAACTATAGTCGTCTATTACAATGCCTTATTTCTAGAGAACCAATCAATATCTTAACAGTAGACCTGCTTTCATAGAGCTTTGTTTCTTATTAAAAAAAACTTATAACAAATCACTGTAAAAACAATGTTTTTAGACGACCAGTGTTAGATAGCGACACCGGATGGAACAATAGCTTAGCTGGAAACTTAGAAGGCCGTCAATATGAGGTGCTAGTCGAAGAGATTTCCATACAGTCTACAAACTTTAAT
Source organism: Anarsia innoxiella (assembly GCA_947563765.1). Lineage (NCBI taxonomy): Eukaryota > Metazoa > Arthropoda > Insecta > Lepidoptera > Gelechiidae > Anarsia > Anarsia innoxiella. The sequence goes on from OX387390.1 coordinate 10,317,173, forward strand.
GATTTGGTTACACTCGAGGTATATAAAGTTAACAGTTCTTAGCTATAACATTAACGTAATATTTTAAATTACTGATTAATATTAGTTATGTTGTTCAGGTATCACAAGACAGTAATAATTCAGTCAGTGAAAATCCAGCGCATAAATGGAATCAACAGGTCCCTGTGCCTACATTGACCACTATTCTACATCCGTTAGTATACTTGCTTTTATTTATAATCATCTACTTAGCCTTTTGTGGACAGTATCTATCTACATAGGTACTCGTATTTCTTAAGAAGGTAAATGTCTATGTTTCAGTATGAGTATAAGTTTCGTGTTGGCACCAGTTCTATTCGTGAAGGGTGTAATTGTGTGTGGATCCGCTTTTGAACTGAATCTTACCTCAGATTGCGCACTAGAACTGAGTATCGACCAACTCCATCTTGCGCTAACGGCGACACAGAATATGAATAAAGCTTTAAAAAAACGGTACGTAGAATTCACCCACGTATAATATGTGACTCCTGCGATAATCACTTATTTTTATTCTTACAATATTATTGTGATAAATAATCTCATTGTATTAATTTCAGGATGACATGTTATGATATCAAAGATAGTGTGTGCCCATACGCGCAACTAGGGTTGTCCCAAAATACTTTACAGGGGCGGCATTCCAGCGATTTTACTCTTCTAGACTGTAAGTAATCTTTTCATTGTGACTGTAATATATTTTCATAAAAAATCTATCAATCAATATACAATTACTTATTTCAGTCTCAGGAAAGAGTGATACGGGCCTGGAACAAGGAGTAGGCAACGCAACGCTAGATTCTGGCGTAGAGACAGCTACTTCCCGATCTACGTTGAAGTCAAGCAGTCAGCTTGAAACACCTGTAAAAAAGTGCACCTCTGTCACTTTCTCCAAAGAGTCGTACGTATTTTTTCTCAGTAATTATCATTTAGCAACTATGATTGTGGAAATAGCAATAGCGGGTAGATTGCTCAACTGAAACTTGATTCGTTTAAACGTTTGTTTATTCACCTCAGATAACAATAACATAAAAATAGAATTTCGTATGTCATGCATTTATCAGATACTACCCGTCCGACTATCTAGAGATCTTTGTAACAATGGGCATCATCGAATTTTCCCTCTACTACATGGACGATGGCTCTCAAAAGTTGGCAACGAATAGGTCCAGATTGTCTGTTAATAAAAAAGAAGTGAGTATCAAAATGTTCATATTATCTAAATTTAATTTTAAAAGATGTGCAATTTTTCTGTGCGTGCACCTTCCAATATAATGTTCACTTTATTAAAAGTAGAAAATTATTAATTTAATTATGTATTTAATTTTAGGAGGAAGGACCTTCAACAAATAAAATACCAACCACCACAAAAGTACCATTAGGGCGAATAAAGCTTTATCAGCCCAATCTTTACTATTGGAAACGAAAAATGCAAATTAATTTACAAGTAAGTTATTTGTAAACATATTATTTGTTTTTAGATACTATTTAGCAGCATATGTTGGTTGGGGCTGGTTACTTAATTGACAGTCTTCAGTTAAGGTACGAAAAGGGTTTATTCACTTTTATTTACGGTCGTTCGAAAGCGGGCGGAAGAGAAAGAAAAAATGTTGCCGCATAGTGTATAATTACAATTTTTGTGTTGGTGTTGCCAACAGATACTGATGAAATTAATTACTCAGTCTATTGAGAAAGTACAGAAAATACTTGCATTTGTCGATTACGATTTAAAAACGTGCCCAATGGTTTCTGTTATATTAACCAATGCGATACAAGTATTTTACGTAATCATATTGATTAATAATTCCCCCCACAAAAATTTTTTACGGGATTTTTTTAGGGTTCTCTGTTCAACGTCTGGCTCGGTCTTGAATACTTAGATGAGAATAATGGTACTAGAAATAATACGATATTAAATACGGCACAAGGTTACATTGACCCCGACACTGAAATACCTCCTGCGCTTCTTACTATGAAATACACTACTGCAAGCATGAGTAAGTTATTTTATACAATTATATTTTACATTACAGTTTCATATTTTTTATAAGATACTAATCTTAAATGAAACATTCTGTATACAAACCATCCTGTTTGGATCTGAATCAAAAAACATGTTACTGATACATAAATTCATCTGCCATTTTTGTTTTTTTTGTTCTAATACTGTGCTGGCTGTTTTATTTTGTATTATAGATGCGTTATCGAATGTCAACTATATGGGTCGAGGGATATTAAACGTGGACATTGAACGGCCAATAATGCTAGAACTATCTATTGAGACTCTACAAAAGATATCTGCGATAGGTAAAATGGTAAGATCATTCACGATTGTTGTTATTTGTATTTTTTTATGTTACTTAACGAATTTCTGTAAATTATATCAATTGACTGTAAAAACATCTCAATATATTTTTAATATATGTTTCTCTTTTTGCAGATAGTACAAAAAATAACGCCGAAAACATATGACCCTACTCAAACTACGCATGTTCCAGTTCTGTACAAACTGCGACGATTTATGAGTAAGTAATCATTGAAATATTCCGTTCAGGATCGCTGTAGCTTCAGGTGTAGGTACTACATGAAAATGGGTATATTTTCAGTGAAACGATTGCTGGATATAGTAACGATTCAGACGAGCCAGTTCGGGCTAAATTTGTCGGAAGGCACTTTGGGATTCGAAGTGATGTCGCTGCAGGTGGCTTGGCGCGGACGCCCCGAAACCATCTTGATCCGTGGACTCATCCACGCGCTTGTCATTTCATGTGGGCAAGAACAACGCATACCTATTATGCAGCCAGTACATGTTGGGTATGGTGCCTTTTTATAATATTTATGTGACTTTAGCCAATGACGTATTTAGACAAAGACATATTTATTTCTTACAAACACAACACAAAGTCAACAGTTCACAATTACATTTTAAAAAACAACACACGCAGAAATAATAAACAAAAACCTTAAACAATCTAAACTAAACTAAACAAATATATTATTTGCATGGTACAGCTCGAATAATCTCAAAAATATAAGCCGGATTCATTCGAAAGGTTTCCCGTAAAATTATCGCTCTTGAAACTAACCTCACGTTACACGTTACAGAACGTTAATTGAAGCAATCTGGGAAGCTTGGCGCCGAGTCGAAGGCCTTGCGGCTTCCAAAGAGCCTACTGTTCTTTTCAATATTGATCTCGATGGTGTCGTTTTTGATATACAGCCAGATCATTTATGTCTCATTGAAAAGATTACGGACGCTCTAAAGCAGTTTAAAGAAAAAGATCCGGTGAGATTTTTTTTTTTGTTTTAACCAGTTCAGACCTTGACAATAGACGCTGTTATTCTGTCGTGTATGTATTTATTTATCAAATCAGTGCCGCTGGGAACTTGTTACCCACCAACCTAGAGAGGTATTTATGCTTCTATTTGCATATTTCTGTGTTTCGCAGGATGATAGAGAAGAAAGCGAAATTACTGCTGAGCCTGAAAACCGAGTTGTGGCTACTTTCAATCCTGGTGAAGTGTCAACTGATCACTACTACAAGGATGACTTAAGGTAATGTTTTACCTTATTTTACTATAATTCCATTCTTATATTATCTAGCCATTAGCGCCCCACTGTCTAGTTAACTAAAAAGGTGCACAATTTATCCCACCACCTTTTCCTTACAATTCTTTAGAAGTACCTACCGACATATTTAGTGAGTATATTAACAAAATATTTTTATGTTTAGAAGCGGGGCGTTTAAAATAGAATTTGGTTCAATGTTGCCTATGGCGTATCAAGTAATACTGGGGCCCAACCACGTAACATGGCGCTACCCTCATCCGCGTGCTATTACCAGATTAATTCTGTACCCGTTGCCTGACCTAGTACGTATTATTTTTGTTTTTTATCTTAATATAAAAATGCCTACGTCAGCGGCTTAAATTATTTCTTTCGTAGTAAACGATATTGAACGAGCGCTATTACAGCTGTATAAGTAAATTACAATCACAGTCGCATGTTTTAACTATTAATTTAAACAAAAAAGTTATATCCTTTGGGTCGGATTATACAATAAAACAATTTTGGTGATGGAATAACATTCCTCCACTTTTTGTTTAGGACCAGGAAGTAGATTGCGTTCTTGAGTGCTACAATCGAGTGCTTAGCCAATGGGAATATCACACATTCGTTAAACTACCTGTTAACGAATCTCGGGAAGTAGCCCTACATGTTCAAGCACCAGGTAAGGCCGGTGATTTGATATTTAGTTCGTACGATACTGATTAGCCGATAATTCGATTTATTTTAGATGTGGATTTGTTTTACAGAAGCGATATTTTCATCGATATGGCGGTTCCGTGTTTTACTCCAAGAACCAGAAGTAAAAAAAAGATTTTATTTTGATTTGTACAAATTCTTACCGAAAGTAGATCCTTGGGTAAGTACCTAGATCCCGGTAGAACTTGACCACAACCTCCCTTGATCTTATTTTTCTGTTTTGACCTTACGCCACACGAAACATGCTTTCTTATCTTAAAACTATCAGTAACTTTTGTTATCTGGATATGACGTAGATAATTGATTAAGTACGGTTGTCTTTGATGTTCAAGAGTTTTAAATTTATAGTCATCTCCTACAATATTAAACTATATGTTTATGTTTTAGACCCTAGATTCAGAACCTGAGCATGACGTGAAATGGAATAATCTAGTAACAGGGGAGCAAATATCAGGAGTGCTACGGGTCGACTCGTACTTTGCTTCAAAGTTGGCGCCAAAAGTTAAAATGTCAGTACGATTAGCTGAATTTCAAGTGCATGCACACAACTTAGTTCCGGAGTTACCCAGGTTTGTAAAATGTTTCTGTTTTGAAGTATTTAAATATTGGTTAAAAAGGATCACGATGATGCCTAGAAATTATAGCCAGACTCAGGTTTACTGAAAGAAGTTTTTATTATAACAGCCTTTTCACGTTCTGTTTTTATATGTTATGGTTCTTTGTTTGATTTCAGCCTCTCACCAACCCTGGAAGGTTACTACGTATCCAAACAACTCCAGCGTTCACATCGTGTGCTGTCTTTAATCGCGCAAGGGGGCTATCTGGGAGCTCAGTTGGGCTCACAAGCTGGATCGCTATTTGTATTCAACACAAATCTTTCGTAAGTATTTCACTTTAACCATTTGAACGCAAAGGACAGTGACGGCCGATAGCGGGAAGTCTTTCCTATGTACCATGTCTGGATATCACGACGAGTGATTCATAAAGTTCCAAAGAAATATCATACGAAGGCCGGTCATTTGTCGTGGCAATCAAATGGCTAAATGTTATTCACACGTAATATATCTCTATCTGTTTAAGGGTACACTAATTTGAATAAAATTATGTTCAAGGTGTGAATTGTTAGATTGTTCATCGGGTACGATGGATACCGCCATAGAAAGTTTCCAAGTACACGGAGGAGTGTCAATACCCGATGATAACGTTAAGAGAGTTCGTGGAAGACTAAGTTCGGGAACTATGGTCATGTCGCTACATGTACCTCGACTCCGGACGCTCCAGGCTTTAGTTGCCGATTGGCAATCTACCCTTATTGTACGTATTTTATTGCTTTTCAATTTAATATAATAATCGAATCTATCCTAAAGTGTATTCTATTACTTACAGAAATTATCGAAGGGAAACACAAAAGTTATTGCAGAAGAAAATAATACTATAGAGCAAAACACTGATGATGCAGCCAAATTATTAGAAGGGCGCATCTCTCTATGGATACATAACAGCTGCTCTATTGGTTTTCGAATTGGACAAGACGAAACGGAGGAAATCATACAAATAGAGCCTGGAGTGACGCTTGCATATAGGTAAATCCACTTTTTTGGTTCTTTACTAAAAGTTCTTAGTAACTTTCGTAGATTCCGTAGACATAATATCATTTTTTGAATGTCTCTTTGTAAAATAGATGGAGAAAACGTTCTGCTCCAAAAAGGCTTCGTTTTGCCCACGCAACTCCCGTCGAAGATTGGCAGTGGTCCAAAAGTAAGTGTACAAAGTATAACAATCAATTATTTAACAGTGTAAGGAAAAGTTTCCTAGTATAATAAGGTATCACAATGATCGCAGTCCGGATTCTACATATAAAGATTGCTCAACCCACAAAAATACGAAGTCGTAACTTCGTCTGTAAGCTCAACTTTATAATTAACATTCACTTTTACTGCACTGGCTGTTAATCAAAATGAAACATAGATAACGGTATCGATTTTTTTCTTTACATAGGTGTTCCATTCGTGACTGGAGAAGCGCGAGTGCGTCTCGAGAGGTTAGAGACCCAAAGCCGAGGGTATCCGAACCCTGGCGAGTGTCTGTACGTGGAGGTGAAGCAAGTCGATGCTCATCGCAATATGCGCCTGTCTGGTCGACTTGTTTTAGCCAACATGCTTAGATTAGACTTGAGTTATAAGGTAAGACAAATCAATAATCTGAGTCTCATGAAACAATGTTATTTTACCACTAGTTCTCAACTCATCATGTTGAATACTGGAAAAATATTATTTAACATAGCAAGGTTTCATTTCATACATTGAGCACCAACCAATTTGTTGTTTAAATATTAAAATATGCCTACGCGAACAAGCAAATAAGTGAACTTATTATTTCTCTTGTTCTACTAGGTTCGTGTGCATACATCTGATAACGTCTGGCAGTCGCTGGCTTCAGGACAAATGCCTGCTGAGGAAATCAACCAATCCGTAATGTGCTCCCCTACCAGAGATATGGTGTTAAAGTGAGTTATATTTTAATGTAAATAAAGAGGAAAATATACCTTTGTTATATGACTAAAACTTAATCAATTGTAAAATAACTTTCAGAATTAAATTAATGCGACAAAATACGGGCTGGTCAGGAGATATTCCACTAAAAGAATGCCCCAAAGAAAATGTTCCATGGTTAGTGAAAGGTAAGGCAGTCAGGATTACACAATCAAGTTTGTTTTCTTTTACATTTAACCAATTCAACACCATTTTACAATTGTACGAAGAGCTGTTTGTATTATCCAGTAGGTATACATTCTGTCGTCTTCTTTTGTTCTTTTATATAAAGTCGGTTAAAAAGACAGAGCCAGTTTGAGCTTGTCGGTTTCGGTTTTTTTAATTAAAGTGTATAATCATTTACTCGACAGTTCCTAGTGAAGGTGATATGCCTTACATGTCGGTGTGGTGTCGCGTGGTGAAGGCTCGCGGTGACGGGCGTATTTTAGCAACCATATGGCCGCTCTACGTCCTGCAGTCGTCTCTAACATTAGACACTGATGTAAGTTGGGTTATCCGTGCATAATACTATCCTAATTTATCGTTATAGTTGATAATACTAACATAGTAACTTTACCTAAGTATATGATTATAAAATAGATTGGGAAAAATATGTTTTGCTATATTTAACATTATGCATTTTCTTGATATTTTCTGAGTTTAAAGTCGATTGGTACCTAAAACGATCTTTGTTACAGCTGCTTCTAACGACTGAAATAGGAGTGACGTCATCAGACGTACACACGTCGGAGACGGCAGGCAAGCCTCCGCCGATCGTACAAACCGCACCAGGAAGGGGCGCCAGCACACATCTGATTGCGCCTGGCACTACTTCTGCTAAACATAGTCTTTCATTCCAGTATAGGTGACTATCAGTTTACATTTTGACGATCTATGGTTTATTACTAAGTATATAAAAAAACTAATAAGTGGATTTCATTTTCAAATTGTGTCTTCCTTGTGACGCCTTGTCACCACGTACCTATTTTTCTTAGAATCTTTATAACATTAGCAAAATTAAATTCACAGAAATATTGAATGTCCCGTAACACGCGAGTCGATTCCATTGCACTACGGTGTGACAGAAAGATCAGTATTCGACAAACGCATTCCTGTGAACACTCTCGATGAAGTAGCCCAAGAAATAGCTGCATGGTGAGTAAAATCAAATATAATCATAGAAAAATAATTTAATAATTCATGCCCTAAAACTGTCTAACCCTGAGTCATCTAAAAAAACAAAAGCCTATATGCCTTTAAGTATGGCAAATGTATTTCGAATACAGGTAAGTAGTTTTCTAATGCGTAACCTTGACTCTCTGTCTGTATTTATGTAAATCCAACTATCTCCGCAAAAGTTTGTTGTAATTGAAACAGGCTAACGAGATCGGGTCGTTTGGCTGTGTCGGATTGGCCCTATTCACTCGTTACTAAACATTGGCAAGGACAGTGGCGGTCAGCATTACTGCAACCTCGATGCGAAGTAGTCGTAAGTGTCTCTTCTTTTATTAAAAAAACATTGAAATATATTTGTGACACAAGAAATGTCATCTTTTCGCTGCTGATCAATTGATAGAGACGACAGTTGCCCGTGTTAATGATGTACTCTGCTATCGATGTTCCCATCATCTTGCAATGCAATCGACAGCAGTGATAAGCTCAAATTACTCCCACTTGAAGTATCAATTAATAAACTCTATGTATAGGTTCGATATGAAGCAATTCGCGCGGGCGGCGGCTGCTCTTTAGAAGTGCATTTGAGCCCAGTGCTCTTATTATGCAATGCAGCTCCTATGTCATTGACACTGCGCGCGCATGATGCGGCCCCCGTGTGTAAACTTGAACCAGGAAATGTTATCTCGCCGCCAACCGTTATTTTGAAGGTACTTACATTAAGAATATTTTTTGCGGTCATAGCTTAACTCAAGCATGTTAATATTTTAGATCAGTTTGACTTGTCTTTATCTACCTAGACTTCTTTAGCTAATTGCTGAAATGGTCTTAAAGATAATGGTCCATTAAACCTATACCTGATTCTTTATTTGCGCAAAAACAAAAGATGAGTAAAATGTAACGACAATAACTATTCTTGATATTTTGGATAACAGAAACCGTTCTTCATGTCGTACGAGTTAGACCGAGAAACGTTCGTGAGCCAGGAACTGGAAGTGTACGCACAAGACCCGGGGCGGTACGGCAGCCCACCCGAAGGCAAGGTCGCCGTCGATCATCCTACTATATTCGTTATACAATGTAGCAATAAGGTAACAACTACAATATAAAATTAACTTTATTTAATTATACAACATTTAACAAGATCTACATGTTACTCAATGGCAGCTCTGGCAGCATATTTTTTTATACTTTTAGTGGTTAAATCTCTCTAGTTTATCATCGTGAAAAACGCTTTATAACGCTTTGTAACCTAATTAATACTTGTATGAGAGTTGAGGCATTGATAGGCTTAAATGAGTTGTTTTTCGTGTATCTTAAAACAGAAGAATTGACTTGCTAGTGTAGCCAGTCCAGTAACATGATAATGTGATAATAACAAGATAATGGGACTCTTTGATTTCAGGTGGCGTTACTTAACCTGCATTACGAAATAAAAGACGATATCAACATCCTCGGAATAACGTCGACGTTTGTATTGAAAAATGATTTAAAGTGCTCTATATTGGTAAGTATCCAATTACATTAAAATTAAATTAAATAGTTATTCGCTTGCCTAATACAATTATAATTAATTTACAGATTTCACCAATAGCTGTACCGATTGACAAGGGAACGACTAGGATAGTACCGCGCTTCTACAAATCGTTGCCACCTGCGGGCAGCGGGACGAGGTATCAGTTTCACGTTGTCTACTTATTTTGGCAAGCTTAAATGGGCCTCACTGGTGTACTGTGCAGCTACTGCGCAACCAAGTCAATGTTGCTCGCGTTAAAAATTTAGGCAAACACAAAAAACTCATAAAGAATATAACGACGACTTGAACCAGTGACGCCTGATTTTTATGCGAGGACATAAAGCGGCAGACCAAAAACATTGACTCAGTACTTCCTAACAGACTAATATGTATTTTATCTTAGCAATTTTATATATATTTTGCTCATCAGTACTTTCGTGGACACGGAACCGTTTCAATAAGTATAATTTTATATTCCAGCAGTGAAATGTTTCCGATGTGTATGTTTTGGCTGCGCGAGCGCTGGCAAGGCTGGAAAGTATCGGAGTTAATGACATTCATGTGTCTCGCGCTGGAGACTAAGGAGGAAGTATACAAATCGGTGCCTGTGCGCCTCGGCGCTGGACATACCCGAGTAGCTGTTGCTCTTGTAGACGAAAATTATAAATCGGTAAGAATTCTGGCCCATACTGACATCCGAAGTACGGTATTTAGTTGTGTGGGCTAGAACATACGCAGTATAGTATCGGACCCAGTAAGGGTGCTCCCATACTGCACGTTATAAAATGTTTGTAAACATTTATAACAAACATTTTGTATAGGTACTAAAAGTTTGTTATAAAATGTTAGTAGTAAACATTTTATAACATGCAATGTGGGACCACCATAAAACCAAAGTTGTTCTGTCACGCTCCTACAAAAATCTATCCTCACAAAACCATAATAAGTATAGCGCTCCAGCGTAACGAGCATCATGTTTGCTTCTGTCTCTTGATTAATAACGTCAGGTGATGTTAAACTTTACCCCCGTTCTGCTTCAATACAACAGGAGTGCAGTTTTAATGAAACTATTCCTGTAGTGAAAAGGTGGCAAAAGTATCCTCATAATTTCTTTTCTGGTTCAATGATTTCCTATTTTCCAGACACCCGTGGTGGTAACGCAACACAAATATGAAGGACAGTGGGTGGTAACCATATCTGAAGATCCCTGTCCACAGTTCCTCATATACAATCAAACTTATGCTGACTTCGCAGTCGCTTTACCGATTCCAGACTATGAGGATAAAGAAAAGAGCAAAGATGTTAAGGTAATTTTAAAACTCTTTGTAAAGTCCTAATCTTATAGTAATGATACCTTACTATTTTCCCCGATTTCCGATCTACCTTTTAACCTTAATCCATCAGGTTGTGGCTGATTATCCCGGTGCGCGCTGGTGGTGTGTCGTCAAGTCGCTCACATCAACTTATTACTCGACACCTGATCACTGCCTCAAACGGTCGCCGGCAGAGGAACATCATATTCATCCCGTCTCGCTAAGTTTCGGCAACTTCCGTGGTAATTCTTACTTATGTTATGTAAAGCGTTAAGTCTTGTTCTTCTGGACACTGGAACTTGAAGTTTACAACAAAGGACTAGGGAAATTTGGGTACAGATCTTGAAATTAAATGAAACTAGTGTCATTCGTTAGCTTTAAAGGTGTGCATCATTTCCTTCTATAACAACACATTCATTATGTATAGCGAAAGTACTGGGGTCCAAGTCTGCTTATTTAAAATAGCCTCAGGTGTGTGTCGGCAGAGTAACGATGGCATTTTTGACACATTTATTATTCCGCTAAACAGTGGCTTACGCCATTTTACACTGATTGCGACCATTGACACTCTGCCGACACACACCTGCGAATATTGTAAATTAGTTAAATTGTGCTCCTGTTTTTGTATCTGAAAATATCACTTATATTGTTGTAGTAGTAAATATGACTCGACAGTCATAGTCACGTACCTATACTTATTAATCCAAGGCTATCTAAGGTCCTTTCATACAAGGTGTGTTTTTCAATCTTTAAGTTGGCAAAACAAGCGTTTAGAACTGTTTTTCGACTTTTGTCTCATACAATAAAGTGATCTACGTCTTAAGCTCCAGTCTTGAACCCAGACTCCATACTCCTAGACTCATCTAGGTCCTTTAATGTTGTAAATATGGAAAAAGTTAAAACATGTTTTTTACTTGCAGATGTTCACACAGATCCGAGTTGGTGTCCGCCTGTAGCAATAACTGACGGTGAGCAACTTGTGCGGATCGACCAAAGAGTTACGATTAAAATACGCGTCAAGAACAATCCTCACACGACAATCATTGAACTTCAGGATGTGTCAGAGGTAAGATTGTACACACACTTTCTTGTGCCATGACGCTGCTACAACCGCGAAACCGCTTGAGGTTTTCACAGTTTGAAGCTCTTAAATTCAATAAATATTTATTCATAGGTAACCCAAAATTACACTTGAATGCGTCGGAAATATAAATTAACAAGATAAAAAATAAAGCCGGATTTCAAACAGGCAATTTTTATTTTTTCAGAATGATCTTTCTGCCAGCGTTATAAGAGGACGATTGATGGGATTAGTACCTCGTGAATCTACATCCGAAGCGAGACCGAAACACCTTGTAAGTAAACTTAGCTGAGATCAATCCACGGATTTCAATTTTTAATAATGAATTTTCAATTTTAAATCATTACCCGAACAACTTCATTTTACAGCGCGTCCAACCTGATGTTTTTGACAGCGATGAAACATGTAAGTAACAAGTTGAGAAGTCTCTACATACAGATTGATGTGTAATTATATACCTACATGATTTGCAAACCCCCATTAACTATAATCAAATCAAATAGTTTCTGAGTCATGGCGTTTTTAAGGATTTTTGAAAATGTCGTGCTTTCCGGCGGAAATTTTTCTATTATCAAAAAACAAATAACACTTAGTAATGATTTCACATTTTTCTGAAAGATATTTACTTCAGTCTTACAAAAATATGTGGACAGACTACCAGGCCTCAACTTGTTTCTTCTAACTTGTAACTTTAACGAGTTGGCCAACACAAACTCTGCACGCCTATTCATCAAAAAGATTAAGTTATTTATCATCTTTCCTATGGAGTAATCAAAGTTGATTACTCCATACATAATATAACCTTTATCGTGAGCAAATTACAGTAATTAATACAAATATTATCATAATAGCATATCCCAATATAATTTCCAAGTATCCTGAAAATGCAAGATGCAATGCAGACTCAGAATGCTACAATACCCACTTAAGTATCTTAATTATAGTTATGGGTGCCTCATTGTTGCAAAGAAAGATGGAAATAAAAGAAACAAGTGATGCTTTAAGAAAACAATTGAAAGAAGCTTGTGAAACCTTTCGCAAGGAATGCAAAGCAAATCATCCTATCTCACCCGATCCCTCTTCAACTAAAGAAGTCCCATCAAGAATTCTTTTAGAAAAAGCAGACTCCGATAGTTCTAAAACTGTAATGATAGATACAAAAACTGTTGACGAGAAAGACCCAAAAAAGAGCAAGTTGCATTTTTTTACCCAACCAGGTGAAAATACTTTCTCTCTTTGTATTTTTAGAGCCAACACGTAACACTATAAATAAACTTATGAAATACTAGAGGCTTCCCGCGACTTCGTACGCATTTATCGTATGATATCGTAAAACAATACAGCCTAGCGTTATTCTGATGTGCAAGCTACAATATTGCCTAGTTTTATCAAAATCTGTTTAATAGTTTTTGCATGAAACAGTAACAAACATCCATCCATCCAAACATTGACATTTACATCCAAACATTGGCACAAACATCGACATTTACAATATTAGTAGGATTTGTCAATAGTAACTAAATAGTAAGTACTAGTTTAGAATTGGATATCAGTATGCAGTTTAGTGTTTCATATACTTATTTTATCTATCGTATCGGTGTTTTTTTAGTTTAATAATTTAAAATAGACATAGACATAGACATTTATTTTCTTACAAACACAGTACAACACACAACACAAACTCAACAGTTCACAATTACATTTTTAGTTTTTTTTTAATAATATTACTAATACATGGTTTATTATGTAGATGAGAATCCAAATACCAGCACTGCTGTTGGTGAAGATACAATTAGTGGAGTTACCACGTTGACGATATCCAAACCTGACAACGCGTCATCTGAGTCAAGTTCAGTAGCAATCCAAGAGATGTCTAGAGGTGAGTCACTTTTATTGTAGTTTCCCAATAAAACAAGAGTAAACGAAAAGATGGTTTTCTTGTAGTAAACACGAAAATCTACGTAGTTGATTGAGTGCTTTTAAGTTTGACCGCCGTGGCCGTAATTGGTTACCGAAACTTGTTATTCTCTTCCAAATTGCCAGTATTGTTTGATTGGTTAGTTTGAGTGTATTGAGCTCATGACAACATTTGGAGCGACACTTAACCACACATTCTAAATATACTTACTACTGAAAACAAAGCCTTTAATAATGATTTTTCAGAATGGCACACCACTGAAGAATCTGAACTGATTCAGTGCGTAATGTCGGGTATTGTAATTAAATTGTCAGCAGCCAACGATACCCCTGCATTACTTGCACTACACGTCGATAACATCGCTGTTCAAATATGTGCATCGCATCAAGTAAGTTTCTACTCTATTGCTAGATAAAACGATGTTAGTTTATGAACCATTTCTATTGTTAATACCCATGATTTCAGAAATTAAGAACAAATGTAACGGTTGAAAACATCCAGCTCGACAATCTGCAATATGACAGCGGGCAGTTTGATTTCGCGGTGATAGCTACGACTGAAGTAGAACCGCACGTCAGCCGTCAGTGGGCGGCCACGTGCAACATATTTGCTGACCAGCAGTTTTTCGTCTTGTCGGAAAATCAACGCATTATGCTGAGGACTTGCCATGATACGTGGACTGTGGATGATATTGTTTTACAGGGTAACTAAATATTTTAACTTTTGATATTGGTTCAACACATTGCAAAAAAACTAAGGTGTTTGTTTGCTTTAAAATAAAAAAAACACTGCTTGTAAAACTAAAACCTTTAATAAGCATATATTTACAGAACTGACAGAAGTAGAAATCATGGCCGGTCCCCTAGCGCTATACGTCGAGGATGCATACGTCAAAGCCTTAGCGGAATTATTCCGTATGTTGGCTACGTCAAACAAAATAGACGACGAAGCTGTTATGATGGCTGAAGCACTTGCATTGCAAAGACCACTCCGTCTGCGACTTTTGTACATTCATCCCTTGGATTTAACTTTGACTTTACACACTGCAGTGAGTATAATACATTTACCCAAAAAACTTTGTGGCTTAAACTGAGGTTTCATACGCGTCTACTTACGCTTTATTTATCGTTTACTCGTTCATACGTGTCACTAAATTATTGAGCTCAATGTATTTTGTTCTAGGTTCGTATTTATATAGCTCTGGACCAAAGCCCTCTGCATCTCAGTGCATTTAAGATTCAGAATATGTTTACGTCACCGGACAGGCTGGCTCATGCTCTCACCGTGCATTACCTTTCTGCGGCTATACTTGGCGCTGGTATGTGCCGATATTAGTAATAATATATGTAATATAAAATGATATTTTTATTAATATTGTATCTGTGCTAATAAATTATATTATGATAGGCTGGGTAGTCGGCGGGCTAGAGTTGCTGGGCGCTCCGGGAGCTTTAGCGGCGCGCGTGGGGGGTGCCACCGGCGGAGTCAGAGGGGTTGCCTCCGCCGCCGCCGCCGCCCTCCTGCGCTCCCTGAGCGCCTGGGCTGGCTCCTTAGCCAGAAACCTAGACCTACTCGCTGGAGACGAGGAACATGCCCGACGCGCAGCCGCCGCAAGAAGAAGGCCGCCAGATAGCTTTATGGGTGGCTTAGCGGCTGGGATTACCAACTTTGCTATCAATATATTAGGTAAGTGTGACTGTTGTAAGACAAAATCGTGCTCATTTCTTCAAATCCTCTTATATCACAAGAGGACGGGCGAGGTGAGTCGTGCGGTACATGGCACTACCGTATGATTACTAATCTTTATAAATTACTTAGTAGCAGCAAAACTATTCATTGTTTTTAATAATTCCTATTGTTTAGAATAATTACGTAACTACCAAAGAAGAAAGCTTAAAGCAAGTATTGGTGTATACAGGTGCGGTAGGAGGATTGGCACACCATCCGCTGGTTGGCGTGGCAGTGGGCGAGAGTGAAAGCGGCACTACCGCCTTGCGCCGCGGTTTGCTCGGAGCTCTAACCAAACCGCTCAGTGCCACCGCGGACCTTGTCGCTTACGCTGGCAACGGACTGCTCAAGCAGACTGGCTGGGACCCTGTACCGCAGGTATATACTACTGTTTCTTCAACGGCGACGGCTGAAAGTGAAACACATAGATTCTATGAACTACCCGTCCGTGCTAATTGTAAGAGCTGACAGAAGGAAAATGACTTCTTCTTATCTCCCTTGACGATGGGCTATCAATCTTTCATATGAATAGAATATTCATATAGTCGAATCCGACTGCCAATTGTGCTTCGGTTTGACGCAACGTGTTACACTAGAGATACTGCTGAATTCGAAAGTTTAGAAATAAGCTAATTGCCGTATCTGAAAATATAAGTGTTTGTTATAGCCCCGGGCATCAAGTGCGGAGATAGAGGAGTCACCCAGGGGCTGGCGACGAGAATCCGTGCGATGGACCTTCCTATTACCAGACTTACTTGTGTATAACGGCTACGAAGTGCTGCTCGACAATTGCCAACTGCTATTGATGCTGACTCAACAGGTGACATTACCGACACTAAAATTCTGAACTAATATTTTTTAAACTTCACATAAACTAAGGGCGCGTTCCCACTATGTCGTGACGACAGATAATCGTGTAGTTTTAAGTGTCGTGGCTTATATGTTTAAATGGAGGTGTTCACATTTAGAACGACACAATTTACTGTCGTCTACATTTTTTCAGTGACGACACTTTGTCAAAACAATAGTTATAATGGGAACAGGTAGAGACGACAGTCGTCGAACGATAAATTAGTCGTTACGACATAGTGGGAACGCGCCCTTATAGGTAGTAGTTAGGTACATTAAACGAAGCAAGTGAAACGTCACATTGTGGTCTTGTTGACGCTTCAGTTACGTATTGCAGCTGATTAGGGGAAAATGAAACAGTAGGTACCTACGTAGGCACTTATTTATTCCTATTTGCCTTTTCACGAAGTAGTTATTGCAGGAAAACCTCGATTCATACGAGTCATAAAAAAAACTATGAAATTAAAACAATTGAATGTCAAGTTAAAAGATTTTAATTTAACTCTTGGAATATAGCGTCTAAAACTTCTTATATTTTTAAACAAAGGGGTTTTGTCGGCTGTGATGCGATTTCAATATTCAAACGGCTGATAATTATGTATTAGAGAAACTTGTGAGAAAACTGAGTAAGTAATATCTGTGTTTGTTACAGTACATAATTTTCGGCAATCCTGCTAACGACTGCGTTGTAGAAATGATCGACTTGCGGAACTGCAAATTAGGCACCTGCCAATGTTCCATAGTTGAGGTAACTAGTTTAACCTACCCATTATATACTTACCTACCTACCTACCTATTTGGGCATAAACAGTTGTTAAGAATCAATTTTAAAAAATATATTCATGATTTTTTTTTAATTTTAGATTTCTTTAGTTTTTATAGAAAAGGAGTGGGTAACTTGTTAGTTACCCGAGTAAATAGAACAAAATTCACTTTCTGTTCGGGGGAGAAAAGCGGCTAGTCCATACTCTTATGGCCGGGATACCATACTCAGCATCATTCATTATTAAATAGCTAAACTCATTGCAGCTGTTCGTGACCCAAAAGCAAAAAGAAGATAAAGCATCACATCCGGCTGACGAAGAAGAGGAAATGGACCACCAGGTAAAGTCACATTTATACAATTAAATTACTTGCCGACGAATCAAAACGATTCTTTTGATGTTTCTCGCTTAACTCTAGACACCATGAGACAGCGCGACTGGTCATACTTACGATGCCTCCTTATAAATAAAGTTGTTAGTGTAGAATGTTTGTGTCAGGCAAGAGCGGCGGTGATGGCGCGTGTGGCGCGGTACATGGGCACGGAAGGCGCGAGCACCAGCGAGGGGCGCACCCTCTACATCCTACCGCTACTAGGCGACACCTACAACCTCCACGCAGCGCTCACAACCGCCATACGCAACAATGCGCAGACGCACTTCTCTCTGATATGAAACCCAAAGAATACAAACGACCAGTATTAAATACATTGCTTTTAAAAAAAATTATTTGCTAACTCCACATAAGTATTAGAATTCGTAGACGCAATGTAACCATTTCTTGGACAAGGTGATACGGTAAGTTTGTGAATCAAATAGTATTAAGTCTTGTCTAAGATAGTTTATACATTCCTATTTATAAGACATTGCGTCATTCCAATCCAGACAATATTTTTGTAGAGAAGCATTTTTTTCTATTCATCCCCTCGAAATCCCGATTCAATTAAAAGCAATTACAAATATAGAAAGTGTCGGAGCAGCTCTCTGTCTAAAGATATAGGTACGTGCTGCTATGTCTGTACGTACCTATATGTAAGCGTACGGTTCCAATAAGAGAGGAAATAAACTTAGATGACAGAAGAATAGTAGGTACGTGTGCGAAAACAAAGATGTAGTGGCAAGGAATATACTAGATGAACGAATGATTCGTAAATACCAAAAAAATGCTTTAGTTATCTATAAATCTATAGCTTCTCTGTGTAGTAGACTACCCCCTAAATTCCACTGCCCGTAGTGGTTAGGATCTTGTGGTCAACATGACCAATTAAAAGAATCGTACTTTTTTCTGATTATTTTTAATCAATCTTGGATCAGTATTCTGAGAATAATAAGTAAAATATTTTACTTTTGCACAAAATGACTTCATGATGCATAAAACATTCTTTTAAAATTGCATTTACCTATTTATATTTAAGTAGTTCTTCTAAAAAGCCATTCCTATGATGTATTTATATTAAAGTCATTTGTGATAATTATTTAAAAAACCCTTTTGGTCCTACTATTGCATGTATTTATATTTCATTTGTATACAAATGTAAATAATATTTCGTTTTTACTCTATACATAATATGATAACACTAAATCGATATTTTTGTTCAGTATTTGTTTATAATCATTTGAATTGAATTGTCGATTTTAAATTAGCGCAACGAGTTAGTTAATTTATGCATTGTCACTATTTTATCAATTAAATACGGTTATGTAAGGTCCTAATCGACACGTGACCAGCAACAACAAAAATACTGACTATAAACTTTGTGGGTAAGTACGTCAATGAAACATGTTAGACCTGTGTGTTAGGCATTATACCCTCTTTCTGTAACAGGCTGTAACAGAAAGGGGGTATAATGCCTAAGCACAGCGATAGTCCTCATGAAACTGAACAACTTTCCCCAAGAGACATGGGTCGTAACTCGAAAGCTTACTCGATCAGCTGATCGGACATTTTGTATGGGGAGGCGAAATTTTTTTTTTTCGAGTTACGACCCATGTTCCTAGGAAAAGTTGTTCATTTCATTTAGGACTATCGCTGTGTTTCGGCTTTATACCCCCTTTCTGTTACACTCTGTATACGTGCGATTAGCATCTTACTTAGTACAATTAATATGTGTAATTTATTAGATCTATAATAGGTATTAAATCTGCTCGAAAAATTCGTTTTACACATAAAATGAGCATTTATTTCGGGTAGAAACGAGGCCAAATTCAATCAATAACATTACTAATTTATAAATGTGGTGCAAATCAATAATTTCTTATTTTTATGTCGCGAAAACACATTATTAAAGGGTAATTCTAATGACTGTCTTGTTTTAATTTGAATTTAATGAAAATCTTGTAATTTTTTGTAATAAAAACGTTTTTGCGTTATATTGGTATTTTACTTCAAATGTTATATAATTATAACAGTCATTTTCAAACGTAAGGAATTGCAGTGATAAATTAAAATTTTTATCTAACAGTACCTATAATGCAATCGGGAGAAGTGAGTCTGGGAACATGTTATCCTATAGGATCTAAGTATTAAAAAAATCTCACCATTTAATAGTGACTAGCTCAAAGAAATCAGAGAAACATCGTCCTTTGATGTCTTGAGCTATAAGATCCCACCGCCGATATATCACAAAAAAATCCTCAATTATTCTTATGATACAGGCT
This sequence comes from Anarsia innoxiella, assembly GCA_947563765.1. Taxonomy (NCBI): domain Eukaryota; kingdom Metazoa; phylum Arthropoda; class Insecta; order Lepidoptera; family Gelechiidae; genus Anarsia; species Anarsia innoxiella. Next base: position 10,336,983 of record OX387390.1, read on the forward strand.
TGAATACAAGTAGTAATGTAGAGAATTTAACAAAACAAGAGACAACGCCGCATCACACATGCCGGTAGAGTGCTATTAGTATTCTGTGCTGGTGTACGTTTATGTGTATTATGCAGATTAAACCTGACAAACCAGCTTTGGGGTAATTTTATCCTCCGCGTACAAGGAAAGGAGGTTAGCGCGGGGCGGGGGAGGGAATCCCTCTGTCACTTATGTGATTTCCGTGGAGGAAAGTGATAAAACCACACAATCCGCGTCTCATCAGAAGCCTTCTCATCAATCTAACCACACGAACTGTAACAGTGTTTATATTCTTGAATGGGCTAACTATACTTAATTTTTTTTTATTTTCCTCAAAATTATTTCGACTTTGGAGTTTGCGGTTTATTTTATGTCAAAAGACTAATACCTACACCGCAATGATATTATTGTATGTTAATCCTTAGCAATAATTGCATTTTCTTAAACCAAAGCTCCTTCGGAGTCATTTATAATTTAACACCACAATATTTTTGATCGAATGTACCTACCAAGCTCACAGTACGCAAGTAGTGAAGGAGTAGAATGACCTAATATCATAATGATACAAACTTTTGACATCTATTGCCACTCACCTATATTTTCAAAGTATTTATTCGCCTCCACCTCAATCATGATCATCCTGTTATTGCTCCAAATCTCGAATGTCACCTTGGCTTACATTCCCACAGACCAAGTATATATTCTGTTCAATTAATACTCCAGTCATTATAGACATTCGAAATCGAAAATTTAACAATAATTCCAAAAGTTTTCAAACTTCGGTCAAGTGAATGGTACATTGGGACGACAATAAATCTCATTTTGCAACCTTGTCCGCAGTCCGGAACATTGTTAAAATTGCAATAAAATTAATTTTTGCTCTATGGTCGTGAAAAAAATTCCAAAAGTTCTGCAAACTTGGGGAAGTTTTCGATATAATATTTCATATCACGTATTAAATTTGCAACCAATTTAAGTGTACGGAACATTTTTTGTTATTAAAAATTAATGTTTTTCTTTATTAAACTGAAGCAAACGTTCCAAAAGTTCTGCAAATTTGACACATATATCGGAAAAAATATACCGAACGGTTGTATAAATTTGCAACCTTTTTCGTTGACCGGAACATGTTTATTTATAATTCTTTTTAATTCATGGTCATTTTTTCGAGTAAGCTGGTCTCGGAATATTACAAAAGTTTTGAAACATGGTTGCAAACTTCGAAAACATCTATTCTGGTGTATTTACAAATTTGCAACCTCATACGCTATCCGGAACTTTATGCAATTTGCAAAAATGTATTTTTTTTATTTTTTCACCTTCAAGAAAATTTCAAAAGTTTTGCAAATCGAGCGGATGGTCTTATTTTGGGATCGATACCACTATTCAAATTTGCAACTTCGCACAAGACCCGGAACCTTGTGTTACTTGTACCTACTATTTTTACATGACAGGTGATTATGCCAAAAATAAATTCCGTTGGGCTTATTTAAACCGGACGTAGGATTTTGCCGGTACGTATTTTTTGATTAATAAAACGAATCTGGGGATTAAATACACTGTTACTCACCTATGCATTGTCGTCCATTAATGTTTACTTACCTTTTTTACGAATATTTGATATCCTCATACTTTTTTTCTATACTTTTGAAATTCTTATTATGTCTATTTATTTTTTTGACGGTAATAAAATTAAAAAAGTCGATTTTTGCAAATAACACAAGGTTCCGGGTCTCGTGCGAAGTTGCAAATTTGAATAGTGGTATCGATCCCAAAAAAAGACCATCCGCTCGATTTGCAAAACTTTTGAAATTTTCTTGAAGGTGAAAAAATAAAAAAAATACATTTTTGCAAATTGCATAAAGTTCCGGATAGCGTATGAGGTTGCAAATTTGTAAATACATCAGAATAGATGTTTTCGAAGTTTGCAACCAAGTTTCAAAACTTTTGTAATTATTCCGAGACCAGCTTACTCGAAAAAATGACCACGAATTAAAAAGAATTATAAATAAACATGTTCCGGTCAACGAAAAAGGTTGCAAATTTATACAACCGTTCGGTATATTTTTCCGATATATGTGTCAAGTTTGCAGAACTTTTGGAACGTTTGCTTCAGTTTAATAAAGAAAAACATTAATTTTTAATAACAAAAAATGTTCCGTACACTTAAATTGGTTGCAAATTTAATACGTGATATGAAATATTATATCGAAAACTTCCCCAAGTTTGCAGAACTTTGGAATTTTTTTCACGACGATAGAGCAAAAATTAATTTAATTGCAATTTTAACAATGTTCCGGACTGCGGACAAGGTTGCAAAATGAGATTTATTGTCGTCCCAATGTACCATTCACTTGACCGAAGTTTGAAAACTTTTGGAATTATTGTGAATTAATTGTCTTGACTGACTGGACTATAAGGCATATGTAATTTTAAAACGAATCCAGGGTGTCTTAGGTGTTGAGCTTATATGTAGAGGTCCCTACATGAAAAGACATTTGAACGACCTAGTGATAATCAAAATACCATCTTTATTTTACTTTTTCAAATACCATAGCTATATACGCTAGCAACATTGCTAAGGCCCAATAAATATCTTCAATTATTTTAACCGCCTTCATGATATTGATGTGGAGTCCCACTAACAACGGTTATGACTCCGGCTATTTGCACACTTTGTAAAACTAAACAAAATTTTACGTTCAGTTTGTGTAGAATATTGTAACGAGCATCTGTAGACACTGAATTAAATCTACACCTACAACTTATTGTCAAATTAGTAAAATACCTACATGTATAAGTACTTATTTAGTCACTTATATGTTTATGTTTTGTTTTATGTTAATGATTTTATTTTTTCATTTTTGAAATAGATTTTAAACTGGGAATAAAATGATTACTTACTTTCTATTTCATAAAAAGGTTTGTAAATAGGTAGGTACTTAAAAATCCGAATAATTATTTAAAACTTGAAAATGAATACAGCAGATACTCCTAACTTAAATATACTCGTTTCGTTTTCCAGCGGTGCAAAGACTATAGTAGGCTACTATCAAAATCCGCTGTTAAAAGACCGGACGCTTCCTTGTTGACTTGTCAGCCCTCCAATACGAGCAATCTATCTCGAGTCGGTTATATCCAGTGTCAGATATTCTTAGCTCCCCAATGAATAGCAACAGGTGTAGGTACAAATGAATACAATAGAGAAACACCTACTAACTTACTTCGTCTAATATTTGAAAATGAAAATCGGTACCTACATATAAGTAATTAACGTCGTACCTTCTCCAAATATTATAAACGTTATAATAAATAAATGTTATTTTGTTGAAGTAGGTAGGTAAGTAGGTAGTGTTAGGACCTTTTTTGATAGAATGTTTTTATTGAACTTTAACTATCTACATAATGGAATCTTTGAGAACAAAAGTAAGGTTCTTTTTTTTCCATTTCAACTTTAAAGTTTTGCTGCTTTTTATTTAAAGAACTAAGTCGAGAAAAAAAAACGTTGATGTTCAATAAAATTATTCAACAATAGATAGTAAAATATACATCCACTAAAGCCATTCTGTATCGTAATCGTAACCTGAAAGGACTAAACTTAAAAGTTTTTACCGCACCTTCGTTAAGCAAGTGTAACTCGCGCTTTGTCACCATTTTATATAATGTTTGGTAAGCATTACGTATGGGAACAGTTAGGGAAAGAAAACATAAAACGTCCACTCAAGCTTACTTCCCGAAACAAATAAACGTGAAGCCTTTGAGCATCCTCAGTTTTAACAAACGCAGTACCTACGCAGTACCTGGTATTTTAATTCTAACGTGGCCTGTAAAATCCTTAGAGTCAAAAAACGGAAGTGAGGCCTCCCGGTGCCCTCCGCGGACGATCATCCATCGCTGAAGCAGCGACAGCGGAAACTGTAGCTAGATTGATAGAGATAGCGAAACACTGAATACCCTCAGCTTAGTATTACATAGGATCATAAGTTCAATATACGTAAGTCATTCCTCGCAATAATGTTTCTTTGTTATTTATTCATATTTGTATTATCTTACGATGTTTTAAGTGATAGAATAGTTTTAATAGACTCACATTAAAGTTGACAAAAGTTATAAGATGTAAAGATGTAAATTTTGACGGCTTTGTCTGTATACGAGTATGGTGGTAAAATCACATTAAATCTCATGATTAGGATTTAAGAAAAGTAAATTAAAAGAGCGAAGCTCAAAATTAATTGATACTTTTATCATCGTGAATTTTATTTAATTTAGGTATACCAACGTAGCTAGATGAGTTACTTAAATGATAAGTTTAACCAATTGAAGAGGCTCTTTACCTTAGTGCAGGCTCCATCCGCATTTGCGAGTTGTTGACGTCACGCACAGGCGAAACATTATAAAGTTGCGTGAGCGCAGTCGTTTGCTCACTCGTCAATCTGCGCGCATGTCGCGCACTTCGCGTAAACAGATTTAAAGTGCACCAACCGCGAATATTTGAACTTTTCTTTTATTGTGGCGGACTACAGTGTTGAAAAATGCCGAAGAATATATTAGCAGAAATGGGCTCCCAAGTGGGGCTCACACCGGCCCGGCAAAATAAAAAGGTAAGTAGATTCTAATCAACATCAAAACTTTTTAAATTGGGAAATGTACCCACATTTTCAATATTTTCCGAATTTTTTATCACGTAAACTTTATGATAATTAGTAAAAAACAATAAGTGGATACACTTTTGTCGGAAATTAATCTTTTGAGCAAGGCGGTCGTTTTCAGAACTAGCCAATACGGAAAAATACTCGTAAAGTGTGAGCTGTGCCCAATGAATGGGAGTATAGACGGTCTCACGGTCAGACCGAAATAAACCCTACCCACACCAATATACACGTCACTGCCTGGACTGTATTGGTTACTTCGCATAACTACTGAAAATTCAGCTTCTGAAGGTTAGGCGAGATGTGAAAAGAAATAATTAGATTGTTTTCCTTTGCGTAATGTTTATATCACGGAAAAAAGTCCTAGGGCCCTAATTTCAGGCGGATTATTTCAGAGTTGTAGAGAAATAGTATCTTTTTACATAGGTATGTATTTAACGTTTTTAAAAGAAAGTTCAGAGTTTAGAAAGACTGAAGCAGCGCGGCGTAAACACTCGTCTATGCAATGTGTGTATGAAAACATACATACCTTACGGGGTCTTAATATCTTTACATTGGGATAGGTACCAATATCCAGATTACAGCGCATACTTGGCTGCTTGCCAAGATTCTTACCTACTTAAATCATATACATAATTTTTGGTGTTATCCAATCTTCAAAACAACGGCAGAAATATAAATACTATGTATTTTTTTGAAGCAATTTTTGTCTAACACGAGGAGATTGATAGTTTATTTTATTTTATCAAACAAAAGTAGGTACCTATAAGTACGACGTCTTTTGTCTGTAAGAGATATACCTAGACACTTTCTACAGGTATTATTACCGAAATTGACAATTATTTCTATTCAACGATAATAATCGTTAATCCGCAACTTCAAAAGTTAGCTTTGTTAAATATAAACCAATAGTATTAGGATAATTAAAAGCCACAGAAAAGGTAAGAGTGGTAAGGCCATGAGCTCTTTATTTTTCATTCATATTTTTAATTCATAGTATACTTACTACCTACTGGTAGGTACCTAGTATCTATTTAGTTAGGCACTTGGCTCATATCATAACTTTTCTTGAAATTTTCGTATCCAATTTAATGGAATTAATTGAACGCGTTCTATCTGACTTACTTGTACGAGTAAGTAGGTAATAATATCACAATCCTCTCTCTCTTGAGTGAGGTAGCCTCTTTTTTTAACCTTTATTTTTTCTCAGCCAATAAGACTTGTAAAAAATGCAAATTGCTGTCGTTTGGGAAAGACTAAAACGAGTAACTGCAGAACGTTTCCGAGGTCAAAATTCGTGTAAAAAAGTATAATAAGTGACTCGTTTACTTTTCTGCAAACCAATGTTGAGTAATAAGAACGTTGAATTTATCGAAATTACTTTTGTGTAAGTACCTAATCCAGGTACCTACATTTAGAACTCTACCCGTAGGAAGCAGAAAGGCATTAGGTAGGTACCTACTGTGAATTCGTGGGAATAATATCCCATCCGAGATTTTAATGAAGTGCTCACTTTGGATATCAAAACCTTAGTATTTAACTAATGCCGTATCGTCAAGATTAATTATGTCGTACTTTATGTCAGGGCCGACCGGACCACTCCGTGTGAAGTCAGCCTTGTTCAATTTCTGAGAGTTGCGTTTAATCCTAATGAATAAACTTAAATATTTAAAATCAAACTTAATGTTTATAAACTACTTTATTCTATAGAGTTAGGTCCGATTGCATTAATTGATGTAGGGGCTCATTTCGATTTGAAGTAAATATTAATTTGCCTAATTAGTCTAAAAGGCAAAGATACTATTTGTAGCAGATAATATAAGTAATAAACAATTACATGAAAAAAACTGCATCTGATTACTCTAACGTAGGCATAATATATCTATGCATTATCTACGTACTTATACGGCAAAGCATGCCGTTTGGCCGCCGTTAAAGTCATTAACAGAATTACTCATTTATTTAAAAAAATATATATTAAAAATAAGAAACATTTGTACAAACATACAGTGAAACATCTAAGCACTCGGTAAAGAGCATTGCTTTCGTGCAATGAGCACCTGTGTTAATTGCTTGTGAAGCATTGCATCAGTCAAGAAGAGGCGCTAACATGAGCTCGGCGATGCTAAATTGAATCATTGCTAAATTCACACACTAACAAATTATGCTGGATAGGTACACCTATGAAAATAATAATTGGGTATTTGTTTACTAATTATTAAAATTGACGTAAATACTTAAATACGTACCCAAGTTAAAATAAACATTTGTCCAGCAGTGAAGTGACTGACTATGATCACATTGTACTTGCTTTGCTTACTAGTTCAAAACAAAAAAAACCCACACGTCGATATGCTCATCACGTTACTAAAACTGGAGAACCAGAAAATCTTAATTATTAAGGAAAACTGAGAACTGGTAATGCGAACTGAGGAAAACTGCTGTGGAACCAGACGTTCTTATATTTAGAGTGCTGGTAATGACTGGAAGGTAGACAATTTAAAATTATGATTTTATCTTTTAAAAAGAGGTCATATTTTGTTGTAGGATGATAAAATCATACCGAATTAAGATCAAGTCATGGCTTTTACTTTGTTTACCTCCTTGCTCTGATGTAAAGCAAAGCGAATTTGATTTTCTAAAGCATTGCGAATATTTAAGCGTTGGTAGTAGGTACTTAGTATTATTATGCAATTAGCTGACTATCTGATTACATTAAAATGGACCACACAAAAAAATGGGCATTTTGTCACATTTGTAGGTATCTATCTATCCCATTCAATTAAATCATGATGTCACATACTTACTTAGAAAAAATTTTGATATTAAAATACATAAATATTTTCTTTCAAAGTTGGTTCCATTACTTACATAAACGTAAAAAGCTCTAGCTGGCGCTTTGATTTTCCGACACCCACATTAGTAACCTCTTGATGTGCGAATTCCAAAAAAACAAGCAGTAGATAGGTCTGTTTTGAGTTGCGGTTAAAAACTTACGTATCTTTTTACTTTATTTTGAAAAACGCTCGTTAAGATGAAGGAAAAAATTGTAAGAAAAATAAAACAGAGGTAACTAATTGATGTAGTTATCCTTGTATCACAACGCCTATCCGCTTAACATTAATGGGGATGATATGGTAAAGTTGATAATAATGTTTTAATTTATTGTTATTAAATATAATAAGGACCAACTTATTTCACTAAGGCTTTAGGAGTCACGATAAACAGCGAAAAAGTATTTACGTAGCTCGATCATTTTGTTCGACCTAATTCGTCATTCTACTGGAAATGAGACAAGTCTAAGACACAATCCTTACGTCGGTCGTGTTATTATCGGCCGATGTGATCAGTAGTGGACGAGGCTTGATTGCAACTCATAGAAAAACGTAACTTGTATTTTTCATCATTGATAATTGCGTCTTGTTTACAATGCAGTCAATTGAAGATAAAAACAGTTCTGTCAGCTAGACGCGGAGTAAAACACAATCTTCGTCATACGCGTTCATTCCTACTTAACTTCAATTCAATATATCTCTATTGATGGTTACATAGAAACATATATATAGGTCTTCGAAAGCTATCTGACTTCGATGTAGGTATTTTGAGAGTTAGAAATAAGTAAAAATAAGTATAATGAATGTAATGAAGCTGGTGAAATCAAGTGCCTTAAAACCTCCCCACTCGTAATCAGCGCAGTCTAAGACTTAATTGAACTACAAGTTTTCATGTTTTTCAATCGCTTTTCACTGTTTATGGCTAGGCAAATAGTTAGGGATGCCACCATATATTCCAATGAAACAAACAATAATTTCGTAGGTATTGCCTACTTAGTACATTGTACGTAGTAAATAACTGTATTGAATTGATTAAGGAAAGTCTTATGCGTCGCGATATTGTAGTTCTGACGTTCAAATTACGTATTATAGTAGGTATCTTTTAGGTAAGGATAAAACTACGAATAAAATTTACGTAATGATTAGGTACTTACTTATCCTTTTACTTTTATTAAACTTTACAAGAAGTCTCTCAGGAAAATGTCAGATCAAACTCTGACTCACAAAAGAAACTGAAACAATTGAATGTGACACTAAACTATTTTAATTGAATGTCACATGCACTTTGAACAAAATGCGCATCATCGAAATATTTTTGGCTTTAAACTCGATGTCATGAAAAGTTTACATTTTGTTTGCCAAGACGTAGTAACTTATCTACTTACGTACATATTAGTTATCTGTGGCCAAGCTTTTTAAAAAGCTGTAAAGACGAGTGAGTATGTACATACCTATATTGTTCATAATATTTAGTAAAGATACCTACGTACCTAATTTTATTTTTACTAGATGCTTCAAGAGCCGTTGTAAAATGCACCGTTGTAAAATGCATTTAAGTTCAGAATCAGATAAAATTGAACTACAATTCTGTCAAACATAGTTAACACATTAAGATCATTTCGAATCTCGTAATGCGTTTCTAAAGTATCTAATCGTATGCGTTTCACACGTGAGAGCGTCAACACGTGGCTATTTAGTATCACAACATATTGTTACACCCAAGACCATGTAAGTAGCCACTTACGCTGTTGTAATAAACAGATAAATACATACCTACTCATACTATATCTTGAAGTGGACAAGGTATCCTCTTATTGCCGGCTACCGTACCTAATTAAATGAAAACACTACGCTTACCTAGTAATCCTAGTACTTATCTATAATAGGTACTTACCCACTGCTGAAGCTACCATGAATATTCATGAAACACCTAAGTACTTATAATAAAACATAATACTGTTTTTTTAAATGGCAATCTACGTGAAATAATTACTTGTTGTATTGCACTACCGATCGTAACCGAGTTTGAAGGACGGACAACTTGTACCGTAGTAACAAGTTGTCATGTCCGCATACCAAACTTACCGACATGCGATAGCTTTTGTTTCCAAACAAAATAGTATAAGTTGCGTTGAATTGAGTAAAAGTTTGATTTTTCTGTGGAGTCTTTAGCAGAAGCATATCTGAATATTTACCTAACTACCTAAAAATCTTTATCTATGATTGCGCGCGAATGTAGAACCTATTTAAGTAGGTACATAAATGACCAATTGAGCTTATACGTATACCAACCATTCTTGTAAAAATATAAATTTTGGCGTAAATTAAACAAAACACGAGCGGAAGCTATTAACCAAACGTTTAGGATAATGTGTTTATTGTGTACTTATGTTTAAACTACGGAACAAAGGTAATATTTTAGTAAGTATATACCTAAGCTCGTTCGATTATTCTGTGAAGAGCAAGTGGATTATAAATCCTCGGTTATTCATGGTAACGTGAGTGAGGCAGGCTGACTGAAGTATTTCATTGAAAGGAATCGTCATCCTGTTCCTAATTGTACGGACGAGACGTAGACACGGGCAAAACGGTTGGCCTTGCGATTTCCTCACCTATGAGTAGGTAAACGTTTCTGAACGGATCATGCTTATAGTTAGTATCTATGACAATGGCAATATCTACTTCGTCAATCTTTCTTTGCCATACATAGGGGAATACAAACAATACAATAGGTACATATACTTAAGTATAATTTAATTAAAATATAATAAACTCAATTAATCTCATTAGATGCTACAATAAAAGACAGAAAGTTGTAATTCTCGAATAAGCTTCATTTAACATTGTGCCTGCCTTTTTTAAATTAAGTAGGTACCTACCTAAACCGGTATTGCAGTGCAATTATATGAATTTAACTAATAGTATTTAATAGCATCCCGTTTTTTGAAATAAAGCGCAACGTAACTGTTAATTAATTATTTAAAGAAGCAATGAAATCATATTGATTTATTTGGAAGCGATCCTTGAGTATAGACGGGCTCATTAAAACGGAACTGGTTTTATTTTTAACGTTCGTCAGTTCTATGACTTGCATTTAACACAAGTAAGTACTTGAGTACTATTATCTTACATATTTAGCTCACTTAATATTACCAAGTACTTCACATACCTACATAGGTATCTACCTATTTAAATGTGAGCTCCTTAGTCCAAAAAATACAGCTAAAATTAATTAAGTATTTTACATACCTATTTAAATGAAGTCTACTCGAAGTATGCCTACATTTTTTGTTGTTGGTGTTTTTGTGACTTTGAGATTAAAATATTTTTGGAGTAAGTATTAAAGAAATAACCTTGCGTCATAGCGAGCGAAATGTTAATTATAATAAGCAGGCAATGCTGTCTATTTGTTAAAAGTATTGTATTAATCATTATTATGTACACAAGCAAATATATTTTTCGTAGCAGTTAATATATTGATTTTAATATGATATGTGTGGTAGTGATTGATGTAACAAGTGAATAATAAATTCGCAAGTACCTACCAAGTACGGCCAGTAAGTACCGGCACATACTTACAGAAAAAGTAGGTACTTAGTCGGTGAGTCTGCACAGACCGGTTGACGCGCACGACCGGTCTACCACACTCAGGACAGCGGAAAATTTCCACGCTTTCCTCCCTGTGGCCGCAGCCACTTCGCTGTTTGTAACTTACTGAGTCTCACAGTAACTTTTTCATATTTGCTTCCCTCAGATTTTTATAGACGCCTGGACATTTTTTTTTTGTGTTAACTAGGCTTTAAAAACTTGATGCTAAGATTTCTAACTTTTTTTTAAGTACATACGTGTGGTAGAGCTATAAAGTGGCAGGCCCAAGTTATAATTCTAAAACCATGGCAGAGTTATAAAGAAAGTAATTTAGTTAGTTATCTCCTTACTGCAGTAAATAAAATATTTTTTGGATATCCTTCATGAAAGTAATACAAAAATGTGCTATTAAAAATAAAGACCGCTCTCTCGTTCAGTTAGAGTGCCGAATTTAGAATCACAGCTTTAGAATCTGTCCAAAGTTGAGTAGGTAAGTAAACATTGGAAGGCGGCGGCGGCGGCGTGCCAACCGAGGATGCCGGGCTGGCTCTCAGCCGGCGCCGGCTTCCACGCCGTCATCGCCATACTACAGTGTTGGCTTGGCTCTTTTGTTGTTATGAGCTAAACTAAACGTGACTATGACAAATTAGGTACAGGGAAATACAACAACTAAATCTTATAACCTGTACTGACTTTTGAAGAAATCTTAAGAAAGATGAGCGTTTTCCTCCATCCGTACCTACTTATTTAAATCGATATAAGATTTTTAATAAATCATGGTAGGTATGCTTAGATAAAGTAGCATTATTTAGACAAAGTAGTATTAATATTCAGCCTAACAAATGATACATACAAGTACCTAAGTAATCAGGACTTGTTTAGAACACAAACGAATCGGAGAGGGGACAAATTGAACTCCAATCTATTGGCAAGCACGTGCTGATATTTATAAATAGACTAATAAACCATCGTCATACAACCGCAGTTTGCGATGCTATATAGGGCACATATCCAACTGCACATTATTTTGACATTTATATAAATACCTTCTGATGGATTCAAAAATTAACAGTAGGTAGAGAAACAAGTCATCAGAAGCGAAAAGGCGCGGCGTAGTGTGCAAATAATGACGTCAAAAATACCGGAAATAGGAATGGGATAGCGTACGTGAACTCCACCAACAAATAACAAAGGTAATGAAAATATGGCCAAATTCTATGTATATTATGTTTCTTATTAATTTCTAATTTATAGTCTTCTAGTCAAGTTTAAATTTTGGAAATTATAATCATAAGCTATTTGTTTATTAACACTTAACCGTTTATGAATCTTTATACAATGGCAACAAATATTTATCCAGATGTATTACGAGCTACGACTACGAGCATTATTTTCGTGACGCGCGAAAAATTATTAGGTAGGTACCTAGATACTTAAATATTCAAAACGGAAAACTATTTATCTAAAATGGAATCATAAATACGCAAAATCAATATAGTGGTACGACACCTAGTAAAGTTGTTTAACGGTGACACTTCCTAAAACTTAGGTACGAGTAGGTAGACAGTTACAGTCATTTTGTTTTGTCATTAATCAAACATATCGCAAAGTGTACTCGTAAGTCTAAACTAAGTAAGTCCAAACTAAGTACTTACTTGTAAGTACATAATAACCACAGATTTATTTTAATTTCGTGTTAACAAGGTTTTGAACGTAGGTAGGTACCTACGTATACTTTTGTGGGAATTTTTAAAACCCGGTGTTTAAAATTCATATTTAAAAAAACAGTTGCATTAGTGTGTGTGCGCCTTGCCCACTTGCCCAAATGTGGTAGGTAGTGTTCATAATTAAAGGACAAGTCACGGCGGCTGCGGCAGTCCCGTCCAGGTGGCTGTACATTGCGAAGCAATCATGATAGAGGGTTATTCGTAAACCACCAAACAGCCAAGTACTATTTTTACTTTTCATATGTGTACCTACCTACTTTACTTAGTAAGTACCGAGGTAAATTATATTACTCGTATACCATCTTGTGTATTATACTCAATATATACGAGTAGGTACATTATGAAATTATTTTTACTATAAAAAAGACGTACCTACCTAGCGGTGCATGATGACATCGATGACAAATATAGGTAGATACCTATTAAATAACCTAGGTATAATTTCTTATTGGCATGCTTTTAGATGACAAATCTGATTTTGAATTTGAATATTAAACTTAAGAACCTATCTATCTACCTGTGATCTAACTACATATACGAGTAGGTACCTAAGTACGAGTACATGGTATCCAAATGACTTCCCAAGAAGGTACTATTGTAAAAATCTGATCCAAATTAAGAACTGTGCTTTTTTATCAATTCTCACTCCATTCCTGTGTCAAAAATCTTTTAACAACTTTCATACGAAGTAAATAAGTATATCACATGAAACATAAATGAAAATAAACTTAAGGATTTTTATGGAATTACCCTGCAACTTGTCACTCTCAGCGGTTCCAGTTTTAACTGGTTCATATCGGATCTGAGAAACTGATGGCGCTGATGGCTATAGGGCATGTGCACAAACCGCCTGAATATTTACATTTTATTGACAAGCTTACCCACTTACATATTTAATAAGTTTAAGACTGAGAGTTATAAAAGCTAAAATTATGAAAATGACTTAGTTACGTACCTTGTATACCTAACTACATTGGTGCACCATGGTTATATCAATGCTTTAATGTATTTTAATGAATGTTATTTTCTTTGTATAGGCAATTAATTAGGAATGTGCATGAAAATCTGTAGGTACTTACTTACCCAATGTACCTACCTATGTAGGTAGGTATTTGGAATCAAGGCACATTTTGGGTTTTGAGTTAGTTATTTCTGGAAATAACAAAATACCATTATTACCTACTTAGATCCTCTAATAATAGATTTTCTAACATATTGATATTTATTCATAATATTTATGTAGTAGGTAGGTATGTATATTTGGGTTTTTATGTGTAGGACGTGAATTAGTAAATAAATATTTAGTTTTCTATTTTTTCCACGAACTCAAGAACTTGTATTAAAACATCACGTTTATTATGTTTACATACAAATAATTTTCCATTGAATACGTTTAAACAAACAGTTCAATAAAAAACAAGTTACTGGAATAAACACTGTTTTGAGTTTACTTAATTTAAATTCGTGTTGTAAATCAGATAAGTGGAGTATAGTCAAGATTTACTTATAATACTGGTTTTAGATACTGTTTTACTAGATATCTATTATTATACTCTAGACTCGATTTTCTTCCCTAAATAACTTAGCTTCAGTACCTACGACTAGATTCTAGATGTATTTTAGTACTAAATTTATTAAGTACCTATGCTTAAATTAGACTTAACCATTAAATATTTAAAAAATCCAAGATAATTCGACTTATTTACCATGGTGACTGTAGTTTGTAGGTGCGCTCAGGCTCAATTGATTTATCTTCTCACTAATTTACCTAACTGCGACTGCCTATGAAACCACTCTTTAACAGCCCTTATTAACGTCGTCACCAATACAGGGGCACGAGCACGAGCCTACTCTCATACGAGATGAAACCACAATTTTTTCTTTTATTCGTTATACGGCAGATGACTTTTATATAAATTGATTTCAAGTGCGAGACGATCGTAGCGATGGCTATTTTTAATTTAGCTCTAGGCCAAGGAAACGTTGAACGCTGCACGCACGTCTGATACAAACTATGCCCTACTCTACGATCAGTTTATTTTTTAGTTAGAGAATAACTAGGATTTGGCAAACTAGAGCCGTTCAACTGTCTATAAGTACTTACCTGAAAATATCTGCTTATAAAAATGTTATAATGAGAACCAACCTTAATCGAATTTAGTGCCTACTTAAGATAAATCTGGATGGAATGATGGAAATGTACAGAGGTCAGTAATCAATTAGTTTGCTTAACTGAACGTCCTTGTTCTAAACTATAGACACCGCACATAGTCTGTTTTAATAGCTCTGAAACTAATTTTTACGGTCGTGTATTATAGGTATTATGATAAAGAAGTTACGGTTGCCACTTGGATTCAATTGTTATTACTTTTTATGAGATGTCTAGATGAAGTTGTGAGGTTTTTAGTGTGCTAAAATAAGGCATTTGCATCAGAATTTCATACCGATTCTGTTGCAACAGCTTTTATGTAAATAGGTAAATAATACATAAGGAGCATTATAAATTATAATTCATTGGAGCACGACAATAAAATAATCTAGAATTATTATATTTGAACATTTTAACAAAGAAAGAAGTCCTCATTTTTACGATTTTATTTTGTCGCACCACCGGGCCTTCCGAAAGTATCTACCAACTTGTATATAACCTACCTACAATTCTATATATAGGTTATATACTTATAGATAAATATTTTTTAAATCACGATCTTATCGCATTAAACCACAATAAGTGTACGCAAATCCTAACTTATTAGTATTCAGAACGCTCCGGATACTTTTAATGGGCTATAAAAACCTAGTTAATAATGTCAAGAATTTAACAAAGAAATGATGTTCGGAATATGATCGGACATATTATTCGTGTTGATAACCAAATAAAGAAGCCTGCATAGACTTCACGTAATATCACGCACCGCCTTGTTAACTTTCATCCTGTTTTTTTATTTACTGATTTAATTTTACCAAACAAATAAGTGACGATCAACATAAAAAAACGACTTACGGAACTTTTTGATCGCTCTCGTATTATACAAGCTAACGCGGCCATATAAAACTGAATACCTACATAATAACGCGGTTTTTTTTGTGTTTGACCTTATGAATAGACTTTGAAGATCTCGATATGTCTAGTTACTACGTACACCTATTACATTTTATTTAGCAATAAACATGTTATAATAGCTACTCACACTAAGTCGATATAATCATCTTGATTAGGTACATATAAAAATGGATCTACTTACGTAGGCAACTGAGTTAGGTATAAAAAAAACATATACCTAATACCTAAGGCATTTTAGTTAGCTTCGAACGGTCGTACAGATTATACCAGTAACCAAAAGTAAGACGTGGTGGTACTAGGTAAGCTACTAAAATAACACCAACATACCTTCTCATTTCTATCAACGGCAGTGCTCGCTCAGCCTATGATCGTGGAATTCTTAAATTAAGTTTAAAAATTGAAATGAACATATTTTTGGGGGTTTAGGTATCACAATATAGGTAATGCACGCATTACTCTAAATCTAGTCAATATACAACGTGTGTGATAGCCTCTAATTGAGAGATCTGCATATTCAGTAGTAAATCAGACAGGAAGGAGATTGTTAGAGAACAGACGGCTGTAAAATTGAGGCCGGGAATATAAAGGGTTGGCTAAGTTTAGATCGGGTTAGATTGTATCGTCTATAAGATATAGATCTACGAGAAGATTGTCCGTTTAGCTTAGGGAGACAAAGCGTGAATTACAGCAATAGGTTGACCTTAGTTGTTGGTACCGAGGGAGCATCAGCGGGATTGTAAGGCAAGCAATGACTTGCAACGCGAAAATAATCAGACTTCCTTACAATTATCATATAATGTGGCCGTGACTACCTACAATAGGAGCATCGTTGCATGTCGGCAACAATAAGTTAAAACAATGATCATTCTATTTCCTAATAGGAAATGATCCTAAGAGAATAACTAAATAATTGGAAATGAATTTCTTGTGATTAAAATTTCCACTTTACCAGGAAGATTATTTTAAATAGAGATAAATATTTTAATAAATTCTTTCTTCGTACGTTTCTTGACGATATAAAAATCTTTAAAAATACCTATCATTGAGTTTTTAAATGACGTACAAGTATATCGGCGCCATTAGTAGTGAGTATCTCTTGGCAATCATTAGCGTACCTATAGGTACTCAAAATACACTCTACCAAAGAAATTAACGTGTTTGAATCAGCCAACCAAAGCATGCAGATAAACATGTGAACTGAGATGTAAATTGCAATATCACGGTGAACCTAAACAAGTTTGCAGAAACACCACTTCACAAAAACTTCACGAATTGCAAACAAGATGATTCAACCCTCGCTTCTTTCGCGTATGCGTGTACTTACTAGGTACACATAGTACCGTACCTAAATCAATGCTCGATTATTTTTATTACATTCAATAAGTTAAGGTAGGTATTTGATTACTAGAAGTGGGTAACTAAGACAACATTTAACCTTCTTTCTTATTGGCGGCACAAGGTCATCGGCATGATTCAAACCCCATTGTATTGTGATTGTGACTACTTATACCAGCTTGACTTTCTATAGTCGGAAAATATCATGAACTTGAGAGTGTCAACGACATTTAGGAATTCGTAGGCGTGAAATAGCGGAATTTTATTCTGCTCTAGGCTAAAATAATTCATCATTGTAAAGCACAAATTGGGTCCATCCTAAGTAGTTAAAATCATGAATGGCATAGCAAAATCAGCAGAAATATAATTTTACTTTAGTATTATACATATATTTAATTTATGAATAGGTAGGTTGTAGGTACTCATTTCCATAAGCACTGTGTACCTATCAACTTTATAGTATTGAACCATTAAATACTTAGAGGTTTTTTATTCGTCCAAGTAGCGTTTAGGTACAGAAGAGGCGCATACCTGACATAAGCATAATCGCCAAGTACTTATGTAGCTAGCTATAATGCCAAATTCTTTATTTTTGCCAAGTTCAAGTCTTTCAAACTATTTTTGATTTGGATAGAATGCCAGATTTAATACTTTCAACAAATTTTGTGGAGTGTCATTTAGTTATTTCACGTTTATGGCATTACTCCAATAAATAACTATTTCGTTTTATTCTTTGCTAGTATTTTACCTTGTTGAAGTTTAGGTTAGGTAATTGTTGTTACTTTTGCAAATTGTGATTTATTTCTAATAAAACTTTTTTATATTTTCAGGAGGCAGAGGAATGGGCCCGGCGGTCAAGCGGACCTATGATCAATCCCTCTTTCGAGCCCGACGACTTTTTGCCACCCAGGTAACTGACTTTGAATTATTTATTTTAAAGGCACTTATTCGCTCGAGGTTGTACACCTACTTAGGTAAGTAAATTCAGAGACACGAAGGTAACAAAGAGTAACGCGGTAAAGATAGGTAAGCAATTATTTTGGAAATTGCTTTTATCAGTGTGTGTTAAGTCATAATGGGTACGTCTGTATTCAACAACGCATTCATATAACTTCCGATCCCGTAATAGTTCAACTGTCAATTATCATTATTACAATCGTAAATTTAATGACAGTGCGTCATCGACCTTAAATTTATCTATTGTTATTTTTAGGGTATCGTACCCACATCGTACCTTTATCCAAAAAACAAAAAAACGGGAGCCTTATAAAATAACTATAGATACCTACCCTTACAACGTTATTGTTTCTTCTTGAAACAAAATCGATTTCCAAATGTATAAATTGTCATAAAATAAATTAAAACTCAATATTTGTTCGGCATATTCTTTGAGTACAGTACGGAACACTCTTACACGCGATATCCAGACGCCTACTACTCGTAATTTAAAATGAATAGTACATAAGTTAACTCAAATGAAGGAATATGGAGGTTTAAAATTAATATGAAAAGTTCTACCTTTGTGTAGGTTTTGATTTAAGTGTAGGGTGAATTTACTTCATGCGATACCTACGTTGCGTTGTTGTTTCAAATGATATTTAAGTTGGGCTTGCTTGCTTGAACTTGTAATCATCATTCAAAAAGTGTTATTCTTTTTTTATATAATTCAGTGAAGTACCTATATCAAACCTCTCTACTGAAGTACTTATAAGTACCTAGATACTTAACTCACAAAAAATAAGTAAAAATTTCAAGGGATTCCACTTGGATACACTCAAATGCTTAATTTCAGGTAGATAGATTTATAACACCTTTGATATTTAGTTATTTTATATTTATAGCGCGTTAAAAAGGCACTTATTGCCCACCTCATATTACGAAAGTAGGTCTAGATTTTACAAACTTAGAAATTACATAAATTACTTATTTCAATATGATAATTAGCTATGTACGGCAGTACACAACATTTCAGTAACATAAATTTATGTTCAAATCGATATACCTACGTCGTTGCAGGACGAACCAACAACTGGTTTCCTAGCAATCAAACAGAATATTTTCTTGGTACCCATGACTGGGTATGTGTTCCAGTATAAATATTTTAGCACTTATAATATTTTATTAACGCAATATATTGAGTTTTAGTATCATTTACATCGGGTTTTTCCTATTATTAAGTTACTGCCATGCGCTGTGTTCACATATACCTACGTGTAGTGTGTAGTGCTACTTCGGGTAGCGGTGAGCCTTCTAGTCAAATCCGTACCTATTGCATATTCTAAACAACTATTAAGACCTAATCGTTTTTTGATTGATCGACCATTACCTTAAGTCGGAGGATTTCGTAACACTCATTCGTATATCAATCAAATTATTAATTATGTACTTAGTTCATGTGAAGATTACGTAACATTAAATTGTATTTTCTTTTATGACAGCTTATCACCGGTTAAAGATGAGAAGAAAAGACCGGGGGCGGACAAGGGAATATACCTTGTTAACATGAAAGAAAAAAATATGCAAGAAGTGGAAGAATATGAACCCTACGACAACAGAGTCGTCGAACGTCCAACCACGTAAGTTTTTCAAACCTTGACATATCATCCAAAGTGGAAATAATTAATTACCATGAATCTGTGCGAATACAATTAGCTACACCATACATTATAATATTTGTGTTCTTGATATGGAAAAAACTAACAGCAGCGTTGATATTCAACCCTTAAAGTAGATTACTTGCTGGAATAATCGTGATTAATAAGTAATTACTTCATCTTTATAATATGTAACTAAGAAGGAACCTTTTGTGAACGTTGTTTGAGATAAACCGCAATTAGAGCGAGCGTGTTACTTGGTTAACTATAGCAATGCTGATGATTTAGCTTACTTACCTATAAATTAAAAATAATGTTATATATCTAACATTCTCCATATGCATATTTACTGCATTGTTCTAAAATGAAAAGATTAAAAGGAAAATATTTCGTACTTGAATTAATTCGATACGCAATCGCGGTAGAAGTGTTGATACAATAGATATATCTTCAATGTATGGAATCGTAAAAGGCATTCAATGAATCACCAAGTAACCTTCCGGTGCGTATGTTACTTCCCTGCTACATTTCCTGATATACGTGGACAAAAACAGTTTTCCTCTTACTCGGATACTAAGTAATAATAATATACTTATGTACTTATGAGGCTTTCGTCTGACGATGCTAAAGAAAATATATTCCCATATTTTTGTCTAAACTCTATGTTTACTCGCTATCAAGAGTCTTGCTGTCTGTACTAGTTCTTTAATATGATGATAGGTAACTGTGAAAGTTCTAGTTTAAGAACATTCTAAAAGCAACTCGAAACATTTTCTTTACTTCTTTTCACAGGAACACAGAAACCTTACTCCATCTTTTGAAGGGAAGTTTAGGGACTGGCATCCTCGCCATGCCAAAAGCATTCTCCAACGCGGGGTACGTGGTGGGCTCCATCGGGACGTTAGTTATTGGAGTGCTATGCACGTACTGCATCCACGTGCTCATCGACTCATGCTACACGCTCTGCAAGCGGCGGAAAGTACCTTCGCTCACGTACACGGCAGCTGCTGAAGCGGCTCTGTCAGAAGGACCCGACTGGTGTAAAGCTTGTGCGCCTTTCGCGGCGTAAGTATACCATCCTTACTATTCAATCCTTCCCGTTTAAGATACCTAAGTACATAAGTACCAGAAAGGCTCCCCAAACAACATACTTAGGTTTTTTACCACCCACTTATCTCTAAATCACATATAAACAATTATTCTCACTGCAATCTTTAAGCGTCCACTTCATAGATGTAAGTATATTAAATTACTTACTAACTACGAATTAGGTACTGTAAAATGCCTTTGCTCAATTACCTACTTATATTTAATTATTGTTTCAGACATATCGTGAATGCTTTTCTTCTAGTATATCAAATTGGAACTTGCTGCGTTTACGTAGTATTTGTGTCTGAGAACATTCAATACGTTTTACACGAACATTTTGGATTGGATGTGAGCGTAACGCAAGTGATGTGCTGCATACTGTTGCCGCTCATATTAATCAATTGGGTGCCAGATTTGAAATATTTGGCGTACTTCTCCGCCATAGCCAACGTAGTAACTATTGTGAGCTTTTGTATAATCCTATATTACATCTTTAAAGATGTACCGACATTAGAAGGCAAAGCGCCTGCTGGTAAATTGGCGAACTTCCCATTATTCTTTGGAACCGTGTTATTTGCGTTAGAAGCTATTGGAGTGGTAAGTTTATTTCAAAATCGTATTCACGCAATTTCATAATCTACTAAGTCTCCATTGACTTTAGTAAGATGAATGCTTTTAAATTACTTCTACTCAATAGTTTACCTATTTTGTTATAACTTTCTTAAATAAATGCTATTCTTTACAGATCTTACCATTGGAGAACGAAATGAAGACTCCAAAAGCGTTTGTAGGAAAATTTGGTGTTCTTAACCGCGCTATGATCAGCATCATTATTTTATACGTTGGCATGGGACTTTTTGGATACCTGCAGTACGGAGATAGTGCTAAAGGCAGTATTACTCTCAATCTGCCTAATGAAGAAATGTAAGGAATATGTTTTTTATAATATCTAAGTACCACCAACCTATGAACCTACATTACTTAAGAATGAGTTTACCCATATTGTATTTGTAGAAAAGATGTACTTACAGTAACATTTGTTCACAGCCTGGCGAGTGTGGTGCAATGCCTCCTAGCGTTTGCAATCTTCATCACGCATGGACTGGCCTGCTACGTAGCCATCGATATCCTGTGGAACGAGTACATCGGTATCCGACTTCACAACAACAAGCGCAGAATTGTCTGGGAATACACGCTTAGAACAGTCATCGTCTTACTCACCTGTAAGTTTACATCATGTTAAAAGATATAAAGAAAAATTCTCGTAAAAAATCTATGCAATTACTTAACACGAAAATGTTCCTTCCCGTTAAAACGTCTTTACTGCTATTTAATAATAAAATAATGTTACTTAGCGGAAAAGCTCTTACGCTATAATTTTATTTATTTAAACACCGTTAAAAATCTTACTGATCCAGATTTCATGTTATTTTCAGTTGGCATAGCTGCAGCAGTACCAGAGTTGGATTTATTCATATCCCTTTTTGGAGCTCTGTGCTTATCAGCTTTGGGACTGGCCTTCCCGGCCTTTATCCAAACCTGCACTTATTGGTACTACGTGTCTAAATCAGAAAGAATCCGAATGTTGATTAAGAATGCCATTGTGGTTGTGTTCGGAGTGTTGGGGCTCGTAGCTGGAACCTGGACGTCCTTGCAAGGAATCATCGCCAAGTTCACCGAGGGCGGACACCTACAGCACAACGCTACTGATTCTACCGAGTTCTATACAAGTACGGTACCGAGCATTTTAAACACAAGTGTAATTCCCTGAAGACGAGCCAGAAGACGAACATTACAAAAATAGATTAAATATTATTAAATCGGTGCCATTATGATAAAACTGTCGTGGCATAAAAAAGTACAGATAGGCAACTATAGGTACCTACTCAATAGTAAGTTTTAATTTAATAGATAGTCTGACGCTAAGTTAGAAAAAGTAATAAGTAAGTATTTAAATTATTGGCTAAACAGAATTGTAAAAGCTTCCCACTAGGTGCTGGACGTTTGAGCTATGCTCTTTCCATAACCGTGAATCGTAATATCATGTTTAACCTTGTTTTAACCAATAAGCATACAACTTTTTTTAGTGTTAAGACTTTGTGCCAGAAAGGTAGCAGCATGAGACAAAATTAGAGAATCACAGGAATGCATTGTCTGAAATGAAGGCTTGCCAAGAATCAGCCTCCTCCACTCCAGTGATGTAAGGTACAGTGGGCGAATAAGGCCCGCCGTTTTGCAAGGCCCAAGCTCAAAAAACCCGTTAAAATATATTTAATCTGCACCGCCTTCCTAGCACATGTAAAATGGACCAATATAAACGCAGGAACGCAAGAGTCGATCGCGAGCGGACGCCATTTTTTCAGTGAGAGCCGTTCCTTTACGGATTTCGGACACGGCCAATGCATTCCTTAAATTTCGCTGCCTTAAATCGTAATCTTTTACTTATTTATGCCATTATTTGTAGGTGGATTTCTATTTTGTGTGTTTATTTAATGTTCATTCTATTGATTTCTAAGTAGACAGGTCTGATTTTATTTTCATTTAGTGAAAAAATGGTACATGTGGGTAGCAAGGCCCAAAACGTTTAGGGTGGCCCAACATAGTTGATGATTGGGCCTTAGTATACCGTATTGGGCTGTGTATAACCCAATCGAAGGCTTATAAAGCCCTTTAGTTTTTTATAAATTTAGTTTTGTCTAATTTGATGTAGGTACTACAAAAAAAAAATACAAGTAATTAGTTAAACATACCATTCAAAACAATGCTTTACTTTAATGCCATAAAAATGTCTTCTCCGATGAAATTACGAGAACTTTGGACAAAAAAATAATTCTTTATAAGATTTCGTTTTAAATTTAACACATACCTATAACCCATCTTCAAATAAAACTGCATCAAATAACCATGTATTTTTACTTTGATGTTTTTTTTACAGGGCCTTGCAACATGCAATCAGGGCCGTGTATACCAAATACGTGTAATAAGGCCCAATGTATGAAAATTTTAACATCAAAATCATTGTCATTAGGAACTTAATTCTGACCTAAACAAAAATATATTTACTTAAAACAGTAATATTTTTACACGAAATACAAAGAAAACAATTTACGGGTTCTTTTCTAACATGATGTAAAATTGAAAATTTCTGTGTAAATATTGATGATTTTAATTCATTCTTGCTGTTATCAAAGCCCAGGAATGTGATGCTTTTCATATTTATACAACTTGGAAGTATTTAATTGTAACTTTTACAGCAAATTATTTGAAAACAACACGGGCTTTATTATCAACCCCATTTTTAGTAAGGCCCAAAATCGATGTTTTTTAAAATGGCTAAAATACTATCTCGATGTGGTTAATATTTCAAAAACTGTTTTTATATTGATTCTCAAATAATCGTAGTATTCATTACATGCAGTTTCTTCCGTAATGATGGTATATTAAAGATTTTATTTCAATTTGAAACTAGGTGGGCCTTATTAGACCACTGTACCTTAGTTGATTGCACTATTTTGATGACAACCCAAATAAATTAGAGCAATCCGCCTAAAAGTTCTTATTCCCAGCGAACAAG
The DNA here is from genome assembly GCA_947563765.1 of Anarsia innoxiella. Classification (NCBI taxonomy): domain Eukaryota; kingdom Metazoa; phylum Arthropoda; class Insecta; order Lepidoptera; family Gelechiidae; genus Anarsia; species Anarsia innoxiella. The sequence goes on from OX387390.1 coordinate 10,361,458, forward strand.
AACGCTGCCCTTATGCCTAAAGTGCAGAAGCTATAATTATTATCCTACGACGACAGTGAGATTTTATGTCAAGTGAAGTAGCATTTTGATAGAATAAGTTTCTTATAAGTACAAGCAGAACAGTAGATATTAAGATTTAAGAGTTTTTAATAATAATATTTTATTTAGATGAAGGTTCACGCTAAAGTAACGAGAATCAAAGTACATCTAATCAAAGTTTAATTCGTAGACAAAACGAAAACAGAGAAGTTTGTTTAATTTAGTTGACATCGTTACCGAGATATTTACTTTTTACTATAAGATTTGTTGCTGAGCAATATTAATAAGTGACTGGAAATGCAATTATAAAAGTTAGTGACTTCGCAAATTTATCACATTATTATGGTACATACTTCCATCCACCCGAACGTTTACGAGCGGCCACTAGGAATTTAAATTAATTTCTTGCATAATACAAAATATTTTGACTAAAACAAAGAGTTTAGCCTAAAGGATTTAATCCGACCCGGTCATATTTACTATGGAATTAATCTGTGATGTTGATAGTTATTAAAATAATCGTTAGTAAATACCTATTTTTGGTTTACTATGTTGTTGTATGATGTGTTTGTACACGTCAGTGATATTGTGCTCAGAGAGATATAATATGTTAAAGGTTGATCCCTGCGTGAATAAATTTTAATAAACTACTTGCAGTTTTAATTTAGACCCTCCATTTAAACTTTGGCCAGGATAAGAAAACCAAAGAAAATTAAAAAAGATTTTTTTATTATTTACGCAGGTACTTAAAACTGGTAACAACTAAAAGACTAACATATGTAACAGCCATACAACCAGATCGATATGCGGCCGCATGCAACTGCGGTGATAGTCGTAATAATGTTTAGGCATTTTTAAAGAGCATTCGTTTAGCAAATTTATAAATGATCAACTATCTGCCTATCGCGTGCGACCGCATTGTCGCAAGGAGACATCCTTACACCTTCGGCGTTTATTAAACACGCCAGTCTACAAAACTTTGATGCGATAAACACAACATCAAACTATTATAATTCGTTTTCATCACATGTCATTCAAAACGTACACACTTTCTATTAGAGCTGCTTTCGCATCTTGCGCCCTATCACCACGTAAGTAGTAAGACTAAGACAACTACAGTAAATATTAAGTAATCTTTAATATCACGTATTCATTAAAACTAGTAAAAAATTAAAAAAAACTCGTTACTGGAAAGATAAGAAAAAAAAGTATGACATTAAAGATTTATCAATCATCTGTGAAATCAATCGCATTATTGCAATCGCAGTGTGATTTACTTTGTTTAATATATTCAAATATGGCGATGGCCTTCTTGTTTTACCTCCCAGTAACAGTGTATTTCATTTATTTCTACCTATCAATACTAATTAAATATTTAAGCTAGCCTGTAGACTTGGCAAACACACAAATGCACTAATTAACTGAACAGATCTAAAGTATCTTCATCACTTATTTATTACTTCACATCGCGCATGTACAGGCGCAGGACAATGTTATGAAACAAAGATCTCATCAGCAAGTGATCAGTTGGACGCAACTTTTATTATGGAGTACGTCGTCATCCTTTTCGTTCGCCAGAATATAACAAACCATCGATACAGAAAAAAAGACTCCAACCATTTAAATAATTGATGATTGATAGGAATTATTTCATGATTCTTATAAGACTTGCCTTTATTTTGAACTTATTTACCCAGGAATTACTTATAACTAAGGAATAACACATGAAATTAAACGTAACTTATTCTAAATAAGAATGCTAACTTAATTGGAATTGACTGTTAAGTAAAAACATTACTACTGATTTATGTGTACAAGTAAGAAATATATTTAACCATAAATACCAAAGTGAAAGCTAGGCACAACATTGCGGTAAACTTGAAAACATAATATTATAAAGCAATTACATGATACTGCAGATAGAACGCAAAAAAAGTAAAATAATTAGTTAAAAATTATCAAATAGAAAAGATAGTTTGTACTTATCAAACTCTAATCCTAAAACGTCTACATGAACTTCGTCAGTTAGTCTCACCGCAGACAATAGTTGTACTGCCGTAAATAAACAAATAATCGTATTGCTACTATAGTAGATACCTACATACCTACCCAAATTTGACAAATTGTCAAGCGCAATTTTAAATTGCCTCTGTCGGCAATTTGTCCGATAATTATGAAGCAAGGCGTAAAATGCATTAACAATGCCATATGGCAATTATTATAATGGTTTCTGGTGTGAATCGTACATCGTTTACCATAATCATTATAATAATTATATTACTGCTCATATCCTACCGCGACAGTCGACAAATATACCGCTGCAGAGAGACTTTTTTGACGAATATCGAGCCAGAACATCTAATAACTAAAAAAATATTAACAAAGTATGCTGTCCAGGCATTATTTTTGATTATGATACCGACTAAACAACAGCAATTTGTATCTTTTTTAATTACGGTGGGTACTATCATACTAAATTACTTTGACCTACTTTAGTTAAGGTTTACCTAAACCTTACCAACTTACGACATGATAATGGTTATTTTTTACCTGCATCATAGCCAGTCATAACTGAACGTAAAGCCATTTTCAAATTCTCGTTCGGCTCAATCTCATATTTGGATAAATCCTGTCGGCAACATGGGCAGGTTTGGACGCCATTTGATTTAAAAGCGAGCTTGAGGCAACCCTGAAAATCATGGCGAACTTAATTAATCAGAAAATTTGGCGAGAATAGTTGGATATTTTGGCGCTTTCATATTGAAACAATATAGTTTACTTATAACATACCATACAGAAATTATGCAAACAGGGTGTCGTTACAGGACAAACTGCAACTTCTTGGCAAATGATGCAAAGAAACACTTGAGCCACATGTTCCACGAACTCCTAGAAATTTAAACATGACACAATAAGGATACACAAGTAGGATTTATTTATTACAATAACATGTAAGTAATAAGTAACAATGTATCTATTGTATGATGAAACATACCTTTTTTCCTTTGTTTTTACAAACTTCTAAGCATTCGTCCCAGAGTTTGGAATTCAATGTGTCAACTTTAATATTTTCCATCTCTTCTTCGGTTAAAAAGTTTTCCACCGCCATATTTGCTTTTTTCGGTGTTTTCTTTACAAAAATTTCGGCTATTTGGTTTGGACTAGTTGTTAAAGAACCTTTTGACGCTGAAATCGACACAATCTCGTCAACCATATATGTAATTGAATATATATCCAAACAATTTAAAGAGTAAGTATTTTTTCTATACTGAGTTAAAATAAAACTATAGTATTATAGATTTAACTGCTTTAACTGATTTAGCTTAGTTTTCGATTTAAGTTATAAATAATGGTTTTCACTTTAAACTTACGTCTGCCTCTCTTTTTAGTATTTGCATTATCTTTGTTAATTTTTGCCTTTTTACCCGGCGGAGAGTCTTCGCTCTCAGATTCAGAGATCGGATTGCTCTCTTTAAGTTTCCTTTTTTTAGTTCCCTTTACATTTTTAGCTCCTTTACCGTTTTTCTCTTTTAATGCTTTTTTCTCAGCTTCCGCTTCTAGATATCCGTCGGGATACTGCAGATAAATTCATTAACTATTATTATTTAACTCCAAAAAAGAGCTCACACTGTCCGTCAACGATCAAACTTGAATAATGGTAGAGTTTACAGTAGAAAATGTATCTAATTTACACTTACTATAATATCGAACTGTTTCGCTTCAGGTTCCCAAGGCGCGGGACTGGGATCATCACGCCTTAATAAATATTTCCAGACACGGAAGCCTGACAATCCTTTCTCTGGATAGTATTTCACGACTTTGTAAATTCCATCGTACCTAAATAAAAAAACTACGTTGAAAAGCAAACAAAGATGAGATTGTTGTATTATTTCATCTACTATTAACTTACCGAATTCCTTCTTTAGGCGCATACTTAGGAAAATGTTTCAACATTTTGTAGGAACGTACGACTCGCACAGGTTTCCCTGCTTTCCAATTATCACCAGCATCACCACCAGACTCACTGATTTCTTTAATTGCGCAATTTCGCGCCAAAGCCCTGTCAAACGGGGAACAAAAATAGGCGTAAGTTACAAGTCATCATTTGTCATAATGCAGTTAAAATACTGTGGTTTGTATTTACACAAAACTCACTTATTTTCTCTTGTCAAAGTTTGGTCACAAGACTGTTCAGCGGTTCTTTTATTTCCAGACAGATCACGGCCGCCACTGCCGGTATACGTGAACTCGTAACCATTATCAACGTCATCTTCATATCCTCCTAAAGAAAACGCAGATAAAACATTATAAAATTATGTCCAATTATACTATTATTTGTTTTAATAATGTTTCTAAAATACCTGAGAGCACAATGCTATATGCACCCTCTACATCCCGGCCATGAATTCCTGACACAGGTGGTCTATGGATCCCAGATTCTGAGAGCTTTAACAAAAAAGAACAACGAATTAACCAACATCAAATGAAATATAAATTGTTAACCAGGTGCACTAGTAATAACTTACTTGAATACGGAATCGCCAGCACATGCCAACTTCAATACCGGGTATGGGACCAAAATGATTTGCTGGCATAGCACAGGTTTTTGTTTTGCCTAAAAAAATAATTACAAAATGAAATCAATACTATTTATTTTGTTATTTTCTAAAATGTGTTACAATTATAAGCTTATAACTTACCAACACAAGCCATACCCCTGCCCCAATCTCTATTACTTTTTGTGCCACTTTTCTTAGTTTGCTTGGCGGCACCAGGAGCGATCACATGATTAGGGTCTCTCTTGCAAGAAGGACAGTACCAGTCTTCTTCAGGCAGCTCCGTGAGTGGAGGGTTAAGGCATTCCATATGGAAGCCATTGTTACATTCATCACAAAGAATAATCTGAAATTAATACATAATTTAAGTATTTTGAATTAAAATGATAGTAGACTAACAATTTAGAGTTCTATACATTTAATGAACAAAACCATTTTAAACATACCTTTTCAGGGTTTGCTTTACCCAAACAAATGTAACAGCCACATTCTCTACAGGGAGCATCTTCATCATCTCGACATGATAAACAGTTTAATGGTGCAGACCCTTAAAGAACAAATACAATACAGAAGAACAAATTAAAATTATTCAGGAATTTCTTTCACCTCTTATGGTAATGGGTACATATTATCATAGTATTATTTAAGTAAATATACATACTTTTCTCTGGCGCTGTAACCATTTTCATCTTATCATCTTCTGTCCTCTGTTGCAATGGTACAACTTTCTCAATAGCAAATATCTTATCATGCACTTTTACAACTGTATCATTTTGTGGTATAGAATCAAGACCCAAGTACAATGTCCCCACAATTTCAAAGCTAGTCCTCAACTTTTTAACTTCTTGTACAGTTATATCATACCTGTAAACAACATTTATTATCTACATGTGAAACAGTCATACTTCTGCAAAGTAGACAGTGACATTTATTAGCTGCAGTACTCATAAACTGCAGAGTCCATTATATAATATCAACAGTAGATAACATACCAGTAACCTTTCTCATTAGGTCTGTCAGTGTTATAGTTGACCATCACTTTTTGACCTGGTTTCAAGTCACTGACATCAATTACACGATGTGCACGCGGTCTTATTTCCTTTTCTTTACAATACATACCAGAATCTTCTTCACTGAAATGTAATATTATGGTTAATATAGGCTCTTTGCATCAAAATAAAATCAGTGTTCTATTTGAAACTTTAAAAAATATTATAGAAAAAATACATAGTACATACTCGGCATCAAGCTGTACTTGGAATAACAAATTATCTTCTGGAGTTACAACTGTATCTGCAGTTGAGTTATTTTGTCTTTTCTTAGAATTGGCTATTTTAGTAAAATATTTAACTATTCCTTTCTCTTTACATTTCGGACTTTCTTTGTTTCCATGGGCACCTGGAGGTGTATTTTCAGAGTCACTCTCATGCTCAGGAGCTTTCTGCTCTTCTTTAGACTTAGTGTCATGTTTGTTAGCCACACTAGGGATGTCAGTATTATAAACAATTCTAACAATTTTTCCTTCGAACCATGCTCCTTGTTCTTTATCCTTCATATCAATCAAATCACCTACAGCATAAAGTGTGCTTTTGGCATCTAAGAAAGAAAAAGAAAGAAAACTTGAGTTAATAATTGGACATGAAATGGTAGCTGAAAATGAAACTATTAACAGAAGTATGAGTAAGTATCTTACATTTCTATTTACTTTACTTATACCTTCATATTACACATACCTTCATATTTGACTTCTTTTTCACTATTTTTGTCTTTGTCTTGAGTTTGTTTACTCCTATCTACATCTTCATTTTTGATTGGATCTTCAGACTTAATTTTTTCCATCAACTGAATTACATCGTTTAGTTTGATGTTGTAGTCATGGAATGTATAGCCATTTTCTAACTGAAATTATATTTTTAATCTAATTAGTAGTAACCACTTAACTAACCTAATTACATAATCTAGTTTCAGGCTAAAGTTATTTAAAACCCCTGACAAAGAAACGGAGTAAAAAGTGGACCAACAAGGTCACCCGTATTTTAGTAACGCTAGCATGTCTCTTAGTACTAACTCAAATCAAGGCATCCTCACGCCTTCCCAAAAATTCCCTTAAACCACATAATTCAAATTTACGAATATTTTGGTTATATACTTGAACTTAGTCTTGAAGTAGGTACAAATATTTACTCACCAGTTTACCTCCATAAAGTAATCTTTGTAGTGCAGGGTCCACACCAAACTTTTCCTTAATAATACGTCGAAACTGTTCAATCTTTGTTAGTTTGGATTCCACAACAACAATTGTGTCGGGTTTACCAAACGTTCTTACCCGGACATGCATCTCTTAGTACAAGATTACTACTTGCTACTCACACTATTTTCCTATGAAATTTGAGTAATTATAAAAACAAACCACGCTGGCATTAATTACGAAATCGAACTAGCAAAATCTGTAGCTTAATAGAACACATTCAGTAATCTATAGCACTTTCAACACGCTTCTTTTGCATATTGCAAAATTAATTTGATTTTTTGATTGACTTGACAGATGGATGAAATAGAAATAGGCGCCAAAAATTCCCAACCTTAACTTTTTTTAAAGTTTTCGACTCGGCGTCTCGGGAATTTCGGATATATTTTGTTCAGTTGTTTAAAGCTGTGTGCTCACCAACCTGTAGATAAAAGGTCTTTGGAATCTGGACTGAAATTCAGATTTTATCCTATTATCCTAATCATTCAATATTATATAGTTATAACGATTATTAAAAGTATGTTTAGATCTAGATATAGTAACATTATACCATACGGACACCTACCTATCTTGTACCTACATGATCTTAATTTTTATAAATAATTAAATTATGATATTTATAAACTCAAAATTATCAAATATTATGCAAATTTTTCACCATATCGCATTACATTAATTGAAAATATTATTTTTCATTGTTGGGTTTGTTTCGTGATTATTTGACTGCAAAATTACAACCATGAAACCAACTAAAAACCGATACTTTTTTCTCTAGCCGCACTATAGTGCTTATCCGCCTACTTGTATTGTATAAAATGGCGTCAGCCGAGTTTTTAGAGCAAGCTTTGTCCACAGACGTTGACGAGAACGCAGTCAATGCGATCGTAGGCTCTCTTGAAAACCAGTTAGTAACGTCCGTCTCCTCGGTATCGTCACAAAACAATATAGTGAACGTGATTCCAAGCCAACTTGGCAGTATTACATCAAGTGGAAATTCTATTATTGGTGTTCAAAAATACAACACGGACCAAATCAGTAGCGGAATAGAGAGTGGAAACTTTCAATCATCAAATAACAGTGGAATTAATGTTGCATATAATGTACCAGCATCCGTGCATACAGCAATTTCGCAAGCTTTAAGTGGAAGTATATCTAACCCTAACGAACAACTTAAAGTTATCTATTCACAGACATCGCAAAATCTTACCAACCCAACAAATCGTGTGTCATTTCCCCAACAATCCATACCAAACGGTTGTATCGGTTTGTCATCATCATCACAGAACCAAATAGTAGTACCGCAATCTGGTAACAAAATAATAACGATGCAGCCACCATTAGTAATCAAACAAGGCACGACGTCAGGGCAAGTAGGCATGCAGCCTGGCATGGTTACAGTTCCAATGACGGTCAGCTCGAATATGCCTACTTCAATTCCTAATGTAATGACTCTAAACAAGCCAGGAGGGCAAAACGTAGTAGTAACTTCACAAAATTTGGGATCAGCACAGCCAACTATTATTCCTAACGTTCAAATACTAAACATGAGAGCGAGTGCGCCAGCTGTAGGTGCACAGAAATCTGTGGCAACAGTGTCTCCAAGAGTGGTCATTGGCACTCCTCAAGTGGTTGGGACCAGGCCAGCTGCACCAGGCGTAAGTAGCTATGGACTTCAAGGCAAACTTAATTCAGCACAGTTAACATCTATGCCGATCCAATGTTTCACCCCTTCCTTGGTTCTGCTTGAAGACTTATTGTTGCAAAAAGGGAATCTTTTATTTAAATTACTTTATCACTCAATGAGTCCTCAATGGAACTGCTAATATGCTATAGCAAATGCATCAAAATAAAATTAGCTCATTTCAACTGTTTGTCACCTGTAATTTTTTTTTTTACATGTAACTCATATTTTGATGCAAATTGCTAAAGTTAAATGTTCTCATTCAACAATTCACATGCTTTTGTAAAATGCATACATCTGGTCTATGTAATGTTTGTCACTTATAATTTAAGAGCTATAGGAAATTGCATATCAATATTGCAATGTTATTCTCTATTAAGGGACAAATTCTTCATCATACAGAATTATAGACTGGATTCTGCACCTTGGCAAACTACTTTTTTTCCCAACTGCCACAATATCATAATCAGTGCAGTATCAATCTGTATGGTGTAGATGGTACATGCTTGACGGATCATCACAGATATGAAATCACTACATTTTGCATGTTGGAAACAATAACAGGCACCACCACCATTAAAGACTAAATGTTGGTCATGTTCTGTCAGTGACTTCTGTAGATTTTTGTTGCTTGCGTATGATTTATAAAAAATATACCTTTTAGCTGGAAAAATAAATGGAAAATTAAATGTACTTAATTTCGTCAGAAAATATGTATAAATTAAATAGTGACATTTTATTAGGAATAATTTTAAAATAAAACAAAAGTAGGTATAACAAATGGGGAAGATGCAAATACAATATTTATGAAAATTTTGTTATTAAAATGTTAAAAATATATAAAAGAAGGGCCACTGCAAGGTTTATATTTTATATAATGTTGTTTTTCAACAATAATTACGAATTAAAAGTAGCTTGAAACGGAACGGATTTAAAACACCTATCAGCGTTCAGTGACGTCACTCCTGTTATGACAACGTATTTGAGATTATAGTTGTAGTAAAAAAGTGAACATTATAACTAGAATTAATTGCGTATTTCGAATAAAAATGGAAGTTGGGTTTGTCAAAGCAGAGTCCAGGAATCTACCAAAAGTTAGTGTTGACATGATAGTGACTTTTTTGTCGAAAGTGCAGAGTTTTCAAGTGTAGAAATGAAAGGGACTAAACTATTACGGTATGTGTAAATCATTAGTTAAATTTGTATTTAATTCATTCAAAAGTTATTGACAAGTTTGGATAAGTAATTAGGTAGGTATAGTAACTATGTTTCTTTTGCATACAAGCAGATTAAACTAAGCTTTTATCAAATATATCCGCCGACTTACGTCAAAGTGGTCTTCACAGCAACGAATGATGGTCTTTGGGGAATAATTATCATTCCTCTTCACAGCTTGAAACCACTTTTTTCGCAGTTTTGGGTCAGAAGGTCCAGTCAAAAACAATTTATTTGGAAACTGCTTTGAAGTAGATGGACACATTGGCACAAAACATACGTCAACACGGCTTTTTTTCGGAGTATCTATAGTATAGCTATGATCGCCTGATGTTGATGGATAGTCCATTTTAAATTTTTACAAAAAAATGTCTCGTTAGTCGAGAAAAATGCAAAAGTATAAAATACATAGAGGACGTACAGTACGTGGGCCAGTGAGTGACAGACGGGAGTGACGTCATACGAACTATAGATCCGTTTTCGCGCGAAAATTCAAATTGACAACTTTAAACCCCATTTTTTGCAGTAAATTACAGTTTTTTCATTTTTTAATATACTTGTGGTCTATTCTACATGGAGTTCTTTGAAATAAACACAAAAATAAAAATATCGCATCTTCCCCATTGTGATGCTGAGAATATGCTGGGCAGGATAACTGGTGTAAGTAACATGGTTAATGTACAAAAATCATCACGCGAAAATAAATTAGGCTGAGCAAAATAGCGAAAAAAATACTTACTTTTAATTACATCCTTCTTTCCTATCAAAACTAAAATAACAAACATTGTTTGTTTGTAGAAATATTTTTCAAATAATAATGGTGGTATTCAATACATACAGAATCCCCATTTTTATGTTAGCTGTAAATGATTATATATTTGTTTAAGCATCTATCACGTAACATGAAGATAAATATTAGAATTAGGTCAATGTGACAAACCCCAACAGAGAAAATGTTTCTATCATTGATTCCAGGTGTTTTTGCACTTCATTTTCATGTTACACTCCACTATTTTGTATCTAACAAATGACCTGCTTTAGAGCCATTAATGAATATTGGTTTTAATTATTTTGAAGTAATTTCGCACAAATAAAGAAATCCTATGAAGTTAGTTAAATTGAATCAAGGCGTTCATTTTTAGATAACGCTGCAAACCCTTCAGAGTCTACAACCGGGGCAGCCGGGTCATTTGTTGTTAAAGACTGAAAACGGTCAATACCAGCTCCTGAGGGTGGGCCCCGCGCCCGCGGCCAGCACTCTCACAGCGCCGCAGGGTCAAACCATCCGGCTGTCAACAGTGCCGGCAGTAAGTAGGCACAACACTGCTACTCACCCGCAGACCCTGAAATTGGACAATCCTCAATTCTTTTCAACACTTTATATATGCTTAAAATGGCACATAGTCGTATATTTTTTTGTCCAGTTTCTAATGGTCAATCATGCATGTAAAAATATGGTGGAGGTGCATGTTTTAAGGTAATTAACAAGGTAAGAATCTAATTATAATCAACATGCCTAAATGTAATGCTATCGATGTTAAGTGTTACTAATAAACCTGTAGATTAGAAAATGACAACTAACAGGAATAAGGTGAATTAAATCGCAATATGTGTTTGATAAATGCTATATTCTCTTTGCATAATATTTAAAGAAATTTGTTTAAAGTGCACTTAAATTATTCTGTTATTTTGACAAAGATTTGAGAATCAATAAACAGTCTTAGTAGTAAAAAGTATTTAATGCTAGTTTGATGCCTCTCTTCATAATGAATGTTCAAAAAAAATATATTTTGAGAAAAAATCTGCTGCCATAGAGATTTTAAAGAAATAAATAAGTAGTGCTTCTAGTTTTATTGCATTTTGTATTTTTGGCATTCAGCACCCTGGTGTTGCAACTGTGTCTACAAGTGTGGCCAACCCAGGGCAGCTCCAGGCGCAGATGCCGCCAGGGCCCGTGGCCACCCCTGTAGTAGCCGCTACAGCTTCTGCTACACCGCCACCACAAGCACCAACTGTGACAACCCAAGTTAGTACCTACTTTCACACAAACAACAAATTTATTTGTTTCTGTTTAACATTCTCTTATAATGATATCTAATATATCAACAGAAACCCTCGGACAATACGAAGGAGAAATGTAGAAACTTTTTGGCCAACCTGCTTGACTTATCCAGTAAAGAACCAAAATCTGTTGAAAGAAATGTGCGGACTCTCATACAAGAGCTCATTGATGCTCAAGTAGAGCCAGAGGAGTTTTGTGATCGGCTTGAACGTCTCCTCAACGCTAGTCCTCAACCTTGTCTCATTGGTTTCTTAAAGGTAAATTCATGTTATATTCAAATTAAGTTTGTTTTTTATTTGAAGAAGTATTGTGGTTACAGTAAATGTATAATTTCAGAAAAGCTTACCGCTACTCAGACAGTCTTTAGTGACTAAAGAGTTATGTATCGAGGGTATAAACCCGCCGTCGCCGCACATCGCATTCTCGACAGTGCCTGCGCCTGTTCAACCTGTCATGACCAACCCGAATGTTCCCATGGTACGTTATCTATAACTTTTCAGTCATTCAATAAATAAAATCTATCTATCTTTACATTATTTCTGTAAATATTAGTAATAGATGCGTGACTGGCGGTAGTTGTTTTACCGATTACTCATAATGCAACAAAATTTTTATATAGGTAAAAGGAATGGCACTTTTCAATATACCACTCTGAGTAATAGACATTCTTATAATGTTTCATGTAGTTTACGGAGTTACAGTCCATGTAACACAATGCCTAAAAATAGGTACATATTCACATATGGAACACCAGCCTCATCCTAGAATTAAATAATTAAGCTTTATATTTGTACATAATACTTGCTTGTAATTACAACTAACACTGAAAGATTTAACCATTTAAGTATTCATTTTCTAGACAAACACTAGCAACGCCATGACATAAATTCTTAATTGCAGATTTCTTATTAATGAAGTTTTCATTACCTACTTACTTTTTATAGCTCTTTTAGCATTAAATAAAATATTCAATCTATTTTACACAGTGTCACAGTGTTCCAATTGTTATTTACTACTACTGTATAAAAATATTCTTAGTTGGTTTTGCATCATCAAATAATAAATAACATACTTACTTAACCGACAACTATCGTTCAAAGTTGAAATGGAATCAACAATGGATTAAAAGAAACCGTCTATTATACCGAATAGATACAGCTTTTGATTACCTAGATACTAACTTAATAATTAATCTAAAGAGCATAGGTAGTTGTTCAATACATCATCATTGAAATAGACATATTATGTTCACCGACGACAGTTTAAATTGTTCTATAAATGGAAGTTTTCATACTATAATGGTAACTAGTACCAAGCAGGTATGTGTGTTGATTACTCTTTGGAGCTGTTTTAAATATGAGTAAGATACAAGTCGCAATACACCGTGGTCACGATATGGTCAATCAGTGATTGTACCACAGTCCAAGTGCATGCACAAGACAAGAACACTTTATTGCTATTGTTACTTTTGTAATTTGATGATAAGTTGAAATCCGTCGTGTTGACCCAGCAAGCTGACGAGGACAGCTCCAGTCCAACCCTAACGACCCTTCTGCCGCCGATGTTACCCGTAACATTAGCGCCTTCACTCGTGCCCTCACAAAAAGCCATTAATGTTGTCTCGCTCTCACCGTCGACGCCCCCTCCTCAGGTTTGTCATAATTTGACAGGTAGATGTGCTCATATTGTCTTGACGTGCCAGTAAATTATTTTTGTATTTGGTTGCGTGGTTTTATAAAACTTCTCCATTGAAAAGCCTCTAAAAGTCCACAACTGACTGGACTATTTTTTATTTCCAATTCAAAAGATTACTTGATCTTTCCGATTTATTTGTAAATCTAATGTCTGTAACAGCCGGCAAACAGGGAATATGTTATTTTATAGCTTTCATTTTGCAGATTTTATTTGCATGGTTGTAAGCTTTAAGATTGTATATTTTATTATAATAATTTAACTTGCATACTATAATAATATGTATTCTTTTAAAATTATTATTTTTACTTTAAATTCTGTGCTAGTTTTACATTGAAATGAGGTACGACCTTATCGTTCGACCTTACTGTTAATGCAAACCTATTCTTAAGAATGTAATATAACTTGATAACCTAGTTTCTCTACGAATATATAAAAATACTTATTGTTTTTTAAATCAGCATAGTTTTAAATATCTGCAGCACTGAGACGAATGATTACAGCCGCTGAAAAAAAAACAACACGAATAACTCTGTTTGTGGTCGATTTCGATTAAGATAGAGATAGCTATTATACCAAACATTTTCATAAAGTACAAGTAGGTAATTAGTGTCTCGTATGAATAATAGTTAGTTATAGCTCTTAAAATCTTACATGATTAGAATGACATATGCCAATCCTCGCCGAATAGTGATGGGATGAAAATGTTAAATCGAGGTATAAGCGAAAATTTTGTCAACTAAGTGCTTATTACTAGAAATATTTTAAAAATAACTAGTAATTACCAAATAGCCTAATTAAGTACGTAATTAATTCTCCATTTAGAGCTCGGTTAAATATTCGCAGGTACTAAAAAACCAAACAGAAGTGACACCGTGCGTCAATTTTTTAAAAACAATGAATCTACTAAAAAAACTCCTAAAACCTACCAAAACTACTAAACGCAAAAAAAATACTTATAATGGGGAAGATGCAAATACAATATTTATGAAAATTTTGTTATTAAAATGTTAAAAATATATAAAAGAAGGGCCACTGCAAGGTTTATATTTTATATAATGTTGTTTTTCAACAATAATTACGAATTTAAAGTAGCTTGAAACGGAACGGATTTAAAACACCAATCAGCGTTCAGTGACGTCACTCCTGTTATGACAACGTATTTGAGGTTATAGTTGTAGTAAAAAAGTGAACATTATAACGAGAATTAATTGCATTTTTCGAATAAAAATGGAAGTTGGGTTTGTCAAAGCAGACTCCAGGAATCTAATAAAAGTTAGTGTTGACATGGTAGTGACTTTTTTTGTCGAAAGTGCAGAGTTTTCAAGTGTAGAAATGAAAGGGACTAAACTACTACGGTATGTGTAAATCATTAGTTAAATTTGTATTTAATTCATTCAAAAGTCATTGACAAGTTTGGATAAGTAATTAGGTAGGTATAATAACTATGTTTCTTTTGCATACAAGCAGATTAAACTAAGCTTTTATCAAATATATCCGCCGACTTACGTCAAAGTGGTCTTCACAGCATCGAATGATAGTCTTTGGGGAATAATTGTCATTCCTCTTCACAGCTTGAAACCACTTTTTTCGCAGTTTTGGGTCAGAAGGTCCAGTCAAAAACAATTTATTTGGAAACTTCTTTGAAGTAGATGGACACATTGGCACAAAACATACGACAACACGGCTTTTTTTCGGAGTATCTATAGTATAGTTATGATCGCCTGATGTTGATGGATAGTCCATTTTAAATTTTTACAAAAAAATGTCTCGTTGGTCGAGAAAAATGGAAAAGTATAAAATACATAGAGGACGTACAGTACGTGGGCCAGTGAGTGACAGACAGGAGTGACGTCATACGAACTATAGATCCGTTTTCGCGCGAAAATTCAAATTGACAATTTTAAACCCCATTTTTTGCAGTAAATTACAGTCTTTTCATTTTTTTAATATACTTGTGGTCTATTCTACATGGAGTTCTTTTAAATAAACACAAAAATAAAAATATCGCATCTTCCCCATTACTATTTTCATAGACCTTATGATAATGAAAAAATATCGACTTAAATAACTCCATTGGTCACATCCTTATTTTTTTTCACGATGATAACCTTCTTAGAACGTAAAAATATTTAATCTCATTTTATTGGATAAGTATAATGTGTGTTATTTTAGTATTATGTTTTATGTATCTTTACGTTTTATGTCGAAAATATTAATTTTCTTGTATGTATAAATACAGTTCAGAATTTTAAAATGGTTATAGTTGTAAAAATGATTATGATTTTTGCTGATGCAAATTACGACACTTATGGGCCGCTAATATAAAGTTACTTCGCTACTTTTAGTGACACCTGCTATTCTAATCATGTAAGATTTTAAGAACTATAAAAGCTACTCATTATGTGCATGAGATTTATTTTCTTGCATGAAAATAAATTATATAGTATCTACTAGATTTCTAGTTTCCTGTAATTTATGTTGATTGTTTTTAGTGTATTTAGGTTGGAGGTAGTTTATAAGTAAAAAAAAGACGGTTATTTTAAATTATGGCTAAAACAATTTTTATAACCGCAGTTTTGTGTCATAAAAAGTTAAGG
The DNA here is from genome assembly GCA_947563765.1 of Anarsia innoxiella. Lineage (NCBI taxonomy): Eukaryota > Metazoa > Arthropoda > Insecta > Lepidoptera > Gelechiidae > Anarsia > Anarsia innoxiella. The sequence goes on from OX387390.1 coordinate 10,377,551, forward strand.
TAATTTAAATTAGGATCGGAAGTTTGGGTAATTACAATTAACTTTATTATACCATAACTATTGTACACATTTTAAATACTAATTTAAGATCTTAACCTTTTTACTAACAGCACTACTACTCGTACTAATAGACCCAAACAACGGACGGTAATTAATGTTAGGGAATCTACGCCCAACTTTGGCCTGTAAACAATTGTATATTGTTCAAATAATTTTCGCAAATATTCTCCATCCATGGTCTTTTTCACAGAAGACTGCCACCAAGTCCGGCAATACAATAGCTGTACTGCAGAATATACCAGTTCATACGAAGCTCAACGTCAATAAAGCGGGTGGCGGTAAATCGATGACGATAAATAGCAAGGCCAATTTCCCTCGACCGTCGACAGCTTCAGCTGCGCTGTCCACTGTATTAACTCCAGGAAAGTCATTACTGAAAGAAAAAGAGAAGAAGTCCTCAGTGCAATATTCTTCGCAGCCGTTTGTCGACGACAAGATGGCGGGAGACGACGATATCAACGACGTTGCTGCTATGGGCGGGGTCAATTTAGCTGAAGAAACTCAGAGAATACTTGGCTCTACAGAGTTGATTGGGACCCAAATTAGGTATAATGTTTATGCCACTCATCACATCGTTTTTATGTTTGTAAACGTTTACTAACTCCCATTTTTTTACCAGATCTTGCAAAGATGAATACCTTATCCCAATGAGTATAATGCAATCCCGGCTAAAAGCAGTGACTTTGAAGCACGGTCTGGAGGAACCGTCGCCCGAGGTTGCGGGCCTCATCAGCCACGCCGTCCACGAAAGACTGAAAAACCTTGTAGAGAAACTTGCGATCATCGCCCAGCACAGAATTGATGCCATAATAAAGGTAAATCTATCCCATAAATACATCAAAGACAAAAAAAATATAATATTCATTCTTAGATCCAGTGATAATTTTATAGTTTTTCGAAAAGTTTTAATACTTACATAGGAATAAGCTGTTGCGTTGCGAATGCTGCATTATGATTTTTACACGCTTTATATTAGCTTCACTTGTAAGTAACTATGTATATAAACATATCTTGGAATCTTAATTTAACCCACTTCCCGGTCTTCGAATAGGATGAAATTCTGCACACGCTCTTGAGTGATCTGATGATGGAGCATGTTTAGTGCGAGCTAAAGCGTGTTTTAGTTTTTTAAACTACCTATTTTTAGATGGAAATATCTAGTGACTTCATAAAAATGTGGTGATTATAAACTGTTTTATAAATAATGCATCCAGCGAATTTACTTAGAGAAGAATATACAACACAAATTATGCCTTGTTCTGGTAAACATGCCAAGAAATCAAGAGTACGTACCTCAATAACTTGTTTCCCGGGGAACAAGCTTAAAAGCGAACTTACTATGCATTTTAAATGAAAAAACAAAACTTTACTTGCGGAAAACATAGTGTTAATGCAAAGCGAGAATGCTTATTTAATAATTAAACTAAGTCAAGAAGATAGTACGAGTACCAAACTCGGAAACTAAGAAAAGGTAAAACAATCAGTATAGCATTTGGAAGACGATATGTCCATCGCAATTTATTACACAAGATCATAGAAAAAGATATTGCTGTTGAATTTTTTTCTACTATCGAATATATTGTCAATGAAATATAAAAAAAATATATAATACAATTCCATTGGCCAATGGCGAACTTTGTTAGCTAAATAATTTATTTTGTTGCATTGTTTTGTTTTTACACTTCCTGCGATTTCATTTTAACTTTTTATCAGCCATCAGAAACATGAAACTGGTATTAAATGAAGCTACTTACCCAAGTCTCTGAGCTGAAGTTTAGTGTATGTTTAGTATTTTTAAATGATTAAGTAGATCTTCACATTTATAATATTAATAGAAGCCGACCGCGAATTCACAAGCATTTATCGCCAACCTTGCAAACTTACACAATTCCTTAAAATAAAATAGCCTTATGTTATATTGACCTGAGAGCTGAAGTTTCATTAAAATCTGCTGAGTAATTTTTGCGGAAAGAGTAACGAACATTCTTGAATTCATCCATCCATCAGCTCAAACATTGTAATATCTAATGTTAGATGTAAGCAGGATGTACGATTTATCGCTTAGGTATTATGGATTGAAAACCATTTTTTTTTTTATATCTGACTGTGTTTTGTTGCAAGCGAATATACATTTTACAGTTTTACAATGTAAACAAATATTTAAAAAATTGTGCTGGGAAGCACACATGCATTACCTACATACCTAACAAAAATACTTTTTTTACTATCTACGTTTATTATTAGGCATTTAAATACATGACATTACGACTTTGAGTTAATTATATGTTTTACACTAATAAACAATGGGGTTTAATATTATTTATGTTTCTTGTGTCATCAGAGCGATTCCCGTTATGAGACAACGCAAGATGTGAAAGGCCAACTGAAGTTTTTAGAGGAACTGGATCGTGTCGATAAGAAAAGACGAGAAGATTCTGAAAGAGAAATGCTTCTACGCGCCGCCAAATCAAGATCCAAGAACGAGGATCCAGAACAAGCCAAGCTAAAGGCTAAGGTAACTGTGGTTATCAATAAACACTATTACCTATATCATGGCACTAAGTTGAAATTGATGACTCTATTCATTACATGTGTTGTCAGTGAAAAATTTGTATACTTATTCTACTAACTTCTTTAACTTATTGCTTACGTACCATTTTTAGGCGAAAGAAATGCAAAGAGCCGAGCTTGAAGAACTCAGGCAACGTGAAGCTAATCTCACAGCTTTACAAGCTATCGGACCGCGTAAGAAGCCCAGGTTAGAGGGGCCAGGTGGCGCTGGAGACTCGGTGTCTAACGGAGGTGGACAGAGCAGTAGTGGATTTGTAAGTTACATTTTCTTTATCAAATTGAACATACATTTAATGCACGAATAATCAAGCAAGAAAATGGACAAGTACTATTGAGTGTGCAATTTTCAATTCAATATGGATTATTTATTCCATATTTTAAGTAAATGATAAATAAATTGTTCGGTATTCCAGACGGGCCGCAGTCAGATGGCCCTGAGGACGCGGTTGAAGCGCATCAACCATCGCGACATGGTGTTCCTTTTGGAGCAAGAGCGCGAGACCACACACTCGCCGATGCTGTTTCGTAGTTACTTGAAGTGACCCTTTGCTACCGAGGAGCATCAGCACTGGTATATGCCTCCGTGGGTCAGTGATGACAATGTGTTTGAAATCTTAGATTAATAATTTTTTATTGATGGACATGAATATGTGATAGGTGCATCCTCGTGGAATAATAGCCTGCTATTCGAGTAGTCACTTTTTACGACAAAGTTTAGGCGTCAGAATAATTCAAATTGACAAATAGTAAATTAATTTTCTGTCAAATTATTGTAAATAAATATGTTCAAATAGCTAGGAGTTGACCCCGTTTTTCAATGTAGCAAGTTTTACTTTATTTTACTACTCGAGGCTAGATTTCGGGAACTATTCATTATCAAGATATACATACAATCATTAGGCTCTTATAATTATGTACATAAAATATATTTATATGTAGTAATATTAGTAAATTGGCTTTCATATGTCTTGGTGCTGAAGTATTCATTAATGTAATTTTAACAAACACAGTTATGGAGCTTACCACTTGCCAATGCTAGGCCGCACTACGATTTTTTGTCGCGAACATCTAGCCGCAAGAACCGCTTGAGGCGCACGCGTTATCTTAAAAAACCGTCCGCGATTTTCCCAATTTGAAGCTGGATTTCAAGAAAGCTGTGTGTGTTTTTGTTAAGAAAAGAAAAGTGATCTTGCGTGGTTTCAAAATCAGTCGCGGTTAAAAACCGCAAGTGCGGCCGTATATACATGTATTGAGTTCCTTGAGTCACAAAACCACGCGATCAAAAAACGGCGCGGTTTAGCCGTAGTACGGCTTGGCACTGAAGATAGTGGAACAGACCATTGAAAAAGCAACAAATAATAACTACTGTAAATGTATAAATTCTTTTGAATTGCGTATCTTGCTAATTGTGGGATCAGGGTAAAAGAGGAAGAAATGATTGATATCTATAATGAGCACGTAGAGTCAAACTGGACTCATAAATGACGACAAGTTTATCTGTTGCAGTTTTAATTTGGTTGTCTAATATAAGTACCCTGATTGATTTGATTCTTAAGATTTGTGTAAATCCAGCATTTCTAAATAACATGCTATTTTAATTTTAGCAAATAATTTTAAAATTGTAATATTGACAGAAATATCTACAGTAATAATCATAATAAATAAGAACAAAGTGTGACAAGTGCAACCAAAACATAGTGTAATGATGTTTGCAATGTTAGTGTGGAATTCTATTGCATCAATGTTAATAAGATATATTTACTTATTAAATAAGTGATACAAGATGTAAATTATTATTGTGTATATTAAAAGTCTTTGTGTTTTACAAAGAAATAACTATGTATCATGATTTACTTATTAGACCAAAGTCTTTGCAGTAGCCAATTCTCTTGAAAGAATTAAGTTTATAGTTTTTTTATGACCTTATTTACATTCCAAAATAGGTACAAGTCTTTTGTTGCCTCCTTGTACCACAAGCAGATACTATCGCGTATTTAAATCATGCTACCTAAGTTAAATAATTGTTTGATGTTAGTTCAAAATCTAACACGTTAAATGTTAATATATTTTTTACGGTAAAAATCTACAATCTAGAACATTGACATAGACATTGATTCGCAAACGAGAACGAATAAATGCTAAGAGTAAGTGTGTATCGTCTGTCTAGTGAACAATACTAAACATTCAGTTGAGGTATTGTTTCTTAGCAGAGTTTATTCAAATAGACTATTACCAAATCTTTGGACGGCAACATTTACGGACAAATAGAATTATCATCATTTTCTTATTTGAAGTGATATGTGAAATATTTTGTACATATTGTATGTAACTTGATGGTTACTTTTTAGGTTGTTTTAACAGTGCCGGTATCGGTTTAGTTGTTGTTTGCTGACATAAAAGTGCATTACAGTTACTTAAATACTTGTTAAGTGATCATGCTTTATTACAAATTGAGGTGTATTCATTCACTAGTATATAGTCAATAGTGCAGTTATTAATTGTGGAGCAACAATGTAAGATGATAACATACCGTTATCCAACTTTTACAAATAATTAGTGTAGTACTGCTACTTTGCTCATTACCAAAAAAATATACTACGGCGAGGTTTACACATTTATGATAGAAATTTTAGTGTATACGATCAAAAGTGCAATAGAATTACGGCGATACAAGACACTCAAGCCTGTTAGATTTAAAAGTGGCTAATAATAGTAGCTTATCAATGCATGGTACGCGCATCAGCACAGCGCACTGCGCAGAATCTAATATTATGTAAATTAATGTTTGTAGTCATAATTATTTATTTTTCACCAAATTGACTTCGCCGTTCGCTCGAACATTTGGGTAACTGGCCCTTTTATTGCAACTGATCATCTTTAAACGCCATCATGGCATTATTGGTATGTTCTAGCTTAAAAAATCGTTTTGTTTTACCGGCCAATATTTGGGATGGTGGAACTATTCTATTCCATGCGCTTTGATGTTGTCTTAGGTTCTAACCTTATTATTTTAAAAGTTGTCAGTCGTTTGCAGAAAAGGGAACAAAATTCTGGGCTATTTGTTATTTTTTATTATAAATTATAACTTGGAGCGTTGTTTTATCTTTGATTTAAGAAAACATTTTATCATCCCTGCGCTTCCATGTTAGTCATGTTAGCGTCCTTGTCATCCAGGCGTAGTTAATATTTTATTTACTTTGTAAAATTGTTTTTAATAAGTACCTACTTATCTTTTTCATCCTTATAGCCTGTATTTGGCCCTGTTTTTGAAAACAGTTGCAAAATTTTATTCCTATTGATTATTTTTTAGTTTAGGGTTAGAGAGGCAATAATATGAATCATAATTGTAATAATTTAATTAAAGAATCAAATAATCTTTTTATGATGTGTATAGGTGATGAAATGAAATTGATTGTTTCGGCCATATCTTCCAGCATTCAGCATTCACTAAAACGCATGTTAATCAATGAAAATTAGAAGTCAATCTTTCTGATATTTATTATTAATAAAATCGACCATATTTTATCTGTGTAAAAAGATCCTTTATTTAATAAGTTCATTACAATCCCTTGTTAATTAATTTTTATTTTGTTTTATTCCTTGTTGTTGCATCCATAATTCGAATAAGACAATTCCCACAAGCTAATAAGCCGCATAATTAGTTCTTATGACAGTAAACATTAATATGTATTTGATTTATCTAACAGTCTATTTTAATCTTCTCATTGTAATGTAGTATGTGTGATGTGTTCCTTCCAAAGCTTTTTGTTTTAAAACCGTACAAAAGTTTTGTAATTTAATTAATTATGGAATTGAATCAACAATTAAATAATAAATTATGCTTTTACGATACTTTGATTCTAAACTGATTCACTTATTTTTAAATATGAATATTTTTCAATTGCACTTCAGTTGTGTTTTTAAATTTCTATTTTGAACTTTAATGTTACCCTGGTTCAAACTTTTTTAAATGTGTATCCTATGCCTGCTACTGTTACTAAAAGGTATATGTGTACCTAGCTTCTTTAAATGTATTGTATAAAATAAGCTTGATCCGATCTCGTCGCACAGGATTGCGTTTCCTTACTGCAGACACTTTAATTACCTAACATTGAAGCGGATTCCAATATTTTTATTGTAATTCTGTCACAATTTTGCATGATATTGCCTTTAAATATGCCGTTACACCATCTACAGATAAAATCTGACAGATATTTTATACCTGTCTTAACCTAAAACGTCATGTTTTATGATAGACAATGTTTATCTGTAAGTATTTTATCTTTAGATGATGAAACGGCCACTAAATCTAGGTTATTTAAAAAACACTAGAAGCAAACTGATCCAAATAATGTTATGAAAATTGCAAGTTAGATGAAGTCGGTTAAATATGTAGTAGAAGAGGTCATTGTACTAAACTTGTTATTTGCGCACCCATGAATGAAACTTTCCGATATTATACATTCTCGTCTCATTTAATTAGCTTCCAAATCCCAGTCCCACTGTTGGGTAAATATCTTTTTCTCTTACCTGATTTGTCCGGCTCTTCTTTTAGCTGTTAATATTACAAAATTATTTATTTAACTTGTTACCGTTTTTATCATAATTGCTTCAAAAATATCACGAATTTGCATCTTGAAGGAATGATACATGTTTATTCTGGAAGAAAAATTTTTTTTCAGAATAAATGGTATCAACGCGAGCAAAGCCGCGGCCAATAGCTAGTTATGATATAAATAAAAATTAAGTGTATAGAACTATGTTTTTCTATGAAATAAAAATAATGAGAAATAAAGTTAAGTACCTATGACATCAAAACCTTTTTTTTTAAAACCCTTTCCTTTGGTACCTATTTCTATACCGTTTGCTTACTAAGAAAAGTAGGTCAGCTACGCTGATGGTATATGAAAACACAGTTTCATATCCTAAGTCAGAAAATTCAATATCTTTACGACAGGTATATAAAAAATAAGTGGGTATTAGACACAGAGCACCCCCTAATAGAGTGTACTTGCAAGGCAATAGACGCGCACCGTACATATGTCTTTTTCGGCAGATGTAGCAAAGCGAACTATGTCATTCAAGTCAGTACTGACCAGCTGTCACATCCGTACGCACAAGCTTTTTCGCAATTTACATGGGTCTTATTTTGCTTTAAAGCGTAATAAAATGACAGTGTGTTCTGTGAAATGGTACGGGAAAAATTCTGGGACATCTTGCTTTAAGAAAAATGGAATAACTTTTCACCGATAAGTATAAACAATTTTTGTTTTATATTACGCGGAGTTCATGTTACACTGGACAACAAATTTTGATTTGCCTACATCCCTTTCTATCACTATGCTAATTACTATGTTTATCCTTTTTCGTTTCCGAAATTTCAGTACTAGAGTTGTAACAAATTTATCGACTGAATGTAATCGATTTATTTTATCAAATACAATAATAATATACACTTTTTGTTGAGATGAGATGTAGATAAAAAATAACTAATAATTATTATTAATATGTAAAGAACAGTACCTACTTCGATATTTTTTTATTACCTATCATCGCAAATAATAGAATAAAGTTAGTGTTTGTTTTCTTTTAAAGATTTCCTAAATGTCCTGAGCAAAAAAGGTACAGCATATTTATTAGAAGTTTCTAAATAATAACCTAGTTTTGGGTTATTTGGGACACTGAAATTCAGTTTTCGGAAGCATGTATTTATTTTCAAATTAATTTTACCGGTAAGTGTCGTCAATTGTCATGCAATTTTAACTTAACCTCTCTAATTATTTAATTTTGTTATAACATCGAATTGTTCAACAATAAAAAATGTAACACACTTATGTAAATGTTTTATCGATAAACCTAACTGTCGTCACGGCACATCTCTAAGCGATGCGTTGACCTTGATTCAGCAAATCACAGCATAGTTGTCACGTCCCCCGCACTTCATTCTTGCCGCCTAAAGTTGTGAGTTTTGTTTCGAATAAAATTGTAATGATTCGGGCTCTATTAGGGGGTGCTCTGTGGTATTAGAGTAACTATTTAGTGATCTGTGGTTTTAGGTAGGTAATTTCTTCAGTCATTGCCCCAAAAACAAAGTGGTTTTTCGGCCGTACCACAGGAGTAAAGAAATATTAAGATGAACTATACGATACGACACATGATAGGTACCTATGCGTAACAGCTGGCTGGCAGAGTCAGTCAGACAATCACCTGCAGTGTAGGTGTGTCCCCAGCCCCAAAGGCCGTCTACATTGGTTCCTGTTTTTAATTTTCAAACTGTAGTTTTTCGTTGGAACCTACGGAATTCCGAATTAATGAAAACAACAGTAAAAGGAAAGGTACAGTTTGTTTCACACATCGCTTAAGTATTAATGTTATCTCTGTCTGACGCATGGTGATAGACGAAGTTGGAGTAAATACTTAATATTTCTCGATGTGTCTCTTCCGCCCGGTACCTACTTAAGTATCTACTTAGGGTATCTACTTTGGAAGTAGAGTAATCTGGATTATAACTAAATGTAAAATCATTTTATGGGTTTTTATAGAGGGTTTAAATTAAAGTAACATCAACGTTCAAAGATTAACCCAAACAGAAACCAGTAGTTAAAGATTTCAACCCAATTTAAACATCATTTAAACTGCGCGCTAGTTCGAAGACAACTTAGCGACATGTTGTTGATGTTGCCATTTGAAAAAATGCGGAGATGGCTGTTCCGTTTTACAACCGCATTAGTATTATATACACCTACCTTATAAAACGATGAGAAAGAAAAAGATTTACGACGTTTTCTAAAAAACTTGTAATATTGTTAGGCGCACGCCTTTTTTGAAAAATGCACTGACGAAAAATGATTTTAATCATGTAGTATGTAGATGTTAAACACCTCAGCTCAACATCTGACTGAAACGAGACCATACTATACTCTTTGAACGAGACCAAGAAATCCTGTGACCACCCCCTCCTGGTGTGACCAAAACATACGCAGTGAGTTTTCTAAAAACCGGAACTTTCCGCAACATTTATGCGTGTATTCGAATACAAGGCAGAAGAAAAAAATTAAAGTGACACGTCCACCCACCCTGTCAAACTTCCACGGATGTTCTGGATTTGCATGTAAATTTTTCATGTTTTAACTATTAAAAATGGTAAGAAGAACTTATATTTCTTATTTTTATTACTGTTTAGACCTTTTGGAAGATCCTTACGATACAGTGAATGTTATAGCCACGTAGTATATAAATTGTCAATGGTGTGTCATCATACATCCTCTGTCGGCTTTCTTTTGATTTATTTTCGTTAATTTAGCTGATTTTATGTATAATTTGTGTTTTGTAAAACTATAATATTATGTTCGTGAAGCCGTTGAGATTGGATATCAAGAGGAAGTTGACTGCGAGGTCGGATCGCGTGAAGTGCGTGGACCAGCATCCAACCGAGCCTTGGTTACTGTGCTCGCTCTACAACGGCGACGTCAACATATGGAACTACGAGACTCACACACAAATCAAGAGATTCGAGGTAAGGTCCATTTGTCATCATGCTGCCATCTCCAGTCCTGTTATCTTAATCAGGTCAATTATAATCTGACTGCTTGTTATCCTCCACTATAACCTACTTCTCATTTAATGATTGTAATCGTACTAAGAACATAGGTAATGTTGAAGTTTTATTCAATAGTCATAATAGTTGATAAATCTTTTGATCTGATTACTTTGGAGTTCCTATATTCTTGATGTTTTCTATTTCTTATATTCATGAAGCTGCTCTGCTTGCAAATTGTTTTAACTTATTGGATTTTTAGGTATGTGACATACCTGTGAGAGCAGCTAAATTTGTGCCCAGAAAGAACTGGGTAATTACAGGCTCTGATGATATGAAAATATGTGTCTTCAACTACAACACATTAGATAAAGTTCACTCATTTGAGGCACATTCAGATTATGTCAGATGCATTGCTATTCACCCTACCCAGCCTTACATTCTTACAAGCAGTGGTAAGTTACTTTAATAACTGTCACTTTTCTTTCCAATATTATTTATAACTCTTTCATATTCGTTTTACCTTTTATCTGTAAAATGGAAAACATAATGAGTGTGTCATTACAGATGACCTTCTTATAAAACTATGGAACTGGGATCGTAATTGGGCATGCCAGCAAGTATTTGAAGGCCACACACATTATGTGATGCAGATTGTCATAAACCCCAAAGACAACAACACATTTGCAAGTGCAAGTTTGGACACTACTGTCAAGGTATGGATTCATATGTATGAATATATTTGTAAATTATATTAAACAATATCAGAATTCATTTAGAACATCCATTGTTTTAGTTACATAAACTGCTGTTGACTTTTGCATGTTTGTTGAGTAAATATGTAATTTTACTCTAGGTATGGCAACTGGGTTCTTCCATCTCAAACTTCACCCTAGAGGGCCACGAGAAAGGTGTCAATTGTGTGGATTACTATCATGGTGGGGATAAACCCTATCTCATAAGTGGGGCTGATGATCGTCTTGTTAAAATATGGGATTATCAGAACAAGACTTGTGTTCAGACATTGGAAGGTAAGTTCAATGGACTACTGATTTTGCTATGATTCTTGTAAGGGATAGAATTTGAATAAATTAAATGTCATGTCTGTTTATTAGGTCATGCTCAAAATGTATCGGCTGTATCTTTCCACCCTGAGCTGCCGATCTTGCTGACTGGTTCAGAGGACGGCACTGTCAGAATATGGCATGCAGGCACCTACAGGCTGGAGTCGTCATTGAACTATGGCTTTGAAAGAGTCTGGACTATTTCTTCTATGCATGGCTCCAATAATGTAGCAATTGGGTAAGTTTCTATCTTATCTTGGATTCTGTTTTTAAGTTTAATAATTATTCTGTTTAATAATATGTTTGATTCCACAGGTATGATGAAGGAACCATTGTGATTAAAGTAGGTAGAGAAGAGCCTGCAATATCTATGGATGTGAATGGTGGTAAAATCATTTGGGCTAAACATTCCGAAATGCAACAGGTCAACCTGAAAGCTTTGCCTGAAGGTAAGTGAATGCTGCAGCTGTAATTTAAAAAATTCTTACTAGTAGGAAATCCCAGATATCCTCATTTAATTTATTGCATTTCAGGAACAGAAATAAAAGATGGCGAGCGTGTTCCAGTGATTGCTAAAGATATGGGGTCATGTGAAATTTATCCACAAACTATAGCACACAACCCTAACGGGAGATTTGTCGTAGTTTGTGGTGATGGAGAGTACATCATTTACACTGCTATGGCCCTCAGAAATAAAGCTTTTGGCACCGCCCAGGAGTTCGTATGGGCTTTGGACAGCTCAGAATATGCTACTCTTGAGAACTCCAGCACAGTCAAAGTTTTCAAGAACTTCAAGGAAAGAAAGAGTTTCAAGCCAGAATATGGAGCTGAAGGTAAGGTTTTTTACATGTTTTGTCCAGGTTTCCAATCGTACTTCTTTATGTTGCAATATTGAATTTGTTTCCAGGAATATTTGGTGGATTCATGCTGGGAGTGAAATCCATCAGTGGAAAGGCTTTCTCTTTCTATGACTGGGAGCTCCTTGAGCTGATTAGACGGTATGTAACTTTTTATTTTATTTTACAATTGCCTGCGTTAAGTCATGAAATAGTAAGAGGAGCGGAGCAATTGCGACAATACGGTAAATCTGTTACTGTGTTTTGTCCTAATCAATGCAATGTATGTAGGCAGGTAATTCCTTACACTTTGAAATTCTAGATTAGTGAATATAGTATTTTACCCTTTTACTCCACAGATATAAAATTTTAAGTATTTTCTTACACTATAATATTATATTGTGTGCTGAAAAACACGATTGCGTCAATATCTCCCTTTGCAATTTGGGGAACGTATTTAGCCAGCAGTGGGTTCTGTATATAAGCAGTTCATAGCGAATTAAGAGATGCGCATGCAATGAGTACAAGCAATATGCGATTGTTGTCATTTTGGAATTGTAGTACGTAAATATTGTTGCTTTGTACAATTCTCCAAAAAGAAACATCCTTATGTGCAAATAATAATAGTTAAGAATATTAAAGTAGTATGTTTATTGTTACAAGAGTAGAAATTTGATGGTGTACGGTATGTGAAATCTGTCACCCCAAATTAGGCCAGGCTCGTGCCCCTGTAGTGGGAATGTTAAAGGGCTGATAAGGAATTTATTGTTAAGATTATTCAGTATTTTGAGTTGCTGAGCTATGTCCAAGTATGAAATATGCAATTTATAAAGTTTCACCTAAATTGATGAAGATGAAATGAAAATATGGTATCAGGTCACAATAAATTTTATTTATCACTTATGATGATATAGATATTTCAATCCAAACCTTAGTATTATAGGTATCCTTTGCTGGCAGTGGGAGGGTCAAGTAAACGATGAACATGTGTGATGCTATAAATAAACCATTATCCTCAGATGGCTTAGTTGGATATATCGTCATATTTGTAATGAAAAAACGCTAATTGTATTCAGTAGACAAATTCATTACCTACTACATATATCTAGATAGTAGTGTGTAGAAAATTTTTGCGATTGTTTTTGAATTAAATGTGCCTACAGCATTTTGTTGAAAATGTGTCCAGTGAATATATTTCTATTACTGGTTTTGTAATAATGTTTGGATGTAATATAATAACCGCTGGTTTTTGTAAAAAAACAAGATCGTTTCCATTTACTTTTTGTAAGTCCTAATGTGTTGATTTATGCGGTACAGTATCGAGATTCAACCGCGCCACGTATACTGGTCGGAGAGCGGCAACCTGGTGTGTTTGGCAACAGACGAGGCCTACTACGTGCTGAAATACAATGCCGCGGTCGTCACTCGGGCTCGCGAGACAAACACCAATATCACTGAAGACGGTATTGAAGACGCTTTTGAGGTAAATCTTAAAACTGTTCATTAGATAGCTACTTGTACCATTCATTTACTAAAACCATTAATTTATTATTCTTGTGTTTGTGTAACGAATTACCGATACGTAAAATATATCAGAAAAGTCTGATACGGTGTCAATAGAAATATGCTGGAGTCTATGGCGTTGATAACAAATAGTTGATAAGAATAGGCTGTGTAGGCTAGTACTGTAATTTCTTATCTTGTTTGTTTATTTTTATATATACTGTTAAATTTTATACTTGTATGAGTACTGTTGCGTTTTACGTGGGTTTAACTTTTTGTGGAGTGCTTTAAGTAAATCTGACATTTCTAACTTTAAAATGAAACTTGATGCAGGTCGTCGGCGAAGTGAACGAGATAGTGAAGACGGGAATATGGGTCGGGGACTGCTTCATCTACACAAACTCACTGAACAGAATAAACTACTATGTCGGCGGCGAGATCGTCACCATATCGCATTTGGACCACACTATGTATATTCTTGGTTACGTCGCTAAAGAGAACAGGTAACCAATTTATAATTCATTATTTGAAGACCATAATACAATATTCAAAACATTGCATTTATTATTTTTCTATATGTTTATTTGTAGATTGTACCTAAACGATAAGGAGTTGAACGTGGTATCGTATTCACTGCTGCTGTCGGTACTCGAGTACCAAACCGCGGTGATGCGAGGTGACTTCGAGACCGCAGACCGAGTGCTGCCGACTATACCGCAGGATCATCGGACCAGAGTTGCGCACTTCCTTGAGAAACAGGTTAGATACATGAACTATCTATATTTATAGCTGCTAGTCAGACATTTGATGGGAAATATAATTAGGCTACGTAATCTAAGGATAGTTAAGTTAGTTAAACATTCTTATGATTCTCACTGCTGATCTGGTGCCTAAAGAAGCCTTAATATTTTTCAAAGAACTTACAATATTTTTCATGAACGAAAGATATTTTAAAATGAATCTCCATTACAACTAATGTTTACGCATCATTCCAGGGCTTCAAGCAACAAGCTCTGGCCGTGTCGACCGACCCCGAGCACCAGTTCGAGCTAGCTCTAGCGCTCGGCGAGCTTGGCAGAGCTCGGCAGCTGGCCGAGGAGGCTACGGCGGCGGAGGGTGCACCGTCGCGGTCGGCGGGTGCGCGGTGGTCGCGACTCGGGGCTGCCGCCGCCGCTGCCGCCGACACCGACCTCACCAAGATTTGCTACCAGAACGCACACGACTTCAGTGCGCTCCTCCTGTTCGCGGCTAGCACCGGTGATAAGCAGCTGCTGAACGACGTGGCGCGGATGGCGGCCGACGAAGGCGAGGATAACGTCGCTTTTGTTGCTTACTTCACACTGAACGCTCTCGAGGACTGTCTTCAGCTACTCATCAAGAGCGACAAACTTCCCGAAGCCGCTTTCTTCGCCAGGTAAAGCCCTACCCGCATTTATTTCACAACTAAATAGATTGTAACGTCATGTACTTTATTGACCATTATTATTCCCAGATCATACATTCCTTCCAAAATGGGCGATGTGGTGAAACTCTGGCGAGAGAGTTTGGGTGCCACCAATAAGAAGTCGGGACAGTCCCTTGCTGATCCTGAAAATTACGAAAACCTGTTCCCCGAATATGCAGTAAGTACATGTTGAACGTTTACTTTCCTCTATTGCGTCAATTGAGAATGAGACTGTCATTAATTATACTTTCTGTTTTAGGAATCAATAGAATTAGAGAAGTTCCAAAAGGAGTTTGGCTTCGAGCACAGTTCCCAGTTATCTTTACTACCGCCGGACTCGAAACTGTGTAACGTCGATCGGAGTCTCGCGGAGGAGAAACAAGCTGCCGTCTCACAGAATCTTTATATACCAGGCCCTTCCACCGAACCGTTAGTATCTTATACTCTTGTTTGAATCGCTCAATACCTCTTTATTTTTCGGAAATGCGTAATTGTTCAATGTTTTAACAGTAGCAGCACCGTACCCCAGCTACAAAGTACCTCCCCGGCCGAGCCCAAGGAAAGCGAGCTGAAACGTAAAAACTCCCTCGACATCATGGAGGAGATAGAACGAGAAATAGATGAAATGGCATTAGACACGGTAGATAGCGCGGTAAGTTTTATTGTTTCCTAACGTTGAGTAAGTACTTTATGGTTTTACGTAACTTTACATTCCTGGCGTAGGTACTTGGGTTTTGTTGTCATTATGTTCAGTTTATAATGCGAAAGTATGCACTTCTTAAATATATTACAAAATAGCTACAGCTTCATAATGCGTAATGAAGAAAATATGCGGTGAATACTTTGACAAGACAAATGTTATTTTATTATGTAAGTATGGTGTAAGTAAATATTGTAGCTTTCATCTTTTTTATAACCAAAATACGGTCTATTGGTAACTGGGAAAGAACGCTAAAACATTCAAGTTATTACAAATATAATATCTACAATAACAAAACAAATACTGCGATGCTAGTTACTATTCCGCATTTATTTCCTAGACACTCGGTAAATAAATTAGCAACAATTTAATCATTCAATTCAGGTAAATCTGGCTGGTTGGCATTTCGTATTACTGTAAAATATGGTACTTAGGGATAGTAGAAATTAAAATAAATCTTATTCTGGAATGTAAATTAAAATACTTATCTAACATAGTTCTGTTAAATTAACTTTCATCTTTATTTGCAGGACTTGTCGGATGATGGCGGCGTTCTGATCGAGTAATGTCTAAGTGTATTTAGATTTTTTATTTTATATTATATTAATTAATAAATATGATCATAAAAGTATGTATTTCCTAAAGTGCTAATACATTTTAAGATTAAAGTATTATACAGATTTCATTCAATTTTTTCTTTTTGTCGTTGTCGTCACCTTTGTGGTGACGAAATATAAATTAAATCATGTAATCTAATTTTTTTGAATAGGAATTATACAATTTACTTGAAGGCATTAGTTTTACTTTAAATTATTAGTTTGTTTATCGCAATTTGAGCGGCGTGCGTCTAGTGACATGTAAAATCGCTGAAGTTTGAATTACTTGCTAAGTGTATGTAGGTATGTGCGCGCGTGTGGATTTAATACGTGAATTACGTGATGAAAACACGGTGCCAGTGATTCAGATAGTGCCCAGAAGCGTGGCAATCCTTTAGGCACGCTTCGCGCCACCATTGCCGCCACACCACCACCGCGCCGCCGCCGCTCGCTTCTATTTATGTTATGCTCACCCTAGGTATATTTATACTATTAAGAATGATTTGTAATTAATATGTTCGCAATTCATACTTTACATCTACCGTTCCATTATATGCATTAATTGTGACATTTTTCCTACAAATACAAATAATTATTGTAATTGAAAGTGCTTATAAATAAAATAATTCAATGTATAATAAGTGATAAAGCACATTACATGTTGTAGTTTAGATCAACTTGAATTGAGTCCTATTTCCTAATAAAACACCTGAAATGGCATTTTTCACCTCAATGAACTCCTAATTGAATTCATATTTTCCTTAATCCATACTTTGACAAGGTATTATTTTCATAGTGGAGCCGTTCAAGTATTACGTAAGCGGATTTATTACAATTATTTACCCCCCCCATCCCCCTTGTCAGCAAAAGTAAGCAAAGCTCTTACCCCCTCCCCCATGCTTACGTAAACATTTTTCAATTAATATGTTGTTTTTTTTTAATATTATAATTATAATTTTAAAAATAAGAAAATAAAATTAGGATAGATTAGATTTTACTGATACAGTGCCTAAACGTATGCATTATTTGCGGGAATCCCCGAAAATGCGTTTCGTTTTCAAGCAAAGACAATGTGAGGGTTGCCATTCGTGTAAAAAAAGTAAATAACTACCGATGACGTAATCATCATCTAGACTCCCCTACCCCCCATGTCATCCAAAGTAAGCAAAGCAAAGACCCCCCCGCCCCTCCATAGTGCTTACGTAATACTTGAATGGCCCCAGTGATTTAATGTGGAATTTAGTAATTATTTGATCAGAGTGTTTTCGAATCAAACTGTTTTTGCTATCAAACTGTTTTTCAAATATTGCTATACAATATTAGTCTCAGCTACTCGATTGCGTATTTGTTCCAAAGGGCATAAGTTAATCCTTCGGGTGTCAAACATTATCTACCTAACTTAATACCAATAGAGTAGGGGGAAGTGGGGCACATTGATACACAAAAATTCAAACTCCGTTTTAATACACAAATGTCAACATATTTGATAATTTTTTTTACCGGGTGCATGGCCTGATATGTTAACTTATAATTAAGTTTAAAAAAAGCTGATAGAAACGAATAGGGAAAAAGTTATGGCGACTTTTATAAAAAATGGATTTTGTATCATTCTGCCCCACCGGTGGGGCAGCTTGATGCGTATTTTATTTCCGTAAATATTATAATATTTTTTCAAAATAAATCGTTATATTACTTAAATTGATCAAATAAAAAGCAAATAATGCTTGGTATCTGAAAAAATCACATTATTTATTAGTTATTATTCGTATTAACGATAATCACAATCAGCCTAATAATGAAATGAGCTAGGAAATAAAATTGTCATCGAAAATCTAGAATTTATCAAGATCTTAAACATGTAATTAAACATAATTACTCAGTAATCAGCCTAAAAGTACTACAGAATTGGGCATAGTGAAATATAGAAATAACAAAATAAAATCCTCTATCAAAATTATAGGAACTTTTTCTTAAAACTCATAATCAAAAAAATCACAAAACTGAAATCCTAAACGATTTTTTCACATTTCTCTGCTTAACTTTAAAAGTCCGGACCATTTTCTATAATAAATGAGATTTTTAAGACTACTTTAAAATACTAACGGGGCACTTTAATGCACTAAAGGGGCACTTTAATACACTAACGGGGCAGATTGATACGTATCATTCTGCCCCGCGCTTTACTGTATCATAGTGCCCCAAGGGACTATATTCACGAAAAAGTAATTTATGATTTTTTAAATCAATATTGTATTAAATAAACATATTAAATAACATTTATTAAAGTATAAACGTACTTTTGGTAAAATAAAACAATGAAAACAACTAATAATATGGAGCTGAGACACAAACACATTGCTCTTAAAATTTTAGTTGTCGGTCCCAAAAACACGTTTGTGCCTGTAAAAGCAAAACGGCGAATAGGCGGCGAGCATCGTCACAACTATCATCCTTGTGGATGTCCTTGAGCGTTCTAATGATGTGTCCGTGTGCGTATCGTTTTTCAGTATTTCAAAACAGGTACTGTATCAATGTGCCCCGAGTATCAATGTGCCCCGCCTCCCCCTAATAACTAATAAAATAAAAGTCATAAAATTTTTCACTAATAAAGCATGCACATAATATTCGTGCCATTGTAAATCGTACCTAATAAATATATCTGCTTGTCATGTATATCTCGACAACTCCTATTGTCCGTCAATTTGTCCGCGTTAGTTGATACAGAATATTTTTATTCGTATACTCCGATATAAAACATTTCTACATAATACTTTTCGTACTGAATAGCCTAATTGGCGACTTTACTAAACAAAAAATAGGTGATCTGTGTGAGTTTCAGAGTAATAAATAAGACCTGAGACCACTACGCCAACTCCCTCCTAGATTTCATCGAAGAAATTGTAACTGTCGTCAGTTAACGTAGGTATATATAACACCGTGTACGTACATATAGTAAACATTACATAATAGCATCGTATAAGTAGGTATATCAAATTCATCAAAATCTAAAAAGTGTATCTGGCGCCTCAATTAATTTCTGACGTCATTAATTGGTTTTTAAATGTACTTTAATACCATTAATATTTACATAATGTACAACACAATAAATAAAAACAATACAATATAATACAAACTTATGCTACTTAAGTACCTACTATATACATATTTATATAAATATTTATACATAGGTAACCTCATAGATACCCCACTTATAATAGGAAGATATCATCGAGAGCGTCTCCGGGATTCATGGTACCCAAGAGGCTGGCAGCATTTCCTCTTTGAATAGCTATGCTTATTCTTTGAGCAAAAAAGCTGCCAGCTCTCGGATCGCCTGATTATTTGGTTAAGATATATTGTCACTGCAATGATTTAACATGGTTTATCTTAGTGGTTTTTTAACTCTTTGTAAAATATGTTGAATACATATTATTCAACCTAGAATTTTCCTTGTATTTAAATAAATAAATCTAATTAAGTAGTTCATCTTCATTAGAAAAAAAAATTTTTTTTTTTTGATAAATATTAAGTAATTTAGTTATTAGGTATCAAGTAAGTACCCTGATAAAATTTTGGCGCGGAAACATTCCTTGTAAAATGAGCTCTCAAAAAAAAGATAGAGATAATCTTAAAAAATCTTATTTTTCAAAAAGACTTAAGCAGTAAATCTAAGGTAAATCTCTCGTGCAAAACAAAAAATGTTTTCACACTCGCGCGGTTACGTACTGGAGTCTTCTATTCACCTGGCGCGTATAGTTGTTGTGGTCTGAAGGCAGCGGAGTGCAGGCGAGTGCAGACGGAGGCCGGCGGCGACTAGCGGCTAGCGGCTCCCAGGTGTTGTCACACTGTCAGACCAACGCAGTGCGCGGTAACGGACGGACTTGCGCAAAGGCACGCGTGCGACATTAGGAACGCGCACACGCACTCACACTTGTATCGTAAGTATACAATTGATATTAAATACTATTGCATTGCGAATTTTATAAAATGTTACTCTTAGCTTCTCTTATTGCCTGCCTAATAGGACGATAATAATGAAACTTGCAATTCAAATACCAAACATATGAATTCCGATTGGATTGAGGGGGTAGAGTTAGTTGAAATAATTTAAAGGTACTTTGCTCTCCTAAAGCTATACATTTATTTGGTAAATAGGAAAAATAATTGTAGGCCCTATAAGCTAATGTAGGTACACAACTGTTGAAGTTTTAATAATAACTTAAGTACAACCTGCTTATGTACTTAACGAGTATTGTTACATGTCAATAGTGTATTTTCCGTGTGAACTTCACATTCGGTTTCCAGTGTTGGTAGATAATTACTTAGCCTATGTTAGTTTCGTTAATTATGGCGGTTAAATTAACGGAACAAAATATTTTTAAGTAGGTACTAATTTTGACCATTTTTAACACAAAAATCTTGCAATATTGTTAATCATAATAATAAATCATACTAGAAAGTACAAGGTCTTGAGCCTTGAATCAGTTCGAAGGTTGACTAGTGTTTAAATCTCCTAAAGATGTTTATACTATTTGAATACAGAATTAAATCTTATAGTAAAGTCTATAAGAAATAACTTATTTCAGGGTTAACGATGATTTATTCGGTGCATGTCGCATTACTGAAAATGCTTTATTACCTATAGGTACTGCAAGTAATACCTAGCCAATAATTCGATGGTGTATAGTTGTGACCTAAAAGATTCTTTATTAAATACAGATATAGTAGCTAATCTACTGATAATACTTTTTGAAAAAATATATACGGTCGAATTGAGAAGCCTCCTCCTTTTTTGAAGTCGGTTAAAAAAGAATAAAACAAAATTCACGATAAGGGTAGGTAAGGTACTATATTAAATTAACAAGTTTTTAACTGAATCGTCTTCAATCGTCACCAAACCACAATGACACAACGTTTAAAAGTAGGTACCTTAATTAAAGGGTGTTTATTTATTCAATCATTTTTTCATTTCATTGCACTTCTTTATAGTTACAGAATGTATTATCTGGAAAGATAGGGACAATGTAGAGGTATAATTTTGGGCTACGTACAATACATTATCTGTAAAGATGTATTTAGCACTGACTTTCAGTTGCTGGCTCTCAGCGCCAGGCTCTCAGCGCTCAGCGCTCAGCTCTCAGGGCGTACCTAGTATTCAAGTACGAGTAGATAATTCGTTACCTACCGGTGACGATCGCGGTCCCATCTACGCGTGCAGTATTAATAACGAACCAGCACCGATAGCCAGTATTCTATATGAAAACATCCTTATATCCTTATAAAGAACTAACTTAATTGCAGATTTCATGATAGCAATGAAACTGATATAGATACCTAATGCACGTGGGTTTCGTATTTAATTGTGTTATTGTTCTGATTTTAATTCACAATTTGTTTAGTAACTGCAGGAAATCATCGCAGCTTTATTATGTAGTTAAATAACACATACAACCACGTAACTTTGATTTAAGAAAATTAAAATATTAGATTTCCTGTTGTTAGTTTATATGAGTCAAAATAAAACATATCTTCTATATTTTATTTTTACACCTCTTCAATATGCCATTCAACGCTGCAGTTTTAATTTGACGGTAACTACCAAATTTTATTTCAATTAGTAATTATAAGACGACGACACCCAAAAAAATCAAATATACGTATAGGTTTAATTCATACTTAAAGTAAAGGTAGCCGGTAAACATGCAAAACGCAACGCAAACGTAGCAGCACGTTGCAGTGGATTTCAGATTCATTAATTACTCGACTACTTCAAATAAGTTGATTTAATAGCTGAGTTTAATCTCTATAAAACTTTTATCAGTTTTTTAATTGCGAAATATTGTTTACGTAGATTTTCCGTTTGTTCTTAGAGGTTTCATTAGAAACACTCTACGAGCGCCGTCCGTCTGAGCATTTCTTTAGAGAAAAATGCAAAAATTAAGAGTAGGCGCCTAAGATAGGTGCGATATGAAACTAACATTAATCAAGGAAAGTTCCTGTTTGACAACAAACGAGTAGGTATTTCGGTGTACTGGCCTTCGTTCTCTACCTACTTACTCTAGGTACCTAGTAATTTTAAAAGTAAAGATTTGTTTAAGTACAGAAATGTCACGGTAGCGTGTAGTACCTACTTTTATCGCAAATAGTAAAATGTAGAATTAAGTATGATAATGCAATTTTGACATTGAATGGCAAAATTATAAATAAAAGCTTGTAAAAAGTCGACTTATTTCTACGGCTCGTGAGCTCGTCTTACATTTACCTACTTTATAAGATTTTATATTATGTTCCATTTTAAACTGGTAGGTATATTAATACGTAGGGTAAGTAAATCATATTAGCTTGTAATATTTGTAGGTAACCTATCTTAGTTATTGTCAAGTTAAGTGTTTCATTAGCATTTTTCGTATCGACGGCGTGTGTCTTGAAATTAATAAAGCTGATATAAAACACATAAAAGAAATGGTCAACTAAATAATGAGTGAGATGCTACTAACTGGTGACCTAGTGAACCGTTCGGGGCGCAGAGGCGGAAAATAGCAGGGCTGCGGGTTGCGAGTTGGCGGCAGGCCAGCGGGGCTCATTCTCATCAATTCGCCCGCCGAGTTGCACCTTCCACATACCTAGACTAGACTAATCAACGGCATTTCATTTCACTGACCCCACTACTATTAGAAATTCTTGCCATCTCTTATTACTTCGTCTTTTACATGTTTTCGAATAATCGCTACCATGAAAAACTTTACCATGTCCCGTATAGTGCTACCGTTTAGGTAGGTACCTATGAGTTTATCCGACGTGATCGGTATATTTCGTTCGTGACTACCATGCATTATTGCTCTTAACTTTTCTCTTTATGACTAGTTGACGCGTTTAATTGTCGATTGTAGTGTTTGAACAGAGAGAAATAATATAAGCGCGCTCGGACTATTTTATTCCAAATCAGGCTTACACTTCAGTTCCCTAGATTTCAGAGAACAATATCTACTTTAAAAAACAATAGGGTCTGGCTATACGTAGGTACGTGTGCGACATTGGAAGAAAAAGGGTTTGATTGAATTTCGAGTCTCTAAAGTTCATCAACCTTCGGGGGCTAAGTCGGTCTCAATATAAGTACTTTAATTTCGTTTAAAATAAGTTTAAAATAAGAGTTTTTGAAGCAAAGTGGCAACTCCCAATCCTATCCCCCCTATCCCCCCCTAACAAAATAAAAAAGGGGGTACTTGAGGGGGGATGATATTGGGAGTTGATATAGATTATCCATACCACAGGTTTAACCTAGCTTGGACAACAGTCTCCCACAACAAAAACTTTTACCTGTACCTATAACTTTACTGTACTGTCATTATATTGTTCTGGGAGAAATAAATAAATTTTGATTTGATTTTGATTTGATTTGAGATTGCTTCAAAAACTCTTACTTTCAAACCACTCTACATTCCCACCATATTTATACCTAAAACAATAAAAAATATAAGCTGAGCATCGTGGGGGGAGGGAGGGGGCTCGCTAAAATTAGCCAGGATCCTTTATTTAACTGCTAGTATCAATTTCCAATACAATATGGCACCATTGTGGTATTCGATTTGTATTGACCTGAACTATCGATTAGTGAAGGTTTCATAGACTGCCGCCACTTTTGGAAAATTAAAAAAAAATAAGTTGTAGGTAGGACACTCTCCATACTAAAATCTTCAAACCCCTTTGAAATCTTTGTCACAAACCCAATTAAGGTGCTTACTCACTGGGAGCATTCGATTCTCGCAGGCGGGAGTTATTTTAAAGTTTTATACTTACACGCGGATCGGATACTACTCTATCTCACTCTTTAATGCAGATTAGGTTGTATTTTTATGTGGTGTAAATTGCATACAATAAGCCACTTACCGTTATTTATTTACTACTGAGAGGCGACAAGACCTTGACGTTAATTGTTGTTCTCCGTGAGCTCATTTTTTGCGTATCTATCTTGAGTGAGAACTTGAGTTATTTATCTAAAAGTGCTTTTATCAGTCATCAAACGTGTACTATCTATTTTACTTGCTCAATCTATGCCGATTCCCGCTTTCACGCCGATAAGTCAGAAAACGCTACTCTCACCGTAAACAATTTAAATAGCACTAGTAGGCTACAAGCCCATAAAAATCTGTGAAATGAACAAAATGAATAATGTTTAGAAGGCTATGTTATGAGAACTGAGCGATATGCCGTCATTTTTGAGCGCAACACTTAAGTACCTAAATGGAATGGAATTTCTCAGCTAATCTATGACATCAAAAAAGTAAGCGTATTTTTTATCTGAGTACTTATGTAGTTTTATCTTCATTTCATTTCGGTTTTAAGTAGGTAGAGGTTGCCTACTACATCTGTACCTACTTAACGGAAATGAAGTAGTGATAAATAAAATGATTGGTGAAATTTTACGTACTTAGGTAGGTCCTTTAGCGTTATAATGACCGTATTTATTAGGGTTGAAAATCACAATTAAAATACATAATGTATTTTTCAATAAAATACAGAAACTTACAGTGAATTCTTGACATTTCTTTCTGACAGACCAAAGATCGCAACATCCAAAATCGCCAATACAATTATTTTTTGATTACTGGAATCTGAAAGTCAATTTGTATTATTCCATTTAGATACATGTATTTTACTGGAAAGATTTAAAGTTGGTATCTTTCGCCATTTTCATCCCTAATGCTTAGGTATATTTGCGGTGGCTCCGTCCGAATGTGAAGGCGTTAAATCAATACAAAGCGGGTTAAATTAAAACCGATGGAAAGTAAATATTAAAAACATCTTGCGAAGTAAACAAATATATTAGTGCCTCAGTGCAATTATTTGCTTACACATTGTCGTCTGGTTTTTCTTGAAAATATCAGTAGGCCTAAGCGGGACATTTTTTATACAAGGACAAAAGCAATTAGGTATATGAAATACCATTTTTAGCGGAAAAACTATTTATGCGTACTAGACTATGTATGTATACTTTCATTTTGAAAATACTGATTATAAGCAATATGGTCTTAGATAAAATGATCCAAATAAGACCACTTCATTAAACTGTTTTTTTTTATTTATAAAGACGTAGGTGTGTTGTAAAATAATTCACATGATTAAGAGCAAAATGTTTTACAACAGCTTGACGCAAGCAATCTTATCAATCATAAGCAACGGATACGTGGCTACAGGTTTAATGTACGTATATGCTGCACCCTGAAGGTTGCTGCCTAGAGTCTAAAGTGTTACAATTCACATTACTTTACCGGTTTACCGCTTGTATCGGTTGTGAAACCCTGCATCAATAATAAGAAACGGTCGATTTAATTATTTCCTGCGAATTGAGGAACTATAAGTTTCCATGAAGTTTCCACGTATAAAATTGTGCTAAGAAACTATTTGTAAAAATAGGGAATCGTTATAACTCGGAAATGTAGCTTCATATCCAAATAGAACTACACTACATATAAAGCCAAATAGTGTGGCTGTATGACAGCATTAAAATCATTTCGCCATAGTTATCCGTTTTTCTTTTACAAGCTATAAAATAAAAAGTGTACGAATCCTACCTGCTCTCCCCTACATCTGTATCTACGTATAATTAAGTAGATACAGATATTTTTTATGGAATTTGCTATTAAAAAGTTGTGGTGATAAAACGGTATTCAGCAGACCAAAGGATCGACGGCAAAGGGTCGGTGTCGTCGATCAACTTATACCCCCCAGGTTGACATAAATTGTACACTGCCAAGTTTTATTGCACACGTGCGGAGTGGTACACGCTTTCAAAACCTTTAAAGTAATCGCAATAACACTTGCTTAGCAAAACAAGTTATCGCAGTGATCAAAATGTGCGAGTTTTAAAGTGTTTTTCCTGTGTATAGCGTAAGTACCTAATTGTTGAGGTTAATACGTACCTATGTTTATTTTTCTTTTTAGGTAAGTGAACTTAAAAATTTAAAAAAACCCCGACTATAAAAAGTAACAAATAAGTAGTATTTAACTTACATACAAACTTCATTACGTCGACGGACCGCATTCTATTTTCCTTACGAATATTTTAAATTATACTTATCGATTCATTTAAAACATTTCACAGGTATTTTTTTACATTTTGATATCACATTATGATTAGGTATTTATGATAGTTATATTCACGTACCTACCTAACTACTTAGCGGTCCCCCGACAAAATAAAGTTTGTATAAAAGTTAAATACTACTTATTTGTTACTTTTTATAGTCGGGGGTTTTTTAAATTTAATTTTTATTTCGGAGTTTTTAAACCTTTATTATAATATTATTATAAGCTCCTCCTGTTGTCAACATTGCATTATATTAAGAATTAGACACTGATCAAAACGAATCCAAACACGACTTATCTGCTGTTACATTTTTCAAGAATAGGTCGAGAGCTGGTCTCCATCATCAACTCCTCATCTGCTGTCACCATTTCATTATATTAAGAATTAAACGCTGATCAAAACGAATCCAAACACGACATATCTGCTGTTATATTGGATCTACAACCCTACCACAGCCGACAAAATAGCTGATGACCCTGAAATGGCTGAACCGATTTGCATATTATATATCTAAGAACACTCCCAGAAATACCAGCTTTAAATTAAAAAAAACCGCATCCAAATCCGTCCACGCGTTGAGGAGCTACAGTGCCACAGACACACAGACAGACACACAGACACACGGACATCGACGTCAAACTTATAACACCCCTCTTTTGGCGTCGGGGGTTAAAAACAAGAATTTAAAACTTGTATTTATTGATTCAGCGGAATTTGATTTAAGAAAATAGATTTAACCACAGTAAGCTTTAAAAAAATACCCGTCCGTCGACTAGACAGCGAAAATTAAAATATTTTTAGTTATGAATGGTATCTACTATTTACCTGTAGGTAGGTACTTAGAATTTAAAACTAGACACTTTACCGTTTTGTTTAAATCGTGCTAAACATGTACACTACTTATGTTCTGAGAAAAAATAAACTTGTATTGAATAGGGGAAAAAATCCTTAGTAGGGGAGAAGGAGGCACTTTCGAACAGGGGCAGTTTTGAATTTCTTAAATTCTTAACGGATACGAATACTTAACCATTCCTCTTTAATATTTTTGTAACGGCTACCCTACACTTAATAACAGTCATTTCATAATAACATCAAATATCACTTTCATTCTGTGAGACGCCGAGTGTTGGTTTTAGAGGTTGCGATGTAAATATTTTTCATAATTATCTTAATCGATTATGCAGAAAATATGATTACTTTTGTATTTATTTTTGCATCAGTTTTTACCAATTGTCTCTCAATAGTGCGTAGCGATAGTTATCAATGCAATAGTTTTTTTATGAAATTTATCTGTTTTTGCACAAAATGGCCTTCGGGGCAGATTAGAATATTTACTTTGGGTACCCCAATTATAAATCATTTGTGTATTTTACTGAGACAAGGTTTTCTAAAAAGTGTTCAAGTGTGCCTCCCTCTCCCGTACTTATATTTATTTAAGTAAATAAATTATTCGCGATCTTTTTGTTTGCTATTTTATTTCGGCGTATTTACCAGTACGGCTTGAATTAATAATGAGAGAGCAAGGTACTTATTGCGTAGTTTCCTCTATCTAGTTGTCCATGACTCTGGACGTGTTAAGTGAAGGTTTCCTTTTTCCTTCAAAGTAACAACAACATCTTCCTTTTTATCACTCACATCACACTGTCAAGGTGTGCACAAAAAGTAACACAAAATTTTAACTCATTATAGGTACTTATTCTGCGTGTTGGCCAAGTCACGAGATTTCAATCCGTGACGATATTAAAATTTACGGTAATAATTTTTTTATTACTCCCGAGGTACTTAGCCAGCTAAGTTTTTAATGGACATTCCTTAAAACGACGCGCCATAGCAAACACATACCTAATTCCAATTATTCTTTTGCAGGGTCGTAATACATAGTGCACAATGAAGAATAAGGAGAAAGCACACGTCAACCAACTGGGTAGCAGCGTTATTTCTGTTAATCAAGATGGAAGGTAAATTGAAAACTTAATTAATATTTACAGTTAGATAATAATCAGGTAGGTAGGTACCTATCTACAAAGCATAAAATAAATCAAAGATACGTGGTACCATATTATAAAAGGCACTCGTGGAAAAACATTTGATGTTCGTGAATAGATTGGTACAAAACTGAACAACAAGCATAGATACCTGTGAGTCTGCAAGTAGCTGCTATCATGCATGCCGTCCTCTCGTCACGGCTGCAATTTACTATTGTCCTCAATCACCTTCACACTTGCTGCACCACGGTCTTCAGTTGTTACCTTAATAGATAGATAGTAACATTGTACCGTACCTAAGTACTTTAGGTCGGACGATTGGTAGGTAATAAAGTGTACCTAGGTACCTACCTATATTTATTCAAACTCTCAAATTATTGGCGTCCGAATTTGCTTTCTTCGAACAACATATTCGATTCGACTGAATTGTGTGTACTTAAAAGATTTTTGATAATTTAATTTCGCCTTTTCTATGATTTGTGATAATGAATGGGAGCAATAAGGCAAATGTGGCTCAAGCGTTGGTGGAACAAGTCAAGGCCGCGCGTTGACAACTTGCTATACCGCGCTGCTGGCCCGGAGCGAAGCTGCAGCGGCCGCGTGGGCTGCCACTATTACGAAACTTTTATTTGTATACGTAAAGCACGTTTGCGAAAGGGTTCAATGGTTTTTCCATTTATTAATATCTTGGAAGATTTCTGCAATCTCGTATCCGTTTCGCCTATTGTGTCTGCTATTAGGTACTACCATTAATCTTATTATTAGATAATAGATACTGATCACCTCATTGGACACTACATTTAGGTACCTACAAGTTAATCTAGATATAGGTATGGAGTATCTAACTAATATACGTAGGTATGGTAAATAATTAGCAAGTAACAAAAACAAGATTGAATTTACTATATATCACATTATTATGTAGGTACACTAACAATACCATGTGCAATTACGACATAGATTCCCATGCTCTAGCGATCTGAATGAATAGCCATACTTAGCTGCCGGTTGCGTTGTTGTATAGTTACTTTGGAGGATCAGAAACATACTTTCACTTTTAAGTTCGGATCCCCCAATTTAGGCGATATGTGGAGTCAGTCGCAATCAGACCTCCAGGCTCTGTAGCCGACTACAGAACTTAATCATTATATAGACACAGTGATAACTATACAAGATGGTAAGTACCTTTCCTATGGAAATTATTATGTACTTAAATTTTGATGTTTTCCTATTGAATGCACTTACAAATAAAACATCGTTTCCAGAAATTCGCACTGATATTATTCGTGCTGCAAAGCAGTATATTTCTTGTGCTAACTGAAGATGGAGAGACAAAAGATCTAACCGATATCGATAGTGAAGATTTAGAAAGAAAACATAGAAAACGCAAAAAAGGACAAAACAGCGGTCCTTGCGGTTACGGCGGTGGCTACGGAGGACACGGGAAGACTTTCGGCTTGCTACACGGAGATAATACTTACGTGTCGGCTCCCGTGATGAACTACTTCTTCGGGTGCGGGGTGGCTGCTCTCCCAGTCGCCGCTCCCGTCGCGCCTATCGCACCGATAGCGCCTGTTCAAACGCTCCCATTTCCCATCAACATAGGAGTAAGTCAAAGCCAAAGCCATGGGCACTTCGGTCACGGTGGTCACGGTAGTCACGGTGGACACGGTGGTCACGGTGGACATGGAGGTCTCGGTCACGGCGGTCTTGGAGGTCACGGAGGCATCGGTGGGCACGGCGGCTTCGGCAACCAAGGCGCATATGGGAATCCAGGCTTTGCCGGCTATGGAAACCAAGGCTATGGAGGTGGACTGGGAAACTTCGGGGGCTACAATCAAGGATTCAATCAACAGCCTTTCCTTCAAAACTACAATCAAGGTATTCAGAGGCCCTACAGCAGACCGCTGCAGAACGTGGTGTCGGCTGCAGCCTCCGGCTTGGGCAACGCTTTGGCGGATTACATCACAACACGACCTAGAAAAACTTACAAGCAATTTAATAAACAAGTGAATCAGCTTTTCAAACCGTTATACAGATTATTTTGAAATCTCCAGTGTATGCCTTTGTGATATTGTTGAGTGATTTGATTATAAAATACAATGAATGTTGAATGTTTTTGAATCTAACTATTTGTTCTTTTATGGATTTTAATGTGATGAATGTGCGTTCTCTTCTCGAGCCAATTTATCGCCGTGATATTTTGTTGTTTTCAGCTTTTTTTTCATAAATAACACTGAAAAATAAACCTTCAAAAATAATCAAATCACAAGTGTTATAGTGTCGAGCGCATGTGTTGTAATATCCTTACGATACTTAATTGTAATTTAAAAGTGGTGTGTTGATGAGGCAACCACAATTTGTGGACTTTATGAATGCAACTTCGTTACAAATATCTAATTGCTGATGCGAATGATGTTTTGATAAAAACGATAAAATACGTTAGTTAGATACCTTAGTATGAGAGGGCTCATAATTACTAAATTCGAAGGTGTATGTGAAATCCGCCAACCCGCACTTGGCCAGCGTGGTGGATTACGGCCTAATCACTCTCTGTATGAGAGTAGGCTCGCGCCCCTCGGTGGGGACATATATGATAACGAATACTTTAAGTGTTTTTCAAATATTTTCAAGTGGCACAATATTCTAGATGACTACAATAAAACAGTTACCTAAATATCTACCTAGACTTGATTTGATTTAAGTATTGATAAATACTTTACAATAGTTTATAACAACTTCGCATTTATCATCATATGTTAGAAAACTTTCACAATATTTTAAAATACAATAATGAGCTATGTGTTTATTCTACTGAGCTCCAATATTGAAAAGATCTGGTTTTTGCGTGAAAGAGAAACAAACATTCTGACATTCATAAACATTGATGTTTATAATAGTACTTAGTACTTACCTACGATTTATCCAAAACTTTTGTTACTTTCGAAAACATTTATGCCTAATAAGAATCCATTGTTTTTTGTAAGAAGGTAAGGTATCTAGATTTTCGCATTGTAAGTTCTTAGTGGTTCTTAACACATTGTACGTTAGAATAAGTAAATATATAATTCTTAGTTACATTTTTGTCTTTGTTTTATCATCTCCCGACGGCGTCGTCGCAAAGAACGAATGCTGAAAAGATTGTTTTGTGCGTCTCTCCTGCGTCAACTCTATAGGTCTGTTAATGCGATTTTTTTTCAAAGACGAAATATAGTTTTAAACGAAACTCGCAGCATTTTTATAGCTTTTAAAATTCGGTATTATGTTAATCACGTGTTACTAAGGATCTAGGCTCCATAATTTATATTACTTATTCAATACACACTCCTTTGTTAAGCTGAAGCTTGGATTTATTAATTGTATTTTTACTAAACGTTAGACTACGTATGTACCTACATTCGTTTCATTTTATTTTTGTCGTCACACTAGATAAATTACATTTCAATATGTAACAACCTATTTACCTACTTAGGTAAGTAACTTGAAGTTTATTTAACTAATAAACTTCAATTATGCACGTGCTGAAGGAAACCCGCCACTAACCAACAATGATATAGCGAATCTCCGTCATCAAATGAATTTGTTCTGTCCATTGTATGAGATTACAGTTCATTATGACTATAACTACGTACAAACAATTGTAGTTCAAGTTCATTCGTATTATCTCTCTGTATTTGAGTACCTAAACATGACTTAAACACATTCATCATTTTGTACGAACACAAAAAAAATATTTGTGGTATTGACCGTCAGGGTCTTAGAAAACCCCTTTTCACTAATAAATCATTTTTTAATTTCACTAATAAAAAAAGAGTTATTCACTAATAAATCAAAGTAAAAATGTTGTTAGGTAGGTACACTTCAAATTAAATTTATCTTTTTGCTTGGTCATAGCTGGTAAAAATATGCGATGCACCGATTTTCATAATAAATAAATGTTATAAACAATACCTAACTGCATGTTTAGATACCTACTTAATAATAACGATACCTAAAGGTTACATTATTTGCAATACAATGGTAATTTATTACAATTTCAGCTCTTACTTAGAAGGTTACGGAGTGTTCCAGTCCCGAGAACAAATCTTACCCGTGGATAATAAATCTCAACTAGAAATAGAGAATGAAAAACAATTAAATTCTACAGAAAACGGTCACCAGATTAAGCATCCAACCTCGTAAGTAAATAAAAACAATAATTTAAATGCCTAATTTAAAGCTGCATGACAGAATCCTAGGTAGTTTTGAGCACGTGAGAATCCGCGTGACAAACTCACGCTTTTCATCTGTTTACAAAAAAGAAACGGTCATTCGGTATTTTTTTGTAGAGAGACCACTCCCTGGTGCACCTGTAATTAATAATGTGAGATGCACTGACAGATGGTGTGCAATATCCACGGGAATTTTCTGCAGTCTCGGTTCACATAAAATGTCCTACCCTAACTGCCACGTTAACATCACAAAAGTTTATTATGCACTAAAAAACATCGATCAAAATAATAATTTTACTGAAATAGTTTAATCAAAACTTCTTTTTTGCTCGTAAAACAACAATAGAAAGTAAATACACAGAAAACTTATTTCGATTTAATGAAGTTATTCCATTACAAATCGATAATTCAAGCTACAAAATTAATCTTTACATTAGGTATAGGCAAATACCGATGTAAATAGTAACTATTGAAAAATGTTTTCAGCTACATGGATACAATGCTTCACATATTTAAAGGCAATATTGGCTCAGGGCTGCTAGCTATGGGAGACGCCTTTAAAAATGGTGGATTAATATTTGCACCAATAATGACTGCCATACTTGGTGTCATTAGTGTTCATGCACAACATATTTTGGTAAGGAAAATATAAAGTAAAGATGAAATAGGAATGATTTTGAAATTCATTAGTCTCTCAAACTGAGAAAGCGATTCATCACACATGGTATAAGTACCATAACTATGCATTATGCATATTTTCTTTATGCAATCTTTCTTATTTCAGTTAAACTGTTCCGATGAAATGTATAAGCAGACAAAACGCGATAAGCCTCCAGGGTTCGCCGAGACCGTAGGGCTGGTGTTCGCTCATGGACCAATTGGGCTACGACCTCTAGCTACAACTATGAAGATTATAGTCAACGCCTTTCTTTGCATCACACAGCTCGGTTTTTGTTGTGTCTACATCGTGTTTATAGCAAACAACGTCAAAATGGTACCTTTAACTACATCTAATTAATAAATAGGTAGTTGATCAAAACTTTATTTCTGAATCGGTACGCGGTTTTGTTTTCAGATTTGTGATCAATACGATATCCACATAGATCTTTCAATTCATATGATATTTGTGGTGGTACCAGTGCTATTATCGTGCATGGTACGAAATCTGAAGTATCTGACGCCATTCTCTACTGTGGCCAATATATTGATGGCTGTCGGAGTCAGTGTGGTGGTATACGAGGCCGCCCAAGACCTACCACCTGTAGACACGAGAGCGTACATAGCATCGTGGCAACAGCTGCCTTTATATTTTGGTACTGCTATTTATGCCTTTGAAGGTATCGGCTTGGTAAGTAACAAAATATCACGACGTTAATTAGATAAGTAAAACTTGATTTGACTTCAACATTCAATTGTTTCAGGTGTTGCCTTTGAAAAATGAAATGCGTAAACCGGAGTTATTCCAAAAGCCTTTGGGCGTTTTGAACGTAGGTATGGTGATCGTTGGGTGCATTTTCATCGTTGTGGGATTTTTGGGATATCTAAAATGGGGCGAAAACGTTGCTGGAAGTCTCACGCTCAATTTGAAACCTGGACATGTGTAAGTCATCTTATGCTTAGCATTTGGCATATTAATACGGCTTTTTGTTCTAAAAGCAAACGTTTTTTCAGTCTTAGCAACGTAGTGCAAGGTGTTATAGCACTTGCCATGCTATTTACATATCCACTTCAATTCTACGTGCCGGTGTACATCACATGGCCAGCCCTAAGCAAGAAGTGGGGCAAGGCTTCCCCTGTCGCAAAGGAATTAGGTTACCGAGCGTTATTAGTCCTGCTAACATGTAAGTATTAGGTACCATACATACCTAACATATTGATATAAATTATAAGAACCTTTAAAACATTTAATTTACCAAGATGTGATATTATTACAATAAAGAATTTAATATGCCTTTGTTTAAAGTTACATTAAGAAAAATCGATTGTTATCGAATTAGTCGTAGATTCCTGTGGACGACGTAACACAATGACGTAGTTACCGTTTACATTAGTTCAATGACTTCTTAAATGAAACTAGTTTAGGTAATAAATTATAGAATAAAGGAGGAATCTTTGTTAATTTTGTTTATGTAAGGACACCTTGTAAATGTTTTTCTCTGGTTGTAGTTATTTTGGCGGAATCAATACCGCAGCTGGGTCTGTTCATCTCACTGGTGGGCGCTATCAGCAGCACGGCTTTGGCGTTGGTTTTCCCGCCACTAATCGAACTGGTGTTAGCCTCGCAGAAATCTGAAGGAGGCCTTACAGTCTTCATGGTTATCAAGGACGGTGTAATCATACTACTAGGGCTATTCATATTCGTCACCGGCACCTACGAGAGTATCGCCTCCATAATAAAAGCATTTCAAGGATGAAACAATGGCATCATTGAAGACGCGGCATTCCATTGTCTTTGCCAAGGAGTAACCTAGATATATGTAATTTGAAATGAGGAATAAGTGAATACAAAGATGGGAAATATAACCTGAATAAATAATAATCAGCAACATAAATACAATGTGATTGTATTGCATTGCTAGAATACATACCTTTACAGTATCAGCAATTGTACTACTATTCATCACAATATTACAATATTAAGTACACCTGTATACATGTAGGTAAGTATGTATTCTATAAGATGAGGAAATATTTCTATTTATAAGTTACGCTATATCTAATGGTTGTTAATCAACACTAGGCGGCTATTAGAAACTCCTTTACGTGTAAATAAAGGTGTTTCGATGACAAAAGAACGTAGACATATCCTTCTTTTTATAACGTGCCACAAAACTAGATTTTATATTTATTGATTGATTTTACGAGATACGTTCGTCTTGACCTTCCCCTCCCAACATTTCCTTCCACTCTCGCCTGCCTGAGTGGAGGAAAGTGGTTTCTGCCCACCCCGGTGGGAAAGAGGTGTTACGGATATGTATGTTAGTTACGTATGTTGATTGATTTTCGAATTAAAATAATTCACTACGATTAGGTGTATACATACCTATAATAATTTGCATTTCTTTATCCGTATAATTTTAATATACGCATTGTTTCCGTTTTTCATTTTGTTTTTAGCAACATTTATTATTATTATTCAGGTCATATCATATCTGAACTTACTCCTAAGTAAGAGAGTGTTGTCTATTTAATATTTTAATTTGATTGTAACAATATTTTGTTACAAATCTGTAGGTAGGTACCTATATAAATTAAATAATTACAGACAGACTAACTTATCTGTGAACTGAATGGCGGCGCTAGCAGTAGGTAATACAAAATTGTATAATTGTATTTCTACAAATCGCAGCAGTTCTGGAATTTGACATTTCCGTATTAATGGCCGTAGTTCCAATAACGCCCGTTTCACAGATAACTTGCTAGCTATGTACTCGTAATAAATATAATTTCGAAATTGATTACAATTTAAAAAAATGCTTTTTGGACATAAATCGAATTGGTGACAATAAAATAAACTAAGAAGTAATTAATATGTAGCCTAAGTAAAATGCGACAGAATTTCTAATACTTAAGTGGGAATCTAATTTGCCTTGCTTAAATGACATAATCATTAGTATAAAACTGAGCTAGGGTCGATCTTCAAATTAGTGTAGGTAAGTAATGTTCACACAAAATTTTAGATAATAATAGGAATTTAGAATAAATGCGGGCTTCTCTGCGGCAAGGTTTTGGAAGAGGGATTATTTTTAAACGTAATCGTGAACTTCTTGCATGAAAATTCACAAATATTCAAAGTAAGATTTTAAAACACAAGCCGCAGAATTCTGCAAATACAAGTGAGTGACAAAGCGAAGCTTATTATTTGACATTATCTTCGTGATATTATGTGAATAGATTGATTAGGTATATAATGTAACCGTTTTACTTTATTTTATAGCTTTGCTAAAGTCTGTGATACAATTAAATGTGTACAAAAATGTGTGTAATGTCATTTTTAAGTGAGTTTTAAAAATTAACCGAATAAAATACAAAATGCCTACTATATACCAGTGTTTCATTTATAAAAAAATTAAAAAGCAATATGAGTTCTTTTTTATGGAGTTTCTACTAGTAAGTAAGTACTTACGTCGTCTCGCGAAATCCAACACATTTCTTATTTCCACGAAAAAAATGTTGATTAACGATCAATGTTGAAAGGAGACAACATTTTCAAGAACATACATATGAATCAGGAATAAAATCAATAAAACACATACTTCGATACCACTTTTGACCATATTTATTGATTTAAGATAGGTATACGCTAATATTTAGGTATAAAACCGCACTACACATCATACATATACCGTGTAGCATTGTCCAATGAGCGACCTCCAAAGCATAAAAACGAGAATACTAAAAAGCCCAATAATTATATAAAACTTTTCAGAACATACATTTCTCATTACAGACTCTGGATTTGTGCTTTCGTCGCACTCAATGCGCTACATATAGGTGACTTTAAATTAGTGAACGATAGAAAAGGATATGCATGTACTCGTGATAACAAACAACTTTTACTATAGAGCCAAGTTCAAAATCATAAAAAAAATTATAAAAAAAAAATTATAATAATAAAAAAAATACTATCAGCTGATGCATTTTGTATGGGGAGTCCGAAAATTTTAGAATTATTTCGACCTTGGTCCCATAGTAAAAGTTGTTTATTATCACGAGTACATGCATATCCTTTTCTATCGTTCACTAATTTAAAGTCACCCTGTATACTTACATACCTACTGCAACTGTTAATTAGTTTACCATTTTCACACTTAAAATTTTGTACTAATGTAAATACTAAGCAAATAAGTACATAACACTGGTAATAAATAATACTACAAGGGTTCTAAAATAATTTATAATACTGAAAAAACCTCATCGTAATTTAGATGAGCCTACAACTCTCACGGGACGTTCTCATTTCATCAAATAATTAATTATACTCTTTGAATTTACTAAAATTGTAGCCGCGAGGATAAATTTCATTAAAGGAAACTATTCAGTCGTCGATTAGATTTTATAAATCATAATCGAAAGAAACTCGTATATGGAACGTGTTTCTGATAGGCACGATAAATTGCACAATTTTCACCATTCTTGAGTACTTTATTGCTTAACAAATGGAAGTAGATACTTCACTTGATATTCAATAGTAGCATTGAATGAATAATAAATCCTCACTGGTAAGCAACACTGCTCGATCGTTTGAGTTGAAGATTTTTTTACATAACAAGACTTAAACTCAGTAATCTTTAGGGACATAGCACTTCAATATTAAGTACTTATTTTTTCTTTCGGACTATGTGGGTATTGCCTGATCCCTTTTGTGATTCTCATAAATAAACAATAAAATATAATACGAAAGAAAAGTTATTACAAATTAACAACTGATCATTTTGGAAGGAAAAAGGCCTGGTAAGTAAAATCACATTGCACTGTAAATCTTAGCAGAACTTATGTACGGCGACCAAACATTAGCAGCATTCATTAAATATTTGTTCTCAGCTTTTTATAATTACGTAGGTACATATATGTACAAAAGTTATACATCGAGGTTTACTGGTTGATGACTGAGTTAACTTCAATTGCATATTTTTTACAGACTTCATTCAATAATGTTTGTTGACTAACTAAATCGGAATAGTGCTCATAATTATGCGTAAAATGCTTTACATTTAAATGGCTTAAATGGCAGTGTACAGGAATTATAAAATTCAAAGACGTAATGTTTTATTCAGCACATAATTTTGCTCATGCAGTTAAAATATAGTTGTAGTTACCTATTTCGTGCAGCCCAGCTAGCTATATTGTTACAACGACCACAAACATAATTGTGAATCAACAGTTAACTAAATATATGTAATTTTAAAGAGTAGGTATCTTTTATATCCATCCATGCTTATAAAATACATTTGTTAACGAAGAAATAAAGCAGAGACATTCCCTAAATTTTATGAAACCTTATAGGAACTAAAACCGTGCCTTACCACTTTAATGAACTACGCTGGTAAACATATGTTTAATTTCTTACAAAAAGAATCATTAATCAAGGACCAGCAACCGCTTGTACCTACGACCGCATGAAAGTCCTTTTTCAGGAAATTTTAGAATTTCCTTCTCTTTTACCAAGCAGGCTTGAACAAATTTAAATTGGATATTCACACGTCGACAAAACGCAACCGCTTCATCGTACTATGGCCACGACTACGACCCACCGTGTTGTGTGACATCAGCGGGAACGTTAATAAGCAAATAAAAGATTCTTGATGGTAGAACCTCACTTGCAGTTTTTACTTAATGATCCAAAATTTAGGATGGCTCAAAATTCTAATTTAAAATACCGAAACTCGTAATAATATATCAAATAAATACCTACATAGCCCAACAGCGTAGCGCATCTCTGTAATAAAGCACTTAAAGGCCATTTCGTGCATAGTTTTTAAAATATACAGATAAATAAATTAAAAAATAAATTAAAGTCTACCTCCATATTATAGCTACGTTGGGATCGTCTTCTATGATCTGGTCTAGTGTGGGTAGATCGATGCGAGCGAGACAGCAGATCTCATCAGTGCAATGCCTGCCGGTAAAGAGACGCCGGATGCCCAGCATTGATTCCATGCGGTTGCAAAACCCATTTGGTCTGATGGGGTTCCGAATAAACACTGGGTATCTGCAAGTAACAGTTGCTATTTTAAATCTTATTATAAGATTGGACACCATGGAAACCAATAAAAAGTAAATAATTAACGACTATTCAAACAATCAAAGAAGGTCACCTTTTTAAACACTTGATGAGACCATGTAGTTGAGCAAAAACAATCAGACGACGTATATCGAAAGTGGAACTCGATGAGTTGCTGAACCTCTCACATACTGCCTTTAGAGTTGTTCCTTGCTGGAGAGCACATAGTATTTCGACTATGTCTGACACAGTTGGCTAAAAATTTAAATTCAAATTGATTTACGCCGCATGTAAATATTTTTATTAAAGGATGAATATTTTTGGAAATACATCATGCGATGACAATAAATTGTACAGACCTTTTCCTTGGAATTCAAGCCTTTTGTCACAAATGCAATACAAGATTTTTGTAATTCTTGATCACCAAACAATCTGCTTAGTTTTGGAGTCGCTCTGTACATGTTGCTGAACTTCAGAACAGGGATGAGGGTTACCTGTAGCACAATAATGATTGAAATCTCAAAAAAAGTTGTGAATGTTACATATTCACAACTTTTTATTTAAATGTTATTTAAACATCATGTAACAAGGCAAATTCCTGTAAGCTTACCACACCATAATAGACCAAATTTTGTATACAGGATTTCACTAATGTTTTCTCAATATTTGTATCTGCTGCTATTTTTGAGACATGATTGTAGCCATTTATGTGAGACAGCAACTGTAAGGGATATTTAATAATATAAAAATTAGTGTTTCACACTCAATATTTGTATTTTATTTATATCCTATGATGATATAAACTTACCTGTCTGGTAGTCAAATCCCAATCAGCATCCATATCTATTTCAAAAGGTTCATCATCCTCCAAGTCTAAGTGCTCCTGATTCTGTACAGCCTCGGCCCCCTCCCGCGGTACAGTCCGCGGCGGGCGGCCTGGGCGGGGAAGGCCGACGGACGCCACCAGCACAGGAACATCATGGTCATTCACTGGAGGAGGATCTTTGCGTACCTCCAGAACTTTAAGATGCATGACTGTATCACCTTCTGAAAAACATTTTTTTTTAAACACATTGGCATTGAAATATATGATATTATTTTGATAGTGGCATGACAACTGCAGGTATTAACAAAAACGTAGCAGCTGCTGTCTAAGTGACTTACCAACAAGAGTGGCTTTCCGATGTGTATTAAGATCATGTAACAGGTGAGCTAGCAGTGTTGGAAGTTTGGAAGATCCACTAGATACAAATCCGGTCTCTTCCTCCATGATTGTCTATAATATAAACAATTATATGCTTATCATCTACAGATTATAACAATATTATAACATACTTATTTACCATAAGTAAAAATACTCAACATTTAAATGCATTAAAATTGTTATCTCAATCCTTACCAGATGTTCCCCGAGTTTCTTGACCACAGGCTCATACTGAACAGTCTTTGACCAGCTGTCACATACAAAGCAAAGGTTGAACAGGTACACATTACGTTCATATCTAGAGTTGTCTATCCGTATTGGGTAACCAACTATCTTGTGACCCAATGCATTGCTGAAATTTTAACATGACATCTTAAGGTTTCTACTTTTTAAACAAACATAATGTTATGTAGGTAGTTATTTACTTTTTAGCTTACATAGTCATGGTACACTTCTGGATCTGAGGCTTCGGTATAATAAAGCCACTGATCGAATCAAACACTTCTTTAGAGATGTAATCTTCAGGAAACTGTAGACAAACAACAATAAGAATGATAATAATAAAGAACAGTAACATGTAAGGATAAACTGCATAGTTTTGATTGGTCCTGATAGCTTTGAATGTGGGTAATTCTTGAGGAAATTAAGTAGATAATTATATTTGACCTTACATGCAATGCAATGCAACCTGCAATCAAATAACAAAAATACAAATAATAATCTACATTTACTAACCTGACAGGCTATTTTTGGGCCAGCCACAGGATGGAATTCTCCAAGGAATATACATCTGATAGGGCCTTCGCGTCCACACCCTTCATAGTAACGGGTTTCCATATTTTTTGAGGACATGAAGCCGATTTTGGAGTCAACGTTGTCGTCGTAACCGAACTGCATTACGTTGGTGCATTTAGATTCGCTTTTTATTACCGGCACTAAAACTACAACCAATGATGCTGAAACTTATTTAACGAAAAACTAAAACATGCGGGTAGAAACGAAGCGCAAGAAACAAAGATTTTTATTTATATTCGCCTTAATTTTGATGACACTGCATCGTGGGACTGGACTTGACATGACATCACAAAAGTTCCTAGAATTTGTTGCACAAGCAAAGTCAAAGAGTAGAGTAATGTATAGCAAAGTGCAAAGCAAGCAAACCCGAGCAAAGCAAACAGCATTGACAGATATTGTCAATGTCAAATAGAAATAACCATAGAGTGAAAAACCCAGCTGACATCGATTGCCAACTCTAGGAGCTCGTATCCGCCACGCTATGGCCACGTATCCGCGCGCGCATTGTATCTTCTAGTAATAAAGCTTTTTTATTTTGATTTATGTGTAGTCAAATATTATTCTGCCGTTTATGGTATTATTTATCTGATGTCTTGATAAGTGCCACTAATAAGGTACTACAATTTTGCACCAGTTTATTTTTAGTCAATTAAATCGAGTTTGTCAACGAACTATAATCTAATCGATTCAATATAGAGTTGAAAAAAAAAGCAATCCACAGACAAAACAAACGCATTTTTAAAAATTAACTTTCGACCTAGTATCTTCTACATTTAACTGAAGAAAAAGAAACTAAACTTCTAGACCTAGTTCTTGACCACAGATGTAGACCAACGGCGGATCCAGGGGGGGGTTCATGGGGGTCATGCCCCCCCCCCCCGAGCTGGTTCCAGGATTCAGGGGAACCCCTAATTGAAGATCATTATTTTATTTATTTATACATTGTGAAGACGCCACT
Source organism: Anarsia innoxiella (assembly GCA_947563765.1). Taxonomy (NCBI): domain Eukaryota; kingdom Metazoa; phylum Arthropoda; class Insecta; order Lepidoptera; family Gelechiidae; genus Anarsia; species Anarsia innoxiella. Next base: position 10,419,826 of record OX387390.1, read on the forward strand.
ACAGACGCGTCCGATAATTTGTGAGCACCTAACCAGTAAGGGCCGAAACATTTCCGCGTTGTGACGTCGTCGCAACGCAAGAATCGGCAGTGGCGGCAGAGGCGTGGCGAGTGGCGCAGTCGTAGAATAATGTCTTCTTGATAACGAAAAAGCAACCAGTTTCCTAAAATCAATGACAGATCCGGACTATTGGTCACGAGGAACTGGCTACCTACTTACCATACCACAATAAAACGCTCTTTTTCGCAACGTCACAACGCCGTAACGCGAACTTCAAAAACGCGTCGCCTGCTACCATTGCCGATTTAAATGAATTAAGGCCACCAGCCCGGCGGCCTTATTTGCTCGAAAATGCTTGAAAATGAGGCGATTGTGCTGTGTTTTCACGATTCGCAGTTGCGGTTTCGGCCTTAACGCCTAGCAAGACGTATCTTCAATCAGAATCGGAACGACTAAACTTCAACTCGTTCTTGTTCTAAGTTGAAAAAAAATAAAATTTCTTTTTATGTGACCCCCTCCTAGCGCCAAAGCTGGATCCGCCCTTGATCTAGACTTACTTGTTTTAGTTCATGTAGATAGGTAATAGTTGGAAGTAGGATGTATCTATATAATAGTATTGGTTTGCCTGCGGGCTGCTGTTTCTTCTTGGCTTGCTAGGCTACTATACCTATCTAGTATTAACATAGGTAAGTACTTACCAAAATTAATTACTTACTATAATAACAATTCGTGGACCCTCCTACAAAGTAAATATTTATCGATGTCATGATGCCATGCTAGTCTGGCTGGTTATTGGTGTCGAACGCACAAAACCACAACGAAATACACATACCTAAGTAGTATGAATATTGTAGGTAGTAAGAATATTACAGTAAGAATATTGCTGAATAAAAAAAATAACTTATTGGTTTGCCTACTGGCTGTTGTTTCTTCTAGGCTTGCTAGGCTACTATACCTACTATTAACAAGCTGGTCGACATACGTGTAGGTATATATTATGCCGACTTACTTAACTTAGTAGAATAATGTTACAATTAGATAAGTACAAACTCTGTAGGTAGGTAAGCACTTAGCAAGTATATACCTACGTATAGGTAGGTAGGTAAGTAAGTACGAAGTAAGTAGGTTTATTTAGGTAGGTAAGTGTACCTACCATTATTGACATGATCCAGTAACAAACATTATGCATTTATAAAGGCATAAGTACCTACTTGCCAATCACGACAAATACCCTAAATCGCAAACATACGTCTCTTTAATTATTACGAAAATGTTTGTAAGTAGATAGGTACCGTGATAGGTACCTACTCAAACACTTTTTTTGTACCGTTGTCATACTCGCAATAGCAGCATTTTAGATCTTTTATATCTACCCACCAAATCATCCATTCTATTATTTTTTACCTGGCTAAGATTCACCCACTTGTTTCACGTCTTATACTTAGGTACAAAAGAAAGCATGAAATTGACATGAAATGATAATGCTGGAATTTGTTTCGCATCTATAGGTACTTACCTAGTAGGTAGGTCCTATTTATTCCCGACTCACCACTTTGAACACCGATAGGGGTTCGGTAATGTGGCGGGCGTTGCATTGATGCCATTTAACAATCGAAAAGTTAATGTTTTCGGGTTATAAATATTCACAGGTAGGTACCTAAATCTCTCTCTAGTTGTGTCTACCACTGCTCCTGGGTTAACAAAAGGTAGGTACTCTAAATGAAATTATGTTCGTAGATAGGAAGGGACCGAACGTAGGGTCTAGTGAACATCCAGTCAGTCAGAGGAGCTGCTTCAAAAACAAGAGACTGACAAAAAGTGTTATAGGTAGGCAGTAGTTTTTTGCTCATTGGAAAGGCTTATTAATTTCTTAAAAGTGGATCCCTAGTTGGTAAACTTGTGTTGGAACAACTTTGAGAACCAAACACTGTAGAAAATATAGTCTTTGCTGCAGCAGCGTCACTAACTTCGATTACCAACCTACTCGTACTCTTCCTTAGTATTTGTCACTGGATTGTTGTTTCACCTTGTTGAAATTGCCACCCTACCAAACATGTCAATTTTAAGAACTTGGGCGAGACCTTTGCCCAACGGTGGGATTATTGTATCTTCGTGCCTCTGTACCTGTAACAAAAAGTTCTGTAGGTATACGTTTTTAAAAGCTTTATCGACCCGAACCATAGATTCGATAAAAGAAGGGATTGGAGAAGAGATAGTAATAGCGGTCTTAATACACTACAAACACAATGACCTAGAAGATGACGAGTTCTGCCCATGAACCGGGAAGTGCTCTCAAGGTTAAATTGACGCATGCGCCCAACCCTTACTCTACCGAATGCGGTATTCTTTGCAAAGCGTTCATTTTATTATAAGTACCTACCTTTCTAATAAACATAGATACGTAACAAACTCATACCAAACCTATATGTCTCTAAGGAATCTGATAATCAAGTAAAAAAGACTGTCCCACTTTAATAGCAACTATAATGCAACTCGTTATTTACTAATCCCGTAATCCGTAGTTGTCAATGTAATTACTTAGGTAGGTAGCTATTAAGAAGCACCTACTTACGTTTTTTGAAATAACTAATTTAGTAACTACACTGCTCTTATGTGGCTATCAAAAGATCGCAACTTCAAAGTTAGTGCTAACAGATGCCGGCGTTGCCCTCCTCCCCTTGTGCCTATACAGATTTCAATTCCGAATGTCGGCTACCTACCGAACACCGGAAAGTAAATTTAGATTCTATTTAATATTTCCCTTCCTTACTTTAACTAAAAATGTAAATATTAATCAGTTTATCTTTCTAACAGTAGGCAATTTACCTGGTGAAAATGTTCGACTTTCAATATAATATTAAAACTCAGAGACCACATAAGAAAAAGACAATTAAATAAACGATTTCCCGAAAAAGTTAACCTAGTGATGAGCTGCTCTGTGCTGATGGAAGCTACAAGTTCTTCTAACACCGAAGACGATTTATACACGTAAGTAATTTAAAGTTATATTATTGCATTAATTTATTAAACTACATAATTGATGATGTCCTTACTATACGTAGATACCCATAGATATTAGACCTAAAATGTATTACAGTAATTAAAATTTAGAAGGCTATATAGGTACGTTAACGTAAAATCGATAAGCGCGTCAGCTGAGCTTTTTCATGGCCTTCGTGGCGTCGTCGTCGTCGTCCTTGTCCGACGTTCACGGCTTATCTTTTCATTTAATGCCAGTTAGTTTGTGCCAGTTTTTGCTACATAATCATTATTTTTTAATCTCATTTGTAATATTTACCTAAATATCTTTGAAGTAGAGGACCGTCAATGTAGTAATCTAGGCAAGAATTTTAATTTTATAAGTATGGTAAGTGTTAGGTGAGTTCGCATAGATTTGATTCGTAACTGAAAGGTCAGGGTCAATAACGCCTTCAAACTGATAATAGTCAATAAAATCGATTGTCCTTTGATGATATTTCACGTATATTTATCTAAACTTTCTATAGGTACTATTACTAGTTACATCCATAATTGTTATAAGTCATAACTTTTAAATTTTTTTCAATTACCTATCTACCTATTTCGACTGACTTCAAAACCGAATCTGGATACCTAGTTTAAAGAATAAATTGTTTATTTATTTAACAAATATACAAATTAACTTAAAGTTTAAAGTAGTATTGAAAAATAAGGGTAGGTAGGAACCCAACAGTCGGTAGACAACATACCTACCTACTTAAATTTATAATTTAATGAAATGTTCTTTTTTATTTTATTCAGTTTTGTTATAGTCACATTTGTAAATACAATTAGGTCCACAGTTCGAGATTTCGGCAGGCATAAAATACATAAATGATTTGCATCCGTTTATTTTGCAATTCAAATTGGTACGTTTTGTCCCCAACACTTCACAGTTTTCAGGTTCGCAGAAAAAATAATACTTATATATCTCTGCCTTTGTCCTTGAGGTACAGACTCCCCAATAACCCAGTGGCCGGGTAATCTTGTTTTTTCTATGTCTATGGCAAAAACAAATCACTTCGCCAACACATGACTTTCAATTCTCTACCAAATACCTATCTACTAACAATAAAACTATACAAATTACCTATCTTATTCCAGAACGAAATTAGCATGTACCTAGGTAAAGTCGGGAAAGCTCTAACTAGCGATCTCCTTTTTTGGCTTTAAGTACCTATTTAGCTATTGTTATCAACCTAAGAACATTTGCATACTCGTAAAAAATTTTCAATTTACGTACCAATAATTATAACTCAGTACTCACACATCTTTATTAAATTTGCTTCAAACCTGTACAAACAACGATTGTAACTTTCTTGTTGAAACTACTTAAGTACTTACCTTTAAGTAAAATGTACAATCTCGCCTTTCTGAGAGAAACTTATAGTCAATTCTCAACTGCAAACCAGCAAGTTGAAATTGAAAACTTCCAAGCCGACATTACAATTTCATAGATCATCTGTTTATTTATTCTCAGATTCAAAGAAGAGCCGTGTTCACCTCTTTCAGGCAGTTCACCTGGTAAGTTTTTCGACTTTTACTTTAATAGCGAGGGAATTTTAAAAGCTATTCGTTCCTAGTTTGTTAACAGTTTTCTATAAGTTCGAGTTAAGTAGTAACTTAGCGTAAGTTCTTGCACATAGATAGACAAGTACCTAGGTACTTACCGACTCGAACACACCGAAACAGCAAGCGGAAAAAGCGCTAATTCAGAAAAAGGACATACTTATTTATCCAGGTACCTACCTAATATTTTATTTGGTACATTTTTCGTAATAAATATCTACTATCTTTCGGAAATGTTTTTGCCCTGTGCATTAGTTAGAACTGTTAAATATCGTACAGGTAAGAATGAGGTACATATTCGTACTACCTACCTTAGTAATTACTTAATTGCTACGCTACACTGAACAGGTAAACTTCATAGTAACAAAAATATACGGTAGGTACCTAGGTATGTAATGTAATTTCGTGAGGGAAAAATTGACGTGTCAACGTGTTCCGACACGTCAATTGAAGAGAGTGCAAAGGTGTAAACCTGAGTTGGGTTCGTGGTTCGGACACATCGCCGACGGGGTCGCGGAAGTATACGCAAGTTTTCCCGTAACCCCGTCTTGAAGCGACAAGAAGGGACACCGTGGGGTTTTAGCCGGTGGGAATCTGGCATAACCCTCCGTCTTTCTCCGAGACGGAGAGTATCCATAAAGGATTTCCCCACGTAAAAAAAAAAGGTACTTATGTAATGTAACAAGACACGCGTAGGTAGGTAGTTAGGTACCTAGCTATAATATCAAATGTACGTAAAACACATTTCTCAACAACTGACAAAATCTAGGCTATTATGAACGATTTGAACGAAATACGTACCCAGATCGAAATAAAATAGCCCGGTATTTAAACACGTCGATCGATACCTCTCCCAACTCCCTCATGTCATTCGTTATCCAACGATTTAAATTTCAAATTAAGGATGCGCTGGAGAGCTAATAGATGCAGCGATGCAATACAAATCCTGGCACCTACCTACCTACTTACCTACTAAAAATGACCTAAAGTCCCTTAAAATTACATCGTATCATTTTAAATGTTGTTCTTGACCGATTTCCTGAATAGAGAACGCTCTATTGAAACCATTATGTTACCTACATACGTAGGTATTTGAAATTCAATCTAGTTTCGATTTTTTGTCAGAAATTCAATCGAGTTTTTATCTTGTCTTCCGCCCGTTTGTTGCATTTCATATAAATATTTCTTATTCATAAAATCAACTTTATTAAGTTGTTTACCTGCGACCGTGGACCGAAAATCGCAAAAACAATACTTCGTCCGTTGTAACAAGGGATGTACAAGAAGGTAGGTATTTTACTTCAGTATTCCTTAGTGTATCCCAAAATATTTTGATGCATGGCCGGTACATAGAGAGAGGGTGCTAAGAACTCAAGGGATTAATAAGTTACACCTACTTTACTACGAACTCTCTTAATTTAAGCGTCGACGCTTCGATCAAAGTTTCTTTTTTATTTGGATAGACGCCAGAATATAATCAACATTTTCAGAAACACTCGTATATATTGTTATAAAATTATTCCAAGTTAACACTTCCAGTAAGTAATTCAGTTGATTTATTTTCGTATGACATCGAGCTCTGGCACTCCGGTGATACGACTAGCGTCACGACTAACATTGTCGCCGTATAAGAATTACAAATTGAGGCTTGAAATTAAATTTTGTTTTGAAGGTTCCACCCCAGCTGGCTGCGACTGACGTTTATGTATGGCACCGTTATCTCGTTTTACTTAATTATATTCAAGTTGATTCATTTTCCTTCGGATGTTTGCAGCTGAGCCGTGCACTTAGCATCTCTTGACACCAAAGCCGAACCACTCTTCTTATCGTTTGGCTTCGATTTCACTGGGTCACCACCTATGCACCAAAATACTTGCATAGATTTTACATTTGCTTAATAACAATTTCAGTTAGACATTGAGAGGTATTGAACAAACATGTTGAACTCGAAGACTTTGTTGAATTATGACTTCTGAAATCACTGCATCATCTTAAACCTGAAACATGTACCTAGGTACCTACTACGACTACAGTAATGCAAGCTTGCGATATGTATGACTTATTTCTGCACATCTATCGAATAAAGGAGTTGTATTTTACTTAGTAAGGAAGTTCATATTGGCTCAATAATTCTTACGTGCGCTCTCTCTTCTTGGAAGATCACCTACTCGTATGTAGGTAACTTGGTTACATAAATTCTGTAGACTAGAACTAAATCTGACGTCCTTACAATCTATGTGTATTTAAAGTACTAACATATCTATCTGACTTAATCTGAATACTCTAGCTGACTTTAGACTCTAAACTCTTGAATTAGGGTATTTAACAGACTTCTGAACAAAGGTTTCTCAAATTGACTAACTTGTTAATACATATTTGTCACAATAGTTGCACCAGTTTTCGTTTGTTTATTTCTGCTACGACAAACACAAGACACTTGCCATAATTTTATTTTAGAGTTCCTTGTGTGCTTGTAGGTACTTTCAATGTGGGCATAGATTTACATTTGACGTTGCTGCAGAAATCGCCTTTATTTAGTTAAGAAAACGTTAGCTTAAAAGACCTTTTCTGCGATTGTCTGATATCAAGATACCTACCTACACTTACGCTGCCAAAAACACTGAACTAAACAATTATTTTGTATGGAAGCATTATCGTACCTACCTACGTATGTGCACGTACGTAGAACGATAGCACTTATTTTACTCGATAGGCGAAAGGTTAAGTGCAATGTTGTTTGTTGGTTGGTACTACCTATAGGAGTTTGCAGTGCTGCTTCTAGTGGAAAACTGGAAACTATAAATATTGGCCTATAGATACCAAGAAGGTTACAGATGTTTAAGTAAAATAAATGGCGTAGATATGTGTCTACGTATATACTTATTACCTAACTCTAGTAAGACGTATTTAGTAAGTAAATTATTTGTAAACTAGCCATTGCGTTGTCGAAGGAGGCATTTGAATTTACAATAAGGTATGTCGCACTTTAGTCCTCTGAGGATAAAATCCACTTTGCTTTGGCCTTAGCCTGAAGTTCTAGGTAAATGTAAATGTAACGGAGAGCTTTTTATCTTATTCCGTAGTTTATTTTCAATGGCTCCCCTTTTTAGTTTTAATAGGTACTTATTGAACATTGTGCTTTGTAAAGGCAATAGTTAATATTACCTACCTACCTACTTATAATTAATGTGATCTACGAATAATCTTTTGGAAATTAGAAGTGCAGCGGCTTTAAACCGCCATATTTTTTAAATGTTGTCTTAAAAAACCGCCCTAGTAGGTATCTAGTCCTGCCCGCTATAAATACAGTTTCGAGTAGGTACTTACCTACTGTATTTTAGCTGTAGGTACTTGTTTAAAATCTTCATACGTAGTAGAGGTAATAAAGAGTTTGTCATTTTTTACATGATCGATCATACATTTACAATACAAATATCATTTCATTAGGTGCATTTTCAACTAAGTAGGTATAAATAAATAAATGCGTAGATATTAATATACCTAGTCGATAAGGCCCTCCCGCGCGCGGACCTTCTGCACGCTTCAGCAGCACGACTAATTAGTTACAAAAACGATTCCCTAGAAAAATAAGAAATCTCGCCAACGCACAGCAGCTTGAGCGCTTCGTTGGCTCCTTGCGTACACCTGAAGTAGAAGCTCGAAAGCTCAGTCCGGAGCGGTTGTTGACGGTCGGCAGTCGCGAGCGGCCGCAACAACAGCGACTCGGCGACGGTCATGCGCGGAATATGGACGTGTGGAGCGGTCGCCCGCCCGCCTCATGCGTACACGCTTCATCTCAACTAAATATTGAAACCGCTGAAAATTTTGGGCTCAATTTTTTTGAGAATAAGGACGTGTCTCCGGTGCCGCCACCGCAGCCAAAACAAGGTGTGTTGTGTTTGTTTTGTTACTGGAGTTGCTGTCAATTTGACTTTGTTTTATATTTTTTGTTGGATTGGATGTTATAACTACTTACGATAACTGTTAATTACGTACATTAAGTAATTAAATACTTTTAAGTAGGTAATAAACATCTGCAAAAAGTTTTCAAGCAATAACAAAAGCTAAGGAGACTTTTTCTTAATTTGGTAGTAATTTTCTTTAAAATAATATGCGTATAAAAATCGCCTGTCTATTTTTTAAATTAGACTTAATAATTTAAAAAAAAAGAAATTATTAGTTTTTTTTGTACGGCACCTACCTGTCAAGTACTTATTTGGCAACGTTTTTTATTTACTTGCCAAATACTGCCAATAAAATGATGGAAATTACAAATAAAATCAATACTCGTAAGAACCAAAACAAACCTACGTTTTAGAACTTGAGTAGGTATTGCGTATTTTTACGAAGCCATCTTCTAGGGTTATTATTAATAGGTAATGAAATGAGTTAAATGATAAGATAACCAAAGTAAAAAGGTCAAAGCTGTGTAATCATTAGGAGTTACCTTAGAAATACTTCGATTTTCAATACGATGAAAGTGTGTGTGAGCGCGGCGCGTCTCTACAATCACACAAAAACAAATTGCCGAAGGCAGGACTATTAATTAGGTAAAGTCCGCTCCGAGTCCCGTTAGGTATTTATTTACTAGAGACCTTCCTTTTGCGCTCACTTTTGCTTACTTTTTTTCTAAATTGATTTAAGTAGGTATGAGAACGTGAACCTCGCATTTTTAAAACTTTTCAAAGGTTCAACTGCAACGTGTTTGTAAAGTTGTTATATCTGCTGCATGTTGCATTGTTACGTGTTTTATTTGTTTAATAAAAGATATAGGAATACGATTGCTCTCTCATTTAGTTCCTTCTTAAAATTATTCCTCAGGATCAGGTAATTCCATGCAATATAGGTATATAGTTCCTGATAAAAATAGAAGATCAGTTTACTTTCAGCAGGTAGTACACACCTACCACTTAAATACCCATAACTGTGTTAAGTTTATCAAATCATTAATTCTTTCGCATTAAATATCAAAGCGGATAATTGGATTGCGTGAATCATATTCCTGCTTAAGAATCGGCTCTACAAGTTTTTCCCACTCGGAAGTTATTGCAAACCCGTGTAATGGTCGATCGCGATCGTTGGTAAAGACATGGTGGGAGATCACGGAGCCGACCGGTGGGACGGGGGAAGGGTCGATGACCGCACACGTTATGCAATGGCGTAAGCCTCTGATAAAGACGTCCGTGATGTTGCACCTTTGCTGTTTACGCGTTTAACCTGGTACAATAGTTTATGCTAGGTTAGGGTTCCAATCTTCGAATACTTGATAAAGAATCTAATCTATCACTTAAATATAGCTACTTAAACTTTATACCATACAATTCATTGTTGATGATAAGACTTTCCGCCTAAAACTTGATTTATTATGCCAAATAAGAAAGACATGAAATCTATAAAATAATAAGCAACAGCCGAGCAACGTCATTACACAGCAAAAAGTCAAATTAAAAAATGATTTTCTCGGCGTTTTCCTGAAATTTATCTATTTCCTTTATTGAAACCCCGCGGGCTATTTTCTGACTTCCTTTACGGGTAGGTACCTACCCCTTAGAGGCAGAATTTTCAATAGTAGGTACGCTGTAGTCGTTCCGATACGAGCAATATATTGCATTCCCTTGACGTACCAAAGCGCCATTATTGTAAGAAGCGCATTATGAAAAGAGCTTCCTCGAGGTATTGATAACATACCTAACCATCTTGTCTTTTTATTGCAGTCAGTTAGGAACGTACCAAATAAGTTTCATTTTCCCTTTCTTTAATCTGTAGAGTTACTAGGAAACAGGTACATAGTACCTAATTTTTAATGTATGTTTCATGATCAAATGGCAATTCCTTCTTCTTACTACACGACTGCCTACTTTTTATTAAATTAATTATTACGTGTAAGTAAAGGATAAAAAAAAATCTGAACTTTTACTTTAACCAAACGAAGGTTAATAATAAGATTTATAAAAGCTGAAAGAATCTTATAAATACAGTTTCTTAAACTGAAACCATTGAAACTGAAAGTAAAACAAGAAACTGCAAGGTGAAATGTTTGAATGAAAAGTTTTAAATAGCAAAAGTCACTTGATATAAATTCAGATTTTTCGCGAATCGCTTATACGACTTCCTAATGCTAGGTACTTACTTGCCCTATTATAGCAATTTCGAAAGAATTGACTTGATTTTTTTATTTACTTACCTACTTGTAGATAGGTTCTTATTTCTATTACACTTATATATAAAAAATACCTACAAATGTTTGAATTTTTACCTAAATAGCCATCGTCCATACTTTATATAATATTTGTTTCATACTTTTGACTATTATGTATACCTAATAAATTTTAAACTCTAATTACTTGTCGTCGCCATTATCTACATAAGTCGTCTATGAACGTTGGAAAAAGTAGACGTACCTACTTTATTCACCCTGTTACAAAAGCCCACGCCCTCTCAGAATAGTCTCAGTAGCATTTCTAAGTATCAGGATAAAAAAGTAATTATTTTATTTTACATTGCTTTTTCAAAGAACCCCGTAAGCATGACAACTAAGAAGGCCCTGAACCGAGGGACGCGTCGTCCACGGATTGATAAGACTGAAACAATTTATTGATTATTTAAGCTTTAACAAGTTTGTATAGAATCAACATTAAATTCTCCCAATCTCTGTTATGCTGAATTTTTTTTTTTAAGCATTGAAGATACTTATGAGCCTAGGCATTCTGTCTAACGTGCCTAGTTCACGTTTAGTACGAGTACCTACATATGCAATGATATTGAAATTTCCCATAAACGCGGAGCGAATGTTGCTATTAAAGCTATGCTTAGCGAAGGATTCATGTGTAAAATAAACCGTTAAGTTGAATCATCTATTGTAGGATTTCACGTATCAACCGAGTAAAATCGCATTCAAATTATCACAAGTTTTCTTTTTCATCTCCTGCAAATCCTGCAATGCGATTTCGATTATGCAACGTTCGACTAGGTTAGCTTTGCGGGCGAAGTGATTGGCTTTATTTAGTTACTATAAATCTATTTATTTATGTAGTAAAAGCTAGTAATAGATATAGGTATTCAGATATAAATAAACTTAACATTTCTTGTTAAAACGTCTAAGTAACTCGAAGTATTTGTTACTTATTGTAATGAATATCTCTATTGAAGCGAAGTACAATTTCGAGGAAAAACTATTTTCTCGATTTTATTCGAGTCCTTTCTTTCCTATTGAACATCCCAGGCAGTCCGCAGTATCAGCTCTTATGCATTTGACGTGCAATAGGTAGCACCTCCCACTACCACCTCCATTATTACCTTATAATTATTGTCTTCGGCAGACAGGTGCTTGATGTCTCAACAATAAGTTGCGGGTTAAAAAGGAAGCATTTTATAAAGTTCATAGGAAAGCTTATGTTACATTTATTGATATTTTTCTCTTCTGCTTCTATTTTACTTTCAGTGTCGTTATAAACGGATATACTTATTCCTTGTTACGAACGTCATTGCTATTATTGCTTTTATCCGGAGAGACGCGATAGAAGACGACAAATATTGAATTTCGGGAAAATACTAACGTGCCAGTTTGAAAGAAAATAATTCCTTCTTATAGAAAATAATTAGCTTTGAGAAAATAATTGGCGACACGGCGAGAGTTTCTTTGTAATTTATATCCTTCCTGCTGAAGAGAGCAGCTAGTTTTCTCGAAATATAATTGCATCCGTCCGTTTTAATCTTAAATTATTTTTTAATATCATTTACAGAAACAGAGTTATTGTTATCTATTAATGAACATATTTTAGATAAAACACAAATGTAATAAATAAATGTAGGCACCTAATTGGAGGCCTAAAATAGAATTGGAGAAAGTTTAAGGTAAAGAAATGGTCGAGTGATTTCATTTACTTAGGTACTCGTACATAGCAAAGTTAGTGCTAAGTAAGTGTTAGATAGAGATACACTGAATAGTTATTACACCGGACACCGGTTTCCCAGAGAACCATACCTTCAATGGAAATAGTTGTAGAAGGCATAATATGTGTTTGAAAGAGATGAGGCATTTAACAAACGTGTGCGAGCGAGAAGCAATAGCGGTTAGTGCAGGTTCAACGATCTACTCGTGCGCAGTTTGTTGAACTGCAATCATTGCTTTGGAAAATTGTTAGGGCTGACTAGGGCGCTTATTGATAAGCGTTAGAAATTATTTTGTTAAGATTTCATTTTGTTGTAAAAACGTCATAAGGACCAGCCACAGTCGGCTGATTGTATTGTTAAGGTATATTGTTTCATTAACATGAATTTATAACGTCATAAGGACCAGCCACAGTCGGCTGATTGTATTGTTAAGGTATATTGTTTCATTAACATGAATTTATAACGTCACAAATTAGGTACTTTAACAATTTTAAATTGATAAGGCAAGGCGCAATTAGTCACTGAGCTATGAATCTGTCAAAAAGGGTGGGGGAAGTAATTGTACTTGTATCATACATCGTTATATCGGTAGCAATACATACAATAAAGCTATAAGTCCATATACAACAGTAAGACATTGGTATGCCCGTTTATTGATAAGAAAGACGTTGTAATGTAAAGTTTTAATTGATGAAAATTATTTTCTAAAAATTTTAATTGAATTTTTATCAAAAAATTTAGGATCAAATTATTTTTATGAATACCGAAGTATACTAGACCAACTTTTTCGTAGTTTCGTATTAAAAAAGGCTTTTGGTCAAGTTGTTTAGATGTAGGTACCAACCCTAAACCCTGTCTCTGGGAGCGTAGCTCGTGCGCCGTTCTTCTAAAGCGATCAGAGCGAGACAAAATATTCGCGGAAGAAAGCACCGCGATAGTTACGTAACTCTATGTTTTATATCGCCAATCGCCTTCGCCGCCCCTCACTTGCTGTATTATGAAAATTACCAAAAGTAATAACTATTAAAATGTAACTACATTTTAATCCTGTAAGCATTATTAGATTTGGATAAGAAAAAGGGCTAAGGTTCTAAGATTATCCTATGTGATTATGTTACTGGAATGTCTATGCTCTATGTCTAGCTTCATAGAAGCCGCAATGGATGACTGCACCGTGATTTCCGTGCTTTAAGCCCATTAAACGCTATAAAAGGGAAGGTATCAAGTTTTTATCGACAAGTAACTACTTATTAAATACTACATACTTATAATAAGTAATCTTAACTTCTGGGAATAAAGTTTTTATGATAAACAGTTAAGAGTACAATTATTATAACTTATTAGTTTAAAAATAAAATTATGCACTTATCATTATCAATCGCACAGTACCTTTTTTTTTTTACATGGGGAAATCCGTTATGGATTCGATATTATTAGATATTCGTCTCGGAGAAAGACGAAGGGTTATGTCGGACTCGCACCGACTAAAACCCCATGGTGTTTCTTCTCTTCGCCAAGTGACAGGGACACGGGAAAGCTTCCGCATACGTCCGCGAACCCTGTCGGCGGTGTCCGCCGAAGCAGATCCTTCTCGGGCAAATGCCCATCCTTTCTCCGCGGCTAACGTGTCAAAACACCAAACACGTCAGCCGCACCTCCTCGGAGACCAACCAGTGGTGAGTGACGGACTCTCCGATTTCGCCACCCACGGTCTCCCCGCAGCGAGCCAGATCTGTGGCCTCGCTGCCTGCCACACGGTCGCAGAGGATAGGGAGAGCGGCCTCCGGAATACCGACACTCCTCTTCCCCTGCGACCCCACCGCGTCCGCCATCAAAAGACGGTGGCGACCCCGTTTAGACCACGGGAGGTAGGGAAAGCGGCGCACCGTGATACCGGCAGTCCTCTCCCACCGCGGCCTCCACCTCTCAGCAGCTGGACTGCCCATACAGCCCAGCCACCCGCCTCAGCTGCGGAACCCCCCATAAGGCCCGCAGCCTACGCACCTCCTCAACAGCCTGTGCCGCCCATACAACACAGGCTGTCCGCCTCAGTAGCGCCACCAAAAGGTTCGCCACCTACCAAGTACCGCTCAACCCAAGCCCGACCGGAAGGCATCGGGGAGCGGTCCTCCTCGGGTTCCTCTTAGCTTCCCCGCAGATGGACCAGTCCGCAGGTACTAAGCCCCCCCGCCACTGCAAGGCGAGAACCCACCGGGGGGGAATCGCACAGTGCCTAGGTAGGTTAGGTTAGGTAGGTTATACTAGGTAGGTACCTACCCCCCCTGGGTTCCCGCCTTGTTGTGGCGGGGGGGCTCAGTACCCGCGGACTGGTGCATCCGCGGGGAAGCTAAGAGGAACCCCTTGAGGGGGACCGCTCTCCGGCGCTTCTGAGAGACGAAGTGCAGACGAGAGCGGTCCGGTAGGTGGCGCGCTTACCTGTGGGGGGTGGCGCAGCTGAGGCTTTGGGTGGAGGATGCCCTAGAAAGCCGCAGAGGTTGCGGGACGGCGGCAGAAGAGGCGTGTCGGTGTTACGTTGCCGCTCGCCCTGTCTGCCGCGGCCTCGACGGGGCCGCCACCGTTCGATGGCGGACGCGGTGGGGTCGCAGGGGAAGAGGTGTGTCGGTGTTTCGTTGCCGCTCACCCTATCCTCTGCGACCGTGTGACGGGCAGCGGGGTCACACATCTGGCCCGCTGCAGGGAGACCGTGGGTGGCGGAATCGGAGAGTCCGCCACTCGCAACGCACTGGTCTCTGGGAGGGTGCGGCTGGCGCGTCTGGTGTTCGACGTGTTGGCCGCGGAAAGAGGTTGGGCGTTTGCCCGTGAGGGGTCTGCCTCGGCGGACACCGCCGACGGGGTTCGCGGACGTAAGCGGGAGCGATTCCCGTGTCCCCGTCAAATGGCGGCAAGACGGAACACCATGGGGTTTTAGTCAGTGCGAGTCCGACATAACCCTTCGTCATTCTCCGAGACGAAGGGTATCCATAACGGATTTACCCATGTAAAAAAAAAAAAGTAGGTACCTACCTACCTAGAAAATAATTTAATAAACAATGAAAGGAATTTTAAAAATGATGCCATTAAATATTGAAAACTCGCTAAACACATGTGTTGGCTTTTACGTGTTTAGTATAAGTCATAAGCGAATATTCATTATCTATTTATACATATTTTAGAATGACCCAGATTCACCCAAGATACCTATCTAGTACGTACCTAAAGCAATCTCTTTATTTTAAGTACCTACCACAGTCAGTTTTACACTATTCTCCTAAGGACCAACTACGAGTACCTTCTTGTAATATCAGTTTAGTCTCTACGCCGCCGCCTAAATGTGACCTAAGCTCGCGATTCGTTCGTTTTATCACATTATTGTGCAAGAGCTCGGTACCAAGTTATATTAGGTATATGGAACCTAAATTGGCGATATCTACTTTAAAAATATTAAACTAAAAACGTAAAAGTCCTTTGAGCTCTAAAAATTTGAATTATTAGATTAAAACAAAAAGCTGTGAGTTAGGTCACACACTGACAAGACATGTCTAGTCGTTTGACAACATTTGTGTTCCACTGAAACTTCTGAATAATAGAACGCCGACAGTCCTTTCTTTCTTGCATTTTCTTTTCGTTTTTCACATAATTTGTACGTGATCAACAAGAAATACAGCTTTTAACTAAGCACATGTAAGTAGGTAATTTAAATTTCGGCTGTTTCAACATATTTGGTACATTAAGTACTTACACGTGTTTCTAATTGAACATCATCATTATTGGTTCGATAACACAATCGATATAAAAATACACAGGAGCAGACCAAGAAACATTTTTATTTATATCATGGGCTTGTAGCGCGATGATGTCTTTAATATGGAAATTCATTGAAATATTGAAAACTTAGCATTGAAACACAATTGCTTAATTAATAATTGTCTATAAATAAAAGCGGTTGCAATTGTTAAGTACCTAAGTAAGTATACTAATTTGGTAGTTAGGTACTTATATGTATTATAGTCGTAGGTACTTCTATAATATAGGCAGTGTGCTAGCACAGATAACTAAATGGTGTACTAGTGTGGTACTGGTTGGTACTGCATATTCCACTAAAATAAATAGAACAGGAATCCAATAATCATAACAAGAGCTAAACATTCTAAAAAGTAGCATAATAAAACTAATAAGGAGTACAGTGGCAAAATTTGATTATCCATATTACGAATACTCGTACGTACCTATGTAGGTACTTAAATTGTAACTTTATATAAGTACCTACAGTGGGCGAATAAGGCCCACCTAGTTTCAAATTGAAATAAAATCTTTAATATACCATCATTACGGAAGAAACTGCATGTAATGAATACTACGACTATTTGAGAATCAATATAAAAGCAGCTTTTTAAACATTAACCACATCGAGATAGTATTTTAGCCATTTTAAAAAACATCGATTTTGGGCCTTACTAAAAATGGGGTTGATAATAAGGCCCGTTTTGTTTTCAAATAATTTGCTGAAAAAGTTACAATTTAATACTTCTAAGATGTATAAATATGAAAAGCATCACATTCTTGGATTTTGATAACAGCTAGAATTAATTAAAATCATCAATATTTACTCAGAAATTTACAGATTTACATCATGTTAGAAAAGAACCCGGAAATTGTTTTCTTTGTATTTCGTATTACTAGTTTAAGTAAATATATTTTTGTTTAGGTCAGAATTAAGTTCTTAATGACATTGATTTTGATGTTAAAATTTTCATACATTGGGCCTTATTACACGTATTTGGTATACACGGCCCTGATTGCATGTTGCAAGGCCCTGTAAAAAAAATATCAAAGTAAAAATACATGGTTATTTGATTCTGTTTTATTTGAAGATGGGTTACCGGTATGTGTCAAATTTAAAACGAAATCTTTATGTAGAATTATTTTTCTGTCCAAAGTTACCTTGTTTTCACTGGAGAAGACATTTTTATGGCATTAGAGTAAAACATTGTTTTAAATGGTATGTTTAACTAATTACTTGTAGTTATTACTTGTTTTTTTGTAGTACCTACATCAGATTAGACAAAACAAAATTTATAAAAAACTAAAGGGCTTTATAAGACTTCGATTGGGTTATACACAGCCCAATACGGTATAGTAAGGCCCAAGCATCAACTATGTTGGGCCACCCTAAACGTTTTGGGCCTTGCTACCCATATGTACCATTTTTTCACTAAATGAAAATAAAATCAGACCTGTCTACTTAGAAATCAATAGAATGAACATTAAATAAACACACAAAATAGAAATCTACCTACAAATCATGGTATAAACAAGTAAAAAGTTACGATTTAAGGCAGCGAAATTTAAGGAATGCAGTGTCCGTGTTCGAAATCCGTAAAGGAACGGCTCTCACTGAAAAAATGGCGCCCGCTCGCGATCGACTCTTGTGTTCCTGCGTTTCTGTTGGTCCATTTTACATGTGCTAGGAAGGCGGTGCAGATTAAATATATTTTAACGGGTTTTTTGAGCTTGGGCCTTGCAAAACGACGGGCCTTATTCGCCCACTGTACCTTATTTGAAAAGCGAGAGTTACCAAAATATTTTAGAGACCATCTAAACCAAATCCATATAGCTACATAATTAAGTATCCTTTGCGGCCACTGTGGGAAACCAAAGCTTTAACCACAACTAAATTGTTGCCAATTAAGTATATTACTAATTCCATGTACTATATAGGTCTGACTAACTTAGATAGATGTATAGTTGTGTAATCTAAACAATACAATAATGCATACAGAGCAACACATTGCGGCAGACAGCGCGAGTGCGGGAAGCGGGAAGGCAGCGGCTCCGTGCAAGGTGTGCGGCGACAAAGCCTCCGGGTACCACTACGGGGTCACTTCCTGCGAAGGCTGCAAGGTAAACAAAATATCAAAACCCTATTCTACATAGTATCATATAACACATGTTCTATCCAAAAAAAACCGAATCACACTTACCAAGTGAGTGTAGTGAGTACTTACGCAAATTGTAACTTTGTCGAGAATTAAGTAAGTGCGAGTATTTTGCAAACGCGAGCAAATAAGTAAATCGTGTGGTTCATTGATAATTTTATCGAAATCTAATGACGTTTGACGTAGTTTTTTGAATAACGGTTGATACTTTATATCTATATAGGTACATACCTATAGGCGTTATCGACAGCAATAATGTTTCCTAAGATTAAACATATTAAAATGGTAAATCTGTGGACTTTATAGTAATCGTTTCATATTATTTAGTTTATTCGGCATTTACTAGAGCTTTCAAACAAAGTACGTGACCTCGTAAAAATCGATAAATTAATATACGAGTACCTCTTCCTACGTATTCATAAACTTAAAAAAATAATTAATACCTATTCCAGTAAATTTCGACAACCAAGTGGATACTTAGGTACTAGGTATTTACTCTCAGGATCCGCCCGCGTTGCACTCTATCTTAGGGTTTTTAAATATTTCTAACAATAGAGATACCTTTCAAGCCACCCTCAACAACTACCTACGTTCTTACATTGAACCCCATTGAAAGAGTGTTTACCTATACATCACCATTATTAGTTTATTAAGTCTATATTCAGTTGACGTATCAATTGTATCAGATGCCTACACGTTTCTATATTAGACAGCGATGTTTTTGTACGTAAGTATTCATTTTGCACCCATCCTATAGACTAGACGCATTTGTAAGTTTGGCCGGAGGTGACAATTTTCCGGAGTAATAAGGACAAGTGAATTATAACAAAAAAAATTAGGCGGCTTGCAACAACCAACTTTAGTGAATTTAAGGATCCATCTATAGGTAGGTACACGTTTTATACTTTTAAAATAAATCAGTTACTGCAAGATAATTTTAAGTTTATGAAAAGATTTTCTTAAGTAGCTCAACTGGGCCACTTATGAAAGAGATAATTAGCAACAAGTATGTTAACACCTAAAGGCTATAAAATAGTTTTGCTAAATCACAACGCGATTTTTAATTGGTGTCCTTCCGCTGAAATAGTCATAGCTCTAAGCGATTTATATTTTCTCGTGAAGTTAGAGAAGCGGGAAGAAATGATTGGACGCTTTGACCCGACAATAACGGGATTACTACAAGTAGATGTTTTAACTTAAGTACATTTAGTTTACCTGCATAACATTTGCGTAACAGTGATTTTTTAAAATACGCATTATTATTATACATATACCTACCCAGGGAAGGCTGATATTAGAGGAAGGTTGATTGATATGTTCGCTAACCTCAGCATATAATTAAATTACATACCTAAATCAATGTGTGTAGTGTCCGGATGTTACACTCGCGTAACCTGATACACCTACGAGTAGGTATATAACGTAGGTACATTACTTTGCTGAATTCAAATTTATTAAGTAGGTATTAAATGTTTATGAATTAATAAATATTTTATTCGACACCTAGCTGCGACATTAGTACAAAACCATTACTGTGCTTTCACGTGTTACTGAATTACGGGGCGAGCTGGTGAGAAAAGCTTCTTCACACAAAATCGTCTCATAAGCTGTTCTGAGCTATCTTATCGTGGAACACTTAAGGAATAGGTACTTCCTGAAAAAGTAGGTCATTCTCGAATGCAGTTCAGGTCAGAAACTTATTTTATTTAGGTTATCTACTTATTAGTACAGGAATTTTAAAAAAGCAGGATTGTCTAATTTTATTACGCACCACGATTTGACCCAAACACAACCTAATTTTGAAATTTATTTTCAGGGTTTCTTCCGAAGGAGCATTCAGAAACAAATTGAATATCGCTGCCTTCGAGACGGGAAGTGCATCGTTATACGACTAAATAGGAATCGCTGCCAGTACTGCAGATTCAAAAAGTGCCTTGCTGTCGGTATGAGTCGCGACTGTAAGTACCTATCTACCGTTCAAATGCTACTAGCCAAAAAGTGAGGGCAGAAATAGATCAACGAGCGTGATACTTAGTCACATCTATTTTCCAATTGAACGTGAGCCCCAATACTAGCTGCATTATGCAGTCAGATGCACCGACCCAATTCGTTCGCACACTTTGTCATTAAGAACTGTTGTTTTACTAATGAATATTTCTCCAGCTGTGAGATACGGCCGAGTTCCGAAGAGGCGGGATGTAGTCACCAACGAGAGCATGCCTGACTTGGCCAGGATCGTCCCCATTGCCGGTATTGAAGATATGGATCCCGAGTCGCTGCGGCACGGAGTTGCGAAGGAACTCGTTAAAATGGTAACTGCGGCTCACAGGAACAATAACACCTACACGGAGGAGTTGCGCCACACGCTGCAACACCACACCATCATACTGAAAGTTGATGACTCTGACAATGAAGGTAAACACTGAATTTTAAATATTTTATAGACTATTTTCTATGGCAATGTAAATACGTATCTATAGGACTTCGAAATACCTAAAGTTTTTTATATGTAGGTAGGTACTAGAGGTCAGTAGTCTTGTTTAGGAATAAATTTTTATTACTTTTCAATATATCTATATCTATCTTTTCGACTTCTTAGATGCACATCACATAGGTACTCACAAGGTTTAAGTGCCTATGTACCTATTTGAATACAAGTGCACTAGGACCGTACAATGATAGTGATGAAAGTGTCAATTGGTGTGGCAGGCAGCGGCGGAGAGGAGGCGGCCAGTTCCACGACGGACCGGGTGACGGACGTGCGCTCTGTGCTGTGGTACAACGTGGCGCTGCGCATGACACCCGCCGTGCAGCAGGTCGTGGAGTTCGCCAAACGTCTTCCGGGATTCCACACCCTGCCTCAGGACGACCAACTCATACTCATCAAGGTACAGAAATCGCATTCGGAACGAAAATACACTACTTATGCCTGTTTGTCGAATATTTGGTCAATGCAGTTGCTTCAATCTACTCGTAATGTACGAACTTATACCACATCTTATATATACTCTTTAATTGTTGCAAAGCGATTTTTAAAGCTGCAAGCGAACCAGTATTTTGCAGAAAATGTCATTCAGGCAAACTCTCCATTTTAATCTACGTTATTTAAAGTCAGAAGAAAATGTCAATATGTGTAATGGATAAGTTTAACGACCTTCTCTGCAACCGGGGCTGCTATAACTGGTGGTGGTAAAAACGCACTGTGGGCAAATACCATAGGTATAAATTGTACGACTTTCCTTATTATGTATTTATCTGTTATTAAATCTACATCGAGTTCCAATAGGTAAGTATTTCTATTAAACTTATTAGGTATCAAATATTTTAATTGGTTCACCCATCAAATTACATAATCAATTTTTCCACCTACACGTTTTGGCATCGCGATTTAAATAAATGTTAGAAATGTGTTATTTGCGTGTTGTTATCGATAAGCTAATACGATACTTTGTATTGTGCAGCTTGGATTCTTCGAGGTTTGGCTGACGCGGGTGACCTGTCTGTCTACGCCTGATTGCATTGTATTTGACGATGGGACGGCTATATCGCACAATCAGCTTGAAATTGTTTACGATGTAAGTGTTTTAAGTAATACAATATATTAAGAATCACAATTTTTAAGTGACCATCGGGTTACCTTTTGCATAAATATTTAGGTATAAATTATAGCAATAGATACACATGATCAACAGAAAGTTGGAGTCGTTCCTAAGGACCTTAAACACACTGTGTTCAGTGTGTTTAACAATTCACATACGAGTAAAATAAATATTTCCATATTCCAGCCGCCATTCGCAGCTGCCATGTTAACATACGTGCGCACGATGATCAAGATGCAATTCAGTGAAGAGGAGATGGCAATGTTCACTGGGTCTTTGCTCCTGTGTCCTCAACGTAGCGGTCTCAGCGATCCAGACCGTATCAGCACACTGCACCGAGCTGTTACCGATGCTTTCCAACACGTTGTGAGTATCCACTAGCGAGCATTATGTGACACTTTGCATCACTATTCACTTTCAAATTATTGTCTCCAGTGCATGACGACCACGTTTCATAGCAATATACGCCGTTTGAGCAGCCATTTATGTAGGTTCTTGTGTCTAATTCCGAAAAAAGTTCTAATGAGTATTTATCGGTGACAGGTGGTAAATAGCGGCACCGCGGATGTCTCTGGGCGTTTGGAAGCGTTCTCCGCCGCCAGCCGCGATGTGCGTGCGTTGGGCTCCCGACACAACGAGCTCCTGAGCTGGTGCCGCGACCACTGGCCGCGCCTCGTACTTCCGGCGCTTTTCTCGGAGATATTCGACATCCCGAAGTCGGAGGAAGACGACACGGCCGAGTCGGAGCGCGCGTCAGCTCCGGTCACACATTTACAGGGATAAATTCATATAACACATTTATATAAACAAAAATACTATTCGAAAAACCCTGTACTACTGTTGTGAGGTTTGAATCAGAAAATGTTTGCTCGTTGACACATACAATTTCGACACGCTGGGGCAGTAGATGTTTTTTTCAAATAATCCTTAGATACTTAAAATAGAGACAATCTGTGTAAAAGCGTTGTAACTTAAACGATAAAAAGCTATGTGAAAGAGATATTTCAGTTTCAATCCAGTTCCATCTCTCTCATAGTTACTAGTAAGTAGTTAAACTTATCAGCATTCACATAATATAATACATTTAGCAGTAGCTAATATACAATAGGTACTAAAACTTTGAAACTATTTTGTCGAAAATAAACTTCGGTAGAACATACATAACGCTGTCGTAGATTAAAAGCTCATTTTCTGGTTCGTCTTCCTAAGTAGTCCTTTGTATCGACTTAACACATAATATTCATATTATAAACACGTCTATTATGTAAACATAGTATGTAAGATATAGATCTCTATTCATTTAGCGTGCATGATATAAAAATAATGTTATGGGATACCTAAATTCTATCTATCTACAGCATGACGAATGCAGCTCATGGTAAAGTTGCACATTTATGGAGAGTAAAACAAACGTTTTCCGGATGCGGTTCTAACTTATAGAGCTTATCATATATACGAGTGTCGAGATGGGAAGACCTATTCAAATTATTTGAAAGAAAATTTAAGTAGGTATGTACCAACTTATATACTATAAATCTTGATGTAAGTAGCAGAAATCAAATAAAAATGATGAAAAATTCGTATGTGCAACTGACCGTGTGTCAAATAAAAACAAAATAAAAAATATGTATTTTAAATACTTATTTGTTTGTATATAGTTATATACCTGCTTGTATGTATAATGCACGAGAAGGACAAGTATTTATCTTGAATGTTTTATCCTAAGTAGTTGATTTTTAAGTACTTTCTATAACTCGTTATTTTTATTTTCTCTTATTATAAAACTGGGAAATAATTATGACTGTGATTGCATTATAAATCTGTTATTGAATCTTTGGAAAACAAACAAAAATAGTGGACATGCAGCCATGCCACTTTTATACAGATTCAGAAAAATATATATATATTATTTGTTATTTAGGCTTTTTGTTTAAAAAACTTTGTGAGATGGCTTAACGAGTTGTTATGAGTCTATAAGTAGGTAGGTACTTGAGCGAAATACACTCGAGAGCAATGAATCCGGGTCACAAAAGAATCCAAAAATCTCGCGATCCAAGAATAGGTACTAGCTTAATGCAATAAATTGTGTTTAATAGACAATTTCATACTCCTTCAATGTAAGGAAAAACATTTATGAGTTTGTAACTCCATTTTAATAACAGAATATTACGTAAAGAAAAAAACTAATGATCTAACTTTTAAACTAAAATGTAAAACGATATTTTTTTTAAGACAACATAACATTTACTTTTTTTTTTGCATTGCTTCCCCGTGCTTCCATTCGAGATTTGGCATGCTATAGACCAAAATCCGCAAACGACAATTGCATTGTTATGACATAAATTTAGATGTAACTCAGAAGTTTTTTTTTTCATTTAACAAGTATTTATTGGTCTCTTATACGCATTTTATTTCATAAGGCTAGGATTCGTAGTTTACGAATTTTGTTAGATTTTTGTTTACCTGACCCGGATTCGTTGCTCTCGAGTGTATATGACATGAGTTAGTGAATTTTCTTCAGCGCGTCAATTGTATTTCTTACGATATGCTTATTGGTTATGCTCAGTACTGTTTCCAAAAAGCTTTAAAATTGAAGTCTGGAATTTTTATTTGCTCAACTTTTCCGGTATCTTTTGGGATTATGTTGCATTTTTACGTGTTCACTACAGAGGCGAAAGGAAATGTGTGTGCTGTTAGATGTTACTTCAACTTATATGTCCTCTCGTGGTACCTAACCTTAAATTATCGCCTTTATAGTGTCCACGACACCTTTACTAAATATTCGAATTTACTGTAGTTGTGTCTCGATTGCATTTACTCAGCATTTTCGCAACTTGGTTTTTTACATAGAATTAGTAGCGACTATGATGACTTATAATTTAGTGTTTTTTTCTGTTCGATAATTATTCTATCGTGTTCTCAATTGTTATTATTATAGGTAAATTTTGTTTAGAATAAACAAGTTTATTTACATAAAGCATTTATGCTGTATTTTTTTTATTTTAAAGATAATTTTATAAGTCGCGCATTTTTAAACCATGCTATTACTTTTAAGACTTCTTTTGTAAATAATTTGGATTTTATTGGGGCTGTTGGTATACATTTACGAATTTGATGTTGTTTTTTTAATATACTTGCTTAGGAAACATATTATATTTTGAAGCTTAATCAATGGCTTTAGTATTTCACTTTTTACAATGTAACGTATAAGTGAATATCTTAAAACATATGTACCTATGGAATACACGCATAATAAAATAATAATACGAGTTTTATTTACGAGTAGGTAACCTAGTTTTACCATTTTTGCTGTAACGTGGTACGGTACGGGTAACGAGGTTTTTAATTTGATTTTAGAAGTTAAACATTCTGGCTGCTTATTATTTATTCACTACATTTAATAAATGATGAATTGAAAACGCGACTCCTTTAATGTACCTTTTACCGCACCATGATACAGCGCAACCGCAAGTAGCTACTCTTATTTCATTGAAAAATGGGTAGGTACATGAAGAAAATACAATGATAAATTACAATAGCTTTAATGCTCATTTGTATTGCCACTTTCTAAAATCACATGGAAGAAACAATAAGTATTAAACAAAATACTTGAAAACACACAATGAAATTAAATAATTCATATTTTTCATTTTCAATAACAATAACAAAGCAAATTGCTAAATTTCATTAATAGTAAAGCACTTTGCAAGTTCATATAAATAACGCGGTAATCGATGCAAGTGCGTATTGTCAGTAGTTATTTGTTTTACTTTATCCGATGCAAATGCAATACACGTACTTCTTCCAATGCATACTTCATGCCACACGGCAGATAACTTTTGGTAAGTATGTTGTGAATGCGTAAAGATAAATATTTACATATTTATTTTATAGAACAACTCTTATTCGACGTCGTCGTCGGTGATGTAATTCAAATTCTAATAAACCTATTTTTTATAATTAGTTAAGTGCACTCCGAACAACTCGTACGTACATCTATCTCTTAGTTAGCAGTTATATGTATACTAAGCATGAAGTACGTATATTGCAATTGATCAGTATTAATAAACTGTTCTGCAAGTCATTAGTGATATGTGTAAAGTTTCAAATTTATTTTTCAAAAATTATTGTTATTATAACATTACAAGACGAGATTTAGAATCTTGTAGTATACACTACGTTCCTAAAAGCCTATTCAGACTGGCGGCGGTGCTTATCGACAAATAACTATGTGAATAAGAAAATATATCATTAATTATAAATAAGAGTATATTATGGTTCGTGTGTGTCAAGCGTGACTAACATGTCTAACTACTATGTCTAACATTATTTAATTCGTGTTAGTAAATGTTTATCTGTCTGTGGGTTTAAGCAGATTGTAAGGCTGCTGTGGCAAAAAAACTTAAATAGCCTTAAACAGGTAATATTACGTTATCGAAAATATCCTGAATATAAAGAGCAAATACATACTCATACATATTTACTTCAGACAAATATCAAAATAATGACTGTCTTGAGTGTAACATTTTTCAAGGAGCCATAAAGGTATTTTTAAAACAGACTCATAATCCCCTCAACGAACGTATTTATTAACGATGCAACCGCACATGCCTGAATAGGCCACATACATAATTACCCTAAATTAATTAATTAAAGTGAACAAAAATAATACATTCGAAGCAGTATTTGAAATTATCTAAAATTATACAACACTAAAAACTTAGGAGGCACTCGAATAACATATCAGATATAGAGTAATACTAGACATCACGTTAGCTCCAAGGAGGATGCTACCGCTGCCTGCCGCCACTCTGATACGTTTCACGAGACCGCCTTCCTCCGATCGTTAGATATATTAAGACAAAGAAGGTACAACTAAACATGTACTGATGGTTAAGGCAAATATATATATTACTTTATGTTTGTACAAGTTCTCAATAGATTACGTAACGTAAGTAAAGAGTAGAGTCCCTTACGTTAAACGTGTAAAGTTATGAATTCTGTAGTAAAGCAAAAATAAATTGACTTTATAAAGTAAGCAAATTACACTCCATAAAATCAGGTTTAGTTTCAGTATGGAAATACGATTTATTGGCAAACAAAAACATTTTGATTTTCAGTAGGTAAGTTTTAGGGCGATATAATAATGTTAAAAGTTTATGACCCGATATGAAAAAACCTACGAGATTTTAGCAAACCACCACCTTCCAATACTAAACACTATAAAAACTTTGTACTTAAGCTATCGGCAAGAGACTACCGCTGAGGACCTCGAGAATGGGCAATTGAAACGAAACTAACATTTTAACGAGGTGCCACCGCCATACCTCATCCTTAGTCAACACCGCGCACGGAACTTTCCAATACTAGTTCTGATCTATCAATAATTAACACTACATCAAAAATACTGGCAATAGTAGTCAACACTTTTCTACTGTTTATATCAGTTAATATATATTATTACAATATGTCATACGTATACATATATGTATACCAATTAATGCTTTAGAATATAGGAAATCATTTTGACATAATTTAAGCGTATTAGTATTTTATGGTAAAATAAAATGTAACATAAAATAAATGATTAAACTCTGATATATAAGTAATTATTACACAAAGTTGGACGGCATACTAATAAATAGCGCAGAACTCTTATTATTTTATAATCACAACTAAAACAGAAAGTAAGAAGTTGCTTTGAATGAGATAAGGCGGGTTTCGTGAAAAACAAAGTGGTAAATGTATAATTAATATAGTTAAAATAGTGTAGTGTAACTCTTAATAAATTATTTGTAAGTACCTACCTATTGATGTTTGTTTCAACTTAAGGACAATAATCAACGGTCTTCTCTTCTGTCATATACTTTTTTACATTTGAATAATGTCCTTACTAAATTATAATTTTCAAATAAATAAAATGACATAAATACAGTTCAATTCGAATTATGCGGAAGCAAAATCATAATCTTAATGTAACCAGACAAGTAGTCGACAAGTTTCTAAATCTAGCCTCAATTTCTAAACGTCATGACGAAATAACCTTGCGCCTTGCATTCAACCAAATAAATAGGTCTCGTAATTTCGTAAGATAATATTGCTATTTTGTAGGTACTAAATCTAAATGGATTTACCAACTGCCACACTAAAACACTTCTGCTTGGAAGTAATCCTACCACACTGTATCCGCGTGCATTCATAGCCGCAGTCGTTATGATACTGGATGTAAATTAAACACTTATAAGGTGGCGGCGCTAGGTTCAGGCAAAATGACGCTTTTAGTGGTTCCAATAAGGCATTCATCACAATGTTCACAATACATAATAAGTAAATACATAATAAATGACAGTTCCGATTTTTTAGAAATTTATATTCATTCCCGTTTTAAAGAATAAAACAGCTGCTAACATAAAGCGATCTAACAACTAATTATGCAGTAATTCAAATATCAAACCGAACCAAAATATCGTCCAAAGGGTGTTATTTTAACATTATAAATTCTTACTTAAAGAAAATGTTAAAATTCAGCGACCAAGAAATGATCGTCTCCTTTCAAGCTTGCGAGGCGGGTGAAAACTTTTTACGATCTATTTTAAAGTAAGCGACTCTTATCATAGGTAACAGAAAGTTAGCTTGTTTTAACAAAATACATCATAAGTTTTCATTTAAAAGTAAAAAGTGCACATTAATATTTTAATTATTAACTTTGGACTTATCATAATTGGTGGTCGAAAAGATATTCGGTACTTTCTAAATAACTCACACCTTTAGACACTTTTATTTATGTAGTAGTACAGCTTAGTTTAAACGCACGTTTCTATCAAAACTATAATACGGACAAATTAAGTTACTGAAACTTTGACAATTTGTCGTTGTGTCGTTATTAGAATTTCCCTTTTAAAGGTAGGTAAGTAGGTATATTAAATTCATCTTCGATAGAAAAAAAAGTGGGTACAAATCTTTTGATAAATAGCTTGATATATTTATTTTCTATTGCAAAGCGCGTAAGTATACTCACCTACGCTGTTTGTTGTGATGTATCATCGCAGAACTTTATAAAGTAAAGATGAGCGATTTTGTTCATAGTTCATATAATAATATTTTGTTTTTGTATATTTTACAACTGTGAGACAACAACTTTAGCGTAGCAGGTGAATGGACTCTAGAAATCTAACTGGGGCCATCATACGGCCAAGTAAATTAACATCATGAAATAAGACAACAAATATAACTTACATCGCTTACAACTTTCACTTGCTGGCTGGCTGATACATAGCCAAACTTACCATTGCTCTGGCACACCCACACCTGCTATCGCAGTAACATAATTGTTAAGGACATTTGTGTACTACATGAACCTTTTTTCATCAAAATAAAGTCTTAAATGTACCTGCAACGGTTATCGAAAGTTTTACCAAAAATATAGTACACAAGTATCCTTACTACTGCATAATCGAACAACACACTTATTACAGTAGCTTATCGAAATACGTTGGTATTATACCGACGATAATTGCTCTTAATCATCGAAATAAAAAAAATTGCCTTTCGATCACATTCCGATAAAAAAATATGTGCACTTTTCATAATGTTAATTTATCTTAGAAAATACTGGCCTGGTGTTAACAGATAGAGTTCATTTTTTGGTAGGTGTCCCGCGCTGGGTCAAACCTTCGAATCTCTTAAACGTGTAGTTGATGAATACCCAGTCTTTATATGCTACTTCACCATCTTGTGTGATTGGAGCGGCCGCTGTAATTAATGCACAAAAAATTAAGCATTGATAGCTGCGGACTGCAGAAACAATCATTAAATGAATGAAAATCAACGTATTTAATACTCACGTATCTCAAGCTTGACGTCAGGGAAATCGTCGAAGTTGGAAGTGTCGTCGATGGAGCGCACCTCGACGGAAATGGCAGCCGGCCGCTCACGCACGTGCGACCAGTCTACGCCGCGGAAGAACGGCACCGACTTCACATCCTCTATGCCGCGTTGGGCACCCAGTCTATAAAAGGACAACAAATTCAAGTTTTCAACAAAAACTACGTGGTATGAGTTTTTTTTTGATATTGCTGTTTGACAGATATATCAAAGACAAATATACCTCCGATCTGGTTCTGAGCAGAAGCGCAAGATGGTTTCTCTTGCTTCCTCGCTGATAGGTATTTCGGGAGGGAACGTTAACGACTCGCGCCAAGACATCACCTTGCGATACGTCTCTTGCGGTGATTCCGAGCAAAAGGGTGGGTAACCAATCAACATTTCATACCTGAAAAATTAACCATCTAACGTGAGTGTTGGTATTCATGTTATTCATTTACACAAATAAACGAACTGCGTTACTTTGCTTAGTGATTGATAACTCAGTATTACACATACACGAATTCGCAATTGCAGTAAATGAGCACGTTTGGGCAATATTTCGGAAAACCTTAAAATTTGAATTTTAAAGCAATCCTTAATTCTTAAAGCATCTCACAGCATATGTTTATTCTGCTGCGGTTTAACGAAATGTTTTATTTTATCAGCAATCACTTTTATAATATTGAATAACTTCAATATCGATAAATCACTACATTGCACAGCAAAGTCGTCATAAATTATAAATAATGATATTTTCCGTACAAGAAAGATAAAACAATTAAAAAATATTGATGTGAGAAGAGAAACTAAGAAAATCATAAAATGAATGTAGAGCTGTTATTATTTATTAAAAAGTGACAATAATAATTCATAGGTAGCAACATTTACGCTCGTGCTTGACGTTGAGAGCAGCGAAGTAAGTAGGTAGGTATCTACTTTCGTAAGTTAAAAGAGTGTATCATAATTAACATAACAATGAAGTTCGCAAATGTTGCGCTTTTATTTAGTTGCAAAAAAGGCCGTTAAGTGAATTACACATTAAAATCATGTTTTACTTTGAGAGAAAAAATGAGATCGCAAGCTATATGTTACAGGAAGCGTTAACTTAAATGTATTTCTCCACAATTGGCAATAATTATATCTCATTAACTCATCACTCTCATTCCGAAGAGACAAAACAAAAGCGAGGAGAAAACCAACTCCATCTTAATATATCACTTTTTGCTATCACACAAAGGCCGTAAGTAATTATAAGAAAACAAATCGTTTTTTTTTAGAATAAGATTTCACCAAGCACATTATAATAATAGACATTTTTAAATTAGCAAAGAGTGTCAATATAACCAAACCATCCATCTGTTTCAGTTTTCAGAATAGAAGCAAGCTAAAGGGCAGGCATCAGTATCTATGGATTTTTTGGAAGACTGCCGCTCCGCCAGACAAGTCGGGCGATTTTGTGTGGCTAATCCGGATAGTCATTTTGTAAGAACCACTTGCGTAGCAGTATATACAGCATAGAATAGACTATATAATTTAAACATTTAAAAAATAAGATGGAGGTAGAGGCAGGTATACTCACATAATAACACCAAGGCTCCACCAGTCCGCTTGTGGACCGTAGCCAGTTTGCAAGAACACTTCTGGTGCAATATAATCAGGCGTGCCTACAGTGGAGTACGCCAGCGCTCGCCTGTTCCGCTTCCAGGACTCGGCACGCCGCTTGGAATCCATCGCAGATGAT
Source organism: Anarsia innoxiella (assembly GCA_947563765.1). Classification (NCBI taxonomy): domain Eukaryota; kingdom Metazoa; phylum Arthropoda; class Insecta; order Lepidoptera; family Gelechiidae; genus Anarsia; species Anarsia innoxiella. The sequence continues at coordinate 10,451,448 of OX387390.1, forward strand.
GACGTCGATACTGCAAACACGATACCATACACAACCGGCCGACATAGGTTTTTATAACAAAAGAAAATATTATAATCTACACTCTACTCACGGTACTCACTAAAGTCAGAAGGAGTCGCTCTAGATAAATCACGGTAGAAATCTGTACGGTGACTCTTCTTTAGACCAGTACACAGACCAAAATCGCTCAACTTAATGTGCCCACGAGCATCTAAGAGTAAATTGTCTGGTTTGATATCTCTGTAAGTAAAATAATTACATCATTAATCTACCGCTGTAATAATAATAAATAACGTAGAAATAATATAATAGACATACCGGTGGATAAAGCCAAGTTTATGTATACTGTCAATAGCCAAAGCTGTTTCGGCTACATAAAACTGCGCGCACTCTTCACTCAACGTGTCCTTCTTCATGAGTAGCGTCATCATGTCACCTCCAGGCAGGAACTCCATGATGAGATATAAGTTCATGGGATCTTGGAAACTATAATACATCTTTACAACCCATTGGTGATCCGCTTCGACGAGAATGTCGCGTTCAGCGCGTACGTGCGCGACCTGAAAATTAATCAAATGGGATTAAATAATAAATGATCATCATTTTAAACCTTACAAACACAAATGGATTAAATAGTTACCTGTTCTTTTTCAAGCATGTCGGCTTTTCTGAGTATTTTCATTGCATACACGTGGCCTGTGTCTTTCTTTTGCACAAGCCGTACTTCACCAAAGGCACCTCTTCCTATCACCTACAATGTATTACCATTCAACATTAGCCAATCACTTTTCTGCAGTTAGCTAATAACTGATATCAGTTTTAAATGGGTAACACGAATTTTTTATTGGAAATATGTAATGGATAAACAGTGAAACATAAATATATAGATACCAAATTTTTGCTAGCAGCAACTTACCTTGAGTGGTTCAAAATCCTCCACTCCCAATCTGGATCTTTTCAGCCTCAGGAACTCGGTTTCCTTTTGAGCATGTTGCTGGCGTTTCTCCTGTTTCTGGCTTTCTGTAAGACTTTCATCTTTGAGCGACTCTTCCAGCTTCTCCAACCTGCGAAATGGAGAGTAATTTGAAATGCTTTCGCTTTTGCCAAATATATAATTGGCATGCATGGTGTCACTTGTATCGATTCTGCTAAATGCAAAATGGATGCGTGATTTATGTACTTCTTTTCTAGATTCTTACCTCTGCTTCCTCTCATAATGCTGGGTTATAAGATTCGAATAAAAATTCTCTAGAGTGACTTTGGCTTTGGTGGCCTTGTCGAGGGTGTGGCCGCTGAAACGTATGTTGTCTGCGCCCGTCATTTCCAGCACCCCTACAAATAGTCATATCATTTTATATAGTTATGTGACGATGATTCTGATTACGAATAGGATTTTCAAATTAAATGAATAGGATAATAACATTGTTTTGCGTAGGTATAATGTGAAAATAGTATAGCATTAGTCATACTTAAAAATGTGTTGAATTTACAAAACAGAAACCATAGATTTATTTTGTGTGTACAAACATTTAAGTAGGTATGTCTGACAACCAGAAACAAACAACATTATATTGTTTCCTTAGAATAATGAGAACAATAAGTTGAAATATACTTATGATGAATAATGTCACTATTGTTTTAGAAATATGCTGATGAACGCAAGTTTATTAATACTCTGACATGTTACCTAAGTTGTGCTTTATCTACAACTTGCTGCTCTACCACATTATTTATTACTTATTGAGTAACCATGCAGTGATAATTAGCTTTGATATATGTGTGTGTAGTATTTTTATACAGTTCGTAACATAACAGGATACAAATTGGACTGAGTAAACTTGGAATGTGACGTAATACGGCCTGTCGTCTATGATAGGTAGCTTCACCTTCATGACGACAGCGTGGCCTCGACGCGGTACACTACTACTCATCTTCTAATAAGAGACAAATACAATTGCAACGGAGCTCATTGGCTACACTGCACTATGTGTTAATTCTCTATGTGTTAATTGTTGTTCTCAATTGAACTACATCAGTTAGGTAGATGCTATGAAATATACTGGTAGGCAATCTCAAATGAATGACCTTCAATAATCTGAACAAGCATTGCTTACTGTCTAATTTTAGGTATTAGTCATTCATTGCGCTATTTTTGTCCTGTAAGTTTTGTTGACATTGGCCATATTGGATTTTTTTGATTGACAAAAAATAAGATAGCCATACTTTGTTCCACACATCAAATTGATTTTACCTAACTAAGACATATAAACTGAAATTTCTTCAGAATGATATATAAATTGTTAACTACAATACAATAAACAGTAATTTTTTATATACTTGGGTACTACTTCTGAAGTTCTGAGTGTGTAAAACTTCTACATTATATTTCTACTAGATGGTTTTTTGTAATGCCATCTGGAGGACTAGTACTTTAAATTCTAGAAATAATCATTTAAAAATTAATGTTGAAAAATAAATACTGTACCAGAAGTAAAACCTATAAAAATCTACAAAAATAAAACCTTTATTTTTATGACATATACTGAGATAATAAAGATTGATTCTCTGAATAATTGGTCAAATGACTGAAAAACTTCAAATGTGAAGATAAAAAAATTTAATTCAACTCATTTTAAGAATTCATTGGAATTCACAAATACATTGAGAAGAATTCATGGTTTTGCTTTCATCCTACTAATATTATAAATGTCAATATTTGTGCCAATGGATGGATGTTTGTTTGTTACTCTTTCACAAAAAACTACTGAACAGATTTTGATGAAACTTGTTAATATTGTAGCTTATACAATATTATACATCAGAATAACAGATAGGCTATGTTATTTTAAAATATCATGTCTTTTTTTCCAAGATATGACGATAAATGCGTACGAAGTCGCGGGCAGCCTCTAGTTCAATTACATAACCCTGCTTTCATCTTATGTTTGGTAAGTACATCTTATTAACCATATTAATTCATACCATTAAAATACAGGTCATTTTTTTCACTTATTTCCCAATATTTATTTATTTATTATTATTATTTTTGTTATATATATTTTTAATCTTTTAATGCAGTTATGCCTTGATAAAAATATGGAATATTTCTTTTAATAAAATATATTTTTTTATATCCTTGCTTGAAGTACTTGAAGTACTTTCCCCCAAATGGAGTAACAAAACCCTGTAATGGAGGAAAGGATAGTTACCCGGAGGCTGGGGCGCTGGTGCCGGTGTGTCTGGGGCCACCGTAGTGCCCGGGGTGCTTTTCCCCCAAGACACGGCTCACTCTGCACAGCAATTACATAATAAGACACGATTAAAAGAATATAAAGACCAGGAGAACTGTTTGACAATAGGTATAACAGGCTGAATATTTCAGTAAAATATAAAAGGAATACCTACTATTAAATGTCAACAATAATACTATACAGGTGATATAACTAATAGATATTTAAAGGCTGTTTTCTTGTTAGCTCTTTTTAATCCCTAGACCCAAAATATATTTCTTCCTCATAGATTCTAATCTCATGTCTAGAAAAAGCTTGATAAAATATAACTTACAAATTCTCAATGAAAAATAAATTCTACATTGCTGAGATGATTTAACATGACATAGTCAATAAATAAATAGTAAAAGAATCCATACACATAAACTTTATACAAAAAAACATTTAACAAGTCACCCAGTTAGACAATAGGGCTTTGACTGGTAAATAAGCAAAGAGCCTTAGAGCATTGAGAACTTTTGATGGGATCTAGCACTTGGTTGGGATGTTGAACCAACTTAAGATGAAATAATCATGTAGGTAAAGCAACTAATCAGTCTAATACTCAAACAAATGAAAAGAGTTACACCATTTACCACTGATTCAATCTGATTTGTTATCATAACCTAATCACGACTTCACTGCTTATTTGTTATTATGTTTAGTAATGAAGTTATTGTACAAAGAACAAATGCTTGCTTCTCCATGTTTTATGCAGAGAATAAATGAGATCACAGACTACTAATAAAACTGCGCCAGTTAAGATGATATGAAATAGAAGGATTTGCGTCACAAGAGCAGTGCTTGATGAGACAATACCAATTGCAACGATACTCGCTTATATTGAAAAGGGGACATACCTTGGGTAAAACTGTGACTCAAAAATCTTGCTGTTGTGGTTCTACTTTCTACGGACACTACTGAATAAACTTCATTAAAACTATTTCTCTGGTGTCTTGAAGTCTAAAATCGATAAATTGAGAAGATCAAAATAAATTAATTTGTAGCACGGTGTCACTGAACTTGATCCGTTATTTTTTTAGTCTTGATTAACTGAATGCAAGCTATCGTCGTAAATAGTTAATGCCTTTGTTAGGTGAATTACGAAAGCAAAATAACGGGATTTTTCGTGAGTGATTCCGAAAGAAATTGCACAAAGGAAAATGTCTGTCAGACAGAAAACGAACATAGATAGAGTAGAGCGACCCGTCAAGTCACCACAGCTAGGTATGTTTTTAATAAATAGTTGGCCTGGAGACTAAACGTTTTAAGCCATATGTTTGATTGTAACAACAACTACCAAAAACGCAAGACAATCTTTTTTTTCCAAGTTTGTTCTAATTAAAAAAGGTTTTTTAATCATACGCTGCCTTACAAATTACCGTAACCCAATACCTAGTAAGTATCTACAGCACGGCTACTTAACAGCTGCTACGCTACGGGTGGGTACGGTGTAAAAAGTGTCAGACATGTGTACTTGACTGTACCTAAAATATTATGCATTCTGCTCTGCAGACCTCCAACCAATATCTTCCAGAAAATATAGTAGGTAGATATATAACAATTTGACTAGAAACCCAGTTAATTAGGTAGGTTCTTACTCAATGATCTGTGTGAACATTTGTGAGAAATCCACTCCTTCGCGCAGAAAGGCTTTGGCTAGTTAGCTGCATGCATGTCACAAGATAAACTTAAATGGGAAAAGACAACGAATATTTTTGGGGAACTACATTTTTGAGCTGTCCTTTAATTATTCGAGCTGTTATTATGATCAGTTGAAAAACATATTGAGCAGGTATTCAATTTTATGACGGTTTATTATTTAAAACGACAGTAAAACATGGACGGTAATAAAAAAATAATCCGTCTGTTCTAAAAATAATATTAGACCAGTCCAAAATCTAAATGAGCGGTAAAAAATATGGAATGAGCGGTTCGATAAATAGTTCGGCAGTTACTAGCGAGCGGTGACACACGAACTTAAATTCATTGCGTTGCGTATGTGCTGCGTATGCGTTGCGTTTGCGTTGCGTATGCGTAGACGCTTGCGTACCTCTGAGTTGTAATGTATGGAACTGTCACCGCCTGCATAACGTAGACGTACACGTCGACGTGACGCGTAGCCCGGTGTCACATCGGGTTACACCGAAACTACGCGCGTCGCTATGCCGTGCTTACGTCTACGTTACGCATACGCATCTGGTGAATTCCGATGTGTTTCAGCCTTTATAATAATAGTTCCTATGCTATCTACTATTCATTTTTTTATTTAATTCCTTTAGTCAAAGTATATTACTGTTTTAACCCCCGACGCCAAAAAAGCGGTGTTATAAGTTTGACGTCGATGTCTGTCTGTCTGTGGCACTGTAGCTCCTAAACGCGTGGACGGATTTGGATACGGTTTTTTTTTTATTTAAAGCTCCCAGGAATATCCTGGGAGTGTTCTTAGATATTATAATATGCAAATCGGTTCAGCCATTTCAAGGTCATCAGCTCTTTTGTCGGCTGTGATAGGGTGGTAGATCCAATATAACAGCAGATATGTCGTGTTTGGATTCATTTTGATCAGTGTTTAATTCTTAATATAGGTAATGCAATGGTGAAAACAGATGAGGAGCTAATGATGGAGTCAGAATTTTCAGCACTCCATTAATTCTTGAAAAATTTAACAGCAGATATATCGTGTTTGCAGTCGTTTTAATCAGTGTTTAATTCTTAATATAATGCAATGGTGGCAACAGATGAGGAGCTGATGATGGAACCTGAATTTCCAGCATTCGATCCATTCTTGAAAAATGTAACAGCAGATATGTCGTGTTTGGTTTCGTTTTGATCAGTGTTTAATCCTTAATATAATGCAATGCTGACAACAGGAGGAGCTTTTAATAATTATATAATAAAAGTTTAAAAACTTCGAAATAAAAATTAAATTAAAAATTTTTAAAAACCCCCGACTATAAAAAGTAACAACTAAAATAAGTAGTACCTATTTTGTCAACTGAACATCGCTTAATATTTCATACAAATTGACAACTTTATAATGAAAGTTCATTTTGTCGGGGGACCGCTAACTAGCTAGATAGGTACGCAACGCAAACGATACCTATCACAAAAAATCATAATATGATGTCATTTAAAAAAATACCTGTGCAATGTTTTAATTAAATTGATAAGTATAATTAAAAATATTCATAAGGAAAATAGAATGCGGTCCACCGACGAATTGAAGTTTGTATGAAAGTTGTCAATTTGTATCAAATATTAAGCGATGTTCAGTTGACAAAATACTACTTAATTTATTTGTTACTTTTTATAGTCGGGAGTTTTTTAAATTTTCAATTTAATTTTTTTATTTTATGTTACCACCTCATTGTTTAGAATTGCTTCGAATGAGATTTCTTACCGACAAATTCCGATTTGTTACTGCGCGCACGTAACCGCTCATTCAGTAATTTTTACCGCTCAATTAGATATTCATTCTCCTATCATTTCGTTATTTTTTATTACTCATTTTTGGTGACTTTACTTTTTTAACTGCTGTTTGTTAACAGTTTTAACTGCTGAAATAGCTATTGAACGCGCCATTTATAATTTTTAACTTACCAAAACTGCTATTTTTAACTGCCTCTTTAAATCAGTGCCATATTTTTGTATGGAGCCGAACATACCTTTTTTTTTTACGTGGTGAAATCCATCATGGGTACCCTTAACTAGTCGCGGAGAAAGACGAAGGGTTATGCCGGACTCCCACCGGCTAAAACCCCACGGTGTTCCTTCTCGCCGCCAAGTGACGGGGACACAGGAACGCTTCCGCACACATCCGCAAACCCCGTCGGCGATGTTCGCCAAAGCAGACCCCTCTCGGGCAAATGCCCACCCTCTCTCCGAGGCTAACGTGTCGAAACACCAAACACGTCAGCCGCACCTCCTCGAAGACCAACCAGTGGTGAGTGACGGACTCTCCGATTCCGCAACCCACGGTCTCCCTGCAGCGAGCCGGATTTGTGGCCCCGCTACACTACATGCCACACGGTCACAGAGGATAGGGAGGGCGGCCTCCGGAATACCGACACTCCTCTTCCCCTGCGACCCCACCGCGTCCGCCATCAAAGAACGGTGGCGACCCCGTTTAGGCCGCGGGAGGTAGGGAAAGCGGCGCACCGTGATACCGGCAGTCCTCTCCCACCGCAGCCTCCACATCTCAGCAGCTGGACTGCCCATACAGCCCAGTCACCCGCCTCAGCTGCGGAACACCCCATAAGGCCCGCAGCCTACGCACCTTCTCAACAGCCTGTGCCGCCCATACAACACAGGCTGTTCGCCTCAGTAGCGCCACCCAATAGGTTCGCCACCTACAAAGTACCGCTCAACCCAAGCCCGACTGGAAGGCATCGGGGAGCGGTCCTCCTCGGGTTCCTCTTTGCTTCCCAGCAGATGACCAGTCCGCCGGTACTGAGCCCCCCCGCCACTACAAGGCGAAAACCCACCGGGGGAGCCGAACATACCTAAAGTTGCAAGTACCTACATAATAATGTCGCTTTTTGGTGTAGGTCATCATCATCATCATCTGAAACTAGTGCCAATTGATAGAGAAACTAATTACAAACAATAAATACTGATTTACGTAGGTAATTGCCAAAGAAATTGAGAAAAAAATATTTTTTTTGAAACTTCAAACTGAATCTCAAAAAGTAGGTATATCGTTTACGACTTTTTTGCAATCAGTATTTATTGTTTGTAATTAGTTTCTCTATCGATTGGCACTAGTCTTTGAGGTGTACACCAAAAAGCTACTTTTTATGTACCTACTTGCAACTTTAGGTATGTTCAAAACATTCGTTCGGGTAACCCCACAGACCGTAAAAAACTGCTGTAACTTGCAGGGTAGCCGGTTCTTTTTCTTCTTTGTAAAGAAAAGTGAGTGAACCACAACGACCTTTCTTAATGCTACTTTAGGAGTCCTAATTTACTTTATTAGAGGTAGGTAGGTACCAACAGCCTCGTTTAGTTAAGTATTAGGTAGGGATATGTACAAATAAAAATCCATACTTATTGTTTATAAGTGGTATATTTTAACAATCACTTTTTATAATTCTTCATATGTTCAAAACTGGCTTGTATTTGCGAGTCATGTATAAATTTGTAAGGGCCGGCATTTTCAACTCCACCTAATGAAATTAATAATGAAAAAATACTTAACTATTTAATCTATCCTGTCCTTGTAAAGACAGAAGATCAAAATAGGTATTACGTATACTTAATGGATGATACAGTTCAATGACCTTTTCTGCAACTGTAAGATCGATAAATAAATGAAACATTTTTAGTGTAGGTATACGTTACCTGCAGCTTCAGCTGAAATGTGTTGATTGCCGACGATAATGTCTTCTGCACCAGAATCTCGAGTTTCAGTTCTGAAGTTTGCTGGTTGAACCTAGCAATAAACGAAAACTTAGTTTAATGTCTTCCGTCTCAAGACTTTTCAATAAACATTAAAATATCTCACGGGAATACTGACTTGCGTAGAGTACGCAGTTTCAGTAGACTTAAGCACGACTGAAGTAGGCATTTTATTTACCGCAGATAGTTCCCTCAAACAAGATGTGCAGGTGACTTGGTTAAGGCTTTTACTTACACGTTAACCATAGAAGCCAAACAAACACAAGGCAATTGGAAACCCTTGAAAACCTTTCTATTTCAGTTGTAGCCATCGCATGACGGATGATGATTATTTAACCATTACGTTAACTTTTGTAGGTAGCTTAACTTACTTGTCCTTCATTGCGCATCAGATCTGGCAGTGCTGCAGTAGCGGGATACCTATTGTAAATACCATTCAAATTGTAGTGCAAATTCATATCCGGCCCAATATTAGCTTTGAGCAGTTGTTCCCATATTCCACCTGAAAAAGTTCTCTACATTACTTTTAGGTACTGTATTTAGGTACATTAAAATCGGTCGAGAGTAGATTAATAACATCGTTGCAATAATAATATAAAAGTGATAAGTACATTGTTACCATACATTGTTTCAGAAGTAGGTTCTAATAATAGGAAATTCCTGCTAGACCCGAAAATTAGATTTAAAAAACTTAGGTAGGTAAATAGATTTACAAATACGTTTAATGGGACAGGTGTAAAAAGTTTCGAGGACGGGTTAAGTAGGTATGTTGAGTGCGTTGGCAGTAGATCATTGCTAAGGATGAAATGTAAAGGAAATGTTAAAGGCGTTGAGGTTCCTCAATATTGAGGGTAAATTGTAAAAGAACAAAGTAAGTTTATTGCCTACCTTTATCAATGGTAACCACTGGCCTATTTGATTGCCATGGATATTCACCATGCGCTTGGAAGTAGATTGCATAAGTGGAAAGCTAAAAAAAAGCTGAATAATAAGAGTTCAAACAATTATGCAAATTAAGTCATATAGTATATTACATTATAAATATTTTATTAGGGTATTTGATCCCAATGCTAGGCAACGATCTCCATCGCATCCTGTCATCGATTCCGTTCTGGGTAACTTCTGGTCAGTTCCCTTTGTATTTATTTATGCATTCACTAAATTCCACTTGATCGTCGCGCCGCCATCTCCTATTAGGCCGACCTCAACACCTATGGCCGTATTCTACTTATGCTAGTTAATCGTCAAAAAATCGGTTTATCATGTTCAATAAGTTAGTAAAGTACGTACTTGTGTGTAGTATAACGATAGCCAATATTTACCACCATGCCCTACGAAAGCAGTTTCATTTGCGTCCATCAAAGCTGAAGGCAGGTTTTGATGGGAAGTATCTGGAGAAATACGAAGATTGCATCCGTACCTAGAATTATATAGGTAGGTTTAGAGATCAAATTTAGTTCAAACCAGTGCAAGAAGGTCCGAATAATTATTACTTACTAATTGGTCACATAATATCAATTATCTTTAAAAAAATACTGACTTACCAATCAGGACAAGCTTTGAGAATATCATAGGGGGCTCTGTAATACTCAGCTCTCCGAACCACCGGATTTCTAATATTGAATCTTTCATTGGGATCCGATAAGTTAACGCGTTTAATTTTAACATCTCTTCTTTCGCAAATATAATCGTAATGGAATTTAGGGACTGACTCTCCTCGAGAACAAAATGCAGCTGTAAAATTAAAGAGTATCTAGTTTCATGCTAGTTTTAATGTAGGTACAAATCACTAAAGTCAAAGTTATCTCAGAAATAAATAGGTATTTTACGAACTTTTATACGTTCCATCCAAAGTATGAATTGCGGCGTAAGTATCAATGCAATATCTGTAACCTAAAACACCTGGATATCGGAGATATGGCGTTTTGCATGTGAATCTTCCTTCTTGATACATGGCACCCTGTAATTATTTTTTTATGTTTACTTATTTAGAAAACATTTAGGGTGAGTTGTCCGTTCAGTCAGATTCACTCAGCAACCCACAAGACCGTGGTGAGTGGTTGACACCTGTACTGGTTTTAAACTGAAGATGATGTAACGAACCTTACAAATCACGCTTCGTCTGCCAGGCGGCCGAGAGACACCTCCAAAACAATACGTTCTGGTGCCGTTTATCATTATTTCCGTTGCACCAATATGGGATATTAAGGAGATCCCATTAATTCCGGCTAGAGCAAAGCGTTGAAGACCAGCGCGTTTTCTCACTTCTACATTATTCTTCATACTCATCGTGTTTACTATTGCCTGCCACCCGTAAACAAATTCATGCATGGGTCCTGTGTAAGGGCAATACATTTTTTGAACCCCTTTTTATACAGAGTGCAACAGAAAGGGGGCATAAAGCCGAAACACAGCGATTGTCATTTGTCCTCATGAAACTGGACAACGTTGCCCAAAGAACATGGGTCGTAACTTTAAAAAAAAATTGGATAGCGCATACTTACTCGATCAGCTTATCGGACATGATGCGATTTTTTTTTTCGAGTTACGGCCCATGTAGATACCTTGGGGAAAGTTGTTCAGTGTCAGAAGGACTATCGCAGTGTTACGGATTTATACACTCTTTTTGTTGCACTTAGCACAATGTTATAAAACCATGATCAAAGAGAACTTACGAGTAGCTCGTTTACCAGCATTAAGATAAATATTAATTAATTAAATATTGTGTTGGTAGTACTTATACTTATCCCCCCCTTCTCTCTGCTTTCTTATATTAGTAGGTACCTATTGCTTTTAACTTTGGAACATCTCTGCTCCTTCGCTAAAGACTAACAATTCTAAAGAAAGTATTTTTTGCACTGGCTAATTAATAAATTAATAAGACATTTCGTAATGAACCTATTCCAAAACTATCTCCATCTAAAAAGTTGAACATCTCCCCGAAAGAGTCCGGCATTAATCCGGCAATCACTGTGGACTGCTGGAAGCCCTCCTCTGGCAACATGGGCACGATTTCATCTGGCGGGGTTGTGAACTCGTGCGCAGACAAATTGTTGAAGTGACCGTGGTTTGTACCGGTGCCCTAACAAAAAAAATAGCTAAATTAAAAAAGGCAAGCGGCAATACCTAGTTCCGGTTGAGGTTTGAGAAATTGAACAGAAGCCAAATATTATCAAAAATAATCTAGGTAATGAGAAGCTGACGAAATCAGTAAGTACTTACACGGGAGGAGGGTACTATCTGTAAAATGTGAGAATTTGAATTTAATAGTCACAGAATACAGAATGTGCCATTGTCATGACAAATACATACATACCTGTAAAAACCATATTGATATTAATATTATTTGTCCCCACATCGTGGGTAACCTCTAGTTACTACCGTCAATCGACTAGTTCGACAATCAAGGGCCCAACTAGGTACCTAGTAGTAGGTATATTACTTACATTGACTGATTGGCAATTAGAAAACAATTCGTGGTGGATTTATTAAAATTAATTGCACCCAATTAAAAATAGTGATTTCAAAAACTAAAAGCATTGAATTACTTAGCACCAATTTTAAGAAAGTTATAAAAATACTCCTATAGCCGCTTTCGATAAAAGAAAACCAGTTCTATACAGAACCAGTAAAAAATAAATAAGGAATATACGAACGAATACGCAATGTAGAAAAACCTACCTAATATAATAACTAGTATCATAAGATTATTATTGATATTAGTATTTTAAAAATATGTAAGAAATGGAGAATTCCAAGGAAAGAGTCGTACACACGGTAATATAACAAGATATATTTTATACAAACATATAAAACCACACTTTTTGTGCGCAACATCTTCAAGCAAATTTTAGTAGAATTACACGAATCACACTAATAAAGTAGAATATAAATAAGTACAAAATGAGATATAAAATCACACAAAACAAGACTAAGATCACCAAAGTAGATTCCTACATCAATACAGAATCGGAAACTTCATATAATCATTTTTGGTGTGGAGTTGATACTTAGGTACAAGATATAAAATTGTGAAAATATGAAATTTACATAGATAGATATCTAATACATCGGCTTAAAATTGCATGTGGATAGGTATGTAAAACTGTATAACACAAAAACAATAGAATTTCAAGAGTAAGAATATATTGCAAAGCCCTTCGACTTTTCCCATTTAAAATGGACTCGAAGCTTTTAGTAGGCATAATAGTAAGCAATAAAACCTACTTACCATATTTTGTAAAAAAAAGTTTTGAGTTTTAACTCTGTAAGGTACTCGTACATAAAATAAATACCTTAATATCTAGTTAATAGACAACATTTTATGCACAAGCCATAATTATGTTTTAAGAGGTAGGTTACTATTGTCAAGTCATTAAGGCACCACTGACTTATAACTGTTAACTATAAATAAGTAGGTACTTAACAATGTTATCAAAACACTACATAGGTAATGATCATACTTATCTATCACAAATACTTAGACTTTAATACTTTCAAAATGTGGATACTACAAAAAGCTTATAATTATCTGACTAGGATCTTTGTTCACTGTAAGTATAAAAAGTTAGGGTAACTCTATGTAAATAAATACATATAATAGCAATACATTGATAACAAATTAAGCACATCTTAAAACGTAATAGAGATACCATATTTTATAGGAGATTACAATCACATTACCATATTTATACAATAATATTTAAGTACCTTTCAAGGAAATAAATTTAAATGTGTTTCAACGCGAAAAAAGTCGCAAGCAAAAGCTGATTTTATGAATAAAACGGTACAATACCTACAAAAATCTATGACGAAAATACTGAGGTAACTAGGTGTAATACTAAATGTAAGTATTAAAATCAAACGAGGTTCTGAAATTACGTAAAGATCGATTCATTATACATTAATACTGTGACAGTACTGAGATTCGGTTTAGAAATCTAACCTACCTACTAGTAATTTCCGACTAGTAATTTTTGATGAGTGTTATTATATCAGTCCTTACTTTTGATATTATTCTTCCTTCTCCTCAACCGCAGAAAGAAACAGTTTTTGGCACGTATGTGTGAATTTTGCTGTAAAAAAATAACATTGATATAACAACATTGATATAAAATTGTACTCTTATGAGCAACTTCATAAAACCTATGGTGTACAAATAAATAATTGATTTGTATGAAAACCAAAATATCTGTGTCGAAAGTTATATACTGTACTTACTTAAAATCAAAAATGAATGATGACAAAACTTTGTCACTTGATAAGATCATCATCCCCCTATTAGGAAAATAATATGAAGCAAATCAACTCACTTGAAAGTTCTCTGACAATCTGTGGTTCATGTTTTATAAAAACATAGTAAACTGGAACTCCAGCGAGCGTCATAAGAGCACCAGCCACTACCGCGATTGGTTCGCTGGCTATAGGAACGACTAATAAAATCGCGCAGACAGATACGAACACTATGGGCATCCAAAGCTGAACCTGCAAAAACAAATTAATGTCCAATTTAATAACTGACCAAGAAAAGTCACAGCATCGAGTATCAGCAGAAACTCACCTTTATTGGTCTAGGTAGATCTGGTTTTTTGTACCTTAGCCACAGCACAGCACTACAACTTAATGTAGTGAAAAAAGCTTCGACAACAGTGCAGTACGTTATCAAAGAAGTTAAGTTGTTAGGTATCAACATTACTAGAGATATTAACATCTGAAAAAGATAGGATTTAGATTTATTAGTTTTATTCTTCTCACATTTTATATAGATTTTTGTGCATGTTTTATTCAACAACAGAACAAAATAAGTTTTCTAATTTTATTACATAAGCTATACTCACTAAAAAGACTAAGGATGGCAATGGTGACATGCATTTGACATTAATATGAGCTAATAATTCGGGCATATGTCCATTGCGAGCTCCAGCAAAACACATTCTAGAAGAGGCCATGATGTGAACTGACAGACCACCGAGTATCGCAATTGCTACCAGTGTGGGCATGGCCCATTTCATCCAGCCAAGAGCCGCCACTGAGAAATCCTACAAAGAATATAATTTTAAATTCCAGACACTAATTAATCAAAGAAACCTTAAATTCACAAAAAAAAACATTATACTCACAACTGCAATAGCTTCAGTTGCTCTAACACCAATAGGACCAAGAACTGCTAAGTAGGATACATTAGCAAACAAATATATAGCTGTAACCAGTGGCAAAGACAAGTAAATGGCACGAGGGAGATTCACAAACGGATCTTTTAATTCCTCGGTCATGAAGTTCAAATAACTCCTGCAAGTAGAAAAGAAAAATCATGTTTTAACTTACTCCATGACTCATCATAAATAGCTTTTGTATCCTCGACTTACCATCCAGAGTATGAGAATATTCCAGAATAAAATGCAACAGACCAATCACTGACTGATGTTTTGGTTCCAGCCCAACCATCTTCAAAATTTTCAACTCCTCCTACAAAAAATATAAAGTAGTATTATTATAGCACAAATTAAATGTATTTGCAGACCTTATGCTACTTGTTGTGAATAAACTTTCAAATTACCTTTGGCCATCCAAATGATACCACCAAATATAATAATGATTAGTGCAGAAATTTTGGTGAACATAAATACATTTTGTACTCTAGTTGTGAACTTAACATCATACGCATTTATAAAAGTGAGGAAACCTGAAATAAGAAAGACAAACATTTAAATGTAAAGGATATTTTATGGAAATATAACACAATAATTATAAAATAAAAATAAAATAATACTTACATATTGTGACTGCAGCTATGAGTTTCCGACTCAGGGCGTCTATTGGGCAATTAGGGAATATAGGTTCAAGGAGGTTATTAGCAAAAGTTAATGACATGATAGCATTTGTACTTGGGCTGAAAACAAAAATTTCAAGTTCCATTATTCAGACAGATTTGTATGAAGTTCCTCTTAGAATAGTAACAATAGTTTTAAATACACTTACACAAATACCAAATTGGCATCCCATAAGTAAAGAAAAGCTGGCAGAGGTCCATAAGCTTCATTAATGTAATGATAGTCTCCACCACTCTGTGCTAGAGTTGTACCTGGTGGGCAGACAAACATAAGCCATCATATTCATTGTATTCACTTAACATAAACTTCTTTGATATTAAAACAACATGCTCAAGTATGTAAATATTATTGCCATTACAACTGATTGTTTAAGACTTACATAGTGATACTCAAAGAACTTACCTAATTCAGCATAGCAAAGAGCTCCAAGGGTTGCAAGAACCCCACACGCAGCCCACACTGATAATGCCCCCCAAACCGATCCAGTATTCTCAAGCACTTCTTTGGGCGATATAAAAATTCCACTACCAAATATTATACCTAGAATTATCGCCACACCTTCAAGAAGGCCTAACTGCTTCCGCATCTTAACTCTTTCTTCTTCCATTTTAGTTTGAAGGCTCTTTTGATGCTTTAAGTTCAATGGTACCGATTAATAAAGAGAAGATTCCAATTTGTTTATTTAAACAAGTAATTTAAAATCACGCATGAGTGCATACAAATGTCCTATTAGTTTTACTACGTAATAAATTGACTTGCAATATTTATAACGAGCCGGATAGACAAAATTCGCAACGCACATGTCCAGCCAAAGCAAAAAGCATAAGATTGCTGCACAGCAGCACGCGTGATTACTTGCTCTGTGCAGCACGCCGCCGCTGCTCGACCGACATACAGACAACTCAAAATTGCCAAATGCCAAGCAAAATGTCAATGTCAATTGTCAGGAAATGATAGGTTAAGGGGTAGTCCATGCAATGGGGGTTTTGTAAATCAGCTCATCATCACTGACTGGCTCATCATCAGCAGTTCTTGGTGTTCGTTTTCAACACGTAGTGAACGAGAAATAAGGAATATATATTTTTTAAGCACATAGGTCACTTGTTATTATAACAATTAATAGGAATAAACAATCATCATGATGTAAACCACACGGTTTTCGACTAAAACGGAAAAACAACGGTACAAAAACGCCCAATGAAACAATCTCCAAAACTACCCAGTTTGAATGACGGCCGTTAAACTTAATTTTCATTTTTAGTTATTTAACATGTGAATAAAAAAATATTGTAGTTCTTTATTTCACGAAGATGTATAGCGATTTTGTGTACATCTCTGTGGTACAGTAAATCTACAATAAAATAATAATTTAAAAACACGTGAGCATAAGATGACAAGTTTTTTAAAAGCATAATGACGGTGAGAATAATTTTCTCATTATTCTCATCCAGAGTATGTCCTCATGAATTTCAGACGCTTTTAGTGAAAAACTTAATTATTGGGCTCCATAACGACAGCTTGTTTTATTTTTTGTTTAATTCATGTAATTGAGCCACAGATTTAAAAATTGAGCCAATTAAACAACGATAAAAACGAATGGTGCAAATTGATATTATTTGAGTTGATAACAATGCTATAAGAGGTAAAAAATAAAAATACATGTAGTTAAAGAAAGACTTTGTAAAAAACATGTCGTTCACATTTTTTTCGATTTTTCTGCCTGTCGTATTGTTTATCCACAATGTTAGCGGCAAAGTTCCATCGCTAGTAAGTGATCGATCAAACAATCAATTAAACATAATATTGTCAAGTCAGAGTGAATAAAAAAAAAATTAAAGTAAAATATGCATGTAACAATAAATAATATTCCTAATCTCGACAGTAAAGAGTTGATTGCCTACTACGAGTAGACAGGTACCTATTTAAAAAAGATATCTAACTTTTTTCAATCTGGGGTTAGCTATCAGTTTTTTTTCTGATTTATTAGATTTTTAACACTGACTTAAGGCTGGAGAATACTACCTAGGTATAGGTACACTCGTACCTAGGTAGGGAAATAAATCCCCCCGCCCGGTGGATTCTTACCTTGTCGTGGCGGGGGTGCTTAGTACCTGCGGACTGGTCATCTACGGGAAAACTAAGAGGAACCCGCGGAGGACCGCCCCCCGATGCTTTCTGGGGGCTCGGGTTGACCGGTACTTGGTAGGTGGCGTGGCGAACCTTTTGGTTGTCGCTACTGAAGCGGATAGCCTGTTTTGTATGGGCGGCACAGCTGTTGAGGAAATGCGTAGGATGCGGGCCATTTGGGGGGTTCCGCAGCTGAGACGGATGGCTGGGCTATATGGGTCCAGTTGCTGAGAGTTGGAGGACGCGGTGGGAGAGGACTGCCGGTATCACGGTGCTCTGCTTTCCCTACCTCTAGACGGGGTCGCCGCCATCTTTTGATGGAGGAGACGCGGTGGGGTCGCAGGGAAAAGGAGTGTCGGTTTCGGAGGTCGCTCGCCCTATCCTCTGCGACCATTTGGCAGGCAGCGGGGTCACACATCTGGCCCGCTGCGTGGAGACCGTGGGTGGCGAAGTTGAAGAGTCCGGCCCTCACTACTGGTTGGTCTTCTTTCGAGGAGGTGCAGCTGCCGTGTTTGGTTGGTGTTTCGACACGTTAGCAGCGGAGACAGGGTGGGCGTTTGCCCGAGGAGGGTCCGCTTCGGTTGACACCGCCGACGGTGATCGCGGATGTGTGCGAAAGCGATCCCGTGTCCCCGTCACTTGGCGGCGAGAAAGAACACTGGGGGGTTTTAGATGGCGGGAGCCCGGCATAACCCTTCGTCTTTCTCCGAGATGAATGGATTTCCCCACGATAAAAAAAAGTAGGGGAATAAATGGTCAGAAATTATTTCTTAGTTTGTATCGCAGCGACATTTGGGACATAACCATTTTTATTATTACTTCACAGCATCCCATTTTGGTTTCTCGGTCTTCGATGGATTGGATGCCGAGCAGAATTAATTCTCTATATTCTGACGTTGGAGCATGGAGTGGTAAATTCGTAAGTATTTATTTTCCTTACCATAATTTTACATCTCAAACTAGGTAGGTATGTATTGCGATTCTACCGGTAAACAAACTAGGTACCTACTTATGTTTAGACCAAACTGACTGTAAGCCGCCTAATCTAAGCAGGCTTACTGTGAGCCCCAGTGTAAACGTGAACATAAAAGGCATTTTTCGTTCATACTATGCTGAAAACACGCTTAAAACTTACAACTACGTAGTAAATCAGCGTCTACGCATAGCGTAATAACTACGTAATAGCGTATTGTCGGTTATACGTGAACGAATAAGTGAATATGTATGGAAATACAATAAACTGCGTTTCGCTCGCTCACATTCAGCGGCTTACAGTTAGTTTAGTCTGAACACGGCCTTAAAGGCTAAAAAGGCTGACTACAGGAGAGGAGCTGATCAGCTGACTACTGGTGCCTTTACCCTACTCATTTCTAATTTTTACAGAGGCCAGTCATGGACGAGTTGGAATCAGATGAGGCTCTAAGATTCTATCAATTTTTGAATTACCTTGACGGTGGTAGTTTTGGTACAGGTGAGTTACCTACCTGATCCTATTACTGGCAGGTTCAGAACTTTGTTTAAGTCTGGTTATTTCTTTTTTGTTTCAGGTCCAATTGACGAATTCGTAGACGCTATGCGTAGATTGTCGGGTTATATGAAACAGCAAAATAGCAGAGAGACTCAAGCACGTGGCATGCGAGAACTTGACGCAATCAACGGAGAAAAGGGTTTTAACAATAAATCTTAACACTAAAAAACTGAAACACCTAATTACTCACTTAGGTACTGATTAAGATGTTTTTTTCAGGCAACAGCATTAAAACCGTTTTAGAGATAAGTACCGTTATTATGAGAAAAAAACGAAAATTCTTCTGTACTGGTGAAGTTAAGGAACCAATCGTCAACAATAAAGTTATATGCAAAGTATGTAGGTTACATTATTGGAACCTTACACGAAGCAGAGCAGCTTAAAAGTGTGCAATAAAAAGAATGTTTTACCTACAGGACAGAATACTTCTTCCTATTGCTGGATCATCATGCCGCGACGCAGTGATGTATTGGCATCCTGATCTGACAGAAGAACATTACTGTGTTGGTGCTCTCGAGTCTAGAAGTACTGTTCGGATTACAGGAATAGAAGGTAGATAAGAAAATTAATTTAGCCATTAAAACTTCATTATAATTTAGATAGGCAGGTAAGTAGGTATAAAGGATCAAAATGTTTTGTTGTGTTTCAGGCGAAATGTTCTGTAAAGGTGACGACTACTCTAAACGTGAGTTTTTACTGGCATGTGATTTTTATGAGGATCAAGAATCCCCTGTTGCAGACTTACTTCAGTACTATCCTGATCCAGATCCGGAAATATCGCCAAAATTATATAACATATAATGTTTGAATAATAAATTACATTAAAATTAAAATAATTTTGTATATCGATGTCATGAAAAAAGTCCCTGAATTAAAAGGTCCCTGAAAAGTCCCTGAATAAAAAGAATTAATAGGTAACACGATGAGGGTAATGTGGCAACACAAATTTTCATTGCTGCCAACATGACGGCATTCGTGAAAAGCACTCTTTCTAATTTATTTCTTTCTAAATAGTAGAAACTATTTAGAAAGAGTGCTTTTCACGAAAGAAGTCCCCAGGATATTTTTGGAACTAAATTTGACAGGTCTGTTAGGTCTGTTGTTTTGGTCTGTTATTTCCCTATTTTCTGATCTTTTCCTTAATAAAAGGTAGAAAACCCCTTACTTATCTTAATCAAAATATACTTTTCTTTCATCTAACAGAAATATAGGTAAATAGATATTTTTATCAAAATGTACACCAACATACTCATGAAATGACCAGGACACCTGAAGTATGCAGGAAATAGTATTATTTGATAAATTACAGTATCATTTAATAAATTATATAGGTAAACTTTGTACTTATAAATGGCAACATTATCAATTTTGACATGATAAACAGCGCCGCGGCTAGGGGACTTCTTTCGTGAAATGGACTCTAGAATATTATATTTTTATCAAAATGTATACAAACTTACTTATGGAATGACCAATACACTCGAAATACGCAGGAAATAATATTTTTTGATAAATTACAAATGAAATATAAATAATATAGGTAAGCTTGTATTCATAAATGGCAACATTATCAATTTTGACACGCTGTACAGCGCCGCGGCTAGGGGACTTCTTTCGTGAAAAACACTCTAGAGTCCATTTCACGAAAGAATTCCCCTAGCCGCGGCGCTGTTTATCATGTCAAAATTGACAATGTTGCCATTTATGAGTACAAATTTTCCCTAGTTATTATTTATATTTCAGTTGTAATTTATCAAATTTTACTAATAATTGCATACTTCGAGTGTCCTATCTTTCCATGAGTAGGTTGGTTTAAAAATAAGATTTTCGGAATAATAAGGACTCATATTTTCCCAAAAAATTTTGAAAGATTAAAAAATATATAAATAACGCTAATAATATACTTTTTTTGGCACTTATCAAAAGAAAAATGTCTGGACTTCACTATAAAAACATAAAATATTTAGATTTTAAACAATAAGAGTAAAATAATTCTGATCAAAGTTAAAACTTCTAAATAAAATTTTGTTTTTTGCGATTTCCCAAAAGTCAGCTTTTTTGAGTTAAGCCCGTTATCGTTCTGAGGGTGCGATATATTGTACCAATAACAATCAAATAATGTAACCAAAGCTCGCACGCAGACAAAAAATTGAAGATTTTCGTTTGATCTGCACTTCTTTCTTCACGGATCTGTTACTACGTAATTTAAACAATGCTTCAGGCTTTGGCTTCAGGATTGTAATCGCAGTAGGTGCTCTTTGATGATGATTGGTATACATGGTGATATGTTTTGTGATATGTGATACGACATCCTTATGACATATTATTGTAGTTTCGTTCATGGAAGTAGGAATAAATTTTCGTTAGTTTGACGCATTTGGCGCGTTAAAAAAGCGCTCGCTCGTGCAAACGGGGTCTAAGTACCGTAAGATTTAATAACCACTTCTTAATGTGGCAACACAAATATCCATTGCTGCCAACATGACGGAAAGAAACTATTTGATGAAAATGAAACCTCAATGCCTCGGAAATAGGTACCTACTTTGTTTGTCTTTCTTTTCTTGTCTACTTGGAAAAATAATGAATTGAATATTGTCGGTCGGTTCAATTAACAGAAGAAAGGACAAAAATATTGTGTTTACGATATAATTTTACGAAGTTTGCTTAATTCGTAGTTAAATGGTTTTTGTACTATTCGTGTCACATTTTGTGTGATTTAATTTAAACCTAGGTTTTCGTATGCAAGAGAAATTATAGTTGATAAGTTCCTCTGCTTTCTATTTCTAATGGCAGCTACTAAAGAAGCACGTCAGTAAGTACGCCAAACAAATAAAATGCCTGAATAGATCCGAGGTGAGTTATCAAGGTATCACTTTTATTTTTTATTACCTAAATAATAGTCACCTAGTCATTTTGAAGTTATACCTATTGCAAGTGTCCTGCATCATATTATTCTTATTTTAAACCCTCGCTAGCGAGGCCAATTGAAGCGTTCGGGGGCGTATGTTCTCGTCAATAAAACTCTAGCACTATTTGATTTATTACATATATGTATTAATACATTCTTAGACTGATAACTTACTATGCAATACCATACCAACATCATTGATTTTGTTTTTAGTGTATACTATGGAGCGGTTTCCCTTGAAGTCTTCTTCTCCACAAATGGCAACTACATATCAGTCAGTGTATAAAAAGGTAAAAGTTTATTTTTTATCATACATAACCTCAATTTTAATAATAAAAATCATGAAGCAACCAAACATTGGTACCTATTCTACTTCTTGAAATGAAGCAAATATTTATTTGAGTGTAATTATTGCTATGAACTACAAAACAAATAAGTTTATTAATATGTCCTACTAAAATAAATGTTATCTTTTGTATTGTTTTGGTTTGAAGGAAAATAAATGCTATCATTATTTTTTTAAATTAAAATATTCCCTATTCATAACCATCACCAGATATCTGCTCGACATAAATAGTGAAATACAAATTTCTGTGTTGTGTTTAAATTAAGTTCTTTGTTCAAAGTCCATCTTTTCTAACATTTTCTTTTTGGTGTCGGTGATGTACCTACTTATTTTTTCCATGATTGTTTGGCAAGTAACTTGTTAGGACATTTCGGTTTATTTTCTAGTCTTTTTAAGCTAAATTCAAATGCAAAAATCTTTCATAATGTTTATTTGATAGTTTGTAATTCAACTACTTGGGACATAAATAAAATAAAACCATTCTGCAATTTGGACAAATTGACAAAAATACTTTTAATATCTACACAAATACAGATAATCATATAATAACTTTCATTTTCCTAAATTAGTACTTATGTAATTAATTTGATAACATGCTCTACTTAAACATGCTGTTTAAATATTATTAAAAATAATTTATCTAGGTGTGACTTTTTTATGGACTTTGTTACACTAATTGTTTACATACTTACATTACTAAAATTAACATTCTATTAATGACCTAGCTGATGCTGTCCTATTTAAAAAAAAGATGGCACAGTGTCTAATGGATAAATAATACTTAAATATTTTTGTTAATTAAGATTAAGATTGGTATACCTACCTAACAAATAATAGGTATACCCGAGGGTACATATTATAGGTCTTAAATTCTTCAAGTATTTTTTAAATGCTTTATCAATTGATACTCATAAAAAGTGTCTGGTAATTTATATCAAATAGAGTGACAGGTATAATTGATACTCATTTTATGAAACTTTTAATTACCTATGTGTCTGTTGTAAGCAAATAACCGAAACTGATTCACTATAGCGGATAGATATTGTCATCTTGTTCAAGGATGTCAGAGCTTTAAAATCTTTGTTAGATATTGAGTTCATTGTATGACAGAGTGAGCGTAGGAGTTTACACAATAGACATAGTGCATCCAGTTATACCATTTATTTAATTTTCTATATGCGCTAGAACTTAGTTGTAGACATACTAAATCCGTCATTTTAGTGAGATCCATTTACTTTATCTCTAATAAAACATGACCTAAAAATTTAAAATATCATGATTTGTAAGGCGTAGATATTCGCGTGAAAAACGTGTAGGTATTGTGGAACACATGCGAATAGTTTCGTGAAAATCACGATTAACCACGGTAAAAAAAACTGGCTATCTTTTTTCCGATTTTTATATTTCTGATTCCAATTTCGTAATTCTGATCTACATCGTATAGTTGCTTAAGTATATAAATAGATATAATAAAGTTAAACTAGGTACTAAATAGTACTAATTAAAAAATATTCGATAGTTTTCACTCAATCTGAAAAGCTGATTTTAATCTTAAGCTAAATACTTATGGGTAATTTATAATCGATGTCAAGATTTCTCAGCTAAGAGCCGATTGGTAATACACGAGATTCTCTTTAACAAACAGATAATACGTATTTCAAAGTAGCACGTCTGACGTCTGAAGTTTCACTGGAAAAGGTACCGGTAGCATCCCTTAAAGCCATACTGACTGACTATTTAATAAAAAGTCATTCCGGCATTTTATAAAGCTGGCGAGTAATATAAATAAATCACGCCTTAGAAAGGGGTTTGAAGATTTTAGTATGGAGAGTGTCCTACCTACAACGTTTTTTTTTATTTTTCAAAAGTGGCGGCAGTCAATGAAACCTTCACTAATCGATAGTTCAGGTCAATACAAATCGAAAATATAGATGAAAAAAAATTGATAAAGCGTCACGTTTCCGAGATATAGGCTGTCAAAGATAGACTAGTGGCGCCAGTATTGTAATATGAAAAACTGTGTTTTGGTGTTATTAAATGGCACATATTGTATTGGAAATTGATACTAGAAGTTAAATGAATGACCCTGGCTTAATTTAGCGCCCCCCCTCCCTGCCCCCAATATGCTCAGCCTATAATTTTTATTGTTTTAGGTATAAATATGGTTGGAATTTAGAGTAGTTTAAAAATAAGAGTTTTTGAAGCAATCTCTGTCAACTCCCAATGCCATCACCCCTCAAGTACCCCCTATCTTTTATTTTGTTACTGCGCTGCCCTGTATACATGCTATAGGGGGCACTGGAGGGGGGATAGTATTGTGAGTTGACATAGATTGCTTCAAAAACTCTTATTTTCAAACCAGTCTAAATTCCCACCTTATTTATACCTAAAATAATAAAAATTACAAGCTGAGCATATTGGGGGGAGGGAGGGGGGGGGTCTCTAAAATGAGCCAGGATCCTTCATTTTACTTCTAGTATCAATTTCCAATACAATATGTGCAATTTAATAACACCAAAACACAGATTCTCATGTTCCAATACTGGCGCCACTAGTCTATCTTTGACAGCCTGTATCTCGGAAACGTGACGCTTTATCAAAAATTTTTCATCTATAATTTCGATTTGTATTGACCTGAACTATCGATTAGTGAAGGTTTCATAGACTGCCGCCATTTTTGTCGAAAAAGGTACATACACAAGTTTAGGTAGGACATTATATTCAAACCCCTTTAAAAACAATATTCTACAGTTACTTATAAACCTGACACTATTACTTCTTTTTACATTACTCGATGTACTCGATGTTTTGCATTTCTTATATCCCTCTCTACCTAGTGAGCGAATGGAATTGTGTGGGTGGTTGGGAGGAATATTGATTTTCCCCCGCCTGCCGCTATTTCAAAGAGTTTGCCTTTACGGGCATCGAGGGTTAGAAATATTCCCTCTTACTGGAATTGTAAATGGGAAAATAAATAGTATTTTAACTATTGAATACAGACATTTGAAACTGCGCTGTATATTTGTAACATCAAGGTTTAATTTGCGCTAATTGTACATTTATGAGGACTTATCAAATAATATATTACAATGACGTGTTTTGAGATTTGTGATTCCTTCAGTGAATAAAATATGATAGATCGACAAAAACCAGGAAGATGAGGAATATATGGAAACAGGTTAATAGATTGATTATGTTTTGGTGACGTGGTAGTTGGTTTGCTCTTATTAGACGATAACATTGAATAAAAGGTTGTCATAAAGGGTTTTAGGTAGTATTTGATAATACAATATGGATCTGTAAATAGTTCCGGGCCAGAATTCTTCAGGTAGATACCTATTGTGTGTTCTAGGATTCATTGTACGTGTAGCCTCTTAAGTAACGTATTTCGGTAGACATGAGCCTTCAAACGAAATTAGTACTATCTTATCATCACGTGTTCACATTTCATAAACTTATAAAAAAAAACATTTATAAGTATACTTAATCTTACCTTGTTTTGGGTTTCTGATTGCGTTAGTTTAGTGAGGAAAATATGATACATCGACGAATAGCAGGAAGATGAGTAGGTGTTTTTGACTTTTGTCATTCAGTTTATTGTCTAATCATGTTCGTGTAATAAAGGTGATTAAAGTTTGTATCATTTTGTACGGCAGGGTAATCACGCGAGCAATGGCCGTGGCGTGCATTCTCCTTGCGAGGATGACATGGTAGACATCACGCCGGTGGCTGCGAGCCTGCAACAGCAAGGCGACTCTACGCCCACGCATCACGGAACTTTCCAGCTCTACGAACACTCCGGAAGGAATTCTAACGCTAGTGCCAATTGTAAGTTGTTGGAGTTATACATCTGTGCACGATAGTTCTTAAAATAACTTGATATTTGCTTTCGAAATAAAATTTGAGCAGAGGGGACGAAAAAAGGCTGGTAATGATAACGATAACATTAGTTGGGTTAATTAACCTGACTGCAGATAGATCGATAAAACAGATAGCTATCTTATTAGCTACCGATTTCGTTACTTTGTCTCAATACTGTCTGGGAGCCGTCTTTCACGTGATGGATAAGATTTCTAGCCTCTTACTTGTTTTTTACGATCCACCCAATACACCTAAGAAACTACAAGTTATGAACTGTTATGATTTATAATGAACAGCAACATGAAATGACTGTTTCCTCTTTCAAGCATACATCGCGCAGTATTTCAGCGCGTCCGCCGGTAAGGAAAGATGCAGCTTGTTATTATAGTCATACCTCATTGTCATATTAGACTCAAAAGTATGGTACATTTGTATAAAAGTACAGAAAAACCAGTTCATTGTCGGTTAATAAAAACGTAGGTTAAAATTTTGTTTAGACATTTAAAATCTTTATATCTGTCTGAGTTGAATCTTTTTTATATCTGTCTGAGAAAAATAAAACTATTTATTTAATTAGGTACTCGTACCTAGGGCTAATTTATATTTAATAATATCGTACATTGATATCTGCACGATTAATTTCTAAAATAAATAGGTATGTAATATTATACAATTTATCATGTTTTGGAAGTTACTCGTGAGACGTGAGTAATTGTTTAATAGATATCGATAGATTGTCTAGCCCTATCTGTAAAATGCGAATAAAGAAATTAGATTAGATTGTACGTATGAGACATTTTTATGATTCAGTATTGATATGCGCCTTACATTGAGTAGTTGTCCAGTTGTTAGTAAATCATTAGTAAAACCTAGAGAAGTTATTTAGGCAATGGCTTCAACAGAATCAGACACAGAAGTTCTGCTTCAAGATGTGGGTAAATTAAACTCATAATTTTATTTACGTTTGTATTATTGTTTATTATCTGAATCTTTTCAATGTTATCTAGTCGACTAGATACTATAAGATAAATTAATTTATCACCCCTAGACGGCTTATTAAAGTTTATTGCACTTACTTATTGGTTTATTGCCAATATAACAAAGAAAATCTTTATTATCATGCCGCATGTAAAGTGGACAAGCCTGACCTTACGCCCAAGCATTTAAATTGAAAAGGCGATGCGCCAGCGCACCGCAACAACTTCACTCAATACATGTCAAACATAAAAACAACTATCAGATTTGACACTGACATTTATCTACGCACTGCTCGGCTGGCACTGGCAGCTACAACATAAGTCAGCTGAAGATTTTAGTCATTAATTAAACAGTTTCTTTTATTGAATAGAAGCATGTTTCACATTTAGTTTTCATTTGCTATGTTTTATCTTTCCAATTCATGCATTTCAAAACTTAACTAATCCATTCGGCGTCAAATAGTGGTACAGCAACCATCCACTATCCACTAAGATAATGCACATAAATTAGTGTATTTTTACTTGTTTTCTATATTCAAGAGTGATTTCAGTTTAAGATATAATCGAAATTGTTTCAGGGGACGCAGTTATGTTCTCCGGCATGCAAGGTAAGTAGCTAATTATTTATTTTGTTGACTATGGAATCCACATCTGGCTTTTTGTAGGTGTCGTTATTTGAGTTATACAAGGTGAATATTGTAAAATTTGGGTATCTTGTTATTTTAAATTATTAATTCTTAAAGCATGTTTTAATTAATTCTTTGATTAAACTAACTACTATGAAGTTTATTTTGACAGCAAGTGGTTATCTAAATGCACGCGTTAGACTTCTTTCTAGGTACCGAAAGAATCGGTATAAATCACACCGAAATATATCGAGTTTTCTATGATAATGTTAAAGTACCTACGTACCAAGCTTATTTTGTTAGTCCCTATTTTATATACACTTCTGGACACCTAAGCCGAGCCACCTAGTATGATTGGTTTCAATCGCCCATATCTTAAAAAAAAGATATGAATGACCAAAAAGTTTTTATGCAGTTATGTAGCTGATAGGTTTATCGTCTAGTTGATGTGCATTTCGTTCTAAATTTGAACTTAAAAATAAGTTAATGACCCGAGTCAACCTGAGTGTTGATTTGGCTTAACAACTGAAAATGCCATTTGTTGGAATTTTAAAGAAAAAGATGGTTTTAAACAAAAAATCTTTTTATTCATTAATTGTATTGCCTTCTTTAATATCTTGTATTGCCTCCCAAAGCATTTAAAATGGCATTCATGTGATTTAGCATCGAATTTATGAATGTAAAAATTGCATATTGACGAGTGTTTTCACATTCTTCTTTAATTGCATTTTTAGCTCCCGTAGTGTTTTTGGAGCTGGATGACGAGACCGAACACGTCTTTTCAACTCGTCCCATAAGTGCTCGGTCGGATTTATGTAGGGACTTCTGGATGGCCAATCAATTACAGTATTGTTGTGGTCTTGTATGAAATTTGCGACGCTTTCGTGATGTGTGTGCTCTGGGGTTACCCTGTATAAAAATGAAGTCTGATCCTGGAAATTTGGCATAAGGTACTACATGAAGCTCCAAACATTGGCGTATACAGCGGTCAGCATTTAGAGATGACATCAGAGGCCCAGACACAAACTCAAAAGTAGTTTTGCCTTCGGCAGAAATGCCACGCCAGATGATCCACGACCTACCGCCATTACTTACTCACTCTTCTATGCAACACTGTACAAAACGTCTCCCTGCCTTCGATAGACCTTTCTTCTTCTATTATTACCATAAAACATGATTTTTGTCTCATCAGTAAAAAGCACCTGATCCCATTGTCTTTGCATCCAGCGTGAATGTAGGCGCGCAAACTGAAGGCGCGACATTCGATGAGTTCGCTCTAGTTTGGGCCCATTGGCTGGCTAATGCGGTCTTAATCCACCTCCTACAAGCCTTCTTCTCACAGTACGAGCACTAACATTTACTCCATGGAGGTCTCGAAGCTTTTCCTGTATCTGAACCGAAGTGAGGTGACGATTTCAGAAACTGGCCGTCATCATAAATCCATTCTGTCGCAACGTTGTTACCCAAAATCGTGTTCTACCTGAACGGTGGTCATATCCCTTAGTCTCTAGGAACTTGTGGTACACTCTTTGTACAGCTGCCTGTCTTATGTGAAGTTTGTATGCTGAAGTTTCTCTGGCTTAAACTAAACTAAAGGAGTGCCACAGGTTGAGCAGCTACTTCAGGCAAAGTATCCATATTTTTTTTTTACATGAAAACAGTATAAAAATTAACGATAACCACTAACAGAACTTTTTCAATCCACAGAAACAAAAGAATCACTAATTAAAGCTCGTATTTTAAAGTTCTAGTATTGTTATGAGATTCTACGTAATCAACAACTACTGCTCCTCCTTTGTTTTTTGCGATTACAAATTCAAATTTAGAACGAAATGCACATCAACTAGACGATAAACCTATCAGCTACATAACTGCATAAAAACTTTTTGGTCATTCATATGTTTTTTTTAAGATATGGGCGATAGAAACTAATCATACTAGGTGGCTCGGTTTAGGTGTCCAGAAGTGTATTTAATGAAAAACCTTTTGTATTTTATATTTCTTAAATATGAATAGAATGATAAATAACGGCTCTTTCTAAAACTTATAAGCTTAAATAGAAAAGAGCACTCTGTAACCTGTAGTATAATAATATAACACATTAACGTCTCAAGTCCTCTGAGAACAATGGTTTCAATAGTATACACAGGGTTGACATGAAAGGGGTGGTCAAGTCTGAGTATCAAGTTTATTTTTCTCTTCAAGTTTGAGTTAAAATAAAAACAGTAATGATATTGACAAAAAATAAAAGTAGGTACCTACATAAATAATACATTTCTTGCCTATACGAACTTTACAGATAAGTTAACCGATATACCAATACAGATATTAACATAAAAAATGCTGTTTCAAAATTGATACGATATTTCCATGTATTTAACATATAAGTAAGTGACTCTATGGGTATTGATAGCACTATCTCACGATAACAGAAAATATCCGGATAATGTCGACAGCATTTGTACCGGTGGTGTTGCTGCACTGTAGTTTGTTGTTTGCTTGGTCACTATTCCATAAAACATATTTCTGACAGATGACGAGATTCCGGGAATCGGCCAATATGATGACTTCCATACAATTGATTGGCAACGAGACATTGCCAGGGACCGTATGCGTCACAGATACATTGTAAAGAAACGGCAGGATTCTTTGTGGGATCTAATCAAAGTAAGTTTTACATCATCGTACTTAACATCCTTTTAAACATGTTTACTCAAACTTATGAGCCAATTTAAACCTATACGCAAAACATATTTTTATTTGGTGTTGATTGATGACTAATATATTTACTGCATGAAGAGAATAAGTACTTGTAAACACGTCACAAAAAAAAAAAGCAAAGCCAAAGCTTGCGGTTTCCGATAAGAAAAAAACTTGATAGTTATAGATCTGTCGCAGCCAACTGGTTAAAACCGCTGTTTTTTCAATTAAACAGCTAGCCCTTTGATTGAACAACGACTTTTAATCACACGGCTATACGTCGTTTAGCCGTCTTGTCGACTGCTACGTTCAACACTACAGCTAGACGAAGCTTAGCCAACTGGTTAAACGGAAAATTAACTAGGGTGGTGACCATTACTTTAGTATGTAAATTGAAAGAATTGGTAAACTTTTTGTATTTTCTTGGGAGATTATTCTTGGATTAAGTTTAAGAGGTCACCACAAGTTTGATGAAATAAGTAAAAATTAAAAACAAACTAATAATCATTATATTTTTTTTGCACCAAGCAAAAATTTATATCTCTGTCTAAATGTCCGCAATCTTTATGAATTGTATTTAGCATAGTGAAAAACTCTTCTTGGGGTATAATGCGTATCACAGGATCATTAGGACTTTTTCTTTTAAAAATAAGATATTCTTCTTTGCCAGTGGTCATTAAATCGTATTTTGATATACAATAATAAGACATAGAAGTCCTGCATTCCGTGTTACTCATGGACACCCTAGCGTTCTTTACATTAGATATTACTTCAAGTATTCTTTCATTAGTCCAGGATTTTCGAAAAGATCATGAAAACAATAAAACGAAAACGTTACAAAACAACTAAAATATAAATACATTAATCATTTTTAATGTACTTACAATGACATTTTGAAAGATTAACAATAAGTAGGTACCTTGGTGATGTATTTCGTATTCCCGTAACTTCTCAAATATTTCTTTAAAATTTGCATCACTTGTATCACTCGTATGTGCCTCCATAATTTCTGTATGTTTAATAACACTATTAAAAAGCTTACCGTGTGATTGAATGTCGTTGTTCAATCAAAGGGCTAGCTGTGTCGTTGAACAGCTATTTTAACCAGTTGGCTGCGACAGATCCATTATTAATTAAAATAGTAGAAGTAAATATGCAAATATTTTACCTTTGTCACTTTTAGGGTGCCCATGATGCATGGTCAGGCTGGGTGTGCGTACTTCTAGTCGGCGTGTGCACCGGCGTGGTCGCAGGGGTGATAGACATCGGAGCATCCTGGATGACCGATCTCAAATTCGGGATTTGTCCACAAGCGTTCTGGTTCAACAGGGAACAGTGCTGTTGGTCTAGTAACGAAACCACTTTCGATCACGGCAATTGTTCACAGGTAAACTTTTTTAAACACAATTTCGAACTTTATTAACACTTTAAGTACTGAAGCACTTTTAAAACAACGTGACTTTTCAACTTTACAGTGGTTGACATGGCCACAAGTTTTTGGCGAGTCGCGGGACGGTCCGGGCGCCTACATAATAAGTTACTTGTTTTACATCGTTTGGGCTTTGACATTCGCGGCACTTTCGGCGTGTCTCGTTCGTATGTTCGCGCCCTACGCGTGTGGCTCAGGTACGTATTATTAAAATATCGAGAGTAGACGATTTTCGAAGAAGTGAAATATAAAGTATAAATAATTATAATTTCTCGAAAAGGCGGCCGTTTGTCGCCTACCTTCTAGTTGACTGAGGAGTTAAGGGACAGACGTGGGTGTACGAAGGAGGGTAGAAGGTACGGGTTGGAGGGGAAAGCAGACAGCGACAACTAAATGCTTCCTGTTTATTTAACAAAATAAAATGTTATTGAGGAAAAAGCTCGCAAATTAGTTTACAAGAAATCTACAGATTGTATTGAGACATTTCCAATTTCTAAGAATTCACTAATGAATGTTATCTCAAAATAAACTTCCGGGGTCGAGTAGTCGGGTTATCTGATATACCTGTTTGCTAATTATTACGTCTTTCTCGTTTTAGGTATACCGGAGATAAAAACGATTTTGAGTGGATTTATCATCAGAGGATATTTGGGTAAATGGACCCTCATCATCAAAGTTGTGGGTCTCATTCTGTCGGTATCTTCGGGATTGTCACTCGGCAAAGAGGGGCCTATGGTGCATATAGCTAGTTGTTTAGGTAAGCATTGTTCATGATTTTTTAAAGTACTTGGAATATCTTACACTGTAGGTACATAGATGTGGTTCAAAAAATAAAATAAAATTATTATCTTTTAGGTAATATACTATCGTACCTATTTCCGAAGTACGGTCGAAACGAGGCAAAGAAGCGTGAGATATTATCCGCGGCGGCTGCTGCCGGCGTGTCGGTTGCTTTTGGCGCGCCTATCGGTGGAGTCCTCTTCAGTTTGGAAGAGGTATGTTACTTTTCAACTTTTGTTTTATGATTTTCTATTTCTTTGTTATAATGAAATGTTCTTTCTACAGGTATCTTACTACTTCCCACTGAAAACCTTATGGAGGTCATTCTTCTGTGCGCTTATCGCCGCGTTCATCTTGCGGTCTATAAACCCATTCGGCAACGAGCACTCTGTTCTATTCTTCGTAGAATACAACAAACCGTGGATATTCTTCGAGCTTATTCCTTTCGTCGGACTTGGCATTATTGGAGTGAGTATAAACTTTATTATAACAAGTCCCTTATAATCTAAATTCTAAGTTATCTGGTTCATTTTAAATATTTTTTTTAAGAGTTAGTTTGCATTTTTTGTGTTTAAACATGAATTCATACTGCTACATCGCCATTAATTTTGAGTATATTTTCCAGGGTTGTATAGCGACGATCTTCATAAAAGCGAACCTGTACTGGTGCCGCTACCGCAAGTACTCGAAGCTGGGTCAGTACCCGGTGACGGAGGTGCTGGTGGTGACGCTGGTCACCGCTATCATTGCATACCCCAACCCGTACACGAGGATGAACACCAGCCAACTCATCTACTTACTGTTCAGCCAGTGCGGCATCTCTAACAGCGATCCGCTGTGGTAAGTATGTTAATATATTGAAGACTTGTTTATAGCCTCCTAGGAACAAGAAGGAAAAATATTATAAGTTTAACTGTAAGTTGTTTTTTGTTTCTAATATTTGACCACAGATTACCTAATAGTTACTACGTAACAGATACTTCACTCAGAAGAAAATATCCAATACCTACTGCTTTAACAGTGCGCAATAGCCCAACTGTCACGTCAGAAACCACTACATGCTAAAATGTGCCTAAATACTCAAGCGTATAGTTGAGATTGTTTCGCACCCCACGAATCCGTAAAAATCGCGGGGCTGCCTCTTCGATAAAATTAAATTAACAAAACGTTTCTTGACTAAGTTATTGAGAACTATGAATATGTTCCGACTTATATGGGGCAGTTTAAAATTGTATCGTTTTTAATATATTTATTTTTAACATGTTTTTATTTTTAATTTTTAATGTTTTTTTATCTTTCTGAATTCTCGGTTATTATTATGTTTTTCATTAAAAAAACGTAATTATTAATAATTTTAAAACATTCAAAACAAAAGAAAAAACGAATGGAACTATCAAAATTTGAACAACGTGCGAGCGCTTCGCTTTGACAACCGCGCTTCGCTTTGACAACCGCGCTTCGCTTGGTCCGCAAGCGGCCCGCTGAGTGGTAGGTATTTATAGCGCGCAAGTACATAGAGTGACGGAGGCCTGATTTGACTATGTGAAGTTTTATTTTGAGTTGACGTAAATAAATTAGATAAGACCTACATACTTATACTATACTTATATACTATACTTATATTACTTATATTATTTATTATTATTATTTCATGAACGCTGAATATTTTAATATTTGCTTGTACAGCGACTATAACCGTAACTTCACGGACGTGAACATGGCGATAGAGAAAGCGGCGGCGGGGCCGGGCGTGTACCGCGCCATCTGGCTGCTCGTGTTGGCTCTTATTCTGAAGCTGGTCATGACTATCTTTACGTTCGGCATTAAAGTGCCATGCGGACTCTTTATTCCGAGTCTCGCTCTTGGAGCCATCACTGGGCGGATTGTTGGCATTGGTGAGTTATATTTAGATCTGTTCGAGACGGGGTTCCTCACGTTGTTAATGCTTTTCCAAAGATTTGTTTGAGGAGAGGAAATCAATGTTGCTATTTATATAATATACTTGAGGAGTACCTCTACTAAGACTAGCTTTTTGGGAATTAGGTGTGGAGCAGTTAGCGTACCATTATCACGGGATCTGGTTGTTCTCTGGAGAATGTTCCACTGGCGACGACTGCATCACGCCCGGCCTTTACGCTATGGTGGGCGCTGCGGCCGTACTTGGAGGCGTTACCAGAATGACGGGTAATATACGACTTTTTTTCTAGCTATTAACAGTTGTAGGTCGGGAATTTGAATGATTGCTTCTCCAGTACCCGACATCTACCTTCAAAAACCTGCGTGTCACGTGTTCGCAAGAATACAAGACTTTGAAATGTTAAACTACACCTAAAGAGATAGGTTAAAGATTGTGTCAGATAGAATTAGATTTACAATGTTTCGCCAGTGTCTCTGGTGGTGATAATGTTCGAGTTGACGGGCGGAGTGCGTTACATCGTGCCGTTGATGGCGGCGGCCATGGCGTCTAAGTGGGTGGGCGATGCGCTGGGCCGGCAGGGCATCTACGATGCACACATCGCGCTCAACGGATACCCCTTCCTCGACAGCAAGGACGAGTTTCAGCACACGTCCCTCGCTGCTGACGTGATGCAGCCTAAGTAAGTTTACTTTATATTTACCTTATGTGTCCAACTAGCTGGAGCCTTGTTAACTTGATCAGCTAATTTGATTTATCTAAATGCATTATTTAGTTGACTGAGAAATCGAAAAATGACTTGATGGTCCCGCACGACATTACCATAAAATAACGCTAAAACCTGTTTTTATAGGTTTTCGATCAATGCTAAGCGATTGTATCTTATATTTACCTCTCTATTTGATTGCTATGCGAAGGGATTGTATAAACCGAAACTACAATGATAAATGAGAGTTGTTAGTGTAGTTAAAACCTAAAAATATATCTTACTAAAGTATGTGTACCTACGGGGTATGTATTCAAAATGAAAAGCTTGTTACTGGATAAAAATATCGTTTGTATCAATTGTTTTTAGTATCAATATACGACAGGTGAAAGTGCAATTAATTGAAGAATATATTCCTTGCGTAAATAATAAAAAAATACTGCAACATATTAAATCATGGATTTGATTGTTTTATTGCGAATGCAGGTATTATTTTATTACGCACTATATTATAATATGCGATTACTTAAAACGTACATACAGTAAAAGAAAAAAAAAAGGTCTTAGTCCAGCAAGGAGGGCAAGCTACAATTAAAAGTTAATTGCTACGCGACATTGTACTGCCATATTAATATGGCGAGGGTCATTTTTCATATGATAATATAATTGTAAGTCAAATATAATTAGATATTGCGCCCTTGACGATGACAAACTAAAGAATAAATTCTGAGAATAAATAGGAAATACTTGTCATACAGGTAGGATGACAACTATATCAATTGGTGTAATAAGTATCACCACTTCATGAAAAATTAAAACAGAGGGAAAATGTTAAGCATTTTTATATGGCTGAACTTGCATTTCATGAAATAGTCAATTCTATGATGTTTTACTACTTGCATACTTTAATGTGTAGTATTTATTACAATGCTTGTGCCAAGTGAATGCCTTAGAACTAGTTCTCTGATGTATGTGCGATTCAAATCAGCGACCAAAGGAGCCAACCCTAGAGGAAAACCTCTTTTGACATTGCGAACAGCTACGAGTATAAACCTGCTTACTATAGGTATTGGGAACCTAAATGACCACATAAAGACGTTACTAGCGGCTGCGAAAATCTTTAAATGATATAGCATCGTTGCTATTCCGATAAATATGTAAAGTACAAAAATGTAGTTTCGTCAAAATGTATTTAGTGCTTTTTGCGGTGCATCGGCAGTTTTAGACAGTTGGCTATTTGGATATTTGTATTTTTAACTGAATTTTTCGTTTTAAGTGATTTCTACATCTTTTTGTTTACAGACGTAATGAGACCCTGGCAGTGATAACGCAGGACTCAATGACGGTGGATGATGTGGAAACGCTTCTAAAGGAGACGGAACACAACGGGTACCCTGTCGTCGTGTCTAAAGAGTCTCAGTATCTTGTTGGATTCGTTTTGCGGAGGGATCTCAACTTGGCCATAGGTATGTGTTCTAATTCAAAACTGTTTTGGTATTCATTGCTACTAATAGTAGATAATATTTTATTGGCAGTTTTACTTTTTGTAATAATTAACATGAAACCGTCTGGTTTAAGAGGAAAAAATAAATAAATGTGTTATTGTTATATCACAGCAAATGCCAGGCGCACTATCGACGGTCTGACTGGCCAGTCCATAGTGTGGTTCGCGGGCACGGGCAACCCGCCCCCCGGCCCGCCGCCCTGCCTGCCTCTGAACCGCATCCTCGACATGGCGCCCATCACCGTCACCGACCAGACGCCCATGGAGACCGTCGTCGACATGTTCCGAAAACTCGGCCTTAGGCAAACCTTGGTCACACATAATGGGTAAGCATCATTTTAAATTGATAAATAGCTTCACGTTTACAACAAACTTATTTGTATGATTTTAATTTCAGTCGTCTACTTGGAGTGATCACCAAGAAAGATGTCCTAAGGCATGTCAAACAAATGGATAATGAAGACCCTAGCTCGGTTTTGTTTAATTGATTTTATAAAAAAACAGTGGATTAGATATTAATTAGATAATTCATTCAATGTAATTAATAATTTTATAATAGGAGTTTGTATGTAAAGAAATCAATATTAATGTTATGAAAAGCTATATTTTATGCAATTCTATTTTTACCAGGTTTGTATACTTCTTGCTATCTGTCCCGCAAAACTTATTTGCTATTAATTTTAATGACATTTACAGTTGGATAAAAGAATCTGCAATTTTTTTATTAAAGAACAGCTTTATACTATAGTTGCACATAAGCCATTGTAAGATATAGATATCTAACTAATGTACAATTTATTTTAAACAAGCTACGTAAACATAACTATTGTATAGATATTTAACAAAAGTCTGAGTGATAGTTGCATTCGCAAACAAGGGTTTCGAATCTCGTATGCTGGTACACCGCCATTGTAACAAGAAAAGTAGCAAAGTAGCAGATTTCAATTACAACATAAAACATAATAATGTATATTGTCTCACGAATGAAAGTTATCGTTTCTAATTTGGTTCGTATTGTAATAACCTAATATAGTTTTTTCCTACACTAACGGATCTCCTGTCATGGAGATATAAGTTGTTGCCGCACGCTTCATTTACCAAAACGTATCAGACAGCGATCTACGTTTGATGGCTTTAATCATATAAGGGTTTATAGTGGACTAAATTAATCAGCCGAAATCAATGCAGAAATACAATTATTTTTATTTAATAGATAACGAAAAGAGGAAGGGTGATGAAAAATACAGGCTTGTTAGATCGGTGCCTAAAAAATTGAAAATTTGGTTTAAATTCTTAGGAGTTTACGAGATTTTAATGATATAAGATAATTAAGTTTATATTTTTGATGTTTTGATATCAATATTAGTAACATATATATAAATAATCAATTTTTATTTGTATACATTGAAGCAGTGCAAGTTGTAAATCATACATCTGTATTATTTAACCTACTTAAGTAGATAGTTTTATAAGAGAACATCTTTGGTTTTCACAGTATTCACTAACACCATTCTTAATCTATTTATTGCTCTTCTAGCCTCCCAAAAATAAATTTTTAACTCTCTTTACTTGTTTCTACACAGAAGGTATGTAATGTACCTTTTGTAAGAAAAGGGGGCTATAGACATTGACCTAAAATGAGTATTATTGCCTAGCAGACTACCGCCCGCGTCTGCGGCGGCGTCTGTAATTATCCCACGGGAACATGAATCTGGGAATAATTCAGAACAATGGAGTTTGTCTTTAGTTTTCGTTTACAAACAGAATCTAATACATAGATTAAAATTGAGTTCAATATAAAGTTGCAATAAATGAGAAGTATAGAAGCAACTACATTCTGGCTGTGTATGAAAACTCTAACTGCATATTGGCAACTATTCTCGTTTCACGTTTTAAAAATCTTATTGTATAGTTGGAACTTGAATTATCATAAAATACCAATGTATTTTTGTATAAATGGACTGAGATTTAAAAATGTATGCTAGGTAATTTGTAAATATATATTAAATACACACCGTGTTCTGTACGTTATCATAATTGTTATCTTTAGTTAATAACTCCCAAGAAAAAAACAAAGGTTTGATTTGAACAACTGGTGGGCGGGCCCTGATGACTGATTCGCTGTATACGCTGCCTGTGGGTATAGAGCTTGTACGGCAATAGCGAAATAGTTAAGCGTGAGTTGGTTTTGT
Source organism: Anarsia innoxiella (assembly GCA_947563765.1). Classification (NCBI taxonomy): domain Eukaryota; kingdom Metazoa; phylum Arthropoda; class Insecta; order Lepidoptera; family Gelechiidae; genus Anarsia; species Anarsia innoxiella. The sequence continues at coordinate 10,490,546 of OX387390.1, forward strand.
GGTTCGTACACGATGTCGTCGGTGATTAATATAGTTTAGTTTGTGACGACACTAGTGCGAGTCGCCCTTCGCTCAGAGCAGGGCCTTAGTGTAAGTTAACGCAAAGAACACGGTGTACCTTGCGGCACATCAACCAGATGAGCTTTTTGTAATAATTTACATATTATGGTACAATGATCAATTGCCATTATACAAGTTTTGTAGTTTCCTCAAAACCACGTTTGCTGAAGCTTCACCATCAATACTTTCTTAATATATTTTTGAAACGATTTTGTATACAGACTTTGAACTGGACGTTCCGACACTTATTCTGTTAAATATCAGGAAAAATAAACTCACTTTTAGCAGTCTATATTCCAATCCAAAAGTCGATCTTACCAATATATATGATTTACGAATGACTGAACTAACTTGTCGTTTCCGGTTATAGCTATAATTATGTAGTCATTGAGTTTAGGAAGAATATTATTGAAAGAAATATAGTATACTTACATGAAAAATGAGTTGTTTCATTTATATCGTAGTATGTAAGGTGAAAGTTAATTTAGATAATTAACTTTAAGGCTCCTAATCTAAATTTCTTGTGATGAAATATCTGATTTAGGTACAATAAAAAAGAGTCATACGTATCATATATTATGTTTATTTAAATTTCATTAATGTACAACTTTTAACAAACTTCATCGAATTATCGCACAAAAGCAGTTGTCGTACATGTGAAATTAAAAATAAATATATTATGAAAAGCGGAATAATATCATTTATATCACAAAAAAGGGTTGAGTAACAATGCGAAAATAAGATTATGCAAGTGTATGGTATGGTCCATAAATTCTAGGAATCAGATTAACAATGTCCGAATTAATAAATTCACAGTTATTTACATAAATATTTAACTTTTTTGATCTTCTAAGCGAGACAAGCGACAGCATTTTTTTCAGATAAATAAGCCTCCTTCTCAATTTTGCAGGTCAGGAATTGTCACTACACAAATAAATGCCCCATGTTATATTTTAATACTTTATAGCCACAGGTGTTTTAATTATTAAACCTGTGCATTAGAGCGGTTTCGCACTGCGTCTGATCCGAATCCAATCCGATTACATTACTACAGAAAAGTTCTTATTTCTATTTCGGATCTCTAATATAGTATTTCTTATAGGATTCGGATCGGGCGTAGTGCGATACCCGGATACTTGAGATCATCGTTAAAAAGGACACCTTCAAAGTAACGTGAACGTTATTTTTTTGTAAGCCGCGTAAAGTTATTGATAAATACGACTATATTTGCGATTATTTTTCGATAGTCATTAGAATAGTGGTTAATAATTACGTCATGAGATAAAATTGTTTTTAAATAGTTGTTAATGTCATTAATAATCAATTTGTCTTATTCTTAACAGTTCTTAACCTATTCGTACAAAATGTTACGATTTATTATTACTATGAATATTGCTTTTATTTAAATTTTCATAACAATCCGAAGGGCACATTCATATGAAAATATTTGTTTTAAGTTTTACTATCAAATGTTTATTGAATGCTGCCTCCGATGAAATATTTATTTAAATGAGAAAGGTTTGTTTGTAAGCACATAAATATGCAGTCAATGATTGATAAAATATTAAAAACTAATACTAACCTATTCGTTTTGTGAGTGAAATAATTAGGAAATTTAAACTACATAATAAAGTATGTGACTAATTTTTGGTTAGTCTAACCGGCACTTTGTCAGCACGATAGCATAGAAGCTCTTATGTATATAACGTGAGGATGCTTTGGTGCACATGAGGTGTGGTATCAGTCGTAGTCCTGGCGCTGCAGAGCCACCGACACCTTGTAGAGGCTCTCCATCATGAAGGACAGGTTCTGAGACAGCTCATTCACTGGTCGCGTGATGGCGACCATATCTGAATCAAATTGTTCATTTATGAGTTACAGATAGGCAATAAGTAACTAATAGCACTTACCTTTGAAAGTCTGAAGTTTTCCTAGTTCCTACTGTCAGCTATTGCGTACAACAAAATTAATATTTTCAAAAGTCTTACCGGGATGCGCCTGCGCAAGTCCTTTGCAATAGACGTGCAACAAGCTCGTTACGTCATCTTCGGGTAGTTCTCCACATTCCAGTATACGTTCGGCATTGCGTTCGCGGACCAACGCTAAGGCCGCGCCCCATCTAATACAAATCGTAACTATTTTAGTTTTGGGTTTAAAAATGATTTTTGTTTTGGTATTTACGCAAAAGATGGAGTCAGGGAGATCCTAGTAATAGGTTTTATTTTTGGACCATAACATACCTTTGACGCTGCATAAGAAGCATGAGACGTGCATCGTCGTGCGGCGCCGGCGAGTGTTCGCGCCATGAGTCGCTAGAGCTCGCCAGCAACGCGTTGCGTACTGCACACACTGCCGCGCTCATCTCCACACCCTATCACATAATAACAAGCAGGTTCTATTAGTACACACCGTTTTATTTGGCAGAGGGCGTCTAGGTAGATTAACGCCTTTTATACGGATTTTACAATCTTTATATTTGATATCCAGAATTTAGAAACCTTCCACAAGATATGCAATTTTAAATGGTAGAGGATACTTACCCGGTTGTCAAGGGCGGCATGGTAGACGGCGAACACCATTTTGTTATTCGTTTCTAACAAAAGAAGTAGTTGAAATATGAGTTTGTATAGACACCGGCCCATTTCCTCGTTTGAGCCGCGAGATAATTCCAGAGTCTGCAAAGAAGTCATAATAAAATTACACTTTCTGATATTTCAATAAAAAATATCATTTGTAAATGCTTTGCCATAAGAAGCTAATTTGAGAAACCGATATAAAATGTAAATATTCGTACTTAAATTAAGTTTACAAAAAGCTTGATGTATTAAGGTAACGTTACCTCAAGTGCGTGTTCCCGCCTATCGAAGTAAGTCTCGAGATGTTCGTTGATTTCGAGCGCGGCGTAGCGCACCGCGTCGCGTACCCGCGCGCAATCGGCAGCCGCTGGCCCCGCCCACAGCAGCGGCGGTTCTTCGGCGCCGAGCCGCTCCAATACCGCAGACAATTCCACCGCGCCACCGCTACTGAACGCACCCTCCGCGCATAATGATACCGTCTTTGATGTCACTTCCTGTAATTAAGATGCAAACAAAACGATTTTAACTGTGATCAATCGGTTAAAGCAATCGAAAGTAATTGTTATTGTTCTTGCCCCGTGTTGGGCGAATTCTATTACACCATATTTTTGTGTAGCTATGACTCAACGGCGACATTTAGAAATTTTTTTTAATAAAGATTGGTGTTGGAACAAAAAATCTTTGAAAAGTTATACTTTAATCAATTTTCGCTAAATTTCCTTCTGCCGTTCTGATAGATAATAACCTTGAGCACGGTGTGTAGTCGATGCACAAGCGCAAGAGGCTGCATGTGCGTGGCGTGCCTCAGCAGCGCGGTGACGGAAGTTCGCCACACGTCGCGCAACACCGGCCCCGCTCCTGGCACCGGCGTCACGTCTCCGCGATCTCCTGTCCCAAACAACACCACACTCATATTCTGATACAATTACATACAAGTGGTACGTTATAAGCAGGGGCGTCTGTAACGCTTTTACTATGTAACAAATAACGTTATGCTGTGGAGTTAAGGTTGAATTTCTTATGTTTAATTTTGGATTATCGCTTTACTTCGACTGTGCGCCAATATAAATTGACCCTTAGATCCTGTAGTTTTTATAAAGGTCCTTATCTGCAACATAATCAGACAAACATGGAACAACGTTACAAATGAAAACAGCGTAATGTAACGTGTACCCACCATCAGCCTCACCGCTTGACGCACTGGAGAAGGAGTGTGTGCGCGGGCGCAGAACGAGGTCATGTGGCGCGCCGGGGTCCCCATCCCCGCGGCTGCCTCCCGCGCCTTCCTCCCATCCCGCCTCCTCGTCCGAAGAGTCCTCCTGGGTGCTCTGCTGCTGGTTGTAGTTGTCAACCTTAACATTTTTTTATTCGTTTTTTTAGTAGTTTATCTTGAACCATGTTTTGATTCTAGTTTAATTAATTAGCTACAATTATTCGACGAGGTTTGCTCGTCTAGCGCATCTAATCTATGCTTTGTAATAGCGGGCGCAAAATAGTGTATAAATATTAGCTTAGAATGACATTTGTATAAAATTTTGATATAAAAAATAGGTGTACCGGTTTAGCAGTATGATGGTTGTCAGGTTTGCGCGCCTGCCGCGGCGGACTGCGCTCCAAGCCGTGGCTCTCGTCACGCTCCTCGCTGAGCAGGCGACGACGGACGCCCCAGTTGAAGTTGTCTGAGCTCTCGCCCTGTTTTAAAAACATGGTTTAAATTTCAAATAATGTTGGGACTGGGAACTAAACGATATTTTTTTTATGTTCTATGCCCATATGACCCATTTTAGATTCGAGCCAGGTTTGTTATGTTAACAGCGGTACGAGGTTTTCACGATCGATATAATTAAAGACAAGTTTAACAATACTGCTGTAAGAATATATGTTCCAACGACATTACCTCAATACTTTCGCTCTCGTACTCGAGGAAGTCGAAGTCCTTGAAGACTCCGAAGTGGTCAGTGGGCGGGGCGGCGCCCGAGGGCTCGTTACCCGGCGTCCCGGAAACCTCCTCCAAAGACGACGCCATTGACGACTCCCGCTCCAGCAACTCCGAGCTTTGGCTAAATATCACCTGGTAACCGACAAATATCTTATTAAACTCTGTTTCAACAAATACATCCACAAAAACACGAAAAAACAGTACGAACAAGACAACAGTGTTTAATGACACCTAATGTCATGTTTTCATGATACACAGTGTATATATTTTTTTAAATTGAACGCCTATCAAGTTCATTATTTTCATACAAAAACTGTGATGCCGGTGTACCTCTTATGAAGGTTTTGACAGTTCGAGGCGCCCAATTATAAAAAAATGCAGGAATTAATAAATTAAGGAAAGTACTTATTACCTTTTAGTACTTTAATTAATTACCTAGGTATAAACTACTCTTATTATTAGTATTACCTGTTCCTCAACAAAAGCTTACTTATTTCAAGGAAAGTGGTCATTCAAATTATACATGCTTTACCTGTGATTTGTCTAAGGCCGTAGTTAGAATTTAATTATTTTTACCTTCTCTAAGTACGACCCTGACTAACAATTTCATTGTTACAACCAACCGGTGGTGTGTGCTTTGTGCAGTAATGTGTTAACTTTATTATTTTATTTATTTAAATTACCCTATCTTATTGATGAGACGACATCAACATAATATGTATATATACGCTAAATAAGTACGAAGCAATGTTAGCAAAAAATAATGACAATTATGGCTCATGAAACAAAAACGTGAAACAAAGCTTTTGCTATAATGTCAGATGTGTGTTTAACGATTACGTAATGATACGATATGGTTATAATCTATTTAGAATTTAATTATTATCTCCGGTGACGCTATTATTACTGTGATAGATATCAATCAATAGGGAGGTTTTAGTTTCGTCTCGAGCACCCTTTTAGCACAGTGTGGGTGTATGCGTGAAAGCAGTTGCGACAGATACAGTATTTTATGCGAGTTACCTTCGAACATAAAGTGGTAATTAAATCATCCTATATGCAGCGATGGGTAAAAATTATTAATATTACAGTCGGAACATTTGTTAAGTGTGGTAGTGTGATTGTTAGATGCCAACAACACACTTCATTAACTGTTAAATAATAAAACCTAGTATAAAATAAACACAAAAATCCAGGTTGGGATTATTTGACGAACAGTTGGTACTTACAGATGGGCTTTTAGGCAGACCAACTCTTTGACCGCAAGTTGTCAATAGAGTTACGAGGCATTCTCGAACGCGACTCTGAAAACAAAGTATTTAAGCAATTAATAAGTTAATTTGTAATATAAGAAAAAAGGTTGCAAATAAATCTTATAACTTGAACGTGTTGTTGTGTGGGGCTATAAAGACATTACGGCGCATACCCTGCTGGGCCTTTAGGAATTTACAACGTCGATATGCCATATGGTTTTCTAATCCATATTTTGTGTGGGTAAGTAGACAAGCTATTGTACCTGTGACATCCAGGGTCGCTTCCAGCCAGCCGTGAGGGCGTCGGCGGGGGAAAGGGAGAGCGAGCGGCGAGGGGAGGCGGCGCTCTGGGCCAGAGCCGCGTTACTGGCAGCGGCCACCTCGGGCCCTACTATTGTCGACACTGACCCCGACTGCGATGCTGATGAACCTGACACATACCACATTACGTATAAGAAAAAGTAACCAGGTATTTAAATCAGTATTCGCAGTCAATTTCTGTGGTACCTTTATCAGGTGTAGAGGTAGACGCATTGGATAAGGAACTGGGACCGGTGGCGGGTTGGCTCCCGCTGGCTTTGGGCAGGTACTTCCGCCCGATCACTGGCGTTTGAGAGAGATCGAATGTGAAATCCATCGTGCGACCCGGCAACTCCTGCAACCACGAAGACAAGTTATAATAAATTATTATTGATCTGGCTAACATTAATATGTTTAATTTTGTTCAAAATGAAGAGAAAATGTTAACCTTTTTGCCATGAAGCTCGGTGTCCAATATAGAAGACGCGTGGCTATCCCAGTACGGAGGTACGACCAACGTGGAGCATCGTGTCACCACTAACTTAAGAATCTTCATTGCCTCTCTATAGTTGTTTCCGTCCTGTATACAAACGTTAGTATGAGGGCTCCCAGACTTTTTCCTCTCACCAGACGGCGCCACTTGCAGCTCAGGTATAGAAAACTGTCGAAGTAACACAAATTGCTCTTTTCTCGATACATGAGGAATTTAGAATATATTTTTGAGACTTTTGATAATGTGTACAAAATTAATGTATTTAATCGAAACAAATATATTTTTTCATTAAAATAAAAATAATGTTTTTTTGTATTGTGTTTTTTCATCAAGCGCTCAAACAAAAACATAGTAAACCTGAGATGTAAGTTGGATCACCACTGACGCACAATAATTACTCATAAAAGACTTAAAATAAATTAAATAAAAGCTGCTTGACGGTATAATTGTAATAATTTTAAGGTGTAGTGTGATTGCATTTAGGTACCAACTAGTTTTAACTTCCTATCTATCAAACATGCAAAACAATAAGGAAGTTGTAAATTTCTCGTCGGTGTGTTTTCTATTCTGTGAAAGGAACAAAATAACTAAAACTAAAAAAAAGTTTTGTTTTTTAACCCAAATGTCCGATTTAAGTATGAGAAGGTGTTTTTTATCGCTAATCATCTTAAGGTTCTTTAACAAAGATGCTCAGTTTCATAGTTCTGAAATGTTCTGTATGCGTGATTACTACCGTGTGTGGGTATTCTAATGTCTGTGAGAGTGCGTGTATAGTATACTCACATCGATGAACTTGGCGACGACGCGCAGCAGGTCAGCGTTGACGGGCTGCGCGGCCGGAGCGTTCAGCTCCACGTAGTACAACATGCAATGCAGGATTGATAGCACTGGCAGCTGCAGATTTGGGGCACCCTGTTTTGAAACCAAAACCATTTAATATCTTTCTTTCTTTTCTCTTTTAACTTATTTAGCCGTCAGTGTCCCACTGCTGGGGAAAGGCCTTTCTCTTTCCTTTCAACGATTTTCTATCCAGAACCGCCTCTACCCAGATATCCATAAAGGTGTTCAGTTCATCTCGCCACTTCTCCCGTGGTCTGCCGCGAGACCTTACTTATTATCTGTTAATCTCGTACCCATGTCTTTATGTTGTTTGATAAATAAAAAGTCGGTTCTACATTTGAAGAAGCGTTCACTTTGTCTTTTCTGCAACTTACCGGTTATCATGCAAATGTTTTCATATAGTTTATTCTTGGTTGGAAAAAAGTAGTTATTGGTGTGCATACGAAGCTTAATGGTTTGTAATATGCATTCTTTTAAGATTATGTATTAATATATAAGGTTTTACCGGAAAGTTTGTTTACAAAATCCTAAAATATCTCAAAATATATAGTTTTACAAGCAGATGTGCATTACCTTTTCCAAGACTTCGACGAGAAAAGCGAGCATCTGTAGAGACAGATGCGAGTAAGTGTCCCAGAGGTACTTGACCACGCACTTGGTCCATTGAAAGCTTTCCTTACTGAACGTGCGGCGAGAGTACAGCGTCATCACAGTACCGAGGTTTTCCAATTTCTTGCTCTTCTCTGCGGTAAACTGTAACCAACATTTAATTGAACCAGCACTGAAGATAAATAATCTTTTCTTTACTTTTTGGATCGTAGTGTGACCTAGTGTTCTTTATTTGTTGACTTTTATGGCAGTAGCATAACAGATATGCAATTCATCCACATTAATCTTTCTTTATACATGCTTGTCCGCTTACTCTTCACCTAGGCTTTCTTTAGTACATACATACACCATTTCATCGTACCTCAATATAGATGTAAAATAAAGGGAATTTTCATAAACTTGCATACCTGTGCTATATGACAAGCAGCGCGTACACAAAGTTCATTGGCGTCTTCGTAATGCAGCAGCATGTAAGGTAGTAAAGCCACCACTGTCATTGGGAAGGCGAGAGACTGCGTCGGGTCTATCACTGGCAGCTCCAACAGTGGGATCATGTCCGCTAGCACGCCCACAACCGGCTCGTATGTGTTGGGATGTGTGCAGCCCTGCGAATATACAATACAGCGTGTTGTTTAAGATGAAGATACTTACAAAAGGAACTGGACAAAGTGTTGTAGCAGTAAATATTATTTATATCTTTTGCAAAATCACCTGAGTAAGTATAACCTTTATATGAGTTACGAAGCAAAAGTTGTTCTAGCAATGTATCTATCTTAGTTCATTTGAAGGCTCGTACAAAAACAAAAAACAGCGGGAGAATAATCGTTTTCGGAATCAACAATATGATATTTCGCATAATGCCTATTTCCTGATCAATTCCAGCGTTAATTTTCCTAATAAAACAACCGCCTAAATATAGTTTAAAACTCACTTTTAGTAGCAGAGAATGAAGAGATGGGGAACTGTGTGCTTGAGTACGATCAAGCCGCTCCCGCGCGTCCGGGCGGTCGAGCGGCAGTCGTGCCATCACTCGCGCCAACAGACGCACTCCCAGTAGGAACTCATGCTCGTAGTCCGACTCTAAGAGAGACGCTCCCACCCAGAACAACGTCGCCAAGATTGTTAGCTTGTCATCCTACAACAAACAATTGAATATTACCTTTTGACGTTATGCTATGACAATGATGAGTTCACTCGTCAACATAAATTGTAAAATGCCGAAATGGCGTATACAGCATTTTCAATTGCTGATGTGGAATAAGTGAGTAGAATCTCTAGTTTCGAGGACGACTATATCAAATTATCCATCGTAGTAAGTAGATTTCTAGCAATCTTATTGGCAAAATTTGCTAGAAATAATGGGCTCATAAACAGCGACAGTCAAACATAGGACGAATGTTTTACCTGTGTTGCAGTGTCTCCCAGTAGCTTCAATGACTGCGCAGACCGAGATCTGCAGAGGTTAGAGCAAATGCCTTTTGCCGCTTCGCTGCACGGCCTCGTACGCGGCTCTGTAAGTTATTTTCTTCATATAATGAGGGTTCATTATAGAAATTAAACCCAAGATGTCCTCTCCCTGTAGCAAAAATAACCATTGAAACCATTGTTAAATAGATAGATGACTTACCATGCGGTTGTTTGTCAGTCGAGGAAGGCGGAGCGTTTTTCCGCACGCAGTACGATACGGAGTAGCTGGTGCTGCGAGTGTGGTTAGTCACGCAGCCTACGCATACGCCCGGTGATCGTTTACCTGAGGCACAAATATCTTAGTGATCATGGGCAGAAGGAAGTAAATAATATTTCTCCATTCGAGTTTACACAAATAGTATCCCATAAAAGTAGATTTCAAAGTAAGTATACTCACCAGCAGAAAAGGGACTCCCGTTGACTTGTTGTCCATCTTTGTTGTTAAGATTCGGGGTTGACTTAAATATGTCTCGCATGTAATCCAGCGGTCTGAAGTTAGATTCAAGCGAGTCGACGGCGGCTTCCAATGTGAGCAGTAGTTCAGTGACGTAGCCTTGCATATCCTCGCCTTGTTCCGCGACGGTCTCGACCAAGCGGGAGAGTATGTCGGACACCATACGACCGGTCATTGCCACTCCGATAAAGCGGAATACCTACAAGTTATTACACATTCAAATCGCTCGTTAAAAACGTGAATGTTCATTGAACCATCGACAGAATCACGATTTTTTAAGGTATGTTCAAAATATAAATACAATGAGTGGTTTTGCAATATCCAGATAGCGAACTTTCAGCGAATGTATGTATACATACATGATTGTTTAGTGGTTTTACCTGCAAAGATCTACCAGCGTAGTGGCGACTGGGACAGGAGAGGCCGAGCTGCAACGCCGTCTGTGCCCAGCGCTCCGACACGAGCGCGTGCGGCAGCGACTCCCGAAACACGCGCAGAACGTGCCTCAGCAGCGTCGCCATCTGCTGGCAGCTGCGCAGCGACCACACTGCACACACACATACGTCGCTTGATTACTTTATTGCTGGTTTAACCAGACCAGTTTGGTTATTATCCGCATACAAAGATTTCCCGCATTTACGCATCAGATGAAATTGGCTTATTCTAGGAGTTGCAGCTACTCATTGGGTATTAATAGCTTCACTATGAACATTCTGTACCGACTACTTCATTATTTTCAGCTACAAATAGCAACCCTTATAAAATAAACAAGACTTAAACCAAGTTACAGTTATTACAATTCACATTACCTTTAGCTGTGATATCTTCGTACTGCCACAGAGGTAAATGCGTGGGGCGATGAGCGAGGAAGTGAACTAGCGACTTGATGACGTCGGCGACGGGCATTTCCGTCGGCTCAGTATCGGCTGTCGGCTCCGGAGTGGCGTCCGAGTCTCCTTCGCCAGTCACTATTACCGGCAGCGAAGGGTAATTGTCTCCTTCGGCTAAATAAATAGTGCGTAGTTACATTATGAGCAAATACTGAAACACGTAATTACTTATACGCGCTTACTACTTTAAACAAAAGAAGTACTTGCCATATGAAACAAAACAAATCTGATAGACATGTTACTACGGAAAAGCTAAAATGTTATTATGAAATATGACTTTTAGCATATCATTTAATAGTTTTCATAGCAAAAATATTGAAGACGAGAACGGTCACGTGCTACTTCTGCTTATTTACTGTTGTAGCCAATAAGTTAACTTACCTTCGGGTGTAACTTGTGGATCGGAGCTAATAGAACGCGCATGTAGACGCGGCGAATGAGCGCAGTTCACGTTCACGCTATCGAACGTCGCGTCTGGTTCTATAACAAAAGGAAATTCAAGGGTTTTATACAAGTTTCAGGTCCTCTATCACTCGATTTATTGGTGGTGCAGTCGAAGTAAACTAACAATGCTTTTTTTAGCTAAACATAAAATTGATCTTGAAAAGCTAAGAAGGGAAGAGAATCAAGCAGCCACCAACAACCAAAAAGTCTCAACAGCACTCAATTCGTGCGTGTAGTATATATGTGTTGGTGTTGCATAAAAATTTTACATTTACCAGTAAAGTTGTGTGGCACTAGCGGCATGGTGGAGGGCGCTATACCGAGGCCGAGGTGGGCGGAGCGACTGGCCAGCAAGATGCGCGCCACGGTCAGGTGGTCGTGGTGCGCCGCTACCGCCACTAGCAAGTTCAACAACAACTGCCGGCAGTGCTGATGCACTATCCACCTGAGAAGCAAGGTATTCGTCGATACAAAATTTTAAAGTAATGCATTCACATTACACGGTCACTGCTGTTACCTGGTGTGGTCCATGCCTAGGAAAACGATATGTAGCATCAAAGGTACGTGGATAGACCAGTCAAGCTCAACCCCATCGAGAACCACGTCGCACAGCAGCATGACCGCTACGTTACATCTGTGAAAATATAAACGTTTTCATAAAATAAAGAAACTACGTCATTTCAAGTGAAACGCTACTCTTCATAACAAAATATTTATTTAATTGTTGCCAACTAAAACAATTTCAAAGCGGACTCTCGTAGCGGTTCACTAATGAGCGAAACCATTAAACAATTTGCTTTCAAACCTTCGCGAGAGAAGTAATAGACGTAAACGTTTCGTTTAAATTAATAATTTTAAACGCAGAAATATTGTCTAGGTGAGTTGCTGAGTAAATTTTGGACTTCAATAATATGAATAACCTATGAAATCCGGAGACGGGTTGGCTAGAGTCGGGCAGGTACTCCGACAGCCTGGCGAAGAAGCCGCCGTATTCGGGCATGGGCAGCGGGCGCGGCTGAGGCAGGTCCACGCGCGGCTCTACAGGCGGCGCCGGCCCGCTGCTGGCCCCGGTCGGTGTCAGGGCTGACTCCGGACACACGCCCGTCTGTAATATTTGTGTAAACCTTAAGGTTTGCAATTTACTTTTGAAACCCTAGAAAATAAGTACTAACACTATGCAACTGCACCGAGTTTAGGTCAGCACTGAAAGAGTTTTTGCAGCGTCCTCCACTCAAACAAAATGTAAGTTTTCGTGGAAACGAAAAATAAGTTGATAGACTCTGTTCCAACATAAACTTAATGTTAATGAGGACTAACAAATATATTCATAAAGATCCCTGTATTTAGTCAGAGAATTTTAATGAGGTGGCGGCAGCTCAATGTTGTTACCTACATTTGCCACGATTCATTCAAAGCAGATTGAAGACGGTTTGGTCGCTTTTGTTTTTATTTATATACCTGGATGGTGAGATGAGACAGAAAAAGAGCAATGGTGATGAGAATAAAATAATGTAACTTACTGGTGTTGCGTCGCCGTCGGAGGGTGGCGGGGGCTCCTCATCGGCGGGGGGCGTGGTACACGGCGGGGCCGAGATGCGCTTATCCTGAGCGCGCGGATTTGGTGTTTCGGGAGCTTTAGCGCCGCTATAAATGATATCATCTTAACTCTATTGCTTTTCTATAATCTTTCGCTTATTGTTTCAGAAGGTTTCTTTTTAAATAACCATATTTCCTTATGAATATTTATTTGTCACAACCTTAGGGAAATATTTTTAAAGTACTTAAATAATTTTTCGTATTATTTGGTTCAGTTATAACGTACTTTTCATTTTACGCATAATATATTCGCTCAATTTGACAACCTCCAATCCAACCCTTTGCACAACCTAAAGAAAGACAGATGACAATTTGCCGGCGGCCAAACACTGAAATTATAAACATCCACTCGTATTTCATTTTACCTTTGTGTGTGTCTGGAGAATAGATATATTATTGTACATCTGATTACGTATTATGGAACCCGTAAACGTATTCACAAATTACTTAATTTAAACAACGTGCATGATATTTTTGTTACTCTGAACTTACTACTTAAGTATGTTAATTTAGAATTTTAATATTCTTCTTACGAAGCACCTTAAAGTGAATATTATCTATACTTTTGATTACAAATCGAATGAACTCTCTGAACTGAAGCTGAAGGACTTCAGCTTTCATAAAAAGGCCGGGTTTCAGAAAATTATACAACAGGTTTTAGGCGGGCTCCATAATAGCACAAAAAAAAGATGTATCTCTTCAAAATTTGTGATGTCAACAGTGCGTGTCACGTACAGCAATGTGTTTACTTCATCCCCTTTGATTCTTTATTGGATATATCAGTAAGTGGCGTTACAAACAGGGCGTACGGAGCAAACTAATGTATTTTCTCTGTTTTACGAATATTTGAACCGATTACAGTGACTTATATCAACTTGTATGCACACTTCAAAAGCAGGTGATTTTCAAGGGGGAGCTAAAGGGTGGGAAATAATATTGAATATGTATTTACCTAGCTTTGGCAGGATCTTCCCCGCTATGTCTCTTCGTGTGAATTGTGCCCTTTTCAACAGGCGCTAACTCGCCAGCGCGACCCGTCGCGTCCTTTGTATAATAAAAATAAATGGAAATCATTTATATTTAGAAAAAATCCCTTTTAGACTCTCGACTTTATTTAGCTTTCCGTAGTATGCTGTTACTTTTGTATTGTTACTTTAGCGGTTGTTGTTGGTTGTGTTTTCTTTTTTAAAGTAGTAATACAATCTTTATTAAAAAGAGCTAGAATAATTAACATGTTTATTACCTGTGAACCAGTGCCAGGTCCGTCACTGTGACCCGATGTAGCTTTCCGCATAGAAGTAAGGCGATAAAAGGGCGGCGTCTCCGTGCGCTCGATGAGGCAGTTGAGGGTTTCTACGGTCTGCAGCTCCGTCATCATCTCGTCCAGCAGCCGCTCGGGCCGCGAGCGTGCCAAGTAAAGCACCACGCGCTTAGCCTGTCAATACCAACCTCTAGCATTTTACGGCAGGCCTTTTAAAAGAGATAGCTATGAACGAAAGTCCATGTGAGTGTACATCAATATGTTCCAAATGTCATTCTTTATCCAAAACAAAAAGGAATATTGTGAATACTGATAACCAAATCGATATCCAATTTAAACACAATCATGGTTCAAAAGACTATTACGATACAAGAATTGTTGTGCTGACCGACAACATTCAACAAAACAGGCTTTAAATTGATGATATATTTACTGAAAGCCCAAAAATGATGAATGGGTCCTCCTCATTCATTCTTTCAGTTGTCAAGAGAATGGGGACAACATGAATTAGTTATAAGGTAAGGTAATTATCAAAATGTTACCATGAAAGACAACTTTATTCCGTTATTATTTTGTTTATAATGCATTTAAGACGTGAGCATTTGTGATAAGATTTTTTCAGGGACGGCACAGTAAGGGTATAAGTTTATTGATTTTGACTTTAAACACTGTACATGAAAATTCTAGGCAGTGAGCCTGTTTACCATATCTTAACCCCACCTCTATGTTTTTTTCGAGTAAGAGCTTTTAACAACTGAGGTTTTTAGTCCATATAATATTTTTGCAATAGAAATCACGTTTAGTCGGTACAGATTACAAAATACAATATTACGAAGAAGATTAGCAGGCGCTAGGCGGTGGCGGCTAATCCGTGGCGGTAGCGAATGGGATTATGACCAACATACAACCAACTTACTATTTGTAATATAAAACTTCCAACACTTTCGGAAGCGTCTTCATTAAAAGCTTTCGCGTGGTATGAGAATTGCATTTGGCATTGAATTAATTGTATAGTTTCGAGATAGTACGTAGATTTGTCAGTTTTGCACTTTTGATGAAAGAGGAAACAGATATCGATATTGTCAAAACCAATTAAATTGTGATTTTTTTACGAGGTTTTCTTCGACTGCACTAAACTTGCAAGAGAAACGTTTAAAGTATTGCAGTACAACGTGTATAGTAGTGCTGGAAAGGAAAGTGAATATTTGCTTCGCTGGGAATATTTTATTGCTCGCCGGCGATTACTTGTTTACAAAATGGTCGTATAAAAACACTCAAATCCTTCCACTCCCTCTGTTTGTTATACTATTGTTAAGACCATGAGCGTATCTACTTACATAGGGTAGAAGTTCATTTGGAGCCATTCCTGAAACGATGATCAGGTACCGGATGATCACCTTGAGATTATTCGGCCAGCACGCGCACAGTGTCGACCAAAGTTCTTCTATTTCTTTCGGATGATTATCGGAAAACTGTATCAAAAACAAAAATAAACAATAAGAACAATACATGACTAGATGAACGATGATGACGGCTAGATAAGATAAAATTCTTGAAATTGTTGATATGGAAGTAGATATCTAATACCACATATATCCTTTCAATCTGAGAGGCTTTGAAAACGTATATCTTACTGTGACAGCTTAAGAGGATTAGAAATTCGTAGCCACGTGTAGGTAAGGGGACAACTTAAATGGTTTATACGACTATACGTATATCAACGCTTTACTATGGGTCTTATTATTGAAACGAAACACGAAGCCAAAAAAATAATTCTCCATTCATTAAAGTGTGTATTTTATAAGTAGGTTACCTTTAAGTTTTATGTCATCATAAAACGCTTTATGGAATCACAATAATATGAACGGAACGGAACACGTTTCTGTTAAGCAAACTCCATTAAAATGAAAAAGACGAAACGAGACGACTGCACTACTTATAAGAGGATATTTGCATGACGAGGATTCGTTTCTTATATTGAACGCTGGTATATTATTTATCTAGGTAGGTACCTACCTACTTGTGCATAAACGTGTATTGAACGAAAGTGAAAAAAATACTTGCATCCTGCGACTATTCGTGCTTGTATTTATGAAACTCCCGCAGTTCTCCGTGTCAATTTCAAGTTCAGTATAGTATGTGCTTCAAGTTTGATCAAGTCCTTCGTACGACGAACCGCAATGACAGTTTAAATTGCTCGGAAGTAATTTAATTCAACTAACTAAAACCACTTAATGACTTAAGGGAACTTAAAAGTTTATAAATCGATTGCGACCTTTATTAAAAAAAAATTGTGCCCTGAAGAAAACTTGAAAAAACTTAACCTTGAAGAAAACAAAAATAAAGCCGGATTCCAAGCAAGAAAAATATGTTTTTCCTCCATCTGTTATTTTGTAAAAAAACTGTTATGTTCGAAATCACTTGTGTCAATATTTTATAACAGAAACATGTACACATCCTTCAGGGGACTCGGCTTTATAAAGCACTTCAGACCTAATATCCTCAGTGCGGAATTGGCACTGTTGTTGCGTTCGACTAGTTATCAAACGTCCGCAACGGGTTAAGTCTTTTATATAAATTTGAAATAGGATATGCTTTATAATATAATATCTAATCAACGTAGTGTGGCAGCAAGTTTGCATAGGGTGTAGCGTGGTAACCGACAAGGCCGCTGTTGACGGATGAGGCAAACAGGGGTGCGCCTGCCGCAATCCCGCCGCCGATTGCTCCACCCTTGCCCTAAACAATGCGAACCTTGGGAGTCAACAACGCTGTTTCATTGTTTCCAAACGTTGACATTCCCTAGTACATAGGAAAGTGGGTAATTGCATTTTGGTTTCTATTTCTACCAGAAATCCATAAATGCCACTAGAATATATCTATTAAATATTCAGGACTATCTTATAATATGTTATAGTTGTAATTTTTTTAATAACTGCGAATAAGTGTCCACTTTAAGCGTACTGGTTACTTAAGCGACTGTGAAATATATTTTCGGTAAATACCTATAATGATCGATAGATTTGTAGCCGACACCGGCTCCTGCAAATGTAGGTCGAGTATTCTCTGCATCTGTCTGACTAAGCTGTTGAGGTGTTCTTAATACTAACAGTCAATTAGGGGAGCTGTTAATTGTAAAGGTATATTTTGAGACTGGATTAATTGAATTAATAAAAACGTACCTTGGCTGTGATGTAGAAAAGATTGTTGAGAACCATCTCCGTCGCTTCTGCTGAACCGAGCCCTTCTCTGCGCCCGCTGCGTCCCGCTTCAGTTGCGTAGTACTGTTACAATATAATGGGCTTTATGGAAACTTACGTATTAACACGTGTTGCAACTTGAGTTCAACATACATTGTGTTTGGCAGATTATAAAACATAAAACACATTGTTACATAAAGCCGTAGCTATAATATGTTTCTGGAGTCTACTGTTCAACCTTAATAGCATACAAAATCCGAAATAACAAAGTAAAAACAAATTTTTTGAGACTGGAGTCAGCAAACTGGACCCCGACAAATTCATCTCTAGAATTTTCAACTGGCATTTTCAAGATATAGTGCTGAAATAGAAATTAAGGGATATTTTCGTGTTCAGAAATATCTGCAAAATATTCTTCAGCATTCTAAAGCTTCACATTCAATAGCAGTCGTTTGTATCTTTTTAGAATGTCCATTTGAAGTTCATCTATTTTTCTTTCAGGAACTTCTCTAAGCGGATCATATTTTTTACTTTCTTATACGTACAATTTGGTGGTCATGTTTTACAATAATCACCTGTATGTAGGAAAGGGGATTGGCTGGCGGTACATTTGGATCTACCAGCTCGATGTTCACCAGCCACGGTAAAAGATATTGCAGTAGGAGTTGTCTGACTTCCGTGCGCGCAGTCTGGAACCTCGCCGTGATTTCTACGAAACAAACACTGCTTTATAGTGCCACTTGAAACTTGATAGTTCTAGGCACCCTTCTATGTAATTGTGGGACTCGTCCGAGAAAACTTCAACTAGTCACCGAAGATTAATTAACTAGTCTCGCTCTCGACTTTGTACACTATCTAAGAATATTTCGAAAGTATTTCCTATTATGTTTAGCTAAAGGATCGAGCTGTTTTATTTAAAAATTAGGAAAAAAAATCAAATATTGAAGAAATTCTATATATGAAGTACTTATATTGAAAGTAAAAATATATCACATTCCTACTGCTCGGAAAAGCTTCATGAAACTGAGGTTGTCTTTTTTGTCCAGCAGCGTTGTAGTAGAATTTAATTTGATGCTTACAATTGTTTGGATTATTTTTTAACAATCTCGACGCCAAACCATACCATTTTTTTTCCTTAGTTATGTTAGCTTTATTTTCTCTTGTATGCCCGAGGGATCATGAATGTGTGTACGTTGATGGGATTACCGAAAATGTGGTTGCTTAGAATTTTAGATAGCTACCCATTAATAGGTAAGTGTAATGTTTTATTTATCTATTAATTCATAACTAAGTAATACATAGAATGAAAGATTATTATGGCTTTGTTGACGAGTCCACAGATTAACATAGTTTTATGGAAAAAACGCAAAAAAGTTTATGACTTACCTGAAAACATTGGCATGGTGAGCTCTGGGTGTAGCTGTGACAATTGCCGGGAGAGATACAGCTGCGATCGGCAATACGTGGTGCACAGCAAGGCATCCAGCGTACCACGCCCCTTCTCGGAACCTGCGCGAAAACGTGCAAACACAATCACACTTCTACCATCTTATTACAAAGTGTAATCCTAACAAAATACCTCAAGCAATATCTTACGTAAACACAAATTACATTACTTTAAAGTGTACATACAAAATATTAAGGAGGATATGTCTCCTTATATTTCGTGGTTAAAATACATTTAACAACAAATCTATTTTAGTAATCTCAAGTCTGCTGTCCAAACGTCGAAAAGCGGCATTAGTTGTTGAATGAGATTATATAAAATGAATTTTTTGGATGTATTCACAACGAAAATGACAAATAATTTATTTCAAGATGGGTTATTTCATTGTAGTCCATATTCAAGTACTTGTTATAAATGTCGACACGATACAAAGATTGCTCAAGTGTGTGTCCGAGTTTCTTACAGCAGGTTCCGTATAAACTTTAACTTAAGTATAGTTTGTTCATCGAATCATAAATCAGTCTCTACAACGATTAAAAGAGTGAGTTAACTTTACCGTTTGAAAAATGTTTGATTAATTAATATTAGCAAGGCTGCTATAAGGTAACATAAATAGTCAGGGTTGATGAAATACAGACAAGAGAGTCTTGCAATAGTAATAAGGTCCCATTTTTATCCATTGGGTAGAGAATTCTCAAATCATTATTTTGTCGGTCAGGCATTAAGTGAAACACTAAAAAAAAGGAGCTACCTATAGCAAATAATTAAGTGTAACATCACTCAGGATATATTTATTTTATTTAGGGCATTGTTGGATATTACAAAGTAAAAGCACACCCCCAATTATACATATATACCGTAGCTAAACGTTCCGTTTCGAAATTGCATCAATAAAGGAAGAATGTTGTTTGATACAATGTTATTAAAAATAGCAATATTGAATATAGGGCCTTTACAATGTCGTCTTTTTAAAATAAATATAACAGAGATAGAGAAATTCCTGTATTCACAAGTCATAAAACTCGTAGAAAATACCGACTACAGCTCTTGTTCTTAAAAATTGAAACGTCATCGTTAAAAACGTCTTACTTAGAAAGTGGTAGGTTTTCTGAATCCCGTGCTAACCATACTCTAGCTATTCTAGCTAATTCTAAAAGTTAATTACTCGCTATTTAACATATCTAAGTCTTTGCTCAAATGAATTAAGTAAACAGTTTTAATACCTATAACTATATTAACATGAAAGGCAAATAATGATTTTGTAGGACTACTCCACTAATACTGACAGGTCGTCGATGTAAATCCCAGGTGTGGTAATGCTGAAAGCAATTGAATTACAGTTTGGAGTTACAGGGCTGCCAGATGTAGGCTTTGATTTAAGGATTTTACATGCAAAATTATAAGGAAAGTGGATTACTTTCAAATAATTTCTTAATGAAATAAATAATTTAACAAACAACAATCGTTTGAGGCCATGTCTGGTAAATATCAATTTTATACCAGCCGCATTATTTATTACGTCAAACTGATTTCAGAATATAAAGTTTCAAAAACACGGTGTAATGTGAAATAAATAGCGTGATATCATGTCCGTCCGAAGGTATTTCTAATAAAATTAGGCGCTTGGAAAAATTATAATATCACAGCGATTAGCGTTGTTGGCATTTACGGGGAGCGTTCATTAAATTGTGAGAATGACAGATGAAAGGTTTATTACAGGTTAAGCTCCATTGAACCTACTTCTCAGTCTTGTTATACAAAATAAAAAAGGTGTAACTATGTTAGATAAGTCACAAGATAAGTAAGTATCTAGGTGGGTAGATTATTATTAATTTATTTATTGGGTCTTACGATAAGTACGCAAGTATAATATTTATTCTAAGTCTTTAATTACTCTCTGAAATCTCTACAGCGTGTTTCAATATAACTACTTCTTTTCACCACGAAATAGATAAGAAGTATAAAAACGCAATCGTCTCTCATTTCCAATATTACTCTAACATGAATCTTTATGAGTCTGTATTTACTATTTTTTGTCCCAAACAGTGAATACCTCATTCACAAAACCTATTGATGCTATAATATTACTCATATGAATCATATCTCAAATAATAGTGTCAGATTTGATAACAGAAACATAAAACTCTGAAATAAGTTATCGTCATATTAATCCAGATCACTGCGCTTAAACATTGAAATAAGTTCAGTAGGTTTTGCGTGATTGACTAACAAACATCCAAAAATCTAGATTTACTAGATGATATTTATTGGATCGGAAAGGTTTGACGCAAAGTCTTAGCTACTGTCTTAAAAACGCAGCTAGTCTTTTTTTTCTTTTCTCGCTGAATGTGGATTTTCATTTATTAATTCTTCAGGGCATCCCTGCGAGGCTATCGGTGGTAGGCAGCGAGCAACCAACCCACAGTCAACGACGAAGAGGCGCGGCGGTCGCACGCCGCGCTATGACTGAAAACGGTACCAACTTCGAAACTTACTATGACGACAGCAATTCGTCTTTATATGTTAACCGATCATTTGCCGAGCAAGTGACCAGTGTCGTTAATTTTTATTATACGCCTGTCCTAATTTTTCTGGGAATTATCGGAAACTTGGTATCAGTTTTTGTTTTTTACAGTAGCAAACTACGTTTGCAGTCTACCAGTCATTATTTATCTGCTCTTGCAATATCAGATACAGTTTTCTTATTTCAATTACTGCTCCCCTGGCTACACGCGGTTCACGTGACAGATTTGTTTCAGCAACCCGGGTTCTGCCAAATATTTGTGTACGTTTCGTATGTAACTTGTTGCTTGAGTGCTTGGTTGGTAGTAGCGTTTACAGTCGAGCGGTTCGTAGCAGTGTTGTACCCATTACAAAGAAACGCTATCTGCACCGTAACTAGAGCGAGGCACATTGTAATTAGCATCGTCGTAGCAGCGTTGCTTTTGAACGTGCCAGTGCTAAGATTCGCTGAAGCTACGAAAAATGATTGTAGCATCGACTACGATTACATAGAGTACGCAGCGAAGTTTAATTTAGTAGATACAATCGTGACTTTCTCTGCACCTCTCATAATTATAATAATAATGAACACGTGGATAATGATCGGAGTATGCCGACTGGAGCGCGCTAGACACCAGCTGATGAAGGCGGAGCAGCCGCAGCAGGGTCAGCGTGCGCGGCCAGCCCGCCTGCTGGGCTGCCCGCGCTCCCAGCAGCGGGTCACGAGAATGCTGCTCATCGTCTCCTCAGTTTTCGTCATTCTAAACTTGCCTGCTTACACGATGCGTATGTTGGCATACGCATATGACATGGTGAGTTCGTATTTTAATAATTACACTTAGTTTAGATTACCTTATAAGTAATAATAAAATTGCAGAAAGCGAACTTAGAAATTATTTGTACCTACTAACTTGTGAAGTACTGACACATTTATTGTTTCTCATAAGCTAAGCGATTATCTCGATATCTTTTCGCAGTATTTTATGTTTTTTTCAGATTTTTTATCTTTTATTTGAACAACAAAACATTTCTAAAATACAATATTAGCTACTACTTAACATTAACTTAACAACTGTCCGCTGAGTGGTCATTGCGTAAGCGTAGTTATTTGCCTTTAGTAGGTAGGTAGGTATATAAAGTCAAGAATATCAATTTGAAATATTAATTACTGTCGTATTTAGAACTTAAAGCATTATTAAAAAATAGGCCTAAATGGCGGATGAATATAAAATGTTCAGGCACCTTATTGTTATGGTAGATTTTAGTTTAGTAGCATTTAGTCCGAAGGTGTACCAACTCTCAAGTCCAACGTCCAACTAACTGGATTAGGCCTAAAATGAGGACAATTTCTTGGAAATCTACTTTTAAGTAGGTACGTCATTAAATTAATGAAAGCGTTCATAAATTCACTATTTTTAAGCTGACTGATAAAAACACCGCTAAAACGAAAAAAAATTGGTAACATTAACATTAGTGTCCTTAGTTTATGCCTATTACTTAAATTAAAAGGCGACTCTCGCAAAAAACATTTTATGTTTGATAAGTAAGTAAACCTCCTTTTTATACTCTTGTTTTAATTAAAGTGATTATGATGCTAAAAGAAACCATTTGCTATAAAAAATAAAAGTGTTAAATTAGATTAAAAATACTATTGAATTTATTAATCTGGTTTTATTTTCAAAAGTATTACATTCACGTTTTGGATGTCACAGAAATAATAGTGACATAGAAAAAACAAAAAAACATTTACTTCATATTTCAAAATTCAAAATAAGGGCGGGAATTTTAAATCCAACAAAAAGAAAGATCGTATTTGATTATTGTTACCAGTTAAAATAAATTGGCATAGGCAAAACATTGTAAAACCAGTTTTTGTTGAAGAATCTATTTTAAAAAATGTATTAATTTGTCGTTTTCGCGATTGTAACGATCGGTATAAAAGTTAGCACTCATTAAAACCTTAATTAATAAATTTAACGTTCTTTGCAACAACTCGCTGATAATTAAGAGAAAATGTTTTTAAAAACTACCTACTACATCATTTCAGATGTAATGTACAGTGTTAATATTTTCCTAAACAAAATTATTACCTACTTAAATACCGTATAACGCAGGGACAGGACGAAACTAAAGTTATTAGTGAATTACAAACAGCTACCTTTGTTTCGGAACGTTCTTATGTACCTAGTGAAATATAACTTACCGGAAGCTTACTAACAATATTAATATTATAATATTGTGGCTAGTGAACGACGGAAACGTAAAGCTTTTAAATATGTGCTTATTATGCAATACTACTAAGATGAACATCTATAGGTATGTGTAATCAATTAGATATTTCAGTTAAAATTTTGACTTCAGCCAATTAATGGCCTGGTGTTTTAGATCGACGTTGGTGGAAACTGTATTCAAAACTTTTTAAAACCGGTTGTGCTATAATTAAATAGATAAAACGCAAAAAACAACTTGTAGATTGTTTCGTTATATTATGTAACTGGATAAAACACGCCTCGTGTAACTTTACTGCTTAGGCTTGGGCAAAACTTCAAGGCAGTTTTCACATTTCCATGACATTAACGACTGCGTAGGTACGTACATTTATCGGAACGTGATTTTCGACTACCCGTTACCGGAAGAGCGATAGCACCTTCAGGACCGACCTTCCTTGCCAGCAAGTAGGTTGTTTTTCAAGAACTGATGCGCTCTACTTTGTGATAGATTTATTTTAACGTTTACGAGTATGTGATTTTAAATTAACTACCAATGTTTTATGGTTATAATCATTACAAAATGTCTTAACTACTTCTGTCCTAGAGTCTTGTCCGATTTCTTCCAAATTTTATTTTACATATAATTATAAAGAAGGTTTGTTATATTTTATCGAAACAGCTTTAAACATTTTTTTTTTTCTAAATCACAGATAAATATTTCACTTGCACACTTTTGATGAGAGTTATCTTCTTTTTACAAGAGAATATTGGATCTAGAACCTTTAGTTTATAGCGAATATTGAAGTGTTATCCGAGATATTAACTATAAAACGTCAAGAATATGCTTTAAACTATAAGGTGCTAAACTCTTAAATTCTTACAGAGACTTGGCTTGAAATCGATTCCAAGTCGCTGAAGTGCGGACGTGTAGAAGCCGTTTAGTACTATTTCTGATGAAAAGATTTTTATAGAACCTTTTTCTAGCGTAGCCGTAGGTAAGGTAAAGGAAGCACTTTAAGCAGTTATATTTTGTTATGTAAGTCCCGATCAATTAATATTAATTTAAATCAGGAATAAGTTTTACGTACCTGAATAAACTTAAATATACCACGAAATTTTGAAGTTATTGTTATTGGATTTTTTGCAGACGGACGGAGAAAACAGTGGTTTATGGTCAGCTTTGCAACAGATGGCAATTATGTTTTTCGACACGAACTTCGGGATAAACTTCATCTTGTATTGCCTAAGCGGTCAGAACTTCCGTCGCGCCCTGCGGCAGGCTATACCGTGGCTACGGCACGGCGCGCGGCGAGGCGTCGCCGTACGGAGAGCGGCGTCCTGCCATCCTGCTAGAGCCAGTAGCGTCTCAAGTAAGCATATGTCGACTACTACTTTAAGTCTGCCTTTCTTCTGACTGAATAACGAAAAATATTTTTTATATTTTGATTTAGTGTATGGTTGCACATTATACACTGCAATCAAAACCACTAACTCAGTTTCTGAATAAAATGCTTGTATAGAACCAAATAAAAAACCAGAGGCCGTTTCGCAGAAATCGGAAAAACGCTTTGAAAGCGTTGATTCAAAACCTATTCAAAAGGACGCTCTTGTGTAGGGACCGAGTAGAAACCTTCGTGTTTTTATTCGTAGGCTCAATTCGGAAGTCAATGTGTCTGTACAAAATTGGTGAGTCGAGTTATCTACTTTACACGTAGCATATACTTTGATCAAATCCCAATAAGTTGTGTTATCTCTATCGATGTGATATTAATTTCGGAATAACACTTATAATAATATTGTTACGACACAAAAATAATATCACCAGTTTGCGTATCGTGTTTGTTCAATCAAAAGTAAATTGATACGATTTTATTCATCAAAAAAAAAAAACAAGAGCTTTTTCTTCTTTTTTTCGAGTAGTTCACAGTGTCTAATCATTTAACGGGGATTTCTATTCCAATAGTTATTAGAATGCGATATTGAACTCCTAAGCTAAGTCCCGAAAACCGGGCCTAAACAAACTAGCGAAGCTATACAGGCAAACATTAACCTATTTGCTTTCTATCTGTGTAATTTCAGATGCCTTATAGAATTGTCTAATATGTAAGCAGTCTTAATATGTATTCAGTTAACTTCTTGTTAGCTTCTGTAAACAGCTAATAAAATCGTAAAATACTACGTAGAAACAAATGCTTCGAATAAAGGTAAAGAAGCAAGTTCCCCTGAATGATCTTTATACGTATATTTTTATTTGATAGACACAACTCATTTAATTAATTGCATATTCAATGCCTCTCTGCAGGCGCGGTCGTAGCCTGAAATTTTGGAGGGGGTCACTCACTACACTAATAAAAAATAGGTATCTGGAATAAAAAAAACATTATTGCACAAGACACAATTTTGCAAAAAAAAATTAGGCTCGACTGAACATCTAAATCTATAGATTGCTGAACATCACTATTGTAGCTGGTCACCCTTTTTGGTATAATTGACAGTTGCACTTGTCAATTTGTGACTCGGATTAAGGATCAGACTATAAACTAGATGTCATTTCCAAGTTCTTTTGGCCATCGTACGTAGTTCATAAAAATACCACTAGATATCAGCAAATTATAAATCTATCGCTGTTAGGGGATAGCTAGAAATTTCCTTTTTTTTTATTATTGTTGAGATTTTTCAATTTGACGTTAGATTTTGGGGGGGGCGTCATGTCCCCTGTGACCCCCCCTTTAGGACCGCGCCTGCCTCTCTGAAGGTGGTTTTAGAATGGAATAAAACTCGCATTAAAAGAACCCTCCGAGTAAAACGTTATTTAAAAAAATCAATGTCTACCAAGTAGATTAAAAGTATTCAGCTTGATTAGATAGGCATGTAAAACAATTAGTGTGGTCATTACGCGCCGGCCACTGTGATAGCTGTGCTAGTTTCTATGGAAACATAGCTTTTTATCTTTCATTATTTTATGTGAAAAGAATATCAATAATTAAACCTGGGGAGACCTGTAGTTTTGGTTTCCGGTTTTTTACTTTTTTAATCGTGATTGATATTTAAAAATACGTGATATTTAATATTCATATTGCGTATTCGTATTTAAAAGAAGATGGTTGGATTAGCAAATATAATTCAAACGTACCTATATTTTTTGTTTTTCAGTATATGTGATATATTTTTTATATGCAAGGACGAAGACTTCTTTTACTCCGATTGTAACATAGACTAGGTCGTAAGCATCTGATTGAGGTAGTTACACGAAGATACTCTTCCCTCGTGCAAAGGCGTCACTTTGAATAGATATAAAATTATGCACAATCATAAAATGAATCAACTTGTTATGAATTTGAACAAATATGTTTGTTTAATATACATGATATTAAATTGCATTGATGTTATTACTGAACATGCTATTTTTGCAATTTATATTTAAAATGGATTTGGATTTTCTGATCTGCTTGCCAATGAGCGTATGAGAGAAGAGGTATGATCGCTCTTGATCATCTGGATCACGAGTTCCACCGTGTACTTTTATGATGAGTTTGTTCTCAGTTCGCAACCTCCAACGAGTCGCCGTCGCCGGCCATAACGAGGATTTATTTTCAGTCATTAAGCTTACCCTCACCGTCGTATAAATTAATGTTTTACCTACTCCTTCGTCGACTATGCCATCTTCAAAAAGAAAACTTTTAATTGGCACCAACAAAGCGAGCTATTAAGTTTGACTTAAAATACCTATCACTCTTCTAGCAACTTTATAATTGTCCTTTGCGAACGATATTCTTGAGTGTTGATTCATCAGAGCGATCAAATATTGTTTAATTTAGTTTTAACTAGAAAATAAAAAACGAAGATTTTTTTTACGATACAGTTACCTATCAATATTCTTATGATTTATTCTTATTCAGCATCATTCGTGAGCAACTGTACAGAAGCTTCAACGAACTGTCCAGTGCCGACGTCGAGCGTGCGTTGCCGACGGCGTCAGCCCTTCATCTCTCGCTGGACCTTTGACAACAGCCGGCAGAGACACCAACATCCACCTGACCACTTCGAGATGAGAAACTTTCCAGCCGGCGGTAGTGAAATGTAACATTACAAACTACTATCTTCTCTCACTACCTACTCAAAGTTTCTAGTCCATTTACCTAATACTTTTTTGGTTATTATGTGCATTGTTAATAGATCGTTTTTTTAATTAAAAGTTTTATAACCAGAAAGAAAGACGCCATTGCCAGCGTAAGTCCGATTCTTTAGCTATTGAATATGCCTAATAATGTTTATCAAGTAGCTCATTGACTTATGTCATTCTTTAAATTAGTAATATTACTAAATTTCCCATTATCGCAAGTAAGTATCGAGCGAGATACGAAAGTTAGATATAAAGAAGCTATCAAGGGTGCAGAAGAAATATCTGATATTGCTTATATTCTCAAAGAGCACGCAAAGCTGGAAATATAATATTATATTAGACGCCTACCTATCGTGATATTTGATATCAGTGATCTCATTTTATTAATATATCAATAAGATATCGTACAATAGATTCTATCGATCATATTAATGTAGCAATAATAAACATCACTTTATTAGAAAGCATTTTACAGAACTAATCAAATTAAAGATTATTTAAATTATCATCGTTTCACTGCACTTCACTGAAATTAATTAATACTTATTGGAAGCTACCCTATAATTTTCAAAACTTTTTGGAAAAAATTACTGAATCGTGATGGTTTTGATTATATTTATTTGGATAATAATAATCAGTGAAAAGAGAATATTTTTTCTAAGTAGTATTAAAACAGTATAATTAATGTCGTCAGCTCATTGAACAGGGTGAGTGAAAGTAGTATTGGTGTAATTTATAATTATGAAAACTCTTACGTCACTTGTAAGACTTTATAACTACTTACTTGTTAAGTCACTTAAATATTGTAAATACTAGGTACGTAAGCAATCACTTAGCTGTTTCATTTTTACTGTGCACGATATTATTATACGTATTACTTAATTTTAAGGACTTGTGAAATGTTTATTTAATATTACTCCTCTGTAATGTAGTATAGCTACGAAACTCCTTTTTATTATCATTGAATTACTCCGAAAAAAGAAAGATTTCAGAAAAAAAATAGTGGTTCTGTTGTGAAAATTGGGTTAAAATAGCTGAATCTTCATACTTGTTGTATAAATAAATAGTAAGACGATTAGTGTCAGAATATATAATTAAATAACTTTGTTGCTATTGAAGATATTGTACTTATACGTCTTTACATAGGTATGTGTGTGGTAATATAATGTCCAGCAACTTGATGTAAATCTATATTATTCTCAGTCAGTTATTCTTTACGATATTAACAGCTACAAATAACATCTTTAAAGTGTTGAAAAATAAATAAAAGAATGACAGCGCAATACTGGTTTTCCACGAGCTCAGTCTAGTTATTTTATAAGGTCTCCCATTCGATTTCCTTTGACGGAATCAGTTGATATTCTGCAGGAGAATTGAAGCTTTACAATGTTTTTCGTATTAACATTTAGCTACATGGTGGCAACTCTTTCCTTAGTGTACTTATTATTAAGAGATCAGGAGAAAATAACTGATTTAATTGAATGAGGAATGAGGAAAAGTAGCCGAGAACATCAGTCGTTTGTAAGGCGCAGAGAAATTGAACGAAATAAGAAACGTGCAAACGAAATGTGTCACAAAATTAACGAGCGAGTAAAACGTTGACAAGTTTTAGGAGGGATTAACTTTCCTTCATTTTTATTATAAATAAGAACGCTTTATAGGTCAGCCATTTGTATTACAAATAACATTGCCTTTAAATCAAAAGCCTACAAAACTTTGCAAATAATCCTTCCGTTAATAAGCATTAATTAACTATCAACGTTATATACGAGGGGTGCTCATTAATTAGTGAGCAAGATTAAATGTTTCGTTGTTTAATTTTATTTTTAAAGCTACTTAATCGTTTTTATTTTTCAAGAAAGGTATTCTATTGCTGGGCAAATTTAAATGTTTTCCATTTTTCCGAATGTGTTTCGAAACGAAGAGCTAACTAATGATTATCCTGTGAGAAAAAAAAACAAAAGAGAATCGAAAACTTTTTGTTTTATTAGTTACTCTATTTTTACAGATATATTTGGGTGAGCTATGCCTGTCAGATATTTTCTTATTAAGAAGTATACCTATTATATCATGCTCTTTACGTAATGTAATGATCATCCCTTGTACAGTCAAAGCACTTAACGCGAACGGATATCCCCGAGTGGGACTGGGGTTCTCTGAGATTCGGAAATAAACTACCGCATGAGGGAATTGGTTAATTCCGTTATTATCAAACGTGGGTTTTATTAACAAACTCGTTTTTGCCTGTGACTACTTCCGGGTGAATTTCAATAACACGTGAGAAAAATAAACACAATTACTTAGATGAATTATTGCTATACAAACCAAACCGAGTTGTAGAAGAAAGTGTGATATTAAGACCTTGGTTTATCAATTTTGGTGTGGAATAGAGAGACATTACTTTCGCACCTTCAACCTTAAGTATGCAATTGAAAACCATAATCTGCAAATCTGATGTTTATTAAAAATTGATAAGTTTTTTAATAATAGGTTTGAATGGTCCTAGACTGTTTTCTAGAATTGAGAATCAATTATTTATGAGAGGGTCAGGCACTTGCTGTAGTAGTCAAGCATTGAGTTTTCGTATATTCATAGCCAATTAAAAGTTATGTTTTAGCTTTGCGAAGAGGATAAAATTACCCATTATTTAACCACTTGAAGCCCTGAGGCAAATTTTGAATGACTACGATACAGTATAATGACCAATCGTGCCGAGTGTTGATAGAATAACTTTTTAAAAATTAAGCATTTTACCGCAACTTTGTTCGCTAAAGCTCTTTTTTATTAGGGAAAAGAAATTTGAAAATATGTTCTTTAATACAATAAAAACTAAAACCACAAATCTACACATTTATTATAGATACACCTTAATTGAAGTAGTTAAAACAAGTATTTTAAACAGCGATGCGACGCAGCAAACGTTATTTTATTTAGGTGCATTTTACTATTTGCGTCATTTAATAATGTCACTTGAGCGAGACTCAAGACATTTACGACATTGTTGTAAAGGATACGCATTACGCATTCAGAGAACCATCATACCACAGAAGGTACGTAAAGATAACAGCTTTAATGATGGTAATTAAATACAAAACGTTAATTTATGACAGAAATAGGCCAAATTGTAAAAGCTTTTATATCAAAATTGGTTAATTTAATGTTATTTACGCTGAACAGCGTATTTCAGCCTAATTAGTATATCACCGTTTACTACGTACGTTAATATTTTCATAGTAACCGCAGGACGGGTGACGAAAGAAAATTGTGTACGTCAAAAAGGTGTTTAGAGGTTCAGCCATTTTATGGACTAAGTACGTAATTACAAAGGACATAATATTGTTGATTTTGTTCCTCAAAAGAAAAATATTTTATAAAGAGTTTTGGGATATGACAATTAAAATTTCACGAACATCGTAAATATATTTTTTCTTTACAGCTTCTTATTATGCCTAAGAAGCTGATAGCAAAACGGCAACGTCCTGTCCTGTCGGCTTGAAACCTTTGAATAAATCTCATGGTTATCAGATATTGCGAAGGAATTACATAAAGGGAAAGGTCAGCGACAAACTTATTTACAAGATAGACCCTTTGTTATGCAAATAACTCCCGAAGTTTAGGCTTGACATCCCAAAACCTTTCTTTCTGTTTAATGATTGTGCGTCAAATAAAAGCTTACACCACGATGAGATTAATTATAATTTGAATTCCTAACGTTCGGTTATTTTTCTTTTATTAACTTAAAACTTTCGTGACGATACTATAGCGTTGCTAAAATGCCCCTCGTTTTATTCAGTTAAATTTTAACAAGCTGTGGTAATCTACATCTACACTTCTACACTAATATTATAAAGAGGAAAGATTTGTACCTATTTTTGTATGTTTGTATGTTTGTAATGAATAGGCTCCGAAACTACTGGACCGATTTCAAAAATTCTTTCACCTTTGGAAAGCTACATTATCCCCGAGTAACATAGGCTATATTATATTTAAAAAAAATTAGGAATCCTTACTAAAACTCCAATAATGTAACCCAAGGTGTAAAAAAATGACCTGAAAAATTCCTTACGTCGCGTGCGCTGCGAAAACTATTGATGATAGAACAAAATCATTTACTACGACTTTGCAGAACTCATCATTATCTACAAAAAGTGTCGCGACAGCATATGTCTAAATATTATAGTTATGTCACAGTAAGCGGTTTTTTATTCTAAAAAAATAATTTATATGCCGCCGCTTGAAAAGGCTCTTTATTTGTACTTTGGTATTAATCTTTATCAAAATAAATTACTTTACCTATATTCAAGACGGCTTCAATACCTTTTTATAACTTTTTGAATTATTCAATTCGGACATTTCATTCGGAAGATATCACGAGTTTAAAAATGCAAGTATTAGAAAAAAGTCGCGTGGTTGCCGCTCACCGCGCTCAGCTAGCCAGCATGCGATACATCGCATGCTGGCTAGCTGAGCGCTTACATCTGGCTAGCTGGCTGGCTGACGCTTACATCGAGCCTACAGGCTCGATGTAAGCGTCACTGGGGTACGGGGGGGGGGGGAGCCAATGTAATAAAATAAAAAAAATTCGTTAAAAAAATTCAAACTTCCTTTACAATTTTACTTTTTTTTAAACCCGACGCAAAAAAGAAGGGTGTATGTTTGTGTGTGTATGTACCCGTGCGAAGCCGGGACGGGCCGCTAGTATACAATAAAAAAGGAGGTATGTAAAAGGGGACAAAGCTAATATTGTAGCAAGTCGAGGCTATAACGGATCGTATTCCAAAATGTTGATAAAAAAATTGATTTTGTTGGCAAATACGTCAGCCAGTCCCGATTGGAGATCACTGTGCCTTTAGAACACAAGAACATGAATTCCCTTGTTTTATCAGAAAAATAGATTTTCCAAATAGTTCGAGCTGCGATTGTTACGAGTGTATCAGCCAGTATAATTAGAAAGTAGGTATGTAAAGCGGTAAAAATGTCGCCTGCCTAAAGGAAAAACGAGAGGAAAATTTGCAAGTATAATTTTGACCTGTCGGGACGTCATCTTCAAGATTGACCAGATTGATACATATATTAGTATAGTCTAGTCGATCTTTAAGTGTGGTTGAGACTCGATTATGTATCACTAGTAGGTACTATAGGACATGCTTACGTATTTTATTCTTCTTTCCATAGTTAAGTGAAGTATTTAGTTATAAATATGATTGGATTAAAAATATTAAATAGATATTGTTTATTTTTGGAGATTTACGTGCCGGTTTTTTTCAGTGAAAGAATATGTAAATTCTTATAATGTTTAAAACAGTAATATAAAAGTTAATTTAAACTGTTATCTAAATAATACAGATGCAGTCTGCTCGTTATATCCCAATGCTGCGCAGAGGCCTCTCTCCTTGTTCCATCCAGTTCTGTTGAGAGCCAGGCCAGGACCTTCTATTTTTCGCTGACAATAAGATAAATTATATTACAACTCACCGCTGCTGTCATCATCAGCTGGAAGCGGGCCCACGGTGCCGAAGAACCGTTTGTCGAGGAGTTGCAGCAGTTGCAGAGCGCTCTCGTGGACGGCTGCTCGAGGGCAGCCGGTGCACATTAGAGTCACGTTTATGATGGCGGTGTAGTGGTCGCACGGATACTCCCTGTGCGTAGTAAATAAGACCGTTATTACCCGACTACGGCAAAGCCAAAAGGAAGGGTAATGTTTTTGGCAGTCTATGTATGTATGTATGTTTGTATGTATGTATGTTCCAGCGTAGCGTCTAAACTACTGAATCGATTTTAATGAATGAGGTGTCAAAAGATTCGTAATAATACGGCGGGTGACATAGGATACCTAGTTTTGTAATAAAATCAATACTTTGCCCACTAGTGGGCAAGAAGTCACGATGAAAAAAATAAAAGTTTGCAAATGGTGTTGTGTGGGATATCAAAATCAAGAGCTCAGCGAGTACATTCCAAAAATATATAATGTCACTAGGTATTGCGCACGGATTTGCTTATAAACTAGTGGACAAGAATACGCTGCGAAAAATATTAAATTTTGTAAAGTATAATGTGTCGGGTATCAAATGAAAGGGCTCAGTGAGTACATTCCAAATATAATATATACCACTAGGTTTAGCACGCAGTTTTACTTGTAAACATGTGTTTTAACGTCTTGTCTTTTCTATCTAAATCACTTCGAAATTACTGATTACTTACCTACAGCTTGCCAAATCAGGCCTTTTCAGAATTATGTTGACTGTTTTGACTAGTTTTAAGCTAAATTACCTACAACTTTAACTACGGAACCAACTTTGTTGGCATCCAAAAATTTTCGGTCCCTCAATAGGTACATTTTGCACGCGTAACTTGTACGAAAAAGCAAACATTTTTGGACGCTGACAAAGTTATCCCATATTCAAAGGAATTTATTATCATGAGTTCAAGTAGTGATGTCAATTTGTAAACCGTGTCTTAAAAGGGAAGTTTGAAATAAAATAAAAGAATTTATGAACTCACACTAATACTATGAACAAAGTAGTAAGTGTGTCGGGGTGTTTGGGGGGCACAGCCCTCCGCCAAAATAGAACAAAACACTTTTTGAACTCTACTGTGGCCAAAGTAGATTCTGTGTGGGGTGGGGGGTGTGGGGGCCGTGGCCCCTCGCCAAAATAAAATGAAACACTTCTTGAATTCTACTGTGGACAAAGTAGATCCTATATGGGGGGTTTGGGGGGCGTAGCCCACCGTCAACATAAAACAAAACACTTCTTGAACATTACTGTGACCAAAGTAGATTCTGTGTGGGGGGTTTGGGGGGCGTAGCCTCCCGCCAAAGTAAAACAAAATACTTCTAGAAGTGGACAAAGTAGTCCCTGTATGGGGGGTTTGAGGGGTGTAGCCCCGGTCAACATAAAACAAAACACTTCTCGAACTCTTCTGTGAACAAAGCGGGCATTGTGTAGGGGGTTTGGGGGGCGTAGCCCCCCGTCAACATAAAACAAAACACTTCTTGAACATTACTGTGGACAAAGAAAATCCTGTGTGGGAGGTTTGGGGGGCGTAGCCCCCCGCCAAAGTAAAACAAAATACTTCTAGAAGTGGACAAAGTAGCCTCTGTGAGGGGGGTTTGGGGGGCGTAGCCCCCCGTCAACATAAAACAAAACACTTCTTGAACTCTTCTGTGAACAAAGCGGGCATTGTGTAGGGGGTTTGGGGGGCGCAGACCCCCGCCAAAATAAAATAAAAATACTTCTTGAACATTACTGTAGACAAAGTAGACTCTGCGTAGGGGGGTGTGGGGGGCGCAGCCCCCCTCTCAATAAAGAAAGAAATATCTTAAACATACACTCGCATATTAGACAAAGTTATCAGTATGTTGGGGGGCTTTAGGGGCGCAGCGCTCGCTGAAATAAAATAAAAGGCATCTTTAATCCACACGCATACGTAAAGAGAGCTATCTAAAACGAATTATACAATACGCTGCTTACTACGGACAAGGATTGCGTTGAGTGTAGTTTTTTAGTGTTATGTATGCTTTAAAGAAATTTGCAATATTTTAGGATTGCTACCCTATATTAACACGTTGCATTCTGTCCATCTCGAAAAGTAACTGAGGTGTAGATGACTCTCTAACAAATGTACGAGAAATCGCGGATGACCGCTAATACAATATGTTTAGATGAAAAGACAGATTGGAAATGTAACATGGAGTTTGAACAGTTGTCATATAATTAAATGTGTTTGTAGAGTTCTGTAGTAGGTTTTTACGTAGTTATCACTGGTTTAACTAAAAAGTGTGAAATAAAAAATAAGTTCTAAAAACTAAAACCCGCCTACGGTAAACTTGCGATCTTAAAAGTAAGAAACAAGAAATAAATCTTGTCTTCTTAACTACCCCATAAATGCACAGACGTAGCGATTTTCAGAGGATAGCCGTGGTCGTATGCCTCCATATATAATTGGTTGCCTGCAAGCAATTGATACTTACATTACACAGGTAGGTCATACAGTATCCGACATTGCACGGTAATTAAGATCAAGGCACTGAGGCATACGACCACGGCTATCCTCTGAAAATCGCTACGTCTGTGCATTTATGGGGTAGTTAAGAAGACAAGATTTATTTCCTGTTTCTTACTTTTAAGATCGCAAGTTTACCGTAGGCGGGTTTTAGTTTTTTTAATAGTAATTATTGATATTGCTTTAAATCACTTTTTAGCACACATAAAGAACAAAGCAGAGTGGAAGCGGGTAATTTTTTTCTTGCACGTGTTTTTATGGAACGCAAGAAAATATTTTACGCTGCTCTGATTCCAGTGACGTGTTTAAAGTTAAATTTTTCTAAGTAAAATATTATAACATATTTATTTTGCATCAATGTGTCTACACTTACGTAATAATAAAAACATCGGATGAAGGTAAGTAGATATATTAGGAAGCGATCTCTGAACAAAATAGCAGGAAATAGACAATTTATCGTACCAGCGGAATTTCGACGGTAATTCAATCAAGGGGATTCGACTTTCGTCAACAATGACAGGAAACGTAAGTAAGTAAATCAAAGAGAAACTTTATGAAACCATTCATCAAATCGGAAAATACAACTGAAACAATCAATCAGTTCTCCAATTCATCAAAAGATTATTATTTTACGAAATAATTAGACGAACAATAACACTCTTTATAATGAATTTGTGAAACCGGCTAAAATGTATTCTCTAGAGCAAAACCATGTACTTAATTACGCGAAATAACGCAAGCTTTCCGTGCTCTTGATCAACTTTGTATCAGGAGGCGGAATAAATTGAGTGCCGAACAAAAGTGCTTACAGATGTGGCATAAATGGAGAAATTCTTACACAGTAAATATATTCTATACGAGTATCTTTTTAAACTTTTCTCTTTCATTGAAAGGGTTCAGCTTATAAGTGCCTAACTTTATTTCAGTAAAGTTACTAAATATTGACGTTGTCATAATGACACGAGTTAGTTGTTACACTACTTTAAAGAACAAAATGTAATATCAGCAAAAAGTATTTTGTTTTATTATAGTAACAGGTGACGCGGCTCCACTTATTTTGAAGTCGCCTTTCTTCTACCGGGGAACATGGTAGGGGCGGCTGAGGTGGTTTATTTATTAAAGTACATAATGCCAAAGTTATTACGAGATTTCCTAAAAGGTGGAATATCGAACAGTTTCTTGTATAAATCGCGATCAAGTAAATTGATTTGTTTAGCAGAATTTTACTTTTGCGTGGGCATTGTGTCTCTGAAATAGTTCTTGGAGAGATATTAACGAGCACTGCTTCCCACATTAATATTTATGAGTTGCAAACAGTTTCCACCGAGCATTTCACCCTTCAGTTTTACATAAATATATGGACAAATGCCTTATCAATGAAACAATTTGCACAGAAAAGCACCTTTTGTCCTTAAAAAGATTTCATATACAATTTTATTAGATGCGTTAGACGATCACAAGTACGTACATAACGGCCTTTGAAAGAACCGATTAAATTAGTTTTGATTGCAAATCGAATTTAGTGCTCCCTCGATCTACTTTAATTATAAAGAGACCGACCATGGATTCATCCGAGTCCTGTAATGTTGAATATTCATGGAAAATTATGTTATGGCCGACTAACTTATTCTATATGGCTTAGGTTAAGACGAATTAAAAGTTGCATGGAGTATATTGCTACCCAGCAATAAAGCCGCCTGTTGCTCCTACCATACCTATGTCTAGTTCTGTGTTGTTGATATCCTTCGTGCAATAATGAATATTTGTTTTGTATTCTAATAAAAGATAGTAGTGTAGTAACTGATCTTTTGTTTACAAGACGTTTCGTTATCACTTAGGGGAAATGGGGGCCACTCCTCAAATAAATACGAGGGGTTTAACCCCCGTATTAAGATACTTAGCTATACACATTTTGATCCAATTTTTTAATAAAGCAAACGGTTATACCTTCTTTGAGAAGTGAAGAAAAATACTTTGATATTATCAGGATTTCTGTCTTCATTTTTACTACACTTGAGTGCTCTATACTAATTTGACTATTTGCTTGATCCGAGTTATAAGAACTAATTCACTTAAGTAGCGTCGGCTAAGCAAAATAAACTAATGTTAGTAGCACTTTTTCCTTCGTTAGTTCAGTGAGATTGAAGTAACGTGGTAATAAAATAACAATTCTATTTACTTATAAGCACCTCGAAATAAATGTAGAAAATCGTAGTTTTCAGAGTGTGAGAATATGTAAAACCAAACAATAACATGACCCAAATATTAAATTGTAAGTATATCGCGTAATGAAAGACAACGGAATTATATTTTTGGCCGTAAATATCACCGTAACCGAACAAAACTTATGCCTGTGCACCGTAATTAGATAGGTATTCACATGAAGTTGAATTATGCATTTTCATAATTGGGCGACTGTTTAGTGGCGAGCGATAGAAAACAGAATGACGTATTCATGATAACAGACATCTAAACTATGAGAACAAGAATGAGTTCATAAAAATTTCAATATCTCATATTATTTTACGCTCTCAATAAATATATGTCTGATGCATATTGAGATGAAAAGTTACGGGTGTTATGATTCAAGGCTCTTCAGCTAAACTTTCTGTCAGCTTCAGCCTAACGATTAGTTTTTTTTTTAAGTTAGTAAACCACTTGAAATAAATCCATAAACTAAACATCTAGACTAAACGAACAGGTACGTAAAATTAAATTTCAGTCAGATGTGGTCTAGACGAAAATTATACAAACAATGAGGACACATAGTCAAATCAAGTTACGGTACTTTTACCAAATATTAACTGAGTTATTTATCCGTACCCAGAGGACTGTCCTCGTATCTAAAGGATGGCCCGTCGATTGACGTCCAAAAGGAAAATTTGGATTCCTCGTGTTGTGGGGTATCCGAATCACCCCCATGTATGTTCAGCGATTTTACACGGTTTCCGAGTTATGACGTGTTATCTGATTTTTTGAGATTTTTCAACCAACCACCCTAAAAAGGTTCGTAGAAAAAAAAGTACAACACTTTTTCATAATTTTATTTTTGTATCAGATGCTTCATGACCCGTACTTTTATGCATAAAATATTCAGATTCGTAACTTTTATAAAAGTTGGGTAAATGTAGGTCGGAAGAGGAAAAAATGTATTGACTGAAAAATAATCGAAATCTCCAAACTTAAATTAAGAGGTTAAAATAATGACGTCATGGATTCTAAGCTAGCTTAAAAAATGGGCCAACTTCTCAGCTCAAAATAATTGGTACTTAATGGGGTACTTTTGCTAGAATCAGCCTTTAAAGAGAGCAAGGTGGAAAATTTACAGAATTGGACTTTTGAGTAATTTTTTTTCTTTCATATTTTATGATCACCTAAGCCTCAGTAGGTTTAAAGACAGTGATCTTACCGAAAAGTACAAAAAAGGAGCCAAGATTGACACATTTGGGGGTTTTGGAGCACCTGTAAGAGATGAGTTAGGTACACCTTGAGAAAATTATGCAGATATGCCTCATTTCTAAGGGGTTGCACAAGGAAACGGCCTTAAAGCAGCACGACTGTATCGCAAACAAGTTCAAAGACGTGGTGGGCTGCAACCTGAATCTTATCCTGACCTTCGTATTTTTATTGACATACGCCAAACCTTAATGGAAGGCAGAACTCCTGGTCAATGCGAGGATCCTGAAGGGATTCCACTTCGTGGAAGTTGTTTGCGATACAGTTGTGGTGCTTCAAGGCCGTTTCCTTATGCAACCCCATAGAAATTATGCATATCTACATAATTTTCTCATCTCTTAGAGGTCCTCCAAAACCACCAAATGTGTCAATCTTGGCTCCTTTTTTGTACTTACTCGGTAAGATAATACTTCTTTAAACCTACTGAGGCTTAGGTGATCATAAAATGTGAAAGAAAAAAAAAATACTCAAACGTCCAATTCTGAAATTTTTCCACCTTGCTCTCTTTAAAGGCTGATTCTAGCAAAAGTACCCCATTAAGTACCAATTTTTTTGAATGATTATGAAAGCTGAGAAGTTGGCGCATTTTTTAAGCTAGCTTAGAATCCATGAAATCATCATTTTAACTTCTTAATTTAAGTTTGGAGATTTCGATTATTTTTCAGTCAATACATTTTTTCCTCTTCCGACCTTAAAGTTACGACGCTGAATATCTTATGCATAAAAGTACGTGTTATGAAGCATCTGATGCAAAAATAAAATTATGAAAAAGTGTTGTACTTTTTTTTCTAAGAACCTTTTTAGGGTGATTGGTTGAAAAATCTCAAAAAATCAGAAAACACGTCATAACTCGGAAACCGTAAAAAATCGCGGAACATACATGGGGGTGATTCGGATACACCACGACACGAGGAATCCAAATTTTTCTTTTGGACGTCAATCGACGGGCCACCCTGTATAACCTACCAATAAAGCGGTCTCTAGTGTTGAACATCAAAATAATGCAAATCTTCATGAAAACATAATTTATTACTCTCCCGGGAGAGGTCGTTGGTATATGCGAATTTGTTGGCCCTCTGTATATTTTTAGGAATGAGCGAACAAGGTAAGACTTAGTGTTCAGGCTGCTATGTTCAACTCTTAAAAGATAGATGGCGCTTGGTTTACCTCAAAAAGTGCGTAGGTACCTATTGGTTAAAATATATTATAGTAAAGAAATCTCGTCTTTTATTTGAATAATATTTGAGAATATTAAGGCAGCTGTACAGCTGAGTCAAATAGGTAAATTAATAGTAATATATCCAACTTTGTAATAAAAAACTGGTAACCGAGCGACCAGGTTTTGGCGAGGATCGACCTATGATTGTCAAATTGTCAAGCACGCGTCTTTGACACGATGATTCTTTATCCATGTTGTTTATAGTACATGGCTGCTTCAAATTGATCACAAATTGCGTATTTACATCTTATAATTAAATTAATTCTTACCTCGCGCTGAATATAGTAGCTAGTGCCATGAAGCAGCCATCAGCAACGCGCGGCGGCCCCGTGAAGCACTTGTCAACGGTCCAATCGAGCAACGGGCCGATGTCGGGGTTGCAGTCCAGAAGAAGCACTATTGTTTCACGCGCCAATTCATAAATCTACACCAAAAAATACATCACGGAATATAAGTTGCAGTGTGAAGTTTGTGGATATTACATAAAACTTGTTGCTTGCGATTGAGAAAACAGAAATAATTAGTTAGAAATCAACATTGCTATTAAATAGACTAATCTACGATACCTTGTCATTCGTAGATAGCAACATCTCGCTCAGCCAAGGGTATAGTGATCCGTCTTCAGCTAGCGCAGTGGGCGCGAAACAAGGACCGCAGCAAAGTAATGCGCTCATAGCCTGTAGACAAACATTATATGTACAGGACTGCATAGGAATGTAGAAGCACTTAAGTATAGGATTTTATTGAAAGATTCTTGAGTTCTTCTACAGAGCTAATTACCTGTTTCCAGTTCTTTAAAAGCTTATACGCATCCTTAACTAGTGAGTAGATATCGAACAGCCATATCCTACCCAAATATGACATGATATAGTCAATAGTAGATCAATAATGACAAATATTTAGATGTACTTAGCTGGTGTTTTATAAGCTTATAAGTATGTACTTACTCTCAAAGCAGAGAGATTAAGTCGTTCGTCAACTTCAGGCGTAGGTTGTGGAACTAGTGACCCGAGATGCTTCACAAGAGGACCACACCACCCCGAGAAAAGGCAGAAGAGGTTACGACACAATTCTTTCTTCACGAGTGACCCACGCATTTCCACTGTGGAAAGAAATGGTACATAAGAATCAAAATCCTTAAAATTATATTTAAGATGCATATATCATTGAGTTTTATGATTGTACTTTACGTTTATGTAGAGTACTATATATAGACAAAACCATTTTAATGTCTTTTCGACGTTTTTGTTGAATGAAACTCGATTAAAAACGTTGGCCAGGATTGAGTTATACTATTAAAAATATAATTCTTAGTGATGGGTACATACATGGGAAGCTTTTTATAAGTTCGGTGACAAAATCGGCGAAAGTCAAACGCTGCTCACGAGCCGCTGGCGCGTCCTTTTCGGCTTCCACTTCGAGGCATTGCCGTGCTCCGTCCAGGTACTCTGACAACGTCGGGTGCAAGCTGCCTCCCTCCAACGCAAACGTGCTGCGAAAGAAATATCACGAATTATAAATACTTAAACATCTGTTTTACAAAACGAATCTTGGCAGTTTTATCTATCGACGCACGTACGTACCTGTTAGCAAAAGTTTTCTTTTGTGCAATAAATAGCAACATTTTATTGAGATTAAGTCGCAAAGCATCTCTTCGTCGTCTCCGTCGCATGTTTTCTTGTTTCCGGTCGACTGCTTCCCGTAAAAGTGGTACCAATTCCTCCATTAGATCTCTACAAAATATAGAACTGAATTAGTATTTTTATATATTTAATAACAAAAGAACTGGTAGAAGTTTAGCTTCTAAAGGCTTGCTTCAATCAAATTATTGTGAGTTGTAAATTGTTATTGTTATGTACGTACTTGAGAGCATCTGGGTTGATGAATCCGGCGGCTGCTATAGCAGCGTCGCGTACTTCAGGCACTTCACTCCGCGCGAGCGGGACGGCCAGCTTGTGCAGCGACGCCGGCGATGCCTGTGCACTGCGCGCCTCGCCTCCGCTACGCTCGCTCAGGGAGTCCGGCGATGAACTGACACATACAAACACCGTATCGTAAACACCATACACAAATCAATCAGCACTTGATAAATCATTCTCAAGTTTGCAGTACTGAAAACAATTTCTTTACTGTTAGGGTCAAGTGGAAATCTTAATATAATATTTTGTTGAGAAGACTTGTGAGATATTTAGTTTATAGAACTTGTCTACACTTTTTAAGTGGCTGACCAATAACTTATAATAAAATTTGTATAAACATTTATTTTGGGGTATATTTTAGTATCAAATTATTGTTATATGATGGTAACTAGGTTACCCTATGCAATAACCACATGTGTGACAGTAAATCGGTTCATATAGTTTTTGGCATACTTTCATAAGCATATCATAATTTACTTATGAGATGCAAAATACTTTCATTTAGAGAGATTTTACTATGTTATTATACTAGATTAAAAAAGTAAAATAATTTTCAAGCGACTACACATACATTATAATGCTAAAAAGCTTTTTAATGGCAAACAAAAACATTGTTGAACGCACATGTAGAACACCAAATAGTCACAAAATCACAACACGCTATGATTATAATTATGATTGTAATGGTAAACAAAACACAGTAAAAGTTTCAATCAGGAAAACGATTTCGCTTCAAAACAAATTATGTTTCAGTGTTGTACGTCATGCATGAGGTTCGTGTCTCTCGATAAGTATGTGTTAAATAAATTTTGTTCGGAATTGACATCATTAGACTTGAAACAACACTATAAAGTATAACAATATATGGATGACTACTTTTAATCGCGCCTAAATGTATAATAATGAATAGAACCCCATTTTCCCTTGACAATGACATCATTGCCCGAAATACCAAGCTCTAATACAGGAATTAAACATAATATATCTGTAACACTAATAATATTATTTTTGGTTTTATTTCAAAGTTTTTCTGTGTAGTTTCAAAAAACACATACCAACATAACAGAATATTGACAGAAAATGGAAGTTAATAAATGTAACTTATTTCATGCCATCTACACTAAACCAACATTCAACAAAGTGCGAATGGGTCGCGCTTTGAACATTTTACATACAAAAAATTTTCCTTAAGATAAAGCGTAAGGGCATTGGTTTCTGAGAGTCATTTGAGAGGAAACTGGTATCTGATAGAAGGCGATCTTTTATGAAATAAAGGATAATAATGAACGAGTTTTAAGGAGTGCATTCGTTAAGACAAAGAAAAAATCTAAAATAATTATCACTATACGTAGGTGAAGCGCTTAGCTGAGACCGCTGCTGCGGTTTGGTAATGATATGATGGGGGATTATGCTTACGTCACTTGAAGTGATGCATCAAAGTATGAGGTGAACGCGTTACTTAACGTTAAACGTCACCCTCCCCTCGAAACGGTCTCAGATAAACATTATATTTGTTACGTTACATACATAAAAGTACGTTCATCCCTGCGGGGCTAAACTTGCGAATTTCTGCATTCAATACGCACATATATTTAGAATTCGAATAAAATTTTTACAGCGGACAATGCTGAATAGTCTGAATAGCCCACCAGGCCGGACGCAAAGTTTTATAGTGAGTCTACCAAAGTGAAGTCACGTCTATTGATTATTTATAGGGTAAAATCGAATTTAAACAAATACTTTCAGCGGGATCTTCCAAGCAACATAAGCATTAAAATATCGGGAACAGAAGCAATAAAATAATTAGTACTTAATTTTATTAGTATAAAATCGATAATAAAAAAGCTAAAGAGTTTAAAATATACCTAACTATTCGATTTTACTCTAAAGGAAGGAAGCTCTTATTTATTATCTACCCCCAAAGCGAGTCCGGACACGCCGATAGAAAGACACCACTGTCCAGCCAAAACAAAGTAAAATGAATATAAACTAATTTGGTTATTTGACAAAAAATAAAACAGGAACAAATAATGCAACGTTTATAACAGTTATTAACACAAGTGTTTAACAAAATGTTGCTTAGAAGTGTCAATGATATATGTAGGAATAGAAGAAACCATCGCTATAAGCATTTGCAAATTATTTTAAATTCATGGAAGTCATTCATTATCAATATCTCTACTATAGCATAAATTATATTTATTTGAACATGCCACTAAATAAGACTTCAGTTATTCATAGCATTAGCAAAGTACAAGTTTCATAATAAGCTATAGCCTAATAACGAAAGTATGAAACTTACTACCAGGTAGGGACT
Source organism: Anarsia innoxiella (assembly GCA_947563765.1). Classification (NCBI taxonomy): domain Eukaryota; kingdom Metazoa; phylum Arthropoda; class Insecta; order Lepidoptera; family Gelechiidae; genus Anarsia; species Anarsia innoxiella. Next base: position 10,535,125 of record OX387390.1, read on the forward strand.
TGAAACAAATTATATCAGTCACCATCCAATAATTTAAGTAAAAACATTCCAGTTAGATAAAATAAAGGTTAAGAAAACCAGAAGTATTGGGTTTATATTTATAGTATGTGTGATGTACGCGATGGTGAGATTCTACCATCCCAAATAAATTAAACTAAAACTATGTAGATCCGTTGCATTAATTGTACTATGAACCCGTGCTCATCGTGATAAAACTGTACGAGCACACAAATTTACGATCAGTTGCTAATTATGCGCTAGCTGTGCACGAAACCTATGCGTGATATAATGATCGATGGTAAACAACTACAGTGACCTGTGAAGCTTTAGTTTATAACCTTTATACACAAAGTGGCCACTGCTTCAAAGTTATCCACGATGATATAGGTTGCGTTGGCGGTTCCATCAAGTAAGTTTATGATATCATTGCAAAACACGGCGGGAAATGTAAAACAATATGAATATGAAGATGGAACCGACATGCACTGAACCCGATGATCGAATGCGACGACGTGCACATAGCGAGCGTCAATGAGCCACCTCGTTCGTTTGTGCTGCCTGTGCGCGCGCGCATAGCTCAAGGGCAGCGTGAAGAACCCCCCGGGCGTGTTGAGGCTCTCGCTCGAAGAACTGAGGGCAGCCAGGCCGAGCCATCCCTCCGCTTCAGTGCTATAACGGACCTTTCGTTGCAGCACAACACAAACACTCTACAACTTTGTCTCCATCGCTGTCATGTTATTTATTATTCACTATTATCACGAGTATTACAAACAAATTAAGAAGGTACCTTAGTAGGAGTAGTTTACTGCAAGTCTATCAAAGGGCCCATTAAGACGAGGAATAGAATCATGTGTTGATAGATAGTGTTCAGGTTTGCTATTTCTTAATAATAAAATATAAATTAATTTAACTTCATACTGGAAGAAAAAACTTAAGAAAATAATAAAAAATATATATATAAGAGACAGAGCTACTTTATATAGAAATGGTGCAAACTATAGTGATAGTGAAGTCAACATTGATAAATTCAATCATTACAACTTAATTCACAGAATACATGCGATAGGAGCGTCATAAAATACTTTGGTAACGAAATGAAAACTGCTTCTTTACGTAACAATCAAGAGAAGAAATTCGCAAATAAATTGTTCAAATAACACACTGTAGGTATGTGAACTGTTAGCAAAATAAGGGTTGCTACTCATAACAGCACATCGAATTATTACGAGATCAGTAATTTTATAAATCTTCAAGCGAAACCATTATACAAAAAGTATTTTTATTTCAGTTCACAAGAAGGAAGATAGGATTGGATATCTCCAGGACACCATATCGGATTAGATAAAACTATTCTGTTCATATAACAGACACTGGTAAGGAATACTCTCATACCTGAGACTGAGATCTGGGCTAGCGCATCGGATAACTGGACTGGGTACTGCTGGAACCACAAGGTACGCCATCGTCATGTAATATTTCCACACCTGCAAACATTAGATTAAAAGGTAACCATTTCAATTTTATACAATTTAGCTTCATCGTCTTTGGGTTAAATAAAAGCCTAAATTATTCACCTGCATATATCCATCCCTCTCCTTTTCAGGTTTCCTTGGCAAAGCAGGTCCACGTGACAGAAGCGAGGCCCGATTGTCATTCACGGGGCTGTAAATTTATTTATGCTTCTATTACTTGCAGATTGCAGTAAGATTATTTGTAGTTATGGAAGTAGGTACATGTTCTTGTTCTTAGGTTGGTATATTTACAAAAAGTCATTGTTAAATACTTACGCAGGTTCAATAATAGTATACAACGCATGTATTCGAGCATGAAGTATCGGCCAAGCTTGCAGAATAGCAGCAGGGCACCGAGATGGCACCCGGCCACGTTCCAGCAATCCGAACAAGATCACCTGTAAATATTTAATTTGTAATTCAGTATCACAAGGTGGTTCACGAGTGTTTGATAAATGTCAATCGTTCAACCTACCTCCCATGGATCCGCTCCCCCAGAAGCGCTTCCACTCCAGCTGTTCTTTGTTAAAGTTTCATCGTGCTGAATTCCTGTAGAATGCAAATTTTAGTTTAGTGGAGTAAAATAATAATGACATCGTTTTAGATTCTCATTTACTTAATAAATTAATATTTTAGACTAATTACCAGCTATCCAAACGGCATGATTACGCTCAGCGATCCATACGAGATCCGGTTGTCCAGCGGCTAGGATCGCCTGCTTCTCAGCCGGTGGCAGTAAAGGCAGGCATTTTTCGGCAAAGTAAGGCACGTGTGCGTCCGCTACATCAATGAGAGCAGGCTCTTCTCGCGTTAGTTGCAATTTCTCTAAGAGTAATTTTGTTTCCCTGGAATAACACGAATTGTTGTAAAGATTCGATTGTTTTATGTTCTATAATTACAACGTTACGTTCATAACCTGTTTTACGTACCTAAGAATGTGTACCGCTAATCGGCGCGGATAAGCCTTACACTGACACAGCATGATCAGGCCTAAGGCTTCTGCACCTCGCACTACAGATACTAGCGGCTCCATCTTAGGAGGAGGACTGGCCGCGGCTGGCTCGCCGTTCTTCCAACTTGTGATCAGCTGAAGAAGCATACGCAGTCCATTCTCAACTAGTTGCGGTGAAGTATCCTGAAATGCAATCACGATTCGTAAACACTTTATGAAAGCTAGATTACGTAAGCTACTACACTCGGCTTCAAAAAAATCGCACGTCCGTAAAAATAGGCTTTAAGCACTGTTAATCCTTAAGACAAGCAGTTATTCGTAGCAATATTGGTATCATTTGAGAGCCCTATAAAAACTCTTTAAAAAAATATCCATTTCATTTAATTAAAGAAAAAGCTTGACACTTTAAGTAACTGTGAATGACAATGGAACTGATTCTCCTCTTCAAATTTTGTTTGTATTGTTTTGTTTTTTGGGTATAAAAGGGTCGATACAGCTTATTGGGGGATAAATTTGCTACCAACAGTGGAAGAAGACACAGAAGAATATCTTTCATCAGAAAAACGTCCTTGAAGATGGACACTACTGCTGCTGAAGCCGCCCAAGTTATCGCACTACTGCAATCAGGACTACGTCAGTGTGATGTTGCTCGGCAATTGCACTTGAGTCGCTTTTCCGTTCGAAGAGTGTACCAGCGGTTCCTGCAGACCGGTGGCTTTGTCCGAAGGCGTGGGTCTGGTAGAAATCGCTGCACTTCTGCGAGAGATGACCGATTCGTCGTATCGAAGTCTTTGAGAAATCGGTTCTCTAATGCTGTTGAGTTGCAACAGCAGCTTCAAGCAGTTCGTAGAAGGGCCGTGAGTGTCTCTACAGTTAGAAGAAGACTAAAGGAGAGAAATATTGTGGCTAGAAGACCTGCCACGGGTCCAAAATTAACCGCAGCGCATCGGCGAGCACGCCTGCAATTTGCTCGCGCCTACGTCAATTGGACCCTGGACCAATGGAGAGCTGTTCTCTTCTCAGACGAAACGAGAGTGTGCCTTTTCTGCAACGATAGACGCAAAAGAGTATACAGAAGACAATGGGAACGTTTTGCCCAAGCCTGCATCCAAGAGACGGTAGAATACGGGGGCGGTTCCTGCATGTTCTGGGGCGGCATATCTGCCGACGGCAAAACTGAACTTTCTTGCGTCTCTCGGACCGACGGTGCTCGCGGGCAAGGGTCAATGACTGCTCACCGGTACATCACAGAGATCCTGGAAGAACATGTGGTCCCCTATGCTGGATTTATTGGCGACGGGTTCACATTAATGCACGATAACGCTTGCGCGCACACTGCTGGAATTGTGCAGGGCTACCTTCAAGAGGTTGGGATCCCTGTCATGCAGTGGCCAGCGAGAAGTCCAGATCTGAACCCGATAGAGCACCTCTGGGACCAGCTGAAACGTAAGGTTAGATCCCGTAATCCCGCTCCCGCGACTCTTCAGGAGCTCCAAGACGCCGTTATTGAGGAATGGGACAGAATCCCTCAAGAAGAGGTCCTAAGGTTGGTGCGATCCATGAGGGAGCGCATGGAAGACGTCATTAGGGTTAGGGGGGGTAACACTAGGTTTTAGGTTAGTTTTAAGCAACTTTGTTTTGAAAAATTAATCAGATTTCATAAGGGTTTTTTAAGGATTTTTATTGTTTTGTAAATTTTTCTCAGTTCCAATAAAAAACATTGAATGAATTATTGTTTTTGCTTTTTCTGTTTCCTTACCTTTCAAATGATACCGAACATTACCAATATTTCATAATACAAATACGATTGAAAGATGTTTAAAATAGATTTCTTAAAAGGTGCGATTTTTTTGAAGCCGAGTGTATTAATAAAATATTAAAAAAAAACTCTTACTTGTACTTCTTTGGCAAGAAATTGAGTAAAACCAGCTAAAACGTCCTGTCTCCATTCTGGAAAATCTACTATAAGTGTTTGAAGGCTTTGGAATGAAAGACCCCGTAGTTCCTCATCCATATGCACGGTCAAACGACACAGTAAGTCGACTAGCTCATTGGAGCTCATACCTTCAGGAATTAACCTATAACACAATGATAATTATTACATTGACTTTTACGTTATCACGCTGAAGTTTTAATTGTTACACAGTACTGACATGTATTTAAGATTAATTACCTGGGTATAGCAGCAACACAAGTTCTAAATAGATCGATTCGTGGTTTCCTTTCCCCAGTGTTAATTTCTTGTTCTTTTGTCACATTTTGCGTATTTGTTAGCATTAATGGTCTCCCATAGTGTGCATCCAATGCTCTAAGTATTTCAACTAATACTCGTCTAACGTAAGGGAAGTAAGCACTCATTCCTATAGAGCGGGCTGTCTCGTCAGTCAGCATTTTGTTCAAAAAGGTTTTCTTAACTCTAAGTGTGTTTCCAGAGGGTAGCGTCCCAGAAGTGCGAGGCATGGGAGGTTCTCCTTCCTTCTGTTGCAAACTGTCAGCAACAACTAAAAATGCTCTAAGTCCTATAGACATTCTCTCTGGAGTCAAAATTATTTTAATTGGTCTTCCCACCATGAGTAGGTCAAATACTATCTCTCTCATTGCAAAATCAAGCCTTTCCTGTGCAATAAATTGTATTATTTTTACAAAAATATTGAGTGGAGTGTCTCTCGGGACTACACCTTTGGATCCTTTAGGAAATAATGAATTAACAATGCTTTGAAGTCTTGATTGCGTGGCAGAGTTACTTTCACATTTGATCCTAATCATGTACACCCACAAAAGACGGTAGAGAGACTCTGGAATTCAAAAAAGAAATTTAAAGTAAATATAACGAATATAAAACATGAAATGGTTATATAACAAGTAATGGTTACCTAATGCAACTCTACACATTTTTGGGTCCCTGTTCTTGAGATGCGATAGACACATTGCTAGAAAGCAATGCCAATTGGCCAGAAAGAATTGCTTCTGTGATACACAGAGTAGGCAAGTGACCAGCGGGAAGAGAGCCAAGCGGTGTTTAGATTTTGTACTCGCGTCTAGAGTATGGCTGTACAACATTTCTACAAAATTCTTAAGGCACGGCACATTCACTTCATTCTTGACAGTCTGGAAGAAAAATAACAAATTCATTTTAAATATAGCACCAATAAAAAGAGACTTATACTTTAAGATTTCCTAAAAGGTAGTTTAACAGACTTACCGCAGCAACTGGTACAAGAATTTCAACAAAAAGTCCAGCCAAAGCATGTCTTATATCTTTGTCTTTGACTTCTAAAAAGTACTGCGCACACTCCTGTAGGAACTGAAAAGATGCTTCGAACTCTTCGATAGGAACCATTTTGACCCGAAAGAACTTCATACCCATGAGAAGAGAGATGATACTTTGGGTTGTATGGGGCGATGGCTCACGGCTTTTTAATTCCTGTACATTCAAATGAATAAATTAGATATTTTCATTGTTTATGATTGTACGTACTAGTTTACGTGATGGAAATCGAAGTTCACCTTGAGTTCAGCAGTGAAGCGTTTACGAACTGAAGAAAATCGCGATTGTGCTAACACTCCAATCACTTCTGCATACAAATCGGCTATTATGTGAACGTTAGCTGCGTTCGGATTTGATTGCAATCTGTAATAAAATAAAAAATACTAACATAACAACTAAACCAAATCTTCAAATATTCGATTTTCTGGGACATTGGATATACAATTTAGTAATACAATATTGTTAGCTAAATAAGATTTAACATTATCAAAATCAGGTTCCACATACATATTTTTATTCATTAAATCCTTGACAATTTCAGAATACTAACCCTTCCTTATAATTAAATCGCTTGAACGCTACATTTTCAATGTAATGCACGAGATCTTCATGCCCTGGATGGAACGGCAGCTGCTTCAGAACTTCGATAAGTGCGAGGCAAAACAGGAATTCAACTGCTAGATCACGCCTTTCGGCCTGCAACTCTTCGGAACTTCGCTCAATAGTCTCTGTGCCTGCCGCGCTTCCTGACACTATGTAGATAATGCTATCGAAGAAAAGATTTTAAGATTGAAATGGAAAGCCAAGAATCAGTCAGTAATCCACAACCCTAAAGGAAAAACAGTATGGTGCACGAATCATCCGTTTGATAGATAGTTGTATGCATAACCATGCATTTTAAACAATATTTACCTCTTATTTCTCAGATCTTGATGTGGCTTTTTAGCTTGTTCACTAAGTTGGGGTGACTCTGCCATCTGTCTTTCTAGCCAGCCAAATAGTGCTCTTAAGAGAGATGGTAGGCAATGTTCTGCTACCGTCCCAAACGCAGATAATATTTGATCTAGTTGTGGGTCTTCACCACGCTGTAATGTTCTGTTAAGAGGCTTCTCCTAGAAATGAAAACAAAAGATTTTAATAGGTAATGTCGCAGGTTAATAATTGTAGTAATTCTACACAAATAAAAGCAAAATGTTGCATACCAAGGGCTCCGCCATGACAGCTTCCATTTTTCTCTCAGCCTGTACGGTGAATTCAGTGAAGAGTAATCTCATCACATATTCTCCAGGACGTAACTCCATGTCTGGAGGTGGAATAGATGGTCCTTTTTGAGATCCCCATGGTAGCATTGAACCTATATAACAATATCAGCTTTTATACTATATATTATAAAAATATTATTACCTATAACTTATTTTTCTTTATCGTTGAAATAAAACATGGTAAGCTAAATTAGATATGCTTATTTAGTATTGCTAAAATGAGGTAATGTACTTAGGTACACAAGATTACAATATTTTTAAGTTGTGTTATAGATTTTCCTTTATCCTTTATTGCTCTCAATAAATTGAAAAAAAAAATTGATCAAATCGGGGACTTACTAAAGAAAGGCCAAATCAAGAGTACCCTAAACCGACGGGCATGTATGAGGCGACTGATGAGTGTGGATGAAGTGGAAGAGGTGATATGTTTGGATCGAAGCAAGTTGGAGGAAATGGTCTCTGCCGGCCTACCCCAATGGGAGAGAGGCGTGACGGATATGTATGTATGTATAAATTGAGAAATGAAACATTAATAGTAACTCTAATAGGACAATAACTCACCTCTAGTGGATACTAAAGAAGATGTGTTCCCAATACTCCTCCAGTCATTTGAAGTTGTTGCTGGTGTAATATCTTGAATAGTTGGAACCAGGTCCATAAAGGAAGCACCTTCGTGGCTCTGTGTCATTGAAGTGTCTCCATATTCATGACGAATCGGCTCAGAGAGCATACTGCCCTCTGACTCCGCTTCACTCGATACCACAGATGAGGGTGCATCTTCTGTTCCAGAGATGAAGAGCGCTATATTACATTTAAATATTTTTAATATGTCTGTATTAATCTATAAGATAAGCTAAATATAAGACCTCTAGAATTACATGTGAATGTAACATTAAGGAAGCATTAAACTTTGAATAAAGAGTAATAAAAAAACACAATATTAATAGGAAAAACTAAGTCAATTTACCTGACATATCCTCTGTAGGTCCATCTGAAGGTAGAGTGCCCAATGAATCGGTTTCTTCCGAGGTCATCATCCTGAACGCTGCCTAAGCCCTACTGCAGCTGCAGAACAATATTTCCTTAGTACATTGGTAAGGGTTAAAAAATTTATATAAGATGTAATAATAAGCAGGGTATAAGTTTCCTTACTCTTGTTACATAGCTCGATTAAGTTTGTTTAAATAGATAAGGAACCTGAAACAAGAAATGTTATTTCAGAAGTTAATTTCACACTGAATAAATCCCTTTAACACCAGACACAATTCATCCTGACACAACCATTTTCTAGCTACAATATCCAGTACCTTACCTATTGGTGGACATTTCACTAGATTATAAAGCTTCTGCAATAAAATTAAGTAAGAATACTAAGAATTAGTACGTAATCATGAGCAACAGTGCTGTAAAATAGTTTTATAAAACAAGCCACTCCCTGATTTATTGTAATAAATACCAGCACACTCCAATGTAGCTTTCAATTTATTTTTCACATGTTGAACCTGAATGAGCTGCTCTTTAATTATTGTAAGTATGACATAATTTACAGCAGGATAAGTACTGCAAGTAAGTAAACAAGTAAGTAAACTCAAAGTTGGTCCTTCTTGACTTTAGTCAGGAATAGAATAGCTAACATCATTTGTAATATAAAAGATAAGCTAATTAGCACCAGCTACACATTGATTTCAAAAGAAAAATGTTGGAAATCAGAAACTTGTAGGTATACACAATTTACATGGGATTAAAATTCGCCATTGTTTTTTTTTACAGTTATAAAGCGAAAACAAGGGGAGAGTCAGCGATGAATCATCTATACAGTGTAATAAAACATACATATAATTTTATAGATAAAATTAGAACAATACAACTGTATAGCTGTTGATCTTTTTGTTCATACGAAAACATTGCGAAAAAATGTCGAGTTAATTTAAAGTACGTACCTAAATCTCTCTCTAAAACGCTGGAAATACATGTAAACTTAAAAACATTATTTTTAAACTTTATGTAAAACTAATACCTGAGGTTATTTTTACCAACAAATATTTATCAACAAAAGTAATACAAGATAATTCTTCACTTATAATCTCACTACAAATTGTTTGACATTTTTGTTATAAAACTTAAAACATTATGCTACAAAAAAACGATAAACAGCTTTGTCATGAATCAATTTAATAAATTATGACCATTGCATTTAGTCGGGTGTTACTAAAATTGCATTTGTCATTGGTCTGCTTGTCCATGGATGGCAACTATAAAGTCGCGTTCAGTATTACGTAAATCACGTTTTTGAAGTTTCTGTGGTAAAAAGGTAGAGTTAGAGGAAAGCTACGACAGATGGCGTTTATCAAACCAAAACAAAAGAAAAATAATGAAAACGTAATTTTGACTGTTCGCAAATGGTTCGCAAAGGCTTTGCTTTCACTGAGAGAACGAAAGCAAACATGGTTGCATTTTTGTTGTTTAAAATGCGTGACAGCATCTCCAATTAATCGCTGCACATTTGCTATGCAGGATGAAAACGTATCATAACATTGCAAAGCGTCGTGTTGTGTATGCTTGTTTGGGCGAGGACATCGCTTGGTAGGTATCACGTTGGTTTCATCCTATCAATGACAACGCGCAACAGCATCGGTACTTACCTATCTGCATCACTACAAAAAGTTGCCGCTGTGGTTGAAGGCTAATTTTCAGTGAAGGAAACTAGCCCAAACACTGAAATATGTATTTACGTACCTAGTTACCTACTATTTTTTTTTGTCATATGATACTCACCAAACTATTTGTTATGTTACCTATCTACTAATCACCTACCTACAGCTACTTGTGCAACGCCGAAATTAACTCTAAGGAATTTAGACTTAGCTAATGTAATGATAATGAATGACACACACTTTTTGGTTACATCTAGGTACTTACGCTACGTCATTTTTAACTTAGTACCTTAGTGTTTCTAATGACTTTGGGGGCGAAGATACCTTTGAATGGCAATTATAATTGGCAACCGATTTATTTATCGATTTGAGTAAGTACTTACCTATCTAATAATTACAAGATATGGTGAAAAACTTTAAACAAAATCGTCGTCGTTTAAATATTCTTTAAATGACACACTGTTAAAAATGTCTTTTAAGATAGGTAAGTACCTAATTATTACGATTATTAGTGTAATGGGACATTGATAGATCATAGAGTAGATCGTTACCTTGTCGTTACTTAATATTTTGTCCAGTCAACTTAAGCTCTACGAAAATCGAGTATGATCCGAAACGGTGGGTGAACAGCAGCGACGCGACGACCGGCTGCCAGTGTTGTGGGCTCGCTCGTTGTAGATGCCTGTGTCACAGCTCTTAGGACCATCACTCCATACATCGTTCAACTAGAGTAGGTAAGAAGCCATACGTACCACGCCGCTTAATTCTCTTTATTGAACAACAGGAAATTGTAACAATCAGCTTCCAGAATTAGTTTATGAACCTGAGGGCTATGTTGCGGCCGGCTATTTCAAATAAAATAGATCGGATGTTAAAATAGATGACTATTAACATCTCTTCAAGGTATCATTATTAGAAACCTGTTTGATTTTCGTTTTTGTTTTTATGCGTTGGAGGTACGATAGATAACTCTTATAACACTAGATACATTAAGTTTTTTTAGGAATATGGTACTCACCTAACTATTTTTTAATACTAATCACCTACACCCTGTGGAACGTTGAAATAAACTCTATAATTGTCAGAAATTTAAGTAGACTTCTTTATTTAATAATATTTTTATTGTTATACAGATTCCAGCAAAAATGTCGAAGAGCGGACTAGAAGCTGGTCCAGGTACTAGCAAGCCAGCTACAGAAACTACACCACTTGTATCAAAAAATGTAAGTACTTACCTAGGTACTAAGTACTTACCTACTATTTACTTGTATTTAATTTCTAAGCCAATTATCAGTTAACATTTACTTCGAATAATTCTTATGGTGTTGATGTGGTACGTCGCCCTGCGTAGATATACATTTCCGTGGTAACCTGATCCAATGAAACCATCAAGAGTAAAGTATTGGGTGACAAATACGCATTAAGGCATGCGTGTTCAAAGTTACCACAAATTTACTGAACTCTACCTTTAAGCTTGGGTCAAACTATGTATTTTTACAATTAGGTTCAAAATATTAAATCGAAGCAAATTGGAGGCTTTGATGCATCTGGTACCTACAGCCCATTCTAATATACCTACTAATGAGCGAATTGTAATACAGGGCTCCGATGATGGCGATAATACTTCGGACAAAGGACAGGGTCGTGGTCTATCGATGAAGCAAACTGCTCTTCTCGTTGCCGGCGAAATGGCTGGTAGCGGGGTACTGGCGCTACCCCGGGCACTCGTCCGGACTGGTGAGTACTATTTTTTTTCCATGAGATGATATCTTTTATGTTATGATATGTCGATTTCCAAAATACTCCAAACATCGATTCACAAGAGTCGTTTCGAAAGGTATCCGCGGAGGTTATCAACAAATTGTGACTATTATCTACATCAAAGAGCTTCTTGTTAAAGACAATCTAGTAGTGTCTTGTTTTTGCGATAAGCGATTGACTTTTTATTAAAACCTTAATACAGGCTAAGCTTGAGTTGGTCTGGCTGGTTTGAGAACAACACAGATAATTAAATATGAAATCATATTAATTGCTATGCGAATTTATTTAGTTAATAAATACCTTACTTAATACCCGTAAATTAAAAGTGATTTGAAAAACGGTAAGTTTAGCTTCATCAATCGATTTACTCGCTTCAGTTGAGGTGTTTTTTTTTTTACTTGTATTCGTCGAAAAAAATCATTCAAATTGAAATACTTAAAGAATATTAAAGTGCATTAGCTACTGTGGCATTACTACTATACATAAAGGATTGTTAACAATTAAGCTCCATAATTAGGAACCGACTCTTCTCTTGTAAAATTGTGTGAATTGTGTGATGGATGATCCATCAATTTATTGAGTTAGGAAAAATTCAAATAGACTGAACTAAATAAGTAGTTTATTGTCCTTTCGGAGTAATATTCGTTAATGGTTTTGAAACGTCTTTTTGATGGCAATTTCTAGGTTTTGTGAAGTTTCACGAATTTTTTTGGCTAGGCAGATTAATTACCCATACAAATTAGGTACAAAAATATAAATATAGGAGAGTTAAAGAGTCATCTAGAAGTTCTAGGTGTTACACTTTAATTTAAATTGTTTAATATTCCTTTTCCCCGCCGAACGTTAGAATCAAAATAAGATACTTTGGACATTTTTGTAGCTGGTCAAACAACTATTTAATAAGGTCATCGTATTCATCTCGACGTCTATCTACTTCCATCAAGAGATTCGACGTTATGTTATACCACGTTATACTCCGAATCGGTTGCATTTTTGTTTGTTTGCGGCTTTTTTTTTCATACTCTTCTTTAATGCTAAAAGGTTACACTTAATACATTTAGTATAAAAGCAGCTAAAAAGGCTACCAATATATCCATAATTAGGTACGGGAGTTTTTTTGTAATGTTCATAGTAATTAAAATAGATATAAATAATACAGGGTATAATTACTGATTAGTTTGACGATGATTAGACAAGCGCAAAACCATTCAAATTTTCCTTAGCATTACGTAATTGTTAGAAACCTTAAAATTTCATTAGTAAACCGCTGTCTCTAGCAACCTCAGTGTTTTATTACCAAACTGGTTTTGAGATAAAGTATTTCAACGTTGTTTAGGAAGTCTTCATCAAGTTTTTTAGGAATATCGTCATAAGATTGTTAAACTACTTACTAGGCTAGGTAATAATGATTAGTCTAAGAAAACTTGAAAACAGTATTTACGAGTAAGTAAATGCGATGTATGCGATCGATTCATTCACTTTGGCATGGATTTAACAAAACTTAAAAACAAGTTTAAGTAGGGGTTACTTACCCCTACTAAACATTTGAATTTGTGGCAAACGTTGCATAGACACCACTTCCTGAATAAGGCGATTCATACACATTTTTGATATAACTATAATACATATAGGTACCTAGATTCGATTTTAAATCTTCATTTCCTAATCATTTGTGTTATTTTGAATCTATACATATTACATAATGACACAGGTTTTATAAGTTTGTTTTTGATAAAACTCGTCTAAAGCAAAATTTAATTGTCGCTTTTTTAATTTAAACATCTTCTTTTTTATTTTTAGGATGGGTTGGAGTTCCAATTATAATATTGATGTGCGCCATCGCTGCGTTTAGCGGGAAACTTTTGGGTGACTGCTGGTCGATAATCGAAGCTCGCGATTCTCAAATGAGGAGCAGGAAGAGGAACCCTTACGCCATCATCGCTGAACAAGCCCTTGGAAAAACATGGAGGTAAGTAATTAAAATAATTAAGGAAACAGAGCGCCTAACTTTCCTTTATAAGCACACATTAATTGAAATTATAATAGCAATTTGTTTTGTGGTGAAGCTGTTTAATATTATCGACTGTGCATAAACAAACTAGAGGACAATGTGCAACAGTTTCCTTATGTGTATTTGGTTGCTTATTGCCGTAACACATTTCAAGTTTATCGTGTTATCAAGATAGTCAGAGATGTTTTGTTTAATTATGTTGATAATGTAGAAGCCTCTATCAACAACGAGTACTTGTTGGTAGGTACCAAACAAACCAGATAGATACCTTTACAACATTCTGATTTACCTACATTATAGTGCTACATTACACCACATTTGTTATTTACGTAGCCTTCCGAACGCTCTTTATAAAAAACATCTTATTTATCTTTTGAAAGTTAAGTGAACACTTGAAATGTTAAATAATCGTTTTTGTTTTGTAAGTATTTAAGAAGTTTCTATTATACCTACTTATTAAAAAAAAGGAGCTTTCAGAATTTAGACTAAGTAGTTATAGATAGATAGGTACATAAATACGTACTACCTAGTTAAATATCAAGAATGAATGAATTTTTATTTCCTTTAACAGTGTCGTGGTGTCAATGGCAATTATCGTGACTCTATTTGGTGCATCTGTGGTGTACCTGCTCCTGGCTGCTCAAATCATCGAGCAGGTTTTCCTAACGCTTGTCCCAACCCTTACAATTTGCACTTGGTACCTTATCGTAGCTGGCGCTATGACTCCCCTCATGCTTTACGGAACACCTAAAGATTTCACGTAAGTTTTGTTAGCTAATAGATACTCTATAGTTGATTATCACACACTAAAATACCTATTTAGAATAAACCGAATATTTTTTAATTAATGAGGGCTAATGTATGCATATGGCTAATAAATAGCAGAGCCCTCGTTTATTCAAAGATTTGAAGTTAATTATTTATTCCAACGTGATTCCAACCCATGGATTTGGTTTATAGGTACATAGGACTCATCGCGTTTGGCTCTACCGTTGTGGCATGCGTCCTGTACTTTATCCAGATGATGAATGACATTCATCCATTCGTGTTCCGTTGGGGCATCCATGGCTTCCAAGAATTCTTCCTGGCGTTCGGCACCATCATGTTTGCTTTCGGAGGAGCCTCAACATTCCCAACCATACAGAATGACATGGGAGATAAGACCAAGTTTAGCAAGAGTATAAAATACAGTTTCTTGGGTAAGATTAATTTAAATTTGTACCGAGGTACCTACTATATTATAAAAGCTTAAAAGCTAGCTAAGATGATTAGATTGAAAAAATACAACTTGCTTTGTTATAGCAAGCGCTTATCTGTTGACAGCAATAGTATAGGGTAGTCGAGAAGATACGAAAGAAGTTCTTCATGAAATCTATTCTTTTCTTTCAGCCATCCTCGTTTTATATTTGACGATTGCAATAACCGGATATGCTGTGTACGGTGAGTCAGTAGCTCCGAACATCTCGGCGTCTCTGTCCGCCACGCCGCTCACCCTGGTGGGCAACATCCTGATGGCTGTGCATCTTGTCACCGCGTTCATCATCATCATCAACCCTGTCTGCCAGGAAATGGAGGAGCTGTACAATGTGCCTCACGGTAAATTTCACTTCAGTACTATGTAGAAATACCTATAGGTAAGTAGGTTCTATCTGAATGCATACAATTAAGGAATAAGTCGCTGGAGACGAAAAATATTTGTCATAAAAATAAACAGAGCCCTTCGCTGTAGTAGAAAACTGAAGAACGCTTAAATTTCAAAAACGCAATGTAAGTAAATACTCATATTAATGCATAATATTTATTTAGATTCAGTTGGCTGGCGTACGGGAGTGAGGCTGTCTATCATGTTAGGGATCCTGTTCATCGGTGAAAGCATCCCGCGATTCTATACGATCCTGGCGCTCGTCGGCGGTACCAGCGTGGCGCTGCTGACCTTCATACTGCCCTCGTTCTGCTACATCAAACTCACATCACAAGCGGGCCAGGCTGAGTAAGTACATAAGCTTATTAAGTCTCTATTGACATCAGTACGGCTATTCTGTTTCTCACTGATGACCAAAATTAAATTGTTTGTTTGTACTCTCCAGAGAACAACCCGGGTGGATGAAGATGGTATGTTGGGAGATCATTGCTGTGGGAGTCATCGGTGCCATTGCCGCTACTTACAGTGCCGTCAGTGCCATCTTCAGCACTTCTCAGGCCGTCCCCTGCTATTTACGATAGGCAATACAACTAACAACATCTGAATTACATTTAATTTCTTCAAGTTTCTGCAACTTTATAAGAATTTCTATCATTAGGATTATTTTTACTCTGTCTTAAAATACCTTAAATACTTAAATGCTGATGTTGCTTATTAAAATAATGAAAAATAAAACGTTTTGTAGTCAGCTCTAGTTATTAATGTTAAGGTTACTAACGTGCTTCTGAATAAATGTTTTGTAATTTTAACAAATGCGTTGTTATTTATTAATTTGTTTATCAGGCACCTAAGTACAAAATTGACATTGTTTAAGCAAACAGTTTCTAACGTCAGCTAACAAACAAACTGTTAAGGAGAATAAGTGCCTAGTTTTAATTTATTCAACTGGATCGACTCGAAATAAGATTATTACGCTCTGTCATTTTAAGTAATCCAATAAAAAGAAAACAATAAAATAAACAACATCACTAGGTATTTCTGATAATAATTAGTAGTGTGTGCATTTTTATAATTTAACAATATTGAAAATATTTGTTGCTATTACAGCTTGACTTTAAGAATTGCGTTCGACCCCCAGCGGAATTGTCAGGGTATGATAATGATAACCTAATATAAAGTAGGTACTTATAAGCGTAGAGTATCACAAGATGGGATAACATAATATTATGGTGAAGAGACTTTATCGATAAAAAAAATATCGAGCCGTTAATTTCTGGTCTAAGTTTCTTATTTGAACTGTGTATGAAATTGTACAATATAAATCTTCCACAAAATACGATATGAGTTTGGACTGTTCGTTTTTAGTGAACCGAGAGGAGCTAAATTAAGAAATGAAACACTGATAAAGGGAATGAATGAATACGATTGGAATCCTGCAAGAATACGGTTACGGTAGTTAAAACTACACGAATCTGGATAACACGCTCAAAAATACCAAAAATTATCAGCACAAATTAGAGAAACGCGCTTAAATTTAACTGTAATCTAATTTAATAGATGACCTATGAATTAATATCATATTATAGAACAAGAGCCGTGCGGAGAAGTCAAAATACTCAAGTGTGCGTAGCCGTTGGCTGATAAAGACACAAGTATATTGTAGACACGCGCCTCTCATCCCATCACTAGCAGGTTGTAGTTAAACAGAATACACGCCTTCGACATCACACTACTTGCCGGGATCTTACAAAGGTAATATGCTTTTTTCTATTCGCATTTCGTATTTGTTAGTTTTTTCTAAATTACAGGATTTCTTCTCATTGATCATTATTTAATTTCAGTATTTCAATAAATCAAAAATGGTTCGAGTTCTAACCAGCGTCATTCGTGGGGCTTCGAGGGTTAACAAATCTTATACCGTGACACGTTGTTGTCGGCTAGCTGCGTATAGCACAGATAGCAAAGGTGAGTTGATATTAAAGAGGTAAGTCAGACTTATACATAATTGCTCATATTTAAGTTGGCACGAGTATATTGCTAACTACTTAAATGTGGAGGTCATCGATCGGTCAGAGTATAAAGTCATAAGATTACTTTGATATAATCACAAAAACGTTATTGATACAGAATATTTTTATTTATTTTTTATTTTTTTGTAAGCATTACGTTACTGCAAGTTTTGTTCTATTTGACACCTAACTGCGATTGTTAATCCTTCTTTATAGCAATTTGTTTAAAAAGTCTCTGTCTCATCTCTCATCTACTATACTATCTACCTATTTATGTATTTTAGCAACTACTTAATCACGCTTCTGTTCCATTGGATTAGGCTAGGCAGAGACCACTTTCCTCCACTTGCTACTATCCAAACATACTTCTTTCGCCTTATGCACGTCATCGGTTTACTTTTAAACTTGCTACATTTGAATGATGAAATACGTAGGTATTTTTCTGAATTAATTATCTAATTAGATATATATGCTCATTAAATTCGATATTTTACCTAATTATCATCATCACGTACACGTATGTAGGTACTTACTGAAGTATTCTGGGCCTGTGATAACGAGAATGGGACTTCGCAATCTATATTAATTGTATCGGTTATATTATTCAGTTTTAATATCGAACAGATATTTACGATATTTAAGTTATTGGTGGCTAAAAGTATTCTAATATACGTATTACCATTCTGGAATAGAGTGGCTGGCGGAAATTAGGGTTTTCTCATATTTCATATTCCAATTAAGTACTTATTCCCTAATTTCTAACGTAACTTCGTGTCGTTTTGCAGGTCGATATTTCACAAAGAAACACGAGTGGGTGTCCGTAAAAGATGACATTGGTACTGTTGGAATTTCCAGTTATGCACAGGTAATTTCATATTATAAGTGCCTATCTAATTTGATTTCATTGAAATCAGAAATTGTCTCAGAAAACAGACATAGCCTCTCTGAAAGAAATTAATTAATTAATTTTACCCTGTTGAGTGCCACATCCTTCATATAAAAACTTATTTCCCGACTTTATAAATAACTTATCGTACCTATACTATTTTGTGGTGGAGAAGAATAAGGTACGATATTCCGTTACTGGGTTGTTGTTTAAGACAATTTTCAATAATATCTATTTTCAGACAAGTGTCCAGCCCAAGGCTAGTCATATTGTACTGTGTTTTTATTAAATATATACCTTATATTCCAATGATCAACGATGGTTCCAGGATGCGCTCGGAGAGGTGGTGTTCGCGCAGTTGCCCGAAGTGGGTGCTACGGTAACAGCCGGGGACGAGTGCGGAGCCCTCGAGAGCGTCAAAGCAGCCAGCGAAGTCTTCACCCCTGTTTCTGGCACAGTAAGTTACTATTAATTCTTCAAATATGATGAATACCTACCAAGTAAAAATTATGCGATAGGAAAAGAGCTTACCTTTGCTATGCGATAACACTTCACATCTACCTACGAGTATTTAAGAACATCTAAGAGTAACTTAACCTAAACAGACAAAAAATATTACTCTTTATAAGAGTGCAAAAAGTGACGTAAATTTCTCTCTTAATCTTATTATTTTGTGTGAATATGTGCCAGGCGAAAGATATTTCGAAGTATGTACTGGAGTAGGTGCGTTATTTTATAAAGGTACTTAAATCACGGGAATCTATCTATTGCTAGTCAGGATGGCAAATCAGTATGGTGCTAAAACAGTCTAGAATCTAGGACCTCGATAGTTGTTAAAGTATTGATTTAAATTATTTTGTAGTTTACAGCATGGAAAAATATACCTAGATGGCAAAAATGTAGAGCAGTAATTTTTTTTCAATATTTTCTGGCATTTGAAAAAAATACGCATTATTCACCCACTTACAGCGACTTTCAATTTTTTTACAGATTACAGAAAAAAACTTAGATGTAGAAAAGACGCCTTCGCTCATCAATAAATCTTGCTTCGATGAAGGATGGCTGTTTCGAGTGAAGTTGTCCAAACCAGATGAACTGAAAGCACTTCTGAGTGAAGCGGCCTACGAAAAGTATCTGGAAGAATCTCATTGACCAAACTCATCAATCATAATTATTGTTAACCCTAATTTCGTGCTTAGATGAAAAATATTCCTTATAAAATAAAAATCGATATAAGTACTAAATCTCAAAATGATTTTATCAAAATTTGTATTTCATATAAATATATGAAAAAAACATGATAATTAAAATAATGCAATCCTAAATAATTTTAGATAGAGAGCGGATGCTTCTAGTTTTATTCAATAATAAATCCGATGACCACATTTAAAGCTTAGGCCGTAAAATCCTTCTGGCAGTACCTAAAGTATGTCTTGTCAAGCACAGGGTGCTAACCATTTTACTAAACCATAGAGTAATGTTGTGGAAGACCGTTGGTTTACTTTAAGGCCGCGGCTCCGGATATAATTTCGATTAGTTCTCTGGTGATGACAGCTTGCCTAGTTCTGTTGAAGAGGAGGGTGAGTTTATCGATCATGTCGTCTGCGTTGTTGGTGGCGTTATCCATGGCTGACATCCTGGCCGACTGCTCGGACGCGGCGGATTCCATCATCACGTAGTAGAGCAGCGCCGCTAGCGTCCACTCCGCGTAGCTTTCCAGTTGGTCTTCCTCAACGTCGTCAAACGCTGTCATGTTTGGAGCCGCCTGTCATCAAATTTAATAATAAATTTATCTGGTAACCAGCAAAATTTGTTCTTTTACCATACGAAGTGCTCAGTAGCATAAGTAACTTGCTTTTGAAATAGTTGATAGGTATTCCAAAGTACGCAACCGAGACTTAAGGTCCGACCATTAACTGAGAGCTTTGTTAGGGACACGAAAAGTAAATCAATAAATACATTGACCATACTTGAAAAAAAAAAACATGACTAAAGAAAACAAGGTAGAGAAAACTGACTGGACCGCCTTTCAAAAATACATTTGGTTTTTATACTGAGATTGTAAAGTTCACTGACTGAAATAACTTCAACTCACCTCAACTCTATACTTGTTGAAGATTGGTATGACTGTCAACTCATATTTCACTGGTGTGAAGTATTTGTTATAGAAGATTTCACCCATATCGTACTTAAAATTTGAATCCACTATTGTCATTGCTATGAGAGAGGCATCAGCAAACACCGGGGAAGTTTTTCCAATCTACGGATTTAATCAGGATTTTCTATTACATTCAGACAATAATTTTGAAAAGCCAAAATTGTTATGAATAGCAATAACTTTTCAGAGCTTTTTAAGCTTTGTTTGCTCTAACAAAAGTAATAGGCACTCAAACTAAATTATACCGACTTTAAAATGAAACTTACATCTTTGCAGCTGATTAGCATATTTTTTGCGAACGTACGTCGCAGCATGCTGCGGGATTTGTCACCGACGCAGATGAGTCGATGCTGCTGCGGTAGTTCTACTGCTTGGCGCGTTAACATATCGCGACGTACGCGTCTTGCTACTCCACTGTGTACACCGCCACATAAACCTAATATCATAATACCATTACAAGCTCATTTTATATGACCATATGACTACTGTATGATTTGGAGACAAATGAACATTTATATGATATATTTCACTATACGATCTACGCACATATGTACCTAAAAGAGCTACGCTAACGCTATTGTATGAATTTCGGTAGCTTTCAAAAGCAAGGCAAGTAGTCGCTTTCGTACTATAATTTCGATAAGGAAGTATTTTGTAGTAAATAAAATAATAAGAGTGCCTAAGAAAAGCAAATGTAGGAAGGATTCGACGCAATTTATAACTGCAAAATCAAACAGAAGGTCATCTAATAAAATAAATAAGTAATACTAATTTAGTGATGAAACAAATTGAACTTATTACAACATTATCTTGCTGTAATTCCCAAAGGAAATTCCGTCAGTATTGTTTTCGTCGTTATATGAATTCTTAATATAAATAGCAGAAAGTATGAATTGCAAAATATTTGTTAATAAAAGAACTTTCCTAAATATCTTTAATGAGCTGTTTTACATCAGATTTCCTAATGTTTTACTTCAATAACTTTAAGTACTGCCACACAGTCGAATATTCACTTGTATTTACATGTGCTTTGTTTAGGGCATTGTTAAGCGAAAGCGGCATTTAACACCACCTTTTAAGTTTATCAAACGCATTTGATAGATGAAAATATAGATAGAAGATAGATGAAAAATTATTAATTTTTGGTTCGAAAATTTACAACTTATAGACACAGGATAAAATAATTAAGTTTTTCTTATTTCTTGTGAGTGTAATTGGTATTCTGTGGTGTAGGGTAAAGTAAGTACTTAAATATAGTAATAGGTATGTAGATAGATATTCTTATAATGATTCATATCTAGGTATCTAAGATCAAATAAACAGCGTGGTGTGGCGATGATAGCTTTTGGCCAACATAGAGTGATCAATAACTTTAATGTGCTATTTAATGTGCAATCGCTAAATACTGTACAGTGTACAAGACATTCATGATCCCTCAATCTCTGCTGTCGCTCGGATAAATTTAGCTCGTACTGCACCCTGATCTCCCGCTTTGCAGATAACTTCTGTCATACGCAGACTGTTTTATCAATCTGTTTTTATTAGCTGTGCTATTTTTTGTAACATTGACACAAAAGACCAATGACAATATCTAAGTATATTTATTTAAGTTCTCCCGGTCGACCGACGAAGACCGGAAGGAGGTCACAGGATCTATTTATATGCCCATCTTATAGCCTAACGACAGTATTTGGATGCATATGTTTATACGCGAACGATGTACATACCTATGGGTCGTAAATCATAATTCTTATCTGCAAAACAGTGTTACGACCTCTTCAAATATTAATGACTTATTTACTTTAAAACGTAATTGTCGTAAGCAAGCACTTACCTCTATCAGAAGTTATAGCGATGTAGATTTGATTCGTTTTTCTTTCGTCTCCCTTCACATCTCCTTTTATTGCTGGTTTAGGAGGTTCTGGTGCTCCTTCTCCTTCTTTTTTCTCACCGCTTTTCGGTGGTATTACTAAATGGGTCGATTCATAAAACTTGCGAACAGAATAACCAAATGGCCTCGCAGATTTCAGAGCGCGTTCTGCCTTTGTGAATCTGTTTACAATAAATTAATGATTAACCACCTTATTGTTTAATTTGTTCTGAAAAACTAAATGATTTCGGTGGTATATTTTGATATTAAAATCAAAGGACTCACTTGCTAGCTGACACCATTTTCATGGTTTTTGTGATTTTTTGTATGTTCTTAATCGATTTTAATCGCATTAAAACTTGTTTTAATTGAACCATGTTTGGAGTTCAAATTATGTTTCACGGGTGTAGCATTTAGAAGTTCAATTTACCTTTTATTAAGTTTTATGCTTTGTTTTTATGGCACAAACTAGTCATCTTTATATGTCAAAATCTATCTATAAAATGTAAGGGGAAGTTGTCAGTGGGCCAAAACGTCATAAGTCTCATGAGTCATAAACACTGAGAAATTAAAATAAAATCTTTTTTGATATCGTGTTGATAATGTAAACCTCACAACCTTTATTTCAAAATCCTTAGCAATAGAATTCTGCTTACGAATTTTCTGATGATAGCGAGCCTTATTTAAAATTTAAAGTAAAGATAAAATTGCTATAAATTAATGTCGAGTAGGCAATTGGCAAGGTCGCTGATTGAAAAAAATTAAATTAAAAATTTAAAAAACCCCCGACTATAAAAAGTAACAAATAAAATAAGTAGTATTTTGTCATCTGAACATCGCTTAATATTTCATACAAATTGACAACTTTCATACAAACTTCATTTCGTCGGGGGACCGCATTTTAAATTACGTATACTTATCGATTCAATTAACACATTTCGTTCACAGGCATTTTTTAAATTTTGATATCTCATTAAGATTAGGTTTTTTTTGCGTACCTACCTAGCGGTCCCCCGACAAAATGAAGTTTGTATGAAAGTTGTCAATTTGTATGAAATATTAAGCGATGTTCAGTTGACAAAATACTACTTATTTTATTTGTTACTTTTTATAGTCGGGGGTTTTTTAAATTTTTAATTTAATTTTTATTTCAAAGTTTTTAAACCTTTTTTATATAAATTAATAATAATTATTATAAGCTCCTCCTGTTGTCGACGTTGCATTATATTAAGATTTAAATACTGATCAAAACGAATCCAAACACGACATATTTGCTGTTACATTTTTCAAGAATGGATGGAGTGCTGGAAATTTGGGCTCCATCATCAGCTCCTCGCCTGTTGTCACTATTGCATTATATTAAGAATTAAACACTGATCAAAACGAATCCAAACACGACATATCTGCTGTTACATTTTTCAAGAATGGATGGAGTGCTGGAAATTTGGGCTCCATCATCAGCTCCTCGCCTGTTGTCACTATTGCATTATATTAAGAATTTAACACTGATCAAAACGAATCCAAACACGACATATCTGCTGTTACATTTTTCAAGAATGGATGGAGTGCTGGAAATTCTGACTCCATCATCAGCTCCTCATCTTATTAAGAATCATCTTATTAAGAATTAAACACTGATCAAAACGAATCCAAATACGACATATCTGCTGTTACATTTTTCAAGAATGGATGGAGTGCTGGAAATTCTGACTCCATCATCAGCTCCTCATCTGTTGTCACTATTGCATTATATTGGGTATTAAACACTGATCAAAATGATTCCAAACACGGCATATCTGCTGTTATATTGGACCTACAACCTTACCACAGCTGACAAAAGAGCTGATGACCTTGAAATGGCTGAACCGATTTGCATATTATATACCTAAGAACACTCCCAGGAACACCAGCTTTAATTAAAAAAAACCGCATCCAAATCCGTCCACGCGTTTAGGAGCTACAGTGCCACAGACAGACAGACAGACAGACACACAGACACACAGATACACAGACAGACATCGACGTCAAACTTATAACACCCCTCTTTTGGCGTCGGGGGTTAAAAAAGGGCTTAGCAGTGGATATTGACCACTTTTTCATTTCAAAGTGGACCTAGTTTCGTAGGGAGCTCGGGTAGGGAGTGTCTAGAACAAATGATAATTAAGTTAATCGAACTGTACCTACTATTTGTAGAATCAGGTAAGTAAACTTTATTCGTACAAGCTTATACTTTTGCTAACTTTGCTTTTGAAAATGAAAATAACGTCTAATATTCAAAACTTGTAACTTATTATAATAAATTGAATATTAAAAATATCGACCTTCATAACCTAACTTACTAATACTCTAGGCATAACTCTTCCATAATCACACGAACGAACAAAAAAAATACACCTACCTACCTATTAGACCAGAGTTTCACGGGCAAAGTAGGTATGAAGGATGGACTGGCAGAGTAAGTTGGGTCTGTGAAACTCTGGTCTAGTTAATTGTTTGTCAAACAAACAATGTGAAACAAGTGAGGGGTTATATCTAGCGAAAGTATTATGCCAGTACCTACACATTGTAGTACAAATATTACCTATACATATAGCTATTAAAACACATTGTTTTTAATCTTCACATGATATCTCTAAGTTTACATTTAAATGGCAAATTGCGTTCTTGTTGATAATAACAACAATAATCGTAAGTACTTAAAATGTTTATAAAAATATTGTTTACGATTACCTAAAGTACCTACTTAATCAAAAACCATATCTATAGGTAGGTACCTACTACATATAAAATAATTTTTATTTATTGGGTCTCTTACCGACACAGAAAGTCGTGGCGCATGAGGAGAGAGGCCTTTGCCCAGCAGTGGGACACGAGTGTCTAAATTAGTTTAGAATAGGGACTCTTATAATAATTCAATAAATTACATGGCAATCTTTGTAAAAGTTTCAATTTAGTTTAAGATTTCGTAGACTATCAACATAGTGCCCACGCTCAAGCATACTGAGAATGGTATTATCCCCTAAAAATGCATTAAAATGCTTTTAATAGGTAGGTAGTGACTTTAAATCAGTTTTGTGTTGTGTATGAATGATATGTCTTGGTATTTATTTACATCACTCTCGCTGTATCTTGCCGAGCGGCGTTCTTACCCGTCTCTATAAAGCTCTGACGTCATAGACGACGTTCATAAAAACCGCGCACTCGCCGCTCGCCTATGATAACTTAATAAACATTCGACAAACGCAGACTTCGGGCACTACGATCACTCTCCAAGTTCTAGACGATAAACGAAATGGATATCCAGAATCTACAGAATGACTCCCAGCTTTCTTCATCGCCACCAGATAAGGTAATGTAACAATAACTGCTATTTTAAAGTTGCTGAATTGTGACTTATTTATGCTTTTGCGATATTGCGAGATTAGGAAGTTTGCTACCAATAAGCACCTAATAAGTATGGAACTTTTCTACCACATTTAAATATTGGGAATAGTTGCTACAAATTGCCCCAAAAATACATATTTACTTAAGTACCTCTAAAGAAATTTAAAATTCTACATGAAACATTCGCTAATTTATGACCTGACAAATTCCATTGTTTTGATGATATTTTAGTAATTATCAACTGAAGATTGTAAAATGGACAGTTAAGTGGGCACGACTTCGATCGATACTTTCCAGTATGTTCTAAAAACTTAACCAAAAGCTGCCGCACTAATGAGTCGCCCGATAGATGTCGATCGAATTGGACCGAAAGATCTAATAGCATTCAAAAAAATATCAAATCACTTACTCCTTACTTGGAAGAAGCTTATTATCTATTTTAAATGGTTTGTGTTGGGATAATTGTATAGGGGAATACGAGTACTAAGCTATGTTAATATTACTTTAAGTGCTACTATAAAAAATTATAACTAAACTGGATTTACGTAACTGGCGCATATTTTATAACCTGTTATTATTACTTATAGGCTATATCGATATGGCAACTATTAATGGAAAGGTGTCTGTAATAACCGTCTATTTAAAAAGGTACAGTCATGCCTCTACATGGTCAAGTAAGCTAGTATCTAGGCAGCAAAGTAGAGTCTGAGACTGACTTTGAACGACATGCAAAATAATAATATAGTTAGTTGTTAAATCCATACTCGGGATTGTCTAAATTGTATATTGAGTTATGTACGTACATTCAAGTAGTTTAGGAAAGATTCTTTAAAACAAAGAAAACCTACTTAGATTCCTTGAAATTAATCAAATGACCTACCTATTTACCAAAGTCCAAATCTAATAATCAATTGATACGGTATTCACTTTTGTTAATTAAGTACCTACATACAAACAAGTTGGGAACAAAAAATTTGGTTTAAACCAGATTACTTTCATATCAAACATCAATTCATAAGTCACGTAGGAGCGATAACTTCTGCGTTTCTATTTTAACGGGCATCGACATACGATGACGACGTGACGTGCGATTGCAGGCCCCGGTCGGAGGTTATCTACGCTACCCCTTCATGTAACCTAAATACTGATACTAATACTTAAACAGATTATTATCATCTAATAAACAGCAAATAAACTTAATAGGTATATTAAGTCATCACTCTCTGTTTACAGCCGAAACTGATGCAAGGGGGCAATTATATTCGAGAAGGGCACGACTCCAACAAGTCGACGTGGCTGCTCTTTTCCCCCGAATCGCCGGACTCTGCTGGCGCTCTTGCAAAGTTTTTGAACATTTTCTCCTCCCATGGCGTTAACTTAAGTCACATTGAATCAAGATCGTCAGCTAGGAGACCTGGATACGAATTCATGGTTGAATGTCTGCACGGGACAGGAGATTTTGGAGCTGCTCTTCAGGATTTAAAGAAGAATGTGGGGTACTTAAACATCATATCCAGAAATTACAAGGATAACAGATGTAAGTATTCCCTAACGATGATATGATTCAACTTCATGATAATCATCTAGAAATAATTATTGTGATAAATATATTCACGTTTTTTTTCAGCTGCTGTACCGTGGTTCCCGCGACGTATCAGGGATTTGGATAGATTTGCGAATCAAATTTTATCTTACGGAGCTGAACTTGATTCCGATCACCCTGGCTTCACTGACCCCGAGTACCGTGCCAGAAGAAAGTATTTTGCAGACATCGCTTACAACTACAAACATGGACAGCCTTTACCGTATGTGGAATATTCAAAGGAAGAAATTGCCACTTGGGGCATTGTATTCAAAAAGCTGACTGAATTATATCCGACTCACGCTTGTAAGGAACACAATCACGTGTTTCCCTTGCTGATCGAGAACTGCGGTTACAGGGAGGATAACATTCCACAATTGGAAGATGTTTCCAATTTCCTAAAAGGTAGGCTAGACGACCTACTTAATATTTATTTTTCAAATTAAGTACGTTATGTTTTCTGATAACTTATTTTTTCTTTATTGTCAAAAGGGAAATGTTGATATATGTGGTTATTTCCAGACTGCACAGGTTTCACCCTGAGGCCGGTGGCGGGTCTGCTGTCGTCGCGAGACTTCCTGGCCGGGCTGGCGTTCCGCGTTTTCCACAGCACACAGTACATCCGGCACCACTCCCGGCCGCTCTACACTCCGGAGCCGGACGTCTGTCACGAACTATTGGGACACGCGCCGCTCTTCGCTGATCCAGCTTTTGCTCAATTTTCTCAAGAAATCGGTTTGGCTTCCCTTGGTGCTCCCGATGACTACATTGAAAAACTTGCCACGGTAATTGCATTTCAAAGAAAGTCCACTGTTATTGCTTGTTTTTATGACTTGTTTGTAATGAAAAATCGTTTTTCTTTTTCAAATTATTGAATATCTGGTTAACAGTGTTTCTGGTTCACGGTGGAATATGGTCTTTACCGACAAGAAGGCGAGTTGAAAGCTTATGGCGCTGGATTGCTGTCATCATTCGGCGAGTTGCAGTATTGTTTGACGGATAAGCCAGAGCTGCGAGAGTTCGATCCAGAAGTAACGGGAATGCAGAAGTATCCTATAACTGAGTATCAACCCTTATATTTCGTCGCCAACAGCTTCGAAGACGCCAAGGAAAAAATGATGTAAGTATTGTAGAAGTATAAACAAGTTTATCAACTTGTTTGCTTTCTAAGTACTTAAAATAAAAATTCGATTTTGTTCCAGAAAATTCGCTCAAAAGATTCCCCGAGACTTTGCCGTACGATACAACCCATACACTCAAAGTATTGATATTCTGGACTCTCCAAGACAAATGAAAGATTTACTCTATGGCGTGTATCAAGATATGGAACTTCTTTTGAATGCTATGAATAAGATGGATACATAATAAAAACAATTGAATATAGTGAAAATATGGAGTCTTTTCACAAATAGCGTTTGTTTTATGTTATATTTGCAACTTTTATTCTAAGCGTACTAATCTTTTAAGTTATTCTTTAGTAGCTCTTAAGTAGATAGCTGTATGAAAATGTACCTTATCCACATGTAACTTAAATGTTATTTTATATTATTAATCTACATCTTTAACGAGACAAGTGGAAATGTTTAAGGGACGTCTATGTCCAGCAGTGGACATCCTAGCGCTTATAATGATGATGATAAATCTACTTTAATTTAGATCCTTTTATGTCTGACATATAAGTTAAGGTAAACCTTTTGTTGCAATTCTAAAAACATTTTATTATTTGCACTTAGATACTAATTTTAGAATACAAAAACGTATTTTTAAGTGAACTATGTTTGTTTTAGTTATAACTTAAATATTGTATTTTAAGTAATTAAAGTTATTTAATTTTAATATGTTTAACGAGAACGTAGAAGTAAAAGTAAATCGTTATTTAATATTTATATGTTATTTTAATTATTCCACTTAGGCATGATGACAAAAAATTTTTTTTTGTCCGTCACATAGATTATTTTAAAATATTCGACACGTATTTTATCTTTTTTCTCTTAAACTAAAAATGACAAAGATACACTGGGTTAAAGTTGCTCGTGACGTCACGCCTAAGTAATATTTTTACCTAGGAGTGACGTCAATACCCCGTAACTTTGATGCTCTGTATCTTTGTATTTATTTATGGATTTGATCAGGTAAAAAATGTGTTTCAAATATTTTTTAATAGTCTAAAAGACGGACTAACTATTTTTTGAATTTTTGAATGTAGTCAATATCCCTGTTGTACGGGTAAAGATAATGAAAAACAAATTAAACCAACATAATATACTTTAATACTTTGTACAGAATAAACTTATCAGTACCGAGAGGCGCCGCCGACTTAACATTAATTAGGTAAATTAAAAATTACATTAAAACTGACGAGATGACAGGCTAGATCTTATCCAATAAAAGATTACTACAACATTTAAATGCTATGAAATTTACAGTACCTACATTATGAAAAAACTTGGCTTTTTTAGGTATTTACATTTATGAAAGGGGACTGAAGCTTTGCGAGACGGCGTTAGATTAAAGTCATTACATTACTCGTAAAATAATTAATTCCGCGTTTATTAAATCTTCTAGTTTTTAACACTATTACGTACGTTAGATAAATGTTTGGCACTAGGAATGTTTGATGAAGGATACATGTTAGTTTTATAATGCCCACCAGAAAATTATACACGTTAAAAACTATTTCCATCTCTGTCAATCTGCTTTGTCTCTTAAGCTTTAAACAGAGACAGTAATACTCGACGTGTAAAATATAAAGTCGCCGGTCACAGTAGGTTAGTATTTATTTAACTATAACGTTATGATATGTTAGTAAATGACAATGTCTTCGGACGTTACGACTAATAAAACAAGTGAACAGGGCCTTGTAAGAAACCTACGTTAAAATTATATGAATAGGTAAATAGCATTTTAAATTAGTGATCTTTCAACCATACTTTTTATATAATTTACTATTTAATAATATATTAAATTTTGGCACTAAGTTATTTAAAAAGGTAGAGTTTGATATTTTAGTAAACCTCAGAGTAATTAATTAGAACTACATATGAGATGATAGCAAACGTATCACAGTAACTAGAAATAAATAAATAAATAAGTATAACTTTTTACAACAAATCATTATGAATAATTCATATTTAATATAATTATATTAGTGAATCTAAATTAATTAGTACTTACTGTAAATGTTCATGTGCAGAGTAGAGAAATCTTGAAATAATAATAATTAGGTGTTGCTATAGTTTAGCAATGAAGATTTCATTAGTTGAGCGTTTGAGATTAAAAGAGTAAACGGTTTCTGATTAGACTTCACTTTGCATGCAATGTATGGAAGAATCTTCAGAGAGTTCATCCATCGAGGAATCCGTGAACGAAGTGCCATCTGCGAAAATAATAATAGTCATTGTTATTCACTGACAGTGTTTGTTATTCGACTCGTATTTATATAAACTTACCTATTGGAACGAAAGGCGGCTTGTTCTGGAACGAGTACGTGAGGTGAATGTTGATGGGCCTGCCAAACCCCACCGGATCCGTGTCGCGGGACATCACTGCAGACAATACAGACGACACACATAAACATTACATACAAACTCAACAACCTGATGAATAACAATTCGCATTAGCTACATAATGTCGCAAAAGGCTAACGCTAGCAATACTGGCATAGATTTCATATGAAATTAAAAAAATAAAACTGACGTGCTATACTAACGTTGATTTTGCTTCCCTTTTCCAGTGTGCTGGTGTTTCTTCTGTCGAGCTCGACTGTTTTGAAACCAAACTTGCGTGACCCTTTTGCTTAGGCCAGTGACTTGCGCGATCCTTTCCAGATCTTGACCATCAGGGTTCGAGTCCAGCTGGAAGTTGGCTTGCAGTACTTGCAGCTGCTCCTCGGTGAATGTAGTCCGGACCCGCTTAGCTTTGCTCTTGTGATAGCCTTCCGAATCGCAGCCATCTGCAGTGGAAAATGTTAGTTGATTGGGCGCCAAGCAATCAAAAAATGAGGGTGGTCAGCGCGATGTTATTCTTCAGCGCTTAAAATTCAAACCTACCTTGTACAGCCATAACCAGATTCATTGAAATTCAGAAGAATACAAATAAAATCATGTAATGAAGTCAAAAAAAGAGCTATGAGTGTAATTTAGTCTAATTTATAACTCTAATATTAGTTTTATGCGTCCTGTACTCGATGTCAAAATGTTTGTTGTGGTTATTCGAACGTCATTTTTCCTATCTTTCCATAATTCTAATGTTTAAAAGTTAAAAATTATGTTATTGAAACAAACCATCAGATGAAATGGAGCCACCGTCGAGTGTCTCGAGGTAGTGCGGCTTGCAGAGCACGCGGTCCTCGTGCAGCGCGAACTGCTCGCCGGTGGAGAGCTGGCGGCCGCACGCGTCGCACGCGAAACAAGCGAGGTGGTACACCTGCTCGCGCGCCTTGCGCACCCAGTCCGACGACGAGATACCGCGGCAGCACTTCGAACATTTTGCCCCGAAACTCCTGCGGCCAAAAAACACTCCAATCGAATCATAAATTGGCGGCTACACTTCCTACGTGTGAATCGGGAGAGCATCAACGGTTATGAACATAAAAGCGAAAGATACTCGATAAGAAGTTAATTTAAAAATTGTCTGCGAACGGTTGCGTGTACCATAATTACTGGTGGGTAATGTCATAAATTACATTTATGTAGTTAATTGATATTAGTCGTAGAATAAATTTCGCAATAGCATAACCAATAAAGAAACTCCAATTAAGTCCAATTCGCCGAGCTCATAAAATGTTAATTTCGCATCGCTTCAAAGGCTATAAATGTTGCCCTAGAAAAAATAAACTTGAAGTAGTAGTAGGTATTCAATGAATAACGATTACATTACGAATGAAGAGTATGCGCGGTGGGCACTTTTCGAAATTATTTTGTTGTTATTACGCCGCGCCGTGCACATTCATTAAACGTATGTCTGTGTGATAGTATTCCTTACACAGTTTATTTATTTGTTTCTCGGGTTAAAGTATTGGTGACTTCAACATCTTTATGGATTTGAAACCATTCATGAAATGTAGGTGCTACTAAACTAACGGTGGTGGAGTTTATTGACTGCAAACAACTTGCGTGCAAGCGAACAATTTTTTTTAGTTAAAAAGCAGATAAACTATCCCAATACAAATACTATAAATTTAAGTCTATATTTTGAAAAACGGAATTACAAGCCTCAATAATAACTGACAACTTGATAAGCCGTATCACAAACATAAAAATATACTGAACTTTTCCTTATTACCCTTTTAATCATGTTTAATTAGAAACAAAATCAAACGACAGTTAAGTTAACGCTATTCCTAATTTGAAACTGTTGCATTTTTATTTGTAGTGGCAACAACGCAATTATTTTAATAACATACTTAAGTACTTGTGATTATTTATTAACTGTTTATTGATTTAGCAACTGACCGCAAGAAACAAATAAAACGGAAAGCTTCTGAAGTAGCCAAAGAAATCTAAGTGTTGATAACCTAAGTGCAAAATCGCGTGTTTTACGAATATTAATTTAGTCCGGCAGCGTCTCTTATCGACGTTATCCGGGCCAATGTTTCAAACACACAATTTGCATTTCAAAATGAGCTGGTGTTGAACAGTGCGCCACCTTTTCAGCCGCTATCACCACTTATTAACATTTTGTCGCCGGTTGATTCAATTAACTGCCGCTCTCGCATATTAATTCACCAAGTGACAGATTAACAAGATTTAACACTCGAGCATAATGAAGATGTCGCGTACCACTACAGATAAAACACTCCCAAGTGTTGACTATTCATGTGAAGCCACAGTTTAGGGTGGTCTAGTTTATTTCTTTTTAAATACCGTCATTGTAGGTAGGTAGGTATATTTGGTAAGTTCAAAACACTTAAGCTCTATCTTGACGCAATTCGAAGACTAGCACGTGCCGTGCACTAAGTAGATATTTGTTATATTCTCTACGAGCTTGTTTATACGCCTCTGAATAGGGTATCTTATTTCATCTGTTTTAAATGCCTAGTTACCAAATACCGGTGTTGGGAGGGCGTTTGACAATATCAGGTGCGTGTGCGCATCGCGAACCGCCGCGAGCGCCATCGTAAATCCTTACTCGTTGATTGCTTTCCCCCTGTCCCCTCGCTCTCCACCTCCGCTTTTAATACTCATTCAGCTCGTCCATTGACTGGATGACGTGATTTAAGTTATTTGTTTTAGATACAACTTCAATACGAGATTCATTTGAATATTATACAAAGGTTTGTTTAACCACATCCAAGACAGCCCTGTTATTGGCCCTAGGCGACAATAAGACGAATGGAGCTGAAAAACATCACAATAACAAATATAATAGCCAAGATAACTATATGATACTAGGCTCATCATACATTAGCCACTCGTATACCTGAAGTACTTACATGATGTACTTACATTATTTATTTTATTCAAAGTTTCTCTTTTTTAGATTTTGTAATGTGTTCGTTTTATACCTCTTTATTTATAACCTACATTTATATCGTACTTAATAAAGCCATTTGTTATTTAAGTACTAAAAAACGGCTTCGACAATAGCAATCACAACTTTGGGGCTGATTTTGATTGCAGCAAGGTTCGAATCCCTTTCTCATTGTTTAATATTCTCTGTGAATCGATCTGCAACAGGCTTATTTATGCGGCTAGAGATTAATTAAACTCAGAGGCGACATGGTGCATTTACATAAGACATGGCGCGCGCATTTGCAGCGAGTGCGGTGTGGGCGACGACATCGCGTGAGAGCGAAACCCAGACCATTCCTCGCGGAAATACACTGATATGCAAGTTTTGGATACAGACTTGAAAGGATTATGTGAAGGTTTTGCAGATAAGCTAAATGATAACCGTTTCAAGTGTAAACGAATTTACCGACGTTAACTTTGAAGCCACCGTTTCACTTGAAAGTAGGTACCTCTTTATGTTTACGATTTTGATGAATTATGAAGGTTCCTATGATCACACTTGTTACTACAAACCGGCTCAACTTTAACATCCGGTAAAAAACAAAAAGAATTAAGACAATTGAGAAAGACCCTTAGCCGCAGCTACCAGATAAAAAGACGCGTTAAATAAACAATGAACAGGTGATATATCAACAAAAGCAATTACGATTGTTGCCGCTGGCGACCGCCGATTTACGTTCCTGGCAACACCACTCGTTATGCTCGTTTCAAATACAAATATTATTTAAACTGCGACGTGGCGCACATTTAACGAGGCTCGGATTATTTACTTTTCGAATTAGCGCTGTAATTGACTTTTCGTTGGAGAACAGAGGAGATTAGAATGGAATATGATAGAGTTTGATAACGACTTGAATCTATGTATTACACGAGTATCATAAAGTTGGTGCTCAAATACATTGGCATCAAGCTAGCATCATTTTCTAATGGACGTGTCAAGGATCTTGAGATGATATTCAAAAGATCTCCAGAGTCGAACACTTTTGTACAGATTTAATTGACACTCCGTGACCCTATACGAGTATCACTGTAACATACCATAGATAGGTACGTACCTACGTATTCGACGTATCAAACCATTTTAATTTAAAGGTTTTAAAGTTTAAATACCTATGTTTTTAGTTTCTAACCGACTAAATAACCTACTAACTTTTGTATTTCCTATTTACTATAAAGTAATATTCGTAATTGTTATTGTTTATAAATTATTAATTTTTGTTTAACAAAGATAGAATGTTCGCTAATGAATTCGATATTAGCTCGGTATTAGTTATCATGATGAAACCGAGTGTCCACATGAGCGCGACGGTGGGTCCGCCGATCTCCCCGTCACGTCTCGCATACCATATCGCTGTTCCGATTAAAATATATGGTTTCACGTCGCACCCAGTTATCACAATCAAAATAAATGACAAATGAAAACGATGATGGTGTTGCAAGTCATGGCGCGCCGCGGCCGCTACACACGCTGGAGTATTTTTTACCCGCGCACGGTCCCGGCCGCGCTTTGTTGCCCCGTACTCGACCGACGGATTTTCAATAAAACCACTCTTCGGGACATCGGCCTCCTTTTTCTATTTTGACGCATAAGAATAAGTTCTCACGCACCTGTTACTTTCCAACTCAGATTCAATTTACAATTATATTTATGTAGAAACGCGTAGAAGAGTATGGTGAGACTATTGTAATTAATTACCTACGTGTATTGGCCACAAATTGTGGCAGATTAAATGGAGTACTACATTGTGGCCCACAATGTAGTACTCCATTTAATCTGCAAGTAGAAACTTTATTGAAACTGTTATTAAAGTCAACTAAAATAGAAATAAAATAGACTACTCATAAGGCCTAGTAGTGGCCGCGTACTTCACCACGTCATAGATATGAGTGGTATCGATTCCGAATTTTCCCGCGCGTGTATCTGAGTACACAAAAAGGCCGACCATCGCCAGGCTGTCGATAGTGCATCATCACGGCCGCCACACAGCGCGCGGGTCACAGGTCACCTGCACATTGGACCGCCTACCCTGCCAGCATTCCACCTCACATTCCTCTTATAACCCTGCCGCAATTCAGACACGAAATTTCATAAACGTATCGACCGTTTCGAGTTACTTTTATTTTGATCGGCTATTTCGGCTTCACGGATGACTTGGAATATGATGACTGGACGTTTCTAATACGTCGAAGGTTAATTGGACGTAGGCAGTGTATTGTAGAGGAATTAACGTGCGTCCGACTAAACGATTACGTGTGTAGCGTGAACCCGACTTTATAAACAATTTTGGTATTTATAAAATGACGTGCACGGCCAAAATACATATTGCCTTCAATTAGATAAAAATATTGGACCTCACATGTTGCTCACTAATTATTTAATAATAAGAATCGTGTCAAATTGTTATTTAAGTTTTGGATAAAAGTCGTAGTACAAAAGACATCAACGCGGTCTTTACATAGATCCACGAACCTACTACGTTAATTGGCAAAGTCTAGATAATAATCACGTAACAAGACTATGTATAATTAATCTAATATTGTTTTCTTGAACAAATTCTAGATAATTTCAAGAATGTTATTTTAAAATAAAACAAAAAAACATAAAATTCAAGTTGTGACTTTCTGATAAGACTGTCTTTAGGAACAAACTAACTTACTTCGCGTAGTCCTGTTTGCAGTAAACTTGGCGGTCCCTTAGGAAGCAGGAAGGATGTCGGTCGAGCTGCACTGCACAGACGCAGCAGCGCAAGCAGCCGGTGTGCCACGCGCCGCCGCCCACCTCCAGCAGGAAGCGGTCGGCGATCGGCTCGCCGCACGCGCAGCAAGTGCGGTGCTCCGTCTGGAAATATCAAACCTAGAATTAGCCAAATATATTTACTAGATTTTAGCTTACATTAGAAACTTTACTAAGATAATACGGTAAGTGTCATTCGCTGGTTAAGATTTACTGAGATATCTTTCCTGCGCTATGCGAGTGGACCTAAAGGGTGATAATTGTCATCCTAGCGTCCGCTTCACAGGTTAAGAAAATCTTATGCCACGTTAATTTTATACTGAACTTATAAAATAAAAACGTTAATATCTACCAGTTATTGGGTGATTTTTTTTTTCAAAAATACCCTCTGTGTAATGCAAGACGCCGGCTATGTATTTCATAAGAATTCCTAAGTGTAAGTAAAAGGTTAGAATCCCAGAAATATTTTTAAAGAATGTCTTGTAACACAACGACCTGCAAAATATATGTAAATATTTTTTCGACGATTAGTATAAGTGATCATACGTGATCAGAAAAACCTTGCAAGTGATGTAGGCCCTCATAAAAACAAATTTATTTATAGCTATTGCAACAGAGCCACATGCTGTATGAGTTTGGCTACAGAAAAAATACTTGTACTTATATTGTAGAGGTAAGTTATTAACTTTTATTAAACTCTATTTGCTCTAATGAAGTTAAATTTATAAACCTAACATATCTATGTAATTAAAAATATTTTTAGAGCGTGTAAAACCTTAAATAACTGTGGGCAGTGGATAGACATATTATACGATTTGATGCTTGAGAAAATATAAATCCAATAAAACTGTGTTCTGCAAAATATAGTGTTTCGCGGTATTTGATTTTATTACTGTCTAGTTAAACAGTGATCGAATAATGAATTGATGAATATATAAGTAGTAAAAATAACATTACATTATGCTTAGAAATGTAAGAAATCTGGAGAATTTGTATCAACTGCACCAAATACCTATTTATAGTTTCGACTTAAAAATTCTGTGCATTGCATACAAAAACCAAAGAATTAGTTTAGCTTTATTTAAACTTGATTACTGATGGGTTGCACAACAACTGTTGTATCAGATGTAGTGTTTATTTGATTTAGTCGCAAAGGGTGCGACAGAGGTAATCTAATAGAGCCATTGCTTAAACAAAACACCCTCCGTTTTGATTTGTTCATCAATTGCAGAACTTACTCTGCCTCTACTAAAAATAATGGAAAACATTTGTTGAAAAGATAAAACTTTGTTTAAAAAACTTAATTATTTAGTTCTTTTATATTTTTACGTATATATTATGAATTTTTTGATTGAAAATGATATTTATAGAGAGATCCCGCAAAACCTAAGTCAATTAATAAGCGTTATAAATTAGCCTAGGTACTAGTGGAATTCCATAAAGTTTTGGCAGTTATTGACCCCACAAAGATAAGAGCAACACCCGGTCGAGCAAATAATAACAAACAATACAAGCGCAACATTAAAATTTAGAGTCGCGCAGCGCCCCAAAACAAATTCACAACGTTTTGTAAGCAATCAATACGTTGCACCCGTCGGTTGTCCCCAGCCAGGGGTAGAGTCGCGGTGTCGTACCCGTCCTTGTGGCCCACAATACCAATAAATAATAACCACACATATGTAATAGCTTCCCTTGACGTTACGTTCCCGCAGTTTAACAAAAGCAGTTGCCACCTATCAAAATCTTCGTAACAAATTTCTTAAGGGTCCATTGACAACGGCGTATAATAGATCCCCGGTGGCCGCATTGTCATAGATGCGACTTCAGCTGACTGATATCTTTTTATGACAGTTTTTCTACTAAACCCAAAAACGACAGAGCTACTCGTGTATAATGACGATGTTTGAGAGTGTTTAACGCGTCATTTAGGAGGGTTTGTTTGTTCTGCCTTTTGCTTAAAATTATGCTAATGAAATCTTGCTTTTTACGGTCGTAAAGGCGTGTGGTTGGTGATACACGTATTCAGGGAGCAATTAAATTCAAATGACTTATAATTTTGTGAAACTCTTTCGACTGAGGTAATGTTAGAAGAAATTAAGTAAATATGTACCTAATACATTTTAAAGGTATTAGGTAAATAAGTATCTTTACTAGAATGTAGGTAGTTGGTAGGTAATTTTAATTACCTTGTGTTTGTAAAAGCAAGTAAACCAAATCAGTTTAACATGGTGTTAAAAAAAATGATGCATTATAGAGTCCCCATTTTAAACATCATTGATATCCAATAATGGTAGACAAAGAGTCAGCAACGGTTGAGTTCATTCGCAGCTCTTGAATAGATTCGTATTCGATGGGCGAGAGCGTTGCTAAACGTGCATTGTCTGTTGATTTGGCGGGCGTGACAAACACTTCTCTGGCAACCTCCATCTGTGTGCACAGGCACAGTATTTATTTCGTAATTGAAGTTTCAATAGTCTTTGCCTATCGAAAATAATAATAAAAAATAATTTACCTACTAGCTAGAGGTATAAGCCCTTTTAGATATACTAAGTTAAAAAATCTCAATTTGTATTAGTATACACACAGAATCATACATATCTACACAACAAAGTAGTAGGTAGGTAGATACATTATATTACAAGATAATTTCCAAAAAAGGTCCGGATAATACTAGTTAAAATAACAAAACGCTTTAAAAGAACAAAATTAAATAACAATGTAATTCGTGCAACGCAAAACATCCGCATCATAAGGAGAATCGGACATAGGTGAATGGTTGGCGTGACAGGCGTGATCGCGGACACTCCACCCGTATTGTCCCGACGGAACAAACTGTCCTGCCATTGTCCCAATTCCAAACTATTACCAGGAGACCCAAAGGTGTACCACGGCGCCTGACTACGCTATTGTCACGAGCTTACGTTTGCAAATCCGATTTATATTTGAATATAATTGACTTTCGGCCTCATATCAGGTACCAAGAGCTTGTATCTCATTGTGTTTGGCTGATCTCAATGGTATTTTTATCGTCTGAACATGATAAATGTATTTGGGAGATTAAGTTTAGTGGGTGGGTGTGTGTGCTTTAGAGAATTATCTTCGGCGCGCGCTGAGCTATTCAAAGATTTGTGAGCAATGGAATCCCAAACTTCTATCGTCGGTACTTACCTTTGTAATGTTGTGGAAGACATAAAAATAAATGATATGTTACATGTTTCATAAAAGAATATTGCATGTATATAAGATACAAAATCCCTATTTTATACGAATCACTCGGGTGATTTGTTTGGTATTCATGGAGGGAACGATTTTTTGGCAAAGCGGAAGAAATCACGAGAAAATTGAAGGCAATTTATTCAAAATATTTGCCCCAACAAATTTTGTTGAATGGTGCACGACGTTTGCTTCGTATTTTTAAATATTATTTTTCTTATTTTTGTTCGCTAACTTGGTTCGGTTTAGGAGGGATTTCTTTTGGATTTCCTCAAGTTTTTTCATCGATCACTAACAATCGAGCTTGAAGTATTTTTAAAATCAACTGGCGTACAAAAAATCATTGAAAATAAATGATGTGTGTATGTCAGCAGTGTGAGGAGTATCTCAGTGCTATCTGGTGGGCACACAAAGCGTCGGCAAGAATGGCGCAGCGGGGGCCGGCCGCAGGATAATGGAGAGAGTTTCACACCATTCACGTATCGCTTTCGAGTTTTTTCACGGTGACGGGGGTCACAGCCACCATCCGTCATGGAGAACACACCGAACACGGAATACCTACGAATGCAAATACAAATCTTATCCGAAGGGCAATCATCTTTGTGCTAGCATCTTTGAAGAGGAATTCTATCAAAAATAAAAAAAGACGTAAATGATTTAGTGCAACATTAAGTATATGTAGATAATTGTGTGTTGTATATCAAAGGATAAGGTCGGTAGGGATACGTTGTTAAAATTAAATAACTTCTAAGTTTCACAAATTAAAAGTACTGACGTGTGTTTGTAACTAAACAGCTGAATCGCATAGTTAGGGAGAGTCAAGATAGTAGAGGTAGGTACGAGTACCTATTGCAATTTGGATTAGCTGGATGCTTATCTCCAAGAACTAATAAACAGAGATAAAGCCTAGCGTATTATCTACTGAAATTCAACGAAGAATGTTCTTAAATAAATGAAAACTAAACTGCGACGCCACCCTTTTTAAACATTCGCATCTATTTAACATTTAGTATGCAGCCCTTGGTAATCATTTTGAAGGGATGAATTGTGCCTGAAGCTTAGGCTGTAGTGTCATGCAACCGGCAGCCGCGGCGCCGCCACGGGGCGGGGCTGGGCGTGGTCGAGGCGGCGGGCCCGGCGGCCGCGGCGCCCGCGCTCTGACGTCATCGCCGCTCGCCCAAGCGCAGGCCACACCAGTAGCGGATGGCATAAGCGGACAATACGAGTTTACCATAGGTTCCTAGTGGAGTTCATTAGAGTTTCTGCAGCCATAGCTTATGTGCCATGACAAATATTGTCACGGTTATTTCAGGTTTACGCCACACGCCAATGCTATAGGTACCTAGAGGTACATGCCCGATAGATTCGAGCGCTATGCACTTAATATGAAAAGGTATCTGTTGTCTTGCCACATATAAACAGTTGCGCTACATAAGCCTTGACTCGTACTAAGGGGTACCTAAGAAATCACGTCGTCCGCTGCTAGTAGGGCCTGCGTTTTACACACCTCAATCGTGTATGACTCACATATTATGTGCAATCACTACCAGTACACAGCATAGAGTACCACGTTATGTACCTACAAACACTCCTTAAAATTATAATTCGTAAGAAGAACAACGCTCCCAAACACTAGAGATTATCTCAAAGCAAATCTAAAGGACATATTCTGATCCATTCGATTTGAGAAACTACTTGCATAATTGGGTAGGTAGGTATTAATTTTGGGTAGGTAGGATTAAGTAAAAAAATATTCCCCAATTTAACGTAAGTAATCATATAAGTAGGT
The DNA here is from genome assembly GCA_947563765.1 of Anarsia innoxiella. Taxonomy (NCBI): domain Eukaryota; kingdom Metazoa; phylum Arthropoda; class Insecta; order Lepidoptera; family Gelechiidae; genus Anarsia; species Anarsia innoxiella. Next base: position 10,576,323 of record OX387390.1, read on the forward strand.
AATTTGTTGTAAGTATTTTATTGTTGAATTGAAAAGTGAGGCTCAAAATAATATTTTCAAGAAATGCATACCAATATTCTCCATTACGTCCTACTCTAGGTAATATTATAAATGTCAAGAAAAACAAATGCAAAAGAAATTAATTCTTGATATAGATACACAAAGAGTAAAATGTTAGTCAAGAATTCATGAATGCCTACCTCTGTAATTTTATAGTCTGCACGGTATACTGGTTCTACGTAAAACTGGTCTTGAAGATGGAGGGAATCAAAGTTCAATAATCATTTTAAAGATTGCTGTCGGCTTTGTTTCTCATCTAGTTATTTTTTTTCGTAGAAGACTTCTCAATACAAGAACTACCATAACATATTAAGCAATAAACAGTCCATAAACATGGAGCGGGAAAACAAGCGCCAGATGACGGCTCATTCTCGATTTCTCTCTACTTGTAAGTAATTAAAATATTTTGTTTATTCCCGTGTGTCTCATAAGACAAGAATGTTTGCTTATTTCTTACTTTTTATACGTTTAATTTAAAAATACAAATTACAACCGTTGTAAGTAATTTTTCAGAATAGGTATTTACCTAACCACAAAATGTGAAATAGGATTTAAAAAATACTTGAGCACATAGGTTTTCAGTACCTTCCTTATATTGTTTAATAAAAAAAATAACACCGATGAGTGCAGTTGAATTATACGGTACCTACCTAAGTAGAGTACTAAAGGCTGCCCCGTGCCCGCGACGCGATAGCCTACCCTACCTACATGTAAGTAATTCTGATGTCTAAGCTAAAATATTTAAAGCATCGTCGATATTTCACATGCTTCCATCCATCGGCACACACTTTGACATTTCGGATTCTTATCAAATAAACAACAAACCGTTTAGCATTTATCGAAGAAAAAAAATATAGTCAGAATGGGAATGGTCCTGTCGGAAAGCATAGAACGCTAATTACAAACAATTAGCCGCCATATTGCCGCCCCCCGCCGCGGCGCGCACGCACCTCGTTATTGCCCTATTTATTGCATATTGAAAACAAAACCCATCACCAAAATTACCATGTTCTTTTTGGGATGTCTAACATCGATTCCAAGTTTCGTCTATTTCAATTTTATTAAATGAAATATGAAACCGTTACCTACTTGTGCTGCTTTCAAATCTCTAATAGTAAACGTCTAGCAGTAAAGATATGAAATACCTATAAGTTGGTTTCGAATTGTTAACTTTTCTAGAATTGTGTCCAAGTAAAGTTTTAATTTTAATATTCGCAACCATTTCTTAAAGTTCGTAATGCATGGAGTGGAGGTACGTGAAGTTTGACCAATTAACTACAGAAGTATCACAAAAATACAGTCATAGTACTTTGAAAATAACACTAATTTAATACCTTATAGCCACACACGAAGTTGTAAGCAGCGGTTAGTACCTAAAAATGTACCTACGTACGAGGAGCTAAAACTTTGAGTTGGTAGGGTGCAAGCTCGTAGTAGTAGGCAACCGTTTAGTTTGGCAAGCGTGTAGTGCCACACTAGTTGTACACCGCCGCGTTATAACTGTCATATAACTCACAAGTTAATAGGAGCGGCCCTGTCTGTGCTAACTATTAAATACTATTCACATTTTACGATAATGCCCAACAATCTCTTATTGACGTATAAATTCCGAGTTTTTTTCCTCACCAAACAGCCGAAGGCGCCAGTTGTTTCTCAATATTAATATGAGACTAGTTCTGTTTTTCGGGTTTAATTACGTCCAGTCGTCAGAGTCGGCGATTCGATACCGTCTGAATGGGTGGAAAGTAGTAAATTAAACGGTCGGCGAGCCCCTTTTAATATTCATAGCGTTTTCAAACAAAATTTTTAAACTAATTAAAAGTTGTGTTAATAATTCAGTGGGTTATGAATAAAGGCCCGAGGCGCTGAATTCGATTTGTTTGCGTTGTTACCAGTGACAGGAAATTGCTTACAGTTTCAATATAATATATGGCATGCCTATTTATAAACGATTCAAACTCTTCTTTGTGAATACGATTTATTTAACTACCTACCATTTATTACAACAAAATGTTTCGTGGACAAAGTTCCTATAACTTACTTCTCTGGTTTTTGCCTACACATAGGTAAACATAACATTTTCTATGCTGTGGACATAGTATAGCGTATAGGTATCTAAAGGAAATCTAGTTTGCATCTTAAATTAATCGATTTTCTATTAGTACCTAGTACCTGCGTATTTATCAATCCTACATTATGGCGTCGAAGAAAAAAGAAGATGTGATATGTTTCGAGTGTCGAAGGCAGGTGTTAATTCCATGTAGCTAAAAGTAGGGAAGCGCGGACTTTTATCGATGAATAACATGCTACTTTGAAAAATAAATACTGCTGTCTGTAAAATTCTTATACGTATTAGTTTTCTTATGATAAATTACTTATTAATTTTATTTTCAATTGTAAGTAACAAGATTAGTATTAGTACTTATTGTTTCCTAAACAGCCTAGTTATCCTGTTGCTAAATCTATCCATTGCCGAAGACATTAAAGTGATATGTGATATTTTACTGTTCGACTGATAATGTTGTGAAAGGGTGTGTGAAATAAATAGTCAATTATCGAGTAGGTGAGAAACAATCAGCACTAGGCGGTATCGGTGTCGACGGTGTAGGCTGGACGCAGCAGGGCGCCGCGACCGCTCGTGCGCAGACGCAGGACGCCCACACCTGCCTGCCTTCGCTATTCATACTGTTTGCCCATCACTTCCAGCTTCAAACTATTGTCTACAAACACTTACAAATAACGGCTATTATTATCTTTCATATGCTAGCCATTATGTCGTAACTCTTAAGTTTTATAGTTTTGCTGGAAAAAATGCATATAGCTTGTAGAGCCTACGACATTATACTTAAGTATAAAAAATCATTGAATCTAACTTTGTAACGTTGTAAAACGTAACTAGATAGGAATAAAGATAAAATAAATTACTATTCGTAAACATAACTTGATTTATTCAGACTTATTTTACAATTTAGACGTCACTTAATTGCCTTTATTGATTCATTTGCGTTTGTTTATGACAGCAAAGTTTATATTTTATATCCTTTCATATAATTTATCAGGATCATGCATGAAAAACATTTCTATTTAATATTTTTAACTAGTAGATATTATTTCCTTGAAACGAAGACCATTTAGATAATAAGTTGATTATAACTTTTAAAAATTAAAAAGCAATTTTCTAATTAAGTGAACCTGTCTGATCGTTAAAACTTTACAAAACGAGTAATGTATTATTTTATATCAAAACACCCTAGTTATTTCAAAAGGTAGCACAACTGGTGTAGGTAATAAAATGCTTTGAACTATTAAATGAACATTACGAAGAATATTTTCTTTGTTTATAGTATATCTACACCTCGGTAATTAATTTCATAAAATAATGAAAATACAGGCTCACTGCAATTCCATCGTGATATACCTATTATAAAGGTATTGAAGCGCAAATTCCAATAAGTTTTCTCTAACAGAAAACTATTTGAATATTACATAGTAACCATTCAAAGGGATCTCTTTGAGCGGGCTCCAGTGAACGCACTGAAACAATTGACACAAGTGACTTCCATGGTAAACAAACGTAGCTGTGTAAACAACGGCATATACGTTTCATTAAAAATATACTTCTATTTATGTGTGTTAAAGTTGCATTTTGATTAATATTGCGTAGGAGTTACGACCTAGCAGTGGAATATAGGTGTCGGGTTGTAATATAGATGTCAGCGGGCTGATACACTTTTAACGTAAGTTTGCGTTTCACACGCGCCTCTTTTAGGTATGTGGAAACGATGAGGTGACCTATTTTTTTCTATAATGATACCTATTACTTACTCGTTTAAGTACTTTATTACAAGTTTTCTTATTACTTCCTACTTACCCGTTACATAAGGAAGATAGATGATATAAACTTATTTCAAAATCTTCTTACGGACCCGATCAAGTTATATCCGTAAAGGCATTGGTTCAATTCTAAAACAGCTTATAAAATATAAAAGATAACAAATTGATAAATTACTAGCTGGACATGGTTAATCCTCTCAAAATGAGCACTTATATAAGGATTACACCTCCGCCTTAGCGAATGATATTAACCACTTTTACCGAGTCGGAGCGTTCCAATACATTTAATATGCTGCGCCAACCGCTTGATGTATGGCACCTATTGTACCCGATAGCCGAAGGCATTTGTAAGCACGCGCGATGTTTCCAACTCTAATATATAAAAAAGTATGAGACGGTTATAAAAATGTAGGTAAAATGCTTAATAAGCAATGAAAGAAGTTATTTGATTAACGACTGGTTAATTCATATACGACAACACGAAAGTCTACTTACACATTGTTTTTTTTTTCATTATTATGTTTTGAAATCTTAATACAAAAGCCTCCTTTTTCAAGTATACCTTTGCAGAAAGTGTAACCTAAGCATAAGCCGGATAAACTGTTATCAAGAAATAAACTATCAATTAATTTATATTATTTGGATAATTGAAGCGTTGTTGGCAGTTATGTGGCATGGGATATCGCATTTCATCGGATTACTCAATAATACGTAGATATTAACTTCAATTAAAGTTGTTGTCATAGGTACTTGGTGCCAAAAAAAAATCAAGACATAAGAATGAGCGTTTACCTACGTGCTTTAGGTGTTCATTCGCTTTTATAAATAAATAGGCAGATATTATAAGTAAGTGATTTATTTTATTTTATTTCTTAATTTCAAAATCTTGCGGAAACTACGGAAACGTAGAAACTGTTTGAGGAATGAGCTATGACTATGAAGTTCTCTAAAACTATAAATTTAGCTCCTATTGCTTGGATAATCAAGTAGACTCATGTATAAAGATATACCAACTAGTTACTGCTATTAAAAAATAACATCTTTATATTTGATGAAGCATAAACCACAGGGTAACGTACGATTTACAACTTTCGTGATTTACACAGAACGGCCGGCAGCGGAGCGCGACGTAATAATTGAGAATATTTATTGAAATAATATTTTAATTTAATTAACTTTTTAGAAGTCTGCTGTATTTGCGAGTGTGAGCACGTATCTACTTGGATTCTGACGGAGTCAATGCCGCCACTGATTTACATTACCGCTGCATCCTGTCGCGTGCGGCAAACCCTCATAATGGGCTGGTGGGTGTTAAATCATCGGCTACAAAAGAACCTCGTGTTATTGTTGTTTAAATACTAAGAACTGCCGTATTTATCACATGGTACCTATACTAAACTCACCAGTCGCGGTAAACTAAAATGAATAACCAGTTCGGGAATTCATTTCATTAATAAGCTGGTTTCTCACACGATCAATAAGCCTTTGAGCTTCGACTCTACATCTTATTATGATTTATATCTTAAAAGAAAAGTAAACTTATAACGTGAGATTATTATACGTTTTCTGTTTCATCAACTCTATTTCTACAAATAGTTTTAGAATGTGATCGTAACAACTTAAAGCTTTTTTATCAAAGGCCACCCAAATAAAATACATACAATAATAGTAGACATCGCATGATATCACGCACGGAACAAGAGCGAAGGTACTCTTCACGGCACCTTACATCTGTAGGATGAAATATTAATAGGGTTGGATTCCTGGAGCCTATACTCAATCGTTAGGCCATAGAGCACGGAATGACCGCAACTATATTAATCATGCCAGTCCATATTGTTGTGTTGTATTGATCGATCAACCACACGTGCACGCCAGTGACTAATGCGCTGTTTCTCAGTCGATTGTAAACAGAGGTGTTAAATGTTTACAAGGCGAGAGGTGCCGCCATCTGTCAATGTCCAAACACATTTTAAAGCCTTCTAGCGAGAAACAAAACCTCGTTTTTGTCAAATTAATCTCTTAACTTGAGGCAGTAGGCTGTAGGATTGTTGCTACTTGACAGCTAGAGTATCAATGTTAAAATAACTAATGTTCTTGTTACTTTTTTAGCTCTCCCATAATATTTAAATTAGATTAAATACTTTTTTCAAATTAATATTATTTAAGAGCAGATATTGATACAATCCTCAGTACATAAATTCAAAACCGTAATTGATCAATTAATTTAACAGGTTTATTGATACGGTTTTCGTAAAAGTTTTTTGGCATTATGAAAACCTTTTTGCGTTTTAGTTTTGGCTACTTCTTGGGTGGTAGATAGTACGCCTCCGCACAATGATGTGTCGATAGTCGATACGATCCGACAGATGGCCCCGATAAGCCGTCGGCACAATAGCCGATCGCCGCTCAAATACCGCGCCGTGTGCCGCGCGCCGGTCACCGAGCGATCACTCGATGACTCGATTCAATCAGACCCGTATTATAAGTATCCGTTTAGTTAACCGCCGTGGGCAGATACATTCACTATTTACCTATATTTCGTTCCAATGACTTCACCGAACATTTTCTTTGTTCTGATCCTTATTTATCGTAGCTTCTCTCAAATGAGCCACGAGTCGTGTACCTATCTTACTCTGCAGTACATGGACAAGTTAAATGACTATAGAATTAAAAATAAGTCCTTTACCTAGTTAACCTTTTTCATTTATGTTATTTTAATTTTACCTACTATTATACGCATAGAGTAGGTTATACCTCTATCGCGTAAGTTAACGTCCCTATTTAGGTTGATCAAACACCAAAACTTAAAAAAAAATTCGCCTGCGTTAAAAAAAATAAGAAAAAACTTCGTGTTGTATAATTAATTTATAGCAATTCAGACCTCAGAAACTAATTTGCTTTCTCAAAACATCAATAAAGATTGCAACAAGATTAAAAAACAAAGCGCCGATTTTTCAAAACTTTATGAACTTCTTTCGATAGTTTTAACTTTGTTGTGTTTTTATAATGTGACCTGTGTGAGGACAATTGATTAGTGAGATACCCATACACATATCAACCCGTCGTCGAGAGCATAACGTGAGCTTATTAAAGTATTTCTTCGACCAAATACTTTAAAAGTTATTCTATATAGGGTTCTGCACACATTAAACAAGAACTTATAATGTTAGACACATTAATCATTTAGCTTATTTGTTTGACGAAAATGATGTGATTTATTTGATGTTTAGAATATTAATTCCATTATATTTATAATAAGTTAATAATTTTATTTTGTTAATACAATATAAAGTTATTTTGTATATATTATAGTATTATAGTATTTTGTTGGAACACGAAAACATTTTATACTTAAACACCCGAGCGACGACGGCGGCGGTGTTCTCAGTAAAACAACGGAGACAACTAGGTATCGTTAGCAAATGAACTAGGATATTATAACTTACTCAAGGTGGATTTGGTTTAAGTGAAGGACCCTGTGAACCCTCAAGCCGTCATTCCTCTAAAATGGTCTCGTCATCGGCGCACAAAGCCTTCGACGCTATGTGCGTCCGCGCCGCCTCGCCGTCACTCTGCCTCTTGCCTTGTTTATTCAATAAACAGTCCAATCCTTGCCCTGCTCTCAGTTCGAGCGTCCCCTGTCATTTCAACGACGTCTATTGTTTCCTTTTCCTATTTTTTATATTGCGCCACAGACACAGTAGCGCAGTGGGTACTAAATACGAGACAACATTTTCTTAAAAAAAATCTCTTATAAGTACCTACTTTTTTATAAAAGTAAAACTGTAATAAATCTTATATTATAATCAATGCTGAAACTATGCAGTAATTATGTTTGCGGCAACATAATAAGTGAACCGAGCGGGTGGTCATCAAAACATCATATCGTAGAGAACGCTAATCGGGGTGGTTTAACCCGTCAAGTGATGGATAAAGCGTCGAAGAAGACATTCGCCAGTGGAGGCTTGAAGCCCGGTGATACATTCCGATCATTAATATCGGCATTGAGCTGGTGGCAGCGCCGCGGGGCACCGCACCGACGCGCTCGCCTTAAATAACATATTAGCCTCCAAAGCGGCCGCCGCCATATTTCTCGATATATCGAATAAGTTTTTCGGTAAATCGGAACGTAACGAATCGCCGCCGATGACAGCCGACGCTGGCGAGGATTTATCGCAAGCACCCGATTCTAAAGTAATCGGATTTGATGTAACGCGACTGCGCACCACGGATTATACGCACGGATCCTGTTTTATTTTTCTTGCAGATACATGGCTGCTCCATGACTGCCACACTCGATTATAACTTATTACTCTCGTTTTTGTCATGTTTCTGTATCGGAATTTGATTAATGTAGTTTTATTTAAGTAATAATAAATACTAAAATTATTTAAGTAAGGAACCAAAAGCCTATACTTCTATATCTGAATATATTTTTCATTTTGATTCTCACTTCTTGTATTAATTATCCACGAGATATAGGATACAAAAATACCTTACAATTTTACTAATTTCATTTATTAATCTAGTATCAATATGGAAATCAAGTTGAACAAAAAGATGGATTGCAAAAAATTTACAATTAATCGTTTTGATAAGTTGTCCATAGAAAAGACATCAACGAGCGCTTTACAATTGTACTTCGTTTAAAATTTTAATAGTTTTAAGTATTTTCATATAATGATATCAGACATAACTTCCATTTTTTTTAAGATTTACATTTTTCATGAGCTACTTATTTATAAAAAAGTAAAAAGATTAAATGAATTTAAATATCCAGAAACAGGTAGTTTTAGGAACTTCATGTTTTCTAGTAAGTAAATTACCAATGGATTTTGTATGATATTGTAAGGTAAATATTGCTCTAAGTTTCATGTGATTAAAAGTACTGGTTGATAATTTAAGTTTAAATTATCAACATGCACCGCTTTTTATCCATTTTCACTCGATACCTGGTCTAGGTACTTAATTTAAAAAATGATCTTTGCCAATTTGTCAATCTTTTACTTCATCACACTAGAAAACAATAAGTAATCCAATTTTGATGAAAATTTTTTGAGAAAATGTATGACACAAAATAGGTATAGTTAACTATAGTAGAAATATAGAATTTTTATTCTCTTGTTTATAATATTTGAACGTAAATGTAGTTATTATGAATAATAAATAACTTAGGGAGAGTCTCAGATATTTTTGAAAATTGGGTTTCCATACGAAGAGTTTGCATTGCGATTTGCTATAGCAACAGATATGTAGGCCCCTATATAGGGCTTGCAATTGCTGGATGCTGGATCCAAGCAATCTAGCTGGACTCAGTGCCCTTTTTTTGATACACAAATGTATTAATTTCTATTATTTAGGTTTGAGTTGCCGCAAATTGTGTGGTCAATTAGATTACAATTAGATCCGGCACTGTATGCTGGATCCAGCATCCAGCAGTTTGCAATCCCTACCCCTAGGTATACCATCATATTTAAAATGACGGGTTTTTAAGCGGGAGAGCTTATAAATGAGATGTTTAAGAACGTCATCAAGCCCCACCTGACTCTAATTTCTCTTAAATAAAATTGTAGAGTTTTACTAGGTCACCTACCGAATATTTTCGATAAATACTTATAAGATGGGGATATTTTTTACGATTGTGTGGCCTGATTTTGTATTTTTTCTCTAGTTACAATATATAATGTAAATTTTTAATAAATTACACATAAGTACTAAGTGTATAAATAAAGTAATATAACCATTACCGAGACATCTATTTTATATGAATTTGGGTCAGATTCAGTTGGAAACCCTACCATTTTTTCACGGTATTAATAAACGTATTTAAAAAAATATATCAGTACAAAATAAAGGTCAAAAAAAAAAGAGCTGTCAACGCTCCTGAGTTCAATTTCTTACCTGTTTACCTCACCAATATAATTTTTGAAAAATCGTCTTTATAGTTTCCAGTGAGAGAGTCAATGGGTGTATTTAAGTCAAATATAAAAAAAAATCAAGAAAATATCACATACAGTTTGCAATTGTATCACATAACTAAGACTTTAGATTACTTTTGAAAATGTGAAAAGAAAATCTTTAACTAAAAATATCAAGTTCCAGAATAAAAAAGTTAAAAATTAATATACCTACTGTTGTACTGCAGTATAAAAAACACTTATTTTTATGATAAAGCGATAAGTATCTACGAGTAGATATATTAATGCTAAAGCGAACTTAATATGTAATAAATTAATTATAAATGCCAAGTAAAATTATTACTTACGTGATTTAAAAAAATTAAAATTGTCTTAAAAGAATTAGCTGAATAATTCTCATAAATACTTAGATTCGGAAACGTTCTCGATTTTGATTTGATTTAGACATTTCACCCTTCCGTCGGTCGAGTAACTATCGTAGTTAAATTGCTGTTGATTGTAGTTTATAATTTAAATGTTCTCTGTGAAAATTATTATTTTTAGATATGTAGGTATTCTACCTTCATTTAACATTAGAGATTTATTTGTTTTGCATTTGTGAAATTATCCATAATGTAAGCATGCTTATTAGAAATAAGTTCCTATGGATAATGTCTTTAGAAGAGGATATATGATTTAGAAAAGCCAAGAGCCAGGTTAAAAGTACTGTATAATGTTGAAATTCTATCAATACAAATTTTCATCCCGTTACTTATTTTTCATTAACAAAAACTGTTATATGTACTCCTTGTTACAAATCTGAAAGGAGTAGGTAGATGTAACCACTGAAAACATGCTTAACTGTAAATTGTCTGACTAAATTATGAAATGATTTTACATACCTTCATTTCCACCTTTACCCCCAACACTTTGCTTGATTTTTCTTAAGTTTTTCACAAATTAAACAGGTCATAAGTTTTAGTCCACGTCTGCACTTTTATCGACCGTCATGATGCAGTTAACATTCTGAGAATCACTGCAAAGATATTACCAACATAAGGACACTGTATATGGATTTATTGAGTGGCAGATCAGTGGTTGCACGGCCACTCGTTGCGATTGTATCGTATAAACTAACTTTTTACGGGTATTGAGGCGGTGCCAGCAGAGGACCCCTCGAGGGCCGTGAATGCCGATTGGTCGCCGACTCCGCGCCGGGGCGGAGCCTCCACTCGTTACACTCTGCATAACTACAGTAGTCTCGATCTCATCTATGTAAAGGTGTCCGATTAATACAGTAAAAAGTCCTATCCTGTCTGAATCATTGGTGTACGTGCGTGTAAAAAACGCCTGAGACCCAACTTTTTATCCTCGTATCGATTTCAATGATAAACAGTGATTGAAAAGAATTACAACATTTGCAACTTTTATGTGTATCGTAAATTTAATTCATTAAGTAAGGGTAAAAAATCAGAATGAGACATATAAACAAAGAAACATTCAGTATTTCATGACACTTGGATTACAAAGTAATTAAATAAAAAAACCGGCTAAGTGCGAGTCATATTTTTGATTAGCACGAATTATAATTAATTACGTAGCTAACCAGTTACAGAAAAGAAAGACTGTAAAAATCAATTAAGTCTAATAAGAACTTTGTAATTTTTCTGATTATTGATAACGAAAGGGGTTTAATGTGTAGTAAAATTCGATTATAAGTATCTTGTCTGCGACTGGAGATAATAACACTAGGTACTTATTTCCCCAACCAAAATTTGAAATTAAATCGGTTTATTTATGGTAGACAGTACACAATGGCAGAATCTTGGGCATAAGTCAGAATTATTTTCACTGATTCAAGCCGTACGTACGCCAGAGTTTTCTGTTTGGGCCAACAACGATAGGAAGACGAGCTGATTCAAAACACAAAATTAACCATGGAATTAACTAACGTAAGCACGTACCTACCACTACCTATTTGATTTTCATAATAAGTTGCAAACATTTTCTGATTTTTTCTCAAGCTGATGCATGATGTCAATTTCAATTGCGCAACTTAACTGTCATTAATGACAAATTTATTCTTCGATATATGAGGTTAAATTAAGAATAAAAAATGGTGTTCACCAATGCGTTCACAAGGCGTTCACATTTTGGTCCACACTTTTACATGTGCTTTTATTTTATATCCATGCTTTTTATTTATACAAAAACGTTTAGATTCATAGCGACCACTTATATGGGTATATTATTAAATCTTGAATAAAAAGGTAGGTAACTACCAAGGTACCTACTTTTATTCAAGATTTAGTAATTTAAATTACTTACCAAATATCTACCTAATTAAACAATGCCTAAAAGTACGTGTTTAATAACTATTTACTGTAAGGATTTAAGATTTCTTTAATACAGTTTTAAAATCTTGTACTTTTTACGACTTTTTAGTGTTTAATCGATATTTATCCGTACTTTTGCAAATTAGAGTAGGTATATTCCTAGGTTCACAGCTTATAAAATAAGTTAACTGAGTTTTTACCGTTGCCTAAGTCTATAATGATCAGATTAGTACTAGTTGCAAGAGACGGCTGCAATCAGCGCCCTTGTTTCTCGATGACACTCCAAGCCTGTGCCGGTAATTTGCAGCCTAGCGGGGTTTTGGGTCGAGTATATAATTTGGGATGTCGAATCTCGTCTTCAATGGGTTCAAGGTTCAGTTAAACTCAGTATTCGGCAAAATCAAGATAGATATACTACCTACGATGTGGATAGAGAAGATATACCTGCTGTACGTACCTAAAACCTTATTCTAGGAGCCCGATTTTAAAACTTTATTTTCACCATAATGTTTGTTATTTCGTCACCTTCCTTATTCAACAAACCTCGTTTCGTTTCGAACTACCACCGCTTATTGATTTTATGGTGCTAAAGGTCAAAACAAGAAATATGATATTTAACGTGTGCATTTATTTACATAACAATACACATCGGTATTCCACAGAATGCAGTCCTGTAAAAAGGATAGTCCACAAAAAATGCAGCATATATCCGAAAGCCTTTTCCGGTCCGGCTCACTTTTTCAATTTTACTTTTTTCTGCGAAAGGGATTTTTTAACATTTGAAAAACGGAAACGGCTTCTATTAAACCGGAAGGATCCATTTGCAGGGAAGTTACAGAAAATTTGCAATTCTAATAACGAGACGTCGAGTTTTCTTCCCCTGTCATTACTTTGATTACTATGAATGGAGAGTAATTGGCTGTGAGCTATTTTTAAAGGGAGAATATATCTGACCTAAACAAATTCGTTAAGCAATCTGTGCCTATCAGTTGTGACATTTTGGTTACCATGTGGTTACATCCACCTGCTATTTTCAACATTGATTGACTAAAATGAAGATTGCGATCTCTATTGAAATTACCCCTTTCGACGACGGGCGTAGACAGTATCGCTTTGTTACTTCACTACCTTATTAGGATATTGTTATTCACTGCGTTATCTGTTTATCTAATTTGAACGCAAAAGACTAAAATAGCTTCTATTTATTATTTACTGAATATGTAATGGTGTAGATTCGGAAAGCAGAAAGTTGTTTACATTTAACCGCAAGAGATTTAATAACCACTTTATGCTACAACCAACGCAAACTGTGGGTTCTGTAGGTATAAATTATAAAATTCAAATAAAAACATCTAGTTAACTATTTAGGACCTAAAGGTAGGTACCTACTTTTATTTGAAATAACGTATCTACTTTACGAACTGATCTATATTTAACATAATGAAATAAAATAACTCTTAGATCTTCGCTACTTACTATTTGCTTTGTTTAAATATTTGCGAGTGTAGGGAAGTATCATCTGTAGAGGGGGTGCCGCACCCCGGGGGAGAGCCAAATTAACAATCAGCACTAGGCTTGTCCGGGCCCATTGATTTGCCGAACGCCGCACGAATGCTAATTGACAAGAAGGGAATCGCCACAAATAGATACAGTAAGTACTTACCCACTTACTTGTTTCTTATTCGCCAACATCAATTTTCGGTTTCATAATAGGCTATTTATGAATATTGCGATAATGTAGAGAAGGAATGAAAATGAGAAGGTACTAAGATCCAAAACATTGTCTGTAGGTAGGCAGAAGTAATTACCTAAGTAAGTAGGCGCGATACAAGTGAATATATCATACTACCTATGTTTTATATATATAAGTTTTAAGGTTATTGTTATCACTTAAAAATATGTAAGTACTCAACTAACATAAGTACGTACTTACTATTACTAAATATTTTGTTTAATAAATTATAGTCCCAGTATTTTTATCGGTGTTGACCGCGAGATGCAGCGTCGTCAAATTGCGGTTACAACATTTGGTGCGTCAAATTGCTGCGTTTTAGTAGCCCTTTGTGCGCCTTAAGACTATTAGGACAACAAGATTACACGGGCCGCGCTCGCGCACCCGACTGGAGCAATGCGATTATAACTCTCCCTTTAAATGTCCTCCCTTACTGCCTCTGTGCTGTGTCTACATCGCACTCGCCCTCATCTCCGCACCCTATTTTTTAGCTTCTCGTAATCCGACACAATACCTTACCTTTTGTTCTATCGTGTGTCATCGTTATTGACGTTCGTTTCGTATGCGACTCAAAATAATCTTCAGTGTTGTAACATGTTGGGAAGATGTTTATCAGACTCTTGATTCAAACAAGGTCCTCTTTTTCTTTACAACTACACGTAGGTACGTAGTAGGTAAATGCCAATCACCTACCTACCTACTTACCAAAACTATAATAATATAATAATAATAGCCTTTTATTCAGGTCTCAACAGTATAATACATCTCATGCTTAAAATTAAAACTTAAAATTATTTTTACTGTTATATTAAGTACTTATTTTATTTTTCTCCTTTATCTTCTTATAACATTTTGTCTTTTAATTCTATTTAGAGCTGTGTGCCAGACGGCAAAGGCCTCCTCCAACCTTTTCCATTCCCTTCTATCTTGTGCCACTTTGTGCCATGTGATTCCTGCCACTCTCCTCATCCCACCTCTTCGCTGGTCTACCTCTCTTCCTCTTCCCTTCTCTCGGGTATCAATGTGTGACTCTTTTGTTTTTTGGTTCCAAAATATTTAAAATCGTTGATGCCACATGCGATATCGCTGAATAGAAGTAAGCTACATTTATAACAGAGAAAATTAGATTATAGTGAACATTTACAATCTCCTGGGTCTTGTTAGGGTGTAGTCATCTCCCAATACAACTGTTATTGTTTAATATGACGTCCCAAGAGTGCAGCAATAATGAGGGTGTGAGCTGACGTGAGCTCAGCCTGTATCCATAGCAGTCGATCTCATTAACAGGACTTGTTTACACAACAGCAAGGTATAACGAATGTTATATTCGTCTATATTAAATAGGTACGTAAAATAATATTGGTTTAAGTAGACTTTGTTAGTCGACTTTCGAAACAATTCTAAATAAATAAATCTATCACAACTAACTAATGCAGAAGTACCTACTGCCAATATTGTGCCTTATTTTTTACATATCAAGGTACTAGGTACTAATTTTTCTGAATGAAGTATAATGAACATCAATATATATTTTTTAAACTTACTTATTTCCTTCTTACTCGATATCATTAGGCAACAACACACATCAAAGTCGAATACTTTTTCAATTTGTTCAATAGATCACAATAAAGAGGCACACGCAGACAATTTTCGAATTAGATTATTATTCTGCACCCATTTAGCGATTATCGCATCGTTCGGTCACTATTGAGTGAATAAGTGAGCGACCGAGTGATTTGCGTGAGAGCAACATTTAGTTATAACGCCTTCACACATCAGCGGTTTTCAATAGGGACAAACCCAGTATGGACAAACTTTGTCGTCTAAACTTTAACTTAACTCTCGTTACTGATAGTTAAGATAGAGTTTAGGCGTGAACTGACATACAATATAGAATTTTGTGGTTTTTGTGCAAAAAAGGAGGTACTATCAATATTAGCCTAAAACACATACCTACTTAGTTAAAAACATATTTACACGAGTGCTCCTAAAGTTTAAGTGCCCTTTTCACCTACCTAGATAAACCTATGACCATTTCATAAAACATGACGTTTTAGACAGAGACAGGTATAAAATATTTTTTATCTGTAGAAGGAGAAACATTCCCTAAGACCAATTAAGGTAGGTATTATAAATCATATTGTCGATTTTATATCTGCGTACGAAATACATAAACATACCTACTTCAAGTCACGCGTGTCCGTCTCTGATACTGAA
Source organism: Anarsia innoxiella (assembly GCA_947563765.1). NCBI lineage: Eukaryota > Metazoa > Arthropoda > Insecta > Lepidoptera > Gelechiidae > Anarsia > Anarsia innoxiella. Next base: position 10,592,402 of record OX387390.1, read on the forward strand.
ATAAACAGTAGGAAAACTTACCGTCTCTGGGGGGTGGGTCCCGAACCGAGGTAGGGTGGGTAGGAGCGGGGGTCGTGATTAGATTACCTGCCCCCGTGGCTGCAAACAGTTCGTTACCGACACAAGGCGTATAACGAAGTCTCTAGTCGAGAGGAATGCAGAGTTGGCGCTTTTCATAACTTCCAGAAATTATTTGGAAAGCTATTTACTTGCAGTGGTATACCTTATTTATAAATAAGAAAACCATATTTTTACTTTGAAAAGCTATTATAATGTATAGAGGAACACGAGAGTTTTGTTTTTAGGATACCCATTTACCCATGCATGATGAAACAAAGGACAGGAAAAGATAAAATTGTGCCACACCACACCCGAAAATCGAATTATTTTCTTTCTAATCTGTAAAAAGTACCTCAAATATATATTTCAAATGCATCTTCGGGCTCAGTCCAGCCACTCATTTACAATCTTGACAATTTTTTTTTTGCTATTTTAAATTCATCAAAAACACAGACAATTCGATATTTTATATCGAAATACGCGATATTTTGCGTAAAGGTCCGACAAAATTATACTATTGCGATGGCGTCCCCAGGCAAAAGCAAACAGAATAAATTTGAATACCGCGCATCGTAATGAGGCCCGATGCTGCTGATGAGCAGAATCGAACCCCAGGCCCGCCCCGATGAACATTGGCATTCATTCACTCGTAAAGCGCTTTCTGTAATCCTTTTCAATATCTCTCTGTGCTAGGAATAATACATTTCGGAGAGAAATAAAAATACGTCATTATTTTTGTGTTTTATTTGAGAGGCGTGTGTTGATAATGATAAGGATTTGCTTGAACATCATTTTTTGGATCTTTTGCGAGCAATCAATACTCAACAACTAGGGAGAAAGCTTTTTTTTACCTTTGACCACCAGACGTATACATTAATGAGCTATTCTAACTATGGTAATATTTATACGTTATAGGTAATAATTTACATGTAATAGGTAATTACATGGTTTATTTTCTTCACTATATCAGCTTTTCAAAATAACTTGTGACCACGCTCCTCTACAGTCATAGGTACTCTACCCATCCCGTCTTAAAATAAATGATGATGTAGAGCGCTTACCTTATAAAGATTTAGTTGGTTCACAGCTTTGTGCTGCAAGTTCTCAATATTCCTTGTGTATCTTAGTAGATAAGTGCATATTCTGAAATAATTTGCTTCGGCCCGGAGGCTACGGCGCGGGACGGGAGGGTGTTTACACACGGAGCGATTTATACATTGCCAGTCGTAAATAACGCTCGCCGACCGCCGACAGATATATGGAGCCTCGTATTTATTGCTATTTGTCTGTAAAAGTAGCGTTAGCAGATTAAGAGACTACCTATCAAAGTTGCCCAAGCATACCTACTCACGATATTCCGACCTTCAGACAAAATCATATAAAGTTTGTTTTTTTTAACCAAGTGTTATCTGATCAAAAACAGAGGTCTGCAATCTTATAAGGAAAATTTATAATTCAAGTCAGACTTGTACAAAAAATATTGACAATGTAAAGTCGATTATTAATAATTGATTTTCGTTATTTAATGTAGGTATAATGAGAAGGTATAGAGATACTATCTTCTCTAAATCAATCAATGTGTACCTAACCTAGTTATACCTTTCTTACATAAATTAAAAAATATTCTGTCGTTACAGTGCGCCTACACACATCGTTTCTGAATGAGAGTTTTTTTCGTGCGGCAGCTCGGCCGGACCGCATTAAACCACTTCATTGTAATACTAAGGTATTTAGTAGTTGGGGCACGAATAAATTATCTATAACGAAAGAATTTTTTTCGCAACATCTGACTACATTTTAAGGTCTTATCAACGCCCGGTTGCCTGAGTTATGACTACAGAAATATATACAATCGAGGAGAAGGATTTTTTGCTGTTTTCTCATAATCAAATTTTGATTTACAGTCTCTTGCGTTATTAAATCCTTTTAGTTATGCCCGCGATGGAGTTGAGCTTCAGTAGGAGGGCACACACAATACTATGTTATTGAAAAGCTGGCTCAAAAACTTGCGAATGGATTTCTTTGAAAGCAATTCGCAAGTACAAAAATTTGTCTAGTTAAACCAAATGTTTAGGTAAGTACTTCTTACTGCTAGCTTGTAATATTTTTCCAGCCACTCTATGGCGAAGTAAATTCAGAATATTAGGTAAGTGCCTAAGTAGGTAGTACAGATACTAATGAAAGTTCTTTTCATAAAGTTAAATAACTATTAAATAAGGTAAGTAGAACGAAAAGCACAAAAATCAATTGCTAATTACAGAAGCTTTATGAAAGGTTCGCTTGCTGATCTTCTTTCAATTGAGAGTGCAGAAAGAATTTTCGATTCTGATAACTTGCAATTGAACGAAGGAGAGCCGCGGGCAGTTGGTTGTTAAGAATAAATCGCGTTGTCCACAGCGTGTCAGATCGCGATCGAGGTAAATCATGCTTATTGGTAACGAAGCGTGGCGAGGCGCGTGCGCAGTCCTTCTGTCCGCTCGCCTTCTCCTCCCTGCCCTTTCCCCACCGCCTGCCGCCTGCACATCCGAGACGAAGAACCTTTCATAAGGTATTTTGCAACCCACTCATCATTATAGAGTGTACCTACATCTCGGTAGATGCATAATGATTGTCTGAAGTTCTTATTTTAAGGTCTTTAAAAAATCAGGGGCGTCACTCGCAAAAAGAAATTAAACAAAATCATGTTGTTACCCATTTCAAAACAAAACTGACAACCCAAGCCACAAAATTTCGTAAATACCTACTTTGTAAAACTCTATGAACTCTGAAACTATAAAACGTCACATAGAAGATCCGACTTATAGGCATAAGCTGGTGAATACTGCTGACGAGTAGTAGAAATCTTAAAAGTCCCAGCTTTTGCACAGTAGTCACTTCCGTGGTTGAGTGCAGCATGAACTCCGGACGCCCGTAATAAAATGACATCAAAAGGAGCTCTGAAAACGGCTCGTGTGCAGAAATGTAACATAAACTAACAACTACTATCTTCCCGTTAAAATTGTTTAAAGTCCAAATATTTGTATTGAAAATACTTAATGCTCACTTTTAAACGGCCCTACTGGACATTCACGAAGCTAATAACTGTCAACAAATAAGTAATTTGCTTTAAGCTAGCCATGACTGCAGGAGCACCGCATAAAGCTTTTAAAGTGAATATTTACGCAACATTGTACGAAGCGGAAAGACAGGTATCTACAATATCTAGACAGGAATCTGTCTAATGCTTGACTTCCAAAGTATTTCACTCCGAATAGCCAGCCATTATCGTAACTTGGTACGAGTAACAAGCGTATGAATAAAAGTATACATATACTTACTTAGATATTTATTTAGATGCCAATTTCATAAACCTAAGCTACGAAGAAAAATAGCGAAAAAACAGTAAAAGCCTGCTCTTGAAAGTCAATTTAAAAGGTTACAAAATAATAGAAAGGCAGCAACTTAGAAGATAAGTTAACAAGTGTGTACGTACGTAGTGTAGTAGCGTAGCATACTTAGAGCTTAGAGCATGCAATAAAAAAAATCTATAACAAAGCATAACAATTGATTATACTGTTGCCTTGTCAAACAAATCAAAACAAGTAATTTGTGCAACGCCTCCGATACACAAACGGTGCAATCAAGTAACAAATTTTATTAGATACTCCCACCACGTTGGAGCGGGGGCGGCGGAAAGGCAGCAAGAGAACAGACGGGAGGGTGAGCTGAGCCCTATTTATCGAATTACTCCTGCGTAATCACCGCTCAGTCCTGGACAGCTATTGTCAGCTTTTCACTGAGTGTGATGTTTTGATATTTCGTGTAAAGCTACCAAGAGTAGATAACCACGAAGACCATAATTTACAGAAACATTGTACGTAGCTGAGAGGATGGCAGGCGCGGTCCTAAAGGGGGGGTCACAGGGGACATGACCCCCCCCAAAATCTAACGTCAAATTGAAAAATCTCAACAATAATAAAAAAAAATAAAAGGAAATTTCTAGCTATCCCCTAACAGCGATAGATTTATAATTTGCTGATATCTAGTGGTATTTTTATGAACTACGTACGATGGCCAAAAGAACTTGGAAATGACATCTAGTTTATAGTCTGATCCTTAATCCGAGTCACAAATTGACAAGTGCAACTGTCAATTATACCAAAAAGGGTGACCAGCTACAATAGTGATGTTCAGCAATCTATAGATTTAGATGTTTAGTCGAGCCTAATTTTATTAGGTACCTAATAAAAAAAAATAGTAAGTATGCAAGTGAGTGACCCCCTCCAAAATTTCAGGCTACGACCGCGCCTGGAGGATGGTTTAGCTTAGATAATTTGAACAAGGAAATCAACTACTTCAAAAATCATAATTTTCCCAATGAATGAGGTAAGAATTTTATGTAAAGTTCAAGTGCAACATATTTACATACGAAATAAAGATAATTGGGGTTGAGTTTAAAAGTACGAGCATATTTAGATACGAAACTTTCTGACTTGTTTCAAGATTTTCGGTTAAATCATAGGCAAAAAAGACTACAACTTTTTACTAGAAAGCAATAAATTCGCACACAACCATCAAAACTGATTCGGCATCAATTTGGTACGCAAGGGGTGAATTATAGTGAAGTGACGCGTGCTACATATAATAACAAGTGAACAGAATAAGGATGGTTGTGATAATGATCTCCTGCGGCGGTGAATCGTTCTTATCATCCACAATTATCTTTCATGACCACCAAATGGGTTATTCAATGAATCCAAAATTGAAATACTTATTTGCTTTGCTTTCCTATCTTTGGCTCGATGATCCAAAATAAACATTTGTTTAGATAGCTAACCTTCTTACATGATTATAATATGAGTGTACCTACCAAACTACACACACCGCGAAGTTACCTTGCAATAGACTTTCTGAAAATTATTAAAAGAGTGATTATGTTTTGTCCAATTCTTTATCAAGGGTAGGTGCCTGGTTATTCAATTTTCGCGTTTCGAGCAATGCGAAATTCGAACTTATCTCTTTTTCCAAAATTTACTTAAATTTCAAGTTGGGCCGTATCATTGCATTCTCTACTAGGTACCATTTTCTAAGTTTGAAAGTATTCCGGAGCGGACCTACATACAGAAAGTGCAAAAACAGTCTGCAATATTTAATGCGGGCGATTAGACTTGATAAACAAAAGATAGGGACGACGTACCCTACCTACCTAATGGTACCCTTTCCTTTTTACTTTTTCCTAGGATTGATTTTGATTGAGGCTTGAGAGAAACGAATTTTTTTCATCAGATATCTACCTAGTAATACAATTCTTATATTTAGTGATCCCATCCATAGAATATAATAATTATATCATTTTCCTCTCTCAGAACTCTACTTTTTCAACCATGTCGTACTAAGTATGTCATCTAGGCCCTAGAAGATTTATTTACTTTTTAAACAATCACCCTTGTTGAGTTCAAAAGTGCGTTATTCAAGTGATTGAATTAAAAATGTAGGCGTCGGGCAGGAAGGAAGCGATCGGCGTGTATTTTGGGCTGGCACGTGCCTGGCATTGTGCAACACAGCACCACACACGCGATCGATGCCGTCGCTGAATTATTGTCGACCCCTCCTTTTTAATTGGGAACTAATCAGTTTTTTTTTAAGTTTTGCGAACTTGCAAAGTTATAAAAATCTGATTTGATTTAAACTAGTCTGTGCCATGCATGAGCCTTCATTTAGGTATTACTTACCTACAGCAAAAAATTATTGATAGATAGGTAAACCCAGTTATTTTAATATTTTCATTATATTTTTACCTCCCTAAGTATCTGTATTACGTTATAGGTAAATATTATAATGTATATTTTTAGACCTAGTATAGGTAGGCACCTAAATATCTATAGCAAGCCCGCCTCGCCGCGCCGGGACCTTACACAGCTACGAGTATGGCGATATTTGCATCACTAACGAGCTCCCTCCCTTTTTACCTCTCCCTTCCCTCTCAAACATAGAATTTGGATCACCCCCATTTGAACACCCCACCCAATCATTGAGACTTGCTTGTTCCTTGTATTCTGTCTTTTAACGAATGTTGTATCTACCTACATACATAGGTACTTAGATACATTTTTATTAAACTAAGTTGACCTAAGTAGGTAATCAATCATACAAGTAGGTATCCGATCTGACCCAAAAATAATAGTTTTTTAAGGGCGAAAGTAGTCGGTTAATCCAAAACAAACGTTAATTACCTATCGCATTTCGTTTTGTGCTAAAAACTAAACACTAAAGTACGAGATGCCTTAGCCAGTAGGTATCATTGCCAAATCAAAAAAGTAAAACAAAAATAAGACTGGCTATCTGATTGATAGGTAGGTATCTTAGAGATATATTAAGCAAACGATATGAAGGTATTAATTTAGTAGGCAACTATGTAGATATCAATGTGGATTGGATATCAATAAATAAATACCTAAATAAATCCAAAGATTTTTGGTTAATTGAGTTAAGTAGAAAAGATTCATAGATTTATTCATAGATTAATAATTTTCATTCCGCTTATTTAATAAAACTTTGTATGGTAACGTTTCGAAAGTAAAGTTTTCACACTTTGTTTTTAGTTTTTAGCGGCTTGCCAAGAGTTATTGACCTTAATGACAGATACCGCCATCTATCGGCAGTGTTTTACACTTCTCCAAAAAAACAAATGAAAAAAGAATACTTTATTTTATACCTACCAAATGAGTAGATTCTACGATCTGTTTGGTATTATTGTTTTACACCATTTGTTAGTTTTAAAGTAATAAATAATACAATTGTATATATAATAATACAATTATAATAATACAAATATAATAATACAATTGTATTATTTATACGTATGTATTATTTACATTAAATTACATTAAAAACATGAGTGTCTTCCATGATTTTCAATCAAGTAAAAACCTCCGACCTGAAATCGTATACAAGAACTACTTTTAGTAGAATATTTGACAAAAATTATGGCCACACTAGTTTTTTTTTTTTTGGCCAAATGTTCGGATGCCACGCCGATATCATAATAGTGATGTGCAAAAGTATGGCGTACATGTGAGCGAGTATAAGTCTGTTGGTTGTATATATTTTTTTACATTTTTGATTACGAATCAGTAGATTTAAAATTTCATGATGATATTATTGTAGTTTAGTATGAATAATAGAGCGTAACATATTTAAATCGTAAGTATTTCTTTTTGTTTACATCGAGCAATTCCTTAGAGTGACTCACTCACCGTGTTTTTACAAAATAATGATTTACACACTCAATGACACTCATGAACTCATCTCATCCCAACCCTATTTAGTAGAATAGGAAAGAAAGAAAGGTAACGCTTGGCCTTAATTTATGTTCGTTGTTAACGCCCAGCTGAATTAAAATTGTTTATACAAATAAGCTAAAACAGGAACTATGAGTGTAAATTGATGGTTTATTATTTTTTTAGTTTTTGTATTAGAAACAAGTTTTGTTTTTGTAGTTTATAATGTCTGTGAGTGCCAGCGCAGAGAACCTGTCCACTGATGCACAGGTGAGATGCATAACTTACGTTAGACAACGGTTCCAGTCTAGATTAGCTTAATAAGTACCAAATTACTAGGATAAAGATGTTACTGATCATTCATTTAACATTAAATTTACCAAAAATTGCATTTTATGCACTGTGCTGGAGATAGCATGAGTCATAAAGTTAGGTGGGGGACCTTATACGGAAGCTATAGCCTATTAGTGCTTGTGCCCATATAATGAGTCTAAACAGGTTGTTACGAATCATCTGTTCACAACAGCATGTAGCTATTACTGTAACAGAAGATGTACCTAAGTTACCGCTTAAATACTAGTTATTGAAATCTGGATCATGACATGATTGTTTGTTAATTGTTGAACATAACTTACTTGTCATGTTAATTTTTATTATTATAGTTGCTTTTTAATAGGCAATCCCTAAATGTAATTAATCTTAATAATTAGTTTCAGTTAAAGGTTATTCCACTTAAATTAACAAATGAAACACTATTTAATCTTAGACATTCTTATCATTCTTGTTTACTCTGATCTGTCATCCTATGCCATTGTCTAGATTCCAATTTTGAATAAGAAGTTTAAAAATAAACAAATGTTCTTCAAATCTTGTGTTGTAAGCTGCTTACAAAAGTAAAACAGTTCATAAGAAATGACTAAGTGTTCAAATAGAAGTTGGTCATGCTTTTCAATATTTTTATTGATAGGTAGAATGTTATTCAACATGCCCAATACTTCATGCATATGAATTGACAATTTCAGAGCTGCGATGGGGGTTCTATGTGCCTGGAGCTGGCCCTTGAAGGCGAGCGGCTCTGCAAGGCTGGTGATTGTAGGGCCGGGGTGGCTTTCTTCCAGGCAGCGATTCAAGCCGGAACAGATGACTTGAGAACACTTTCCGCTATATACAGCCAACTTGGCAATGCCTACTTTTACCTAGGAGATTATAATAAAGCTATGCAGTACCATAAGCATGATTTGACTTTAGCTAGGTAAGTGTGCTCATTTATTTTACAAAGATCTCATGACTCTGATGAAACCTTTTGTTTGAAATTAGAACTTATAATTTCATAACAATATTCTATTTCAGGACAATGAGTGATACTCTGGGTGAAGCAAAAGCGTCTGGCAATTTAGGTAACACACTGAAGGTTATGGGAAAGTTTGCTGAAGCTATACAGTGTTGCAAGAGACATTTGGAAATATCACGGCAACTTGGTGATCGACTTAGTGAAGGCAGAGCGCTTTATAACCTGGGGAACGTGTACCATGCTCAGGGAAAGCAGCTGGGTCGAGTTGGGCAGAATGATCCTGGCCACTTTCCTCAAGAAGTCAGAGACTGTCTGATGCAAGCTGTTGCTTATTATGAGTAAGATTATTTTGCTTTACAAAATTTTTTGATAAACAGTATATTACTTTAAAAAAAAAAATTACAACTAGGAAGTAAATTGCTCTGCTTTCCAGGGAAAATTTGGAATTGATGAGAAGTCTTGGAGACCGCCAAGCTATGGGTCGTGCTTGTGGCAACCTGGGAAACACTTGTTACCTTCTGGGCGACTTTGCGCGTGCCATCCGCTACCACACCGAAAGACTGCAGATAGCAAAGGAGTTTGGAGATAAAGCAGCTGAGAGACGAGCTAACAGTAATCTTGGAAACTCTCATATATTTCTGGGTCAGTTTGAGAATGCAGCTGAACATTACAAGTAAGTGTACTGCTAAAGGTCAACTTTATTAGAAATGTTTTCTAAAGATCTTAAGTTGCTTACTACTGTAATTCTACTTAGGAAGGATAAGCTATTGTCTAGCAGTTGGTTGGCCTCTTTGAACTGCTGAAAATAGAGCTGATTTAGTACTCATACGTGCAGATGTAATATAAAGAAATGTGTTATCAATCTGATGATTGTTTTGAGTGCAAGATATCTACATTGTTTGTTAACAATTGTGTACTCAAAAACAAATATAACCAGTAAAATATTGTTATTAATTATGACAAGGCGACTGTTTTATGCTCAGTGAAAAATATTACTGTATGATTTGTATTGTCTTGTATATCAACTAGTGAAATTACAAAGCGACAGTAAACTATTGTAAATTATTCCTTTAGCAATTTAGTGACTTTGAATGTTTTTATTGATTCTGTGCTCATATTTTATTCCAGCTACCTATTCTTATACTTCACAAGTTTTCTAAAAGGGGACTCACTGGCCTCATTGTAAAGGAGACAATGTGGCATGACACAATTTTTTGACCTCTCCCTTAAGTTTACCTAACGATTAAGTAATTAGAGTAATTTAATTGGAGCTGGCACGGCTTTTGCGAACGTATCTTCACAAAAAAAATTGTAACAAATGTACAACTAAGTACTTAAATTCTTTTTGATAAATATATGTTTTAATAGTGTACTTACACAGAAATGTGTTGTCGTAACTGTGCAGTCTAAAGCGAAATCTAAAACCAGTTATTATTCAAGTCTGATATGTTTTTGGTCAGCTCATTGACCTGGAACGTTAGGTTTGATTCCCAACATTGGAATTTTTGGTATATTAAGATAATTATGCTTCGAATGGATAAAAAAGTAGAATAGCAGCAACAGGTTTTGAATAAGTATGTCAGTGTATTCAAGAAAACAAATAAGGAAGATAATGCTAAGTAGGTGGGTATGTACATGAAGAGACATCATTTTAATGACCGCCTCACGGTTATTCCTAAAAAGTAACCTTTTGTTAATAACAAGTCTTAAATGAATTAATTAAAAACAATGAACCACCTACTTTGTCTTCGATCAGGAATCTAGATTCAAACTCTAGACATCTCATTGTGTTGTGGCTTGACTTTGTCTATGTTTATGGCTTGGCGTGAATAATTTGCGGCCATATTTAACGTAGAATATTAATAGCACCAATTATTTGCCTTATTAATAAGTTAATGCTGAGCGTGTTTTTATTAGGTAGGTAGGTACTCAGAAATGTGCTTTCTGGTGGTCGCCTGCGACCTAAACGCATACATGTTTAAAAATAGTCCTATGTGTTATTCTAATGTGCAAGCTACTATATTGTACATTTTAAGTAAAACCTGATTAGTTTGAAAGCTGTTGCTGTTAACAATCCTCTCATCCATCGCCACCAACTTTAACATTTCATAAAAATATTTATTTATTACTATTTATGCAACCGATGCGAATTGTCCTACTCTGGCTTGTGTTATTGACTTTTATTTCCGTACCTTGTGTTATATAAATTCTTAATAATTGAACCTACTTTTAGGCGCACTCTGGCATTAGCCGAAGAACTGGGCGATGCCGCAGTGGAAGCTCAGGCTTGTTACTCTCTGGGAAATACTTACACCTTACTGCGAGAATACCGTATAGCTGAGGAATACCACACTCGCCACCTAGCCGCTGCGAGGAAACTCCAGGACCGAGTCGGGGAAGGCAGAGCTTGCTGGTCTCTTGGGAACGCTCATGCTGCTTTAGGCAACCACGAGAAAGCCTTGTACTATGCTAATGAACATTATAACATTTCTAAAGAGGTGTGTAGGTGTTTGTTTTTTATCAATGTTTAGGCTAACTAAGTCTAGAAGTTATATGAATTTATTATTCAACCAAAGTACACTTTATGAAGTGTTTTCAATAATAGATCTTCAGTTAGTACCTGTAGGTACTCCGATTTTATAACATAAGATCATATCTACTAGATTTTTCCTTATAGAAAAAGTGTGACAATGTGTCTTCTGTATTTAGTTGGGCGATGTTCTCGGCATGGCAACTGCACAATTAAATATAAGTGACCTTCGGAAAGTGTTGGGCTGGCCTCCAGAAACCGATTCTCCTCCTGCGCCGACAATGGAGGCTGAAAACGACAAAATTCCTTGCACGCCATTCAATGCCCTGCGCGTGAGACGACAAAGTATGGAGCAATTGTCATTGATACAGGTAGGAACACATTATATTTTTAATTGGTCAGCAATATCGCGATGCAATCAGTCAACATTTTTAGAGGTTCTAGCTAGGAAGACAGTCTTGTGCGTGATATTGCTCCTCCAACCATTTCAGGAATTCTTACCTAGGATAGGATTTTCTTTGCGATTGTTTTTTATTATCTAATAATTTGTTTAGAAAATCCATAGAAGATTAACTCATAATCGCTATAGAGACGTATTTATCATAAGTTTTCTCACGATGTCTCTTAAATAATTAAGTCATTCCATTATTACGTCGTCATTAATGTTGAACTTCGTACGTAGATAACTCCAGACGCGAAGAAGAAAGAATCTGAGCAAGACGCTGAAAAGAAAACTGAAGTTGTAAGATCTGAATCTGAAGAGAACCCTGTGGAGTCGTTCTTTGACTTGCTGAGCAGGTGCCAGTCTGAACGCATGGACGAACAGCGAGCCACGCTCAACGCCAATAAAGAAAATAGACCCAAACCTAAAACAAATCCAAAACTTCAGAGATCTGCTAGTAGTGGAAACAAAACTACTGGGTAAGTGTTTCCAATACTTAGCTCTTCTAATTAGTATAAAATGTCTAATTACCTACCTTCAGTAAAGTAACTATTATGTGTCCACTATTGTTATTGTGTTGCTGTAAAAATGTCCTTCTATTCCTACTTTGTTTTTCTAAACAGCAAAATGCGTCACACGCTTATTTTATATTCAAGGTTGAATGTCTCTGTAACTGTAACTTCTCCGCAGATTGACGTTATCGCTTATGTTTACCGCTTATCTCACGGAATTATTATCTTAGTTTCCTACTGAATTTTTACTTATTTTCTTGTACAATTCAATGCAAAACAAGGTCAAAATATCTGATCTTATTTTCGGTATCTCAAATATATCAATAGACTTCGTTTATCACTTGATACAAACATCATCGATAGTAGCACTAGTTTCAATAGACGTAAAACTGAAAATGGCTGCTTTACAAGACGAGATGAATACAGAGTGTGTACATAACTTGTATATTTATTTTCTAATTATGACAATATTTGAGTTTTGTTTATGTTTGTAGGCCAACTGATGCTATGTTGGATATGATAACGGACTTGCAGTCGGAACGTATGGACTCTCAACGCGCAGAGCTGCGTCCTGCTAATAAGTTAAGCAAGGAGACCACAGGCGCCTCTCTACCGGGTTTACGATCTCAACAGACTACTAGTGCCAAACCAGAGGACGATTTCCTCGACATGATTGCCCGAGTACAGGTACTTGCATATTTTAACCAAAAATATTGTTGTACATTTGGGGGCACATCGGCCATGCCCCCGACAAGTTGAGCATTAATATTATAAATGTGGAACTTAAATATGTTATTTGTTGTGTAATGGTATATGTGTCTTTATATGTATATTGTTACCAGGGCTCTCGTCTTGAGGACCAGAGATCAGAATTGCCTCGTCCAAAGCCCGAGGAGCAGCGGCCTAAGACTGTCCCGGACGACGACTTCTTTGCCTTGCTGATGCGAGCTCAAGCAGGACGCATGGAAGACCAGCGAGCTACGGTAATAACTTGTATTACATATTCTAATAGTTAGATTTATTGGCGTCAGAATATTATTAACGAAAGGCAATAACATAACTTGTTATATTTATAATTATAAACCAAAATAAATGCTTAGATAGATAGACTGCAATAAGGGCTAAAGGACACCCATATTAAGGTACTATTTTTTTAATTGTCGTGCAGATTCAGTTTTATTCTTGTAATGAAATATCACACTAAAAGTATTTCTTCCTATTTTTCAGATTCCGTTACAAGAAAATCGTCAAAACAAAGGAGGATCAAACTCAAAAAAATGAATTGGCCTTTCATTGTGAAATTACTAATAACCTGTATACAGGCCCGCATCTAATGTCATTTGCCAACCAAGTTTCTGGTTCCAAAATCACTCAAGACAGAGTATATGAGTGGGTTATTAAACTGGTTAGCAACAATATGTTAGCGAATCAAAATTCAGAATTTATACAACCACAAATTAAACAACCGAATCATGTACTTCATAAAAACTAGATTTGGGAAGTATTGGATATTTCAAGTAAAGTAAACGTCGGATAATAGTCCGACCTATACATATCAATGTCGGGCTAAAAGACGGACCTTCATAGTTTAAAAGGTACATGTTTGATTACCTTGTCTAAATCACGGATATTAATATTACACCAAAGTCTTGGGTGGCTGTACTGCTTTACAGTCATTTGTTTTCAAAATATTCAAAAAGTGTAATTTCAAAAGCAACGATTCATCCCCTGACATAAATACCAATGTTCTAAGTGCACAAACGAATGCGCACAAGGTAAATAAAGTCATAAAACTATTAAGTAATGAATACGTGCTATATATTTATGGAACATGTGTAACAATTTCATTAATATCCTATAAAAATCAACGAACTCTGTTAAGGTGACACCAAAAATGCCTTTTATGTATTCACTATTTCATAAGTGTGTATTGTGGTTAAATCTTATCTACCAAATAATAAGTCAGGAAATATAACTCACAGTTTCCATGAAAATTTTGGCCTGACTATAATCCCCGGACATTCTTATGGATTCTGTAAAGTTTCTGCACCACTTCATACTTAATGCAAGCAGAAAATTTAATGAATCTCAAAATTCTGCTGAAACAATCGTAGGAGGTTTGACGTTTACTTTATCAAGAAGTTGGCCCCCCACTACTTTAATGCTATATTTAAAAGTTTATAGCTGTAGGTAACCTACCTAGTTACACTTCCTGGCTTATTACCTTTTTTTTATTAATAGGGTAAAAATTATGGTAAAAACTTTCGTCACACTATGATGTTCCATAAAACATAACTTAGCTTTAAAATTGTTTATAAATGAATTAAGAGGTTGTGTCTATAAACATAATGTCTGGCTAAACTGTTATAACTTACTACGGGAAGACTAATTATATTTATAATAATTTCATATTTAATTCTGATACTATTATCTTCGTTTTGAGTAAGGATTTTTATTATTTAAGAAATATTCGTCATGTAACGGTAATGTTTTGATAGCATATTGCATCACATTTTAATCAAAGCACTTTTTGCGTAGGGGCTATGCTTGTACACATTTATTTTATGAAAATAACAATAAAGCTAATCTTATTCTATTGTTATACAATAATGTTAGTGTCACATGTAATCAAATCAATGAATATACTCAAATGAATTTAAGTTTAATTATTAGCTAGCTTTAATGTAATTAATACTGGACTGGTCTAATATTGTTATTAATTAATACATGACATGTAATAGTCATTGTTCAGAATTGGTACTTTTTTCGTAAATCCAAAGTTTCCTATTTTCGAGTCGTACAGATATAACTTTGATTCAAACTGATCTGGTGGTCAATACACTATCTAAGCTGTGGCTGTACTGCTGTGGTCAAAAGTGCCTAGAATTATGAAGCCTAATTGATATTGTTGGAGTTGAATTATAAATAGTTCTCTGCGTATATTATGTAATGTGTAGGTACCTAGTACGAAAAGTGTATTACATTCCATCCATTTCAAAACAGCAATAAAATCAAAGGTCTACTAATGTTCACTCAGTCCGAGATTAGAATTTAGTCGAATGGATCCTGTTGATGTTTTACATACTGTCGATTACGTACATAAGGGCCAAAGATTAAAATGTTTACAGTTCATTGCGTTCAAATCTATCTTTGCATGGATGCGTATGATATGTCTGTCTTTATTGTTATAGTAATGATATAGGTACGAAAGCAATTGTTATGGATAAATTAAATGTATCGTATCGTAGCCAAAACGACAAAAACATAATCGTAAACGAAAGTACTATACTTGCAAAACTGTTGTTTTCGTAAAAATGGAATCTGTATCGACGTTGAAGCAATTCTAAGATACTTACAGACAGAATCTAGTATACAAGGTGTCTTTGAAACTACAACATCAAGTACGCTATAAGTAGATTTAAGAAAAAGACTAAGAAATAAGGCGAAGGAAAATTGATTCAATGAAAAGTATATTATTGTCTTCTACCAAATTTATTGTTATACCTACTTACAAATAAGTATGAGGCCAATAATAAATGCCAAGTTATTACTTCGATTATTATATTATTATACTTAACATTTCGTGTTTTTATTTATAAAAACAATCGCTGCATAAAGCTCAGGCCCCATCGCCATGCAAGCAAAGCGGATATGATCTTTGTTCGTCGTCTTGTGAACCGAGACAGAGAGGAGAAACGATACCGATTCTTTCGCCCGCTAGCTGTGTGGCTTGAGCTGAAGGCTGCTGGCTGCGCTTCCACGTTTTAATAAAATAAAAAAAAAGCTATGTCTAATTTAAGCGTATACCTACCTATTGCTAAGATATATTGGCGCCATTTATTTTTGCTAATTCCAGCTACATTTAAGTACCTTACAGGGAGAGATAACAATTTATTAGTGGGATTTGCGACAACGCGAATAAGTTCGCGATAACCCGGAACATTAGTTCTAATATTTATGCCTTTCAGCAACATCCGAAGCACAGACATTAAAATAGCTACAGACAGAAGGTATCAAATTTTAAGCCTACTAAGTAGGTAGGTACTTAGTTAGTTAGATTAGATACCTACCTTTTAAAAATATTTGATTTTGATTTATAAAATAATAATAAGTAACTAACATTTAACTGAATTCAATTAGTATACATCGACTATTAAAGGGGTATTAATATAGGTGGATTTTCTTTTATTTAATTTTGAATGAACGCGGTCTTTACACTGAAGCACTGACGACAACTCACACACAAGCAACATGCAAGCAAGTCACCCCACAGACAAACAACACATGGCGGGCCGTCAGCAGAATTTGCCTATTCTACGATTTCGGTGTTGTCATGGGTGAAAAAAAAAGAATATCGGCTCGCTCGTGGCCGCATCCAAGCCGCATCAATATCGCGCGCGACTTCAAAATGTTGTCGATGTTGCTATTTGAATTTTACAGCTTCGGTTCGGTGGTGACTGAGCGTAAATGACACGAGTTAGCATTAAAATGTTCATAATTTGTAACATTTAACTATTTTTGCATTAATCGTGTTGTACTACTATAAAGAGTTATTAAATACAAAAATGGATAAATTGCTATAAATAGCAACACTGAGCCAGCTGTTGACTAGAGATGAATGTGTCAACATAATGGATCGTAACCACGATATGGTACGAATTTTTGGTTTTTGAAATGAAAATGAAATATGCGCCTAATGGTAGGTGTACGAAAATACTATGTTTTTAGTAATTTTTTTTGTGATTCGTTTCATTATGACATTTTTGTCTGAGGTTAAGATTTCAACCACTTGATGTGAAATCGATTATTTATATAAAAAAATAACATTTATGTTTCGATTTAAAGTTTTCAGAAATATTTACAGGTTTAACACTGAAGCTTTAAGTCTTCAATAAGAAGTGTGGATTAAGTAAAATAATATTTAAAAAAAACAAGCTGGAGAAAGGCGCGATTTTCTCGATTTGTGTAGCACTATTTTTGTTTGTACCCATGTAGTATGGATCGCTGAGAACGTTCGTGGTCTCGCTCACTTGGGTTAATTCTGCTCTTACAACTTATACTTAAAAATCAACTTAAAACTTAGTGTTGCAGAGTGCAAATTGATCATGGGTAAAAAGAACAGAGAGAGAGAAAAAAAAACGGTAAACGCGCATACACGTTGGTTTGTTTGTTCCTATGTGTCAACGTCAACTTTTAACGAAGTCGACCATGTAGTTTGACCAAGTTGTTTTTCCGTCAAACTATTACATATTCAGAGTTTATTCCATTATTATAATTTGTGTCCAAGTCTTTTTTGTGAACAATTTGGAATAATTTGTTGCACAGAACTTATTTGGAGACAGATCTATTTCCGATACAATCGCTTTCCAGTCCAAAGTAAATAATTAGTTCCGCGCACTGAATTATTGGTTAATATAGCGATTAGGCCTCTTTGGCTAAGAACACTGAAGAGCTACATATTACACTAATCTTCGTGAAGTTTCCATGATTTGTTTAACGGAATGGACGAATTCGTCAATGCGCCTAGCACATCATCGGGACCTGAGCGGTAAGTAACTTAGCTATACCTACCTACTGTTTATTAAATAACATAAAGGCACCCAATCAACAGCAATAGGCTCAAACGATCAAACAATTCCCCATATTAGCTATTCTATACAGATAGGCCACATATACTGTAAGTAAGGTTTTCTGTACATTAATCATAATCTAAGAATTCTTTTAGAAAACATGTCTATTAGCCTGATTAATAAATCTAACAATTGCGTTATTTAGGTGTAGGTTATTAAAACTTTCCAGCTTTATGGTTCAAGGAAATTGGTTTTTTCTGCACAATTTGTCTACCGAGATAACTTTATTTCCATGAATTCACTTCAAACAAACCAAGTACCTACTTTAAAACGTTCAATAATAAAAATAAAATGTATTTCATATGTAACATAGGCCAGTTATATTCGTGTTATTATAGTATAATATAATAGGTATGTATTGCAACAAAACTCTACTTTCATTCCTCTTTCCTTGTTTACGGTGTGCTGAACCTATCATTATTCTTGATCAAGGGTCATGTTCTAACATCTCTATTTCAATTTCAATGTATTACATACATACATACCTACATATCCATTGCACCTCTCCCATTGGAGTAGGCAGAGACCACCTCTTCCACTTGCTATGATCCAAACACACCTTGCGTCTTTAGTCGAATTAAAGTTAAATAAATGGGGTAAAACTGTAACTTTGATAAATAGGTCCTCTCTATCTCCTTTATTTAATACTAATAGGTATACCACAAATTTTTAAATTGTTTTATTTAAGTTTTGATAGGCTTTGAAAATAAGCTTATGAGACAAAAATCTAATTGATATTAATTATCGTTATTATCTGCATTAATATTAGCAAAAAGCCTTTAAAGTCACTATAAAACAAATTATAATATACTTACACAGTGATGAAAGAATTAAAATGATATTTTTTCAAAACCAGCTAGGTATTTCTAAAGTAGCAATCTACAGTATAGTAGAAATGGTATTTGAAGGATCTTTCATATTTTGCAATCATTTTACATTCTTCGCATGAAGAATATTGATAATGTTGAATTATTGATGTAATTATTTGGTTTTACTCACAGGTTTTACTTTACTTTTGGCAATCCAACAAGGTTTTCTTGTCTGTGACATGTCAACATTTTTTGTCTTTTTGTTATAATCTCCTGTCAATTTTTTTTACCTACAACTGTAACATTTCTGTTGAGAGGGGGGAGGGAAGATGAATGAATTTATTGAGTTTTTTCGATTTAATTTTACTTAGCTTACTTTTGATATACTTAGCTTACACCACTGGACATTGGCGAAATCAAAGAAGGACCGCCATATTACCAAGAATTGATTGGTTTAACATTTCTGTTATGGTCTTATGTTTCCATGCTATCAACATTATCAGATCTTATTTCTGCACAAAACCTAAAGAAATAATGTCTCTATAATAAATATGATAGCAAAAGAGGAGGAGAAATATAAAGAATACTTATTTAACAACATACACTACCTATTGTTATTTTTGTAATTATTTAAAAAGAAAACTTAATAATCCTAGAATCAAAACCCTTTAAAAGTAAATGTGATGCAGAAGTTTTGACTTACAGTTAAACAGACTTATCCTAAGTTGTAGAAAAGGTCATTATAAGTAACGGTACCATTAAATCTAAAAGACTGCATGATAGCAAAAGAGGAGGAGAAATATAAATAATACTTATTTAACAACATACACTACCTATTGTTATTTTTGTAATTATTTAGAAAGAAAACTTAATAATCCTAGAATCAAAACTCTTTAAAAATAAATGTGGTGCAGAAGTTTTGGCTACTTACAGCTAAACAGACTTATCCTAAGTTGTAGAAAAGGTTATTAAAGGTAGCATTCCATTAAATGTTTAAGACTTTAAAATAGTTTCAGAGATTGTCCAAATAAAAATGAACCTAAAAATACAAATATTTTACTTTTTGTCGAAAACTCTTCACGCTTTAAGTTTAAAGTGTACGATTTGGCCATATTATTGTGTGGGGCCCGTGTCTGGCGTTCAAAATAAAGTATGGCCATTTTATTTAGACCGTGGCCATGAAAAAACATTGTTACATCAATAACTTTCATTGATATTTGTGATGATAATAAGATTTTAAAAAGAAAGTGAAATAATTGTACTTAACTGTACAAGATACTAAGATCTTGCATGTAAAAGATACAAGTTTAATCGATATTATATGGTTGACTTGTAAACTAGGGGATAATTTCACTATGTACTTAGCTATCGATTTTTGACGGTGGGTCACCATTTAAAAATATCACTTCAGTAAATAAAAAAGCTTAAGGTACTTAAGTGCCGAATTATCTTATTAACCTAGGTTTAGAAGCTAAAGCTTTTTTTTATTATCCAGTATCTATGCGTACAGTACAACTCATATTGGATAGGCTTCATATCATAAACTCCATGAATTTTTGTTTGACGTAAAATATTAATAGGTAACTTGAGAATGAAAATTATACATGAGTTTTTATTTAAATAATTTTTAGGCAGCTCATATATAAAAAAAAAACCGGCCAAGTGCGAATCGGAATCGCGCACGTTGGGTTCCGTACCATTCACTGGGCTAACAGTTGTCTGAAAGTAGGCTTTATTGATATCGAACAAAAAAGGCAAAAAGTGATGTTTGTAGTATGGAAGCCCCCCTTAATTATTATTATTATTCTATTTTTAGTATTTGTTGTTATAGCGGCAATTGTAATACATCATCTGTGAAAATTTGAACGCTCTAGATATAACAGTTCATGAGATACAGCCTGGTGACAGACGGATGGATGGACGGACAGACAGACAAACAGACAGACAGACGGACAGTCAAGTCTCTGTAATAGGGTCCCGTTTTCACCCTTTGAGTACGGAACCCTTAAAAGTATCTGGTTGCCCACTACTTTAGTTAAAGTTTTTGCTGGTAGCTAGGGCTAAGGAAGTGCACGTTATTGCCTCTGCAATAGAATTCTTTAAGTGCCCTTCACATCTTAAAGGACGGTAGAAAAGTTCCCGGCAACAGTCCGAATAAGTTACTGTTTACTAACTTGACTTTATTTGCTAAAGTTTTGCCATACAGCGACGAAATATTTCATTTTAATGTGTTTACATTCTAACAACACAGCCTAGTTAGGTTACCTATAAATGTATTAATTTTGTAAACGGAATTCACGCAAATTACCTTTGCTACGGTGGTTTGGACGAGTCTAAAACCGGTTGTTTTTGCCTTGACTATTTCAAGACGGTTTCCAACGTGCATTATATTATCTAACAATAGTTATTTTTGATTCTAAATATAAAATATAAATACCTATACTTGTCCAATAAAAAGTTGAAATGAGTAGCTAACTAGTTATTATAAATAACTATTAAATACCTAAACACGTTTGAGAACAAAATTGATGACAAATCGCGAAAGGCTTATAAATCGCCAATTCGAAAGGAAGAAAAGCTATTGGAAAAAAAAAACAAGCACTTTTCTACATACAAAACCCTTGTAAGTCGGGAATCTTTATCAACCGATCTTTATTCACTATTTTGGTTCTAAAATGTGCCTCATTATCACTACCTATTTATTGATTGTAGTTGGTTAGGTTAGGTACGTAATCACAGAAGTATGACGTAGATACATATATCAACTTTGTCAGAATTAATTCTAATTTACCAATTGTAATTAAATTAGGTATTGTGTTTAAAAATGTATGAAGTTTTGTTTTAAATATTTTTTGTTTTGAAATGTAGAGATTCCTAACTCTATGACACGATTATCTAAGAGCAAACGAAATAAAATTAGAAGATAAGGCATTTGTAATTACAATTTATGAAAGACAACTTATTTATGTTTTACCTCTTGGTTTGATATGGTAGGATATTAATGTCCATACGTTGGGAGAGACAAGCGCATAAAATCTGAATTTAAAGAAATATAGATTAGACTGCAATAAAGGTAGGTACTGCATATAGGATTTTTTATTTGTGACGCGAAGCGGCCATCGTCGATGAGAGGTCAGCGTTAACGAGCTTAATACCGACTAACGAGGCTGCCAGATTTATCATTTGCGAATGGGATTATATAAAACCTCCACTCGCATGCTCCCTGTCTATATAGCTTTCTAAATAAACTACCTAACTACCATCTAGCTTTTCACTTACAAAATAATAATATCCGACAAAAAGCTATGCTCGTTTACCTCTGGGATGTTTATGGCGACACATCCACATTGAATTTACAGGTGTTCCGAAAATCTATAGGAGCTTCTATACTTTAGCTACTTACCAAAGGATCCACATCCCAATTTTTATAGTCTCTCGTTGGCCGTTCTTACACGTGTTGAAGACATAAAATTCGAGTGGTTGGCTATCGTGCCGTGGCTTCTCTCCCACTAAAATAAAACTATTATTAAATTAAAAACACTGTGTTGCATGCACACCTATCGTTAGA
The DNA here is from genome assembly GCA_947563765.1 of Anarsia innoxiella. NCBI lineage: Eukaryota > Metazoa > Arthropoda > Insecta > Lepidoptera > Gelechiidae > Anarsia > Anarsia innoxiella. The sequence goes on from OX387390.1 coordinate 10,614,503, forward strand.
TTAATTACTATGCGTAATTATTACATATAAAAGTTTTATTTGAATTTCTTATTCACACTCACGATTCGGACGCATTAAAATAAAATATCAGTGCCTACCTAATCACTGTACAGCACATTTAGTAGGATAGTTGAATCAGACACTACCAAGCATTTTACACGCCCTAAAGAAAGAAATATTAACTCTTTTACTTTGATAACTTGAGTAGCAGCTGTAGCTGTATCGATAACAAGCACCTATGTGATGCTTTTATGCAACTAGAACGCTAATCGATAGTTAACTCGCTGCCGGCTGGTTGAGAAAATTCCAGAAATGATATTCTGTCTCGCTGTTTAGTAATCTAGTATTTTAAGTTAGAGACCATTTGGTACATTTCAGATGATTTCAATTCGTACCTACAACCTACCCATTACATACTTGATATATCAGCGGTGAATAAAAATGCACAGCATTCGGTGTCTCTTTCACAGTATGTTATCTTTACGTGTCTAACTATCAGTTTGAGCTGTGCTGTATTTGCAGGTGAGGGCGTCGGGAGAGGCTGCCAAAGCAGACAGCAATCATGACCCGCTATCGGCATTCCAGGTACCTTTAACATTAAATGTACTCATTACTGTTAAGATCGATACATAGATACGAAACCGCTAGTACTGAGTTGGCTAGGTTATGTATTATTTGATAAATGACCATTTAAAGTTAGTTTTCAAATATTGCCTATGTACCTAAGTAGATCTTGCACGTATCACAACTGTTTAACTACTTAACACTAAGTACATATTATTTGGAAACGATCCGACGACGCGACGCTACGCAGTTTTGGTGGAAATATTCTAGACGTAGTTTTTTGTGCGCTAAGATGAAGATGAAGGAGTTTCATCCATGGCCAAGATTTTTGAATAATTGAAAATAAACATTGATAAGAATCTTAGCATTTGGCTAGTGGTTACACATTTTAGGCTTTCTGGGAGTACTTGCAGTTATTTATGGGTAGGTTAAGTAAGACCCAATCGGACCCAATGAATTATAAAGTTTATTTTTAAAACAATTTTTAATGACGTTAAAAAACGTGGGTAACAGCGTTTCATTTTAACAAAAAAAAAAAATGGAAGTTAAAATAAAGAATGGTTACGTGAAAGTTTATTTCAGTTTGAAGAAACCTTTTTATACGCTGTAGTTACGAGTTGTAAAGTTTTTACGAAATTCGTGTTTTAGTTGAGCCAATATTTTGTGTAGTTATGATAAAAAACGTCATAAGTCTATTAAATGTTGTCTGCTATTAATATATTGTCCAACTTGAGCTTGGCGATGGCATATCTTGTCTGACGTTGGCAGGCGCAACAGGTATCCATTGAGCTGTCGACGGGAAGCGGCACGATAGCCACCCGGGGGATCTAAATGTTTTCATCATATACCTACCTACGTGTACCAATTGTATCTACCTAAGTTTATACCATTCGACAAGTACTTTTAAGTACATACGTAATTACTTTTTAAACTGAAACGAGCCAGAATATCCTGCCGTACCCAAACTTTTACATTAAAAAACTAAAATAACTTCCACCAATTTGTAACGTACGAATTATATATTTTCATTTGATACCTATTTCGAGCATACTCGTATTTAGTTAGAAAAATTCGGTTGACCAACCACACTTTCATCCCCTAAATCTTATAAATGGCTAAACCGATTTTAATTAAACAAAGCTTACAATACACACGATGATATAACCGTTCAAACAAAAAAAAATTGCTTCACGTTCGGGAGTTTCACACAGACAGGCAGACAGACACAGCAAACATATAACATCCCTCTTTTTGTGTCGGGGGTCAAAAATATATATTTATTACGAGTAAGATAACGTATACGGGGATTAAATCATAGCTTTAACTATCAAGTTTATTAATCTTTGTTGCTTCAGCGATCCTATACAAATGTTACTCCGGATAGTATAGTCATGCGGTAGCTTATTTAAATGTTTATCTTTCCTTCAGACTATGATTTGTGTGTAGATATTGTTTGTCAGATACACGATTTCTAGGTAATTGCTTTGTCGTAGTATCGGGTGTAGGTGTTGGGTTTCTACTAGGATCGCCTTAAGCTTGGGAGTTAGGGGTCACAGCATCATGTTACAACTGCAAATTACTCTGTTGACTTGGTTGATAATTATTTCCTCTTCTATGTGGTTTGTGTCCGTTTTCTTAAAAATAAGTGTAGATATAAAACTATCGTTTTTTAATGAAGTCGGTATTTCTACTTTGCCAAAAAAACAATACCCTTATAATATATTATACTAATAGCTTTAGCTAGTAGAATCTATAGTAGTTATAGCAGGTATCTGGTAGAATACTTAGCTCTAGTTTCAGACTTGCACAGTTTTTGCGGTATTTCTTGATATTTTCCCATCAATTCAACAATCATTTAATTTATTGTCTTTACAAGTTTTTTACTCTATTAAACTAGCTGTAATATTCCTGGTTAATGATTCTGTTAAACTATGATAAAACAGCGATTTTACCCGATAGTTCGAGAAAGGTGTAGAACATTCGAGAGAGGGAATATGAAGTAATACCGAGTAATACTGATGATACGTGTGAGCAAGTGTAGTAGCGATCAAGATATGTTAATGCTATCAAGGCAATTTCCATTGCCTGTCTTTTTTTCACCCTTTATTTTGGTAATTAACTTTTTTTAGTTGGTTAAAGAGCACGTTAAGAGTTAGGGATACACTACAAATATTCATATCTGTTGCTTATGATAATTATTTTCCACAACATGAATTTTATTTTAAAACAGCGCCTTTGTTCATTATAAAACTCTACCTTCCATGTAGGCATCTAGGTAGGTTTTGCTCTCAGAGCATTTAAAATGAATGTTTTATTCCACGAACCTATATTTCGGTATCTCAATTTGGTACCTCGTTTCCTATTCTGAATATAAATTACCTATAGCTAGGTATTGTTCTCATTTTGTCGTTGCATAATATTACGTTATGTTTACTAGCTGCGGCACGTGTAAGCTGTGTTGCAATTATGTATCTTTTTTTAATGCGATTGCAAATGTTGTTTTTCATACATTGCCGCATAATTATGCCAGTCACAGCAACTTTTCTATGAGTGAACAGCGTTGTACAGATTTTGTATCGAAAACCGAGTAATGCAATGTATTAGCAGAGTCTCATAATATAGGGCAGGTTCACGGGCAAGTGGACGTCATCGCGATGCACTTTTAGCTGTTCATGATTGTGTTCTCGAGTAGGTACCACCTATGAACTGCAAATGCGCGCGCGCCTTTTTTCTGTAATTCTTACATACGATAACGAAGCTAAAGTGCGTAATTTTAGTGCCTATTTATTAAAGGAGACATAATTTGAAGAAGTGCAGATAGCGCAATTTGAAGTTCTGCCAATAACGATATCGTGATTCCTTCCTCTGATGCATTCTAAATTGACGTCAGTAGGTAATAATTTGACAAATCTAGATGTTTGAGTTTAGCGTTCTTTTATTTTAGGCAAAGGTTTCCAGTAGTATGTATTGCATGAAATTATATAAAAAAGTGACGCGAGACCCAGGTTTAATCGGCGACTTCTTGTACGAATGCAAAGTGAAATAAAACAAAATGCAGTGAGTAATAGCTCACCTAGCAGTTTAGTTCAAACATCTTGTCGATAGAGCGACGACGTTTATTGCCTAGGCAAATCGTTGGATATTTTTTTATATTGTACTTATGTGCCTAAGTTTACAACAGAATATAGGTACTTTTGCCTATAAAAATATGTAACATGGATTGTTAGGTCACTCAAAACGGAACATGGAATAGGATTATAGAAGATTCTCGTTTTGACGAATTCACATAGGGTTAGATAACGTGGCAAAAGAGAACAGATGAAGGGTTAGTGTGGAAGGTTGTTGAGTGCACGGGCAGCAGTCGCGGCAGTTGGGAGACATCGGCGCGGCGGACGGTCGCGCGCCCGCTCTCATCATGGCGCGGGAGTACACTCGCGCCCAAGACCTTTATGTGCACCTTCATGAGATGCAGGCTCCTTCTCAGCACTTCGAACCATATGACTTCCTTAAGTGAGTACTCACACAACATTAATAGACCTCTTCTCTTATTCTTAATTTCAAGTAAGCTGATATTTTCAGTTGAGTTTAGCTGTACCTCCTGTTCATTAAGCGTTAGTTTAGCAGATAATGTTTAGCAGATAGCACCGGTTACATTCAAAATTTTGAAAGCCAAGTTAGTTCGCTTTCTCCCTCATCAGGGATAGTTTCAGAAACGATCGCGCGGTCAAGACTGGGAAAATGTGCGCTTTCTATTAAGTCATAGTTATGCTTTTATGATAGTTACCCCTTATTATACCACCTAAGTTACCTAAGGGGGCGCTCATTAATTACGTGAGGGTATTGGAAGGGTTGAAGAAAAATTACCTTTGCAATTCCTATAAGTAGGTAAACTTCTTGAGCATTGAGTTGAGTGACTTGGTTCGGAGAATGCCACGGGTGAATGCTAATTTATCTACTACTAACAGATATTATAGCAGAAATAAGATCTGTTTTCCTACAATATTATTGTAGTGCACAGTCCTGAAAAGTTGTATACTATGAAAAAAAACGAAAATACAATATGGCCGTCAGCAACTGGCGCATGGCGGTTTGCTTAATAATTTTTTTCCATAAACTTTTTAATATTGGTATCAAGTACCTACATAACAGTAATAGATAGTCTCGAAATAAAAGCTAAAAAGTAATTTTTAGGTCTCAGTTACCTATAATTCTAATAGGCCGTACAAAAAAGGGTTTTCTAGCTGTGGTAAAAGAGTATTGCTATTGACTCACTATTGACTTGAAGAAAAAAACTCTTATTTAAAAGGAATAGATGGGTATCCCAAACTCTCAAACACATGAAAAAATTAAAGCTGAAACTACGTCAGATATTTACAAATGTTAAAACTGTTTTATAGAAATCTTTCTGGGTGTTGAATTTGGTAACTGTGACCAAGGGATTTTTCGAAAAGGTTATTAATCCGAAAATGTTGTTGAAGCATAAAAAAAAACAAAATCAATGATCACGCGTTAGATAAGTTTTCACCTCTGACGTAGGTAGCGTTGTTGATGTTGATGCACTAGGTTGCGTTCGAATCGCGTAAACGCGCGTAGACCGCGGCGCGTCTGTTAGCTTTTCTCTCTGACTACCTACCCTATTCATTAAGAATCAAGTTGTAATGGTAATGTTTTTACATAGGAAGTTTCAAAATAATTATTGGTACTTATGAGGTAACATATTATATTATTGTATTAATTGCAACAATTATATTAGTTTTACACAGGGTTACAGCTCACAGTAACAACGCAGGCTATCGATCGTTAGAATCCTTAGAAATGTTCTTCGTTTTGATGACGCTACTTTGAAAATTCGCAAACTAGTTAATGAAGTCTTAATTTGTCGGAGCTAAAATTAACTACTTTTTATGCAACTGTATCAGTAATTCTGAAGATAGAGTTTCAAGAGATTTTTGCAACAAAAAAAAAACAAGTAAAATTTTACAGTCCCGAAATTTTTTCCTGTGCAAACTTTGTAACTGTTTTATTTGACCATCTTGCATTTACTAATGAAAATTGTACCTATATCCTACGAGTATTTAGCCATCAATGTTCCATATTGCTAGGCAAAAGCCTCTCTCCTTCTCCATCAGAACTCCCAATCCCGAGCAGCCTTCTCCGGTTAGCCATCTAGAAAAGTGCGGTAGAAAAAGGAAAAGTTGGCGGGACGAGATAGACACTTTTCTGCATTAGGCAAATTATATGTTTATTAAATCTAGCCGTCATCGTCTACAAAGACGTTGGACGTTCATTGCTAAATAGATTTCCAGTTATCTCAGATGGTAGTGGCATATTAGTGGTTTAATTAAATTCTCATAGGAAGATAGATGTCTAAAAATGTCATTAACTTTAAAACAACATTAAGCGTGTGTTTTCGATAGCCCACGAGGTTTTTAAACTGCTCATTGACTATCAGTTTTTCGAGTCCATCTAAAATTTGATGCTTTGAGATCTCATCAGATGATGAGAACTTTTCGTTTGATTTTGATGATGTTCAGGTACCTACCTAATGCACATCAGCATTCAGCACTTAATAGGAACATGCCAGGAGGCATATAGATACACCTACTTATTCTCTCTACCCACTCATGCATATGTTAAAAACTAAAGTGAATGAAAGGCGTGGGCGTGTCGGTGCAAGTTCCGCCCATCGTTTGCCACGCCCGGCCTTTCCCCAGTCTCTGTAACAGATATATTTTATTATTTTGTCAATATTAACCTGAAATTTCCCACAGTTGTTACTGTTGATCTATCGTACGTACCTCTTGTAAAAAAAATATTGTAGGAACGTACTTTGTAAATGCATGTATCCAATGTTAACTATAGTTGGAACTTATAATAAATAAAATCAAAAAGTAATCACAGAATCTAATTTAATTATATCTATTAAATACTAATGTCCTCAATGTACTCAATGAATACGGCGTAAAAACAGTGGCGTCGGCGCCATTTTATAAACTCATGTTTGTCTTATTATTTTGGCACTGGAATGTACTTGTGTAACGTTGTTTTATGAATTAATCAAGCGGCCACCCGCATTTCCTACCCTATTTCGTACGCATTTATCAACATATCTAGAAAAATTTCTATAATATCTGAAAACATTAAAGCATATGTGTTATTCTGAAATACATGCTACAATATTGTAAAGTTTCATTAAAACCTATTCGGTGTTTTTTTCCGTGAAAATGTAACACACATTCTAACATCCGACCATAGGTATTACTTACTAGGATTAGTACCTATAGTGTATCGTGAAATCGCCAAATAGCTGTACAATACTGTACATGAGCTTAACTTCAAATTCTCTAATGGCATATCTAGTGTGTGACAGTTTGATAAGGCTCTTACTTAGCCAGTCTAAAAAAGTGTAATTTAAATTAAGTTTTGTAGTGTCTTAACCTGTACCTTACTTGCCAATGCACTGCTAAACTGACCAATACCTAAGTAGAGGTCTCAATGATTCAGAAGCAGTCAATATTATTATTAATAATACTTACATCAGATTGCGGAATGTATAAGATTACAGCAACAAATGCATATAAGTAAATAGAGTGTCTGATGAATAAGATGTTTATCCACTTGATGCACTGATATGCAAGGAGGGTGCGACGTGCCATTAGGAGCAGCGCGGGGCGGGGCGGCGGCGGTCGGTGCAAGGTCGCGCGCGGCGCTTCCGCATATAATGCACTGTGTGCGATGCGAAACGGCAACGCTCGAGTGCACCATTTCATTCGCTACAATGTAAATTATCTATACGTTTTAGAAAAATCATCAACGTTATAAGTTATCCTAATCTCAATAAGTGAGGTCAATACGTGAGTGTTTTATACAGATTTTATTTTCGAGTCAACTCTACATAGTTTTTTTTGGTACCTACACACTGCTCAAATACGTCATTAGTTAGCCTTTCTCGTGTTGCACTCATTGCTGGATTATTGCATTGTAACTCAAACGAGGTTATTTTGAATTTTTTGTTTGTATTATAACCGCTATTGTGCTGCTAGCTGATTAGGAATCACTGTATTTTATGATTCATTCAATTAAATTAAGAGCCTTTGGTATGAATGCCAATACCAAATGCATAGATTGTTGCCGGTTGAACACGTGTCAAAACACAAAATGTACATATTAACCTTGTTATCTTTTTGCTTACAGCTGATTGCAGAAAAGGGTGTTAACTTTAACTAGGTACTTATCTATTATATTTCGTCCCACCTTCTTCTATTTTTGCTTAATAGAGCATTAGTTTTAATAAACTTTTCTGCAACAGGCTGCTACTTGTTTTATATCTATATTCTTGCTTACCGTATAGCTATATTCTTCTTACCTTTTGTGCACAATAACTTTTATGACCTTATACAATCTTGATAAATCCGGATTAATTAACATTATCTGCTTATGAAAAACATATTTAGCTACTTCTTATTTGGGGTAATTAATTCTACCTAATTTCAAGGTCTTATTGTAATCAAATTTTTATATTTTTTGGTTTATTTCTTAGGTTTTACGCGAAATCCGTTTTCTTTGGTAGATATAATGAGATCCATCGGATCTAATCATACTTAACCTACTAATATTATGAACAAATGCCAATGTTTGTGCAGATGGATATTTGTGAGGATGTTTGTTACTCTTTCACGCAAAAACCACTAAACAGAATTTAATGAAACTTTACAATTGCGGGGATGTGTTTGGTTTAATCATTTTCAAAGACGAACAACGTTCAGCAAAATTTATCTTACGAAGATCAAGGTACTAATAATAATATTTTTTTTAATTCAAAAGCCTCCGACCGATTTGTAAAGTACGAATTCTTTTATTTGATACCCAAGTTAGGCATGTTTGGTTAAAACATTCGGTTGAACGTCTATTTAAATCAAACAAGTTAAGATCATTCACGATTTAATTTTCTTTCAAACAAAAAAGAAACTAGGCAAATCAAAATTGCTTTACGGATTTGGGAGTTAGTTCGATGCTACAGAAACATACACACAGACAAACAGTTCAAACTTATATAATAGCTACGATATCACCACCCGTCTTTTTGCATCGGGGAATAAAAATTTACCATACACATTGCCATACTTACACCTTTTGCTTTGTTTGACTTTTATTAGCTCTTTTAATTTTTAAATGTAATCCGAATCTTACTTAAGGAGGTCTGATTATGTGACATTGGATTTATTGTTAGATATTAGTTTGCATTAGGTTTCATAGCTCCTAAGTTAGTAAGTCGTTCTCCTTATATGTATTGTTGGCTGTGTGTTCTAGAAAGTCTAGGTATAATTGTGAGCTATAATATTGAGGATGACTAAAAGTGTTTCGTAATATCGTCAATGTTATTTGAATGCACATGTGGCATGGCACTCTCCATCACAACCATTAAGAATATTAGCTAGTACCATAGCAATTAACGAACACAACGTTGTAGGTCTAATATTTTCTTGTTTCGTGTTGTCATGTACCTACGTGTACATGTGGGGTTTTATAGCAAGTCATTTTAGGCTAAATAAGTAACTACTTTTTTACGGTATAAAAGCTTAATTAGTCCTAACCTTTAATTTATTTGTTGCCTAAAGAACTCAACAACTGTCTAATTTTTTCCTCAAAAACGTTGGCTGGCTCCTTTTACATTATTGTTTTTGCTAGCCCCATTTCTTTTTGTGCGGTATCTACCGTAGACACTTTATTAAAAAAACTGCATTGAATTTTGAAACTATTTACAACAAGTAATTTGTCTGTATATTTCAAAATGTATAATTAAATGTTGAATTCATGTAGGTATTGTTAACCCGTTCAGAGACGAATTCTTTTGAACATACCTATACGGGTGGCCCGTCATTTGACGTCCAAAAGGAAAATTTGGATTCTTCGTGTCATGGGGTATCCGAATCACCCCCATGTATGTTCCGCGATTTTTTACGGTTTCCGAGTTATTACGTGTTTCCTGATTTTTTGAGATTTTTCAACCAATCACCCTAAAAAGGTTTGTAGAAAAAAAAGTACAACACTTTTTCATAATTTTATTTTTGCATCAGATGCTTCATGACGCTTACTTTTATGCATAAAATATTCAGCTTCGTAACTTTAATAAAAGTTAGGGAAATGTAGGTCGGAAGAGGAAAAATTGTATTGACTGAAAAATAATCGAACGAAATCTTCAAACTTAAATTAAGAGGTTAAAATGATTGCTTTATGGATTTTAAGCTAGCTTAAAAACTGCGTCAACTTCTCAGCTTTCATAATCATCGAAAAAAAATGATACTTAATGGGGTACTGTTGCTAGAATCAGCCTTTAAAGAGAGCAAGGTGGAAAAAATTCAGAATTGGACGTTTGAGTAAATTTTTTTTCTTTCATATTTTATGATCACCTAAGCCTCAGTAGGTTTAAAGACAGTGTTATCTTACCGAAAAGTCCAAAAAAGGAGCCAAGATTGACACATTTGGGGGTTTTGGAGCACCTGTAAGAGATGAGTTACACCTTGAGAAAATTATGCAGATATGCCTCATCTCTAAGGGGTTGCACAAGGAAACTACATTTCCCCAACTTTTATTAAAGTTACGAAGCTGAATATTTTATGCAAAAAAGTACGCGTCATGAAGCATCTGATGCAAAAATAAAATTATGAAAAAGTGTTGTACTTTTTTTTCTAAGAACCTTTTTAGGGTGATTGGTTGAAAAATCTCAAAAAATCAGAAAACACGTCATAACTCGGAAACCGTAAAAAATCGCGGAACATACATGGGGGTGATTCGGACACCCCACGACACGAGGAATCTAAATTTTTCTTTTGGACGTGAATCGACGGGCCACCCTGTATATCGGCTTGACATTATGTCTGTCGGGCCTATATCTAGACAAAGTAAGGTAGAGTTTATTGCAAAGACCATTTAGCATAAAGTGGTGAATTACTCAATAATAAACATATTTATTTTGTGTCACAGTGGCGACGGGTACGAAATGTCTTCGTGTGAGGCACCTCGGCCTATGCCATCATCGGCCTCGTCAACGTTGGCTGTGCCCGTCGCTCGCAAACGGAAACCATCATCATAGTGAGTACATTTCATTTTTTACAATTATTTGTCATACAGGCTATCTAAGCTTATTGAATCATGGTAGTGAGTATAAGAACCGCGGAGAGAAGGATAAGGCTCTGTGTTTTTTTTACAAAACCTAAAATTAATAAAACCTTTTCTTAGTAAGTATTTGGAATTTCATCTCAAAATGTATTGCACTTGCGCGCTACGAGTTCTGAGCATACTTTTTGCTGAGTAATTATAATTAAATTCCTTACCTACTTGTCGATTCGAGTTTCGCAGATTTTCGAATAAATCGGTTACCATAGTCATACGACAATTTCTTCCGGCAGCAGACGCAAAATGAAAAAAAAAAAAAAAACTGGAATTGAAAGAAAAGAAGCAGCCAGATTAATTGTTAATTAATATTTTTAACTTTTTAACGAGTTGCCAAGTCGTCTTGAACCTGCTCTTGAAACTTGGTTAGTCTTCTCGCAAACGTGACGATCGATCAAGGCAGTATTTGTGTATTAAAACATAATTGGTCGAGCCAAGAAATTGAAGCAAGTTTTCTCCCTTTGAACTATAACTGTTTGGAAGCCATATGCTAAACCCTATAAATTTCCAACTCTCGAGGCCGTCGTCAAAGTAGGCGTCTCTACAATAATGCTTCCAATTAACTCTAGACCTTTGACGCACTCGGTATTGCCATATTATGTTATCCGAGCGAGACTAACCTGTTGCTTAGTAACTAGTGCCTTTGCATTATTAACTTCGTTTTGTATAGGGTACCAGCCGACCATGAATAAGAGTATCTTTCAGAAAATTGTACTGTGATTTTAATAATGTGACCCTCGTTTATTATTTATCTACCTATGTTTAAAAAAAATCTTTACGTAAAAATGTTTGTACTTGCCTACGTCTCTGTTTGGTAGGTAGTTAATTGTTTTAAGGGCTTCCCTTACAATGTTTTAACCAACTTTTGAGTTTTTACAAATTCGTTTCGTCGAGCACAAAAATAGGTACATTGTAGGTATTCATTTTTTTAGTCTAGTAAAGGGTAAAATATTATGTCTAGTTAAAATTACAATGAATTTGTATTGGGAAGGTTAGTTTGAATTATAATTTTAGTATCTTTGCATACATATATTAATCTTTCCTATAGTTAAGTTCTGCAAGATGTGTGATTAGTTATTAAACTTTGTAATTTAGTCACAATACCGAAGGGACTTCCGTACCCTGATGATACTTGAGGTTCATTAAAATACAATATCCATTTCACTGTCGGTAGGTACCTACTCTACTACTAATATTGAGACATAGACATCAAGATTTATTAGTAGCTTCTAAACTGAGAGGTTGACAGGTACATTGTACGTACCTATATACGTTGGGATTGGGAGTCAGTGTATTCGCAGAAACATATTTAAATAAAACACGTATTACTGTTGCCGCTATATCTACAGATCAAATCTTAAAAATAATAAAATACATATTAAAGGGCGCCTCCCGTAAAACACATTTAGGTATTACATTATTTGTTTGATCTTTAAAGAATATTTTGTTGTGTTCAGAATATTTTAGAATAAAATATCTATTTTTATACCAAATACTTATAATTGCTTCTTTCTTATATTATTTTTGTTAAATACTTATAAACATTAAATATTTTTCAAAAACTCACACTCGGCCTTTTTTATGATTTCCTTGTTCTTTTGTGCCCAAACCTTTGTATGCTTGAATTCAAGTAAAGCTTTTATTGATTGTGATACAAATTCAGAACGGCGCGGTATATTGGTATTATTAGAATTGTATTACAGTTAGGCCAAATTCTTTCAGCAGCACTTCGAGCACGTACGACGATGACGGCGGCGGAGACGATTCCAGGTCGCGCACCATACCAGATAAGAAGTTAGTTTTTTCATTTGCAGCTTTTATATTTAATTCTGGTGGATACAGCTATTTATAAAAATAACAATGTAAAGCAAAATGTATAACTTTGCAGACAAAACCACAGCGAGATTGAAAAACGGAGGAGAGATAAAATGAACACGTACATAACTGAATTGAGTTCTATGATACCTATGTGCGGTGCGATGGCCCGCAAGCTGGACAAACTTACGGTGTTGCGGATGGCGGTACAGCACTTGCGGTCGGTCCGCGGGGCGCTGACCGCCTGCCCGCTCACCGCTCGCCCGCGCCCCTCCTTCCTTTCCGAGAGGGAGCTCAACTCGCTCGTACTGCAAGCTGCTCGCGACTGCTTCCTACTAGTCGTTGGCTGTGACAGAGGCCGCTTACTTTACGTCTCGGCTTCCGTGAAGAAAATGCTTCACTATGAAAAAGAAAGTATCTTCTTTAAACTCTTAAGTTCAATTTCAATGTAAAAATAATAAATACAAGTATTATTTGCTTGTCTAAGGTAAAGAAGAATACTTATTTTTTTTTTGTTTACAGTCTGAACTTCTTGGACAAAGTCTCTTCGACATCCTTCACCCAAAAGATGTGGCTAAAGTAAAGGAACAGCTGTCTTCGTCTGATCTTAGTCCACGAGAAAGACTTATTGACATCAAAAGTTAGTTCTTCTACCATTACCTACTTTATTTACTATAAATTAAAATGCTATTTCTTAGTAGGTATCATAAGTTGTTTACGACTGAATGCCGGTAGTTTTATATTTTATTGTAGATCGGAGTAACAATCTTGAATTGATGAATCTAAGGATTGAATAGTACCTATCTAATATGAGTGATAAAACGAAGCTTATATCAGTCTGAAACTTAGAATTAACTTGCTAAATGGTAAAAATGCTAACATTGATTACGTACAGCAATGTTGCCGGTAAAAGCGGATGTAACGACGGGTGCGTCGCGTTTCTGCCCGGGTGCTCGGCGGTCGTTTTTCTGCCGTATCAAGTGCAAGGCGCCGCTAGAGCCTGCTGCGAGCACATCAGTCTCCGTGAAGGAAGAAACCGAGTCTAACGCCAAGATGAGGAAAAAACAACAGCATGAAAAAAAATACTGCGTGGTTCAATGCACTGGTAAGTAAGTTTAGTAAGAACGAAATTGTGTTATTAATGCTCAACAAAATTAAATTCTTCGGAATTAAGGAAAATTTGGTTTTGTGACAAAAGACGCAGAATTCTTTACTTGTGTATTCAGAAGTTACCTTCTTGTTATTGTGGTGGTGGAAATTCATAGTTCACAAATTCGCAATACCGTTACAAAAAGTAGCGTGTATAATATGTTTTTAAAAACGCAGGGTATTTGAAATCCTGGGCACCTGTGGAGGTGTCGGAGGGGTCGGGTAGTGCTCTGGAGGGTGGAGAAGAGGGGGAAGGCTGCAACATGTCATGTTTAGTGGCCGTTGGTCGCGCTTTATCTGACCTGGCTCCAATGCCGTGTACAGCATCCACCCACCCGCCGACCAGACCACTGCAGTACGTCTCCAGGCATGCCACTGACGGCAAATTTCTATTCGTCGACCAAAGGTAAGCACTGTAAGAAGGGACTTAAGGTATTACGATCTAGTAATACCTACGTAGTAACTAGTACCTAATCGACCTTGACTTTCCTTAATATGGCTTCCTGGGTGAACCGCAGCCCCGTAATAGTATTAGTAAAGACACGTACATTCACCAACTTATGCGAAGATTTGAGGGGTTTATTTTTTGCCATATTTGAGCCAATTGGTGAGGTAAGGTCTAGAAGGGATGTGTTCGCCTTGCAGTAGGGCAGTTATAGCATCTGTCTGCATTTATTTACCAAAGTACATTATACCTATATGTTTCTAATGGTCTTTTCAGAGTAACATTGGTGCTAGGTTTCTTACCACAAGAGCTGCTAGGTACGAGTATGTATGAGTACGTGAGCGGACCCGAGCTGGGCGCCGTGGCCCACGCACACAAGCAGGCACTGTTGCGGAGGGAGCCACATCATACCCTTTCATACTCCTTCCGACGCAAAGACGGCACTTTAGCCAGAATACAGACGCACTTCAAACCATTCAAGTAAGTTTCTTTAAGCACCGGTCTAGGCACAAATAAAAATGGAATTACAACTTCAATTTAAATACCTACTATTTTCTATAAAAGTGATTATGCATTTAAGTTACTTCGTGCTATTTGGCAAAAGCGGAATCATGAACCTTCGCAGAAAAATACGAGTATTTATAACATGCTGTGAATGATTTTTTGGAACTCTGAAGCAATAATATTCAAAAAGTGATCACTTTTCTAATAAAACATTTGTGCAATGACTCCAGGAACCCTTGGACAAAGGAGGTGGAGTGTTTAGTTGCGAACAACACCATCGTAGCTGAAACGGCCGCGTCGCAGGAACAGGGCGCTGCGCAAGCCTCCTTCGACTTGTTCAAAGAGAGTACGTATTTATTTATTTCTTTTCATACTGTAGATATAGAGCCTTTAAATCGTAATCTAATTTTCTTATAAACTAGAAATTGAATGACCCAAAAGATTCAATACATAAAAATAATTGCTATACAATATAATTAGGTCTTTACCTATGAAATTGCCGTTTTGTATGAAAAAATTCAAACGATTTTTTTTCATGTAATTTTTTTTTGTATTAAGTGAAGTAATTACCCATACAATCAATGCATCTTTGCCAACGCAGTGGCAGTTTATTAATGCCCTTCTTAAAGAAATCAGCTGGACGAGAGGCAACAAATTCTTCAAAGGCGTTTTGTACTGCCTCTTGGTTATTGAATTTTTGTCCAGTCAAGAAGTTATCCAAATTCTGGAAAAAGTAGTAGTCTGTAGGGGCAAGTTCCGGTGAGTACGGTGGATGAGGGAGAGCTTCCAACCCCAGTTCTTGCAACTTGGAGACCGTCATTTGTGCGGTATGAGGTCGCGCGTTGTCGTGCAGGAGCAGCGGAGACGAGCGATTGACCAATGCTGGTCGGAGACGTGCCAGCTTCTCCATCATTGTATTCAATTCTTCACAGTACACATCTGCAGTAATACTCTCCCCATTTGGTAAAAAGCTGTGATGAATCACACCGGTGCTAGACCACCAAACAGTAACCATCACCTTTTTAGGGGTAAGTTTTCGTTTAGGACATTGTTTAGGTGCTGAACCAGGATCCAACCAACTTGCTGAGCGCTTACGGTTATCAAACAGAATCCATTTTTCATCACAGGTGACAATGCGGTTCAAAATTTCTTCATTTGTGTGTCTGTTGAGCAATGCACGGCACGTCTCGACGCGTACTTGGCGCTGGCGATCATTGAGTTCGTGGGGCACCCATTTGTCAAGCTTTTTTACCTTGCCAATTTGACGCAAATGGACCAATATTGTTTTGATGCTAACGTCGAAAGCTGCTGCTAATTCAGCCGTAGATTGAGTATCATCAGCTTCCACGATCGCCTTCAATTCGTCTTGCTGCCACGACGGAACTCATATTCCATAATTACTCGAATTTTTAACGTATCCATGTTGACGAAAATGATTGAAATGCAATGAAAATGTAACACTAACCAATAAACAAATGACTGTTTTTGGAAAAAGAATTCCATATTTTTAAAATGAAATTAATTTGAAATTAGAATTCTTAGCTAAACAAAAAATATTTTTAATTGAAATGGCCAGTACTGTAAAACGGCAATTTCATAGGTAAAGACCTATTATGTGAAAGTTTATAGATATCCGGCTGTTGCTTAGCGAATTATTCGATTAAAAAAGTATATTTAAATACCTACTGATGACTAGTAATGTTAAATACTACTTATTAATATTGCATGTTTGATGTGAGACTGGAGACGTTAGTTGTGTGGTAGAGGTACGGTGAGGCAACACAACTCCTCCCGTTTGCTTCCAGACATGATGCCCTCCTTGGTAGCGGGCACGAGTGACAAAAGTTGAGTTTCAGAAACGGACGTGGAAATGCAGAGGCTCATCGACTCGCAAGTTGAATCGCATAAGATCGGCAGCGCCATAGCGGAGGCGGTGCTGAGGCGGTCGTCCACGGAGTTCTCACCGGACCTGCCAGCGGAACTACTGCAGGATGCCGTCTTCAACCAGCAGGTAACGAACTGCTTTTTGAAACAAACTTCCTGCAAATAAGTGAAGCCATATGATCTGTATAACATTTACATTTTGATGTATTATATTTGCAGGGTTCGCTGGTAGATAGCATACTCGGCGTTGATCTGGGGTTCAATCAAATTCGAAATAACGTGCCTCTAAGCGCGGCCGGTGGCTCGAGTTCCCCGCCCCCCGCGGGTTCCAGCGACCCGCTGCCGTCAGGCACTCCGCCGCCCACCTCCCCTCTATTGCCCCCGCTAGGCATAGACGGCAACGGGGAGGCGGCCATGGCAGTCATCATGAGTCTTTTGGAAGCCGATGCTGGACTCGGAGGCCCGGTTAACTTTTCCGGACTTCCGTGGCCTCTACCCTAAACATATCGCCCTACATCTAACTTTAAAACAATTATGGTACCTACCCTTATTGTTAATGAGAGAATTGTTTCGTTGAAAACGAAATTTTATTGTTTATGACGACTGCTGCATCAGAAAGAGATGATGATTTCTGATCGTACAATTTCTCTCGTTGAATTTCTCTCCTGCAAGTAACATTACATTACAAAACGGAGGATCTTGCACTTTCATCAAACTTATGGAATCAAATTTATATGTTATAAATGTTATAATTTAATTAACGATACACATTTTTAATCCGACTTCGATACAAAAAAAAAAGTATAAAACGAGGTGAACCAAAGCTAAGAGAATATTTATGAAGCAAGCGGGCGGGACCCAGTCGGAATGGTGGATTGTTTAGACGAATTTTTGCTTCTTCTTTCTTGCTGTATTTCGTTACATTTATTTCACCAATTGAAAGCAACCTTCAATTTAAGTATGACGGCAACGGAGACCGTTTATTGCCTACATCTATGTAATAAAAAAAAATGTTAGTACATAATATTGCATTATTGTGTAATGAAGCGTTTTAAGTAAGGACGCTCCTGACGCAGTATGAGTTAATTTATGGGAGGGTAACGCAGGAGTAGTCCCACTTAGGCGCTACACCTTGTAATCTTTGTTTCGCACGTATGAAAACCCTGACAATATAAACTATTTTATTGGATTGTCCAAGTTATACAGGGAGTAAAATATGGGTTACCCTACAAAGGTGACGGCGTAGAAAAGGATGTTAGCTAATGTATATTTTTTATAATCATAGAAGTTTTTATAAAAATTGTAATTATGTTAATGCATTTTGGAAATCGATTCTGGTATGTAAGATGTGACGGTTTTATAACGCCGTCGTCCCCTCGATAGTCCAATGAATTTTAAAGTCTTATTATACATAATAAAAATATAATATTTCAAATTAAGTATATCAATAAAATTAGGTACTTATTGACGAATTATTAGTAGGTATTTGAATTTGAAATAAGATGTCTTTGAATCTTGTTATAATTGTTTATTAGTAACCTTGAATTTGTTGCAGATTATGGATTGTTTTTTGTAGATTTATTTTTTGTTATTTAGTCAATTTGATTACAGTACCGCCGATTTAAAAGGTCGGGTTTGATTAAGGTAGGCATGAAAATATCACTGTTTAAGTACCTAGTAAGAAAGAAAAGTACTTTTGTAAGAGTACTATAACTGAAAACCCTGATATTACATACTAAATCAGTATCGCGGCGATATTAGTCTCCTGATTATTTGGTTATCATGCCATTTTGTTAATCACGCCATCTTGTTGTACCTATGTTATTATTATTATTTTGTAGATAATAACGCCATCAGATACAGTGGCGTTTGTTCTAAAGCAAAATTTGGGGTAGTGCAAAATAAATTCTTTTATGTTTAAGTTATTTACTGAAAATATTGTTTTGGACATTTTGAGTTTATTAAAGTAGTATTTAGAAGATTGTTTTTTTTTGTGGTACTGCCTCACCATTAATAAGGAGGAACATGAGTTTGATGGGATACCGAAATGTTTCTAACACAGAACATGATTACTTGGTAATGACTGAAAGCAATGTGTACGTGTCTTTGGTATTACTTTGGTAGGTATATTTTGTTATAAATAAAGGATTCATGTTCACGGGACCAAGCTTTGGAACTACAAATCCGCACATTCGTAATATCAAGTTTACTATGTAGGAAAATCTTAATTGACAGCTACATATAATACATTTTGCCACTGTCCTATTTTCCCTTGAGATTTAATTCAAAGTTTCTATATTCCTTGAAATCCTTCATTGACCATATTTTTATCTGTGCATCAATTCTTTTCATGTTCATGTTTGTCGCGATGCATTTTAAAGCAGCTATTAAAGTGTTAAAACATAATTTACACAATAAAAATAACTATTAAACTTATCTACTTTATTTTCATTTTATTAACTTCAGTAACTACATTGTTTATATCGATCACACAACAATAATTCCATTTGACAACCTTCCAAGTGCTGGCATTAACACTAACTAATTTACTTTTAGTTTTATATGTATAAAAGAGTTTCATAATTGAACATGTCAATTAAATCAGTTGATAATTGCAAAAAACAGACTGCATACTATTTAAAAGTATATTTAAAATTATTTAGCTTCGATTTTACAAGGTTATGGAAAAAAAGGTTTTTATAGTTACAAGCTTACTACGTTGATATTTATTTCCACTAAGAGGCTAGCACAAGTAGGTGTAATAGTATGTTCGTATTATTCCATTACATCACCATATTTGTTTGTGGAAGGCTGGTCTCCTGTCTGCGTCGGTGGTGGGGCTCGTTTTGGGGGAGGAGGGGGCGCTAAGGATGGATCCAATCTGGGAATATTACCAATTATGCTTTAACTTACAATAACATTTAAATGATGATAAATAACTATGTAATTATGGGCTAAAAACAACCCAATAGTAACAAACTGCCTAGTGTAGTGGCAGACAGACCATACTATACAAGGTGAAATCTTTATTGATATTAAGCAGGGGAGTTTATAGTAGAATTAATTACTATTTTATGATTCTGTTGTTTACCTGTAAGGATTTTGTTTATTATCCGAATACTCTCCCCTATTCCGACGGCGCAATTCCTCGTATGAAAGAGCAGGATGCTCAGGTTTACCATCAGCAGGAATATTGCTTAAGGTAGCTGAAATAGATCACCAAATAATTGTTTAAATTGCAGGCTGAAGAAAAACTTTATCTAGCAGATAAATTAGTTACACAGTTTAACACTTACTGTCATTATTGGGGTGGTAGGCATCATCATTGAAGAGTGGGCGGTCAGTGTCAAGATCCAGTGAGCTGCCAGGCCCAGCATCTGAGTAGATATCATTTTGGCTAGCTCCAAACATGGCTGGCACTTTTTGCTGCATTGATGTCCTGTTTACAAATATTTCATGAATAGTTACATTTTGATAATTTTTATATTGTTTATTAGTGCAAGAGCCAGTAAAAAAAATCATTGAAACTTGCTCCCTTCAACTATAATCAACATTGACAATGTTAAAATCAGAAGAAGAGCTACTGCTTCAATTGATTATTTTACAATAGGCTATTTGACAACATTTGGAAAATAATTTTAAATTAATGTTTGTATGATAATAATTACCCTACATTGATATTTCCGAAATATTTAATGTTTTAATGATGAAAAATCAATGTTGAAATTCAAATTTAATAAAACCCGCGAATAACACTGTTTCTGTAATGGCGCTGGTCACATGTCACGCGTGACGTCACATGCGAGTAAACAAACACGAAAAACACTAACGAAGCGCACTATTATGACAGCTGTTTACTCGCGTGTGACGTCACCAGAATGTCAACAAATAACAGGCCGTTCGTGTTCCAGATAAAAATTTAAAAAATATTACAATTCGTTTATTTTATTTTGTTAAAAATAAACATGTTTTACATCAAAATAAAGTGAAATATATTTCTTTATAATAGTCTTTTAGAATGGCCACATTTTGTTGTATATTTTGAATATAGTCAAATACCCTATTGTGAGTAAAAGAGAGGAACTTTACCCTCTGATCTTTCCATCCTTTCTTTCCCTTAACAGCTGGCCTATGTAGCTACCTGGCAAAGCCATTAACTTTTCCGCACAGGTCTCTTGATAAGAGAGTTTGCCAATGAAATACCCCATTACTACAGCAAGTGTTACTTTTGGTACCACACCAAATCTAGGATTTGGTTTCAAGTAACCTGAAACAAAGCAGTCATCAGTATGTAGTACATAGCTTTGCACACTCAAAAGTAGATTCAAATGAAGACCATTCGCTTTTGCAATAAACATCAATTTGTCATTAGAGGTAAACAAAGCACAATGTTCCAATATTCACAGAAAGCTTAGACATAATGCGTTTAAAATTAAATAATAACACACACACACACAGCTTAGAGACCATTTATATTTAAAATTCAATTATAACACAAACTATTCTCAAAACTACCTTTCTGTTGGGCAATGAGTGCAGTAACTCCCATTGCCGAACCTAGAGGCAAGGATCGTTGGTAGAAGCTCTCGCGGTTACATTCTCCCAACACTCTCAGCTCGTCAGCTGAGAACTTATAATTGCCCTGAAATATGGATAATTCAAAGGTACAAGCCACGTAACATTTTGTAAGCATCAATCCGTAATACAAAGGACCTAGAGAATGTAGAGTTTAATGACTTTTCTTCCGCAATGTGACTTCAACAATAAATAAGGTGAAAATAACCTTACCGGGATTGGTGCCGGAGTGGGTTGCGGCGGCGGTTGTACAGGAATCGGCATGTCCTGTTCATAGCCGTATGAACTGGGTTCGTTCATTTTTACTCACTTTTACCACATTTATACTATCCCAAGATAAATTTCTTATTAAGTAAGTTACAAAAATAACAAGAAATCAAATGAAAAAAATCACTTTCTCCGTCATAATATCGGCGGCGGATCCAATCTGTCAGTCAATGTCAGTTAAAATGACAGCATTCACTGTCAGCTGACAACTGACAATGACATTACTTTTTTTTTTTGCGAACTAAAGTTTGGTTTTGCGAGTCACAGTAGAGCGCGCCACCCTACCAACCCGGATTAGACACTGTAGGAGTCGCCGTCACCGGATACGGTGTGGATTGTATATTACTTTTTTTTATTGGCTTCCATGCTAGGCGCATATTTAGCCACAGTCAAAACATATTACTTTTTTATGGTTTTAGGCTAGGCAAGCAGCCTGCAGCAAGATGCTGCATAAATGTACTTAACGTATCCGAGGGCCTTGGGTGTTATGTTAAACGGTAGCCTGGTCTTTGAGAATTCTGTCGCTATGGACCGTTTCTCAGCAACAGACCGCACGTTGCGCATGCGAGAGTTTTACAGACGCTGATTCGGTGACTACAGCGTAGAAAATTATGTGCCAAACATGTGCTAAGCATTCTCCTCATTCGAAATTGGGTTGAAAAGTTTAAAGAGACTGCAACAAAGCTGGATAAATCAAAATCCGGGCCACCTAGGTCATCAGGAACGTTAGAAAAGGTGGGGAGATTAGTGCACCCCTAAAAATTCAATAGGCATGTCGAAAGATTTTGAAATCCTATTCCAAAATGCAGATACACATTTACTGTTTACAACAAAAACTTTATTTCGGTATTTAACTAATGTTTTAAGAAGATTAAAGCCATTTTTATAATTATTTTTAAATACTGCGTGAAAACAGCTCTCCGTGTCATGGCGTCGCGTGTGACGTCACACTTTTGTAAATGTCAAATGTGTTCCCGCCCGGCTAGACAACAAAGTAAACAAACGTTTCGTATTTCTTGTGATAAAAATGAATTCTAAAGTTTATAAGTGGTGTGCAGTACCTCTGTGCAAAAATACATCAATAAAGACACCCAACAAGGTGTTTGTTCATGTCCCATACATTAAAAAAATAAGAGATACATGGTTACAGCTTGCACGGCGAAACCCGAACGAAGTAAAATTAAATTCGTCACTTTATTTCTGTGAAGATCACTTTGATGTGAGTATGTTATCATGTATTGATAGATTTTTAACTTCATGTTTGACGTGAAATAGATGAAATGACAATAATAACAAATAACAATAATAACAAAAAAAATACAAGGCGGTTTTCACGTTTCTAAATTCGGAGGAGCAAAATTCTTTATTGGTTGCCAGGAACTCGCCCAACATTAGCAAATCGATCCTGGGCAAATTGGAACTGTTTGCCCTGATAAACCCTGGTTCCATTATAATAAATTTGTAGTTATTCACAAAAATAAACAAAAAGTCAATCCTAGCGTACAATCAGTCAAAACAACACAGTGATGTTTGTTTACATGAGTATGACGTCATGCGCTGTGATTGGCGTTTCAGTCAAAATGGCCGATTGCAGTATTTTACTCTTTTATTTTATAAAAATCTTGTTAATCTCAATTTTTTAAATAAAACTAAAATAGTTTTTTGAATCCATTAAATGTGTATTTTCCCCTGAAATCATTAAATCTTCGATTATTTCATAGTGTCGTCACGCCTATTGGTTTAAAAACTAAAGCCCCAAGATTCCAGTCAGAGGCTTAAAGCCACGTGTTCGTGAAATTTTGTCAGGTACCTATCTACAGAAGAATGACATACATTGGCCTCCAAGCAGTCCCTATGGACTTTTTCTTATGGGGATATCTTAAATCTAAAGTGAACGCTAATAAACCGATCTCACAAGGACATCACTGGCGCATTTGAAAGAAAAGATCCGTCACGAAATGGTAGCCATCTCTGAATCCACCCGCCGAGCCGAAATAGTGTAATTTTAGTGTTTGATTGAATTAGTGCTGGGAACGCGAGGGTCTACATTCAGGCGATATTATTTTGAAGAAATAAATTCTTAGAGTGTATTTTTATAATTGGTAAACAGTTTTTCTATATACCTACGGTTAACTTTTTCTTTAATCGACCCTATATCCTTTTGAGACACTTGTATTTTGTGAATATTGTTGGGGAAAAAGTTTCTTCGTATTTTATAATATATGAAAATTCAAAAAGTTTTTTTTTATAGTTTATTTACATTTGACTAAAGTATGTAGATGCCATTTTGTTCCATAACTTTTTGCCATCTTGTTGGTAGTGACATGATCCCATTGCTGTAAAAATTTTGAGGCTTCTGATCGAAAAACTGCGACAAGTGGTTTTGGCAGTCCTCTCGTGATGTTAACCTGACACTGCCTAAGGAATTCTGCAGAGACCGAAACAGATGAAAATCTGAAGGTGCAAGGTCAGGACTATACGGCGGATGCATTAATACCTCCCAGCCAAACTCTCGTAATTTTTGCTGAGTGGCTAAAGATGTGTGAGGTCTAGCGTTGTCATGGTGAAAAACCACACCCCTTCTGTTGATCAATTCTGGCCGCTTTCTCTCAATTTTTTGCTTCAATCTCATCAATTGTTCGCAATACAGTTCTGAATCGATGGTCCTGCCTAGCGGTAACAGCTCATAATGAATGATGCCCTTCCAATCCCACCATACACACAGCATTACCTTGTTGCGAGTTAACCCGGGTTTTGCCACAGTCTGTGAAGCTTGACCGGCCTTTGACCACGATCTTTTTCGCACGTTCTTGTCGTATGTGATCCACTTTTCATCACCAGTTATCAGCTTTTTCAAAAATGGTTCGGTTTCATTACGTCGTAATAAAGAATCACAAATGAGTACACGGTTCATTAGGTTTCTTTCAGTGAGCTCATGAGGCACCCAAATATCGAGCTTTTTAGTGTACCCAGCTTTATTCAAATGAGTCAAAACCGTTTTGTGGTCAATTGCCAGTTCTTCAGCTACATCGTAACTACTAATATGCCGATCTTGCTCCACTTTTTCAAAAATGCCATCAATTTTGTCCGTAACAGGACGACCAGAGCGAGATGCATCTTTGATATCAAAATTTCCGGCTTGAAAACGCTTAAACCAAACTTGCGCTACTCTCACAGATACTGCATTAGGTCCATAAACATCACAAATTTTTTTCGCGGCTTGAGTTGCATTTTTACCTTTTTTATAGTAAAATTTTAAAATGTATCGAATTTCTTCTTTAGATTCACTCATTTTAACAACAGCAATAACAAATGAAAATCACACAAATTCCTAATTTGAATTTGGAAGTGCCTTCTTTAAAATTAAAACTTTTTAATGATACCAAAACCAAGATACAAATGGTATAGCCAAAGAGATTTTAATACAAGTTCATACATACTATATGCGAAAAGACTTTTTCCCCAACCTATTTATTTACAAACACATGCAGTGTTTGTTTACCTATGTTGGGTAGTACTATGCTGAATTATTTTTTTTAAATTCTCATTCCCGATTAGTTATATGTACACATAATAAGAGAAGATGCTTTCTTAAAAAAAAAAGAGAGGCCAGGAGACCGTGAGGAGACCAGACGAACATCTACTGAAGAAGCCCAATGTCATTGATTAACAAGGACCTACAATATTATTCTACCTTTAAATAATAAATACTTAGGTACTTACTTACCCATGTTTATAGGTACCTACTTAAATTATGTAAAAGTTTGGATTTCTAAGATAGAACACGCTACGTTAAGATTGAGACGTATATTCAGATAGTTTCATAAATTAAAAGTAGCATATAAATAAAGATTCACTCCATAAGTTAACGACAATAAAGCGCAAATTTAGTTCATTGTGCCCGACAGTAACATTTCTACACTACAAATTTTAATAGGTTTAAGTAGGTAATTCATTTTTTAGGCGGTGGATGTTTTTCATTGTAATATTGTCGCATCACTTTTCCGAGATGGCTGTTTTCTGGCAGTTCTCTAATTTTCTGGTCACATTCCTGGATATACGACAACCGACCGTAAATGTGACCCAACAACGCAGCGGTCAATACTTTTGGTACAGCTCCAAAATGTGGACCTCTATTCAGCCACCCTAAAAAGAAAAAATTCATAGAAGTAAGGAGGAAATGGAAGGAACGTCACTAAGAAGGTAGGCAAAAAGTTTAAGAAGAAATTCGTTTTTCACGATTTCATGGTTCTTACTTCTATGAAAATTTTCGTGGCGTCCCTACCCTTCCTCATGTTGGTATTTACCTACAACTAACTACTAAACATTAATTAAGAATAGATATTTAGGAGTTAATTCTTACCAAATTTGATGGCTGCATAAGTGAGGGACGCAAACAAAGTGCTGAAAGGGATGCACCTTTGATAGAAACTCTCTTTATCGCATTCTTCTAGTGCCCTGATTTCTTCTTGAGTAAATTCATAGTAACGCTGAAACATTTTCGTTATTAATCTCGGCGAGTCAATGATATTTGCATATAGACTGATACCCACCAGTGGATGCGTTACGTTTTTGGGTATACTACAAGTTTGTGGGGTGCGGGACTTTGCGTAGCATGTGCAGTCTTCCTTTTCCTCGGTATTGCTCACAGGCGGCGGCGGCGACGAGCCTTTAGCGGCTTTTTTCTTATCGGCCATTACTGCCTTGTCTCTGCACCTCAGCTCTGCGCTATGTCATATTGGTAAAAGAAAGAAAGGATGGAAGATGTTGCATTATTATAATTTAGAAAAAAATATTGTTTGTCTACTAAAATTTGCACAAGAGTTTGTTTGTTAAGTTACAATAGATATGTATGTATGACGTAAGGTATGTCATTGCTATAAGTAATATTCTTTTGTACATAGAGCAGGAAATAAGTTTTTAAGCAGCCTGTATGATTTGATGATTTGATCACTTTTTATCGTGATTTTAAATATCAATAGAGGTCTAATGTAGATTGTCGGCTACTGTCGAATTGCGTGTCGGTTAGCCGTGGATCCGTAAAATACTCCAAGTTTGTATAACGCCGAGGATGCACTAACGAAGCTGTAAAGGTAATAAAGATATAATGGAAAATACAATAACAATAGGTATCATTACATTGCCGCCTAGATTACGCATGATATGCTTAGTACATTTTATCTATGACTAAAATATCAAAAGTCACACCAAACAAATGTCAAATTTATTGTCAAATCAAAAGTATTATGTGGCAATTTTCGAATGCAACGTTTTTATTCCACCTTGGGACCTTTCTGGCGTGATAGGGAATATTAGAGGAACATCTGAAGTGGCGAGGTGGGGCGGAAGGAACGATGGCGCGCGCCATTTGGCTGGCGTTAGCGTTCGCGTCGCTGGCGTCTGGCGCGCGCTACGTAGATTACTCGGAGTCAAAGATGCCGGAGTACGGTGGCGCGATCGATTACGAAGGGCCCCGTGACTCACTTGCCGCCGCCGCCTCTGAAGACTACCACGACCGACTTCCCGATGTACCAGCTTCCCTCGACTATGATGAAACGGGTAGGTAGCTACTTCAGCACCTTATCATAACTTAAAATATGCGGACTTTCTGATTGTTGAAAATTCTTATGTTATTTTTTCAGGAATTTCGGAAAAACCCTTAGATAAAGTGGATGATTCGGAGCAGTGGCAAAAGCTGAGAAAAAAGCGTAGGAAGTCGTCTAGATCTACATCCGAAAATAATGTTGAAAGTCTTGATAAGTACAATTCAGAAGAAATTAATTCAAACATAAGACCAGATCATCGGATTATTAAATACCGGCAACGTCCAAAATATAGAAGTATTAGCAAAGATGAATTAATTCAAAAACGTCCGTTAAGATTTGGCCGTTATAGGAAAGAGGTTATGAGTGGTATTGATAATAAGGATACAGAAGAAGTGGACGAATTTAATAACGAGAAAGGTAGTCAAAGAGTATCTACAGCAAGAATAGCTCGCAGAAAGCCGAGGGAAAAAATGTCAAAACCTAATTTAGAGGAAGGAGTGCAAGGTCAAGATAGTGATACCATGAGGAGACGATTCGATACTGACTATTTCTTAACGGATGAAGAGTTGCAGCTACGGCCCACTGTCAAACACAAAGTACCTTTTGTGACCCCTGTTAATCAAGACGATGATTTAGACTTTATACCAGAAAAAGAAAACAAACCCCCTGTCAAATCTAAAAAGCTTGATGATTATTCAGATTACTATGATATGAAAAGAGTACAGGGAATCAAAGACAAACTACCTATACTACTGCGGCGGTCTACTAGTAAGTTGATACTTAATATTTTTACTAAACAGTAGTAAGTATTAGTTTATATCATCCCAAATGACATGCTTTATGCCATTTTGTGGAGGCATTCTAGTTTTAGCCCAAAGGCTATTTATTATTCAATTCGTACACCAGATTATGAGTAAATAATGCATTTTAAATTGGGTGTAAAACTTTCTGCCGCTGCCTTTCTTAGTTTTGTAATTTTTTACTATTTTTGTACTCATGTAGTTACGAAAAAATATACCCGAGTACCAAACTTTATAAGAAAGTTATTCAATGAAAATGCGTTCACTTACTTAAAAATGTAGGAAGGTATTTTTCCCACCTATAAAACTCACGTATTTATTGATGGTCGCTAAGTTCAACAAATAATTAAAAATAATAGATTCATATTCCTAATATACGAATAGATATTGGTTGGTTCCCAATACTTACAACTTTTCAAAACCTAATATAATTGAATATGTGTTCAAACATAGAAATATTTTAAACTAAATATTTACCCGATTTGGCATTTTTTTGATAAATCGGATGAAAATCGAGGTAGAGCATAATTACGAGCTTTATTTAGCTTGACTGTACAGTTGTGATTTGATTAACAGAAGTGAAAGTTAACGCTAAGCTTATGTGTGCCCAGCGACATTGCCTGTGACGACAACGTGGAATTACGAATGGATACATCGCCGCAAGATGATTCCTGATCCAAGTGGTGATGTCGCCTCTACTGAAAATCAACCTGAGACTAAAGTGATTTACGCAGATGAGACCACAACTAAATCCACAACAACCACAGAATCTAGTACAACTACAACCACCTCAACAACCACCACTACGACCACAACTTCGCCGCCATACTCAGAGGAGGTCAAGGAATTGTCACTCGCAGAAAAATCACGACTCTCCATCCTTAAAAAAGCACAACGGAAAGAAATGACTAAATCTGATATGACAAAAAAACCTCCAGTACTTATGCAGGTGACAAACAAAATGCATACAGTAATCATGGTCGAGCCTCCGGGCAGAGAAGATCCACTGAGACGGGCTAATGTGGTAGAGCATGATAAGAAACATGATCTGAATAAAGTAAAAAGATTAATGCGTCATAAGTTAGTCGCCAATGCAAAAAACATTCACGATCTTACGGACAACTGGGATGACATGGTTTGCGATTACATCGACGTTAACTTGATAGAAAGTTCTGCTACTGCTAAAGTTTTCAAATTATCCACGCTTCTATTTTGTGTTGTCTTTAATCATTTGCTTAGAAGCTTTGTGTAATTATAAAATATATAGTTATCGAAGTGTATACCTTCATAATCTAGGTATTTATTGAGTAAAGAATACTTGTTTATCTTTTGATGCGTTTCATTTAAAGTCTAAAAGAAACTACAAGCATTTAAAATTATACGCATTACACAATACACGTAACACAGTGTAGACAAGCGTTCGTTAGTCGGCTTTGCCCTGTGTGTAGGTGTGGCGACGACGACCACGACGGCGGCCAACGTCGCGGAGCGTGAGCTGAAGGCGCTGCTGACCGCGCACCGGCAGCGCAAAGAGATCTCCACCGATGTGTCCATCTCGAAAACTGTAGGGGCCACGTCCGACCCCGAACCCAACATGGAGTTCTCCACGGCTCCAGCGCCCTTAATACCCTCAATTGCAATTGATTCTTATCATGCTAAGGAATGGGATTTATTTGTTTCCACCAACGATTCTAAGCATATTATACTTTCGATGTATGTTGTTTATTTAGTAGTTTTAATAAACTATTTACAAAGATATATAAACCGACTATTTTTTTTAGTTGACTGACAGCTCGTTCGCGACATGAAATATGTAGGATAATTGATTGTAGGGGCCACGTCCGACCCCGAACCCAACATGGAGTTCTCCACGGGTCCAGCGCCCTTAATACCCTCAATTGCAATTGATTCTTATCATGCTAAGGAATGGGATTTATTTGTTTCCACCAACGATTCTAAGCATATTATACTTTCGATGTATGTTGTTTATTTAGTAGTTTTAATAAACTATTTACAAAGATATATAAACCGACTATTTTTTTAGTTGACTGACAGCTCGTTCGCGACATGAAATATGTAGGATAATTGATTGGAAGTAGAGTGATTTGTTGAGTAGAAGCTTTTGTTACAGAGTGAAGATGAGGTTTCCTTTTCATAGGGTTTTTCCAGAAATTGTTAAGTGGATATAGACAGACATGCCTTTGACCTAGTTTTAACTCTTTTAAATTTAATCGCATGTAGGTAGGGCGTATTGTAAATGTATTATTAGTTGTAGCGTGATTAGTAGGTATATGTGGCAGTAGGTAATGATAACGTAACGCCAATCTGGCAAAATTTTAATTGTATTTGTAAATCGAATTGATGTATATTTTGTAGTGGTATGTGCTAGAGATATAAGGCGCCACCTGGCGGCGGCCGGCGGCTGTCGTGCGGAGGGCCGAGCGAGCAGACGGTGTCCTCCGAGAGGGCGCTACGGGTTCGGTGCAGAGGATTGATTGCGCGGAGGGAGGCGGTGCGTCTCGTGGAGTGCGCTGCGAGCGAGTCGAGTGCCGTCGTCGTATTAAATTATTTATTCGCCGCGCGAGCCGCGGGCCGGAGGTCGGTCCTGGTCGAGTGTGTGCGGGGCCGGCGCGTTTCCCCGACCCGGTGTTGTTCTTTTCAGTCTGTACCGTGTTGTAAGTGTCTACCTATCTACTTATTATGAGTGACAGGGACAGGTCGTCGCCCTCCCTCACGGACACCCCGCTGAAGACTTACATAGGCCGTCACGACGACGACTACCCCCTCATAAACGGAAACGGTGAGTGCAAAGAATTGTATTGGCGAATGGTGCTCTATGACAGATATAGTGTAGCGCGTGGTGTGGGCGCGCATCACGCGCTCGCCCTCCCTCTCCTCGCCCCTCCTCATAGAAGTGCGAGCGCGATCACTGCAGCAGGGCACTGGGTCAGCGGAGCAGCGCGCGCCCTCACCACCGCCGACCACCAGCTACCGCTCGGTCCCGCGCCTCTCGCGCCCTCCTACAGGACCTCTTTCCCCACGTATCCTTTTACTCCCACATTTTGCCGCATTGAAGCTTCCGCGGTTTCGATCGACCCGCTGCTGTTTAGCCCCTTCCGAAACCTTACCTATATTTAAGCATTAAATGTGTAGATCTAGGGAGATGCTTTTGAATGAAAACAAAAGCGCGCAGCTCTTTTTCACAGAGAACAAAGATTATTTTGTGAGGAATCTTTGGAACCGACTTGTTGTATATGTATGCCTTGTGGTGAATTGGAGGAATATGTGCTAAGAGGAAGCGAGAGGGGCGTTCTTGGAGCGGTCTCCAGCTGCCGCGGATCGATACTAGGTGACCTTAGTTCCTAAACCCGAATACTTACTTCTTTTTGGGTGTTCTTTAAGGCGAAGAAAAGTATACTTCAATACTTGATTGTTATGTATGACTTTATGGTTTCATAATACATGACTACTTTACAAAGTTTTATATGTATCGACATTTCCTTAAATCAGCACATAGAACTTTTGTAAAAGTTTTTAAAAATAAGGCAAATAGTTTCTGTGTGTGCATGGATATAAAAACTGTTTTAACCTCGTAGCTACTAGAGATTTCTTTTTATATTTTTAATATACTCATATCAAGCTCCAATTACTAAGGTCAATCTCAAGTTTTTTATTCTTTCAAAAAATGTTATGGCTTGGTCTACGAATTTGCATATCGGATTTTCTTGATTAAGTATATTAGTTATAAAATTTATTTACTTAGTTAAAAGTAGTGGCCTGGCTTTAGCATTCAGCTGTTGAAAAATATTCCACTAGTTATTAAAATATTATTATTTGTAATATCTACTCTGGGGCTTATCATTCACCGGTCAATTGATATTAACCCGGTGACGAAATTACGCGTATTCTGAGGAAATGGTTGATTTAATTCTAGTTTCTATTATTGTAAGACAAAGAGCGCATCCTTATTGTAGCTTCAACTGTCAAGTTAAGTTTCTTCCGCAAATTCTCTTTTACTTTTTTTATTTTGACATGACTGCGACATTTTCGTAATTCATAAAAAAAAATTGTTTTTATTCAATATGTATTGATGCGAGGCAACATATTAGGTATTATTTTTTTAAATGTACGGTATTTTGCTAGACTTGACTCTTTTATTTACCCTGCAAGAATCATTGATTTGGTTTAACTTAAAAAACACGTCAAACTTAAACTTAACACGTCAAAATTAAAACAAACAACCCTTAGCTTTTTCAAAAAGACCAGTTGAATGTAGAGCATAACTAAAAACTATTTAAAAAAGTAGACAGCGATAAGGGGGTGCTAAAAAATTATACGGTATTGTTCCAAAAATAACTTAAAGCAATATCTTTCTATAAATTATTTTAGTCACGTTAATTCTTACTTGATGTGGATAAAGATTTCCTTGAGACAGATCTGATTTTCCTCCTTAGCCGTAGGTAAAGATCTCCTTTTAGTCATTTCAAATCCCTCTGTGAAAATAATAATAAGTAATCCCCATGATAAACCTGCGATATCTTTAATGAAGGAGAATTGTGGGAAATTATTACCTGTAACGTAATTTCTTTAATCTTAAAAATTTTATTATTATACTTGCTAAAAAGTATTCAGATGAAAGAAAAAATAATTTGTCAGCGTGATTTCCATATGGGAACATAAATACAAAAACTAATTCTTTAGAAGTAAGTAACTAGGAATCTGTATTTTTGGGAACAACTTTTTTGGCGTCGAGTATTTCGGTAACATTAGATAATTGCCACTGAGACCAAACTTGACTTTAATGTTTTATGCTCTACCTAGCGGATGAACTGTAGAGTCTTTATGATGAATTGACAGCCAAGGAATGTATGAAAAGAAGGTGCACCGGGCTGCACCATAAATTCACCACGATTATATAGGTAGTCTTGTGTTTTTTTCATTGATTGCCTCTTCATATAATTTTTGAACGACTGTCGAATGGCGTTCAACGCATTGACTGAATGGACCATTCTGTGGCAGGCCGGCGTTTGATGTTAAATTGAGCATTACAATCCAACGTTGCCAGCAGCAGCGTGCCAGCTCGGCTTTAGTTAGGGCGAGACTGCAAGGGGCGGGCGGGGGCGGAACAAAGCGGCACTACGCTGAATTATACTAGTTTTGACAACCAGATAAGCATTGGGTCATGTCATGACTCACACAAGAGAGAACAAACTGCAAATTCGTTAAATTAACTCTCATCATGATGCTGCAGTAATTAACTTAAGTACCTAAGTATATGATTATTTGTGCTTTTTTGTTGTAAGTTGCCATCAAATATTGATTGTAAGTTGGCTAGCAGCAATTTAATATGTTTCCTTGTTGATAATAATAATAATAAAAAGTACGTATCATTTTAAAAAGTTAAAGAGATTAAAAACGGAATCCTGTAGGTAAACTATAAGTAGTACATAAAGTTAAAATATTGAATACTATTGCTGGTCAGTAAATGTGAGACGCAACGCAACGCAACGTACCTACGCAACGTATCTACTTGTATGTAATGATAATAGAGATGTAGGAGATGTAAGTTATTTTCAAATATCAAGAATAGTATAAAAATTAAGTAAATCGCTAATAGGCGTAAAAATGATGAAATGATTGCTACTTCTATCCGACAGTATTTGAACTGTGCAAAGAAGGATTTGGTATTTTATATTTGAGATAAGATAAGATCATATCACATATTATATTGCCTTTACTTACGCAGTGCGTTAAATTTTATTTACAAGCAATGACAAACTCATCATCAATTGGAAGGTGTGTCGCAAAAAAATAACTAATTTTAGTTTTAAAGTCTTCGTACTTCGATCATGGACGAAATGTTTGAATGTTTTTTATTTACCTACAAACATCGCAGTACTAATAAGTTAAAGCCACTACACAAGTTATAAATATGTATGACGTTGTCGTATTCAAATAATCATTCAGTTGAAAGTCTTTATTTTGTATTACAAATGAATTTTAAACAATTACGTAGCTACTTACCTCTACTTAGCGGTTTGCTGTTTACTTTAAGTTGTTAGATCTGAAGAAACGGAAGTCAGTTAACAATTAGTCAATAGTATTTTAGTGTAGTGTGATCCTTTTAATAGAAATCAGATTTACCCAACTTCTTTAATCAGTTAACATACATATTGACATGGCCATAAAATTTAATCAAATCAACTTTGTCCAATGCTTGATATTTTTGTGAGATTAGACCTTCGTTCGTGTACCGTACGAGTATCTCTTCGACGCGTATCGTTTTCGCAACGAGTTTGTACGTCAAATTATCGTGTTGATGTTTCATACGTTATAGCAATCATTGTATGAAAAATAGTAATTATGTCAATACGCAGATTGGGTCGGGTGAAATGACAAGGTTTTTAAGGGGTTTCAGATCAGTACGTCATCATCATCATCATTGGCCACGACATCTTGACAGATGATTGTTGCAGCGTTAATTCCCAGCCCGGCTGGTAGTGGCTGTACAACGTCTCTGGTGGCTATAAAGTCCGATAGCAGCGCGGCATCTTTTGCCACATTTGTTACAAATGAACTGAGAATCTGGTAGAGGGGGCAAGATGGGCCGAAGCCTTTTCTGCCTTAAAGTTTCTAGCCAGGCTTCATCATGCACCGTCATTACTCTGGATATGTCGCAGCGCCATTCGGGTCTTATTTCGGCGCGTTTTTCCCATGAACTAGGATCAATGTTGAAGGATTCCATGTCCCTTGTGCATGAGTCCTTGAATCTTAGCATAGGACAGCCTACGGGTCTTTTGACGTCTGCAATTTGACCGAGCATACCTTCACGCGGCAATCTACTAGGGTCCATGCGGTGGACATGACCCAGCCAGCGGAGTCGTCTCTGTTTCATCATTGCTATGATGCTGTTGCAGTTGGTCTTTGATAGCACAGATTCATTAGACATGTGATCCTTCCACGTAACTCCCAGGATAGTTCTTAGACATCGCAGATGAAAAGCGTTGAGGCGGTGTTCTTGTTTGGCATATGTAGTAAGGGTTTCTGAGAGTATATATACAACAGAGTACTTAAAACGCATGTCTGATAAACAAGGACTTTGGTAGCAATAGTAAGTTTATTATTCTTCCAAGCACGTGTCGCAAGTTTGTCGAATGTTGTCGCAGCTTTACCTATGCGAGTGTCTAGTTCCTTGTCATTAGAAAGCCTAGAAGTTGTGATGGAACCTAAGTAACAGAAGCTGTCTACGACCTGAAGATTAGCACCGTCGAGAACGATGTTTGGTGCCACGGTTGTACCCTGGACCATAAAGACAGTCTTTTTAGTGTTAGCACTCATCTAGAATAGATGGCAAGCCTGGCTAAACCTAGATATAAGCTCCTATAGTTTTTCCTCTGAATTCGCAACATGTGCAGCATCATCAGCATAAAGAAGCTCACGGACAATAATATCGTGACGTTTTGTTTTCGACTTTAGGAGGTTGATATTAAAAAGTCTACCGTCTTTCCTTGAATGCAGATGAACTCCGACGTTGCAGTCTTTAAAGGCTACTGACAGTAGAGCCGAGAAGAAAATCCCGAAGAGTGTTGGAGACAATACACAACCCTGTCTCACACCTCGGTTTACCCCAAAAGGCAGAGATGCTTCGCCATCAAAAATTACAGACCCCTGCATGTTGTCGTGGAACGCCTTGACCAAAGAAAGTAGTGTAGGCGGGCAACCAATGTGGCGCAGTATACTGTAGAGTCCCTCTCTGCTGACGGTATCAAAGGCTTTGTTTAAATCGACAAAAGCCATAAATAGCGGCACTTGGTGTTCACGACATTTTTCTTGCAGCTGTCGAAGGGTAAATATCATGTTGGTCGTGGATCTGCCGGTACGAAATCCGCATTGTGATTCATTTTTTAAAATATTAGATCAGTACGTACTCCTATCATATTTATTTGTGGACGTTTGACACTTAAGTGAAGGTTTGTTAGGGAATTATGATGCTTGGTGAGATATCAAGAAGTAGAGACCCATCGCACAACTCCTTTAATCTCCTCCGACCTATTATTTTGATTCCAAAGACTTTGAACTTCAGGCGCTAGAAGTATAATAATTGACACGAAGTGACCCTGTAAACGTTATCTGTATATTTTAAAGGTGCATTTTAGGTGCATCATGCCTAACTATTCTTGTTATTATCACTTTAAAGTTTGATAATCATTTTTGGTACCTACTTTCAGAAAACAATTGCTAACAGTTGTATTTTTTTTAAATATGAGGTTGGATCTGTCTTCTATCTCGCCGCGAAAATGTTTTTCGTTGGCTAATATTATCGCGAGTGAGAGCAGTCAAGCGTTCAGCCTGGTCCCATCGGCGGCGGCGCTCTCCGGCGCTCCAGCGATCAGCGCAGCCACTTGGTCGGCGCGGCGACGGGAAAAATCAAGAGTCTCGTTATTATTATAGTCACAGAAATAGGTTTGGCTTGCGCTGAAATAGTTGCCGATGGCTACAATCGTCTCGTCATGCTTCGCACACTTTTACGGTGACAGGACAATCTTAGCACGTTCTTTATACGATTTCTAAATGAATTTTTGTTTCATGATTTTACCGTCAGTTGGATAAAAGATCTTTGAAGCTGTTTATTCATTAAGTGCTGTACCGTCCTATTAATATTTTTGACAATGATAATGTCCACTACCTACTTGTATGTATTGTTGGTTCGTCAAATCTACAAACTTATCCATCTTTCCATTCTACAAGGAAGATTTCAAACAGCTGATGTAGGCGCTTAATCGTCGCGGCTTATCTTGAGATATTCGACTGTCTCCCTTGGAAATGTTTATACAGTCGATAGTGAGCGATAAGATTTAACTAGGCAAGTAAAGTTGTGGCTTTATAAATGTTCACTTCAAAAGTCCGAATAGAACACGGGAACCAACGTAGACGCCTGGGTAAACATTGTTTGCGAACAAACATCGCCATTCGTTTAGAATTCACTTCTGTTTAAGTCAATTTACTGACCGACACCCAGAGCATATGCCCAGAGCGTTCAATAAATTTGCTTAGGTAATTCCAAGTTTCTCGCTGCATGAGT
The DNA here is from genome assembly GCA_947563765.1 of Anarsia innoxiella. Classification (NCBI taxonomy): domain Eukaryota; kingdom Metazoa; phylum Arthropoda; class Insecta; order Lepidoptera; family Gelechiidae; genus Anarsia; species Anarsia innoxiella. The sequence continues at coordinate 10,651,307 of OX387390.1, forward strand.
TTGATGACACCTATTGACTTGCGTAAAGAAATATATTTCTGATTACTTTTTGTTGTTTTCTTTTTGTGGTAATGATGCCATCTTTCAAAATAAATAACAAAAGACACAGTTTTAAGATTGTATCGCTTCACTTAAATCTGGTTTGTTATCATTCGGTATCGCCTTCGTATCACCAATATCGTCCCAAATTGAATCGGTTCGGCTGTGGCGCACGACTACTGATAAGTATAGGATCATGGATTTTTACTAAGTATAAACAATATCATTAATGTTCTTTTTGGAAACATCGATTTAAAAGCTTAATGCATTTGTGTTTTTAAGTTTTGGTATTAAATATTGATTTATCATTCAAAAGCTAGATGCCTGGTTTGGGGACTACCTACTTGATAATCGAGTCAGTCAACTGTTTCCACTTTCAAACAAGTATATTACTTATAACACCAAATTAGCACATAGCTATCCCTAAAGATATGTCTGAGATTTCAGATTTTCAGCGAAATTTTCAGAATTTTTTCAGTAAAGTTTAAAAATTTGCAATTTGCAATTTTCCGTTAATTAAAATAACATTTATTTTGAAGAATGCGATGGTAGAAATATTAAAAATTTTAGTTATTTAAGTTATTTAAGAATACATATTTTGTTGTGTGCTATGGTGTTGCAACAAACATTTGACGCGCTTCCAAACTCTGTGGTGATTTACAGCTCAACAGTTAGCTATTGATAGCATGAAAAATAATTAATGGTAACAGAATGTAACAAAGGATTAAATACAAGACCATTAAATTGTCGTTAAAAGTTAATAGAGGTGCTTATTAATGGAGAAGAGTTAATTGAAGACTTTGTACGTATTTCATAAACATCAATCCGAGATATTTGTTCAGAAGAATGTTTGTTTCTTTTGAACATTTCAAGAGTTACCGGAAGGGTGTGGTTTCCGAATAAGTGTAAAATTGAGATGAAATTATTATAAAGCAATAACTAGTTAGAAAAGAAATCAATTATGCTATCTATTTTAATAAGGGTGGAAGTAAATAAGGGTGTCGACTTTTCATAGGCTCGTGCCGCCCCGGGCCGGCGTCTTTGGTGTGTATAATCTAGCTTTCACTGACATTGTCAAAAGTTTATATAAGATGCTACGATGTGTAATGGATTACTTATTCTAACAACTTTTCATGCAACTCGTAATACTTGATTGTTCATCTCTTAGTCTGGCTCATCTAAATAAATGTGTCATTATAGTCTGTAGGTAGGTATTTTATTTTTGTTTACTACGTATGTGTCGAACCCACTCGTCTATAAAAGATCCCTTTTGACACTGTTCATGCTCCTCTTAACAAGTTTATATTCCATTAGGTTTGGATGTTGACAGGTTTAATGAGAGCGACTTTTGAAAACAATGTGTCAGTTCCTATTTTAAATGATTCTAAATAAATTCACGCTGTATTCAACATTCCTTTCGCAAATTAATGTTTAATTAGGTATTAATATGTACTTACGTAGCGATGAACTATGTATGTATTATAGATAGTGGCATTTTTATTGACGGATAACATACTTCTATGACATTTTCTGTAAGCCTGTCTAAGGACTTTCATTGGATGAAACTAACAAATAACTTAGATTTTAGTAACTGAAATGAAGCTATGACTATGGGGCTATTGATGCAAAATACATAAGGATAGATAAATACCTACTTAAGTACTTACTGGTACTTACTTATATTTCTATTAATTTACATAATAAACGTTTTGCGTATTAACTTAAACATTCATTCGTAGGAGAAAAAAATACATTAGCATTACCAACTCGTACATAAAGCGTTCATCGCAAAATAACTCGTGTTTTTCCATAGACATTAGAAGCCGATGTCATTCACAGAAGCGTGTATATTTAGTCGCATTAGTAGGTGCGGATAGAATCGTCTCTTATTTCTAATACTTTGTTTATTTATAACCTAATATTCTCCCGTGGTACAAGCCTCTCCCGCAATACATCTGTCAACATATTAGGCTTGATAAATTACAGATGCTTTTGATTAAGCTTGTAAGATGATGAATAAAAAACATAACATAACAACGGGGACAAAAAGTTGTCGATAACATTCTACATACCTATTTGCTTAACTGCCTACCTACTTTTTGATGATTTACTTAGTTGTTTTTAATATTTTCTGTTATGTTATTTCTGTTGTGTTACTCCAAACAGAGACAAAACTACACTTAGACAATATTTTAATTAATCTGAATAGGGCTAAACTAATGTCATGACATGAATGACTTCGTAATCAATGTAGATACAACTCGTAATAAACTACACTATGAGTACGAGTATGACTACACTATGAGTACACTGTAAAATGTTTTGTCCCGCTGTAAATTACGTACTTACTTGATGACGACCTACATACACAGGCGATTCTATAGTTCTCATAACTTTTGCGCAGGACACTGATTTGTTCTATCAATTATATGAAAACGGTTGATTCTACATAGAAATATTATTGATAATTAAACCGGTAATTTTATATGGGGATTTCTTTTGAGAATTTGGAATATTCTCCTGTCTGTCTATAGTACTTTTATGTTCGGTAATATTATCATCGATATAAAATAAAGTCCTATAATGACTTGAAACCAATAGTGGTGCAATTATGATACCTAATTTAGTTGGGTATCGATAGGGACGGTACGGACGGAGCACTTTACCAAAATGTGATAGTAATCTTAGGCTTATTTATCGACGGAGGGCTATTTCAGACTCGTCAAACTGCACCCTCTCGTCTATTACCTGCCACTTTACGTAACAGCACCTACGTGTGTACATGTAGATACATACGTGTTAATTGTTAGCTATTACAAGGGTATTACCGAGTTATTACCTATAGGTACGTGTTAAGTTCGATCCGTGTAAATGCAATAGACAGAATTTTCTAGTAATTTCAATTCCGACATTTTAAAAACCTTTTATTTTAACTAAAAAGAAGAAAATATTTTTTCCTATAAATATTTCCACTAACAATTTATTGTCATTATATTCAATTTAAAAGATCATAAAAGCTTGTAGCGAGATTTGTAAATAAACTTACCTATAGGTAGCTAGGTACCAATTTAAATTAGTATGTTGATATGTTGAGTAGGTATATTACCAATTTCAAATTAATTTAAGTATATTATTCCCTGCATTCAAACTTCGCGAACAAATCCTTTTATGTGATACTTACCCATATTGTAAAAGTGCATTACGATACAAATAAATAACTATTCCGTCATCTTGGAAGGTCCACCACATTGGATTTAAAATTACGTTACATGCCATAAGATAAGATCATGTATTGCCATCCAAACTGATTCCACCCGTACTAACAACCACACCTTCACACGTACTCGTAGCAAGTTAAATAATTTAGCTTTTAAAAATGAGTAAAGTTTTTCAATAAATAAAGGTAAAATGTGTGGTTGTAGAAAAATGTGACCAGTGAAAGAGGTTTATTTTTCAATTGAGTTATTAATAAAATACTTTGAAGTACCTAATGCGTGAGCCCGACAGCATGTCCGTCGTCGGTGTATTTAGGCGGAAGTGGCTCATACTGGTTCTAGGCAGTGTCACGTGCCGGCCCATGCGGAGTGATCTTGTTATTGAGATTGGGCAGCGAGGTCATGCCACTTATCTTACCACTGACCTAGTGCTGGACTCCTGATTGCCCCGTAGAGTGCGAAGTGTCTGGCGCTCGTACCTCGGTCCCCTAACCCTACATTTTACCTATACAAGAAACTGACGCTATGAGGTATGTCTTTCAGAAAAACTGCTGTTATGCGGGTGTTTTAAAAACAGTTTTTTATTATACATGATTATGACAAACCTGTATGTATATAGCTTACTTATCTCTTTAAAGTTCTATTTAGAACACCGATCTTGAATTTTTAATGAAAAGCGTTATTATTTATTGCCGTGTTATTACCCCACTTGGCCTTTTCATTAAGAAAAAAAAACTATTTATAAACTGGCCAAACGTAAATATGTATACCTAATTAAACTAAGTTAGTTACAGTTTCAGTTTAAATATATGCAATTATGTTGATATTTTATCTATGTTTGCATTCAGTTTGAAACAAGTCACACAGAGGTTGAAGTGTGTTTGTGTTTTCTCCAGTAAATCGATTAAATGTGTTTACGCTGTTCCTGTCGGTCCGAGGCAGTGTTTCCACGACTGATGTTATCCTCTGCCGATTGTTTGGGTTCTCACAGTTCGCTTTGTGAAGCTTAATTAATTAACAAACGAAGTTTTTCTTTTTTTTTGGATTGAATATTTTATTTCAAAGTTTCTTAGGATATTACGAGACATAAGATTTGTTTTTCTTTGCATTTTGCACTTTGTTATTTTTCCCTGATAAAGGTATCTAGTTACTTTCTAACGGTAGCTGTCTTGCTAATGGTAAATGTATCCTTATACGTACGACAAAGCTTGCTTTTCTTTGTTGTCTTTGTGACGTACCCTTTTCATGCAAGAATAGACTAATTTTAAAACCGAGTAAAGAGTCTGTCAGCTTTGAACTATATTGAAATTCTCGGAAAATCTAGGTTCGTATAAAATGAAAGTAGAAGCAATATGTGAACGAGATCGTATCGTACCTAGAGTATTCGATTTGTTCACTTACAATGTGAAAAGTTGAGCAACAGAGAATAAGAAATGTACTACTTATACTTTCAGATTCTTTCTCTCGTATTATTGAGTTTTATTTGTTTAAAGTAACTTTGTAGGTACTTCGCTTTAATCTACAATTAGGTAATATTTAAATATTGCTCAAGTACTTCTTTTGAGTCCGTAACTCACCTCAAGCCCCCAATGTGTTTTAATAGTTTTTTTTGTTTATTTGTCACAAGTCCGTAGAGTGCTGTTACATCGGGATTTTATTGATGTAAAGTTGTAGCAGCTCTGGCAACGAGTCAACTGTAACCTGACGATAAATCTTTACAGACTCAATGCAATTGATGTGGTCGTCGTGCGTGCACCGGATTACGATGGACACAAGTTGCCAATATGCATCCACACTGCTAACATTCATGTCCTTTCTTTACAATCAGTGTGCAAAAATCATAAACAAAGCGCGCTTACCTACCTTAGTAAGTTTAAAAATCTGCACGTATCGAAATTTCTAAATGACAGAATTCCTCAGTGTAGTTTTCGCAAGTGAGCATGCAATGTTGTGCTTACATACTAGTCTTCCGTCCGTGACGACTGCGCTCAATGTTCCCGCGGGAAATATTATAGTACCTACACGTTGTTCCTACTATGTATTATGTCAAGTTGGAGGTATTAAACTGCTTTCAACAAACTAGGTGGCTCTTGACATGTTTCGTCTTTTTTGTAGTAAAAAACATTCAACCACTGAATATTTAGATTTTTTTCTTTTTATCGCAAATCTGGATCACGTAATCCTAAAATACTAGTCCATCCTGAGTTCTATTCTCCCTGTTTCAGGGTGACGGATGGATGGAAATACAAGACATGTGAGTGACCCTCAGAACCTACCTAAGGGTTTTTTGAGATACTCTCGATCCTTAAAGTACATACTTACTTGAATTATTATTACTTATTTTAAAAATATTCTTATTTTATTGTCAGTCGCGGAAACCATCGTCATGAAAATTCTGACGACGCCGTTATATGTAGTTTACAAATCATTTTAAGAGCAGCGATTTTGCGTGACTAGTCTCTTATTTCATATTAAGAACTTTTATGTTTGAATAAATATTTTGTACACTAAATTTATAGCAGCTCCGCGCTTATTATTTCTTAAAATATTGAATAGATGCGGTTCTTACGTTGTCGTGATGTACAAATTTGGGAAGTTATCTAGTACGCAATCATAGTTTTTGGGCTCGTAACGAGTTAGATCCCTTCGCTCGAAAAATAACATAAGACTGATAAGCTCGAGGTTAACTTGTTTACTCTACATGACGCAAGTAAGTCTGAGCCGCGATATTTCGATTCTAGGTATATTGTAGATTTGTAGCTACTTAACTTTGAAGTGGCACAATATTGGTTTTAAGTTTTGGGAAACTGGACAGAAATAGGCTGTATTAGTTAGGTACAAAGGAAATTTCATAAAATGACGTAGATACATAGCAGTTTTGGTTTATTATCTATCTTTAGCAAACATTTCATCTTCTACCTAAACGTACCAGAATCCGTATCAGAAATACTAATTTCAGTAAGCAAAATAAACTGAAACAGTATAAAAAAGCAGTTATTGGAAATTAAACCGAGATTAAAATGGTAATGCTCGGTTAACTTTGAGCTATGATTAGGTTGGTACCCTTTACCTTTGCCATAGATTGTTATTGATTGAGTAACAAACAAGTCAGAAATGAATGATTGAATAGCGTGCAACTCAGCTATTGTCGTAGTTCAAATTATTGAATATCTAAGCGAAAGCATCACATCACATTGTTTAAATTATATTTATATTTTTTGTTGCTTCTATAAATAAATTACTAAAGCTCAATCAATCCGGATGCAAACTAGTACATTAGTGAAAACATAGCCGTGGAGTGTAGGTACCTACATTATACGTATTGTCTCACACGACTTCGTGTTTTGTAAACGGTAAATTACAGCTGAGTAAAGAATCTGACACTTGTTCTAACTTACATCACATCTGTGTGTTGTGGGTAGGTACTTTTAATTTCGGTTTATCAAGATATGTTTACAATGGATTGTTGATTTACAGTAGGTTTATTATCATAGTCACTCATTGTTTTTTATTTTGTGACATTACGTATAAGTAAGCTAAATCTTTTATTTTAAAGATGAGATAGGTACTGAAACTTATATTTGATTGAGAAATAGTGTCGCACACAATGTTTGACCTAGTTGTGGTCAAACACTGTCTGCCCCGGAGAAGTGTCGGGCCGAAGTTCACGGAATGCTAACTCAATTAGCAACTGTCAATGCTCACGAGCGTCGCGTACACAGCGACATGCCGTCCTGCTAGCCGACCACAGACCACCGCTGCTGCCGCCACCACTACAACCGTCACTGCATGTCACCCCACAGACAGTTCACGTTACAAAGCACCCTGGATACGAATGACGATGTTTAAAAACAAGCCACACGCTACCGTGCCGCCGCCGTCGTCGCCGCACTCTGGAATTGAACGCAGAAACTGCATTTGACACACGACACAGCTTTTGTGATGAATGCAGTCAGTTGCACTCTTCATAAATTTATACGCACGTTACATGAATACCCTCGTGTGACAAAGCCAGAACAATTTAACGGGTCACTAATGTTTCCCATAAATTTAAGAATCATATTTTTTTATTCTTTAATTTCATTTGCCATAATATCGTCATCTATATGGTTTTATTTGCTATAAAACTCATAAGACATATTATTTCGTGACATAAGTATGTTTGCCAGAATATAACAAATGCACTAATATTTAAAAGCTATATTTACTTTAAACATAATGACTACATGACATAAATATATATAACCTATAACCTACAACCTACAACCTACTGATGGTATCACCTACATGATAATATTTACATGATCCTGATGAACATGCAGCATGCATGCAGGCATGCAGCATGCAAGCAGGCATGCAGCATGCAAGCAGGCATGCAGCAAGCAGGGATGCAAAATCATGTTCTAACCTAACCTAACCTATCCTAGCCGTTCTGGTTAGTATTTGTTTTTTATTGCGGGGGGCTTCGCCCCCCGAGCCCCCCCTCGGGGGCTGCGCCCCCGGACACCCCTGCCGCCGTGTCTCGCTGCCATGCTGCCTGCTGTCGTCTAATCAATTTGTAAATTCATTCATAATAGTACCTACTACCTAACACATACATATTACATATTATTTATAATAAATAATATTATAGTCGTTTGTTTTAGTACATATAATGATTATTAGAAATAAATGTTATAGCATTCAAAAGTTATACCTTGCAATATTATGACAAAAAAATAATCGGTGAAACAATAAATATGGATTAAATAAAGTATTGCAATTAATATTAGTGCATCTAATACTTATGTTTAAAAATCATTATGTCAAACAAAAATATGGCATTTAAATTTATGGATAAAAAAAGACTCCCCAATTTAACTATTGTTTTTAAGTATCTATGACTTTATAGGTAGGTATTTATTACCTAGACGGAAAACGTCTGAATTTGGTTGTTCTTTTTGCTATTTTTGGAGTTAAAAATATTTTATAGATATTGCCATATATCAGTCTGTACCTATTTTGTCTTTTCTTTTACCAATTTTATGGTAATAGCAAGCAGACGCTATTCTGCCTTGATTCTGACTAAATAAAGATAAGTATAACTCGTACGTGCTCTGGGAAGACGGTTGGTAAACGACACGAATAAAAATGATGCTAATCATTATTCCATTGCCAAACTTTCATCAGGAATACTTGAAAATACCTTCGCAGATACGTGTGCCGGGAATTCTGACAACATTCAGTTCACGTCGAGCTTGGTTCGCGCAGAACGGCCACGACGTGATTGGTCGGCGATCGATGCCCGGGCCATGCGGCGGCACCGCGCCGCGCGCCCTGGCACTACTTAACCCAAAATTTGCAATCACCTTATCATAACGACTTCTAATGAGATAATATTTATCATATCAATTAGAAAAGTGTCCTGAATGATTTCTTTCACTGGCATTTTGTGACACTTATCATATTTATGAAATTAACTAATCAAATGTACCTACCTATTATAATTACGAAAAGTGGTATTCAGGTTTAGCAATATTGATATGTGTTTAATTTTTATGTCATGACATGAATGAAAGAAACTCATGAAAAAAGTGCAGTCTGCGAATAGAATTTAGCTGAATGTAAGTAGACAAAAAATATTGCGTCAGAGCGGCTGAACGGCACATATCTTACTGTTTGGCATCGTTGCTACGTGGAAGCTGTTTGTCAGCCCGCTATTTGTGACACATATATTTTAAGGTTGTCAATGATGGAGTGTCCGCCACGGTATTATTACTTGTTCAACGTCAGCTTGCTCGTTTAGGATAGCTCTATGACAGTAGCTGAAGCATTTACGTTTTTAAATACATTTTGCGCAAAAAAATCCTTGTAGAGCAAAGTACAAAATTGTATCAAAACTTTATTTTGAAACGTTATTAGTAGAATAGTAGTGGAAGAAAATGCGGAAGTACCTGCCACAATGACATAGATTGTAATAATCTATGGTTACTCTTGCATAGCTGCTCGCATAGCTGTAATGTCAATAAAAGTGTGACAATTTGGGATGACACTGTGTATTGTATTTTGCCTAACCATACGCAAACAACGGCGCATCAGTCACACCGCACATTAGTTTACGAACCCGATAGATATAATTATGACTGTGGCCAACATGCATGTCCAACACTAGGTACGTACAGAGATAGAGTGAATGTAATCCATCCATTAGCGACAAGCAGATGAGAAAGGGTGTTTGCAGACAAGCAGGCGCCATGATGGATTGAGATACTCTAGTATCCATATCCTAATACTGTTTTTGCATGAAGTCTTTACAGTGTGTGACAATATATAAAACTTGTACCTATGTGTGATTTATAAATCTATCAACTTTTTGTTCAGCTTTTCTTTAGCCACCCTGTAAAGGAAGAGAATCTTATTGGGGCGGTACCACGCGTAGCCGTCACAACCCGTACAGCTCTGTAAATATCAACGTTGTCTTATAAACTTGTAGCTGTTGACTATCGTGTGTAGTATAAAACCTGAAATAGGCCTGCGATGAAGGCAGTAGGGTAGGCGGGACTTTTGAAAGAAAGTATTTACAAGGTGAATGTACCTATACCTCTAGATTCTAGTAGCTTGGGCGTAGCGTGCAGGCCGAGTGGGTTTATTGCAGTGGTGATGTGGGGCGGCGGTGTGGCGCGGGGTGCGACGATGAGCCTACGATTCAGGGCAGACGTCAATTTCTTATAAGTACTTATAGCTTCTAAAGAACCTTTGTATTGTATGGTATAAATTAGTCTTTAAATTGAAAAACCTTTAAAAATGACCATTATATGAATACATTCAATATCAAAAAGTGCAGTTTAATGCTTCAACTGCACTCAAAATTGATATACTTAAGTACCGTGATGGTGTGAAAAGTACAGTAAATACAGTGGCGATTTTGAAGTGATTTATCAATAAATTAAGCGTATTTCACTCTATATCGTAAACGAATCAATCACTTATACGAAAAAGCGACATTGTGCGTTTATCTCATATAAAATGCGTCATTCGGCCACGCTAAGCCAAAGAACCTTATCTTGCAACCAACAAATTCTAATAATACTTAACGAAGATTATCTTATCTTTGTTTATGATTTTCTTTTGTTATTTCAGGTAAGAAGCAGAATTCAGAATATCGAATTAAGTTGGTATAATGTCGCCGTGTAGTGTGGGGTGAGTACAGCTAGCATGTACGTAACTATTCAAATAACCTCACGCCCACTCATCTGAAGTTGCATCAAAGCGATCATATTGAATGATATTATCTGAATAAACTTGAATATCGTAGTGCATGTACATTTTGAATGCTACGAACTCTCTAAAACTGCAGCACATTACGATTAAGTAATTCTTCATGTTTTGGTATTTAAAATCAAATGACATTTTAGTTCCACACATTAGTCTTCCATCCAGTTTTCCACTTGGTGACTCTTCTCATTACAATACGGATCTCAATTGATTATATTTTCTAGTTTAATTTATTTTACAAGCTTCTTTGTTTTGAATTGAAGTAGCTACTTAAACCTTTTCAGATGTGTATAGGTACCTATGTCGTAGACTGTACTTACCTATCGTATTGATAAAATGATGTCGAATGACAAGGAACTCGGATGTTTATGATTTGTGTCGGAAGAAGTTTAATTTCCGTCAGAACCATTAGACTGGACTGCTTTTGTCGAGTCACACCCTAATGTTCTTAGCAAGGTTACGCGATGGCCTAGTACAGATTAGGTTTTCACTCCAAAGGGGATTTTATAGCCTATTAAGGAGGCGATATGTTGGTACTCGAAATTAATTAGTATCATAACATACCCATATTTCACAACAGATACCATTTTAAATGGCAAACTCCTTGTCAGATACTTACTTATACATATTGAGATTACAAATACAAACGGGTACAATCTTAAAAATATGAAAATCTTTTAACATACATACATACCTAAATAAATAAGATTGACGTTTGATAGTTTAGTAAATATCTTACTCTGATAAATGTTTGTAGATACGGCAGCTACCTCATACAACGTTTACAATAATTTACTTAGCTATGCCACTAGTACATATTGAAATATACGTTTTGGCACGTTACCAGATAACTCAATGACATTTGCTTACGAAGATGAAGTCGGTTAAAAAGTTAAAGTGAACGTGTACAGCATGGATCAGATCAACAAAGTTTAGCGACGATCGGCGGGAGTCAGAGCATCCGGGCAATCACGGGACCGCTGAAGCTTCTCGCCTCGCCGACCAACGCGCGCTTATTTATAGAGACCGCCAATCCGCGTCTCAATGATGCGCTAGCCATTCATACAAACAATAATGCAGGTAGATACACAAATAACCTTGAGGAGCCACGGCTGCGCTATTATTACACCATAAACTAGGGAGAGTTAATGAATTTACTGGCCGAATTTACTTTTATTAACAAAAGTAGTCAAGCGGAACGTCCGGATAAATTCACGTTATTTGCAAAGTGAAAACAACCTCGCTAGATAGATGCTAATTGGATTTCGAAGACAAATAGTATTTTGATTCTGATGTTACTTGCCGTTATGGATTCAAAATACCTCATTGTGCATTAAATACCCTGCGTTTGGACACTGGCCACGTACCAATTACTCGTGAGTAATTAATTTGAGGGCACGAACGGAGAGTTGCACTAGTTCAGTCTATGTTGATTCTAAGCGACGACGGATTAAGTATGTGTATGGCAACTCAGTATACTAAGTAAATAGAAGACAAAATTACGAATAAGTGCCTTCAAAGAACTATGGTTTTACTTTACTATTGACGTAAACACTTTTAAAAACGATAGATACCTATCTGAAAGAATAGTCTCAATCACCATGCTAGATTTTCAAATTCAATAAGTAGATAAAGATAGCAGTGCATAACTTTTGTTTTATTTTAACTCATAAACATTTTGCTATAACATACCTTACTGCAATTTATGAAATGCACGTATTGTAAATATGTTGGAAATGAGTCACAATTACTTCATTTTATTGGCTCTAGTCCAAAGTGTTAAACATAGATGGAAGTTATGTAGCCGAAAAAACGTAGTGAGCCGTGAACGTGAAGCTCTATTAGCGTCGTCTGAACTCTCTGGCACTGCTTAGGGTCGCACGCAGCTAGGCGTCCGTCGGTGGCCGTCGGCGGCGCTGACGGGACGTCAGTGGCTGATGCGAATAGCCGACGGTCGGCGACGACGCGACGCGGTCCGGTCTGAAGTAGGCCGGTACTTCTACAGCACCACAAGCGAACACATTCAAACCGTACCATTCCACGCATATTTTTTATTTACGCTTTGTTTGGATATCTGCCAAAAAAACAAACTGTTAGATTTAACTAAGACATCGCCGTCATTTTGTTTTCACTGTTCTTCAATATCAAAAAGACAAAGACCTAACCCTTGTTAAAAATAATAAAATAATTAAACTGTAAGTATCACTATCGTCTTTAAGAAAAAAATGTAAAATAACAAAATCTAAATGCATGTCGGGATAGTAACCGAACCCTAAAAAAATGCGCTGGTCCAGATAAAACACGGTTTCAATTGCTGGCAATGAGAGTAGATTTTTACAAACAATTGGGTGCTGACTACCTACTGGTAGAGATTGAAAACGAACAAAACTCCTGTTTCAGAAGGAATTTCACAAATGGTAGTCTTGTCTTGTAAAAGGAGAAGTCTACATCAATTAATTAATCACCATCTTTACAGAGAGTATTGCACATTTAATTATGTGTGCTCTAGCTTAGTTGCGGTAGTCCTTTTGTCAGTTACCTAGTCGTTGTGGGGACGTTTTAGTCTCATCGCGGGTAATAATAGAGCGATCGCTTCCGTGTGCTCGCTCCTCGCTCCTCGCTACGTCCCACATCGAACCGTACCTACACGCACTCTTGCAAGATTTATTTCTAACCACACACTAACAACTTCCTCACATTCTATTCCCTGTCTAATCACTTACTATTTAACCAATATTTAAACATAGTCAAGAAGTTCTACCTTTACGGACTTGACTTTGATATCCAAGACATTCCAATACTACAATTTATCGGTTGTTGACATTGAAACAGATATAAAACGCTTAAATGAAAAAGCTGAAATCGCGAAACCCATAAAATTAGTCGTAATAAGCCAATCAGGCTCCCGGATCCTTCATTCAATCAACGCTTGTTTTGAAACGCCAATTTACGATTTTTACGAGAGTGGGAGCATACATAAACCCTACTCAACTACCCACCATCGCGTCGGCTTGCAATAAAAATACTGCGGGAGGAGACTTTACAATTCCAAAGACAAGTCCATGTAATGCAACATTTTCAGATTATTTTCTAACTCTATTTACTTATTTTCATTTGCAAATCTTTTTAAATTATTTTAGTTAAGAAGGTTAGTCGCTATCGCTATACGATTATCTATTTGTCAGTCATGCTTTAGTAGCTTCAGATTCAACATAGCATATCCTTGCAAGCTTTTGTTTCAGATACAGTAAGGAACGAGTAGATAGAGACAGGTAGTGACTAAAAGAGGGAATTGTCTCCAAGAGAGCCCCTTAGTGCTCTCTTTCACGTTTCTTATGAAACCGTCTAACGCCCGTTATTAATAACCTATCCTGATCCGTTTTTTACCAAATCGAGATTGAAAAAACAAAACACAATTGTGTTCTTGACATGTTTTTGATACACAAGTGACAATTGTGTTTTGTTTTTTCAATCTCGATTTGGTAAAAACGGATCGGGATAGGTTATTAATAACGGGCGTAAGTCTTACGCCTGACACACCTTTATCGACTTTATACCGTCTCAAATCTTATTGTTATTTAAGACAGTTTGGTAGTGATTATTTTCATTTTATCTTTGTCTACGTCAATATCTTTTCGCAGTGGGTAACTGAGGCCAACGGATTAACTTTCGTTGAGAGAATATTGTAGTATAAGTCTCTACCGGAAAATTATTTACACTGAAGGTTGATTTATTCTCAGCCTGACCTAATTTTAGACTCGCATTTCAAACACGTTGTACCTAGAGATGGTTTTAACAAATGGAATTATACCTATCATATTTTACATAAATGTATTTTAAAAGTGGCACCCGTAAAAAATATTGGTTTGTAGAATGTCTGTGGTTTGTTTGTAGTATATTTTCATACCAAGGTTTAAAAGGTGAAATCTATAGGTATCTAAGCCAAATTATCTAGGTATACTTATGTTTTTGTCTGTTTAAGCTAGTTAGCGCTGTGGTAGCCCTCAAAAAATGTGGTAACTACGGTAAAGCCAATTTTACCGCAAAATTAATTGAGTCATCATTCATAGAGAAGAGTCCTAATCTCATAGAAACAACAATCCGGCAATTATCTATGGTCAATAAAAGATTTTAGAGAAGAAAAAGTTAACATGTAGACTGCAGGTGACCATTGGACTGTGGAACCGTCTACACAAAGGGAATAAAATGATGTGGGGAACCTTTATTAGCCAACGAGGGCGGGTGGCGGCGGCGGCGGTGTCGCAGCCTCGCACGCACCGTATTGCCGCGCATCTAGGTACACGCTTGCTACATATAGGTGCCGAACCTACCGCCTGACCTTGGCCCACCGACCATTGCCGACTATTCTGAGGTTTAACTGAACTACGAAACACAACTCGTCAAAATACAAGTCTCTTCCAAAAACAATCAAAATGATAATAGACTTCGCACTACAATAGAGGTTGTGAAATGCTACTTATATCAAAATAACCAATAAACCGGTAATCGTTTACTTAATAGGTTTAAAGAGTAGATAATTCTCTTTAGTTCGAATGAAGGTCAAAAGATTATGGTTAAATTGCTGAATGAGTAGGTACATTAATTAAAAATTTAAAAGCATGCATTGACTTCACAACAAACATTTATCTAACTTTACTAAAGCGTTGGGCGAAAATAAATTGTAGAAGATAGTAAAAAAAAAAAATAGTAACGAGTTTAATATTCGGATTAATCGTACGTAAATAGCCTGAGAGTGTGGCTCGCGCCAATAATGCGCCCATTCATTGACCGCTAATTACGCGACTCATCGATAATAGGCAAACGGCAAGTAGCAATAGAAACACTTTGGGCCCAGTGTCACAGATCACCGGACCACATGCATCAAACAATCATAGCACGAACAAGTACCTACTCAGCCGCGTGTTTACTAGTGAGCTCTACAAGCGGCTTCCAGCTGATGAATGCACTTGACACGTCACATAATCTAACAATGAATTATTTCCGCATTTAATTCACGGAGCTAAATAAACGTTAATAAACAATTACCGTAGATGTAGGTATATCATATACCTACTACGTTGTGTTGTGTTGAGAGTCGTAATAGGAAAAAACAGAAACAGCTGATTGTTGATTTAACTAAATAGTTTAGTTTACTGGTAGCAGCTATACCTACTACACGTACCTTCAAAATATTCGAAATCAATACGTACCTACCTATTTATACGTAAAGTAAGTAGATCATTTTCTGAAATAAATAAAAGAAAATATAATAAATTAAAAATAAACTATTAATAAAATAAACGACAAACAGGATAAAATAAATAAGTTAAATCAATATTTTTATTCAAAGGAAAAACTGCACAAGGAAATAACGAGTTCTCTAGAACCCCGCCGCCATAATGACAGCATTGCAGTTTGCTGTAAGGTACAACTAAGATATTTTTAATAATAGACAATTAAGCTCATTATAATTTTTTTGCATTTTGTTTATGATTATGTCATTTTATTTGTAAAGGCACAACACTTCTTATAATAATATGAGTCAATTCCTTAAGCAAATAACGTCGAAAAAAAGGATATCGGTCGTTCAGGTCATTGCCAAGTGTTTTATAGCAAGATAACGAATCGTACTCGGCGCACTATTATCGTAGTTTACAAGATCACTAGTCTCCTCAAAATGACTTTCGATGCGTGACATGCTGATAGTTGCTGGCGATGTCGTACGCAACTAGGTATCTGAGTATTTGCAATCCACTGACATCAGTCGGGATTAAAATGATAGCTCCCAAACAATCCACCCAGAGTACAAATAAATATCACACACAAATAGCTTACAAAAATAGAGAATGTGAATAACTGACACAGTTTCGAGTTCTCAACGCAGATTAATTTTATTGAGCTCGGGGCAAAGACGCACGCGCTGCCGCCGCCAGCGTGCGTTCTCCTTGTGTTTGTTGTTACCTCTATGGTGCTCATATACCAGCGCTGGTCAGCGCAGGGATTCAGAGCGTTTGCACGTGGTTTGCACTCAAAAAACGGTTTGTTGACAACGTTAACTGACAACTGTACATATTCAATAAAAGCGGCAATTTTAATCCACACTACAGCCAAGCTAATTTGATCAATAATTAAAAGTAACTGAATCATAATATTGATTCATGCAGCACTTAACCCAGATATACCTACTTATGAGTTTATATTTGTTTTTCGCCAAGCAAGTTGTCTTTTGTCGCTGTCACCGAGACAGTAAGTAGTCAGATGACAATCGGTACGAAGACTTTAATAACGACAAATCAAATGAAAGCTATTAATGCACTAGTGGTTGTTGTAGGGTAGAGTTGTGTTGAGAGGTGGCGGAGTCGCGTGCCGGCTCAACTGCTGTCCACTCGCGAACTGCTGCCAGCTGCCGAACTATTACTATTTTTATGTCCACATTTACAATTATTTATACCGACTTGGAGATATTTTCATGTTTTGTTTTCCGTTTTATTAATAAGTAGGTGTACGAGTGAAAACTTTCCATTGAGTTGGTAACCTAAAATAATTTGTCTCTATCTATTTTAAAAATATATTTCCGTGTCGACAACACTTTCAACCCCTCATGGTAAGTAAGTACCATGGATTCACTATCAATATGTGTACGAAGTGGGTGTCGCTCGTGACCCGCCTAAAATGTGAATCATGTGATTTGGCACCAACGTTGGCTCCAACAGTACGTCAACATTAACTGGTTATTTTCGATGCGCATTGTAAGCTTGGCAACTATAAAAAAATGGTTTGTTTTTCTCTCGGTAGGCCTATGCTGGCATCGATGCTTATGTACCTATTTACTAAACATACACGTTGCGGGTGATACAATGAAAATACTGATTAGGAGTTTTCGTACAATTCTTGACATGGCTTATATTCGAGGCTCTCAACGCACTGGCGGTAGAGTCGCCTCCGAGTTTTGACGTTTTTTATGGATGCAGTTAGGTTTGTTAGGACTCTATAGAATAGTCCATGCCTTATTATGATACCTTTTACATACATACAATTTAATAAAACTCAATAACAGTTAACGATAAGAATTTAATATAAATTAACTTATAAAATAGCATTTTTCGTCTTAATCAAGAAAATTATTTACAACTAGTTATTTACAATTTAATCACGAGCTTGTGAGAATAAAAGGCTGAAAAGGTCTGTCGTTTGTACGTAGAGAGTGAAGTTGCCGACAAGCGTGGTTAAGGGCCTATATTTTTAAAGCGTATCTTGCGGGCCAAGTGTTCTATTTCCCACGTCTTAGGTTTCGCACTGCTTAGATCAAATGAGCACTCTACGTTATCGTTTAGCAAAAAAAAGATTTATCAAAGGGAAAAAAATATGTAACTTACGAAGTAAAAAGAACAAAGGTACTATTTATCGTCATACATAAGTAAGTACAAACACTATCACAAAACTTTTTATGTCTGCGAAACTGTTAAGTCTAAAGAAAACTTTTTACGGTTGCTTGCTCTGTAGATGACTTGGCTCGCTCTTGAAACATTACTAGAATTTATTATGTCAAAACGACACCCGGGGCCGGAGCTGCACGGAAAAGCATAAATTATGGCCACTAACATCCCTCCCTTGCTAAATATTCAGCTTTCCAAATTAACTTTATCTGTCAACTTATCTACAAAAATAATAACTTACTCGTAGGAACAATTAGCAAACTATATCTCAATAATTTTTCATTAGTTCATGCCGAGATTAAGAGAATAAATAAAATGTAGCAAGATTTAGAATTTATCTCGGCATTTTATTTACTGAATAAAATAACGATACAAAATGCGTGAAAAGTGTAATCTTTTTTATAAGAATTTGTTACAAACTGAAAAAGACAGCTGTTACGTCGATAACAAATACTTACGATTCGAAACACACTTGATAACCAGCTAATTAGGTTGCTTCGAAGTAGGGAAAAGCTAGAAGCTATTGTCCGATGAATATTGGTTAGATAGGTAGGCAAGAAAGCTGGTGGGTGTTATGGTGCGATGTTATGTCGCTGCTCGCTATCGTGTGGCGTCGCGACGTCTCGTCTGCGCGCCCCCTCCTGCCGGCGACGCTGCGCCAACCTGGCCCACCCTATGCCTCCCGAATCCCCCTTACCCACAGATAAAGAAATGAACACAACAACACTGCTTTGAATAATTTTACTGACGACTATATGCAAAAGCAGTTGACTGGTTTCGAAAGTATCAATGTTGAATGCTAAACATCTTAGTAAAATAATACCTTCCTATTCTTTATTAACAAACTACCGAATGTAGTTTGTGAGCAATATCACAATACTTATTTTTCTTTTCTGTAAAAATAATAATCAATACCAATAATTCTAGCTTCTAGCATCCCCTCTCACTAAACTCATTCTGTGTTTCCAGGAAAATACTGGCCCAGAGATTTGCATTGTATATGAGGGAGCTTTGTTCTTACATCCGTTACCTTTTCCTTATTGCAATCGAACAATTTGTTCTCTGAATTCAATAATATTTTTTTAATTAAATTTGTTTACAGAATGCGATGGAATTTTATCTCCTTTTTCGTATTTGCAGTTTTAATTAAAATTTACCTAAAAATATAAACATAAAAAAAATATAAATATAAACGTCTCTATCTACGTGTATTTATCCCTATCAGACACACATAGGTAGGTATTACAACTAAATTCCGTTTACCAAGGCTGAAGCTAAATTCCAAATTCCTTCACTTGACTGTCCTTATTAGGCTCATTTAATTACTGTGCAGCAAGTAGCAAAATTCAGTAGTACCTATTTTATTTTATAATTATAAAACCATAATACCGTACGACTTAAAACAGTAATCATTGCGTTTCTAAAATTATAATAGATAATGTATGGGATAAAAATTGTACATATCATTATGTCACTCACAACGGGTTGAGTTCAAGCTCAGTGCGTCATTTGGTGAAGCAGCGATAACCTCGCCTCTAGTATAATTACTGTAGGTACTTACATTTAGCGTGCATATCAATATACTATCGTGATAGTTAAAATACCGAATTGAAAGGACAAACTAGGTTAAGAAACCAAACCGCTGATAAACACTGTTATATTGTAAAATCATGAAGCAAAGGTGAATATCTCAAAATTGGGTAGGTTGTGCTCGATTAGTTCTGTCTTTAATACGTATTTAAATATCTACAATCAAAGCCTACAAATGATTCTAGACATTTAAATGTGGTAACGAGTAAGTTAACATGTGGTACCGACTTTGTTTAAGAAATCACTCAATCAAATAGAAGAATGTGTTTCGAACTACCTGTTTTTGTAGAAAAAGTCATTAAAGCCAATGGTACTTTGAACTTCTATTAATTATATAAATACAAATATAGGTACTTAGTTGATTAATTATTAATCTTGAAAATTATTTTCTATAGCAAAGTTAAGTCACGTAAACATATTTTATTCAATTATTTGTAAGTACTTTATAATACGAGTACTTTAAATTATGAAGTATCCAGCAGAAAGAAACATAGACGAAGTTTTTCAAGCTTCTGGCATTTTCTTGCAATTTAATACTTTTTCTTCTGTTACTCTTTGCTTTACAATCAACGCCCTTTATTAAAAGTTTCGTATTGTTAGCACAACAAACTTTTTGCGAGAACTTAGCAACGTAAACAAAGTTAAAACAAGTACGAGTATGTTTCAAGTTCTGTGATTTGCAACAATTTAACTTCGGGGTGGGTACATTTAAGAATTGTAGAGTTAGATAGAGCCATTCCAAAACTACTATGGAGATATTGCTTTTCGCTGTGCCGGCCACGTTTAAAAATTGAATAAGTTCTTAGGCCCTCTTCTCCACTTGTGTCATAATATGACCGCCGTCATCGTCATCGAAAAAAGTCGGCCACTGAAGTTTCTACTGAAAAACCTCGACAAGTGGGAACGAGGCTTCAAGGCAAAGAAAAATAATAATAAAATAAAATGTTAGTCGTAAATAAAGACTAACAGCAGGTATCTAATCCTCGATACACATGCAAATGAAAAGTCATGTTAAGCGAAGCCAAAGCTAGGAGGTACCGCAATCTAGGTCACAACGGAAATAGAGCAAGCTCGCCATTTTGAGGTATGTGATGTACTTGCAAGATGTGATGTCGTTCCTTTTGGGAATTGTAATGTGTTCCCCAAATAGCAATCTTAATAAATCGTTCGTGTTTAGGAATGTTACAGGCATTCTTGTGGAATTTTAATACGGGTTACATTTTCTTCATATTTACTTTTGTTACATTTTCCTATGCGTAATCAAAAGTAAAATCAGACGACTCATAGGTACGAAGAGGTAAGGATTTGCATTTCATTTCAGTGATGAGTTTTCCAATATGAAGGTAGGTAGATCGATAGTGGTTTGACTAACATTTGTTTGTTGTATTGTTTTAATTTGTAAAACAATTGCATGAAATTATTAAAAAATGATATGATAAATTGAAAATAAGTTCTTCGTACACATAAACAACACAATCCACCTATTAGGTAGGTATGCGTTTACATTACACTGTTCACAGTGCATGCATTTATTCACTATCACTTGGTAGGTATTAACATACTCTCATATGTGATCGAGGACGTGAGGCGTCGAGTTTTATAGCAATTGTTTGGGCCAGTAAGTCGAGCATTACTCCGGCATCCACCGGCATTAGACAGCTCAAGTTCTAACTCATTGTGCGCAAGCGTGGTGATATTACTTACACTGCTTATCATTCTTTGCGATCGCGGTGTGCGGCCAGTAATTTGGTAATCATTTCATTGCATGGAAACAAATACCTTTCTTCTTGAGTTACCCGTACACATTGTGATTGTACTTTTCATTTTACCTTGATTCAAAATAAAAGTTGCGCAGTGGACAGATGTAGGTAAGTTTATAATATAGTTATAAATACTACATTGAAGTAAATGGCATAGATTAAAACCCCAAAACAAACAAAAAATGCGATTTATTCTAAAAACGAGCATGTCGTTAATAAACTAAGTATTTATTCACCAATACTAGTTGGATAGAAAGAATAGTAAGTCAACATTAACTTGTCGATGTGGCATTAAATAATCATAACCGATGATAGGCACATAAGTAACACCAGTAGTCCAATTAGATATTCAGTAGTGCTGAGGTGGCTTCGTTTTCGTGTTATCTTAATTTACTCAGTTACCTACTTTCCGTTATCTCGCGTAAAATGTATCACTTGGCATATTTATCGAAAAATCTGTTACATACGTCAGATTTGTGATACGGGATTGTTTGATAAACCAATATTCGGGTAGAGATAGTAAAGGTGATGGCGCCGTCGCGTGCGGATTCTTGGGTCTCTTTATATTAATTACTTCTTAACATCTACTACTAAGTATCCAATTATTCCTTTTCAACAAAAATGGAACTTTAAATTTCATTGAATTGCTGTTATTTTACATATCAAGAAGTATTTTATGATTAAAAATCGCGGGAAAAACCTTGGCCTTTGCCGTGTTTTTCCATCCCAGAAGTTACTTACCCAGTGTTCTACAGTTCCGTCTGCTATTTCCAAGCAAAGCTATAAACTGAATAAAAAATAAAATCAAAGAATTTTTTTTTTTTGGTTTTATGATGTATTCAACCACATCCTTGATACGGAGTCGAAAGGATAACGAGCAATTCAAACTTAAAGAACTGTATTCACTGCTAAAGCTTAACTGCGATATCCCGCGCGATGCAACATTATTTTTCTACTCCCATTGAATATGCCACTGTACGAACGAATAACTTACCTTCTGCACTTCAGGAACTCATTGATTGGAATCTTGGTGGTTACCTAGATAGTTACATTCTTACCGCAATTGTTTGAAAAGGTCTTGGTCTTTGAAAGCCACGAGTATTGACATTTCGAAGAACTCTTTTAAACTACTTATAGTGCATTATCCACGGGGTTCTGTTATGAGGGGTATTTTCTTTGTTTAGACATAGATACTTGTAGCAAACTACATTAAGTATTTATGTAGTATAGGTAGTTTCTATTGGTAATAGAAGATTTTAATGTTTTTCGTTACTTTGTAAGTAGGTAATTATATCACGACACCGCATAACTAGATCGAATTTTTGGATCAAAAAACAAGGGACAATTTTAATCAACAACAAGGATGTTTTTACGATGTAATTTAAGGTACCTACTGATATTGTATATGGAAACGCGTTGATAGTGTAAGGAGATGTTGAATGTTCTCTTTGTTAAAACCAATGATGTAACCACAAAACATTATGATAAGACGTAAGTAGTACCTACATAGAAAAACAACAACAATAAAACCACATTTATAGGAAAAAAACTGCTGTTTCATGAACATCATGTTGAGGTCACATGACGTGTTGTTTGCTAAGCATATTTGGGGACTTTGTTTTTTAGATTTTCTTTATATAGAGGTAGGATCTGATGAAGCGGATTTGAGGACTAATTATAAAGGGTGTAACAGGGAGAGTTGGTACCTACATCAAGCCGTAATACAGTGGTTGCATTCGCTAACATGTTCCCAAAAGAAACATATTAAAGTCTTTTATTCTTCATATAAATATGAAAACAAAAAAAGAAACTATATTTCAATAACTACATGTTTCTTGGGAGAAAATGATCAGTTTCAAAAGCGTATTTGCTTGTAATATAGGTGGCTCTGTTTCGTTGAAAACACACTATATGATTACACACTTTTTCTCCCTACGTTTCGTGGCCAGATAAGTGATACTCTAATGTGTATAAGTTTAAATAATGTCCATTGTGTGATTTGAGTATATACACAATATATCTCGCGGTCTTTAATTAGAAACTGAATGAAGGGATTATATGGCATGGCAGCTACGGGTCCCGGCTTTATCGGTCGTCCCCTGAGGGCCAACCATTGATTTCGCAACGTCCTCGAACTTCAGTAGGTACCTACTTAGGAACTCGCGCCCTTCTCTCGTTTTCCTAACCCTTCTAACCTTTTAAAACTCGGGACCCCATTTTTATACGTTTCATTCAAATGTCTAGAAATGTCTATGTTAAAGCATCAGACGAGTAACCACGCACGCAATTCGAACAAAATCGGACGCATTAGGTGTATTGTATAGTCGAGATCACATCAAATGCATCAATTTCAGTGCAACTTGCTTACGGTTATCGGACCTATTTATTCAGTAAAGGTTTAACTGTTCTTGTCTGTAGTTATTTGCGAGTAGATAGATGTACAGTCAGTTGCTTATAGGGTTATGTTGACGCTCTGATAATATGTACGTACTTACATAGAGCTAGAACTTGTTTTTTGATATGATCTTTTCCGAAATTCGTAGTGAGCTCATACAAGCACTACTACTTCTCGGTGTGTTTGAAGGAAAAAGTACCAATTTATGCACTTTTAAGTTTATGGTACGTGTTGAAGTTTGAGATAATTGGTATCTTTAATTAATTAGTAGTCAAGGCATGAAGGCAGCTATTGATTTTAGGGTTCCGTACCCTAAGGGTGAAAACGGGACCCAATTACTGAGACTTGGCTGACCGTCTGTCTGTCTGCCTGTCCGTCCGTCTGTCATCAGGCTGTATCTCATGAACCGTTATAGCTAGAGCGTTGAAATTGTCACAAATGATGTACTTATTACAGTTGCCGCTATAACAACGAATACTAAAAGTAAAATAATAATAATAATTAAGGGGGCTCCCATACAATAAATGTGTAAAACGAGCTGTATTGCTCGATATCAATACCGAATGGTACGAAACCCTTACTGCGCGCGTCCGACACGCACTTGGCCGGTTTTTATTGTAGATTAATAGGCAATTGTTAATTACGTCAGTACCTACTAAATCTACGCTACTAAATACTCTTCAAGTTTTTTGTATGGGTCTTAATTTTTAAAAAGAAGAAGGCCAAGAAATATGGTGTAATGGGTATAATACAATTGAGGACCCGCAGTCCCTCCCCCCGAGCCAGTAACTTACGCCGTTTCAGTAGCAGGACTCCCCCCTCCCGGGTATCCACAGACACAAATTCGCATAACCCAAATGAACATAAAGATAAATATTCATGCCAGCGTCTAAGGGCAGTTTCGCTTTCTGGAGGCTTTCTCCTGTGTTTTTACGTTGATTCTTACCTAATACCTAACCTACCCTGCCTACTTAAGTACTTAGGTATTTTATTTACCTTTTTTTAAGTAGGTACCTATGTAAATTAAATACAGTAATATCTAAGTAATGTTTAATAAAATACCTGCGTATTTAATAAGTTATTTGTTACCTACTTTAACCAATTTAAGAGTAGTCGCACGGTCGAGCGGGTCAGCAAAGTTGAAATCGAAAAGGTAAGTTTGACCTTCAGTTAAGTTTGACCTCCAAAAAAATGTACCTACTAATCAAAAACATAAATTAAAGCTAAGTGGCCAACAAATGAAGGATAATCACATGACAAACTATTAAGGATAAACTTATTCTACAATTATATATTTATACGATATTACGATATTTTCGATTGTTGATAGATAATTAAAGTAGGTAGTTAAAGTACCTATTCATTATGTACCTATCTGAATACTTATTTATTAGGTATTACTTATTACAAAGTCACAATTTTTTTTTCATGTTTTTGGATGGTAACATTTAACATTACATTTAAGTTCGTTTATCCAATAGGGACTTGTAGGTGCCTAAAGGTCCGCGTATAACCGCTAAATGAGTTTGAATGTTATTAACTTGTTATTAAATACAGTAGGCAAGTATGGCTCAAGGTTCATAATATTGAACATAAGTAGGTAACTGATGGATATATAATGCGACGTCCATTCGTTACGTTAGAAAACAATACAAACACAATTTAAATCCATGGTAATGTATTACCTTACCTATTTACTTAGGTACATTACTTCATACGACATAATGGCAACCCAGTGAGAGGACTATTACGTGAAGTTATGTCACGAAATGCCAAGCAATGGGTGCTACCTGTCAAGTTGTAAACACAAAGATTTAGCGCCATCTGTATATCAGCTGTGAAAACGCTGAACGACCTTTGTAATGAAATCGTCACGTGCTTATTCATGCACTGTTTGTCCAAGTCCTTAAAAACCACCAATAACAACGCGTGCTGCTGCATCGACTGTGCCATGTGCGCCAATCATAGCAAACTATACTTTGGTCATAGTGCGCACATGTGACCGGCCAATAATTTCTGTTATTTAGTATTTTATAATAATTCTTTAGGAGCCAATTTCGTATTTGGTGAATAAAAGGACGTTTAATACCAGTATATATTTAAAGTTTGTGGTCAGAACCAAAAAATAGAAGAAATGAGCCGATATGGTGAGTATAATTTCAGTCCAATCAGGGTCCAACTAGCATTGATAGCCCACACTTAAGAATTAAGAATTTGAGATTTACTGCCACCTATGGAACGTAGTAAACAGTTCTCATACCTTTGAGCGAGATAAGGTTGTTTTCCGCGTACGCATACGATAGTACAAAGTTTTGCGTTGAAATTGTAGATGGCGCTGTACGAAATTCTTACTTTTTTTTATTGTTCATTGGTTATCATTATCATGAATTTTGGTACTCGCTTAGTACAAACGAACTTAACTAGCTAGGTACTAGATAATAATATTGAAAACTTATTTTATAACATTCTTCTTTTTTCGTTCTTTGTAGGTAGGTCAAAATCCAGCAATTAGTCTTTATTGACGTGTCGTCGCTTTATTGACTGATTTAAAATTCGTGAAATAGGTATTATTTTGCTTTGTCTTTCAAATACCTATAATTTAACAAAATGACAAATTTTTAGGTAAAAATGTATTTGCTATTGCATTACCGTATGCTCAGTAAACTCGCCCCGTTGTTACAAACAAGTTTTATATATAGTTCTAGAACTAACTCAGATAAATGACGTTTCGGCTGTAGACAAAACGTCAAAAAAATACATTCGTTCTAGAACAGGGGTTCCCGACCTTTTTTTGTCTATTGCCCAGTTTAAGAATAAATTATTTTTTAACTCCCCCCTTTTTAAACATTTATTTATTTATGGTACGCTAACAGCAAAAACATAATGATAAACTTTAACTTAAAAAACATTTAGTAACTATTGGCTATATATTACTGCCAATTACAAGCATACACAACATTATCATAAACTATTTAATAACTATGTTTATAATAGAAGTTTTTCAAACATAAAATACTATAACTACAAACATAAATGTGATCAATATGTTAATTAATTATTTGGAGTTTGTTTAGAATTTGAATCAAAGTGTTTCAGCAATTTACTTTTATAGATATTTAAAGAATCGTGCAATATGTCTATGTCCTGTACCTTTCCACAGACTTCATTATAGGAAGTACATATACGAGAAGTGGGGTGGTGGAGACCGAGATTTGTTCTACACCATGGTATGCTGAATGGTTTTGTTATAGGGTGACGGGGATACTTAAAAGGAACTGATAGTTTAATTGAACTTAGCAAATGTGTGCATTTAAATTTGGAATTGATAATTTTAAATAGGAAAAGTAGGTCTGCTATTTTGTGCCGAATTTTTAAGGAGTTAATTTTAAAGAAAGCTAGTTTAAGATCGTAAGGGCGTTTAGATGATATACCGGGTGAAATGAGTGCTAAGTGACGGGTGAATGCGCGTTGGATGTTCTCTAATCTTTGGGATGGGGCAGCATATACGGCGTTCCATGCGACACTAGCATATTCAAGTTGACTGCGCACAAGGCTGTTATATAGTAATAGTTTTGTTTCATATTTTTTGATTTCGCGAGTGTTTCTTTTCAGGAAACCCAGCATCTGAGCAGCTTTTTTTACTATTTTGTCTATGTGATTAGAGAAGTTGAGTTTATTGTCAATTTCCACTCCCAGATCTTTTACTTCGCTCACTGTTTTTAGTGTGTGTCCCTCTATAGAGTAAGTAGTTGCCACAGGATTTTTTTTCTTTGAGAAGCTTATATGAAAACACTTATTAATATTTAGGTCCATACTATTTTCAATGCACCATGTATTAATGCTAATTATATCTTCTTGCAAAAGATTTTGATCGGTAGAGTTCCTTATTGTTTTATACATATAGTTTTAAGTCGTCTGCAAACATGGATGCGTTACTGTATTTGATTTTGATACATAAGTCATTAATAAAAATAAGGAAAAGAATAGGTCCGAGGTGGGAGCCCTGCGGAACTCCAGAGTGAGCGAGGTAAGTATCCGAGAAGTATCCATTGACTACTACCGTTTGTGGTGGACCTGTTAGGTATGAATTAAACCAGTCTAAAAGAGATCCATCAATCCCGTTTAATTTAAGTTTATATGTATAATAATGATACTTAAAAACCGCTAAGTACCTTATAACTGATTATTGAAACGCAACTTTATAGTATTCGGACAGAGTATCTTTTATTAAAAATAAAACAAACATAATCAATTCTTATATAATAAAAATTAAATTAAAAATTTAAAAAATCCCCCGACTATAAAAAGTAACAAATAAGTAATATTTAACTTACATACAAACTTCATTACGTCGGGGGACCGC
The DNA here is from genome assembly GCA_947563765.1 of Anarsia innoxiella. NCBI lineage: Eukaryota > Metazoa > Arthropoda > Insecta > Lepidoptera > Gelechiidae > Anarsia > Anarsia innoxiella. The sequence goes on from OX387390.1 coordinate 10,679,359, forward strand.
ATTTTATTTTTGTTACGAATATATTAAATTATACTTATCGATTCATTTAAAACATTTCACAGGTATTTTTAAATTTTGTTATCACATTATGATTATTATTTATGATAGTTATATTCGCGCACCCACACCCACCAAACTACTTAACGGTCCCCCGACAAAATGAAGTTTGTATGAAAGTTAAATATTACTTATTTGTTACTTTTTATAGTCGGGGTTTTTTTTTAATTTTTAATTTAATTTTTATTTCAAGGTTTTTAAACTTTTATCATATGCTCCTCCTGTTGTCAGCGTTGCATTATATTAAGAATTAAACACTGATCAAAACGAATCCAAACACGACATATCTGCTGTTACATTTTTCAAGAATAAATCGAAAGCTGGAAATTCAGGCTCCATCATCAGCTCCTCATCTGTTGCCACCATTGCATTATATTAAGAAATAAACGCTGATCAAAACGACTCCAAACACGATACATCTGCTGTTAAATTTTTCAAGAATGGATGGAGTGCTGGAAATTCTGACTCCATCATCAGCTCCTCATCTGTTGTCACCATTGCATTATAGTAAGAATTAAACACTGATTAAAACGACTCCAAACACGACATATCTGCTGTTACATTTTTCAAGAATGGATGGAGTGCTGGAAATTCTGACTCCATCATCAGCTCCTCATCTGTTGTCACCATTGCATTATAGTAAGAATTAAACACTGATTAAAACGACTCCAAACACGACATATCTGCTGTTACATTTTTCAAGAATGGATGGAGTGCTGGAAATTCTGACTCCATCATCAGCTCCTCATCTGTTGCCATCATTGCATTATAGTAAGAATTAAACACTGATTAAAACGACTCCAAACACGACATATCTGCTGTTATATTGGATCTATAATCCTACCACAGCTGACATGGTTGTAGAGCCAACATAATATATCGTGTTTGGAGTCGTTTTGATCAGTGTCTAATTCTTAATATAATGCAATGGTGGCAACAGATGAGGAGCTGATGATGCAGCCTGAATTTTCAGCAATCGATCCATTCTTGAAAATTGTAACAGCAGATATGTCGTGTTTGGATTCGTTTTAATCAGTATTTAGTCCTTAATATAATGCAATGTTGACAACAGAAGGAGCTTATAATAATTATATTATAAAAGTTTAAAAACTTTGAAATAAAAATTTAATTAAAAATTTAAAAAGCCCCCAACTATAAAAAGTAACAAATAAAATAAGTAGTATTTTATCAACTGAACATTGCTTAATGTTTCATACAAATTGACAACTTTCATACAAACTTCATTTTGTCGGGGGACCGCTAAATAGCTAAGTAGTAGGTACGCAACGCAAACGATACCTATCACAAATAATCATAATTTGATGTCAAAATTAAAAAAATACCTGTGAAATGTTTTAATTGAATTGATATGTATAATTTAAATTATTCATAAGGAAAATAGAATGCGGTCCCCCGACGAAATGAAGTTTGTATGAAAGTTGTCAATTTGTATGAAATATTAAGCGATGTTCAGTTGATAAAATACTACTTATTTTATTTGTTACTTTTTATAGTCGGGGGTTTTTTAAATTTTTAATTTTTAGTAAGCAGCGTTGCCACAGCACTAAATCTACGTTCACACAAATATGACCATGGGAATGCTATCAAGAATCGTTGAACAATTGACCACAATCCAGGGTACAATTGCGGGATCGGTCTTTGTAGCCAAAATTCTTGATATCCATTTTCGAACTTGATTTTTATTTCTTCGTTTGTTGTCAATTCTAAAGTTCTTCTTCCAGCTGAGGTGACATTGCTGTGTTGATATTTGAAAACGGATCCAACACCCAGTCTGGTATTTCCAATTTTAAAATGTCCTGGTATCGTTCGGTGAAGTCAATGTGGAGGTTTTCCAAATGTTGGCAGTAGGCAAACAAGTCGTCGTTACTGCAGGATACTGATAAATTCGGAAAATTGAGGAACTCACGTCTGCCCATATTCTTTTTGTGCAGAAGCAGTTTGGCTGCGAAAGCAGCAACGACATTTTTTGTTTTAATTAAATTTAGTTCATCGCCTTGCAGTTGGAGGTTCATGTCGTTGAACAATTTATACAGGTCTATCATGTAAGCTATATCATTCTTTGAGGTTATGAGCTTGTTGCGCAGTTCTGTATCTTTAGTTTCCAAGAACTCTATCACAGAGTCAAACAGGTTGTAAAATCGAATCAGACAATTGCCTCTTGACAGCCAACGAACTTCAGTATGAAGCAACAAACGGTTGAAATCTTCGTCATTAGTAACACAAAGTTGATGAAATAATCTATCATTCAAAGAGCTGCTACTGATTTTATTGACTGCTTTGATGACATTTTGCAGTGATTGAAATAGTCGTTCACTTAAAGTTTCTAGCAACCAAATGTTGTCTATGAATAACGCAATGTATAGCAAGGACATCTGGAATTTTATTCTTTAAGTACGCTATGAAGCCTTTATGGCGCCCTGTCATAGCCGGAGCGCCATCCGTAGCAACTGATATAATATTTTTCAAAGGAATCTCTTTCTCTTCACAAAACTTTTCCAATGTATTGAATATGGTTTTGCCTTTTGTATCTGTCTCCAAATTTCTGGCAAACAATAGTTCTTCACGTATTTTCTCATCTTTAATAAACCTCACGTAAGATAGCAACAACGCTTCATTAGTTGGTAAAGTGGACTCATCGAGCTGAATTGAGAATTGACTAGTCCTCAGATGATTGCACAATGATTTTTCAATGTTTTCAGCCATTTCATCAATCGTCTTTGCACAGAATTATTACTCAAAGGAATTTTTCGGATAATATCTGCGGCCGGTTTATGAAGCACAGTAGTTATTACTTGCTTTATTGCTGGCAAAATTAACTCTTCTCCGATGTTGTATGGTTTGCCTTTTTGAGCAATTAACAAAGAGATATTGTACGAAGCTCGAAGTCCGTCGTCATCTTGCTTAGCAGCCGCCGAAAATAGTTTCGATACACTTGGCTGAGTATTATGCTTCTTCTATAGGTCTTGAAAATATGCTACATTCTTGTGTTTCTTATCTGGATGCATTTTATTCAAATGATCTTGCAGTCTTGAAGGCTTCATTGCTTCGTTCAAAAATGTTTTCAGACATAGAAGACACAAAGGCGACGACGGGTTTGTGGGATTTTCAATAAATCCGAATTTAATATATTCCGCAGAGTATTGCCGTCTCTTCTTTTTTACTTCCGACATTGTTTTGTTTTGAGAAATACGTAAGTGTTGAAATCAAGTACTGCTTATCTATTAAGCGTGAAACCGCAAATGAAAATAAAATAAATTTACGTCGTTTATATAGGATTGCATAAGCAGCACGCACCAACAGGAATAAGACAAACGTGCATAAACTCGTTTATCTCATTCGACGCCCAATCGTACTAAACAAGCAAGAACAAGTATTATAGAACCAGCCGATTGATACAGGAATGTACAAATCGGATTATTTAACAAAAACTTGTTAAAACATGATTGCCCGCGGTCTATTATATCGAATCGATTTTGAACTATATCTTAATTAATATTATTTGATATTCACAAGATGTAGTCGAGAGCTCAGTCGGAGTCTAAGAGTCTTCCTAGCTAGGTAGATGAAATTATAAATCGACCCCAAAGCCCTACACAACGCCCTACACAACGCCCCCTTTTTTTTCTGGGTCTCTTACCGCCCCCATTTAGGCCTGCAGCGCCCACAAGAGGGCGTTATCGCCCACGTTGGGAAAGACTGTTCTAGAACTATATTTAAAAATCGTTTTGCAATAACGCCATAACGGGGACAGGGTATCTTTTTGATGTCTGTAGTAGATAAGTACTTATTTACAAATTAATTTGTTTCACTTTTCATGATTTCATAAAATTACATAGGGTACCTGCCGCAATTTATTTTATTCCTAATAGGTATAGGTGTTTTCTATAATTATATTATGTTATTATTTCTATAATTACCAATATAAATATGAATATACATGATACTATAGATTAAAGATGATGTGCTGTCTACACACCAAAGCCGCCTGCATGCCGCCGGGTTATGCCGGCGGCTTTACGTCATACGTAGGTATGAACGAATGGCAGCTGTCAAAAAAGCCGGCGGCTTTGGTGTGCAGATACCTACCATTAGATGTTACTTGTCTAGCTCTGATTGTGCGCAATACATTTTTAACCCCATATCAGGAAATTCAGTACCTACCTATATTACTGAGATTTTGGTGCGGGATTTCAGCTAGTTAATAACAACGATGTGATTTAAGCAATTTTTTTTTACAATAAACTACATATCCTATTTTCTTTTACAGATTTCCTGAGTCACGGGGCGAGTTTCAACAAAAAATACGGTTAGTAAAATTCATTTCTTAAGTAGGTAAGTATTTAACTCAAAAATTGTTCTTAGTGGATTTGGGAATTTGGTACCTACCCACCCAGTACCCACTCTAAATTACTTACTTTAGAAATTCATTACAAAACGGGCGTTGAATTATTCTATAGCTGCTTCAGAAAATGTGGGACAAGTCCTCTGCCGAATGTTTAACCCTAAACATATTCCTACTTATTATGTCACCATTTCAACTAAACGGTTCAAATGTTTACCTATATTTTTTTCCCAAAAATCTTTGGGCATGGGAGGCGCTTGGCGTGCTGCGATTTCTAGCCAACCAGAAGCTACCTAGCTGCTTTTCTAGCCTTTTCTAGTCTTTTTGTTTTTTAATTTTTTTGTGGTTGGCTAAATTATTTAGGTAATCAATAATATACACACCTAAGTGCCTATACTTAGCTATTATTTTCTAGACAAAAAAGGGCCTTTTTATTTTCATTTTTAAAGCTTTTTATTAATTCGTTTGTTTGTAATCAAATCGTTCAAGTTTATCCACTTCCCGAGTTCCGATTTGAGCTTTTTTATATCTACTTACTAAATAGTTAAAAGATTAGATATCTGTAAAGCAGATTTTTATATTTCTAAAGTATAGTGGGCGAATAAGGCCCGTCGTTTTGCAAGGCCCAAGCTCAAAAAACCCGTTAAAATATATTTAATCTGCACCGCCTTCCTAGCATATGTAAAATGGACCAATAGAAACGCAGGAACGCAAGAGTCGATCGCGAGCGGACGCCATTTTTTCAGTGAAAGCCGTTCCTTTACGGATTTCTGACACGGCAACTGCATTTTTTAATTAAATTTCTTGCCTAAAAGCGTATTTTTTTACTTGTTTATGTCATGATTAGTAGGTAGATTTCTATTTTGTGTGTTTATTTAATGTTCATTCTATTGATTTCTAAGTAGACAGGTCTGATTTTATTTTCATTTTGTGAAAAAATGGTACATGTGGGTAGCAAGGCCCAAAACGTTTAGGGTGGCCCGACATAGTTGATGCTTGGGCCTTACTATACCGTATTGGGCTGTGTATAACCCAATCGAAGTCTTATTAAGCCCTTCAGTTTTTTATAAATTTAGTTTTGCCTAATCTGATGTAGGTACTACAAAAAAATACAAGTAATTAGTTAAACATACCATTTAAAACAACGTTTTACTCTAATGCCATAAAAATGTCTTTTCCGATGAAAACACGGGAACTTTGGACAAAAAATAATTCTACATAAGATTTCGTTTTAAATTTGACACACACCTATAACCCATCTTCAAATAAAACTGAATCAAATAACCATGTATTTTTACTTCGATATTTTTTTACAGGGCCTTGCAACATGCAATCAGGGCCGTGTATACCAAATAAGTGTAATAAAGCCCAATGTATGAAAATTTTAACATCAAAATCAATGTTATTAGGAACTTAATTCTGGCCTAAACAAAAATATATTTACTTAAAATAGTAATATTTATACACGAAATACAAAGAAAACAATTTCCGGGTTCTTTTCTAACATGATGTAAAACTGTAAATTTCTGAGTACATATTGATGATTTTAATTAATTCTTGCTGTTATCAAAATCCAAGAATGTCATGCTTTTCATATTTATACATCTTAAAAGTATTTAATTGTAACTTTTACAGCAAATTATTTGAAAACAACACCTTATTATCAACCCCATTTTTAGTAAGGCCCAAAATTGATGTTTTTTAAAATGCCTTAAATACAATCTCGATGGGGTTAATATTTAAAAATCTGCTTTTATATTGATTCTCAAATAGTCGTAGTATTTATTACATGCAGTTTCTTACGTAATGATGGTATATTAAAGATTTTATTTCAATTTGAAAGTAGGTGGGCCTTATTCGCCCACTGTACCTTATTTTACAAAAATAGATTAACAAGTTATTTCTCATCGTCATTAACTTACATAATTTCCAGCAATTTAAGCTTGCACGTGAAGCAAAACACTTGTGGGCGCGGGGGATGGATTTACCATAAATAGAATCTGTAAAGCCTGAACTTATTGCGGCAAAATAAGCTTATTTTTAAAGGGGTTTGAAGATAATGTCCTACCTATGAAACCTTTATTAATCGATAGTTCAGGTCAATACAAATCGAAAATATACATGATTTTTTTTTTGTTAAAGCGTCACGTTTCCGAGATATAGGCTGACAAAGAAAGATAGACTAGTGGCGCCAGTATTGGTACATGAAAAACTGTGTTTTGGTGTTATTAAATGGTACATATTGTATAGGAAATTGATATTAGAAGAGGATACTGGCTAATTTTAGCGACCCCCCGTCCCTCCCTCCACGATGCTCAGCTTATATTTTTTATTGTTTTAGGTATAAATATGGTGGGAATTTTAGAGTGGTTTGAAAATTTAAATTAATAAACCATTAATAATCATAGTTATGATTCAATCCACCGAACGTCTCGTCGTCATCTCTGTCCACAGGGTAAGCCTAAGGCATATATCGCGATGACGACCCAATGCAAGGTAATATAATGTAAGATAGGTATCTGACAAAGAAATTAATTTCTGACCTGATTGTGCCACCCGTCTCATCTCCGGCTTTGCGGTTTTTTGGATTAGTGAGTGAAATAAATACGTTAATTGGTACTTACCCCAGATTTTTACCCTTTGGGTTTTAACAACTCCTTATACAGTGGATGCACTCCATCCGCGAATCCATTTCATTTCGTTTTCAACCAGGAATGTCAAACAGAGATAATAACAGCCGCGTAATATTGGGTACTTAAATCATATTTAGTTGCGTTTTGATCTAAATAACAGCAGAAGGATTTTTTTTATTTACTTACCTATAAGTACTTAACTACAGCTTTTTTTTTAGTGAAATATAATTTGGACCTCTAAAATGCAAAGATACGTTTTTAAATACATTGAAATACTGCTGAACACACTGTTTCGAATCTATGCATGCAAATTGGGTCCGCAGTGAACCAACGTTACGACGTACTATTGTTTGACCAAGGCCATTGTTTTGCTTTTTCACTATTTATGATTTTCAAATTGTCATAGCATCTTTATCCTCCTCCCCTATTAAGGGGTAAGAGCAGCGGGTGGAGGGTAGGGGGACGGGGCACGTGCCAACCGGCGTGCACGTTGCGGCGTCGTGCGGGCGCACGTGGCGCGAAGCGTGCTCTGTGCGCGCTCCGCCGGCTCCCTCAATCCTGCCGCGCTACGCTCCCGGGTCGGTCGCGTCCACTGCTAGCTTTTACACCTGGAACTAGTGCAGCAACGATTGAGTTCTCTAGGAAGCGCGGCGGCGGGTGCTCGCGATGTTGGCCCGCGCGTCGCCTCGACAGGCACGGGTATATCGATATGGCCACCGACTCTCTAGAGCCGGGGCGCGAATGGACCACCGGCCCTAATGCCCACGTGGCTCCGGATCATTGCTTCATGCCGCCGCCTTTGCCGGTACCACTTCCTTCAGCACAGAGACCGCCGGCTAATCCCGATCCAACAGGTAGGTAGGCTGTGTGATCGATCATCTACAATGACTAGTTTGTGGAGTGCGGACAATATGTAGTTACCTAGCTTGCACAATTCATAATTGGTGTGGGTAAGACGTCAAAGCCGTTGACTGCGGAAAAATCGAGAGAAACATACTTGCAAGATATAAACACGTTTGTTTACATTATTTAACTTCAAATACTTTATGCTACCTGAGTACTTAGGTAGTTACATTCTACGAGTGTTCTAATATTTAACGAAATGAACGAGGAAAGTCAAAGAAAATGGAAAAAATTGCAATAGGTAGTTAAAGTACAATAATCCTTCGTACATAGGTAATCCGGCTTTAATACGAGAACGTACTTACCAACAGGGTCTTGTGCTAAGTAAGAAGCATGACCTATCAAATCCAAAATCTAGATTAAAGAAAATTGAAAGCTTATTGTAACTTTAATGAACTTCCAACCAAGGAAGTAACTGAACAGACTAATTAATCGTTGTTTAAACTATTTTTATTTATTAGCTGTAGTTGCTTGTTGTTGTTCCTTCGTTGCACTTGAACGATCATAAATTTATTTACATACACATTCGCGATAAAGCCTACCTTCTACGAGATTTACGCTAGTATTAAAATCCGGTACGTGTGAGAATAGGTTTTTATTTTGGATTCAATTATCAACAGTCTCGGAGTTGAATCTAATGAAACGGTCATTATTTTAAATTACTTGTTATCAAGATCATACTTAACCCAACATAAAAAAACATTGAACTGTATTTTTTTAAAACAAAGTAAATACTTAGCTCTTTGGGTTGCAGAGAAAGTTGTAAAAGTTAAATACCCGTTAGAGTTCAGAAACTATCATCCCAATTCTTCAGAATTCTGAAAACGCAAAATTATTTTTTTCACCAAACTCAACTCACAATGTGGAGATCCGAGTGTGTTGCATCATTTGCAACTCTATTTCAGATGGGTAAATGTGTTAGGACAAGCCTGTTACAAACGGAAATCAAGTAAAAGCTTTAATACTGATGGGCTCTTTATTAACAGTGACGTGTGCCCTAGGAATATTCACGTTGTAGCGGTCTCCACGTTCGTATGCTTTCGATGGACGCTCAGCATCACAAGTCGATTAACACATTAAAATTTTTAAAAGTGAATACACTATTATTAGACGAAAATCGCTTATAAATACTCCAGAGTTAAATTAACATCCAATAAGGTTCAAAATAAGGAAAACGAGTAAGGTTTTACGTCTAATAATGGTGTAAGTATCTTACTTTTGAAAAACGAAATGTGTTCATCGACTTATGAGACGATACTGCCTGTACTATACGTATTTCAGGAAATAAGGGCATATTTTTTGAAGAAAAATCAATTATCGATCTTTTCATTACACTACTGTACCCAAACGAAAGGTATAAAAATGCTATTGCAAAAATTCAGTTTCTTATTTTTATTAAAAAATTGATTTTACCATCATCGATTCACTACTGATTTCTGTTATTGAACAACGTTACATTATTTTTTATCTCATTAAGCTATGAAGCTAAAAGAATAATACCTACTCGTACATAAAAGTTGTATTAAATGTACATACTAATCTTTTACCTTTTATAAGGACTAAGATGAGCACGATCAAGCAGATTCTACTTTTCCTACTCTACAGTTATTCATTTATTTAGATACAGCATAGACACAACTCTAGTGTGCTCATCTTCCTCGTAGCTTTGTATTGGGCTGAAAATGAGCGACTTGAAGTCCACGGTTAAACCCATGCTTTATTCTATCCATGCTATATGGAAATACCATGAAGTGTAGAGTGGTGCAGAGAAAAGTCCCACTCATTGGCCTACTGAATAAAGTAAGTAAGTAGTATTACTTACAAATGTTAGTAAAGGAGTATCATAAAGTTTCATTCTTTTTCTCGTAATTTGTGGGGGAGACCTGGAATTCTTTAACAGTTGATAAGTTAGAAAATTTATATTAACATCAACCGTTTAAATATACCTACTCGTACTTTATTTTTATTTTCAACGTTTAGGAAATATCGATTTCTGAAGGCGTAATAAACTAAAAAATAAACATAATATTTCGGGACATATATTTATGCTCTAAGTTATTTTAAAACTGGTTTAAAGTATGGTAATTTCATGAAATTTAATCCACTTCGAACATGAGACACATACTGCCTGCGTTTCCAAAAACGTGGTCTCAGAATTGGACGGGAACGTAAGAAACGGGATTGTTTTCGTAGTGATCGGGTATATTGGAAGTTAAGTACTGTATAATTCGTTCAAGCTTATTAACATCTCGATACGACTCGAATCGAAACATCTCGAAATTGAACCAAATTTAATCATTCATTAAGTTTTCATTGAAAGTCGAGTTGTTGGAATAAGTAGATAAAGGTTTAACGTTCAACCACGATTCAGTAGGATAAATCTATAAATGTATGTTATAAAATATATATAAAGTTTGAAATAAAGATAGTAGTTACAAAAATATTACGTAATTATGCTTTTTCAATTCGTTTCGCCGTACCTTTTAAGGCCAGCGCATTTATTTATTTACATAGAGCTTAATTATTTTTGTTCCAATAAAGATCCCATCAGAATAGTAATATATTTTTCATTTTAAGCTGTCTTCTTTGTTTTTTTGTTTTAATAAATATGTTTAAGTTAAATAATGAAAATTTAAATAATGAAAATAAAAGTTTCCTATTTCATTTGTATCAATAAAGAAGAGAGCCTTAGTTCTTTTAGTGATAACAACTCGTATTTATTTATCGAGTACCTATTTGTCTTGTATTATTATTTTTACTAACTTTCTCTTCAAAAAAAAAAACTTTCAATTAACGCTAACTTTTTCTCAAACTACTAAATTATGTACTTCAAACCTACCTATTTATTAATAGACTAACTTCTTTACTTATTGGACTTGATGCTACTTTATACCTACTTCGTTCGTCACGTTTGCCTCGCTTTGCTGAACTATTAAGAAGCCTTTCAAAAGTATAAACGTTGAGTTCCAAAGTTACTATAACCAAAGGTCTGAAATTTATAATTACGAAGGACAAGGGTGGTTCGGTTGAATGAGGCTAACAAAAGCCCTCGCGTGTTGTTTCAAGGTTCTTGTGTGTTTGTTATATTTACGTATAAGTTTCGCACGTGCTCAGTTTTGGTGGTAGTTCAGGTTTTAGGAAATGCTAAACGTGCATAGACTAGGTGCAGGCGAGGCTGCGGCTGCATGTACAGTGAGTCATTGTCAAGGCCGCGGCGATCATCATCACGCGCGACTCTACATACTACGTACTCATATTGTAATTTACTTAACTGTTCTCTTCATAAATCTGTATGTATTTATAATATAATTCCTTGTCCGCCAAAACGGAGCACTGATTTTGCAATATATTTATTTGGAACATTCAACTGGTTTAAGTACTATTTTTAAGCCATTTTTGTGGTCCTCAGAGAAATAAAGTATGCCAGTTTGTAGTTCATTCATAACAAAGACAAGTTTCATAAAAATGCTCCTCCAAATGCACTAATCAAAAGTGCAGGCGAGCCCGAGCCTTCCAATCATGTTCGATAGTTAAGATAAGAGTCGTCGTGGCAAACGATCTATTAAAACATGTTCGTGTAATAATTGCGAAGGTGTGTTTGTGTGCGTTTGAGTGCTGCTCGAGCAAGGAGTCTGCATGGTGGAGGAGAGCGTCGCGTCGGTTGCGCGCGGCACACGTGAGATGACGCGCCAGCTGAGCACGTGATACTATCACCGACCAGCAAACTCCTCATATTCTGATAGTTTTAACCACATTGTAAAACTCCATCAATTCTACTCATTACACATAATTCAGTTAAAAACAGTAGCTATATAAAATACTTTGGTACATATCTAACTCTAGACTCTGTTGTATTATCAAACGTTTCCGGAAATAGTTTATTTGAGGCGTGCATACTTCAAATTTAATCATACAAGACTAATATTGTGTGACTCTACAAATATAACCATACTTAAAACCTACTTACCAAATAGTCCTAGGGTAGGTAAAAAAAATATATTTTTTTATGTGTTCTCGTGTTGGCAGTATGTTTTTTGATTTGTGGCCCATTAATTTCTTCTGTAGCATTTAGAAATTGAAAGGCCCTTTTAAGTGATTAACAGCATGCGGTTTTAAAGCCGCGGGTGCGACGTCGGCGCTCGCGTCCTCTTTGCTTTACACTTGCTTGGCCCTCGTGTTTGTCAAAGCCGTTCCAATATTAAAAGTTTCTCAGAGATGGCGCTGTAAGAATCTTAGTAAGAACGTGCTCGCAAACACAGCCTCTTTACCTTCTGAAATGAACCAAAAACTTTTTATTTTCGCGGTTATGGTAAACTGATAAAAGTTGCAATTTTTTGTTAACTTAACAAAGTAGTGACACAATTTTATCTGAAGTGTGTTATCCATTTTGAATTTACTGCTGTGCTGCGTAATGCTCACACTGTGCATGACATTCAGAAATGTAAATGACTCCATAAAGATTTAACCTCAATATCCAATTGAAATTTGAATTTATTCACAACACACCGCTCCGGTGACGTTATTCTTACCTACTAGTCGTGTGATATTTACAAAAAAAGATTTTTACCTACTTTTGATAGACCATTGATCATGCACATTAAAACAGTATTAAAACACTTACATAGCTTAGCTATATTTTTACAATCCGGTACTTGAATTCAGTGATTTTATCACTTTGACGTACTTACCGGGGTAGTAATAAGTTATAAGTAAATTAAAAGTCATCTTACTCGGGGAGTAGATATACTTAGCTAAAAAAACATATATTTTAAAAGCTTATTTATTAAAGTTGTCCCCCCGTTTTTGAGCTTACAGTTTATTTTATTCACACGAAAAAACTAAATTGATTCAGTATTTTACTTGTTGAAAATGATATGACGATGAAAATCAAAGTGTAATAGGTATATAGTCGACAGTAATGAATCCTAAAAGGTTCCCGTTACTCCTTTAGAGACACGGAACTCAAAAATATGACGAGTTTGACCGAGAAGGCTACTTTTACTTTCTCTTATAAAATGTTGTTGCATTAATCGTAACTGGTAGCGTTGGATCCTGTCTGCCTAGAGGAGACGGGATGTATCGAGATGTTAATATATGCTCAGGTAATAATTGAATAGACAAAACTGGCTTTTTATAGACCCACTTATTTTTCGTATTTCCATGTCTGATACTTTTTAAATCTTGAAATAAATAAATCGTGAACGGTGGCCGTACAAACGTCTGCGGAACGCTTATAGGGCACGTTTGTCTATTTGCCTATCTAGGGCGGGATTAATTACGCCCGCCCCGGACGGATTTCACGTGACGTAGGCTTCTAGTGAATAAACCTGTGAATACGCGCAAATTACTCGTAAGTAACTAAAAATATAGCCCGTATATTGTGATTCTAGTGGCGGATATAGAAATATGTGTAGCAAATTACAACTGTCATATAAATGTTGAACAATAAATATGTCGACGAGACGAGTCATCAGAAGTGGCGTTTAAGCTTTTAGTTAAAATAAGACAGTGGGCGTGTACTGAACAAACTGGCTTTATTGCGTAATTACCAATCACGTTATAAATTATCAAAATGTACGTGATGTCTTCCGATATCTTGTCTTCATCGATATCCAAACAATAATCAAACAGAATCCATAAAACATGACAACATCTCAAATATGACAGCGCCAAACTGATAACCAGTCAGAAACAAGCCAGTTCTTGCATTTTAGCAGTAAAGAGTTTGCAAATGGTTCTAAATTAGCCTTCATGAACGTAATCTTCGACACGGCCATTCTAACAGGACCACACGTCCTCGTGTGGGTGTTCAGTCAAAGGTTCAGTCTGTAAAAGAAAACATTCACCGCAGTAGATACTGTACTCGGCCACTCCTGACCACAATAGGGCAAGGTTTGAATTTAAACTCAGTACTTAGGTATTTCAACAAAATGACTATTTTAATTCTTTATCGATTTTAACAACTCGTAATTACATTCATTGTATCAACAAGAAAACAATAAACTGGTTTTAGAACCTCAGTACCGATGCATCACTTAACCAGCGATGCACCACTTTTTTTTCTTTATCACTTAACCAGTGATTTTTCTCGTCACTTAACCAGCGACCATTCTTTTTTTTATCACTTAACCAGTGTTTTTTCTCGTCACTTAACCAGCGAGCATTCACTTAACTAAGTGAACACACAGTTGGATATGCACACCGCGCACTCTTCGGCTAAACCACCGGAGCTACGACTACATTCCAACATGTGCAAACCGAAGTCATAAAACCAGTATTGACAAATTAATCAATAATCTCAACATTTAACAGTTAAAATAGTCATTACAAGCAATCAATTTTCAATTCAGGTATTTGATTAACCATGTTTGTTTTCATTACTTTACTCATTTGAAAAACTTTCTACATAGGCTCAACCTATGCAGCAACAACATTTTATCGGTTATGTACGGTAACAATACCAAACATTCGGTAAGGGTTGCTCAATCTCATGTTCGAGAGTCAACGAAATGAAAACGACTCACCAAAATGCTATCATAGCACAAGCGGTAGCTTTGACAGTGCTAGGTCCATCACCACGATTCAGTGGCAGCCATACACATTCGCTTTGTCAGGATCGAATTTTATCATCCATTTCGTCATTTTATCTAGTTTGTCGATTCAATCAATCCAGTTTATTCAGTTACATCATGGTTCTATCCCACTTCTGATGTCGACGAGACGACTTATCAGAAGTGGCGTTTAAGCTTTTAGTTAAAATAAGACAGTGGGCGTGTACTGAACAAACTGGCTTTATTACGTAATTTCCAATCACGTTATAAATTATCAAGATGTACGTGATGTCTTCCGATATCTTGTCTTCATCGATATCCAAAAAATAATCAAACAGAATCCATCAAACATGACAGCATCTCAAATATGACAGCGCCAAACTGACAACGAGTCAGAAACAAGCCAGTTCTTGTATTTTAGCAGTAAAGAGTTTGCAAATGGTTCCAAATTAGCCTTCATGAACGTAATCTCCGACAAATACATTACTTACATGCATGGTTGATTAATCAACAATATTTGTTTAGTCAGATTGGTACTTGTGCTAGAGTATAGGTACACTCACAGAACCAGGTGGGTCGGTGTATGCAAACCACAAAACAAAATGTTATTGTAGGCGCCCCGGCGTACAATAGACCGATAAGACGAGGCCGATAACTGAGAGCGTACATACAACCCTGACATTGGCTTTTTGCTAATATGCCGACTCGTAACTTTCCTTTAAGCAGGCACTATACAATACCTACTTTCTTTTCCTTTATTAAGATTTTTTACCATTAATTAATATGTAGTAATAGTTAATTGTGTGGAAATCAGGCACGTAGGTTATATTATTTGATTTTTTCTTTAAACTACTTTTCCTTTTATCATCTCTATATTGGTCACTTGTTAATTGGGGAATCCGGGTTCGCCATTGTACAATACATGAATCTTAAAAATAATCATACAAAAGAAAATAGGTAATTCGAATATCTAGGAGTCTGGGCATATACGCAGCAATCAAGATACATTTCGATGTATTTACCTTTTTGAGTACTGAAAGACATAAGAAGGTGGAAAACAAAACACCATAACAATAATAACAATAATTACATAAAGAAGGTAGGGCGCAGGCGGCGAACGGAAACTAACGATAGTGAAACTGCCAAATATGCATCTATGCTAATGCGCATAGCCGCCGCGGACATTTTCTCGCGGGTTTCGGCAGAGGTGAAAGTGTTCATGTTTTTGAGAAAGGAAAAGTAGCTTATTTTTTGTGGTAAGAGGCTGCGCGGGCGTGGACGGGCAGCCCCGGCCCCCGCCCGCGCCCCGCGCCCCTGCTTTTACGAAAGTGAAACCTGGGCCTCTCGCTTAGCTTTTAACTGCAGCAGTTTTGTTAGCATTCCAATGTCAATGCATTATCGCGAATTGGTTTCGGATTAAATACGCACACGTACGAATACCAATGCGCACTGAAGGATTTGATTTAAGTGCCTACGTGTTTACCCACGTTTATCTAGACTGCTTTGTCATACGCGTTAGTTAACACTAAGTTATTTACGTTTTGTATTTGCCTACGTAAATGTTTCATGTGGACGTTAATTCTTTATTAACGTTTTCTGCTAATTATAGTGCTTAAGCGTCAAAACATTTTTCTGTAACTGCATTTAACAAAAACAATAACTATTCAAGCTTTAAATAAAAAAGTAATTCTCGAACTTTCTAAATATCCGAATTCGAATTAGAATACCTATAATGTACCTATATACAACCCTGAAATAAATAACCTTTATGTATCCCTGGTCTATCGCAGTGATATGTACATAATAAACAAAATAATAAAATTGGTGACAGGGCTCAAACTACCATAAAGATTAAAGTGTGAAATCGATTCGCGTTTTCGTGATGAGATATATTCAGGTTCAAGTTCGAGTTAGCACCCGATAAGAGGGTTATCTAACCGAGCGCTACAATTCCGTCTTTGCTCCATCCACTCAGACAACTGCTGCATTTTTTCGTTTGACAAGTAGGTTTAAAATCACCTTCTTATTAAATACGACGACGACATTATGCCCTGCCACGCAATGTTCAGTTTTTCTCTCTGATTATTTGCCTATCCAACCATGGTTACCATCACGGACGCGACTACCTAGCAGTTCAATCTTTTTGGTTAGTTTACGTTAAAATTCAAGTATGTGGAGCATCTCAGATATTACGAGTATATTGGCTTCGTAGGAAATAAAACATAGATTTTCCTTTCTTTCATTTATAAGAAATTTGCGGGGTTGAAAAGTTAGGTCAAAAACATTCACTTTTCTAAATTGTGACGGAACTACAAGTAACTATTTAGTTATCTGTAATATACGCGTTCTTTCGCACTAGCGGTTGCGTTGTTTGATATAAAAAAACGCGAATCGTAGACGGATTACGGTCGATCCGCGGTATAGTATCATGTCAAGCATCGATCGCAAATGGTTCATAACTTCTACTCGTGGTCAGAAACAAACAACAAATTTTGGGAAAATATTTCCTTACATCCCAAAGAAGCGAATCAATGGATACTCTTACGTGTTAACCAATCCGAGGTTTGCCCTTCTTGTCACAAGCATTGCTGAATTTTTTTTGAGGAGGGTTGGCTTGGCGGGGCTTGCATCTCTTGCAATATTTAACTGGATTTGCATCCCACAAAATCGCCTGTTGATTCTTGTTTTGGGGGGGTGCATACTGTTATCAATTCGACTGTAAATTAATTGCAAAGTGTGTGCTATTGTAAAGGTGTTCTTACTTTAGCATTTACGGGTACATGTTGACCAACTAATTTTTTGATAAAAAAGATACTTACGCACCACGTTACGCATGCAGTTTAATGTTACAACATAAGTAACACTAGATTATAGAATCAAAACTAGAAACAGATGTTCAACCTAAATTTTAATGTGGATGATGTGCTTTGCCTGCAACCACGTAACGTTTCTTTCGACCCTTTGTTACAATGGTATACAATGGAAAATTTCATTTAAGTAAAAGAAAATCGAAAAATAAGTAATGAAAACATGTAGTCGGTATGCACACCTGGCATGGCGGCTGTTAAAGTGACGTAGAGGAAAACACTATTGTTCCCGCTATCGCACGCGAGGCCTGCCCCCGTCCCGCCGCCCCCTCCCCCCTACACCCTACCCCCGCACCCCATGTCTTCAACACAGCTGGGTTAATCGCGGCTAATTATATGCATTCCTAATAATTTGCTAAGCAACCTCATTATATCGATTTTTCATCTCAATATAAGTAGCAGAGATTACGTCGATGTAATGTACCTACCTACGTAACGTAGTCCTTACTCTACCTGCGTATTTTTAGTAATTTGTAATTTTCAAACAGCAACATCAAATAATTTTAACGATTTTCACGTGAAGAGAGCCTTTTTTTGAAGAAGTAAGCCTTTATTGTACTAATTGGTATTCTGCCTTTGCCTTTACAGTGCATGTTCGTATTTGTATTGCTAAAAATAATTTAAAAATGCTCACAGTAGTACTACAAAAGACGTGTCATGGCCAGATATTAACTGCTCGTATCTATGTACATTGAGGAAGACATACTCCGGTGCCAGTTGTTTGGCTTCTCTCCCAGGTTTTTATTTCCTACTCGCGTAAGTTAATAAATACACCACTTAAATACAATACTTATAAACGTATTCATAGTATTATGAAGCGAAATACATAAATAATAAGACTATGACACAACTAAGACATGAAATTAGAACGAAGAAGACTGCGCTAACGGATTGCTCTAATAAAAGACATCAACGCGCGCTTGTTTCTGTTTCAAATAGAAAAATTAACATACTCGTAACGTAACATTATTATTGAAGTCTGACTTGCCGTTTAATTTTGAATAAATACTTACTTTACTTACCTAGCAGAAAAATTGCGTCGAAAGTAAAAATAAAATAAAAGTGTTTTATTTACTTAGACGTAAAATTACTACCTCTGAGAGTTGGTAAAAGAAGTAGATAATAAACGTGTTAATTTAATAGAAAAAACACTACTTTTACTAAAAATACTCAGTATCTTTAGTAAAGTCATAAAAATCTTAGTAAAAAGTTGTAGCCAAAATTTAAAACAAAGTTGACTAAAGACGATAAACTTTAATGAGGAGTAATAAAACGTATACCGGATAGTTAAGTGTGTAAAATAATGCTTCGTTTTCACAACGAAAAGATGTAAACAATCATCACACCGTATTTCTGTGACAAATTCGTCGAGACAAAAAAGCAGCTAGTAGTGCGGGTGTGTGGCCGAGTTGTCGTTTGTTTACATGCGTCGAGCGACACGTGCACCGTCCCGTATGTACACACATGACGTGCGCGCGACCAGTAATCAGTTATCGGTGGCGAGAGTGATCGTGTATTATGTCACTGCAATTAAAAACTATGCCGAGGAAGTGGCAGAAGCTGCGGATGTAGCAAGGTGGGGTTTTCAATGCGGGGAGGGAGGCAGTGCGCGCCTGCCGGTGGACAGCGAGCGACAGTCGCGCGCCGCACTCCGCCGCGCCCGTACTTCGCGCGTATTCATCGCGCCCGCGCCCGCGCCGCGATGTGTGATCAGTGAGAGAGCGCGTCGCGGAGCCTGCGCCTCGACACATGGAGTACCAGCACCCTCAACCGATTGCGCCCCTGGGGCCGCCGGCGCCGCCGCCGCAGCTGCTGCCGCCTGCGCCGCCGCCGCCACTGCCTTCGCTACCCCAGCTGCAGCAGCACCACAACCAGGAGGAGGACCGATGGAACCAGTACCATATCTGGAGGCAGCACGTCTTCGTCAACGGTCAGTTGCCGGTACCAGGACGCGCGCGCACTTTCTCCGCTACGCCTGCGGCCCACAACGCTGCCCCGGACGCGGTCGCGAGAGAGCCGTGAAAAAAAGAGAAAGTGCGCGAGCGCAGGCCGATACTGGACGGAACTTTTCGGTTGATTGAGAGTTCTTTGTTTCGGCGATTTAGGCCTTTCACCTTTTATTACCTATTAAAATATTCTGATTCGGCATCCGCATTTCTTCCATTGTCATGTTGATTTTCTCACCGATCTGATTTAATTGGACGTGAGTTATATTTTTATGAATTTATCTATGCCTTTTTTACAATCTATTGGGTTAAGCACGATTAACATTTTGGTTGTTGACAGCTTTGAAAAACCAAATTGGGCAACAAAGCCATTCTTACTTTAGATTTTTTTTTGTAGATTTTTACTGACTTTAAAACGGACTCCAAATTAGAATTAATCAACTAAAATATTTGCTTTTTGTAAATTGTTATAAGTAGCAAGATCGTTGCCTCTACAATCAAATACTTAAAGTTAAATATTGAAACATATCGTTTCCCAATGTCATGGCATCAGTAGTAGATCCTACTAGTTCGCGATGAGATTCCTAGCTTGTCTAATTGACTGCCATTCATTTCATCAAACGTCCGCATGGCCTGACTCGTGACTTATCTACTCGTGTCGGAGAAGCACACAGTCTGATAATGCAAAGATCGTAAACTGGCATGAAGTTAAAATAGAAGGTCAATTTGCTTCTTTTTCAAAAAACTACTTGCCGATTTTTTTTATTCATTTTGTGAATAAGTAGTTCTTTTAAAAGACGTAATATTAGCCAAATCTTTAATTTGATGATGATGATTAAAGTATATAGCCTTAAAGCTGCCATTTCAGAGTATATAAAAGTATAAAATAGGTTTAGGTAAATAGCTGTCAGGGCATTGATTGTGATTTAAGATATCGAGTGTTACTTTCACAAAGCAAACCTGTCAGAGTGTCGCAGTCGCGGAAGACTTGCCTGCGAACCCTATTAGTAAACTGCTACATAGGAAGTGGGGGAAGCCATAGCGAGCACATTAATACGCATACGTACGTACCACATAGAAAACTACTTCGACCTACTAATTTCGATTGCTAATTCAATAAGTAAGCATATTAGGCGTTTTCTAAGTAGGCATAAACTATCTCTGAGGATAATTCTGAAGCTCCAAAACTTTCCCTAAACGAAAAAGGTAATTGGACAATATGCTAAATACCTAGGTATACTTTATTTTGAAATGGTGCATACGACTTTTCATTTACGTATGAATCTTATTTAGATGTCAAATCACTTCTAGAAATATTATGTTTTTATAATAAGGAAAAACTTAAGTAAGTAACTATATTTACAATATCTATTTCTTTATATTATATTTACTAAATTTACCAACACTTGACATACGAACACAATGAACTCTAAAGTTAATTAAAGAATGAATGAGTGGGTAAATTCATATAAATACCTACTCAAACAGTTACTATTCAGATCATCATTAGCATTTGTTATATTTATTAACATACTGGAAGTTATTTAACTGGCATTAATATAATGAAGAAGTTGACCCTTAAAAAGCACACACGACCTTCAGATACCCACATTCATTACACATTAACAAAACTGTGATTAACGCTATAATTTGAATTTTGTATTAATACGTCCGTATTTTATAAAAGTATATAACCTGGTATAAGAATACCTGTAGTCTTAAAAATCCGGTTTTATTCGCCTTTTTTAAATTTTGATGGTGGATGAATTTCAAGTAATATTGTTTTCTACGCAAAGTACCTAATTTTATTACATACCTATATCAAAACAGTTCATTTGTGATAGGTATACCCATACCTAAGTACTTGTCGTACTAGTGCTTGAAACATCTGATTGCATCTGTCTATACAAATTTACGTTTCTATATTCTATCTTCTAATGTCGGTCGTTATCTATCAGCAAATGGTTATCATAGATAAGGAACAATAGCAATCTCAGCCGCGATCACCGTCTTTCGGAAGTACCGCACACGTTTCACTCGGACATCGCCTTTCTAATGTTAGTAGGAGTGACTCATTACGCTTATTATCACATATTACATTGCAATATTTAAGACAAAATAATGAGACGTAGACGAGCGTTTTTAGAAAACTTTCTCAACGCGTTATTGTATTTAAATTGAAAAATTTTAACTGAATACTTTTTGAATTTCCATACGCATAAAAGACGTAATAAGCTTAGATTTTTTCAGAGTCTATAAATGAAAGTTTTTAACTTGGTTTTTGTCGTCACATCACGCCGCGATAAATAAAATTATAATCTAGATTCTAGCAACTAAGTGTAAAGTAGAAAAATTATGATAATACTGATTAAGTCGGTGCTTTAGCTTATGCTCCTGTAAAAGTAACGTAATTGGTATTATAGTTTTAAAGCATTACTGAAGAACAATGTTTATAAACATTTAAGTGTGAACTTGGCATTGATGGTATGTTGACATTATTACGACACGTGTGCTGTTATGTCATTGAGGAAATAAGGCCGACACTTACGTGACGAGCTGTGGACGTAACGTGATCTTCACGTAATCTTATTTTTAATTCACAATGCATTTAAGATTTTTTAATTATAATTTTGTCTGCTTTACAAAATACGCGAACTTAGTCAACAATCAAATTATTAATAACACAATGTAATTCCATTACGGATATTCAATTGATACTGTCATATACAAAAAGGTTTTATAAATAATATAACTAACTTTATTACTCTTTGCTTTAATTATGGCATTTTCTATAGTTATAGAGGAGACAATGTGTACCATTGTACCAATAAAGTATTTTGTTAACAATTTTAACGAAAATAACGTAGATAGGTACTCACTATGTACCTTCATGTTTGTCCACAATAAAAACATTATGATCCCTATTCTATTTTTCTTATTTGTTTTGTATGACATATTTGAGTTACCTGAAATGCTTATACCTAAAGCGACTTACACATATATTCTATCATATCTTGGCACAAATGGGCACTATTGTACTTTAACGAATCAAGCTTTTTACTGGCTGAAATTTCGTGTCAGCAAAGTTGTGACATTTTGTAATCTTATACGAATGAATACTCTACTTTATGTTCTAGCAGTTTGATTTTTATTTTTGGGAAATATCATAAAGAATGATGGAGACATTGTTAAAAACTGGTACTAGATTCAGATTGCAGTTTTCTCCAACAAGAACCAAGGCAAAAAACTCAAGAAACTTAATTTATTCAATATCTAGTTTTTTCACGTTCGTAGCCAAAGCAAGAGTATTTTATATCAAAATTTTATTTTCTTTATTCTATTGGAAAATTGGTTTCTTATAATTAATTGCTATCTAAAAATATGACAAATGACAATCAATTTGTCCGCGACTACGTGCTTCTGCGAATGTACTTTGCAGTTAGAGTAGAGTAACGAGCTAGTACAGGAACTAAGCCTAACTACAGTAGAATCTAGGTTTCACTGTCATCGTCTATGCTCTTTCCAAAAATTCGAAAATTGGACCTGACTTGATTAATTCATCATCATCATAAATTTAAGATTCTTGTCGGTGGAGTCTGCGCCACTCTTTTCTATTCTCTGCCATACATTTGAGCACCTGATACGACACGACTTCTATTCCCTCTTTTGTTTGGTCTATGTAAGTCCTGCGTGGTCCCTCTCTTTCGTCTTCCTTCTACTTTTCTTGATTAATTATTTGCATGAAAAGGCTATCATATGTTGTAAAAAACTGTGTTTTGTTAGACGTCTTCAACCATTATCAAACCACCACCACCAAGATTAACACCACTAACTTCCATAATGCTTTTCATTTTAAAAAAGATGCCTAACGGTTTAAAAAACTATTTCAATTTATTATTTCCTGTATATTAGGTCAGTTTTATTTCCAACCTTGACTATGGTAATATAATGTTATCATTAATCGTATAGTATTTATGACGTAAGAATGAATGCTCTTATTTTATTATTTACTTTATAATAGGCTAGACGACAAAAAATATTTTTTTACCTAGTCTATAACTAAAATTATTTTCAAATATTGGCCACACATTTTTCTTTTTTCTCTTTATATAAAAATGACTATGATACACTGGGTTAAAGCACTAAAGTTTCTCATGACGTCACGCTTCGGTACTTATAATTTTTATCTAAAAGTGACGTCAAATGCCCGCATTCCGTAACTTTGATGCTCAGTATCTTTGTAAGTATTTATTTATTTACCTATGTATTTGATCAAGTATGTGTCCAAAATATAATTTGCTATTCTTTTATCATCCTTATTGATGTCATTAGTGTAGGTAGACCTAGACCTCCTTGTCTCTATCTATATTAACTCACACGGACATCCGATGGCGTGAACATTTTTTTCTGCAATCTCATCGCTGTTTCTCGGATCGCAATTTTTTTGGTCAATTCGAGCGAGGCCGAGGTTACTTTCACTCCGAATATTTGGGAAAAAGTGGCGACCTTTTCGCGACTTTCTCCCCTCCCCGCGACCGCGTCCCGTCCCCCTCCGCGCCGCGCTCTCGCACACGTGCTTTCTTCCGTGTGCGCGTAGGCAAACCACTTTTACTTTTTAAACTTGACAATGCGCTTTTAAATGACGAAATGTTATTTCATACATCAATTTTCGTTTCTTCTCTTATTTATTTATCTCTTATTCGTCAAATTATTATATATTTATCTTTCAAGTCTAATTGCTTTATGATAATAATTGTACAGTATAAATAAACTGTTATCGAGATGTCCCGACCTTCGGATTGAATGGAAATAAAATAACATAAACCATAAAATTGTTCTCGTAACTACTCAAATTCATATTCAACTGTTTCGTGCTTAGATAGAGTTTTCTAACTTTTCTAACTTTTTCCGGAATGTACCTATGTAAGCAATGAAATCAAAAGTAAAGGCAGACTAAATTCAAGTATAATAAATTTTCCGGAAATATCAGATATAAGTCTGAATTAAAACCTGTTTTAGCTTAAAACCAGTTATTTTGTCCGTGATGCCTGCAAGTCATCACTTTATCAAGATAATATTGGGCAATTTTGATTACAATTTTTATATTTCGAACAAGGAATGTCTTAATGTTTTTTCAAGAGTCGACATTTACATGCTTACGCCAACATTTACATGTTGGCGTCATTTGATCGCGAAGTGTTATACTGTAACTGTTGTGAGTATTGGTAGCGCTTGGTCGGCATGGGCGCGCGGGCGCAGGCTCCGTAGCCGGTGCGCGAGAGTAAAAGTAATCTTCCGCCGAGTTTCCGCGTCGCCCCTCTCCCCGCGGCAACCTACGACTACGACCACCTTCCGACTTTTACTTTTCCCCTGACGGGTTTAGTCTCTGGTTGCGGCAGAATGCACAACATTACTAATATAATTATGATTCTAACGTCTAGTACTTTATCGGCATTCATCACATAAATTATAATGAAATTAAAAAACTACTCAATAAATATATTTCATTTTTACCAAATAATTACACACTTTGTTTCTTTCTATACTCTTAGGTTGCTGTCAAAAGAGCTTAATTAAGAGCATAAAATGAAGAGTTTAAATGAAGTTTACAAAAGTCAATAACTACGAGTAGTTAAAGAGCTCAAAAAATGGTTTCCTACGATTGCGAAAGTAATTTACCAAATCGATAACGAAAATTCAGAGGGAATCATCGCTTAATTAATATTTATGAAAAAATCGTTATAGATTTTAATAATGGCTCATCTCATCGCTGGTTTACGAACTTTGAACTTTATCTTACTTTAATGTCGGTAATTTTTAGTTAAAATTTTTAAAAATTATTGTTTATTTAACAAAATACTACGTCGTAGCCCAATCACTACGTAAAATGCGAAATGGCTTAACCAATTAAGTAATTTAGATAGGTTAGGTACAAAAATATATAACGTTGCCATAATGTTTGTGAATTATTTAAAATGAAGTTAGTTTGCTAGTACTTGACTAACGTAGATGGGTATGTTAAGTGTTGCACTCAGCTGCATTCGCACTACATTCACTTTTTACCTCTTTGGCACGGAACTGTAATCAATCATTTGATTTTATTTCCGCAATCTAACAACGTACTTAGATGTTTTAATACAGAATTAGCTAAATAAATTAGAAAGGAAATACCACCAACTTAGGAAAAAATAGTTTTAGAACTTAAAAAAGGAATGAAATTTCCTATTACAGTTTCAAGAACTATTTCTAATGGATAATTTGCGAAAATTTTGGGTACTTACAATAATGAATTTGTGTCCAAAATCTCAATAACCTCAGCATAAAAGTTAGAATTGTTTTGTAATAGGTATAGGTACATAACTTACTAATATTAATAACTTTCAATTAAATTACATTTAAAGAGGTTATATTGTTTGTATGGTTTAATAGAACAATGTCAACACATCGTTATATTTTATGTAAACATTCTTGAATTAAGTACTTACTTAACTTACCTATGTTTAGTTTAACTTCCGAAATTCTTCAGCATGAATATACGGAGAGTAGACTAACGCCCGTTATTAATAACCTATCCTGATCCGTTTTTTACCAAATCGAGATTGAAAAAACAAAACACAATTGTGTTCTTGACATGTTTTTGGTACACAAGTGACAATTTTGTTTTGTTTTTTCAATCTCGATTTGGTAAAAACGGATCAGGATAGGTTATTAATAACGGGCGTAAGTTAGCACGTTACTAACATTGTTTACTCCTTGGAAGCAATGCAGTTATACTACCTACATAAGCTTTTCGTGTACCGAGTAATTGTGCCTTATGTGTCATTTATTTTAGAACCTTAATTTCAAGGCGAATATATCAAAACAATACATAGAGTTGACATAGCTAAAATTATAAATTAGTTTAGTAGTACCTACGTTGTGAACAATGAATTTGGGAACCGTTCTGTACCCAAAGCTATAGGTGCCATTTTGTTACGACTTTCTCGTTCACTTTCGCTCAATTCACACGTTTACGAAAATGATCGCGCGTCGCCGGAAAACACTGGCTTTCTCCGTTGCGCAACAGAAGCAGCCACTTCCCGCTCCCCTCTCCTTCCTGCGGTGTCCACCCCCCCGCGCCTGCCGACGGCACTCCTCACCTATATTTTCCGAGTAGGAAGCAATGTTGTTGCGCAACACTAGCTTTCCACCGGCGTCGGCGCAGCATTCCAATCATGACGCAGTACATAAACATATCATTTGTTCGTATATCCTCCATTGGTTTGATAACATGCTACAGAGACTTTGGGAATTAAGTATTTCGAAGTCAAAATACTAAGTAATTGGTAATAATTAGGTACATACTCGAAGTTAGTTTCCTGTCAAAAAATTTTGAGATAGATTCATGTCCTGCGCATAAAAATACAACAAAACGATCAACAATAAAAGGCATTGTCATGAACCAATTTTTTTCAATTAAAATAAAGAAGCTGTTAAAAAAGGTGCCTAACCATTAAATGAAAAGTTTGCTGGCAACTTAATTATCAACAGTACCTACGTTCTCGTACGTCGGCAGTAAGTACTCGTACGTAATTTGTCTTTTGTAAACTACTTCGCGTAGTCAATAAAAACCGAGAGCGAATCGGGGGCCGGGCCACAGCCGGGCGTTACTTTCCGTCGTCGAAAGAAAGTGAGAGTGGTCACCATCACTTCGCAATCATAGCGCTCGGTCTTGGCTATGTGATTCAGACACTTTCTCCGCCCGTTGTGTAGTCAAGCCTTGACTATAAAAGAGCCCAATTTTGAACATTACAAATCTTCATTGCAAAGATTTGATGGTGCTTATAATTGAATACAATCTCTAACATATTCAATGACTTATCTTTGGCTATAAATGTGCAGTAGGCAGTAGATATCCTTATTACCAAGCATTTCCTTGTTAGTCTGGCTTTAGAGTCCATATAAAACAGTTACTTGGAGCTTAACAGCTGGTATAATGGCCCAAGCATAGTGTTGTAATGTCGTCATCGGCTCCGCGGACTTTCTCCGTACTCGATGAAAGTGAGAGCGGCCAGAGCAAGTGCTAAGCTTTGGCCTGGCCTCCGGAAAAGTGTTTGAGTCCGGCAATGTTACCGCAACAATCTTCAATTTACTTATTTATGAATTACACCACCAAATATTACGGTCCAATTTTGGAGAGGATATATTTCTAGAAATTTTTAAGTAGGTTATTACGTATGATCTTTATTTCGAAGTTCATTTTTTTACAATTTAAATTTCGGTAGTTTAATGTTGCATAAATAATATTAATGGTATCCTCGTAGAGAGGGTATTTATATTTTCCATGTTGTGCAATGAAGGGTTGTGGTGAGGGGCTCGAGCGTGCGTGTGCGCATGGGCGGAACGACAAGGAAAGCGTGGCGCGCACGTAACGCCGACAAGTAGGTTATTTCCCGCTTCCTGCCTGTCGCCCCGCCACCACCCGACCAAGTTTTTCACGAGGAAACGCCGCAGCTGTAGCGTGCCTCGCGTACATAGCGACGACAGCGTCCCCCACGTTATTGTGTCATTAGATCTCGCCGTCTTTCACATCATGTTCGAGAATCATTATTTTTCTCGGAATTACGGAGAATGATTACAACATGCACTTTATAAGCGCATAATCACAACTCACTAGACGTTGCTTATTTAGATGACTTCTGAAAATTTCTGTATATGTCATCGTATACGATTATGGTTAACAGACATTAGATATACATTTGAAAGTACTGTATGCTAGTACCTTCTACTTACCGGTTTACACCGCTAAACTGTCGGATTCGACCAAACGCAGAGAGAAAGCGAAAGTGATGTATGCACAGTTTGTAGGAACTGTTACTTACGATGAGTTTAAAATAATAAAGTAAATCGTTAATCGTATTGACAAACCAGAAAACGTAACGAAGTTGAGGTAAACTCGAAATATTAACGTTTGTGGCACAAACATGGTCGTGTGCTCAAACGGCTTGCTTATTTTGTTGTTCGCCTTGGACTGACTGCCCCGCGTCAACACGACACCCCGCGATCTCATCTCTGATTGATCAATTTTATAATATTTAACTAGTTTCATTCTATAAATATCAACTTTACTTTTTTAAATATTATTTTGCATTAACAAAATTCTCGTCTTCCTTTGTTTGTATGAAAATGACTTATCTAAGTGATATTAGACTGTTGAAAATAGTCGGGTTCAAGAAGATGTACTCATTACATTGTATTCGTATACCGGAACCATAATCTAGCAGTGATAAGCCGTAAAGAAGCTCAATACTTATTTTTACTTTAGATAAAGTTTAAAAAGTTTTCAGGATGTTTTCGTTATTGCTTAAAGGGCGGGGCTGACGCATAATACTTACCTCTAGTTGGATACCGTCTCAAAACTTAAACCAAAAATATAAATTTGAAGTTTACTAAGTTAGTTCGAGTGAATGACATGTTAGTGATTCATTAGTAATTGCAACCAATAGCTGATCTATAGTCGCTAGTGTTGTACGACGGCAGCGGGGCGGAGGCGGCGGCGGACTGGTCTCGCGGCGTCACGCGGCCCGACATGAGAGAGCCGAGGCCCGCCCCCGTGCCGGAAAACGTGACGCACCCCTCGGTAAACAACACCCTCGCACCTACAAGCATGGGATAATAAGAACTGACTACCTATCGAAACACGTGCCCTCTGACACGTTCACAAAATTGATACTGAAATCTATTCTGTTACCTGTTTGAGGCAGATCAATATCTACGAATGTAATAGCATCTTTACGTGAAAAAAATTGTTAGTGAATTAGGTAACTGGGTAGGTTTATAACGTTTATAATGAATGACAAAACACGGATGAAGAATATATCTGATTATGTGACCTAATTGATTGAAATAATTAATCCATTATTTAGATATTGCTATGACAACTATTGACAGTTATTTTAACGTAGGTACCTTTGCAAAATTAAAGCTTTTGAAATACATATTTATTTTTTAAAAGTAAGGATGTGGTAATTATATTTGAAGAAATGCTTCGTGAACCAGGTAATAGTTTAATGTAACAGTGTTTTTAAATTCTCGAATGAATTACTTTTATATTAGTCAGTAACCAGTGAGCAAGCATAGGTAGGTAAATAAAACGTGCCATCCTAGAACCACAAAATAACTTCAAATACTTAGGCAAAAAATAAAAATAAATAATTTGTCTCCATTCTTTTACGTTAATGCCATTTTAAATCACAATAGTAGGTAACACAAACGAATGCAATTCAACACCCGTTTTGTGCACATAGAAAAAAATGTTTTATAAACTTTCATTTTGTTCATAGTTTAAAATGTTTATACAGCCTTGCGATGGTATTTTTATATTTTGTTTGGTGTCATTCATTGCATTACCTGTGCGCTATCGCTGTGCGAGTGTAATAAGTATATTTGGTCGTAGGTTAATTTATTAACGTACGTATAAAACTAAGCACCTACTTATATATTTTATCACTGCCATGGGATAATGCGGACAACAACCACCGTCCACTTGTAGTCCTTTTGTAGACTTGAGTTTAAACGGCACCTACACGTCCAACATACATTGACTGCTGATGTAAATGTTAGAGCGTTTGGTGAGGTAATATTAAGTGGAGATGTGTTGTTGTCGCGTGTTGACCTGCGGCTTGCCAATGACGGGCTGACGATTGTTGTTGCAGGCAAGTCGGTCAACAACAAAGACACGCTAGAGGACAAGAAGGATGACAACGAGTTATGGGAGGCGCAGGCCGCTTTCCTCGGGCCGAACCTCTGGGACAAGACTCTGCCCTATGACCCCGATCTCAAGGTACAAGAAGTCAGTAAAAGCAACTTTATTACCTACTGCGTGTGTGTCGTGTTCGTTTCTCATCGGCTTCCTAACCGCTGCAGCTCGCACTAGGTAATACAGTTGTCTACTGATACTATTACCTACCTGCCCTAATACCATCTGCTGAATCTGTGCCGTCTAATTAACACGTGCTCTTATTTAAACTTAGCATGACGTCATGCTGTGCGACTCTTGAGAATAGGAATAATTTCGCTTAGCTTTTTGAGAGTTTCGAAAGTTTCATTCGTTCGAGCAAGCGATATTTATTTCTATTTTCGTCTAGAATAATGTAAAATATTTTATGTAATTAAATACATAGTTTTAAGAACGGGTGGAATATTGCAAGTGAATCAGCATCAAGCGATTGTTATTTTTTATGCGAATGCGATAATAATATGAGGAATCGCGCAGTTTAGCTTAGCGCCCATGTTGCTTGGTCGCGGCATCGGGCGCCAAGGGGCGTCACCAGGCGGCGCCGTGTGTAACTCGAGGTGTTGGCGTTACAGTATGTGGACCTGGACGAGTTCCTGTCGGAGAATGGGATGCCGGGCGAAGCGCTGGGCAGCGCGCACCTCGGCGGCTCGGCGTTCGGCAGCGGCACAGGCCTGGCGCTGGGACTGCAGGCCCCCGTCACCAAACGGGAGCGTTCGCCCTCGCCTTCCGATTGCATGAGCCCAGACACTATCAACCCACCTCTATCACCAGCTGACTCCAGTAAGTATCGAACCAAAAGTTTACTTTTTTACCCTTTATATGTACTTTAGGTACAACATTATTGTATTTGACCGGAACTTCGTCGACATTGAAAGTAAATAAAAACATTATGGGCTCTTTTTATAAAAAAAATGCGATGTTATCCTGGGAGATGATGAATAACACGTCCATATTTGCACATTGAAGGCTGGATAATTTCTTATTGGTGCACAATTTATTGCAGCATTTTCAATGGCCTCGTCCGGTCGGGATTTTGACCCGCGGACGCGTGCCTTCTCCGACGAAGAGCTCAAGCCGCAGCCCATGATAAAGAAGTCCCGGAAACAGGTAAATGAAGTTAGTGCGCTGATCATTCCTAGCGGCATGCTGCTGTTGCCTGAGGGGAGCGGCGTACTCACACACATTACTCACCAAGGAGAGACATCACAGATAAAAAAAAAATATTAAAATTTACAACGAATTACACAAAAACAATTATGCCCTTCGCACACTAACACTGTAAATAGCATTTGCTTGTCCTATAAACTTTCTAAAGTTTTTAAAACACTCATGCTGTGTCGAAATTCTTCATTCAAATGATGTTCTAATTATTTAAGTGTGGTAGGTATAAGTACCTGTTACGTAAAAAAAGGAGATGATACAATAGTATGAGAGCACACGAACGACAGCAGAGTTCAGCGTAAGCGGTCGCTGTGAACGAAATCGGTCGGAATCAATCATCATCAGTTATTAATCTTATAACTAAAACATCATATTATGACTGAAAGCAAGTTAGAGAGTTATCCATAAAGTAAATTACTACTAGTTTTTCTTAACTAATAAATCTTTAATTAATAAAATAACAAGCGATACATGAATACAGATCATAAAAACAATCACAACACACCACCTGCTTACTTAACGCTTAAACAAATATATACTTACATAGTATTTAATTCACTGGTGAAAAGGTGATAGATAACAATAATTACATTATTTACGATATGAGTTCTTAATGTCGTAGGAACTGCTCATTGCAACTCGTCCGCTTTAACTTTATGTTTGGTTGGGGTATTTCACTTAGTTATCATTGCATTGACTTTAAAATTAAGGCAACTTCTCACAGTACCTTTTCACATAATGACAGTCTCTGTGACAAAATTGCGGCCTATTCTGTGGGCCTATCAATCAATTTGCTGCGCCGTTTCTGGCGCACATAAGTATGAGATGTCTTGTCATTTGCTATCGATATCGAATACATCATATTTCCACATCGATTTCAGCAGTATCTACTGTACTACTACTGGCTGTGCAGTTGTCTGTCAGTAGGGTAAACACTCGTCAACACTAATTCTAACTAGATACCTAAATGATTGGTCGAGTTAGAATTGACAGATACCTAAGGCATCGCTTTACCGTTTTTCCGGCAGTTGAAAAACGGGATACGGCCCTCAGGTGGGTCTCTCATATTGGATTGAATCGCGGAAACATGTGAATACTTAGTGCTGGCTATTAACACGCTGAATCGGTCCTTTACATATTTTTCTTAGATATTTTTTTTAAAGTATTAAACTACCTATAGTATTAGTATAGGTGCAGAAAAATATCTTCATTATTTTCTATTATGTAGAGGTAAATCGGACGACTTGCAGGAAAATATATAATTATATAGGTACACACAACGTCAATGTTTCTATATTAAATTCTTACGTCTTTATTTAAATGTGCTAATTGAAGTTCTTTCGACATTATGGTCACCATGATTTTGTTTAAAAAGTAATTAATTATTGGTCACTTAACGTTCTGTCAAAATTTTAATTCTTTATTCATTTTATTCCATTTCAGTCAGAAAGTCATGGTAAACTAAATGTATGTAGATTGCAATGTATTTAGTGATACAAACAAATTATGATATTATGCAGCTTACATTGGTCACTGTTTAAATTTCCAACTTGTGTGTTTTTGGGAGTATCAACATGTCAAAGTAAAATCATATTGTAATTTAGGTAATGTACATGTGTACCTAGATATACCTACTTATTTTGTTGTATTCAAGTTGAACAATATTATAAGGAGCCAAGGATTAAAATTTTTAGATTTTGGGTATGAGGTATAGAAATACCTCATACCCAAAACCTAAAAATTGTAACTTGTAAGTCTCACTTTCTTGAAATGCCTTCACCGAAACAATAACGAGGTCTATTCGACTCTAATTCATTTCAACTTGCCTTGCGTAACCATTCGCCTTTGAATACATACATTTTATGCGAGAAATCTATGACTTTTTTTTCTGAAATGATCAAAAATTAATGTGCTTTAATAAATTAGTTTCAATAAATCAGCTGGTTGCGAAAATTCTTTTATTTAACAATGTACAAAACCACACTAAGTTGTGCACTAAATATACTTTTTTAAAGTTATACTAAATTCAAACATTCTCTAAGTATATCTTCTTGTAACCCCAAATTCACAAACAAGCTTAATTTAAACAGTTTGAACAAAATTTTAGATTTTTTGTGACCAACGTATAGTTGTAATGGTACATACATCATTTTGAATAAAACGGCGCAATACTCCGCTAAACATTGGATGAATTTTGAAGGTACGATTTAATGAAGAAATAAAATACTGACTATATTTATACGAGTTTTAGAATGTAGTGGTAGTTCAGAGCCGTTCAATTTAGAATGTTCGTGTATGGATACCATAACGCCGCTGTTATTTGGTGGGTGAAGGGTGGTATAAGTGAGTGGCGCGGCGTGTTAACCCCATATCGACGTCGTCGGCAGTTCGTGCCCGATGACCTCAAAGATGACAAGTACTGGGCGCGTCGGCGGAAGAACAACATGGCGGCTAAGCGATCCCGCGACGCGCGCCGGATGAAGGAAAATCAGATCGCACTGCGGGCGGGCTATCTCGAAAAAGAGGTAAATTATATATAAAAGAAACGAACTAATTACTAGGACTTTGCTAAATCAGTAAAGTTATACCCGTAAGATGAGAGTCAGTTACCCTAATTCTGATACACTAGTTTAAGTAACTGGGCCTCCCGCAAACCGTCAAAAATAGTAATATGGAAATTGTAGTGTTGTAATATGATACTTTAGTCCATATTTTATAAACAAATAATGTTTTTTAAACTACTTAGTCATGATTTATGAAAAAAATCGTATCTTTCGCTAAAGACGTCATTATCACCAATTACAACACAGTCTTGGGAAAAAGGTGTAGTCATTTTAATATTGTTGGAAACACCTATCTTCAAGGGCTAGTTTAGATCATTGTTCCACAAGCTTCATTATTATATTTTTTTCCTATAATCTGAAATGTTGAATAAATAAGATTTACCTTACAATAGAAGTTTATCATAAAGTGTACTATTAAAATACATTCGATTGAATGTGTTTTAATAATTAAAGAGCCACGGTGATATATATTCAATAATAATCCTATTCACTTGCGGAGTTAAAGATTTTATAGGAAAAAGATAAAAGTCGGTAGGTACATACCTACATTTTTTTTTCAAAAAGATTGTTAAAAAGTTTAAAATCTAATTAATATAACTTTTAAAAGCCCATTTTAGATTGATCTTAAGTACCTGTATGCCGATAATTGAAGCAAGTTATTAAATTTAGTGTTTAAATTTACAGAATATGGGGCTGCGACAAGAAGTGGAGCTTCTAAAGAAGGAAAATCACATCCTGCGTGAAAAGTTGTCCAAGTATGCGGACGTATAGGCAGCTCACCTACCACTCGCAAAGCACAAACACGCCACACGACATGTGAGTAAATATTTTGCAAGATACTATGAAAACTACTCATCTAAGTAATAAAAAAGTAACCAAAATACGATTCGGAATAATTTGCATCGTAAAATTTGAAAAAATCCCTAGCAAAGAACAAAGGAAAAATCTCAAGGGAAATTATGCGTAGTTTTTAATCCTAGAATATTTTGTAATGAAGGCAATTCCTAGAGGAAATAGTTCTTGCTTTGGGCCAGTGTGATGGATTACAGGCTTGCCCTTTTAGTCGGGACATTAAATGTAGATACTGTTAATAAACCTTAACTTGCATTTTTTGTTAATGAATGTATATTTTCAGGCATTCATAATTGGATACTGTATACCTAAACTGCTTGCTTGATGTTTCAGGTCGCGGACGCACTGACGGTCGCGCACTCTGCGGTCTCCGCGCCCGCGTCACGCACCCTGCGCCGCTCGTTCCGGAGACACCCTCTGTCTACTAGCGACGCTTTAATTTACAATTCTTAAACCAGTTACTTTTTACTGTGCTATACCTGTACGTGCACAAAGGCGGGCGCGCAAGCCGCGGTTTAAGCCGCGCAGATCTCCGAAAATGCGTCTTGCGTTTCCTCTGTTACGTTCCAACCCGTCCTCTCCCAAACCAGTCACTGTTATTCACTTTATTAATCGATTAGATAATTCACAGATTTAATGGTGAAGTACCTAACCCTAGTTATAAACAAACAATAGTAGATTTATCTGTTCATTCAACAGGACCGATTTCATTTGGGAGTTTTCTTCAACATCTAACGCTCCTAACATCTCGTATGATCTCGTGTCATCTCGTATCATAACAGCAATCAATTAGCTAATTCTCACTGGTTAATACCGTTGCCACCTATGATTTCCAAACTTAAATAGAGTAATAGAATACGTTGGCATTGTGATAGTAACGAGTTTTAGTTGAAGATCCGTAGTCAACTATTAGCGCTTATGATTGAAACTCGTATATGAGTAGGTATAACAAGTTTTTTCGCATGTAGGTGCTATCGACTACGAGTAGTTGTAGAAAAGGGCTCTCTCTGTAGGAGAGCCTGTGACATGCGATACAGAATCTAACGCAACCTAAACAGAACCTGAACATGAGCCTGTATGACTAGTGAAAGTGAGCCTAGATTAACGATCAGCCTGCCTCTTAAGTTTAGAAAATATTTGCCAAACATTTTTGTGTGAAATCGATATTTGAAAATTCAAGAACTTTCGATTGATAACTTTTTTGTAACAGTAAAATTACTTACTTTATTAGAATCTCTTGGAAACGGTTCCTGTCGGAATGAGTGGATGGACATTTTTATATATTTTGGGAATCGTCTTTGCATTAAATAAGTATTTTTTAAGCTTTGGCAAAAACTCTCTGTAAACATCTGCGGGAATTATGTAATCGATTTGACACTTATTGTTAAATTACTGTGTAACTTTTTGGCTTAGGATTAATTAATATTGCAGTTACCGTATGTTATCTACTTAGTTATAATAGGTGAATCTTAACCAAAGTTCCACTTGACCTCTGATCTATCGTCGTCTCTAATTCCTTCCTTCGGACTCAGTTCGACACTCAACAGGGTTAGTCAACGACGTACGGACCAAAATTTGATGGAAATATTATTTTTAAACGGTGTTAATTGTGTCCCCGTCCCGAGCGTGTGCCGCGACTGTCCGACCCGAGTGCGGATTATTGTATAAGTTAGTGTTGTTGAGTATTTATATTGAACCGGCACAGGTCGCGTGCGGCCCGCGCGGATCCCTGCGGCGACCGCCTCGGCCGCACGCAAGTTTGCTCAAGTGGCTCGCGTACGCATGCGCAACAGTAGTGGCTGCGTCTGTATATAGATAGTTTTAATAAGGCCTCGAGCCAAACCGGGGCGCGCCCTGGACACTCAAAATTGCTTGAAATCGTATAGTGACACTTGGCCGCCGTTATTCCGACCCCGTCCGTCCCCCAGCCCGGAACGCTCGCCCGCGCACCTCCGTGAGACGTCGACGACGCCGAGAGTGGTGTCCGGGGCTCGGCCCTGCTCGCAGGTCTCTCACTCTAGCTCGCTTCGTAGGACGCTCCGTATGAGATTAGATCCCGATGGGGGCGACCGGGGCGCCACGCGCGTCTCCGTACCCGCTATGTACCCTCCGTCGTTACCGTAGTGAGCAAACACTAGTTTCGTTTCAAATTTACTTAGTGGATAGTTTTAAGTAGTTCGTAGATTCCGTAGAGTAGTCGTTATTAGTCTATTTTTGTTATGGCTGGAGTTGTTAACGTTTTTGAAAGTTTATATTATTTTTTTTAGTTTTAAAGAGACTCACTTGAAAGAGTTTAAGGGTAGGACCCGCGTACGTTGGTGCGACCGGCGCTCGCCACCGCGCCTCCGCGCCCCGCGTCCTTCGCGTCCTCACGCACTGATCGCGGCTGTTGGATGATTCCTCCGCACTCTATTTGACTCGTGCTAATTAATGTTATAATATATTTTTGTAGGTTTTTGTCGTTGATAAATGAGTCAATTGAATGTTTATTGAATCGAAGAAAAAATAATGTTTATAAACTAAGACTAAGAAGTTGTTGCATTTGAAAGTATTTTACGGATACAAAGCGAGAACAATAAAATGTTTTTTCTATAAAGATTTACATGTGAGGGATTCTATAAAAAAGGTGTGACGAATAAACTTTTAAAATGCACTGTTTCATATCAAAATGGTATTTTATGTATTGATACTTAACTTAATGTTAATCGGCTGCGCAGTGCGGCATTTGATATTCCATCTTGTTTGTTAACGAAATATACATTGAATTACAATATTATAATGTATAATGGTACCTATACATACATGATATTATAATTGATTCTCTGAAAAAATGTAACATGTGTATAATAGTGTAATATAAGGTATCTTGATAAGAAGGAGTCGTATTTAAGAGCATCGTGGTAAAGTATAGGCTACCTACCTTGTAAAGTGAAGTGCATCGGGCGGGGCTGCTAGCGCCTTGAGTCTGAGACTGGCGATCGACCATGTTACTCGGGCTAATTAATGCTTTCAGTTATTTGTATCTTTCTTCAGCTAAATTATTCTCAAATGAAATATTTCTGTGATCTACCTTTTTGTGTACTTTGATAGATACGGACTTATAAAGATAATAATCTATTTATATATCATGGGTGCATACTATCGTGATTTGGACGATATGGTCGATTGTCAGCGGCTAGCTAGTCCTGTCCCGGTACACGGTCACTCGAGCACTACACGCTCCACGTCTTCTGCTTAGTTTTCGTTGATGAATCGTAATGCCTACTTAAGTGATAACTGTAATTGACTTTGCTGCATTGCAACAACATAAAACCATATTGTACGAGTAGTATTTTGTTTGACTTTAATTTATATGGTTCTATGGATTGAAATAAACGTTAATTGTTGTATTTACGTATAGTTTTTTTGGCGTCCTGCTCGTAATTCTGTGGCGGTAGTGGGCCCAACAGTGCCCGGCAGCCGCGGTCGACCGCCCTGAGATAGACAGATATTAAATCGGTTTATACAGTAGGTACTTACTTAATTTACGCTGAATGTAGCCACTGGCGACCTCACGGCCTCTAGTAGCCAAACGCTGATTAATTTCCTAAGTCGGTGTCTTATATGTAATAAATCGTGTTAATAATACCTGACAAAACATGTGAGTTTTCATTACTTTACCTATCCACCATTACGTTTTACTAAAAAGGTTTAGGTATTTAAAAAAATAAATAAATCTGGATTACGTGGCGTCGAAAAAAAAACCTGTCCATTTTATTTATTCTTTTATATTTCATGTCAAATTTTCTACAGTTTTTCTAAAACTCATATAAGATTTCAGACAAGCAGTTGTCCATATGTTGCTAATGCCAAGTAAAAAAACACGATAAATGAGTATAATAAAAGTACAAACAACACAAATTAAGTAAAAAAATATATAGCTGTGTATAAAATAATAAAAAAAAACCTACTTAATTCCCAAAGTAACTGGAAATTGGTTCGACATAAAATAATAATTTTGTATGAACTTTAACCCCAAATAATAAGTAGTAGGTAATTACTAAATTGTGCTACTTATTTGTTCCCTAAATTGAATCTGTGAGTAACTGTTTATGTGAAAGATGAGATAATTTCGATTATAGTAACCGTAGAACCAACAACCATTCCGAACATGCCGACTGCAAAAAGAAATATATCTTTGATGAGTATCAATTTGAGTGGTCCGAAGTTGTTGTTTATTCTGCGTACGCATATGTCCAGATAAGCTGGGAATATCATACCGAGCGCCGAAAGACACAGGGCGCCGAATAAAGAAATGAAAAGTCCGAGACGCGGAATCGCCACAGCCAACACAACTGCATAAAACAAACAACAGGATTTAAGTTTCTCTATAGATATTATATTTCTAGCGATATGTAAGTATTGAAATTTAATCTAAGTAGATGAAAGTAGGTAAATGGTTGTCTGCGCCCAAGTGTTACATTAGAGTAGGATACGTAATATTTACAGTTTCCGACATTACACGGTAGGTAAATAATATTAAGGCACGGACATTTATGGGCTAGGTTAGAAGACAGCAATTATAATTGAAATAATTATTACTCGTTTCTCAATTTTCAGAGTTTTCTTTTTAATTACTTCGAAGTAATTAAGGTGCAAATGAGAATTCTTATCAAGCCATCGCATCGGCGTCCCACTGCTGGGCAAAGGCCTCTGTCCTCTTCTTCCACGATTCCCTATCCTGAGCCGCCTCTGCCCAGACATCCAAGAAGGACAAATGAGAATAGGTACGTGAAATACACATTGACAAGTAAATCCACGCGCTAAACCTAAGTATCTAGTGCTAATATTACATTTAATACCTTTCCCATTAGTTCCATTCGGCGCAGTCAAGTGAAAAAATTACTTACATAGTACTTTACAATTTTACAATAATTAACTAAATATTACGTATTATATAGGGGGATTTTGGATATGTGAAATGTAGCAAGATGGGCCCGATTCACCTACTGAAGTAAGTAATAAAATTTAGATAATATAAAACTAACTACTAGTTGAATGACACTTACATGTTAAAACACAGAGCCCCAAACGCAGACACATTTCCCAGCATAAAAGTCTAGAACATCCGCGACGCTCTAAACGAGGTTTGGTGTAAGTATTCCAAATGATTTCCATCGGCACGTAGCAATGCAGGACGTAGCTGAGCAGAATACTTACAGAATACATTAATAATACCGTAATTGATAGCCTGAAATAATAAAATACAAGGTGAATTTAAATTAGTGAACGATAGAAAAGGATATGCATGTACTCGTGATAACAAACAACTTTTACTATGGGACCAAGTCCGAAATCACAAAAAAAATTGTTCCCCCAAACTATCAGCTGATGCATTTTGTATGGGGAGTTCAAATATTTTTGAACGATTTCGACCTTGGTCCCACAGTAAAAGTTGTTTGTTATCACGAGTACATATATATCCATTTCTATCGTTCACTAATTTAAAGTCACCCTGTATAAAAAATATTCATTGATCTAATATTTTTTGGTTTTTAACTACTTATTTCATTTAACCAATTGACAATTCAAAATATCCCAAATATTTGGGATAGCTAATATTTTTAACGAGAAATAAATGTCTGTATACTGGCAGATAAAAATCTCGTCTTATGAGTTTTGTTATTAAAAATTATGCTCGAACTTTGTATCTTTTCGGTTTGCTTGTGGTTTCTCATGACCTGTGGATAGACTTTGGTCATAATTTATTGAAGAAGTAAAATTGTAAAAAAAATCTTGTCGTCACGTGTATGTACCGTACTATTATTTATCTAGCCCGAACATGAACTTACGGTGTATTATCAGGCAAATTCAGGGTTATAGAATCTTCACATTTTGATACACAGTAATTATAGCCTAGCCACCCTATACCCACATACGCAGCTATGACAATAGCCATGGCAATATTGAGAACACCAAATGGTTTACCAAAATTTTTTGGGTCTTTCATATTATTCTCAATAGCAACCACCTAAAAAAGATGTAGTAATGTATGTGTTATTGACAAAGTGAATAATGCGGGCATTATGAATAATGTCCAGCTGTA
Organism: Anarsia innoxiella; assembly: GCA_947563765.1. Taxonomy (NCBI): domain Eukaryota; kingdom Metazoa; phylum Arthropoda; class Insecta; order Lepidoptera; family Gelechiidae; genus Anarsia; species Anarsia innoxiella. Next base: position 10,720,118 of record OX387390.1, read on the forward strand.
TCGGGAAAAGTGATTATCTACTATAACTATCAAAACTACACCATTGTCTGGCCATTATGAATAATCCCCTATGACCTTATAATCATTAAGAATAGATTAAAAAAGACTAACAAATAATAAAATATACGACATTCGAAAAAGTTGAAATCTTACCACTCCGACCGCTGTCAATGCAAATAGCGTCGTACCAAAGTATAGAGGGAAGGTCTTAATTGAACCCCAGTAGTCCAACGGTTCATCGACTTTGTCTAGGGTTAGAAGATAGTAGGCTACCATTGCCAAGCCAACTAGTGCCAATATGTTAGCTAATAAAGAAAAAGGAGCTAACACCTTTAAATTTCGAATACAATTCGCCAACATAAGTGGCCCCAAAATTATAATCATATGAATTTGTAAACTGAGAGGGTAATGCGGGTCTACTACCTGAAAAATAAAATAAATAGAAGGTAACCTACCTAGGGTAGGTTTCGAGAGGCATGAAAACTTTTAAAACAAAATTTTGCTGACTTCGAAGGGTCAATTGTTGTATCTCGAAAGTAAGTGGTATGTTTAATTTAAATGCTTTTTTTATTAAAAGTGTATTTTGTAAGTAATGGTACCTTCTTCACATTCCCAGCTATGAAAAGTATATAAACACAGCATATACCAAGCTGATAAGTGACGAGGAAAACATTGACCAATGTGTCAGCGGCTTTAGCCATCGGTTTGAGCAAAGACGGCCCGCTTTCGAAACCCACTACCATAGATTCCGGATAAGAAAGAAGAGCCACTCGTTTTTGTTTACATAACATATATTGAGCTTTCACCTGAAAATGTTCAATAAATAATTAGGTATATAATTAAATGGTTTAATAAATGGTGTACTTCAGTACATGATACACCAAAAAGCTAGAGCCCAGTTGGTTTCAATACCACTGGAGAAAACATTAATACTCACTAATATATGAAGACAATGAGTGATAATAATTCCAATTAAAATCGTTCCGGCGACACCTATGATGAGTCCAGATTTTATAAAAGCTTGCGGCATCGCTAATATCCCTGTTCCTATGGAAGCTTTGATCAGATGAACTAGCGTTTCAAAGTTACTGAAATTTAAACAGTTAAACACACCTTACATTCTATACAGAACACTATAATAATTAGCACGTGCTAACCCAATAATAGGCAAGCACAATTTGTATTTTAAAGAATCTACCTATAAAGTAATAAAAATGCGACCGAGGAATCACTAAATATTATGTTAAAGTGGGTAGTGACATCCAGTTCAATAAGGTGTGATACCGTATTCACAACACTTGTAATGCCAAATCGCTTTGCAGCCTTTTCAGGCGGAAAAAGATTAGAGTAGAAACTCTGGGACCCTGGGGCCCAGAGGCCAAAATTTTAGTTTCGGAGCTTTCAACGCGTCTACGCGAGGCTTCGGGTGATCCGAGAGCTGGCAGCTTCCTTGGCCAAAGGATAAGCATTGATATCCAAAGAGGTAATGCTGCCAGCATGTTGGGTACTTTGCCTCGTGGGGTCGCGTTGGAAGATATATTTTTTCTGTAAATATTTAATTCTATGTTTGTATTATTTATTTTCATAAAGCCGTTTTTATGTGGAAACAAAAATAAAAAACAAAATTTTAACTTACTTTGTAGCTCCCTTCTTTTCTCGATGCTGATGGGGGTCGTAATCATCACCCGCGTCATTTCTACTATAAACAAAAAGCACAAGGTACTCAAAATATCCTAATCCTATTAATATTTTAGGAAATGTCAAAGTTTGCGCCGATGGTTGGATGTTTGTCACTTCATCACGTAAAAACCACTGAACAGATTTTGATGAAATTCTACAATAACTTAGATTGGACATCAGAATAACACATAGGTTATATGATTTGTAGATATTTCGTGTTTTTTCAAAGATATGATGATAAATGTGTACGAAGTCGCGGGCAGCCTCTAGTATTGAATATAAGTATCAACTCCCAAATAACCACAGTAAAGACTTACGTGCCACCTGAGTTTTCCATTGTATTCAATTTCGACCTGAAATTAACGAGATTAAAGATTTTCATCCCATATGAAAAAAACAATCACTACTTAATACTTAAACTTCTCGTAGGTACAATAACAAAAACATAGACTAGTTTTTGGTACCTATTAATTTTGGAAGTTATTTTTTATTTCGCACTTTTTGGATAAATTGATGACTAGCCAACAGTAAAAATGCTTTTAAAGAAATATTAATTTTGAAACGTGCTTGTAGAGCCCTTCATTAGCCCGCGCAATACCTATTACAAGAACGTATTTGATTCTTCTTGAGTTTTGTCCACTAGTAGGCGATATGAACTTATTATAAATTGATATACCTAACCTATAAATCATCACGTGATTAAGACGCTTCCATTTTCCTCGCCATCGCGCATCGTCTCGTTATAATGTAAGCAAAGGCAAGCCTAAGGCTAAGCTATGAATATAAGCGCAGAATACCTTCCTCCTGTGCAAAAATGTGGGGCTGAACTAAATTCTTGCTGTACTTGGCCACGGTATGGATTTCAGATTTGTTATCATGCTATTTCCTTATAATTTAATACCCCGCGCAATACCTATTACAAGAACTTATTTGATTTTTCTTGAGTTTTGTCCACTAGTAGGCGATATGAACTTATTATAAATTGATATACCTAACCTATAAATCATCACGTGATTAAGACGCTTCCATTTTCCTCGCCATCGCGCATCGTCTCGTTATAATGTAAGCAAAGGCAAGCCTAAGGCTAAGCTATGAATATAAGCGCAGAATACCTTCCTCCTGTGCAAAAATGTGGGGCTGAACTAAATTCTTGCTGTACTTGGCCACGGTATGGATTTCAGATTTGTTATCATGCTATTTCCTTATAATTTAATACCCCGCGCAATACCTATTACAAGAACTTATTTGATTTTTCTTGAGTTTTGTCCACTAGTAGGCGATATGAACTTATTATAAATTGATATACCTAACCTATAAATCATCACGTGATTAAGACGCTTCCATTTTCCTCGCCATCGCGCATCGTCTCGTTATAATGTAAGCAAAGGCAAGCCTAAGGCTAAGCTATGAATATAAGTGCAGAATACCTTCCTCCTGTGCAAAAATGTGGGGCTGAACTAAATTCTTGCTGTACTTGGCCACGGTATGGATTTCAGATTTGTTATCATGCTATTTCCTTATAATTTATTACTATTAGCAAATATTTTACGTCTGTCACCTTTGGGCTTCCAATAATTGTATGTTAAATTCATACATCTAAAGTATCACAGATTATGGTATTATTAACCTGGCGTCTGCTAGGTTGGGTCCAATGATATTTTATAGATATAGATATGTTACCTTCATAGTAATTGACATTTTAAATATGTGCCAAAAAATGTATAAAATGACAGCTGATGACAGCACTTTAATAATATGCTTCAAAACTAATCTATGTCTTGCATCCTTACCGCTCTCGCGTCAAAATCAATCGCTCTTTCTCTCTTGTTGTTGTCATAGTTAGGTCAATTTACAGTCTTTAAAATAGTTGCGCATATAACATATCTGTACCTATAAAAAATCATTGGTGGGGTCAAAATGACCCGTGACGTTTTTAAATGTGGATATTTTAGAAAATTAAACTCTTACAGCACTACGCTCCTTAGTAGCTGCAGCTAGTGCCTCAATTTTCTAATTTCTTATCTCGAACTTGACAGTTTACACAAAAATAGGAAGATATAAGCAGTCAAACACCAAAAAGGTAAATTTGACCCAACCATACATTCTATGATACCATTTCGTGCCAATTTCATTTAATTTAAGAGTTGGACTCTTGTCGGTGGAGCATTCGCCATCTAGGCCTATCCTCTGCCAGTGCTTTAACTTCTTGATACGATATGACGTTAACTTTCTCTTTCACTTGAGTGAAGTAAGTACGTCGCGGTCTTCCTCTGCCTTTCTTTTCCTCAACCTTTCCTTCAATAATGTTTCTCAAGAAACTGTCATGTCGTATCAAGTGTCCTATCATCTTTCTTAATTTTGTTTATTTATTTGCACCGATGTTATGTAGGTATATTACATTATATTTTGAAATTTTTAGGTTTTATTTAAATAATAGATAAATAGGAACGCGAAATGCAACGAAATCTCGCAATATTAGACTAAAGCGGCTCTGAAGAAAGTGAAAATTCTTCGAAAACCGAGAAAGATGAATTTAGAATTTCTTAGAAAGAGCTTAGAATTTCTTAACGATTTTACATTTGTCATTCCAAAAAAATAAAAATAAGTGTCAATTAGCATTATTTTGCTTTTCTATTGGTCAAATTCTAGAAGTTGATTTTTTTGTTGTTATTTTTGTACTGACTTCGTAAATACGTGGATTGTTATTTAACTTTCTTTTTTAATTTTAATCTGCAAAATACTATAATAGAAGAACAATTCTTCAAGTTTAACAAAAATTTGCTTTTAATATAATCGAAATTGTAACTATCAGCTACGGTTTAAAATCGGGGTCGATATGACCCACTATGCGTTTGTTGTACCTATTTTCTACCATGCTGACGCCGGGTTAAGTAGCTCCTGTTAATAAGCTACTTAGGTTATAGGAGTTTGTATCATTTGTCATTTACCTTTCATCTATCATTTATTGACTGTTGATTAAGAGCTTCAAATTCAGAGAGAATGAGAAAATTGTTTTCTGGTTCTCGTGGAGATTTCGTTCGTTAAATTATAGATAAAATCTTTTTGGTTTATAATAGCAGATTGGTTGATTGGTTGTACTTCTGTGCTGTGTGTGTTGTACACTCACACTGTCTATCCACGGATATTCACATAATGGGGATGATGACTACATTCAAATTTCAAAAAATAATTAGTCCGTCTTTTAGGCTATTAAAAAAATATTTGAAACACACTTTTTACCTGATCAAATACATAAATAAATACAAAGATACAGAGCATCAAAGTTACGGAGTGGGGGTTCTTATAGGTTAAAATTGTATTAAGGAGTGACGTCACGAGCAACTTCAACCCAGTGTATCTTTGTCATTTTTAGTTTAAGAGAAAAAAGAAAAAATACGTGTCGAATATTTTAAAATAATCTATGTGATGGACTAAAAATTTTTTTTATCTAACTATAGATATCAAGAAGTCAAAGCACTGGCAGAGGATAGGCCTAGATGGCGAACGCTCCACCGACAAGAGTCTAACTCTTAAATTAATGATGATGATGATGATAGTTAACAAACATGTCACAATACTAAAACTTACTATTAATAGAGAGTGCAACGATTGCACTAAATTGTTGTTTTGGGAAAGATGTTAATATTAATGCAATCTGTTATTAGGCTATGAGGCAAAGTCCTTCCTGTCCGATATCTCGACGCGTCTCCGTGAAGCATCAGGCGATCCGAGAGCTGGCAGCTTTTTTGCTCAAAGAATAAGCATAGCTATTCAAAGAGGAAATGCTGCCAGCCTCTTGGGTACCATGAATCCCGGAGACGCTCTCGATGATATCTTCCTATTATAAGTGGGGTATCTATGAGGTTACCTATGTATAAATATTTATATAAATATGTATATAGTAGGTACTTAAGTAGCATAAGTTTGTATTATATTGTATTGTATTTATTTATTGTGTTGTACATTATGTAAATATTAATATAAAGACGTATAATTCTTTCAGAACCTTTCATATAAGTGGTTACCAAAATATCTCCTTCTAAACCAAAGAGAACCTTATCCGCCACAAATTGGGTATAAACAAAAGCAGAATTTGACAGTTTTTTTTACCTTCAGTTCACATTATTATATTACAAGAAAGAATATTTTTATTTATCCCAATGTTTCGCTGGTCATGAAAGATATACCTTCTTAAATAAATGAACAACAGAACATGTTCATTTTTAGTACCTTTTGGTAAATTTCCGTAGAAAGTTAATGTTCTGTAAGTATGGTCATGTTGCCAAAAAATACGAAAACCTCTCATTTTCTTTCGCCATGTAAGTTATTATCTTTTTGGTTTAATAAGCAATTATATGAATTAGTAGAGCCAGGGTGACGCTGCCTAAACCGATTCATGATCATGGATAAATGCCTGTTCATGGATCAATGCCTGGCAAATCTGAAAGAGCATGATTGTGGAATAAGAATGAATGATGTACGCGTCAAATTCCTCCTTTATGCCGATGACCAAGTAATACTTGCGTCGTTGGCAAAGATGAACATTAATGGGTCTTTGGAAAGAAATAATATGAAAGTAATGCTAGTAAGGCGACAGTTTTGATTTTTGATGGAGATGAAAATGTGACAGAGTGTGATGATGTGAAAATCTGGACGTTTAGCGTTTCACGCTAGAACAGGTAAATGAGTTTGAATATTTGGGATCGTAGTTTACAAGAGATGGAAAGTATATGAGGGTGATATTGAAAGGAGAGTGAATGCAGGGAAGAAGGTGAACGGGACGCTTTACACTACTATGAACAGTCAGAATGTGTCAAAAAAAGCGCTCCTGGCTGTTCAGTGTTGGTTCCCACACTTATTTATGGAAGTGAACGTTGGGTGTGGCAGAAGAAGCATGAAAGTAGAATAAATGCAGTTAACAGACATGCGAGCTTTGAGAAGTATGAGTGGTTTAAAATTAAATGACAGGATAAGAAATAGTGTGTCAAGTGGAACGATGTGGGGTGATAGAGGATGTAGTGACAAGAATTGAGAAAGGGATGCTTAGATGGTTTGGACACGTAGAAAGAATGAGTGAAAGGAGATTAACGAAAAATATTTACAAGGTGAGAGTGGAATAAAATGTTGGAAGGGCAGGCCAAGACGAATGCACCTCGATCAAATCGGGGACTTGTTACGGAAAGGCCAATTCAGGAGTAGGTACCCTAAACCGATGAGCACGTATGAGGCGATTGATGAATGTAGATGAGGTGAAGGAGGGGTGTTTGGAACGTAGCAAGTGGAAGGAAGTGGTCTCTGCCTGCAAACCTATTGAATAAATAAATAATCCACCTTTTCATTTCATAGCTAATAAAATTTCGAAGAAATTTGTGAAAACAAGATTTGGCTCTCCAATTGAAAGGTACTCTTTTAATTAAATTTGATTAATTGCAAAATTTGAATTGCTAAGAGTTACTAATTATATTTGTCATTTGTATTCACATGGGATGCAGGATACCGAGTCATGTAATGTCTCGCAGATCTAGAAGATCGCAAGGCCGGCGGCGATCACCTGCGCGGAACTCTAGAAATATTGTGTGCAATGTGCCCCAACAAAACAATTTATTTGATAATTCTGATCAAAGAGTCTGTAATTTTGGGTAATTGATATCAACATTTTATATACCTATGAATTTGTCCATTACCTATCACTTTACCTAAATACCATGTAAATACCTACCTACCTATTTGTAACACATACGACTTTTAGTCCTGCTTAGCTTAAAATAAGCTATTTTATGCAAGTCATACAGATAACTTTCATACATATTTGACTTTTTATTATACTGAAAGAATATTATGCTGTAAGTCGATAATTGGGTTAAATTTCAAAACAGGAGAGATGAAGCATACTTTTCCCCGCAATTGCCCATTCAGCCAATGCGAGTGGTGTTAATAGGGCATCCCCCGGAACATATGCTACAGAATAAACGTGTTCAGCGTCTGCTTCAGGTAAGAACTTAACAACCGAACTTATTTAGTAAATTCGTAATAAAATCTTACTTAATGTAGACTAAGGGCCTGTTTCAACATCTACAGATAATCTGACAAATATTTTATACCTGGCTCTGTCTAAAACTTCATGTTTTATGAAATAGACACAAGTTTATCTGTCTGGTGCATCTGTATTTAAGTGGGCACAAAAACAATTAAAGTCGCGTATTAAGCGGATACTCGAAAAATGACACCGCACCGTAACACTGTGAACAAAAATGCTAATTAGGTTCGTGTAACTAGTTGAATACTAAGATAGAGGCAGGTTACCACTGAGTAAACTGTATGCCAAGAATAGCCTTATTTGCCACGCAGGCCAACGCCAAATAAGGTCTAAATAATTTATTGGAAATAAATATTTTTACTTTTTTAGAACGTGTGCAACATAGAAGAACAGATTGGCCCCCACAGTAATTTGGACATACCTTTGAGATCTCTCTCGGTTGCAGATGATGATTCAGTTTCATTTTACTGTCCTTTTATATATTCTTATTCTAGAAAAATAAGGCCGGTAAGCAATTTTAGTATTTCAACGTTAATTAGAATAAAACCTTTTTGTGTGCAAAAAAAATCCGAAATTCAATCAAAAATACTGACTGCGCAGCAAATTACTCACAGCAAAATATAAATTAAACAAACTGTAGATATACTCGCAGCGTACAGCGATTTTCCCTAAAGCAAAAGCTTTTTTATAAATGCACAGCAAATAATCCTTATGCACATCAAATATGTTATCTCTTTTTCTTTTAAATATAGCTTCTATTTTAATATTTTTCACAGCATTTTTTAAAAATAGAACAACATTTTATTCGTCATGATCGTTTAATTATTTAATATGTACCACACAATGAGATCTGCAAAAATATTGAAAAAGTGAAACAAAATAGCCCGTTATTTAATCTTTTATTGGATTCTTGGGTCTTGGGTTTCGCTTTTGCGGGCATCTACGCTTCCTATTTCGCCAAATAGGTATATTTTCGGTTTCTGCAGGTGGCGGCGCCACGTTCTTCAGTCGGATCGCAAACGTCTGATGACATGCTTGCACATATAATTCTTAAAAACCCGGCCAAGTGCGAGTCGGACTTGCGCGGGAAGGGTTTCGTACCATTAACTACGTTAACATTAGTCCAATGTTTACGGGTAGCTATTATTGATATCGAGCAAAAAAGGCAAAAAAATATGTTTGTTTATGGGAGCTCTCCTTAATTTATTATTATTATTATTCGGTTTTTTGTATTTTTGTTATTTATTTATTGTTGGTAATGGCAACGGTAATACCTTATCTGTGAAAATGTTAACGCTCTAGCTATAACGGTTCGTGAGATACAGCCTGGTGGCAGACAGTCAGACAGACAGACAGACAGACAGAGATAGACAAACAGACAGGCAGACAGCCAAGTCTCAGTAATAGGCTCCCGTTTTTACCCTTTGTGTACGGAATCCTAAAAAATGGTGCAAATGAACGAATCCGCGAACCCTTTATCAGGCATTTTGATCCGCTTTTAAAAAAAATAATGCCGTGAAAAATTAATTTGTTGTTATAATAATCAAAAAAGTGCTTTGTATATAGTGAAGTAATTTATTTGATGTAAACAATGGTTTAATTGATGAAAATTTGATAGGCGATTATTTTATTTGCTGTGCGATTAATTATATCCCTATACTTTTGTGAAAGGTAGCCTTTCATATAAACTATACGATCCCCATCTATGTAAGTAATTACAAAGTCTAAATCTTTGAAATCTTTTCGATGGTGTTTACCCTGAGTGGCAAACATATTAAAATCACGAATGTCAATTTTAAATTCCAGACAAGTGCCGTCAGTGAGCCTCAACCACGAATTTTACCGAACGAGATCTTGCCGCAACTTGCCGAAGTGCCAAATTTAGATCAACAAGCTACCACCGACTTCGACATGCTGTAGGTATTGCTATAACTGTTTTGATACCTATGCTATGTTAGCTATAAGGGGAAAGCAACTGGCATTTTAAAGGTTAATTATTTCTACCGCTTGCTACATTATGAAAGATAGAACTTGGCTCAGCAGTGTGACATGCTAGTTGTACTTATAATTAGGTACAAAACATTTCGCTTTTTCTGTAAGTAAATAAGTGATAGGTAAGTGAAAATCGGTTACTTACCACAGTTCTTGCAGTCAGCCAAACATGGCGGTTAAAATATTCTTCATAGTGGATGTACTTTTGCAGGCAAAGGAATAGTCTGTCTTCGGTGATACCTCTCCGGGAACATTGTCTATCGCAATGTAGCTCGCGCAACATTGGAGTGCAAACATTCAAATACAAGTAATTGCTATTTTATTTCCTTGTATTCTAGTCCCTTTATTTCACAAAATCTAAATGTCCTAAATCACAAGCGCCGCAACTAAACAAACACTCCTAATCTGAGATAGCATTAAATAATATTTTGTTGGAAGGAATGAATACTTTCGTTTCCGCCGGACAGCAGAAGTCGTTTTCTGCCCCGTTGATATTCTATGCAGGTAGGTACACGATCAACAAACCGCCTCCAAATCTATTTGCGTTTTTTAAAGAAATTACTAAGGGGCTTCATTATCGATGAAATAAATTATCATGCTTAGTTAAAGAGCATCGAACCTAATTGGTATAGTAAAATTTTTCGGTATCACTTAGGCTACACATCCCCTTTTCGAGCTAGTATGGAAAAAAAAAGTTGGCGGCCACTGACGAAACTTACGTCAATCGATAGAGAAAAATATTATAAAACGATAGTATGTTATACTTTCGGAGATATAGGACTTTGAAAATGAAAAAAATCACCACCTTCTTGCACCAGTTTGTCACTATAGTCTTTTCGTTTTCCGATGATGTTCGTGACAGCTCTGACTTCCGTGTCATGCATACCTCTTCAAAGTAGGTAATGAAAAATAAATTGGTGCAATGAACTGATGCAAGAAGGTGGTGATTTTTTTCATTTTCAAAGTCCTATATCTCGGAAAGTATATCACTTTTGACAATTATCCAAAATAATATCGTTTTATTATATTTTTCTCTATCGATTGACGTAAGTTACATCAGTGGCCGCCAACTTTTTTTTCCATACTAACTCGAATAGGGGAGGTTTAGCCTAATTGATACCCTTTTTTTACTATACCAGGCTCCATACAAATATGTTCGATGCCATTTAAAATTACCTAAATAGTTAAAACTGAAATGATCATGTATTTAACATTTGCATATTTTTCTGAACAGAAGCGCTTCTGCATCTCCGATGTCATCAATCACACGTGCTGGTAAGCAATTAACATTTATTCTTCATTCCTTTTTATCATATCATATCTCTTTAATTATTGAATTACTTGAAGAAGTTTCTAAGCCTTTAGGATTTTACACAAGAATTCTTCCTTAAAATCTGGATTCATAGATAGACTCTTTTATTGTACCTTCTTACTTAAATAACTGTAATCGCTTAGTTAGTGCTCTGTTGTTCCGATTTAAGTATAATACCAACCGTTGCAATCTTGTGTCACCCTATTTTAAGTTCTCTATCTTCTTCCAATTCTGGTTTGGAAAGATGCTTTTTAAGCGTAATTTTCCAGGTCGTTACGCAAACGGATTTTCCACGGAGTGGGTGGGAGGTGTGCGCGCTCTTCGTGACCTGCATGTCAAACTGGTGTTGCGACAGCTTCGACACATCGACAAGTTGAACCGAGCGCTCGACAATGCTAGCCAATCTGAGTCTGGTGAGTGAACCTATCTATGCCGCAGTTCCCGGGGCAAAGGCAAAAGTCCCACATAGCAAGAAAGCGACATAATCATTATTGCGCAAATTCTATTAGCCCTGTTAAAGTAGTGTTAAAGTAATGCCCTACGCTTATACTGCCGTTCTTAGCTGTTGTTTCACCGATTTTGAATTGTTTACCTACAAAAAATCCTAAGCTCAAAACCCCTAAAATCACAATATCGAATGCTTCAAAATATGTAACATTATAACACCGTGGTACAAGACACCTAGCTTGGAATATCTAACATACACTTTATCTAATGATTTAAAATATCTAAGTTAAAAACACCGTAGTTTACAATATCTTCAATTCTAGGTTGTAATAAAAAAAAATAACCTGAACCTAAACTATCCGGGTCGGGGTGCCTGCATTTAGCTCTATCACCTACCTACTTTCTGGGTTGCCATCAAAAAAAAAATATACCTAAACCTAACCCATCCAAGTCGGGGTGCCCCATTTTGGGTTTTTATAAATACACATTTTGGAATATTGCAGTAAAATGATCTATGTTAAAGTAACTCATTGTGTTTTATTTTCTATTGCACCTTGCGATATTTACCTAGATAAGTCTAAGTCAGATATTTAGAATTTAGATGTTAAGGGTGTTGATATTTTAAGTTTAGATTCCATGAACTTAGTTTAAACGGTCATTCAAAATTACACAAATTAGATGTTTTGAATTTAAGTGGAAAAAGCAATAGAGATTGTGAATTTAGGGGTTTTGAGCTGAGGGGTTTCAAGTGTTGATTTTTTAATTTTAGGGCTTGTAATGTGCAATCGTCCGGCGAGCTCACTTCATTCGGGTAGCGATTTTGTTTTTTATCTTAGTACTTTCCACAGTGAGCATAGATTTTTCTTATAAAGATCAATTTGCACAATTAGTCATGCTTAATAATTTAGCAAAAACGGGCATGTCTCAGCTCGCTCCAGTTCACCCCAAAAAGGTAAAAAGGATCATTTCGGTGGTTGGCGACAAAAAAATAATCATTTGGGTGTATGCAATTATTTCCAAATTAATTAGCTTTGTGTACTTGATAATGTGATATATAACTTGTTGGGTATCCTTTCAAACATAAAATATATTTATTATTAAGAAACTCAGTTTTTATTTAGAAAAAACCTGTTGGTTCCTAATTCGGGTGTATCATTCCAGTGAACAAATTCACTGGAATGATACATCTGAATGAGAAACAGCCACCGTAATGAAAACGAAAACCACTGGAATGCGAAAAAAATATTTTTTTTGGTGAGTTCAGTTATCTTTCATGGGATTTTTGTCCCCTTTTCATGGCCAAAAGTATAATTTGACAAAAAAATTAATGAAATAAAAAATTGCCACCAAAATGATAAAAAAATAGGTATAAACACTTGTTGTAATTCACCCATTGGATACTCTTTGCTAGGTTTATAGTTCCAGAAGTCAAAAATTTGAATCTTTATATATTGCATTGTGAGAATACTAAAACTCTAATACTACGTAACTATATATTTAGTATGCGAGCAAACCACATTTCAAAGAAGTTATTTAGGGACAAACTTGTGTATTAAGTAAGTAATCCAAAGACATTTTTTATTTTCAGGTAGTTTCTTCTTACGACCAAAAAAAAGATACTCTCCTAAATAACTTTTAATAAGCTAGCATGCATAACTACTTAATTTCACAATCATGAGCATTAAGGGATGTATGACTTGCAAATACGGATCGTAGCTTAACAAAAATATTTTGATAACAGGACTAAGGAAAAAAGGGGTTTTGTGTAAAATAATATTACTTAGAGCGCGTGAGGAAGCCACTAACATGACACAAGCGCGTCATTTATGTTTGTGGCGTTGCAACTACGCTTCTAGAAATGTAGTGGCGGCACTGCAGCGCTTCCTTACGCCTCTTGTTTGAAGGCGCTCTTAATTTTAAAAAAAGTAATCTTAAAACAAGTCCTTGAATAAAAATTTTTTTGTAATGACCAAATAATAGGAAGAGGTATTTCTGGCTACGACCCTAATATTTTTATTTAAAAATCCTTAAAACTATTTTAAAACTAATCCCAATGACAAGAAATTTGAAAACTTAAATAAATTTATGTAGCTGATAATAACATTCAGTTTTATTTATTTCTTCTTTTTTAAAGTTTTATTATTCAGTGAAAGTGGTTAAGGATAAGTGAAAATGAAATAGGAATGAAATATGAGTACCTACCTACCAACAATATTGTAAAGTTTCATATTTCTACATGATATAATTTTTTGAATCAGGCTTTATTCTCCAAGTATGTTTGTTCTTATATCTTCTTTAAAAGAAGGCATCTTTAATATTAGAGGATATCGAAATTTTGAGTTGAATTTGGTACCTATTAACTAAAAATGTTATAATACCATTTGGCTTTTTATTTAATGATTAAAACCTAAACGCGTGGCGTCATTTCGAATATTTTACGAAATTCAAGACAAATCTAACATTAGACGATAATCCACTTGGCCACAGCAAAAAAATAGTCATACAACTAAATTGTTGAAAATAAAAGTAACTTGGTATTATCGGATTGATGTCAAGGTGAGCGGAATGTTTGCGCCTCGCATTAACAGGTACCCAACTAGCGGGTGCGCACTGCGCAGGTAGGTGTAGTAGGCTGATCACGGCAGGTGGCGCCGGCGACGCACCTCGTTGTCAGCAGGCCGCGCAGTGGTCGTCGTGGTGGTAGCAGGGTCAAGTCCCTTTATCTCGAAGGGCCCTCGGAACAACGGCCGGAACAGGCGCAAAAATGACTGATAACGCACGGCCGAGTTCTGAAATATTTTATTTTTAATTTTAGCTGTGGTCTACATTAACTTTACTGCAAATGGGTAGGCAACCTAAAATTTAAAGATTTGTTTTATAAATTGTTGACATGGCAGTGACTATTTAGCTGTAACTCCCCATAAATGGCATAAACGAACTGGAAGTATGTACCTGAATAACATCGCCAACAATCTTAGTGGTGCGGATCAGCAACGATACGGAAGGCCCAAACAGGTTCCCCGGGAAGTCCAGGCTGACCTTGTTCCGGTCGAACACCGGAATATCGTCCTTCGTAGATGGCTGGGTCTGGCGCGGGGCTCGGCTCAGCGACGACGACGCGCGAGAGTCCCTCGGCTTCTCCTGGCCTCTCCACGTAGTGCCACTCTGCATACACGCACACACTTATCCTCCTGCCATACGGCCACAACTGGCCTCACCTCTGAACTCTCGTTACGTTAATACGAACACTTCCCTGTTCTTTACATAACCACAATTATTTACTTCTGCTATAAGTCGCCTTCTTTCCCATATTTGCAGCGGTTATTATTTTCAAACATATTTTAAAGTCTTAATGTTAGTCAAGTTGAATATTTGTAGGTATTTAAGTATCTTACAAAAGATGAATTAGTTGTTAATATTTATTTATATGAAGATTTTCAGTTTTACCACATAAACCGAGTTAACGTTACCTAAGTCGATTAATTAATGTACAAGGGTTTTAAAAACGTTTATAAAGTCTCATCTGTTTTTTAACCATAGCTAAAATGATTTTAAACCTTATCTGGCTGAACCTTTGTTGTTTTTGTCTGTATAATACATCCTATATTATATACAATACAATGCGCATCACAAACAACTAGGTACTAAGAAACTCTGCTCAATGTTATAAAATTAAAGTATTTGAATGATATAAGTTTCAATTTAACCCGTAAACACTCTCACTTTCAGTTTAGAAAAACATTTTGAACCTGAACTTTTTAACCATATTCTTTAATTGAGATAGTATTTTATAAAAATCATTATTCAGATAAATTGATATAAACAAAGCATTGTTCCTTTCACCCTTCCAAGCAAATTTTTCCATATTTGATTATTTATTCAATGGATATCCACTCACAGCTTAACCATATACCAAATAATAAAATTAAGTGTAGGTACTTAGATAAAATATGTTTGTGTCTTAATTGTGTTTTAGGTAAACTATTGATTGGTTTGTCTCTGATTTCAATTGCATTCATAACAGTTATTAAAAGTTATAAGCCCCGCAGATTATTAATATTTTTAATTTAGTCAACAAAATGACTAAATTCAATTTCAATCAAATTGTGATCATCACATATTTCTGGTCTCGTTCACTCTCATACTACCTCTAAATACCACAATAATTTCCGATGTGTCCATAAATTGTTCTAAAAGAATTGGCATTGGATCGCTGCTGAGTAAAACAACATTTAGTTAGTAACAAGGATATTTAATATTCTTTACAATATTTTAATTTGAAATTGAAACTTGCAGTAATTTTATAATTTAGAAATAACTTTTATGGGAGTTTTTAGGTCATGGAACAGGCACGGATTGTGAGGATCAGAAGATTTCTGAACTAACTACTACAGTTCTACTTGATACAACATTTGCTAGACTCAAAAGTGTGTAATTTCCAAACTACACCCAAAGCCAGCCCGCCGGCTGTTGTGAAAGGTTTTAAGGTCGACTTGAGTGTAACTTGAGTTTGATTTGCATTAAAAACCTGCCAGTTTCCAAGTTGTGCGCGCGAGTGCCTACCAAGGACAACTACACACATTCTACGGTGATGCTACGGCCTACGAAACAACTAAGTGCTACGACAACTTCTTTATGCGGGTGATTTAACTCGCAGTTATATGTATGCTTTTTTTATTTTCTCGTTACAATCATTTTTTAAATTACAGTCGAAATGGCTTAGAATAAGCACAAGTTTAATGAAAGGTGCTTTTGTATTTTAGTAAGCATACCTAACTACTTGATTGTCAATATTGGAAGGCAATGCTTCTACAATTTATATTCAGTGGTCAGTTGTTAGTTAATCGTTAGCAGTTGATACTTAAAGTTTTAATACTTGAATCAGCATAGACCTTTTCAACTTTTTATCACACTTGCGGAGGTGTCTAATTTTAGGAATTCTAGTTTTAGAAGCACTTTTCAAATGTCGATAGAATCAACGCGTTTATCAACTTGCATTATGACGAAAAAAGTGTTTATTGGCATTTACTCGATAGTAAATATTTTTACGTGTATAATGTCTTAAGCTTTACAATTAATATTACAGGTTTCAAATCATGCTATAATGTATATTTTTTTCACCAAAGATCATCTCACCCTAGTTTTTAAATTCCATTATGGGTTAGTAAAAACAAAACACGGATATAAACACAGTTAAAAAAGCACGGGAAAATTATTAATTGCTTAACCAAAGCAATACAAAAACTAAAAGCATAATTTACCTTTTAAAAACCACAGATGGATATCGTAATCTTTCATAAATAAAAGATCAGCCAATACATTGTCAGACTTATGCTAAAGGACAAGCTTGCGACTAGATAGTGTTAAGTTAGACTACGGTACTCTATACATATACGAAACAACGTATCGAAAATGCGCGAAAATGACTAGAAGGTAAAGATAAGTTTTTTTAAGCAGCTAAAATTAGCAATTCATTTTTTATCTCCAAAAGTAGCTATGCAATAGGTACTCGTATTGTATTACACATTGAAAGTATTAGTTCAATTATTACTAAATACTCGCAAATAATTGTAGAATTAGACTCTACTCTACAAGGCAAATTGCTACTTAAAGCATCACACGTCGTGAATACCTAGCTATTTATAATGTTAGAATACTACAATAGGTGCAAGGGAGGAAGGAGGTGGGCGTGCAAACAAACAAACAGTTGAAAGGAAACATTTAATATCACCAGCACTCAACTAAAACTATTTACAATATAAATACAAGAGGCTTAGTGCAGCTCTTCTAAGGGACCGCGGACTGTACAGGCGGTCAGGAATACAGAGAAAGGAAGAGAGAGCTTCACTATACTACGATATACGGCAACATATCTACATAACGAAGAATCACTGGCAAATTATAAGATAATTACGCTAAAAATTATTAGTATGAAAATTTTTGTGTGAAAATTATGAATTTGACTTAAACAACTAAATATATATTACACTATACGTTATATCTCATAATAAAACTCATATATCGTAGTGCAGTAAAGGAGGAAGGGCAAGGAGATCATGAATCGTCCTCCTCCGAGGAGTCGACGGTCTCGACCGTGGCGCCTGCGCCCGCGCCGCCGCCGGACGAAGATCCCGACAGCGACGTGACCAACGAAATGATCGAACCGAGCCCCGAGCCCCCACCTTGTCCTCCGGAGCCGCCGCCGGACGCTCCGCCGAGTAATCCGGTCACAGCCTGGATCTTAGGTCCCAACAACTGCAGTTTAGGTCCAATCACTTGACCAACGATGCCGGTGAGCGATGAAAGTCCGCCAGCAGATGGAGGCTCGATACCGTATTGTTTGTTAATTTCGATATTTTGTCTGTCGAGTGTATCTACGAGCCGGGTCTTCGCATCGATAAATGAGTTGAGTTTCTAAAAGAAACATAACAATATTTTCTTTACTATTTTTATTCTGGCAATAAAATATCTATAAGTAACTTGTCAAAATATATGTATCTTTTAAAAACTACGTAATTTATGCCTGTAAAAGTGTAGAATGAAATACTTACTCCGAAAACGAACCCAAGCACGGCGTTTTTGATGCCAAACTTAGCCTGGGTGACGCCCTCCAGCTTGCGCTTCTCACGCGTCTGCTCGTCTCCCTCGGCGCCCTGCGCACATATCACACGGTCACTACACTACACACAAGCACCGACACCGCAACTTATACCACACCATGGACCAGCACCATGCACCACACACCACAGCACTATAAGCACTCCACCACCATGCACAGGATTTTGGAAAAATATTTATTAAGTATAGAAGGCATTGATGCATTCACACCAAATACGGTTATTATTTTTTGACAATACACATAATATATTATATTGGAAATACTATTTATATTTTCTTTACTGGAATTTGTTTTGCAGTTTTGATGTGATCATACAAATAGTAAAACAGAATGGACCACTAAGTATGTAATAGTATGTATGTTCGGTGAACGCAAACCGCATATATTGGCGACATGAAGGCTATAATGTACCTTCACCGCTTAGATATTGAGGATCGACATTATCTATAATTATATAAATAAATTAACTTTAATATTTTTCTAAATTACACGGTAATACTCATTTTCAGAAACAACTTGTAATGACTCACGTAACCTAATCCGTACTCACTTGATTGATTCCATGATTTCATTTTTAGTACCTAGGTATTTTAAAGTTATGCGCTATTTTTTTTTAAATATTTTGGTTCTTCATTATCATACAACAAAAAAACACGCCAATAGTACATAAAAGCGAGTTCTTAGTTACAATATGGTTTGTGTAAGAAGTGGTACAGATGTTTAGGTGAAATGACGCAAGTGACGACCTCTGCGTCTGGCTGCTTGCATAACTTTTCTACATAGCCTCACACTTAACGAATACATATTTAAAATTTTCCCTTTTTGTTTGCCCTAGATAGTATTTATTGTTAGTTTACTTTAAATTTGAAATATTTTACAA
Source organism: Anarsia innoxiella (assembly GCA_947563765.1). Lineage (NCBI taxonomy): Eukaryota > Metazoa > Arthropoda > Insecta > Lepidoptera > Gelechiidae > Anarsia > Anarsia innoxiella. The sequence continues at coordinate 10,739,085 of OX387390.1, forward strand.
AGTTAGTTTTAATGATCATAATAATACTTATAACAATATACATTTTGCAGCAGCTTGAATGTTTTCAAACTGAGTGGCATAACGTGGTCGTACGTAATTATGGCAGACCAGCAGGCTGGGTCGAGGCCGCCCGCCTCTCGGTGACTGCCTCATTAGTGTGATCATATACCGAAAACCGAAACACTAATTTTGCGAATATATTTCATATCAAACTTAATTTGATAAGTAGGTACTGCTGTTTGTCAGTGATCGATAATAAGTTAGAAGACATAAGGTTTCATATTACAAGCGTAGTATGACTAACTAAATTGTCGAGCTCTAAACAGTGGCGCGTGGGAGTTTCCCATTACGAAACGGCTGATTTATGAAAATTCTACTTGATCAACCTATTTGCCTATCAAGATACGTCGTATTTATACTGGCATAAAGTGCAAGGCGTTCCCATTCATGATGTTATGCAACTAATGCAGGTGAGCAATCCGCTGAGAACCTGAATAAAAAGTTCAATGCATTTCTGCACTCTTTGCAACAGATAATTAGATTTATTTAGCTTACTTTACACGAAGCGACCTAGTACCTATCAGTACTTATTTATATGCTATATTTCACAAAACAAATTAAGGCTATACGAGTACACTTTTATGTAATAAATTTGAATATTAAGTTAGCTCTGGATATTGATTGTATAATAGTCGAATATGGTTGAAGCCACCAATGTCAGCTCGGTCACCTACTTTGGGCACTCGAACTCGCCGGCGAGAGAGCGTTAAGTTAATCGTTATATAATAAGATTTGCGTTGTAGTTAGCCAAACAAGCAGTCTCCCAACCACATTTATGTGACTGTTGCACCGATCCCCTTACTCGAAAACACTAGCAAGCCAAAGTGAACTTTGTTTCTAGCAACGGTAGATCAGCTTAGTGCGTTTCTAAAACGGCCTAGGCAGTATAAAGTCTAGATTTTATTTGTTCCACATTGATCGTAGATTTCTCACGGCTCAAACTTTCAAACAAAAAGTTTTCGTACTATTGTTTTATTATAGCTTGTACATACTACAAAGATACAGGCACATCACCACGATGTTTAATCAAATATTTTGTAATTCTTTGACAATTTAACAACATTTCATTTAAATTGTAATTTTAGACTGACTTAGGCTCACATCGTAAAACATCTTCTTTTGCCTGTATTAACTTCTTATTTTATGTTAACTAATAATATTTTTAACGGACGTTAAAAAATGTTTGAAACGAGCCCATCCTCCCATTGAAATCTACACATCAGTTACATCAAATATGTTTGTGGTATCTAAACGAGGCCGAGATGCATATGATTCAATCGGTGATTTCAGGTAAAACATGTCCTTTCTTTCTGAGAACCCTAGTTATTAGATAGAAAGATGATTTACAAATAAAATAATATCAAATAGATACGAGTTAGTAGTACTAATTTATTAATCATTTGGTTCCCTTTTTGATTAAGTAATTCATAAAACCGTAACAACGACTTCTTATCGTCTACAACTCATATATAAACAAGCTTATTAACTCAAATATACAGAATAACTTCTGTAAAATAAAAAAGAAATAAAATTTTAGAACTTTTTAACCTAAATTTTTAAAAACCTTGAAAGAGAAGTTTCCAACAAAAGTCGAACTCGTTGATGTCTTTTGTATGACGCCACGAAACAGGATTTGTCAACGCTCAAATAACAATGATGATTAGATAATTAAATATGTTTATACTTTTTCTTAATAATTATGAAATATTAAATGTTGCTAAAATGCCAATAGAGCTGTTTAGCTAATGATGTAGCTTATTGGTTAATTGATTCCGGGAGAAAGCTGCTCGGTTTAGGAGTAGCTTGGATAATAGTGCATATACATTATTTTAGAATTGATTACGCAAGATTCAGAGAGTGTTGTCCTTGGAGATATATGATGAGATTACCTCAGCAGATATGGTAATAGCGTCTACTGACCGCTATGAGACCAGCATAAACATCACTCCTAATGTACATAGCACCTACAGCATATAAATGTAGAGTTAATTCGCAAAAGTTGAAAATAATAACCACCACAAATGTTCAGACCAGAAGTTCGGTTAGTATATGACTTATGATATAATGATATTATGTAATTAATTTAATATATGTACACTTTTGAGACGGTCAAGCTCGTATGTGTATGCAGAAGCGATAGCAGATCGTAACAGTTTAATAGAGGCGAGGCAGGCCGTGAGGCTAGATTGCTAGATGAAGACTAATGCAACAAAACACCTGGCTGCACTTTATAAGTATTCAGAATCGAGATGGAGGTGTTTTATTGCATTTTTATACAAAGTAATTATTTATAATCCAGAATGATCATCAATAAGTGTTGAGAACTCCAATCATATGACCTTCATGAACGCGGTCGTTTGGAGTCATATGAAAGCAGTGTTTGCCAATGTTTGGGCCATCAGATACGGTCATTATGTCTTTCTTCACAGTTGTTATTTTGAGCGCAGTGAACAGAAGAGGTAGCTGGTTAACACATTGGTGATCATCTGGGTAGCATCAGCCACAAAAGCAAGTTGCCGATAACTAATTACGACACACGTCTGCTATTGTAGTTTTGAAGTATAAACTGGTATTGGACAATCAGTGGCAAGTGTGTTGCGGCCGCGCGCCCCTCTGAAATTGCGCAACCTCTCACTGGTGGTGGCGGGCAACTCCCGCTACCGTCGCGGTGGCGCTTGTCCGTACCCCAATCGCATGTATTATTGCAGCAATCATATTTTTGAGCTTGATTTGTATTACTATCCATCTAATGATGGTCTTGATTTTTATCAAAGTTGATAAAATTACATAACCTACTATAACTAATGTTACTAAAACCTAATCAAGGTTTTTAAATCTAAAACTATATTTTAAGCCGGGAACATGCGAATATGCGAATGGAAATGGATTTTGTAAAACTACAAAGTTACCTAATAACGCTGTTGACAATTTTACTTGTAACATCATTGTTAGATATGCTTAATGGTATGCAAGTTAATGCTTGAGTAGAGTAGATAATATTTGAATCGCCATAAGTAAAATACATTTTACTTAAGGACACTCGCATGAAATCAACTCATACGTTGAGGAAGATCGTTTCATGTAAGTATGTTCGCACAGCCGGCTCTGTAGAGCAGTGAAATGTAAAGCGACGTACCTCGAGGGGTTGCAGTGTGTTATCGTCGGAAAGTTGCCTGCGCGCGCGCACGTGCGCGTTCGGCCCGGCGGCAGCAGCGGCGGCGGCGGCGGCCAGGGCGAGTGACACTGCGAGCAGCAGCGCGAGAGAGCGTGCGGCGATCATGGTGCGGATTGGAGTACTGAATGCACGCACGCCGCCGCTCCGGCCGCTCCACACGTGAAGGGGCGCCGCCGCCGCCTCCAACGCAGTGGGGATGCGCTGCGTCCTCCATACTCCATTTGCACAAATGCTTACCACGTATCGAGTCCGGCTCGGCTAAACACTATGATGTACGATATAACGCATTGGGAATCCACAGCGAAAACGGAACTGGATAATACCGGCATTTGTGATGTGGTCTGGTCCTTTAGTTTCATAATCAAAATTATCTTATTCCCTGAACCAAATATATGTTTTACCTCGCATTTTATTACGATAACTCACGTAATTATATGTTATGGTAGTAAAACAAGGTTACTTGTACTATCAATCTGACAAAAAAAAATCCATGGCTGCGGCGCCTGACCAGTTTCTTTAAGCAATTTGGTGCCGCTTCGTTGGTCACTTTCAGGAACTTACGAACTTTAAATACTTATCTATTAATCTTTCAAGCTTCGACTTAAGTTATTTAGCTATGAAATTTTTACTTTCCTTAAAGCATGAATTATTTTATGAGTTTTAGGTATACGTACTTAGGTTTTTACATAAATATTGTAAAGATACTTAAAACACTTTTAAAAATATTCCTGCATAAACGATCACTTGCGAATTTACATTGACTTAATAAGAGGCTTAACAGCACGTATCCAAACTCGTCCTATTTTGATTCAACTAGCCTTTATAGCTATTAAAAGTTTCTACTTATGTCGTATATTAGGATCTTGATATCTTTTGCGAAACATTTACTTTGTCTTTATCTTCTTTTTCAGAAAAAAATAATATAACTATTTAAATAATATATGTTACCGGAAATGTATGAAATCAAGGAATTGTATACAAATCCTAGGAAATGTGTACAATTCCGATGCTGTTTAGGAATTGTACAAAATATTGTTTCAAAATCTATTTAATGCATAGATATCCTAGGAAATGTGTACATTTCCTCGGAATTGTATATAATTCTAATATCGTATTAGGAAATGTAGAAAATAAATGATTTCTGCTATAAAATAAAACACGTGGTTAAAATGAGAATAATAACATAACCTAACCTAACCTTTTTTTAACACGAGGAAATGTGTTACGCATACCGCCACCCCCGTGGCTCCAGACATGACGGTTATGTGGGACTCCCTTTCCAAGACGAGAGGTATACCCACTAAAACTCCGCAGCGGTCTTCCCAGGCAGACTGGCGGAACCCTGTGATTGAAACCTAACCTAACCATCAATATCTATCTCAAATGTTTTACATTTCCGACTGCTATTTTGGAAATGTATAGATTTCCTAGGAAATGTATAAAGTATAATTTAATTCACACATTTCCATGCCATTTTAGGAATTACATACATTTCATAGGAATTGTATACAATGACGGATTACATACATTTCCGGTAACATATATATAAGTGTTGAAATTAACATTTTTACCTACCATTCTAGGTTTGACGCAATAAAGGACCTGAAGTTTTACTAGTTGTATGAGAGAATAATATAATAGTAGGTAGTTAAGTAAGTACTTTTACTATAAGGTAAGCGAGGATAAGCAAGCTTCATAAAGGAACTCGATTGACTGGATCGTTGCGAAATTGGTTAGGTAATTCTCTTAACCTACACTACTTTCGGATGTTTCGGAACAAAATATTTCAGATAACATTAATACATATATCATTACGTATATAAGTACCTACATGTCAAGTTAAACAACGAGGTCGTTAAAATTTTCCATCTAATTAAAGTACCTATTAACACGTATTCAACATCTAAGCCCACAACTAGATAATTTTAAAGCAGGTCAAAAGGGCGTAAAGGTGGTAAATTAAAGTTTTTTTTATTTCATATGTCATGGTTGTTAGCAGCAACATTATCTGTAAAAAAATACATAATATATCAGAGTGTAAGTATACCTAAAGTGCCAAAGTAAGTAATCTTGTTTTTATTAACTTACTTCCTGCTTAAATAGAAATCAGGAAATGAATTCATTCGAATAATAAAATTCTTACAATTACTACTATTGAGCACTTACTATATTACAAACATTATGTTGCTATAATATGTAATAATTTTGAACATACAAAATGTGAGCACTTGCTACACAGTGGGTCAAGTCAAAGGCCAAAACATTGCAACTTTGTCGGCGTTGGCCTCAAACACGTCTAAAACAAACTATGTTTTATTGCTTAAACGTTTATTTCAATGATATGCCTATTTTTTTTTACTTTTAAGACTCCGTCGAACTTCTTACCATACCTATCTTAACAATTAAATATTTCAACTAACGTGTGAATACAATTTGAGGGAAATAAAATGACAACTCGAATGGAAAAATTATGAGCGATGTCATAACCAAATCAAGAGAAAATTCACAGGCTATTCGGCTTTACCACCATAAATCTTATAGGTAGTAATTTCCCAGCGAAAATTATCTACCTACGAGTTAGTGTAAAAGGTTGGAACAATAGTTATTGTCTCACAGTTATCTAGACTACCTACTTACATTGAACAGCGAAAAACCATGTAACCACTATAATGAAAGGGAGTTTTACTATTGATAAATTACTTAAAATTGCTCAAGTATACAATGTACTCAGAACTCTACTCTTAAAATCTAAGTACCTACAAAATGTGACTTGGCATAGGTATTCCAAAATTAAAATCTGGTTTGCGAGCACCGAGCTACGTTCTCGCGTTGTAGGTTTTTTAAATAAAGAATAATTGTTTTCGATTCATAGCAAATATATTTTAAAATTTTAGACTTATTTATATTGGAACCTTCGACATTACATTGCGTTTTTGTCACCGATAACTATGATTGTACCTTTAGTATCTATGAATGTACTCTTAAAGTACATTTCTACTTATTCAATGCAGTAGTTTAGAAGCAAACAGTGACAAAAAGAAAATATTTTATTTGTTTTCTTAAACGAACGAATTATTTTTTAAATTAAAACTTTTAATGTACAGAACACTAAATCATGACAGGTGGCGATGATTCAAAGCAGTTTATTTTGATTTTGATATATGCGTCCTACTAAACTTTATTTATGTATTTATTGTCAAGTGTAAAAACAAGCAATACCCGAGGCACTACTGGTTTAGCCTTTACCGCCGTTCACCTACAATCTTATGTATTAGTTCGGCCAATCGAAAAACATATATGAACAGATAATAATCTCATTTGCACTTTTTATTCATGAACATAATTCAAATGTACAAGTAAGGTCATTTCGTGTTCACTTACCAAATACCTAAGTGGGTCTAAATCATGCGGCTAATGTGTATCTACTTAGCATAAAATTATTCGTGTAAAAGAAGAAGTAATCACTACTAATTTCCTTCAATTAATGTTACTGCAATACCTACAAGACAGGTGCTGGCGCCCACAGACCTATAATCTAATAAACATTAAGCAGCTGAAATTGCGGCTGATTGTTACGCCAAACAACTGCAACAATAATTTACTAATTTTGCACTTTGTACGTGATTGGGGAGTATTAGATGCATCGTATTTTATCATTGAATTTGTCGAAAAAATCTAACTGACAAGTACAATTCCAATGTCCTTTGAAAGACAACAGTCTGCATTAGTATTCTAAGAGAGTGCTTTTAAGTAAAAAAGATCGTCGTCTACAACAAATGACCGGGTTGTTTCATCGAGATACTTATTCAGATATTTTGAAACTACATTTTGATCTGCATGCAGTGCCCAATTTATCACACCAATTTCCATTGTGTTCAAAACAATTTTCTATCACAATCACGTAGCTGCGTATGGTACAACTAATACCAGTTGTACCTAGTAGTCTTTCGATAAAAATATCTTAATAACTGAATACTGAGAATTAAAAAATAAGGAAATTTCCTTATCTCCTTAAAACATTAAAAGTAGGTCTTCATTAATATACTAATGTGCAAAATCTATAACATATTTGAATACTTAACATTATCATAAACTGTTACGATTGCTCTGAATTACGCATAATCTGCTTCATTAGATAACACCATTTCTCAACTTTTGTGTATGATTTCAAGAGAAATTTATCACCCAGTGACCTACTGTGTTTGTAACTCATAGGTTTAATAATAGATCACGATGGATATAGCAATGTTTCTTAATGTTCATGTACAAATTTTATTACTTATTTGATGTACATATAACTCATATGAGAACATTCTTCTACGTTATGAAGGAATAATAAAAATATTCTTAGTATTTAATTTCAACTATGTATTTTGTAAAATAACTGTTTCGGCAATAGTTCATATGTTTCAAAGCTAAAAGGTCATTGAGAAAAAAGACACTACGTCAATACCAAAAAGTGTTTCACAAAGAATAAATATATACGATTACAATATAGTTAAAATGGACTATTTATTGATATAATTTATCCTCGTCAGGAATTTATTTTTTTACTTTTTGAATACGAATCTACCCTTATTCACTCTTATGAGTGCGGTAACATACTTGTGTGGCTGTTTGACACTGTCCAAGTATGTAAGAAAATATACATAAATTATGTTGAAATCCCACTACTTAGAAGGTTCTAGAATGTTGGTTTAACTGTTATAGCTAATAGTTGTTTAATACTCCACTTGGAATAAGTGTTAAAAATAGCCTTCAAGCAAAAAGTTCACAAGTATAAGAACCTATTTAAATATTTCATAATAACCACTTAAGTTCAAGATTATTATTAGTATCTAAGGCTAAGGTATTATACTCACTTGAATCTATGTCCTACATTATTGCAGATTCTCCAAACAAAATAGTACCTACCTACAGTAATTGTCTATTACGTACAATTACGTTTTCTGTACAAAAATTAGGACTTAAATATTTTTGGGGTTATGATTAAAATATACAGATGAAGGGATGATCAAAATAGATGCTGTTATTAACGAAGTACGAGTAATTAAGTAGATGAACGTGGCACATTTTATCTTAAAAGAAAATTATAAAACCCCTACCCCCCTTTACCCTTTCCTTTTTCATATTTTTTATATAATAATAAATTACATTCAGAAGTGCGTATCTCAAATCATGTTACAAAGATAAAATATTATCTAAGTACCTAAGCAAAATAGTTTTATCTCAATTAATCCTTTTATTCATTTTGAGTTCCAATTTCCGATAATTTCATCAAACAGCGAGGTACGTGCTGATCCTAGTAATAGGTTTCTACCAGTTTATTTTGTTGCAAACTTAAAAAAGTTAGACTCTATCGGCACTTTACAGTTAAAAAAACACAGAGCAATTTACTATAATATTTAATTGCTTCATTGTCTTAAAGTTCTTAATTTACAAGATATTGGATTATGTAATGGAGAGATACTAATTGTGCGTTTCTGTGTCAAACTAATAGAATATGACATGCAAATAAAATTGACCGTTCTGAAGACGAACACGCAATACACTATTTTCATTGAAATTATGATTATCGTAAACGTCAGTTAACGAAGTTCTAAGTACCTATTGGCAACTTTTTATTCATGATCTTGTGTAATTGAAAACTTAACTACATCAAAATAACAACAACGAAAAAATGGAATTCCACTAAACGATGCGTCATTTTAAATGTAGGTCTATTCTACATTCAAAAATTTTGAAAAATAATTGTACTTTTATTTGTCTACCAGTATTAGTAATCATTGCAAAGCAATGCTGAACGTAAATAAAGAAGTAGTAAAATACGTTACAATAGTAATAAAACATTGTCTTTTGTATTTATGCAAACAAAGACTTTTAACGCTTGAGGCGATAGAAAAAATGTACACTCATACGATGTACATAAGTACATAGTGATATCTGAAGTCCTGCAACGTGGAGTTGAAATTACACAATGAAATGGCTTTCTGCATCTAAGAGATAGTTATTTATAGAAACAAATTTATGTAAGTTGTTGAGACATGCTAGCAGAAGGAAGCGTGCGAAGAGATGTTTGTGTTTGATACCACAGAGTTGGCGAGCAAGGAAATGTGCGCAATTAGCTAATGTCCGGTGAAACATTTGCCTAGTCCAACTGCGTGCAACATTTGTGCAATCCTTTTCCGTTCCCAAAATATCACAACATCTTAAAAGTTGCTAAATATTCCTGCGACAAAGCTTAGAGGTCATCAAATCATTAGGGCTTTTGCAACAGAATGCATTTCAATAACACTACCATTATAAAGACTAATAAATAATAATACATTTCACAACCTAAAATCGGGAGCTAAGTTGAAATTTATAAAAATATGGATTTTAGAGATCGTTTTCTAAAAAACAATTTGCAGTTTACAGCTTAAGTTACGTAACATTTATACCTTCTATGACCATTAACGAAGAGTTACGTATACCACTGTAATTATAAGTCGTTCAATATCCAGTAATCCACATAATGCCAATTATATGTTACAAAATAATTGATATTTCTTAAATAAACAACGAGTTCAAGATACACGCGGGTCGCGGTTATTTTCCACTTCTTGGTAGGTAGTCTTTTAAATTTCTAATGGATTTTAAATGTGAAAAATAAAAATATGACAGCTTAATAAACCACATTCTAGACGAATCGTCTTAATTTTAACCTTGGTCGAGTAGAGACAAGCAAAATAAATTCTATCTTTCACATATTTTATTTAGTCTATTTGCGTACTTAAGATCTAGACGTGAGGTGGTACTCTACCTAATAGATGTCTGCGATGAAGCAACATAAAAATGAATACCAGATCCGGCGCCGTCAGCTTATTAAGCAAACTGATATTTTGCCATCGTTGGTTTTACCGACCTGCGTTTATGAAACAATCTGCTTTCGAGGAAAAGCTGAAATACGGATACACCTCATTCATTCATTCACAAAGCCTAGGTGCCTACTCCAGCCAAGATTACATCAGTACAAGTGCATGTTGAGATAAAATTGAGCAACTGGTTATAAAGTGCATTATCTAATTTAGATTCAGAGCCAACAGCCTACTAAGTAAGTTCCTACCTAAAGTTTATGATCCAGTCAATGTTTTAATTAGTTTCTTTATATTGCAACAAACGTGAATGCGGTATATAATATTTAAAAAATGTTGTTGTTATATTATATAACGGTCGAACTTATGTACGTACACAGGTACTTGGGTATTTTCCTGTGTGTCACTTTAAGTCTAGATTCAAAAGTAGACGCCGCGCTCCCCGGAGGTTGGTTAACGAGTCAGCTTTTGGATAAATTATTGCGATTTAAATTTATGATCTCAGCAAAATGTGGCAATCACAAGTCCTTCACCCGTTAACCCGTTTCAGCGCTTTGTTTTTGTCTACAGCATTATAATAACACCAATCGATGATCTCATAAAGCGAGACGATTTTTTGTCTCAATTAAAGAAATTTGCCAATCACTTGTGTTTCAAAACTATGTCGTGGCCGATTGCCACTAATATCCGTATAGTCGATATTAGGTTTACATTTCTTGAGACATGCCTATCTATACGTAGATGATTAATGGAAACTGGATATAATTCTATATTACCTTTACGCCAAAAGTGGCTATTATGGAATTTTATAAGTAGGGACGTAATGAAATAAGATTGCAATCCGATACAGACTCTTGTAAAATGACCTTTACTTTAAATGCTTCTCAAATAGTCAAAATTATTCAGATTTCTGTTAAAATAAAGTGTTTTAGGTACTTGAATAAACTAAATAATAACTTATTTTCCTTAATTGCAATAATATGAACTTTTAATATCAAAATCGTATCCTGACAAAATACCTTTCTGAGTACCTATCGAAATTCATCTTTAAGTTTTCCATGAGAATTAGGAAGTTAATATTTTTTAACCTAATTAAAGCGCGATTAGATCTGGCATATATTTAATTCTGGTAAAAATAGTAGTTGTACAACAAAAAAAATTAAAACATTCCAGAGAAAACATTGTTACTAAATTAAATTAGCTTTATTATTTATTTAAATATTAACGAATTATGAAAATTGTGTTAAGTTAATAGGTTGTTTGCGGTCGAACTTAGGCGAAGAGGACTTTTGATGGATGCTCATTAGCCTTTACTGGCACTAACGACCTGCAGAAACACTCCGAAATATGCAACACGTCAAGTAATTGCATAAATTAAGGTATTTGCAAATCGCCTCATTTTATTATTCTTTGAAAACATTATTAACTTATGACAGTTTTATTACTCATCTTCGAACAGTAGAGTAGGCCGTAGGTCACAATCACAATTAATCATGGCATAGGTTATTAATACCAAGTTTGTAATAAATTAATAAGGTAGATACTTACTTACTTACTTCAAAATAACCTTCGAAATACCTTTTTGGAGATACAGAGAGAGTACGAGTACGACGAAATGGTCCACACTAGATCTCTATCAATGAAATAAAAATCAAATGTTTTAGTTATGCGGTGAAGCATAAGAAGTAAGCTGCTTACATAAACTTTGTCATGTTCCCGAAACGTTGAAATTTAATTTCCTCTTCAGTGAGTTTGGCGTTGATATGATTTCACATGTCGGATGCGTAATACTTTCAAGTACAAACATACGTACATAAACATATACACGCAGAATCTCATTTATAATTTTATAATATTTTATAAACGCATCAACCGAGAAATCCTATGTCTTCATTTGAAAACTGTGTCTTGACGTTATCATTTTACATAGTAGAAGAGCACATGATTCAAAATCCATAATAACACAAGGGTCGTTAACATCTATGAATGAATCTTTAGCGGTAACTGTTGCGGTATTTATCTTTCACCCAAATGGTCGTAAATCTTTTCTTTCCTTTTGGTTACTACATTCTTGTCTAAATACAAACAGAATATTATAATGTTTTGAAAAAAGAATTATTTTATTGTTATTACTTTGATCCTTCGTCCAAACCACACGAGTCCACCATTGATTTATAATATAATTTACATCGGTACTTTTATAAATCTGATGTCTGTTTTCCGCTTGATCAGACGCGCTCGAATAATCTCCTACTCGGGTCTGCTCTGCTACTGTAACATATAAAACTCGCTCTGTTTACCAAGTGTAACAGACTGCCGGGCGTGAATATTGTAAGTAAATTATATGATAATATTATACAGACTTATTATCCAAATAATGTTAGGTCGGCGCATTAACGCCGCTACTAAATATGATTCGAAATTATTCGTGTTTACGGCACTAGCTCCTTTGACTCAGCGCCTTCTTCATTTTATTTATTAAAATGTAGTAAGATAATAACTGTATAATAGTAGTATAAAAATTTAAAACTCTGCCGCAAGACCTTGTAGAAAACTTTGCACATTTATCTCAGGTTCATGATGAAGAAAGTGATAAGTATTCATTTTACTCAGAGTGATGACATCTTAAGTTTTGTTATCGTGATTAAAATCATGCGGTAAGATATCATCATCTGATTTCCATTGTCATTAGCCAGATGGCTGATGATATTTTATGCATTATTAGCGCAATAGTTGACATTTTTGTAAAACATAGATTGAAGGTCAATAGATTTAACAGCATCGATTACTAAATATTAGGTACTAAATAATGTCATTAATAATAAGAAACAAAAAAGATGATCCCTTTCTTTTTCAATAATCAGATGGAGATGGCACGACATTTAATGGATAGTAATTTATATTTCTGATATTTAATGTAACAGGCTCTTTAACTTCCTAAAATGCTGTGGTTTTGTCAAATGTATTTCTCAATAGTTTAATACATATTTTGTGATTAGAAAGTGATTATTATTATCATTCATAAAACATTCAAAAAACATCTTATGTCATCGATTTAAATAAATTTATTTTTATTAGTTGATCAAGACTTCCGTAGCAACTAGAGTGACTCAAATTACACACAAATGTGGTCATACAACAAGTTATTTCTTCTACATCACACCTTACAGGTAACCAATATATGACCGCTCGGTCATTGACTCTTACACCAACAACTTCATTAAACATTAACATTTTATTTTTGCCTCCATTGTCTTACTAAAGGAAAGGAATTCCTAAAATTCAATAGAATTCACCAAAACTTCTGCAGCATTCATAATTATTAACTGTAGATTATTGAACAGACAGCTTAGGTACCTACCTGCCTATAGGCTGTTTGTTTTTGTCAAGCATAAAGAGAGCATAACATTTCGATACCTTTGGTGAAATAATTGGTAGGTATTCATTTCAGAAGATATTATGTCCTATGTCCTGGTAATAAGGATTTAAGTGTACTTCCATAATATTAGCATCTTCGCGAGTGTTGCGCGCTAGTAATAGGACAGCAGCGCCTGAACACTGAGTATTTTCTACATTTCCCATAGTTTTGCATAATGTAGGCTGCATTAAGCAACATTGTGGCGTGCTCTCCGCCGCCGGCATGTTGCGTATTCTTGGATCAAATTCTCCAAGGAATAAATTCAGTTTGTCACCGTTTTCCTTGTTTCATAATTTACTTTCAAAAAATCACCTTGTATATTAGGGAAAATCCAGTGTATCATTTGCTGTGCGAGTTATTCATCGATAAGAGCATTAACCTTTTTTACAATAAGTACACCTGTGCGCCAAAATTGTTTAAAATCTGGACTAAAAACTTATAACTAACATTATAAAATCTAATATTGTTTACTTAGATTCTATCCAATGGACAAAAACGAATTGTTATGTAAAAGTAAAAAGAGCAAAAAGGAAGCTGGCACGGCGTTGTTGGTACCAGAGCGCTAGATAGAGCCGCCACGACAACGGCAAAGTCACCATCGACCTACTCATTTCAAAAGTTTCGCAACAGATTATATATCCTAATTATGCAAGCAACGCATAACATCGAGAATTGGAAGTCTTAGGATAAGATAGATGGTCTGCGAATCTAAACGACCATCTAGCCGTTATATAAGTTATATAATGGAGTCAATTGAACACGATTGCATATCTTATGCCAGCAAATGCATTTGATTCATCGTATAGGTGGGCTGAACGAATCGATCTACCTGGCTCTATGTTTATCCTAGTATTAATGTTTTCTTACAATTCGAGACGGTTTTTTTACACATCTTTAATCATAACGTATAAAACAAGTAGAGAGGGTGGCCTTCTACTCCTTTTTGAACGCTCTTAACGTAAGTACTCGTATGTTTAGTTGCCATCAGGTTTTGAGACACTTAACGTTAGTAACAATTTAGTAATCTGTGACCTAACTTGTTAATGATCATAATAGGTGTACCTACCTATATCATATTGTACACTCGTACCTACTACTTTTTCTCTATTATTATTTTCAAGAACACTCACTGAAAAGCTTAGGTAGCCTTTAGCATTGCCAAAAATGATAAAACAAAAACAGCATATTTTTGCTTGACACGTAAAAGCGTTAATTTAACCTTCGAACTTAATTATGTTCAGAAAGTGACTTTAAAATGTTGAGAAAGATTATACTTAATTATGCTATAAACATGGCTGATATTACTTAAAAGATATCCGTAGTTTTAAAGTGAAAGCGATGAAACTTATTCACACTACAACTAAACAAATTCAGTCATAGTAAATAAATGCAGTAACTAGTTCTTGTAACTCTACTTACAAAAAATTAATACCTAAATAAATAGCAGGTTCAAATACTGAGATGTAAAAAGAAACTGTATTTATGTACTTAGAAAATAGTAGGTATATACGTAAACGATAAGTAGGTAACAAGTTTTAAACTTTCAACCTTTCAACCACCTTGGCATAAAAATGTTGTAAAAATTCATAAATTAGCAACCTTACGCATATAAAATAAAAAGAGAGTTTAACAAATAAATTCATTACCTAAGCCAAGGAATCTCTTTGAAGGGGTGAAGTGTGAAGGAGTATCAGAGAAACGCAAAACAATAAAACATTTAGATATAGTAATTAGCGAGTGGTTGCTAACTGCTGCGACCCGCGACCAGCTAAATGTCGCAAGTGAGACCTTCACCCGCCAACCTCCACCCTGAAACATAGCCTACACGAATTCAGCATGACCATTCCGATAAAAAAATCCTCCAGAGAACTTTAACCACTCATTATAACTTATTAGACACAGAATTATTAGATATTGTTGAGATAGGCATGAAAATACTCAAAAACTTAAATCTATTGATGATCCTATAATGTTTTTAAGGTTTTTAGTTCTCTTTAAGCCATTATCCAAGTGAACTACTTAATATCGTATACAGCAACGATGTAAGCGCTTAATGAAGCCAAATAAAATTCCGAGATTTTATAAAAAATATTTTTTAAGGTATCTTCTTATCAAAGCCAAAGAGAAATTGAAATTTTAAGCGATCATTATGACCGATGTATTTGAATGCGATTCTGGTGACCATAAAGTGAATCACGAAGAGACGAGAAATATTTCAATTTCATTTGAAAATTGACAGTTATCAAAATCTCCTAAGACAAGGTTCCTAAGAATTTCCCATTTTGTTATCTCTCTTTATTTTTTTCACTTACTATTACAAAATTAATTAAATAAGTAGTTGTACTGTTCTAGGTATCCTGTAACATTTCTATTCGCACTGACTACGTATCGTCGTCGTCGTCGTCAGCCCCGAGAGAAGACAGTTGTCATTTCTACCGCCACGAATTGCTTCACGTGACCTTTGACATTCTTATATTAATATAATCCCATCACCTGCGATTGCCTTGCCAAGCCCTTGTGTCCTTGACCAATGACCACCATTGTTTACAATTACTTAATTTCTCTAAGTTGCTATCTAAATATCTTCAATTAAAAATTATAAGTAGGTACCAAATTACTTATTTCCTTACCGTAAAATCTTTTGCAGGTAGGAATAGGAAGGCTAAAAAATCTTGTCGAATACGAATGACGAATGATGGGAAGGTAGGTATTCAGTGTAGTATAATTCAAATTTTATATTTGTTTTCTAATTAGTTATTTCTAACCTGAGGCTGCTAATCATCAAACAAATTAAATTATTATTTATATTTAAATAATTATAAGTGGCAACTTATAAACACGTTAGCTAACCAAAAACAATTTTACAATGAGCAGTAAATTATTATACCTACTTGAAACCATTTTGTCCAATTCATACTCGGATTGTATTAAGTAGGTACTTAATCCTACCTGAAGGTACTACAAAAGTTAATTCAAGGTATTTAAATTACCTTTTAAGGAGTTGACACTTGCGTATTTTGCTCCAGCACCGGCAGTCTATTCTGTGGACGTCATATCCGGTCAGGTAATGGTAATAAGTCAATGACAAATCCGAGGAAATGAATTCGGCGTCATTCGACAGCAGCGGGGTGGACTCGGCCGCTGAAGGGAGGTGAGAGGCTTCAGAGCCGGCGCGCGGAGGGAGGGGTGGTGGCGGTGGCTATTCGGTACACGCAGCACCGGCGTCGGCGCATGGTGGCACTCAGTCGCGCGCGCTCGTACCGATCGCTCGTGTCTAAGGCTACACCTCGCTCCAGCCTACGCAGCCTCCCGTGAGTTCCAATCCAGCCTGCAGGCTGCCCTCCGTCGCCGGCTCGGTAACGTACCCACACGCTCACACAAACAGACACACGCATTGCCGGCGCGCGCGCTTGCGTAATAACCGCCATGTTTCCGCATCGCCACCGCCCCCGTTATGAAAGAATGAAAGTGAAGCGCGTGCGCCTTCAAAACAGACACAGTGACCTATCTTCCGTCATCAATGAACGAAACCGGGAGATCGGCCACGCCCCAAAATACAGACACCCCACGAGGACACACATACTGCAACTAACGTAAACTTAGCCGCTATTTATTTATTTTTCCTCGTTAACGAACGGTTTACATGTTTCAATTTTTTAGAAGTGTCATCATATCAAATCATAATTAGCCCCCTAACTAAATCGAATGCAATTCGCGTTCGTTGCTACACCGCACCGCAACCTCGTCGCCCGACATTGGTCGGGTTTCGACACCCGCTTTTCAAGTATCGACTGATAGAAAACGATTTCGATAACATTGAAACTCGAGGTGACAGCACCTCACCACTTTTCTTAAAATGGACCTGGCACATGTCACGCAACATACAAAACTGGTTTGAGAACTATTCCATCTCCAATTGGATTCAAGTTTGACTTTTGTTTTGGTACATTCAACAGCTTTTGGGATTTGTGTTTATGTAACAGATACTTTGCAATATACCATCTTATTATTACTTATGTTTACGAATTGGCCAAAGATTCCCTTAAAGCATCAGCTCTGCGTCCTTTCCCCAGCATTGCGAACTCAAAGTCCATTTAGAAACCAAACTTTCATAACTTTTGTCATTGATAACATTCGATTGGTTATCATTCATTAGACTCTTACAAGCACAAGTCGCTAGGAGGTTGCATTAGTGCAAGTATGTCGACGAATGCGTGTGCGGTGTAGTAAGTAACACCAACGATGTCTAACAACCTTTTGTTTTGACAGAGGTTAGGGGACATTTTTTCCTTCATAACAATGTAGAAAACGATGACCCTGAATATTAATATGTAATAATATCCCATAAGATGTAAATATCTTAGTTACTTCCAATTAGTAATTGTCTTGATAGGTAGATACAATGATGGCGTATCGATTTGCAATTTCCTATCCAACTTTTTGTTTCGCGTGTTTCTGGCAATAGCTGGTTTACCGCGTATCTAATGATGATCAGTCGCGGGTTGTAGTGAAACACACGGTCAAGGTCGTATCGTATTAGACCCCTCAGCCAATTAATGACTCTATCACTAAAATCAAAATTTGTTAATAGCTTTAGTTATGACAATCATTGAAATTTTTCAAAAGGAGATAAAGTCAGTCTAAAGGTAGTTGATTTTGTGATTGTACAAATTCGTGTATCCTTGATCTAGATTTAAGCGACAACAAAAATGAAATCAGCAATCATAATTGCTTTCATTACCATAAAATCAATTAGTTCAATCAATAGTTTACCAATTGGGCACTGATAGATATTTCGATTAGATAGCAAGTAGGTAGTTGCAATTGGGCGTTAGGTCGGTATGGATGGAGCGCAGTCGTCGCGCGTCCGCTGCCCGCTCGCCGGCCGGCGGTTACGTATTTATCGTAACAACCTGACACACATTCAGCCTTTTCACTTTCTGTTGTCGCTCCCTATCTATATCTACTTGCAACTGTTAATGGATCTAACCAAGTTGTACTTATGGATAGTTCGCATCACCTCTACAGTGCAAGTGAACATATTTGTCATTCTTTTTCAATTGTTGACTAAACTATTAATTGATTCAAATCAAAATTATCAAAATGTAGATTTGTTTGCAATAATAGAAACTAAGTAGTTTCGTGACAATTTTTTATTTAAAGAACATATAGAGTATCTGAACTTACTAAGTGATAAAGAGCTAGATAATCGTAACGTAAGCCAACGTGACTACGAGACGATTAACGACTAGCTTCACCAAATAAATAAAGCCTCTTACGCGTGAACAATAAATAATTTCTTAATTTCTAAAAATATAAAGTTTCCTATTTCAGACTACGAAAATCTTGTTTCCAAATCCAATCATTATGGTAATAGGTATTATATTCTCTTTGGACTCGTGTGTTCTAGATTTACATCTGAGTTATTACTCCCTCAGTACACATTGTATAACTTGGAGATACAAACACTGGTTGTGATTTTTTTATCGCAATAGTAAACAAATAAAAGTGGCCAAGTACCTAATCCAAACGTCATTCTTTGAAGTTAAGAAAAACTGGAAATTTCTCAATTCAAGAGGTGGAGTAAGCGCCATGAATAATTATGAGTTTGGGCAACCTGACCTGCGACCTACACTCATAATGTTTAGTATGTACCTACATATGTACAGGATAGAGGTTTCAAGCTCTTAACGGCTATGAGAATACTGCTTATTAATTATGTAAAATATCTTTTTTATAAGTAATATCTATACCTCTAAAAACTTTAAAAAATAAATTACTGAAGATTGTAAGTTTGCCACAGTCAAATGAAGTAAAGAACTAGTTTTAGAGGCACGTGTAACGTGAATAGATTGTTAAAAAACTTACATCCTCAAACAATTCCTCAAATGACACTGCGTCTTAATGTCTACTCATCGTGGTGCTAAAAGTATAATGCAAATACAAATAAAACTCAGTATATCCGTATGACGTCAACATACTACTCGTAATAGCCAAGTACATAATAGCATCATACTAACTTACTACGTGTGCAGGTATTTATCATGCAATATGACGGGCAGAACACAAGTTAAAGATTACAACTACGAACGAACAAAGTTCAAAAGAAATTATCCGCAATTACCTAGTTTACCTACAATTTGTACTGCCGATTCTATACAGATTATAAACCACAAAAGATTATTTGAAACTTGGGCATAATCATAGATAAGTACCTACTTAGAGTTTCTAAGTATACTTAGCAAACAGTCCTAGATCTTAACAGTATCTATTTCCCAATATTTGTTGCAAAAATTACTCAGAATGAGATCCATAAAACGATGTCATGGTGTCCTTACGAGGGCGATATGATCTTGGTAGTTATGTTGAAACTCGAGTAAGTGAGTCTAAATTATTTCACTTATTCCACGTAAAAGCGCGGCGTTTGCGTTGAGGCACAGACGGTCAAGTGCACGACCACGTTTATCCCTCTTGCACAACTACATCGAGCCTCCTTAAAAGCCAACTTGCCCTCTTACTAAATCACTTAGCCTTCCTCATCGCAATGTCGGTACACTATGACTTCACAGATCGATGGACACTGCAAACAAATAGTTCTTTTATTCAAGTAGGAGGAAAATACAGCATATGTACTTACAGTATAGAAACAAACAAGTACTGGGATTACGTACTTGCAATGGTGTTAGACTTTTTGAAATAAAAGAAAATCAAAATAGTTAATCAAAATCGTTTTTTGCTCAACCTTTGCACCTGCCTGCGCATAAATGAATACCTACTTAATCGTAAAATAAAATAGCACCTTTAAATGTGGCTTGTCGACACATTCAGTCTTCAACCCATTTATTCAGCTTAAAAAAATACTGACTTAAAGCCTTTTTATAGGTTTGAATAGAGACCTGCCTGAAGTTAGCATTCCGAATAGGTATTTTCGTTATAACGTGACGTTTTACCCAAATTCTAGGCATTACATGTGGAGCTTCTCACAACTTCATACTTCTTTCGTAAAATTGCTATACACATAAGCTTAAAATATAATAAACATCCAAAATAAAGAAATCATAATTTATCAAAAGCTCTAATTTTATTAAAACTCTCATTTATAGTAGAATTCAGTATTTAAGCATCTACGTACTTTGATTTGACAGAAGTGATTCTATCAACATGGACCCTATGTTGATAGAATCACTTCTGTCAAATCATCGTACAACGCTAATCTTGAAGTTAGAAAAAGAATGACAAAGAAGTTCATCGCCTCATCTTTAACAAAAACAGTAGCAAAAAGCGATTGCTTCACCATCGCCACTCAAACGTCTCAATTGTAGTTTTCACGCGCAGCTGCACGCATTTCCGAATCCGACGCCGGAAATGTGTACTTTCATGAAAAGGTTCAATTTATACAAGGCCAATTTCATATCCTTGTACTTGATTTTAATATTTAAATTATTTATTTCGTAATATACATTTTTTGAAGATAGTAGGGTGCTCGCTTATGTTATCTACTTCGATCGCAGGCCCAAATTATGATTTAAATTATTTTTGTTTTTCTATTTCTATAAATAACTTCTGTAAGTGACAAAATAAAAAGAAATAAACACACGAAACTCACAAAAAAAAATCTGAACTAATGTCAGTACTGTGATCAGTCAGTTATCTATATATCTGGAATCATACTTAGATTTAAGTTTGAAAGTGAAAATAATATCTTCAAAAAAATTAGGATGAAATAGAATAATTATAATTTTGAAAATGTAAACAATAATACAATAAGCACCCTTGATCTTAGCTCCGGAGCTCCCATTGTGATACAGAGTAGCCGAGTTCTTGAACTTCACACGTCAAGAGCTATTGTACGATGCAAAACATTTACCACATAATATTCTGCCTACACGATAATTATCATAACGACAAGCTTAATTATGTAATGTTTTGCAAAGGTACTGTTTATTAGTAGAGTCTACTAAGCTTGTAATATTAGAGGAAACGTATCTAAAGGAGTCGTTTTCCACTCTAGCGACTCTCGGATAAAAATAACTGAGGATTTTGGGAAAAGCTGCGGAGCTTTTTAATCTACCATTTAATCTAATTATTAAATAATAATTAAAATTACAACTTGTCACTATCTAGATTAATAACTATCAGCAGGTGTCTTAATTGGGTGTTTGGTGTTGATTAAATACTCATACACAACTAATACCTAATTATAGTTTGACATACCAAAGTGTTGACTATTAAAAAATCTACGATAGATATCCATTTAGATAACCACGTTCCTTTGGATAGGTAAGTTTAATACCAAACAAAAAATTGCGAAGTTATATTTTACTCTTTGTTTTAAATGATTTAAATTTAAATGAGAGGATAAATAATATTGATTGTGATTATTGAAATAAAAACACAAATTTAATCAATCAAGTTTCGACAATATAAACTGTTTCGCACATTCGTTACACAACGGCATAGATCAACTCCCTGCGGAGTGCTTGACTGATGTAGTATCAAAATAAATTCTGTTACATAATTCCCGAATGGCAATAAATGTTTAGTTTGTTGTCTCAACCGACCATACGTTACTTAACATTTGCAGATATTAGGTACAAAAAGACACGAATATGATATTTGAAGTCACCCAGATGCATAAACCTCGGACTAGAGATTCACTCGACTTAATTTCAAATCACTGCAGATGTGAGAAATTCTACATTAAAATATCAATGAAAAATAAAATTGATTTTTGTTTCGTCCGTCAGCCCTCCATTTTTAAAAACAACGAAATTGAGAAATACAATTAATTGATTTCACAACTTTTCATGCGATATTATGAAACCTAGATCTATAATGCTTTTATTATTATGCTTATCATTCACATAAAAAATCTCTTTAACGATTTGGAATTCAACATGCAATATGTTACATGCAGGTAAATGCAAAAATTATGTTTATAAATAGTTCCCAACTAATAGGTACTGGTGAACGTTGCTCTCGAATGTATAAGTACGATCAATGCTCATAAAGCTCAGCGCTAGTTATGTAATTTATCGTAAATCATTCATTACGACCCGTCTTGATGATTTATATATTTATTCCCTCGTATTATTCTCTATTTTACGACATACGATTTTATTCGAGCTTTATTGTGATCATTATACGTAGGTACTTAAATAATTCTTAATACATTAACATATAAATAAACACGATAAAAAATATTGCAATTTACATATAGGAATT
Organism: Anarsia innoxiella; assembly: GCA_947563765.1. NCBI lineage: Eukaryota > Metazoa > Arthropoda > Insecta > Lepidoptera > Gelechiidae > Anarsia > Anarsia innoxiella. The sequence continues at coordinate 10,761,817 of OX387390.1, forward strand.
TAATTTTTTTCCATTATAAAGTCTGTTTGTATAAGTAATTATAATTAGGTAACGCGTGAACCACTTATCGCACTGTTTACGCGGCAATCGGTGTTCCGCTCAATAATTTCTTAAAATATCTTTATTGTCTGCATGTGCACGCGTGAATAGCCAAGTAATCGATCAGAAGGGTCAACATATGCTATTCGGTGAACCTAATGTGGTCGTACATTCTAATGATTATGTAAATGGTGGTACAGTGGCACAGGCTGATAAGTTGCGTCATCGGAGCCCGCCGCTTTCCTTACCACCACCTCAGCTAGCTCAACACGTCCGCCCCGTAGAGCTCTATATAGGTAATTTATTTGACGTAAAAATCACGGAAAACAAAAACTTCAATCCAATCATCAATACCTACATAAATTGGTAAAATTTCCTGTTTATATCAATCGAATAAACGACTATCAGGTACTGTTATTTAAGACAAAACCTTGGTTCAATACCTTGCACTTTGTATTTAATTGTCTGGAGTGTCCTCGCTTTTTGAACACGTGAAATTAAATTAAAGCAATTGAAACGTGTTCGTAGTCTTTCAATGTGAATGGTGCTTGGTACTTTTTTACTTATATCGCCTTAACCTCATGTTCTTCCTGTTCTTTTAAATATTTTGATCGAGCAATTACATCGTTATTTACACACGGTTTTTTAATAAAATTAAAATTGACCATGTAGCACATCACACACCGTATTTGAGCGGGAGAACTTTGATATATCGAACTATTAAGTTGATGACTTACATAAATTTGATATTCTAACACTAAAGACATATTGATCGATATCATTTTTTATATTCATTGGATTTTTAATTACTAATTTAAATAAGGCACTAGGCCAAGGAGTAAACGATTCTTAGACTGATTTACAAAGTTAAGTTAGTTATTTTGACGAGGTCAGTCGTTTTTTAAATAAATTTGGGGCATTAAATTGTAGGAATGATGGATTGATCTAGCTGACATTGGAATTTAACTGTTACGAAATAACTTAACAAGCGTGTTTAACTTGCGCTTGTGACCCAATAGTTAAATAAATACAGGCATTTAATAACCTTGCTAAAGGTTACAGAAACGTATTTTTTTTAAATCGAAATGCAAAACACGATGAACTTTTGACTTTTGATAATAACTATAAATCGGGTGACAAATCATATGATTTATTCGATGACTTAATGTAATGTAATCGATAAAACACCATTGACGCAGCGTTCGCGAAGTTGACGTCACGAACGCGCCACTTTCGCGCGCGGAAGGAGGTCGCCTGCGCTGGCGCCGCCTGCCGAAAGCGAAAGGGGAAATGTACGTTGATATAGTGGGCAACCAGCACACTGGCCGCTCAGGAATGTATCTGTTGTAGTGACATAATCGAAGTATTTTTAAGCTGTCTGCGCTGTCATTTATAATTGTAACATCGCTAATCGAAGCTCAAACTCGTGCAACTATTTTAATTGGTATTAGTACCTATAATTGTTTAAACCATTGAAACATACGTACTTATTATAATAAACAAGACCTAAATCCTGTTTTTGAAATGGTATAAAATCTATACTTTAAAGTTAGTATTAGGCAATAAATATTCAATAATAATTTAGTTACTTAATAAGCTTACTTACTTAATGTTGGACTAACACAGGACATCCTTATCCTAGTCAACAAGAGGAAACTCTTTGTTCGATATTTATCTAGAACATAACGCAATGTTTGCATACCTCTTTTTAATTACCTTGTAACTATACTGTTTGCGAGGCTTCTCTCTAATGAGTTAATTTAAACTTTAACATTTATATTATAAATAACTACATGAAGCTGGTTTTCAGTTTTAATAAATATAAAACCGTCTTAGATATTTATTCACTGATTTACATATTATAATGTTTACGAAATCAGCGCGAGGTCATGTCCTCGAAGCAAGATTAACTTTGCGCACTGGATTTTCTTTTCGATTCTCTTCCCATAGAAAAGACTTAAACGGGCTCTTGATTTACCACGCGCAATGCAATTCCAATTAATCCGGTTTTTTTTATTAAAGACTTCTGTAATGATAGTAGGTAGTTTAATATAGATGTCTAGATAAAAACATATCTATAAATGGAAATATTGGGGCCTTTTCTGGTATTACCAATAATTCCAATAATGGACTGATTTCAAAAGAGTTTAGCGGTTTGTTCAGTAAGTTACAATGAGGCCTTCTAGCATTAACGTTACAATTTCATACTTAATAGATATAAATTAATAGCATCTACCCTTTCCGCTCATTTGCCCTTATTTTTATTAATAAATAAGTAGGATATCAATATGAATTTAACTCCATTAAGGATTGGATATCCTATTAGCACCTATTAGCTACTGTAATTTTTAGAGTATAATTAATGTACATATTTGAGCAAAGATATGTAAACAAAAAATACATTTTTGGTTAAATAAACATAAAGTCCATTCAGTGTCGATGCAACAACTACGAGTCATAAACGCATATATCTAATTGCTCATAAAACTTTAAACTTAGTGCGCGACCCCGTTTCGCTTGTGGTTACACATAAACCGACTTATTACAAGTATATTGTTAGTGGCAATAAATATCTGCAATTTTGTTGCAATATACGAAAATCGGTGTATTAGATGTAAGTTTAATATCGGTGCTATCGATCAGCGTCCGATGTAACTCGTAGATACATTAAAGTTGCTTAATTCCATCTTCTTTGTAATTGGTTATTTGATATTTTTAGCAACTACATTCTAAACTGTAATTGAATGATCATTTTGTTTTGAAATGTAATAAAATAAATGATCACTGTAATCTATATATTGATTTAAAATTTTGATGAAGTTATTTCATCAAACATACAAATATGTAGTAATTCCTTTTCTAATTAACCATTACTATGTAGTTGGAGAGCACAATGTTAGAAATAGTGTGCCAAGAACAAATAATCCCACTCCAATAGTTGCCAGGGGTGTCGTAAGAGGAGAATATGACTATAATATAAATGCAACACGACAAAGAGAGCACAGAATGAATCCCTCCACGCTTTTAACACCTTTTCAAGATTGCTTTAACTTAATTTTCGCTACATAGCAGTGGAATCTTTTTGGGCTTTGTAAGTTACCTAAAAATCCTTACTAATTTACCTTATAACGTAGCTTGCCTAACTCGTTTATTTAATTCGTTATAAATAACAATTAAATTAAAGTGTACGTAATAAAGCCCATAAATCCTTTCATTTATCCTCATCCGCCAATTCTAGAACCTTCATTCACGTTAGTTATTTATAAAGTTATTACTAAGCAATAGATGCCACGAATACGTCCCATAACTCTTAAACGTAATAAATAAAATGAAATAAAATTGGTCAATCAACTCGAATGCACGAAGATCTGCAACTTAAAGTAAATAGTTCTCAACGAGGTAATTGCTTCAAGGAGAATAACAATATCTGATACAAAACAATACTCAAACATCACTTGTATAAATTACATAGTACTTTATTTACGTCATTCTTACGAATAGTGTGGAAAAAGTAAGTTTACCCCACGGGAAGAAATATAAATCGATAACAAGTTTTGCCGAACTTTTCCATAGATTAAAAAGTAGTTTTTAGTCAACTTGACAAAAAGGTAACAGGTTTTTCGGACTGTTATGAAGGTCATCAAGACACACCTTACACGAGTTCGTACTTTGAGAAGGTACGTTGAGTGAAACACAAAAAACTAATTAACCCCAAAAAAATTATAAATATTTAAACTACAAGTCTGAAACACTTCCCGTTAGGGCAAACTAATTTTAATTCACTCTGTACATTATAGCGTATTATTCAAGGCACCTACTTTATTAACAAGTAGGTCTTGTGTATATTCTAATAACAACCTAAATACCTACATATATTTATTGTTTCCTGATTCATTTAACAGCTCGTGAGTAGGTGAAGTAATTTAACTATCAAATAAATTAAAAATATATGTATTGCATTGCGAATTTATTTGTTACAGCACTGGCGAATGTTATAGCGATTGCGAATACATTATTCAGAAACAGTTATAAAGAAATATTATCTTTAGCTATTCTACTTAAAACATAAAAGCTATGAAAATATCATGATTACAACCTGATTTTCTATAATACGTATATACTATCTAATTAGATACTGTCATTATTATTGTCACTAACATCACTGTTAAATATTTTTTGTTTATTATTTGAATAAAGACGGGGTGCATTCAGTAATAATTAGGTAACTGTATAAATATATCGACTAAAATTAAATACCTAAGAAGAAGCTGTTCAAAACATTTATTCTAGATTTCCGATTGCATTTAATTTATTTGCCTTTATGAAAATTATCGTAATAACTCACTTAAATACTTACTTACCTGATTAAACGCCAATAAGTACGTTATTGCTTTTATAAAATTACTAAACAAATTGCATTTCGTGCATCTTTAATAATACCTATAACCGATATTTAAAATTGAACGATTATAATTATAGTAACAAGTGATGTTTTAGTAGATAATCAATATTAAATAGGCTACATGACCTTGCAAAGTATATAATATTGAGCTGCCCTGGACCAATTTTATTTCCTTCGTGTACTAATTACAACAGTTATTAAGATTCTCACGTTAACAAAGAGATTTTAAATACTAATCAGTTCTTAATTATATACCCCAAGTATCTCTACAGACAAAATTACCTAAGTATAGGCAATTGACACCGATTATATGTATCACTTTTTGCATACAAAGTTAACAATAGGTGACATTGCGCCAACATGGAAACTAGTTATAAAAATGTATGGGAAACTGAAAATGCTAATTGCAAATTATTCGCTTAGTCAATAACTGGTACAAGGCCTAAATGAAAAGTACCCTCGCGTTAGTGCCCCTTGCATAATCCTCCCCCTCCCACTGCTTCCGCGTCGTTGGTTAATGTTTTAACTTGCCAAAGGTAAGTGAGAGGCAAGGCTGCTATCTGCTACAATTTATTGAACTAATTTAATTTTGCAGGTACCTATTCTACTAATATTTTGGTATGTGAAGTCAGGATATATAAAACTACAATTTTTCCCTATTTTTAGCAGCTTTTATTTGAACAACGACACCTACTTACTATAAACGAGATTCACAGTGATATTGTAAAGTTTCGGCTGTAAATTCGCCGTAGATATAATATAACATAAAATCCGTTTACATCATATTCGTAGCCTATACAAATTGTTCTTGAAGCTTTAACAGCAACAGGTTTTGGTGTTAAATATCATTGTAGTGGGTTTGTAAGCGAACTTTGTAATGGAGAGCAACAGGTCAGGCCGAGCGGCGAGCGATCAGCTGTTGCGTAACAGCGTCGGCGACGGCGGCGGTGCACTCTTAATAAATAAACAACTTGCTGAAATAAATAGTTCCTATGTTTTTTTCTAATCCGGTCTAGACATTTAAATCTAAAGTAAGACGTAAATTGACAATAATCCTGCAGAAATAACATATGATGTAGTACTCGTCATACGTAATATCCGCCGGATAAGGAACGGGTTGAATGTAGTAATTGAATCTTTGATTTCTTCTCTCAATTTTGGGCGTGAAATTCCTAGTATTTTAAAAATCATTTGAATTCAATATCTACATCGATCCTGCCGTGAACCACGCCCAATGCGAACAAGTCCACTTTTCTCGCGTCCATGCACGCTGTCCTTGCGCCCGCGCCGACACCTCTCACTCGCTACACCACCGCCCGATCTCCGTTGCACTACTTTATGTATCAATTAACCTCCGGGGTCGATCAACTCACTTATTTCAACACTAATCAAGTAATATTGCACGACTTATAAACAAACCGATAAGAATTTTTATGTAATGTATTTTTAGTAGTAGTGAGGTCACCGGTACTCCTTTCCATCAGAGTTGATGAAAAAGGTCGAAATAGGTGAAGTCAACTAAATTAAGTACCTACTTTATAAAATGTATTTGTGTATCGTATCTATCGTGATTTATTACTAAGATCGTTTACAGTTATGTTGTCATCTGATTGCGTATGGACACATAAATGTGCGATCACAACGTAACTTGTACACTTCCCGGTCCCGAGACTCGAGACGAGGCTCGGACTCGTTCTCGGATCGTGTTCTCGCTTATGCAATCTCGACAATAAGTTGGTATAGTATAGATTTATCAATGACTCTATCTACCTCTTCCTGGCTCGTATCTACGGCTCTATGTTAATAGAAAGTTATATCTCCTCAACTTAACTATTTATCGACTGCGCGGTAGGTAGTTACTTAATTCAATCCTGAAATTACGAGTCACCCTATCGCAATAATAGATGAAAGTCATAATATAATTTTCGACATTTAACCTTCAGCTTATTCAGCGAAACTTGTAAAATTGTTGAGATTGTTGAAGTAATGCGCGCGAACAACGCTGGACATAACCGGTGTGCCAAAATAAAAGTAATAACGCCACTTAACCCACATGTGTCGGTTGTGAAGGGCGACATGTTCCTTAAGTTTTGGGTATTTTCCTCAATGAGTCAACGCGACGGGTGCAGGTCAGGTGAAAGGGTGTTGTGCAAACTGCTATAAGCCACCTTCTTGCTCGACTGGGCTAAGCTTACTTGTTTCTCACAAAGGCTAATAAATTTATCTTAGTACCGTATAGCATATCCGCATTGAACAGAAATACGAAAACGTTCCTAAGTATATGTTTAGGTTTAAAGTGACTAAGTTCGCTGTTTGCAGATATTTGTCGTAACTTTCTTAACTAGTTAGTCACTTCCATCCACAATACTAATGATGTCGCAAGAAGACATTGTTTACGAAACCAACGACCATTCGCTGCCCAACAGACACAGTTCGCTCGCATCACCTAAAATTGCTCTAATGCACATAATGTGCCTTCTAGAAGCCGTATGTCATGTTTATGATGATCGTTTCTCAACAAAACCACATGATAAGCACAATCTATTTTATATTATCCCAATAGGTTGCACGTTGCGACGAGCTTGAAGTCAATCCATCATGAATTGCAAAATTTAATGCTTATATAATGTATCGCAAAATGTTCTTAACTGAAAATTCTTAAAGCTTCATTGAATAACTACAACAATAAATTTCCCGCAGTTTTTAATTTGATAACGATATAACAATTTCAGTGTTGGTAATTTATGACATGGTAATTTTCAAGATGAAACCTTAAATTTCCTATTGAATTTACTCAATGGTATCAAATTGCAAACAAAACTACTCAAAAGTCTACATTTTGCTCGTGTCACCGAGGAAGTAGGCTAATCTTATAGGAACTAAAATGTTACAAAATATGTTATTAAATGTTACACGACGAGGCGTTTTCATTCGGTCATTATGACACATACATAACACGTAATAGAAGAACAAAGCTTGGACTATAATTTGTGTGAAACAATCATCACTTTGTTTAAGGTTACGTCCGTAAAAATGCATTCTAGACAAGTCCGGACAATATAGAGTTTACGTAAGGATAGTTGTAAGTGGAAGGCTGTCATTACACTTTTCTTCGTTATCTCGAACGTTTTAAAACTAGAACTGGAAGTTGGCAAGAACAATGAAACTCTAAAACAATGTCATCGTACGGCATTTGTCACATAATAAAAAATACAGTTAATTACCAGTTATTTCAGGTGCGACAAGCAGAGGGTGGAAAATTGAGCACAGATACCTACGCTTTAGGAACCTGGCTGTAGATAACTGTATTACTTTTTCTCTGTCATGTAATCATCATTTCAGGAATTGTTTTTAGTGACTGCGTTATATTAACGGTATTTACTTAATCTTTAAGTTTTAAACAAGTTTTTTTTTTAATGACGTAAGCATGAAACGGAAATTCTTATTTTATTTGTAAAACCCAAGGCTCTCACCCTCAAGGTAGAACTACCTACCATTTATATTTTAAAGCTACCTATTATGTATTCTTAGTATGTGAGATTAAATTATCAGTTATTTACACTTCCATAAACATGAAATATTTGTATAATAATGATAAAGCCACTTATTTTTTTTTTTTTAAGTTTTTGTATCTCCGCGCAAACTCAAGAGTAGGTATTGTCTATTCGCTAATAGCGTTACATAACCTGATTGCAAGACATTGAGGTCGCGGTCATCTTTTCATTGTATTGCCATTTTTTCGACACCTTACTTTAATATAATAAGAATGAAAACCAATACTCACTTATTTGTTTTGATTGAGGTTTTTCGTTACACCAAAATGTTGGTGAAAATGTTTCGGCATTTTGAGATTTAATTTAAATAATTTATAAGTAATTTAAACATGAACTAAATTTCTTCTTGAGAATATCAACGTAGGTACCTTACAATAAGTGCATAACATTAATTAATGTCATATAGCTATTTTTTTATTTATATTCGCATAAGTATTTATCTTACAAGAGTCCGAACATTGCGTTGTAGTAACCGTGGCGCAACTTTAATACACTTGTTTCGCTAACACGCGAGTGCATAATGAGGTACTCATGTATGCGAGCCGAGCCGGCCGCTGCGCTACATAACCAATGCTTTTCAACTTTGAAACGCACTATTATAACTTGTAAATAATACTAGAAAATTACAGTACAAAGCAAACAATATTGCGAGCTCAAACTTTACTATTGACAAGTAAATTGCACGCGATTTTACATCGAATTGCATCCTCCAAAAACATGAGTTTTTCTATAGGTAATTCATTCACTAAAACGAAGTGCCTAATTGTCTTAGTTCCTTACTAAAATGTTACGAATATCTTTCTTACCTATACACATACTTCATACACGTGACTTCAATGAGGAAGAGGATAGTTTTCTAAAAATAGTCGCTAGTATAAGTTAGACAAAAAAGTTCACCTGTTTTGCACGTGCTAGAAATTATATAGTACTTACTGAGATACTTGCAATCAATAAGATAATTGTTAAAATGACAGGACGACATAAACACTGATAGGACAAACAATTTTCTCGGATCTAAAGAACAATAGGCACGGAACAAGTCATCAATTATTTGTAAATTAGGTTATTAAGTTTTTACAACTATACTTGACACTTAATACATCAATTGTTTTATGATAATAAGTAAGTAAATGAAATAATTGCACAATCTGTTAATTTATAATCTAGTATCTATTTTGATAACAACTTATAACTAAGTAGATATATGTAAGTAAGTGTATTATGCTTGTAGGATGTATTTATTTTTGCAAAAATTTCACTTACATGCTTTTATAGAAAAAGTGTTCATATTCATGATCAATAATTCTGAAACCCTGATAAATGTACAAAACAACTCGATAATTATAAGTGATAATGGCACAGTTGCTGCGAATGAATTTTGTCAGCTTATAGGCGCCGACAGGCCGTTTTTGTTTTTTCAACTACCTACTAAAGATCTATTCAGTGAATACGTAGGTAGGTACCTAACCTAGTCAAGATGAACGCAACTTTGGCCCATGTTGGGCGCCAATTAATACTCTAGGCTGAGTCTACAAGTTTTACACACTGAAATACCTACTATCTATAAAATAAAACAGTAGATATATGCAAAATATTTATATTTGTAATAGAAAATGAAACCAACTTCTCAATGAAATCATATTGCCCTTTATTCACATTTTCCGGCACTTTCTTTGTAGTTGTGGATTTCTTTACATACCTGTTTTTATTTAATGGTATGTAATCATGAATAAAAGGCACATTTTCAAGATTTAAAGTTATGCAAAATGTAAGACATAATTAAACATTTCGACTGTTATACTTAAATATCTTCAAAATCTGACAGGGTCAAATGTAGTCATATCGCAGATACCTAATTAATTATGAAGCAACTTTGTTTTGAAATAAGAATTTACTTAATGTGTGTGCCGATGCGGTGCATTACATCACGGTGGAAATCCCTCCACTATATTTAACACCTTTAGCACCTCTCACTACTTATTAATAAGGAGTCTTGGCGAGACAAAAAATAACTAGAACTGCAATGCGATAGTGATCGATTTTTTATCACCAATTATTTTGAATAGGTATAATTTTTGAAAACGAACGTTAATGATTTTTTCGTAAGTAGATAATACACTAAACCTCAAAGTGCCATTCATCGATAAGTACCAAAAACTGTCCTCGGCGGATATTTTGAATAAGTAATTTGTTTTCACTAATAGTCAATAGAAACGAGCCAAGTGCCAGGCAGCCAAAGGTCAAAACTTGCTGTCGTCATAGTCACACTGGTTCTGTAAGCACTCGCTCGCTTACCCAATCTCTAAACGCTATTCGAATACAAAACACGACACATTTTAGCTTTTTATATTAGCAGATACGTAAAACAATACACTATCACTTGAGCGTGTGAGTCGTACCATATATACCTATTAAATAGATATTTGTATAAGCCAAAAGTCACCAAAATATTATTCTATTAAAATAAGGAAATAATTTGTTTGCAGATATAATTAGAAAGTCAAAAAAGGTCTGGGAAGTAAATCAGATTGCAACATTAAAATTAAAATCACAAGAATGAAGACGGCAGTGTACCTTGCGGCTATATGCGCAGCCCTGGTGGCAGTGCAAGCAGCGCCGGCGCCGAACCCCGATCCTGCACCCGCCGCAGACCCCGCGGGCGACAACAAACCTGAAATCATCGAGATTATTGCCCCAGCTGCAAATGCACAGGTTTGTAAATATATATCTATTAAGCACTATTGCCACGTGCAAGTCCATATAAATGTAACTTTCCATAATCTCAATACATATCTACTCAAGATTTTAAATTATAGGATTGTAGACTGGCCAATAAATAAAACGGTAGAATGTTGTGGAACTCGACTGGATTTGAAACACCCAACGCAATCCCACATATATTTTACAATACCTACAATTATACCGCCAAACTTTATTTTTGTACGTCGAATCCTGCGATAAATTTGTAAAGATGCTAAGTAGATAAAAATACCATTGCCTAATATCCTTAACTAGCAATACATAGGTACTTTAGACTCGTTTACCAACCTCAAGTAAAGATAAATATCTAATTTATTAACGTCCTCATTACTCAGTCACCCGCGCGATCTATGAAACGAATCGCTTAAATTACATTTATTGTCAGTATCAATAGTCAAATTAAGTATCAGATACATTATTTATTTCTAACTTTAGTATCGAAGTGACCACGACCTAGCTTTGAGAGTTGCACGGGTCAGCGCGTCTCTCAGACAGACTTATTGTTGTCTCGCGTGTCCCTAATTGCAAACGAATCTTTAACTTAATAATTACGCAATTTCATAGCTTTAAGGCTTACTTATTTCAACAATTATGTTTCACTGATCCCAGCATTCATCGTAGGGTCGTGGGCAACTGTCAAGACCCCGATTCAACACTATAGATACTTATTTGGATAGATACTCATCTTGCATAAGTGACTGCTTACATAATTATAACTTCTACCTTTTTGCTATGTCATTATTTAAGAAATTATGGTGCTAATTATTTAAGTACTACATTGGTAGCAAGAAAGGCGTGGTATTCTATACTTAGTTTCTATGTTGTGAATTAGTTGTTGTAGCCGTTACCCACTAAAGAAGCATTCGTTTCGTATTTCAGGAGACATTAGCCACTCTGAATCTTGGTGCTCCTGGTTCTGAACTCAGCGAGAGGAACAAGCGCACTATCGGCATTCTTCGACAGTTGTTCCCCTCCCTCACACAGGTACGGTGGTTTCCGACATTTCAGGCCAGACTCAACACAGTTCAATCAACAACCGCGAAACATTTTTCTAGAAACTTATTACTACCGTTTCAAACAGGATAAACATATCATTAACTGATATTCTAAATACTCGTTATTTACAAAAGTAGGTACGGTCGTGTCAAAAGCTACGTTCCTTTTAAAATGGAAATCCTAATGAACCTGACAATTACTTTTACTTACAGAACAGTGTATTGGTGGGTAATGAGTCTAATGAGCCTAAATGCACTTGCATACGGATATACTTATCTCTCATTTCATCTGTTTAAGGAACTCAGCTATCCGTATCAAATAGACATGATACTACTCGCTTGCTTTAATTATTTTTGAAACACGTTTAAATAAACCTACTGGTTTAATATAGCACAAAAAAGCTCGCTTTGAGGTAGCAGCAGATTTGCTTAGTGGTCACATGAACCAATGGTTGGACGGAGCACTGCAGCAATATCAATTTGGTTATAGAATTATTTCAAACGTTTTTTTTTCGCAGGCTTGGAATTACTATGTTACCTAATTTCAGAAATCTAGGTGTCTTATGACGGTGTCCTAAGGGCGGTGTATGTTCTAGATTATCGAACAAAAAGTACAGCAGATTACAAGCATGGTGCTGCAGACCCTCGGGCCTGTAGTGCTCAGAGCATTCCTTGGCGGAAACCGCAATGGCGGTGGCAACAACGGAGGTGGAGGCGGCACTGTCGAACTCGCCGATGACGATGATGATGAAGATGAAGATGAGGACGTCGTTCCAGTCACGAGCTCCACTGTCGCCACCACTATCAGCGTGACCACGGAAGGCCTGCGCCGGCGCAAGCGTGCGCTGTTCTTCCTGCCGGTATGAGCGTCGCACTATCGCGCACTAACCACCAACCTGCCTGGGGACGGCAGAGAAGCGCTGACCGCTCATCCATCGCCATCGCCATCGTCATCGTCACCGTCATCGTCACTCATCGCATCGACGACATCGTACATCCACAATCATTGCCTACCGCATCCATAACGCTTATCTAAAAGAAAACGGTTGCTTTCAGAACGCAATTGCTGACGAGAACCAGCTGCTATCTGGTGCGGAATCTCAGCAAGCCGAGGTTCGAGTAGCATTCGGTGAGGGTCAGGGTGACCAGCAGACGGCAGCAAGCGAAGATCAACAAACGGCCGCTCAGACCGCCAACATCGACGAAATCACTCTCGATGATGCTGACAACAGCGAAGAAAATAGAAATAAAAGGTGCCTATTCAATATGTTATACATTTATTTCATTATTCGTTATAATTGCTTCGGATATACTTGTATTAAAATTGAACACAACGAAAAGAATAATTAAAAAAAAAAGAAACGTCAGCTCAGGTCTAATTACAGCATAGATAGATAATAATAATAAGTTACAATAATGTAGGACCACATTATAAGATTTGCTTTGTGGGCCAACTTAGGCATAAAATAGTATACACGAACAATAGATTGAAAATGAGTGCACGCTTTTCTGTTGCACTTTTTGCAACAGATTTCAATTCGCACGATTCGATTTCTATTAGACAGTGAGTGGGTATAAGCAAGATCATGTAACAGTTGCATACCAGTAACATTACAGTTACGTACTATGAGGTATACCTTGCTAAATAGTTTGCCTAATTATGAACTATTTTTATTTAATAGATTCCTGAGTTTTGGAGCACAAGGAGGTGCCTCCGCTGGGGGCTCCGGCAATTTTCTATTCGACATCGTCAGAGTAAGTTTCTGTAACAATTCAAAGTATCCTCTGTCTATCTTTACTTTTAAAAAAGCATGTGTAATGTAACTTTTAAATAAGGACATAGATAAATCCGTGTCATTCAATATATTGGTATTTAGGAACCTAACTTTTCACACTATACCTAATTACCTACTTACTTATACTTAGGTACATTTCTAAATAGTCAACACACATTCTACAAACTGAAATCAAAGTAATCAATAATGTAAACATTCACCACTGTGTAATCTACAATTAGAGATGAATGTAAGGAAAATGTAAGTGGGGCGAATGAGGAGGTTTGCCTTTGCAGCGTCCGGCGGAAGCTATGGCGCGCGCAGCGGGAACTGCCTTCCGACTCTTTGCCGGAACCGACTCGCTCAATGTTGGACTGACCGCCTCACACACAGCCACACTGGACTCTAACGACGCCCAAGTACTACTACAATTCAAACGAACACACTATTAGAGCTCTTACACTTTTAGTATTCTCACAGCTTGCAGACAGGCGAGAGGGGAGCAGCAGCGTGTCGTTCATTGTAGCTGTTTGTTGTAGATTGTTGTAGTTTGAGAGCGTAGTTTTTGTCTGTAGATTGATAGAAATAAGTAGTTTTTAGAAGTAACCCAATGGTTGTCTCATCTTCTTACCTAAACCTAGGCAAGTTCCTATGTATAGGTACCAATCCCGTGGAGTGTGCGTAAAATATCAGCAAGCTTCAGCGATCTTTAGTTTCCTCTGCTAATGCGAAATAATTGAATCAGCAGATAGGTTCATAAAATGCTTTATCTATATACTAACTCATTAATTATTCTGTATAATGAGTATGTTCACCAATAAAGGTAGGTATTTGTGTAATATAGTTTGTAGCTTATTTTGCACAAATTCTCATCATGCACTACGTTGCTTACATAATTTAGTATGAACTCAGTCAGTAGATAGTTACTAAACATGTCAATTTTGTTTATACTCATATAAAAAGGGTAATATCCCTAAGCTGCTTTCGTTATTCCTATGGTTAGCATGAAGTTGAATTTTTATTTTATGAATATTTCGTTTTGAAACTCTTGAAGGAACAACAGATTCTTTGCCAACTTTTCGATCTAAATAATAATATCTAAGAAATGTACTAACAGTTAAATTATGTTCGCAGCTGGTAGCCGGGTCATCGTCAGGCGCGTCATCCGGTGACGCGGCCGCCCCGGCCGACGGTGATGACGCCACGGCACCCAAAGGAGACAACCTCACCGAGGGAGTACCCGGCCCCATCACTCGGCTCTTCATTATTGCCAACCGCGGTATCGCCAATCTCATCCAAGATCTGATCCTGCGTATCGCTCAGACCTCTGAGAGGATAGTCAACTTCAAGGCGCGACTCATCACTTCCATCATTTAATGTGCTCAAGTTTAGAACAATATACAGTAGTTTGGAGTAGCACTGGAGCTATTTAGAAAGATATCCCCTATATCAAAATGATGATAATTTTGTAGTACAACCGTACCCAGTGATAATCCATTCTTCACAGACTGCACCCGTTTTAGAAAGGTCTTACAAAGACTGACTTACCTATTTACATTATTATTTATTAACATTAATTTAGGGCATGTTTTGTCGGAAGCCCAAGTGAACATTTTCGCCTTAATTTTCTCCGGTAGTACTTCAACTTACTTAAACAGTATCCTAAGGTAGTAGGTAGTAGGGTAGTATAGTATTGCCCCGCGGGTGCGCGTGCGACGTCGGGGCCGCGCGGCCCGCGGGCCGCCCGGCGCCGGCGCCGAATTGCTCAAAAGCTTTTTTATAATGTGACAATCTCTAAATCGTTTTTATGTTTGTAAATATGTATTATAGCGGAATTTGTATAAAAATAAATAATTAGTTATAATAACATCTCATTATTTAACACCAACCTGTTTTCAAATCCTAGTTACTTATTCTACATGTGATGATACGAACTAGGAACGTAGAATACTAAGTATCTAACCAAATCCGGATAATCAGCCCGGCCTTGAAATTCGGCAGTCATCATAGGTTGGAAGGTGCCCGAGTATCTAGGCACCTATCTAATACCTACCTAAGTAAGTAGGTACTAGGTAAATAAGAAACAGACGTCTTATCCATTGTTGATTGTATATTCATTGCCTTGAATCTTATTTATGTTAAGTTGTTGAAAAAAGAATTTATAAATTTAACCATAGAACCAATACAGCAGCGAATCCATGAGCGTGATGTTGACCGTGGTAGCCGGTGATTTGTATCTGGTGTTTGCAGAGCTCTGCGGTCATGACTTTGTTTAGGCAACGTCGGCAGAGCAGACCGTATTAACACACGTGGTTGCCGATCAATAAGCATCTTGGTATCTAAACCACTTGATATGTTTTTAGTCAATCGGACATCACTGAAAATAATATTAACCTTAAAGATTTACATTCGGTTCCCTACACGATAATTAAATAAGTCCTACTTGCTTAAATAAATACTTACCTACTCTGGTGAATACCTATTTGAAAACGCTAAAGTACCTATTTAATGTTGTGAGGTGTACTGTACCAAGCACGGGAATTAACCCAAAAATAAATACGTACATCATGCTAGAATTTTATAGCAGACCTAGGCGAAAATGGCGATACCTACAAACTCAATTGTCTCAGTAGGTAAGTAGGTACCTATCTACCTTTAAACTGGCCTATTGGCCTTTATCTAGCAAAGAGGGCACTGAGGCTAATTGTAAGTATCTGCAGGTACCTATCCTATTTCATGGATTAATCTTGAAAAGGTAGGCGAGGTGCCCACCTGAGTGTCAAAGTAAGTACCTAGGTAGTTTGGTAGCTATGTCTGCTGTAGTTAAGTAGGTGTGATCCTAGATAGAGGGTTTAATCAGAGGCTACGCAACTTAAAATAGATAAGTAGGGAGGTTATTAAGAAGGTACTTAAGCCTTACCAAAGAAGTCTTGTTATTCTTTGAATAGAAATCATTCGTAGCCCATAAAAAAAATTCTAATAAACTAAACAATTAAAAAAATCTAAACAATTAGAAAAAAAATAAACCGAGATTTAAATAAATAAAGGATCACATGATACTGACATTTAAATAAAAGTAACATGCGTCCAACATTGCGTCCTTTGATTGCGTCCAACCAAAGCTTTGGAGTCAACCTTCTTGTCAATAAAATGCATAAAACCTTTGCCAACAAAACAATCCAAGAAAGTTGCCAAAAAAGCCACAAAAAAGTTGCAAAAACAAAAACTTACAAAGCAAAGTAGCCAAATAAATAAAAAATATCAATTAGCGAGATAGATGTGAGGTAGATAACTGTAAACCATCATTATGGTTATGGTAGGTACTTGTATATAGGTAATTAGCTGTTGTAAGATAAGTAGAGTACCTATGTAGATAGGTACCTTCGTAAGTTAAAATGAAAGGATAAAACGAAAATTTCTATCCTAATTATACAGGGTGGCCCGTCGATTGACGTCCAAAAAGAAAATTTGGATTCCTCGTGTCGTGGGGTATCCGAATCACCCCCATGTATGTTCCGCGATTTTTTACGGTTTCCGAGTTATGACGTGTTTTCTGATTTTTTGAGATTTTTCAACCAACTACCCTAAAAAGGTTCGTAGAAAAAAAAGTACAACACTTTTTCATAAATTTATTTTTTCATCAGATGCTTCATGACCCGTACTTTTATGCATAAAATATTCAGCTTCGTAACTTTATCAAAAAATGGGGAAATTTAGGTCGGAAGAGGAAAAATTGTATTGACTGAAAAAATATCGAAATCTTCGAACTTGAATTAAGAGGTCAAAAAGATGAGTTCATGGATTTTAAACTAGCTTAAAAAATGCGCCAACTTCTCAACTTTCATAATCATTGAAAAAAAGTGATACTTAATGGGGTATTTTTGGCAGAATCAGCCTTTAAAGAGAGCAAGGTGGAAAAATTTCAGAATTGGACGTATGAGCATTTTTTTTTCTTTCATATTTTATGATCACCTAAGCCTCAGTAGGTTTAAAGACAGTGTTATCTTACCAAAAAGTACAAAAATGAAGCCGAGATTGTCACATTTGGGGGTTTTGGAGCACCTGTAAGAGATGAGTTACACCTTGAGAAAATTATGCAGATATGCCTCATTTCTAAGGGGTTGCACAAGGAAACGGCCTTGAAGCGGCACGACTGTATCGCAAACAAGTTCAAAGACGTGGTGGGCTGCAACCTGAGTCTTATCCTGACCTTCGTATTTTTATTGACATACGCCAAACCTTAATGAAAGGAAGAACTCCTGGTCAACGCGAGGGTCCTGAAGGGTTCCCACTTCGTAGAAGCTGTTTACGATACAGTCGTGCCGCTTCAAGGCCGTTTCCGTGTGCAACCCCTTAGAAATGATGCATATCTGCATAATTTTCTCAATGTGTAACTCATCTCTTACAGGTGCTCCAAAACCCCCAAATGTGTCAATCTTGGCTCCTTTTTTGTACTTTTCGATAAGATAACACTGTCTTTAAACCTACTGAGGCTTAGGTGATCATAAAATATGAAAGAAAAAAAAATGCTCATACGTCCAATTCTGAAATTTTTCCACCTTGCTCTCTTTAAAGGCTGATTCTGCCAAAAATACCCCATTAAGTATTACTTTTTTTCAATGATTATGAAAGTTGAGAAGTTGGCGCATTTTTTAAGCTAGTTTAAAATCCATGAAGTCATCTTTTTGACCTCTTAATTCAAGTTCGAAGATTTCGATATTTTTTCAGTCAATACAATTTTTCCTCTTCCGACCTAAATTTCCCCATTTTTTATTAAAGTTACGAAGCTGAATATTTTATGCATAAAAGTACGGGTCATGAAGCATCTGATGCAAAAATAAAATTATGAAAAAGGCTTATACTTTTTTTTCTACGAACCTTTTTAGGGTGATTGGTTGAAAAATCTCAACACGTCATAACTCGGAAACCGTAAAAAATCGCGGAACATACATAGGGGTGATTCGGATACCCCACGACACGAGGAATCCAAATTTTCCTTTTGGACGTCAATCGACGGGCCACCCTGTATGAAGTAGGTAGTTATTCTGAGATAGCTGTGTAGTATCCTGTTCTTAGGTACTTCACTTTCAATGGAAATCTCTAGGCAAATGTGAGTCAAAACCACAGGGCAAAACTTAGAAGCTAAATAAGTAAGTACGTACAGTGTTAAGTACCTACCTACTTAGCTAGCTATAGTTTTTAATACAAGAGTAGATAGGTATGTAGGTATGTATTGAGAAGTGAGAAATAAACTATTACTTACCTATACTCTTATTTCTTACATTTTTATATTTGGTAAGTACACTGTCCAATATAATATTATCAAAATCGTAAAACATCTCGGACGATACATCCGACGCAACCTTAGGACACAACAGATTGTTTTGTTTTTGCTTAAAAGGTAGTCGTTGTTTGTTGGCGACTTGCTGTTAGCTTATCAGGGCAACATTGTGGCAACTGGCAACATTACCTACATTGACTTTATAATTTTTAATTGTTCATGTTTAGTTAATGTTCCGGTGTGAGTGTGAACCGAGTGAGCCAGCTAAATTCTTGCCTAGAAATATGCCTAACTTTTAGTAAAAGTTCTAAAACAATTGTAAAACTAAATATTTTAATTTGTAAAAAGATAGAACAAAAGATATGGCATTAAACATCGGCTCACTCAGTTGATCAAGCTACCTATGAAAATTAAAGAAAGTATTAATTATTCATATAATATTTATATACCAGGATTTAGTAAAACTTTTGCTTAGTAAATCCTGAAAATTTCAGATCGCCTGGTAACGTAATAAAGTTTTCACAAATGATTTCTTCGGCTCACTCCGTCGAAACGTTTTTTCAACCCCTATTTCTGACGAAAATACTGAAAATTGAAACTGCTATGTAATTGTAAAAGTAAGCTAAGATAATATGAGAATTTGTAAAACACAAAACAAACCACTAACGCGGCAGGTTTTTGTATAATCATTGGTTTCATCGGCTCACTCCGTTGAAACGTTTTTCGTAAGTTAAAAATGTCAATATCTTAAGATTTCTAGCACTACAGAAACTAAAAACTGTCTTAACTTTTAGTAAAAACTTTTTACTAAATATCCACCATACTAATGTTTTATATTCCATGTCTGGTTTAAAAGATATTCAATTGTGTTTATTCTGTATACAAACTTCAGTTTAGGGTGACCACATTGTTTTATAAAAATTGAGGACATTTTTTTAAGAAAACAAGTTTCTTTACTTTATCAGCCTTCTTTATTGAACTAGGCAATTCTTTATTGAACTAAGTAATACCGACAAAAAAAAATACATGCAAATGCTATTTTCGATCCACTTAACACAGAAATGTAAGTCATTATTTTAAACTATTTTGACATTTCTCTTTTACTTGTCAAAAATATATTCATATTTTTTTCTTTTTTTATTCATTTTTTTTAAACTTTAGAGCCCTTTTTCTCAACTTTGATGTTGTTAGAGTTGATACAATACATAAATGCTTAACACCGTCTAAATATTATAAGTAAGTAGGTACCATGTAATTTTCTCTCGTTATATCCTTAACTGGGTATCGAATTTTCTAGCGGCCTGAAAAGCGTTTTAGCAATTAAAACAATTAAAATATACTTAAAAATAAATTTTAATTACTTTGAATTCATTCCCGAGTCCCAGCACTATGAAATGTCAACCGCATGGTCACCCTAAACTGAAGTTTGTATGCAGAATAAACACAATTGAACATCTTTTAAACCAGACATGTAATATAAAATATTTAGTATGGTGGATATTTAGTAAAAAGTTTTTGCTAAAACTTAAGACAGTTTTTAGTTTCTATAGTGCTAGAAATCTTAAGATATTGACATTTTTAACTTACGAAAAACGTTTCAATGTAGTGAGCCGATGAAACCAATGATTATACGAAAACCTGCCGCGTTAGTGGTTTGTTTTGTGTTTTACAAAGTCTCATATTATCTTAGCTTACTTTTACAATTACACAGCAGTTTCAATTTTCAGTATTTTCGTCAGAAATAGGGGTTAAAAAAACGTTTCGACGGAGTGAGCCGAAGAAATCATTTGTAAAAACTTTATTACGTTACCAGGCGATCTGAAATTTTCAGGATTTACTTAGCAAAAGTTTTACTAAATCCTGGTATATAAATATTATATGAATAATTAATACTTTCTCCAATTTTCATAGGTAGCTTGATGAACTGAGTGAGCCGATGTTTAATGCCATATTTTTTTTCTACCTTTTTACAAATTAAAATATTTAGGTTTACAATTGTTTTAGAACTTTTACTAAAAGTTAGGCATATTTCTAGGCAAAAATTTAGCTGGCTCACTCGGTTTGTGTGCGTGTGGACGGAGTGAGCCATCAAAATTTTTGCCTGGAAATATGCCTACCTTTTAGTGCAAGTTCTAAAACAATTGTGAAACTAAATATTTTAATTTGTGAAAAGATAGAACAAAAGATATGGCATTAAACATCGGCTCACTCAGTTGAGCAAGCTAC
This sequence comes from Anarsia innoxiella, assembly GCA_947563765.1. Lineage (NCBI taxonomy): Eukaryota > Metazoa > Arthropoda > Insecta > Lepidoptera > Gelechiidae > Anarsia > Anarsia innoxiella. The sequence goes on from OX387390.1 coordinate 10,782,849, forward strand.
CTATGAAAATTAGAGAAAGTATTAATTATTCATATAATATTTATATACCAGGATTTAGTGAAACTTTTGCTAAGTAAATCCTGAAAATTTCAGATCGCCTGGTAACGTAATAAAGTTTTCACAAATGATTTCTTCGGCTCACTCCGTCGAAACGTTTTTTCAACCCCTATTTCTGACGAAAATACTGAAAATTGAAACTGCTATGTAATTGTGAAAGTAAGCTAAGATAATATGAGAATTTGTGAAACACAAAACAAACCACTAACGCGGCAGGTTTTTGTATAATCATTGGTTTCATCGGCTCACTCCGTTGAAACGTTTTTCGTAAGTTAAAAATGTCAATATCTTAAGATTTCTAGCACTAAAGAAACTAAAAACTGTCTTAACTTTTAGTGAAAACTTTTCACTAAATATCCACCATACTAATGTTTTATATTCCATGTCTGGTTTAAAAGATATTCAATTGTGTTTATTCTGCATACGAACTTCAGTTTAGGGTGACCACACTGTTTTATAAAAATTGAGGACATTTTTTAAGAAAACAAGTTTGTTTACTTAATCAGCCTTCTTTATTGAACTAGGTAATTCTTTATTAAACTATAATACCGAGCATGATATAGACTTAAATTGACAAACAATGTAGGTAATAATAAAATATTATAAGTAGGTAGGTACCATGTAATTTTCTCTCGCTATATCCTTAACTGTGTATCGAATTTTCTAGCAGCCTGAAAAGCGTTTTAGCAATTAAAGCAATTAAAATATACTTAAAAAATACATTTTAATTACTTTGAATTCATTCCCGAGTCCCGGCACTATGAAATGTCAACAGCATGGTCACCCTAAACTGAAGTTTGTATGCAGAATAAACACAATTGAATATCTTTTAAACCAGACATGGAATGTAAAACATTAGTATGGTGGATATTTAGTGAAAAGTTTTCACTAAAAGTTAAGACAGTTTTTAGTTTCTTTAGTGCTAGAAATCTTAAGATATTGACATTTTTAACTTACGAAAAACGTTTCAACGGAGTGAGCCGATGAAACCAATGATTATACAAAAACCTGCCGCGTTAGTGGTTTGTTTTGTGTTTCACAAATTCTCATATTATCTTAGCTTACTTTCACAATTACATAGCAGTTTCAATTTTCAGTATTTTCGTCAGAAATAGGGGTTGAAAAAACGTTTCGACGGAGTGAGCCGAAGAAATCATTTGTGAAAACTTTATTACGTTACCAGGCGATCTGAAATTTTCAGGATTTACTTAGCAAAAGTTTCACTAAATCCTGGTATATAAATATTATATGAATAATTAATACTTTCTCTAATTTTCATAGGTAGCTTGCTCAACTGAGTGAGCCGATGTTTAATGCCATATCTTTTGTTCTATCTTTTCACAAATTAAAATATTTAGTTTCACAATTGTTTTAGAACTTGCACTAAAAGGTAGGCATATTTCCAGGCAAAAATTTTGATGGCTCACTCCGTCCACACGCACACACTCGGTTTACACGCAACATTGTTCCAAACCATTCATTCATTCATTCGTTCATTCATAGGTTCGATTCGATCAGTTCGTCTGTCTGTCATTGTCACGATAAATAAGGTGATTTTATCTGGCTAAAAATATAGAATTTTCGGTAATTTAGTGCTAATTTTTTGTTAGTTCCTTGCAAAAACATACAATATGTCTGAAGTAAAAGTTCTAGCGGCGAGCATAGTAAATTTTCTAAAACAACAACTTGAAGGCGACTCGCTCACTGTGGATTCACGAGAGAGCGTTGAAGTCGGCGTGCAGTGTATTGAAACTGCGTTCGAATTGGGACCCGAGGACTCTATTAAATCTGTGGATTTATTGCAGCTCTTAAAACAGCAACGCGGTCGTGCTGAGCCTCCGGTTGATTCCGCAGAAGCCGAGCGTCTGAAGAATGAAGGTAATGAACTCATGAAATCCGAACGTTATCGCGAGGCCCTCGAAAAATATTCCCGTGCCATTGAGCTCGATCCACGTAATGCTGTGTATTTTTGTAACCGTGCTGCATCGCATTTTAAACTTGGGCAGCATGTGGATGCAGTAGCTGACTGCACTGCCGCTTTGGCAATACAGCCAAATTACGGAAAAGCACATGGCCGGCTAGGTCTGGCTTTGACTGCTTTGGATCGCCACCGTGAAGCAAGAGCTGCTTATGCCCGAGCTGCAGAACTGGAGCCTGAAAATGATTCCTATAAACAAAATTTGAGACTTACAGATGAGCGTCTTTCCCAACGTGGAGAAAGACCTCCGATGGATCTAGGAGGACTTCTGCAGAATCCTGCTCTATTGAATATGGCAACTGAAATGCTTGCTGACCCAAATATGCAAAATCTTATATCAGGCTTGATGACCAATGCCACTGCAACCGGAAATGGTGGAGGTGGTGGTGGTCAAGGTGGGATGAATGCTCTTTTGGAAGCCGGGCAGGCTTTGGCTCAGCACATGCAAGCTGCTAACCCAGATTTAGTAGAACAACTACGACGACAAGTCCGTCCTCCTGGCCCTGGAGGTAACCCACCACCGTCTCAATGAAAATCAAGGTTATGGGGTCTACACAGCCATGCTTTTCTGTATCTTTGATATACCCTAAATATCCAATATAATGTATTCAGGATTTATATATTATCGTTACTTGTTAGCTAATATATGCCATTCATAGACAATTTTATATAAGATCTAAGGTTAATCATGATTCTAACTAATCTGTTATTTACTTTTCAGTTTTACGATTTTTAAAATGATTTTTCCACTTCTATTATTGTGCAAAGCCAAAACACAGTATATCTTAAGAAATGCCTAACTATTGAATATCTTATTTGAAGTAAAATAAGATTATAATAAACCACTATTCCTAAATAGGTACAGTGTTTTGGGTTAACACAATTATATTATAGAGAGGTAGGCTCCAGTAGTAGACTTGTAGGACTCTGAGGTATTGGCCAACCTGAGATCTTGTTCAAGGCTGCCAGCCACTTGGCCACAATGCCTCATGGTATTTTTTTTTTGTAGATATTCACACACTTCGCCTTTTTCATGTTTCAAATACAACTTGTATTTACTTAACAATTGTAATTTGTAATGCATTTGATTCGTTAATCCATTCTGTTAATTGGCCTTTATTAGATTTTAAATTTGTAACTTAAGGTTTAAGGTGATATAATGTAATTCTTACAATTAAAATATATTGTAGGAAATATTGGTTCAAGGCTTCAGCAATAATTAAATTGGTAGGCTTCAGCAATAATTAAATTGGTATGGATTAGATTTTAAATAAAATAATAGTGTTAAAGTTATCAATCATAGTTACAGATGTTATGTAGTTTATAACATTAGAGAAAGACCTGTGTCAAGTCTATTAGATATATGTGCTGATTTATAGGTAGAAGAAAGGGGGTATATTCAAATAAAATATCCAAGTTATGTGCTTTCTTATCTAATTATTACACTATTGTATAATTTATTATATCAATACATTTAAATCTTTATTTACACTCAGTAGCAAATGTAAAAATATGTTTGACAATAAAAATGCCTTATTCAGTGATCACAATCACCTTGATAAAGTTCCTTGAATAGTGTGATGTTAAACACTGGCATAAATCACCGCGTTATAATATGTCACTGAACAAGGCTGAAAATGTACATTGCAAGTTCCCATATAAAAATTCTGTATTTACAGATTGTATTATTTAATTTTACCCGATTATTATGCCCTTACTAGAGTTAAATATCTTAATTTCTGCTTTTTAAAAATTCTTGCTATTCAAAAAGAGTTTTAGGACAGCTTAATATAATAGCAATTTGTAGAAAAAGGCAACGCATTCTATTAAACATGTTCATAATAATGCATGTGTTTTAAAACAGATTTTTCTGCTGCAATAACTTTTAAAATAGATGTCGTAAAAATTTTGTTGAATTCTTTGATTAAATATTACATAAATAGAATCAGAGAAAACTATTCTACCTATAGGAACACGAATGAAGTGGCAAAGGCCTCACACACAGAAATTTTTAAAAATAAAAATACATTTATTACCACTAAATTTAGCTAAGATCACTGCCACTTCAATAAATAAGCATATTTATGATAAAACTGTACCCAACGACAACAAAAATAAATTTTATAATAGTTGCCTACCATTTCAAGGTAGTATGATTTTCTATCCGTACAGCCAATGCCAGCCCAGGGCTAGTTAGGTTTAGAAAAAAAAATAGGTACCTACGTATATATCAGTAATAAATGGCGTAAATATACTTAACTTAATGTAACTGGGTTTCAGTTTCACACTGATAAGTTAATGAATGCTTATGAAATATAATAATCAACCAACATCTGAAACAATTTAATAGACTTAATTTAAATTTTTGGAGCACCAAACATATAAAACTTTTAATAAATTAAAAAACCTAAACGACTCAATCTAAACTCTAAAATTGAATTAGCATTCATTATTGACGGCCTAAAAGTCTGACGTGTTAGTTATAAACATAAAACCGTATAATTTGAGGACCACGACAGTTTTAATACCCTAACAAGCTGCGAAATTGGTATTTATTGGTTTACAAATGATTTCAACTGAAATTATGCAGACAGACCAGACCAGACCACCAACTTCAACTTGAATTTTAAAATTTGGATTCTGCTATAATGATAAAAAAAATGCTTTAAAATGATAAGAAGGTAGGTAGTTAAGTATGGTGTTATGTAACTTTGTCAAGAATTCACGTTCGTCTCATAGCCCTCTGCCACACAAAACGCTATATTTTTACACAAACGAGTACAAAAAATAACTTAGCGTATAGAATAGGTATGTTTTAAACACTTTTATGTACTTAACGAGAAATTGCAGACAATACGAAATAAGTAATATTTTTTCTCATTACCTACATGCAATTAATGATTTTAGCACTCTTTCTCACACTGATATATCTAGCAACATCACATTTTAACTGGTATTTAGTGACATAAAATGAAAACAATTTTAATTGAAGCTATGAATGAAATTGATCACTGAAATTATAAAACTGTTTAGACATAGCAGAAGATTGTTGCCATTAGCTAGGTATTTATAGAAATAAATGCTTTTTAAACTGATTTGTCGTCAACCGGCAAGCATAATTTAATATACCTTCTTATTTATATGCTATCGTCATCAGAAGCAAAGTAAGCAAGACATTTTAAAATGATATTAAATTGCACAACATGATATTTTCTACTAAAATTATACAAATCTGATGGTGGATATAAAACATCGCATGCTCTTTAATTACTTTTATGTAAAAATTTCACATTGAAAAACTGATAAGTATCAAAATTAGCTTGCCGTCTAAATGTTTACAATCTCAGTGTCTAAATAAGTGTGTTTAATTGCGTTTAGAAGGAGGCACGAGATGCGGGGGGAGCTCTGAGGGCAGGTCGTGGCCGTCGATCTTCACACGTATGAGGTGCATGGCCAGTGCGAACTCGTCGTCATCCAGGAATCCATCCTTGTCGATGTCAGAAAGCTTCCATATCTTGCCGAGCACAGAATTGGGGAGCTTCGACTTCACCATCTCTGTCTTGGCCGCTGTTAAACAAATGAATAAGTACATGAGCTAATGCACACGAATACGTACCGTGATTCTCGAAATGCTGACTAGGTATGTTACAAATATTATGTTGAGTAATTTATCGTAAAACAATAAACGCGTGCAAAGCAGTATTTTGCGCTTTATGTATTCAGTTATATTTACAATGGTAAGGTAAATAGGGCAGTTGCATTATTTCTATAGGTACTTAGATTTATTTACAAACAAAATAACTTTAAACAATTAAAACCAAGCTAAATATACAAGGTTAGGTCTATTTATTAACTTCTCTAGCCGTTATTGACCCGCTGCTGAGCAAAGGCCCTTTATCGGCCACTTCTGTTGGCCTACTCGAGAAGGCGTCAATTAAAATAATATTAAATACCTACCTACCTACTTATATAACAAGAAATATTTAGATGCAAATAAGGGACTATGTCATTTAAGATTCCTAATCATTATACCAATTCACAAATAGGTACCTACCTACATATTCCCGTAATATAGCTAGCTACTTTGAAGCTTTAAAAAAAATTCTGTCAATAGTTTCAACATACAAATAATGTTGTCACCGCGAAAGAATTCCAATAGGTAATAAATTCGTACAGTCTCTTTTTCTGAACCAAACGCAACAAATTTAGCTTTTTCAAACCAAGTGTTGGCGGATTTTTGTACAATTAACTCTAAATACATTTCACCAGTGGCAGTATACACAATTGTACTATAGAACAATTGTGTAATTACGAGTACCATGATTATATTTAGAAAAAGTAACGAAATAAATTTAAGACTAAATATTATCGGTTGAAAAAATCTTATTAAAGTATGAAACCTATTTTCATTATTTGTACTAGTATTGACAGAAGTTTCGCTTTCCTCCGCGACAGATTTATTACCAGACTGATCTATAGCATCTTTTATATCAAATGCGCCAGACTCTAGACGGCTGGAGCTCCGCGATTCATAAACACAAGGCTCGTAGGATAATGAATCGTTCATACTATGAATAGATACGGCAGGCGTCATTGCAGAACTCTCTGCACTTAAACTATATGACGACTGTTCGTTAATCAGAAACTGGGATATGATACTGCAGTTTTGTGTTGAGATCGTTAAAGCGTTTACAATTTTCTCGAAGTCACTTTTAGCTTCTTTTTGTTCTTCTTCATCTTTTTTATAAAAGGACATACATAATTCAGTGAGAGCGGAGCAATTTTGTGTGGAAGAGAGCAATGCTTCTAAAGTTTTGTCTAAAACAAGTGTGTGACATAATTGTGGATGTACTGCTAAGATCCGAGTGAGAGCTAATGTGGATGAATGCGTACCAGCCCCTGTAACTTTGCCATCGATAGGGTTCAGAGAATTGAAGATCTTGTCGTATTGTGGTTTCTCCTTGCTGCAAATCCATTCCGGATCTCCGTGGCCGGCATCCACACCTTCTCCGCGACCATAACCGAACGGCGACACTTGATCTTCGACACCTTCGAAAGCACCACCTGTAATAGGAAAGATTCATTTTCTTTACATTCTACAATGTATTCGTACTTCTAAACAAATATTGAGGTTCTGATATAACCAAATGAAACAACGCCGCCCAAGTAGGTACAATGTTTGCGTGTTGCTACGTTTAAATTAGTGGATGATTCAAGTTTGAAGTCCATTCATGTTATTGTTAAGAACTAAATAATATACGTATTGTTAGCATGGTTCTATTGGTATTGTAGCTAAAATCAATAATAAATAGGTTATTATTAAGGAACGTGATTCTTAGTGGAAATAATACCTATGCCTGTGGGCAATACGCCAAAGATATTTTATTGCGAAATCCAGCTTTAAAGTTACCTTCCACATTAAATATACTGATTACGTACACTGTGACTCATGTTTAATGATAAAAGGTACCTAGTTATGGGCAATGTAAACTGGCAATGACGTAGCGACAACGTTATATAGGTACTTCAATACATTTAGGATTCTATTAACAACCTAATTCTGAGAATCCACGCAGTGACTAAGCTATTAATTTATTTATGGACATGTGAAGATTGATACACCATTAGTAGAATCTAAACTGTGATCCCGTTATAGTCATCAAGTAACACTTAGATTGCCAAGTAGTCTTGCAGTTTAGATTCTTGACCGATATTCGTTTAAAGTGTCTACTTCGACCTCAGTTTCATCGTTGTGGAGGATTTGAAAAGTAGTACATAATAGTTACTAAAATTATCAATTAATTATTATTATAATTTGATACAATAAGTGCACATTATAATTAATATACGTCCTAGGTACAATTCTACCCATTTATTTAATTCTATGATTAAGGCATAGACTAAAAATAAATTAACCACTGAGTCAGCCAGTAAAGTCACTAACTAGGTAATCCATTTCTAGTTTCTACACGACACGCTCCAACAAACACCTTTTTAGTAACATTTTGTTTTTAAATCCCTTTTTTATTGGATTCAAAGAATTGTTATGCGCTGGTTGTTCCATTGATAATGAGTTATTTAACAGCACAATGCTTCAATAACTATTTAATAACATAAGTAAGTAATGTAGGTCATTGAAAATGAAGGGGAAGAATAAAAACATAAGGTTGTTGCTTCACGGTGCAATTTTACTCAAATAGTGACTTAAAAGTTAATCAAATGTTTCATTTATTAGCATACTTTAAGCAAGAATTGATTAAAAGTATGTGGAGCTCGAAGTACATCACTAGTCATAATAGCATTTTATAACGGCGATGCAATAAAACAATTGCGCTTTGTTTTGTAGTCCGCATTTAGTTCGATAAAGGAGTGAAAGTGTAGGAAGTGGGTGGACATTTCGTGACAGATGACGAGCGGTGGCATTTATCGGACATGGAAACCAACAACAACACACGATACGCCACCATTATATACCAATAAAAAACCTAAATACTACAGAATCAACACAAAGTTTACACAAAGTTTCAAATACTCGTCTACTGAAAATTTTATTATCATAACGTTTCCATTGGCTTAACTAGTAGGTGGACACAGTATGTAAATAATATGAGTACTTATATCAGAATAAACAGGAATTTAAACACAATCGTCAATATTAAAAAAGTAAGATGTCTCCTACTAGAAAAATGCTTAAGAAATTTTTTTATTTCGGTGAAGGAAAGCGCTGATGGTCAAACCTTGACCTAAGATAAAGAAATGGGCAATAGGTTTCAAGGCCAGAAGTCCAGTTGCACAGGATACCTGTATCCTCGCCGTAAGAAGGATGTGCATCCGTCTCCGCCTACACCGAGCTGGACACAAATTGCTCGGGCGCTATTTCCCTATCACCAGCATCATTTTTGCATAGGCTCCGCCACTGCTAGTCTATTTAAGGTCATACATGTCACGCGTCATAATATAAACCTAAACAAAAAGGATAACTTCCGCTTATAAAATCAAACTGTGAAATAGCCACTCCTGAATTACATTCTATTTTAAAAAGTCTCTTTTTCCTGAAAACAGTGCCCCTGACTGATAATGATAGTCACGTTTATCTGTAATCGTCATACCTACAGCCAGCACCGCACCGAAATACACAGAGATACTAAATTTCATGTCGCGCAATCGCATAATCACGCCCAATTTGCTTTATAACAGAAACTATGCTTATAGTTTATTCCAGAATATACGAATAAGTAACAGAAATAACTAAAATTTAATAAACAAGTAGTTCTACTTTCAAAAATTGTTTTGAAAATCGAACTTTCTGTAACTACGTGAAAACAACATAATGGGATGTTGATATCAAGATAGGTACATAAGTGTTGCTTTATCGAAACTACATAATGTTGGAGAACCAGTGAAGAGTTTTTTAAATAACAGAATATTTTTCAAAAAATAGCAAAACGGGTGCTTAAAATTCTCTGGACCTAGAGTGTCAAAGCCAACATTCATTCACGCGCTTATTCAGGACACGTCGTCACCGCACTCGATGCGACGCTGTTGGACCAATTATCATGCGTCAACGATAGATTCGATGTCCCATCATAACAATCACTCAGCCCGTTATAAAATGCACACCCATAAAGCAATTAATGGACGTAAATGTTATTCTTTGGATGATAGCTACTCGAAACGGTTATCTTAGTTTTGTATGACACCTTTACAATAATAAGTAAACACTTAGTAATACCTTTAGATGAATTATGTAAGTGTATCGTTATATCTCGAGTTAAAGCTACTACTCGAATAATAGCCATCAAAACGGCGAGCTGTAAATGGCTAATAGTTTAACTAGATCCGTGTGTGGCCGATACGCGAGCACGTCGTATTCAGCGCGCGCGCCGGCCCACATCGCTACTTCCGAGCGAAGTGATAGCAAGCCCACTAAATGAATGCCGATTGATTTACAATAACAATTATTTGTTGACCTTCTTTTCCTTTCAAAGGTGCAAGCAAGTACAAAAATGGGTCATGAAAGTTGCCATTCTTTTATATCAATGAGAAATAGTTTAATCGTTATTCTGATAATTTATCTACAAGGCACAATTTATCAGGACACATGTTGGATCGTGATGTTTTCACAAAGAGTCGTCATTGAGTAGCAAGTGGGTCGTGGATCACAATGGATGCTGCTCAGATGCGTCTCAATGGTTGACACATGTAATGATGTCACAGCGGACGTAGGAACAATGCTCTGAACACAATTAACTATCGTGTTGTCCGCACCACCCGGACGTAAACAACCCAGCGGTGTTTAAGGACCATAATCCACAATGGATATATCTCACTTTCTTTATTTTAAGATTTTTCTCCTTCAAAATATATTAGGTTTTTCATAGACTTTCTTAGACAAAGCTGGATATAAAATACCAATAATTTACGAGTACGTGGCCATATGGAACACTTATAGCGTAGGTTACGACTTTGTAGCAATGGCAAGGTAAAATTTAGGCAAATAATTTCATATACATCGTATTATCATAAATAAAAATTATAAACATGTTTACATTGTTAGGTATTCCTTACAATGTAAAAACGTTTATATTAAAAATATATATGTTTTATATTAGTGAAAACGACTAAAATAATATTTTTATTTTACTCGTTTTAACTAGTAAGCCCCGGTTCGATAAAAAAATAATCAATACAGGCCGGAATGTAGGTACCTACTAGAAATGCTAATTTAATATTGATCGTAAACGGAGCCAACTGTGCAGCAAAGACGGACAAATGCAACTTTAAAAATGTTTTTCAGCTAATTACTGAAACAATACAAAATTACTGTTCCGGTAACTATTAGTCAGAAGATCTGAATATTACGCAAATGAGTGCAATGGCCTCATCATTGCATTTGCAGTAAAATGTTATGGCCGGCGACTTTTTCTAAAGAAGCCAAAGCGGCTGCGCGTTGCTGCGGTTTCAAAAAGTATACCACACGTAAGTGTACCGCCAACCATGTCGCCACTACACAATGCGATGGTCGGTCATATAGCGTAACTGCACAACAGCAAACATTGCTCTGTATATGAATTCCTAGCTATTTGTTTCCGTTTTCCCCACGTTGAACCAAGAAAAAGCTTCATTTGATCAGATTATGTCCGTTACATATGCCCTTTACTACAGCCTTAACCCACCCTACTGGAAACAGCTTGACTTATGTAACTCTTCAGTAAATGCTATATGGGTTAGGTAAATCATATTGCCGCACAACAAACAAAAGCGCCATCTATCTATCTATTGAGCAAATCAAATTAACAAAATGTAATCTGTAAATGTATATATCTGTGTATGTCTGTGTAGATACAGATTACACACACATGCCTACCATACATGTCTATATTTTATTTACATCTAAGCATTTAAGCATTAGCTCGAAAGAGATGCGGCGAAAGTGGCGGACGCGCTCCCATTCGCAGCAAAATATGCGATTGGTACTCTCCCTAACAGCTACCTTGAAACTGCATAACAATAGTAATTACCGGTATTTCATATCGCTAATTATAGGTTGTAGGTGTTAGGAAATATAGTAGGTGCCCATAACGTACCTATATTATCTCATCTCAATGATCCATTGACTTGTCTGTCTTTCATAGATCGAAATGTTTAAGAATGCTAATAACTGCCTTCGTTATTACCGAATTCTAATTTATAATGTTGTAAACGCATAGGATGGTATAGTATTACAATAACGACTTCCATCCTAAATGTATAATATCATTTCAGCACTAGATGAGCACATTATACTCGTAGGTATGTAGTAAACAAACTAAGTACCAACTACAAATAGTGGTATATTATTCAACATTTGACCAAATATCAAGTCGATGACTCGTGCCCGTTCCTAATTACGTTTCCGGATTAACGCGAGCACTACACATTCATATACATTCATCAAGTTGACTTTACGCTCCCCTCTCTTGGAAGCAGTCAATTCAATAGTAGAAAACTACATTCTCTTATTTGATTTGGAATATATATTGTATTTCTTTGTAATACAGGGTTAAAATGTTGTAAAAAATCATAATGAGGCAAAGTTTGTGACGAATAAAACGTGAGATTATACTTATCTAAAATAAATAACCCAAGAATCATTGTTTCAGACAGTAATTGAAATAACAGAAGCTCTAAATACTGATTCATGGAATAAGGAATTTTCTCTCTCCGTTCTAGTTCACTTTGTTAGCATTGATGACTAACGATAGTTTGATGCGAAACACAACACAATGCAACGTTAGAAAAGAATACGATGTGTTGAGTATTGACCGCATTGCACCAATTTAAAGTGACATACTGAATCTATTATTGAGTAATACTGGAAGTCTTTACCCATCCGTTGGTCGACAACTAATAACAAATATATCCTTGTCTTTATTTATACTTATTTGTACGTCGTACTTTAAAAAATCACACATTTTTCCCTTTCTGGTGGAGCAAAGACGCATTTTATTAGAATGAGCAAGTGGATTATCGGCCCCTTGTCAAAACTATGTCTATGGGGTTACCTGCCTATTTACGACCTCTAAAATGTGAAGCCGTTGGGCTTTAGGTTTTTTATTCATCATCTCAAGAGTATTATGGAAGATATTTAAATTTAAATTAATTCGTTGCATAGTAGATGATTTAAAGTATTAAAGTATCAATAACTGTTGGGTTTTTAGTTCAATATCATATTGAACGTCGAAGGCTACGGTTCATGATCAAGCTCGGTACAATAGACAAGGTCACCTGATACAGGTGCGGCGGTGGCGGCGCGACGACGTCGATGTGTCGTACTATCAGTGATTCAGTATGACACCACCGCTTAACACATACACATAAAATATTATTTACGTAAATACTTTATCCTTATACGTATACATGTAAATTGTAACCAAAATTCAAAAGGACACGTTTCAATTGAAATAATACTAACACTAAGGTGTGTGCATACGAAATAATATTATATTAAGTTAGTACCTATTGTAAAATATGAATAAGGTTTAAATGTAACGTAATCCATTAATTTATAGTTAGATACACTTTGACAAGATTTTTTTAACTGCTTTAAATAAGAATACAAGTCGTTGCAATCCCAAATGTTGTTGATCATGAATTAAACAAAGAATTTTCGAAAAATATCTTTTTGCAAGTTTAAAGGTAAAGATTCGTAAATCCCAAAAAAAAAACAAAATTTTAAAAACGCTTTCATTTACAAAGAGGTGATTGTTGGCATCCGTCTGGCAAATTCTATTTATTATAATTAGCGTAGGCACAACCACCAACAACAATAGAGCTGATTTAAATTACGTATATTAATCAGCTTGTACCTCTAAATATCGCGGGTATTATATTCACGGGTTTGAGTTAACACATAAAGATAAATCAGACATTAAGAACTGGCACAAACAACCCTGAACCACAACATTTTAACCAAACTTCTACAAATCTAGAGTTGCAAATAGACCGAGATGTCTATTTCGCGCCACGAAAATAACTACAATGTAATATTTTACTACCTAGGTATTTACTAAAATATGTATATTTTTGCCCAATTACTACTTTGGTATTTATAGTTCATGCGCTACGGAAGAACTGCAAGCAGTGTTGTCTTTGTGGTTGTTACGTCGTCGTCGTCGTCAATATTTCGTTTTCTTTGTAAGAGTAATACTTTCTTTGTGTTTCGAAGAATTTTAATTCGAAACTTTCTCGAGACGCGTTAAGCGTAATAACGACGCTAGTTTATTTTAGCACATAGAGGCCAGTCTCGTTTTTTTATTACCTATAAGTACACATATTTTGCCTAATAATCTTAGGCTAAGATAACTTTTTTTACAGTTCTGTAAATAATTATCATAAAGTCTAGCTCAAAAGTATCATAATTTTTTTATCTTATGCCTTTAGTTACCTTATGAAGTCACCAAAACCTACATGCAACTAATTATAGTGATTGTCTAACTTTGGCTAGTAGTAACAGATAAATTCCTAGCAGCCTACTATCAGCGTTATCACAATGTGATAAGAGTGCTTATTCAGGTCAATATCTGCTGATAACACGCATTCAGCTCTTGCGACTGAAGTGTCGCCAGTTATTAGTTACACTTAAGGATATAATACGTAGCGTAGGTACAACCTTGCTTGCTATACGATAAGTGGCACTCCTTTAAACGGAATTCTATATATGATTAGAGATAGTGATGTAACCAACATTCGCAATGCAACCAAACCAAAACCAACAACCTAACTAAAACTCTGTAGTTAGTACTACATCAAACATTTTTCGCAAATGCAAACAATTCTACTATATAATTTTAAGAATTTATTGTTCCCATCCCCAAGAAGCAATTCTATAATTCTTAAAACATACAACAATAAGCATTGCATTACTTATTTAAAACCAATGAATCAAGTTTCAAGGAACAGCTTTATTTGCATAAATATAAAAGATAAATTTTATGATTTGATTACTTAATATCGTATTTAATAAATATTGATCAGGCAAGTATAGTCTGACCAACAAGTACAGATATACATACAAACATTATTGCAGCATTTATCTCATGAAACGGTATTGTGGGTGGGTATAGATACAGTATGATACATACAAACTGATTAACTAACAATGTATTTTGAGGGTTTTGCAGTTTAAAATTTATTAAGTAGATCTATTTGCAGCTGTTCAAGTGCACCATAATGAATAGATTGTGATTATTATAAAAAACGAAAACCTGTTTGTTTTTTGCAAAAATACTTTAAAATTTTAATTGAGATGCAGCTATTGAAATTCTAACTTGATAATCTAAGGTATAATTGACTGTAAGCAATAAATGTAATCATTGTTTATACGTCTCTCACCTCACCCCTGAGTTCAATGACGAGATAAATCATACAATCAAGTCCAATTCACATCTGCGAATGTCAAAGGATTACTCGCATCTGCAGTGCATATGCATGCGCAAGGATAAACATGTTAATTGCATCACTATTTCTGTTGTTACTTGTTTTCTTTTAATCTAGCAATAAATATAATGAATTTAGAGTTTAAATACTTTAAATGTATGTTTCTCAATTAAGCGCAAACTGCTGAAACAATTTTAATAAACTCTCCTGACCAAAAAAAGGATTTAAATATTTTGGAAGGCCATCTGAAAATTTATTAAACATCCTTCTTACTCTTTAATGAAATTCACTTCCTACTTATATTATAAATGTCAATGTTTGTGCCGATAGATGTTTGTTACTCTTTCATGCAAAAACACCTAAACAGATTTTAATGAAACTATACTAAACTATATTTTAAGATAGCATGTTTTTTTTTCAAGATATGACGATAAATGCGTACGAAGTCGCGGGCAGTCTCTAGTGATTATATAAGTTAAGATTTATACTATTACTTGGTAACAACTTTTACAAAGAAAGCACATTTTATAAATCTATAATATTGAATACCTACACATTATCAAGAATTCTTTTATATAAATCCTTTTAAAATTGCATTCCTTTATCATAAGCAAGCAAAGTTGTAAACTCAACAGGATAAAGTTTTAACAAACATTTATTAAACCCAACCCAATAAAAATAAAAACAAGTACCATTACTTATTCAATTTTGTTTTAGGTCAGCTCAATTGAGTGATTGAGTGTATAATTTGTCACTGTCAATATAATGTTTGCAGCAGATTATGCAATGGTATCAAAGTATAAAATGACAAGCAAAAAATATGCAAAGTTATCAAAATGTAATTAATCATTAAAATCTTACCTTTGATGAGTGGTTCCATTACAACATTGACATCCTCTTGAGGAATCATATCCATAAGACGTGCAATGTCTGTGGCCAGCATGTGATCAACTACCTCTAGGAGTTTAGGCTTCAATGGATGGAATTTTGTGAAGTCATGGTTGGCCAAGGTTTCTTGCATTTTCTTTATATCAGGGAAGTCACCAGGAGAAATCTGCTGTTCCCTCTGAATGCGATCATAAACCTGGCCCAGATTCTTGATCAATTCCTTCTTTTTGCCATCTTTGCCAAAAACAGAAGGCATTTCTTTTCTCAATTCGCTTACAATATACGCATGAACCTTAGCAAGACGCGCTCTTTTTATTAAATCGTTTAATTTACGTAAAGCTGCATTTCTTGGCAAAGATTGCATGTCTCTGAAGAGATCCTGCTCTTCATCTTCGAACAATCGTCTGTTAACGTCATAACGGAGTGGCTGGTCCCAAAATGAGCCAATGTATACCCTTGCTACCTCTGGTGTTTGCAGTACTTTTCCTAGTGACCACATCAAAGCTCCATACACACGCATCAGTTGCTGGTGGTCAATCATGTCAGCTTTGTTTAATACAATACGTATTTTATCATCATGACCCCTCAAAGCCTCTATACTGCGCCTAAACTCATCTGATATATCCAATTTATGTGCATCAAACAAAAGTATAATGCGATCAACACGTTCAGCAAACCATTCCAAGACTCCTGTGAAGTCATAGCCCCTGTCTACTCTTTGCTTCTCCCCAGAGAGAATTCCCGGCGTGTCGACGATAGAAATACCGCGGAGGACAGGCGAGTTAACAGTGGAGCACTGAAATCTATTTAGAAAGGCATTTCCGAACTTACTGAGAGGACGAAACTGTTTTTTCGGATCCACCACTAGGGCATTACCAGGAATAACTCCTTCTTTTTCATCGTGCATTACCGCAATGAATCTGTCCGTCGTAGGTTCGGGTCCAATTCTAATACCAGGAAAATCACGCTCGAGAAGATACTTAATAAATGTGGTTTTACCAGTTGAATATTGACCAACCAGCAGTATCATAGGCTTCGCGTCAAAATCTGGCTCCTCTAGTTGTGGTGAATGAAAGTCATGGAATTGGTAATGCAATTCCAGTGGTAAAAGTTTAGTTTTATAAATTCGCTTAAGACCTTCCACCACATTATCAATACTCTCCGATTTTTCACCTTCTTTTTTCAGCCAGCTGAACATGGTTGTGGTTGCGTTCTTTTCTTATTCCTATGAAAGGATAGCTGGTACAGTCAGAATTCTCCTCACACTGCACTATTATATTTTTTTGAGACAGCAAGCAAGAGCACAACGATTGTAACCCACCGAGAAAATGAATGACGTGACGACTGTCTTGATTGAAGGTGGTTGGTTGGCTGATTTCGGTGTTACCAGCGGCAAGGTTCGAAAAACACCCTTAAATTTTATTTTTTTACAAGCCTTGCTTCTAAGCTTTTTAGATTTTAAATGATGACTTTTTATTTTATATAAATCATCATGAATTCTGAAATTAATGCTGGTTCGTGGACGAGTTTCATTATTATTTCAGTGAGTAAAACTGCTATAAAAAACTGTGTATTATTATCAATATCAATAGGACTTAATATTTTAAATTAAAACAGATGTAAAGTCTTCGTAAACCTTGGATATGAAAAGTCAAAATAAAAAATAATTAGTTTAATTCTTATAGGTTTAATTAGTTTGGCAACACATTTAGTGTAAGTGTCAATGTCAAGCATGACAAATGTCACGAAGCTCCACCTCCAACCTCAAAAATTTTTCGAATAGTTTAGGGTTTTATCACGTGTTTCCAATACGAACTAACGTGGAACTAACATAAATCACTGTAAATACTTTAAATTTAAATGAACGTTAATATAATCTGAGATAAACGATTAAAGGACATGATAATTTTTAAAAGAGTTAACGCAAACTAGGACAAAACAATGACGTCCTTCTACGACGAAATAGAAATTGAAGACTTTGAGTACGACGAAGACGAAGGAATGTACTATTATCCTTGCCCTTGTGGAGACAGATTTCAGATAAGTGAGGTATGTCGGTTCCGTGGCCGTAAGACACACTTCCCGAAGAAAAGAGAATGATGTGAGCGTTTGTACTGCACATATACCTAAATGTATAAACCATACAAGTCAGAAATTAGGAAAATACATGTGTTTGCTTCCAATAATGTGTTCCATTTTCTTACAGGAAGAATTAATAGCGGGAGAAGAGGTAGCAACATGTCCAAGTTGTTCCCTTGTGGTTAAAGTTATTTATGATTTAGTAAGTATTTTGTCATGTTTTATTTTAGCTCCGGTACTGATTCATTTGTCGGTGCCAATATTCCACTTAGTGCGATTTCTGATGCCAGCGCTAGTCTTTAAATAATTTATTTGAATTTTCAACTTTTCAGGAAAAATTTGCTGCAGAAGCTCAAGAAAAGAAGAAACAAGAATGTGAAAAGGAAATTGTAAAGGCCTAAGTCCCCGCTTGAGGCATGTGACGAGAGGCAAACAAACATGACTTTCTGCTGAAAGTATGTTAAATGAACAGATATTAAATCTCTGGTAAAAAGAATGCTATAAGAGGACCGGGTGTGAAGATCTTGTGATTTTTTAAAATGTGATATCCTGAATAAAAAAAATTAATTTACTGAATATTGCATTGATTTTTAAAACATAATTTGGGTTTAAAGCCAAAAACTGTAGGTATTGTTATATTTGTCTGAAATTGATATAGGAAACAAGTATGATGCTATATGCTAAAGCAACAATATGCTCCAACAGAAGCTCAAACTTCTTTGTGAGCAGGTGTGATCTATAAGATTTAAAGGATGAAGCCACCATGCCCTATAGACTTCATTATGGGATAATTGATATTTTATTATAGTGCTACAATGAAAAGAGTGTTTTAGTTTGATCATTAAAAGTCCAAATTTTAATAAAACAACAAATAAGTACAAGTGATTCTATATTATTTATTATATTCCTTAAAAATATGATAAACATGCTGAATATTTTGAAATATTAAAGTAGATCCATTTTTTATTATTAAATTCTAAATAAATATGTAATCATATGAATAGTAATAAATAATAATTCTAAACAAAATCTTTTTGACTAGCTAGAAATACATGCCTAAATCACACTAAAATATTTGAGATAATTCACTATCGCCAGCTCGTATTGTCAAACATTTTTATTACATACACTAATATGTGAAAAATATAGTGGAGAAGGCATCAGCAGAATACTTTCGGATTAAGGTTAATAGTGAGTATAATTTCTACTGTGCGTGTTACAATATAATTACATATTACTGAGAATATGAGACTTAATGACCAGAAAGAAGTGTATGTACAGAAGTGGTGTAGTAACTTTTAGGGCTCTAAAACAGTATTTAGTAACTCAATTTACAGGTCTCGTTTATCAAAATGAATCATCTGTAATTTGATTTTTAATCCAAATTTTTTAAGTTTTATGTCTAAAAAGACCTAAAACATAAAAATAAATTGATGTGGATTTAGGATACATTAAGTACTTATCTACTTTATAGATTGACATTAATTTCATAGACATTAATTTGGATGGATCTTTGAGCTATTTTGGACTAACCACAGCTGTACAACTTTCCTTAACTTACTTAAAAATACAATTTAAAAAAATACTTGGCAAGCACATTAAAGCAATTCATACTGGAATGAGTATACAATTAAATGTAAAGCATTTTTAAAGACTGGTCACTTGAACTCACATCTTGAAGCCTAATGAATTATAATAAATATTACATCAGCACTCTTTGCTTCTGTATTCTCGTAAGAAAGGATGCCAGGCAAACAAGTAATAGGTACAACGTAAGGATTATTTCATTCGTCCTCTCTTCTCTCTCTGTCTTTCATAAAACTATAATTTTCATTCGCTAATAAATCCTTGAACTTATTTTCAGTTTGCTTGCAGTTTATTGTGGAAATTAAGCGAATCCATTAAACTTGTTGAGTACTGTTTGAGATCAGTTCATGGAATACAAATAACAGCACCAACTAGTCACTGGCAGCTCTTTCATCTCATTGTGAAACACAGTAACAACATTCAAACATAGCAAGCTGCATATTAACCCGATTATTTTATCATATTATTTTAATTTACCAAAAGGGTTTCAAAAATAAACAAATTGCATAAAAGTAATTTTTCATCATCCTTAGAAATTATTTTTATTGATTCATCACAAAATCGCAATAAACAAAGCTCTGAATTCTGATTCGTAAAACTTTGCTTGGCCCTTATAGTTACCTCGAATTTTTGTTCAGGCAAACCTATGCAGTCCTTGGCAAGACAGTGGGAGCAGAAGATTGGGGGGAAGTAGAGGATATGACGGTGGGGGGTGGGGCAGTCGGTGTCGGCGTGTGGATATTAAAGTGCCGCACTGCTGCCTCCAGTGCCACATTGTTGCCACTGAAGTAAGCTGAAACTGCATTATGGAAAAGGAGCAGTTGTTTATTCATCACTTTTACCTGAAAAAAGCAAAAATCATTATTTAATTTAGATTTATCTTATTCAGTTCAGTCAACTTTTATATCAAGTGAATCCTCAGATTACGAAAACGGTTAAAAATACTTACCCGGTTTTCATGCAAGAGCTTTAGCTTCACAGCTGAATCGTCACGCAGTCGCTCGTAATGCCTGCGGTGCCGTTCAATGTTGGCCAAGAGCAATTCTGGTGGATTGCCGCCGCTGGCTTCTAGCTCACTACGATATGCATCATACTCCACTCTGAAAGATATAAAGATATCCTTCAATTACTGGCATAAACATATTTTAGACAAAGCCTTTTCCATAAATAATTAAAACCTACCTTGCTGCTTCATATTGGCGGATTGTTAGCAAAGTATCTTCTATAGTTTTATTGGTAAGAGTATTAAGAGAGTTGTTAAAAAACTGCAAAGCTGCAAGCAGTGTCTCGCCATTGCGTGTCAAGGACCTCTGCGTATCCGCATTGTAGAGAAATCTGGTGGAAAGAGTCATTTTGTATAAATCATACATACACTTTAAGATTGCAATTAATTTTGTAATATAAGTGAGTATGTAATAATAATTTACTGGTTTTGTAACTCTGGAGATTTTTGTGCCAGCTCCGCAAAAGCTTCACCAAGAGCGCGTTGGGTGGACCCCGCTGCAGCTAATTGCGCAGTCAGGCTTGTACTCAAACGAAGCAGTCCATTATATTTCCGTTGAGTTTCACGTAACATCTCAATTTGAGCTTCCAGTTCTGAAAGGGATTTTTGAATTGAAAATAGAAAGAACAAGTGTTTAAGTAGTGTTTTATGTATTTTAAGCAATTACCTGTATCCACAGTCCTTGAGCTCTTGCCAAGCTTTTCATAAAGTATCTGTTTAGTGCACTTATAAGTGGAAACTCCCCAGTTTCGCAGAGTCTCTAGTTTAGTGGAGCCTGCTCTCAATAACGTGCTTGATCCGGCAGCACCATTCTGTGACACATCTGGGGGTGCTGCTATGGAAAGTATTTACATTATTAAGTTTGAGGATAGTATGAAAATGCTTTTTTTCAGTTATAAGGCTCAGCTGTCTGTCTATAAGCCCATCTGTCACCAAGCTGTATCTCATGAACCGTTATAGTCAGGGCATTGAAATCATTACAAATTATGTGTTACTGTTGCCTCTATAATATCAAATACTAAAAATAGAATAATACCTAGTAATAATTAAGGGGCCTCTCGTACAACAAGCGACTTTTTTTTTTCCTTTTTTTGATACGAAGACTTAAAGCACAAGTCGGGCTCATACTTAGACTGTTTTTTTTTATATTCTCGTGCTATAATTTTATTTAACTCAGCCAATGCAAAATTTATGAATATTTTTTAAAGTAGGTATCAAATTAATTCATTTATTGAAGCAATTTCAATGGCTGCACATACACACACAGAGATACATTACCATACGACGGAGGAAATGGCATAGAGCGCGATGTAGGGAACTTCGCCTCCGTACCCGATGTGATGGAATCACTTGACTCACGCAGGGGTGGCGTATCTTTCAACATTTCGTGAATGCTACGCTCCGATTGCCTAACAAGAAGCAGACAATCAATAACTGAACAATGCTCGATATCGCAATTTTGAAATAGAAATAACGTAACCAACAAGAAGATTAAAGACTTTTTCACAAGAGACGACCAACACAACACTTTCAAAAGGATATTATGGAAAGACAACCTTTATTAATTCTAATACTAGATGTATTGATATAAAAATGTCGCACCATTTAGACATCTTGGGGCAAAATATGTATGAAAATCAGAATACGTTTCTTGATTACTGTCATGAGCTACCTAAATGAAATTTATTATTTTTGTAGGAAACAGACACCAAAAATCAGTTCGATTATTTTAACAACGCTCAATCAAAATCAAATTCGCCTCAAACCAACCAAACCACTCAAACTCAACTCAAATTGTATTTTTTTTGACACTTGCATTTTGCTTGCTACTCTTTTGAATTTTCGTAGTATACGGCACGGTATCCCGATTTTTAAGCCACAAAGAAACCTTATCTTTGCCTTATCTCTTTTTTGTTAGATTTTCTGTTTTTACTATACCAGGCTCCATACTAATATGTTAGATGCCATTTCTGTAAAACTAAAACTTATCTGCAATAAGATAAGACTGATTGAGATCTGCACAGGTCCGTAGTTCTTTTGAAAAGAAAACAGCACAAAAAATAAAAATATTTACTTTTGTCACACTTGCGGGGTTGCTAGTGGAATAAATTAAAGGCAGCCAGATGTTTTCGTAGGTTTATTACCAATACTTAGTAATTACAAATATATCGTTAGGCATACAATTAATTATACAACCCTACAAGAGGAGTGTTCCTCGACCTAGCTGAGAATTAAAGAGGACTGCGGGGCTATCGCTCTTTAACCTCCCTAGACTTGTACTGTACTAGAAGACTGCTAGGCTATCGAACCAGCACAAGTCACTGAGGCATGAGAGGGCTGCGAGGCTACCGCTCTCAAGCTCATCTAGCGATCGAATGAATGCGTTGCTCGGTGCGGCGTCCGATTATATAGCCGGTGTCGCTGCCAGTGTGCGGGTACTGTAGGTGCCCTTCCATTGTTATGCGTAGTCACAGATTACCTATAGTTAGTTACTACCGGCGGCGGCTCTACACGATGGCGAAGATGTTGGCGAACATTGTGGCAAAGATTTTGGCCGAGAGATTGTGATGGCGTCCACACGTTGGACGGTCGATCAGTTTGTTTCGGTACGGGCCAATGTGCGGACGAAAAAATGGATATTGAGGTTTTGACGGCTGCTGCGATTTATT
This sequence comes from Anarsia innoxiella, assembly GCA_947563765.1. NCBI lineage: Eukaryota > Metazoa > Arthropoda > Insecta > Lepidoptera > Gelechiidae > Anarsia > Anarsia innoxiella. Next base: position 10,806,028 of record OX387390.1, read on the forward strand.
TATTCTCTGCATACCGCTACTACGCAAGTGTGTATAAGAGAAGGGTCATTAAAAAGAAGTGGAAAAAAAGAAGTTTTTATTTTTATGATCTTTATTTTTCGGATTCCATAGACACGTTTCAGCTTGATAGAGCTCTATGAAGCGAAAAGTTTCTTCATTACTCATACTTGCCATAATCGTATTCGATATCAATAAATCCTCACTAAAAAATCCGTCCGCACAGAATGGACGCTCGCTGCAAACTGAACGTGTCGCCAACGTGTGGACGCTACGGCCATCACTGTGCCACAATCCCGCCATAACCCTTTGATCTGCGTAGAAAAACCGACACCACACGGATCTTGCGCCAATGCGTGGGCCAATAGTCCAATACCTACCAAATAGATCACCAACCCCCGTTCTACACAATGGCCAACACGTATTGGCTAATACATTCGCCAAAATGTTGGCTAATGGCGGCTCTACACGTTAGCCAACATTTTGGCGAATGTATTAGCCAATACGTGTTGGCCATTGTGTAGAACGGGGGTTGGTGATCTATTTGGTAGGTATTGGACTATTGGCCCACGCATTGGCGCAAGATCCGTGTGGTGTCGGTTTTTCTACGCAGATCAAAGGGTTATGGCGGGATTGTGGCACAGTGATGGCCGTAGCGTCCACACGTTGGCGACACGTTCAGTTTGCAGCGAGCGTCCATTCTGTGCGGACGGATTTTTTAGTGAGGATTTAGGGGGAGGCGGGGCACATTGATACTCGGGGCACATTGATACAGTACCTGTTTTGAAATACTGAAAAACGATACGCACACGGACACATCATTAGAACGCTCAAGGACATCCACAAGGATGATAGTTGTGACGATGCTCGCTGCCTATTCGCCGTTTTGCTTTTACAGGCACAAACGTGTTTTTGGGACCGACAACTAAAATTTTAAGAGCAATGTGTTTGTGTCTCAGCTCCATATTATTAGTTGTTTTCATTGTTTTATTTTACCAAAAGTACGTTTATACTTTAATAAATGTTATTTAATATGTTTATTTAATACAATATTGATTTAAAAAATAATAAATTACTTTTTCGTGAATATAGTCCCTTGGGGCACTATGATACAGTAAAGCGCGGGGCAGAATGATACGTATCAATCTGCCCCGTTAGTGTATTAAAGTGCCCCTTTAGTGCATTAAAGTGCCCCGTTAGTATTTTAAAGTAGTCTTAAAAATCTCATTTATTATAGAAAATGGTCCGGACGTTTAAAGTTAAGCAGAGAAATGTGAAAAAATCGTTTAGGATTTCAGTTTTGTAATGTTTTTGATTATGAGTTTTAAGAAAAAGTTCCTATAATTTTGATAAAGGATTTTATTTTGTTATTTCTATATTTCACTATGCCCAATTCTGTAGTACTTTTAGGCTGATTACTGAGTAATTATGTTTAATTACATGTTTAAGATCTTGATAAATTCTAGATTTTTGATGACAATTTTATTTCCTAGCTCATTTCATTATTAGGCTGATTGTGATTATCGTTATACGAATAATAACTAATAAATAACGTGATTTTTTCAGATACCAAGCATTATTTGCTTTTTATTTGGTCAATTTAAGTAATATAACGATTTATTTTGAAAAAATATTATAATATTTACGGAAATAAAATACGCATCAAGCTGCCCCACTCTCTGTATCAAGGTGCCCCACCGGTGGGGCAGAATGATACAAAATCGATTTTTTTATAAAAGTCGCCATAACTTTTACCCTATTCGTTTATATCAGCTTTTTTTAAACTTAATTATAAGTTAACATATCAGGCCATGCACCCGGCAAAAAAAATGATCAAATATGTTGACATTTGTGTATTAAAACGGAGTTTGAATTTTTGTGTATCAATGTGCCCCACTTCCCCCTATTGATATCGAATACGATTATGGCAAGTATGAGTAATGAAGAAACTTTTCGCTTCATAGAGCTCTATCAAGCTGAAACGTGTCTATGGAATCCGAAAAATAAAGATCATAAAAATAAAAACTTCTTTTTTTCCACTTCTTTTTAATGACCCTTCTCTTATACACACTTGCGTAGTAGCGGTATGCAGAGAATAAATAAATCGCAGCAGCCGTCAAAACCTCAATATCCATTTTTTCGTCCGCACATTGGCCCGTACCGAAACAAACTGATCGACCGTCCAACGTGTGGACGCCATCACAATCTCTCGGCCAAAATCTTTGCCACAATGTTCGCCAACATCTTCGCCATCGTGTAGAGCCGCCGTAACGTGTAGAGCCGCCAACGGCGTAGTGCCGCTCTTGACTGGATTCGTTTCGTTTACGAAGATATTTTAGTTGTATCAAATATTTGCTACACTTTCAAAATATTTTTTGCCTAATTTAGTACAATTTTTAATAAAATGACAACACAAGACATTCAAGACGCGTTCAAGCTCGGAACAATACGAGCGTTCAAGTTATAGCTTGGTTATAGAGTTATAGCAGACACAAAACAAAGAAGGTGCGGCGAGGTGATAATGAAACTCATACAGATTTCATAATACATTTATACATTTTTATTAATCTTCTTAAACTAGAGGTTGCCGCGACTTCGTTTTGTACGCAATTTTCTTCATATCTTAGAAAATTTACACTACCTATATATTTAGATGATTATAAAATAAGTAGGTATTATTCTGATGATTGTCAAGTTTCATCAAAATAATTATGTTTAATAGATTTTGTTATATCTATTCCATCCTTACATCGTCACAAACATTGTAATTTATAATATTAGTAGGCTTTTGGAAACAAAAGTAGGTACCTATGTACTATTTACTACGACAGAGTTCCTTCCTATCTTAATGTAGGTACTTAGGTACCTAGGTACCTATGTGTAAGTAAGTAGGTATCTACCTACCTACTATTATATTATAGCAACATTGTACCTACTTAGGTCAAAATTTATGGATAAGTAATGAGACTCTTATTTTTATGATTAGGTACTTGGTCATAAATCTGTCTGTATTTAGCTCCCACAACAGTTAAATGGACAAAGGCATCTCCAGCGACATAGGTGGGTACATAGAGCTTGTTGTCTTACCTAGGTACTTACATAGACTATATAATTTAATTCGAGTAACGCTAATAACCTGACCCTTTAAAATAAATGATTCGATCTTTTGAATAACTATTTACTTATGATTTATTTACCTACTTGCCCACCAAAACAGTGACGTTTGATTTTTAACGACATAGCAAAGCAAGCAACTTACCAACAGACAGCATAGAATGCACTAAGTGCCCTATAATTTTTCCTTTTCTTTAATAATAAGGATTACCTTATCGTAGGTATCTACATAGATACGAGTATAAGATACTAGATATGTACCTAGTTACTTTAATAAAACTGAGGTACAGGGTACAGGTAGTATCAATGATAAAAATCTTTAGAAAGCTCTACCTGCTTTACATAAGTACGTTAAAAATTAATCATTCCATAGACTAGACTTCCTATTTTATGTTATTATTTTTATCAATAAAATACTATATAAAAATACCAAATAATCATAAAGCAATAGGTATGAGACTTTACCGGCTGTGTAGCCATAACGTTTGGCGGTGGTGGCGTGATTTTGGGTTTTGGGGATGAAATGAAACTGGTTTGACAGTTCCAACGCTCATGCGTGAAGGGTCTTCGCGATCAGCTGTATGAAGTAATTAGTAATTTACACCTATCTATGCAAGATACCCGTTAACATACAGAAATTAAGTAATTGTTACTTACCTACTACATACTTTTTGATTCCACAAAGTGAATATACGTACGTATAGGTATATTTACTAGGTGCTACCTAATTAATTAATTATACAGTGGGGTGTTAATTAAATGCCTACTTACTCCTAGTCACCCTAGATTCTTTTATAATACATAATAATTATTTTAAATGAATACCTAGTCATTTAATTAAATAAAAGCTATTTAGGTAGACAGGTACCTACTGTACTGTACATACCTAAGTTAGATATAGAAAGCGTAGTTACATTTAATAATTATTAATAGGTACTTAATTCAGAGAGGTACTATTTTTTTACTATTTAAAATGCATTCACGGAATACACTTTGGCGTTATTGTAATTGTTGGGTGTCGATATATGTCAATCGTTTATGTTCAGCATGGTGGCACAGGGTGGAGCCGGTAGAGGTCGTAAAGGTCGCATCTCGGCACCTGAGCTGTCGCTAACCACCTGAGTTTCAGGGCAGCATGAGGTCTTCATTGACTCCGTCGAAGTTTTGTGACTCTGCCATGAAAAACACAATTTCTTTCAGTAAAACCATTAGCGATTGTAGAGACTTACACCACCATGTTACCGTTTAGTAAAATTTGCGATCAATCTAGCGATTCATTTATATAACGCGGTTGAAGAAGTTTGCACGTTTTTAGGTACCTACCATGCAACATTCAATTGGTTGTAAGAAAGGTCAATTATGTAATCTACTGGTTATTTTGAACTGTAAATAATTGATACTCACTCGCTTGAAGCAATGTGTGATAGAGAAATGACACAGCCCAGTGAAAGAGAATTTTCTTCGTTGTCGCATCAAGACGTAAAGTATTGGATTCAGGACGTAGTTGAGAAGCATCAATAGATCTGAGATTTTTGCTAAAGTAATAAGAAATCGACCGTTCCACCATTGCGGTCCTAACGCCAAATAAAGAGCTGTTGTTATCTGAAACAAGGAAATTAGATAGGTATGTTAGCTCTATGTAGATAGATACCCAGAAGGTAGAGCGATTGATTTATAGATCCGCAGGGTCCTATAGGTGAATACCTAGATGGTAGGCGGATAGGTACTTATGCCTGGTTGCATACATAAAGATAAATTGCTTTGTATAGTTACCATCTGCCAACATAATCCGTCAATTCGTAAATCTTGTTGAAGCACGATCTTACTACTCCAATTTTGAAACTATAAACCCTTATTGCTACAAAAACAACCTTGCTATAGACAAGATATCCACTAGTTCAGTACCCTCTATACCATCTATGAACACTCCCACTAATTGACCAATTAGGTACTTGAAATAATCCACCCTCAACTATTGCGGTCATACCCTGCTGTGAGTTGATACCTACCTACTTGTACTAGTTTGCTAACGTGGGTGTACTGCACATACTAGTTATAACTGTTATAAGATAGATATTCTTTTTTATAAGTTATTATTAAAGGTAGAGGTACTTCGCAGGTCAAAAACAACTCAAGACAACTGAGGTAGGTACGAGCTTAGAACTTATAGCGAAACAACTTCATCAATGAATACCATTTTAACTCGCATCATTAAATAAAAACTTAAAGAAGTGGTCTGACTGTAGATTGATATCAATTTACCTAAATAATATTACTTAATTACCTTCCATCTACAACCCACTGTTCAACATTCAAATTCTTATCTATAGAATGAAAGGAATCTATTCAAACATAAATTAACCATCAATCGATCGTAACAAACAAAGCTGCCACATTTATAGGTAGGTGCCAATACCATTTTAATGAAACAATGAAGTATTTTGGCCGGACACACCAACGCTCTCCTGCATACAGATTACAGGATAGCCAGTCAAACAAAGTGACTAGTAATTGTTATACAACGCCATTCCACGCTGAGATTATATTTATAGCGAGCGCTGTTGCCGCTACTTGCTTACAATTCGCACTCGACAGGAGTTGAATCGAATATTGATTTAGTGAACAACTGTGAATATATTATTTTGTTGAAACGATTTTAAAATGGTAGATCTATCTATTACTCCTACAATGTGTTGGCATTGTAGGTGTGGTGTATTAGGATATAGGTCGCGCCACGTAAAAAGAACTTTAGAAACAAATGAAAATCACGTGTTCGCGCATGGGTACACTTACGCTCGAAACTGCTAGGGCTATTTATCGTTTCATTCTTGTAAGAGTCTATCGCACGCGGTTACGTATGTTGACTTATAGACTATACGTAGGGGATGATGATTCTGATTCCAAAGGTTATGAAAGTGACGACAGCGATGATAATAAAATGGCCACTTCTGGCATCAACACCGCGTCCTCGTCTGGTTTTCGCGCCACCCATGAAGACTTAATGAAAGAACAATATGTTTTTTTTTTAAATTTTCGAATATTTTTTTACATTTTACACTAAATCCAATATTGATTGGTAGTTGTGTATTTTTTTTTATTTATGTTCCACCTTACTAATACTACTAATAATAGGTATTTTTCTTTCCTTTGTGCGTGAAACCATGACTGCAACTAAACACTTTTGTGCGCGATGGTATTTTAAAGCAAATGTTAAACGTCAGACTCAAAAATCGTTTAATGCGCATCTGACAGCTAGGGTTCATTTTAAGTGGCGCGACCTATAACTGCATCTCATTTAATGTTGGAATACAGAGTAACCATTTTATTGTTGTTGGCATGACTGTAAACTACTACAATTAGGAACGTACCATCTGTGGAAGCCAACATATCATGAACAATACAGATAGTGTGGCCATAAGTCTGCTGAAAGCCACTTCCTCGGCCGTAGCTGCATTGTGGTGTAGACTCAGGTTGTTGCCGCTTCCAGCATTAAGACTGCGTTGCCTTTGCCTGCAACTGCTCTTGGAGACGCGGCGCACCACGGGTTGGGCGCCATTTCGAGGCGCTGTTATTGCATACAAGGCTTGGATTACAGCCAAGTTGCAATACACCAGAATTATACAAAGGAATGTTCCTGACAATAAAGAAGAATAAATTAACATAACGTGATATTACTTATATATAAATCAAAGTTAATATGGTCAAATTCACTTACCGAAAAACACGTAGAAAATGGCATATCCAAAGTCTACGGCACTTACAGCATTTCGATATCTAGTACACTTGAGAGTTGTTGCGTCGTAGTAGATGCCGAGACCAAATATAGGGGCACACGTCAACAATGCTGCCCAAAACCAGGAAACCAGAAGAGCAGTCCTGATAACGTAATAGCTTACTTGCTAGAAAGAAAATAAAACGTCTTTAGAAGGAGTGCCAAGATGCCTCTATGTACCTCTCTACCTAACTACTTCTGTATCATTATATGTATTTGAATATTAAATGACAAAGCATTTACCCCCATAATCTAAATTACTTATATCAAGTTACCACTGCGTTTATTATGATACATTAGTACCTATCTAATTCATTCATCGTATTGCCTTTACCGTGCCTACCTACTTGCATGATATCTACGTCGGAATTAGTGAGTTAGAACTGTTAAAAACATTCGAAAGCATGGATTCACTGTGCAAGTTCGTTCCTTCACTTATACGTAGATAGATATTGTACTTCTAAAAATTTCAGCAATAAATAGTTCTTAAATGCAACGTTATTACGGACGTACCTATTTGGTTTGGTAATCACAAAAAATGCTAGTTTCTAAAGGCTAGTAGAGTCCAGAGTCGGTTGAAAACATCCTGGTTTTATTTCAGGTATCGAACCAAAACAATCAGGTATCGATTGAGTCAATCAGTTGTTCTAAATATGAGTGTTTTGCCCTAGAGTTTGATTGACCTGATTTCTACTGGTGGGAATCTAAAGACGCACTAAGAAATTTTGCAATTCAAAAATACTTAATGTGACGTAGGGACGTGACGTCAAGACTTTGATCACAGGTTTCATCTCTTTTCCTGTGGCTTTGTCTTTATTTTACTTTAGTTAGATATCACTTTTTATATCTACTTGTAAATTTTTGTATTAGAAGTACATAAGGACTAGGACCTAGAATGATGACATGACACGTTAAGTCGGTAGCTACGTATTATGTTGGTTGGGCGGACATACCTAGATCCCGTTAAATACCGTAATTATTTTGTTTTTTTAGAAAGGTAAGAGTTTTTATGAATACCCAGATTTTACTTTTACAAGCAATTTGAAATATTTGCTGCTAATAAAAGCAGGGAGGAAATGACAAGGAGCTGATGTAATTAGGTAGCGGAAGGAGCGTGCCTGAAAAGCGTAACAAACGAAACAACGCACAGAGTACCGACCGACCGACATTGCAGTCTCGCTACGCTCATGTGCATGTTAAAATTCAGACTATCTTTTATCCTTAGCCGTAGTTTATCACAAAGAAATACTTTTTAGCATTGGGTAAGTGTTTTTAGAAGATATAAGGTCAAACATCAGAAGAATGGGGCAAGATATAAGTAGTTAGTGCTTTCCAAGATTCATCATACGTAGGGGACAAAACGAAAGTATGTTTATTTCTGATTACCTGAGTCTTTTATATCCTGAGACTATTATATCTCGGAAATAATTAAGTAGTTAGGTTCTTTAGATAATTCTGTATGTAAGTCATCAATATCTAGGTCTTGCTTACCTATAGATTGTTTCCTTAAAAAGTGTAACCAATGGAAAAGCTACAAATCCTTCACTATCACACAAATATTTGACGTCAAACTTATTATTTAGGTAAGCCATAAGCCATCTTCCCTGACCTTGACGTGACTCCTTCGTAGGTGTTTCATACAATGGGTCCATTTTGTTGCCTTAATTGACGCGCGATAACTAGATAACATACCCGTAAGTATTTCTGACACCATCTCCTAATAAATAACACATCTAGAATAGCTATTACCAACTATCTCCGTATGACATGACAAAGTATAGTAAAAGTGAACATAGGTATCAACAAAATGGCAAAAGGAAAAAGATGTACTTTTGATGATTACATTACCCTATTATTTTTAATGAAAGTGAAATGAATAGTGAAATAAAACTCGTGAACACATAACTACTTACGATATGTGATATGTATCTTATTTTCATTAGGTATGGCTAGTCAAAGGTCAAAGTGTGGAAAACAAACATGAGGGCTTATGATCTATCTGAAGTTCGTATGCCTCACGTATACTTATACACTACGAAGGTATATTAATTAAACATAAATAATTTATTTGATTATACCAGTATTAACACATTAGTTAACACCGTTTTTAGACTTTCATTTCTAAGTAATCAAAAGAGCTTAATTCAGAGGAGATACCTATTAACTGTCTTCGTTCAACGCGGGGTAGTCTAAGTTCGAAGGGATAAAGTCTAATTGATTACCCTTTTTGACATTAGAGATTTTTTCTACATGCTATTAGTCTAGTCAGTTAGTAAGTATAACTGAAGCTAAGTTGAGGCAAAGGACCTAAAGACTGACAGCGTTGCCCCACTGCACGCACAGTGCAGTCTGCACTAGGCTAACGCGCTGGGCAAAAAAGCTCCCAGCTCTCGGATCACCGGTTACCTAGATAAGGCGCGTTATGCAGATGATCTGTGGTCTACGAGAAAGATTCATACCTTTTGATACAAAAATGGTCGAGTGAGTGCCAAATATCTCTCCAAAGCCATCGTGACTGCGATACAGACACTACCGATGCCAAAAACTCGAAGGACCACGCGCGCTGCACAGTATAAATAGTGTTCCTTCAACTTTGGTATGTGCTCAGCAACTACCATAGCACACATCATACCAACCTGCAAAGATATATTCAGTTTTTAGCTAAATAACTATATCAATGTACCAAAAGGTTCAAAAGGAACGATATACACAGGATCGTAGGAAATTCGCTTTTGAAATTAAGCAAGATTAAATAATTCACAATAGCATTGTTTGCCTATATTTTGAATGCATTTCGCTTTGTGCTAAATAAATCGCAGTGAAGAAAATCTTATACTTAGAAACAACACAATTAATTCAAAATTAATTCACTTTAAAATACTTTTACGAATTAGCGATTGAACTGTCTCTGGGGTTTGATAACATTGATAGGTAGATTTGTTGCGATTTTTTAATAAACTTCAAATCGCGGAGACAATTTAACCTCTGATGTTTATAAAGTTATTTTAATGTCAACTTACCAAAGCGATAAGATCGTTCGTTGCTAATGAAGTCAGTAGTAGCAAATGCTTCCGATTTCGCACCCTGCGCTCACCTCTTCTCAGAGCTATGATAGCGATGATGTTTCCTATTATACCAAACGCATAAACCACCTTTATTGCAACTGGGAACATCTTTATCACTTGCTTGGTTGGAGCTTCGTTTATTGTGGTGTTCAGTCCCAACAAAGGGAGTGTCGAATTCAATTCGTCCATGATTAATGACTGTTTCAAACTGGCTCTGGGTACTGCAGGTAGGTAATGATAAATTATTTATATTTTTTTAGGTACATCGTTTAAATAAAGGTAACACATGTCAAGAAATGTCTACATAATATTACTTTTTTATGTCAGCTTATCCTGCTCATAGCCCTAATGAAAAATATATAAAAGTCAAGTAATTATTGCTATGTTCTGTTCATGCGTTGTTATGTTATTGTTGTCTAAATAGCACAGTTAAATCCGATTATTTACATGGAGAGCGTCATTAGTTTAGTTAAGGGTGTAATTAGAGACGTATTAGCCGTTTAAATTAAAGGGTCCAGTTATCATTTTTTTGAAAAGTTTCAAATTTAATGTAAGTTACTCATAATATTTAGTTTTATTTATGTGAATGTATTTAAGTTTGATTTGTGAATTGATTCTGAATTTGGAAGTTTTTCATCTCATTGATATCTACGTAGTTCGAGTAGGTATGATGCCTACTCCCTACTCTGGATGAATTTAAAAGTCAAAAACAATAAAATTTTACAATCGTAGGCATCTATTGTGTTCTCAATTTTGTTAGGTCAGTGGTTTACGTTGTAACCTTTGAGACAATTTGAAATATTCTGGCTAGGTATTTTATTTATGAACATTTGTAACTGCGTGTGAAACATTGTTATAGGTATCAAGACTAATTTACGAAACATTACCACTCCACTGAATGGGGAATTGAATTACTTGCATTAAATAATGCATAAGTATGTACAAATACGTTAGTAGCATATAAACTAAGCGGGTATACAATTACTTATTCGGAAACAAATAAACTTATATGAATTTATACGTTTAAAATTGAAAAAAAAAACAACAAAAAAACTTACTTACCGAAAAGTCCCCCAAACAAAACTTAAGCTCCTTTAATTAGTTGGCGATGCTTTAATTTTATTTACATTTGTAATTTGTTGTTCACCGAAGAATAAGTTTCTTGAAGTTCGTAAACAAGTCCGACATTTTTAATATATCATTTGAAAGAGGATACGCGCCGTTCCTGACACACGTGTTATGTATGAGACGCGTGCGGGCACCACGACGAATTCCTCAAGGACTACTAAACCTAGTCTACTACCAAAGTGTTGTTGGCTCGGCTCACCACACTGTATGTAAATAACGCATTCATACTGTGTCCGTTGTCTTATCATTATCAATTATAGAAGGCGTTCGTAACTCGCCAGGATGGCGCTAAGTAATTAAATATTATACTTACTTTAATGCACCGAACGGCTTAACGCATTAGCGGTTGAACCGCCGTTTGATAGAAGTAAATTGAATAACTTAGATAAGTCCTTAAATCTTCTATTTAATACTTAGGTACGTGCTGTAATAAAGTTTTCTACAGAAGATTTTGGTGGTACCTACAGTCATGAGCAATAATAGGTACTGTGTAAAATACCTTCTTACTCATTGCGACAGGCCTAGCACTCTTTGATGATCTGACGAAATAATTTGAATACCTAGACGAAAAGAACTCATACGGTGACTAAATTTTACAGGTTATCTATGTACCATGGAAGTATGTAGGTACCTTCATAATTGTTAATTGCTCACTAAGTACATAAGACAACGAGTAGGTACCTACTCCACGGTTTATGGTCGTTGGCCATATCCCGCTACGGGACAAGGTCCTATCTCAAAACATTCGCGAAGGATTAACAGGTACATAAGTAGATATTCGTTTACAATCATAATAGAATATTAGAGTACTGTACATAATGTAGTTAATATCTATCTATACTATTTCCGGTTTGTTAACAATTCGCAATTACCTATTCAAACCTTTAGCGTGAGTGTCGCCGTATTTTTTTTATATATATCATGTCTGCCTATAATGTTTTATGTCATGAAACAATAGCAAATTCGCCACCATTTTTGGGGTGAACTCCATACATATGCTTCCTTAACGGTTATGGGCTTGGTGCTCCATTTGGTAAAGCAAGTGTAGTCGCACCTTAGTAAAGACTTGTTTTTAATGTAACATTTAAATCTGGCCAGAGTTGCTTGTGCGTTATAATTTAATTAGTACATAAGTTAAGATATTCTTTATTGTTATATCATACTCTTTAGGACTCTGATCAACCTGTAGGGTGGCCGCATTGGAATCTTTATAAAGAAAATAATATAGATACCATCTTTATGGTACGGAGATCTGTAATCTGCACACTGTGGTACGGTTCATATTATGTCACAGAAAGAACAGTAAATTGACAATCAACAACTGTCATCTTACCTCATCCTAAGAACAGCAGAACAAAAAGAAATCCTCGAAGAAATCCAACCAACCATCTTAACCGCTAATATCTCACAATAGTCTGTTCTGTATCTGAACCTCCTAATCCAACTGCAAAACTTCATCCCCGCAAAAAATACCACTCATCAAACATCATCGCCCATCAATCCATAGAAATTTACCTATTTGGAATCAAGACCTCTTCGCCACCAATTTGTTTCACTCTCTAGAACAATCTCTAAAATCGTATGAAGAACCATTATGCAGAACAACCTATTTGTGAAACAATAAGCCCTTTCAGAACAATATTGGTGAATATCATAACAAAAATGTCTTTCATTCTACGTTATTATCTCAGGAGCCTCCAATTGAAATCATTCAATAACTTAGACCAAGACAAAAACTGGTAGTGGTAAAGAAAAAGGTACTGGAAATCATCTGAAAACATGATCTTTCTTCAAATATTGATGGGAATGTTGACCGTCCTCTTATTTGCAATAAAGAATCAGCAATTTTACGAAGGTTTTCAATTGCTGGATAGAGTCGTAGAAGTAAGTACCTACTTACCAAACATTTAATTTTGTTTTAATATAAGTTTTTTGTAGGGATCGTAATACTTACTTAAGTATATCTACTTCTTTTCCCTATATTCTGTACCTACAAATTAGGTGGTCCTTTAATTAAGTTTAAATAAAAATCTAAGTATAACTAAAAACTTAAAACTAACCTAACTTTTTTAATTAATTAGATAGATAGAACTTACATTAATTAACTTTGTTACTTTTCAGTTTAAAGGCGGCAACATTTGCAAGTTTGTAATGCCTTTAACAAGCAATTCCATGTCTAACAACAGAAACCGCCAATGTGACAAGATGCAGAAATATTCACTACCAAAATACAAGCGCGATCCTCCGATAGACTACACCGAAGACTATCAATATGATTAAATAAATAGCAGGAAAACAAATCAGTTTTTAGTTTGTGAAGTAGGTAAATCAACACTAGCCCAACAAAGTGCAGTTATAATAATAAAAAATGTAACCGTTCACAATTTTCTTGTTTTATTCGACTCAGCAATATCAAAAAGAGCGTCGCTCTTGTCGGTGGAGTCTACGCCACTCAGCTCTGTTTTCTGCCGACCTTTTGAGCACCTGATACGACACACACAACTTCTATTTCCTCTTCTATTTTGATCTAAGTATGTAAGTTCTTCGTGATCCCTTCCTTTTTCCTTCTACTTTTCCTTCCAAAACGCCCCAATTTTTACCAGAAGGATGTTCAAATTCTATTAAAGGTTAACAGCGTAACTTCCGAGGCATAACTACCTACCTATCGACCGTGCGGCCGGCCGTATTGGCTTTGTCATAAGCATAAGGTAACAGCGTCGGACAGATGTTAATTAAGAGTCATAAGGTCTACCTACCTACCGAGAGGCTTCAGCAGAGGCATAACAAATAGACAACAGTCTATTTCTAATCAGTCTAATCACTCTGCTGAAGCTGCTGAATTGATAAATAACAATTTATTTAATGCTAATATTTAAAAACAAAAAGATTTGATGCTGTTACCCTAATTTGTGTGGACCTTGTGTTTAAAAGACTCCACCAAGGGCTATCAATAATCTTACCTATTGAATATCTAAAGTATCAGTTTCTACTGTGGGGGTAAATGTAGGTAATCATTTTAAAAAGAAATATCGAAAAGAAAGTTAAATATTTAATTCTAAATAACATTTGTGAATAAGAAAACCTGTCTTACTACTCAGATATATAAAGTCTCTGGAAAAGTACATTTCGTTAATAAAATAAAACTATAAATTCAAAACTTTTGCAAAAATTAAAACTAGTATCGAGCGCGTGTTGGTGATAAATATGTCCGTCTCTTTGTTGCCGGTACCATGAGATATCGCACATTCTTTTTGTAGTAGGGGCAACCTGGCTCATCGCACCCGAACACGTTAGCCTCGTGGACCGTGTGCCCGGCTTTCTGCAACATTTCGTCTCCCACCACCAGTCTTCTGGTACAGGCCAAGAAACATGGTCCGCACAGAGCGAGTGCGCATAATGCTGCTAACAATTCCAAAAAAAACATCGCAGCAGCTTCACTCCACTCTTGCCACATTGTTGCTATGATTGTAACGCGGTTCCATATGAAAGTAACTGTGGAAGGTAATAGTTAGTTATGTACTAAGGAAAGGTACTGTTTAATTTTATAGAAAATCAACTATAGGTACTGATATACAGACAAGTAAGTGAATCCAAATTGAACTCAGTTTCACGGGTTGGTTTAAGAAATGGAAGGCTGACTGACAGTTTTACATTTTTCTGCTTTTTTTGGTTGACAACAGAATCAGGGGAATTTTTGGAATACAAGTAGGTCTAGTGCGAGAGTGCAGTCAATCTTAAAAAAATCTATAATTTATAGTCCATTTAAAAGTCTAAGAAGTACGGTTAAGGTTTTAAAATATCTATCTACCAACATGTGCTACCAACATAATCTCATTCTCCTATCGAACTCCTACCGCTTATTTATTAAAATCATCATGTGGCCTTGTTAGGGTTCCGTACCCAAATGGTGAAAACGGGACCCTATTGGGGAATAGGATAAGGCTCGGCCTTGTTTTTATATCTGTAGGCTCAGCTGTCCGTCTGTCTGTCATCAGGCAGCATCTCATGACCAACTCATGACATGAACCTTGCATGAACCCTGCTATAGCTAGGGCATTCCAAACGGCATTCGTGTGCGAGCGCAATTGGCCGGTTTTTCCCTTTCAGTTACCACTAAAAGAAATTGTAAAAGAATTAAACTTAGGTGCCTACTTATTAGAGGTAAGTACCTAATAAGAATCTACCTACCTATTCAAACGCTAAATGATAAGAAGAAAATGTACTTGTTTATGTAGGTAGACACCTCGTTTTATTTATTTTATAAAATTATAATATTAAAGGAATCTTCTCTATGATCATAACGCAAGTCTCGGAACAATAACTAGACAAGTACTTCTGAAGATATTAGAGATTTTCCAACTCTTTCATTTTCTTTGCAATCGCAAAGAATTTAAATTGCCCGCCCTTTGAGGTTGATATAGAAGCACATATAGAAGAGATGGTCGAGTATCCAAACGTCGCCTGACTTCAGTTCATAGTCTTATTTTATCTTTTTTGGTTGTTGAGATAATCTGAATTTTATTTACTAAAGATTTAAATTGTTTTTTACAAAAATAGGTAATTTAAAATCACCCAAAGAAATCACCATAAAAATATAATATCATTGCCATAAAATAATATCACAAAATATTTAAAGAGATTTTAGCTGTAAATAAAGTGTACAAAATGGTCACACTCAAATCAACTGACTGACGGCTGAGCTGACGGCTGACGGACGGGCTCGACCATTTTGAATCCGGCTGACTGTCAAACTGACATTTCTTGCCGTCATTCACCTCACCGCGCACGTCAGTGTAGAGCCAGCTAGCAATAGGTTTTCTTTTAGTATTTTATGTAGAATAGTATTCTTTTCTGTATAACTCCGCTATAAAAATTTGCTTACAGCAAGCTTATCAATACACGTGAAGTGTTCTATCCAATACATTCGGTATATTACAAACAAATCATGTTTTGTTGAATGGCTGTAGTTCGGCTATGACCAGTTTAATTATTAAATCACTGATTAGTTTTTAATCTTCAACCTAGATCCTAAGTAGACTACTATTCAGATTTCCTGATACAGTTAACTACATCCAAGATGCGTTCAGTATGGTAAGTTCAGTTGAATTTCTATTTATAATAACTTAAATTGGTATAATAACCTTTCTGCCACATTATTAAAGGAAACAGTTTTCTAGCCCTTTCTGTAGCTTTTATCTTGGCAGTTGCTATGAAAATTAACCCACTTCAAGGATTAAGGATCTTAGTAAGAAATTCCAGTCACTATTTGTAATTATAGAATATAATTCTTTTGAGAAAATTGAACATCCCTGACTACTACTTGTAGTCTGATAGTTGGTAGCCATTGATTGGTTAAGCGGTCCAAATAAGAATTTAAATTTGTGTATAAGACTATGTAAAATCTTGACTGTTTACTATTCCCAAATAATTTGAAAGGACATTCTTAAAAGATTCTGTCATGCAATTCCAGTGATTAAGTTTGATATTTGGATCATCTATTTTTGTTCATTCTCAATTCAAAGGCTACTTATATTATACCTACTACATAATATATTCCCCACAGGATTGTTGGCGCTGTGTGCGTTTTGATGACATTTCTCTTTGCACATCTTTACCAAGATCTATTGACTGTGTATGAGCAGGCTGGTGCCTCACTTACAGATATGGAGTATTCTTGGTAAGTATTTACTTCTAGTTAATTATTCAATTTAGAATAAAAATCACAAATGAACTCCACCCATAAAGCTATTGTTATGAAATAAAGGATAACCTTTTAAATCTGTTTGTTACCTCTGAAACGTTTTTTTTTTAAATGAATGGCGAGCCAGTCCCTCTGTTAGCCCAAAAATTAAATTAAATCTGTCACTAAAAAGCTATGCAGTCTAAGTTAAAGTACAGACAGAAGAAGAATCTAAATGAAATCATGATTAAAACATGATTTTTTTAGGATACTTAACGTGAAACAGAAGTCCAATTTCCAAATTAATTTTTAAGATAATAATATTTTTTCCAAAGAATCAAGATTTTTAGCATGGAAATTGATATTATTTTAGCATTTCTTCGGTTGGTTCTGTTTCTCTAATGAGGTACTTTCAGTAAAAACCTACACACAAAGTTTTCAACTGTGTTCCATTTTCTTTTTCTTTTGTCGAATAATGATTGGTCTAGTGAACTGTATCTAATGGAAAGTTGTTATGCTTTATATCTATTGAGTCATTCTAATAATATGGTTACTACACTACTGTAAAATAGTTATTGAAATCCTTGTAACATTAGTTTATTAATTTTACAGTATCCCTATAGTTTTAAATTAAGTGTACATACTTTTACTTTAGTTTTATCATTAAAAATGCTACTAAATTATACAGTTAGTGTTTTTCCCTACTTTACATTCATTTTAAATTCCATGTCAATGCTTCCATGAAAATGTGCTGGTAGTTGATTATTTACAAGTTAATGAACATAATTGCACCTTTATTTCGCCCAATAGTTAAAACCATCATGTCAGCAGCCTTTATTTAGTAATAATTGAAAACTGAAATGTTTATATCCGACACACTCATTGCTTTGCGATTTCCTTTGTTTATTTGAATTGCTATAAATTTAGTAATATCATAAACATTAATGTTTGTGCTAATGGATTTCAGGATATTTGGATATGTGTTTGTTACCTTTTCACATAAAAAGCACTGAATAGATTTTATTGAAAGTTTACTTAATTTTGTAGCTTGCAAATCCAAATAACACATAGGCGATATTATTGAATTGGTTTTTCAAGATAATAACTGCAAAGTAATATAGAGCATGTTTACGAATTCGCGGTCGAAAGCTAGCCTAGAATTAATAACGATGTTATTTAATGTGCTGAGTACTGCTAAATAAATAAAACAATTGAAGGAGCTTTGTTTATAACTAACATTTCATATTTAATACGAGAAGCAGAATTTACATACAAGTGTGATACAACTCTGTTGTTACAAATGAACAATTGCACCTTCTATCTGTCTATATTGATTGTCCTACTGAACTGACATCAGCGACAATGTGCATGTTTAGACGTTGAAACACGCTATCGATATTATTTGCATAGCGACCGTGATAGTTTGAAACTTATTTATAAAAGTAATATATGATAGATGATTATAACTAGATCTACCTTTCAGCAATAATCCTTCCCCTGTCCCGCACGCACCGTATTGTTAGTTTAGATACAAAACTACAATACAAATATGTTAATACAGTAGGTAATATAAGTTCAGTAAATAAATGTCGTGTTGCAAAATGACGTCTAAAATGCTGCCTTTGCGAATAAATAAAACTTACCTGCCTACTAAGCAAAAAAAACTCAATAGGTAGGTATCTATATTTTAATGCAATTTTTAAATTTAACATCACTGCTTTGTGAAACATTTTGAAATAAACAAATACGTGTACTGTATGTATGTATGTTGGTATTGTTTGCCAGTTTTGATTATTAAAGATTGAAAACTCGACTTCTTGGTTATTATGACTTGCGCACGCAAGATGAATTCGTCTCATTTTAAACCTCGACATCTGTATAATTAGACTAAAGACATATGAATGCGGGCAGTACCTAATAATCTAATTATACCTTAGTACCTAATAATACCTTAGTATAAGGTCACTGGTGAAAGAATATAATGGTGATTTTAAATAAGTGAAATTGCCAACCAGCTATGCGACTATAATCCGACTTGTTTTTTCTTTAGTGTTTTAAAATGTATGTATTTCCTCGTTACAGGTTCTTCCGATTGCTGCTTAATTTAGCTGGATATTCAACAGTATTAGTACCCGGGTTCCTCTTGTATAAATATCTCGATAAGTCAAATTACTTCGATAAGTTACGTAAGTTGATAAAGTATTAAGTACCTATTGTAAGTTCGTTCGTTAATTTCATATTATTGCACGATTTGCACGCATGGGAAAGTATGTTGGTTTAAGCATAATTTGCCTTTCATAACGTACTCGTATACTTAGCGTGGTGAATAATAACCCAATGTCCTAAGCTAATATGTACCTAACAATCGATCGAAGTAATCGTTGAATATTGCAGCGAGCACGGGTTGCCTACCGCGGCTGTTGTTTGCATGTTTTGGTGAGACCAACGAGCGGTTGCCAGATGCGACGAAGGGGTCCAAAGCTAGCGAGTCTCCAGCTCGGGAAGGTATGGAACTCGCTTTCTGTTTCACTGGCCTCATGGGAGCGTATCTCATCTGGGGGCTGTTACAAGAGAAGATAATGACACAGGTATTCCATTTTTATAATTACCGATTATCCTTTACTCTAATTATAATTGGTAAGTTTTAGCAGTACTTGACTTTGATAAACCAAATCATTAAAGTAATTATGTATCATAATCATATTTTAATTTCAATACCTACTTCTTAATTTATGCATTATTACGAATTTACAGAGTTATGTGATGGATGATGGCAGTTTGGTAAGGTTCGACGATTCTCAGTTCCTGGTATTCGTCAATCGATTACTGGCCTTCGTCATCGCTCTGACCCGACTGATGTGCGCGAGGAAAAATCTCATTGCGTCACCGCTTTACAAATTTTCTTATTGTTCGCTGACCAATATCATCAGTGCTTGGTGTCAATATGAAGCTCTCAAATACGTCAGCTTCCCAACACAGGTAAATACAATGTTACATGTACTTTTTAGGAGATTCAAGTATTTTTACGTTGGTAATGAAAAGCTGAAATACATGCGCATGCGCATACAAATAATCTATTTCTTATTTAACAAAAAGGACGTTGTTTAAATTTTATGTTTAGAAAAGTCTACAATTTACAGAAGTAGCTTTGATCTGAGTTGACTAAATGTTACTCTCCCGTGCCTTTGCCATGCTCGTGCGCCCCCAGTTAAATAATAGGTACCTACTACTACATTTTAAAAATATGTTATAATTTAGTTCCAACGAAGTTATCGTTGAAAACGATAGCAATTTATTTCCTTATCTATCACGTTTGAGCGTGCAATACTATTATGATCGTGAAACGAGATTTTGCTTCCCCATAATTTTGTCCTTTATAGGTTAAAGTATTTTAGTAGTAGGTACAACATAATGCCTAATTTAATTCTTTCACTTGCTATTATAATTTATACCTAAACCCTTAAAAATATCGCATTTCTCTAGTCACTTTTGTCAAAATATCGAATATATCACATAGTAGATAAACTTACAAAATTTAGCATTTTTATTTTCATTCAATGTACAGTTACCTACTCATATTATCTTTCCTTTTCGTTTGATTTTCCGATTACCAACTGATAAGCTATCTGATCCATCAACATTAAAGTGTAGTGATTTTGGTTGATCCAAAATAATATTTAAGTCATTATTGCCTATACAGAATGTCCCTAATGGATGCTATTGATTCGAAAACTATTTTTGTGGATTCGAACTAAGTCCGTAAAGCTAATGGTTCTGGTTTTTAACAATGTTAATATCAGCTATGAGTTTAAAAGAGCGTTATCTTTAATGACCCTTTCTGTGACCAGAGATTTACCGTTGATACCTACTTCAGAATGTACTCGTTAATTTCAGGTGTTGTCAAAATCATGCAAAGTGATTCCAGTGATGTTGATGGGAAAGATTGTATCACGTAACAAATATGAACTGTACGAGTACGTAACAGCCATACTGATATCATTCGGCATGGCCCTCTTCATGTTTGGCAGCCATGACGATAACTCAGGTTTGGTAAATCGTAAGCATTCCGTAGAGTCACATGTTTCCGTTCCGGCTTACTATGCGCTTTGGCTGTGGACTCCGCTATACTATTTTGCGTTGGTCTCAAAATTTACTTTATGAGACCGGAAGGTATGCATGTGGCAGACGACACTTAGTTCTAGTCTTTATATTGTAAATAAGTTATAACTGTAGCAGGGAGTTATTATATGGTCAACGAGAGAATGCGTTCCTGACAGGTGGTGATATAACTTTAAGGCGGCGCTCAATTTACGATACATTTTTTTTTGGTTTATTTGCCCAATTAACAGGTAACAAGCTATAAAAACTACAATATTATGTCAAATTATAAACAATTACATTAATTTGCACTACATATTAATTTGAAACTTAAGAAAACAATAATTATCAAAAAAATATACTGCGCTGCTACAAGGTTTCAGCAGCCGGTAATTTTTTTAGTGATGTGACAAAAATAAAAGTCAAAATTAACGAAAAGTAACGATTAACGGTTATGTATACCAAAATAATAGTTTAAAAAAATAAAACTCACGCTATTAGCACGCACTTAAAATTATAAAATAATAAAGACATTTAGGACATTCGAAAGAAATCGTGGAGCGTTTATCAGTATGTATAATCTTTTCTCTTTTTGGACAAAACGCTCCACGTTTTCTTCCGAAAGCCCGAAATGTATTATAACTTTTAGTGCGTGCATTTATTTTCGAGATCTGTTTTTTTTTTTGCTAGAACTAGCCGAAAATATGTTATCTGTTCTTGTTTATGTAGTGTAGAGCGTGCCAAAATACTATACATACATACTCTCGAAAAACATAATCCTCCTTCTGATGTGGTGTAGTCGGGTAAAAATTACAAACGCGAGTATAACGAACCACATTGTGATATTAATTTCTTAGGTTGCTTAAACAATAAGCTTTATAATAGGTATCTAATAGAATCTTTTTTAAAGTATGTAATAAAAAATATCTGTTACGTAAGGTTACATCACTAGTCACGTCTAATTACCATGTGTCAGGAACGCATTCTCTCGTTGACCCTATAATAGTCGCCTTATAGGAGGAGTATGTGCCTGATCACGTCGAAGCGCGTGCGCGGCTACGAGATGTCAAATAAATTGTTCAAGACCACACCCGCCGCCGCGTCCGATCGTTTCTACATGATTATGCGCTATGCCTTGTCAGTAAAGTAGTTGTAAATAGATATAAATTTAATTGTGATAGGTATTTTCTGGAATTAGTTCTTTAATTTCTAGAGACATTGTAAATATGTACTGAAGCTTTGTAATATAGCAGTAGAGAATTCGTAACTTAAGTTTAATGATGTTTTAAATACGAAGGGTAGACGATTATAATTCAACTACTCAGTCGATATGTGTTTTTTGTTTTATAAAACTAAAACCAATAGATTCCTAACTTTTTAACATATGATAGGAAGTTGATGAATAAGTAAATGTATTTAACAACTAACTGATAACAATAGTAAGAAGGTGCAAAGGAGATACTAATCTGTGTAATAAAATTAATCCAGAAATTAAAATCCTTCGGCATGTCTCAATTTCTTTCTGTTCGCATGTCAGCCTGCAGTTTATTCAATAAGCGTTTGCCCTTTTACAAGACTATTTAGAAACTTTTGTCTTCAGTTTCGACCATAACGACGATGTCTGGTATAATACTGCTGGCCCTGTACATGGTGTGCGATAGCTTCACATCCTCGTGGCAAGGAGCGCTCTTCACTCAGTACAACTGTGATCCGATGCAAATGCTGTGTGGTGTAAACTTGTTCTCTTGTATCCTGACTGCTGCAGCTCTCATACACCACACCAGCACAATGACTTCGCTGCAACTTTTACAGGTAAGATGTGTCAAAGAAATAGACAATGAAAATAATTTTTAGAAAGTTTTTTTAAAGAGCAATAAGTATGTATTGTGCTAGTTTAAATAGTTGATGTGGGTGAAGCGAAATAGTAATGCTTTTTTTCATAGCAAACTGAAGGAGGTTACTTACCTACCCCACCACGATGTGAAAGAGAGACATTTGAATGCAAAATAATGATTTAATTTATTAATGACGCAAAATTTTTCCAAAAGTCAAAACCAATATAGAACAGAATGAAACCATTTCCCTTTAAATTTCTAGCAACCAGTGTTCGCGACCGACTGTCTGCTTCTATCGCTGAGTTCTGCTTTGGGTCAGCTGATCATCTACCGAACGATAGCCAACTTTGGGGCAGTCGTCTTCACTATTATTATGACGCTTAGACAGGTGAGGTCTCTTTACCTAAGTTCGAGTTGTTTAAGACAATATTGTTCATTAAGGACATTTAGGTTCGTTAAGGAATCTTATATTTTTTTTATCTGATATTCAGTATGTCTCCTTGTAAGTTGTATTATTTCATAATGAGGACTTAATTATTTTGGAGATCAACTAGATATATTATCGTAAGTTTGGGAGATGCTATTATTACAGAGATTAATAATTAAAAATGTTATTGAGAGCATAGATATAAGGATTTCTTTTGTCTATAAACAGGCAGTGTCGATACTTCTGTCGTGTATCGTATACGGACACAAGGTGTCTGCAAGCGGCAGTTTCGGCGTGTTCCTAGTGTTCGGCGCGGTGCTCCTGCGCGTGTACTGCCGCCAGCGACTGCGCCGGCGCCGCCCCGCCAGCATCTAGCGTCAGTCCCCCTCCCCTCTCGACACCAAAGTCATACTGCACTCTTCAGGTGAAGCAACAAGTATTCGGAGTGACGTATAATCATTCCTTAGAATAGAATGAACATAAAGATCGTCAATATAATGCTACTTATACAACGAATTTCTTGCCTCTATAAACATTTTGGAATGTAACAACAATGGGGAAGATGCGATATTTTTATTTTTGTGTTTATTTCAAAGAACTCCATGTAGAATAGACCACAAGTATATTAAAAAATGAAAAGACTGTAATTTACTGCAAAAAATGGGGTTTAAAATTGTCAATTTGAATTTTCGCGCGAAAACGGATCTATAGTTCGTATGACGTCACTCCTGTCTGTCACTCACTGGCCCACGTACTGTACGTCCTCTATGTATTTTATACTTTTGTATTTTTCTCGACTAACGAGACATTTTTTTGTAAAAATTTAAAATGGACTATCCATCATCATCAGGCGATCATAACTATACTATAGATACTCCGAAAAAAAGCCGTGTTGACGTATGTTTTGTGCCAATGTGTCCATCTACTTCAAAGCAGTTTCCAAATAAATTGTTTTTGACTGGACCTTCTGACCCAAAACTGCGAAAAAAGTGGTTTCAAGCTGTGAAGAGGAATGACAATTATTCCCCAAAGACCATCATTCGATGCTGTGAAGACCACTTTGACGTAAGTCGGCGGATATATTTGATAAAAGCTTAGTTTAATCTGCTTGTATGCAAAAGAAACATAGTTATTATACCTACCTAATTACTTATCCAAACTTGTCAATGACTTTTGAATGAATGAAATACAAATTTAACTAATGATTTACACATACCGTAGTAGTTTAGTCCCTTTCATTTCTACACTAGAAAACTCTGCACTTTCGACAAAAAAAGTCACTACCATGTCAACACTAACTTTTGGTAGATTCCTGGAGTCTGCTTTGACAAACCCAACATCCATTTTTATTCGAAAAATGCAATTAATTCTCGTTATAATGTTCACTTTTTTACTACAACTATAACCTCAAATACGTTGTCATAACAGGAGTGACGTCACTGAACGCTGATTGGTGTTTTAAATCCGTTCCGTTTCAAGCTACTTTAAATTCGTAATTATTGTTGAAAAACAACATTATATAAAATATAAACCTTGCAGTGGCCCTTCTTTTATATATTTTTAACATTTTAATAACAAATTTTTCATCAATATTGTATTTGCATCTTCCCCATTTAGTTTATATTACATTGGCGATTTCCAAGCAAAGTTTCGAAGTGTTTGTTGTGACATTCCTATCAACACAGCAATATTAGTATTTTATAGATAAGCTCAACTTTAAAATACATTGGCCAGTAATAAGATAGATTTTAAACTGAAAAAAAAAACGATTTGCCATTTGCCTTAGTTTTAACTTCGTGGACCTTCTTTGGTGGTAAATTTCTTCATACAGACTTTTTTGTATTCGTGTTGCGCGATATTTAACATTTGCTGACTATAACACCAATGGAATTGCTCCAAATTTGTATCTTTAGTGATGTGTCACAACATAGAAAAAGAATATACTTGAAATGAAAATGCGTAATGCAAAAATTGTAAACTATTAGTTAGAAATTGTTATCAATCAGATGACTGACTTGAAAATTAATGTAAATAGTCATAAATTAGAGGAAGAATCGAAATGCGATATCGTTTAATGGAACTGACTTAAACCCCGAATAATTATGTAATAACTGCATTAATCATCATAGTTATGTACAATATATTATGTGTAATGTATTTTTCAATAACTATTTCGACTATTGGAATAGGTATATTTATATATTCGTCCCCGAGTAAACCAATCTACTTAGTTGATGTATTACGTTACATCGCGATAAAGCCTCATAATGCCTTTTACTTAAATGTAAGTATTAATTGCATAATTTGTTGGTGTGCTCGGGCATGTATCATCTTGGATGTAAATAATGAGTAGGAAAAATGGACTGCCGTATGCTAAGCGTAGAGTTTTGCTACGAGGGTAGAAACTGTGATTTAGCCTGATGAATTCTTGCGACTTGAATTATTAAATAATAATATCAAGTGCAATATAACATTCAAATCGCTGGGGTTCAATAAAATTTGCGCAATGTGGTTAATCATTATGCATTTTAAACAATCGGTTTGTAAATTATACCTTTGTTAATTCAGTTAAAGATTTTTTATGGAATACTTAAAATTAACCTTTATTTTATTTTATAGATATGTAGTACATTCAAATTATTGTTACTTTTTGATGTGCACTCGTTACAAAGCGTTACAAAATGTTTTTCACAAGGTTCATGTATTCTCATCAAAAAGTAACATGCGATTGGATATATTATTAGACATTTTATTACATTTTATGTATAGAGACAACGCAATTGACCAAAATACGTTTTGTGTTCTAAGAACATGATAATTAAAAAAAAATGTACTTATTGTACAGGACAATATCATCTCATATTTACAGATCACATTATGCGGCTCAAGTGATATTGTAAAATACTTAATTGTAAAGTCTGTTACGTAACTTATTTTAAATAGTATGTAAATTATATCAAGCAATATAAATAGTTGTAATTAAGTGAGCTATCATATTGTATTGTAGAGAAGTACGTAAGTGCGAGTTAGACTTGCACATCAAAATCATTGTCGAAGTTCGTTGATGGACACTAGACACCATATCCATTATTTTATCAGTTCCCTAGTTGCGCCAACTACCTTTTAACAGCCTTTTCCAAGCGGGTGTCGATGCGGATTCTTAAGGAATAAACTGTTTTTTTTTTTTAATTACTTCCCGTGACTACATACAATACAAATCCATGCAATAATGAGTAACCCCTTCCCAATATTGTTTTTATTTATGTAAAACTAAGGAGCTTATTGAGTTAACGTGTATCTTAATTACCGTTAAATCATGTATATCTAAGTAATTTCATATAGTACTTAGTTCCTAAATACGTCTATCGCGAATTGACTTACAGAAAATAAACAACATCGCTCTGTTAAGGCTCGTGTTTTAGTGATATTGGTAGGTTTTTAATTATAATCTATCATATCATTTAAAACTTATTAGCTTTGAGTTATTTACCGAAGACTGGACCATCTTTACCTAACTAAGCAGACAGTAGTACGATCGATGTTGTTAAATCCCCAAATAAGGCGGGCGCCATCAAAGATGTAAGTCGTTTTGCGTACGGGTGATAGTAACATTAGCATTTTAGTTATATTGATACTGCTGGTGTAATTTTTGATCAGACAAAGCCTGCCAATATTAACTAAGAATTAGAATAGACTCCGATTTTCCGAAAAGCTGATAAACCCCTTGCACAGTTAGGAGCCAATCGTAGGTACGCGCGGGTATAACTATAATATAACTATAATACATTTATAAACTGCTTGTCACTAGGTTGTGTGCACTACAATTTAGAATATATAAGTATTACAAATAAACGTTGGTGTTATATACTTACTTCTGTGTTTTAGTTTCCGCTATTTCCCTGTTATCTACTGCCTCGGTGTGGTCTTGGTTTGCCTAAGAGGTGGTCAATGAAGGCATCATGACTTCTAGCTTCAATGAAACTCATGAAATTCAGAAACTCCACAACTATTGCGGATATACATGTAAGTTATTTTATATCATACATTTTATGTTCTCAATAGATAGTATTCAATTATATATGTTTCAGTATGTAATATAGTATCAATATCAATTGAGTAATAAATATTCATTAATAAATAATTTTTAGTTAGGCTAGGGAATGGTGTAAATGAAACACGAATGAAGGTGATAAGTTTATTGACTTGTCATATAAGAACAATAAGCATTTATACTTAGTTCAAAACACACATTATTAACTAACAGAGTTCAAAGATCGTCTAAAGTAGACGTAGACTAAGTCAATCTAGAGAGATCTGGCGCAAGTCACTTCGTTTTCCAATGATATGTAGGTACTTAGAGTTGCCTATTCGTTACACTAATCACTAAAGTGGTAGCATATATTAAAGTGCTACATTTCCTAATTGATATGTTTCGGAGAGAGAGCCGTGTTCTACAGGTAAGTAATTGAGATATTTTGGCAATAACTACATATGCACGAATTTTACAACTTCTGACAAATACAGGCCTCTGCTTCTCAAGCGTGTTTCAAATATGACCCTTAAAGTAATTGGATTGGTACACTTTGCGTTTCTTACTGTTATTATTGACCGTCTCCCTCCATATTGTAACGTGATGTTTCTTAAAGTCTCTCATAACATAATGGTACTTACGCCACTATTTCGTTGTCTCTTAGCCCGCATTTGACATAAGTTTTATTTACTTAGGTAAGTATGTTTATTACATAATTATATTTACTATAAATAAGTACACAGTTACCAACATAAATAAGTAGCAACACATGGTATAAGTATTTATGTAAAAGAAAAATTTTATAATATTCTTAATATTCATCTACATTTTTAAAATTTTATAAGTAATATGTAATATTTCATATATTTTTATTTTAAAATCACATAATTTTGATATGTTTCGGGATTCAAGTGCAGCACCGTTCAGCATGCATTTAGTTAGAATCGATACGATACGATACGTATTTATGTATAAGTAGAAATATAATTCAAATGGCAAAAGTTCCTACTAAAAGGGTTTATAAAATGTTTCATAAACACTAAAATACCGATCATATTAAAATAGGTCATTACTTTATCAACCTATTGATTACAGTGATATGTATTTATATATACCCTACTGCTAAGATTACAATAAATTATGTATCCATGGTCCTATTCTGGATTTTCTCAAAAGCCAGATATAAAGCGCATGCATTCTTTAATGATTTTTATATCTTAATATCTAGTAAACTTCACTCGAACGTAACTATCTTTCGGCTTTATATCTCGCTTAGTTAGAATGGACGCAGACGTTAATTGGAGTCGCCTCTGACAAGTCGCAATATTTATTAAGGAGTTGGGTAAGGTTCACTAAGGTCAAGGGCGACATTCATTCGCACACCATTCACTCATTACATACTAATTTTTCAAATCAGGGTTATCACAAGCAAGTGAGGAAACAAAAAGTACCGAAATAGACTCAATCCTAAATCACAGTCTTACGCGCGCTTATCATGTATGTTACCGATTTGCTTCAAGTGATAAAAGACGCGAGAATTATCACTGAATGTTAGTGTTACGACACGACGAATAATAATAAGCGGGTGTCCATTTCAAATAAGAAATTAATTTAGCAATCCTAACCTTGTGCATTTAACTACAACCATAATATATCATAATATATAATTATGAATATATATTGATTATAATCAAGGTAAGTATATTTATCCTAGAACTAGGTTTAAGAAACAACTGTATGAATCTAAGTAGGTAATTACCTGCTTCTATGTTTTTATTTTTGTGAAGTAAGTGGATGAAAATATATTTACTTAGATAAAAACAAAGGATGGAAACCAAAGTTGAAATCAGATTGCATCTACGTGGCCGGTTGTAGATGTCAATCCGATATGAATAATACTTACTTGGATCACAAAGTACAACCCTGAAATCAAAAAGTCTATCATAACTACTTATCTATTGAACGCACCAATCTCGCGGGATTAAAAGCTTAAAAGACAATTATTTTTTTCTGTATCTGATGGAGTCGAATGGCAGGTAACTATAGAAGGATGAGCTGATGGGTGCAAACTGGACGACATGGTAGTAATCAGAGGCAGACTCCGGTGCTATTCAGTCAAGGAAACCGGTGTTAACTAGTTTCTCCAAAAAGAATTTCACATCGCCAAGCTCAGAATCTTTGATACCAAGAGATTTAAGCATGCCAAGGTCGCCATTTTCGACAGCCATGAAGACAGAGCGCAGATGTTCCAAGTCAGATCGCATAAGATGTAGAGCAGCGCCAAAATCTTCTATGGTTTGGGACTCTGAAATTACAAAAAGAAGTACTTAGATACACAGAACGTACTGTGAAAATTCTGCTTACATCGACAGGGGTACCTACGTACCTGACAGAGCAATAGCAACTTTCTCAACTCCGCCAAGTGGTTCCAATGCATCCCGAGCTTTGCTTCCGAACAACTTTTCCAAGTAGTTCGGGCCGTGGGACGCGAGCAGTGATTGCAGAAATGATGCGGTCTCCTCTACTGGAGGTCTTTTCGCTGAAACACAATTTAATCATTTAATAAGGAGAAACAGTGAACCACCTACCGTTGTGTATTATTGAATAGATATTTTACCTGCAGTGCAAAGTTTGGAATCTTCGTCATAGCCGTCGATGCAGTCGGGAGCGCCATCGCAAAGATATTGGATCGAGATGCAGTTGCCATCCACTGGACACTTGAACGGCTCATATGGATGGCAATATTCTGAAATTAAAACGGAATGTCTTCAATTGCTGCGAAGACGCAGGTAGCCTATTAAACTGTATACTCCAAGTCATTTGTATTTTGTCTTTCACAAAGATTGGGATGTGTTTTGTGTACGTGTAAACCGTAAATGTGCCTACATTGTTTAAGAAAAAGTACGTCTTTCGAGATTTGAAGACTTCTATGTTACGTTTAGTAGAGCGTGTTTGCAAATTACCAGATCTCTTGGTGTGATGACCGTAAAGGCGATTCAAGTCAAGCGCGAAGACTGTATGTGGCAACGCGCAGCACACAGCCACAAGCGCTGCCAAGCACGCTGCCACTCGACACGGCGTCA
The DNA here is from genome assembly GCA_947563765.1 of Anarsia innoxiella. Classification (NCBI taxonomy): domain Eukaryota; kingdom Metazoa; phylum Arthropoda; class Insecta; order Lepidoptera; family Gelechiidae; genus Anarsia; species Anarsia innoxiella. The sequence goes on from OX387390.1 coordinate 10,836,257, forward strand.
TGCCTGAAACAAATAAATTTACGGATAAATAAACTGCTTGTAGTGCTTTCATAATGAGACCCTTCAACTGGTTTTCGAGTGCTATACAAAATTCTTAATTTAATGTTTAGGTACCTTGGTAATTCATTTACACGTCATACGTTTCTGAAGTGAGTAATTACGTAAGACCAGGCCTATTAGAATATGCTACATCCTATCGGCCTGTAGTTGGCTGTAAATCCATTGTACTGTACATCCTCTAGGTGTCACGTTTGTCTGCCGGCTCGATCGATTAACCAGACCTAGATAATATATTATTGTATTGCTATACATGTGTACGTAGTATAACTTACTACACGTAACAATCCTACGGTAGTTTTCCAGAACGCTTATCAAAACAAGCATCGTATAATTTATTATCCACCAGTTAAGTACTCGTATTTTTTTTAAAAACTGTGTTCATAAACCTTTCGAAATTACATCTCTTTAATTTTCATCTCAGGTACTGTATCATTTAATTAGCAAGATGAAAGAAAATTTATATTAACGAGGTTAAATACGGGCGCTGATTTATAACGACTGCGAAGCGCTCGTTTTATGGAGCTACTTATATTTAATGTAGAAAGAAAATGCCTGTCACATGCCTGCTGCCTCACTTGTCGTAAACCACAAGAGATAGGTACCAGTAAAAACAAAGCCGTACCTAACTAATGTTACTTATTTCTTTATTCTGTCTCGAAAAGGACACATCTGAGTCTCTTGAGACTTCGAATGGAGTCTGTCTGGGTAACGTCGGACTAAGTGAATAGATTACCTACTTTCTTCTATCGCCGGCGGAAAAATAGGGTAATATAAGTTAAGCTGGTGTATATTTTAGATATACCTAACCTACTATGTTGGAGTGAAATTGTTTGCAATCGGCGTTTTTCCTTTAAAGTAGAAGGAGGAATATGACACCACAAAAATGTTCCAAGTTTACTTATTAAATATTTTTGATTTTGTAAATTTAGAATATGTGTATATCTATCTAGCAAAGGAATAGTGTGCGTCCACTCTCACTTTACTTAAGTACCTTAGTTTATTAGTTTTTTTTTGAAATCTTCTTTTCTGCTTGAATGATGTAAGCTACTAAGTTTACTATATTCACGTGCATATTCACGTACATACGTACTCGTACCTAAATATCGTATAACAGTACCATATTCCTACAGTACGTGGTAGCTTAACTAGAGGAATCTCGGTCTAATGATTGTGAAGGTGTGATTTTGCCAACACGTGCGGTCACGCTATGCATTTAAATGGTTCTGTAAACTCAAAGGAAATTTCTTAAGTACCACAAACACCTGTTATGTCGCCTAAGTATTTGGTTTAATTTCTATTCCAGCTTTTAATTGTGATTTCGGTCGCGTGGCACTCCCTTTTCACAAAATTAAATTGTTAGTATCTCGGTGAAGAAGCGTATATTTTCTAATGTTTTAAAGAAAATAGATAAAGGATAAACTTAACTAAACTGATCTTATAGAGCGAAAAGAAACACAAGTTGTAACTTGTAACCTTATACCTAATTCCCTGAAGAAGAGACTCGTGAAAATTTATAGAGCTAAGAAGAAACAGTGAGTGCTGTTAAAATAGAGATACCTAATAGAAATCTGAGTTAGTAGGTATTGTAAGTAGCTACTAAATCTTTTTTATGTTAACTGTGGACCATAATTACAAGACGGGAATCATTAAGTTATTGTAATGTCAACAAAAACCATTAAAAACACTCTACACTTAACCCGTGTCGATACACGCACGAGTATACCTACACGACCACAGGGCCATTTGCCTGGGTTCCATTGGAGTTTATTACATTGCAGCAATGTATTTCAGAAAGCTGATTATATTATATGATGCGAGAGACATTTCTCTCTTGCTGATTTAAATAATTGCCTACGAGTTCCTACCACAGTCAAGTTAAAGGAAAGGTTAAATTATGAGTAATAAAGTTTTTTAATCATTCCAGTCGTCAAATACCAGAATAAAAAGGGGTATGTATCAAAGATTAAAAACATACCGCGTTTCGAAAATTAAAAGGTTCACTCAAGTAGCAGAAAATTTGTCTGAAAAATGTATCTTCAAGTTTCAAACTAAAATTATTTTCTGAAATAGGAATAGACTGTTACTGATTTTGGTTAGAGTTGTAGACAACTCTAACTACCTACTGTTATGACGCAAAAGAACATCGTATCACTACACCATGCCCCTATTTATTTACAAGATAAACAAGATGTTACGACCTATCTATTTACTCGTAGAAGATTGCCATGTGGGTTGAACTTAATTATGTGGTTCAGTTGCCGTACAATTTACGGATAATATTTTCCGCTTTCCGTGTCGTCCTAAAAGGAAAGTGCTCGAATAATCAAGTAATTGTTATCTTATAATTCATACGTAACTTCCTACACAAACAAGAAAATCTCATTTAAGTAACTATATAAAAAGTACCTTTTTATATCAAAATACTTAAATAATTTATTACCTAAACCCACTGTATTCAATTTATGACGCAAAGAAAACATTTTTCACAGAATAACCGTTCGATGAGAATTTTCTTTTAACTCGCTATGGTCGTAAAAGTGTCGTGCTCTGTTTTGAACTCTAGCATTTAGTAAGATTGCATAGCTACTCAACACCCACTCGAAGCGTAAAGGCTTTATATACCTTACCTTTTAGTACATTGCTTTGTCTAAACCAACGTTGGAATGATGGTGTAGATAGGTAGATTGTATACAGCTACAGTAACTAAGCGAGAATTAATTTAGGGCAATGCCTAGCTCTTAGGTGCTTGTGCCTATACATAAATTGGTTTCCGCTCGAATGTTAAACACGAAAGCTGGCTTTATGGTTTGTACAGTTTTGTTCTGTAAATTGCGATAATACAGACACGAGCATAACCACACTTGTGAGTTGTGACCCTTTAGGGCATTACATCAAATCCGACGTCTTTAGGCACGTATAGCTCAGAATAGGATTATTTAATTTTTAGATAACCCACAATTCAGGAGATAAACAAAAACGATTCCAGCATTCCAAAGAAGAGTTTTGCTGAATGTAGGATATTTTGTTGATAAATTCATTTCAGGCGTTATTCTGGCTTAAGAGCTTTCTTTGAATAAGCCCGTTGATGTCAGAATATCATTCACGTAACAAATAGCGCTAAGCCTGGGAAGGTAGACCCACAACGCCGACGCTACCTTGCCGCTACCCGTGTCGCTTGTAAACTCATGAAATGGGCCAACAATGGGTGACAGTCTGGATAAGTTCACACAACGAGAACACTATCATTATAATGTTAATAATGGTATAGTAGACCTGTCTGCGAGGTGGATTAGGCAGACAAAGCGGCTGAACGTCTAACAAATTGCCATGTCTGAAACAAAACTTCGCAAAAGATTTATTTTTCATCGAATATTTGGCGCGTAATTAATGGTTATTTTTGTTTGCAATTTTCACGATGAAGAATTAGTGGTAGTTTGAGTCATAGGCCATTCCAAATGATCAAAAACTTTAACCAATCTTACGCTAAATTAAGTTTTAGTTGACATTTGGCTCAAAGGATTAAATCAACAAGGAGCAACCGAAAACTGATGTAATTTGGGTACTTTAATGTGGGTGTTCTGAATTTTAATCGAGCTTATGCCTTCTCTCGAGATTTGGGGATTCGATTTTAATGTTTTCTGGTAAGTGCCTCATGTCATACCATACTTACTTATATGCGGCAATATCTCACAACACAAAAATACTTTAATACTTTTTTATTTTGCAATTGAAGGAACAACACACTACCTATGAGCTCTAAAAAAGTCCTGTAGTAGGTACCTATCGATCGTTCTGTTCACAAGTTCTATTTATACAACACTCTAACTTATACTCGCGAGTCTGTGTAACGTCAATAATAGCTACACATGACCTGGGAAAGAACAGGAAAATTCCAAAATATTCTCCCGCTAATATAATAGCTTTAGCTTGTACTCGGAAGGGTAGTAGGCGATAGTTTGAAATTTGAAACGACCTTGTTTATGTCAAATGTTAAAAGTAAATATTTATTTATTATGCGACAACCTTGCAGCGCAGGCTTATGTTTACATAGTTACTCGTAGCTACCTAATGCTACGGTCTTTATGTTACATGTTCATTAAGTAGTCGTTTTAAAATACAAGTACCTAGTCACAAAGATGAAAGAGACAGCTTATTCCTATTATAAAGCATCGGAAAATTGGAAACAATTTACTTTCGGAAACTTATAGAAAGGCATTTGCATATCTATTAAAGAAAAACAATTCGAAATCATTCGAAGTCTTTTACAATTAAATTTTCTTTACTTCTCCAATAACAAAGCGAGCTGAATTTATTACCCTGTTCTTGAAATTGGTAAGAAACTGACGGGAATTATTAGATACAATTCAAAAGGTTACCACAGAAAGGTGAAAGTTTTATCAAGTTGGAAAGGTCAATTTTAATTATAGTAGGTCGTTTTATACGTTTCCAAGAACTAAGTACTACATAGCTTACGTATTGTGTGTAAGTGTATCTTAGTTTTAAACTTAAATTATAAAACTAGGTAACGTACTTTAATCTGTGAGAGCAGTTTATAAACGCTACGCCAGATTTTTAATTAAAGTCTGCAAGGGGATAAACTAAGCTCTATTTTTAAAATAAAATTTTAACGTTTGGAACTAGAACTCTCCCAGAATATTTTATGAAAGAATTTCACAGAACGAAAAAATGAATGTTAACAACGGAGTTAATTAATGAACTCTTAATTATTCAGCAAGGTTAGTAAAGTAAAATATGTTAACCAGAATATACTTAAGGTACCTAAATTCAGACTTGTGAGTCTGATTACTTTACTGAATTCATATTTTTTATACCTGAAGTTCGGTATCTTATGAATAAATTCATAAGACATGCTTTAATAGCAGATCTATAAACGTCATAATTAATTTATGAATTACAGTTTTCTTATCTGCACTATTGTAAATTAAGGCTTAATGTTTCAAAGTATGGCGTGTCTCCCGTTGGCTTTTGTTTGACTACGAGGGTGTTTAAGGATTACTTACATTACAAAAGTTACCTAACACGCAAAGCTAAGGAATGTTTCAACGGACTTACAACGGATCTGAAACCCAAACTTGAGTTTTCAGAAAGTTCGCTTAAATTATGTTATCTAATGGTGTTTGTTAATATTCTACTTTTAACTTGAATGAACATGACATTAGATCTTGATAGCTGTGGAATTAGTTTTGTTTTCACACTCCCAGTTGTAGAACACGCCCATTAGGTTATTTATCCATTAACATCGTGCTATCTTCTTCTGATTTTTGACAACGACAAGGACAACTATAGGTGTAATGCGGCTTTAGTTTAATTGAACTTTCTCGCAACTGGCTGACAAAGAGATAAACCTCATTAAAATTTATTGGGCCCATCATCCAAACTTTGAATGGGAGTGTAGATATCATTTGGTATCGACGCAGAGATTATGGTACTTGTTTAAGCCTCAAAAGACTCATTAAACAGTTAGTGTGGTTAATATCAACAGTAATAGCCAAATTCTAGTATATTTTGATGTTTTTGTCTTATGTCTATACTAAATAAACCACCGAGTAAATACTATCTAAAGCGTTTGAAAAGTCCCTACTTAGGTAGTTCAAAGTTTAATCAGTGTGAAATTTCTAAATGAATGTTTCTTTTTTTTGCAACCTTTAAATACCTTTAAACATCTGCCAACTTTTGATTTAATTTCGTGGTTCTGTCGGCACGGGTTCCTGAAAGTTGGTGTCGGGTAAAATTGAGTTTCAAAACTTCGACAGAAAAATAGTTAAGCGCGTGTAGCGCGCAACGTGACAGAAACTTTTTGCGTTTTTGTAATGAAAATAAGAAACGCGTTTTCAGAAGCGTGCTTACTTAACTTATTCCAGTTAAGGTGGTATTTATCTGAGTCTCTTTTATATAACTCAGAGTTCCATACTTCCTAAGTAAAACCAATTTATTTAAGTATATGAATATTATGTTACTATGAGAATGGAAAAACTAGCCAGGTATACTTTCAAAAAATGGGATTCCAATTAAATCTGAATATAGATTTACATAAATCACATATCATATGTTTTTTATTGGGTAAACGGTTTTTACGGTCGTTGCTTGAATCTGTTTGATTGAATATATAAAATTATAGATATTGGAAAAGTTTCTACAAAGGTAAGTTTTGGAATAAATCGCGTTTCAATTTCTGTTGAATTCCAAAATGAATCCAGCACGGGGAGGCACGAGGGCGGCTGGTTACGGTACGGGCGAATGACGACGTTTTTAATTGGTTTTCTATACTGATCCGTCGATGTTTGTTTATTCAAATATCGTTCTTCTACCCACTCAATTTTATAGTATTTTTTATTATGTATTGTATTATTCTACCCAAAATTTTCCCACCCGTAGTGGGTTTGAATACCTACCCATTTGTAATCAGATTTAGGAGAGAGCCACCTATTAACAACGTGAATATTAAGCAGAACATAAAATATGAAATAATGTTCTGTTTATGAGCCTGAAGATGATGGAGGTATAACATAATAATGGTGAATTTTATATCAGGGCTTATGTTTATGACGTTTCGAGTAATTTCAGTTTGTAAAATACTGTTTTGTACAAGTTTAGTTACTTACATAAGTGCCTATCTGATAGACAGTTGAAACATGAGTAAGTACCTACACTTTAAAGGAAATTTTATATTTCAAGGAATTTAGGGTTTTCGTACAGCACTCAGTTTAATGAAAAATAAATAAAGCGTCCTCATCACCGCCGTCCTATTACTCGGGCGGGAGTGGTTCATAATAATTGAGTTTATTCGTTGACAACACTCTGGCGTCTGTCTCCTAATGAATGACACTAAGTACATAAATAAAGTACGCAGTTAAAAGTGAAACTCACTTAACTACTTAAATGTCAAACGTTGAGAACTTTTGACTGAATTTAATTAAGATCTTGGGCGGTCCTGTTTAAAATCAGAATTCTCGCTCTCAATTTCCTTTGTAAAGTTACAATTTCATTATTAAAGACGTTTTCTTTAAAGGTGATTCGTCAGGCATACAATTCTAAGGCTATATTAATTTGGTTACAGTAAAATGAGAGTGTACTTATTCATTAATAAGACATTGTCAAATTTAAGTACCTACCTACCTCTCCTATTATAAATGCTAAGTCCCCAAGAAAGCAGAAATAATTACAATGAAGTAAAAGTTAACATTAGAATAGTAATGAAGCCGATTAAATTGAACGATTTATTATATTATCTTTATTATTTTTTCTTTTCGGCATTTTGATAAATGACTTCATACATACTTATTTATTTTACGCTTAATGTGTCATAGTGGCTTTTTTAAATCAAATGTCGAATTGAGAAACCTCCTCCATTTTTTGAAGTCGTTTAAAAATACGAGGACATTGTAGGATTCTAATCGCGTATACAAGTGTAGCTGTGTAGGTATAACGAGTAATTTATCTTTCAACGTATACGCGAGTTTTTACGATGTAAATATCAAATATGTTCCACTCCACCAAAGCAAACAAACCCAACGAAGGATTAATTCATGTAAAAATATTGCATATTAAATTTGGAGATGTGAAATGTCAACGAGTGGGCGAGTTATATGTTTGATGTGGTTTGGTATTAAATCATTCAAGTACTTGCGGTGTAATTGTGAACTACAACTCGTACCTATTCTACCGCATTTTAACGTAGGGTTAGCTTTGATAATTCTGTTTCAGTAATTGCCTTTTTATCGCAATATAACTGGATATTTATTTATATTATACCATTTATACCTACAATATTTTCATTTTCAGAAATACAACATACAAATTAGTAAACTAGGTACTAATTTATGATCATTTCCAATAACTTCAGTTGTAGTGATTACAAGTCCAACTGCCAAACTACTGCCCTAAAATTATAATGTTTGCATACACAAAAAATATGGCTGAACAGATTACACAAAGTACTTATTTTTTTTAAGATTGTCTGCGATTCTACAAAATATAGGTAATAATATATGATTGGTATTACACCATTTTCAAATTGAACACAACCTATGCTCTATGTTCAAACGCTTGTAAAGCTATAAACTTTATTGTTACGTGACAAAGACATGTTAAATTACATGAGTTACACGCTGCGTTGAATATCAACGTCAAAGAAAATTGTCTTAGTTAATTAGCAAATGTATGGCAAATATTTAAAGTTCCTCAAACCAAAGGGATATTAATATAATTACTTATATATGTATGTGTGCGATGAATTTCAATTAAAACCGTCTGAATAAGTACAATATGTTTGTTCCACACAGCGCCGGAAAAGTAGAAGGAAAACGGAAGAGAGGGAGACCACGAAGAACTTACATAGATCAAATGAAAGAGGGGATAGAAGTTGTGTCGTACCAGGTGCTCAAAAGGACGGCAGAAAATAGAGCAGAGTGGCGTAGACTCCACCGACAAGAGCGAAGCTCTTAAGTTTAATGATGATGATGACACAGCGCCTCAACCGGGTTACGGGTACCTACATCACATAGCCCATGTCATATCAATCATAGTCTATGCCATACATAAATGAACAGAGTAAAGCGTAATTATACGACGATGTAGGTACGAGTGAGTGTGAGGTTTCGAAATTATTATACCTTGTTTTAATTAGGGCCCAGAGAGCTGCATACATGATCTCCCTCCGAAGTTTCTAAACAGTGCTTCAGTTTCACTTCATTAAGAAAACGTCTGTTTTCGTCAGCTCTAATGACTGCATTTACTAAACTCGCTTAAACTCTGCTATTTACACTTTGCTAAATACTTCTTTACGTCGTTTCATAAAACAAATTCTCGAAAAAATGTTTGCCCTTATTTAAATAAGAAGATATGATATGTCTGAACTTGATACATTCTTAAAATTCTAATCGCATTTTCGCAAAATTCAGGAATACTTAATTTATAGGTACGAATTTTATTCGTAACTTAAGTCGCGGGCCAAAGCTACTTTTAAAATAAGTAGTTAATACCTACAATTCTTAGAAAAAAAAAAACCTACTGTCTACCTCTGATATTTGAGTAGCATTAGATGAAAAATTGTACCTATTCATCTTTTTTTAGCTGGAACAGCAGAATTGGTAAGAAAATAGATATTTTTTATCGTTTCGTTTATTTTATAGAAAATAATTCGCACACTTTATGGCTAGCTCTTAAAAACGGGTAAAGTAAGTTGCCATCGTATAATGATGCCCCATGTCGTAAAAAAGAGTAGGAACACGTTTTTCCGTAAAAATCTTCAGTTATATTTATTTTCCAAGTAGGTATATAATAACTACCTACTTGGTATACCATTTATAATGACGAATACATAAAGACATGCGCACAACTTCAATACCTAATACCGATTAAATATCTACCTAAGTTACATAGAAAAAGCGAGATGGATATTTAGAAGAAATCTCTCGAACAAGTTGGTAGCCAGAATAAGTTCCAAGAAGCTCGTTAAAACTTGCGTGTACATTGGTTGCGTGTAGAATTACAAAGAGCTTCGTTCGCTGCGTACTACGAAATATTCTCAAATTCAGATTGACTTTCGAGAAAACAAAACATGTTTCGAGTCTTGAACTCTCCAAGGCGGTCCCATAAATAATGTTATCTATTGATTATTTATTCCACAGACGTGTGATGTCGAAAAACATGAAACATTCTTATAAAAACGTGCCTTTAGTTGCCTATTTGTCATATTGGAGAAGGCGTTACATAAAATGTCGAACATTTTAAGGGTTTACATGACATCGGTGTGTGTAGCGCCGAGGTGATAGTTGGAATTTTATGGGTCAGTAATCCAATTTCTCGCAACTTTGAGACGGATTGTAAAATATCGAGCTCCATGTCAATTTCCAGATATAGCTACCGCTAGGACTGTGATATACATTCCGTTATTTGCTGATGTCAATTTACAGGTAGGTAAAAGGTTATCTTGGATTATGATAGCCGGAGCTTTGATCGATGACCGGAAAACATATGTGCCGGCCGTCCGTTACCGAAGTAGTTACACCTACAGACTGGAGGTATCGCGTCGATAAATATTGGCGACGTATACCTATATGTTCTCGTAATTATAGCTCACGTGACATTATAACTCTTAAAAATTCAACGCCTTAGCCGCCAAGCTTCGATGGATGGATAGGCTGTAGGTATAAAATTTAAAATTGACTGACGTGTTAGCCATCAGCCAATATTGATGAATATTGATAGAGCTGTACATAACAAAACTCTACTTTGTTACCAGCAAGGTAGGTAAATAGTTTTCTTTGTGTACGTACCTACTTTTTTATTTGAGCAATGTAAGGTGTTTCGTAGGTAAATACCTAGATATACATATGGAATCGTTTTATGTTCAATGTGGCAATATAATTTTATTATTATGGCCCTTTATAAATCGGTTTTGTTATTTACATATAAATTGAATACAATAGCCTTTATATCGATTACATTGTCATTTTAAAATTTTTTTTACTGTACCGAGCCATGCGAGGCATTTTACCCATATTGAAGATTCTCGTAGTTATGTGTTATCATGATAAAAGCTCAAAACTATCTAGTTTTCAAAACTAACTCAAAACTAGATAGTTTTGAGCTTTTATCATGATAACTAGATAGTTTTGAGCTTTTATCATGATAACACATAACTACGAGAATCTTCAATATGGGTCGGTTAGAAAAATGTGCAAGAATTAAGATAAGTAGGTACTTTTATAAAGTTCAGAAACATGGTCAATGAATGCAATGACTTTGGCCTTTAATATGAAAAATGATGATTCCTCATTTATTTCATTAAAGATTGATAAAAAATTCCCTTACACCTACCTACTTACATATAGGTATTATATCTTAGAACTTAATAACGTCTTAAAATAGGAAATCCGTATGGATCGCGAAGTTAGAGTAAGTAGGTAGTTAAATATTCAATCCATGTTCGTTGGAGCTAAATCTGAATTCGTTGGCAAGCTGAACATTTGTTGCGTAGGTAATCCGACATGGCTCATCCAAGAATATTCCAGACACAACGATGATTAAAATTTACAACAGACATAATTCCTTTATGATTAGATTAATACCGAATATTAATTTCTTGTCGAAGATTATCCTCGAATATAAGTTTTAAGCGTAAATGTGAAAAGTTAGGAGAGTAGGTTTTTGTGGTCGGGACATGAGAGAATTTTCAATGATTAAGAAATTGTTGTTAAGAAGAAGTATTCTTCAGATATTTTTTTAAGAAATTACCATTCCTTTAAATATTATTGTTCTGACAAGACCGAAATTAGTTACTATGTAGTAGGTACTTTTATAATTTCCTTATTATGTACCTACTTAGAAGTTGGTTAAAGAAGTTTTTTTGAAGAAGAAAAAAAAAATTCATTACTTAAGTATGTCCTGAAAAAAAAAGCCTACGTCCAGAAAAAAGTCTACAGATAACTACGAGTATCTAGCTAAAGAGACATTAGTATTAAACAGATGATGTCGCAACGTAAGTGCTGCTATTGCCTCACTGGTATAAAAATGATTTACTTATTCTGTGGCTACAAAAACAACATTCCTTTATTTTCTAATTTAATAAATAAACACAAAAACAAATTGTTGCCCATTTCATTTTTGTACCGCAGAAATCCAGTCGAAATAAAGTTGGACCTTAAAAATCTCTGTGCGAGGATATTTTATATGTTATGGCCTCGTTTTCTCCAACGCATACTCTTTATATCTATTTCCCAACCATATTTCTTACTCACGTAGGTACCTCACGAGGTCCTTTAGGTTGTGTGTGTCAGTGAAATTTTGCCTTAAAGATGAAATGAAAATTCTCCGCTACAGTAGCTTTTTTATTTTAGTGAAATAACGCAGGCTTGTATTTTATGTTAATAACACTTATACGTTTTATTGATATTAAATAGTAGGTAGGTATATTATTGTTGCTGTCCAACCTTTTTTTTAGAGATTTTACCTTTTTTTAATTTAAAGAAGAAAGATGTTTAGTTTTCTGTTTTTGGCTTTAATTTGTGTGTCAGTTTGTGCTTTTTTTCTTTGCTTTTACTTTGTTTTCCCTTGTATCCACCATTATACTTATTTTCCATTAAAATCCAGCTAAATACAGTCCACCCTTTTATTTATCGTTACCATTCTTTTTTTTTCTTTAACAAACTATACTGCAAAACCTACAAACGCTACACTTAACTTTAAACAAAAAATCGATATAGAGTACCATCAGACATTTATAATGTAAATTGAAATCGCCGTATCATGTCTGCACTGAAGGCAATTATAGCGTAGACAATGCTTAACCTAGAAATTGTATAAATTAGCCTGCAATCAATTCTGTCTGCATGACCTTACCTACACATTAACCCATACATTATTATCCAATTTAAGTAGCTAATACGTATGCACTTTGATTCTTTTTTCAAATAAAATTACAAAGGTTTCGTTGTCAATAAGCAAACTTGTAAACGTAATAGCTCAAGTCATTGTGAACTTTGTATGGCGATTATAGAACAAAAGAAATAACCGTACAATCATTTTTTGTATCTATCATGTAGAAAAGAAAAAAAACATTTTAGTTTTTTTTTAAAACCGTGATAGCAATAGAGTTTTTTTCTTTCTATCTCTAGGATGCATTCTCATGAACCGTCATGAGAATGCATCCTAGAGATAGAAAGACGGATGATAGCGAATTCATTAAATATAGTTCGGATTTAGGTACGGAACCCTATTAACAGTAAAAGATAGGTTTGACTAGGCCCATTCTTTGAAATTGTTAAATGTTTATGGCCAAATATCTACTCTACATTTTAGAAAGTTATGAGAAAATCCTATCTTTTAGTAAAATAAATAGACGGGTAATGAGTAAGAGTAACCCTTTGTAATGAGAGCTCTCAACGGGGTCGAGTTCATGCTTTGATCAGTTTTTGCGACACGTTTCAAAATAACTATACAATAGGTAAATTATTCTGCTGGTTTTATTTACTAGTAAATTTAAAGCCACCGTAATTATTAAAAGGACGTAAAAAAATGTTTTAAAATGGAGGTTGTAAAAGCTGTCACTACTTAATAAATAAAACAGATACTAATTTCATTAACCTCGTCCCGAAACGCAAGGTTTTTAGTGTTGGTACCTATCTAATTTGAGTACCATTTTAAAATGGTGTAAAATTAAAGAGTGTGTCCATTTTAAAATTTCACAAAGAATAGAGTGGTACTCGAGAGAGACATTTGGGTGCGACAAAAACAAACGAGTGTCGTTATTAAATATGATTTCATAATGAACGAAATGAAAAAATATTTCATACGAAACAACGGCATTTTTGCTTCGACGACGCGACGGTTGAAAAAAACGACTAATTATAACTCAATGTGTCCTTTATATAGAGAATAAATAGTTATATTCATTTTTGTACTGTTGTTGGCTTAATATTTTATTAAATATCGGTCTTACATTATTAGATGTCTTAAAAAAAAGTAATGACAACTTAAATTACAAAAATATGGCAATACTTAAATAAATTCAAATAAAACTAAAAAAATAATAATTCACAGATTTGTTTTGAGGATCCGTAGCGTAGCCGTGTTTGCTACGACCGTGGTGGCTACGACCGCTACACGCGCCGCCGCCCGTGTAGCAAATTCGTAGCACTGCGGGGGTCCCGCAGATCGGTAACGATATAGGTATATCTAAATAAATAAAGTTATATAAAATCAAGAATTTGCGACTAAAATAAAATGTCTACAATACTTTGTTTGCCTATTTCACAACTGAGTCAATTTATATAAGTAATACAAAAGTTTTAATGGGCTTTTGCAAATAAACAATTATATAACTTTTGTAAGTAAAATAATTTTACGGGAAAAGGAACAGTGACTGAGTTCGGAATATCACTTAAAATAAAAGTTGAAATGAAATCTGAACCAAAAATTTGAAATTGAACTGAAGCGATAAACAAGAAACTTTTGTTTGTTTTCCTCATAGAATCACCTTATTACCCTTGATAAACGTATAAATTACTAATATTATTAAAAAAGGTACATTAAAAAATCTAATATGCGTCTAAAATTAAACGTTCAAGAAAAAAATGTTTACTTTCAAGATTGAATTACCTATTTTAATAAGCTACATTACAAAGTCATGAAATATTGATCCAACCAAACTAATGTCACTGTCGTTGTGAAAATCAGAAGAAGATCGCATGATGTTTAATAGATTAACCTCCTTTTCTGTATGAATAATCAGAATTTTCATCGAAGTACCGGTTTCTATCTTGCTTACCCAGAGAAAGTTTACTGCTAAGAAAAATAAGAGAATTCTCAAGAAAATACGAATAACCTGAATATCTTTCCTCCGAATATAACTTTGTTTTTCTAAGAACGTAATGTTGTTAGAATATTAGATATTCTGTCTGAAGATCTTTCATATACGAAAAGTAAATCCCACTTACACGAAATTTCTATAGATCTTAAGATTGAATACCTACGCTATAACTCTGGTACGCAAATTAATAAGTAGGCAGCATGTTACTAGGTTTACATCAACTGTTTATATAGATTGCTGTCTACAAGCTCTAGTTTCCCAATAATTCATACATATGATAATTACATTTCAGCTACAATAATAGCTTACTGGCTGAATATCAATTATTCGGTTGAAATCGCAGCATAATAGTCTGTATTTATTGATTAATTTATCACATAAAGTGAGTCCGTCATAAATTCATGTTTATACATAAATCAGTGAGTGAATTTTGAAAAAGGCTCTTTGTAAGTCACTTTTTATATCGTAAACGCTGCAATGAAAGTTTCTCCATTATAGAATGTATTAAGTTCTGTCAGCATAGAGACATACCTACAACCCACAAATCCTGGCAGAGTGTTTGGTTAGTTGTAAAGGGCAGCCATATCGCCTTTGCAACAGAATTTCTAAAACAGCTAGTGACCGTCAACCATAGCAGATTGCTCAAAGCAGTCAAGCTGATTGCCTGCAACGTGCCAGCCAATGTACCTATACTATAACTTCTAAGCGGTATATGACTAGACCCCAACCCTTGATTTATGAGCATAAAGCTGCCACTTCGTAAACTAAATTAGTAAGAGTGTTAGTTCATATTTCGAATAAAATGCGTATCAAATTGTGTATCAGTTTAAAGTACCAGTAGAAACGCCGAATACCAACTTAGATGATCCAGCATAAAAAAGTGCGCTCAATTAACTAATTTGTTACACAGTTTCGTTGTCCTTTTAAAAACGTACTTAAACAGAGTGACAAGGGCAAAGTTTAAATATGAATAAAAGCATTTTATATAAACATAATCACATTAATCATGCGTGTTTCCGTGGAATGCTCTCGAAATAATTGAAGTTGAAAGTTCTAGGAAAACAAAACTGTAGGTATTACCTACTAACGTTTTTACTTCTTTGGAATAATTAACTCAAAGACCTAGTATGATTAAAACAGATGTTTCCAGTAGTTCAAAAGTATCACACGTTTTAACACATATACTCGCAGGTACCTATGACACATTTTGTTAATGAAATCATACTAACGTCAGAAACTCTAGTTAAATACATAGTATTATAAAACTACACTCTCTTTAGTATTTCTGAGTATATACCTAGTTACGTGGGAGTTAACCTGGCCCGTAGCCCCGTATGCGATGCACCACTGGTAACGCAATTGGGAGATTCCAGTTGGTTCAATCAACCTAATTAACTACGAGTACATACGGAATATAGAACCCTACATGTTGTAGTTGTTGTGGTGCAGATCTCAAGATTGAATTATCTGCTACAATAGCCCTAGGTACATATAATTTTAAATGTCATGAACCAATTTTAGTTGCAAATCCTACAACAAGAACCAGTGTCTTAATTAAGTTACTTTGCGAAATTTCCCACACAGCCTGATTAAAACTGGTTTCTAAGTTTAACTAGAGGGTTGCTAATTTGAAGTCAGACGATGTCATGTTATTAGCACAACAAACTTGCTAAAAGTTACCTTCTACTGGTAGTATAAACCGAATATTTACTCAACTAATCCAAGCGTAGATACGTAGAATTACTATAGAAATAAAACTAGTTGAGTATCAAGTACCGTCGGCACTTGCGTAAGTGGAGTTGCTTACGGGAAAGTATTGGACTTGTGTAGATAAAAAATGTAGGAGAGCGGTACATACTTAAGTAGGTTTGTAATGTATTTTATTGAGTTTATAAGAAATCAGTTTTAGGACAATTCTGATTTGAAGTGAAAAGTTTGTCTCCAGAGAGTCGGGCAGTGGGCCAAGGGCGTAAGAAGCAGGTCGTAGGAGCTCACAGTCCAAACTGCGGTCGATAGCACCCAATGTATCGTCACAGATAAAAAAAACAAAGAATACAAAAACAATTCGGTATCCCTTTAAAACAAGGCATATTTCATATTATTTTATGCGTCCAGTTAGGTACTTACTCTACTCTACTAGAGAAATCTGGAACTCTTTTGAGTAAGTACCTACTTGTAGAGTAATCTAGGTTTTTGTCACTTTCTGACTACATACCTACAAAAAATTAAAAAGATAAAATTAACATTGATGAAGAAGGAAGTCCATGCCATTATAACGATTTCACATATATAATGCGGTTTTATTCATGTATCGGTGAGTGCACAGTGGAATATTTAATTTGAGTTTCAAATTGTTGCGGTGACCACCAGGGAAATAATTATATTCCATTTCCATTAATTCTGCATGTTATTCAAATATTTAAATTACTTAAATTCAGATACTTTTAACCAATAAAAATCTATTTCGCTTCTTAAAAGAAAAGCAGTGAGTCGGAATCGTGGTTGGAACCCTAGGGACTAAGTGACAGAGTGGTATTGCCTCAATATTTTACTTGAATGGTCTTTGCTCCAGGTAAGATGCTTTTTGAAAGAACTCACATTTATTTAGGGAATGAAAAACACTCGATTTTCTTACCTTTTTTTCTGAGGAAACTTTATATTAAGGTACATTGAATGTTTCAAATAAAAGTGGAATAAAATGGGTATAAAGATTCGGCGACGCTCAAAAGTGCGAGAAAAGAATTTACGAGATTTATTTTAAATATAAACATATTTATAAAAATACCTGCATAGTAAATTTTGGGAATCCGCTAGAATCTAGAGTACCTAAATCCCCTGTGAACTAATCTGTATAAAAATTTATCCACGTAAAAGCGTTCTTAATAATCATTTGGAAAGGTCTTTAGGTCCGTAATCTTTGTCAATTAATAAGCGCGGAGTCCAAAATTACTGCAAAAATTATCCTACTTTCTCATTCCATGAGACTTGATGGTTGTTCTACTCGTTACTTTTCAGCCGGCTTTGTTTTAGGTAGGTAATTAGTGAATGAAAGAGTGAAGCACAGCGCCGTTTTTTTAATGAAGCTCTTTCATTAGGAGGGTCCTTACTGCTCGCCGGGGCCGGGACAAAGGGCGCCGAACCCGGCTTAACGATCGTGCGTTAATATTGCTAATTATAATATTAATTTCCTTTTCCATCACAATACCACTGACCATTTATGATTATGAATATAAAGTAATTTTAACCGCACAAGTAAATTATAGGCCTACAATGTAAATGTCAGTACATTTTAGACAAAGAACAGCCCAAGCATTAATATTTCAAGAACGCATAAAAGCGATCACCATCCAATCAATAAAACTTCCAAAACGCGATTTTATGTTAATTTACTTTTTTTAAATAAAATTTCTTGTTATTGACAATGATAGACGATCTGGGATTGTCTGAAACACGCTCCAAAATTACCAACATGTTGGTTCTGAATCGGAAATATCACAAGATGAAAACATTCGACATCCGTCGGCACCGGATCCGTTGGCTTATTGTTCCCACAAAAGAGGGAACATGAGAAAAGAAAAAAGTATAATATGTCTCAAAAAAAGCTTGTCGTTTCAGTAAAAAAGGTTAAATCGCTCCCTACTTGTTGATTACGTGCGCAACAGATATCAGAGATATCGTTTCCCTTTGTTAACGGCGGCGGCGTCGAATTCTGGCTCGGTAACCATTGTGAAAAACACGTCGAATCGATTGATAGCTTCAATAAATCCCTTTTATTTAGAAAACAACTCCTGAAAGTATATATTCGCTTACATTCGCAAGAGCAGGGACTGACGGTCTGCCCCAGCTGAAGTCCAGCGTTGGGGTAGGTTACGCTAGCATTTTTGCTTTTTTATATGTACAGAAACAAGTAAATGTAATATTTTTAAATATAATAAAGAATCTTACCTTTGATGTTCGACAGGCGTAGGCGAAGTAGAAAGAGGACGAATTCTAGTTTGTATTGGACATGCAATGCGTCAGAGACAAGCCGCGGGGCGCGTCGGAACCGTTGGACCGCTCGAGCCTGACTGCACCACCGACGGCTACACGGTTCAGAATGGAAACCATTACCTGTTACTTTGTTCCCGAGGGGCGGGGGTTGTAGTCAGTAGGGCTGGTTTTAACGAAAAGGAATACCTTACCAGTTCCGGCCCTTAAAATCTGTTACGTTACGGCTGCGATATTGCTCGGGATTTCATTCAGCTGAACAGATGGAATTTACTTCATGATATTCCAAGACATCTTATATTCATTTTTTCTTATTACATTAGAAGGTATTCATGTCGAGCGTGTAGACGAGCGACGTTTTTATTGTGGAGTCAATGAAATGTCAATTATTTAGAAGTTCATACACTTACTTTTTTAAGTAGCACATTGATGCTTTTAAGTAAAACTTTTTACATTTTAATGTGCCTAAATCACTTACCAATTACATACCTATAAACCTAATCCGGTCTTGAAAAATATCGTTCGTCTTAAATTTTGCACTACCTAGTATCACAGATTACCTAATCTAGTATTTTTAGTCAATTCAATAGTCTATTTTCCAGTCTGCTCACAACGTTTTCCCGCCCTGTGTCAGTGTTCAATACGTTCGTCCTTGTTTTTCACGTGATGGTAATAGAAAACGATGAATAAGTGGAAAAGAGATGGCCTTAGTAGTTTACGCTTACTTTAATGAATAGGAATATGAGTCAGTTTGTCATGGGAAATATAATGATGTTGTACGTCCCGTGGGGTGGTAAATGCATGGAACTGTGGCTCTGTTACGAATTCCACTAAAATAATTAAGTGTCATTACCGTACCACCGTAGAGAGGGTTTTGTTGAAAAATAATTTTAACATATAATAGTTGTTATTTAAAAAGTTAATAGTACCTACCTATTTATTTGTAGGTAAGGTTTTTTACTTGGTCCTATCAAAGTTTTTCCCGAATTTCTATACCTACTACTAGACTTTTTCGCACTAGGCACGGTCAGTCAGGTTGCTTGGATATAAGTTCATCTTTTCATAAGATTATTTTCTAAAATCACTCTACTTCTTCAATTTACATAAGTACTTAATTTTTTTTTAAATTTCGATGTCCGCTGTCTCCATTCCAGAACTTTTCTTGCCTTTTATGACTGGTATCTTATGTATGAGCATCTTTTCACCGCACTATAAGATCCGCCCACTGCCGTTTCTAAGATCTAATCTTTTGTAGGACTCTAGTTTCTATAGAACTTTTCCGGATTTTGAATAAAGGCTAACACCAACGATCGCGAATCTGCGGCTGATTTTTGTAGAAAAAATCGGTTCAGGTTTTTGCTCAAATCAATCCAAATGATCGAGTTT
The DNA here is from genome assembly GCA_947563765.1 of Anarsia innoxiella. NCBI lineage: Eukaryota > Metazoa > Arthropoda > Insecta > Lepidoptera > Gelechiidae > Anarsia > Anarsia innoxiella. Next base: position 10,856,022 of record OX387390.1, read on the forward strand.
TATGTCATTTGTTAGTAAATGACAAATACACAATACCTAATGTACCTAATTTTAAATACCTAAACTTAGCTCTCGTTCAATAATGTGAATAATTATAAATAATTTATTGAAAAAAATCTTCGGTGCTCGATTTCATTTATAAAACGATTCTTTACTTAGGAATTAAAACATTGTACTGAATCATTTGATGCACAATTTCAATCGTAATCGATTAAGTTTTGCATAAGTGTTTTGTGCGACATAGTAATAAGTAAGTTTATTTAGTTTTTCTGTTATTTTGTGTGGCGTTTATATACTCGTACCATCTAAATTTTCTTCTGCTTTACCCATTTCTTTTGTTTTTCGGTTTCTTCCATGTTTTCCCGATTTCATAATACGTTAACCTTCTTGACGAACAGCTTCAGCTAGAGAAGATAGAGCACGAAACCAGGTAAAAACAATTTGAACGTTTGTGTGGTCAAAGCTTAACTCGAGTTTAGCTCAAGAAACACGAGAACATTAACTGAATATATTAACTCAGTAAGCGTACATCAGTGTGGAAGTTGCGCTTAGAGCTCGTACCTAAGAGCAATTTGCAATTGCAAACTGTATTATGCATTTGTGGTATTTCATGTCTCACAACTTCTTAGTTGTATTTAGTTAGGTATACCTTGCTCTTCGCTCAGAGAACTTTACGGTTGAAGTGTTTATGTACCTGCTAAGTAGGTTATTCAACTTCATCTTGTAAGTCTCTTACAAAGCAATATTTAACAGAAATAATGTTTGTTTCAAATTTAATTTGTATCTTTATTTGATTGATTGAGAATAGGATAGAGAATCGCGGAGAACGAGGAGAGAGGCCTTTGACCCGCAGTGGGACACTAACGACTAGATTAGATTGATTTAATTTAAAGATTTAGTTACTGCAAAGTTTAATTAATAGGTACTTACATTAGTTTCAATGTTAATTTTTATTTCTACAATTCGAATTTATTTTAGGTTTTGGCGATCACTGATGGTGCAATAGTGGTCATATGTATAGCCTGCAGTATTGATTTTACGAATATTCATGTACATTCATGTTGAGCTTGTTAGATTTATGTTGATATAAACTTTATCATTTATTCAATGCCTCAAGTTTGACGAGCACATCCTAAACTTCATAATGCATCCTCAAAGTGTTTGAGCTCGTTGAGTTTGCCTTCCCAAGATATCTAAATCTAACGAGGTATCGTTGAACCGTCATCGCAAATGAAAGTAAATCAAATTCTACGGGAAGGTATTAGGTTCCTTAAGTTTTATGTAAATGAGATTTTATTCTAGATTCCTATTTTGCCTAATCTTTAACTTGATTCGTAGCAGTAGTGATAAAATGACACAAATTTAGGGGAATTTAGGGAAATATTATACTGAACTTATACATCTCGACACCATCATCCTTCAAGCTGATTTAAGTAGGTAACCTGTTGTAGCAGCAACCATTCATAAAATCGGTAATCCGCCCTTCCTCGCAAAACGAGACTCAATGCGCATGTCTAATTATAGTTGAATTTTGTTCATTTTACATAACCTATTCGCAGCTATTGATTGGAACGTTTTGAAATGTTTCAATTTTATGTCAATTAAAATAGGAGCTAATATTATGTGCGAGTATGCTAAACCCATATGTTCATTCGCTATGCAAGGTAATCTAGGTGAAATGAAAGAACATCTTGTTTTAAAATTTATTGGGTGAAAAAAACGACGTTTGATGTTACTCGTATACGTTATTCATACGAGATAGGTATATAATGATTAAAATAGTACCTAAGTAGTGACTAAATAAGTACCTACCTTACAAGCTTGAAATACTTTACAATTTTGCACCGCTTAATCACAAACTTTGGAAACAATTAAAGGAATAAACTACAATTCGGTATGTGGAGAGGGGAATTTCTTGAGGACTGCATGATATAGGTTGTAGAATGCGTATACGGAGACACTGAGGATCACCAGGAGTGAACCGCCGAAAACGAAGCTCAGGAAGTTGCCATCTATCATATTGGTCCCCTGCAAGCTCCTGGCTTGTCCCTGGAACAGGTCTTTGGTGCCAGTACCCTGAGCTTTACGCTCCTCCATCATGCGCTTCATGGACGACAGCCGGTCCTTCAGTGAGTCTATCGACTCCAGAATTTCTTCAGGCGCTGAAACAAAATTATATTTCCTTGTTTTTAAACGTCTCTACAGTTGGTTTACAAACGAAACACTAAAGTTATATTTGCTATTAATGGAACACAGATAGTTTTTAGTACGTAGCTAAGTACCTATTTTAAGTTATTCGTGACATGACAAAACTGCAAGGCCGGTGTTGTTATTTTTTTAAATCTCATACAATTTTACGTAAAATTCACAAAACTTACATGAACCTTCATGTTTCATGTACCTTAACTGAAATTAAAAAATGGGACGAATTAAAATTCGACTGGAACCGACAAAAAGTGCAGTGCTGAATTTTAGTACCGTAGGTATGAGATACTAGTCAGTCACGACTCTACAAAATACAGATAAAATAACAGATTTCTTACTTACCTTCGATTTCTCTCTCGTTATTCATGTCTAGTTCGAATAGTAACCTCCACAATAATTGCAGCCAGTCTTTTGTTTACTATGTTGTAATATACCGGCGTTGGTGCGCGCGGCGGGAGGCGGCGGCGGCGCGGAGTCGCGCGCACGCGTCCTGGCTCCTCGGGGATAGGCGGGAGCGGCCGGGACTATTGATCGCGGCCCGGGAATAGTCTAGACCGCCTCCTAACCTTAAATCTAGGTACGAATGCTCCTTTTGTTACAGCGCTGCGCTGCGCAAATTAATTAACCAAGAGTTTCTAATTTCGCAAGAGAAGACTTGACATTTGACCGGGTTTGTTTAGGGGATAGGTGTATTAAATTATAATTGGAAAAATATTGTATTACGAAGGTTTCAAATAGGTAATCCTAGCTATTTAACTAAATTGACTCATGGGTCTGATATAGGTTTAGTCAATTGTAACTAACTACCTAACTACCTACACAAATGTAGCCTATCAAAAACCTACCTACCCAATCTCTTCCTACATAATCACGAGTTTAGCCGTTTTATTGAGCAGAAACTACGTGAGAACTATCTTATCATAGAGTAATGTACACCTAGCGCGATCTGTGATTACTAGTCGTACCTAATATTACACCTTATCTACGGCATAGTAGTTAGTGATGCCAAGAACACACTTCAAAGGCAGACTGGCGCCGATAGTAAGAATTGCGCGCTATTAGACATAGATGGCGTATTAAACTTTATATCTACCCTTTTTATAAACTTTTACATAAAATTATAATAAAAAGGGTGTTCTGGTTTTACCTTAGTCTATTGTTTTTGGTCTGATTTTTAAGAGAAGTTGATTTGGAGGCAATGAAGTAATTAAAGATGGTTTCGGTTGGGTAAATACCTCCTTTGTAGGCCTTGCGTAGCTTTGAAATAATACTGTAATATATTAAGTGTAGATGTATTCTTTAATCGGAGTTTATAGAGCATTGATTACAATCCAGTTTGTGTATGAAGCGACACGGGTATTGACTGAGGGCATGGTGGCGTTAGCGCAGGCGTGCCTCCAGGATATAATACCGACGATAATACCGTCAAAGTACACAGGTCCTCCTTCATCACCATTGCAAGCATCACGTTCGCCGACACCCATGACGCCAGTACACAACATGTTTTCAGTAATGACTCTAGGAGACGATAGAGAAGCGTATCTTTCCGCGCATAGTTGTCTGTTCACAGTCTGCACTGTCACATCACGGACAACTGAGGCCGTATCACTGCCTGTTACCTGAAATGAAGACGAATGGAGCTAGTTTTCAAAGACAGAATTTGAAATTGCATTATTTAACCTGAGTACACCTTCTGTACTCGTGAAACTTAGAAGATCGCTAGAATACAAAAAATAAATTTAAAAAAAAACTTACTCTGGTAGAGCCCCAACCGACTTGCGTAACGTCTAGGTTATCAGGTAACTCGAAGCCATGGATCACAATAACGCCGGACTGTATGGTATTACTGTAGACAAAAGCTGACGACAATTCGACGATGGTGAGGTCTCCGTCGTTGGTCGACGAGCTGTATGAAGGATGGTTCAACACACGGGTAACTCCAAATACCACTCCGCCCCGGTTGCGATTGGAAGACCCTGCCCTTATGCGACGCCGGGATACCGAAAACAGCCTAAAATCATAAAACGACAATTGATTATTTTACACGCACAATGAAAGTAGTAGTTAACACAATGAAACATACAAACTAGCATGTCAACTTTTAATTACCCGTTCATAATAATATGAAAACTCTTAAGTTACGCAAGCTTATATATGTATTTTATTTTAACCAATCTTTACGAATTATGTTATAAAGTGACCTTTTGCTACATTCGAATAAATACACAGTAAAACACCAATTCTTAAAACAATTTCTTTGATAGGCAGAGGTAGCAAAGGTAGGTAGTTACTATAAAAATCGCATAGCTGGAGTTAAATGTATTACATGAAGATACTTACAAACCACTGAAACACTTCGCAGCGGACAGCACAAATCTGGAATTCAGGATGCTACCAGCACATTCCTGTGACCATATAATGGTGGTGGTCGATGATTCCACTTGTACGAGAGAGGGATAGTTCTCTATGCTCGTGGCGCTGCCGCCTATAATACGAGTGGATTGGGATGCTGCACACACACCCACTGAAATTAAAACCAATACAGTTGTATAAACCGAGACGACAACTTAATAGGAAATAGATAACTTTAACAGATAATTGCCTATTAGGAGCAGAGCGGCCAGGACACACTGTGACGCCATTTTGATGAAATCAAAATTTGTGATTGCTAATTAATACTTCTTATATAGTAGTTTCCTTATCATATCTATGAAATTCAATAATTAGTGTACGTAGCAATGATAAATTTAAAAAATTACTTTGATTATAGCGGAATACCACGTTAGATATGATTCATTCCAAATCATAATTTATCTGGAAGTCAATGTAGATAGGAAAGAGTATGTATTCTCTTTTGGCTAAATACAGGTTTTTCTATTTTCAGCTCATCTTTTTCGCTATTTATCAATCTTTATTGGCTTAGATTTAATGTGACATTTTTATTAAATAGGTAACAACAACTAAGCGACTGATAAATGTACCTTATCGTTTAATCTTCTACGGCTCTAACGTTTAATGGTTGATATAAACGTTATCTTTGCTACTGTTTGAAGATTAGGTTCACTAGGTTCGTTATTACTGCTCTTTCGTCTAATTTATAACTAGGTAGCCTTTTCTTGCGTTTGATCGTATCTTGAGAGTCATAAACTAACGAGTTCAGTTGTTATTGTCTCATCATCAAGCGAGTATTGCTTTAAAAATATTTAAAGCAATAATAAGGTACTCACTCGATTTTAAAATGTGAGAATCATCGTAAAATACATTTTTTATCATATAATCTGATGTATTTATCGTACCAAACTCAGACAATCTTTAGGTGCAATTAAACACAAACAAGATTTCTTTTATTCTAAGTGTCAAAGGCACAAAATAAAAAGTAGGTATAAGTTCATGTACGTATAGTACATGAATTTTATTATAGGATTTTATGATTAGACGGCAGTGTCTATGATCCAGTTGGTGTAAGAAGAGACTGCAGTGCTGACTCCGGGGAAGGATTCGTTGGCACACCCGTTGCCCCAGGACACGACACCCACGAGAATATCATCGTAATACAGCGGACCGCCAGGGTCTCCGAAGCAAGAATCTTGACCGTCGATGTCCAAGATACCAGCGCAGATCATGTTGTCTGTGACTATGGCAGGTTCATCCAGCCAATTTTCGTACCGGTATTTGCACAGCTCATGATTCACTGTGTAAACGGTTACATCGACGAGGACTGACGAATAGGTGCCTCCTTGCTATTTCAGAAATAAGTTTTTGGTTTTAATTTTCACCAGCATTGCAAAATCAGTTGGGTAAATATAGTTTTCACACTCTTTTTAAGGAATTTCATGGATAAAAATATACTATTATAACTTACGGAAGTGGAACCCCATCCAGCGTTGACAACAGGGAGGAAGTCAGGCAAGACGAAGTCCTGCGAGATGATAGTGACCGGTTGAACGACGGGGTTGTACGTGAGGGCGCTTTCTAACAGCACCACGGTGATGTCACTGTCCTCGCCCAAGCCGGAGGTGTCGTATGAAGGGTGGTTGTACTCGCGCTCCACATTGACGAGCTGACCTCCTGTATTGCGATCGGAACTTCCAGCCCTGATTCGCCTGTATTGGGGCGAGTAAAGTCTGTTGGCAAAATGAGAAAAGAGTTTTCATTACTTAGTTTAATCTTTAATAATTAGGTATATAAAAGTTTTCGATTTTATGTCTTTTATTTACCTACCTCACCAAGCTTGCGTGTATTTAATGATGATGTTAGATTTTATATACTTTATTATGAATACTCACATTCCATGGAAGCAGTGAGCTGCAGAAAGTACATATTTGGAAGTCAGAATGTTACCGGCACAAGACTGAATCCAAATACCGGTGAAGACCCCGAGGAAATCTACTTGTACAACAGCAGGGTACTTGTCAATAGTAGTGGGTGTAGCTCTCACCGTACTGGGAAGGGAGTCAGCAATGGCTCCACCTTTAAAAAATAATGCGAAAATCTATAAAAAGCATTAATTAAAATACAAACATTTCATACAAAAAATAATAAAAAAGTTTGCTGCTATGAGTAGATACTATCGCTGAGCAAAAAAATATCATCACATCACATATTTCATATTTGTGTGCGCATGTTATTTTTTCAGTAATTGAGTTAATTGTAACTCAGTTGTGGAAGTTTATTGGTTTATAAACTTGTTACTTACGTACCTGCTAAGAGCACAAGTGCCAAAACCACGGGAGGCACCATTTTCCAGACAAATTTTAAAAAATTGCTAGAAAATGGACATCTGTTTAATTTATATACATAGTGGTATTAACACTTATCAATAAATTTATGACACTCGTATTTTTTATAACACTTAGCCGAAATCGAAATTAACTGTATTCGATTAACATGATAATATTTTAAGATAAAGTTATTTTTGTCCAAGTAAGTAAATAGTGTATATTGTATAAAGGTACGTACGTACAATGTACCTACGTACCTTAACTACGTATTATGTACCTAAGGTAAAATGGTCTACTTAACTACAGTATTTACCCAAAGTAAATACAGACAAAGAAAGACAATATTGCTATCAACACGACATCATTGCCTGCAAGATAAAAAACCAAGTATCGAAAAGTTTCCAGTTTACAATCTTGTAAACTTTCCTTTATTTCTTGTTTCAGACTTGCCCTTACATTGGCCTGGGTAATCTAAATAATATCTGATAACTAATATCTATTTAGGCACGAGGAACCCCTTATGTGCGCTATTTATCGTTAAAGTAGCAAAATAACAATTCATATCGATAATAATTATACAATCAGTCGCAGATATTGTAAATAAAAGTAATTAGTTTTACTACGTAATAAATAAATCATCTGATATACTTAATTATAATAAAGTAGTTACAGATACCAGTCAAGTGTAAAAAGACAGCAATCGGCCGAATTAAGAACCGCCACCTTTTCATGCTGTTTGTTTTTAGTTTGAAGTTTTACCTAGTCAGTAGTCTCAAAGATTCATGGCCATTTATCCAACTACGCTATAGCACATATAAGTTTCAAATAAACGTAGATAATTAAATGCAAATGTACAAATTCTAATTAAAAAAAAAAATTGTTTTTATATCCTAAACATATTAACAATAGTGATTTAAATTAATTGGGCAACTTTGCTTACGTAGTGACTGAATACTGATTGATCGATAAACCTAATCAGTCAGGCTCACGGATTATCACCTCATCAGTGATGTTCTTCGAAAAAGTTGCAATATCATGTAAGTGACGTGATTTCGATTTACTCGTGAACAATCAACTAGGTGTGTCTCACGAATTAAGTAGGTACCTAATTAAATGAAGTACCTAGTGTAACATTTTTTGTGATACAATAATATTTAACATAAATGTGTAAACAGGTATATTTTCAAATGCATAATATACTCGTTAAAACTCGTATTAGTCAAAAAATTTTAAAACCTTGCCTTATTTTGTAAGTTTTAACCGTGAGTAGTGGTTAATGACGAGTTCGTCACCAGAGGGTCGTCGCCGCATTGCGTGGCACCTCTATTAATACAGGGCCGACACGGGAACACTGAATCAGTGAACGTAAATAGAAGCGAGCGAGTACTCTCCGATACCAACTGTCACTTGCCATTTTTGTCGCCACTCGCTGCGTAGTGCGACGATCTGTTAACTGTGTCTTTGTAGATGCAAGATTCTATAAAAATCTCAGCACTGCGTCTTTAATAGAACAGCTATAAATAAGACAATTATGACCTTGTAGATCGTTTTTTGAACATTTTAGTTTGTTTATAACAATTACAGACCAATAGACAGGTTTTCATTTACCTTCATGTTCTAGATGGACGTAGTCGACACAAAATAAGAAAGATTTGAAGACTAGTAAAAAGAAAGAGAGGTTTTTGCCCACAACTGGTAGATATACTAGAGACATAGAGGTTGCAATAAGTGCCGAAGAACTTTTTTATGAATCAAACATGACAAATAAAAACAAAAACTAAAATTCTATGTCAAACTCCAATGTACAATGTCCACCTTGCGCTTTGAAAATAATTGTTAATTGCGCTTGCGTGTTGCACTCCTCATGCCGAATGTCAATCCAGCATTCCTCGCAAGTCTGTTTATTTATGAACAGGTTATTAAGCCAGGTAACTGGCACATTTCAAATTAAATTGCGTCTTGTCTCGTGCAAATATGTTTTTGAAGTGAATAAATGACTATGTGGCAATGAGGAACGCTATGGCTATGAACTTTTAAATGGTAAGCACGAGATATTTGACATGTTTTGCAACTATATTATAATACATTTAATATTAACGAAGTAGGATAGATTGAGAGTAAAGATGGAAATGCTTAGAGCCAATTTTTTTTCTGAAGAGGTGAAATCACTCATGTAGGAATTGTATCAATTTTGAATATGTAGATTTCGGAGCTTATTTAAATTTAATTTAAGGAATTTTGAATTTAATGATCAAAGTCAGTCAGCGTTTGCCGTCGGTCGGTGAATTCTTCTATATTAATTATGAATTATTGAATGAATTACCGAAAGGTATGCTGGACGCGTGGCGCCGACCACTAGGGTTATTTCGGTAGTCTTCATTTCATTTGGCACGTGCATTAATCAGTTGAATGCACAATTTAATCACTTCTGACGAGAGCATAAAGTATGCGACGACCAGTATCGGCCTAGTTTGGAGTCTTAAACGAGTTATAGCTGATTTTGATCCGAAAAATAGGTAAATTTTCATATGGAAATACTATTTAAATACTTTCCTATTAGACACCTCAATTTTAATTTATAAAATGGTTAACAATAAGCTGCTTTACTGTAGCAATCGTCCTACTTTTTATTGAACCCAATTAACATATATTTGATGGCACGTAATGCTCTGCTATTGCCCTATAGTCTGTCGCTAATGAATACCTATTGGCTGTTCAGCGCCGATTATTATCTGCTACACCAAGGCGCTTCGCATCAAAGAAAATAACAAGTACCTAATGGTGATAAACGTAGTTTTCCCTCCCTGACATGTCGTTAGATTGCTTTTTATTTCCAATTCCATTCCTCGTGAAGGAACTTTAAATTGTTATGTAATTGTAGGCATTATCGAGGCTCGTAAAACTAACTCAGAAAGATTATTTTTCTAGTGCTTAATTTGTTGTTTGATCGTAAGTTATTTGCGAGTTTCCGGTCCACTTCAACTTTTCTGCCAGGGTTAAGTTGAACAAATTACTTTTGAGTCCACTGAGCAATTTCACTAGGTGTATCTTAAACCCGTCAATGTCGTATTTTTTATCTACGATGTAAATAGCAATGCTCACATAGTTTGTGTAGAAGCGTAAATAATGTTTTTTTTTTTTAATTTATGCTAGATATAGATAGAACAAAAATAAAGCTACAGATCATAATTACTTGGTTTTATATTCACTCAAACGCTACATAAAGTCGTTTAAACTGTTGTTATAAAAATAAGTAGTTATTTAGATTAAAAAGTGAAAAATGAAAATAAATAGAACAATGTGGATCTATTGCAAAGTTAAACGGAGAAATTTTTTAATAAAATTAACTAGGCGCCAGCTAAATTGTAATACATATAATATAAAATAAGTAGCATAGAGACATAGTATATTTCTAGATTTTTTTTAAACTAGGTACTTAAAAACAAAACTTTCACAGAACTCCTGTTCAATAGACAATATAGTAGGTACTTTCTTTACAGATAGTTATAAGGCTCATAATTTTAATATCGTTAGTACATGGCATCTGACCGTTGTCACTAAGGAATTAGCTAAAGATATAATGGAGCATTAACATTTAAAAAATGTATACAACGGACTGTAACTGGAAGTAATTTTAAATAATATCATATTAGCAAGTCTATTTTGCGTCTTTTCCCTTGCAGATAAAATTTTGGCAACAAGATTTACGAGATAACACTGTTTAATTAATATAAATCTTTACAATTACAATGTTTCAACACAAATGTCTTATCTCCAAAGTACTAACACAACCATCCACTCTATTTACCACTGAATTAAACAAGTAGGTACTTAGACATAAACATAACGTCTTATTTTAATTTATAAACATACAATGATATGATTTACCCTGGTACAAAAAGAATCACTTACATACCTATTTACTCTACGAAGGACAATATTATAAGTACTTCAAGCTTAATTTAAATAACTGTTGGGTATGTTTAGGTACTTGGGAAAAACACTGGAGATTCTGAATAAGATGGCTGTGTCACATAGTAAAACGATTTCTCAGCGTTTTTAACTAAACTTTGCAACAACGTCTGTTGCTCCAGCAACAGCGTGTTCAGGTGTCGCATCTCCTGGTCAATTTTCTTCAAGTTAAATGTCGTCTGATCTATCTTTTCTTGCATTCCTTTGATTTCAATATTAAAGTTTTGATCAGGAGTTTGACCTTCGTTTTTAATCTTTGATGCAAATTTGTTTTTGTAAAGAATCTCCTTAATAGATCTTCCACTTTTTACTTTATTTAATTGAGCTAACTCATAAGCAGCCATCATAATATCTGTAGGAAGTCTTTTTTCACGCGGATTCAATGGTTTTACACTTAATATTACTTTCCCAGCTTCGGGGGATACTAGTGCGGTTCGGTAGACGTACTTGTGCAGACATTTCGGAAGCCAAGCACTAAACATACCCATTTCCACAAATAGAATAAGTTTAGTTTGTCGAACAAGTTTCGATAATCCAGCAGTTTTACGTAGACCCTGTATATCATGTACTGCAATACCTACAAGCAAGTTCATTAATATAATAGTGACAAACATAAGAAACAGTATAAAAATTATTTGGGAAGATAATTCGAACACTAATGGTGGATCATCTTGAGTCGGATCATTTATAAGAATGTTTAGATTTAGTTCGCCCACCATCATAGATAGTGTACTGATAAAACCCATTAAAGGATTCGCAAACATTTCCTCATTAGGAAAAACAACGCAAAAGCATATCGTAAAGCCGAGTAAAAGACAAATATAAGCTAAAAGTAATTTTAAAAATTCTGTCAACACTTTTTGATACATGGCAACATAGTCACCGAACATCGGAAGCTGGCCCATCATTAGCATCAAATTAGTCCAAGCACCCAATACTGCGTAACCACCTACATGATTTTGCCAACTGTAATCTTGATGAATGTTATAAAGTGAAAATACAGACAGCAAAACAAACCATTCCATTAGGTTTTCAAAAGATGTGAAATACTGATAAATACTAGAATAGCCTGTTATGCCTGTCATTTTACGGACGATTTCAAACGCAGTAATAGCTATGAGAACCCATCTCTCGACATCGATTGGGTTGTCTTCCAAAATATCACCTAAAAGTGACTGTTTTTGACAAAGTTCATTAAGTACGCCATATTTCTTTGAATATGCTCCTTTACAGGTTTTGACAACTGCAGTTAATACATAAATAGACAAAAAGGTTACAAACAAAAAACAAAATATTAATCTCGCCAAGTAAAATTTTCTTATCTTTCGCCATTTCATAAACAAGAACGCAGAGCATAACGGGTGCAGCAAAATATCTTTTTGACCTTCATCTATCAAGCTATTAAGATAAGTGATTTCTCGGGGATACGAAAATTTTAGTAACCTACCAAAGTCAAATTCAATTTGCACTTCTTCATTTGCCTCTGTAGACCTGCTGAGAGATATTCCACAATCTAAGTTATATCTCAGGATTGCCAGTGACTTTGGAGTTTTTCTTGCAATGACACTTAGAGCAGTGTGTCCTTTTTTGGATTTAGAAGTAACATCTGCTCCTAAAAATATTAAAGTTTCTACACACGGAGTTAAACCATCCATTGCAGCTAAATGCAGAGGAGAATAACCATATTCATCTTTTTTGTTGACTTGCGCTCCCCAACTAATCATCATGTCGATGATATCGCAAGCCCGTTCTGATTTCGATATGGAGGCATGTAATGGAGTTCGTTTATCATAGTCTTCAGCATTTGGATCCGCGTTACCGTCTCTTAGTAGTATTTCTACACATTCGATACTAGAGCATCTGGCAGCCAAGTGCAGTGCTGTAAGGCCTCTGTAGTTTTTGGTGTTGGTTTTGGCCCCCTCTGAGAGAAGAAGCTCAACACATTCAGCGTATCCCCTAGCCGCTGCAAGATGCAAAGCAGTGCATTCTTTGTCCCTTTGTTTCGTTACACCATTAACACTTATTTTTGTTTCCTTTAACAAATACGAAAGACATCGTTGTGCACCTAATTCCGCAGCTAAATGTAAAGCATTAAGTCCACCAGAAGTCACATATGCTGGATCGACTCCCTTTTCTATGAATAGCTCCATGCATTCTACTGCGTCCGCTCGCACGGCGCAATGGACGAGATTATCTTCACATCCTGCTCTTTGAACAACAGCATGCAAAGATGCCCCGGAAGCTATGAGCACCTCCGCTACTTCTAATGAATTTCCGAATGCAGCGCAATGGAGGGGTGCAAAATATTTAGGTGTAAAATCCACATCTGCGCCTCGAGAAAGTAAGTAAACTGTAGCTCTACCGGCCCCGCTAAAGGCTGCTAAATGTAGAGCAGTTAAACCAGCAGGTTCAGAATAGTGAATATCTGCTCCCGTGTCCAACATAGTCGGTAATAATTCATCACGAGCTAAGAACGACGCCCATAATAGAGTTAGGTTCACGACCACTTCCGGGGCGGAGCTTATATGTTCTTCAATATTATCACACGTAATGAGCCCACATTCCACGTCATCAAAAAAACGTCCGGCACCTAAAGTTTGCGCTCTTTCAAACAGGCCCTTCCTGACAATTTCTTCTGTTAGCTTAGCTTCTGGGTCAGGCGCCAGGATATCAAAACTGTGATACATATTCGGAGCATCTTCTGCGGGTGGGGAGGGCCCAACAAATAAATATTCTTTCACCTTACCGGGTTCCTGTGCGGTCTCAAGCAAGTCAATATTGCGTACATGCCTGTAGCTGGTGTGAAGTGGAAACTCTTCCGCCTCCCGGGTCCTTGATCCGAAGCTGCTGGTGAGCCGAGATCTGCTCGGTGTGGCGATTGGGGTCTGTAGCGCTGATGGCCAGCCCATTTCGCGGTACCCAAAGTTGTCCATGGTCGAAACGTGACTGAAACCTGCTGCTTTCATCTTAGTAGCATTATCTTATCTTGTTTGTTTAACAATGGTTCTACTAATAAAGGTGTTTTCAGATAGTGTTGAAATAAAAAGAGAATATCGTATTTTCTAATTTGCGAGTTTTATAACTCTCACTCTGGATCTACGAAACATAATAACTGTAATCACAGAGGGATATCTATCCGCACGCTTATAAAAATAGATCATGATGATAAAATTGATTATGATTAAAATCCTCTTTATGTGCATACCTCTTTATATTTCGCTTGACGTTATGATTTATGATGTTAGATATTTTTATTGCGCATAATTGTAATTTTCTTCAATGAATGAGACATTACTTGTTTCAAAAATAAATTAGACACCATTTTCCCATTAAAAACCATCGTTTCTTCAGTTTGTTAATTTTCATCCCAGGACAGCAAATATTTGTATTTAATTACATGGCTTTCATTTCCAAAAAGCAATACCTACAAGCCGCTGTACCGCAACCGCTTCCGCGGCGCTTTGTCGTTTGATATAGAACCGCATCCCTACCGAAGGTTCAACTGTTGTTTCGTATCATTCATAACATAACTTTAAAACCGCGGCCGATTCAGTTCAACCGCTAATGCGTAAGAGAGCTTCATGATAACAATTCTTGTAGGAGCAGAATAATAGGACGAGTACACTGCGCAGTGACAGGCCATCAACCTCGTTTGCTGCTTGTTTGATCACGTTTACACTTACAAATAAATATTTAAACATTGCATACTAAGTACCTATCTCCTTGTGCAATATTATTTCCAGTTATTTCCATCAAAATTAAGGAGAGTTGTTTTTCCTGTTTGTCCATCTTAACAAAACAATCATTCAAAGTTTGAATTTCGAACTTCCATAAAACAGTTTGGTAATGTTTCGTTCTCCTTCCTCTTTCACATTAGGTCTGAAATCCTAACATGGTCATTCAAAGTAGATCAATTAAATATCCCCTGATTGGTGCTTATGTAGACTAGTCTTAGCTAAACACGCCACTATAAGTATTAATAAGTATCATGCAAGCTTTTAGCAAAACCTCAATGTCAAGTCCACGTATCGGACATACAAGACCCAAGTCCGTTATCGTTGCAATCGGTGACAATTAATCTGACAGGTTTGCTCGGCCGCAGAATCGAATCGACGACCGTGAGTTGATACCACGTCACTATGTCACTAGTCAACAAGTCCCGATGATTTATTTACCGTTAACGTAGAGTTATTTAGTGAGACACAAACTTGCTATTAATAGCTATTGATTGAACGTACTTGGAAGAAATGGAGAGAAAGGCTTACGAGTTTATAAGAAAATATTATTTTTATAATGTCACCCGCAGCGTGACAAAGATCTGACTTTTAAAGCCGCGTTAATAAATTGGCTTTGTAGATGTATCACATAACCAAAATCGCAAGGACGTGGATCAACTACGCCATTTCTGATGTTATAAATAAAAAATAGGTTGCTGAAGTTAGTAGGTACATTGCGGTTGTTGTAGAAATATAAGTAAAACGTGGAATTGACTTTTCCTCCCGTAAACACAAACAAGTAAGTACATACTCGTATTTACCAGATTCAAACAATCTTTTGGGCATACAAAGGAATCGTGCTCAAGTACGCACAAATAAATTGTTTTAAAATACATAATTCTCGTAAGGTTTCAATTTAAAGCACGTTTGTTTTTCATACCGTTGTTTGAGGTTGTTTAAAAAGGAGCTGATTCACCATAACAAAAATCCAGATGCTGTTACAGTTCAAAAAATAAAACAAATTACATTATAAGAAAAGCAAACGCGAAGACCATGCCTCTATCCACAGTTTAGTAAATATATTTACAGACAGGAGAAAACGTAAAACATCCACGACAGTTGTTGATTACTTCCATAAATTATGTCAGGTCATTAAATTTCACACAAACTTAATTTTATACCTAAGTGTCATATCGACAGTTATCGGCTCTATGTAAACGTTACTGTAATGGAAAGCAATATTTAGGTAATAAATTGTGTGCTGCTTCGCTATCAAATAATAAGGGTCTTAGGTCATTACCATACCGATCGATAGACGTCAATCATGCCACGATCTAAATCTATGGGAAACGACCTTATTTTTGGTAATTAGTCTACATTATTGAGACAATCTTGTTTTCTAAAGTCTAGAGTTGATGCTATTGTTTAGATAAGAGCCTCTATTCATCATCGTACGGGTAGTAATTGAGTAAAAACCTTATTTCCTGCCTGTCTTGGTTTATTAAAAAGAAATCTTTATCCCGTCTGTATCGATCGCAATTAATTTAAATCTGCTATAAACCAGGCAGATGGTACGAATCCGGTCCTCGTTCATCATTGAGATAGTCGTGGCTGTCAAGAAATATCATAGCCGTCCCTCGTCAGCTCTCAACTTCAACTATTTCGAGCTTCTTTATTAACTTCTTAGGTATGCGTATTTGAGTTCAATAGATGTATTGTTTTTATTAAACAATGAACCTTTTGATAAATTAATATGCATAATATGAATTAGCTTATACAAATTTATTATCGTGTAGGTATACAAAAGGTACCTGTTTGGAAAGAAACCGAACTTAAAATACTTACAATATTGCATCGATTCTCAAAAAAGACGTAGGTAGGTAACCTGATCGACTGTTGAAAAACAAACATCCCAATGAAAGCATAACATTTCGAAGTAGTATCGTTGAAAATAACCTGGTGTAGCTCGTTGTTATAAATGGAATCAACCTTAGAATTGGTTCGCCATTTAGTGCCATTGTTGCAGGCACGTGCTGAGCTGTAATTACCTCTGAGACCCTTATTTGAGAGGCGGACCATGAAGTAAACACTCTCTCCTTTCAATGCCCAACTTAGGCTTCTTATTACGAGGTTAAGTACTCAACCTCTTATATCCTTTTCATGAAATAACTTTCAATACGGTGGTCTTACATAAAACGTAGGTACTTAAATTGTATGTATGTAGGTACCTACTTATTTTATTTAAATGAGATCTAATAACTTTTATTAACCTTTAGTTCTACAATTTCAAATTAAATAAGTTTTTTAAATAATGAATATCAAGGCGTTTTATATGTTTTGTTATCTATTAAATAAGATGGTATAGTATAGTTCTCACGAACTACCTGTGCCTGTTGTTTTCTTAAATTCAAATTATTATAAAAGATATTTATTACTCATAGAACACAGCATTGCTATGAATTTAGTGTAAATATATTATGCGTCATATCTTTAACACTTTTTTATTGTTCTCTAGACCGATGAATACGTACGTACCTAGCTAGTACTTAGGTATTAAAGTTTTACTACTTAGGTAATTAGCTAATAATAATAAAATGAATACTTTCACAATTTCCTTTAAGGTAGACAAGTATCTACTAAATACAGTCTGTTATATTCATACAAAAGGATAACCGAGTTCAGAAGTTGAATTTAAAAATAGGTACCTGTTAATTATTTTAACTAGTTTTTGCTCGATATCCTTTAGTTTTAATTATTTCGCAGGGGTTAATGGAATTACACAAGAATCACACAAAATTACATCAGCTCTATATCTTTATAAAGAGGAGATTGGGTATGTCTCCCTAGTTATAGTATCTAGATGTAGTACCTATCTAAATCTATCCCAGACTTAACAAGCAAACCCGTGTAGTACAACTCAGAAATAGATGCAAGTGAATCAAAAATAAATTCTCGTGGTTACGGACAGCTGACCGGTTCAAATGTAGCGATGACTCTGGTAAATCAGCGATCCGTAGGTTGAGTCGCACGATCACCTTGACATTACGTTGGACGTATGGACGGGTCATCCCCAATTGCCACGTAATCTATGGCGTCATTTGCTAAAATAATCCACTTTTACTGTGTCGAACTAAAAGACTTTACCAATTTGTTGAAACCAGAAAAAAGGTTAGATACAGCTTGTTGTATTGCAGGAAACGATAATTAAATATTATGTCGTAATTATACATATATGGTTGTATTATTAAGATAAGTGATGCAAGGTCGAACGAAACATTAAAAACTTTTTTGTAGCCTTTTTATGCAAATGAAAAGGCACAGTAAAAAGGACACTATCTATTGACGTAGGTACGTATTGTTTTTGATATTCTTTTTAGCCGTTCAATGTACTTAAAAGGTACATTTTATGTCGTGTTCAAGAAAGAATTTGCTGACGATGCATGGATCCGAGAATGCAAAGAAATTAAAACGTTGTTAAAGTGGTTTAAGTACCTATGAGTCACCGCAGAGCATCTCATTTGGTATAATTTACGTTACTCGCTGATTGCTCTAGGTAGATATTATACACGCAGTGTTTAAATATCACCCTTTACATGTAAATATTGTATAATTAGGTACTACAAACCTACTCCCACAAAATCAATAAAAACTTTTTAAATCAGTGACCTTTATTAGTAAAATTTGAACCCTCTGTTAATAAGTATTTATAGACATTGCGATTCTTGCTTTTACCCTTGAATATAATTTCAACAAGAGTTTTTAATTCTATAATAATTCCATCATGAGCCTTTACTACGCGGGATAGTGTATCCACAATGTAGTTAGCTAAAGTATAGATAATTGTTTCTATATCATTCCTGTTTTCGGCTGCCCACGATTGTATAGCAATTACCGTACCATCAAAGTGTTTAGTTACTACGTCTTCTTCATCTATAGCAAATACTTTGTCTATTATATCCATAAACAAAATCATGGCTTTACGTTTCTTGCTCCATTTCTTATTAGTGGACGCCTGCCATTTTCGTCTTTGCATTAAGAAATTCATAATTTTATCTAAACTCTTTCTTAATTGGGATTTATCTCCAATTAAAAACAGCTCTACATTGGATTTTATCTTAGACACTAACTCTTTACCTAAAACAGTTTCCGACGGTGACAATTTTGATTTAAAAATTTTAACAAATGCTTTTCCAAAATCCTTCAATCGATCATCTTTTGATTTTAGCAGCTGTTTTAGCAATTCAATTGAGAAATCAAAAACTCCAGGGAATTGACGACATGCGAATAACTTCGAATTATCACACAAGTATTTGAAATCTTCCCCTGTCTGACGTTGGTACTCTACAAACACTGTTTGTTTGTACTGATCAATATCTGCTTGTGATACATTTTTGTTTATGATTTCATCTAATAGTATTTTGCTTTCATTAAAATAGATGTCGTTTGACGATGTGATGATATCCATCAGAAGTAGATCTTTATCTACTGTAGAATTTGCTTCCTCCTTCAATAATAAGTCAATGTGCTCTTTGAACTTCGACAAATAGCCTGAAATTGCGACATCTACTTTGGATTCGAGCATTTTACGTTGTTTGTGATGGAGTTTCAAATCTTTTTGCAAAATATCAGCCGATTTTCTTATTCGTTCCACACCGTTATCGGTCAAATGCCTTATAAATTCGGGACTAATCACCGCAGCTGGTGTTTGGTCCTCTTTTTCACTATTTCCACCCCCACCTCCAGTACGTAAAATTGACCCCATTTCATCTTCCAAACCCATTAATTTCAAAATTTCTTCTGGTATTTTTAAGTCAAATTGAACAACGTCAACGCCTCCGTCGCTTTTAAACCCTGTCCTTATTTTATTCATAAAGTCTGGTGATAATTTTAATTTGCCTTTTAGGTTCACATCATAATTAACGATCCCGTTTGCAGTTGAGAGAACTAAAAAACAAAGAATAAATTAATAATATAAATTATGTTCCTCAGATTTTTAAAACTAATGAAAATAACAAAATATAGGCAAAATCTTACTACAGATTAGAGTGCTAACAAAGGTCAGCATCTTGCAGACGTGCACAACTGTTTGCTTCAACTTGGTTGTTGTTAGGTAGGTACATACTACTTTCATTGTTCCATAAAATTATATTGAGTGTCAAATTAATGTTCCTATTACTCCGATAGCAATGTTATGTATTATGTAACTATACCCACTTGCGTAAGCAGTAGGAGAGTTAGGTAGGTACATTCCATAAAACGTTTCTAGCTATGTATGAAATTCATATTCTATTTTAAAAAAAACTAATATATTCTAAGTAATTTATACGTGTATTGCTTGTTAGCCCTAATGCCCTTAGGCTGGTATGTGGTTTGGTTCTATCTCTATATAAATCACGCTATTCTCAGTTAGCTCTGTGATGCAAATGAGCGTACCCCGTAGGTGCTACTCAATTAGAGACTACAAATAGTAAATAATCAGTTACAATGCTGATTTATATCTGCGGTTGTCCTCTAATGCAACGCAATTTGCTTCTCATAGAAAGTGCGCGAATTTACTTATTATACTAGGGAAACCAGTTGTTTTCATAAACAATTTCTAAATGAATCAAAGGTATATAAACCCCGTATAGATACCCCGTGGTTTTACTACACTACAAATGCTTCAAATAATAGTCAATCAAAACTATGAAGAAATAGGGTATTTTCATAGTTTTGATAGCCAAAATCAGCATTTCTGCATTCACTTTAATTGAATGCTTGTCTTGAGACATAAAATATAGTTTACTATCAATTTTGTTTGAGTGAATAAACAAACATAACCGCAGGAATGCGAATTCAACTTATCTGTAAACGATTGTTAGTCTATAAAATCAAACCTTAAACACTATAATAATACTATATCGGAAATTAGAATTCCTCACACCGCTGGAAACTCATCAACGATCACTCCAGTCAAGACACATTAAAATTTTAAGACTGCTTTAATTATCTGCTGCATCCGCATGAGATAGTATCCATATAAATTAAATATGTTAATGATGCTATATCAAACACGAATGGCCAACTTACGAATCTACGCAATTTGCCACAGTTGGTACTAACACTTAAATTTTGTGGCAAATTACTCGAGATAAATATAATTTACTGAAAGCCCGCAACTTCCATCGAGATCGTAGCTGCCTACGTCCCGTCGATGTTATCATTTATAAATCCCTTAAGACTCTTAGAAGCATTGCGCAATGTACGGGACGCGTTTACATTTCGTCGTGGCCGTAACTCGAGACCGACGACAGTGATATTCCGAGCCGACAGACGGATGTGGCGCCTGAGCTTACGGTTTTTACAGCCTAAGTAACGGGTATAGAGCGAGATTTAACACTATAAGTCTACGAATTACCTTCACAGCTTACATCTAGTTCAAAGCTAGAACCTAGTTTAGTCACACGTTCAAAATAATATCATATTTGAATGTGAACGAGAAAGAGACCCAAAGGACCTTTTGATCCTCTTTTTCTATACCTACTGAACTGAGGTGCACAACTAGGAGCATACAACAATCTAAGTAATTAGGTATATTGAGTTAGACCTAAGTTACTTATTCACTTAAACAGGCAATAGAAAATCCCAATGGGTTGTTAAATTAAATCAAAGAATCGCTAGTACTTATAACTTGACTGTAATTGAACTAGCGTTATAAATCAGGTAGATGCTCTACAAAATCCTTAATACGGCAGTCTGGATGGTTTTAAGTCATTGCAGGTACTAGGTGCTCATTTTACATTCCTATTCCGGTGTAGGCACCATTTCTATCAGAACTACCTCTGAGTAAGGGATTGCGCGTTTGACAAGATTGTAGAAGGGACACTACGTCTTATGATACTTCTAGTTTTATCGTGTTTTGTTTAACGTTTTATGAGAGCTGGAAATTATACTATAAACCTCTCTACATAAGTTTGCAATTTATACCGTGGCGACTCTTTCTTAATGATCGTTTAACTTTCCTATGATATTATAAAGCGCCGATTTTATCCGAAACGTTTTTAAACAAAACATTTTGAAACTTTGTAAGTTCGTTCACCTCCTTTTTAAACTGATTGGATTTTAAAATTCCTTCCTGTACTCATACCTATAATGTTAGGGCTGATAATATCATAGTCCTTACACGTTATTCCGAATCATGATAACACGAATCAGGGCCGTTTAATAAGCCTATGTAAATTTCTGAACATGTTAACCACGGAAGTACTTAATACCCGAGCGAACGTAACATTGCAAGTACGCCACTATTGTATGGGCTCTGGATTGCAGGTCTCAATGCACTAATGATTACTTTCTCTCTTTGTATTTGTGATGACGGCAAGCATCTATACACTATGTTGTAGGAACGTATTTAGTTACATTATTTCTATCATGAACTAACAAAATTCTCCACCTACGTAGTCCTATCTATACTATCGTTATACATTAGCTTATGTAAATATAGTAGGGAGCAATATCAACAGTTTGTATTGAGATAACATGAAATGCTTCTGTACATTTCATATGGTTGTACCTACCTACATACCGTACATATTTACAGTGTTATTGTTTGTTAAGATTATAGATTCGAAACAATATTCAGTAGGTACCTATATATGTATCTAGGTGTTAAGTAATACCATATTTCAAATTCAAGAAAAAAAAAATTGGACCAATAATGTAGGTGGTGTTATGATGGATACTGAAGTAGTTAGGCAATCAGCTTTCTGTCGAATATCTACTGCATATAAAGTAAGTTTATTTATTCTTTTTTTTACGTAGGCCACGTAACTAACTGGACACTAACCAGTATGTAGATTTCTAAGTACATTATCGTTTGTTCGATCACCTCTTCAGAGTATGACCTAACATCTGCAGAATAATTTGCTTGCTCGCAAGTATTTGACTTTGAAATTGATTCATTACATAATAATTGGTTACCGTAAGTTATATCTGGGTCTCTTGGCAAATTACACTGATGCTAGTATTTATGTGTACCTAAGAACTCGTTATCCAAATCCTGTTACTTTGGTATTAAAATTTAAAACATGGTATATACCATTAATTACTTCTCGTAAATTGGCTTCGTAAAACTTAGTAATTAATGCAAAAATTTAAACCAAAGATCAAATGAAAACATAAAACTCTAACATAAATACATATACAGAGTGATTTAACATAGAACAAACTAGGTATCTATAATAAGGTCAAATATTAGTAAGTAACATTTATAATAGAAAATAATATGATCCATAACAAGAATCGTACCTCTATTACAAACTTAAAAGAAAAAAGTTGTTTTAATTATTCGTCGAGACGGTACTGCAGTAGTCGACTATCAACATACTGAATAACTTATTTAAATTCAAAAATGACTTTTACTTTTTTGGACCCTCGTTTGATTCTAATTTACATGTTGATCGATGCAGCTACTGTGTGATAGTGATGAGGTCTCGTTTACGGTAGCCACTAGCCACACTTACTAAATATAGGGTGACTTTAAATTAGTGAACGATAGAAAAAGATATGCATGTACTCATAATAACAAACAACTTTTACTATGGGACCAAGGTCGAAATCTTTAAAAAAAAATTAAGTCCCCATACAAAATGCATCAGATGACCTGACAGTATGGGGCAACAATTTTTTTTATGAAATAGAACCTGGCCCCATAGTGGAAGTTGTTTATTATCACGAGTACATGCATATCCTTTTCTATCATTCACTAATTTAAAGTCACTCTGTATACCTACCTACTATTACTTAATATAAATCTCGACTGCGCCCAGATGCATAATAATTGCCTACAATAAGTAATTCACTAGACCAGAATTTGATTAGTGCGCGCTCAATGTTAATTAACTAGAATTTACAGATTTCACACTTACTCGTATACCAGATTCTCACTTCTTTCGTAGACTTTAATGATATCAATCAGATTCCTTTTTCCTATTTCATTTAGGTGAGTTACTAATATGTTGCATAAAAGTAATTGTCCGATTTTGGTATTGCATAACAACTTTTCGCAGACGTATCATATCGCCGAACTTCTTTTCGCATAATTTTGTTATCAATACATACATTTCGCATAATTTTCTATGTCAGAATAATATTTTCACAGAACTTTTTTTAGACTAATTTTGAATGGCATAATATTTATTTCGGCGAAAACTCTTTTTGATTTATGCTATTGTTATAAGTTATTGATTTTCTTTCCCAGTTTTTCATGATTATACATTTTAGTACCTACTTGTCTATATTGATTCCAGTTTATTACTTTCTTGATTTTCTTGACTTGAAATCTTGACTACAGGATTACTTTCTTAGTGTCAAAATCATGAAAATGTAAGCGAGCTTGCAAACAAACAAGCAGCATGCAAGCAAGCAAGCAGCATGCAAGCAAGCAAGCAGCATGGAAGCAAGCAGCATGCAAGCAGCATGCAAGCAAGCAAGAAGCTTGCAAGCAAGCAAGCAGCATGCAAGCAAGCAAGAAGCTTGCAAGCAAGCAAGCAGCATGCAAGCAAGCAAGCAGCATGCAAGCAAGCAAGCAGCATGCAAGCAAGCAAGCAGCATGCAAGCAAGCAAGCAGCATGCAAGCAAGCAAGCAGCATGCAAGCAAGCCAGCAGCATGCAAGCAGCATGCAAGCAGCATGCAAGCAGCATGCAAGCAGCATGCAAGCAGCATGCAAGCAAGCATGCACCATGCAAGCAAGCAGGGATGCAAAAATAATGTTCTAACCTAACCTAACCTATCCTATTGGGGTTGCCTGGGAGTTTTTTTTTCCCTGCGGGGGGCTTCGCCCCCCGAGCCCCCCCTCGGGGGCTCCGCCCCCGGACCCCCTCCGCCCCTCGCTCGTTGCCGCCAATACGAATTTTACAAGATTATTATGCCACATTAAATTCTGCCAAATGAAGTTCGGCGTATACTAAATATATGCAATATCATATTCTGCTAAATTGTTATTATGATTGCTGACTGTTATGGAAAGTATATATTTATGCAAAATTATAATTCGATTATTTAAAAATCTGCGATATTTGTTATGCAAAGTGTATTTCGAACAATCAATATTATGCAAGATAAGGGGAACCCCATTTAGGTACCTTATTTGAACGGTTAATTTTAATGATTCTTCATACTAATGAAATGACAATAAAAAAACAATTTTTGATTTTTGTACTCTATCAGGTATTGCAATAAATAAAATTGCGTGTTTAGGTGTGTCGGTCATAAGAATATGCATACCAAGCATTGACGAAACTACGAGATACCTACCTCTAGTTTATATGACAGCAACCTGTATCTACCATGCAATTTGTTTACTGTTTCCCTAGACAGCTAAAAAGATATTACGTACCAATTTTCACCACTCTCGAATTTTAATTACTTTGGTGACAATTTTTACTTTAAAAAATTTGCAATATCAACATAATATTGCAATTTTTTTAAAGTAAAAATTTAAAATTACCACCAAGATGACGTAAAGAAAAATGTAAAAGCTCGTATCTGTACCACCACAACGATCAATTAAATAAATAACAGAAATACTGAGTTGTGTAATAATCAACTAATTATGTCGTGGGAGAATAATCCATCGTTATGACCTATCTGTGTTGTACATTTACATTGTGAATACGAACACATTTGTAATTCACTGAGTTTTGTAATTGGAACTTAATTACCTACTCCAGTTGTAACCTCAGCGTATTCACATCTTTGTTATTAGACTATTTTAAACAATTTACTTGTACGTAAATATAAAGAAACGTTGCTGAAGTAACGTCGTTGTAGGTGTTGTCATTTTTTGCTACATTAACTTGTTTATTTTCTTTAAAATTATAGGTACCTTGTTTAAGTCAACTAAATCTACTGTTGTCAGCGTTCCCATATCAATAGGAATTAAGAATCATAGTCAAACGAAGCGTGGACATGCGCATCTGATATAGAAAATGAATTTGAACTTATAGGGCTAATTGCAGATGAATCTAAATAGATAGACTACAACTTCATGGAGGAGCTTGCAAATAGAACGGAAACCAAGTTATAATTACAGGCACAGTTAAATGTCATGGTTATCAGCTCGACACGGCATTTCCTTTATTTATTCGCCTGGCTTTGGCTACAGCGCCTACCAGCTTCTTGGTAAATTCTCATTTTATTCTGCACGTTTCTTATAAACGTTTAAGTGTGCTTAAGTGACTGAATTACTTGGTTCTACTTGAAAACATTAAAATTAATTGAAAATTACTTGAAAATAATTGTTGTGATTCAAGAAGGAATCATTGAGTAGCATTTTTTTCGCTCGATTCTATGGGTCCTGAAAAGTTAATAAAAGCAGGTATCTAATAATAGGTGTAAAGTAAAGCAAACATATTCGAATACAGAAAAATCTATGAAAAATGAGTTTTTTATATTCTATACGCAAGTTACCGAACTGACAACAGCTTCGGTTAGGTGTCAACTGAAAGATGTCTTCTTGCAACATTACTTTTATTTTCCTTTTCTGTAAATGGCCGTAAAATTTTCAAAATATTTACTTTTTTACTACCTACTGCCGCCGCCCGCGGATTGAGGATCTATCTTGGCTCACAGTTTACGACAAGAATTTATTTAACTAGGTCTTGATATTTTTATGGCCACAACGAGATCGGTATATAACTTAGTTATATCTTTTTAATTAGAGTTGTCATCATTGCAGTGCTTCGTGGTGAGGTGATACCACTCATGAAAAATTGTTTATATGTACGTTTATCAAGCGATAAAACGCGTTTACTTAAACCGAAATTGGCACTCACGTTTACGAGCGATAAGTTATTTTGATCGGTGAAGTTTTAATCGTTTCATTTTTCTCGTAGTCGTGAAAGTTATTAATTTCTTTGGCCAGACACGTACTTCACTTGAATTAAAGCAATACAACTGCAACTGCACATTGTAGATTCGTGATTCGTTCCCAATATTCTATCTATCTCTGGTTTTGCCCTACTCGAGGTAGAAATAGTTAAGAATTTTTCGTCCCTATAAAACCTATTGCTGTCAAAAAGTCTATGGGTATCTTCTGAATATGCTTCTGAACCTTAGAATAATAATACTATATTAAAAATCTTTGTTCTGAACAATCTTCTGACTTCTGAAGGATAAATCAGAAGTGACAGTTACGTGACATGACAAGCCAATTTCAGACAGTTATCTGTCTTTGAATATTTTGAACGGACGTAAATGAATAGGTATTTGACGACCCTGTTAGCGCAATTCACAATGCCGAACTGCTCCTCAGTCACCATGCCTGGGTTTGAATCCATGCTGGATAAACGATGAGTTTAAAATATCTGTTAGATGGTAGTCTAGTATAGATGTTGTGTGTGGTGTGGGGTGTGGCCCTTTGGGCGTGGATTTATGAGTGAGGAACTTTAGTAGCACTCAATGTTGCAAACCAATACCTTTCTTCATGTAAGTAGATAAGTTCCACGTAAATATCGGAATCCATTCAGATATTTATGATTAACCATACTTTATAAATATCTATGACTGGTCTAACCTTGACTCTAAAAACTTGCTTCGTAAGTACTGGTACCTTAACAACCTAGATCTAGATTAGGTATTCTAACAAGATTGATTAGTAAATAATTTACCTTCAGGTCGTTATACTGTGATAAAAGTGGGTCAAAGATAGAGACCTAAAAAAGTAGGCATGTTTGTGACCATAAGTTATCGATGTAACATACAATTTATTTAAACCGATGTTAAAACAAATACCTACTTATTTTAATGAGGTCTACTTATGTTGATAATTGTCCACTGAATGAGTCGTATATTTGTCTCATCATCTTCGCCTAGATCTGTCGTGATGTTTTTTCCCGTTTTTGGAAAGACAATCGGTGATGCCAAATCCTGGCGCTCAACAGAACGAATGGAGAGCAAGGCCTTTACCCAGCAGTGGGAGTGGGACGCGATGACAGGTTGAAAATAGGATCTTTAACTGCATGTAAATAATGATCATCCTTTATGTACTTACACATGTTATATTTTTAAGTGGGTAGTGGGCTTGGAGCCTTATGCGGGTGGGCAGGTGCAGATACATCACTTATGTATCGTAAAACATACCTAAATAAGTACCTAGGTATTAAAATATTTCTGTATTCAAATCAAATCAACGTTTTTATTGGAAATTGGAACAATTTTAATCGTTAGGTTTTTTTATCTAATATTATCTTTTTACCTTCTTATCAAATAAATAGGTAATATTTAAGCAAATTAAGTAGGTAGGTACCTACATACTTTTTAAATGTTGTACCTACTCTACGTAACTTACATACTCGCTTGAAAAGTTGAAACTACTTTATAGGACTTATGACATTTTAAGTACCTAGGTATCGAGGTACCTATGTAGGTATTTAAGTAACTATCAACCCAAGCAATATTATTCAGTACCTACTAAAGTAGGTATTTATATGTATAGGTAGGTATTTATTTTTAAACGGATTAGTTTGATCCGTTCTCTGTGCAAGGTGATCTACAACAACATGATTTGCATACCTAGGTATCTGTATCCACTTGTGCACATTTCTGATACAAATGAATGTTTAATCTCATCGCTATATTTATTTAAAACAATGTGATCTACTGTTAATACACAGGCAAGCATCTTCATACCTACATAATAGGTGAATGAGTAGGTTCCTAAATTCTGTTATTAATAACCTGCACGATTGCACATGTGATGTCCATGCCATGCTGGTTTGTCTATAAAAACATTCAAAACAGCAAAACGTAGCGTTAGTCGAGCTGCCTTGATCCCTTCTTCCCAAACTATAAATGAATACAAAAAAATTGCCAGGTAGGAAATATTCCTAAATTCTCAAGCTCTCTAATGAAGCCGTGTAAGGATGTCATTCGTTATTTAAAAAGACTTATCGATAAAATCAACCTATTAATTTTACATCTATGATAGACTAGACCTGATCTTGCCACTTTATAAATAATGAAATACGAGTACTTAGGAATGTTTTAATAGGTGATTTACTTATAACATACAATAGGTACTTACTTACCTTTGTAAGAGATTGAAAGATCAGCGAAGAATCCTTCATTTGTCTGAATTCTTTGGCCGCGCTTTTTGAATAATTAAAAAATCAAAAGTACTTACCTACTAAGTTAGGTACTTACCAATGTATGAAAAGTCTCCAAAAATACCCACTATAAGTTCATTTGAAAAAGTAAATTATATCTAGTTACATGTTAAACTGTAGACAAAAGCAGGTACATCAGTGTTAAAAACTTGATTCGATCCCTTTTGTACGAATAAACCAAGTTTGCCTTCTCTTAAAGTCTAGGATTCTTTTCTAAGAGCATTTTTAAAACATGAGTTACTAAAATACAAGTTACAGGAATGTACCTACCTACGGCAATAATAAAAATAAAAGCTATTTTGCTATAAAAGCTCATCTATCGAAATATTGATATTGATAGCACATCACTAGAAGAGAGCGTAGCAGGGCACCATCTGACGTTTCACCCTCCCGCTCCTCCGCCCGAGTGTATCTCTTCGCCCCCCGCAGCGCCGCCCGCGCCACCGCCGCTGCCCGCTCCGTCGCGCTCGCGTCGCTTCGGCAAACAGCAGGACCGCCACTCGCCGCGCCGCGCTGCATCGCGATAGTTGCACGTTTTAGAAGTTTTGTTTTCGCTCCACAGTTAAAAGTTGCATCTATCTAGAACTTTACAGCCCCATGACCAATTTCAATCACACCCGCCTGTGAATCAGAACATTTTGTGATACAAAGCAGTGAACTGGAGAACTTGTGTTTACGAAACTGTGTGTCTAAAAAACGTAATCTCTTCTAAGCATCTCCGTGAGCCGGCCCTCCTCGTCGCGTGAGTATTCTAAAGTTATTTTAACTGTACTTTCCATGGTCTGCCATTCCATGACTTAGCAGCTGTCAGGTAGGCGTTCGCGGATAAAAACGTCAGCAAAATGGCACAATCGAATGGAGTTTCGACATAATAAAGTTGTTAGCGAGATCTTGTATTACCTGCAACTAGGTCAAAATGATGATTGTGCGCTGATGATGGGTCCAGGAAGCAGTTTCAAGCTGAATAGAGGATGCGGTGAGCGGTCTCCAAGGACTCAATAATTCGAAGGGTAATTTTAAGATTCCGATAAATTGTGGTAGATGTCTTTAGTTTGTTATGTGGTGGTGGTGGATTGTTCTTGTTTTCATCGGTTCAATCAAACTATATAATCAATTAAGTGCTTATTTTTAGGTACCTACATGACTGAAAGTCAACATTTTTGTGTCTAATGATAACTTGATGGCAAAGTAGGTGCATAGTATGCAGGGAGATTGGGAGAGAACCTACATTTTCGAATAAATACCTACCTACTTGAGAAGGTGCCTACTCGCAGAGTAAAGACAACAACTGCAATAGTAGGAGACGGTTTTTTTTTAAGGATATACCTCCCTACCAACCTTCTTTATATACCTACCTACGATTGTTTATAAAAAAATGGTAGGTAGGTAGTTAGGTAGGTAAAGCTACTTTGCGAAAGAAACTAGCAAGAAACTTTGTTGGGTTGTTCTTTTCAAATAAAGTTTTTCGGTTTTTATACACATACCTACGAACCTATTTAGATTATTATAACTGCATCAAAATATATTTCGACTCTTTCATAACAAACCATAATATTATGTTAAAAGATATCTAAAACGTAAATATCTTAGCTAGGTTGAAACCGCATAATTTGACTAGCCACCACAGCAGCACCTTCACACAGACAGGCCTCAACGCATGTGCCAGCCAGCCATCAGCCTCTTCCAAATGGGCCGGGGCCATGTCGTCGACGGTTTTCTTGAATATCAAGAGCAAAATAATTGTCGTGTGATATCAACGATACATCAAACTCAACATCAAAACCATTAAATTTTCTTTAGGTCGGCCAATTCAATAACCAATCACGATATCGTCGTTTAGAAATTTATAACAAAGCACGAAAACACTCAATCTTGCCTTGCATGCAGTTTACATTTTTTTGCGAAATTGGTAGATTGCAGAAAACAGCACCGCAGCTCTAAATTTACCTTGACATGTAGTACACCGATCCTATTTTGGAAATAGTTGCAAAACTGCAGGAATGCGGCCTAGTCTCCTACAACACACCTAAGTTTCATTAGGTAGTCGGCACGGTAGGTATTTTATAGAAACTAAAAGGTTTTCTGTAACGTAAAATATATTTAAATATTTATTAGTATTTTAATTCGAGATCGGGAACAAAGTTTAATAGCAACGTGTCGGTTCATTCATTAACCTAATATGAATAAGAACTGTAAGTTAAGTAGGTAACTAGAAGCTTACATTATAACTTAATATGGTAGGTACGGCTAAACGTAAAACAATGTCTAAGCTGCATTATAGGTAGTTGGCAGTTGCTGGTACTTTATTCCATGATAGATTCAAGGCGGTTGTGGTCATTTGCAAAGCAATTTAAATAATAATTGTCACGCTTGATCTGAATAACTAGGTAAATGTTGAACTAGGTTGACAATGGTAAAATATCAAGTACCGATAACATTGTATGCGACGTTCAAACCCGTATTGGCTTCCAAATTTTTAAAGTAGTACCTCCTTACGTACCTAAGTTTGTAAAAAGACGATTGGTCGTCTTGCTTGAAATCTACAGTATTTTTTGTATAAGTTTTTTTAGGTACAAAACAAAGTACTTGTAACATTGTTTTTGCCCTATGTATGTGAACTCTCTGTTTTGACCTTGCGAGGTAGATATTAAATCTTGAAAGACATTTTTTATACAACTTGCTATCACACGTTACGATCACAAGGTACCTACGATAACTTGCTATGTTTTAAATAGGTATAACAATGCAAACGGCAATCGATAAAAAAAAGTATATTATATGGATTATAGTATGTTAAATCTTGAGTAGGTACCTAATCATTTTCAAAAATATTTATTTCTTACAACAGATTTTATTATGTTGAAGTCAACAATCTCGGCCTTTAACCAGAAATGCAAGTATGTACTTAAACAATTTATTTATGGGTTTTGTGAAATTGTGACAAGATGTAATTTATATTTCATGATTTCTGTATATTTTGACTCTCTCCTCACAAATGTCACATTTTACATGCAATTAAATGCTAATGTGTTGCGAAGCATCGTTCTTTTAGGCGTTTTTAATGATGGGGTGCCTGGTGTGTGTGTTTGCCTGTCTGTAAGAACACGAGTGTGAGTGTCTCGATCTGGTCACTGAGGTCATACTTTTTCCCTCGACATCGAATAAAAGATTGCATGTTGATCGCTATCGGTACGGACTTATTTCCTGTAAATAATTATTGGCTTGTATGCATGTAATTGCATATTGATTTATTGAATTAAAATGTTCGCAACGACCGACTTCATCGATCGTCTACGCTTCCGGATACAATTGTAGATAGGGAGTTGCATTCTTCTGACTTCTCAATATACGGGCTCTTATATTTTTAGAAATACTTGTTTATTGCGTAATCTTTGTAATGTTCCATCTATTTATTTTTGATATGTCGTCTATCGTACGACAGTTTTGCATATATTATTATAGTTCGCCTACTTTCACTGGTAACAAATCATGTGTCAAAGCACTTCACACTTTCTTTATTGAAGAACTTTATCTGATGATTTTTTTATAGTCGCAGTAACCCAGTAGCAAATCTATCATGTCATGAATTAACTTTTGTGCACTACTAAACAGATTCAAATCAAGAAACTACTTTACTACCCATTGATTTAAAAAATAAAGTCATTTATTAAGCTGCTGCACTGAAGGTGATAAAATTGAGACCACTTAAAATATTTATTTGTGTATCTACCTTTATTTTAGGACCGCATTCAATTTGGAATAAAAAACCTCAATTTCATTTGGTTAAATAAATATTGGGCATTGTCCTCTTTCGATACTCGCTCTCAATCCCAAGGTTCCGCCCACAACCAACGTACCTATATCATTACAAATGTTCTCACAATATTGTCTTATATGGAACTCTGACTCATAACAACATAACTAAGCCAACTTCCATGTATTCATGAATGATTATCCATGAATTATTATTTTGCGATAAAGTTTTTATGTGCCCATAAGTATGATGAAGTTAAGTGACTAGCAGTGTCTTTTCTTTTCTGGCAACAGTGTCTATCTCATCCAATTATAGGTAATTTACGTCACATACCAATTTATCAAAAGACTATAACTCAATCCATACCATTTTCATTGCGGTTGAGTAGCTAAAGGGCGTCATATCTTGAGTGTGGAATCCAACGAGCAATAAGAGACGCAACAATTGCAACGTGTGGTGATGTAAAATCGCATATACACATAAGAATTGTTGCCTCAGCATCAGCACCATCACACGGGTTACGTTGTGGGAAACTGCGGCACAACCTCGCCATTCAATACCTAATTTACCAGTATGGCGTTGCTTCACCAGCTCGCGAGAACTGACTTTATTTTTTTCCTTTTGTACAACTTAATTTGAAACATTTCTTTAGTAAAACTATATTATTTATTGTTATGCAATTCGTATCTTTTCTGTTTGTATTCACCTGAAACGATGTATTCTACACTTGTTTGACCTAACACGTTAAATACTTTGTTGAAACGAATGTACCTAGATCGTAAGGTATGTCTGTACATGTGTTGTTAGACAACGATTAAGGTAGTTCCCATAAAGGCCACTTCGTGTGTGACACGCGGGCACAAAGTACCGGAAGGGGTGGGCGTGTTTATCTTTATGTCCGTTTGTTTGTTCCTCGGCGACGAACCACAATTCTGACTAAAGGTCTTATTTTCTTATGTCAATAATTTATTTTCTTTCTAAGTCAACTCCATGAGTCGCCGTTAGATCACGGGCTTTTGAAAGTTTACATACATATACCACAAATATAAAACACCGTACAATTACTTATCGATTATATTTTTCATGAGTTTCTAAGCACACTCTTTTTGCTCAGACTATGAAAGTTTAGCTACATTTGTTGGTAAAAACTAGGCACTACGAGTAGCTGCATATCGAATTAAGTA
The DNA here is from genome assembly GCA_947563765.1 of Anarsia innoxiella. Lineage (NCBI taxonomy): Eukaryota > Metazoa > Arthropoda > Insecta > Lepidoptera > Gelechiidae > Anarsia > Anarsia innoxiella. The sequence goes on from OX387390.1 coordinate 10,889,719, forward strand.
AACTAAATACCTAGCCTCTGTGAGCAAAACGGAAAATTTAGATCTTGTTGACGCAATCGATTTTGTAAGTTTGAAGTCATACATATTCCTTGCTCATTCAGGCGGGCATTTGTTTATTCCGCAGCGGCAAGGTAGAGTTATAATTAGACGAAAACAGACGTTAGCTACTCCCGTAAACACGTGTTATGGGGAACTTCCTGCTGATGCCTCCGGTTGCTTGTAAATTTATTTTGAATGAAATACAGGAAGTGTTTAAATTTTCTGAAATAAGTAATAGGTAGTAATCATGAAAAAAATCAATACCTATAGTCACATCACAACATCATAAGATTTTTTTTTCAGAGATGCAGAGGTTTTAGTACCTACATAAGAAACTCAGTTAGTGTTATAAATAAAAATAAAGTAGTATAAATACTTGGGAGTAGATAAATACATATTCCATCATTTCCAGCTCATTATAATTGTTGTAAAGTGAGAGGTATGGCGTAGCAAGGTCGGTTGGTCCGTTTACGTCGACGGTTTCACAGTCACAGTAATCGTAGTAAAGCCTCTGCGCACCAAACCGTATAAAACATTTACACCTGTTGCAATTGCACATAGGTATTTATCATGATTTCATCAAGTAATCCCTTCTTCCCGATATTTTGACCAATATGTTACACAAAATATGACTATAGGTAACTAAAATACCGACAGTAGATTATGAAGTGGGATTACCGTTACCTAGAAAGCTTGCTAAATTGCGCTACCCAGTCCGTAAATAAACTTACATGTTTTTAGTATTTTGGCAACACGAGAATTTTTAAAATCACGTTGTTCATTTGTTAACTAATAAAATATTGTTGTTGAACAAACCCTTAGTTAATTTTACACAGCTATAAAATACCAATTGCGTCATTGAAAAGTTATTTCACCTGTCGCGCCCATTTCATGCTATGTGGAAACTAGTATTTGCAATGTTGATAACTACAAACATATTACTTAACAGGCTTAAAGTTAACTAGTTTTGTTGTGATCCATGGAGAATCTCTCTCTCTTTTCGTGATTAGCAATTAGGAATCCCAATTTAAACAAATAAAACCCTTTTTAAGGTATTTGCAGGAGAGGCCAATCAACATTGTAGCACGTTTGTAACATTGTTAATGTGAGAAATCTTAAACAATGCAAGTAAAATCCGGAAGGCACGGCTCATCGGTCTAATGACCACTGTTTTTCTACGGCTGCTTTATTGAGATCTCTAGCTGTTTTCATAATCCCCTCGGCATATATGCTGTAGTTAGAGCGCGAGGGGGCTCGGAAGTTCTCTTGTGTTTGGTCGGTCAATTCACGCGAGTCGGCCATTTTCTCGCGCGTGATTACATTTTAACCTGTGGGAACATCTATAAAATAGGATTTGATGTAATTTAAGATCCAAAAGGTGAAAAATTGTTGGTTTGGTGTTTCGTGCGTACCAAAAGCATGTAATTTTTGTTTTCTTTTTTATTTATGCCTTTCGGTTTAACTTTGTGCTAAAGGGATTAAGTCTGTCCACGATAACATTCAACTCAAGTTATGTAGTTGAATGTATATTGGTGAGATGCCAAGACTAGCTCTGTACTTTAGCGACCTTACCTGATAATCATGAACGATTTATTTATTTAGACTTATTTCAAGAAGTAAATTAACTTTATTTTTAGTTCATTTAATTTTGATGTACGTGACAGACAACAACAAAGGGCCTTGAGAGCTGCGTCTGGCTCCTTGAACAATGGAAGGATGCAAACGTGGTATAGCTAAAATGTGTTGTCAGCATACAACAAAGGACCCTTATACAAAGTGTCTTTGTGCGTCCTTGGCGACGACGACGTCTCGTTGAGAATCGTAAAACAAAAAGTAGAAACCAAACAAAACAGCTGTTGAGCACGAAGGTAGGTAGCCTACCTACTCTTATTTCTATCGAAAAACAGCTCAATTGTAATCAAACTACTTTGTTATTTTAAAACAAAGAACGTTTTTGTGTAAGCACTACTTACATTATGCGACAGTCGCATTCCATTGGTACTTGGTACCTACTAATTATGTTCTACCGAGAAATGGTATTTTTTGCAGGCAACCGCCATTCCAGGAAAATCTGAGTTAGGATTTATTCCATCGACGACATGAATATAACATTCTTCCTAGTTTATTATTTTAACAGATTTTAGAGAGGATAGGAAAATAAATTCGTTGTGCTTAATCAGATTTTTTAACCTTCATCAATCGGATTTCAGGTCAGTATTCACGAGGAAATCAAATTGGCAAGTTGTCAAACTAACCTCTGAGCCACATTGCAATCATTCTAACCAGGGATCCTCTTGTGCCTTCAATAAAAAAAACCCAGGATTGCAACATCAGCCAAAAATTATGTGTTTGTTTTAGCATATGGTAGCTTTCCGATGTTTTTGTGGCTTTTAGGTGTAAATCATTTATTTTTATCCCATTTTACTAAAATATGCGAGTGGACGTAAAAGTAATTTACTATTGGGTTCAATGCCACGCAAGGCCGAGAACAAGATTTGGCAAACAAGTATGTGTACCGTAAACATCAATTACTTGCTTGTTAATTTGTTTTCTCTGACTTCAAGTATCAAATAACCTTTTAAAAGGTTCACAAAGTATAAAACACTCTAAGAGACTAAAAATACATTTCGAACCTTGACGATTTCTCACACGTTGTTACTTAAAAACAAAACGGTTCAATAAGTGTTTAAATCTAAAATATAAAACGCTTAGGTTAGGTATACCTTGAGCTCTTACGGAGTATTTACTAGCGGTTTGGGTCGGCGTTTTGGGGTCATCTTTCGTGGTTTGAGGTCTGTCTTGGACTTGGAGCATGGGTTCCATATAAACTAACAAAATGCACGGAGGCAGCGGCGGTTTGACCGCTGCGCGCTGCACTGCTGTTACATTAAAATTATAGTGCCACTACTGCTGAGAACGTAAAAAACATGTTGTTTCTCTTTCAAATAGGGATCAACCACATCAGTAGCAACTGAAAACGATTTTCTTTAAAATAAGCAAAATGTTGTCCACGCATTTGTGAATATTATAATGGATCGAATCTACACTTTCTTGCAAAATACAATTTCACTTTAAGATTTCTCTCTTGGATATTTTTACCTGTTCTTTAGACCTGAGTGTTTAGCAACCAATGTCATTTTAATTTGTGTCCAAGCAACTTTTACTCATTGTAATAAAAAAAAAATGCTTTCACTAACCATTACCTAATGTTAAGCCAATCGATCAAGTTCGATCATTGATCTTTCAGACATAACTCGCAACTGTAATTAGACATTACTTTAGTTCGCTAAGATTTAACATAGATTTTATGTGACGAATTTACATGACAGGCATTTAAAAATCTTCACCAATATTTTCTTTTTGTGTTATCTTCGGAAAATTGGTTTTTGATACATTGTGTAGGTAATTAAACTAGAATATTTGTTATCGATTGAATGCCGTCTTCTATGAAAAACCTACGTAACATATCGTCTTTCTCTCAAACTTATTCAATAGAAAGTTCGGTAAACCAAATGTGTTCTGCAAAATATTTTTTTATTTAAAGTCCTCCAAAAACCTGTCCCGCTATAAACAGGCTATAAGTATTAATTACGTCTCATCTCAGGATTAGTTTCGTTCTAATTTAATGAACTAAGACGAGTTCGGCCGAATTAATTAAAATTTTTCGCTGTGTAAATATTAATCCCACGGTCTATGACGAAAACCGGTTTAGTTAACACAATTGTCAACAAGAACTGCCGACGACGACAACCAAACTTTTGAAAAAAAAATGCCAATCTAAATTCTCTATGACAAAATGTTGTTCTTATTGTTCAAGTACCTATAGGTACATATATCTATTTATATCATATTTGCGGATTACAGACAGTGTAGTTAAATAACTAGTGGCGGTTTGGGATGGATTTATTTTGGAATTATTTCGTTAATTCGTTTTGTAATACACTCTATACAGGGTGTAACAGAAAGGGTATATAAAGCCGAAACACAGCGATAGTCCTCATGAAACTGAACAACTTTCCCCAAGGAACATGGGTCGTAACTCGAAAAAAATTTTTGGATCGCCCATACTTACTCGATCAGCTGATCGGTTTGTTACTGATCCATTTTGTATGGGGAGGTGAATTTTTTTTTTCGATTTACGACCCTTGTTCCTTGGGGAAAGTTGTTCAGTTTCATGAGGACTATCGCTGTGTTTCGGCATCATATACCCTTTCTGTTACACCCTGTATATATAATCTGTCACTATCTTTCGGAATAGTGCCTTTTTATCTATAAACATTTTTCATGGCTAGTGATATAAAATGACCCCATCTAGAGGAGCCATTTCCATCATGAGCGATGCTGATATGAAAATGTCAAACGCTTTAACTTACTTTTAGCAACAAACTTAAGATTTTAACAAGTCACGAGGGACATGAGTTGTTGACATTTAAAAAAATATTAAGAGCGCTAATTAGCAACGTCGGCTCAGGATAATCGTGACTACTTTTACTAGGCCAAAAAAAGTGGAATGTCATATACTTAAGAGGTAAGTGACGACGGTGGAGATCGAGGTCTTTACTTATCTTTACTTAACTCTGTGACTTAACTCTCAATGTCGTAAAAATAAGTTAGGTACTTTTGACAAGAATCACAAACGTTTATAGAGGAAAGCAATCCCGCAGGTGTCTGTCTACTCTTGATATTTTAAATGACAGCAAGTCTTCGTTGCTGACCGTATGGGACTATAAATATGAGCGCTCGCTTTATTGCTTAATTGGAATTGGTGGATATTCGCTTTAGAGCAAGTTATCACGGGTGCCATGGAGAGCCCCTTAAGATTTCAAGTAAGCGGGCCTTTGGGGAAGTCGTGTCGTCCAATTCGCCACGCGGATTGACCTAGTGTGCACCGCGCGTGCGGTTCTCGATATATTTTTATTGTTGCTAGTTTATACAGCGGTTAAATGCTTCGTGACTAAGATGAATCTGATACAAGCGCAAAACGAATTCCTTCAATTGAAACTGTTGATTGGTCACCAGCTCTCTTTCTTATTTTGCTACAGCTAGAGGGAGGTTAGCAATTTATTTGTCAGCGTTATTTTTGGTGTTCCTATAATAAGTACCTACGTTTCCGTGAAATCGTAACCGATATTTTTATATCGATATTGACGGAATACATTTTTCGTTACTGATCTATTACCGAAATAGCGAATACTTCACCAACAAGTCTAATTCTATGATGAAGTTTATCATCTCGAAAAGTACTTACTTACCTATATACCTTGATCTTATTGATCCTGACCTTTCTCATCGTGATTTTTTATGAGTCGCCTTCTCGTCGGCCCAAACCCACTGGCTTACATCGTGCATGCGTGCGACTGTCCCGTTTTTGTCGCCAACAGTCACTGCGTCGTCGCCGACTAGTCGCGTAATTGGTTTAATAGTGGCGTGGATTCGGAACGCATATCTTAGTTTGTATGCTACCTCCCGGATCTTCTACCCGACAATTACAGTCGCAATTTATATTTATAACCTCATTGGCTACAAATAAACTCTACACACTTTCTATTAATAATGTGATTCATTGGTAAATAGCGATTTTTTAACGGATTCTAAAGCAATCTTTTTTTATCATAAGTACCTAGTTTAAAGGATAGGTACATTTTAAAATATTATTCAATGTCGCGGATCATGTACGTGAATGTCTACAGGGGTAGTTCTTATGATGTACTTACTATTTTAATGGGAAATATATTTAAATTTATTTTCTATTATAATAGTTGGCGCGTTGTGGTGCATTCGTTAACTATGTGTCCATCCATCTCGACATATCTCAACAGCCGCGACATCACGTATTTACTTGCATACCATTTAAGATAGTTTCGGTATAATAACATTAATTGTATCGCTTTTGAATTCGAATATTGATGGATTTATTACTTATTTATAATCTGTTATAATTTATGTCTGTCAATAACCGATAAATTAAATGGTTTTGCTGCCTAGAATAATATCCGCTCCCGCTTGGTCTGAAAACTAGCAACAGAATCTCCGTGGCATACTGTAGCGGGCGAGCGCCGAGCATCGAACGCGTGCGCCGCCCGACCCAAATACCCGCCTCTAACGGTGCGTGCGACCACTGTGTGCGTCACTCTGTACGCAGCATTCAGTGTGGGTGAACTCAACGCTGCTGTCTACCAGGATCGTGTCATTATCTTAATTTTCCAAGATCAGACACATCAGAGAATGCCTTAGTTACAGTCGCCACACCGAATAACATTACAACATTTTTGATCTACATATATAGGTATTGTTGTAGTTGTTGACAACCTCTGCTGTAAATTGACCATCTGTGGGTAAGCTTTGAAGTTTTCTTACTAATGAAATGGACGATAACTCCTATCTGTAGATACGTGTATTAGGCACCTATCCATGGTATGATTTGCCTGGCAATAGTTTGCCGCAGGTTTGATTTACAGATGTAAAGTGAAGTTTCGAATTAGGTCGAATGTAGTATACTTTCGTAGTGATTAGATAACCGTTGTAAATCTCATGTAGGTATCTTTATTTGAAATGTGTTCCTTTTAAAACTTAATGTCTACTGCCTCTTATTAAAAGTGCAGTTTGCCAAAGTAAACTATAACTATCTATAACATGACAATGAATGTATGAAGTTGCAGTTTCTATAATAACGATCCGTGGCCGGTGTGACAATAATTACTAGGAAAGTAACTAATTTGCCTTAAGATTATTATGAAATTGTTAAGTAAGTATCATAATGTCTTGTTCTGATAAAAAGATTAAACAAAGGTGTAAATATCGACTAAGTAAAGCCAATAAAGACGCAATAAAAACAATTTTCTGACTTGACATTGACATTTCCAGCTTTGAAAGACTAAATTGATAATAAAAAGTCCTTGCTAAAATACCTGCGGAAAATACTGAAAAAAGGACTAAAAACAACAAGCTGACGTTTAAGATTCTTCAGCCAATATGTAGACAAAGCCCACATTACAAATATGCAGTTATGTAGGTACTAGTCAGTTATAAATGTTCTTATTTTGCAGAAAAAAGGTAAAATGCCCAAGCAACAGTATTTATTGGCAAGTCAACTAATACTGAGTGCATTCAGTTAAAGTCACACCTAATTAAGATTTTGTACAAATTAAAAGCAATGGAACGCGTGACGGGCGTTTGCTTATGACCTTGCGGTGTCGACAGCGGGACCGTAACATTACATATATGTGCAACTTACTTGCCCGCTACTTGTTATATTCCGTTATTCTCTATACATATATGCTGTGGTGAAAGCGAGGAATTGGTACAATACTAATGCTTGGAGAGTACATGCTGCCATATACGAAAAAGACGGTATGTGCATGTGCTGTTGGCGCCTGTATCAAATGACTATACTACTCGTATAATGTGACCACTACTAAGTATTTAAATGTTGAAAAGAACATTAAAAGTCAAAACAATCACAATACGCAATCAAGTGTAACAATAAAAACGATATCGCTAAGAAATTCCGTGACCTCGCAATAACAATGTATCGTAGTAAGTCTAGCCAGATTTATAGGTACCACTTCCTCAATAACTGTCTCGACTGGCCCTAATTGAGCCATGAGTTACGGCGGGATCTTGTATGAATTACAGATACCTACACCTTATAACGTGCACTTTGAAACGCGTCGGAGTTGCTTCGGAGTATTATGGCTTTAAGTTACCAATGTCGCTAGTTATGCATATAGTATGTATAACGAGAGAATCGACGAATATTGTTCATTAAACTTCTGCTATGTACCTAAGACATGATTTTTCAAATTCATTATGAAAACATGTTTTGAGGACTGAGTAAATATTTTAATGCCGCCACCTTTAATTCTTGTTTTATGTTACTCTGTTCATGAAAAGCGATCCATCTTATAAACCGCAACGTAATCCATCGCATTATCAATTACTATCACACACTTCAGATAAAACTGAGATATTACAGCATGATCAAAGTTTTCCACGGCAGTTTTACTGTTGTACTACGTGAGTGTATGCGATGGATGAAATGAATCACCTATCTAATTTATCTTATGAAACTATACCATAAAATAGGATCAGTCCACAGTCAGTCAAAATGGTCAGAAGTAAGAAGTCAACTTACTTCTTAATTTTCCAAAATCAGGGTTAAGTGTGAGGAAAGTAGTGGAAACAATGGGGTTTACTCGAAGTAATAATTTTAAATGGTGATGGTTCTGTTGAGTTGTTGATTCTGTGGGCGTTAATGTAAATCAATTAACTCTAAACCCTTTTAATAATTTTAACATGGTTTACTATTTTATATTCAACAAATTGAGGTCAAAACTATGTTTTTAGGCAACATGTTATTTAGTAAGTGTATCCTAACAGAAATACACAGTAGTCTTGTGTGTTTGAATTAGCATGCCGTGGGTGGTGTTAACACTACTGTTTAAGAGGTTACTGAACCCTTTATTTTTACTTTAAGACTCTTTTACCTAAGGAATTACGATCGTAAAACAAGCATCCAGAGATCATCCGTAAATGATACTGTAGTTATAGTGTCAATGCCCCAATTTTTACGTAGCATTATTGCTCACCTTTAATACTCTGATAAATAATATCGGATCATACCACTGCTATGGCAATAACGAATGGGTGGGAGGAACGTGCTCGTCTAAGACCGGAATGGCGTCATATGATACATACCAAAGTGAATCGGTTTAAAGAAATGCGTCTTGAAGATCTTGATGCTAAACGCCGAGTACGGAAAACCAAGCCGAAGCCCTCCTACTCTTATACATATAACACCTCTGGTCAGCTGTATTGTACCCCCTGTGATCGCATTTTTAAGACCAAGTTCGGTTTTGCAAGCCACATCAGGGCCCACCCACTTCAACAACAATCGTAAATGTAAACCTTTCTGGAGTCGCCGTCGCCGGACACGGTGTGGACGACATGATGATGATGGCAATAAATAAATTCATGCTTTTAAATCAATTGGAGTATTCGATTTTTCCTATTACAGACCGAAAAAGATTTAAAATGGCTGATATTGATAAAATATATTGAATTGGTTACGTACAGTATTTTTGTTTACTTTAAGTTAAACCTTTGCTAGACACAGGATTTTGGCGGTTTTATTTTTACCTTTATCGTTATTCTTTCTTATTTATTGTCCGTGTTATCGAGTAAAAAGTTCCCTGAAAATGAAGTGGCAAATATAAATGCGAATATAACTGTTGTGGTCCCGGTGTTATTAGCCTGCAATTTCAGTTAATTAAATTTAGCCGCACTCCAACCGTTCGGATTCCGTTCCCGGTGCATTGCCCTTGAAAGTTTATTTTGACTGCTAAATGCGTACGGAACATATGCCACGTTTACCTTACCACTGGCACCTACTGCTTCGCCCAACGATAAATCTGATACTTTAATGCGTTCAACGTATTTGTTATGTATTTATTTATAGTGCGATTGTGAGGTTAATTCGGGTTGACGGTCGAACACTGCCATATCGCGAGCTTACTTTCGATTCTAATTTATTAACTTGTTCTTGGGCTTACCTACTAAAAAGCCTATAAAAGGTATCATACGAACGTACATGTTTTGAACTTACAGCCTGACACCTTAACGATTTTCATACAAATCAATTTAAAAAAGGTAGGATTGGCTTTTTCCTGAAGACTGGGAATCACTTTAATTAAAGGGTAAAAAGTAAACATACGCTCATTCTGATTTGTTTTTTACCTACCTACCGACGCAAATATTATACCTCTACATTTGCGTAGGCTTACATTCAGTATTAGGTAACGTTACTTATCAAAAGTAAAGTAGATGTGGCAATAGAGTTAATCTTCTCTTCATACGTATAAGTAAAGATGCAATGTAATAAACTGCGAGGTGGGCGTTACAGCTTGCGACTGTAGAGCAATCTTAATAACGATCAGTCAGCCATTTTGAATAAACTACTTACCCATATTTCATCAGCTTAGTTATCCAAACTTATTTTTTATTTATCTCTTTCTTTCTTCATGCTACAGGAGATGCAATGCCAAATGGAAATTGCATTAATTTGAACTACAAATGTTTGGTAAAGAGAAAAATTACTGATTCGGAACGACAGGTCACAGCATCTATTTGTTAAAACTACACAAGAAAGATGCTTATTATTTACCCATTCCTTTCAGTAGGTATCTCAAGAAAATAACTTACCCAGTAGTAATGTAAATATCAGAGCATAGAATTTTTGTTTACATAGTTTCTTATGAATTATGCCTGTTAGTATTTATAATTAATTACTCTAGTATTGGAATAACTATTTATTTAATTATTTTTCTCTTATTTGTTACAGATTTATCAAATTCTAGCCAGTTGTGAATGGACAGGTATGTTGTTTGGAGGACCATATAAAAATTTAAAAGTAATTTGCCAAACATAATCTTAGATAACATTTTTAATGTCCTTGTGATATTTTTATATAAGGAAATAAAATATGGTTTGGTATTTCATAATTATTATTTTTAAATGTTGTGCACACATTAGGTACTTTTCATTACGTGTTAGTACACATAATTTCAGTATAAATTAATTCGAATTCCAATAAAAATAATTTTGCAGTTGGTTACAAATAAATTTCTTATACATTTGCAAAGGGATTTTTTTAAAACAGCAACGTAAAATACTTTACGTATAATTCTGTAAAACTACTAACTTGCAACATCAAGTGGGACTGATGACGATTACTTGAACCTTTTAATGATCCCCGTAATATAAAACAGTCAGTTAAAACGGTTTAACAAATAATATATACTTGATGCCTAGACGTCGTAATTTAAAAAAATATGAATTAAATCTAACATATTTTGAAAATGATAAAAAAGATCGCTACCGGAAGTAATTAATATTTAAATAAGTTAGACCAGTGACCTCTACTAATAAGGCACATTAATGAAATGTTGGAATTTTTATAGTCTTGTCTGGCAAGACCTAAATACTACGCAACTTTACGATTTGAACATCCTTTGGTTGAGAAATCGACAGCAGTCCTACTAGTTTGTTGTGAAACGATAAAGAATACTTACTTAAATATATTATATACGCTTTATTTTCTTTAACCCATAACATTAACCTAATTGATTCTAATGTTTCACATGAATAAACAGCTCATGCGAAAATTTTTTATAGCAGTGGCGAAATAATTTGCTGGAGCGATTGTTCTATCCAATAGACACTTTGCAATCTCTATACCCACCATTATTATCACTAAAAATATTTTATGACAAAAAGGTTGACAATGGCTGCGTCACCACGCTGTGATTGGTCGGTTGGCAGCGGCAGTGCAGCGAAAGTACAAACGGTCAGAGGTGCGCAACTATTGTCAGTCGTCACGGTTCCTGATTTAACTAGCCTTTGTGACGGGAATTTGATATGGTTTTGTTAACACAGGTTGAAGGTCGCAAGGCTTTAATATCGTTTCTGTACAATATAATTGCAGTACCTATCTAGTGAAAACTATGTAAACACCTAACTAACTTAGGTGTTTACATAGTACTTAGTTTGGCCAAATATTTATAAATGCAGATTTTTGAGTTTATTGAAACTATTTTCGGATATCATTCACACAATACTATAATACTCAATTTTCAACATAATAACGATAACATTATTTTACGTATTTTAATATCGGTTTATCTAACCTTATAGGTACTTACTCAATGGTTTTAAATCTTAACTTTACTTGTTTGGGCTATCGAGGACATACTGTGGCAAAATAGATGACTAGATGCTGCTTATGAAATTAAATAAACACAAGAAGTAATGGAACTCAGTGGCGAAATCCTCTGACCGCCTCAAATTCACACAAAAGCAAAATTAGTCAATAGTAAGGTCGAGTGTGTTAATTGGTTACTTCAATGTAAGTACTTATAGGAGACGGTCCCTTTTCAATACGCGTGATAAAGCAATACACATTATGCGTTTCTTATAGCCATTTGTAATGTTATTTATTGCTCTTTGTACGTTTGTTTATGATGAATGCCTTATACTTACTTAATTTTGTCTGTAGATAATTAACCGTAAACGTGTGGCTTCATTATTGGAGTGGTATTACCTACTTTTTATAGGGTACCAGTTTCTTGTAAATCAGTATTTATGTTTGCAGCTTATTAAGCTAGATTAATAACTAATTTTTTTAATTGGTTTAAGAAATTTCGCGTTAAAAATACATATTGATGCCGATAGTTTATTTATGCATGCAAACGTAAATAGCAAGGTAGCTTACCTTGAAAGTTTTATTTTAATAAACATTTGACATTATTTTATTATACTAGAACAGCTGCAGGACTAATATGGAAACAATATTAGCAACTGCAGGCTAGTTCCAGGCTCCATTAGTAGCTAAGAAAGTTAGCTACTGGCAAACAAAACACGTTATCTCGGAAATGCCGTAGGTCACTTGCGAGCATTTTGCCGCCATCTTGCGCAAAGTTTCGAAAGCCTAATGTAGATTTAGCTTCGGACCGTTCTGACATTCCTTAATTTACATTGGTCTTAACATGAATGAGATGAAATTGTTTCTTAGCGCATAACTGCATTCATCTCAGTACGTACGTTCTATTCATGTCCGTCCTATTCATACACCGCCACCTTCCTATTCAAAGTATGACGATAAGCAAGTGGCATACAAATTCTAACAACTCAATCCCTCATAATCTGGGTCAGCTGCTATTAGCGGCTTTGGCCAAATTGCAACAGACACACCGACCACAATGGACATTTCGTACGATAGTGAATTAAAGACAATTGTCCTATTATTAAACGCCATGAATATCGTGTGAGATTAATTATTTAAAATTTATCGTTATGTTGCAAGTTCATTCTTAAGACACTAATAAAAAGCTACTTGGCTTGGTAGGAAAATGAGATTCGTAATAAAACACGTATGTAAATACAGTTTGTTTTTATTTTACGGCTTCTTACTGTAATATTTACAGCGTGTTTATCCACGCAATAAGTCCAATAGGCCGTAGACTTTTATGATATCGTAATAAATACCTACATTTATTTGTAGACATAAAAGTAATTGAAAAACCTATCATGTAGAAGTATCAAATACGATCAAAGATGGTTTTCAATGAAATAACTTTAGATTGATAATAATTAATTAATTACTACTGAGCATTCCACAATATTACCTTAACGATATTCTTTAATTGCAAGTTTTGCCTAAATATACTAGTATGAAATAAACAAAAAGTTATTGAATGTTTGTTCACCCTCAATAAAAAGCACCGATGCATCGCAAAACTGATTAACAATCAAATGGGATGCTTTTGTAACTTATGGTCATGCTCTGTTAACCAGCAACACTGTTCCATAGTCTATGGTATCACGTGATTGTGGCCCGTAATGGCCACGGTGACGGCAGGCAGACCAAAGGGCAACGAACTTTGCCAATCATTTCCAACAAAAATGTGAATTATTTATTGGCACTTGCCAACGAAACAAGCGACCCTTTAAATAACGCAAACATGAGACGTTAAGCGTCTCCTTCTCCGAGAGGAGACTTGAAATAGGAATTATATCTTTCAACTGCAAAACGATTCAATTTACACATTTATTCTTTTTACACACATTGATGTGTCAATAAATATTTGATTTGAGTTTCTGATCTCGGTACTGGACAGTCAACTCTCATGCAGCTTCTCTCCATAATCAAATATCGTAAATCGTTGGAATTTCTAATTTCACGGTTGTCAGTTGCATTTCTTAACTTTAATTTAGGTTCAAACAAATAATAGCGGTTTATAAAAGCAAAATTACCGAGAAAAAAACAATCAACTTCATGTTTTTGTATAAACTTTGTTGGTTGTTCTACATTACGTTCACTTGATTAGTACGAATAGTATTTGTAAATACCTGTATACTATACATACATATAAGAAGAGGTAGATAGGGAGGAGGTTATTTTAAAAATAACACAAGCCAATGATGTTATATATTTTATCTATGTATGTTTATCAGTCCCTGATACCCATAGTACAGGATTTGCCTAGTTTGGGGTCAGGTGACCGTGTGTGAAATGTCCCCCAATATTTATTTATTTTATTATTTATTTAATAAAGTTTTTTACTTACTTTTGCCTTATTCTCATAATATTCAAATAAACCCTGAAAGAAAAAAACTAAGGTACTTAGTGAAACTCATTAGTGAAACTACACAAATCCGAAACTAATTTGAAAAACAACTTACCTAAAAGTTCTTATATTGGTTGCAGTAAACCGTGCCGAGTGAATTTACTTCACCTTGTCCGACTCTTATCGTTGTGTATTGTGTGTACTTGACTAATCTGACAAAAAATTCGGCCGCTCCGTTACAAATATCTAGCCACCGTAACCACCGTAACGTCAAGTAAACGGAATAGAGCCGGCTTGAATAATTTAGATGGTGTGATTAAAATTTATAACACCACACCATAATTTTGGTCCACTTCTAAGAAAAGCTAATTTAAAGTTCAGTGGTAGCATTATACTTACATAATACAGCTACTATTTAGTATAATGTGTTCGTCACTTGAAATTCGTCGTAAGTGAGGTAAATTAAGTACTATTTTACAGATTTAGGTATTTGGTCCCAAATCCCAATAAACGAGTGGATTTATTGAATATTCCGTTGTGTAATGTCTTTCAATTTATCACGTATCACTTACAAAATCTTGATGTCGTATGAATTATTGAACAAAAGAGAAGTTAGCTGTTCTTAAGCAGCCATTAGTATTCGGGCTGCAGTTATGTATCACACGGCTACTGACGCAATGAACGCCAAATGGCAAAATTCCTGGAACCTATACGCCCTCGGTGTAAGTAACGCAATCAAAATTATTGAGAGTTACGAAAAACATCAAAAGTGTGTTTGATCTTCACGTAAAGAATATAACTTGTGGGTACTTGATGTACTTCCAATGTTTAGTAATTTCGGACGACCATAATAATATTTTGATACTCATCTAGGGGAAATGGCGTAAGGTAAACGCGGGCATTTACCTTTTTTACATGGTCATAGTGTTTATAATTACTTAACCACTAACGTCCGGAATTACAAGTGTTGTTCATATCGCGTCATCTTAGTCAAACTCAATAAGTGCTACTTAGCTCTCAATTACACGTTCATGCTCTAATTGCAATGTATTACAATATGTATAACAAATCATTGTTAAAGTTATACAATTTCGGTGAACGGCTTACACGCTTATTAAATTATTTTTTTATAGTAGGTATATCTGCAACTTACGTGTGCCTAACTGTTTGTAAAATACCGTTATTTCTCATGAAAAGGTATTTTGGTTAGCTATAAAATAATAGCAATGGTGAAATTAAAAACCGTAATAAGAGATAGGCCTAGTGGTGATTGGTGATATGTGTTTATTATTAATAAGTAGTTCGTCAAACTACACACAAATCGCAACATTAAATAACTATAAGCAAGTGTTATCTTTGTTTTATTTTTTATAATGGAACTTTCCCAACTCGACAGTGATTTAATATTAAAAGTTAATCCACGAGGTGACGGAAAGTAAAAGTTAATGACTGCATAGATGCTGCGAGATGAATCTCTGGGGGCGTGGCTGAGGGCCCAAACAACATTTACGAGTTTCGCTGACTATAGCGACTATCAAATCTTCCAACATCAAAAGGTTATACTCGTTTATAAAGCGGGCACTACCGGGTTAAGGTTCAATCCACCTATAAGTAATGTCAAATATTTAAATAATAATATTTTTATGTTTCTTCTGTGTTTGCTGATTAGCTGTTTTATCTAATTTTCAGTTTCTTTAAGCTCGTAAAGCAAGTCTCGAAATCAAAAGCCTCATATCGATCCATCAACATATTTAAACCAAAAAGGAGAGAACCGGCTACGGACATACCTTTGCCTGTAGGAGCAACAGCCGGTATGCGGCCTACAGTAAAACCCAAGGTCGTCTGTGTACCGCTTTACGACTTTTTTCTTTATTTTTGTACTCACTGCCTTTCTTCCTCGCTGCACCAAAAAAAGCCTTAACTTATGCTGCCCTGTGCAGTAATTTAAATTTCATCAGTTCGACGGTAATCTTAACCACCATGGAATTTAAAGGTCGATTGAGCCGTGTGTTATCTTCGGTTTTGCGAAATATTTTTTGGCTGAGCTCGGCTCGGGCAATAAATTATTCTTGGAACCTTTTGCTACAAAGTTAACAACTAGCGTTGTATTCTAACAAAGTGGGTTCTGTCTCAGTTCTTGGTATGAATTTAATTCTACCATTTAAAACGAGATTTTTAATTTAATCGAGCTGCTCTGTAATAATTTTCAAATTAGTTTTATAACGTGCGCGCAGATTGGTCAATCAATAACAGCGCTATCGGGTATGTTCACATCAGATTGTAAATTGCCGTTACTTTGTGCCCTTTAGCTGTTATACAACGTACTTAATTCCAAGAGCCAGTAGCCATCTGGCAGCGGGCTCTAGTTTCGTCATCAGCATATGTCTGGCATCAAATATCCAATACCAGTTACCTGAATAAGACGTGTGCTTATGCCATTAAAGGAATATAAATAGGCCGCCCAGTAAGATATTTCATAAGGACAGGAATGTAGACATTTACATCGTTTCTTTTTTATGCTGTCCTGCCTAGACCTGTGGAACATTCTTCGTACCACAGGTTTAAAATTTTCGTAGATACCTATTTCAAAGGGTTTTTTTTTTCAATGTATAATCCTCGTAGGTATATCCCAGGCATCTAGAAAACGTTAATTAAGTAATGGAACAGAAGAAGACTCATTAAAAACGAAAATTTGTGAAAAAATGTCGTTATCTATCAGATTAGGCATCGATTAGCAGTTCATTACAACATTTGAATTCCACCCTTACGCAGTACCTATCATTATAAATTTTGAAGTTTGAAGGCGAATGACTCAAAGATTGCTTGGGCAATTATAAACGTGGAAAACTAGCTTCGTATGCATAAACTTTAGTGTTTTATGAGTTGTTTGACCTTTACTTTCTTGCGAGTGTTGTTTTGGACATCAAGATTAGGAGAAAGAGCTGTTATCGTAAAAAACTGGAATGAAACGTCTGAAGTAGAGAAAATTAAGAAAATTTTGAGTTTGTTGCTATTAAATAATAGTATAGTATCTACTAACAGGCTTCACAACATGAGAAATATCTACTAAAAAAGTTTGATACGAGTGTACATACCATGCTGGGGTACTTGCGTATCCATATCAAGTTTTCAAGATAATGATAGCTTTCACCAACTATTTCATTTGTTTCTAAATGCATTTTGTTTAATTATAGCAGTGCTCTTACCGCGAGTCGCATGTTTACAAGTTTCCGTTAACCACAGTAAACCTTAAGAAATAAAATGCCAAAACATTTTTTTCAAACACTATTTCTGGAGGCACACTACCCAAAACACCACGTACGAAATAATACCAAATGTTTAAGCTTTTATGTAAGTAGGTACCTACTTACGTAATTTATCACAACTCAACCAAGAGTAGAGGCACAGCAAATGCAAAACAAGTGCTTCTCTTAGTACGGATGTAGTTAACGCCATAATAGCATTGTATTAAAAATAATATTTACCCACAACAATTTCACTCGAGTTTCCCTCTCGACGCGAAGAAACGCAACGCAACCATATATTTTCCATTTCTCAGTACGTGGCCAATTAGTTGAGTAAGTATGAAGGTTTGCGTAACAGATCCCCAACTCGATGCTGACTTTTTGCATCTATTTGGTCTACTCAATAAGTACTTACACAGGTTATTTGTATATAATACACATTATTATAGATAGGTAAAGTTTTACAGAGATCACGAATATTTTATTACTAAAGTACCTATATCTAATAAGAACTAGTAATGTAATATGTCGATAAATTGGCTAACGTTTATTTTGAAAAACTTGAAAGAGAAAAAAGTCCATTTACAAATGACAATATCCAGTGGTCGGTCACCCGTAGCCGGTCAGATCGGCCAGCGAAGCGCGTGCGCATCCCGTTACGCTAGCTACCGTTTTTGCGATCTTCGCCGCAGGTAGGTGCAGCTATTTTAATTCACGATGTCCTGTCTCACTCGCGCGAGGATATAATGCTAATGAGTGAACCATCTCGCAAAACTTAGATTTGAGATAACCATAACTGTTGTAACCACGTCTTCACTCGTCATGGAATATGATTTCCAAGACGACCAAATATAGATAGAAGCACATTAAGTAGACATCTCATAAATAGAATGGATTTAACGTTGAGGATACGTGCTGCATACAGTCAAGTTTAACTGAGTCGCCGAAGGGCGCATTAACTTGGAACAATTCAAGAATATTAACATCTCATAGAATTAAAAAGTAGGACTTATCTTGGCGATAGCTACAAGCAATATGGTTAACTTGTGTAATGTTACTAAACGACCTCGGGCCTTCCTGGAAAACGATTGTGATTCCTATTAAATGCCAAGTGACTTTAAATTTATGAATATGCTTACTTACCATACGACTACATATATTGGATAATTACCACATTCCTTATTACTCCATTCTCGTGCATTTCCGCGTGGAGATCGACAGTGCTTGAATTTAGATTGCTATTCGAAATTTGAAATCTACTTATAACAAATGACTACCTGCGTATGGCGAAAGATAAAATAAGCAGAGATCTACATCGAACTAGCTTATTACAATTTGTACGTCCCATTTGCATTGTTTAGATACTATATACTTCATGTCACAGATGTGATCTAGGACATCTAGTGAAACCGATCTCTCCCGTTAGCCCTTTGTCTTGGTCCTTACAACAATAGGTCTAATTCGTTTAAGTAAATTAAACCTTATATACAAAGTGCTAAGGATAGTCATTGTATTCAGCAGACCAATTTTGCCGTTATCTTCTCACGCGTCGTTTTATAATGCAATAAAGAAAGTGTCCCAGTAACGTCCAAAATATTTAGACTTTGCTATCGGTCTCGTCCTAAGAAATGTATTTATGAAATGAAAACAGTGATTCTGTGGCTGAAAAAATGTGGAAGTGTTCTAAAATTGTAAACATTCAAATACTTCGTCCTAAAGGTTGTTGACGTAAGGTTCTATATCTACCTACTACTTATTTACTTGATGTCTATGATACTACCTCCCTACCTATTTATTACATCAAAGTACGTAGAATTCCAAACCGTACTAACATAAATGATAAAACAAGTCTTTGGCATTCGGTTTGTAACAAGTTTCCCTAAATGACGGCATAACTTTGTAATTAGTATCGAAATTGGTATTATTTTCCTTCTAGGTGATGCATAGGACAATAGTGGAGTGTAATCTAGTAATACGGCGTTATCGATTAAGAAATTGTTATCGGTAGGCTGTCATTGGTTCTGAGAAGCGCCGTCGGTCGGCGCGGCTGTCGGAGCGACCGGGTTGACTTGCCAGTCTCGACCGCGGCAAGCGACGTTGCGGACGCGCGGAACGTAAAACCTACAAAAACGGTTATTAGCTCTTAATATCCGAACAATTGTGAACTTTATTGTTCCCGTGTTATTGTTGCATATCTATCTCGGCTGTGGAGCTCTGGTTGACCGGTTTTTACCGCACCACTATTGTTGCCCTTAGCACTGATCAACATTACATAAGGCTGTGTGATTATTTTGAAATTTCAAAGTCTGCTCAAGTAAGTTTACTGTATTCCTTTTTTTGACTTTTGTCTTGTTGTAATTGTTATGTATCTTATTTATTAACTGTATATGTAATGAAACATAATATTGCTCAAGCGAACCTAATATTTTTCTTTATCTTAGATTATTGTTCGAACAACTGTATTTCCAGCAGCCTTCAAACAGGCATATCTAACAATTTCGTATCGTCGATAAATATTTCGATGCGGTGTTTTTGTTTAATATCTGTGGGCTTGTTTACCTGATTCTTACACTGGTAATGTGCGTGGGGTACGCTTATTATGCTAGCCTCTTTCAAGTCTTGTGATATTTAGATACCTACCCAACCTCGATGTGGACAACCGGTATTCGCATATCTCCGTTACAAAGTAGGTAATTTGCAACCGGCGTAATGCCAGCGGTTTATAAACTGAATGAATTGTCATTTAGTATCGTTAGGCCGGATCCAGGCCTTGGTCGAGAACAGCGTACCTACAACCAATAAGTCTTCTATCTATAGCCATAACAAACCTAGTTAATAATCAATAATAACAAACCACAAAAAACTCTATGTTAAAAAAATGCCTGATTACCCAATTCAGAGTTTACGCTCCACATCATTTTCCAAAATACACAATGATCACATTTATGAAACTTTTTTCGCCGATTAGTAGGTGTAGACAAACGTTAAACGCCTTTACCTTGAAACCTAAACATGTTTATCTTGGCTGTCTCCAGCATCTGAATCACGTCAGAAATCTAACTTTACGAAGCAGATCGGATATTAAAATACGTCTTTCTGTTTTCAGGTACTGGGAGGTCGTGATGGCCGGCGGTCAGTGAATGAGCATAGGGCTGTGTAAACCGGTAGCGAGATGATGTGAGACAATTGTCGTAGTGAAGTGACCATAATGCCGTCGGACAGTGGGTCAACGTGGTCTCCGCCGGCTTCCAACAATGAGCGGAGGCTGAGCAATTCTTCAGATGGCAGCGCTGGCAGCGGCTACTCTAAAGCTGTAAGTACACAACTTATTTATCTCTAACCGCAACAGATATACCTATCTACTCGTAGCTACTGTTTTGTTTCTAAACGTAGGAAACACAATAGAATACAAACAATATTCGTCATCGACAGGCTAGGCTAACCAAAGCATTAATATCAGATTCTTCTAAAAAGTTCGTGGGTAGTCTAGTCTAACTTTGTATAAGATAGAACAAGACAGGCATTTTCTATTATACTTATTTAAAGTAGGCACCTACTTAGGTACTTTGTCTGTTTGTAGGTAACTTGTGTGAAGCAAAGTTACTTTTAGAATTCTGTAATTATTTTTAAACGTTATATTTGTTACTGATTCGTTTCGGTGTCGACGACTAAACCAATATTTTATTAAACTAACGTTTCACGCGACAAAACGATAATGTACCATCAGATCATTGAAGCGTAAAGAAAAACTATTAATACCTGCTTTCACTTTCGTTGCATCTAGTAAATTGACGTTTTGTTACGTTTTCCGCATAGTTTTTTGGTCATAAACAGCTATACCTACATTCCGACAACTGCTGCACGCTTTTTGATTAAACCAACTTCAATAAAGTATTTAATTGCTGCAACATAATTAATCGATGTATCATGTAACTCAAGTAATTGTATGCGACTCAGTAATAAAATTGTAACAGCATTAAGTAATCAAAGCTGGTTTTTCTTTGTTATCTTTCGCATACCAACATTACCAATCGATATAATTATGTGATTAACTTCGTTAGAAAATGTGCCCATGTACCTAAGCATTATTTGTCAATATTACTTAAAACACTTCTCTTATTAATAACCGGTTTATGAAGACGTCAATAGAATATTAAATATTATTATTTAGCCTCTGCTTAGTCACCTTGTTTTACCAAATTCCAAGTAGGTACTTATAGCTAATAGCTGGTATTCTTACATTTACATAAATACCTATTGATTTACGTATTGACTTCATAGTGATTTCAGTTTTTTTTTCTTAACGCAAAGTACCTAGTTAACCTGTATTCCATATGAAGGACTTTTAATTTATCAGATCATGTTACATTGTTCCACCAATTTATCGCATTTCAACACAATAATATCGTGTGAGGTCGACAAGTAAAATTATTTTATGTTCGATACTGGTTTAGTTATTTTTGCCTCTCTCTACAAAAATGTCTCGATCAAGGGCGTTTAATACAGCTTCAAGAGATTGATTTGTTCGATAAAAGTTTATTTTATTGTTCAATAAAGATTTTGAGCCAGTAAATTGCGAAGTCGAATATAGGTATTCATTCACAATCACATATTTTTATGTAAAAATCTAAAACAAGAATTAAAATAGTATGCGGTCGTCAATCTTTCTCGTTAACATTTTTAAAGTTATTTAATAAATTAATTAGTGAATTGTATAAGTATCTACTTGTTGTATCATTAACATTATAGAATCACTGGTCAATATGTGATATTAAGCTGAGATGAACCACCTAAAAAATCTGTGCCTGCGTTGCATCTGTCTTTGTGTAATTGTTGTGGAGTGGAGTGTGCACCTGCCGCCGAGCGAGGGCGGCGGCTGACATTTGGTGCGCTCTCTGCCAGCGCCGCCGCCGCCGCCGCCATCGATATCCTTGCCGGCCTTCACTTCGACAACCGACAGATTTTATGCGCGCCGTTCGTACGACACGCAGGAAAATGCTAAGGGTCATGGAAAAACTAGCTTCTACTGGGCAACTATTCGAATAAAATGTCGAAGAAAACAACTGCGAAATACTGTCGGCTCTACTTATATTAACAGTTAAATGCCAGATACCGTTCGGAGAAAAGATTTAAAAGCAGACAATAATATCCGCTACGCAGCTATTAAAATGTTTGTCGGAGTTTTGCTAGGTACCGACATGCTCAGCTGTCGCCTGGCGCCGCTACCTGCCTCCGCACCCTAGCGAAGCTACAACTACAACACCATTTAGTACTAATCACGTACCTACCAATGTTCGTCATAACATTCAAACCGGCAAAATACCATCTTACCACACTAAGAACACGCAAATTTTCTTATTTTAAACCCGCCCACCAATTAAACTCGATGAGCACACTTGCTACACTTACAATATGACTAATGCCATTTTCTTTTGAATGTCGGAAGGAGAGTGGTAACGTGCATTACATCACGAAGCCCAAACAAACTTGTGTTACAATATTAATTTCGAAACTGCTTTTATTGTTATGGTTGCATATTTGGAATCAACTAACGGTTATTGACTTATATGACGATCCAGTTAGGGAAATAAGTTAGGAGCTAAGTATTTGGCTAACTGAGTAGTGATTTCAGTATGGAAGTAAGTCTATAAAAGTTTGTCTAGTAGCTGAAGTAAATGTTGTGCAGGACGGATTGAAAACAAAATGAGAGTGGGTTAAAAAACTAGGTGACCCACGACGCCGATAGCGATTCGATCAGGAAGTGGACAATTGAATTGTCGCACTTGACCTCAAACTTACTCTTAAACTGGTTACTGACAGCAAGTGATTGTAGTTAGCAGTAATGCTATTCAAAGATATAAATACACGGATAAGGAGGTAGTCGTAGCCTTTACTTAATTTAGTAATGTGGAGAGGCCTTATGTTCCTGCGTATACACTGCCTAACAGTATTTCTCGTCAAGTATGTGAAAATGATTAACTTCTACGGGATTCCGTTCCAAAGTACAAAGTTAGTATGTCAAATCTCTGTTATTGTAAGAACATAATTGAAAGACTGAGCTGGCTGTTTTTGTGAGACATTTCGTCTCAAAGAGCAGCGTCGGCTCGCTGTAAGAAAAGATAACATACCTCTCATTTCCTAGTCCTAGTTGACAGAAGCCATACAAGTCATTTCAGGCGAGTTCTCATTTAAACTAGTATATTACGAGCGACGTTCCTTTAAAGACGCAAAGTAGAGCGCGCACTGGCCTGCTTACATTGTTTGCTTAGCGCATGCGCGTTATATGACGTGGCTTGTACCTCCTTGCGAGATGCTTACAATGAATAAGAATGTAAGTTGGGATCTACATTACGAAAGAAAGTTAACATAATAGCCTCCTAAACAAGAGAAAGGCTACGCAATTCGAGATGGCTTCAAGTTAAATAACAAGCTGAATATAATAAATAAACATGGTAGAGATAATACATACAGTTATCTATCTGTTCAAGAAGTAGTCAACAAAACCATTAAAATTAATTTAATAAGATAAAATATAAATTGATTTACAATAATTATCTCAGTTTATTACGATATTTATTATTGTCTGTTATAAAAGCAGAGTTTGTGCGAACACAAGCCAACTAAAATGAAAATTAATTTCAGTAGGCTTCAGACCAATTTCAGACCATCTAGTCATGATCTAGTCTAGTTGTCATGATTTGACAGTAGATATCTAATGAAAAAGAATAAACTTAGAATAAAAACCTAACTACCATAGACAAGACACCATAAAACATGGACAAGTTTTTAATGAAGTGCTTTGATGAAGACTTTGCTAATTCTTCGTTTGTCAATGACATTCTTGAACATTAAATTAAACAAAGTCAGCTAATTAGCGCTAATTCAAAAAACGAGCGCCGCCGCCGCCGCCGGGTCGAATGCGTCAGTTGTGCAATGACCACGTGAGGCCATTAGCTCTGTTGTGATTAGGTATCTCAACTGCGCACAAGCAATGAAGTGGAAATGTTTGCCATTTTGAGAAGATTGCGAAAATATTTCAAATTTCAAGTTCCGGCATAGCTATGTTACTTGCCCGAGGAATGACATTCCAAATATGCCGCCTCTGCCTGGAGCTTGAGAAATACAAAATAAATTAAAGTCGACCTGGTGTTCAAAACAACGAAGTAGGCATTTTAAATTAACTAACTCATATAGGAATTTTGACTATAGTGATTAATGAACTTGCCGCGTTGGAATAGCTATTTACACAATCTTAGTTATAATAAAATCTAGTTAGTAGCGAATCGAGAGAAAATCATAAGATTGTGATCTAAGTAGATACTTACTGTAAATATTTTTTATTACAACATTTGTGCTTAGCTGTGTAATAAATACGTTTTGTTTCCTCGTGTGACTTTGAATATGGAACGAATCTATCAGTCTTCTATAATTAAGGAGATGGGGTTTGTTCTTAGGTAATTTTTAATTACATATAATTAATTATACGTCTCGCTTACTCGCCCATGTGAATAGAGTACTCATTAAAAACAGATACTCATTTTATCTTACATTTCTACCTAGTTCTAACGAAGTGATTAGATTTAGAATCTCAAATGCGTACTTGTAAGTAAGCAGGTAGTTTATTGCTTTTAGAGGACACTCTCAGGCAGTACCGTTTCAATAAATATATTTTAAGGAACAAATATTTTAGTATATTATACGAGATACCTCCTTTTCTTGAAATTCCCATTCTTGGACAAGAGTATTTACCCTGTCATTTTAAAATTTAATGGAGATAAATACAAAGAACACTCTCACACTAAACCGTTATCGTTGCATCTTTTGGTAAGTAATTACAAGTTAAGTTGCGTCACAGGGTTTTTGAGGCGACCTTTCCGTCCATCTGTCCGTCAAATCGTTAAGGTTGGTCTTGTCACGCTTAAGGCACTAAGGGTGATTACTGATTAGTCAATCAAAAGTTAATTGAGTTTTTGTGTTTTGAAATTGTACGTTTCTTCATAATTTGCCAAAGTGTTTGTATCGACTTATTTTCTTTCATTCGATGTCAGAGGCTCAATTTTTCAAGTTGAAACATAACCATTGACTCTTCAAGGTTATTATCTCTTAAATAAATAGATTGTAGATTAGTTATTAAAAATAATTGTTATAGTATCCTCAGATCAGTATCATTGTTAAACAAACCTGATGACATTGGAGTAGGTACGATTGAGCGAAGGTCGATCCTCTTTGGCTATTGTTATAACAGGTACCTACACAACACAGTAACGTTAAACAATAATTGTTAATGTTTTTATCTTGATCTAAAGCGCTTGTCAAGTACAAAAAGAGATATTTTATTGTATTACACTGTAGATAGAGTCTGTTGTTTTATTAATTCAACAAAATGTCTGCGGAGCTTAGAGAGACTGTAATTGCAGCTGCCCCACCCCGGCGTTCATCAAAGCAAATTCAATTGACTTTCTTTGTTGCACTATAAGAAGGTAGCTACGTTTAATAACATGATTATTAATACCAGTACGACAACATACCGCTTCTTATTACCGCACAGTTCGTTTTGAAAATCAAGAAAGTAGTGTTTCGAAAGTGAAATGCGTACTTCTGAATCCAGTTTGGTGCACCCAATCTCACGAGCATGTTAGCCCTAGGTCACCTAAACTGGTTGCAAATTATATCTTATTTAATTGTGGTTATTTTCCGCTTAATCTTCGTATTAAGGTCCAGTGAAAATCGTAGTATCCTACAGCAGTGCTTTGATTTTATGTTATTTATTTCTCTGGGGTTATTTATAAAGGTCCTAAAGTCAAAGACTATGTATGGTTTTCATTATAATATAAATTGGTAAATTTTGCCTTATATTGCAATCTATAACAACCTCGTTGTCTACATTTAGTCAATAAAAATAGAAATGACGCAAATATTCCATATAGAATCCGATGCAATCATCCAAATTCCGACGCGGTCAACAAGTAAAAGGTCAAGTACGGTAATAAAATGATAAGTGGATTGAATTAGTTTGTATAATTATTATATTTTGAACCTAGTTTATTTGAAATTCATATTAATTACAATAATAATATGTAGCAGTGTACAGTTATTGCTAAAAAGTTACAAAATACTTACTGTCTACGCGGCTGTGCATTTATGAGTATATTTTTGTCATTGACAACGTTTACAAATAATTTTCTTTTTTTGCCATACATTTACATATCGTCATCAGATTTCCCCTTGACGTTTCATCATTAATGAGTACTTTTCTTTAATACGCCTTTAAATGTATAAACTATATAGCTAGGTACCAACTTGCTTTTACTCTCACTTATACATAACTAATTAATGAGTCGCTGCAACAACCTGTTTAAATAAATGCACTGCTACTTACATTAGAATAAGTTTACTAGGTTAAGGATTGTAGGTAAATTTGTTAGCACAAGTGTCACTAAGTAGACCCTTAGCATAATTTATACTTGTGTTTACTTACTGGAATCTCGGTTAATTAATTCATTAAGTTACTTAATTTTTGCTGAGAACTGCGTTATTTCAGCGTTACGCTGACGGCTGGTAGCGTACTTTCTCTCCCCAAGGTCGTCTATACTGTGTCACTATTGTGTATTGTGCCATTGTCTGTATGAGAATTTTACAGTTCGTGCTACCTTATGGTCAACACAAACTAAACACTTTAAAATTACCTAGACGCAAGCATTTTATTATACCTACCTAATCCAACGCTGACAGTCGTTTGCAATTTGCGATTGGTGCATTTGTTGGTACCTAACTACCTACTGGTATGTTTTTTTTTGTATCAACCTTTAATCCAACTTGAATGCGCTCGGAATAAATCCCTTGTCTAAAGTCGCACGTTGAATTACATACCAACACAAATACCCTAATCCGTAATAGAAATGTGAAAGTTGACTTTAGAGATTTGACAAGTGACACAGACTGGCGACTATTGTCAGTAGAACGTTGTAAAAAGTGGATCAGAATGGTGCGTACACGCACGCTATTACAGTTACTCGCTGGTTACAAATGACGCTTTTACTTATTCATTTGTGCAGTGGGTTCAAAGGAAAATGCCTATACCTTTTATGAGACTTTAGTGCGTCATTTAAATTTAATAATATTTTGGTACTTATAGGTTATCTGGCTTCCATATTACGTACAAGTTAGTGCTCTGCCTTGACCCCGCCGGACGATATGGATGTGTCCTGTCTCGCCTCACGGCGGGGCTGGCGTAGGTAGTAAATCCTTACAAATGCGGTAATAGCCCGTAATTGGATATTTTCACGGCACTATTACTGTATTCTTTTTTGACTGGTCATCGTGTATGGCGTCTGCTAAATAGGCGATAAAAGACAAAAACAATGAGTGTTGTTGAACTTTATGAAAAACACGATTCTCCTAGTGCTATAAAACTCATATATGTATAAGCACCCTAAGTATACATAATTATAGCTTGTCAAATCAAGAACATCCGACCTTGTTAGAGACGTACTAAAGGTTTGAATGTGAAAGAAGCTTTTATATTCGTTTTACAAGAGCACTTGACGTGGTTAAGGCAATGAAAGGTAGTTAGAAGAAATATCGCTGTTAACTTGAATAGTTACTCTATTCATTCATGCATTCATTTGAGATAATTTTAATGCACAAGCACTTGAATATCGTTAATAATTATCCCGTTCCTGTGGCACAACTGTAAAAGAAGTTTACTATTCATTCAGCCGTGGTTCACTGGCGTAGTTTTATCGCGGCGAATCCGTGTCCAATAGATCTGGGGCCCAAGTCTGCTAATTTAAAATAGCCTCAGTTGTGTGTCGGCAGTAATAAGAGTGTCAATGTCTTTTTTTGACACATTTACTTGTGTACCAAAAACATGTCAAGAACACAATTGTGTTTTGTTTTTTCAATCTCGATTTGGTAAAAAACGGATCAGGATAGGTTATTAATAACGGGCGTTAGTCGCAATCAGTGTAAGCCATTGTTTAGCAGACTACCGAATGTGTCAAAAAATGCCATTGCCATTCTGCCGACACACAACTGAGGCTATTTTAATTTGGCAGACTTGAGCCCATGTAACTGTGTAATAAACCAATAATTACTTTTGATCAATATTTTTACAATTTGAGCACAACACAAAGGCCACCCAACCAGCTCTCATTCGATTCATAGAAAATTATACAAAAATGCTTACTCGACAAAACAGTCACGTACATTACAATACCCGCATTATGTACCTGCATGAGATATAAATATTATGGTATACTATAGGCTGCCTGCGATTTCATACGCATTTATCTTGGAGTAAAACATGATATCTTAAAATAATATCTCCAAGTAATCCTAAAGCTGATGTATACCGACTACAATATTGCCAAGTTTCATCAAAATCTGTTCAGTAGTTTTTACGTTAAAGAGTAACAAACAACCTCACAGACATCCATCAATCCATAGATCGATTCCGTGATAGATCGGCACAAACATTGACATTTATAATACGAACATATAAGTAGGGTAGTACTGTTTGCAATTCTACTTGCGTTAAATTCTAGTACCACTGAATACATATCAATACATACAGTGATTTTATTGTAGCGATGTGACATTTGATTGTTGCATGTTTCGTATATATTTGAACGATAGTCTTCCTTCATTAAGTATTTCCATGGAGGATACATGGCCGAGGCGACATAGAACTGGGAGTGGGTGTGTGTGGGTCGACCTGGCCAATGACCCCGCATATCGGTCAACTCGTGTGTTCTTGTGACTTGCTTGATTTCTTGATAACTAACGAGAGAAATGCTCCAAGACACGGCGCTGCGATAAAGCTAGTTAATTATATAAGACTGCTTGTAAATCGCAATAAAACCAACACCGTTACAACATTAGAAATGTGTGTCTTGGCTAGGTTATAGATATAATCTTGCTGGTTGTTGTAATTTGTTGATTTCCAAACTTCTGCTCCACAATTTATCCTGTATGTATAGACTCCTAGCTGTAACATAACAATCTAATGTTCTTCTTATTTGTATTCATAATACATGATTGAATGTATTGGCTAACTTATCTAGTTTACTTGAAAATACATGGCGCATGACCAATACAAAGCAACATTACGTAAGATATGACGTGATGTCATCTCTGTTGGCCGGTCACGTTGTGTTTAAACACAGCTTTTTGTGCTTTGTGTAGGCGAACTTGCATGCAGCCTGCTCGCTGCATTGAAGGTCGCGCACTCGTGTTAAGGAATGCATGGGACGTGTACTTCTAAGTCACTGTTTTATAGCCTATCACGTCTGTATCTTCTTTTGTCTTGATCTCAGTGTAAATTACATTCAGATAATTATTACCAATACCAAATATTACCAACGTATTGTATTTATAGTTATTATTATAAATCGTTTTTACAGATATTCTCTATAACTTTGAATTATGTATATGACATTTAACTTCCATTCAAATACCGTAATAAGAATTTGAAACTTGACACAAAAGCGGCTGCCAAGAATAGCAATGATGAACATTCTGCTTTGTCTATTAAAATGCAAAGTGTTATCCATCACACATTATGCACACCGTCACCGTGGACGCAAGTCGCTATGGTAATTTAGCAAAACCCTCACGTTTTGGGAGAAAGTATGCACGCTCATGCGTTTCTTGACAAACCCACCGCTAGTCCAACACCACAGTCGGAGTTTGCGCCTCCAACTGGTTATACCTTCTTATTTCAACACATTTTATTTCATTCGCCCTTCAAAGTAACTTCCTAACGAGTAAGTGTTTTTGTGTTTTCTACATCCTATTGCCATTGCCATACCTAACTAATTTTAAAGATCTTTAATTTCACAGTCATTAATCAACGGAAAATGAGATCTTATTTTGAAACAAACGCTTCTAGTAATCACAAAATCTTTGCGTAATCGTTAACTTAATTTGAATTTCTAAATGGTTCCTTTCTAATTGTAATTACTTCATTTAATGCAAACATTTTGAGACAGATTTTATCGACGAGTTTTATCGCAATTGGTCTCTTAACTTTACAAGAAACTTAGTAAAGTCTAAATGTGACGTAACTTAACAGTAAAATAAGTATTTACTTACGTCACTTTTTAAAGATGCCTTGTCATAAAAGTATGCGTGTTAGAAATTTACGAGTCAGCAAATATTTCTTTTGATTCATCTTCAGTAATAAGGCACGAGAGACTCTATTTACCTACTGATAGGTTGTCCAACCTACCCACCTAACCTAACATTGAATGGATGAAAGCAGTTTTACCGTATGTGACAGGCAAGTTGCTCAAGAAACGGCATACCTGACTAGAAAAACATACACCCTGTTTATTTTTTCTAGCCTACGCATAGAAAGCCGGTTGTCAGCGCTGGTGGCCGGCGCCTGAACGTCAGCGTGTATTTGACATGTACATGCAAAAATATGCAATATGCAGTTGAACGAGAATGTCCAAAACATTCTGTTTATAATCTGGTAGTGACCGACCTCAAGCTTATCACGGGAATAAGAATTCATACATAGCCGTGTCGTGATGAAGTAAAATGTTTTCATAGTTCATAAGTCAGTTTACTATATATAGAGGTACCTTCACAAAAAATAAATCATTATATTAACAACTTAAATTAGAAATGTATTTTCTATTTATTATAAAGTCTTTTTTGTTGCGGTAAAAGTCAATCTCACTCAATCGAGCTTAAAATCTATCGATCGATTCTCAAATTAAGAAAATAACAGTTTACTGCACGCAACACTACAAAAAATTCAGAGAAAAATTTATTGGCCCGCTGAGTATTAGCCACCTATCAATTAAATCTTCGCCGCTTGGAATATTTTGCAGCTCCATTAAAATAATGCCGTTTTAATTAACACAAGCTGATGTTACTTTCCCCTCTCTTGGCGCGTCTGTGGAAAACCGCGAAAGTTAGTTCTACTCTGTCCACATGCTAACCGCGCGCGCTGCTAGAATGTTTTCTAGCTTGGGCAAAGAAAATTATCGAATATAATAATTGAAACTTTATTAATAGAACCACCCAATAAAAACGAGTGTCGAACGGTTAACTAAGTCTAGGATTCTAAATTTAAACGACACATACCGAACGAAAATTTAGAACGCCCAACGGATTGCACGTTCTAAATTTAATTTTGAGTGCAGCTGCCAGAGTGAACTTTGTTCGTAGGGATTCCACTTTCTTTTTTTATAGTCTGCTGATGGCCTGTTTTGGGGTTTATTGTTTTTCTCTGGGATAGGTGTTTTATCGTAAGTGAATGCGCACACGAACACGAGTTGTTCCATTGAACGTTATCGAAGGGTGTGGTTGAATCAATTGTTTTGTAATTGGCAATGACAGTGAAAGTGTAAGCCAACGATAGTCAACATATTTGTTGGTAAATAATACGATTTTCTTTCTTTGTTTGCATTCAGTCAGTAAAATGACATAAACTATTTAGCATAACCAATTGTTTTGGATGTTGAATTAACAAACATGAATCTTTTATGTCGTGGTCAAAAATGAGATTATTTGTAATGAAATCATTGTAACATGGTAACTTGAAATGAATGATGATTAGGTAGAAATCAAATGACTTTAATGACACTCATCAAATGAGTAGTAGTGGTAGATATTTATTTAAATATCCTTGCAGCATTAAAATTTAGAATCATAAACACAGTTTTAAAACTAAAGGTATCTCTAATGGTTAATCTATGTGCTTACCTATTATTATATTGTAGGTAATGTAAATACCTATGAGCTGTAAAGACAAATCACATCTGTGTTGCACCCGGTGGTGTAGTGTTTCCGGCGACACAATGAAATGTGATATGCATTATTTTACGTAACTTTATGAATGTGTAGGTACCAACGCTTCGTAAACAAAAGTAATTATCGTAGGCAGCAAAAAATGGTAAATGTACTTATGTAGAATAAAAAAAAGGTCAATCATTGTTTTAGGTGTACTCGTGAAACATTTTGTTTCACATCATAAAATTAAATGAAGGAACTTGAACTGCTAATGCCTTACATCTTTATTTAATAATGTGTAACTTGATGCAATAATAGTGTGACTAATGTTTACCTGCATATCATCAAACTTAGTCATCTTCGTAAGCCATCAATCATTTTATTAATATGTGGTAATAATAACCTGGGGACAATCTGAGGTCATCTTAATTAGGAGTTTTTAGTAGATAAGGCTTTATTCCGTCAGAGGTTGACAATTGCCTTTTATTAATGAAAATTATTATATAATAATAATAATTAAGTATGTTATTTTATTTTGTTCAATCATGTCCTTTCCAATGATCACTCTTTGTTAAAGAATTTTAGAACTGAACTGAAAATGAATTACAGACAGCTGTTATGTGCCAGTGTATGAAACTGAGACTTATTCTCCTCATTTCTTAAACATATTTTAGTAGATTCATTTTAAAAGAGTTTTTCCTTGCAGACCACAGACAGTGCGGACTTCCTGGCGACCCGGCCGCACACAGCGGCGGTGCTGCCGGGCAAACCAGCGGGCAACCCGTTGCAGTTCGTGCGCGTGGGCCCCGCCGACCTCGGCAGCCGTGCGCGGGAGCAACTGCGCCGCGCCGAGCTCGCCAAGCGCACCGAGCCTGCGCGCGTCGAACGTCAGGAAGACTGGCAATCGGTAAATAATTCAAATGTACTTGAAACTTATAAGTTCCAATGATTGATGTCATGGTTATAATTGCTCATACGTAAACATTTTTGAACTTTCGCACTTAATTTGTTGCACTCCCACCCATACACTATATTATCTTACGATTGCATTGAAATCCACTGTCGACATTTTATGACCGTCTTTATGGGTAAAGTGAGATTTCCTATTCCATTTATTTTAATTTATTTACTATAGAAAAGCATTGCAGACTGAATGTAATTAAGTAATTTCCATCGTGTTACCGTTACCTCTATTAAGAACAATAAACAGTTTCTTTTGCATTAGGTATATTCTTATGGTTACCTTATTTCCGCCGGTTTATTGACATCGGTTGCAGTTTTATAGCCTTTTTACCGAAACCCATCGTAATGGCCGTCGCTTACGTTGATTTATAGTTGAAATATCACAATAGCTTGTGTCCTTTGCTGTGTGGGTATGGATTTATGCCTTATAAATTTATTATGGAGACTTGGCTTGTGTTCTGAACATTCATTAATAATGAGAATAATACGTGTTTTATTTTGGTTAAATTGAGGAGACGATAATTTTTAAACACAGTTTATGTACTTGTCTCTTATCTCGACAGCTTATTTTACAACAGACATCATAAAAGTCATTGGAGGGCAGTTAATTTTGCAAAATCTTGGAGCCTTTAAATTATAGCCTTGTCTTTAACAAAGTTATTACAAAAATTATTTAGAAATGTGTTTTTGCTGGTCACCGGCGGAAATACGTCGCTGCTGTTTGTATGTGCCCGCGCCGTCGTCGTTGTGAAGCCTTAAGAATGTTTACCATTTCCGCTGCCATCAAGCCTCTCGCGTTTTTGTTTTATTCTGCTAATAATTCATAGTTAAACAAAGATTGTAGGTAGGTACATTAACATTGCAAAGGTAAAAAGCAGTTAAAGTAGTTGTAGTATAATGGTAGTAATAAAAAGTAGCTCATAATAAAATACTTCCTACTTGGTTTCTGATAGTGGTTCTGTGAAAAGTAGGTAGGTTAGGTACCGACACGATACACATAATTCAATATAAGTAGGTACATGTACCTACCTAAGTACCAACTTTAATGTATTTAAAACGCATAAACCATATTTCTTAAGTTAGAAGTTGTTTGTCGATAAAATAGAAATTCCTATTTATAATCTGGAATTGATTGCCATCATTATGGAACTATACACGTACAAGTAAGTAAAACAGCAATTTCAAGTTGTGCAATCGTAGTGTTGTGGCGATTGTACAAAGACTTGCCGAGTTAGTTCTGGTACCCACAAGTATACATAATATTGTATGGTGTAAAAGGTGGACTGGCAGCGACTTAACTAATTACACTCGGAATTTAAAAAAAGTAGGTAATTGTCAATTTATTAGTAAAATAAAATTGTAAAAAGATAAAAAGAATGAAGAATAAGAAAAAAAAATAACTGTGGTAAGTTATTACTTATTTTAGGTCCTAAGTTAGGTCTTAGGTAAGGTTAGGTCCGTTTAGGCCTATGATTTGTGCTCGGTTTAATTTTTTCTTCGCGAAGATAAAAATGCGGTATCGTGCGGCATAAGGCCTATACGAGTATACCAGTGTACTCGTTGCACTGTTTGATACCAATCAGTCTGCAAATAAAGCTGCGTTCCCAACTCGTGTACATTACATGTTCCGTCGTGGCCCTAGTCACCATTACTGACGCGCAAGGGGACGCGCGTTCTATTGACCACCAACAAACAACTAACCGTGGGGGTTTAGCGTGACATCCTGCCTTGGCGGAATTGTTTTTATCACTGCTAAATGATTATAATTATAGTATTTAAAATGGTATTACATATTACAATTTGGTATGAAATAACAGAGATTTTCGTGCAACTTCTCAACGTAGTAAGATCGTTCATTATATTGATTTTTTTATTGTTTTTTGTTACACAAACAATATTTTGCTCGCAGAACTTGGACAACTGGAAATCGTCGCGACGAAAGCGAGTGGAGCACATTATAGAGCGGTGCGTAGAAGTCCGTCGCATGGAGAACGAGCCCAGCCAGCCGCGGACCAAGTCCAAGACCTTCAACGAGATGCTTGAAGAGAGGTGAGTAAACTTGCTAATTACAAACAAGAAAGATCCCTCCTTTACAAGTCTAGGAGATTTTGCAAGTTCTCTCACATAATTTTATTCGCCGAGGATTGACCACATTCCTGCGAGTACATATTCTGATTCATACAATAAACATCCTTTCCACACCATCTCGTACTTTACAATAGGCAGATATCGGTATATTTGCATCCGTATATACATACATATAACGCTTTTTTCATCGTTTTTCTGTACTTATTCAAATTGGTAGTTACTAAAGATTTTTTCTAACGTGGTTTTTGCAATAGTAGAATTTGCTGAAGAATCTTGGATTTGACCAAGAACAAAGAAGTTGGCTTTGTTATTCGCTCTCTCAAACCCTTCTTGACTGATTTAACGATTATAAATACAATGAAAAACTAAACAAATATTGGTTGTTAGAAAGTATTCAAACTGATTTGTGTTAAGATGATAATAATCATTGATCTTAGTATTTGTCTCATAAGACAGCACGATGCTTTGCGTGTTAGATTTTGGTTTAGTTTTATAATGGTAATAGTGCATAGGTACTTAATCATCCGATAAGGTTGTACTTTACGCAATTTGCACTGACGTAAACGTCTGATTTGACCACAAAGTACCCAAAAAATCAATATTTACGTATCTACAAGCATCCGAAGTTAATCTAAATCCAAAGTATGTTCATTCTTAAACGTAAACTGATTTCCAAGTAGTTTCTTCTTTAGTGCTGCACCCGCACTGAATTCGAATGTACACTGTGCGCCAATCTGTGAAATTACTTCATCGGAAGTCGTAATAAAACGAATTGTGTAATCCGAATTGAGATAGACACAATCAACAGTGTGTGTGTAGTTTAAAGTCTTAAACGAAGCCGCAGTTACGTACGACTAGGATACATGTATCGATTTGCAACGCTTGTAACATAATATTGATGTCATTGACTTCTGCGGTACTGACGGTTTCTGCAACTCTGCGTGTATGATTCCATAGTTATTATGCGCTTTTTACTTATTATTCGTTTTTGCCTTGTCTGTCTCTTTCGTTCATCATGCTTATACCGGTTTAAAAATGAATACTTAAAATTTCCCTCAAGGGAAATCGGCTTTCGTGTGTTAGGTGTACATTACACGTACGTCGCGCTTGACGGACACAACACGAGTGATTGGATTACTTGCGCCTGCGCAAGCAACAGGAACGACCACAGATGTGCATTTCACAATAATATATCAAAATATATCTGATATAGCAAGCATTTCGTTTTATAGGACATGCGCTTTTTGAGATAAGTAGATAAGTGATAGTATAATCTTGAAAACAGAATAAATACGTAGTAGGTATGTAGCAATAACTCTATCATTAACTATCTTACTAGTCTCATTTGGACCTAAAATTTGAAACATTAAAAGTATTTCATCGCTGAGAAGTTAATAAGCATTTTAATTATTTGTAGCATTTCCTACGTGCGCACTTCGCATACCGAAATTCTGATCGTCACACGAATGTAAGTAAATTGTTAACATTCATTAAACAGGCAGTAAACATCCTGTAATCGTTTTCAAAACTGACCAAACAATTAGCGATTCTCGCGAAAGTACTTACAGCATAAATAAGATTTTGCTCCTGGTACAGCCATGTTGGTAGGTACACCTACCATTGTTTATTTAAAAACTTATATCAACGTGTACTTGCTAATTATTACTAGGATATAAAGCGTCATGATTAGAATTACATAGTTACAAATAATTATCTGAAAATACTAGCCTGGTTTTACTACCTAAACGCGCATAGATGAAGTTACAATACTTACCTACATTCTGTGTCGCCATTTTAGCAACGAACTATTCAGGACTTTTAGAATGTACCTATATAGGTATATACCTATTAAACATAGGATATTTGCTATATATTAATTTCATGAAAATAACAACTCTATGTATGTATTGTATACATTATACTTACATGTCATATCAGATATCAGAGTTTACGTCATGGTGGGCTTAGCTTAAAACATAGAAGGTAAGAAAATAGTTTAAAATGATCTTCACGTGTGGTTGCTGCGACCACAGGAATATCGTGTTGCATTGTTGAAAAACCTTTTGTCTCGAGCCGAAAACAGCACTCTCAATTATGTCGGGTTGCTTTTGTTTCCATCCAGGATAAACTTCTTGTATACCAGAGAAGGACATGTTTTGTATTATAGGGTGGCCTCGAACACTGTTCTTGTCCACAAAATAACGATTTCACAAATTAGTTATAAACTTGCATAAACTTAGTTCTTTAACGA
The DNA here is from genome assembly GCA_947563765.1 of Anarsia innoxiella. NCBI lineage: Eukaryota > Metazoa > Arthropoda > Insecta > Lepidoptera > Gelechiidae > Anarsia > Anarsia innoxiella. The sequence goes on from OX387390.1 coordinate 10,927,173, forward strand.
TAAATCTAAGATTATGCAACCGAATGGTGATGACATTTACAGTGCAGGCTCTTACTTTGATATTACAAAAGCATCGGCAAGTTGGAGCTCAAAAACAGCTATAAAATCTAGAGTAGGTTTACAATAAGATGTCTATAGAGAATCTTTAATTTGCATAACAACTTTAATATCTAATATTAAACTGCGACAATATTACTTCGACGGACGGTGGTTTTGCAACTGCAGTATGATAATTGTGTTTTGTGGATAGGCTAATTTGAGTGCCCTACAAATTGTGGTTACATAACTAACGCTTAGATTTATCTATTATACAAGTACCACGCATTCAAACAGACCATGCTTACAATTGTAGATGGTTTTCAATAAAACTATGTAGGTTTGTTTTTGCTATTAAGCATCTACTAAGGTAGGTGCTCGGCTTTACTTCAAAGGGAAAATATTCAAAATTAAGGTTGATTTACCAACAAAACGTTGCTAAACACCCTTAGCACGACTTTCTCTACAAACGTACAATCGATTGATTCTAGAAAGCGGTTTTAAGATCGCCTGCAATTGCGTTTGATAGCATAATGTCGGACCATCTGCCTGTCTACTGTCTCTCCACCTTGATCTTTTAAACAGCACTTATTTAAAATCAAAAGTAGCTATTTGTTCGTCCGGAAGACAGAAAGGCAGCAAGAAAAGCAAGGTAAACTAGAATTTAAATGAAATAAACTCTTCGTTGTGGTTGCAAGAAAGAATATTGTTTGGTTTTTTTTTATTTTAACCATAGGACTATTATCCTATTAACATCACCCGCTAGTACCGATGTTTATTGTAATATTGTAGGTAATCTCTATAATTCAGAATTCAGATATCTGCGTATAACACCTTCAGCTTCAACGGCCTTCTATCCACCTTTCTAAAATATTGGTAAACGCAAACGTCGCTCCCAGCTAGAGGCAAGATGTAATTTATTGCCTTCGAAATCAGTTATGTTATATGGCAAATAAATTGATAAGTTGTAAAAAATGTGAACGAATCGCTCCGAGATCACTTTCCAAGTAAAAACTATCATTAGGCTTTGCTCGGAGGGTGTACTGCTATGTAATTGTGATGGTTGATAGATAACACAGGACTCGGTGCTTTCTCAAGAACATTTCCCCGGATTTCTATACTGTCGTTACTATTATACGAGTTTCCAACTTCTGCACTTCATTGTTTGTATAATATTTTTTATTATTGTCTTGTTAGCGTCTGAATTGGTTTGTTGACGCATTGTTGATACGTGATATGATATGATATTCATCCTTAAATACTTACCTGCTTATAGGTATAATAAATGTACCTTTGTACATATTGACTGGCTAGACGATTTCTGTAGTCATTAATTGGTAATAAATTATTTACTTACAGTCTCCCATTCATAACTAACTATTCTCATACATTACTAACTCCCTCTTTGACCACAGCAATGCAATAATAAACCAAGTAAACATATCTCAGTATGAAATAGACAGACAAGTGTGTCACTAAACAATCTTAGATGATGACTAACTAGCAATCTAAGGCAATAATTGTTTTCTTATTATTCTGAAGAATTTTTAAATGATGGCTTTTAAAACATAACTCAAGTAGACTGGAATGAGATAACTAAAGAAATAAGTAACAACTGGAAAATACGTACTAGGAATTGTAATTAAGTAAACGCAAAGAGGATGATTTTTGTTTTCCTTAGCTTAGTCATACCACCTACCACCATAAACGTCTAATTATAAAGAAGTACTACGACAAGTAAGTACTTATACTTATTTCTAATCTCAACTAACACGGCTTCTATGATTATAAGACAACCAACTGGTGCGATTCATACTAGCAGAGAGATGGTCCCGTACATGCTGTGTGACATTTTAATAATAGATATTTCTCAATTTTATTTTTTAGCAAGACTTGAATATTTTAGCCTAGTAACTTGCATGTAAGACATGACTATCAAAAATGGATCTTTTTAAGAAAACGTAAATTTAGTACGAAATGGCAACATCAAACAAATTAACAGATATACCAACGATCAATATACGTGTACTAGTTAATTCCGTTTTCCCTTTTGAAGCATGTAAATATAGATATAGATTGGCTTGGGGAGCATACCGAATGCCGAGCTCGGACTGCGATCGGTAGCCGGCACTCATTACAGGTGGTTAAGTCCGGCACTCACGCACATAAATTTTCTTAAGTGTATACGATACTTACTCAACGCATATAGCATGTATCTCTAAATACTCGTTTTCTACCCAATGTTTTACCTAGTACCAAACTAGCGGAATTTCCGCTTGAAAGCAACTCTGTCTTATTTCTCGTTCATACACAGACTTGTAGTGCAATTTATAGACATTCTATGCTTTATGGATAGTATTAAAACCATGGCGTCATAGCTACTTTATAACTGTCTTCTAAAGGAAAGTCTACAGAATTGCAATAAACTTGGTTTCATGCAATAAAATCGCTGATAAATTGTTTAAGCCATTTGACAAATTTATGTACTTAGGTATTACTTTTTTATGTGGAGGTTTCTGATTTTTTCAAAAATGCTGATGTAAAATTCTTCTAGTCGTTGTCCTCCAATCAGGTCAAGATTGTAAACTTACCACCTTAATACTGTACATCCGTAGTATACGACTATGCGTGGGTTTTGACGAATGATCCTCTTTTATTGTATGTTCGAAACATAGGTATGTAGCGTAGGAAGCTTTATTTCTTCATCACCTTGGCTTTACACCACTTTTGTTTTATAATGTTAAAAAAGTCATAAGCATGACCTAAAGGTATACTAACTGCATATTGTAAACCCACGTCTTCGTTCTTTTGATTGAAAATATTGGAAGCGTAGTTGTATCTTCAACGGTGATGCATTTGTTTGTACTTGGTGCATCTGAGACAGAAAATGGACTACTTGGGTGGCAGATAGAGTTAGCTGATTAGAATAAACATCTATTTATACTTCAGCCACCTGACCAAGGTTCTAGAAGTAATTGATGTCGTGCAAGAAGAACCAGTCGTGTCGATTAGGTATATAATATTACAACTTCTAGCCCGTTCCACGCGACAGCGACAATTGTTGTTCACGCAACATTGCGAGACCTGTTTATAGGCTCGCGAACCAGGGTTAATCTCGTGTAAGTATGTATTTAGTAATAAAGTAAAAGTGGCCCTTAACTTAACCTATTATTGTGATCACTTTATCAATAAGTGGCAAAATTTCGGTCTTTTAAAATCTTTTAATAAAAATGGAATTGATATGAATTGCCACAAACGCGATTTTTCTTGTAACTCAGTGCTTTATCCCAAATACGCGTATTTTGGATGCTGATGCTGTCTCAAGATAGAGTTAAAAGGCCGTCGCCCAGCATTGGGTCGTCTGCTAGTGGATATATATACAATCTATAACCTAAATAAGATTGTTTATCAAACGTTGCCTTTCTTATCTACTGATATTTTCTTCTTGAATATTTGCGACGTAAAATACGTGCCTACCTACTCAATATTTGAAATACCTACCTTACCTACTGATAACAAAACTCACTAGAACTTTCTCAATGTCTTTTACCTACATTTTCTAGATATCTAGTAACAAAGTAGTCTCAACACGGCTAAAAAAGCTGATTTGAAATGAGATGCAAAAACTCGTTATGTTAGATGTAATTCTTTAGACTTATGCAGTTACCTACATACAACCTGTTTACCGATGTTAACAGTTGTAGTATTGACAATCTTACCCTTAGATACGTATCTTGTGAACATACACGCTAATATCTGTGTCCCACACCGCGCCTGTTCCGCACAAAAAACCTGGGTGTCTTCTCATAGCTTCCTGTTTAGCCAGTTTCAAAGCAGTTTTCCAATTAGAGTCGAACCACATCGGGAGTGGTTTGAAAGCCAATGTTTCACTCGTGACTTGTATGGATATGCAACACTGTCGTATTAGGTAGTGATAAGAAGGCCTATTCGAAGGAATGCATGGAGACGATACTTTTTAAATCATTTTCTCAATATGCCGTCTAGGACGTCGACGTTGTTGTATTTTGTGATCATTGTGATGTAACGAATTTTATTTCTACTGCTCTTGCGAAATTGCTTGTTACCTTTGATTGCTTTTGCGAATTTAATTTAAACAACCCACAGATAATTCTGTATTACGACCAACACAAAAAGCTGATGCTTGGCATGTCGCTCCCCAGAGTGGTCAAGTCTAGCAGCACCTTATTTTATTCCACAAGATTTTGGCAAAAAATACCGAATTTGACTCAACGGTGCTGTTTTCTCATAGAAAAAGAATACGCGTGAGTAATTTAGTACGAAATTCACGAGCCGGTCGTGTTTATGCGCTAAGATCGTGGCTTCGTGCGTTTTGCCTTGCCTAATACCTGCGTGGTAAGATTGCTACGTGGAACTATGTGAGAAGATACTTTTTACAACTTATTCGTAGGTACTTAAACCAGTGACGATCGTGATTCTTTTATAGGCATTTGTTTTGTTAAATTGCAAGTAGAAATATAGTTGGCGTGATGTAATTTTTACATCCTTTCGGTGGCAATAAAGACACCGATACCGATTTGTTCGTGCGTCTAGTATTCAATTGTAAATATTACATTGAATTCCTTATCCTTGTAACAAAACGAAAGGGCCGCGAGGGATATTTTGTTCGTGATTTACAAAGCACGAATGAACGTGAGGTTCCGGATACGATCCCTGCGAAAATTACATCCTTTTTTATGAGTTCCCATGCTAGTTGATTGAAATTCATTACCAGGTCTTGATATACAACGATGATTTTTATTTTAACATGACTTATTGCGAATGATACTGTACTTACTGCTTTGGCGATTTTTCAACTCAATTTGATTTGTGTATTTAGATTGAGATCAATATAAATTCACCACAATAACAAATGAATGATTTACCTTTAAAATTACTTACTAAGTATAATTCTTATGTAAACTACTCAGCTCACAACAAACGTCTCAAAACTAATATTTTTAATGTATAGTTACTTGATAGGTACTTAGGTACACAAAAATATCACTATGACAGCTTTGTCATTGGCGCAAACAAATGTCACCGTCCAAACATACATAAGTCGATTTACAAAATATTCAAAACCCATAACGTAAACCGGTATGTGTTGTAATAGGCTATCGTAAATCAGAATAGTGCATGTGTAAGTTTGAAACCCATTACTTTCTATTCAAATGTCCAAAAGTGTTACGGCGAAAGTATTATCGCATGCGACAGATCGTCTCGGAACCGTCCGTCCGTATACGTTGATTTTAACCAGTTTTCACTTTTCTTTCGGCGACATACCTACTCATACACTACTCATCATTCATGCATACATTATCACTGTTAGCATTTGACGAAAATAAAGTGATAACATTATTTCTCGTTTACTTTTATGTAAAATATCTGTCTGAAGTTTCAGTTTGAACATTTATTAATAATATTCTTCATGAAATCATTTTTAATAAACATTTCTGTTGTCCTTTTTAAAAAATCTCAACTAAAATTACGATATCAGAAGATAATGATGTGATGTTACCTAATTGCTGCATAATGTGGAACTTAAGTACCTACCTACATAAGATTATGCAAAAAATATTAAAATCAAATGTTGTCAGTATAAACACTGCTTTCTCTTGAATACATTTGGCTTTCTATCTTGGTTCCAGAGCCGGTCGCAGAAGGCGGAACCCGCTCGCCTTGTACACTGAAGATGACGGGCACGATCTCAGTGACCTGGGCATCGGTACCTCCAGTACTAAGAGCAGCCTCAGCGAGGACTGCGACACTCACAGCTTGGCGGTAGGTATTCCATAACCTTCGATCTCTCTAGTTACTATACGTTTTGCAGCGCGAATTATTAACTAAAAGCGAATGATAGCTGTTGCTAAAGCGAATGCTCGTTACATCACTGTTTGTTTATCTTAGTCGATACATACAAGTGACTAGAACCTTACTGCACCAGTTATTTCATGCCTAATTACTTGTCCATTGTCTGCTGTAGCAACTGCCATCTCAATATGACTTATGCTTCCTTGTTTTCTTTTTCAGAGTGACGGTATCGACTTGGACAAAAATCATTCCGACGTCGACAACGTTTCTATTGACAATAACCGCAAACTTGGCTCAAGCGCTAATGAATACGACACGTGTACAACTACGACTATTAGCTCTCCCGAACCTGAGGAGTACACTTACGAGGGCGCCATAGAGGACTATAAGTCCAGGATCATATCACAGACGAACAGTAACATTGTCAAGACAGCCGTAAATAATAACTTCAAAGAAAAGTCACCCGATAAAATTAATGGTGACCTAAAAAGAATCAGAACGACTGTCACCAACAAAATAGAAGAAAAACTATCATCTTTCCAAAACGAAAGAGTCAATGACGCCAAAAATAATAACCAGAAAAAGGACTTGCCCAAAGTTGACATACACAAACGAAGAGAGCAATTCGAAAGAGAGAATTCGCAAGAAATAGAAGTAACTAAACCGAAATTACCTGATATTGCAAGCAAGAAGTCAATAAAAGAAAGATTAAACAGCTTAGAAAAGTTTACTGAAGAGTCCAATGTCCAAAAATCTGCAAGCGATCTAACAAAAATACCTGCAGAAGTAACATCGCTTAAACAGCGTTTATCATCTCTTGAAAAAATGAAATCTGCATCGACTGAAGTCGACAAAGTTAAAAGAGTTTCCGGCGGTGACTTTAACAACACCCAATCAGTAAAGGAGCGCTTATCTAGGCTCCAATCGCAAACTTCCGAAGAAGATATAAGTATAAAGAAGGTAATGAAAACAGATATTAAAGAAGTTTCAGTTTGTCTTAAAGACCGTTTGTTAAGTCTTAATGCAGCGAAACACAAGGAAATTCCCAAAATATCAGTTGAGGAAGAAATGGCTAAACACGACAAGACTGATACAAAAGAAGATACCAATGAGAACTCTTTGAAATCAAGCTTATCAGGAATAGAAAGCCAAATGCAAAGTTTTTGTCGCTCATTCGATAGCCTCGACATTAATGGTCAATCTTCTCCAAGTTCTTTTGAACGAGTGCAAAGTTTAGAGGACTTTGATTGCGCAGAAATGCAAAATAACACAGTTCCAAGTGACATTGAAACTGAAGACAGTGGCATTCATACTGCTAGGGATTCTTGTGCGCCAGCTGATGATATCGCAGACTTAACACAAGTTGCCTCCCCTATTGGCGAGCATACTGTAGAAGTACCTGAATACGAATCTTCCAATGAAGATGGTGCGGTGCCATTGGAACCCATCAAAATTGAAGAGCCAAATGATAAGTTTACCGAAACTATTCAAAAAGTTTCGCAAGATGTCATAATTGAAGAAATAGAAGAGCAAGACAGCAAAGCTGAAGATACAGATAGTGGCAGCAACTACGTGCAAGCTGTGTCGCAACCAGAAGAAATGAGCGTTACTGAAGAAGTTACTGAAATACTAATGGATAAAGAAGATGAAGATACACTTAAAAGTTTGGATAATCACGATTCTAGTGTAAGTCTAAATGAGCCTATATCTGCTGGATCGGAGGGAGATACGGTAGTGTTTGAGGGCAAAATGACGATACATTTGAACTTGAATGAAATTTGCAACAAAATAAACGCTGGTGCTGGGAACACTACTCCTAACTGTACGGATAATACTTCTACTAACAATTCCACTAACTGCAAGAGCATGCCTATGGTAACTGTCTCTAATATTACTACTACTACTAATATTTCACCTAAAAACTCCATTAAAACGCTAAAGACATCTAGTGAAAATCTTACTGTGCTTACTAACAAATTAGCTGACGTAACATGCAAGTTTGAATGCTCTTTTAATGATAATACAATTAGTAATGGTGAATCTTGTTCTAATCATGTTCCATGTAGTAATCATCGTGTAGCCATTAATAATTCGAGTAACGATATCATCAATTCCAAATCTGATGTAACAGCTAACAACGGTGAAGGCGTGGTAAGTAGTTCACAAGATACTAACCCATTCTGGCAAAAACGGGTCAAACGTAGTTCAGAACCAAATAGACGAAAAACTATTTTATTCATAAATAACAAGGTAACAACTAAAAATGTAGCCAATAATAGTGACAATAATTAAAATTAGAAAGATCTAGGCAACACGAATATTTAGTAGGAGTCCACTCTGTTTTCTCATGTATTGCCTGCATGGCAAGGTAGATGAGAAATAGTCGATTGGACATTATCTTGATCTCACCTTTAATATTTTGTCTTCCCTCTTGATATATAGCATCACTATAACAGATACAGTTAAATCGTTATATTGGACCGTAGGTTACAAATATATCGGTAGAATTTACTAAAAATATTATCTATATTATACTTATCCCCGTATATTGCGAGACCCCTTTCAATGTTAATATCATCTACATACTCGTACTTATCCATGTTGTTCATATTAACGTCACAATGTTAATGTATGCTAAACCAAATCCCTAATCTACAAAGATCCTAGCACTTAGCAAATCATACATACTTGTACCTACATACCTACTTAAATATTATGAAATCATCGCCCTATTACTCACAGCTACTTTATAAAATAGTATATTTAGAAATTATACATGTAATACAGGGTCATAATTTATTTTAGTACATACCCATTTTATATATGACCACATTGTAAAAATACCTTATTTAAATATACCTACTTAGGGAAATAGTATAATACTCGTATTACCTTGTAGATTGTAGACTGTCAATTTTCGTCCCTATTTCGTTATTCTAGCATCCATGAAACGATATTTATTTGAAAAAAGTGATAAATGTAAATTCATTTGCCTAAAATATATGTTACGACATGTTATGAATGGGTTTTCTTTATTAATTAACATTACCATCAGCATTAAGTACCTGCCTTATATGTATCTGTCTTTGTCTATTATTATTATCATTATTACATTTCATAGTTTTCCTATCTTTATAAAATATGGTTAAAGGCGCTAAGTAAACGATACAGACACAGTTAAAATCTGATTAGTTGTGTACGAAGATGGCTTTATCTTAGTTAAACAAAGCTAAAATTATCACACGTACCATGTACCGCAGACGATATGTTCTACTTACCATTAGTATGAGCCAAGAAAATGTGTGAATAAGACATTTTGCCGATAATACATTTAATTTGAAGCTGAAATATAAAAGTTTAATCATTTTGTTAGTTGCATCACAGGTGCTTTTGGTGATGGGTAAGGTAAGAGCTAAGAACGACTTAACTTTGTAGAGTTAGCGCTTAATAACTTTCATTTCGCTGCATGATTTGCCGGCTACCTTTGTGTTCATATGCTTCATTTAGTTATTTCTTACCTACGTGTAGTTTTATTTATTATTTTACTTTACAGAAATTTTATGATTTCATTAAATTTAATTTTGGATTTTAATATTACGCTTCTTTATTCGTTTTTGTTTCACCTTTGGCGTTAATGTTGTTAATTATCTGTTTATCAGTTGTATATTTGTTAGTAAGCTTTTGAAATTGTGCCTTTCAGGTCATCGATGCACTCGAATTGGCTTTTAAAGAACTTGACTCGGAAGATAGTGCAGCAGACATGGAAAACAAAAATGATCAAAATAAATCCGAAGCTGCAAGTACACAGCAAGATAATCCATTCTTGAATTTAGATTCGGACGATACTAAAATCTCAGTAGCGCCTTTGTATGAAAATGTGTACTATGAGAACCCATTGGATGCAGTCGCAGCTTTCCCTCTCGACATGCCGGCTATGATAGAACCACCTAAGGAGAAGCCACCTCCACCACCGACTGATGATAGTCCAGACAACGATGAACTGTTGGGTAATGTAAGTATCATTGACATATTTTCAGATGCGTTTTCTTTTAAACAGGTCAACTGTGACTTTAATATTTGTACATCATTAACAGGGCAACTTCAAACACACAAGTTCAGCGCGTCGAATCAAGAAAGAAATTCGGAACAAACGCACGAGTTTCCTCGGTATCGAAGGTCAAGACGATAGTTACCTTGACGTAGATCTGGCGCTGGCGCCACGACCAGACATCACATCTTTCTTGCAAGAAGAGACTAAAATTGAAAAACTTTTGTACAAGAAAACGCTATCTCATGATATGGATATGAAGCTCAGAGAAAGTAGGGATTCGGGAGTTGATGTGGACAGAGGACCGTCTGCCGAAGCTTGGTACAAAGGGCAATCCTCTCCGGATACCTCCAACCCTCATAGTCGACAGAATAGTGAGGTATGTATTATTACATTAATCAAGGAATACGATTTGTTTGTTTTGACTGATTCAAGCTCATCAGCGACAACAAAACGATACGATTATTTGGTATATTGTGTAGGTGTTGAATTTTGCTGACGTAGGTTTTGTTTGCAGCCCTATACACACGTGACTGTGACCTCCGACGAAGAAGAAGCTACTCGGAAGCAAAGCGAACAGAACTTCAACGCGGACCTATCGTCAAAACTAACGGAGCTCACCGAAGTGACTCCACTTGATGACAGTAAAATAGAAAGTCTGGATAAGAAACTACAACAGCAACAGGTAACATTTCCATAGTGATTTATTTATTTTTAAAGATTTTTGAAGTAAAGAGCGTTGAGAGCGCAGTTATTTACTTATTCAAAATGTAATTTTTATATTTTCCACTTAATAGTGCTATTATGTAGATTTGGTTTGAAATAAGTAGTTTATTTATCTTAATAATTTTACGGTATCTTATTGGTTGAAAGCAAATAGCATGTTTCCTTCTAGATCTCGTAGATTTTCTATTGTATTTAGTTGATTGTAGTTATTTGGGGATTAGATTAGACGTCTTTCTCGAATTATTACTTTGTATTCATTAACAAACTAGGCATAGTAAATTCAAATCGAGGGTCTGTAGAAGCATAATTTTGTATTCTGTACCTCTATTTCCGTTGATTGTTGATTAATAAAGGTAGTTTTATTTAAGGTAATTTGGAAATATAAATATGTAACTCTATAATAGATAATGCTGTGAGTCAACGTAAAATTTTACTGAAGATAAATGTACAAGGTAGTCAGCTAATATTACAGAGTACGTAGAGGATGGGACACTTATGCCTCGGGAATAATATCGAATCTTGCATTCCTTTCTGCTGTATATAATAACACCGTAGGTACTCGCTTCCTAACGACGCTATCTGTTACACAAGGTGTGGCTATCTTTAAGTTTATTACAAAAAAATAATATCTCTACGATTGTTCATGTTATATTATTAGTGTATATGATACAATTATAGTCTAGCAAATAAATACTTATTTATGTCACAGTATTCCTTGGCTTTTATTTATGCACTTTCTATTGCACTATCTTTGATTCATAAGTTTTGCATTTGCATGATATTGCACCGAGGTGTATTTATTAAAGTTTACCCTGAGACTTATTCATTTAACTCTTTCATTATTAACCCCAAAATAAAATAAAAACTTATACTCTCTTTTGTAATTAAATGGATAGGTGCTCACTTATACTTTATTTAATCTTGCGGAACCATAATATTTACTGTTGTTAATTTACATTATCATTTGATTATGACATCACTGTTTTTGTAGAAGTAATATTATGGATCCTACACGTCATTATTCGTAATTAATTTCATCTGCCAGTTTTTCATTGTGTGTAAATAACAAGATGGCCGCCATCATGTAACTTTGCAGGCAAGTCGCACTAACGAGGATTGGCCTGACGGGCAATTTGACGATGCTCATACCAAGGTGATTGAAACGTTTTAACATTAAACTTTCATACTATTTCCCTAATCACGCTTTTCAACTTGCGCATTTACGAAAACCAAATTATTATTGCTTTTTTGAGCAGATTAATTACCTCGTTTCTAATGCACGCCAGCTTCAAAACACGTAATTAGCTATAAATAGAGCTATAATTTAACTGTAACAATGGAACCTGTTTCCAAACATAGGAGGTTCTTCGATTCGAAAGAGAGCTACTTCAGTTGGAGCAAGAGGAACTAAGAAGACAACGAGAAAACTTACTTCGTGATCAATCTAGGATCATGCAGAAATCCGTGCAGGATGTTTCAACAGTTCCTAGCACCCCTGAGAAGCCATCGCTTCAAAGCCGACCTACAAAAGCGCCCAATCAAAATTATAGGCATTCCATGCCAAATTTATTGGCAAATGAGAATTACACTCACGTAGCGCCCGTCATTCCCGAGAGACCAGTATTCGATGAAAATATAAAACGAAAACCTTTCGTATCAGAAGAACATATACAGAGACATTTCGGTGTAGAAGAAAGTAGGAAAGTTCTGTACGAAGATCGGGCCAAAGTAACTGAAGTCAGACGACAAGTGCCGAATGTGATGCGACCGCCACAGCCTGTACTGGCTCCAAAGCCAAAGAATAGGGATTCTGTCGAACGGGAAATTACAATGAGGTAAGAAAACTTTGAAATATTGCACCAAAGTGTGGGCACAATAATGCTATAAAAAAAATAATTTGTTTGTGTTGGTGTATGCTACAGAAGCAGTCGTGTACCATCAGCGGTAGAATACGTGAATATAGATCGAACTACAGTTCAGTTACGACAAAAGCCTGTTGTACCGCCACAAAACGCCAACAACGGGCAATACCATCCAATGACGAGACATACACTCCAGGTAAATGTTTTGTATTATGTACTCAGTCATTTTTATGTGACCATTAATGTAATTGGATATTATTACGTGACATTTAAAAACAACTTAACATATTTTTTCCGTAATTACTTTTCAAGGCTTTAAGCGCTGCGCCTACATCCAAATTGATATCAAACGCGGATTGGATGCAGTCACGTAATAGAAAACCAGCCAATTACAACTATAATCAACATTGGCTTATACAAGTGAGTATATTCTATTACTATGATGGCATAATCCGTTACAAATAGTACGATATAATTTCTGACTCAACTTCTTTTCAATTTCGAAACAGGAAGCAGAACAACGAAGGATAGAGGAACAAAGAAGCAAAATGCGAACAAATCAAAGACATTCGTACCACCAAGACATGGCGCCTTCTACGTTGCAGAACATGCACACATTGAGTTCCAGGTAAACATTTTATCAAATCTTTAAGTAACTTTGTGAGTTAAACGAATATTTCCATGCAGAATAATAGTATAATATTCTTATTATCCAACTACAGCTTTAATTGAGATTTAAAACCATGTTTTCAAGCGTCCAATAACATTTCCAGCCAGCAACATCTGCCCCAGGAGTACAAGCGTCCGTTGCGGCCGGAGGTGCCGCGCCCGGAGCCCCCGCGCGAGGAAAAGCTGCTCAGCGTCAGTGGACGGAGGAAGTGCTCCCACTGCGGGGAGGAATTAGGTTAGTATTACAGATGTACGAACGACAATTTATAAACCTACTCGAATCATTGCGTCGAACGATTTAAGAGTACAAAAAAAGAGGCTCACACTTCCATATAGCTCATAACTGCTCATAACATAGGAATGATCCCTAATTTAAGTGCCAGTTTAGGATCTACCAAAATTGTATTTTTGTTACAGGGCGAGGCGCTGCTATGATAATCGAGTCGTTATCGCTGTGCTACCATGTGTGGTGCTTCACATGCGCGGTGTGCGGCACGCGGCTGGGCGACGGACGCGCCGGCGCCGACGTGCGCGTGCGCGGCAACCGCCTCCACTGCCACCAATGCTACTCCGGCGACGACGGACGGAAATACTCCTGTGTTTAACCCTACATTCAGTCACAAGTGCCGGATGGACCCGGACCGCAATCAATATATCCACTAAAAGATTTTTTAACTACTACCTACCAACAAAAAACTAAGCGTATCTTAACTAACGGTACTTTAGGTGACACCATCAACATTTTATATGTATTAAGAAACAAATGAAACACGTTTAATCCGGCACATGGAAAATCAACATTTCTGACACTAAACTGCGATCTATGTCGACTACAGTGTCGCAAACATAAGATAATTATTATGGACATTAATATAGCCTCGCCACCGTTTATTCTTTACCTATAAATAATGTTTTATTTACTCTTGTTTTCATAAATAAGTATGGGACGAAAGTTGTAGGTACGTTATACATAATTACATTTCTGACTTTTAAATAATTGTCTTGCATAATACTTATGAAATACGATATCCGTTAGTATTGGATGCGGGCCGCGGTTGGCACCAGCGTGGTAGTGTTCTACGTCGCCGGGTGCCAGCCTGTGCTGCGCGCCGGTGTGTGTACTTTTCTCGTGCTCCTTCAAAACGTCTGCGCGACTCAGCGAGCCTGAGTCCGCAATTGCACGCTTTTGTATCCAAACGTATAATCTGCACTCAAAATCTTGCACTACATTTAATCTAAAGTAAGTTATTGATATTCCTACACCGTTGACCTTTTTTTTTCTATTTTGTGCCATGTCAATATTTCGTTTTAAAAAAGTACCAACTTGCCTACATACCGTCAAACAACTTTGCAATATCTACAAATTAATGAATTACCTTTAAAAGTAATCTTAGAATGTATGAATTGTTCAAACTTTTAGTTTAAGCAATCGGTCGGTTCTTTAATTACACTAAAATGTATCTACAAATATTAAATAATTGTAATATTTTGTAAATAGGTTTTTAATTTATGTTTTTTTTGTAGTGTGTGTTAAAGTTAGCTTTAATAGTTAATACTATAGATTTATTACGGAGACATTTAATCCAAAAAGTGTATCAAATCAAGTTTATGTTTTGCATAAAACTTATTTCTTAAAAACATTTGTTTTTTTTAAGCAAATCCTATTCACCGATAAATTTTACATTACATCTTTGATTGTTGCATGATGCCGTAATCGGAATATGGGATTCAACTACAATTGTAATTTCACTTTGTACTTACCTACTTCTTTATTCATGTTTTATCTTCTAAAACATAATTCCCTTGGTAGGGTAATTTTGTTAGTTTGTAAAGGGTCATTAATCTTTAAAAACAAGTTTTTCTTTCTGCAAACAAAGCAATGATGGCGATGTCTTTCGGATGAAGGTATATAAATAAGTAACTGAGTGTAGAGAAAAAGACATCCAGAATCAAAACGGCATATTTTGAAACCAAACGTTTTATTACGTCAAAGCATCAACTTGTTCGGGGCCACTTACGTTGGCGGTGTACGTACAAAGTGTGCTATTTAAGTTATTATTTCACGCTAGGTAAGTTAATCTGGAATTTAATCAAAATGACCTATTTGTTTAGTTAGCCTAACTACCTAGTACGTTCTCAATTTGTATAATAGGTGATAATAGCTTTACCTACTTAACAAGAACTTCTCCAGGTGAGTAATTGCTTGTTGACCCACGCATCCTGTGTACCTAACTCATAATTCCTTTGTTAACAGAACCTGACTGCAACCTAGTTCAGTGAGCGAGATACAAAACATTGTCTCGCACGGAACCCGCATAGGTAATGTCACGGATGCTCTGAGACGGAACATTCACGTGGAAGAACACGTTCGACGGAACAACGTGTCTAACTGGATAAGCAGGATTTAATAGCTTGATAGCAATCGCTCCTCGTCTGAATCAACAATTACCAGCGAATACCTACTGATAATAACATAGATAGCAATGCTACGCGAAATAGCAGTTTCAAGAACTTATCTACGTGCTTCCAGTAAGGTCTAATCTAAACATCTTGCAATTTATTTTAGAATTTAATGAGGTCAAGTGCGAGTAATAGTTTTTAATGGCAATACTTACGAGTTTGTGGACTTTGTGGAGAAGCCTGTTTTAGAAATTCTGAAATTAATAAAGTAATTAAGAGTAAATTGATTAGTAAAAGTAAGACAGAGTCCTTGCTGCTAAACAAAGTTAGTAAATTAGATAGATAATTTCTCTCTGTTAAAATATTTCAGATAACGTTTCGCCAGTGGACCCTAATGCTTGTGAACTTCTAGAAAGCAACTTAGTAAAAGAATTGGTATGCACTTACAGCTTCATTAGATTTTATTTCTTTTTTTTTTTCTTATTTGTCACCAATTTCGCGGCAAGAAGGTAGCTATTTTGCAAATTTTCCGTCTTTGTGTAAAGGTTGCCAGAACCATGTTCATCATTTTGGTTCAGAATCTTAAACGTAACTCCGAAGCAAGTGGTTGACGTAATGCATTTAAAGGAATGCACAGGAAACTAAACTACTAGTGAATGCGAGTAAGATTTTGGACCTTGAAAAAATACTTACGTAGCTGTACCTAATTACATACTAAGTAGTTAACTTAAAAAATGTGCTATGTAAGCTATACGTTCGTCCGTTAAAAATTCACAATAACTAACTTACTAAAGTACATCCATATCGATGAATTGCGAATATCCATTTTAGCAATTGTAAGCTGACTCATTCGTTTATAGTCCCCGGACTTTGAAACCACATTGTTTGGGCCGAAAGTTTCCCATACCCTTGTCCATCTTTAAATTGATTAGTTCTGCTCTCAATGGTTACGGAAATGACCGTCATTTATGAACGCTATTGTGAACTGTGCACTAATGATGTATACCTAGGTAGATGCCTACTTACCTACCCAGATATTTGGTTAAAAGGTAGATATCCTACCCAATTATTCCTCAAAGTAATTATATGAATCATTTACTTACGAAATTAGTCTTCTATGTAGTTAATACCTACCTACCTACTTACATTGTCATCCGGTAAAATGCTTAGTTACTGAAGTAACTATATTTTTTAGATTCCAATAAAGCGTTTAGTTAATATTTTCTAGCAAGTACATACATTGTCAGTAGTTTGCAGTTAAGTAGACTAGGGATACTCGTAAGTAGGTACCAATGATGATATCACCAACGTTTCAAAATGTTAGTAAATTTTACTTTATAAGGCACAACATGCAATGCAACACAATGTGTCTCTATCTACCGTTACTAAACATACAATATTGTTTATGTAACATCTCTGAAAGCATAAATACCACGAACATTCCCAGTTGTAAATGTCGTTACTTACGGAAATCAGTGCCGCCCTAGGTAGGTACTCTAGATTTTAGATGTACCTACCTACTGCATTAGGTATTCGTTAAAATACTCTAGAGCTTGCGAGAGCAGTGTTATCGCTCCGAGTTGTTAGGTGAACAGACAGCTTTATGAAAAAGGTGCGCGGGATCCAACTCTGCTACAGTTACAATTGGCGCACAATAGTATAGCCGCCATTCAGTGCCGCGCCGCCGTCCGCATGCCCACGACGCGTAAACTTTTTTCCACGCGGTGGTTTCGTACACGCCGTTCACCAAACGCAGAAGAACTAAATGAAGTCCGACCAAGAACTTTTCCTCGAGGCGAAATGGATCGCCGCCCTCGAGCTACTCGTGTCCTCAGCTCACCTGCAAGGACACAGCATCCATCGAGCCCTCCCACCGATGAAGAATCTCTGGAAAGGGCCTTTCCCTCTATGGGGCACCTGGAATATGTACTCGCCGGCTCTCCACCTCCCGCCGAAAGTGCTCCAAACATGTACGACAGCTTCGAAGAACCACCATTGGATTTGACTGCGCACATCTGTTCAGATTCTCTGCGGCAGAGCGCACATGAGCAAATGCGAGCCGTCGGCGGAAGATTACGATTACTAGATGAACTAGAGTCCGGAGTCATTACAGGAGAAACAATCGAGACTACTTTTGAAACCGCAACGGAAGCTGAAAAAAATGTTTGTCTCTTTTGGGCTGCTTTTTTAAAATTAGCCAACTTATTACCTTCATTAGTGGACGCCGGCGCTGATCCGTTATATTTTGATGCACTTGGATTATCACCGTTGCATGTTGCTGCTTTTAGTGGATCAATAGAATGTGCTAATTATCTATTATCGTGCGGGGCAGATCCTAATTATATGCCACGTTGTTTTGTGCCACTCCATTGTGCCGCGTTCGGAAATTCGGTCCAAGTAGCCAATTTGTTAATCAGCCAAGGTGCATCTGTTCATGCCGCCGTCAAGTACATCAATTGTGAAGGTGGTCTACTTCATTGTGCAGTTAGAGCTAACTCTGTAGAGTGCCTTAAACTATTCATTTCCCACGGAGTTGATGTGAACTTGATAGAGCCAGGCGGCACAAATGCTATCCATCTAGCCGCGGATTTAGGTATGATACAATGTCTCGAAATATTATTAACCACGCCCGGAGCGGACGCTAATGCAAGGACAAGAGTTGGAGACCGCGAATCCACTGCGTTACATTTAGCTGCCGATGGTGGTTTTGTAGACTGTTTAGATTTACTTTTAAGTAAAGGGGCCGACGCTAGTTTGAAAAATCATCGGGGTTTTACCGCTTTGCATTTAGCAGCACGTTCAGCTAGTTTAGAGTGCGTAGAGGCGTTATTAAGAAAGGGGAATGCGGATCCTAATGCTCTAGATTTTGACATGCGAACTCCCCTTCATGCTGCCATTGGAAAATCGGACAGTGCATGTGATATTATAGAGACGTTAATTAGTTGGGGTGCTAATGTGAATCAAAAAGATGAATACGGGTTCACTCCATTGCACTTAGCTGCACTTGACGGACTTTCCGCATGTGTTGAAACGTTGATTTATCACGGAGCGGATGTAACTACAAGGTCTAAAAAAGGAAACTCTGCTCTTAATGTAATTGCCCGAAAGACGCCAGCTTCATTAGCTATGATAACGCGGAAACTCGATTGTGCTATAACTTTACATCATTCTCAGTCGAGTAATAGGGAAGTAGAACTTGAACTTGACTTTCGTAGCATTCTTCAACACTGTTATCCCAGAGAAATAAGTTATCTAAATACTTTTGTAGACGAAGGCCAAAAAGAAGTTCTTTTACATCCCTTATGTTCGGCTTTCTTGTACATTAAATGGGAAAAAATACGTAAATATTACGTAGCAAGATTATTTTTAAGTTTTATATTCGTACTTTGCCTTACACTGTATGTTTTGACCGCATTAGCACACAATTGTTATAATGGTAGTAAAGATATGGAAGAGACTATACAGGAACAAGAACTTTGTCAGAAGCAGTCTATCCTCGGAGACCTACTCAGAAAAAATCCTTTTGTAATAGAAATGCAGTGGTGGGTTCTAGCTGGAATAACTATATTTGAAATATTCAGAAAGGTATACGGTATTGCTGGCTATTCTACTGTTAAACAATATCTAATGCAATCGGAAAACATAATAGAATGGTTTGTTATTGTTAGTGTATTTTTGATATCTTATATCTATACAAACATCACTTATACATGGCAGAATCACGTAGGAGCGTTCGCTGTTCTCGCCGGCTGGACTAATCTCATGATGATGATAGGACAGCTGCCTGTATTTGGGACGTATGTTGCAATGTATCAAAAAGTGCAGAAAGAATTTGCAAAGTTACTAATGGCCTACTCGTGTATATTAATCGGATTCACTATAAGTTTTTGCGTCATATTTCCTGATTCGTCATCCTTTGCCAATCCTTTCATGGGCTTTATAACCGTACTAACTATGATGATTGGAGAGCTAAACTTAGATTTATTATTAAACGAGCCCGATGGTAACGATCCCCCTGTCCTGTTAGAGTTCTCCGCTCAGATAACGTACGTCTTATTTCTTATGTTCGTGACCGTTGTACTCATGAATTTACTTGTTGGTATCGCAGTTCATGATATACAAGGCTTACGAAAAACAGCGGGGTTGTCTAAGTTAGTCCGTCAAACTAAATTGATATCTTACATGGAACTGGCTCTATTTAATGGATATTTGCCAAAATGTCTTTTAAAAATTTTGCACTCCTCCGCACTAGTTTCCCCCCAGGCATATAGAGTAGTTTTAAGCGTGAAACCACTAAATCCAAGCGAAAAGCGTTTACCGAGGGATATAATGATGGCTGCATACGATATTGCTAAAATGAGAAAACAATACGGCCACACTATCTCATCAAATGGATCAACAACAGGGGCGTACTCGTGTTTTAAGAAATACGTAAACAATAACGACTCCAGTTATCGGGAGTATGGGTATTCATCCGGGCTGGGTAGCTTGCAAGCGA
Organism: Anarsia innoxiella; assembly: GCA_947563765.1. NCBI lineage: Eukaryota > Metazoa > Arthropoda > Insecta > Lepidoptera > Gelechiidae > Anarsia > Anarsia innoxiella. Next base: position 10,947,244 of record OX387390.1, read on the forward strand.
GACTGGATGAAACATCGGAAAGTGTACGACAGCTTACTGTAGAAGTACGTGAATTAAAGAAATTAATAAGTGCACAGCAGCTCGTAATCCAACAAGCCCTGGCCGGTGCGATGGACAGTCGTTGATGATATAATGGACGCCGGACCCATTTAGTTTCAATGCCAACGGTACACAAGTCAATAAACTATAGCGAGCGTGCATTGTCGTATATTTTATACTCGTTTGGATCCTATTGTTGATGACTACGGTTAGGTAGGTACAAACTTAAAATTCTGAATGGTGATATTTTTTATTTGATATTATATGATAAATAACGCAATGTACATTATGTAGTTGTAAGATGGTAAATAATTACCTATATTGTTTCATTGTTATCAAGGTAGCTCTACCTGGGTACCTTCTTCGTTAAAGTAGGTAGCAGTTTTTTAAGGATTGTTTAGTGGCACCGCGCCGGACGCACTTACTAAACATTGTATTTTTAAATGAATACCTAAGTAATTTAATATTTCAACTGATTTTATTGTGAAAAAAAAATACTTATACGCAAAATACCCTAGTAAAAATATTTTTTAATTTAAAGCTTGTTTTATTTATTTTGGTAATTACCTATGTAGGTACCTAACTACCTACTTACCTGCTATTATTAAGTGATTTCTAAAAGGGTCAGACAGAACACAAGTAACAAAATAAACAAATAATTAAGTACCTATCTATGTAATCTAAAACTTAATCGTTTTCAAAAGATAAGAAAACTTGAGTCTCAGAGCCACAGGACAGGTCACATTACGTTTTACTTGGCTTAAAATATTACGAGCCAAGCCAAAAAAAGTTGGCGGCAGAAACCGGGCGGAAACATTTTGACTGTCTTTAGTGTTGTAAGTAGACTTATCGAGAAGCAGACGATTAATTTTATTGTTTTTTCGAGAAAAAAATATCATGATGTATACTGCGCACACATACTCTCGAAAAACATAACCCCTCCTTCCGGCGGCGCAATCTGGTAAAAAATAAAAATGTAGGTAAATTATACTGACATTTATTTATAATACTATTGAGTTATCTGATACTACTTATTAAAACATTAATTGAAGCTATAAAAACCCTAATTAGTTTACCAGAGGAAATAAAGGCGGCGCCAGTTGTCAATGAACTGGATACATTTAGTATGTCAGAGAAAACATAGATGACATCACATGTTTTCTCAAACGCGCTATAGAAGTGTGCCATTTAATAGCACCAAAACACAGTTTTTCACGTTCCAATATTGGCGCCACTAGTCTATCTTTGAAAGCCTATATCTCGGAAACGTGACACTTTATCAAAATTTTTTCATCTATACTTTCAATTTGTATTGACCTGAACTTTCGATTAGTGAAGGTTTCATAGACTGCCGCCATTTTTGTCGAAAAAGGTACATACACAAGTTTAGGTAGGACATTATAATTCAAACCCCTTAGGTAACTCTTAATTAACTTAAAATATTATTAATCTAAGATTAAATATAACTGTAGGTACTCTAGGTATCTACTGACTTTGACTTCAGTTAGCCAGCGGTATTAATTTTATTAATCTAGTAAACACAAACTAAACAACAACTCAGAAATAATGTTGTTGTGAGTACATAGATATAAGTAAAAACTTATTTTATTGATTCATTAAAATGTCGATAACTTAATCGCATAGAACTCCCAACTCTAATATCTGTGTCAATGTCAATTTGACATTTGATCACTCACTAGAATGTCAAAACAAATACGGACGGCGGCCGGACGAAGAGTCGGAGATATTGCGCGCGCTTAGAAAATAATAAACTTTCTTTTCCTTGCATCCGAACGATTCTCGTCCGATCAATACTAACTTTTGAAAGTGGATCAAGTCACCAATGATATCTTCGTGTTCAGATAAATCTACCTGCCTTTACAGCAAGTATATGCCTAACAGTAGGAACAATACTTGGGATACTTCATGAAAATCGGGTGTATCAAACGGCATACAAATGCAGGGCAGTTTCAAGATTCAACTTATAAATATGGGGACACGGGCGGCGGCTTGTAAGTTCACTTTTTTCTTTTATTAATTCTTCTTAGATTTATTTTATAACATTGAGACAAGGCCGATGCTTGCATGGACATTTAATGCATTTATTTTTCAGAGTTACCTAAAAGGGGCAGCTTCATAACTTGTCAAAGCTTTTTGTGTGTCCTCTAATGCAGCAGGCGTGTGATAATATGCAGCCTGTCTTGGAGTCACTTAATCAGAAAGGTGAGCTCGTGTGAAACGAGCTTTGGTTTTAACTGTTGCACCAGACTGGCTCTCAGGTTCCTGCCAGCACGCTCTCTGCTTTACCCATTCTCTACTGACCATTATGGTTTCTCGTCCTGTCTGTTCCCTTTAATTGTGCTATTCTACTCAAAAAGGTCACAGTTCATACTCAACAGTGGTGTATACTTCATTATAAGTTTAAAGGACACTGGACAGGATGAAATTGTAACATGTTTTTCTATTAAATTAATCACAGCATTATTTTCAATCAATTACAAACATATAATAATTATGTGTTTAACACAAATGTAATATCTAGTGTTTGTTGCTAGCCCATAAAGTTTTGGATCTTTCTTCAGACATTATTGATAGGACCAAAACACTATTCAATTAGGGCTATTCAATTACATAATCCAGTCTCCTTTAAAAAAAACCAGTGAATTTCAGCTAACCTTTCAACTTACAAACACTTTTCAATTTACTCATTTAAAAGAATAGGTATAGGTACCTATAAAATATGGGCCAAGAGATCTCACAAATAGACTTTCATTCTTAAATTTAAGATTTGCTGTACTTAATTTGAGTATGTTTTAGAACATACATCTTGGCAAACATAAATATTAATATAAGTTTTATACCTAATTACTGACATTCACTGAATTGAATGAGGCCTTTGCTGGGTTGTTGGAGAAGATCTGTTAATGTTTAGGTCCTTGTCTGTCGTTCATGGATTTATGTTAGCCACATTCTGTACTTACTGTCAATCGTCCTCTTCAGGCAAGTTGCACGATAATTCATCCTTGTATATGAAATTGTTGTTTGCGATCCACCCTAAACCATGACATCATTTGTGTAGCTAACTGTGTGTCTTTCTATAGATGTAAGTGATTTTGGAAACTTCCTAGCTGTCTGATTGTTTGTTCTGTGGTAAAGTTAATTTTAGGGTGTTTAGGATTTTAGAATGTAGCACATTGTTTCTTACCTGTCCCAGATTGCGTTTTCATCCACTAGTTTAGTTTATGAAAGGAAATGTGTACATGACACGGAGTGTTACCTACATACTAATGATAGGCTTACCATGATGTGCTGTCATAGGTTTAACCAAATGTATTAAGTGTTTTGTCTTGTTCTTTGTCAAGTTACTGTTTTAGTGTTTGAGTCATACACAGAATTAGGTTCAAAATTGTCTTTCCTGTTCCTGATGATTAAGGACATTGGAGCATCTAATCCTCAAAATGTTTATGCAGGCCAAAACTACATCGGGCACAGATTATGCGGATATAAATTAAGTTCAGAAATTAGCATCCAATGTCCTTAACTTTTAGGAACAGGAGAGACATTTTTTGTTTTCTGTGTCTGTATGACCCGTTTGTATATTTATAAAATAACATAATAAATAACAAATGACTGTATTTTATTTTTAACAATCCAAATATAACAGTACAAGTTGGTGTTCACAGTTACAGCAAAGATTCGCAGTCTTTATGATTGCCAGCTGCGCCTGTGTCACAACATCCAACCACTTCCATCAGGAATTGATATTGCAAACACTGTCAAATACTTTTCACAAACACTCTTAAGTAAGTTTTTTTCTCATAAAAATATGTTATTTCATTGTATGACTAGCTGTCCCGGCGAACTTTGTCCCGCCTTAGAATGAACTTTATTGTGTAGGAATAAAGTTCAAATTGACTCTACATTTTAGTAAGAAAACATTTGTATGGGAAAAAGAAAAGTATGGTTTAGGGCTTTCCCGGCAATTATTCGATTTTCTCTCGCCGTAAGAACCATCCTTGGACTTCAACGAACATTTAAAAAAAAGAATTGGCCTAATTGGTCCAGGCGTTGTTGAGTTATGCGCTTACCAACACATTTTGCGATTCATTTTTATATTATAGATGTAGAAATAAAACTGAATTTTTTTCACATATTTTCAGGTGTTCTAAAAGATGTTCCTAGATCGCCACTAGAAATGATTCGTGATGCAGATAATGATTCAGACAGAATGATGTTGTATCCCAACTTGGATTACAAAGGGTTATTTAATGCCCTGCAGGGGTTGGTAGATGCGGCCCCTCAATTGCAATATGGAATACAAGGTGACAAAAAGAATGATGACAAATGCTTAATTTCTGTTCACCATGTATTCATCCATAAGGTTAATTTTTTCGGTTTTTTTTTACAGCTTTTGGGCAGTCAATATTGCAGTGTCTTGGATGTCTAATGCCATTTCTGGAGTATGACAATATAGACAACTTGGCATATCTGGTCGCCCATTGTATCACTGTGTTCCCAGTTTGCTTACACCAGGATATACTACACCTCCTCTGCTACTACATATTACCATTCACAATAAGTCAGTTCAATTATTTATACATATTTATTTATTTTGTGAGGATTATACTGTTGATAACTAGCATACTGTTTTTTTTTTACCTAATAATGTATTATTGCAGCAAGAACATATTCTGGCCAAGAGGAAGAGAGTCAAGCGTCACAATCTGTAGCCGCATGTATCATGATGGTCTTTGAAAATTCGAATAACCCAGGTAATTTAGTAAGATCAAGCAATTTTAAGTGCTGTAAAATTACTTTTATAAGTTTATTTTTCATGCAATGAAATTTGGTTTTATGGATTTGTTTTAGCACATCACTGTCAACTTATGGAGTGTTTGATGTCTTTAAAACAAAACGTCGTGAAGGATGTCCTGTGTGTAATTGCTTGGGGCACATCCGAAGCACGAGTGTCAGCTGCTAAGCTCCTTTTCTACTACTGGCCACCATTCAACGCAAAGCTCTTTGACAGAAAGGGCCTTCTGTGCAAGTTTTCAAGTAATAACATTAATTTCAGAATAAATAATTCACTTCTTGATTTAATGTTTGTGTTATGATTTAACAATGCATTTCCAGATGACTTGGTTCCGTTTTACTGCCAACGCGATATGTGTCCAAACGCGGGGTCGGCGGAGGCTGCTAAAGTGTGCTACGATCATTGCATTAGCGTCACATTCGCATCAGATAGCCCTCCACCTCTATATCTATGCATTGAGTGTGCTAATGAAATACACAGGTTTGTATCCTCATAATTGGAAAATTGATTATTCATAAAATAAAAATAAAAACTTATAACATTTTAAAATTCACAGGGAACATCCCAACCAACGATTTTATGATATTCTACATCCGCAACAACAAGTGTCCATGGTGTGCGAAAATAAGGTTTGTTTTCTTTTTTGGCATTTTTACAAGCGTTGTTCATTCGGAAAATAGTCTTACCTGACACAATATATTTTGCAGAATTGTAGGTCTACTGAAAAGTCGGCGTATTCTATTTGCTTCTCCAATGAATGTGCCAGTTATAATGGAAACCACCCTATAAGGTAAATATATTCTATATGTATAATACATACTTAATCCTTTTATTATTTTTTTAAATCTCTTAACTAATTATGTTCATTTAAATAGGTATTGCCAACAATGCCACAGCAACCGTCATAATAGTCGACGCGGGGGTGACCATGTTGTACACACTCGCCTTTCCAAAGCGTGGCATATGGAAAGCGAAATGCAGACTAATCTTGTTGAAGCCATCATTAGGTGCGTAACATTACTAATCTCAGATATTTCGCTACAGAAACGACATTCTAGTAAGAATCTAGGTATTAATGAATAAGGTAGGATTATGATATTTGACAAAATGTATTGTATTTTTCAGTCTTTTGAAAGAAGCTAAACCACAAAATTTTGAAGATCCAGATACCTTTTCCAGCTCTAACATGCCTTTAGTGGAACTGGATGATCCGATTACTGTTGAAGATAGACAACTATTGGGCAGGTCAGTATAGATTAATTTTTTCTGCCACGTTTCGCAAACCTTTTCTTCAATGAATGATAATGCACACGATTGCTTTGTTTAGGTACGGTGTTTGGTTATTGGTGGGTCTATGTACGCCTAACACTGACACCCCTGAGGAGATATTGGGCAGATTGCTCACTGTGCTATTTTACTGGTTCCACGTCACTTCATTTTCGTACAGTGGTAAGTGAAAAGAGTTAGGACTTTCATTGGGCGTTGTACAACTCCATCACATTCATAAAAGAATTACGAATTGATGTATTAATTGTAGGGGACACAGCTGATGTTGTGGAGAAGTTAAAGCTGGACCACGTGTGTGGCTGGTTAAGACGTATTGCAGAGAGTCACCGCGAAGTGTTACTGTCTTGCTTACTGCCTCTTCCCCCTCATTACGCACGACAAGGCGGCCATTGGGACAATCTCGCGTCTAAAACACACCATCTCAAAGATGGCTTGAACAGGTATACTGAAGCAAATGATTTTTTTAAACTAAATTGTTCCTAACAACAGTAATGTAATAATACATGCATTACTTTTTTTTAGATTATATTGCCTAATGCCATATGGAATTGTAACACAAGATATCTGGGATTACATTATGCCAGCTTGGATGGAAGCTATTTGTACTGATGTTCCACAGAAGGTAATGTCAAGTTTGACAAAAAAATTCTCGTGTTAATGAATAAGTAATAGTTTTATATATATTTTGTTTATTATTATTTTTCCAGGAAATGTACGAGCTGCAATATCCGGTAGCAAAGTTGTTAGAGCCAGATGGCTTTATGATGGGTATCGACGAAAATAATATTTACAGCTTTGCTACAAACAGAGTTGCTGTCAATCCAAGGCCGGCTACCGTTCTTCCTGTACTAGAGTGGTATCAGGTAGGGAAAGTAGTGGGCTATGTGTAAATTTTGATTCGTCTCTGAGCAATACCTGCTTCTCTAACGAACTGATATTTGGTAATGAAAAATTGTAACTTTCTTAATTGTTTTCAGACCATAACTTTGATAAACGTCAGGATTCCTTTGAACCACTTATTCGATCTATTCTACCACTGCGTTCTCAATATGCCTGAAAGTATTTTCTTGCCTCCTTCAGGTAAGTACTCCAGTATTGAATTGCGCCTAGAGTTTTACTTTTCACTATTTTCAAACCATAAAATAATGATATATGATATTTAGAAGCAGCAAAGCTAAAGGATCAATCTGGGGAAGAGTCTCCGAACGGGATTGATAACGATAAAAAAGACAAGAAAAGTGATAATAGCGAGGAACAAATGAGACCACAGAACTTAACGTGCTGTATTGTGATGATTGATATTTTGCTGAGACAGGTAATATGTTTGGAAAACTTTTTACCTAAAAAATATTACTTCAAACGTAATTAGAAATTATAACAAACAATAATGTATTTCTAGATGATGCTGCCAAGAAAACGACCACCTGCTCAAAATGTGATCAGTGACGTGACGAAACTTTTACGGCTTATGTTGAAGTCCAATCAATCAAATACTATAGAACACGGTACGTTAAAACGGTATTCGATAACTTTCAAACATCGCTCCTGCAGTATGCGATGTGCATTGCACAGGATACGGTGATTTTGCGTACGTAGCTTGTAGCGGAAAGACGTGTTATTTGGTATGATGAAACATTTAAATTGCATGGAATGAAACATTTTGTTGTTTCGTGCGGTTTCAGGAGCAGATGAGGTTTCATAGTTTTCGTCAAAAAGCGCATAAATACTCTTTATATGGTTCCAGCTGTTTGCATGGCAGAAGGGGCGTGTACGTATTGTGAATCAGCGGCGCTGTGGCATCAGATAGCGGTGGAATTGGTGCGGGTTCTCTTCCCACCGAAGACAAAGCCGGCACCACCTGAGGTAATAACTACTGGCAGTTATATTTGCCATTATTATTGTAACGAAATTAATTAAATATTGAAAATCAGCTTGTACAGTCGCCATCAGATATATGGTAGCGGTCAAGGTACTCAAATATTTCGGTGCAGCATTAAATTTCAATATGTTCGTTACAATAGATGCGGCCTATAATATCGGAACATATAAATCGTCACAAATATCGGAACATATAAATCGTCACAAATATCGGAACATTTATGTAAAATGTACTTTAAGTCTGTGTAATACAATTTAAAATGCTTGAGATTAGACCCACGAAGTTATCAATAATTTGTAGTGACATTCACCGAAAAGAGTGTCATTGTGACTGTCTCTTTCAAATACAACAAATATTCTTACCAAACTAAATGCCTATATAAAAGTTCTTTTGACGCAATGTCAAAATTGAAGGGCGTAGAATGATTAGCTTAATTTCGATAAAACGATGTCAGATACTTAATGGCGTAGTTGATAGTCCTTTGACTATTAAAGCACATAGTCGTGGGTTCAAATCTGATGAGAGTGCGTTATTTATTTTCTACTTTTTATGGATGAAAATAGCATTATTATTTTGTATGTCTTTCCTTTCACGGAACAATGGTAAAGTAAATGGTAAAAGTCCTTTTACACTTGGTAGGTATAAACAGTGTGGTAGTAGTTATTGTTCTACAACAAAAGAAAATTACAAAGAATAAATATTACAATAAGTAAGTTAGTAAATAATAAAATAGCAAACATGTTGTTGTTGGTACTTAAAATTATTTTATTAGTATACCTAAGTATCTATCACGATTGAATTGTTGATCAAGTACTAGAACCTACTTGGTAATTATCTTTCATGTCCGAACTCTTTTAACGCGTGTAGTTATATTTGTGTTCTTCATGTTTTCTATATTCTTGACGTTGACAAGTCAATATAGGTAGTACCGAGTTCAAATGTGTACTATGTAGCACAGACTTAAAGTACATTTTCCATAAATGTTCCGATATTTATGATCATCTTGACTGCTTAGATACCATTGACGATTATTTTCGTTCCGATATCATTACCTGATTGTATGTAACGAACTTATTAAACAGTCTCTGATCCTAAATTTGTGACGTTTTATATGTCCCGATATTATAGGCCGCATCTATCGTAACGAACATATCGAAATTTAATGCTGCTCCGAAATATTTGAATACCTTGACCGCTACCATATATCTGATGCTGACTGTACGTATTAAATAACAAACAGTCATATTTTAAAAGCATCTTTAATATTGACAAAGCCACAAATGGCGTCTATGTAAAATTGAAGACAGTCATATTTTTGATGATTTATATCTTCTATTACTTATATTATATTTTGCTAAAAAAGTTTTGTTTTCCAGAGTCAAGCGGAGACGGACGTGTGGGGTGAGCACTCGAAGAGGAACCAGGGAGACGACGACCGCAGTAAATCCGGAGGTACACCCGCGGCGTCCGTGGACGCTCTGATGAGTATCGCACACCCTTTAGGAGACAAAGGATCGGTTGGAGGGGTACTGGTGCATATGCCACATGTATGTATGTCGGACTGTTTGTCTGTATGCGCAGTTTCCGGTCCGATCTGGCGAGAACATCGTTTAGCCCAAATTTACTAACGTTGACGGATATTAGTAAATACGAGTAGACCCTGTTAGAACGTGAATAGTGTTTTATAAATAACTAAACTAAATATTATTGCGATATAATTTTTATTATTATAAAACCAACTACCTAAAATAAATGTTTAAACAAAACATAGTAAACTGCAAAGTTTCGTGTTTAAAATATCTGCATGTGTCCTGAAATCATTTATTTTTTATTAGCATTTTTTTATCCGTGGATTATTTTCCTGTCGTGATCCGTGAACCTTAGTTTAGTTGAAATATGTAAATGTAAAGGACTTCCTGCCAAGTCGGACTATTGAATAGTATTATTTGTTCATTAGTTTACTTGTTATCTATATAATAGATGTATAGTTTGTTCATTTCATGCAACTGTCACTCATAAGCGACGTCGGTTCGGACGCCACTCTGACTAAATCGTCAGGCGATACGCAAGTATGATGTCTATCTATTTCTTCCTTCTCCTTTGTGCTACTTATTTTTAGTTCTAGTGTACATGTGACGTTTTTATTGTTGTTGTATTTAGAATTGCTTTTACTGTGTTGTATGGCACGAGGCACGCTTGTTTACAAATATTTTCCAGGGCTCATATGAAGTACTTTTTCTGGTTGAACTTAGACATTCTTAAGGATTTATTGGTAAGTACAAATGCATCAGACCAATAATCGAAATGGTTTATGAAATTCACTAATCAGTTTCAAAAATCTCTTGTTTCTATCAATATAATGTATGAGACAGGCTACCTCTGGTAATATTGGCTTGCACCAAGAAAAGGTACATTGGTACCGCACTGAGCCCTGGTGTCATATGTAATTAGACAAGAAAATATTGGAATAAAGCATGAATCACAATAGCGCTTGAAAGATAGCCATCGATTTTATGCTCCAGTCACAGACAGAAAATTCAACTCGAAATGTGTCATTCATTATTTGTTACAACTTTGTAAACGTTCAAAATGGGTGACTATCAAATCAAAATAAAATAGGAGTAGACGCCACTTGAGTTACACCTTGTTACAGACACCTTTTGAATAGAAAGATAGATAGCAAAATGTTTTAGAACAAATTTTGCGCTTTGCCAATTATCCTTGTCCAGATGTTTGTTGTCAAAGGCGTCATCGATGGCCACGAATCCAACGTCTTCATTTAATTAATTATTAATGTTCGTCAAAGAGACTTGATCCTCATAATGACCTAATAATTTGATCGATGCCATAAAATCCAGACACTTTGACTAAAGTTTTCTATGTCCTACTTTCCGTTTGACAATCACATAAGTTCTTATGTAAACCACAAATGACAAACTAGCAAAACGTAGACAGAAGAATGCTTTACGAAACCGAAATTACTCATTTGTTTTTTCAAATTTTGATAAAATGAAGCCAGATCCTGCTACATGAAATTTTATTCACCATTAACGTATCCTTTACAAACATTGAAATTTTTGTTCTTTTTATTAGACAAAATAACAGATTTAGATACAGATATACTTCAATTCTTACCTAACACTGAAATGCAGCATTTTATAGTACCATTAGTAAACAAATTAAGCCATTGTAATTTGCGACACATTTAGTTTTGCATCTTCATTTACAAGCAAAATATAGATGCATAAAAGAGTTTTAAATACCGTAGTGGCACTGAGTTAAAATGTTCACTAATTAAAACTAGGTTTTTGTAGTTAGCATTCATTAAGAAGTTTGGTTTTCTCGAAAGATAGTGAAGGAAATTGTGAATTTTGTTCGCTGTACTTATACTGTGATGTGATTGTGTTGTTTAGATCATGACAGCGACCGTGGAGACGATCACGGAGCAGCTGGACATGGCGGTGTCACTTCAGACGAACGACGCGCCTTCGCCCGCCAAGGCAAACTCTATCACCCTTGCTGACAACTCACTGGTTACCGCTACGGTAAGCTTTATGCGTAGTATCTTGTAGTAGGTATCTCAGATAGTTCCTACTAAGTTTGCGTGGAAAAATACTACTTCCTGCTGATACTTCATAATATCACACCAAGTAACGTCAGCATAAAGCACAAATATTTATGATTCCATTTCTTTAACAGGTATCAAAACGACCTAATCAAAACTCTCCGAATTCAGTGGGAGAACCAGAGCCACCGAACCAACCAGCAACCGAGTTGGTGGAAGAAGACATAAATAACTTGTGGCACACGACGGCTGGCAAGTTTCAGTTCTGCATCGATGAACTGCCACAAGAGCTGCAGTACATACACCAGCTACTTCAGGTAGTAATATTAAAGCACAATTTTTACAGTCATTGCATGCAACCTAACATAAAATTTCACTAATTAATGCTTATAAACAGGAGCTGAAAAATACTACACGACCGGATATACTGTATCAATTGCTTCAATGTCTACAAGTGTTGGTCATCAATGCTGAAGCATTCACTGACCACAGGGGCTTCCTCATTTGGTGCCAAGAGAATCTACTTATTGATAAGTATGTTTGTTTTTAATTTGATATTTTCTTACATTTATATGCAGTAGCCAGTTTATTGTGCACTTTGTATTTACCAGGGTAATAATTCAACTAAACAAATACATGATAACATAAATTCCATATGTTTAGGCCCTATAAATAATGTCTTTACGTGTCGCAGTCTATGGAACGTGTGCGATGCGTCTCAATCGCATATTTGCTCGGTGGCCGTGCCGATCTTGCTGCACTGTGTCACGCTGGTGGGAGGCGCCGATGTGTTCTGCGCTCTCATCAAGGATCAGTTCCATCATCACGATCATTGCGTACGATTTGCAGCTGTTGAACGAGTCACTGTTATCATTAGGTAAGACCCTATTTGTTCTTCACGCTATGAAGCCTTGCGACTTAAATTGGGAGTGGCATAGAAGATTTAGCCTACGTCATTCGATGCGTCAGTCGCTTAGTCAAATGATACTCCTCATCCACCAAAAGAGCTGTTTCATTTATACGCACCCCATGAGAGGGGGTCATGTTTCTTAATACCCGCACTATTATACAAAAACAAATTAAAATAATTTTGTAGTAATAAACACTTGAGTTTTTAAGTATCAGCAATAAAAGTCCAGGACATTAATTAAATCTCGGCTCACTCAAAAACACACCTAACTATTACAATCCATAAGTGAAAGAGAGGGAGCAGAGTGCATTTTGTTACTAAAAATTTGTTTTATTTACTTCTCCAAAAACAACATTAATCTGAGATAGTTTACAATAATCTACGTTTGTTTTTTCTTTCACAAACAGATTCATGGATGGGTCTCCGATAAAAACGAGTTTGCCTCTGCAAACTGCTTTGGCCACTGCGTTTTGTTATCTCATTTCTAGTATGGACGATATAAGCGTGTACGTAGCGCAACGGGCTACGCTCTATATCGGCACTGTTCATGACAACGCTATTGAGGTAGGTCTTGAGTTTTAAGATAGAGTTATTCTGCCTTAGTTACCTGAAAATAAAGCCTATATTTCCACAAATGATAATTTTGGGGAATTTGACAGAGTTGTTCTTGATGCTAGTTGCTAGTTGTTCTTGATGCTAGATGCTAGTTGTTCTTGATTTTTTTCAAACTAGTTTGAAATATTTCAATGCTATTCTTATTAAAAGATCATGATGTATTTCTATTGTAGTTACTTCTTTACTGCTTGGAAACCCAATTCGATCTGGTAATAGTGGACCGGCCGATGGTGTTGCAATCTATCTATCAGCTCCACAACACACTAAGTGATCGTAAAATACTCACTTGGGAATTCTTCCTCAACCGCTTCGAAGCACTGTTTCTTGAAGCCCAAATTAATTCTAACAAGTCTGTCGATTTCTCTAACTTGCGAGGTGAGTCATATGGACATAATATCTTTTCGTAAGTTTGATTATTTTGTGTTGTATTATTTATTCTTTTGTTCCATTATTTGATAGATTTTTGGTAAATTTTTAGGTGTTTGGTGTTTAGTTTCACGGTGAGTTTTATTTTCTTTTGAATTATTATTTAGAATAACTTTTAGTTTTATAGACACGATCTTCAGGCATACAATTTGAATAAGTCATCGCCAATTAGTAAAGATATTTTCGTTTTAGAATTAGTGAGCAGCGAGACAAGTTCGGAGTGGTTCCTGTACAAAGTGCGTAGGGCGCACGAAGCTTTGAGCGTATCGGCGCGGGAAGCGAATGTGAATACTCTGAGCGCATCGTTCGGGACTAAATGGCCTTACAAGAGGACGATCTCTGCACCGGCTACTATGCCGCCACACCCTGATACTAGACATGGTATGTAACTTGCGAATAGCCTCAAAGTCATGTTCTCATCATTGAAGTCTTCGCCGTTTACACCGTCCTCACAAATTTACCTTACATAAAGTGCAAGGTACTTCAGCCTACATATATTTATTTAGGACAGAAGAAAAATGTTCTTGCATTTGAAACACGAATAAAGATTAATCATTTTTGCTCTGCCATTTCAAATATCCTCTAGCGATTCTGCCATCTCACTTTTTTCCTACAATTTTTTTAGCCAGGTGTCTAATTATAAATTATGTTACTAGAGAAATATATGAAACATATGTTTCCGCAGAGCGTGAAAAGGTATACTCTCGACAATACTCGGCTCCGCTATTGAAACGCAAGACGTCCAGATTTGGTCTTGGGCAGCTTCTCACTGCACCACAACCCCTGGGCTCAGCTCAGCGGACTAATAATGCGCATGGTACGAACACGAACATAATTATATATTCACTTACCCCATGTGCAATCAAAAAATATATCCCTTTTAACAAAAAACTAGCACAGTAGCCAGCTCAGCGCACTAGTAGCACACAAATATGATTTACTAGTAACGCTTAGGTAGTTGTTAAATTCTTAGGATTGTAATATTATGTAAAGCTTTTGTCTGCAGAAGGTTTCCACTCGCTCTCCGGTCGGTCTACAGAAGACACGAGTACGACAAATTTACCGAAAGCGGTTGATTTGGAAGAAGCCGATCGTGAAACTACGAACCTATTGGTGTTTCTGTTAATGCAGTTTCTCTCGAGGTATCTAATTGTTTATATGCGAAAAGTGAAATATTGAAATTATTCTTATAAAATTTTGGAGTGCTTGCAAATAAATTACTTCTTTTTTCAAAGATCCGATCAAGCTCATCCAAGTGAAGATAAACAGTCATCAAAAACTCAAGATTTGGTATTACGGCACTTATTTTTGCTCCTGGGCTACAACAGTATGGAAAGAAACTTTACTATATCACCTCACACACTTCGGTAAGAGAATAAACAGATATCTATTTCTCTGATAAAGCTCATCGTTTTACTGAAGAAGAACTAACTTTAAAAATTTTCCTTTTTCACAGGCAATCCTCCATTTTCAACGCGTTTTTAGCAAACCTACCACAGTTTTTGGATCAAAATTACCATATGGGAGCGAGTGTCGCTGAACAAACGTTGCTACTATTACAGGTAAGTTTTTTTAGCTAGTATCACACTAATAGCATTTTTGATTAAACTATTCTGGTATCACAAACTGGTTTATTTTTGACAGTATTGTAGCGGCCCCGCATCTGGAGTTTCAGCGCACGCAGCCACACATTCGCTGGCTGCTTTGGAACCCCATGTCCGGCGTCATTGGCTTATGGCGCTTCTTGTGGTCTTGTACAAGGTACTTGTTGATTTAACTTACGTTACTTTGTTTCTCTAGCACAAATATAAGTATCGCTTCATGAATAAAAGTCGTATCGCCCTTTATAAACTGTGGAGCAAAAACTTATTATTTAATTTGGCCAGTTTGCTAAGACATCCAGACAATCTTCTCTGGTCCTTTGCTTCTGTTGAGCTATAACCAGTTAACACAGATTCCAAAGCAGCTTAATTGTAATTCAATGATCTTTTTGTTACCAGTATCATTACAACAACGGGATGATGTGCACACAAGTGCAGTCGCTAGTGCGTATTGTGTTAAACACTATAGAAGCACAATATCACCAGTGCAAGCGAATCCCGCCTATGATCGTAATGCCGCAAGTCAGACCTAGAGGTTAGTTAAGAAATAAAACTGCATTATCTAATAATGTGACTATTTGCTAATTGCATTTCTAGAGACTTAAATAAGGTCTTTACACTACATGATTGATACAATATACCTAATATACCGTTGACCGTAAAAAATTGTGATAAGTAAATGTGTTAAAATCCCACTTCAGATCTAAGCCAACCATCTTTGAAAACGGACCACGAACCGCAGCCAACTACGTCAGTTGAAAGGCCAGCAACGAGTCCAATCCCAACGACGAGTAAAGCCAAACTTACTAATAAGTCACCTGGACATATGCCCACGCACTGGGAGCAACCTGCGAAGGCTACTAAGTACGTGACCAAAGAGGCTTGAAGATTTTTGTACAGAGCCTGTATTTTTTATTTAGCATGGTGTATCAAGCCAAAATCTTCAAACCTCTTTATTAAAGCTTGTTCATTTTAAATACATAAACAACAAGGAGACTTGGTCGTCCAAAATATACCCCAGTCTTTATTGGCTCCCAATCAAGTCATTCTCATCACTACATAGTTCAAAAATGTTCAAATGAAAGACAAGTTGAAAGATAAAGGTCGGTAAAAATCAAATGTTTCTTTTCGAGTTTATATGTAATTATTGCAGGTATCAACAATGGAGTTTGGAGCAAGAATCATCGGAAAGCGAGCTCATCGCCATTCCGGAAACTAGTGACAAATCCGATACTACCGTACATGGTAGCACGGCTCCTGTAAGTAACAGCTCCTTTTTATCAGATAAATGTATTAATATTGTGTAAACAGCTACAAGGATGTAAGTCTTACAACATACACGTCTTTTATGAACCAAGATAGAGATATCAAACATTTTCAGGGTTCGTTCGACGAGCCTTCTCATTATGAAGACCCACCTAAAGCCGACACTCCTGCAACGACCGTACCACCGCCGAACTGTAAAACTGTGAGTACCAGACGTTTACCTACTATATTCATTTATTTTGTATGAGATATTGACCATGCTTTTTGTTGTAAATAGTCTCTCTTGGGACAGACGCCTATTGGGTCACGTTCTGCGCACCAGTTGTCTACAAGTTCCTCTGTGTCGATAGGAAGTGACTCTTCTAACCTGTAAGTGCTAATACTAATACTTTGCATTTATTTCCACGAATTAGTTCATCTTTGAAATCTCTTTCTGTTAAATAACGTTACTTTTCATAAGTAGGTATTTGTTTAAATAAATGTTGCTATTCTTTTTAGAAAATCGACTCCGATGAGTGGTCATTCCATTGAAATTTGGCCAGACCAGTGGCACGGACCAGCGGCATCACCGCGCGCCAGGATTTTGGGGAAACAGAAGAGAATAGTTGGTAAGGAACTTAATGAATGGATGAATACTCACTGACTTTATGTTACAGCAGCTTTCATACGTCTGTGGAATTACTTACCAAAAATACGACGTTACAAATTGAATTGGAATTACGGGCCGGTTTCACCACTTACAGATAAAATGTGTCTGTTACTGAATATGTTTTATGATATAGACA
The DNA here is from genome assembly GCA_947563765.1 of Anarsia innoxiella. Taxonomy (NCBI): domain Eukaryota; kingdom Metazoa; phylum Arthropoda; class Insecta; order Lepidoptera; family Gelechiidae; genus Anarsia; species Anarsia innoxiella. The sequence goes on from OX387390.1 coordinate 10,964,430, forward strand.
TAGGTTTACCTGTTAGGTTTACCTGTTAATTTTGTTATTTCAGTATTAATGTACCTGTTACTGTAGCATTTTCTATCGAATGTTGTGCGTAACCGTCATCGGTCTACAGCCTCAAATCTATAATATTTTAATTTATATAAAGTGTATGAATAAGACTGTAAACTGTGGTTGTGCCGTAATAAATAAAATAAATAAAATAAAATAAATAGTTATATGTTATCTGTAAGTGGTTAAACGGGCTCTGAATGTTCTTTCTCTTAGTGGGTAGTAGTACATCCCCGGACACGGCGCCGTCGTCGACGAACGGTGAAGTAGTGCAGTGGCAGCCGCAAGCCAAGTCACCGCCCTTGCAACCTGCCAAAAGCCCAGGTAAGCATCTTGATATATTTTTAGGCATTTCTGAACTAATTATATTGCGTGCCATCTCACATTTTTTATTAAATGGTAGTTAAACGCTCCTTTACATGTTGGCTTCGGCCCCATGCAAGCCTCCCAAAGGGCCCTATATGGACCCGAGAACTCAAAGTTGTACCAACATAACAATAATTTTAAAATTTCGTATATTCGTAGTGTTAACTGGCTACGCCTATGCGTCGCCTGAATCCCCGCTGTCTAAGATGGAAGTAGCTTGGAACTCTCCCACTCCGGTCCCAGCGCAGCAACTACAACATTCTTTTAACATACCGCCACCGGAAAGGTATGCAACTGTGTATTCTAATACTCACATACAAACAACACCTTGTTAGTTTTATTTTAGAGTTAAATTTCTTATAATCAGTTGCAGAAATTCAAGTTAACTTTAAATGTCGGTTCGACAACTAGTTAGTCAAGTGTCTTTTATCTCTCATCACTCTATTTTGTATGTAACCTGTCTGTTTGATTATTTATTTATTGGAAAACCAACAGCTTCATTATATACATTAGAAAATTACAAAAATTTAACAATTGCAGTTTTATCTAATTGGTTTCTCTTACAGATTATTGCCTATCGGGCCGAGGCCGAATAAAGAACCGTACCCAGTTTTCAACGCGTTGGTGGATAGAGTTCGAGAGGCTTTAACACTACCTGGTAAATTTACCTTATATCCATGAAATCACATTTTTTATGAATAAAAAAGTAGTTTATATTTATAAAATGTTTTCTCTTTAGATGATTCGACTGATAAAACTGATTCAAGCCGATCTGACCAGGATACATCTCCAAAGCCACCGACAGACAGACCTCAAGAACTGACCAAGAAATTGTCGTTGGACGGTACAAGGTAACTACTTATTCTTAATAGCTAGAACACAATAGTAGAAAGACCAGTCCGTTTTTCATTTTGGACATAGCATCGCCGTATTGTGTGCAATGCTCTATTTGAAATATAAGTATAAAGTGAAACGATTCTTTCTTCGAGGATTGCTCATTGTTTACTAAAAGCATTTTAGGGGTGTCTTGTTTAGATCGCGCGGCACTTCGCCCCGTCGGCTGGCGCGACAAGCGGCTCAGATGGGGTCGCCGCCGACGCCGGTACACCCGCTAGTTGAACAAGAAGCTAGTGTACGGCCTCTCAGCACTGGTAAGAGATTAATTGCTTCTTGGCGCGCATTCTGAAAGAAAGCTGCCTGCTTTGCTATTCGGACCATTACCACTAAACACTGCTGAAAGAAAAAAATAGTCCTCGACAAAAAAAAAATAATTTTTAGTATTACCGTATTAAGGGATAAATAAATTTATGATTGTTTTGCTAGTAATTTCGTTATTTCTGTCGATTTATGTCTGGCTATTTGCTTTCATTCTGAATGCATTAAAATGTCGATAAAGTCAGGACTATATTACTCTTTCATTAAAAAAGTGTTAATATCTTCAGAGAGTGCCGGTGACGGTGGCTGGTGGGAAGACGAGACGCGACAAGGACGCCGCACTGCGCATGCGTGCACCGCACCCCGCCCCGACACAACTATGTGCTATCGTTGTATGACAATATTTTATTGTAAATCCTTCAGTTTTTGGGGTCCTTATAAAGCTTCGACTACCTATGTTACTTCATCATCATCATCATCAACAGCCCTTTTAACGTTCCCACTATTGGGGCACGAACTCTCTAAGAAACATTCTCATACCCTCACTCCCGCCTTCATATCCCTCTAATTTGATTTGAGACTGCTTCTAATGTATAGCTACGTACAGCTCTGCGGCCTCTTCATCTAATAACAACATAAGCAAAAAATCTTTGCTATACCGCAGCAGTAGCAATGGCCTTAATCGAACGTAAAACCTGTAAACGCACAATTAACATACTAAGATATAAGGTATATTATTTCTGTAGGCGCTGAATGCGGTACGGCTTTGGAGCAGTACAGTGACGAAGAGTTAGGCTTATGCATCATAGAACTTGCGACGTTTATACACCGAGAGCCCGCTGCCGCCGCCCCTATGTTGCCAGCCATTCTACACAATGTTAGCAGGTACGTACTTAAAAATATTTAAAGATTTTTTATGACTTAAAACTTTACTTTCATAAAAATTGCAAGTAAATACTTATCTACGTATTTCTAGTTACTTTAGCTACTTACAAACATTAAACAGTTTTAAAATGATTAATTCACAGGATAGTGCAACTGGGAAACTATTCCTGGCAAGCAGAGACGAACACTCGTTTGCCGGGCAGCGCAGTCTTCGTGGCACATCAGTTCCTACGCACTGTGCTACACCAACTCGCCCCGAACAATGTTTTCCTACAAATGTTCCTTCAACATACACCTGGTAATAGATAAATTTCTCGATATTATATCCAATTTCTTTTATATTTGTGTCTTATATCACGCTACATTCATGAAAGTTATAAAAGATGTGTCGTACCTTAACGTAACGTTTATTTCTCAGAAAAACAACGCCTCATATTCTTCAAGAGTATGGCGCAAGCGTTTGTGGATTTCAATGAACTGTATCCATGTGGGCCTTTGCAGTTGGTCGTCGAACATTTGAATTCTAAGAAGACTTTGCCAATTGAAGTAAGTATCATTCACTTTAGGTACCGCCCCTCGCCGCGACAGGGACAATCATTCTGCCGTGTCACTGACGGGCTTAAGACAAAGACGACAAGGCGAGAAGAGAGAAGGCGGCTTTTTGAATTATTTAATTTTTATAAAACTCTTATAAGTATTTTATGGGTATTTACAGTAATAGAAACCCTCCTTTTTGCAGCAAATCCCAGTAATTCTCGGTAACATGGCGATGTACTTGGAATGCTTGGCTCCAGAGGCATTAGGTCCCCATAGCGTGTGCTCCACGCTGTTACAACAGATGGAAGCGCTTTTCCGAAGTATCGCTCTTCAACTGTCACAGCTCGAAGACGTCCTTCCTATTCTGAGAGCCACTATTGCCGTGTTGAAAATACCACATTCGGAGAAGCATAAGGTAGACTTTATTTACACTAGCAGCATCAAAATGATTATAAAAGGAGGGGAGGGGTGGAGCTATGATAAACTTCTTTTTTTTATTCCAGAGCATCCTGGAACCAATCTCAAAAGTGATCAGCTACGGCATTCAAAACTTCGTACTCAAGTTGTCAGTGATATCCGAGCTGAGCGTGGTGTGTGTACGAGTGTTCAGCCGCGATAGAGATAAGTTACTCGTCTGTCGTGTGTTGGTCTATGAGTTGGTACAAGCTTTGAGGACAAAGACCACTATACCTGACGATAACTTATTTATACTCATACAGTTTGTGCTGCAAGGTAAGTTCATGAATATTTTTTAAAATATAACATTAATTCTTAACAGACACAGCTTAAACTTACCGACTAACTATAAAAATTAAAAGAGGAAATTCAATATTCGCAATTTAAACCTTTTTTCTCATAAATCAAACGTGTACTAAACGTATCACCTTTTAATCTGCTAGGGCACGGTTGCACTCTGCTTCTGCCGCCGCAATTAAACACCGGTGACTTGCTAACCGCTGGACCAAACGGGACTGAAGCTCGCGAGCTCGGCAGCGGCGCCGTGGACTGCATGCGGCCACATCTAACTGACATGATTGAACTGCTACAGGACCCTAATCTGCTTAATAAAATCAAGGTATTTGCATCTCTTAATAAATGTTTGTTATTTAACGTAGTGACTTCAGCCATATCACTTAATTGAGATTGCTTCAGTGCCCAGTGGTACGGGAACGGCATTTTTGCTTAGGTTATTGAACGAATGATTCTGAATTTATCGAGACCATTCGTTGGCGTCGAATACCATCCTTCGGAGAAGACGTCTCAAAAGAACGCTCACTTGTAAGTTAAATCGTTACTTCTTAGCAGTTTTTACAACTTGTCAATATAATTTCAGGGTTCAGTATCAAAATCAATAGTGAACCGTAACCTGATTTGCCTGAACGAAGACACGTTGGGTTCGATCGTGAAGGGCGGTATAGCGCAGTACGTCGCTGTGGAATTGGCTTTAGAAATGTCTCGCGGTAAACAAGGCGCCGCGCAGCCGGGCAGGAACGTTGTGTATACTGTGTCTGCTTCTTTACTCGGGTAAGATGATATTCTCCTTTTTTACTGTTATTTTACATAAATAACCTGCAATAAAGATCTTCAACCAATACTATGGCCATTGAAATGCGTATAACTATGTATGTATGTTTGTACAGTTCCCGTGAAGTGTCCGAGTGTGTCAACCGCGTGCGTTTGATCTCGTGGCTGGTGATGGGAGCGCTATGCAACTCCCGCGGCGGACTGCATCCCTTACAGCAACCAGTGCCGCAAGATGCCACTTGCCACATCACTGATCATATACAGGTCTGATATTTATTTATTTATGACAATTCCAAATCACTGCTACACCAGTTTAAACAAACAAAACAATAAATTAAATGTTTTCTCTTTAAAATTATTTTCGTGCTTTTTAATTGGAAGTTTGTGCGTGTTATACAAATTTTATTTAAATAAGTAATCATATCAATTGTAAACAAATTTTCTATTGTAGACAATAATGTCATCATACGTGGAACAAACCAAAGCAACGGCGCAGCGCATGAACGCTTTGTTCCACGCATTCATTCTGTGCCAACTGTGGACATTGTATCTTGAGGAAATGGCCAACGGCAGCACGCCCAGCAGTGAGCCACATAACACCACAGTGTGCATTCTACTTGACTTCTGGTGCAAACTCGTCCCAAGTATTCTGCAAGTCACCGTGCAATCGAAAATGGTAAGTGTTTACGTTAATAATTTTATTTGTTTCAATGAATTGCTGTTTTATCTATTGCTTACTAATCACCAATTGCTCAAAAAGGTCTAGACTCTCGAGTCGAGTACCAATTATTTTAAATCCTAATATCTACTTAACTTTATCTTGCTGCAGCTGGCAGAGACGGTGAACTTGCATTTCCTGAGTCTTCTTGAGTCACTGTTGGAGTGTAACTCGACGGTTCTCAGCAAGTTGCTACCTCTGTGGACACCAATATTACATTCGCCGTTGTTCAATGTAAGTATTAACATGTTACATAAATTGCAAGGTGCTAGTAATATTAGCGTTTGTATTTTATGAATTATTAGTAGAAGTATCCACATTAAATGTCGTGTATTTATACAGATGCAGCCCCACGTAGCTGAGCGCCTGGACGCGTGCCGCGAGATAGAACCCGAGGTGGTCCGCGGGTACGGTGCGGGCGCAGGTAGTGCGGTTGGTTCGGGCGTCAGCGCCGGTGTCGACGGCACCGGCAAGGCGGCGCGCGCGCATCGCCGCCTCCACCGCCTCCTCGCCAAGATGGCCCAGCTCGAACTCCAGCCGCAGAGCTTCTACTTCATCTAACGACTACCATAAATATTCTATGCAATGCAAATAGATGGAATAATTACGTGTTAGTAGAACTATAGAAGTTATCCAACAATGAGTTGCAGTGTTAGTGTTGAAAAATATAAAAGAAGAAGACAATAAGGTTTTGAAGGAACGTTATAATTTTAAGATTTATTACACAGCAAATTACACAGCCAAATTACGTATATTATCCAAACATAGTGGTTAAATGTTTTCCTCAAAATAAAAAACAGTTGAATATAAAAAGCAAGCTTTTATTTGATTAAATCCTCTCAATCGATCCCCATTAATGGTCTTTGGTCTTTATAAGAATATCGCTCACTTACATAACGTTACCGCACTTCACGCATCTTGATAAATGTGTTTAATAATGTCTAACGGCGCATCCGTTAGATTCAATTCAATACTGAACAGGTAATTAGTTTTTATGCACCTTTGACCCCAAGTCACGCCAAGTCTTATTGTTTTATTTTAATTGTGATTCGGTCGTAGTACCGTGTGAATGTGATTACGCGCGTACCTATTGCCATTTACACGCATCTATCGAAATTGTTTACAAGTTATTTTATGGGTGTCCAATCGGTTACAACTACAAAATTGTCATCGATTACGAAGAATCAATCGCAACAACTTACCCTTACCTTTCGTTTATGAAATGATTGTTATGAAATCAAATGTTAACAACATTATTTCTTAGTGGTTTGATTGATTTGCGTGTGATGTATTTTTTATCATTTTTATTCATATGAATACCCATCTCAATTATAATCAAGTCTCGTCCCTATTTTTATTCTAATGTGAACTATTCCAGAGGGACAATTACAATCTAGTGTCAATAAAATGCGTACCTTAAAAATATGTACGTTATAAGTACACATCCTAAGCTCTTGTGCTTATAAAATCGAAACTATAAAAAAAACATTCACAAAAAATATCTTACTGCTTATCTTATTATGTTTAAATTGCAATATCGTAGGTATTACGTATATTATGTAACTTTAAAGTAAGTACAGGTATTCATAATAGTGTAGGTATCTACCCTATTTCAGTGGTACCAACCTATTAACTTTTAAGTACCTAATGAGTAACTTATAACGCCCACTAATATGACCCACATGAGAGAAATTGGGTATGCCCAGACACAATAGCTGTTTAATACAGCTATTTTGGACGCAATCACGATGAAATGCGTTCATTAGACATCTTTTGTAGTGCATTTGGTAATTTTCACGGCTGTGGATGCGTAGGCTCATGTTTGCAACGGGTTGTGTGAAGGCGCGTATATTTCTCACACATAAAGATAAGTATTTTTATTCAATGTTTAGGTTTAGACATTCTGTTGAACTTTAAAATAATCGTAGGTAGAGGTAATTACATCATTCTACAACCATTCATAGCATTTGGGACATTTCGATCCAATGTTCAACGACTCGTCAACTACCACCGAAAAAAGACATTGACCAAAGTGGACCAAATGCTGCCCAGACATGGGAGTACTTGGAAATTATTCCTTGCATTAATGTAGGTACGTTAAAATAAAAAATATAAAATCGGTCCCTGGGTTCAAAAGTTGTAAGTTAAAAAAGTTTTCATTTTAAGTGGTTAAAAAAAACTATTATATTTATTTAATTAAGTACAAAGTGGGAAAAACGTTATCTCGCTTGCGCATTTCATTGTCTGTGTCTACTGTCCCTCCCCATCTTTGCGCGTCTGTACCTTTTTTTTAGATGGGCCGTTATGGATACCCTTTGTCTCGGAGAAAAACGAATGCCATTGTAAATGCCAATATTCATATGATGACGATTAAGTACACGTTTAAGATAGGTTAAGGTGTCAACAACCATTATTGTAATAATGTCAATGAACCAATTGTTGTCATTTTTCACTATGAAAAATCTCAACAAAAAACATTTTTTTCTCCTAACTCCTCGGATAGATTTTAATGGCCTTTCGTTTACAGATAACTATTAGTCTAAGGTACTTACATAATGCACTATGTCCCCATTCTGGGCAGCACTTGTTCCAACGTCCATATAAAAATGGTCAATGTCTTTTTCCCACATATTTGACATGCACCGCAATTAATGCAGCGTTTAATTATAGGAATTAAATATACTTACATATTATTAATTATTAACTTAAGTACCTATTGTTAACGACTATTCTAATGAGGTTTTTTATAGGTACAGTCGCCATCAGATATATGGTAGCGGTCAAGGTACTCAAATATTTCGGAGCAGCATTAAATTTCAATATGTTCGTTACAATAGATGCGGCCTATAATATCGGAACATATAAATCGTCACAAATATCGGAACATATAAATCGTCACAAATATCGGAACATTTATGTAAAATGTACTTTAAGTCTGTTTAATACAATTTAAAATGCTTGAGATTGGACCCACGAAGTTATCAATAATTTGTAGTGACATTCACCGAAAAGAGTGTCATTGTGACTGTCTCTTTCAAATACAACAAATATTCTTACCAAACTAAATGCCTATATAAAAGTTCTCTTGACGCAATGTCAAAATTGAAGGGCGTAGAATGATTAGCTTAATTTCGATAAAACGATGTCAGATACTTAATGGCGTAGTTGATAGTCCTTTGACTATTAAAGCACATAGTCGTGGGTTCAAATCTGATGAGAGTGCGTTATTTATTTTCTACTTTTTATGGAAGAAAATAGCATTATTATTTTGTATGTCTTTCCTTTCACGGAACAATGGTAAAGTAAATGGTAAAAGTCCTTTTACACTTGGTAGGTATAAACAGTGTAGTAGTAGTTATTGTTCTACAACAAAAGAAAATTACAAAGAATAAATACACTCGGCTTCAAAAAAATCGCACGTCCGTAAAAATAGGCTTTATGCACTGTTAATCCTTAAGACAAGCAGTTATTCGTAGCAATATTGGTATCATTTGAGAGCCCTATAAAAACTCTTTAAAAAAATATCCATTTCATTTGATTAAAGAAAAAGCTTAAACACTTTAAGTCACTGTGAATGACAATGGAACTGATTCTCCTCTTCAAATTTTGTTTGTATTGTTTTGTTTTTGGGGTATAAAGGGGTCGATACAGCTTATTGGGGGATAAATTTGCTACCAACAGTCGAAGAAGACACAGAAGAATATCTTTCATCAGAAAAACGTCCTTGAAGATGGACACTACTGCTGCTGAAGCCGCCCAAGTTATCGCACTACTGCAATCAGGACTACGTCAGTGTGATGTTGCTCGGCAATTGCACTTGAGTCGCTTTTCTGTTCGAAGAGTGTACCAGCGGTTCCTGCAGATCGGTGGCTTTGTCCGAAGGCGTGGGTCTGGTAGAAATCGCTGCACTTCTGCGAGAGATGACCGATTCGTCGTATCGAAGTCTTTGAGAAATTGGTTCTCTAATGCTGTTGAGTTGCAACAGCAGCTTTAAGCAGTTCGTAGAAGGGCCGTGAGTGTCTCTACAGTTAGAAGAAGACTAAAGGAGAGAAATATTGTGGCTAGAAGACCTGCCACGGGTCCAAAATTAACCGCAGCGCATCGGCGAGCACGCCTGCAATTTGCTCGCGCCCACATCAATTGGAACCTGGACCAATGGAGAGCTGTTCTCTTCTCTGACGAAACGAGAGTGTGCCTTTTCTGCAACGATAGACGCAAAAGAGTATACAGAAGACAATGGGAACGTTTTGCCCAAGCCTGCATCCAAGAGACGGTAGAATACGGGGGCGGTTCCTGCATATTCTGGGGCGGCATATCTGCCGACGGCAAAACTGAACTTTCTTGCGTCTCTCGGACCGGCGGTGCTCGCGGGCAAGGGTCGATGACTGCTCACCGGTACATCACAGAGATCCTGGAAGAACATGTGGTCCCCTATGCTGGATTTATTGGCGACGGGTTGACATTAATGCACGATAACGCTCGCGCGCACACTGCTGGAATTGTGCAGGGCTACCTTCAAGAGGTTGGGATCCCTGTCATGCAGTGGCCAGCGAGAAGTCCAGATCTGAACCCGATAGAGCACCTCTGGGACCAGCTGAAACGCAAGGTTAGATCCCGTGATCCCGCTCCCGCGACTCTTCAGGAGCTCCAAGACGCCGTTATTGAGGAATGGGACAGAATCCCTCAAGAAGAGGTCCTAAAGTTGGTGCGATCCATGAGGGAGCGCATGGAAGACGTCATTAGGGCTAGGGGGGGGGTAACACTAGGTTTTAGGTTAGTTTTAAGCAACTTTGTTTTGAAAAAATTATCAGATTTTATTAGGGTTTTTTAAGGATTTTTCTTGTTTTGTAAATTTTTCTCAGTTCCAATAAAAAACATTGAATGAATTATTGTTTTTGCATTCTCTGTTTCCTTACCTTTCAAATGATACCGAACATTACCAATATTTCATAATACAAATATGATTGAAAGATATTTAAAATAGATTTCTTAAAAGGTGCGATTTTTTTGAAGCCAAGTGTATTACAATAAGTAAGTAAGTAAATAATAAAATAGCAAACATGTTGTTGTTGGTACTTAAAATTATTTTATTAGTATACCTAAGTATCTATCACGATTGAATTGTTGATCAAGTACTAGAACCTACTTGGTAATTATCTTTCATGTCCGAACTCTTTTAACGCGTGTAGTTATATTTGTGTTCTTCATGTTTTCTATATTCTTGACGTTGACAAGTCAATATAGGTAGTACCGAGTTCAAATGTGTACTATGTAGCACAGACTTAAAGTACATTTTCCATAAATGTTCCGATATTTATGATCATCTTGACTGCTTAGATACCATTGACGATTATTTTCGTTCCGATATCATTACCTGATTGTATGTAACGAACTTATTAAACAGTCTCTGATCCTAAATTTGTGACGTTTTATATGTCCCGATATTATAGGCCGCATCTATCGTAACGAACATATCGAAATTTAATGCTGCTCCGAAATATTTGAATACCTTGACCGCTACCATATATCTGATGCTGACTGTACCTAAATGAGTTAAAATCATATGTCACCGCAGGTAGGTGAGGGACTTAAATAACTACTTAATTTTATCTCAGTAGGTATAAATTCTGTCGTAAACTTTTGAAATGACAAAACTTTTAAGATTCTCTCTGATAAAAAGAGATAGGTACCTACTTGTAATATTTGTTACTGTAAAACAGCAATATTAGAAGATTATTTCGTTTAGCCGAGCACTACCTAAATATGGATCAACATAATCGAATAGTTGTATAACGTTTCTAATCATTTCTTTGTGTACATTGTGCATTAGGATTTAGGGTACATTTACATTGGTCACTCGGAGATGTTAAGTTATAGATATAATATTTTTTATTGGTCGTGGCATATCTTATGTAGGTACTTATTTTAAATGAGCTACTTATTTTTTTGAAGTTTAATTCACGATTAGTCAAAGGTAATCCTTAGTCAGCGACATGTGGGAAACTGCTTAGTTCTACAATGGAGTCCAAACGAGCCTATATTGATATTTAATCCATAAGTTCATCTAGAAAGGCCTAGCCCACGTAAAAAGTATGAACCGCACCTTCCTGCAAGATGGCGTGGCTTGTGTTGCATCACCGAAAAAATGACATACCTAATAACAATGATTACGCGCAACGACGCGCGCGCAGCTGATCATTCACTTGTGGGTAAGGGATCCATGTCAACTCTGTAAATACTTTTCGTGTGTAGCGTTGGCCATTGTTTTCTCTACACATTAAAAGATGTTGGTTGATGTGACATTATATTTATGTCAAATAAGTCATGCTATTTTTATGCAAAGTGCTTGCAGTCGCTTCTATAGAAGTGCCTATTTAAAATATCTTGAATTTGCAAACCTGTTTGATGACTAGATAGTCACTTTCTTTAGGTAGATAGGCAAGTACCTAAAGAAAGTCCTTATATAAGAACATTATATTTCTCAGTACCTGCTACATTACATGTTTGTAACCAGAGTTTAATTTTAGTTAAACAATAGAAAACAAACGACACTATACTTACTCATCGGTCTAGTCCAAAACCAAAATATTTAGTTTTTAGATGTTTTAACTACCTCTAACTGTTTTCAAAAAGATTGCAACAGTACTTAGGCGTAGGTACCTAGGTGTTATGTATCCCCGATAAAACAATAATGCCGACTACACTACTCCAACGTTCCCACATGTCGAAGGTGAGCAAAATATTAAACACGTTTTTCCTCTGCGAAATTGGATCAGTTCTTTTTAGTTACAGTATAACAGATTATCTGCCCTAAGCACGCTATAGATACCAAGCTAGATTCAATTCGAATTTAGACTTTGAATCTAGATGTAAGTAAAGCAGGTCACTCTACGTTCATTTATAAAGATTTTGTTTTTTACTATCCATTCTCTGCCAATTTATTATAGACGTAAGTACTGATGTACCTATTGAGTAATACTGCCTTACATCAAAGTCCATCCTGATTTTGATTCAATGGACATTTTATTGTATTGCTCATATCTATACATCATTAGTAAAGCTTTGAGCTGTTATGTAATCTTTTGTTTTGAAGTGGATATCACGTCAAGTAGCGGCCCAGATTGAGAACAGAGATGGCATCAATGTTAAATTAATTTTATTATTGAACTCCGGCCATGTTGAATACTATCATCAATAATCTCACTTACATCTGGTACTATCATTTACACTATTGAAGAGTCTTTGAGCCCTTCCATTCATTCTGTGGTGATCTCAGAGCGATTTTATGTTGCGATTATTTTCAAGCGGCGAGCTTCTTTTTACTCGTAGTTACTCGTATAATAACGGTTGATATACTTATATCGTTTTCTTATTTCCAAATCTATGAGGAAACTGAATATGTAACGAAGATTCAAGTTTTTTTTTTTTTTGAAAACTTAAAAATGAGGCTCTTTTCCAAATTGTTGAACTTTTCTCAAAGCTTAATGACTTGAAGCATTATAATCACAATCACCTAACAAGAACATTAGTTTCAGTGCACTACGGAGAGCTTCTGTTTGACACCAGAACGGTTCCTATTCCGAATACAAATTAAGTTTCATATTTTGCACAGCTATTAGCATCGAATAGTTAGGCAACGCAATTTTTGCTCGGTAACTGTTTTTTTGTCCAATAACTTAGTCTAAGCAAGAAAAGGTTAATGGTCACGAGATGGACGCAGTTACGCTTGGAACACGTTCACTGAATCTCACGTGCCATCTTAATAAACTTACCGTGATGTATCTACCGCCTACTGCTTACTGGTCAGTAGCAAAAAGGATCTCCTTTATTTCGTTTGTTTTAAGTGAATGTGATTGTAAATAAGATTACGTTTGCTTTGTTTCTCTTATTATCTAATTTCTCCTTAGTTACTTCTGAGACAATGACAAAAGTAGAAAGACTCTACGTTAAGTAGGTAGCTACTTTTGTTGTCGAGGTATTTTCTGAAGGTCCCCAAATTAATCCAGCTTTCAAATTCAGACCACCAGCCACCCTTTAATAAAAATTCCTAAGCAATTTTTTCCAAACAGAAAAACCGCAACTTGCGTAGGGCATTTAATGTTTTCTCCAGCGGTTGCTTGCGACACCCTCAGTAATTACTGCCGTTTGTCAACTACATCTCCGTAGCCACCATTTTACTGCATAAGATGAATGAATACAACGCGATACTAAACTTTATAGCGTCCTTCAAAGGGATCTCCTATTCTAAAATATTTTTTGCAAATGCATATTTATGTTTGTAAGTCCCGTGTTCATTTTGTCAATTTTCGCTTGGTGTCGAACGCATTGCCAAATAAAATAAAGATCTTATTCGCTTGACAAAAGTTTGGTTAAAGGAAAATTAAGATTTGTAAGCCTTTATTGAAAGATGTGACCTAAGGAGTCACGACTCCAGCTTTTCAACATCAAGGACAATAATGCGCAACTTTAATATTATTTTTATAATAATAGTAATTGTTCATTAAGATTGCTAAGTTTAAACTGACATTGGTGGCTTTTCATTAAATTCATTTTAAAATGATGGTTGAGGTTCCGACTAGCTAGATGATTTTCTGCTTTGTTTTTAGGAGATTCATAAATAGCATAACTGGCAGGCGTTTACTTTGGATGGCTAACCCGATAATTATCGCAAATCGTTGTCAGTTATTAATTAAAAGGTGCGATATTCATTGCATCGTAAAAAAATCTATGTAATTTTTTAATCAGTAATGTTTGGTCATCAACGCATCAAGGTGTCGCAATATTAGTAGGAGTCGCGTGACGAATGCACAGACGGACAGACGACAGACGTGTGTCAGTATGATTAGCCTTAACTAATATCGTGTTTGTCCTTGGAAGGTTGAGAAATGCATTGATGTATCCATGTCTTTTATTCGATACAGTATCACAATTTGCTACAGTCAAAATTCAAATGTTAATAAAAATGGATTTAAAGTATTGTCTAATTTCAATGCTGAATTGTGAAAATCTATTTGTTTCTGTTGGATCAAACCATACGGCGGCGGCACTGCTGTGATTGCAGTGATCTTTATTGTGCAGATTATACTTACCTACCTTGGAGCGTACGAGTATGAGTACGCTCACTCAATCTACCGTATACGTACAATATGTACTACTAAATGCTGTTAACATTGATATTTCACTTTGTTCAGGAATTTATTGACATTTCCGGCAACATGTTGTGACGTAAGTCGCAATCGCAATTTCGTCTAGATTAACTTTTGTCTAGGTAATCTTAATGTTCTGAATATTTATTAACTGCTCTAAGCCGAGTTAAACTACCTATATTTTAAGTCATTTATATTTGAAGTTGTTTCGTAATAAAACTTTCCAGAAAATTAACGTGTTTTTTTATTTATGGTTATGTATGATGATCTGTATGGTTAGTCATTTACTGCATCCTTAATGTACTGAATGATTATACAAGTATTAAACCTTTATTTGCTTTTTCCCTAACTTAGACTGTAGTGTGTTCTTAGATGGGAACAGAAGTCTGTCAACCTGGTTTATGTTATGGGGATCAGCTACTTCCGTCACTCCAGCATACCGACCCATTGTCCCTTTGCCATAATAAAGAAGGCTCTATCATAGTACCTCATCATGACCAGCCAGTGCCCGTTTGAGGGAATCCTAACATATTTTTGAGGCAATTCTTATGCAAATTTTAGATAAATCGCTTATTTTATTAGTCCTAATGTATTTTTTGTAATTACTTTTTACAACGTAGAAAGAAAATATATTTAAAAAATAACCTAATGTCATAGCACGGCTAATAATCTTACAATCAAGAGAGTACCCAAGTTATCTTTTTGAATGTAGATTCACAAATTGAATCACATTACCCGTAATACAAGTGTCTAGATATCTCGCTGCAAAATATTTAAATCTAGGTTAAATAATGTCAAGATAGCAGACAAAGTAACTTTCGGTTTGAAAGATTTGCAAAATGATCTAAAAACGGCTCTGCTTTGTCTAGTGTACACGTAACCCAACCATGAGATTTCCGCTCGTTATCTGTGAAACTATCTCGTTTATCAGCCGATCAATAAGACTTATATGGACGTAGTGAAATTATAGTAATTTTTATACTAAATTGGATGCATATTACTTCAGAAAAATAGTTCATATTACAGAAAGTATTGATAGAGGTGACCTCCTTAGAAGTACTCGTAAAATGTCAAGTGACAAATTGCACATACTTACTCGTATTTAATATGATTTCTAGTTAGAATAGAATTACAAGTTTTGCCTTAACTTTAGATAACACTTGACGTACTGTTTGCGTTTTGTTTGTCGCTAATTATTTACGTTGAGTTTTAAAGGATGGTAACGAGTATTAATTAGGGTAGGCATATGAAAATGAAATTATTTATCCTAAAATCTGCAAACAAGAAAATCTTTATAACTTCGACTTGGGGTGACTGCAACAAATGCCTCGATTATTGTAGGTAATCGACGGCTTATTATGTTTTCACTATTCTGTATCAAATTGTATTGACGACATCCATAACACAAACATTTATCAACCGTTGAGTCAGATTTCTCTTATTACAATCATGACAATAGGGCCCGTAGGCTGGGCTCGTTACTTTCATTGATGCCTAGTGCCTAGGGTCATAGGTCTGGGCTAACTTCATGTCGGATACACTTCATAACGAAATGATGGTAGATTTTCCTTTGAAAGTTATCTACCTGATAGCGGTGTACGTAACAGGCTGATTTCATAAAGGCTAACCCGTAGACTAGGCTTACTATGTTGTGCATGGGCATGTATTTTACGGAAATGCAGTCTCGAATATCTTATTACAATAGGTAGATAAGCAAAGCTGGTAGGCACCTGCCTCACAAAGCAGGTTTTGTAAGTACTACTTGGAATCGTTTATTTAATAATTAACGTCATAGCATGACCGAAGCTTTACATAACAAAACAACGTATGAAAATTAAATTTACTTAGGTTTAAAAGTTTTAACTATCGCCCAATTTCATGAAAGGTTCATTAAGTTAATACTTAAGGTATATCTACACACATCCGGGCCGTGGCCTGTCAGGAGGTAAAAAAAAAATACGTTGTCATGACAACGTGTGTGATCCATAGAAAATGTATGGATTGATATTTTTTCCCGGACACGGCCCGGATGTGTGTAGAGACCATTATATCCACTAAGCATTAAACTGGTATATTTACAAGTAAGTAGGTACCTACGAGTATATTCATAATAACCTCCTTCTAAAGCGGTACTTAGGCAGTTAAGACTTTTGCAATAGTATTATCGTATCAATCTTCATAATTATTTCGAATAGCGGAAAAAAGTTTTCATTATATTTACTTTTACGAGCTATTCAACTTGACACTTTTAATGAAGTGGGTAAAGTCTGGGAACTTTGTCTATATCAGATATATATTCCATCACAAAGGGCTCTAAAGATAAAATTATAATGTGTTTATTATTCAACTTTATTTTATTTTATGTTGATAAATTGATATAAGATTAATATTCGTATGCTTAAAAGGTGAAAAATGTTATGTGATTATTAACTTATCTTTTGTTTGTGAATTTACTTATTAAGTAATATGTTTATTCATACTCTCCTTCTCTTATCTTTTCTTATACTAAAGCTTTTTTTATTTTTAAATAAACCGTAGAATAACATTACAGTAGCAATTTCTGAAAAAAAAGTTTGCCCGAGGGAATAATAAACCTACGAATTCAGTTCAACGTACCACCAACGCGATGTGATGCCGATTGACAATCTCTAAGTTAAAAGAATTACTGTAAGTTAAGACTCCTCATCGAGCCCCCAACAGTAAAACCACTATTGATAAAAGATTGGTGACAATAACTACCATGAAATGTTAAATTTGTTAGTGTAAACGTTCATCAATCATGCATGATCAACCTTGACATGTACGAGTAAGATGTCGTATAGGAGAGCTACCCGCTTTCTACCACCAAGTGGTCAAAGGTACGTATACCTAATAGCGTGCTGTATAGAATATTGTTTGGCTAGCAAAATGTAGAATCTGAGATGATCTCCCCTTTCCCTAGATCCCGGGCGGCGCGGTGCGGCCCCACCGAGCCGGCGTGGCTGCGCGCGCGCACCGTGCCGCAGTCTTCGCCGGCGACCGTCCGCCGAGTGCACATCTTCATACGCCTCACGGATACAAACGCTCTCGGTATTTTTTTTTAATATTTAATTTTCGCGTAAAAAAACCTCCTAACTCTGTACTTTCAAACTGCTTGTTGCGAGTGTTTATTTACTCAGGGTGTTAATTTAAGATTATCTGTTAAGTTTTCAGCAGCACTTCCCGCCCTACAGGTATATTTACTTACACATTCTTTAAGATTTCAGTTTGGGTTGTATTCAATTTTTTTTTCAAAATATTCGACACTGTGAAATCCAGTTCCTACTAAATATGCCGGTATAAAAATATAACTGTGTTGATACTTTTGGGGCGGAAAATAACTGAAAGCTCAGCGATCTAATGAGTGCAGTTTAACTGATAGTCGTTAAGCTTCATTAGGCTTGTACATACACGCATTTTTGTCCATCTCTTTATTTCGGGAGATAGTATTCATTGAAAAAGAAACTAGTTTTAGGATGTTTTTATTTTTTTCGTAAAAGAGATGAAACAAGCTTAAGTTCGGCCTTCACAAGGCGTGATTGTAATTTTGGATAGACGCTCGAGTCTTTTGTTTTGGCTACGATTGCCACTTTGGGGAATTTAATTGTTGAATACGGGATTCTCGGAGTGTAGTTAAAATGACCCTATCAGTGGTTCCGGCGACTCGCCACATTGCCGACCTCTGACCGAGTTTTGCATAACCTTTATCTTATCTCGATGGAGCCTAAATTCCTCCGTTCACCAAACTGACTTGATCAGACAATAGTCTAATGTTAATTGTGGTTTTTTCACACCCTCCCAGTTTACTAACATTGCTTTGTCAAATATCTTAGACAATGTCCGAATGAATGTTAAAAAAATCCGGGCCTAATTATGTGCAATTTTTGCGTAACTTTAGAGACTTTAGCCGCCGTGAGAAGGCATTGTCTTCACCCGCGTGTTCCGCGGCTCCACAGCTTCAGTTTTTGTTAGATTAGTGTTATGACTCGGTTATACAATGTGTAGGAACTATGCTACTGTTACATTTATTTGACAAGTGACACTTCGTTAGATATTTCTGCTCTTCTTACGCTTCGTAGACAGTGACTTCTCACTTTGGAGTATCTATCTACAGTATTGGTATCGTGGTCATCTCGTTTGTAAGTGTATTTTAGATAAGTTAATGCACTCTATACTCTGCACTCTTTACTAAACATATTTTTTTTGCTTTTGGCGAATGTTTTTTGTTTTTAAGTCTTTAAAAAAAAAATTTCATTATTTGGTACCTATAAATTGGCAAAAATAGACCATTATATTGTGGTTTATCGAACTTTACGATATACTTCAATATAACAAAAGAGCTATTCATTGGACATTTCTAATCGTTGTTTAGGACTCGAAACGCGCAGTTTGGAAGTACAAGCTTTCAGTGATTAGTTCTGCAAGTGTTAACTTCAGTGCGAATCCGAGCAAACGCCTACAACACATTTCGGTAAGTCAACTACATTATATTTACTTACATAGTACTTGTTTAAAAAAATCTTAAACAATGAACTTCGGTACGGTGGTTAAGAAAACTTTTGTTTACCATATCAAAGTTTATACTTACAATTTCAATTAATTCTTACGCAACCATAACCAACCATAGGTACGTGGTATTTTCCTATTCACAACTTTCTGCGTCTATAAAGTAAAATGCTTTCATAAAACATAACTCCGAGACTAAATCGTTCGTAAATTAATCAAATTGTAATCAACTGAATAGTTGAATTCATGCTTTTCTTATTGAGGCTTTACCAAATCGATATTAATTTATGAAACCGAAGTATGTTAAGTTCCTAAAAATGCATTTATAAAAAATCCCCTAATTGATATGATACTGTTCATGCCTTTACCGTGCCAAACCCATACAACAGCATAGCATAAGACTATACATTACAATCTGTTATATTTAAATACATCATATAGGTACCTATAATTTACATATTAGTACATACCTACACCCGTGGTAAAAGAATTGTAATAAATATAATTAAAATGCGTAGAATGCGGCAATAATAACATGCGACATTTTACAAAACAATCCTTGAAGGCTTTAAAGGTGCATCACGCAATCTCCGACGTTCACCGCTGAACTGCAGGAGTGTCCTTCCTCACAGGCTCTTCATAAAAGACTTTTTAAAATATCAGTTAACTACTTCAACCAGTGTTGTACAGTACAAGCAATTTAAAATCACAACAACAATGTTAAAATAATCGAAAGAATCCTATAGGTACTTAATATTTGCGTTAAAACCTCTAATATGAAGCTTTGGCATTGCATGGAAGTGTTTACAGTTTGTCTAATAAGTAGCGAACACTCATCATTATAAAAAAATACAAGTAGATCTTATTTGTTTATTACGTAAAATCTTTATCGTTGTTGACTCGATTTAAAACTTTCGGGGCAACTCTGAAATGTTTAAAAGCTAACAATAATTTGAATAAGTAGGTACATTACTATACAAACTTCACGAGCTACTAATATAGTAGATCACACGAATAATAAATGGTTTAAAATTTAAATTACTTATAAAGATACATAATTATCATAATCATGAATGAATTTTATTACGTGATAAGCGCGCGTTGATGTCTTTTGTACATACAGCCAATTATAAACTTAATTTATAGTGTGTAAAAGTTAGCGCTTGGTATAAATATTGTGAACCACGCTAAGCGGTTCATCCTGCGGTTTTGGCGCGGTGAAACATCAGAGATGCTTTAGCCGCTATTGCATAAAAGCCCAGTCTTAATTAAAACTTTCAATTGTTTTTGTCTCGGCCTTATCGAGGTGTTTATGGAATAATTTCAGGGAAAGTAATATTTTCTAGAGATCTATTGGAAATCGAGAGATATATCTAAATGATAGTACGTAACGAAAAGTAAAAAAAAATATTTTACTCGTATTTTAGAATTTTCTTAGATTTAACTTCCATATTCAAAGAGCATTAAAAAAGGCTGACCTAAAGAAAAATTTTTTCTAATAGGTAAGTAGTAATTATTTTACAGAAAACTCGTATAATTTAACTCATAATAGTCAACGTTACAGCTCGCATTGATGAATAAGTAGACAGACGATATGGTCGTTGACTTCAAGTGAAAATTAGTTTTTCTTTCTGAGTCACAGATGCGTTAAATTTTATAATCACATGCGATTTTATATTATCTCTTTCATTACCAAAGTCAAAGTGGGCAATAAATCAGTTGTATATACGACTATGTGAACACTTTTATAACTACTGATCACGACTTTTTTACATCTTATCGATTACAACCGTAAAAAGCAAATAAAAGTATTTATATTGACATATAAATAAACTGAATCGTGAGTAAAACAAACTAATAATTATATCAAGCTTGTCTTTATTTAAATTCACATTTAACTAGTAAATATCAAGAAGCACGCGTAATGTCATTTTTAGTTCTTAAGTACCTACTTTAAAGTACCATTTAGGTAGGTAGGTACTCTATTTACTCGAGATACTATTAAACTGGGGTCCCGAATTAGCTTGCTCACATGTGGCCTACTCTGAAGTAATCGATACCGAATTGAACAACGATGATTTGATGTGTTTTGCAATAATTATATTTATATAGTGTCACAATGCAGTAGGTAGCGGTGACCTTTAGGGAAATTGCTCACATTACAGTGCAGATGCCGACTGAATGAAAATACCCTAATGATCATTACGAACGCAGCTTTGTGCTTGCTTCGTACACATACGCACAAAAGGAGGTGATCGCCTATACCTATAATCTTACACTTAAAAGTGTAGTTACAGATAATTATCTTTATTGAGTACGTTACAAGATTCAAACATAACTACTTAATGTGTTGATTTTCTCCACTTAAGTGTATTAGAGGTATGAGTAGTTTGTGTGTAACAGAACAGAAATAATAATTAATCAATTTCCAACTCTTTCTAATCTTATATTTAGCTTAATACGTTTCTTTTATTTTATATTACATAATAACTGAAAACTAAAATACCTACTTAAATACTTGACATATTTTAATTTAAATACATCTGTCCTTCTTTAAATCTGATTGGAATACCAACAGGAATTTTAGCCTACAGCTTTATTTTAACAATAAAGTATCTTTTGTTAAAGCAGTTACACACTTCATATGAAGATGTAGTAGGTATTACAAAGTGGTGTAAGCCCGCAGGAGATGACATTTGCTCATTATGCGCCCACGCATCCAACCGTCAGAAGAAAACATTTGTTTACACATGTTACTGCTGCATGCAACAAAATGTATAATTTGCATCCCACGTTCACTATTATTACGAGATCTCTAGATATTTAATAAAAGAAAGTCATCGTTATACTAATATTATATTTATATAACAGTAAACTAAAAAACTTATTGAAGAGATGAAAATACAAATAGCTTACTTAATAAAAATATATGCGTAAATATAAGAGTATCTACGTTTTACGTGTGTTTTACCGTTTGGTTTAAATTTATCAGTATACTTACCTATTCAATTCCATTTCCTGACAATATAATTATTATAATCAACTTTAGAATAGCACTGAGAACTCACTGAATGAGTGCCACATGCCTCACGGCAAATGTGTAGTAAGATGCGGTATTGATCTTACTCGTATATTGAATTAAAAAAAGTATCCGAAGATTTCAAAACTAATATATTTAGAACACAACCATTTATGAGTAACAATTTCACAAAATCTGGCGAATCAAAACAAAACACTATTAGGTAGGTACCTCTATAATTTTGCAGATCGCGGTTACAAAACCTTTAGCTCAGCGGTCTTGTTTCTAGATAATTATTTTGTTTTATCATTTGTAATAAGCTATTCCAATTACCGGGACACGTGGGCGTAATAAAAAAGTAAGAAAATCTTATTATAAGCACGCACAGTAGGGTACGCAGGTCACAGTTCACAGTTGCAGGAAGTATGAAGTTGCGTAAAACGTACTATTGAAACCAGACTTGAGTAGATGGAGTTATTTAAAATCGATTAGAACAAACTTGTTTAGTGTATGAGATGAGCAACTATAATGTATCATGTTTAAGAAACCAGCCATCTGTCACGCTATTTCAAAAATAAACTATTTTACAATAATGACCAAATTCCAACAAATAAATCTGTTTTTCTAAGCTAGTAATCCGTTCCTAGAAAATATGAATATTATAGTGCATTGAGATGCATACGTACTCATTGATAAGTTAGTGAATGCCATCTAATTCACTTTGCAATTGAAGTATTGGGAAATGATAGAACGGATTCACAGAGCAGAATAATCTGAGCCATTCACTAAGTTCACGAACATTTTTATAATTAACGAAGTATACGTAAGTTACTGTACCTATATAGATTAGCAATCACAGGTTAGGTTCCAAATCTTAACGTTTTTAATGTCAACTCAACTCAAAGGCATACCTTTCGCAAGATATCCATGTGTTAAAAATTGCAAGGTATATTTATTTGGAATAGCATCTAGCATTGCAATCAATTACCTTCATGGCAGCTGTCACTCACTACGACGATTACTCTAATTACCAAAAATAATTACCTATATCTAATAACACGAGAAATATTCTCTAAAAGCACGAAGGTATAGTTCGTGATTGCACGCGCTTTGTATTTTGGCAATTTTCTTTGACCTTTTTAAAAAGATTGCCTCGAGGCAGACGCTATTTGCTCTGCAACGAATAACAAATGACTTGATGGTATCGATGGATTTTCATCAAAGAAAATAATCTAATTATGAAATGGGCAACGCGGTCGTAAGCGAGTATGTTAGTATTTTACTTATTACTCTGTGTCTTCATGTCTTCTATTGGGGAAGGTCATGGCAAGTTGCCCTAGTTTAAGTGTGCAATTATATACACTTCTAAGTATAGATAAAGGCATTTAAGGCTCATTTTTGCCAAGAGAATGAACATAATGTTTTATTTTAAAGACTGTGAGAACGACCTCTCGTGACTTGTTTAGTCACAGATTTAAACTTGCAAACAATTTTACGTTTTGAATCATTCATTTTGTGAAGGAATAAATATAATACTTTAGTATTTTATGTTTTGGCAATACATGCTTTGGCAATACGGATACAGATGATTATTTAAACAGTAAAATACCTAATTTTAGGTAGTAATGTACCTTCCGTAGTATATCAATTAAAAAAAATACCTACTCTAAAAGGCTTCAATTATATTTATTTACGCGTTGACAGAGGAACTCACGATCGATGATTCATAATATGTAACCGTAAAAGTAGGTGCTCATACAGGATTGAGAGGGTACTCACCTTCAGCGTGATCCCTCTCGATTAAGTAAAAGTCATGGTCAATGAAACGATGTGTCTACTTTCAAAATAACACGAGGTGATATTTACTTGAACAAATATGTGAATCGAGGCAGCAAACAACTATAAACAACGGTCCGACGTCCATTCACTATAAGGACCCGCGGAGCCTCCGACAACCTTTGAAACAGATCATTTTGATCGCACAACACTGCTTTTTGTGCAATAGCATTTTAAGTAATCCTTGCATCTACGAAAACCACAAAGCCTTTGTAGAACGTCCACTAAGTATTGCTCAAGTTGACCAATTAAACGCACGTGCGACTCAATTTAATGTAGCTAGTAAGTATCGTCTCAAATTGGTCGTCGTTTAAGATATTTCTTAATATTAATTTAAAAATAAATACCATTCACATAAGTACCAACATATGCGAATATTTCAAAACACTAGCAAAATTATGTTTATAGAAACAATATAATCATATCTAACACAAAACTGACAAACTACCTGCTCAAAACCGGGTTTACATGATTATAATCAAAAGAATGTGAGAAAATCTGCATTGTCTCATTAACACTGCTTGTGCGGTTGACACCAACATCACTCCATACAATATCTTCCGCGTTACAATCACAATTATCCAGAGAGAGGTTGATCCGTAGAAAGAACAACAAAACGAAATAACATGTTTCAAAAAATATTACGTTACTGCGGGAAACAAATTGAGTATTTACTTTTATACGACAATCGTTCGTAGACAATCATTCGTAGTCAATGTTTTGATTAATAGGCGTTTTGTGAATTATCTACAGTTTGGGTCACAAGGTACTGTCCTCTTACACAATACCTAAGTGATGAATATTCGTACAAAGGGTGAAAGCCATCGCGTGTGGTTACGGTGGGCGAGCGCATGCCACTGACATAGTAGTTGAAAGCGGGATTTACTCGTACTTATCACAATATACCACATGCAAAATAATAAAAATATGTATTTCAATTACTTTTGAATCGAGTATCTAGCTACTACTTAAAACGTAGGTATCTCTCGCAACATTTCCACAAATTCAGCAAATTCACATTTGACTTTCATAAAAAATGGCAAAAATATAGAGGCATGTTGTAAAATTATAGTCACATATCCAAAAGGATTAGGAATAAATGTAAATGTGACTATTACTGCTGTTTTTTTGTGTTAATATTAATAAATATTAATATTTATATCATACACGTTATGCACATGAAATGTTGTCTTATACAACAGACTATTTTAATGCAAATTTATTTTGAATTCTTTTTTCTAAGTTGTAATTATAAAAGAATTAGACATAACGTTACTGATATTTAAAAAATCCTTATTAAATGAATCTACATAATATAGTAGAATGCATTTTACATTATTGATAGATATAAAATGCAATATCTACCGATCATATTGTATCATCTTTTTCTTTATCAAAATAAAATGTCAACCACAAAAATATTGCACATTTAAAGGCAGCTCGTTCGCACTAAAGCACCGAACATGTTATTAAATTGGAAATGTAATGAAGAAAAGGCATACTTTAAGCGAATCTACATAATAAAGCGATGATGTTATGTCAATGCTTACTATTCCTCACAAAGGGCAATAACTGTAAAACTGAACAACATCTAATAAACCACTTTATGAAACGCTTTGTTGAACAAACCACATCGTATTATTAAGAACGCCGAATATGTTTTATAGCGTCTTTCACAAAATAATAACATTGAGTAACTGATGGATACAAAGTTTACACAACTTTGATAAATTTTAAATTAATCTTGAATATTGAAATCAGGGCTCAGAATAAAAGAAAAGTGAAAAATCTGTGTTTAAAATCCACCTCTGATTTGGCACGCCCTTTGGTGCGTAACTGCTCTCCGTGTTTAGCCTTTCTAAAATTACTGCCTCTAGTGTCAACGGGTGCAAAGGATACTTAAATCATTATCTACTCTTTACGAGAAACAAACAAAGAAACGAGGAAGTAATTGAATTGATTACCTTCCTTCCTGTTTGAAACCTCTTCGTAAAACAAGACTTGTTCAGGTTATTATAAAAGTGAAAATTATTTACAACTGTCGTTTATTTGCGTTGATCGTAAGTGAAGGGCATAAGTTCAATCGTAGACACGCTATAAATAAACTGTTACGTCCCTTAAGTACTATGCGCCTGGATATGCAAAGTAAATGTATTTTCTCCTTTCCAACTGAATGTCAAGTCGTGTGTGTCATCTCTGATTTATCCGATATCGACAGAGGTCGCGGGGTCCTCGTGTTTGTTGCAATATAAAGTCGTCTTCAACTATTGTTTAAGCCAGGAGACCGGGCGAAAGTCTCTACATCGGTTTCTGTTGGGAAATATGTTTTTGTCTTCTTTGTGCAATCATCCTTGTCATTTAATAATAGAACAGAGACTAAGATCCAATCTTGGGTGAATTGTACTCTATATGTAACTACGTTTTTTGTGGCTACGGAGATTTATGAGCGAAAACTAAGTTTTGTTCTAAGCGAATTTTCATTGATTCAATTGATCGGTAAGTAAGTATGAGTACAACGGTTATTTAATAAACTTATTTTTTGTTTCAGGTTGATAGGAGATATTCTACAAATAACGGTAAGATAATATTAACATTTATAAAAAAATCCTATTTCTAGTGTTCTCGTGCACGACAATAAAAATTCACATAATATTACCCATGTGTATGAAGATATTGTAATTTAGCCAAAGTCAATTACTTTTCTAAAAACTACAAGAAATCCTTGACTTAAGAGAGGGATGAATTTATAGCTTGTAATTATATCAACTTACTGTATGAGAGCGATTTGCCATTTACTAGCAGCCTTTGCGATAAAAAGTTACCTATTTGACATTCTGCTACCGAAATGTCTAGATACACGACAGCCCACTGACTCACTCCAAGGCACTCGCCGCTTCTTCTGTGTAATTCGGAATAATAAAAATAAGTTACTCCATTCCGTAGTCTAATAATAATGACTTAATATGAAATCATTTCGCTCGCACAGGCGCAACATCAATTAAAATTTATAGTAAATTCACTTTTTCTCGCCCGCTCCTCTTAGACGTTCCCATGGTCTCATTGTTTAAGCGTGCTTATGTAAATAATGACGATTAATGATGCCTCTGCTCAAACGAGGCTATTGTGTAATGTACCTACCACACCTACATACCAAACACAATTCAGATTTACTACGAAATGAGTAATTACATTATAACACGTGCTAAATCTATTTCCAGGTAGTGTTAACAATTTCTTATTCATTTATCTATACGCCGTCACATAATCAATTTAATGTTACACTGATCATAAAATTTCGTTGATTTTTTCTAGATACGATACCTCAATGTGTTTTTCATGTGTTTCGATAAACTTGAATTATGAAACAATTTTAAAATATGAAACATCTAATTCTTTGCATCAAACGTCAACACACAGAATGTAACATTGAAATGTTCAAAATATTGCCTGGATTATTTAGTCAACTTATCACATACATCAACTCGTGATAATCTGAGCCGCAATATCCTAATAAACCCAAGATAGTAACTTGTTCCAATTTACGTAATGAGTTACTAAATATGTGCATAAGTTGACGTTCATGAAGGAAATTACTTAGATTGCACCACGTTCTACACCACTATAAAATCACTAAATGCCAACCAGTCTGATGCATTGAATCTACACCAGAGCTAAATTACCACTTGAAAACTAAATTATAACAAGTAATTCGACGTACATAAATAACTAAATGCAGGCCAAGTTCACACGCTAATTTACGAAGCGTTACCTGCTGCCTGGTACTACCTAATTGCGTAATAAATGCATATTCGATTACTTTCATGCACACATGTTCTTTCAAAATAGCTTATAAAACGTCTAGAAGTCCGCGAAGTATACTTAAAGTCTATTAGTTACAGTAGGTGTAGTTTAAGAGGCTAGATCTTTGACAAAGTATAATTTTTAAACAAAGTTGTAAGTGCGATAAAATCGCATAGAACATAATGACGAGCTGTGTTTATACACAATTTGTAGAACATAGCTGAGCGTGTATGATGTCTCCCAATTGGCTACTATACATTGCGAAATGATGAAAGTTCAAGGCCGGATAACAGTATTCGTTCTAGTTTATTTCACGCATGGTCAGCAAAAACGTTCAACTTTATTTCATTCTAATCTAAATATGATCTTGTCTAAGTATCTATGATAAAATGAAATGAATATCTATGATAATATGATTAAATAATGATTACGGCATGTATTCGAATGATTAGGGTACGTAACTTCTATGTAATTGAAAAAAGAAAGAAAAGGATTGCAAAATCTTAATACACTCAACTCCCATTACTTTAAACCTTGCCCATACAGGCTTTTCAAAAGAATAATCCTGTAAAAATCCCAAAACATTAATTTTAAATAAAAATAGAAACTAATATGCATACAAACAAACGTACGTTAGATTTTTTTGCACACGGTCCATAATAAAGCTTTCATGCAGTAGTCGAGATAAGTTCATATGATTTGCGTTACTGTGTGCCTTAAACGTAGATGATGCAAAGGCCAACTTCCCATGTCGTTGCAAGTAACTTGTAACGCACAAACGGACATCATTTTTATCGAGATTGACATATACATCGCGTGTACATTTAATATACTTACGTTCATTCATGATTTTACTGGTAGATAATTTTGGAATTGTGAATTAATAAAGTAATAAAAATATGAAAACCTATGTTAGATCACTTTACTTAATAGAGTTAGTAAGATTTTATTATGAATTTATGGCAGTTAATCTCGCATAATGATTTGAATAAAATAAATTCTGCAAATACGATTAATTACACTTATATATTACAAATAATAATTTAAAAAATTTATAGTAACAAATCCTGAGTACGTTTTCGAAGTTCTCAAAAAAAGACTAGCTTTAAATGTCAGCAGGAAATAATACGGGTGACAATAAATCCAAACACGTTGCTCCAAATTAATGTCTTAAGTTTAGGTAGGTACTTTTAAGCCGTAAACATTGTAGAGATTGCTACCGGCTTTGTAGCCTTGACATTCGTATTAATTGTTAGTTATGTACAAGTATTAAAGTAATCTTTAATAACTCATTACATAGATATGTATAATTTGCTTTAAGTACAATTTACACGTGAAATGTAACACGTTATAAAATTAATAGGAAGGTATATCGATTCCGTATCACTGAAGTTAATCTCTATGCTAGTACTGATATAATGGGTCATACAGACAGAAAAAAACAAAAAATGTCTCTCCTGTTCCCGAAAGTTAAGGACACTGGGAGCTAATTTCTCATTTTAATGCATATCCGCATAATCTGTGCCCGATGTAGTTTTGGCCTGTATAAATATTTTGAGGATTGGCTGCTCCAGTATCCTTAATCATCAGGAACAGGAAAGACAATTTTGAACCTAATTCTGTGTATAACTCTATATGTACTTAGCTCATGGAAAAAAATCGCAAGTTGGCCGATGTTCAATTATAGTTTGGCTTACCGATAACGGAACACAGCAAATGTCTCTATCTGACCTTTGTTTACATAGCAATATGGATTTGTAAGCCTTAACAAGTCTTTTTGTGTCCCAATAAGTCTTAATCACTACAACAATAGTTTGTTTCTCACGGCAGACAGGTTTAATTGTGACGCTTATATAACAGCCTGTTCGCGTGATGCGTTTGCGCAGCCAAAGTATGTTAGTTGGGAATTAAGTGTACTTCGATGTAATAAAGATAAAGGTTATTTTAGGTCACGAAAAAATAGCATTATTATGGATACTTTTAAGTGAATCCCCAATACAATGTACAGATACAGATAAACAGTTAGTCTGTCTGTATCCCACTGCCGGGTAAAGTACAATGTAACATTTGAAAAATATTACGTATCTTATTTTAAAACGAAAGCGAGTACCTACCTACAATTTTATACAAAGCAATTTAAGTACATTTATCTACCTATAGCTATATAAATATCGAATTAATCATTAGTTTACTAAATACCAAATCAAATACTGTTACGTAATACGTAAATGTAAAAAAATATATTTGGCAATACTTATAACGACATCGTCAGCATTTCTTAAAAAGTCTATCTTAAAGATTAATCTTTCCGTATTCATTGTCTTCAAAGAAACGAAGTTTTCTGTGCTATATAATGTATTTTATTTTAAAATATCTTTGACACTCTTAAATTACTAAGTATTTGTTGTTATAAATGAAAAAAAGAAACATTAATGGAATAAAACAAAGTGTGTTTTGCAAGTGTTCTCACAGTTCACGGACCTCTGGCCTACAGGGGGCTTCCAACAATTGTTTTTTGTCTAGATAATTAGTTATAATGATGTATGTTGGTATGCTTTTTTGAGGCCAATTGTAGCGAATTCTTTTACGGTCAAGTACAACTTTGTCAAAACTCCATGCCAAAAAATAGGTTATAGCATATAATAGTTAAAGCATATAACCTATTTTTAATACGGCTGTTGGGAGAAACCCATGAACTATTAAATTAATCAATTCAATATAAAACTACACTCATATTTGTCATCTCAGCTTTGATCTCAGCTATGGTATGACATACAGTATACAATTAGGTGGGTACCTACAGCTTTTCCTAAGGATCTTTAATATACCAATATTATAGGTATACATTATTTATTACCTTGTATTACTTAGGTATTTAGTCTAGTTAAGTGCGCAAGAGTGGCATCCTTGACATAAGTTGCATTGAGACCATCGATTTATCGTTCATTTAAGAATAGTCACACGATTTCGACATTTGCTATAGAAGATCCATCCTGTTTAATACAAAAAAATCAATTGAATGGTTAAATGTTACGGTTATTGAAAAGATCGATGTTTATCAGATTTAGTTGTGTGTAGGAGATCAATCTGTTGAAATCGAAGTGACGATGTTCCGTGAGTGAGTAACTCTCTACGATACTGGCCCACATTTGAAACTAATTACATCGAAGCTACTTCTCGGTTACCTCTGACATAACCACGAGGCATGTTCCAGCGCTTCCAACTGACCTTTCACTTCTAAATAGATCACACGTTCAGTTGTTTGTTACTTTACTTTGAAAACTTAGCTGTAATTAGTGTTCCAAGTAATATAATATCTGCGTAAACATTACATATTCATTAAATTAAGTAATTATATATTGTACTCAAAATCGATTAGCTAATGTCGCAACGCAATTTGGTACGCGCTATGCCGCTGCACTATTGCTACTCTATTGCTCGGACATGCCGAATCTTCTATTGGAACAAAAGAAATCGAATACCTACATAATAAAAATTAGATCACGCCCGCCTTGAAACCATCTGTCGGATATTTTTATAAGTAGATACAATGCTTTTCTTTTTTGACGAAGTCATGTCTGTTGTTACATAAAGATGAACCTGGTACTTTCAAAATAGAAAGGATATAATAACGTTTGAACTCATCAATAGCATTGCGATGGTACAAAAATAAGCGGCTTCGAAACTGAAATTAGTTTCGTTTTCGGTACTTTAAAATTACATGTTTCCCACGAAGATTTATTATTAAAGCCATAAATCAAACTGTAGTAAAATAATATTAAAAATCTTGATTGGACGCTTTGCTACTTCATAATGCAGCAGATATTTTAGTAAAGAAATAGTCAAAATGTATTTTATAAACGAACATTTTCTACAATCACCAAGTTTAAAATAATCAAAGGTATGGCGGAGCCTTAACGAAGCTATGTAATTAAGTATTCAACATTTCTCAAGAAGTACTTTATTTGAACCTTCATTGTTATACGCAGGCAAGTACTTGTTAATTTCCGCTTTTCGTAAAGACTTACACCACTCTGTGAAACTAACATGTCGTGAGCAATGATAGTGTGTCTCCTCACGAACCGTGATCTATATTATATTATTGTATGACTTTCTTTAAATATATAGGTATATAACAACTGTACAATTACCTATCTACCTATACTACAATTTGTATTGTTTGTAACTTGATATATTTACCTTTTATTTAGATTCGTTTTTATGAATTACGTATCTACCAGTAGGTAGGTATACTATAAATATTAAATTAATTCTCTCTAAGTAGAGTCAACTTTAAGTGATTTAATAGTTCTAACTGAGCAGGTTTTATAATAATAATCAGTAAAACTGATTTCTCCAATCAAGTAAATGTTTCAAACTTGGACCATGATGGTTATATCACAATCGAATTCGAGAAAAACACAAATCCGTGCGAAGATTTGAACTCACTAAGTACCAAGTGGTCAACTACAGATAATAAATCAATAGAGTTTCCGCCTGGGAACCAAACCGCCGACCTTCCGATCCGCTAACAGTTTATCGGTAGATCTAAATTTGTTATTAACGATGTATACATTACTGTTATTTTGCAACATAAGGCCGATAGTCGAACAAGAGATCGAAAGCAAGGTCGGGAAGTTACCGACGCATCTAAATAAATAACTACTTAGGTATGCCTATTAAGCAATCTGAAGATCCTTCGAGTAGGTACGTCAATAGGTACCAAATCCCTCGAATTTCATTGTAATACAAAAACGTCTTCATAAAAAAAAGCAATCAGATGATACGCACAGCAAACACTGCATTTACTCTTAACTACGTACCTACAGCATTTTATTAACAAAACAAATAAAAATAAGTTTGGTGTAGGTATTGTCAAGTGCCAACGAAGTAATGCTAATGAAACTAGGTTCGATTACACTTTTAATGACACACCATTCTTTTAAAGTTTATCTCTTTACCGATGGATGAAACGATGCTACAAAATTCATAAAAAAAATAACTGCTTAAATCCAGAGCTTAGCAGGTGAACTCATTGGGATTGCAAGCAAATCGTTACACTCTAGTTGGTCGCAGTGCAAACAATATCGACGAAGAGGATGCTCCGTGTGTGAGATCTTTTATCGTTAGCACAAACGAGCGTGAAACGAGATCAAAACGAAAACTGCGACCTTTCATTGTGTATACAATCACATGCAATGTAGTGCATGGAATGGATTAATAGCTTCTTAGCTCAATATTGTGCTGGAGGTCACGATGTTAAGTAAGGTAATCATTGGAAAAAAACATTTTGATTGCCCGCAAAGTGGGTGCGAAACATGTAGCAATTTTTATAAGTAGGCTTGTTTTACTTGTTTAAGATTTTTTATAGTCGTGGTATGCGATCATAATTAAACACATTATAGGATGCGTGTCGTTTATTTGATATCAACTTTCTCCTATCTAAATATATTTTATAGAGCTATAGAATGGCATTCAGATATCCTTAACAGAAGTGGGTAGGACTTGTCGATTGATGTTTTACGGTTGTATTGGTAACACCGCGGTGACACTTCAATTGAACATGTCACAACCCACACCTGCTTTCACATACGCTTCCCAACAATATCATCCGATCTTCAGATTGAAATAGATAGATCGGCTTTATCTTGATGAAAGCATTTCAAATAAAAGGCGTAGATAGAGAACTTATCAAATGTTTCTTCCCACACTAGATTTTAAAAAGAAACCTAAGTATAGGCATTTATTAGTTAAACTCAAATCTTCCGGAAAATACAGGATGCCAACAGAAGAACATAAGCGTAACTTACGGCAAACCAAATACTATGTAGGTATTGTCATTTGATAACAACTAGACAATTGCTTAATAATATTAACGTTTTATGATACTCTAGGTACTATAAAACTACCTATATTAAATTATGATATTCTAAACTACCTACCTACATTAACATAATGGAATAACTATGTCATGAATGTATAACTTACACTGTGATTGTAGGCAATTATCGTACACTATACAAAAATAATCAATTTAATTACCTACATTCTCATGTACAGTCTGTTTTTTCCCGTAATAGGTAGACCAGGCATTTAGTAGTTGCTCACGCATCTTCCTGCATGCATTATATTAATCATCTTCCTACCGCTTCACTCATACTTGACACACTATTATTTACCTACTTACACTTTCTTACCCGTAATTAACTTCTTCGTTTCATCTTTCTATGAGTATCTAATTAACACGAGAATATTGTATTGATATCGTGATTTTGTGTCATAATTCCTCATTGCTGCCTTATTGATATAAAATTTTTGGTACCTTAATATAAGTTCGGATTGGACAGCGTACGTTGACTATCAGGGATTTGATACGAAACAATGTACAGACACAGATCGCAGACCCTTTAATCGTCTAAGGACTTTAGTCGATGGTCCACACACCTTTAAAGATGGTCCACGATGTAGTCCAATAGGTAACATTTGATTTTTCCGCGATGATATTCATATTAATTTGGTACGAGATAAGGTTTTTTTAACTTCTAATCAGAAATACTGAAATTAGCCACATACCTACCTAATATGTTCTTACAAATTGTGCAATTTAAGTAAAAACTGCTAACAAAGCGGCACGTATATAAAGTTGTACATAAATGACACGTGAAAAGTGTGAAATAGGCTATCAGTGTAATAACAATGCAAGTAGGTATAATAGTCCCAACATTGTCAGATAGCATCTGTTACGTGTTCGTGCCGTAACACTCTCACTCAAGTTATGGGAGACCAAGTGATCTATTTAACATCAACTTGCCGCAAGCGCAAAACCTCTCATCTCATTTAAAACTTACCCGAAATATAGAATAAATTATAGTACCTATATGAACATTTAGCACAATTTTACATTTACCTTTACGAGTAATTGTACGATTTAGCATTTAATGTTTCTAGAAAGTCTGGTACTCGGCTATTTGCAAAAATAATGATAGGTACGAACATGACGTAATTCCTGCTGAGATAGGATCGCGATCGGCGATGACCGCGTAACAAGACGCATCTTTATCGATGTAAGTAGTTATCGATCAGAAACAATGCTAACGATATGAAATGCAATGACGTTATAGCATAGCGCACATGCCGCCGCGTGCGCTCACCGAGGTAGCAATTGCGTGCTTCTGCGCATAGATGTTCCAACGGCGCAAGTCACGAGCTGCCGAGAGATTACGAATAAACAAACACACAAATAAAAATCATCCAACAGCTATACGGCCATAAATATAACATTTTTACCGCCATTTCTACGTTAATTACTGACAACATAGTGCCAATGTTTATTGTAATAAACATTTATATGATTCTCCTTATGCAAATACCGTGACTTGAGAGTTTGCCTAACTATTAAAATCTGAATGTGCATGGATGCTATTAATTTTAAATAAAGCGGTGGCTCGCGACTTGAACCACACTTTCACTTTCACTGCGATCTAGCTGGGATGCGCGGGAGTCGCCCAACCGAGAAATCGATTCAGAAATCATTTAATTGACTCTCGTTGCGTTATGTTGTAATCTAACATAAATGAACGAGTGTGGCACGTAATCGCGTAATAGAAGATGTCATTGCACACTAGATATGCATTTTTGCGAAATATCATTAATTTGTTGGAATTAAGTACCTTCTTACTGTACACTTAGCACAGATAGATAAACTTTTACTTACAAGTTAGCTTTGTTTTGCATAGGAAGTTCTTTTCTTATATTTAAATACAATACTTATATCAACTTACAAGATAATACAATAAAGCTAATTTGGTAATGCAACGATACCATCTAGAGAGTTTTTCTCTATTATAAACATGATGTTTGTATAATATGTTTAGGAGTAGGTACATGTTGTATTACTTACTCATACTCATATAGGTAACGTTAATTGAACAGCTAACAGTAACAGCGAAATGTCGCAGATTATGGTCTTGCCTGAATTTATTACTTACGACCAAGTTTAGCAGGGAGAAATCGTCTTATGAATATGGTAATGTGGGAAAGGGGTCCCCGTACTTTCCGTTACCTACACATCAAAATATGGAGAGGGATCAGTGACAAAGCGCGTGAACATCAACCATGTTTAACGAGGCATTCGACAGCTGGACTGGATTTTATGACATTCCTTATAATGTTATTTATTTCAACTTTATGAGGTTAAGTGATTTGTTTAGAAAGCTCAGAAGAAAAATACTGTCGGTAATCAGTTTCGTGTAAAAGCTCACTACTTCAGTGATCTTATCTAAATCCAGTAAAATAACAAGAAAACAGAAGAGATATAAAGCCTCATCGGTTTTCATTACGTTTTGTTTACGGTAGTTAGTGGTAGTTGAACGAACGGAACTAATGATTCAACACACCCTTCGCAGTAGTTTCAAATAATGGTAGGGGCATTAGAGGCAAGAACTTAGCTCTTGACCCCAGGGATCAGCTTTCAACCGTTCGATTTAATGTTAACAGAGTACGTAGCTACATAAATGGGCCTAGAGTATAGTGCCGCTACAATATGGTACTATGCTCTTTCAACCACATTTTCTAACATGATGCGTTCATATCGTGTTACTAATTGAAATTATACTTATTTACGTAAAAACTGATACATTCATCGAATTGTGACATTTATTGCTTTTGTATTTTATAACTAATTCTTAATTCTGTTAGGTTATGAGTGAGGTCATCATAATATACACATAATATACACAATATCAAGGTTACAGTTAAACAAACAATGCAGCAATAAATTAAAATAGTAAGTAACTTTTTGAAGAGCCGTCCGCAGAGAATAATAAAATAATAGAGATGTAGCAATATCCGGCCTCATAACAACTTCCGAAGTATCCCTAATGTCCAAGACAACACTCTGGTGGGAAAACAATGGATATCAAGTTTATGGACTTGAATTAAGTGTTGGTGAATAGAATGGCATGTTTGTGGTATGAATCTACGAAATATCAGGGTCAAGGCCCCGTCGTGGTTTATTAGGCCAAGTGTTAACGGAAATAGTTCTTAGAAATATGACAGGTCAAACTAAGAAAAATCTTCAGGACGACCACAACGCTAACCACGAAATTCATTAACTTTAAATTTCGCTATCAAATGGTTTTTGATGCAACACTAAACATTAGACTTGTGTAAATCTATAGAAATACAGAGTAAAATACCTATTCAATTCAAATTGGAAAATAATATTCACTGTGAATTCAATAAATGGTAATTATTTAAACTAGCAATCAAATCCACGGACCAAAACAGCACTAAGTGCAACAATTTGTTTGTACAAATCGACGAGGTATTGCAAACACACTATTATTCATTGTTCACCGTGCAGCTGAGCCCGAAGCCGCGGCTGCGCGGTGCCATTGTGAACCGGCTGTGATTTCACGCTCCCCTACGACGGTTTATTGCGCCGATCCTACGTGAAGACAACGTGCCGATAGATTGCTCTAACCATATTAAAACTTACCTCTACTAAAAACACATATCTATCAACGAAACAAAATATTACAGAACATTAGATATCGAAACTATAGGCTATACATCTGAAACAATCTTACTTAAATGTTATTTTGGAATAAGATGGAGGTGATATCTCGAAAGGTATACTTACGTACCCTTGAGTTTGTTGTAAATTAACCTTGTCAAGGCTTTACCGCCATTCTTTAAGCATATCGCATAAAAACAGATGTAGAACGAATCAGTTTGTAGCGACGTAGCATATCACCATCGCACCATTGTTCATCAAAATTGGCGCTACTTAAGCTTGCGCAAGCAAATACAATTACCTACTTTGGACGCAGTAATTCTAGTTGCAAACAAAAACTACAAAATTAAGATTGTGGTCATTTTACATAAATCTTTAAATCAATGCTTTAAATACATTTAACCGTTTCAGTATTGTATTCGGGAAGATTGTTAATAATTATGTTTTACTGCTAGTTTTTAGGTATTTTTGGAATTTACCTAAGGTATATATTCCAACAGGTGGCTTTAACTTTTTTCTTTTTTATTAATTTGCAACCCATAATCACTTATAAAATTAGTTTTCGTCGATACCACATCTACTCTAATTATACAACTCTTTAGACTTCGCAATGTTGCGTTATCAGATAAACAATAAACTTAAGTTCTTTAGGCACTATAATTATAGTTTTGATTTTCTCACACCTACCAATTTCTAATCATTCGATCTTGACACCACAAGAACGTGATGATGGGTCATAAAGGTAATTAAATTGTTATTGCAAAGAATGTGATTGCTTAACGAATTGTAAGTATATCTGTTCTGATTTGTTGCATACAAATCATATAGACCACAATTAAGTAACTGAAGATTTGTACTTATATATATTTTATTGATACCTTCGTATACTCATCCTACATGACTACAAAGTTTATGCATATTACCACAATCACAATTAGACATAACTAATGAAAAAAATTACGTTAGAAATAATGTGAGCATTTCGTTTATTGACTGACCTCTTACTGCCGATCACTGTTGGCTTAGCAATAATTAGGGACAGTCTCGTCTGCAATAAAAGTGAATTACAATTTCAAATCGTACGTATTGCGAGAGCTGGCGAAACCCTCATTAGTACCAGATCATCGGGAGACCTATGAACTATCAAAGCGGCAATTAACTAATCAAAAGCAGAATGACAATCACGTCGCGAACCGCCCTGCTATCGCGGTGTGGCGATCTCCCACAATCGCATTCGAATCGAGCGCTCGTGACGAACGAAAGGCGGTTAATGCATGGGAAGAGTCGACGAAAACGCTCGCTGGTTTCGCAAGCGATCTCCGAGCGATAGTCCCTGGGATTCGCTAGTAGGAAGTCACCTGTAATACCACGGTTCAAGCGACGAGTTCGTGAATTACGTTTTTGCTTTCAAAAATATTAATTGTTACGTTACAGACACACCACTCAGTAAAAAAGTCTCAATTTTAGCAACAAAAGCTTTCGAAACAGCGCGGATAACACTAGGGACTAGTTTCAAAGATGCTACCAAATCGGTGGGTACCTCGCTTTTCTCTTGGACCACAGATTATGGCTTCATATTTGCATGTAATTATTCAGTGGCCATCTTCAATGCTTTGTTTTATAACAACAGGTTCCCTCAGCTTCGATTACAAAAGTTGCACTTTGCTCTAGACTTTAAGTCGGTGAACTTTGACTTAGGTATACCACGAAGAATGCTTACCGCATTCATGAAAGTAACAATAGATCTATTTATTTAGAAGTTACGTCTTTCGAGTCTTTTTTTTTAGTATTTGTGCAAAAAACAATAATTCATCCAATTTTTACTATCGATTTTATACACCGCGTTCAAGGCGATGAAATTGAAGTAGTATTATTAGTAAAAGCATGATTACGGTGACTATAGGAATATTATTGAATAAATCTAGCAATTCTAACAACTTGTATTGGAGTTCAAAATGTCAGCGAAAGTCGCATTTATGTCGCTAAAACAAGTTTATTAATTGGATAGTGTGACGACAATAGCTCCGGAAAGTGCGCGCATGATTTCCGGCATCGCGCGTGCCAAACGCCTAGGATTTGCAAACGCTTTATAAGTAGTTAAGTCATAACATAACACAGATTAGAAATAAATTATTAGTTAGTTAGTACACCTGCCTACGTATTATCATGACAGTGTATAAATAAGTTTGAATAAGTATTGGGGACATTTCATGTCTTGTTGAATTAATTACTTTTTTGGCCTGTCTCAAACAGAAGAATAAATCTAGGTATTTATTAATCTAAGCTCCAATAACAACGGTTGATTGAGAATGTCTGTTTTCGAAAACAATCAAACTTTCAAATACTGAAGTTAAGTTAACCTATCGTCCCAGAGTTCAGACGTAGACTGGCTCGTAGTAGATTTATTGATTTGTTTTGACGAGTTGTACATGCGTTGTTACAGAAATCGTACTTCACCGCGCAGCCACCTTTGATATAGGAACTGTTTTTTCGCTTCATCTCTGTTCTATCCACTTCCATGACCATTCATAGATGAAATGCAATACTAACTGAAAAATTAGATGGCAAATGTGAGTGAGAGAGAGCGAGCAACAGGTGTTGTATCTGTATGAATGGACAATATATAAGTATTGAAGGTAACAATAAATGCATGTACGCACACGGGATGATTATTTACAACAAACATAAATTGATTCCCATTGGTTGAGGCACAAAATGCCAAGTCAGAGCGTTTTTTTCACCAAATTAAAAATTGTGAATGAGAACTAAGCCTTATACAGGCTTTTCTCATACAAAAATTGTAGTTTTACTAGGAACACATAAATAAAAAGAGGCAGTTTCTCTAATTTGTACCGTCCTATATGTCAACTATATGGAGAATTGTTGGATTTGTGGCACCAGGGCATCAGAACATACTAGAAGTAACCTAACAAACACATGTAAGCTGCATGTGTGCTCCACTCAAACAAAAGCAGTTACATTTGTGTTGATTGCGACTGCGCAGTGAGGTCGCCAGATCCAGAGCAGAGCAAAATAAGTGATGCTACCAGGGAGACATAAGCAAAATTTTCTTATACTGACTCTTTCACTCTTGTATTACTACATACATCTGACAGAGATGAGAAGAAACTTACCTTTCAATTTCAAATTATATCAATAGGTGTTTAATTAATTGGTAAGCTCCTCCCAAGCGTTCTAGTACTGTGCGCAGTGCATATCAACAAAGCGACCGACATCCTATGAATTGATAAGAGGGAATATATTCTATTGAATCTACGACCGGTTGAACAAATTAGTTTTTTTTTCTTAGGCGGTGTAATTATTATAGAAAATAAACTATGAAGTACATTTGATTTACCTAAATAAAGTGTAAATGGTTTAAGAACGTAGTTTCCAGGGAGCGGCACCAGAAATGCATGCATGCAATCCGTGATGTTTGCCGTGTGAAAAGTTTATTTCAACCGGATGTGCTTGTTTGTTACATTATGTGGTTGTTAGTTGTTATTTGTATGTAGGTAGCAATTTTATTTCTAATCAATATTTAAGATTATATTACTCAATAACTTACCTCTACACTAACATCCTTCCGCTAATCGAAATTTTAATAAAATGGTCTTCATTTTTGAAGGAACTATCCTCAAAACAATCCCGAAAGGACAAAGCTTTTTAAAAGATATTTAAGTAAACTTCGCTAAGCTGCAGTTATTTGTTACAGATCCAAAAT
Source organism: Anarsia innoxiella (assembly GCA_947563765.1). Lineage (NCBI taxonomy): Eukaryota > Metazoa > Arthropoda > Insecta > Lepidoptera > Gelechiidae > Anarsia > Anarsia innoxiella. The sequence continues at coordinate 11,005,227 of OX387390.1, forward strand.
GAGGCGAAAATGGGGCGAAGCATCGTTAATAATGATTGCTCAGGGTGCGCTGCTACTCATTCTACTGACAATAAGTAAGTAATGGTGTATATAATATTTTAATACTATAGATATATGGATGTTTAGAATAGATGCACGAATTTAAACGGAAACAAGTCTTTTAGCTTTTGAATGAATTAATCGCCAAGCAAAAGTTGCTAACCACTTACTTAAGTACTAACTACTTATTTACAAAATACCTTTAAAATTAGTTGTAAATCGAAACGTAATTTACAACTTCATTGGTCTTATAGCAAATTACAGCACAGCAAAGTGTAATACACTTATACACAAAAGTGTTTCACAAGTTTAAGACAAGGGAAACTTGCAAAACACCTTAATTAGTGCCTTGTGCCGATGATGCAGCGATTTCAGAGCTAGGTGCAAGATCACAATAATTTGCGACTGGCTAGAGTAGATTCAAATTGGAGTACCTACTATAAAAACATTTTAATATAAATTATTTTTCTATTTGGTAGCTGTTTAAAGATTTGGTCCAAACAAAAATAAAAATGCAATGAAGAAACTAGGTAAATAATCAACATTCGACATTAAAACTAGGAACTTTATAAGGCACTCCTGATTACTCTACTGATTGCACTAAGGTTATCTAGAAGTAAACTTTGGAAATAAGTGTTTTTGGTAGTGCAATCTCAGACTTAACACTAATCATCGACTAGGAAATGTCAGGAATATTTGTTTTGAAATAAGTGTAACGTTGTTATGGATTGAGTCATAGCAGTCGGTGTCAAAGTTTCTCAATACGCTTTTCTACAGATCTTGGTCTACGCGTCAAACAAGAAATTCTTATTGTTTGATCAGAATCTTATGCATTAAAGAATATTGCAATTTTATTTTATCTTATACAATACGTATCCGTAGATGATGTAATCCATTATCTCTACTGTTTTTATTACATTAATACTTTTAAGATACAAAATAAATTACTAACGTTGACACCATGACCGACCATCGTCTCAGCCTAGTTGTAATGTGACATATTCTCCTCTTCTCGTGACCAATTTGTCATCTCATGTCTACACCTTTGTCTACACTTTGTTTTAATAGCATGGCGTTCAAATAAAAGGTCAATGATTATGTCGTATTTGATGGGACCGATTTGCGTTTCAACAACTATCACGAGTAACAATAGATAGCTGGTTATAGACTCATCATCGTATATTGACACTTCAAACGACCTTGCCAATGTACCGCGAGTGGATAAATGTATTTAAAAAAGGATGAATAAGTTTCTTAATCGATTCTGACTTAATGAAGATGGAGGGTTTTGATACGTCGGGTACACCGCTTCTTATTTTAACAAATTATGAGTCTCCACCTTGCACAACTGATACTACATTCAATCTAGTGATTTCACTAGAATTGCACAAGTTGCGTAAAGCGATAATACGTTCAAGAGATCCTAGTGATAGACTAACAAAGTGACTTCGTTTTGTATGCGGTTTGTGGCTTTAAGCTAGCGGCTCGGTTATTGAGGATGTAATGTAAATGAGATAATACTCAAAGATGGCGTCTCAGTCTCACCTGTGGATATTACTTCTAAGCCGATCTGGATCGGTTGTAACATTTATTGGCAGAATTGACACGTAACTTAATTTAATATTACATAACATAGCAATATAGGTAGTACGTAAAGTCATGAAAAGCTAAAGAAAGCGTGTACGTGTGTAGAGTTGGAAACATACATAATTTTATAAGTTCACGTTCCGAACGTTTCGTTTAGAGCGCAGGTGTTGTGTTAATTATCGCGAGAGCTATCAGGATACAGTTGGGAATTTATAAATGGCGGCCACTAGTGCCGAGTGCCGATACTTACAAACAATAAACAATCGAATGAGCACTTGGTTGGTATTAATTTCATTATTTTAGACTTATCAAGATTACCGTGACTCCGCTCGAGCTCTCAACGCACTCTTGAGGGAAAGCTAATATTACGCAAATGAAGCAACCATAAATTGTTGTTTATCTAACTTCAAACTTAAGATAATGTAGACACCTTTTAATAAAGTTGTGTTATGGGTGTCATTCAAATACTCATCAATATAAATTCAATTCTATACATTGTATTTGAATTAAATGTTAAAAGGTTAACAGAAGGTTAACATTTTATTTATGAACGAGTGTTAATGTAAGTCCATTACGGATTTATTGTTTTGTTAAAATGTGAAATCATTTTATTCCGCTTTTAGATACGTCTAAAAGTCGATACCTAAGCCCTTTCACCTAAATTATTTCTGTTACCATTGATTGATAGGTATAATAGCCAACGTGTTTATTCCGCTATAGTAGTACTGTCATACTTATTTTAAAAAAGGACTAGAGTTAAAGATCAGAGAGAAAGAATAGAAAGCAGCAACAACGACAAGTTCCATTGTGTACGGAACATAAATTATGCATGCTGTAACAGTAGATCGATGATAGTTCGATTGCTCTAAATACATTGCTTATTGTTCGAAGCGCTATCTGATTACACGTTAATAAAGACACCTAAAACATCATCAATCATATGTTACAGCTTTCTTTTTAAAAGTTCATTTATTTTTCAGACTCTTGTGATGGTACCCGGCACACAGCGCAACGCAGAAGGGTAATTACATCAACTAAAGTGTTAAAAAAATACAAATCATGAAAAATAATATTACCTATCAAGTGCCTTATTTAATGCATTATTTAATATGTATTTTATCAAATTCCTAAGGTCACGGAGCGTTCGGACATCTATTTACCTTCCCCTAGCGCAGAGAGTTTGCAAGCGCTGGCGCAAGCTATGGGCGCGGCGGGATTCGAATCCTACACCGAGGGGAAAACGCTGGTCAAACGACTGATACCTGCTGATAGCCAACCGGATCTCGACGTCGTGGAGCATCAAGGTAAAATACGTCATTTTACTATTCATACCTCTCCTTTTGAACAATGAACTTTTTGTGAACCCATGTAAAAAGCATACTTTTGAGCTGCATACTTACGCATTTAATTATAAGTCAAAATAATTTTGTAGGTGTCATCGGTAAGGCGGGTGTAGACTTCCCAGCATTCCCAAGCATCCCTAACACTGGATTCAACTGCAAAAACGTGCCGACTGGATATTACGCCGACTTGGAGACCGATTGCCAGGTTCGTCGATATCTCATTTATAACAATTTGTTTTCATTCATACTGGCAAAACTTTTGATTAATAACCGATTAATAACTTTCAGGTATTCCACATCTGCGACACATCCCGCAAAATATCGTTCCTGTGTCCCAACGGTACCATCTTCAGCCAGTCGCACCTAATCTGTGACTGGTGGTTCAAGGTGGATTGCGCCTCATCTCCCGCCCTTTACGAATCTAGTGCCGAATATTACTCCAGCGAACAAAAGAAAACCCATAAAGTCACTCAGACCCTTTCTAAGAACGCCGATATTCAACAAATAGGAGCTGACTCTAACATTCGTCCAGAAACAAGAAGAGCACCAGTCAATATTCCCACTACAACCGAGAGACTACTGAGACATAGACAAAGACTTCATAGCGAGCCAGCTAGCCTATCTAATACGAAAGCCACTTCTCGCAGTTTCCAAGCGCTGTTTACTGCTGACGCTAACTATAATCCGACGCAAAGGACTCAAGCGACCACATCGGTAGAAAAAAGACGGAAAAACTTGGTGCAGCTGATATCTTCAACAAATTTTGGAACGGCTCCACGATCTACGTTACCTTCTTATACTGAAGCTTCTTCATACAGAACCACGTCTGCACCTCACGATTTCAATAATTTAAAGGAAATGCAAGTAGCAGCGGAAACTGCTTCATTTGCCAACAATAATAATAGGCAATTTTTACAAGATTATAACAAAAACTATCGCCCTTATCCCGTATACACACCAAATCTTCAACCAAGAGTAAACAAAATTAAAAGCAGCCCAACTTTAACTACTTTATATGACTTCCGAGACAAGAATCACAACGCTGTCGCACAGGAGCTCTCAACCAAACGGCCTTCCTTGGTACCGTACACAAAGAGTTATTCCAGCACTATCAACGAAAAACGTGAACCCTACACTCGACCGGGAGTTTCGCTACTCAAAGATTACCTTGAGAAAGAAAAGAATAAAACCGCTATCACCACTGAAAAATATACGCAAGCCACAGAGAGGAACGACCTATACGCAAATAAGAATAATGAAAACAAAATCGTAATCGATACTAAAGACTATTTCGAGTCAGCCACTAAAATACCGCAAACCACCAGACCTGAAAAATATTTCAGTCAAACAGCTTCATCTGACAGACTTGATATATACTCTAGCCCCAGTTACATTCCAAGCCCTACTACTGAACCCAACTACCAGGAAAGGAGAGAAAGACTAATGAGGAAGCTAAACCTTGAAACTTTTGGATCGACAGAACCTACTTCTCCTACACCTAACACTGAGAAGTTTTATGGAGATTTACCTAACCGACCTGGACTTGTAGTGCCCCCATCATTGACTCCTAAAACATTGCACACGTTAGCAATTTATTATGCAACTGCACTAGACAACTTATCTGCAACTACTCCGGAACAGGAAACAGAAACCACTACTCCAGCATTCGACGAGTATGAGAACAACGATGATACCTTGCCGGCTCTATTCAGTCGCCATACTATTAACAAGTACAGTAACCTCTTTGGTCACGGTAATGACAACTCTGAGTTGCTCGAAGATATCAAATTGGACCCCAACGGAACTTACAATGAACTAGCCGATGATCTTGTAGTTCAACAAAGCCAAAATCCTCTCGCAACTTCGCCGCAGATAAGGGAGCTTGCTCAAGTATTCACGCACGCTTTATCCGCATATTTACAAGACCCTGTTCAGTTTAGAAAAGTTTTATCTGACATTAGGCCGACACATCCGTCATTTGGTGACATGTTAACGACTACAGAAGATCCCTACAATACCGAACCTACAACAACGATTAACGAGGAGGATGATGAAATATTAGGATTCTCTGACGACAATAAAGCTAGACCTCCATTAGCATCATTACGTGATGCCAAATCAATTAATATCGCTACTGATTATCCAACGGTCTCCGAAGATCTGACAACCACTCCGAAAACGTTTACGGACTTTTCACCAAGTACTCCTGTATCGACTACCCCATCTAACCCATTTAGGTGCTGCGGAAGAATATCAGCATCCTACACGTCCGCTTCGACTCCTAAAGAAGGATCAACTACGCCGATTTCTATCACAAACACAGTAGCTGTCAATGTCAACACTTTGGCTAATAACTACACTAACTCATTTGGAAGCACTACTGAATCTAGTTACATACCCAAATATTACGGCGGTTTCCAAAACAATACCGTTTTATCCAACAACTCTCCTTACGGAAATGGAGTCAATCCCACAGAATCGAAACCTTTGAGTGAATACGTCGAAGCAACTAATTTGCCGACAGCTTGGGGAGTTGATGCAGCTGATACCACCTCTGTTACAAATGCTCATGCCAATATTTTTGAAAGTAAGAAAATTAGGACAACCACGCCATTACCGGAAACTACAGCAGTTTATTTCACCGAAACTGACAGTGGCGAATTAGAGAACGAAGAGGAACTGCAAAGAGCCCACAGTCAGTCCTTTGTTACTCCCCAAGGCAACAATTTACGTCAAGGCAAACAAATTAACTTCGAGGAAAGTAAAACCCCCGTCAAGAAGCCTTCAGAAGAATTAGAAGCACCCACGTTGCCAGACGTCGAGTTGACGACTGTGCAGACTACGGCTCAACCAACAACATACCTTTCAGAAGGCATCACGACAGTGACCCCACAAGCCAGCAGCTCATTTACTTCCCCTGATAGTGATAAAACCACATACCAATTCCCTTGGCCCAGCACATTTGAAAACTGGCAAAGTACTGTAATTGATCCTATTACATTAAACGACAATTTAAGTCCTTTGGGTCAGGAACAAGTACAACAAGGTAAACAGAACAACGCTTGGCCAAATGTTGCAACAACAGTTGCTGCTGAATATACCGGTTCAAGTGAACCAGCATTGTCGTCTTCAGATACAGTTGTATTGACCACGCCTAGTAATAGAAACGATGACCGCTTGGGAAGACTGCTTCGTGACCCCACATCTACGGAAGCCGCCCAAGACCTAACCACGATAGCCGATACAGTTGTTGAAAAGGCGAAAGAGATAATGGGTGGCATGAATGCTACAACTACCGAGAAACTTATGAATGTTATGAAAAAGACTAAATCCAAAACTGTGAGAAGACTGATCCTACTTTTAGTCCAAACTTGCGACGATGATCACAATACCACTGCTGAGGCATCAAAGAAAGCATTGTTAGAAGCGCTCATGGCTGTTTCACAAAAAGACATGGAAGAAATTGCGAAAGAGGAAGGAGTGACTGATATTCCAACAACAGATGCTGATTATGAATACAGTAAAACAACGAATACTCAAAGAAGAACAGACAAACCTGTAGAACGACAAGAGCTTAGATCACGACAAACAGATAGAAGAGGAAAAAGTCTGAATATTGATCCGAGTGCTGTTAACTCTTTATCAAATCCTTCAACTCCAGAAAGCATAAAACAAGTTGAAATATTAGAGACCGCTTCATCGACACCTATTCCTAAAGCAACAACAAGCTCCCGCAGAGGCGCTAAAAAGTTCCTGGCAAGGAGTTCGACGACAACAGAACCGACACCAACGAAGGTGACGATAATTGAAAGTCCAAAAGCGGAAGCCCGGACTGCTGCCCAAGGCACAGATCTTAAAACCTCCGCCGACACAAGAGCATTGGAATTATTAAGATCTCTTTACACAATTGCAGCAAGATGGGGTTGAACAACTTTCACTCTTACTTAAATTAAATAAATGCGTTTAATTTTTTATACTTAGGGGTTGTTTTGCTCAGTACAAACCCTAAATATAAATGTTGACATTGTAAATGTGATTTTATAGATAGCTATTTTATATCAAAATTTAAAAGCCATTAAAGTATTAGCATTATCCAACGGCACAAAATAAAATTAAGTATTATATTCGAAAGCAGACTTCTGTTCACATTGCCGATGTAGTTTGACATTCTATGTACTTACATTAACTTATTATGGTTTTTATTGAAGTAAGTTCAATTAAGATACTATTATTGTTTAGTTTGTAAACTAGTACGAAATATTTCTTACTATAAAAATAGCTACATCATTTTACTGAGTTACCTACTGTATTTGTACTTAGCTTTAGATTATTGTTACACTGCCAATCGATTTTATTGTAAATTTTAAGTAGACTATTTTGTAGCTGTAATAAAAAGATAGGGAAACTTTTGTAATAAATATTTTTTTATACATTTTGTTTCCTTTTTAAATTCTATTAATGTGATGGTGAAAACAACCTATTCACAAAACACAAACTAAAAAGAAATGGCTAATAGCGAAATATACTTACTTCTAAATAAAAAAGATGATTAAATTGGATATACTTTATTTAGGAATTACCATTAGCTACAAACTCACTTCTTAGTGACGCTACGAGTAATATAGCGCTCAACTTCTTGATCGGTGACCTTATGGCCAGGCTTGAAGTAGCTCTTTACCTTCCTCTTCTTCTTCATCATGAGTTTGGAGCCGGCGAGAGCGCCGCGTCGCTGCAGAGACTCGAAGCGATCACGCAGAAGATTTGCTGAAAGATATGATGATTTGAATATACGCCTGATACAAAGCAATGCAGATTAGAACTACCTAAAACAGATACTAAGTTTTGTAGAATTAATCAGAGTTCACTTTTTAAATTAAAATTCAAACTTCAATAAAGGTAAACGCAATTCATCTCGAGAGACAAAGTATTGTTTATATTATTATTAGACATTCTAGACAAGAATTTATATTAACTATGCATGAGAAAACTTACTAGTTGCGGAGACATTCCTCAAATCACCGCTAAGCTGTTGAGGGTCGACGAAGTCAGGCTCTTTCTTAGGAGCCTTGCGAGCATTCAACACTGGTAATGCTGTTTCCTCTTCTACAGCACGCTTCTCTTTACGTTTAGATTGCAGCTCTTTCTCCTTTTGCTCCGTCTTTGCTATCAGCTTCTGAATCTGACGTAGTCTAAAAGTGTACCGATAAAAAATGTGAAATAACAACATTTTTTTTAAATAACAAGCTTACTCTATACAGAATTCGTTTTTAAGCAATAATAATAAATCTATTCGCTAGTTTATTCACCTAAAATGTATTAAAACTTTCAATACAAAGCATTTTTAGCAGCTCATAGAAATAATACGCCAGTTGAGGTATCGCTGCCAACTTGCCAAAATTCTAATCTAATTTAGCCACTTGTGTCCCACTGCTGGGCAAAGGCCTCTCTCTTCATCCGCCATGACTTTCTGTCTCGAGCTTCCTCCGCCCAGCTGCTTAAGTTGTCAAAATTACATAACAAAAATTAAGGATTCTAGTTGTAAGACATTGGACACAAAATCCTTACAATCACATTGCCAGAAAATGTTCACATTTAGATTTATGGTGGATTGTATACCTACTTAAATAATTAAAATTACCAACTTTCTAAATATTTGCACAGTGGCAAAAATTCACTTCACATGATAAATGCACTATATTTGCAATAAAACCATTTGCAGACTTAGATTATATTGAATTGAATTAGTTAGATACTTAATGATTACATTGATAGCAAAATTTGTTCAAAATTGATTCGGTGGTTTTCACGTAATTTAGTATAAATCATCTAAATTGATACAATCCTATCACGCATAGCTAGTTTCGTCTCCAGTTTATTCACCTTAAAGAAGAGTATTTTCCTCTTTATTTTCATTGTTTTAATTTCGGACATAAAATGCAGTCACAACAGCAAATTTTTAGTCAACAAAACATTCCTACTAGCTAACTTCTACTGTTTCTACAAATTATTTATGAAAGTTCGCAGAGGTAACATTAAATTCAATAAGCGCATCTCGCCTTCAGCAGTAACATCATGCTTATACACCTTCATGCATATTTTAATCGGTGTGATATAGGAGCCTTCCACTGCTGGACTCATTCAAGTCGCTTCTAGTCAAGAACCACTGCCACAAATTTTGAAAAATATGTAACCTTTGTTACAAAGGAACATTTTAAGATTCTATTGGTGAAAGAGTTTTGCAAATCGATTCAGTAATTTTTGAGCCTATTCATTACAAACAAATCTGTCCTCTTTTAATTTCTCTTTTAATTTTCGCAATGTAGATTAATACTTTCGCAATTGGTACAAATCAAAGCTAAACATTTTTTTTTCATGACAAAATAAAGCAAAGTTTTCGTAGAAGTGTATTGTGGATAAATAATTTCGCAATAGCTTCAAAGTTTAAAAAATTGTTACGAGTAATATAAAGCACACATAAAACTGGCAATTTATACATATTTTAGCCAATCTGAGTCACCCAACTTTCGACAAATTATGACTTTGCCTAATAATTTAATGCTTAATAACATACCTGTAAAGATCAGTAATCTTCTGTCGCTCAATCTTCAGCCTTTTAAGCCGTTCCTTCTCTTCTAACCTCTCGCGTTGTTTCCTTCTAGCTTTATGGTCTTTCTTCTTGTTCTTCACTGGCGGGTTGATGGCCTTGTACTCATTGTCGCCGCTATCCGAATCTGATTGGTCATTACTAGGGTTGTGCGGTTGCGGAAGACCTACGCTCATCTCTTCGCGCCATTGATTCTGTAATTATAATGCATTATTTGAAATTTTTTGAATCCTTTCCTTTCTGAAACTGACTGTGAAGTGATGCTTTTATCTTATGTCATAATGTGATTCCTAAGATCTATAAGAAGTAACAATAAAATACAATTAGGTAGTATTCAATACACTATTTATACCTCTTTCTGTGCAGGAGTTACTTTACTGAACATGCCAGTAGTCACTCTATGCAAGTGTGCTTCACGTTTCATCATTTTCTGTTCATGTTGAACGACTTCTTGAAGTAGCGCTTGGTGCTCCTGTAATTCAAGAAAATAATATTCATGTTAACAAGGTATCATTTTCAACTACATTTGACTTGAAGCAAAAATCATAATTTTTATAATTGAATGGTTTCTAATTTGTACCATGAGTAAATTTCTTTATAGATGAATAGTAGATAGGTAAGAAGCATAGCAAGAAAAGTAAAGGCACAAAACAATTACCTTAAAAGATGGATTGTAACTGACTCCTGGATGTGGTGCCTCAACAGCTGCCCTCGTTACTACAGTCTTTGACAACGGTGGTTTAGGCCTAAGTCTTTTCTCTGGCAGTACATTATGCAGCTGAGCCTCCGTAGACACAAATTCATCACATAGTGTTTCTGGAATTCCTTTAGCTACAGGCACTATAAATAAAATAATATAGAATTAAATGGAGGTTACTTTTTTTTAAAGATCTCCTTACAATACTTCTGGTCACCTAAGATATAAGCATTGATCCTCAATCTGAGATAACTACACAATATGCAAATAAATAGGCTGTATTAAGGTAAGCTTGCAACAATATTGTCAATTTTCATTCACATCTTGTTTCTGCTGAAAAAATCTTTATATTCACAAACATTGGCATCAAAACATAAGGGAAAGAAAACATCTCAATCAAGTTTAGCAAAACAAATATTCCACTTACCATCACTTCCCCAAAGATCAGAATCAAAAGTCTGTCTTATTTGCTTAAGTTTTTTCTTCTTTTCTAGACCTTGTTTCCTATTCTGACGTGCAACTTCTACCTTCTTTTGAAATACTCCTTTCACTGTACGTCTCTTTTCTGTCATTTTACTCAAAGCGGTAGGCTTTGTTCCCACTGGATTAACATGGTTACGTTTTGAATTGGGATCTGGTACCTGAAACCAACAAAATTAAATATTAATGTGACTGTTGTTTCAACTTTTTACAAACATAACATATCTTAAAGTAACTAACTCTAATTGAGTTATAGGCATTTCTTAATACGAATTTAACTGTTGGTATCAAGATAACCTGGTGGTTATCTTGGAAGCTTACCTTGGATGTAGGTAGTAACACCTCAAAACACTTTGGAGTTTCAGATAGCTTGGCGCGTTTCTTTTGTTTAGCAGAAACTGGTTTTTCATCAGGTTGTTCAGTTTTCACATCACCTTCAGTATCCACAACAAACAGCTCGCTATCAGGTTTTATATCAAATTTTCTGAAAATACAACCTATTTATTAGAAACAGGCATTATATTCGGGTGTTTCATTTTGACTAGTTTTCGGAAAGCAAGCAAATTCGGTCGGAGAGTCATGTATTCATATGGTTCACCAGCTAGCTTAGCAAGGCACTCCTACTATGCTAATGCTAAGCTAGCTGAATAACATTTCGTTTCGTCTGCTTAATTTTTTTGTTGAATTTTGTTGTTTCCCCACAGGGAACTATACATTATTGGACGTCTTTCTGGTGTTAGAAGATTTTGGTTACTTGTGCACGTTTAAAAGCATCACTTACCCAAGGCGTTCTTCCAAACGTTGGTCCTCCAGGAAATCTTCGACGTCACGAATGTCACAGTATTTACGCCAAGCTTTTTTGTTCTTTTTAGAAACATGTTTCTTTTTCTTTATCACAGACATATTTTATAAAGATAATTACACGTTTTTAACACGCTTTTTTAAATTCTGTCTATGTAAGTAACATAACCTCAATCTCAAAGAGTATGATATGTTGAAGTGACAGTGACAGATGGCACGCGGAGTAACTGACAATAATAGTTTTTTTATTATTCCTTCTTCATTGTCCGCACGGGCGCAAGGCCTTTATCTGTGGTTTTATTATAAAGAAAGTTTCATATCAACTCATCTAGCCCAGGAGAGTGGGACTTACTCTATTTGTAGCCCGTTTACTTAATACACAAAAAAACTTTAAGTTAATAACACATAATAATGGATTAAACCCACGGGTCTCCTCTTACCTACCTACAGTTTTAACTTTTAAAACCGTGGCCATCGGGTAACGATACCTAAGTAATTTTCATTGATATTTTAATTTGTACAAGCGCCGACCGACGTAGGCTTTTGATACAAAGTACCAATAAATGCTTTACTACAAAAGTAGGTACCTACCCTTTTCTTCCGTTCAAAACTCAAGCAACCAGTATCTGCCTACTTCCTAGGTACCTCTACAAGAGAGTAGATTGGAGTCCATTAAGTACCTACTTCTATATGTATAATTAAAATATAAAATGAATTACACAGGAATAGATAATCTCCAAGCAAATTATTTATTTCTTAAACTCTACGCAGACATCGGGAACAGCGTTAAGCAGATAAGTAAGTATTTTAACTAATAATAAGTAAATAACAATTTATGTTATCCTACAATCTGCTTTTAGTAAAATATAACTTAAATGATAATCCTTATCATGTTCTTTCTAAGAAACAGTTCCCAGCTATGTAATAAATAACTAATAAGAATAAGTAGATACGGCGACTTTAAGCTAAGTAAGTACCCAACCTAATCGCCCAAGATCAATAACAAATTGTTTGTACAATCGCAAAAACAAAAAAGACTACTTACAAAATGTTGATTGACGCGGGGAACCTATTATCTTTTAAGTAACAATCGACCAGAGAATTTGGCCTATTATTTTTATTAAAAATAATTGCCGTGTCCTTTTAAGTTAAGAGTTATTATAATGTAATTATATAAATAAATAGGAAGGTACCTACAATAAGTTCATATCCCGCAGTTCCACTATAGAATGCGGTCGTTACTAAGTAGTACCTATAGGCAACGCTGATTAATTATGCATTTTCTTCTTCTTCTTCATCCAATCCCTCCATATCCTTTTGGTAAGTAAAGTCATCATATTTCGGATCCAGTGCGGGCATAGGCACGTCGCTCGGTAGCCGAAGCGGTTCATCTTTTTCAGTTCCAGTACTATCAAAAAGGAACGTCACCAAATAACTTCCTTCTCTTGTCAAATTAGTCGATTTAGTATCTTGTTCATTATCGGAAACATGAGAAGTCCAAAAGTCCTCATTAGATTCTGCATCTTTTCTAACGAAGACTTTTGAGGACTCTGAAATCGTCTGGGAACCACGATCGTCGTCCTTCTGCAGCCTTTCGCCAACTACGTTGAAATACCGCAACGGATTACTATACTGAACCGTTTTCTTATAGTTATTCAAAATAATTCGTGATAAAAAGCTCATTTTTACTATTTTGCAAGTACCTATTTATTTATGAGATTTTTATTGTTTCGGTAGTTGACAACCTACTTAACTTGACAGTAGTTGGCAGTCGAGTTGAAGGTCAATGATTTTATTTGTTACGAAAACAATAAAGTAGGAAGGTAGGTACCTAGCAAGTAGGTAAGTACTAATATAAAAAAAAACCGGCCAAGTGCGAGTCGGACTCGCGCACCGAGGGTTCCGTACAAACCTGCAAGGTTTACAAAGTTCGTTCATTACGACAATCGAGTCATAACTATGGTATTTTTATTGCAAAATGAAATTCATAACATTACAATGGGGAAAGATGGAGGAGCATAAATTTAAGACAAAGATCTCTTTATCGTTTAAGTAATCCTTTATTTTATATTAACACATATCATTTATCTATAATATAACTGAAACACTTATACTAGCCTTGCAGCAGACTTGCGAAAGTTCTTTTATTAAAGTTATTTATTTACTAAGTTTTTTAGTCACTATTTAGAAATCTGGTTCAAAAATATTAATTAAGTATTAAATTTGAACCAGACCTGTAAATGGTGACTGAAAGAGGTGTGAATAGCCCCGCGTGCCACCCGTGCCACCAGCGTCCCATCAAACTTCGCCAGTAGAAACAATACAAGCAAGCTGTCTGATAATAACCAACAATAAGAAATATAATAATGTCATTGAATTTAATTATAAGTATAACACTTTAAGCAGTTAGGACGCATTTAGATTATACAGCTACATTCACCAAAACATCGGGATTGAATGACGATGAGTGACGTCGTCTTTGCCGTTTGAAAAATGTCGCCCTCCCCATACATAGTATAATGACTCGCGGTCATTGCTGTAACTACAATTATGTTTACAATCACAATTTTTTTGGTGGTATAACTACTTAAAATTTTAAGCTTTTCGGAATTTTTCTGTTACCTGTGCTGTAAGCTATTGCTTCTTACCAAATTTCGAGATTCTATGTCAACGGGAAGTGGTCTTTAGGTTTTAATTCCCTTGCGTGTAGTTGCGAGTTTCAAAATATGCGGTATCAATGGTTGTACTTTTGCGTTTTGCGTTTTCGGGTTGACTTATAATTTTTTTTTTTCACGGGTTAAAGGCAATTAGATCTAAGTATTTGATATGAATTTCAACTTGATAGCTCTACGCGTTCATGAGGAAAAAAGTAATAAGTTTATATTTATTAAAAAATATATATTTTGTAATGTAACTAAAAATTTAAGGTTTTCGGAATTTTTCCTTTATGTGTGGTATAAAACGTTGCTTCATGCCAAATTTCAAGATTCAAGGTCGACTGGAAGTACCCTTTAGGTTTTGATTCCCTTGCAAGTACTTGCGAGTTTCAAAATATGCAGCTTAAATTGCTGTTTCTTTTGATTGCGTTGACATAGAAGTTTGATTTTGCTACAGCTTAAAGGTATTATAGACCTGAGTATTTGGTATGAATTTCAATTTAATACCTCTACGCGTTTATGAGGAAATGGGTAGTAAGTTTAAGATTATTAAAAAAAAAAATATTTTGTGATGTAACTAAAAATTTATGGTTTTCGTAATTTTTCCTTTATCTATGCTATAAGACGTTGCTTCGTACCAAATTTCAAGATTCTGAGTTCACGGGAAGCACCCTGTAGGTTTTGATTCCCTTGCAAGTGTCGAAAATTTGCGGCATAAATGGCTGTATCTTTTGATTGCGTTGGCTTAGAAGTTTGATTTTTTCACAGCTTCAAGGGACAGTAGACCTGAGTAATTGATATAAATTTCAGCTTCATACCTCTACGCGTTCCTGAGAAAAAGGGTCTTGACAGACGGACGGACGGACGGACAGACGGACGACAAAGTGATCCTATAAGGGTTCCGTTTTTTCCTTTTGAGGTACGGAACCCTAAAAAAGGGTAAATTAAATAGTAATGAAGCGGTAGTGTTCAGTCAGAGATTTCAGTTTATTTCTATTAGATCTGTGAATCTATGTTGTTTACAAACCGAACTCCTGAGGTTAGATAACTAATACAATACATACTTAGTTTGAGACTCAAGAGCCCGAAGAAACGCAAAATTAGGTAACCTACCTACGGCCTGCCTATACCTATACTATAGGTCTAGCTAGTGTATTTTGATGACTTAGTAGCGCTAATCTTAGGAAAACGTCGAAACATGCCGTTTCAACGACATTTTAAATAAAATATTCATAAAAGAAGGAAACAAAAACTTTAATTTATTTTGCATATTAAAATTAATGAAGATGGCAAGTAGGCAATTAACTAAAAAACTAATTACTTATTTTAAAATTTTGTGTGTCATTCTTCGCAGTCTTCCTCTTCCTCTTCCTGTTCGTCTTCTGCTTCCGCCTCTTGTGGTTCATCTTTTTCTGCCGCCGCCGTCGACTCTGTAATTTTCAACAACAATAAAGTTCATTTAATCTACCTATTTGATCACCCTTTCTTCAAGAATTTCGAAGACATACATTAGCGGCGTCTCAATTTTCTTTCCAACAAAAAATAGCATGACACAGACATCACTATTTTTAGACAGGCCACCGCACACACCGGCGGAACATCTTTCGTATTGTTAGCTAATCTAATACTTACTATAATTATGTAGATTACTTCAGGCTATCACCATGTAAAACCGTAGTTTTCTCTATTATTGTCGAAAAAGTTATTGAAATAATGATTATCTGGTAAAATTTTCTCAAACGAGCTAGTGTCATCCAAGTTAATAGAAATTTCTGTTGGCGGTTTTTGATTGGGGAGCGTAGGGACTGAAGAGCCCTGTTTTGTAGCAGGTACATCTACTTTACGTGCAGTTGACTTCGGATGAGTACTATCAAGTGTTAGTGGCTTTAATGAGTTATGATGGTGATAGAATGAGTCAACAGTGGAGTCTTGATGGTTTGGACTGTGCAAGGTTTGCTTTGCGCTGGGCTGGGTATGTTTCCGGGCTTGGCTGGACCAGTCTGAAAAGGGAAAGAGCCCGCTTATGGAACCTACTTATTAGATTCGTCTGAAAGCGAGATTGGGCAATATATAAAACAAGGGTTCACATTGGTAAGGTAATTTGTGATGTCCTAAATGGGTAGATGCACGACCTACTTATTCTACAACTGAAAGCAGAAGTATTTATGAAACTTATTCAATAGAATCGCCTCTACATTTTACGATACTATGCTACCTCTTGCTTATTAATATTTTTCAAAATACCCACGCCCTCTCATTTGCGTAATGTGTGTAACGACGCCTTATGATTTCTACTCCACGGCCCAAATCGTGTCAATGACAAAGTTGCACCTTTTCATTCATAAATGTAAGAATGGAAGTAGAATGCAATAGGTAAGAAGGGCACCATTTCGTACAGACCAACACTCATTGTATCTAGTCTAGATTTAGCTGAGTACTCACCTAAATTTTGGTTTTTTTTTCTTCTTCTCGCTTCTAATTAGTTAGGGGAACAAGGTAAGGTTAGTCATTCGTTACACAAGTCTAAGATGAAAGTTGAGTTAAGTGAGATGTCCAGTAATAGTCAGAAGTAAAGTCAAGTAAGTAAAGAATAGTCAAAGTCGATCGTTCGAAAGTAAGTCAATTTAAAATAACAGACGTATAACAAAACATTCTTTATTTTTAAATACACGCAGATTTGTCTGTATACTCTCTCTATCTACTGGATCTATGGTTCTTTTATGGCTTTATTGAGACATCGCACTTAACCGGCATCAATGTTAGTTAATGATCTGTACTAGGTAACCCGTTACTATTGTAGCTAATATAAATTAGTTAAGTAAGTATACAGAATCAAAACTGAAAGCACATTCGACAACACAACAACTTAGAAAACAAAACATAAATTAAATATTAGTAAAAAAGTACAAAAAGCTAAAAAATAATTTTGATCTAGCTTCGTAGAGCCTAAATTCAGCTGAAAAACAACAATTGATCTTTATTTACATAGGTATCTAAGCGACGAAAATGCTAAAATAAGATGGTTATGTTCAGAATAGGACTTCGTTAATTTAACAATGTCTCCAAAGCTCCGAAGACTTTTCTAACATCATGTATAGTACCTGTAGGTACCTACAATTATTAGCAAATTGAATCCTATTCCAAAAATAGCCTTCTCATTCATTTCTGAAATTTTCTGATAAAATTGCCGATTGCAAATTATAATAGAAAACTTTAGAAATATGTAACCACGGATAAATTTCCGGGATTCGGATTTATCTAAAACCTAATTGCTACTGGTGTTGGAAGTTCGACTGATGCGAATAGTAGTCGTGTGCGGCAGTGGTTTCGGGAGCGGGCGCGGCCGCGTACTCCTCGATGCTCGTACCTTCGTGCGAGACGTCATGGCTCTGCCCGCCGAGTCCCGCCGCCGCTGCCTTCGCTGCCGCTGCCGCAGCATTAGCTTGTGCCTGCTGTGCCGCCGCCTGAAAATAAACAAGTCTCTTACTTAATACTTCTCCTACGCAAATGGAGGTACCTAAAACTTTCGGCATCTTCCAGAGTCATACAGGCCTGTCTCGGAATTTAAGCAGCCACAAACTGCTGCAAATCAGGTGCATAGCATATGCTTATAACATTATGGTATTTTAATAAGAATAACAGAATGGTCGTGACGCAGTAGAACTTCAGGGTACCTGAGCCTTTCTAGCCGCAGCCTGAGTGGCTTCAAAGTCGATTCTGACGCCATGAAGTTGTTCCTGAAGAGTATGAAGTCGCTGACGGGCCGCGCCTACCATGGCGGTCTGAGCACCTAGCTCACCTGCCGCCTGAGAAGCCGCTTCGTTGGCATTCTCTGAAGTCGCCTGCGCGGCGTTTAATGCAGCTTGGATCACGTTCACCTAAAACAAAAGAAAATAATAATCAATTACTTGCTCGCTGAGATTCCATTTGCGCGAAGACGACCAAAAAATTAAGTCGCAAGTTTGAAAGTGCCTAGGTGCAAATATTAATAATAATCTTATTATTATTTTATTAATGACAATGATACATCATAAGCTATCTTCGATAAAAATTCGCAAAAGCATTTTATTAAGATGATGCTCATCCCAGAAATTTCGCTCAGGCCACGCATTTTATGTTGAAGTTGTTTATTTAGGTAAATCAAATTACTTACTCAGCTTCATCATTTTCTATTAGTAAATAAAGTGTCTAATATTATACTTTCGATATTCGTAACAGTAGACTTATATCATCAAAGACATTTATTCGGGATCGGGATAAGTATTTTGGTTACAGTTAATAGAAAAGAATGTTGCTTATATAACGAATTACTTCAATCGAGACGCTTTTTTCTACCTGCACAGAGTGGAACCGCCAAGAGTTGTCTTTTTATGTCTTTTAAGCTATTAACTTCAATAATGGAAACGATACCCTAAGTGGTCTACAATCGATATCGTAACAGCCGCTTACTCTTTGAGAACAACGCACTCTACCACCCAAATAATAAGTAGGTATGGTATGTCCACATTACGTGCTTGTGTTAATTTTATCCAATTAGCAAACAGATTACCTTATGCAGATAAAAAGTGCAAACTTTTGCGGTCAACGTTTACTGCGGGTGCCTGATTACGAAAACTGCAATATTCAAATCGACTGTCCAAGTACGACGACAAATAATTTCAGACTATTAATGAGTAACCAAGCATTAAATTGTCTTTTAACCTTGAATTGGTCTTGTTTCAAAATCTACTGAACCAGATAAAGTACCTACGTATCTAATTTTTTTGAAAATCTATCTCTGTCTGATGGGATACCATACTTTACGCCTATAATGAGAATGTTAATTGGAGCATGACAACGAGTAACTCGAACCAACCTAATTAAAAGTATTCAAGTAAAATCTATTGTTTTAAGTCACCTTGTCACCTGCTAGATTAATACCTCGTGATTTATAAAAATATGTATCTATCTAGAAATACTTTATGATTCTATAGACAACCATTAACCTACTAAACGACCAAATCTTACAAGCACCTAGCTACTGTAAACACTTAGCTAGGTACCTATTTCCCTTAGAAACCTTTTGAAAACCTTTTATTTAAAAACAACAACTCAATGTTCTTTATTTTTAAATTACGTATTTTTTTTTTACTTCTGTCTTATGTATGATATTATTTTGTTATTCTATAGACTATTGGTTTCATATCGATTTCGTAATGAATCGCTACGGCGACAGTCTTTCTTAAGATGTTTTCGCAAGACCACGCTCGACCGGAGTTTTTCAAATCTTTACTGAGTTTCAGGTTACTCCATACCTTAAAATAATTGATTTTACAACATTTTAAGTATGTAATTAAACCTATACAAGTGGATTGCTTTTTTTTAAGTATATGATAATATCGAATAGGAAGTGTTTCTATCTTCATACCTACTGTATTTACCTTCTGCCTACGTATAATATAAAACATATGTAATAATATATTATATGTTCCTATTATTATGTTCCTTAAACCTACCTATAATTAATTCTAGAGCAACAACAGTTTACGTAAACAATACCTCTTCTATTTTTTACTCCACTTATAGTTTTATTTCTAAATAGTTGATCTCATTTGCATCCAACGTTTTACGCAACATTATCTCTGGGACTTTTTCTTATCGTTTCCAACAGTTAGTTAAGTTGCCCAAACCTTGTACAGCTTGTTCTAACATTTTTTAAAAGATTTTCTCTTATTGACATTGATTGACTCGAACGTTTCTTGTTTGTGTTTTATTGAGTACCTACCTGCAATTTTGAATTGAATGGGTCTATTGTCGTAACAAAAAATGTATCTTAACCTCGATTTATGCGTGTCAAATGACGAGATGCATATTTCAATCAAATAAGCATTTAGTTTTTTAGGCGCAAAGCATCTAAATACTTCATTATAAGTACGATCAGGGCACGACATAGGTAACAGGTGGTGGTAACAGTAAAAGTAACTCGCTTTGCTTAGGAGTAGATAGTTCACCAAAACACAATGCAACATGTTGGCAGTTAAATGAATCTTTACAAATATCAATTTAAATAATAATATTTGAACTTACTTGATGCATAGCTTGCTGTGCTGACTGCGCCGCGGCTTGGGCTGATCTCTTAGCTTGTTGCAGCTGCATTTCTTCTCCTTGGAGAGCAACCTTAGCGTCTCTGACTTGCTGTTCCAAGCCTGACAAGATCACCTGTTTGCCAGCGAGAGCAGCTTGTGCTGTTGCACTAGCTTGGGAGGCCGATTGGGCTAGAGTATTCTTTGCTACGTAAGCAGCTTGATACGCCGCAGCGGCTTGATTTCCCAAAGCAGTCTTAGCTTGATTGGCCGATCCGACTGCAATAGTCCTTAAGCCACTGCCGCTGCTGAAGCCTTTTTTCGCGCCACCGCCTCCAGATGCCGCAGCCTGGACGTCCTGGATGTAAGCATCGTAATGGCTTGCAGACTCAGCAGGTTCTTGCGCCTGGTTCGATTGTGCTGCACTATCGTAATCGTATTCGTATCCTGAATGTTGAGCATTTTCTCGCGCAGCGGGAGTCGGCGCTGCGCTTATCAAAGTAACTGCACCTGCAATAGAAATCAAACGCTGAGTACACTATCTTCGAAAGTTAACTAACTATCGAAGTATAAGATGTCAACGACTGTGTTATTATCTTCGATGAACTAGGTGTAAGGCCTGCTAATATCGGCTTTGCATTACAATCTGCTTACTTAGGTAAGCTCTACACGCTAACTTACGAAGGTATTTTGCTTACGATTCAAGTATTTGAAATGGTAAGTTTATTGGTTATGTTCGTGAGGTATGCTTTCATTAGTTGGCTGGATGCAGTGTATTGATTTAACGATGTTGCAGCATTATCTAACAGCTGGAGTCACGCGTTTACGGAAACATGATCCATTGATCTCCATTGCGTGTGGAAGGAAGTATTCGCGATCGGAACAACTCAGGCATAATAAATAACGTATCCTATTTTCCATTTCACATTATTACGTGAAATTGTAGTTTGGTACCTTTTGAAGTGAAGCTTTCTTTGTTAATTTTTTTTTCTTTCCGGTAGTTAAAATTTATTAGGTGTTTTGATGAACTACGCTGAGTTCATAAAAAGTCATAAAAGCTAAATCTCCATTAAATAAAACTATCTATACATACCTACTCGTATGTAGATAATTAGTTGTTAAAACCAAAAGAAAGTGACACGATATTTAATTGATGAAAAACTATAGGATGGCCCTTTCTGCAACTCGTGTTATTGTGGAATTTAGTAACTTAGGTAGGTGAGGTAACTTAAGTTAACTTTAATCTTTCGATGTATCTGTTTAGATTTTTTTAGAAACCGATGAATAAATATATTAAAAGTTCTAAAAAAGTAGGTATTTAAGTGACTAAGTGCTCAATTTTTTAACGCTCTTTTCGACTTTAAAACCTGAAATATACCTACTTACTTAGGGTAAATTTCCTTTAATTTTAAATCAAGTTAGTGTTTATTTACCCTTACAAACATTACTAAAATACACAATAAGTAGGTACGAGTATAATTATTGAAAAAGCTAAATAACAAACATAGTAATTTAGCTTTAAAACAATAATTCGATATCAAAACTAAAAAAGTAGCATAATCGGATTGACAGTTTTACACCCAAATAAGGCAAAATTTTAGCAGTAAGTAGATAATATTTCGTAGGTAGGTACTAATATGAACCTAGATAGATAATCATAGTTGGCAAATTAATTAATGTAAGAGAAACCAACATGCATAACATAAACTTAGTGATTAATTTAATATTTTAATCACATAGAATTTAACCGAGAATTTTAGGCAGAATTAGATTAGAAAACTAAATAATAACTAATTGTGTACTTACATAAGCCAAAAAGTACTGCTCTGAAAGTCGTCATTTTGCCGCCAGTCGAACTGAAATACACCAAAAAACTATTTGAACACCTAAAGTTTTATGTATCTTTATCACAATAAATTAGAATAATATTAAAACTGAAAGATAATTTAAATTGATTGAAGCTAACCTTCCAGGACTTTCACAAGATGTATGGTTTGTTTAGGTTTCGGGGGGTTTGTAGAGCCCCTTGCCTCGGTCGTTTGTGAAGCAATGTACCGATCGACAATCGCCACTTGTATTTATAGTGAATGGTTCTTACACTTCGGAGAGTGCGGTCATTACGGATTTGTATAGAGCTGTTGCTCATGAAACAATTTACTGTCACGAAATAACATTGAATGAAAGAATAACAATTCATCAATAAGAGATCTTCCGTTTTCAATAAATCTGACTATTCTAATAAAATATCAATCAAAGGTTGTGTAATTGTCGTCATCGATTGGGGCTTTACTTTACTTTTAAAAAGTTCCTACTTACAGTTTGTTGATAAATCTTCTTTTTTTTAATATGTTAGTTTTTTTTTGTACATGTTCTTTTTCTTTTTTATTATGTTTGAAGTGATTCGTAGCTACTTACTCCGAAACAGTCGTAAAGCATTTTCCAATTTTTTTGTGTCTCACTACCTGCCGCGAAAGTACCAAAGTAATTAAAAACCATACCACGTAGGTACTCGTATACAATTTTACGGTGGGTAAGTATAGCAAATAGTTAGATAATAATATATACCCAAAGTACTTATACACACGTCTAATACATTCCTACTGAAACCATTAAAAAAATTATGTTTGTCACAGTCAGTGGTTTTAACAGCTTTATACAATGCCAGTTGCAGTTTTCTGAAGCGTTCCATGCATTGTGGTCCAAAATTATATTTGTAAGTATAAGCAATGGTACAATAGGTAAACGAAGTTTTGCCTATTTCCCTGTATCAATGTAATTAATGGTTACTGACTATATTGTTCATTCATGCACATTAACATGCGTCATCTACTAACCTCTGTATAAGTAGAAGTAGGTAGATAAGTAGAACTTTCCCTTGATTCCGGTACGAACGATTTAAGTCAGTGAGATTATATTTAAATCACATTTAAATAAGTAGATTTCTCATAATACCTACTTAGATTACCTACCTATATGAGGAAGTATGAAAATAAAAAAGTTAGATAATAACAAGCAAGCAATAATTTCTCGTAGTTTTCGGGCTCTTGAACTACTATCTCCATAAAATTTTATAGATTAAAAAAAAATGGCCATACTGGATCGCTAAGTATTTGCCACGTAACCGCGCGTAAACCCCAAGTTTTTAAAATTAACTCTTGATGTACTTGCTTATAATATTAATTGGGTAAAATATACTTAGGTACTTAGGTAATTGATGATCGTTAGAATTATTTTTGATTAAATATACAAACTAATTAACTAGGTACAGGTGTTTATCCCTCACCCAAAAACAACTTTCCCTGAAACGTAAAGGTTGAAAATTATTTTTAAAAGGTATCATCCATCTATAAAGTCACTCAGTTGATCGGGGATTTCGTATGAATGTACCTACTTACCTATAAAAAAAAACAGATTTCGACTTATACCTATCTTGGAAAAAGTAGTGTTTCTTATCATATTTTATAGTATGTCTCTAAATTCACTCAGATGATCGGGTATTTCGTAAGAATATAGTTGGGCACCTATCTAAAAAAATCAGATTTCGACCTATATATCTTGGGAAAATTAGAGTTTTTTTTATCATAGTAGTGAGTGAGGGACGGCATATACTCAGGTACAGTAGGTAGGTATACAATACACCTTGTAGGTATGGAATACCGATAAACCATTTCAGTTCATAATAGGCAAGATGTAGGTCACCTGGGTCTTGGCTTGAAGGTGTAGGCAAGTAGCATGTATTTTTTAGGGAAAGTAAATAAATCGCGCAGTCATTCCAGAGCAGGCCTTGACCGAAAGAAATGAATTATGATTGTGCGTTGATTGTGGTCATGCACGTGCCAGATCAATATTACATTATCAGTCGGAATCTATTTTTTTATCTTTAATTGAGTGGCGTTTAATAAGTAAAGTTAATTTGTCCTTAAATAACTTATTTGCTTAAGATAAGTATCGAAATATAAATTTGCTTTTGTCAAGGATTTGTGTACCTATCTACCAATTTACACTTGTAGGTAGGGTAGGAGATTAAGGTAGGTATGTATGTACCTTAAGACTTTTTCAGTTGTATTTGTCCGTAAATACTACTTATGTAACACTTATAGAATAATTTTGTACAAAGGTAGATAGTTTAACTAATCAATATAAGTACCTACTTAGTTTAAATTAAGAATTAACAGTGAAAGTAGACAGCCCTCATGAAAACAAGTTGATCACCGCCAATTTTTTATTTCATTGGTTTCATTATCTTGTTGCGTAGGTACCTAACTATGTAGATATTCAGACTAGGTATCTACCTGAGTAGGTATTTAATTTGTTGTCATATTTAGCATTGCATCACAAGGTAAAATAAAAAGTTGTCAGAAAGTGGCCTTATAGAACAAAACCAGAACAGTAACACCTTGCAAGGTAGGTGTCTGAAATCTACATGGAGTTTGAAATTTAGGTTTATTTGTAAAGCAAGTGCCAAAACTGCATTGCAACGAGTAACAACGATGATCACTTTCAAAATCGTGCTTTCTAAACAATAGATTTTAGGTTTTAACTCGACTGCTGTTCACGAAATATTACAAAATTGTCCAACATTTATACTTTTACTAAGTATTTCAGAAAATAATATTATTCTCTGTTTAGTCGGGAAATACCTATATGGATGGCCTGACTAAGATTTTCTTTAGGTACCGAATTTAAATGATATGAATACGAATGTAAGTTTAAAGGTAATGGTAACTTAATTAATTTAGCAACTTTTGTCGAGAGGTCGTCACGGATGATAGGTAAACTCGGCAATCACGTGATGATGAAGCGAGCGAAGGTATTGGCCAACTGATAGTGCACCGCATCCGCGTCTATTTGTGAAATTAACAGTAGGTAGGTCCGTCCCGCTGAAACTGAAAAATAGGGCGCTAGAACGTATCTTAAAATAGGCTATAAGTAAGAACATTTAGTAACATAATAGACTGTTAGCTGCGATTAGGTAAGAACACTAAAGGAATAGATACATAAGTAGGTACCTACCGCTGAAATATAAAGTATAAACGCACGGGAGCCACAGGACTGCATTGACCCAAATTCCATCGCATATGAAAATGTAGATAATGATTGCTGTAAATAGTTGAAAATCTGTGGAAAATATCATCGATCGTGGTGTTTCAAACATTGTGCTTTTAATCAAGGTAGGTATTACGGTAGGTACCGACTTTAACTAAAGAAGCATTCAGGCGAGCGCCGGTATTTACCTAGTTGATGTTTTTATTTTAGTGTCAATAAAATTTGTTGTTTGGTACGCACAACTGTCCCGGTTGTCTAGTTCTAGTCTAACCAACCAGGCAATAAAAATGCGATCAATAAATCTTGTAATAATCAACAGACTAGAACCTGAGCTAGAACACCTAGACGTCTCAAACCCAAAAAGTATCGAAATAAAATATAAAAATAAAATGTTTCAGCGGATCGCGTTCGCTTCACAAAATTTGCAACGATAGTTAGATAATAATTGGATCTGTAAGAAAGTGAACGTAGCGAGACGAACACTAAAAGAGACACCCTAGTAAGCACCATTTGATTTGTCAGTAAGATTTATGAACAAAAAACTTTTATTTGCTGATAGGTTTCCGAATTACCATGGCTGGCGCGACGATAATTGCACGTAGGTGTATTATTGAGTATTACAATCGTAGGATTTTGTTGTCGTTGCTTTACGAGGCTGCTTATAACAATAACTTTTTCAAATAAGTAGGTATTTTGAATTTTTTAATGCGCACCTTGAAAAACAGCAATTACTCTGGATCGCCGTTTAACTCAAAATGGGTTTCAAGTCAACCTCATTTTGTTCGGTTATCAATAGGCGGGGGGATCGAAAACGCATTAAAAACAATGTCGTAATATTATAATCCAGATTTATTGAAAAAGAAAAAAATACAAAGTAATGTAAGAAAAAAAAGCTGTCTTATAATCGATAGGTTTGTACCAATAATGTGTAATCATAGGTACCTACGATATTCTAATAACAACAAAAAAAAGACAAAAACTTACTTATATGCGTCGAAGTCATATTTTTTTCAACGTAGCAAATTTTATACAACTCTTAGATTTCTAAACTTTTATTTGGCTTTAAATTCATCGTCTTATTTGCACCAGCCTACGATTTGCTCTAAATAATAAATATTAAAGTACCTAATGCTCGTGCGTGACACTTACATGTTGGAAAATAGTGCAAACAAATTCAATTTATTACTAGAAGCTAATCGGACACTGACGCAGATAAATCGATGCGATAATCAATTTGTTATAACATAAAATGTTCTTCCAACAAAATATAATTGTAGATTTACTCTATCCAATTATCGAAAATCGTACTTAATATCACCTCAAATTAACGGCCACCTTGATTTAAGACATAGAGACACACAGGTTGGCGCCAACTAAAGAAATATCAGATAACATCGTTGATTAATTTTATTCGGCCCTTAAAAAGGGGCTCTCTAGTAAACGATAAGTAGGTAA
The DNA here is from genome assembly GCA_947563765.1 of Anarsia innoxiella. NCBI lineage: Eukaryota > Metazoa > Arthropoda > Insecta > Lepidoptera > Gelechiidae > Anarsia > Anarsia innoxiella. The sequence goes on from OX387390.1 coordinate 11,031,998, forward strand.
ATTAAATAAAAACAAAACTCATTTCTTAAAACAATACTGCCTTAAACTCCTGTACTTGGTGACTTCAAAGATTTTCGTTGGATGTTCTAGAGCCAGTCACAGTTACATTATAAAGTGGATTATGAAAGAGTAGTGAAACATTTCTGTCAGAACTGAATAAAGATTGGAGTCCTTCTAAGGACTCTCGAGATGGCCATCAATTTCTTGCTCTATCGACTTATTTTAACGGCCCTTTTACTATTTCAATATCAATCATACATTTTTTTGTGTTAGGTACTCACTTATTTTTATAATGCAATAGAAAAAAAAATTACTACCCAAATGTGGGTGACGAACCATGATGACCAGCAGATACGTCAATAAACATGTAGTCATAAAGAATACTTAAAGTTAAGTCAAAAATAAATCACAACTTATTAACAGCGACGTAGTACCTATGGTAAAAATTGGAGGGTGAACGAGCTCTAATTGATAACATCTAAGTTTACTCGCATCGTAGTCACTCGCCTCTATTCCTCAATTTGTATCTAATACTGTCGTCATGATAACATTTTACTATTATCATTGTAGTGCCTATTTTAATGGGGTTATTCCGATTTATTGGCCACACGTGGGATTGATTAGTTGGTAAACTTCTGTCTGTGACATCCTATTACACGAATTTTGTATAAACGCCAGCTAGATTTTCTCAACATATTTTGATGCTTCTATGATTTTCGCATAAAAGTATGATGTATAAGTAACGCACCAATTTATTACGCAAATGCTTTTTCACAAACAGTTGAAAATATTGTATTTAATGTAATTTGTGATAAAGATAATAATAATTTTCACTTGTGTGTGACCAAGTCAACTAACTACAAATTTTGACTAGACAACTAGACCTTCAGTTTAGGCACTTTTGATAACATGAATACTTCAGAAAAAATACACACAAAAAGAAACTTTCATGATATTTGATTGTTAGAAAACTTCATATTTAGATTTACTGATTATTGAAAATTGAAAAATTAACTAAATGACTTATAATATCGAGTTATTAGTGGTAACTAACCAAATGAAGTTATTCCGTTGTCGCTGGAACTAATGTTGCACTACTTGAAGAATCTACAACGTCATGTACTGAGACTTCGCCGGCGACGTCTCCAGTCGCATCACCTGCCACATTGCCAATAGGCACTTCACCTGCTTTCAATGCTTCCACTGCTTGTGCCAAATCGTGAACAATATTAATTTTCTGATTTACTTCTTCATTAGCCGCTTCTAGCTCACTCAGGTCGACTTCGGCGATGGCTGGAATAACACTTTCTATGTTGTCCTCAGTTTTATCGTCACCATTCTCTACAACTTTATCCGTGACGTCATCAGTTTGGTTAGAATCGGAAGCGGGTTCTGCTTCCTTTATTTCTGCATCAGCTTTCTGCGCTTGTTTTTCTTGTTTATTCTTTTTAGACTTTGATTTCTTTTGTTTTTCTTGTTTTGGTGGCTCTTCAGCTGTGCCATTCTTGTTAGTAGTTAAAACATTTAATTGTGTTTGTAGATGTGCAAGACTGTGTCTCAGTTGGGCACAGTTGGCTACCATTGCATCAACCTGAAAGATATAATAAATACATATAAATATTGTTTTTTCTTGGCTCTGCGCTACTCTGCAGTACATTATAGTGTTACAAGTTATATAAATCGACTTTAACCGCTTAAAGGACAATACGTACCTTAGCGTCACTTGCTGAGGACTGCACTGGCGGAGGCGCGGTGGCACTCGGCGCCGGCAGCGGGGGACGCTCAATATTGTGTTCTTTCAATGTGTTCATCAGTAATGTACGCTCAGCCTAATAAATAAACATATCATAAATATTTAGACATGGCAAAATGAAACAATTATTGAAAATTATCTATCAATCAGAACAAAAAAATGCATTGCACAATATAAGAAGAAATTCTTACTTACATTACAATCAGTTGCACAAACATAAAGACCGTTTTTAAATGGTAATGATAGGTAGTAAGTTCATACAAATGAATACCTGCAATGTACGGCACAGACTCTGCATTTGCTGCAGTTGCCTAGAAATGGCCGCTATTCGCGCTTCGCTTGTTTGGCGCTCCCCACACATGTCTAATAAAGCTGTCTGTGATGTCTCCCATCTTTTCTGCCATGACGCAGACTCCTTTTCAAGTCTTTTGATCTTATTACTCATCTATAAAAAAAGTATTATGATAGAGAATAAAGTACTAGGTATGATTAATAATTATTGTGTATAAGTACTGGATAGTACCTGCTTATTAAAAGTAGTATTAAAAGGCATTTTAAAATTAGACTAATGTTAAAAGATAAAATTTATATATAACTCACCAATTCAGTTTGCTCTTTAAATCCTCCAAATACCTGATTGCTTTTAACTAAAGCATTCTGGAACTCATCATATTTTTCGACGAAAACAGCTACTTGTCCTTTCAGAACAATTTCAGTAGCTTGAAGCTCAACTACTTTAGCTTTATACTGTGCTAATGTTACTCTTTGTTCCTCTAGTTCTGCTAAAAGCCTTTCTTTATCAGCCTGGTGCTCTAAATTTGCCTTTTGCAATTTAGCATCTGCTAATTGAGATTCCAAAGCCATTTGTTTTGCCATCTTATCCACCTGTGAAAAGATTGAACATTGTTATCATAATTTATTTAAATACTTGCATTTACATTATAACTATTCGCCATTGCATAAAAACTGAAGTCAGTGTCATATGGAATAGGTCAGGAAGCAAGTCACCATCATTTAAAATAGAAGCATACCTGTTGCTCCCTGAGCTGATATTGCTGAACAACACTTTTAAACTTCTCACTCATACTAATGTTATCATCCCTCAATTTTACATTTTTTTCATTGTTCTGTTGTAGTAGAGCTGTGATCTCTGACAAAGTTGTTTGGAACTTGGCCTGGGTTTCTTTACGGCGCTCCTCCTCTTCTCTGATTTTAAGCAACGACTCTTCCTGGAAATAAGAAAATAGAATAGGTGTGAGACAAATACTAACACCTCTTCACCAGAAGCTTAAATAAAGAATAAAATTAAATAGGTACAGCTTATATGAATATAAATGCATATTACAGTATATTCAATGTAGTCACTTAAATAACTCTATGCCCCCCAGTGAGATATACCACACTTTCTAACGCACCATAATTACCAATATCCCTATCCTACTTCAATTCCAATAATTAAATTAAAATTTAATTAAGTCAGGGCACTTTCAGAATTAAAATATAAACTCAAATCATACCTTGATAGCCTTATTCTGCTTTTGCAATTCTCTGCAGAGATTCTCTAGCTTGGACTTTACTAGGACAATTTTATTAAATTCATGTTGCAATTGTTCCTTTTCCTTCAACAACATAGTGTGACGCCTGTCAGACTGTTTGGTATAGAACAGCAACTTCTTATTATCTTCACACGCATGAACATATTTCTTTGAAACTATTGAGAGCTTTTCTTCAACACTAGATATTGAATTTAAAGATTTCAAAAACTGTTCCACACTTTTATCATCTTTCTGACTGTTCTTCTCCTCTCTCTTTGATTTTTTAGGAGGATCTTGAGACACAGGAGCAGGAGTTGCGACTGGAGTTTCCTAAAAATTTTGGTTTAAATACATAAATACAAGGTTCTGTTACATTTTTACCATAAAGAATACATTTGTTTTATCCTCAACCCAAATGACTGTATAATAAAGACCTATGCAGTATTTATAACAAAGACTAATGTGCCTATACCTTGGTAGTTGGTAAATTAATAGCATAACCAAGATCTATTCAAAGTTGTTTGATATTACATAATTGTGACTGTAAACATAATTTTGGCATCAGATTATCGTCAACCATAAAAGAAGAAAGTTGATGAAACGTGGTTCCGAACAGAAATATCATAAACATTTTGAGTTTTGGCTTATTGCCAAATCAGTTTTAGGTTAATTCTTGCAACCCAGTTTTCAGGTTTATATCGATATTAAAATAAAAGAGCATTTAACCTAATATCAATGTTAATTCTTAGTCTTTTTGAAATCAACAATCAATAAGAAATTAATTCAAGAAACTTGTCGAAAGTTTCATCGATATTTGATCGGGTGCTATTAATAAATCGAAGCAGACAATGTACCTATACCATACTTACAACTTTACTTATATCTGATAGCGGATTTTCTGTATTTTCATTTGAAATATCTTCGGAGACACCCTCCATTTCTAAATAATTTTCTTCAGTTTTTTTTGGAAAGAAACCAAATTACCAAACAATAGACAGGTTGACTTTTCGGCAGACCAACAAACAACCAACAACGGAACGGACGGATGGCAGGCAAACAGACAGGGACAGAGTAAAACATGAAAGGGAGGGAGGGAGACCAGAGGCGAGAGCTATTTTTTTTCCATAAACACAGTGCTACCACCCGAGGCTACCACAGAGTGCTACCAAGAGGTTTAGCAAAATATTTAGTGTTTAGTGCCTGTTCGCAAAAGCGCTTTTTTAACGCGCGTTAAAAAAGCGTTCAAATGGAACAAATGCATTCCCTAGTAAGTACTATCCGTTCACACGTCACAGTGTGAACAGATTGGGAATGCTAGGGATACAAAACGAACGCTTTTTTAACGCGGGGCTAACGGTCGTCGTTCAAACTGGTTAGTTTCTGGAGAATGGTCATTCTCCAGGCCAGCCCATTGTAATTATAGTCCTGTGTTAGCCCTCGTTCCCAGGAACTATCTATTTTCATCGCCCGAAATTGAAAATAAAAAAGAGTTCGTGTGAACGGGGGTTTATAGTCAGTATTTTTTCCTTTTCACGAAAGAAGTCCCCCAGACGCAGCCATTAATTAGCGCCGCGGGATTTTGTAGGCCCCATTCGCACGAGCGCTTTTTTACCGCGCGTTAAACAAGCGCTCGTGTTGTATCCCTAGCATTCCCTAGTATTTATTCACACTGCGTCGTGTGAACGGATACATAGAAATGCATTTGTTCCATTTGAGCTCTTTTTTAATGCGCGTTACTTCGCGCGCGTTTTGCGGACTTCTTTCGCTGGTGAAGACGCAGCTTAATTTATGACATGGGGTGTTGCCAGCTTTGAGTAAAGTTAAAGTTAAAAATAGTGATGACCAAGTTGTTCATTGAGCTCACTCGCAAGCGTCAGTGTTTAAATTTGATTAGCCATGCCCTTAAAGAAACGTATATAAAATTGCATCTGGAACATGCGCTGATACCTAGATGATAAGATCAACAAAAATAAAATAATTACTGTATTATAATCAGGATAAATGAAATGAAACAATAAAACAACAACCACAACACAACTACAAGGTAACTTTTTTTTTACTAATATAGAAATCAGAAACAAGTGGACATAAAAGTTTTGTGTGAGTGAGTCACAAGAGCTTACTCACTTACTCATATGACATCGCTCGTCAACTCCACTACACTACCCCATTTGACCGACCGACATCAGACATCCTTCCTTTCTTACGGATCATCATCGTTTCGAATTGGTTTCATTTTATTTCAAGAAGAGTAAAACAAGTGGTGAGTAAAGTTTTATATTTTGTGCTTCTTTCTGAGAAGAATTATTCTTTTTAACTACGTAAATGTTATAATTTTATATACTTTCAGCGATTTTGCCACACGTGCAAAGCTGTGATAGGTTTGTCGAAAAGCCGTTACTTTAAGTCGGGTCAATGTGCTCTAAACTCTTGATTAAGTGAATTCAAGTACAGCGAGACCTTGTTTTAGAGTTTCGAGCACGACAACTATGTTTCGAGATAAAAAAATTCTAAGAAAGTATTTCCGACGCCATGTCCAGACAGACAAAGAAACACCGTTATGTATAGCTTTGCGCATGAATGGATTGCAAGACCTCATTTTAATTTTATTTATTATCCGGGGATCATCAGGAAGTGTGTCTCTTTAAATAATTAATAATATCTATGTGAAAATATGTTTTTGACTGGTTATTTATTTAAGTACCTACTTACATTACAAGTTGACAATTTTTTTTTACTAGGTTACCTTACAAGTTTCACAATCCAAAAAAAGTCATCCCTTTTCTTTAAATTAAACATAATCTTACAGTTTTTAAACAACATCACTGTTCATTGCACATAAAATTATGTAGAGAAAGGTAGCTATTATGTGTATTCATATCTATGACTCATTGGTTACTACCTACTTTGTTCTCATAATAATTATTACCTACCTACTTATAAAGAAATGTTGATTCATACAAAGTACAAGTACTTAGTATGTAGGTACGAGTGCTAAATATTGTAAACATTTATTATGAAGAAGGGCGTGGCCTGATAATAGTTACTTTCCAATTTAAAATTTTTAAAAAGTATTCTAATATTTAGGTAAAACAAAAAGTGTTTATTTGATTGTATAAATAAACTTTTAACTTATGAGGTAAACAGTAGTACAGTGTACCTAATCAGATTGAAAATTGACTGGCTTCGTCAGTAGTAGTTATACTAATGCAAAGCAAAAAAATTTGATTTGATACTACTGTAATAATAGGGTTGTTATTGAAATATAAATTGGTAAACTGCTGTGACTCTTGTATTTGACCTATCCCTTTTTTTACAGGATACTTAAAATGACTTCCACACCTTTCAATGTTGGTTTGAATGAGAACTCGAAATTATCAAGCCGTGTGCTGCAACCCCCTGGTGGCGGCCATACTGACATCTTCGGTGGAAACCCAGAACCTCCAAAGGGAAGACGTCTTGGGCCTCATGCTAAATGTAAGTTTTCAAATGTTTGGTTAAAAATAAGAGGTTGCAGGATGTTTGTTAAATTAATTAGTGGCCTTTCTTTTCAGCAATTTGCCTTTGATAAAAATTATTTGTCATCAAAGCACCTGAGCTTTCAATGGATGCGTTCAATTAAAAATATTACAACCTGCATGAGCTGAACATATCCATCAGCTTATTTTTGTCATGTCTTTGTTACAGCTCAAATAGAAGTTACACAACCTGTTCAGCAGCAAAGCAGTGTAAAAGAGGCGGCCCCTCAAGAGGCCACACCTCAAGAGGCCGCACCTCAAGAAGGTGCTCCTCAATCGTCTGCAATACATACTCCGCCACAACCTAAGATTGAACCGCAAATGCCGCAGACTGTGCCAAAGGTGCCGCCACGCGGTCGTGTACCACCAGGTGGTTTTTCATCAGGTCTATGGTAATCCAGACCCTTTACTAGGTGGCATATTATATAACCTACTGAGATTCTATTGGATAAATTTTTTTATATTGCATTATCCATTGAATATTAATGTGCCTTTACTCATTTTAATTACTTAAGAGTTTCTAAAACTTACTTATTCTTAGTAATATATAAAATTACTAAAAATTGTTAATTGGTCACAATTTATAGTTGCTTTAAATTTTAGTATTGTTTACATGTTTTATGCCAACTCATGATTCAATTGGTGACCTCTGGCCACTAGGCTCTCTTGTATTGTTGGGCGTGTCCATCATATATATGATTATGGCTATTTATAAGACTGTAAAAGGTGGTCTATAGATCAGGTGTATCGCATTGCTCTTTTGCAAATTTACACCATGATGTTGTATACATAACATACTCTTTTATACATCGCATTTAAATGTTTCTGATCCATCATCTTCCAAACTTGTTATTTTCTAAGCTTGCTATTCTTGAAAGTACATAAATCTGCACCTTTATGTAAGAAATAAAACTGAATGATTGATAAGTTGCTAAATCTGGATTCCTCAAACTATATTTGTTTAATAATAGGTAAATGCTATGTTAAGAAAGTGAGTGAAGAAGTTTAAAATTGGTAGGGTGCCTTATTTGACACGTAATCTTTAAATTCTGTCATGTTGTAATTTAATATATGTATGTAATTAATTGATGATTGTCATGTTTGGAATTTGATAAACTTAGAAGGTGACGAATCAGGAAGAAATCCCTTAAAATCTTGTTCCATGCTAAGATTTGCTAATTTAGTAAAAACTATGAGCTATATAATGCTTGCAAATTTAAAAGTATGTACTTAAAATTAGCATATTGTGATGATTAAGCTGTTGTTAGTGGAGCTGTTTGTGTATTTTCTTTTTTCATCCATAAAGGTATTTTTGTATGAATTATAATCTTAGTTTTATTTCTAGTTATCTTCTGTCTACCATATTCCTGAGACAGTCACGCACATGAACTCGACTGTAGGTGGGTACTACCTACCTTTTTTTGTTACTCTTTACTCTTGGTTTGGGCACCCCAGCCTAGAATGCCAATTATCAAAGTGTGCCTTAGCATGGTCTTATCTTGTCCTATCTAACGTTTATGTTTAGAAAGGGCTTACCCAATGACATTTGCTTCACTGCAAGCATTGGCAAAGGGATAACATTTCATACGCATTAGTTTCATGCGCATCATAACGCCGCGCCGCCGTGTCGCGAATGCATGACCACGAACGATGCATGACCTATCGCGGTATGTATCGCGGACGACTTACGTCATAAAGTCACTTTCAAGGTGCCACTTGTCAATTTTTTGTCATTCATTTCCATATTTTGAGTTTGCTTACATGGACTAAAAACTTGGTAGGTATTTAACAAAAAATAAAGTTTTGAAATGGGTTTATCGCGGAAAAGTGGTTATCTATAAATTAGTAAAGTTCATTATAACGATATGTCTCCTAGTCGGTAGTCCCTCTTAATTTGCAAGTGCCACCATTCTGCAACATGTAAGTTTTTTCGTTTTATTCAAAATATACCTATCTATCAGACCTTAAAAGTAAATAAATTGGGTCTGTAAGAAGGGACCATATTTAAAACAGTCTGCGTGTGCTTCTTTTATGAATAGGTAGGTCCTAACTTTTACCAAAATATCTCGTACCTACCTACCTAACATACGATACGACTTTTTCATTATAGGTACAGAAGGAACAAGTCGTACGAAAATTAAAATTTCTTCCTATACCTACCTTGCAAAATTTTTGTTAAGTGACTAAAGACGAAGTCCTAACGGGTCAAACACATAGCCACCGTAAAATGGAGGGCGGCGGCGGCGGCGGGAAGCAGTCTCGGTTGCTGGGTCGACTGCTTGGTAAATTACGCGGCGAACATCGGTACAATGGTCTTGAAAAATACAATTCTTTATCGTCGACTGGGTGAGTTGATTTTCTTTTTGAATGGCAGATAAGTGTACGTATATCTTGCTTAGTAGGTATGTAGGTAAGCACACGTAGGTACCTAGGAAATAATCATTTAAATCTATTCGGTTGTCTTTGTACGAAAGAGTAACAAACATCCTCACATGCCATCCACCCACGGTACCCCACGGGCACAAATATTGATTCAGTAGTAGGTAGATAGATACCACTCCCAAAGCCTATAGGCACTTAGGGAAATCACAGTTGGTGGTACGTACCTTAGAGGTACCTACTTTCTATCTATGCTATATAAATCCAATTGTTCCGATATAAAATTAGAAAATATCAAATAACTAAGTACCTACATCAAATTCAAGCTTAAACGGGAGTACGGAATGCGAGAGCACTACTAATGAAGAAGATTCGGATAGTCCACAAACGCCGCACATTCCGATGCAGACGGCAACTTCCAACACAAAACTGGATGACGAGCAGTTTGCTGAAAACATAGACCTCAGGTTACATTACAATAAATTAAAAATTTATTTAGATATGTACTTAGTTTTCTCAGTAAGTTCTTAGGTAGGTACTAAGTTCTGTTTTTAAGATCCTAATAGTTGTTTTATCTAGGGCTCAAATTGTGATATTAGCGTCAACAGACCGATTATTTCCGCCATTCATTTCATCATACGTAATGCAAACTCAAATAAGTACCTAGGTACCTACTTAATAATTACGTAGGTACCTAATGAAGAATGGAATGTAAGTGTGATTAGGTACTTAGGGGGAAGTGGGGCACATTGATACACAAAAATTCAAACTCCGTTTTAATACACAAATGTCAACATATTTGATCATTTTTTTTGCCGGGTGCATGGCCTGATATGTTAACTTATAATTAAGTTTAAAAAAAGCTGATAGAAACGAATAGGGAAAAAGTTATGGCGACTTTTATAAAAAATCGATTTTGTATCATTCTGCCCCACCGGTGGGGCACCTTGATACAGAGAGTGGGGCAGCTTGATGCGTATTTTATTTCCGTAAATATTATAATATTTTTTCAAAATAAATCGTTATATTACTTAAATTGACCAAATAAAAAGCAAATAATGCTTGGTATCTGAAAAAATCACGTTATTTATTCGTTATTATTCGTATTAACGATAATCACAATCAGCCTAATAATGAAATGAGCTAGGAAATAAAATTGTCATCAAAAATCTAGAATTTATCAAGATCTTAAACATGTAATTAAACATAATTACTCAGTAATCAGCCTAAAAGTACTACAGAATTGGGCATAGTGAAATATAGAAATAACAAAATAAAATCCTCTATCAAAATTATAGGAACTTTTTCTTAAAACTCATAAACAAAACATCACAAAACTGAAATCCTAAACGATTTTTTCACATTTCTCTGCTTAACTTTAAACGTCCGGACCATTTTCTATAATAAATGAGTTTTTCAAGACTACTTTAAAATACTAACGGGGCACTTTAATGCACTAAAGGGGCACTTTAATACACTAACGGGGCAGATTGATACGTATTATTCTGCCCCGCGCTTTACTGTATCATAGTGCCCCAAGGGACTATATTCACGAAAAAGTAATTTATTATTTTTTAAATCAATATTGTATTAAATAAACATATTAAATAACATTTATTAAAGTATAAACGTACTTTTGGTAAAATAAAACAATGAAAACAACTAATAATATGGAGCTGAGACACAAACACATTGCTCTTAAAATTTTAGTTCTCGGTCCCAAAAACACGTTTGTGCCTTTAAAAGCAAAACGGCGGCGAATAGGCGGCGAGCATCGTCACAACTATCATCCTTGTGGATGTCCTTGAGCGTTCTAATGATGTGTCCGTGTGCGTATCGTTTTTCAGTATTTCAAAACAGGTACTGTATCAATGTGCCCCAAGTATCAATGTGCCCCGCCTCCCCCTACATGGTTTTATTTTGTTCAAAATAAGCAATCATCCGCTCCTGCTATTTGCTGATGCTCGTAGACGCCCTAAACATCTTCAAACAAGAAAGAATGACCTAGGTCAACGGCGGCGGTGTAGTTCCGAACATACCCCATGACGTCACTTAGTTTACCGGCTTATTCCTACTCACTTAGATATTTCTCAGGTAGGTGCTTATCAGACTAATTCGAAATTCTCAGATACGGCGGCCAGTATTTAACACCAGAGCAGTTACCAGAATTTTGTGACCAGCTCCATAACCTTGTGCAAGTAATAAGGAATATACAGTCTTATGCTAAAGTAACAGGAGAATATCCGAGGTACGTAACTGCTACACAGGTTTATCCTCCACTTCTCCCATTCTAATTTACTCGTAAATGAAAAAGGCAAGATGTCTCTGCCTATTTACCTACCTACCCCATTGGTTAGAGAGACTAGAGACTCGCGCGACGGATATAAGCGAATACTTATGCTGTCTACACACCAATGCCACCGGCTAGGCGGCTTTGCGTCATACGAATGGCAGCTGTCAAAAAAGCCGGCGGCTTTGGTGTGTAGATACCATTACACAAATAACAAAATGAGGTAGGAATAATAAGTCAAATTATACTAACATGAATATGCTCGTACCAACTTATTAATACTTAAATAGGTAGGTAGTTAACTTTGATTTATAAGGAATGCGTATGCATAACGTATACCTAGGTATATGGGAGTTTTTATTTTTATTTGGTAACTTAGGTAAAGCGATTTGCTTGCATGCCAACCTGCCAAGCTTAATGATACCTACTTACAGTTGCAATATACCTGCGTGCTACGATAATCTTAATTTTCAAGTATCTATGTAGGTAGGTGCAATATAACACATAATTCATACAAAAACAAAATTTATTTATTGCACAAGGACACAAAAACTACCAAAGGTAAATCGGTCCTTAGCTTAGCTCGCGATTAGCCTTTGTCGTCACCCTGTTAGCATGGACGCTGTTTGTATGCGTACCTACCTAAGTAAAATTGAAGAATGGTTGTGATGCAGCACTTTAGAGCAACGCTTGCAGCAAGAGGCTCAGGAAGTGGCGGTTTTAGCTGCAGAAGCCCGCAATGCACGCGACGTGGTCATGCGCACACGTGCACAAAGACGTGCTGTTCGCGCTCAACGAAAGCATCTCGTCGCTCACCTAGCTACTTTAAGGGAAACTGGTATTTATGTCACGGGCAATGTGATTAACTGGGCATTATTAATAAGGACCGGCCAGGCCATTGTTATTAATGCCCAAGAGCGACGGGCAAAGTGATTAATTTATCACATTTGATGATGGTTGAAAATGTAAATGCAGACATAATTAGCCACTAAACCAAAATAAACCCCGATTCGGATGTGTTAGGTTCAGGTTATTTTTTTATATGCCAACAAAAATACAGGCTTTTTCTGGGCATGCCGACGCGAAAAGATAAGGTTTATAAACAAAAACACTAGTGTTCACCTATATACTTCACTACTTTGCCCAAAATAGGGTGGGCATTATTCATAATGGCCGGGAAAAGTGCCCAATTAAGCTGTTTTAATCACATTGCCCGATTGAGTTGGGTATTATTAATACAGACCGGTTTTTATTAATAGTGACCGGACTTATTAAATTGCCCGTAACATTTATAACACTTTATCTAACACTGAAAGTTACGCGATTATCTAGAGTATTTGGGAGGTAACTATCGCAGTTAGATGCTTAATTTGAATATCCTATTTAAGTAGATACCTACAAAATAAATTCAAATTGACTACCTAATTGAATAGAGTAGGTATCTTCAAAGTAGGTATCTGATCTGACTGGGACTACTGCCCAGCCTCTCCCAGCATATCAAAAAGGTTGGTGATGTTCCTACTCATAAGTACCTACCTAACTTTTTACTTGTTATTTTGAGATAAGTCTTAGCTTAGCTTTAAGAATACAGTAAATTAGATGTTTAGTCATTAATGCCTTATTGGCAGGCTACATCCACTTATTGGTATTTTACAGAGATTCGTGAGCTCGAGAGTTCCGTACGCCTTTCGGATCGCAAACTATTTAAGAGTTGGGAAGGACTGAAAGATTCCACAGATCCGTCTGATTTCGAACCTTTATTAGACGAAATTAAGGTTTCTGATTTGTTTTAATAAGAAAGGTACCAGTCAGGCTTTGCGCTTACACAGCCGCCATGGGACACGTCGTTTATTTCGGCAATACTATAATACATGTATTGTGTTTAATAATCTCTAAATCTAAGACCATCTTTATTTATTAAAGTAGGTAAGTAGTTCTTAAACCAAGTTATGAAATAGGAAGTTAGCGGAACTTTGATTTTTAAGAGACTCCAACAAAAACATTACTTTAATAGGTGATGATGTCATGTGCGATTGTTTTTTTTTTAGGAAAAGCAATCTACTTTAGAATGTTTGGTACGTCTAATCGAGGGTCGTCGAGCAGCCATTGCTCTCAGCACGCCCCCACCGTCCACGCCGCAGCCGCTACCGCCGCCATTGCCAAGAAATAATACTGGTTTGATTATAGTTTTTTCTTACTAAGAAATACTTATATATTATTACGTATTTGAAAAATGCGCTAGCCGAGTCGACGCATCATTGTAGGTACCTAATTCTTTTAATTTAATAGGTATACCGTTTTAAGCCAGGCTCTTAATGGTTGTGGAGTAATCTTAAGACCTTTGTTCTGCCAACGATTTAACTTCTTGATAAGTACAAAAATTAACAATGACAAGATAAACAGTTCGGCCAAATCTTATGCTAAGGTACCTATCTCTAAAGATAGGTATTTATTTAGGTACTTACTTGGTTTATTTCTTAATTAGGAATATGTTTCCTACTCAATCGCCTGGGTGTTGATTGCATTTATAATTCAATTAGTATTCGCATGTACCTATCAAACAAAATTTTCGTTATCAACTCTTACTGCAGCAGCCATATGAGCAGAGCGAAACGATTTTCACAACCAAGGCAATAGAGTCCTACTTGCAGATGATTAAGTGTGTATGTCTACTGTTATTTTATGGCTAAGAATCTGGTTCTCAGATTCAACGATGGCGGCCAGCGCGTCTAACGGATACAGACGTGAAGGTGCAAGAAGAGCGAATCCAAAACGTCGACGCAAGGATGCTTCGCGGGAACCTCGTTCTGTACCACTTTCGGGGGAACCTAGTCAGCACGGATCGCAGCCGTTGCCCCAGCCACAGGTAATCTTGCAACTGTGATGTGTCTGAGCGAGAACACATTGTAAAATCAGTGTTAAAGCAATTTATAGACACCATAGGTAGTAGTTTTAGTTCTTTTTTTCTGAATGAATAAAATAATCCACAGGTTACTCTATACATACAAGGTGCTGAACATTCGTCGAGATATCGTGTGGGCAGCGCTGGCGCAGTCGCCCTGACGCCTCTCGAGCTATCAGCCCGCGGCAGTGTCAGAGACATCTTGTTTTTTACTTCCACCTGAACTTTGTTTATGTGAAATACAAATCAAAAATTTAAATACCTACCTGAATAAATTGTATGCAATATAAATTTATAGCCCTTTTAATTATCTACGAATTATGTAAGTACCTACTTACGAGTATAAGGTGTTTAAAGCTTGTCCACATGGACTCATATGTAAATTGGCTATGACATAGGTACCTAAAGCTGATGTAGCTACTTAAAAATAGTTTTTGTATAGGTTATAAAAGCGTCCTGAAAAGAAAAAGAGAGATTTACATGTCATGAGACTTTATTTAAAAAAAGATTAAGATACGCTTTCCGAGGCTCGTCGATTGATGTGATGGTAACTTGCGACTTTTCAATGTTCCTTGAGATCTTCTAGTAAATGAAGTTACCGGTAGTACCTACTTATTCTTTCTTTTCTTCCGCCACCGGAGCTGCAGGCGCAGCCGCTGCCGCTGGCGCTGCTGGCGTTGGTGCTGGTCCGTCTTTTTTATTCTCCTTCAAATTAATATTAAGTGAGTATTCTAAAGGTGAAAAATGTAAGTATTGGCCTGGACTGCCAGTTTCAGGTACCTTTGTCTCAATATTAAATAAACGTAGATTTTCCTAACTTAAAATAGAGTTAGAAACGTGAAGATTAGCTGGGCTGGGTGGCTATTGCAAAAATCCTTGGACCCGGAAACTACTTCATCAAGTTAGGGCAAAAGTTAATGATTCACTTTCCATTAGATAAAAAGTTATCGTTAATAAAATGATCACTGAAGTAGGTATTGATTGAAAAATAAATTATAGTAAAGTGAGTAATGAAAGTGTTTACTTCTTTGAGCGCAACAGGAACGGCGGCGGCGGGTGATGCAGCAGGCGCAGCAGACACGGCCGAAGCCCCAGCAGTCACCGGTCCCGCAGCTACCTCTGCTTTCTTTTCCTCCTCTGGCACAGGTGATGCGTGGCTTATCTGGAAGCACATTTATTTAATTCACCTTATTTGCAAATCCAATTATCTTCAAAACACATTTTCGAAGATAGCCTCACCTCGACGGCCACGAAGGCGAACAGAGCGATGACTACCAGGTATTTCATTTTGGTTTAGGTGCAGTCTCTTCGACAGATGTACTAACAATAAGAACACGAAGCTGCGCGGGTCTAATTTATAAGCAAGTCAACGTAACCACACCAGCATGTGCCAAAATAACAATTATGAGTGGATTATCAACGAGCCGTGTTTATAAAACATCCGCTTGGCGGAACAATTAAATCGTTATCGTTTTATTACCTTTGATTTTCCAAGCTGCCACTCAATTTATTTACCATGCTATGGAAAGTGCCTTATGTACCTATCTACAGGATGATTATTTAATTCTACTTTTCGTGAAGATGATGTGAAGAAACTTTTTTTCTCTTTACCCAATGATATTAAGTATTATATATTTCCTTTACCTCCAAACGTAGGCGTAGATAGGTAGCATTACTCTTAGGAGTGAGAGAGTTCCATAGCTCGCTAAGCGACTTTGAACCTGTGGAAAAGTCCCTTTGTGAAGCACCATGTCTCAGAGCCGTAATTCATCACTGGTAACACACAGCTAGCCAGTAAACAGCTAGTATCTACCTACTGTTATATTGTATAGGTAAAAGAAAGTATGTTAACAAAGCAGACTACACCATGTAGCCCTTTATTTGTTTTATATTATACTTATACCTACGGAGCAAGAATCTGCTAGAATACTAGGTTTGTTATTAAAATATGAATGGGGCATTCATTCAGTAGTACCTATCTATTCTCATACCATTGTTATAGAGATGCAATACCTCGTTATTTTATAGAATCATCGTACCTATCATGTGCGCACCCTTAAACCTGGTGAAGGTGGCAATAACGTCAGATATCAACCCAATTTTATGGTATAATGCTTAACGTAATCATACACGTGTCATAGAGTTCTGCACCACCATAACAGCATCATAGTTTTATGGCCTCTTTTATGATTCTACCTGAAATGAAAAGTCAATGCCTCGTATTTCGATGACTCTTCTAGTATAAGTACCTGCACTTACCTACTTAAGTAAGTAGGTACCTACTGCGACTGTTTTGTTAGACCAATGGGGACGAAAATAGATTATGTAGGTACCTACTACCTTAGTATTTACTCCGGCGTTGACTATTAAAAAACAAATACTATCTATAACTAATACGCTTTATAATTTTTTAATTGCTATGCCCCTCTATGCTAAAATAAAACCTGCCTGCACTCCTCGTCTAGAATTTCTATTAGAAACATATTCGTTTCTTTCTAATCTGATAAATAGCTATCGGATAGGTACCTTGATTTCTACCCTCTGTAGATATCACTACGTCACTACGATAACTACGATGAACTTCCAGATTCAAAATAGGTACTTGCCTATTTACTTAAATAAGTAGGACAGGTAGATACGATGGCAGGATTCATCATCATTAAACTTAAGAGTTAGACTCTTGTTGGTGGAGCAGTCGCCATTTAGGCCTATCCTCTGCCAGTGCCTTGACCTCTTGATACGACATAATTAAGCAACAAAAAATGTAGAAGTTGGATTTAAGTACCATTTCTAATAAATGTCAGTAGGTACCTAGGTAGTCCGGTAGTACCTGCTTAGAACCTTTTAATGATAAGTAAGTAGGTATAGGTCGCGCCACGTAAAATGAACCCTAGCTGACAGATGCGCATTAGACGAATTTTGAGTCTGACGTTTAACATTAATTGTTTTAAAATACCATCGCGCACAAAAGTGTTTAATTACAGTCATGGTTTTACGCACAAAGGAAAGAAAAATATTATTAGTAGTATTAGTAGGGTGGAATATAAATTAAAAAAAAATACACAACTACCAATCAATATTGGATTTCATGTAAAATGTGTAAAAATGTAAAAAAAAATATTCGAAAATTACAAAAAAACATATTTTTCTTCCATTAAGTCATCATTGGTGGCGCGAAAACCAGATGAGGACGCGGTGTTGATGTCAGAAGTGGACATTTTATTATCATCGTTGTCGTCACTTTCATAACCTTTGGAATCAGAATCATTATCCCCTACGTATAGTATATAAGTCAACATACGTAACCGCGTGCGAAAGACTCATACAAGAATGAAACGATAAATAGCCCTAGTACTTTCGAGCGTAAGTGTACCTACCCATGCGCGAACACGTGATTTTCATTTGTTTCTAAAGTTCTTTTTACGTGGCGCGACTTATATTTCGGTTTCACTATAAGAAATCGCATCTGTCTGGGTTTTAGATCATGGAGTAGGTAGGTAAGTACCTACTGTCGTCCAATATTTATGTTCAAAACAGGTAGGTAACTACCCTCAAATGCCAACGACTCGCGTTGCTTAAAGGTACTTACCTGGAAAGTAAGTAGGTAGATACTGTTACTTACCTACCTACTTAGGTACAACAACGAAAATATGCCAATATAAAATGTTGAATACCTAGCTTATTACTTGAGAAAGTAAGTTCCTACCTAGGTATAAAGAACAAGCTTAGTACCTACCTAAGTTTCCTTGGCCAAGTTATTATTTTCTTCGCCCATTGCTGTGCCCTAAACAAAGTCATAGTAGGTAGGTAGGTACGGGTACATTTATTCAGTAACTACATACATTCATAAATATCTATCACGATTTTTCCATCAGGGTAGGTACCTATAGACCAGTTATATTTCAGCTGCCTACCCCGAAGCCCGCCTGGCAGGAACTGGATGCGAGTAGCCGAAGATCGATCTCAGTGGCGTGCATTAGGCGAAAGGCATAATATGACCAGCTGTTGACTACAACAGACTAATGTACCTAATGATGAAGGGCAGAGACCACTTTCCTCAACATACACACATTCCTCACATTTTCTTTATTTGCATTACATGCATTCGATTAAGGGTAGGTACTATTGACTAGGTCTTTCTGTAGCTAGTCCAAGGAATAGCAAGTCCCCGACTCCATCGAGGTACGTTCGCCTTGGCCTTCCTCTCCAAACATCCATCCACTCTCGCCTTATATCCTTAGGTAGGTACATATAAGTACCTCCTACCTGCATCATAATTTGTAAAAATATAATTAAACTTGGGAGTTTAGTAGAAGTACCCTTAAATTAATGTTGTAGGATCAATGTGGGACTTTTGAAAACATTTCTTCTTTGTCGTTGGTCGTTGACCTGCCGGATTCATTTAAAGGATATTTAAAGCATTCACCGAAAGCGTAACTATTTTATTTAAATTATGCTCATCTAGAACGTCTAGAACCTAACTAAAAATGGTTGGCTTATCTCGTGTGGTATTTTACTTTAATTAATATTTAATTATCGCGTAAATGAAAAGTGCGTTATAGTAACTGACAGCAACTGTAGGATTTTTGCGTATTATTGAACGCAGCTGAAATGTTGGCATTCTGTCATCTGACAGCTGTCCAGCTGCCAGCCAGCCAGAACCTGCCATTTCCGCCAATTCCGCGCTCCGCTCGTTCCGTTTTCGCTCACTCAATCGTAGGGTTATAAAAAAGAAAACTGAAATCCATTAGTTTTATTTATCTAAGAAAAATGGCATCAAGAGGAATAATGGTCACCGGGACAAACGGTGCTGATTTTGAGCACCGCGAAAAAATTGCAGCCCAGTACCAGCTCAGGTAAGTTCTTCTATCATCAACCTTAGATTCTTCATTATTAAAGCAAAACTAATGATCTGTAGCCAGTAAAATGGGAAAACTGTTTAAATGAGTCTGCTGTCAAATTATTTTTAGACAGAAGCAATATAAAGTAACAACATTTCGCGCTTTTTGTTTGAATAATTTTGGCAATGTAGTTTTTATGTTACCCTTGAATTTTGTTACATCCTAAAATAATTCACATGATAATCACTAAACTCAGCATAGCAATATATCACTGAGTAATTATGGTTTTGCCTTCCAAGTGTTGGTATTCAGTAGCTCTTTTGTATTATCATCTTATTGTAGTTTGTACAGAGTTTATTTTGCTTTTATGTCCATAACTTTATTATTTGCTAGGATTAAATTCTGTAATTCTGCTGAAACAACTAGAATATTATTTTCTTTCATAAATCATTCATTAGTTTGAATTGCTTGGTACAATTATGAATGTAGAAAGTCATAATTTTTATTTGTTTGAATTTCAGTGCATTAAACAAATCAAGATTAAAATACTGCATATTTTTCCATCACATGCTATTCCTCATCATGCTCGCGAAGCTGTCGGCAGACATCTTAGATAAACTCGATGTCTTTATACTAGAAATTGAGGAACTGCAAATACCGCAGGTAAAAAACTAAAATATTAATATTATTTGCCTTAACACTAATATAAAATTATGATAGGATTATGTGTTCTTGCGAAAACTGGAAACCGTTTTGTGAATTTGTTATGAAATGTGGATAATATTTAAATTGTATGTAAATAAGTATGTAGGTAAAGTAGTAAAATACAAGTACCTGGTACCTACCAGCTTGGTAAATCTGCTGTTAGCATATCTTGACTGTAGGTAGAAGAAAGGTCTTAGATCAGCTGTTGGATCTATTCCCCTAATTCACAACGCTGTGGTCTTTTAGGTCTGTCTTTAGTTTTAGTTTCTTTAGTTTAGTGCTGTCTGAAAGGGACCAGTCAGAACTGTACTTAATATGTATGAAATGAAATGAAAATGAAAAATCATTTAATCCTGTAGGTTTTGACAACACTTAGGACGGGTATTTTTAAAAAGTTAATGCTAGATTCGCAAGAACAAGATTAAGCATAACATTTTGGATGACCAAAAACATCAATATTTATGGTAGAAATGAATGTTATAAAAATGCTTAGTGAATTCTTATTCTCATCATAATAAACTAATGCAAATCCAACAACTCATCAACTATTTATTTCATTTGTAAAAATTTTGTGCTTGAGCGAATTACACTGTTTTACTCTGGATTTAGTTATCAAGGTCAGACATGGTATTCATGTAAAATAATTAAAATGAGAAATGTTCTGAAAGAAAGTAGCAACATGTTTGTAGATGAAGTGATGATTTCGTATCATATCTAAGCGATAACCAAGTTGAATATTGAGTTATCTATCAAATATTATTTACTACTCAGTGTTCAACAAAAAATTTTTATTAAGAGGTGTTTGCCCAGTATTGGACTGTCTAAATGATGTAGAAGAAGAAAAGTGAATTAATTTGGGCTAGTTCTAATAATGAATGGTGCTTATTTCATTTTAAATTATAGGAAAATACTAGAGGCTGCCCGCGGATTCCTACGCAACTATTGTTATATCTTGAAAAATAAACACAATATCTTAAAATAATAAAGCCTATGTGTTATTCTGAGGTGCAAGCTACACTATTGTTAAGTTTCATTAAAATCTGTTTAGTAGTTTTTGTGTGAAAGAGTAACAAACATCCATCCATCCATCGGTACAAACATTGACATTTATAATACTTACTAGAGGCTGCCCGTGACTTATATAATAGAAAAATACAACATGCATCTTAAAATTATATAGCCTATGTGTTATTCTGATGTACTTATAAGCTACACTATCACCAAGTTTCATTAAAATCTGTTCTGTGGTTTTTATGTGATAAAGTAACAAACATCCATCCGCACAATCATTGATATTTATAATATTCGTACGCATTTGTCGTTATATCTTGAGAAAAAATCATGATATCGTAAAATAATATAGAATATGTGTTATTATGATGTGCAAGCTACAATATTGCCAAGTTTCATCTAAATCTGTTCAGTAGTTTTTGCGTGAAAGAGTAACAAATATACATCCATCAGTAGAAACATTGACATTTATAATATTAGAAGGATGAAATAAGAACCTAACTCTTTTTCTATTATTGAGTGTCATGCTAGAATAGTAATTTTCATTTTGATTTCCTACTATTTATTTGTCTATTTTAAGTAATCTATTTTAAGTAAGCTTATGCGTTGTATTGAGAAATTGCGAAAGTTTATTAATTACATTTGAAATAAGGATTCTTTTACTGCTTAATTTGTGCATTCAATTCCGTATATTAGAGTTTATGTAATATGACCGTAGATAAATATAAAACTATTTTACTTGCTTACCATAAGAGCCATGGTAGCGAATAGCTATAAAAGCGAAACTATTCCATTACATTATGAGTGTGTTGGTAGCGGTCATTAAATGTAGACAAAACAACCATAGAATTTGGTGGCCAATCAGCTGTGTCAATCAATGAAAGATAGCTTATAGCATTGTCATCTTATGCAAATAAGGTAGGCTCTTCTTTAGAAAGTAGGAGCTTTCTCTCGCATAAAGGTCTAGGAATTCATTCAAATTTTCCACAAGTTGTAGGTTAACCGAGGGAGGTCTACATACGTGCAATGTCATGACAGAATCTTACTATCTTATTGACCCTTGTTCCATTGAATGCAGGCAAGGCTAAAGTGGCAATAAGGAGAGATTTTTTAGCTCATCAGTGGATTTCTGTTTGCTGACATGATGTCGATAGGAATACATTAAAGTTTATGATACTCACCATATTATAAGATATTGAATTAACAATTCAACAAATAATAGATTTTTAAAATAAGTATTTCTCAATTGCAGCCTATCTGGTGGGAATACATTTGGTGTATTTCCTTGTTGCTATCTTTCCTCGGCCTATCTGCAATTAAACGCAACAACATCCGCTACTTAAGAAGATACATGTACGGCATCGCTGCGTTAGGATTTGGACCTCTTCTGTACTGTGTGCTGTACTACTGCGGGGATGTATGGAGATACCTTTCCAAGGACGAAGAAGAAGATGATAGCTCCGAAATCGAAATTGAAATCTGGCAGGTGAGTATTTGCAGTCTCTTATAATCAAAATGTTGTTTGCAGGAGCAGTATTCATTTTGTTTCGGATATTTAAACACTCGGTAGTTTAATGTGTGTTTTTGTGGAAATATAATGTGTCATGTTTTAAATTTCTTTGTTTTTTTATGGTAACAAAATGGAAAAATCTTTAAATGTGCTTTTTTGTTTCAGGGTTATCCATACGGGTTGCTATGGTACGCTTTCGTCCTGCTGGCATCACAAGTGCACTTCTTCCAATTGTACTTCTCGTACAATTTGCTCAAAGCCTGGAGGGCGCGAGGTGCCTTGAAAAAAGCCGATTAAGACGACTGTTAGTTCCTTATTTCTTATATTCCGCATTCGGCAGTTTGAATTTCAGTCATAATAAGATATTTATCTTATACAAATACTTTAACTCATATCTCAAGTTATATTCGACTTAATGGGGTCAATATCTATGTGGATAGCAAAATGACCATTGCTTAAAATAACCAGTTTTCCCTTTATATAGGTACTAGACAATCTATTCTTATACATAATTCAAAGTACGATGTTCAAATATTTTTTGACAAAACTAGAAATCAAATTTTATGTAGATTATGGAAATGTGGAAAAAATATAGTGTTAAGGATTCGATATAAACTAAGCATCAAAAAACTTACTTTTGAGAATGTAGTTCTTAACAGCAGCTTGTTTTAACTGTCAATGAACAAATAAGTATTTAAATACATATCCAGTCGTATCTGGTGGATGGGGAATGTGAAAAATAAGCAAAAGAAATGTTTTGTTAGGTTTGTTTAAAATGAGATGTTGCTGTTTTATCTCTACAAGTTTATAATTAACGAGTAAGTGTTTTTAGTTCTATATTGAAAAAGAGAAGTTTTTTATGTTACGTCACTGCCAAGTTAAATGCATGATCATTTATATAGTTATTTCAAAAATCAATATTTTACTAGTGTTTTTTGTGTATACTGTTTTTCTCTGAAGCAGGAGAAACCGCCACGTTTTAATATTGAAGAGTGTAACTATCTATAAAAAGCTGCCTTAAGTCTCGTGATCGGGTCGATTGTTTTAGAATCGCGACTTGTGGCATGGATCATTTTTGATCATTTTTGATAAAAATTCTTATAACAGTATTCTAAAAATATTATAAAGACGCCAGAGTACATCTTTTTTACTTTTAAATTAATAAAATCTCAAAATCATCTCCAACTTGCCTTTTGAGAACTTTTTTACGGGTTCACTGTAGTTAGGTATGTATTACTTCCATTTGATTTATTAAAAATTAAGCGCTTTGGTAGTCGCAGTTAAACGAATACGTATAAGTATTGTTTGCAAATTTGATGACAACTCTTCCTTTTTTGGGTTTAAGTTTTTTGATAATTTCGTCCTCTTGCAGGTCGACCATGTTAACTCTACTGAAACAACACTAAACTATTTATTTATAATTTTTTGACATTTCTCAATGTAATAATACTTTTGAATGTTAACAGAATATTTTATTCATTGATAATATTTTTATAATTGGCTGAGTTTGATTGACTACCATTTATTTATCATTGGGAAGTCCTGTTTTGTTTCCCAAAAGCCATTTAGGTGTCCATTTTTTCAATTATTTTACATTTTCAAATTTGTGAAGGGTTGGCTGACATGGCATTGCGTAGCATTCGAGCAAACTTTGCTTTTCTAGTGTTTAAACGTTTTAGATAGATGGCGCTGAAAGTCTGTAACTGAATCTCCGAATCTTACTGTGTCACCGTCGTCGGCAGTAAACGGCCCTTCTCTATTAAATTTCTTTTTTATTTCTTGAGACTTATCACTGAAGCGAACTGCGAGCGAGTCGTCGACGCTGCGAGTATGCAGCAAGACATGCACATTATTGTACGTATAAGTACCAGAGTGATGTAACTTCTGTTTGTTGAGAACTCACCACTTTCTTGATAACGCTGTTAACTTTCTTAAAATCAAAAGACATACCTTCATCATATTTTGTACCTTCCAATCATTGCCGGCAGTAGATTTTTTGTAATATGCACGAGAATTTGTTTTGCCGGGGAACAAGAAGTACAAAGGCTCTGACTGTTGCCAACTGTAGGTAAAGAGGTATTAGATACTTCTTGAAAGTTCAATATAGAATATCGTCTAGGACATTATAGGTAAATACTATTTATGTTGCAAAGTTTACAGAATTTATGTAATTATGGTGCTCTCTTAATTTTATTTCTGGAAAAGTTGATACGGTCTTGGTCCTTATCACTTTAATTACAGTCATGACATAATAGACGTATTTCACCATCATCAGTCGATACACTCGTCGCATTTAAACCACTACAGTTATTAGGACTTGTCAAATTTCTTTTTGACAAATTTTCAAAAAAAAATTGTCCGAGCTATCTCAGATAAACCACAAGAATGTCTTGGTAATCATTGCATGCTGCGCAGGTAAATAAGCATGAATACAGTTGTACGATTTAGTTTAATCTACTGTTGCAAAACTGAAGAAGCGCCATGGTAACTAAGAATTATAGTAAAAACTCTGATGGCAGGATACTTATTAGCTCTCTCAATTGTGGTATTGAATGTCATACTTACTTGTAACAAGTGCGGATTTTATCAGCGCCTTTCAGATATTAAAGAACAATGCTGTAGATCTAATATTTAGAAAGATCTTTTGACAATTCAAATATTAATTCTACTATTATTTTAGAACATTTGCTAAAGTTATATGTTTTCATTGATGTCTGAAGAGTACTCTCTAAATCCACACACAGAATTGTAACATTGTAACATCGTTGTCTATTTGAGATGATATACATCTTTGTGATAGGCGTTTAAGCGTAAATGACATTTTAAATACTTTAAGTGCTAACCGAAGATCAAACAAACAAGAACGGTCCTAGCTAGTAATCAATTTAAGTATTTTACAAGCAGAAGTGGTTACTATTTTTGCATATTATATTAAGATCGTGTATATATTTATATGAAAAAGTATATGAATTGTAAATAAGTAAATGGTTAATAATGTATATTTCCTATTTTAAAGGTGTTACCTACTTATTAAAATGTTTGGTTTGGTTTTTTGAAATTGTCCCTAAGCACTTGTTTTCCATTAATAAAATAGTTTTAAAATAATGGTTACTTATATTTTAAATATTGATATGATTATATACCTCGTTAAAACTTTGTTGTTATTGTATTCAGTGTAGGCCCAGTGATTTGATTACCTTTTTCTTTTCTTCGACGCGCCGACACGTGTCGATTGCGACTTCTTGAAAATACATAATTAATACCTACTTACAAACCTTACTTTTAGCTAAAAAGTTTCCCTGTTACCGCCGAAACACATCGCTCCGGGGTCAAGATTGTGTTGCTTTACTGTTCCCAGATTTCCAGGAAGTCTTCACAAATTTTTGGCTTGATTTTGTATTTTTAAAGTTTCACAACTTTCAAAAATACAAAATCAAGCCAAATCTTGAGTTTGAAAACTCCTTTGCCTTACGGGTGAATAAATATCTCTAGGGCAATGTAAAGTAGTCGAGTGTCTTGATGAAATGAAATCCATTGAAGTTTGGCTTGAAACGTTTAAAATATTTGATTCTAATTTTACTACAGCGGGTAAGGAAAAATCGTGAACAAAGGTCATCATTTCATAGATTATAGTTTAAATAGTCATTCATCTTCGGCTATTTGGACATCATCTTCAGAGCCCTCGTCAGCGGAGGGTGGGCTTCCCGGATCAGCAGAGTCTGGCGTCGTTCGGCGCCATTTTGCGCGACGATTTTGAAACCACGTTTTAACCTGCAATCGTTGTCAACTTCAAAGACAACTTATTAACGGTTCATTTGTAAACTAACAGCGTGATACTGTTAATCACTTTTTAGTTACAGTTCTTGGCTCATCTTATTTTAACGTTATACTAGTCTAATAAGCAAGCACTGGTTAGCAAAACTAACATTTAAAGAAGATACACAATAAGATACCTAAGATTAAGTTTTAAGACCTGGGTAGTGGGTAGGGTAAAAAAAGTTTAGGTCTTATGTGTAGGTCACACCTATCTACTTACTTGTCTGTCACTGAGCCTTAACGTGGCTGCTAATGCTCTTCGTTCATCGGGATTCAGGTATTTGCTTGCACTGAAGCGGCGTTCTAAGGCGCCTGTTTGCGCCGTGCTGAACCGCACTTGCCCGCCTTTGCGTCGCCCTCCAACGCCCCACCACGGATTACAACAACCTAGTGGCACTGTAATTATCAAACTGGGTAAGTATCATACTGATGCTTATAAGTATGTGGTTTGGTTTATGCTTGTAATAAAGTTGTTAGTAAGCCTCATTTGAAGTAGGCCGTAATTTTAAAAAACGCTTTTGTAGATTAGACGTAAGTACCTACAGTTATTATTCTATTATACTATTAGAAGTGTAAATTTACAGTATTTAAAGGAGAAAAGTCTTTTGACAAATATTATGTGAGCTTAGTCTAAAGGTGGGTCTCCTCCCACCGCATGAGCTTGCGCGACAGCAGGTTTGCGAGCCTAATGCTCGGTCCGAGTGGACATGTCAATAAAATTCAATAAATTAGTATTGAGTTCTTTTCGAGCTGTTACATCATATTAATTTTATACAATATTTGAAATAATGATAGTCTACTTATTACACAAACCAGAGGCTCAATTAAATTAGTGGATGGATGAGTACCTTTTAACTTACTATAGCTAGCTCTTACTTTTTTAATGTGTGTGTAATTTCACTCTTATCTTTATTGAATCCACAAACCAACTGTAAGATAACTTAAATATGTAGTCCGTTGATTGTACTTGAGATTGAATTCTTAAATAATGCTTTTGTTTACAGGACATTAATAATGAAATGACAGATTTCATTTAAAGTAGAACTAGAGGCTGCCTGCGACTTCGAACACATTTATCGTTATATGTATCTTGAAAAAAAAACCATGCTATCTTGAAAAAATATAGCCTATGTGTTATTCTGACGTATATGCTACAATATTGCTAAGTTTCATCGAAATCTGTTCAGTTGTGTTTGCATGAAAGAGTAACAAACATCCATCGGCACAAACATTGACATTTATAACATTATTAAGTAGGTAGGATTTATAAGTTTTGAATTCCTTGAAAGGTACGAAGTCATAGGTTTCGTCTGTCACACTTTTATTGTTAGGAAGACAAGCAAGCTACAGTTGCTATTTAAGGGGCTAGAAAATATTAAACACCTGTTTTCCTTAGGTTATACACCCTAGTTCTAGTCCTATTTGCCTATTTTCAAATACAAAGATAAGCTATCGACAAAATTGGTGATTTAACCCAATATATTATTGTTTTATTACATTCATATGACTTTTATCAGATAATCGTTACATGGTAAATCGTCACAAAATATTTATTTAACGTTAATTTTATCTGTATGATAACGATAATTCCTTAAAATACGTGCAGTGATGTTAAGATTTGGATTATCCATGATTTCGTACGTTAAAATCGGTCTGATTTCGCGCTTTACTCATTAAGCTGCCACACTGCCATAGCGTGCGAGAAAAGATTGGTTGGACAAAGTTTCATCTTCGTTTATAAATATCGGTCCAAACCTCTGGCTACTGAGCTAAGAAGTTAGCGTCAAACGCACTAGCAAACGCATATTGAAGACTAGAAAAGATGCTCGCGCGACCGCACGCAGGGCGGTGCGGCCTCACATTAATAACTTAAAAATAAAGATAGGTAGGTACATCTATGTAATCTAATTCGCTATTGCATTATAGACACCCGCATTTATATAACAGTAAGTAACTAGGCATTATTTGAGTATTCTAGTAAAAAAGATCGCTTGCTTACCTTTATCTAGGCCATACGCCTGTCTTACAGCAAATGGATTTGGCATTATATTATTAGTCGCTAGCTGATTTCGCAGGATTTGATCAGAGTTTAGCATAGGGTCGCTGAAATAGCTAAAGGCATGTCGTCCATCCAGTGGGAATCTCACAGTGTCTTTTAACCTGTATTGTGGCCAAGATAAATTAGCCTTAATCGGAGTCGGATACAATGGGTAGGTATTCCTTCGCTGTTCAAGATTAATCCTCATGTTATTCAATTCGATTTCTTTTTGAACTTCGTTGGCATCGTTGATTTTTACGTATTTTTCCTTACTAGCCTGCGTTTCAACATATCCTTTATCGTTGCCTGCATCGTCTACCGGTACAGTTGATTTGACGCCGGTAGGACGTTTGTTACACGTCAGCGGTTTGGTTGGTTCCTGGCTCAGATTCTTATAAGTTTTATGTTTCACCGAAACATCGTTAAGTATATCCTCGATGAAGAAAGACTTTTTCTGGCGACACGCGCACATCCTGACGGCTTGGTTCGCACTGCCGAATTTATTATCGTAAGTATGAATTATCGTACAAGCACAGTAATTGATAGCTACTTATTTAATGGACACGTCTAATCTATGTGGCGATTAAAAGCGTATCCGATAGGTGATAATAAGCACTTTGGAATATTTTTTACGAGCATGTTGGCAGCAAGCGGATTACAGTTTCAAAGATAATGTCATCGATAATGGACAAAAATGCGTAATCTGCTTCAATAAGTCCCAAAAAGCTTATAATTAGGCAGTTGGGCGATTCTGATGCATAGGTTGAAGCGCTTCCTGACAAGGTTTCTCTATACCATCTATTAAAAGCCCTAATTTTGCTTCTACGGATTCAAAACGCATTCAGAACGGATATCGAAGTAGTAAAACTTGTTTATATTTAGCTTATTAATTACCTACCTACATAAGTAAAAGCTAATAGAATTAATCTCAGAAACAATATTGATATCTTTGATAAGTGCTAATATGACGAGTGGACTTGCTTCTTATCGGTTATCATAAATCGATTTCTGGGGCATTTTTGGGCATTTTCTTTCTTAATTGGGATTAGGGGAAATGTGTTGACAGAGTAATCAAAGACCGTAATAAATTCGCTAGGAGACTTCTACACTTCTGGACACCTAAACCGAGCCACCTCGTATGATTGCTTCCTATCGCCCATATCTTAAAAAAAAACATATGAATGACCAAAAAGTTTTTATGCAGTTATGTAACTGTAAGGTTTATCGCCTAGTTGATGTGCATTTCGTTCTAAATTTGAACTTAAAAAATGAGTTCATGACCCGAGTCAACCTGAGTGTTGATTTGGCTTAACAACTGAAAAAGTCATTTGTTGGAATTTTAAAGAATAAGATAGTTTTAAACAAAAAATCTTTTAATTCATTAATTGTATTGCCTTATTTCATATCTCGTATGGCCTCCCAAAGCATTAATAATGGCATTCATGCGATTTGGCATCGAATTTATGAGTGTAAAAATTGCATATTGACGAGTGTTTTCACATTCTTCTTTAATTGCAATGTTTAGCTCCCGTATTGTTTTTGGGGCTGGTTGACGAGACCGAACACGTCTTTTCAACTCGTCCCATAAGTGCTCGGTCGGATTTATGTAGGGACTTCTGGATGGCCAATCAATTACAGTAATGTTGTGGTCTTGTATGAAATTTGCGACGCTTTCGTGATGTGTGGGCTCTGGCGTTACCCTGTATAAAAATAAAGTCTAAGCCTGGAAATTTGGCATAAAGTACTACATGAAGCTCCAAACATTGGCGTATACAGCGGTCAGCATTTAGAGATGACATCCGAGGCCCAGACACAAACTCAAAAGCAGTTTTGCCTTCTGCGGAAATGCCACGCCAGATGATCCACGACCTACTGCCATTACTTACTCACTCTTCTATGCAACACTGTACACAACATCTCCCTGCCTTCGATAGACCTTTCTTCTTCCATTATTGACATAAAACATGATTTTTGTCTCATCAGTAAAAAGCAACTGACCCCATTGTCTTTGCATCCAGCCTGAATGTTGGCGCGCAAACTGAAAGCGTGACATTCGATGAGCTCGCTCTAGTTTGGGCCTATTGGCTGGCTAATGCGGTCTTAATCCACCTTCTACAAGCCTTCTTCTCACAGTACAAGCACTAACATTTACTCCATGGAGGTCTCGAAGCTATTTCTGGATCTGAACCGAAGTGAGGTGACGATTTCAGAAACTGGCCGTCATCATAAATCCATTCTGTCGCAACGTTGTTACCCAAAATCGTGATCTACCTGAACGGCGGTCATATCCTCTAGTCTCTCCCTCTGTGGTACACTCTTTGTACAGCTGACTGTCGTATGTGAAGTTGTATGCTAAAGTTTCTCTGGCTTAAACCGAACTAAAGGAGCGCCACAGGTTGAGCAGCTACTTTACGCAAAGTATCCATATTTTTTACATGAAAACAGTATAAAAATTAACGGTAACCACTAACAGAACTTTTTCAATCCACAGCAACAAAAGAATAAAGCTCGTATTTTAATGTTTTAGTATTGTTATGGGATTGTAAGTAATGAACAACTACTGCTCCTCCTTTGTTTTTTGCGATTACAAATTCAAATTTAGAACGAAATGCATATCACTTAAACGATAAACCTATCAACTACAAAACTGCATAAAAACTTTTTGGTTATTCATATGTTTTTTTTAAGATATTGGCGATAGAAACCAATCATACTAGGTGGCTCGGTTTAGGTGTCCAGAAGTGTATGTTAATCTCCCATACCATGTCAAATCTTTTCGGAGTATATCTATGTTACGGGCAATGTGATTAATTTTGCATTATACATAATGCCCAATATAATCGGGCAATGTGATAAATACTTTGCCATTAATCAAATTGCCCGGGCATTATGCATAATGCCCGTCACCTATTGGGCAGAGTGATAATAAACTTGTTTCAGTACGTTTTTTATTTTACAATGAAACCTTATCTCACCTTAACCTAACTGAAAGTCAAATAAATGTGTAGGTATTATGAAACTTAAAATTCTCATCATTTCTTCATACGTTAAGTTGGGTTTTAGTTTAGTAACCTAATTTACACCTATGCAGCAAATACGTAAAGTTTCTAAAAACTTAATTGTATTGAAGTACTTAATTAATAACATAACATACGAGATGCCAAATTATTTTTCTACTCCACTTCAATAATCTTAGTTGCTAAAAATGCAAAAACCTAAATTCTACCTAAAGAAATGACCTAAAATTTCTAAAAATATTGTCCTCTAATGTCTCTGACAACATTTCAAGAATTTGGGAACTTAAGAATAATCGCAACCTACAATTATCAAGTTAACGGACTATTATTATCAAATTGCCCAATGGTCTTTGGGCATTATTCATAATGCCCGGGCAATGTGATAAATAGCACAGTTTTGATAGTAATTAATCACATTGCCCGATATAGCTGGGCATTATTCATAATGCCCGGGCATTATGCATACTGCCCGCATTAATCACATTGCCCGTAACATCTACATATATTCTATTTTTATTTATTAAACGCAGTAGGTAGTACCCAGTTATCTAAATCAAAAATTATGATGGATTTTCAAATGGTTTTCATTTCACCAGTGAAAGCAGCGACACGAACTTCTCAGTTAATTATTTAATTGTTGCTAATCTTCGATACACGCATGAGTCCTAAGTCCTAATACCTACTTATGTCGTATTTACGAATTTTGTGAATCCGGATTCCGATATTAAAATTGATTATACCCTGGTTTGCGATATCGAATTTTAGCCGCGTAGCTATAAATTAAGTGGACGGTTATTGAATAGGTACGTATAAAAGACAAAGCTAGCAATTATGCTTTGAATCATATTCAGTTGCTTTGTTCGGACCGAGCATCCCTTATTGATGACTCTTACCGGTCGTAGGCTGCGCCCTTCTGTCTATTATGTTCAACCAGTTCAACGGATGGGTACAACGCTCAGACGCGATTCTAACACGCGAATGAAATTTTGAAACATTGCAGTTGTTTCGAATGATCAAAGTTTTTGTTTCATAACACAGTGTGGGGATTACAGTGAGGAACACAGAAGAAAATATTATATTAATAATAATATATTAATAATAAAGAATACGACAATTAATATTATATAAATATACGGGCTTATACTTAAACTGGATGGAAATACATGTAGAGGGAGCCGCAATCAAAACACAGACAGACAGTTTAATTAAGTTGGACTCTCATTTGAAGCTTCAATAATTAATTACACATACGAGTAAAAGAGTGGAATTTTAATTTTTATATCTTATGATATTATAAGATGCAATTGATCCTTTTGTTTATTACCTATATACATACTTACTATTACCTATACTAATATATTACCATTACATATATACCTATATATGTACCTGGTTACTTTTAACATAAGTTTCTGTTTTCCAACTTTAACACAAACTGAAAAGTCTTGTAATAGTTTTATTTATAGCGAATTCTGTGATGAATTGATAAATATAATATCCTACTTACATCGTTTGCATTACACTTAATCGTAATACCCGATATTTGTGATGTTATCAACATTAGTACAATCGATAAAGGATTTAATCACGCGTTAATCTTGTTAACTGTATAAGTATTTTTAATATTTAACCCGTTTTTACATGTTATGTTACAATGACTCCAGATGTACTGCTGACGTCGTTTCCCGAATCGCTATGGCCAAAAAAGCCTTTAACGGCAAGAAACATCTTTTTAGGGCCAATATAGCCAGAAAGGCCCGGAAACGACTTATAAAAGTGTACATCTGGAGCATTGCACTGTATGGGTGTGAAACATGGACACTGACACAGAGGGATAGAGAGAGGTTAGAAGCATTTGAGATGTGGTGTTGGAGGAGGATGGAGAGGATTAGTTGGACGGAGAGGAAGAGTAATGAGGAGGTATTAAGTATGGTCGGCGAGAAGCGCTCCTTGTTGAGAACAATAGAAAATAGAAGAGGAAGGATGATAGGGCACTTGATACGACACGACGAATTTTTAAAGAACATCGTTGAAGGAAAGATTGAGGGAAAGAGAGGAAGAGGAAGGCCAAGACGAACTTATTTCGCTCAAGTGAAGGAAAAAATTAACGTCGTGTCGTATCAGGAAGTCAAATTGTTGGCGGAAGAGAGACAAAGATGGCGTATACTCCACCGACAAGACCTGGCTCTTAAATATATGATGATGATTTTACATGTCTGGATTTATGAACATAATAAAAATGTATTTTGAATGTAGGTTCCTATGTTAATTGTAGTTTAATAATGTTATTTGGTTGATTATTTAATGGGACGTTGTTTATCTTTAGTACAGCTGTGCCTATGAAACATGTCTTCTGTCCCTCAAATAGATTACTCTTCAAATACAAAGGGGAGATTTTGCGAACCTACCTTCCTCTTTAGCCCTCTTTGCCTCGTAATTAATGGGAAGAGTTTTTCTACCTTTTGTTGCAGCCGGAAGGGCGGCTAATTGTCTCTAATTAATTGGACCGGACGTATTTTTAAACCCCTTTTATTCTCTTTGTCTACGGTGCTTTTCGAGTTCAAATACCTGCAGTAGCCCACAATTGTCAAGTTTACCCTGCTTTAGAGTTTGAAAACTGGGAGTTAATTGGTCGTTTATTGTTTTACCCTACATCAATTATTATTTTCGTGAAAATATATTTATTAGATACCTAGCTACGTTATGGATTAATGTCTTATTGTTCTGTAAATATCTTATCAATATTTACACGTTAATTAAAAATACATATAATTATCCTTATAGGTGAAATTAATCTAATCTGTCTGCTAATTACTTTTTATCCGTTGAAATACTCCAATTATTTGGACAAAGGGAATTATTATAGTTTATGCTTTGAAGACAGAGCAATGATAGTTTGAAGGTTGGCGAATCTAGTGTTAGCTTTAACAACATTACCAACATACTCACTTCTATGTATAATTTACCTATGAAATAAATATTCAGATTGATATCAAATATATTTTTTATCAAATAATCGATTTACGTTTTACACCTTAATGAAAGTTACTTTTTCGACTTTTCCTACAGACTATGTCACGGTGATGCAAATGAAGCCGCGCGCAAAACCTTGTATCTCATGTCTTTTATTTAATCGCATCGAATAATCAAAACTTGATATGTATGTATAGATAGTTTAAGCTTATCACCGGCTATGTGGATTACATATTTTTGTAATTGGGTGTGCATAATCTGGATTATTTTCAGTCACTGTGTTTTGTCTTCTATCGGTGACAAATTATCCGTTGCAGTTAATTGACTGTCACGTTAAGGTCAGTAGAGCCATTGGTTCGTCAAAAATATCGATAGGTCTGCTGCAATCGTATTTTAATAACGTATGTCGCCATCGAATCAAGTTCACTAGTTGATTGCAAATCGGGATGGAATCTACTATAATACGGTGACTAAAATTTATTTTGGTGGATAATAAATAACTCCGAAGATATTTTTCCTCAATTTGAATAATTTTCAATTAAGTAGAATGTAACATTTGTTAAGAAGTTTTCTACTATACTGTGATCAAATTCAGAAATTGAGTATATTTACTTTTTGACCTGTTGGTAGTGGTTTTATTGATAAATAAATAATGAATATTCATGACAAGTTCGGTCCGTAATATTATTTTTGTGGTAGGAAAAAGTAGACGGTTGTGAATGCTTCATCAGTCGCCTCCAGCCGGCGATAAGTCAATTTGTATAGGCTTTTGCAACGAGCAAATAGAGTTTAAGCATCAATAATTGAGCTGGCAAAAGCTGAATCTAGGACAATAATAAATTAAAACAGGTGGACGTGGACACGAATTCAGATTATCTTGGTTCATGTTTTATCTTAAAAAGCGATTAATGTGTCAGAAAAGTGTTCAATGCGTGAGTAGGTACTTACACATCTCAATCTTAAATTAATTTTAATAGTAGGTACCTACCATTACTTTGTTTGGATAGGTTGTCGGTGAAATCTATATTTATATGAGGCACTTTTATGACAAAAATCTTGAAGACTGGTGGAAATTTTATTTACTTAGGTACTTGCTTGCTTAACTCAAAATAAAAAATGTTAAATCAAAACATTGAAATAAAAAAATAGAGATCTCAAAGGGAAAATTAAAACATTTTCCAGGAATGTTATTGTTACTAAGAAAAAGTAACTAATGATTCTTCCGTTTTCCGATTCGTTGATAATACAAATTACGTTGTTTTAATTGGATAATAAAATCAAAACAAGATAATGAATTCTTATTAGAAGCTGAGTTTACTTGGAAAAAGTATTTTCTTTTGTTTTCTTAAAGGTTTTTCCTCAATGTTTCCTACGCACCAGATTTCGAGCCCTGGTAACAGTACATTCGAATATTTACGGTATCAACGCTTCAGAAATATTTTGAGGCCATCGAATTTTTATTACCTTTTGGTAGCGTATTATTTATTATTATGCCATTCGTCCCTCTCAGATCTAAATGCCTCTGGGTTTATAGGTGTATTTTATTATGTCGCCTATAATACACACATACATATAATACTTACATTTGTGTAGGTACAAGTATTAACAACACTATTAAGTATGTATAACTTATGTTTTACTGCCTGTTTTTATAGGCTCGTTAAGTTACTGTTCGGCTCCGTTACTTCGAAACTTTGTCATAAGCTTTACGAATTCATTTGAAACATTTTTTTGTAACTTAACAGGCCTCATAATTTTAAACGCTGGTCTTTTTGAAAACCTTATAACGTTATTTTTTAAATTTGTCATACATTATTTTCCGATGCGTTATTTACTGCTTTAGTACCTTACCAACTTGGAGCACCAATTTTATTATGAATGCCGTGGCAAAATTCGATGGATAGATGGGATAAAATAAATTCCACGATTCCAAGCATGCCTGTCTCAAATTCAAACTTACCTAGGTACTATTGTGTAGCATTACGTTCGTCGTAGCATCGTGCTACGCCGGCGTAGCTAATTACGCACGAGTTTTGCGGTTAATTAATTACAACCTTATGAACGTGCACGAAGTGCAATTATTAATTGCTATGAGTTTTTATTTTGAAAACTGTTGAAGCTGTTCAACGCGGGAGGTGAATTAAGAAATTGCATCTCGTTGGAATTGTGAGCTTTTTCCCTCTATATTTGCTACTGTTTTATGTACTTTTGTTGAAATGTTTATTTACTTTTTAGACATAACGCAAGAAGCGTAATTTGTAATAATAACTCTTACATAAAGCTATTACTCGTCTAGTTTACATTGTTTGGTATATGTATATAAAATATACCTAACCACAGATTATAAGTAACCGTAGATAGATACATATTAAAAAACTTGAATATTCTCTCTGATCAGAAGTTTTCAGAAGTAAATAACGTTCATAAATCTATGCAAGATTTAAATATTATCTTAATTACTTACACATCGCGTCTCTAAATTAAGGCCAAACGTTCTAATTAAAATTATCTCTATTAAGTTAAAGGCTTGGCATAATTTACGCCAACTGTCTGGTTAATTACGGTTATAATACGCTATGTTGAATGTTTGTAACGTGTTACGGTTATCATAACGTACACGTAACGATATACGCACAGTTAATATGTCAAATGGATACATAAAATAACAATGCGATGTGATGGCAACGCACACAATTAGACGTTTTACTCCATTCGCTAAACGACAGTGCAATCTCAAATTATCCTAAATCCTTATTCTTATTTTCGACTCTACATCGGTCACATGTCCGATATATATTTCTTTATGTAATCATTACAATCTATTTAACTACCTAAGTAATTAAAGCAACATAACTTTCAAGGATATCTTGTCAAACATTTTAAGCAGAGCACAATACCACATTAAAATTTTGAATTTTTTTATAAAAAAATTATACGTAGGTACATAATTCACCTGCATTATATCAAACGTACCTACTTTACTCTAAAACGTTGTCTCTGTTATTAACAAGGTAAAGCAACGAATTCTTTAACAAAACTTCGCACCATAATTCTGTGGTTGATCATTAATTTCATATGATAGGCGCCACTTGTGCATGTGTGTGTATTTGTGCCTGTAGAGGTTCTGTAATAGAGCGATGACGTGATTTCCTGCGCTGAGTTATTGCTACTGTACTGGCGCTAAATGTTTCCGACGCGGTGACTTTGTAGCGGCGGAGAGCGGGCGAAAAGAGAATGCTCATGAAGTAGGTATGTAACAAATACCCAGGCCCAGCGCAAACGAAATGTATCTCAGTTTATTAGTATAAATAAGTAATTAAATGTCACATAGGGGGCATCGTCCAAATCGGTGGCTAAATGTCGAAAATTGCTATTTGTATTTTCATAGGGGTCAATATTGATGATTTTTTCTAAATGAAATTTTCCTAAATGAAACAAAGTAATTTTTCATTATTTTATTGAGATTGGCATACTATCGAAGCAATAAGATTAAGTGAGGTTTCAGGAAAGATTAGATATCAGGTCAGGTTAGGTTAGGTTTTAGGTTATGTGAGATTTTAGGTTAGGTCAGATAAGGTTTTAGATTAAGTTAGGTAATGTCTTAGGTAACCTAGGACCTCACCTAACCCTTACCTTACCTAACCTTAAAACTCATCAAACCTAACCTAACCTCTAACCTAACCTAACCTAACCTGATATCTGACCTTTCTTGAAACCTCATCTAACCTAATTGTTTTAATGCTTCAATGGTATTGTAAATCTCAATTAAATACCTAATGAGATATTACTTAGTTTCAGAAAATAATCATAAAAATTTACCCCTACGAAAATACAAATAGCAATTTTTGACATTTAGCCACCGATTTGAACAATGGTTCTTATGCTACATTTCATTACTCATTCATACTTAGATACTTTTCGTTTGCGCCGGGCCTGGATATTTTTTGAGCATTCTCTTTTACGTTAATTTAATACAGAATTCAGGTGTACAGTGTGCAAAATATATAGCCATGTAGAAAAGTAAAAATACTGAAGCTCCTGTTTTAAGTTTTAACTTAGAAGTAAGTCTTTTACGTGTTTTGATTGTTTTTTTTTTCAATTTTTCTCCATATATTTAAATGAATATCTATCTTCATGAATAAACCTAAGTATCTATGTAAACGTCTTGATATGGATAATTAACTTTTTTTTTCCTAGCCTATTTCGTCCCACTGCTGGGCAAAAGCCTCTCCCATGCCTCTCCAAACTATTTTTTTTTTTTATTAATAATTGATCAATTGATAGCGTTATAGAGCCCATTACTGTTTAGTTATGGACTCTACAATGTTATCAAATTGGAATCCAGCGCTGCGCTGGGAGTCAACAAGTAGGAAATTACCCTGCAAGTAAGAGAACAGGTAAATTGTTTATCTAAAGTCACTTCTTACGCTCTGCCGAGGGGGTGGAGAAGGCAACAACTCATAAAATTAAGCGATTTGGATGGGAGTTAGTCTAACTGTGAGGATCGGCGCGTTAACAGCTCGCTAGCTATCTCTGTCGCGGCACTCGCACAGGCGCACGCCCCGTGTCGTCGGCCCACCCACACACCCGCGCCGCTCGGCCGCTGCCGCTGCTACCAGTACGACGTCACTAGTGCTCGAACACGTTCCTTTTCTCGCTACATTCGCTGCTTCATCGAAAACGATTCTGCGAACTCCCATTGTTCGCGCCACAATACGTCGACACTTATTTCGGAAGTGTCTTAATTGACACGAATTGCTCTTTATCCACTCTTCAGATTTGTTACTTTAATGAACTTTTATTAATTGAGAACTTTCAATTGCAATTTTTAATTGGTCCAGTGGTATAGTGAAGTTTATCCGACTTGATACCACTGCACGGATATTGGACTGGGAGACGGTAAGTTACTGAGATATTATTATATTCACTAGTGATTAATTATTGCTTAATTAACGTTGCTATTAACGGTGCTATGCGTTTTTAATAGAGTTTTAACTAATCTGCTCTCTTACCTATCTGGATTATTGTTTTGGTTTATGTTTACTATCCTGAACTTCATTAAACTTTTCCAAAGTGTATTTCCTGCGATTGCAAATTTCAGCGATGTTACTTTTCGAAAAAAATATGTTAAGTATTTATCTTTCAGATCCGTATGTGCCGACCCATCCTATAATAAGCTAACTTTTGCCATTCTTGCGATTGTTTTTATTTTTATGTTTAGGAATAGGAACCTACTTGAATTATTTACTTGTATCTAAGTAATATTTTCTGGATAATGGACATAAGAATAAAAACAACTATTATAAAAAATTTGCTTTGCATTATGCTGTTTATAACACTGCAACTGCGAATTTCAATTGCATTTATTTGTTTTTGGTCCTTGTGCTTTTGTATGATTCTATGTTGATAATACGAGTTTGTTTCAAATGTTAGGTACTTACTGTGGTACCTGTTGATTTGTTCTGTTTGTTTTTTATGTAAAGGTTCTAATACGTTATTTCAGTCGCATTTACAGCCAATTGCAAAGAAGATTATAGAACATAACACTCCATTTTATCAATTAACCCTTTAGTTATAAAACACTAAAAGAAGATGCGATATTGAAAGGTCTTTTTTGCAGCTGGTTGTCAATCACTTTAACTAACAAGGTAGGTATATATTTGGGTATTCTCATGAAATAGAAATTCAGTTTTACTCAGTTTGGTTTTCATGGTACTAAAACAGGTTTTGTTTTATAAGTAGGTACGTACTTAGTACTTTTTGGTAATACTTTAAGGTATAATGCAACCATTCGTACAAAGTAATTATGTATTTTAACTTAAAATATACTCACTTAAAATTATAAGCTAACTTATATGATTATAGTAGGTACCTTACTTACCTAACTAGATCTTCGGTTCAACCTTACCTAGGCACACGGTACTAGCTAGGTAAGAAGGCTCTACAAAATGTATGGTCGGTTCTGTAGTCCATTTCAGCGATACGCGCAATTAAAATGTTTAGGCAGTCATGTCAATTGCTTCCTCATTTGGAAACATTTTTTTTATAAGTTACCTTTGTCCTGTACTTGGGTAGACGGTCAATAAAGTACTAACATAAATAGGGCGAATATGTAGCTTATATTAGAGTTAAAATATTTTCAGTTTTCAGCATTTTAGTTGTTTCATTCGTGTATGATTGTGACTTGCAACATAATAAACATGATAATTGATATCCTTATTAGTAAAAACTTAGTAACAAGTCGTGAACTTACTTATATAATAATACTTATTAGGTACTTACCCATTGCATTTCACCCGCGAATATACCGACGGCGGCGGGGCGGCGCGAGGCGGCGCGGCGCGACGGAGACATGTCTAAACTTTTCATTGTGGACAATTCGCATTTACCGGAAATAATAGCTTTATCGCACTATGTCCATTCGCAATCTTGTTATTGTTTATTTTTGTTTTACTTACTTTAGTTACATTTGTTAAGTTTCTTCTTTGAGCAACTAAATAAAATCACCCACCGTATTTCTGTTTGAGTTAACGCGATAAACTTAAAAGGAAGCAAAGGGATTTTTATTTGGTTTTCTCTGTGTAAATTCAAGTAAGCGTGTAGACTAAACCAGATACGTAAATGCAAAAAGAGTTACGAGAAAGGCTAGTATTTACGTTGCAAACGGGAACAGTATTTGGTACTTATTTATTAATACCTAGTGAAAAAATTGTTATGTAACAGAGATTTAATTTACAATGTTATAATTAATTTCGGAGCTTAGTGCAACTTGTCGAAAGGTTTAAAATATCTCGTTCCTGTTTCCCTTTGAGATATGATGATTTTAATAAGTAACGACGCGAGGACCGTTTAAATTCAAAGTTGCGGAAGTCTGATGCGATGTGTGTGGGCCCTTTGATATCACCGACGTTTCCCTTGTACACAACACAACTCGCATGTCATTACTATCAAGAACTTTATCATTTTATTACAGAATTAGTTCTTTGTGGACATTTAGTATGCGAGATCCATGTTTGACTTCAGAAAATTATCAGATATTATGAGATATCCTCGTACCTAATCAAAAGGTTTAGGTTACATTTAAATTAGAGATTATCTTTTTATTAGTCTGGCTTCTTGATCTTACTTAGTATAGGTACCTACATAGAAACCTGGCAAGTACCTTTTCTTTCCAGATGCTCTTATGGGAAATAAAATTATCATTACCTAATTAGGTAACATTATATTACTGTTTTTGCCTAGAGTGCCTCCATCCATCGTACTTAGTTAATTTACTAAAAAATATTGTGGTTTCTTATTTGGTACTTAGTTTTTGATACTGGTATTTAAGAAGATTTTATCTGGGATAAAAGTTCCTTCATGATGAATAGGTAGCGAATAGTTAAGTCTTAGATGAAATATTAATCTAATGGCCCGTTTCACCATCTCCAGATAAAATTTATCTGACAGATATTTTATACCTGTCTCCGTCTAAAACGTTATGTTTTATGAAATAGACATAGGTTTATCTGGCAATTAAATTTTATCTGGAAGGTGGTGAAACGGGCACTTAGTATTTAATTATCATAATCATTTGACAATCAATTTTCTATTAATTGCACTTGTTTGTATTTGCACATTCCGTTACTTTCTAAAGAAAACCAACTTCAGCTTGGTTTTGGTTTTCTGTATTTTGATATTTTTCTTTATTCCGTATACAATTGTACGGGAATTTTGCAATAGTCATCAGATGATTTGCGCTAATAATGTGATCAGCCAGTTTCAGTTTTGACTTCATTTTAGAAAACCAGTCCTCGTATTACTTATAGGTAGACTGTTTAAAGAAGAGCTCTAAATATGATACAAGTACATTTATGTAAGAGCTCCCAATATAAAAGACAATATCGTAGATACCTTTGTCCTTATTATTAGATATACATAACTATTAGAACTGGATGTTCAAGTTTTACTGAATTGAGCAAATAACTTTCAATTTACTGTAATTTTAAGAGGGAAGTAAACAAGAGGGATGTAAGCAGCTTATTTACTAGCATACTGCAGTGCATAGTTTTCATGTTCCTCTTTAAATTGAATTTTCTCTTACCACTGAGTGATACCTAGTATTAATGTAAAGACCCTGTTTAAAATAGAATAGAATAAGTACTAGGTATTATATACCTACTTTATAATAGCTAGTAAGTATTTAATATACCTACTTTTTGAAAGACTTTGTTGTTGTTTTGTTTTTATCAGTTTATTTTTTATTACTAAAAATAGACGGTGGATTTTAAATAGTTACCGCACCTAAGCTTTAATCGAAAGTTAATAACCATAAGGGTACAATGTTAACCGTAAGTTGCAGAAAACTACGTTGATATTAACTAAAGGTTGTTAGCAAGTAGGTACCCAGTATACTCAGTACGGGCAAATTTTTCAATGGTCAAATACAATGGTAAATTGTATGCGATATATAAGTTTCATTGCCGAGTATTGTCAATCCCTACAAAAAACAGAGAACCTTGTTCATAGCAAGAAAAATGAAAATATCTGATGATTAAAATATCAACCCTAAATCGAGTTTCATAGATATTCCTACCAGTCCTAATAAAACAGTGACGGTCCACTTCAATAACTTTTGCATTGAAAAACCTGTAGTACTCGTAGTCCTTATAATATCAATATTTTCTATTGTTAGCTTTTTGGCTCTATATAAGTATCTTTTTAATCAAATATTTGAATGGGACATTGTGTACGGAATCATCAAAATATTCCGATGCGCTATTGCAAAAAGTCAATTCGCAAATTGACAAGCCACTTTATCCACAAGCACAACATTGGCTACCTGACTGACAATAAGTTAATAGTCAATCAAAGTTTTGAATAACGAGAAAAAATGGCCTTTTATTAATTTAGTTTTGTTTCGCAACAATAAAATGGTAACAAGTTGTCAAGAGCAGCAGCGGTAACCTCGTTTTTCTTTCGATATAATTAAATGCGGCGGAGACAGTAGGTAACTCCACTTCACCGTTTGATATTGTTTGCAATAATGCTTACTAACAATTTTTATTGACGTCATTAGATAGTGCCCTATAAACGTTGTTACTGCTTACCTCAAGTAGGCATTAGTATAGTATCTTACGAGCATTCACATGCAAATACAGCGTTTTGTTAAGAGTTTGGCGACAGACACGTGCTTCATTTGACGATTTGTTTACATTTTTGAATAGGTAACAATCATACTCATTAATAATACTTATTAAACACAACTTATTATTATCATAAATTATTTGTATGTAGGTAATTATTATGTAGGTATTGAACCCACCGTGGGTAATTTAATTGAGAGTGCCCTAGATTAGGGACGCTTCCTTTATTTATTACTTTTTGATGGGAACCCTGTGTTTTTTGCAGGTAGAAAATAATGCTAGACGATTGTTTTTATTGGAAAACATTGTATCTCAAACTTTGATGGGAAAATATTGCGAAGGAGGTTTGGGATAAAAATGAATGAGTTGTGCTAGGCTTACTTAGTTGCATTTGTAGGAACTATTATTGTGGATGTTCATTTTTTTAAAGTATTCTAATAGAAAACAATGAGCAGTGGCCGCGAATTGTGATGCCGTGGATATGTCGGGTGCAGCGTTTGCTATTTCACGTGTTTGGATGGCTGGATGGGCTCGCTGTTGGCGGCGGTGGGAGAGTGACGCATATCGCCGGTGTGGTAGCTTTGAGCCGCCGATCATACCTACGCCACAGATTACCTAATAGTTACTACGTAACAGATACTTCACTCAGAAGAAAATGTCCAATACCTACAGCTTTAACAGTGCGCAATAGCCCAACTGTCACGTCAGATACCACTGCATGCTAAAATGTGCCTAAAGACTCAAGCGTATAGTTGTGATTCCTTCGCACCGCGCGAATTCGTAAAAATCGCGGGGCTGCCTCTTCGTTAAAATTAAATTAACAAAACGTTTTGTGACTATGTTATTGAGAACTATGAATATGTTCCGACTTATAGGGGCAGTTTA
Source organism: Anarsia innoxiella (assembly GCA_947563765.1). Taxonomy (NCBI): domain Eukaryota; kingdom Metazoa; phylum Arthropoda; class Insecta; order Lepidoptera; family Gelechiidae; genus Anarsia; species Anarsia innoxiella. The sequence goes on from OX387390.1 coordinate 11,076,296, forward strand.
AAATTGTATCGTTTTTAATATATTTATTTTTAACATGTTTTTATTTTTAATTTTTAATGTTTTTTTTATCTTTCTTAATTCTCGGTTATTATTATGTTTTTCATTAAAAAAACGTAATTATTAAAAATTATAAAACATTCAAAACTAACAAAAAAACGAATGGAACTATCAAAATTTGAACAACGTGCTAGCGCTTCGTTTTGACAACCGCGCTTCGCTTGGTCCGCAAGCGGCCCGCTGAGCGGTAGGTATTTATAGCGCGCAAGTACATAGAGTGACGGAGGCCTGCCTACGCTACCTAGCTGTAGTCAATGGATTTCTGGTGCACTTCTCTATTTGCTATTGCTTTTGTACGAATGGTTTGTAAATTGAAAATCAAAAGGGTTGTGTTGGCTGAAGTGGAATAGAATTTATTTTACTTTTTTTTGGGCTGCGTGAGTTATTTTTGGCAGCCTAAAATATTTCAGTCCAACTGCGTTCACTTTGATTTAGTCTACCTACTTTTACAACTGCCTAGGTATCTATGACAATACGCCACAAGTGGCCATTTGTCCGGCAATCTAGTTTAAGGCAATCAAACCACATTTACTCACTCAATAAGACTCAAATTGAGCGTCTGTTTGTTACAGGAAGCGTCTCAAAACATTGCTACGAAACTTCAAAGACCGCATTCGACATCAAAAGACCTCTCACCAACATCAATCCCGAGTGGCTATTAAACGCTAATTCAATCATAAAAACAACATGACAGGCTATTTCCGTACAAATCGCGGCTGAATAATTTAACACATGAGCGCGGAACAAGGAACCCCGGATCTACGTCAAGGAAAGGAGAGGCGCAGAAATCGCGAGTCTGCAGAAATGCAGAATATGATACCAGCTTTTGTTGCGGCGAATATGATAGAGCAGGCAGACACCGGCCTCGTGCACGTGCTTGACGTATTCGATCCGCTGCCGGCGTTCACCCTGCCGTATCCGTACCCGACGCCGCCACCACCACCACCACCGCCGCCACCACCACCGCCTGTGTGCGACGTCGAAGATGAAAAGATTACTGTAGACGATGAAGATAGAGACCAAGGTTTTACTCTTACTGATGGGATCAAACTCCAAGCTGCTTACAGCATCTATAACGCACAATGCTTTGGGATTACTGGCATTACTGGAAATGCTTTCCAGCAGAAAAATGATACAAGATATTTGGAATCAACGATTTCTCAGTTCAATGATTTTTTGAAACCGCAGCCGCGAAGAAATATCTTTGGTGAACTCTCTTGGCATCCACATGTTTACGGAGAACCTCCACATCGGATTACGCCACATTCTATCGAAAATATTTTAGGGATCGCTAAACCTAAGCTTAAAATGACTCAGAGTGCTGTCGAATCGTCGCATGACCATAAGAGGTCCAATTACAATCAGCTTTTGAGTATGAAGAGAACCATCGAAGCAAAAAGCCCTGCTTTATATCAGCAGCGTCATATGCAAGTGCAAGTAAATCTGCCTGAGCGTAAATACACTATGAATATTCACAAGAATAAACTTCAAGAGCAACTTCTTCAGCGAAGTGCTCGCGCTGTTGAAACCCCGAGCCAGAGCGCCTACGTCGTGAAGTATGATGACCAGCCGCTCAACTTGACTGTGCCAAAGCCGCCGGACAACATCGGATGGAACCCAGCTCGCGAGGATAGAAAAATGCACAAAGGTGAGTTTTAATCGTAATACCTCCACACATCATCACCGCCGGTAAGTAGCCCTTTGGCAAAACTTATTAATTGTAGGTAAACAGTAGCCATTTCTTAGAAATTAGGGCTTTTTTTAAGTCCTCAACATCATTAAACATCCCACACACGCAGTTAAATAAACAAATAATAAGTTATTCCACGAAGTTCCTTCTAAAGAGGTCGGTTTAGGCCATAAACCAGCAAAGTTGTAAATCAGAATCAATTAGTCGAAAGGAGTCCCAGCATTAAGTGTTCGCGTTATAGGGAAAGTAATAATAATTTTAGTGCACTTCGATGACGGGAGATGAACTGCGAATTTGCTTTGTAGTAGAGTGAGATGCATTTGTAAAGATAGCCTTAATTTATGCACGCGAATACATTGTAAAGCACATTTAAAATACCTAAATTAAATCATTGGCAAGCTTTATTCTTCTGACGAAAGTAGTTAGTATTTATGAATGCAAAAAGACAACAATGTTCATTGCGACTAATTCACTTACGTGATTAATTTTAAATCTAATTTGAACCTTAAATAAATGTAGCTATGACGAAGTAGACTCTAGTTGGATACGAAAGTATGCTTGCAAGGTGTAATTTGAACATTTGGAACGTTCAAGCAATAACCTATTGGTCGTTGCAGCTGTGGCGTCCATCGTGCTTAGGGTTGCCAATTTATCTTTAGATAGAAAATATTGAGGATTAACATTAAACGGAATCTTGATGCGGGTTTATTGCGTCAATTGGAAATGGAACAGCTTCAGTCGTTGACTAATAACAGTCTTAAGATGAATTTAGACTTGTCAGTTAGCGGTTCTTGAATGATGCTAATTTATTTAAGTAAATTAGTATCGTTCACTTATATTATCTTTAAATAAACAACTTGTGCGCAATTTTGATGTTTATTCAAAATATATTAAAGTAACTGTTGGAAATAAGGATTGTTAACCTCGAGAACACTGAAACGTTGGTTGCGAATATCTACTTATTTGTTGAATTATCTGTAAACGTGACTAGAAGCAGTTCTACAACTCTAGCGGACATGTTTGTATTAGTTGAGTTAAACCCTTTCCAAGCTTAGTAATTGTGCTGGGGCATAGATGTTACTGAAATAGGATACTGAAATGATAAATAGGTAGCGTAACAAGATCATTTACGTCACAATCACATATCGTAATTAGAACTATAATACAATTCAAAGTTAAAATGACGTAAGTCGATTATGTATCAATATTGTAGGTACCTACCTCACTATACGTTTTAGGAAACAAAGAAAGCAAATAAGAAAATGTTTCAGATTTTTGTTTGCATAAGGTATTCTGTATTCTCTTCTGAAGCAACTTGCAGGAAATCCTATTAAAAATTGTTCCACGTAGATTTATTCTCTTGAATTTTCAAGAGATGCCAATTATGTCGATATTTTCATGTTTATAGGAATCACTATTAGTGTTTTCTTGGAAATCTTTAAATGCATTTTATGAAAGAAATACTTTTACATTTTTAAATTCATTTCTTTTTAAGTGGGGACTCGAGAACAAACTAAATCCTTAGGAACATCGTGTTTGTTTCAAGCTAAAGAATTGAAAATGATTCTAATGAAAGCTTATTTTAATGGCGAGCAAAGGTAGTTAAGCCTGGTCCCGAGGGGTTCTGTCGAACGTCGCCAACTTTAATCTTCACCATAGCAGCCATGGTATCACCGGCGACGTTCATAAATCACATTATATACGCGCCTGGATTAGACGCACGACAACTCAGTGTCAATTACCTCATTACATTACGGAGTCAGCCCACCAACTGTTGAAAGACTATGATTGAACACCCTGTCCTAAAGCATGAATTAAATTATTACTGCACTAATTATAAAAGTCATCCTCAAACGACTATTTAGGGATAGGTGTTTTATTTGCAATTATTTATAAGTTCAATTAACCGTATAAGCTTTTGCCAACGTCCTGTGACTCATATTTCATGCACCTGTGTCTCTTCTGCTTGATTAAAGTCTACGTACAGTCGCGTGCATAAGCACTCCGCAGCCGCGTGAATACCTAGCTTGACATTAGGTATAATTAAATATAGTGTATTGTAAAGCAAAACGAAAGTCTTTCTAAATAAGTAATGCCTACACTTATGTACACGTTCGTACGTAGATTTTTATTCGCTTTTGTTGATAAATTAAAACAAACATTTGTTTTGGTAAATGGCATGGAAACCTGATAATTATGTATATGAAGATGGTTTTTTTGGAGTGTGGTTTTTTATAAAGGACTTGTACGTTGCCCTTAACTTACTAATGTTTTGTTTAGTATTAAAACAATTAGAAGTTTTGTAAGAGTGAAGCTTTATAATGCTGTAAATACACTCTAGATCAAAAAATGTGAGCTACGGTTCATAATTGTGTGGTTAAAAAAAGTAGTTCCGTAGATACCTAAAGTAACGTATGATGTTATAAATATACCTAATCTCTATCAAATGGTAGCCTAATTTTATTGGTCTAGAATGTATAATGTAGGTAATAATTATGATCATTATATAAAGTATAGGTTTCCCCGATTTCATGTAAGTACTTGAAATAAAATACTTATGCTTTAATTTCATTATCATTTTTAACATGCAAGAGGGGTACCTATTATTCCATAGAAATGACAAAATAGCATACTTCCATTGCAAATTGTTATTAGTTATTAGAATTTAGATTAAGCAGTAAGTACCTAGTTTTATTAGAAAATAATAATATTTGCATTCTGCACAATAAAGTTTAGTTGCAGATCTTTTTAGTTCAAGGCAGCACTTATAAATAAGGCACGAATTACAGCATCCGTTCGACGATTGAATTTGATCGACGCACATTACGATGGACACAGTACCTACTAACTTCACAGTCAATTTAAAAGGCGTCATAATATCGTTCCAATCAGCATTTTATTTTCATAGCACTAAACACAGTCAGGCCGTTAATAGACCAATAAATCGAGTTTGCCGTCAGTGGTGAATCGCTATAAAGTAGGAAGTGATCTTTTGAAGTCAGTCGTTTAATTTACGCGACTCGGACTCACATTTGCGGTCATCTTTATAGCTGCATCGGAATGAGACATTGTTGTTTTCATTTGTTTTTATACCTTAACACTTTAACTTATACAGCCCATAATTTAAAGGAAAATGCCAGAAATTGTCATATCTGTATAAGCCACGTTCTGGATACGGGATAGGTTATAAGTTGCAACGACCCCGTCTGCTGTTTTAGCGGTTTTAATTTCTTGGGCTGTAAGTATTTTAACATATCCTCTTTAGAATCTCTTTGATAACTGACAAAATAAAACGTTTTTTTGGAATGTATTAATCGTAGGAACTAGTATAAATACTCGTGTTTTCAAAATAATGAACTAAACGTTGAAAGGATGTTTGCAAAGTTTTGTTAAAATGTAATAAAAAGACGGATCGGTACCGCAGTAAAGTTGCCACCGCGTTAAGGGTACAGGTGTCCCACATCCCGAAACCTATAATCCTCATGTCAATAGTTTTATACCAAGATTTATTCTTTCCTCCAAGTGTTTGTTTAGCCGACATCAGCATAAATACACTCTAGTGTTTTATTTCGCGGTTCTCACAAACTTTTATCGGGTTTTAGTGGTGTTTTATTAGCATTTTAAATCTGTAACGGTAAATTTTTGTCTTTCCACTCAGTTGTTGTGTATTGAGCCTGTTAATAAATTAGGTAATGTAACGTTTAACAACCAATTTCGATTGGGATCTTTGTCAAGAATGTACATAATCATTTATTGAATAAGGTCGATAATAGGTAATACAATTAAATTCTGTCGTTGGAGGGATGCGGCCATAATTACGTTGGTAACTATTTAGTAAATTGGTGCCATAGTTCACATTTCCAGATTATAATCACTAGACATTTTGAAAAGCGACGACGAGATTATGTAAGTAAAGTAATGAAATAGAGATCATGCACAAATCAAGTAAACCAATACCTGCGGGCCTTAATTATGTGCTTCTTGTCCGCGCCCGTGTTTGCCTAGGGTAGGTCCAATTTGTCGAGCTATCTCGGGGACACGTTCAAAGGCGATCTCCTTATTTGAACAACGGAACTGAAACTGAATACCTACGTAGACTGTCATTATTGTATGGCGGTATTGGCAGCCTGCTGGTTGCATTGTTAAACTATGTATCTATGAATATCTACACGTGTAGATTTCAATCTTAAACGGATATGATATTGTCAAAGAACCATTTGAAGCAAGCCTGGCTTTTATTATACAATATGCGTCATTGGTAAGACATACCTTTTAACTCCCATTCAGCTCCATATGACACGTGAATAACAAACACGTCTGAAAATTAAAATCAATTTAAATTCCAAAAAGCCACTACCGAACTTTACAAACACTAATTGAACCCAGCGGATTTCAAATAAATTCACGTCGGAGTCTAAAGTTGAAACAATAATTTCTCATACAATATAGCTTTTGCAATGTAACTCGATTCAAGACCTGGAATAGGTTAGAATTTAGTGCTATGAATGCATTCCTGGGACAAAATATGGAAAGCTGACGTCATGAAATTAAATTAAAATTACTCCAATTAAATTTATCCCATACTGTTAACTGTGTTTCTGGTCGGGACAGCGTCGAATTAAGCTATATTAATGTTGTAAACAGCCGATATATCAGTCAGTGGTGGACTATAGTTGGTACGGCTTGTGCGCACCGATCGCAATTAATTCGCTCCTTTAGCTTGTCCCCGGCAATTAAAATACTTGGCTGGCAAGCAGAGGCTACACTTGGCATCTTCGCTCTTGGCTGTTATTTGTCTGTCAAACGGATACACGAGTTTTGCTCATACTTAATATTACATCAGTCATAATCGTAAATTACACGTCTTACTTCCCTATAAATAAAGCCACTGTTATGGAAAGTATGAATGCCATTCTATGCCATTCCAGGGAAATTGTTATTACCTACTTCACCTGTATCTGAAAGTGCTTATTGCTAGTAAATATTTTCGGCTGGGCGTTAATGACAAGAATGTTTTGTCATTTCTACATTTATTACATGTACTTAAACATTCGCATGTATTAAAGCAATAATGAGGTGTTCAAAATGTTTTTAGAGTGGAGTACAAGTAATAAATGCAATAGAATATAAGTACCTAGTAAATAATAAAGAAAAGAAGATAATAGGGCATCTAGGCATTGTGCACGTCAGTAGTGACATAATCAATATTAACTACGCCTACTTACTTACTATTAACCATTTCGATAATAGCACGTATCTTTAGATTAGATTACATATAGGTATGTAGTATTCATTGTAGGTTAACTTAGCCACCAAGCAGATAGATGCCTTCATTTTAAAGGGATTAGTAATAGTAGATATAAGATTAGAATAAAATTAACAGCATGAACATTATTTTTCATCTAAAATGGAATGCTGTTCTTCAAGACTTTGAGTGCGGTAGAATTGATCCAGTAATACAATGGCAGTAAATGTTACAGACCCGCCGAAGTTAAATAAAAGGAAGAAATCTACTGAAGAAGTTCGTTCGCCGCTAGCATGTGAGGGATCGCTCACCAGCGAAGAAGGCGAGGAACAGAATGTCGGCAGGAGGAAGAAAGCTCGAACGACATTCACAGGCCGACAGATCTTTGAGCTGGAAAAACTCTTTGAGTTGAAGAAGTATCTGTCCTCGGGCGAGAGAGCTGACATGGCAAAGCTGTTAAATGTCACTGAGACGCAGGTGAGCTGCTTATCCCGCTGCAAAACCTTTGACAACGGCAAAGCGATTTCCTTTTCTAAAATATTATCACTAATATATCCCACAGCCAATAAACTAACCAACAGGTTGCTGAAACGTTTGGTTAAGGTCGGTAAGTACGTAATTCAATTTATTTACTGTTCACATTTCCTAAGATCAAATCATTTTACTTATACCTACCTTTATTTTTGATCAATTCGTAGTGATTTGGCAGTTTTTTATAGTTTGCAAACTGTCACTATTATTTTATTTTGACAAATAACAGGTTTCTGACGTCACTTCAAAGGTTGATTCTGCAAGTGTGCAAATAATACGAGTGTAATTTTGTAGGTAATTAAAGTATCGTTATTAATTCTTTTGGCGATGTTTAAAAAAATGATTTGAGTAAGTACCAACGTTTTGCGAAAGTTAATTTTCAGGGTGCTAATCGATAGGCTATTTATATATTTAGACAATCCTCTTGTTTGTTTCTAATTATAAGAGGCATTTGCCTAATTTTATTGAATATGTAGTAAGTTTATGTAAAAAAAATGGAAGTAACTTTCAACAAAACGAATTAGTTAATGGGTCATCACATCATTTACGACGCACCATCTCTCCGGTTGTTCCACGAAATGTCCAACGAAATTAAACGTTTTAAACTGTAACCCACACGTCTGCCATGTTATTCTTCATTTGCGTCTACATATCAAGTTTACGCTGATCGCGGTGACGACGACGGTAGTGCGGCGGCCTCGATTTTTTTATATCAACTTAATTTTTTTTTAAATATTTTATATGATACTTAGATACTATTTTTCTAAAATTATTACCGTTTTAAACCTACAGATTATACTGTGCTTATCTAGCGCTTACTCCCAAGATTTCAAATCTATCCACATAAATTCAAATACCTACTTATAAGCTTTACAAAAACATTACTTTCATATAATTATAAATTATTCAGGTTTCCCAACGATGATAGTTTCCTTTGCCGGTTAAAAGCTATTACAGAATAAATACTTATTAAGTAATTTATTTAATTCCCTCGTAAAAAGATGAATAGGTAGGTTTAGCTAGGTGGTAAAGTAATGTTTGTACCTAATAAATCGATTTCCACTTGCTGTATTAGTGGGATCCTACTATAAACTGAACACTAATTGCAAACAAATTCCTTACTTTATGATAAAGTAACTTAGAGAGTAATAAACGCGTAATTATCAAGTTAATCGAATCTCTAGCATCTATCAAGGTTTTATTTGGAACGAAATGTCCGATAATGCTGCCATGGCTAATTTTATTTTTATCATAAATCGTTAAAAGAAATTAGTGGAATGAAGTCTAGTATTGCGTTGAAGAGATATAAGAGCTTAGTATAAATAACCATAGATAGGTAATAATTGGACTAGTTACCCTATAAATGATACCCTAGGTGTAACAGGTCTGTCGGTCGGTACGAGTCGAACCGTGTGAGCGTGAGACGAGTGCTCGCTATCTTTTATTATGTAATTGTCAAAAGGCTACTGCAATAATTTTTATAGCTGACTTGTTTGCATTATTAAATGTTTTCGGTCACTGTGTTGCTATATTGCGTTACCATAACCGGTATGCACTTATTTTATTGTCTCTGATTGATAACTGACATGTAAATATACCTGCAAGTCCTCGGCTTTACATGTTTAAGTATTTTTTGCTTTAAGCATGTAAAAATACGTATAAATACTATGCCAAAATATGAATCAATCTCGTAATACCCACACAAGTACTTGTTTTGAATCACCATTGGTTGGCACCTTAAATAGCTTCAAATTGATTTTGATTAATTAGACAGTTTAAAGCTGTTAAGCAAGATCTGAATGTTTACGATATGGGTATTTTATTAGTTTATTCGTATTCATTAGGCTTATCTTATAAGCAATTCGTAAACTCATTAGTGTGAACTGTGAACACTCTTAAATACACGCTATTCGGCTGGTATTAAAAAACTAAGTAGTATTTTCATAGACCTCTTATTACAAGTTAAATCTGATGCATCAATGAAAATAATGCCATAGTAATATGTATCTTTAAGTTTAAATTAAATTACTTTAGAAAACTCGTGTATGTTCAAATAAAAAGGGATCGCTTGTAAGTTGTAACTTATACCAAGAGCTTAAACGTCCTAAAGTGAGATAATTATACTATCACCAAGGTGGCACGAGGGAAATGGGAGGGGCTGTCCCCCGCGACGTGAGCAGACACATATGGCGTCACTAATTAAAACTATAGAGCCGTGCTTTTGGTTCCATTACACCACCACATTGTCTGTTTAACTACCCTGCGCTGGGCTTCGGCTCATGGCTTTAGTCTTTTTTATAACACTTCATAACGACATGATGCATTTTATGAGATGTATTCACTCAGTTATACCGGTACTATCGGCATCACAGTTAGCATAACTACAGATGGAATAGAACTATTTATCAAATAGTTAACCCAGCTAATTGATTATGCTTTTAAAAAAAAATGCTTTGTCATCATTGTTTTTTTTTAAAGATAAATAATAAAACAGGGACGGTAAATCGGTATTTTTAAGAACATAGATTACTATTTTAATAATATATATATAAATGTATTTTTCTGATACTTGGGTAATTATGAACAGAATGCAAAGTCAGCTGCTGAAATTCGTCAAAGTAAACACTTCTTTAGAATACGGTATTGAAAAAGTAATTAATTTGTCACCAAGGCACGGAACGCTAATGAGTCGATGGGATAGCCACGTGTCCTCACACATTCCCACTTAGGAAGTCAATTATCCCAAAAGAAAATGTTTTCTTAACGACGACGTAGAAAAAACTGTGTTGCAAAAAATAGACCGAAAAAGTTTACCAGTCTTTGAGCTAAACATACATTTTATCTAATCATCTAATTTAAATCTGGCATCTAATTCACATTACCTATAGCCACTCCAATAATAAATAATAACTCACATTGACATTGATCTCCCGCGAAGTAGAAGATTATGAAATATTTATTATTAATAACACAAAATATGAGAAACAGTTAATTGATTATTAAAATTAAACGAGAATGTCATGTGAGTTAAAGTTGATTTAAACATAAATGATTGTTAAACACACAAATGGGGTATTGGTAAATAAACCAGAGTAGAAAGCCGCTTTACTTATTTCCTATTTCATAATTTAAACATATTTCTGTGGTTAATATTCAATAATAATAGATATGAAATTATAAATTAAATACTGGAGCTTGGTACTGATTTATTAATATGTTTACCGAAGCGCTTTCTTTGCGTTGTATAAGAGCAGGAACATTAATATTTGTGAAGCAATTAATACATTACCCTTCATAACATCATTGTCGCCATATGTCACTAGTTAAGTGCGTTGTCGTAAGCTTTTTTGTCCTCCCCCGGGGCCAAACGGTTGTCTGCTTTAGGGAACTAACGAATCACCCGTGCCTTGGTGCGGCCACGCGTGCTTACTAATGTATTTCATATAGGTGCCTATGCAAGAGGAACTTCTTAAATGTTACACTAGATTACGTTGACTTGACTACACATTCAGACTCATTATGTAAGTGGCATATCCTTGCTCAAAAACGTCGTTCCACCGTGATTGCTTTATTAATTATTCATTAATATCCGTCAACTCTACATAATCATCTTGCTGTTGTTTTCTTGTTGTTGCCGTTGAGGTTTGCTTATTGATATGTACATAATATTAAAAACATTTATTCTAACAGAGTAACTTTTAATGTTTTGACAAACAACTTCAATTCTCCATTAAGTCTTACAATTGTAATACATAAATAGTTATATATTTTTTAACGTTTACTTTAAATTTTGACATTGACATCATGACGTGTTTTGTCTAATTACATAATTTTAAAGATTGAGGCATCTGCGACCGCATACTTTTAGAAAATAATCTTATTTGCTTAATGTTATCGTTCATAATAACTAGGTATATTTGTGTCTTTGTCTTAGTTATATTTGTTAGAAGTGGTCGGAAGGCAAATATATCAAACAGCATACGGCGAAGTTTGTATTATGTTATGAACTACCAAAATGGCGATTATGACAATGAAGAAACTCATATCCAAATGGGAATGAATGAGCTTCAAAACTTTAATGTTTTTAAGGGTTGCCAGTATTGTTACTTAAATAACATAGCCTGGCGTTATAGCCTATTAAAATACTGCAGCAATTCCGTGTCTTTTTCTGCAATAAAATACGAACTCAACAATATGATCAAAGAAATAAATGGATAGGAACACAAATCAAATCGAACATTTCACTATCAAAACTAAAAGCATACCTACACACACAATTGGAGCTATAGATGAGTAATAAAAGTTCCGCAAACGTTGATGCAGCGTTCCAACGTATGAGAATCAATAAACAGCATGGCAGCTATTAGAGTTTGATGGATGGAGCATTAATCGGGCCGCGACAGCCCTACGCGCATCAAACGTTTAGCCGCCGCCTCATTAGCCCACAAAAACAACGACTGCCCGCGGCGGTCTATTCCTACCACGGATTTATCATTGTCATATCTTTTGTCCAAAATTACTAAAAAAATATTCCGATTAATCAAAAAAGGTTAAACATTTTACCGAGTAATTCTCCTATATCTTACTTAATTGATCAACAACAATACATTATTTAAATTACGGAAGACGCATTTTATTACCTACTTAGAAATTTAATTCTTCTAAACGTTGCGGAACTTGTTGCGGAAAATAAAACAAAAATATAAATGTATTATTGTAGGTAGGTACTAGCATTGCTAAGAAATAAAACTGTTTAAGCACGAGTAAAACAGGCACCTTTCAAAGATTATGGTGCTTAATGGATATTGTCACAATTCATATAATCTGAAAGGGGCACAGCCCGTCGGGCGCACCGCCTATTAACCAAACATAATTAATTTAAATTATCATCTCGCTCTTCGGACCGGCCGACTAAAAAAGCCAGAGACGCAAAAAAAAAACAAGCTAACGTTTTAATTTCGGGAAGCTATCCTGTTTGCTCTCGTATTTTTTTATTCGGTCTTTATTATGTTAGTGGCCCGAATCGGGATGTGGTTCTTTATTGTCTTAAGTATCTCATTATGATTTGTTGTTAAATAGATTAAAAAACATGTCGCTTAGGAATGTCTATATTTATAGCGAGGCTCGTATAAAATCTTGTTGTTTTATTGTTCTTTAACCTCTTAATGGTTGTTAAGACATAATAATTTGTATTACCAGTCGCGTTTGTATAGCGGAAAACAAAATTAACATTTCGATTTACTGGTGCGTTTCCAATAATTATACGAGTACAGTGCAGGGAACCGTGATGTCCTTTGATATTACTCAATTAAAATCATGCAATTTGTGTTTCTAGAAGTTATTATTCACCTGGCTGGAACGATTGCTTGCTTGCCTTGTAAAAGTGTGAATAAGTTTTCAATTTGTTGTTTAAACTCCAGAACGGGCGCGACGATGCGAACGGTCCCGTCTACGTGGGTATAACAAACAATTATGAAGTTTCGTACAGTCACCACTCATTCGGGCGTGACTTATCACATTAAGCGACGATCCCTCTGCTGACATTTTAAAAATGCTATAAAAATCCCTGACACGGTGTTCATTTACCCATTGTTTAATTACTCATCAAATCCGGAACCTGAGTAGTACTTTCCTATGGGAAAACTTATTATACACATATCTGCAGATTCAGTGCAGAATACTTACCTATAGGTAGTTGCGGATTATAATTACCTCCCTGTTATGTTTGCTTCATTAAATTTTGTATCGGTTTACTCAAAACTAATTAATGATGTTAATGTTTTGATTAGGTAGGTATTTATATCTGTAATTAGGTAGACTAATACGTTTTAGTATCAAAAAATCGTAACAGTTTTTTTTGATAATTTTATCTAGACTAGATTACAATTCCTTGCAATTCATGAATAAAAATAGTTGTTATTTATAGACATCACTTTAAAGTCATGGCAAGTGAATTACATGTTTTTTAAATAAGCATAAAATTGTTTAGTTGTCTACGGTATGGGCGCTTTTAAAAACCTCTGTTCGATTTTTTCTGTAATTCGAAATGAAAAAGTTTACTACTGCAATTAAAGCCTATCAAAGTCAATTACAGCAATAATAAACGGTTTTAGATAGTATTGAAAGGTAATAAGCTAGTCGACTATTAAAATAACAGATTACTCCATCAGTTTCGTTTTGTATTAACGTTTTATCAGCGTGGTGCGTCTGAATAAAGCCGTATAAGCTTTAATTTCCTACAGAGTACTCGTACCTCCCGGGAACGAGGCCGAGGGGAGAGCATACAAATCACACAAATAAACAATCAAATAAAATCACGAGAAGCACTCATCGAGCACTTAATTCCTTGACCAATTTACTTACGTCTTTCGAAGTGGATTTTAGTACTTATCACTTTTGAGGTAGGGTGTAAAATCGAAATGAGCGGGGCTTATTCACTACCAAGCTATCGTTGCGAGTGAGCACCCATTCCGGTTAGTGATGCGCTAAATATTATCATAGTAGTCGATAAATTGATGTCCCTGTTGCTTACTGAATTGAACGTGTAATCTAGACTGGCTCTACCTACTAGATTAGCTATAATTATTTTAATTTAATAACCAACAATCATTTAGTACGCTACAATCATCCTGTCAAAAAGTTTGAATAGAATTATTTTCAAGCAATATTATTTAATTATGTTTAATGGACATTACTTCCTTTTTAAAAACTTTAAAATATGCATTTTACAGAGGAAATTTCAATAAAAGGGTGGCAAGCATTATATCGATTGTCGCTTCACTTAGCAATCAATCCCTAACATTTTCGAAAATACACTCCCCTTTACATTGGAATCCTATAAACCATATTCAGCGTATTCTACGTTTTGCTCCAGAGAAGGACAAAACATATTTGAAGTACCCCGCAAGAAAGAGAGCCGAACAAAACAGGATGATGTACGCTTTTATGAACACTATAATGGGTTAAATTGGTCCTTTAATAAGCAGCGGGCGATGTCATAAAGTGTCTCGAATAAAACTGTCAGCTTTGAGACGCGATTGTTTACGGCCACTGTTATTCTAAATGTTTAAACGACCATTTTAATTTGACCTCCTATACTTTATTTACCTTTGTTTAACGCCCTTCATTTAAACGAACTTTTAAATACTTCAATACATTTTAAAACGAGTTGAAATGTTTTGAAGTTACAGTCGTTTTTTAAAACTACAATTACGTACGATAATTACGTACTGGGAAATTACAATCCAGTTAAAATATCGGATTTAGCTGTATCGAAAAGCTTTTAAAACGTTTTTTAAACTCTTTGTGAAAACGGATTTAATCATAGTGATTCCCGTGTAAATAAACGACTACAGTTTATGAAAAAGGAGCGGCGAACCTGTGCGTGCCATTTATACCTCCTGTCAAACGGACTAAGGCCAACTTGTTTTGCTTTCAATTGTCTACTGTTCTAATACCTCTTCAACAAAGTCTGAAATAACCAATACAGATACTTCGATTATAAGTAAAATATGATGTATCAAAGCCAATAGAAAATAGGCTCTAAATCTTATGCGGTTGAATGAAATTAGCTTGAGAACTAGATCAAAGTCTAATATTCATGTCTATGACGTGCCCTTTAGCACGTAAATAGCGGTTAAGGGAAAGCCGCAGTTTTCTAGGCGTCTATAGTTTCTAGTATTTGTATGTAGCCTGTTACGTGTTATTAAATAAAGAGTATTGATTCAGCTTCTATCTGCGATTAATTTACAATTTTTTTGTTTGAGGTTTATACACTCGGTTTTGCTATTACGTAACTTACTAGTTCATGAATTAGTTAATTGTGTCTGTTTGTAACATCGTTTAAACTAAGTATTTGAATACTTAGGTAAATACTGATTCACCTATGCAATTATACCTAATTAAAATATGATTGGCTATGTTAGAATCTGTACTTATTTGGTCCTGTAATCAATTGCGTTTAAAAAGTCGGTTGTCCTTAAGAAGGGTTTTGGAAATGCGATTTACCGGCGAACATTTAACGCGTGTTGTAAAGTTAGCAATTTGGCCTCCTCCAAAGGAAGCGTGCGACAATATCATTGCTTTTACTGCTCCAACTAACGCTTAATACGTTTGATCGCCGGCACACTTTGAAATACGTTTAAACGCTCTGAATCATCGTTAACTGAGCGGTTATTTTCAGCTCCCTTTCGATATGATATGACACTGGGCTTTGATGTACGGATTCCAAATTTAAATCATAAAATTATTGTACAAATGTACAAATTATTACATACCAACCAAAATACTCATACCGCTTTCATAGGTATACTTGTTTACACTACTTTCACGTATTATTTATTTATCGAATGTGATCATTAAAATTTATAAAATTAATCGCTAATTAATTTCTGGTGAAGTATCGCAACTAATAAATGTATTCATCGAAAACGTTGGTTTAGGTACTATGAAATAAACTACGTATAATAACAGGTATGTTTTTACAATTACTGGCGTAAATGTTAGAAAAATCTCTACGATGATCATGGTGCAGATAGGTTGTTGGGAAGCAATAATACAGTCGACAAAGGTTAATTAGGGCGACCCTCCTGTTCTCTACCCGCACCTCGCTCGCCTCGCATCTTACCCCTTGCAGACCCTACCTGCCTCCCGGAAACGAACTGTAATATTATCTTATTAATGTTCCCCAAATTAAGTACCAATCATTATTATTATTTGTGTTTATCCTTTTCGTTGATTTTTACCGAGGAGTATTTTAACTAGGAGAGGTGGTCCATTGACTGATGCCGTTAAAACTAATGTGGTTTAATGTACATATGGAAGTGTGTACGGTTTTACAGAGTGTTCAAGCTGGAGCACCTTCAACCGCGGCGTCGCGTGCGCACCCAGCAGCTCATCTCAGTAATTGCAAGTTTCCTGCGATCGGGTTTCGTCGGCTCTGGCCGATTGAAGTCCGCATCCGTCCGCGCTACTACCGCGACGAGACAGCGATTGCCGCCGGATACATTCGCTATACTACTCTTTCCATGCGCCTGCTTCATCGACAATATTTTTATTACTCAGTTATACAGAAGACATCATTAATAAATTTGCTACTTTTCATTCTCAACTTTTTTTAAAACAGCGGTCAATTTACTCCCAATTTCATCGATATCTTACGTTTCCGTAGGTTAGCATAGAAAAATCAACTATTTCAAGAAAAAAATTTAATACTTATTTATATTTATTGAACAAAGCATTGTTTATTTAAAATTCTTTTAATCCATACATGCAATGACTCTAACCGTCGTCAATTTGTCGCGACTGCAATGTTGTTTAGAAGCTCTGCCGAGTTCTGGACTTTCTTTTCTTTCTTTTGGCAAATCGTGTTTCAGGAATTTTGTGTTATCATATTACTTATCATGTACTTACTTAGGTACATTTTTATATGACAAGACGCGAATTTTGGCAGTAGTGGCGTCATGGCGTTTGGTTTAGCCACAGTTAGTATTAAGTAGTGGTGGGCCGAGTATCAGTTTTACCGAGTAACCGAGTACCGAGTATTACTCGGTTTAAAGTTTACCGAGCCGAGTACTCGGCCGAGTTACTCGGTATAGTTAAAATAGGTAGAATTTTGCGCGAAGAAGCTCGGGAGCGAGTGGTGATAATGGTGTTAGAACTGTCCTTCCGCACCCCGCTAATTATTCATAATGAAAACAATAAACCACAACCGTCAAGTGGCAATTTTTTTTTGAAAAACACTGTTCATTAATTTTTCTTCTAAATAATATTATCATAATAGCAATTCATAACATTGCTCCAGCTGGGCAGGCCTAAATATGTACCATTAGACTATGACCTGCCAAGCAGATCCAATGCGAAAGGCAGATTTATTTGCACCGAGTACTCGGCATTTTTACCGAGTTATTCGGCCGATTACGAGTAGTGAGAAAAGTGCCGAGTACGCCGAGTACCGAGTATTAACCGAGTACTCGGCCCACCTCTAGTATTAAGCATAAATATATTTAATTTAAAAATTCTCGTCATCAGTCAAAGGCAAGGCATTAATAATCTCGTTGAATTCATTAGGTCTTGTTAGCAGAAACTTTATGCACTGGTTTCTATCTAACTATTTAGTCAGAATGTTGGTTTTAGGGAAATGTACAGTTTCAGGAAATCGAGAAACAGCATATCAACTACTCCGTTATTAAATATTAGTATACTAAATTAAACAGTAGTAAAAGCAGTTCGTTCCGTTTGAGGATTATCCCGTAAAGCTTGCTTGTCTCGGAATTTATTTAACAAGACAAGGCCCAGTAGTCTCAATACTAATAGCTGTTTTCCACGTAATATTACGACTGAATGTTTTTCTAATGAAACGACCGACTAGTCTTGTCGAGAATTTGTTACAGTTTTCAACGCGATATCTTTTATTTGTCTAATTTCTTGGAGCCGATACGTTTATATCCCGATGTTGAAATAGTCATTCAACGTAAACGATTATTTCCATGTTCCAGTAATATTACCGCTTCGAAAATTTTACAATTTTGTTGTGATGAAAGAGACGAGTTAATGTTAGAAAATTATGTTTCTAAAACTAGCGGGATTTTAATGTTTCGCTTGTTGCTTGTTACTTCACGTGTTGGTACTTGGAACATAATTATTTTATTCGACCTTTTGCGAAAACAGTGCAAATTTTGAAAGAGTTAATTAATATTTTATTAACACGTTGTGAAGACAATAAAAGCTTTAAAGTCGCGACTAATTTAGCGTAGCTGTGTTGAATTTTTGATGGGCGCCATTAATATCTGGAGGAATCCCCAATTCATAATGATGCAATTGATCCCGCGGTCCCCTCCCGAAATGCCCCTGATAGCGCACGTTTGCAACCCCCCGTGCCCCGCACGTCAGCGTAGGGGTGGCTGTCCCGAACTCCTGATTGATACTTCATATGTGAGTTTTACTGACTCGTCATATTCTCATTTAAGCGTTTTGTTGATTTGACTTTTTACAAGATGAAGACTAGTTAGGTTTCAATTCGAACTTATACGGGTGTCACTTATGTGTATTTGTACTGAAATGTACGAGTATTAAATTCAGTTTCTTATAATAATAGGTAAACATCTAGGAAAATAAACTATTTACTTACTTGTTAAGTGTTTATAGTAGATACCAAATAGCCAGCTAGGTATCTTCCAAAAAAGAACAGTAACATACTTTGTTCGATTACCCTTTTGATTCCCATTCTGGTGAACTGGGGTAAAATCGGACACGGAGTAAAATTGAAAACTTTTCCGTATGCTTTTTTTAGGTCAAAGTTAGTTTATGTTACATATTGTCCAGTATTAAAAGTGCTTGAAATTTTCCTTTGACTGTACAGTCGTACTACATAGTTAAAATCAATTTGAGGAACGATTTTGCCCTGTCTCGTAATTCCACGTCTCGTTCGTTAGTAATTTGATGGTATTATTACTGGCTATACAATAGCCATATTGAACAATAGGTAGCTATAAGACAAATCAATAGGCACGTCGTTACTAATTACAAACACTAATTAATCCTATTACATAGGAAGCTAGATGACAATTGCTCTCTAATCTTTATTTACTCAAATTAAATTATTATCTACACAACGTCAAGATAATTAATTGCAGTATTTACTTTAAAGATATTTTTCAAGTTTCTAAAAATTCGTACTTATACTATACCTACCGAGCGTTGAAAAAAAAGACGATAAAATATCGCTACTAAGATATATTTAATACCAAAATAAGAAGTAGGTACTTAAATTATTAAAACGTATCGTCAATACTACCTAGATGACACTCGATTATGAATAAACAAGTAGATATAGTATTGAGCTGGTATGGTAAATGCCGACTTAGCTGGAATTTGCATTGATTGAGCATTAAACGGTTTCATGAAAATTCCATTGAATTCTGATGGCACACTAAATGATTCAGTGGAACAACCGTACCTAATAATCAGATATCTCTAAATCATACTTAAGAATGTTCTGAATAAAAAAATATATTTTTTTAGCTTTAATAACAAGTTTCAAGAGCTGAAATGAATTTTCGAAGCCATAAAAAGTTCTTTGTAATATTTGTACTTTTGCTCAGAAGAGATGTGCGTTGTTTGTGTTAGGATTTAATATATTTTTTAAAGTTCACAATCTCTCGCAGCAATCCTTTCTATCAGTTTAATGGTATCGCTGTTAGTTGATCACATCGCATCAATTTGACAACATGACTTATTAAGCCTACATACAAATACATCAGCCCACAAAGGTAATATAGCTCAGTACAATGCATTGTAAGTGTGTCACATGTTTGTATGTATGAGTATATTGGCGTTATGCTAAACCACACTGTTTGTGGTTTGTGGTTACCAATAGACGACATCGATGGGGACTTGGGAATCAGGGTTGGTAATCGAAACGTAGGTTTGACGGTATTTCATATCGAGGGGCGTGGATGCTTTTTTTTGCAATAGCTCCAGGTTTTTGATAATAAACGCAATACAGCGATATTGGCAATTTTTAAATCAAACCCGAATCTATTGCAAAAGAATTCCATCAAAAAATGTTGGATCTGCAAAGAGTTTGCTTAAAATCGAAAACTAAAATTGTCAATTAAAGGCAGCCTATTTTTAGCTCGAGGTGCAGTGTGAAGTAGCTACAATCAATTAAGGCGCGTGTCCGGGCATTTTTATGCTAATGCCGACATCGCCGGTGGTCCCCTTAACACCTTGCGCCCTGCCGTAGGAAATCACGTCCTACTCTATCCTACAGATTCTATCGCACTGGGAAATAATTATAGCATCAATTCGCAATTATTCATTTCGATTGCCTAATTGAACAAACTTGTTTAATTAAGTGCTCATAAAAATACAAAAAGAAGAATCAACATTTATTTTCAAGCTGTAAGATATGTGGATATTTTGCCAAATACAGCTTTGATCACTAATCAAAAAGCAACATAAAGAATGACAAGCGTGACTTTATGCACTTACTCAATATTTATTGATAAGATACCAGAAGGTGCTTCTTATTAAAATTCTTATTAAAAAAATAATGTTTTCTATATCCGTCTTTAATAGCGGTACATAGGTATCTACTTTAATATTCCTTAATTGCCTAGACTAGAGGGTTTAAAAATTCAGATTGTAAGAATGTAGTTTGTAGTTAGCAGCCCGAATAGGCTTAATTAGCACCTCCCGTTTTATTCTATTTTACACCATCTTATTCTATTTTAAGCATCGACTAATTCTACGGATATCTATCTTATCGAATAGATATAAAACTATTACAATAAGGCACGTTGCGCGCTTTTACATTAATTGTTGTTGGTATATTGCATTTTTTATTTAACTTTTAACTTTGATATACCTAAGAGTGAAATAACAAAGCTCCATTGCAGCATGTAGGAAAACATGCTGCAACGCTGCGTTGCATTCCTCATGTTTCATCAAATTTAGATAGAGTATCACAAACCAGGTTCAGTAATTTAAACCGTTTTACCCACCCGATCCGAGCAGTGAAATTGACGTAGAAAAAGTTCGTTAAATGAAACTCTTTTTGTTGCTTTTTAAGTTAATACCTATGCTATGGCGATTGCAGAATGTTTGAAATCACTATTCTTTATCTACTGTAAGCTTTTCGTGCCGGATGCCAGATTGAGCAATTGTTTTTAATGTGAGATTAG
This sequence comes from Anarsia innoxiella, assembly GCA_947563765.1. NCBI lineage: Eukaryota > Metazoa > Arthropoda > Insecta > Lepidoptera > Gelechiidae > Anarsia > Anarsia innoxiella. The sequence goes on from OX387390.1 coordinate 11,097,504, forward strand.
TGTCTGTTTCGTACATCAACAAGCTTTTTATATTATGTTGAAATCCAACCTAATATTTGCTGTCAATAACTGCTGTCATCTCTCAACTTATTTGCGACAGCTCGTTTGTTTTAAAAACTACAAAAACTAAAACCACGCCCGTTTGAAGAGTTGCCAAATTATAGTAGTGAAAACAAAGTCTCCAATGAGAACGCATCGTCTCAACGGCCTAGAGAGTGGTAGCCAATCACAGCTGACCGCACGTTGCCCACGCGCACAATATTTTAGTTTTGCAACTGAATGAGCGGACTAATTACTGTTTTGCTTGGCATAAATCTGCGATTAGAGATATAATCAGAAATTCATTGACAGTATTACCAGGCTCATTTACAATCGTTAGTTTTAATTGTTTTATATCCAACGCGGTACTTATCCCCACATAATATCTTTAGGAGGAAACATGATTTAAAGGTCCCCAAATCTAAGTAACTACTTTTTGTACTTAGAGAATGATAGAAATATATAGTGTGTATAGCTCTAGTTCACGTGAAAAGTAACACTTTTATAACTTTAACGCTACGTTTACGCTACGTACATTGTTTATAAAAACTACTAATACGTGGCAATTTTATTTCATGTAAAAGGTAACCTGTCATACTTTTAATAGGCCCTTTTATGAGTATTGCAGTCACTTTAATAGTCTATTTTATATTTAACTTGGTGATTTGCCAACCATTTGCCACTTGATATGAGTTGCTGCAGTGCCAAAAACTGGCCCGTGGACGAGTGCAGATATTTGCGATAAAACGTCTTTGGATTAAACGACTGAGCGAGACTTGAAGAGTCATTTAAAATCTTGTTGACATAATATAATTGGAAACTACAGCAAAATCTGATGTATTCTCAATATTGTAGTATCAACTACATATTTTTTTACCATCAGGGTCTCATTTAAATTATTTAATTTAAATAGGTTTTTATTCGTGTATGTACCTACTTACCAAAAGAGGTTTTGAGTAGGTTATTAATAAAAAGCTTAAAATTTCTTTGTAGGACAAGTACAAGACAAGACGACTGTCTTTTTTTACTAATGCGTGATTATACCTGAGTACATCTTTAGACACGAAATAATTAGGTAGGTATGTGACGTGACCAGGAGCCCAAGTCTGCTATTACAATCTTTAATATTGCCAGTTGTATATCGGCAGAGTGTTAATGAGAGTTTTAGTGTCATTTTTTGACACATTTGGTCGTAATCAGTGTAAATACCTATAAAAAATCATTGAGTGTAAGCCATTGTTTAGCAGAATACCAAATGTGTCAAAAATTCCACTTGCACTCTTCCGACACACAACTGGAGCTATTTTCAATTAGCAGACTTGGGCCCCTGTTCACGATGGCTTGGATCGCTTAATTTTTTTTTGGTAAAAGGTTTCCGTTGATACGAGCTTTCCGATAGTCTAAACCTAATTGGTAGTAGTTCGTTTGTTGGAAAGTAACAATCCTTATTTCCAATTTGTAACCGAAATAAATCTTTATATAATAGGTAAATAAGTTCTAAGTTACAAAGCATTCCTTAAAACGGATTGGTTTGGAATTTCCATTAGAGACACTTCCAGTATATCTGTCTCACCGTATAATGCTACTTGCCGAAATTCACTAGTCTAGAGTCTAGTGCTTCGAGTGTTCAGTCCGGCGCGAATTCATATCACTTGGCGTTGCAATTCTTAAGTGTTGCTTACCGCGCTTTGATGTTGCCAGTGCAATTTCGATGCTTTTAGAATTCGATTATGGATACTTGTTAGAGTTGTTAGCTTTAAACAAACTGGGAAACTGGTACTGAGGTACTTTTTTGGGTGTTTATTTGCAAACTGCCACTACTTTCACTTCTTAACCTTTCTTGTTATAGAAATATACCTTCTTAAGTAAAAGTTGCAGCAAAGCCACTCAAAAGTTAAAAAATGGTGAAATATGTATAAGTTCCTGATGTTACTGTAATATCTGTTCAATAGTCAATCACTTTCGAAATCAATGTAGATGTCTTACTCCGATTTACGATTCTATACAATAACGGTATTCCAATAACATTAGTTAGGTATATTATTTCCTATACGAGTACACTTGAAGGCCTGTCGAGCTTGTAGTTTGATATACATATTGTGTAGGTCAATCTAAATTGGCTTAATAGATAGGACATGATTGTAACATATCAAAACCGAGACGCACAATGTTCAACCATTGTGAATCGTACATAACTAATATATATTTAGACAAAGGACAAATAAAAACAAGTCGCGGTATGAAAATTATGATAAGGTGTTTGACGAGCTCTCTTTACCGAACCTTAAAACGTTTAATTTCATCCGATCGCAAGTTACTAATAAAAAGTATCTGTCAATGTTATTCACATAGGACCTACATATAAACTGGCCTTTCTTTGTTATCGATCTGTTTCAGTTTTTGATCTCAAATGTTCTACAAGAAATACAGATTTTGATTAATTGTTTTTCATAAATACAGTAATTGTTTGTAGAAAATAAACTTCATTATAATAGAAGGAAAAATGCGCACAAATGATAATTTGATTCTACCTATAAGTGTACTTATTCCATTCCCGATTTTCAGTTCCATGAGTAATATTTGACGGAGTGGTGCGCATAAGATCAGTCGCATCGAAAATATGACTTTATTGCAATTCATGAATGGAAACTTCTCTTTTACAATAATACGGCACGCGTGCTTTGTTTACGAGTACGCTTTGGATATATTTTTTATATAACTTTTGCCTGATAGTAGGTACTTCAACATGGCAATATTTTATATATTTCTACTGGATTTCGACAGGCATCTGGTTTCCAATTTTGCGTACCTCTTCAACCTTTTATTAAAAATATTTTAATGAAAGTTTGCTTAAATAGAATAACGAAAAATTACGTGAACATAATTATTACTGACGTGTTTTTTTTAGCGTACAAATTATGAAAAGAAAAATTAAACTGAAATTTTATTTCATGTTCAACAAAGTACATATAGTTCTTAAAATCTTACATGATTAGAATGGCAGGAGTCACTAAAAGTAGCGAAGTAACTTTATACAAGCGGCCCATAAGTATCGTAATTTTAATCAGCAAACTATAACCGTTTTAAAATTATGAACTGTATTTATTCGTACAAGAAAATTCATGTTTTCGACATAAAACATAGATTCGAGATACATAAAACATAATACTTAATAACACACATAATACTTATCCAATATTATGAGATTAAATATTTTTACGTTCTAACAAGCTTATATCATCGTGAAAAAAAATTAAGGATGTGACCAATCGAGTTATTTAAGTCGACATTTTTTCATTATCGTAAGGTCTATGAAAATAGTAATTATAAGTATTTTTTTGCGCTTAGTAGTTTTGGTAGGTTTTAGGAGCTTTTTTAGTAGATTCATTGTTTTTAAAAATTGACGCACGGTGTCACTACTCTTTGGTTTTTTAGTACCTGCGAATATTTAACTGAGCTCGAAATGGAGAATTAATTACGTACTTATTGAGGCTATTTGGTAAATACTAGTTATTTTTTAAATATTTCTAGTAATAAGCACTAAGTCGACAAAAATTTCGCTTAAACCTCGATTTAACATTTTCATCCCATCACTATTCGGCGAGGATTGATATGTGTCATTCTAATCATGTAAGTTTTTAAGAACTATACTCGTATGACAACGATCGACCAGTTAGCATCTGAATTATAAATTACGGATTGCTATGTCACGAGGAGGTCAAATGAAAATCACGTGTTCGCGCATGGGTACACTTATGCTCGAAAGTACTAGGGCTTTTTATCGTTTCATTCTTGTAAGAGTCTTTCGCACGCGGTTACGTATGTTGACTTATAGACTATACGTAGGGGATGATGATTCTGATTCCAAAGGTTAAAAAAGTGACGACAACGATGATAATAAAATGGCCACTTCTGGCATCAACACCGCGTCCTCATCTGGTTTTCACGCCACCCATGAAGACTTAATGGAAGAACAATATGTTTTTTTTATTTTCGAATATTTTTTTACATTTTTACACATTTTACACTAAATCCAATATTGATTGGTAGTTGTGTATTTTTTTTTTATATTCCACATTACTAATATACTACTAATAATATTTTTCTTTCCTTTGTGCGTAAAACCATTACTGTAATTAAACACTTTTGTGCGCGATGGTATTTTAAAACAAATGTTTAACGTCAAACTCAAAAATCGTCTAATGCGCATCTGTCAGCTAGGGTTCATTTTACGTGGCGCGACCTATATCTGCCTTAAAATTCTCAAAATAAAAAACATTTTGCAAGGCATTTGCAATTCCTTGGTTATCGATATTATGTTGGCGCTACCGGCGGCGGCGGCACTATCCGGCCGGCACTAATAGGATCCTGTACACTGATCTCGCGGACAAAGTGACTTGGCACTAATATTGATTACTCCTCCCTATCTATTGTGTGTCCCCAGTTACAATCCATCTCATATTTGCTTAGCAAATTATATTCCTATCTTTACTTATAATAAGGAAATACGTTTCTTAGATCAATAACTATCTATTGTTGTCTTGATAGAAGGAGGAAAATTCCAGCAGTTTAATATTATCATTGATAGGCAGGTTCTATGTAGGTAATGTAGGTAACTAACATGCTAGAGCCTTTAGGGACTTCAAAGTGATGACGTAAATACATAGATGATAGTGTGAAACGGTTACCGCTTTACCTATACTAGTTTCTAAGTTGAACAAAAATAATCTCTGTAATAGAAAGTCAGAAACAAACTTCCGTCGTCTTTCAATATTGTGGTTTGTTCTCAACAAACAATTGGCTTTGAAGTAAAACGTGTCGCGTAACTTTATTGGCATTTGCTTAATTGAGTTACTTCAAAGGAGTTGGATTTTTTATTAAACACCTGCACCGCAGGTGTATGTGAAATCCGCCAACCCGCACTTGGCCAGCGTGGCGGATTATGGCCTAATCACTCTCTGTATGAGAGTAGGCTTGTGCCCCTCGGTGGGGACATATATGGGCTGATGACGAACGAACTTGCACCGCGATAAAAGTTGTTAAGTATAAATGTAAACTAAGTAAACACTCGTAACAAGATTGAGGATGAAGATGTGTGTTGTTGTCATAGAAGCAACATTTTTGGTTCGTATTTCAATAAAATGCAGAGATAGTACAAAAGGTAGAAACATAAATCTTCAAATATCTTCTCAAGTAAAGTGCCTAGTTCATATATAGGTATAAGATCATAAGGAAAGCAGCTCCGACTCTGACCTAATTATCTTCTATAGTTGTCAAGAGCTGACGGATGCATGGCAAACGGGCGCAATTAGCGGAGTTTGATGTGTAATACGTTGCATTGTATCAAATGATCTCTTGTTTCCCTCTCTAGGTGCGCTATAACGTGTAACGCCATCTCGCTCCCACTGAACGACTAATGCGCAATCAATAATAATTATCTTCATGTTTGCAAGCAAGTGGATTGCTTTGTTCGGTAATGGGACAGTGTTTAGTGTATTCAGTGTTTAGGTATACACTGGTGGCCAAGTCAAATGTCACATGTTAGCCAGATTAATTTGCGAGGCAATTACACAGAACGTCCCTGTGACGCGCATTGTGGCGGCATGATGTATGAGCAGGTATTTAATGAGGGCGAAGTATAGCTTCGGGATTAATTATAAACAAGCTTTTACCTTGTGTATAGATAGTTGAAGGTTCATTTAATAAAGCGTTAAATAGGCCAACTCCTTAAGTGCTTAGTATCTAAAGCTAATCAAGATGAAACTCGGTACTTATTGTTTATAATACTTTATTAGATTAAGTCATATCTATACATATTTACATAACAGATTGTACCACTTACTTCCGAAGATAAATATTTTTTCCTAAGGTCAAAAACTAACCATGATGCAACAAGTTAATACTTACTTGTAAAACAACACTTTTTATAAAAATCTAAGAAATGTTGGTTTGCTGCAAGGCATAGAGATATTTTTTTTAATTTAATTAACGCTTAATACAAAATTTTATTTTAAATTATCTATCGGTCTTCAACAACGCCGAGTTAAGTACTTAAATATTAACTGATTGGCATAATATATCCCATTACTCACTCCACTAGCTTTATGAACTAGAAACTGATAGGTTTTGTAACAGTTATGAATTTCGAATATACTCACTTTAGTGGATGGATTATTTACCGACAACTTCCAAAATCTCTCGTGCAGTTTGTAGAGAAAGTTAAACACATTACTGCAACATGTTTATGTGTTTTTTATAGTCCTCGCCCCCGGGTGCTTGATGAGCCGAATCGCTCCCACTTCTGCTTTATTACTGCTACTTCATTTAGCTACAATTTCAGCACTGTGCCTCTTAGCCTGGCTCTCGTTTTACGACATCGCTTATTGAGGGGCACGTTAATATCAATAACAGGAGGTATTACGATTACGAGTTATTGTGCTTAAGAAAAGAGGCACTTTAATGTAACATTTTCTATTGCCGTACCTGGAATGACGTAGCAACCTCTAAGTAGATATAAAAAAATCTAGAACTAGTTTGCAATTCAAGAGGGTCCTGTTTCATGGCAATTAAAGCGTTGAAGACAAAGCTTCGTTTATCGATATGTATCGTCGACAATGTCGCGTCCCTGGCTCCCTCGAGCGGGAATCGATCAGAGCGTAATTAACTGTTTGTTAACCGATACACTCGCGTTGTTGTACTATAGGTACTTTATATGATTCCACAGCATATGTGTTGCACCTAACTATTTTATTAATTAATTTACATTGCATTCCATAATTGTAATTCGAATTATGAGTGATGTATACCAAAAATATCTGTTTAAAACCTGTATCACGCTTTTAGGATATTTTATGTACGAGCCAGTCAAATTAATCTGTAAAGATTTTTAGTTTATATGTTTGTTAGTTAGAATATATTTATTATCTGTGACCTAACAAATCTAGTTTACCTATTAACTTATCGTCGTGTTTGTTTCACCGCTGATTTTCATTGTATTTATAAGTACCAATTGTTATTTTTTATAAAACATTAACCAAACCATTGTTAAAAAAAATTGGGTTCCTTAACCAAGCCTGTCATACAACAAACTTGTATTGTTTATGGAGATCATGTTACGGAACCATTTATTTAAATATTATACTTTTCTTATTTACTCAAAGACCTATATATGGTTAGGGTAACTTAACTTATTAAAGCAGTACGTATAGATTATTTGCTAATTGAGATATATTAGGTTGGGGAAAAAGTTTCTTCGTATTTTATATGAAAATTCAAAAAGTTTTTTTTTATAGTTTATTTACATTTGACTAAAGTATGTAGGTGCCATTTTGTTCCATAACTTTTTGCCATCTTGTTGGTAGTGACATGATCCCATTGCTGTAAAAATTTTGAGGCTTCTGATCGAAAAACTGCGACAAGTGGTTTTGGCAGTCCTCTCGTGATGTTAACCTGACACTGCCTAAGGAATTCTGCAGAGACCGAAACAGATGAAAATCTGAAGGTGCAAGGTCAGGACTATACGGCGGATGCATTAATACCTCCCAGCCAAACTCTCGTAATTTTTGCTGAGTGGCTAAAGATGTGTGAGGTCTAGCGTTGTCATGGTGAAAAACCACACCCCTTCTGTTGATCAATTCTGGCCGCTTTCTCTAAATTTTTTGCTTCAATCTCATCAATTGTTCGCAATACAGTTCTGAATCGATGGTCCTGCCTGGCGGTAACAGCTCATAATGAATGATGCCCTTCCAATCCCACCATACACACAGCATTACCTTGTTGCGAGTTAACCCGGGTTTTGCCACAGTCTGTGAAGCTTGACCGGCCTTTAAACACGATCTTTTTCGCACGTTCTTGTCGTATGTGATCCACTTTTTATCACCAGTTATCAGCTTTTTCAAAAATGGTTCGGTTTCATTACGTCGTAATAAAGAATCACAAATGAGTACACGGTTCATTAGGTTTCTTTCAGTGAGCTCATGAGGCACCCAAATATCGAGCTTTTTAGTGTACCCAGCTTTATTCAAATGAGTCAAAACCGTTTTGTGGTCAATTGCCAGTTCTTCAGCTACATCGTAAGTACTAATATGCCGATCTTGCTCCACTTTTTCAAAAATGGCATCAATTTTGTCCGTAACAGGGCGACCAGAGCGAGATGCATCTTTGATATCAAAATTTCCGGCTTGAAAACGCTTAAACCAAACTTGCGCTACTCTCACAGATACTGCATTAGGTCCATAAACATCACAAATTTTTTTCGCGGCTTGAGTTGCATTTTTACCTTTTTTATAGTAAAATTTTAAAATGTATCGAATTTCTTCTTTAGATTCACTCATTTTAACAACAACAATAACAAATGAAAATCACACAAATTCCTAATTTGAATTTGGAAGTGCCTTCTTTAAAATTAAAACTTTTTAATGATACCAAAACCAGCCAGATACAAATGGTATAGCCAAAGAGATTTTAATACAAGTTCATACATACTATATGCGAAAAGACTTTTTCCCCAACCTATTATTTTGTTCGCAGGTAAAAATCTGGTTTCAAAATCGCCGTACAAAGTGGAAAAAAAAGGACCAGGTAAGCGGGGACGAACTCGCCGAGATGAAGCAGCAGAATAAGAATGCTGCGGAAGGAAAGCAGTCAGACGAAGTGCGGAACGAAGATGTTATAGTTATCGATACCTCTAAGCGAAATTGTAATAAAATATTAAGCAGTAAACTAAAAATCACTAAACAAACGTACACTCAAACGAATCCAAAACCACGTAAAGTTGAAAAAGGCGTTGTCTTAGAGACAATAACCGATGTCAACGATATCGAAAGTCGTATATCCATTACAAAAATAACAAACAAATTGTCATGCACAGATATATCAAGCGATAACCGTAAAGTATCAGTTAAAAGTTTTAATCCGGAGGAAGTGAAAGACTTGAATCTAGAGACTAATTGCACTGACGTCGAAATGTAATTATGATATGTACCGAGGGTATAAGAATGTTATTAGTTTAATCGAGTCCTGCTCTTGCCAATTTACTCCAGTTTATATAATTTTGTTGAAATCCACTCGTCATCATGTAGGTATGTTCGGTTTTTTCCAGCACGCTTTGTCTACGCCCGCGCGCCCTTCGTGATGTTGTGTAGTGATCTCAAGCTTCGGCACTTTCCGAACCGGCCTCAATTTTTAATGATAGTTATAAGCACTAGGACAGTGGGACTCGATTTAACAACTATTAGCTAGGAAATTTAGCTTTACAATCGAAAGGAAGGATCTTGAGAGAAGGAATATGATTCGTACGTACGTAAATATTATTTACAACTTACTTAAATTATCCGAATTAGGATCAATGCTTTTCGTAGTCAGAGTCGAAGTTATTTACCTATAAAATATGTACTTACTAAATGTCTGCTTTCTACATCGCAATTTGATGTCAGTTAGATTCAACGGCAGTTGTCAGGTTCGACACTGAATAGATATAATAATGGATGTTTAAATTATTGTTAATTACGTTTTAGTTTAGAAATATGTAGTGCAATATTGTGTCTAAGAAACAGGAATTTATTGTTTTATTTTCCTACAGGTATTATGTAAGTATTAAATAATTTAAACCCTGTCTTTTGTTTAAGTATACAAAGGTATTAATATAATATAATGTTGAAATCTTTTCTCTTTTCTATTAACCAAATGAAATGCCTTTGTCTGCTATTTGACCAAACATTTTGTAACGAATCCCAAATATTAAATTTATCTCAAATGTTCCGATGATAAACGCTTCTCTAAATATAATCTTTTTTGAGTTTTACACCTTTTTATACGTTATAACATAAAAATAAAGTACATTTAATTAAGTAGACATTCAGAGATAATACAGTAGATATAAGTAAGTAAATATATTCAATGGGTAATTTGCAACTCGTTTCAGAATTTCAGTTATTTATCTACTTATCTGTACGTACCAGTTCCACTTGGAAAAAAATAACTCGAAATTTAGTTAGGTACTTATGAAAACTAATACTGTATAAAGAGCTGTGCCATTCAAAGCCTTGCGGGGACTTATAATTTAGATTACTCAAATGATAACAGAGTAACTCACTTCATTTCACGTGTATTTATTTTATGTAAATAATTGCAATCGGTTCGATTCCATTAACATGTTGGTTTGTTCCGTAATTATTCCCTATTTATCTCTATTACTTGTGTTGTTAAATTAAAATCCTATTTCGTTTCCGATTGCATTTGAAAGTTTCGATAGCATTCGATTGGAAATTAGGTATTTTGAAATCTGTAATAATTCCCATAGAATTTTAAATTCACAGAATCCACGTAGCCACCCTGATTGTAAGACATAGTATTACAAATGCAATGTTGCGTCGCAGATGCAAAAAGGCACGCGGCAGAGCACGCAAAACAAAGGTCACCTACTTACTGAATATAATGTTTCTAATTTATTAAATTAGGAAATAAATATTTCATCTTTCGGGAGAGCACTATATTTGTGAGTTTTATCCTGTAGCAACGACAAGTAAGAACCTAATACTACTCAAAATTCCGTACCTGCGTACCTATAATGCGATGTGTTAGAATTAAATAATATGACTTAATCAGAAATATGTGTTTTGGTGTCTATTTACGTGTCTACATAATACATAAAATAGGATGACGAAATCAAAATAGAGGAGTACATGTTTAATCAGAATAATATTGAATCAGAAAAATTCATAGATGTTAGTTTTAATTGTTCCAGTAATCATTATCTTATTTCGATGTATTAGTAGATAATCAATGTGATTTGAAGTTGAAAAATAAACGATTTCATTGCAACGTTTTTTTCATTCGTCCTATGATTATCGTGAAAACATGAAAGTTCAAAATAGGCCTAGGGAGCTAATTTCAGCGTAACCAGAGAAACTAATAGGTACATAACGTACACACGTTATACTTATACGTACTACACAGGTTACGCTGATTTTAAGGGCTTGTATGTGATACGATAAAATACTAATAAAATCTATTGAAAAGTGTAATTGTTAACTACCTTTGAGGTGCAATCATGAAACTCACATACTACCTGTTAGAAATACTTTTTACATCAACCTATTTATAATAATTTACTCTTAACATATTCTGTTAGATGTCCGTCATACTTTCCTAAGAGGAAATTACATAGAAAATACGTAAATATTCAAGTTTACCTAAGTAAGTACTACGAAACTAATCTGTTCCTTGCAACGCTTTAAGTTCTCGCTCAAGGTGGTTATGTACCACTCACACATCGATTGACTATGGAAAGTGAGATGTGACTGGTACATCAGTGGCTGTGGTGGAGTCATTTAGGAAAGCACTATTAATTATAACAAAATATGATCTTTCAATATTGATACGTTTTGGTATGTATTGCCGATAGAGCATGAATTGAAATATGGGAAATTATGTAATTCCCGGAATTTATTTGACTGGGCAATGTGTATATTAACGAATAAGTACATTGAGCTCAAAATGTTTGATGTATACTCAGAACTAGGTATTATTAACTGAAAGCCTTAATTCCCAGTACTATTTACACATACGGACTACGGTACCGGGAATTAATTATACTGAGAGATCATGCAGTCTGTACCAGGAAATACATTGTGTAGCAGGAAACTCACCTATTTCGCTTTGAAACAAAGAGCTTTACGATACTCCACCTATGCGAGGTGGATTTATCTTGTTACTACTGCATATTTACTACTCATATTTCCGTAGAACACTCAGGTCTGATTCTCAACGTTTCAACAAACTAAGCTGCTTTTCTGTTAGGCGAATGCTTGTAGTAATTTGTAGGAAAATGTAAAAATAGCTGCTTTTACTAGAAAAATAAAAAATAACCTGCAATTTCTATGAAGCGCTGAAAAGCAAGAAACTAGGCGAACTACATTGTCAAGTACCTACTTTGTCTCTCGGCTTAAAGCTTTAAATAAAACGGTATTTTTAAAACATGCTTTTTACCATCTATGGACTCAAAGGTAAAGTATGAGCGTTTAAAAAGTGAGAATTATTTCGGAAATCCAATAAGAACAGGCAATGAATGTCAGCTTTGTTTCAAAATTTTCGTAAAACAGTTTTTTAATACAGCTTACTGGATACGCGGTAAGTATTAGATTTATGCAAGATACCAAAATAACAGATAATTTTACAATTTCATGTTTCATTAGCAAGACCAGAAACATTTGCGGATATTGGCCACTATCAAGGATTCCTTAATATCTCAAAATGTTCATTCAGCGAGTAGGTAGGTACCTATATATATTTTGATACGTATATGATCCCTACCTAGAAAAATAGCTATCAACGCCACATCTAAGTAAAACACCTTTATACTTTACCCAAAACAAGTCCACTACTGGACAAGGGCCAAGGACTTCTCCCAAATACCTTGACAAGATCTATAATAATGGTTATTACTTCTGAACACCTTCCGAAGAAGTAACATTTTCAAGAATCGTCACAAACTTTAAAATTCGAAAACTTTTCGAACTCTAGAAACAAAATTGGAACCCCGAATTTCTGATGCCTACTACGCCCTCTGTAACTTATCTTTTGTATTACAAAGTAGGTAGAGGTACCTACCTAGGTACCTACTAAACACATTTCTCGCAGCGCCATCTCTGCAACCCTCAGATAACTTTTATGAAAACCATTCGGACGCTCATCGCGTTTACTGGAAACGACCGAGTAGACCAAGTAGTAGTTCAGTTTTTGGATAGGTGGAGCTACCATTGAAATTTAAAAGTCTTCTTTTGTTTTAAAACTTTATAGTAGGTACCTGCCTAGGTGTAGTGGTTTCAAAACATGTAAAGAAAGTTAACTTTCCTATAATACTGAACTTTCCTATATTATGTTCAGCATTTAAAATAAAATAATGGATCAAGTTACGTATTGAAGTACGAGTAGGTACCTACCTACTTAATAGGGGGACTATATCGAATTCACTTTCAATGTTTTTAGAAAGAATATGGTGAAAAATACTGACTCAAAATGTAAAAAAGTTGAAAATGTAAAGTTAAAAAGTTGTTCGTAGTTTCGAAAACGGCATGTTTTTTATACCTAAGTTAAAGTTCTATTTTCCTTCTTTTGTTTTAATTAATAACAGAAATATTGAAAGATTTTGTCTTCACTTTCACTTTTTGAAGACACTCTTTTTTAAGAAGAATGTATGGGAGCTACATGTATAAATTCACAACTAGCTGGAAATCACAGATATTGTTTCAAAAGTACTTATAATTAATATGTAAAATACAAAGACATTATACCTACATAGGTAACATGGATATTACTTGAAATAAGCATTTTTTTTCTAAAAACCTACAGTATAATAGGTATATCATTTCCTGTAATATTTGCGTCATCGTGTAGGTAAAGACGCTACGGAGTAACGATAGAGCTTTCAGCAATCAATTTCTAGATAAAATTTGAACAAATACCGTTGCCCAAGTAACAACAAATGATTCGCGATGTAAGCTGGGATCGGCATTAACCAGGGATTACGTTTGTTATTCGTTATTTAGTGCGAAAGGGACGCAAATCCAAATGTTGGGAATTTTCAACGAGAGCGCTAAGGACGGAGTTGACTGACGCGTCAATTTGTCGTAGACTTTCAGAGAAAAGCAAATAACTTGAGGGCCTTTTCCATTACTACCTATCTGAGCAAAATTTTAACATAGGCTTTATTCAAAATTCGATTTGTTATTTAAAGCTTAGATAGAAACTTTTTGTGCTTAATTTAAATAGAATTTATTATTCTATTTATAGGTATTATAGGTAAGTTACTAAAATTAACTTTTTAGTGTAGGTAATCTAATTAATACCTACGTTGGGTTAGGTATCTACTTAAAAGACATCAAATCAAAAATACACACTCAAAGATTCGGTCGACGTAAAACAACGAATCACAACCTTTTGTGGAAACTTATGCACATGCAAATTCAATTTCACGGAAATGAGGAAAATTGTGTTTGTGAAATATTTTATTTCAGCTCAAAATCGGTGCCGTGGGCAGACGGCTTACAAATGTGCGACTTGAAGAGTGATCGCCCACGATTACGGCGGGAGCGGGATTAGCCCCAATTTTAAATTGTTGATTACTTTCACAACCTTCTGGATCCCCTCTTCGACTTCCTTGTAACCTCACCCCCTCTCTCGCCTAAACAAGCTTGGCGAATCTTCGCGCAAATGACAGCTCGTTAAATTTTTCAAATCTATCTTATTCTGGCAAGTTAACATCGATATGAATTTTATCTTGCATTTCTTAAGACTCATTTTATTAATGACACTTAGGTGGGTACTTAAATAGATCTTGGCGAAAAGATTAGTCAGGGTTTAAAAATATTACATCAAAATGATTTGAATATAACCGACATATCTTTTTCTATCGTCTCCAAAATAACCAAAACTACTTACATATTGTGGCACGATGATATAAATAAAACGTAGAAACGTTGGTCGATTTTCTTGGACGTTATTTTTCCATGTCCAGCCGTTGGACGGCGATTAGTGTGGGCAAACAAGGGTAATAGTGTTAGCGATCGACACCGGGTCCGCCAATTTGTTCGTCACCGGTAAATCTCCGCGGACCAGATCCCTGATAACTATACTAATGGGAAAAACAAAGTGAAAGCTATTATAAATTGTATCTACTAATGGCTGATTCGGATAACGTCGCGTCGATCGATCTTACGCGGAATAACAATCTGCCTTTTTTATTTCCTCTTATTTTGTTAGGTGTTATAGCAATATTGATACGATTGACGATGAATCAGCTGCGTGCCGTGTTTTATGTTTCACGATACGAATGCAAACCATTAATTATAATGAAACAAAAATACTTATGTATCAGTTATGTAGGTATGTTTAGTAACAAATAAAATTAATTAATTACTTACTTGGAAACCAATAACGAAATCATGCATGGCACCTTTATAGCTTAGCCCGCTGACACAGATGTTCACACAACGCAGACTCATTCGTGCCATTACACACTTTGTCCGCCGATAATTTGTCCCAAATCGTTACAAATTTACAATGCGCGGAATCGAACTGACGACCCGGCAGATGTGAACGTTGACAAATTGTTATGAAAAAAAAACATATTTAGCGTTCATGCTTGTTTACTTTGCGTTATTAAAAGGTCTTTGCTAAAAGATATTTCGGGTACATTTGTTCAATTATTAGGTATCATACCAACACGGCTATAACCTAAGTATTGCCTTATGTCAGTCATATTCACGACTTCCCTAAACCAAACAAACTTTATAAAGAAATCTCTGCTATGAAGTAATTATAATAACTTGTATGAGATTACTATAATAGCCGACGATTGGTTTGTATTATCACAAAATATTGTATATTTTGCCGCTTTTAGGTGTAACTATGACAGTTTTAATCCCATTCAGATCGCACGTCTCTGTAATCGGATTATTTGTAATAGATCGGCACCACTTTTCACACCATTTGTCCCTAAATATTCAATATCCGAGGGACCACAAACTCTCCTGTCATGAACCTTATTCAGAATATTTGAGAACTATTTTGCTTTGTTCCCGTTGCACGGGCACAACCATTTCAATGGGATAATGTAATACATCCACACATTCATATTGATATTGCGAATAAACTGATTTCTGACAAATACCGCTAAATTGACGGTTTCTGACACCTTTCGTGATTTTAGATGACACTGACAGAGCTTCGATAATGCTTGTCACGTCACTTAGATTAGCTATTTTGCAATTTGTCCTTTCGTAATTTTTACTATTCACCCCATAATTGGATTGCAGCTACAAAAAATCTTAATATTTCGTTATTTTTACAACGGAATTTAAATATTAATAACGATTTCTTCTTGCGTTATGGATATAATAAAATAAAATAATAACAAAACTAAATAGATAGTAAATGAGAGAGTAATATAAGTAGTAACCTAACTTAACCTATACCTTTTTAGGCAATCCATCTCCTCGTGTACCTAAGTACTTACCTTTGTAATGTGTCAGTTATAGATTTCATGAGCTTAAACATTAATGACCTTTTCTGCAATTAGTTGTTAGAGTTTTAAAAGTACACAGCCAGACAAGTCCCTATTTAAAGAAGCTGAACGCGTGTGCTTTGGGATTATAAAAGTTCGCTTTACAAAACAAAACGTACAGCGAGAATATCAAATGATAATATATTAGCGCTTGTTGATCTGCTTATCAGCGTAAATTATGTTCAGATTATGGCTATAAAAAGTTATTAAATGAATATATTTGTTTACGTGGCGCGACGGAGATGTTCAACCGACTGTGCAGTGGCCTTAGGACGAGGACACATTGAGCTATGATTTCTTATATTTTACCTTAGATTGGGTGAGTTTGGTGTCATAAAAGAATTTTTGACGCAACTATTTATAGTATAATGAAATAAATAAAATATAAATATTTTACTATGTAGTTTTACTAAATAGATCAGACTATTTCAAAAATATTTAATTTTTACGAAGTACTGCTCTCCAATATTAAAATCTCTTAGAATATATATATTAAAGAAACGAACGTCCTACGTCCAACTTATATGAT
Organism: Anarsia innoxiella; assembly: GCA_947563765.1. NCBI lineage: Eukaryota > Metazoa > Arthropoda > Insecta > Lepidoptera > Gelechiidae > Anarsia > Anarsia innoxiella. The sequence continues at coordinate 11,114,135 of OX387390.1, forward strand.
ACTTATCTTCTATTCTAATACACTCAGCTTGTTTAATTGAGAATACCTTACTTAACATGTGATCATAAACACTCGCTTGTAACTTCCCATAAAATCTATGTAGGTATTAACTATTTTCACAATAAGCTTGACGAACATGTTTCATAAAAGTAAACGTTTTTTGCCTCGAAATCATATTTAGTCATATTTCTAAACAAAAGTCTAACTGCATCGTATTTTTAAAGAAAGAGATACATTTGTTCGATCTTGCTGTAAATTTTAGCTTGTATTTCAGGAAAATAATTAATTGATTACTTCAAATATTTTGCATTAGAGTAGTATATTTTTGAAGGTACATTATCAAGAAATAACTTGGGTATGTAGGGTAGTGATCATTAATTTAGTGGATAAGTTGAGGCTAACGAACAGGTAGCACGTTCAGTGCCGGGTCGGCAAAGAGAGTAAAACGCTAAGCCGAGTCTGATAAATGAGGGGCCATTGTCGGCTACCGGTCTTCACTGGACTGCTCCCGGGCAGATACTTCATGGGTTCCGCAGGTTCCGCTGTATTGTCATTCATTTTCTACACAATATTTATGAAACGAATACAATGTTCTTTAAACACAGACCTAGTACGTACCTCGATTATACTCGTTACGTACGTATTACGCTTCTTGTATAACTTATCTACCTTATAGTTTGTGATTTTTAAGTAAAAATATACGTGAATGTATGAGACCACCTAAAAAATAAAATTACTGGCATTCATACTTAAGTAAGTAAGCCTCAAGAGTCAGCCCATTTAATTGTGGCCAAAACAACTTTTTTTAAAGTTATTTACTTACCTAGTTTACATTCGCATAAAGAAATATCGCGTCATTCGTGAAATTTTTAATTTTGACGTTACATTTACCATTTTGCAGGTTACGTAAATGTTACCATAACTATTGAAATAAAGAAACAATGAATCTATGCTTGTTGCGGCCGAGTTATCCTGGTTGAGATGAGACTCCCACTTTATTGACTCACTGAACCCTAAACATATGAAAATAAAAAAGTACCAGACCTTTTGTGCGGTGGTGTATTAAATGTTAAAAAGTTAGACGTGTCGGAGTTTATTGACACCTCGATATAAAAGCATCGTTTTTACTACGACGGTGGTTAGGCTGCTATATGAAAGAACTGAAATCTATTAAAGGGAACGATAATGCCGAAATGTTGGATATTTCATAAGTAAATTGTTCATTTCAATTTGCTTGTTTTAATGAGCTCAGTTTGGGTAAACACTAATTATAAGGTGTAACGTTAGAAAGTCAAAGTTTAAGAGATCTCAATTCAATTTCCGTGAAATTTGATCAGAAGTAAAAAATAATTTATGAAATTCATTAGTAGGTACCTATGGTGAAATAAAAATAAATTAATTTGTGAATCATATTGAGTATAGATACATACTTAATAAAAAATCTGTTCAGTGACACATTAGAGTCAGAAGCAAACTAAATATTAGCTTTGACAACCTGTCATTAGATCCTTGTTATGATAGGACTCAGTCTTGTCGGAAGCTGTCTTCACGGTTATAATTTGCGTGTCATCGAGGTCATGTGTGTTTGACCTTAGTTTCCGATGTGCAGCCACTAATTGCCACTTATGTTACCAAACGAATTACTTGATTGCCAGTTTTGTTTACATTTTCTGTTTTTTTAGCTCTACATTCTACACGAAGTACCCACACTGCATTTTTGGGCGTCGTCAGCTGTCATAAAACAAAAGAAGTAGATTTTTACAAACGGTTATTTGAAAGGTGCTTATTTGATAAATAGGATAAATGTAGAAAAATGAGTCGGTATCTCGAAACCAGCTTTTATTATAGGTAAATTGTAGTGTTTTAATTTAAACCGTTGTTGGAATTTAAATACAATTTCTATAAAAAAGTTAGCATTGTAACACCTAAAAATATTCAATTATGAGAAGTCAAGTTTTGATGTGAATCTCGATCATAATCCGATTGGTTCTGAGTTTGAATACCACCCTAAGTAAGTTTACGTCGCAAAATAAATTCAAAGAAATTAATCCCAATATCCGATAACAAATACGACAGCGACACAATTACTTCTAAAAGATCAAAGTAGTCAATAAATGGTAATAGTTCCACACAATATTGGTGCCAGTTTAAATTTTCGCAGTTCCTCCTATTTTTACACAATAAATACTCGTATAAGGTATTTGGTACAATGCAACGAACCGGAAATATACAGTCGTAAAGGTGTTTGGGATCAATAAGTGATTTTTTTCTCCAATGCCCACCAGCAGGCGCGGGCGCACGCTGAATGGCCTGGAGAGTCCATTCATGTTTCTTACTTAAACGCTCTAAAGGACAATTGTTATTTTTTGCGTTTACGTGTCATGATATTGATACTTATTGTAATTATTTTTATTAGTTGTACCTATACACGAGTCCTGATTTACAACGTACCACTCGTGCTTCCGGTTAATATCCTGCAACTAAATAGATATAGCAAATAAGTCTACTTTACTTATCATGAAATACGTATTCCAAAAACATTCCTCTGATATGGATTTATTATTTTCTTATTTTTAAAAGGCATTATTAATAAACCAGCGTTATTTATGTTATTGGTATTTAGCTACTTATGTAATTATCATCATCAAGCTGGCTGGATTCACAGCAGATAAGTTATTTCTCGTCGCAAGGCTACGAAATTTAATATGAAAAAAAAAAAAAAGACAGACTTGGTAGACAGCGTGGCACCGATCACAATGCGCTTGCGTCTTTACGTCACTCACTATGCCATAGTTTACACTATCGTAAGAAAAATAGAGTCGCATTATACATCTCAGATAGGAATTCCGAGGTAAATCAAAACTTTATCACTAACGAAATAAGGTTCGTGTAGCTTCAACACAAATGAAAAGTAATGTCCACTAACTCTATATTTATAAAAACTACTTAGTACAAAGAATAAGCTACTGAAGTCATTTGCAATAAGGTTTCGTTTTTATATTCAGTTTCGTAATGTAGCGAGGTGGAGGTGTTATGGTATCCATTTAGCTGTCAAAGCGCAGGAATGTCATTCCGAGTAATGGATCGTAGTAGGAAGGAAGTTGCAGGTACAAACAGAAAAAAATATTTGTGAATGAAAGCGCGCGCGCATCATAGGTACTACAGGAGGATGGTTTTTTGACTAAATTAGTTTTCAGTTAGGAAATTAACTATAGAAAAAATAAAACTGAAAAATATACGAGTAGGTAGTTTTCTCAAAAATATTACAGCACATGTTACACAAATGTTTTAGCTGATTTTCCATTAAAAAGACATCCTGTAGAAGTCAAAAATAGTTCGGTTGGTATCGAGTTGCGTAAATACATATCAAATTACTCTTGAGATACCACATAAGGCTTGTTACGAGTAAATGAAAGATACCGGCAGCATTGCGTGATAAGGCGAAAAAAAAGTATAGTGTTCTATCTTTGAAAACCAAAAAGAAAAGTCTAAGTTTTGCCAGGCACAAGTTTTGCGGTTTCAGGCAGGCCATCGGCTAGTGGTGACTGCATGACATATGCTAGGGTGTATTGTATATCATATGTCAGAATTTGTCACTATTGTAATTATAAGTAGGTACCTATCATAATTCTTTTCATAATGGTCCTGTCCTGGGCCTCCATGGTTTGACGTTTGTTATTTAACTGTCAGTTAATGGCTCGATATCAAAATGCTAAACCTCAAAGCCGACCAAACCGCTAGCACCTATGCAAAAAGCATAGAAGGAATAAGTATAAGTGTGAAATTGTTGAGTAGTGATCTCAAAGGGACCGGCACATCCTAATTTCGTTCTCACCTAGATAAACCGCAAGACATCTAAGCTAGCAAGGGTAACCTTAATGATGCATGCTACCTTATAAATGCCATCAACTTTATTTCATTCTAGTGTTGTGCTTGCTACATACTTTAATATAATATCAATGAAATAAAGCTCTACATTATTCAAACTAACACATAAAGTTATTAATAGATAGTTTATTTTAAATAAAATATGCAAATAATTGAATCACTATCATAGCTATTTCAGTTAATAGCAGCCTATTGCAGTAAAACGTCAATGGGAAATAGCTTCGTTTTAATTTATAATTGCACTTGGTAACCAATTTCTTGAACTTTAATAATAATATTAACCTACAATATCTTTAGTTAATTCAAAAAATACACTAACTGCAGGTGCTGGCGCGGGATACTAACGATTTAAATGATAAAATCGATAATTTATCGATAAACAGATATTAACATCTCTAGAATCAAAACGTCAGCGCTACATTGATCTTCAAACTACAGGTAATCCTTTTCGGCTACCGGTTTAAATACTAGCCACACTTTTTATTCCACAGGATTAGTTTCATTACTTTATCAACACGCATTTTCGACTCTAGCATCTGGGTATAAGCAACATAATGGTCGCACCAAGAATGTTTGTATCTGCAAGTTTCTACGAATGGAGTTATTAATGTGGGATTTATTGGTCTTTTGAAGTCGGTTAAATAAATTATGATGGGTGTGAGGTTTTTGATAGAGTATGTGACCGGATGCCCGTAGATACCCGCCTCGGCACATTTACAACCTGAAAGGTTCATCTATTTGTGCCTATTAGTGCATTAACTTTGAAAAAAAAATGGTAAGTACACATACACAATATTAGAAATTACTTAATTAAAAAAATAATGAAGCAGGAAGATAATAAATGAAAAATTAAGAACCTTTTGGTTCCTAATTATAATATACAAACGTTTGTTTAGTAAAGTACCTACAGTCCTTCAGACATCTTCAGATCAGTTCTTACAGAGAACTCTCATATATGTAGATAGGTATTATTGTATTTGGACATATCTATGGTGTTGGATTTATTGAAATACTGGTTGAAAATAAAAACACGTAGGTACAAAGAACTGTGCGCAGGTCGGGCCTGCTTTATTACTAATATCACTAACAATCCGTCCGTCTGTCGAAACGCGTCATTAAATCGCCATCGACCGCCACAATGACATAAATAACAAGGGATTTATTTCTCTATTCATTTATTTATATGTTTTATTTATTTATTACCCATCGCTCGACTCTGCTCCTCTTTATAGTTTTTTGAATTAGTATTTTGATGGAGATTTTAACCTGGTTAATCTCGAAAAAGGTGCTTGATCGATAAAAACAATATATTACTACAAAGGGGTTTATTTCTTTGTCTTTATTTTTTACATACGTAGTCATAATTGATGAAAAGTTTTTATGTACTTATAACGTACTTATAAACATTCATTACCTACAATTACTTAAGTAAGTACCTAAAATTATTCAAAGAACGATAATTTCCAATCGACAAAGCTTTTTAACCTTACTGCAATAAATAGTAAGTAGGTACAGTTTATTTTGCGAGAGCAGATTTTGTTTGCAAAAGCTGGAGTCATTGTCCGTGGAGCGTATAGACCTGGATGCAACTCAAAGATCCCTCACTCATTTACATGTAATAAAAAGTAGCATTAACGTGAACTCGTGATTAATAGCAGCTCATGTCTCCGTCGTTAAACGGTGTTATTTATTACATTTTAAAATGTTTTAATGCGTACAAACGGAGCTTTATCGTCCCCCAAGATGGTTTAAAAACTTGAATTGTGATCGTCAAAGTTGTATGTTTTTATTGATGTCGATATACAAACGTAAGAAATTATCCGAAGTTGAAATGCTCTCTCCAAAACTACCTTAATAGTGACTTCTAATTTCATGAGATTATTTTGTACTTAATTCCATCTAGTGAACTAACCTGCTATTCCTAAGGGACATTGGCCTAAAATCTATTGCAAAAACATAAACAATCCTGAAATATTATGTTACATATTACTACTCGCTTAAAAAAGTCAGCACGAAGGTAGCACAATATTAGTAAGTTATCTATCTCGATAGATAGGTACTAAATCAATTGATAAATTCTAACATTTTGGCACAAAGATCCTTAAAATAGCATCGAAGTATACGTTGAGGTGTGATTTAGAGTCAATTACGTTGGGTTAACGAGGTTAATTGCAGGCACTAATCCTGAGTGTGAATAGTATTCGGTTTTTATTGGGATCGTGCGTCGAACGAATCGTTTGCCATATGACTCAGCGGAATTGATTCTTTCATATTTCAGCATCTTGGAAATGCGTATCGATTGAAAATATTGCCTTATTAGATAGGTGTTTAGGAAAAACTGTAAAAGTGAATATAGATAATTATAAATAAATTGATGTACAATGTGGTTCAAATAACGCGATAAATATATAGACCTATTTCTCATATCCCATTTTAGAATAACGTCTAATTGGTCATATCTATACATTCACATCCGGCTCCGACTACCCGGCAACTGGAAAGTATGAAAATGTGCCATGCATACCTACGGCCAAGAGGCAAGAAGCGTAATTTTACCTGCGTGAATTATTAAGTAAATTACGGCTATCCTAGCGATATTAAATTAACACCGAGGCGTCGAGTTTATTACTAATCAATCCGTTCAATATAAGTCCATCAAAATTGCAGATACCTACATTTTCAATAAATATTATGTAGGCAACTAATAGCATTAGAATTTATTAGTTGAAATTAAATATACATGTTAATTTACGTTAGTTTCTCTATGTTTATTTACCGCACATATTTCAAATAGTGTTATGTTGTTACTTCAATACAGTAAAGCACGCTACGGTTCAGAATTTACACAATTGCTTTTACTTTCAGGGAATGATAGAAATAATATGACTATCTTGTTAATCAGGGTTTTCAGAGCTCTTGTAAATACGGAGATAGGTACTCACCATGAACATAGTTTGACTTTCTATTAGATATACCTCAGGTAGCCAATGGTCAGTAGCAGTTCAAAGCCGGTAGCTGTGTGTGTAGGTAGATCCTGGGGAGGCCTTAGTTCAGTAGGACATCCGTATGATTGGAGGTAGTCCTATAACAATGACTAGATTAGATATTTATAGTATACGTGTCTCAGTTATGGCTACGTATGTCAACATTTAAAACTATGTAGGTACGTAACCCTTCTCGCATTGAGATAAATAAAACTCTACTCCGTCTATTTCTAAAATAATGAAAGGTTTCAATAAACAGCTAATCGGACCGATACTCTCAAGTCTACCATCGTGTGAGTAAGCGGTGGAACGATCGAGAGTGGTTTATATCGCAGTGCCATAAACTGTTTAGTGTTCGACACTTCATTCCCATGTTCGTTGCTTTTTTAATCATTAATTACAAACAGATTACTGACCACTGTTTACGGCCAATATTTCACACCGGTTTTATTTTTTATTCAATAAAGAAACAACGTATTATTATATTCACTTAAATATTTTGCCTAATTTTACAAATTGAAGATTTCTCATGTTAAATTTGGGAAGGATGCGCTTGCGCTCTATTAAGTCTATTAATGAATCTATTAATGAGCATGATATAATATTTACCTACTTATCGACCTTGACACAGCACCCCTAGTTTTATTATTGTTTGCTCAAATACATATGTATACCTGCAAAGACTTTATTTTTACAGTTTGTGAAATTGGGCAACGGAGCTATACTAGATTAATTAAAAAGACATAATTTACATTTCATTAGCTTGACAAAACCACGTGTTACATAAAACAAAGTTGCCCAATTTAATAGACGTAGAACCAATTATTCCATCACACAATGAGTGTCGTTTCTTTAAATGATTTGTGTTTATGACCCTTTGTTTTAGATGTCGTCTCTGTCGTCCGTTTTATTTGATGTCTTTATTTATAGTGCCTGTCCAAATCTAAAACAATTTATTATTGTTTTTTTTGATAACTGTGTTGTATCTACCTATTGCTGTTTTATGTCAAGTTTACAAAAATACTGATTTGAAAAGTGCTTCGGAAATTAAATATCAAATTGACATAATATCTCGTAAGTAGACATTCGACGTTGTTTTGTTTTTGTTTTCTTTTTGATTTCACTGGATATCGATCGATCGGAAAACCGGTGATTCTTGAAGCTTATGCCAAAAAGTGTTGATAATAAAGGCGACGACGCGGACTTCAACCGCTACAGTAATGCTGGACTCCTTTGCGTATGATATTGGTTGGTACAGGTTGGTCATTCATCACGTGCGTAGGCAAGCTTCTGAGCTGGATTATTGGAAACACGTATGAATGTAAAGAATACGATATTAATTAGGTCCGTGTGGGCGATGTGGGTGAATGTATAAATCAAGGGGACGGACAGTTGTCGGACGGACGCAGTAAATCTAAGCTCGACGTGAATCACTCACTGACCGGTGTAAATGTATCAGAGTTATTTCACAACATTTAAAAGCACCTATTCTGTGAGACGACTTTGTTAAATTATTATTAAAATCAGTTATCTATTAGCTAAATTGCAAACGGGAAAGCAATTTGTATTAAAAACATAGATAAATATGTATTAAAATTAAGAAGCTTAAAATTTGAACCACCTTACAACATTTCCAGGATATTCTTGCGTGTTCTTAAGTTAGTACGTTTTATTCTGGTTTTTATTTACAGCTTTATATACAACAACGTAGGTATGTGATTCAGTAAACCAAGATTCAGAATCCACCTCCTAATCGCGGTGTGTGGCCCAGTCAGTCAGGGTCCAGTCAGTGGAATAGTAAATACCAGCTCAATATACGACCATTTTTATATTACAGCAATCGGCGCGTAGGTTCGTTTTATTATATTTTTATTTGTATATTTATAGGCCGGATCAACCGCGTCTGTCACTCCAATTAGTCGGCCCTTTGTTTCACAATTGATTGAGAGCTCTGCCATTTTTTGATGAATTTATTACAGAATCGGGCTTTTAGTGTCACGGTGTACAATATAATGAATAAATAATCGAGATCTATGATATATTTTTAAATATAAATATGGATACAAAAAAACATAATTAATTATTATGAACCCATCACTAAAATTATACTACTTTTATGAACTAAATAAAAACACTTTACTCGAGGCGATGTGGAAGACATGTGGTTCTCTAGACTAGACCCTCATAGATGCATCTACGCAAATAAATCAGTACCGAAACATGCTTCAATCTAAATAAAATATCTTTTGAGTCTCGCATGTTGAAATCCTCGACAATATCATCCCCCTTACACGCTGGCAAGAAATCACACTCGGCCAAATTGCGTAACATACTTACCCCCAGTTTAAAATGGAGTCATAAATAAAAGGTAGACGCCGCACCTTATCGCTTCGAACCTCCGAGCCACAACAAATGAAAGAATACCTCCCTGATAACCCCCATCCCTCCCAAGACTACACTCGTCCCCCTCCCACTATGTACACTTTTATATATTTCCTTCTCTCTCCAACATGGAACAGTAAAACGCTGTTTTACATTTATAACTACAAGCCACATTCGCAAGTGACGCCACGGTATCGCCCGGTGCTCCCCTCCTTTGAATTTTGGACTCTATTTTCAGCAGTTACAGTATTTTTTGTTAAAGTTCTGGATTCGCTTCGTCGCTATGGAGACGGGGGGCGCGTCGCGATTTTTGCCCGAACTCTTTCAACGATTACCCCTGAAGATATTTCTGATCACTTTCAACATGAAAGTTAACAACTTAAGTATTATTACTTATCAAAGTAATCCACAAGAAAGTTAGTATTATAATTTCAATAGTTTGATCCAAAATTTTAAAATTTGTATGCATTTATGATTTTACAGGGTTCTCAAAATAAAACACAAAACGTCAAGTTTTTTCTAACTGTTTATTTCAACCACATAGGTACGTAGATTTCCACGCGCAAGTGCCTAAGTACGCTCTATATATTATATGGTTATAGAAGTACTTATCTTTGATCTATAGTTTTTATTTGGTGGGTTTAATATACAGTTTATGGATTTTATAAAGCATAAGTATAGTATTAACTTAACTTGTTTAGTTTATTTTCACGCGTTCTTCTTAGTGCAAGCTAGCAAAGTTACGAATTCTTTGCTTGAAGCTCGTAGGTGTACACTATACTTTACTTACTATTTCATATCAGAAAATTATATTTCGACGATGAAGGTCGAATACCTCCTAACTGACACCCGGGGTCAAAATGAGTTATCTATACCACTGTACTTAGAATTCAATTTTGCACCGACTGGCAAAAACACCGAAGTGATTTTGTAATAAATAACGGCACAAATTCATAATGAGAATACCTCCTAAAATCACAATTTGCGCGTTTTAGCCTAAAATGCTGCGAATACATTCTAACTTACAATATGAATATCTCCTAAGTTACTTTCGAGCAAATTTTTCTGCCAATACTGTGCCAATACCTCCTATCTCTATCATCTGTTAGTGTTAGTTAGGAGTTATTCGTTTCACTTTGTGTCTATGTCAAACTTATTTTGATGAAGTTAAGAGGTATTACTTTATAAAAAAATAGAAAATAATTACGAAAATCTTTATCAAATAACCAAGAAAGTAGTCAGAAAGTAAGAAAGTGAGTCTGTTAAGTCTAGTCTGTGGTCTAATAACAATAAATGTGTCGCATCGGCGATCTGGCTGTCGGAGAACGGTTGCGGATTCGCTTAATCCAGATCGTTCCATAAACTAATTTTACGTGATTTTTTGTGAAGCTTAGATATAAATAAGTTTCAATATAGAAGTACAGAGCAAGAGACGTATTTTTTGGGTTATCTAATAAAGATTTCCGTTATTATTTCCTATTAAATTTATAAAAAAATACCTCCTAACTATATCAAAACAAGTGTGACATGGACATAAGTGACGTTAAAACTTCCTAACTAACACTTAACTTTTAAACCACTGGTCTGTACGTAAAATCAATGCTAGTAACAATTTCGCATCCCCATTTAATAACAATTTGCAATAGAACACATTTTCATAAAAAAGGTACAAAAAGAATTATAACGTTTTTTTCGCCTCCTGTAAAATTTGATTTTTGTTACTTAGGAGGTATTCGACCTTCATCGTCGATTTGCTATAAGTTGGTTAAAATTTTTAAACCAAATATGCACTATCTTTATCGTATCAAAGCTAGTAAAAGCTCTAATTTTAAGGTAACTTAAACGACATTGGAGACATATCAAACTAGTGGAATTAGTGAATCTTATTTATGAAAATACTTAAGATATTGCACATTTGATTCGAGTCTAGTTCGAGTAGAATTTAAACCTGTGTTGCGTGGACTCTGCTACTAGTAGTTATCATTACCATAAAATTGTTAAATTCGTTTAAATATCTATTTACAATCAATTATTTATATCTAAAACATACAATGTACATGTACAATACTTATTGCAGCACGCCTCGATAGCTTCATTTTAATATTACATTATATGACGGCTTACTGAAACTTAGCTATACTAGTATTTACAACGAACGGAATGGCATTTACTTCTATAGGTACTCAAAGTGGTGATCTTTAAACGTAATGTTGATGGTTAAAACTCCAAAACATCTAACTACAAGAAAATTGGCACCAAGAGAGAAAGTTTTGCAAAATGTACACTTACGTCACAAATATACTATACCATGTAAAATCTAATTATAATAAATTACTTAATATAACACATGACTACCCGATAAGATAATTGTTAGCTATTTACAAATTAAATATGTACCTATAAAGCTATACTTAAAATACGGTTCTCACATTACTTTCATTAGAAGTCCTTTAAAAGTGGTAATACGCAAAATTGATCGGCTGCTGAACATCGTCTTCGGTAGAGTTCTCGCCGTTATTTACGTTCTCATGTTCACTATCCACCGACCCGCTCGTATTCGCCACCTCGCGATCATTCTCACTCGCATTCTGATCGAATTTGTTCATACTTCTGACGTGCCAGTTTGACAGATCACACGGTGCTTCTTCATTGTTAGACTCCTTACAAAAAGCTCTGGGGACTAAGTACTCTGGATAAATTCCAGTAACATTGAAATAGGAACTATTGACATCGTCAACATTATGATTTCCGCTGTCGGTTACATTGTTTCCGGTAAACATATTTTTTGTATAGTTGAATCCGTATTTTTCGTTTCGCGGTTCATCTTTATATTCTTTGTAATTAACGAATCCTTTGTTATAGTCTAGGTCGTGGCTGTTGTCGGTGTTTTCTGGAGCACTGTTAGCGGTAATGGGCGTGTGATCATGTAGTTTAACGTCTTTCACATCGCGATTGTCAGTGGCACAGGCGTCGCCCGGGCCGGGGGGGAGCGATCACTGGCGATGGTGCGGCAGCTGGTGGTGGCTGAGGTGCTGGTGGTGGAGCTCGAGGCGCGGCCTCTTGGCGTCGTCGTCGTCGCTGCACGGGTCGTTGTCGTGAGGCTCCTGGTCATCGCATTCTTCGCCTAGCTCTTCTTGTTTGCGTTTAGCAGTTGCCATCTCAGCTGCATGCTTTTTTCGCCACTTTGTTCTTCTATTCTGGAACCAGACCTGGGGACAATAAAAAATCGTTAATACCAAACGCAACAACAACTCTTACTCGTATATTTACTAGTTATCTGAGAATTTACTCAGTTTTATTAAACTTTTTTGAAAGTTAATATCTATAGGTACTAAATGCTTCATAAAATCAAGAAGGTGCCTATAATTATTTAAACATAGCCAACCTCGAACCTACACTTATCGTACCTACCTACTACTGAAAATGGTACTACATTTTCGCCTAATATTTGCCTTCCAGAAAGCCAAATATAAAGAGCATGCAAACAGTTTTCAGCGCCATGTGAACCTAATCTGCACGAGCGACATCATAATGCCTCATTAAATACCGCCTTTAAGTCACAAAACAAACTTATACACGTCTCTTTTCCTCACGGTGTATTTCCTTACGTAAGATAAGGACAGAGATAGTAGCCATGTTCTACGGTAATTAAGGGTCGTTTTGCAAATTACACGGTACTTAACCAGCCATATAACACTCATTAATCACAGAACCGGGGAGTTTTCTATCTCGCTTGTTCTCCTGGGGCCGGCGATGGTTTGTCTTGGTCGGGCGCGCCGTCGGGCGGTAGACACGACTTTAATTAGGTCATAAATACATTTTCATGATTAGAGTGGAGGCTCGAGTGAAGCTTGTCGATTTTCCTGAATATTGGAGCCAGTGATTACTTTGGGAGCAGATGCCGAGGTTATTATAAAGGAATCCTCGATGTTGGACTAAATCAAGACGAAGCTTGCCCTTTTGACTTTATTCTGACCAAAAGATATAATACATTGGTTGCATTGCACTAAGCAATCTTTAAAGCAATCAATAAGTATCTTCACTTCCCTTCTGCACTTCTTTACCACGGTCTTCTATAATAACATATGTGGACTCTTCAATCTGTGCTTATTTATTTTAAATATCTTATGAGTATTGTTATGGTAGTTCATATTCAGGACATATTAAATACTTATTTTATTGTTTTTTAGTCTGAAAAATGTGTTTCTAATCATCTGTTTGATATATTTTATTTTTATTATAATAAGCACCCGATCGATAGGAGACGTTGGAAAAGAAAACAAAAACAGATATTATCCTGATCATAAAAATAAAGCTCGGAACTCAATACATAAGCGAGTTTGCAATAAAAAATCAGAGCGTGAACAAAACAAGACATCGTAACTTAGGATACACATTATCAATGGACCATTTGGTTTTATTATGGAAAAGCTGATTCCTTCAAATCAACCAAATGAACTTATTCCTACTTATATTTTACAATAAGTCATTGTCAAGTAAGTAAGTAAGTAGTCGTCGTAAAGCCCAGATCGCTACTTGGACTATTTTTTTTCTATTGTTTTACTTGTCTCTAAATTGATTGTGATTTTTGTTTAAATAATGGCAGATTTGTCTACGTTTCCCTTTTGGAATTGGGGATATCACATAATAAGTTGTTTCTTGCAATAAATTAAATAAAGCAAACGCTTAATTAAAATGTAATATTATTATGGTGAAGTAGTAGTTCTTTCTTAAGTTTATGTTTTCAAGAAACTTTTGTTTAGTTTTCTTCTGTTTGTAAAAGTTAAGTAATTACCAAATTATGAATAAGTACCTTTATGTAGATACATGGCTAGTCTTGAGAGAGGGTACTTCCCGTGTGAGCCGACAAACACCGTGACGTATGTTTATTATTATATTTACGAGCCAACTGAACAACTTGCGACCCTTTCACGAGACGCCAGAAACATTATTACTTATATTATTATTTTCCAGTCTTCCTTTATGCCCCGACTTACCCAAGCCCCCTGTATTCAATTACTTAAGTGCTTGCAAACAAACCGCGAGAACTATAGCTGTCTCTTTTCTCAACATATGCCTTTAATATTATTTCTATCTCACTCAGACGAGGAGGGTCCGGATAATTATGTGAATATCTATTATTTTTCACAAGAGAGCTCTGTAATGGCTTGATTGAGATAATGCTCTTTCAGTAGCGGTGACGAATAAATACGTCTTAACATGTCGGCCATGTTGATTTCCAGGTAATTAAATTGAATGAATAGGAAAATATCGTCTTTCATCATTTCATTGTGTGGTTCTTAGTAGTATGGCGCCATGACGATGCGTTACTGAAGTATAATAATGTAGATAACGAACAAAAAACATGAAAGCAGTTGAGTAGTTGATAAAGCTTTACAAAATGTTCCAGACCGACACAAATAAACTGCTCGTATATACGGAAACCTTCATAAAACCAATTTTACTAGCTGTCAATATGTTAAGATAAATCAAACATGTTATCTAGCCGGTGAAAAAGTTTAACCCATAGAAACGTGACCGGGAATATGATGCACAACGTTGCAAACTTACGTACTTATTTATTCGCAAATACGAGTAGAAATAGTAGCGATAGATTAGGTATTGTTTCCACCTATTTACCTACTTTAAAGATATTAAGTAAGATGATTTCTTTTCTTCGATATTTTAAGATTAGGTGAGTTATCTAATTAATATAGAAAAAATAAACAAGAGGCTATCAAACAAAACCTTATAGAGTACCCAAAAGTCGCACGTAAAACTAAGTTAAGTATTTATTTATCATTATGGCGGTATGAATAAAATGCAATAATCTAGAATATTCAGTTATGGACTCTAGAAACAAAAGTTTCTCTATTCTCGTATCGAACTCAGAAAATCTGGATAAGTGATTGGTTATGTCAGTAGCACAAAGATGTTTACATTGAAATGAATACTTTAACTGAAATAAGTATCTGGTATCAATATCGTAGGTAAGGTGGCCGCATAGAGGGCAGAGGGAGCTTGAGCGCAACACACGCAAAGCCAACATCATTAGAGCTCGCGTTAGCAGCCGTCATTTGTCACGGCGCGACTTATCACACCCTTTGCTTCAGTTAATAGTCGCCGCGATTTGTCGCCAGCTAATGGCTCATGTGTCGATGTATAATAGCCTTAATGATCACTTGCTGAATGCTGAACCTACAACTACAACTGAATAATATAACAACACAATCCCAATTCTAGCAATTGCTGGTAAGAACACTAGAGTAGAAAATCTCTATAAGATTCAATGTCCAATTTGACTAAGGACTAGTCGTTAATGAAGCTTCAGACTAAAAATATTTATCAAAAGCCGAGGAACATTTAAAAATAAAGTGATGGTAACTTGCTGATGGTAACCTTCCTAACTAAGTACATCTTGCTTTGATATCAATGAATGTTTTAGTCCATTTAACGAATAGTGAATGTAATATACTACCTCATTAAACCTACCGCCGTCGTGAGAACACGATTGAAGTTCCTTCACAACAAGTAACTCTTCTCTTATTAATAGGTAATTAAGGCCAATGCATTGGTTTTTCACCTTGTACGTACTTTATTAGTAATCAAACTGTAATTACCAAAAAGTCTTACGCTTCACTTAGGAAATACTCACTCAAATAACTGGTAAATTATTGGTCTTTCTTATCACCTATTAAAATAAGTAGATAAATTATCTACCTATAAATGTATACATCCCTATATTTTACGTATCAGCTTAATTGACAGAATTTGAAGTATATGATTGCGCAACGTCCATACATTGTAGATAGATGTGTGTAGATAGATCCCGAAAGAGCAACAATGGCCAAACCGCTAACGGCAATTTATTTTTTATCTTTATTTGCGCGAGATCGGACAGTCGTTTTGAAGAATTTGTGGCCGATAGGTAAATTGGAATTGTGTTTTTGATCGATGGCACGCTCGCACACTAATGGATACGACCAGGGAAAAATACAACAGTGCGATGCAATTCATTCGCTATGCAAAAGCATTTTTTTCTGATATTGATTGATTATTTAGAAACGTTAGGTGATATTCAATCCGAGATGGCTTTTTCGAAATTGTGCAAGAGAAACTGTAATGCTTTATTTGGAAAATAAAATATCACGTCATAAAAACACTTTTTGGGTAAGTTAATAAGTAATAGAAAAATAGTGAATAAAAACTTTTTTGACTTGATAATAATGATCGTCGTAGTTTCGAAACCAGAAAATTAAACGTAATGTTTATAGATACTTTCAGAGTATTTATCTGGAAAACAGCAATAAATCATAAAAGGATTAGAACAAGCGACCCGCTGCTACGAATAAAAAAAAACTCATTTGCAAATTTTGAAAGACAAAGAGATATTAAAGCGATAAACTGAATTATCTTCAATTTGGTCGGTCCCCGGTGGGCGATGAAAAAATACACCCCTTTAGAGTTTTTCCTTGAAGTGAATATAAAAATGTTAATGTGGAGCATTTAGCATTATCTAAGCGTCTGTAATTATAACACGGGAAGTCAACGATTATTTTATAAAATCTTAACGCAAATACCTACAATAAAGTCTGTACTAGTGAACATATTGGTTTCACGTGCGTGTGTCCATGACGTAACCTCCCATACTACAGATAACTAAAACAATATATCAAAACTAAGGCTAACAATTTTATGTAAGTAGGTACCTTATAAAAATAGATACGATTCGTGGAAAGAAGTAACTAGGTAGTGAGTTGTAGGTGGTTGCCACAAAAAAAGTACCCACGTCGTCCCAGTCATTGGAGGCCTAGTAAAAAACCGGACAGTTCCAAATGCAGCCCGAACGAGGCAGAAACTTTGCAAATTAAGAAAATGTAATTAGTGTTTCCCCTCCGCCGCCGCCCCCCTCACAGACATAATTAAAGCGAATCTTGTTGTAATTTTGACATTTAATTTTTTCCCGCCGTCACCTCTCCCTTATTAATTAATTTAGAAAAAGTGCCTTTAAAATTTAATCTCTGCTTTCCATTTTTTCGGTGACATTTTTTTTCTTTCACTGAGTTAATGAAATGACTGAGATTTTTGATAGGAGCGCGGCCGGTGTCGTGGAAGGACACTTTTTAATTTTTACTTTTATACTTCTGATTAATGGATTCAGTTCACCTTTCTTATTAATGTTGGTAATTCGTTTATTATTTTTAGTTATAACTTAAACTTTCGTGAGTACCTACCTAGTTATTCAAGCAAAAAACACTGTTTTAAAATGTAATGGCTATCCCTTACAATCCGTACACGAGTATTTTATCTATCAGCGAATCTTAAGCCTGAAATTTTAAAGTAAGGGGGCGCGCACACCGTGTCGCATTTGTCGTGTAATCCCGTCCTTATCGCTATGTAAGCTACTCATCAAGTAGGAATTAGCTCAACGGTTTTTATTTTGCGGTGTCACGTATTGGCTTGTCATGAGGTTGGTGACAATTTTAATAAAGCTCATTATTTAATACTTATTTGACTTAATTTATACACATATTTAATTACTTTCAAATATACTTTATATGCCTATGGCATAATATTATAACTAAGTGCAGTATCTACTTAGGTGCATATAGTTACGTAGGTACTTATATCACAATATTTAATTTAGACTACATTAAAAACCCAAGTACTTACATAAACCACAACAAAATTATATTTTACACAAGACACGAACCTATATATTTATGTACTTAGTGATTATTTTTACCCACAGGCCCTGTAACGAAGAATTGGTTTATCCAAAATATAAATATGAATTTGAAAGTAGGCGGTGTCTGTGTTGGAAGTAATCTAGGCACGTGCGAATTAATTGTGCCCGGGCGATGGGCGTAATGATGTGACTGATTTTATCGGAACGAGCTTAGATGTCATTTAAATTTAAATTAAGGTATTACAATGTTGTTTTGACTGAGCCACCACATTTTGAATGCGCATTCGTTTGTCTTATCGCGACACGGGTGGCGGGAGGGATATTGTGGGTGCATTTGAACGTCTATCTCCACTATGAAATCATTTAAGTACGGATTATGAAGTAAAACAGAAGTAAAATTAAGTTTATGATAATACAGACCGTATGTGTGAAAATATATCTAACAAAGTTCAGTTATTTAACTACTAATGTCATAACAGTTTTGATAAAACTTCTATTGAACACTCATAGAGCCCATCTGATTACCGAACAAACAGTTCAATTACACAGTTACGACTATCAATAATAAAGCCGGGATCTGGTGAAAAACATCCCGATTGATCCCTTTTGTCCCCAAGGAGCGAACAAACGACGCAATCCCCGATAAACCGAATCACCGCCGAAACAAATTGAAAATTCCCCATAAAACCGCGCCTATCGCGCCCACCGCACATATCGCGCGATCGGAATCTCACTCCGAGTGTTTTATTATTTATCAAGCTTTTAATCCGCCAACGCTATAAATCTACGCGGACAGAAGCCAACATGGCGGCAGTTTTTTGGCGCGAAAAAGAATCGGCCGCGGAAAGCGGGAATGAGCGGCAGATTAGGCTGGGATAAGTCCGCGTTATTAATGGACCCGAGATACACACGACAAAATGGATAACAAATGGATGTGCTCCCGTGCACGGATTTTTCCAGTGCGGTGAATTTGTTTATGGCGCCGCCAGTTCGTTCTCTTCACTATTTACTGCGATACGTGGATGCAAGTGCTGCTGTAGGTACATAAAGTACCTATAGAAAGTACGCGGCCGCGGCTGTCGAAATCTGGACATAACTTCAAGCTCGTAAAACCGTTCATAATTAAACGTGTACCCACCAGGAACCAACGCTGGCAACGACGCTAGTGAATACAACGATAAAATTTAATAACCATTTAGTCGTTAGACTTGGTCACGTACCTAAACAATAAGAGTTGTCATGAAATGTCTTCTATTACAGCTACGGTATCATAACAGACCAATAAAGTATAATAATAGCAAAATATGTGTGGTAAGCAAGTCCGTCAGTGTCCCGAATGGGCGATATCGTGCGAGTGGAACGTAAAGCGTGGCGATCATAAACTTGGAGCTGACTCGGACGTTTGTCCACATTATATTGTTGCGAGGGACCTCAGGACTACTCGCTCCGGACACACGATACACTCTATTATGAACTGATACATTTTGGTAATAAAAAATTTCGAACAACCTATATTTTTGAAAGTCATTGATTTAATATGGCCTTGTAGTATATTTTAATATAATATCTATAGTGTATTTTTAACTGCGTAAAATGCGGTACTGAGTCTAGTTTTGCAGGTTGCGGCATCAATGTACCCACATCGCACAGCTACATTGTAACGCACTCGAGTTTTCCAATAACACTGTTGCCACGGACGTCGTCGACTCTATTGGACTCGTAGTCAGAGGTACGACCAACTTTTATCTCTGTTATAAATGTTTCACTTGATATCTTTTATATTCCAAGTTTTTGGAATCAAACTCGATTATCTTAAGTTCTTTTAAACAGTTTCAATTTGTGTTTTACATCTTAAAGACAAGACAAAGACAATAAATAAGTTCATGATTGTTATTGTTGTAAGTTGGTACAGTTGAGCTACATACACTATACTATAGGAGTACCTACTCACAAAAAGATTTTGACTAATCTATAAAGCTAATGCATATTGTCTGTCCGTAATGTAATGATATGTAGAATAAAACAAATTATATCACAAGTATCAGAAAAAACAATCACTACAAACGAATTCATTATTCCATAGTACGAGTGAAAGGGCAATATATATTCATGAATCGATTCGGGTCGGAAATCGAACGGAATCGAGACGGACGGTCGTCGTAATATCGATATGATGGCGCATCAAATTTCATGTTCGCGATATGTGCTGTTCGTACACAGATTTTTTATAGACACGCTTGTGAAAATGTATACGAATACCTACGTGTATATTGGAAAATAAATCTTTTCCAATGTATATAGGTGTCAAAAAGTATGTCAAAACCCAAACGGACGCGACTATTGAAACTACTTGATTGAGCTATGTTTTTGATTAGATAATTACCTACTTCATTTGTCGTGTTATATTAGTAACAGCAACGCCAAAGCAATAAATGGAAATAACACTGAACGGTATCAGTCGTAAAATATCCCCGTCATATTATTCGTTCACAGAACATTAAGTAGCATTGAAAGAAATAACAAAATTCAATAATCACAATAAATCGAAGCCCTTCGTTCCTCATGTACAGAATAAGCAATAACAAAACAATAGTGACTTAAACTACCATCGCAAACATCGACTCGTTACCGATGCTACACCGATAATACAACGATAATGCAACGATACGTATGCGGGCCGCGCGATCCTTTATTATTATTTCCACATATTGACTTTGCGTTGTCTATTTCACTCCCCCCACCCCCACCCGCTGGGGGAAGATGTAGTCGCGAAGTAGACACATGTAGTGGTCGAATCGATAGCGGCTAATGCGTTTAGGATTGGCTGCTCGTTTGCAGTGTGTGCTTTGTGTCTTTGTGCTTGTTTCAAATTATATCTCACACGCCAGTTGCCTGCCAACTGCCTCGCAAGTAGAAATATAAACATTTTGAACTAATGTAAGGACTGACGAATAATGAAAGAAATGAACATTTCTTTTTTAAGATTTCGTATAATAACATTGCTAAGTAGGAACTATTGAAAAATATAGCGCTAGTAATAAATAATGTTATCTGCAGGATAAGTAAGAACCATAAGTAAGTTACCGTCAAATTTAATTAGTTTAGTAGAGTCGGCTCATATTCAATTTTCGCTGAAATAAAATTATATCGTTTATTTATTTTTATTATCTATTTTCCTTAGAATACTGGTAAACTTCTTAAAAGAAGATATACCTTAATATTGTAGGTACGTAATGCTCGCCCGAATCAATTATTTAAAAGACATCAACGAGATAAATTTTTCAAAGAATGCAGGTATGTAATGAAATCCTACTAAATAGACAAAGTACTGTCAATTGTATGTAATCCCTTAACCAATAACATCAACAAGATGAAACCATGTGTGTCATAGTGTGTCATAGTGTGTCATAGTGTGTCTTTAAGATCATGTCGGAAGCTACGCCGGTCGCTCCTATGAATAATGCGCTATCGATTATGTCCACGACCCGTGCGAAACTTCCTCATATGACGCCAATATCACGCACCATTTGGGCTCGAGCTCACTCAAAATACCCAAACAAATATCTACACTCTTATAACTCTGTATGAGCACTTACATCGTGTTTTTGTTCATCGATTCGCCAAACAGATCTTTAAGTTGTGCTTGCGGCATTAAATACCTTCACGCATACCAATTAATAGGAAAACATTCGGTAAATTAATTGATAGGTAGTGAGGCAACATCCAAATCAATTAATTAGACATCTCGCTAAGCACCATGTCTAAACGGAGAAATTAACTGCCTGCCAATAATAGAAACTGAACTTTTATCTTGATACCATCGAGATTTAATATATCACTCGATCGCGTAGGCATAACACGGGTAATCTATCCGACCGTCAGACGCCTGACAAATGAAAGCTTCAGCCGCCGTCACATCGGAGAAATTAAATAGAACCACCGATAATTATCTCGAGCCCGAAACCTCCTCCTTGCACTAAACTATAACTCCTATATCTTTTGGTCACAGTATTAATTCCGAAATGATAGTTAATATCACTTTAAGTTCTTTTCTGATCGCTTCGCTATTGAATGTGTCAGATCGCCCTACAGTTGCATATTCCCAAACATCTTAAACGCACGGTTTATAGTAGTTAAATTCGGTTCTAGTAGTTTCCCATAGAGCTTCAAATGAGAAATCAATCGTGTCGCGGTTAGATCATTCCTGCAGAGGATAATATAGTCGATCGTCGATTGTCATGTCAAAATGGTAATTATTGCGCGCGACAGGCCGGAATGCCGTTCGGTAGCGGCTGACGATTTCATTAATGTCATTAGCTACACTAATGAGTTTTTGAAGCGGCCTCAGAGCTCAGAGCGAGCAAAACGTGCGTGAGAGAGTTACACCGGTGAACAGGGACTTTGGATTTTTATAATTTAGTCTCGTTGTCACACTTCGTGTGAGAGTTATTGAATTAAGTATGTCAGTTCGTGATTGACCGTGCGTATAATTTTAAAAGCTTAATCAAGAGTACATAACGGTTGCAGTCGATGATATGACTATTTGTAATTAAGTTTAAATAAGTACATGTTAAGATTTGAAGATCAATTTTATTAAACAAGCTTTGAAGCTGACGCGACTTTAATTGGACAAATTCCTTAGTTAAAGCTTTTTAAATAAAATTTATCAAGTGCTCCACCCAAGGATCAGATAATTAATTATGTGGAAACAAGAAACAAGGTAAATAAAATTGGCGAACGTCTAAAAACAAAGTAATTATCCAATGGATACAAACTGCCGGCCTGGATTAATGGCGTGCCGCGGTTTCCGTTATTGCAACATTAATTATAATATTAATTATTAGCTAACTCGTGTCCTATCCTACCCTTAAGGGACGTGCCTTATTGTACGGATAGCAAAACCAGCATAATTTGATATGCTGGTTTTCTTATATTTAATTTTTACGCAAAATTATCACTTGTTACGAATGTAGCGAGTTTTTCCATCATGATTCAAAATTAAGTAAATGGAAAATAGAAATCCGACATCAATCAATAAATAACTTTTACTTCTGTGTGAAGCAGCCTGATGTTAAAAAAAGAGCATACCGACTATATTAAATAGACGTTCGTGTAAAGAACGTGACTGCCTAAGTTTACATTTTCCTTTAAAAGCCTTCAGTCTTGCCGATCAACAGTAATTGGTTTTGCGGACGGTACTTTAAACTCGCACATAAGCTCGAAGACGCGAGCGACATCTGTCGACGTAATTGAGGGATTACGCAGATAATTGAAAGTGTGCGAGCGAGAACAATAAATCGGGCCAGCTCGAGGCTGAGGGAGGAAGATAGATCCACTCGACGCTGGCGTTCAAGGGAACGGTTAACAACGTGTCTTCTTGTATATTGTATTATCTTACGTTTTATGCCCTATTAATCTTGCTCGACTGAGGATCGGGAGATGGTTTGCGATGTCGGATCTTAGGATTAGGAGTTAAAGCTCAGTTTGGCTTTCGTCTGCTGAATGTGTATAGGGTGTTTGGTTGTTTTCGGTGCAATAAATAATTGTTTGCGCGCGTAAAACTGGAGTGTCGTCGTTTAGTCGGCTGTCACTGTCAGCCTCGGCATCTCGTATTATTTTATTTGAAGACGTTGTTAACAGTAACAGTCGTAATAGATAATGAGGATTATGCTGATCCGCGAAATGCACGATACATAATATACCTAGATAATGATTACAGTATATATAATATAGAGGTTGCGATCTATAAACATACCTATTGAATTCTACAAAAATAAATAGGCACATTTTAAAGAAGCAGAAGAAGAAAGTTGAAGAATAAGGAAGGATTTTACATGCCTACGCAATAGATACCTACTCGTACACGTTTTGTTTAGTGAGGGCTGAATCTGTCTCCAAAAAGATTCCTTTCGAAAACAATAAACGGTGGGATCCGGAATAAAATCCCGCAATAATAAGGAGCGGGCGGCGTGTGATTGATACAACAATGAAATCCCTCGTCGACACCGCCATTTGCATTTTTATGGGCGCCGCCCTCCCCGCCCTCGAGCTCCGCGCCAGCCGCCAGCCGCCAGCCGCCCAACCTAATACACACCTCTGCCTCTGTCGTAACATGGAACACGCGGGCTACGAACGTCTACACAATGTAGCTACATGCTTTTACAATCATCATTTCAATCGACCCCTTTCAAGCAGCTTTCTTGTTATATTTCAGGACAACTATGTTATCTAAAATTAAGTTATCTACATATGTACTAAAGAACGGAATGGGTAAAGCCAAAAGCCATAAATCTATCAAATGGATTTTTTAAAAATTCAACAAGCACTAATCGCTACGTGGCGAGGTGATTTTATAAAGTGTGATGTTACGACGGTAGTTTATGTACTTTCGGTTCATTCAACAACTGGCTTTATGTAACAACCAATCTGGTGGTTCCTTGCCTAGTAGGTAATTCCTTCAGCAGAAGTGTAGCAGCGCTACTGGTTCGTGTTATACCGCGCCCGGAGCGGTGCAATTTATTAAATGTGCTGTGAGCGCGAACAGTATGTTCTTGAGTGTATTGTGGTGAAAATTGAAAGAGAACCTGTATATAGACGACCAATTGCTACTGCAGCACTTCTTTGAGCAGCTGCAATTTATGACTATTTATTGGTATTAGAGTTTTAGGGTAAGACCATAGGTTTACCTTTTGTGGTAAGTTGGATTATGCGTACGAGTGGAAATAAGCAGTTTAAGTATTAGGTAGCTTCTACTGCATTTTGTTCGTATTTAAGAACTGACGACGTCTTAAAGTAATATCATACTTTGACTTTTATTAAATAATGAGTACCTATGTAAAAAGAACAGATACAACTTTACCACACAACTTTTACCTACTTGTGTAATAAAAGTAATTTTATTTTGTCCGTAACAAACTCTACCTATAGTGCGGTCAGCAATATAATTTGAACAATATTTACCGGATCAGATTTTTGGCAAATCATGTCACAATCGAACAGTGCAACCGATCGCATTTCAAACCCATCTGTCATGTGCCAAATAAATCCGACGTTAGTTATGTTTAGGGAGCCTGTGTAGGCATTGTAATGTTAATACCACGAACAACAGTTGTTGATTTGATTGTTCTTTAATACCCGCGCACGCGCTCAAAGCCACATCCGACACGCCCCCGCGTAGATCATTTTCCTTGCTTGAAAATCCATATAATATAATAATTATTTTCAGTATGTACCTATGATTAATATAATTTTGTTTGATATTAAATACCGTAAACGTACGAGTTAGATAAAGAAAAGTCGTAGAAATCCTAACGTTTATTTATCCAAATGCGAATAGACGTGCACTTAGACCAGTGTATAAAATAAATGAGCATGTTGGTAAATTACTCTGTATTCGTTACTTCTGCACGCTACTGAACCTTTGAAGTGATGAAATGAAATGAAATGAAATGAAATGAAAATCATTTAATCCTGTAGGTTTTGACAACACTTAAGACGGGTCATTTTTTAAAGTTAATGCTAGATTCGCAAGAGTGCAGTTTCCCCAGAGAAGAACCTAGCAAGAAACTCTGTAGGGTTGCTCTTTTTAATTTAAGTTTTACAAATCTCAGGCATAAACACAGAAACATATAATCAAATTAATATTTCAAAACAGCTATCCATAAATAAATAATAAAAATTTGACCCCACAATATCCAGGAAAAAGTAAGGCAAGCAAATGGGAAACAAAGAAGTGAAATGCTTAGTTTGATGGGATCCAGTAATTTACTGACAATAAATATGGCGATTGTAAACGAGCACCATGACAACTACTGAACCCTAAAAATGAGTCGTTAACGCGAGCCAATCAATTAGGGTTCGGGATGTGTCGTGAAACCGCCCACGCGTGTAGGGCTCGTACCTTCTAATCGACAAGCACATACTAATATAAAGGCACCCCATACCTTCGAGGAAGTACTTATTGTTGTGGCTATAAAAACAATGTAAGTTGTTTTAATTACATAGCCAAAGTGGCTTTAATACAATTTTACATGTAAAAACTGTGTTTATTAATATTTAAAAAAATTGACGATTCTTAAATTAGTTTACAACAATAAAGCCACAAACATGAAACGCTAAAATACAGTTAAATTAGTCTCCTTGCATTTGTTATCTTGGCTTACTTAATTCCGATGATATTGAATAGAATCTACAGCTCCCAAAAAATATATAGCATAATAAACCGTTGGATTATTTAAGCCCAACTCGCGTGTATTCGATTAATGAGCGTCGATTAACGTTCGCTCTCGGCTGTCATCGAGACAATCGATTGATTGCTCGCTGTGTTACCGTTAGCTGTGATAATTTAAACCTTACGCACTTTAGAATAAGCAAACAATTGGATTGTCAGCCTGCGTTTGTGATGTATGGAAATAACATGAACGTCTGTCGAATAGATTCAGCCCGGAATTCAAGCGGATGTATGTCATCGAGTGTTATGTCAATACAGTTTTAAATATTGCATCGACAGACCTAAACTGATATATAGGACATACCGTACATATATAGATACAATAGCTATCGCTGCACTGTGCTGTTTTGGGATATTAATATTTATACTTATATCTGGGCCCGTATTCTCTTAATTACCAAATGAAAAATGGTGTCTCTCTAGAATGTGAATTGTATGAAATGACACATTTTGGTATTCTCATAACAGATAAGTTGACAGTGGACAGCGATCGGCCGTACATTTTATTACTTTACGCTTTATTTGGTATTCTACTCCGCAATGTCACATGAGTGGCAGTTCCAAACGGTATTCTCTTCGCTATTTGACAGTTTTTCTCTAATGGCATTTCGTTCGGTCGTCAGTCGTTCAGTCGTTCGGTCACCCAAACACTATTTCGGTGTTTTTTCGAAAATTAACGTGCAATTTATGCAAAAAATGCATGTAAATCTTATAGAAATAAATATTCTGTATTTTAAAGTATGTCTAAGCTTATTCTAGGTCGAAAAAAATCTATCAATCGGTTGATCAATTTCTTCGAACAATAATTTTATTAAATATTGGCAACATCGACAACTAAATCATTCGCAAAGACAAATGAATGACAAAGCCCTCTAGAGACTACTAATCGACTATTTCGTGGCACATAAGAGAATACCAAATTTGTGACCTATTGCTGTAGAATATTTATCTGTTGGCTATAGTATGGTCGCTTAACTTAATTTAAGAGAATTGGTACCCAGATAGTATTTTTGAAAATTGTATTGATTTTTCTAAGGGAAATAAAGATTTTGAAAGGCTGTAGTGGGTTAATACTGGCCGAAACATACATTTTAACTAAAACAAGAGATATAGTGGTTGATATGTGTCTGCTAGATCGATATCGAGTCTGTGAGTTTCAAAAGGCTTACCAAATACTGCAAATGATCACAATAACATATAACATTTATATTTAGATTACATATAAAAGTAATTCAAGCACGACGCGATATAAGTGAAGTACCTACTATGTATTTATTATACTGTTCTTAAGTTGTCCATATTATTTCTCCACGTCTTAACACATTTGTGATGCATATAAGGAGATTCTAGTATCTATAGACTTTATCCTTTCTCTTATTAAATCGTAATAAAATAGTGAAGAAAAAATAACAATGTCTGCAAAATCAATCAACTAAATTGCACTATCATTAATGCTATCTCAAAAAAGCATCTCCTGTTTTTACGCATCAACAGCGACAAAACTCACAAATTAAATTTCAATTACGATAACTGATTTAAAATTATGCAGGCGCCAAAAAAAACACCATTAAACTGTTCCACGATTTAGCATTCATAAAAGGTCTATTTTATCAAAACACATTAAAATTAAATTATAGTGTCATCCATCAAAATAATTTAATATGCTCGAATGTGAGTGGGTTCCCCAGCGTTGCGGAGCGGCTAGGGCGGCCGGGGCGCGGAGCCGCCGACCGCGGTGTCCTATCAATACCCATCTACATGACTTTAAACTGTCGTTTATCTTATCTCTGACGTCATTATAACTGACACACACTTTGTTACCGATTAAACACCCTTTATCAAAAAAAAATCTACTTAAGAACAATTTACGCTCTTTCCAATCACTGCAAAAATATTTTTTACAAGTAGATATGTTATGAATAAATATTTTTATGGTACATTGGGATTTGATAACGAGCTTGTACGCGGTGCAAGTTTTAAACAATATTCTTTCACACCTTTACTAAAATCAAAAACAAATCATTATACATGTGCTAAGGATGTTTCATCCTGGCGATAATGAAGAAAGGTGTGGGTTTGTATCGTTGTGGGAAACATCCAACGATGGCTCACACAACTAATTCAATCCAGCTTTATAACGGCTATAAAAGGAATGATAACGATACATTCTGATTTGCATTTTAAGTACGCGAGAAGGAATTATGATATGCAATAAGCGGGCTCGTTGTTATGATCGCTGTATATCACTCGTTATAATAGCTGTAAAGTTTTAAGGCTCCGGATAGTGACGAACGAACAATTTATATGACAGGATTAAGTATATAGAAGGTTACTTTTATAATCTTTCTTTTTCAAAAACACATTTTATGTCTCATTTCTGGCCAAAGACCTCCCTTGAGCAGCGGACACTAAAGATCACCATAGGACCTTGGCTACGGATCAGTTTCATTAATTCCCACACCCTTTATCCAAATTAGCTTCTTGCGAAAACTTGAGGCAAAATTTTCAAAAAGTACATAAACCATCGTATAAAATAAAGTAGAGATAATATTTGCGATTCCAGTTAATATAATGAAATGATAAACAATCGTTTGTGAACAATTAATTGCATTATGCATTCCCGTTGCACCGGTGGAGCTGCAGCGTCACATGTGTAAATACGCAGCCCTCCCAATGTTAATCTTCCCTATGGATTAATTTTATCGAATGGCAAATGAGCTATGACACCCATATAGGGGAATTGAAAGAATTTGCATCATCAAGTTTGCATTGCACGAAAACCGTGACCCTGATTAATAAAGCTCATAATCCCGTGTATAGCTGGCACAGTAAGTTGGTACGGTAATTGGTCCCCTCTTGGTACGTTGGCTTTTGAGCTCAATTTGTGAATGAAAGCAGTCATTTGTTGGGCGATATGTCGTATTTAGTGCAAAAAGGATTATAGTGCTATTTAGTAACAGTGATTGTTTGCTCTATATTGTTCAGCAATGCTTTAGTAGAATTTCATGATTCCAAATCATCGATCCGATTAAATACGAGGACTAATTAAATGACGTACATACCTAAATCTACAATGAAGAATCGTGCCTTATACTTACGAGGTTTACAATTTAATAATTTGCTATATTTACATAAAGTTACTTCTATTACCAAGTTATCCGTCATTGCACCCAGGCAAATATTTGTACATCTACTTTACGATTTAGTAAATACGACGCAATACCAAATGCTCCATAAACTTGCCCATCAATCTACTTATTTCCACTTGGTTAAATTGCTAACTTTTGGTGCGACTGTTGCTCTGAATGACACCCTTGTTATTGCCAATACAGCAATCGTCGTTTCTTAGTGAAAGTTATATTTTAATTACAGTACTATTTGCGCTTTTAGTCATTATGATCAATAAGTACATAGGAAAAACTATAGCCATTAAGAACATAAACATAATCGTCGAATACAGTAATTTCTAATTAGTGTGATTTACCTACTCATAAAAATAGGAGCAAGAAACAGTACTCACCTGGTTGAATTATTTTCTAACCTTGACAAAAAGAAATGATCTGAATATAAATTCGGGTCTTCATATTACTTCATATGGCTCGAAGAATTACTTGGTATTTCTAATTTCTAATGTCCTTTGAACTTTATCATTTGTTTAATTTGTACAGCTCGCATTTAGCATCTATGTTTATGCACCAAAATATGCAGTACGTAATATTATTAAAATCAATTTTTGGCTCGCACAAAAAATTCATGACACTATTTTTTTAAATAAATACACCATTACATTTTGCACTAATGTTATCCGAGTTAGTTATGTTACCAGAGACAAAAAGAGGTTTCATCTGTGGCTTTTCCTAAGGAAGATCTGCTCTCTAAGGTCCTCTTCCACAGATTTGCTTCATAAAAAGAAGTATTGAAAGGTAGAAAGGTAGCCAAGACAATTTTGATGCATGACAGTCAGTGTCATTTTAAACGAGTTTTGTTTTGCAAACTCATCTTTAGGTTTTCTTTTGCAATTTATTTGTAGTCTAATTATTTTTAATGCTTGGTTTTAAACTGATTTAGAATTATGAAGGTACCTAATCATGCTTTACAAAAAGTGTAACAATTGATTAATTGATCTTCGAGAATTGAATAAGCAGTGCCGAAGTGATAGTGTTACTTTACTTCTTCTAATCTATAATTTTGCGTCTCACGGGAAATTAATAAGTGCTGTAATATATAATTAGTACCTGCATTGAGTGAATCTATATCTCGAGTACCTACAGAATATGTTTTGTGACCTTGTGAGGTAGGTATTCAGTTCATTCAAGAAATGCCCTAATCACTGTGCAACTAAATCTTATCTGTTGGTAAGTTTATAAGTAAGCCATGATAAAATCATCCCATATGAATCTCGTTTTGCCTTTGTTTTCTTTCTATGCTTTTCTCTTACGTCTAGTCTAGGATTGGACGAAATTAATAATATCTAATGACGTGACAGTCCGCTTTGTATTTAAAGAGTAGTACAGTAAAGTGTTTGCCCCCTCTTAATGGAACGTACCACTTAGAATAATATAATTTGGACCCTCTGCATTAAACGCTTCCATGACTATGATGTACGATTTGAGACAGTTTGAGATTGAAAGAGCAATGAAAGGGAGAACCGTTATATTCACTTCGAAATAGCTTTTGACGTTATTGTTCTTTATTGGTATCGACATAGAGTTTGATTAAATATATTTTTATGTTTCTCGCTGACTGAGATATGCTACGTTTAGTAGGTATATTTTGCATTGGTATTCTATATTATCTAATTGCTTGGATTACTTCTTGCTGCTTTTATTTTTTCTTGACTTTAGTTTACAGTAGTTCTTACTAAAGAAATGGAATTCTAAGAAAAACACTAGACATATATTGTTTTTAATACGGCGTATCAAAATAGGCATGACCGCAAAACGCGGCAGGGTAAGCGACACCGTCGTGCCCTCCTGTCCCCCTGGACTAAGCTCCGTGAAGGGCCAGGGCCACTGCCCCTGCACCGCTTAGCGACCGTTTAGCTAAAGGGGATGCCATGTCACACCCTAATTAGTTTAAAATAAAATAGTCTTTTTCAGCCAATTATACCTTCTCGCTTAAGACAAATACAAGCATTTGAATAGTTGTAACAGTATTTGTTTGTAAATACTCCTGAAAATTGTGTGCCTGTCTATTAACTAAGCTATTGTTGGTTAAAATGCAATTGTAATACGCGGAGCAAAGAGTATGCTGATCCACGCTGAACAAACGCGCCAGATCACGTAATCAGACAACATTTTAGGTTGTCTAGATTAGTTGTAACAACCATAACCATAGAATAACATAAGAACCAACGTATACTTTAGAGAATAGTACACAAGAGTAAAGTTATGTATTGCCACTGGATTGCTATGGTTAGAATGTGTTCGTTGAAAAACAAAACGAAATCTAGCGTCGATAGGTCCACATGTCGCCTGTATTTAATCCCCAGTAATAGAGCGAATCGTTTGATTGCGCCGCGCGACCGGCTAAGTGATTGACTTTTCAATCTGTGTAATCGGATTACTGTGCGCGGGGCGAGTGTCGCTTATTGGCGGCATTACCCTACTCGTCACTGTCACCCACTCTAGTCGTTAGTTAATTGTCTGTACTGTATTACTCACTATAACGACTATTTATACAACTCATTTAAATAAAATTACGACGCATAGAAAAACAAAACAGATAAGCGACTATCCAATCCTTATTAAGAATTAAAGCTTCCCGAACTTGAACAATATTTGGTACTGGAGATAACTGAGCAATTTTAATTTTAGCAGAGTCTCTTTATTGTTTCGGAAAGCTTATTCTATTTTCAAATGATGAAACCTTACCTTAACTTGAGACTCGGTCATTCCAAGAGCGTACGCCAGCTTAGCACGTTCAGGTCCTGCCAGGTACTTTGTCTGTTCGAAGGTCTTCTCTAGGGCGAAAATTTGCTGGCCACTAAATGTGGGTCTCGTGTGCTTCTTTTTTCCGTCTTTATCAATTCCGCTGGCTTGCGCTGCGCACGCGCTCAAAGCGCCATTGCTCACTGAAACAAAACAATTCTTATGATAACTTTGTTAAAATATACTCAGAGTACCTACCTACATAATGGTTAAAACATTTACGAAAGATTACTGCGTCAGTGTTTCAAAAACAAATTCAGACAGACGACTTTGTACATAAAACTTGTTACTTATCTAGGCGACTAGTTTTAAAGTGCATGTATTTCACGACACAGTTGCTGTATTATCCCTTGATGACATCACACCCCACCGGGCAACGAAAACGCGTATTCAATTTAATTGTGTTTTACCGTATACACACGTGTGTACCGTCAACAAAACGCACGATTCACAATTTTAATGCTTTTGCACTTATTTAAATTATTTCATTTATTTAGGTACTTATACGGGTAAAGTAGTTACAATTTCATTTTCGAAGTTCGGTCAGCTTATTTCCATTTTGTTCGAATATAATTTCGTCTGCATCAGATAAAGCAAATTAGTAGGACATAATAGTGAATTGTGATGCTCGTATTGTCGGTGAGTAATTAACGGGTGATTGTAATCGGTCTATAATCCAATTGGGACTCACGTGCAATTTGCCTCTATAAGCGTATTTTCAGTACAAAGTTTAATTGACAATAAATTAGAGGCTTAGATGAACCAATTCGTGTTTATGTCAATCAAGTGCTATTTTTAAAGACTTAATTTCAAAAGGCTTTTGAAAATCATACTTATATAACAAGCCTGTATATGATGTTCATTAATAATTAATATATTAATATGATGTGAAAATAATAGCAGTAGGTAGGTACCCATACAAGGTAAAAATAAAATAAATAAGAAATACTGTGATTTGCCTATCAAATGAGAGTTTCAGGAATCAAACGGCTGACGCTCCCTCAGTCGCCATGTCGACATTTTTATCATTATTTTCATTTCATTTTTTCGCCCCTTCCCCACCCCAGTGGTCCCTTCCACCCCCTCTCGTGGGAGCTTTATGTCGTCGACTGTACCGACGTCGCTTCATCAAAACATTTTATTCGCCGCGAAAATATTACAATAGAATGTGATGCGTTTTTTGTTTGTTTCGAGTTGTTTTTATTTAGATAAAAGATGAATCTTTTAAAAGGAGGAAAGATAATGTACCTACGTATATATAACTACCTTAAGTTTTATTTGGAACCATAACAAAACGGTAAGATTATTATATTTTTAAAATGAGCCATAATACGATCAAAAGGGTACACTACTATACTCTGTTCAAGCATGTTTTTAAATGGTTGTTTATAAGTGTAATTAAGCATTTAATCAACCGATTTAAAAAGTTGTTAATTCATGTTACTAACCTATATATTCCTAGGTACTCACCTAAAGAAAGTAATACGAAGAGTACCTATTTCGTTTATTTATTACCAGATTTTATTTGTGCTACTCACATAAATATGTGGTAATTTATTTACGTACGAGTAGGTAATACGCATATACGAAGCCTTTTGCAATTATTATGAGCTGTCCTGCTTGTATAAGCAGACCTTATTTATGACAATGTAATTTCTAACTCTACCTGACGAAACTTTGTGTTTACCTACTTAGCTATTCGAGTATTGTTAACATCTCTCCACGATATTGAATGTAGGTAGCTACTAATATTGAATGTAGAGAAATGTTTTATCTCGTATTCACATTGCCTTGATAAAATATGTACGCTGCGTATAAGTTTAGCTACATTCATTGTGTCCGTACTGAACTAATACAATGTAGTCGAAACGACATAGGTTTGTTCAGTGACCGCTCTTCTATGTAACAAACTTTACAAAACAAAATACTTTATTAAAATGTCGACTCTACCACCGAGAACCTACGGTTGAGATCTGTTGGAAGCCAACTGGTGGACAGAACAACATTTTCAGGTAAATCCAAATTAAATTTAGACTCTATTGTTGGTCAATAAGGATTATAGTGGTTCAAGAGAGTGAAGTCATTTTGCAGCGTAGTGGACGCTCGAACTAACTTTTGGTTCGGCAGCGTTGCATTCATTTACTATCCGAAATACATGGTGTTTGTCCTGCACCAGTGCACACAGCGGGGCTTATTGCTAGACCCACCTAATGTGAACACTGAGCAGCGCAAGCAATATATTTATTAGAGCAATAAATATGTTTGTTTTGTTACCCTATGTGTGCACATTGCATTATGCTTATAAATCTCAGTTCTCGGAAAGTTAACTAGTAATGTTACAATTTACCTAACAGTGGAATAGATAGTTCTGTAGCATTTAAAGTAGTGCTAAAGTTGTGTAACAGAAGGGGAATAAAATGATACTTTGTAAAATTCTTTGCTGCACTACTTAGAGTGGCTACTAAATACAAACTTTGTCATCTGTGAAACGTAATACAACTGAGTAGCTGCCTACACTATAAATATTAGCATTGAATCATTAAAATTGCTTGTGGTAAATGATGAAGTAGGTACGTGTCGATATAAATGGAAATAGCGTCAAAGTGTCCGGCGTACATCCGCGCAGGCGGCGCGACGGCCGCAGGAGTTTTTACCGCGCCATATTGCATCGCCGCCCGCCTCCGCCGCCCAGCACTGCGGACCGCGTCATGCATTATGCAACCAACTGTTTGTTAATATTGTCTCTCGTCGTCCGGCTGCACCTTATTGCACACATTGCCTTATATTAAAACAAACTTCCTCGATTCTTCTTTCAATTTCCTTCTTAAACTAGCTCTCCATATTGTGGACTTTAAAAATAGATTTTATGAGAAAAAGATAAATACTGTCGCGAAATTACAATCCTAAAATTCAAAACCAACCCTCGAGTAATTTTCACAAAGTTGATGTGCTCTAAAAACATTGGAGGCACTAAAACACCAAATAACAATTATAACGTAACCCAAGCACAATTACCTAAATTGAACCGGGTAAAATCTGTGCACTTATTTAGCAAGGCACTCGGTATGCGGGCGGCGGCGGCGGCGTGAGCGGCTCGCAGACCGCACAACCCCTTCGCCAGGGGATCCCTCCGAGCCCCGCGCCCCCTGCACGCGGCTCTAACGTCCTCGTGTCTCAATTTGTAGGGGACTAACGAGGAGCGAACGGCGGGGGAGGCTTTAGACGTTAACGTGTGTACATATTCGTGAGGGTTTGTTCCTTCCTTTGGCCGGAGTATGTAACGGGGCGTACCTCAGCACCTGAGTGTTTAAAAAAATAGGGGTAGTGCCGAATTTATGTATGTCGCGTCCTTATATACATACGCAGACAAACTTAAAACACCATATTTACTCTGATAACGTTTTGATTGTTTATTTTGATGGGTAATACATATTTGTTACCTATGTATATTTTTATCATAGTTCTTGTGTTTTTTTTTTTTAATTGAATTTAATCCATTGAGTTGAGTGCTCATATTCTCTTGTCTGTGTAAAAATCTTTTATTCTATCAATTTAATAACTATAGTATTAATATCAAAAGATTAGATATGAAGATAAATCTCAAAATAGGGAAGAAAGAGAACCAATTTCGTAGTCACATTTAGGTGTCTATGTGTATATGTAAGTTAGTGGTTGATAGGTGCAATATTCCGCAATAGCTCCGTAATGAAGCTGTTAAAAGGCAGGTGAGACACGCGCGTCGCGTCCCGCCCCAGCAGACACTAGCATCACGTCCGACATCGAGAACACGACGCACGCGGAACTAATTCATTGCGTTGTCGGCAACAATACAAACACGCCACTTCGTCGTACCGCACAAAATCTGCGCTCTATCATGTACAAATAAATCCTACTCTCATTTACCCCCACCACCCCCGAGGGGAGCCGGCGCGTAAACCTCCATAGTGCCTCGCGATATTTGCCGCGGTTTCTCAACGCGAACGCTCACCCGCTAACTTGTACAAGAGTAATTGTAAAGGGGTACATGTCCTACCATTGAGTGTGAAAGTTCCTCTACTTCGTCGGGAAATGTATAAACATGAAGCAGTTTTAATCATTATGATGCTTTTGGGAATTCCTGGAGTGTAGTTTGAAATAATTGAGTTACCCGGTTAAGTATTGTCAGTACTCGTAGTGTCACAATGTTTCAAGAGAAGGGAGTAAGAGTGGCTGAAAAGCTGTCAGTAAGTGTAGATACTTATGCAACTTCAAACTTTATCAATAAACAACGTAAAGAATCCAAAATCATTGTCATGACTTTCAATAACCAATATAAATTATTACTACCAAACTTTGGCTTGTAATGTAAATAACAATACTTTCTTATCTACCCCAATTAGGTACATAATCCAGTAACTACGTCCTTATTATCTTATACTCGTTGTAGTCTTCCTTAGAAACGTTTAGTATTCATAACACGAAGTTCTAAAAGAATTGTAATAATCGTAGAGAGTACACGCAATATTAGAGTGCGGTACAAGCGATTGAGTGTAATAAAGCGATACAGTACGGTCGCGACGCGCGCCTGATGGTCGGTACACGTGAGACACCTGCCGCGCCGCCGCCGTCGGCTGATAGTGCCGCATGTCGGGAGAAGGGCCCTATAAGTACATTATACCTTAAACATCATAACATAATATTACCTTTCAAAATTGTCACTATTTATGTTTTACCTAATTCAACTATGTAAGCGAGCTTCACAGGGCTGTTTAGACAGCAAAATGTTACCTAGTAGTTATAAATTAAATAAAACATTTCCAAGCATTATTTTACTGTGCTTGTTTCTGGGCAACAAGCTTAATAATTTTGTCACCAAACAAAAGTAATTATCTTCTCCTTATCAATGGTTAAATAGGTGAGATAAGACTCGAGTGCAGCCAAGGGATCAGTGACAAGTAATTTTATTAAAATATTTATCGCGATGCGTCTTTCTAGGTGATGTGATTACACACCCTATTTTGTAATAAAACACCTCATAATCTAGTACCAGGTAGACAAGAGATAGAGCTTTTATTATAAGTTCCTCATTAAATTAATATATTGTTATGTTTTGCACGTAACTTGTATAAATTGATAACAATATAAAATTTGCTCACACGGTCAGTTAATTTTTAAGTACAAAACCAGCAAAATTGGAGCCTTAAGAAAACAAACTAGTTGTATAATAACGCGGATAAACAGCACCGTACCACATTGACCGAGAAATATTAACAGTCACCTCATTTCGAAAAACAAAGATGGAGTTTGTGGGGTGGGACGGAGGGGGGGCAATGCGAAAATGTGCGGTGCGGACCTCTCCCGCGGCGGAATTATGTTATTCTTAATTTAATTTCATTAGGCCCGGGCGAGATTGTACTTCAGCTTTTATGTCGACCAAAGTATAATTGCTCGGGTACACTGAAACAGGAGCGAGTTAATTGTTACCAAATTGTAATTGTGATTTTTACAGCTTTGTCACGATTGTTGTTTTTTTTTTTCTTGGGGAATTTGAGTTTATGTCAAGTTGCATTTTTTCGTGATAGATAGATAAGTTAAAAACAATAACAAAAAAAGATGTTTCGTTCTTGTTATTTAGGGTTGTAACGAATATTCGATTTCATAAGAAATACTAAAGTAACCAAAATCGTTTCACTTTCGCGAAGCGAAAGAATTTAGCGAAACATTTTGGTCCTAAAAAAATTAGAAACTTGAATCTGTTCTAATAATTTTAATTTGGCTTCCACCTTTTCACTCAAGGGAATAAGTAATCCAGAATCCTACATCATGCTTAAATATAAAAGTAAGAACAAAATGTTTCGCTTTGCATTCGCTTCTGCAAATTCTTTATCATGTAAGTATATCGTTACAACCATATACAGAAATATTTATTTAAATAATGATACAGTCAAATATTTACGGAAACTACCTACTCACAGTACATATCTGTACTGAAAGTCATGTCCACTATTCAATAATATCCGCAGCGAGCGCAATTCAAAACTGCATCCGAAAACTGAAATTTTAATTCCTGGCAACATATGCCAAGCACAGTTTGGAAACGGGCGGCCGCATAGGGAGGCAATCATACGACAAGGGGGAGGAACGGTAATTAAAAAAATGTGTCCCACTTCATTCGAGCGCGCCCAGTGCGACCGCAGCCTAACGCGCGCTCTGCCCCCGCCCTTAACTAATTAATAATTTCCGAACAAACTGTCCGTAATGTTCTCGAATGGGATAAAACGGGTTTGGGATTTTAATAATCATCTAGTGTTTTTGAACGTGCGTAATCAAATGCCGTCCTTATGATAATGTCAGATTATGAGCTTTAGTTTATTCAATGCTTAGGTATGTATGTCCTATAGGCACTCGTATCTAGGACTGCTATGATCAGTGCTTACTTATATTATCAGGTAAGGCACTTATATTCAAACTAAAATAGTGTACCTACTGTTTTGTTTCTATTGTCATATTGTTGATACTGTAACAATATTGCCAATCATTAAAGATTATTGCTTGATCTGTGTTATCGGAGCAATAAAGGGGATACGGAGTGGTACTTACAACAAGCCGTAACAGGGAGGTATTAAGTTATCGCGGTATCAGTAATCAGGTATCAGTTAATAAGCTCTGGTATTGCAACGGATAGCACATGTTATTAAAATGTTTAGTGAAGCGCGAAGAACATGTTATACGCTTATTGTATTATATGATAATAATTCCCAAATATTAAACGCGAAAACTAAAAAGATACACATACGAGTAGAATAGGAGTTATCGTGTTTTAGAAAAAAAAAACATTTGACTTTCTGATAAATGTACGTACCGGTTAATATTTTACTCCACAAATAAAATTATCGTTTTTATTTACATAATTCTGTCAGGGTTGTAACGAATATCATCGCAATGTTTAACTTTCGCTTACGCAGTTCAGAATCAGTGCGAATGTTGAGCGAAACACTTCGTTGTTTGAAACAACAAGGATTTGTTGAACGGTCTCTTAGCCTTTATTCCTTAATCTGCTGTTCCTAATACTTTATTTTCCGAAGTGTCGAACATTAAATTTTGATTTAAGTAGGCTCATAAACACCGTTCATTGAACCCAAACTTAGCAGTACTTACTTGGAGCGCTGGATGGGCACGGAGCTCGCTCTGTCAAGTGTCTTCCTTCTTCATAGGTAGAGGGTTTTTCCAGCCTTGTGGTTCTAGACGGCTAGCGATAAGACTGCGGCCGAGGCTCCTACAGCGACCTCAACAACTTCTGCATCATCCAATCATCATCATTCAACAAGAAAGTATTTATTAATTATACCTTCGCATTCGCACAAACATTCGCTTCAGCAGAATAGATTACGAAAACATATTCGTTACAACCCTAACATCGTTTTTGATTTGAAACACCCCGTATGCTCAATATTGTAGGTTTATTTTATGTTATATTATGTTAGCTAGTCTTCTTTTTATTACCGACTATTGACGAAACATTAGAAAATGGTCAAGTTTTCTGTTCGCTGGTCGATGTGTAACTTTGTTGTTATAAAAATCGAGTTTTCACGATTTATTTCTGAGTTTGATAGGTACCTTTATGTAATGAAGATCCGATGCATAATTGCTTTAGCGGTGGTTAAAAATTTGATTTAAATTAATCACCAGAACGATGCTAATATTGAGGTAAAGAGAACCACTTATAAACGTTCGTATTAAATTTTAAAATAGGTAAATTTTTAGGTTGTCTTGTTTTGCAGGCAAGTACCTAATGAATTTACTTCTTACTTCAAATAAAAGCCACACAAATTTAGTTTTTTAGAATGTTATTTAATTTAAGCTATTTATTGAAGAAGTTGAATAGGTAGGTACTGAAGGTTTTTATAAAACCAAACGATCTATAGGTAATTATAATTTTTTTCTTAAAAATCTGACCTCCGATGATTATCGTTTAGTGTTTATCCGAACGACAATTATCCTGAAATTTAAAGCCGATT
Source organism: Anarsia innoxiella (assembly GCA_947563765.1). Lineage (NCBI taxonomy): Eukaryota > Metazoa > Arthropoda > Insecta > Lepidoptera > Gelechiidae > Anarsia > Anarsia innoxiella. The sequence goes on from OX387390.1 coordinate 11,154,235, forward strand.
TATAATGAAAGTTGATTCTTATTCATTTATAGAGAAAAGTGAAATGAATTAAGGTTTATATACCTATTACACGCCGTTGTATAAGGTATACTAGTACCAATAATCCACAAAATTTGCTTTATAGTGGTTATAAGGAGAGAACACGGGTATCGGGGCCGCAAGTGGTCGTAATGTAGGGCAATAAGGACATGCCGACGGCGCGCCGCTTCACCGGAAACGGAAACTCCCGACGGGCTATGTACTTATTTACAAAAATTCCATATTTGAAAAAGATGTTTTTATTTTACCTTTTCTAATAAATATATCGGTTTTTAAATATGTATTTGTTACAGAAATTCTGCCGTCGCCGAAAAATTCTATATAAAAAATGAAAAACACGGCACCTACTTATTTATTTCGATTTTATGTACATAACAGAGTGATTTATATTTAACTATATAAAATTGTTAAAAAATAAATAAAAATAAGTAGGTACGAAAGGTAAATAAATAATATCTATTAAAGTACGTTATGTACAATTTTTTCCCGATGTATGTACAAATACAAACTCTTTTGGTACGGTATTCATGTAATAATAATCTATACCTAGCTATAAACTTTATAATTTTAATTAAGAGTCAGAAAAAAATATACTAAGTAACATTTAAAATTTTCAAATAATTCAAAATTAATAAACATATTTGTTTCTTTGCTAATATTGGGATTCCATTCCAGGATTATATCTAATACTTATGTACTGGAATACTTAGTGATGAGTTAATTTATTTATACGGTTATATAAATAAAAACCTAATATAACTTAAGAACGAAACCGATTTAATTCAATAATACACCTACGAGACGTGTATTGTTTCGTTCTTATTTTATTCGCAAAGCTTTGGGACAAAATTAAAAAAAGAACGCGTTGATGTCTTTTCTAAGAAACTTCTCCAAATAAAACCAAACAAATAAATAAAGTCAAACTTTGTTAAACTTTACTTAATAAACAAAACTTTATCTGATTTAATTTATGTATAAGTGTTATTTACTAATATATACCTGAGTATTTACTTTTATTTCCTCGAAAAAATAAACAAAATTAAAATAAAAGTAGGAAAATGTAGGTATTTTAACAGTAATGGTAAAGTTACTCACTAGATTGTAGGCGGTCTCTCCAGGCCATGGGGTTGGAAACGAGTCCTTGGAAGCCGGGCCAGTAGAGCGGCTTGTGCTGCAGGTAGTGCGCCATGCCCGCCGCCGCCGCCGCCAGCGACAGCCGCGGCGTCAGCAGCCCTGCGCCCACCGTCGATCCCACCGCTGGCCTCGACAGGATGTGGTCGATGCCGTGAGGGTTTGGAGCCGGTGGAGGAGCCTCTGCCAACGAACTCAGAGCGGCCAGTGGAGCCCCGAACCCATTTTCCAAAGCGACCCTCGACAGAGGAGGTGACCCACGCAAATCCGACATGGTCTTCCCCGCTCAACTCACTGCATTCAAAACCTTCTTTGCCCCAATTTAAATACCCCCAAAGTTCAGCAGTCTATAGTGAAAATTTCTTGAAGTCCCGATACCGAATCTGATCACGAAGCCGTTTCTTCACAAAGTCATTGCCACAGTTCGTTCCGACACAGAGGGTGTTCAAATAAGATTCGATTCCGAAGTGGATTGGTAATCGAACGCGAGTACCCGCTCACGCGACCCGACACCAAATGAAAAGCTTACCGAACGAAGCTCGGCGCAAACAAAAAAGTGAATAGAGAACGCCGCCCAGTCAATCTAAACCTTATATCGTTGACGCCGCCCCTAAACGAGGCAGTCGCCTCAGAACGCCTCTTGTCTCTCTCTGACTTTCATACACATGAGAGAGAGGGAAGACGTGTGGTGTTAACACGAGAACGTAGATTTAACGAATCGCTATTTAATGGCGCTTCTTGTCTCTTTATAATTAAGTCGGGTGCAGTTTTTGCGGTCCCCCGCCCCACTCCGCCGCCACGCCGCTCGCGCCTGCACTACCTTTAAAAACTATTGTGTCTCGAATAATAACTGCAAACTTGAATGGAGCAGTTTATTTTCTAATGCATTTAGGGAATTATAATAGTACCGGAAGGATCTGAGAGTCATTTGTCGTTCAATAATTTATGTGACAAATACTTTATTAATTGACACTGTTGTGTGAATGGCACTCGATTTAGAACGGAAATAAAACACCCATAGAATTAACTGAACTAGAAACATCTGCCTGGTGGAGGTAGTTTAGGCACATCTTAAATGACAAATCTAATATTTTAGTTCCTACTACATTTCTTAGCTGGAAATTGTTTTATATTCCTATTTAGGCATCTACTCACATTTTTATAAGAATCCAATACATGTTTTCTACATATAAAAACCTAAGTAATAGAGTTTAAAACCGAAAATTATGTACTTCGAATTACAGGACGTAGATAAAATAAAGATAAAAGAAAACCACACCAATTCAATAAACATGTTGAGTATTTTTCTTATTAGGTTTTGGTAGCCGCATCCGGCTTGGCTTATATTATATCTTAACAATATCATTATAAAAATACGCTTATAAAATACCACAATATAACGAATCTGAAGTCCATATTTAAACCCTTTTAATCTCTAATGGCGGTATAAAACGAAATTAAAATCCTCTTCCCCTAATAAAATGTAGCGGGACAATAAACGTAGTCAACAAAAGGACGATTTTAAATTCAATAAATTTATTTATAAATACCACTATTAAAGGAGCATCTTGTGAAGCGGTATTAAACTGAAAACCTATCTGTGAAATTGATATCTATAAAAATATATAAGGAAATTTTTAAAAAATATATCATCCAGCAACTAAATATAAGAAGTATTTTTGCGTGAATCAAATTAGTTTTACAATTAACGGCCGACAATAGTGTATATCGTTGACTTTTTGGACAAAAAGTGCTAAACCGCTTTGTTCCCCTCGCCGGATGTATCACAATACTACACTGCGTAGTATACAATTTGAACAAATGCTGAGGTGCAGCTCCAGTGTGTGCGTGTTGAGGATTTTAATTCAGATATGAACCTAATTTCTTACACTTTTTGCTAATGAGTAAATGTTATATTAGGTATTTTGTATACCTATTCTTTAAAACTAATTATGTACCTAGGTACTTAAAGTTAATATAAACATAACTAAAAAGATATTCAATTAATGACAAAATAAAATACTCCTATTAAAAACTTCACCTACCTACTACCAAATAAAATGTCAAACGGAACTTATTTCAAATACTTACTGATAAGAATGTTTCTGAAAAAATAACTGAAATACATACAAACTTCATTAGAAACGAAATCCACTTACACAGAGGCTCTACCTCTAGCTCTTCCCTGCAATGTTGAACCGACTGCCCATTCATCCCGACGTCAATTAGGCCAACACCTTTGCTTTGTCGGGATTTTATCATCCCTTTTATATCATGCCTTTATATGACGTTTGCTTTCAATCTCTTCACACTATTTTCAACCTAAATATAAAATAGTTTATGGTTTATTTTGTCTAACCAACTACACAGATTTGGTAACCAGATAATTGATTTATATAAAACGGTTACTAATCGATTTACAGCGGAAGAAGATTATGGTTTAGCACAATTTAATCTACTTCTACAATTAATATTAAAATGTGCAACTCGTTGCTTTTTATTATTTTACCGAAGTGATAAAGTTTTAAATATAAGTAACATTTTGTATATAAGCAGTTGTAAATTTCTGAGAAACACCTACTTTAAATTGCCATAAAAAGTCAGGCTTAACTTATGAAAAATCAGCTACGGTAATCTACGAATTGAGTGGAATAAAGAATTGGAAGAGTGGGATGGAAAATAAATGTCGTAGCGTGGTTGGGCGGTAGAAGAGCGCGGGCCCGCCCGCCGTCGCCGCCGCACCGCGGAGCTTTCCACGTGTTTTTGTTGCGTTCAGTCAGATCATTGTCAGAAACAGTCTTGAATGAACGTCGCTCACACATCTACACAACTTTTCAGCGTTACGAGATGCCATGCAAATTCAAAAAATAGTAAATTTCCTCAATGTTTTTATTTAAAAATATATACTTACTTACTTAAGTATATTTAAAACCTAATACTGATTAGATTTGCACTTTTCATCTCAAGTTTTCACTAGGTAGCTAGGTACCTAGCTAGTTTTAGTTTTGTTGTTGTTTAGTTTGTTCTTAATTTTTTGTAAGTATTCTCAAAAACCAGTAGGTACAAGCAGGAAAAATCAAACAACAACGACATATCTATTTAGTTAAGGCAATACACGAAGCAAAGGCAATAAGTAAAAACCTTTACAATAATAGGTAAGTACTTGGTAGTAACGTTAACCAAACGTGTAAAATCTCAATCAGTTTAGTAGAACAAATATGAAAATAGTAAAAATTCGGCTTAATATCAAATAGCCACTTTTTAATCCTCAGAAATGAACACTAAATCAAAAGAATCGCCTCATAATAACACTAAACAAACTAAAATTAAATCACCGAGTGCCCCTCAAAACTGAATAAGTTGCCCTTACGGGGGTTCCGTAATTCGATTAAATAGGGTTCCCTACCCCAGCGTGTGCATTTGTATTAAAAGTTAAGTAATGCCTTATTCGGCATATCATTTATTATTTAATAAAATTATTACACTCGATTTACTTTGAGTTTTGCAAACATCAGCTTAATGAAACTGTTAATTTCGTTAGTTTAAAACCGGTTTATATATCAACACTTTATATATCAACACTAGAAATATGAATTAGGTCTTTCAAGTTTCATTACAAGTATGAGTACTTATGTTTCTTTCTATTTAGTATCTTCAACTTACCTAGTTTCATAGATTGTGAACGTACTATGGTACTTAAGTATAAGTATTTAATGTTAAAAGTGACCAAAATATTATGTACTTATATAAAACGATAGTCTTAGTAGGATTGTGAAGCGTGGAGCCGTTTTCTCGAGCACAACAATAAACATGGGTGCGCAGGTGTAGCAGTATTGGAAAACTTGCAGAATTAACGAACGAACCGAACCGTGGCGAGAGGTGTGAGTGCGACCACTCGCGCTACGAAACCACCCAATGTCGATATTTTTGGACGTTGTTTTTAAATAAAGTTACGGTGCATATAGAAATTTAAAATCCCGACACTTATTTTTATTCTATTTAGTTAGATTTCAACTCAAAAAGTTATTTCCATTCACAACTTTTTTAGATATTGATAGTAATTAATTTTAACGTATTAATATCCACTTGTAGGTACTTACTAATTTATAGTCATAAGTTTGAAAATTGGCCAAGCTTCTTTTTATTCATAAAATTGAAATTTGAATTGAGAACTTCACTTGCGCCGTAAGTATCGATCTTTCGATTTCCCATCTCTATTTCGAAACACGATGCAATATCTAAACGTTTATTTTATATCGGGGCGAGTGATTGCGCCTCGAGCCACTTTGCTACCACCTCGCTCTATATTATCGCTTATCGACCACCGGAATTAAAAACAATAAATTTATCCAACCCCAAAGCAACAAACTTCTCGGGTTTGCGATTAAAAAAGTTCACAAAATATTTATTATTTACTCGTCATGTACAAGCTAAGTAATCAATTTATTCTAAAAGAATTTGTCTTTTGAACATTTATGTTGCTGAATTTAAATACCTAGTTAAAGCAAAGATTAGACCCTAGTAACAGATAAAGTTGATTCATTAATCTATTGATGAGTTTAATGACTCACTATTAGGACCTTTTCTGAGGTGAATCACATTAATTAAACATTTACATTTACATTTAGGCTCTTAGATTAAGATGTGTAAGTCTGAGAGACTCATGACTAAGGTATGACACCTAAGAAAGTAGCGTTGAACACCATTCTTTTCGATATAGTTGTAATACTTAGAATTTTATATAACCTAGCTATACATTCGCCCCCCACTTACTACATAATATTGAACATTTTGCCTTCTCGGTATTCGACACCACAGGGAATTAATTTTAAAAAACAGTTTTAAAAAATCGTGTAAAAATAAAAAAAATGAGCGATGAATTGTAAAATTCAGGTATGTAATGTAATTGTTTAGGGATTTATTGCAACTGTCCGTAATCATCCGATGTTTAAGTGCGGGTGGACCACAGCCACCCGTTAATCCGCTGAACTACACTCATTAACCGTACAAATTACAAAGACGCAGTTCACGAGTTATTCGCACATAAACAAGCGGCCACCGGCCACGGCCGGGTAAACTCGGAACATTAAGTGGACGTAACGAGCGTTGGGTCCAGTTGTAATTCCAGTTTGTGTCTTGTTGAAAATAATTTACACGAAGCTGTATTGTAACTTTAAGACGCGTAACTACGCGTAACGATAGTTTTATAGCTTAGCTATTAATTAAATTTAAAATTAACTCTACTCAGTAATTAAGGGTAGTGAGAAGTGAATTCATATACCTACCTAAGTATCTAAGAGTACCTAAGCCCCTAGGTAGGTACAAAACTTACTGTATTCAGGTAAGTTTTGTATTAATGCCTAGTTAGTTACATATTTTTTTCAAAATCTAAAGGATAGTAAGGTACCTATCTGAAAACATTGTCATGAACCAAGTACTTATCTACTTAGGCGGTATACTTATAAATCGAAGGAGAGGTGCACATTAGCCAGCGTGACCGCTGCGTAAATTCAACCCTATTAACCGACACTTAGTCCAACGACGACGCAAACGGGGAGATAAATTGAATTTGTTCTACGCTCGCTTAGTGGCGCTCTGTAGGGTGGTAATGACTTGAAGCAACTTTTGACAGGGTAAATGTATCTATACCAATGAACATCTGTAAACACGAGTCATTTATAACTTATTAAAGAGAGCTGTATAAGTAGAACATTGTTTGTTGCCATTAAATCCATAAATGAGAAATTTTCTCTTCCATAATTTAGCACTAAAGAAATAAACAATATGAACAAAAATAAATCTGAGCATATAATCTTAGTTACGTATGTACGAGTAAAAATACCCACTTATATCTTTAAACAAAAAGAAAGCGTGTCACTTATAAGACTATTTTGAGGGAAAAAGCTTTTATTCCATTACATCGTAAGTCATGTAATGCACTATGGAATCACACACATATATTGAATAGAGGGAAAAGGGGGGAGGGGAATAGATTAGCAAATATTGTAACTCTCGGAGACAACGAGAAATGTGCCCGGAAGTGTTAAAAGCCAATCTCATAGAGCTAACAAGGGCAAGATATACCTATAACTAAATGCTCACTTCGGAACATATTATTCAACCTTCGATAAAACACTTACTACTTAGATCTTAAGCAATTATTAGGATTGTCCAATATTACTAACAAAATAGTTTATGATAATTTTATGATCTTGGAATAAATATCCAATAAAATATGTAATACCTATTTTTTTTCTTTCCGTATTCCACAAATGTTTGTATTTACTACTAGTATACAAGTAGGTATAGAGAATTATCAATGAAAGGATTAATAAACGGATTTGTACCATTTCCCTAACTAAAAATTTCAGTTGCAAACTCTAAAATATTTTCAAGTCTACAGTTGGAGAGCAAAGGCGTCGATCTTCACTAGCGAATTTGGCGACAAATTGCAATTTACGATCTGCCGTGGCTGCGTTTGAAACGCGCGTCTGCCCGGCGCCTTGCGGTTGCTACGCTCCGATGTAAATTATACGCACTCCTCGAGCGTCCTTCAATGCGGTACGCTTTCCAACAAGCTTGGAATAGTTCCACTGGCAAAGAGCTAAGTGACTTTTTAATATGGTTACTCTTTGTAGCTACTGCAGTGGCTGTTCGGGCGAGATTTGCGACACATTTTTCGAAATTAACATCTATATTCAGATTGTTATAGACACTTATTCGAATCAAGTGTTTTGTGCACAAAAACACTTTAATATGTACCTAAACTACATATGTCTTTCCAATATCGTTACCAATTTCAAACTTACTTATACCAATCACACTTTTATCTAAATGTTTCGCTAAGGTATTTTCTAATTAAAGACAATAAACGATTAGGTGACTTGCAAATTTTTCACAGGTTGGCGGCTGCAATTAGTAAATTGATATTTGCAATTAGAAGATTAAAAAAGAAAACTTAATTCACGAATACAATTCATAATTAATCCTTTGACAAAAAGAAAGCCATTAGTTTAGTTGGAGTGTCGAATCGCCGGCTACTCGAGAGTGGACTCTAAATCTCAGCTTGGTTCCATAACTCATCGCCACGAAAAAACACCTCATCTACAAATGGATCCGGAATAAGTTCCAATTCTTCGATTCCAATTTCAAACCGAATTCGTTCTGATATTTATTGGAGATTGGGATTAATCTTTAATTCGCTCCAGAAGCGAGCCGTTTTAAAACGCGCTTATGAGTTTTTCCCGTAGTCAATTGTGTGCTCTACCACCTCAGGAATAAAGAACTTATTCTCTTGATTCAATTTGGATGGAAGTAGTAAAAGTGGGAAATATTTATGAGCTTTCGAAGGAAATTCTTTCTGAATGTTTGCATTTATGAAAATATGCTCGAATCAAAGGGGGGCTGGCGATGGCTTTGTATAGGATGGTTGTAATTTTTACATTCAGAATCGTCATTCCCAAGGAAAATGGTTTATTAGCTTATTTTATTATTATTTTCAGTTTATTTTCAAAATATTTGAGTAGGTATACTTTGAAATATCAACTACTAATTACTAATATCCATTGCTTAAACCGCACTCTTTCTCCATTAAATATGAACTTGTTATAAAAAGTACACGCTGTATTTAAAAACAGCATCCGATCACAGGGTGTAATTTATATTGAATCTCGAAGTAATATTGTGCTTCCCTTTCTGATTTCTTACATTCTCTTAATTTTAGTAGTATACCTACGTACTACCTTTTTCTATTGTTCGTCTTATTATATTGCTTAGCTGAAGTTACTTACGCATGCAGGTAAGGAAGATAAAAGATTATTAAAGGGTTTCATAAAGGTAACCAATGGACAAAATTATGAGACCAGATGCTACTAATATTAAAAGTGCTTTATTGTCTGATGCACATATTGCACATCTTATTCCAGTCGCGGTTTGCCAAAAGTGGCAAAAACTTCGTTTCATTTGGGAAATTCAGCTTTCATAGCATGAAATAAGGTAAGTAACTTGTATGTCATTTTGAAGTTATTATAGGTATGCACTTTTTAAATAGTGCCCCCTCTACTTTTAACTAAATAATTTATAGCAGTTTTAAAATACACCATGCCTTGATACTAGTAGGTGGAGGTGGCAAAATTCATTTACAGTCAGAACTTTGTCACTAATATTAAAAAGTATTACGTTTTCAATAGCTTTTCTGTACACAACCAAATACACGGCAATGACTTTCAAATTCCCTCCCCTTGCAATATGTACCTTATTTATAGGGCTCCAAGAAATATTTTAAATGGTAGACTATAAAAGATGTTGGCTTCTTAAAGAGGTTCGATTCGTACAGAATTCTTTTAATAAGTGCGGATGATTTACGCGACGCCAAGCGCACACGGCGACGCTTGAAACCCCCCTTAATTAGAGTTGGAAAAAATTCACAGCCTGCGAACACCTCTTGCCATTCAAATTGTCATGGCCGAAGTCAGTGCTTGTAGCTTACCAACGAGAAATTAGTATTCGTCTCCATTTTGTACTTGGAAAATCTTATAAACGCGTCTTCCTTAGATTACTACAACAGAATCCTTAAATCTAGGTCTATTGTACAGATTGGCTAGTCCTATTACCTTCTTATTCATTAAGTAGGTACTTTTGTTTGTATCTAAGAATGACGTACTTAGGCTAAAACGCTAATGACTCTATGAAAGCATAAACCAAGCCTAAAAATAACCATCACCCGTCTCAAAGAGAACTTCAATTTTGTTTATTTAGGATTTTCTTTGATTTTTACACTCCGCAGAATAATTTGGCGAACCCCAGCCGTAACCACCCAAATCAAAACATACAGGTAAAATATCAAACGTTCCCTGCCATACAGAAACGATCTCATTCTAAATAAAAACATTGCCCCCAAATCGCTTCTATTTCCTAACATTTCTTTACTTGTTCTATCATACCTTTCAATAGGGGATCGAGACTTTTAACCCTACTTACTTGTAATAAGGGATACAAGGAGGTCCGTTTGCGAAAAACTATTTTTGTAATGTTTTAGGTATGAGATTGCAAGCACTCGCGTGTGTGGCAACATTAAGGCGAATAAAATTTAAATATAGCAACACGAGCGAGTGCTATAAAAGAACAAATAATATTTATAAAAAGGAATACAAATATTGTATCCATCCATAGTATCGAATAAGAATAACAAAGAAGGCATTGTCAATGTAAAATTTTGCTGATGCACTTGTTTACTGTTGTTAATAATTGAAACAAATATTCGAATTAGATCAACTGACATTACAATTTGATATTCATTCATCACCACTGATATAAGCATAAGTTCATCCGATGGCTTTTCTGTATTTAGGTACTTTGATACGTCAATTTGATAGTGCAAGTCTGTGCACTTAATACAGGTACTACTTAGCTTTAATTAGCTAATACTAAGCAGCTTTATACTATAGTTTAGTAATTCAGTTGTTTTGGTGCAGGTGCATGTTAAGGTAAATATTTTTGCGAGTTACAAGTAACATTCGGCATAGCTCGTATTATTCAAATGTGGACCAATAAGAGAGCATTTACGGCCGCCCATAAAACTACAATCGAACAGAACGAATAAATATCCCGACCTCTGTAACTTATAACCTTACATATTTACATTGAAATACAATAATATCTAGAAAGGGCAAGTTGATAATAATAGGTACTTATCTATGTAGGTAATTTAATGAAATAACAGCATGTTTTAATTTTTGCATGTAAGTTTTGTATTGTTCTCCAAAATGAAAGGTTTTTGGTTCTGACGGAGAACATAACAAAATGATCTAGTTCCTTCCCTAATTCTTCCTATAGGCACATTAAGTACTTACCTACTCACATTTTCCGGCATTTGTGAAGCAGACAAAATAAATCGGTTCGAGATTTTCTAATTTTTCTAAATTACACAAGTTATCTTCGTTAGGTCAGATGCTACTGAAGGTATTATTATAATGATCGTAAGTACCTATTTAAAATAAACAGGCTGAGGTCACAAAAACGTTTTAATTATAATTTAATAAGTATTTTTTTTTTATTTGAGACCTTTACTTCGTTTATTCCCAAAGAATTCTGATTAACGTATTTTAAATATCCTTTCTAGTATGAAAATATAAGAGCAATGGCAAAGTTATAATAATACAAGCCATAACGCACGGGTTATGGTTTAGGCGGCCGTAACCTCGTGGAAACAACCGGACGGAGGTTAATTCTGCACCTGTACTTATTTGTTTGTTTTATTGTATCTTCACAATATAAGCACCTATAGAAGTACATTTTACAAGGTTCTAGTGATATCTTCACTTATGTAAAAAACGTTTTCTGGCATTCCTAGGTATCGGTGGGACACACCTACTTTTTTGAGAATTCATAATTTTAAAACTAAGTACTTACGTAACTAAAATGTTTATCAAGCCAGAAAACCAGCGGGTGAGCGAACTCTACATATTTTGGTTCACATTACGAAGGCTTGGTCAGCAATAAAAGCTCAAACGCTCGAATAAATATATATATATATCATTGCAAAAGTTATTCGATTTCACTTTTCAGTAAGAATATCAGATAATAGAATCTCATTTCAAGAACAGAAGTAACTGGTCACAAAGATTACTCCACACGTCGATATCTGTCGGCAACAGTCGTCGCAGGTGGTTCGAGTGTAAACTTTTATATAGGTACCTATGTTCCTACTTTATACAGAAACCGCCCTCCTGCGATTATGACATAAAACCCCAGCTTTATTGAGACGAATCTAGCAATAAATTGAACTGACTTTCATGTACTAGTTACGTACATGAGTCTATGGAACTAATACTTTTTCTTGGTGATCTTTTCTATTCCCTATAATGGAGAATTAGATGTAATAACCTTTTCTGACACTAAGTGGAGGAGAGAATAAAAAGAAAACCTAGTTTGTACAGCAAAATAATTGTAGGCGATAAATTAACGGCCACTTAAGCCACTTAATGCCATTTCTACATAAGTTTACGAATTCTTGGCAAGTTATTATAAGTTAGCGCAAGTTTGGACAAGTTTTTGTGAGTTTCTCTCGAGCCTGCGACAAGTTTAACACCCGTCCACTATTTCTAGTTCACTTCTTACTTATTTGAATAATGTATGTACAGACAAAGAAAAAAGTTATCACATTATTTATTAACTGGGCAAGTGTTTCACCAAGTGCACCAAACTCCAGATAAGTTACCTACTAGCAGATTTCAAAATATTTCGTGGCTAGGCATATTATTTGGAAATGATCAATTTCTCGCGATTACAGGTTAAAGAAGTACCTACTTAATTATGTATACCTATCTGCTAACTATGATTAACGAAAAATGTGAAAAATATTCAAGAGGTACGAGTACCTTAGATCTACCTAGATTTTACTATCTACCTCTTCCTTGCTTCCGTGACTGTATTAGATGAAACGAACGAATGGCATTGATTCAGAATTGATAAGCATGAAATGGGAGAGTCTCTCAGTTAGTAACTACTTATAAGCTCTCTTTGATTTGTTTAGTATGGGCCTTTGAGACGTACCCACCTACCAACTTGTTCATTTTAAATTAATAGACTGTAGATAACATCTATCTTAAAATATTCCTTTAGATTGGGAATATTTTCTGCCTACTTCATTTGATAGGTAGGTATATAAATAGCTCAATCTAATAAAACGAAAAATACACAAACAACGAATAGTTTCAAGAAATTAAAGTAGACAAATTGTGCGGATTGTTTTATTCAATTATAGTTACATAGTAAAACGCCTATTCACTGGTAAAAAATAATTTAAATAAACAAACTTTATAATAACTCGAATGTATGATATAAAATGTTATGTTATTAAGTTTGTTATCTCGTAGGATACAGGCGTAATGACAAGTGGGACGCCTCAATTATGTATTATGTGTGTAATATACACGCGCGCACGTGACCGAACGCCGCCCGCCGCGTGGCGCACACGCATCCATAGGCGTGACACGACAACAAACACATTGTAATCATGTTACAAGGATTACATAACAGATCGATGTCCACAAAGTCAACAGTATGCGTAGTGCGAGTTAGATGCGTAACTTTACCATCGCGTTAATCGAGTAAACGCTGTTCGAAAAGTAAAGTGAATAAATGTGAGTGCGAGTTGCAATCGACTGTAACGTATCGAGCGCGTTTACTCACTTCGAATCGTGAACGTTTTTTCTATAATGTTGGCAGTTCGTAGGTAACTCTATGGTGTATCTATGACTTTGACGTATAAACCTACCAATTTAAGTTTACCAAAACTCGTTGGCTTTTTTACACACAGAGGTGACAATCATATTTAGACGGGTTGTTTTTATTTTTGCCGCCACCGCCAACCACTTGAGAAGTTGAGATAACTAAGTACTTGAGTGAACCTTTTTGTGCTTTTGTGGAATGTATTAGTATTATGTTGTGTTGTGCCTGTGCGTTAGTTGAGTTAATTTCATTAAATACATAATAATGAAGACCAGTAACCAACAATTTGAAATTTTGGTTACGTTCATGGAAGAGTAAGTGTAAAATCGCTGTTGGTCTTGTTTTCTTTGTGCTGTTTGTTTGGGACTTGTAAATACCTTATTTACTAATTTTTAGAAACGGAGATCTCAGTAAACCCTCAAAGGATCCCAAAGGAAGGATTGGCCGTATACAGCAATGGGAGCAACTTGCTGCTTTATTAAATAGTGATGGTAGTGGGGACACCAAATCTACGGAGAAGTGGAAAAAGGTATGAAATTGTGATAATTTTATGTTAGTGTACCTGTAGCATGTCCTAGGTGATAGCGATGAATAATTTATATATACATACATGTATGTGTTATTTTTACTTTATAGGTGTGGAGTGACTACCAAAATAACACCAAAAAAAGGCTGCTCGGTTGCACAGAGTAGCCAGCGGTACTGGTGGTGGGCCAGCAACGCACACCAAACTAACTGACTTGGAGGAAAGAGTCCTCCAAATAATGGGAAGGCAAGAGGCTACAGGGTTGGCCGTGGACGAGCTCGGACCCACACCGGTTAGATTTTATTCTATTGTTGTAACACCTCAATCAGTAGGTAATTATTATTTTATATTAATACATGTTATTGTTTGTCACAGACTAATATACAAGAACAAAACACACCTGAAACAGCAACATCAGCTTTTTTATCAGATACAAGGGTTTAAGAAGGTAAGATAATTACTTTTATTTAAGTATTTACAGCCTTTTTTTATAGACCTAACATGGATTAACAGATGTATCTAAACTTGGGAACTTAGATAGGTATTTCATTCCATTGTGTATTTATCAATATAAATCAAATTGTAAAGTACAATGTAATAGTACAATAAAACACCTGTAATAATGTGTCTGTACCTTTTCGTATCAGATGTCTGAAATGATTTAAAACTATCTTTTTTTACCAAAATTATTTTATAATAATTTATTCTCTTTCAGGCCAATGGAATCAACCTGGGCCATCAAGTAGGATCCACATCCCACCTCCATCTCCCCAAGATCTTATTCTTCAAGAAAATGTTATAGATATAGAAGGTAATAATGGAACTTTTGAATTGGATCAAAAATTATATTACTCTTAATGTTGCATGTCACAGGTGCATAGTTAGCATTGTTATATGATATTATTCATTATTCATTAATGTGATTTATTTATTTTATAATATTACAAGTGAAATAAAACAACCTAACTGTTCAGTAAAAATATCTTCCAGGCAACCTTAGGCTAAAAAAGTTGCATGCATATATTATATTTCACAATATAATTTAAAATGTATTTTTTCAGATTGTGAAACTCATTGTGTTACCGAACCTGAACCTGTGGCCCTGGCATCGCCCCACAGAAATATCAGGGACTCACCCCGAAGAATTATTACTCCACGAAGGAGACCGAGGGGATCTCCAAGAAGATTGGCCAGGACATCTCCCAGAAGACCTATGAGGAGAACGCCTCCTAGGCGATCTAGGCCATCACAATCTGCAGATTATTTTCTCCAAAGTAACAGAGAATGGAGGTAATTCAGGATTCGGCAACACAATGAACTGATGGAAGTTAAGAGGGAGCAAAATAGGATAAATAACTTAGTTGTAGAAACACAAAGGCCATGGCTGAACGTAGCAGGAAGGGCTTTAGATATTTTAGATAGAATAGTTGATAAATATAACATTTAAGTAAGTAATAAATAGATAGATAGATAGAAATACTTTACTTTGCAGATACTATAACAATGTGCGCAAAGATGACCTTATTACTAAAAGTGATCTCTTCCAGACAACCTTTGGACTAGGAACGAAGACTGTAGAGCAGTGCATGGTATAAATAAATTTATATTTATTGTTAATAATTCAATATGAATAAATATTAAGTCTTTTCTAAAAATTGTTTTCATTGAAACCTTTTTCATTTGAAATAGTAATGGTTAAGCATACAATTATTCCACTGCATGGGCAGGTAGGTGTATGTATATTGCAGTTTAATAAAAAGTTTTTATACCTGGGTAGAGAATGCGGTGCCCAATTGCCCATACTATTACTGATATCAATTAGATACTATTATTGTAACTTTATATTTGTTGGGATACTAATGATTACAAATAAGGAATGCTGGTATCTATTGTTAAGGAAACACGAGACTGTACATAGTAAAATCCTTTTATTTAATTAAAAATGGGAATGTTTTAGTCAAAAATAGGTAGGTAGGTAATTAATTACACTTTTTTATTTCTATTTTTTTCTAAAACTAGTACTTTAGGTGGGTTTCACTACCTGTATAACCGAGAGGAAGAAACGGCAAGAAACCTAACAGCACAGGGCCTTATGTTTACGTTAAATATTTTATTTTTTTAAATCAACAAACTAATATAATTACATGTAGGTACCTACCTCCCTACTTATTTAGATCATTACAGTAGTATGGAGTTTTACATAAATTTTCAATCCTGCAGCATCCAAAATAAACCAAAAGATGTTAAAGCTTAGTTTGAGGTAATCAGAATGCCCCACATCAGCTGTTATTATTGTTGCAGTCTCCTGACTAATTGGTCTCTTATTGCTCTTCCACAAATTAGGTCAGTGGTGGATCCTCACTCTACATACCTATCATCTTGATGGTCTCCTTGCTCTTCTGCTAGAATGAAAGTTAAAATTAAAACTAGAATATACACAGGTCTATTAATTCATATGTAGGTACCTTTATACCTAGTTAGACATTACATACCACTTATATTTTATTCTTCTGCTTCTATATTGTCTAATGCAATTGCAAAATTATGCAGAATGCAGCAGGCCTGAATAATTCTGGCGCATTTTGTTGGCTTGTAATGGAGAACTCTGTCTTTGTTTAAACAACGCCAACGATTTTTTAACCTCCCAAAAGTGTTTTCGATGACAACCCTGGCTGCACAGTGTTTGTCATTATAATTGGTTTCAGCACTGCGGGGCGCAGCTCCTGCAATGGGAGTCATTAACCACAGGCGTTGAGGGTAGCCAGAGTCTCCTGAAAGTATATACAAATGTATTATTGTGATTGTAAACAATATTTTATTTATTTATGCCATATTAAATACATATTATAAATATAAACTTATAAATATAAAGATTTACATTGAATTTATTTACCTAAAAGCCACACTAATTCTCCATTCTGATGCAATGTCTGCATACAAATTCACATTGCTATTTTCTCAAATGAATGAGTCATGATTAGCACCTCCAAATTTTGCATTTACATTTAAAATGCGGTACTCATCATCACATATCTGTAAAGAAAGTTTTTGTAAGATTCAAACTATTTCATTATAATATAATACTTGCAGTGTTCACCTTTTCTATTTATTTGTAGTTACCATTTGTACATTAAGGGAATGGTAGTGTTTCCTGCAATAATACCAATGTTCTTCTTCTTTGGGTGCTACCATTGCTACCATAAATGCAACCAATCACTCCAGGAATACCATATTTGGCAAAGAACCTAAACCATGATTTCACAATAAGTAAACTAAGTGAATAAACAAAAACAAGTAACAATTTAAAATGTGAAGTTACCTTTGGCTTATTGTCTGTCTTGCAGCTGGAGTATCTGGGAATTCCATGTACTTGGTAACCATGTTTTTGTGTAAAAGAGCTCGGCTAACCTCTTCAATATAGACGCTGCACATTTTTTGTGAGACATGCTTTGTAGCTTCTACTGGACGCTGATAAGAACCAGTCGCAAAGAAAAATAGTGCAGTGTATACCTGTAAATTATTGTTAAATATAATCAAAAAATACCTATGGATACATGTTATCTTTAATAATAAACATAGGTACTTAGATATAAGCATTCTACCTTAACTTCCAACGAAACTCTTTGAGAAGACCTTAGGTTTGTACCTAAGTCTTCTTAGCTCCGTACACAAAAACTTGAAGGCTTTCTTGGAAAAGCGATATCTTTTACGGAATTCAGCGTCCGTGAGGTCTGCCAGAGGGTCGCTATAGCTCGGGCTCTAGCACGAATACGGCACATCACACTGCATTGATCTCGAGCTCGAGCAGTCGATGACATCCTCCAGGCGAAGAAAAACGCGCCGACATTGATTTATAATATCACAAAACACTAAATAACTCTTAAAAACAAAGTTCTCACCAAAAATTTTCAAGTGACAACGTTACTTTACGCAAGTGAGAATGTTTTCGATTCGAAATGTCAAAAGGCCTAAAAATTTGAACTCACACTCGCAAAACGCGAAAAAACGGTCGGTTTTCGTGACTTGCTCGCATTCGATTGCGTTAACGTAAACTTTTTAAACTCACACTCACAAATAGTATTTCTTCTATTCGCCACTAGATGTCGCTATACATATTTCATACAAAAGTAAATTTGCGTTAACTTTCTCGATGCGTAAAAAAAACTCGCACTAAGCACACAGAACGCTGAATTATCAGTTCACTGACCTCCGCGAGCTTTCATCAAACTGCCGAATTTGTTTAGATACCTAAATAAAAGTGCAACATTGCAATTCTAGAAAATGTTCTACTTATTTTAAAAAAGGCTCATTTGAATTACTGTCTAATTTTAATGTAGCTCTATTGTTCATTTATCAAAGTTACAAATCTAAGTAGGTACCTACCTGCTCCTACTTAATTCAAAACTTTGGTTCAGAAATTATGATCGCATAATAAAATGTTACTAAAAATAAATTCGGATTCGGACATAAGAGGCGGTACCTACACAGTCCAAAAGCAGAATTGTAATTATTCCATTTTCTTTGTTCCTTTCCAAAAAGAGATCAAACAAGTGATTGCTTACATCTCGCTTAGAAAATATTATTTTGTCGACGAAAATCAAAGAGATGAATTGAAATACGAAAACATTTCTTTCCCCCAGCCAGGTACGGCGTCGCATCAATAGTTTGATACTATACAATTCCCGGTTGAACTGTGAACGGTTCAAGAAGTTCGCCCTTTAAACAATTTCGACGTATCTGACCGCGCGAATATGAAACGCTTATCGATAGAGAGGATGAGACAAGAGAAATACATGAACTTTTCGAACACTATCCCATATTACTTAAAATTAAACTATTATACCTACCTACACCCATTTCTACGAAACATCGTAGTCGCAATATTATTTCACCAATAAAAACTGTTCAATTAAACTAGAAATTATAAGATTGTTCTCGAAACATTGTATAATCTGCCAGACAAATAATTTTCGTGGAATGTCCGTATATAACATCTTAGTTGGTATAGGTTCATATTAGCTAGGTATTGTACCTACATAATAGGTATTATGTTATTATGAAGTAGGAAGCTTGTTAGTATAGAATGTCTAATTTTCTGACATTTATTTGTATTTGGAAATACAAGATTTTACACTATCATACAGTAATATAAGAGAAATATATAAGAGAAACAGACAGACGAGAGACAGTTTAAAAATGATTCTTTCTGAAGTGCAATATTGCCTTTCCCGTAATTGTACAAAATAATAAAATTTAATTGTAAGTCGTATCCACAAGAATTGTTCGGCCAATCGTTCGATTGATATTCAATTCTGAATTGCAAGGAGAAAGATCGCCCCGGGACAGCGCCCAATTGAATTTGAAAACAGAACATCGCTGCCCCCGGACACCCCACCCACTCTCCTTACACCCACTCACAAGATAACCATGAATTTCGTTAGAAATGGGATATGAGTACTTAAATTACTTAACACGAATTTGAATAAGGGTACCAGATTCTTTAATCCTTGTGATCTAATCACAAAAACTACCAGTACCTAATAGGTATGTCCTTAATTTGAAGAATCTAGTATCCTCATCCAAACTCTACCTACTTACCGCATTCAGTCCGTAACTTTTTTCAAATGTATCTATTTACAGAACAGAAAATTTATTTACGTAAGTACCTATCTGTTAGATACCTACTTATTTCAAAGGTGCCTAATAATAAGTGCCTAATGAAAAACCTAATGCGAGAATAATTTTACGCAGATAACTTGAGATACAAAGTGGCAAATAATCATAAATGGTCACTCTACTGCCCCCTGCCCAACGCGGCCATTTTCCCGCCCATAGACAACAGTTTTATTGTTTTTATATTTATTTATCCGACGCTGTTTTTGCGTTATTCTGTCCTATCTTTTCTGGCGCGTGCCTTTATGACGTAGCAAAGGGCGGACAAATGGACATTCGATGGTCTCTCATAGACAAGACAAACGTTAATAATCGAAAAACATATACATTAATTATGTTAATAGGTCTTACTTAAATTAACTTATTTAAAGACATAGGGTTACCTAGATTTTCGCTTGTAATGGAAAAAGATATGAAAAACAAAACAAAATTATAGCCATGACCAAAACGTTTTTAAAAGTAGGTTTGTAGTTATACTTACCTACTAATTAGGTACTAAGTATCTATAACTATTCGAAGAAATGATTCATATTAACATAAATAAAAAGGAACTAAATGAAGGACAAAACTACCTAATTAAGTAGGTAAGCATTTAACGTTACAAGCCAAGTTTAAAAACTTCAGATCCTTGTTGTGCCAACAGTATCAGGTGAAGCAAAGGTCCAACTATGATAGGTCAGCGCGATTTAGAATAGCCACCCCCGTTTTATCGTATCACTACCGCAATATTAGCCAACACACGTCTTACAAAACGAAATAGCTCTAAACACGTTTCAACAGTGATCTTAGGGACTGTAAAGTTTTAGTTTGTAAATGTGAGACGTTGAAATTGTGTCGTTGTTGTTACAATAAATGTTACCATACAAAATAGGTATCAATCTGATATCCTTCGATTAACGATAACTAGGTACACACAATAAAATACCTATCTACTTGTTTAAAAAATAAACGTTAAATAAATAAGTAGAGCTAGGTATCTATCGAACCTATTCATCAGGGGAGGAAGTGAATAAAACCTTGTTAATGACAATGAGCTATTTCGGTAGGTAAATACTTTATCTCTTATTTTTTTGTTTACTTCAATATTCACAGCATTAGGTAATTGAATATAATATTTAACTAGGTAAGTAAAGTACTATGCTATGTTAAAATTAATTATGACCATGATTGAAAGACGCCACAGGAGATGTAGATAAGGGCATAAAGTAGGACCATGATTTTGCCACAATTTTACTAGAGTTAATAGCTAGCTAGAACCTAGGTAGACTTAGACCTAGGTAGGTTATACCCGCAATTATAACTTATTATCTGCGGGGCCGGGTATGACTTATCATGGGCGAGAATAAATTTTGTTAACTATCAGATTAAGAACCAAGCTCATTGATTCCTGGTTAAATAGACACTACTAAATAATTTTCCTATAAAGTATTTTTAGCGATGGACTAGGCACCTATCCGCTACAAACTGGTGACAGAAGACGTCCAAGTGTTCAGTTTTTGTCCCTTAAAGTTTGCTCATTTCGTTTTTACTGTCACTTGCGCTTGTCGTTGCCTATCCAACGTTCTTGTCCAGTAAAACCATCAATCAATCTCGTAGTTTTCATTAAAATATTTTGATATACTTAGTATTTGACAGATAGTCATATCGATCGTAGGTGAAGAGACATAATAAAGTTAAATTGACTTCAGTTTCTTCATTCCTACCTACTTACATAAGTATATCGAGGTACCAACTTACAGTAAAAAATTTGGGGCACCTCAGCCCAACAGTTGCCCACTTCGCGGTCTTACCAGACTAATTGATCGACTTTCTGATAGGAGTCTAATAAGATCCCTTAACATTTTTAGGGAATGGTTTATCAATATTATTACATGATTTGGATTTTAGAAACTAGACCCTGAGGTATCTATCGGGTCTACCTGCTTCCAAGGCGAATCATGGGGAGCCTTTCGTACCTACGAATAATGTGGTGTCACTCTTGAGACAATGTTCAACATTCCAAAGTACATACATTGAGAAGAATATATACAAGAATATATCATAATAAATTATAAAAACCTGACGAAGACGGTTACGTGCTTTTTAATTAAGTAACTTAATGAAGCGTTTGACCACGACGACGTCTGACTCTATTTCTGAAACTAAAATACACTCGAGAGCAATGAATCCGGGTCACTAAAGAATCCAAAAAACTAGCGATCTAAGAATGCTAGCTTAATGAAATAAATTGTGTTTAATAGACAATTTTATACTCCTTTAATGTAAGTGTAAGTAATAACATTTATGAGTCACAATATTTTAATATCAGAATATTACGTAAAGAAAAAAACTTATGATCTAACTTTACAACTAAAATATAAAACATTTTTTTTTAAAAAAAAACAACGTGACCATTTTGTTGAATTTTTAACATTTTGCATTGCCTCCTCGTACTTCCATTCCTCGTGCATTTGGCATGCTATACACCAAAATCCGCAAACTCAAATTTTATTGTTATGACATAAATTTAGAAGTAACTCAGAAGTTTTTTTATTTTCATTTAACAAGTATTTGTTAGTCTCTTAAACACTTTTTATTTCATAAGGCTAGGATTATTAGTTTTTTAGATTTTTTAGTTTTTTTTTACCCGACCCAGATTCATTGCTCTCGAGTGTATTACATATTTTTCGTCCAATTATTTTTTCTTACTGGGTATCACCGAAATCGCTTTGACAGTGACGGTCTGTAGAGTGCTTTTCACGAAAGAAGTCCCCCGGATATTTTAGGAACTAAATTTGACAGGTCTATCTTCCCTATTTTCTTACCTTTTCCCTGATAGCAGGTAGAAAACTCCTCAGTTATCTTAATAAAAATACACTTTTTACATAACAGAAATATTGCTAAGTAGACATTTTTATCAAAATACATATCAACCTACTCATGGAATGACAAGAACAGTCGAAACATGCATAAAATATTATTATTTAATAAATTACAAGTGAAATAAACATAATATAGGTAGATGTTGTACTCATAAATGGCAACATTATCAATTTTGACATGAAATACAGCGCCGCGGCTAGGGGACTTCTTTCGTGAAAACCACTCTAATGAATTGTCAACAGATACCATTCACTCATTTTGATTCTCCCCTCTCCCCCGCCCGCCAAAGACTCGTCAAAACTAGTTAAGAAAGAAAGAAGAAAGACGGACGAAATAATTTGTTCATAAGTTTCTTTCTTGTTCTTTTCCTGTTTTTTTGTGCTGTGATTACACTTATTTACATAAATCGTATCAACAATTGGTTAGTAACAATCTCAAAGTTTATTTGATCAATCAACAGGTAAGCGAGTCTATTTCTTTTGTGTTGACATTTTGTTTTCCTCATGTGTTTGTAAGTGCAATGTTCTTCTATATTCTCATATATTTCACTAAGCTACTAACCAAATTTTAATTACTTAGGTATCACAGTTTCAACTTTGAAATGACGAGCATTAGTGCTAAAGTACGTAATGTATTTAGGAACCTACGTTCAGATGCAGCACCCAGCGCTCCTCGGCCACAATACACACAAAATGACGTCACTGAGGAAAATTGCAATTCTGAAAACATCAACCCTACCATTGAACAAGAAGAAGAAGAAATAGTTATAGAGCCAGATGAGAAGAATGGAAATAATGGAAATAAGTTCAAGAAAACATTTTTTGGTTCAAATAAAGACAAAAATGGTTTAGGAAAGTCTGATAAAAACAAGAAAAAAGATAGTAGTGGTATAAAGACAAATCATGCGAATACTCAAGGTAGGTAACTTTTTTATTGTAATTGCAACAGCTTTTAAGAGTAAAGGATGTGAGTCACCACTCGTTTAAACAAACTAGTAGGGGAAATCCCAGCAAGCTTGCTCTCATAATCCCACATTATAATTTTGTTTTAAATACCTAAGTCTCCAGATATAATAAAAAAAGATAGTTAACTAATATAGTTAACGTCAAGGGTATATTAATTCTTAAAATCTTTTTATAACTTTTGTGGTAATTCAATTACTATATGTTTATGCTCTTGAAGTCATACCTGGACAACCGAACATTCCAAGTCAAATGTGAAGATCACCTCTCACGCATATGCCAAATCGAAGCAGGAGTGCCACAAGGCTCAGTACTGGGTCCTGTTCTATACACGATATACACCGCTGACCTACCCAATTCTGACGGAGTGGTGACTGCAACATATGCAGATGACACTGCAGTCCTCTCCTGCAGCAAAGATCCAAACACAGCATCCATAAAACTGCAAAATTGTTTGAATGACATTGGTGTATGGCTGAAGAAATGGAGAATAAGAGCGAGTCCAGCAAAATCCGTACATGTAACATTCACACTGAAGAGGGGAGATTGTCCACCAGTGACACTCGATGGAGCAGTCCTACCAACCCAAACAAAAGTCAAATATCTGGGTATGCACTTGGATAGGAGACTCACCTGGCGAGATCACATAAAGGCCAAAAAAGAACAGGCAAACAGAAAATATGGAGAAATGTACTGGTTACTGGGTAGACAATCTACACTCAGCGTAGAGAATAAAGTCCTAATATACAAATGTATTTTAAAACCTATATGGACATATGGCATTCAACTATGGGGATCAGCGAGTCACTCCAATATAGAGATTCTCCAGCGCTACCAGAACAAAGTTCTGAAGACCCTCATCAATGCGCCATGGTACACACGGAATACCGAAGTGCATGAGTACCTGGAGATCCCTACAGTAAAGGAGGAAATAGAAAGGGCCACTTCGTCCTACAAACAAAGGCTGGAAGGACACAGCAATCACCTGGCATCAAGACTTATGAACCCAAATGACTGCCTGTATCGGCTAAAAAGGCTGCGACTAGCTTCTATTTGAAGATTTTAATAAGAGATGACACGTCAAAGGATGTGATCTCAAACCTTTATCTATAGAATGTCATCATATCTGATTAAAGCTATGGGGCTGATTGCAGATAAAAAAAAAAAAAAAATTACTATATAATTTAAAAAAATCAATTTTTTACAGCAATGGGCAATGTCATCAATATAATAGACTCATCAAAAGTTCGTGTTGGCAATGATTTTGTCTACTATTTAGGGCCAACTAATGCTCAAAGCAAAAACACACCCCAAAAAGAGACTTACGGAGAGGAACATGTTAAGAAAACTAATCTTATAACACTGTTAATGGAATCTACTGCTGAGGTAAACAAATTTTTTGGTTTACCATTATAAATAAGATATTAAAATACATTTGGTGATAAGCCAGTATTAGTTTTCTGATATTTAGCTTATTCATGTGGATGCTGAGTTGAGATGTGTTGTATTGTAGGACATTTGACATCTATAGAGCATGCACAAATCACAATACCTAGTTTGGATATTTAGTTGATTGCCTTCTCATAATTAAATATTTTAATTATATTATGCTTTTCTATAAGATATGATAATTATATGTATCATTATTCTGTCATTTAAGTTCTTATGACATTGTTAATTTATTTTACAGCCTGCATATCAATATATTGACTATATATCAAAGAACTTGGGAAAAAACTGGCACAGCTTTTTCAGGAGACTGGGCTATACCAAAGGGCGAATTGAAACATTTGAGATTGATGAAGCCAGAAATGGAGTTGCTGAGGTAACTGATGACAATTTAACCATTTACCTATGTTACTTTCTAGGTATTACATTCTACTCTGATGGTAGTGTATCTTGGTTTTTAAATATATTCTAACGATGATTTGGTTTCTTTTATAGGCACGCTACCAGCTCTTGCTTGATTGGACCCGTAATGCAGATGACGCTACACTTGGCAGCCTTGCAACACATTTATGGGAAGAAGGCGAAAGGCAAATTGTAAAGGAACTTTCTCTTCTTTACAGTAAAAGTAAATAATAGATACCTACTTAATATTGTTATATATAAATTCTTTTTGTTTTTTGTTTATAAGTGTAATACCTTTTTTATACATTTGTACTCTTAGGTACTTTTATATTATAATATCATAATCTAATCAAATATACCTACTATATTTTTGTAAATTAATATTGTCGTGTATGGCTCAGTATATTATTAAGTTTATATTGTGATAAATAAAATATGTTTAAACCGAAACAATCTGTTTTATAATGGACATCTTTCTCAATTTTGCTGTTGAGAGGTTTGTTACATGTACCTCAACTCAATAAAAATAATCTTACCTATTGTACGCGTTTGAAAGAGCCTAATTCGTATATAGTTTTTACATATGGCAACACAGTCATCAATCTGATTGAATAGTTGAATGAATGAATGACGCCGGCGGACAACAACGGCCGCCGATGATGATTATTATCTTTTTTGAAAGCATTCAATTCAATTTCATTCATTTATCAACGCGGTAGCGAAGTGGCCGGCCGTTTGCTAACTTGTTAAATTTCAATTTTCAACTAAAACATTCCAAAATGAAAGGTGACAAGAACGTAGACATCCAAGCTTTAAAAGATATAGCTAACAAATTGAGGATCGACAGCATCGTCGCAACAAATGCCTCTAAATCCGGGTGAGTCTTTTCATAACCTTACATTCCACCGCACCGCTTGGCTTTTGTTGAAGGTCTAATGAAGGAGAAATGTGATTCGTTCTTATTAGAATCTTTTTAGTCGATTTCCCGTAAATTATTTCAAGTAGGGGTAGGTAAGCGTTAATTGTTCGAGTGGACAACAACTGTCCAGTATAAAAATCAAACTATAAAGGTATTTTATTACTAAAACCGGCATTGTACGGTTATTTGTATGTTATTGGGCATGTGGAATGAAAAGCATGACCCTGGACTTTGAACACCTCTCCTAATCGAATACTGTGTGTAGTTTTTAATTAGAACCTTTTTCTAAATCTTGAGTCGTAAAACCACGTGATTATTGCTTTTGCCGACATGATATCATTATCACGATGATAACATCTCGCCGGTCCGGTCCGGCCTTTTTAAATGTCTACATTATTCCTCAAAGGGTACTCTATATCTTTAAATAAATAGTAGAATAATGTGATGTAAAGCACTGTATTGTTAGTGTCATATTTTGGTAATTTATATGTTGCCACTCATCACACAGAAATGTCTACATCACTTACATAGCTGACTAATTACAAATGTGGGCTCATCTTAACATACTAATACATAATACACAAATCCTATGTATGTTTTAACTTATTAACTTCATATGAAAGCCAAGTTTTGAAATGAAAATCACAGATAGCAAATAGTGTGAGTGCACCTTAATAAATCACCTAAAAAAGTGACAACCATTGCATCTAGTGACATTTAGACATTTTTTATCAATAGATGTTACTGTTAACATTAATTTTTAAACTTCAGTTTCTAATCACAAGGACTACAAGAATATCTTTAAATGCAGCTTTTTTCATTTTTAACAGAATAGATTTGTAATCCGCATTACCAAATTCCACTTTCTAAAGTCTTATTATGCTGCTAATTGAAACATAAAATGACTGACAAGAATGGTAGTCATTTAATAACCTTAATTTGACATTAGGTGCCTACTTGAAATGTACCTTGTAACCTTGACATAGCGTGTGCTGTATCTGTTAGCAATGTTGACCTTCTTATTGATTAAACAGTGTGACTTTGCATTTGCGATAGATAACGGCTGCTTTAAAAGCTTGACAAATCAATTTTTAAATGTTCAATAACGGTTGCTAAGCAAACTTGTTTTTATAACCTTCTATTCTAATATAATTACTTTCATTTCATGTGGTATTTTAAGTTAAAATTTTTGCTTTTTGATGTAACTGTATGTGTAGGTAATTATATGTAATGTAAAGCAATAACCTAGTTTCCTTTGACTTTTTAAATTAATAATAAAATCATTTGATTTTGTATCAATCGCATTTAATTATATGAACCTAAGTTAAAACGTTCAATAATATCTAGTTGCCAGAAAATATATTAATTATTTGCCTTTCACTTTTTATTATCTTATAATTACTAGGAGCATACTTTTACTTACATAAATATTTATACAGGAAAGACCTACAAATTCAAAGGAAATGAAACAAAGCTTGCTGATGAAATGCACATACATAATATTGTGTAATTTCCTTAATTAAATGTGTGTATTTTCTAGAATTTGGTGATTACGTCGAGCAGGTAGATTATGTATCTTATAATATAACACAAATGCGGCTGAGTGAATGTGTTAATGACGTAGATATATAGATAAATGATTGTGTGTTGTGATAACTTTGATTATTTTTTCAAAATACTTTTAACTTTTTTTTAGTCAGTAATGCTTTTTGGATTTTTGTCTCTAATTAGTAATTAATTACTAATCTAGACTAGATCTTATTCTACCCCGAATGGTTTTGGTAGGCTTGCCTCCCAGTCTTACGTGTATCGACATCCACTTTATTGACATAATTTATGCAGCTGTAGTCTATCATTCGATAGCTTTTTCGATATACTCGTACTTACAGAACCTAGCCATCTGATAAAAGTAATATAATCTGTTTATGTCACACACGTTATTTTGGCGAACAAACCGCAGTATTTGCGAGAACATTTTTAACTAATTATTCGTCTACCATCATGACCAACCAGTGTTTTTTTTTCTTTGTAGTAAAATGTCGAAGTTAAGATTATTAACGTTAGATTTGTTCTTTCCACAGCCACCCTACATCATGCGCGTCTATGGCAGAAATCATGTCAGTGCTGTTCTTCAACACTATGCGGTACAAAGTCTCTGCACCCAGAGATGCTTCCGCCGACAGATTCATTCTGTCAAAGGTTGGTCAAACACTCTTGCTCTTTATAAAAAATCAAATTGCACATTACATTACGTATTTTACGCAAATTCTCCATGAACTGCGTAAGTGTCAATGTGCTATAACAAACTGTTTGTCGTACCCATGCTGCATATATTGTCATGTGTGGGCAGTAACATTCAAACATTAACTATCTTCAAATATACGCTCCTCTTAACTAAAATTTTAACAGAAAGTTGATAATAAAAAAGTGTGTAATATTTTAGGGTCACGCCGCTCCCATTCTATACGCCGCCTGGGCCGAGGCCGGTCTTTTCCCAGTAGAAGACCTGAAAAATCTGCGTAAACTTGAATCTGACCTTGAAGGTCATCCTACTCCTCGCCTGAACTTTGTTGATGTAGGTACCGGGTCTTTGGGCCAGGGTCTGGCTGTTGCGGCCGGCATGGCTTATATTGGCAAATACTTCGATCAAGCTCCATACAGGTATTATTCTTTGAGTTATAATATTATCATACTACTGTAAGCTATTCCAGATAGAATAATGTCATAAAATTGTGTATTGTTTGGCAGAGTGTACTGTTTAGTGGGTGATGGTGAAGCTGCTGAGGGCAGCATCTGGGAATCTCTTCACTTTGCCAGCCATTACAAACTAGATAACTTGGTTGTTATCTTTGACGTGAATCGCCTAGGACAATCTGAACCTACTTCCCTACAGCATCAGGTAAGTTGTGGCCTAGTTTACTATGAAAGTATTAAGTTAGCTTACTTAAACATGATTAATGTATTTTTAAGTTATTACACAATTTTAATACTTAACAGAAAATTCAGAATAATCTTTTTATGTAGGTCCCTAATCTTCCATACTTTAACACTATAAAATTTCTAGCCATGCTTACGATTGTAAACGAAAATTCATGTCTAGATAGTGTCTGCCTGTTCCAATGATAAGATATCAATAACAGTTGATATTTTCTACATTCATTCGAAATTTTACTATAGGTACCTCTGCAATCGAATACGATAAAAAAAAAAACGATATTTTTCCTTTTAGTTGGATATCTATGATGCTCGTCTTAAATCCTTTGGCCTACACTCGTTAGTAGTGGACGGCCACGATGTCTCTGAGTTGGTGAAAGCCTTCGATAAGGCTGCTTCCGTGTCCGGCAAACCCACCGCTCTTGTCGCCAAAACTTTCAAAGGCAAAGGCTTCCCTGGTATCGAGGATCTTGAGAACTGGCACGGAAAGGCTCTCGGCGCTGACGGCGATAAAATCATCAAGGTATTTATTAATAAAAATTTACTAGTGCTTGCTGATATACGTATAGATGTAATTACTAGGTAAGATAACAAAATTGTAAACATCTGAAGATAAGATTTACGTTAGTGATTTGATTTTGGATACAATAAGCTCAGTTTATCATTGATTGAATGAACAGTGACCAATCAATAACTGAAATCCTTCATGATTTGACGCGGTACAGTTGCTATAAAGCCTTCCATTCAAGGACATTCAATGCGCAGCGCAGCATTTCAGTCCCATGACAAAAGCTCGTGTAATGAAGTGTAAAAGAGCTTTAAAGCCCAAACGTCTTATTAATTTGACATCATTTACAAAAATGTTTGTGTTTTTAGCACCTGCAATCTCTCATTAAGAACAACACAGTGACTCTGAAGCCCAAGGCTCCTTTGGCTGAGGCCCCTAAGGTGCACATCGGCGACATTACTCTGTCGACCCCTCCAGCTTACAAGGCTGGGGAGACTGTTGCTACTCGTCTTGCCTACGGTACCGCTCTTAAGAAAATCGCTGACACCAACTTCCGGTAAGGATATGATAAAATAGATATATGCGCTATGAGCACCAATGAAAATGTGAAACCTTCTTCTAGAAAAAATCTAATATATTTTTTATTTATTTCAGTGTCATTGCTTTGGATGGCGACACCAAGAACTCCACGTTCAGTGACAAACTTCGCAACGCCTACCCAGACAGGTAAAGCAACAAAATATTCGATAATAAATAGTTACGTGTCATACTAATTAACCAGAAATACGTTATGCAATCTTCTTTTTCATAAAACTGCCGATGATTTAAGATTTCAACTTACCTATTTAATACAGATACATTGAATGCTTCATCGCCGAACAAAACCTAGTGGGTGTGGCCACTGGCGCTGCCTGCCGTGACCGCGCGGTCGTCTTCGCGTCCACCTTCGCTGCCTTCTTCACTAGAACCTTTGATCAGGTTTGTTTATTACTTCGCTATTTCAACTCATAACACAACATAAAACTCTTTTGATGTCAACTAATTTAAATAGTAAGTGGCGTAAGCAAAATCTTCTGAATAGCTCCTTTAAAATGTAGAATAGAAACAATGTTTCTGTCAATTACAATAATTCCTTACTCTTTTTTACTAAACTTTCCATAAACGTGAGTAATACAACTTACAGATCCGTATGGGCGCTATCAGCCAGTCGAACATCAACTTGGCTGGGTCCCACTGCGGTGTGAGCATTGGTGAGGATGGTCCCTCTCAGATGGGTCTCGAAGACATTGCACTCTTCCGTGCTGTGCCCACCGCCACAGTCTTCTATCCATCGTGAGTATTACACACAAATAGCCTTGGTATTTTGTTATTAAAGAATTCAGTCTTCTTTGGATATCTTCAGAAAAGAAAGCTGCAGACGTTAAATAAAATAATGCCTCCTATCGAGAATTTGGAAATCATATACATAAACAAATAAAGTTCTTAAATTATTTAGTACGGCACAAAAAGAAATAAAAATAAGTATGACGAATTGTTACACTTGATAGCGCATCTATAAAAGATCCGTGGCATTACAGAGATGCTGTTTCAACCGAACGCGCCGTCGAGCTGGCCGCCAACACCAAGGGCATTTGTTACATTCGTACTTCTCGCCCCAACACCGCCATCTTGTACCCCAATGATGAAGTTTTCAAGGTTTGTCAAATGATTACATTTATTTATCTTCGGTCACTTAAGTGTTATTGCCCCTTTTCTTGGGTCCCTCACTGCAAAAAAAGCACTCAATGAAAACGTAATTACATAAAGTTATTCATGTGCTTATTTCAATTCCTTATGTCCTAATTTCAGGTTGGTCAAGCTAAAGTGGTGCGCGAGTCAGCCAAAGACAAGGTGTTGTTGATTGGTGCTGGAGTCACTCTGCACGAGGCTCTTGCTGCCGCTGACAAGCTGAAGGAAGAAGGTAAGTTAGAAATCATTATGATTTCAATACGCCATGCTTCCGTGCAGAAAACTATTCTTATCCTTTTCCTTTTACAGTTGCATTAAAGAAATAACTTACATATATACGTTAGTAAAACTGTACTGTAAAATATGTATAAATATAAAAATGTAATGTAAAAAAAATGTTAAATATAAAAATATATTTTGAATGTACCAGGTGTGGACGCCCGTGTCTTGGACCCGTTCACTATCAAGCCCTTGGATGAAGCCGCAGTTCTAAAGCACGCCCGCGCCGTCCAAGGCCGAGTAGTTGTCGTTGAGGACCACTACCAAGCCGGTGAGATATTTTAATCTATTATTTTATACACTTAACCAGATCTTGTTTAAGTATTAGTGAATTCTCTATAATGTAACTTTCACTGTTACATTTTTTTCGGTCAAGTGCTAGATCAATTTGTTTGTCGTATTCACGCGACTTTTGATATGAGTCGATGTGGGCAGTAGCATTCGAACATTTTTGTTTTCCTTACAACCCTAAAGAAAGAAATTAGCAATAGATCATTTTATAAATTAAAATATTTGATGTTTTCCCCCTAATGACAATGTAGTTATCTGATCAACTATAAATGCAATGTATTGTTTCAGGTGGTATCGGCGAGGCAGTGTTGTCGGCGGTAGGTCTGCAGCGCGACATCGTGGTGAAGCACATCTACGTGAAGGAGGTGCCGCGCTCGGGCCCGCCCACCGCGCTGCTCGACAAGTACGGCCTGTCCGCACCGCACATCGTCGCCGCCGCCAAGGCCGTCCTCAAGGTCTAAAACTCTTGCTATCCTATAAGATACATCAACTAAATATCAATTAGTTCCTCCTTATAAAAAGTTTATTCAAACACGCAGTCTTCGCATCGTCAAACGGCAAGAAGTGATGTCATATTTCAGTAAAAACTTTTTTAAAACGTCTACACATGACAATACACAAGATTCCCTAATTTCAACGCGGGAAGAACCATTTTTGATTTATAAGTTTTGTTTTCTCTAAAAGTACATTCCTGTAATGTCATCGCACATTCCAGACATTCAGTAATAGCACCTATTATTAAGGTAACATTTATATTTTTATGTAAACTTCGTCATATCAGTTGGTATAGAATTTATTTTACTCAACTGTCAATGTAATAAATAATATGACGGTGAGTTGTACGATTCATCATTATTCGTCGTTATTAGGTGCGTTTATACCTTACGTAAGTGATACAGGTGGGCCAAATGGTTTTTAAAAACCATATTCTTTATTAAAATACATGATATGCCTTTTATATACATATTATCTGAAGTCCTTATCTATAATCCTGTAAAAGCAGCATTCCTATAATCGAATGGTACGGGAAGAGTTTATTATGAAAAGTACACTTTATGTAGCTAGTTTTAAGGCTACAGTCTTTTAGCTATCCTGCGTGTGAAATATAGTATGGTTGTTATTGATTAGTTAGAAGTTGTTTATCAACTCTTAAAGTCTTTAAGTCCTGTTTTTTCGTATTTTTATATCACTATTATTATATTGGGATTTTGTAAATGAAGTGCCTTTATACGAAAGTACGTCGCACAAGGTGCTTGAGACTGTTTACGGATTTTGGAAGGTTTTTGAAAGGTTAGCTGTAAGACAAACATTTATGTACCTATATTTTATCTATTACAAATCACTAGTTTGGTTGTTACATTAAAAAAGTGTTACTTTTGGAGTTGGGCTTCCTTTATAATGATTTTCAAATCAAACACAATATAAATGTTGGTTACTTGTTTATTATTGGTAATCAATATATTTTTCATTCCCGTTGATTGCATTTTTTGTTTAATAACAAGTTTATCAAAAGTTCTGTAATAAAGTTATTAAAATTAAATATGTGCTCTATTATTATCCTCACAACAAA
This sequence comes from Anarsia innoxiella, assembly GCA_947563765.1. Classification (NCBI taxonomy): domain Eukaryota; kingdom Metazoa; phylum Arthropoda; class Insecta; order Lepidoptera; family Gelechiidae; genus Anarsia; species Anarsia innoxiella. The sequence goes on from OX387390.1 coordinate 11,187,739, forward strand.
TACAAAATGTTCAACATCAGCACATCACACATTAACATACCATTCATCAGTCATAATATCAGTTAATGTCGACAATTTAGTTCCTTAACACTAGTGACTAGAATAACTCCTATAAGCCAGGTGTTTATTTATACAAAATTCACTTGATTTGGCTTCTTACAAAGTACAAAATATATATTAAAAAAGATAACAGGGTTGTCAATTGACTAGTTTCAATAGTTTACTCTGATACCTGAGATGGTTGGTTGATATGTGCACACATCCCGAGGGTAATAGCTTAAAATTACACTAGTGAAGCATTAGTTGTTAAGTCAATTGAATGCAATGTTAATACTAAAACTGTACATACAAATTATTAATACCAGACGAGACGGACGTCGGAGATTTTGCTTTCAGGATTTTGGTGCTCTTTGTTGCACATCTCCGGTGTAGCTCTAGGGTCCTTTTTGGGACAAGCTGTATAAAACTTTTCACATAACAAGCCTGTCCATCAAATACGGTTTTTCAATATAATTCAATAGAAGTAATATATGTATAAAAAACAAAATATTTTATTCATAATTGGTAATTACTTACACCTTTTGATGTTATTGTTTTATCTAAAACTACCGTTTCTGTAGTCGAGAGACAGAAACGGCAAGAAACCTAACGTATTATGCAAACACAAGCACTACATAGGTAAAGTAAGTATTAAAACCAGTGGACGGAGTAGCGCTTAAACATCCAAAACTCAAATTCGTTAAATTGAAACAATTCTCACTATCTGAAAAGATATTTTAAATGCATTTATTGGCCACCACGACATCTGTACCGGTGATATCGTTAGCGAGTTCCATCTCATGGGAATTTGTGCGGTGCGAGACGGTTGCGTCTCGGGTACGCATTAACTAATGCACACCTAGACTATACACCTAATCGATAAGGTACTAAAAGCTGGGTAAAATTATACTGTACAAACATCTTTGGCCGACTAAAACATAGAAAGTTGATAATATGATATCACCCCCATTCGCCAGTCATGGTACCGTCGTTAGCCGGTGAGGGCTGTTGGCTCGCACCGGCCGCCGCTGGCTGCTCAGATCCGCGTTCGTCCAGTTCGCCAGGAAGATAATCCTTCCAGCTCCTAAACAAGTACCGAGTAAACTTTCTTAGTTGCCTAAACTTACAATACGTGGCACCTTCGGCAGACTGTAGCTGCTGGGTCTGTATTAAAAAACCCTTCTCCTTAAAAGTTTGCTCAAGTTTTTCTCTTTGCAAACTCTTCCGCGATTTTCTTTTCTTCTTACTTAACTCCTCCTTGCTCAGAGACGTACCCTGGCCTTCGGGTTTAGGTACGATTGACACCGACGATTCCGCTGTAGGCTCCGTGTTTCTATCTTGATTTACGTCTCTATGGAGATAGTCATAACCTTTATTTCCCTTGTTCCCCGTACCACTGTAGTACCGAAAGTTGCCGCCAGAATCTACAGACAACATTTTCTTTTCTTGCAATGACGGTTTTGAACCTCCTGTAAACTTAAATTTACAAATGCTAACTTCAGTAGTAGGTGTTGTAGAATTCGTTTTTATAGGCATGGGTGGGATAAATATAGCCGATCTTTTCCTCTTAACCGGACCAGGAGTTTGATTCGGGGAAGCTCTTTTCATTTTAGAATGTTCTGTATTTCCTTTCGCTTCTTCCGCCTGTTTTATTACCTTAGGATCCAATAGCTCCGATATTTGTTTAAGCACAAGTTTATTTTTACTTTCGTCTAGTGATGGTGAATTTGGTTCAGTAGAAACACTTTCATTTGTGCTATTCGGCGTGGACAGTACCCTCTCTTGCTCTTCGGGAGACAAATTGAGCTGCCCAGCAGCTGCTAACCTTTGATAATATAAAAGTTGCGTTTGTAAAGCTAATGGATGCATGTATATGCCAGCATTGGGCCAATAGATATAACCTGGTACTTTCCCTTCGGTATCAGGACTAGCTGTTGACTGCGCCGGCTCCGATAGCGTGGGTGAAATATTTCGCGGTTGGCGAGACAAATCTGGTGAACTGTTTGCAGTTGGAGGTTGCAAGTTTGTATTTCTTTGTATGACCGAAATGGCATTGGGTTGTTCGTTTTTCATGCTTTCATTTTCCACGTTATCAACGTCCATTTCGGTTTTAACTTCATTCATAGACGTGTAAATATTTCCAAACTTCTTTTGAATCTGAATTTTTAAGTCGTGCAGGTCCCTAATGCATAGATTCAGCGGCTCATCGTCACTATGTAGAGGTCCAGCTATCGTCACTGGCGCTTCGGGCATTGGATCTTCCGGGTTATTGAATCTTGGCGGTGATACTGTTTCCAACCTTCTTTTATTTTCTTGTGATAATTTACGCTCCAATAAACTAGTAATTATTTTGTTCTGTAAATCGGTTTTTGGATTGCTTACTTGATTTTCTGGCCGAAGTGGTGGACACATACTTATTTGATTCAATCTATCTTGTGTAGGGAGGGGTTGACCGGGAACAACAGTTCCATAATTTTCGTAAATTAGATGACATATATCGGCTTTCTTAGGTTTTCGACCTCTGCGTGGTTTAGAATTATTCAGAGTCATTTCTCCCATGTAGGGCAAATCATCATAAGTTATAACTTTACTTGGCGCTATGGCTGGACTTTTCTTTTTCTTTTCCTCAGATTTACTAGGCGGCTTATTTGCCATATTCAATGCTGTAGAAATATGTGGTGCATTTAACGTTCCTGTTTCATTTTGTATACCTGCTAATCTCTGTGCCCATATTTTAAATGTTTCGTTTGTAATATTATTTATATCAAAATTGGGCTCTGCTTTAGCGTTTTCTGTTGATTTCTGCTTCTGCTGGGTTTGTTTAGCATTAGCTTTTTGAAGACTTTGCTCATAATGATCTAAATATTCTTGAGGCAGTGCTTGATGATGGAATTTCAGTTTCCATCTATTTTTCTGACGGTTACGTGAATGTTTCTGTTTCGGCGGTTCGGATTTTTCCGCTCTTTCTTTACTCGCTGACAGTAGTTGTTGGCGAAGTAATTCCTTGTTCTCAGAGGACCTGGAATATTATAAATACTTGTGTTAAATATGATTAATAAATTGCAGCTTATTAGCCATTACTGTATACTAATATTACCTATTAAATGTTTGAGGGAGTAAAGGTGCCGGCGGCACGGGCGCAGGACATACGTCGCCGCACGCCGCGCGGCGCATCACTTCTGAAACAAGGCAAACACCACATCAGAATAATTTATCTCATTAATTTATTGGCGTTTCTGGTTTACATTTGTAAATTGATTTCCTATATATTCGGCATTTTACATTCAAAGCAATTGATTCGGTATGAGTTACTAATATCCTAATTCATAATGATGATAAAATAATATATCTATTATTAATGTAGGAATTGAAACTATGTATTTATAAACAGTAAAATCATTATTTTGATGAAAGGATTGAAACCTGAGCGGGTTGAGTGTGGCCCGAAATACCCGCAGGCGCCGCGAATGGCGCGCCGCGCACACGATGAAATAAAAGACGATACCAATTTCGCAATATTCGCTCGCGGCTACCGAAATACGACTTACGCTTAACATTTACAACTGAAAATTGTAATCTATAGACAATTCTATAGAATAATAACTCAGAGAAAACAAAAATGTAACTCCTGTTAAAGGATACTAGTTAGTGAACTTAAAGCGTAACAGTTCCCAGTTTATTTTTGGACTATAAAACATTTAAGTATCAAGAACAGGAAAGACATACTGCACTTATTTAATGATGTAATAAAAAAATAACAAATCATTAAACAATCAACTTACTAAACTTGTAATTACACGTGTAGGTACGTACTTATTTAAGCTCTTAATTTAAATCGTAATTTATTCTTGTTAAAATACATTTCTATAAACGAAAGAATAAAAAAATAATTCATTACGTTCAAACCAAACTAGATAAAAAGAAACTCAAACTTATGTAAAACAATAATTCCATAATCAGTGAGTTTTGGTAATGTTTTGTTATAAAATGTCAATATAAATAATACGGAGTGCTGAGCCGTCCTACGCGAGTCTTTATGATTCATTCGTAAAGCACTGAGTCTTGGATGAGTTCTTCATATCCCTTATTTGGTCACTATTAACATACCGTTTATGTCACTTGTTTATCTCAATTCGTAACGTCTTCCCTAATGTAATGATTGTCTTATGTTTTCCTACAATAGAATGCCAGTTTATTCAAAACAGTAAAGTTTAGTCCCTCCTTTAAAATCTCAAGCTATTTATGTTTCTTAGTAGTATACTACGTGATGTACTACTGTACGTGCTAGAGTATCAAATCCGTCAAATGTTCGCTATAGCTTTAAACGTTCGCAAAAGTTTCGTAATATGATCGTTATATCCCAATTTAAGTACTTATGGTTAATTCGCTTTGCGGCAACTTGTTTTCGCTTCAGCACTACTAACTATATTTCATTTTAATACTGCTCATGTATTATAGAAATTACCATATTTTTTCTTGTTTCGAAATACCTAGGCACTCGAACGTTGGCATAAAGACCTAGTTTGAGCGGACAACGTGCCTACTACACTCTCCCGTGACGTGTTCTGTCCATCAGTTTGCTGGCACGACGCCAGAATATGCCTCATCATACGTAATTCGGTGACGTCACCGCCAATTTCTGCATTAAGTCTACATAATATAAGTGTATTGAATGCAATGATTGTTATTACCTGCCTACGTGTTAACGTACGACGACGTCAAAATTAACGTACACTGCGATCTTTAAATGAGATAATGGTGTTTTCCGAGAAAAACGTCTTTCGAACTTAATTCGAACTTACAAATTATAAATACTTAGTTATATTTTTTCCGATATCTAAATGTACTACTCTAACTCCGTGATTACTTATCGCTGCTATACCTCTAGTAGTGTAGTGGGTCAAGCAAGTTATACAAGAAACCATTCAATAAATTGATAAAACACTGGTCATTTAATTACCACTTACGTACTACGTGCTTAGCTAATGTTGCTCATTAGCCGATTATTATTTACCTATGATTATTTCTTTTAAGAATAAGTGCTAGTAGGTAAGTAAATTAAAGTATAAAGATGAACTACAGGGCATTCTCAACCTCTTTATGTTCTCTACAGATAAATTAAAGCGGAATTTCCATCAACGTTTGTCGGGCGAGTTGATCACAACATAAATATACTAAACAATTGCTTTTGATAACGATACTTAGCCAGCGCATATGATTAGTAAGGTACACAACAGAATCTAGCTAGTGGCTACATCAACAAACGTATATTGAAATCCATCACATTCTCTATTTGACACATTCCTTATAAGGGCAATTCACCGCTATGTATGCAATGAAGCTTTCTTATTTCAATGAGATGTGCAAACTATTTGACGACATGAATTCTCATGACACAAATTTTTGTGACAAAGATGTATTGCTATTGATTTTACAAAGCAAACCGGTACCTACGTAAGTTGCGCCAATGTGATAATTAACCTAAGCATAGCAGTTTGAAAACTTAACAAAACCCTCAATACTAATTGCGTATAAGAACACATTTTTATTTAACAATGCTCGACAACTAGCTTCAGTTACTAAAACAAAGTTACATTTATGTTATGAAAACAAATACGGATATTCACCTGCGCCTTCAGGAAGCATTTGTGACATCCAAATCCTTTATATAAACACAGTACACAGAAACACGAATGGCTATCATTGACGACGTCGTCAGCCGGTGCGTTATCATCAGCCGATGCGCGTATATCGACCGGATTCAAGATGCAATATCCATGGAGAGCACGGCACTGGGCATCGGGCGCGGGAATGCGTTATCAGCCGCGTAGAGGTCGCAGGCGCGAGTCGCGGCCACTGTGCGCCGCCGCCGCTGCGCCCGCTCCGATCTAATCTAAATACAGACAACTCGGCCCCAACCAAAATCGCTCGTATTACTTTCAGTTTCCATACGGCCTAAATTTAGAGGCCGCTCGCTACAGAAATAAAAACGTTTTTACGTGTTTTTCACGAGTATTAGACGGGAATAGAGGGCGTTTTTGCAGGCTGGTGGTGTGCCAGCGACGCGCCGCGCGAAACCCGAGATTCGTGCCATATTTGGCAACCGCTGGCGCGATCACAAACGGTTTTGGGTATTTAGTTTCGGCCGCAGCACCGCGTGCCCCGACTTCGGCTCTGAAACGATGCGCACGCGGCTAATTTCAGACGCTTCCGTTGCGTTATAATCGCTCAGGGATCGAGGATGCATTACCTACCTGCGCGCGAGAAACTCTCCTTATTTGGTATTTTGTAAACGGGATACTATTTCTTGTATTTTTTTAAAACACATGCATCTTTTCAGTCGGAATTTCAAATTCACACGATAGGTATAATTACTTACTAAAGATCAAATAAGTTAAAGCAAATTACGCTGACGAAATAGGGCACACATATTTAATTCCACCGTCGTACCTATAGGTATGTAATAATGAGAATTTATTTGTATCTACTGGATGCCTTTCTCAGGCTAATACGGTAGTACTAGCACTTCCAATTTTGTCAAAATCGGTTTAGGTAGGTACATAGAAAAAAAATCAAAAAGAAAGGTATGAATTACGTAGGTACCCGCTTATTAGAAAAAGTTTTATAATTACCTACCTAATTAATTCCACTACATACCTCTAAATTTTTGTTCGTTTATAGTTATCTTACGAGTATGTACGTAAATAAGAATTTTTCTCTACTTTCAGTGAGAAAATAATTAATTACTGAAAGCATTGTTTCCACGCATTTTCAATTAGTTCACGAGATCCTTCAATGGTCTCTATGCTTAGGAATATATTTATATTTTTATTATGCATAATATTAAATTCTGTGTATATGATTGAGTTTTAAAATGTGTAATTTGTAGTATCTACATTTTCGGAATTATCTCTTGAAAGATACATAGCATTCAAAATTGCCCCAATACTCTGTAACAATAATTTTCTTGTAAACTATATACCTAAATGATTCAGTATTAATTGCAGCGTGGCGTGCTTGCTTATTAAAATTAATACATCTGGTTATGGTCGGTAGTACCTAGGCGTCTCGCAACCGGTCATCGCCCACATCCAAGCAACATAAGCTGACCCAATTTGCTGGCAAGTAGGAGGCAGTGGGTAACTTTAAAATCGCACTATCTCTTATGCAACTATCACAAGTGATCACTCTAGTGGCTTTGACAGCCCGATCACGCGGAAGCGAAAGGGGGCGGCGACGACTTTTCTGTATTTGACGCCTCTGATTACACAATACTTACTCGTACAGGTGACTATAAATGCAGTTGATTTATAACGGGACGATACAAAATGTATTCTTAGAATAAGTAAATAATTCTAAGAATACATTTTAAATCCATTCAAATGCTCATTAAAATCTGCTTAGGTAACTTTACAGTAGTAGCTTACAGTAGTCATATTAGAAATCATTTAATTTGTGGAGACCCTATGTTCATATTCTACTATACCTATTTATTTGTGCCTGTAGTGCTACGGACTTTTTCAAAATCAAAAATAATCCAACCGAATTTATCTAAAAGTGGAGTCTAAATACTGAACCCTCCAGGGCTATGCTTAGCAGACCGACCGACGGTTTTAGACTATAAGCAACGTGTTTAAGAACAGCATATAGGTTTACTTCTGTCATCCCATGATAGAGGCAATAATACGGTCGGCCCCTTATGTAGGTAATACTTATTAGTTTTCTAAATGTTAATGTAACTATTGTTACTCTGAAATTATCGGTTTATGATTTCACTTATACGTATGCGAGCTGAGAACATACGAAAGAAGTCCAAATATGGATACAGTTGAATGATTGATTTTGTTCAAAAATCGCCCACGTGCTGTTTATGGTTGAAATAAGTAAGTACCTACTAGTTACTCATATATACGCGAGCGACAAGAGCGGTTGCGGCGGTCCTCGAACCCACTCCCCCGCGGCCGCGACACGCGCCTCTCCACTGGTGACATCGTGACTGACGGTTCTCCAAATAATGCACAGCCACACACAGTGATACTATTTTTATTAGGATTTTCGATCGAATCATAATATTTATTGCGTCGTGAAGCTTTTAAACCGTTTTAAACAGATCGCCGCAACCGCGCACGGCATACATCTTCTTGTTGGCCACAAGTTTAGTAAAAATAACCTATTGTGATTGTTTATTTATTCTTACATATTAGAATAGGTGATAATTGGGAGCACAGTACTATGATATTTTTGTAATAATTAGAGAAGAGTGTAAACACGTCTGTAAGTAAACCGTAAACATAGTAGATACAATATCAATTACTTACCTGTTTGCACGTTGTAAGAAGTAAATTGATTTAAGATTTAAGTAAACAACACATCTCCTATATTATTTTGGATAAGTATAATTCACATATAATTATTTGCTACAAAGAAGGGCAACAGTTTTTGCAGTAGCGTGGCGTGGGATCATCTTTTGGCTATTGCGTGCCTCCTTGACTCGACGATGGATGATGTGACGGACGTCGCCGCACCTACTACGTTCAATTTAATAAGTAGATTTAGCTTGTTTGTTACTTTAAGTGTTGGTACCTATAGGAATATTTCCGGTTCTGCAACAGACGCTTATTTCAAAGTTAGCACCTATTTTTCGTGTTGCGTTAGGTATATTTAGGTACCCTCGACACGATTTGAGTTACAAAAGTAAGCAAAGTATGAATGTATTGTTTTGATTGTTGACTTTTGATCTTTAACTTTCTTTCGTGCTTTTAACACAGGTTACTTATTCCGTTAAAGAATAATTAGTTGCTTATAATATTAAATAGAATTTAGGTATTTTACTAACACGCCGCCCTCTCTATCAATAACAAGACCAAATTCGCTGCATTGCGTTTCGATGGTAATGTCAGATCTTACAGCTCTCAGTCCAAAAGCAGGAACCAATAAATATAATACATTTTAGTCGAACGCCGAATGTGGCCCGGCGTCCTCGTCGTTATTTCCTTATACCCTGCCAATAAGACCATACTTTTGCCCATATTCCGCAGATAGCATTGTCTCTCCGCCAGTTATGGTTTATGGTCGACCGCCATGTTGTCGTCGCCATCTTCGGAAATCGGTTACTCATTAGTATTTTTGGCGCAAAATTAAAAGCATTTTACAATGCACCAAAGAACTGCACTGACCTTACACAAGAGTTACAAAAAAAAACGAGAGGGTATGTTTAGGTAAATGATAATTTTAAAAAGTATAATCATAATTATTATAAATAAGTAAATAAACAAACAAAGGTACTTCGCATTAGCAAACAAATAGTAAGTACCTAACTACCTGGTAATTTTAGGAACATGAAAATTCGCGCTAGCATAAATTAGAGCATTACAATAACAATTAATTTTACTGTACAGTGTACTGTAGGTAGGTATCGAGTAGACACTTCACACTTGGACTGCTATTGCACAGCCTAAGGCGCTGCTGAGATAATTATAAAGTATTGAGTGCGAAATCGCGCCATTAATGCCATCATCGACCAAAGCGCATGTTTTTACATATTTATTGAGATAATTATACAATTCGTAGCTCGCGCGTCGTAGGCGGCACCCACAGCAATATTATGATTCACTGTGCCAATGTATGTTGGTTTGAAGCTACCTACTTTACTCCGCGTGATACCTTCTAGGAATTAAGATTCTCGTCGTAAACAATCATTAGGATAGGTATTTAACAGGACATGAATGACATATTTTGTAATCGGCACATTTAAAACTTAAACAATTAGGTAAATAATGAAAAATATAGTAACCTACACATTTAATAGCAATAGTTATTCCGTATAGGTCGCGCCACGTAAAAAGAACTTTAGAAACAAATGAAAATCACGTGTTCGCGCATGGGTACACTTACGCTCGAAAGTACTAGGGCTATTTATCGTTTCATTCTTGTAAGAGTCTTTCGCACGCGGTTACGTATGTTGACTTATAGACTATACGTAGGGGATGATGATTCTGAATCCAAAGGTTATGAAAATGACGACAACGATGATAATAAAATGGCCACTTCTGGCATCAACACCGCGTCCTCATCTGGTTTTCACGCCACCCATGAAGACTTAATGGAATAACATAATTTTTTTAAATTTTCGTATATTTTTTTACATTTTTACACATTTTACACTAAATCCAACATTAATTGGTAGTTGTGTATTTTTTTTATTTATATTCCACCCTACTAATACTACTAATAATATTTTTCTTTCCTTTGTGCGTAAAACCATGACTGTAATAAACACTTTTGTGCGCGATGGTATTTTAAAACAAATGTTAAACGTCAGATTCAAAAATCGTCTAATGCGCATCTGTCAGCTAGGGTTCATTTTACGTGGCGCGACCTATACCTACCTACCTAAAGATTTAAGTAAGTATAGTAAACCTTTTAGGAGAAAGCGTATTTGATTTAATTCTACGCCTATAACTTATAAAATCAATGTGGCAAAAACCAAAACACTTGTAGCATCAAAATCAATAGCCAGGCATAGACAGATTAAAATAAATTCCACAGTCTTAGAGCAGGTTAAACAATTTAAATATCTGGGCAGTCTTATTACCAGCGACTCAAGATGTACACCTGATATAATTGCTAGGATAGCGATGGCCAAGCAAGCTTTTAATAATAAAAAGTACCTTTTCAAAGCCCGCATAGCAAGAACAATCCGAAAAAAGCTTATAAAGGTGTACATCTGGAGTATCGCTCTATACGGCAGCGAAACGTGGACAATGAATAAAAATGATAGAGAAAGACTGGAGGCATTTGAGATGTGGTGTTGGCGAAGAATGGAGAGGATAAGTTGGACTGAAAAGAAGAGAAATGAGGAGGTATTACAGATTGTGGGAGAAAAGAGAAGTTTACTTAAATCTATTGAGAACAGAAGAGGAAAGATGCTAGGACATTTGATACGACATGATTCCTTCATAAAAAAACATCATAGAAGGAAAAATTGAAGGGAAAAGGAAGAGAGGAAGACCCAGACGGACGTTCCTAGAACAGGTGAAGGAAAAGGCGGGTGTCATGTCGTATCAAGATGTTAAAAAGAAGGCAGAAAATAGGGAGGGATGGAAGAGGCTCCACCGACAAGAGCTTAGCTCTTAAATAAGAAGAAGAAGAACTTATAAAATTATAATACAAAATGTTAACCAAAACAGAATTTAACGATCATGTAGGTTTGAATTTACTATATTGGTCTCTTAACACGCTTTTGGGCCTTGCGAAATCATTGTCCGTATAGGCATAATAGATTGAGTATCACCTGTTAGTAGATAATTTATAGCGTATTGTAGCTAGTTACCATCGTGTAATATTTTATACTTATTCAGTGCCAAAATTGGATTCTCCTTATACATAACGCCTACGAAGTAACCACAACTGAACAATGACGGAGAGTCATAGAAATAACACAATCAATATCACATGTATCATCATCAGCCAAAGCGCTTGTTTTTGTGATATGCATTTCTATCAATGCAAACTTCAAACTTAGAAGTTGTATAAAGTATCTAGGTATCTCCTATTAGTACCTGGGCAGCCAAGGTTCTATTCGTCTCAGGTCTTGATCGTTAATGTTTTATTCGACATCAAGTGCCATCACATCACATCCTATCACATCATCATCAATCATCTATATGACGAAAAACTTTGCACGTAAGTACTTAGTAAGTTTTCTCTTTTTATGGGTGTTAAGTGTTTACCTCGATTTATGTAGTCTAATTGATGTCGTCAACACCTATAGATGTAGTGTAGATATTTTTATTCTTCCTGGGGTATAATGTTTTATTCAATTCAAATATCCGGTTCTTGAAACGCAATATAGTCTATATATATAGCATAGCCCTCCTTATCTATTCCATAATTCAGTAGAATTGTCAATATTTTAACGAACTAAGTTGAAAGGCTAATCTGGTTACTTGCAATAACTTTCGATTGCCCTTGAAATACCTTTATTGGGCGTTCTTTAACAGATAAACAGGATTCGGCATATCCGTCATCAAAATCATTGTTAATATAAAACTCACATGGCATTTTTGAAATAAGCATTATGAAGTTCTAAGATAGGTGAGTGCGCAAAAGTTCCAAACACACTTGAAATCTTTCTTAGAAGAATACGTGAGGCCGATAATGTCATATTATTGTAAAACAGTGGTAAGTAGGTACTCAGTAGTAGCTAAAATCTACACAACACATCGTGGATTTTGCCTACAATAAGGCCATAATCAATCAGACACTGGGTCCATGGCGCTACTGAACGACACACGTGACGATAGGTATTCATAGGTGATGCATAAAATAAATGTTTCCTTTCAAGTTCTTAAATAAATAAACATAATACATTTTTGTTTTAGTCTAGTAGGTAACTAATGAGGTACCTATATTGCTGATAGCATGCGTAGGGGAAATGAGCGGTAGGTAGACGTAGGTGTGTTTACAAATAAGTTCTACCGTTCATTGACTATCACGAAGTTTGAAAAGCCGGATTTATGCACTATAAATACCTATTCTTATTAAATTTACAACTAAAAACCTACTTATGTACTAAGTTGTATACTACAAATAAAAATATACTTACATTGCTCGCAAATCACACGAATCCTTTGGCGCCATAGACTAAGTTTTAATAGTAAACATCACGTTTTGGTCCATTAAAACAATTTTTTAACTGATTTAACAAAAACAGCCCGTTTGGAGATAGTTTTAAAATAACTCACACTTGTTGTACCTACTAAATATTTTAAAAGCGGCGCGAAGAATAACACCGGACGACGAAATGACGACGTCAGTGGCTACAGGGCAGGCAAAGGCACGCTCTCTTACTGCCAGTAGGCAGGTAGGCAAGAGCGTCGCGGAGCTTGCCGCTCGCTAGTGGGTCACCGCCCACAACTTGCAATGAGATCATAAAGCTGTTTCCAGTAATATAATTTACACTTTATTCTGTGTAACTAACACAAAGTGAACCTTCGTCAAAGGCTTTAACAAATTAGTATACATACTTACAAGTCTGTCTTGTGGGACATTCCTAATAAGATGTTTTACTTTTGTTTGGTTTTAAGCACTGTACGGTATCTTCTACTTACTCTTCTGCTACCGTGAGAGTCAGAATGGCGGGTGTATCATAAAAGATCCAGATGAGTATGGCATTAAAAAAATGTACCTAATTTGTACTATTTTGTACCTCATCTTTAAAAAATTGTACCTCTTTCAGCGCTTAGTTACAAGGACATGAATGTACACCCGCCATATTGACGTCATTGCGGCGGGTGTATCAAAATTATGCTGTTTATACTAACTTGTGAATTACTATTACTATTTTAAAAAAATGTACCTAAATAGTACCTTATACTGAAAAACCTACATCACGAGATATCTATGAATTCCTGACAAATAAAACAAAATGTTTTTGGCAAGGACTTTTCCTATCTTTATCAGGTTATATTGTATTTTAATTTGATAATTTACATAAAGAGGGATTTTATAAACCAAGCCACCTTATTTTTATTCGGCCCCAAGATTTATTTAGTCCAGAAAACTTTTATATTTAGTTTTATTTTTTGCATAACAAGCTCTATAAACGCTCATATTACATGATAAATACATTATAAATTGTATTTTGTATGTATTATAAATTGTATTTTGTATGGACGAAAATCAATCAATTAACTAAGTATCTACCAACTTACAATAAAAATATTTTTTCATATTTAATTTTTTTCTTTTATTTCTCAGAAATAATTGTAAGCGTTTATAGAGCTTGTTATGCAAAAAATAAAAATTAAACTAAATATAAAAGTTTTCTGGACTAAATAAATCTTGGGGCCGAATAAAAATAAGGTGGCTTGGTTTATAAAATCCCTCTTTATGTAAATTATCAAATTAAAATACAATATAACCTGATAAAGATAGGAAAAGTCCTTGCCAAAAACATTTTGTTTTATTTGTCAGGAATTCATAGATATCTCGTGATGTAGGTTTTTCAGTATAAGGTACTATTTAGGTACATTTTTTTAAAATAGTAATAGTAATTCACAAGTTAGTATAAACAGCATAATTTTGATACACCCGCCGCAATGACGTCAATATGGCGGGTGTACATTCATGTCCTTGTAACTAAGCGCTGAAAGAGGTACAATTTTTTAAAGATGAGGTACAAAATAGTACAAATTAGGTAAATTTTTTTAATGCCATACTCATCTGGATCTTTTATGATACACCCGCCATTCTGACTCTCACCTGCTACCTTGTTATTTTTGATCATTATTAAAAAAAAATCAAAATCAAAATCAAAAATTATTTATTCGTAGGTAACATTAAATTTACACTTGAATTCGTCACAAAGTAAAAATTATAAAAAAAAAACATACTTAATGATTAATTAAAAGAACCAAAAAAAAAGAGAAAAACAATAAAGGAGAGAAGCTACGCTGACTTCGGAAGGCAGATTCCCCAGAGAAGAAGCCAGCAAGAAACTCTAGAGGTTGCTCTTTTTAAAAATATTGTTTACAATCATGTGTTTACAAAAGAACAACTTAAATATTATGATCGTGTGGAGCTAGAGCATTTACACACCATGCCCTATTGTCAATAATAAAATCGTTAATACTATAATACGCTCTTTGTAAAAGAGTCCTCTTGATACACCGTTTAAACTTAGTTTCCGTTAAAATTAGTACATTATCAGGCAGTTTGTTGTAAAACCGTATACAGTTCCCTTCAAATGAATTATTGATCTTAGCTAGTCTACTACCAGGCAAAACAAGTTTATTATTATTCCTAGTATTAAATTTATGTACATCACTATTCTTCTTAAATTTAGATAGATTTTTTCTTACAAACATTATATTCTCATATATATATTGACTTGGAAATGTCAAAATATTTATTTCTTTGAACAGTTCTCTCAGGGAATCACGACTATTTAGATGGTAGATGGCTCGAATAGCTCTTTTCTGCAAAACAAATACTGCCTGGATGTCAGCGGCATGACCCCATAAAAGAATACCATAAGACATAATACTATGAAAGTAGCTGAAGTATACAAGTCTCGCTGTAGGTATATCTGTGAGCTGTCTGATTTTTCTGACAGCGTAGGCGGCGGAACTTAGCCGTCCACACAGTTTATCAATATGGGGTCCCCATTGTAATTTCGAGTCTAGTGTCATCCCCAAGAAAACAGTGTCATTAACAAAGTTTAACATTTCATCATTAATACATATATTGCTAACATTATTGACTGCATTACAAAGCGAAAATTTAATACATTTAGTTTTTTTCGCATTTAACGCTAAATTATTTGTACTAAACCAATCATGAATTTGTTTTAGGGTACTATTTACTTTGAAAATATCTAAATCTTGACGTTTTCTATCTACTTTAAAGAGAAGAGATGTGTCATCGGCAAACAAAACAATCTGCGATAGACTTTCTATCATAAATGGCAAATCATTTATGTAAACCAGAAAAAGGAAAGGACCTAATATCGATCCCTGGGGCACGCCAATTTCTACCTGCGATCCCTGTGATGTTATTTCATTGACTTGAACCTTTTGAATTCTGTCTGATAAATAAGATTTAATAAGACTTAGAGATTCATTTCGTACACCGTAATGATTCAGTTTATTTAATAGTATCTCATGATGAACACAATCGAATGCTTTCGATAAGTCGCAGAATATGCCAATGGCATCTTGCGAGTGTTCCCATGCATCAAATATATGTTTAATTAAGGCAACACCAGCGTCCGTAGTGGAACGACCTTTGGTAAACCCAAATTGCTGATTGTGAAGCAATTTATTTAATTTAAAATGATAAAGAAGCTGGTTAAGTATTAATTTTTCAAAAATTTTACTGAGTACAGGGAGTACTGAAATTGGCCTGTAATTGCTAGGGTCGTTTTCATCCCCGGCCTTGAAAAGAGGTATGACTTTACTATATTTCATGAGATCAGGAAATATTCCTTGATCTATACAGCTATTAAAAATTTGAGCTAAATGATATGATATAGTATTAATAATAAATGCGCAGACTTTAACTGACATTCCCCAAAGATCTTCGGTTGCTTTTAAATTAATTTCTTTAAACGTTTTAATAATGCAATTGGGACCAACATGATGAAATCTGAATTCAGCTTGGCATGCGGGTACGTTGGCTTTTAGTAGAGAAAGTGAGACTGGAGGTGAGGAATTTAGATGCTCAGTTGTTTTAAAAGGTACTTTAGAAAAAAAGGTTTCAAATTCATGAGCCACTTCAGAATCAGAAGAGCACATTGTGCCCTCGGTTATGTACCTACAGTTGTACCCATAAGTTGTACCGGATTCTACTTAATTATATTTTCAAAACATATACTTTCTTGGACCTATGTACCTACTTATATATTTTAGCTAAAGTTCTCTATGATAATAATAATAATCTAGGATCCTTGGGTTGGGTAGGACCCTTAAAAAAAGATTGAACAATAAATATTTTTCTTTTACTGAATTAGGTCTACAGACACAACTTGATACCAGATAGTACTGAACTCAAAATGAAACAAAGGATACTGAAGAATTATTTATACAGTTCAATAAATTTTAAAGATCGAAAAAACTAATTAGATTGAAAGGCAAATAAATTTGTTTATAAATTTCCAAATGAAGAAAACTTTGATATAGGTTCATCCACAGTTGTTTGACACAGTAGTTGAGTTCCTCACAAAACTTTCTTTTGGAGAAATTGAGGAAAATTAATTAGAGTTATTTTCCAGCTCCGCCTTCCCATCGCCTACAGGCATGTAGTTGAAGAGCACTGCCTTCTTGTCGTAGCCGCAGCGGAAAAGATTCCATGCCATGTCCTCAGGTGTGTCACCAGTCTGGTCAGCACAGCTCTCTAAGGCCTGGAAAATCCAATTATAACATAATTTATTTTTAACCCAGATACGCAACCAGATTCACGTTATTTTTCAATTTATGTTTGAAGTATTTTAATAAGTAGATACGTACCAAGAAAAGTGGTGTCTGTTTTGTTATATACCCACATACAACGTATGTATTAAGTAAGCATAACTTAAATAAAATCTCTACCTCTTTATAGCTATTAAATTTTCAGCCGTATCGTTAATTTTATAGCCTTTTTTATAAGTAGGCAAATAAATGCTAAATTAATATGACCAAATTTCTGAGTAGGTACTTGAGAAGGTACATATAAAGTATTTGTTATGGGTCGAAGCCTGCGTGGACCACTTTTCGGATTCTTTATAGATACATGTATATCTATATTCCTACATTACCTATAACCAAGTAAAACTTAGAACATGAATTGGTTTATGCTAGTCACCTTAGTGGCATTTTTGCCATCAGCTCTGTTTGCCATTTTTCCAAGGACTGCAGCTTTTTGTAATTTTCCATCTTTGCTAATAACTTTACACTTTAACAAGACGCAATAGACATGACTCTTGAGCGCCGGGTCATTAGAAAGTTCTCCGTGCAGCAGGTTCTCAACCAGCTGAGGGTCCACCCGCGACTGTGTCAGGCACGCGTCCGAATGCGCACGGAACATCGCCTTTTCCTCCTTGCCCAGATTCTAAAACCACAAGCATCATTTGATCGTCCAAATCGAAGTTAAAAATCGCAATCAATCAATTACAAACGGGGTCACTTACAACGCAGTTCTTGCATCCTGTTGTAGCCTGAAATTAGTTAAGAAATTAATTATGTACGGTTGTTACTGGTATCGCAAAATTAATTAAGTCTGTACCTAACTCACCTGGTAGAGCCCAGCTAAGGTGCCGAGAACGGCAAAAGATAAAAGCCATGACATGGTGTATATTGAGTGGCAACGTGTCGTATACAATCACAGTTGAAACAGCACTTGAAGCGGCTCGAACTGAGGCAGCAGTGCCAGTCGCGCGCGGACTTACGCTGCCGGCGATTTATTCGTGCGTGCATCTAAATAATGACTAACGCCCCTCTACCAAGGATTTTACATTATTTATTCATTTTATTTTTCTTTATTGACTGAAAGGAAACAAATTTAAAAGAGTTTATTATAACATTCGGTATGCGTTAACATCAGCTACAGTCGTTTCGTATCTAAATATGAGAATCCTTACAAATACATAGTATGAACATAATTATTAGGTTCGGTTATAAGCATGTACCTACCTAACAAAATAATTAAGTGTTAGAGACATTTACTTTCTGCTTTTATATAATTCTACAGGTATAAAATTTAAACGTTAATGCATTTGTCGTAACGATAAAACAAAGCCAAGTAACGTGGTAGAGGCTGAATATTGTGAAATGAACAATCCTGAACATTGTTTTGTCAATATGATACGGACGCGAAATCATAATATTATTCAATGACTCGCCAAATATTCGCATCTACTGTCTTGTCTATATTTAAGAACATCGGAATGGCATTTTATCATGAGGAAAGCGGTTGGACGATTCGCTTGTCTACGACTACTTCTAAAGAATTTAGCCCTTAGGTACTTACACCCTGTAGGAACCTAAATAATAAAGTCAATGGTTTCTTTGAAAGTCTTCACTCACATGTTTTAGTCCTAATACTAGATGATGGGGCCATTTTTCCAATCTAGTCCCCAACATCAACTCTATGCATGCAAACGCTGGAAGGGGGTCGGGATTGTTTTTTTGAGCACAGGAATTGAACGACACATGGTGCAAAAAGTATGGCTAAGACAACAGAAGTTAATGGACACGGCATGCCCCACCTGTAATGTCAGGAAGGAAGTGACTTACGTATGTAAATGTATCTGCCCACTTAATTGAAGAGTTTGTGTCTGATAAATCTACAGGTACATATTTAAATTAATGTATCCAACTCGACCATAATTTTTGGATCCATATCTAAATAGGTAGTACTTATCTAAGAAAAAAGCAAAGAATGTACCTATCGAATCGGTACGAACCTAAGTAACTAAATAAGTATATCTATTATTATACATATTCGGTTGTGAATGAAACAAAACTAAAACCTACTAACTGTCAGAAACTTGCCTATTTTTCAGAAATATTGCTGCTTTGGAATTGCTGAAACTCAAAAAAGTTGTTGACCCTTATCGGATTCGCTAGCCACAACATGATGGGAACTTGAAAATAAAATGTATCAAATGAGGGTACAAAATTACTGAAAAACAATTAGAAAAAATGTAGACTGGTCACCATCATATCTTACTTCTCTCTGTTGATTGTCTGACTCAAAAAGGACTCAAAGGACTGACTGATGTGTGGACCTGACAACTGTCATCTGCCAGTTTAGCATTATATCAAATCCAAATCAAATCATGTATCAAATCCACGTCAGCGCAGTTGGAGTTGGCCAGACTTTCTTGCAAATAGTCAAAAAGTAGGATTTATTCAAACCTAAGTAACTATGTACCTACTTTACATTAGTTCGCCGCAGGTTCCCTGAATAGACCAACTCGGTCTGACGCCCTCACTGCTCCAACGTTTCCTGTGAGGTTTCTAAATCCACGTGTAAGTAAGTATCCACCCACCAATACAAGGAGACGGGGAAAGAAGGATTAAGGAAAAAAATCATTCTCTCTTCTTTATTATCTAAATCCATCTTCTCGTAGGTAGGTACTCCAGATTATTTTAAAACTTACTATCAACAAGTTACATACCTACATCATAATTTTCTACCCTTTATTGGGCAAGACTTTATTTATCGTTACCGTTAACAAACGTTGGGAAGCTACTTCTCTTAGTTACTACTGAAGGAATTAGACTGAGGAATGGCAAGGAAGGTAGAACTAACTAGCTTCACTCTCACCTTCACAATACATCCCATTAAGTACCTACCTACCTACGCTGCGTTCGTCTATTCTATTTGGTACCTATACCTATCTTAATTCTAACCCCTAAGCCAGCAGATTGTTTACCGATAATATAATAATTTGTCTTCTACTTATACCTTTGTAGCTACGTTGTACCATTGTGGCTACGTTTGGCGGAGCACGCTTAGTATTTGAGTTACTGCTCCTAGCTTGGATTCCTTCTTGGTCCAAGCAGATGCCGACATTGTTGAACCCCCAAGTTCGGCAACGGTAGGTACCTACTAGAAATTGCCAAATGCTGCGATCCTGGCTATTTATTAACCGACTTCAAAAAAGGAGGAGGTTCTCAATTCGTCTGTATGTATAATATTATTTTTTTTATGTATTACTAAATACAGGTTGTAACAAAAACACTGTATGGTAACTTTAACATAATTTTTCGTTGTCCCATGTTTCTTAGGGAAAGTTCATGAACAGAATACATACATTGTATTAAGTAAGTCATACAAGAAAACAACACCCTGAATAAAATATTCAGTCACTCACCGTCTAAGGGCGCCCGCACACGTCAGACAATCGGCGACGAACTTTTTGTAGGAGAAAAATAGAACGTACTGCTCGCAATAGTACAACGCTCACGTCCTACAGAGTCGGTTAGAAATAGTATGAAAAAAATTAGTAATAAAAGCCGGCCCGATTATCTGTCCTTCAAAAAGTCGTGAGCGGGCGCCCTAAGTTAGTAGGTATTATAAGTTTGGGTACCGTACTAACGATTGTTTTGTAAATCCAACGTTTAACTGCACTTACCTGGGTAATACCATCCTCCGGAACCAGGACTAACGTAGTCATCATCAAGACTACGTTACAATGCTATTCTATTTCACCATCACATTGTCTGTGATATAAGCAAGTACAGTTACGTGCGAGGTGAATGGAAATCTGAATAGGTACCTACCTACTATTTGCCAAGAGAAACTGATAAGGAAAATATAATTCAGAAAGTACTAACCTATAGGTAGGTACCTACTAAAAATCTTAGGTACAAACTAGCTAAAGGACGAAACTTGCAAATTGTCATTACAGGTCACTTGTAGCTACTAAAAGCCCTGAATAACGATGACTAGGGATAGCTATATCACACTTCTATCTCACTGCGGCATATTCATTTAGGTACATAGTACAAATTCGTATCTTAGCTACAGTCTTTGTGTAAAAGTATCTAGTGACAACAACCAAAAAAGATTTGATTACAGAACGACAGACAACGGGACAGGTGAAACTAAATAAAAGCTTGTAAAAATGGGGAAGCATGTGAGAGGCTTTTGCACATTAGTGGGACAAAATATACTAGTAGGTAAATCTCTCGATATGTTCGCAAAGTGCTGGGTTTTTTTCTTCAAAGCTTCTTATTTCCGCGGGATTACTACAGAAGAGCGCCCCTGCTGTATAGAAACGGCAAGATGTGTTTTTGCTTATCTCTTGACTACATTTAATCTCGAAGGAAGCATGTTTCAAAGTTGAATGCACGTCTAAAAGGTTAGAAGCGTCGAAGATAAATCACAGTATCCAACTATGCAGCTGGGGCTTCCCTCGTATAAAGAAAGAAATGTTAAATAAAATATAATCAAATAAATTATTTTTAATACTTATAATTGGTGTTTTCTTTTATCTTAAACGATTTATAAAAGTTTTACAACTTTCACAAAAGTAAAATAATCAATATAAGATTTTTACCTACCAACAAGTTTAGACTTTAAACAATTATTTCTCTCAAGAAGAAAATTAAGCAATCAATGCAATCGTTAGGTGGAATGTCAAAGGAGTACCTCGCAAAATATTAACTAATAAGTATATCTTGAAACAGATTGATCCCAAGTACGCAATGCAACACTCTGTTCTTTATAAATAATTAATGAAATTGTTTATTTGCTTCTGATAGGTACATACAATATGATTAGAAGCACAATGGGGAAGATGCGATATTTTTATTTTTGTGTTTATTTCAAAGAACTCCATGTAGAATAGACCACAAGTATATTAAAAAATGAAAAGACTGTAATTTACTGCAAAAAATGGGGTTTAAAATTGTCAATTTGAATTTTCGCCCGAAAACGGATCTATAGTTCGTATGACGTCACTCCTGTCTGTCACTCACTGGCCCACGTACTGTACGTCCTCTATGTATTTTATACTTTTGCATTTTTCTCGACTAACGAGACATTTTTTTGTAAAAATTTAAAATGGACTATCCATCAACATCAGGCGATCATAACTATACTATAGATACTCCGAAAAAAAGCCGTGTTGACGTATGTTTTGTGCCAATGTGTCCATCTACTTCAAAGCAGTTTCCAAATAAATTGTTTTTGACTGGACCTTCTGACCCAAAACTGCGAAAAAAGTGGTTTCAAGCTGTGAAGAGGAATGACAATTATTCCCCAAAGACCATCATTCGATGCTGTGAAGACCACTTTGACGTAAGTCGGCGGATATATTTGATAAAAGCTTAGTTTAATCTGCTTGTATGCAAAAGAAACATAGTTATTATACCTACCTAATTACTTATCCAAACTTGTCAATGACTTTTGAATGAATGAAATACAAATTTAACTAATGATTTACACATACCGTAGTAGTTTAGTCCCTTTCATTTCTACACTTGAAAACTCTGCACTTTCGACAAAAAAAGTCACTACCATGTCAACACTAACTTTTGGTAGATTCCTGGAGTCTGCTTTGACAAACCCAACATCCATTTTTATTCGAAAAATGCAATTAATTCTCGTTATAATGTTCACTTTTTTACTACAACTATAACCTCAAATACGTTGTCATAACAGGAGTGACGTCACTGAACGCTGATTGGTGTTTTAAATCCGTTCCGTTTCAAGCTACTTTAAATTCGTAATTATTGTTGAAAAACAACATTATATAAAATATAAACCTTGCAGTGGCCCTTCTTTTATATATTTTTAACATTTTAATAACAAATTTTTCATCAATATTGTATTTGCATCTTCCCCAATGCTTCTAGTCATATTTCTATAGAGCAGCTAGCTTAGCATGGCACTCCGTGAGAAGACGTTGTCATGCGTTTGTCACGCTTACGTCTCTGTCTATTCTATAGTATTAAATGTGATAAGGACAGCATACGTGAGATGATTGTCGCGGCACGCCATGCTAAGCCCCCAGGTCAACAAAGGTCTGGAAGACAGAAACAGACAGGTCCCAAGTACGAAACGCATTATGACAATCTGCTCCATACAGTACAGGCAAGTGTGTTTCTATCTAATCATATTATTTCTATGGAGCAGATTATCATAATGCCTTGCGTATGTAGGATCAGTAAGTTTCTGCCTTATTGCTTCCCGCTTTAATAAGTAATTTTAAAACTTGTTTGTTTCTGAAAGGGGTAAATAAAAAAATATGCCTATCAAAATATTGGGTTTTCGATTCTAGCTTGTTTCCCACCAACTTTTGGCCAAAATTCTCGAATAATCTATAATATAAAAATGAATCGCAGAATATGTTGGTAAGCGCATAACTCATCAACGCCTTAACCAATTTCGTTAATTCTTTTTGCTTTTTTACGGTGAGAAAAACTCGAATAATATCCGGAAATTTTCTCCATAAAATGAGATTCACAACGTAACAAAAGCATATTCAAATATGCAAAAGAATAATAAAAAAAACTTAATATAAACAATCGCTGCTAATCAGGCCGTCTGATGTTGCTGCTGCGCATCCATTGGATCAGAATGGGAGCGGAAATATGCGCGTAACTAAGTCAACGAGCTATGCAAACAGCGTGATTGATACATTTCTATCTGATGTCAGTTAGAATTAATAATAATCGTAATACATAAATATATCTAGGGTCAGTTGGTACTCAGTGGCTCACTTTTTTTCCGAAGGCTGTAGCACAGCTCTCAGCAGTATTAGGATGTACCAATACTGACTAACGTAGGGTGTAAACAATCTAGTTTCATAAATATTATTCTTTTTGTCGTTATTCTTAATAGGAAAAAAGATATCGCAGTTTTTTTTAAAACACAGAAATTAGCCACTGTGTACCAGGGGGTCGAAACAGTGGTTCGGGGGCAAA
Source organism: Anarsia innoxiella (assembly GCA_947563765.1). Classification (NCBI taxonomy): domain Eukaryota; kingdom Metazoa; phylum Arthropoda; class Insecta; order Lepidoptera; family Gelechiidae; genus Anarsia; species Anarsia innoxiella. The sequence goes on from OX387390.1 coordinate 11,211,696, forward strand.
TACACAGTGGATCAGGGTAGTTCACAATGGATCATGGTCGTAAATATATTCAGTTTTGTCAATAAATGCAACAAATTCATTCTTATTTAATCACTCATTTATTATTGTACTCATAATCATTTGAATCCAGGGTGTCTACAATAAATCTTCTTAGTTCTTGTTTCTACATTATGCCTGATGAAAACCGTGGCTCTGGCTAGACTGCATGGTTCGGGTCTGCGTAAACGGAGATCACTATATCTTCGCCTAAAACATCTAAGACACTCCTTACACATTAATTGATGAGCTTTCCAGTTTTCGGGCATTATTAAGTCATTAACTTCCGCCATTTGAAATGCGACTTTTCGGCATTCTTTTTCTGAGAGCCCACAGAATAATTCCATTAAATACAATAGTATTTTAAAAAAAATTCAACTCTTTCTCGTCTTCATCATTAAAAACTTTGATTTTTAGGTGCCTCATAATTCGGAAACGACCTCTGTATCAATGACGGTGCAATTTTTTTTGACTTTAGATAAAAACGTCGCAAAGTTATAAAAGCAATGCCGAATGTCTTCGATGCCTTTCTAGCACTCATTCCAGATTTCATATATTCGACAGTTTTCTTCATCTTTGCGTCAGTATGGGTCCCTCCCGGTGAACCGCGGCTTGTTCGTCTGAAGCACTCTAAAAGAAATAAATCTATGTCACTATATTGTGATTTTCTTCACAATTTAAAGAAATTGTTAGGTAAATAATTATAAAAATATATCAAAAGTACACAGTGGTTCATGATCCACTGTTAACCTTTCAAAATTGAGCCACTGTGGAAGCTTACGCCGTTTTGAATTTAAAACGGTCCCAAGAAAAATATAAACAACAAACGACACTGAAATCTGTATTAATTTAATCTTGATTAGACATAGAATCTACAGAAAATAACAGCTACCCATAATAACACATTAATAAAAAGTTGGAACAAAATGTTTCTTACCTTAAAGACGACTTTTGTTTTAAGAAAAACATAAAAATCCAATAACACAAAAATTTCACATAATTTTCGCCGACTAACTGGAATGAACTTGTACACATGTCAACCGCTTTCGAAAAGTAAATATAACGAATAGATATCTCTGCCTCTTTCCCAGATACTGTAGGTGAGCCACTGTTTCTGGTATAGCCACTGTTCGACAAGTGACCCTACGTCAACCTGGCTTACCAGACTAACAACCAAAGAACAAATAAATACTTAGGTACATAACGCCCCGCCGTTGGGTTCTTAGGATTAGGCAAATTGACAATGTTTAATTTTTATAACACCATATCTGTATTCTTTAATATTAACAAAAATTCAGAAACTTTCGTTTACTTGACCAGCGCGTAACTTTCGGAATCTTGAAATGAAGGCTTTGCATTATGTCGCAGCAAAATGTTTAATATAGCCGTTCCATCAAACAGCTAGTTGATTGGAGAGTTATTTTAACCACTTGGCTACACATACACAATGACGCGTATGCGGCTGCTGTAAACCAATATTCTTGAATTGAAATATAATATTGATTTATAATTCATAAAAATATTGATCAAAATTAACAATTAGGTACAAGGTAATACATTTTTGGCGAAATAGGTAGGTATGCATGAATCAACAGGCAACATACCCCTTGATATAATGAAATATATTGAAGCAACAATGACCAAGAATTTACCTACAAATATTATTCAACGAAAAGAAATCATACTTACCTGCTAGCACCATACTTGTTCCTACATTGCGTGGGATAGCGTCGCGTGTGACAAGAGTATTTTAAAACATATTATTTATAATGCATTGCGTACGTGGGATCGTCTGTCCCTAGCCTGATAGGTTGTTCATTAGCCAGGCAATTGACAAATAATCCGAGAGCTAGTCGCTGCGAGTAACAGTTTTCCTGTAAGGTTAGTAGTTTGTACACTACGATTTACTTACAGCGTGCAGAGCAAAAACCATACCCTGGTAGGCTTAAGTATGCACTGCACGTCATCAGACAGGCAAAACTATAAGGCAGCTAGAAGAGCTCTGTTGATGAAAATAAACTTTGTCCTGTATAATAAAATTTCTAATATGTTTTTAAGTACACGGTAAGAGGCTGGTGACAAAGCCTGCCGGGTCATGGCTATTGCTCTTAGCAGACTATAAAGCGTAAGTGTATACATTTCTAACCATACAGGAAGAACGTTACTCGAACAGTTCACTAGCTCCCCAGGTAAAAACAGTGCAACTTCATTCAGCACTCTATTTATCATTGAACTGGGTACCTACTAATAGTACCCAGTTTCAATTTAACGATTGAAGTAAATATCATATAATTAACATAGTATTTTGGAATATTTGCTACTACACGCAATATCCTTATAGATAATAAAATATTGCAATTTATAATTAAATATAAAAATCCTAGTTACATTGTTCTTAATAGAGAGTAAGAATTTAATAAGTAGTAAATTACAGTATTTATTTATTGCCCTGCTCTACTCTACAGTCTTCCTAAACTAGTCCTGCTCCAAAGGTTGTCTGGAAGAGATCACTTTTAGTGATAAGGCCGCCTTTGCGCACAATGTTTTAGATAACTCCAGGGGCTAGTACTCTCTAGATACCAGTTTTAATTTGAGCTTGTGCTCCACGGATTTCGCCCAAGTCTATAGGTGTGTTTGTTGTACCCTGCGCTGTACTGTGTCTGATGTCACTATGAGCTGGTCTTCTTATAGCTGTAAAGTTAAATTATAACTTATTAAATAAATATCATATTTCTTATGTGTTTCATTTATAAATAAATCTATGTAGATATTAGTGTCCGACCGAAGGTCTATTTTCGGCCGAAGCCGATTAATCGGCAATCGCCACAATCTTCGGCAGAAGCCGAAGCCGAAGGTTTATAAGCTCTTAGTAATTTTGTTCAATATTGTCTACAAGCTACAATTAATGTTATAGATTATTTCGAAACTTCAATATTGAAGGTTTATATTGACTGTCTCATATGGAAGTGGATTCAAAGATGATAAAAAAAGTTTGTGATTTATTCGTAAAAAAATAATCATTTATTTATTAAGTAATTCATCAAAAAACCATCTTCGGCGAAACCTTCGGCTTCGGCCGGGTTTTGGGCCGAAGCCGAAGGTTTCGCCGAAGATGTTTTTTTTGGCCGAAGGTGGCCGAAGCCGAAGCCGAAGCTTCGGTCGGACACTAGTAGATATATAACTATAAGACAAAATCAATATTTGTAACTTCAATTCAAAACAAACATACAACATGATAAACCTACCTATAACAAAACTAGCATACAGTTAATTCCTCCTTGCTCCCTTTTTCGAAGTGTTTTTTACTTGTAACTTGTGTACTTCATCTATAGTATTATAATGTGATTTTAAATGTGCCAACACCCCTTGCTCTCTAGTAAATGTTAAGTCACATAAAGGACATTTGTGTCTGCTACTGTTGCTTGGTACATTTAGTGACGCTGGATTATTTTTCTCTTGATCATGATGATGCATATTGTCTTCTGGTAAGACATACATAGGAGTGGCTGAAGGATCTACGTTAACAAATGTGAAAAGGTCATTTCTAAGTGATGATCCACTATTACTATTTTGAGTATCATGAGGTATGCCAGTTGATTTTGTAGATATCAGAAGCTTGTTAGGGTGTTTTGTTTGAATAACCTCATATGATTGGTTTTGTTGAACCATGGTATTAAATGGCACAATATTTCCATGTGATGATGGCAAAGAATTGGTATGAGAAACTTTTTTAATCAATCCTACAGGGTATGGCCGTTCTATTACTTCTTTTTTTTGCTGTGTTTCCCTGTCATCTTCGATTGAGCTATTTAAACTTACAACTTCATTAATTAGAAGTGATTGTGTTTTACGCTGCTTTGTAATGAAATTTGTGTCTATGAAATCTGACAACATTTTCCTTCTTCTGGGACCCGTAACTTTATTGTTTCTCATATTAGTTCCTGGAATAGGTTTATTCAGTCCACTTGAGCTGGCAGGGGCTGGTGTTGGAACTTGGTTGGACTCCATTTTTTCTGACAGTCTTAAATGTTGTTTTTCTGCTATATGTGTCTTACTATTTAGGGAGGGTAAGGAAGCTTGGACAACTTTTTGAGGTTTATTTTTGTCATTTACTTCTGAATCTGTTTTATCATCCTTCGCATTTGTTCTTATATATTTAATATTCGGAATCTTTGGGGGTTCAGGTGGTAAAACTCTTTTGGTACAATCTTCTTTAGCTGTTCCAAACTTTGCACACCAATGAGATAAGAGAACTTTGTATTCTAAGAAGTTTCTATTGCATAATTTGCATTGAAATAAGGTTCCCACACCTTCTACTTTAACTTTTACTACGTTATCCAAAATATTAAAAGCTTTCCCTTCTTCCTTATCTTTTTTCAATGTATTGCCGTTATTAGCATTATTACTGCTACTGTCGTTATTAGTAACGTTTGTAACACTACCAGTGGGTACATCTGTACTTTTCTTTTTATCTTCCTTAGGAATGTCAGTTTTAGAACAACGTGAACGTGTGTAAACTCTGACTGGGGTGTCCTTACTTCTTTCAATGCTATTTGTATTATTTACTTTTACATCAACCTCATTTGATGTTTTAGTATCTTCAGCATCAGATAGTTTTTCTGTACCAGTTATATCTTTTATACCTTCCATAGCTTTCTTTATGGCTGCATTACAAATAGCATCATTTGATATATTCGATTTAGTTAGCTTTTCTTCCCACAAGGATCTATGAGTTTTTACTTTGAGCATTGGTGGAGTCCAACCTAAGCCTTTTGATTTGCGTAAACTTTTCTGAGTGTTTATGCACTTTTGTATAAATTCGTAAAGTTCTTCAACTTTAGCTGAACAACGGAAGCAGATTATTTGAGGGAGGTCATCAGTTTCTGAAATCTGGAAAACGAATTTATTAGCTCATCATCTTTTCTAAGCTGAATGTTAAGTGAAGTTATTATAATTAAAAAATGTATTGTGAAGGTAGGTATGTAGCACTCACAGCGAATGGTAACAATTCTTCCAATTTTTGTGAAATTACTCCGTCAAATATTTCCACAAAAGGGCCTTGGGATGATTCACAAAGTCGACATTTTTTTACCAAGTTACAGCCAGAGGGAGTAGAAGGGACTGTTGCTGCCGGCGGTTTAGCTTTAGGTTTACCGCCTCTTCGAGACGCCATATTCAACCTGGAAAGTTCAACACGATACATAAATAGTAGTAAAACGTGACATCTGAGCAAATAATCTTTTCCCGAAACCTAAGGAATTGTCTCGATACCTTTTCAGGTTCAAACAGAGGTAAAACAAGGGTTGTTAGCCTTATTTATACAGATCAGGGGCATCTAACCAAACGCAAAGAAGGAAATCAAACAAAGTAGGTAAGACGGGTAAGACCATAGGGTAAGACAGACGTCAGACAGGCAGCCAGCCAGCGAAAGCCCGAGGCGCAAGCCAACACATTAGAAAGAGAAACCACAACAGAGAAAGAGAAAGACATAGTCCATAGACATTTCCTAATTTTTTCGCAGGCATTGGACACCGACAAAGGCAGACAAGGCTGGTCTGTATTTCAATATCAATGTCTGTATTTCAATATCAATCAATGTGGTTTGAAATCGTGAAATTGTATAAAATTATTAAAAACATCGTAGGTTTTTTTACAGTAGGTAAGCAAAAACAAAATATATTGGACACTTTTGGGGCTTAATAGGACACCTGGGTACTCCTGGGTACCTTTTTCTAGTGTGTAACATCCTTTAACGATATTTGACGGACCGGACGTCTCTATTCTTTTTGGTTGGACGGAGGGACGATTTGATGAGGATTTGCTTGCGTGCGCCATATTGAATTTAGTAAAAGAGTGCCTGTCAGTTCAGGGGGGTGGAAACCATACATATTTATTTCCAATTTCATAATTTGTGAATTCGCTGTAAAGAAAGTGCCGTTTTCAGGTGTAAATAGTTTATGTCTGGGTTGAACGTTAAGATGGCGGGTCAGACTATAAACGACAGGCTGCTCGCAGCTCGCCATAGTATCGCCGGCCAAGGATTAGCAAAATCGGTGTGCAAAGCTACCACCGAAGAAATGATTGCCCCCAAAAAGAAACATTTAGATTGTAAGTACATTTTGCGTTATTTTAGTTATTCTAGGTTCTCCTTGATATACCAGGTCGAAGGTGAAATATCTACGTATAATTTCTCAATAATCTTATTGGTATGACATTTACGGAGTACGGCAGTGGTCGATATCTCAAGGTACCTACGTATTTCAGATACATTCAGTTCTGTTCTATGGGATTTTTTTTTCAAAGTTTCATGTTTTACGTTGAATAGGATTGTAAAAGCACTTTAATAAAATCTGGTTGGTATAATAGTTGGTAGATACCTACACAGTTGAGGAGGTACCTATCTACCATAGTTCCCCACCCACCCCACGACGACGACGATGGCGACAAGTGTTTTGACATACTTTTGGGTATTATGTCATGTTAGTTTATTTTGTTTTAGTTGTAGAAGATAGCTACACCAATACTCAGTAGTCTCATTACTTTAAATTAACTACAGTACCCATGCCCACTAATATACTAACATGTAATATTTCATACAAGATGCTTCAAAATCCTCAATAAAAACTAGATATATAGAAAGATATAAATCTATTTATGATTTTTTTCTGAATAAAGTACCTATAGTTCTTACTTCTTTTAAATTTTCAATTTTTTACAACTTAGTTCAAATTAATTTTGTGTTATTAATAATATAATAAAATAATGCAGTCTTTGACTCCTGTTCGGTGTCTCTGGTTAAAAAGTTTCTTATTCTATCATAGCACAAAATAATAATTACCAGCACCTACTCATATTGCTACCTATGTTATTGTAATGATACAAATAAATAAACAGTAAGTTTAATTTCATGCAAAAACATGATGGTTTCATTAGGGTTTTGTAATCCTAGCATCAATATTGAAGAAAATGACTCATGATGTATGCACTAGACAAGTTAAGCTAAGCTTTAAAGTGGTTAAAGCTAGACTAACAGTAATTAAAGGAATTAGATTATTTAAAACAAAGGTGATACCACATTCTTTGTTTCAAATAATCTAATTCTAATTTAAAAAACCAAGCAGTTGGTCTCCCACTGCTGCCTGTCCTGTATATTTTTGCTTTAATCTAATATGTTAAATGTTACTGCATCCTGAATGTTACTCTCAATTAAGCATCAACTCATCTCCAATAATAATATTGTTATTTATTTTACAATATAAATTGATAATTATTATCAAACAGCTACAGGAAATGGCTCTTGTCTGCTGCTTATCACATTTGGTGAAAAAAAATTGTAATAGGTATGACCAGGCTATTTACAGCTACAATTTTGTTTGAAAGATGATATACAATACAACTATCAACAGGATTTAAAAAAGGTCATGAAATTCCCACTGCTGATCATAATGTTTGGGGAATAGGTAGGTACTAAGTATACTGCTGAAGTAATTGCTAATAAGTGAGACATTGGTTGTTTTAAAAATGTTTTAATATAAATAGTTATAATATTAAATTTAGGGAACAAAGTGTACCCTCAAGATTAAGAAACTCAAATAAATAAATAAATTTGGTATTTGCATATATCCATATATTACATTGAAACAATATTGTGATACTTTACTATGAAAAGTTGTTTAAAATTCATGGGAAAATATTTTTTCACAAATTAAGATCATTATTTCATTTCCATTTTGATTGTCAAACAGATAAAATATATATCTGAAATATGATATTTTCGACTTGTGTGCAGCATCTGTGTTCATCTGTTTTTTTTATCTATTTTAATGTAATAGGTATATCAATGCTCCAGTATTTGGCTGTTGTCATAATATTATCTTTCAATTTTGCGCGATATTTATGATGTAACCAGCTAATTAGGTACTTACCTACCTACACTTAACATGGGAAAATATGCTCAGTCCTTAGGGAAAAAATACTAGTGTAGTCAGAATAATATTTATCAGAATGTGGATGAAGTGAAATATTTAAATCAGCATCAAATTCAAGTGGCTATTCAATTACTTCGTCAAACCGTCAATATTATGTTTGTAGTTGTAAAAATGGTGCAGGAATTCAAAAAAATCTAAAAGCTATAAAGTGTTTGTGCATATCTTGTTGCAGATCTAGTCCACTGCACCAATGAGCCCAATGTTTCTATACCCCAATTGGCGAACTTGCTTGTCGAACGCACCCAAAACACCAATTGGGTTGTGGTTTATAAAGCTCTCATCACCGTACATCATCTTTTAGCTTATGGCAATGAGGTAAGTACATAACTCAAGTTCTATACCAGGTATCATATACCTTAAGAACAAATATGAATAAGTATTTATGTAAGTTGTTATAGAAAATCTAATAAAAGGTCATATACACACTCATGCAATAAATCGAAATACTCTTATCAAATTAATTAACTGCTTCTATGCTCGGCCTGTGATTATTTTTTTTTATTTTTCCGTTCCATAAATATGTGCATACTGCGAAGTTAAAAAATTGCCCAGCGATTTAATTTGAAAATATTGAATTGGCTCGAAAAACACTTGATAAACTTATTAGAAATAACAGTAAGATAATATACTATCTAGATTATAACAGTCTATACTACAAATATGGTATAGTACAGAACGAGACCACGAATAAATGTCGACAATCGACCACTTGTGTCAATAAACGTTTCACTATAGAAGTAGTGTTGTGGTTAATCAAACTGTGTACCGTAGCAAGATGGAGTCCTTCACTCACATATCACATACTACCTACCTACCTACGTATACTTTTCCGTTATAAAGTAATATAAAAAAATTTATTTAAATTTATAATCCTTTAGATATTAGTTTGTTTTGAAACAAATAATAATGACAATTAGGTTTTTTATTTCCCAAAATTACCTGTTTGCATGTTCCTTGTTTTTCTTGTGCAATTTTGATATTGAATTAGTAATCTCAATCGAACATAAATTACGTTATGTTAGATTGAGATCAAAAACATAATCAGTTTTACGCTTATTTACTTATGCCACGACTTTACCGATTTATCTATGCCGATTAAATGCCGCTAAGCAAATATGAATGTAATGTCTTTCAATGCGAATGTTATTCAATAAGTTTTTGAGTATGAAATATTGATCAATTTTTTAAATTACTTTTCAGAGATTTACGCAATATCTCGCATCGAGTAATTCCACATTTCAACTAAGTAATTTCTTAGACAAAAGCGGAGTGCAAGGTAAGGATTTTCACTTTTTGTATTTTAACATTAAACAAATACATATTAGACTCGACAGTTTCAGCATAACTTGGTTTACCAAATCGACGTTTAATATTTGCTCTATTATGATATCAATTTTTCAATATAGATGTCAATCATCTTATTCTTATATTGAAAACAATTATCCTTTCATGAATATGTAACAATATACTCGAAGAGTTTTTTGTCTCTAATTAATTGCGTGTCATTGCTATCAAAATTTTAACTCTGCTGTATTTTATAACTTGATGTGACCCATATGTTACTGTTTAAGTACCTATATCTACATTACAATTAATATACCTACGAGCACAGTGCTGGAACCGATATTTTAATGTGCTACAAAGTATTTCCTACGGTCATTAATTATAACTCAAGCTTCAGATTGTAATATAAACTTTTGTTAAGAAATAATCGTAAAAAATCAGCTGTTTCATTCAAAGTCAATGAGTACTTACGTAAATATAAGTACAGCTGATTCAATTCAATTTGTTAGTACTGTTTTATGAATAGCATAACTTCCCTGCAGTCCTTAGGAACATATTCTAATTCGCGTCTCTTAAATATCTTTCTTATTCTTTCTAGCTAGTCTTCTACTGGCAGCTTTCAGAAATAAATGTGTTATTTTATTAATGACTTGTATTATACTCTAGTTTGAACAGCGGTTCGTCTTTGACCTAAGTTATCTCGTGTTAGTTTCTCGAGTTGTGGCAGCGATTGCTATTAGAAATGTAATCACTGTTGGCATCAATACTCAATGGCGCTCCAGCAGCACCAGCTGACTGACTTATCTTGAAAATATACCACCACTGTACTGTACATTTTGTGTTCCTGAAAAAACCCTTAGCAAGTGCCTTTATTTAGATAATGGCACATGTTTACTTTTCTTCCTCTTAAATCTAAAATAACCTTCCTCCCTTGAGTAATCTGTGAATGAATGCACGAAATTCCAAAAGTATTTGTTTTGTTTTATGTAACTGATTCTTTTCTCGTTTCTTTTCGCTCTCGGAAAGGCGCTGCGGGTGCCAGGATTGGTGAGTTTTCCTTAATGGCGGCTTCGTGTAAAATTGTCTGTCCGCCTTGAGTGTAGTTTGATGCAGAAAGCTTTTGTGGTTTGGGAACAAGTTTTTCAGTATTTGCACCAACTTCAACCTTGTTGCCCACTTTGTGTTTTGTGTTTTTTTGTGCATGATAAATATACTATGTAATTTTATTGTTTGTAGGCGTTTATGTGATTGCTGTAACCTTTTTTGGATTCAAAATCTCCAAAAATAATAAAACAGACTTCAGTGGCCTGGGTTATGTTACACATTATTTTTCATTAGTAATTTGTTTGTTTTTGTTGTAGTTACAATTATAGTTTCGTTTGTTTATGAACAAAAATAAGTACTAGTTACTTCGATACGTTCATTATTTTTAAGCTTTATAACAATTTAGTACGCAATCATTCTAGTTCTTATTAAACATGAATTCAAACCATAACATGATTGATTATCATGTTTCTTATTATGAACTAAGTAAGTTACTTTATAGTAATTAGCTGATATCTGTTAATCACTTGCTTAAATTTATTATTCACAGAGTTCATAGAAGTGCACTGGTTTTAAATATGTACCATATTTATTTTACTATTTTTGATGATCTAATTTTTTGCACGTATTGCAACATAAGTCGCACATTTTTGTTTGCATGGTTTGTTTGTGTAGACGGCGGAGGCATTAAAACCATGAAGTTAAACGGCGCCGTTTCATATTTTTTCTTTGAAGTAGTTACTTTTCATTGTCATTCGCTGGACTGATGAATTTGGTGGTTTAGGAAAAACTTAGGCTTGTCAATATTTTAATAAAGAGTTAATACCTGTGCCCTTTAACTCTTGGTAAAGATGACAATTAGTGGATTGATTGACCTAATTATGTATGTTCAGAATTAATGAATATTCTTTTCATACAGGCTATGATATGTCTCCGTTCATTCGTCGCTACGCCAAGTACCTGAATGAGAAAGCGCTGTCTTACAGGACAGTGGCCTTTGATTTCTGCAAAGTCAAGAGAGGGTGAGTTTACTACTTCGTTGTTGTCTCTTTGTTATTTGTTTAAATTGTTTTTTTTTTTTATTTGATGATTAATTATAATGTTTACTAACGTTTGTTAATTTTTTATAACAAATGTTTAGTATACTAAATGTTGAAGGAATGGACAAATATTTTGTAGTAATACAGTAATTACGAAAATACAATATTTGTTAACAGAAAAGAGGAGGGTTCTCTCCGCATGATGAACGCGGAGAAACTTCTGAAGACGCTGCCGGTGCTGCAAGCGCAGTTGGATGCACTTCTGGAGTTCGACTGCACAGCCAACGATCTCACCAACGGCGTCATCAACATGTGCTTTATGCTGCTCTTCAGGGATCTCATTAGGTTCCTTACCTACTTTATTTTCTTATAGCTTTTGTCCCGGATTTGTTGGTAAATCGCACGCGAACATATACCTACGACCACACTCTTGCCTAGATTGAGTTTTAAATACAAACAGAATATCTCTTACATTAGAACGCAAATATATATTAATTCGGTGACAGTAAAATTATAAGAAGCATGCAAAATAAAAATGAAAATTCGTTTAATCCTGTAGGTTAGGTTTGACAACACTAAGGACGGGTCATTTTTTAAAGTTAATAAATATATCAGCTGTTATAGAAAGGTATTGAATTAATTTGGCTTGTTTCAGATTGTTTGCCTGTTACAACGATGGCATTATCAACTTGCTTGAGAAATATTTTGACATGAATAAAAAGAACTGTCGTGATGCTTTAGATCTTTATAAAAAGTTCCTCATCAGGATGGATAGAGTTGGCGAGTTCTTAAAGGTACATAGCGTGTTTGGTTTTGGTAACATACTCAATAGAAGTAGCAAAAGACACTAAAATAAATTGGTTTTATCATTTTAGGTAGCGGAAAATGTTGGTATAGATAAAGGTGACATTCCTGATTTGACCAAAGCTCCTAGCAGCTTGTTAGATGCCCTGGAAGGTCACCTTGCCTCTTTAGAGGGCAAAAAGGGTTCCGCGGCCAATACGCCCACTCAAACGGCTAGGTAAGCACCTAATTAAAGAGGAATAATCAAATTCATTACCATGTAATTGCAAACTACTAGCAATTTATTTGTTCAATGGACTATTTGAGTTTTAAATGTCTTTCTTATCAGTTTTATATTCATCATTCATAAATCAATAAAGTGAAAACAACAGTTTTATCAACAAACAATGTAGCAGGTTGATCTTAAAAGTCGTTGCTGCTAAGCGATGATTGTAGACTCAGTAACTATGGGATCAATATTTAATGTGAAATTACATGAATAGATCTTTTTTTTAAACTAAGGAGGGACATAACAATTGATCTATCCAATAATAGATTATGTCATAGCATTATGGGAGTGTGGGGGAGGAGGATCAACACAAATGAACAATATAATAAACGTCTTAAATATGGTATTTCTCTTTATTGAAGATTCTCTATATCCTTCTTTTGAAGAGGAGGTTCAAAAAGTCTTTTTTTGTGTAACGGTAGCACCGAAATAAATTGCGAATTCGATTGATTTTAGTGCACAAAAGAACGTAGCGAGCGTGATGGGTGCGCTGTCATCGACATCTTCGTCTTTTGGCAACGTGGCTGCTTCTGCTCGGCTTGATAACCAGAACGGTGCATTGTTTATCGACGACACTCTCAAGCAGCAAGCTCTTGCTGAGGAGGAGGCGGCTATGAACCAGTACAAGGTACATGCGAATATCTGCTTGTTTTAAAATAAAACTGATTACGATGAGTGGTAAGGGTGAATTATTACGGTTAGTGTAGGACCGCAGATGTATTGATTAAATAACTGACTGAAGACTGAGTATAAGTTGCATCGAACGATCCTTATTGGCCAGCGTTGTATAAAGGAGAAAACGATAGTTGGAAGGACGAAACATAGTAATGCACTTCTTTACTCAAGTGCAAATTTTCAGGTTCACTTATTACAAGGAGAGGAATGGACGGGGGAAGAAGATGTATCTGAAATAATAGTAAGATTGTGTTCTTGGGGGCAGGCTTTTGTTATCGTTTTTATTTTCTCTGAAACGGCGCTTTAATATGTATGCATATATATTTATTGTTGTAACTGAGTGTAGGAATTAATTAACACAACAAGAATTATGTGTACGCTCAGGGTTTATTATTACACAGTAATTTAGTTTAGCTAACAACAAGCGTAAATGAAAAACTAGTTACATTTAAGAACAAACATTTAATATTTCGGAAAATAATTTAACACTACTAAGACAAAATATACCTACTTTATGAATAACGCATCGTGTTCGTGTTCATATAATATTTTGTTAAATAGGTCTATTTATTCCCAACTGTAGCTAGCTGAACGATTTTAATTAGTGCATTAAGTATAAATACGTCATTTATGTGTGTGAATATTCTACACCGCTTCATAATAAATTTGCTGTGTGGTTTCATCACGGTTTCACCATTGTCCTGCTATCATCATCTTATGGCGTATCCACACATGCCGCCGGCTTTTAGGATGCCTTGCGAATTTACCTAGCAGTGTGGATACGCTTATTGAGTCGTTCGTCTAGTCTCAGCTTTATACACAGGTTGGTAGTAAGATCTTTTAGGTAGGAAAATAAACATATAACTTATCAATTTCTTGCTAAATATATGATACCTTTTAAAACTTTTATAAGACAACATACAAGTTACGTTAAAAACTGAGGAAGTATTTGAAACTTCAATGTTGATCATGAGCGATAAGACGACTAAACAGTTCAGTTATTAGACAATACAGTTACGTCCAATAAACTAAACAAACCAATCTAAATCCTATACTGAGACTGGACTAAGCAACGTAATCTAATTATTTTTAGCTTCGGAGTCTGTTTCAGTTTCTGCTTCGGGAGTATATAAAAGTATTTTCCACGGTTTATCATGATTATGGAAATAAATGTTATTCGTACTTGTATTTTTGGGGGGTGACGGATTAACTTTTTCAATTAGGTCCTCATTAATTGAATCTGTTTTTTGATTTCAGAATAAGGTTCAATCGCCAACGAACTCTGCAGCTAACAATCCATTCTTATCAAGTGCCCCAGCGAGCAGCCAGTCACAATCCATCGTAGACTTGTTCGGGCCAGCTCCGGCTGATGCCAATAATGCTGCTGCTAATGCCGGCAAAGCTTCCGATGACCTCCTGTCACTGGGCAACCCATTTGCTGATATGTTTGGAGGTAGGTCTTATTTAGTCTTCTTCCGTTAAAGCTCGGCGATGCACCATTTTACAAAAATGATATTTTTACTTTAGATAGGTGGTTCACATACATACTGTGGCCGCCAGTGCAGCGCACAATTTTGTACGATATGAGTAGCATTTAAAACGTAGTATTTATGGTGTCGGTGTAAGTCAATGACATTTGCCAAGGACGTCTCATCTGTGAGCCAGTGCAAAGCAAAATGTTCACAAAGAACAATTTTTGTATAGGTTTCGCTCAGGCTGTCAGTACGCCAAAATGTATGGTGAAAAGGTGCCATAATTAAATGGTCAGCAATATTGTATGGCATGTAAAGTCCATGGTAATACATCATTGGTATATATGTTACGGGCAATGTGATTAATGCGGGCATTATGCATAATGCCCGGGCATTATGCATAATGCCCAGCTGTATCGGGCAATGTGATTAATTACGTTCAAAACTGTTCTATTTATCACATTGCCCGGGCATTATGAATAATGCCCAAAGACCATCGGGCAATTTGATAATAATAGTCCGTTAACTTGATAATTGTAGGTTGCGATAATTCTAAAGTCGCCAAATTCTTGAAACGTTGTCAGAGACATATTAGTAGACAATTTTTTTAGAAATTTTGTCATTGCTTTAGGTATAATTAAGGTTTTTGCATTTTCAGCAACTAAGATAATTGAAGTACCTAGAGTAGAAAAATAATTAGGCATCTCGTATGTTATGTTATTAATAGGGATGCGCCGAATATTCGTTTACTATTCGGTATTCGCAATAGTCGGCACCTCAACCGTTTCGTATTCGGCCGAATATTCAGTAATCGTTTAAAATGACCATTTATTCATTTATTTTGTTGAGTAATAATTTGCTTGATAAAACGAGATATTAACCTCATATTAAATTATTTTAAACGAAGGAGTAGTCAATCTTATATCCTCATTTTCACATCTAGGTATTACAAGAGTTATTAGATAATAAAATAAAGATAAGTTAATAAGTGACACTTAAAGATAGAATTTAGAAACCTAGACATTCTGCTCTAGTGTCAGTCAAAGGCGCTTTTCTTTATAAACTTTACCTATTTGTTGTATCAAAATTAGTGTGAAAGAACAACCGAATAGTTCGGCCGAACCATTCGGTTCGGTAGGATTTGAAACAGAATAGTATTCGGTATTCGGAAAAATGAAAATTCTTTTAATCCTGTTGAACGGGTCATTTTTTGAAGTTAATGTTGGATTCGCAAGAGTGCCCCCAGAGAAGAACCTAGCAAGAAACTCTGTTGGGTTGCTCTTTTCAATTTAAGTTTTACAAATTCTTAGGTTGAAACACAGAAACAATCATTAAAATTTACATTTCAATAGAGCTTAAATTAATAAACAAATAATAAAAAAATTGCCCCTGCAATATCCAGAACAAGGTATAGGTAAGTAAATCGGAAGCTAAAAAGTGAAAGGCTTAGCTTGATAGAATCCACATAGGTACATGACCGGCCATCACAGCAGCACCTTCACACAGGTCTCAACGTATGTGCCAGCCATCAACCCCTTCCACACATTTTAGGGATTTAGGAAGTATTTTAGGGAAACCAGCGCATGTCACCCTTTGACCAATCAAGAGTTCGGAATGGCCTAACCTAAACTAAAACCCAACTTAACCTATGAAGAAAATGATGAGAATTTTAAGTTTCATAATACCTACACATTTATTTGACTTTCAGTTAGGTTTAGATGAGATAAGGTTTCATTGTAAAGTAAAAAAAAGTACTGAAACAAGTTTATTATCACTCTGCCCAATAGGTGACGGGCATTATGCATAATGCCCGGGCAATTTGATTAATTGCATAGTATTTATCACATTGTCGCTTATATTGGGCATTATTCATAATGCCCGGGCATTATGCATAATGCCCAATTAATCACATTGCCCGTAACATATATAAGTATAATAGACTGAAACATCCTAAATTTTTTTATGTCTAAATTTGAACTTCGAAGGTTTTTGGACACCAAACACACACACCTAAGTAGCATACTAATAAACATAGATTTTCAAATTATAGAACCCCCGTTCTGGCACTGTAATATAAAAAGCACTTCCCTGCCTAATGGAATGGTGTCTTGCACTCAATATAACTTTGTAGATGAAAATTTCTCCGAACTGAATTTCATCAAGATATCTATCAATACAATTGAAAGACTTGATTCAAGCTGGTAGTGGTATATAACTCGCAATAAAAATAAACACATTTGGTGGGTTATGAACTAACGGTACTAATTCAATCTAATGATAAATAAATCATTTTTTTTTATAAAACAAGCATAATCTACGTAAGTTGTCATAAATGTCTAATTTAAGAATTATAATAGCAGTTTATTTTTATGTTAATACTTATGTACTATGTACTGCCAGTTTTTCTGATGTGCTGCAAAGGTAGACACTTTAAGATAATGTTCCTTTTATTTGATATTATTTGTTCCTTAGCTTGATAACCTTCCTGTGAGTAAAAAAAAAATAGTTTATTTAACTAATGTAGAAACAATTCGTTTAAGTAATAATATAGTAACATCCAAGAGAAGATCACCAACGAGCGTGTGTCGTATTAGTCGTGCTGCATTGTTATTGAAGTGACGCCACCACTTTTAGCGGGCCCGCAACCTGCTAGCGCGCCGCCCTCCGGCATGTGGCCACAGCAGCCTAGCAACGGGTTCGGCGCCGCATTCCCCGCTCAGCCACCCACCAACAACACCTTTGTGTCCGAAGCTAACTTCTCTAACGTTTTCAATAACACTGACACCACAGGTGAGGCGCTTTCTCTACTGTACATAATCTCTATTGCAATGTCACTTGATCCGGCTCTTACTCACGTGTTTTATCATTTCATGAACAAAATTAAAAAAAACGTTCTCTTTAATCCAATTTTATAAATATAATTAATTTTAGCATATTTGATCACGTTACATCGCAATTTTTTTCATACAGACTTTGTTCTTATCTATCTTATCTTGGTGATGGTAGAATAAATTAATAAAATTTGCGATCTTATTTATAAAATGTACAATATAATGGTATCTGTTCTACAAGCTGCCGCAGCGAACCCGTTTATGGGTATGGGAGATCCCACACATCCTATGACCGCATCCCCCGCCCGTCCCCCACCCGCCGCGAACCCTCCTCAACCTAAGTCCGCATTCGACGATCTAGAGGACGTGATGCGCATGTCCCTCGGCGGCTCACCCGCTAAACATTCCCAGCCCCAACCCGTCACACAGCAGCCGCAGCCAATGGCGGCGGCGCAGCCTTTCGGTGACGTCATGTCCATGCCGATGTCCCAACCGATGATGTTCGGCTCCCCAGCTCGACAGCCGATGATGCCGATGGCAGCCATGGGTATATTGATGGACTGTTTTGACACATCGTTTTAAAGCTTTTTGAGTGGCCAGTAACTGTCATGAGCTTTTTTTCATACTCCCGAGCACAGCAGCTTCCGTATTTTGTTCATATTATACGAGTATTGTACCTATAATACTATACCTACCTAGCATTGTTATGTTACTAAGGTCAATGGGTAAAAATCGTTGAAGTATGAGACCTATGTATGCCACTTTAAGTCATGTTCATCAAAAGTAGGTATGTAGATTTAATCATAAAATAAAATGTTTTGTTTCGTCTCTTTCTAGTTGTGTAATAAATGGTCCAGCCACATATTACTCCGCTTTTAGATGTGTTAATTGGTCAATATCCGTATTTTTATGTCGTAGTAATTAACTCCCAATTTGTTTTTGTTTTGCCTTATATGTTTTTGTTTTTTGTTATGAGAGCAATCTTTATGTTTTTATCGTATTTGTTACGCTCGTCTTCAGAAATGGCACCAATTGATTCAAGGAGAGAACAAACTTTATATTTAAAGTAGTGTTGTCACTTGACAGTTCCATCTTCATCATCGCATGGTTGGACTAAAAATTTTTACATGTGATAAGAATTTTGTTGATTTAATTGACGTTATGAATTCATTTTTACAGGACAGCCACAACAGCAGCAACCAGGCAAGGTTCTGACCGGTGATCTGGATTCTTCTCTCGCTCAACTGGCCAATAACCTCTCTATCAATAAAAGCGCAACGGCTCAAAAGTAAGTTTAAATCGTTTCGTTATATAGATGCTCATTACGTTATTAGCCAGAATAAAAGTATTGCTTGAAGAATATTTAAGGAATGACGAATTTTTTACTCTTCAAAGTGTTCGTAGATTTAATTATTTAGATTTTCGCTAGCTTCAAACTGAATGATATTGCATTGTTTTACTATGAAACCGAAGTTTTTCTTTCTTATAATAAATCCTACTTTTATCTAAGAACTGTCTTGTGCTTACAACTGTTGATTGACAAATTGCATAAGTGGAATCAAGTTTAATAATGCATCATATTTTTTGGTCTGAAAAAGTATGCGTCTCCACTTTGTCAAGTGATATGTACAATAATTTAGCTAGTATCATTTTGATTATGATCAAAGCTAATTTTGATTGCATCTTGAATCGACGTAAACGACAAGAAACTTTATAATTATAATTTCATAATTATTATTGTACTTACGAGAAGGTATGTAAAGTTACACACGATAACATAACATTTACTAGGTAACAGAAAATATGGATGGAAAAATATATTTTTCGCCTAGCAGTAGAGCTAGCTCTAACCACGACTTTGATTTCGTTTAAAAACCAACGAAATGCGGATACATTTCGTTGGTTTTTATACCCGCAACAAAATTTTACTAGTGATAAAAATATTTCGCGGCAACCCATACACCTAAACTTGTGGTTGGAATCTGGTACTCCTCCCTCTCGTGCTCACGTGGACAGATTTTCCCAGATGCATGCGGTGAACGAGACCGTGTCAATTCTACAAGGTTTCTCGTTAGGGTCTTTTTTTGACGTCCCCATCCATGCAAGATAGTAACAATTTAGTGCCTATTCGTTTCGTTTAATTATACAAAATATTATACTAGTTCTTCTGACCGATTTCCTAATGAAATATTTCCAATACGAATATGTACCTACCTTTATATTTCACGCTATCCACGCAGCGAATGAATACTCTCAAGATGCTTTCACTTATAGCACTTAGTTTGTCCAGTTGGTGAAGGGTATAGTGCTTAGCTTATACTTTAACATAAATATTAGACTCTGCGTGTCCACACCGTTATGAGAATTTAAAATTGGTTCTCCTTATTTACTAACTTTATCAATAGAAATCCCGCAGAATCCAATATTTTTTAGTTTTTAGATTCAGTTTTAGGTTTAGAATTTGATCTGAGTACTTATATAAAATAACAACTGGGCAAACATAGAAACAGCATGATCATTGAATTCATTGATACATATCGTGTGGAAATAGACCGATGCAGTGGAACTCACCGAAGAATGCATCGAAGACTGGCGCTTCCTGGAGTCCGCAGCCTATGCAGGCGACAACCGGTGCCGGATATAGGCCTATGGTAAGGGAGATAAATAAATAGGCGCGTATTGTCGATTGTTACTAAATCTATCATCATGTATTATTAATAAAACTAATTGACAGTAAAATTTCTATAAACAATCGGCAATCTTTATTCAAAATTAACGTGACTGTCAACGTAGTACGGAGCTTCACATGCTACCGTTTCATTGTTTTTTTTTTCCTATTCTGTTGCTTTTCATGTAAAGTAATGCATTTTTAGCTACTTCCCTTTGCTACCTTTCTTTTATTCTAGAGCTAATTACCCAAAGTTATTTTTCTTTGTGGGATTTTCTTTTTGTTTTTCTTGTAGCATGCCAGCATCCCGTATTATTTTGCGTTTTACAGGGGCCCGGCATGCCACTTCCACCAATGCCTCACACTTTGCCTCATACATACCATCCCCCGCATTTTGTTATGGTAAGTTTGTGCTATCTTTTTTTTACACCTTTCCGTTGCTTTTTAAATTGATTTAAGCGTTGCCCACGGCTTTGCTTTAGTTTTGGTTATCACCTTATTATGTTAGAGTTGGTTAGGTGAACGTTATTTAGTGTTAACAACTTAGTCTATCATAATTATCACTTAAAAAATGAAACGGTAAATAATTACATATTATATCTCCCGAAACCTGTCTTAAAAATAGCATTTTACCTACATAATGTAAGCGTATTACAATTACTTACTAGAATAGTAAGAATGATACGAAATTGCATGGATGTGAGTTCGTTTGCATGAAACCAATACAATTAAGATTTTTAAAATGCTCGAACATTTAACTATGTAGATATCTATAGTTTGAGAGTGTTAAATAACTATTTTATGTTTTCAAGCATTTTGCTTCAAATTCAAAGTAATGCATGTTAAATGTTAAGAAAGTTTTCAAAGTTTTAAAACGAGGAGGCTTAATGAGAATGAAAGTTATCATTGTTAAAACAAAGAGTAGTTAAAATAAAGAGTTTCCAAGTATTTTACAATTTGCATGCCTCTTTTTCTATCCGGTTCAATAGAGCCTCGAGTTTGTTATTCGTTATTAATTTCGGTTATTTTAAGTTACAATTGCACACAAAAATAAATGAAGCGAAAAAAAACTTGGTTAAAATGTTTCAAATCTTACACTATCTATTAATTTTATTCTTGTCTACTATTTTTTTAACCCTAATAAATGAGATTATCAGTGTCCGTATCGCTGGTGTCTCCTTATTGTGAATCGCATTTTGACTATGTTAATTCCACCTTTTACTTTTTTGTATTTTATAGGTAATTCTGTTACAACAGTTTTTGATAAAATTAAAGTATTGACAATAATTACATGCTGTTGTTTTTAATCTTTTAGCAACAACCGGGCATGGTAATGGGCATGCAAGGCGCTCCTATGATGCCAGTGGCAATGGCGGCACCGATGCGACCAGCTGTACCGTCTCAGCCTACTTCCAATCAATTCAGTTAAACGGCACTCATATTGTTCGAGTTTTGGTTAATGTAGTGTACCCGAAGCATCTCTTATAAATTATGACTTTATTCCTTTCAAAGCTAAAATTGAACGCCAACATACCTCAATACTATGGGATTAAAGTTTCGAGTAGGTGCACGACAAGTCGACAACCAATTTATAAGTAAAGCGCTTCATTTAAACCGTTCCTGTGGTATATAAATGCTACGGCCGTGGGAAAAGGGACGCCAACTTATACACCATTGTCGCATCAATTGATGTAAGTAAAATACACCTCCCTCGCATTCACACGACACATTGTATTGGAATAAAGTAGGTTGGCGTTCAATTCACTTTATTAGTGAGGAAATATGTTAACCATTAAAACGTGCATTATTTTTTAAGTGCTACTAATAAGACATCAAAAAGGTTTTATTTCGCATGAAAGTTATCAGTAAATAATATGTTACGGGAAATTTGATAAACTTAGGGCATATTATTCATATCATTTGTAGCGATATTTTGAAGGCCGCAATATTTTTCAACTAAATTCAAAGTGTTACTCAGACTTGTCGTAACCAAATTAAATGTGTAAATTATAATTGACTAACCGATCTGTATCGGCAGAGGTATTTATAGGTATAGATAGACAATACATTTATCAATTAGTCCTTATTGTATACGTGTTACCTAAAACTCCCAGCTAGGCTGTTGTATTTCTTTTTACTACGAATGCCCTAACTCTTTTCTCATATGTTCTGGCAGTTTCTTATTATTAATAATAAATTCATTATTTATTTATTACTTATCCGGTTAATCAAATAGCCCGTAATAAGAGAAGTCTTTATTTTACATTAGAATTGTTAAAATGTTGATGTATGTATTTATCATTTATTTGTAGAAATTGCAGGTACAAACATACACGAAATATCTGGAGGTTTCCATCATGAAAATTAAGACCATGAAACTTTATGCTATTTTGGCTGTTTGTAACCTTATAAAGTTAATAGGTATGTTTTAGTTCCGACTGTGCGGCGTTAATAGATATTATATTTTATTAAATAACATATATCTTCTGATTTAAATACTTACGAATTTGTATTGAAAATCTAATATGAATCAATTATGCAATATATTTTGGATTTATGACATCACAAAAATGCTTTAGTTTCATAACATTTTATTTCAAATCATGTGATTACTATTTGAATCTACGTTCATATTTGTCTTTTTCTTTTATTTAAGAGGTGCTAAGGATAATCTATTTAGGATAATCAACTTTACTAGATTGCACCGACGACATCACATTCCATAATATTGTACAAAAATATATAATTTATTGTTAGCTACAATCTTAGTTACAACTTTGATTCTGCGTGTCGTCAGCTTGCAAAAGAAGTTTACTTTGAATATATCGATGTTTAAATTATAAGTGTAATCAATGTTATTGTAGCTGAGTTCTCACGTAGACTACATTTGTATAAAGTAGCAACTTGGTTCTATGTAATTCCTATATACATTTGTGTATTATATTGAAAATATTACTGTAGTCATTTGCTAAGAGCGTTAGTGTTATTGAAAAATAATATGAAAATGTGCTTTTGAAATTGTCAAAAGTTCTTTTTCGGGAAAAAATATAAAAAAAGTTATTCTCATATCCTCACTTGTCTTATACAAGAATGTATTTGTCATAGAAAATAATAATATTTAACGTATAGGGGTTATATTACACTATATTGTTATAATTATGAAATTAGGCGTTACGGGTGTATATTTTATTGAATGGCTGTTGTTAATATGTGGACTAGGTGCTTACCATGTGATGCCAAGTTACTGCGACAGCTTATTTACAGCACTCTAATAGTCTATAGAAATAATGAGCAATAAAACTGTACCTTAACAAATATGCAAACACTAAAGCAAATAGAAAGTACTGACGACGTATTTACTTAATTTATTGTTTTTCAGTAACTTATCAGGATAAAGTGCCTAAGTTAATGCGTTTTTGTGCAAAACAACACCTGGACCTTTAAACTAATTTATATTTTTATAAAACTTATACTTACTTTTATTGGTTTGAGTAATTTGTTTCTAAGACTGTGTTTGAAAAGTATTACCTAGTACGTTATATCTAATTAATATCATTTACCGTATCTACGATGCTTCTGAATTATATGATAATAGGGTTAGTTATTTAATACGTGACATTGATGATTATGATCCTTATTACCAATCCTACAAAATTCAGTTTATACTCATTTGGAAGCATTCTATAATGAGTTATACTGGACAAAATATTATAAAAGATGTTAATACCTAATTGTTAATTTACTTATAGCCGTTAAAAATATTGGGTCTCATTATTTAAATACACATGAAGTGCTAAGAAACACAAATTCAACGTTTATGTAGCAGTACTAAAGTCTGCTTCTGTTATGTCTTTTTGTATAATTTAAAAATACCAAATTTATGTTAAGAACATGTATCGATCGACGACGTAAAATGGTGGGATTACGGTGTAATAAGCACGATGCGCCCAAATAAGGGCATGACGAAATTAGTTCGCTTCAATTCTGGGTCAATGGTTAATGAGAGTGAACTATTTAGTTTCTTTGAGAATAAACAAAATGTTCTAATCCTTGTCTAGCTGGCGGTAAAAGTAATTTCAAAACACTGTGGCGCTTTGTCTTTGAATTGGCCTGACACGCTGCCGGCGTGTCTCGTTTAATGGATATTGTTGGGAAGGTTGAATTTATTTCGAAACGTAGGCTTTATTTTCAATCATGTTTCCATATTTATGGTATTTTGAGTTCTCTGTATTAGTAAAATGCCATATTACTTACTCTTCAATATTATTTCTTGCTTTTTCGCTGAAGCCTTAAATAAAATGTAAATGTTGTTAAAATTTCGCGATTTTCGTCTTTACTTATCATCTTCAGAAGAGTAATGAAATTAACAGTTGTTAATAATGTTTTTCTTTTAATTAAATAATATATAAATAGATGAGTAGCAGGATTATAATGGTTATCAGATTCATTATTCTATTTAAGACATGCATGATTTTAATTAGGGATTCGATATTATCATAATATCCTGAATCAGGGAATTCAGGTTCTTGACCAAACAAAACTATGATTAAAATGACTGTACAAAAATAGCAATAAAAAATGACAAAAATATGCTAAAGTGATCTGTCTGGCGATCAATAAGTATGACATGTTTTATAATTTTTGTTTCGCCTGTGAGCCAAAGTAACTGCTTTTTATTCCAGAATGAAATCCTGTATGGCCAGGTATCTTCATCTAGTAATTCTAACAACCCGCCGTACCTACGTATTAAGCAGATACATACAATACAACAACAATTTATTAAGTCTGTACTACTACCTATAAGTTGTATTAAATGAATATTAAGATTGCTAGTTCGGTATATATCTAATTTATTTAATTAAAAAAGGCTTGTCAGTAGCAATTGTTGTCTTGGTAGTAATACTCCGTAATATATACGAGTAGTAGCTGGTATTTTGCCTTGCAAGAAATTTTCGACTTGTTTATTCTTACTTTTTGTTTAATTAGTGGGACGCCACACATATATCTTAGCGGCATAGTTGATTCGTCAGTTTTTTTTTAAATAACAAAATTGATTCGAAACAATACTTCGGCCGTTTAGCCTCTTTGACTTCGGTGTTATCGTTTAACTAGCGTAGGTACATTGAGCATATTATTTCCTGACCTACGGTTTCTTTGGCTGTGCTATATTTATGCCGGGCGAATTATATATGTGTAGCAACCATCACTGTTTCAAAATCAACTTGTTACAAGTAGGTATTGCTAATGCTAATAGTAGGTACAGAATTTATCTCAATATGAACCTCCTTCAAGCTATAGGCATTGCTGTTATATATTGAGATTATGACGAAATATATTTAATTACTAGCTGTCCCGGCGAACTTCGTCCCGCCTTAGAATGAACTTTATTGTGTAGGAATAAAGTTCAAATTGACTCTTCATTTTAGTAAGAAAACATTTGTATGGGAAAAAGAAAAGGACTGTTTTAGGGCTTTCCCGGCAATTATTCGAATTTTTCTCACCGTAAGAACCATCCTTGGACTTCAATGAACATTTAAAAAAAAGAATTAGCGAAATCGGTCCAGCCGTTCAGGCGTGATGCCGTGACAACGGAAAACGGGTTTCATTTTTATATATATAGATGATCAATTTCAGAACCGTTATTAACATACTTAATTAATATGTTATACTTATTATGGCGCTTTATTTCATTTCTTTTTTTTACATATGTAATAATTATTGTTTAATGTTATTTTAGTATGAAGCACCTGATTGTTCCATGGCTTTGTTGCTAATTTCTGAGTGCAATATATCATATCAAGCAACTTTTCACGACATCTAAATATAATGCGTCTTAAGAATGAGTAGACTTGCCAGAATATGTTTATCTATTATTTTCTTCAGTTGTGCCTACCTACTGTTTTTTCACTTTAGCTGTGATGCTTGTTTAATTCGACTGATTTATGTGAATTGATGGGATTTGATGATAGCCTGCATTGTAAGTTTCATATTTTAATAGAGGAATTCTTTTGTATGATTTATATTAAGTATACTTAATTTGCTTAGTTGCCCATAAAATTATAAAGTTGTACATTTTATTCTTACTTAATTTTGTCATCTAAAATGTATTCGTTTTGATTTATGTAAATACCCAACTATTTTTATTTGTAGTTTTGTCGCTTTTAGAAACCTATTCAATTTAGTCTTATTTACAAAAGAAACAATTAAAAAAATTATTATTATTCATGCTTTTTTGTATTATTTTTGATATTTTCACCTGTTTCTTTTTACTCGTTATAGTTTGTTTGAATCCCTCTTTCGAATCTTACGGTTTACCGTTTAGTAACCTTTCAATTAAACTGATCTAACCTAACATCAGTGTTTGTGTATCATAATATTATAACTAACTAGAATTAGCGGTTTGCTCGTATAGGTATTATGTGAAATTCTAACTTAATGAAATGACAATACTATAATCTTGCTTGGCTTGTTCCAATCGTTATTTAAAACTTTGCAAAAAATGTAAAGTAGGTTTTACTCATGTAATGAATGGAATGATAATAATAGTTTCAATCAAAATGTTAGTTTTTTTTTCTTGAATAGGCACATAATTGGACGGTAGGTAGGTAGGTACCTATCTAGTTTCAGAGTAGCCCTGGAACAATAAAGGGGTTACGAAGTAAATCAGTATATAGAAATGTTCGTTACAGCTGGAATACCTACTACCTTACCAAGTTTAATTTACTTAATAATACCTACTTATCTGGTATTTTCTAAAGGGCCAAGAAATACAATTTCAGCCCAGTCCACAGTGTGCGCCAGGTAGGTTACGTTACTAATTACACCTAATTTACCTATTACCTGCACCTACCTACATATCTATAACTGGACTAATTAATGATTATCTACTCATTTATAGTAGGTAGTTCCAGTAACAGTATTACAGATAGGTACATAACTCCCACTCTAACAAGGTAGGTAGGTACCTACCTAAATTGGTAAACATGGACTCAGTTATATTGCTACAAAGGACACAAAGTGAAAGGCTGCCCTTTGAATCAATAAATAGGCATGTAGGTAAATACCTACGCAATAAATACAAATAGGTACCTTATGAGAAAAATTTAATGTTAGTAAAAGGTAGGTACTTTACATACTCCATTGAAATAAGTAAACTAGGCACCTACAGAATAAATAGACCTCATAATATTTTTGTTAGATTGCAATTGTTCAAGTAGTTGTAGCAAGAGCGTTTCTATGATCAGACAAAAAAACACACAATATAAAACTTACCTAGGTACTCTTAAATAAAGTTGTATGGTACCTCGTTGAAAAGCTAGTAGGTATATTGGTAATATTTAAACAATACGTGCAATAAATAAATTATTATTCTAAGTTCATGTTTATTTTATTGCTGAACCATTTCCTTAATATAATAATGTATATCGTTAGGTACCTACAATCAACCTGCAATGTAGACCTTGCTACCTACCATGAATGGCTGGCTGGCTGCAATAAAAAACGAAAATCGCGCGCTTTTCAGTTCCACTTGTTCTATTTTTTTTACTGGTTTGGCTTGGCTTCCAGGTTTTTTGAGCCAAGTAGACAACCGCGGATCTAGTTTCAAATAATAATAAATAATACAACATACCTACCTTTTATGGTTATGTATTGACGACGTTATGTATTGACGAATTTATCCTACCTGGCTGCTGTATTTAGAATCACTGCCCCGTCCGCACTACGCCCAGTCTTGGTTGTTGCAAAAAAGTTTATTTATAGGTGGTATCACAGGGTGGGGTGGTATTACATTATTACATTACACACGTATTACCAACGTATTACATACAATACCACTGCCCAATGTTTTAATAGGTAATCATTTAATATAATTAATATATAGGTAGTAATAAACAAAAGTCCAAGTTTTTTGGTCAAATGGTAAAATTGTACCATTTGCGGTGGCGGCGGCGGCGGCGGCAGCGCCACATAGGTAGTTACCTAGCTTTTTTCTCGCTTGCAACACCCGCAAATCAATCGATGACAGTACAGTGGCCAGCGGTAGACTCCATTGACGACATTTTGTCACAGTTTTACTAATAAAAGTACATTATTTCTCGTGTGTTTAGTAAAAATAGGCCACGAAAATGGCAGATAATGAACAAAAGGCGATGCAGCTAATGGCAGAGGCCGAGAAGAAATTGAGTTCTTCGAAAACGTTCCTCGGGTCTCTTTTTGGGTGAGAACAATGACTAGTTCTTTTATCCTCTTTTACTTGTTTTCTCATTAGCTGTAACACCTCTATGAATTCTATGGGATCATGCAATGAACCAAACTTATGAACAACTCCTTTTTATCAGACAATTATAATACCTGCTCGGTTTTTGGAGAAAACGATAAAACATACTTCTTCTAATTAGATGTTGAAATGACTTGTTCTGTCGTTTGCAAAACATGTAAGTCCATCCACCCCTTTATCAATATTACTTAATTTGGAGACAGATTCATGTTTTTAATGGTTCCCATCCATCCTAAAGGTTTTATTATGCAATCTATAGATATACCAGAGGTCAAGTACCTACCAGAGTGTACCCCTTTTTACAAGGCATTGATTTTTAAATTACCTACAGGTTGCGTTCTATGACAGCTTAATTTTTAGTCATGAGACAAGTTGTATCAAGTGAACTAGGAAATGAAAGTTCCTCGGATTGTATTCTTTATCACAATTATTTTAAATAGAAGCACGATGAAATACGAATCACAGTCTTCATTTATTGCAAAATATACTTTAGTATAAACCTCTTTTTTGGTAATTAATAATTCAGTTCTATTTTTGACCTTTTTATGGAAACTATAATTACTATCAAAGGAAACTTTGTTTCAAATCATATCAAACAGATAAATACCTTGTACCATGATCCTTGTTAGCAATTGTTAGCAAAGACCATGGTAGCTGAAATATATGTATGTATGACTAAGAAAACAGGAATTTTTTTGAGGTCATTATGCTAATCATGCAAAAATGTATGATCATGCAGAAGGATTTTGAGGTTTCCACAATTAACCATTCAAAAATGTAATTCTATTAAGAGGCTTTGTTAGCCATCCCTCATCAGGCTGATCTAATTTATATTTTGACATACTGTAATGTATTTCTGATTTAACGATAATGACTAAAATTAGAAGAAATTTTTCGTTGTTTTTTGCTTGATATTAATAATAGGATTATTTTATTAAATAATTAAAATTTTGTCAGAATATATAGATGAATAACAAAATTAATATTGAAAGAGGGCTTCCATGGCATGGGTAAACAAGAACATTAAATTAATTTCAATCAAATGTAATAAAATTTTGTGCTGCTTAATCAATTACTTACTGAACATTTTAATTGCATAATTCTTTGGTTACTATTTAAATGTGTTCCACAGGGGCTCATCAAAGGTAGAAGAAGCTGTAGATTGCTACCTCCGCGCTGCAAACCTTTTCAAGATGGCTAAGAAGTGGCCGCAAGCTGGACAAGCCTTTTGTAGTGCTGCTAACTTGCATTTGAAAGCAGGTGTACGCCATGATGCTGCCACCAACTATGTGGATGCCTCCAACTGTTACAAGAAATGTGATGCCAATGGTAATTTTCAAAAAAATTCTTTTATTTCACAATTTAATGATTTTAGTCAACAAATAAAGAATGTAGGGTACCTCTTGTCTTGTTAATTATTTTATGACAAATTAACAACCGACTCACCAGTACAATTTTATGTTTGTTGGTGAATCATAGTTACTTGTAGGTAAATTCAGAGTTGTGGCAAAGTTTTTTTTGTGTTTTCATCCTTTCTAGGTTTGAGTTTTTTCTTTTTTCCACAATAGATACACTAATCATAATAATTTTGTTTTCTTTTTCATTTTAATTACAAACTTCAATCAGCAATTAGACTGGTTAGAATATTTTATAGGTTAGGGATATATTTTTTATCTTTCGCAAGTAATCTGTTAAAATGTATAACAAAAACCTTTTTTATTATATTGCAGAGGCTGTGTCCTGCCTGCTGAAAGCTATTGAAATTTACACTGACATGGGCAGATTCACTGTTGCCGCTAAACAACATCAGGTAACAACAGTACTAGTGCTTAAAATACTTATTTTTGCCTTTCAAATTGTCGATTTAGTTACCAGGTTGGTGCCTACCGTAACTAAAAGGCTTCAGGGGCACCATCCCATGTTGGGTTGAGATGCGATAAGGTAGCAGACCAACAAGTTATGAGGGTGGTAATGATCAATGTTAACCCTATTTTACTGAAGTGTTTGGAAGTGTAATAGATGTGTGTAAAGATAAATTAAAAAGGTATTTTGATAAGGTCTCAATCACCAAAGTATATATGGCACAACTATCACACATTTGTAAAATTGTATTGTTTTCTTTATGTCATGCTTTGTATAACAATAGAACATAGCGGAACTGTACGAGACGGAGTGCGTGGACTTGGCCCGTGCGATGCAGCACTATGAGCAGGCTGCTGACTACTTCCGTGGAGAAGAGTCCACTTCTTCAGCTAACAAATGTATGCTCAAGTTAGCCCAATATGCTGCCCAACTGGAGCACTATGACAAAGCAATCTCGATTTATGAACAGGTAAATACTGTTTGCAAGCATTTTGAACGATGATTATTTCTGTAGCAGTTTTTAACAGATCAGTCGGTATTTATTTTTATGATTTAAAATGAATTAGTTTTAAAATATGTATATATTTTCAGATCGCAATTTCATCGCTGGATAACAGCTTGCTGAAATACAGCGCCAAGGAATACATGTTCCGAGCTGCTCTGTGCCATCTCTGCGTCGATATCTTGAATGCACAACATGCCATAGAAAAGTATAGCGGCCTATATCCTGCCTTCGCCGATACTCGGGAATGCAAGCTCATCAAGGTATGATGAACTCTTAATGAAGTTAATAAATAAATACAGATTGTATGAAGTGTTGTAATTTAAATAACTTATTTTCATTGCAGGAGCTAATTGAACACCTCGAAGAGCAGAATGTGGACGCGTTCACTGAAACGGTGAAGGTTTACGACAGCATATCGCGGCTGGATCAGTGGTACACGACGATGCTCGTGCGCATCAAGAAACAGATCAACGACAACCCTGACTTGCGTTGAGGCAAAATATACTCCTTTGGATGTCGTCTTTGCCGTTTCATCTTCAATTATTGATTTATATATTTTCCGTTCCTTTATTTTAAATATATTTTTTATTTACTTCTTTAAGGCATTGCGACGTACATTTTAAAATCATTGTTGCTATTTATGTTTATCCTAGGAACTATCAAGTTTTCCTCTACCTTCTTAAACAATATCCTTATAAGTAATCCTGAATAGTTATAATAGTGTTAAAATTTATTCCAATGTGCATGAGCGGCATGGGCGTATATAATTCTTTTTAATCGTAACTTTGTAGAATATTCATTACGCCTATTTCATTGTAATATTTAGGCAAACTCTTTACATTACACTTTCAATTAATAAGTATATAAACTTTTAGGATAGTGGTGTGTATGTCGTGGCCAGATTATAGAATGACCATTTCGTGTAGTTTAATTCACGCTAACAACGCCTTCCAAGCTGGTTGTTCTAGTTATTTCCATTGATCATCACTATAAGTCTCAAACAAGTCTTAACTTCCCCACTATACCGTTACGTTTCCGCGCAGGGGTATTTACAATTCTTGCACAATAAATCAATAAGGCAGTGTCGGACTTTTTAGAAAAAAAGTGATGTACCAGTATTACCACAACAGTAGACATTGGAGTTTGTTTCGGCGAGCGGTTAATCGCTACAACCGCGAAACCGCTTGAGATGCACGCTCTACGGCTTACAACGGTTTGAAGCTAGATTTCAAGAAAGCAGTGTGTGCATTTGCTAAGATAAAAGTTCTGGCTGCGGTTCTTAGCTGCTTTCGCGGGTTTTAAAATCAGTTTTCATTTTCGTTACGGTTAACAACCGCGTCCGTTTAACCGTAGTGCGACCTAGCACTAAAGGAGAGATCCGACTAGGCTGACGTTGGATCTTATACTAGTGTTTTCTTTCGATATCAACTGTCTGCTTACAGCACTACGTCATGTTTAGGTCTAATATTTTACCAATCAATTAAGGGCCTTGCTTCGTACGTATCGTAAGCGCATCGTAGAAAGCGCTTAGTACGAGAGCAACGAGCACATCCTTATACATAATTGTTCAACCAGTCCGCAAACGAGACGGAGATTGCTAGTGTAATGTAGAGAAATTTAGTATTTGTGAATTAGTATCTAATATGAAACTAGAAATTAAGTCGAAAAAGATTTTTAAATCGAGTTAAATGAGTTCACCACAAGCGTTCCATTATAATTATTTGCTAATTAAGTACATTGTTCATATTAAATGAAAGTACTAAGTAATGGCGACTTATTAAATCGTGATTGCGAATTGTTTTTTGTTTATGTTTAATAGTCTGGTTTATATTATTTAATATTATGTACAGTTTGGTAAGACTTACATTTTTATTGTAAAAAAACTAAGAAAACAACGATCTTACGTTAAGTTCGGGATTGCTTTTAACGTTTTCAAACGTATGATTATATTTCATGAATTTTTAAACGTTAAAATACTCTTGGACCTAACTTCATTAGGCAGTTGAATGTAACTTATTAGAAATATGTTAG
The DNA here is from genome assembly GCA_947563765.1 of Anarsia innoxiella. Taxonomy (NCBI): domain Eukaryota; kingdom Metazoa; phylum Arthropoda; class Insecta; order Lepidoptera; family Gelechiidae; genus Anarsia; species Anarsia innoxiella. Next base: position 11,244,483 of record OX387390.1, read on the forward strand.
TTTATTTCTAAATTTCGCGTAATCGTAATTGGGCGCATGAATATTGTTATAATTCGAAATGGAACTGGTCCCACAGTGTTGGTGTTATAGAACTTAATATTTAGGATGTTAAAGCGCCACCAAATAGTCTTAAACAGATTTTTTTTTTCAAAAAGAAATTATGCCTCTATGTAGGTAATTGGATACTACTTAAACATTGGTTTTCAACTAAAACTAATAACACGTTTATTTTCGCAAACACTTGACTCTTAAATATCGATAACTTACTAATTGTAGATTATAGGAATATGCTTATTTATTTCGACACGTATCTTATGGTACCTTGAGTTGGGTATTGTTTGAATTATATTGACATATTGTAATTCAACACGATTAAATATCTTGGCTTCACTAATTAACAGTATATAACTTTAACCCTGCCCCACTTAAATATCTTTGTATGGAGGGTGTAAAATTGAGTTTATTTTATGGGGAAAATTAGTTTGGAATTGAAATGCTTTGCAATTGATTCCCTGTAAGTTAAATAATTATTTGTAAATATTGATTGTTTCGTTTAATAAACTTTGTATTTTATTTAGATTTTTATTCGTCCCTGTTTTCTTGTTTTGATGTTTAATATATTTATTTTTTTTATATATAAAATGTTGCTTTTATTTGAAGTAACTGCATTTATTCACGCCTTTTTCCAAAAGGATTTTTGGCATACCATTCATTAAACACAATGTTGTAAGTACTTTATCCAAATTGTATTAAATAAATATTAGAATAAACTCGCCTTACGTTAGGCTTACATTTTTGGTAATACAATATTATAGTAGATTGAGAGATGTCTGCTTGTTGCTACTGTTAAGAGAACTTTTACACCATAGACGGGTTAGCAAGTTATTCATATTTTCCGAACAAAAGGCTCAACATCATTATTATTGTATTGTATGTTATGTTTAGAAAGTAGGTACTCTTAGAATGTTTTTTGCAAACATTTTATGTTTTTGATGTAAAAACCTCTTACATTAACATTTTATATTATGTCAATTGGTGGTACATTAATATATATTTCATGCTATTACATACCATACTGGCTAGTATTTAATGTTTCGCAACAATATACCATAGCATCAGCAATAAGTATAACCATCATGTAACGGCACACTGATATTCGTTCTATGTATAAATAAAGTGTTATTATAAAATTTAGTTTATTTTTACTTGCACTTAATATAATCTTAAAATTGTGAAATTTTGGAGTGCCATGCCATTAGCATGGTCATACATAACTTAATCGCTGGGCATAGATTATTTTGGCACACTTGAGATCCTGTCACGGTCTTAAAGGGTAAGTACCTTTATTGTACGAATAGGTATATTTATTGTATTGAAGTCAGTGCTGTTACTTAGAAGTACTAGAGCATCAGGAAACAAATCCGGAAAATCGTTTTTAGAGCTCCTTTGAGTCAATTAACTGCAATTAACGTGACAACCTACGTTTGCACTAATGTATCTTCACTTGTATTTTATACAATACATCTTCACTAATGTAATGTTTACACAAAAAAATATACATCAATTTAAACAACTAAGTGATATACATACTGTTAATACTAGAAATAGGGATAAATTAGTGCCCCATGCTAGTCGACTAAAGAAAGTAAATAAGTCGTTTGTAGGTCAATGTATACGCTTTTACAACAAGATCCCTACCAGTATACGCGAACTACCCCTCAATAAATTCAAGGTTATTGTTAAACAAAAACTTAGCAAAAAGGGATATTATAAAATTAACGATTATTTAGATGACTCAAATCCATGGGATTGACCTGCTCTTCTATCAAGCTTTCTCTAGCATACCTGTTCTCATACAATTGTGAATTACTTACATTCCTTAAATTATATGAATGTTATTGTGTTGTAAAAATGTTGCCTCTGCAGTATCTTGGTAGGTATGGTATCTGTAATTCTGTAATAGCTAAGCTTTCTTATGAATAAGGCGAAACGTGTGACATGTCATGCTCGCTTACGCCGTTGCAGTGGTGGCGCTGTGTGTCGGGTCTCCTACTTCCCTAAAATATGTGGAAGGGGTTGATGGCTGGCACATGCGTTGAGACCTGTGTGAAGGTGCTGCTGTGATGGCCGGTCATGTCATGCGGATCCCATCAAACTAAGCATTTCACTTCTTTGTTTCCCATTTGCTTGCCTTACTTTATCCTGGATATTGTGGGGTCAAATTTTTATTATTTATTTATGGATAGCTGTTTTGAAATATTAATTTGATTATATGTTTCTGTGTTTATGCCTGAGATTTGTAAAACTTAAATTAAAAAGAGCAACCCTACAGAGTTTCTCGCTAGGTTCTTCTCTGGGGAAACTGCACTCTTGCGAATCTAGCATTAACTTTAAAAAATGACCCGTCTTAAGTGTTGTCAAAACCTACAGGATTAAATGATTTTCATTTCATTTCATTGCAAGTAGATGTTTATTTTTAAACCAATTTGAAATTCTGAATGCAGTTCGTAACCTATTTTACGTTGTACCTACTTGTACGAGTAAGTAAAGTACGAGTGAGTAGGAGAGGTAACAAACAGTAAACGTATGGTAAGCAGAAACAATATTTTACTGATAATATCTAAAATACTTGTAGTATCTACATCATGAAAAGATACAACGACACAGATAGGTATACCTTCCTTAACCTACCTTAATTTACGCTAACACTTATCTGTAGAAATAATCACGACAGGTTTCCTGTTCTTTGTCCCTCTGCTTTACGATTCTCTCCATTGTGCTTGCCAAATAAATGTACCTTACTTCCTGCATTCTTAGTTTCGATTTCCTCCAAAAATGTTTTTTCTTTTCCATTTTCTTCAACTTCAACATTCTTTTTTGCGGCCTCAAAGTTAAAGTAGCTGGGCATCAATTGGAATATATTTGCAAAGAGTTTTTTCATGTCGTTTCCGAGCTCCAATTGGCCTTCCACCTTAATGCTAACAGCTTGCGATGGTGGTATTAAAACTGAGAATTTAAATATGGATTACCTTACCTATATACAAAGTCCATACCTAGCTCATTATAGGTATTATAATAGTGCTAGTGGTAAAATTGGGGAACTGAATGGACTCTGAACTAACAAAAGTTAAGTTGAACTAACAAAAGTTCAGTAGGTAATTAATTTACAAGATTTAAGAATATAAAACGTGCACTTACGAAAAGCTTGTAGCAATAATAAAGGAATCATTTTAATCATGTATCGTCCGGTTATTTAGAAATAAATAGGTACATTACGTAGGTAAAGGCTAGTTTTATGTCAGTACCTACCTGTAGAATGCTGATTTAATGCGAAAATCATAGGTATAAGTAAGTACGTAGGATTTTAAATACCTATGGCTCATTTTCCGAGCAATAAATTTTACAATCTAAATACGTTTATGTAGGTACTGATTAGAATTACGAGCGAAGCCGATACCTAACGCTGGTTCCAAAATCCGTCATATGTTTACCTAAACGTGATGGATATTTACACTAGAGCTCGCGAAATGGAATTTTAAGCAAAATTCTAATGATCAGAAAAACAAAATAGTACCTACCTTCCCATTAGAAACAATATAAAAATAAGTACCTAGGTACCTAAAACATACTTATATGTACTCTATTTTAAAATGATATACTACGAGTAGGTATATCAGCATAATATAATAGGTACTTATACTTATGTGTAAGTTTTCCAAGATTACCTACCAGAAAAGTTGCGAGTAGCCCTAGTACCTACCTATTTTTTTTTTAATAAGTAATAAGTAGGTATAATAGTTTGCGCCACGTAAAATGAACCCTAGCGTTTAACATTTGTTCTAAAATACCATCGCGCACAGAAGTGTTTAATTACAGTCATGGTAAAAAAAAGAAAGAAAAATATTATTAGTAGTATTAGTACCTACCAATAAAGTAACCGCGTGCGAAAGACACTTTCAAGAATGAAACGATAAAATAGCCCTAGTACTTTCGTGCGTAAGTGTACCTACCCATGCGCGAACACATCACCTTCAATTGTTTCCAGAGTTCATTTTACGTGGCGCGACCTATACCTGCCTACCTGCCTATCTATTTCTCAAAGGCAGGTTTTGTAGATTTCCTGATATAATTAGGTACCTACTTGTAGCTAAAGAAACATTACCTATAGTTAAACAATAATGAGAAACTTTTCCAAATGTTTGGTACCAAGTCAACAACCTGTTAAAACCGGCTGCTTCTTATCATAACAGAGTTTTAGATAAAAAAATAACTTTAAATTTTTTGGTTTTGAATAAAACCATTTTGACTTAAGTAAAACTTATATTCATAAAAAATCGCTCTGCTGCTTGTTTGAATGTAATTTTGGAATTTTTTTGTATCGAACTGTCTAAAAGTAGGAACGCTAAGTAAATGGTAGGTAGCTACTTAAGTTATTTCCTCGGTGTTCCTTAATTTTCGTCATAAATTAAACATCCTGTTTATGTAGGTAAACTTTAGAATGATCATATTGTCATAGTAAGATATTTAGTTTTGATTAGGACGTCTAGAAGTTGATTGCCGACGTGGATAGGTGGTGCTCGTTTATTTTTCGTATTGAACAGTCTGTAAACTGGGCGAATAAATATCTTATAAGATATTTATTATGTCCTAAGACTTCTCAGTCAACGAATATATGACTGTAGAAGTGGCTGCATCATAATGCGTCAGAATAACAGCTTCTGTAGAAACGTTGCCGATCCGAACCTGGACGGACGGTGAACTGTCTGTCTGGTTAGAGTAGATACCTAAGTTCTAGTTGTATAAAGATTAACATACTTCATTTAGGTTAGTATTTATTGATGTAGCCACTGTATAAGCATCCTCTCACATAAAGCAACGCTCTACATGTAGGGTCACTTGTCGAACAGTGGCTATACCAGAAACAGTGGCTCACCTACAGTATCTGGGAAAGAGGCAGAGATATCTATTCGTTATATTTACTTTTCGAAAGCGGTTGACATGTGTACAAGTTCGTTCCAGTTAGTCGGCGAAAATTATGTGAAATTTTTGTGTTATTGGATTTTTATGTTTTTCGTAAAAAAAAAGTCGTCTTCAAGGTAAGAAACATTTTGTTCCAACTTTTTATTAATGTGTTATTATGGGTAGCTGTTATTTTCTGTAGATTCTATGTCTAATCAAGATTAAATTAATACAGATTTCAGTGTCGTTTGTTGTTTATATTTTTCTTGGGACCGTTTTAAATTCAAAACGGCGTAAGCTTCCACAGTGGCTCAGTTTTGAAAGGTTAACAGTGGATCATGAACCATTGTGTACTTTTGATATATTTTTATAATTATTTACCTAACAATTTCTTTAAATTGTAAAGAAAATCATAATATAGTGACATAGATTTATTTCTTTTAGAGTGCTTCAGACGAACAAGCCGCGGTTCACCGGGAGGGACCCATACTGACGCAAAGATGAAGAAAACTGTCGAATATATGAAATCTGGAATTAGTGCCAGAAAGGCATCGAAGACATTCGGCATTGCTTTTATAACTTTGCGACGTTTTTATCTAAAGTCAAAAAAATTGCACCGTCATTGATACAGAGGTCGTTTCCGAATTATGAGGCACCTAAAAATCAAAGTTTTTAATGATGAAGACGAGAAAGAGTTGAATTTTTTTAAAAATACTATTGTATTTAATGGAATTATTCTGTGGGCTCTCAGAAAAAGAATGCCGAAAAGTCGCATTTCAAATGGCGGAAGTTAATGACTTAAAAATGCCCGAAAACTGGAAAGCTCATCAATTAATGTGTAAGGAGTGTCTTAGAAGTTTTAGGCGAAGATATAGTGATCTTCGTTTACGCAGACCCGAACCATGCAGTCTAGCCAGAGCCACGGTTTTCATCAGGCATAATGTAGAAACAAGAACTAAGAAGATTTATTGTAGACACCCTGGAATCAAATGATTATGAGTACAATAATAAATGAGTGATTAAATAAGAATGAATTTGTTGCATTTATTGACAAAACTGAATATATTTACGACCATGATCCATTGTGAACTACCCTGATCCACTGTGTATTTGCCCCCGAACCACTGTTTCGACCCCCTGGTACACAGTGGCTAATTTCTGTGTTTTAAAAAAAACTGCGATATCTTTTTTGCTATTAAGAATAACGACAAAAAGAATAATATTTATGAAACTAGAATGTTTACACCCTACGTTAGTCAGTATTGGTACATCCTAACACTGCTGAGAGCTGTGCTACAGCCTTCGGAAAAAAAGTGATCCACTGAGTACCAACTGACCCTACTTACTTACACTTTTATCAAGAACCGCAAAGGCCAAAGGTTTTAATTGAAACTTGGAGTAACTATGGACAAATAGTAATTAATTATTCAAGTCACCTAATTCTGCATACTTGTTGCTTACGAATACTTGAAAAATAATTGTTAGGTACCTACTCTTTTTTACCCGACTACGGCAAAGCCAAAAGGAAGGGTAATGTTTTTGGCAGTCTATGTATGTATGTATGTATGTATGTATGTTTGTATGTATGTATGTATGTATGTTCCACCGTAGCGTCTAAACTACTGAACCGATTTTAATGAATGAGGTGTCAAAAGATTCGTAATAATACGGCGGGTGACATAGGATACCTAGTTTTGTAATAAAATCAATACTTTGCCCACTAGTGGGCTAGAAGTCACGATGAAAAAATTAAAAGTTTGCAAATGGTGTTGTGTGGGATATCAAAATCAAGAGCTCAGCGAGTACATTCCAAAAATATATAATGTCACTAGGTATTGCGCACGGATTTGCTTATAAACTAGTGGACAAGAATACGCTGCGAAAAATATTAAATTTTGTAAAGTATAATGTGTGGGGTATCAAATGAAAGGGCTCAGTTAGTACATTCCAAATATAATATATACCACTAGGTTTAGCACGCAGTTTTACTTGTAAACATATGTTTTAACGTCTTGTCTCTTCTATCTAAATCACTTCGAAATTACTGATTACTTACCTACAGCTTGCCAAATCAGGCCTTTTCAGAATTATGTTGACTGTTTTGACTAGTTTTAAGCTAAATTACCTACAACTTTTACTACGGAACCAACTTTGTTGGCATCCAAAAATTTTCGGTCCCTCAATAGGTTATTATCAATAGTAATTTTGCACGCGTAACTTGTACGAAAAAGCAAACATTTTTGGACGCTGACAAAGTTATCCCATATTCAAAGATGTTTATTGTCATGAGTTCAAGTAGTGATGTCAATTTGTAAACCGTGTCAAATAAAATAAAAGAATTTATGAACTCACACTAATGCTATGAACAAAGTAGTAAGTGTGTCGGGGTGTTTGGGGGGCACAGCCCTCCGCCAAAATAGAACAAAACACTTTTTGAACTCTACTGTGGACAAAGTAGATTCTGTGTGGGGTGGGGGGTGTGGGGGGGCGTGGCCCCTCGCCAAAATAAAATGAAACACTTCTTGAACTCTACTGTGGACAAAGTAGATCCTATATGGGGGGTTTGGGGGGCGTAGCCCACCGTCAACATAAAACAAAACACTTCTTGAAGTCTTTTGTGAACAAAGCGGGCATTGTGTAGTGGGTTTGGGGGGCGCAGCCCCCCGCCAAAATTAAACAAAATACTTCTTAAACATTACTGTGAACAAAGTAGATTCTGTGTGGGGGGGTTGGGGGGCGTAGCCTCCCGCCAAAGTAAAACAAAACACTTCTAGAAGTGGACAAAGTAGTCCCTGTATGGGGGTTTGAGGGGTGTAGCCCCTGTCAACATAAAACAAAACACTTCTTGAACTCTTCTGTGAACAAAGCGGGCATTGTGTAGGGGGTTTGGGGGGCGCAGACCCCCGCCAAAATAAAATAAAAATACTTCTTGAACATTACTGTAGACAAAGTAGACTCTGCGTAGGGGGTGTGGGGGGCGCAGCCCCCCGCTCAATAAAGAAAGAAATATCTTAAACATACACTCGCATATTAGACAAAGTTATCAGTATGTTGGGGGGCTTTAGGGGCGCAGCGCTCGCTGAAATAAAATAAAAGGCATCTTTAATCTACACGCATACGTAAAGAGAGCTATCTAAAACGAATTATACAATACGCTGCTTACTACGGACAAGGATTGCGTTGAGTGTACTTTTTTAGTGTTATGTATGCTTTAAAGAAATTTGCAATATTTTAGGATTGCTACCCTATATTAACACGTTGCATTCTGTCCATCTCGAAAAGTAACTGAGGTGTAGATGACTGTCTAACAAATGTACGAGAAATCGCGGATGACAGCTAATACAATATGTTTAGATGAAAAGACAGATTGGAAATGTAACATGGAGTTTGAACAGTTGTCATATAATTAAATATGTTTGTAGAGTTCTGTAGTGGGTATTTACGTAGTTATCACTGGTTTAACTAAAAAGTGTGAAATAAAAAATAAGTTCTAAAAACTAAAACCCGCCTACGGTAAACTTGCGATCTTAAAAGTAAGAAACAAGAAATAAATCTTGTCTTCTTAACTACCCCATAAATGCACAGACGTAGCGATTTTCAGAGGATAGCCGTGGTCGTATGCCTCCATATATAATTGGTTGCCTGCAAGCAATTGATACTTACATTACACAGGTAGTTCATACAGTATCCGACATTGCACCGTAATTAAGATCAAGGCACAGAGGCATACGACCACGGCTATCCTCTGAAAATCGCTACGTCTGTGCATTTATGGGGTAGTTAAGAAGACAAGATTTATTTCTTGTTTCTTACTTTTAAGATCGCAAGTTTACCGTAGGCGGGTTTTAGTTTTTAGAACTTATTTTTTTTACAAGCTTTTATTTACTTTCACCTGTCCCGTTGTCGTTCTGTAATCAAATCTTGCAACTTAAATTTGATCCACTTCCCGGTTTCCGATTGAGCTGAAATTTTGCATGCTTATGTATATCGCGTGACAATGCAATATTATGGTAACATGGAGCTGATCTGATGATGGAGCTGGAAGGTGGCCATAGGAACTCCGTAATTAAATGATGCAACCCTATCGAGTTTGGGCTCATTAGATTCGTCTTGACAAGTACTTTGATACTATATGGTAACCAGGGTCTGATGATGGAGCCGGAAGGTGGCCATAGGAACTCCGTAATTAAACGATGCAACCCTATCGAGTTTGGGCTCATTGGATTAGTCTTGACGAGTACTTTGATACTATATGGTAACCAGGGTCTGATGATGGAACTGGAAGGTGGCCATAGGAACTCCGTAATTAAACGATGCAACCCTATCGAGTTTGGGCTCATTGGATTAGTCTTGACGAGTACTTTGATACTATATGGTAACCAGGGTCTGATGATGGAGCCGGAAGGTGGCCATAGGAACTCCGTAATTAAACGATGCAACCCTATCGAGTTTGGGCTCATTGGATTAGTCTTGACGAGTACTTTGATACTATATGGTAACCAGGGTCTGATGATGGAACTGGAAGGTGGCCATAGGAACTCCGTAATAAAACGATGCAACCCTATCGAGTTTGGGCTCATTGGATTAGTCTTGACGAGTACTTTGATACTATATGGTAACCAGGGTCTGATGATGGAACTGGAAGGTGGCCATAGGAACTCCGTAATTAAACGATGCAACCCTATCGAGTTTGGGCTCATTGGATTAGTCTTGACGAGTACTTTGATACTATATGGTAACCAGGGTCTGATGATGAAACTGGAAGGTGGCCATAGGAACTCCGTAATTAAACGATGCAACCCTATCGAGTTTGGGCTCATTGGATTACTCTTGTAGAGTACTTTGATACTATATGGTAACCAGGGTCTGATGATGGAGCCGGAAGGTAGAAATAGGAACTCCGTAATTAAACGACGCAACCCCATCGAGTTTGGGCTCATTGGATTAGTCTTGACGAGTACTTTGATACTATATGGTAACCAGGGTCTGATGTTGGAGCCGGAAGGTGGCCATAGGAACTCCGTAATTAAACGACGCAACCTCAACTACGGACTTCATAACGGAATAACGCTGCTACGCGCTGCGAACTACGTCGTAGTAAATCTCGAATTAAAAATAGAGGTACTAAAAAGTTAAAAATAAAATTAAAGAAAAAAAAACCTTTTTAAAAACAAGCTTTTATTATTTGTTTATAAAATGAACTAAAAAGTTAAAAAATAAATTAACTCTAAAAAGAAATATAACACTTTGTAACTTGATTGTAACCTTTAACGACAAATTAGCGTCTTCGTCTAGGACAAAATAATTCCATATTGTACAAATTTATTTAATTTTAACACTAAAACTTTTCACCATACATAATTATTCAATCTCGTCCCCCCTCTTTATCATAGTCCCCATTAATAAATGAAAGCGTGTTACATTGTGATAGCTTGAGGAAAATGAGTATTTAATTAATACATCACAACATTTTCCTCAAGCTATCACAATGTAACACGCTTTCATTTATAAATGGGGACTATGATAAAGAGGGGGGACGAGATTGAATAATTATGTATGGTGAAAAGTTTTAGTGTTAAAATTAAATAAATTTGTACAATATGGAATTATTTTGTCCTAGACGAAGACGCTTATTTGTCGTTAAAGGTTACAATCAAGTTACAAAGTGTTATATTTCTTTTTAGAGTTAATTTTTACCCGACTACGGCAAAGCCAAAAGGAAGGGTAATGTTTTTGGCAGTCTATGTATGTATGTATGTATGTATGTATGTTTGTATGTATGTATGTATGTATGTTCCACCGTAGCGTCTAAACTACTGAACCGATTTTAATGAATGAGGTGTCAAAAGATTCGTAATAATACGGCGGGTGACATAGGATACCTAGTTTTGTAATAAAATCAATACTTTGCCCACTAGTGGGCTAGAAGTCACGATGAAAAAATTAAAAGTTTGCAAATGGTGTTGTGTGGGATATCAAAATCAAGAGCTCAGCGAGTAGGGTAAGGTGGGGCACAGTAAAACAAAAAAGTGTTTTTGGACTGTAACAACGAATGTATTCTATATTTTAATAATTTTTCACAACAAGATGGGAGATTGGTCTTTACCCTATCAAATCAAAGTAGAAAATTCAACGTAAAAACATAAAAATTAAAATTACAAGCCTTTTAATGCGATCAGATTTTTGTTGCACTGTACCCCAGATACGGGGTACAATGAAACAACGTTAGGGGTACAGTGAAACATGCTATAATTTTCTGCATAAACATCTCAAAATTAACTTTCTTTAAACTAAATACAAAAATGAGTAATATCAAATCTTTTTGGACGGTTCCAGAGATCAAAATCCTTGTTGCACTATGAAAACGCTAAACGAAATGGAATAATTTTAATAATTTTTTTTATTTAAATTTTTTTAGTAAGAAAATTATATATTGTTGACCGGCGTTTAGTTTCCATTTTATTTTCTATAGGCTTCAATACAATTTCAATGTCTGTTTTTAAAACTACTGCCAAATCCGGTTCAAATTCGTCAGAACAAGATATAGATGAGGCGTCTTTCATGTCCTCTTCGTTATGAAGCCCTATATTGCTTTTTCTTTCTCTACTTTTCATCATCTTCTTTATTTTTCCTAAAAAAGGGGTACACTTAACATGTTTTACTGTGCCCCGTTTCACGGTGCCCCATAGGTACTTCTGGTGTAAAAAAACATCAAAACAAATTTTTGGTTATGTCTGTCGGCATTTACATTTGCGAAAAATAACAGGTAATACATATACTTTATCGGACAAAACATGCACTCACCTTAAGCTGGTTGTTATTTAATAATTTTAAAAAGATTTTGATAAAAAATTCCACGAATTGATGTCGAAAAACAATTTTTTTGCAAAAAATCTACAAGTAGCTTTAACGGTCCAAGATTAGAAGAGTTTCAAGATAGCGCCTTGATCGCTTTATAAATTAGTAAAATAGGTTCAACCATTATCATAGAGAGAGATGGTATTATTGCATTTGTTTTACTGTACCCCTTGTTTTACTGTGCCCCACCTTACCCTACATTCCAAAAATATATAATGTCACTAGGTATTGCGCACGGATTTGCTTATAAACTAGTGGACAAGAATACGCTGCGAAAAATATTAAATTTTGTAAAGTATAATGTGTGGGGTATCAAATGAAAGGGCTCAGTTAGTACATTCCAAATATAATATATACCACTAGGTTTAGCACGCAGTTTTACTTGTAAACATATGTTTTAACGTCTTGTCTCTTCTATCTAAATCACTTCGAAATTACTGATTACTTACCTACAGCTTGCCAAATCAGGCCTTTTCAGAATTATGTTGACTGTTTTGACTAGTTTTAAGCTAAATTACCTACAACTTTTACTACGGAACCAACTTTGTTGGCATCCAAAAATTTTCGGTCCCTCAATAGGTTATTATCAATAGTAATTTTGCACGCGTAACTTGTACGAAAAAGCAAACATTTTTGGACGCTGACAAAGTTATCCCATATTCAAAGATGTTTATTGTCATGAGTTCAAGTAGTGATGTCAATTTGTAAACCGTGTCAAATAAAATAAAAGAATTTATGAACTCACACTAATGCTATGAACAAAGTAGTAAGTGTGTCGGGGTGTTTGGGGGGCACAGCCCTCCGCCAAAATAGAACAAAACACTTTTTGAACTCTACTGTGGACAAAGTAGATTCTGTGTGGGGTGGGGGGTGTGGGGGGGCGTGGCCCCTCGCCAAAATAAAATGAAACACTTCTTGAACTCTACTGTGGACAAAGTAGATCCTATATGGGGGGTTTGGGGGGCGTAGCCCACCGTCAACATAAAACAAAACACTTCTTGAAGTCTTTTGTGAACAAAGCGGGCATTGTGTAGTGGGTTTGGGGGGCGCAGCCCCCCGCCAAAATTAAACAAAATACTTCTTAAACATTACTGTGAACAAAGTAGATTCTGTGTGGGGGGGTTGGGGGGCGTAGCCTCCCGCCAAAGTAAAACAAAACACTTCTAGAAGTGGACAAAGTAGTCCCTGTATGGGGGTTTGAGGGGTGTAGCCCCTGTCAACATAAAACAAAACACTTCTTGAACTCTTCTGTGAACAAAGCGGGCATTGTGTAGGGGGTTTGGGGGGCGCAGACCCCCGCCAAAATAAAATAAAAATACTTCTTGAACATTACTGTAGACAAAGTAGACTCTGCGTAGGGGGTGTGGGGGGCGCAGCCCCCCGCTCAATAAAGAAAGAAATATCTTAAACATACACTCGCATATTAGACAAAGTTATCAGTATGTTGGGGGGCTTTAGGGGCGCAGCGCTCGCTGAAATAAAATAAAAGGCATCTTTAATCTACACGCATACGTAAAGAGAGCTATCTAAAACGAATTATACAATACGCTGCTTACTACGGACAAGGATTGCGTTGAGTGTACTTTTTTAGTGTTATGTATGCTTTAAAGAAATTTGCAATATTTTAGGATTGCTACCCTATATTAACACGTTGCATTCTGTCCATCTCGAAAAGTAACTGAGGTGTAGATGACTGTCTAACAAATGTACGAGAAATCGCGGATGACCGCTAATACAATATGTTTAGATGAAAAGACAGATTGGAAATGTAACATGGAGTTTGAACAGTTGTCATATAATTAAATATGTTTGTAGAGTTCTGTAGTGGGTATTTACGTAGTTATCACTGGTTTAACTAAAAAGTGTGAAATAAAAAATAAGTTCTAAAAACTAAAACCCGCCTACGGTAAACTTGCGATCTTAAAAGTAAGAAACAAGAAATAAATCTTGTCTTCTTAACTACCCCATAAATGCACAGACGTAGCGATTTTCAGAGGATAGCCGTGGTCGTATGCCTCCATATATAATTGGTTGCCTGCAAGCAATTGATACTTACATTACACAGGTAGTTCATACAGTATCCGACATTGCACCGTAATTAAGATCAAGGCACAGAGGCATACGACCACGGCTATCCTCTGAAAATCGCTACGTCTGTGCATTTATGGGGTAGTTAAGAAGACAAGATTTATTTCTTGTTTCTTACTTTTAAGATCGCAAGTTTACCGTAGGCGGGTTTTAGTTTTTAGAACTTATTTTTTATTTTTAACTTTTTAGTTCATTTTATAAACAAATAATAAAAGCTTGTTTTTAAAAAGGTTTTTTTTTCTTTAATTTTTTAATTATTCGGTTACTGCGTTCTACGAACTTTTTATTTTCAAATGCATTTGTAACGAAACTCTAAGTTTAAACCTCTTATCTGTTTATTTTGCATAAGAACTGTAAAAAAGTGTATTCTGAACGCGCATGCGTCAAAGTCTATTCATCAACGCGGCTGGTAAATAATTCAGCAGGTTCAGGGGGTCACTCATTATTATACAAGGAATATAAAGTATTGTGTGATAAGTGCTAGCGTGGACGAGCAGCTTTTTATTAAACAGTTTCTGGCTACGGCTTCAGCAGGAGTGCTGTAACTAGCATCAAAAAGATTTATTGTGAAAATTAATTACGCATAAAAAGAAAACAAAAGATGAACCAAGAAAGCGACGTGAGCACAAAAAATGAAAACAAAAAATTCGAATCTTCGATAAGTGAACTGAAGAAGAAAACTTTTGTATCTGTTGCCGACATCGAAAGTTATGGTAAGATATTTAGATATATTTAGGTACTTACCTACTTAAGTATCTACTTAATTCTTATTTAAACAAATAACAAAAGCTCCTCTAATTAACCGACTTCTTTTCAAAGTTTCAGACCTATAATTTCAGATTAAATTTCTCTGAGATGCGATAGGTGCTTTTAAAATTAAATTTTAATAATTTACTTAGATTAGTGAACAATAGCTTTCTTTCTAAGTAGTAAGTAGGTACAACACTGTCTAAATAAAGTTAAATATCTCAATGCATAGGATATCTATACGTAGGCACTTTAACTAAATCGATTCATTCGTCATTATATTGAAAAAAATTAATGTTGTTTTCACCATTATCAATGTAGAAACTGCCAAACAAACTTACCTAAAGACGTTAGATTTTCCAGCACAGCACGTACCTACTTTATTGGTACCTATCCTATGGGATTTACTTAATAAGAACAAACACCTACTCCTTAGTTAGTCTAGGAAGCCTGTTCGTTGATCTGTTTGATATCGTAAGGATGTAAGTACTCTACTGCGGTTACAATTCACCTGTGTCTAGATAAAAGAACCTATTGCCTGAGGGATTTGATCGTAAATGGAAGTACCGTACCTTACCAATGAATGCACGTTTCTTTTATTGTGATATTAGATACCTGTAAAATGTTGAACGTCTCATTTTCGTAAGAATTTCTCTTTTATGTTTTTATTTATATCACAACAATTGTTTGTGTTCGTAGGAGAAAGTAGTCTTACCCCTGAATGCCAAGAAGCCTATAGACGTTCCATCGACGACCCTGACAGCTTCTGGGCGGAAGTAGCCGAAGAGTTGGAGTGGACCAAGCGCTGGGATCGGGTTCTGGACAATTCAAACCCACCCTTCACTAAATGGTAATTTAACTAGTAGTTTTACAAGTTAATGAATGCTACGCGAACTAAAATAAGAAAAGTGCAGTGGATAACCATTTTGTACGCGAATTTGATGCTGCAGCGTTAATTGTTTCAGGGTTTTGGGCTAGGTTCTCCCTCACATAAACTCAGGGGACTTAATCTGCCCATGAAATTTACAATTTCCCATAAGAAACATGAGTCGAAAACAATAAAAGTACTTGTTTTATCTAAAGTACTTGTTTTATCTTCCCCTACTGAAATTAATTAAAAAAGGAACATTATCCTATATGATTTTTTTCTATTCTCTCTCTGTTTTTCTCTTCTTCTCTGTCTACACTTGATTGGGACCAACGTGATGGAATAGGTAGGTAATACAATCGCATATTCACTCTGTGACGTGGGTAACATACATCCAGTCCGATTCAAATTTTCATTGCAGTACCAGTTATTTATAATAACTATTTTGTATTGTAAGTACCTAACCTACTTTGTAATTTATGTGTAGGTAATGAAGTGTAAACGCAAAGCGAATAACATCAAATCAATAAAATCGATCATCTACCTATTCATTACACGAAAATTACTTAAAAGAATTACTTAAAGGAAAACTTTCAGTCGTCCTATAAGTAATTTTCAATTTCTATCCATTTCTGATTTCTTTGTACTTACCTATCAATCTATCAAACGAAATAATTTAAGTACCTACTTACATGTAGGATAAGCTTAATGTCTTTACTAGAGGCTGCCCACGACTTCGTACGCATTTACCGTCATATCTTGGAAAAAAAAACATATCTTAAAATAATAGCCAATGTGTTATTCTGATGCATAAGCTGTACTATCAAGTGTCATCAAAATCTGTTCAGTAGTTTTTGCGTAAGAGAGTAACAAAACAAACATCCATCGGCACAAACATTGACATTTATACTTAGTAGGATAACGATAACCGTTCTCTCCAATCCTGTGTAGGATCCAGTATTTGATTGGATGGACGTTTTAATATAAGCGTTTGATCCGCCAAGTTTAAATAGTAGATAGATACCTATTCAAAGAAAATGCACCATTATTGGCGCGTCCGCTTAATAACCGGACCCGACACCACCACATCAATCTTGCCGAAGATACCTACGTACACCATTGCAGTTCATTGACCAAGTCATTTAGCTATCCATAGGTATTTGTAAAACAAGGTTAAAAATTCTCATTGACGTCATCATGAATTTTAAACAACAAACAAGATAATATCATCATATTCATCAGATAATGTAAAATTTTTTCTACAGCATATTCCGCTAGAGTAAAAAATAAAATTAAAATGTAGGTATTTTAAAATATTATAATAACACGTAAACATACCTGGGTACAAACCAGTACAAACATCATAATTACAAAAAAACAAAAATCTAAACGCGATCTACCATGTAGTTTCCTAAAAGCCAAATTTAGTTCCTCAATAAATAGTCCTTTCTATACAGGGTGTAACATAAAGGGGTATAATGCCGAAACACAGCGATAGTCCTCATGAAACTGAACAACTTTCCCCAAGGAACATGGGTCGGAACTCAAAAAAAATTTTTGGGTCGCCCTTACTTACTCGATCAGCTGATTGGACATTTTGTATGGGGAGGCGGATTTTTTTTTCGAGTTACGATTCATGTTCCTTGGGAAAAGTTGTTCAGTTTCATGTGGACTATCGCTGTGTTTCGGCTTTATACTCCCTTTCTGTTAAACCCTGTATAGGAGTGTTGTTGTATATTCCTTTCTTATTGTATATTTATATGCAAAGGTGGGTCGGCGGAGAGTTATCAGTGTGCCACAATGCTGTGGACCGGCACGTGGCGGCCGGACGGGGTGATGTCGTGGCCCTGGTCCATGACTCTCCTCTTACCGACACCGTACGGAGAATCACTTATTCGGAGCTCCAGGATCAGGTAAGCCAACAATGTGAAAAATCTCTTTTAATTTTTTTTTTTACAATTAGTACCTTCTAGTCCTACTCCAAACGTTGTCTGGAAGAAAGAGATCACTTTTAGTGATAAGGCCGCCTTTGCAGACAATGTTATAGTTTTAAATTTTGTCTATCGATTGTGTGCAAAAAAGTGTTTCTATCTATCTATCTAAGTACAGTCACGAGCAATAACATGTCTACACAGTCACATTTTCACAGTCTCGTAATTTGTGTTGTTATAAAATATGTGTTCATCAATTTATTCAATAATACAATCAAACAATCATCAAACAAATTGACGAAAATATATTTTTGAAGCAACGGAAGTTAGGATACCTTAAAAATGTGGCAGTGTATGCATATTATTGCTCGTGACTGTACCTATACTACTCACGTGTCTACACGTGCCCCAGGGGACGTTAAAAGGGCTGATGAGGATGAGGATATAATAAGTAGCTACTTATCCACTACCTACGTTTTTGAAACTCAGTTTTTAAAATTTGATAAGGCTTTTCTTAGCAGGTTTTTAGTTTACTTATATGTATATCCTTTTTAGGTATCACGGCTGGCAGGGAAACTGGCGTCTCTCGGAGTAGTTCGAGGATCAAGAGTGCTTATCTATATGCCTCTTATTCCTGAAGCCGTTATTGCTATGCTGGCTACCAACAGAATCGGTGCTATACATTCCGTGGTGTTTGGAGGTAAGCTTCGATTTATAAAATACCTAGGTACATAGGCACTCGTTGAATGTTGAAAATTTGTCAAATGCTTTTCATCTGGCCCCCGTAACTAAGTAATATTGAACCACCGCCGGACTTCGGTCGATAAAAAGCTAGGGTTAAGTACAAAGCCTACTTACAAACACTACGCACGAAAAAAACTCGGGTAATTCTTATTGTGATCCTATGCTATGAATTTAGATGATTTAAATTGCATTAATCGTCTCCTGTAAAGGTTTTGCTGCCAGGGAGTTGAGAACCAGAATCGAGCATGCAGAACCAACTGTTATCATCGCGGCTAGCTGTGGTGTAGAACCTACTAAAATTGTCAGGTTAGTAAATTGAGAATAATTTAGTCTAGTTGCTCTCAAATTAGGTAGTAGACATGTAGGGTTTGGTACCTGGTTTCAGAAATACTAATTCATAAAGGACTTGGTCTTTTTTAAACACCCGCCCGCTCAAAATGAAACGAAACGAGCTGGATAAAAACTGCCTAGTTTCTAAGCCTTGCTTTAAAGCCCCCCTACCTGTGTCTTGTTACTCAGATACAAAGACATATTGGATGAAGCCATATGCCAGAGCAGTCACCAGCCCCGCAGTTGTATAATCTACCAACGTCGGCGAGTGTTGGAGTGTTCCCTGGAGAAAGATCGCGATATTTGCTGGGAGGAAGCCATGGAGGCAGATCCCGTACCCTGTGTGCCCGTTGAAGCAAATGAACCTCTGTACATCTTGTACACTTCCGGTAAGTACCTAAGTTTTTTCATTTGAGCGAAGGTATCCATCCATTTTATGAAATAAGTACTTGTTCCTTTGAACCACTGCATAAACTACTGCAGCATTATTATTAAGGAAGTCATAAGGTAGATAGTACCTATTGATATGAAATGTAATGTGTACGTTAATCGTATAAAATGACATTACGATCAATTAAATATGTTAAATATGTAAAAGTTACAACAAAATGAACTGATTTCCGATAAGTCAAAGCTTATTTAATTAAAGAACTCAGTTCTACTGTATTTTTATAATATAAGTCGTATCGTCACACGTTGTTGTTAGTACCTAAGTACCTAGGTATTTACCTGAAAACTATTTTTCGGGGATACCTATCTACTTACTTCCAGTTGTTTAATTGAGACTACATAGAGCATTAGTAAAAAATTGCTTAGGTAATTTTTTTCGACCATACCTATTTGCAAATCAAAAAACTCACTCACGTTTATGTGAAAAACAAGGCTAATTAGAAGCGTAATTAACATGAATTTAAATTATCGTTCTAAAGGGACAACCGATGCCCCGAAAGGAGTTCAACGCCCTGTTGGTCACGCTGCCACTCTGTGTTGGTCTATGCACGCCGTGTACGGGCTCACGAAAGGCGTCTGGTGGGCAGCCTCTGACCTTGGCTGGGTTGTGGGACATTCGTATATTTGCTACGGACCTCTACTTGCGGGTTTGACATCGGTCTTGTACGAAGGCAAGCCTGACAGAACACCAGATCCAGGCCAGTACTTCAGGTAGGTTACTAGACGGCTTAATCTCTTCCTTTTATCGTATGAGATGTGATAGGTATTAGGTAGATGCAGACAATGCTGGTGGGTCCCTTTCATAACATTAACTTCCCTCTTGTATTATTTTTTCTAGAATCATTGAGCAACATAGGGTGAACGCTCTATTTACAATCCCTACGGCATTTCGTGTATTAAAACGAGTTGATCCAGCAGCCAAATATTCCCGGAGATATTGCGGAAAATCACTGAAGTCTGTCTTCATTGCTGGAGAACATTGCGACCAGGATACTAGGGTAAGCGATCTTAGTAACCAATGGTTATATGAACCAAATTAGTCAGTCAAAATTTTTTGACATAGGCTAAATTAGCTCTTAATAATTTGACGGTTAAGAACTTTCATCTGTATAAAAATGGAGAAGACCTTATTAATTTTAAAGTATATTTTCGTAGGCAGTAATTTGTACTTAGTAAATATCTACTTATTCCTGACGCAAGTAGGAATACGACCCCGTCTACTTGTTAACCGTTATATTAACATGTTACCAATGCAAATGAAATTCATCGAACTCTGGCCGGTGTCATCCTTTGTTCTATTGCTAAAATATACGTAGTTACACCGGGATTAACATTAAAAATAAAACATTTAATGAAAACTACTGCTGCTTACCTACTGAAATACCCAGTAACTTAACTTTTAATTTATAGTAGGTACTTTATTGAAACGGGTACATACAAAAGATGCTAAAACTACATCATATTACAGATAAACTTACCCGCTTACTTACTAATTCTGCTAGATAGGTACCTACACTATTATTCTGAAAAAAAAAACATTAATGAAACCAAGTGAAACATACACGTGACTCTAATGTTAATTAAACAGGTTTAATAGCCCCAATCGACCTTATACTTATTTTTTGACTTTAACGTGCTTTAACTAACTAACCTTATTTACCAAGTTAACAATGGTTTTAATAATTTATTTGTACTTTTTTATTTAATTTTATTTATCATTACGACAACTGTTTATGTTGGTAAATGTGTTGATATTATTATTGGTAATTATCTTTATATATTTAATGTTAAAGATTTGTTTCCACTTGACGTGTCTCGGATCCGAATATTAAATGGAGGTTTTTATACGGAGTCTCCCGTGCCAGAGAATTTTATATGAACCTTAACACACGTATGTGTCTGCGAGCATATAAAAACCGTCTTCTGATAAAAAAATAGATTCTAAAACG
Organism: Anarsia innoxiella; assembly: GCA_947563765.1. Taxonomy (NCBI): domain Eukaryota; kingdom Metazoa; phylum Arthropoda; class Insecta; order Lepidoptera; family Gelechiidae; genus Anarsia; species Anarsia innoxiella. The sequence goes on from OX387390.1 coordinate 11,265,407, forward strand.
ATAATCAAATTAGCCAATGAATAGATGAATAGACCCTCCTCGTCGTGTTAGGGCTAGAGCTTTACTCTAATAGCATTTCGTATCTGGTATACTTACCTAGGTATTTGTCTACGACTAGGCCGGTACCTATCAGCTGTTGGAATACTATTTACAATAGAGGAAAGGTCGCCTTAATTCGTAAACAATCTTATTGTTATCGTTATCGGTATTGTTCCTTTAGCAATGGGCCGAGAGAATATTTGGCGTACCCGTCCTGAACCATTGGTGGCAGACTGAGACCGGCTCCGCGATCACAGCAGCTTGTCGCGGTTACGGCGTGAAGGCAGTTCCACCGCACTCGGCTGGGTACCCAGTCCCTGGATATGACGGTAAGATAGCATTCTATTAGTCGCGATATCAATTACCAGGTCTGACTGTACTCGCATGTCTAATGCCACATAGATAACCTAGGATGATCAACTACTGAGTCGTTGTTCCAAAATTTTATCAATAACTAGTTCACCCTGTTTAAGTACCTACTGAAATTGTATGACCAACAGTGACTGCCCGTGATTTTTAACGCATTTTAGTTATACTTAGTTATATTTTGGAAAATTTAGGTAAATAATATGTTACTTATTCTGATGTGTACGTAAGCTACAAGATTATAAAGTTTTATTAAAATTTGTTCAGTGATTAATGTGAAAAGTGAAAAATGAACAAACATGTCCTCACGTCCCTCCACGGGTACCTACTTTGATATTGAATACCTAGGATAAGAGGCACGATTCTTTCGTTGATCTTTGTACTATCTTATCTATCTCTTTAGTGCGTACGCTACGGGAAGACGGCACAGAATGTCAGCCAGGAGAAGTGGGTCGACTGGTAGCAAAACTACCGCTGCCACCAGGATTCGCTACCACATTGTGGCAAGCAGATGAGAGATTCAAGAAAACATACTTTGAATCATATCCGGTAAGTTACAAACAATTTAATTTAATTTAGCTTTGGTAGGTAGAATAACGAAAAGATTGAATTTATAAACCTCAAAGCATCTTAAAGATATGAGGTTGTTTTGTTGGGTTGAAGTACTTACCTACGTATTATTAATTAATAATTGTATGCATTGGACTTTTAGGGTCACTATGATACCCAAGACGCGGGTTGGATAAGCGCAGATGGGGCAGTGTGGGTGGTGGCCCGTGCGGATGACGTCATCAACGTGGCTGGCCACCGGCTCTCCACGGCCGCGTTGGAGGACGTTGTGCTGAAGCATGCGCGCGTTGCTGATGCCGTGGTCGTCGGCGCTCCCGACGCCACAAAGGGTGACGTGCCCATCTGCCTCTACGTGATGAGACCACCACAAGACAGTCAGTATTATTTTCATATAGGTACCTACTTAAACATTACAAAACCGGGTATATGAAGATCGTTGGCAACGTTTTAAAAGATTTTGTTTGGTAGGTAAGGTAACTCTTGCTTGAATTACGGGAACCGATTACTTAGTCGAACTAGACTTTCCCGAATTTCATTCTACCGAAAACTTTCGGTCGATGTCTTTTTTGCCACATGTATTATTCGCCATATATTTAAAACACCGATAGGTCATTTGACGTAAGTATCATTTTACCGAAACACCTTTACTCGATTTTCAAAATTACCTTTTACTACTGGCCGAAGACTCTTTTGGATTTTTTTTCATTTGCTAGATGATTTATTAGCCATAATTTCAGCTTACCAAAACTACATCTTGTCGAATGTATAGGTATGTTACTTGTAGGTAGGTAATTGTTTAAAACCGGTTAAGCTGAAAAAATAGCGGCAAAGCGGAAACACGGAGGGGGTCCGGGGGGTGAAACCCCCCGAGGGGGGGCTCGGGGGCGAAGCCCCCCGCTTAGAAAAAAAACACAACCAGGCAAAGTCGAATAGGATAGGTTAGGTTAGGTTAGAACATGATTTTTGCATCCCTGATTGCTGCATGTGTGCATGCCTGCATGCTAGCCTGCATGCATACTTGCCTGCTTGCCTGCATGCTTGCCTGCATGTCTGCATGCTTGTCTGCTTGCCTGCATGCCTGCTTGCTTGCCTGCATGCATGCATGCCTGCATGCTTGCCTGCATGTCTGCATGCTTGCCTACATGCCTGCATGCATTTTGTATGTTGCTTTACTAAACTAATAAAAGAAAATACCTACCTCTTGTAAATAAATAAAAGTCTTTAAAAAATGGTTTAGGTAATGAATGTTTGGACATACAATACTTCGATCAATCGTTATTGTGACCTTGCATAACTTCAGTCGAAAGTTTTTCGACAAAATAAAACATCGGAGTAAAGAAAAAAATCGAAATGATAATAGGTCAACTAAAAAAGTGGCAAACGTGATTTCGGCAAAGTAAAAAAAAACGAAACGAAAATAGTCGAAAAGATTTCGGTCTTTGGATAATCGGCAAAAAAAAATTCGAACTTAAGACCCTTGAATTACGCTTGAATTCACACTTCTATTTAAAAGATTATCATCGAAATGCGTAGATAAATAAACCCTTATTAAGTTAAGGATTAGGACTTCTAACGTCTCTCTTTCTGCTTATTGAGTACCAACCCTTAATGATTCATTTTGTATACAGATGAGGAGATGGTTGCTGAGAGTACGGTGACACAAGAATTGATCGCCTTAGTTCGTCATCTCATCGGACCAATCGCCGCATTCCGCAAGGCCGTAGCGGTTCCAGCTCTCCCGCGCACGCGCTCTGGCAAGGCTCTACGCGGTGCCATTGCCAAATTAGCTAGATCTCAGCTAGTAAAGCTGCCGGCTACCATTGAAGACGCCACCGTATTCGGTGAAATTAAAACAGCTTTGCAAAAGTTTGGATATGCAATCGACGCCCCGGATCCCGAACTGTAATTGGTGATACATTATTTGCGCTTAACTTTAATTTATTTATCTAGAGATAATTTTATTGCGTACTTACTTTAAAACAATTCAAATCCCTTTGCTCTCTTTTTTATATACCTAAGTTTAAATGAATACAGATGATCTAGTTAGCTTGTCTAAAGTATCTAGTAATACTTAGATGATTGTGGTGTGATAATATCTCATAATATATGTACCTATAGAGCAAGTCTCCAAGTTTTTCAAAAATAACAACTTAAATAGAACATGGTCTTCCGTATCGTAATCAACTGTTCAATAAATACGTAATATTAATGATTAATTGCTTATTGTAAGAGTACCTTTAGGGATTAAGTTAAACAAATGGTACCTAAAATAATATAAGTGTCTTTCGCACGAGAAAACATTTGTAGTGATTTATCATGTACCTAATTTTTTATACCTGTAATTTGCAGTTCGTATATTTTCATTAAGTAAGTAGTTTTATTGTCCAAATAGTGTACTTATTTTATTATTGCTATTGATGAATTTAGAACAATACTTACCTACTGCTACGGATCACAAAACAAAGTACTTAGATAATAAAATAACTAAAAGTTAATAAATTAATTGCCTACTTACTGAACAAGCACAGGAATGATGACCACCGCCTAGTGGCGACCTTTCATTTATGCATAAATGTACTTTGTAAAACCCTTGGTAAAACCCATAGGTATTCGGTCTTAAATTAAATGAATGAATGAGGTGGGTACCTATCGCAACCACACAGAGCAGTACTCCTTTGTCTAATGAATTACCTATCTTCATGGCGTAAACTTCAATGTAATGTGTAATGTAAATTACCTTCCAACTTAACGATTTTAATTCATAAACTAGTTTTACTTATATCAAATCAAAAACCTAAAAAAACAATTTGATTGTATGTAAACTAAATTAACTATTAACGGTTTGGTGACCAGCTTCGGTTGAAGTACCTATACTTATTTTATATTATTCTGTTCCTTTTAGTTAAATTAAGAGTCGGGGAAATAAAACCAATAATTAAATCTTATTTATAAACTTAACTTAGAAGATATTATGTAGGTACTTAGTTAGTAAAAGGTAGTTAATTTATTTTAAACTTATCTGTGATGTTTCCAAGGTTCACGTTGCTAATCATACTTACCTACATAGCGTAGGTATGACGGTATGAGTATGACCTATCAACGTGTATAAAAATAAAAAGTTTTTCATTGAAAACTTCTTAAATACTTACTTTAACGTATCAATCCAGTGCTGGGTGTAGGTACCTATACCTACACAGTTTCCGGTAGTAAAGCTGTTTAATTTTAGAAGCCATTTTGATCCCTGTAATTATAAACCTACCTACACTGTTCACGTGAATATAATTTATAGATTACCTAGGTACCTAGTACCTAAATTGAACTTTTTGCATAAATATTTTTCGGGTCAGCGCAGGAGTCTTGATCGACCATCCACTCTGAAGATTTAATTTAGGTAGGTAACTTCCTATTTTTTATTTCGGCCAATTTTATTTTTTAGCTTATTTAAGGATAGGTAGGTATGATACATATAACACGTCGGAAATATCTGCGGACCTGGCTTGATGACGTCATGCAACTCGTACCTACGCGTCACGGTACTGGATAGGCGAAAACCGGGGAAGCGCGGGGGAAAGCGCATTCCAGCGAGGTCCGCAGATATTTCCGACGTGTTATACATCGATCGTGGATACATCCGGCACTGTCACATGTCACCGTATCATTTGTTACGAATTTAGGGGAACTTAGTGGTTTATTCATACCTACTTTTAGGTAGGTGCCTAAATTAGAAGTAAGGTATTTTAACAAGGTAGATAACATAAAAAAAAATCTAGTAGGTAAGTACCCAATTTATAATTTATATGTAGCAACCAGTAGCCTATAGTGTTTTGGATATCTTTACATGTTTTTAGATTGTTTTACAAGTGAATAAGTACAAAGGTATGAATATATTAGGTACCTACCTACCTACTTGCAACTAATAAACTTATATACTGTACTAATAATATATTTATTGCAATATGATCTATATTTTGTATAATATTATCTTTTTTATATTAAACGATACAGCTTTATGTAAAAATATGTTTTATTCTTAACCACCTTACTTTCCTAAGTTCTTAACTAGGTTCCCTATTATTAATTACTTACCTATTCTAGTTTCAATATCATTTTTCCGTCGTGTGTATTGTGATGGCATCATTGATCATAAATCACATCAAAAATTGTACCCACCTACCAATCACATAGCTATACCTACTGGCACCTATTGGTGATGGTGCTCTATATGAAGGTATACCACCAATTTCATGTTGCGACAGCACAGCGGCAGGCTAGGTATTACAAATCGATAATAAAAAACTACTCCTCACATCAGCAAGATATACTATAGGTACCTTCAGTTTCGATAACTACAGCAGCAGTAGCAGTAACGTGAGTCAAGCAGAGCAATGGTATTATAATACCTACCTACTTGTTTTACCGCTAAAGGCGCTGTTCGCTTATCATGATGTACGAGTAATGTAAGTACTTGTTGAAAATAGTGAAATCATGGTCATGTGTTGATTGCTGAGATTTGAGCCACATGGGGGCACATTTTGAGTGAGCTTAGTCCACATTACCAGTTCTTTTTTATTTAATGATTACCGCTTCTATATGGTAACACTATGTTTATGTTGACCACCCACAACTGTCACTTGCTTGTCACTCACTTGACTGACTGCTGTGTTGCTGTTGGTTGAGAGTAAGTGTGTAAAGTGAAATGATTCATGAATTTAAGTTGGTTTAATATTCTTGTTTGCTGTCGGATACACTTAATCAGTTTCCTGGTCATAAATACGAATATATAATGTCCTTTAACCATAATTTGTCACTACAGTAAACTACTAAATTCATACGTATTTGGGTCAGCGTATCGTGAGGCGTCGCAGTTGAGTTTGTCGGCCGACCTCCTACGTGGATTAAAACCGGCATTCTTGAAAGGTATGCATGGATATTATGCAGTTTATTTCTTAAATATACCTAAATTCGTTATCAACTTGCAGTATCTTATTCAGAATTCTAAAATATCCTGAATGAGGATCCAAGTTCGAAGCGAATAATATTAATCTTGATCATGCTAAAATTTTAAAAATAAGAATGTTGTGTGTCTACTAAAATAACAAAAACCCAATCGCTTTTAATCCATTTCTAAAGGCACAGTGCCTTTTTAGTTGTAAATGCCATTCCCTGAAAAAGTAAAGAAACAAAATACCTAGATAATATCAGATAATAATATAGTAGTAGGTAGGTATTGGGTATATTTTTAAAACATATTCGGTAGGTACCTACGGATTTATACTGATTAGGCAAGTACTTGCTTAAAGATTAGACAAACTTGTAGATAGTGGTAAGATAGTGTTACATTTTTTTTGTATTATTATTTACAAGAATTGCTTGTTCAATAATAATATTTTTCTGTTAAATATAATAAGTAGGTACTTGTATCATTTATGAACAATATAGTACCTACATAGCAAAAATTATATAATAAAAGATAGGCCTTGGATCCTTAGACTTTTAAACTATAAGCAATAAAGCTCTGCAAATTTGAATCATTCAAGATACTTTACTTTCTCTGTATTTTACATCAAGTCTTAATGTATTGGCTGCTGTGGTAGCTGGGTACTTACTATATTCATATGACATGATTGTTGTTCAAAAACATTATGATTTTTAAACATCTGTATTTCCAGATGTGGAAAGCAGCAACAGACGTAGCTGCCCCAGCTCCAGCAGAGGCAGATGATTGGGAAACAGATCCTGACTTTGTGAATAATGTCACCGAACATGAACAACGATGGGGGCCTGGAGGGAGAAATGTTGAAGCTATTGAGTGAGACTCTATTTATTTATTTAGCATTATTATATCCTTCATTTATTGAAAACTGTCATCAACCACAGCTATTATTTAAGTAAATGATTGGATAGCTAGTAGTGAGTCATATCAATTGTTTGTTCATAACATGAGTCACAAGCAATTTATGTAATGTTCACAGTATGGCAAAACTGAGGGAAGAGGTTTTGGAAGCTGATAAGGTATCAAAACAAAAGCAATATGAAGCAGGACCAAAACCCTCATTTGGGTAAGTTATTTGAATTTATTGTGTTTTTTGTAAGTACAATTTGTAAAAATGAGATCATTTTTTTTTTTTAAGTTATGGAGGAAAATTTGGGGTGCAAGCAGATCGCATGGATAAATCTGCAGTCGGCCACGACTATGTAGGCAAAACAGAAAAACATGTATCACAGAAAGATTATGCACAAGGTACATAATTTAATTAAATTAAAGTACTTTTGCATATTTTTTTTTTGCAGTTTTCAATACATTGTAGCATTTTATGTTAAGTAAGAAGGTTTAAGGACTGTTAATAGCTAAAAAAAAGTAATTAAATAAATATTTTGGATTACATTGGACAGGTTTTGGTGGCAAGTTTGGAGTACAAACAGATCGCATGGATAAATCCGCAGTTGGACATGACTATGTTGGCAAAGTGGAAAAACATGTCTCTCAAACTGATTATGCTCAAGGATTTGGTGGAAAATATGGCGTTCAAACCGACCGTGTGGATAAGGTTCGCACTTTAAATATTAATTATATACTGTATCTGTATCTTGAATTATTTGTCTTTTAAAACCGCTTTTAGCAACTTATCAAAGTATATTTATAATGCTTACCCAAAAACATGGCAGTATATAGTATAATATAAAGTAATGAATATTTTACAGTCAGCCGCTGGTTGGGAACATAAAGAACAGATAGAAAAACATTCATCACAAAAAGATTATTCAGTGGGCTTTGGAGGCAAGTTTGGTGTCCAGACAGATAGGAAAGATGTATCTGCTGTTGGCTGGGATCATCGCGAGGATACACAGCAACATGATTCTCAAAAAGGTATAATTTCTATTCACTTACTTTCCAGGTACTTTTTCACAGCATTGCTAGAATTCCTAACCGTTTGTTTAATAATAATATAAAAAGTGATGTAAAGAAACTATCAATAGCATAAATGTGTTATATAAATGTTTCACACAGACTATGCGCTTGGATTTGGCGGTAAATACGGCGTGCAGACAGACCGGCAGGATGCGTCTGCTATGGGCTGGGACCACCAAGAGAAAACACCGGCCCATGCCAGCCAGACAGACCACAAAAAGGTTTGTTTAAAAATAAACTTTTTACCACAAATATTTAATTCGTTTTGAATAAATTTTGTGGATGATTTTATTTATTCTTGCTTGTCAGGGTTTTGGAGGCAAGTTTGGGGTGGAAACAGATCGCGTGGACAAATCTGCACACCGCTTCGATGAAGTAGAAAAAGTTGGTACCAACTACACAAAGCCCAAGCCTGACGTCAGCGCCGCTCCTCTGTCTTCCATTAAAGCTAGGTTTGAGAATATGGCCAAGGAAAAGGAACAGGTATTTTATAGTTGTGTATTTCATTCTTTGTGGTTCTTTCAAATCTTCAGCTTAATTATATAAAGATAAACAACCCTTCAAAAAGCTTTTGCCTAAATAAAGAGGTTACCACGCTTATGAGATGCAGATTTTTCTAATTTCAATATTTAAATTAGTAAAAGGTTTATATTCTAAAGATGTTTAATTTTAATTATAGGAGGTGTCACAATCCGTGCAAAGGATAAGGCAACAACGCGAAGAAATGGATAAAGATTTATCTTTAAAGGTATGGCATTAAAACAATCGCATTTAAAGGTAAATCAATTGGATTTTAAAAATACAAAATTACTCTGAAAAATAGGAAAAGGAGCGGGTAGCGAAATCAGAAAAGAACGACGAGCAAGAGGTGAAACCTGTGAAAGTAGAACAGCCGCCTCCTTTACGTGCAGAGGCAGTGAAGGCGACTCCAGTCAGCGAGCCTAAGGCCGCGCCTGAACCGGCTGAAGTGAAACAAGCTAATCTACCTGACGTCACGCTGGTGGGCGAGTCTCACGATGATAAAGACGAGGTGCGTTTGGTTTACGTTTTTGTTTGAACTGTCTGTATTTCTACTGCTCCTATCCTCACGATATTTTACTCCTGCTGTTGCCTGTTTTGCTTGATAACACTTGTTTCGATGAAAATAGAAGAATAGGTTATGTATTCAAAGAGAAACTCAAGACGTCGGGATCAAATCTCTACAGCAATACTGATATTTAAGTAATTCGTTATATGTTATAACATGTACACAAAACGCCGCTTTTGCTTAATGATTTCGATTTTACCAACTGTAAACACACACATATTCGGGCCGGCATAGTCGGTTCGTTATTATTTGTTGTTTAATTCCATCCCGAAGATATGTGTAGTTTGGCTACGCTTCGGTTGATGGTCGTAACTAGATTTTTGTCATGTAAATTATTGTGTCGTGTTTTGTTAGCTGAGCCGGCAGCCTACGATCGTGGTATCACCGGTCGGGTGGGAGTCGGAGACGGCGGAGACCGACGGCGAGGACGACGACGGCTACATCGCGCGTGCACTCTACGACTACCAGGCCGACGCACCAGACGAGATCTCCTTCGATCCTGGAGACATCATCACCAACATTGTTATGGTAATTAGTACTCGAAACGCTTTCTTTTGTCCGAAAGTCAATACATAACTTAATGCTTTATTCCTGATTTTTAGCCTGTAAGTTTTCTAATGCTCGGCAAAATCCCCTCTCAAAACATTGACAAACCAGTGTTTGGGCTCTGTCTGGAGCCATGTGTTATCGAACGCTTATTTTTTCCAATTTCAAATTACGCTTTAATCCTTTATCTCATACCTGAGTTTTCTTTACTTGAACTGACTACTGGGGATAGGACTGGTTAATCAGCATAGATTCTTCAATATAATTTATAATTATTGTTTGTTCCAGGTTGACGAAGGTTGGTGGCAGGGTCAATGCAAAGGGGCGTTTGGATTGTTCCCAGCCAACTACGTTCAACTCCAGGATAAGTAATCATCATCAGTCTTATGAGAAACATTCCTTATTTACGCGCAAATACCACGACATCGGAACCTTATTAAATTAGTAAAATCATAATTATAGTTATATAAGTTTTAATGTATTTTTCAGTTATATTATAAATAATCTAATTTTCTTTTTTACGTAAAAATATATACACAATTATATATTTTTACGTAACGAACACAAAAATATGATTAAGAGAGCAATATTTAATGAAAGGTAAACTGCTGAAGAGATTTTATGATATTTTTCCCAATTTTTATTGATTTTGATTTCTATACACCTTTGATATCAATTTTTTCGAACAACATTTTGAGAAAATCGCGTCGCTTGTTTAGTAGACACGAATAGGATATAATGTCGATGAAATGGGACCTTTAACAGTATTTTCTTTCGTGCCATTTGAATACTTCGGCAGTTCATTCTTTCCACTTCAATATTATTGATTTGATGTTAAGCTTTTCTATAAATTTTCCATTTCGATACAAACCATCAGCTCCGCCGGCTGATCAATCATCACAGCTGGTTTGAGCTCTGGCCTAGTTAGCTTCCAATGTCTAAAAATTTGTTATTATACCTATAAAATTAAGATTCGCGATTAACGTTGCAATAATTTAAGATAAGTATGCTGCAATAATTTTAGAGATGTTTTATGTATAACGAGTTGTCGATAGCAATAAACTTATCAATGAAATATGTTTAGCCAACAAGGAATATGAATCATGGAATTGTGATTGTGTTTTCTACACACTTGCTCCTATCGTTAAGTAATCCTAAAAGTTATTCACAATAAATAATTTGAAAAAATGTGGGCGAGATAATATTTTTTATTGATATTATGATGAATAGCCGATTTCGACTTTGGGCGTCTAAAACAGGATAGTGCTTGAAGCATGAATTCTTGTATGAGATCAATGTTAACGGCACTGTAATTAAACGATTACGTTAAATTAAAAAATCGAAAAGAAAATCGGCGAAGATCCGCGATCCTGCATTAAAGATTAAAAGTGTTTTTTATACACAGTGACATAAAATCAGTTGTATATCTTATAACCATTTAGAGTTAGCGAGAAAATATATAATATCAATATGAACCTGTTAACTACTCTTATAAAAATACCTATATCTAAGGCTAAGAGTATCCGAGTAACCAAATAATTTTGTCATCTATTTATAAGTTATAATCCCATTAGTCACTTCAAAAAATTATTTGTTCCAATTGGTATTATAAATTGTTGTAAGGCCACGCCCACACTGTTTAATTTGGCTATGGTCTTTGAGATTCACACAATATTGTATTGTATGTAGATTTAATGAGTTTTCACTTTGATTCATCTTTCGAAGTTGTAGGAAATGCCTACATAAAGACCGACGTAATTGAAGCTTTAAACATTATCATCTTTTTGCTTCAATGTAAAATTATGCTCCACGTCATACAGTGCAATTGTGTTTCGACTTTATACTACCATTTAAGGTTTCGAATAATGTCTGTAAACTTGCAAATTAATCTTAAATTAACACCAGATTATACAATTCTTATGAGTTGGTTAGTATATTTTCAGACTGAAATAGTAATAAATGGAATTTATAATAAAACAAAAGTTGATAATGACATTATTGTTTGCAAGATCAAATCAATAAAATACTATATTTTATAAATAAAGTCTTTTTATTTCAAACTCTCAAACCTGTTCTTTATATGCCCACATAATATATAACATGTACGGTAGATGTACAAAATTTTGTCTTCAGCATCGCTCACTGAACTGAGCCAAAGTAATATGCTTGGAACAGGAGACATTTCCTAACAAAAGTTATTTTTTGTTTATTATACAGTATGTGGTAGTAAGAACATCATCACACAGCCAAAAGCCCCTTAACTCTAGCTTTCACTCTAGGCTTTCGAGAAATAAAATGTGTAAAACACCATTGAAGGCGTCACATTTTAAGAGTTAAGAGCTTATTTGAATGCATATAAAATGAAATCACAATAAAAAGTGTTTTAGACGAAAACATTTTGTCATAATATGTGCCAAGCAGAAAGTAGGTACCTTCTATTTAATTTTTCTTCATAGAGATATCTTTTTTTTTAAACGGTTTTATTTAGCTCACCCCGTTTGTTTTCTTGGGTCAAATTTAGTAATTCAAATTTCACCCTCTTCCTGTCAACCGATTAATCTGAAATTTTGTATACACTTTGGATTTTGGTGACAATACAATTATGTTTATTCATTATCATTATAAATTCAAGATGGCCGCCGCTACAAAATGGCGGATAACGTAGGTTTTATCAATCCCATCAATATGGGTATCAAATGAAAGTGCTCAACCAGTAGAATTCAATGTACTATATAAAATTAAAATCCAAGATGGCGGCCTCTACAAAATGGCGGATAACTTAGGTTTTATCAATACCATCAACATGGGTATCAAATTAAAGGTCTCAACAAGTAGAATATAATTTACTATGCAAAATTGAAATATACTTAGGTGCGAAACTGTTTGAAGAAGGTCAAGCCTACGTGGCTCTTAGTAGAGTAAGATCTTTGCAGGGACTACGTATAGAGGAGTTGGACTGCAATAAACTAACGGGCAAGAAACCTTGCAATAATGAAGCACTACATGAATTAAACAGAATGCGAAATAAAAACTAAAAACTAGAAAATAAAAATAGGTAAAAAAACTTTTTAAGTTAAACGGTTTTATGTTAAACATACATTGCAATGTTTAAGATAAATGTACTAAAAACCAAAAAATAATAAAATAGATCAGTCGTGGGAATTATAAACATATGCATAGACTAGACTAAAATAAAACCGTGGGGCACGTCAATTGTCTACAAATCATCGACTTAATGTGCGATAGAAGAATCGTTTAATTCGTCGTTAGGCAGTTCGCCCGCAGATGGTGAGGAAATTAAGTACTTACTATTTTCTTGCTCATGGAAATTCCAATAGTTATACACTCCATGTAAATAAAAGAGATGTTTCAACTAGTTTATCGTTGGACATTCACACTGCTGGCTGGCGAAGAATCGTTCCACTGCTCGTAGTTTGTCTTTAATCGACAAAACATAATGATAAAAGTACTACTCGCTCAACACTATGAAACCCTAAAACTCGCTTATAATCGAGCTTGCTAGCTTGTTTCCACATTCTAGCCCTACTTATCACACGTCCATCGTTGTCGGTTGAACAACTGCCTAATTATAGTGTAACATTACAAAAAAAAAAACATTTTAATCAACGATTGTAGACAATTGACGTGCCCCACGGTTTTATTTTAGTCTAGTCTATGCATATGTTTATAATTCCCACGACTGATCTATTTTATTATTTTTTGGTTTTTAGTACATTTATCTTAAACATTGCAATGTATGTTTAACATAAAACCGTTTAACTTAAAAAGTTTTTTTACCTATTTTTATTTATTAAAAAGGATCGTTCATGGTCTTTGAGCAACGCGAGTTGCTGTGTTCGTTTAAGGCAATATGTCCCGTTGTTCGTTCTATTTTAACTTATGAATAGCATAGAACTGTCAATCTAATAAAAAGAAGCATATTAATCCTCCAAATAAAAAAGTTGTAAATATAAATTATATTAAAAGATATACACAAATATCAAAATTAAGCAGTTAAAATTAAGTTGCACAGAAAAAGAACCAACAACGGTGTCGATAGGACCAATAACAACGGGGTCGATGCATTTAATAGTGTCAGCTTTGTTGGGGCTGTCTTGCTTGCCGGTATTCATTAGTCGTTGTACCCAGTCGTGAAATACGGAAACGCGTGTATAGAGTGTCGTCTTGTCATAGTTCTTCCCGCTAACGATCCCCGTGAGCAGATCTCGACCATCTTTCCCCGCAGGGTCTAAAGAGTACACACAAGTCAAAGGCCCGCCCGAGTCACCTTCGCTTACGTCTGACGTTACAGAATTCGAACAAATAAACTCGTCCATATTTAAATCCCACAATAGCGAACATTGACTTCTAGATAATGTGTCGATTGGTGCCAAAAGAAGGATCTTGGATGTTGGATCCCTTTTACCATGTCCCGTTTTGCCGTAGCCCGCTGTTACACAGGCCCCGAGGTAATCTGTATTGGTCCTCGCCAAGGCCACGGGGCTCACAATTTTACCGAAGTGGAATGGGTAGTCTACCACAGCCAGCGCTATATCGTTGTGCGGGAATATAAAACGTTTATGAACGTGGACTTTCTTTAGTTGCCTCCATTGTGAACCAGATTTCGACGAGCCCGATTCTCCAGAGTGAACCAAGTCAGTTTTTATATTTCCTGCTACCGCTCTTAGCAACGACGGTCGTTTGGCGTAATGAAATCTATCAGCTTCAAAACAATGAGCTGCTGTTGCTATAAACTTAGCACCAATTATACTTCCACCGCAAAGATTAGTCCACTTTATTCGTTTTGTTGTTTTATTTATGTGCTGCACAGACGGCTCCTTTAATGACACCAGATATGGGACTTGCCAATTATTAGCGGGCTCTCCGTTAACAACGGTCAGTTTCATGCGGAATTTAGAATATTTTAATGTTTTAATTATACGCTCGTCTCGTGCAGGTACACACTGGAGGTATAAGCTGATTACCAATATTTTTAGGAACATCCAAATGTGTTTAGTAAATTGAAACTGTTCATTACCTATTTACAAGTAGATATAAATAAATAGATAGGTAGGTAATTCTCAGGTTAATGTTCATAAAACCATAACATTCAAATGCTTAAAAATAAATTAGGTACGTAAATAATTAAAGTTTACTTCATAATGAGTACACAGGATTTCATGTAACATAAAAATGAGTAAATATTTTGTATATTTAAGTACATAATTTGAAAAATTGTCGATTTGACTGACGGGCAGAAGCTGATTGCTTGACGTTTGTCACAGTCATCTAAATATCGGAGAATCAGGGATCAGGCGCCAGTCAGCCTCGGTATCAGGCGCATCTGTAAAAGCTCCAGGCAAAAGCTCCTAAAACAATTTAAAGGTCAAGCTCACAGGTCTAGCTAGAGTCAGATCTAAGTTAGAAGGTCTCATACATTGCGAGAACTGCTCAATTACTTGGTTAGTACTACGTGAGTACTTGTTTGTCCTATAGTATTAAATTAGGTATTTTTTGTCTGGTAATAAAGGGAAACTTGATTTAATTAATAATAAGGATACGTCCTTATTATTAATTAAATCAAGTACTTAGTATACTATTGTATAAGTATTAATAAGCCAACAAATTTTACAGTCCACCAACAAAATTGGTGCTATTCATTGTCAGGATAAAATAACTTCTTAGTTTCTCTGTAATTATGACCCTTGAGAAGTCGTTTGTCTCAATTTTCTTTGATAAATAAGTTATTTATTTTAAGAGGCTGTGATCCTATAAGGCTTGTAATAATCCTCTGAAATTGCTTCAGAGTTGAATATTCATCGATAGGGTTGACGACGTGTTATTTTGAAAAATTATCATTTTGAGAAAAGTAGGTACCATTTTGGTCTTTTGGGTTCTATCGACTGTCTATAAACTATCTAATAGATTCATAGTTTTTGTTTAAAAAATATTCGTTTTATTTTAATGTGGTTTTAAACGTACATCATTGACGTACATTCAATGCCTACATTGGATTTAACAAATATGTTTTAAGCTTTAAAAGAAAAAAATAGAAGAAAGACAGACGACAGGACAGAAAGACAAGACAAAGACAGACATTTATGACGACAATGGCAAGTTGCTCATTGCTTAGATTAATAATAAGGCTCATTGCGATGGTACTATTGTGCTCTGTGATTGTTGATGAGATTCAATTTGGTAAACAACAAAATCATTTTTCCAATTTTCCTGACAAATTCTGCGAAATATTATTGTACGAGAGAAACGTTTGCCAACTTGCAGAAATCATCTTCTCTTAAATGTGAAAAAAAAATGGCAACTAATATTCGATTCAAGTGTAAAATTGAGGATATGTAAATCAATCGTTTATAATGTTTTTGTTATGTAAAATAACTTTCGTTGAATGTTTCGAAAATATTGTCTCACTTTCCTTTTGATACTTTATATTGTAAGCGGCGAACGTATCATTACTACGTTCAAACACTCGCAAATGCGTGTGAAGCCTACGATAGTAGATGGAAAGCCAGCCCTTCACGGTCAAGTGCCCTACATGGCGTCTATAAAAACACCAGATAAGAAAAGCAAAAGAATAACAACATGGTCTAACCTATGTGGAGGTAGCATTATCGGTCGGTATAAAGTATTAACGGCCGCGCATTGTTTTGAGGCCAACAACTTTTATTATGTAAACCACCCTGAAACCCTGGGCATCGCGGCTGGCAGTGTCGCCAATGACGTCACTGATATAGAATCCAATGAAGACATCAATAGAGGCAATTTCCAATGGAGAAGTATACAGAATCTAACATTACATAAAAAATTTTCTTTTCCCAACAACGATATTGCGCTGATATTCATCAAAACCCCCTGGGAATACAACGATGAGATAAATTTTATTCCGATCAAAATGATAGATGATGACCAACTGAAAGATTGTATGGTCGCCGGCTACGGGCGAACAACATATGGGAAAACATCCAAACCCTCCCGCGTTCTTCTTGTGGCAAACGTTAACATTCTTCCTAAAAACGTGTGCTCTTCGCTATGGGAAATAAATATGGATTCGTTCATCTGTAGCGACACGGCGGCGCTGAGATCGGACATTGGGAAAGGCGATTCGGGAGGTCCGTTGATATGCGATGAAAAGAGCGACGATTCCTACATACCCTTTGGTGAGCACCTTGTTGGCATAGTCTGCGGAAAGAACTTTGACAAAACATCATTGTTTACGAGAGTATCCTCCTACCGAAACTTTATCGATCCAGTCGTACCCGAAGATGCTAAGAAGAAAAATACGATTCCCTTTGGTTCTTTCTTTCGATCCTCATCATCGACCTTCCAACGGTACATTTACGGTTATTTGATACATGTGTCATTTATTCTTTATTAAAGTCAAACTATGTCGAATAATAGAATTAAATCAGTCGAACTTTATTAGTACAGAAAAACTTTTAATTTATATTTTTAAGATGGACTTCAAATATTACACTGACTATTGCAACAGTGATGGACTTACCTACTTACTAAGTAGGTAGTGACTACAGCACTAAAGATCTCTGACGAAGGTAGAGGTATTTTTAATACAAAAACGGATAAAATCATCGAATGGATAAAATGAGTAAATAGCACAGGTTTATAGTAATCAAGTTTGGACAAAGTAGGTATTTAATAGCAGGGCGGACAAAGTAATTGTATGGTGATATGCAGTCGCTGGGCGCGTGCGTTAACATTTTTATTAAAAACCATGAATAACCAGTGGAGCGCACGCATCGTCACTTGCCGCTTGTAAATGGTGGCAGATGAGAATGCTTACGTCATACGAAGTAAATTAATTCGTCACACATACAGAGGTGCCATATAGAAGTATCACTTACTTTCTCATTATCACATTAATAAAAGTCAGGGAGATTTACTCAGAGTCAGGAAATCTGTTTGGGAACACACTATCGTCGGCTATTTAAATAATTATAAAGAATCAGCCTTTGACGTAGACGTTTAAAAAACAAGATATAAATACATAGGACCTACATATTTAAAGAAAGCTAAAAAGATCGCCTAACAAAAGTTGTAAGACATCAACGGAATTACTGATGGGCTCAGGCTATGAAAGTTTGAACTCAGTGTAGCACTTGAAGTAACTAAAACACATTTACGACATAGAACAGAACAGCTTTATAATTTGCTTGATGTTTTCATTCTAAACTGAAAATATCAACGAAAGCGAGGACTTCACGTACCCATGATAAGTAGACACCTATACCTAATCCACGCTAATGATAAATATGACAACATTATCTTTAACATTAATGCGTATCAATTAGTGATAAAAGCTAAGCAGTGAGCTAATGGAAATGTGACATGACGCCTCTTCATGTGTTTATTGTATAAGCTCTACTTCCGTGAACGCGAGGGAAATTATGTCACCGAAAAGTAGCTGTCTATCACTAGATGGAGGTTTCAAACGGATGAAGCGGATACTCCATCTCCTATAGATATTAAGTGCTTTTTTATTGGACAAGATTCCTTTGCCGTAAAAAACTCCTGTTAGATATAGGTATTTTATTTAGAACTTTTTAAAATACTTTTAAAATATTAAACTTTAAGTAGAATGTTGTGAGTAGTAGATATAGCAAATATAAAACATAATATGATAATATTATAATTATCCCATAGTGGTTCATAAAGGATTCTCGTCGGACCTAACTTCTTAACTTTTGGAGTATTAGACACAGGCTATCATGACAAATTCTTAACTAAAACGAGTTTTCCAAGTCCTGCACTTAATATGCATAACCAGCCAGCATACTTAAACAGCTAATTCTTGGTTAATTATTCATAATGTCCATAGTTTATATTACGCGAGATAAACAAAAGATAAATTAGTTGAGTCTTGTACTCTCCAACTGAGCGGGCTTGTTATTCTAATCACTCTTAAACTACTTTTATATCAACAACAAAGTTTGAAGGTAGTTTTTAAAAAGCTACATATTTCATAATTACTAAATGTAATTTGCAATCGAAAAATCCAAATAGCGTAAAAAGAAAAGTAAGATAGGTAGGTAGGTATCTATTACTGTAGCGTATTGGATTTCAATTTGATTGAATTCGTAAAATACCTAGAACATTCTGGCGGTTTGTTATTGATTAACTACAGTAAAAGTATTTCGGAAATGTGTCGCATTTGAGTCGTGAGCTTAAATTCAAGTTACACCTAATGTATCAGTTGCATTGCAGTATGCTACAGCGTAAGTAGTTAGCTATAAATTCAGGAGTTGAATTAAGCCTTTATCAAAAACCATAAACTCATTAGGTACTTACTTGTAGTAGTAGGTTATTAATCAAACTACTTTTGTAACAAACCTCAGGTACCTATAAAGCTAGGTTTACTTGCAAAGCTCACATATTGAGTAAAAATAAACCCATGAAACAAACAATAGGAACGTTAGCTACAACAGGTAGATGTTCGTAGGTAGATGGCAACGTGTAGGTTTAAACTCGGGATCGCCGTTTGTTTTCATCAATGCGAATTATATTGAATCCAAGTCCCCACTATGTTGAGGATTTGGAGTCCTTGCATTTGCTTTAAATTAAATTATCTCGGGGTGATTTCCCGTAATTCACAATTGCTTTCATTTACTTTTTCAATAATGTTGTCATGCCGTCACTCTATTTCAATCTTAGTGTTAGGTACGTTCAGGACCTTTTGGTTTTTTATGTCGTCGTATTATAGTCGAGTACATACCAAATAAACACTAAAAGTAAGGCAACTACTAAGTTCCAATCCACTTATAAACTCTGATTACAAGAAAAAGATTCATTTGTAATCCTCATTAGAAAATAAATAGAGAACTGTACTAAAGTACCATTATTACCTCTAGCCGTGCTCTAGTCGTAGTTCATCCACAAGAACAATATAACACACACAATTATTGTGCACCTACTCGTTCGTCGTACACAAATGGGACAAATCAGATTGAAATACCTACTTTCTCTAGCTTAAAATCCAATTAGGGCTGTAAAGAACCAATACCCACCTATCTAAAATGGGGTTAATTAGAAAAAGTCGCGTAATTGCGGGGCCGCCATTATAAAAAGTTAAGAGAATAAATATAAATACTTTGTATGTACTTTATCTTATTATGCTACCTTAATCAAATAATCTTTTTCATATGTATTTCATTTTATTATTAGTTTAATGAGTGTTTTTTTCGTATTGTGTGGTTATCCAAGATACACTTGGAAAAGTAAATAGTATTTAATAAGTAGGTATTTAGGTATTAAGGATAAAAATCTGTAGATTCGATGTGCCTAATGATATAATTTTACGAGTAGGTATTAAAGGACTCTTCTGTCGTCGAAAAGTAATTATAGTAATAAAGACAGTGATATCTGTTTGAACGGAGGCTGTATGCACTGGGCGGCCCGGAGGCGGGGTGGTAGTGGGCGCCGCCCTTGCAATATAAAGGCTGCTTCGCGGTCTCAGCGGCACTTCACAAGATCCACGTCGCGCCGACATAAGCAGCGCAGCAGACACCAACCAGAGACCATGGGGTAAGTACCTCATATCCAACAATTTTTGCTCATGCGAAATATATTTCTGTATCAACTTTGTACAAATGTCTATTATAATAATGTTTCCAAGTTCAAATGAATAATAAAAATTTTCAATTTTTAAAAATATCTACTTAGCTGTTATGACAAAAGTTTTCTTGATTAAAAAAAAGTAAATCCAAATAGACTCCAATAAATTCCGAATCTCATAATGAATTTATTTTCTACATAGGCAGGCAACAAATCGTTAGTACTCGTAATTATATAAGTAATAAAAAGTACCACTCAAAACGTTTATGTGTTCCAATTTAAATAAAAATAATTTGAGCTTTAGGTTTTTATGGCAATAAAGGTTAGAATATTAAGTTAATTTTTTAGTCAACTTTTGATTAAGGTCTATTTATGTACGTTCGCCAAAATCTAAGTTCCTGTATTGTCTAACAGACCTGCTCGTTGAAACATAAAACCAATTAGGTACTTGACTACTAGACTCGAATTATTAATTTAAATTCAATCAAACAGGATAAGCACTACAAAATAAAATGTATTATGTTGTAATTATGAAACGGGTACTACGTCATGATGACAACTTTAAAGTTAAAAAAAGGAAAAACAACCCCTGGATTTCCTTAAAGTCCTGGACATTGATATCGTGGGCTAATAATGCAAAAACGTTATTGTTTTATAAGTCAGCGTAACATCATACCCAAACGACAAAGTAGATATCACACAAAATAGTTTAGTTCCGACAAACATTCTCCAAAGTTTTCAAACTCTAGCTGAGGTGGATTAAAGTACCCACGTACAAGTGAGTAGAGCAAACTGTAAAAGAGAAACTCCGCATCATATTAATTTACCTTATATGGAAGTGGAAGAAAACTCAAACCTTATAGTTAGATGGGTGAAATAGATAAGTGAAAGCTGCGTATATTACTCTGATTTTGTACAACAAATGTACATAAAATACTATAATTATGGCTACGAAAGCACCACCCGATCCATATTGATTCTACCTCTTTTAAAGGTTCCGTATCTACAAAACGGATCCCTAATACTTAGATTTGCTAAAAGAACAGAAAGTTTAGTCCAAAAATTACATAATTGGTTAGTAACTAATAAAAAAATAATTAATTAGTGTGTGAGTGGGTGTGCCTGCCTTATTAAACATTTATTATTTCAACACGGCTACCTACATTAAATTGACAATAAAACTCTAGTTATAACTTAACCCGCTATTTTCAGCAAGGTTGAACTAAGGTGAAGCCTTAAGAAATCATTTAGCTGATTTCGAATAGAAATTTTACCTCGGAAACTCAAAAAGTTATACTTATTTTAGTTGAGAAAGTAGTTTGAAGTTTATGAAATACTGGTAGCTGACCGAGTTTTCCTCTACATTGCAGACATTTTTTGGTTTCCTCTTTATACAGAAATAGTTTATTTCAGTAAAGGTGCAACAGGTAAGGCGGTAATATGATTTGGTACTACGAGCAAAACATTTTGGTAGTTACAATTCCATTTCATAACTTCGGCTCTTGATTGAGGCCAATTCTATAAGAACTTAACATTTATGAGGTTATAATTACTACAAAAAAGGCTCAAACATACTTATTACTTCGAGTAACTCATAAAACTGAAAAAAGATAAAAAAGGGGGTCAAATAAAAGCTTGTAAAAATATTGTACTTTGCAAACCTGTGCTTTCGCTTTATTTTCTCATACGTGTGTGCCGCTAGGTACTCATCTACCTCCGCAAAGCCTAGTTTTTAATTAGTATATTCTCCTTTGTATAGAATTAGTAGCTAGCTGTATCTATAGTCTGATCCTTAATCCGAGTCACAAATTGACAAGTGCAACTGTCAATTATACCAAAAAGGGTGACCAGCTACAATAGTGATGTTCAGCAATCTATAGATTTAGATGTTTAGTCGAGCCTAATTTTATTAGGTACCTAATAAAAAAAAATAGTAAGTATGCAATAGGTTTTTATTTAATAATAAGATTAGAGGAATATAATAGCATACTTATTAAAATTGCTCACTACAAAATTATTACAAAAGATGGAAAATTTAATAAGAGATTTAGAGAAATTAAAATAAAACATTACAAGTTCTTTTATACATTTTTACACGACTACGGCGAAGCCAAAAGGAAGTGTGTTTGGCAGTCTATGTATGTATGTATGTTCCACCGTAACTTCTAAAATACTGAACCAATTTTGATGAATGAGGTGTCAAAAGATTCGTAATAATACGGCGGGTGACAAAGGCATATAGATTTGCAATAAATTTAATACTTTGCCCACTAGTGGGCAAGAAGTCACGATGAAAAAAATAAAAGTTTGAAAATGGTGTTGTGTGGGGTATCAAATTTAAGAGCTCAGTGAGAACATTTCAAAAATATATCGTCAGAGGAAAGGATAAAATGCTTAACCGCCAAAATGGCATTTGTGGGAAATCGAGTATAATAAAATTTATATCTCTGATATTGTTAGAGTTAGAGAGATGTTGTAAAGAGACAAAATATAATTTGATTTTTTGTCTAAATAGGTATTCAGCATAACTGTGAATGTCTATCTGTGAGTGTCTACCGAAAAGTAAGAAAATCATATTCAGGAAAAAAAATGCTAAACTCTAGAGGTGGGCCGAGTACTCGGTTAATACTCGGTACTCGGCGTACTCGGCACTTTTTTCACTACTCGTAATCGGCCGAATAACTCGGCTAAAATGCCGAGTACTCGGTGCAAATAAATCTACCTTGCGCATTGGATCTGCTTGGTAGATCATAGTCTAGTTTCTTCTAATGATACATATTTATTACTTTGCCCAGCAGGAGCAATTTTTTAAGCTGCTATTATCATAATTATTTAGAAGAAAATTTCATAAACAGTGCTTTGTCTATATTTTTTTTTGCCAATTGACGAGCGTTTTGTGGTTTCATTCGAATAATAATTCGCGGGGTGCGGAGGAAGTGTCAAACACCATTAACACCACTCGCTCCCAACTTTTTAGCGCACAATTCTACCTACTTAAAGTTAACCGAGTAACTCGGCCGAGTACTCGGCTCGGTAAACTTTAAACCGAGTAATACTCGGTACTCGGTTACTCGGTAAACCTGGTACTCGGCCCACCACTACTAAACTCTATCTACTTTGAAAAACCAATTATCATAAAATGCTAATATACGGCAAAAGTCTCCTATCCATTCAACGGAAAATACTAATCTTCTTGATTTTATCAAATCGTAATCATGAAACTTTTGCTAAACATTACCATATCCTAGTAAAAAGCTGCTGGAAAAAAAATCTGTTCTGTTCTGTTTAATTATCATAAATTATTTTTATTTATTTGATAGCAATTTGATATTCAATAAAGAAAAATATTCAATCTCGACTAACTTAATAGTGAAAACTCGATTCACCTACATCACTATTTATTAAGGACAAAAAACTCGCAACACCGTAATTGTCAGTTGAGTGACTCGGATTAAGGATCAGAGTATAGCTCGATTCTTAAAACAACGCTTCTTTAACATTTTAACGGTTTTAATTTCAGCCAGTCTGATATTGTTACTACGAGCCGTAGACAGTTCGTAGCGTTTACGCGCTACGGAGTCTCTACGGCGTAGCGGTTCAAAGATCATCGCTGTAGAGTTTAGAGCTGTTGTGGTTTAGACAAATAAAGGCTTAAAGTGTGAGGATAACGCGAGTAAGCTTTTATCCGTATGATTAAAGGCTACTTAAAGGTTTACCTAAACAACGATGAGTTACTACTGATTTTTAGTTTCTACTGCGTACACTTTGTATCATGACATCTACTATGGGCTACGTAAAAAAATATCAAAACTGGACCTATCGACCGACGGATCTAGCCACAATATAACGTTGTGACTTAGAATGCTATTTTAATTATAAGATTAGTGTCGCATTTATTTCTTTCCAGTCCTGAAAATCGGAACCTTAGGTCGCACGTTCTATTGTTTTCTAAAGATCTAAAGATTTAATTATACATAAAATAGTGTTACAGAGACTGGGATTTGAGGTTTATTAATGGTTAACGTGTAACTACACGACCGTCTAGATAATAAATTTGTAAAATTATACCTGGTTAGTGGGTTGTATCTACAAGACTCGCCTCAAGTTTCTCTAAAAGACGATTTCCTTTCAGCGTTAGAAACGAGAACGTAACGGGAGCTTAATTTTAAGGGTAAATAAGTCGTGAACACTGCGGGTCTTAGATTTAGCTAATAGGTTACTTACAAACACATTTAGCAAAAGGTACTATTGTATTTGTTTTGTTTCGTGCAGTTTTTAACGCTACGTGTATGTCAAAATGTCAGTTCGCGGCGGGTAGCGGCGGTCACGTCTATCCAGCGCGCCACTCTATGTTGATTTTAATTCCTAGCAGAGATAGGGATATTGGTTGCTTTTTTTACAATAGTGAGTTTAGCTAAGCCTCAACGAAATTTAGATTACAGTTAAAATTCTTTTTCATAGTTCTTGCAACACAACTAGCACCGATTTTCAACACAAGGCACTTATTTCTTTCCGTCTTAAAATTTTGAAACCATTTTTGTTTAACCACAGAAACAGTTTTATTAATATAAAACGAAGCCTAAACGTTAGAGAAATGAAAGGAAATTACCCTATTTCCACACACTGGCATCAATTTAGTAGCAAAGGTGTCTTGAAATTCGAGTTACTTTAAACTTCCTTTTGCTAACGAAATTGGCCGTAACATTAATTTTGGAACACCACAATTTGTTCGCCTTTTGATATTACAAATTTACAAAAGAAACTTTCCGTAACTTGATATTGGCGGTAGCGTGGTTAACATTTGCGTATGCGGTCTACACTAATATATCATATGTAATGTAATACCGTGCAATGCCGTGCATTGGTAATTAATAAATGTTTTATTGATAAAGTTTTGATTAATTTTATTAAACAAATAATTGACAAAATAATGAAAGCTACAAAAGGCACTGACGTGTATAATATTGTGATGCCCGCGGGCTGCTGTGTTCGCGGGGTGGGTACGCGAACGCTATTTGGATGTTAATTATATTCACATTGTACACATGCCGTTAAATAATGAAAAATATAATTTTAAAAGTACTCTTCTACTGTCTGTTTAAAAGATAGAAACAATATTAACGGGTGTTTTTATTTCTTCTTTTCTGAACTCATACAGCAAAAAATTAAAAATGCAAATTTTAAATATCCTAAAGTCTTGATTCTAATTATTCGATTTAGTCGTCTGGAATGGAATGGAACCCAAAGGTTTAAATATATTTACAAAGTAACCAATTGAGACAATTTTATAAAGAAGAGAATAAAAAGAATATCTAATTTTTATTTTATGGGTTCCACACCAAAAATAAGGACGTTTTTTGTATTGTAGAGTCCTAGAGCTACTGAGATGAACGATTGAAAAAAACATGAATTATACTTTTTTGTGTTCATTTAGATTTGTTGTATCTAAGTATATAGGTAAGTATATTGTGAAGTTAAAAAATAATAAAGTTATATTTTCCAATTCAATCTCAACCCTATGTAGCTATGATAAAATCGCAAGAATAAGGTTAGCCATTGTTTGATTTGGTTCAATTTAAAAATGGATATCCCCTAGGAAATTTATTTCTTCTATTGCTTTCCATCGTGTAGGTAGGTGTTGCTATATTTTATGGGGCCGGCCAGTGTGTAATATTATTTATATGTTTTAGTTTGATTAGTAGAGAAATATTGAGTTTTGTACTTCTCTTGTGGTCCTAAAATCAATAATGTTTAAAAAATGCGCAAGCGTCGGCCTTTACCGTTTCTTTTTCGTGATGGACAGTCTACAAACCGACAAAATGCCGCAGTCGTTGCAAAGTAATTAACAGAGATGTAATTAAGCGCGTGGCGCGGCATAATAACTGGGGACACACTATCCATCAACCGGCGGCGGCATCAACTGTCACTTTTCGGTTACAACCCCACAGCAGTCACTCCTAATCAGCATACTGACAGATTTTCAAATTATGTAGGTGAGTATTGTAGCCTAGATTGCAGCTCTATCCTGTAATATGGCTGCCAGACGAGGCAAAATGTAGTGAAACAAGTATCGCCCACACATTCGTAGAATAGAATTAATTGTACAAAACAAAAAATCACAATCACCTACAATTTTTAAATGCTATACTTTTACGCACCAGTTTTTAAATCTACTTTTTTGGAGAAGAAAAAACAAGATTGCGAGTTTTGATGTAGGTACGAATTTAAAAAGTATGTTAATGTTTGCATTTTAACTCGTGGAGAAAATTTCTTTGAAGTGTTAATTTCATTCTCATAAGTCTGTAAGCAATTAAAGAACCAAGTGACCTCTGGAACAAAATTAATGAATAATAAGACCGGTGACTAAAGACTCACTTAATTAGTATGGAGATAGGAAGGACCTTCCTTAGAAGTGTTAAGGCAGTAACGGAGATACATTTCATATTCATAGAAAAGAGTTAAGTACATACATTCACTCTTTTTATAATAAACTAGCTGTCCCGGCGAACTTTGTTCCACCTTAGAGGCAATATACACCTACCTACGTATAGCAATAAAATTCAAATTGACTCTACATTTTAGTTAGAAAACATTTGTATGGGAAAAAGAAAAAGGCTGTTTTAAGGCTTTCCCAGCAATAATTCGATTTTTTCTCACCGTACAAACCATCCTAGGACTTCAATAGACATTTCAAAAAAAGAATTGATGAAATTGGTCCAGGCGTTATAGAGTTATGCGCTTACCAACACATTTAGCGATTCATTTTTATATTAAAGATGATCTTTCTTTCAATGAGATCAAAACATTGTCTGCTGTTAAATAAATATATGCTAATTATTTGGCTTTTTTCTACTGCTGATTTAGATTTATAACTTAGTAATGCAGTAAGCGAGCAAGTAGTAGGGGTTCTCGACCCCCGTTGCAAGTCCGAGACTTATATTGTACGTGTTGTTTATACTAAAATGTGAGGATTACGCGAGTAAACTTTTATCCGTATGATTGTTACAAATCGAGAATTTGTCTCGAAGGCGTCCCAAATAAAACATATTGAGTTACGAAGTCAAATTAACTTCTTACTTTAATGGTTTGTAATTTTAACAAATGAGTACAAGCACAGATTTATAACAATAGTTCCATATCTAGGGAAAGTCATATCAGATGGATATTAGGTGGATACGTTTACAACGCAACGCGATTAAAATAATCGTATGCGCAGCGAAATATATAAAATAAGGTAGGTACCTATATCGGACATCATTCTGAGGCCCGATTTCGTATCAGTTACGATTTAGCACAATAAAAGTATTAAAGCCAGCGCAATCAAAGTATTAAAGCTTTTGCAGGAATAAAAAACTAATCAAAGCACATTAAATCAGATCTCTTGACGAAATGGGCTTGAAAAACAAAGCTATGTGGGTATTTGTTGAAAACTATCATAAAACTACCCAAAATTACCTTAGACAAACATACTTTATTTTCCAAATTTAACAAAACATTATAAAGATACGTACGATCGAATTCTCGACTTTTGTTAACCTTTGCGAGAAATAGTCACAATACACGTAATAGTGACAAGTGTAAACAGTAAGATAAGGTAAAAGTAAATAAAGTGACACAAATGAGGACGTATTTCGACAATATCCTCTAGCTGAGCGTTGAGTCAAATATACCTTGCCGGTGATTAATAGATTTACTTCGAATTAGATGGAGTTTATTCCATCCACAGCGGACAAATCAACAGTAAACATTTACGAAGGTAAATTACGGTTAGCCGCTACTTTCAAAGATTTCAAGGAAGACTATAAATACAGAAGAAAAAATTCTTTTAAAGAGTTTTTTTTTATAGAATTTTTTATAGAACATTTATATAAACGTAAGCAGTCATTTCGTAGTACCGATATCAAGCTGTGCCCACAGTAATGTAGTTATAACTGAAATAAACAAAACTTATTGGTATAATAAGCATTTTATTAAATAGTTATAAAAATAGACAGAAAATTAATAGGGCAGATCAACCACAAAAGTTCGCCTACTGGTTTTAATTGGGTCATTCCTGATAGATAGACAACAAATACTCGTATCAGCCCATGCAGAACTTTTACATAATATACGTATATATCATTTTATTTTAAGTCGTTCCAATATTTAAATTTTATTTACATTATTCAATTAGTTTCAAATAATAATAATTATAATCCAAATAACAATAAGTTATTTAAATTATAGTAATTATTATTTGAAACTTAGGTATAATAATATAATTTAAGAAACAACTCTCTATTTCATAATACCTATTATGTATAGGAAATATCAATTTGATTTGTTGCCCATTTTTGTCATATTTAACTTAACATTTACTATGCATAAATATTGAAACCAAGAGCATTTTTAGAAAACGAGCATGTACTTAGACGTATGGAGCTGTGGCGTTTTGGGGTAATGTTATCTTTGAAAGGCGGCAATCCAAAGAGTTCAGGCTTAAAATCCATAAGTGAGCTTATAACTATTGTTGCGTCACGAGTACTTTCACGATCCATTTCTTTACCCGGTATCAATACAGTCTGGAATTATTTTAAGTTTTATGTAACATACAACTTAGAAATGGATTACTAAACTAGCCTAATTTATGATAAAATTTCATTGACACTCTACGAAGACTCCTATAGTCAGGATAATAAGGTTCATTAAAATGTAAGTAAAAAGTGAGTCTTACCTGCATTCCTGCAGATCGTGCCGATGTGAGTCCAACGAGAGAGTCTTCAAACACGAGACACTGATTTGGAACAAAAATCATATTACTTTATTTCTAATTAAACTTTTGAAATGTTCTGAGTGATGAGTTCTAACAAAGATAGCCAAGCGGTATCATAACATTTTATTCGTTTTCTTAAATCCAACCCCACCAAGGCAGCAAATAAAAAAACTTATATTTAAAATTAATGAAACTCCCCACCGCACCGATTTGTAATGTAGGGGGAAGTGGGGCACATTGATACACAAAAATTCAAACTCCGTTTGAATACACAAATGTCAACATATTTGATAAAAAATTTTGCCGGGTGCATTGCCTGATATGTTAACTTATAATTAAGTCTAAAAAAAGCTGATAGAAACGAATAGGGAAAAAGTTATGGCGACTTTTATAAAAAA
This sequence comes from Anarsia innoxiella, assembly GCA_947563765.1. Lineage (NCBI taxonomy): Eukaryota > Metazoa > Arthropoda > Insecta > Lepidoptera > Gelechiidae > Anarsia > Anarsia innoxiella. The sequence goes on from OX387390.1 coordinate 11,294,656, forward strand.
TCGATTTTGTATCATTCTGCCCCACTGGTGGGGCACCTTGATACAGAGAGTGGGGCAGCTTGATGCGTATTTTATTTCCGTAAATATTATAATATTTTTTCAAATTAAATCTTTACATTACTTAAATTGACCAAATAAAAAGCAAATAATGTTTGGTATCTAAAAATCACATTATTTATTAGTTTTTATTCGTATCAACGATAATCACTATCAGCCTAATAATGAAATGAACTAGGAAATAAAATTGTCATCAAAAACTTAGAATTTATCAAGATTTTAAACATCTAATTAAACATAATTATTCTGTAATCAGCCTAGAAGTACTACAGAATTGGACATAGTGAAATATAGAAATAACAAAATAAAATCCTCTATCAAAATTATAGGAACTTTTTCTTAAAACTCATAATCAAAAACATCACAAAACTGATATCCTAAATGATTTTTTCACATTTCTCTGCTTAATTTTAAACGTCCGGACCATTTTCTGTAATAAATGAGATTTTTAAGACTTCTTTAAAATACTAACGGGGCACTTTAATGCATTAAAGGGGCACTTTAATGCATTAAAGGGGCACTTTAATACACTTACGGGGCAGATTGATACGTATCATTCTGCCCCGCGTTTTACTGTATCAAAGTGCCTCAAGGGACTATATTCACGAAAAAGTAATTTATTATTTTTTAAATCAATATTGTATTAAATAAACATATTAAATAACATTTATTAAAGTATAAACGTACTTTTGGTAAAATAAAACTATGAAAACCACTAATAATATGGAGCTGAGACATAATCACATTGCTCGTAAAATTTTAGTTGGCGGTCCCAAAAACACATTTGTGCCTGTCAAAGCAAAACGGCGAGCAGGCGGTAAGCATCGTCACAACTATCATCCTTGTGGATGTCCTTGAGTGTTCTAATGATGTGTCCGTGTGCGTATCGTTTTTCAGTATTTCAAAACAGGTACTGTATCAATGTGCCCTGAGCATCAATGTGCCCCGCCTCCCCCTAAGTACAAATCATTTTCTTTCATTTGATACCCAACTCGCATATTAAGTTAGAAAGAATTGGTATACCATCCCCACTTCAATGACTTCATCCCCTATATTATCTTATAATCGGCTTACGGATAGATAGACACACAGACAAACATGTAAACCTTATAACACCCTCTTTTTACATCGAGGTAAAAAATGGTTAAATTGAAATTGATTTAACTCAAGAAAAGTCTAGACTAGACATTATAAAAGCGCAAAAAATATATCGTTTCTTACTTCTATAGGTTTAGGTCTGCTGGGAAACCTCGCCGCAGTTGTCAGGTATATGTCCGGTTGTGGTTTCCCTCTCGGCACATCCGGATCTGTTATAGTAACCTAAAATATAACCTTACATCAATATTTTAATAGGTAAGTAGGTATGTTTTTACGCTATATGTACAATATTTTGCATTTGTGATCCCTGAGATAAAGCGACTCTGAGAAATGATTTCGTTAATAAAGGTTACCCTTTAGGTAAAAAAGAACATACTATAAGGTACAGTGGGCGAATAAGGCCCACCTAGTTTCAAATTGAAATAAAATCTTTAATATAAGTAGGTACCATCATTACGGAAGAAACTGCATGTAATGAATACTACGACTATTTGAGAATCAATATAAAAGCAGCTTTTTTAATATTAATCACGTCGAGATAGTATTTTAGCCATTTTAAAAAACATCGATTTTGGGCCTTACTAAAAATGGGGTTGATAATAAGGCCCGTGTTGTTTTTAAATAATTTGCTTAAAAGTTACAATTAAATACATACTTCTAAGATGTATAAATATGAAAAGCATCACATTCTTGGATTTTGATAACAGCAAGAATTAATTAAAATCATCAATAGTTACTCAGAAATTTACAGTTTTACATCATGTTAGAAAAGAACCCGGAAATTGTTTTCTTTGTATTTCGTGTATAAATATTTACTATTTTAAGTAAATATATTTTTGTTTAGGCCAGAATTAAGTTCCTAATGACATTGATTTTGATGTTAAAATTTTCATACATTGGGCCTTATTACACGTATTTGGTATACACGGCCCTGATTGCATGTTGCAAGGCCCTGTAAAAAAAAAGTATCGAAGTAAAAATAAATGGTTATTTGATTCAGTTTTATTTGAAGATGGGTAATCGGTATGTGTGAAATTTAAAACGAAATCTTATGTAGAATTATTTTTCTGTCCAAAGTTCCCGTGTTTTCATCGGAGAAGACATTTTTATGGCATTAGAGTAAAACATTGTTTTAAATGGTACTTTTAACTAATTACTTGTATTTTTTTTTTGTAATACCTACATCAGATTAGACAAAACTAAATTTATAAAAAACTAAAGTACTTTTTAAGACTTCGATTGGGTTATACACAGCCCAATACGGTATAGTAAGGCCCAAGCATCAACTATGTTGGGCCACCCTAAACGTTTTGGGCCTTGCTACCCACATGTACCATTTTTTCACTAAATGAAAATAAAATCAGACCTGTCTACTGAGAAATCAATAGAATGAACTTAAAATAAACTCACAAAATTGAAATCTACCTACAAATCATGGCATAAACAAGTAAGTGGCCGTGTCCGAAATCCGTAAAGGAACGGCTCTCACTGAAAAAATGGCGTTCGCTCGCGATCGACTCTTGCGTTCCTGCGTTTCTATTGGTCCATTTTACATGTGCTAGGAAGGCGGTGCAGATTAAATATATTTTAACGGGTTTTTTGAGCTTGGGCCTTGCAAAACGACGGGCCTTATTCGCCCACTGTACCTTACTATCATATTAAATTCATTATTCTGTGATATAGTAGTACGCATTATGTGGACTTAAATTAAAAATTAGGAGGATACCCAATCTTGCATTATACCTACTCGTAGGTATATCAAAATTTCTGTGTAAGTAAATAGGTAGGTATGTCGAAAAGTAAATTAATACCAAATGGTCAAAAAGAGAAAATATATTTGGTCGTGAAAGTGCGTGTAGTCTAACTGCTCTTTCTGTGGAATTTGTCACCAACGCTAAAGGTATGCCATGCCCATGGAGATGGTTTAATAAACGCTCTGCTCCTGAGGAAAAACGAATGTTAAGACAGTTTTTTAAAACTTTGCTGTTGAACTACCTCATGTAAATATCCTAATATTCTTACTAGGTAAACAATTTTTTGTAGGCACTATTCGACATATTTCTACTCACTGACCTTTTTTTAATGGTGTACTTGGCAGTGCTTTATTTAGCATTTTATGGACTAGTGTTGAGAACTGGGTAGGGGAAATAGGTAAATGACACTCTTTCACTACCTTCGCCATCAGTTCTTGGTCTGTACGCCCGTAGCACTACAAATAACGATGTAAATGCAACCACTTATTATTTATTCTGCTTTTTCAGAAGACAAGTTTCATTTATAAACGATATTTTTGCGAGATTATCATACAGTGTACTCACTTGCTGTTGTTGTTCTAACGTATACTGTCGGCCATATCTTTCGCATATATTTCTTACCGTTTTGTGGTATGTTTCCTCTGAATCTGAAAATTCGTATTTTGTTCCTTACAAGTTTTCATTCGACATTCACAAATAAATAGAAGCGAGAATATTGTGCATGGGCGAGTTAATACATTCTAAAAGTGATTTTTATATCTACCTATTGAATATTGAGGTACTTAATTCAAATAAAAATATTTAATAAAAGCTTACCAAGTATTGTCCCATCTAGGTCAAAAAAACAATAGTTCACGGATTTATAATTATCGCGTAAGCCAACGGGTTGGACGTGGTTGGGTGTTATAGTATATTTTTCATAAATCTTGTTTTTGATATTTTTTGGAATATTACAAGGACAGTAAAGTCCAGCCTCAAGCCAAGGCTCCGGAGGTTGTACTTTGGTTTGTATTTTTGATAATACCTACTTAATAATGCGTCTTGCGAAGTTTTGCCTTGCAGCACGCAAGCTAAATATTTACATAGGTAGGTATTTTAGTAGTGGCCAAAACTTTACTATCTTGATATAAACATCTTTAGATTAGTTACATCTGTTTCTTTCTGTTTACATTGATATTTCTTTGTTATGCTTTGGTTTATTGTTTACTTTTGTTGTTTGATGTTTGATTTGATCGATTGACACTTGGTTTGATCCTACACGGATCCTATCAATGAGGATCCAACAGCTACATGACAGCCACTGACGTGATTTTCAGACTAGCGCCAGTACGTTAGGCCAAGAGTGAAATCTCGTATTTTTTGTTTAAAGCAAGCTTAAAACCCTTATTTTTCTTGTATCGTAAACCATAAAAATGGTGCTAAGCATTATTCGACCGGTGCTAGATATCCCATCAGCTAAAACAGCATCTATTTCGCGCTAAATGGGATATTTCTAAATGCTATCGTTAACGCAAACGTTATGAAATGTTTAGTAGATTTATGTATAGAGTATTTTATGCTTCATTTTACTATAAACTGCATTTTTATGGAAAAATTATTAACTCGTCCTAATAAAGTCCTCTCTATTGCTTAATAACTTCAACAGAGCGCGGGATTCCTGAACAGAATATAAACTTCCGGTCTCAGACTCGAGTTGGTATAGCGTGTCTATAATAAGAATTGCATTGATATAATCCTTAGGTGTTTTTATTGATTAATTAGTAATTATATTGAATTGCATCTAGTCCCGTCTTATAAATAACAAGTTATTCTTAACGTACCCTACAACATGTAGTTTTGGTAACAATTAACATCAGAAACTGGTTGCTTTCAATCTACAGAAAAAGCTTCTCGTCTGGGTTTTTCTGGCCATTGATCACTAAAACCTGCTGGATCCATGCTTTTATTAAACGTTCGAAGAGAATTGTAAACACTGAACCTGAGTAGTTAATTACAATATCGCGGAGGAGGATAGCCATAGTTATCTTCTAAAAGTTATGCGCATTATTCATTCTGTGCAATTAAAAGTGTATACTGGATAAAAAGTTTGAGTTTGAGCTTTGTAGCGTCCAAACAGATTACGCGCGGATTCAACGGATCGCCGCTTGTTTGTCAAAGGCTTTTCATCTCATCCTGCCACAGTAGGGTAAGACGTTATCCAATAAAGCCTTAGACATCTCTATAATACACAAGATGATATACTACCATAATATGTTTTTAGAAAGTAGGGAACTAATACAAGGAGTTTGTAATATCTATTTGTTCATACCACAGGTTCATACGAGCACTTATAGGTTAGATATAATTAACGAATCGTGGGAACATAAGAAGAAAGTATGGTTGAACTATTTTAGGTATAGGTACCTACGTGAATTTAGGACTGAGATATTTACGACACATTTTAGCTTAAAAAACATGATTTTACTTGCCATGGCAATGTTAACTTTAATTTACTTACAAATAAATCGCAGGATAGTGTTTTATTTTATTGTGTCTGAGGAAATAAAATTAGTGTTTGACTTCGCCTTGGCATGACAGTGGTAAAGTAGCAAATACTTAGATTTCCTAGGTCTCTTGCAACAGTTGTGAAAAATTGAATTTGTTTGACGTCTGTTGCTGCTTCTAGCAAATCTCCTACCTACTTACTTTTTTCTAAAGTCGTTATTTATCACTTACAAGTAAATCTAAAACAATGGTGTATTTCACATAAATATACGTAGGTATGTATACGTGATTTTCTCGCTTCGCATAGCACATATCTCAAGTGTTTAACCACAATAAAATTGCGTCCCTTCGGAATTCGGGGAACGTCACAAAGTGTGAACTTATATATTGGAATGCCTTTACAAACGTAAACGTAATACGAATCTTATTGCTTTTTATGTAGGTATGCCTTGCAAAATTTTTGGGGAAAGTAAATCTATTCATAATCAATCAGAAGATAAAAGGTAATCTAGGCTTTAAGGGGGAAGGTAGGTATTCAGTAAGAACGTATATTTATATTAGGATAAATAAACAAGCAAACACGTTAATTAATACGTAACGTGAGTCGCGTCCAACGACTGAAAGCTACTTCCTTTGATTTTACGTGGGTTTTACCTTCGCATTCGAACTTTGTCGTTTTGTCATTAAAAAATTATCCAAATCAAAAAGAAGATTAACCTGAAAGATTAAGCATGTATCTATAGCTTAAGCTATAGCTGATATTTTACGCACTATATTTAACATCTAATGAGAATAAATGAGAGATATGCGTTAACGGCAAACAAAATATTGATATCAATAAAGTAAATCACATAATAGTACTAAAAGATATAACATCAACATTAAACTACTTACATAAAGTAACTCGGGACTGCGGAAAACACAAAATGCGATTTGTAAACCTTGTTAGCTCCGATTTGTAGCAAGTAACGCGAGAGGCAAAGGGAACCGCCACAAAGGGCCGGGACGAGGAAAATTGCGTACAACGGATCTCTTTTGCTTTTGTTGTAACGTAATGTGTGAGATCATTGAAATGAAATACTTAGGGCAAAGCTTGACATTAACATGGAACAACTGTTTAATTTAAACGTAATTTTGAGAATTAGGTAATTATTTATTGGGCTATTATTAGTTACCTACCTACAGAAAATTTGAGAAGTAGTATCGGTCCACTGCCTTTAAAAATAAGATAAAGTAATTGTCGGTAGCCGTGGTTCTTAGATACTCTTATTGATGACGAACTGGAAGCAGATTTTAGAGTATCTACCTAATCTAATATAGGTACATGAGCAAATCAAATTAATCTAATAACCTAGGTTCAGTGTGAATTGAAAAAATTAAAAGTACCTACCTACCTACATGCTACTATATTTATTATTTATACAATGAATAACGGTCTCAAGGGAGCAACATTCGACGGAACTACATACTACTTACTTTTCCTCTAAAAAATTACTAAAATAAAAGTTTATTGTACCATTACGAAAATTGAATTGTATTATTCAAACTACGTATACACCTCTGTAGGTTACCTACCATCACAGTTATTTTATAACTTGCTACAGTAAAGTTCATAAGATTAACAGCTAATTATTGTTTATTGAAATATTGTTTACGTGTAAGGCTTTAATTATAAATGTGCTAAGGGCTATAACAATTTCGTACAGTAACACACCTTTTTATAATTTAAATAAGTTATTTCAAGGTTATCAGGTTCACATAACAGAAGACTCTAAAAAAAGCGTAGATACATATTTAATATTTTTTAAAGAAAAACTCATTAACTAGAGTATACTAACCAGACTTAGGACGTGTCCCCAACCCGCCCTTGGGACATTTATTTAAGTTAGGCCGCCTGTATTCATTTATAAACCAAGTAACTGGGAGGTTCATAAATAGGTACCTACATGGTTTAAATGAGTTTTTTACTTTTTTAGTATGAAGGCGTATCGTGCAGTGATGTTGTGCGTGGTGCTGGCGTGGTGCGCGCTGGGTGTGAAGGGCGCTCCTGCGCAACTATGCGCCGGCGCCGCTGAAGACGACCCGAGGGCTGCGCGTTTCTGCCAAGCTCTCAACACTTTCCTGGAATTATATGCTGAGGCCGCTGGCGAACAAGTCCCTGAATACCAAGGTCAATAAAATACATTGAAACTTTTAAAATTATGCCAGACTGCAAGGTTGCAGCCATGCTTATTTCTTGCGCTAACTACCGTAGCGCAAGATCGTTCAATCATGTATGCTTTGCAGCCCTCGTCCGCGACTACCCGCAGCTGCTGGACACCGGCATGAAACGGCAAGACGTCGTGCACTCGTTCCTGCGGTTCGGTCGCCGCCGCTGACGCATTGCGAGCTCGCCCCGCGCCCGCCTCGCACCCGCCCTCCACTCGCAACTGAACCGCAACGACGCTTGAAACTAACTCCACAACATGACTCAGCCCGACTCTAGATCGTATTCATTTCATGCAATGTCTAATGTGTAAAGAACCGTAAATTAAGTTGTTTCGTCCAAAACATTATAATAACATCTTTAGAAACTTCTTTCACTTAAGATAATGATTTTTTTTCGTTAAGGTATCCGAATACTGCGAAATAAATATCTAGTTAAATGTGTACTTAGTTATTCTAATGCGCAACGTCTACAAGTACGCGCGTTTAAACCTCTCTCTCAAGTTTATTGTAACTAATATTAGGAAATTGATAAGAATAGACTTTTCTATAGTAAATAAAATATCAAAGATGAGAATATAAATACTCTGAAAACTAAGCTTAAAGTCATTTCCATCGACTCATTCCATTTTCTCTTAGAATTTTAGAGTATTTGTGAACGCCGAGTATAACGTACTTACTTATTACTAAAAGTATTATAATTGTAAGGTGTAATTTTAGCAATCTTGTTGTCAACATTTTGTCGCAATTCATTTGGTAAATAAAAATATTTAATAGTACGTAATGATACCGATGTTTTAATTAAATAAATACATATTTATGACAAGCTGAGAGATATTTATTTTTTTGCTCCTTCTAATAAATGTTCCTAAAGCCGAAGTAATAGTGGAGATCTGGTAAAACACCAATATTGGAAACATTGTAAGCAAGGGTATCATGCTCTTTTGTCTGCTACCTGTCGTAGATTTCTATGAAATATATCAAATTAGTGAATTTAATGCGAAAACTTTGCAATTTAACGACCGATAAGTCGTAAAACACATAGGAGGTAGTTATCGTTCAAATAAGTTTTACCTACCTATTGCGATTACCTATATTAGGCTGACACGCTTTTAAGATGCAAAAGAGTATCTAGAATACGATTGCAAATATTATGTTAAAGTAACAGCAATATATTTACTTACTTGATATATATAAAAGCCACATAAAACCTACTACAAAATATCTAGGTATCGTTAAATAAGGCTCCGCAGGTATGTCCAACGTTCGTCATCACAAATTTACATTGTTGACTACGAATAAATAAGATTAAAGATAGATTGTATTGCAATAAAAGTCTCATTTGTTGATAAAAATATTAATTGTCACTTTACAAACTTAATATCTACTTACGAAAAACGACCAACATACAAAGTTTTAATAAATACAATGTAATATTTAAAGAACACATCAATGACTAAATAATTTGTCGATTTAAATATTTTATTTACATACAAATAAACATAGGTTTAAAATAGTAGTGTAGTTAGGTTTATGAGTATATAAGTTCCATATATTAATTAGGCAAGTATAGGTCATTAATTCATGATAATGTAAGAGGCGTACTCACTATTATATAAGTATATTGCATTAAGTATAGGTGGGGCCATCTATTGCAACATCGAAATAACACCCCGAATTTAATACAAGTAGTGATTTGTCATGATATGCATCGTCAAATTAAAAACAATAGCAATAAAGTTCCTTTAAAATATTAGGATTCCATAAAACTTATCTCATTTTAGAACCTAACCTACAATAAGATATAATATAAATAAGCGATAGACTGTCTCTCGCACATGAAGGCATAAAATGCTAATTAGTCATTCTAAACTTCAGCAGTCTCATTATTTCTTTTTTACATTCAACTGGGAAACATATACAACTGCAGATTCTCTCAAAATGTCGAAGACAAAATCGCTGACTAAGTAAGATCGGAGTTGTTCTTTAAATTCAACATTCACTATTTCTTTGTAAAACAAATTATTCTAAAGGATCTCAAAAATTATAAAAGATATAATAATTAAATAAATCTGCTTGAAACCTGAACGTTCTGATATAAATATTTCGCTTACATTTAGTACAAAGTTAAACAACAATGTTCAATAATGAAACTGGCTTTTAAGAGTCGGACCATAAACTCTGCCAAATAAAAAAATGGTAGAGTCCATTTCACGAAAGAAGTCCCCTTGCCGCGGCGGCGCTGTATTTCATGTCAAAATTGATAATGTTGCCATTTATGAGTACAACATCTACTAATATTATGTTTATTTCATTTGTAATTTATTAAATAATATTATTTCCTGTATTTTTCGACTGTTCTGGTAATTCCATGAGTAGGTTGGTATATATTTTGATAAAAATGTCTACTTAGCTATATTTCTGTTATGTAAAAGGTGTATTTTTATTAAGATAAGTAAGGGGTTTTCTACCTACTATCTGGGAAAAGACAAGAAAATATGGAAAATAGACCAGTCAAATTTAGTTCCAAAAATATCCGGGTGACTTCTTTCGTGAAAAGCACTCTAACATTTAAAATGTCAAGTTTGACATGACGTTTCACGTTTCCCAATGTGAACTTTTTGAGTGTTACCAGTTACCATGATAATTACAAGAATAAATAATCAATAGTTGTTTTGGCAGAGTTGTCCTGGTCTATCTATCCCGTTTGGGAAGAGAGATGGCAGAATATGTGTAGTTATTAATAACCTTTAAGACTAGTACGTAATTTGAACGACGTCGCCTCCCACCGACAGCAGACACTGACCCTGCACATGTACATTTTTAATCAGTTTTTAAAACTTAACTTAAAGCAATAAAACTGAAGAAATTGTAACTATTTTCATACTATAAATGGAATGTTAAGTTATCAGAGTTTTATGGACGATGATCAGTGATGTGAAAAGTCCCGATCGTGGCGTTCTGTCGACCGTAACGTGACGGTAAAGTATTATAATGGTTAAAATAATTGTTCAATGTCTGTCCTCTGGATAAATTAGACTTTTGGTTACATTTTTGATTGATTACAACATACAGGAACATATAGAAAGTCACCCTGTATAAAGTGTCAAACCGTTGTAATAAAGAAGTAATATTACTACTCTATGGCCAAACATAAACTAAAAGTGATTGTTACAGACGTACCTGATTTTTATGCGCGTTGTCTTGCAGCATGAGTTGTTTCAAATAGAAAGAGGTCAGCATGTTGCCTCCCAAAGCCGCCGTGTAAGCCCTCGCTATAGCCAGTACCTGCACATCATATTATGCAAATAATGATGTGAAGTGATATGAAGATATGAAGAAATGTGAATAATGTGAAGACGAAATAAATGTGCCATGATAATACAGCACATTTGGCAAGCTTGGTTTGTTTTAACAAGCAGTATTGGCAGCTGTTTTTAAAAAAAAGAAACTTGTATTTATCTTTCTAAAATGATACTGCTTTGCTAAAGCACTATTTCCGATATCTTATTCTTTATTTGATATTGCCGTTTTTTTTTTCAAATGAGCCTATTGAAGACCCCCACTATTGGCTCAGGCCGTTGGTCAAATTCGGCCAGAGAGTATAACCATCTTCTTCTTCAATAGTTCGTACCTCGCAAGTGAAAGTGTGTAGGAAGCCACTGAGCCCGCCCAGTTCTCTGACCGCAGTAGTTTCTCGAACGAACAACAGCCTCAAAGCGCAAATCCGTCTGACAGCACGCGAGCCTGCCGCGTGGCTCAGTGACGTCAGAGAAACAGTCGTTGGAATCTGCGATGGACAAGATATCAAAAAAGTTTTATCGACAAACAGGGAAAGTTCCCATCTACACTAATAATAACAATATAGCAGCCGGATTCCGGCTTTGTTCCTCAAGTGATACTGTAGGTAAAGAGAAAGGACATATCATTCTGTAATGAGATGGTCACCCATAAAGCTGCAACATAATTATATAAAGATACGAGTACATTACTTAAGCAAACTTACATATCCGTTCACTATAACGTTTTTATCATCAACTTCAGTCGGTGGAGAGGACTTGGCTACTTGTTCCTCGTCGAGCACAAATATGTCATCGTCTGCATCGGCGGTGCCATTACTACTACTGCCATTGCTGTTGCCGTTGTTATTGCCGTAGCTGTTGCCGTGACTCGCGTTGTGTCCACTGCTGTTGCTATGCCCGTGACTGGTGCTCTGGCTCGGCTGAGGACTTTGACTCCGGGAAGGGCTTCGGCTGTGCTGACTGAGACTGTCGCCACTATTGTCCGGCTTGTTCGGATCGATTAGAGGAATTGCCGTACCAGATACCACTAGTTGGATTTCATCCTGGGGGCAAATAAACCGTTGGTTCTGTGTTATATAGGCTTAAGAAAATAAAAAGTATGTGCTTTCTTCTTAGTAAACCATACGTATATCTTTTTTATGTGAAAATTATACTGAGCAATTAATTAAATTAAGGCACTTATAGAAGAAGACGGGTCGATGTCTAAGAAGATATAACATTTACCGTGTTTTTGTGATACGATTGTTATCCTGTATTACCTCGGGTAGTTCTAAATGGAAGCGCGGCGCAACGAGCGCGCACGGCTGCAAGCGACGCAGTTTGTACGTGACGCCGTCGAGCGCGCGCTGTACGTGCCGCTCCGCCGACGTGGACGCGCCGCTACCCTGCGCTGACAGCGGCAAACGCGCGCGCCACACCTGCAAAATAAACAATAGCTCTATGACTTTTCGTTTACGACTTATAATCGCTGATTTGTAAAAAGAAATATGGACTCATAACACAATGAATAACAAACTACAGTCTCTTACTACTATAAATATTACAATTACCTGTGCGAAAGCCTGTGGTGCGACTGCAGGTGTCGCTTTCAGCGAGCTGCTATAGACTTGCATGTGATTGCGGCGCACCGCCAAAGATCTCGCTGTCTCCACCTGATAAACATATTTATTATGAAACATAGGTAGAACAATGTTTCAATGTATTTTCGGTTATTGCATCTTTATTTAACCATTTCATTATTTAAAAAATATTTGTTTCAAATGGTAACTCACGATATATTGAAAAATATGAAGATCTGTGTTCGACTGTAATGTTCGAGTGTGTTGTGTCACATATCTCGTTTAACTGATGAACAGATATAGTCGTAACACTTACATCTTCAGCCTCGTCCAATTCAAGTACGCAGGTGTCCTTATCTGCGCATAGGTCGAGTGTTGGCGCCAGCGGCTCCTCGCTCTCGATGTCCGGCAACGAGCTCGCGGCAACTGTCTCGCCACTGCCCGCTGATAAAGGTCAATAAATGGTTTTACTTTCATTTAAAACTCATCAAAGAATGCAATAAAAGTAATTAGAGCATTTTATTTCGGTTGTAGTGTAGATGGTTCTTTCGGTTGTTGCGAATAAAAGTTTTCAATAATTGAATTATTTTCCCATCTCTAGTAGTTCAAGTAAGATAACAAGCATTAAATTTAGTTGTGGTCACAAATGGTTGAATCTATGGGAACGGCAGGGTACTTTCCCCATTTTCTTTATTATTTAACGTAAGTTACATGAGCCGAATTATTTAAGTCGTCTTGGAAGCGTCGTTGTGCCACAAAACTACTAGTCGTAAAGGTAATTCTCTAAATCAAATCACGAAATAAGGATACACATATTAATATCTTTGTATTAAGATTATAGTTTTACCTATATCATATCCGTTGGAAGTTTTATTTGCTGTGAAGGAATCCCAAAGGGCTTTCTGCATTTCCAAAGCTTCTTTGTCATTTTCGGATGCCTGCAATAGTTACAATTTATTAGATACATTCCGATGATGGCTCTGGCAGCGATCCAGATAATTAACCGGAGCAGCGCGTTGCACTCGTGCTTTATAGACTGTATTAGAAGATAGATATCACTCGTTGCTACGTTCAAACGCGAGCTTGGATTTGGCAATGCTATTTGGCACCTGGATCGTCCCAATAACGGTAGCTACGCTAAATTAAATGGTTTATGTGCCAGAATGTGCGAGTGACGCACGAGATTTTATACGTTTGTTTTGATATTAATCAGAAATTATTGGTATAGGATTCATACCTGCTTAGAGTCTAACGAGGTTGTAAAATATGTTTTGTTATTACGTTGTACTGGACCGTACCTTAACTCGGGGCGGGGTGGGCGGCGGGAGGGCGAAGAGTCTCACCGCCGTTCCGCTCGCCAACGCCATCACACATCTTTCACCGATTGCTATTTGCGTTTGCAGGGAAAACAATGCATTTGCACCCTAAAGAAAAATAATACAATGTTGAGAATGGTAAGATATTCCATCTTGGCTCAAAAGTCGAACAAAATGTATTATGTACCTGCATTCTAAGTTTGGCAAGTAGAAGTTTGTGCAATTCGTATTCTAGGAATGGCAGCTGGTCGGAAATGTCTCTGGCGCCGGGTTCCGCGGCGGGAGGGGCTCGTCTTATACGAGCGGCTGCAACATATTTACATAATACACTTTATTTGTGGAACTTGCGACGATGTCTGCCATATTTCATTAAAAATAAATCAATGTTTATTACCGACGGCGGTGACTGTGATCGCTTTCGAATAAGACCGCAATCTATTCGGCTTTTCGCAAGTCGCCAGTAATACAGCAGGCACGCGAGCTCTCCTGTAAGTAAAAAATTTACAAGGAGTTAGCTTTTCTTTCCTTTGGTTTTTCCATAGGTATTGAAAGCTGATAAATAGGGTGTTGTTTTCATAATAATTTTATACCGATAATTTCGCAACTGATTCTACTTATATGTTGAACTGATTTTACTTATTAAAAATGTACAACTTTTACAAAGTCATTTTGTCGAATTCTTTAAAAAATACCATAAAAACATTACAGTTGTTTTGTACCTACGTGTATGTAATTTTTAGAAGTCCACCAATTTAAAAACTGATAGTTTAGTTACGTACAATCATGTATAAACATAGGTAATAAGTATGTAGAATAGTGGTATAACCTGCAGCCTCCGCACGTGGATAACTCCACTCTGTAGGGGCCGGTGCCGGGCGAGTACGGCACGTGTGCGATCGAACAAAACTCGGGCTCCTCCTCCTCGGTACCATTGCAACCATTGCCGTTGGACGCTGCAAATGATCCATCGCTTTAACTTAGCTAAATCATAAGATATATTAAATCTATTGAATATGTTCACGTACCTATGGTTCTACTTAAACGAACACGTATAGTGATATACCTGATGTTGCAGCTGAGTCCGGTAGGTTGAGGTTAAAATCGCACTCGAGATTGATGACGACAGCGGTGCCCGACGCAGAGAGCACGCACACGTCCTCACTATTAAAGAACGGTTTCTATATTCTATATTTTATACTAACGATAACATACCTATTATTGTATTCCATTACATTTAAAAATATGTTTTAGTAATTACACAAGATTGCTTTTGCATTGATATAACTCTCTTAATATTTGAATAATTCTCTTAATAACAGTTATGGTATCAGCATTTCCATTGTAGGCAATTTAAGTTAATATGTGATTGATTGTACCAAATAGCTGCACTCTCGCTGTAGGCTATGACAGCATTGCAACGCAGCGCGCGTGCGTGTGCGCGTAACTCCGTGCGTAGCTCCGCCCACCACGCCGCACGCGCCGCGCTCTCGCCGCCCGCGTCTACCAGCTTCACTGACCGAGCGCACACCGTGCCACCTACGGACCACCATACACAATCAGAAAAACGTCCTACATCCCGTCTCAATGCTTAATTAAACTAAGGAATGAGATATGAGAACTTAGAAATAATACTAAAAATGAAACAATGCTCAATATTATAGGAGCACAAGTTCTAAAACAGTCTTTTATTTTTAGTACCTGGCTGACACAAATAGCAACTAAACATTTGGGTGGAAGAAAAGTTAAACATATTCGCCAAGGTATGCATAGGTTTCTCAATAACAGTTCGCTCAGCGTTAAAATAGGCTCCCTGTGCCAAACAACGGAACAACACAATACTAATATTGAGTTTTATTTTAATAGATGCATAATACCGCATGTTTTATGAGACAGGTGTAGGTGCTTTGTTTAATACTCTCGTTTACCTGCATCACCATTATTTTCATTATACCTACGTAAGTATAAATAAAACAGGTAGGTGTTATAGTCCATTAATTTTCTTAATACCTGCCTACCATACGGTATTTCCAAAGTTATAGTTCTACTTTTCAGATTGGGAGGTGAATTTATTTTCCAACATATCAAATCAGATGTGATATTTCCAAAACATGCCGTACCAGTTGGGGAGTAGGTACAAAAAATCAATAACGTCGCGCAAGTCAAGTGACGCGCACTATTAATAGGATGCAATTTTTGAATTCGCTTAGCATTTATTCATAGGTTTCGGTTTAGCCTAGTATTAACAACCTCAAGTCGAAAAGCTCTTAAAGTAGTGATTGAATTTACTGAGCAGATCTCAGCCCCAAATTCCACCCTATAAATATCCCACATAATATGCTAAGTTATTTCCGACATGTTTACAACTGCCCAGCTGAGCGACGACGACCGACTGGCAACCTGTCATTATCGGAGTAGATTATTTTAACTCAATTGCCAAATGTGGCTTACAAAGAATAGATTTTACAGCCGGTAATAGGTAGCTAGTTGTTACTTACTTATAATTCAAACAAACGTATTTCATTCGCAATCATGTAGGCATATAATGGGCAATAAATACAATAAAATTATATCTGAAACAAGGTTATGTTTTTACAAGGAAACTTACCAATATGTATGATAAAACCGGGTGGATATTCATTCATCGTTAAGAATGGGTATTCTAACATTTCCAATGTGTTGGTATTCATAGATGGTCGTAAAATCGCTCCACCTCCGCTGCCGGCATTACCGACTGATGCACTTAATGAACTTCCTAAAACCATATACCGATTTATTCAAAAATCCCACATTGATTTTGGATTTTCTCTAAAGATTTAAATGATAACGTCTATAAACTGTTAGTACATAAAGTATGCTATGGAATATAATAATAAAATAGTAGAAGGAGATCAATACCAACCTTTAGGCGTAACGCTGAGATCAGAGTCGGATGATCTACGGTGCATACCCAAAGGTGCGGAGGAAGAGTTGAGGGACGGGTTTTGTGCGGACATGGAAGTCGCAACTGGTTCCCGGCCTCCATAGGATTCGTGCCGGGCATGCCGGGGTGAACCTTTGTCCTTTTCAAATTTCTCTTTATCCCGATCATTCCTGTCAAAACGGCACGCTGCATGCGAGTTATCACACACGCTAGCAATGTTAGTTTCACTAACACACGCTTGCCATTGGCACTCAGACGGACAGTCACATGTACGCTCCACTCCTTCTATGTCTATGCTCTCAGTATGATCCAAACTACGTTCTGGTAGTGATGGTATGGTTTCCAGAGGTGTGCCGCTAAGAATGGGATGAAAATGTTGTAGTACTGGTTTACTATGAGACATTTTACATGGAACAGAAATGTTAGCGAATATTTCCTTGGACATTTTTTGCGAGTCATCAGTATTATCGGTATCACATTTTTGAAGTAAAGTAGTTTTATTACTCTCGTCGATCGTGCTGCTATTTGCTATTAATTTTTCGTTTTTACTTCCCCTATCAGAAGTCACATTTAAATTCATATCTTCACTTTCTGGTGACAAAAGTGATTCAACTTTGTCAATAAGGATTGTTTGTAACGCCGCCTGTAACATGCTATTAGTTTTATTAACTTCTTTTTTAGATTCTCCCTGAACATCTAACTTTTTTTCTGTCTCAATAATACTTTCGGACTGAGTTTTGTTTTCTGCGGCTATTGATTCAGCTGTTGATGGTATTATAGCTTGCAATTTGTCTATAAGAATAGTTTCCATTGCTGTATGAACAAGGTTCTGTTTACTTAAGTTAGATTTATCTGGCCCTTGTTCATCATTTTTGGATATTTCTCTTTTTGTTTGTTCTTTTCCAAGAGTTTCAGTATCCGTCATGAGACTTGTTTCTTGATTGCTGCCTTTGCTACTCTGATTACTCAAGGACGTGTTATCCGACCCAGGAGGTATAAGTGTCTGTACTTTGTCTAAAAGTATTGTCTCCATTGCGGTGTGCAAAATACTATCCTGCTTCATAACATTTTTTATAACGTTTTCATGTTCATCCTTATGCTTTGGTACATTCGTAACATCTGGCCTTTTATTGTCTTCTATAATTAAAGTTTCCGATGATGGTGGTATCAGAGCTTGAACTTTATCCATTAATATTGTTTTCATAGCCGTGTTAATTAAACTGCTGTGATCTTTAGCTTTTTCTTTCGGCTGGTCTTTTCCCATATGAATTTCTTTGTTTCTTGATTTATCATCCTTCTGAGTTGGATGAGGAAAAAATGGGTTATCTTTTACCTGATATGGCTCCGGTGATGTGGGCGTAAGCAATGCTTGTACTTTATCCATTAGAATCGTTTCCATAGCTGTATTAAATAGACTTTCATTTTTAGAACTCTTACTTGGTGTTTTCATATGAGTGACTCCGCATTCCCAGTCATTCTTACATTGATTTAATTGGTTCCGAGCTTCTTCAACTTTTTCTAATTTTTGATTTACGTCATAAAAAAATTGTTGCTCTTTAGAATGGCCTGGTTCAGGCGTAGGTACAAGTAATGACTGGACTTTATCCATAAGAATCGTTTCAACGGCTGTATGAACCAAGCTAGACTTTTTATGTGGAATTTTGGTAGTTTTCATTTGTTTAGAATCAAAATGATTGTCTCCTTTACATGAAGTGGAAATGCCACTTAAAGAAGCTCTTGACACTGGTTCCGAGCCTACATACATTTTTACTGTAAATTGTTCTAATTCATCGGAAATTGGAAGTGGCTTTTCATATAAACTAATTCCTTCTTTATCTAGACTCTGTAAATCGGCGAAAGACAAAAATGGCGATCCTAATACCGTTTCATGACTAGGCGACATAGAAGGAACATCTGAAGATGAGCCAGGTTGACTCAATGCAATTTTTACAGGCTTCTGTTTTTTCTTAGGCATTAAAGAATAGTGAGAAATGCTTTTCATCATATTACTATTTGATAATTTAGATAGTTGATGCCTAATCCTTTTTGAAGAACGGTACATAAAACCTTTATTTTCAATAGGTGAAGATGGTGCACTAACACTCTTTGACACTTTTTTGTGAAAAAAAGGATTATGGAACTTAAAATGTTGACTTTTATTTGAGTTAGATGTCGCTGCAGTTTTATGTTCTTCATTAATGGATTCTTTGCTTTGTTCTACCTTCACGGGTTCTTGAACTGCTTCTAGCAAATCGTTGGTAGTACTGTTGTCTTCGCGTATACAAGGTGATGATTTTGAAGACTCAAATATGTGTTGATGCGTACTATCATTTATTGTTCCTTGAGATTTGCTTTCAGGAAGTGGGGCTTGAAGAATACTAAGCTTTCTATCCATATTTGCAATCAATGCTTTGTTGACCCCATTATTCAAAACTGATTGAACTACTGAGCTTGTGGTCTCGATGGACTTCTCTGTGTCGGTTTTTTGGTCAGAACTTTCATCATCTTCGTCGGAACTACTATACACTTCAGAACTGTCTCCAGAAAGTGAAAGAGATCCAAAGTAGCCTGTTTCTCCAGGTAATTTCAAAAGATTTCCACTTCGTTCAGTCAATGGTGTGGCAGGACATGATTCTGAAAGTTTTCTTTGTGGATTTTTATTATTCGCTTCTTCCGTGTTGAGATTTTTTAGTGAAGTATGAATTTCTGGAACTTTAATTTTGTCAATTGGAACTGTATTTAACTTTTCTGTTTTTATTTCAACGGTTTTTGAATTGTCTTCATCTGATATATTAATAGTAGGCTCGGATTCACTAGTGCGTCTCATAGTCGAGCTTGGAGAAGGCTCCGAATCTTGGGTTTCGGCTATGCATGCCAAGCTGGTATGAGCATGAATTACAGACCTTGCTAAAATTGATGCCATGCCGATACCTTCATCTTGCTTGTTGGCAAAAGTTTTACGAAATTTTGGTTTCTTCAAACGCTTGAATCTCTTAATTTCATTTCTTATGTCTGTTAATGACATACGCGAATTATCTGATGAATTTGATTGCAACGATATTTGGTCCTCTTGTTTTTCTTGCTTGTCGGATTTCCGCGATCGCATGCTACCAAAGCGACGAGAAAAGAAGTTAGTTTTCATTTTCTTAATCTTTTGTATAGGCCCAGAGTCATCGGAATCAGAATCTTCATTTCTTTTTAATAATTTATTAAGGTCGGTTTGGTCTTCTGTAATATGTTTTAAGCTTTTCTGGGAAACATAATCGTCTTGATATATAGACAAGCTGCCAGTATAGCTCTTTATACTCGATTGTCGCGTCAACGTAGATAGAGTACCCGGTTCATCATCTTCGTTGTTTTCGGGCTCGTCTAACAAAGCAGGAGTTTTTGGGTTCATAATATTGAGTAACTTTTGTAACTCATCTTGATGACTTTGAAAGTACTGATTCAAGTCGGTGATACTTTCATTATCTGTCGCCAAAATGTCCAAGTACTTTTTTAATTGTCTAGGATGCAAATAATGTAAAAGCGAAATACGAAAGCGAATACGAAAGAAACGAAAAACCATGCAAGAAGATTTTCATGAGAAACTTACTCATATGTAATAAAACAAAATTATCTTTTTTTATCTTATGATTAGATAGATAGATAAAGGTATTCTTGGTTATTTTGGGCTTATAATCACGACATAGACTATGCACAATTAAAGCACAGATTTTTAAAGATATTTATCAGTATTCAATATATATATAATAACCACAAATTATAACCGCAGACTCCCCATTATTTAAATTTGAGACTTAATAGCATGTTTGTAACATATTTATTGGATGCAGTAGTATACTCACTGTTGTGTACAAGGCGGAATGTTGAGGGGCTGGCTAGGACTTGGTGGAGGAACCATACTGACGGCTGTGCCTATTATCACAAATAATATGAGGATTGGATTAGCGGGCTAGCACATCTTTAAAATTTATTTGAATTAGTGAGATGAAGAGTGAAAGTAATACTTACCTATGGCTCTAGCGACGACACCAGCCTCCCCTTCCAAATCGAAGTCTTGCTGATAACCTACGACAGCATTAGCACCTAACTCTGCCGCCTTCAGCCCTACTAGCCTTTGTACCTTTAAGTACAAATCAGATACAATATTAAACTTTAAGTAAGTACAGCAAACTTAACAAGCTATTCAAATAATGGCAATGAGCTTGTTTCATACTTTGTTCTGCACATTAATGGAGTCATTAATTAAATTAAAGAGGTTATAATTAAAACTTTTTATATTGCGTATTACTAATAATAAAAAATTTACTTATTCATTGAATGGAATTGAGTAAGTATAAATCCACAAAGCAGATAGAATACTTACTTGATTACTAAGTTTGATGAATGCAACTTGTCTGGCTTCATTGGAGGCTCTGGGTGTTCTAATTTTATCTATCCATTGATATTCAGGATCGTCATTCACAACTAATTCCTCAACAAAGCCGTGCACAGCTGTAGCCTTGTAGCCCGGTGGGATCATGGGACCTAATTGAATGTATTAAAAACAAAATTTTCAATTAATAAATTGAATTATTTATCATAATTATATCCTAATTAACTATTACAAACACTCTGTTTACTCACAGTGGAAAAACTGTACGCCACAGCTAGATGTTTTGTATTTGTTAAAATCCGAAAACAATTCTATTTTAACAATAACATTAAGCTCTCCACGAATTCCATGCATTGTATCAAATACAGGAATCCAACCAGAAAGTACAGCTCCTGCATAAAAACAAGGATTTTAGACCATCTGTTAATCTTGTTAGATCCTCAGTTACATAATATGTACATTTGAGGTAATTAATTATCAAAGAAAATCATTACGTACCACCAGGAGGACCTCCATAGCCTTTGACTATATCAGCCTCTCTTGCTAAAAGTGGTGCCAGACTGATGACTACTTTACCAATGGCATCATTAGCTGAATATGTATCATGATCCATCAAACGCAACTGCAATGGTTCATCTTGTAACTCTGACTCGTCCACCTATTCATCACAATTCGAAGGGTTTTTTTAATTCATTGAGAGTTAATGATAACCAAATCCAGAATGTATTTCAAGGTGAGAGGAATAAACTATTATATTGGTTGTAAGCCAAACATCTAGTTTGTGGTTCTAGCAAGTGGTTACTAGTATCTAGTATTACTGATTATTAGACAATGAAAATATATAAGGAAAAAATTATGAATAACTATTTGTTAGCAAAAATAAACAAACTTTAAAGATCAGACAGTCAACAGACGTGTTACAAAAATAGTTCACATAATATATATAACCAAAGCACATGGCAAGAGTTGTACAGGAGCCAACTCTCCTAAATATAAGTATCTATTATGAAAAAATATATTGACCTTGATTTCCATTATGTCTGGAAACATAAAATTACTTTTGTTCAAATTTGTATCGGTTTTTCCATACAACCAATGTAGCACATGTTGTTAGAATTGTTATAATTTACTGCTGTAATTTTCTTTCTGTTGTCTTACCTCAAACCTGTACCATTCCGTGCTGCTCCAATGAGGATTTAAAGATTTGCGACAAACATCAGTTTTATGTGTAACACTACCAAACTTTATTTCCACAAAGGCATCAGTTGTTTCACTAGCTCTGTCCATTACCGGCAAATTGCGGCCAGCTAGCACCTTCACTTTAATCTTTCCTGGCATTTTAATGTACCTATTTACTAATCACTTTGCACTTCAATATTCAATGCACTCCGGTTACCCAATTATTTTACAGTCCATAACTTGATACATATTAATATTGTTTTAATTAAACGATATATTTATTCTGCAAGTACCGAATTTTATCATGTGTAATCCAAGATTTTTTGTTTCTTAGATTGCTCCCTCTGTTTTCGATCTCCTATTTTGTGCTGGCTACGGAGTCCGCAAGAATTTAATCAGATATGCACTGATGATTAAAATGATAGATAAACAATATTTTTCTACGGCTTACAAGTAATATATTTTAGGATTACAGTCTGGGCAATGCAAGATAACACAGTGCGCATCACTTTTCTACACAACCTATAACGCGCCTCTGAAATAAAGACGCCACCATGCGACTCTAATGAAAGTATAATATTAGACAACCCAATGTTTTATTTATAAATACGATGAACGAACAGACACATCACATCACATTTTATTTTTTTTGTAAAGTAGTGAAGTCAAGTCAAAGTGAGTGAAGTGTGCTTATTTTTTATGTGACATTTTTCTTTTTAAAATCTAACTACTCACTCATGAGTGACAAGGAAAATTTCTATTCTGCCAGTTAATAAAGCTCCCACTCTCGATGATTATTGCACCATAAATCTTACATTTCGTAGATGTTATATTGCGAAGGTAAACGTAGAGACCAAGATTTCACGCAACTCCGCGCGCTGCTGAGACTGAGGACTGACAAATACTGACAATGACTGACAGAAATCGTAATGATCACGACGTGCGTTTTAAAATCCAAGATGCACCGCAGCGTCGCGTCGCAACGCGATACCTGGGTAGCAATTCTGTTAAATTAAGTTAAGCGACCTAACTATAGCCAACAGATTAACATTCTACAGCAATAGGTCACAAATTTGGTATTCTCTTAAGTGCCACGATTAATAGTCG
Organism: Anarsia innoxiella; assembly: GCA_947563765.1. Taxonomy (NCBI): domain Eukaryota; kingdom Metazoa; phylum Arthropoda; class Insecta; order Lepidoptera; family Gelechiidae; genus Anarsia; species Anarsia innoxiella. The sequence goes on from OX387390.1 coordinate 11,318,015, forward strand.
ATTAATAGTCTCTAGAGAGCTTTGTCTTTCATTTGTCCTTGACGAGGGATTTAGTTGTCGATGTTGCCAATATTTAATAAAATTATTGTTCGAAGAAATTGATCAACCGATTGATTGATTTTTTTCGACCTAGAATAAGCTTAGACATACTTTAAAATACAGAATATTTATTTCTATAAGATTTACATGCATTTTTTGCATAAATTGCACGTTAATTTTCGAAAAAACACCGAATAGTGTTTGGGTGACCGAACGACTGAACGACTGAACGACGGACGACCGAACGAAATGCCATTAGAGAACAACTGTCAAATAGCGAAGAGAATACCGTTTGGAACTGCCACTCATGTGACATTGCGGAGTAGAATACCAAATAAAGCGTAAAGTAATAAAATGTACGGCCGATCGCTGTCCACTGTCAACTTATCTGTTAAGAGAATACCAAAATGTGTCATTTCATACAATTCACATTCTAGAGAGACACCATTTTTCATTTGGTAATTAGAAGAATACGGGCCCTGTGCCTGTGCCGCGTGCTGCAGTGCAAGTGAAGCAACCACGTTTTTTTGAATTGTCACAATAAAATTTATAGGTGGTACCTGGGACAATTTTCAGAAAATGCCCAGAAATTTGAATGACGACCGTTCAACGTCAACATCACTTTTTGTTATTAATACTATATCCTCTGAAAATGTGATTGCAGTTCTCTATTAATAAAATTATTTTTCAAAAAACGCGTGCGCATTACAAGATGATAAGTTTTTCGTAAAGCATAATGACGAAGAAAACAATTACCGTCATTATTATCATTCGTAGAATCTACAACACAACCAATATTTTCATAAAGTGAATTAGGTGAAGCATATTCGGAGTCACTCTATTAAATTAAATAATATCAGGTGCATTTTCATTGGTCGTTAGCGCCCGCATGCGGGATGCTGGTTATATCCATAACGCATGACCTACCTAGAACCCGTATTCGGAAACAATGTTCACTGGTATATGTAGCCCGCTTTTCGGGATACCAGAGATTTTCCTAATTAAGCCATAAATTCATGTCATTTGGCACGCATTGGTCGAAAAACAGAATGCAGGGTAGGGTATTCCCCGCATGCAGTATATCGACCGAGTTATGGATCAATGAAATTGAGCCTATAATGTGCGGGCAGCATTACACCGCGCCCGCGCGACCCAATAAAGAGATAAATGATTTGAAACTTGGGTATTTTCACAAAAACACTGTGGGTAATTTGTGAGGCGCTAGTGTGGGAGGATAGCGAGCCTTATTTGCAGCATTGATGGCTTGACGTTAAATTAGGATTGAAGCGGAATATGGGATTGAGATGTTGGATGTGATTGAGGTAGGTAGGTAGATTGAATGATTGATGTGAGATTGATCGATCTTTGTAGTGAAAAAAAAAAAAACGACGCGGCACAGTGTTTTTCAAATAAATCCTTTTTTTTCAATTTACAAGATATTTGGAATTGTTCCTCGTTGTTGAATGACGCCTACCACTTGGATTTCACCAATAAAGTAGTTTACAAGGTACGGTATTTTCTAAATAAACTGTATTATACCTATGTTTAAGGTTATAGGTACTTTTGCCGATAAAGATTATACCTACCTACGTTAAAAACAACTACATTCTGACGAACAAGGCCACATGGAAATTGTAAGTAAATAATTAGGGTATCCAAAAATTATTACAACATTTTTTGTTGTACTTGGTATATTTGTTTGACACGTGTTTTGTGGAGTGAGAATATTGTAAAACAATTGTTACATCTGTGCTATCCAAAAACAATTCCAGAATGTCAAGTCAAGTGATTGAAGCTCCTTTACCGGAAGGATGGGAGATGCGAACCAGTCGATCTACGGGGATGACTTACTTTCTCAACACATACACAAAGAAATCTCAGTGGGAGAGACCGGAAGCTCCTGCAGATCCTGGGGAAATACGCTGCAGTCACATCCTTGTCAAAGACGCCACCAGCCGCCGTCCCTCGTCGTGGCGTGAGGAGAAAATCACACGCACTAAAGAAGAGGCACTGAACTTAGTTAAGGGCTATCGCAAACAAATACTTGCAAATGATGCCACATTTGTAGATATTGCTACAAAGTATTCAGATTGCTCGTCGGCAAAACGGGGTGGAGACTTGGGAATGTTTGGCCGGGGCCAAATGCAGCCCACCTTTGAAGAAGAAGCATTTAAATTGAAAGTAGGACAGTTGAGCAAACCAATAGAGACTAGTTCTGGTTATCACATCTTACTTAGAACTGCCTAAAACTGCAAGGATAGAGAATTATACCTTGTATGCAATGGAAACAGTGTTAAAAGGTGTACTTTTTTGTTTGAATCAAGTGATCCATTTAACAATACTTTAAAAATGGTGTCAAAAGTTCTTGACGAAATAAAGGTTTTCATCCAAACTCTTTTGTTTAAATATTGACTGCTATTCATAAGTGTGTGCAATTCTAACATTGTGATCCTGATACCACTATGTCTCTGGTTTGTGTCAATGCAACAAGTGTAATCTTCGGAGATTTTAATTTAATATACAACAACGAGGTGATGAGCCAGTGTCAGCATTGTGACCTTAACTAAAGAAAGTCTATATCAAGTAGTCTTGCTTGATTAAATACAACATCAACTTAATATGATTTATTAGCCAACAAAGTTGCACAATAAATAGAATAATATTAGAGTTTAACAACAATACTGACTTAGTGCAAATCTCAGTTCAATGGTGTCTATGACGAACCCAGCCATTTCGTCAAAGACACAGAGTTACTCCCGAACTTATCTTTCATTTGGATATCCTAACTTAGAACTTGATATGGCACTAAAATACTTACATACTTAGATACACAACATTTGAAAGTTTATTTTCTTTTTTTATAAGTTACTGAATCATAGGTAATTTATTCTAAACATCAATCTACTAAAGTTCGGGAATATCATTGCCTTATTGTATGTGAGAGATCTCCATGTTACATAGCCTTTGTCAATTTACCATTTTCCGCGCTACTTCTGACCAAGAGTACCGCATTTAGAGTGTCATCTTTGATATGCTCTGCTGGGGGAGTCCAGATAGGGCCAATTATGGGTGGAGATCTTTTTCCTCCCCAAGCACTGAACTTCACTTTTCTTTTTCCATCCTTTTTCATGTTAACATCCACGTAAGGATGGCCTGGTTTAAATATTTTTGATGTTTCAATGTAAGTGTTGAATGGCATATTGTTTTTATCCTTTAGCACAGCACTTAAAGCTAGGACTCTAATAGGATGTCTTTTGTCCATATCAGGAATCACCCGAAACCTGGCCAGATTAAATATTTCGCCTCCTGGTGAATTATTTGAAATGAATCGTGTTAGCTCTGGAATTGTGTTAGAAAATATAATTTTTGATGCCTTATTCCCAGGTTTGAATAAAAGTTGACCACTCCTCTTTCCACCCCAAGGACTAAACCGCACTCGTTTTGGCATAGTAGGTTCCCGAATATTTGCATGCCGCTTCCATGTCCATAGGTTACTGTTTTCTAATCTTAGGTTTCCTCTCTTTCCACCCCATGGACTAAAACTTTTCTTATCGATCGGTTCGTTGTTATTTGGATCTGACGAGTTTATGTTAAGTGAATCAGCCATACGTTCTAATTTCTGTAGTATATATGGAGCCATTTTGAATACCTCTCTGTCTTTAGAATACCAAGTATTATCAGCATCCATAGTGTTCGGAATCCACGTTTCCCTCATATCCTTTACATCAAAATCCGACGTCCGCCTTTTCCTCTGCAGAGTTGCTGAGGAAGTCTGCTCTCCATCTTCGCGATGATAAAACTGGTTCATATCCAAGTTACTTGATTGGGATTTGATACCCTCATAATCATTGTCTGAATTTTCTAGATTGAAATAATTGGGGTATGACGATAGGTAACTGTTTGTTTCTATCGTATCAGTTACGGGGTTGAGGCCCGGTTCCACTGTTTGGATGAACTGTAAACTTGCGGACCCGATTGAAGAGAGCATGATGACTAGCCAGTACCGTGACATGATTCTGTAACAATAAAAATAACACATTCATTGTCTAGCTAGAACATACTTATTACAATATCTAATTAGAGTTATATTTATAGAGAGTCGGTGTTAACTAACGACCTTCGTTATTACCTGGTAAAAGCTACCTACTATTATAGGGGTGGATCCCTAACTCTAACAACAAGGGTACGTGTACTAGTAGATATGTATGCAATGTTAAAGCGTCGGAAGCGAATCCTTCCGCAGTTTAACTAGTCCCGACATTAATACAAGGGTCAGCATACAGCGTTCGTATCGTATCAAATTACTGTTAGACCCTTTCTTCGGTAACTTAAACGCTTCTAGTTATTTGACATTATAATAATTCCTGCTTACCTACCCTCCTATCTACACTAAACCTTTACCCGTATTTTTTTGAAAATAGCGATCAGCAATTAATCCCTAATCCTAGTTACTTCCAAAAACCAAAAATCTAACAATGTGATGTCTCATCCATCACTTAATAAAGTTAGTTTATCAAAATAGATAAGTCTTTATACTTTAAAGAACTTCCAATCATGTGTGGCAAACTACCACAAAATGTTGGGAGCATTTTACTACCTAGGTAGAGACTAAAAACCACCATGATTGGATATCTAGCTGTTTTCCGAAAAAACAACTAACCACTAATTACGTGCTAATCTTCGTAGACTGAAAACCATTTCCATTTAACTTTATCTGTATTTCACAACAAAATTAATTATGTAAGTAAACCTTCCTAACCAAAGGCTTAAGCATCGGCTTAAGTAATAACTTATTGACTTTTGTTTTAGTTATTATGTCAAAAGGTTAGACACCTTCTTATTAAGTTACAAAGTTTGCGTCTTCGCTTCTTTAGAATTTCTAATTTATTTTAGTACCTTAAGTGTGAGGATTTGGTAATGGAAGTACATACTAGAGGTTTTACGAGAAACCAAATAATAAACCACCCACTTTTTATGTTGAAAATAATGAAAAATCTATTTATAAAATATGTTTCCTAAGAGCATTACAAAACTGTTACGTTGTGGCATCTTAGCAATTTACGACGAGTCTCTTAGCAGTGCCGTAGTAGCTGAACTTTGAAATTGCATTGCAACGTATGTATTGAGTATTGTTCTAATATTAAGTTCTTAGAAACTTCTTAGAAACATGGGACATAGTCTCGACTTTTCTAGTGCGATTATCTCCTATATTGGCGGCGTTTACAAAGGATCATTAACCTGTTGGGTGTGGCGGTATATGAAAATAAACCGAGTTATGTACTACGGCCTAATCACTCTCGTATGAGAGTAGGCTCGTGCCCCTGTAGTGGGGACGTTAAAGGGCTGTTATGGATGTACTGCCGTTAGTAGGTACGTTTCGCAACACGGCATTTCTTTTTTTTTATGGGTACATTTTAATAAGGTACCTTATCAGATACTTAGATACGAGTAGTCGAAATAACATCATTTAGAAATCAGTATTTGAAAATCACCCTTAATGTCTACTCTCTATCCGTGAAAATGTTACATAAACACTTTGCAGATTCACATCGCAGAGTTTTTATCGGGCGTCATCATCAATAGATTTTTTTAGAGAGGTTGAAATGAATTGTTTCATATGTAGGTATAGCGGAAATGTTCAACCTGTCTCATTTTCTTTTTTTTTTTTGTGGAAGGAAATAGTATTTATCGCTGTTTGGTATAGTTATAGGTAATATCATAACATGATACTATTTATTTAGAAATAAATAGGTACATCATTTTTACTCAGAACTAGTCATCATACGAAGTAGCGTAAGCAATCCATGTATAACCCTGTGAACACGTGTGACAGTAGCGTTTGTAGCGCAATCTAGGCGTATGTTAGACAATTTATTCAATTACGATATGCAGCAGTTGTTGTGTTAAATCTGAGACACGTGATAAAGATTCAGCGGCTCCGAATATCTAGGTAAATAGTTAATAAGTACATACCTAGTCTTCAACCTTTCGTCTAAAGAATTTTTGTACAACTATCGGCGGTCTAGAGATTATTTCTTTTATCCCTATTTGATCCCTATGGAACACGATTCCCATTTCTAACCAAATCAAATATGCATTGAAATGTATGTTTGATTTTGATTTCATTTTATTGTTAAAGCGAAAAGTTATAGAATCCATGACTTTCTTCATTTTCATCATTTATTTTTGATCATATAAACATTATAATAAATTTCAGTTCACCGGCATTTTTTTCGTATAACAGTAACGTAAAGTAAGGTGTTTGTCATTGATTTAAGTAGATACATTGCATACATTAATTAGGGTATTAAAAACAGTTATTTTATTAACAATAGACGAAATATATTTCGGTCTGTTTATTATTAATGAAGTAAGTAGGTAGGTACCTAATTTATCATAAAACGTTTCTTTTTTATAAGACTGTTGTAGGGGTTCCGCACCCAAATGTGAAAACGGTACCCTACCTATTAACTAAAGAAACGGCTGTCCATCTGTCTGTCCATTCGTCCGTCTGTCACCAGGCTGTATCTCATGAACGTAACTATTTAGTAATCTGTGGTTATAGCTAGAACGTTGATCATATACAAAAACGTGATGTTTTTCGCTTTTTTTGATTGATATCAATAGTGAATGGTACGGAAACCATCGCGCGCGAGTCCGACTCGCACTTAGCCGGTCTTTTTTTTTTCATTTAACTATCATACCTAAATCTATTTAGCTTTCTTACTACTCGTTAAACCGCGGATCGCGTTTTCATGAAAAATAATCAAGAGTTAGTATTTTTTTAATGAAAACTAGGTAAGGTAATTATTTCTTGGAACCCACAAATATCATACCTAAGGCCACCCTAAGGCAAACAAACGTACCTACGTTAAATATTTTACATACCTACCTACCTAACTATTCCATATTTCTTTCAATTGGGATAAAATTTTAATTATAATTATCAGTTTCTATTGGCGCAAAATGGAAATGGAAGAAAAGCAATGAAGTCCTTTTCCCAGCAGTGGGACGAAAAAGTCTATGTAACTCTATGAGATTATTTACTTCTCTTATAATTGGTTATGCTGCTGGTTTAGAACAGCTTCTCCATATTTTACGGAAAGACAAAAGTTATATTTCATTTTTTATCAAGTATTTTTTTTTTACTTATAATTACAAGATCTGGTTTGTAGGCAAGAAACAGTTAAAGAAAACAGAATTAACAAATTGAGTACTTCTTATTAAGTATTCTGTGCGTGACCTGGGGCAAAATTATTCTCATTATCAAATTGAATTAGGTAGGTAGATACTTCCTCTTTTTATAATGTAATCATATACTTTGCGCGGCTGAGAAAAAATTAAATCTAATGAACTTATGTATAATAAATAAAGTATAATACTTATACTACATTAAAATATTTTAATGGAAGGATGTCAAACTCTTAGTCTAAGCCAAGAAAATTAGATAGATAGCTATAGTTCTATAAAAAAGAAAAAGTTTCAAGTTAGTCTTCTTCGGTTTGTACCTACTGATTACCTAGGACGCCGCCGGACGCTTTTGAAAATAGAATGCTTAATGTTAAACTTATAATCCAAATAAGTATATTAAAAAATAAAAGATGAAATTCTTAATATTTTTATAAAGCACTTCATGCAAAAAATACACAAGATTAAGTAAAAAAATTCGCTCAGCTTATTGAAATAAAATAAAATTTTTAGAAAGACTTACCTTTTTTTAACTATATCATAACCAAATCGAAATGAATCACTGGAGATTTACTAGTGTTGTACTTTAAAGTATAGACGACAATAGTGAACATATAGAGGCGGCTGTCGTCGAGGGCACTGCAAGAAGTTATGGTGGGTAACTCGATGGCGCTTGCTTTTATATACCGGAGATCGTCTACGCACACAAACCCTCGGTATGGTCGGCAGAAAAGTATTACAATCTTCCTTTAACATCATAATTAGATATTACGTTTTTTGTTCAGAATCATAAAATATATCTTTAATTTCGCCCGCTTTTTCAGGGGTAGAAGCGCTGAGTAGGTACCTCTTGTTCTACTCCTCTTTTTATTAATTTATTTCTACACTGCGATTGTTTTATTACTCGTATAGCTAACATTACAAAAAAATACTCAATGTGGCCTACCCAATTATGAGGTATCAGCGTAACACGTTTACAAGTAACTTATCATGCCTGCGCTGCGATATTCGTTATCTAACTATACTATAGTAAGAACTACAACTGTAGTAAATAAAAAATCAAGTTCATAAGTAATTAAATATCTAGAATATTTTATACCTAGATAGGAGATAATAATTACTAATAGCTGACTTACTCATTAATTTTTTTGACTATGGTTAAGCAATCTGGTTAAGTTAAGAATTTGCGCTAATTAGCAGTAACCAAATCGTTACCGTTTCTTATTCTATCGCTACATGCTTAGAGTACTGGAGCATCAACTGTTGAATTGCAAAAGGATATTCTGTGCCGGACTGTAGGACGAAACGTCGTTGTTTTCCAGTTATTCGCATTCATTAGTTAGGTTGTAGTTCCGATGTTACCATTTTCTCCCCTCTTCCATGCTTTACGTGAAGATATATGTACCTATTATACTTAGAATTTTCTTTTATTTCCAATTAAAGAAAAATAATAATATTGCTGAACTGAGCTTCTTATTTCTAATTCAGATAGGAACTTATTTAAATAATTTAATAGGATAAAACTGATTTATTTAAGAGCTGAATACTACTTACCTAGAAAACGAATTCCATATTTTTTTGGAAAGAAACTTTGTCCTTTGCTATTTCCTTCTTTTCATTAAAATAACGGAAAAGTATACCTACCTACACAATTTCTTGAAATAATTCTTTTATTGAACCATGTTGGAATCCAGTTCGAGATGAACTTTCCAATGTTTAGCTATTAGATCAAACCTATCTAATTAAAATATTTTAGATAAAAAATTTCGAGTGACTGCATCCTACAATTTGATATACCTACTTAGTTGTTCAAGTTTTCTTTATAAATAGGCATTATGGGGTCCAGAGCATTACTGCTCCAGGCTCCAACGACAACGGCAGCAGTCTTTATGTGCTTGTTATGTCATTTAAAGGTATAAACTTTGTATCTTAGCACCACAGCGGAATAAGTGCGATTACTGGGTCACTATTGGTTCAGGATGATGGTTCAAATCACACGAAATTCGCACTCTTGCTTTTCTTGATATTACAAGTATGTACAACTACTGAAAACTTAATGTTACGAATTTTAGATAATAAGGGGGGATATGTTTTTATGTATCAGTCTAATGAGAGAAAATAATTGAGTTTTAAATTGTTCCCTTTTTATACAAACTCTGCATATATTAATGACTACTTGATTTATTTAAGAAAGAAAATATAAATAGCTAAAAAGATGTAGACGTAGGTACTACCTAAAAAATATACCTACCTATCTCAAATCATAGAGACGTAGAATTTTTATAAGTATGTCCTCATGCCGTTGTTAAACTGAGTTACCTTCTCGTACCTACACTTTTATTGTATTTATTTTATCCCATCTTTATTATGCAAACAAATAGTACAAAAATTAATAAGATTTCTAAATATCACATGAATTTCAGGTATTTTCATGTACCTACCAAACAATGCATGTTTATAAACTTAGCTTATAACAGTTTTCGCTTTCACCATATCAGTCGGACATAGCAGGCATTTTGCCCTTATTGATACAAAACATCCGACACGATCTAAACACCCGTTAATGAGATAAATGTACACATTTTAAATTTGTTACTCTCTTTGGACCTTTTTTATTGCTGACTTCGAAACAAGAATGGTAACGGGTGTTATCGTTTAAATTGTATAATATTGAAAAAGGTTTATAATTTAATAACTTATTGTGGTCTTTCTAGATCAGCTATCATGTACGGGTCTATCACTTTTCATGTAGATCAGCTAACTTGTTCTTGCATTAAGTAATTATTAGTTAAGTAAATTAGTTAAGTAATTCCTCTATTTCGGTTTGGACGAGACTCTAGAAATAAAGCAACATAAAGTAACGTTGTTTTGTTTACAATTATGCAAGCTTACATTTATTTCTTTATCATAGGTGCAAAACATAGATACCTACCTAAACAAATCCATTTGTTTTAAAAAACGTTCTGCCCCCTTTTTGCTTTTGTATGCCTAAGCATTACGAAACATGTCCAAAATCAATTTTCCGTATTTCATTTGTTACTAAAACAGGCTCAGAAACGTACGAAGTATATCTGACAGTAGCCGTTCCATCTAATTCAAGATGTTTAAGGGTTGCAAACATCTGGGACCTCACCTCTTCAAATTGATTAAATGAAAACATATCTGACTAGATCAGACGAAATGACACCTACAGAAAAGTAACCCGTCCAAAATTAAACTCAGTTAATTCCTACTGAAGACAGTGTCGCAGTTATTTAAGACATAAGGCATTTTTTTAAGACATAAGATATAATTACCTGTGCAAGAAAGATATTTAAGTAGGTATTAAAGTAGGTATGGTATATCTAGAGCTTGAAAATATTCAACATTTATCTCTATCTATACCATGCACGTGCGATGACAAGCATGCGTGTATGAGACTAAATTGTTAGCTTAAACATTATTAAGATATTAAGATATATTATATCTTCCAAATATTATTATTATAAGCAAACATGTATTTTATCTAACTTGACTACACATAATTTTAAATCATCGAAATCTCTACAGGTTTAGTTGCTTATTCTATTTATTTCGGTTTAGTTATCGACAGAGCTTGAAATATTCAATATTAATATCGCTGTTTGTTTACACAGATTTCTTTGTCCTCCTAGATAATAGTACACTAAGCCTTTGAATTGAAGTCTTAAAACCTCGTCTACAGGAAAGAACTGTATACACAAACTGAGGCTAGCGCATTATTATTTTGATCGTATTTCTTTTCAACTCTTTGCTTTTATGCTGCTGCTGAAAGAATATTTTTCAGAAAGGGCACGAGTAGGTAGATAGATGCAATAATATTGTACCATCATACAATCATTTCCATTATGTAGAGTTATTGACTTAACACTGTGACAGTACCCAGTACCCCTACGCCTTTAACTTCATGGGGCATACAATTAAATTGTACATATTTCCCGTCTATATGTTATGTCCGAACATTCACATGATAATTTTATAACTGTGTATTCTCGGGTTTGTTCTAGGTCATTTGAAACCCGGGTCGTTCAGCTATGGTAAGCATTGTCTTTCCATTTACTATTTACAATTATACGTAGATAAGTATATGTATGTATCTAGAGCATGTTATAACTTTCCTTTTTTTGAAAGAATAATAGCTTATAAATAATAAGTAGATTTTTTTATTTTCAGCTATGTTAAATATTTTATTTGCCTTTTCAGAAGTTTCGATTTTGTTCTGACGGAGATTGTCCACTTTGGGCGTTGGCTTCCTTACACGCATTGAGCAGCCTCCCTGAATCGCTCTTTAAAAGCTTGGTGCAGCAAATAGTCGATGAAGAACAGGTACATGATTAACAAAGTATTTATTAGTATGCAATTTTCAATGGTCAAACTAAAACCCAATATTCAGTTGAATTTGACCGAATACTTATAAAATTTTCGTAAAAGAGCATCGAACCTAATTGGTATAGTAAAAAAAAGGGTATCAATTAGGCTACACATCCCCTTTTCGAGCTAGCATGGAAAAGAAATAGTTGGCGGCCACTGATGAAACTTACGTCAATCGATAGAGAAAAATATTATAAAACGATAGTTTGAATAATTGCCAAAAATGATATACTTTCGGAGATATAGGACTTTGAAAATGAAAAAAATCACCTTCTTGCACCAGTTCATTGCATTTAGCCTAATTGATACCCTTTTTTTTACTGTACCAGGCTCCATACAAATATGTTCCATGCCATTTTCTACGAAATTGTTATATAAGTTCATTATATGGAGCTTACGCCTAAAGGCCTTTTGCAATATCGATTGGGATTTAGTGCATCGGACATCATGCAGGTTTGCTAGCATCCGTTGTTATTTATAGATACGGGGGTTATGACATAAACCAAGCTTATTGCATTGCTTTCAGGCACAGGATAGATATACTATAGGTACCTATCTAGTTCGAAGATATATAAGTAGTCTATTATTCATTTTTAATAAAGCGTAAATTTAACAGGTGGTAGTAAGAAAATAAGTACCTACGAAAAAACCTAAGTCATTACAATTGTTTATGTGCAACTTGAAACTGAAATTCTAAACATGTTTGATCCTCATTCTTAGTGAGAGGTATTTCACCGCGCACGTACATCGATCTTCATGCGACACGCTCAATAAATTCAATTTTGATACTTTATCATGTTTAGTCATATTTCGCAATAAAATATTTTATGCTTATGAACTGTATTTAGATATCTTTATAAAATGTCACCTGCCTGTTCTGATAGGACTGCTAAAATAATGGTAGGTGTTTGATCCATCATTTGAATACCGAACTGGAAGAACCGTTAACATACAAGTAGGTATGTTTATAATTATATATCGAAATGAAAAGTCAATTATTCATGTGATTTTGGAAAAGGCCCTACCTACCTACTGATGCACATCTGGTTACACCTCCACGGGATTACTAAATAAATTATTCCAAAGATAGAATTTAAATTACCTTAACTAATTCGTTTTGTTACCTCGATTTATTAAACAATAGATTACATCTAATAGAAGGTCTGCTTGAATAAACCTAAGTAAGGTACTTACATCATTGTTCGTGTAGGTACATTTTGTGTTATAACTTGCTAACATAACACCCATTTGCTTTGACATTCCCACTTTTCCTTGTACATCTTTTTTGTGCCATAATTGTGTTTATCATATTTTCAAAGTTAAGTAACTCAATACGAATATGTTTATGTGCAAGCTACGTACTTACGTACCTCCTCCAAGTAGCGTGGGCAGATCTTGTAATGTGAAATAAAATTTAGTTCCTAATAGGAACTAACATAAATACCTACTAACTTAATAGACTGGGGATAGTATTAAGTAGGTAGGTAGGCATAACGTCTAAGCTCTATTATAGATATAGTCTACTACTACTAACAAACTTTTTATCTAGGCATTAATTCAGAAATCGTTCTATTCAATTAATAAGTATTTTGATTTATTTATTTGCTTCTAGGACGATGGCATTATGGAGATCCTTAAAAGTACCAGTTTATGTAAGTACCTACTGAGTTAAAAATAGAATAGATTTAATGATGTTTTCTTCCGTAAAATGGGCGTTAAGAAGGTGAAAAGTTCGGGTGAAGCTTTTACGGGTTTCCAGAATTTGCGAGTTGTTTTGCAGTATAAAATATAAACCGCTTCATCACGTTTCAAACTCTATTTAAGTTAAATTTGAACAGATGCGTTTAAATAAAAACATTTATGTAATTTGAGACGTGACCAACGTCAATCCTGAATTCAACTCTGGAGAGTTCCTTGGAACATTTTAAAGCTACAACTACAACCCTTCTTATTTATTAATTATTTCTAATCTAAGTATAAAAAGTGAGGTGTAAGTAGTTAGATATGATATGCGATTTTGTTCTGCAGCCTCCCGAGAGGAGTGTGCCCGCGCGGCCGCCGTGATCAGATGGGTTCTACAGCAGACGTGGCGCTGCGCGTGTCCAGGGGCTCAACTAACTCGGGATCTGCTCGTGCTAGGCGTGCCCAGGACGCATGCCGCTGCCCTCGCGGAAGCTGCCGACTCTTACAGGGAAACCTATGTCGCCAAAGCTAAAACTCATGGATTTGTTGGTAAGTTTAAACAAGCTTTTATTGAAGATAATAGGCATGACGACAAAAAAAATGTTTTAGGCCCATCACGTAGTTTATTTTTAAATATTCGACACGTATTTTCTTTTTTTCTTTTTTCTCTTAAACTAAAAATTACAAAGATACACTGGGTTAAAGTTGCTCGTGACGTCACGCTTACGTACGATTTTTACGTAAGAGTGACGTCAAAACACCCCACTCCATAACTTTGATGCTCTGTATCTTTGTATTTATTTATGTATTTAATCAGGTAAAAATTGTGTTTCAAATATTTTTTAATAGCCTAAAAGACGTACTAATTATTTTTTGAATTTTTGAATGTAGTCGTCATCCCTATTGAGCACAATTTTATTAATTCAGTCAGTCCTAGCTACTACTTTTTTGTGTTCCAGTTAACAAAGTCACCGATACGACATTAGAACCAGGTCCAGAAGAAGCAGCGGACACCTACAAACTTACACTTTTCTTCGACGATGTGTTTACGGGTGATCAGAAAAAACAAGAACTGCTCATAGAGAAAACAAAAGCCAAAGAATTGTTAACTGAATTAAAAAAAGCTTATCAGAAAATGGATTCGCTAGAAAACAAATAAGACTTACCAATTTTAATTTTGGATTTTTAAATTTTTATCAGCCAGTTGCTAACAAGGCCCATTAAACCGATTTAGATAGCTGAAGACTGCAGAATTTACGTGAGATACTTATACCTAATTATATTCAGGCACCTTTCTATTCTCCTAAATATTTTTTCCTGTTGTAATTTAACAACGAAAGTAAGACGGTCATACCTACATTTTAAATTAAAGTTATGTATTTTACTGTATTTAATTTATTTTTAAAACGAGTATTTAACCTACCCATTACTTACCCACCTTTTTATTATCAAATTGCTTAGGTACTAGTGTTGCCGCTCGATAGGCCAATATCGATAGCCTAATAGTTGGCATAATGGGTGGTAGATTCGAAATTGCTGGCCAACTGACTGACCATACCTACTTACTTTAAATTCGTCCGTCATACATTCTACCACCCATTATAGGTACTTATGTGATCATGTCATATATTCTACCACCCATTATACCTGCTTACTGAATGCAATACTATCGAAAAAATGATCACTATCGATTTTGCAAAACTATCGATTCTATCGATAGTATCGATTGTATATTCAATATTGGAGAGCAATACTATCGATAGTATCGATAGTTCATTGATCGGCAGCGATCGAAACTATCGATACTGTCGATAGTATTGCTGTTAACCGATACTATTGCAGCGAAAGCACAATCGATAGTATCGATTGTGCTATCGATAGGGTAGGTACATGTTTTTGACGTTAAACAATCGATTGTAAAACTATCGATTTTTCGGCAACGCTATTAGGTACTCAGTCTTTTTTTATGAAGCGATAATTTTGGCTAGTTCACACTGGCAGCAGACAGCTGGGCGACCAGTTTCATGTATTTATTGGCTTTAGCCTAAATCATTTTCGCTTATAGATAGGCTGATTTTTGATAGTGGGTACCTACAAAAAATAAGAGGTACTTTTATCCCACCCAAAACGGCGCGGCGGGTGTCACTACGCCTTGAATATTTGACGAATCTGCGAATGCTAGACATCATTTTTCAAAATAACCAATAACACTACTCAACACTTAAAGAATATCTGACCCAATTCATATTATTTCTTAATAAGCTTGACCAATATAAAAATACTGTATGCATTTTATTTCGATATCACATCTGGTTATCATATCACATCTAAGGCTCATAAAAAAATTTGTGAAAAAAATAAGCAAAGAAGGTGCGGCTTTCCAGTTTCTCAAGCAAAAGTTTCCCAAGCTTAGTGACGCGAAAATTAAAGAGGGTGTTTTCGTAGGTCCAGACATAAAAAAGCTGATTCAAGATCCTTCTTTTATATCTGCTCTCAATAATATTGAAAAACAAGCATGAAACGCTTTTGTCGATGTCACTAACAATTTCCTTGGTAACAAGAAATCTGAAGATTTTCGCGAAAAAATAAAAGTTTTATTGGACTGCTACTATAAAATGGGATGCAATGCAATATGTCACTTAAGTTGCATTTTCTTCACTCGCATTTGGACTTTTTCCCTGAAAATATGGGATCAGTCAGCGACGAACATGGCGAGATGTTGTTGCATTTGAAAAGCGATTTCAAGGCAGATGGGAGCCTGCTATGCTCGCGGATTACTGTTGGAGCCTTATTAGAGAGACCCCTGCTACTGAGTACAAGAGAAAAGCCAGCCAATCCAAAAAAACTACGCCATTTCAATTAAAATTAGAATAAATTATGGAAAATTCGTGATTTCGGACATGGATGTTTATCTGGACATTGAGATGTGATGGTGTGTGTATATTTGCATATTTTTATTACTTTAGTGGCAAGAAATAGTAATCACATAATGCGACCTCAGATAAAATCAAAAGTTGAAAATTTGTTGAGTAGTAATTAATTATAATTGAAAGCTAGGTGATTGCATTGCACTCAACGACAGGCAAATATTCGCAAAAACATTGTCCATTGCGATCAATATTGCGATACCTACCGTGTCTTCTGAAGACGATAGCACACACAACTCGCACTTAATTTATTGAGAGCCTGAATGGAGCCTTTATTGTTGAGTAGAGTGGGAGCTATTCCTTTGCGTGTTGGATTTACTCTATGGTTTAGTTTGTTCCTGTGGTTTGTGGTTGGCACCATTGGTTTGATTTGATTTTGACTTGACATGACAGTTGTTTGGTTGGGTTATTCGTTGTTGTTTTGTTTGTTAATATAAATCTAACCTCGATCAATTAGTGTAATAATTAAGAATTTAAAAGTTTTTACTTTTTATAAAAGTCAATAATTATTAATGAACTGTGAAAAAATTAACAATAATGTATAGTCTTGGCGGTGCTGTGCACTCATAACATTTTACTTTTTACCTTCATTTATTTATAAAGTACTAAGCCGGAAGCTTAAAGTTAAACATGATTATTCAGTGTATAATATGCAGTGATGTCTTAAATCCATCAGACAATATTTATTTTACTCAATGCGGTCATCTATTTCATTACAAATGTCTTCATACATGGATAACAAGGTACTTAAATCTTTTTTTACAAAATTAAGGAGGTACTTATTGATTAGATTAGGTTGAATGCGACCCGCATTCAACCTGTATTGTTGCGCCATAGATTAGTTGTAAAATTGTAAATCCTCTTATCTAAACAAGATTATCAGAGTGGGAATTTATTGACCAATGAACTCAGTGTTCAACAAACATTCCTTCTGTATTCTTCTTAATGTAAAGAAAGTGATAAAATTTATTCTAAAGCACAAGTTATATATGTAGTTATTAACCAAATATGATAAATTCCAGGTCAAAAACATGCCCTCAATGCCGAAACAAAGTGACGGAGAAAACTATGTTCCGAGTGTTCATAACAGTTACCAACCCACCGACCGGGGAAGAGTCTGCCCAGCTTCAAATAAAACTAGATAACACTATGCTCGAACTTCGCCAGCAAACACAGCAGCTAAGAACTGCAGAGGAACTCATTACAGAGCTTAAAACACAAATTAAAAAACATGAGTATGAATTCATTAAATTTTGTACCAAATCAACATAGGTTACCTGTTGTTTTCAGTGTCTGTATGCCCCACCCACCTGTATATTTTACCTGCAACCTACAATTTGGATTTATTTTCAGGGCAACTATAAAACACCATGAATCCAAAATATTCTCTCACGAGGCTTTAGTGTCTGCTCTAAAACAGCAGTTAGATAATATGAGACATGAAAATAAGGAAATAAAGGCATTGAAAGAAGAAAACGAAACACTTAAGAACAATCTGCTTACTTTGCAAGGGTTAGTATTTGAGAAGTTTTAATTATTATTCCAAGTTTTTGATAGTTCTGTTCCAGAGGATCATAATTATAACTGTAATATAACAAAATAATAAACTTCTATTGGAATTTAAAAATATTATCTTTTGGTTGGATCTATTAACTATAAATATAGCAGGCATATCATATCAATCTGTATTTTGATCCATAATTTACAGTTTTAGAGAAATTAATCTTCGTTTTTATTTAGTTTACAGAAAATATTCAATTCTACAATTGACGAAGTTGATCAGATGTTGGAAGGGTATACTAACGTACGTACTGTGGCTACCTTTGCAACTGCGCTTAAAAAGTATGTATGTACTCTATTTAATGATGCTTTAGGTTTGTGAAGGGTTTAATAAAGTGATACATGATTTATTTCAGAGCCCTTTTAGAGTCTGAATCTAAAAAGACTGATATCCGGAATAAGCTACAAGCTACAAAATCTGAACTGGATGAGGAAAGGAAAAAAAATGCAAAAGTTACGACAAATCATAGGTACGGTACTTATAAGAATATAATTAAATCAATCAATCACTAATTTCCTCAGGAGTATTAATAAATTGAAACTTGTGATTCACTAACAATACGTCTTTCAGTCTACTTGAGGAAGCTTACAATAATTTAAATGCAACTTATTCAGCTCTCAAAGCCAAGGTAGAAGCTTTGGAAAAATGTAAAGAAGGAAACTCTTTACATCAAATGAAAATGAAACAGAATGAATCACCTGTGTCCAGCAAAAACCGGGAGGAGTCATCTGAAAATAATGATCATGATAAGAGTTTGGTAAGAATTTACATATTAAAAAAATATTATATGCAGACAATTTGTAAATATGTAGAACTACTATTAGAACCTTACTCTTAGCATTTTTTCTTGAGATATATGCCTAATGAAAAATAAATAAGAGTATCCGGATGGTTGCTCACAAGGAATACTTTGTTATAAGATGTAACAGTATTTTCTCTTTTTTTACAGACTACAATGATAAAGACTATAGAGAATGCTGATTCTCCTTATTTGAACTTGCGGCAAAGTTTTCATCTTTTGGCACCACAACAAAACTCAAAACTGAAAATAGCACCGAAATTAAAGGTAATTTCGACTCTATGGTGTTTACAATATTTTAGACCTAAAATAATATTAAATAGATCTTTATGTTTGAATTTTATGATAAATAGGCAATATTTATTTACTTATTCAAAGTCAAATCCAATTCTCAAATTGATGGATAGATATTTTAGTGTTTAAAAAATTGTATTTAAACCCATAACTACTTTGTTTCAGCCATCGGAATTTGCTATGATTAAAACAGCAAAAAAACCGAGCAAAGAATTCTCTAACTCAACTGGACCTACCAGCAGTATTTTTCATCCAAAAGAGACCCCATTACCTGAATTTAGTGGTCAGAATGCTCAAACTAAACCTAATCTAGATATTTCCTACGATGGTCTTGGGGGACATTCCAAATTAGACATATTTCCTACTCCAACCACTAACAGTATGAGATTGAAGAGTTGTGTCCCCAAATTAACATCAAAGCATAAATTGAAAAGACCTGCTGGGGTTATGGATATAGGACAAATGATGAAGAAAACTCGTCAAGATTAGATTAGCCTGCCTTTATGTACGTATAGTAGGTACCTGTACCAAACTAGATAGGCAATTGGATTTTATTCACGAATGTTACTTCATTTTCGCGTGCGTTATAAGTTTGTTTGTTCGAAAAAGGTATTAGGGTAACATCAAATAAAATATTTTTATAATAAAATCATGTAGTATACCTATACATATATGTATGTATATTTTAATTAAATAATATACCTATATATTATTTAATTAAAATTAAATAATTAAATAATAATTTAATTAATTAAATAATATACCTATATATTATTTAATTAAAATTATAATCAATTAATAAATTATTGTTTAAAGAACAAAAAATAATTCGGAGTTTTAATTTGATAGCCAAACCTGTGACAACTGAAAATTTAACACTACTGGGCGGCTGAAAAGAAAACTAACATCGAATCTGGCATCATTGCACTGCAAGTCTACAACGGTCCAAGATGAAACTACAAAATAGTAAGTCAGTACAAATATTTGGAGATTTAATACTAGGTAGATACCTGCAATAGCCGCGCGTAAAACCAACTTACATTTTATTGCGAACCTCAAGAAAAGCAATGTGATTTGGTATAAAGCTCCACTCTTGATACCGTTAAAATTATACAGATGGCGCAGTCGATAGCTAACGAAATAATATGCTTGGAGTGACTGAGGATTCTTATTTTATATAAAACTAGCTGTCCCGGCGAACTTTGTCCCGCCTTAGAATGAACTTTATTGTGTAGGAATAAAGTTCAAATTGACTCTACATTTTAGTAAGAAAACATTTGTATGGGAAAAAGAAAAGGTCTGTTTTAGGGCTTTCCCGGCAATTATTCGAATTTTTCTCACCGTAAGAACCATCCTTGGACTTTAATGAACATTTAAAAAAAAGAATTAGCGAAATCGGTCCAGCCGTTCAGGCGTGATGCCGTGACAACGGAAAACTGGTTTAATTTTTATATATATAGATACTCATTGTATATAACGAACGAAACTAAATTCAGTGTAATTCAGTAGAGCGGCAACCAAAGATTATAGTAATTTGCGGCAACCGTTTTTTGTACCTAAATTGAATTATAAGCCTACTTATGAACCTTGGAGGAGTCAAGCAAATTATGACCCACTTATGAACTGATATCGTCGGTACTGTCTTCAGTTTTCTTAATATCGAAAACAAAATAAAGCAATAGAATAAATAATGTATAATTTCAACCCCCTAGCTATTATGGTTCATGAGAAAGCCTGACAGAGAGGGAGAGACGGATGGACAGCGAAATCTAAGAACAGGGTCCCGTTTTTAGGGTTCTGTACCCAAAGGGTGAAAACTGAATCCTATTACTGAGACTTGGCTGTCCGTCTGTCTGTCTGTCTATCCGTCTGTCCGTCTATCACCAGGCTCCATCTCATGAACCGGTATAGCTAGAGGGTTTTTTTTTTCCAAATTTCCTCAAATGATGTAATTACCTCTACCGCTATAACAAAGAATACAAAAAATAGAAGAATTATTAAGGAGGGCTCCCATACAACAAACGTGAGATTTTTGCTATTTTTGATACGGAAAACTTCGCGCGTACGTCCGTCTCGCACTTGTATTTTTAACTTACTAATAGCCGGTTTTTTTAACTTACTAATAGCTGCGTTATAAATATTGCAACTAGAAAACTGGTCATCACCTACTTCGAGGTACCTAGTACCACAGATTACTTAATAGTTACTAGTACCTACATCTACACTGAACTGAATGGTAGTTACTTATCGACGTCGATTTATTTCAGATATCATTCGATTTCAGACAAAACTCATTGAAACATTTTCTGCAATAATCCTAGGTGTCGAAAGATAAACCGAGTAATTAGGTAGGTAGTGGTACCTATCCGTTTTTAAACAAATAATTATTCAAATTAGTAAGTACAATTATACGACCAAATAGGTAGGTAGGTATTTTATTAATTTCGTGGTTCGTTATCCCACTGCACTTGAAATGAAGTACCTGAGTAGCGCGGGCGAGTCCCCAATTACCATCCCGGAGATACAAATTTTATTTTATCCTACGCTTTTTTACTTACGTAGGTCGTGTCATGCTATTAAATCAGGTTGTGCTTGTGAGCAATGCTACTCTAGGTCTGTATAGGATTTGAAATTTCTGACGGGATTTGATCTGTAAAGGCTCGAATTACACCAAAAGAGAAGCGAAGAGAGACCAGTAGTATTAGTGATGTACCTATACTACCTATATTATTATTAACCTTTGCGTATTCATTTAGGTAAATTGTCTATCTAGAGATCGACACAAACATTTATCATGCACAATGTTAAAATGCTTTATTAGAGTATAGACTTCAGCTAAGCGTAAAATCGTCTGAATAGGCGACATGAGTTGACATAGCAACGTGAATGTGGGGTGTTTTATGAACCTAATTGCTAATTGGACGTCATTAAACATGATACGGCCCGATAGGCTTATTTGTGAATGTCTCACTTAACTTCAAAACTACCAAACGTTGACCACCAGCTAGCTGCCAATGGACTGATATGTTTTTGTTACATATTCTCTTCGAATTGATTGCAACTCCAACACTTATTTTATCGAAGATAATTTCAAATTAAATTAAATAGTAGGTACCTATTTAAAATGACAGGTAGATATTTTTTTATTTCGTAGGCTAGCATATATAGTGGCAGAAAAGGCTTTTAAAATTAAGTTGGTAACATTAATATCTTTTGTTTTCATTTCATGATTCTCGACAGCGTAGGGATCAGCTAAATATTATGACTTTTCCTGTGATTTTTTACGCAGAACCGTATGTGGTACCTAATAGTACCTAAGTACCTATAGTCTTTGTAAGTACATTCTTAAATTCAATTTGATTTTGTAAGTAGTCAAAGTAGGTTTTATAACCAAACAACTTGTTAGGTACCTGTAATGATACAATCACGTGTTTTCCTTTCATCGTTTATTAAAACAATACCTTTCATTCCACCTACTCAGTACAAAAACTTTAACACGAAAAACCTATTAAAGTTTTTAAGTGTTCGCCGGGTTTCGCCTTTAACACGATTGGTAGTTCGAATTGTGAGTAGGCGTGCGACCACTGTGATTGGCCGACGAAACCAGTAAGTACAGCAGATTTCCCGCGCTTTCCGTCAGTTGGAAACAGTTTTCCTGCGTGAACAACTGCGTAGGAACTACTTTTTCGGTCCAAAGTTCACATGAAGTAATGAAGCAATTCTAGACATCTCCAATTTTTGCCATACAACAAGGTAAGTTTTTTAATTCATTGCTATTAGATATTAATGTAAAATGTCCTTTTTTTTAGTAGGTACCTACTTTAAATACAACAGTCTATAAAAAATAACAATTAATATTAGCAAATTGTTAGGCCAATGGAATAGTTATTTAAACATTAAAAAGCGAATCACGGTTGCAAATTAGCGAATGCGAATGCAAAAGCGAAAAAATAATAACTCCGACGGCGGCGGCGTGGCGGGCCATTTTAAATTCTTCTAACGCTACGCCAGTGAAAATACTCTATGTAAAGTATAATCCTATCTATATTTTGGGCAACTTTAAAGACAGTAAAGCATAAATCGTATTAATTTGTCGCATGAAAATAATAAACACTTTACACTTAATTGAACTACGTATAAGACAACTGATTATTAAGCTATAAAGTATTTCATTCTAGTATAACTAAAAATAAAAACTTCATCTCGTCGTTGTTAAAAAGAAGCTTGGGCTCCTAGGTCAGCAGATTACTTTGGTTGATTCTCACTTGTCGGATCGCATTTTTGATCATAGGTACTTTTTTATAGGCGTGATTACGCAAAACCTGACCGTAAAAGAGAAAAAAATCGCATTAAATGCACAGACGTATAAATACTTGTGATTAAATGCTCTGCTATCGAAAAAGGAGATTTTAGAACTCGTTCCGATTCACGAAAAGATAACATGAGTTCTATCTAATCTAAGCTCACGCAAAAGTTAATGACGACAAAAGTAGGAAGTAACACGTTTCATAAGTCTAGCAAATTCGTACTGAAGTTTTTATTCATCCATACCACTTATACAATGATAATTTACCTAGATATTTAAAATTTTACTTTTCACAATATTAAAAAGCGCGGCGGGGCGGATATTAACACCGACTTTTAGGGATCGTTAAAGCTAAATAAGTACCTACTTACCTAATAATTAAGTTCGAGTAATTTGCAAGTGAAAAAAAAGTATTATTAAAAAATATGAGTTTATTATTTAGCTAAGAACTTGTTTACTTACTTCATTACCTAATAAGCAGGTAAGAAGGTACTTCATTTAATTAAGTAGTTGGAATATAAAATGAAACAACTGTTAAAAAAGCCCTGAGTGTTTTTGAAAATGTTAAGTTAATAATACCTACGAAAAATAAAAGAGTTAATTTTTATCGCATCCACTATAGGTACCTTAATGTGCGTACAGACCATGTAACATAACATGTTATTTAACATTGTTATATAACATGTTTTACATAATGTGGACACTGAATGTTATAAAACAATGTTATTGATATGTACAACAATGTTATATAACTTTGATCGCGTGGAGGTGCGTACAGACCATGTAACATGTTATTTAACTTGTGTTTTATAACACGTCCACACTATGACCTTGTTATTCAACATTGCAACATAAAAATATAACAATGTTATATAACATTGTTAAATAACATTGTTATATTGCATTGTTATTCTAATATGTACAGTATTATTTTATGTTGCAATGTTAACTAACAAGCTTATATAGTGTGGACGTGTTATATAACACAAGTTAAATAACATGTTACATGGTCTGTACGCACCTTAACCTAGGTATAGGTCGCCCCACGTAAAATGAACTCTAGCTGACAGATGCGTATTAGACGATTTTTGAGTCTGACGTTTAACATTTGTTTTAAAATACCATCGCGCACAAAAGTGTTTAATTGCAGTCATGGTTTTACGCACAAACGATAGAAAAATATTATTAGTAGTATTAGTAAGGTGGAATATAAATAAAAAAAAATACACAACTACCAATTATTATTGGATTTAGTGTAAAATGTGTAAAAATGTAAAAAAATATTGTTCTTCCATTAAGTCTTCATGGGTGGCGCGAAAACCAGATGAGGACGCGGTGTTGATGCCAGAAGTGGCCATTTTATTATCATCGTTGTCGTCACTTTCATAACCTTTGGAATCAGAAGCATCATCCCCTACGTATAGTCTATAAGTCAACATACGTAACCGCGTGCGAAAGACTCTTACAAGAATGAAACGATAAAAAGCCCTAGCACTTTCGAGCATAATCATTTATCTCTACCTATATTTGTAACACCGCCGTCTACCACTTACCCTAATTGAGATAAAAATATCATTATCCAGATATACCAACTTAACTTTTCATTCTTTTGGTATGTTCCATTGAACATTTTAATTATTTCATAAGTTTGTTTCAATCGCGGATTCCAGTGCGGTTTTTTTCCACAATGATGTTTTAATTAACGACTTATCACAATTTGTTTTACGAAGACATTTTCGTAAATTTTTGCTTATAAGTTTCACTCAGACAGTTAAGTGACAATATTTCGAGCTACAGTTGTTCAGATGAGATGTTCTGGACCCACTGTCTCGCTAGACTTTTCCGAAGACCGCCGCCGCCGGTAAAATAATCATCTAGTTTTTTTATGACAGTTTCAGTGATTCGGGATTTAAGATTGTAACTTATCACTATTTTTCTATCTAGCTAATAAATTAAGTGCTACAGTAAAAAGTTTAGCTCCTTATCTTATAGTGAATTTTTAAAGCTAAATATACCTACTAAATAAATCTAGTTTTGAAAATGTACAGAAAGAACCGTAAAAAGGATTATTAGCTAAGCCGTTTGCTGTATACGGCCAGCATTGATTTTATTATTCATACGTAAGCAAAGGTTACATGACTGCGGTAGGATAACAAAACAAATAGCACGTATATTTTTCAATAGAATTCATACGAACGTTATATGTGAAAACCTGACTTTTACATTTACCAAAAAAAAAATTATGTAAAAAAAAATTAAGCCGTTTCCGAAGCGGTCGAAAACGGGGTTTAAATAGGGCAATATAAAGTTATTATACTTATCATTAGTTTAATGTCTTCCTTAACCGAAAACCTAATAGGTAATTTTCTGTAACTTTTTCCCTTTTGTAGTTGACGTGGTGTTGTGATAATAGCCAGTTCTGAAAGTAAAACATTAAGTTTTAAGATCAAGTATAAATTGGTAGGTACTTTTAGGTTACTGCTCATAAAAATTACAATAAAAATAGGAAAGTTTTCTTCTAAAATATAGAGCATATTGTCATAAAACGTACTTGATATTTTAATGTAGATAAAACATTTCAAAGCTGCAAATTATGCAGGTAATAGTTATTTACTTACCTTGCCTAGTTTTAGGTAAGTACCAAAACTCATAAAAAGGAAATAGCAAAAGGAAATAGTATCTACGTAAGCATACTTCAATAATTATAATCACCTGCAACAACTTAATGAACATTAAAATCTTTGACTATACTACACATTATAATATTGCATTATGAGCTGAAATGCCAGAAAATGGTAGTAAAGAGTTTATAATGTAGTTACCTAAGTACCTAGCCTTTACAGAATTGTGGTTACACCGACTCGCATCATAGACAGCATTTGTAAAACTTTGCCACAATTTAGATAACATGTAGGCATCATAAAACACAAAGAAGATTAAGAAATCTTTAGTGTCCTAGTACTTTTAAATTGAAAGATGCTCGATTTTTGGTTTTCAACATCGTCTCAAGAACGGTTCTTTTCTAATTAGCATGTCCCATGCCAACATTTATGCCGCAATTTTGTTCTCAATTTCCGTCACCCGTTGCTGATATTAACCTTCATCTAAATTGTCCAATTATCTATGAAAAGTACTACTGTACCTACCCTACTTTGCAAGCTATCAGTTAGTGTGATAAACAAGGGGTTTTACTCGTATTAAGCGGATTCCATAAAGCCACTCGGCCACAGAACGTAAGTGACTGAGCGAGTATGGCGAGTACGGAGCATGTAGTTCGCGGTGTGAACTGAAGTTGGAAGATATTAAGTATAATAGAAGTTACATGTAAAACATCCATTATCAGTATAAACTTTTATGTCTCTAAATTATAAAAGGGACATGACGCTAATGTCATATTATGAATCATTCGTTTGTATATCTACATACGAGACAAAAATTGATCAACGTTAACTTTAAATCTAAACAACTTTATTAAAATTGAATGCCTACTGATTGATCTTTAGACACTGCGGATCTAGACCATGAAGACCCATGGTTTGACGTTTGATAAGATTGTGTTTTGGTGTATAGATTCCTAATCAGCTATTATATCTAATTTAAATTATTGTTATGTGACGATAACAAATACTTTGTAGTTATTCAAGTTATTCAGGAGCAAGTGTTAGAATATCAGGGCGTGTTTAAATTCCGGGCACAGTTACGTTGACCGACGCGACGGCCGAGTGCCGCGCTCTATCGCCGCCGCTACAAGCCGCTGGTCGTCCGCAGAGGACGTGCTCTACCTAACTTATATTGCGGTGCGGTTCAATCTATACTGGATGAGATGCAAATACTAACTGAGGGACACTATGGAAATTTAACCCATGAATGGTCAAGACTACCTGGCACACAACAAAGTTGCTTACAAAGTTGATTTGCTAGGCGT
Organism: Anarsia innoxiella; assembly: GCA_947563765.1. Lineage (NCBI taxonomy): Eukaryota > Metazoa > Arthropoda > Insecta > Lepidoptera > Gelechiidae > Anarsia > Anarsia innoxiella. The sequence continues at coordinate 11,345,126 of OX387390.1, forward strand.
TTTGGCAAGGATCTGTCTCAATTCTAAACTAATTTGCTACCTAACGATTCTATGTTAAAGAATTTTGTTTTTGTATTTAGGTTATTACCTACCTAAATTAGTTGTCGATCGATTCATAAAAGTCACAAAGCTACAAGTAATGATAGATAAATAAAAAAAATCTAAGTACCTTAGGATACCTAATTATTGTAACCTAGGTAAATATTTTCCAGAACATCATAAATTATAAGTACCTAGATATTTGCGATGAAAGTCATACAATTTTATTTTCCAATACGAGCACTAGTAACTACCTAACTGAAACGAGACTGTCAAAATACCATTAATGTGGTTTTTCTTGAATCCCTTCTTTTATTTACACAAAACGAAACATGAATAAAATAGTTTGATACATCGAATGACAAACCCACAATTTCAATCGGATAAATAGCTTACATATCGGCGCTCTAAATCATCAAAGCCTGGTCCTTTGAATACATTTTCAAGAAGAAGTATACAAAAATAGAGTAGGCACATAAACGTGTCGAGAATTGAATGAATACTTGACCTTTGACGCATCAAAAGTAACTGCGGATATCTGTTTTCGGTTTCAGTAACTCGTGATTATATACTCTATTGACTGGCGATACGCGTCTCGACGGAACCGCCAGATTTGATTGTTTGCAAACTCTATTACAGACATCAAAATTTCGAGTTTGAGATGGCTCCTAGTGAAGATTAGAACTAGGTACCAACAGTGTTCTTGCTTGTAGCTACATAGCTACAAGCAAGAACAAGCAAGCAAGAAGTATTATGTTACGCCTAGGCGTAACATAATACATAGACGGAAACTGCATAGACGTTGCTCTACGTGAGTAACTTTGATTTCGGTTTATCCTATGCTTTTCATTCGTACAAGAAGATTAATTTCCTATTATGTCATTTCATCGTCTACAATTTGTACTGATTGGATTCAATTATGAAATAAAAAAGTGATAATAAAAAAATGAATACTTACAACTGTACATTAAAACAGGATATTTATTTACAAATTAATTTTAAGCGTCGACAAACTCTACTGGACCGCTTTGTCATAATGATGTCCGCAATAAGTTTCAATGCGACTAAAGTTTAACGGTAATTGCTTAATTACAGTCACAAGAATTTGAAATAAAACTTTACTCATTTCACTTCTGCGTTTCAAAGCCATTCATTGAACAAATTTCTAATACCCACTTAAATGGTTTTGCTCTTGATTTGTACCTACTTATAAGGTGGTTATTACCAATCAATTACAGTCGAAAATTGACAATGAACTTTAACTACATTTTCATTTACTTTCTTTTCAATATTATTTCTATGAACTTATATTTTAATAGTCAGAAAAAGCTTCAAAAGGGTTCGTTCGTACCAGTATTTTCAGTGTAGCTTGGCGCAGGTGTCGGCGGTTTTTGGTAGAGATAGGTAGGTACATTTCACTCTAGTTAGGTAGTTGCTACGATTTACGATATTGAATTAATCATGACCTTATTCAGCACAAAAGTCCTAATATGTACTATATGTAACCATAAACCATTGTTAAAAGTAAAATACTTATCTACCTACGTAATCTCTTCGTAAATTGATAAACTTTAAATCAAAGAAAGTATGATTACTATACTTGTGTGGAAAAAAACAGCTAACAATATAATTAATATTATAATTGTAAATGAAAATTTAAGAAATACGCGCATGGAAATGACAGTACCTGGGGCAAGCAAAAGTTTGGGAAATTGAGCCACTCACGTACATATTTTTTGTTTAAAACGGTTTCACGACATTGTTGGACAGAAAACAAAGCTGGGACGCAAATAGACGCCCAACCTGGCGGACGTTATAATATTTATAGTTGCGCAGAACAGTTGTATTAACTCTTTGTCGGTGTGTCCGCAACTCTCGACGAGTTGTGTAGCAGCATTCAATGCATCACAATGAAGCTCTGGTTTTCCAGCCTAGGTCCATACTAGTTGAGACGTGTGACTGAAGTCACTTTCAGTAAAGTTGTATCACGTTCTTGTTCCATGTTGGTCGCGTTATCTAAATGTCTACAGCTAACGCGAGGATCATTAGGTATACTTACTTGTTACTTATGGTTATAAAGAATACTTAGTACGTTACTACTAGAAAATGTTTCTGGATATGTGTAAAAAATTAATATTTATTAAATACAATCACCTTAATGACAATACATATTACATAAAAAACCCTAACTTAACTCGGGCACATTAAGTTAGTAATATTAACAAACAAGCTACACACAACACTCTGGATTAACAGATATACAAACACGTCAAACCTACTCGTAGTATAACAACCCTCTTTTTGCGTCGGCAGTTAAAAAATACCTCTTCCCGCTTCCGCATACGAATGCGTTGGTGTACTAAAGGCGTCAATAACAGTGTCCACTTTACGTTTCTTATTAGCTCGTGGTTTCGATAATTAAAAATCCTTGTTGGTACCATCTATAAAAACAGAGGGAAGGTATCAATATTAGAGTGTTTCCTTTATTTTTTCAAATTAAAAGACGACGGGTAAAATACTTGTAAAAGCTTTGTGTCGCGTTGCGCCATCCAAATAAAAGGAAAGTGCTCACCTCGGCAGAGATTCTACAAGTGGGTGCGCCAAGGGCGGGTGGCGACAATTTTTACTCAAAATGGAATGTCTATAACTCCCTCCAGATCTTACAACGCTTGTGTCGTACGTAAATAATTTATATTAATACCTACCTACGGCTTCCAGAGGTTGTTGACAATCTCCACACCACATCCACATTTTGATGAATTATGAACAAATATGAAGAACCAAATAATCGAAATTGCGGTAGCAGTGCCTATCAGTGGGACACGACAGGCTATATCATTTTTAATATCATTATATATAGGTATCTACTTATCTTTTATGTAGTAAGTGTAAAGAACAGACGCCCGATTTAAAATAATTTAAAGCAGTTATTTAAAAAAAACTACCATTGTAAATCCGCCACATCTCTCAAAAATCGTCATTGCGCTATAACGTTACGTTACGAGATTCAGTTGCATAAATGCATACCTACGTAGAAATACACTACATTTTACTGAAACAAAAGCTTTTTGTTGGCGTTTACAATATTGCAGTTGTTAAAAAGATAAATTAAGCAATGATATCGAATTCCTAGGAGGACTCTGCCTAAAATACTTGAATAATTCATTCGAGTGTAAAAATAAATGTTACCTGGGCTAAAAAGGACACAAAGGTTTAATTTCGAAAGATTGGTGGTTTGTTGACTTTGGAAGTATTGTTTGGAAGTAAATACCATAAACTACGTAATACCTACAAGTAAAAATATTTATAAATGTTGTGTAACGATCCATTAATTTTTAATTTACACGAACAGCTCGCTTTCATAACGAAAGGAGAAAAACTTTTGTTTTCTACCTTTATAAACAAAATAGTCCTTTTCCAGATTCCTATTTAAATTCTATGCAACGAAGGCAAAGGAAACGGTGGTTTAAAATGTAGCTGTAAAACTTAGTTGGATGTTCATGGTTACGATCTAGGAAAGCGAGGTTTGACGTCTGACGATCATGCAAATAGGATAGGAAATGGATGTGCTCCTCGTAAGTGTACCTAACTGGGAAGTGGAAATTATTTGTGTCTCAAAGGGAATATTTGATTGAACGTTCCAATTTAGCTTCTCACTGCAAATTGTTATATTACGAGTGTAATTACCACCTTCAAGATCAAAACTAGTGACCTTAAACTTAACTTTATATCTGCTTATTTAGGATTATTTATGGAATGTAGTAACCTTAACGCGAATAGGTAATCAATTCCTTACGGAAGTGTCTATTTATATGTCGGGGTTAGCAATACTATCAACAACAAATCGAAGTAACAAGTAGGCATTGGTGGCTACCTCTATTGTGTCCCGAGCCAGTCCCCGAGGACCTTACAGTAAACTAGAGGACTTCTTAGCCGTTATTTAATTTCGCCGTGTTAAACGATTTCGGCCATAAATAAATATAAAATATTTTCGATGGCTGATTCTTCATTTAAAAGAAATTATGTTACCTGTGGGCAGTCTCACCCCTTATAAACATGTTGGAAAAGTTCAATGTCAAGTAGCAATTTTTACCAACGACATAAATACCCGTTATAAATCTTGTAATGAAGTTAGGTTGCACCGCTGCTGGCATTTAATTTGTAAATTAAGTTGTTAATGCAGTTAACGTTTTATTTTAATTTCTTTCTTCTTTAAATTGCGGCGCGCTGGTGAGGAAGTAAGTAGGTAGGTACTGAAAAGTTAAGTGGCGACCGTGGATTGCTATTATTTGAACGTAAAACATTTCTTATTTACCTATTAAATTCTGATACTGCAAGTTTGGTTTCATATTTAATCAGGACAACTTATCACTTATTTACTTCGGTGTTAATATAGTATTAGTAGTTAAGTATAGGAGTAATGTGTTAGTTATCTCCAAATTCGGTCTTGTTATACAGGGTGTAACAGAAAGGGGGTATAATGCCGAAACACAGCGATAGTCCTCATGAAACTGAACAACTTTCCCAAAGGAACATAGGTCGTAACTCGAAAAAAATTTTTGGATCGCCCATACTTACTCGATCAGCTGATCGGATATTTTGTATGGGGAAGAGGATTTATTTTCGAATTACGACTCATGTTCTTTGGGGAAAGTTGTTCAGTTTGATGAGGACTATCGTTGTGTGTAGGCATTATACCCCCTTTCTGTTACACCGTGTATAGCCCACTAACACTAACACATAGCTTAACAATCTGTAGTTTAACATTAAAAGGAATGTTCCTATTTCTTTTTTATTTACAAGTATGTTATCGATTTTAGAAATTTAGAGAAATACTCTTTACTTTAAAAGCTACATTTCAGTGGGCACAACTTATCGTCAGTTCACGTAAAATGCTTTCAGTTCAGATGTTGCGAACGTTGAGCCGCTTTGAGTTCTTTGTCAACACTTAGATGTAAGTAGTCACTTGAAGGTGAATTAGTTTTCTTTGTATCCTTTCTTTAGATTATCTTAAACATAGAGTAACATAAACATCTTTAAATTAAGAATAGCGTATACTTTAACGTTTCTTTATTATTCGATTACTTAATTTGAATTTTTATTAGGTTCAACATTTTTTAATGTTGTTTCGAATTCGAACTCACTCAATTTTTATAACCAGTCGCCTCCAGCAGCCAAAATCTCTTACATGTAGTAGTTGCTCGCGGCGGTGTATGAAATAATGACGTTGGCAGGCTTTCAGTTGAAAAAAAATGGTTATTTATATGAGTATTCATGATCACGTCACAGTATTTCTAGAAAGCTTACTCACTTATTTATAAAATTATTGAATAAGTTTTTTACACCTCGTTCTTTGTCTTAAAAGTAACGGGTAGGTACCTTTGTCCATAATTTTGTTATGCCCACTTTGTACCCACTCTACTACATCTACGTCGTCGTAAATCTGCTCTAAGTTTTTAGTTTGTAAAGAGGGTCTTTCGCTAAATTACTTTGATTGCCAACTGTAAAAGTAAAGGGCTAACATTAGGAACAACAACTTCTAAAGGAATTATTCCTTCTCCAAATCTTTGTGACGAAACTTCTAATTTAAGTAGGTTCCTTTATTTCATTACTTAGGTACTATTAAGGGGTCAATCTGATCTAAGTACTGAAACCCATCTATGATCCTATGCTTCATAAAATACTGTAGTATTGTACGTCCTTACTTATTTGATCAGTTTTTTTAATAGTCAATCAATATATAGGTTCGACGTTGAAGTGTACCGAACTCTACGTGGTTAGGTTCGCTATATCTTTACACGAATACGAGTACCTATCCAAAGTTATTGTGCTATAAAAGTTTGGTCTCTTATTGTAATCTGCAACCTTTCTTAACATAAATATAAAAGCCCGATAGCACGAAATATAGTTTGCTTGGTCCTTTTATGACTTCAATTTGCGGTTTCACATTTCGCTCAAATATTTGTGACACTCTCAATAAGATTTCATAGATACCTTGTTATATAAACAAGTAAACACGAGAATTGGAGAAATTACCCTTTTTATTGTAACCTGCGACTTGGTGGGTCGTAAAGCCAATAAATATTTTGTCGAGTTTGTGGTGAAAAGTAATAAACTCGCTCCCATAAAGCTTGTTCGTTAATAATGTTATATTTTGTTTTATCGTCGAAAAGGTGTTCCCTTGATTATTATTTGATTTTCTGGTTACGAACCTTCCTTTACTTTTGAAAATACGTCGTAGTAAAATCTGTCCACACATTAAGTCATGAAGCGCGTCTCCTAATAAAATAATAACTCTTATCCATTATCATTACGATATTTCTTGTGCGTGTAATGGCTAGTTATTAACGTGAATTGGCTGTAATACTTGTTTACATGTAAAATTGATGTACTTATTATTATCTATCTATACATTAATAACAACATTTGACATTCTTTATTTACCCAACCACCATAAACACACAGAGAAACATCTGAAAGAATATATGATCCATCTTCCTGTTTGGTTTTCTTCTGGTTGTTTGTACCAGCACAATTATCCATCTGTACTTTTATAATCCTTTTAATAACTTTATTTTCTGGCTGTAGAGTATTCCATTAGCCATAAAACTTACGATTTTTAAAAGACAGTGATAATGTTGGTTTTAGCTTAGCAATTGGAACTTATTATTATTATTGAAAAAAAAAACACTTGTTAAAGTTGAAGTTATTATTGCCAGAACTTACGTCCGTCGGCAGACATCTTCCTTGTTTAAAAGTAGATGTCTATACATTATAGACTTAGGATGAAAAGGGCTCTTTTGAACATCATTTTCACGGTCTCTGTCTAATAACAAATTGTCTAGATATACCTACTCGTATACCTTCCTGCGAAAATATTCAACAAGTACAAACTTTCTAATATACACGCACAATGAGAAAATGAATATATTTAGAGAAAGTATGACGACGCCGCGCCGTAAGTTCTCAGCCCGCTTCATCACATTTGCACCGCTAGTCTACCGTAAACGCCTACAAGACGCAAACTTTGTATATCTACCGGCTTATGGTAATAATTAATTAGTTGTAGCATCATATGAAGTTTAAAGACGCGCTTCGCTGCTTTGGAATCTATTCTTACTTGATGAACAAATTACATAATAGCTATATAAAGGCACCGGCGGTTTGTCATGTTTCCGGTAAAAAAATTCTTAAACACGCCCGTTGCAGTATCAAATTCTTAAACGAAATCCCATATTTTAATTTAAAACGCTCCGTTTGTTAATCCCGAGTCAAAAGTTAATTGTCCTTATTATTGCAGTACTCGCATCCTAAAAACCGAATTATCCGTCTTGTAAAGTAGGTAGCGTTGTAGGTGTGAGCCTATTATGATGTACACGAGTATAAATAACCAATGCTCACTTTATTGTGATATGAGCATACATGTCAAATGTCCCGCATGATAGGGGTCTCTTATTGTTATTATAATTTTCTAAGTAAGATGGACGATTCAATTATAATGTATTAAATATTTTAGGGGGCGCGTCGTTCACGTTTTTAACTTTTTAGCAGCTTTAATAGACTTTTGCTGACTGTTAGGGATACATTAATACCTATTCTTAATAAGAAACAAATTAAACATCTTCCCCATACATAATTAACTGAATTTTCGTTAAGGAATAAGTTGATTAGGAAAATGATTCAAACTTAACAAGGAATAATAATTACTTTCCAAACACCCATACAGTTTTTGGTGGTACTCGAATAACATAATTATACGTACCTATATATGGAATGGAACTTTTTCCCGTGTAGGTATATTGTTTGAGCCGTAATGTTATTTGTGAAAATATTTTGTTTGGAAGATCTATTCCCCACGAGAGCACACGGACGGAACTGATCAACGACTTTACCTACCCATCAATTAATAAAAACAATTAGGTAGGTTCTAAGGGAGGCTACTTTCAATTTGAGATTTAGAAAAACATAGACAGGTCTCATCGTAATAGTTGTTTATTATTTGTATTTAATTAGTAAAACCTTGTAGGTAAATGTTAAATAAATGGGAGACATTTCGTAAGGCTAAAGTTAAAAGGGTTCTGCGAAAATAAATAAATACCTACAAACTACCTACTCAGCAAACTCCAACTTTTGTTATTCTTCGATATTCTTTAATAATATATTTTCTACAAAACATAAACAGCAAGTTTTATGTTACCGAATTATCTGCCCTAAGTTCCTTTAATGCATTCGAATATTGTACGCAGTAGAGTTACCGCGTCAATATTTACGTTCCGAAACTTGGTGCCTCAATGAATATCAAGTAAAAATTACTTTTTATTTGAACATCGCTCTATGAGTCAAAATAAAATTATTGTAAGTGAGTTAAAAATGAGGCGCAACTTGTGTTGAACTTGTTAAAGTTGAAAACGATTGTTTAACAAGTTTTTTTATTTCAATTTGAATGACAATATAGGTACAGGGTGTAACAGAAAGGGGGTATAAAGCCAAAACACAGCGATAGTCCCCATGAAACTGAACAACTTTCCTCAAGGAACATGGGTCGTAATTAGAAAAAAAATTTTTGGATCGCCCAATCGCCCATACTTACTTGATCAGCTGATCGTACATTTTGTATGGAGAGGCGAAATTTTTTTTTCGAGTTTCGACCCATGTTCCTTGGGAAAAGTTGATCAATTTCATGAGGACTATCGCTGTGTTTCGGCTTTATACCCCCTTTCTGTTACACCCTGTATATTTTTTGTAAACTGGCATACTTACATTATATGTGATTATATGTAAAATCATGTATTTGTGCTGTACATACATGCAACTTTTTTTTTAGTAACGTCCAAGATTCCAAACCTTTCAGGTAGGTACCAACCGGCTATTACAAATAAAAGAACGGTTACAGCTTATAGCTTTTCGGCGACTGTTAGTACAGTTTCCATGAAAAAACACAGAACACATGATGTTTGTGGTGAAAGGTTCCCGGAAAATTTAAATTTTTACTTCGTGGCTACTCCACTGAGAGCGGCGGCGGCCCTCTAACATTCGGATTTAGCTTGACATTGAATAATGTGCCACGTTCGGAATGGATTCAAAAATTGTATCTGGCTTGGTGTCGGAATATGGAAAAGTGTAGATAAGATCTTCAGCACTGCTCCTGACGTTTGATGGATCTATGAAACAAACATGCAGGTCACGCGTTATGGCCATCTTTTATAGAAAACTCTCAATAGCTACGGTTTAAAAAGAGCTCGTTAGCGGGAATCGCGTTCAATTTAAATAATCTGTTTAGCACCACTGTAGGGAAAATCTGAAAAAAAAAATACTCGTTTCGTTACTATTAAATAAGTAACCAAAGGAACTGTATTTTTTATATTTATGTACTTAGATATTTACTTTATTTTATTTTTTCAATAAAATGAACTAATTACAGGAAAATTTTTCCTACGTAAAGTAGTAAAAGTATACATGAATGGCATCACAGAACGATGTCCAGTTACTTAGTATTCGCAATGCAAAGGGAGCAAGATTCCGAGAATAGCTCGACCCTTATTTCTGCTTATTGAACTGACTTTTGCTGGCCCGCCTGATTGCGCTCTTGCAGCGTAAACTTGAAATGCAAGCATCGTATATTATACAACTTGTAAAAACTTTGCGCATCAGAAACGATCCACAACTGTACGCTTCAGCGGTTTGTTAGTTGGAAACAAATTTAAAAATCGTTGCACTAACAAGGCTTGAGAAAGCGAGCTCGAAAAACAAAACCTACACAACACTAACGGCAAGTTACTTCTGCGTGTAGTTTTCCCAGTTCAGTCAGACTAACAGGTGACTTACATAAGTTCAACTTTGGCACAGTTGTACTTAAAGTTCTAACCTTATACGAGTATTTAGATACATAATGTACTACGCAAAAGATTAAGCATAAATGGAGCAGCATCGTTAAATATATTACCTTGTTTTACTTATTTAAGCTATATTTTTAATTGCACAACAAAGTGAAAGGCACAAAGTGGATTGCGAGTGCTAAACAACCATCTAAACCATTAACCTGATGCTGTTGGCGACCGGTGAAAACTTAGCTTTATAGCTTTTTTAATTGTGCTCTCACTGCGCCTTCCGTCATCCTGCTGAGAGTGTAGGCACTTCAGAGGATATCTAACACTAACAACAAACGGAAAGTATCATTAAATTAGAAAAAGACATTTTAAAACAATAAACCCTACTGACTTGCACAACCACGCGTTTTAAGATTTTTAATTGAAGTACGTAATTAAAATGCATTTATATTGTTTCTAAGAAGAAGTAATAAAACTAAACCCTAAAGTAAACTAAACCTCAACTTCTGCAAGTAGGTACCTACGAGAAGTTAATAGGCAAGATTCCTCTCAAAATAAACGTTGTGCATCCCACTGGACTCGTATTGCGCCAATATTCTCTTTAGTACCCTTACTACCGCCTTGTTAATTTGACTGAATGTATTTTATTGTTCGATTAATTATAAAGAAACACAGACAAGGCCTAGTTGGAATTGTTACCGACAATCAAATTTAAAAACTCGATTTAAAACGAAATATTGACAATCGCGTTTCAAAATTGATTTAAAAGTAAACGAAACCCATTTGTGGATTCGTTTTTATTTAGATTGTTCGTTGAAAATGTAATATAGTTATGAAACATAGATATTATATTACTTAGCAAGCGTCAACCCATCTTTTTTATACATGCTCGTATGTCGTAAGTAATTATTTATAGGGATCCTAATAGAATTAGAATTGTCACCTACGCCTTGAACTAATATGTATTCTGTGCCCACGCAGATACCTGGATACTATGGTGATCGTTATTGTGATTTCAGGCCGTAATGGATTCCTTTTTAAGATTTTTTGTAAATGTAAATAAACAGATGTCAATTAAGTAGCACTTTATGCATGGAGAGGTTTGTTGTTTGTTTATGTATCTATTTAAATATCTGAAAAAGCCCACGAAAGCTTTCAAGGTACTTTAAAATGGTAATCGAATACTATTGTTTGCAGTTCCCTTTGGAAAAGAAATGTAAAGAATTCATTTATTTAGATTCTGCGGTTTATGACCGTAAATGCATTAAGATAAGCATTATCTGATAATGCACTTATCACCCCATTAGGGGTAACCACGGTCTAATCAAAGGGCACCGATTTTAATACGTACTATAACATTGACTTTACGATTCGGGTAAAAAACTCCGAAAAGATAATCCCTATGATAGAATGACTAATGTATTGCTATCTAAAATCAACACAATAGATTATCATGTACATTCGACTAGACTGGTTGAATATATATAGTACTATAAGTAGATAGGTAATTTTCTCAAACAGTAAAAATTATTAAATATTTCCTATGTCTTAATTATTGCTATGTGACACATAAGGCGCATAAAATATGGACAGTCTTTGGAAATAAATTAATGTTAAGTGGATACTAAGTAATTAAATTAGCAGTTAACGGACACGCATTAATTAAAGGTCAAAGGATTTGCCCGTTCTAGGCAATAAAAACAGAAACTTACTTAAAGCATCAACACGAGTTTAATTTGTTTGTATCAGAATTGATTCGGATCGAATTGTCTGGACGTACCAAAAGCGAATAGCATTCATTCCTTCACGAGTGTAAAGCACATTGTAAGCATACAATCAAAATACCAATTATATGGAATCTTGGATGAACGAAATAACGAGTACCTATCCACCCTTATTTAAGATTTCTACATAAGAACAAAACATCGTGACAAGTTAGACGGTAGCAATAGATAATATCAACAAACATAAATCCCGAATAAAATATGGATTCCCGTTGTTCTCGAGTGTGTTTCAACATGTAATTACAATGTGTAATTTAAAGAGGTGTAGCTTTATTAGTTTGAAATAACATTACCTGATCTGTAGATTTTTCCTGACAACAGACAGTTTTTAAAAAGCCTATTATAATTATTATGGGGGACATAATAATTATAATAGGCTTTTTAAAAACTTTCACACAATTTTTTCCGTTCTCGGGGTCTTAGAAAAGCTATTAAATACTGTTATATAGGTACATTTTATGAGACGTTGTACCTTTCGTTCATCATCAAAGTAGACTGATACAACTTCCACAAAACAATATTAACAGAACACTTTGCTTTTAGGTCGGTAGTATTGAAGAGAAATAATTGAGTTGGATACATTTATAAGGGTGAACATACGCTCAGTTTGCCTAAGGGCGGTTTCATATTTCGACGTGGTGGCTCGAACCGGTAGTGGTGTCTTTTGCGCGCGTATTTTGAATTCGTGCTTGAATCTCACAAATGTGTAAACCATTTTGCGTTGAACGTTTCCTGACGATTTCACCGGACGACAGGTGGGCTTAGGTCTACGAGTTTAGGTAACACGCGTGTAAAACGCTTACGTATGACTGAAACCACAAATAAGCGATTGTATCATAGGTACGTCATCATACAGTAGATAATGTAACTTTGAAATGCAAAATGATTAAAATATAATGACTTACGTAAATAACTATATAAATAAATGGATACAGGGAAAAACACTATTGACAATAAACAGTTCTGCATCGAACTGTCCAATCACGGAAAGTGTTATCTTTGGATGGTCATAGTAGTTTTTGTGATATGAAGCCTACGCTTAAAAGAGTGTAGTATTGAACGAAGTGGTCTAACTATCTACATGGATAAAGTAGTTTGAAGCAATTCCTATACAAGGAAAAATAAACAATATTTACCATTTTATAAGCTTATATGTAGTTTAATTAAAGTTACTAAATTAAATGCTCGAATTTCAATACTATGAAAAAAACTCTACCTACCGATAAATCAATTTCAAAGTATTATAATTAAGCCTTCGTTCTATCCTACAAAATCGAGTTAACGAGTAGGTACTCGCTCATACCTTTAAAAGTATCTCCCTCCTGAATGAATATACCTAATGGCACTGATATAATTGTTACCAACTCTTAAAGATTCAGAAATAAAAAAGTTTCTTAGCTAACCGTGTCTTGATGATATTACATCAACGTCGTCGCTTACACTTCGAAGAGGAGTGGTGCTCGAGATACCAACCTTTGTATTTCTTTTCATATTTCATAAGCCACTTTGGATGCGTTATTGCATTTTCTGTGTTTTAAAAGAATACTTAAATTATAAAAGTGTTGCTCTTTTTTTTCTTGGAAAGACACGTAGTTCGCTACGTGTCTTTTTTTTGTCTTTTTCGTAGCGATCGAACTACGTGTCTTTCCAAGAAAGATGCAATAAAACTATAATTTCTATTTCTACCCATATAAAATTTCCAAGTAATTTAAATAGTGTAATTTGTGAATGAGTTAAAGATTTTCTGTCTGTGATATAACATTTATGACCCACTCAATCAGACTTACGTCGGTGATGAAAATCGCATTAACTAAGTACGTAACCAAAATCTCTGTTCCAGACTACGAGACCTAAAGGGTTAAGTTTATTGTCTTCGAGACAATCCAATTTGATCTTTGTTTATAGGTAAATGCGTTAAGGTAACCTTGCCTTTGATATTTACAATATTGTTAAAAACTGCTGCATCAACCCACTATCTTACCTAACTTATCGTACATAGGTTAGTAAGTACCTATATGCACCTACCCAAAAACCGTATTTTTAGGAATAAAAATGAGATAGAATAAAATGACATAAAATTAAAAAAATTAAGTGCCCAGACAGGTATCTATTCCAGTTACTAACGCTATCTTATGTAGATACTATTACCACTTTACAAAAGAGTTGTACCTAAATAAGTTTTTGTAGCTGATAAACTTTTAATTATCATAACTACCTATAAGTAGGTATTCTGTTTACGCGTAGGTATACTCTGTTACGTGCTTTCTCTTTACCGCCTATTCATCTTTTTTTAACAAAAGACCATTATTTACCGCAACACGAAGAAACTGAATAAAACTAAACTTACTTCAGCCACTCTTTCTTTCATTTGCACGCCACCTGAAATGGCGACCCCGATTAAAAATTAACATACACCTGACTAGCGCATGCCACTTTGTTAACACGAGGAACGTACCTATAAACGTGATTCCCATTTAATTAGGTAGATCAAGTCGATCAGCTACCACAATCGGCTTTCAATGGATATTATTTTAGAGATCGACTAGTTTTATTCACACTCGTAGTAGCAAGTCATCAGTAACACGCATCAGTTATAAGGTTTTAATGTGATGTACAAAACATGCATAAAAAGATAACAACAATAGTGTTTTGTTGTTAATGTGTTGGTGTAACCTTTTATAGTGGATACAGATAGATACATACCTACATAGTGAGTGTGTCTGAAAAAGAAAACCCATATTATTGCAATTTGTTATAAACTACCACGATAGTAAAGAAACTAACGTGCGGCAGCCCTGTCCTATGACTTCATTTTATTAAGTAATGAATTTAGCACAACGTTTACGAAACATAGTTTGGTATTATTGTATTACATGTGGTCACAAACCGACGTTTTTCATTAAGCCTCTACGTGAGGAGAACCCAGAAACAGTTGACCGTTGTGTAGTTTGCTATTTCGTTGCATGGCATGTTCATCCAACTATCTATTAATTGCCGTCAATTCAGTTTTGGCAGAATAGTGGAACTTGCGTTGCAACATTCCAGACGTTTCTGAAAATATCCACAAAGTAGTCGACTAACGCCCGTTATTAATAACCTATCCTGATCCGTTTTTACCAAATCGAGATTGAAAAAACAAAACACAATTGTGTTCTTGACATGTTTTTGACATAGCAATCCATGGGAGGTACTGTGGGGAGGTCTTTTTCAGAGTACGGATTGGTCCTCTGTCCTCCTAATTCAAATTTTCAAATATAGCGATGACTTTACTGACAAGTGTAAAATATTACCGAATTTCTATTCTGAGTCACAGAGTAACTAATCACTACGTTTGTTCTGAGTTCTGAGCTAAGATTCTGAGGATTTCTCTCATAAAAATGGATACAAGCAGCGATAGTGACTGTGAGGATCTGATTCTGCTTACGAGCGACGAGGAAGAGGTTCCAAGACACCGTCGATCTCGTAACAGAATCAGACGCCTGAACTATATGCAAAGTCTTGACGAAGCAGATTTTGCAAATAGGTTTAGGTTGACAAAACCTGCAGTTCAACTGCTTTTAGATGAAATAATGCCTTTCATGCGGGTAAGATCTTCAAGGTAAGAAGAAACGCTTTGCCTACCTAGGTACCGTTGTCGATTTGTTCATTAATTATCTCATATTCTTTGTAGAAACAATGGAGTTTCACCGCTTCATCAACTCCTATTATCTCTGCGGTTTTTCGCATTAGGCATAATGCTTATATCAGTAGCAGACTTCGTCGGAGTGTCTGCATCCACCGCAGGGAGGATAGTGAGTGATGTTGCGTCAGCAATAGCCAGATTGTATGACAAATACATTTTTGTCCACCAAAACGCTGCTGTGAAATTTTTTAAGATATCAAGATTTCCTCGTGTTTTGGGAGCAATCGACTGCACGCATATTCGAATACAATCACCTTGTAAGTAACACTCAATATTTATATTATGGTGATCAAATTATATGTTTAATGAACTCATTAGTACGTATTTATTTTAGGTCACATGATTGGTGAAGAATTTAGGAATAGAAAAGGTAACTTTTCTCTCAATATTCAAGGGGTCTGTGATGCAGATTTGAGGCTGATGAATGTTGTGGCTCGATGGCCGGGATCTGCACATGATGCCACTGTCTTTAATAATTCCATGTTAAGAGGTAAGATTTAGGTACATACGTAGATGGTAGATACCCACATTATTGTCTCTTTCTAAATTCCATTGTCGACATAATACCTTTACACTTTCACTTTTTATATAAGAAAACAGTTGGTAACTGGAATTAACTGTAAATACATTTTCTAGCTCAATGTGATGCTGGTCAATTTGGGAACCGCTGGATGCTGGGAGACAGTGCCTATCCCAACAGACCTTATCTTTTAACACCTGTCTTAAATCCTACCACAGCTGCTGAGAACAGTTACAATGAAGCTCATATTAAGACTAAAAATACCATTGAGAGATAATAATTCTATAAAATATTTAATTGTTAATAAAACAAAGGTCAAACATGTTTGATTAAAGAACAATAACGTTGCTTTAATTTCATTTTAGGACATTTGGAGTTTGGAAACGTCGATTCCCGGTAATAAGTCTCACCTTGCGCTTGGCTCTGCCCACTGTGCAAGCTGTAATCATAGCAACGGCGCTAGTAAGCAGAATCAGATCCTCACAGTGACTATCGCTGCTTGTATCCATTTTTATGAGAGAAAGGAAATTTATCACACGGCAGAAATCCTCAGAAGAAGAGATAGAAATTGCCGGAAGAGCACAACTTATTCATAATTATTTCGGTTAAAAGATTTAATAAAACATTTTATTGTACATATTTATTATTGCATTTTTATTGAGATTTACATACTAAGTATATAACACCATAAAAACTAGGGCTGCGCTCACTTTGGCCGCGTTTTCGTACGAATTTCACTCGTGCGTATATGTTACCATTTTATCCACTTCCCTGTCCATTGCGAATTGAATTTATTTATTGTAATTCACAACCAGTTCACAGAAATAAACAAAACATAGGTATATATAAATACCTAAGGTAAAGGTAAATGAATGAAGTCAAAAGACAATTTAAATTCATTTTGACATTGTCAGTAATTTCATTTTTGATGGTCATTTTCTTTTTTATATTTCGTTCCTTTCATTTGTTGAATACACAGAGGCGTATAAAAACTCTTCTGTGGTTTAATCAAGATTTTGAAATAAAATACGACAACAATCATAATTTGCGTCGTAATAACGTCGTAATATATATTTTAACTATAAAAAATATTTTATAGTTTTAAGAATTGTTTATTTTATTTTGGCTATTGAAATGATATTTAAATTTCAAACATGTCATTTTGCGTAAAACAGAACATGCGGGAGGGAAAAAATTGTGGGCGGGGCGATCCTAATCCAAAAAAATTTGGATAGTTTATTGAGACCGAGATTAGAGTAGGTACACAAGTGACAATATCGCCCGTTATTAATAACCTATCCTGATCCGTTTTTTACCAAATCGAGATTGAAAAAACAAAACACAATTGTGTTCTTGACATGTTTTTGGTACACAAGTGACAATTGTGTTTTATTTTTTCAATCTCGATTTGGTAAAAACGGATCAGGATAGGTTATTAATAACGGGCGTAAGTCAGTTGTCCGACAAAAATGCAGTAACATTTTAGTGTACCTACAATATCACACGAGGCGAACGCGCGACGTATATCCGAATGCAATATTTCCAACGACGAGCACTTAGCTGCCGCCTAATGGAAACGGTGGCCGATTTGGGGTAAATAAATTTGTGGTGTAGCTCCATAGGGACAAAATCTGAAAACAACAGTGAATCGCATCACGGGATTCAATCTTGACGATGCTTCCATTGCGTCTTTATTGAGTACCACTCGTATCGATGTTGTATATACCGAGCAACGTGTCTCAGAATGTATAAAGTTTTGTTATTACCAGAATCTGTTGGGATACAAGTTAAGGTGCGGTACGTAGCTGATCAAGCGCCACTAAATGTCAATTTGTATTAATAGTGCGTGTAAACACTTACGGATTTAGGAACCGCAATTTAATAAATAATATGATGCCTTACTCAGACTACTATATGTACAGGTATTCTATGCCCATATGTTATAAATTGAAGTGTGAACTATGCTTATTTAGTTAAGGACTTATAGGTATAGGTCGCGCCACGTAAAAAGAACTTTAGAAACAAATGAAAATCACGTGTTCGCGCATGGGTACACTTACGCTCGAAAGTGCTAGGGCTATTTATCGTTTCATTCTTGTAAGAGCAATGATTTTTTATAGGTACAGATATGTTACCTTTATAGTGATTGGCGTTTTAAATCTGTGCCGAACAATGATTACAATGACATTAATGACAGCAATTCAAATCGTACTCCAAATGTCTTCAGACTAACTGAGACTAGCTACAAGTTGTCTTATATAGGTCTATTTACAGTCTTCAAAATGTGCGCGCATATAACATAATCTGCACCTAGTATATATGTATATAATATCATTGTGTAAGAGTCTTTCGTACGCGGTTACGTATGTTGACGTATAGACTATACGTAGGGGATGATGATTCTGATTCCAAAGGTTATGAAAGTGACGACAACGATGATAATAAAATGGCCACTTCTGGCATCAACACCGCGTCCTCATCTGGTTTTCGCGCCACCCATGAAGACTTAATGGAAGAACAATATGTTTTTTTTTATTTCAATTGCAATATGGGTTTTCTTTTTCAGACACACTCACTATGTAGGTATGTATCTATCTGTATCCACTATAAAAGGTTACACCAACACATTAACAACAAAACACTATTGTTGTTATCTTTTTATGCATGTTTTGTACATCACATTAAAACCTTATAACTGATGCGTGTTACTGATGACTTGCTACTACGAGTGTGAATAAAACTAGTCGATCTCTAAAATAATATCCATTGAAAGCCGATTGTGGTAGCTGATCGGCTTGATCTACCTACTAAATGGGAATCACGTTTATAGGTACGTTCCTCGTGTTAACAAAGCGGCATGCGCTAGTCAGGTGTATGTTAATTTTTAATCGGGGTCGCTATTTCAGGTGGCGTGCAAATGAAAGAAAGAGTGGCTGAAGTAAGTTAAGTTTTATTCAGTTTCTTCGTGTTGCGGTAAATAATGGTCTTTTGTTAAAAAAAGATGAATAGGCGGTAAAGAGAAAGCACGTAACAGAGTATACCTACGCGTAAACAGAATACCTACTTATAGGTATAGGTCGCGCCACGTAAAAAGAACTTTAGAAACAAATGAAAATCACGTGTTCGCGCATGGGTACACTTACGCTCGAAAGTGCTAGGGCTATTTATCGTTTCATTGTTGTAAGAGTCTTTCGCACGCGGTTACGTATGTTGACTTATAGACTATACGTAGGGGATGATGCTTCTGATTCCAAAGGTTATGAAAGTGACGACAACGATGATAATAAAATGGCCACTTCTGGCATCAACACCGCGTCCTCATCTGGTTTCGCGCCACCCATGAAGACTTAATGGAAGAACAATTTTTTTTTAAATTTAATTTATATTCCACCTTACTAATACTACTAATAATATTTTTCTATCCTTTGTGCGTAAAACCATGACTGTAATTAAACACTTTTGTGCGCGATGGTATTTTAAAACAAATGTTAAACGTCAGACTCAAAAATCGTCTAATGCGCATCTGTCAGCTAGGGTTGCCTTCCGGTCGGGCTTGGGTTGAGCGGTACTTTGTAGGTGGCGAACCTATTGGGTGGCGCTACTGAGGCGGACAGCCTGTGTTGTATGGGTGGCACAGGCTGTTGAGAAGGTGCGTAGGCTGCGGGCCTTATGGGGGGTTCCGCAGCTGAGGCGGGTGGCTGGGCTGTATGGGCAGTCCAGCTGCTGAGAGGTGGAGGCCGCGGTGGGAGAGGACTGCCGGTATCATGGTGCGCCGCTTTCCCTACCTTCCGCGGCCTAAACGGGGTCGCCACCGTTTTTTGATGGCGGACGCGGTGGGGTCGCAGGGGAAGAGGAGTGTCGGTATTCCGGAGGCCGCTCTCCCTATCCTCTGCGACCGTGTGGCATGTAGCGGGGCCACAAATCTGGCTCGCTACGGGGAGACCGTGGGTGGCGGAATCGGAGAGACCGTCACTCACCACTAGTTGGTCTTCGAGGAGGTGCGGCTGAAGTGTTTGGTGTTTCGACACGTTAGCCGCGGAGAGAGGGTGGGCATTTGCCCGAGAGGGGTCTGCTTTGGCGGACACCGCCGACGGGGTTCGCGGATGTGTGCGGAAGCGTTCCCGTGTCCCCGTCACTTGGCGGCGAGAAGGAACACCGTGGGGTTTAAGCCGGTGGGAGTCCGGCATAACCCTTCGTCTTTCTCCGCGACGAAGGGTATCCATGATGGATTTCCCCACGTAAAAACAAAAGAAAAAAAAAGGGTTCATTTTACGTGGCGCGACCTATATCTAATCCCATTCTCGCGTTTTATTCATCGCTATTAAGTCTTAAAAGTAGCTTATACGATACCACTCGTTTAGCGAAGTATAAAGTTCATGACTATTTGGGGATAGTTTGTAGTTTGAATAATTATGGAAATTTGCATAAGGTACCGTTGTACCTAGCGGGCAGTAGGTAAATAAAGTTTTCATAAAATTTGGTAAATTGCTTGGGCTACCCTTTATTAATTTGCGGGTTCAAAACGATTCTAAAGTATACATTATACTTATATTTATTATGCTATTATCGCTTCAGCAGAATGGTTGTCGATTTTATTTATCGCGATTGTTTAAATTCCTATCAAAGCCTTTTGCAATTTCGTGTATTGGTCAACTTTTTAATGTAAATTCTTTTGGACAGTTTTGGCCACCTTAGATTCTTAACTAAGGAAAAATGTAGGTAACTAATGATAAAGTTGTTCGATCTTGGTACAAATAGTAGAGTTCTTCCCCGCCCGCCCATATGTCTTAAAATGGCTTTTAAGCTGTGATGAGGGATGACAGGTTGCGCTCATTAGCACAATATAGTGTCTCTTTCCTTTACTTTCGTAAAGTGTTCTTGTATCTCACTCGCCCACCACTCAGTGTTGTGAGTTCAGTCATGTCATGTCTAGCTGTTTTTTTAATAATTACCTACTCTACCTACACAGATTGCTGAAATGGTACCTATAGTGACGAATACTGTAAAAACTATAGTTAAAGAACAAGAGTTGTTGGGCCTTTAGAGAGAGGTAGGTGAATCTAAAAGAATGTTACCTATGACTGCTAAATTAATATTTATATCCTATTGATTGACATATATATATATATATGTAGTTTTGGGCATACTTAAATAAATTGGAACGATTAGGTACTTACTTTTACATTTTTACAAAAATAACAAGAAAGAGAATAATTTGATAGGGTATTGCTACGAATAATTTTGACATAAATTTTAGTTATTTGGAAAAGATAGGTACTTATTAAAGGTTCTTAAACTTTAGGGATCTCAATAGAACGAAAGAACTTTAATTTAAGACACGTACAGTCCCTTTGTCTTCGAGAGATTTTGATTTGCTGTCCGTTTTACAATGATGTAGCGATTTGGTCAACTTTTCCACAAGTTTGCCCTTTGGCAAGCCTTTCGCAGTATTTTAAGGCTTCCTGCCGTTGGTGGCTTAAAGGCTCTGTGATCATTAGAGGCTAGCTTAAAGTTTTGTACATTTCCCGGACAACAGCAAAATGTTTATGTACACTAGTTGCATTCAATCCCTGATTCAATCAATATTTAATGTTTTAATTTGTCTGCGGTTCAAGATGTAGTCTAATTGAATACAGGTCATACTTTTTACAGCACTTATATATAGTAAACAAAGTATTTAAGTAACTATAGATATGCTTACTTACAATGAGTGGTACGAGTATACGTACCTATATTAAAATAATTATATTGAAAGGTACCTATTCATGTAAGTACCTAGGCCTTTAGTATCTACGACTAAAGGCCTAGAATTCTGTACTGTTTAATAATAATAACACGGCGATGTTCGCATTACAGTAATCCTGACGTAATCAGTACAAATGTCTCGATTCCCGACTTCTGTAGGTAGGTGTTCCTGTTACCTACGTTCACGCTTCAGCTTATAGTTGTAGTGTACAAAAATTTAGCTAACTAGCTATAACTAAACATCAAACGATAAACATCTGATAGCTGTTGATTAATAGGTACCACGTTTATTTCTTGTATACGTATAGTTTTCTGTGAGATTAGAACACACATTTATATGTTTGTTCTATGTACTTACATAATAATATTATACGTACATTAGGTACTTGCATAAAGAGGTAGGTAATTAAGTAATAGAACGTGATAAATGAAGATAAATTGCAACCTTTATAAGTATTAAAATAACTGTTGGTCGGTACCTTTGAAGTACGATTCCTACAAGTATTACTATTCCATTCGAATAGCTAGTTATCTACCCAACTACGTCTCCCCAGGCTGTTTAAACATCAACTAACTAAGTTATTTATGACGTGACAAGGCATTATGCACACAAGCGATGGCCCTTAGGGAACCACTTATGAAACGTGCCCATACAAATTAGTTACCTGTTAGATGGATGATGATTTCTCATGTTGCCTTTTATTGCAAGCTTTCTCCATAAAAAAGTAGGTCTTGTTTCATGGCATGTCGCGAAGCGCCTTGCATTGGGAAAAGGTTCAGGAAGGTAACAACAAGTTCAAAGTTTTAACAACAATAGGTACATTGTAAGGTTTAATAGAGTTAACATTTAATATAGCCCGTTTGTTACAGATCAAACATGGGTTTCACAAAGACTTTCCTCTTATTCGTCGCAGTCCAGCTGGCTTACTTAGCGTCGGCTCAAGAGGTGGTGAAACGTGTGCCCCAAGGCTTTGTTGGGATGCGAGGCAAAAAATTTACGGACACTGATTCCAACGAACTAGAACATTTCTTTAAAAGAAAACCTCAATTCTTCGTCGGAGTTAAAGGGAAGAAAAGCCTATATAATGCTTTGGAACCGGACACCTTCAATTACAAACGCGCTCCGATGGGATTTGTCGGCATGCGGGGCAAAAAGGACTACTTTACGCAAGATGATACTTCTTATCCAGATGGAGTCTTACCTAAGATGGCCGGCTCTTTAATCGGACAAATCGATTATTCCACTAACGAAGACTTGAGAAACTTTGAAAGCTACCTGGCGCATGAAGTAATCTATGAGTATCTTCAAAAATTGCAAAGTATTAGCGCTTTGCAGTCTGCAATGAACTTGGTCCCGCGTGCTGAAGAAGAGCCTTCCGAGGAACGTATAACAAACGAGGTTGATAAGCGGGCAGCTAACATTCATCAATTCTTCGGAGTGAGGGGGAAAAAGTCCTTACAAAACAAACGACCTTACGACCTGACCTTCCGTGGCAAATTCATAGGCGTACGAGGTAAAAAGGACTTAAGAAGCAATGGTGTGCAGGAGGTCAAGTTTTTGTTGGACCAAGCCGCTCCCTGGCCTAAAAGGAAGACTCAGATGGGATTTTTCGGAATGCGTGGCAAAAAGTGGACTGATGAAGGTAAGCAAACAGTTTTTTAAAGTAGTTTACCTACTTTGGTCTTATCTGATAAGAAGTAAGTTAGCTAGAATTAGGGATTGCAATCCGGTATCATTTTCAATCCGACCGGATTTGAAAGTTACTTAGGGCCTAGTATTTAGTGCTTTTAGTTTTGTCAATAATACATAAAAAGATAAATAAAATACATATTTAAGTAAAATAAAATCACTTTTAATCATATTTTTTGTATTAATTGTATTTTTTGGTACTATTTGTACTAAATAAAATTATTCTAAATAATAAAGTAAGTAATCAGTCTGACTCTCACTTATTGTATTATATGATATTATGGTATTGCTGTAAGTAGGTATCTGAAAGTAGGTACTTCAGTAATAATACTATTAAACGGTTATTAATAATCTACATAGGCTCAAGTTAAAAAAACATTTTTTTTGTAGATGTTACCGGAAATGTATGTAATCCGTAATTGTATACAATTCCTATGAAATGTATGTAATTCCTAAAATAGCACGGAAATGTGTGAATTAAATTATACTTTACACATTTCCTAGGAAATCTATACATTTCCTAAATAGCAATCGGAAATGTAAAACATTTGAGATAGATATTGAAGGTTAGGTTAGGTTTCAATCCCAGGGTTCCCCCAGTCTGCCTGAGAAGACCGCCGCGGAGTTTTAGTGGGTTTACCTCTCGTCTTGGAAAGGGAGTCCCACATAACCGTCATGCCCCACGGGGGTGGCAGTATGCGTAACGGTGCGTACAGACTATGTAACATGTTATATAACTTGTGTTATATAACACGTCCACACTATGTAACCTTGTTATTCAACATTGCAACATAAAATAATACTGTACACATTAGAAAAACAATGCAATATAACAATGTTTTTTTGCAATTGCAACATAAAATATAACAATGTTATATAACATTGTTATATTGCATTGTTATTCTAATGTGTACAGTATTATTTTATGTTGCAATGTTGAATCACAAGGTCATAGTGTGGACGTGTTATAAAACACAAGTTAAATAACATGTTACATGGTCTGTACGCACCTCCACGCGATCAAAGTTATATAATATTGTTGTACATATCAATAACATTGTTTTATAACATTCAGTGTCCACATTATGTAAAACATGTTATATAACAATGTTAAATAACATGTTATGTTACATGGTCTGTACGCACCTTAACACATTTCCCCGTGATAAAAAAAGGTTAGGTTAGGTTTCTCATTTTAACCACTTGTTTTATTTTAAAGCAGAAATAATTTATTTTCTACATTTCGTCATACGATATTAGAATTATATACAATTCCGAGGAAATGTACACATTTCCTAGGATTTGTATACAATTTCTTGATTTCATACATTTCCGGTAACGTATAGATACTTATAAATTCAACTTCAGTCCATAATCCTAAGAAACAATAAAACAAGGAGCATTTATTTTCTGTGCCTGAAATACAATCTTAGAAAACATACCTACCTATAATGTTGATTGTATTGTACAGTCACGAGTAATAATATGTGTACCTACACGGTCACATTTTCAAAGTATCGTAATTTCTGTCGTTTCAAAAATAAGTTCTTGTCAAGTTTTTCAATAATTGTATGATTGTTGGTTGTATTATTAAATAAATTAATGAACATATATTTTTGAAACAACAGAAGTTACGATACTTTTAAAATGTGACAGTGTACACATAATATTAATGCTCGTGACTGTACTGTCTCCTAATCTGCTTCTGATAGCATTACAAATATAACTCGCAGTAGAAGAAGGCCCTTTCTGCCTCAACACTGGTTGGCCTAATCGCCATTAATTAAGTAACTGTAGATCAGAATCGGAGTCGGAATCAATATTTTCGTCTGCTGTTTCTGTCACATTTTCATCATATAAGAAATCATTGCATACAGTACTGTTTTATGCGTATTTTTTGCTTTACCGGATCCGTAGCCGACTCACCAGATCCGGTAGGTCCAAAAACACGCCGGATCCGCCGGATTACCGGATCCGCCGCACCGGATTGCAATCCCTAGCTAGAATCATATTTTTTAGAGTAGTAAGTATTTAGCTAGTTAGATGTCTACCGAAGTTTGTTAATATAATTTTCTAATTATTTTTTATTTAACTTGCCCCATGTCATTCGTTTATTTGTTTCTTTTAAATCTTATAATTAGATCGCGGGATGTGCGTGTAGGTTTGGTTAATGTGTGTAGGTTTGACTTGATCGATCCATATGATCAAGTGAAAAGAAGTGATATCTGCCCGCCTAATGGGAAAGAGGAGTTTCAGATTTGTAAACATGCAAGTAGTATAAAAGTTTATTTCCAATTTTGTTTCAGAATCCAGCCCTGAAGCCGCGTCAACTAATTAAACGTCTCTTTCAACGCCACCAACTTCATTTCGAGGAAGATTCCACTTCAAAATATTAACATATCCAATTCATAATATACATAAGTATAAATTGTTAAACAAAACGTAAGAGGCTTATTCTAGCGTTCAAACTTAGCATTTGATTCTTCTAGTCGGCTTAGATGTATTTAAATTACGTACAGAGTTGGGCACCGTTAATGAAATCGTTACACGATAGGTAATTAATGTTTAATTAGTTACAAAAAGGTACGATACTTTATATAAGACCACGTATAGCTGAAATGATTCATCATGGCTTAGTTATTATGATTCGAAGATTAAAAAACTGGCAAACGATCATGCATCTCCAATATTTGGCATGATATATCTTCAAGTAGGTAATGTATCTACTTATTTATTTATAATTATACAATTTTAAACATTTAAATGTTAATAATAAGTGCAAATTATTGACGTGGAAAAAGAAGAATGTTCATCACTACAAAACTCAACTTCATTAACTTGTAATGGTGCCCGATTCTGTTTAAATATTAATATAGTAATTGTAAGCATACCTACTACAAAATTTCTACTGGTTTTGTCTTGATTATTATTAAATATTAACTTAATTAAAATGATACCTTAAAGTCGCAATTACCTCTTTACCCGTCTTTATGTGAAAAAATAAATCTTAGATAAGTACATGTTTATGTAGTTAGTGTGTAAAGAAGTTTCTTTCAGGAGGGAAAATATCTTAATAAGGACTACGAAAATGCATTCCAAAAAAGTAACAAAAAATGTCTGTCTACGTACTTACCTACACTTACCTTACGAGCGGGTTTAAGCACGCGAATTTATTTTATTCTATTGTATTTAAATAATAGCGTTTTAATAAATAAGTATATTGACTAATAGAGTTAAACTTTTAAAATACATTCATCTACTTACAGATTTCAAAATGCTGTTAACTGTTAAAAAGCTAAATAGCTGCATACCTACATTTTGTGAAGGCTGGCAAAATGTACCTATAAGTAATCTGTTTAATAAATGGTAAAATATTAATAGATGCAGTTTCTGTTTTGATTCAATTTTTGTTTTACCCATCGGACAAGAATACTTTTCAAGGAATATATTACCTATTTTATTATGATAAGAGATGCCTAAAGATTAAAAGGTTAACATATCGAATGTGGTGCTTGATTGTGCTTTGCTCAGCAGGTAGGTCATACTCTGAATTCCATAGTACCTACTTTGTTACGCTACGCAGTGGCGGTATCACCCCGGTTATCTAAGAGAAAATCTCATAGAACGTTCCTTTTTTAAAATTCTATTAACTTGATATAGTGACAAAGTGCACAATATAATTATCGTTTTGTACCTACTCTTCGAAGACTCGTTATCTACCTTGTTATCTCCTCGACTATTACAATTATTTTCGAAAAAGGGATCCCGTTACTTGAGTTATTACTGTAACGTGCTTCGACGTTATGACTATAATTTCTTCAGAATAAAGTCCATGTTAAAGAGATTGGGTTTTTGTTTATAGGGTGTATAATCATCTTTTCTTACAGATTTCTTGGAAAAGTCGGAGCGGGGCATAGAATAGCAAACCGGTTTATTTATAAGGCTAATCAATTTTATGATTTTATACTTATTAATACTGCTATGGTACAGTTATTAAAATTATTTCTAGGTACGGGTACAGTTTAGACCCAGTTATGATAGGTAAGTATGCTATAGAGTACCTAATGTAAACTATAGACTTTCTTTGCTTTGCTGGAATGTTGATAGCATAAAACCTAACATTATAGACATTCAAACTCATCGTGTTCCTTGAAGTAACATGATAAGTTTGAATGTCTAAGAATGCCTTGTAAAAGTCTATGCAATATTCTAAGTAAAATATGAAAGAATTAATCACACGAGCAGATAAAGGCGGTAGTAAGAAAACAAATATAACCGATGTTAGTTTTTTTATTATTAAATACAACATCCTCTTATAAATTCATCGATCGCTAACATAGTACATGTAAACTAGAAAGTTAAGTGTGATAAATACATAAAAATTAAAAACATGACCTACCTACATACGTTATAAACCAAACTATCGACTAACAACATTTCTCAAAGAACTATGGATCCTATACTCAGACTCGCACAAACAATTGAAGTAAAACTTTCTAACAAAAAGGCATTACTTATGAAGAAAGTAAAATTCAACATGATTTCCATCAAGAATATTGTTGTCTTAATATGAACAAGTATCAAGGGCAGACTGGGTTCAAAAATATCGGTTCGGTTGAAACAATCCAAATAAGTATTTAAGACCCGTTATAGCGGGGTGTACAAAAAAAGGTCGGTCCAGTGGCAAATAAAAGTAAAATATAGAAAATTAACGACATTTTTAGTAACAACTCAAACTCGAGGCAGAACAAAACCTGGTTCAATCAATGAATGATACCGGTAAATTTTCGAAAATGCTTTTATTAACTTAAGCAGCCTTTGACAAATAACACATTATTATCCATTATCCAATATATAGGTACTATGCAAGAGATACATTAACACTGTGACCGTGTTGGACCTTACTTAGGTCAGAATTAGGTAATAGAAAACACTAGAAATAA
Organism: Anarsia innoxiella; assembly: GCA_947563765.1. Lineage (NCBI taxonomy): Eukaryota > Metazoa > Arthropoda > Insecta > Lepidoptera > Gelechiidae > Anarsia > Anarsia innoxiella. Next base: position 11,373,356 of record OX387390.1, read on the forward strand.
ATGAATATGTATAAATCTATAAACCAAATCCATCATTTTAACTTCTCAGTAATTTTAATCGGGTAAAGTAACAAAACAGTGCATAGGATCAATCAATCAATCAATCAATTAAATCGACAAATCAAGCATCGCTTATGGAGGTACTTATATTTGTATGGCTAGAACAAATTTACTACACAGCGAAGATCATATAACATTAATTTAACAACGGCTAATAGGAATTAAGCATAGCGACTTTTTGACAATACTTTTTGAAAGCTTGGTTTCGCTTCTGTGTTTAACATTGTAATTAAAAACGCTATATGTATAGGCCGAAATATAAATTCACAGGTCTGCAGAATCCGTGTTAATTAAGATGACGGTTGGAAATAAGAGATCCAGAACATAACATTCTTGACGGCAATAAACAAATGAACTGCGAGGATAACTTCGTCGTACCCGAGAACAAAACAGAATAATTAGATAACAGAACACGAATTATTATACAACAGAAGTAAAGATAATTGAAAGAGGCTAGGGCATAGGTAGGTAGGTATATGAAATATAAGGTATAGGTAGAAAATCTTAAAGGAAGGTGGTTTTTTTTAAATTATAAATTCAAGCAGAGGGCTTTATTTCAATAACATTTTAAAACTCGTGGTTGTCTTTATTCTGTGTTGCTTACATTAAAAATATGTACATATGTCGCAGTAAAAAAAAAAACATAGCACAAAGTACAACCATCCCCGAGTTAAAGATAGCTCTATCACGGCTATTTATATTTTACTGCGACAAACGACTACATACCATATATAGAGATAGATATCGATTTAAATATAATACTAAATAGCTCTCTAAAGGATCAAATGTCAGCGAAATTAAATAAAATTGATTTTGAATGCTAACTACTTAGTAAGTATACAAAATTGTTTATGTATGCGTTAAATGTTTTATTATTTAATATTTATTATTACACCGTTTCCTTTAAACCGACCATTACCGTTTAGTTCAATGTCCGTCCTTTGAAGCCGTTATTCTCTTATTTTAACTAAGGCTACGCGAGAAAAGCTAGATGACAATACAAACCATTTTGTAATAACTAAGTGCTCTCATTTGTTCAATATGTTTAATAACAGTTCTTTTTAACCACACGATGCGTACCTTTAAGGACAACCTTCAGCTGAACGTTTTTTCGATAAATGAGAAGCTTTGAGAATATGCCGTTTGATATGGTACTGATATCACAATACTTAATTGATTCGACAACTTATACTCCTTTTCTGGTGGCACGCCAAATACCAAAAGGTAAGACGCGAAAAGGATAATAATTATTTATAAATAATTCTTTGCTACATTTTCATTGCATTGGTCTATGTGATAAAGCCACGCATAGACAGTAGCAGATATCGGATTTACAGGTATATTCTTTTTATTCCTAGATATATTTTCTAGTACCGAAATGCAACTGTCATTTTCACAACGCAACGGACGTGTAACAATCTGACGTATTACAAACATAACTGGTCATTTTATAAGATAAAAGTAATTTTCGCCATAATAAGGTGGCATTTAACAGCCGGGAATTCATTATTTTAATATCCTCATAATAAATAAAACTTAAATTTATACAAATAAGTGATAGTACACACTTCATTGTAGAGCTATTAGCACAGCTTCTATTACACAACCTATCAGTGAATGTTACCAGAATATAACATTACTGCTCATTTTTTTGTAGTAAGTATTATAATAATTATTGAAAGCAAATTACATTAAATAAACAATACAATTGAATTGAAATTATTTGAAACGAACATTTTAGATAAGTATTATGATTTAAATGTACCTATACGTACATAATAAAGTTAAGAAATTTGATTTCATTTTCAAAAGCTAGGAAAGCTTAAACATTTCAATCTTAATGGAATTAAGGTATTGCGATATAAATGCATATTAATTTATAAATTATTGATTACAATTTAGTATCTCCCACTACAATCTGCTACTCTATAGTCTAAGAGCTATTTTATATAACATATATCAAACTTTGGAGTCATTTGAGATGTAATAAATAAATAAATGTTAACTAAATAAACTCAAATAGCTCTAAAGATTGACCGTTGCAGAATATTACCAAGTGTATTTGGAAGAAATATATCAGTTAGAAACAAGCGATAATATGAGATAGGAATACACGGTACCAAAGTATGCGTAATAGTTCTGTGTTTTACATCGATTACATACATCATGGTTATATTTAATGGGCTACTTTATACACGAAGGAAAATCTTACATAAGGATAGAGTAGCAGACACTAAGGTCAAGTTTTCATTACCATACGTATTGGCTGCAGCGAAATATCGTATCCCATTCCTACCTATTCACAAACCCGTACATAATCTTTTAAAATAAAGTTTAACGAAAATAAATTCTAATAAACGTTGGTCTCCGTGCGCACGTAACCCAGTCGGAAACTGGATACTGTGCATCGGTAAGATAATAATTTACCGTAGACGAGCTTTTTATTATATTGCTAGATTTTTGTTACCATATTTTCATAAAAAATGGCATAGCAAAACGTCTTTTACTTATTTCACTTTTTAATTACCTTTTGATGGAGAAGGGTAATTTGTAATTAGCACCAAAAATTATTTAATTAAAACTTATTTAATCGAAGGCACCATTCGTATAACAAAATCTCTCTTTCTCTTCCTAAACATTAATTTATCTTTAAGGAGCAGTTTCAAGGAGCGATAGACTTTAATAAATGTAGATATAAAGATTTTGTTTATTTGCAGCCAGCATGTTTCAATTTCAAGTGACATTGTGCGCTTGCGGCTATATCATTTCTCTATAGGCTTTAGATATACCATCAACTAGTTCTGCACATTGGGCCACTCTTAGTTAAATTTAAGTATGAACGTACATTTCCATAAGGTTCAACAATAAAACGGGTCTACTGCTCCTTGAATCTTCCAATAGTTCATTCATTTATATTCATCAATTTCTAAACACACTCCTCTAATTTGCATTTCTCTAGACTGGTGTTACTATCGACCAAACTTTTTCTCAGCCAATACATAAGCTATGAAAACCGACTGCATTATTAAATTATATCCCTACAAAAAAAAATTAAATAGCATTTTGCAGCGTTAAAGGATGGTTGTGAGACGTTCCATGTCCATTGTGCGCTGTGAAGTCGTCTTCAAGAAGTTTTGGTACATTTTCAGACTTTGTTTGACTATGTTCAGCAGACATTCTTTCTGTTTGGATAAAGTTGGCCGATATATGGCCGACGCTAGCTACTGGTTCCATCAGGTGTTGTACGTTGCCATTATTTGTTTCCACTGCTGGCGCATTGTCTATATCTTTGTTGTTAGCCACTGGTACCTGGGTTGCTGTCTTGTCCTCAGTCTAAAAATAAAACATATTTTTTATTATTTTCTTGAGAAATACCGCTGAAGATAATAATCTATGAATAATTTTAAATCAGAAGTACACGTTCGATATAATATGTAGTCTGAAGTCATTTAAACAAAGTCGCAATGGGCTAATTTAGTACTCATGACGTTTTTATCATTCAAGGTTGTGTTTTCTATTGTAGCACGGACAGTGCGTTCTTGTTATTATTACTGCTATTATGATTATAATGGTGTTGATTTTATATAAAAATGAATGTAGATCGATATCTACATTCATTTTTATATAAAATAAGCGATCTTAAGCATGTTGTTGATATTGTGTCAGCTTATGGACGTCCATTGCTGGAGAAAAGCAAACTCCACAACGACTGGTCTTTCGCTGCCCACATCCAACGGCTTCCCGCGACTTTTACCAAGTCGTCGGGCCACCTTAAGCATAGCATGAAGTATTTTCTTACTTAAAATCATGGCAACTTGCCGTGAGCATGTTTAGTTACTAGACTTGCTTGTTCTTTGGGTACCATTAGTTTTTTGATCCCTTTTCGGAACTTAAAATCCTTTTTTATTTAAATCTGTTTAGCAGCTCAGCTTTAAGAGGTAACAAAGTTACATACTGAGTTACCTTTGTATTTATGACATGCATGTTATGTTAATTGATCTGAATTCATCATGTATCAATAAACACAAAATTTAAAAGACATTATTTATTATTATTTTCATTATAATTAGGTTAGAGATTTATTCGCTACGTGCACGACAGTAGCGCCACCTAGCATGCGCAACTTTCCGGGATTATGCCAAATAATAACATAACAGTATTTTATTGCTTTCTAATAAATATAGTAAATAAAAGATAAATAGAAAGACGACAAGTGGTAATTTTAGAGGAATTTGTTAAAACAGTGCATAAAATAATGGACGTCATTATAAAAACTGGTTTTGAAAGTGTAAAACACAATATTAGGTTCCAACCTCAAACTTTGTTGAAAGGAAATAAATTAGTTTTAGCACAACATGTAAGAAATGTTGAAGAGTTACGAAAGAATGGCAATAGTTATTTAATACGAGCCCACATCATTCGTCAAACATCGGTGACATTAACGCCCTATGTAACGAGTTTAAACGTAAGTACTCTGATAACCTTAAATAAGTAATTTTCAAACTGTCTCAAGGAAATGATAAAAGTTTATCATAGTATCTAAATATTTTTTGACTCTTTATGCACTTGAAGGTCACGACGGTTCTCTTTCCGCACAGACTCTAGTATTTTATGATAGGTAAACGTACCTATTTTAATAAGAATTATAATTTATTTATTACAGATCAATGATTCTCGTGTTGTCACTGGGGTAAAATGCAATTGTGTTTATAACCAGAGCTTTACTTTGTCACGCCTTAGAATGAAGTTTATTTTGTAGGAATAAAGTTCAAATTGACTCTACATTTTAGTAAGAAAACATTTGTATGGGAAAAAGAAAAGGTCTGTTTTAGGGCTTTCCCGGCAATTATTCGAATTTTTCTCACCGTTTAGACCTACCCTGGACTACGCCAAACATTTTAAAACCAAAATCAGCTCAATCGGCCCAGCCGTTCTCGAGTTTTAATCAGACTAACGAACAACAATTCATTTTTATTTATTTACATTGACTTTACTTTCCCGGATTGTTGCGCATTTCTACCACGGCAAGCGCTGCAATCGCTTTACTATACCCCCACCATGTACTTCGCACATAGCGAATACGCAACAAAATATAACAGATAAAATACTTTCGCATTTATGTATACGCATGGATAGTATATAGTAGGTAGGCCTACTTATGACTTTCGTAAGTAATTTAATATCCCACGCCCGAGGCGACTTTGATTTCTTATATAGATAAAGTTTAATTCTTGATAATTTGAATTAGCGGGTCTTGATAAATGTTCGTGGATTTTTTAACAGCAGCGAAAATCATCTCAATATATTAGTTGCAGCCTGCCGCGTAAGGCAGAGTGCTTTATTTATTACTTATTTTCGCTTGTGCATTTAAATTTTCGTAGACATATTCGTAGATAGATTTGGCATGAAAACATTTTAACAGCGCAAGTAATGTCAAGATGTTTTTATAATTTTTTTCTTGTTTTACTGTGTTCAAAGTTTCACTATGAATTTTTGGAATAATAAAAGTTTTGACTGGTAAATAAATTCAAAATAATTAAAAATGTATTTACTTGTTTTTGTTGAAAATGTAGATATTCATTAAAATGTCACCTTGCAGATGTCAATGTTTTATCATAATACCTGACGTAATTATTTCGCAGAAAAGCATTTAGATAAAAAAAAAGTACAAGAAAGTAAACTGATTACTCACGTTATTTTGTTCGGACATTCCCAGTAGGTCGGCAGTAACGTTTCCGTTGTTGGGCGTAGAGTTGTTTTCCTTCGCCGGGGTAGGCGCGGCAATAGGTGCTGGCGCGGCGGCTTCTTGATTAGCTTTTGTTTCTACTAACTGTAAAAACAAAAGTCATTAATTATAATTCATTACCACCACTGTCACAGTGTTAGTGCAATGTGGACTTTTATTATGATTCTCGCTTGCAATTGTGATTGTTGATCCTCTACGCTATTTTAACGCATTTCAAATTTGAGTGTAATCTAAGGCCGTGGCCCCAGTAGGCAAACTGTTAGCGGCCGACTGAGTGAGTCGCAAATTTGTGGCGAACTGAAAGAGTTAGCTGCAAGCTCAAATCAATGAAATCACTGGTTTTGGTGGGAGTTGGCCGCTGTCTGAGATAGTCAGCGCGCGTAACGCTGCAAACTGCGTACAGTGAGCGAAAACTAGCTGACTGTGGACACACTATTTCAAATATATGGAAGGGCGTACCAAATCGATACGCCGCCGCAAACTAGTCAGCCGCTAACAGTTTGCCTACTGGGGCCACGGCCTAATTCTCATTTATAAATATGAGAGAGATTACTTGACTAGCGTCGAGGCCGAGTAAGTTGCCGGTGGCGAGCGCGTTGCCGTTGTCGGGCGGTGTGGGGCCGGCGGCTGCGGCGGCTGGGGCGGGAGCGGCTGGCTGGCTCGCGGCATTCTCCTGCTGCTTCTTGTCTTCTTCCGCTTGCTGAATTACAAATATACAACTAAATTAATGCTTATAACGACATTGTTGTGCATCACGATTTTTTCTAGCAAACACGACGAAATTTCAAGAAAAAAGTTTTTCTTTACTTTGATCAACATGACTGACTGTTTTTTAAAATTTGCAATCACACAGTCAAAATAAAAATAAAAAGCATTGTAGTTCGCTGACACAAACCTTCTTGAGCCGAGTCCGCGCCATTATAGCCTCAACGCGTTGTTTGCGCAGGAGTCTTTCCTTCTCCTCTCGTTCGGCCTCCTCTTTGCGCAGGCGCTCTGCTTCCTCTGCCGCTTTCCTCTTCTCCTCGTCCTCCTTCAACCGCGCTTGACGCTCGGCTTCTTCGCGAGCCTTACGCTCTGCCTCTTCGCGCTCCAGCTGCTGTTGAGCCTATCGAAAAAGAAAGAGCGTTGCAGGAAAGTCCAAGAAACCAATTCTAATACTAATGATAATGACGATAAATTATTAGTTCGGGATTAAGCGAGCCGCGTTTAAACATTATCTGGTGAATCAATTAAAAGTTGAAATACTTTCTCCGACAAACTATAAACTTTCGCATGGATCTACAATAGAATGAATTCATAGCTAGCAGTATTGGTACCACGTTGATATCAAAAAGCTTTCGCTTTAGCATCTGTTAATTATCAAAACAAAAAACACATCAACCTCATTGGTTGTTACATGTATTTTAGTCGCACACAGTAAACATTACGTTTATAGGTACTTGTTTATTAGATAATTTTTGACTCACTGAGGAGTATCCCTTCCTGTTGACACATTTATTCTTGAAATTGTGACTTCCCTGAATTATTCACTGTTAAAGCCTTATGAATTATTATTTATGCCTGTGGTAGGTATTGACTTCATAAATATATTGATATCAATCGCTTTGGCAAAACATAACAAAATAAATAACATTGGACTTATTTGCATCGACTGTTGAAAAAAATCATCCAATAAATATTAAAGCATAATGTAGCTGAATACCCACCCGGTATTCAGGGGCGTATTTTCTTGCTCAAAGGAATAATTAAATTTGATATATTACAAGGGTAAATGTTAAATAAGTTAAAAGTCGCCAAAATCATCGCACGTTTAATATACAAATACTCAAACAATAGATTTACGCACAGCCAAATTATGGATGCTTTCAAATATAGGCAAACTATTCACCGCGGCTCGCTTCAATGATGGAATGGTATGAGATGAATAAGTTCTTAGTAATCTTAAAATAACTGATTATTTGTTATAATCATTTCGAATTTCTTTTTGTCGTTATGAGTTTGATACCGTTGGAGCCGGTTACATAATGCTCCCAATATCGTGAAACAGATGTAGTCTCGGTTATAAGTCAGTGTAAGTGTGCGGTCACACTTGCGTCACGTACCGCCCGGAAAGTTCAGTCCAATACACTCGCAACGTGTTTCAAGTCACCTATGAAACATCAGCCGTAATTAAGCCGCATACATTTACTCCAGCCGCGGAACGTTCTGCGCGGTACGTTACGCAGGTGTGTCGCGACGCTAAGGATCAAACCTCGATAGCCTTCCGCAGCTTTTCCTCCTCCATCCGGCGTTGTAGTTGAGCGAGTTCACGCGCCTCCTCTTCTTCGCGTCGCTGTCTCTCTTCCTCCTGTCGTTGTCTTTCCATCTCCTCCTCTGCTTCGCGCTGAAGCCTAAAATGTTAATCCAATTTATTTATTAACATATCGTATTGGGATGAAGTCTTATAAAAAGGCTAAAACAGTAATTTATCATATAAACTTAAAAAATAACTAACTATACAAATCAACAAGTCTTTACACTACATCTCTAATATACCGACCTTTGACGTTCAAGCTCAGCTTGCTTCTCCAGCTCTTCGCGAGCACGACGGCGACGCTCAGCCAACGCGGCTTTAGCCTCCTCCTCGGTTGTTATACGCCGGGCAGTCATCGAGGCTGAAATGTTATTAAGAATTCAGACAAAAAACATATCAATTAATATTCACACCAAGTCGCAGTCAAGAACTTATTCAGTAGATAAACATTGTATTACCGGTCATTTCCGAGTCGTCTGGTTTATCCTGGACGGTTTCCTTCTTCTCCACGCTAGGTTCCTTGGCTTTCAGCAGCTCTGGCTTCGGGGCTATTGCAGGCTTTTGCTGTTCCACCACTTCTGACGGCTTCGGCACTTCCGATACTTTCTCATTAGATGTCTTCTTTACAGCTTCTATATTATCGTTTACCTGGCGCATAGAAATTGATAAACGTTAAATAATGTACTTGAGGACATAGATTGGTAAAAAAGAAAACCAAAACAATGATGATTGATAATAGCTTTGAAACCATACTTTCAAGCAATGGGAATAGTCATAGATGAATTTAATAAATAGATAAAGTAAGTACCTTAATAACTACATTTTGGTTGTGAGCGTTTGTTTGCTGCTCGCCATTTTGTATTTGTAGAGCTTCGAGTTTTTGCGTCACCTCAATCGCGCTAACCTGGCTTTTATCCTTTGAAACATTCTGCTGGAATACATACGTACATCATAATTACGAGAGTGGTCTAATATTATAAATTAGGCTTACAGTCAATTGCAATAATGATCATTAAATTTTATGACAGTATTTGTAGATTTACTAAATTCATTGAGTATTGCTTTTTCTGCAATTGGCTATTAAAGCCTTAGATGTAAATCTGACCTTATGAACGACTTCCTTTGCGACGCTGGGCTCTTTAGACGCGGCGGGCGACGGCGAGAGCGTGCGGCCCGGCGACGTGGACGAAACACCGCGGGGCGACTACAAAACACGGTTTCTTAAGTACCGCAGTGCTAAGTTTCACTTTTAGCATATCAAAGACCTCATACAAATGAATTGTTAATTGTATATCGAATCTACACAAAAAAAACATACGTTACCTTATCATGATCTTTGGATGACTTTGGCTTTCGGTGTACTGGCGGTTTTCCGTCTGCCGGGTTCGATGGCGCTGTAAATAATATTAATTTGATTATTTTAGTATCAGCATGTATACTACAAATAATTAAGATGAAACATATTGTATGTTAATATTCTAACCAATTTTTTGCGTAACGTGCATCGAAACAGGCCGCGGACGTCGTGGTGCGACCTGCGGCCGGTATGGCGTGTCGCCGCCCGCCATTGTGGAGCCATCGCGGGACATTGACGGCGTCGTGGCTGCACTCAGCAAACCGTCTCCGCCCCCTTTATACCACAATCGTTATGAATTAATCACACACGATAAACTTAATTACTTACTTTGGATTATTATTAACCACAATGGGTTTTATAAAACATTGCCCTAATAGCATCGCAGAGTAGATAAATTAGTCATTCCAGAATGATATCAAACAGCCTTAACAAACGTCAAACTCCGTCTTTAAGACCATACTGACATTACAAGTAAGTACAACATTAAACTTACTCCATAACAGCTGTCAATAAGCTGATTTTATCTGTAACACTACAAATAACGTACACGATATCAACTGTTTGTTACACTGACACATTTAACACGTAATTATTTACACAGACTGTTAATCAAATAAGCACATTGAACAGTTAATTGGCACAATGTGGTAATCTATGAGCTGTATTCAAATTAAATGATGATAACATTGAATTTAGTGTTTATACATTAGTATTTGCGGACTGCATGTGAATAAATACTTTCCAAACGTAGCCCGAATTGAAAGTAGTCAAGTGTTTTGTCGAGGTCGGGACTATCGCCAGACTAGTCCCAAATACGTACCTCTTGGAGTGTTAACCCCGGTGCCGGCTATGGAGGCGGGTCTGGACTTGCGGGGCGCGGCGGAGACTCGACGCACTACGCCCGTCGTGTTGGACATGGCGCTGCCGGGTCTAGAACCCGGGGTCGTATCGCCGGACCGCGTCTCTGTACACACCACGCTTATGTACAAGCGGTACCAACGACGACTCAAGTTCTTTTGCAAATTACAATTTACAACAATATTTAGAATATATAAATATGTTGTAGGAGTTACAAAACTGATAAAAATCACTACTATTTTACTGTTACTTTTTATGTGATGTAAATTAAAAAATGGAATATGGTTAATGGCATTTAACAATTTAAGCTTCTCCTTGTTACATGAAATACCTTTAAGAAATGAATGTACCTCTGCAAGTATGTACAGAATTAGTAATGTATGACTGTTTATGAAATAATATGTACATATACGTATTTTGTTTAATATCCACATATGTATATATTTTCTTACCATGATGAATGTCGCCTGTGAAGCCAAACAGTTATATTCCAAACCAAGACCAAAACCGCTTAAGAAAGTTGCACCCAAAACCAAGAAAAGTGACGAAAAGAATTCTCAAAACCCAATAAGAATAGAGAAATACCAAAAATAAAACTTTGTGTTTAATAAACACTCGAAGAATTAAAAATGTCCAAAATTTCAAGAGGCCCATGTAATCATAGCAAGACTTTATAAAAACAAGTGCTGCAGTCGTAATCTATCAAACAAAGTCGGTGTCACTCGTAAAAGCGAAAGCGATAAAGCAAAACGTAGGTTTCATAATATGCTCAACAGGAAATTGAATTAGCATTGGCTTAGCAATGCGTATATCAACAAAGAGGCTAGTGAATTTAGCTTTTTATACAGTAAGGATATACTTAATTATTTGTTATAGCATAACGAAATTGATCTAATAATATATACCTATGATTGTACTTACTTAGCCCTTACCATTTTAGTCCAAATTTCGAAACGTTAGTCATCGATAGATATAGGTCCAGGAACCGATGATAAAAACGATATATAATATTTTCAACACAAGGATTGTTAGATGTCGGAGCGGATGGCCGTTACGCCCAGATGAGTAGCGCGGTTTGAGCCCGCACACAAAGCGAAGCACCCAAAGCAGCTGAATAATCGGCTGTGGTATCTTACGAGTCCTGTTTAGGTGATGCATCGAGGGCGACGCCGAGTGAAGCGGTCGTTGGGAGGGGATCTTGTCGAGTCTCGTCATCGAGTAAGCTCTACCTGGGGCTCGCGGCGACGGCAGCGTCGGGACCAGGTCTGTGCGCCGCCTCGCCACCGATGACCACATTACCTGCTGCGGTTGGCGGCTAGGCTCGTCTGTAACGTACAATCTTACATTACTACAATTTACCATCATTTTGCTAATAGGTCACTTTAATCTACACAAACCGCACGTCATTAAGGTTATATTTCTAACAGGTCTACTACTATTATGTATTCTTATTCATTGCATAAGATATTCGTTTATTTTTTCAAAGGGAATTAGAAAGTCGATTGCTATTGGAATCTACTGTAAATAAAAAATCGTACGCGGAACATATTTGACTCTTCCAAAAATGTGGTGCTGAATATAAAATAAAGATAAGTATGGGTAGATAATTTTATTCGTCGCCAAGAGTTTAATTTCAGCGCAAACAATTAGAGTGAGAAATACGCAGAGACATAAGCGAGCGCCTTAGCTAGCTTACACTTTGTATTAACATAATCTTTTCTAATCCGGCGCAAGGTTACGCAGTAGATTAACATTTCTGAGACAAATGGTACTGCATTTTCTTTACGTAAGTAAATAAAGAAACTGCATAATATGTTCTGGTTACAAAGTCACCTTTAAATAGTTAAAAGTAAAATAATAAAATAGATTACTCACAGAAACTTGAGAACATGGCGCGTCCTTCATTGGCAGCATTAAGTAAACAGTTTGTATTAATGAATTACACGAACGAAGTAGGAAGTTGTGTTAATTTACACAAACTATACGCACCTTTGTTTTCGTTATCTGGATCCAGCTGTAATGGAGAAGTGCGTCTTGTGAGTGGCGCAGACGCGAACATCACGTCTGATGTTGATGCCGCCCTGAAATATTTTATATTTGCGCCTATTAATAAAAGTATTATGAAATTAAGATGTCGGGTAACAATTGTATAAAACATTTTAGCCGTGCAGAAGATTTCGGCAGAAGGTTTATGAAATCACATTCCTATTCTCCGAATAAGTCAAGATAAAGAAAGTATTTTCAGGTATATCTCATCTCCACCCGAAGAAGAAATGAGGCGTAAAGAAAGATTATTCGCAGTGTTCATGGCAAAACAGGACATACGGGTATGGTAGGGTCGATGGAGAGGAAAGCGACGGCAGGGGTCGGACATATGACGCACGGTATGACTAAGGTACCTCTAATCTTAATGATAAAATAATTGATGACACTCACAATTATGCTAATTCTACCATGCCTTCCCATATATTTTTGTATATAATTTTATCGCAAGCTTAGTTCAACATCTATGATCAATGATCCGTTAGTAACCATAAAAAGACTAAGTACGTACTTAGGACGAAATTGCACAATAAATTATGTCAACAAATTTTGCCATTGACGAAACTGCCATGTCTGAAATAAGGCTATTGTTTTATGGAGACAATGGGGCCGTGCTAAAATAATAATATAGGAAGGAAGATGACGTCACCAGGTCACTGGACCATGGCGGAAATCACTGCCATAGACGTGTGTTCTGGGTGACTTATGGTGTCTGCAGTAAGCCTACCAATAAGCATAATAGCTACTCAATGACTCTCAACATCGATATATTTTATTAAATAAAATATATAGTTTTTCTCGAGAACATTACTCTTTGCTCTTCATTATACTTACTGAAAACTGAACTTTTACAAATAAAATAATTTTAAAACATGCTTTCCATTGCATGCACTTTATACAGCCTGTAGGAACCAAGATTGATTAATCGGTTTTATCTGCTGAAGTCCCGATACTTTTAGACAATATTCAGTCATTTCATGTAAATTCTTAGTTTGTTAAACACATTTCACTGTTTACAAATTTTCCACGGTTTCACTGTGATTAAAAAATAATTATGGAGTCGGCTACTCACTATTTTGACCTTGAGCGGAGAATAAAACAATTAATTCGATTCAAATGACATGTTATCATGCAACCTAAATCTGACCCTTTATGTTTGAATTTAGGAACTCTAATTTTGGAGTACTTAGCTTAGATAGTTCATGATAACTGCAATACAGTTTCTATTTGTAACTGTAGTTTGTGTTGTGTCCCAAGCGAATTGATAAATAGATAATAAACGTGTTTAGAAAGTGCTATATATATTTAATGCCGATACCAAGTGTGTTTATAATGTATATTGGAGTTTATAGCTCCCTCAAAAAATGGGCGATTGGTTCCAAATGTCGAATGTACTCGTAAGCCCGAAGGCGTGTAGTTACGTGACCTAAATAGTTCCGAGTCTAGTAATTGTATGAGATGTTAGAGTCAAATCGTCCGTAATTCTATTTTCGTTATAGTTTACCACTAGGTATGATTGCTAGGATACGTCTAGAATCGTACAAATAGTTGTACGATTTAGTATAAGTTGCAAGTTTCTTCAAAACATTCTCAATACCTTTAAAGGTTATCTAGTAACTGCGACTTATTTAGTGCCAATTTAGTGCTTTCATGACCTAAAATACCTATATAATGACTTATCTTATCTATTTTTATATTCTAGAAAGCGTACAATCAAGTAGAATTTAGATAATCATTTATTAGTTTCTACCTACCGAATTATTTAATCACACCTCTAAAGTATTTGTCATAAGCATTAAAAAATAATATACAAAACTACTTCATTTCCTTCATGTGTCATGCAGGTGATAACATTTACACAATCGGGAGCCATTTCTAATAACCACTATTCTCAACATGCTCTCATATAGCATGCATTATATTAATAAAACTAATTCACAGTACAGAGTAAGTAGATAATTAATTAATGTATTTTTAGACCTACGGACTTTTTCTTTGCCAAACATCTTTTTTCATTTGATTGTTATTAGTAAACAACAAGTTAGTGAAAACACTTCAAACATTAGTAGAAAATAATAAGAGGAGGGACGAGACAAAAGAAAAAGAAATATCTGCTTACAGTATTGTCTGAAAAAAGCTCATCTGTTCTAATGCGGGGCTGGTACTGGGAAGGGGAACAAAACAAAAATAAATTAGTAAAATTAAATGTCTTGGAGCTAGTTATTGACTGAGAAACATTTTATGGAATACCCACACCAAATAAATAAACCAGGGAAATAAAACTAGTATTAGGGATAAATGAAAAAATAAAGACCCTATTCGATTACTATACACGTCGTTGGTTGTTGTTTATAGTCAAATAAAACCAAAATTACATAGATACTTACAGAATGCTACATAAATAATTTAATTGTAGTGTAGGGTACATAAGATTAAAGTAAGTACAAAGAGTAAGAAAAAGGTGATTGGGGGAAAATAATTGCATCTAAGTTTTCAGAATGTTTTCAGCCCTAAATAGGAAATGTCGTATCCAATTTGATGTTGCCCCTCGTTACGGTCTTGGTACAATGCTGAATAGGTTTACACTGATACGATATTCAATTGAGTTACCTGCGCGCGGGCCAAAAGAATCCTGCAGAGTCTTGAGGCTCAAGCAGGCGAGGTGTGGACGAGCCGAAAGCGAATCCGCTGCGAGGCGAGGAGCGGGAAGCGCGCACGCGTTCCAGCCGCTCGTTGCGTTCGCGTTCGCGCTGCAGTAGCGCTTCCCGGCGCGAAACCGACGCTTCCCATATTGCACGCTTTCTCTCCTCCACCTGCAACACACCATATTCCACTCGTATAACACTCCTCGAACACATCCAATAACTCACAACAACCAAAAATATTTATTACTTTACACGAACAAAACTGGACTTGTTTTGGCATTACTAGTATGCTCTTTGTAGCCAAATGAATGTGCAAGACTTTGTCATATCAAATATGTAATTAAAGATTACATATATGATGATTAATATTCTTATCAGCTTGCAAGGAAGTAGATCGCCACGTCGTCTTCGGCGAATGTTTCTTTATTGCGAGGGAAATTGTAAATAGTCGATATATTTTTTTGGAGCAGCTGCCGCGTATCTCTTTCGATCGTTTTATCAAATAGATCTGACAAACAACAAAAATGATAAACATAGAACATTCACCTTAAAGTGTTATAAGAATAGATCGAGCGATTTATATAGAGAAATTTAAGTCACAGGAAAGTATAGCGAAACAAATCGAAAACAAGGTACTATAAAATACAAGGCGTAACCCATATTAAGTCACGCTATTCTTCCATCATATATTGCGATTTGTTGCCACCATGTGGAGTAGCCTACAGAAAAGACCAAATGCTTGACGACGAAGTATCTGAATGTTACCTTGCTTCTAACACCTACACTGGTCAACAAAATTCAAACTTTTTCGTGCCACACGGACTTTTTTGATATTTTTTACTTTAATTGGTGATTGTAAGAAAAAATAAACAGTTAAAAAAAATTTGCTAGCCAAGGATTTTATTCTATTGAGTAATTTAAAATATTAAGAAAAAATACAGATCTCGTAAATCAAAGGTTTATTTTTTTATAAATTACTTAATAATTTAAGATTTTCTGGAATGTTTAGCTTCTGGTTGGTCCCTTTTAATTGTCCAGCAGTAATCTGCTAACATATTTGGGCTCCATTTGCCCTGGTACCGCTTTTCCATACTAGAAATGTCTTTTGGAACCTCTCGCCGTGCTCGTCACTGACAGCCCCTAAATTGTCAGGAAAAAAATCCAGGTGCGAGTCTAAAAAATGGATCTTCAGTGACATGTTGCAACCCAATGCTTGATATGACAATAAGAGCTCGCTAACCAACTCTCTGTAGCTGTAGACGGTTGTGAATGGTCGTTTTCAACAGACGTTGTTGCAACTGGTATTAGTTCTGCCATTTTTTTACAATGAGAAACTGGTCTTATAGCAGAAGATACGTTAGGGTAGATAACTGTGTTTTTTTTCTTGTAATTTATACCTTTTATGTCAGTAAGACAAAAATAGCAATCCGAAACGTGATCTCGCTGTTCAGTCCATATCATGGGTACAGCAAACGGCATAGCTCGTGCACCTTTCTTCCAGTCGGTTAAATTTTTCACACACGTTATGCAACAGACATGAGGGGCCCAGAATTTGTCTTGATGGGCGACAGAAAACCAAAACATTGGTGATAACACTCCAGCACAAGATTCGTAAAATTTCGTCGTTGTTTTTTGAATGTAAGTTCTCCGCAGACATAACAAAAAGAGTTTGGGTCATTATTACACTTCCTCGACATGTTCACAGGATTAATAAATCACAAAAAATATTCAAATTCAACTACAAATACTTTTATGACGATTTACTTGTGAGCGTTTCTGTTAATTTACCGCCGCCGCCGTAGTACTAGTTATGAGTATTACCGTATCACAACAAATATGAGGCTAACTGACAGATGACAACTGTGATTTAATGATGAGGGTAGATTGATAAAACAAAATTAGCTAGGTATCAAAGTTCGTGTGGCAAAATCAGTGTTGACCAGTGCTATTAAGAGTAGTTACTACTAGTGTAGGTACCCCTCCTGCACAAAACTAAATTATTGTAATAAATTATAGACTCATGTACTTGTGTAAAATCTATTCATATTTCCAATGACTTTTTAAGTAACGAAATTAATTACATTTACAACTTTCTAGATACAATCTAAGATTTTATTTAAAGCTTTCCTACAAGTATGACATCAACAACGAGACACAGTAAGATTTTTATTTTCTGAAATGGTATAAGTACCTACCTAAGTATAAAGACTGCTATTGAACCGCGCGAGCCTTGTCCGCGACAGACGCATTCAGTTTAAAAGACAATTACTTGCGTTTATTTTTTATTAACTAGCATTAGACTGAGACTACGCTCCAAGTTTTTTAGATTGTGGTATCTATTTATTTTCTCCCGATTATATTTAAACTGCCACTTACATCATTATAGTATTTACGTTAATTTATTTCAAATCTTTCCTCTACTTCGGTCATCTAGGCGTATTGACACAGTGTATTTAATTGGAAACGTGCTGCGTTGAGGAATGCAAGCACCTAGTCCTGAAGGAAGTGGCTCTCTGTTATTTTTGTCGCGACTCCTTGATGCGTGGTAGGCAAGAGTTAATTTTAAATATTTTTGATGCACTACAACGACTCGTGAGTATTTTTGTTTGGTTTAACCATTAAAACTTTTGAATTGGTATCTTCTTTTATGTTTATAGATACAGCGTGAAAGATCGGTAGCTGTCATTTTATTCTTATTTTTTACAAAGGTTTCACTAGCTACTCTTATATACCTTCTATCAATATCTACACTTAATAAATAGAATTTCAAAATTGGGTTTGCGTAAATACCTACCTATACATTCCTAGTTTAGTACTAACTAATAGATTTAATCCGAGGTGGTGCGTTCTAGCTAAACAACGTGTGTGTGTGTGCGCACACGCATTGAGTACCTGTAGGTAGACTCTATTGCGCGTGACCTCACTGACAATAGAGTCCGTGTTATTGTAACGAGTGACCTGGTCACTACCTACTCTACCAGATTATTTTCCTAATAACAAACACTAGGATTACTGCAAAATTACTTATAAAAAAAACTTTTTAGAATAACAAGAGCTTTAAGTAAATTAAGCATGATTTACTAAAATAATTTAATGTAGATAATTCATCGTTCTATATTGAAATATATATATATTTTAAATTCAAATATAACATTAAAAGAAAAATTATGGTTACCATATACGTCGAATCTCGGACCAAAAACGCCATGATTGGCTGCTGAGGCAAGTGAGAACTATAATGCAAGAATGACATCATCTAAGCGGCAAGGACGTTTACTTATGCAACACCTACGTCACCTTTTACAGAAATATCAGAAAATATGTTAGTCATGCGCAAACAACGGATTTTTTGTGAACGAGCAAATTCCACAGGATAAGGTAATGAAGAAAAGTTTAATAATTTACTTAATGATCAGGTGTGCGGTATTTTCGTGAATCAAAAACATTTAAACTGATTTGGTCTGCAATCGATACAGGTGTACTGTTTCTAATGTAACTTAGGTTGCCTTCTACGAACTTTTATATCAAACAAACAGTTCGGTATAATGCAATTATAGAATACATGTGCTAAATCTTACTTACCTACTGAATCACATTGAACGACGACATAAAACAACCTTATAAGATAAGCTAGCCTAGCGTTTATGCTAGGCTAGCTTATCTATCTCTTATTCACATTCACATGAATTGAAAGTATATAATATTTAACGAATTTATCTAGTCCTACTGTGGTTTTCTTAATAATCATGGTTTATCTACATAATTATAAGTAGGAGGGATTTAATTTATGGCCTGATACTTTCAGTAAATTTTAATACTTTTAAAGCATTCCTTAACGAAGATAAACTGAAAGGAAATAAGCAACATATCATGAGCTATAAAAAAAAATATTTCAATTTGTAGACGGTATGTTTGTGAGATAAGACATTCATTCAAGAGCTGCACCTGAACCTTGATCGCCACTTTAGCAGATGTTAATGGCGGCGCTAAATTTACATAACCACGTTCTTAATCCTTTTCCAACTGGTTGTTTACTTATAGTTTTCCATTCGTATTCTGCTCAATTCATAGATTTTCTCGTAATAAGTTAAAAAAATATATCTTTCATTGCGAAAGCATTCTCTCTCGCGTTAGTTGTTATTAACATTTTATTGGACTAGAGAAAGTACACTACTTTAGAGAGTGTTCGATACGGTAAAACGATAGGGTAAAGCACAATTTTCTTTAAATATATTTACCGTTGGAGTGTCATCACGTCCTCTTTGATATAACAAAATTAAATCACTGCCATTAAAAAAGAACTGATAGTTGATTTGCAAATTCGAGTAAATAAATATTAAAATATCTGCCCACTGTATTTAAGTTAGTACATCAGATTGGAATCTTGTTCAACGAGTACGAGTGGAACTATTTACCGGCGAAGGGTCACGCTCACAAGTGTAATTCTGTCTTGACGGAGGTCACGGCACTAATGCTAGTATCACTGAAGAGGGAACAATGAGTGGACAGATAGATCGAACAGATTCTTTCCCGATCCTTGCTCTAGGCAAGCCAAAAACCCCATTAGTCCGCAATCTATTTATAAACGCAAGACTTCTGTTCTCGTGCAACAACAGTTTTTATGATAGTTATAACAAAAAGTCTTGAGTTGAGGCTCGAGCAGTTTTGAACAACTTGTGAGTCTGCAACTTTTAGCTTTCTATTTGGTGACCATTGGAATTACTTACTTACAAGTATGCCCCTACCTATGTACCATGTACATCAATATAGTTTAAAGCACCAATTTTATGCGTTAGTTGCCTCTGCGTTTTTATATTTGTTGTATTACTTTATTACAATAGTATTTTTTAAAACAAATGTAGAATTCAAATGAATACTTAAAGTAAGAAAGTAGTAAATAAGCCGGGTGTTTTACCTGTCCCCTCCTGTCTTCGTCTCGTGCTCGCTGCTCCGCCTGCCTGCGGCGCCGCTCCTCGTCTCGTTTCTCTCGTTGCGCCTGCGCAGCCTCCGCGTGTGCCCTCAACTCATCCAATCTCTTTCTTTGTTCTGCTTCCCGTCGTTCTCGCGCTAATCGAGCTCTATCCAGAGCTAAGTCTACTGACGCTATAAAAAGAAAAGTTTAGTTTAATAAAGAGGAATTTGAGCATTCGGTGTGACCTCAACTTATTATTAATGTCAGTAGCAGCTATTACTGTTAATCTAGGTTCTCGTCATCTGCAATTAAATATAGTAACTAGTATTCTAACAATTACTTTACAGTGTACGCCGTATCACATTTTAATTAAAATTAATTTATGCATACCACGGCTTACATCAAGGAAACCCACTCAAATCCTATGATAAGTACTACAAAATAACGGGCCTTGACTTTTTTTAGAATTTTGAGGAATAACGTTATTTGTTACAATTCCATCGATTTCTAAAGTGCCGATTTATTGCCCCGTAAATTACGGTACAAAATATTCAGTTTATTGAAGCTTAACATGTAAGTGAAAGCACCAGAGGTGGACGTTTCTCTATAGCAGGTAATATATTTGGGTAAATAATACGTAATATCAAGCTTTCCACTATCCAGAATTTTCTAGAAACGGGGTATGATTTTATTACATAATGTGTACGAATTTTTATATTTAATTTAGTTTACGCCTGGCTTCGATTGTACTGCATATGTACCTATTTAGGTAATTCACACACAAAGTCTCGGCTGTCCATTTACAACCGCTACGAAAATGACAAAGCAACTTTAGAAAGCCTTAGGCTTTAAACAACTACTAAGTAGGTACCGTGCCTAACCCACGCACCGCAATGCCAGGAAAAACAATCATTCTTCAAACTTTAATCAATAACTAGTGAATGTATTGAATGTAGCTACACAATTCATTGGATATTAAGATCAATAGTATTGTCCTCATGTAGTTAGTAAATAGAAGGCATCGTCATTGTTAAGGAATGTCGTTGGATGGCTTACATCGAACCTAGGATTGAATTGGGGACCATGATCGAGCAAAGCATTTTTTTTATTTATCGTCAGTCTAAAACTGCATTAGGTACCTACTACTTCGGGAAAAAGTTCTGCTATAAACCCTTCTATGGGCTGAAATCGACGTAAAATTGCTAGGCAGCTCATTCAATAGTTGTTTTGATTCTTATATTTGCCATTTACGATAACCATGAGAAACTGGAGTGCGGATCTTAATACGATAACTCCATACAAACATGCTTATTGAATAAACAATTTGAATTGTTATGATTCCTTTCAGATATCATACAACAACGCCCGTTATCCTAAATATCTAAATCTTTAACAGAGATAAATAACCTCTGATACGTAATTCTTTAAAAGCATTTATCTTTGAGATTGGACAGCTGGAAAGGAAATCATAATATCAACTAAACTATGACTTATGTCGCGGTAGTATTATGTAGGTAATCTGCTTTATATAAATTTATTTTGAACTTAATTTATGGGTACCTACTTAATATAAATGTAGGTACTTAGACAACTAACAATATAGTCCTATAAATAGAATGGGTGTATACCCAAAGGTAAGTAGTAAATGTGCCTAGAATGTGCTTGATCGATAAAGCGATACAATATCGCAATCTAATATCAGTGATAAGCAAGATGGAATGGAATGCGTTGAATTTGTGTCAATTTTAGGTTATGTTCTCGTAGTACTATTGTACAAGTGCTAGGCAAGGTCGGAGGTGGAGTATAAACACTTATTGTGGTTTGATAGAAAAAATTTAGAAAAACAAAACAAAGTTTTACAAAATACTGTTTCCATGTCCTCAGGCCAACTTGCATACCTACTTAGTTGTTATAAAACAGTAGGCACAAAAATAAACATTGCCATCTGCATCTGATGCAACTGTGGGCGAGCTATGGGCGAGTCAATATCAATGACACCTATCTTTCACCATACGACATAAAGGTTACCTTTTAAATTCCGAATCGTAAGCAACCCACACAATTTTCAAGTCAATATTCAATAGATATTATAACTTATTGCTATTAGAATTTAGGTTCTTATTGAAAATCGTATAACAGCAAATTTACATGTTTTATATGATGTTTGGACTGTCTGAACGCTACACAAGGTCATGTCTCCTAACACAAGAGTCTATCACATTCATATAAGATTATTACCAAAGTCATTGTACTATGAATTGATATTAAGTCTATATTTGGGTACTAATGGAAAAACTCTATTTTTAAAATATCAAACACCTTATTTCAGTCATTATATTTCAAAATTGAAAATTGTTTTAAAATACTTAACTAATTAATTAGTGACAAGTAATAGTTATGTTATGTAACTTAAGTTCGATAATCAATATGATATGTCTCTCTTAGTAATAAAGGTGAATGAGCTTCTTTATAAGGCCAGCTATATGTTGAGTATATTTAGACAGGTCTATTGAGATCTCAAGGCAATGATTCAGTTATAAATTATGCATAATGTACACCCAGACTGTAAATACTCTACCAGCCAATACACCTACAATCTCCAGACATTTGGCAGATAATTTTTAGAATTCATTATTACCAGATTATCAAACTTTATTTTTCAGTAATGATAAATTCCAAAGCCTTCTCTCACATTATAAACTTTATGCTCAGATCAACTCAAATGTTTCAATTACAACAGAATGTGTTATTCCTGCTGAAGAATAATAATAAATAACAATGTTTACTTAATGTGAGTAAACTGAAACAAGATTTTTAACCAAAATTCAAGTGTTTTGATATGACAGGTTAAGTTGTGTAACATTAATTTAAAACAAACATTTGCTTTATGTAGTGCACTTATCATTCACTACAGAGCCGCACAGCATTGTTTTTTTATATTAAATAGTTAACAAAATAAATGTACCTATGTTGATGGCTAGTTGAAGGTTTTTTGTTTTGGTTCTAATAAGAAAGATGCATAGCAAATTTTCTTTGGCTGTTTTTATTATTGTTTCTCATTGCATGTAATATTTAACTTTAATTAATTAAGTATCAATATTGTAAAGAGTCAGCATGCGCTCTTAGTTCGCTGTAAGTAAATAACGTTTGCGGTGTTTGCCTATAATTGGGTAGACGATCAGTTTCTATTTCTACACATGTACTATTGTATTCTTTTTTGGTTGTCTTACCTGTTGGCAAACCAACAATAAATAAATAAATAAATAAATAAATAAATAATAATATATAACTGGTTGTAGTATCATAGTTTAAGCACAGTCAATAGCTTTATTAAGTGATGCCATGCATGAAGGTAGATCAAAAGTTAAATAAAAAGTAGGTAAGTAAATGTTGTAAGCATGGTTAAGTTAAACGAGAAGTTCAAGGCGAAACTTAGCTTCTAACACCATTATTGTTATCAAATACAAATAAAAATCAAAATAGGGTAGTTTCAAAATAAGGGGAATGTATTTTTTAGCTACAGTTCAGTTTAGCAGAATTTGTATCCTTTTTAGGTATATAATTCTCTAATATGTGATCAATGAACTTATCATAGCATTCATGTTTAAGATTAATGAAAAATTTCAGAATAATCTTTATATTAACATTTATCTATAAACAATAAGACCAAATTATAATCAAACATAAAATATAGCCCATTTATTTATAATCATGATAGTGGTATTATGGCAATCATGCTGCATTCTGCATATAGGTAATTGATAAGATAGTAAGCTAGAAAGTGAGCTGTGAATAGCAGTGTAATAAACATCTTACATGTATAAGTACACAAAAAACTTCAACACAACGGTAAAACATACAGTATAGTTATGAGATATGACTCAATCCGACAGTCATTCAGCAACATCATAATGTCAAGTCTGTTTTATCTTCATTAGGAGCCAATATTACTTTACTAGAACTAAATTTAAGCCAAGTAATGTTGTATTTCATAATGACTCTGCCCATTCCAGTAAGACATTAAAGTATTTTTACAAAATTACACTTTATATTTACATACAAAGTGTCAGACCACCGTGTTCATTATAGCTCCAAAAACTTAAGTCTAGGTTTATAATATCAACCAAAAATATTGATGAAGAAAAAATGGTCTTCTCTAATGAAGAAGACAGAAAGAAAATGATAATTAATTGTGTAGGTATGTTCAAAGTAGGTTCTGCCTATGTATGTAGTAGGTATGCGAAACAAAAGTAACCTTTGTTTAATGAATAGAAAAGTGTAAGATCCATGACCTAAGGAGTTTTATACTCTTTAAAGGTACCTACGCTGGAGATCAGCAAAACAAGAATCCACATGAGAAATAAGGTGATTGTTAAATATTTACATAACAGCATGTATTCAAAAGTTATGTTGCACGAAAATGTCTCAAATAAGAATGCAAAAGTAATCGTCATATGTACATTATCGAGAAAGGACATTAGGAGCATAGCTACTATTAGATCACCCACAAATTCTGAATATTTTTGATTACCTACCTACAACTGATTACTAACAATGGGAAATAACGAGAAGTCACGATTAATTGACACATTCCTACCGTCTGGCACGCATTACTCTAATTTTAGAACATACCACGACAAGAAAAAGACGTCCAAATAAAGATGAAAAACAAAACATTGCATTGCATCCACGACGACCCATTGCGGACATTCTCGAAAGCGAAGCGGTGCACGAACCCACGACGTGGGGCCACGACACGGTTTAGGGTTAGACGATTTTGATCGGACTTTACACTAAAATGATACGTTATAACGACCATTACATATTATACCTTTATTTTCAGCGATATCTACGAAATTCTTCGCTTCATCAGCCATGGTAGACGTTCACTATATCACAGAACACTATCGACACTATCTACCCTTTTTATTCGAACCACATTCGAACATATTTCGAAAACTCGTATTATAATAGGTACTTCGTTCACTATTTTCAGCCAGACAAGACAGACAGAACAGACAGCCAGCCAGTCAAAGCCAACCAACGATCTATACGAACGATACGACGACAGTTCGTTCCATTCACACACATTGCCAACTTAGAAAGGTGATTGAGAATATAATAAGTTGAAATTATTTCTTTTACTAAGAATGTTATAAAGAAATGATTGCTTTTCTGTTTTTGAACACGATTCTTATTATTTAATAAAAATAATAAGTATTATATTAGCATAAAAACATTTTGAAATAAAATATTCTTTTTTGCTGGCTGAATATTGCTGCAGGTCAATGCCAAACTAAATTGAAAGTGTGCGAATGCCATAGACAGAATCAGTGTTGTACTCGGCATAAAAATAAATCTATCGATTCAATAAAGCGAATCGGGAAATAGCAAAACAATTTTTTATTTAACATTTTAATTATTATCTATTTTAATTCCAGTAACACAAAAAGAAAAAATATTTTACATACGACAACACATCAAAAATTTAGGAACAATAATATAAAATCGTAAGTGGGAATTAAGTTGCAATCCTGGGAATCGAGGTTATATCTCTAAAAAAGTATGACAATGTGTGCAAGCTTTTTTGTTAGTAGCGCCATCTATTGCAACTATTATATAACTTTGGTTTGTACATTGCCATCTATGATCTTATTTAGGAAAACTATAATAAAATAAGTTAGTTAAGTAATTCGATAGATGTCGTTGATCAAAGATTTTAGTAAAAACTGGCCAAGTGTGAGTCGAACTCGTGCATGAAGGGATCCGTACCATTATATTGAAAAAATTGCTTCTGTTGTATAGGAGCCATCCTTAAATATTTATTTCATTTTAATTTTACTATTAATTTTCAAAGAAGATGTATAATTAATAAATATTCAGCGAATATCTCAAGTGTCTTTATTGATTAACCATCTAACCATAATTAACCATTAATGATATCGAGCAAAAAAAGGAAAAAGTCGTGTTTGTTGTATGGGGGGTTCCCTTAATAATTATTAATTCTATTTTTAGTATATTTTGTTGCCTGTACAGCCTGGAGACAGATGGACGGACAGACATACAGCCGAGTCTCAGTAATAGGGTCCCGTTTTCACCCTTTGGGTACGGAGCTCTAAAAAATATTTACCAGCACAAGTACCGATTTACCTGGGTACTTAGTAGGTACCTATGTTAAAAAAAGTGCCTTTCTAGTGAAACTAGGTGTAATATTTACCAATGCTGCCGGTTTAGGTGATTGTTTGTTAAAAATCAATAAGTACCTACTTTTCTTAAATGCATCTAAGTTTCTGCCATAGGCTCCTTTAGAAAACCACGCACGACGCAACACAAAAGTAACTAGCAGTTGCAGTTTCGTTGCAGTTGCGTTTCCCCGTGTGTTTTGGGAATTAGGAGGGTATCTCCTATTTGCGATAGGTATTAAAAAACGAAACTTGTTATTTATGTAGGTACCTAGGTACCTGAGTACTTTGTGTTTGGGTGACTATAGTAAGTAAGATACCTACTTAATCCAACGCTTTATTTCAGTAGAATTTATATTTACTTTTATAAACTAGTCACACTATCTTCCATTCTATTTCATCTTGCTACGATACGTCTTTCGCTGTTTATTAATATGTTTAATATGTTATTTACTTACCTACCCATTAGATATAGGTACCTACTTACTTATTTATCTAGTAGAAATGGAGACAGGAGTTAACTTAATGCCGTCTTTGGCTAGTCCGACCTGTCGCTGGGAAAACCTCAAGGAAAACATTGTGTTGTGCAGCATAACTACTCATACGCAACAAAAACCACTTCGTCACGGTTGCTACTCCCGTAACTATTAGATATTTGCGAAATCTCTCTGTGACTAATACTCGGACAACATTCAAGACTTAACATTTTAAAAATTCTTCCTTTTAATGAATCAATACACCTACGTACCTAATAAAATTAGATTTACTTTTTCGCAAAAGTCATTATTAATTGATAAAGGTGATTCATAATGTAATTTAGTACTGGTACTTACCTAATGTGATGTTTCTAATTGGGTAAGCTGTTTGAAAGTTGGAATTTCGCGTTACATTACAAATTTGTTATTAAATAGGTAGGTACGTAAATAGAAAACTTAGGTACCTACCTACTCTTGGTCCGTAGGTACCTACATTCTAAAAAACAAAAAAGTTAATTGAAGAAAATATCGTGCCGATGTTTTACAATGATATAACAGAGGCAACATATTTTAATAACTATAACAAACACTTTTTTATGATAATATAAGTAATTGGTATGGTCTAATATTTAACATTCAAGAATCCTAAGCAGCTATATTTAAGTTTCAACCCTATCTCTTTATAAACCGGTAGGTGAGTACCTATTCCTAAGCAAGCAGTTAAAAAAAGACTGCAGTTTTCATTTTCACGTTACTCTTTTAATTTAGATAGTATTATAGGGAGGTACTGATCGCTTGATGTAGTGATGTTTAAAAAAGTCACAAAAGTCTGTAAAAAGTAGGTAGCAGCATATCGTAGCATGTAGTAAAGAGTGCATTTTGAAGAGTGTAATAGTTCAATGTTAATCGGCGTATAAACCACTGATTTCAAATAAAACTGGTTGTGTCAACCTGCGCACACTTTTGAACGCAAGACGCATACTTACACTACAGCAAGCATGCAGAATTTATCCGGAGAGCTAACCGAACAAATAGTATAGGCCTTTCAATTATACGGCCAGTAGTGTTAATTAATTTTCTTTCAAACCCGTCGGATAATGGGAGGCTCGTTTACTTCACCAGTTTTGCTTGCTCGCACACCTGAATGACGCTGGCCAGTCAGCGCGCAGTTAGCGTTTGACTTTCGAACGAGATTGCCCGATGCGCGGGAAAATTTTAGTCCCTTCATAACTTTCGAAACAACAACAATATAACCGTCGTATTTTTTTTTTAAACTAAATGTGAATGAAAGATGAGTTTATTTTGTGTCCGACACCTAATTTATTGAAAATTTTAATATTTTCATGACTTTTAACTGTAATGCAAGTGATTTAGTGTTGATTTTTAGTGAAAGTGTAGGATTTGGAGAGACTTAATTAAAATGAAGCCTACACACGGTTTTTACAGTTCATGTCTCCTGTTTCTGGCAGTTTTTGTTGGTAAGTTGCTAATTTAAAAACTCATAAATATTGCAAGGTTTGCACATGTAGAGCAAGCGCGTTTTGGTCAGTCGATTACCAGCACATATAATATACATTTACAAGGGCAGTCTTATATTACGTCGCTTTTCATAAAGCTATCTTTAAGTAAGTACCTAATTTAATAATATTTTCATTTAAAGAGAGAGCAAAAAAAACTACAAAGAGAACTTTTAACCAAAAAGTTTACCAGTAGAGCTTTTTGCTGTGAACTTTGCTGTAGGTAATATTTTTTCTGAAGATTCTTTAATTTCTAGTAAACATCACTTTTTCTCTTCTTACTTTTTAAAATATAAGTAGTGCTTAAAATTATTGGCCAGACTTAAAATGTTACCTTGTAAAATTCACCTGAATTTACAAGGTAAACCTGCCAAACATAAAATTTAAATTATCATAATTTTGTTATTACTTGAAAATGGTTTTAAAACAACCACGAATCTTTCTTTTTCGATGCGTTTTTCTATTTTCAGATCTATTCAGTTGTGAAGTACCTACTTTTAAGTTCTAAACTAAATATAGGTCCTAAATGTAAGGAAAAATAGATACTTAATAGGAAATGATAAATGGAAAACTCAGTTAAATTATTCAGCTTGTTATGGTTACATTACCTTTCAATTCTTTCTATTATGAATTCACTAATACCTACGTTTTGTTTTCTCTTCATAATTAGGTGCGCGCTTTAAATATACACTTTAGTAACTTTCGTAATAGTTCCGTTAAATAAGACGTTACATGAGCTAAGCTTACACGATAAATACATAAATTATACTCGTATCTACCTTTCTTACTTTCATTTCAGTGTTATTAATACAGGCTATGCACAATAAAAAAAAAAAAGTCTCAATAGAATCGTTTACCAAATTTAGAGAATAGCTAACGTTCAAGAATAAATCAATAATATTTTTTTTGGTAATTACCTAACCAAGAGTCATGAAGATCAAAGGCCTAGAGCGTAATTAATAAATGTAACAAAAGGATTTAACGGATTGCAGCGCACTACACTTTCGCTTAAAGAAAGTAGTTTGTCATCCAGTGTCAAGTTTATAATTAATGATGATTGAAATCTGGTCGGTTAATCATAGGTTTTGTTTAATGATAAATAGTTATCATATTTAAATGGAGACAAAAGACATATTTTCGTGTCTTTTGGTTTCTATACGGAGTCGTTTAAGCACACTTTCTAAAAGCTATTGGACTGTTATATTACACTTGTGGAAAT
The DNA here is from genome assembly GCA_947563765.1 of Anarsia innoxiella. NCBI lineage: Eukaryota > Metazoa > Arthropoda > Insecta > Lepidoptera > Gelechiidae > Anarsia > Anarsia innoxiella. The sequence goes on from OX387390.1 coordinate 11,402,664, forward strand.
GAATACTAAAAAGGAAAAAAGAAACTTGACTTTTTCTGGTATTTTGAAAAACCTAAAGTATTTTAATGATATCTAATAATTCGTTTCATATTAACAACAAAGCGAAACAAAAATATAAAGTTGAACGTCAAGACAACTGACCTACGTATACTAATGCTATTCAAATAGCGATTGACCGCATTGCACGTACAGAGTGTCCAACAATTCCTTTTGCAACATTCGATATTAAGGTTGCAAAAAGAAAAACAAGAAATCCGAACGCATTCACGCCTCGGCTCCGGTCAAGTCACGGCCGCGGAACTGTTACACATCGAACGGGACCGATGCACCTGCGACAACCTCTTTGTACACTTGTTATACCACACGACCCACACCACTTGCACTTACTCTAACATCTTGTATCTATTGCACCTGTAGCTTCTGTGTAGTCAATTATTCCCATTCGGCAGCTTGCTTTCTAACGTCACAGAATTTAAATATGTATTTCCAAGTGCATTCTATAGTCCATCATTAGGCTTCGGTTAGATATTTCATTATTATAAATTAAATCACAACTTGCAACATTAAAATGTCTTCACTTTTCTCGTGCTACTGTTCCATGCTTTGTTAACGAAACACCATACTTTATTTATACATCATTCTTGTAATAATCAAGTCTGTTATAATTATCTTGATACAGAATGTTTAATTATATTTTATTAAGCTTTTCTATTTCATACTGCGGTATCTTGCACTTCTAGAGGCATGGCACATCACGATTTGACCAGACCGGTGGTGCAATCAATAAGAACTTCAAAGAAATTGCATATTATGCTATTAATGCAAGCTATATCTAAAACTTTAGGATGTTTGTTAGCTCTTGCAAAAATTCTGTAAATTGTGTCCGGACATCGCGTAAGTAGGGCACAATATGAATATTTTGAATACAAATAGGCTTTAGTAAAATCGTGTCGGTCTATTAATTGTAGTAAAAACTCAAAAATGCTTTGCAACTTGTAATCAAGTTTATTTAACATCGTTAGTCAAGTCAGATCTAATCGCGGCATGAAAGATAACTAGAATATAAGTTAGTACCTATAAGTATATTTTTTCAAATAGCGACGATTAATGTATGCAATGGAAAATATTTTTGTCAAAGCAAGTCATTTTGTTTAAATATCCTACTACTACAAGACAAGAAAACCGAGAAACAAACTTTTGATTTCTCTAAATTTCGCGTAGGTATACGGTGATAGGTGTCATCGTAGTATGCGTTGGTACGTTTTACTCGGTCACACGAGAGCGACAACCTTGGCCAGTTTTGACCACTTTCCCTCATGAAGAAAGTATAATTAATATTATTTTGGTTGGGCATCAATTTGCATCAGGTTAAGCTTACATTTGTCACAGAATCTTTATTCACAAAATTGTACAAACTAATTTTTTACCTTTAAGAAAATGTTTACTAGAAACGATAGAGGTACTATCTCTAAAATCAACTAAGTTACTTGGGTGGCTGACATTGTAACGGTTGCTCTACAATTTTATTATTTGCTTGGCGCTAAAACAGTAAGGTAAAATGATTGACTAATTTAATTATATCACTTTACCTTGACAACAAAATCCGTAACGGCTCGTCGAGTTACAAGTATATTTATGAGTGTTGTAATGGGAAGTAATATGTTTTAGAGGTATAATAGTGCTACTCATTACGTCACATGAAGGTAGCACTTATAGTATAGCTTTGCCAATGTCATTTGAGCTTCGCAATCAAAATTTTGTAGTGTACTTACGGTTTGAATAAATTAAGTGTTTCAATTAACGTAACAAATTGACTAAAGTCTATTTGAATAAGTTATATGAGCATGTAGGTCTTACGTTTTGCATATGAGATGTTATATTCTATCCTCTAACGTTTTATATGATAATAAAATAAATACATTTATGCTTATCTACCTATCGCATTTTTTATGAAAGCTGCAACATCAATTTAATTACTGGTACTCTTTGCGTTCCACAACAGTCAAGGAAACATCGTTAGATGAAAATAAGCGATGGCATTGTATAGCCAAACTCTCACGCTTTAAGAATAGCTGGCGTATGGTGAGTATTTTAATCTATTGAATACCGAGCTAAAACGCAACTTAGTAGGTAAGTAGGTACCTTGTTACTTTCATATATTGATTGATTTATTTATATTAGCCTATATCGTCCCACTGTTGGGCAAAAGAACAATATATTGATATTTGTTCATAATCTTAAAAAGAGAGTAAGCGATCAGAATTTTTAATAACTTTTTACTGTCCAGTCTTAGTTGTACTAAGCTTATTTTATAATATCAACATCAGTTCTGAACTAATTGAAGTGTAAATAGGTAAAAAATTAGAGTAATCAGATTATTTTTATATTCATCATCATTACCTTTATTGCACTTTTACGAGTACCTTATACAAAGTCCTTTGATAAGTCATTTTACAGTGATTTATGACTTCACTTTTTAAAGATTGTCACCCACAAAATTAAATAAAAGTTAAACTATAATGTCACATGACATTAGGTTTGATAAATCTCGCACCACCACAGGTTACGAAACCGTGACCTTTGCCACAAGTTGACACATTATACTTCTCCATTACTATTTACTCACTAATATTCGCCAGGTACCTATGCATTATCGTTGGTCAATATTTTATGGATATGTTGCAAAAGATGCTATTAAGAAAGCACGATACAGCAATTTGTACGATTTCGTTGATTTTCGTGTCCTTCGATAAGATTTTGATGGATAACTGATTGGAAGTTTTGTTATTTGTTATTAGATTTTTATGTCAAACGAGTTGGATTGTCTTCTCTTTTTTGAAGTCTTTTGTGCCGCTCACGTGCCACTCAATACGTTTACAGTGTTGAGTAAGTTTTATTGGAATATACTCGTCTATTATGTATGCCAGTTCCTTACAAAGATCATGTTTGTGCATATAGCAAAATATTAATTCTCTTCAAGTTCTAACTACACTTGTCACATAAGTATTTCTTTTGGTCAATTTCAAAGTTTGGAGTATTATATTGTTACTCAATTTTAAGGATACTACTCAACGGAATTAAGTAAAACTTCAGTTTCGTCGTCGATACGTTGAAAGCCTTCAGTTGTTAAAACGGTTAAATAAATAAGAATTTAATTTAAAATGTATACTTAGATAGACATTTGAAGATTTGAAGTGAGTAGACCATTACAGATGGACCTTGAAAAATTATCTACTTAGATTTGTTTGTTTTAAGTTTGAGTGGTAAAATTGAGAAACTGTTTGGTGTTAGAAATCCAAATGCGCAACAAAACAAGTGGGTACTTATCGTCAATGTGTGAATTAGCACTTATGATATTTTGTTGACTTTATTGTGTGGAATAACAGACACTTTCTCTTTCAGAAGTGCTAAATGTAAAATTCACCTTCCAATTCCTAGCTAAAATATGGTTTTCCTTATTGGTGATTGCATGAATTAGTCGTATGTCTATGATTAAGGAGAAATGTGGCGATTGTTCATGAACATACTTATTGGAGCGGGGAAGTGAAATTGGGTGTAAAATCGCAGGTTTACCGACAATGTCGTCGTGCCGTGTCATTAACTGGTAGCATTGGTCAAGGTTGGAAGTGGACAATTATTAATTTTTCCGTATTAAGAAAACCAATAAACATACCTATTTGGAGATAGGTGCTTAATATAATTGAAAATCAATGTCATACATTTTTAACCAATTTAGTTCGAAATTATTCAAATAGCCAATCCCTCTAGCTAGAACAAGATCCTTGGATGTAGATGGCCCAGATTTCGCCACATTTACCAAAAACAGAACCAATAAAACTTATTTATATTAATCATGTGAATAGTTGTAGGATTAAAGAGGTTTTCTTAAAAATAAAACTGATTGATGCCAATTTTTTTTTATTTTTGGTCGATTGTGAAGTCGTATGAGAGCTTTATGAGAGTGGGTTGTCAGTTTTTATCAAGAATTAGGAATGAACCTAGTATCGAAAGTACCTACCTATTTATTCTATAAAATTATACCTATTCAGCTAACTATTTCACTTATTTTTGATGTAAGATCTTCTTCTCAACAGAACTACTTATTGGGAATTATTGCGGCAGTGAATTGTGTAAATGTGGTCGCGTATGGGTTAATATTTTACTTACGTGGCTTTGGCTATAGGTAAAATTAACTACCTACCACAATTTTGGCCGATTCATGACTTGATCCGGAAATCGCAACAAAGGTTGAAAAGTAGTTTCGGCAAGTTATGTTCACCTTGCTACTACATATTTATTATCTACCCGAAAATCTGTAGGTATTTAATTTTTAACATTTTTGAAACTACTTTGGTCTAGTATTCTTTGTTATAATTACTTTTGAACTTGTTATATTAGGTAATGTAAATTAATGAAAGTCTAATGTATTCTAAGAGACTGAATTACAAAAAAACGGCTACCTACCTACCAATTTGATAGGTATTGAAAAAAGAATAGGTACGTTGCGAGGTTAATTTAACGGTCGTTTACTAGGGTCTTCTTTGGGTCATGGTTGCCGCATTTTCATTTTATTTTTCAAAAGACCAATAAGTCAATTTATTCTTTCCCAATGCCCATAGAGTCGGGGAGTCAGGTAGCGTTTGGTTTACGAAAGCGATGCGACAACAGACAATGCGTGATTTTACTATATCATGAAGAAACTGAATTATTTAACAATTCTCTTGTCAGTCTTTTATTTGCATATAACATAACATTTTTACCTTGAGCCCGATTGAACTGTTGCAGACTTTTAGCATGAAGATTCTTGCTTTATACTTTTAGATTCTTACTAAAAACGACGTTATTAAACTTTTATAGATATTGGTTTGAGTTTTGCTTTAGTCTTTCAATTTATTGTATAGTTATATAACTAACTGCAAATATAATGTCTGATCTGGAGAATAAAAATATTACCAGGTATGTAATGCACGTTAACGTTATGTTGTAAAGTCCGAGTATAGTAATGACGACGAAGTAATCTTGCAAAAACATATCGTGTAATAAATCAATCGGTTCAACGGTAGAACATGCAATGCATTATCGTGAATACAGTTGCTATTTGCCTTTCCTTATACCACTGCGATTTCGAGTTCAAAAGATAGAAAGCTTGAAACCATAAGTCAAATGCTAGATAACTTAAACACTGAAAACACAATTGAAATAAAGTGCTATATAACTTAAAAATATTATACCTACCTAGCCACATTTGAAATATACCGTGAACACTCGTTTGAAATCACTCTTTCTGTATGATCATTAGTTCTCCTTATAACAAAGCAATGATGGTAAAATCCATATCAAATTGACGATCAAACGCTTTGATGGTGAATAAAAAGTAAGAAAATAAATGACGAAGTCGTTTTAAACGCTTGTTTGCCATTGCAGTCAGTGATAAAATTAGAAGAAGTACGAATGAAAGGTAATAATAGGTCGTCAGTTTCTTCGTAATAGTAAATAATAACATGTAATAACAATAAAACCAGTGATGCATCCAGAAAGTGCAGGTTATTCACTGAGCTTTCTATTTCAAACTTTTTATTGTGATTGTTTATAAATGCACATTTTGCACTAAACGTATTTTACTTTCACACGTTGCTGTTTTGAGTGAAAGGCGATGAATTTATTAGGTCAAACTGGACTTTGTGAAACGGCTGCAATATAAAACTAAGTAGAATGGACATCGTTAAATTTATTTTTTACCTATCAAAATTAAACTGCTGCACTTAGTGCAAAGTTGAATTTAAGAAATTGTAAGCTACTTCAAAGGTCAGGATTATATTTCTGTGGTCTATTTTGAGGTCATCTAAAGCCACAAAAATCTAGATTAGATGACCTTCAGTACTTAGTAATCATTTCTCACATCATTCGTTTAATATATCATTTAAATGAACTTAGTAGCTGCAGTTTTACGAAGTTAATAACTAATAGCAAACTATATACATTCACACACCTCCTCAAAATATGTATGGTTCCATGTAAATCTTATTTAACTATATAATTAAGTAACTAGTAAACCTACTTAGACGTGTTTCATTCCAGTCGTTAAGTTAGCAATTGAAGTAAATTATGATTTGGACATCATAATTGTTATATTATAGCCATTGCTTGCTGGTACGTTTGTCTCCTTGCCCACGAATCCGTGAAGTTTAGAAATAGGGACCCACATTCACGAACAAATTCACACTATATAGTTTTATTGAGCTTTCTTGCTAGTAAATACTATCGTACAGGTGTAAATTATGAAGGTAAACTTTCTTTTAAATGGCTTTCACGTACTAAAGGTAAACCAGTGAAAGATGCAATTGCAACGGAAATGAGTTAATGAACCGGAACTACATTCTGGTATAAAGCATTAAGGACAATTTGACCTTTTGTTAAAAAAATATATATTATCTGCATATTATGGGTACCATGGTACTTATAATATACAGGTAAACCTATCTTTTTTCATATGCATATGATTTATCATGGCACGTTCAGATAGCCCTCTGGGAGGTAAAGATTTAATCATTTCTCTTATGTCGCTGTCCTTTTATCTCTATCAATCTGAAACGTATTCACATTAGTCGTGTAATTTCAAGACTTATCTCACTAACCCGTTAGTCTGGCTGGACCACAGTAGGCTCAGAATTACGAAAACATGCCTATTCAAGTTTTGTTGCGCTTGTTTACACAATATTCAAAACACTTTCCATTGTTATGTATGTATGCTTATAATTTTATTTCTTATCTAAACTAAGTCTTTATGTCACTTTTGTTAACAAGCCGGATAATTTGGTACCCGAATTAAGAATACAACTTCACACAGCAGAACAAAAAGAATATTTCTTAATTTTACTACTGTAGGTACTGTTTATAAGAGAATGTTTTTACATAGGTATTTATTTAGCATTCTGATGTAATAATGTAATGAAGGTCAGAATGTGAATTAGCAATAAAATTAAATGCACGATTGATTGATTGATTTGCACCTTGCTCAGATTATAATCATGTTAAGTTAAAGATTACGTGTAAAGAGTTACAATATCCCTTACCTAAATTATTACCGTAATAAAGGTTTCCTAAGTTTAGTCACATGTGTCAGAATCAGAACTTGCGTCAGTATTAAATTAATGTCGCAAACAATATTTATGGATGAATCTATTTAATTTTCATCAAGATGTCCAAAGTTATGGTTACGTCACATATCCACCTTTTTTATTAGGCGTAGGTATGAACGCTAAGGTATTATTGATAGGCTTACAAAGCACGAGCATCAGATTAATTTATTAAATGGCATTACCGTTACATTACCGTGCACTGTTAACGTTGTCGGGTTAGTGACAATTGTCGTCATTATTTGCTATTAACCTGCTGCGCCTGACCGTGTGTCATTGAATGAATCGGTGTTAGATGGTTATCAAGTTAATACGACACGGTGGTGTTCACTTTACGGTTGTGGTTCTTTTTATACTTACTTACAAAAAACGTAAAAGTTCCTCTTAAAGTTTGTCATTTACGCCAAAAAAATGTCGTCATTAGGTTATATATGTGGTATTTAGGTACTCCTATAGCTTAGCACGAATTTTCTTATTAATTGTTGAAAGTCTGCATTGTTTAGTGCTGCACGTGTCTCTTCTGGTGAGAATTCACAATACGGGGTCTAACAGTTTTCACCGTTTCCCTGTTCAACAATAGTCAATATTTACAACTAGAGAGCGAAGTAGCTTTTACTGTGTGCCGCTGGGAACAGTGAGAGTGTACTTAGAAAAACAGACCCGACTCCGTGTCACACTCACACCATAAAAACACTCTATTGAACTTTTTGCAACTTCTAAATTCTTTTTATGCACTTTATCTGCGAATAAATATCGATTCTAAAGCTATTTTTGTTTAACTCTTGCTTAGAATATCTAGGTCGTACAATTCGTATGGTAATATTTCATGAGCCCTTCACATTAGCTGCATGAGCAGATGTTAAAATACGAAGATTACTTAAAGCAGCTGTATGCCCTAAATACTTGATGGATTTCTCTTTACAATTCTGTTTGGCACAAAATTGTTTTTCAATGGAATACAAAAATATATTGTGAACTTTATTATTTAGGCAGCTTTACATAAACAGTGACAAAAAGAAATATTGTGGCCTTCGTGAACATTTTAAAGACCTAAAATTACGTTAATCTTTTGTTGGTCCATTGACCACAGGACGACTGAACAGCTACTCATTGCCAATTAGTTTGCGAAATGTTCCTTAGTCTGTGGACGTGTCGAAATATAGACATTTAATAGATGACTAACGTGGCTCACATTAGTAATAGCCGTCTTGTTACAATACGATTTCTTTTCCTGTCAGAAGCATCGATTTGTTTCGGATATTAGTCACCTTTCTCCAGAAAGCCGGCTTCATTGTTCTTCAGGTGCTTATTTATCTACACGATTACAAAGTATTTGTTGAAATTGTTTTATGAGTGTTTGATAAATTGATGCTTCTTAAACGTCAATGAACTTGAAGGGAATGGTACTTGACAACTGCGCCAAGTTAAATATTTGCGATAGCCTTGACCGCAGCCATCGATATCATCATTAGACACGCGAGCATCTCGGATGTGGGAAAATATTACCTATATATTTTATTATTTTTTGATTTTCGTTAATAATGTTAGCTTTTTTGCTTTGATGTGTTTTGACACGCACGGGCGGGTCTAACACGATAACATTCGGTGCAAAGGAAATTAAGCATGAAGAAAGTGATTACGAACAAAATAATTATATAAAATTTAGATTGTACTTACCTATAAATGGCGAAGTCAGTAAAATAAATAATTAAATCTTTGTGATTGATTATAATTACAAAAACAAGTAATAATGCGAAATAACCTTACTTTGACTAACATTAGAGTGCATATTGATTTTATACAGTAGGGAAAAGTGAACTACATAAGGTACCTAAAATAACTTCAAGTTTTACTCACGTTCCTAAAACTTGACCAAAATAGGCATACTTCAATAATTTCTTGTCATAGTAAACAGTTTGAACAAAAGTTCGAGAAACTGCCTAATACTTTCTCCGATTGGCTGAGCGGTTGGTCCAAATTCCGGTCACTAAAGGTGCCAATGAATCTGCATACAAATTGGTCTTACATTCGAAGACGTTTGAGGCAATCGTTGGATTAATAATAGCATGAAAAGAAAGGCGATGTCCTACTTAAATGTTATTACATTGGTAGGCTAACAAAACGACACATTTCAATTATCATCATATTTTAAGTTAGTACATAGTTCCAAGTAACCATTATAATAAATACTCTATCTTCGTAAACGAGGATGTGTATTGAATTAAGTTATTATACTATTATGTAGATTTCGCATGCTGCCTGCAGCTTCATCTGCGTGGGAACACTTGTAAAGGAAAAATCTCAAATTTCCCAATCAAAATCCATGTAACATCTTTTCAAGTCTATTACACTACCTATCTCTACGACACAAACTTGCACTAAATATTTTTGAGCATGAATAGGCAAAACTCAGAGTATTTAGTATTTTGGTTACGTATAAAATATGAAAATGGATTTCTACTTGACCTGATTGTTAGGTTTCTCCGAGTGCCTATTTCACGAGTACTCCAGATTTCACCAAAGCCAATAGCTCTTAGTTTTTATTTGCTCCACTGGCCATCACTTGATCAAACAGTAAGCATTCGAGCCAGTAGTCCACTATGTCAGTGTCCAACTGCCCAAGACCAATGTATTACCAGGTACCACATAAAAACATCTGTGTTGGATGCATTATAATTGTACCTGTGTTAATGCAGTGTCTATGTAAGACAGATTTCAGTAGGTACCTACGATGTAAATTATCATTTCCTTTGCAGTTTTGTTTCTTTTATAAATGATTCGTAAGGCGTTATTAACCTAGCCGCTAGTTAAGTAGATTAATAAAATTGGGGGTTCGTTTTTCTAGCATAAGTAATGTGAGATTTCTATTTAATGTGTAGCAGCGAAGTCTTGTAATATCTATTATTACAGCCAGTAGAGGATTGTATGAATATCGTAGATAATTTTAATAAGGTAGCGTAATTACCAAGTTTATCAGTTTAGAGAAACTATCGGTTTCCGAGGACGAGGTATTTCCGCTGTACCACATCCTTCCAGCCAGTTTATGCTATAGATGTATTTAAAATAGTATACATATAATAAGTCGCTTAAATATTTTGACCAAAACTGTGCCGATACTATAACTATTTAGTTTACTTCTTTAAGGATTGTTAATACTAACTATCTTTCTACTTTATTTCTATTGACGTGAAAATTTAACAAGTGTTTTGTTTTACGGGCAATTCACTCTGGGATACCTCGTTATACGAATAACTGTCACTTATTTATTAATACTTACTAGCGTAGAAAGTGTTGTGGTAAGTGATAGCTTTACTAGAACGTTCTAGTCTAGAATTTCATAACATCGCTTTTTACTAACCACATAACAGAAGAAGTTATACGTAGGTATAAACTAATAAATAGGTGTTTACTTTATAGTAACAAATGTAACACCTTAACGTCTACATCCGAATGTATTTTATGAGATATTTTAATCGCCATCCAATTTATGTAATTGAATCGAATTAAAACTAGATACGTGTACTTAAAGGTGGTCATAGTTGTTATTTGGCATTGGCGGGGGACACCCAGTGGCAGTTAAAAAATATTTTGTTTATACAAAGGTTACATGAGGTGAATAACGGAGGCAGAGCTCAAATTTAGTCTTATATTTATGATACGTTAGTCCTCTTACAGACGGGTCACGGTCCTTGAACCACAGTTGCAGAATTTAATAGCCATACTTTAGGTTACACCTAATGCTAGTATTTTGTTAACATGAGTAAGTTACTATATTTGCTCTTATTACTTATCTTAAATTAAATACTTTATTTCAATTCAAAGAATCAGAACTCTAAAATAATATTAACGAAGTTATTGTATCTACAAGTACACATAACATACATCAATCCGATTAGATCGTAAGCTTAAGCGTGAGGCGTAATAGCTTTTTTCAATACAAGTACTTATATTGAATGGTTCTATTAATGGGCCAGTAATGGTATAAAACCGCAAACAGGTGTATTCCGTTTGGGTGTTTACGGTCACGTAATCGCAGCTATATCGAGCGTTTCGAAAGTCGAGACCTTGTCATAGTCTCGAACTTGGCTTCGCACTTTAAAACGCATGCGTATGGAATAGTTATTAGAATACAAGATTTACTTGAGAACTATATTTTGAAAATAACGAACCTTTTTAACTTGTTGGATATATAAGATATCTTATATATCTAACAAGTTATATGTACAAGATAATGCAATGCACATTGGAAAATATTTCCATCTTTGTTTATTACCTATAACACCTATGCGTTAGACAAAGATTTAACCTATAAACCCAACGAGTAAAACAACCTGCCACAAATTGAAAACTTATTATACGAGTATTAATTATAATATTATAATAATTAACATGATAAATGATAATTAAAATTATTACAAAATGTGTCTTCTAGAAGACGTGACTTTAAGTTTCTTTAAGACGTTTCTTTAAGCGCAGGCCAGAGAGCAACTGACTTAGGTATTGGCTACATACTGGCTCAACCGGAAAGGGAAGGTAGGTATAATGTGCGTAAAGCATTATACAACGCCTTAATTCATGTAATTTTATTTGACATAGTCAATTTATAGTTTTGTTTTTCAGTGTGCGTTGTGTTGATTGATGATCATGCTAATGGCGAAATGTATGAGCTTCTACAGTAGAATTCTAGTTAAAATGTACTCGTAATTTAATGAGCTTACGCCCCAATAATTTATGAAACAAACAAGTATTACTTACTTATAAGCTTCTTATAAGTAAAGAGTGGAGCTCTCCCCTCTCTTTAATTTATTTTATAATAATTTCTGAAATAATTAAAAAGAGTTGATTTGAGGCCAGTAGTTTATTTTTTTTTTGGTTAAGATGGAGGGAAATTTGAGATTTTGTAATAAAAGATAGACATTAAACATCTTTTTATTAATTAATAAACGTAGAGACGTGCTTTATCTATCTATTTTATTATAGGAATAAAGTATGTAAGTAAATGAAGTTCTGCAGTTAGAGTTACCTACCTAGCACCTCCGTTTATATGAGTACCTAAAACACATAAGTTGATGGAATCACCGTTATATTGCATTTATGGAAATTAGACTTACGCATGAGCATGACTACCTATAGTTATCAAAGTAGTTAAACAAGAAGGATATACCTACTCGTCGTAAGTATAGGATCCTGTACATTCCACTTTTACTTAATAGTTTAACAGGTTGTACTTCAAGATCGATGAACTGAACTGCAATGGTATTTCAAAACATAGGTACTTATTGCTAAGGTACACAAATGATTTAACATCTCCTATCTCCACTTTTACTTTTCTGGAAAAGATATTATCACGTGTCGAACTGTATGAATAATGATTTGCTTAGTTTCTATCTCTCTCTTAAATATTTATGATTTATAAAATATATACGATTAACATCGACACATGCAACATCTATACTCGTGAATAACATGGTTAAACATGCAAGAGGAACCAAAGATCTGCCAGTATTAGCTAAGTAGGCAACATGAAATTCTTTTTGTATTCTAAATCGAACGAGGGTCATACGGTCAATACGAGAATGGATGACTACATATTGATGGCACTGTATTCTTTAGTGGCTCAACAACTTTGGCCAATAACGAATGAGTGTTAAATAACGATGGCTATCGAATTGACCCTTTGTGAGAAAGCGTATAAGAAAGTAAGCGGCATATTCAAATCGAAATGTCAAGCACAATCGCATTGGTTTATTACGATACAATGCGTTTTATTAATAGCCAATAAAATATGTCAATAGGTAAATAAACTAACGCTTTGATGTGCCGTGGCTGGAGATAATTGCAAATATTTTTTGATGAGTATTCAACGTAACACCCGGAGACAATGCTTTACACCTTGGGCTGAATGTATAATTTTGCAACACCAAATAACTTTATACATATGTATAAAGATGTTGGTTCATATGGGCAAGGTTCTAGCTGACAAGTAACCCCTGAACCCTTACACTTTGTAAGAATTAAACGTTACGTACTACCTGTTGTTCGGCTATTTGAATCCTATTAGATTCAAATAAAGATAATAATAAAATGTTATGTCGCAATAAAAGAGGTTAAAAATATCGGATTGATGACAATAACTTCTCAAAATGATTACAAAACGATGGAGGCTGACAAATTGATAAGGTTACAAAGTTCAGTTACAAATTACTTAAAAAAAATTATGACAGTTTGAGGCAGACGGTTACTATTATTTATTTACCATATTATTAGGTACATAATTCCCTTTTTAAAAACACGTATTTTTAAGAAGGTTCTTAATACTAAATGGAAGTCAATGGATATGGTACGTATATTATAAACTTTGATCTGAAATACGGGCATTAAGATATTGTAGTTCATCTCGCTATTCGAATAGTATGGAAGCAAGTAACATAATGATGAATGGGATGATTTGAGGTCACAAGTGTTCTAGTGTTTATTTTTTTTTCATGTCAAACTATAAATCTTGCAAGCTATCATGCAGAACTACCATTAGATTACTAGGCCAGTACATCTAACATAAGGTAATGGATCTGTAATGATCGCTTTATAATGACGTTTTGTTATGCAACTTTGCACGCTTCCCCGGCAGATGATCACCACGTTAAAGGTAGGTCAAGATCGGTTCGATGATAATAATGTGATAATATACACACTTACAAAGTTTTTTGATGCTGATTTTGACACATCTTAGTAAACTCCTGTCATAGTACCTACTCGTAATATAACTCTTTACATTACTTTCATTGGAAGAGAACATTAAGCTAAAGGGAAGGTGTTTCGAAGGTAATTTGTTTTCAACATAGGTCGTAAGCAATACCTTTTTGTAGCCAATCTGTACCTACAAGAGAAGTTACAAGTAACATTACTGATGATGTTACAAATGGTTATTTTAAATGTGGTTTTGTAAAATGGAAAAGATCTTGCTTAATAGTAAGCTGACCACTCTATTGATGGATTGATTTATAGATGTAGCAAGCGCTCATGACATTTTTCCACACTTTTATTTATCCATCAACCAATCTCAACAGTTTCTTACTAGAGATGTTATGTAGTAGAAAAGTAACCAATTAAAGAAATCAAAGCTTAATATTATTTTAAAAATCTGCAAGACTTTAATCTTGCGTGAGTGCAGACTATTAGAATGGCAACAACCAGAAAATTGGGCATTTGGTATGACAGAAAAAAATATTTTGTAAAATATGATAAATACGAATCGTTCTGCACGTGAGATAATCGAAGAAAACTTTTGATTTCTCTCGATTCACGGAAACCCAAGGGCTTGTTTTGATTATCATACATTATTCTTAAGGCAGTGGTCGTGCGGTCGCTTTGACTGGACTCACTTTCTCATGAAAATGGAAAGTGACCCGCGTTCCGTCGCTTATTATAAATATTAAGTCGGCGGATGACAAAAAACCTGTCCAAGACCACACGGAGCCGGCCGCAGCCACCAGCTACCGTCATCGGTGCCATAACACCTAAATCGCGTGGAAAACGAAATGCGGAAACTTTCCTCGCCACGCCATGTTTATTTATTATCATTAATAACATGTAGTAAAAAAACACATTTTAAAATACTTGACAATATTTTTATATTGATCCAAAGGTGATTCATGCGGATGTTTGAAATGCCTCGAAAATTATAAATACTTACATAAAACAAGTTTTTTTTTTTATAAAAGACCACATTATACAAAAAAATGCTTGTAACTTAAATCACCACATTAGTGGAAGGTGACTAAATCAAAAGCTGGTAACAAAACAAATGACAACTGCCGTTTCAATTTCACAACGAATTCACTTGTCGTTGTCGCCTAATTGACTTCAAACAATAGCTGATTTCGAAACAAAATGATGTGTCTAAATTATTGTTATAACGTCAGGCGTATAAATCTTTCTATTACATGGTGATTTGACCACAATGCTTCGAAGATTGTTTGTGATCATATGTTATGTTCTTTACAAGATCACCGCCAGTTTTTCTATCACGCTCTGTTGATTATGATGTGCAATTGTTTTCACTTTTCAATCATTTACTATTGACGGAACGGTATTTTTCTGACATTCCTTCATAACTATTGCTTTTGTTTACTTTCTTATTTCTACGTTCGTACCAAACATATGATTTGATCTTTAACTGTCGATTCTATAATTTTACAACAAAAACAGTTAGGTATAGGCACCGCCAACTGTAATAGATCTTTTGAATGCTTGTTAATGTCAGAAATCAATGTTCATTCTGACATCATTATAGTTCAATCATTGATATTCGCTTGTTGTCGCGACAGACATACATGGGAGGGTCCTACCTTGTTAAATATGTGGTAGAGTCAGCATATAGCAACTCACATTTTTATTTCTCTTTGCAAAACCAAGTTTCATTTTATATTGAATAGTTTGTGATGACATTATAAGTACCTATGTAAGATAATAGTGCTAAAGTAGATGTTATTTATTATGCAAACTTTTTGAGGACTAACGAAATCGGACTGAAGCGCAAATTAAGTACGAAACAAGTGATGTTAGGCAATTTTTAGGTGCATATCAGTAGACCAGTACCTACTCATAATGTCCTGTAAAATATTTGTCAAACATCGAAGTGTGTTTTTGACATGATTAGGAGATATCTTTTTTTTAAACGCTGTCGTTTGCTGATAGTACAGTAAGTAAGCCAGGTGAAGCCTTTCTCCGAAACATCCGGCTGCGGACGGACATCGAACCGGTCAACTGATTCATATATTTGGTATTACTTGTGTTGACTTAGCGTTGCTCATTCATATTATCCTTTTAGTGAAAGTGTTTTCAGCCAACTCATGATTTAAACTTTATCTATACACGTCAGAGGACGAAATGCAACACCAAAGATGGTAGCTAGCTTATCGTATACTCCATTCAGATTTATCAATTCAGCAAATATAACAGATACACCAAAATTAATCGAACTTTTTAATTACCAGTAAAATTAATCATTAAAATTATAAAGAACTAATTAAGTGTTTCACTTTGCCATCTTAAGCTTATATCAAGCGTTAAAAGCAACAAAGAGCATTATTTATATTTAGAAAGGTACTGCTACTGACCGGTAGTAATAAAACGCCGTTTTCTATTAGACATAATGATAAATTAGATTTACAAAATGACTATGTGTACATATCTATCAGATAGTGGCTTGGTCTACGCAAAAGCCAATGTTTATGGCATTGATTACCTATATTCAGTATTGAAACTATAAACTTAAAGCCTACTTTTTGCCGTGTCAATAATTTAACTTTCTAGTTTTTATAGTATTGTATAGGTATTAAAACGTGGAAGTGATTTGATTAGAGTATGTACCAGTATCGTCATTTGCTGGCAATTGGCTCTCATTAGCTAATTATACTCATTAATAAATCGGACAACCATCGAAAATAATTGAGGAATTTCGAATTAATTCATGTTACTGAAGTGGTTTTTAATTATTCTGAATATGCAATTTAATATTATAGTAGGTAAGTACGTGTATGTATTAACAATTTCTAGCTTTTTTCCTCTTCCGGTAGATGCTGATTTACCTTATTACCTAAAGTATGCCAACGAGATTATAATTATTGTAAAATAAAATAGCCGGGAGTCTTAAACATTTATCTTCTAGCCACATTATAAAACAACTATCACCGCAAATAGCATTGCTCTTCGACATTACGCTATTACAGCATTCGTATACCTTTTTGCATATTCACATAGACTTCTAGTTAACAATAGATAAAATAATGCTATTCAACTTACAGTCTATTTTTTGCGACTAGCAAATACCTAATTGATATTGAACCTAATTTAACAATTCGTTGAATAATTCAAAGGTTTCGTATATGACGACCACTTTGTTACAACAGCTACTTGAGATTTCACGCGTCCACTTTAAGGTACTTCA
The DNA here is from genome assembly GCA_947563765.1 of Anarsia innoxiella. Taxonomy (NCBI): domain Eukaryota; kingdom Metazoa; phylum Arthropoda; class Insecta; order Lepidoptera; family Gelechiidae; genus Anarsia; species Anarsia innoxiella. The sequence continues at coordinate 11,419,749 of OX387390.1, forward strand.
GCTGATATAGTATCATGTTTATAACGAATTTTGTTTTAGTATTATACAAAATTTACGATTTAAGGTATTCATTGCTAAATTAACATCTGACGCATATAAAAAAACCCGAAAAATCAAGTTTTCTTATACTTCACTCTTCTGTAATTCTTAGCTTTTGACATTAATTTTTTGCAAGCAGGTTGCAAATAAGGGTATGTCTTAATAGATACGTGTAACCACTAAACTACATAAATGTCGCTAAAACAAAAACATAAAATTACGTCGAAACGCAATACTGCGTAGGTTGCAATATAAACGAGCATGTTATGACCATTATGTCTTGTATAGGATGAAGTGAAATCTAGGTTACCTTAGCAAGGCTTATGCTTTATATCCTGGACTAGTCACGGATCTAAACGGAAATAAACGCGTAATATCAAGATTACTAAATATTCCGTTTTTCATTTGTTTCCGTTCAATTAAGTAACATTGCCTGTTACTAATCTTATGCATTTAATATGTTAATATTTCCCACAAATGGATATCAAAATATTATAATAGATACTTACTGATAAATAGTTTAACTGAGTTCCTCCACTGTTGATTGTATGCTATAATTTCTCTTCAGCCATAAATACTTGATTTGTAGAGTAAAACTTTTGAAGTATATCACGCATAGTTAGAAATTAAAGATAGGTTGATTGATTGTTAACGAAACCGTAATTACCTACTTATTGATTGTAAATCAAGAAGACTAACAATATAACGTATATTTTTTTTAATTTTCAGAAATAGTGCAGCCAACATGCGTTCTAGAGTCGGACTTCGGTTTCAAAATCAACTGCGCTTTCAAAAAATCTGGCCTTTTCAGAGTGCGCAACCTCGGTGGCGTCAAAGCACACGCAAGTATAGGTGAGTAAGCATGGTTATATTGTATATTAGTGATAGGTAGACAAGCGGAACATTGTAAAAAACCAATTTAAGTGTACGTGCTGACTTGCATTCTTTCTTAGTTTTAAGTTTCTGCGCGATGCGAATACCTACATATGAAAATAATGTACAAAGCGAAAGCGATGTGATTTGTGTATTTTTTGTGGATACTGATGACAAAATTCTTATTTTAGCTATTTCAAAGGGCTTTCACGTATCATCGTGTTTACTTCTATTTATCAATGGAAGTTTTAACTTTCTCTAATTTACAAATATAATGATGTCTATTTAGCTAGACAAAGGCAACTATGAACAAACGATGTCACACATAACATGATTTACAGTTATTGGCAAAAATAAAAATCTCGTTAAAATGCTGCTACAGTGTTGAAGATTTACGAATCTTGAGAGAGTACTTACTAACTATACGATATGCATGACAGAAATGATAGTTTTTGTGTTATTTTTGTATAATTGTTTTGTGCAAGTAGTTGAGTAACATTTAAGGAAAAAGACATTTTTCCTAAGAGACTTGAAGCTTTTCTTTAAATTATTTGTACACTTTACTGTTTCATATTGCAGGGTTTAGTCTTGGTGACGAATTAGGCTTCGAACAGTCGCTGACGAATTTGGACCAGAGCAGACGACGATCGGTGAGCGTCAAGAATGGAGCCCCACTCAACTTTATTGGTGACTCTTCTGTGAGGCCAGCCGTCAAACAGGAGGTACGATAGAGACTGTATATACGTTTTTTCAAAGTTTTAAAGAGAGAAAAATATACCTACACCAGATATAAACAATCAGGAGAAGCGACTACCTGAGTAAAGGAGACAGAAAAAGTTAGAATATTCACGGGATTTTCCTGAATATACTAAAATAAAATTGATTGAAGGTGTAAGTGACATAAAATCATGAAATCATCATATTAAGTTGCTTAAAACATTATCTCTTAAGTACTTTACTTGCGCTCAGCGATTGTGAAGCGTATTTGCGAATGCATATATTTTTTAAAATATACTATCTTAATTAGATTTTACTATTCTTTGTCAATTTATTAATGACAACAGCTATGCCTATAATGCGAGTAATATGCAATGACTTATACTGTAGAATAGGGTGTCCCGAAAATCTTTTTTTTCGATTTTCGATACACAAGACCCCTCAAAAGTTGCGTAATTAGACATAGATTACGGTAAAAATAATTTAAAAAATATTTAAAAAGATCCCCAGGGCTCTACTGGCATTTTTTTTTTATGAAAATTCGAAAAAACAACCTTCTAGTCAATATAGCCTAATCTATGTTCTTCTCATCAATTCCGTTCTATTTTGTTATTTTATCGTTAAAAATACCTTCTGCTATAATTTTGAAGCTCTGATAAATTAATAATAGCGAAGAATTGGTTTGGGTCAAACTTGCAAAATTCCTATAAAATTCATGCCTTGACTTGATTTTAGAATATGTGCTACTTCTATGACAAGAGAGTTGGGCTCATTTCTATTGCGATTTTGTTCCTATGAGCAGCGGCTCTGTACTTCTTTGTAATAAAATACGTGATTTTAATAGGTATTTACATACAAAAATGAGTTCAAGACGAAGTGAAACTACATGTGTTTTTGGGGTTATATAAAGAACTTGACGATCGCCAATTACCTGTTATAAATTATATAAAGGACGTTATTACGTTGATATTATTTACTAAATATGATATATAACAACTAAGATTTATTGGTAAGTCAGTGATTGAGTGAAACACTTTTGCTCACCCAGAAAACTTATTCATTACATTACCATGTTATTCGACGACAGAGAGCATATTCGAGAGCTTGCTGTTCACAAAATATTAAAGGCCAGGAAAGCAGAAAAGAGCAATATTCGCGGGGTTTTTAAAGTACCAAAGCTTTACTTTAATAGGCAAAATCATATTGACTTGATATTTTGGCAAAATGTGAGAGTCCCTCCACACTGATTTCGCGAAAAATGCCCGGCGATGAACTGAGACTGAAGGCTAAAGGACACAGCCTCGATATTGCTGATTTTCTCTGTTGTACAGAATCTGTGAAAAGTTATGAAAAGCTAGTGAAGAAGGCATTTGAGAGTGTCACAGATGCTACAGATCAGGATGGGAAGATTAAAGTCACGCGCGGAAATGCCTAGTTTTTGGACACAAAATACCAGTCTCGTAATTAAAGTTACGAAGTCATTTATAAGTATTTAAACTGATTAAAACTTTAAAATGTGTCATTTTGTATTGATAAATTGAATAAAAACCTTAAAATTATTGGGTTTGTATGATTTATGGATTTTGTTCAACACCTCTAAAAATGGCAAATTTCTAAAATTCTCGGGCCGGTAGAGGCCTCAAAAAGATAGATATTTAATTGATTTGTTTTGTATTCGTAATCTATGCATTAATACGCAACTTTTGATACCTCTTGCGTAGCTGTAAGTCTAAAAAAATTTTTTCCCATACATTGACGGGACACCCTACTGTAGAATGATTTGTTTCTGGTTGCTTTACCACCTTGTTTTGTATTCCAGAAACGCGGAAAGCAGAACAGGATTATGATGCGGCCCATGGCTCCAGCTACACGTCCGAACCAAGCTGCGATGGATAGATTGAGTAGTCTGCATCGTCGCGCTTCCAGCACTATGAAGCCAATCATTGTGTCTGGGCCAACCGTGGAGACGACTGCTACTCTAAACAGAGTGAATCCAACCATCACCATGGCTAAGCCTCTTCCAATGGGTGTCCCTCCTTTTAAACCTCTTCCACCAAAGGAGGAAACGCTGAAAGTCCTTCCAATAGCTTCTTCAACAAGAAAATCGTATGCACCGCTTCAGGTTCCGCAGTCAAAGGAACCAGGACAGCTTTACCAAAGTGAGAATTATCCACATGTTTCACACGAACAAGTTTCAAAAATGGTCTCGCAAATGACAGCTTCTCATGTCGCTCCACAATTACTCAAAATTACACCAACGCCAATCATATTCAACACTCCAAGAATATACTCTATGCCAACTACTTTAAACCCATACTCCATACCGACAACAATTAACCCATTTGTCCCTATGCCGGTAGCTGCTCCACCAACACAAGCCTTAACTATTATACCTGCACCAATATTGAAAGACTCCGTGAAAATATCATTTAATCCACCCAAAACATCCCAAAACACCTATTTAGCTCAAAACACTGTCTCTCTCCAACAAACCAATCCTGTTTCTAACTTTCTAGACCCGGTTCCCCACCAAGTCCACGACCTGGCAAGTATGTATCCTGCATATAATACGAAAAAAGTGGATGATTACAATACCATCACAGGCTACGGTGACGACACTACGCTTAAATTTAACAAAGAGGATATTAATGCTAAAATAGCTGAAATAGCGAAAGCCGGTAACATATCAATGGAGGCTGTGGAAGCAGCCATAGCATTAAGACAGCAACAGTTATTGAATAAGTATGCAAATCTTCCCGTGCATCAACCCACAACGACTACAACAACAACAACATCTACGACAACCACAACAGAAGAACCGCTAGTCTTTCAACCTGAACCGGAGCCCGAAGTCGTGCCTACTTTGCCCCAAAAACCAAAACGGTAGGTATTGCAATCAACATTCACAAAAGTATTCGTATGTTTAAACGTTAATACATAACAAAATAAATCTTTTAACGAACGTATATATGTTTTCATTTTCAGGAATCCTACCAGCGGAAAGGTCATGAATGCTCCCAGGGAGTATTATCCTGTCGGATACGAAAAGAATTTTGATGACCATTTCCAATCGAAGGTGGATCTTCCTGATACTAACTTTCATTGCGGAGATCAGAAATATTTCCCCGGACTATACGGAGATGAGAGTTTAGGATGTATGGTAAGTTAAGAAATAGATAAGGAGAAGACACCATTTACAATTTCTGCTTGCAAATGTGTTCAATGAAAATTAATCATGTGTATTTTTAAAATATTTCAGGTATTTCACGTGTGCGCTTTAACAGACGACGGCCTTGTAATGAAATCTTTCTTATGTCCCGAATCAACGTTATTTGACCAAACCATACTCAAGTGTAACTGGTGGTTCTATGTGGATTGTAAAAATACTCGACGTCTGTACGATACAAACATACCGGTGTCAAAGAGCTACCAACTTATGAAGGCGCTTACCTTCTTTTCATCATATAAAAAAGAAATGCAAGAAGAAGGTAATAAATTCATTATTTTTTCACTTAGGCACCTGTGTCTGGAGTTTTTATAATACGCACCTGTATCTTTACTTAAAGAATTTAGTTAGGTACCTACTTATAATGACTTAATAAATTTTCAGGTAAACCAACAAATCCAGAAGATGTTGAGGGTATAAAAGAGGCAATATCTATTTTAGAAAATCAAGACGGTACCAAAGCTGTATCTCCAAGTAATAACGCTGGGGCAGTCCAAATTGTGACTCCGCAACCTTTTGTCGATGAAAGACATAACAAGAAGGCTACCAACAATGAGACATCACCAGTTTACCGTGCTAATAGAAATTATAACGATACTAGGAGAATATCATCGAAGCGTAACTCACCCAGCCAAATAAACAAATCTGCTGAAACACAGCGCAAGACCGCAGATGCACAGATAAATAATTCAGATTTTAAACTAATAAAAGTAAATGCAGACATAAACTTTGACAAACAGTCTTCCTCAACTGAAAATATTTCAAAAGCTACTTCATCAGAAAACTCTACAGAAAGAAAACATAAAAGACGAATGACCCTTAGAAGTAATTCAACTTCTACAACATCCAAACCTTCGCCTGTAACTGTTACAACAATTTCACCTTTAGTTGAAGCAATCAAGCAGGAAGCGGTACCAAATAATGCAATTAATAGCGAAGTTCAGCCCGAAAGACTGATAAACCAGATTCAAAATCCTGATGTAAATCTTTCCACTAATGCTGACAATTACGCACCCGTAAAGAGATTTTATAGATCCAGTGCGGAAAGTTATAAGGAAGATAAAGAAATGGCCTTAGTAAATAACGAAAAAGTTCAGATCATTAGACCTACATCCATGGCTAGGCTGGTGGGAGAGCATGCGACATCTACTGTGACCATAGCTAAACTTGATCAAGCCATATTGGGAACACCTGCTAGTATTAGAGTGAAAAAAGAAGCTTTTACTATCGTAACTCCTCAGAGACATGAAAGCTCTCGAAGTCCAACAAATAGATATCGAACATAGTCTATTAGTTTATAGTAGTCAATAATTAAATTTAAGTGTCATATAGAACCTTTGTTAATTTATTTATTTTAATCAGATACGTAAGAGCGAAAGCCAATGTATTGTAGATTACGTATTTGCTCAATTTATGCTATTATGGTAGTTATGCGAAGGAAAGTCAAGTGATATTATGGTGTATGTTTAGAAGTATAAAATAAAACGAGTTTTTAAACGTTCACAGTTTCATTTTGATTATCTCAAAAATAAATAACATTTGAAAGCAAAATATAAACGATTCAGTAAAAGATTAGTCAGCAAGTTTTGTGAGAGGCACCCAAGCGAGTATAAGTACATTTAAAAATCAATCTTTTTTAGGGTCGATGAGATTGTTTCTCAAACCCTTTTCAATGTATATGTCACACAAAATTGGGGCGCCAATAATACAAATAGCTGACATGATAATTGTCGAGATGCACATACAAATCATAATAATGGATACCTGTTTAGAAATTTACTTACAATGGTTTCGATTTTAACAGTTTAGGAAATAATTAGGTATAATATAAGGTGTGAATAAAAGCAGTTAATTTAAAAATATGGCGACGTGACAATGCAAAACTCATAATTCACCAGGAACTTGCAGTTGTCAGGTCCTGTAACAAATGCTTTATTTGAGAGGCTGCGTTTTATGTTTTTCATAATTCTGAATTATTGAAATACATAATTAGTTCAATTAGAATAGCAAAATGTAATTTTTTTCTTGAGTAACTTATATATTTTAAAATGGAATATATCTATTAATACACTGCTTCATTTTTTTTGCAATAAGGAATACGTAATACTGTATTTTATCGCACTAAACATGTACATTAACTATCTTCAATATAAAAACTCAAATAATAATTAGTGACTAGTGTTAATGTTTTTTATATAAACTTATTAATCGAAGCAAGGGAAACATTTTTTCTTTTTCTTTCCAAACATGGCACTTATAATAGCGTTACAGCAGATTGGACCAAGAGTAACGAGGCCTACAAATACTGCGGCCATCGTTGAGCTCATGCAGATCATTGCGGAAACTTTCTTTACGCTTTTATTTGTTACTAGTTTCTATGCAGTAACTATATTTATTATATGGGGATGCCGCAATCAGGAATTATGTGATCTTTCGGACATGCACACTTTTTGTCGAGAAGACTTCGAGTGCGAAGTGGGAAACAAGTCATAAATGCTGCAGCCGTCAGTGCACTCACTAGTGCAAATTAGCTTATTGTGTCCGCAGACGTCAGCTTCTGGAACAAATTAGCTCATGTTGGGAGATCGAGTTGAAAAATCAACAATGAAAAAGTAAGTACTAAGAAAGATTTTTAAATAAGTTTTCTATGGAATCGCTGTTTGGTTAATTAAGTGTGAAAAAAATAATACCTACTGAATGATGTACAACTAGTACACTAGTTTTGGTACTTATTTTATTTTTGTTGCCTTGTGTTAACAAGACTTTTGTGGTTAGAGATATTTTTGGTTTCAATAAGTACCTACTTGAAATTAAAAATAATTCAAAGGAAAATAATGTTTTCAGCTAGCATCTAAAACGATTTTGTTGCCAGAGATAGAAACGAATCGAATAAGCCAGATATGAAAACGAAGAAAATATTTTTCAAAGAAAGAGACAAATAAAATTGTGACTACCTTGGAATAATTAAACAGCTGTATAATATACTGGGTAATTTTAATTTTCACCAACATGAAACGAAGAAGAATTTTTCATGTTTATATTTTTAAATTATTAAATGAACATGACTAAAAGATGAGATTTGTCTTGACCTTCCTAATGAACATACTCATTAATCCGTCGCAAAATACCGGCGCGCATACAATAAGGCCGGCGCTAAACACGACCATGGAAAGAGCCATACAAATCATTTTATATATGTAAGTTACTAAAGTATGAACAATGTATCTAACAGTTAATTAAATAGGTAAACGCGAAAATTTTCAAATATTTACTTGTGACAGCCGAGGCGTTCTTTTAAAAGGGAATGCCGCAATCAGGACATATAGGAGCTTTCGGACATGCACATTTTTTCTGAAGAAGACTCCGCGTACAAAGTGGGAAACAAACCACAAATGCAGCAGATGTTAGTATGGTTAGAAGCGATACGCAAATCATATATGATGACCGTATCAGGTTATATTATGATGCTCGCAGTTGACAGGGCCTGTAACAAATTATTTATTATTGAGAGCGTTTTGTTAACTTTAAACAAAACATTGTACGTTTTTAGGCAAATGTAAACAAATATTTTTTCAAGTGTTCCCTAAGAAGTCAAGCAATTTAGGTCACAAGTTAAGATTTTCTAATACAGAAGACAGAAAAAGCACCCAAACAGACACTTAGCGTCAAACGACACAATACAAGGAGTCTACCAATAAGTAATTTATTTTTGTTTCCTTTAACAAGTTACCATTTGACCTCAATTTAGAACAAGGCAAAAGAGAATCCTCTATTTATTTCCAACTTCCAGACCTTGGAAATACTCGCAACATATGACTCAAAAATGAGAATAGAGTACCAACTTAATACAAAAAATATTGCAAGAACTTAAATGTACCTCTGTAGCTTCGATCTCGGATAAAATGTTCTTATAATAGTAATAATATTATCTTCCATGGAGCTTTTAGTTCAAAAATTTCTGTTGTCTCGGTTTAAGTTTTAAAATTCTGTATCGGTAAAATAAATATTGGGTAATTAATTATATAAAAAGTTTGAGGAATTGTTTTAATCTTTAGGGTTCAAATTCATCATTGAATGTGCATGTACAATGTATGTTACGTGAGTGTATGAGGGAGTGGTATTCGCTGTAATTAGGTACAATCGTTTACGATAAAAAAATGCAAATTCACAAAATCTCTTTAATTTAAAATGCAATTGTATCAATATAATATAAAAACATTTCCAATTTATGTGGCAAAGGAACTAAGCATTGAGCTTGCTTTTCATGTAACATCGTAAAAGTTTTTCAAAAACCAATGGGCCGCATGTCATTAGGAAGACCCAACTTATGAAAGTTGTTACACACATGCAAATCATTTTCGGATTAGATGAAGGAAAATTATTAAACTGTAGACTAGTTATGGATAATGGGCTTATCTGCGTATTTAAGATAATAGAGTTATCTTATCAGGCTTTGCTACCGCATTCAGGGCCAAGAATACTGGGCTCTCAGGAGAGTTCTCCAATTAATCAAGCAACAAATTACATGTGCTCTGATTAGCTCAGATCAGGCAAACCATAAAGGTAAAGATGCTGTTTGCTCGTTGTAGTTTTCAGGTCCTGTAACAAATTATCTTTTATTGAAAGAAATTGTTTAGCTGAAGACAATTTTACGAAAATATTAAACAGAAACTTCAACGATACTGACTTCATTAAAACCCAAAAAACATTATGGAAATACCAACTCGGGATTGTACCCAAGCAAAGAGGTTGATTTATTATGTGTACAAACGATGGCACTTGCTATAAATAAGTATCAATACAGTTATGTACCTGATCGTATTTCTAATTATAAGATTAGCACCTTCCTACATCGTTATAGGTCCCAAAATCATCACAAACAAAAAGATTATAGAAGAAAACAAAACTCAAAAACCACTTTAAGCTTGCCATATACCTATACACAGAAACGTACAACAAAGCAATCTAAACTTCATTGAAATCACAAACTGGCTGAACTAACAGAAAGTACAACCTGAGATTTTAGAGAAAAAACAATCGACCAAACCTTTAACAAGGCACACAAAGAAACATTAACAAAACCTTGGTTAGTTACACGAATTCACTTTAGCCAGAAAATCGTATGTTCTCGTAAATCATGTTTCTTTTAAAAGTATTAAAAGCATAGTCACAATCCATGTTTGTTATACTAAATTAATAAAATTGACTAAGAAATGACTGCGCCATCTATTTACTATGAAATGATCGAGCAGGGCTTGATTAACGTTACAAAATCAGTAACTGTTCCAGTCCTTGTTTGAAATATATTAACTGTTAGGAAAAATGCGAATGATATTACTTATCATCATTTTGTTTTTAATGAACGTTAAGAAGCCCTGTGTGAAGTATTTTTTATTTCGTGAAATAAATGATAAAGCTTGTTTCTGAAACACTTACAGGTTCATAGCAGTCCACTCGTTTTTTACTTCAATATTCACTTCTACACTAAATTGTTATCCAATCCGATCCCTACCTATAAAGCACAAACGGTTTTAGTCGAATTTTTGTTGCTTTTGTGTATATCATCAAAGTTTTAATTACTGATAATATTATAATTGTTTAGGCAAACTATAGATATATTATTAAGTAGAGGTTAAAATAATAAAAAGTCGAAACCAAAAATGCACCGAACGTAAGTATTTATTGTTCAATGAAACTTGCATGAATGAAGAAAAATATGTTAATGTCGCGTCGATTGAAAGAAAAAATAAGTTAAATTACATTATTTAATTAATCAAAAATACACTCTTAAATTACAAAGCATTTTGAAAGTAAGACTATTTTTTCCCTGTCTTCATAAAACATTTAAGGAATCGCTCACAAATTATTGGGCCACATGCAATAAAAGCCGCGGCGGCTATAGCAGTTGTGAAACACATACAAATCATCTCGATAAATATCTATGTCCTCTCCGTAACAGGGTAGGTAAATAGTGGGTTTTATCAGAATTTACAAATTTTGATTAAACACAGCGTTAAGCACCTTACGCGGCGGAGATTTAAATGTACACCGATATTAGTATTAAATTCGGGACATAAAGTGCGTAGACACACCTTGTGATTCTCGAATACAAAACAGAAAAACAAGGACCAGTGACGCTGCACTAATTATACCCAGCAGTGATAGGTACGTAAATCATATATTTTCACCATTAGCTCGCAGCAGGCAGGTTCTGTAACAAATTAGTTATTATTGATTTTGTACGATTTCAAAGAAATCTTAAATTTTTGGGCTAGGATTGCACTACTGTAATAAAAGTGCACTGAGAAAGTAATAAAATGGATGCACTATAAGCGATTTAGAAAAATAACTGATTTGTAACAGAATCTAAATATTCAGATCTAGAAAATGCCTAGTTTTGGAAATAACTTATTTTTAAATAGCAAAGAGTTGCGATCATAAATATTGCTATTATATTTGTCACAGTTTATAAACGTTTGTTGATTCTCTGTTTAGGTTCAAAAGTGAAGTTTATTATAGACAAACAATCTTTTTAATTGGTTTTAAAGTAGGTATCGAGTTATGTACTATGTTTGCTAGACTTGCGAAGAGGAATTTGCATAGAAAACAAAGTCAACTGATTGGTGGAATAAGTTGTGGTCCGCGACATCGGAGAAAATTCTAATCAGTACGTAGTCAACATAGGACTTAAAAACCCAAACACAAACGAATAGAACATAGGTTATGAAATTAATCGACACCAAAATCGGCCTAATAATTATAAGTGTCAGTAAGTATATCCAGCAACAAAAACAGAACGAAAAACAATCCTAACAAATAAAATGTTAAAAGTAAACAAAATAAATAACCAAGAAAATGTATACAAAGAGCAGTTCGAAAGATAATTAGGAAAATATACTAGCCACAATCGAGTCTTTCACCAAATTTCATCACTCAGGTTATAATAGAGTTTCATACTTAGTTGTTACAATGATTAAGTAAATGCCAACTTATGGTGTGCAATAAATGGAAATAGCTAAGTGGTTGAGTAAAGGTATCCCAATGTACCTACACTACTATGGAGAGAAATATTGTTCAAATCCTGGTTTAAATGATTTCCTATTAAATTTCAAATAAATAACTTTCAGATTAATGTATCTAGTAAGACATCGCCTAACTGTTTGAGATGAAAATAATGCCATGACAGTTATTTTCCCGTAATTTAATTAGAAATCTAGGTATCTGTAAAATCTGTAAATAGAGATATTCGTATAAACAAAATGTGTTAAAACAATAACTAACCGATTTTAGTAATTTTATTGAAATTAGTACAAAATAATGAATACAGTCAACATATTTTAAAATGATGAATATGAAAGTGCTTACTTAACATATTGTATGAAATAGAATTTACTTCTTTTTTGCTGTTTTCACAAAACATTGTAAAACTTTATCAAAAATTATTGGACAAAAGACAATGGCTAGTGCCGCTCCAACAGCAGTTGAGTAGCACAAGGAAATCATTTTTTAATTTTGCAAAATGTAACCACAAACCAAATTATAATATGACGAAAATGTTTTACAGACTTGTCAGAACTACGAGTAGGTAGTTGTTGTAAGTGAAATTACACGTTTTGTTATTAGAATCTCATTAACGGGAAAAGCGATCTGAACACGGCAAATTTAAACATTCACTATTCCCTAAGAATCCGGAAATACAAATTATAGATAAAGCGTAAATGCTTTTAGGTCGCTAGATATTCAGCATTGATATTCAAATCAAATTTATTTTCACCGTTAGCTCCCAGTTGACAGGTTCTGTAACAAATTAGTTATTATTGATAATGTCTTTTAAGTGAAACTGAATTTTTAAATGTGTACTATACGCACTAATTATTAATGATTAAGGTGATATTTATGGCCTAATCACACTGGCGATTTGCGGGCGGGTCAGAAGCGGAGAACCTGCGCGGCGCGTTCGCCACAAGATAACTGCGACTCGCCTTTCGATACTCATTTATTACATTTAAAAATCAACCTTATTCTTACACAAGTAGGTACCTCTACAATTGAATGTCACGTTGACTTGGCCGTTGTTATTCTTGGTTCACACAACCATCAACCGTTGAGCGAGCGATAGAGCTGGGTAATCTACGTTTATATTTTGCGAATCATGTGCTCTGGACCCACACACGCAGGTTCCGCGAGCTCGCATTAAAGCTGCCGAGCTCAGCTCCGACCGCAAGTCGCCAGTGTGATAAGGCTGTTACTAAAACTTTTATATTCAATTCTACGCTCTGTTGATGATTATGGTGATATTTTAAATGTAAACTCAGTTTTTAAATAGATTTAATTGTCAAATCGTATGCTGTACCGATGTATATTCGGTATTTATTTTTGTAGTAGATTTGCTTAAAAATGTGTCTTATTTATATGACTAAGCTAAGAAAACAAGAAAGTTTGAAAAGTGAGACTATTCCTTTAATAAAAAAATATTATTTTATTTGAGAACTGTAGATGATAAAAACAATAAAACTATACGTAATAAAGTTGACATATTTATACACCAAGTACCATTAAATTACCAACATTTTCTTCGAGAACGACTAAAGTTCAAAAATTGTATAGGGTACGTACTTCAGGAGAATAACCAATTTTGGTAAAGAATTCTACATTGTAACAATTTGAATCCTTCATTTGCTTTATAAAAATAGACGAGCCTAGGATCTAAACACCTGCTTGTAATCTGGTTGTATAAATTTGTGCCTATAAGTTGATATGGCCAAACTTTTTCGAGGATAATGAGTTCTTTTCATCATCGGTTAAAATACAGATATCGGATAGAATACAGATTCTACAAACCGCTGCATTGTGTGATGGATTATCAAATTAGGCAACGCTTTTTAGTATAGTCAACCAAAGTAGATTAGTTAGAATATTTAAGTCTACATAACCGACAAAACGAAAAGGTATATTTATACTCTATCTAGAAAGAAGGCACACTTCTTTTGTAAATGCCACTGTAAGCCACTGTTACTTAGTCGTGTAAAACAGAGTCAAAATGTTTGTCGATGTGACCGTTTTCGACAAAAAATGGCATCTATCCAGCATTTCTCATTGAGACCTGCAAGGGATTGTTCGTTTTCCTATTACCACCTGTACACATTCGTAAAGTCATCTATAGGGCTAATCAGTAGAATAAATTTTGACATCACTTCAAAAAGGGAAAGTGGGAGCAGCGTGCTGTTTTATGCCTAATGAGTATGAACTCTTAATCATACTACATTTATTTCCACAGGAAACTATAGAATGACCATACAAACCATGTCTAAGAGAGAAAATAATGTTTAGGTACTTACGTTAAAGGCGCCGATCACTTCGCCTTCTTGTATTCTAGGAAAACATCAGCGCTTTTGATTAACATCAAAAGGTAATCCTGAGAACTAGATTATTGTATTGTAATTCCACGGTAATTTTATAATCATATTGTATTATGCAAACATTTTACGAAAAACTTGACAATAATTTGATTAATTGGACACTGAACTTTAACGTTTCTAAATTTAAAATTTGTTTTTTGTGTCAGACCAATCATAGATTTTTCTTCTTGGAGGTCTGATGTATGATTCTGCTATTTTACCTTTTTGCTTAACTATTTCATTTTTAACCTGTTTTTAACACAGTTTTATTTCGTAATCCTGAACCATTGCCTGAACCCCTGAACCTTACTATAAATCTTGATACAGTTTTTAATTTCTAAAATAAGTTGGTTGTACGGATTTCAAATTTACCAAACATCCACCTAACTTCGATAAGCGAAGCTATAGGAATCATTTATCTTATCGGACTCTGAAAGGATCTGAAAAAAATCGAACCACGAAACGAGGAACGAAATGAGGTGGAAATTGAGCTTAAATACGCCGCTGTCAAAAGCACAGGCTCTACACGTAAAAATAATGTAGAAGCGGTGAAACATTAGATGAAACTTACACGAGCAAAATATAGGAAAGTTTAAACTTAAAATAACATTCCATGTTGCATGTTAATTTGTGAAGTTCAAAGTGGCTAAAATTAGGGTGGCGAACATAAGCAAGACCTTTGCGAACGTGAAACGAAAAGGGATTAGCGATGATTAGGGGGACGCAAAAGCCGCTGGCGAGTTAGCGTCATGGCGTTTAGCGCAGGCGCATAAGACCCCCAGCCTTGAGGGAAACCAGGCCGGGTAATGACGTATTCAGTGAGGGTGCAACCTCGCGACCAGTTAACCGCTTTACACTTAGTACTTCGAGAGCGCACAAATATTTAATCTGAAACAAACATAACAAACACTTACCAAATACTTAACTTACGCTTTGCCGTCCAAACAACTGTGTCGAGGTAGCCTAAACCTCAAGAAACTACAACGAAAATTATTGCCAATTGACGGGATTTTGCAAATATAGCGGCGTTATTCTAATACAGGTAAGTGCTTTGTTATAAGAAAAAAAAAACTGTTTTCTATAAGAAATGTTCTTATGCTAATTATTAAAGCTTACAAATATTTAGGTTATTGATAAGTAGGTGTTATCAGGACGCGAGTATCGATATTGTTTTTTAGAAGTTATGTAAGTAACTTATACGTAAGGCAAGCGAAAGTAGTTTTTCGGTCAATGACCTCAAAAATCATAAAGGTTAAAAATCCTGATCACTGTTTGATATCGATAGAAAATATTTTATAAATACAATTACGTAACAGGTTATTTTAAATAAGCTTTTGGCGAAGTCTTAGACGTCGATATTAAGAAACACGTGATTGACGGCTAATAATACCGCACTAGTTAACGAACGAACTAAATAAAAACCATTTATTTAAAATTTTATGAAATTTCCCAATAGATAAATAGAAGGTACAGTTACTAATGCTGATTGCGAACTATTAGTATATTAAAAAATCCGTTAAGTGATCTCCCATCGACACCTGATTGTGTTTAAAAAAGAAATATATAGATCCTAAAAATATTTGGTTTTTGCGAAAACTGCACATCCCCATAATATTTTGCTTCCGATGTAGATTGAGTAAAGCGAGGAAGCCCTATAGTTTTGTTGTATGCATTGCAAAGTACATGGTTAATATCATAGACAGACAGGTAAAGAAAATATTTGCGAAAATTTGGATGAATAACAAAACATGAAATAGCATTGATGTAGTAGTAGTCGGATTATTGAAACGATATTTAGCATAGCTTTGGTAACTTCGATATTTGTAATGAAAAATAAATTTAAATATCTATGCAAAGAGATAAACAATTTTTTACGCTTGCGTTAGGTATAGATTAGTTACTTTCATTATTTGTTTATAAAACTTTAAGTTCAATCTTTATAGGGATGTACTTATTTGACACTTTTGTTACAACGCCTCTGATGATGATAAATATTCCCATAATGTGGATATTAACGCTGATTGATGTACAGGCGAGCGAGCGGGTGGCGTGGGTGTGCGGCGCGAGACGCGGGGTGCTCCAGCGAAGACGGCTCGGTCCCGGCCCGGAGCGCCCAGACCGCCCCGAGCCCTCAGCGCGCACGACCATACTCAATCAGCCGCAGTTCGCGCCACAAACCAACTCGCCACTTGTACCGCACAATAACTACAAACGTAAGTAAGAGTATCTATTTTTGTGAGCTATTCTCGCAACATGTGTCTGACACATAAAAGTGTTTTTCAGAAAATAATGTTCGCTTCTGGCGGAATCCGTAGTCTTACGACTAATAAATAAACATTCGTTCACCATATGGTGACTGCAAATAACTAAACAAAACTTCTGACGTTTGTCGGAAGGAAGTAGAGTTCCATTATGCGATTTTGGTTATTTATCTTTCAACTTTTTGTACCTCTATGTATTTTCATTTGTTTCTTGTAAAACTTTTACTGGTACTGTGAATGATGATTTGTTACCTAAATTAAAAAATATAAAGGCCGAAATTGCTACACGTAATTATGATTTGCATTTCCTTTTTATTTTGCAATAAGATACGGTCCGGCTTTTATTAAAGCGTTAATTGTGGTGAATTCATTTTCTTTACCTATATTTTGATATCTAAGATCTAATAGTCGTCACGTTAATGAGTTCTTAAAGTCTGTCATGAATTGTTGTGAGAGTTAAGTACAATTTATCTTGTTTATGCTAATACAAGTACTTCTGGTGGGTAGGTATCTAATGAATGAAATCAGTGCGTCAATTGGGTGTATCGTCAATGTCGTCCTAAGAAACGAGTCGGCCGCGCCACACTTACTTCCAAGACGAGGCGCGGGCCACTCCTCACACGTGACTACCAATCTGTCTTTATGGCTTGTTTACCCAATGTCAAAGAAATTGTTCTACCGACCTAGTGATAAGGTTGCAGTTTATAATCAGTTTTTTCTGTAAACACCAAGTAATGAATAGTTTTTACAGCAAAATAGAAGTATAGAAGTAAATAGAAAATCAAAATTATGTGAACACAGCAAATTTTCCATTTTAAATCTTCTGAAAAGAACGCGAAGTAGATATCATGAAGGATTTCATTATACGAAAGGTTCTTATAGAAATAATATTTTAGCGTACTGTATTGTACTGTGCAGTAAAAATTTGGTTCATAGTAGATACCTTTTTCATAATAGACACAAAATGATCCTGTGCTATAAATAACCGGTAATAGGGTCCGTGATGGGTTTCATCCTGTTGGAGCACACTAAGTTCGGCCTACGTTGCCTATCATATTAGTCACACTTAGTGGGATGCTCCACGTGTTCACACCGCAGATGTGAGACAAACCGCATATGTGAATATCTGCGGTTTGTTTCAAAGTTATCTTATCTTATTTAGCCACTCGTGTCCCATTGCTGGGCAAAGGCCTCTCTCCTCATACGCCAAGACTTTCTGAAGGTATCCAAGAAGATACCCAAGAAGGTATCCAGCTCGTCCCGCCACCTTTTCCGCGGTCTGCCGCGACGCCGTTTGGCAGTTGGTAGCCATTGGGTAGCTGTTTTTGCCCATAAGTCTTCTGGCATGCGGCAGACGTGGCCGGCCCAATCCCACTTCAGCCTGGCAGCTGTTTTTGCCACATCAGCAATACGCGTTTTAGAGCGCAGTATGGTGTTTCTTACCTTGTCAGTAAGTTTTACACCAAGCATAGTCTACTAATAGATAATTCAATGTTTATTGTTAGAGTTTTATTTTGCATAAGTATAAATTTGTTGAGTTTTCAAACATTATTTTAGTAATTGTTTTAATTATTTCTGGTATTCAATCTTTTCAATCACCAAATAAGATGCGTTCTCAGACCTGCACAATAGATCGTAGATGTAGAGACGTATATAACATAAGGAAAATATAAATAAAATACTAAGTTCTGTTGTTAATCCTGTTACTGATAAAGATGGAGTAAATTTGTTAAATGCTCTTAATTAAATTTGCAGACGTTAAATTATGGGAGAGAGAGAAACGGAGACGCTTCGGCTACAGCGGGTCAACAATGACACGAGCCCTGCGCATACACACGGCTCAAAGTGAGTACCAACGGAATTCACAATGAAACCGTCGTCATTTCGAAATGATCATTATTACAAATTGACCGTGATTGTTTCAGAGAGGAAATAGATGATGACTACGACCCACATTTACATCGACAAGTCGATAAAGCCACGAAGTAAGTATTATATATAGTATTTATACCTTTGCATTTAGTCGGTTATCATGCATCAAATATCAGTTAAAGTTCGAAATTAATTTCAGTAACTTTGAGACGCTGGTTCATCTTCTGAAATGCAGTCTTGGCACTGGAATCCTTGCGATGCCACAGGCATTCAGCAGGTCGGGACTGATCACTGGTATCATCGCAACTGTCGTTATTGGTATCTTAATTACACATTGCTTGCATATTTTGGTAAGTTTAGGTTATTTTAGGACACTTAAACAGTGCTACATAGGATGTTTAAGATGATTCTTGATTTTGTTTTATTTAAAATTAACTTTGACATTCTACAGGTGAAAGCCCAATATAACTTATGCAAGCGACGACGTGTGCCTCTTCTTACTTACCCCGAGTCAATGGTGGTAGCCCTCGAAATCGGTCCAATGCCTCTGAGACGGTTTGCTAAAAGCTCAGCTATAATAGTCGATGTTTTCCTCGTTGTATACCAGCTTGGTATATGTTGCGTCTACACAGTTTTTATCGCTGAAAACTTTAAAAAGGTATGAATGCACTGCGAATGGACTAACCTGTAAAATTTATTTTGTATGTGTTACCGACCAAACCCGATTTCAGGACAAACAAGTTTGTACTAGGCTAAACTAGTTCTTCCTAGACTCGGTAGGATTTATTAGTATAGCCTAGTCCAAACTAATTTGTCCTAAGCCCGGTAAAATAACCAGTTTAGGATAGGTAAGTGCAGTGTTGAACGAATGAAATGAGATGCAATTGCAACAAAAAATATTCCACAAACAGATGCCAGTGCAAGAAGTCAATGATACTCTGCAAGTGTCTGCAATTCCATGTGACATTTAAAATTATGTAACAATTATAATTATTATTAAACTATGATTATGGCGTCTATTAACAATACACATTATTTGCTATAGTGTGATTAAATTACCAATTATCCATAACTTTTATCGACAAATCGTTATGGTTTTGAATAAAAATGATTATTTTTCCAATTATCCCAAATTCGGTTAGTTAAACAGAATATATTTTGACTTTCTAGATATGTTACTAGGTTAAATTTTACTAGGCCATACTAGTAGTTTATTCTAAAGTGTGCATATTTATTTCAAGATCAACTAGTTTGGCCTAGCCAAAACTATGTAGTTAATCCTATCAAGTCAAGGAAGTACTAGTTTAGCCTTGGATAAACTAGTTTATCCTGAAATTGGGTTTGGCCCGTAACATATAAGTATTTAATTATATGAACCAATAATATTTTGTTTCAGATATTAGATCCTTATTACGAATTAGATATTGGAGTCCACATGCTAATTATAATGGGACCGTTAGTATTAGCGAATTGCATTCGAAATTTGAAAATGTTGGCTCCATTTTCATCGGTTGCCAATGTTTTGACATTGATCGGATTGGGTATAGTGGTTTACTACCTGTTGGCTCTGGACAAGAAGTCAAATGCTGATTTGGATTACTGGGGATCTATCGCAACATTCCCTTTGTTTTTTGGAACCACGCTATTTGCACTTACAGCTGTTGGAGTGGTAAGATATACTTATACATTTATTTGTATTATGCTGTGCTTTGCGCAAGTAATAACAAAGTTATCGATTCTATTGACTTGACTGAATGTTTTTTTTTACGAAAATGTAAGTATATGAGAACCTGGATTTTTTCATGTTTTAGGTGATTGCTTTAGAGAATAACATGAAAACTCCAAAAGATTTCGGCAAACCGCTTGGCGTCCTCAACATTGGGATGTTTTTCATTGTGGCGCTGTACGTGGTCATTGGATGGATCGGATACGTTTTCTGCGTGTCTGAATGTAGCGATTCTATAACCCTAGACCTTCCACAGAAAACACCGTAAGTAACAAATTGCCTAATATAGTCGGTACATAGGTACTTTGCTTAGTCAAAATAGTTAGATATCGGTACAATTAATTGATTTTCCATCTCGAGCTTGTAATATTATAAGTTTGTCGCGTTTTAACTATTACAGCTACATTACTAATGGTGCGTTAGTTACTTGACGAAGCGTAGGCGGACGAAGCGTTAACTATGTCCATTATGTAGAGCATTCCAAAGATTGTCTGTAGCTAGGGAGCTATAAATAAATAGGACGGAGTTACGTTACTAGCTAGAGACGAAGTGCGACTACGTGTGTGCATCGGTCGACCGGCGGCGGCGGCGGCGGCGGCGACTGGTGGCCGTGAGCCCGTCGATTGATTGGACTTTGTCTTATTTAACCTCCTTCAATGCTCGTATGGAGATAGCAATTAACATGACAGATAAAACGCTATAGTTTAATATGTATTATTAACAGCACCATTTGTTTTGATTATGACCTTTAATATATGTTACTACAGTTATCGTCGCCGGTCAATAAAATTAATAAGACTGTTTAGTTAGACACAATGTTTTATTTTTGTTGTATTTTATCATGCGATGTAGATATTAGATATATTTTAGAAATAATGATAAGAAAGTTTCCACTCCGGAACTTTGATTCTCTTTATTATCTTTGCAATTTAGTAAAGCAAAAAATATGTTTCCAATATTTTTGAACAATCTAACAGCCGGACTAAACATAATGTCATTTTTAAAATAAATACCTATAGTAATTATCCCTATCAAATTATTGCTGCTCTAAAATTTCGATTGTATTATAGATTGGCAATCACAGTGCTGGTGATGTATGCTGTGGCCATCCTAATCAGCTACGTACTGCAATGTTACGTGCCCGTTGATATCCTTTGGAAAACCTACACTAAGCCCCGCCTTGAACGCGCGGGATATACGAATCTTCTTCGGTGGGAATATGGCCTAAGAATTGCCCTTTGTCTATTGACGTGTAAGTACTTATCATTTAAGTAGGTACCTACGAAATTTATATTGCCTCGGTTTCTACAGATTATACGCATAATTGTTATTTTCAAAAATTTATAATCATGACAAGCTCGCCGTGCGCCGTACACGTATTGCTTCAAGCAGTTGAGACTCGACGGCTTAAAGCATTCTGCTTAAGAATTTATTATAAGAGTGGTCGCGACTGCTTGAGCAGTCCGTGCTCGGCCGCCCTTTAACTTAAATCCAATACATGAATGTTTCTCTTTGTCAGTTGTACTGGCTGCAGCGGTGCCGCGTCTTGGTCTCTTCATCTCCCTGTTTGGTGCGCTGTGCCTGTCTGCACTGGGTATGATCTTCCCCGCCTTCATGGAAATATGCGCGGCCTTACCCGACAAGCTAGGCCCTTGTAAGAGTCTACTCATAAAGGATATCATTCTTTTCATAGTAGGACTTATTGGCATGGTTGTAGGAACCTGGGTTACTTTAGCTGAAATCATTAAGAGTTTCAAATAGCCAAAGCTTTCAATATAATTTTAGCGAATATTGAACACCTTGTAAGACTGTTCGGTAGCGCTTAAGAAAAGAAGAGCCTCGACCAATTTACGCTTTAATGTCTGCGCGTGTTAATGAGAAGTATATTAGTGATGTCACACACATTTTATGGTGTTCAACAATTTCTGTGATTTTGCTCAAACTAGATGCTTTTGAGAAACAAACATGATTTGAAATTTTTGAGACATAAATAAACTGTACTATTATACTGAACTTTTAACTGAGTTTGGATGTGTCTTGTTAAACACAGATTTATTATTGAATAAATAATACTTAGGTAAATGGCGGATGATGGCTGTTATTTAGTTATAGAATTATGGTCTTCGTGATGCAATGCGATATTGTTAGTTAAATGCCATGCTCTCTCATTATGATAACACGAAAACAATGTTGAAGCCAACATTCTGTTTTATGTTATTCCTTTGCCTAATAGCTTTCCATCAATGTAGCAAGTGTAGCAAGCAGAGTGATTTTTTACTATGAAAAAAACAGTGTTATAATAAGACAGTGAAATATAGATGTGATGTAAGTTTCTGTGATCCCTCAATCAAACAAGCATATAAATATTGTATTATTATAATTTCAGTGATAACTGTTGTGCAAATTATACTTGACCCAAAATAAATAAAAAAGTAGCTCAAATTAAGTTATTTTATTTAAGTATTTCTTGATAAATATGATTTAGTGTGGTATTACATTTAGCAAATATCTTTTTGCTATGCTTATTATTTTTTGAGCAACGTTTTTAAATATAGTTTGAGGAAGTCGTCCCAATAGTTGTTCAATTTCTTTGATCAAATTGTACATTTGACAAACATTTTTGATAAATGTAATACCACTGTTATATTAAAAGAGAGTTCAGCTCAAGCATTCAGGAGATTCATGAACTACGAGATTGTGTGGTGCATATGTACGTACACCTCATCATATTGTAAGCGTTGTATTACCTAAAATAGGTACAAACAATAATAAACAGGATATTAAAACTTGCGTTAAACAAAATAAAAACTATCTAAGTATTTTGGGTATGCAACATTTATTAGATAAGTACACATAATAATGATTACTATAATTATTTATCTTTTGAACGTAATGGACAGCATGGACTTTTACAAGTTCTTTGAGGTACCCGATTTTTGGGCCAGTATCTATCTAAAATAATAGGACCACATGATAGACATCCAACTGCCAGTATTGCTGCTAAATATGTCATACAAATTAACATTATTCTTTAGGGTTCCCTATTTCTTGATACAGCTGAGGAATTTGTTAAGTTGTAGCTGTCTGTAGCAGACAGGTACACAGGCCAACAGGGTCGCTGAAGCGATCAAAGCATAAAAGGAGAGGCAAATCATCTTTTACGCCGTTATGAACACCGACAAACCAGTGCAGTGCCTGCTTTTCTGGTATCTGAAACGAAACAGTTTACTGCATCACCTCACCACTTGTATTATGGCTGACTTAAAGTTGGTCACTATCATCTTAGAATTAGCCAAGAAAACAATATAAACGCCGACTTTGTATATTTGTTATGGTAACTACCATGGGCGCCACCAGCACCGGGGCTGGCTATGAATATTTGAAAGAGCCATATAGAAAGGATTTTTAAGGACTATTTTGCTTAACTGTAAAACAGACGAAAGCGTAGATAAATAATTTTTACAAGAGCAGAGATTTTTACAGGGTGTTATCGACTTACCGTTGAAATACAATTGTTTATGCCGAGAACATAAGTGTTACTTGATACAAAAGCGTGGCTCTAAATCATAGTCGGCTTTATTAGAAAATGATTGCACTAAATCATACTCATAATTTACAAATCCTCAATTATTTTTGTAAAATGTAACGGTCACAAATTTGTAATCTGACAGTCGTGTAATTGTCAATATTTAAACTTATTTTTTATGATGTCATCTTGTATTTGCTTGCTGCCAGGAACACAGGATACTTTTGGTTGGGTACTCAAAAATGGAGAACTCTTGGTTTTACTCAATAACAAAGTTGATAAAATTTAAAGCAATTGATTGGACAGACAATCGTATTGAAAACAATACTCATCATCCTTACCAAATGCTTTAACTAGTTCAACTACAATAGTTTACTCCTGATGTCTATGGGTGTCATGATTTTGTAAGGAAAAAGATGGTAATTGTCTAGAATATCGATCTTATTTTCAATTCTCTTTTGATAGAAAAAAATAATTCTTCTTTCAACGCAAGTCTGACATCAAACTGACAATGTCTCAGATAGTGATTTGTTTGCATTGAATAGAAACATTTTTAACAAAATTAATATCCACCATTCGTGAAAGCAAAATAACTAGATATTAATGTAGTCTGTTTTAGTTTAGTTAGCAATCGAAGATTGTTATTTTAGAACATAGTCCGTAAAAAGTGTACATAAATGAGACTCTGTGCGTTACTACTGCTGACGGCGGTGTCAGTGTGGGGTTTACCTCAAAAGAGGACGGTGGAAAATAAACCCAATCCACAAGTAGTTAAGCAATTACAAGACTCTAAAGAAAACCGAGTGAGAGAAGCGCAGCGGGATTGTAAAGGGAAGTGTGCAACGAGTATAGCACAGAAAGCGGCGGCAGAAGCGAAAGCGGCTCAAGCTGCACAGAACGCTGCTGGTGCCCAAGCGGCACATATGGTTTGTATTGTACCAATTTTTTATTTACTTGATTTTCCAAGTTAAGACAGCAGTTGACGTAAGTCATGTTTAACAAATCTGTCAAAAAATAAAAATATCGAAATTAAACAGACCTAACTGATTTGAGGTGATTGGTTTCAGGTTAAGACACAATTAGCTGAAAAAGCTTTACAAGCAGCAAAAGCAGCCGAGGCCGCTCTAGCTGGTAAACAAGCTGTCGTGGAACAGCTTCAACAAGAAGTGAAAGAAGCAGAAGCTGTAGTCGCAGAAAATACTGCTGCCGTACACCAGCAACAGGGAACTGTCAACGCTGCAATTCAAGCTGCTCAACAGGCTACCGCTCAGGTACCTTATTTTGTCTTTTTATACTAAGAGACTTTTTCAACATCTACATATAAAATTTATCTAACAGACATTTTATACCAGCTGTCTCTGTCTAAAACGTAATGTTTTATGAAATAGACATAGGTTTATCTGTCAGTTAAGTAAATAGCTGTAGATGGTGATACGGGCACTTAGTGGTCTATTTTACATCGAAGAAATATGTTCTAGCAGCAAGAGTCTTGTCACAAAACAAAAATGTTTGCGATAGGAAATAGGTATGCCGTTGAATGCTCCGAAAATCCACATCTTCAACAATTTCTACCTGATCACATAAAAGTGAAGCAAAGTTTTACGAAGTTTAATACTTACTCTGTTGTTATTACTACCATATCAATGGCACTTTTTGATTTTAAATAATGTAAGTTGGTTTGGTAGTAATTGTTGAAGAGTTTTTGCATGACTACTTCGTAAAACTATGCTTTATTTTTAGGTGGTCGGGTAACGAAGCATCTTCAGCAAGGAAGATCCGGGAAACTAATAGGACAATATGATTTGCATGAGCGTTTGTGCTTTTATTGTGGCAGTTTCTATTGTATCTTGCACCCAAGTGATCTACCGACACTGCTATCCAAATCTAATAGACTGCTACTGTGCAAAGTAAAAATTTTAAAGCGATTTTAAATACATAACCGAATGGTGGATATAATGTAACTTTTCATATTATCAAAAATAAAATAAAAATTTGTACAATTTTCGTAACATACTTTTTTTTCGTCAGACTTAAAAGATATCTGAACTGGAGTGGATTTACAGCATTCGCAAAAAAATAAGATAATAAAATATTTTGAATTTCTTAAATATTTTGATCACCTTTTAAATTTATTTCAACCTTATACTTACATGTATATAAATAACTTAAACATACCTAGATCGAATACGCTACTGATTAAAAAAAAAATATATATGCAGTTGAACTTCAAAATTGAATAACTACCTATGACTTATAGAAATTAGGCGATCTTGGAGATGAAACCTAAGGTATAATGAATTGTAGGGAGTGTCATTTCGGCTCACATGTGGAAAGTCTAGCTTTGATGTATAATTAAACTTAATAAGTAAGTCTAACTTTTAAGTTAAAGAATCTGCAGTGGCATGACCTACCATACACAATATACTTATTTAAAAAAAAATTGTTTACACATTATAGTGCTACAAGGATCTTTTGGCTCGTGAGTGGCGGAAATCGGAACTAACGATTTCATCTTAAATTATTATTATTTATTGACACTCACGCCCTCCTGTGCCAATATAGCCTTGTAGCACTGTACCTTCAAAATTTTGATCATTGTGACAAATAAAGTGTTGTATTAATAAGTAATGTTGTTTACAGCATAAACTTATGGTTCAAGCAGCACAATTAGCGGCACAACTTGAGAAAACAGCTCACTGTGTACTCGAGAAGACGAAAATTGGCTTACAAGAGAAATGTCATAATCTATCAGAGGCCAGGGCGAGATTAGCTCACTTGCAGCACAAGCTGCAATGCGCCTGCGCCGAATGTGCGGCAACGAAGCAGGCCGCACATTGCGCATGTGAAGCAGCGCGCGCCGCTTGCGGAAATGCGAGGAAGAAAAAATCAGTCAGCTATAATCGTAACCCCTTGGTGCCGAAAATTACCAAACGATAACAATAGTGAAGTTGGATACCTTTGCAACCATTTCTTGTTTGTAATGCTGTCTTTCCGCTACTTCTCCAATAACCCTACAACCTACCGAAACCCGGACGTTTACTCAATATTTTATTTATACAGTAATGTTACCAGTGTATCTAGAATTTTTGGTGAGAGTGTGTGGATTTTGATCGCTTATAAGTATTTTAGATTAATTCGCTTTACTTAGTTTTATAATGTCGTGTGTTAAGACGTGGATGTCGTAAGCTTTTGATAGAACTTGGTTCCTATAAGCTTCTAATTTATAATTAAACAATTATTAGGTATTACTATTCTTTTATTATTTTTTACTTATAAGTTTAACTTTGGTGTGTCTACAAGGTATACGAGACCAAGATCAAGACCAAGACCAAGACCAAGACCAAGACCAAGACCAAGACCAAGACCAAGACCAAGACCAAGACCAAGACCAAGTACAAGATACAGAATAGAACTTTATACAATTCTAGATTTTTATTTTACCGTGTAGGTCCTTACCTAGTTATGAGGAAGTTTGTATTAAAAAGGCAGAGAAGTTAAACACATGCATTTAATTCATTTCACATAGGCACTCGACAAGGACTTGCATCATAATAACATACAGAACTTTATAATTTAACAATCTTAGTTTTATGAAACTTTGATTTCAAGTCTGCAATATGATGCAGACTTGAAATAAAATAAGTTAAGGCTAATATTTTATTTACAAAATGATCACTCAATTGTTTTTGGGAAATGATCGTTATATAATTACTTTTTGTATAGGGTACTAAAAGTAGGTATTATTATGTCAAGATAACATTTTAGCAATAAGTTAACTATAACTGGAAGATGCCGAATTACAATAACCACATAGTTAATTTCTTAAAAAAAATAATTACTTAATAAATTATGTTCGTACATAAATCGGTTATTGTCATAAAACCAAAATCCTTTTATAGAATTTACTTTATTTTAAAAAGAACCTAACTCAATTTTTTATTTATCTACTATACTAAAAGCATCATTTAAGTTTTGAGGGCTAAAAGCCATGTTGCTGTTTTTATAATTAACATATGGTGAAACAGAGTAAGTGGATACTGGGTTATGCAACATTGTTTCAGTACCGATTGTCTCTTCGTCGTCGATGTACATTTCATCGTTGGTTTTCATTTTTGACACGTATCTGGCTGGAGGTTCCGCGTATTGACCCCCGACAAGTAACTGATCTTCATTTTTTTCCATCGGAGCTTTCCAAGGTCTATTTATCAATTTTCTAATATCTCCCAAGAAGTCAGGTCTTTTCTTAGAATTAAGTAAGTTGTAAATTTGTGGTTTCGGCTCTGAGTATTTGAAGATGTCTGCGTAGTTTTCTATACCTTCACCCTCATCAAAGATGGCTGCTTGTTGCGCTGCTTCTATGTCAGGTTTCGAGAATGTATTAATTTTGTTAGAATATGCCAACCTGTGGTCTTGTGGGTCGGGGCCAGATGCTCCTTGACCAGGGTTGGTAATAACAGGAAGTACTTCCACATTAGGTTCTGGTCTCACTGGTGGCTCAGCGAACCCAAGTACATTCTGATCCTTGGTTTCATAATATGTATGAGAGTGGGGTGCGTGCGATGGTAAACGTTGCGGTCTCCGTTTTCGAGATCCTTGTTCTGTTTTAGATTTTGGAGGTTTACTAGGTCTATCATATTTGGGCTTAGGAGAATGTTTTTTGGGAGGCATACCATATTTGGGATTCACTTTTTTAACTTTGTATTTCTTGTAAGGTTTTCGGGTCGCCTTTGGTACGCCATACTTTATTCTGGGTGGCATACTTTGGCTGCTAGGTTTGTTAGGGTAACGGTATCTTTGCCTCGATATCCTCTTAAATATGACGTTGGGTTTATAGCCGTCCATGGTCTCTAATGGAAAGTTGTCTATCAAAATGTTTGCTTCTCGCTTTATCATTCGCTTTTCCATTTGTTTTGATACTAAATCCTTTGATTGTAACTCTTGCCGTAAACATGATGCTGTTGCGCTTATCTGTAAATAGGAGGGAATATGCATAAGTATTATCTATAAAAAAAAATACATAATAAATGTGAATTTGAGCGTCGTAAAAATCTTTATTAATGTTAATGAATGATGCTAAGAAAATTATAACGTGCATTCTGTTTTTCTTTGGGATTACGAATATGTAGAGAGTGCGTGTTTCTGCGCCTGTAATTGTCGAAGAAAGTAACGTGATGCTTCTCTGCATCAGCTAGGTATGATGATAATAATGCGATAATAAATGATTTCTCATAACACATGTCATGACAGATAAATATTACACATTATGAAAACTCTTCGTCTCTAATCAACTTACGTAGTTTAAGTAATTTTATTATTTACGTTATTTTTCAATGAATAATTTTGTGTTTTCTCAAAGATTCATTGTTAAATCAATATGCAAAAAATGCAACTACCTATTTATCGAAGAAAAGATAAAAAACCCTTAAACATCGTTAAGTTTCAGTATATCCTATCGGTAGTTTACCAATTGACGACTCTTTTAAAAAAACAAGAAGGCAAATTAAGTATTTTCCAATGCTTTGCTTAACCCGAAAAGGTAAACAATGTGATTATGTATTTCCATAAACATGTAGGTACCAACATCTCCAATGAGCATACAATAAAGATTAACCAAATAAGTAGCTTTCCCTTTTGAGGTGAACTGATAATTATACCTCAGGGTTACATGTCAATTGTTCATTGAATACAAACCCACTATTTAAGTGAGAATATGAGAACGTACTTAGAAGAAAGTGACGTCCATAATCATTCATGTGACATGTAATTTTATCAGTATTACACCTGGTAATTATTGCACCTTTTGGCCAAGCCGTTTAGGCTGTAGGACGTGCCAAAGAATTATACCGAAAAAACAAAACTTTCGAAAAACATAACCCTCCTTCTGGCGCAGTCGGGTAAAAAGGGTTACATCTATACGCTCATCACTCTTGTATAAAGACCATAAATGTAGGAACTGAGATAAAAAGGGTTATATAAGATAGGATGTTGGTTACGTAAAGATAATTCATTTCCTCTTAAAGCAAATTAGAAAATTATTTCCACCCGTTTTAGTTCATTCAACTTCAACCACAATTGTCTTTCATTATTATACTCAATTCGGATGATTATAGCTTATTTAATAACTAGAGTGTTTGGTAAATAAACTACGTTATTTTCTATTAACTTAGAATCTAAGCTATCTTCGGATTATTTTATGTTAATTATATTAAACTACGACTACTATTTTCGAATAACTTTTAATAACCCATTATTAAATACATAAAATTAATGATGAGTAAAAATATAAATTAAGGTAATAACATGTTATGGGTACCTTCTTATTGTAATTAATCTCTCATTTCTAACTTTCCATAGCAAAATTGTTAATTTATTTACTAAGTAAAACCGGTAATATGGTATTAAATTAATGGTTGGTGAGATAACATGTTTACATAACAAACATTATATTCGGTGCGTCTTTAAAGTGACGATGTATTTTGGTTTTTTATCGTAAAAGATTGATTTTAATAGTGCTTTACTACATTGAAATACATTGTAACATAGTATTGCCGAAATCATATGAATTACAAAAACAGCTGCAGAATCGTCTGAAGACGGGTTGTGTCATGACTCATGAATAAAGAAAATAACATGTTCGTTTGTTTACGTAAAAAACAAAGTGGTGTTGGGGTAGTTTACCACAGTTAACGCTTAAAGACGAGTCATTCTTATTTGAGAATCTGATTTTTATGAGTATGAATATGTAAGTATTATAATATTTTAACAATTAAAACAATTAAATTTCAAAGCTATTAGAAGTATAAACTTATATCCTAAATAGTTTCAATTACGGCAATATAAAAGGTGTTGTATCAGATACTAATATTTTAACAACAGTAAAGTATGGTTAGCCGCATTTTTATCGAATTATTATATTAAATTCTAAAATTCGATAAAAATG
Organism: Anarsia innoxiella; assembly: GCA_947563765.1. Lineage (NCBI taxonomy): Eukaryota > Metazoa > Arthropoda > Insecta > Lepidoptera > Gelechiidae > Anarsia > Anarsia innoxiella. The sequence goes on from OX387390.1 coordinate 11,450,327, forward strand.
CGGCTAACCATACTTTACTGTTGTTAAAATATTAGTATCTGACAAAACAACACCTTTTATATTGCCGTAATTAAAACTATTTAGGATATAAGTTTATACTTCTAATAGCTTTGAAATTTTCTTGAATACATCACTAGATAACTGAAACATTCAATTAACTAATTTACACTTTACTGACAAGCATAGTTTGCCAGTTTCGAAGGCAGTCATCGTGAAATAAGCGAGTAAAGTAATTTTCACTTAATGAAAGTGTGAACTTGCACTAATAAATGAACGGTTGGCTAGGGACGCCTTCGTTTTCATTTGAATTTTCCTTACATACTCGTAAGCATAAATAAGCAATTGAGTGCAATGAACGAATTACAGTTCAATGAATAAATTGATTATTTGTCTACGTGACTCAGAAGATTATACATTTTGAGCAATAATAATAGAAGGCTCTGAGAATATGCAAATATAAAGTTGTAATAAAAATTTAATATATTTTTCGGCAAACAATAGTAGGATTATGCATTTGAGAGTAGTCAATAATCATATATTTCAAAATACTTATAAATTACTAAGTATTAGTAATTTCGCTTGGCTTACGAAAGAAAGTTTCGCTTAGCAAAAAATATAAAGTAAGTTGAAGTCATATTTCATTTTGGAAGGCATTTTGGTACCTTACGACTCGGCGTAGAAATTATTATAAGTAGGTAAGTACAATACTTGTAGGTTAACGTATCACTAGTACGTGTTAGTGAGGTTTATTTCTTTAAAATGGTTTATTGCTACGTTTTTTACTATAAAACGTACGTCAACCTAATCAGACACCATTTTGTCTTATTCTTAACGCTTTCTACTTGTTTGAGAAATAAACGTTGGCATTATTTTATTCGATCACGTACACGTTAATGCAGTTTTTTGTTGTATGTAATTACTGTACTTTAAAAGATAATAGTTCTAGTGGGTTTTATTTTCATTGAAACTTAAAAACTTACAAATTTATTCTAATTTATTTTAACTTTTAATAAATTTACTTAATTTTATAATAAATATCTAACACAACTTTTTGTTTATTGTTCAGTCGTCTCTATCTTCACTAATTGATAGAACGGGATTTCACCGCAAACATTCCTTCTAGGAATGCGGAATTTTACGAAATCTTGTCACGAGTCACGAGATAATATCGTTAAGCATTTAATATTATATAAATGTACATCTACCCGGTTATTAACTTAAATAATCCTGCCAATTCAAAAAGCTTATGTAATTAAATTGCATGGCATAGTACGAGTAATAAAGATTCCAAAAAGTTGATTTTATTGTTTTCAGAAGTATCACGAAAGAAGTTTTTTTATCAATAAAAATAATAGTATACATATATCTATCTCGTTGTTAGCGTTGATTACCTACTTCAAATGATAATAACCTTCCAAGTTGCATAAGTGTTTATAACATACATAATGTGTTTAGTTTCACGTAAACAAATTTGGAAGTATAATTCTGCACGCACTACTCTACGATTGGATTATCGAATCACTTTCTTCGTTTCGATCTATACCCAAAGATCATATTTGATGGGTTCGTACAACTGGTTCCATAAAATGTTGAACATTTTAAAAAATTGGCCTCATTTTTCAAAGTTACTTCAATGGTGATATTGTTTTGAAATTACTTATCAGCAAATTGAAATTGCTGTGTCGAGATTGGGTATTGTTTTATTAATATTATGGAACTAAGTTCCCGTATCGTTAAAAACAATTAGGTTCCTCAGTCCGAAGTGCATCAGCTGCTAACAATTTAAATAAATATTTACTAAATTTACTACCGGCGGCGAGGCGACCGACAATTTTTGAGCGTTGACGTAGAGTTTGTAGTTTGTTGTTTTATTTATGCATGAAATAATGTGCTGTTAGTAATAGCAAGTGGAATTTATGCTTATCCTCCTAATAAATAGATACCCATATTTAAGTAATACTACTTACTTACACAAATAAATAAAAAAAAAAAATTAAAATTAGGGTGCTCTACAAAAGGTGAACTGAATTTAGAAGAATAGGTAATTGAAAAGTGTGAAAAACAATGAAAATTTAAAGGCAACTGCCGTTTAATTGACAGATTTTCATTTTTTTTTGTATATTGTAAGGCACTAAATGAGTTTGAAAAACATTTCTACAGCACATACATTTCAGATACCTGATCTTGAATTGTCTCCAATTTGTTTTATTTCATTAATCACGCGTAACACATTTTTTTTAGTTTAGGACAAAGGGATTGACTGAAACCAGAAGACGGAGAGACTACTGGTTCAGCATTAATGTAGACAAAAAATAGGATTGAAAGAATTTTTGATACTTAAAGAAATGGAAAATATTATAATTTTTGAGCAGATAATTTGGTTAGCATTTTGACACGTTATAAATATCGAAAGTAAAATGAATATTAAGTCTAAAACAAAAATAAAGAAGAAATAAAATTCAACAATTTTTAAAACACATGCTTAGATAACTTAAGAAAACTTACCAAAAAAACTGCGTAACAAAACGCGTCGGTTAACAGCATGGTGAATAACAGATGAAGATCGCTCCGGTTCTATAGTGTTCCAGAAGAGTTAATTTTTTAATTCAGTAGGCACGTGTGTTTTATTGGAAAGCTTCGCAGATAGTGCTGCATGTCACGACTGCGGTCCGAGATTGTTGATGTTTGCTCAGCTGTGACTAACACTCTAAGAGCTGCTGTTACCACTTTCTTCTCTTGTTTACATTCGCAACAAATGTTTTGATACAACGATAGATTTTGTCTTAACTAGTTCACGGCGAGGGGCTCGTCTATTCATTTTTTGAGATGAAGAATAGACTCTTTTTTAATAATGAAAATTGTGTCTATAATAATTTCCTTCCGTTGCTTTATTACTGCATTAAATAATATGTTTTACTTTACAAAATGATAGTAAAAAGCTGGTTTCAAATATCGTCTATAATGAAATTAATGTCGGGTACCTAATTATTTTTGATATTTTCTTTAAACCTTGATGTCATGTGAAGTTAAATAGATAGGTAATATACCTGTATAAAATTAGTCCCTTATTTTGCAAAAAAAGAACTTGATAACTACTTCTATAATTTTAGTTGCTGAAGGGGTATTAACAGCTCCTAGTACATATTTGTACCCAAATAGCATCAGTTCGCGTCAGCCATTCGCTGTCACATTTTCTTTTCTGATAATTTGCTTGTAAACAATTGTTGTTTATTTTTTAATTGTTTTTGAACACATTGTCTTAAGTTGTTGGAAGTTGATTATAAATATATGACAGCATTATAGTTATAAATTACAGTTAAACTCAGAAGTATACATACCTCTAAGTAGGTACTTACTTGGTACCTACTTAGTTAGATTTAAGAGACTGAAAATTTAATTTAAAATATTATGTAACTGACACCTATCTCATGGTTTAAATTTTATCCTAAAAACCTCAGGTAAATTCCAACGATTTCTAGTAAAGCACCATCTATAAGTAGCAAGTAAAAGTTAAAAGCATGGTGTTCTGGCGTTGTAGCCTCTTACATTATTCATCAGTTGCGTTATGGTCCCATGATGACGGTACGCAATAGTGACGCTAGATGGCGCTGGGCATTCTAAACTTCATTTGTAGGTCTACATTTTTTGCGCTCTACATGGCTATAAGTAATTTGAAACGCAGGTGAAATATTTATTCAGTAAGTATTATGTTGTTTATTAAATTGTTATTTAAAAAATAGGTAATACTTTACACATGGATAATGTTTCCACTAGAAATGCTTTGCATTAAAAATGTTTTAATTAAAAAAATACTTTTTTTTATAAATAGAATAATGATTTAAGTTGTGCATTACGATTATGATTAAAATACCTTCAATTTTTTGTTTATTCTGACAACGTTTATTGTTGTTAAAAACGCATCAATAATCTTTCTTACTGAATAAAAATACAAGTCAGTGGCATGAAAAATTTATTAGATTTTCTTTTTATAATTACAATAATTATAATTATTATATGCTAAAATAAATACAGAAAATGTTTGAATATCTTTATCTTAATTATTTATATTTTCATTTTAACTATGGATAGTAATTAACTTATTATACAATTAAGCATCTAAAAACTATTTCTTATACTATTATGATTAAATTAGAGCAATTCTTCTAATTAATAAATATGATTTGAATTAGAGTCACTGAGAACATAGTGTTTCGGACACTATGCATTTTATTTTATAAATAAGGTGACAAAATTACATTACTTCTATAGCTGTGTATCTATTAGCAGACTTGAATGGAACTCATACAAGGTGGATGGTTTACTTTACATGGAAGAATAAATAGGTTATATCTTTTTAAAATAATTTCCATAAGAAATCCTTGAACATGTATTAATAGTTTAATCGAATGTTTAGTGTTTTACAACGATACAACGCAAATATCGAATCACTCATTAAAACAATGGACAGGTTTCAACTTTCAATTGTATAACTACAGTCTTATAAATGATTTTTGAAAACTATGGCAATATAACTTTCGTAATGTAATTGGATTCTTATAACTACGCCGACGGCGGAAGAAATTTTCGTAAAACGACGCCATCTTGCCGTACCAACGTCGCCGGTCACTGTACAACGAAATCACACTTTATTATGAAAGAAGTCAAGTCAAGAGCTAAAGGGATTGCTGGGCCATTCATGAAACTCAAATTGATAATCGATAAAAATATAGCAAAATCGATTTCTCTTCTTCTATCAATACTTTAAAAAAGACAACTCAGATAAGAATTCTGATCACTTTAGCTAGCTCTAACTGCAAAGTTCGATGCGTCAAATGCGTTTAACCAAAGAACTTGCAGTTTTGCAGCCAGTGTTGGTATTGGAATCAGCGCTACTGTGATCAGAATTGGAGGGCGAAATCTATTATTTTTTAAATATAATTCTTAATTATCGATACTTTATCAAGAGTTTCAGTTTTGACTCACCGATCCCTATAAAGATGAAAGTTGCATTGTTTTATGAAAATGTAATTGAAGGCACGCGAAGTGTATTTACAAGACGAGTGCGTCGAACGTTGGCATGGCAGTGCTATTGTATTTGTACCTACAATATTATGTTCCCATAAGGAGTCATGAGCCACTCAAAAAATTATGATATTTGTACCGATTCAAGTATGGACTTAGGTGAGATAAAATTCCAAAGGTTTCAAAAAGTATTCGCTTCAAAATGTAACAAAACAAATACTTCTAATTTATATTGTTTTCTTTATTATGGTAGCTGAGTGGAGAATGTGGGTAGAGTACAAGAAGTAATCACAAAATTTAAAAAAATTGAAGTGCAGATACTTTTCCTGCGCCTTGAATAAACTTATAGGACGATGCATTAAACAACGAATGATTTTAAGTAATTCAGGCACCTCCTATGGGAACAAACAATAAGATACAGGTTGATTTTAAGTCATTCAAATAAATAAAAAAATAATTTTATGCGTGCTTAATATGTAAAATATCGATATGTATTGATCAATGAATGAGGAAGCAAAAAACTCAATTACTATTGAACGTCATATTTTTTAACATTCTTTGATACTCTCCTACCTATAAAGTATTTTAAAAGCGGACTCTCAACACAAAAGCTGAAGCTGTCATAATATTACTTTTAATTATATGAAAAAGTAATATGTACATTCTTAAAAATACGTGTAAAATTGCATTGCGTGAAGTATGTATTCTGTAGACATGTAGCCTTTACCTCTTGAAAAGACTTTATTTTTTAAAATATTTGGATAGAATATTTATTTAAAATTAATGTAAAAAATATACAATAATAATGTTTTATCTACAATTAATATAAAGGGAGGACCCTGTTTTAGGCTAAAGACGTTTAAATAAGAGCTACAAAATTCTGACACGTAATTGTTATCTTACAAGACCACTGAGCGAGGTATAATATTTTAATGGAAAGTAATCTGGTAACAAGTAGGTGTGAGGGTTTTGGTAGATATATTTAAAAATGTTATCTTAATCAAAATTGAACTATTTTATTCTATAAAATGGAGCAATTGCCAAACTTGTGCTTAAATAAAATTATTGACGTGTACCTATAGGTATAAATACTATATACCTATTTCGTATTTCTACGACAGACACTTATTTCTGCTACAAAAAAAAACATTTACACATACACAAATTGATTGCACATAAAAAGCCGCAGGCGATCACTGGGTTGCCTCAGCAGTGTGATAATGAGAAGGATGGTAGCGCCAAACCTGTGGTGGGGAGTACTCCACCGCTGCCTCTTGGACCGTCCCTCCCGCCCCCCACATCAGCACCGTTTGCCTGGGCATCTCCGAAGCTTGCGTCTGCTGCATCCTCTCCTGCTCTGTTGAGCCGCTAGAACCACCTGGACTGGGGCCAGGCACTACATTGGGCGACCTTCTTTCTTGGCCTGTGACTGGACTCATATATCTTCCACTGCTGTCGACATAGGTGAATTCCCTTGAGGGTGGTCGATGGTAAGTGGGTGCCACTTCGTAGCCAGGCGGTGGAGCCGGCTCTAGGAAACCGTTGGGCGCGTACGGCGTGTAGTGGTAAGATAAAGGTTTGTATTGATGGAAGAGATTATCTGCGGTAAGGAATCTATCGTCTAAAGGCGGCGGAGCGTAGTGTAGAGCGGGTGCGGGAGGATATTCTCCGTATGGCGCCGTGTATGCTCCATTTAAATTCGTATAAGCTGCCGCGACGGCGTCTGCGGCGAGGTAATCTACAGGCGGTGGGGCAGGAGTGGAAGGCACCCTTCTTTTGTTTCTACAAGTTGATAAGAAATCCCTCAATTGTGTTTTGTATCTTCTGGCGGCTCTAGGCGGCGTGGTCACGTTAGATTCACACCCAGATAACTGCTCCGTTTCAGAAAAATATAAACTAGTGAGTCCTGTATCGAGGTAGCTCACTTTGAAGTCCATAGTTCTCTTCCCGAGTAAGTCTCTACCTTCCTCTTCCCTGAAATAAGAAACAAATAGCCATATTGAAAGTGAACGTAAAATATACTTTTTGAACTAAGAGATATGCGTTGATGAAATGGTCCAATGTTCACGTAGATAGAGTACCTACGTTAGATGAATAGGTACTTCTTACATATTAGCATTAATAAAATTATTTCCAAAAATTCGCTGATCTACATTCGCATAGCAATTGTCGGTAAAAAGATTTGACGCATTATTTATTTAAAATTCGCGATGCAGATTTAATACTAAAATAAAAATAAAGTTGGACCAAAGAATTGTTACTTGGAGGTTTAAGTAACCAGTGGTATTAAACGTATTTACATTAAAATACAGTCATATTACTCAGTAGCTTTTCTATGAAATCTCCAAGTTACAAACATCACGAAATAATTAGATTGGAAAAGAGTTTTAAAGGAGTATGCATAAATGGAACTCACATTAGTGGCCGATGCGTGCTGATGACGAAATCAGGCTTAGAGTTCTTGTAGACAAGTCTGGAGGACGTCTGCAGCCACTGCCACTGGCCGTCTTTTGTTTGGAAGCGGTATGCGATCATACCGGAAGCACCAGTTTTTAATACTGCAAACATTCCAAACATTAAATCTTTGTGTCAAATCCACTTGGAATATGCAGAATTGTATTGTGTTAAATACTTACATTCTTGATGAGCGCTGGCCACATAAGCCAAGTCATCGTAATGCACTAAATCATATCCACCCATATTTGCTAGTTCAGCATCAGTATAACCTAACAGCATCTTACCCCTGAAAAGTCAACATTATTTTAAATTAACTTATTTCTTGAACGGTCCGAAGTCGTGGTAATAATAATATTGTAAGGAATGCCCATTATTGTGGAGCCACAATAAATCTATTAGTTCCACTATGTTTTTAGTCTCACCAATTAACAATTTCATATGGATTTTAAACAATTAAGCACTTTATTCTGTTTCCATTGTTCGCGTAATCCTCCTGGCACTTGATCTTTATGTCTTAGGGTTAAACTACTAAGTGATGTCTAATACAAGTGGTGTCCCTTGGAACTAAAGTATTTGAAAGTGCGTGATACATCGAACAGTTCTTACCTTTGATCCATAGAGACTAGAGAAAGGTCGAGCTTGTGTTTACTCTTGAACATGACTTCCTTCTGCGGTATCTCAAGCAGACTGGGAGGGCCAAATGGCGCACAAATTGCGAATAGTGCCAACGGAGGCTCCTCGGTCTTCTTGTTCTGGCCGTGCAGCACTTTGATGCGACCCCTGATGTCTAATCTCTGTGGAGTTGCGTTATTTTCAAAACACAGTTCAAAAGTGAACACATGAAAATCCAGTTCGCAATTCGCTTAAGCATTAAAATCGCTTTTTGCACTCGCATTGGCATTCGCAATATACTCAGCTTTTACGATAAGGGAACAGTCCATGATCTGTAGCTTAATACTAGTACTTACCAAGAACCCTGAAGTGTTATCTAGAAGACATCTAAACCGAACAGTGAAGCTTCTTTCTAACAAATGTGTCCTGTCAGGCCTGAGCACATCTTGTAAGTTCAGATTGCTAACTTCGGGTGGTAGGAAAGAGTTCCAAAGCAACTGCCTCTGCAACTCTTCTCGGTCTTCAGAGTGGACCAGCTCGTAGACTGACTGATGGACTATGTCAGACTGAAAAAGTTTATGTAATAAGAGTCTGGTATCGACTGCCTTTCATATCTTTAAACAAAAGTATTCTAGTAAGTTATAATAACGCTAACAAGACAAGTATCTACTTAATGAAAGGATATTGATACAAAAAGAGCAAATCATATCCAACCCGTAAATCAATAAACCACTGATAACCTTACAAATTGATTATAACACTATCATTAAAGAATCATCTGTAACGAAGATAGACAAGTTAATTTTTTGGGTACGTTGAAGTCAATGTGCACCTTTGATAGTGTTTATAGGGTTGATGTTTGTTTGAGCATAAACCAATATATTTTTAGACACGTCACGTATAACAAAGGTTCGAGTAAACACTGCGGATAATGCAACACAATGATGTGAGCAATAGTCTAATTGATTGATAATCAATGGGGTTGCTCAAGGCGAAATACCCGGCCCCCTTTTTACCATACCGTACACCAGGTTGTATTCTAAATGTAGATAGAATGGGGTCTCGGCAATAGCAGAATGTGAGTTCGAACATATTGCGATGGCATTAAACGTCAGAGGATGATTTGTTAGGTAATTGCTTTTTGTTCTCTACGTTTGGGGATAGGGCGCGGTTGCTATGGTTCTTACAATGTTTTGTTGATATCCCTTTGTTTTGCTGGTTGTTATTTCCATTATTTTGTGGTTTCCTTATTTCCAAGTAAATCGTTACCTGCTTGCTGTATTTTCATTGCTACGATGGCGATTATGTATATATGAACGAATGATTTTATAAAGCAGATGTACTTTTAAGTAAGTTGTATAGTTCTCCTAGCTGCGATTGCAAAGTTTAAATAACACAAAATAAGTTATTGTAAATAAGTTCTACAAAATACTTGATAGTGCAGGTAGTAAAAATCGTTCTGTCTCTACATTATTCCTTTTACAAAGACCCCAAGTAAAATATCAGACCATTAGGCTGGTAATGTAAAGTGGCGGATCAATACGTCGACCGGCCACCTGGTGCGTACCTACTGCGTAGGCTTGAAGCTAATCTAGCAGCGATTCACTTCCCTACTTCGGCAACATTGTAATAAAGTACTTAGATTACCTTTTAGATTCTGTTACGAGTTAGATAAGCCGTACTATTTTTCGCTGCCTGAATACCTTCATTGTCTACACTATTACAGGATTGAATAGTGCAATGATTTATTCATTTGCAAGCTGCTTTTAATTACTGGATCCTACTAATTTTGTAGACGTAAAAGTTTATCCCCATTTTGCATGATTTAAGGTTCGGGAAAAAGCTAGAAATCAATATATTTAAAAGTTAATATTGAGAGTTTACCCATTTAATTTTGCTAAGTATTTCCAATTCAGAAACAAAAACTGTTTCTGGGTGATTTTCCCAACGCGAAATTTTGAGTGGCGCGCCTGAAAATCATAGTTTTAATTGATGCAATTTAGTAACAAAAAATTGTTTTGGGTAGTTCAGAAGGCCATCTACTTGGGGCAATAGAAATAATTTTGCTGAATAATCGAATTCATTAAGAAAAAGACAATAAAAGGCTCATTTTCTCATTTTGGTGACCTGTCCTAACTCCATTTTTGAACCTTCTCAAGCTTACCATAAGCTTACTATTTATTATTATGTTATTTGACTTCTTTAATTTTGTTGACAAATGTGTAAGGTATCATAAACAATGATTAATGTTTAATTAACTACCCTACACGAAGTTTGATAGGCTTAAACAAAAGTGTCCGACGAGCTCAAGTCATTTCGGTGGCGATTTTGTTTTTTGTCATAGTACATTCCACAGTGAACATAGATTTTTCTGGTAAACCTTAATTAGCAGGATAAGTAATGCTAAATAATTTGGCATAAACGGATGTGTCGCTGCTTACTTCAAATTCTCACCAAAGAGGCAAATAGGATCATTACGGTGGTTGGGGACAAAAAAAATATCATTTGAGTGTATGCTATTATTTCTAAATTGATAACTTTTTGAACTTGATATTTTGATATATAACGTGTTTCATGGTTATCTTTTCACATGTCATAGGATTTTTTGATTAGTCATAGGACTCAGTTTTTATTTAGAAAAAACCTCCCGGTTCCTCATTCGGCTGTCTCATTCCGGTGGAAAAATACACCGGAATGATACACCCGAATGAGAAATATCCACCTCAATGAGACTAACGACAAAAATGACATTTTGGGTCAATTTTTTTAGGGTTCCTCATCTTTATTGAACATGTGTATTGTAAAATAATTTCCAAACTAAGAATATTTTATAACGACGTACCTACCAATTTTTTTTTATTGTTGAATGTTTTGCGTAAGTGTGATATTGCATGGTATGGTATGTAAGACGGTATGTTATTGAATGTTAGGGTAGTTGATACTGTATGATTTTGTATGGAATGCTATTGTAGTTGATACTGCATGACGTTGTATGAAATGCTATTGTAGGTGATACTGTATGACGTTGTATGAAATGTTATGGTAGGTGATACTGTATGACGTTGTATGGAATGTTATGGTAGGTGATACTGTATGACTTTGTATGGAATGCTATGGTAGGTGATACTGTATGACGTTGTATGAAATGTTATGGTAGGTGATACTGTATGATTTTGTATGGAATGCTATTGTAGGTGATACTGTATGACTTTGTATGGAATGCTATTGTAGGTGATACTGTATGACGCTGTATGAAATATTATGGTAGGTGATACTGTATGATTTTGTATGGAATGCTATTGAAAGGTGATACTGTATGACGTTGTATGAAATGTTATGGTAGGTGATACTGTATGATTTTGTATGGAATGCTATTGTAGGTGATACTGTATGACGTTGTATCGAATGCTATTGTAGATGATACTGAATGACGTTGTATGAAATGTTATGGTTGGTGATACTGTATGACTTTGTATGGAATGCTATGGTAGGTGATACTGTATGACGTTGTATGAAATGTTATGGTTGGTGATACTGTATGACTTTGTATGGAATGCTATGGTAGGTGATACTGTATGACGTTGTATGAAATGTTATGGTAGGTGATACTGTATGATTTTGTATGGAATGCTATTGTAGGTGATACTGTATGACGTTGTATGGAATGTTATGGTAGGTGATACTGCATGACGTTGTATGGAATGCTGTGGTAGGTGATACTGTATGATGTCGTATGAATGCTATTGTAGGTGATACTGTATGCCGTTGTGTGAAATGGTTTAGTATGTTAGACAAAAATAAGCCATACTTTCATTTAAAAAAATACCAGACTGCTTTTTAAAAAACGCATTTTTATTTTAATGTACATATTGTAATTCCTACTGTAATTACAAATCAAACGACACTCTCAAGCTAAAATCCATCAAGCCGTTTAGGCTGTAGGGCGTGCCAAATAATTATACATACAAACATACATACTCTCAAAAAACATAACCCTCCTTCTAGCGCGGTCAGGTAAATAGAAAAGTAGTTTGTTAAATTGAGCCTAATTACCTATTTAAGTTTTGTATCCAATAAGACCCTATAGATAGGTATATGATTTTTTCTCAAGATACAGAACCAACGTACAAATAAAACTCGCGCTTTGAAATGAATATTTTGTCATTTCGGTGAAAATGTGTCATTCCGGTGAATTTTTCTCATTCCAGTGGTGAATTATCATTTTGGTGGCACTGAAAAAAACAAACCCCTATATTTCAGTCATCTTTCATGGGATAACTGTCCCCTTAACATATGTTGTTTTTGATGGCCAAAAGTATAATTTGGCATAAAAAAAATGAAGAAATTAGTAAAAAAAAAATCTACCACCAAAATGATAAAAAAAATACGCTTGTTGAAATTCACCCTTCTATTATATTGCCATTTTAAAGTAAATAAATCGATCCGATTAACTAGTTGAATAGTATCCCTATTTCTACAACATAAATCTGTGCAGTTGTTGATTGGCCAGACACGTGGCGTAGTACCGAGTTCCGAAGTCAATTTTAATGATTTCAAAATCGATTTGTTTTAATCGTTAACCACCCACCCTTCCATAAAGACCTTAGCAAAGAGTAAGCAATACAAAGAAGATATTTGTTGTTACAATAAATAAATAAATATTTTACGATAAGGAAATGTAATTTTTTTTAAGCGGAATTATATTAACGTACTTATTTATAAGTTACATCTTAATTAAAAATTATCAAATATACGAGTAGGTATGCATAAAATGCTAAGACCAAAGGGTTGTAATCGTAACATATGAGGAATGTAGACTTATATAAATAGGTAATTTTATTTTTAAAGAGCAAATATAGTTCTAAGTTTCTCATTATAGCTTAATAATCTATGGCATAATAATAATGTTACTCAGGTAACTGAGTTACTCGTTTGTTTCGAGTAAAAACAAAACAAAAGCGGGGGTTGAACGAATAAAAATATACGATTGTGGTTGACTGAAGGTTTTATAGCAAGGGGTCGGATTTGAAGCAAAATTGGGGTTTTTACTTCTGATAACAATATTTCATTGTGAACTTTATTAACTTTTATACCAAGGGCATTTATTAACGAGCACGTTTTAATGTTTGCGTCAAGTTTTCGTGACACGTTTCATATTGTTTGGGGTTCTGTACAAAATGTGTCAACTTTTGTTAAGGTGCAATTTTGTAAGATTATTTGTAAGTATTCCACTGTATTGTAAAACTGAAAAAGCTAAGTAAGTATCCACTATTTTATTTTTTCATGTAAGAAATGTTTCTTGCAATCTTTAGAATCTGAAAATATGTTACCTCGTGTATTTTTTTTTATAAGTGGATGTCATCGACAAAATGTAAATTTGATTTTTTGCCTGTAAATCTGTACTTGAGCGGCTTCAAAATCTTTGCATAAGATTTATTTTTGGTCTGCGCAAGTTTGACCATGTCTCTGGTTTTCGTGCCCAACTCAAGTGGCTTCCGATCCGCCTCAGAAGGAATGCTCATATCCTTAACTTGTTATTTCAAACCCTTCATAATCCTGCTGCTCCTTCCTACCTCCGCGAGCGTTTCAGGTTCACCTATCAACCTGATAGGCCCTGTCGCTCTCACCTAAGATCCCTTCTTGATTTCCCGTCTCACTCTTCTGATTCTTACTCTTATTCCTTTTCTGTTCATGCAGTCCGGCTGTGGAATTCATTGCCACACACTATACGTGACACTCACTCTCTCCACATTTTCAAACGGAAAGTTAAAGAGCACTATCTTTCCTTATCATAGAGAATACAATATATATTTATATAAATTATAATATTTATGTATGTGTATTTATCGAATATATATATATATATATATATATATATATATAGGTTTATACTTAAATATTTATTGTTTATTGTAGTGACTATCCTGCCTTCATGCTATCACTTCTCTCTCTGTGGGGTCTGCAGGAAGAAATTTCTTTTAGAAATACCTATGCTGTACCTTTTGTATAACTTCTCTTTTTTTCTGTATCTTTGTACTATCATCTTACAATAAACTGTTAAATAAATAAATAAATTAATTAATTACTATAAGCATTTTTCGTAGTACTTTGTGTCGAGTTAATACTTTTAAATTTGATTATAGGAACCCTTCTGTTGGCAAGTTAGCTAATGTCACATTTCTAACTTCATTCGGTGATATGACTTCGATAAAATGCTTTGCCGATAAACTGGGTTAATAAAAGGCAAAGCCTTTTTAAGTTTACTTATCGCGATATAATTAATATTTTTATGGAGTTGCTTTTTCTAGCGTAATTAAATTTCGTCCATTCGAGCCTGCTTATCTTTACTTTTCGTAAGTGATTAATAACCTCAAAATTATGCCTTTTGTTCGTAAAATTAGGACATTTATTCATTAAATTATGTTATAAATAAATTGGCGGCTAATAAATTTAGTAAAAGGCGTACCTATAAGTTAGTAGTACCGTGGGACTAACGGAAATTAAATTTTCAGGTATAATAAGGAAATACGAGTTGTGAATATTGTCACTTACCTGGTGGAAGCCTAAATAACTTTCAATACTGTGGGTTGCGAAGAAAACTTCTCCTTCACACGTCAGTATCATCAGGAAGCCGTTGAGTGCCTGAAACGTAAAAGTCAGTAGCATGTAACCTTTAAAACTATTTAAGTGCTACGATGTCTTGATTGCAAGTTCAACAGATATGAGCGAACAGGTAAACTGCCACTCCAAGTTTGAAATGTACCTCAATACCTTACAAAGAATACAAAAAAATCTTTTGTTTTTAACCTTAACCGTATCTAATATTGATTCCGATAAATTAACATAAATGTGACATTATACTTTTATACAAAAAGTCATTCAACAAGATTAGTCTTCCGAAAGAGTTTATATTTCGTAGCAATTTCCGCAGCTACACTATGGCGACACTACTTCTTGAATTATGAGTCAAGTTGTGCTCCGAATTACTGCCCTCATGACGCAGTTCCATAACATTGGATGACGTTGTAACGACACGTATTTTCGAATATTCTAATGGTAAGTGTGAGTAGGTAGGTGTGAAATATAAAACTGTATAGAAATATGCTTCAAAATTGATTAGTAACTGGTGCCGCGCCGAAACTAAAAGATCCAGTGCCAAATGTAAGAAGGAATAAACAAACGACCTAGTCTATATTTCCAATCTCCTAAATCACTCATTTTACATTAAACTTTTTCTAAATCAGATATCGTATCGGCCGAGACGTTGAAACCTTGCTCAAGTCGAGTCAAAAAGGTAAAATATTAAATACAGCTGAAAGGTTGCACTTATTTATTGCTTTTAAAGTTACTTTAGATTTATTATCGAACATTCCATAATTTATACTTTAGCAATAAGCGTAAAGACAAGTGTCGCTATCGTATGAAATTATGGTATAAAAAATAGTTCAACTGTTGATTATAATTTTCTATTTTTAACATTTAGTAACCTTATTACTTAGGTTGTTTTTGGAAGATGTCATAGCTGTTTAGGTTATATTTTTACAATTAAAGTACAAAATCTAGAATAAACTTAACTGGTTGACAGAATGTTGTTCAAGTCTTAAAAAGGAATAAGGACAACAAAAGTACATATCCGTTGTATTTATTTAATGGTCGTATGGTATTTAAGTGCAAGACACAACGTACCTGTAGGAACATTTCGCCGTCGGGCATCGCGTGGTCGTACGGCGAATGCTCTCGTCTATGCCCATGAAGATCTTCCTTTTCTTTGTGCATGACCACTGAAACAAAACAATTAGACGTCAGTATGTACAAATAGGTACAATATAAGTATATAGTTTTTTGTTTCTAGACGTTTTCGTTAGCGTATTCGTAGACTTCATTGACATGGACAAACAACGCTTTCAATCAATGACTTTCAATAAAGAAGAAGATAGACGTTTTCACTCTGGTGTGTACGGAAAAGTGTTATTGGAATTGACATAATTTTGTAATTAAAAAAAAAGAGTGAAAGTTACAAATGTTATCATCATCAGCCCTTTTTACGTCCCCAGTTCAGTGGCACGAGCCTACTCTCATATGAGAATTAAAAAATGTATGTAGGTTTAAAAAACATATTATTATTTGTACCAACACATGTAGAGATCGAGTCGAGATAGGTACTAAACATTAAATTGTCCGATAGGTTGTAAAATTTTCAATTGCCGACTTGAAAACCTATTTGCTTTAGATAATTTCGTTCAAATGAAATTTATTTTAATTGCTACTTACTTAGATAGGTACCTACAGCAAGCAAATAAGTTATTATGGCAATAATACTATCACGAAGAGGTTAATAAAACTTTGATTGCTTTTGGTATAAAATTAATAATTACGTCTTTAAATCCACATCGATTGAGTGCCAGGTGCAGATAATATAATAGTTAACACTACATTAGTCTTAAAGCTGATACCAGATACAGTCAATGTCCAAAATCTGAAAAATAGAGCGTGAATGTTTAATGGAATGACTTTAACCCCCTTTCATGCAACTTAGGATTAGTAGTTTTAACATTTAATTTGTAAAATCGAAGTTATTAGTTAGTTCTTCATAAAATTTATGTAATTGCGGTTGTTAGAGCATTTGAACTATAAAACCATTTTTAACAAAAACGCAATTTTTCTGAACCTATTAATTTATAACTTTTATTTTTTATGTCGGCTGAAGTTGTTCTGAACTATGGCGCTTTATAATTAAGAAAAGGTAAATTGAATAATTTCATGGAATCGTATTTCTAAAAATAAGATGTAATGAGAAACTTGATATACCTACTGTTAAAAAAACTGAATTGGATGTGTAATAATAATTAAAAACAACTTTATAGGTAGGTAGAGCAACGCAGTAATGCTAGACAGACTACTAAAAGCGTATCTAAGTAATCTCTCTGAATTGACGGAGTTTACCAACGGATGATCATTATAATATTCATATTTATAGGTAAATTCAAAATAATTATATCGAAATTACTATCGCAAATCATCGACCCGAGTTTCTAATAACTTTTTTGCAAACAACTTCAAATAGGTTCCAAGTTCTAACATTGTTTTATTAAGAACAGAAATAAATATTACATAGCTATAAGCAATACTTACATTATTGTGAATTTTGAATAAAATGAAGGGGCGTGTCTGTGTGTGGATGGGACAAATCACATCTCGTGTAACACATTTACTGGGGATGCTGAATTTGGGGTCGTAAATGCTTTTGTAAAACTGACTCTATGTAGACGCCGTTTGGTATAATATACTGCACTGAGTAATTGATATTATGTACCAAGTATGGTAATTAAATAGCTACATAACTATCCCTTTCATTCGTGAACAAAATCATATTGATATGACAGAGTGGTCGCGTACCTCACACTAATCATTTATTATTTCTAATTGGCATATGTTATTCTTGTAACGAAATAAATAATTACAATCTACAATACGTGAACATAAGTGATGTATTTCTCACTTTTGATATACCAACTACCAACTAGTTTAGAATGAAAGGTTAAAGAAACGTAATTATACGTAGTCTTTGCATAACGTTTAACCTCCGATCATAGAAACGAAAGAACGATATTTAATTATATATTACAAGGGCGAAGTGTATGTAATGGATGGATTAGTGCAGGGAACTTAACGGTGAGAAATGACTATGAGATTAATTCGCCGTTGACTTTCTTGTTGACTGCATGAGTAGGTACTAGAGAGAAATTAGCAGTTTTTCACTTCCTATTTAAGTACTTCGTATCGACCGCCAAAATGTGCGATCTAAATGTAAACAATAAACGAAACCACGCCACATACTTTTTTTAAAAAGACTATATATATAAAGACTATATATAAAGACTATATGGTATCTTTAAATAATAATAAATCTCTCCATACCCCCTTATTACAAAACGAGTTTTATTTATAGTCCTAGAATAAACTCAGATAAATGACGTTTCGGCTATAAACAAAATGTCAAAAAATGACTATAGTCCTAAGACTATCTTTAAAACTCGTTTTATAATAAGTGGGTATGGTAGAATTTAATTGTTAGTAACAATTTTCATAGATTAAAATAAATATTTTGGAGGTACTTTAACAAAGCTATTATAACTATTACCAAGTCCAAATAATAATAAAAACAAATAGTTCTAGATTAATTTTGATGTTCATAGTGTCTATAATGTTTGGTAGCAATGGGATAGCAATGTTTCCATTTTCGTTTAACCGATTAGCAACAAAACAAAGCGATCAGTGTACGGTCAGCATCATAAGTCGATTAACACATTCAGATTTTCAAACGTAAAATTCACTATTATTGGTCGAAAATAGCTTAGCAAATATACTCCAGAGTTAAATGAACATCGAATATGGTTCAAAAATAAGGAAAATAAGTAAGGTTATACGTCTAATAATGGTGTATATTACTTTTGAAAATCTGAATGTGTTCATCAACTTATGATGCTGACTGTACCAGAATACTGACCCCGCCAATTACCCCATCGCTATAGCCTGTGGGATACGCCATGTGGTTCTATAGTGACGTGCATTCAATTGTCGATATTATTACCTATCAAAATTATGATGTTTGGTCACTGATTTTTCTACAACTTATTTAGAAATGCCTAATGGTACGTACCCTACAAATAATATCCCTGTAAGATAATATATTTTTCGTAGACAGTGATTTGAAAGTATTCTGATAGGTATGTGATTCTATAGGCAATTTAGGCAATGATAGCATTTACTGAGCTGCTGTATCTTAATAACATTTCACAAAAATTATAAACCTTTTGCAACAAAACAAAGCACGAGTTATTGTTTTGCGAGTATGCCCTGATCAAGATAAGGGTGTCGGCAGGCAATCGACTCGATTTATCGTTTTATCGATAATGTCCACAGATACGTCACTAATCGAACGCGCGCCGGTTTATCGCCCTTTATAATCGTCATTACGCCCTCTCACTGGTGGCTAGTGATTTTTTGTTTTTCGTGCATGTGTCTAAATTGAATATTACGTTATGGGGCTATTTCTATGAAATATAAAACTTCCACACAGCACCGATATATTGAGTAAATGTTTAATTTTTATGAAGAAATATGTGAAAATTAAAACAATTTCAAATAGACTCCATTTATCTGACTGAAATTCTGTAGAATTTCTTTTAAGATGTCGAAGAACCTTCTTAATCATATTATTGATTTATAAAAATGAATAAACTGAATCGATCATCACCAAATAAAATCTTAGGTGCCTTTCCTACCTCCTTGGTCTGAACACAAACTTATTTACTTTTTATTAAGGCTTAGGTACTTACATACACCATTTTAATACTTCCTAAATTGCGTATAACCCTGAACATTAATTTCATCAAAGGTGTGTAATGTAATAATGAAATTGAAGAGTCGTTTAAAGGTTATAAAATTTAAACACCAAGTTATGAAGTTATAGTCGTTAATATTTATATTTTATATGTAACATACAGAAAAACCCCGCAAGTCCTTTTGGTAGGACATATACCTAGTAATAAACA
Source organism: Anarsia innoxiella (assembly GCA_947563765.1). Classification (NCBI taxonomy): domain Eukaryota; kingdom Metazoa; phylum Arthropoda; class Insecta; order Lepidoptera; family Gelechiidae; genus Anarsia; species Anarsia innoxiella. Next base: position 11,469,973 of record OX387390.1, read on the forward strand.
TATTAATTAAAGGAAATTGCAAAACTGTGTTTGATAACTATAAGACAGTATTTAGTATGCATTAGCCGAAGCTTATTAAAATAAATTAATACAGGATGTTTATTCAATATCAAGGTAAGTAAAGTTATAAAAAATCGCGATCAGGTGACGCTCCTTAATTCTCGTCAGTAACTCCCTGTATAAATGGACGTAAATTTTAATACATAAGCAAATTAGGTACTTTTTAAGCGCCTTAAATTTTTAACCCCTAAGTCTACAAAAAGCACGCGTCTCAAACTGATTACGTCCACTTTTTACCTATAAAACGTAAACTTTGACTGAGTTAGTTTTACTTTATAGCTACCTAACACGAATGGCTCGTTAGTTTCACTACGTTTAGGTCACCTATGCTATTAGGCAGACCATATTTATGATTCTCTTGTAGCTGAAGTCATTAACAAAAAGTATTTAAAATAATAAACATAAAAATTCCATATAAATTATGCTATTAGCAAAGTTGATCATGAAAGTACTGCATTTAAATTTTAGGACCTTAGTGAACTTAAAATTCGAGTATTATAAAACTAAATGCTAATGTTATTATGGTGGTTAATTGCAAGTAATTATAATCATAACTGTTATTTTAGTTCACCTTGTAAGAAAGTACTTAATTCTACCGATCGTTTCGGATAATGTTATGTTATGACAGAGAATGCAAACATTTTTTAACTAACAGAGAAACCAAAAACAAAATACAACACCCAATAATTCACCAGAAACAATTAAAAACGTATATTAAGGTGAACATCTGTCCAAACCAACCGTTTTACAATATGGCACGTGGTTCACCCCATCGTTGCTGGTATGGCACCATGACCACCCTATGCCCCATAATGACCAGCCATGCAGAGAAAAAAAGATAGGTACAACAACATCAAGGCCTTTCCATCGGCAGTTTTTGCTTTTTTTACACGTTTCGAGTTATGTTAATGAAGTGAATAATATAGAAATGACAAAACTATGGATAGATGTAATATTTAAATATAATTCAACACTTAGATACCGACTTTATTTAAAAAATAAAGTAAAAATACGTCTAATGTGTTTATTTGTATTATTGCCTGTTATTATTTGTTTAGCTTTAATTTGGTTTTAAGCCTACAGCTTCGCCCGTATAAAAATAATATTTTTTTCAAGCTCAGAACTATAATGCCTATTTTTATTTACTAATAATTGTACTTACTCGAAAGACAAAACCGGATAGTTATTATCAGGCTCCAGAAGCTTTTTAAACATATAAGTCTGTCTATAAAACACCTTCAGTATAAAATAAAGCAATCTCGGATGTATCATCTGTACAGCCATTTAAATTTAAACTTGTTCGACAAATACAGACGCTCAGAGAAATTAAAGGTCTTCATAATCGCGAGATCTGATTTTACATACTTGTTATATTCAATTTCATTTGTGAATTATGTATGAGATCTTAGGTATAACCAGTAAACATGAATCTAGCTATAAAGTAAGGACAGCAGGGGAACTCTAGTGGTACACTCAATAATATCATCGTGACATTATTTTAATCAGACTCACGACACGCGACCGCGCGCGCGAGGCTTGTCCGCTGTCCTCATGAGTTATGTCAACCCGCTTTCACGGTTTGCAGCCTATACACAAAGGATTTCAGCTTAGGAGTTTGAATACCTAATGAGGGCTGCAACCGAAACACGTGCAAAGAAAGCTACTTAAGTTTCACACGTAAACTAACTACTAGAGGTATTTAAGTGATCATTGTGATCAATAAACACTCAAAACTGATGCTAACCTTTTGTAGAAAATCTTGAACACGTATCGTTAAATAGACACAATGGGTGTAATAAACACAATAGCCGACATAAATCGGTTTACGTGACGGAGTTACCACTAATTTCTAAAGTAAACATATCGATAAAATTTCTGGCCGCCTCCAATAAATCACCCAGAACAGAAGATGTCTCAATACAGTATAATTGTAATTTTACGTTTAGTGTGACAGAGACAGCAGCGAGAACCCGACTCAAATGGTCGAGATGAAAAGAGATGACATTATTTCCCTATTTCGTATTAATTAAAGAGCAAAGAGGCTTTAAATCATTTGCTGTCAACGCTCCCTGTGGGAATTCCGAAGAGTTATAGGGCCCTTTATCCTAAATTTAAAATTACAATTTTGTAAGCGATCCGAATTTTTTAAATACTTACAATTCTTTTATAAATAGGACCAGAAATTGGTCTCTCGTGATTATATTGACTCCTGAAAATGTGAGAGGCATTTCAAACTCTATAAATGTACCTATTTATAATGGAAGGGTAAAAAGTTCTCCGAGTTTCATTATTCATAATTATTATTCACCGTAACGTTTGCCCAAATAGATTATCTGTGCGGTTGAACCAACTGTCACGGGGTGGCAGTTGCATGAAATGGAACGTCAAAAACGTTCCCGCTAATCGCGAGATTGCCTAATATGATATGTGGCGCTGCTGTCTGTCATAAGCTCCTGCCGTGGACTGCAAAACGATTCACAAACTAACAATTTCAAAAGTATTTAATTCTGCAAATTAAGATAAAAAACTTAACGAAGATGTCGTAAATTTCAAGTAGCTTAATAGGTTAGTGTCTTCATTTTTATCCTCAACTAATTTGATGACTAGTCTCCATAAAGATCTTAACTAATTATAAAGTAAAGTTGTTAGTGGCAAAGGACATTTCGCGCGGATTTCAATTTAAAAGTCGAAAGAGATTGTGTCGGTCCATTTAATTGATACGAGCCAGAAGTGGACGAGAGGAATTCGAGTAAAGAAACGGTCGTTAGCTTATCACAATACTGATTTCACACCGTCTTGTACGAGCGTTTAGTTTACATGGAGACACATTATTTTTTTTTAAATATATTAACTTCAGGTGCTGCAAATCAGTTGTGTTATTAAATTACAGACTTCGTATAACTACAAGTAAGTACCTATGTATTTTTATTTTAAAATGTGAATGTATGACTATTCTGCGTAAAAAAATATTGAACTGAATACAGTCAGCACGTCAGCCTATAAAATCATCTTTATATACCAAGTAGTTAGAATACTTTGATTTTTGTCACGTATCTAAGTAATCTTTAGAAAAAAGAGAGTTTTTAAACATCTTACCTACTAATAACGAAAATCTATGTAAAATTGGAGAGACAAGTATTGAAAGTTGTAGAAACAATTTGCTTACAAAAATTAAATAAACCACATGTAAACCAACTATTAAAGAACAGAAGTCCGAGACAGGTCACGTTTTGTCTCAAATAAAACAAAAAAATATCTCCATGTAGGTATAGGAATTTAAAATTTGCTGCAACTTTTCATGTTTGACTAGCTTCATAATTTGTACATCAAATGTAGAGTTAGGAAATCAATATACTCGTAAATTCATTTACAGATTTGGAAACTATTCAGCTCAGGATAGTACAATTATTTTTTGATAATTTTATCTACGTTCTATTTAACATTTCAAAGAATCTCCAATTACAACGAAGTGACAACAAATAATCGTAAACTACAACCATAAACCGAAGCAATATTTTATTTTGCAATTAACATCATGCCTGATTTACCTTTTAAATAATGTTTTATTTGCATGAATAAACAGAAATCAAATAGCTGTCGATTTGATGTATATCACGCCTAAGCCTTAAGGTGATGAAAATTCAATCGAGATGAAATAATATTTTATTCTGAACTTAAACAAAAAAAAAATACAAGCTGTAAAAGAGGTTGGAAGTACCAGGATTGTATCAGCTTTGAAGATCTTTAATGTGGGATATACAGCTGTAGAAAAACACGATCATCCGCTTGACTTTCAACAATAAAAATTTACATAAAATCAATGCGTTAGATAAATAAATGAACTTAAACATGCATTTGAAACGTACTCTATAAAACTATTATTTAAATAAAATCTTTGTGATGTGATCTACGAGGGGTATTCAAAACACTTTAAGTATTGTTTAGTAAATCCAAAAGTGCACTGGTAAGTAATTTTAGTAAGTAGGTAATATGTTTTTTTCTGTCTGACTAGAAATGATTGTCATCGATGGTGTCTGTGTGTCGCTGGTGTCAGGCGCGAAATGAGAATAACTTTTGGAGGGGCCATCTCATAAATCAGAAAGCCCAGTGTAGCTCAATTAAAACTACCTTCTATCAGATGTACTCCTGGTAGAGAAGGTGTAGTTTCCCTTTATTTCGCAGACATATATCTTGTATTCTTTTAATGCGTTTTGTCATGTATTCTTTTAATGTGTAAGTTATTAAGAACATGCAAAAGGGGGTAACGGTTATAACCCAAAATCTAAAGCTAAGCGAATTAGATTGGTTAGACTGAGAAAATTTCGAGTTTTAGAACTATTCGAGATTACTGTACATAGACAATAACACAGGCAATTATATGATTTCTCATGTGATACGGTTTTGATAATCGTAACTTTCGGCTATTAACATCGATCATTGAATTCGATTGCTACAGATACGGTATTTTTTGGAAACGGCTCGTGCGGCCGATTAATTACCGTCTGAATCGATTTTTTGTGATCGTAATCTGTAATGGTGCGTGAGACTGCAAAAGTACAATTTATTTAAATATTTAAATGAATCATTTCCAAAAATAAAAAAAGAATATCATAGCAAGTTGTGCTAAATAATTATTGATTGTCACCATTGTTGAATAACACGAATCTTATCAAATATTTAAACTCTTTTCTTTTTGCGAAAATGTTAGAGCATTGTTTATCAAAGAAAATTGTATTTCAATTGAAAACTGAAGAAAGAGTGGAAAAAACGTTTTTATTCACGTGTTCTGAATGAAGTTTTTTCTTTCAATTGGTGTTTGTTTTCGAAGAAATTTCGTGACATTTTTGTCCTTATAGAAACGTGGTTTGAAGTTTTTGATAACTTTATGTGGTTTTACTGACACTTTTTGGTTACCTTATGTGGTCACGTTTTATGAATGACTTTGAATTTGAATGTTTTTGATAGGAATCGCCACATTATATTTTAGTGATGATGAAAGTTAAAGGATCAGTTAGGTACCAACTTTTGCTGGTACCCGTCCAGTTCTTGCTTTTTTGACTACGTAGTACTTATGTTACTTAGTAAAGATAATTGAACCATAATATATTGGATAACTTTGCACATTACAACTTAAAGAAAAGAAAGAAAAAACATTCCAAAAAAATTCACGATGCGTTTGTTTTCTGGTTAGTTTGTATTTACTTTAAACACTAATTGAAAATAATTTTACAGAGATAAATTAGAAATCATTTTGCATAGGTGATAGCTATGCATGTTTCCATAGTAAGTAACATGAAAGGACAAGAATATTTCCATCAAACATAAACAACGCGAATAAACAGGTACAATCAAGTGCAACAAGATTTAAACAAGGCAAGAACCCCTGAGCAAGCTGCTTACAATTTACGGCTTGCTTGCGAGCAATCAATGAGCGCGATATTTTGACGTTTCATTAAATCGTTCGACATCTTCATATCTCGCTGGAGGTTATTTATGTAGGCGACTGTACCTCCGGGCTGCACTAAAACATGGCCTCCGTTTATTTTCGTTATATTCACCAGACATGCTGCCGTCTAGGAATTTTAAGAAATAGATCAAATATGTTTAGAACTTGACTAAAAAAAATATTGCTGTGGCAAGGCATAAAAACTTATTTCAGTACTTATATCAACTTCAATTAAAATGAACATTAGAAAGTTACCTACCTACCTAGCGTATTCGACGTCTGTTTTAATTTCTCCAATATTACGTTGGTAGGTAGGTACCTAATAAGAATAATCAGGTTACGAGTTATAGTCTATAGGTATAGTATTACCTAACCTTTATATTTTTTAGGTTCTTTATCATTAATTATTGCAGTTTGCTATTTCATATTTAAACGTATCGGGTTGTAAAATCAGTTTTATGTCTTTTTACCGACTGATGAAGTACACCAAGTGTGTGTTCAAATTAGAATTTACGGCACTAGAGATTTATATTTGGCAAGGAAATTTATATAACTTCGAGTTATCTGTTTTGATTTTTATACGTGATGTAAATAATATTTATACTAGAATGTTTGTTACATTGCAAAGAATGCGATTTTCACTTTCGATTTGTGTCGTATCACGGCGCTATTTAGCTCATTACCCCAGCAATCACCAGTGAAACGTATTTTAATTACACTCGTCAAAAATTATTGCAATTTCAAAGATATCTATTTTACAAAAAAAAACATGTAGATGAAAATTGTAATGGATACCTAATTGTCTATATAATTGGCGCGCTTTCTTAAACAGAATTGCCGCTCAATGTTACTTATAACGAGATCCAGCTTACCTTGGATTAAAGAAATTAAAATTGCAATTATGAGCCCATCCAGGTAATTTTCTAGAGCGACGATACTATAATAATTATTAATTATAAATTTTGCAGATCGTTGCAAGTGCCACCTGACTATCACGTGGGGGTAAGTACCGATGGTCAGATGCCCTGTCGTCACCTAAATGCCTTTGTGCGTAATTTACGTATATAAATAGCCCAGTAATTAGATATACAAATAAGGCTACTTGAAATAAAGTTCTAGACCTATAATTATTAGGCTAACTTACTTAATATGTATTTTTAAATTTTGTTTTAATGTAATTTAGCTGTATTATTCTTAGAATAACTAAAAATCCAGCTAGGTATTTTATAATGAAACATTTTTATTAAACAAAGTAGCTTGAAGAAAGTTTATAAACCTAGGTGCAACATTCCATTATATTAACAGAATTAAAACACCAATTAACATAATTCCGAGTTCTTAACCTTTTGCTAAACAAACAAGTAACTTTTTTGTGTGGTAACAATTAAAAAGGAATTTTCGAGCAACTATATTTCTTCGTATCCGCCGTGTACACGATCGGACAGATTTCAACCGAAAAATCCACTCAATTAAACAACAGGAGCCGTGAGATAAAATTAAAACTTAATTAAAAGTCCATAACGAGAGAAATAAAACAAAAGGAGCGAGCAAGTGTCGGGTGAGGCGTAAAAACATTTTGTCACCAATATCGTGGCCGCGCGGTCGCGGTACCCGGTGTCGTGAGCTGCTCTCCTTTACTCCTTTTGTTGTTACCTCTTTATTTGCCCTCTTTGTTTTCGAGCGGAGAAGCAAAGCCTTTTGATATGAAACTGTTTGGCTGCAGAAACCTTACCAGAACAATATAAAACAATTATATTCGTTCTTCAACAAGAATATGAGCATTTTATGTTAGCGAAAAACAATGACTAAACCAAGTTGATGTATTTATTTATAATTTAAAGTAGCCTACTAATTCTTTGAGTCTCGACGCTGCCGCCGCTCCAATAAGACTAAAAGGTTTTTAAGAGTATTATAAGTAAAATTATGCTGAACTGGCTTTCATTTCTACGTGGTGTTGTTTAATTCCAGTTATCAGTGACAATGTTGGAGCGGCTACCTGTTAAATATGGGATACGACCAGTAAGTGTTCGTAGACCTACAAGTGCTGGGAATTGGCTCCGAAGGAAATAAGTGTGCCACAATTTGCTTAATAACTTAAATGAAGGTTCTAAAGGAAGTGTCTGTACACAAGTAGTGGGATTTCTATACATGTATTTATCGTAAAATAGGTGGGAAAGTCGGCATTTGATTGCAATATTAAACTTAGAGGTAACTTGTAATAACAGCTATAACACTCATTTAAAAGAATCAGAAAATGGACGAGTAAGAAACTATTTATGAGAGGTATCCTTTAACAATACGTTTTTTTTAAATTTAGTTTTATGTTTGTAAATAGTTTTATTTTTGTGTAATGTTTAAGTGAATAAAACGTTATTATATTTTATTATAAAGATAAGTAGCTAACAAATAAAAAATAAGGTGCACCTACTCAATTTTAATTTAGATTTAAGACATTACTTTAATACATTGTCAAGTAGTACCAACATAAGCTATACAAAGTAGAATATGAGCGTTATCTTTGCCAAGGTTTTTAAATGCAAAACTTATTGAATGTCAATTCTATGTGATTAGTAATCCTACGGGGGAATGTCTTACTCATCGGTTCTCGAAGTCATAAATTCGGCCGGCAGCTCATTTGAATGCGACCGATTGTGATCGACGGCAGCGCCCGCGCAACCGTGTTTATAGCTCACGGTTCGAATATCATTACTAAATGAAAACACACAATATATATTCTATAGGTACAATTTCGAAGTTAGATCGAGTTTAAAAAAGATATTTTTCTTTTAATTTGGTTTATGAAGATGATGTTCAATTATTATTGTATTGGCATCATTGTGTTTCGTTTATGAAATGAAACGTTGAGGTTTTGTAAGAAAGAGGTATGATCTGAAAATGTTTAATTATTAATATTAACTGAGAGTTGAAGCATAATTATTTGACCGTATCTGTAGCACACTCACACATCCAAAACATACATTTTCTCCTACGAGTCGCCTCTTACATGCTTTCTAGCATAATTACCTACTGTTTGCCAACCAAGTTATGCCAGATGTAACCAACCGATCGTTCTGTTGCAGAAAAAAAAATGAAAGTTGCAAAGAAAAAATAGTCAATTATACGTTCGATCTTAAACGACTACAATCGGACCAGACTGCCCCAAGATCAAATTAGCTGCTATTTGTACTGTGCATGGTAATAACCACACTGAATAAATTGCTACATAAGTCTGTAATCTGCATTCGATGAAAAAAGCAAATAGAATTTTCTAGAAAATGTTAGATTTCAGTAGGTGTCTAAAATGGCCATACATTTGTTACTTCTATCTCCATATAGCCAAAACAATTGCTCAAGTTTATAAAGGCTGTGATAAAATTCAAAATTCACATTTAAATATTTATTATTTTTTAAGTAGGTATTACTAGTATTTAATTGAACATATTTGCCCTGGCAAAAAAATACAGGTAATATTTTAGCATCAAAATGAAAAACCAGTAGACCAAAATAGCTAGTAAGTTTTGCATAACGGTAGACAAGAGAGGGACAATTAAAATTTCTATGCAGTCTAGAGATAATGTTATAAGTGAAAACTAAGCCATAGGATTGCATCTATGTAAGCTAGTGGGACGGTCACGCTATGTGTTATGGGTGCTTGTGCTTAATAGCCTCTGCCAACAGCTAACAATGATAATAAGAGAAAATTTATTATTATTTTAATCGGTTAACGATAAAGTAGCAGCTAATATTAATAAAGAAGTTAATATAGACTGAATATGACCACGGAAATTTTAATTGAGAACAACGTTTATAAAGCAACGGAAATTAATTCCTATTCCTATACATACAAATTATTTTTATTTAAGTGTCAGAACTTTGTCTTATAAATAAACCGCACGGTTTCTTTGATAAAGAGCACTCGAGCACCTTGTCTTAAGCCTTTTCAAGCCGACAACGGTAAATTTAAAATAATACCCATTTGGCTGTAATTATTAGAACTTAATTACGACTTTAATGATTCCAAATATAACTTCATAAGTTTAATTTCGAACTAAGCAAAATACGATAATTATTGAATCGTAAAATCTGCAAGACGGAAATTTTCAATAAAATTCTTGCTATAGGTAACTTAAGTATCATAAAAAGAAATGCATTTCATAATTATTAACTTATCGATTCTTTGTTCGTTGAAAAGGTTGAAACTAAAGTTTAAACTGTGAATTTAAAATGCTATTCAAGCACTTAACCTTTCCTTTCAAGGCTTTGTCAACTTCAGTTGTAGTTCTAATTCGGTGGTCAGTGCATTTAACCCCTGGCTAATTATTTAACGCGCGGTAAGAGCTTACCAAGGGACATTAATCAAACATCGACGCCGGCCGCGGGTGTTATTTATAATATTTTAAGCCTTTATATCGCGGTCTGTATATGAAAGGTCTTATTTCTGGGTAAGTTTACAACATATCTGCTATCAGAATTATTATAAAGCAATGAAATTAGGGTCTAAGGGAATTATACCAGTCCATAAACAAAGTTAGTTATGTTACAGGTATATAGGTAATGGTTTAATTACTTATAAAAACAAAATACCCGCTATCCATGTCCGTGCTTTCAATAGAAACGTAATTTTGTCCTTGCAGCTGTCACAGCAACATTGTATCCACCAAATTTGCGTAAAACCACCATAACTCACTTGCTGAACTTTCATAATTATTTAGGCTCATTTTATTATATTAATTTAACAAACCCAGTACATGGTATCATTTTCATACTGATTAGCATAAACTCATTATAGTTGGCTTGCGTTGGACATAAATTACTTTAATAAGTCGTAATAAAAAAATATTATCTGAGCCAGCGCCCTGCGGGGTGAACTTCGTCATAGCTTTATCTGTAAAACAGTTTTTATAACTTTTAGGTAGCTTATGTCATTGTAACGTTATATTGTCATGAACATTTTTGTTATGTACTTACTTACCTACATCATTAACAGATAAAAAGACCTTAAGGAAGTACTTACTGATATTTAAGCAAAACATTATTATTCTACTATCCTACATATTGATTCAGTTATTACCTAAAAAATACAACTTCGTAACATCGAAGTGACATTTGGCGTTAATATTCTAGTGAAAATTATAAATACCTAAAAGAAATCCTTCTGTACCTAATAACTAGTAATATTTTAGACATTGTTTGCAAACAAACATTCCTAGTATTTTTATTAGAGTTTCATAATGATCCAACAAGATTGATTGCAACGGAACATAATGTTCTATTTGACTAAAAACTTGATTAATTAGAAAAACTAAACGTGGTTATAATAGCACCCCTTGCTCGGAGTAGTTTTCTATCGAGCCCCACTGGCTGAAGACAATGAAAATATTTTTGACAATTCTTGCACTAATCAAGCTGTTGTTGAAAATGGACTTTATTTTTCTGTTATGTACGACATTTTATTAATTATTTTAGCAGGTACCAGCACAGTTCTGTTGGCATGTAACAATATCAGAGGTAACTTGCAAGGTAAGATAAGACATTCTAATACTAATAGAATTTCTAGTAGGTAGGCCCATACCTACAAAATACAGGCACAGCGTCAATGAAGGCCTAATTTGTATCATCACTAGCCAAAATTGATTTGCTTTTTCAGAAGAGTATCAAATCAATGCATCTTTTTTCTGGAAATGTCAATTTCAAAGTACCTACAGGTTACAAAAAATCAGGATCTAGGTATCTAAATCGACATAATGAACTGATTAAGTGACAAAAGCAGAAGTTTTCAAAAACACCGATCTTAAACAAATGCAAAAGAAATATTGTAAAGAAGAAAATCTTTACAGGAAAAAATAAAGGCATAAGAACTTTATAAAAGATTGTTTTTGAATTTGAATAACCCACTGAATTTCCTCTAACTTTTGCGCAAGAGCCCTGAAATGAATAGGTTTTTTTACGACTTCCTTTAACTTTGTATAAAGCAATGGAAATATTGCAGGTGTTATAAAAGGTGGGCACGTTTTTCAGCTACTTACGATTATATTAAGTGCGTCTCCAAGAATTTTGACACAACCTACGCGCTTTCTTGCGTAAGTAGTGATTAAATTACTAAGTACCTAGGTAAGCGGAGTTAATAGTCTTGAGGTAGCGATGTTAGTATTTTTTATTATTAAAATTACATTTTTTTGAAAAATTTAGGAATTCTCCTATATTTAGGTACATAGCATTTGGAAAAAAAATGTGGATTTTCGAAAGCCAAAAATTGCTTTCTACTTTAAAACAATAATTACAATCCAGAATTTCCTTTATATAGATTTATCTCCTATAATATTAGGTCTATTTGTCACCCTTAATATTGGTTCAGATATTATCAAATAGCCCAGTCAATGAACAATTTGGTGCTACATTAATTCAAAACAGGCTGAAAATCACAGATATTTTTCATTTTTTTTTTTGTTTTAGAAATACAACCTATACCTATTCTGTGGCCTGGAATTGAATGAGAGAGTGTGAGAGAAGAAAAATATTTAAATTCTCGATGTCGAATAAGCAAAGTACCTAGGTATACTTAATTTGAAAGATCAGGTCGTGTGGAGAGTTTGTCGATTGTAATATCTTAGAAACGGTGGCTCGTAGGAAAAAAATGTTGATATAGTTTTTGTAGATAATTTTAAGACCTACAATTTTTGAATTGAACACTTTAATGGAATCTTACCATTTCGCTGCAAATTGCGAAAAACTGATTTTTATGACGTTTGACCTTGAATAAAAAAAAAATCCATACATCGGAATGATGGGGAACTTTTACATATTAATTATAATTACATTTTGAACAATATCTGTGATTTTTAGCCTGTTGTGAATTAATGTAGGTTCCCCCATACATTGCAGAGCTAGATTGACTCCTCTAAAAAAAGTAAACATCGAAGTGACATTTGGCATTCTAGTAAAAATTATAAAAACCTAAAAGAACTCCTTCTGTACCTAATACCTAGTAATGTTTTAGATTAGACATTGTTTGCAAACAAACATTCCTAGTATTTTTATTAGCGTTTCATAATGATCCAACAAGATTGATTGCAACGGAACATAATGTTCTATTTGACTAAAAACTTGATTAATTAGGAAAACTAAACGTGGTTATAATAGCACCCGTTGTTGTTAGGAAAACTGTAGTCTGTTTCCTCTGTAATTATGGCACCGACGAATTTATTTCGGAAAACAATAATTGTGGGAAATAGCTGTATTCTATCTACCTACTTATAGAAGAAATAATGAAGTAACGGAATGTCTTCACTTAATTTAGTAACAATAATATGGAGATCGCGTATTTATATATACTTTGAGATACCTACCTCTCTATCGAGTGAGATAAAAAATAATGCGTAATGGATTAAAACAGCGTTAAGTAGGTATGAAACACAAAACCAAAAGGAAAGCCGCAGCAAGTCCCAACAACGCGTCGTCAGGTAGGTATACTGCGCTTCATATTTATGTCTGTTTGTGGACGTACCGGTACACAAACAAGTTCCATTCCAAAATATTTACGAAAATATTGCTCACAATTTGGTTATAATAAAATTTTCCGTAGCGCGTTGAAATACCAAGGATTTATGTGGAGTTCGTTTTACCACCCAACATTCCACAATTCGAAGCAGTGTATGCCGTGAAATTGTTAAGACAGTTGCAAACAATAAAATGAGGTTTAAAGCCTTCATTGCTGAAAAAAAATATGTTTAATTAGTTTCCATACAAAACTAAACTACCAATGTTTTAGTATCTTGGAAATTTTTAATAATGAAAATATTGTTTTCTTTAAACGTTTCTTTCGTCGTAGGAGCTCTATATCAATATTTTCACTTTCATAGGCCAAGTCGGGTCACTGCCGAAATTCTGTCACGCAATTCCGCCATTAAGGGTTGTTTCACCCCCTCCGCCCCCTACCTGCCTCTCTGAGGAGTCGGCAAATTTTATAAACTACCCTACGTAATTTTGTTGCCCGTGTATATAAGGGTGCCCCTTGCTCGGGGTAGTTTTCTATCGAGCCCCACTGGCTGAAGACAATGAAAATATTTTTGACAATTCTTGCAATAATCAAGCTGTTGTTGAAAATGGACTTTATTTTTCTGTGATGTACGACATTTTATTAATTACTAGCTGTCCCGGCGAACTTCGTCCCGCCTTAGAATGAACTTTATTGTGTAGGAATAAAGTTCAAATTGACTCTACATTTTAGTAAGAAAACATTTATATGGGAAAAAGAAAAGGTCTGTTTTAGGGCTTTCCCGGCAATTATTCGATTTTTTCTCGCCGTAAGAACCATCCTTGGACTTCAATGAACATTTTAAAAAAAGAATTAGCGAAATCGGTCCAGCCGTTCAGGCGTGATGCCGTGACAACGTAAAACGGGTTTCATTTTTATATATATAGATAGATAGATAGATAGCTGTCCCGGCGAACTTCGTCCCGCCTTAGAATGAACTTTATTGTGTAGGAATAAAGTTCAAATTGACTCTACATTTTAGTAAGAAAACATTTGTATGGGAAAAAGAAAAGGTCTGTTTTAGGGCTTTCCCGGCAATTATTCGAATTTTTCTCACCGTAAGAACCATCCTTGAACTTCAATGAACATTTAAAAAAAAGAATTAGCGAAATCGGTCCAGCCGTTCAGGCGTGATGCCGTGACAACGGAAAACGGGTTTCATTTTTATATATATAGATTTTAGTAGGTACCAGCACAGTTTTGTTGGCATGTAACAATACCAGAGGTAACTTGCAAGGTAAGATAAGACATTCTAATACTAAAAGAATTTCTAGTAGGTAGGCCCATACCTACAAAATACAGGCACAGCGTCAATGAAGGCCTAATTTGTATCATCACTAGCCAAAATTGATTTGCTTTTTCAGAAGAGTATCAAATCAATGCATCTTTTTTTTCTGGAAATGTCAATTTCAAAGTACCTACAGGTTACAAAAAATTAGGATCTAGGTATCTTAATCGACGTAATGAACTGATTAAGTAACAAAAGCAGAAGTTTTCAAAAACACCGATCTTAAACAAATGCAAAAGAAATATTGTAAAGAAGAAAACCTTTACAGAAAAAATAAAGGCATAAGAACTTTATAAAAGATTGTTTTTGAATTTGAATAACCCACTGAATTTCCTCTAACTTTTGCGCAAGAGCCCTGAAATGAATAGGTTTTTTACGACTTCCTTTAACTTTGTATAAAGCAATGGAGTATTGTAGGTGTTATAAAAGGTGGGCACGTTTTTCAGCCACTTACGAGTATATTAAGTGCGTTTCCAAGAATTTTGACACAACCTACGCGCTTTCTTACGTAAGTAGTGATTAAATTATTAAGTACCTAGGTAAGCGGAGTTAATAGTCTTGAGGTAGCGATGTTGGTAATTTTTATTATTAAAATGTTCTTTTTTTGTACAATTTAGGAATGCTCATATATTTAGGTACTTACCTTCTTGTTTCGATATTAAAAAGAAGGCATTTGAAAAAAAAATTGGATTTTCGCAAGCCAAAAATTGCTTTCTGCTATAAAACAATAATTACAATCCAAAATTTCCTTAATATAGGTTTATTTCCTATAATATTAGGTCTATTTGTTAGTGTCTAGTTCCGAGTAAAAAATATATTAAGTCATTCGGCTTTATGAGGTTCGAATGTTTGTTTTATTGCGTTCAAAACGAATGCCTCACGGCAAAGTCCTTATCTGATAGCAACTTTTTCAGATTTTGAAAACAATTACCAAGCTAAGGTAAGCATTCGATATGACAAATTAGCTTTTTTCACCACGCCGCAGAGTGTTTCATGAAAAACAATAATCGCCGATAAGCCTTAGTAATCCATCATGGGTTCCATAAAATGTGTGGTGGCTAGGAAAAAGGTTTTTTGTATACCCCAAGCTTAATTCCATGTTGATGGTGGAACGAGCTCGAATGTTAATCAATTTATGGAATTTTATCGTCAAAGTGCTTAATTTATGTTGCTGAATAAAGTAATTTACGTCATTTTGATTTCAACCAAGGCATTGGCATTAAAATTTTCGTTGCGCGCTGCTGACTAATAATGACTCTACTACAATTAATAACTCTTAATTGCAATAGGAAGCTAATCAATTCGAATACCTCTTTTAAATTGCTATGGTTTAACTTATATTTACTAATTACATATTATTATGATATATAATATTTATGTACGCATATTCATTCATAATTTTGCATCTACCATAATTTTACTTAGGAGAAGCTATGATAATTTCATAGGTATACTCGTATGATAAAAAGGCGAGGATTAAGAATGAATTGATTAAAGATTAAAGTATGGAATTAGTTGCTAGTTATTCTAAAACCTTCTTTTGTTTGTTACGCGGCAAGTTGATATCAAAACAAATGAATGCAAATAACAAACGAAAACCAGCGTGAATCGTATTTTCTTGTTCTACAAACAAACGCACTAGAAGAGCTGAATAAGTATAAGGGGATGGATGCTATCATAAAGCAACGTTATTGGTTCTATAGATGCTATAGCATCAATATTCTAGTTCTTTCCACGAAACAGGTAATGTAACGGTCCCGATTTCCCATCAATAAAGTTACGTTAAGGCGGTGAATTAGCATAGGATCGATACGGTTTCGTCTTCCGCACGATGGTGCTCTGCTGCGGCAGGCACGGCCGCCCTGCTACCTCAACCCTCCCATGACCCCACGGGGGGGAGGGATGTTTACTTTACGGAACATGTACGAACTTGTACTTATGTTTGGATGCGGGTTTTGTAACCAACGAAAACATTTTTCATTGGTTACCATTACGCCTATAAAGAAATTAATAGCGCAACGTCCCTGCTTCCATTTAGGGGATGGTTGTAAATAATATTGCCTTTCAGTAAGTTTACTGCTTTGATTAAGTTGATAAAACATAGCAAATAAAATATTTTTAGGTAGCTATGCCCTTTAGTACAGGGGTTTTGTAATTTAGTAAATCGTGAAGAGTGCTTTTTATAAACTTTTTTTTTTATAAAAGTTTTGGGTCTCATAATACGTTTCGTTCATTTTTAATATAAAATTAGTTAAAATACACAGAGACTTAGTATTTTCACCATATTAATAATAAAGTAACCGACGACGTCGATTCTAAGAAGAAGTCACCAATAATTTAAAAGCTACTGGTACTGAGCGTGGATTTTTATTACTTTTTTATTTATTTTGGGGTCTTACTGTCCAACTAGCGGCCGTAAAGTATCCCGCAGAGCAGCGCCGAATGCGTTACGAATCGAGAGACTCGATGTAATCGATGCTTCAACAATCGTTTTAATTAGAATTATCGGTATTTTCATCGAGCGATCTAAGGGTAAGTTTTATGCACTTGAATATGAAAACCTGAGTATACAGGATGTTACTGTGATGTTTTTATTGTTGTGTAATATTACAGAGTCGTACTGATACCTATTAGGATATGCATGCAAGCCAGTCAAAGTTGCGCTTCTCACTAAAATGTTGTTTCGCATAGTTTTCTTTCGCGTCAAATAAAAGTCAAATAAAAGCGTTGCCTAACAATACTTTTTTTTGTACAAAAGTCAATTCAAAATATAAATGAGTTATTAATAACTTAAAGAATAACTTTAGAAAAGTTTGATTAAAAGATTTTCTTTATTGTTTTCAGTTTTTTCAACTGTTCTGAAATTACAGAATGCTTTCTTTGTGAAATAAATTGTGTTGTTGCGACATTTACGTCTGGATAGCTATACAATCGCTGCAGTATCATTTTTAATTAATTTGGTTGAAGACAGGTATGTGGTATAAAACACATGAATTATGTTGATGAAATAAGTGACAGAACAGTCTGTTAAAGTCTCAACAACATTCTATCCGCGTTTAACAGTAAGTTACATTTCAAGTCATCAATTCCTTCAAGTCTGAGCTATACACAATAAAGCATATACCGATCGCCCCCTACTGTTTTTTATATTCGATACTCGAACAGAATAAAATTATAAAGGGCATTAATAACTCACTAAGTGATATATGCATATGTTGGTAGCGGACATATGCAAAGTTTATTTTACTTTTTGTGAGGACGATTTACGCGTCCAATTAGGTACTGTAAACTAAATTGTGTATTCATTTGTTTTTTTTAATTGAGATTGTTTGTTTATCAACTTTAAGAAGTACCCAACTAATCAGTAGATTGTCACCAAGTCACATAATAGTCAATGTTTTAAGATTGTCAATTGTAAGCTGAAGACATTTCCATTGCAAACGGCTTAGCAACTAGCGTCTTCGTAGCAATTTTTTGTACCTAATAACTCCAAGAAATTCTTAATATTTTAATTTGAGGCTTTTTTATACGCTTGGTTATGAAATTGTAATCTTTATGTAAAACAA
Source organism: Anarsia innoxiella (assembly GCA_947563765.1). Classification (NCBI taxonomy): domain Eukaryota; kingdom Metazoa; phylum Arthropoda; class Insecta; order Lepidoptera; family Gelechiidae; genus Anarsia; species Anarsia innoxiella. The sequence continues at coordinate 11,487,867 of OX387390.1, forward strand.
CAACATTTTTTTTTCGGGAACTCTCACATAGCCGATGATGGGGCACTACAGTTTTTGGACATCCTATCGCTCACATACAAATTTGTGGTTATGGCATACGAAGTGTTGGCAGAGTTAAAGCTTAATACCACTATAAACACAGCATACAGTCACCTGAATTAGTCGCTGAGAGCTAGCGAGTTTACTTATTACATTAATGTATGTCTTAGACCTTAATAAAATTAACTGGCAACATTAAATAAGTGTCGAGAAACACATTTATAAGTAATCGAATACATCGGTATGCAAGCGTTGTTGGTTCTAAATTCTTTAATGAAGTTAATGTTTTTAAGATTATTTTACTTGTCGCCAGCAGGTAGCTATGCATAGGGCTTAAGGCTTAGTTTTAAGTAAGTCTTAACGTACGTAGTTTTAACTTCCGTAGATCGGGTTCTTTTAAATTTTCTTTTTCTATCTCAATATTTAAAGACGACAGACACATTAAAATTGACGATAACAATAGAAGGCAACAGATGTGACCCTAATAAGTACCAGTTGGCTTCTAGTTTCCGAAATGTTAGCATTCGAACATAATTTATCGTATCTGTTTCTTCAATAAAATCTCCTGTTTAAAAAAAAAGAAGTAACCATAGTTTCACCGGCGATAATGAATAAAAGTAACGTAAATTCAAACGTCAAATGGATAAAACTAAGTAATAAGTTCCATTACAGAATATTAATTAAATAATCAATGTGTTTACGAGCAAGGGCGGATCCAGCTTTGGCGCCAGGGGGGGGTCACATATAAAAAAAAAAAAAAATTTCAATTTAGAACAAGAATGAGTTGAAGTTTAGTCGTTCCGATTCCGATTGAGGATATGTCTTGCTAGGCGTTAAGATAAGACCGAAATCGCAACCGCGAACTGTGAAAACCCAGCAAAATCGCCGGCCGAAGGCCGGCGTCCTAATTTTCAAGCATTTTCGAGCAAATAAGGCCGCCGGGCCGATAGCTTTAGATTGTTTAAATGGGCAGTGGCAGCAGTGGTGCGCAGGCGAAGCTTTTTAGAAGCTTGAAGTTTGCGTTACGGCGTTGTGACGTTGCGAAAAAGAGCGTTTTATTGTCGTATAAGTAGTAGGTAGCGAGTTCCTCGCGACCAATAGGCCTGTATCTGTCATTGATTGTAGGAAACTGGTTGCTTTTTCGTTATCAAGAAGACATTATTCTGTTTTTTTAAACACGACTGCGCTACTCGCCACTCCTCTGCCGCCACTGCCGATTCTTGCGTTGCGACGTCACAACGCGGAAATATGTTTCGGCCCGTACTAGTTAGGTGCTCACAAATTGTCGGACGCGTCTGTAAGTGGCGTGTTTACAATGTATAAATAAAATAATTATGTTCAATTAGTGGTTCGCCTGAGTCCTGGAACCAGCTCAGGGGGGGGTCATGACCCCCATGACCCCCCCCCCTGGATCCGCTGTTGTTTACGAGTATGCAGAAACAATTTGAGAATTGTAAATACTCGTACATGTTTGTCATAAGTATTATGTACCTAGGTATATATAAAGTTACGCTTTACAGAATTTGTACTGACAGAAATGCCCACTAACCTTGAAAATAGCTCTTGGTCCGAAGGTAGCTGACGGACAGCCGCAGTATGGATAGGCGGTCAAGCTTGCTGAGGATGTTCTGTTCAAAGGGCAGCAGCGACGCCAGCGTGTCCAGCTCGGCGTTGAGACGTTCACGATGCCTCTTGCTCGGGTTACTCTTCGTAACGCCGTCTTTTGAAGGTGGTTTGATGCTGAAAGGATAATGGTTGGATGTTAGACAATTTCGAATTTGTCAGCCTTGTATCGAGCTTAAGGATAATATTGGCTTCTTGTTAGATATTTTGGATTCATTAGCGTTAATTTAGCCATATTACCTATATACGCCAGGTACGTGTACTTGTATGTGACATTATCTCTTGATGGTGGTTTAAGACTGTCAATAGCATGTGGTGGGACACTTTTGAATTCATCAGCTTTATGTAGTTTTATTTTAGTTTAATTTTAAAATGTATACAGGTAAGCTCATTTGTTTCTCCGTTGTTCCAAGAACGTTTTTTACTGCTAAATTTCTCATAAGTATACCAACATAACAGCCTACAAAGTATTTTAGTTCGTCTAGAATGTGCAATTATTCAAAGATACTTTGATTAAGTACAGAAAAACCGATTGTTACACCCATTAAGTTTCTACTAGAAGTACGAACAATTTAAGAAAAATGTCAGTCGATTATCAGACAATCCATTCGTTTGTCACGCTCGCCAGCTCTCGATTCGCGCCGCACCGATCCAAAACATTACTTTATTTCAGATCATTCATATTTCTAAGAGGCTATTTAAAATGACACATCATATAATGCTACTAGCCTAACGGTAGCATTCGGGTACACTTAGCCCGACTAACGAGGTCCAAGTCACGCAAGCTCACTTGTTAACATAACTTATGCGGCGGATAAGGGGTGAGCGAGCTTGCTGCATTATTGTGCTAAAGCTTTTTTGGGGAAAATGTAAGCTGGAACATTTTTTAGGGAAAATAGTCCACAAAAGCGTACTGCAGTGCCCCACATAATCAGTGAATATCAGCTCGTGTAGATATTTATTGAAACGAACGAGTAAGAAGTTTGTGAGAATACATGTGTCCCAGAATATAGTGTGAACTGAAAAGGTACCGTATGCATATGATTTTTGTCTATAACATATAATAATATTTTCTAGGATTAAAAAATATTTACTGTAAATATTTTATTGAAACGTTTCTAATGAAAACAATAAAACCTTAATCTATTTTAATTAACATTTGTTATGGTCAAATTATATTTTGAGTGGAGACAAGGCATCATATTTGTATTTGTTAATGTTTCTCCTTGAATTAGTTACATGAACATGACTTCTATAGAGTGGAATTTAACAACATTTTCTTGTGTTAAGTTCTTCACTTAAATACCTCCCTACTCTACTACATCCAGTAAAATACAAGCTTAATACCTATCTATTTTGTAAAAATATTTCAAATATAGGTCGAAAAATTAGCACTATCGAATTAATATTATTGTATTGGAAAGTTTTATTAATTACTTAGATATATTTCAGGAGTTGTAAATTGTCTGTCTATAACGATTTCCCTGCTAACTAATTATTGCTCTTGTTAAGGGAACAGGAATCTACTCTATAGTTTCCTCATTTAAAATAACTACATACCGACGAACATTACTCATTGCCGCCCGTCGTTTTTGTTGATTTATTCAAAGTTGAGTATCAAACGGCGCATGCTCGGCTCTTTGATATAAGTTTCATACAATTTGTATTAATACACCACCGCTAACATCTCAGAATCGACTTTATCTTCTTACATTTAAGGTACAGACAGATGAACACGTGTTAACGTAAGCGTAAGTATCGTAAATCAATGACCGATTATTTCTATAAATTGTAACTCGATTAAGTTATAATCGATGGCCAATTGTGATAGGTTATGTATACTTACTTAGAGGAGTAATGTTTCAAATGCATTATGAATTGTTAATGTTTTGTATTAGATAAGATTTGCTCATTCGGTTCTACCTAAAAACTGAGAAAGTATAAATACGAATCGGTATTTTAATTTATTTTGTATATTGGTGATGTAAGTACCTACAGAGAAAATTTATTTTAATTTTCATTGAAACATCTCTTTTGATTTTCTGTACTTCATTTTTAATGGCACATTATTAACTATGTGACTGGCATGACTGAGAAAATGCTATTAATTTTTTTCAACAATAAGTTACACAGATGTTTACTTTCACTAGAACCAACTTAGATATTTTGAAACAAAAGCAGTCATATATCTCTGGTACACGGTGTTGGTCTTGGCCGTATTTTTTCTTTCACTAACAACGGATGTACCGTACCCTCGACTAATAACCAACGAGCATTGAAACGAATATTTAATTGAGAATACATCAAAATCGTAAATTGAAATCTAAAACATTTTATAACCGGAAACTGTTATTATCGATTTTATTGCAAAACGTAGAGCGAAAACCATGGACAATGGATTATAAAATAGGTATCTGGGTAATAAAATAGCTTGCGCGTAAAATATTATGGTTTGAATTACTTTAAATTATTTTATGTGGAAATTAAGATCGTTAGCATGAGCTTCAATAAAGATATGAAGAAAATATAATGAACTAGACTCTTACTACTAATTCAAGGTATATTACCTGCACTATTTCGAACCGTTCTGTTAGCTACGATTTAAAACATTAGAATATAACAGCCATTCAAAATGTTTTTAACAAAAGTGGACTAAGGAGTATTTTCTCATATTTAAGGGTAATTTCTTGCCGACGACCTCTAACGAACATTTAATCGGAGTGCTCCTAATCGTATCATTTTGAGTTTAAGACCACTCGCCTCGACTATAGCCGGTAATAGCTAAATGCGAAGAAAAAACTGGGATGATTGAGTTGAGTAATACAGATAGCAATCGTTAAACAACCTTTGAATAACAGTTTCTAAAATTATTAACTCTGAGTACTTAGTTAGGTAAATTTACTATGAAAAAGACATTTGTTTTTTAATACAACTGGGAAATCTAATGTAATACTTTAGAAATTTTATTTGACCATTTTGAAATTAAGATAACTACCAAATTATATCCTCTGATTTAATGTTTTCTTCTAGTCAAGCTAAATTGTAAATATATCTTAGCGTAGGTTGAAACCGGACCTTGACTCTTGTTTCCTATCACGTGACATCAAGTCTTTAGCCTCACTACGGAAGGTGGTATAGTAAAGATTTCGTTTTCGTTAGATGCGTGACAGAAAGCTCGCATGTCAGCACGGCACAACTTGCAACTCATTCAGACCTGTCTGTACTACTCGTTTCTATGGTGTTTATGTTTCTTGGCCATTGACTAGATTGGTGTTATAATTACTAGGTATTTCTTTTAGTTCATGACACATACGGTTCGAGATAAAATAATACTTTCTCGCTTTGTTGTCTTGACCGAGTCCTTCCAAACTCAACGATAAGTGAATCATCAGTAGGTAAAATATAATAATGGATGTTTAATTTCTATTCCTTGTTGGTTTTATTCGAAACAACCTATGCGGTGCCGCCGTCTGCAACGTAGGGTGAAAAGAGTAGAAAATAAATTAAAAAATAGTATGTGTTACGTCACAGACCCTGTGTTTACAAATGTGCCGGTTTGGTGTGGTATAATTATAAACGTATTAGAGAGGTCGACGTACGACGGGTTAAGGCCATGAGTGAAGGCCTTTGTTTTCGGGAATGACTGTCCTTTTTGACACGCATTTTAGTTAAGATACATTTCTATCAAGTTATCATAGATTTAGAAATAGTGGAGACTAATAGGACCTCATCTACGCCTTTATTCTGACATAGATGTATGACGAATTGGTTTTAATTATCTTGGTAGTGTTACTATGTATTATTGTTGTTAAAAAATTAAATTAAGAATTTAAAAAACCCCCGACTATAAAAAGTAACAAATAAAATACCTATGTAGTATTTTGTCTACTGAACATTGCTTAATATTTCATACAAATTAACAACTTTCATACAAAATTCATTACGTCGGGGGCCCGCATAATTTTTTCTTTACCAGTGATTTAAATATGACAATGATACTTATATCATTTTGCGTACCTACCTACCGCTAGGTAGCGGTTAGCGGTCTTAGCCTCTTAGCGGTCCCCCGACAAAATGAAGTTTGTATGAAAGTTGTTAATTTGTATGGAATATTACGCAATGTTCAGTAGACAAAATACTACATAGGTATTTTATTTGTTACTTTTTATAGTCGGGGGTTTTTTAAATTCTTAATTTAATTTTTATTTTGAAGTTTTTAAACCTTTATTAGATATATATTACTAAAAGCTCCTCCTGTTGTCAACATTGCATTATATTAAAAATTAAACACTGATCAAAACGAATCCAAACACGACATATCTGCTGTTACATTTTTCAAGAATGGATGGAGTGCTGGAAATTCGGGCTCCATCATCAGCTCCTCGCCTGTTGTCACCATTGCATTATATTCAGAATTAAACACTGATCAAAACGAATCCAAACATGATACATCTGCTGTAAAAATTTTCAAGAATGGATGGAGTGCTGGAAATTCTGACTCCATCATCAGCTCCTCACCTGTTGTCACCATTGCATCATATTAAAAATAAAACACTGATCAAAACGAATCCAAACACGACATATCTGCTCTTAAATTGGATATACACTTCTACCACAGCTGACAAAAGAGCTGATGAACTTGAAATGGCTGAACCGATTTGCATATTATATATCTAAAAACACTCCCAGGAATACCAGCTTTAAATTAAAAAAAACCGCATCCAAATCCGTTGACGCGTTTAGGAGCTACAGTGCCACAGACAGACAGACACACAGACACACGGACAGAGGCGTCAAACTTATAACATCTTTTGGCGTCGGGGGTTAAAAATAAAGTATTCTAAAATAATCTAATTCTTTGGCCAGTCGTTAAATACTTAGGTATTTGGTAAGAGAAAAAATATCCATTGTTCATAAATAGGTTTAAGTACTCCACAAAACTCAATATCTTCGTCAATATTCATTCAAACATACAAAGAATACACAGCAAGCAAGTATTGGCTGACCAGTAATTTTACAATTACAAATACGTTAGTACTAAACTGACTCAAGGCTAAACGTAATGTACCCATTCATCATAAACAATTGCAGGTGCATCGGAAAATCAACAAAACACAGCACTAACTTTTCAAACAAATCCTTTGTTTTGGTTACTCAAAGAACTTTATATCTGAGAATCAGTTTTCTATAAATCAGTGATATAGATCATGAAGCTGGATGACCATACCACTTTTCTTGTTTTTATTCAATTATTTATATAAGATTTTAAAGATATTTTTTTTTAACTAAAACAGCTTCGTCTATAACAAAAAGATATTATATTTTGGTAGTAAGAGTAAGATTTGAAAAACGCATTGCAAGTAAGTAGGTAAGTACCTTATATTTATATGAGAAGTTACATCTCATAATTACCTTTACTATCTTTTGTTGTTCAATCAAACCTATCGCTTATTGAAACCTGTCATTGTTTTATAAAGTTCATACTCGGATGAGCATGTGTGCCAAGTAAAATTAAGTATGCCAATATCATAAGGGTTCTCGCTTGATTGCACACAGCCTTCGCCAGAATAACCGCTTTCCGTCGATTTTTCTCGTATTATTATCGTACTTTTCTATTCCTGTCAAGGTTGCCGTATGGGAAGTGGCACATAATACTTCGAGTTATATAACTATGTAGGCACCTTCGTGTAGAGGCAAATTGACCCTTTAAGGTTATATACTTGCCTATTTAGACTCTCTTAGCTAAGAGTTATAACCTGGCTTCTTCTTTTTTGTTTACTTACGGATTTTTGAAAAGTAAATACGGATACCCTTAGACTAAAACAATCCAATACAGTCATTTCAAGTAAAACGATTGAGCAAGTTATTATCCACACCATATGATGGATGATTAATATTGTATTGAAATCTGGGAGAAATAAGTAGGTAGGTACTTACGCCAGGTAGCACTAAGTTGACCTAACAGTATGCAGTGCCAGGTCCAGCTGATTGCTATAAATTGTTCCAATTGTCCACAAATTGCCTAGTTGCAGAGGTTGATTCTAGGCTAACTGCAGGAAAAATTGCTATAACCTACACATGTGCTACAGTACCTATAGGCATACATACTTTGATTCAATTTTACGAATGACGTCATTCGGTGCTGTTGCCAAGTAAAATAAATGACTAAGCACTATATTTAATTTCGAGAGCAAGTGTAAGTACCATTAGAAATTGTCCATGGCAATTAAGAGACAATACGGCACACGCCGCGCCGGCCACCGGAGGGGTCTATTGTGAGCATTGACGCGCGACAGGTAGAGATATCAGACCCCTACACGTTCAATATTAACTCCTGTCAAAACATGGAACAGGATCTCTTTGTATCGCGACATGATACAAGGGCTGCAGTGGGGTGGGTACCTCAGAAACTATCGTCAGGGGTTGGGCTTGAAATTGCCGCAATTGTTGGGTATTTTTTATTCAAGCTCATCGAAGACGAAGCGAAAATATCAATAGCAATCAAATCTGGGTTATTGTTGGACGCGAGCTCGGTTGTTTCCTGAAATATTAAGTATCAATTTAGGTTTGCGGTTTGATTTCATACACTGCGAACCAAAGTAAATATTCCAAGAAACACTTAAAGTGTAGTAGGCAGTAGATGCAATTTGAAACTCAAATTATAAGTTTAATATTTTTATTCTTCCGTAGTCAGGTATATTTAGGTACTAGGTATAATTTGTAGGTATTGAATAAGCACACACAGTTATATAAAAGTAACCAAATAATACAGCGTGTTGGCAACACCAACATAGATAAAATTTAAATTTAAATTGTTCTATAATTTTGTCTATAATCTACTTTCTGTTTTTATACTTCACTTCTTACTGGGTTATACTCGACCTTACTCGACCTAATCTTGACAATATACTAAAATTCAAATCCTAAAGTGCAGTTTTTATTTTCTTTCTTCGCCCAACAAAATACCAGTGCCTCAAGCTCTACACTAACAAATGGTCCTTCGCGGAAAAGAAGGCCGAAGAGAGAAAACGAAACTCGTGCTCAAGATTTGCGAACAACGTGCATCTTCGTGCATTTCGGCGTGGTTCTACAATCAGGTTTGCTGCATACTTCGAACCTGCGAAAAGAGCTTCACCGCAACAAAAGGTCGCAAAATCTTCATTTTCGTCGAGATCCGTAAGTCAAAACCTGAAAATAATTTTTGTCTACGTGGCATCCATTTTGATTTTTCCGCCAAATACGGGAAGTTATTACCAACCTTCCGGCGTTGACGCAATCTAGCTGCGAACCAATCAGCTCAATTGTCAAAGTCACAACGTCACACGCTGCAACAGGATTGGCCGTACGGAAAATCACGAACAACATTCGGCAACTTTCGACGTGTCTATGGTCTACTCTAGCGCTTTAATTCAGCCAATCCCAAGCTGCGATTTCAACCAATCAGCGACGGGTGGTTCGCCAAGAGGACTGCAACGCCATTGGCTACTATACGACGAAAGCAATTTTATACGCTGTTTGTTTTATTTGAAAATTAATTTAGTTTTTTAAAATTTTGTAATCGCCATTTTGAATGCTACTTTTCTTCCTCGTTCCGATTACAGAGTCACAAGTGACGCATTTTAATTTTAGATATTATTTTTTTGTGTGTGTTTAAAACGATGTATAAACTTGATATCAAACAACTAAAAGCCGATCGAGGCTATATAAAAGCTTCGATTACGCGTTTAAATACATTTGCGAGCAATCGTCTAGATGTCGAATCTTCCGCGGTATCCACATTACAGGCTAAACGAGACAGGATCGCAGAACTCTTTCGCGAGTACGAAACTACGTCGAAAAATATTTTAGCGTTGGATAGTGATGATGAGGAAAATGTGGCTGAGGTCGAAAACAAATACTTCGCCATACTTACCGTTTTAAACGAAGCCATACTTGCGAAGTCGACGCCGCCGCAGGCCCAAGGCAGCTCGACATTCAAGACCAAGCTTCCTACGATTCAAATCGAGAAATTCACAGGTAAATACAGTGAATATACTCCCTTCATTAACCTCTTTCGTGCTATAATTCACAAGGATAGGTCCATCGATAATGTTCAGAAGCTATATTACCTCAGGTCTTTCCTGCAAAAAGAACCTTTTGACATCATTAAAAACCTTCCTTTTACCGCGGAGAGTTATGAAGAAGCACTTAAGCTTCTCGATGAACGCTATAATCACAATTTTAAAATAGTAAACGAACACATTAACTCACTGCTTGACATGAATGCTCTGTTCAAATCCACTCCTAGCAATATTAGGGACTTTGTTTCCACAGTTAAACAATGTTTAGCTGCTTTAAAAAACCTAAACGTCAATACCGATACCTGGGACCCTATTCTATTGTCCATTTTGTATCGCAAATTAGATCTCTTCACGTCCCGCGCCTACCAATTGGAACGGAGTGACGACAAGGATCCTACGGTGATTGACTTCCTGCAATTCCTCGAGAAGAGAGCCTTGGCATTAGAGAATGCCGAGCCAACAACCTCCAGCAAGCCACCTAAAGCTGTGGTGAACATCGCTGCTGCTGCAGGAGCTTCAACATGCAGTTATTGTAAGTCCAATCACAGATTATTTGCTTGCAACACTTTCAAAGTTCTGCCACATGCGGATAAAGCTAAATTCATTCAGAATAAAGGTCTATGCAACATCTGTCTTAACAATCATCAAGGCAAATGCAAATTCCACTTCCGCTGTGCTATCTGCAAAAAGGATCATAACACCATATTACATGAGGAGGAGGTATCTCAGCAGAAGCAAGTGACATTAATTTCAAATTCAGGCAGTGACAAAGTTTTATTACCAACGGTTAAAGTCAAATTATATTCTCAGAGCGGACAAGAAGTCCACTTAAAGGCAATTCTGGACTCCGCTTCACAGGTGTCAATAGTGACCAATAAGGTTATTGATATTTTAGGTATCACTCCTAACAGGGATAGTACCAACATCATTGGGGTCAGCGAGACAAGTAACAAGGCTGGGTACTCTGTTCCCCTGGAGGTGTTCTCATTGGCTACTCCCTACAAGGTCAACATAAACTGTCATGTGCTACCAAGAATCACATGCAAAATCCCGCAGTTTAAAGTTGACACAACATCTTTAAATATTCCATCGGACGTCAATTTAGCTGACACTGAATTTTTCATTCCGTCCGAGATCAATATGCTGATTGGTGCTGACATATTCTTTCAGGCGCTATTACCGGAGCAACGAGCTACTTCGCAGCAACCAGCTTCGCAATCTACTGAGCATGCAGCTCAGCAACAATGCCTGCAACCACGGTTTGTCAGTACTAAGTTCGGCCATGTTATAGCTGGACCATTGCCCCAGCACGATTCCATTGCTTCAAGTAAGGTGTCCCTTTTATGTCTTAACTGTAACTCTGACATTAATGAAAATGTGCAAAATTTTTGGAAGGCTGAAAGTGTCCCTGAAACATTTAATGAAACAATTTCTGAAAATGATTTATGTGAGAAAATTTTTCAAACTACAACTATACTTCAGAATGACACTTTTCAAGTTGATTTGCCTTTAAAATTGCCTTTGAACAAGATTAACGATGCCCTTGGCAACTCATTTGATCTTGCATTATACAGATTTCTTAACTTAGAACGAAAATTACATAAAAATATAAATTTACATTCTGATTATGAAAAATTCATTAATGAATATGTTGAGTTAGGACACGGACACTACATTGATTTTAAATCATTGGATTTTAATAACGATCCCATTTATTTTTTGCCGCATCACGCTGTCTTTAACGAAAATAGCAAAAGCACAAAAACGCGCGTGGTGTTCGATGCTTCCATGCAAACCGATAAAAAATTGTCGCTTAATGATCTTCTACTCAATGGACCTGTTGTTCAAAAAGAGCTTTTCGACATCATGCTTTTGTTTCGCTTAGGTGAATATACTTTCACTACAGATGTGCGTCGAATGTTTCGTTGTGTTAAGATTAACCCCGAGCATGCTAGCTTGCAAAACATTTTGTGGAGAGGTAATGTCAATGAACCTATACGATGCATTCAATTAGATACCGTCACATATGGCCAAAAATGTTCAAGTTTTCTTGCTACTCGTTGTCTCAAAGAACTTGCGAATAAATATGGTAGCGATTATCCTCTTGCGTCCTACATTATAAACCATTGCACGTATGTGGACGATGCTTTATATTCACACTCGGACTTAGATAACGTCATAGAAGCAAAACGTCAATTCTGTGAATTGCTTAGTAAGGCTAGTTTCTATACTCATAAATGGGCATCTAATTGTCTTGATGTTTTAAAAGATGTCCCTTCTGATAAACAACAATTTGATGAAATTGATTTTCAAAAGAATAATCTTTGTATGAAAACTTTAGGTGTGACACTTAATGTCACTAAAGATAACTTTGTGTTTTCTTGTCCAGAACCTTTTAATGACAATAATATTACAAAGAGGCAAATATTAAGTTATATTTCAAAGTTTTTTGATCCATTAGGGTTCATGTCCCCAATGATTGTAAAGGCCAAAGCATTTATGCAGAAATTGTGGTCCGAGAAGATAGGTTGGAATGATGTTCCTTCACACGATTTAACATTGGAATGGTTGTCTTTTGCTAGAAAATTATCCCAAATGCAACCCATAAATATTAAGAGAAATATTAATATACCTAAAAACGCTATTGCTGTTCAACTCATTGGCTTTGCTGATGCATCAAGTACGACGGGCTATGGCGCTTGTGTCTACCTTCGGGTGGTCGACGACTCAGGTAAGGTTTCTATGTCCTTGCTCTGCTCTAAGTCTCGCATAAACCCCCGCGATAACAAGGCACTAACAATTCCACGCTTGGAACTTAACGCCATGCTCTTACTAAGCAAGCTAATAACCAGAGTGTATGATACTCTCTGCATAAAAATAAAAATACAAGATGTGTATTTGTTTTCTGATTCTCAAATCTCCCTCGCATGGCTGGCTACTGAACCGATTAAGCTCAATGCCTATGTCGCAAATAGGGCGAGATTGATACGAGATCTGACTGATAGATGGCGCTGGCTGTATGTTAACACCACCGAGAACCCTGCCGATTTTATAAGTAGAGGTGCTGATCCCGGCGAGCTGATCCAGTGTGACATGTGGTGGCGAGGTCCAGCATTCCTGCAAAACGATAAGTATGATTTTATTAATAAACTTACCTTGCCGCTCGCACCTGACTTGCCTGAAATGAAGAAGGAGGTGCCATTCTCTAACGCCAAGGTCTCTCTCGTCACTCAAAGTAAAGATGATTTTTATCAGTTTATTGATAACATTTCAGATTTAAACAGAATGACCCGTGTTATGGGATACATTTTGCGATTTTCTTTCAATTTGAAAAATAAAAATTCACGCTTATCAGGTCCGTTATCTCCTTTGGAGCTTCAAAACGCTTTACTGAAAATTATACAACGTGAACAGAGTATTTATTTCAATGACGAATTTAAAACTTTAAACTCGAATAGCGAAAACGTCAATGGTTCTCTAAAACCTCTACACCCTTTTATTGATAAGGACAACGTTTTACGTGTAGGCGGCAGAATTAACAATTCGAACGTTTCGTATTCGCAAAAACACCCGGTAATTCTACCCAAACAATCTCGAATAACTGAACTTATCATTCACCATGAACATATTCGCTTGTTACATGCGGCACCTAAGCTATTATTAGCTAGCTTAAACCAAAAATATTGGATTGTAAATGGTTATAGACATATTAAAAAGATAACTCACAAATGTTTAATTTGTTTCAGAATGAAGGCTCAATGTGCGAAGCAGCTAATGGGTTCCTTGCCTTCCGAGAGGGTTATAGCCTGTAGGCCTTTTCAAAAAGTGGGTCTAGATTTCGCGGGTCCTATACCAGTTAAAAACTCTTGTGTGAGACGGGCCTTACAGACAAAAGGATACATATGTGTATTCGTCTGCTTCGTTACAAAAGCCATACATCTTGAGCTTGCATCCGATCTTACTACAGATTGTTTCCTTGCTTGTTTCAAGCGTTTCATAGCGCGCCGAGGTCTACCCACAGACGTGTTCTGCGATAACGGGGGAGCCTTCAAGGGGGCAAGGAATGAATTAGCTCGTTTGTATGAGCTACAAGCCTCACAAGAGCATCAAACACTTGTGCAAAATTATGCTGCTTATCAACGCATTGCTTTTCATTTCACTCCCAGCTACTCGCCGGTGTTTGCTGGTCTTGCTGAAGCTGCAGTTAAAAGTTCTAAGTTTCATCTGAAACGTATCATTCAAAACTATGTTTTAACTTATGAACAACTGAATACTATTTTGTGTCAAATAGAGGCTGTTTTAAATTCACGACCTTTGTTACCAGTATCAGTTGATGATGTGAATGATTTCAGTTACCTTACTCCAGGCCATTTCCTTATCGGCACTGCTTTAACTTCTTTTCCTGAAAGAAATGTTGTTGACTTACCTACCAATAGAGTTAAATTTTGGGAATTGTGTAATAAGGTAAAATCTCAATTTTGGAATGTATGGCATAAATATTATTTGAATGCTTTACAATCACGACCTAAATGGCGTGATAGTGTGCCTAATGTCAAAGTTGGAGCTTTAGTTATATTGAAGGAGCCTAACTCCCCACCTCTAACATGGCCTATGGCTAGGATTGTAAAAGTATATCCTGGTAAGGATGACAAAATCCGTGTTGTTGATGTGATTACTCATAATAAGAAGGTGTATAAGCGTTCTCTTAGTTGTATAAGTATACTACCTTTAGAATGGTAATAATTTTGTTTACTTAAAAACAACAATGAATTTGTTTATGTTTTATTAAGCATAGGAAATGCTATATTATGTTTTAGAAGTTTTGTTTATGTTTTCAAGTCTTTTTATTTCATCAAGTTGTTAATAAACTTGCATTTAATTTCAAAACTTAACTAAAATAAGTAAATTTCATTAAATTTGCATTTAATGTTTACAGGTTATAAGCATACCTAGAACATTTGCTTAAGTTAATTTTAAAAATTTGCTAAATGTTGTTCCATATTTTGATTTAGCTCTTTTGATTATAATTTAGTAATTCTGTGTCGCCGCCCTCAGCATGTTGGCAACACCAACATAGATAAAATTTAAATTTAAATTGTTCTATAATTTTGTCTATAATCTACTTTCTGTTTTTATACTTCACTTCTTACTGGGTTATACTCGACCTTACTCGACCTAATCTTGACAATATACTAAAATTCAAATCCTAAAGTGCAGTTTTTATTTTCTTTCTTCGCCCAACAAAATACCAGTGCCTCAAGCTCTACACTAACACAGCGTAGCTTTATAAAAAAAAACGAATTATGTACACAAAGTAGGTATCACGTAAAGAATGAGTAATAGGCACTTAGGTACTTAAAGTTAGAAAATTCTTAAATAAATAGTCGATGAATCGAAACACATAGATGGCGGGCATCAATTGTTGGCTGACAGGTAAGGTGACCCAAGGGTTGCCGGGCTGTCCCATAGCCATTGTAGACCGGACAATAGGTCGCTGTGACCACACGCGCGTAACTAATACTCTGTAAGTACCGGAGCTTCGGGGTTACGTTAATCGCCGGGTGATTTTGGTTTTACTAATGGATATAGAATACGGATTCAGTATTCGTCCTTTATAAAATTCTATTCTAAATTGCTAGCAAGAGGTCGTCATCCATTAGGCTTATTAATTTAGCTATACTGTTTAATAGTCTAGTGTTTTTATTTTCTAGAATACTTAAAGGAAATCAGTTCTGTAAATATCAATTAATTTTAATATTGAATTAGCTATTGTTTCTATCAATAAGTACATGGTTTTGTCTGCTTTTATCAATGAAATTATAGTAGGTATAGCAACATTTTCAGATAACTATAATCAATAGGCTACTTTTTGCATCGTGTTATTGATGCCACTTTTCTTTTCCACAGTCAGTTAAGACAAAAGAGTGAATCATTGTTTTAACTCAACGATTCCGAGAGTTCGAACAAAAAGTTGATTGTAATTAAAATTCACTGTTAAGTTTTTTATCGTAAGGAGCCTTGCCCTAATAGTGGTAGGTATTGTGTGGGAAACCTTTGGCATAGTTATAGCTCAATTAGACAGATAATCGTCAAATTATTAATAGTTATTTGCAGAGGCAACCGTAAGTGAATTAAGTGCCTAATAAACTTGGCGGTAGAAAAAATATAAAACTTCGTATGAGTTGGGAACTGATAGGTAGGAATTAATGAATGTGGCTTTAAACTGAGTACCTACCTACAAAGCAGGTATAATTATAAACCAACAATAATGGCCATTATTAAAATTGATAAATCGATGAATAGCTAAATGTTACTATAGTAATAAAATATATTTTGTTTTGAAAGTATCAATTCCAACGATTGAGCTTTTCTATTAAAAAATATGGAAAGTATACTAACCTACATTTACAAATATATCAAAAGAAGACAATTCCTGACACAATCTTGAGAAATTTATTTTTTACAGACAAAAACTGATAGGTATTTCTTTTGAAAGACTAGCTCTTAATACTAAGTTAATTATTTTCTAAGCCACAACATTGTAATGCAGTTTATCTCATCCATCCTACTAGCTTATTAGCGAATTAACAATCCAAAGAGGCATTCATGTGTTACTTTAAAATTATATTTTCATCACTTTAGAGTTTTTATAATAGAGAGTTTTAATTTCATTATACTTTAACCTGAGGGCGCAAATATAATAATACGTAACCTTCAAAGTTAATGTTTTATTGACTCAATCTTAAGGGCACTCGCATAACATTAATTAGGGTAAATAATTTTTACTCTGTCTAGAGTCGGTGGACCGTGCTGTTGCGCTTTTTACGATCTTGTTGTTATTTGTCTGCTTTCCCAAGTAATAAAGCTATCATACAGCAGTCCTAGTTAGCTCTAGCTGTATATACTTATAAAATATTAACATTATATTTAAATAGGTACTTAATTGCAGATAGAATATATATTATATATTAAAATATTTTACTAGCTACAACTTGTAACTGGTGTGTAACTTGTAACTAACAGGTAACAACTTACAACTGGTGAAGTTACCTTAATACTGTTTTAAACTAGGTATATATAAATGTATATAGCTATAAGCGTTTATTATATTACCATAATAAGAAAACATAGCTTTTTTCGTCAATAAACATTATCTTTAAATCCACACCATGACACTTGGACTTTTAATTAATTCCTCTCAATTTCGCGTCGAGAATAAATAAAAAAAAGATCCAAATGGCCGCACAAAACGAAAACATTCCGTAACGCTCGATTTGCGATACAGGTACAAAAAAAGAAGTGCAGTATGTCGGACCGGCTCCAAGTGAAGCCAGGGCAAAACAGTAGTTCAAACAGTGGAACTTGATATGTAGATCGCTTGTGGAGATTTTACACTACACGGTGCTGTACTTTTTAAATGATGCACGATTCCCAACTTGCGGTTAATAAGAAAGCGTATTTTATGTTTCCTATCGTATGCCTTGTTATAAACTTAATGTTTATATAAGTAATACGAATAATAATTTTATACTTTTCAAATCTGCGATTTTAAAATAAAGTAATTGTGGTACAGAATATGCAACAATTTTTAAATGAACAGTAAATAGCTTTGACGTTTTATGAGTTAATGAGTGGCTACAGCTAATAATAATGACCACAGTAAAAAGTCCATAATCGTACTAGCCTACTAATCGCGCACTACGCGGTTTCTACGAATGAATTTGCTCCGTTGGATCCGTCGCTTTAAATCACGAGATATTTTAGCTCCAGTTTACTTATAACTAACGTTTATTTAATTTATTTTGGTATTTCTTACAAAATTGGTACCTATTTTACACGAATCAAAACATTTTCCAACAAAAAACAGAATGTGATTACATTACGATTTCATTTTCTTTGTTGTACCTAATTTAAAACTTTCCTTGATGCAATTTAGTTTTGAAACTTCATGATATTTATAACTACGGCAAATTGAGGCGTAGCCGCTTAGCTGTTGTCATGACAACGCCAATAAATAACCATTTTTACAGCAGAAAAGGAATTCTACCATTTGATAGGCAAAACCCTTGTAGGTGTGGCTTTTAACACGATTTGTTCAGTAATCTTGTTTGTCACTTACAATTTATTTGATAGAGGCGTGACTTTAACACTTTACGCTATAATGTAAACTGTAGTTTCTATAGAGTCATAAAATTAGCTCATGTGGCGAAAACCACGCCTTTTAAAATGGCAGGCTGGTTACATTATGAGCAAATAATGTATGGCGTGGACCCGGCGGCGTAGCATGCGCGACAATGCGCGTTGAGATCTTTTACTTGCAACATTCAGCGTTGTTCGCTCCGAACACACTTACAGCGCTCATTCCATTACTGTTATCTGTTTTACTTCACTATGATTTAGTTTTTTTATTTACTATCTTTTTATTTTCAATACTAACCTAAAATAAACAGGTTTTATCAAAATATTTATACTCCATTAATCTCGATTTCGCTTAATAAACGTGATAAATGTTTCGTATTAAGTAGGTAAGTAAAGTTTATTGAGGTGCTATACAATTTCCTGGGCAACAAAGTGCAATGCAAGCAAACTATAGAGCCAAGTAAATCCAAGTTAAACCAATAAAAGGGTTTTATTAAATGAAAACCTATTGGATTCGCCGGCGGCGACGCGACGGCAATGCATTTTGTGGTGATTAGGGACAACGCACATAGAAACCATTTACCGGTTAAGCTATTATTTTATAGAAAAGAGCTATAAATCAAGCATTGTTTAAGGTTTTTACACATAAATTAAGGTATTGTCATTGAAAATGTGATGGTAGGTATTGCCAGCTACGGTATCAAGTCTAGTTTGAGAATTATTGTAATAAAAGTATTGGAATTGCAATGACTCAAAACAAATTAGCCTTAGAAAACAACTAGGGCGTTTTTATGAACTTGAAATTGTTTAAAAGCAATGTAATATGCGTAACAAATTCGTCAGTTGAAACTCAGCGTGAGTCAGCGTTTCCGTGTTCCTATATGCGTCGACGCCAACCCTTTCCCCACAAAGTTAAATGCGGCTTATTCGATTAGTAAACGCAGTTGATTGAATTAAGGTGAACGCACTGCTTACTTAACGGATTTAGTTTTCATAAGGTTTTATTTAATTCACAGCTACTTGCCTCTAATAGTTTTAGTCATTGATACTCGGTCCTCCATAAACCTACTGTTTTGATCCGTATGGTATCTTGGAATGTAAATAAAATGCATAAAAATGCAAAGAACAAAGTGAGCTGTATCTCACTACAAGGAGGTACTAGTACAAGTAGCAAAGCAAACAGAAGAGAGTAACAAGAAACAATTATTTTAATGAGTGCCAGACGAAGCATGGACGGACGATTTTTTTACATAGCATCGCCTCAACAATCTGTTGGATTGTTTAACATTTATAATTTACATAATTTATAATGGTTCGTCTCTTAAAAGATAAGGTTCCGCTATAAGCGTTACAGTCCGTTGCAAAATAAACAAATACATTATTGTATCTACTCATCCATGCAAAAAAATAATTCTATTTTTAAACTTAATCATCACTTTGGAAATTATTAGAAACTGATTATAGCTTATTTTATATTTTTTTCTACCTTGTTCTATCCTAGACAATAGCGTGTCCCTTTCAAAATGTACTTTATTTACATATACAGTGCTTGTCTTATTGTATGTAATACACTTGAATGTATTTAATCAGTAACAAGTTTTTTGTTACAAGACTTTATTTAAAAATATATAGAGACGATTCGATGCAAAATGATGACAATAAAATATATTTTTTTATTACAATATACAATAAATATAAATAGTGCATAATAACTTTTAAACTTGTCCTAACAAATCACAGGCTTCTGTCAAGGATTACTCATTTACTCAGTAATTTTTGCCCCTTGCATTCAAAGTTTCAAACACTCGGACAGTGGAGCCACACCTCGATACCTAATCATTTTAATTGCTGGCACAGTGGCTGCAGGTACTTCCAGATGCACAATCAACAGAATAATGCCTTTGTTTGACGCAGGATTTCAGAAAAAGTTAATTGACAATTGATACATTGTCTTTAATCAGCTAGAGTTAGCTTCAACTCTAACGTAATTAATCATTTCTGTTTGTATTTCTAATAGGCGTAACATCTGAATGAAGCTTATATTTTGAAAGATTATACTCATTCTTATTTGATAAGTGGGAGGAAGCAATATTAGACCCAGAACACATAGTGAAACGCAACTGCAACGCAACTGAAACTGCCCGTTACTTTTGAGTTGCATCTTAGTTTCTGCTAAGTAACTAGCAGTTTCAGTTGCGTTGCAGTTGCGTTTCATCGTGTGTTCAGGGCCTTTGTGAGAATTTGCACCATACTTTCATATTTATGTGCATAATACTATAAAGACGTTATTAGTTACTACAGACTAACGGTTTTAATTATAAATGAATCAATTTTGATACAGTTATGTTATGAGTCGTACAGATATGAGTTAAGTAAAGGATAAGACCAAGTAATGATATGTCTGGGAACAGACATTTTAGGGTATTTGACTATATTCAAAATATACAACAAAATGTGGCCATCCCAAAAGATTATATTATAAAGAAATATATTTCACTTTATTTTGATGTAAAACATGTTTATTTTTAACAAAATAAAATAAACAAATTGTATTATTTTTTAAATTTTTATCTAGAACACGAACGGCCTGTTATTTGTTGACATTCTGGTGACGTCACACGCGAGTAAACAGCTGTCATTAATAGTGCGCTTCGTTAGTGTTTTTCGTGTTTGTTTACTTGCATGTGACGTCACGCGTGATATGTGACCAGCGCCATTACAGAAACAGTGTTATTCGCGGGTCTTATTAAATTTGAATTTAAACATTGATTTTTCATCATTAAAACATTAAATATTTCGGAAATATCAATGTAGGGTTATTATTATCATATAAACATTAATTTAAAATTATTTTCCAAATGTTGTCAAATAGCCTTATTGAAATTGATGATTTAACGTACTTACGTACTTGCAAAAGAAATTGTTGCTTATTACCTACTTACTCTGGCGTCGTCTCAGAAATAATAAGTACACGTGCCTTCTAGTTATTGGAAAAAACGTTATACACCAAATTTCGAATGTATAAAGAGTATTACTAGGAATTACACTGTTATCAAATGATTTATGCTCTGGATCTTATGTTCAGATAATACGAAAAATTCATTCATTTTCATAAATAAATTATAATTTTACAAGCAAATAAAAACAGTCATTTCAACTGTCTAATAAACCAGCATTCTTTAATTGATATTTTTATTATTCTTAATTACCTGATTTATTATCTAGACCGGGCTAAGATACAGACTTTCATAGTTATCACACCACGGTAATTGCAGCTATAACTCAAGATAGATAACTCTATATAATGAATCAAGATTGTGTATTATATCTAACGTAGGCAAACTGTGGTATCATAGCTGAAAGAAAACTGTTCCTTTAAAGATGAAAGATAAAGCGTTGATTAATACTGGTTTATTACAGCTACAGTTTATAATAGCAACTTTATTAACTTTCAATGAGATATTATTCTCTATCAAATTAATTTTTTACCCAACTACGACGTAGCGAAAAGGAGGGGTAATGATTATGGCAGTCTAATCTAGTGTATGTTTACATCAATCAATAAAACGTAAAGAATACGCATTATTCACTTTTTCATTCTTTTTTTCAGAAAAATAGCACATTAAAACCTATCCGATGATAGGTACGTTGCCAAAATACCATTTATGAGCTATACAGATTTAGGTATAAGTACGGTCTTTTTGGTACGGGAGCTAAAATACAAAGAACAAAAGAACACAACAAAAAATCAGGTTTTCTTTTACCCAGTCTTCTAATCAATACTCGGTCAGTAGCGTTTACTTTGCACTTTCCCGTGTAGTTTATAAACAAATTTAGCATAATCGTAACTACCCCTGCAAAATAGCCCCAGACAATAAAGTAATAACTGAGTATGGTCGACACAGGCACCAATTTAGTTTGGGGTTTAAGTTAAGGGAAGACGCGATCGTGAAGTATAGCTAGTAACCAGTTTTAAATCGAATAAGTAAGAGTTCTAATGATTTTTTATATGTGATTATTGGATTAAGATTATCAATCTTCAGTTTAATTCTAAGCTATAAAGGTGGCTAATAGTAAACGACCCTTTTGCTATTTCAGGAAAATATTTGAAAAATACCTACTTTATAAGTGAATTAAGTAATTTAAACGATAAACAACGTAACAGATTCTTCACGTAACAGGACTTACACTTAAAGAAGTAAAAAAGTGAAGCAATTATTATCATGTTCTCGCTATTCTTTTCTAACATGATACCTATCACTATCGTTCATACAATCTCGATCCGATTAATCGCAATAAGGCATCGTGGATTCGCATTCAAATTTGCATAATTAATATACTAATTAATACGAAAAAAGTTGGCCGTCAGCATAATAACAGTGTGGGATTGTACTGCTTTACCAGCGATCTTTTTTTTCTCTCGCGGACGTGTGGAAAGTGGAATTCCTATAGAGAAATGTTTCATTGTAATTATTGGGAGTCTTCGATTATTAATAAGCTGTTTTTAGAATTTTATGTTGTTTAGACACGACAGAACTGGACCTAACTAGGTACTGATTACTGGCTAATTTAAATTTCTTTTTGCACGGCTTGCACAGCACGTGTATTCAAATTAATCAGTTAATGAATACGGGTTAGTTAAAGAGCAAAACTAAGGAAAGGTTACATAACTGTGGTCTTAAGAGACGGTAAATCCGTGACCCATTCCAACCGTTAAACAAATATTTTGCGTTTAACAGGTAAGTACCTACTAATGCTCTATGTAAACATGATGCAGTTACTCAATGTTTGTTTCTATCAACATTATAAGTGTAAAAGTTCAATCTGAATAAATTAAACGAAACCGTAAATTTCCCCATCAATTTTCTCATGATAATAGTTTTTCCATCAAGAGCGTCATTAGCTCATTGTGTTGGCGTGAACTTTAGTAGTAGAGCTACACATAAAAGCTTTGAAAAACTGATATCATGTTTCACATTCAAGCGCACTCTAAACCTTCGAGCCAGATTCAATAATGAATGTGAATTTTTACAATCGAATTCATCGGAATATAGAGGGTACCTTCTTTAAGCCCGGTCACATTGGTAACGAAAAATCAAACGCACATATCCTGGGAAATGAAAGAGACTATAATTTTCTCTAGCCAGAAAGAGATATAGTTACTTACTACCCTTAGAACAAACCACGCCCCCTTTCTTCTAGGAGGGCAACTCTCTGGGGGTGTGTAGATACCCCAGCAAAGGTTATAGCTGTATCGTGTATATTTTTAGGGGTGAACGTACCTGTGCACTGGGGGATGGTAATTGGCTTGCACGTGTCTAAATAGAATTTTGGAAGGTACTGCAATGAAATTGGTAAAATAAATTTTATGTTAGATTTTTTATGTTTTTCGTGTTTTAGAAAGAACCAGGTGGATTTTTTTGTTTGGCTTTAAAAACCTTATTTATTGCTATTAATACTTAACAATAGAAATATAGGTATTTTAGATACTTATATGTAATTGAAGTAATTCAATGGACTACCAACCTAAGGCCGGTGATGTTAAAAAAAAACCTATAACGTACCTACCTTTTTAGCCTTAGGTTTTTTTTTTGTGTTCAAGTATTCAGTTGGTACCTAGTTATAACAGTAACAGTTTTCTTTGTCAACTTAAAACTTTAAGGAAAAAGTAGCAAAGTTTTTATTGCATCGTAAATAAATAACGCGTTTCATGGCGCGGCCATTCCACCGTTCCCCCCAAATTATCTGTGGTTTATACCAAACGTAAGTTGGAATCTAAAAATTAGCATTTGTAGTGCGCTTTGAATTCAAAGTTACCCTCAAACCGCGGCCTTTAGCCCCAGCCACGGCGTGGTGTAGTTCTGAAATATCAGAGAGACACATAATCACTGGTCACGCAACTGTCTGTCCGTCCATTCATATTATGTGGGGTGATTCAGCCACTAAGGTAATTATGATGTCACTCTAGATGGTAAATCTATACCTATCCATTTCTTTTGGGATATTTCTTTAATTATTTAAGAAAGCAAGAAATGTGGGTACGTCTATTATTGAAAAAACTACTTACTAACGCATCAGGTAAACTTACTATGGTAAAATTGTAGAAAGATTATGTGGCTTGATAATTACGCATAAAATATGATGTCTATGTAGAAAAAAACATTATTTTTAAATAACTTGAGAGTTTAATAATTTAAGCATTGTTATATTCAATTTAAAACGAATTTTGTAATTCATTACTTCATGTTAGAAAAGTGGTAGAGTCCAAGAGCCACGCGAAGTGTAATAAGTATTTACGTGTACTTATACGTCTACGGCCAACGAGTCAACAATTCTTTACTCAAGCTGTTGCACCTTATTGTGAGACTGCGAATATTAAATACCTAATAAAACTTTACTGAACCTCTTCAGTAGATTAAAGTATAATTTCTTTCCAACCCTAGATAGACAAGTTCAAAATACAGTGACTTATCGAGCATTGAACTACTTATAGATAATTAAAATTAAAGGTCCTTCCACAGAGTAATTAAAAGAAGTATAAGCAGGTACTTACGATGAAAATTATTAAATAAACGAGTAATTATGTACCTGCAGTTACATTTACATTGAATTATGATAAGCACTTATGTTTTATGTTGTATGTAATAGAATTTACAGTAAAAAAATACTAACTTTTAACTACATTCTGGTATTGCTAAATGTTTGATTCAAATTAGCATATTACTTCCGACAATGCACAAGAAAAATGGAATAGCGTTTGTGAATTTGCAGAATTAGGCACTTTAATTAATAAAGAAAAGTCCTTAATTAAATTTTAAACCAATTGGATATCTGCTTCAAAAGTAAATACAAAATGCAAAAACTCGAGAGCCATGAGTGTGTTCCTTTGAAAAAACAGACTCGGTACTCACTAAATGTGTTGTTATCACGAACGTTACGGTAAGGTTGACACGAGCGTCAGCTGACGGGGTTCGACTCCCGGCCGGAGGTAATCACGAGGGTGTTTACCTCTGGTGGTTGCATCTAACATTATAAATGTTCATTCTAGTGCCCTTTCACTTAACAATACAAATACAATTGCAAGCGAAATATAAAGTTAGTACACAGATGAAGCTGTCTATTTAGAGGTATTTGTTAATTAAATTCTCGTATACTTATAATCTTTAAACTCGTTTTAGAAATCATTCAAGCTTGCATCTCATACTTTACAAACCTTACTTAATTTAATATATCACTTTATTTAATGAGTATTCTTTTCTTCAAAGTCAGGACATAATCGCCCCTGGCTGCTGCGGAGTTAAAAAAACAGTAGTTGAAGTAAATGACCAATTTGACTTGTTTTGTTTTAGCCAAGAGCTGCTCTGTCGGACCTTTCCCAACACGATGACCACACACGACACCTTACGTTGTAGCCCTATCATTTTCACTCTCAGGTCCTCACAGACGAGTGAGAACGGAACAG
This sequence comes from Anarsia innoxiella, assembly GCA_947563765.1. NCBI lineage: Eukaryota > Metazoa > Arthropoda > Insecta > Lepidoptera > Gelechiidae > Anarsia > Anarsia innoxiella. The sequence goes on from OX387390.1 coordinate 11,513,190, forward strand.
CATGTCACGCGAACATCCCATTCTGTGCCATGATTAAAAATCAGCAACCATCACGCTATCCATTGACACACTGTTGTTATCAGTACACGAACTTATACGTCAGTTTGCGTGTTGGAAACCACGTGGTTTTCATGTCTAGCATTACGTAACGGTACACGCAAACCACGCAAGGAAAGCACGCGACAGCGTCCGCACGCATCCTTATGCCTCAAGCTCGATGCGTGTCCAAGCTTCTGAAACGCACGCCATTTACTTCGGTATTGAAAGGAAACTGCATCGTCCCAGCCGCGGAGTACTCCTGCAAGCACTATTCTTAAACATGTGGCAGCCATTTTGAATAATGAGAAATCAGCGCCATATTTACCAAGTTTTGACATCTTTGTTTGCTTTGAAGACTATTGATTCAACAAAATGTATGTGTTCAAAATTGACATAATAAATCAGTTTTCCACTACAGGTTTGAAATATTCACTTACTTAATTTGTTCTTGAAAACCAAAGAAATGAACAACTCGTTAGCTCAAAACGAGAAGATACAATCTCAATTGATGAAGCATCAACCTTCAACATCGACAAATCCCTATAATAAATTCGGATGCCCAGTATCTAACGCAGATAGCTACTAATGGTATACCCCGTTTGATCCCGGGCGAAGATTTGCATACCTCATTGTTGGTTACAAACGGTAATCTTTGACTTTATGAAGCCTAAAGTTTTCGAACACACCGTGTAATAAACGGTTCGATGGAGAAATTAGCGATTTTTTATGCTTTCTAAATTGCTAATAGCATGAGTAAAGCCAACTTTTTTTTACTAATTTCCATCGCTGATAGAATAAAAATATTCACAAAGAAATCATTAGGTGTTACCGTTACATATTCATTGTATTATTCACTCTAATAATATATATTTTATAACTTTTGTTTATAACTTTTGCCTCACGGGTTTTTCATTCTGAATAATATTGACATATTTATTGCACACGGAGCTAAGAGCGAAATGTTTTCTCTGGACAATAGTGTTTTTTAATTTATGATATACTTAAGTAAATAAAATAAAAAGACATTTGAAGAAATATATGCTATCAAGCAAAAAGTGTAATAAATATTTATGTATCGTAGGTATATAGTAATTATTTCAATCAACGAATTTAAGTTAATCGTAAGTATCATGATGGTCCACGCTGAAGATACTTTTTATTGTGGAGTGTAAGAGTAGTGATTAAGATTGTTGAACTCTTAGGTAGGGTAATACATATTAAAAAAATACCTACATAGGTACGTGATTTAGGTACCTACCTACATTACCGTAGCGATATTGCATAAGAACATTTTGTTCCTCTGAATGTTTGTAGTTTACATACATAACATGAATTTAAAAATCGAATTTGTAATTAATTAATAGCAATATATAAATATAATATTTAAACACTACTCGCGTTCATTGCTTGGTCCTCGGTATTGAAACAGTCGCTTATTGATATATGTCTTAATTATCGACCCCGAGTATGCGCACACGCAGTGGGGGATTACATTCAATATAATGAAGAAGTTAGATTTTATATCGGAGTGAAATATTGTATTATTTTTGGAAATAATCCAATAAATAACATTGTGATTACGTGTGAGAAACTGTTTACTTATGATAATTGGAACACAAGATATTGGCTATGAAATAAATTCCAATCACTACACGGTAAATATTACATTTAGAAAATAAATAATTCTTTATACGATGCTTAGTTTAGTTTAAAAGTCGCGAGTAGGTAAGTTAGTATACGGTTTTTTAAAAGAAAATTTTTATTTTTGTTGACTCTTCTAACTTTCAGTAAAAAGTTCCAAATATCGTTTTTTTCTAGAAACAACAAAAACCGTATAAATTTCAACTTTGAACAGATATAATACTCACAATACAAGTAAACTGAAACTTTTAGCCCGATTTCTGTTGGTAAAACAAAAAGAAACCTTGAACGCAGAACAAAAGGCGCTACACCCTTTGAATTTTGCACGAGCTGGCTTTATGAAATTCGAATCAGAGTTGATTGACTTAAAGGTGTTATTCAAGTAACAGTGTCGATACTGAAGTGTAAAAGAGGATAGAGTTACAAAACTGTGGTGTTTTCCATGCCATTAAACAGTTAACATCTGTACGTCGAAACGAATTAACCGGTTGTATCGGATGTACTTACAAGGGATGAGATTTCATACAATTTCCAAGTTTTGAAGTAATGCTATTACGTTAAAATTTTCTCAGTAAAAAACAGAAAAGCAGTCTGTATAATAAGACTAACATGTATAATTAATAATTGTTAATTTCAATAAGAAATCTTAAGTAATGTTGTGTAATTATTTTATGTATCATAGCTGTCCCGGCGAACTTTGACCCGCCTTAGAATGAATTATATTGTGTAGGAATAAAGTTCAAATTGACTCTACATTTTAGTAAGAAAACATGTGTATAGGAAAAAGAAAAGGTCTGTTTTAGGGCTTTTCCGGCAATTATTCGAATTTTTCTCACCGTTTAGACCTACCCTGGACTACGACAAACATTTTAAAACCAAAATCAGCTCAATCGGCCCAGCCGTTCTCGAGTTTTAATCAGACTAACGAACAACAATTCATTTTTATTTATATAGATAGATAGAAGATATATAGATAGATTAGTTAACGTATTTAGTACGTACCTATAGGTAAGCGTGATTAAATTTCAGCAAGTTTATTGTTGTTTATTTATTGTTTACCAACCGACTATACCTTATAAATATCAGAGCAGGCTAATAACGGACTCGTAGAGTCTCTCGTTATTGAAGATTATATTCCACGCCACCGTTCGTTCCAGTATTCAATTTAAGCCTTGATAACCTTTTCACAGCTGCCTCAGTAGCAGTTTAATATCGACCGAAGAAAAGGCTACCTGCATTGGTGTGAACAAACGAAACAGAAATAAAGCACGTAGCTTGGTTATCGCTAAATACCTTCATCGTACGTCAAACTGCAACTCGAGAGCTGCAGCGCGCTCGTTTTAAGAACATCGACATCTGTAGAATAGAACATTCACTTGATATTTTGACTTTGATCAAACCGACTATCTTTGAATTATTTAGTTATTGAAGAGTACGTACCTACGAATTGTATGTTTATTATTAATTTTATATTCTTAATAACTTAGGGACTTCCTTAAGTTATACCATTATGATTTTAGGCTTTGCGTACCTAAATATAGCAATATACTCAAGAGGTATGTATTACTATACATGTATCTTTGGTACTCCAGAGAACTGATAAGTTAGTGAGGTTCTAGAGTGGCAGTCGTGTGTCGGAAGGCGTAGCATAGGAGGCCCTTAATAAACCGACAATTTGGTAAATTTTGATAGATGCGGGCGAGTAAAATCAGACCAGGGACGCCGCCGTTTCATACAGTTACCATAAGATCACATAGTCTTTCTAACTCTTCTTTCAGCTAATGTGATTGATATATTTAAATCTTCGCATATGGTATGACAAGGTATGACACAATTTGCTCTGGCAAAGCGTTGTCATTGTAGTCGTGAATAACTCAACCCCTTCCCTGTTCGTGGAGACAAGAAAGCGTCGAGCGATAGCGAAGTACAATACTTATCCAATTAAATTAACCGACTGTGGCAGTGCGGAGAATAATGAATTGCACGTTATTTATTGCCATTTTATTACCCTTTAGGCGTCATAAAATCGTAATGTCTTTTTAGAATTTTAATGATTTCTTAATTTGCTTAGAACTTATTGAGTTTTATTTAATAATTAATGTTAGCTTGTAGCAATTATACTTTATACCAAATACCGACTCATTTTAATTCTAGCAATTCCAAAATCATAAAATAAAATGAGTTGTTCCACAAACGAGAATTTAATAAGAAAAGTATTGCGTTGATTTAATGAATGTGTTAAATCGTAAATAGCATAACATGCCCGATTACTCACAGCAAAAGTTGAAGCTATGATTTTCACTCTAAAGTCAATAACCTCGACTTAAAAATTACAGCGACTACTTTAAAGGTTATAATGCGTTTGATTAAACAGTTGAATCACAGGATTCTGGGAACGCGGCGCGCTTTGTACAATAAAACTGATTCGACGGAATCGTTGAAAATGTTACTTACTTATCTAGATGTTGAGCTCTGACTTTAATAATGTTTTAACTTTGCATTATTTTATTAAAAACGTTTTGTTTATTGCCGCAAAGACGCTTTATGGCATCTTTCAGATTTACAGCAATTAATTACCTACAATTGGAAAATATGTAATTGTCTTGTAAAAAAATCAGAGCGTGGCACTTTTTACGCCAAATACGCTTATGTAAATACTTTGTACCATCTTGGAATAAGAATTAAATGCTAACTTTATTTGTAGACTTACCTAGTTAGGTAAAAACTTTTCTGCAAGATTTTAAATAAAAACTTTGCTTATTTCAAATCTAAACGTGACTTCACGAAGAAACAATGTTTCAAATAAAACCAGAAGCAGAAGAAAGCTACTTATAGAGAAACAAAACAGTGTTTCGACCGATTAGGGAATTCTTAAAAATGGTAACTAAAAATGCCTGGCATACACAAACATGCACAAACTATAATGATGACTGACAGTTGTACATTTAGTACGAGTGTGGGTGAATTTTTAGGTGTGTGCGTAGACAATGATAGTAATTACATAATGATAAGTCATTTAAACGTTGCCCGCGGAGCGAGTGTAGTGGGCTTAATAGGTACGAAGGTAGCGTCCGCAACGAAAATAGAACCAGATTTGTAGCGATTTTCTTTCTAACCGTACTTACTTCACAAGTTCGTTGCTTTTTTGCAAAACTGGAAATATTTTTGGGCCGTTGCCAATCTCAATATGTATTGGTAGCTGGTTTCTTATAAGGCATAAAACTTTATATTTTATTTATAGCACAAAGCCTGGATTTTTGTATTAAGCACGCTATTGACTTGATTTTGATATGATAAATAACTTTATAGCCTTTTGAACTTCAGTAATCAGTTACTAATCTAATTTTGCTAATATCGACTTTAAACAAAAGTTTATGTAAACAATCTACCAGTGGTACCAACAAAAATAGATTTCCAGGCCAAACGATTTCACCGTTTTGCAATTATAGACAATTGGCTACTTAATTTTTGAAAAATATTATCTCTTAATTTGAAACAACATAATAGCGGTAGATTTTGAAAAATCATTTGGAAATAATCATAAATAATTGATGCGATTACACTAACACTTTAAGATAATTTTGTTGCCAACCGTACGTATATTTTTCGTGGAACGAATTCCGAAGCATTTGTTTGATGCCGTATAATAAGACTCAATTATGAAAAAGTTACGTATGAACTGTAAATATTAATATGTATCATATTAAATATATTTTATTGTATTTGAACTTTGACTTAAAAGCTAGTATATGATTATTTATATACCTATGTAGACAAAAGTAAGTTATAAGTAATAAATATTTTTAAGACTAGGCACCAATCCACCGTGACAGGTTAACATTTCCAACAGTAGCTTTATAAAAATGGTAGTTTAATCCATTTATTTTAATTAATAAATTTCATTGCAATTTCATTCACTCAGCTGAGGGATCGACAATCGTTGTCACTTGAATACCCATTTACTGCTAGACCACACACGAGTCAACATTAACGCTAAAAATGTGAAAATAATTTTTAATCCAACTGATTATGGGCAGATGTTCTTGACATACCGTTTTTAAATGTCAAACCTACAGTTTGAAAATGTAAGGATAATTTTTGTAAGACCTGTTGTAATGATATCCACCAGTAATTAAACTATTCCTTTTGGATGTTTTTTAGTAAAATTATATTAAAAGTTACTAGAAGAAGTATCAATAAGATGTTAGCTTATTAATACTTAAAAATTGAAGCGAGAAAGATAAAGATTGATAAAATTATCATAAGGAACAAAATATACCCCGTAAACCTGTGTTTAGATAACTTTTAGTAAATATTTGAATAGGTAATTAGACTCATGATAATAAACAAATTTCACTATGGAACCTATAGGTACGAAATCTCAAAAAAAAACCACAGAAACTAGCCGATTTACCGGGTTTATTTTGAATGGGAAGTATTATATGTTTTTGAGATTTCGTTATAGGGTCCATGTAAAAGTTGTTTTTTAATCTCCTATATTATTAATTTAATAGAAGAGATAGTCTGAGTTAGATATTTGGTCATATCAATGAGACCTATACAACAAAAGACAGGTGATTTAATCAATACTTGTAATTATCTACCTAATAATATAGTATGTGGGTATAATGTTGTTCAACTTTACAATTACATGTTTTTTGCCAAGAAAGCGTTATAAAAAGGGACATATTACTATAGAGTCATTAAACAATTATTATTGAGAGTTCACAACTAGAGTAGACAAGTAATGTACGGCCAGTGACCACAAAAGATACCATTAATGATCCGGACTGTTATAAACCGTGGCTTTACCCACCCCCAGAGATAAATGAAGCAATAGTAATTATAGTAAACAACAACCTTATTAGCTATTGTAATTCTGCACTTTTTATGTCTCTCTACGGTTCATTCAGTCAAGCATCATTTATTTTTAAAGCGGTATTGCTAAAACCAGTATCCGGTGAGCTACACATCATACCGTGTAATATTTCAACAAGACCTCTTTATTGACCAGTCCAAGAGGTCCTATTAAATTTGTTTTAACAACAGCTATTTTTAAACCTGACTGTTATTTCTACTTTTTTATTACGAGTAGATAAGATACTAATTGTTAGAATAAGGTGAATAGGAAAATGTACAATGTTAAAGTTAGAAAAATCTTACCGATCCTTTTTCGAATAATAAGTATTTTTTTATAACTAGCTGAAGGCGTAGTAGAGCCTCGCTCGATGCTAATTTGATTCTGTGGTGGTAGTATTAAAGAGTCAATAAACAGGGATTTTGATTTGAATTGTTTTAAAATATTACAAATAAGTAAATCTTGTTTTGTAGGAAGCAAAAAAACAAAAACCGGAAATAACTGGTTTTCTCGTAACGTACTCACCCGAAACTAACCGACTAAAACTAAAAAGAGGAAAATGGTAGGCACCATTACGTGAACCGTCGCAACCTCGTGGGAGACGCAATTATTTTCCAATTTTAATCAAAAATATCGCCTTCCCTGCCTTTCACTTCCACTTAAGCATTTAAATGTCAATCTCGCGGTGTTTGTGTACACTGCGCCTTAAGTCTTACATATAGCATACTCTATAATAAACTGTGTTTTTAAAGCAATAACATTCAGAATCGTTTCACTTGCACAATTTCTTCTAAAACAATTTGGTTTCTTATGATGATTAATGTATGTTCCATCCCGAAATGACTTTGATATGTCGTTGCAAATTCAACTGTAATTCAAGACCGACAGAGGTAAATTCTGAATTGTATGTGGAGTTATACTAGAGGTAGATATTAGAAAGTTTACGAAAGAAATTGATAAAAATAAAATTAGATTGCAATGATGGTGTTTATTATCTAGATGCAGTGCTAATGAAACTGTACATAACATTATAGGAACTTAAGTTTTTTTCTATCGTGCGAAGATAATCAGTCAATGTCATGAAACAATGGGTTTGTTTAAAAAAAAAACTTGATTATATAAAGGTTAATCATATATTATACCTGTATATGAGAATTATTTTATTGGATAAGCCTAAGCAATTCTTCTTTAAAAAGCTGGCGATGAGTACTTTTTAGTTTTTAAATAGAAAAAAAAACTACCTTCCGTTACTAATGATAAAACATTACGTCTGTTTTGCGCAACGATATTATTTTCTTACGTGTTCAGTTGTTAAAGCAATTTTTATGAACCCACTTTACATTTACATAGGTTTAGGTATCGAACTAATTGTACACAAAACCCATAAACGAAGTTTTTTGTTTTTTGATATTTATAATTCGTCGTTATCAGCCCATATAAGTCCCCACCGAGGGGCACGAGCCTACTCTCATACAGAGAGTGTTTAGGCCGTAATCCACCACGGTGGCCAAGTGCGGGTTGGCAGATTTCACATACATCTTCGAATTTCTTCTCTGGTGTATGCAGGTTTCCTTACGATGTTTTCCTTCACCGTTAGCAAGTGGTCATCGAATAAATTGATCCGTACATGAGAAATACGAGTACGAGGTACGTGCCCGCGCCAGGATTCGAACCCGCGCCCTCAGAGTTCGAGGCAAGCGTTCTACCAACTGGGCTACCACCGCTTCATAATTATCTTATGATAAAACACTCATCGTTGAAGTCCATTTCTCAAACAATAATGTAAATAATACAATTTTGATCTTCTTTTATTTTGACACTGATAGCCCACTCTTGTCTGGAAGGCGCATTCAAAAAGTACGAGTAGCTCTCAAAGGCATCTAGAGACGTTGTTGAAAAGTATTTCTAATTTATATCAGAATCAAGTGATACATTTCAAACATGTCTTACTTACTTCAGATACTGTCCAAATTTGACAGCTATTCATTAATTCTCGTCAATTGCATCGTACGTTAGATTTACTCGGACTTTTTTCTTAGCTGTAACTGTGCAATGAGGAAAATGAAATCAGTAGCGATATTTATAAATGTTGTTGAAGAAAGTATTAATTTTGTGAGTCAATTGATGAGTGCAGCCAACGGAGCGATAAAAAATGTTTTCTTGAAACATTGTAAAAAGAACGCTTCTTTGTAAGGTAGCTACAGTTTGATTGTACAGCTAGCGAAATATTGAAATCATTCTCACGGGTAAAGCGTACACGTATTTAAAGAAAGCCATCAAAGTTAATGACTTATAAAGAAAATGTGACTAAATACTGTGTCAGTCAGTCTGGTCTAAATAAAATTTGCATCACGACGTTGCTATCGTTTCATACGTTAACTGCAAGACCGAGCGCAATGTCAAATACAATCATAATGCGTGACCCATTAAATTCCGTACATGGTTTGCAGTACTTCTCTATTTAGCATACAACATGACTATTTCCATGTAGCGTAAAATACTAAGAGCGACTATTTTTTATTCCAATTGCATTAATCACACGGCCTAATAAAAATGTTATGTGATGCGTGTGGGCTCGGACGTTTTATGCATTTGTCGATGAATCTATAATTCGGCACGATCGGATAAATATGTTTTATTATTATGAAACTAAATAGGAAGGTTGACAATTTAGGTGCCTTTTTTATTACGAGATTGAATTGAGAATAGAAAATTTCATACCTGAAGTAACTATATAGACCTACCTATCTTTTTACAGAAGGAGATTCAATCAATTAAAAAAAAACATAAACAAAATTTTTGAGTTGCAGTTATATTATCACTGTCAGTGTCCGGTGAGCTTAACGAGCCCGCGGAAGCGTGACGTACATCCATACCTACGGTGAAAATTGCAGAAAATTAATTCATTTATACAAATGTTATAGACGATACGCAGAGTGCGCGCGCTTAGCTCTTTCAATGGCCTTTACTTACCTGGTTAATAGAGAATGACAGTTGTTGTTTTATAATTGTTGGTTCAGTTCAACTCACAATATAAACCCAGTGTTTGTAACTAACAATCCAGTGGGATGAACAGGTGTGATAATGTGACATTTCAACAAGTATGCCAGTAGTTAGGGGCGGAATTAAGATGTAAAAAAGTAAGTGAGTGAAAGGAACAAAAATTGGTTGTGACTTAGAGCAGAAACTTACAATTACCAGCCCTTCTGTTCGAAAAAATATGTTAGATGTTTTTACGTTTCACTCGAAACGGGGTACAAAAAAGATATTCTGTCATATTTTTTCTTAAAGATAATAAAAGAACCTCGCCACTGCTTTACAAACAAGTACGAGTAGGACCCCATAGATAAGTAATTAAGTACCTAACTACCCAGTCTATAATCACGGGGATACAAGATACAATTATTGCTGCTTATCACCATAAATAGGATTTCAAACTGTTGAGGGATATCTAGTTTTAAGCAATAATAAAGCATTTTAAATCATGTCAAGTGTTCTTTTTTACCACGTTATGCTAAAACAAATATTTCTTTATGCATAAATATTAATTTATCAACACCATATCATCGTGTGAGTTCACTTTTCCTATAAAACAGTCACTTTACATTATAGGGTAGGTAAATTATTAAAAAGTCATTGTTTATGACAGGTTCGTAAGTATATTTCATTCTTTAAGTGTAAGCTATGCTCACTATATTCTCACTATAAAGGTGTTAAAGATTTTTTGTGTCAATTATCTATGTGACACCCCATAACACAAAACAATAATATCACTATTGTGTTATTGTTTACTTATTTCCGTTATGTTTTTCCACGTATTACCATTCTAAAGTCTATAAATGTTTTTTGCACGAATATTATCAAGCTATTAATCAATTATTAAATAATATTTTCATATTTTTTGTCCTTTTTACCATACGGATATCGCAGTTGTTAAATTAAAAGCTTATCTAGCTATCTATCTAAATAGCTTTAAAAGATGATTGCAAAAAAAAAACAATAATTAGAAGTTCTAATGTGTACAGACAGGGGTAGGCAAAACGGAAATAGGACTTGAAATATTTGCTTAAGCTTATATAAAATGAAATAAAAAATTTATATAGTATTCAGATTTAAAAGATGTGTAACTATACCTTTTTTTAACGAAGTATCAAAGCAATTTCTTTAAGCGTAAAATATTCCTCTAAGAAGAGACTTGCTTTTTTCATCAAGTACATAGTTTTTAAAAATATCTATACCTATTCCTTTTTAAAATCATTATCTATTAAAGCCATTAATTTATTTTAGGAGCTTGTTAGTGGCGTCCTCTTATCGTTATCGTCCAGAAAGGAAGCACTTGGCCTTCACCTTTACTGACTGTATTATACCTTACGTCTGTATACAGGGTGTCCCAAAAATAGGCCTGCAAACTGACACTGGAGGTAGATGGACTTAAGGTGCATCAAGTAAGCCTAACATGCCCATAGAAAAGTCTTATGAGTATCGAGTTAGACCCGTTTTAGTGATTTTTGAAAAAAGAACCACTTTGATGGTTTTTGTATCAGAGAGCGATTAATATTCAATTAATTAAAAAGAAAAGTACGTTAACGGCTTCTTCGATAGTTACATATGATATGGCGAAAACAATTCGTTGATGATTAAAGTGGAACATCGACAAATTAACTGTCAAAGTTAATTTTAATTCTCTCCCAAAAACATTTGTTCATTAGGTTCAAAGTAAATTTTTTTCGCGGCAGCTGCTCTATGTCGAGCTATTGTTTTTGGGAGAGAATTTAAATTAACTTTGACAGTTAATTTGTCGATGTTCCACTTTAATCATCAACGAATTGTATTCGCCATATCATAGGTAACTATCGAAGAAGCCGTTAACGTACTTTTCTTGTTAATTAATTGAATATTAATCGCTCTCTGATACAAAAACCATCAAAAAGTGGTTCTTTTTTCAAAAATCACTAAAACGGGTCTAACTCGATACTCATAAGACTTTTCTATGAGCATGTTAGGCTTACTTGATACACCTTAAGTCCATCTACCTCCAGTGTCAGTTTGCAGGCCTATTTTTGGGACACCCTGTATACTTACTTACTTAAACCTTAGGTATGTACATCTAATAGAGGAGCTCAGCTAATCAAGTTGGACATTGCTTAAAAAAAGTTACTTATACGTAGGTAGGTCTCTTAACAATCAGTTACAGTCCAATACTCGGGTATACTTATTATTTTATTACAGTGCTCATGTAAAACTATGCGCATGTACAAGTTATCACTTCCTTTATCGAGCCAGTATTTTTTGAACTGTAAAAGAAATTGCTCTTTTCCAATTTAACCATAATAGGTGTAGAATAAAAGATCAAAATTGTTCGCAGCAGTAAGAACTGGTATCGGTCTCACCTTTGATCTAATTAGGACAATCAACATGGTGGTCACGTTTGAGTATGCGTTCATGTTTTGTGCAAAAACTAGTGGCGCGTTCAAACGATGGCCGTGCAAGTGCGGGGGACAGTGGCGTAGCACCTGCCAACGTGCACATATAAGCTTGCAATTATTTTATGTTATCTTGACTTTGGGCATCGACACAATTTAATTAAATTTTAGAATCACGTGTGTCACACGAATTGCTCTATTATAAACTATGCAAATTAAAGCATTAAACTTTTGTTTAAGAAGCTAAAGTATCGTGGTCTTGAAGACAGATTTTATACGTATCTGCGGTTGCGGTTCGACTTTTGATGTGAAATCGCGTCAAAATCATGGACGAATCACCAACTAATCATGTGTAGTTTTATGGTATCTACACACCAAAGCCGCCGGCTTTTTCGACAGCTGCTATTCGTATGACGTAAAGCCGCCGACCTAGCCCGGCGGCATGCCGGCGGCTTTGGTGTGTAGATAGCATTACATATAAAAAGTCAAAATAGTGTCGCAGTCGCAATCACTTAAGAAAGCTTAAGCTACTTAGTTCAATTAGGAGAAAAAATATATAAATAAAAAAAAACATACATTAGAACAAAAGTTAGCTTGCAAATCAGAGTTGGTAAATGAGTGGTTTATGTTTATGCCCAGCATACTTATTTGATTAACTAAACCGTCTAAACGCGGCTCGGTAGCGCATCTGCTTCAAATTAAAACCAACTTCGTTATGCTGCATTTAAAAAATCTTTAAAGCGAACATTTTTCTTTAAAAAATATACATAAGGGGTTGTAGTTAATTTAAAGTCAGTAATCGGAGAGCTGATAGCATGATTATAAAATGTGGTTGGTTATTAAACGTTGTCGTGACTGTTACACCTTACTGTACGCGACTTTAAACTTAATATTTGTTGGTAGTATAATATTAGTTTCTTTTTCACTCCATGATTGCTTCGTATTTAGTACCAGAGAGTGAGTCTCTGGTACTCGAAATCAATTCAAGAGCGTATTTATCTTTCTTATGGTTTTGATCTTGACAAGAAAATTTTAGGCTACCTTCATTACCTATCTGTTGACAGTATTTAAGCAAAAATAATAAATAACTATAACTTAATTAATCAGTAGCAAATCATAAATAAATAGGTACTTACCCACAAACTTTGTATAATATCTTATATAATTTAAAACTTCTTTCTCACAGTCCATGTCCCGTGCTGCTGCCATAATAACTCTACAAAAGGATAAAAGTACGACATCGCATAATAAATATGTAAATAGGTATAAATTTTAACACGCAATCCATGTATTTGATACATCTACGATAGCTATCGTGGGATGCTTACTATTTATTCAATTAAAGTATTATGATCATGACACCATAAACAGGTAAAAGAGCATAATAAACGCAAAAACATTTACCACTTGAATCAAAATGATCGTGAATCCAACGCGCCAAGTAAGAGGGCGGTATTCAATTAATAAATTAAACAATCAAGGGCACACGACAAGAAATTGCAAAAAATCGTGCAAAAATTGCCGGCGAATTTAGCCTGCGGCGATCAAACTCGACTATCAAGCGATAATCAGACGTTCGCGCCTCATTTAAACACTATCCGTCATGCATTCGATCGTTTAACGGTGATGTATCGATAAATGTATAGGCTATTCTCAGCTTTACGTGAAAATGTTTTAGCTCATAATAAAAAGAACTTCTAACATGACATGAGAACAGACAGCCAAGTATGAAGGTGGCAGGTAATTAGATTGTCATTTGTCTCCTATACCTTAAGCTAGGGGAGGGAATAATAGCTAAATGACTCACATGCTTTGAGCGACATTTACATTTTTTGTCTCCGCTTATCTAGGACCCCACACATTAATATCTTTGAGAAATTAATTTAATAGAAGTGTTTGTTTGAATTTAATTTATATATACTTTGACGAGAACGTATTGTTGTAAATTGGTAGGAACTAAAAAAAAAACACTGTCATTTTTTATAACATTCAATTTTGTAAAATTCAATTATTATATATTCTACAATAACGTTCTGTTGTATGTAATTTTACTGCTTAGGCCTACTTTCGAACAATCATTAAAAAGGGCAACGTATTACTATAGCCAATGCAATACGAAAGATATAATATGAAACGGACTCTATCGGCAAAAAAGGGTATTTTATATACTTAGCAAAGCGTGGTTTTCTTTCCGCTCTGTGAGCCCATAGAATAGAGAAATTAGTATTCTAGAGACGTAGGTGAGAGCTTCTCTAATTGCATCGCACATATTTTTTAATAATTGTAAGTTGGTCATGTGCAATGGCTGTTAACATTGTAACAAGGAGAACCCCTAACTCTTTGTTGCCGTCAGCCGCCGCCTTGCTTTTAAATTATACCTCTATTTGACATGATAAAATACTTAAGACCTCATTAGCTGTATTTTTTATTCTGGCTAAAAAGAAAATCGATACTGAGGCAAAATCTAACTAGCTGTGTCCCCATTTTCGATCCATTTATATTCAAAGTGTATTTAGGTATACGTATTGACAGTTTTAAATAAAAGATCTTACTTACCTACTGCATTTTTTTTTTAAATATAAACGTGGTGTAAATAAAACAAAATTGTCATGAATTAAAAAAATAGTTTGGCATATCCTGTTGGCATATCCTTAGGTACTTCCAGCTAAACACGACTCAAACAAAATAGACTTGTATTCGTAAATAGGTACTTCAGTTCCTGGTATTTGGCGTTTTTAATTTTATCAAGTTCTACAAAGCTAGACAGTTTTTAAATTCCAGAAAAATCATAAATTCGTTAAATAAAATATAACCGTTGAAACATCAAAAAAAGAAAAATTAAATGAAATTGCTCACATACACTGTGTGTCGGTATGTTTGCGATAACTACGGAACCACCTGCCTTGCGCGCGCGCAGATGGCTTGCTGTCAGTCCGTTAAATAATAATTTGCCATTTGAACCCTGAAGTATACTAAATTGGCTTATACATGATTTCATGCTCGTTAATTGTTATGTATGGCGATATATTCAACATTTTGCTTAGGACTAATTTACAACGTAAATGCAGTTAAACTGACTGACTCAGTATCCATTAATTTTTCTATGTCAGAGTTTGGATTATTGTAATAATGCAAAAGAATTTTATTAAATATGTCGGTAGGTTTAGGCTCTAGAATTGATAGGTGTAAATTACATAACTGTAGGTACCTACAATTCAAAATATTGAAACTTTTCGAACATCTATTTATTATTTACTAACTCGCTCAGAATGACGTAAAAACTACAATGATAATATTATAATCACAACACGATTAATTCGTAAAAATGACTATAAATTTATTGCTAGAGATTTATATGAGTTATGTTTTCTCAATTTGGAACTAATTAGGGTGTCTTATGGTCACTGAGTGAAAAAATTACACGCATCGTTTTCATGCCTTTTAAGCATGATCCGGTGTTTCGGATTTGTTAATGTGGCACTCATTCTTTTTATACTTAGTAATGTATGATTTTCATATTGCGTCCGTAGTTATTTAGATATTAACTTGAGGAACAATTTGAGGTGGTTATTATACCGAACATATTTTTTGTTGAATTTATTACAAATGCATTTAGGAGAAACTAGACGTATCTTAATATTTAGCACTTGAAGAAAGTAGAAAATTTTGCATCTCGCCCGTTACTTAATTATCAATCATCGTTGCACGGTCACAAATTTACGGCAACAATCGATTAAGTGTATCGATTCTACAGCCATTATTCACCCCATAAATTAGTAATCGAATCAATATAATAGGCCGCAACAAATTTTTGAACGCACCATTCGGAACGCTTTTAACTTTACGGATTTAGAAACTCTAGATACGCTATTATAATTTTAAAGAAGGTGGACCAAATATGAAAACATTTTTAAAATTTTTGACGTTTCGGCTGTGGACAAAACGTCAAAAAATTACTTTAGTCCTAGAACTATCTTTAAAACTCATTTTGTAGGGTTATAAGGGGCAGAAGTTTCAGCTTTAAGAGAGCGTCATAGGTATTTGTTTTATTGTGACACTAATATTTTTTATTATTTAAACAGGACTTGAAATTGAGATGTAAATATCAGTAAATTTGAAACTCCGGAATGTTTTATTTTCAATAACTTATGTGTTTTGTCCATCCATGTCTGCAACATTAAGTATATTATGTATATGTAATTTTATTTAACGCCGTCGGCAAAATTTATCGGCTTTAGTATGTTTAGCTCAAAAAATGATCTTATTTGAAATGTGCACCTGTGTTGCTAAAATGTGCGTTGGTTTATTTAAAACTTTTCCATTTTTTAGTCTTTAAAATGAAAAGTAAAAAAAAAAACTAATTAATGTTACCTTAATGAATTCCTAACAAGAAAATATAATTTTGGTATAATTTCATTGAAGTAACACGCGCCGAAACTATTAAAACCATAGTCTCTTCCAGTTTTTCGTGATCAAAAATCAAAACAAAATAGTTGCAACTCTGTCAAACAGAACTTGAGGTTTGTATTCGACGAGCAAAAAGTCCAATATCCTTTGTAAAGGATTTAAGCAGATTTTTCATGATTCCATAGTTATTGTTGTTAATTGATTTGATTCGATAGGTACCTATTTTAAAGAAACGTGGCTCTTGCAGAATCTCTTGATGTTAATCTTTTGTTTAGTATTGTACAAGTTAAAGTAAAGTCAAACAACAAAATACTGCATGTGCGTGAAAAACATGCGTGAAAAAAAGCGTAGAACCTTCAAACACCTAGTGAAACATTAGCTAAAACACAAGCTTTTAAATAAGTATGTCACATCAATGAAGATATAATTATGTAGGTATATCTATGAAAATAAGAATTTACATTTCATGTGTGAATACTGCAAACCTCTATCTACATGATTAATTCACGTAATATTGACATAACAAATGCTTCAGTGTTAGGTATCATCACACTGTAGCAATATTTATACGAAATAGAACGAATTATGCATGTGTTACACCGCAAATAGGTAGGTATATACATCATACAGTTTCAGAGGTACATTGAATAGCTAATCGACTATAATGAAAAACACTGAATTAGCTTTGCATGTTAAAAATTATTAGAACAAACTCATAACCTTGCAAAGCGCATTAATGTTTTCATATAAATATGATTAATGCTTAATAGGAAAACTGTTAAGCTACCTAAGCAACGCTAAAAACATGCCTACATTTTCATAAATATGGCATAACTACTTAGAAAGGGTTTTTAAATTTTAGAATACATTTATTTCAATAAAAAACAAAGCTGTTGATCATAAAATAGGATAAAAGTGAACAGAAGCACATGAATTTCATATAAAAGTTTTAAAAGTAATTGAGTGAGACTCAAAACGTTTTGGTATAAAAAAGAAACTCACAATACCAAAATACCTAAGTCAAAACAATGGCGTAAATAATGTCACAAATAAAGGCATGTACATACCTCTTGCCATTTCGCCTCCTCCGTTTTGTGGCGTAAACGGTTCCGAGCTGGCTGGAGTGCGGTTGCGGCGGCGGCGGCCGGAGCAGGCTTGCGTCGCATCCCTCCAGCGCGAAGCCAGCCTGCCCGCCCCAGCCCCCGCACAGCTGCAACTTTGGCTCGGCGGCTATCTTGGCGGCTAAAACTCCTCTCCGACACACTTTTGCTCTTCTTTATCTCAGCTCACAGCCCCAAAGATTTCCTTCACGACAAAAAGTATGTCGTTACCTAACACGTTTTTGTTTTCAGAATGAAGTCTGCAGGCTCTTCTCTTATTTCGCTCAATTACAGCACGTCTTCTTGGAAAATGTCTTTTGTGGTAAACGAGTAAGGTATTTAGTCTAATGCATAGAGTAATGTTACAATTTGTTAACGAATAATTGATTTATTTTAATAACTATTATACAATGACTTAGAATGGTTTAGATGTGACACAGCTTTGTCAGTTTTGCAAAATGACAATTGACTTTAAAATTATTTGAATGGTGATTGTTGTTGCTGTTATCTTAATATTTTAAGACTAGCCGCGAAATTTACAACAGATGCGTATTTTATGCTGCAAAGTCCACTGGGAATATCATTTACTAGGTTTGGAAACTCAGTTCGGCAATGGCCTCGATTTTGGCGCTTTACAAGAATAAATATTTGATCAGCAATTATTTCATCCGGCATCGAAGGCCAGCTCCAAGTTAATTAAGATCTTTGGTATTCGTACTGTTAAAATTTTAATATTTATAATTAATCTACTTTCAGCTTATTTTGATTGAATCACTTGGCTAAACTTTTAAGTACATTTATAAAATAATTAAATAAAATATCAAGAAAAGTTGTTAAGTCTACTTGGAAGAATAAACAATATTTAATTCATATAAGAATCTTATTGGAAGAATTTATTAGCCATGTAATATTCTTAAATCGTGGAGGAGGTTTTGAGCACGCTTTAAGGCTTAATTTGAGTCCTTGTTTAATTATTTTACATTTTTATTTGTTTTGGTAACCCATGACGAAAAGTCTGTCATCATAAATCCGTTAGAAATAATTACGACCACCAGAGGTCACTTGTTTTCAGTCAATAGATATGCACAGTTAGATCTCGGTTTAGATGTTAGTAATAGTCTTCGTAGATTTACACAATTTACTTACTCAGTCATTAGCATTGTTTATTTCAAAAATCCAATTTTAATCCTCATCATACTATCCGAAAACACTACCAAAATCACTTTTGTCCATTTTTTCAGTCATATCACTGGCAATTAGTAATTCATTGTCACTGGGTATGATTTCATGGAATATTTATTTTTTCAATTTTTATTGTTCACGTGTTGATTTGAGGTTATACTTTATCATGCGGGCTTATAAGCGCGTGGCGCCACCGGCAAGCGCCCGATGTGGTTTGATGGCTAGCTAGCTGGGACCCCAAACGGAGATGGGTGGTACCGAACGTGAACACGCCCATTGACTGTGAACAGCCAACCACTATCAACCGTGATATTCAAAGCGTACAATGGGACGTATTGAGCGAAGTGTATTTTATTTTTAAAACAATTGCACAATTTCTTTCGCAAGTTTTGTTTGGTGTTGTTTTCTTTCTTTTTTTAATTGTATCGCTTTTATTTGCGAAAAGGGCTATGCTCTGCCAGTTTCATTGTTGACGTTTGTAAGTAAAGGCAACTGGCATTTTCAGCATATAAAAACTACAGTCTTTTTATTTTACTACCTACTTTGGTAAGTTACCATACAAAAATGTAGAGTCAAGACAATGTTCTATTTTTTTTATTAAAAAGCATTTCTTTATAAAATAGGTGCCGCAACGTACGTTTATTCATGTAACATAACAATCTAATACTGTATAAAACCAAACAATGACAATTTATACAGGTACCTAACTTCAGCGACCTTATTAGGTAAAAACTTAAAAATTAATCATCCTTAATTTGTAAAATGTTTTAAATGTGAAGTAAGCAATTAGGTAGGTATGAAATAATAATTAGGTAAAACATGTAGAGTTAGCTTATTGCGTCATTGCTGCATCGCCGTCGCGTCGCAAAATACAGTTGCCTCAATACGTTCCATGTCAAGTACAGTGACGTCACAAAATGGCCGCCGGGTGAGGGCGAGTTTTCGCATTTTCCCCTTAGCAGTGCATGTGGACAGACCGCTAGCACGGTCCTATGATACAACTAATGCAAACTTATTTCATGATTGAATTACAATGAAATTAAAATAGGTAGGTAGGTGCTTACCTTTACAAATTAGCTTTTAAATATGCTGAATACGTAGGTACTTAAGTAAGTATTTATTTAACTTAGTAAACAGTACCTACCTACACAGGTTTAATAAATGAACTGAGATTCAAACTAAATTTATACTAAACCACATGAAGGTATCTAATAAGCTTACCTCACTGGATTATCCGTAACTTTAATAAATAAATAAATTTAAAATAAAATGTTAGCGCACAATTTAATGTTTAAATATCTAATAGGAATTAGATATATAGGTATATCTATCTTGAATAGGTAAATTGTTTTATAAACACTAACAAGCGAAGGTAGGTAGGTACTTTGCCCTACAAGGCAAGGATAAAACATTATAGCCTCTATAAACGTTAAAATCTGAGCAAAGCGGATATTTTTATAGCTCCCATAATAATAACAAGGTCATTTCATATAACTGCACGTCAAGTAGCGTTATGACTTATTAAACGTTATAATTAGAAGAAATTCTTGTGTACTTATTAAGTAGATTAAGTACTGTTTATTTTTTTAAAGTTATGAGAACTTACTGTTCTTATTTTATAAAATATTGTCCACATCACACATAGGAAAAACGCTGTATTGTAAAGGCGTTGTAGGTACCTACCTACCTATGTAGATTGTATTCATACATGTAATAAGCCTAAATAAGTAGGCACCACCGTTATAAAAATGTACTTTTGTTAGATATTAGTTTCTACCTGCTTTTGGTCTTAACTAAGTTTATAATACGTACAGGATTAGCTGGTCAACCGTAGTAAAGAACAGTTGCCTTTTGAGTTTTCCAAAGAATATCTACATAGATAGATAGGTAGTTAGGTTTTATCAAAGACGAATAGCCCATTTTACGTCCTACCTATCACAAAAGATATCCATAACCACCTGCATTCCTAAAATTATCCAGTTCAAAGCAGGGTTTGGCCAACTTACAAAAGTGTAGTTGAATATAAAACGATATGATTTATAAGCCACCCCGCCCCGCGCTCCAATGGTGACACCCCTGACAGTAAATCACAAATGAATTGCCAAAACTCACGCATTTTATGAATGTCTACGTTGATAGTAATTTGGGTAGAGGCATGAACTTTAAATGACGAACTCTATTTTACTTACCTTTTAGTTTCATAGATAAGAAAAGTTAGAATTATAACGAGTAATTAGGTATAGGTATGAAGTAAGACCACAGTTCAGAATCGTATAAAATGCTGTCTTTTTTTCGTAAAATAAATTCCTATTTCGATAGGTAAATCAGTAGTTACAATCTTTTTGTAATAATCTTAGTATGTTTCTTTACTACCTACGTACTTACCCACTATGATAACTGTACAATTATATTCATTATATTTATTAATTAGGTAGTTTTAAAGAAGGTTTAAGATTGTAAATATTTTAATTTAGCTTATAAGAATTGTCAAATAGTTTTTAAACTCATTTGTATACTTATCTTATACTTATTTATTTAACTAGTCTTTCCTACTATGAAAATGTTTTTCAAAATATGTTATTTCATAATGAAAATCTGTATGTAGGTAGGTCTACATATCTTTGTATGTTATGAAAAGAAACTATCTGCCTCCTGTAAACTAATACCTTTATTCTGTATCCACTCTTAGCCTACTACGAGTATTCCTAGTCAATAGCTGGTATATCCAAAAGCGATGTGCTAAATAACTTTTTCCAACCTACTCATTTATCTACTGAAGAACATACTAATAAAAAACTTATTGATAAAATACAAATAAGTACCTAAGTAAGTAAATATATTAAGCAAATAAAATAAACGTATAACGTGGCGACATCTATAAGCAGGAGCAAATATTTCTACGTAACAGCAGCGACACGCTACCTTTAAAACAAGGTGGTTGCAAAGGGCGTGTGTAGGTTTACCTCTGGCTGTACACTTGTAAAATCAATACCGCCACTACACAGTGAATAAACTCGAGAACTTCTTTTGAAAAGAATTGACTCTAGATAAAGTCTAAAATAATACCAGCTAAAGTTAGTCTAAGTGACAGCTTTTGACAAAATGTAGAGAAACTAAACTTTCATAATAGGTAGGTATGTTAAAAGTAATGGTTTCCGGTTATAAGTAGCTTAAAAAAGCGTTAATCAACGTCTGTCTAATTGGTTACCTGTCAGATGATTAGTCAATTTAGATAAAACTGTAGAAAAAATATTAATATACGTATAACATACTAAAATGAATCTCTACCTAAACGAAAGTTTTATATGTACCAAAAATTCTTGAATGCAATTTCTCAGAATCGATATTCAATTTAAAATTCAAACCACAAATGTTTTATTTATAATTTGAACATATGCCACGTAAAATTTCACCGATAATCGGTGCCTAATTCGATACGATTCTTTAAATCGAGGATTTGGCTGATTTTTTCCTGACCAAAGCCACGAGCGTCGGCGCCGCTAACGTTTGACTCCAGAAACTGTCAATCAAACCTTGCTGCATATTATTATTTTGGGTATTGTAATCACAAAAAGAACTCCGAAATTCGAATTTCGACATCGACAGGTCGGTTCTTTTTTACAATGCCTAATTGTGTTTTGTCTTGCGGCTGTGTAATTGTGTCCCGGGCTAGGCGGGCGACGTAAAAAACGCACTTATTACTCGTTGTTTCTTTTTATAAAAATTGGTCTTATCCCTAATCTTCTATTGACACGGTAATGAGAGCCGAAAATATTGTACGGTTGGGATTATACTAAAATGCCATGGAGAATCCTTAAGAACTGATGATTTGAGTTTTTTTTTTGCACAGCCAAGTCCAACCAATGTCTCATGCGAGAACTAAATATTGAAGGATTCTTTGTTAAAGTAAATGTATATGGAACTAGGAGTATTAAGACACTATCATATAGGTATTTTTACGTTATTAGTAGGTAGTAAGTCTTTTTTACCTGAATAAGTAGGTATGACTTAGGTAAGTACCTACATAGATATAGGTAGGTATACCGGACTCTGAAGAATGTAGAGCTGTTTCTTTTCTACTATTTTAGACAAGTTTAAAAAAGATTATTGTTGGTTAAAAATGGGAGAAGTAAAGCTTTAAAACGAATATTACATGAGATCAACTCTAAGCATTCCGAATCCGCGGGCGTCCAGCCACCGGACGGATTTGGTTCCGTGAAACTAATCAGGCTAAATAAGTAAATTGACGAGAGCCGACACTCGTCACGCGATCCCGACCGTTCGAATTCCAAATAATTATGTATTTTAAATACATAATAGAATCCGATCAAAGAGTTTAAGTTCAGAGAGAGATGTACGGAAGAATACCTTGGGCCAACGGATGGCGCTGGTTTAAGCGAGTTTTCAATACGCTGCAATACGAAAATGAGATTTGGCCTGTACTAACAGATATGACCTAAGATATTGTACGACCTCTGTGTAGGTATTGCATACCTACTCACTTATGACCTCTTTATATTAAGGGTCTACAAGTAGTCTTTTCAGTTATTTCTATAATACGAGTTGTTGTTGTTAGCCTTTAAGTATATGTCCCCAACGAGTGGCTCGAGCCTACTACGAGTATCCCACCAAAATAATTTATATGGCTTCATAATACATTTTAGACTTATTGAAGTATTTTACTAGTAAAACTAAATGCAAAGTAAATATAAATGGCAAATGGTTCACGTGTTTATGTAAATACTTATTATTTTTTACTTATCTACTTAAGTAAATAAATGTATAATCTGTATAATGTATTATTTTATTGCGAAACTAAAAGCGCAAGTTTTTTACTTGGGATTAAACTCTTCCATTATTTTAGCGGATAGGTAGTTGTCTACTACTTGCTTTTTATCAAAGTGCTTTTAACAAAATTGAATCTAATAATTCGGTTTGAGGTATGTAACGTAGCAAGAAGCAAATGTCCTTCATGAGCTTTATTTATTATATTATCTATGTTATTTTGTAAACTAATAGATTTTAAAAGAGACAAATCTCCATTGTTTTACAGTTACTAAGGAAAAATGTACATTAGAATTAATACGCCGTGTTCACGATACAATTACGAATCGAACGACATAAAACTATTGTAATGTGTCAGTTAAACTGTGTAATGAGCTAATAATTCATTAAGGAAAAACCCAGTATAAAACTTTGTAAGACGATTTATGTATTTTTAAAAGTCATAGAGGTAGGCAGTAAATCAACGGAAGCTTGTATCTGTCGTATTGCTGAGGATGTTAAATAACGATTGCATGCTGTGTATAGTTTCTCAATTACCAAAGAAATGAGCTACCTATTAATTCTTTTTTTAAAGTATGCAACCGTGAAGTTGAATGTTATTATAATATCTTATTATTATTACACACCTTTTAATCTTTCTTTCTATGTTTTTATCTTTCATGTAAGCACTGCGAAGAAAAAGAACGGAAATTCACAATACTAGTAGCTCTTTGAATACATATAGACTTCATTATTACTTACTTAATCTAAAACCATTTTCGAACATTCCTTCAATTGAATTAGAAGGTAACTGGGTATTAAAAGCATAATAACAAGTTGGTGTTTCATTGCTGAGAAGTAAGTAAACATTTTGAGCTATGGTTTAAGTTTACTTGGAAGGATATTAAATTAGCAATTATGAAAAGGAAATTATTTCAATTGCTATCAAATATAAGTCGTTATTTATATTAAATACCTACTTATTCGAAGTGCAGGTATAACTCACACCTGCCTTTTGCGCGCGCAATCATTCTTAAACAATATCTTCATTATTATCAATTTTACTATCAATCGTTTCGTATGAAGAAAAATCTAAGTAGATAATGATTACAGACACGGTAGGTTTCGTCACCTTAAGTAAATAATACGATACCTCTACAAAACCTATTTGGAATTACAGAGTAGAATTAAAGTAAAAAAATGTAGTAAGTAAGTAAAATACAGTACCTACCGTAATTGTGGTAACAATTTGTAACTGATCTAATTTTAATTAATTACACATTTAAGTAGGAGGTACCAAATAGAGCACAAATTATATCTACCTACTTAATTAATACTTATCTAACCTATGTTTTAGGTTTTATAAAAACAGAATGAGGTAGCCTTTAACTATAAAGTGGATAAAAAACCGACACAGACGGAATGCTCGCAAGCAGTTTGTATTGAAGTGTCAAAGTGACAAGTGAACGACGCCGGCGCAGATGCGCGCGCCAATAACGAAGCATGCGCGCCCGGAATTTTAAATATTGAACTTTGAATGTTTTATTTAATTGAAAACGTAACTTCGATGTGTTTCATATTAAAGTACTTATTGGTATTTTATTCATTATAAAATAAATTTTATAATTCATTACAGAGCTTGCCAAAAAATATCTTAATATTTTTTTAAATTACAGTTTTAGGCATAAAGTTAGACTATCCATATTTTAATAAACTTATTGAATTATTTACAAGCAATTTACAAATTGTCGTAAACTAGATTTATGTCAATATTCTACTATAAATTCTTAGAAATTTGTTTCAACCTTTTTCAAAACAAATTAGTTAAAATCTAATAACATCTTTTGATAT
The DNA here is from genome assembly GCA_947563765.1 of Anarsia innoxiella. Lineage (NCBI taxonomy): Eukaryota > Metazoa > Arthropoda > Insecta > Lepidoptera > Gelechiidae > Anarsia > Anarsia innoxiella. The sequence goes on from OX387390.1 coordinate 11,538,455, forward strand.
CTACCTGACCATTAGGTAGGTAGTTAAAAAACTAGCTGCTATAAGGTACATAATGTTAAAGCAGTGTGCCTATGTGCTTTTGTGCCAACAATTACGGTAATAGCACATCAAACTCCAAACTAATACTTTGTAAAAATTACCTACGTAGTAGGTACGTCAGGCTGGCAAATGTATACAATTAAAGATTATGAAATGTAGGTACCGTGGACCAGGAAAACTTACTCATAGTTTTTGTTTTGCTAAAAATAAAATGCCTTTCCTGGTTTATGTAAATAAATATAATCATCAAATCAAAATCTAAAAATATAAACGAGCATTTAAGAGCCACCTATTTAAAGCTATTGAAGTAGAGACAAGATATTTCAGAGATAGGTATCTAGCTTTACTTATTATAAAAATTTGAGATATCCCCATGAATTTTTGATGAGAATAATCATTGTTTAAAGTTTTTGCTAAAGAATTACTAATAGAAGCACGGATTTCAATTTGTTGACTCTATCAGGGAGTTTGCACAATTTGATGCTCAATTTCTTAAATGAAATCCTGTTTCGATTATTTCATGAGCATAAGCTCTATGCCTGCTTTACCTTAAGGTACAACAACATAAAGCAAAGGTACAGACAGTATTTTTTAAGGTACGATTTGATAAACAAAGATAATCTGTATTATCATAATACTAAATTACTTACTCGCACGTAGATAGATTATTAGGATAGTTATTTTGTCAAAGAATTAGTAGATAGGATATTTATAAGGATAGTAATTTTGTCGGATGTTAGATTGGAATCTTCTTTTTCTTTAATTTCAGAAAGATTCTTTTGCCGGCGGAGTCATTCTGTCTTGTTTACCGTCACGTGGTTGTAGTAGGCATTTTATATTTTCTAATAATGTTATTTTCGTATGAAAATACTTGACATTTTATTTTTACATTTTACATTAAAGTAGCAATTGAATACAATTAGAAACCCCGCTTGTTCAAAGTGCATTATAATAACAATAGCTTTTATAATAACTATGATTATGTTGATAATGAATAGAAGTTTTAGCAAGATGAGGCACAAATTGCTAATTTTTCCATAAACGTAATGGCTTTTAATAGCTTGAAGGCGGCGGACCGCGGCACTCTATCATGGATACTCAGTTATATGATATTGAAATCATCTTTACTACACTTAAAGTAAACCCGATGAAGCGTAACATTCAAGGATTATAAATAAGTCGAAAGAGAGATAAGCTCAGGTATTTTTCCTAGTACTCGTAATATTACTAGAGATACCTACGAAGATACCTTTTCATTTTATAACAGCCGAAAAAGATGCCTGTTATTAGTTCTTTATGTTTAGTACTTATGTTAAAAAACGCATTGCATATGGAATCAATACAACACCCCAAGGCCCCAACTTTACATTTTGAACTTTTCAGTGGATTATATTGTAAGATAGGTTTTTGTTTTATTTAACGACAAAGGACATAAATTAGCAAGAATACCGTAATTTTATATTTCGACAACGACACGTTCAACGAAAATTGTGATCGTACAGGTGAAGCTTAGGACCTTTAATTTTTGTGTTATTAAAAGCCAAGAGACTCTTATCGCATAAGGTTGACTGATGGCGCACGCCTTAAAGTGCTGAATTAGTACTTAAACATCGCAAAGTTGCTAAATAATACTGCCTAACATAATAACTGTGTACGAACTACAAAAAAGATAGTTTTCTGTTATTTAAGTTATATTTCCTACCTTAAGATTAAAAACTTTTACGCTATATTTAATTTAATACTTATAGGAAGATCTTTGCAATCTTCCGCATAATAAGGATGAGCAACCAGCGTCAAAGTGAAAAGCCTGGTCTACTATCAAAACGTTATGTTCGAAAACTTTTGATGCAATCTTTATCATTGGTAGTACATCTAGGTACCTACATCAAAGGATGTAAATAAGAATTTAACAGTAGTTTAAGTATAATAATGTAGAAACAAGTAAGATTTCTTCAATTATATTATGTTATTTCAATTGTTTGTCTCTCCTAATTGACAAATATCTGGAATATGATCATCATCAGTTATTGAAAGGGCTTTTTTTTACTTTAAACTTGAGTCAACGTAGCGTTAGTCAACGGTGACGATGAACTTCTCGCTTCTTTCATTTACTATAACCGATATATCGATATATTAATTTTGAGCGATTGCAAGTAAGACAAAAACATGAAAACTTGTTTTAATTAATATTTTTTCGCGATTTCAATACAAAGAAATGAACAAGACGACTTGAAGTGAATGTATTTGTAGTTTTTGTTCTGACTGTACAGTTGATAAGGAGTGAGGACTGCTGCAAAACCGGACCGATTTCCTGTGCCGTGCGCTTGCTCACGGTTCAATTCATACAACAACGGTGAAGCATTACTTATAACAAATACATATCTTTCTTTGAACCTTCTAACACCAATTCTTCGTAGCAACTTAGTTACAAATACGCTAGAACTTAGCTGGGAAATCGTTATCTTTAAACCGTCAAACAACAATAGTGCAAATTATATCGATCGATCAAACTTAACAGCATTAAGTTAAGGTGCTTGAATCTTCAATAAATAGCAAGCAATTTAATCTATCTATAGCAAAAATAAAAAAAATAGATGTCGTGTCGTCGTCGGCATTTCAATAAGTACTATAAAGAAATATAAAGTTGATATTTAGTGACTTCTTCACTTTAATGTAAGGCGGTGTAATGAAACGTATTATGATATTAAATAAGCTCTTGTTTTTTTTTAAATAACGGACAGTTGTTTGATATCTATCTTTATCGGTTATGCACAATTCCACGAAAGAAGTTGAAGCTACTTATACACGCAAAACTACCTCGACCGCTTTGCACCTTTGTTCTGTCTAAATTAAACCAATTTACCTCCAACAGTGAAAAATATCGTCAATGAGATAGAAATTACAAATAGATTACACGAATTACATAACATTACTTCATAATAATATCGTGGCTATTAACATCATAACCTTCGTAAGCTCTATTACCTATAAGTTAACGTATTAAAATACATAAAATGTCATTTAAATGTTGTATGACATTAGGAGCTAGCCGACTACGTGATAAAACTTTAAATTGCCAATTTAAACTTGCATACTTAATTGCAAAAATTAACTTAAAGTAAATTAAAACGAGCCACCGACTGAAATACTTATTCTTATCATACGTATCAATAAATTAACTGTATAAAGACTGATAATTTGGGTAAAAGCAAATGCTTTATTAATGCAACTGGCCTTCATTTTAAAAAAAATAATTACCCACCGCCTCTTCCTTGTAAGCAATAATAATGAAATTACACATCGAATGTGAACAGTTTAGTAGTAATTTAGTCGCATTGTCAGCTTGCATTCCCGATGCTTGATTTTGCTGATACGCGCCACTTATTCTGCCGTTGAATTTTGATAAGAAAACAGGCACTTTTTTAAATTACGTGTTTGAAACTTTTTGCTAGAGCTTCTAAGAAATGTTTATTATTAGCAAATTGGTATCAGACTTAACAAATTGCCGAGTTACGGAAGTCCAAACTGTGTGCTTTGAAATAGTAAGTAGGAATAATTCACTCTTCGTATCCACTTCCTTACAAAAAAATGGTTGTTAATTGATGGTTTTCATAGTTTCTGGGATTCCGTTTGCTAATATCAAAAACTTTTATAACCTTAGGTTACAATTTGAATACTTTGGTACGTAAAAAGTAAACTATGTTTTAACGATAATGTTTGTATTAATTGAATCATATAAGAATTAAGGTATTTAGTACAGTACTAACCAATTGACACACTTTTATTAAAGGGACGCCTAAACAGTCTTTTTCAGTAAGTATATTTTTGTATGAAATACTGCCTTGTGAGTTTTTTTACATTGTTAAACTTATAAGTAATCAAGTAATTGTACTGAATAGGTACCTAAATAAAAGTGTAATATGTTGAATTATGATTTAAAAGCATATTTACAAACCGTTTTTATCATGAAGGGTTACAGTTATTATTTATAATGTATTTTTATTATAAATAGATAAAATTATGTGATTTATACTTTTATACTAACAAATACTCAATTAGGTACTTATAAATTGCAGAATCATTCATTGAAAAAAGAAAACGTACTTACCTATAGTTTATTTACAAAAAAAAAAACTCACAGAACCATGATCGAACCACACGGTACCCCAAACCAAGAATACTAATTATACAGATCCTTTATGATTGCCGCTTTTCACATCAAAGAGGCCGCCCTGAACGATTCGTCTCACTCATTGACTAATATAAAACCACATATTGTCGCCCACTTATAAATGATCCCTTGGGGTACCTTTACCAAGTACAATAATCTAAGACCAGAGATTATGTAAGAGCTCGTAACCGCTGGTTGGTCCAGATCCATATTGTGAAGTCAAATAGACAAAGATATACCGACTTATTATCTTATTATTACGAGTAACTACATTTACTGACACGTTGGGCAGGGATACATGATATTGAGTTCCTTAACTGGGACATAAAATTTTAATAATATTTTTTGTTAATATTACACTAGATACTACAGCTGTAGGTATATGTCACCCGTTTTTCGAAATATTTCGTTTTTTTTTTTAAATAGATAAATTAACATTATTACTTTAGTCTCCGGTAGGTACGCCGTTATTGCTCGCGATTGGAATTTGGAATTGGAAAATCACCATCGTCAGCCCGATCCATCTCATCATTGAACGAGAGTTTTCTGTCACAGTCGTTTTTATCTTTAAAACCTCTTTCTTGTTAATATATGTTAATATATTGATAATAACTAATAAGCTTTTAAAATGGGCAAATATAATATCATTGGGGCAAACCTGTGAAGTGCGTTAAATCAGTAAAAACGTATAAACAGCTTTAAATTATAATGTATTTTTTCTCATAAAAAAATTACACGGTACATTTTTAGTTTTTAGAACAACATTATTTAGATGGTTTTAATATTACCTATAAATTATTCAATAAGTATGATTTAAAGTTCCATAAAACAGCGAAACCGTAAAATTCATAATTAGTTTGCATGCGGGCTTCTTTGGAGCAGGCGCAAAGTTACTTTTATTATTTCCTTATATACTTCACGGACCTACAAAAGAAAAATAGGTACCTTATATGAAAACGTTGGCCACGAAATAACTTATAATATTTTGGAGAAATCAAAACTTGCTAAGTTCATCTACGTCTTATCTTTATTGTTTTAACAGATAGGTATTTTTCGGTGACTTACGCCCGTTATTAATAACCTATCCTGATCCGTTTTTTACCAAATCGAGATTGAAAAAACAAAACACAATTGTGTTCTTGACATGTTTTTGGTACACAAGTGACAATTGTGTTTTGTTTTTTCAATCTCGATTTGTTAAAAACGGATCAGGATAGGTTATTAATAACGGGCGTTAATGGCGAATGCAGGCTCCGTTTTAGCAAGCCACTTCCCACTAAGTCGACTATTATTTAGGAATTGCTTTTGTTCATCAGCGGAAGTCCTATAGCTACTGATGATAATTTTTCGACGTGATTTAAAAACCCGAATTAGTTAATCGCCACATACTATATACGCCCGTTATTAATAACCTATCCTGATCCGTTTTTACCAAATCGAGATTGAAAAAACAAAACACAATTGTCACTTGTGTACCAAAAACATGTCAAGAACACAATTGTGTTTTGTTTTTTCAATCTCGATTTGGTAAAAAACGGATCAGGATAGGTTATTAATAACGGGCGTTAGTTGCATTCACATAATTACTTTTTTGTTTATCATTACTGTTTCTATTGAAGACACAAATATTTATCTTTTATATATTCAGCCAACATTTGTTCATTGTTGCAAATATCGTTATTGACTAATTCAAAGATATGTAAAATATCTCTATTGTGGCAGGGTGTTGTTTCTATTAGTAATAAAATTAAATGATGTACTAAGTGCATCACGTATGACGTACCTACTCGCTAGGTTGGCGACTCTAGATAGTACATTTTACGATAGTTCGACACGGCCTGCGAACATTTATAATGTAATGTCATCGTAATGCCAACACATCCTGGCACGACCACCATCTGCAGCTATGAATCGTGCCAACAATGATCCCTGAATTTATATTACGACGTTTAAGAATTGCGATTGAGTGCTCCACAAAAGGTAGCGTTGACATTTATTAAGAAGTTTTGCTACGTTGTATGGCTAAACGATTTATTGATTACCTGCCTACTCAATCAATTGTATTAAAATCAATAATAAATAAACATCGCGTCGTCGCATCGTAAGTTTTGAAATTCGGAATTCCTTTTTTGTAGCGTTCTATTGTTTTGCTAAAACGTAACCATAGTTTAATTTGATACAACGATCATAATATATTCGCAATTAGGTTTACTATTTTATTGTACAAAACTGTAACTTTTTTTGCAATAAATAAATACTAAATAAGTACCCACTAAGTTGTCTCTCCTTTGCCCTGAAGGTTAAAGACCAAAGTTTATTTCTGAACTCTCGTTATATCTGAATAATTTTTCTTAAAACAAATTCCTACTGTTTTTATTACTTTATTTTAATCTAATCCGATTTCAGATTTTAATGACTTGCAGATTTAGATGTTTTAATCGATTAAAATAGTTTACCTAGTTTGGTCAGACCAATTTAAATAAACTTCTCGCTGAAAAGTTTTGGTTTAAAAAATTTAAAATTTGCCTGTCTTGTCCATTTGAAAGCTTACTTTCATATTCGAAAATTTAAGGTTTTAGGATATTTTTTATAAAATTTTATGGCATCAAGCTTTGCGAAACTATCATCGGTTATGGAACATTTACTTTGTGTTCCGCAAAAGAACAGTAAGTATAACGGAGTTCTGTTATAGAGAGAAGGTTGTTTCTTGGCCTAATATTCTAAAAAAAAGTAATTAAAGGTGTATACCGGTGAATAGCTAGCCTTATTACTCGTATATTATAATTGTCGATTACCAATTATCTTATATGCAAATCTAGTTATAATTATAAATGTTCCTAGTATTGGTACGCTCGTAGCACGCTTGTTGCTGTTTTTTCATCGAATAAAGAGAAAATCTCCGATCGTTTATTGCATCAATGATTATGCTTCATTCGTAGTTTTCTGGGTTCGTTCACTAAGCAATAATGATGTGAAATTCTAAACAAGAACGTAAATTGCTCAAGTTACCAGCATATCATAATTTTACTTCCGAATTTTGATGAAATCTGTGAATATTCATCGTCTAAAGCCTCGTCTAAAGTAACTTATAATTAACTTAACAAAAAGGTGTTATGCCAGGTTTCATTCTTCATATCTACTTAGGTAAAGGAATGTTAAAAAGGAATGGTAAAGGAATGTCTTGCTCAGTTATAACAAATGCAGTATAACTGATAGCTTTGTAAATATGCATTTATTAATTGAATTAACTTCAAGTCAGCATTCGTATGCTTTTTTTATAAATTATTTCAACACCTATTTGAATACTCAGATGAATGATTGAAATTCTTATTTTTGTGTTATAAAACTCACATTCCAACTAATAGGTGGAACTTCATACACAATCAAACATCAATGTTTAGGTACACTTTAAAATGTGCTTTAAAGTTTGATAATGTTTTATGAGATTCTGTTTTGAATCATAATATTATATGGATGGATACAGTAAACGCATTGAGAAAAGTTTCATTGAATCTTTAACGAAATTATTTTATTAATTTGTAATAATGACATGTAACATGTAACAACCTAGATATTCACCGTCCGGTGCAATATGGACCTAACGGTAAAAATTCACGGAAAACATACCCTACAGATTTAAAAACTACTTATTCTTAAAACTATTTTGGATTGAAATGTTATTATTAGTTTGTTTAAATGAACATTTGGAAGTTATGTTAACGTTGCACCGGCTGAACGAATTATTTATAAGCAATAAACAAGTATAATTAGGTACATTTGTAATTGTTTGCAAAGGTTGTGCAGAACCCGCTTGGAAGATCTCAACGCACATTGCACGATTTCTAAACAGGTAACCGTTTAAGGAATGAATGAGCATACCTTGTATAAACAACTAATGTTGATCATGCATGCTATCCGGTAATTTGCTACTTTTTTGCATTTTTAACATTAATTAGCTAATATTTTGTATCTATTTTCTTTTACCTATCTATTTTTATGGTATTGTTCTATACTTATATAGGAAAGTTATGAGGCGGTAGTGGATGGCAAAACAAAGCAACGCATAACATTGACTATTTATTAAAATTAAATAACATGCTCATTTATTTAAGTATACCTACGTATGTACATTATCGGAAAGCGCCATTAGTTGATGGACAGCTAATAAGCGAGTGGAGCGGTGGGTAGACCAACTGCAATGCGAGTGCTATATTTCATGCAGTCTATAATACCTAAACTACCAACAGAAGGACACATCATCCTAATAAACTATGTAAAAAGCCTTTATCTAAAATCTTGATAAGAGAGTAATTACAAACACCGGTCCACGAGGAAATGTTTTTAGATTGTAAAAAAATGCACCGCCATTAAAACAACCTACTATAGCCATTATGGCATTTGGCAAAAAAGAGTGTTGTTAAAAATTATACCTAGAATGAGCCAAGGTATGAAGTAATAAGTGCTTGTCAGCTCCAATGTAAAATAGACCCTAAAGCGTTGCATAAAGTCATGGATTGGATTAACTTGATTTGGCATTAAAATGCCCTAAAATTACTTTTGAAAACCACGTAGGAAAACCGTATTAACAGTAAATTCTCTGTAATATCTACCATAATAATTTGTATGCGAGACTGAGAAAGTGACCATAGTGTAATACTAACAGTATGTGCGAGGGACAAAGACGGTTATAGTTTGATAATGTGACTTTCTAGCTGAGCAGCCAGGAGCCAATCCGGGGGCAGTTATGGGCGGACCGAGTGGAGGCCATGAGGACTGCGGACGTTTCTCGATCGAAATTAGGTTGGAATACCATTTTTTCATGTTTTTCACGCTCAAATATCGAGCTACATTTTTTTAAAATAATTACGATTAATAACCATAAAAAAAAAAGATTGATTGAGGTTTGAACGACGAGAGAGAACTTTTCATTTTGGTATTAGGTAGGTATCTACTTTTATTAGGCAATGCTTAGTTTAGGCTTATACATCAGAAGATGATTTTAAATTATTTTAGTTATAATTAACTTTTACTGATATTGTTACGATTGGTTACGCGATACCTCTGGTTTTCATTATTAAATAGTAAGTAGTATTTTCCATTTGCGGTAGCTACCTAACTTACTTTTAATATGTATCCTTTTAAATCAAAATTTACATAATATCTGAATATCTTTCCAAACCGCGATAGTTAGAATTAGCCAAGAAGCTTGTAAAAAAAGCTAATATGTCGGTTTAAAATTGACTCGGCTTTGAAGAGAAAGATTTAAACACCAGCTCCCGAAACTCTATTGTTATACAAAGAATAATCAAGTATTTCATTGTTTTTTTACTGGTTTCTTCTTTTGGTGTTCTTTAGGAGAAGCCTCGTGCAATTATGCAATTTAAAATATTATGAAAAAGTGGACTTATGTGCGTGCGGCTCGAAAACAGCGAAAGTGAACCCAAACGCAACAAGCTTTTTGATTATGTAAGTATTTGATTCTGACTCATTTTATAAGAATTGTAAAACTATATTTAAAAAGAGCAACCCAATAGAGTTTTTTGCTAGATTCTTCTCTGAGGAAAACTGCTACCTTGCGAATCTAGCACTAGCTTAAAAATGTACCTGTATCAACGTTTTCAAGAGTCTATGAAATAAACACTTTTGAATTTGATTTAAACCGAAAAATCTCGAAAACCTATGAAGCACCGCACCTACATCGAATATGAATTGTTAAAAGTAAAACTTTCATAGAGTACTTTAAAGTAATGATTGAAAATACTGAAACGATTGTAATGAATGATAACTTTCATAATAATAAGCAGTTTACTTACACTATATATATTACACTATAGTCAACTTACCGCTTCTTTACCCTATACTTAAGTACCTAGCCAAAATATAGGTAATATGGAGTAGATTGATTTCCATAACCAACCTATGGAAATCAATCTACTCCATACCAAGTGATTCAATTTGAGCAAATAAGTTTTGAAGGTATGCTTTAATCTATCTAAAAAAAAAAGGTAATCACATAAATATAATATCTATGACTCTTTGACTAGTTCGCATAAACCGTTATTTTTTTTGCATAGGTACCCTAAAAAAGCGCCCATTTTCAACACATCAATAGTTTTAAATTTATAGACTTACGTTACAAGAATACTGAATATGAATTCAAATCAATATTATAACTTTGTTTATTCGGATAAAATCAGAATAAATAATAAAAATCATAATAAAAGCAGGTAATAAGCGAAAAACTTTGATCGTTGTAAAATAATATTTAAAAAGTATTTAACTTGCTATTAAATATTGTATTTGTAAAACAATGAGAACTACTTAAGTTTTTGAATTCTAGATTATACATGTTATACCTATTTTTTAAAAGACTTGGTAGAGCTTGAATAATGAAACGTGATGAAACCTACCTAGGTACCTAAACCATTTGATAGATTTATAATTAATGGATTTAAATTTAATTATGCTTATATCTAGGTTTATATACGAATCACATGGGAAAAACAGATTACTAAGGCCCAGAACACACGATGAAACGCAACTGCAACGTAACTGAAACTTTTGAGTTGCATCGAAGTTTCTGCTACAGACTTCTTTAGAAAACCACACACGACGCAACTAGTTTAAAACGTTTCATTTCAGTTGCGTGTCTTCTGGGTCTAAAACTAAAATATGTGTATTTTGGGTTTTCCCTTGAATAAATCAGTGTTCGAAGTTCGAAGGTACCATTTCCATAAAACCTTTCTTCAGAGTCAAAGGTCATTTGATTGCCGGCATTTTCAAATAAATAACTTCCTTGTTTTTAAGGCCTACTGTAAAAATAACGACTAGGAAAACATATTCATATATGCCTAGTATAGTATTTGGTTTTAGTAAATATCTGGCTGAGGATGCAAGTGGAAATAGTGTTCGGTGAGCTATGCTTTGCTAGATGTTCGATTTCCGAATAAATTGATTTAGACACAGGATTTATCTTCTTTAAATCAAAGTAGTAATAAGTAAGTAATATGACATTCTTTGAAAACACACATAAAAACATAACTCGACTGCTGTCCGACTGATTCAATAAAGGCTGATAAATTCTAGCACGCCATAGAATTGGATGGAGAGCAAGATGGACGTGGGCCAGCAATGATTGCCATTTTGCTGCTTGTAAATATTAGGATAGATTTACGTTAAGTTTAAAGTTTGAAAGTAGATTTGTACAAAAAAATAAAACTGTATAATTAAGTTTTTATTTAAAAGACTAGGTACCTTTTCTAAACCTACTGCATGACTCTACATTCAGTAATCTAACCAAACTGTTATAATATTTTTAAAAGTGCCTTGTCAATAAAACCTAATCACAGTAAGTATCGCTATCGCTGTATGGAAACCGACGATTATAGTAAATACTGACCCCCGATATATAATGTGTTATATCCAGTCCAGTAGATATTGTATGTAAAGAATGGCAGTCACTATTCCACCGCGCCTATTACCACAATATGCCGATCGTAGTTAAGATTATTATAATTGTCGCGACCCGGTTAAAATAACTCTGACATGGTATAATTATCTATAAACTACTAAGTATTTCACATAAGTACTGAGTTATATGTATGTACGAGTAGGTACCTACTAAATAATACCGCTAATTTCGGGTTTGAAGAAAGGTGCAAGTTTTCTTTTATAATGGGTTCCTACTTTGTAAATTTTCGGTTACAAAGTAGTCAAAAATGTATTAGGGTTGTATACTAATAAATTTTTGATTTACCAGTAGACATCAATATTTATTATATTTTAATCTTTCATTTTAACACTTTAAAGGATCAAATTTTTGATCGAGATGCATTAGAGGAGATCAACCAGTAGGTGTGAAACTGTTACTTCTGATTATTATTAAGGTAGATATTGTTAAAAAATATAAAAATCCAAAAAGAATCGCTTTTATCAATGTTACTACGTCCGTTTCCGCAGTTTAAGTGTATAAGTAGTACAAAGTATAATCAAATTAATAATTCTCTTTCCTGGGGTTCTAACCGATTTCCAATTTAAATATCCTTGTTTTCCGACAAGATAGGGATTTGAAAAATATATAAGTTAATCCATTAAGTTTTTAGCCATAACCAATGTTAGTTAAAGTAGGTACCTATCGATTACCTACCTATTTATTTGTAAAACCATGGGCTAACTCATTTGATAGCCGTAGGTAGGTTAACCTTTCATTTAAGCCATATTTTTTATAATATAGAGTACCGTAAACAAACACACTTATGGCTAGTTTATGAGACAAATAATATTAGCAATAATAATTTTATTAAATACCTATCTTAGGATTTTATTAAATCTGTTTAGCGCCATCTCACTTTTGCTGATGACACTACAACGTTTCTCACCCTACGTTTATAAAATGTACACAAGGTTCAATCGAGTTTGCCCAGATGTCGTTACTAGTTTCTGGTGACTGTTAGCGACATCTATTGAGAATAAATAAGTATAAAAGTTTGTATTAGTGCTTTTATAAGAGCGAAGTTAAAATAGCTTTGTGTGAAGTGAAGCTAACTAAATTCACAATAAGCTGGAAATCACAGATATTGTTCAAAATGTAATTCTAATTAATTTGTAAAAGTTCTCCATCATTCATTTCGATGTATGGAATTTCATTTATTCAAGGTCAAAGGGGCCGTTCAAGTATTACGTAAGCACTTTCGGGGGGCGGGGGGGTCTTTGCTTTGCTTAGGTATTTTGGATGACATGGGGGGTAGGGGAGTCTAGATGATGATTACGTCATCGGTAGTTATTTACTTTTTTACACGAATGGCAGCCCTCACATTGTCTTTGCTTGAAAACGAAACGCATTTTCGGGGATTCCCGCAAATAATGCATACGTTTAGGCACTCGCTTTAGAACCGAGTATTTTCTTATTTTTAAAATTATAATATTAAAAAAAACAATATATTAATTGAAAAATGTTTACGTAAGCATGGGGGAGGGGGTAAGAGCTTTGCTTACTTTTGCTGACAAGGGGGATGGGGGGGGGTAAATAATTGTAATAAATCTGCTTACGTAATACTTGAACGGCCCCAAACGTCATTAAAATCAATTTTTCGCAATTTGCAGCGAAACGGTAAGATTACCATAAAAGTGCCCAAAACAAAAATTGTGGATCTTATATTTATCTACAAAAAATGTTCCAACACTTTTTTCCTAAGAGCCACTGTTTCACGGTTACTACAAAAATCGTAGTGCTGCCTTATTCTATTGGAACCATCCAATATGGGAAAGATCTGTGAAAAAAAAACTACATAGGCTTGTTAGATTGACCATTATATTTTGCCCTGAATTACATGACTTTACGAAATACTATGCCAGAGAAAAGTTTTGCTATAAAGCAACACTTAAATTGCATCTACGTAAGTTATAGTTGGGAAAATCGATGAGAAAAATATCATGGTTTAAGATGTCCCAGTTTTACTGCGGATACAAAAGTCTTTCTTACAATTATATTCCTATATCTAAATAAAAATAAGTAGGTACAGTCTCATTTTTGTTAAAATACTTAATAAGTTGATTAGATTCATTATAATATAGTGGAGTGCCGTAAGGCATAAAAATGGTCAAACCTCGGAATCCAGGGCCAGTCAATGAATCTTAATATAAACCTTGAAAATATGTTTTTAATAGTATATAGAATAATGTTAAAAAAATATTTTTTCCCGCTCTCAATTTTTTTTATTTTTTTTTTAGCCTAATTCGTCCCTCTGCTGGGCAAAAGCCACTCCCACGCCTCTCCAAACACTCCTATTATTAGCTGCTTCCCACCAATCGTCCCTAATAGTGGAGTGCCGTAAGGCATAAAAATGGTCAAACCTCGGAATCCAGGGCCAGTCAATGAATCTTAATATAAACCTTGAAAACATGTTTTTCATAGTTTATAGAAAAATGTTAAAAAAAAAATTCTCCCCGTTCTCAATTTTTTTTTTTTTAAATTTTTTTTTTTAGCCTAATTCGTCCCACTGCTGGGCAAAAGATTCATTGACTGGCCCTAGATTCCGAGGTATAAACCTAACGGCGCCCCACTAGTAGAGTGCCGTAAGGCATAAAAATGGTCAAACCTCGGAACCCAGGGCCAGTCAATTAATCTGTATATCAAGTATGAGACTGCATTATTAAAACCTCAAATAAAAAAGTAAAAAAAAAATTTGACCGATCTCGATTTACAACAATTTTTAACAACAATTTACTGAAAAATGAGAGGCGGAAGGGGGAAAAAGTGTTTATTTATCATTGTACATTAATGTCGTCGTCGTCGATCTCGCTGATATAGATTGTAGGCGAAGGTAGATGGACTTAAGGTGCATCAAATAAGCCTTACATGCCCATAGAAAAGTCTTATGAGTATCGAGTTAGACCCGTTTTAGTGATTTTTGAAAAAAGAACCACTTTTTGATGGTTTTTGTATCAGAGAGCGATTAATATTCAATTAATTAAAAAGAAAAGTATGTTAACGGCTTCTTCGATAGTTACTTATGATATGGCGAAAACAATTCGTTGATGATTAAAGTGGAACATCGACAAATTAACTGTCAAAGTGAATTTTAATTCTCTCGAAAAACAATAGCTCGACTTTGAGCAGCTGCCACGAAAAAAATTTACTCTGAACTTAATGAACAATTGTTTTTAAAAACTGCCTTGTGCTATTCCGAATCCAGAATGGTATAACATGTATTGCAAAAACAACAAATTCGGGGTATTAGACATCGAAGACTTACCTAAGTCGGATTATTTCAAAAACTTAGAAGTTGAGTTAAGGTGGTTAAATTGACAAAATCGAGTAGTTAAGAGAAGTAATCTAGTACGGCGTTTGTTTTTCAGCCTGACTAAGAAATAGGGAGTGATAAAGGCAAAAACTAAGTCGCTGTTTAAAGCAAAATAGTCTAATGGACCAAAACAGGTAGTATTTGAATGGTGCATCGGTATACCTGCAGTCCCTAAAGATCCAAGATCAAGTTTTCAAGTTTGTAATAGTTGTTCTTTTTAAAATATGACTTTTGACTCATATAAATCAATGAAAACTCCAAAAAATTAATAATTGTTTATAATAATTTTAGGCCCAAAAAACGATGGAGTGACGACCTACGCTCATTTAGGGACGATTGGTGGGAAGCAGCTAATAATAGGAGTGTTTGGAGAGGCGTGGGAGTGGCTTTTGCCGAGCAGTGGGACGAATTAGGCTAAAAATAAATAAATAAAAAAAAAAAAAAATTGAGAGCGAGAAAATTTTTTTTTTTAACATTATTCTATATACTATTAAAAACATATTTTCAAGGTTTATATTAAGATTCATTGACTGGTCATGGATTCCGAGGTATAAACCTTACGGCACTCTACTAATAAACAACTTTTACAATGGTCCCTAAAATCAAAACCCAAAAAAATGCACCTTTAATAAAGCATCGATCTGCTGATTTACTTTGTGTGAGAAGCCTTTTTGCTTGGGATATTGCTATGGGTTTTATGCAAAAGTTGTTTATTGCTTACACTAATAAAAAAGTTAAAATATTGGGTACATAAGTACCTGTTATACATTATATTTCTACAAATGGACATCTACTCATTTTTATTGTGGACATGTTTTTTAGATTAATCGACTATGTTTGCTAGCATTTTACTCCCATTGATTTAATTTTCTTAAAGACTAATTACGAGTATTTAAGGCAAAACTGAGAATCCTGTAGGGTCATCCATGTTAACGCATTTCAGATAATGCCAAGCTATTATATGGGGCTGCTCTCTTTTCTTCAGTAGACATTTGTCTATCTTTTCCGATACGTCCGCTTGATCTGAAAATAAGATTTTACGTATATAAGCAGGATAAGATGCCTGAAACTGGAAGCTTTTTGATTGAATTTATTGGATATCAGTCGATGATGTCAATAAAAATGGAAATGATCACTCAACATTGACTCTACACACAATAATGAACGACTTTTTTGTGGATTTTAGGTGGGTTTTAGAGATTCCTATTATTAGTTAGGTAGCATTAGTTGTAAAAAATATGTGTCTCAGATTTTGACTTATTAATGATGATTAAAAAGACATCACTTTTAATCGAAATTAGTATATCCGTAAAGTAATTTTTTGTCGTATTTCGAATTATGTTACTTGGGAAAATTTTTCACAAAGAGGGAAGTGGCAACAAGCCTTGATCCAAAATATAGACAATGATAGTTATTTTATGAATTATTTAAAGCTTACCATACACATCGACATCACGAATTGCGTCATCTATCTTAAGTACAGCATTTTCTGACATGACACCGGCTTTAACCAGAACACATAATGCCCACACCTGCACCACGGGGTCCTTTGTCTGTAAAATCACATTACTTTTTTATTAATACAGGGTTATTTCCTATTACCTACCTACTCACATTAAAATATTTCAATCTTGCAATAAAATATTGTTGTCTCATGTCCTAATAAGAAAATACATACTACGTCACGAAATAACAACGTACACCGGCTATATACGTATTTATCTAGACCTCAATACCAAAGATTTTAATAAGGCATCAACAAAAAAATAATAATAAATAGAAGAGGCATTTATTTTTTCCGAAATGATATCTTTATCGATAGGTACTTACTTCCCAATTTCCCGTTCTCAGTTTTAAAATCTCGTCACCATTAACCTTCGTCTTATCCATACATTCTAACTTCAACATTTTTAACCTATCTTCTGCATCTAAAGGAGAACACTGTAAAGCAAAAAACATATACCAAATAGAAAAAGAATAAACAACCTTATTAAAACTGATATTAAACAACACTTTACCTTGGCAACGTGGATCAATATACTCAAATAAATAAACTTTAAAAGGTAATAATGTCTGATTTTCTTGAGTTTCATGTCTTAAAGAGACATGTAGCTTCAAAGAAACTGCAATCGTAAGTGTGCGAAGAATGTCATAACTATTAATTGTAAACCACAATGAAAAAATACAATAGTCTATTGAAGGATGGCGTTATGCTAAAGCGTGACAGCTGAATAGATGAATCTAGAATTTTAAAATAGACGTATATGATAGGCATAGCCACTCTCGTGTGAGAGGAGGCTCGTGGCCCTGTAGTGGGGACGTTAAAGGGCTGATAAGGATAAGGTATGTGCATGTGGCAGATTTTTATTTATTAAAAGTGGCTTTTTTCTGTCACATTTCTGGCACATGTACGCATGGTCGTGGCACGGCCTGTTAAGTATATTTTGAAGAAAAAACATATGAACGTCAAACTACATACTTTTAAAAGCCGTTCTTATGAAAAGCTGCAGAATTTTATTCGTTTTTTTAAATCTACTTAGTGATTTTAGCATGTTTATTAGATAAATCTAGCTACATTTATTAATTGACTCCTTACTGTATTGTGCAAGCCTTTTAAAATAAGACAAAGTGATAAACTGGATCAATGTTTGATTAAATACGGTAACTGTTATTCATACGCACTATTATGAATAGGAATTATTTCCAATCATAAGTAATTTTCAATACTAATTATATAGGAAGACACTTATTTCGTAAGTACTGAATGTGTAATATTAACTAGGTTATTAATAAAATACAAAATCCAATCAAAGATATTTATTTGTAGAAATCAATAATAAATTCGATACGGCAGTTCAAAATTACACAAAAGAAAAAAAACACATTGAGAATCTATAATATCTACGGCCTATTTAATAATCCCAGTAAATGCTTTATATGAATGCCACCAGTGTTCACCAAGCTTATGAGATGATGTAGGTGGCATGTGGTGACAGGCGCTGGTACGACATTTTACAGGAAGATAGCGTGCTTAGGGTCCTTCTCGTGGTAGCATTTGACGTAGTTCCAGGCGGTTTGCTGAGGAGTGTTGCCCTTGTTGGCCAGGCAGCTGTCGATCAGCTTCTCAACGGCAGGCTTGTCAGCTAGAAGGCAAAATGTTTATGTCAATAATTCATAACCAGTCTAAACAAGTCAGCTACCGAATAAATCTGGATTTTGTTAGTCTTGTGACAAGTTAACAGAATTGACGATCAACGGAAAGATATTTGTTAGCTACAATGAGAAACTAACTAATAAAGTAAGTTAGGTAAACATGAATTAGGTAAACATGAATTAGGTAAACATGAATGGTAGAATAACTTCTTTTAGATTATTCAAAGTTGCTCCAGAAGACCTAGAAAAGACTTTTTTTACCAGGGTTGGGCACTTTAGCGAGAGCAACTTCCTTCTTGAATTTGCCGTCTTTTGTCATCAGCTCCGACTTGACGAGCATGCAGTGAGCGTACTTCTTCAAGTTCTCATTCTCCGTCTGCAAAGAAAGTGAGTATTACTACTTTCTTATTTGCGATTACTTTATTTTGTTCGGCAAATGCTAGATTCTTTTATTCTTAATTCTTCGTTTGAATCGTGACGTGGACGAATTCAACAAAATTTCTTTCTAGTTGAAATAAAATATAAACAACTTCGCAAAATGTTTGATGAGATGACTGATAACAAATATAATATATCGAAAACGCAATCGCAAATGCATCATATTATAAAAATTCGCGTCAAGAAATATCGCCCATCACACATTTGTGTGACAAAAATATAGATAGAGTTCCTATCAAGGAAACAACCATCAAAACTGAAAGTAGTAAAATTATGAGGAGAAAACACCCTATAGTATAGCTAAAAGGAAAAATAAGACTATTTGTTCGATTTTGGAGAGCTGCCAAAAGGATGTTTTATAGTACTTTTTATTTTTATACCTTGAAGTCGCCGGTCTTGAGCTTGTTGACAAGTTGCTCCTCTGCCTTGGCCTCGTTAAGGCAGTCAGTTCTGTGCTTCTTCAGCTTTTCCTTCTGCTCGTCGGTCAAAGCCTGTACAAATATAAATGAGCAGTGAACATGTTTAGTTTTTATTATTTAATTTTAATATTTATAGACAAATAAAGTATTTTGAAGTGAGCTAGTTAGCTCACTATAAAACATGGTTGTGTTTTAGCTAATTAGCTAGAATAGCTAATTTCAACTAAAAATTCGAACAAGAATTGCAAAAATTTAAGTAAGTAGGTACCTTAATTTGAATCGAAAAATAAAAACAGATATTGAATATCAACGACTGGTAATCGTATTTAAAATTGTCCTACTAAAGTAAAAAAACAATGACAATATTATGCAATAAAGGTACCTAAGTATACATACATATAAATGATATGTATAATCTTAAACCTAGAAACCAACAATAAAAATATTAAAGTATATAAAATAAGTGGATTACCTGAGCCAGCACCAGGCAGACAGCGAATACAACGAAAGTCTTCATGATGCGGAGATTACCGAACGTTGCTAGCAGGAGTGAAGCAGGCGACGAACGCAAACTCGAAGTATATCATCGAACCCCGAAGCACCAACTTATATAGGCCCAGGATCACGCTGTGCAGGATTCACTATATTGATGATAATCACCGCAAGATTTGCGATGCGATGAATTATCAGAGGTGGCCAACCTTTGCTCTTTAAATTTTTTACGACGAAAATAAACAAATAAGTATATTAAACAGATGCACTTCTCAATTAATTTTACTGTTTTTGTTTATCTTAAAAAGAAACTTGAACATAAAAATATCAAAACAAGGTTAAGTTTAGGAATCAGGCTATTGGCCAATTCCAGAAGTTTTTGCGATTAACCAACTAACAACCAACTAGGCCAACTTATTATGTCTTATTTAATATCGTAGAATTATGTGTATACCTATTTCACTGAAAATCGTATTTTTCATATTCTAAATCATGAAAGAATAGATACTAAATATACAATGCCATGTAATCTTTAATGAAAATAAAAAGGCGTTTAAAATAAATAATTCCAAATCGTCCCAAATGTTATACACACCTATGTTTACAGGCAGGGAATCTCTAGAACGATCCAGGCTCAACTTGTACATAGTGCGTTTTTCTAATCGAGGACAGCCTATTTACACAAGTAGTTTTGATTAAGTTAAACAAGTATTTATTTGTGAGTAGGTAAAAATTGAAGCCATCTTACATTTGGATATTACAACTAAGTTTGTTTCAATGTTTTAATTAGGCAGGCACCTATTGCATTAAAACGTAGGTAGGTAGTAAGGTACCTAAGAAACTATGAAACAATACAATTATGGAACATCAATGCCAATCATATTTTTAAAAATTTGATATTATAATTAACCATTCCGTTATGTAAATAACCCAAAAAAATATATCTATTTTCAAGGATTATTCTTATGTGAGTTTACTATTATTTAATCACCTAAACTTAGCCTATACTAGACTAGATTTTTTTTTAAATACTTATAGCATTATAAACCTTATGTATTAACTAGTGAAAGAAGTTTTCAACACTATCGCTTTAAATAGGAATGAACTTCATTTAATTATTTTATATCTGAAAATTAAGCTCATTAGACAATAAAATATATAGCTAAAGCCCTAGCTTATAGGGTTGTTTACATGAATCCTGACATCACCTCGTGTGAACCGCTTCAATTGGCCTAACTGATAAATTGCCGGTGGACAATCAGACTAACCACATTATACAATAACCGGCTGTACCTACTCAAGTGCGGAGACCGGCCATCATTGATTTATTGTTGTACATTGACCCTCTCTTACATACCTAGGTACCTAGGTACTGTATTATTACTAGAAATATGTATAGTATAAAAATAAATATAAAAATAAGTTAATAAATACTAGAGATGCGCCGAATATTCGTTTACTATTCGGTATTCGGCATATTCGGCACCTCAACCGAATATTCGTATTCGGCCGAATATTCGGTTAAAATGACCATTCATTCGTTTATTTTGTTTAGTAATAATTTGCTTGATAAAACAAGATTTTAAACTCATATTCAATTATTTTAAACCAAGGAGCAGTCAATCTTATATCCTTATTTTCACATCTAGGTATTACAAGAGTTATTTGGAGATGATAAAATGAAGATAAGTTAATAAGTGACACTTAAAGATAGAATTTAGAAACCTAGACATTCTGCTCTATCTAGTGACAGTCAAAGGCGCTTTTCTTTATAAACTTTACCTATTTGTTGTATCAAAATTAGTGTGAAAGAACAACCGAATAGTTCGGCCGAACTATTCGGTTCGGTCGGGTTCAAACCGAATAGTATTCGGTATTCGTTATTCGGCAAAACCCATATTCGGCGCATCTCTAATAAATACATTTTGTAGTAAGATATAAAACTTATGTAAAATGTAATTACAAAATTTTAGTAATGCTTATAAGCCCTCAAGCAAAGATACCTTAACAAGGTTAGTAGTTACTATTTTAAACTGTAAGTACTAAAATGTTAATAAATACTAAATACTGTCTACTCTCCATACCAATTGCAATAAATCAATGTATTGCATCACCTATAAATAACAGACCTTTTATTTTTATTGTTTTAATGTTCAATGCGAATAGCAAAAAAGGAAAAAACCTTCACAACATCTTATAAGTGTTAAATCAAGTTCTTAAAACGTAGATGGGTACATTATTTCAGTTAAAATGTTATTAAAAGTTGTTTTCTTTTGAATCTTTTATGGTTTCACTAAAATAATATATCTATTTATTATAATATGGTTTCAAACTTTGGTACGTAGTTAACTTTGAGCATGAGTATAAACAAGTTTTTTTTTAATATGTCTCATTTGAAAACCCCTAAAATAAAAAAATATATGAGAATTTAGATTTATATTTATATTCATTAATTTTAAGGTATACCCTTAATAGACAATTGCATAATCTCTACTATTATAGTATAGGTACATAGTAATTTCAAATGATTAAATCATTTAACTCAAGAAATAATTCAGATTGTCTCCATATTCCTATATTAAAAGAGAGCATATTTTTAAATTGAATATACATATTTTAGTGTATTTAAATGTAGTGTTCATTTGTTGAATTTATAATATTCCTTACGTTTAAAGTATGAAGGTTATAAAGGTTGCACCTCGAAGAGGTCACGTAGAGTTCAATATTTAAAAAAGCAATTCAATATTTACACGCCCGCTCGTGACCTCTAGGTCATTTAAGGTGCATTAAATTTCACTCAAAATATAAAGTGATTGAAAATAGTTTCTTGGTACTCTTATTTTGGATTTTGATAACCTATAATAGAAATTATAAATACTGTTAAGCCTTTGGAGCAACCGTCTATTTTTCTTAGACAAAAGTCTGCAATAACGTAAAATACGTTTTAATTATTTCAACTTCAATGTACAGTACCGGGTTGAAACAAAATTATAAACAACAGAGATTACAATAGCGTTTAATGCTCATATTATGATAAAAAGAATCGTGTCACGGCTTTAAACTGGTTAGAAGTGATGTCAACTGCCTTTAAAGCAATTGTAAATTGATGCGTCGCAATTGATAACAACCTGAGAGTAGATCTGAGTACAATGAGATTCGCAACAGAGTTCGTATTGAGCTCCATCATGGAAGATGCGTTATGAAGGTAGGTACTGCAAGTACTAACACGGCACTGCATGTAATACCTACAATACGAATGTTTTGCTTGCGTTCTGTATTAGTTGGTCTGATTTATATACTTATGCTTAGTAAAGTAATTAGCTACCCTGATCTTTATACTTTCTTAGTTATGTCGCTATGTTTAAGATTTCAAGATTTTTATTATCTAGAGAACTATTTAACGCAGGTACATACCTATATATAAAGTTGATTATGCGATTTCAGTGTTAGAGCTATAATGATTACGAATAGATTCCGATTGGATTTGCACTTTTTGATACTGTAGACCTGATTTGAACAATACAGAATTAGAAAGCTTTAACCAAAATACCAAATGTACCTATACTTAGTACAATAAACCTCTATTTGTGTATTTATTTTAATATGTATTCAATGCATGTTTCAGTATTTTATTTGTATTTTGTACTTATATACCTACCTACCGACTGGTACCTATATTTAATTTGATAAAAATTGAATTAAACAAATATTATTTCAATGTTGCAATGACCTTCAATGGTAGATCTGTACATTATCAAGCTACAATCACAATTTGTGAGTTGATATCAATGAACTGTATTATATTGCACTCAATCAACAGAAATCATTTGCAAAGTTATAACGTCAATACAACAATTAAATAACTTTTTATAATATTGTGTTTCCCTTTTTTTGCTGCAATATAAAAGTCGATGAAAACGTTGCAAACCCACTAAATATTAGCCAAGTTTGGCGGTAAAGCCCGCATGCGCATTGCACTCTAACCTAAAACAACTTTGACCAAACGAGAAACGTCGGTTACTCCGAAAACATGTGATATTTACAATAGGAAAGCAAACAAAGGTGCAAATATGAAGTAAAAGGTGTAGATATCAAAAGAAAAGTTAAAACTGTATGTTCATCGTGGATAAAGCTTGTAGAAATGTGGACCGTCTACGAAACAAATTTATTGGTAAGTTGAATCGCTTAATTCAAATACTGCCAAAACAATGATGTCGTTATTTGTAGAACCTTTGTTCTTGACATTGTGATATTTTTCATTTCAATCATAACTTTTTTATTTTTGTTTTTACGATTTATTTTAGCTGGTATTCATGCATCGCGAATGTTTTTATTTTATTTTTGTGTTTGTTTATTTTTTTTTAAGACAATGAGAGTTTAGTTTCTTGTTAAATTGAGATCATACTGCTAAGTAGGCAGAATTACTCGTGATGATAATGTGTTCGATTAAACTTTCTAAAATAGTTAAAAGTAAGTAATGGAAAGTAAAACAAATGCAAAAACTACGACGAATAAGTACCTACCTACTTCAACAAAATTCACAAATTATTAAATAAAACAACTGATTAAAAGTTGATTGTCATATCTCTGGAATTTCTTCAACAATAAAAAAGAATGAATTAAATATAAGTAATTATTTTATTTTCAGATATTTAAAGAATGTTATTTAAATGACTTAACTACATGTCATGCGATCATGAGATATAATTTTGAATAATTGACAATGCGTATCATATCTATTATTAGTTTCTATCTCTTTATTTCTCAATGCAGCATTAATAACTTCAGGATAGTCTACAATCACCGCATTGCGCAGGTCCGATTCGTGATTAACTTCACAACGTTAGTGCCTTCGTACACAAGGGGTGGAAAAGTAAAAAAAATCTAATCAAGTAATTCACATCAATCCATGAATACACCAAGCTAGTAATAGATAATCAATAAACAAATACCTCATTCTATCATGTGTCTTATAATTAGTTAGTTTGTAACAACTTTGTACTGCAACACACGAAAAAGGAGCCTTGTTTTGATCGGTAAGTTATTTACACTATTTAGTTATTTACGTCAAATATTAGTTAAAGAATTTGTAAGATTAACGACAGTGTTTTTGTAAAAGCTTGGGATGATGAAAAACCACCCGGACAATACCTAGATATAGAAAATATTTGGATTTGCCGATCAATAGAAATGACAATTCTGTATCACTGGAAATTACATCGAATTAAATTCTAATCATTTATTGTTATTTATTTGTTGATCATTTTATGTTAATGTGTTATTTTAATTTTAAGTTTTTTTTGCTGGCGATTTTCGTAGATTTGATAAATTAAAAAGATATTTTAATAGTCCCGTTTTTTATACCGGGATTATGTTTCGTAACTGTTTAAATGATTTTTATAATTAATGGTAAAACATAGTTCACGAAACGTGTTTTAAAGATTTTAATTTATAAAAATAGAATCCTGGCTAAAAATATATTTGAAACGTTCAAGTTCAACAGAGTATTGAAAATTTAATGACTCACATAACCATTGTTTTCGGTGAATACAGTACAAAATTCACAATAGGTATATTTTCAGTTACATCAGTTAGTGGAAACGAATATAAATAATAGTAAGTAACCATATTAAACGATGTTTTTCAACATGTCTGTGTGCACAAAAAAGTGCCTAGGTTTATGTTCGTTATATGCATGAGATACCGAATTGATAAAAAATTGGGCTTTAACAGGTATATTTTCATTAATAAAAAAAAAAAAAAATCATAACAGATTTAATTGAACATGTGCAACCTATAATTATAAAAAAAAAAAGTGATGAACTTGAAATTACAATACCATTTCCAGGCAAATCTTTCGATTGATTTAAACATAACCTTTAGGACATTGACATCAATGATACATGTAGAAAAAAAAGTAGAACGATCGTGGTTGTCTGCACTGCGTCCGATCGATCGGGGTAGCACGCAGGCGCGGTATTGTTTAGCTCACGTCAGTGGTGAAACGGCGAGGGACGTTGCAAGTCTCCGACATGCCGAAACCTACGCCCGTTGAAGACCTGATAATCCCGCCGCAGGATCAAAAAATATGCGGTACAATTTGCGTGTGTCAGATGACAGCAGTGCTTAGTTGCGTGGCTATAGTATACCTCACCGTCGCCATATACATGCCTTACACGCGTGCCACTGCCTCGGGGATTGATCCCACTCCTATTATGTGTACCACAACAAGAGCGGTCAACAAAGACAACTGTGACTGGGGCTCTTGCGGAGAGTGGTGCCTCAGCAAAACCTCAGGGGCTTGCATCCAGATCTACGTTAACGTTAGAAAGAATGGCTCGTCTTTACTTCTCTCAGAATGTGGAAGTGCTGCGAATAAAACATGTTATGGAATCGATCAAGAAAATGCTAAGAAATACCATTGTATTCGCGATGAATGCAGAAATCTAACTGGCACATTTAATTGCACTGAAGGAAAATGTATAAATATAACTGACGCTTTTGAATGCGCATTTCGTGAAACAGACCCACCGTTGAAATGTTCTGGAAGAAGAGGGAAAATAACTTGTATAGATGTTCACGGCTTGTTTTCCTGTAACAGAGGAACTTGTAGGAAAATACGAACACCTTATAATTGTGATCGACGATGCGTTGACATTCCAACCCGCAATAAGAATGTTATAATTTTAAGCGGAGATCGGGTCTTCTTAGCAAAATGCGTAAAACTTGCTCAAGAAGATGGAGGGGAGGTAGTTTGGACTGACAGTGGCGATGAAGTTCTAATGTTATCCTGCCATGCAGTAAATAATGGTACATCTGGAGTGGTTGCTGTTGACTGTATCAATGCTGCTCTCCTTCCAAAGACAGAAATCTTTGATCTCACTAATTTTACTTATTTACAATATCTGTATACCATTAAAGCGACACCAAATCGCCTGATTGCTCCATCAGAAGTTGAATTGACAATAGCGAACGACAGTCGTTTGATGATAAACTTGGAAGGGTGTGTAAATACACTTGCTGATGAATGCAAAGAATTTTTGAAAGATTATGGCCGCGATGGAACCGATCACAACGCTAAAGCCAGATTCCCATGTTTCTACACTGAAAATAATCCTGAAATTGTCGTTTCGAGATTCGATTTAGAGTCAACTTATCGTCAGTTTTTGGTAGCTCTTGTGCTGCCGACTGTTTTGATATCAGTCTCATGTGTCACACTTATTTTGTGTCAAAAAACTATAGAAGTCGGTGACGATGCTAAGATGAGATTCAAGGGTTGCACTGGTGGTCAGGCTGAGATGCAAATGTCACCAAATGATCCTGTTTCTCCACTCTGAGATCAGTCACGTGAGCAACTTATGTTTACTTTTAGGTTACATATAAGATTCATATACTTTCTATCTATTTCAACTGACATGTACTTATATAGCTTTGCAGCTGAGCGTTTACCTAGATATACAACTTTCATTAGGAGGTTAAATATTTCCAGGGTTCCATTAAAACATTGTAACTGCCTGAAAATATTTTTACAAGGACATGTCAACACACACGCACGCATGACCTTGATAAATTCGTAACGTTACAGATCGGAATATACATTTTATAGCTAATTATAATTCGTACTACCCGCCAAGGCAAAAAAAACATGTATACTCGTATAATATAATAATATACCTACTCTGCATGTTACATGCAAATTATAATTACAACTATTTCCCTTTGCGCTGCAATTGCGAATATTATGGTCTTTGTTTAATTTTTTCGTATATTTATTGAAGTATTTGTAAATAACATGTGTTTTTCTTTCTATTCCAGGCGTTCCCCTCCTTTGTGAGGGTCCGGCTAGTTCACTAAGAGACGACTAATAGTTCACAATGCTTCAACCCGCCTAAATAACACTCGGCTCTATGTCTTCTATGAGCAGATCTCGAGCCAGTCTCTCCCCGGCTGCATCAGAGAGGTCGACTTTGCCGATGGGTGCATCGGCTGAGCCGGGGAGTCCAGAGTTCAAGCCATTAGAGCCAACGAGAGAACAACTACTATCCCACTTCTTTGAGCGCTTTAAATTTTACACGTCACTCTGCCTGGGAACATCAGCAATACTTGCTGTATTTGCATTCCTTTTTCTTATTCCCTTTGTGGTTGAACCTGCTATTCAAACTATTTTAGCAGAGTTTGTTCCGGAAGCTGGAATATGTGCAGTTTCGGAACATGTTCACGCTGAAACATTAACGAATTGCAGCTGGGCGTCATGCAGGGAAGGCTGCACAACTTCACATACAAAATGTCATAAAATTCGGGTTAACTTAGCTAGAAAACCATTTGTTGAAGGTGGACCTGTGCCAACAGAATGGGACGAAACAGATTTAAAATTTTTGATCAATCCAGAGGGATGTGGCTATCCTCCAAGAGTAAATTGCTCAGTCTTTGCAAACGATTACGCGGGTCAAAGGGCTCCAAAAATATTCCCATGTTACTACAGCCTGACGAGGCCAGATTTAGTAGTAGCAAGATATTCTTGGGAATCGACAATAAGGGGTTTAATTTTGGCTCTGGTGCTGCCGACAACAGTCTTCATCTTCAGTCTTAGTGTGCTCGCTTACTGGCACTGTCGCTGCTGCGATAGAGCTTGCAACAGGCGAGTCCACGCAGAGTCGTTTGCAAGCAAAGAGGAGTAAGTATAAATCCCATATCATTTGTGAAAGTAGTCACTAGTAAAACTGCTCGTGTAAAGACATAAATATTATGTAGTAGAAATATAAAAAAGCAGCTTTCGTATTTCTTCTCTTTACTCAGAAAGTTGGTTTTCCTTACGTAGATATATTTGACTTTCTATAGTTACTTAGGTTACTCATTTTACGTACTTACTGGACTTTCAGGTCCGATAGCGATTTCAAGTTTGGTGATGGAACGTCGTAGTTACTACTATAGTTGTTATGGAACTAGTACCTTATACATTACAAGTATGTTTAATGTTAGTTTGCACTGTGCTGAGTGAAATACCAAAGTATTCGATCATTTGTATGAAATGTTGAACTCTATCTCACGTAAAATAAACAAAATGACGTACCTATAAATTTTTGGGTCATGATATCTTTTCTAATATAATGTGAAACAGAAATTTTTGAAATGGAAAATGGTTAAAAGTAAATTACAAGATTGACAAGATATCATGATGTAACAAAATCAAATGATATTCTAGAGTTACAATTGCCTACACTAAACTTTTGCACGTGGACTCTTTAATGTAGAATAATTTCAGCAAAAGTCGAAGCACTGCCTTTGAACTATGTAGTTAAAAGAAAATACCTCCAGTAGAACTATCTTTTGAAGCGTAGCCCTATTTAGAAGTTTTGCAACTTACTATGAACACATCTTTCGAAATGAATACTTTGAATCACAGAATATCAAAATACTTTAGTAGCTTTGTTGTGTTAGTATGCTTTTGACATCTTTATTACTTGAGACTGTAAAAATAACTATTTTATTGAATGTGATTAAAAGTGTCTATGAAAATGAAATCGCAACATAAATCAATACCTAGGTACCTATGTAACTAATTCGGCATTTGCTTTGTATACGCTTAATTTAGTACGTACAAAAACAGTTCCATAGTAATGAAACTTACTATCTATTAATCGTAGGTAGGTAAAATATAGCAGCCCTTGTTAGCCCTTTCAAGGGTAATGGTCTGTACCAACTCAACTAGATTCAAAAATATTGATGTTTAGAGTAATTTATGTTATCTTTTGCAGCAGTAAGCTGTTGTGTGAGCTGGACGACGATCCCAGCGACGACGTGTTCTGACGCCGCGCCTCCGCCGCCCGCCGTCGCGTCGCCCCCCGCAACGGATACACGCAGCTTTAAATGCTGCGCAAACGCATCCCCTTTGCCGCGAATTTGCTAGCTGCATCCCAAATATGATTTTAGCCGAAATAAATCCAAAACTAGCCGAAATAAATCCGAAAAGGATTGCAATTTTTGCACAAAACCATTTGCAAGCAGTACCCAAGTCAATCCAGTAGATTTTTATTAATCGTTTAATGACGTTCATTATAGTCTGGATTGGCTTTGTTGTAGTTAAAGACTTGTTTGTTCAATATTGTTCAATGACGTGGCCTTCATACATTAAGTAAATTGTTCACACGGGTTTAATGTTAAATTTGATATTCACATTGCAATACGCCGGGAATACTGTAATCAGTTAAAGAATTTACTGTGTGTGTTTTACGCTTTATTTGAAAAGACTCTTAGCGACAGCGCTCAGATTGTTGAAAACTGTCCTCGCTTCTTAAGCTAAGATCCTTTTCAATAAATGTACGTAACCACTTTACAGTTTTATAACACCATTGTTCATGCTAATAAATCGAAACTGCCATAAATAAATAATGTTCTCGTTAGAGTTAGTAGATAAATATTATTACATTTTAAAATTGCGTCGCATTGAAGGGGTGTTGGTGTCTAATAAAAAACAGTATTAAAACTTTTTAAATTGTAGGCGGGAAAGGCTTTTGCTTGCAAGATCATAATATTAAAAAAAATCTTAATACGAAAAAAACCATGCGTCTCTTTATCTAAATTTGAGCTATGCCGGAAATAGTTATGTAAGTTGATATCTGACTTTGCTAACGAAACAAACATTATTTGTATTTCGTTGCAAAGTTATGAAGATAGGAATAATTACTTATAGGTAGCTAAAAGTCATATTTAAGAAATAAATCCTAAAATAAACTAGGAAATTATTTTACCATCGCGATTGCCCAAAGTAGGAATGTTATAGCAATCTAAAAATCATCATAAATTAAAAATATTTACTTGACTTTGAAAAAGTAGTCACGCTTTTTCCACAGTTTAGTACCTAATTACAAAAACTTTAAAATAATATAAATTACATATTTCAGTAGGTAGTGTGAGAAAAATTCTAGTTAAATGTTTACTGCCTCATTCACCTCAGCTCATAGCATAGCATTTTATACGATGTAAAACTTGGAAACGGTGAGATGTAGAGATTTTAATGCTGAGTAAAAACACAGGTGACTTAACCAAAGAAACAATATTGTATACAATATCCAATAAAAAGGGATTGTTTTCATAATATAACGCTATATCCAAACCATTTTTAACATAAATATGCACAATACTAGCTACTTAAAATCAGATGATCATGTAGTTTTTTGCTAGATGCATTTTATTGGATTGTATTTCAAAGACTTTTACGTAATTAGATTTAATCACTGCTTAATTAAATTAAAAATTATAATTAAGTAATAACTCTTACCTACAAAAGTTATGACTATGACAGAATAATTTCAAGCAATTCTGCCATGTTTTTGTGATATTTAATGCTTAATGTGTGTAAAATAATGGACCTTAATTAAACGTAGTATAATAACACCAAACACCATTTTTAAACTGGCTTTACGATAGATTTTACAAATTCAATAATAAATAGATTACAATTAAGTTGTCAGCTATAAAGATATCACCAGTCGTTTCGTATCTGACATTTACGCTGATTGTAATCATCGGTAACATTTTCAAGACGTCGAATATTTAATAGCGTATTATACCACAGTGCCCTTAAATTGACTAAATGGTTTACTTTACCAAAGCATTCAAATTACTAATGTACAGAATGACTGCGCCATTTCTCATTCTAAAAATAGTAGACACATAATAATTTATGATAACAATATGCCTTATTTTAAGTATAAAGATGTACTTACTTAAATCCTGTTTATTTACTTAATTATTTAATTTCTACCAATAACTTAAGATATTGTTTAAAATCGGTTGTTACATAATTAATACTCGTACTTTGTGATTGTACTTCTTTGAATAAATATAATTTCATTTTTTTATATCAAATGTTGACGATAACATAGGCCATAAGTGAATTTGCCTTCTAAGTGAATAATTGTAAATAGATCATACTTAAGTGTATTATTGTTATGTTTACTTTAAAAGTATATTTGTTTTGCAACGTTTGTTTAAAATTCTCAATAATAGTTACAATGTATCGTTGGCGCAGTAATTACAAGGTGTTATTACAATAATTATAGCTTATTTTCCAAAATTGCATGTTTATTTCACTTACTTACCCGAATTTCTGCAACTGGTTTAACTGGTTTTTACTGCATACTTAACTATTAAAAAAATTAAACCAAGAAATAAAAATAAACTAAAATAAAATAATTAATATGGGATAATCTAATTAATAATCCTCCTTCGTACTTTTATTATAAAAGTTTGTGCTGATGGATGGATATACATCCGGATGTGAGATGTTTGTTACTTTTTCTTGCAAAAACTACTGAATATGAAAAACTCCAATATAGTTTATACATTAGAATTACTTATGCGTAAAACAGACGAAGTTCTTTGCGAATCCAAGTAGGTGCCTAAGTTTTTTATTACATTCCTACAGCGCCATCTGCGCAATACCCTAAGAACTCGGTTCTCTATGGTACAAGTGCTGATTCAAACCTGTCTAGATTTTGAATCGGTTGGTTCTCAAGCATGCAACTTCCCTACCACTAATTCAGTAAGTACCTAGGTTCGTCGTTAGGTTGCCTATAGAACTAAAGCGAGGTTCTGGTAAACAAATGATAGTGAAAGACCACTACAAGTATTTGAGAGGAAAGATTGCGGATTTCTGTACGCCTCCCTTTGAAATATGTCATTTTTGTAGCACACTATGTACGAAACTTGGTATTTCGTCGTCGACGACGACTATCTAAATCTCTTAAAGCTTTATATATGTAGGTAACTCTTTTTCCAAAAGTTGATACGATTTGATTTCAATTTATTTAACGAAAAAGAGTTAAAGGAAGCTTCAGTAGTTATATTTAATCAAACGAAAGTGTCTACTGGCCTTAGTATCGTCTCAAAATCTAATTTGATAGTGCTACGTACTTAGGTAGTATAGTGTCACATGTGCATATAAAGTTTATTTCATAAGTACCTGTAACACGTGTTTCTATTTTTATTTTTAATTGCAAACTTGCTTTAGAAGTTGTGACCTACATATGTAAGTAATATTGTTTTTTTGCAATAAACTTTGCATAAAAATAATAAATACATTTTATTTACATAAAAATAAATATGCTTCGTTCCTTAGGTCCAAGTAGCTACTATATACTTATTTGTAAAACGAAAACGCAAAAAGTGTAAGTTTCAATTTGGTTCACAAAATATGTAAATCAGTAACGACGGTCCAAAGCCGAACGTGTACGTAAATAAATAAATTTTAAAGTTACCAAATTTGGTTACGAAGTTATTCATTGTCCATGAAATAAGGTATAATTAGGCTAAGCGTGGAAAAACTGTTAATCCAAAAATGACTATTTTTAAGGAACCGCGAGTATATGGCCTAAAACCAAAAAAAATGTAAAATTACGTCATTATTTATTTAAAACAAAGTCGAGTCGTCACTTTTACGTTACTCTTTATAAATCAGTAAATTGTTTTTTGTTGCAACCGGTTGTTAGTCCATTTACAGCAAGTTGCACGAAAAATTTAGAGCACGATTAAGGTTTCTTTGTCAAAAAGTTTGAGTAACAACAGACTGCCATTCGTTTAATATTCTACATGAAACCTAATTGACTAGCTTTTCCTAACAATAGTAGTGCATCAAAGGTAAATTAACACAAATTAGTGGCAAGCAAAACACAAGTTGTGAAGGGAACAGCATTCATTAAATAAACAATACCTTTGAGTATACTAAACGGTTCGTGTGCATCTTTTATAAGGAAACGACGAGACTGGGATACAAGTTGTTGGAGAACTCTCACATCAATATCAATTAACTTGTTTTAATTTATTTAGTTGATCGTATATAACTTAGTGCTAGGCCGAACTACGCTACGGTTTTTTCAGTGCGGTTTATCGATACAACCGCGAAACCGCTTGGGACGCACGCAAGACATGGTTAAAAATCGCCAATTTGAATAAATTTAGGAACTTACTTACCACCTACTTACCTTTTATAAAGCCTTTACGACCTGACACTCACAAAGGCTTAATACGGGTAGGTAACAACATAGATTAAGTACCTACATATTTACTAATATTGTTGGAAAACATTTTGGAATAACATAAAGGTTTATTTAAAGTTGAAACTAAAATTGAGTTCCACGCAAAAATATTTTTGCATTTACCAACGCTATTCCTGGAAATACCAGTTCTATTTTTACATTGAAATTTAAAAATCAACGTGAGCCTGGACCGAGTGAATGTTTTAATGGAATAAAGATCGGATAAATGAAAATACTGCAGCGAAAGAGGCATTTCTTTTTTTGTCTATAAAAGGCCAAACGCGCTGGACAATTGCATCAATGGATTGGACGACGGATCGGACAAGTTTTTACAAAGCGTCTGCATTATGTCATCGACATGTTTCATCGTTCAAAACACTTTTTGCTGCCAAGAATTACTTATGTAAGGGAATTGAAAAACAATCGAAGAATTTTTAGGTAGGTAAGTACTCTTCCCAATTTTGAGTCAGAGCGAATTAATGTGTTTTGAAAATCTTTATTGTTTTCGCATACAGCGATTTATTTCAACTTTCTTTGTTCAGTCGGAATATTATGTTTCTTTCGATCTCGTAGGAAAAATAAAAAATAATAAATTTCAAAACCAAAATGACTTTTCAAAAAGGCTCCAATATTTTAATTACTCCGTATGAGTAAGTACTTCAAGTAAGTATTAACCTCAAAGAATTTTAAATATTTCAAATGAGGTGAATGACCTCGCATGCACAAAGCCTTGCGTTTAACTGCATTGGCGTATACATTATAGTTACCAACTATACTTTTCAAAAAAATTCGTCTGTATTTTGTGCCGGCTTTAAATGAAAAAGCAACCTACACCTTTAGTAAAAAGTATTAAGTGCCTGTTCAATTATAGGTTTTAATATAAAATATTTTTATTAATAACCATCGCTTTCGCAACGCGAATTCTTTTGGTGATTATAATTTAAAACTAGGTTGACCTGCTACCTCTTATGCCTAGGTTGAAATAGGTCACAGCATTTATAATTAGTCCCATTCACGTTAGGCAAATTACTAAAGCACGTTATAGCTATTTCGATATAGCCATTTGTTTTAGAATTTAATTAACTGAGAATATTTACCTATGAAGTTTTTTCAGCCACCGCTACTAATCGACGGGAATTTTCGGTTCAAATTTTATTGTCGTTGAATTTACCTACACAAAGCTTAGGCGAAAAGATTAAAAATGAAAAATATATTTTGGTGAAAAATATATTGGTAAAAAATGTACTTTTGAAACGAAGGCACAAACAGGTAGGTATACCTTTCAGTTACTTAGTACTGAATAAAGTCAAGATAGGCAATTAGGAAAAAGACAAAATTAAGTAAGTAAAGTTTTTACCGAAGAACCCATAATAAAACCAAAATCTTTAAAGTACTGAATGCCTGTGTAGTGAAAATTAAATCAGCAATAGATGTACAGATTAGAGGTACGAATTTTATAATTTAATTTTGGAATCAAGTACTTATACAATATGATTATTATGAAATTCGATTTGAAATCTATGAGTGTTTGGCATTCGACAATTATTTGACATTGTGCTGCCACAACTGGTTCAATTCAGAGCGTGATTATTCCATAATTGCATCCTGAATTAACATTGCAGATATTAATTACGCAATATTTTATATTATTCAATTAAAACATCTTTCATTACATCGTTATAGACGTATTTATTTACTCATAGCATTAAAAAAGTTTATCCATTAGCTTTATTACAGAAACATTTTTGCCCGCCACGTGCATGGAGTAAAAAGGAAAACTCAATCTGCAACAGCTTGCAACAATGAAACTATCATAAATTGCTTCACATGTGAAATTAGAAAGGCAAGTGTTTATGCGATTTTATGCGTCTTTGTTTCATTAATTTTAATACAGATGTTACGTACATTAAAAAAGTATTAAAAATATAATTTTCTATGTGAGTGATTTTGAAATATCTGAAATGGCTAAAACAATTGTATAAGTCAATTTTATGTATTGACCTTTAGAAATGCTATTCATTATTATAAGCTATACTGCCGAAACGTATCAAACTACTGATACCCTAGACCGATAACGGTGCTGAAAATTATTTCAGTGGTTTGCTACGAAGGTTTTACGCTCAGAAACGCGTATACAATACGTCCTGCGTTACAAGTTTGCTCTATTATAGAGATAGAGACTTGTTAATGCTGTAAACATAATCAAATTCCTATGGGTTAGTAAATCCTTGGATTGGAACCAAGAAAGACTGTCTGTCGCCACACAGTGGCGTAGCACATGAAACGGGCTGTATCGACCGGGCAAGGGCGACGCGCGCACTCAATTCAGCGAATGTCCAACCGCCAAAACAGAAATTTAAGTACTTATCCATCTAAAAAGTCTAAAGAAATCATAGTAATTAGGATTTTTTACATCATTAAAATCATTTTCGTTTTAATTGAAAATCAACGTATGTCATCAGGCAGACTAAAAGCATAAGCTCGATTATCTCAGTCATCAGTCTTTAGGTATTGTTTAAAGAATTAAATTTTTCAGCTTCAAATAAACTTGCATAAAACAAGTTTTTTTTTATTGTTTTAAAAATAAAGTTCTCCGAAATACATATCTGTATGTATGCATAGAGTGTTTTGAAGAGCCAATACGACCCTCACGATATAGCCTGCGCCCAGTAGTCAGTGAGTCGCGGGGTCGCGTCGACGTCTCGTCACAAGTCGAGACGTCCTTCCAAAAAGCACATTTCCAAGACGTTCTAATTCGAGACTGGACCAGTGCTTCAAACCTACAGTGTTTGTACAATTACTTATTTTCAAGTTATTACGGTGCTTCACTTGCTCTGAGAGTTCGAACCTTTGATAAGGAGGTTTACTTACCATCTAACCAGCTACATTTGGTCTGCACCACACATTTCTAACATAGTCCAATTTACATACCATCACAAATTATAAGCTTACATATTATATTATTTTACAGCTATGTTTTTCAGATCAGCATAAAATAATGACTTAGTCCCACTATTGGGAGTTGCCGTTATATATTTAATTGTATTTATTTATTATTATAAAATCAATTACATAGTAAGATATAAAAAAATCAAAAAAGTCATATAAAAAGGAATCTACCATAAACGTTTGCTCATTGATTTATCATTATACATAACAGTTCCAAGAACTTATACCTTAGTTTTTCACCTCATGCAATAATCAAGCTTACTTACTTATACAATTAAGATTTCACTTTAAAAATGCGATGCTATAGCACTGAAACCGCAGCTTTAGAGGAAAATGAATGCGTGACGTCTAGAGGTTTTCTTTTCTCTGAGGTTAGGTTATGTAATAGTGCTATAATGTAACGCTAGGGTGAAAGAAAGACCTAGGTTTTTGGAGATTTTAAGCAAATCAACTGATCCGACTAATGATAAAGTTATAATCACAAAACAAGGTTATATTTCGATATGATGTTACTAGAATACAATTCAGCAATCGCATAAATGACTTATGTTTCTTATTTGATAATATAGGTACCTGTTTAGGTACATAAAATAAAAGAAAAAAAAACGATGCTTGTGATTGGTTCTAGTAATATTTGTTCTAATTCATTGTTTAATTAAGTTTAATTATAAGTTAGATTTGTTTAAAAATAAAAGAGCATACTGCTCGGCTGTTGCGAATACTTTCCATTTTTATTTTTCACATTCATTTGAACAAAAGACATGTTTATGACTGGTAAAGTAGAAAAGCAAAATGATTTGACAAAAGATAATTACGCTGTTCTTTTGTTTCTGATGTAATGAGCTTCGCGAACGAGAAAAATTTTGCTTGGTTTTTAAAGGAAAAATGTTGGTAGAAATGATAGTTGAAAATGTAAATGCTTGATCCATTTTCAAATTAACAGTACTCCAGTTTATTAACACCGGTGTAGTGTTAGGTTCAACAATGTAGCACCTATCAAAGCTTTGATACCGTTACAGAGAATACTAGGAATCCTCTCGAATGGTGTGTGTAGTCAAGTAAATTGAGGATTTACCTGAAATCGATTACGTTAATTACAATATAAGCAATTTAAAAAAAGCAAAAAAATTACCAGCGCCTGCTAATAGTTTACACAACACTTGGGTCTGGTTTCCTGGTAGGTTCTGTATTAATTAAGTAATATTATTAATTGCGACATTATTTGCTAAATTTGTTTTACCGACATATCAAATAGGTATATTTCATTTTATTTTTTCTTTGTAAAGATTTGATCACAACATAAGTAATTGCATCATTTGACAAATCAATAGTACCTACTTACTTGGATTGACATGATTTGCATTTATTTATTTCATTTTCTGACTGCTATCAGCTTAAATGCAATCGTTGTTAAATTATATTTGCAAATTGAAATTTAAATATTGATACATTTTAAAAGCGTGGATAATTTAAAAGCCTTTTAAAAGATATTGAAGTGTTATTAATTTATTACAGCGTGAAATGACGGTATTTTAAAACGTTAGGAACAGTCTTTTATGCAGACACAATCATGCAGAAAACAGATGCCGGTCGGCTGTTACATAAATAGCCAAGAACCATTTTACTGAATGGGGTAGTTCGTGACACAGATACCTGGCAAAGTAGTGCAATAAACTTTGCTATGAAATATCCTTTCAACGCGCTAATTCGCTTAAAAAAAACAGTTAGAGAATTAGCCAATTAAATAGTACGTGTTTAATTTATCAAAAACTATTAAATGTTATCAGGACGTTACAAGTACCTATATTAGTAATCTCTGTGGTAACAGCTGTAATCACATTAATAGCTATTAACCTTTAAAAGTTTTTAACAAATATTATTTTTAAATATATCAAACTTTGATTAAAATGGCAACAGATAAGTGACTCGAACCATTTTCATTTGATAACATTGACGACTAATACTCGATATGCTAATGTTTGCTTGAATCAATAGCGGGATGAGGCCCCGGCGGACTGTCGGGCGCCGACAGCTGCCACTAACGCTCTCTATACTCACCCAGATGAAAAATCTCGACAATAATATGACACTTTACTACAACACGTCTTAGCACTGCGTCTTACCATCAATCACGGAAAGCTAATAGCAGAAATAGGATACCTAGTCATAAAAAGTAGGATCAGCGTTTTAAAAAAAGAACGGTTTAATTTTTGTTGAAGTTACTTCTCTACCAACTTAAGATTAAATGTCTATTTCGATAAACCATTGTTTAATACCTAATGAATCTAGAAAAGGTTGACTTATTATTAGAAAACTCAAGCGCTGCGGCATTTTCTAAGCGTATTAGGTAAATATATCGCTATAATGTTGATCTGATCACTAAACTCTGAACTATCCGGGAAAGCACATCTCAAAGCAAATATTAGAAAATCTTTGATATAACTTAAATCAGCACTTATAAAAATAAAATATGTTGTTAGGCTAGAGAAAACTATTTAGTATTTGAAAAACTGCGGATTGTTTTTATTAAATTACGAAACGAAAATCAAGTCACAAGTAACTGAATAACAAATAAATTTACAGCAAAACGGATTAAATCAAATATCAACTCGATTTTATACGATTTTTGCCAGGAATTTTCCATTTAATTTTGTTTGAAAATACACATGCCTTTTGGGGTATTGTTCTCAATTTCACTTAATATTGTGTAAAATATATTCAATTGGTATAAAGCGAATTGGCTGTAATAAATGCCGGGAAAATTATGCATATTCTGACAATAAACTCTTTGTATGAATATGCGACGATTATAACCTTTATTGTGGGAATGAGCTAGTAAAGCTTGTTTGTTTATAAATTAGTAATTGGTTAATAATATGCATTTATAATGCTTTAACCATTATTAACGCGTCACACCAAAACTACAATTATCTATGGTTTTTGTTGGTTTTAAATCTCTATTGATTATGACTTCTTCCTCAGCCTTTTAATACGTTATATGATGTCAAATGCATATTACGTATTATAGAGATGAAACCTATTGAAAAATCGTTCCAATGATAAGCAAGAAAAGGCTCTAATTTCGTTGAAGTAATACAATAAATAGATAATTTCAAAGGCAAAGAAAAATAAGAAAATAAGTCCTTATTTCACGTTAAAAGCCATTGCTCATAAATATAAAATAACATTACCTATTGAACGTAATATAGTTTATGAAAACGTTCAGAACATAACAAGCACTTCATTTCTCGCTTACCGACAGACTTTTCATTATGTAATTTATGGTGCAATAATTTAGTATTAAAATGCTTGTTATTATACTCTTTTTTCACACCTTGACGTAAAACAAAAGATTAAAGAACATGGGACGAAATAATATGAAAAAAAAAACTTTTCATACAAAATACCCGATTGGTTGATCGGCGTTATTGTATGGGAAGGGAAAAAAAGTAAGAAAACTGTACGACGACGCGTTATTGGATACTACACCATATATTATTTCTAGTCACACAAGTTCAAATCCCTAGGGATAGTTTCTGTTTTCAACAATATAGTATGGATTCTCTATTACTTACCTACAATGTGCCGTAACTTGAGGTATCAAATGAATTTACTAACTAAGCGGAAAATTGAAAACTAACTTTTAGTCGCAAAGATTTAATAGGTATGATTTTATTCAGGAAACTGTTGCGGTCACTGTATCAAATTTAATCACATCAAATTTAACTATAATTATTACCCAGAAAATGTAAATGCATTTATGAATACCGTAATGTGTCGAGTTGAGTACCTATTAACCCAGCATCTGACCACATAATTAATTCAAAGGTATTATAATTTTACATTCAATATTTTAATTTGAAGCGACCTCGATATTTCGTGATTAAAAGCAAACAAAATTAATTTATTTGAAACTGCAACTTTAAACAAATGAAAGCTCTCGTACCTCGCAGTAATATTTTACTGAATTTACGTGTAGTGGTTGAAGAGAATTTGACTGCAGCGCACGAATATTTTTAAAGTGTAATTCATTTAGGCGCTCGGCTCGGAATATTTGTCGTCAATTGAGTTGGATTTTTTTGTCATGATATTGTTATTTACTGCAAACTAGTCATATCTAGAACACATCTGTCACCGGCATTATATTTAAGTTTGCTTGTTACACATATTATTTTTACGAAAGCAGATTACATAGATGTGTAAACCATCCTTATCAATGGTTTCGTTCCTCCAGATACTTACAGCAAAATGTAAAAAAGTAGAAACGATACTATATCCACGGACACAACAGGAAAAGACCATATTTATGACAATAAGGATGACAATTTGGAAGAAATGACGCAGCCGAGCTGAAACAACCGCTATGATCGCTTCTAGCGACCTCACGCCAACATGGCCGAAGAAGAGAAACTGCCGATACCACCCACATTTCTTGAAAAGCTTCTTTTCTACACCACAGCAACTTTTGTGCTCCTTGCTACGTTCAGCCTTTTTGCCTTCCTATTTTTAGTGCCCTTTGTCATCGAGCCCGCTTTTACAACTATATTCATGCAATTCGATCCAGTAGGGGCATTATGCGTCACTGCTCAGGTGAAGCACTTGGTTGGTGCCAGCAACTGCACCTGGGCCTCCTGCAGAGAAGGTTGCACTAAAGATCTGTATGAATGTACCCAGATAAGAGTCAACTACAAACTTGGCAATGCGACGAATTTGACATTTATAGATTATGAAAGCTTGATCAGAGTCGAGAGATCGCTGAGAAAAAATTACGACTACGAAAGCTACGACACACCAATTGATAAAGCTTATCCTGATATGGACGAGGCTGAGTTGCCTGATGCACTTCCAACTGGCCTGCAAGGCAACGATTCAGAATGGTACTTTACAGGAGCGCGTCTATTCCCGAACGTAAAAGGTTGTGGCTATCCACCAATATTAAACTGTACCATCTTTTTTGGCAAGTACCGAGCACTTGGAACTAATTACACTTGCTACTATAGCCGGGTTGACCCTGGTTTGGTTATAACAGATTTGGATATGTGGCAGAACACACTCAATCTGGTGTACGCAATGGCAATTCCTATACCATCATTCATCATTTCTGTGATTTATTTGACATTTGCATATTTTAAAATTTATAATACGGAGGAAGAATCGGAGCAGGCTCCACTGCAGAGTGACGCTGAAGGCATGGCTACAGGAGACGATGAGAAACCTACGACTCCTGGCTCTGACACCTTTAGAGAAGATCTTGCATGCTTCGGACATCAGTTGAAGATGCAATTGGCAAACGAAAAGTCTAAGGAAGGTTTCGAGTCTAATAGTCCACCAATTTCCAATTCCGCTTCGTTATCTGGGTAAGCTAGTTAATATTTTTAAGCGTTAAAAAGCAGCATAAACAAAACTTCTTGTCTATGTAGTATTTTATCAATACTACTTGAAAGTAAAAAAACACCGATGTCTGCAGGTCGACTAACCTAACTGAAAATAAAAAAGTAAATAATTACAAATAATAATCTAGTAGGAACATTATAGTAGAAAAATTAAGAACATGAAATTAGGTACCTACTTCACAACTATACCTAAATCTTACAAAAAATATTAGTATGAAAACAAATTTCCAAATAGGACTGTCAAAGATACGTGGTTAAAATGTTTTTGTTCTATTGAAGAGTTATATTAGCG
The DNA here is from genome assembly GCA_947563765.1 of Anarsia innoxiella. Classification (NCBI taxonomy): domain Eukaryota; kingdom Metazoa; phylum Arthropoda; class Insecta; order Lepidoptera; family Gelechiidae; genus Anarsia; species Anarsia innoxiella. The sequence continues at coordinate 11,580,639 of OX387390.1, forward strand.
AACTAAAGTTTCATATAATCTGTTATCTCAATCCGACAGGACCAAGTCATCCTTCGTGAACGCCTAATGTGAACAATTCTTAACAGAGGTATGTCTGGCCGAGGCTTTAGCTTTCTCCTCCCGCTTCTGACCTCGACAAACACGCATTTTAATATTTCACGCAATTACTTCGATTACTGCACGTTATAAACCCTTAATAAAAACGCGCTTATATTCACCAAAAGTTTGTAAAAATATCAATGCTCTATCAAGATAATTAATTATATTTGTTATCAATCAATTATTATCTGGTATACCTACATCAAATATTATTTACTTACTTATCCTTTCTAACTGCATTGCAAGTAGGCAGTAGGCACATAATATTACTTATAATTATTCTGAGCTTGCTTGTAATAACATAACATAGCAAAGCTTATTTACGATATTCAAAAATATTTTTTGAGTTCTCATTATTTTGTAGACTATCAGCCTAACATATACGTTTAAAAAAAACTATTACAATAGCAAACTCGCTTCAAATGATTATTTCAAATCATAATCGATATTGATCACTAATACGAAATAGGTATACTTAGTATAATAGCAGACATACCTAACAATAAAACATTATAAATTCAGTGAAAGGTAATGTTATTTTGTCATTATGGTCCTTACTAGGTACATTACAAAAAAATGTGCGTAAGTATATACTGCTCTGAAATTAATATTATCTTTTCAGATGACAGGAATCCTGAAGAGGCGGGATCGGTTACAAAGTGTATCACGGGATATCGTGAAAATAAACATTTTAGGAAGAAATTTGTACTCGACATGTGATTTTGTAATAAAACACCTCATTCTCCCTTTAAAGAAGAGCAGCGAACAGAAAGCTTAGAGAGACAATATCGGCTAAAAGATAGATCAAGTATGGGCGAAAGAGATTTTTATAACGCGTTGTGAAATAAAATGATATTGCAAACATTTTTGTGACAATAATTTTTATTTCAAATTGACCTTTCAAGAAATTTTTGACACGACTTTACTAAATTTACCTTCCTAATTCTTATGAAGAAATAACAGCAGCGCAAGGTTTTAAGCAAAAATTTGCTCAAACATCATAAACTTGAAAGAAAAATTTTTGTCACGAAAGTAAAATATATTAGACTTATGAAAGATTTTATCTCCTAAAATATTTATATGTATAAATATATAATTTAAGATTTTAATATGCTCGTATGCTAATGGTGTCAAAATGCACGCGTGCTGATATATAAATATTAATAAGAAGGCAATGTATAAAACCATTAGTTATTTTAAAAGGATAAAATGGCATGTAGGTGACGCTTGTTCTACAGAAAAGTAATACAAAATGGAAGCAAGTCATTTAATGTAAGACGAAGTAACATGTAGGGGATTTAAAATTGCTGGAACTGAGATTGAGAACAAAAAATAAGTCACCTTATCTAAAAGTGACTGATGTTTTAAACATTGTATGGAGGTTACTATGAGCGATATAAAGCGATATAATTATAATGTAATTAACATTGCTGTATACATAAATACTGCTATTAATATAGTTTGATGAGTTTGAAAAGAAAGCAATAGATAAAGAACTACAATTCGTTCAAATAGAAAGTGATATACTTATTTATAGTAAATTATACTTATGAAAAAATACAAAATAAATGTTTAATAAATCGATAAAATTATAATGGTTATTACTACTCTATGATAAAAATTCATACTTATTAATTCATAGTACAACTTTATAATATCAGTTTAGTTGTAAGAATTATTTGACTGTAATAGAATTTTATTTAAAGGTCGTGTAAACATGTTCATCCTTCATTTTTGTTTTGTGTAGGTATGAAGTATAAATATGTAACTTTATCTTACAATTGTAGTAGATATATTTAAAACACGTCATTTTGTTACCTAATATTAGTCAAAGAGTCACTGTTCAAATTCGAGCCTTATATATGTGTTAGGCTTATTTAATATTAACCTGCTAGTAACATTTAATTCACAAGAAAATCGTCCTTGCCACAGCAATTGTAGTAAGTATCGATTCTTCCGTCCCGTGCCTCAACATTTTAAAAATTCATCGATACTCACTGTCCAAGCCTAACCAAACCGTCTCCGAACTAAAACAAAAATAGAGTCGGTATCTACTTAATCAATATCGTAAGTAAGCCCCCATCAAAATAAACATATTTAAATTAAAGCGGCCACGACTTACAAAGCGCTTAAACAGAACGTAACACCTTTGTGTAAATAAAAAGATGAGGACGGCCCTAGCAATATCAGCGCCTTCAATTGTTGCAATAAATTAATATTTCTTTTATTAATTGATAGTCAAAGGCTTGTGAATATTGCATTAATTATTAGGATGTTATCTGCCGAGTTGCAAAATGTATTCTTATCAAAATTATAATGAGCCTGAAGCATTAAGTTGTTAAATCATATTTTGGGACCATTTAAAGGGTTCCGATAGAAAATAAAATAGTGAAACAATGTTACGATTATTACTTAGCTGGTTATGTACTTATGTAAGCTCACTGCGTGTTTTAGTACTTTCACAAAATTATAATTTGAATTTATAACTGTTAAAATTTAATATTGAATTCTAAATTTGTATGTGAATCACGTACCTGCCTGAAAGGATCGACGTACTTACCTATATATAAATTAACCTATTGCTGAACTTTACGCATAATTGTATATTAATAGGTATATTTTTAAATTTAATAATACATTTTAGGCGCTCGAAAGCTTACACTTTTAGGAATAAAGGAAACTGATAAAAGTAATTTAAGCTTCAATCATTAAAATAAGTTGTTAACGAAACGTTGTATTCAGCCAGAACAAATAATGGGAAATAAATTGTAAAAACCAGATATAACCTGTAAAACTTTACTGGACTTAATTTCATTTATTTTGTAACTGGCAATACTGACGGAAATTATCAAAAAGCTTATTCACTCATTTCAAAAACTCTACCATTGTCATTATACTGAAATATTTAACATAAAGTAAAATATTAAGATGCATTTCGTAAGTATACTAGGAGTATGGCCAGGAACAGTAAAATTGTCAAGTTTGCATAAAGCCACCGCATAATTTACAAAAGTTTCGTTAGGTACCTTTTCTAATCTAATGTACCTACTTAGATAGACAGAATTTGCACAGATATTTCATTTACTGAACTGAAAAACGTTCGAATTATGAAATTAGAAATGAGCATAATTATTTGCCAGGTTTCTCTAGCTGAAAGTTTTCAACTCAACAAATATAAAATATTAAAACGACGTCAAAGTTAACTTGCCTGACTTTACGAAACTTCTGCTAGGACAGACATTACTAGGAAAGGCTTGTTAAAACTTGGCAAAAAAGCTTAAAAGAATTATTAAGTTTTCTTCCTAATTATAAAAGAGACCACAAAAGCAGATATTTTAGTGAAGAGACGTTCTTAAGTAGTTAGGTACAGATTTAATAGACTGAGTTAAAGTTACGACTTAAATTTTTTGTCACGTTTTTATTCGCCAGCTAGACCAAACTTCGTTTTATTTAAACTAGGCTTACTGTAGGTAATCTTTGAGATGGTAACAAATCAAAAGTGCATCTTTTGTGAAAGAATTACGTCTAACTAATGCTTAGAGTCCTAAAAAAACGTTATTAAAGTACCTATCTACCTAGATATTAAATTTAATATAGCTTTACTTATAAAGTGAGAAACAATCGGTCAATATCAAATCGAAATCCAATGTCAATTTATTTTTAGAAACAATTTTTGTTTCTTTCTGTAATATATACTTACATTTTGGTTGTGTCGACTAGAGAATTAATGTGTGTGGCTTTACTAAGTTTATCCTGAAAGTAAAAATCTATCAAATTGGACTATTTGTTTTGGCTATTGTGGGCTATATTAAAATATATAGCTGCTACCTAAATTAATTAATATCTTTTTGTCTGTTGGAGAATTAATGTCGATATAAGAGTCAATTTTGGTATGATATCGTGACTAATTTTATTGAAGAATTAAAAAATGTGATTGGCTTTTATACCTAAATCATTTTGAATTTATTTCAATAAGTAATGTCTACGTAGCACCTGGTATCTTATTTTAAATCGAGTTCTACTAGACTAATGGTTTGAGAAATGATTTATTTATAACGAACTCTCCTTGTTTGAAGTAAGTATTTTAAATACGAGTAGGTAGGAAATTATAGAAAAAATTCTAGGAAATAAACAAATAAATATTTGGGCGTTTTTCGTTTGTTAGTTTCATTTTCCAGTTGAGCTTACTCAGTAAACAAGATTACTCGATGGTGCAAACATTGTTTTTATTTAACTCGTTTGCAGGTTTTGTTTTTTTTGTGCGATAACTCAGTACTGGTTTTAACTGAAAACATTTTATTATTTGCGTTTATGTGAATAAGTACTATTTCCTTTAATACAATGAGTGGCGTTAATCTGTTTCGTAATACCCTATTAAGTAGTTGCTTACAATTAAATGTTGGAAGCCGTATTTTTGTCAATTGCTTGTAAAATACGACGTGAAAAACAAACGCTTTCAATCGGTCAGAAACAATTCTTTTGTACTCTAAACGATGGCATTTCAATTTACTATGGAATGAACGAACGTGCCATTCTTTTTCACCGAACATTCTCGGTATGCTGACAGCTCAGTTTTACAAAATGATATTTGAAAAAAATATTATTTTGATCCATTTTGCCGGGCCACACTAGGTGCATAAATGGAAATTTCTTATTACATTGTCATAAGGTCTACTAATAATACGGTAATACTAATCTGTGCCTAAAATACATTGCTGGGGAAAGTTATAATCAGTTATATCTCTAGGTACACTGATTTAGTATAATTTAACGATGCAAAATTGACTTGTTTTATTAGAGTTAAAACTTCCAACTTATTCACAATCAAAATTAATAAACAGACCTACAAAGATTAATGTTTCATTTGTTTTAATGAGAGTTATCATTAGGTAAACCAAAAAACATAATACTTAAGTATATAGATTTAAAATTTTAGTATATTTAGGGCATGAAAACGAGGCCTTCCCATGTATATTGACGACTAGAATTATTTCGTTTTGCAGGACTGTTCTGACGACAGTTTTGCATTACTTTCCTGTTAAAAGACTTGTTTTTTTTATTAAAGACGTTTTAAAATCGAACACTTCATGACATTCCGTTATGTCAAAGCATTCATAATTATTCCTGCTATTATTTCAATGCCTATATGATCCACTTAAACTGTAGTAAGCTTACGAGTAAGGACATCCATTGTACCTAGTTCAAGCAAGGAATAAGTAAAAAGTGTGCATGTCCGCTATGGATTTTATGATAAGTGACACTAATATTCGTTGGAATGCGTCTGCCATATTAATTAGTAACACGTGACATAAAATGTGAATTTTTAATTAAAATATAATTACTTATAAAAGTGATTGTGAAATTTCCCTTTCAGCCACTTTAGAAAGAAACCTTAACTGGAAAAAACCTTTTGGTGGCGAGATAATATACTTAAATCGCTACTTTCTTTAATCAACATTAAATTCTGTTGATTATAAATATTGTTTTATATTATAAGCATACACATTGATTCCTACGACGTTGTCGTAACGTTTAACGTTATCGATCAATTCCAGAAGGACATGGCGTCACGAAGCGAAGACATTAATTATGCATCAGATATTGTATTTATCAGTGAGTTAACACATTAAAATGAATTCCAATTTATTAAACAGTAATGGTGTAGAAATAGTAAAGTTAAGATACAATACATAAAGATTCTATTGAATGTTAAAGTCGAAAGGAAAATTGCTATATATAAAAATAATTTTACTTTCTAAATTACAATTAAGAATTTTTATTGTTATTATCAAGATGAACAAATATGTACTGTGAAGAACGCTTTTGTGTGTTGAGATGTATAAAGGTTTAATTAATTTAAACATAAAAAAGTTTGAACGTCAAAAATTAAAAGACGTAGTAAATCCACCTAGACATATTTTATAAGCACGTGAACATTTTTATTTGAAAGTTTAGATATTTGTAAAAGATTTAGATGTAAGAGCAACTCTTATATGTAGTAGCTTGCGTTAACGCCATGTTACACACGTGCTTTCAACTATATATTCAAAAGCTCTAATTAAAAGTAATTAATGACTAGATTTAGAGTTACCAAGCTTTTGAGAAATTTATAAAAGCCCCAAATTTACTTATTGCGTTTGCTTATTAGTACGTACCTACTTACAAGCTTATTAAATTACGGTGATAACGGCATTTTAGGTGATCATCTGTAATAATTAATTTTTAGCACGTGTGCAACATGCCTTCAATTTTTAAAGTGTGGCGCTAAATATCTTGCTATAAAAGCGAAATGTTTGAATTAATATTACTATTCATCGTAAATGCGTTTTCATTCATTTGGAACTGTTGCCTTATGACCGTTTTGTACATAAACAAATAAATAAAAGTTAGTAGGAAATAAAATACACTTATTGGCTTCGACATTTCGTTTCATTTATTCAACGAGACCTTTACCTGAGTGCTTTAAATTGAAAATAGCTTTATCGATTACGGGTAGGTAACTACTAATCTAACGACCTTCTAAACTTTGAACTGCGTTCTCTAAACTAGTTGACTATTTGCTTTTGCCATTAAAATTTCAAAGATTGCTTTCCTTACCCTTGTAAAATGAACCAGCATCGAAAAATTTAATAGGTAATAATTCCTTGCATGTTAACGGCTATTAAGGGTACCTACATTTTGTTCAGGCTGTTATAATATTATGTATTCATATAACGTACTTATCAGGCTTCAATTGAACTGAGTTTCCTACCTACACCCACGCCATGATTTTAATGCTCACTGCATTGCTGAAATCAATAGAAGTTCTACTTATTAGACTTACCTACTAGCACGAACTGTGTTATATTACCCACAGCTAGCTAGGAAACCAATCCAATTACACGACACAGTGTCAGTGTTTTAGTATGCGCGTAAATAAATATTTAAATCAGCAAAGATTTTAGTTGAAAGCACACAATATAACGATTATATAAGAAGTAATATAATTTAGATAAGTAATATTTATCAAGAATTATTATTACGATAAAATGTAGGGTCAACAGGTATTAAATAGACTATAAAGGTACCTTTAAATTCCAATAAAATCATACAGGTTCTTTGACAACCAATGCAGCGGGACCTTGGCCAACAATTGGATTGAGACCAGCAACAGCTACCGCTCGTAAAGGCCTGAAAGTAGGACCATTTCAGTTACCCATAGGTCAATTCACGTAAAATACCGGAGTATTTGCCTATCTACTGAACTTTACATGGCCTAGCAGAAAATATAAAGTACCATAAATTATGGTAGAAACATTGAAATTAACTTAAATATATTTTTTATCCTAAATATTCGTAGATAGGGATAAAATTTAAAAACTGAAAAAGATTAATATTAGGTATTATTGAAGACCTATGCAAAGTTAGGACATAATTTCCAGGTTTTTTGTTATCAGTTGAAATGCAGGTCACAAGTAAGTAGGTAATATAAAAAGAATTCTCGAAAGATTTTTTAAATGTGGCATCTAAATGCACTCCATCAAGGTCGTATGTATTTACTCCGCTGTTCCTCCTTTATCGAATCATATGGGGTGACAGCCAGTAGCATTGTTCATTAGAAGTTCATTTGTACGGGGATTTATATGCGACAGAGGCACAGGCGCGGTTTTATTCTAACAAATTGATTGTGCAAAAGATACCAAGTCTCTGACACTCAACAACCACAAATCCGAACCTTTTAAGTTAGTAAGTAACAAAATTTCTCTATGAAACTACTTATTCTTTTTGTATTTTATTCTTACTTATTACATAGGTAATCAACTAAAAGCTTTGAAAATTGCACAAATAAACTTGTGGGAACTACAACAGTTTTGTATTATCGCAATGTCTATCTACCTACCTAATTCATTGTAAAACCGAACCTAGCGCCATCTACAATATTTATAGCGTTCTACTAATAAGAATGGAGCTCAAGTGTTCCACACGGTACAATAATGTGATATTAGATGGGGTAAAATAAGCTACTAAAAAACTAGGGTTTCAAGAGTAAATTGAAATAGAAATACATTTTTAATGATAAATTTAATAATTACATCACAAAAATATATTGTTTTAATGAAATGATATCTTATTTTCTTAATTAACTACGATTTTTATAAAAATATTGTCCTTAAGCTAGATAACTAACGTGCTACACATTATAATACTTCCAAGTAGATTACATAGATGGCAGCAGTACATTTGGACCGTACTGCCATCTAGCGGCTTGTTATAAATGCAATTCTTACTTAAAACCAAGTTCTTCTGCAGGTATTCCCAGTCTTGCAAGTTTAGCTTCATAAGTGGCGAGCAGATCATCATGGGCTTTACGAAGGCGAGCCGCTTCATATCGAAGATCTTCTACTTGTGTATTCTTGAGTTTTAGAAGTTCCTGCAATAAAAGAATACATGAAATAAAAATGTTTATTTTCTAGGACAGTACTTCTTGAACTAGTGCAATATTAGCTTATGCCAGCTATTTTGTACGCATTTGTCATCATATCCCTGAAACTAAGCGCCAAAACACACGGTGAAACGCAACTGCAACGCAACTGAAACTGCTAGTTACTTTTGAGTTGCATCGCAGTTTCTGCTAAAGACTTCCTTAGAAAACCACACACGACGCAACTAGTTTGAAACTTTTCATTTCAGTTGCGTTGCATTTGCGTTTCACCGTGTGTTCTGGGTCTTACACGATAGCTTTAAATAATATGCCTATTTATGTTATTGCCATAAAAAAAAAAAAAGTTTAGTAAGCTTAAACAGCTAAAAAAATATATTAATTTAATTCAAATCCTCTTCGTGATTTGGGCGAGAAAGATTAACAAACATCCATCTTCTCATCCATCGGCGCAAACGTTGACATTAATAACTAATAAACATATTATGGATTAAAATTAAATGTCTGTTGTTTCACCTCTTAATATAATTAACTTACCACCAATTCTTGCGGACCCATATCTCTGGTCTCTAGTATTTTCAACTTGGACTCCATCAGAGCTGTTCTCAGTGTCGCTTTTTGTTGTACTTCCATAATAGCTCTAGAGAATCTAGATTTCAATTCATTTCTTTCACCAAGAATGCGATCGAAACGGACTTGTAGAACTTCGTTCTCCCATTTAAGTACTTCGAACTGTTTTTCCAAGCTCTCCAGCAGCTTTGTCTTTGCCTGATTGAAAAAATGTAGGAATGAGTAAACTTTTCTTTTAATTTTGATCATTATTTATTTATCAAGATAATAATGTAGAATTGCTACGGCCTCAGAAATCTGACCAATTGTCTTATAAGTACCTACTTATAAGATTTTAGGTACCTACCTACCTAAATGGCTAGTTAGTAGAACATTTGTCAGGCATATAAAATTTTACTGAAGGAATCTAATAGGAAAGTCTAAAACTTACAGCTAAAGCAGCCTTATCTCTATCGTAATTGGCCATTTGCCGTCTTAGCTCCTTGTTTTCAGCAATCGCTCGCTCCAATGGCTCGCGAAGGTTTTTAGATTCAGCAATTGCATCTCTGGCCATTTTTTCGGCTCTTTCTTTCAATTTTTGTAACTCTTCCATTTGTTGTTTCAAGCTACTAATCAATCCTAAAAAGGACAAAAGGTTTAAAAAAAATAGGTTAAATTTATGTAAGTTCAAATCAAATTTATATTTAGAATATAGCTCGATCTAAACTAAGATAAAAACCTACCTACATTCTTATCACAATCAATGTCTACTTACCCAAATTGTTCAAGGTAATGTCGTTATAATAATTTTTCAAATCCGCAAAGGCTCTATCGTGATGCTCTATCAATTCTGATAACTGTTTGTTTTTCCGTTCTTCCACTTCAGCTATTTCTGTACGATGTTTGATAGTCAATTCACTTTTCGTTTCGTGAAGCTTTTTTTCTGCTTTTTCTTCGATTTGACGAGCTTTCTCTTCATAAATCTCCCTAGTTCTTGATATTTCCTCAGCATGTATAAGTTTGGCTCTTCTCAGTTCATCCTGAGCTGATATTATTTTTTCTCTGATTTCTTGTCGCAAATTTCTTTTATCATTCAGTAATTCCAACTCTTGTTCAGCATGTTCTTCCTTAGCAGCTTTTAAAGCAACTAAATTCTCAGCTCTTAAAGCTGCTGCTACGGATTGCTGTTCATACTTAAGGTGTTTTATTTTCTGCTTCTCAGTTTCCAATAGAGCTTCATTTTCTTCCTGGGCTTCCTCTGTGGCTCTTTCTCTGTTACGCAGCTCAGCTTTGGCTTCATCAAGATGTTGTCTTGTTATTTCCCAAAATGTTCGGATTTTATCTCTTTCCAATTGAAAGTAATTTCTTTCTTCTCGCTCTTTATCTAATTCCTCCTTAACTTTAAGCACAAATTGCTCGAGTTTTTCTCGAGTCATCTCGGAGGTGTCGACTCCATCGATAACAATTGCTAAAAAATGGATTTAGAAACATAATTAGGTATGCTATTTCACCAAAAATATATTATTTATGTACCAAAATATTACACTAAGAAATATATACTATAGAGAAAAAGAATCAAAAGCTCAAACTTACGTGGAGCTTTTTTGGCTCCTTTGCCTCCGGCTTTAGGCGGCTGAAATCATGAAGTTAGGCAAGGTATTAAATTAAGGCAAAGTTTGTACGTTATATAAGATACAAACAAGTAATTTTTAATACGTAGTTGAGTACGTTGTTGCTAAATTTGAAAAAATATTTTTTCCTTTCAGTACTTACCATGTTTGAAACAAAGCTTGATTTACTTTACAATTACAAAAAAATAGTTAACAACGTATCAAATTAATTTATGAATGTAGTAAGGATTTATAAAAAAAACACGTATTTTTGAAAAATTAAGAATGGTTGACGTAGTTACTATCAACACTAAGCTATACAACAAATTTGTTACTATGGCAACCAAGCGATTGCCGTAGCAACCCGTGATAACCATTGATTTGGATAAAATGGGATGTAAATGGATCGATGAAAAACTGTTTCCAAGAAAGGAGACTAGGTTTTTTCCAAGGTTTTTTTTACTTTGTGTTGTTTTTTCTCAGATACCCTTTTTTATATTATTCGTATAAATCATTATAAACGTGTGGGGTGTTGAATAAATAATTTCTATCTTTTTGTACAGTACCTTTTAATATGGTATGATTCCTGACTTTGGAATCTTTGCAATCTTTGCTTTGGAATTTGGGCTTTATTGGTAGCAAACATTGTAGCCTCATTTATAGTAGCAAAGAGGAAGCTTAACACGTCAAGAAGTGACGATATTCTATGGTGACGATATCTTCTTGACATCTGAAGTCATAGCGTAAATCTGTCAATCTCATCTTTATTTTTTAATTGGTGATTTGATGATCCATTTTTTTGTATGATTTCTTAGTAGATATATTTTAATACAATGTAATATTTCCAAATTACAATCGTCCCATTCCCAAATATGTGGTATCGTTAAATTTATTTTATATCAATTGGGACTTCTTCTAACGATAGGTGGGAAAAGGGAATATCGTCAAAATGTTAATTGAAGCCCTACGCCTCACTATTTACGGTATCATTTTCATAAGTCTGGTCTTAATAGACCATACTCTCGGCAATGGCTTTGTGGACATGTTTCAGAGAATCTTTTGCAAATGCATGTGTTTCATAAAACAAACCATAAAAGAAGAGGCCAAGCAATCTGTATTGTTAGAAGAAGAAATTCCCGTAAAGCTGCCGAATCTGTTAGTCGAAATATTGCTGCTCTCTCTTACTATAGCGGTAAGAGTCATTTACTGTGTTGATGTTCGTTCATAATCTAACGTCCGAGCAGAAATACAACTTTAAACATGTCGGAAATATCTGCGGACCTCGCTGGAATGCGCTTTCCCCCGCGCTTCCCGTGACGAGTACGTACGAGTTGCATGACGTCATCCAGCCAGGTCCGCAGATATTTCCGACGCGTTATATGTATTTACTAAAGTAACATTGTCACAGTTGCATAAAAATACCTAAATAAATTGCATTAAAAAAACGAGAGTTTAACTATTGTTTTGAATGGTAAAAGTCGATGTTCAACATTTACATTTACTACATTCTTTCAGTTTCTAAAAAAATGTCAACATATTCGCCGCAAACATGATCATATCGATGACCTTCTACAAGAAAGTAAGGAAGCCTTGAGACAAACTAATGAGTTTTTAGAAAAATGGCGAACACGTCGGGTAAGTTATGAAGCGTACCTACTTTTATTTTAGGCAGACTCTACATACACTCGTCTTTGAAAAAAATATTTAATTAGTGGTTCAGTTTATGTATATTGTTTAGCTTAGGAATATCATTAGACATATACTTTACTTTTAGATTAATTGGCAGGCGTCCACAGAAACCACATATTTAGATGATGAGCCACAAGAGATAACCCCGCTTAAGTTAGAAGTGCCTATTCTGCATATGGCTATTATAGACGTAAGTTTACAATTTAAATAAATATTTATTTGTAATGATAAATTTATTTTATTGTCTGTAATAAATATTAATCAACACAAAATTTGTTAAATCTTAGACTCGTGGAACAACACGGAACCAACCAGAGAGAGGAGATGCTGGAGACTCAGTAAATTACACCGATTCTACACTTCTATCAGTCACATCGTTACTTGACGATGATTTTGATGAAAGTTTAGTTGAAAACACAAGTATTGATCAAATTTTTGAAGATAAGCTCATATCAGAGAACCACAATCGGGAACTATGGGACGTAGTGGAAGAGGACTCGAATGTAGAAGATTAAAGTTTGAATATACAAATTTTTGAGATATTTCAGTTTTATGTAGAATTTCCGTGTCGTATTTTGTATGATTGTTTTTGTCTGGTCTCAAGAAAAAGTAAAATTTTGAATCAAAATTGGATTTTATTTATGAAAAATGTTATTCAAATCAATTTTCCGGTGGACTTATAATGCCATGTTAATAGCCAGGATTGGCGGCCGTGCGATCGGCTCCCTCGACTGATTTCAATCCCCATAATCCTTACAAAGGTACCACAATCATTTCATATCACACACTTTGAGTGTCAAATGCTCATAATAATGACGGGATAAAGAACCAGTAGCTGGCAGATATTAATTTATACACAATACTTGCACAACGCAAATCCTACCCAACGTATTTTTTCTTTTATTCTTATTCGTCGGCGATAAAGTTCATATTTAACTTGAACTCAGATATTGATAGTAAATTATTGCGAAGGGTGGAAATTTGTATTCACTTTGATGTCAATCTGTCAGCGGGGTAACTATAGACGTGAGATGTAATTAAACTCGTGAATAGGGTTTGAGGAGGAAATGACCACACCGTCACACACCGTACGCAATACCTAGATACGTGCCTTCAGTCAGCCAGACATATTGCAAAATCAAACAATATTACTCAATTTTTTTCTTAATTGAAACTAACTTAAGTTAGTATAAAAGTACCTGTAACCATAATTCCAAAAGTAATTCCCTTAAAAAGATAAGTTAAAAAATATTTTTTTAATAAGGACATAAAACTTGTTATTATTTCTGTGTTCATATTGACCGTACCGTACAGCAAACAAAAAACCTTATTACAAGCTTGAAATTATTGTGTCATAAATGGAAAGTACTTATTTCAGTTCTATTTACTAAACTATAAACATTGATTTATATGCTAGTTTGAAACCTGAAAACTTAGATTCTATTTTAGATTTGAAATTGTTTGAAAAACACGATGAACTCCATCTGAAATAATTCGGTAGGGACTCACAGCTATAATTTGGGCTCTAAACATTCTCAAACAAAAGACACGTGTCTAGACGTAATACTCGGTAGATCGTTGTCCAACCCTTGTTCATAGCGTAATTATAGTATAATGATGTACTGCGGTGATCGCGAATAGACATTTGATGGATCGACCCACGCCTTACTGTTTTGTGTTGCAATTGCATTACAGGGTTAGTTACCCTTTCTGTTTAGGAATAGGCGTTCTTTTCACATGCTTAGATTCATAATCATTTTTTATTATTTATAAACCACACACACTTATGTGGGAAACTAATCAGTGATTGTTTAAATACTTTGGTGTAAAACATTTGGGTTAGCTATACCTAAGTTATTTTAGTTTCTATCCTATATTAGATAAGCTTTGTGCTTTCTTACTACTTACCTACCAATGAACAAGATAAAGACACCTATGATCATCGAAGTGATCCATTTATCACTCACTGAACCTTTTTGTCCAGCTCTATTCAGTACTTTTTGTACGGAAGATTAAATTTTGCACGTCTCGTTCGAGGTTCAAACCATTAATACTGCACCGCCATTTAGTGCTGCAAAGGACTATAGGCTTTTAGGCCTTTTTTTAAGACTAGCCTAAGAAATAACTATTCAGCCTTTTAGTTCAAGCGGCTAACCTAGAGTTAAGCCTATTCAAGCATTTTGGTTAAAGGCCTAAAAACAGGCCTAACCTTGTTTAAGGCTTATTAATAAAATAGGACTACGAAGCCTATGAAGCTCTTAGGCCTATACCTAAGGTTATTTAGGCTATTAGGCTTTAAAGCCAAGTCGGACCTTACTACTGTGAAAAAAATATTGAAAATAAGTAAGTAGGTACTACTAACTATAAATTAGTTAGTAATACAGTTAGTAGTGAAAATTTTAACGCTCTAGCTAATATAACGGTTCATGTGATACACCCTGGTAGACGGATGAACAATAATAGACAGATAACTAATCGGTAAAAATGGTCCGCTAAAATAAATACAAACAAATAAATTATAAAGACCACAGTGGGACTATAAAAAAGCCTAAGCCTAGGCGTAGCGCTAGGCTTTTTTAATGCCTACTACTTAAAAATGGCTATAGGCTTTTTAAGCCTACTACTTTAAAAAGGGTGTAGGCTTTTAAAAATGACGAAGCTTTTAAAAGCCTATTTTGCTTGTCTAGTCTCAAAAAGGACTCGATAGGCTGAAATTTAGGCCTAAAAGCTTATAGTACTTTCATAGAGCTAACACGAATGGCGCCGCCATTCGTGTAAGAGCTCTATGCCACATCCTATGTCTGACAAAATGTAGGAAATTGAAAAATCTAAGGGGTTTTACATTTTTGGTCATGCCTGTCTCTATCTCGTCATCTATTATTTTTTATTTTTTTACACGTCTGTCTGGTTGCTGTTACATTGATTATGATTTCTGCGGTGCCCTAATGGTTACGATAGGACGAATTGATTTTTATGAAATGGCTCAGTCTTAAGCGCTTTATTTGTTTTGTCTCAAATCAAGTAGTTTAATTACATTTTATTGAATATTATAATGATTATAAAGAACTATAAATGTGTTATGTTTCAGTTGAAAAATGCATAAAATGATATTCTGGGTACAATCTAAACAAATGACTGCATAAAAATAAAATAATTAACTAACAATTTTATTGATAACAGCAGCTAACAAATACTCAAATCTGAATGCCGCCTGCGCGATATCCATTACAAACACAAAATCAAACTATTGTTTACTCAAAACTACCTAATGTGGGTAATTTGGACTCTACGTACAATAAAGCATTAACACACCCGGGCAAGTCGAAATTCAAACGACTGAAATAATTGTCGCTTTCCAACCATTTTAACAAACCTCTATTAAGTTATATTTTTCTCCAAATAGTGGGTCACACAATCTGGTTTTAGAGTTTGAAATTACTTATTTCTAGCCACGCGTTAGACACGTGTTTAAAAGAAGCGTTGGTCTGGAATAAAAATTTAAATGCCATCATTAAGGATGTGATTATACATATTTTTACCAATTGTTTGTTCTGATAGAATTTGTATTTGTAATCTATAGGGGCGTGACTATGCGAGTTTTGCTTACTTGCCGGTAGATGATGTAAACTATTAGGTTTTATATTTGCTCTTTTAGGTTAGTAACCTAAAATAGCACTAGACATATCCTACATTATTTTTGTAAGTTAAGTTGCAATTGTAAATAATTTCAGAAAGAAAATGTCAGTCCTCATAAGAATAAAACCCTTTTCACATAACTAGTAAAATATGATTTATATTTAATTGCTAGTATGTACATAGGTACAAAGTACAACAATTTAAATTATTACAAACATGATATTTGCAGCGTTCCCTCTGACCGAAACATTTGCATCGATATTGAATGTCCAGTGCCTATTGCGCCTATGAGTATAATCAAGGGACGCACTCGTCAAAGAATAGGTACGCAGTATTATAAACAGACAGCAAGTAATATACCTACTAAACGTTATATCTGCTAAATATTTCTAACTCTAAGCAATATTTCAGGTTTGAATTTATATACCTATATTTATTTACTTAATTTATTCATTCATAGAAAACGTAAGAGATGAAATCATTATGTTCTGTAAAGAATGAGACCTAGGCCAGTAACTCTTATCTTTATACATACTGCATGGATTGTAAAAATAATCATTTTGTTAATAACGTGTCAATTCTATACACATTTTTATTGTAAATATTCATTTTAATAATAAATAAGTACTTACGTATTCATCCGAAGAATTTCATGTCATTTATTCTATGGTCTATTTCGAATATTATTAAGGCTTCCCATTTGGGGTGATCTGCGTGTTTAAGTGATATTAGAAGCGAGTGCAAACATGTCATGATTGATTTCAGATATTCCGATGCCTATCAAAAATCTATGTATAACCACAGATTAGAAAACACTAGTATAACTCAGAAGCAGTTTCTAAGCATACCTTTGAAGTCTATATCTTCTCGGTATCAATGGGGAGAGTTAAAATAGGTCTATGTAGAACTAAAAAAATACATCTAAAATTACTAGTACTAAAATATTTTCAAAAATATTATTTTTAACAGGAGTATAAGCTGTAAACGCAGTAACATGAGATACCAGTAACAGTCTGTCAACTCTTACCCCTTTTTATTGCATGAGTACGACCCTAGCAGCTATTCTGCAACAACGTGCATTTAAAAAAAAATCATATTGGTTCAATAGATTTTATCAAAACGTTTCTATTCAGTATGTCTAGAAGCAAGAGGTTAGGTTTCGTGAACCGAGGGACCACACTTTACACGCCACCATTACAAATATATATTTACGAATTCCACTGGTAAGCACCACTGCTAAAACATGATGGGCCCTCAATCCACACAACTACCTAATTACAGTCAAACAGTTATTCAAATAAATATTCGTGCTAAAGTGACCATAAATATAAATGCTTAGAGAAAATATCTTAATTGCAGCTACACCAGATTTTGATAAATAAGCTGTTAGAATGTATAAATTCTTATTTTACAATATTTATCATTCAAATAAATTTAAACAAACATCAAATCGAGACGGCACAAGCTATAGAAGTCTAGCTATAAATCATTCTGTAATTTTATTTGTATCTAGTTACTTACACATTTATGTAAGTAATCATAAAGCACTTACCTACCTACCTACTTATCTATTCGAAAGCTAAATATTGTCTTACATATGTATGAATAAATATGAAGATATGAAATATGAGCAAGCTGCAAGGGTTTATAGAATACGGCTCTCCTTGCAACCCGATCTAAATATCCAAGCTCCGGACCAAAAAAGCAATATGTAACGAATTTGTTTTTCAATTTCGTACCAATTTTGCATATGGAACCCCGTCACCGCATAACGGGAGCAAATAAAACGCAGTATTATGGTTTTTACGATGCGTAAATATTTTTTCTTCGTTTTTCCAACTTTTATTTGCATTTGCAAGGTGGAAATGAAAAGAGGATTTCTACTATACAAAGGTTTTATTGTTGCAGAAATTCGTTAATAACGTCCTAGGGCGACGCTTTTTATTATTTATTTTCCTGGCGTTGTAACTTATTGTGTTATCCTACCTTTTTTGATTGCTTATAGATGTGACATATTATTATTTTTAATTTCTGTTTATGTTTTTGAGCAACTAGCAGAAGTACCTATAGAACTCTTACATTAATTTACTGTTAGGATCTGTATGAACCTATTTACTGTAGGTAGGTGTGATCCAAATCGAGGTAATATGCTTGAGGCTTAGGTATGAGATAAAATCCATATATAGATAATATTCTTTTTGATAAAATAGAGAAACATTAGGAGTTATTGTTACAAGTAGTTTCCGACTATTCCCACGGCGAAAAAAAAAGCTTTCTTTAATAATTACCAAATCTGTTTCCACATTTCAACCCCCAGCATAAATCTATCTTTTAATGAAACCGTAAATAACCCTACAATATTAAAATTACTGGTGATCGATGATTGTTACCTTCTCTATATGCAAATCTCCGTAGTTCGTGGCTGCAAATTTGAAATTCAAATAAAAGTTATTTGTTTATTTTTTCGATACGCTACCTAATAGTGCATACTATTGCAATATCTCATATGCAAACAGACTGAATCGTTTGGATGCAACTTTTTGAGTCAGCTTTTTTGATCGGATTTTTGATGGATGCAAATTTGAATATCTGAACATGATTTTGTGCGTGTGAGAAGTCGTCACCCCCCGATGGTGTTCTGAAAACCCTTTTAAAAACAAAATACATATTTTAACGTAGTTACAGGCACTTACCATCACTGCTATGTCCATTTTCGATTGTTCATAAAGTCTCGGTCGGTCACTCAGACTCGGTCGTTCGCGTTAAAATTCGAAGGTACAGGCCAAACATTACTTAACAGTGACTTAACAACATCATTAATATAAACCACCCAGAACTTTATTACCCTAAACATTTAGAAGTTGTTGTAAATAAGGGGCTTATTTTGGAAACAAGAAGGTTAAGATTGTCAATGTATTTCTTAATCGCAGTAGAACTAATTATAAGGATTTATAGTTTCGGGTCTCAAAAGTTATTGTCAATTTTAGGAATTTTTGGTTTACATCGTGTTTTTACTGAAGCCGACGTTTATTGATTGTTTTGTTTTAATGATGATACTTGTTTTCAGAATAAAACATGTTTTTACATAGAAATTACTTTATGTTTCTCTCTGTACTTCTAAATTTGAAATATTTTAAATCTATTAAAATTATTTCCTAGACAATAAATAAAGTTCAAATTCTTCTGTTCCATGAATGTTCCAGATCTTTCCTTATGTTCTTTTTTTACTTGCATTATACGACATTTAAAAAGTAAAAAAAAATCCTACTTCAAAAAGATATATTTTTAAGTTTTATCAGACAGCTTTCTAACTTTGACGGATAGAGCTAACTCCATACGAGTTTAAAAGTTTCCTTGGATAAAATTTTGTCTCGAAGTTAAAGCAACAAGCTAAGTAATAGGTTGGGGAAAAAGTCTTTTCGCATATAGTATGTATGAACTTGTATTAAAATCTCTTTGGCTATACCATTTGTATCTGGCTGGTTTTGGTATCATTAAAAAGTTTTAATTTTAAAGAAGGCACTTCCAAATTCAAATTAGGAATTTGTGTGATTTTCATTTGTTATTGTTGTTGTTAAAATGAGTGAATCTAAAGAAGAAATTCGATACATTTTAAAATTTTACTATAAAAAAGGTAAAAATGCAACTCAAGCCGCGAAAAAAATTTGTGATGTTTATGGACCTAATGCAGTATCTGTGAGAGTAGCGCAAGTTTGGTTTAAGCGTTTTCAAGCCGGAAATTTTGATATCAAAGATGCATCTCGCTCTGGTCGCCCTGTTACGGACAAAATTGATGCCATTTTTGGATTGAATTTGAATTGAATTGAATAAAAAGCTCGATATTTGGGTGCCTCATGAGCTCACTGAAAGAAACCTAATGAACCGTGTACTCATTTGTGATTCTTTATTACGACGTAATAAAACCGAACCATTTTTGAAAAAGCTGATAACTGGTGATGAAAAGTGGATCACATACGACAAGAACGTGCGAAAAAGATCGTGGTCAAAGGCCGGTCAAGCTTCACAGACTGTGGCAAAACCCGGGTTAACTCGCAACAAGGTAATGCTGTGTGTATGGTGGGATTGGAAGGGCATCATTCATTATGAGCTGTTACCGCCAGGCAGGACCATCGATTCAGAACTGTATTGCGAACAATTGATGAGATTGAAGCAAAAAATTGAGAGAAAGCGGCCAGAATTGATCAACAGAAGGGGTGTGGTTTTTCACCATGACAACGCTAGACCTCACACATCTTTAGCCACTCAGCAAAAATTACGAGAGTTTGGCTGGGAGGTATTAATGCATCCGCCGTATAGTCCTGACCTTGCACCTTCAGATTTTCATCTGTTTCGGTCTCTGCAGAATTCCTTAGGCAGTGTCAGGTTAACATCACGAGAGGACTGCCAAAACCACTTGTCGCAGTTTTTCGATCAGAAGCCTCAAAATTTTTACAGCAATGGGATCATGTCACTACCAACAAGATGGCAAAAAGTTATGGAACAAAATGGCACCTACATACTTTAGTCAAATGTAAATAAACTATAAAAAAAAACTTTTTGAATTTTCATATAAAATACGAAGAAACTTTTTCCCCAACCTAATATATAGTTGTTTTCAAGAAAATATGTAGATGTGTTATTTTTTTTTGCTATTGATATTGTTTTTCTTCTCGTCTTGTACGAAGATAATTGTTATTTCAGTTTTGTGTAGAAAATGAGTTGCAAGTGAAATATCAGTTTGAATAACAACTGTTTTTGGTGTTTGTATTATAGTAATCAATCACATCGGAGTAGGTATATCTTGTACAAAAAATTAGGTTAAAGTTTTAATAAGGTGGTTGCAAAAATAAAACAAAATACGACCAATTTATTTAAATGTATATTTTCAAATAAAGATTACTAAAACAGCATGAAAATATATTGGCAGTTGTTCGAAATAGCATAAACAATCATAAAACTAAAGTCAATTGGTATGACTGCAATAATTCTAAATTTATAAAATTATAAAACTAACATTAATTCATATAACTAAATATACAGGCCATTTGATGCAATTTACAAAAAGTAGATCACATTATTTGTTTCTAAATAATAAGAGTAGATATACAATGTGACAGTAAACCTAAAGTAATGAATTACTTAAATCAATGAATAAATGATTACAAAACTCATACATTTACAAAATGGCAAAATATAATGATTTGATTTAACTTATTAAAAAGACTTAGTTCTGCGATTTAAACCTTATATACTACGAGTAAGTATCGGTAATCATTATACGTTTATCTTGGTTATATGTTGTTATATGTATTACAATATTATTATCATATCAAATAACTAAGCAAAAGCTTTAAGCAAATTGTTGAAACTATACATTGATACCTTAAATTGTCAATTTCTGTTTGTTTTCCTCAATATTAAATGACCATTAAAATAAAAAGTAATTCGAAGATGCCGCGCTGCTAGTTTTCAACATTTTGCTTATAACTTTGACAAAAAGCGATATACGTAGGTAAGGAAATTTAGGAAAAATTCATCTACAACTGCTATTCTTATAATGAAAAATAAGCATACCAATTTATTTACAAAACTCTCAAATGCGATGTCTTATTCTATTTGCAAATGTTTGAAAAAACAAACGTAATTTTTATTTTTGCGGAGAGAAATGACAGCATATCTAATTTTAATTTTAGAAGAAAATTAATAGCGTTTTTAATCGAGATATTGTTAATGGTTGAAATAAAAATTAAGCTCGTTAGTTCAAACTTGCAAAGTGTAGTCAGCAAATAAGAGTTTCCAAGAGATCATTAGGAAAACTTCTTTTTATTCAATAATTTTCTTAAATAAATATCACATTTGAACACATCCTTCCTAAATTTGTAACGTCTTAAAATAAATAACTAAAATATATTGATTAAAATATAAACACAAAGTTGTTCCCAAATGTTTTGTTCCCACAGAATGAATTTTACAGGTAGGTAGTTTGATGCTATAAAATATGCCAATTATATAAGAAATTTATTGCTTTTGACTTAACTTTAGTACGATAACAATAAACAAAAGTTATTTATTTACTTATAAAACAAGATTTAAAAAAGGGACTACGTATACTGTTACATCATGTCTTTTATTTTTTTATTAAAAAAATGAACTAGATACCCAAATCATATAAACGCTTCGGCATGGGAATTTTAGGAGGAGATTTTCAAGAGCCTCAAATAATCTTATTTGCTAATAGTCAACTAGCATAAACGAATAGATTATTTACATAATAATTAATAAAACTAGCAAAGCTCATATCATTTCTGCTGCGTGACTTGAGGAGATATTTCGGACGACCTGCTTCTTTAAACACAGAGTCACTGGTTCTTTCTGTGGTATTAAACTGCAAGAATAATATAGATTTCGCGTTAGAATTTGGACATAAAATAATTGAGAAAAAGTAGTAAACATAGTCCAGTTCCACGAGAATATCATCGTTTTTATTCAATTGAACATCTAACCAATATTACCAAAATGGTAACGATATAAAATCCAATTAAATAAATGCGATGCTATTTAGGGTTGTAACGACATTCGCTTTGCAATTTTGTTTGTGTTGACAACTGTAATTATTAACACAATCATTTCATTTCTATGTAGTAATGCAGTTACAATACAATTTCGTTCGCAGGAGCAGATATTCGCCTTTGCCAATTAAAAAATCGCCTAAGCTAGGTATAACATCGTTACAACCCTAATTACAAATAATAATGGAAGTGGACTATTTAGTTTAACAGAAGCAGCTTAATAACTTTGAAATGTATAGATCAATGCCAATTGATTATTTATTTACTTATACAAAGTTTGGAAACAGAAATGATTGAGCTATCTACCACCCTTAAAATAAATTATTTACATGAACTTATTCAATCTTGTCACTAAAAATAAACCACCTCTGATAAAATCTCCATTTCAAACAACTTGGCACAAACTCTACTACTCGAAATGGCCCACGCATAAATATTAATTCTAAAATAAACATTTTCATTACAAAAATAATTAAATGAGATCAATCGATGATAATTTTTAGGCTGCTCTCTTTGGAAAAATTATGGGGACGTGGATTTCTTTTATTTTTTATATTAAAATTAAAATAAGTAAGTATTGGTTTTGCTAGATGTAGATGATTTAACTAAATTGCATTAAATGTAAGTCCCTTTAATATTTACTGGTAATATAAGTGTTTAATATATGTGTATATTGCATTTAAATCTATGGTTACATTGTAACACCAAAAGCGGAATTTCAAAATTGACATTTATGTAATTATATAATAATATTTTAATTTAGGTTAGTACGTAATACTACCATCGGGATCCTATCAAAATTTAGTATTTTGTCCGCTTAAAAGTTTCTTATAAAAATCGATTCTTTAGAATTTCTTTCACTTTTCTTGAACGCGATCAAGATTTTGGTCATCATTTCACAATATACCTATACTTTTCCGATTAGCTCAAAAATTTTCTGAAAATCTTAAATTTTGAGATTTATCAGCCTTTCAGTCAATCAAAACTCGTTCGAAATGCTTAGCCCCGTGCAGACTTCGTCACACGCACATCTCAGAGACACTTATTCACCTACATATAGCTACATAATATTGGGGACGACGCGATATTTATGCTTTCCTACTAGATCGACTTAGTCGTTTCCTTAACTCTCAAAATCTTACTAAATACTGAATAAAATTACGAACTAGACCCTATTTCTATATTGTTGATAAATCAGCAATTGAACAATAAAATTACACGTACTTATAATTAGAATTTTGATGGCGCGGGCCAAGCACAAAATGTCATAAAGATACAGATACAATCCGTAATTAATACGTTTATGAAAGTACTTAAAACTACTTCAAAAATGTGCGTTCGATAACAGACACATTAAAATCACACAACTTTACTTTAAAGTCGTGCATTAATACGCCTACGTTGTAACATTATTTTGGGACAATCCAGAAACAAGTACAATGTTTCTGAGACAAAAAAAATGCGTGTCGTGTTGAATAACCAAGTCGTTATTCTTAGCACGCTAAATTCATGATGAGAGACTTGTAAGTCGTTTTGCTGGTGCTGGTGTTTATTGCTTGTGAGACAATAGTTTCCAGCCAAGCATCAATAGAATCGCAGTGCAGATAGATCCGGATACCTTGTCAGGAATGATCGAAGAGAATATGGAGCCGTCGGAAGTGGAGTCACCGCTTGCTTCACTCGAATGCTCGGTTGGTGCCGCGTCAGTCTGAAACACGATAAAAACCAACATTAAAATACGGAACACTCTTTCCTACTTATTGGATGGATAAGGTCTGAGGTATCCTATAAGTACCTCCTCCTAATGTCAATGTTTATACCAGTGTTTATACCAATGGATGGACGTGAAGATGTTTATTGCTCTTTCAAACTAAAGCTGCTGTACAGATTTTATTGAAAATTCACTATATCAGCTTTTATCTCAAAATGAAATATAATTGGGAGACAAGATTAAATCGGAATCTGAAACTGATTCAGTAGTCGGCTAGGTAGTACTGGTAGTACCTATGTAAAGAAATAAAGAAACAAAACAAACACGAAACACGGCTGAAGTTGGGAACCTATACCAATAATAAACTTAGCGTGTCCATAAAGATTGTAAACACTGAAAGCTATAAGAGAAGTTCTAGCTAAAATGCTGTACTTGGAAACACTTTTTATAGATATTAATAAAACAATACCGTCATAAAGTTTAAGACTGAAGTAGGGCGGATTTATTTCAATGGCACGACACGTATGCGATAAGAAATCTGTAGGGTTTTAAATGTCAAAAGAAATACACAATATTTGCTATTATTATGTAATAAGTATATAAAGGTACCATTAAATTTATTGTGAAAGGCAATCGAAACTTGAAGCACGTAAAGGATAACATTAATTAGAAATAATTAGCGTTAAATGACTACCGCGTATATTAAACATTCTGCAATGAAAATAATGTCGAAAAAATGGCCGATATTGTTTTGTGAAAATATTATCTGTAACTATAAAAACAGAAATCAAAGTCGTGTCGCCGACAAGTCGTCAACAATAAAAGTCGGCACGGTAGCAATTCAAGTGAGTGATACACTTCACTGTTTTATTGTAAGGATAATTTGAATGGTATTTTTACTATTGTGGGGTAGAAACAATACATGTGTTATAGCTGCATTAAAACGTGTATCGACTGTATTGCTATTATTGCCTCTTACAGCTAAAGCACATTAACTTATGTAAGTATACGTACTATAAAATGTAAATAAATGTGAATAAAGTTTACATTACAAATATGGACTTAATAACTTGGCACAAATAAAGCTTTGAAATCTCTCACTTAGCAACCGCAATATTATTCAAAGACGTAGTGGAAAATAACAAGATGTAGAGCTATAAACTAACAATTAAAATTATGACTAGTTTTTCTCGAGAATAATATTAGTGCGGTATAAATTGGATAAATTTTACAATAAAACTTAGAAATAAATGGTGTAATTCTCAGGATGGTTGTATTGGCTTATCTTGGGCGGCGTAATAAAACATTAAAGCGTTTGGTCGAGGATAGCAGCTCTAATGGTTTCGTAATTTATTATACGTTTTGCGGTTATGAGTGGTTTTCGGGATAAATTTTAAGCTTTGGTGTTTGTTTTGCGGTAAATAACAGACACTCGGTACCAACAACGGGATTATCATAAACATTGCCGAAGTTGTTTTATTTGCGGGTAGAAGAGTAGGTACAATAACAACATTCAAGCGTGTCTTTAGGTAAGTAATATTTTAGAAACATTTCTTGACTATTGTCGTAGGTACCTAGCTAGTCATATACAGGTTGATGCTTAACATTTACTTTAATTTTTTAAGTAGGTACAATACTGATTAGGAAAATATACAAGAATTCGTAATTATGTATTTGAAATTGATATAAATACTGTGGTACATCGGCTAACCAGTAACAAATGCCATATGTGTACTTTGTCCTAATTTAAAGAGATTACTCCCGCAGGTACAAAAGGCACCCACCCCTCCGAATATAAAATTACCCAAACGCAATCCTCTTACACATCTCTTTAAAAACGTTAGCGCAAAATCTGTATAATTTTATTATGCCTAATTTTACTTTGCTAAATTGAATACACGACCCGGAATTGCTTTCATTATTGCGAGATTGGGGGAAAGAGATAAACTTATTTCACTTTAGGACAGAAGAAAGAAGATGCAATCACCTGATAAATGCAACAAGCCATCAATTGTAATGAATCGTTTTCATGCATTTCAAATAGAAATAAGTTGTGAATAATGTTAAGAAAAGTTTGTTTACTTTTGTTTTAGTAGGAAATATTGTTGCACAACTATAACTTCGGATTTCAAATAAAATAGCTCGTACAAAACTGGTTTCGAAACAAAGTAAAATTTCCATTAAATCCGCATTACATCAAGACGGTAATAATAAGCAACTCATAATAAATACCTTTGAGGTCGAACAAAAGCTCCTTCAGAATTACACGACAAATCCTTTCAAACAGATTCAGGGGAACAATTTTCACCCAATACCAATCCCACTGCTTTTTCGTACTCATAAGAAAGAACTCGGTGTCTCATAAAAAAAGAGTTCATTTTCGTTCAAAGGAAAACCATGCGGATTATTTACAGTGGCACGTAACAAAAGGTGTGTTGTAAAAGGAACTGCTAAATGAATTCCATTTAATTTGCAGAAGTTTATTTCTGTTTGACGATTGACAGAATTTGATTTCATTGATGTTTGTATGTTATAATAAATTAAAATCAAATGTTTGAGTCCCCATTACACTAGTGCTATGTTACTATATGTCATGTGAATGAACATTAAGAAACTTTATGTACTCGTGGTTCTTACATTATTATGTTATTATTATTTTTTGTTTGTTTCTTTTGAATACTTGAGTGCAAACTTGTAAGAGAATCATTAAAAATCCCGTGGACTACAAATAATAATCTCAAAACGCACAACGAGCATTGATGCTCCACATTGACATTTACGACGACACAAATAAATTAAATTCGATCGTAAAAAAATATCGAACCGTATCGGTGCGCGTGTCACATCACTATAAAAAAATGTCTGGCCGCATAAATGCGTCACAATAAAAAGTTGAGTTATTCTTTTTTTCCGTATATTTTTATACACATTATTTACGGTCAAGTCGTAAGGATTTTGGCTAATCGCTCGCTCGTAATAAACTCGAATCTCATTCATCGTAAACGTACGTCGATCGTAGTGCAGCATCGTAAACGGTTTATAGATTGGAATATATTTTCTGTTATGTTGCGACTTTACTGACACATGTATCATACCACGATACGACACCTCAATGGTATACCTACTCATACTTCACCAAACATTAACTTCAGGGTGCGTACCTTTAAATATAGGAAATCAAAACGCAGAACGGGTATATTCAATTATAAATAGATATACCTACCTATATATATTTTTAATTTAAGAGATCAACTTTTTTTTGTTGTATTTTACTACGAAAGCGAAAGAAAACGAGTGGTTGGTAAAACAAATGTAAAGTAACTAAAGTACTTAAATGAAAAAAGTTCGTTGTACCACTATAAGTTTTTCCCGCTTTTTATTTAGATGTCGGTTATTTAAGTATATAGAACAATTAGCAATTACTCTCCGATAATTAACAGAACACCCTTTATCACTGCAGCTCCAGGAGCTCGTAAAAATGTTACAACCTATATTCCACATAAACTGGCGTTATGTCATTAACATATGCGCACGCGACGTTCTCATAAAACGTCATATAAAATTTGAACTTCGAACTTATTTAATCTTAATTCTCTCACATTGTCCGAAACTAAATGACGTTTCAGTTGAAATAATTTGTTTTCAACTCGTTAAATCGGGTTTATTCGATAGTTAACTTTACGAGTAAAAATTTTATTGAATTCTTCTTCTCATTATTTTTGACATTACTTTTATTGCACATCTTAAATACAGACATACTCAATTAGTTCCAAATATAAAATTTTGAATGTTAAAGAGGCATCATTGTGTTCATAATACCTAGATTTTATTTTTACCTTAAAAATACCAACATAAGTACATACATACTGCTATCATTTACTTATATATTTAACTAGTTATACCATTAGGCTTAAGCTAATAAAAAATGCCTTAAAATTTTTTATGCATTGTTTTATTTCGCACTTTTTAAAATTCAAATGATACAAGATAACATTGCATGCGCGCGTCTTTAAAACAATAATAAAAATTATAACGTTTTTCTTCTATTACAACCGGAAGATAAAGGGGGTTTTCTTAAGAGTTTAATTTTTATAACAAATCTTTTATTCCCTGCTTTATGTTAGAACAGTAAAGCTACAACGGCAAATAAAAAAAGAAACATAAAATAGCTTACATTCGTAGGCATCATAATAAATAGGTTGTTTTAAGGAGGAAGGATGAAATATAACGCCCAAAAACTTGAACCTTTGGAACAAAAATATCTACTTTATTTTAGTAAAAAAAAAACTTTTGACCCTAGCACTCAGTTGTCACAAATTGCCACTATTGGGCATTTTTATTGTTTACGATACACAAAGAACACGTCCATTATTTCCAATTATTACTTAGTACTTGAAAAACAAACATTCATTATTATACCAATGAAATTAAATGAGATTAATCTGAGAGAGAAGTTCAAAAATTTGAAATGTAGGCACCTATACATATATTGATTATTTTACAGATAAACGTTCGTTTTTTGACCCCCATCATAACACACGTGCCCCTGCAGTCGAAATCCATCGTTTTATTATAACAACTCATATCATATTCGCATTTTCCTCTACTGTTATAAAAAGTAAGAAAATGGCTTAAATTTAACTGCGTTTTTATGTCTAAGATTACTTTAATAGGGTGTAGGGAAGAAGAAATTTTTAAAAATTTTTTTAGATTTTTATGCTATGTATGTAAGTACGTGAAAAATCTATCTCACCAGCCTGTAAGTATCTATAGTAAGTAATATTTTTAGAATACTTTACTAAAACTTCAATTTTATTATAATAACAACCAATCAATGAAACAACAAAAAAAGCATTTATATTGAATTAGAAACATCAATATGCGTTTTTTTGTAGCTTATGTTCGTTACCTAACTTCCTTTTCCGAGAAAATAATGCTGTCGGGGAAGTTTAAATTTTACTTCACTCTCGTCATATTTACACTCTTTTTATATCACTGTGACAATAAAAAAAGCAAATAAGCAGCTTTACCTTTCTTTATAACATAAACTGAAAGGGAACCACGATAACACGTGCTGATTTTTCCATATTATTCCTAGGGTGGCATACGCAATTTATTGTTAATAATAGTGCTATTTTTATGCTCAGCCCATTAATTTGTGATGAAAATTTTAATAGAAAACACACATTTAAATTGCTTACTCCGAACCACATGATTAGTTCTGTCACTGAACTGAGTACTAAATTTTAGACCTGTCACACGAATAATATACTAGGTCAAAGTAATTACTCATCTTTTTTTATATTCATTGCCCTTTTGTCTTTTTAAAATTTAATTAATGATCTAATGCTAAAAGGGGTGTTTAGTAAATTAGTATCTAGTAACTAAATACAGGTGCCATCAATAATATGATTGACATGTTGCGTTTTACCACTGCTGTTGAAAATAATAGGTTTCTATTGATTTTAATTATTATTCTTTTTTAAATTTTATGATACTGTCAGGTACCTATATGCTATTTAAATAAAAAGTTGATACTTATTATAATTTTAATCCGCAAATATTTTGCACCCCAATGCTTTTCGCTCACTTATCTGATGGAAAATCATTGTAATAAAAAACGACAAACTCGCAGGGGAAATCTCTATGGATGTCAAATTTTTATCTTTATTCTTTTAAAGAAATCCAAATTATCTTTCTTACATTTATAATGTTTCAAAAAGCTTTATGAATAGTCTTTTCTATACCTATGTGGAGTTTTACCAGAAGTGAAAAACCGATTTTATTTTCTCAGTTTTAAATATTAAACTCACTACCTAAGTAATTCCGATTCTCAATATAAAATATAAGATTTAAAATTGAATAGGTACTAATACAATATTATACTGAACATCAAATACATTTCCATTGTATTGAAATAAGTATTACTAAGATTAAATTCATCTTTTCAAATTATTAATAAGAATTTATGATAAAAGGTGATGAACTCTCAATCTGATCCTTCTTTTAAATCTAAAATAAATATAATAAGATTTCCTTTACATACCTACTCAATATTTGAAAGATCACAAGAATATTTCCCATTTTTTCAACCACCCGATTTCATTTGCGATATCTACAAAGAAGGCAGTGATTTATTTGCGAAGCTCATTTCTCCTTTGTGCTTATATTTGTCGTCTACCTTCAATGTATTATTCGTTATTATTAGATTCAATCTCTTTCATTATTGCTTATGTTCAAATTTGCATAATTTATTTCATAGCCCGTCTAATCTAAGATTTGTTTTGTATGTACGTAGGTGCTTTTTTGTAATTGAACGGCGCGACCACGTACCTATACAATACACACAAAGTGTTTTTTAGGCTACTTTGCAAAATATAATATAAATTTAAAAAAAAATCATTTTTATATTCATATGACCGGTTGGCTCAACCAAGTAGTACTTATATTATGTAATAAAATATCAAAAGCTACGGAAAACAATAGCCTTTACTATTAGAACAGAAGATCATTTTACCCTTCCTTTATGTGTGCTTATTCCCATGACACTATAACTTACCAACAGGTGTTGATAGGGTTGAATATAATCCACTATTTTGATATGCTGGTCATGATGACTAACGATAACATTCAAAAGTTGTGTAAACAAGATCTTTGTATAAAGACCTCATTTTGAATTATTTTTAAAGACGTTTTTGTTCTATTAGTTACACTTCTATGAAAACAGTAATACGATAATTAGTGTCGAGAAGCATTTAAAAATAATAAATAATTTATACTTATTATGAAAAGTATAAGTAATTTAATTACAAGTCAAATTTGAATCAATAAACCCAAGAAAAAAGTGGCGAAAACACTCTTTTTTTCACTAATTAATGACAAGTACCAACTTGAAATCGTAAAGCCCTAAGCGATATTCAACGCGACTACGCGTTTCAAAACTCAAAGATCAGTGACACCACTCCGCGTTTTTCCATAAATAAAAAAAAGAATTAACGTTAAAAAGTCGAAAAAAAACTTTCATCCACTCCGAGTTAATGATACGGCACGGTGAGTGGCGAAAAACAAAGGTTTGGTTGTCTTATACACAGTCGCGACTTTTATCATGGCTCGCGTTACTATCTATACTTCAAATAAAATTCTAAAAAATATTACAAAAATCTCCCTTTCACAGTAGTTACGTATGAAGATTAGTATATAATATACATGTTTTAAATAACAGATAACTTTATGTTCCTATGAAAAGTCAATCGAAGAAATGACAATCACGTTTACACATATCTACTCAAATCATTAGTAATTCTAATTCCTAATTGTAGATGTATTAATTAACCTAAACTAGTTGTGAAGAATGAGCAAGTGAAACAAAAGTATCTAAAAAGTAAATAACATAGAAGTTTTCTTTAAAACAAAGCTTGTTGATTTTTTATCAAAGTTCGTGGAAGCCATTACTGACGTTTCGGTGTAAGAGACATCCGCCAAAACACCAAGGTTCGCTTCGAGGCTTGAGACCCGTCGCTTCTAGAGATGTCTCGATTTTTTCTTCTCTATTTTCGATCCGTTTTCCCGAGGTTTTCCGACGAAACCGTCTGGCTCAGCTTCCTCAAGCACTTCATGGCTTAGAATCAAGTCCAGTGTGAGTGCTTTGTGCTAGCTCCCTTTTTGTCAGCTATCTTAATAAACTTTTAGCTTAAGAAATCCTTATACTGAAAGTTTTTCAATGGGTGTACTATGCACTTTTTGTTAAGTAGTTGCGAGCTACTTGCTAAAGAAAAATATTTTTAGCTAGGTACCAACCAGTGCTACCTACGTAGGTATTTGTGGATAATCGTTGGACACGGTTTTGTTGATTGCGAGATTACGCATATTGATGTTACCAATGGGCAACCAAAGTTGAACATTCAAATTATGTTACTTAGTATAAAATTTCACACTACCCGTGTAAAATTCCTTCCATGTAAATCAATGTACTTTATAATGAGCTCCCGCGTTATGCGCTTTCAGATTTCGCGATCTCCATTACGGCTTCACTTTCTTTCCCTTGAAAAACCTCCCTCCTTTAACATGTTTTACTTTTTCTTTTATAATGTTGTTTTTTTTCTACTGTGTTTCATAACGTTTTTTCGTCGGGAGCGTCTCGGATGATTGCTCCGTCGCGTACAAGTGGGCGTCTCCACAATAGGATGGCATTTTCTTTTTAATCCCTTATCTTGGAGTCGAGTGCACCCCATTGAAGTATAGCGATATGAGGGGAGGTTACAAGGAATATTTAAATGAGTCAGGTGTGTTAAAATAAAACAAAATATACTGAGCGGTTTTCTTGGTTTTCCAGAACTACCTAAATCTGTAGACAGAGTATTCGTAACGTAAGTCTCTATGTTTTTGAACTTGCCAACTAAGTTGTAAGTTTTAACAAGCAATAAAACAAGAGTAAATTACTCTGCTTGACTTTAGTAGGTAGATTAAATCACGAATAAAAATAAAACAAAAACAACTTGGTAACAAAAATGAACGTCATATTAATAGCGACAACGGGATAATATTGCCGAAACCCATCAAAAACACATCTCCATCAGATCATCCCAGCAATTTACTTATGAATATTAATAGCGACGAAGCGAATAAGACGGATCGAGGGAAAATAAAGAAAAAGCGCTTTAATTTTTTTTCTTTCGAACCCCGGACACCGTTCACAAAAAGCCTTACCCGACGAAACCCACTCCAGTGATCCTTGAAAATGCGAAAATACATTTTGACGGATGACAAAACATAAAAGATTATAGGGAAAACGGGCACTTCTTGTAATTTTCTGCACATTTAATATTTCGGAGTGTTTCGGTAGGTACTGGGATTTAATATTTATTATGCTATTCAAAATAAAATCGTGGTCTTGAGATTGAAATAGGTACCACGTCAACATTTTTGAACACAGAAATTTTTACTCGCTGCACTGCAGAGTAAATTGAAAATAATACAACACTTCTCTCCCTGACATACATTTATTTTGAACTGTTGTATTACGATAGCTATCTACTTCTACATAACTATCTACTAACTAAAATAGTAACCATCTAATGAACAAAACAATTTGATAACAACTTTGTCACATTAAAACGTGTTCGGAAACACTTGTTTTTAGATACATCGAGTTTATATTCTTAATTAGACAAAGGTTCAGATGGTTATTGCGTGTTACACTGCAATTTATGCTTTAGTGTATGTTTGTATGGCTCTCCCACTGTGAATCAGTATGGCCAAGAATAGAGCTGTGATACTTGCATTTATAGATGTTTACTTATATAGTTGATGTGCGTAGAATTGGCTCGTTAGCTCTTTGTTTTGTTGGCAACTTTTCATTCAAGAATAATTTTAACATGATAAATATCTGTTTCTATGCTGTCATTGCGCAAGTTTGCTTTACTTTGTATCATGGAAAGTAGATTAGATGCCAACTTATATGTAGCTAATAAATTCAAATCAATAACATTAGGTTCAGATAATTATAAAAGATTATCTTTTTAGTAATTAATAATTAAAACT
This sequence comes from Anarsia innoxiella, assembly GCA_947563765.1. Taxonomy (NCBI): domain Eukaryota; kingdom Metazoa; phylum Arthropoda; class Insecta; order Lepidoptera; family Gelechiidae; genus Anarsia; species Anarsia innoxiella. The sequence continues at coordinate 11,614,461 of OX387390.1, forward strand.
TCATGACATTTTAATTGATTATATACTATCTCCATACTGTATTTACTTAAAAAGAGCAATATCTTGTGCAAAATATCAATATTAGGTACTCAGTAAATATTTAATTTAACAAAAGTACTTAATGTTCTAATTTCAGGACATAAGTCAGTTTAAAGTAAGCCCATTATACAGTAACAGATAAACTTTTAGGGACATACGAATACCTACGTGTCGGTTTTTACTGGGTATTAAAATCTTCAGTCGAGTAGTAATTATGTTATTACAGTTGGTTGGCGGTGCTTCGGTCCATTCCTGGTTTATTGCCAAATAAACAGACATACACGGCTTCAGTTTTATAGTATCGTTGCAACAAGGTCATATCTTCGAAATAATATTTGGTATTTTCATAATCAATCAAGATTAATGGTAAGTATATACTTCTTAGCATTCAAAATTATGGTCAAATAGTCTACAATCGTTTTTATACCTACAATTTTACAAAATGCAAAATATGTAACGGGAATAAAAATTGTAACTAAGCAAATAATAAATGACGTAATTTCAGTTATTCTAAAAACAACAACAAAATCTGACCACATAAGGGTTCGAATCAAAACCAATTTTGCCTTCAGACCCCACTTTAGTACAAATTTTATTGTACATAACATCACAATGAGTCATTGCCTGAAATCCTGAGTACTTCCATCAAATCCATCCAATAAGGCGTAAATCCAGCTTTCGTCGGCCCCTCACACTTTTGTGGGGCAATTAATTTCATACTAAATACTAAAATGAGTTTATTTTACACCAAGCGTTAAAGCAAAGAGAGCGAAAGTCGGCGTTGAAATGTAGAAAAGACATTAATATATGGAGACGACTTATATATTTCTTCTATTATTTATTCATACCACGGCCTATTTAAGTTGGCACATTTACCAATCCTTGGAATATATTGCGTTTTAAATGTATTATTGCACACGTTTTAACACAAAAAGGACTCTATTTATTTAAAAATATACTGCTTTAACAAGTATACTCGTAAGGTTCTCAATCTTTATTTGAGTTTTGTACCAACCCGATGGAACAGGAATATCTGAAGGTAATGGCAGAGTTCCAAGTCCAATGCATGCACCAGTAGTTATCTATCAATTTCAATACAAGAAATAAACACGTATTTATCACTTTGAAAACACGTAATCGTAATCTAAATGTGCATTTCTTTTTTAAGTATCAAAATCAAGGCCACTTTACCTACTAAGTTCTTACATTATTGGACTGAAACAGAGTCCTTTGTCGATTTTACAATCGAAAGACAATTTGTGATCAAACTGCTGGTTATAAAAAAGCCCGCTCCACGATTCCTTATCTTCAACTGCGCAACAACACTCATACCGAATTTTATTTGAACGTAAACCGGTATCTATTGGAAAGATTTAATTCTGTTTCAGTCAGCACTTTTTATTTTATTATAGCATTAACAATGTAATTGTACAATGTTGCAACTTATTACATTTGTTGATTTTCGTTTCAACATTTATTAATGTCGCAGTCATAAAAAAATATCTATGCAAGCGCGCGGAGGGAAGACGAATATCTACAATAAATAATTCATTTGTAATAATTTATCGTCTAAACCAACCAATAATATGATATGTCCAAAACTTAGCATACAAATGTTGCAGTTAAGTATGATTTTATAACACGTTACACAAATGCAGGCGATTCTAAAATAATCATTCGACGCGAGTGAAGCTACAAATATCAGTCAGCGAAGCACCATTTATAAATAAATTGAATTTCCGTAAACATATAGTATGTGCCTGTAAGCATGATATCGGTAGGTATGAGTATTTTGTCATGCGTATGATCCACGGTTCATCGACTCACTGAATGATTCATCGTGCGGTTAGACAAAGGTTCCGATCGCACGTGCTAATTTTTAGAAAAACAAGCTTGAATTTATAACATTCAAACGCCGCTTATAATGTAGGTAAATAATGCGCAATTAATTTAATACTTCTGATAAATGATTAGCTAAATTAATTATGAAATTAAAATATACGTTATTCCATAATACCTATAGCATATTATGCCTAAGATGAAAAAGATAAAGTGCACAAACAATGCAAATAAAATAGGTAATAAAACACTCTTACAACAGAGTAAAGTCTAATAAATCAGTCAACGTTATGGGTGCGGTGTAGATAGGTAGGCACCCAAGAATCCCTACTAGATCTGTAATAAGTAGAATGAATTATATCAAAAAACATGACAACTTACCACGTCAGCATCATTTTCATCAGCCGGAGCATCAGGGCTCGTTTCGTTCGTCTCGTTCGTTCCACCCTTGTCTTGCCAATGCTTCTCGCTGGTCACGGAGAATGTGAACGTCCTGTCACGCCTTGGATTGAGAAGCACGCCAGCTGGAGTCCTCGGACTTCCCACCCCAAAGATATCCAAGTTCCTGGTAGAGAACGGATCGTTGCCGTTGTCACCCCTCGGGCTGATAAATACATCGTCATCCAGCTCGGAATCGAGATTGAGAGCAAGTGGCGGTGAAGACGCAGATATACGGCACTGCTGAGGGACTTGGGCCGCTGCTGGTCTCTCCACATCAGATTCAGAGTACGGGCGATCTGAAACAAATAAAAACGATAAATAGGTATTTGATTTTGAAGTAAAAAAGTCACTTTCACAATTTCTATCTCAAATATTTACGCTGGGCGTCGACAATATGTATGATAAGAGGCACGTACGCAAACAATGTTCTTCTAATTGTATTATGAGGAGAAAAAACAAAACGTACACTACTTTATATGTACATATAGTAGATCTCAAAAGCAAGCGATTCTTATATGAATATTGCAGGAGTAAAAAAGAGTTAAGTAGCTCCTTAAGATAGTCATTATCATAAATGTGAAACTTAAAGAAATCCTTAGTAATAGCGAATTAATTTTATCTATTAATCAAAGTCTCATTTGGATTTAATGTCCTAGTATTATATCTTGAGCAGTAAATCAAAATCTTTATTAGCAGTCATTTCGCCTACGTTGCGTTTGCGCATGTCGTTTATGTTTACGTGGGATGTTGACACGGTAAAAGTCGGGTTCAAGGCTCTTTACAATCTTTAACCTTATAAAAAGTTAAAATGAAATCCTATTTTATTTAAAAATTCACAACATTGAATGCCAATTTTACAAAAGTAACATAGCAAACGAGCTCAGACAAATCAATAAGAACAAAACAACCAAGTGATGTTATGAAAAGACCGAACAAAGAAAAGCAATTTGTTATCAACATAATCGATGGACTTGGACCAGGGTATCAGGAGTCTTGAGGAGGTGAAATACAAAATGTATAAGAAACACAAATTAATAAAATCTTGGTGCCGTCCGCAGGCAAAACCAGTTTTCATGACACACGTGCAGCGGCCAGCCGCCGCGCCGTTGGAAAGAGATGCCAGATACCCGCTATTATTTCTAAAGTGCAACATTGAGAATCTTATGGATACGCCCCCGTTATATAAGTAGAATTTGTTAACAATTATTTGGGTTTTTTTTCTCGATTCACTTAGCATAGGCATTTTTTATAAGTTTTTTTTATTGGACTGGATTGGATTTGGATTGGAATAAAAAAACCTGAATTTAAATATAACATCTAATTTTTTCGGAAATTCGTAATATGATACTGGCACTTACTGCCATACCACACTTACTTAACAATTCATTTTTCATAAGTGTAATCGGTTCATAATAATCTTAAATACCTAATATTATTTTTGTATTAGAAACGAACGAGGCAAATCCTCTTTTTCTATCCCAATGCACACCGATAGGTAGGGTAGGTAACTTTTTTTTATCTATTGAATGCGTAACACAGGTGTCTCTAGCTTACGACTATGTGTATTTTTTTTATTTCTATTACTATTTACTTTTTTGGAAGCCGCTGTGAGTAAAATTAATGATTTGGTTCGTGAAGTCGTGATGTTATACCTACTAGATATGAGTGAGTGTCTACATTACGAGTTCGAAGTAGGTAACTAAAATTAATGAAGGATTAGTAGCAACAAAGTATGCATTAAATGACAAAGCTATCTAAAATTGACCAATAAGCCGGACTAATTTTACTAATTCGCACAGCACTGAATCTAAATACGGTACGATTTATTGTACTAAGTTCCAGTTCTGGAGAACCAGTTAATTTACAGCACTTGATTGCCAAGTTTATTTATTGGTTTGTCCCATAAGGTCTGTGGCTGTTTACTTTGGATACTGAAAAGATAAAGTAATAGCCTTGACCACAATTTTATTGCACTAGTACTATAGTAATACTATAATTGATCATTTTATTGCGTTTTATAGAGTTTGAAGCAAAGGGTTTACTACTAATATACATTCAAGAAATAGTAATTAACACGATCTATATTTGTTCCTTAGACGTATCTTCTGCAATTAAAAATTACATTATCTGTTACTGTGCATAAAAATGTTACCTACACGAAAACATCGCAAAGGAGAGTTTTGTATTATCCAGTCATCTGTTGACCTTCAAAATTTGCAAAATGGCGGATTTGGCGCATCTGTGGCGGAAAATTGCAAAAAAATTGCAATTACAATTTTTTTTTTTTTTTTTTTACCATAGACAATTTTATATTCTAAAAGTGATTGATAGATTCACTCTTTATGTTTTTGAGTATAGGGCTTTAAATATAGACAAATTCATAGTGAGCAAAAATAGATCTGTTAAGTGCCCTGTATTGGTCACTCAACATATACGGCATATTTGACAGTAAACCGTCAAGTCCTGTACTGGGACTCTCCACAATTTTTTTAAGGAAATTTAGCAATTAGCTAAATATTACATAATTATACTTTATGACTTTGAGTCCGTGTTTAAGCACGTTTGGCAACAAACTTAAAGTTAAGATTTTGAACAACTAGGTTTTCAACAAGAATAATTACTATTTACTCTACTTGAAATAGGCTGATTTCATCACCTGACATCTTGCGGTACCTTAATTTGCTAATTCCAGTTCTAATGACGGCAACCGAGTTCGCTAGAAGCTGTAATGTGAGGGTTTGTGCAAGTGCTGATATGTAATTTGAGTGTGTTTTTATTATTGCGTACGCGGAGCTACTCGGAAAAATTACATCGAGTTTGTATCTATACGCCTCCTTATCAAAGTTAAGTCTTTCTAATTATATGTTTATCAAATGCACATTATACATATCTTTGATACACTTGATTGGGTAAGTATGTTATTCTACTGATGACTTCAAAGAATTGTGGAATAGTCAAGTACTTCTCTCTTATATTATTTAGGCAAATATTAAGGGTAGGGTAAGTACTTCAGTCCATTTTATTCAATCGCTTCAATGAGTATTTATAGCAGATTTTATGAGACGAGGAATAAATCTTTCAACCCCTACTATTTTATATTCTAATACCAAAACACTGGAGAAGTGAGAACTTTCTATCATTACGCTCAATAAAATAAAACCCGAGAACTAAATAAACTATTTAATACTTTGTTTTAAAAGTAAACATTGAGGTGTATAAGAAGTAGCACATCAAACACTGGGGGGTAATAAAACGGTCAGCTTTATGACTGACATAAATCAAGTATCGATGGACGCGATCGCTCTCGTCAAACGCCAAAGACGGAGCAGTGAAACCGCTGTTTAAGCGTTTCTTTTAAAGAAATAGCTTATAATAAAAAGTCAGTAGACCAGGCAATAACACTTACTTATAATGGTTTTACTTAGTGTCACCAAGTTGCACTTTATTATATTTATCTACCGGTTTTATTTGGCAACCACATTTACCAATATAGAGATAAAATTTAAACTCTTGTTAAAAGTGGACATGAAAAAACACGAGGCAATAAAATCATTTAGCCTTATCTGTTGCCAAAATTGTTAATAGAAGTTTGAAATATTCATAAATAAAATTACCGAATGTTATAATAATAACTATTTAAGAAAAACTTACAAAAACTGTTAAATATAAAATAAAAACTGTAAAAGCTATCACAACAAAACACTTTATTTTGACCAAGATTACACACGTCACTGGGCACTATCATTTAATAGATGATTTGTCACATTAACCATTACCACGATCTAAGTTTGAAGTGATTATTCCAGCAGGATAGCTCGATGACTACACACAAAAAACGATTCATTCTATCATCACTGCATGATTAATTGATTAAAGAACTCGTGATCGTGTTCGAAATTCTCAGGGTTGTCGTGATAAGGACACGAAAAGGTATATTGGACAATAATAAACAAAATCATTGTCCTTTCAATACCAGGAGCTACCCAATCTCTTTATACATGAGATGACTGCACAGTTATATAAATCGGTGAGATTATTTTTGAAAACTTGTTAGAACAGTCGTCGAGGCAACTGGTCAAGTTTGAACGTACGTACGTTTTTGAATCACAGTAATCATTGTACAGTAGCCGTAAGACAGGTTTTTGGAACAGTTATGTGGCAGTTGGATGGAATATAGGATTAAGTCCTTAACAATAATTATAAGTATAAAAGATGCTAGTGGTGAGGAATACGTTAGTTATTACCACAATTACTTGGATAATTTAACGAATAAGTAACTTCTAAGATATAAGTACTAATGTTGATACCATGAGCTGAGCAATTCAAATTTTAAGACATAAAATATGAAATCGTAATATACGAGCTAGCAATTAATTGTACACAATAAATACTTAGTCCGAAAAAAGTTTTTAAAATATTAATCAAACTTTTTTTAAAAGGAAAGTGTGTGTTTTCCAAAGGCGTAATCCTGAATCGTTTTCGTGCAATTACCTATTATTATACTTAATTGTTGGAACCATTACTGTGATATACCAAATCATAGACAACGCATCATTAAAGGCGATCAAACCATCACTTTGACCATAGACAGCTTACATTGATGCTTTATTTAATGACTTTGAGAGAACAATAATTTCCACTACTGAACTGACATCAATCTAATACGGAACATTTTATTTTATCTTTGACCATTATAAATTGTGTGGCCAAGAAAAAAATAAAGAGGTTTAGGCGCTTACTCCTCAAGATTTAAGGTTGAGTTCGGTCTACTCAACTTTATCCATTTTAATCGGAGTCAATCACGTCAGTCAATAATTATGATTGTTGAAATTTAACGACCGATACAAATTATATTTAAATTTTTATTTAGTGTTTTTAACTCACTCCGACATATTTATTACTTCAAAATATAAGTATTTAAAGTTGTACTAACAAAAAATACAATCAAGCAGGTAAAACTTGAGATTTAACTTTCCTTTATTCGAGTCAAGTTTACTACCAAATAGAAGCATATCCCGAGATATCTAAATGTCCTCTATCCAATTGATTTTTCGAGTCGATGATCATTATAATATAGCAACGTCAGTTAGTTGCCGCAAAAACAAACTGCTGAGTGACATAAGTAATTATTGTAACTGAATATTCGACCAACGAAGCTTATTTCAGAACGCACACGCGTCCAGACGCGGCATTGTATGCAAATTCTCTTCAAACCTCAAACTTATTAATTATTGTGGTTGCACACTGCCATGAATAATAATTAGTTTTCTAGTAGGACATCTTGTATTGTACTCGTGTTTTGTTAACAGACTGACTGAGTTACGATTTTAAATGTTACAGTGGAACATGTAGGCACTGTATCAAATAAATGTATTAAAAATTACTGTAGGGGCTTGAAAGAATGACTTATTGCTTTGTTAAAAAAATTAAAGACGACAACTTTACGTATCTATTAGATGATTAAAATAAAAACCCGAAATTCAAGACTTACAAATAGGTATTTTATCTCATAAATAATCATGGTTATTTTTTCCGAAATAAGATAGATCAAATATTTCGTCGAAATCGCTCGTCTGTACCGGTATTTTACCCAAACGACAAAAAAACATCTATGTAGCTACTGAACTACGCAGCCTTTTAAATGGTAATTTGTTCACAACCATTGTTATCGATGATATATTATTATGCGAAAGAGTTGGTTGTTGTGTTGATTTTCTTTGCTTTAGTTCGACTAAAGATAAAAAATGAAGCTTTTGTTCTATTTTATCGTATGTAGGTTATAGTGAGAAGTTGAGCAATAACAAAAAGCGATTCTCTTACAGCGACACGTATTATTTATGGGGAAAGATAGTAGGCTTGTAAAACGTAGGCACTTGATTTTATATATGCAGATACAGGCGCTGGTCTTGTCCGAGGCTTGGTTATTTTTATTTAAAACGAAAATAACTTAGTGAATACTGGCCCCTATTGCCACGAAAACGGATTTGCGGCCTGCCAAATTTACGAGGGAATTTGGTATCTTAAATTTTGCCTTACGACCAGCGAAACTTCTTTTAATATCGACATAAACACTAAAAACATTTCCAGCCCGTATAGTGTCGCGTCAATTCAGGTAGCTGTGGTTTTTTGGGTGCCTTTGATTTTGGTCGAGGGAGACTTTTTGCAAGAAGTTTGACGTTTGGCTTAACCATGTAACTCGACATTAAGCGTTGTGTTCATTTTTATGTTGGTAATAAAACTCTGGAGCAAGCAAATCAATGTTATGATTTGTGAAATTCCAGATGCCGTGGGTGTTCGTTCGGCTATCGAAGAAAGCCATGTAGTCCGTTCGCAATTAGGACTATATTATATTAGGACTTATATAATAGATACAGTACCTGATTCTATTGTCACAATAGCATATTATTAATAAATAGATAAAAAGCTCTGTACCACATCAGCACATCATATCAACAGAGAAGGCCAGTGACCCAAAGACCAAAGAAAAAAGGCAATAATTTTATTTTCGAGATACGAGTAGGTACTATCGTGGCATAAATTAGAAGTTTTATTATTTTCTCTTTTTTCTTGTACCACGTGGTCATAAGCTCGGACGCTAAGAGGGGTACGGTCTCAACAAAAACTTTGTTTTGTCGATAAAAGAATATTCTATTTACTTTTCAAACATATAAAATATAAAAAGTCTTTTTCAAAAATTTTACAAGTTGTAAACAGAAAGAAAAATATTAAGAAGAATGTAAATTGCCTTATAACTACTTATAAGTATTATCACGAGCTTTTATACATACTTAGTAGGTTTTTAGTTCACATTTTTTTCTTAATTTTAGTCAGTCATTAAATTCACGAAGTATTTTAAAGACTGACTAAAATTTCATTTCATTGTTTCTAAATCAGAATAGGTTAACCTAACAATTGATCTATTGAATTCGCTGTCGAAATTGGTTCTAAGCTCGAACCGGTCACGTCTAACAACTATACAATTTGACTTGTTTCTGCTGTCTCTACCTCACAATATCACGATTATTACCGTTCAGTTACGTATAAACTGGCCCACTACTGGCTTTACGCAGTGTCTCTGTGTGGGTGTACCTCTACTACAGACATACGTGTATAAGTACGCATTAAGTACGCTTACGATGGACTGGTCCGCACGCTGCGTAGGATTGTGTACACACTCGTACACAAAACGTATACATGTAGGTACACATTTTGTACGCACAGTCTGCGATCCAATCAGTTATAATAGTTATCTTACTTTCGTATTGAATTGAACTTTAGCGAGTTCGAGTAGGCGTTCATAAGCTGTGAATTAAACCTTTCAAAACTTGTGATTGTAATAATTTTGGTCTCATTTTTTATAAATAAAGAATTATTCATAATTCTTACTTCAACTTTTTATAATCAAAGTGTAACTTCTCTAATGTACCTACCTAGTATTTTTTAAAAGAAATACCTACCTAACTAACAACTCGACGTAGACGTGGCATGAAAGATAATACAAAAATAATTGTAATGACAGTGATATCATCTCAGATTGCTATAAGATTACGTTCTTACATTGTACTTAGCGTTTGATTATAAATATCATGATATATCTATGTGTAGTACCTACCTACCAATTTATCATTTAGAATATTTATGTAAGTTAATAGTTAAAGAATCTAGGTAAATAGTTATTAAATAAATTCTGACATTAAAGCTCTAATTCATAAAGCAACCCGAATCAAATCGGCGGCATCTACATATTTAATACGATTTTCCGCAGCGGAGCCATTAGGGTGGCATAAATTCTTTTTATCCTCAAGTAATAAGCCTAAGCTTTGTTGATTATTTTTGGACCATTATATAATGGGTGAAAATATGAGGTGTTTACATAGTGTTAAAGTACAATTTTGATAAATACCCTCGCTAAATATTGAAGCAAACTTTTTCGCACACCATAGGAAACACGACCATGAAACCAAGTGTAAAATAATGTGCCATAGAACGAGACAACAGTAATAAAGTGAAACTTAAACCATAATGCGCCTGCGCAACGGGCCCAGTTCAGATTAACAGAGTAGATAAAAAATACAGAAACAAGAAACTAATAACTTTAATTGGTTAAGTTAGTCTAAAATATAGCTAAAAGCAACGAAATAAGCCAAAAAGACCCAGCAAGAGCAACAAAATCAAAATAAAAAAAAGATCCGTCACGAACATAGGCGAGGGAGAGCGAAAAGAAAAAAAAAACAGTACACAAGTTCAACGTTTATTTTGGTTGCGTCCTTTTCTGGCTTATAGCGTTACACTAGTGCTATCTCATTCTGTCAAACCGAACGCTGGACACCTGTGCTTTAGTTTCCCCTGAGTACCAACGACCTCTTCCAGATCCCGAACCGAAACGCCTTAAACGAATAAAAGCTAGTGCATGACTTTGAACCTTACTTTCATCTCGTAAAGAAGCAACTTGTGTAGCAGTTTAATAATTATAGATGTGTTATTTTTTGACGTAAGGCAATCATTGTCGTATACCGATTTGATTCGTAGCAAGTTCGAAAGCTTCGTTTTTTTTAGTACAAAGCGTAAAGTAATGTATCGTAATAATAATAATGGAACACCTGTTGACCGTACTAATCCTATTGTTAAAATGTTCAGAGTAAGGTAAATTAGGGACCCAATTTTTGTAATGGTGCAAAATTATCTTCTTTTTTTATAAAACACACTATAAATGAACACAAAAAAATTAGGGCAAATACTTAACAATAGGGAGTATCTGAGGGATCAACAATAGTATACTTGTAGGTAGATTTGTGGGGAGTCTTTTTTTATCCATAAATTTAAATGCCATATTTTTGTTTGACATAATGATTTTTAAACATAAGTATTAGATGCACTAATATTAATTGCAATACTTTATTTAATCCATAATTATTGTTTCACCGATTATTTTTTTGTCATAATATTGCAAGGTATAACTTTTGAATGCCATAACATTTATTTCTAATAATCGTCATATGTACTAAATCAAACGACTATAATATTTTTTATTTTAAATAATATGGAATATGTGTTAGGTAGTAGGTACTATTATGAATGAATTTACAAATTGATTAGACGACAGCAGGCAGCGCGGTGGCGAGACACGGCGGCAGGGGGGTCCGGGGGCGCAGCCCCCGAGGGGGGGCTGGGGGCTGCAATAAAAAAAGGAACACCAACCAGAATGGCTAGGATAGGTTAGGTTAGGTTAGAACATGATTTTGCATCCCTGCTTGCTGCATGCTTGCTTGCATGCTGCATGCCTGCTTGCATGCTGCATACCTGCTTGCATGCTGCATGCCTGCTGCATGCCTGCTTGCATGCTGCATGCCTGCTGCATGCCTGCTTGCATGCTGCATGTTCATCAGGATCATGTAAATATTATCATGTAGGTGATACCATCAGTAGGTTGTAGGTTGTAGGTTATAGGTTATATATATTTATGTCATGTAGTCATTATGTTTAAAGTAAATATAGCTTTTAAATATTAGTGCATTTGTTAAATTCTGGCAAACATACTTATGTCACGAAATAATATGTCTTATGAGTTTTATAGCAAATAAAACCATATAGATGACGATATTATGGCAAATAAAATTATAGAATAAAAAAATATGATACTTAATTTTATGGGAAACATTAGTGATTCAGATTTGTGTTATAGTCTGTGTGTACCTACCAACATTTTATAAACAAAAAACGAATGCAAATTGAACATGGTTTCCTCCGTTATAAATATTAAGTTGAACCTCTATTGTAAGTTTATTTATGCGTTGCATTTTATTCAGGCTTTATCTATCCTTATTATCATTTCAAGTCGCACTTCAAAAGTTGGAGACTCTCTTATGAAGTTAGTGAACTCTACGCCGGGTCCTTACTACGACGAGGTACGGAGGCTACGTAGTAAACTTATCGTTTTCCTTAACACGGATACTTACTTAAATTGCTTTTCCATATTTTGTAGCTTTAATGTTACTCATTTGTTTGTTATGAATAAATAACTTAGATACAAATTTTTATATTGAATGTTAATTTGTACATTCGATATTTCTTTTGATGTTTCTTATGTTTTTTTCAGTAAGTAACTGATAGACTAACGCCCGTTATTAATAACCTATCCTGATCCGTTTTTTACCAAATCGAGATTGAAAAAACAAAACACAATTGTGTTCTTGACATGCGTTAGATGACTCTACCAAATTAATTATAAATCATTTACTTTCTAAATAATAAAATATTATGGCAATACATTTTTATGACAACTTGACGAAAGATAATTCTATGTTAGACCTCTTACTTGTGACTTAATACTCGTATATAAGGTACAAAAATACTAAATAATAAATAAAATACACTAAGCTACCGCATCCTCGTTAAGCCTACCGTTACAATACAGGCTGCCGTCTCTTGATATCGTATTCAATCGCTACGTAATGTACACCACATTACAAACACAATGACTATTGATGGCCTACCATTTTACATTTACGGCTGGTGTTGTGTTACACTAAACTTGTGAGCTCATATGTACACTATCAATACAGACTTTATCATACGTACATGTTTACCGCAATCAGAACATGTATTTTAATATTTACACCTTTAAGGCGTATTCTGTTTAGGTACTGAAGCTTAGTATCGACTTATTTAAATGAAGTTGTTGGGAAAAGTTTCTAGATATTTCTATGGCAATTTTCACAGATACTGCATCTTTAGGTTAAAAACGACGCATGGCTTAAAAATGTCACAAAGGTCATTTAATACACTAGATAAACAAATCGGGGTACCTACGATACTTTTCACAAATGTTTCATGCAAAGCTGACGAACACACGAAATTAATTAATCAAAGCCACGTCATTTAGCACATTAGCCGCCCTCTATCTCATATTGTTAGTTTGTTGTTGTTACAACTGGGAATAGAACGCAGAGCGGTGTGCAGTTTGCATGTAACACGCGGGGAAGCTCAAGGATTCTCTTTATAAGGTATCTTAGAAGCATTTTATTATTTGGGAAATATTTGCCGATAAACGTAGATTGATCACAAAAACACAGACAATGAACAAAGTAAAAATATTGGAAGAATATTTTATATTCCCGAAAGGTAAAAACAATAAAAGCTAATTTTTGAACTTAAAATGTATCCGCCTAAAAAAATATAGATAAGATAATATATTTACCTAAATAAATGACGCTTTATACTCACATCACTTGTATACAAACGCATAGTTACCTATACATAACAAATGCAGTTGACGAATAAACAGCAGACCAAGTCGATGGTAAGTGAAGACTGAAACGGCTCGCTAATGTGTTTTGGTTTTGACTCCAGACTTGAAATTGATTTATTGTTAGAACAAAAGCTGGCTCATTCAAAGAGCAAAATGCTTTATGCTTATTATTAGTGGAATTATGACGTAGTTTCTAACATTTTCTTATTATAGATAGGGTGCTTTTATGAACGCTTCTCTGCTCTCACAAATTCAATAATACAAAATAGGTAGGTACCTCGTACGTTTCGATTTCAAGTTTCAGAAAAACTTATTTAACATAAAGTTTAACTTGATGGGAATATTTTATGGAACACCCTAATATTACTCGTAGCTCCTGAATATCAAATAAGTTTTTTCCTCCATCAGATGCAGTATCAACGTGATACTTTGATTATAGTGTGAATGATAAATGGCCTTTTCAATAATGTCAGGACGTTGACACGTGAAGTGTTAAATCTAATTGATTATTTTCTAAAATATATTTTTTAAATATCGTCAAGGTATAAGTTTCTTCATTTGAATATGAAACTGTGTGTGAGGGTCCGTGTGACCACAAAAACTTTAGTGTGGAGTCTTTTTTAGGTATCGTCGACGTGTAAGTAACATCATTTTAACACACATACAGAGGTACAAAAAATATTACACAAGCGTAGTGACCTTTATTTTGATGGAAACATCGCAGTATTAAATTGATTTTTAATTTGCAAGTGCAGTTAGTCGTAGTAAATAAGCATAATATATTAATTGGAAGAGAATGGTTAATACCTATTTTGTTAAAACTTAAAACAACAGAGATTTGCAAAGCAGCACGTCTCTACCAAGATAGCTTTGCTAAATAGCTTAGAAGCCTTCCTAAATCCTAATACGTATCTATGCGTTAAATCATTCTATTTATTCAATTTATAATATCGTCCACACTTTTTGTTGCTTATCGATCTAGTAGATTAAATTTTCTACCTCTATCATTCTATTCACTAAATTAAAGATTGAAATCCGGAGATAAGTATTACATTATTTATAGTGTATTAAAAAGTAGCAGTGCTACTGGACAAAGTTGATTGACCTCGGTCGGTCACTCGCGGGCGTGCGCGCTGCGCAGCCGCATCTCGTTGCTTTTTTGTATAGTATGAGTTTTGTGTGAGTGTATTGTTTTTGGTTGATACTAAGCGTGCAGACAATTTATATCTCAAACTTTTCATAAGTTCAGGAATTTTAGTTACCTATCTATTTTAGATAAAAAATATAGGAATAAATGTCTTTAAATACCTATATACAAAAATCTACAAGGTGACTGTAGCTTAAAAAACACAATATAATAAAATACAAATTCGCCATGCAAATTAAAAAGCTACCAACTGATAAAATGTAAATATTTAAATAAATAATTACGATAAAGGATCACGATAATATCCTTTATGACCGCCGTAATTGCCATACGTTCGACATTGCACAGACGTCGAAAACATTCGGAACACTAAAAAGCTTCACAAAAACATTGTAAACTTCAGATCGCGCCAGATGTTCGTGACCTACGTCAACGCAGCACGCTTCCACTATTTCTCATAACAAACGAATATAAACAAGTAAGCGCCACCAAACTCGAAGAAATTCCCGCCGTCTATTTATCAAACTGGAAATAACTGGAATAGTAAACAAAAATTGTTTACTATTCTTCATTATTGTTGTTCGGTACTTCGTTTATATTCGTCTGTTACGCGCCGCACCTTTGACTTATGCCGCGCTAGTGAAATATTGTTTTCATAATATTTGTTCGGTAATAAACCGGGGGAGGTTTGGTCTTGTAAAAGCTACAAGAGATGGAAAGGATTCAAAATCTCAGAGAGGAAGAAATTTAAAAAAAAGTAAAATGAATTCACTTTGAATAGTGCCCTGTCACAAAAGAGGTAGAGGTACCAGATTGTTGAATAAGCATGTAACAACTTTGTTATAAGTAGGATGGTACTGAACTGACTGATGTTCGCGACTCTCAACGAGACACTATTATTTGAGAATCCAATTGGGTTATTCAGAATGCATTTCTTGTGTAACGAGGTACTTCCGCAAGCCACATTGAAATACTGATTGACGTATCTTTATTGAATGCAATTTCTTATTGAGAAAACCAGCGTACAGTAATAAAAAAGACAAATCATTGGTCATAAGCTAACAAGAAAACGATTAATAGCAATAAGCAAGTTGATATTCGTGAGGGAATAAAAACCGTTTATTAATACGTTGTGTTTATTAGTTTATTCCGCTGTTGGCCAGCTTATGAAGACTTGTTTAAAGGAATAAAATAAACACAGTTACGGCTCTTGCAATTTAAGTTGTATTGAGTATTTTATGCACGTATTAACACATTCGGTCAGTCGCCCAGAGAACATAGGTGGCATGTACGTGATCCCGCATATAATATCTGAGACAAATAAACTAATGAGAAAGTCAATAAAAGCTTTGTTCTGATCCAAGTTTTGGAAGCAATGACCTATTCACAGCACTCCAAATAAGAAAATATGGATCGCGCAATAGATCATAGTTGCGTCATCTTGGTGCAGCCATAATATTTACTTAGAATTTTGAATCGATAGTACAAAACAGTGCAAAGACTAATTTGCTTATTTTGTTAACTACATTAAAAGAAACCGATTAATATGTCGGTAACTTGACTTATAGGGATATCCAAAGAAATCTCAGAAAACTTTAGTTTGGATACTAAAAGGTGAAATCCTAAATCAGATTATAATTTTGCAATGTATCTATTAAGCAGTATGGAACAGCTTAAACTGTGTTTGCTACTTTAATAAAGATAGAGTTCAAAGCAGGTCCCGTTAATTTTACTGCCTTACACATATAACACATTACGATTCGACGCCAGTCCTCCTCGGCCGATTGTTGATTTTCCATATAAGGACCAATAAATAAATACACACACACGATACACATATAGGTAACGCATTAACCTTCCAACTCAAGTGCAAATCTTAAAATGTTCAATTCAGAAAATATTGATGAATTAGCTATAGGTAATTTTTTTTAACTACATGTACCTTATTAAAATATTAAGTACCTCTATAAGAATCCAAAATTATAAAATTGATATAACTAAAAGAACATAACACTCCATCAAAATCATAATCAATAATGGTTTGATTGAACCATTTATAATCTGTAGCAAACTTGCAAACCGTAAATAAAATGCTAATCAACACAATAGTCTGAAACTAATTCATTTCGTGATCAAACCTAACAGAGGTCTTACATTAACTTTAGTTATAAGAACATATATAACTATACAAACAAAACGTTGACATTCAACTTGCGAGACTTGAAGACCTTGATTACTATAGCCCTACTCCCGATCACTGATTTATAAAACGCTTACCTTCTTGACCTAGACTCTACAGAACAAAGTTAAAAGTACTTTATTAAGAAGCTGGTGGTTATGATCTTTTACAACTAGTAAGAACAAGTCATACGAGTAACTTGAATATATATCGGGACATGTCTTTACTGAAAATGGAAACTGGAAAATTGTTAAGTTCATAATATGTCTGTCCTTGGCATTACTTGACATGCCCCTTATTAATGGATTAAAATTCTATCAGCATTTTGTAAAAAATAAACGGACAATTTTTTTCGGGTGGGTAACTAACTAGTTATGTATGTACCTGTGTTATGTACCTACTTGTGTACTGTGTTTATATATTGTGTGTTTGTTTTATTTGTATTGTTTACGTAAATAAATACCTTAAGTAGAGGTGGCATATTTTTATAATTAATGAAATCGTCTTCGTCGACGATTGAAATAACCTCTGTATTTAAAACTTGATTAATGTCATTTTTTGCTTATTTTTAACAAGCAATGCAATTTGGGCAATATTATTAAAATTTGTACCAGTATTACGTATTAGTGCACGTGCTTGCAGACAGTCTGGCGACTGCAACCAGATCCTTTGTTTGGAACAACCTCACGTCGCACACTCTCAGAACAGACACCACTCTTTTGTTACTCAAGGCCTCGGACTTGGCCTTTGCAAATATTATTCCAAAGGAGTGTTTATGTTAAACACTCTTTGAAACCACACGTCCACTTTCATACCTCTCTTTTCTTTACTTAATGTGTGAACAAGATTGCTACATCTGAACTATAACGAATGACTTAAGTTTTTCTTTAAAATTAGCAAAGATTTCACGATCCATCATAATCATCCAAACAAGGCTTAAGTTTGAACAAAGACACGCAGTTAGTACGAAAGATAATTTTGTAAAAGAAAATCTATTAATCTCGGAAGCATTACTGAAACTTCAAACAGACACACCATTAGTAGCGAATGCCATTGCAACAGATCACGACCACCAGCTGCGCAAACGCATGTGTCACTATTATACCACAGAAATAACTGGACCAAACTCGCTAGACTTTACGGCGGCGGCGGCGACCAAAATGGTCGACATGTATACGTATTTAGTACCCTTAGAATGTTATTACTTACCTTATATATATATCAAACACTCGCAATTAATCCGAAAGGAATAAGTACTTATGTATATCTAGTGTATTATAATTTCAATCATAAACGTACCTACTACGAACATATTTGGCCCGTCACCTCCCAACCAAGAATTCTTAGCAATTTAAAATGAAACAACTTTAAAAGCAATGCCAAGTATTTCACTTAAAAGGCAAATTCTTCGACTGGGGGACTTCAACATTTTAACCTGAAATTAAAATGTCGAAAATCAATGTCTCTGTCATTCTGTCAAGAGGATAGACCATTACTCATGTTGGCAAGTTACATTTTTTTTAAGCCCTCCAACGCGACGTATTGGGGTAATACTGATGTTTCTTTAAATAATACTGTTTCGAAATGCAACAGCGATTGACAACTTAATTGGCTTCTAAATATGTTTCAAGTGTTACATTTCATAAAAGTTCTAACATATAAAATTTATATCAACGTGTTACATACAATGATAAAGTTATGTTTTTTTTTTTTTGTATAGTGTGACTCAAAATACCACGGTGCTAAAGTTTCTAACTAAGTACATATGTTTTAAAATTTATGTTTAGATCTAATTAAAATATTTCACTTAATGCAATAGCTTGTTATACAAAATAATTGATTGCAAATAATAATTCAAACATACTTGAAGAAACAAAACATTTCTATGACAAATACCGCTTTATAAATCTTAAGTGTTCCCAAAAATAGTACAATAGGGCTGCGAGAGCGAACAAACTTAATCTCAACTAAAAATCTTCTGAAGTTAAATGAATATTAATATAGTGGGGACAAAAGGCACCCTAATTTGGGTACTCCAACTACATTCAAATAAGTCAGAAGACAAAATGCTGCTTAAAACTCGGTGAGTAGACGTTTAAATTAATGTTTCTTTTTTTAACAACTTTTTTTCTTCAATTTGACAAAAGATGCTCCTCAGAAGCGAGACAGTCAATAAATTTGAGGGTAATTATAGTTACGGGCATTTCGTTGAAAGGCAATTTGAGTTAAGACGGCATCGTGTTCTGAAAATTTATTGTTGAAACAACAACGTAGTGAAGAGATACAACCAAAAGGCAAAGACGCCGTTGCCGTCTTGAGTCTTCCTACAACAATATTGGAATTATGATCATTCCTATAATTTGTAGTTTTATTAAGAAGATATAATTATGAGCCTAAACTAATAAACTGTGAATAGGTACTTATTTAGAAAAACATGCACTCAAGCACCAAGCTCTATAATTCCGACATTAATTTAGCAACCTTAAGCCGACTGTTACTAACAATTTGCAAAATTAACGACTTTAAAAAGAAATTTAAAGACCGTCAATAGACTTGCTTGGCTATAACCAAGCGGCAATCTCGCCAACTTCACTCATATAAATGTCAATTTTGTTCAATGGCCGCTATAACATAAAATGTTACGAGATCGCTTTAAACTGGGTGCAGAACGTTATTTAAAATCTTTGAAGAACTTAATATTAAGGAAGCAGTAGACTCGGTTCTTTGAGAAACTTTGTTGAGATGACCACTTTTGTAATTAATGATTATTGGAGTTGAACGATTTCAATACGTATTTTTTAACGAAGACAGATTAATATTATTTACAGCACTGCGACGCTACATAATACCTATAAGTGAAGCTAGTGCCAGACATAAAATTTAACGCAGTGTACAAGATGTGGAACCTAAGCTCAGCATAACAGCTTACTTGGTTTATCCTGTATAGTTGGAAGCAAATGATCTGGACAATACAGGGATATAGATTTATCTTATTACCTAGGTATAGCTAATCTTAAGCACGCAAAGAAAGCTTTTGCGTGGTGAATTTTTAATAATTTGATGTAGGTACGTAATGAATCTTTCAAACCAAATATTTTTGATAATGATAAAATGATACCAGCGTAATGTCATATAATGTAGTATGACAAGTTAGGTTCTGTAATTGGTCCATAATGCTAAAGCTTTCCATATTGATCTGAACAAAATGAATACCTTTCAGGCTATTTAAGTATGATGGCGGGTTTTGTAAGCTAATACTAACACTATAAACCATTACTATGCAAACACGGGGGCTTTTTTATGAAGACAGCTAAAAAATATCTCTTCGTCTAATCGTCTGCGATCACAAAATGCTATTAATATGTTTTACAGCGTGCTTTGCGTGAATTGTGGGGCTTGCTTTTAAATCTCTTAAGCTTTGTGGTAATGAGAAAGCAATGAATGTAAACTTAGACTTTGAAAACCTATTTTATGAGTTTTGTTTTTGAGAGGTTGTGATTCTGAGCTATTGATGGAAAAGCGAAAGATTTTACGGTGTAGAATTTTCTTTTTTTAACCTTTTTTAACGGATATAGATTTGCAAAATATACGTAGACTTACTTCAATGGAGGCAAGAAAAAATGGTATCTTCACTTAAATTTAAAAAGAAGCCTGTAAAAAAATATGAAAGACACTTCTTCTGAGATTGCAAACCTATAATTCTCCAAATAGTTAGAAATTATAAACATACGGTACCGAGGTTTTATTCTTTCAAAACCAACCCCTTGGCGTATTAGACAATAGCCTGAGAACTAAAATATTAATTCGTAAGTATTCTAAGTACCCTTAAAGGAGAATGTAGGTAATTGTATTGCCATATAACAACATCTGTACTTGTACTATTTTCGGCAACATGGGAACTTTTTCTAGCCACTTGAATTATTCTAATTTGAGAACTCCTTAGGCAAAAGTAGCATCTCAACCGTTTGAATGTTCAACAAGCATTCTTGATGGGTGCTTGTTATTTAATGTTTAGATATCACGAAATTTCAATTGACTTTATTTTAGGTTGATGGGAAACATCGCGCTTCATAGCATAACGTTGAAATAGAATTAATTATTATAATGCTACGTCGTTTCGTTTATAATCATACCTATTTTATAAATTAATATTTTAAAGTCAACGTTACAATACTTACAAAAAAGATTCATACAAACGTCAGTGTTTATTGCGTGAAAGAGTAGCTAACATCTTCAAATCGATCGGCACAAAAATAGTAATTTTCAGTTACGGTAGCAAAAATGAAATAGATAAAATTCCAACTCAAAATAAAAATATGACGTACAAATACCGACTTACAACTTTTTAGTTAAATACTACTTTAACTGAAACCTGATAAAATACCTGATAATTACAGCAAAGAACGAGTGCTGTAGTCCACAAACAGACAGATTTACTAAGCTAAGTTATCATTACATCAACAGTATGTGTCGTACGCAGATGTTACCCTGTATCATTAGAAGGTAGAAAATTGTAGATCTAGCTATAACTTAAGTAGCAACTAAAATGTTAAGAGTCAGGTTGTATTTGATTTAAATTGAACATATCTTTAAGTAATACTTGTATGAATTAGGTATTTTAAATCCTAACATTTCTAACAAGTAATTTAGGTCACAGCATGAAGCATTCAGTTTTACTGTTATACCTATCTCTTAACTTGTGAATTAGTAGAACTTGAAGTTTAGTAACGTAAATGTAATGTAACCATTTACTGTCAAAATTGATAAATTCGTGAAATAATATAGATATGTACCTGTATCTAGTTTGAAATATGAACCTAGCAAGCAACTGTTACATCTTATATTGATGTAAAAACAAAAGAATTACGATATCATAACATAAAATAGAGGCATTATTTTTAAACTGGTATCCCTTAATCCTGTTCTTGCACTCGAACAAACGTAATAGTTTCTCAGGTTGAAACGGGAAGGAACGAGGTAGACAGCTTAGGACAGTAATTTTCCTATTCCCGTCATAGTAATTGGTGAGTCCGTGTGTTTTTACTGTATGTTTATCGATGGGTTTTCTATTTCTTCAGTGGGATTGCGTGCGGACGTATAAAATAATGTTTCGAATGATACTAGATATCGATTAACAGGACTATTCGATTTTTCTTTACGTGACGCAGCATGTTTTTTTATGTGCTATAATATAACTTAAGTGCTTAACCATGCATAATGTTTAACTAGGTTACATACGCATATTATAAGTACTTATTAGGTTTTAAAATCAATTGGTAGCTTAATAAATGCTTTGGACGTGTGACGTTTAATTAATATTTTCTATCGACTGAATTTTATCGATATCTATAGAGCTACTACACTTCACAATACCTACTTACCATATTGACTTGTTATTACCATCCGCGATAGTAGCCGTACGTCATATACCGTAGAATTTGTAGAGTACAAAATTTGTACCAAGAAGTAAGTACTTATTTACTATTATAAAAGTTGATTAATTTAATGAAATAACTTATATTGCACATAACAAATTTCATCTCTTTTGTAAAGTTTAATAATAATAATGCTCGCCATAAATCAACTTTTTGTAATGAAACATTTCCTCAAAATCCACATAAAATAATTTTAAACCTTTCAATTTACGTCCTATTTGCCATAATACCTACACCTAAAAAGCAATTTTAAAAATTGCAAATGATTCTCTACTTAAAGTTTAAAATAGCCCTTAATTAGACACGATAAAGTTCTATATAAGTTACGTTTTATGTTTGCAATTGTAATAATCCATTATAATGGTCGGGAATTAAATGCGGTAATCTACTGCATTTCTTGCGAATAGTTCTTAAGATTTATCCTTGGCGAATGATGAGAACGGATGCTTGTTTTGTTGTGCCGTGCTGTGTTGTACTCTACCTACTTATAGGTACTAGAATATCTACTTCCCTCATATTGCACATCTGAAACACTTTTTGTTTTCAAACTCGACGCCAATTTAACAAATTGATGCATAATAGCTACCTACAATTTATTTCATTACTAACTTACATGATATCATAACTTGATATATTGTCATTATGTTTATAAATTTCAGGTTAGTCGGTAAATATGTAAACCTACTTGCTAAACTGTGGGAAAAGTATAATTTTACTGAAATGTCATACTATTACGATAATTGTAAACCCGACAGTGTTGGCATATCACGATAGTGTATCTTACAAATTCTATGTGACACCATTTTGTTGTTTCCTAAGTACCAGTAAATGTTCGAAGTTTTACTTTATTGATAAAATTGTACGTTGCTGATGGTTAATTTGATTTTTGAGGCCATGTAGGTAAATCATTTCGATTCCAAAGCTTACAGTTTTACAATGAGAATTTTACGCATCGGGTCGATATAATTGCATTGATTTTGAGTAGCATATTTATTATTACACATATTTTTGTTACTACGAGTATTATTTATATTACTATTTTTAGATTTCAGGTGTTAGTTTTACTACTTCTCTATGAGAACAAAGGTTTTTTTTCCAAGGGAAATCTATTTAACCCCAAGAAAGGGTGTGTTTACATTATCTGCAACACAGACCAGCTTCGGTGTAATATTTATTTATGTAAGTAATTCAAAATAATGCACATACGTGCTGAAGGCACGTGTTCCGTGTTAGGACGTGTCATAAAAATTTTGGAATTTAGTCGCATCTGGTGCGGTTAGTACACACTAAGCTTTAAATAAGATGGGTGTAAAATAAGGCGATAAAAAATAAACTGATGTAAGAATTTTATGGCTATTTGTGACAGATACCAAATAATAGCCTGCTCTGTATCAAACGACTTTGAAAAAAAGGGGTTAAAATTTGATGACCGTTGGCGTAAAAACTTTAAAATATTATTTTTAAAAATATACATCTGATAAGTAAGATTCAAAGATAGCAAACAGAAGATATGAATTTAAGTAAACACATTTAGTGGTACTTTATACAACAACAAAACAAAATGGTTAGTGCATAGCTATATTAAGTTGTATGTCGGCCACAGGTGTTCAAGATGCAATTATTATCTAAGTGCTAAACTCAAGCTAGACGTGTCAAGGGCTAGCTATGAAATTGACAATAGGACCTACTTACTTAAAGTGGTTGTCAGTTTACACTAGAATTACCCTGAGAGTGATATTAAGATATTAAGCGTGTTTTTTGGCTCTGAATAGGAAAGGAGCCTAGTTCTATTCAAACGTTTCTTTAATTTTGATTAAAAGTTTTTAGTTAAACTTTTACGAGTACCTAAGTTTTCTCTTAATAAGAGTTTTTTTTATATGTATTTCTTTTCTTAATTTTAATAAAGTAGGTAAGTAGTAAAAGAAAAGAAAAAATTCGGAGACTTTTATGTCATAACTAAAAGCAATTTCAGAAAAAATCATTAAAGTTAAGCTTCATTAAATCAAATAGCAAACGATATCGTAGTCAAAATCAAAAGACACGAAAATGTTAAGTAGATTAGAAACAATATCGGTCTTTCTTACAATTCGTGGTTATAAAAATGTTAGAAAAGACTTTTAAATGATTTAATGTAAAGCGAATTTTCATGTTTACTTTATTTATAAAGGTCTTATGTTACCAACGTGGCTTTCAAATCAAAGAAACGTTTGTTTTGATACCAACAACTGAATTGGTTTAAGTAAAAGAAGATAAAGTACAAAACTAATTAGGTTACCTAACCTTTAAGTAAAGTTTATTTTTCTGTGAAATGAATCTTTATTAACTAGAAAGTACGAAATAAAATTTACGTAAAACAATTTTAGCAATCTTTTAAATAAGTTTATGAAATCTTTATCAAATTAGATTTTAATTTTGAGTAATTTCAATAAATCGTGCGGTTATTCTGCTTTAGTTATTGCTAAGTTAGTTTGATACTTAATTTCAAACGAATTATTTAAAAGTTATTTCGCTCATAACTTGCTCTTGCACTACGCATAAACTTAAGCTCTCTTTACATACAACGTGAGCTGTATACGTTTAATTTGTAGGTAATTAGCTGTTAAAGAAACGCCAGGTTTGATGTGTGGGCGCTCTGTTTTGAGATGCTATCGAATGTAACTCGATATGCTAAAAAGAATGAAGTGAAAGTGTTTGTTTAAATGTGAAGATGAAATCATTTTAAATTAGATATTCAGTCTCAAAGGTATCATCAGTATTTGGTATTACTTTCTTTATTTTAAATATACGTTTAAATTGAACTACTCTTGCGGAAGTAATAACCATTTCACGAAAGATTTTCCAAAATTTGAAAAATTGTGCTTGACTTATTATTAAAGCTTACGTACAATATCAGTACATAGATCATTCATGCTGGACCATTTTTAGGCAGATGCAAATAAAAAAAAATGTTTAGCTTGGAGACCAGTAACCTAATTAGGATTAGTAGGTACCCAAGTAGGTAAGTCTTAAACATAATTGTTTCATTTGTCTGTAAAATTTTAAGTCTATTCGAGGTGTGCTCAAAAGATTTCGTGTTGTCTTGGGCCTGGTAGGTTGTCGTTCCTTGTTCCTAGCACAGTGCAATCTATCTATCTATTAAAATCAAGTATTAGTAGCGTTGTGTACACGTTTACTATCGGAGATCGTTTGTCTGGCTCGTGACTGGCTTTTGAACTCGACAGCTCTGTGCTACCAACGTTTTAGGGCTGTGACTGTGACTAAAGACCCCAAAACCGAATTATTCCAAAAAAAAAATACGTTGTCACTAGTTTTGAACAAAACTACAGATTAATATACGTAATATGAAGAAAACAGTAAAGAAATAGGTACCTGTAAGATAGACAGATGTATAAATAAAAAAAACCTGACTAACTGTTCCTTTATCTAACGAGAAATTAAAAATAAAGTGCATGAGTGAGTTTTAAAAATTCTTAGAGATTAAAACTCATATTGGTGTTAGGACTACCTAATTCTTTAAGTTCTAATGCGCAATGTGCATTTGACAACCCTACTCTTTTCTACCTCCAACACTTTTTGCTTCTAATATCTAATGACAAAGGCGTCACTATCTCATCACTTTTGGTTGTTTTTTTATACCATGCGGCTAGTTACTCAGTACGAACAATCAAAGAAAATAATTAGGTAGATGTAATAATAAAATTGATGTAGCAAGTCCTCGTAGTATTTTTCTTTGAATCCGTGATTTGAATGTAGTTTTATTCGAACCCAAAAACTCTGTGAATTCGTTTTTAAGAAAACATCCTAAACAAATAAGTAATAAAGTTAACATGGATCAATTTAATTTTTCGTCGAGTAAGAAATACTAACAGTTATTTGAACTAATCACCAACATCTAATAATCATTTCGCAGAAGTCTTATAAGGGCTCAAATCGTGACCTGACTCTACCACGTAATTTGTGCAATGATTTTTCAATTATGTACCTATATTTGTAATTGATTTGTTCTGAATTAACTTAAGCGTCAGCAATTTATTCACAACATAATGATTACAGAGATAAACAATTTGATGTTAAAAAACATAATGCTACAAGGTTCAATATTTATGTAATTTAAAGTAATTCCTATTGTAGGTAGGCTACCTATAATGTAATTCGTGACATAATTGGGTATTCATAGCACCAATAGACAACCTAGACACGTAAGCAGCCATGTTCTATGTCTAAAACTAGGGTCTAGGTTCGAATAACAATGTAGACCGTTAGTAATCGTGACCGACGCGTCATGTTAAAAAATAAAGCAAATGCACTTTTGAAACGTAGCTATGGGTAACTAGATTTTGAAGTACATACATATATAGGTACATACATACATACATACGTACGTACATACATATCCGTCACGCCTCTCTCCCTTTAGGGTAGGCAGAAACCACCGAAGTTTATAAAGAAATATTATTTTGTACTCTGGCAAAACAGCACCTAGGTACCTACATTAATTTGACAAAGGCTGTATGGCTTTAGACAAACTTATTTTTGATGTTTTAGTTACGAACTAAGGATCGTTAATAGTAATTATTCAGATAAAATCTTCAACTCAGTATGGACAAACCGAATACTTAACAAAACAGGGAAACAAGAGATAATATCAAAACTTTGCATTATGATTTCCTAGTGCAGTGCGCGTGCGTGAACGCATCCACCAAGTGGGTCAAGACCGTCCGATTATGAATCATTTTTCTGCGATCAACGCTATTAGCTTTGCGCAATCTCTGTGCAGTTAGGAAGTATAATGACGTCTTGATTCCTTTTTATTACATCTCATTTGCATTATACATATTAATTATAGTTTAGATTTAAAAAATAAAACCTAAAATTCACCATTTTATTACCTCCACATAGGAGTTTGGAATGAGTAAATAAACTAAAGCATTTCATAAAAACTAGAAATAAACCAGACTAACTTCACAAAATCAACAAAGTTCGCAGTTAAAATAATATTGCTAAACTATTGTAAATAAAATATATATGTATATTACAATAACAAAACATTACAGTTTTAATAAAATATATGGGTAATTGTGTCAAAACATAAGCGTTGTAGCTATTGGGCTTAAAGTGCAAGCAATTTAGAAGCCTTGTTTATTTGAAAACATGTTTTAAGTGCAAGGTGTAGTACTCCTACCCAGCTGAACGGGTGTGGGGAGACTGGTTTCTTAGCCACAGGTTATAGATTCGTCGCTAGCTTTTGCTGTTTTCTTACTATAATACGTACTACTAGTTTAAACTATTGCTATATTAGAGTAGGTATTCTTTGATCACGTTAGCTGTTAAATAGTATTATTTGTTTTTGGCTGAAAACGGAATTATGCTTCGTATACATAATATGTATAATCAGAGGTTATATTATATCGAAATGCAAAATGAGTGGGCACAAAAACTTAATGAGACTTTTCTGTTTTGGGGAAAACAGTGGTATTTTTCTTTAAGAGCTTTTGGCACATAAAAGTTTACAACCTACCCCAAAAATAATCTACCTTCCTGTTTCATTTCGCGTAACTACTATTTATATAAAATATCAACTGAAGTAAGATATACGATAGAATTATTCAAATAATCAATAATGAAATACAAAATTGAAGCGGTCCTACGCATGGATTGGCGATGGCGACTCTAGATTGCTTTTTGCGAAATCCTAAACACCTGCTCATTTATTTACTATTTGACGTGTTGCGTTTTAGTTGTAGCCTGCGGTCTCGTCTGCGTTGAAACACTTGATCATTGAAAATTATCTTCATTTAAAAAGATAAAAAATTAGTGATGCGAATTAATCACTAATTTGTATCAAAATACCTATATTCGCTGCTATTAATAAATTATGAAATAAAAATGAATTTCTACCCAAAAGATTCACAATTGGAATAAATGGCCCTAATGACATTAAATGTGTTGCCAAAAGTCATTAGATCTGCACTTTAACAGATCACTCGTTATTCTAGATTTAGGTAATTACGGCATTTAGTCCCACAAACCAAGCCGTTGCTTATGAAATTTAAATAGCTATTTGAATTCAAATTTGTGTGGAAACTGTTATTGATCACTTCAAATCAATAATGTTGGCTAATGTTTTCGAAGCCCGACAAAATATTTATCAAGTGAAGTAAAGTAGCTAAAGGTTCGAATGTAACAATAAATACTGTTTGTGATAAAACGATATACCTAATAATACCTATTCAGTCCAGTACGAGAAGGTACCTTACAAAATAGAGTACAATTCCGATGATATTTATGAAATGCCTTTTGAATTAAATATATTTTGATTTTTGCCAGCAATAATAAAGTTACAGGTAAATTATTGTTAGTTCAAAATTTATTTAATTTCAAATAATTAGTAATCTATCAAGTTACTTCATAAATATTTTAATGCTTGCTATTAAAGTAGAAATCAGTAAATTATCAAAACTGGTGTAAATCAATTTCGTCGTCCCATATTTTAGCAGAATGAAATCGTAAGGATAATTTCAATAACACCAACACTTGAACCTAATACAAAATAGTACATCAACTTACTGGCTCGTGCTGATATTGTGCAAGCTAAAGACCTACCGGGCCAACTTCTATTGTGCAATGGAGACTTCTAAAAATGATTCCTAAGTCAAAGCACTACGGTTCCAGCTATGGAATTAGGGCTACAGATAATGTTGCAGATGTAAAGCAGCTTTATGTCATTGCAATCGCTTCGGAGCTGATATTTAACGACTGCCCTATAATTTATGTATACGAGATTAAAATTATAATGTTTGTAGTCTGTGTCGAAAGCTTGTGGTTTTTAGAGATTACAAGCGTTATGGATATTTACGACGAATTGGCGTACGAAATTAAAGCTCAAACTTGACATGGTTACGGAAAACAGACATTCTGAATGTAGCGTTTCAGACATTATTATAACAGACATAATAGTATGAAAGTGTTTTTAAGATAAAACAAATGCAAAAGAACTCTATTTTTTAAAGACACTAATCTAAAGAAATTAAAATAATCATAGGCACTGCTTATTTTTGCGATCTAACACAAAAATATACGATATCAAGTCGTAAGAACTGATACTACTACAACTAACAAGTACTTAAATTAAGTTATACAAAATCTGGGAGCCTAATAATTTAATCAGTTCTATAGCTGTTATAAAACCAACCATTAATTTTATGTAACCTTAGTACTGAAGATAAGTAAACAAAGTAAGCTTTATACGAACCAGGAAATGAAATTGACAATATAGTTATAGTAAGTGATTGTAGGTACCAGGGGTAGCTACTAGCGTGAGCGCGCGATACTATCTATGGACAAGGAGTAATAAAGACGCCTCAAAGCAAAATCTAGTGGAGCTTGTGACACAGGGAGATGAATGCGAGCTAAAGTTTTTTGTTAAAGAACCTCCTTCAAATGCACTTTTTGCTGGTTATTGTAATTGATGGAAGCTCTCAAAACGCAAATAAAGCAAAAAGTAAATTAATTTAATTAACATTCTGCGATTACTGCGTAGTAGTGCCTTGTCGACCTTTGTGTGTATATTGAACGAAATATTCTGTTGCAATTGCATTTTATTATTTGTAAAAGAAACTCTATTACTCTACATACCTACATGTAATTACTTGATCTATCAAAAAATATAAATATTTGTAGATATATTTTTTCACAAACTTATCCACATATACCTACATACTTACCTATACTTACCTGTACCTATAGATATAACTACACCAGTATCAGTAAAAAAAAAAACTATTTCTAGATGTATATTGTATTTCTAACTACTATTAATTAAACGTCGTCGTCGTATTGAATTGCAAGAGCTTATTATAAGTGTAAAATTGTGTAAATTACTGTCTACTCCACAACTTTGTTCTCGGAGTCAACGTGCAGTATTCTAAAAACCGGTTCTAAAACCGCTTCTGCTGTTCCCTGGCTGCAAAAGTTCATATGTGTATACGTTCAAGTAATATACAGTTTATGCGGTGCTTAAACCATAAGATTTAGCGGTTTCTATACTTATTTCAATGTTATAGCAATTTTATTGCGCGCAGTTGTCCTACTATCAAACTTTCCATTAGTTTTATTGTGTTGTTAGGACGAACGATGTACAGTTAATAATAATTCACATAATTTGAAGATATTTATGGTAAAGTCACCAGTTTTTGAAACCAGGTTTCTGTGTCAGGTGTTAAAACCATGATTGCAGAAAATTCTATTATTTCCGTAATGTAAACTTTTTTTTAATATATTTGTAACATCAAAAAAAGAAAACGGCAGGCATAATTCTTTTTGAAGAATTAATATTTAAATAATTAATGATTTTCTGTACAAAATATATTTAACAAAGTATCGGATCGCTAGTTCTTTTAAACTGCGTCCAGGTGTTAGACAGTAGCAGCTACCCTCAAGCTGGCTATTCCTTAGGTTTCCCGACGACTTACAATTATGTACGTCTACTTGAATTTGTTTGGATTTCGGAAAGAACAGATGGTGTTATTTCCTCTAGAATACCCTTTTCTCGTAACTAGATTCAAATCTCTACAAGTTTCAAGATACTATGAATATTTTAAGGCTTTACTGCGAAGTTAAATTGAGTTAGATACAAATTGAATACCTACCTGTTACTGTGTGTTGTGCACATTATGAAGGAACAGTATAGATACTAGGTATCTATAATATTATCTATCAGTAAGTAGTCGTTGTTAATATAAACAAACATAACATTCTATTATGTACCAACTACATACCTATAAGTACGTTTAATATGCATGTATATGAATGTGTGTTTGCAATATGCGTAATATGCCATACGCTACTCGTTGGGTAGATACAATTTCCCACACTAGCACACTGTTCTGTTTGCATCGATAAAATTACATTTCATATTGCAAATATAAATAACCTAAATAGCAACACTTGATTGATAAGAGTTACAAGTTGCAAGATGAGTTATTAAAAACAGGTACTTTATATTTTTGTATTTACACATTTAAAATTAAGGCTCGATTTCAAATACGTACGTAACTAAGCAATAATTTTAGTACAGGCATATAAATCTTTAATAAGTGAAAATCTAACCTTGTTTTACACTTTTTTTATTATAAAGAAGTTTGGCTAAGTACCTAACTTAACTTAGTTGTATTAGGTATGTAACTCTCGTATTTACTCTTAACAAACCCAAAATTCTGTACATTGTTAGCAAACACCAATGTAGATAGGTACTGAATAACTCTTGATACTGTAACAATAAATTAAGTACTCATATAGTTGCTCTATTCTATCAGTATACTATAAAAGTTATTGTCATAACGTCGGGATTGATAATTTTACAACCGACTACTACGCATGAGTATGCATCATAGAAGATAAAGCGAGTATTGCGTTATATTCTATGTAGTTTAAGGGCAAGCAACATGTTTTTAAAGTAAAACCACAGTGAATCATAGACGCTATAAAATTACTTGTAAAGCACATTTTAGTTTGATGGTAATTCGTCAACCATTAGCAGGATTTGTTATGAGCACAAAATGCCAACAATATTTACATTTTTCTTTTGTGTTTAAAAAATAAAGGGACGTTTATTTTTTATTTTTTTGATTATGATATTATGGATGGATTTAGGATTAAGGTGAGAATTAATTTAGGTACTTATAAAAATTCGGAAGAAAAGGTTCCGGTCCAAAGACTCAAGAGACACATAAAATAATAAAAAATAAAATTCTGTTCCTGCTTTTAAATAAAGTAGGTACTTATATTTAAAAAAACCCTTATCAAGAGCCTTAAAATTAAATTAAATATGGACAATATGAAAATTAAAACTATCGTTATCAGAGGAAACCAAATAGAAGCACACTTGATAATAAATAAATACTCGTATAATAGAAATCTCAATTGAGGGCAACGCACAGAGATAAAGCAATAAATATATATACAAAATATTATAAAATAAGGAATAATAAATAAATTCCTAACGATTGTAGACATAATACGAGTACCTATGTAACGAGTACAACGCACCTCCACGACCATGATGCACCTTCAGCTTAAGTTTCGTGATAAAAGAGAATTATAGAAAGAAAACAAAATAAAAACAAAGTAGCATCTCGAAACAAAGAGAGGATTCGAAAATAAGCAACCGAATGATAGGATGATAAATCTATTTCAATATTAGATTAACTTTCCACACCGCGGTCAGGTTACGATTTCTTACCATTTACAGACCGCATAATAATATTATATTTTCCGTACACCACAAGACCGTTTGTTTGATACGACAAACTGGAAACAACTAGAGAGGGGATACCGTGTTTTTGTTTTCAAAATATCGATACTTATTTACAAACAGGTTTGGATAAATCAAATAATTTTAAACTCTGTTTAGTTTTGATATAATGTTTTACTATCTGTTAATACTGCATTAATGCAATCTTATAATTTTGAACTGACTACGCAATATTTAACTGTTTTAAGTTTATGTACATAAAGAATCTTTTTTTCATTATTGATATTTTTTTTACTGTTTTTGAACGATCGCATTTGAATAATATTTTTTTCAGCAAATTCTGTTCTTATTAGTACCTAGTTAGCTTTCATCTTTTTATTTAACAGACGCACCTAGACTTGTCGTGGGATGAATAAAGTTGAAATTTTTATCGATAGAGTTGCACCTTTAGAGAATGTTAGAGCATGCATTGACCGATCGTATGGATGATTACCGCACGCGCCATGAATCTGACCGAGTAATGTAATACCTTCGTATATTGACTCTTCCTTAAAGAAACAACACTTGACTGACGCCGGCTGGAACGAGACAAAAAAAAAACAAAAATAAAGCACAGCAAAAGTTTCGCATTCGCGTTGCAAATTAAAATCGCAATCGCAAATTAATATCGCCAAGCATAAATGTGTGATATCTTACCTTTTTCCCAATTTTGATGTCTCCAGCTTCAATCTAACGAGAAAATATTATTGGTACGTACTCGTTTGAGAAAATTGTATTATAGGTATATTTTGTCACCAAAAGGTAATGTGCGTTAGGTTATTGTTACTAGGTATTAAAGATGGACCACAGTCTTTACAGGTTAATTAATTGATACTGTCTTTTAGGTAATCAAGAAACATCTTATCGAGGTTCCTAATTAGGGTTTATGCAAAGAAGTACCTAATTTAAAAATAGTTACATAAACACTTTTCAATTATTGCATTACATTTGGACCGACACTCAGCCAGCGTCCAAATGATCACAGATTTACTGTTGCTCTGCATGGGTTAAGCAATAAATCAAAAGTTAAACGCGGGTTTATTCGTCGTTCCTAGACGAAGTACGTGGTGCCACTTAGCAAAGTAGGCCGTTACACCGTAGTAATAAATTACACCCGAGATGATAATGAGAAAGGTTTATTTCTTCTTTTTGGTGGTTTTACTTAGGTACTTCTGTGGCTAAAGATTCTAAAAGACTTCTGGGAACTTTCTTTCAGCACTGAAGAGCCATTTTTGCTAATCTACCTTTTAATAAAATTAACCAGAATAAGAATTATAGTTTTGTTAACTCTTTTATATCCTTGTCTAGCGATATAAGTAATGTACCAACATAATGTGGTCAAATAACCAGACGGTATGAGTAAATGCAACATCTCTTTATGCAAGACCACTCTAGCAGGCTTTATGACCACAGCTTAAGTGAGTTTAGCTAAGTTTACTTTGTGTAAGGTAATTCCTGACGATTTAGTTATGACTTTTCTACCTCTAAGTTTAGACTAGTGATTTATCTTCTTGTGTAGTTATTCAAGTTGAGATAACTTGTAAGTATACGGAGTTATGAATGAGCATAGCGCCTTTACGTTTGCTTTATTAATATGTAGTCCGAGATTTATTTACAGTAAACAATAATTAGGTATAATATTATAAAAGTAACCATCTGTTGATACAAATAGGCATGATTTAATCTTTGAAATAAAGAAATATGAAATATCGATAAATACTTAAATATCAAAATAATAACCTTTTCCATAAGATCCATGGTTACCTTTTTTATACAGCACTCACTTCGTCAAACTTAACGCTCAAACAAAAAGTGTTACGAGTTTTATAATCGACGCCATTATCACTGTCACGATGACGATGCGCAGACGCAGCCTCGTGTGGTTAACGTTTAAGATTCGAAATGTCATTTTCAAGTGTCAAAAGCCACAGTCGTCTTTAAACTAAAAGACTCAACGTGTTGAGATTTGCGACAAAAAAAAAACATTTGGATTCCCTTTTTTAAAGTAAAATCAATATTGGCAGTAGATAAATTGAGTGATTTTTAAATAAATTGTTATTAATTAATCCAACAAATGGTAGATATATTATGTAGCTCTACTAAAAAGGTTTTTTAATGATGATGAAGAAGAATACCTTGAGAGTTTTAGAAAAGGAGAAGTGTTTTAGAAAATAAAAATTTAAAAAAGTTAATCCCGTTTTTTAAACGTAAAATATAAAATGTATCATTCAGTATAATTATTAACGGCACTACTAAAAGTGCCTATGAAGAGACAACATATGGCTTAAAACATCTTCGGCGTGATTGACCACGTGCTATAATGGCTTTATGGCTATAATCGATTAATGGAAGCTTTTTAACGAATGGGGAATGATTTACTTTTGCCTTAGTGGTTACTTATAACGTCATAATTGTTTAAAGTGATGGTATCATAATGTGCTAGCTGCAGTTTATGGAAGCGATATCTGACTTACGATAAGTTTAATAGATTTTTTAAATATTAATGCTTAAGTGTCTTTTTCTTTCCTCTCTGTAAGCACCACTGAAGTAACTGCTAATTTACTTAAGAATTGAGAACATAAGTTCTTTTTTTTCTAAATCTAAACATTTTTACCAAATCTATATCTCAAAGTATGTCATTGCTAGTTTTAATATTAGCCTACTTAGAGAACTTTAGACGTTCTGCTCTATTCCATTTTAAATGCAATGTTTACAGATTAAAATTATGAACCATAGTTTAAACCGCTACCTAACTATAAACAACACAGTACAATAGTAGTACCTATATATTATGTAGCATTTTAAAAAGCATAACTTATTTGTACAAACTAGCTGGTAAACCGAATGCAAAGAACACGACTCAGCCCGAGTGCATCAATGTCATATCGCATCGTCGATAATTTGAATGTCACATCACAACATTTGTTGAGTTGTGTCGTGACTATTTGCAAATGTATGGTCCATTACTTTTGCATAATAAGTGGATAAACCGATAAACAAATTTCCAACAAAACAATAGAACATATTCGCGTTTATCGTGAACGGACACGAATTTTGCCTCGAGTAACGATACAGTAGTAAACATTTTATTTATTTACTGTCTTTGTAAAAAAGTAATGATTTATGAAAAGAGCAGAGTAGTGCTATCAACTATAAAGTAAGTTGAGTGCAGCCATTACGTCCTAGGACAAATTTTAGTAAAAACATAATACCGAGCAGACGTTATACAAGATGAATTCGATATCCTTTTGCTAAATGAAGCGGAACGCCCATAAGGCTTTGTATACGTTTTCTTACTAAGC
The DNA here is from genome assembly GCA_947563765.1 of Anarsia innoxiella. Classification (NCBI taxonomy): domain Eukaryota; kingdom Metazoa; phylum Arthropoda; class Insecta; order Lepidoptera; family Gelechiidae; genus Anarsia; species Anarsia innoxiella. Next base: position 11,650,382 of record OX387390.1, read on the forward strand.
ATTTGCTTCTTATTTTACTTTAATGCTGCCAAGAGATTGGCGTCAGTGCTGGGAAATTTTCTAGTTAGAAAACTAAACCTTATTCCAGTGTAAAAGTAAATGTTTTCTTAGATTTTTACTTTCTTCTAATGGAAATATTATTTTGTCTTTACAACATGAGAGATATCGTATTATAGGTACCTACCTATAGGGATTAATTCTACAAAATGGTTTATGTTTCGTTCCAGTTGTTTATAGCTTAGAACATAGGTTCATAAAAATTGCTAATTGCTAGAAAGAAAATACGGGACCAAAATTTTTGATAAATTATTCAGTTTGATTTCGATATTTAGGTTCTAGAACCTAAATATCGAAATCTAAGATAGATTTATCACTATCTTTGCTTACCAGGCACTAAAAGGAGGCGATAAACTAATCAAAACTTGAGCTGCTTATCTTGTGATATTTGCAGTTAGCTAATTACATTTAATTCTAATTCCTGGTTTGGTATATTACTACAGCATACTAGATTTATATTACCGACGTAATTGGTATAATCAGTTACTTCTTGTTCCCGTTAAGAGCTCTATTACGCTCAATAAACAACCAGTTGCAGAATAAATAATTAAAGTTAAAGCTTTATCTTAATCTATAATATTTAAAACATCAAATAAAAGGTAGTTTAAAAAAACTAACACACGAATTTGCTTGCACTAAACATCCTCCATCATCAGATGAGTTCGAAAGTACCTTAATATTGTGCAAAATTTCATCCTATTCGAAGACCGGGAAGTGGGTTTAATTAAGATTCCAAGATTTGTTTACATACATAGTTACTTACAAGTGAAGCGTAAAATAAAGCGTGTAAAAATATAGAGGTAACATAAATCAGGAAAAGATTCATCTTACACTTACCTGAATTTATAAAATTTAACATACTCAACTGATTTTTTTCTTCGAAGTTGAAGTAAATCTAAGAGTGTATCGAAAAGTTTGAAAATGTTAAAAAATGTACTTACCCGTAACAGGACCCGTTAATAAGATAGAAAAAAACATATAAGTACCTGAAACAAATACATGAAAATATTGAATTAAAATATAATTGGCTTCTTGAGTACAAAATAACTAGGTACCCTAAAACATAGAGTAATTTAATTTAACAGTTTATTGTAAGATGATAGTACATAGAGACAGAAACAAAAGAGAAGTTATACAAAAGGTACAGCATATTTCTAAAAGAAATTTCTTCCTGCAGACCCCACAAAGAGAGAAGTGATAGCATAAAGGCAGGATAGTCACTACAATAAACAATAAATATATAAGTATAAACCTACACATATATATTCGATAAATACAGTAATTTTTAATATAAACTTATTATTATTATTATTATTTAGAGTAATTTCTAATATAAACTTATTGCATTGTACTAGAGGATAGAGGACTTTCATACTAGAGGCTGCCCGCGACTTTGCAACGCATTTATCGTCATATTTTGGAAAAAATGATACCTAGATCAAAATAATATAGCCTATGTGTTATTCTGATGTCCAAGCTAAGCTACTGTAAAATTTCATTAAAATCTGTTCAGTGGTTTTTACGTGATGAAGTTACAAACATCCATCCATCGGCACAAACATTGACGTTTATATTATTAGGATATTTTGATTAATTAAAAAATTATTGATGCTATATTTCTACTACATATTCCACTAAAAAAGAACTACTTTTTAAATTATATGGACTTTTGTTCTTTTTAAAATAATATAGCAGTTCAAAAGCCTGAGTGAAAACATAACAAAGAATGATTTACTATCAGTAGCAAGTTCCTCGGGATAAAACCTGTTCTTTATTGCCACTAGGTGGTTAAGCTCTAACGTAACTTTAAAGTTGAATGTTATATTAGATATACCATGTATTTTAACGCTTCGGTTTCGTATTAGAATTAGGCGCTTTATCTCGTAATAAAGGGTTAATTCAAAAGTACTGTAAAGAGTACCTACTTGTTTTATTACAAACTAGAGGGTTCCCGCGACTTCGTACGCATTTATCATCATATATTAGAAAAAAATTATGATATCTCAAAATAATATAGCCTATGTGTTATTCTGATGTTCAAGCTAAGTTATTGTAAAATTTCATTAACTTCTGTTCAGTAGTTTTTACGTGATGAGATGAAGTAACAAACATCCCTCGGCACAAACATTGACATCTTTAATAAAAGTAGGATTACATAATAAAAAAAGTTCTACTTAACTCTCGTGTTTCACAATTCATTCGAATTTGTTCAAGCGAAGATACGATATAGGACGTAAGTATTATTGCGCAAAAACAAATGATAACAAAATATTAAAAGGTGACTTAAATAAATACTGTTTGTTGAAAACCACAAACTGATTTCTGAGAATAATACCTTCCCTTTAATTCAAGTACTTAGATACGTACTTACATTCAACATTAATATTACGTAACGGGATGAACTTTATCCAAGATTTCTTTAAATGCAAGAACAGGTTTTTGATTATCCTATGCTGCATTTAATATAATGTCTAATAATTATACTCATAAAAATAATAATAGTAAACATTTTCATGTTTACGATTTAATTGTCTTAGTTCATAGAAAAAAGTTTCGTTATACTGTGTAAGAAGTATGTAAAAATATCACAGAAACTTTCTAAGAGTATTATAATTTTTATTGTTCTAACTAATTGTCTATAAACAAAATGAACGGCGTCATAATGGGTATAATGTTATAATCTTGTTTAATAAGACTGTTTTTCTCAGGCAATGATGCACGTCATTTCCCACGCTAATATGCGCTCTATGTTAGACAATTCAAAACTGCACCTATGATTTAGAACGGACTGTGATACATAAAATGTGAATATCGAACGAGTTCATGGATTCTATTATAACTGATTTAATCAAAAAGCCTAGGAAGCTTATAAAATTGCAATATAAATCAAAATAGGTCAGGTACAAACAGTAAAAGTAAAATATAATTTTTAGTTTTACTAATATCGTAGTAGGTACCTATATTTACCCAAAAAATATATTTCCAATATTTAAGTCAAAGATTCATTTTGTTTGGGAAACATACCCGATTTATAAAAGTAATTTTTACTTTAATGTATGAATACAATGGATAAGTTTATAGAAGGTAGAATAATGTTTCCGATAATAGAACAACCAGTTTATAGTTTTACAACTGTTAGGTGCGTAAAACTGCAATGCTGTACAGCCTCTGTTTTGAACCAAGCCCCAAGCAACAATGTGTCAACTTGGACAATAGGCCGACTGAGAGCCCTTTGTTCTCAATAGGTAATTGGTCACACGTGGTCTTAACTACACCAGTGTTTTAACTTTAACTTCTGTCTAGAATTGTACTTTTAAACTTAAAATGTTATATTCATGTAAAAGATCGTATTAAAATCCATATTTATTGAGTTATTGATAATGATTGTTTATTTGTCTTATTTCTTTTGGCCGCTCTTAATTTTAGTAGCAGTCGCAGTTGCTCATTACCCAATTAACAACTTTTTTCTTTATTTTGTGTAAGTTGTCGTTACCAATAGGTATTCTGTGTCGTTGGTTGAAAATAAGTTTTTTCTTAATACAGGATTAGTAAATTTTAATTACTTATAGTAATTTGATTAAGTCTTTTTCATAATTATAACAATAAAATTTCATTTTCACGATAACGCTAGAAAAATATACTCTTTTTATTTATTACAAGTATATTTTTATGATAAGTGCAAGTTACTTACCTAAAACTGAATTCTGTAAAAAAAATTGAAAACAAACTGCTTTAATTTTAATTTCAATCAAACTAGGAGCCCATAAAAAAACGTGTTTAAATCCGTAGCTACGTTGCAATAAATTATCATTCGTTCCACAGCCTTCGACGGTGAACTCGAAAAAAAACTATCAAAATATACCAAATCGGGACTAGAGGCAAGCGCAGACAAAGCTCTATTGAACTTGTCTGGACCTGTCCAATAAAAAAAAACACGTAGAGAAAAAAGGCACCTGTTTGGGGCAACACCTGTGGAATATATTATATTCCTGCTATAGTGAAGTTTAAATCTACTTCAACATATAAAAAAAATCTTCTTCTTAATTTCTACCTCTAGTTCACGAAAACGTTCATTTACCGACTTTAATATTTTAAAATATACTTTTTTGTGTTTTAATAAATTGAAAAAATAAACTAAATTATAATTCAGTTAGTATAATTTTCTAGGGATCTCAACAAATAGTTTTTTTGTTTTTTATAAGTCCAGTTACAATAATTATTAAAGTTAGGGAGCAAAATGCAACCGCAAAAGTGCAGCGGTTGGTAAAGTGCTAATTTTGTTCATAAATAAACCGAATTATCATACTGGCCGACTAACAGGTCCTAGCAAATGTGTTTTATTACTTGGAAATAATTAACTGATGCCGTACTGTTTAATAATAATACTCACTGAAGGACTTTTGAAAATAAATACCGCTTTTTTATTTTGATTCAGTCATGATTAATTTTTAATTGGGAGCTTTATGATTTACAGCGACGGACATTTCTTTTTTTGCATTTGAAAAAACGTATTTTTGAATCAGTGAAGCGTCTCTTTCCACTTCAATAACAATCAAAATAAGAATTCAGGAAAGCGTGACTTACTTTTCGTTTGTAATGTCGTAGATAGGAATAAGGTAGTTACCTATATTTTTTATTTCCGTCGGTCTGCAGGTACTAATTTTTTGGACCACTTTTGGCTACCTTCATATCCTACTGATTTTGTGTAGTTCAACGATTAATTGTACAGCAATAAACATTTTAAAATAAGTTGTAAAAGAAGTAATCGAAGTAGACACAATATATTTTTGCGATTGCCATTAAAGTTTAAACTTAGAACCATTTATTACTTATATTGAATTTTAAATTAGCTTTTCGAGTTGTTTAAGCTACTTTTTTGATGAATTAAATGACTTTCCTAGCTTACGCTTTTAGCTACTATTAATTTATGCTTAGGGATTTTTCTATTAGTGTTGAATATTACGTTTTAGTTTTCTAGTTGAACGGCTTAATTTTATCCGCCGCTAGAGTTGACCGCTTGCGCCAAACTGGTTCGTGACTCTGACTACGACGTACAGCGTGCCAAGTTTACGTCCCCTGCTCAGTTTGAACTAGTTACCCTAAGATTTAGCACTATTATCTTGTTTGAAGTTTTGATGATAGATTTAATTCGTAGTTTACTTTGTTAGCTTTAGTTATAAACGTTTAAGTCGGCCTGAATTTTAATCTATTACACTTTAAATGTGAGTTAATACTCATGTAAAATAAAAGTTCATTTTTTGTACGTGTGGTTATTTATTGGAAGTAATAATAACGTTATCGGCTGCTTCGAACTTGTTGTAACAAGTTAGGTATGCGTCTTGTTGCCAGCACATTTTGTAGTTCAAAAGCTAAGTTCACAAGTAAATGTAAACACAGCCGCGTTATTTTTGGCCTGATTGACGAGCCGACATGTTGGACACTATTTTATGAGTTACAGCCAATTATTTGTATTGGTGCAAATGTAGGTTTTGAGCATTGTAAAATATTATGCTGTTTGAAAAATCAAAATGAATAATTATTATTTAAGTAGGTACTTATTTTTTTTATTTTTTAAGTTTTATAATGTGGGATTAAATAAATAAACGGTTTCGAAATAAAAATTTAGTTTTTGATTAAAATTGCCAAATATTTTTAAAAGTTTCATTTATTTCAAAATTGATTATATGGCGAGATAATATTATGAAGTAGTATACTAAACACAATCCAGTTTATGTCATATCATATAATATAGATAAAAAATGATTACATGCGGGACTTATCTATTTGAATATTGTAAATTAAAGTATGAATATTGTTTTTTAGAATAATCATTAAAAATGCTTAATTATTTAAACATCACAAACATTAAATGCAATTATTCACAAAGTCGTAAAAAAGTAGTATAGTACTTACCTTAATCTAAAAGTAGTTTTACGAAAAATTGTCTCTCTTTACAAATCAAGAAACGTTTTTTTTCTTTAATTTTCTCTTTTTAATAAACAGAACATTATTGTGTAAAAACATATTATAATTGTAACAAAATTACTTTATACTTAATGTTAATTTTCAATCCCATAAATAATAAGTATTTACAAATTTTTTATTCAATAATTTGATCCGTACTTTCAATTTGGACAAACACATATTAAGTGCCGGTTGCAAATGAAATTATATTTTTATTTAAAGTAATATTTGGCATCTTATCAAATCGTAATGTGTTCAACAAAAGCCCTTACTTACGCTATGATTGTATGACTATCGAGATTATTTGGAACTAAAATAAAATTTGAGATCCATGATATTCAATAATTATTTTAAAAAGAAACTAAATGCTATTTTTCACTTTTAATTACAAACGTATTTGTAAAAAAATATTAGAAATAAAATTAAGCTAAGTCATTTTGTTTCAAAATTGATAAACAAAAAGAGATCAAATGGAAATGTAACTAATCATCAAACTTAACAACTCTAAAATTGTTCATGATTAAATATCTTACGAATTACTTGTAGATTATTACACTGGTACGACTATTATATGTTATGGAATCATTAAAATAATTAAATAAATTTTATCGAAAAATAGAAAAAAATCACTTACTTTATCGCACAGCATATGGAAATTGAAAATTTACGACGTGATTTTTTCGAAAAAGTTTTCCGTAGTTTTTTTGTCGAACTTCACTCAAATTGCAGATTTAAAAAGCATAATTAAAATATAAGAGAAGGCTGAAAATTTAAAAAATAAAACTCCAATAAAAATGAAAGGAAAAATTTCCTTTCACTTTTATTAGAAGTAAACCACCATTTACAATTTAAGTGCAGTTTGACACAACATCTCTTGAAAACAAATAAAAATTATAAGGATACACGGATGGACTTAAAAATACTTAACAACAGTCCAAATCTGCTTTGCAGTATCACCGTTAAAATATAACTTATATAGAACAATCTTCAGTTTATGTGACGGTATTGAAGAGCGATGACGCGAGAGACACTTTCAGGATGGCAACAACCATCACCAAGTAGACGATGTAGGTCGAATTGCATCTTAAGTGGTAAGGTGGTGTGTTAGGCTCTTGAGGGCACTCACCTCGCCGATTTTCATGGACTTCTTGACCAGGTTGTCGAGTTACCAAGATGTGGCACAAAACTTCGTACAGCTCAGCAAGAAGACGGTTCAACCTCGAAAAGTTTTCTTCCGATGCCTCTCTCTCGCTCGGTAAGTTGAATGCTATTGCCATCTTTGTCGTTGATGATTTTTATTTCTTCAAAAATACGATTTCTCTTTTACAAGATTCTTTTTGAATTTCTATCTTCTTCAAAGTTTTTAATACTTTTTCGGTGACGATTTAAGCAGCAGAATAAGTCTCGAAAAAAGTTTTCGAACTCTTCTTCTTCCGAACTTCAAGATAAAGTTTCTCAAAAATTTCGAAAAATATATAAAAGTTCAGTTCATTCACTTAGAAAATGGCACTCAATATCTTACGAATACGAACTTTATAGTTCAATTTGGCGCTAATGAGATCAAAAAGTGGCAATTCGACCTCAGAAGTTCACAAAAAGTTTCGACGTAAAAACTCCGAGACGGGTATTGTCCATAATTCACATGTAATTTAGCGATAACCGGCGAACGGTCGATGACACAATTGCGCTAAGTAACGCACTATGCATCGCAGCGATGTAAACAAACTGGCACTTCGCTCTATAAAAGAGGTCGGCTGACAACTAGTGAACGTGCGGCCGGCACGGAAGCGGATCGTGTAATAAGGGATAATACTTCGTGCACATCATTGCTTCGCTCGACGCCACTACATGTGTACTGGTGCAGTGCATAATGTAAGCACACGTGCACACAAGCGCAACCTATTTGATTATAAATAGTAGAACGCACGGTAGCACGTTCAATTCCCACTCATAGCCATTTTGTCCCTTTTGTACTTGAAGCTTTTGCGTATAGCTTTCTCGTTCCAAACTGCTTACATCATTGTCGTAGCAGTCACTTCAAAAGTAGCTGCGTCTCATTTCAACACCATGGTGTTGTCTGTTTGTTAGAGCGAAAAGGGATACGGGCGAACTTTGTGTTTTGGAGCTGAGAAAGCGCGCCAAAGTGATTTGGCCAATGGGATCGCTTATAGAGTATGGGGTGAGGTGACGTAAGAATGGAAGACTCAGAGCCACGGGGTTGTTAAACGGAGAGCGTTCACTCGGCTACGAGCTTGCAACCACAGTTCTACTAACATTCGTGATACGATACTCGCGAGATTTTAACGGCTCTTTGTTTAGCTTAGATAGATGTTCGTAAAGCAGCTTTAAATACAAGTTTAGGATTGAGAATTTAATATTGTGTCAGGAGTTGGCATGTGTGTACCTTTCCACCAGTAGGTAATTCCGTTTGTTTATTCGGTTTACAGTTTTACGGCCGCGGTTTTGTCATAAGCGTTCGGTTTGTGCAATCAAAAGTGTTTTTTGGTTTATTGGCATTAACGATCTTTTTGTTTATTGTCAGTCATAAAGTTCTTCGCATTAAATAAAAAAACTATTAATCGAAAATGGGTGCACAAATTCATTAAAATATGCTCACTCCTAACAATTATTTAAAATTCTAAGCTGCCGTTAGTAACCCGATTTAAGTATTTGTTTTTATTTTTTATATTTTTTTCTTATTGCCATTGCGAATTCTTTTGCCTTAGCGATTTTATTCTGAAACATTTTATTACTTTCTCTGAAAAAGTATATTATTAATTTACTGTGTTATACTTTTTCAGAGCTTTTTGTTTTATTAATGTTTTTTTTTAATAGGAACGTCAAATGAAAATATGCAACGTTATAAATAAACGTATGAATGAAATAAAGTAAGTATAAAAACATAATGGGAGAAAACACTGAAATCACACAACACTAAATAAATGACATGCTAACCATCAATCAAAGAACGTAGGTACTGAAAATCATTCGTCCAGTTTCAATACACACTACCTACTTATAACAATTGCTAAAAAATCAACATGATGACATATTGACTTGCAACCACAGCGGAAGGGTTAATAAAGGTATGAGCTACCAAAAAAAGAAAATGTATTATCATAAGACTTCCATTCCAATAAAATATTTATCATTAAAAATTACGTATTTTCTACTTTTCATTTCCGTAGGGATTCATGGTAATATTCACCAGCCAACAGATGGCGTTACTTAGCAGTAAAGCAGTACTTTTAGAACAGAACTTTTAGGGACAAACTAGAAAAAATTTGAAATAGAAGAAATAACAGTTCTACCAGATTTAAAATCAAAGCAAAGCCAATATAAATTAATAACCAAGGAAATATACCTGAAACAAAAACGATTTTTTTTTCCATGTCAACGATGATGAATCTTATGTTACCGAATCTCTTAAATGAGAAGCAATCAAAAAAGTCATTTAGTAAATAAAAACTTGGTACAAGATCAAACTTATGGTCTCGGATTTTTAGCGTATAATTCAATCATTTCCATTCATAAGAACCGTAAATCGATTGGGCCAAGTCAGCTTCAAATTATAATCTGCCATGGCAGCTTCCGCTTGATTTCATGCTTTAGCTCGCCGACTTCGATTGCCCTTTGTAACATTTTACCTGGATGTAAATGATGGAGAGGGGCAGATTTGAAACTCTGAATATATTCATTTAGTATTGTCTCTTCTTCGTATAATTTTGTAACAACAATTTGAAGAAACTTTTGGCTGCCTGCCACATATTGGAGAACTTATCTACACATTATTTTAGAATAATTTATCATATGTGTTATTTGGCTATGAAAGCTACATTATTGAAAAGTTTCATTAAAATCTGTTCAGCGGTTTTTGCGTAAAAGAGAAGCAAACATCTTACAAAAATCGGCGTATTTATAATATTGGTAAGATGTAAAATGAGATGTCAAAATATTACTCATGGATTTAGATAGGTAGACAAGTATATAAAGAGAGGGTGCTGCAAAAATTAAATTGCTGTTTCATATGCGGGAGCACTCACGTGAAAAAACTATTAAAAGCTGCTGAGGATTAACTGCTAGGACGCTATGTAAATATGGATCGTCAATATAAAGGGAGACTAGACAAACAAAATGTCCACTACGTTAGCAGTGTGGTTAGCAGGTATTTTGGAAATATACGCGATATCATGAAAATAAAAAAGAAACTGGTTCAGAAGGATCATTAGGTACGGTTTAGTTGGTAAAATTCAAGTAAGCTTGGAGAGACTTTACTGTCTCATAATACTTATGAGAGGAGGTAGAAGTAGTAAGTTAAAAAACTTAGATTTGTAATAGAACATGTCTTATAGACTTCCTGGTAGGTAATCCTATTGTTTGTAGAATAAGTTAAATTGTATTAAATGACGAATGAAAAGAATATTTTCTCAATTAACTCAAGTTATTGGTCTATGTTCTAGATAAGAGTACATATTACTTACCTTTAGTAAAAATGTAGAGTTAATTATAGCCGGCTGCTGGTTGGTAAAACATAATTTTATTAAAATTATATTAAGTAATTCACATTTTATTTTAATAAAATCTGTTTATATAATAAAAATATTCAGTAAATACTTCGTGACAGATGTAGGCTTGCTACGTCAACGCACAGATATCACAATCACATGAGCAATGAGCATAAATCTCAAAAGCCAAAAGACACCCATCTTTCAAAAAAATATATAATTATAAACAACGATTTTTCTAAACGAACATGTCAGTGTCATAATTTTTTATTGAAAGGAAAAATAACTGCATTTTGTAAACAAACAAATGTTTTCTACAAAAAATAATAAAGTCAAATGAAAATGAACGAAACCATGTGTGATCATAATAGATCGCAATGGATTAAAGATTTATTTTTAAAGGATGTACGGTTACCAATATGAATTTAAGTGGTAACGTAGGTAATATGAGGTATGTGCACTTTGCAAAGGATATTACTTATACTCAGCTTTTATAAACGTTAGCTATCTTATTTTAATTAAGTTTAGTCAGAAACATGATGCACTCGAAACAAACTGCCTATTGGGATCCTACTTCTATTCTAGGTAGGGGCGTCTCCAACCTACCTATCATACTACTTATCTATCTACTTTAAATGATATCTATCCAAAATTATCCTGAACTACAATATCCAAGTAAGTAGCATTTAAAAAAAAACAAGCTTTACAAAATTTGCAACACGAAAATCCTTTAAAGCCAATAAAAATGGTCTCGAATTGGAAATGTCGCGTGCACCAGGACACATGTCCACGGTCGGCATTAATAAATTGCAGCCTGGCTGATGTGCACAGATTAGTGCAGCCGCGGCCCGTGAAGAGTTCGTTGCTCGCCAACTGGGGAACTCTATAGAGCTGTTAAGCTGTCCTGCGCAATTTAGCTTTGTCATTGCTACGGTACAAAGTTCAAGTTTGTTGCGTCTTTTGTCCAATAATCAGCGCTGTGTAACTGATAAGATTTAAAGTTGAAATGCGGTTTGGTTTCGATGTGACAATAGTAAAATACTTTAAAAACTGCATTTAAAAATGAAAAACATACATTATAATGGCTTAATAGCTAATTATATGATAAAAATACTACGATTAAATACTTTTAATTCCAATCTAGGGTCACAATTGAGTTGAAACATTTTTATTTGCTAATACCTTACCTACAGTGTTTGCCTAAGACGCAACTTGTGTCAAGCCTCGTTTTGATTGATTTCATGCTATTAAACACACAAATAGCAATTTAAAAATAAACAAGCTCTATATAATTGCTTACTCTTAATCCAGTACGAACTAGAGTTATGATGGGAGATTGCGTCGTCCATACAACACCTGTTATTTTGCGAATCCATATTATTTACCACACATTTGTTTATTGCCACGTTTCACGGTAAATTTTTACTTTACTCGGTGTTTTAACGGCAACTGAGCAGGAAAGCGAAAGTTATGGGAAAGAGAATTGATGCATAGGTCCATGCATCATGTCATTATGCAAAGAGTTAATTGATGTATTGCGTGGTATAGGATAAGAGCCATGTTGAAGCTTTTATTAACCCCCGACGCCAAAAGAGGGGTGTTATAAGTTTGACGCCTCTGTCCGTGTGTCTGTGTGTCTGTCTGTGGCACTGTAGCTCCTAAACGCGTGGACGGATTTGGATGCGGTTTTTTTTAATTGAAAGCTGGTATTCCTGGGAGTGTTCTTAGATATATAATATGTAAATCGGTTCAGCCATTTCAAGGTCATCAGCTCTTTTGTCGGCTGTGGTAGGGTTGTAAATCCAATATAACAGCAGATGTGTCGTGTTTGGATTCATTTTGATCAGTGTTTAATTCTTAATATAATGCAATGGTGACAAAAGGCAAGGAGCTGATGATGGAGTCAGAATTTCCACCATTCTTGAAAATGTAACAGCAGATATGTCGTGTTTGGATTCGTTTTGATCAGTGTCCAATTCTTAATATAATGCAATGTTGACAACAGGAGGAACTAATAATAATTATAATATAATAAAGGTTTAAAAATTTCAAAATAAAAATTAAATTAAGAATTTAAAAAACCCCCGACTATAAAAAGTAACAAATAAGTAGTATTTAACTTTCATACAAACTTCATTTTGTCGGGGGACCGGTAAGTAACTTGGTGGGTACGCAAATATAATACCTATCATAAATAATCATGTTGTGATAACAAAATTTTTAAAAATACCTGTGAAATATTTTAAATGAATCGATGAGTATTAATATATTCGTAAGGAAAATAGAATGCGGTCCCTCGACATAATGAAGTTTGTATGAAAGTTAAATACTACTTATTTGTTACTTTTTATTAGTGATGGGCTGAGTACCAGTTTTACCGAGTAACCGAGTACCGAGTATTACTCGGTTTAAAGTTTACCGAGCCGAGTACTCGGCCGAGTTACTCGGTATACTTGAAGTAGTTAGAATTGGGCGCTAACAAATTCGGGTTCAAACGGTGTTACGACCCTCCCTCCGCACCTCGCTTATTATTCGAATGAAACCAATAAACCGCAAGGTCAAGAGAGGAAAAAATTAGATAAAACATTGTTCATGAATTTTTTTCCTAAATAATTATGGTTTTAGCAGCTTATAACATTGCTCTAGCTGGGCAAAAGCCTAAATACGTACCATTAGAATGAATGTGACTATGATCTACCAAGCAGATCCAATGCGCAAGGTAGATTTATTTGTACCGAGTACTCGGCATTTTAACCGAGTTATTCGGCCGATTACGAGTAGTGAAAAAAGTGCCGAGTACGCCGAGTACCGAGTATTAACCGAGTACTCGGCCCACCTCTACTTTTTATAGTCGGGGGTTTTTTAAATTCTTAATTTAATTTTTTTACATCTTTTACTTCGTAGAATTTGTGCAAAGGGGAATATTATGTTTTTTTTTTACAATAAGGTGATGATCGTGATAAAGGATTTTTGTAAAATAACAAAGTTCTGATAAATATTGCTAGCATATAAAAAAATAAAGTCGCTATGTTCATTATTTAAACACAAACCCATTGCTTTACGAACATATTATTGGTTTGTCCTTTATTAAATAAAAAAAAAACATGTAGGTAGGTACATTGTAATCCTTAACATTAGTTCCAAATTATACCTAAATACATGGATTTGGGTGTATAAAAGTTTGATAACAAGGATAATTCCGTTTAGATCAATTTTTCTCACATGATGCTTTGAAAGTATAGGTACCTACTAAAGTAGGTACAAGATGTAATATGGAAATAGCATTCAACACAAAGGTAAACAAAAAGTAGCACAGATGAACGACCATAAAAAGTAATATAAATAGCCACAGTAAATCTTGCAGTCCCGGCCCCGTACCTACATATTGGCAAAAAAAGTTTAACTATCCCCTCAGTTCAGTATCAAAAAAAATATAAACAAACCTTTTTTTTTTCTTTGGCACTGGTTTAAACTGGTTGTGCTTTGAGATAACCTTTTTTGAGGTAACGTTACCAAATGAACACTTATAATAATAGGTTTTCGTGGTCATTTAAGCCCTTGCTTTCTTCTTTTCTTTAAATGATGAAAGCGAACTTTTGAAAGTTTTAAAATATATTGCGTGTTAATGATAAAATATAATTACAATTACTTAATTACAAACTAGATCAAATTTTAATTTGCAAGGCAGAAACATATTTAAATATTTCACTAAAACAAACGGAACCCTAAATTAGTTATAACGAAAATGTCGTATGCGCAGTGATTGTTAAAAGAACTTTGTAAAACCATTAACAGATAAGGATAGTCCCATTAGAGTAGAGATAAACTGAGTTATTATTATTGCGAGTGAATACAAAACAAAATAAATACGAATTTTAGGTGGACATTGTTGAAAAAATAGAGCGGAAAAAATACTACTGTTTTAAAATGTACGATTTTAAAAGAGAATAAGTGGTTCAAATTGACTTGAGCTGAAGCAGTATCAAGTCATAAATGTCATAAAATAGGACAATTTAAGTAGTCCACGAATAGAGCGCGTGGAGTAGACATGTGACTCGAATCAAATTAGCTTAATTGGATCGCAGCTGAGGCTTTGTTAATCTAGGTCACACTAAGACCTATTCAATTAAAAGTGTATATTTTTCGCAACGAAATGCTAATTCATTATTAATGACTCTACCTATTTGTATATTCACATGGAAAACAATTTTTTTGTCAAAGATTGTAAGTAGATGTCTACATAAATCAAAAATATATCTTAATTTGAATTAAACTTCAAGAAAGTAGGTAATTTATAAAGACCAAATTAAAAACTTTCGTATACCTACTCAAAAAACGTAAGTGCTTAATTCTGGTAATGCTGGTTATTTCATAGTTGTTTGTAAGCCTAATTCAAGCCCCTTCAATACGACTAGCAACCAAAGGATTTATTTTTGGCCTAACTCGTATAACCTGTGATGTTTGCACAGCTGAGCTCTTTTTTATTTTGTCAAGACGGATTAGCAGTTTTTATGGAGAGTCCTACAGAGCGTGGGAGGGCGCATCAAGAATTGACATAATTCAACACTTAACCATTTAAGTTCAAATTGACCCCTAATGTATTTCTATTCAGTTCATATTTATAAACTGAAATAAAAGGATTTATAAACTGTTGTAGTTACAGTCTTTCAACGTTATAGTTTTTATATCAGCTTGCAGGTATTTTAAAATGTAAAAAACAAATAATAAATACATTAAAATATAATTAAAATACTGCGAGAATTTTGATTTTTCTGTATAATTTCTGGTAATTTACTGTTGATTCTGCAGCCATATGGCTCAACTTGTTTCCAAATATAAAAACATAATGCACTTGCAGCAAACCAGCTTATTTGTCGAACGAAACACGTGCAATTGATACAAAGGCATTTTTTGTTAGTGCAAAAACTTGTCAGTAGGTCAAAAACACGTCAAAAAATATCAACAGTTTCTGCAGTTAACATGACGGTTATTACCAAGTAATAAAATTCATTTTTTGATAAATCTGTGCACCTTTGGTAGTACGTCTAAATAAAATCTACCTGTAATGTTAAATAGGTTTAGGATTACTTATTTTTCATCCATCTGAAATATACTTAATATGATATGGCATAAGACTTAATTTACTGATAGTAATCTTTTTGTTCTAAGTTTAACACTTTCACCATACTTACCTCAATACATATAATATTCGATATAAAACAAGGAGAAAGTGTTACAAACCTTTTTTATAGATTTTTCGTAATAAGGCTAATAAATCCATAACGAACGAAAAGGTCGAAGGTAATATGAGAAGATTGTTATCTATCGTATTCCGAAATTGTTGGACAAAAGTAAACAGAAAGAGCAAACAAAAAGTAGATAAAGGATATTAATTTGGGTCGAAAAAATCACTTTAAGCCATGAACATTTTGTCGATTTTGGCTGTCTACATCGTTGGCGTGATCGTACACAATAAGAAACTTAAGATGTTGACGAAATTGTAAAAGACGAAATAGTTTTATTTTATTTTATGGGAGTAATAACAGTAGTTAGTTACCTACTTTTTTCTTAATTATGGATGTTGAGATAGAATGGAGATAGCTGAAATTATAAAGAATATTATAGGTACATACTATTGCCATTATTTCAAGGAATTTAATATAAGCTGAAGTCCTGTTGAATATTTTTTCCTATTTTTTTAAACATCTATCCAAGTAATAATATTTTTAAAGCCTTTAATTATTTATATAACGATTCACCTAAAAACGCTGATATTCTTTTTTAAATAACTATTAATTTCTAACCGAGCTTTAATCCCTGATTTCTTTTTGTACATGTTAAATAATAAAAATCCAGTGAAAATAAGTCACCATACATCACAAGATGTCCAAAGTACGGACGTTCACTAACGCAAGGTTCGCGTGTCAAAACAGATAGACCGTGTCGTCGTGCTAAAATTACTAATGATAATTTAACCTACTTCATTGATGCACCTGCAGTCATGACAGTTTCAGGAAAGTTTGATGAGATTTTTATTATTTTCTTATTCAGTAACTACTTCCTATATTTCTGTAGCTATAGCTACAACGTGTTTCTATGATTGATTGGTTTGATTGACTATTAAATTCATATCTCGAAGTTGGAGGAGTATTTTTAAACGGCAACCATTGTGGATTCTACCAATAAAAGCTTACTATTTTAAATAGTTTAAATACATACATATTTATAACTTATCACATTTTAGCAATAATATTTTTTATTACTGGTTTATGATTTAGTCCATACTATTCATAATTCATTCAAGAGTATCAAAGAAAACCGGAAATGACGTCATTTAACTAATGACCACTAAGTGAAACTCATTAGAAGTACAAATAAAAAAAACATTAAGTAACCAATATAGCAGGTAGTGCTTCCTGTTACGATATTGATGTCCATTTTGTGATACATAACAGGTTTTAAATAAAGGCCTATCATTTATTAAACTACGAATGTCTCACTACTGTCTCGATAGATTTTTTGTTGCCCTCATAGCCCTTAATAATTCGTTTGCATGGCTATTTCAATTACTATGACATCGTTAATCTAATGATCCATAGTGGTCCTGTAATAGATTGCCCTTAGATTTTCCCATGCCTATGTCCCTTGTCCTGGTTCCTTGCTTAATTTTTTGTTGCTATTATTTGACATCTGACAAATCAAGTGCTGCTCATATTTTAATTATTATGGTTATTTATTTTTAAAAAGTCATCAAAGTTACAAGTAAGACAGTTCAGTTTGATTCTCGTTATTTAATTTTAAATAAAACGAACATTTTAAAACAAAAAAACATTTTATGTGACTATGTTAATGATTCAAAAGTCGTTCGAAGGGGGAGATGTCCAATAATACCTGAAAAACCAGCTAAAGAAAGCACTAAAAGACTTTATAGGAAAGGCAGTTATCACCCAACATAATTAAAACCATTGTCTTGAGTAGAGGCAGCAAAAATTACGGTCACCATAAATCCTAAGCCCGGCGTCGTTTAAGACGCCATATTTAAAATAGTACCATAAAAACATCGCGTATTATTAGACCAAATTACCTGATCTCCCATCCGTGGCGTACTGTCGAAAAATCATTAACAAAACAACACTAAATAGGAAACACTGGAGGTTCAACTTATATTGGGAAGAAGGCGCCCAAAAAACATGAGCGTCATCGATCTAGCTACTTCAGGGATCTTGACGGCATTAAATATTTTATTGGTAGTTAAACTCGGTTTATTATGCGACTCCGAGATTAGGATAATAGGTAAAATCATTAGAGTGACAGAGACCAATGACTTTTACTCTAACAGAACGATTATAACAAGGAAGTTGTAATACCTAAGTACTTTAAAAGTATATAAATAAATTATGGCGGTTGAAACTCGTTGGGTTTTCTAAATTTAACTTAACTTCGTCTTTGCAGACTACACACTATAATCTAGAACCAAAACTAGATTGAAGGACAACCCTCTTTTTCTTATCGATGCTAGTTCGCCTGCAATAACCACTCATTTAGAACAGAACAGCTTTGTTCTAACTGCGAAGTAGGGCAGTAACTCTGCTCTAAAATATGTAAGCATTGCCATCAACCCGTGTGATTGATTTTAATGTCGATCAAATTTACAGCTTGGATGTTATAACTGAACCCTTGAGAATTGGACACAAAGAAAATTTTCAGAAGTGTGTTGAAATAGTTACATATTAACGTCAAATTGTGAAATAATAAAACCAGGAAGTGCAGTCTCAAGAAATGAGTTTTATCAATGGGGTAAGTTATTTAGAAACTTCGTATCTTTATATATACAAAGTTATAAGTTAGGAAGGTAAAACATTAATCAGGACTCGATAAAAGACGACTAGCGACCAAGTAATAAATTGACTGATCGAAACTGTGACTAGGAAATTAGAATTTAAATCCAACCAGAATGGAAACAAAGACAATGGGCAGTAAACAGGTCTCAAAACCTTGACAATGTAATTATAAAGAGCCATTACAGTAAGATCACGAAGCGAAGGGAACTTTGATTTTATGTCCTAAAGCATTGTCGATAGGGGAGTGGCCGTGTTTTAATGTCTCCCTGGTTTTCAAAAACAAAATATGTAAAGCTTATGAACTTGACAATTTATTTACGTACTTTGTATTAAATAGAGAGAATTGGAATCGTTTATTATATATTCAAATTTAATCAATAGCTCAAATTGACTTAGTAGGTACCTATATCTGGTTGTTTATTTATACCATGTTGTTTAAACAGTCTTTAATTAAAACAACTTTTGCTTCACAACATAGGAGGTATGTACCAGACAAAATATATAAGTATGTACGTATATTTTATGAGAAATCCAACTGTAGTATGCAGTAAACATAAATACCTAAATAAAATATTATTTTCTGACCAGAAAGGGTTCAATGTTCATAGTTTCACGACTGGCCACTGATTCACCGTTCTCTTTACGACTTTATAAGAAATATTGTTTAATTGCCGTTATAACCCTGGTAATGGCCTATACGATCTTCATGGTTGAATCAACAGCAAGTCTGAACTTGACCTAACAACAGCTGTAAATGAAAAACTATAAAAAATTGCACCAATAGCGGCTAGACATGCACTAAGCATAGGTAGTTAATATGAAATATGATTTTAATTGCACTGCACAAGATCTACTTTTGTATAAAGGTAACAAAGTAGGAAGACATTATGTGTTTGATTGTGCGCACGCGACGGATGGTTGAGCAAATAATGCAGTAACTTAAATATTTTGAACTTGACTTATAAATATTTTAAGATTTTGACAATTTTATTATAATATCTTCATTGTTATTCCGAATCAAGATAGTTATGCAAAACATAAATCTTATCAAAAATACATTCAAGAGCATTCATTCCATCTCTACCATTTTAATAATTTATAAAATTAAAATAGCTATGCATCTTATGTTTTTTCGTTTAGTGTAAAAAAAGCTATAGAAATATAAAGAAAACCGATTTATTCGTTTTTGTCATCAGGCACCTGGTTTTTACATACAATTGCAGACTTTTTACGCTTTCAAACTACAGTTAGCTTCGATATTTTCCCACGGTCATTGTTTTCTGTAAAGACTCGTGATTATTGCTTAGCAGAGAAATTCGTATAATTAAAAAACAGATAAGACAGAATAAGTGCACATTCTTGCATTATGATTATTTGTAACACTGATTTTTCTTAGCAAAAGGTGATATGCAATTAAAAGAACCAATAAAAAATTCCATTCAAATCTCAGCAGATAAACATTCCTCGGTATTGCTGCAAATAATTTTCCAACCACCATTTAAACGTCAAATTTTACAAGTGAAATTACAATTCGAGCATAAGAATTACAATTACACTTTTCCCTTTATTGCTAAAGGGAAATTTTTCGTATTTTTTATGACAACCACATTTGAATAGGCTTTTTACGGTCCCCTTTGCAACTGGTAAAGAGGATGCTTTGGGTTTCAACATTAAAATTAATGCGACGATATGGTAACGTTTTTTTTTTATTTATGGTAAATAATTATTTCACCTGCGTATTTTTAATAGAAATGACAAAATCTAAGTAGTCACCCATTTCTTTTCAATTTTTTTTAAAATTTGTAACAATTTCTAAGTAAAATCGGAACCTGTGATAAAAATATTATGTTATGTTGATTATTTATCAACTTGGTCAAATCAAAAATTTTGTCAACCCTCAAGTGCTCACAGGTTATTTATTTTGATCCCCTCGCCTTTCCTCTTAAATCGAAACCATAGCTCGTCCAAATGACCGAATATAATGACCTAACTATTGTCCTCGCCCCAATGTTCGCGAAGCCTCATTTATTTTTATAACTCTATGGGTTTTTAACAAAAAACGTGAAAAAATTGTTGGACAGCAACGATGATGGGCAGAATTGATGTCTCGTGACTGTATTCGAAATTTAAATGTGGTCATTTTTTTGTGTCGTGTCGTCAAATATAACCCATTTGAGATTGAGTGTGGGTTACAATGTTGTAAGTTGTGACGATAAAACAAAAACTCGACTTAGTACTCCCCAACCATGAATCTTTACCTACTAGTTTACAGGTTGATATTCCATTGTATTGAACACTATAGAAAGGTAAGCACTTAAACTTATTTCTCACGAAAACTACCGCAAGTCATAGGATCTGATATAAATAAGAGAAGCAAAATTAAACACGAAGTACCATCGTTGAGTATAAGTAGTCACCGTAGCCCAATTATTTTCCGTAGGACCGGAATGTTTGCTCTGTTCTTCATCCTATCTGCCGGAGACTTGGATGGCTACTCAAATTTTGCATAACCAATTAGTTTTGCGCCAACTAAAACAGACGTTTTCTGGCTTGAGAGCGCAGGGTAATATTTGCATGTGTCACTTCGAAGGGGTTAAACGGGGGTCTAACCAGTGGATATCTGAAAGGAGCTAATCAAACAAGAGTTATCGTAGTTGGCAAATTAGAAGAAAATAGTCCTGATACCTCAGGATTTTAGATAGCTATTCTAACTAATTATGAATAAAATTTGTGCCCAGAAGTTTGTCATAAAAAGTTGGATATAATACTAAACCCTAACATCAAAATGTCATTAAAAACTTTTGACTAATCTAGTGAGCTGTAAGTATAAGAATAAATCCTTAATGAAACAGTCTAGTGTAGAGCATAATATATTTAACAAGAACGCTGCCAAGAACAATGACAGGATAACTTAGGAAACCATTAGTTTTTATGCTTAATAAAATAAGGACTAATCTAGAACCGAGTTTCTGACGCGATAATACCGGTGGCAAATGTTTGCATATGCAAAAGGGCGCTCTGAGTGTTTTTCCTATTGATTAAGCGGTTGAGTGACGCCACAGTCATGACCAAAAGCTTGTATTGTGTTGATATATTTACTAGCTCTCAAACGTTGTATCTTGTACCTAACTATATACTCGTAGTACCTCTTACATACTTTCATTAAAAAAAAACCGGCCAAGTGCGAGTCGGACTCGCGCACCGAGGGTTCCGTACAAACCTGCAAGGTTTACAAAGTTCGTTCATTACGACAATCGAGTCATAACTATGGTATTTTTATTGCAAAATGAAATTCATAACATTACAATGGGGAAAGATGGAGGAGCATAAATTTAAGACAAAGATCTCTTTATCGTTTAAGTAATCCTTTATTTTATATTAACACATATCATTTATCTATAATATAACTGAAACACTTATACTAGCCTTGCAGCAGACTTGCGAAAGTTCTTTTATTAAAGTTATTTATTTACTAAGTTTTTTAGTCACTATTTAGAAATCTGGTTCAAAAATATTAATTAAGTATTAAATTTGAACCAGACCTGTAAATGGTGACTGAAAAAGGTGTGAATAGCCCCGCGTGCCACCCGTGCCACCAGCGTCCCATCAAACTTCGCCAGTAGAAACAATACAAGCAAGCTGTCTGATAATAACCAACAATAAGAAATATAATAATGTCATTGAATTTAATTATAAGTATAACACTTTAAGCAGTTAGGACGCATTTAGATTATACAGCTACATTCACCAAAACATCGGGATTGAATGACGATGAGTGAGGTCGTCTTTGCCGTTTGAAAAATGTTGCCCTCCCCATACATAGTATAATAACTCGCGGTCATTGCTGTAACTACAATTATGTTTACAATCACAATTTTTTTGGTGGTATAACTACTTAAAATTTTAAGCTTTTCGGAATTTTTCTGTTACCTGTGCTGTAAGCTATTGCTTCTTACCAAATTTCGAGATTCTATGTCAACGGGAAGTGGTCTTTAGGTTTTAATTCCCTTGCGTGTAGTTGCGAGTTTCAAAATATGCGGTATCAATGGTTGTACTTTTGCGTTTTGCGTTTTCGGGTTGACTTATAATTTTTTTTTTCACGGGTTAAAGGCAATTAGATCTAAGTATTTGATATGAATTTCAACTTGATAGCTCTACGCGTTCATGAGGAAAAAAGTAATAAGTTTATATTTATTAAAAAATATATATTTTGTAATGTAACTAAAAATTTAAGGTTTTCGGAATTTTTCCTTTATGTGTGGTATAAAACGTTGCTTCGTGCCAAATTTCAAGATTCAAGGTCGACTGGAAGTACCCTTTAGGTTTTGATTCCCTTGCAAGTACTTGCGAGTTTCAAAATATGCAGCTTAAATTGCTGTTTCTTTTGATTGCGTTGACATAGAAGTTTGATTTTGCTACAGCTTAAAGGTATTATAGACCTGAGTATTTGGTATGAATTTCAATTTAATACCTCTACGCGTTTATGAGGAAATGGGTAGTAAGTTTAAGATTATTAAAAAAAAATATATTTTGTGATGTAACTAAAAATTTATGGTTTTCGTAATTTTTCCTTTATCTATGCTATAAGACGTTGCTTCGTACCAAATTTCAAGATTCTGAGTTCACGGGAAGCACCCTGTAGGTTTTGATTCCCTTGCAAGTGTCGAAAATTTGTGGCATAAATGGCTGTATCTTTTGATTGCGTTGGCTTAGAAGTTTGATTTTTTCACAGCTTCAAGGGACAGTAGACTTGAGTAATTGATATAAATTTCAGCTTCATACCTTTACGCGTTCCTGAGAAAAAGGGTCTTGACAGACGGACAGACGGACAACAAAGTGATCCTATAAGGGTTCCGTTTTTTCCTTTTGAGGTACGGAACCCTAAAAAGAAAATAAAAATTAGAAAAAAATTAAAGCAGTAAAGTAACAACTTAAGTGTAAAAGATAGAGAAAGTGTGACCTTTATGAATTGTAAAACGACCTGAATATTTTGATCCCTAGATTAGTTAGATATCTAAAGAGTCTCATCTATTTGGACCACACTGTCAAAGTTACTAACATTAAACGTAGGTAGGTATACTACATGATTTTACTCAGTAAAGCTAATAATAAACTTCTGTCATCCCCTGTACTCACGTAGGTAATATTTGGCTTTGAAGTTTGAACGTTTATTTAAATCGCCAAACTATTGGACAATAATAGCTTTGAATTGTCAATTAACCGCGTTTAGCGAAATAGGGCTATGCGGTGTAAGGTAGTTTGGTTATTCGCCTTTGTTTGTTCAGTCCAAAGGCAGCCGAAAGTGTTGTGATTGTAAACATTGCGTGTTGACTTGGATGTGTCGGCAGCAGTATCTTGCTTTTTAAGTAGCTACGTGTTCCCCTATAGGTATACTTTTCTAACAAAGTGGAGCTTTGTCAAGATCCGTAATAAATAAGTACTTGATGAAAAAGTTTTGCAGCTTCGAAATCAATCTTGTCGTTAGCCTTTTTCTTCTAAGTTTGAGGTTCAAATAAACCTACGAGCTTTGTGTTGTGTTGAAATCTATGAGACTGCCTTAAGGTCCCTGACATGGTTTGTGTTAATTTCACCTTATATCTTAAAGTGAACGGAACTGATAGTTTTAAATGCCCTCCGAAGTACGCTGCTTACTATCCACGCATTTCTAGTTTACTACAATATTTACAATAATCTTAATATTTTTAGGCCACACTTTACATATAGCGGGTTTTCCTACCTATAAAGACGTGCCTTAGCTAATTTAACCCTGCTATCTCCTATGGTACACACCAAACAATCGTTAAGTTTAAACCAACTGCCGCTGATGCTATGTAAATGAGTCGCTCATGTTTATTGTTTCTAGTTTTAATTGAAGCGCAAACACAGAGGTTTGATGGTCGAGTTGTGAAAACATAACCACCTGTATACAGTTACATTACAGAGGCTGTTAGCACCGACACTTTAACAAATGTTCGTGGAACCTTGCTTGTGATACCAATCTGATATTGACTACTGTTATTGAGTAGTTTTAATGTCTGAAAACGAACAGGTGACGTCAAATATTTAATTAAGCAGCGGCAAATACAATTTTAAAAATAAAACTTCTTTCAAACCGTGTTAATTTTTTTTCGTGTAATGTAAAAAGTTTTTTAATAGATGAACGGTAGCAAAGAAGAAAGTTTCTTTTCACTTCTGCACCTTAATATACCCTTAGGACACGTTATTATTACATTCATCAATTTCAATTTAAACTTTCGAGCGTTTAAGAAAAGAATGGTGCTTATTAATTTTTCATACTTACCTATCGACTTTTTAACTTTAAAAGAATATAAGTATTAACTTAATTAGATAAGTCAGTAGGAGGTAGTCGAGCAGTAAGTAAGGATAAAATATAACATAACGTCGTAAAAAATAAAATGGGACAAAACTTCTCTTTAAATTATGATTGAAGCATTATACTTATATGTATTTTAACTCCATTACTTTAATATAGACCCATAAATTTTAGAGTGGTTGAAGATGACGTCTAAGAAAATATACTTATTTGCGGATCTGTTGATGGGTGTAATACGGAAGCTGAAACCTGATGGAAATATGTTTTACACCTTTACAGAACATCAGATATTTTTATTAGTTTACAATAGTAATAATCGTATTTCATCATAATCTCTCTATTTCAGATGGAAGTCTTCTTTGCAGGTATTGAATTACCTTTTATTTCGAGCTGTGGTTCCTCCTGTGGAATATCTTATATTTATCTTTAAACTAGGATGCTCGATCTTCGCTTTGTTTCTCAGATTTTGATAATTAACAAACCAAAATCCAGTTGCAGAAAAAGCTCTTCAGATTATTTATCCATTCAACATTTTGTAAACTTGTTTAGATATTTGGCCAATTATACGTCGACTATGGGTTTTCTTATCTTGCCGGTAACTGGGTTTATATTATAATAATGTCTTTAATAAATTATTGGAATTATTATAGGTAAGTTGCGTACTCAGAAAATGGGAATTTTCTACAACATTTATATTCTGGAGAAAATGTCATTAATCGCGACTATGATTACACACAATTCCCTATTCAACATCTGAAGAAGCGGGTAGTATACTTTTATTTCATTTCCCGAAAAAACTACACAGGTAATTAAACCTTTATACCGAAAGACCTCCACAAACATAGATACTTGTTTCTCAATATCAGATTCTACTGATTTCAAAAAGATTTTGCAAGTGAACTTCCATCGAAGTGCGTACTTCAAGGATAACACAATGTCGATACAAGATATAGCTACTAAATGACACGTATATTATCTATACATACGCTTGTATTTATAGTTAAGTTGCTTGTTCGTGAAGCGTAGAGTAACTTGCACGTACGCCGTTGCGCTATAATATGTGTAGAAGAATAAGATGATTGGTAAAGCTGCGTATATCAAGTGAGTAATGTTTAATAAGGTCTATAAATTATAAGGCAGAAGAAGTACAAATGTTTTACTTCTCTTTTCTTTTCATCATGCCCTTATACGTGTTTGCTTTTTCAACCGGTTTATTTCAGTAAAGAAAAATATAAAATAATTTGCTAGAATATTCTACTAATATTTTAAATGT
Organism: Anarsia innoxiella; assembly: GCA_947563765.1. Lineage (NCBI taxonomy): Eukaryota > Metazoa > Arthropoda > Insecta > Lepidoptera > Gelechiidae > Anarsia > Anarsia innoxiella. The sequence continues at coordinate 11,676,356 of OX387390.1, forward strand.
CAATGTTTGTGCCGATGGATAGATGTTTGTTACTATTTCATGTAAAAACTGACTGAATAGACTGAATAATGCTCCATTATTTATCATTATAATTTTAGAAGATATGACGATAAAAGCGTACGATGTCGCGAAAAGCCTCTAGTGTTTAAAAAGGCAGAAGTATAAATATTTTACTTCTCTTTTTTTCATTTATGCACTTTGTACTTTTTCAATTTGAAAACATTTCAAATAATTTAAAATATTATAAATAAATGTTATGCTGACATAAGAACACAAAATTACACTCGAAACAGTTTTTCGTATTGATTTTCATATCACAGACGACGTAAACCGCTTATTACTGCTTAATAATTCATATTTGCCGCTAATCTATGACACATGAGTTGAATACCAGCAACTGGGAAATGCAAGTTGATTCATGAGTTCTAGGAAATTCAGGATTTTTTTTTAAATATATTAAGTATACTCGATTTGTATTTTTTTCCATTCAGATAATAAACGTTGTAATATATTAACCTAAACGTTTGTAAGAATTGTAAAGTACAATTACAAGTATCTCATATAAATATATCTCTAGTCTGTCTAGTCATAAAATCTTTTAACGATATAGTAATAACTTAGTTTACTTTAGTAGAAAACAAAGTACCTAGCCATAAGATCTATTATTTAGTAAGATGATGTAAACAAGCCCTTACCAGGCGCAGGCGCAGCTGCACGATGCGCACTCGCTACCGGTTTTGTTGGCTAACGACTACCTCCCCCCTGCCCCACTCGCCGTCGCATCGATCGACAACGCAAACGCAAGGCAAAATGAAAAACTTTATAGGTAGTCCCTTTTTTATGTCCCCCGTACACGTTCATTTTATTTCACACCTAACAGTAAAAAAGATTTAATTAGAACTTTACATGCATTGCTTTCTTTAGATAAAACATGTAGGTAATATTAATAAATATTTTGGATAAGGTAAGTAGTGAATTTTAAGAGACATTAATTCACAGGTCATCGAAACTATGTACGATAGTTTTTATTTTAATTGCGATGTATTCTATAATACTAACATAATACTTATAAACTAGCATAAATCTACACATTTCACTATTTGCAAAATGCTTGCGAAAATCCTGTGCGAAAAACTTAGAAAAGTCCATATTAATATGCACAAGCGTATAAAAAGCTGCTGTAACTTGCAGTTATTATGTTAGTTACTGTGTTCAAATAGTTTCTATGACTTTTTGTTATTAAAAAAAATGTTAAAAAACACAAACTTTGACGCAGTGACATTTGCTATATAAACATCAACATCAATCAAGATGGTTTTTCAACATTTCATGTTTCCAAACAATAATGTTTTTTTCCTTTGAAATTGTTTGTATTTATAAATAAAAATATGTTTAAGTTCACAAACCACGTTTACAGATTGTTTCGTAATACATCTTAATTGAAAAAGGTATTGTAAAATTTAAATTTACGAAGAAAAGTAGGTAAAAAGTATGTACAAACTCTAGATTAAATCAATATTGTGTAAAATCAATATTAAGCGAAAAACGTACCTGCAAAAATAGGAAAATGTGTTAATTACTGTCTAATACTTAACCAAGTATTAAATAATCTTGCTCATAAGTTTATTAGCCTTAAAAGTTACATAAAAAAATATTTATTTTCAGCTACAAACATGTGTGAACAAATGTTTATGATTGAAATTTTTGTTAAGAGGATAATACTAAAAGTAGAGCCTTATGTTAAAGATGAATATGAATTAAAGGAAGAAGAAGAAGAGAGAAAAAGAGAAGCCGAAAGACTAGCGGCTCTCGAAGCTCTTCAGAAGGGTAAAAAGGGTAAGAAACCTCCTAAACCTAAAAAAGCAAAAAAAGGTAAAAAGGAACCGCCTGGACCGTCAGAAGAAGAAATTAAGTACATGCGGACCTGTGCCATGCAAATGGAATGTCTCCCACTTTTTGACTTTTACGTCGCCCATGATAACTTTGTAGCTCCGCCCCCACCACCACCGCCACCAAAAAAAGGTAAAAAAGGAAAACCAAAACCTAAAAAGGGGAAAAAGGGCAAGAAGCCACCACCATTCAAAATAGCATTGCCATCAGAACCGCTACCGGAGCCTCCTTACTTTGGAGTTGGAAATACTATAGTCTTTGTGTCGAGACCAGCAAAATTAGAAGAAATATTACGCACAACTCCAATGTATGTTTCGGTTTGGAATAGAGATGAAACTCTTAACTGTATTGGATTTTCCATCGTTGAATGGACAGAGACATTTTTTGAATGTATAAGACGATCTGCAGACGATAATGAATTAAATTTGGATCAAGCAGAATTTAGGGATACCAGTACACCTGTAATTTCAACAACTACTGTAGAAATGATACGACCATTGCAGTGTGAAGAAGATTTAAAATCTTCAGGTGAAGTTGAATTTTATGTTCGTCTGTCCTGTCTGGGTAACCGAGTATTAAGCCACTATATTCAAATACCTGAGTTGGAGAGATTACCGGGACGAAAATATATGAGCGACGAGTTGAGGTTAAAAAATTTCGAAGTAGTGCGTCACTGGGAAGGAACAACTATAGAAAATGTTCCACCAGTATCTTTCTTCTTTGGAGCTCCAGATATAACTAGAGAACCAATAAAACCTGTAGAAACGCCGGTCGTTTACGAAGATTTTGTTGCTCCGTTCACGAACAGTGAATTGGCAATTCTTGCAATGGGCTTTCCAAAAGGGCCATGTGGTGGCACAAACTGTCCTCATAGGATGGACTTTAGAGGCAGTGAGCATCAATTTATTCACGGAGAAATGGTCAAAGGAAAATACCAACATGGACAATTCGTTAATAAAAGAGACGTGCACGGGCCTTGCGGTAGATTAGATTGTCCGTTAGCTAAAAAAGTTCGCCATTACATTTGTAATGAAGGTGCATATAAAACTTGCAAAAAACCATGTCCCAAAGATTACTATTAAAAATTGTATTCTAGAATTTGAAAATCTTATTGGTTCACTATTAAAATAAAATTTGGGTCTTTTAGCTATTGTGAAAATATATTTCACTATAATTTGAAATTTACAAAATATAAGCGAAGAAACATTGATACAATAGTTTTCTATTTTTGTTTAAGTCTTGACAATATTCCACGCTATTTATTAGATATTTTAATTTTCTAATGCGATTTCAATTTTACTGTAGTGCTATAGGTATGTCAAAGTCATTTTAGTCAGTTTAGTAGTTTAATAAGTTCCTTTTCAACCATAGGTTTAGTAACAACTTGACTATTCTAGATTGTCATGTTTAATACTATACTAGGTACTTGTTTCAAATTACGTAGGTATCAATTTATTGTATTTTAAACATAATATTAAACATTTCAAGTGATGGACACGCACTTAGTGATTTTATCAATTATATCCGTTACGCTTATGACCGAGAATAAAGGTGTAACTGTAACTAGATCATATAAAAGGATTTCGTGTTTCTTATACAAGGTCATAATTTCCGTTTTACTTTTACCAAGATTTTACGATTTCAGCAAATTTATTTTTGCAAAGCTTGGGTTCTTCGTGTAACTCAAAAGGATTAACTCGATTATCGCACTTTATAGGTAAGTGCTCTTACTTTAACGTTTCAACAATAAACACTTATGATGTAGTACATATTAATACTCTATTGTGATCTTAAATTATATTTAATATGGAGCTTTAAACAACTATTTTAAAGCCGTTTTATATGGAAGTTTCCAGCGTCACGATTTTAACCATAAATCATCATTCATAGACCTAACAACCCAGCATTAAAACCGTAATGTTTCATATACTAACTCATTTGCGCGTACGGCTGACGATTAGTCTAATGCATTCAAATTGATGCAAACAACAATGCGGTATTATGTATACACGTTTATCTTTGCAACTCGATATGTGCTGCAAGGTCTTTTTGATAAAATTGCACATAGAACAATACCAGACAATCCATAGCATCTATATCCAGTATCTACACAGGTAAAATTGAATACATTTACCAATAAAGATCTGAGAATATCAAATTGAATTAGAAAATTGAGCTTCAATTGTTTGATAGTAGTTGGATTCGAGACAAGGAATTCAATTGAAAATAATATTTTCTCCACAGGAAGCTGCGAAGATGCAAAATACACACTTGAGTCTAGTGGTGTTACAATTTAAGTCGATTGAAATTGTTCGCCAATTGAATCGTCTGTTGCCGAGTGAGTTGTGTATTATTTGCTAACCGCTCGGCGCGACGACGACGTACCCAGCTAACCCAGCGCATCTTGATGCCTGCCGCTTTCAAATAGCAACATGATCGTACTGTTGAAACCTTATGAGATGATTGTTAGTAATCATAAGATTGATGCTTTAATACGCTTTCGTAGGCTAAGTAGATATGTATCTTTTCATTTCTTTATTAAGTTGGTAAAAAAGTTTCTGGAAACGTACTTTTCTGGTTCTCTTATTTTATATTAATCTAGGTTTTACGGTAAAAGGGTCAGATTACTAATTATTATGTTTAACTTGAACAAGCTAATGTAAAAAGTTATTAACAGTATTTATGAAAAAATAAGAATTCATTAGTTATAGTTATAATACGCATTAGCTTAATACTAGCATTAATCTATTTTACAACAGAGTCTTAAGCTCCAAAACATTATATATTATGACTATTAAGCTAACCTGAAATGAAAATATTATGGTACTTAAATATTAACTCATGCCAGCAAAATTCTAAGTAACTAATCACCCAAAATGTAAGCGGTAGACGTTGTCGATTGCAAATCAATAGTTAGCATGAATCATCTATTTCTATCCAATTACGATGCTTGTCGTTTCGCCACACATACACTGATTTAACCAAGGATGATTAGTCTGATGATTCATTCTTCTTCCAAAATAGTGATATTTAGGCATGGCCGGCAGCAGGTAGGTCAGATGACATAAGTTACGTGATTTGTCATTTGAAATGTTTATTTTAAAATTGACTACCTAAGTACTTAGATATAATTATTTTCTTAAATATTATATATTTTTGTTTTCTTTTTATATTAATAATCACTTTGTTTATTAACCTGCCAAAATAAATACTAATTTATTTCATCACCTCAGTCCTCTATATGGAAGATCAAGTTCATGACACATCAACGAAATATCAGCTTTCACTATACGGTTGGCAATGGCTGGTGCGATTCATTATCCTAAATTGTGAGTCATAGGTGCAGTTACTACCTCATAATATACAATGTTCAAGTTAAAAACTGAACATATGTTTAAATACAATTTATTTAAAGCACTGTTTAGAAAGGCCATTGATATGTTTGCCGTCACACAAAATTCAGTCAACATCAATCCCTGTTGGAATCACATTACGCAGAGAAAGGATTATAAAAGCCACCACAAAATTGTAACATATATACGGTTGGTAATTAAAACGTGTACCGACACAAAGGCTGTCAAAGGTAACTATTCGTACACGTCTGTAGTTGAATTTATCCTGAACGAAATTAATAGGTAATTAAACTGTCTCCATAATATGAACCCCAAACCCATGAACAAAACGTAGCACGGACAAAGTTTTCACGTTTTCATTATTACTGGGCTTCGTTTTGGTCTGGCGGTACGAAATATTTTCAATTAATATTGATTAGTGGTTTAACCAAAAAGGAATGTTGTAAATTAATTTCGTATGAAATGAATGTCAAAGGAAAACTGTTTGCTGAATATTTCGACGATATACGGTCATGTAACTTGTAAAATGTTGTACTTAGCTATTTAATTTCAAAATTATAAATTTCGGATCATGGAATGATGGTCGCGTAAATTTTACTTCCCAATAGATTCAAATTCGATAACTGTATGGTTAAACTAACCAGGAACTAATCAACAGTGCTGTAGTTTGGACGGTCCCGCGCCTGCAAAGTTTCACCTAACTGATTAAATTTAGAGTTTCACCATTCACTAATGAAACTACTGAATTTCATTTGGTTCCTATCGCCAGTTAGCTATAACACTTATCTAAATCAGTTTTGTTAGACCCAACTATAATTATTTTTAATGTAAATTATAATTAATTTATATACTTACCCTATACTTTAGGTTAAATAGTGATGGGATTACCACCTGTTTGTAGAAAAATCATTACTTCTCACGTTCCAATACCTCTAAATATTTATTCTACATTTTATCCTGAATTTTATTTTTATCCACAAAAGCCTTTTAATTTTTAACAAGTGGTCTTTGTCTGTCGACTTCCGTTTTGGTTTCTTATTATTATTTTTTTAGGATTTCACTTTGAATATATTTATAATCTCTACAACGCAAAAAAATTAAAAAGTAATTATTTTTTATTAAAACATCACAATTAAAGCCAGATCTGTCACTGTCAAAAGCCACACGCATTCCGAGAGTCATCCCATGAATCTACTCAGTTCTTTCAATAAATAGTAGTTAATAAACATTAAAAGAAATCGTAGCATAGCAGGCAATCATCCAGTTACAATAGGTGACATTTCAAGATTAATATTGGTCATTTGGATCGTATTAACGTTGTTGGGTCAACCGAGGACCAATTTCACCAACCACTTTACCCATGTCATCCCCAAACGAGAAAAGCATTTCACTTGAACCCCATCGTCTATAACTTAAGGTTTAAAATTAATATTACACTATATTTTTAAACTGTATATTGTGTCATGGTAGAACTTCACTTTACAAAAGGTCCTAATTATAATTTGAATCGTTTAGAAGTTAAATATTTTCGGCGTCGAATGAAAGAAAAAATGTTTGAAGACATCGTCTCGAGTCTGGTCAACAGAGCAGAAGAACATAAGTTTGATGGAGTGTATTGAAAACGAAAGCATTTAAGCATATCCAAAATATAGTACTTAGAAAACATTAATTTAAAATTTATAATGTCTTAAATGAATATTTTAGTCACAAATGTTTGTACATAATATTCATAATAGGTACTAGTAATATCCAATTAGAACAAACTTAGCCTTGTGACTCGACAAAATATGGCAACACGTAGACATTTTGTACTGGTAGCTATTGACACATTTTGTACCAGAAATAATAATATCAAATCTTATATAATCTTTAGCCAAAATTCAACTACAATTAATTTAAAACACGTTTCTATAGCTTCCTGTGCCATCTCGCCGGTGACTCACGCTCTCGCAGAAGTAGAACGGTGGTACGAGTAGGCACCGCTTCGGAAAAAAAGCAAACGTTCCGTGTGTACGCACCTTATCTCTTGCATCAGATGATATACGGCATGATTTTGACCATCATTTTTGTAAATCTATAAAAAGTGACTTCGTTTTTTTCATCATTGTTTTCAAAATGTTCAGTAGGTCAGTACCTACTGAACATTTTTGAATTTACTCGTTTTTTATATTTCGCAGAAATCATTAAATCAAACATTTGGCGGTTAGAGTATCCTGTGTTGATCCGATTGAGCTGATCTAAGCACCGATAGCACCGATAGTGTCTAGACGTGCAGACACCAAAGTATGTTTGTATCAACTTGTATCAACAACTCTGTATCAACTTTATTATGTTTGCTTTCATTAGTCGAGCTGAAACGCTTGGTGTGACGAGTAGGCATTTTTAGAATTCACTCTACTACGAACAGCTTAAGTACTGATGATCTTGATTGCGTTTCTGTTGAAAATACAGTGCTACTGTCTCATTTTTCACTGATCCAGCAACGATATGTATTCCTCATAATCTTAGTAAAAGTTAACATAGGTTTAAAGAAACGTTATGTAGAATTTCATCATCCTATAGCAACGGTGCGCCAGCCTCGATGACTCACATCCCGATCGTCAAACACTCTCTCACGACAAAGGAATAGAATTAAAAAATAAACATGGTTTAGACTCGACAAATTATGGCGACGTTCATGGGAAATAAAAATATATTTTGAGAAGAGATTTTGGAGTTAAAATATGTAATTGCTATATTTAAATAGGGAGTCCAGCTAGAGAAAATATGTATGGTATGAGTGTGTTTTTATGTAAAATTCTGTGAAAATTATTATTAGAGTTGGACCATTGCATGTAATTCGCACGTTATTGAACACAAAGATCATTGTCAAAATATAGAGAAGGTACTAACTCTGTATAACGCCATAACGATACGCGCATTGCTTTACAGTAGCAATAAACCATTTTACAATTTCTCAGTGTGATTAAATCGAGCTCATTTTTTAACTACATTGTATCTTTTATTTGTCTGTAAAATGTAACTTGAATGACAAAAAAATTACGACCTAATAGATCATAAGAAAAGGTTATTTGAAATAACGGTTCCTACGTGACGTTTAGATTATTACCCTATTTAACGATTTAAAACATCAACGGACAATCGTACTGTCATTTTATTGCAATAGGTACGTAAATCTGAACTCTCATAAATATCATTGATGATCTTCTTTTGGTTTGGTAACGTGTGATGTCTACTATTCCAAGAATAGTCCTTCCTAAAAACTGATTTTTGCATTTTCGCTATGAAAGAATTTTACGATATAATATGACATTTCTAATACTAATAGAAGACTTCTCTAATAGTGTATTAGAGACTTCTAGCTAAATAGTCGCGCTACTTTAGAAAATAAAAACATGATGAGCTCATAAGCATGCAGACATTTGGCTGAATTGAACAGTTTGGTACAGTACCACCTACATTATAAAATTATAATAACTGCTTTACCTAATGTCGTAATAATGACTAATAAAACTCAATTCCATTTCTAAGTGTTTTATAAGTAAATCCTAGTAAAATATTTTACAAAGTATTTTATGTGACGATTTGGAGCACAGTCTTTGTTTGCTTACCTACTTGATTTATGAATGTGGGTGCTTAAAAACTCATACTTTCCTGGTGTAATAGGTATTACAAAGTTGGACATAAGTTAAGTACCTGTATATTTGAGTTCTAGCTGCTTTAGATGTTTATCAAGCTATAGGATTATATATATGTATATTAGGACATGAATATTGCAAGGAAAACTTAGTTCGGACTAATGATAAAGAATAAGTTAATACTAAGAAACTTTTAATCAATTTGTTATTCAAAATCGATACTGTGCTGTTTATAAAGTATTTGAGACGAAGTTTGTATTCATATTTCCACGTTATTCAAGTAAGTCAAATTATATTAAATAAATTGAATACCAAGTGACTGACCCCGGTCCATTGCATAATTTTTTTAAAACGTTATTATGAAAATAGTAAAACAAAAGATTGGCTCTTATCAGTTGCTGTAATGAATGAATGATGAGTGTCGAAAGCAGTGAAGTGTTCACAAATGAGTCGAAACCTACTGTTTGCTGAAGATAAGGGAGTTCTTTTCAAAGTTTTTAAGTTTGGGGATTAAGCGGACTTAGGCAGTAAAAGTTGTACATATGTAACTTTAAGAAACGTTACCCGGCTTAAATGTTTCATTAGATCGTGTCATTAGGATAGCACTTAGGTAGATAAATGAAACTATAACAAAGTTTATACTTAGAAGAAAATTGACAAAAGCTATAAGTAAATAGGATCTTTCGTTACGTATTTATTAAAACTTATTACGTACCTATTTGGATTTTTAAAATATATTGGTGCCTCTTTTATAGCTGACATAAGTTACTTGAAGACTACGTACGTATAGTTTTCTAAATTCTAAATAAAAAGAAAACACTACAGCTAATAACTGACACCAAATGTAACATCGTAGATAAAGATTGAGCCGACAAATTTTAATAACAACTTCTTTGTATTCGTTGGGCCGATTACAAATTTTATGGTGACAGAGTCAATGGTTGGTTAATCGCGTTGTAAAAATATTTGATAACGAACTTGTTCGAAGCCTTTGTTTTATAAGAGTTTGTTGACTTATTTAATGGAACTGTGCTGATTCACTGAACTAAAAGATTTAACTAACTTTGAGTAGCGAACTTTTAGGCTATTTGCTTTCATTAAAATGTTAAAATGGCTGGTAATTGGTTTTTAAAACCTACGCTAATTTATGATTCATAATTACCTATTGTCTGTTTCTCGACTATTTATATGCAATTAGCATTATTATTGGTCCATTAGCTTTATAAGTGCTTACTATGATATAATAAAGGGTATGGTTTGTTTGAAACTACTATTTCTTATTAGTACAGGTACCTATCTAACTACTTATATTCCTTATAGAAAATAATGTAATTTGAAAGCAAGGCAGTAAAAAATCACGCTGGAAAATAAAAAAATTGCAAGCTAAGACATTAAACTTGATATCGTGAATTTTATAATTAATTGTAGAGTAAGGAGAAGAAATACGAAATTATGAATAAAATTATCGTGTTTTTAATGTAACTGATTCATTTTTTGTCGAAAATCACTTTTAACCACTTATCGGAGTGTAAGATAATTTTTATTGATCTTTTCTAAAACAATTTTGTTTGAACACAATTTTTTAAATTAAAATAACAAAAGACGATCAAGTATCAAATTTCTTTTTCTTTCAAGTTTCTCTTTAGCGCGTAGGTGTTATACTCATTTGTTATTTTTCATGACTGGTATTAGAATTACACAGTGCGAGGTCAGGATAGTAAATTACAATATTCCTGTCGTCGTTATGTATTGAAGGTCGTTTTTGTTTTACATGAATCATCCGTGCGCATGCGGGCTCTATGAAATGTAGGAAAAGCTGAATATTTATTCTTCTTCATAATAGTAAAGAGCGATAATAATCTGTATAATAAATGTCTAGTGATTTGTGTACATTAACAATTGAAGTTCAATGTAGTACTTATAAGATTCACATTCCGTTTTCAGTTAAATGCGGTCTTGATTTCTAAAACTTTCATTAGGATTTAAGTTAAGTAGTTCCTAGTATAAATTATTAGTGTCTATGAAGAATAATTTATTTGTTTAAATTATAGATACCTATTTCAAGATTTAAATATATGAAACAAAATGTAAAAACTCATGGCCTCTTCTAATAAGTAATCTGTTTTCCTATCATCAATAAAATTGAAATCGAACCTTTCGTAATTAAGTCATTTAACTTCTGTATCGTTGTAGCAAACTGACTCATCAAATTCTCGATTTGTGTTCCCTTTAATTTGTTCGAATCGATCTATCTTATAAAAGGATTGTGTTATGCGAGGACTATGTGACGAACGAATTCGTAACTAATCGATCAATAAACGATGCATTGAAATCAATCGCAGGTGTTCAGGTGATTCGGCTTTTTATACGCACGGGGTGCGCTACGTCCCTATTGTGTAAGACACACAATGTTAGCTTAGGCACTTTTTTTTAACAATATAATTATTTGTATACGCAAATTTGAACCCAGCCCTAAACTTCGTATCATAAACACAGACGAAAACGCGGATTTGTTTATTAAGCTGCATAATAAATAAACTTTCACTATTCCAATGAGCTCAGTTGTTACCTTCATTTGTTTTTCCCCAGTCTGTAAACATACTCATATTGCACACAAAATGCATAGTGCAAACACTATAGCGCTACTGGGAAACGCCTGTTAAATTGTTCATAAGCTGTATCATATTTCTCTAGAAGTCGCTTCAGACACCGACTGACATGCAAATACAAGTACAATAGCAGTTGACTTGGTAAACAATAGCGGCTCACTGTGCAGTTTCGACTGAACATCTACCTAATTACGTGTATAAGTAGTCGCTTTCGTGACAAAGATCTAGTACTTAATAAAATACGATTATAAAAATATTTTATTGTTTGCAGACCGGTATGATGCAGTTTGAGTAGCATTATCTACTTATATCACAAGCAGCTGAAACTCTTTCAATCACACTTTATCAAAAAATGTGTAACATTAATTTATCATGGAACTCTTTCAGTGAGTAAACATGTAAATACTTATGTTGATTATACTTAAGAAGATCATTGCAAAACGTGCTCGTGCTGTCTGAAATGTTTTGTGGAAGTCAATATAAATGTAATAGGACACGAGCGAGGATGGTATCAGTCACCTCGCATTTGGCTGCAATATTCATTAAACGCGGCTTACTACACTGGCTATTAATTCGCGCCAACGCTGATGCACGCTATTGTACTAAGGTTTCGCACTGTGTTGCTTATATTTTGATTTTATAGGGTTGCTCAAACACATTTAAAGTCAACTGAAATTTCACTTGATAAGTTCCACATAGGTACTGAGTAGATGTGTTGAAACATTACTATAGTATGTACTTTAAGATCTACTTACATGTACGGCATCTATGACAATAAATGTTCTTTATCTTTATACTTTTTTAGAAGACATTTGATAGATTTCTTGACCAATTTATAATTTATTTCGGAGTTGGAAATACGTGACGAACGACATTCATTGATTTAATGCTGTGCGTCAAAACGCCCACCACAAATACTTACATATTTTTACCGTTAAAAAATAATTAATAAGTAGTAAATACTTAGTTTCTGATATAAAAAGTAAATTGAAAAGGTAATCTATGCAAAGTAGGAGCAAGAACTACGTAGTGATACAACCCTGAGACTTGCATCAGGCGCTTTTGTTCAACCTTGTTACTGTAACCAATGATTAATTGCGTCTATGAAGCCGGTAATTTTGCCCGACACCGACGATTGTATTGGTGAAAAACTTGCTGAAAACTCCGCTCCGCTGCAAGTTTAATTAAATTAATTCGTCATACGACACAACCACGACCCGCCTTTTGGTTGTTGTCCCACTCTACATAAGGAGGTAAATAACAGTTCACTGTCAATACAATTATATTGATTATATTACAAATATTTACCGTTAACCACCTCATTTATAAAATACTATTTAATAGCTTATTAGAATCATCTGCTTTTAGTCATTGCAAAAACCTGTTTCACGAATATATTTTGGGAATCGCTAAAAATGCATTGTTTGGGAATGATGTGGGCACATAATTCCCACACTTGTCTCAAATACCAATAGTATTCGAATTCATTTGAATATGTCAATAATTTCACATCTCTCCAAAATTTGCATACAAAGTAAATGCACAAAAAATTGCACCTTGCATTATCTGCAAACAAATGTAACCATAGATTGAACATGATTGCGATGTAATGCAAACAAGAAGTTGCTCTCACGGTCAATTAGATAGCTCCTCAAGTATAAAAATTACAATATTATAATGTGGCAACATTTGTCACGGCTAAATTATTTAAATTGTTTCCGATTTAGAAGAAGAATGTTAGGGATGAATGCAAATTTGAAATGCGGCTGCAATCTCACTTGATCAGGAGCTAAACGAGATTTTTATACAAAAATGCAAGTGCAGGGATTTCTCGCATTGTTGCTGACTTGGAATTTTTCGTGGGACGTTTTTGTTTCGAGAAAACTGTGCGGTGCTTTAGAAGCTAGATGATAAACATTTCTTGCATTTATTTAAATTATATTATTATGCAAAATCACTACTTAAAATTCTTGTTTAAAATAGTTTAATTTGCAGTGTACTTAAGTACGTTACAATAATGCGAATTATAATTATATTTAATAGTAGGTGGAGATAAATGTTTAATAGATATTTATTTAGGTTTGTTTATTTGTTTATGCCAGACAAAACTTGTACCATGACAGGAAATACATAGTGATACATATAAAATTGTTTTTAAATAATTACATAACTTATCACTTTATCAGCAATACGAAAACAGAACGTTCAGTCTGCAAAACTATTTTATCAAAACCCCTTAAACTTAAACTATTTCTGGTTACAAACTTATTTAAATAATTCTCATGGTCAATTTGATAGTAAACCGTACAGAAAAATGCAAGTTAACAAATGTATTCAAACATCATTAATATTGCTATATTATCGGATTTTCATTCAAATGATCTTTGTGTATGCTAAACCTGTGAGAAGGAAGTATGGTTGAGGGGAATAGGAATTAATTTATTGACGCAGTAAAGAACTACTACACCTTATAATATTAGTAACCACATCTCTTCAATACAATATGACCTCTGAATGTCTTAGCGCCAAAACACACGGTGAAATGCAACTGCAACGCAACTAAAACTGCTAGTTACTTTTGTGTTGCATCGATTTTCAACACACGACGCAACTAGTTTGAAACGTTTCAGATTAGTTGCATCGTGTGTGGTTGTCTAAGGAAGTCTATAGCAGAAACTCAGATTCAACTTAAAAGTAAGTAACAGTTGCAGTTTCGTCCAGTTGCAGTTTCGTCCAGTTGCGTTTCACCGTGTGTTCTGGGTCTTATTTTTTTTTTTGCAGTTATGTAACATAATGCAATTGGATATATAAGTAGGAACTTATAATAGTCCTCTACGTTGTGACGCAGTATATTCTAGCAAATCCTGGATAATGGCTTGTTGTTTGAATAAAATCAAGGTAGTGATTCTTATTGACCTGTTTTCTCCTGATGAGTCTTCATTATGTATGAACGTAACCTTTATTGTGCAGATCTCATAGTATCAATAAAACATTTTATTCGTAAGCATACAGCAATGTAATCAAGGTCTGCCTAATGTTACCATGAAAAATGTCTAACCTAATTCATAAAGTGTTTATCTTCTTTTTTGTTTATAATTTAAGTAGCATATTTTCTATTTACTCTTTACTTTAAGTGGCTTCAGATTTTAATTCATTATGCACAATAAACCGAGATAGCTTATATATTTTAATACCCATCCAAAAACAAAAAATTGTTTCTGGGATTAACAGCTAACATCTACAAAAATTTATGTAAATCTGAAACAAGTTTTTAGTTTCGGCTATCACTAATATCATTTGCAAAATACTTCTTGCGGTTTTTAGACTATTTTATCACAAATTTATTTTTCGCTTAAAAACTTCTCAAGAATCTAATTATAGGTAACTTACTCAAAATATTACTTACGAAAGAGAATGATCAATTCACGGAACTTCTGTCCAGCTAAAACATTTAGTTGCCGTTTTTCCTCAATCTTCGACGGTCTTCGTTCCGAAATCGTGCACGTTATAGCATCGAGGTTTTTTTTTCTTTTATTGCAACCATCAAGTTGCTCAGGGTCAGTTATGTTTTGATTTTTTGCTATTCGCAGACGATCAGACAGGACTCGATAAATTGGTAGTTAGTTTTGTTTTTGTTGCCATCTCGGATGAATCATTGACACATTTCGTTTTATTTTATTTCTTTGACAAAATTGTGCAGATACAATATATCTTTTCTAAGTATTTTGATTTAGAAAGGTATATAAGGAAAAGTGTTTTCAGAACTGCTAGAAATAAGTACGAGTATGAAGTATGAAGATTCCCACATAAAAGTATAATCTAAGTTATCAGGTAGTAAGTAAGTATCTGTCTATTTGGTAACCAAACAATCTGTGTACATAAAACACATTTTCATTACTTACTTATTCGCATTTTACAACGACGACGTTATCGTAAACTAACTCTTTTGTCGACATAATTTTAATTTTGCGTTCGCAACTACGCATACGTGACTCGGCGGTGGTTACATGCAATTAATAAACTTGTGTCGTAGGATTCTAAACTCTAAACTTATTACTTTAAAGATTTTTATGATGGTAATTTGTGTGTTTGTCAATACATTGTCTGTGTGTTTATAAAGAGCACCCAGCGCTCAATGGTGCAGGTGTCCGCAGAACAAAAGGGTTTAAGTTCGATACCCGTCGCGACGCTGATGTGTATAGCGATTTGTGGAAAAAATACAATGAGGGTGATACGGCGAAGGTTTTTAATAAGGTGTTAGGTACTCTTTTTGAAAACAGAGTTCCGTATACAATCTGCTTTAGCTTGCAAAATTGTTAAATTGGTACTTATAAGTAGGTAAATTACCTGAACTCTTATATTTTGGTTTAAACTATGTTAACTTGAAGCCAGTATCATAATAGATCAAATTATTATAACATTTTCAGTTTTTGTATTGTTCGCCACAAAAAGCTTTATAGACGATACCCAAAAAGGTGGAAAGGCAAAAAGCTTGGCTCGCGTCCGATAGTCGGGCAAAAGTGAGGAGTCACTATCATCAATCAGGACCATATAAATGAAAATACAAGTATAGGTGGAGTAAGTGTCCATTACTAAAGTTACTAAAGGGACTGCGGAACGTTCAATATCGTCTGGCTCCGATGGATGATAAACAAAAAGTATTCGCAAAATTATTAGAGCCATAGGGTACCGAAAACGATCACACAAAAACCGTATCATACCTAAAAGCCCCAGACAATCTTTTATCACTTTTTAATCGCCCGCCAAATTGTAATTTACATACAGACAGACGGTCCGACCTTAATTTGAAAATAATAATGTCTGCGCAAACGATTCGTCACACAATACGATCGTTTTTCGATATTGATCCTTTATATTGTGAAATACTGAGAATTGTGGTTTTGTGGTTGTAAATAAGGCAAACAAAGTAAATAAATTTGTTGTTGGCTATAGATAAATTGATAATGAAGTAATTTAGGTTAAAGAGTTTAACAGTCGTAACTTCAGTTTCTTGTTGATAGAAATCAGTTTGTCTGGTCACACGTAGTTAACGTTGATTCGAGTTGTACTTAAATAATTACTTAGTTGAAAACACTACTTCACCAAAAGCCAAACAATAAAGAGCCAATAAACATTAACAATTACGCCCCAGGCCAGGCGTCTGCGAGGCGAACAGCTAAGTGTTATAGTGTTGTCTCTCTAATTGAACTTTATTCCGGTCTCCTTGCTGAAATTAACACCTTTTGTATCTTTGTCTATAATAAATTGTTCTGTCTCTACGCTTTTGTTATACAATCGGATATCTTTGTCTCTACATTTCTGATAAAAGTACAAGTACTTACGTGTCGCATTTGTGGCACCAATTGAGTCTTGATCAATTGTATTTCCACTTAATCGTCTTGTGGGCGTATCTTTCTCTTAGTAAGAAAAGAATAACATAAGTAGGTAATATAATTTTCTATGTTCTCCGTTCATAAAATAACGTGGCACGCCACCGCTGCTATCTTAGTTTACAAAAGGCAATTGTTATTATTTGGATTGATAGCTCTAACCATACACCTATGCTCGTGTAAAAGCGTTGAATTAAGTTTTACTTTATATTTTTCATAGTTCTAATTAAGTACCTTTTTTCAAGAGCTAAGAGCTTATGCAGATACCGTTTATACATCAAGCGACACAGCAATAGCACTAGCGATCATTTACTTACCTTCACCTCCCACTACAATAACAAATTAGCAGCTCAACTGCAGAATGTTCCAGAATATTATTGCAGACGTCTCCAGAGCAGGTGGAGAAACACTAGAAAGGGAAATTTGCACTTTAATTCAGGATACTTTCATAAACGTGTTTCTCTCAATTTTCTTTCTCGCTAAATTGTTAGTTTGAAAGAATCCCTAGAGCCAGTATAATAAGACTTTTCACAAAAACTGTGCTTTTATTTTTTATTCTATCGCTCAAAGAATTCTATACTTACGTTGAATTGTGTTTATGGGTTGTACAGTATGTCTACAATGATGTATTCTTTTTATTTATTTGCCAGTTGAAGATTGAAAAAGGACCTTAAATCCATAATTGCAAGTTTAATATTCCACTTTCAGAACTTGCTTATACAACCTACGAGGCAACAAAACCATAATTTGCCATGCAGCGGTCTTCGGCAACAAGAGCAAAAAATGCGGGTGAACCATGACTCATAGAGTCTTTGACCGTTATTTACTCGTTTCGCTAGCGGCCGGCATTTCGGGTGGACAAAGGTTTATGAAAGTACTTTTATTACTTAGTGCCTAAATGTGAAATAAACATCGCACACCATGCTGCAATATAACACTTGACTAACGCTGTACTTTATGATAGAAACGAGGAAGTCATTATACTCGTAAAACTTGTAAGAATTATTACTATTTCCGACTTTTTTACTTAATTTCCCTAAACGCTTGCTTCATATTACCTAAACGAGAGACTATAGAATACAGGTACTAATGTAAGGAACAAAACTTGTTAATTAATATTTTTTGTAGACATGAGTCTCCCATGATTACTTACAGCCTTGAGATGTAAGGACTCGAGGCTTTAAATTCCTTTAAAGACTAGGCTCAACTCTTAGGTTTTCAACTCAATCGAGTCGTGCAAACCCTGAACCTTGAACCTTTTCTTGTAAACTGTTTCAACTTGAGTTTTTATTTTATTTCCGAGTCATTTAAAAAAACTCCCATGGAATAAATGACTACGATGAAAAACCTCGAACCTTTTCATAAACGAATCAGCTTGCGCGAGTCCGAGTCGCGAGGTTTATTATTTATTATCAGTAATAAATAATATTGTAAGCCGAATTAAATGATTGTACTTAAGTAATTGTTAATTTAATTTGTTTACTGTGTGAAAAGAAACACAATTATCAATCAATAAATATATAATTATCATTTTAAAAAGTTTTCTTTTTTGAAATCCTATTTTAAAAGAATCGGCTTCTTAAACAACTCGAGTTCTTTACCTAAAAGGCTCGCGTCCGAGGTTCGAGTCTTTTAATATAGCTTTCGAGTCGTTTATCTTTCAAGCAAGCCCATCTGATGACTCAAAACTTTTTTAGATTGACCAATAGTCTTAAGTCGTACATTTTTAATACAGTCTTCAAAGTTGAGGCGAGTTTTGATCATAGGGTTTAAAAGCCTCGAGTCCTGACATCTCTGCCACAGCCGTATGTTTACGTCTGGGTGTTAGACTACTTAGTATGAACCACTTTACCGTTTTCATTAATTTTGTCACGCATTAAAAGCCACCATTTAATAATTCAAGTCTCTGTTGGGCCACGAAACGAGAAATAGAAGAAATGAAATGAGATGTAACAAAAGACGCTGACAACAATTATTCTTGTTGATCGTTTAGTTTAATATATATTTTTAATAGTCTATATTGTGTCCACTGACCAAAGTTGGGCAAATTCGTGCTTCTCTATCTCCGGAAACTTCTATACGGTTTGCCAAGTATGCATCTTAAAAAATATCAGTATTTCTTTTATGTCCTCTGTCTAATTTAATTCGTTGAAACGCTGTACTTGTGGCCAAACTTGCATGTGCGGATTAAGGTAAGAGGATTCATGACTATTTTCATCAAATGTCCACTTTGTCCACAGCAGACGTGCAATATGAATAATTTATTAAATCACACAAATGAAGTCTAAGAGCGGTGTTATAAGCTATTTGATCATTATGAATCTTATTTACTCTAATTTCTGATTTATGTATTTAATTAACTGCAATATATTTTTTAGGCTTGTTTTTACGTTTTAAAGTTTACAACTAATTGCGTGAACAAGAGAATGTCTCTTGCGGCAAGAAAACTAAGTCTGGACGAAAACACAAAAGTACATGTTTTTATATAACACTAGGATATAATGTTAGTACGTGAAGGAGATACAAAGAGAACTAACCTCATGTAAAAAGGAAATACAATCACACGATTATGATCGTTATTCCGGTCTGTTTATAGCTTAATTTCCTAAAAGGGTGCATTTCATTTGTCAGAAGTACAGCCATACGTGGATATTAGCTTTTTATGAGGTAACGCAACATAAAAGTAATTCAATCTTAGCACTCAATGTGTTAAGTTTTGATTAAATTGTGCTCGTTTCAGATTTGCTGCGAGTACTGAGATAATTTTAATGAGACTTGTCTCTTACTTAGCATTTTCGTTGCTAATAAATATGCCAATATGATTATTTTACATGTTTAAAGCTATTTGAATAATTAAAGGGAGTTGCAAATTACAAATCCTACTACCCTTAAAAAGTATCTTAATAAGTAGGTATCTTTGATAAGCCAATTTTTCCAAAGATACTAAGGTACATTGAAAAAAGTCTAAACTTCCGAAATTATCTCGTTTAAAACCTAAATTATCCTAAATATGTTTGCAGACTCACAAACTAAAACGAGTTCTTTACAAAAACATACTTAAGTACATACACGTTTAGTTTCATTTGCAAAACCGCAGGCCATTCAATGAGTACCAAGATAACAAACGCCATACGTTCTAAGAAATATGCAAGAATTATTTCTCTTTTTAATCCCACAGGATCGGAGCCCTGATTGGAATAGTTCATCTCACAAAGGATACGCTTCAGACAATTTTCTGTCATTATACTCAAAATACAAAAGAGTATTCGTAACGAGTCGGTACAAACGTACAAACATTGAAAGACAAACGTATTTTTATTAAGGCTCAACAATCAACATGTTTGTCGTGTTATATTCTCGAGAAAATTAATTTGACGAGACGTTATTTTTGTTACTTACTTCTCATAATATTATACCAGTTTATGGTTAACATAATGAATCTTCCATGTAATGTAGTGCCTACCAAATATCAGTAAAATTATTCACAGGTTACATTACACCTAACGCGATTTAATAGAACATTGACATGACAAAATATGATTGAAGGGGTATTCCTTATAAGACTATCTTATTTGATTTCCATCTTTTTATAACTGGAACCAAGAATGAATTAGAATTTTCGTGACTGTTTTTTTATTAGGTACCTTTACCTACTAAAGTAGCATAAAAATACGTAAGTTTTTCAACTTGATCTTAACAGAACGTCGCAATTACCTGTTCGAGTACGACTAACAACTACAATTAGTTTGTATTTATTTGATTTTGTGCTATTTTTTCAAATCTTTTTAAATGAAATAGTATTATAAGGTATTACACATCTTTTTAATTTACTTACTCTCGAGTAGGTACCTACATTTAAATATAAAAACCTATAGTGTATATTTTTTTATTAAAATGTTTGATCCCACTGATCAAAGGCTTTTCTAATTATAATTTACAAACGTCTTTGTTTTATTAATATAGCTAACGATATTTATATTCACAGTATTTAATTAAACTAATAAAGAAAGATATTTTACAACTCCGAATAAAACCTAGACATGTACAATCTTTATGCTAATTTACGAAGCTCTGACTCTGCAGCTACGCAATTATTTCCGATAAAATTCGTTTCGCCTTCGTGATATTAAATAGTCAAGTGAACAAGTTCGTTCCAAATTATTTATTTTTGTTATATTGCTGCCGTTGTTGGGAATTACTAAAAGACTTCTCATACTTTAGTAACGACGTATAACAGCAGCGTTAAATTGTGTATTATCTTTCAAAGTGGGAATTAATTTGTGCGGATTATTCTGATATTATTATCTAAAATTAAGAGCAGAAAAACAAGGCATTTTTATACTAACGAATAAGATATAAATCTATAGGTATAGATTTTAATTTTATCTAACTTAACTCTTATCAATAAGTTAAGAAAATGACTTTTATAGTTTTATCGACTTACACATACTTACCAAAATATTAATAACCACGCTAGTTTAGTTAAACTATCCAGTAACCCACTAATAATATGTTAAACACACTTACATTACCATGAAGGGAGGCAATTAATTAATTTACATGTAATACCCGTAGTTAAAATCTCATTTCTTGCGCCCGCTCTGTAAGTCTGACCCTTATGTTTCAATTGCAGATGTAAATTTTGATGAGGAGACGTTAAAAATAATATAGATTTATTAAAAGAATATTATTAAAGTTTTGGGGGCTGATCTTTCCCGTGGACATTTCCTAAATTAAGGTAAGTGCATGATTTACTTTTATGAAATAATTTAGTTCTTGAATCTATGTTTTTCTGCCGAGTCGTAATTTGTTTAAAAAAATAAAATAAAGTGTGATTAATTTTTAAATCACTGACATTAATCTTTATTTAAACACGGTCTCTTCTAGTAAACTTATCCATGGAAAGTCGAGCGCATGGGCGTTTTATTTCGTGTCTAAACTCCATAAATTAGTTAAAAAACAAATCGGGATATTGAATAGATAAACTTAATGTTTTGATGTGCAGTTATGTGTTGTAGAGACGGCTATTATCTTGTTAAATGATGTGCTTAAATCGTTTTAGAAGAAGCGCTGCGGGTGTGAATGTATTTAATGTAACTCTAGTTTGTATCTTTTAGCTAACAATCAATTGACGAAGTGTTTTGTTTATTTAGAAACGTCATTTGATGAGTTTCTGTTTTTCCGTTATTAGCTCATTCAAAATGGAACTGATCACATTTTGTGAAGATAGATTGCTAAAATACTTTACCTACAATACGTTTACGCCCACCATGATTACATATTTCGCCTCTATTATTTTGTCAGGTACAGTTACTTTTCTGCAAATGTCACCTGGCGTTCGCTAAAACACGAACGTTCTCACGCAAAAAATATAATACCGCTAAAGAATATCGTAAAACGTTCAGGCATCGATCGTAAAAATTTGCAGAATCATCTTAAAAATTCATCGATCGATTACAATAGAATATTACTTTTTTATTGCCACTAATGAATATCTTCTTACAAAGCCCCCCGTTTAAAAAATAACAAGAGACTACAGTTCAAACAGTTTATTAAATTATAAACTTTAAAAGTTAGAACATAAAAATTTGTAAACGCCGCTTTGTTATTTTTTCTTATGTTATTTTGCTAGTATTATCTATGGCTGAACGAAGGGGCGCCAAATAAAGGTTTATGATTCTATATTTGAACTTGCCCCCTTTTCGTTTTGCTTTTTGGTAACCCTTGACGGTTTAACATGGTTAACGGGTGATAACCTTGAACTGGATAAAAAAATCTCTAAAACCACTCCGTATTTTATACCTTATTTCAAACTAATAAAGCTTAAGTAAAAGTCAAGCAATCCAACGAAAGGATTGAATTTGACAATGTAAGATCGAGTACCTTATTATTGAGGTCATATTGTGAATTAAAGTGTTACTAATTTTGAAGATGTGGCATTGTAGGTTAGAGTATTCTGACATTCGTCACCCGGTGAGGCTATAAAAAGGACTTTAGTAAACCGACTTCTGATATAAAGAAATCAGTTAGTTTATTTATACAATGACATTATATCAAAGATTTCTCATATTTGTGCTGATGTCGGCACCACATAATTATTCGCAATAAATATTTCTAGATCCTTTAGTCACAATACCAAAATGAACGATATTAAAGTGCATTATCGCGTCAGAATATATTGGATGGCGTGATAAGTCCAGGATAGTTTAAAGACCTACAAAATCTTTTGTTGCATTCCATTTCGCGATATATATGATTAGCTTCATAGATGATTCCATATCTATGTATGCCAATGATCTATGATTCGGATGTTAAGCACCATCAACCGCATCAAACAATAGTAAATCAATTCCCATTTAAATACGAATTACAATATTCATAACACTCATATTCAGGAGCTGGTGATTTCGATGCAAACTGATAATTAACGCATTAGCATCCAAATAACTCTAACAAAAGGTGTGTTTGGGGCTCGGGATTCGGTTAACGTGTGTTTTGGGGAGAACAAGCCCACTAAACTATAGAGCGATGATTTAGAAAAGCTTCTTGTGGTGTAAATGTGATAAAAAAACAGTAAATTTAAATGTTTGGGTTTAGTGATTTTATTTACATCGTCACCAGTACTATGAGAGATGTGTAAAGAGGTCTAATAGTCAAAAAGTAGTTTGATCATGAATTTTACTTACACTTTTTACTAAACCCATACTTACTCTCAGGGAATTCCACCATTTATTAAATTAACCACAAGAGACTTGCATCTCCATTATAGGTACTAAAATTTGGTGCGATTTTACTAAAAGTAATAAATCGTCTGCTGTGGGTACCTACTTCTTTACAGTAAGTACTTAATTGCTTACAGATCTCTTCTTAATTTGGTTCCATTATTTTATAAATGATTTCAAATATTTCGCATTGTCGTTGGTGCAGAATAAATCGCACCTTAAACTACCGCAAGTTCCATGGCAACCCACTCAGCGTCCGTACTGAAGTGGCCTGATTACCCTATTTATTCTATTAAGTCAGTAATTGTTTGCTGAATGAGTTGCGTCGAGATCCGCCATTAGCCGTATTGTGCGCTTTGTTAGCTGCGGAGAGGCGTATTTAAGCTAAATAACGTCGTTCCGCTCAAATTCTATGCGTGTTTGGTTTAGTTATAGTTTCTTAGACAATAACATTTTCGAACACTGTTATTTTCGTTATTATTCTGTTTATGTTAAGGTTATAGTCCAAGTTGCGTAAGATTTTTTAAATTTTCGTTTTTTTGTATCTCACGTGGTTAGTAAATTCCTCAGAGACTTGATACAATATCTAAAGTTTATTGTTACTTCTGTGAAATTTTGCAATAAACCATTTACCAGAGCCCATTAAACGTTCAATGTCATCATTACAACGCAAAAATGGTAGAAAAAACGAAAAAGATCATTCCCACGCTAACCCGTCATTATTGCAATCAATAAGAACATAAAATACTTTGACATTTTATGACAAACTTACCCATTGATCAAAATAGGAAATAAAAATGTAGGGATGGTATTTAACGAGTTCAAACCCTTAGAAACGGTGGATTAGGGGAAACTGATAAAAAACGGTAACCGCGAAATTGTAAATTATATAGGACATTGATGTCCTGACAACCGACTGATGAGGCTACATGCCTTTTAACTCTATTGTGTTAACTATACGATGAATTTGTATATTAAGCTACACCGAATATTAAGATGACTTGTTTACTGTAATATATCGTATAATATTCAATCTTTTATTTATCGTATCTGTATCTTACAAAATTTAAGTCAAGTTACAAACAACTAAAATACATAATGCTAACATACTTTCATATTTATGATTTGATAAATTATGTAATTTTAGTTTGGCACATGAACAATTCCATGTAAACCTAGTCTTTAATTTCGATTCATGCTTGATCAACCTCCAATTTCAAGATATGATTAAACAAAAAATAAACGAAATTCGTTGCTATTTGACCCTCTTTTGTTCTCATTTTGAAAGCGTTAGAGCGTAACTTATCTATTTTGACAATATGATTGTTATGTCTATGCTTAGATTTCCTAGCGTTTCTTAATTAAAAATATTATACCTACTATTTTTGATCAATGTTCGATTGATATCTTACAAAAAAAGGTTTACACAAGTATTTAAAAGTAGGTATTAAAACCTGTTTTCAACTTACATAAACTTTGGTAAATGATTAAAAAAACAAGAGTGAAACGACAAAAAAGAGACAAAGAAAACAAGGAAGTAGTTTTTAAATAGAACAAGTGCACACAACTACAGTTAATCTGCCTGATGATAAATGACGGCCCTACGCTCTTGACTCGACTGGGTTATACAGGCTGCCTTGTGTTCCAACCTGATTGAAAAACTTCCACAGTTCCTTTGCTCAACTTTTTGCCTTTCAACTTATTGAAAACGAATTTCTGAAATATATTACAAAGTTTTTACTATAGCGAAAATTTGTAGCTTTAGCTAAACGAACATATTGATCAGTGTTTTATAGAAAGGGTTATATTTTTGTGAGGCAATTATAATTTAAAGAACATGAACAATAGGTGACATAATAACGGACACCCTGTGTCTCAAACAAGCGTGACTTCGCGACCGGTCCACAGATTATGTGCGTAGCTGCATAATAGCACTCACTGCATCGATTATACTACGAATTACGTGAAACAATTATCTATAACTATATATGGCGAGGTCAACGCTCGGGAAAGTAGTCATACGAGGTGTAATGGCATTTTGATCTATGTGGCTATTACGGGATGGGATGACCCTAATATTTACAATTATTTACCTGCAGTAACTCACTGAGGTAAACGGTATTCTTATCGCAATGATTACTGAAATATCCGTTGAAAATCAATCAAAATTGAATTGCAAAAGTCTAATTATTAAAACTATCTAATCGTACATTCACTGACTGAATTCAATATCAAAGGATATAATTTAGCTGGTCTATTAATAAGCAAGTAATTGGACCGTACGTAAGCCGTTTGATTGACCTGACTAATAGCCTTGTCTGGATGCTACCCTTTGACTGAGGCAGGAACTAACACGCTGCAATACCTAAAGACAAATATCAATAGTGCACCGTAACGCATGCTAAGCTTCCACACAAATATCAAAGTAAGCAAGCTGTATTAAGCAGGCTTAGAGTACGGTGTACAAACAAATCTGCCAGGATTTTAGACTTGTTTACTTTCTATCATAATTGGTATAGATATTGTTATAGATAGATAAAGTCAGATGTTAAAAGATTAAATCAAAACTTGGACAAAGAGTGAACTTATAGGTAAGTAGGTACCTAAGTTTATGTTTAATCTAAAACAAATGCCACACAGTTTTTATTTTAAATATTCTCATATTGCTGCATTTATTTCTCAGCTTACCCTTTCAGAAAGAGAACTATAATTGGTATATCATTGTAGTTTCGCGACCATTTTCCTGTTTTTTCTTCTGATAGTACCTGACAGCAAATGGGTGAGCTGCATCGTACCAGGTCCTACAATACGCTCGATTGAAGCCTGGCTCTAGTCAGGTATTTGCTCATGTACCGCTTTCAGTAAAACACTGTATTGAAACCGTGTGCTTTGCGTTGAACAAGAGCAGGATCCTATCCTATCTCACGGATTTAACTACAATGGCAAATTCAGAACGCACATATTGGTGGAGTGGGCAATGTCAATAGAAAAAAATGTCCCGGATTCTACGACTTTTAAAGATACCCATACTTTTTTATTTGCAGTCTAGATTGAACTACTTGCAAGAAAAAAATATTTTTTGTCAATCAATTAAAAGATATTAGGTTGGCTGGGATTATACACTGGGATTAAAAATTTGAGAGAATCTGAACTTAAAATATTTACACGAAGCTGAAACCACACTTATGATGAAAACATTAAAAAAACTGCAGATTAATACTTTGACGTTGGAATCAGTAATAACCATTGTTTGCGTTTGGGTGGTGGTGGCGAGCAGATTAAGCTGGAGTTAATCTAGCAACGTGTTGACTCAACTAATGCATACCTAGCCGCCGTAGGCTCAATAAATAGTCGCCTCGACTCTACGTCATGATCTATTATTTTTGTCTGGAAGATTAGCTAGTTTTTTGCAGTGCTTTTTATCTTATTTTCGGTACCCATTAGAATTTGCTACGATACTTTTGGTGTTTGTTCTTTTGTTTTGGTTTTCTCTACATTCATTCATTAATTTTTTACTTGTTTTTTTCTGTATACGTAATTCATTTACTTATGCTTAAGAAACTTTAAATTACTTAATTCATAGAATTTGAACTGTAATTGATACGCATAAGAAAGTAAAATTACTTGATATTTTCGCGGTCGGTAATAAGGTATCTATTTTGCCACCCCGCTTAACAGGAAGTAGTGGCAAAAATATGTTAAAGCAAAATCGTATTAGCAATGATTTATTTGTCAGCCCACTTTACGAGGGGCAAGTATTTACAAGTCATGGAAGATAATGTTCGGACTCTTTCTGCTAGTGGTGGCTTAAGTTATTTGTGGATGAGTACATCACAGATATCCATTAAAATTAAATGTGATATCACAATATTTCTAAATACCTACGTAATTTTATTTTGGAGGATATACTTGATTAATTTATTTTAGCATTTGAACCATGAAAAACTACACAAATTGTTATTCTCAATTTCCATCACGCTCACTCTTCATAGGGAACATAAAGCAAATTAGTTAAAGTACCTAGTCAAACTTGTAAAAAAAGTTCAAAATCAATCCATCCCTTCTCTTATTACACCCATAAAACCCACAATACAGCCACCGGACGTATCAAAGACTTAACCAAATAGAAATAGGACTGAAAATTGTTATTTGTAAATTTTTACACTTGATCCCAAAAAAAGTGCTAAAATAATAACGCCCACAAAGCGGACAAGTGCAAACGTGTTTATTCAAAGAGCAAAGGGACTTATAGAAAGGAAATCCTTATACAAAACAGTGGAGTGTGACGTAAAAACAATAATTCTTCATTACGATTACAGCGGGGGGTGAATACAATACGTGCGCTCGACTAGAGTGCGCGTTGGCTACGCAACTTGTCACGTAAAAAAATAGCACATGGTCAAGAAACTTATGACCGTTAAAAATGACAAAATTAGCTCGAGACAAAGTCACGAATTTAAAACAAAAACATTTTGTAAAGAGATAAAAAGAAGTTTTACAATTCTTACATAAAACTACCTTTTTCGTTCAGCTTAAAAATTAAGTTTAAGTAGTTAGTACCTAAGCAAATAATTTGCGTACCTATAGGTATTGTGTTTAAAAGTTACTCGTAAATACACCATGCATTGTTATGGGTAGGATACAAGGCACTGTTATCCAAAGAAGGGTGTATTGAACAAGTGGCACCCATCGTAGATTGTTGAGTTAGTTGGGAATTTGCAGGTGTTCACAACTCGGCTTGACTCAACTTGGGGTGGCTTTATTTTTTTGTGGCCGACTGTGTAAGCGTAAAATAGGAGCCGACTTAATAAGTGGTTATTTAGACGGATAATGTAAAGCTTTTCAGATTAATATGCGAAAAGTGGATCACTTATTTTATCCAGATCAAATTTTGTTTATTTTTGTATTTTGCAAAGTAATTATTAAGATGTAGGTACCTACTTAGTTAAACTACCTATACCTACGTATCACCTGAATAATACAAACGGAGACAAAATATATCCCTTCTGAGTGAAAACTAGCTTGTATAGAGTATTTATTTTCTATATTTATTGACCTAACAATAACTTTATTACTACATGAAAATAATATTATCCATTGTTTTCTAAAATATGTTATAGGTATTACATAGTAGGTAGGTATTTCGAATTCAAAATCAAACTCCATCCATTACAATTATAGAGTTTATGTACTTTTAAAGACTGCCTCAAATTGTATGTATTTATAAAAGTCCAACAAAAACCGCACCATACGGTTTTTGAATAACATTATCATGCTAATAGGATCATGCAAATTAGTAGGTTCAGTTCAGGTAGAACATTTGGTTTTTATTGAGCCCTACTTAAATTTTATCTTGCCAATCAGTGCAGGCTGATATTTTCACGTGTGTTTTAAAGATAATGTAAACAAACATTCAATAGGTAATTTATTCACTATCTGTAACACAAATGTAGTGAATAATATTGGAAAGGAAACTACTATGAAGAGAAGTGGAACACTTAAAAATGCTCTCGGAGTTCAACATGGTGAATCCTCTCCGAACCAAAGGTCTTTAACTAAATACCTACTTATCAATTGCAGCTTGATATCACATGTGACAGTCTGTTATTTTTAAGGACTACTTTGCTTATATTTTATTCTTATTACTTATCTTATGAACATAAAGAATTGAAATTACATTTTGAATTGCATCACGTTTGCTCTGTTTTACTGCCCAAATCTAATTTCAGTCTATCACGAATACATTCAAGCGTTACTCTACACGCGAAAGCACTTAGAAACGTAACAATCATCACGTTCGAACAGAAACATCGCCATATGTGCCGGACAACCATACACACCCACCGGTCAAATTTGATTTACGCGCAAATCACGTGTCATAAAATGAACGTACATACTACCCTATCTCCTACGCTACGATATAAAAATTGGTTGGTTTACTTTTATAAGCTGAGCATTTGAGACCCTTTCAATATGAAACTTATTTAGACTGTGGCAATCAAATGAAAGGTCGACACAAAGTGTGTACAGCACTCGTGTTATAAACCCGCCCTTTTTTCCAGTCAAGTGCACCTTTGTTCATATCGATAATGCATTAATTTGAATATTCGCGGTGTCAGATGTCAAATGGTTTGTAATTTTCTGTTTGTTCTTTTTTTAATGTGATTTTTACGGAAATGTATAATGAAGTAGTAAGTGACGCGTCAATGTGTCCGTCGATAGATTTGCGTGGGGTGTATGAAATGACTATGTAATAACAGCTCTAGGATTATACTTTGCCTTGACAGCCATATTACAGTCGCAAAGACGTATAATTTTTGTAACAAGCGAATATTAAGATGCAATGAGGTGTTGGATGAACACCACTTCAGTATTTCACAGTTCGTCATTTATTGCGATAAAATAACTGACAGATGATTACTAGTTATACGATAATTTCCAAGTAATATTTCCAATTCCTTAGTAACTGTATAACCCATAAAGGATTTACTTATAAAAAAATAATCTTCAAAATTCATAAACATTTAACTCATTTGTTTATATTCCTAATAGTTAAGAGTCAGAAGTCATATTGTATCATTAATTACTAGTTGAACTAACCGTGTAGAGAAACCACCCTCCATATTCCGAAATATTACTCAATGTCATATTGTACAGGAACAGGTGAGCTCATTAGAGATTACTTACGGTAATTTGCAATGCAACGCCATCTGTTGTTGAATGGGACGTCGATTACGATTATCATTCTGTCGGTCAGAATTTAAGTGAATCATTCGGTATTTACGCCTTTTGTGCAAAATACTGATCTTTATTATTTATTTTGTTACTTAGGTACATAATTTCTATTTCTAAGGTTAAGATACGAATAGGTTTAGTTTTATAAAGCACGTAGTACTTACATTTTAAAGAGGTTTTCAACACGACGTGCATCCGTTTTTTTGTTTAACAGGATTAGAAGTCCACCTAAACCTTTGTGTATTAATAAATATTAATTGACATAATATAAATAGAAATTGTCAAAACTGCTTATTCATTCATCTTATCAATCAGACCATGGAGATATTTTTCCGATGCCTTAATTTCCTTTCTCATTCGATTATAGCATTAAAGCATTAGCGGCATATTGCAAAGTCAGCGTGTGGACCATTTTTCTTCCGCATTCTTACGGACCCCCAAAATGTACTTTTACTGAATTAGTCTTCATAACCCACAGCTAATTCATCACTATTCAGGGATTGAAGTAACGGAATCAATATTAATTATTATTGAAACAAAACTAATAGATAGTAATATATATTTTAAAAAACCCGATCATAGTAAATAGCCATCCAACTTACTGACCTGAATTGTGTCGAAATGAAATCGCCGTACGTAAAAAACTAAGGGCCAACACAATCAGCTAAAAACTGAGTTTTTATGCTTTTTAACTTTTATGCTGTGTTTAACAGATCTGTATCAAAACATTACCGAAAAGTTAAAGTATATACCATTGTATGTATGATACGCGGATACCGTGCCCTCTCAACCCCTAGTCATGGAGATCAATGTAGTCATGATGACTCGTGCTATAACAGTTGGTATCTATCCATCGGTATTAAGCCGAGATGGGTATCGTAGGGTCACACTTTATCATTTTATTTTATTCGTTTTGATATTTTTATGATTGTACCTAGTACGCATGTAATTCGAATTACGTCTTCCATAAATACCGAGCCGATTTACTGTTGCAAGGTTGTTTTAATGAGTTGGTGGATGAAGTTGCACATTTATGCAGTTTGTAATCACTTTATATTTTTAAATATTATATCTGATTTACAAGTTAGGTAGCCCCTGGTAGAATAGACAACTTGCCAGCCTAGTGTTAATCCATGGACATGCTCGTAGTACTAAGAATAAAATCTTCAAGTATATTTCGACCTACGCAAGATACAAATAGATAATAATAAAAAAGAGCCAACCCTATTCTAATACGCTAAACACGGCAACTATGATGATAAATTTACTTTTTGAAAATTCAAACACTTTATATCTATCTCAACACCAACCCACCGAAGGGTGAAAAATGGGGGTTAGAGATTAACCATAGATAAAAGAACACAGTTAGGATCTGCCAATACAATTAGCGGATTTAAAAAGCCCGCTATTTATATTGTATTGTATTTTTTAGGGTACAAGTGGATGGCGAAACGGAGCACATGCGATGTACATTTTTAGTAGAGATTAAAATTAAATACTAAGATAGATGTCAATGAAACAATAGTGCAATTTGTTGCAGTGAAATAAAATATTAGCGACTTAAAATAATATCATACTTTAATTACCTTCCTCTTTGTATTTCAAAATCAAATAGTAGACTTGCAATTCAAATGTTGTTTTAAATAAAACTTTGTATCCCACCAAAATACAAAGTGGCACCTAAATATTCGACAAAACGTCTATTTAGCATCAACCTTCAATTAGCCACGGGCATTTCGGCCACACAACACGTTACCGACTTTAAAAGGCCCGGACTAATTTACGCTGAAATCGGTACATGTCAAAGACTGACCAATAAAGTTATAAAATATAATGCAAAACCCACAATGGGAATCGTAAATTTCAATATTGGCTGCGATTGGACGCGACGGCAAATGTGTGGACAATGTTGCAAGGAAACACGTTCACTAATGGTTTCATAACCATTTGCTGGAATATATAAACAAATATAAAAACAGTTGATCTAGAAATTGATAACAATAGCCCAACTTCCATGAGTAATTATACTTATTACTGAATACAGTGAAATTTTGATATTACAATTTAATTCTTCTTTAAGAAATACCTACCTAAACTCAATCAAACATGCATTATAATTAGAGCATTGATTTTTCAACATTGCCAACTAGAATTTTATTGCGAAATTGAACTTAAATATAATAGGTACTAGGTATTGAGTTAAAATACATTCGACCAATGTAGAAGGGGCACCTTATCCACGTGCGCACAATGTTAATTTGAAACGACTCTCTCAAATTAGAGCCATAAAGATGGCTTTACTAAAGTAAAGTATTGTATATAAATACAATTAAATATGATTTAACTCCTATTTCTTGTTTCTAATCAGTGGTCTGGGAAAATCTAAAGAACTTAGTTAAGTTAATATTAACAGGAAGAATAATAAAACTTTGTTTCATCAAAACTATAACTGATCTTTTTGCTCTCAAAAAAATATGACACGATATAACTTTAAAATTAACGATCTTCTCTGATACTTGGTGTTAAAGATTTAACAAACTCAAAACAATGCTAAAATAAGTACTTCCACAAGAACCTGGAATAAAACAATATGCACTTATTGTCTTGTTCTTGGTCCTGTTTATTTGACTGTCGTACTAATTTATTCAAATTTTATTCATTTAAAGCAAATTATGTATCAGTTACGTGCATCGGCGCCAGCGCACTTGTGTTCTCCCAACTAACAAATGTTAGGTTTCGTTGATAAATTATGACATATCCAAAATGTTCTTTTTACGGTCAATTTGTGTTTTTATTACTCAACATAAAATCAGGTGTTAAAGTTTACACCAGTTTCCGGTTATTTGATATAAATGTCAGTGCTAATTATAAATTGTGGATCATTGTTGTTTATTTACGGAGAAAAGTAACGGAATGTTCTTCATCATGTTATTACAAGCAATCCATAACAAAATGATCTTACGACATAAGTTAAGCAATATATTATGTCTTACCATAAAGGTTTTAGTTTAAAAGTAAGTGTCTATATTGAGACACCAATATCTCACTTAATTCTGATCGATGAGTGAACATAAAAGCGTTATAATAACGAACATTAATTACGAATATGTGTCTCGAATACTTAGTAGGTATGTGTAAGAGGATTATCGAGCTACCGATTTGGGAGAAGGAATTAATTATTGACGCGAATAGAAATGTATGTGCTTGTAGCCTGACATATCGATGATACTGTTAAGTAGATACCTACCTATTTACTTAAAAGAAGTGATTTAAATAGTATTCACAATTTTTTGCAACAAATGCCTTTTCAATGACCATTGAAATTCCATGACGTCTCATCTGTGCAAACTGTTCACAATAATATATTTTTTGATAAAGTGTAATAGAAAGGAAATTAGTCAGTTGACAAGTTTGTTGGTGAAAGAAAAACTTATTATATTCAGTTCCTACATGCAAATATAAAAGAAATCAGCAGCTACATCTTCTCTCAACTCGACATAAAGTAACAAACTGTCGACATAATCTTAATGAGATATCATACATCAAAAATTTACTTGGAATCTTCACAACACCTATTAGGGCATAGTACATTCATTCTGTTGACAACCGTCATTAGTTAAATTGTTACAAAATTCCGTTCTATATGTGGTTGAAGACAATTACATGAGATTTCTGAACACACTTTATAAATGTGAACATTTTTCAAGTCACAATTAGGGGTTAGGTACCTAAATGTACCGTAGTTGATTATGTTTTAAAAAGATATATGTTATAGAATACTTACATTCATAAGTAAGGCTTTTAAGTAAATAAAGTAGGTAAGTACCTAACTTCGGAGGAACTTAGGTCTCGAAAAAATTTAAAGTTCTGTCAACAAGTATCAGCTTTCTGTCAAATTAATGAAGCGTTAACCCTAAAGTTCTTTTCTATAACTAACATTAATTAATAAATAAACTTATTCGTGTAAGTATGTCTAAGCCGACACCCAATGTCTGAAAAAACAAACATCAAGTATTCTAGTGCAACTATAGGCACTAACAAGGTCCTTGTATAAATAAAGTGTCTCATTTGAAAGATGATAAAGTGTAACTATTTTGACCTATCAATCATACAACACTTGAATGATTGATCTCAGTCGCATCACTTTACATTTTGCACTCGACATTGATATTTTATTAGGTCGAAACAATTGGAGTCATAAACATAAAACAACATTTGATTAAAGCGTCCCCAATAAAGATATTATTTTAACGAAATCAAAATCGTTATTGTCTCGCTGAGAATACCTAAAAACTTTCACTTTTAATTGTAAATATTATCAAGGTCCGGAACAAATTAGTCATGTTTAAAAAATATGTCGTTCTTTGTTTCGAAATTATACTGACCTCTATGTTCTGTGGAGCATGTGAATTTTCTCTGAATTAAATACTCATGAACTGAGCTGAATTGAAATTAGCCTTTAGTAATATTTTTATTTATGTCGACATCTCAGTAATTTATGCATACTTTACGAGTAAAAAGAAGGATTCAGGTTAAATTAAAATAGTTTTTCGCCGAAACTAGTGAATAGATAAACTACTGAAAAGACCATGCACTTTATTCTTTATTATACTCGTACCTACTCTAACTACAGCAGTAATAAACAATACCTATAAACGCATAGATATTTTTACCATTGACACAAAAGTACCTATCTAATATTTCATTTCAGAGACTAATTTACTAAGACATTCCGATAACCGACGTAGATTAATGCAAATGACACTGTTTCCTACACGCAATGAGAACAGACTAGGTAAAACTGAAAGTTTATTAAGAATTTTGGACTTTCTATTCATATGCATAAAATCTAAGAAATTATTTAGTAAGCTTAATATTTTAAAAATTCACTGACACGTCGGTGTTGACATCAGTGGAGTATATTTATTCAGAGGGTGGGTCCTATAATCATAAGTCCTTTGTCTGGATTAGATGTTAGACAATATTCTAACAAAAAAAGTGTCTTTATCCTTTTTGATGCCAAAGTACCTACAATTTTTTAACTTAACTTTAACTTTTCTTTAACTCTTTTTTTACTTTTTAGGTACAGTAATACAAATTAGTAAAAATATGCAGAAGATTATTAGTTTATCTACTTAAGTAGTATCGAACAGTAATGCACTATGAATTTCTTCTCTTAATATTGGTATTTATATTATATTACTAAATTACCCTACTCCGTTATTTAACTGTTTTTAATTTAAGTACCTACTACTAAAAGTTTTATTTAAGAATTCACCTTACCATCAAACAGACATAATTTTCCTTTGCATGTTCCTCCCTAAATTGTCTATGACAAGGAAAGCAATTAAGTGAAATTCGACTACGTTTAGCCGTAATTCGACTTGTTCAAATATTGATCGAGGTGTAAGAGACGCAGGTTTATATGTAATCGCTTTATAATATTTTGTTTGTTTGTCGCCATCGTTTGCTGGTGACAGTGAAGCGTCCGTTGCGTTTGTTTGATTGTATAGCACTGTGTATTTTGGTAATTGGTATTTTTGAAGGCAACGTTTTGTTATTTGCTTTTTTCTCTTAAACAAAAATTGTGTTGTGTTTATGTTGCATAAGTAATCATTTGTAAATGTAGTAGACAAGGCTCTATATTAAACTATGTAGGTATTGTCAGTGCAAGAGACCAATAAAAACCATACCTACTAGAATTTTTATCCAGATATTTCCAGACATGGCACAAACGCGATGTCGTCGTAACAAAGTAAGAAACAAATTCATTCTGTCTATAGTGTTTTAAACTCTTACATGCAGGTTGCATGTAAGAGTTAAGAGATTGATTAAAAATAAAGATACCTAACTAAGTAGGTACTATTTACTGTGCACCTAGTGTGTTTTCCCAAGAGAGTATTACTAAGGGTGAGTGGTTGCGTCTAAAACACTGATTAATATCAAAGTCCGGTGCTACGGCCGAACAGTGATCGACACGTTTGTATCATGCGGGTTAGGTACAGTCTAGCTACGACGAATAAGTACGTAGATTTGTTTTACAACGTATTTCTCGTTGTGATTAAATAGCCTGTTGTTATTAAATATAAAGTCAAGTTAGCAAGCTTTAAAAACATGATCAATAAAATCTTTACAACTGTACTTGCAAAATAAGAGTATGTATAATTGACTCTACATATCTAACTTTAATTCAAAAAGCTTTGTTGAAACCTTTTATTTCCTTTTACAAGTAATTTTCTGGTTTCTTAACTACTTATCTTATTTTTATCGACTTTGTTTTATTCAGAAACAAGATTTACTCGTTCATTTAATCTTTCAAAATAACAGTAAAGCGTCCGCACTCCGCAAGGGAAGTGTTTTATTATTGCTTTTATCATTTGAAATCTACATTTTTTCGTCCATTACATGGCT
Organism: Anarsia innoxiella; assembly: GCA_947563765.1. Taxonomy (NCBI): domain Eukaryota; kingdom Metazoa; phylum Arthropoda; class Insecta; order Lepidoptera; family Gelechiidae; genus Anarsia; species Anarsia innoxiella. The sequence goes on from OX387390.1 coordinate 11,713,104, forward strand.
CGTCATTTATATCGCAACTGCTAACAATTAATTTAATTAAAGCCGTATCGTTATGGGGCGCTTTCGCTCACTCAGTGTTTTTGATGTAATCATTTGTTATTTTTGTTGAGCAGGTTGCTTTGTTACTGCTTAAATGTGGCGGAAAGAAACAAATGAAAAATAAATCGCGCCATTCTATGAATTTCCAAAAAAAAAAAATTAAGGTATGATTGATGCTCGTTAAAATTTGATGACGTTTTTACCTTAAACCCGGATTTTAGAGCTATGTTCATGACATGACTTACCTTATAACTAAACTACAAAAATTATAGGTAAGTAATTAATCTAAATAAACCTTCTAAAAATGCAAGTAATCAAAATCAATTAAAAAATAATACAGAGAAAGATGCAACCCACTATATCACTGTTTTATAACTATTATAAGAATCCGCATCATTACGTCCGGTCCCCTTCGTTCATCCAAAAGTAAAACAACCACAAATCGTTTTTCGCCCTTTAAAAATGGCGTGCATTCCCACGGAATATTACACGTAATTTGTATAAAAAAACCTCTAAATTGATGATTCATGATCATCAAACAGGGTACATCGATAAACCTCAAATTTTACCAAATTAAATAAATTCGTGTTTCATTTGAGTGCATTTGACATTTAAATACTCGCACATAAACATAAATCGAATGATATTGCGTTTTGTGCGCCGGCTAGTACCTAGTGCCTCCGACTTTACTCATAGATATCATACTTAAATGGAAACTTTAGTTTGAAATCTTAGGTTGCAAATATTGTATGCCGTTTGATTGCCATGTAACCTTTCAAGAATCGCCGGTTTCGCAATTCGTCTGAAAATAACGACGACACGTCGACAAAGACATTTTGCAATTCCGCAAGTATGTGTGAAAGAAGCTTTTCCATCGAAACACGAATATCAAAATTTAACATTACAAATGCACACCTACGCTCAATTTATATTGCAAAGAAAATAAATATAACCTAGCTCTGGATTAATAAAGAGATCTTGTCACGCAGCGGACAGACTCAAATAATTTCTGGTCAAAATAATAAACGAGATATCATAAAGCTGGGTTGGACTCATCGTGTGAAACTACGACACCTGCGCCAAGGGGTGTGACCACACAATTTTATAGAGCTGTTACTAGCTTGCTGCTTGGATCTACTATATTTTTTAAACCACCAAAATTAAATTTTGTAGTAATTTCCTCATTAAACTTTTCAAATTATAAAACTTTAGTGTTACCACTTATAAAACTATGTAATTTTTATGATTGGGAGTCGTAACTTATTATTAACCATATCTACAGTTAGACAAATTTCTATGATCGTAAAAAACCGTCTTATCCTGTAGGATAGAGGTGGATGGCCAAAGGTAGGTAAAGTTTAAAATTACGATATTTATGACGTCAGATTTTTGTTGACGTAAAACCTAAAACACACAAAGTATAAATTGAGCGTGCTCCGCCTACTCCACCGATTAACTCACATATTGTCCTCAATAATGAGCCGCTGCACACAAAAGCACCGGAAACAAGCTCGGAACGTGACGAACAAAATTTCTTAGCGATTTCTCATTTCACCCCTCCACACAATAAACTATTTGATATGTGTAATCAAATGCGGGCATTCAAATTAATTAGTTTGTTACGCACCTGAGCGTTTACTCTTTTGTATTGTGTAAAACCATGGTTTGTTTGTAGTCAAATTGAGCGTTTGTTCAAATATGCTATTTATTACGACGTCACTTAAACACAGTGTTGCAGAAAAGATGGAACATTATTACAAGCGGATATTGTGTTAAAACGACATTGGATTTTATAACGTATTTCCTATAATTTAGATTTCAAACCTTTTGATACCTAATATGAAGTTATAAGTGCCTTTGTTCTACTGATGATAGGTTTTGATATGTTTCACTGGCTTTAATTAAACGCTGACAGTACATTCGAAACACGTTGTTGATATTTTAAAATGAATTTGCCTTTTATTGGTTACCTATATAATCTAGGAGTTAACTGCCAATGCATTTTCTTTTATTTGATCACGCGATGTCAGTTCACCTATATTTGTAGTGTAGTAATTGGTAATTAATTAAAAACATCGAATGTCCAGTTTCAGTAGTGATTTGATAACAGACGTTTTTGTTAAGGCATCTTGCTGCCAAGATGCAAGTACTTAGAGGAACTTACATTATAATTTAAGTCATATAAAACTTCTATAAGCTCAGAATACTAGTGGATAATAAAATTAGCATGTCTTTTACATTCAAAGTAATAAATCTTACATCAATTCGCTGGAAGTATCCCTTGAGTTGTTCTGAGCTAACTTTACGATATAATTTTTAATACTTCAGCGCCAGTCATAAACAAGTGCATATCAAATCACGGCACCCGCTATACACCCACTAAATTAAAAATGTTTGAATGACATCTATGAATATTGTGAATCAAGAACATTTTATTGCTTAGTTTAAATATTATTTTATAAAATATAGAAGTAAATAAATAGTGAAACTAAATAACATTTCTTTTAAACAGAAATAGGAGAGGTTTTCGAAATTCTTAAGAGTTTTATTTCCAAAGAAGAAAACAACAATTTCTGTGCCTACGATCGGGGTTTAGATTTTACGTTCCCATTTTCTGTAACATTTGCATACTCGTAAAATTTAGTACCTATGCATTTTGTTCGCTAATCCGTGCGTTTCGGCACTATCCTCGGTAGATGAGACGTAGATAATCCCTGTTTCTGCTCATGATACATTTAGCTAAGGCATAGGGTCCATTTTCTAACGGTTTCCTCTTTATTTGACTGTAAATAAAGATTGTTAGTGTAGCAATTGTCGATCCTTCGGCGATCTTGCAGGTTTAGTAAGAGATAAGAATTTTATTATGTTATCTAGGATTACATTACCAACATAGGCCTAAAGTATTATTGTACAAGCAGGTTAAACGAAGTAATAACATGCATATTGCATTGCTCTGAATAGCACGAGGTAGTACCTAGGTATCGTATCCTACTGTCAATGCGAAACCAAGATTAGGTTTTCTATAATACTCAAATAAATAGAAGTTTGTAGGCATAGGTGTGTATGGATATAAATAAGCATATTATGCACACGTCGTCAATAAGGCAGATTTGAAATTACACCCTCTCGTAAAGTCTCCCTTGATGAATTTCATGCAAATGTCTAGACAGTAAAATTTGGAGTGCGTTATTGTCCTCCCTGATGAATCGTTTGATCTCGATGTGGAATTTTAGTGCGATTGTTCATTTTACAAGCGTATTATTTATCAAATATCGAGTTAAATATCCGCGTTGTGTCGAATTACAACACTGTAATTGCATTCGAATACCAAAGTAGGGTGATGAATCTGAAAACACTCAATTATAATACTTAATATTCGCTTTATAGGATTAATTAGTTTCATTTCGTAATGATATCTATTTTGAAAATACTAGAGCAGTATGTTAAACTCATGAGTTCTAAATAAGTTAGAAAATATTATGAATAAGTAAAAGGTATCTCCACAATTTTATAAGATTCATATTGTGAAAAGACTATTGCATTAAGTTACAGAAAATTGGCTTATTAAACCTTCTCAATTTGGCATGAGCCACCAATTTTTGATATAGGTGTTTTACAGGCAAGCAATAGCAAATTGCGAGATTTATCGAATTGTCTCATCTTGAAGCGGCTTACAAATGTTCTCATTTTGTTTACGAGTTCCAATAGCGGAGATTTAGGGCAGGTTTTATAGTTGCCTTAATTTTACGACCACTGATTAGTTTCTTCTGTGATTTGGATCAATACATAAATTAAAGCGGCTGGCGCTTGCCAATTTATTCGAAGACAAAGAGCTTCCTGTTTTACTTTCTGTTCTTACTTGTAAATATTATCAATATGAAAGTCTGTGATAATAGATTTTAGGATATGCTGATACGTACCTATGTTAGATATTCTTTTATGTACTAGAGCTACTGAACCAATTTTTATGAAATCTCAAAATAATGTAGCATATAAGTAGCATTTGGATATCAATGTAGCAATGTAGCATTTGGATGTCAAATAAAAAAAAACTATTTTTGGATATTGTTAATGTGGTGTACGATATGGTGTGAAAAGGTACCCAGATAAAGCATAGGTACGAATTTGAGAGCAGCCATTATTTTAGTTCATAAGATTCATAAACCGTTTGCCATCTGTCGCAGTTACTTACACGTCCAACATAGATCTTAATTTAGGATTGTCTTTGTTGAAATTTCGTTTCCGAAACCGTGAAATTAAATGTGCCGTATGATTGTGAACACGTGACAATCCGCCGAAGAGTGACTGGTTTCAGTGACAAAAATAATTAGTATTTGTGAAATGAATGACAAAATATTTGTTTCCTTTAGTTTGGAATTTTGTAACTACACTCCTTTAATTATTTAGTTTCATACACGTACGTACATTGTTTGTTGTTTGCGACTTTACTTTAAATAATTTTATGTACTGAACTAAAACGACTAACTTTCAATAAATTACACAAATAAGTAGATATTTACTAAGAAGCCGTGTTTGTACTCCTTGAATTGCCTTTGATGATAATTGCCCTGCGGGGTAATCCTTTCAAGCTCATAATTCAGGATCAACCTACTGCTAATATACCGAAATGTAACTTAAGAAATTGTAAACAGCTCGAGGCGAAATTAACAATTAGTCAAATTATACTTTCAAAACGATTGACGTCACTAAGGTATTAGCATAATGCTAAACGACAATATTTTGACCGAGGGGTGGAAATCACACCCCAATTTCAGTTTTATTATCATTGAAAACATAAATAGCTTTCTGTCTGTCTTTGTACATCTGGGGTGTAACGTTTAGTTGTAAAAAGAAACCAAAACCCAAATATATTGACTCTGGTGTGTTATTTTCAGTGAATACGTCGGTTGAATACAAAACACTGTTTATTGTTGACCACCAATTTAATAAAGGGAAACCTACAAAATAATGTTTAATTAAAAGTGGGTCTACATCACATATTAAAAATTCCAGGTCTCTCAAAAAAGGGTGACGCCAAACGAGGACTGAATCTTAATAGACTTCATTGCCACCCTGTCATATAATGGCAATTACCTATGTATATGCAAACCGATAATTAAATGGCGAAATCATGAATTTTCATGACTGGATTAATTGACTAAACTTTTATCTACTTACCTATCTAATTGATTTTTATTAATATCAAACAAGCTAGTGTACCTACTGAGGATTTATGAAACTAACTCATTTTTTAGTACATAAAGCCCACTCTGTCTGCTAATTTGTACACGTATTGCCAACTTCCGGAATGGGTTTGAACTCACACAACTATAGGTCTCTGAGTAGAGGGATATTGCACTTCCGCCACTAGACTGACAATATTCAGTCAAGTTAATCAGTGCTGTCAATTGCTTCATTACTGGGAAACCGCTTTGATAAGACATGCAGATAGGATTATGAACTGTGGGCTGGTATCCCTGCTACTGCAATGATTGGGATGCCAGCTTGCTTGCTACTAAATCCTTTGTCTATTGGTAGCTTAGTGCAGATCAATTAAGTACGATTCGGTTTGTATTTGATTTGATATGCATTCATAATGAAAATAATAATTAATACAGGTCCGAGAAGTTAATTAGTGGGGATAATGTGAGGCATTTTTGTTTTCTTGAATTGAGAAGTCGGTAACGCGCCTTTCAAAAAATCAAAGGCAAAGACTGATCTGCTTGGAATGTCTCGACGTCTTTAAAAGGCGCCATATTCGAGCACATAGTTGTTAAACTTATACTCCTAGCAACTCGTAAATATTAAAATAAAATGTACATGTACATTAAGTTATCACTTGTTATCACTTCAAAAACTGCCAATTTTTCACATACTTATTCCAATTAGAAATCTTCATTCTAGTACCCTACTGACCTTTTACCCTTATTCCATTTCTATACCTACCACTTTATAGTGGCTTGCAAAAAAGTTGATTGCATGAATATGTGTGGTCAATTTATCAAAACTGAATTCTACAATGAACATAAAGACTCCGCTCAAGTGAAATATGTAGAGCTAGCGGAAGTAATTACTTAGTAATTTACTAGAGATTAAGCACAATGGATTTATCTAATTAAATTGAATACCTACACATTTACTATTGTAGTTAGTAAGGAGCGCATATCAAACTAATACCTATATTCTCTGGGGTTACGTGAAACCAATGAACATTAAGCCACCTGTATGATTGGCATTATAATGCTGTATTGAATATGATTCAGATTTAACATAGAATACCTATCTAACTGTTTCACAGTAAATAAGCAATGCTTTCAAAAGATAAGAAAGGATAATTCAAACGATGATTCAAATGATGATTTAGTGTATCTACTTATAAGTTAATATTATTGAGTTGAATTATTTAAATCATTTATTTAAATTAAATTGAATATTATTAACCTTATTCTGATTGAATTGCATTAAAAATAAAGAAGCACAATGAAGTTAAAAAAAATATGTTACCAACCTTTCACAGCTATTTAATTTCAGCTTAACTGGCATGAAAAACTATATTTTCAACTGACAAGACGAACGTCGTTCTTTTATAAATTTGTCAAAGTCAAAAGTTGATCGAAAAACCAGCTCGAAGAGCTAATGTATGTTCAAAATTTGCATTGTACGTGTTTCATTTTGTGTAAACGTTAAAAAAAGTATTTGTTTACATTCATTTTAGTGTTTTATTGTTATCTTGTTCTAAAAGGTATTATAGATATTTAGGTCGCGCAATGAATATGTACATAGACGAATTTCTGTTTGGCACCTAGCGTAAGGAAGCGATGAGTAAAACTCCTGACTCCAGAGATTTTGAAGACAGATATAAGGGTTGCTTCACTGACTTTGCTTTAAAGACCGGTAAGGCTTAGATCCATATACAGTCGGGTTATTAGCTGATCCGTGAATACTTAACCAAGAGTCCTAATGATTCAAAAGACTACACGTATTTTTTGAAAGCTCGATTTAAAAAACAAAAAAATAATTTACAAAATAAATACATCTTAGACATATTTGATTCAAGTAAATTTTACCATTAAAATGATTTATTATCGACGCGAGGAAATATAAAAGTTTTTTAATCCGTGTAAATATCACTCTTTGTCGTCAATTAGAAGTAGATAAGAATCATCAATGACGATTTTGTTTTAATAGATAATATTTTCGAACAGGTACCGATGAATTGTCCGATGTTGAACGCTTAGTATGCTGCTAATACTCTCTTATAACTAGTAAAATATCTCTTTTATTTCAGGTTCTGGTGTATTGCTTGGTAGTATGTTCGGTGGCTTCTTCATGCGAGGGTATCGGAAGTGGCCAATGATTGTCGGTGGCGGCCTAGGCTTTGGAATGGCTTATTCCAATTGCGAAAACAATCTGAACGATTTCCTACTATCTTTGGATCCAAAACTTTGTAAAGTGAAGTAAGTATTTTTATCTGGAGTAGGTTAAATTTTCATAAATTATAAGAAAAAAGTAATAAATACAAAATAAGTAAAAGAACCTACAACGTGCGCACGTGAGCCTTTCCCTTTTGTCTTAGAATATGATTACTTCTTTCACAGCAATTACTTATTCGTTTACCAGTTTGAACGTTTCCATTGAAGCAAATTAGTAACATTCTGGCAACAATCGATTCCTTTCACACTGGACAATACAAACGGAAACTAATTACCTCTATAAAATACTAGCCACTAAAAAGAACATTTGAGACTACTAAAAATAGTAGCCCACATTGTAAAAGGTTGTAAATAAAGAGACGACACAATAGCAATCGATAAAGAACTCAAAAGCACATTGTAAAGTGCAAATGAGTAGAAATAAATATCAGTCATTGTGCTTAAAACAGGGATGCCACGCATTTCCAACTGTTTTAATTTGGCTGCGGTTGAAATTATCTTGTTGATTACATGCCGCAACTCTTTTAATTAAACAAAAAGACTTTAATTTAAAATAATTGTATTAAACAACCTGTAGGCAAAATAGTCCAATCGAATTTCCTAATTTTAAAGTTTTAAGTCGATTCTAAGTCCAAAGCTACAGCCCTACTTCTAAATGTTTAAACGGCGACTATCTGTACGGTCAACAGTGAAGACGTTATTCTTGCGCCCTTTCTTTAAGAACAGCGGGACACTTCCCTCAGCCATTTGCTGCTTTGTCTCCAATAGAAAGGTCAGTTACGGTTGCGTCTTTACCTATTGAAACTTTTATAGTTTTGCTTCTATATTTGTATGGGTCTTGGCAACGCCTTCCTTTCCTTTATTATGTGAAATCGCTTCGTTGTTTGCAAACGTACCGCCTCTATAGTCTTTGCCACCCACAGAGTTTCCCAACAAAAATATTTTTGCCTTAAAACACTTCGAAACTGCACTCTCTTGCAACGGCTAAAAGTGTTCATAATATTTTTCTAAATGTTTTTAACCAGTGTTTGTCGGTAAATCGTCACTTGTATTTCATTTTGAACATTTTTATTTGGCCAACGTTTCAATCGTTTGTGAGTCATACCGGCCGGTGTGGAAGGCTTTGAAGTTGTTGCCGAATACATTTCTATGGTTTCTTTTTTTCAAGTTTAAACGAATGTCAATTACATTTTTCGGTTTGGGGCTGCGACGGGTCATTTAGGTTTCTGGTTTCGACGGATAGAAAGACAATAGCAGCAGCCGCGGTGTAAATCTAAACAAATTCAAGTTTTTAAAAGGATGTCATAATCTATTTGTTATATTTATTTTTTAACCCCTCGTTATTTATTTTTTTCAATACGAGTATTCAAGTAAATCTGTACTAGAGCGTAATGAAGTGGCGGTCTATAGTACTTATAGGTGGATTAAATAAAAACTTAAGGATAACTAAATCTGTTTCTCTTCCGCAGGAAGCGCCCGTGAAAAGTGCTGTATTATTGACTCTGGTGTTGTTGACGTAAAGTACCTAAATTAATTTAAAAATATTTCTGTAACGTAACTTTTTTATTGTATGATTTTGTATTTTGTTTTCATTATTCAATATCTACAGATTTAATGGGAACAAAATGTTTACAGTATGTCCCCTATACATTTTACAGCTATGTTCATATTTTATAATTTTCCCATTAATTAGACCTAAAATTAAATAAAGAAAACAGTTACACGATCTTACATTATGTGATTGTAGTTTTACTTACTTTTATCCATTTACACTCCGCTGTTAAAAACGTCAGTATATTTAATGCCTCATTAAACCTATATTTATTTATTTATTTATTTTATAAAACACACATAACAGATTACAGTCAATAGTAGGTTAAGTACATGTTAAAAGATTATATGAACTAGACTATAATCCACTGAGAATGTATGCTAGTAGAAACATTATTATAAGGTGAAACGAACGATACAATTTTCTTGATTGACTTATTCCAACTAAGGAAATAACTTATACAAAAACACTATACCAAAAAATGGTCATATTTTACATGACCTGATTTTAGATAAAATTAAAATTGAGAATTATGTAGATAGCAACAACTAATCAAAATTTGTTAGGTTAATCTTGTCTAAATGCTTCTTAAATTGCCTGAAATCGCTATTGAACACATCAATCTCCGAATCAGAATGTACACTAATAATGTCGTTATATTGTCGGCACATTCGGCTAATTGGATTATAATAAGAAGTGTTGTTAGCATAAATGCCAAGTGTAAAAGGTTTAGGATTGCGGAAGCGATAATTTATGTTTATGTCGATCTGCGAAATCAAAAATGGGGAATCAATGTTGCCGTGTAGAATTTTGTGCAGAGTAAGTAAATTATGTAATTTGCGGCGGTTTTCAAGAGATACAAGCATAAAATGAGATAAAAGGTTACTGTAGTTTCGCTGATTACGCTGAAGATGGTGGCGATATGATAAAAATTTTAAGCAACGTTTCTGGATACGTTCAATACGATTGGTGTGAACGGCATAAAAAGATGACCATATTACAGAGTTCACCGTTTATTGTTACTTTGGAAACAAGTACCTAAACACAAACTTCATTATTTATTTAACAGTTTCTTGTAAGATGATAGTACATAAAAAACGTACGCATTTATCATCATATCTTAAAATAATATACCTAGATCTGTTTTATTCTAATGTGTAACCTTCAACTTTACAAAGTTTCATTTAAGTCTGTTTAGTTCTCGCGTGAAAGAGTAACAAATATCCGCACATCCATCGGCACAAACATGGATCTCTATAAATTTTGGTAGGGTTAACTAGATAGTTTTCTCAACAAGTGGGTTAGTACTTTAGCGTAAGCTTTCCATTTGCAAAAAGTAGATATTGTTACGTAATAAGTCAACGACCTGGTGTCATGATTTCATCAGGTGCAGCGTTCCGCAGCAGCTAGCAAGAATGTTGTGAGTCACTCACGGTGAATCATCACTGCTGTAGTGTGCATACAGGTAGAGACGACTTTGTGCTTACAAAAATAATACATTCTTAAAAGAAAAGTAGGCTTATTATAGCATTATTGCAAATTTTGCGATAGACCTTATTTTCAAGAAGCTTTCAAGCGCGCTGATAACATGTTTTTCTCAGACAAATTCATCTCGACAGTACCTATTGTTAGTCGTAGCGACAGCCACTCAAAAGCGATCACAGAGATAAGAGCGGCTTTTAAATATGTCTCAGTTTTGCTAATAAGCTGAATTCGATTTTCTTGTTCTCTTCCCAATAATAAATTTAACAAACACGCCTGGATAAATAAGTTTGAATTAGAAGATTATTTTAAAATTAATTAATTAACCTCTCACATCCCACTGACGTATTATAAACCCAGACACAATTTCTATTGTCCTTTTTTTTCTGGTATGTGAAAGATGAAGTATAAATTATATGTTTATACTGATACATTCGCGAAGCGTGCTACTCCATTCTTTTTAAAATTTCGCGAAGAGTATCGTTAAAGTTGCGTTCGTGACATAAAATAGGCCACAGAGGCTCGAAGTAAGGTGATTTAAATAGTAAAAAAGTTTTAAAGTTTACAGTCCTTTGTTACATGGTAAATGACGCATTCAAATCAAGTTTTAATGTGTTGCTATCCATTTTAAACTTAATTAGATCATTGTGTCTTTGAATAGGCATTTATATCGTTAAAGGATAAATAAAGTGAACTTTTCTTTTCAGCCTATAAATTGATACACGACAATAAGGTCTAAAATTTTATGTCGTAGACTAAATAACATAATTTGATAAGAATCATCATCAAAACGATTTATGTGATAATTGTGATATGCAAGGACAATCAATTACTTGGTTTACGATAATACGAGTAAATCACTAAAATGTTTTAATAATAGATGTATATTAATGCTGTTGAATCAGCATAATAAAAACTCTTTATAACATGAACAAACTTTCTTATATTTTGCTATTACTCTTGAGTTGCGTCTGGCAAAATCATGTATTTTTGTCGATAAGTGTACTTTTCTAAGTTCACGCCTATAGGCAAAAGCTAGTGTAGCAAATAGCAATGGGGAACGTAAAGTTAAATGAAACCAATTTGTGTAATATCAGTCGATCTGGAAACTATCAACGGTTAATGCACGCATTTCCTTGCCACTTAGCAATTTTATTACAGTGTAGGTAAACTTCTTTGACGGGCTTTAGTTGGGGCCAAGTGTTCCACATTTAAGCCAACATAACGTAGGAGTTAAAAAAAACTATCTCAATTTAAATCTGTAAAAAAACATCCTTTATGAATTATCATAATTTTTAGCTACTATTAATCAAAAATATGTTTGGTAAGGTAGGTACTTTATTTTGTGTGTTTAATTAGATATAATATAACACAAAATTACCTCTTTAATGTGAATTGTCTCAATATCACAAATATACAACGAACTAAAGACACCGTTTAGCTTTGTACAACTAATCGCGATTGCTTAATTAAAACCAAAGGTAAATTATTTGTGTTTCAACTTCTAACCAACATTGGGCCAACTATTTCCATTTTCTAGGGCGTGACTAAAAGCGAGGGTTCATATAAGTAGACGAAGATAGTGCTAAACAATAAAAACTGCCACGCTATTCTCGTATTAGCGTAAAACGATGTTTATCAGAAACATTAACTAGCTAGGTTTTCGTTTGTCTTATGTTTAATGTTAATTTTATACGTAGATTGAAACCGTGTCGAAAACGAATCCAAAGTCTGACATTGTGCATTTGCAATTTACTCGTATCTGAAAAATATCGAAAAAGCAAATTTTAAACTACAGTATTTTTATTTAGGTACCAATTAATTGTTGCAACGCTGAAATAAAAATCTCTTTGCTACAAAATCACGAGTACAAATTGAAGTACAACTCAATAAAAAAATTAACAAAGTAATATTCTTTCATTAAACTCTGTCAAATGGAACAAGTGAAAATAAATTTTCCTTTGACAAAGGCTTATTTAAGCCAGAGGTGTCGTGTCCTGTGAGAATAATGAAAATATTTTCCATCCCTGCTTTATTACCTAGACAGGATATTAAATATAGGTTCCGCAAACATTCAGCTCTAACTATTGTTATTCTGTCGTACTGTATGTACCACTATATTAAATGATATAGTGCAAATATTTATCTTTATATTTATATTACGCGAAAAATGTAGGTACTTGTAAGTAGCCTATAAAGTATATTAATCTAATAAGTATTTATAAATTAAGTGCCTGCTTAGTCTTAATTAATAACTATCAGTAAAGCAATTCCAAATATTTATGTGGACAATATTTCTAAACCATTTATCTAAAATAGAAATTAATGAAAAATGGTAGTGGTCATATAAAGTTTTGCTATTTTGTAGTCACAATGTCTGTCTGCTTTTTCGCTGCTACACCCACTAAACTGCACAATGGATTAACGACATAAGTCAACTAGTTATGTTTTATTACTGCATGACTCTAAAAGTTGAGTATTAGTGCATCGCCGTTTGGATCATTGAACTAACTCAAGTCGAGACGTTTTGGGCTAGGTCAGGTTCCGAAACGAGTCAAGTTCTCATTTCAAATGCAAGTAGTAATTTCATCACGAGAGCTGCTTCAGCAGTTTCCTGATTGAAAGACATTCGAAAACATCACAATTAGACAATTAAATCCTGACGTTTTAATCAGCATAAACCAGAAAACCGATGATTGGTGTATTTATTGTTATTCGTCTATACATTATTCACATTTAACGAGTTTGGTATGAAAACATAAACTTCTTGGTTAATTTAAGTGTATATTGTGAGTTTTGATGTTTTTAGAGTAGGCAATAATTTATAGATTGTTGAATGTTCAACTCATTTACTTATAGAGATAAAAGCTTGCATAAAGTTCGTCAAGTTACCAAACCGGCAGGGCGGGCAACGAACTCGTTAGCTTCACTTTTATAGTCTAGATACGTATGCACTTTATTGCACAATGCATTGATCAATTGAATGATGGAGAAGACATCACTTAATATTAAAAATCAACTTTTATTGAAGTCCCGCTTGTAACGTCAATTTCCACATTCAAAATATTAACTTTGATAAATTGCATAAAAGGCTCATTAGCATCAATACTCCGTTTAATATTTAGCTGATCTTTTATTTTAAATATAATAATATAACACTAGATTGGCAATAGATTTCATAACCTTATCTGCAACTTACTTTGGATTAATAAACATTATTAGAATGTATGATACATTCTGTGAGTGTTCTAATAATGTTTATGGTCATATACCTAATTAGTCTTCTTTTTTTTTTTCTTCTCCTAAACTTAATACAAGACATATCCAGGCACTCATATATCCAATCTGCGTGTCTACGTTAATTTAATTTTTCGATGGCACCGTACCGTAACATTGTTGTGGGAATGTCACCAAATGTGCGGTTTCACATATTAACTGTGGTTCGGGCAGATTTTATTACTATTGGTAGGTGCTACTTTAATCAACGCTTTTACTATTTCACTTGCAGACTTAATAGCTCTTTGCTCTATCGTAATAAATTATGTTTTCTACAAACGATGATACTTTCCTTATATCGTCGCAACACAATCACAAAACATACCATTAGCCAGCATTTTCACGATAAAATTTATGGGGACATCTTAGCAGAGCACGTAGGTACAAATTTTTACTCTGAGCTAAATATTACCTCCGTTCTTGTCTAGCTCGTAAATAATATTCTTTTCAGGGAAGCTTATTGCGCTTTCCGTATGTGTAGGGAAGAAACAAATAGTTTTGTATGTAAGGAAAAACGACATAAAGTTGGAGAATTTGCCGTTATAGTGCACCATTGTCCAGTGCGCTTTGTTGAACAGAAAAATTATAGTTGGCCTTAGAGGATAAGGTGCATTGAAATTGAAGTCTTTACTTACGAACGTTATGCTTCTGCATGCTCGTTTCAAATTCAAAAGGCAAACAAAAAGTTCTGATCATTAATAAATCTAGCCAAAACAAAAACATTAAAATTAAAAGCTTCTTCACCGATCTTATCATAGATTTAATGATCCGCATATAAAATATTGTCCATCACTAAACAATTATGAACCCTTTGTGTCATTAAAAAGGACCAATAGACTTCTCTTAGTAATTTTTTCATACTAAACCGTATTAAATTTGAAGAGTCTAAAGAGATCAAGATCTTCTCCATCAGAATGTCATTGTCTAATTCCCTTACGAAATAAAAAGGAGCCACACACAATGCATATTTTGAATACATTATGACCTGTGAACTAGTGGCATTCGGTCCTTTTGTCGTGGCTTAGATAAAAAAACGCTCACTGCGTGATCTATACTCCTTAAAAGGTCATAGACCCTACGGATTACGATTGTATTCGATTCGAGATGGATATGTGACTCATCTTGATCCTAAATACATACCTATATTATTGACTATTCTTCCTCAATACCTGATATATACCATAGGTACCTTACTAAATTACTCATTGAAGTTTCCCATAATGTTCTTATCTAAAATCTAGAACAAAAAAACCAAAATACACAAAATCACAAACTAAAATATACTTAACTTAAATGTATTTTATTTCGTAACACATTAATTTACTGACATATTATGATACAATTTTGTCGCTCGTATAATTAATGCAATAGTGGTCCAACATTCTTCTCATATTGCACCTTTGGGGTGCCTTTGTTATGATTTAGATGGGACCTTTATCCTGTCCCTTATCTCAGTGTATTATTTATTCATGGTCATTATTTGACCATTTTGGATTTAATGATGTGCGATCTTTGTTCTTCTATGGAACAGAAGTTTATAAAGGTGTCAAGATAGTTTATACAGGGTGTTTTAAATCTCTCTCACTATAAGCTTGTAACGAATACTTTTTTGACTATAGGTATCCCAGGGTTTGGAAGTTGATGCTATAAGTTATAATTTTGATCTAAGTGTTTTGTTTGGTTTCATTTATTTAAAACCTATAAGTCTATGTTTACCATAACGATAGGAAATAAATACTTACTGTGGTATAACGGTTATGTTATCCTGAATAAGATATCTACTTTTATATTTAATAAAATTTTGGTCTATTTTACAGTTTTAACACCACAATTTAAGTTTATACTTACAACAGGTTCAACAACTCGTATGCAAAATTTTCTCAGACTCGTAAAGTCTTTATTCGTAGTGCTAACAATCATTTTACAACCTTGTACCAAATTTGTCCAAATTAATAACTAACGTTCTCATCGAAAATTTCAATATTGAAAAGACTGTCTTTATTGACCATTAAAAATGTAACTGCTTTGAGTCGGTTGTCTATTATTGAATCAGGGCACTTATAACACACTTCTAGCTGTCTTCTTTTGTTAGTTTTGATTTTTTGCGCATTTGTCACTCTTGTGATACCCTGACCCTTTTATGTAAGGCGATAGTTTAATAGTTCCAAAACAGGTTTTTTTGTAATAATCAACAATGTTGCAATGTTTATTAAACAAGGTAATAAGCAAACGAATAGTTGTGTTTCGGTAGTTCGACGAACCAGTTTGATGTATTGTGATATTTATCTTATGATCATGTTTTGCAATTGTAGAGGTATTTAGTTCTAGAACTTACTTTGATAATAATTACATGTTAACCAATTCAGGTTTGCATGTCTGTCGTCGTATATAACTATTAGTCGGTGGTAGTATTCCTATTATGGGTTATTTTATTTTGTTGTCTTTGATGGCTCGTAATTTGAATACCTTGTTTTGATTAGATACAATATTATTTGGCCTAGATCCAAGATATCAAACTATTAAATAAGATACAAAGTTAATACTAATTCGAAATTTTACTGTTTTACATGATATCTTACAAAACCGCTACATAGTCACAGGTACCCATCCGATTTAATTAAGCAACCCTTCTTTAATCGTTACCCTTTCAAATGCTCCGTACAAGATTCACACAATAAATTCTGTCTTGACCTATAAACAAATACCCCTCTGATTCAAAGAATAGCCAGTAATGAGGTGAAAGCATTAATTCTAGGTCATAAACTAACGAATTTATGTCCTCCAAGCTTGTCCTATAAAATGCGACATGGTCTCTTTCGAGGATAAAGCGTGTGATGTTACCTTTTTATTTGTACGTGACAATGTTGTTGAGTTATGGGGACAAATTTTGTTAAATTATTGGGTCCGTGTGTGGTTTCCAGTGGCATAGAGACGGTGTTTTTCTATTCCTTGTTTCCACTTGAAACATCTCTTTTTATAAGTTATTTAGGCTCGCTAAATAAAGTATTTGTAAGTTTGATAATAAATAAAAATAAATTGTGTTTGTAATGTTTTATTAATGCTAATATTATAGAAGCCTACTAATTAAAATAGATTGCGGTTGTTCGAATTAGTTTTCATACTTTTGAAGTACTTAGGTACCTAATTTTATACCTATGAAATAAGTTTCAAGTCTTAATGGCAAATAGTTATACTTACTAAATTATTTTTAACAACAGTTAAAAAATATAAATGTAATAATTACTCCATCTCATATTGCTGTCCTACGATGAATAGTCAAGACAAGACGACTAAATCTAAATGTTCTAGTATAAAATATGCGCATGGCCCTAATAACCCTTTATGATTCAGAATGTCCGTTTGCAGGACATAATTGACCATAAATAATAAAGATTACACATGTTTATTTTTACCCTTTGAATGCTCGTAGAAAGGGAACGTATTTTCTTATTATTAAGATGTCGCGAGACAATTTGCAATAGTTTTTAAATAGCCAACGCTAAGGGATAATAGATTTTTTACACAATGAAAGTATGTAATAAATAATGTTTAAATATGTACAATGAATGAATCACTAAAAGAGATAATTATACAATTATTTTCAAAACGATAAAAGACTGAGAATTTCAATGTTCATTTGGTACACATTCTCATTTCTCACACAACATTTATTCTAACAGCTTTTTATAACTTAAATGTTTTAATATTCGATTGCAAACGATAGCTAAGTAAATCGAATAAAATTTGATCAGATAAGCTTATGCTCATAAATGAAAACGCAACGGAAAATGATCAAATTAATTATATTTTGGTTTTGTATTTGTTCATTGCACCCCTTCTAGTTACCCCACTTTGAACTTTGACATCTCATGAAGGATATTTATCAGATCGCCTGTGGCCTCCTAATATTTGTAATTTACGTCAAATTCCTCTTTATTTATATGTGAAGATCAAACACAGGTGCATTGATTAGATTTGTTAAACTTGTTACTATACCAAGTTGTATATTCAGTGACCAACGGAAATGCTGACCTTATGATGACTCTAACTGGACTTAATACATAGATTTATGCTTTATGTGCAGTATAGTTTTTTTAAAGACCAGGATTATCAGAAATTACGAATCTAACATCGAATTTCTCTCACAAGTTATAAATTTTTATGAGCCGTTGACACTATTCGTTATCTGATATAGGTGAGTAGAAATGATAATGTCACGTCAGACTCGGAAACGTAGCTACCTACATTTATTCAGAAAATAAGGCAGATCCATAAATCTTAATAATCACGCCATCAAACTGAGTTGCAGACAAACAATTCCTAAATTATGCCCAATAAGTCTACAACGCTAGGATAGATGCCCTTACATTGATATTCAACATTGATGTATCGTCCCTTACAGCGGACAATAGCTTCCCTCCCGCTTCTGTATACGAATATTTCCCCCGCGTGACCCCTCTGACAGGGCTGTCAATCATGAAAAATGTCTCCACAAAAAATATCACAAATAATATTGAAATTCAAAGTCGATTCCTTGTGTCTTCAAACTTAAAAAAATTATAATAAATTATGAAAACAAAGCGTCTGATTTAAAATTTTAATCATTCCTGAGAAAGTTGTATCAATAATATTATAAATATTTATACTATATACTATAACAAAAAGAAACATAACAAAAAAGTTTCAAGGAAGCAATTTTCTATCAATGATATGCCGATAAAAATTGGGCGACTTCAAGCAATAAATACCGAGTATCTAGACATAGACACACATTTATTCAACACTCACATACTTATACATTTTTCACGAAATATGCTTTGCCAAATATAAGTACGATTGCTAATGATAACTTTACGATTACTGTGTTGTTCTAGCAGCCCTAAATCACTGTGACGCCCCCTGCAACCGCGGCGACACGACGTCGGTCACCCTTTACCGCCTGTTAGTGTAGAGCTGGGCTTTTCTATATCGACAAATTTACAAAATAATGAATTATTTAACACCTTTTGATGCGGAAATCTCTGAGAAAGTCTCTGAGAATTTTTCTTATTGGAAAATCTTCGATAGACCAAGACGTTACGTGTTAGATAAATAATGTTTACTGTCAAAAAGTAGTAAGGGAATAAATGTTATTATAGAAATAAGATAAGATACTTAGCATTTGTGCAAGGGGGTATGAGAATTGAAAAATTAATTAACTTACTTCATACATTAAGTAATTAATTCAGGTAGGTACCTAAGTATAAAACATTCAAAACTTTCCAAGTTAATACAAAGGCTAAGCACTAAATTCTAATAAAGTACTTACCTGGTATGTAATTACATAACTACTTCCCGAAGCCAGCAATTTCTTATTTAACACACAAGTTGTTAAAGGGGTAAAGAAAAGGCGTTGTTGAAACAAAACAGCTTTAATAATAAATCGACTGGTTCGCTTCACTTGCTGATGAGTCACCGGAGGCGTGTTGCGGTTGAGACGATGCATGTGTTAGTGCCTTTATTAGTTTTTTAAAGGTACTTAGTCAGGTTTTATTAGGTACAGTTGTTGATGTATGACGTTTTATGTTTATAGTTTAGCGAGAGGTTAATTAAAGATACGGATGTATATTCGGTTAGATTAACTTCGTGTAAGTAAATTACTGTCATACGTGGGGATCACGTTGATTGAAAATAATAAGCAGCTTTTATTTATGTAATATGTTAACGGAAAATGTTTGTCGGAAAAATATTGTGTACATTTCATGTTGGTATCTAACAATCACCAATTTAATGAAACCTCTGTGTCCATCTACCGACGGTGGGGAAGACAAATGTTTCTAATTGAAATACCTCGGTCTGGGTTTTCTTAGCTTTGCTGTCACGTTACGAATTTCTACACGAACACAATAAAGACAACCTTCATTTGTTTTGAATTGATTTCATTTGTTTTGGATCTCATGAATATGTCAGTAGTTTCTATTCTAAAGCAACTAGATTCGTAGGAAAACCAAATTATCATCAACTTTTTTTTCTCATAAATCACAGAGTTAAGACAATAAATCAATCGGATTATCTCTACAAAAATAATGTGGTCGCGTTTTAGGAATACGAAAGAAAATAAACCAAGTATTTCTTATCAGAGTTTGCCCTTCGGTTCTTCAAGTCCATAATTCTGTGTATTTTCTTAGTTTGGAAGCGAAGAGGTCGGGAGGCCTCTCTGCGGTATTGATACGGCCAATAATTCACTTCTCTTATGATTTGTAACGTTTCAGTTGATCGGTGTTCGTTTGTTTTACAAATACCAATAAATGGTTATTTTTTCCTAGCCACGTTCTGCCAAATTCGTTAACACGAATAATTAAACTTTCATAAATATAACTAAGTAGATTACGTGTTGTGTTCGGAAAATATTCTTAAGTGATGTGTTTTGAAAATTATTCGTTTTCTATTTTCAATTCTGCTTAGTTTTAATAAAATGACATTAAAAGTAGTTACCTAAGTTTTCGTTTTTCTGGGTAAACTTTTAGTATTGAAACGAACGAATTTTGTTAAAGTATCAGCAACATATTTTCGATCAGCATGGTACGAAGCTAAATTACACTGCCAACATAGCAGAACACATCACCATCGCTTTAAGCCTTTATCAGGGCACCACACTGGAGCAACGTACATTAATCATGGATGTCAGAACGTTCGATACAGTTCAACATGTAAATCCCTAAATATGGCGATTCGGAGACGCTCAGATTGCCTTCCGTATGATAATTCAGGAGTTGCGAGTTTAGTCGTAAATTATACAAGCACCTGCAATGAAGCTTAGAATGATATATGTCGAGATCTAACTTATCCATTCTCACATTGTTGTGTTAGGAAGGTAAGATGTACTGAGCCATTAACATTAGGAATATGACTCTATCTCTGCGATTATACGATTTCGTCATCTTCTGATTTAAAAATATTGCAATGTCAGTTCTACTTATGCCTTCTAAATAAATTCAAAAATTACCATTATCACACAAAAAATAACCGGTTTTTGTATGATATTGGTTTATTTTGTTTAAATTTTAAATAGCTGCCAAGTGAGTTAGCATGACGTAAGACTAATTACTTGTGTAGGTATTTGGTGATTGTGATACGCAAAAATGTGCACCCACTAGGTATATAAACTCAAAGAAACCTAAATTTAGGCACATTTGAATAATTTTAATATGATTTCTGTTATTTCATAGCGGTCTAAAATGTTTCGTTACATTGTTGATGGACAAAGGACTTGGATTGCTCGTTGCATATGCGATCAAGTTATGACCAAGACTTAACAGTCGCCAGGGTGCAGTTAACAGAAATTCAATTATAAGTTTTACTTCCAGTGGCAAAGATTAATATCAAAACTCGTTCCTGTTTGTAGTATGCCGGATCCAGTTTTATATCGTCGTCATTTAGATGTTAATAGTGTTTAGGTAAAAAAAATAATCCGCGATACGGCGGATGGAAGTCAGAATTTTATATTTTCTAATAAGATATCCTAAATTTTACCTTAAATGTGTTGTAAGATGTAGTCAAGCTAAAACGAGATTCTGAGTATGATGTCTTGCCATTTTCAAGTCGAAATGCAAAATGCATGTGCCTTAAACCACATAGCAGCGTTTTATTGTGATTCTTATAAGAATTTTGCTGGTTAAAATTGAATTTCTTTTTACTGAAAATGGTGTTTCTTTTGATGTAAGCTACGTTTTTATAGAACTTTTTTTTCGTCACTTTTTTTTCCTTTGTTCTCAACGCAACTGACTCATCATTTTTTAAATCCAGTCTGTTTGTTGACATTTACATGGATTTTGTCCATTCTTTCTTCTAAGTTAATCTATGCACGGTTTACAGCATATATTGCACAGTTAAGTCATAACCTCAGATCTTAGATCGCTTCCAGTTAACTTTGCGATGCGGTTTTGCGGTACCTACCTATGTTCCTCTTGCTTCGCTTTGTCACAAGTCAAATATTATTCCATGATATTAAATATTGATGTGATTTGCTACTTCCAACTTTACTTAAGTACGTATACATTGTCTTGTAAACCCGTCTTCCTTACTTACTTAAAACTTACATTAAAGTACATTTTAAGTAATAATGGATCATTAACATTTCTTCTCTTTTCATAAAATTAATTTGCCTTCCCCATAACAAATAGAAATATAAAAATAGTAATAAAGATACAAAAAAAACTAGCAGCACAAAAAAGCGGGATTCATTTTCAATTTACTGTTGACAATTTTAACACTTGCCACAAGTGCGTAGTGTCAATCAGATGCGACTTTTGTTAGAGTGTTTTGGAGCGAAAAAATCGTTTATTGCAATGCTATTCAGAACCTGACACTGCAGCACTCGATTCGAGCTTTAAGCGCTTTGGTGCATCGCATTTTAATGTCGTTTTCAGCGAGGATTTTTGAGAGTGCTTGCAAAATTTATAAGAAATAAAATGGTTCCTATTAAGAAAAGAAAGAACGTAAGTAATTAAATATTATTTTTTTACTCTACCTTTTATAATTAGATAACGACATAAATCAAGCAATTTTTTTATAAGTACTTACTTTTTATTTTCTCTCTGTAAATATGAATTTTCGATTGCAACAGAACTAATCTATATTTAGCATAATAAACCTCAAGCGATAAAAGCGCTACAGTGGCAAAGGGAGGAAAATTTGGAATGTGGTGCGCATGAGTGGTTTCTGGTGACAAGTGATTGTTCAAAAGAGGGATTATCGTTCTTTCAACAAGCGTATTTCGGATTAATTTTCGTGCACGAAACGTCAGGACATCTGTTCAATTAGCATTGTTACTTCAAGTGTCGATGTTACAAATATTGTGGGTGGCCAACTAATTAATGGCCAACTAAATTGTGGAATTTAAAATAATGGTACCAAATTATTTGGAAAAGTAGTCAGTAAAGTGCAACTTGTTAAATATTTTATAAAGCAAAATTTAATGTTTAATCCGCACAAATTTATATTTTTACTAATCTAACAAAGAAGAAATATTATGAGAAGTCTTACCTACTTAGCTAGAAGATAAGTACAATTTCCGATAAAACTCGTTAGCTATCTTACATAGTAGGTACCTATGTCGCCGCCAACTCAGAACTTTGCCACTTTAGACGCCGTCTCTTTGTTACCTCGAGACCTTCGACACGAAATTAGTTTAACCCAAAGTCGTTCAAACAAAATTAAGCGCGCCAACCGCTCTCCTATGAAAATATTTTTTCTGTAAACCCTGAACGCGTCTCGTTAGTGTTACAGTACAAAGATCACGACTGTACTCTGTTTGGTCGGTAAACACTCGAGATGGAGCCGATAATATCGTATATTTGAACGAAGCCTGTGACGACATCGCCTAATTGCGTTTGTTTTACGTGCCCCTGAAATAGGTGTCAATAAAGTAAAAGAATCGTTTACGAGATGTTTGTTGACAGTTGGTTATTGTCTTCTCGTGGATAACTGTTATTGGATGGTTTGAAGCAGACATCTTACAACATTGTTTCTATATCAACATTTTTACTCGCACTATAACAAATATGTAGGAAGTCTTGAATCTTTATATCCACAATTAATTAATACTCTACACTACACTTTTAAAACTCAGATGGAGACAATAATCAAACCATCGAATTTTAAGACTGTTATCGACGCTAAGGGAATCTAAGATGCTTGAATTTCACCCTATAAAACGTTATCGGATGAAAATCAAACAATTAAGACTCGTTGTTACGATAAGTGAATTATGCTTACTAAACAATCAAAATAAACATCGCTCAAAAACGAAAACAATTTAAAAGCCATCACGAACCTTTTTAGACAAATACATTTTTAATTCAATAATTACATCAAGGCGGACAAATTTATGTAATACCATCTAATTAAATATGATCACGTGACAAATGTCACTATGACAGATGCTGTGCTTTGAAAACCGGGGTTCTATGCGTGTGGCGCAACCGATTTCTGCTTAAAAATATGAAATTAAAATTGTTGCACTCTATTGTAAAGTAATACGGATTAAATTCTGGTCAACCAATCGCAAGTAAGTTGTAGCACATATTCGTAGTCCATCATAGCCCAGGGAGGGATGAGTGTGTCATTAATTTATTAGCCGATTGTTTTTAAATTAGCATCTGTTTTAATTTATGGAGGGTCACAATGGTACCTACTACATACAAACCTATACTAGGAGTAAGTAGTTATGAAGAATGTAAGGTTTGCGTAATTTTGTTATTATCTTTCTGTATGTTGTAGTGATCCCGTGTAAGTACTCTTTGCATCCCAATAAGTCAGTAGCCTAGACCTTTGAAGTTATTTAATCATTAAATATAAAGCCATTTTCTTATATTGACCACAAAACAACGAAAGCTGAAACTGACTAAAGAGGTAAATTCACCTCCGTACGAATGTCTCCGTACGAAAGATTGCGCAGGCTAAGATTGAGTTGAAATCCATTGCACCCTATCATTGAAATTTTAACCAATAATTGCTACCCACATTAGTAAAGTACCTACAACTGTACAGTCATTAGCTTAAATGAAAAAAGAAACAAGTTTCATGTCATCGAACACCCCAAAAGTGCAATTATTCATCCAGTAATAACATTGCAATACAGGCTTGTTTGCCATTTGTTCAGTCATACTTGTTATGAGAGAGCTATTTAATTCAAGCCAGAGTTTTGTCACGCGATGTTATGTGGTCTTCGTTTTGTAAATTTGTGTTTTTAAATTGTTAGTTGGTTAATAACATGCTTAGAAAGGAGTCATGCTTAATTGTACTATTTTTATAAATTCTTACTTTTACGTAGTCGGTCGTTTTAAATGCTCTAAAATTATAGTTACTACGTAATACCTAGAAGAATTTAGTTAAACCAATTTATGGAGAAAGAGCGGAAAATAGAATGAAATGTCGGAGACTTCGACGCCAACAGCAGTTAGCTTATGAGTACATAGTTCAAAGTAGCGATCTTATCTTATCTTATCATATTTTATCTAGTCGTTGTTGTCCCACTGCTGGGCAAAGGCTCCTTCTTCTCCACGATTCTCTATCCTGAGCCGCCTCTACCCAGTCGTTCGTGAAGGTGTCCAGTTCATCACGCCACCCAAAGCCGCGATAATCGTAAAAAAACCTACTTACTTACCTATTTATTTTAGAAAAGAAATAACGCTTAATGTTTTTGGCGTATTAGTATTAATTATATTTAGGGTTGGCACAAAACAATGATTGTGAGGACCCCTGTCCACTCAAAGCTCCTGCAAATTACATGACCTCCACTGAAAGCGTCAGTGCTTAACCCCAACAATGCGTTTTGGTCTAAAATCATAAGATAAGCGATTTTTGTATTTTTAGGAACAAAATTATATTGTGTTTTTCATTCGAAAGAAATATCGCTTAAAAACTTTTTTATATTTAGAAAAATTGTTAACTACAATAAGTCATAAATTATGCCAACTTGATGTTCCTACATAATTATCGTTTGACTGTCGAGCTTGTCAACATTTGATTTGAAAAATGTATGCATGGTTTTGATTTCATGATATTAAACATCAATCTTGTTAAGGAGTAGCAGCAAAGGCTTTCATCCGCTTTCGCTTACTTTTTATATCACAACAATCGTTTACCTACAGTATAACCAGAGAGAGAAAAGCACTTAGAGTAATTAGATAGCGGAAAAGGTTACGACTATGCCACTGAACTGATACAATACAGGGTGTGTTAGTAACTTTTACAAAATTAATAAAACTGCATAATCTGCAGCTGTTTACCTTAATTAAATTCATGCATGTCTACTTTGGAAAGAAGGAAAATTTTCACCGGGTAGCTGTTGGAAACAGAAACGAAAATTGTCTAAACATTTTCCTAACTAGTTAATTAAACGTCAGTCAAGTAGCTCGAGACTTATTTATTTTGCTCACATGTGTTTCTCGTGTTAAATAATGTTTTGAGTTATATTTCCTTGTTTTGTCTCATTTTATAAAGGCTGAAGATATAATTTAGTTTCATTTCCACATTTTCGATTTAAAAATAATCTTTTCGACGGTCTCTGGTCTCATATTTATTTTTATAAGTCAATATTACTTATTTATCAAAGTCATATATCTATTTAAAAGATGTACCAGTTGTGGA
Organism: Anarsia innoxiella; assembly: GCA_947563765.1. Classification (NCBI taxonomy): domain Eukaryota; kingdom Metazoa; phylum Arthropoda; class Insecta; order Lepidoptera; family Gelechiidae; genus Anarsia; species Anarsia innoxiella. The sequence goes on from OX387390.1 coordinate 11,739,018, forward strand.
TCACCCTGTATTCATGGACATCTACATCACCGTCCCTCGGGAGGCACTCGCGGCCCAATCCACAATTTTTTGCAGTAAATCTAATTTATTTGTATTAGTTAATGACTTATCCACGTCTGCTGGTGATAACTCTTTCTATTGAAAGTGATCAAGTCTTCTTGATCATTGCTTGTTGGGTAAAGTGTTTTTGTATAGAAGGAAAATATCAAAAATAGGAATATTGCCTTGTGCGTATGTAAAGCTATCGTGTATTTTTATTTATTTATCCTCGCTGTCTAGTACGAACAAGTCTTTGTCTCGGGCTTAATTTCATTGCAAACATACTTACTAGAAATTGAAAATAAGTAGTTAGGTATTCAAATATCCTAAGTTAAAGGATTTTTAGGTAATATATTCCATAATAGAATAAAAGTTAGGTATTCGATTTCTTCAATTTGCCGTTATTCCTTTATTCATAAAGACTAGAATCACAAAAAGAAAATTGATTATCTTTAAACTAAGTCAATATAAAAATGCTAAACGCTTTAAGTATCAAAAATGTTGAATCGGCGTAGCATCCAGGGTGACGGTCGTCGAAGCGAACTGCGGTCCAATTATTTTAAGTTTAGTTCCATGTCTGCACATTTCGCGGTTTCGACCGGTGTCCATTAAAACAAATACCCCGATACTCTTCGCATTCATTGGAAAATTTAAAAGCTATTACCAACCGAATGGGGTTTTATTCTCTTCGGCGAAGCACCGAGATAGTTTACGACTGAAAAAGCCAAGCAGATCTTATAGATCTGCAGCACTGAATAATGATACCCCAAATTAACCCAAAGTGAATACTATATCTGATTGAATTACTCAGAAATTGAAACATATATTTTAAAATAAAGAACAATAAAATCAAAAGCCCTTGAGGCGACATGTGGCCTCTTAAGTGGTGGTGACAATACTACAAATAAAGTTACGCTTTTAAGAACAAAATTCATTATTTTTTCTAACATCTCTACTTGATATTCGACCTAAATAACAATCAGACTCCAAGCTATTTTAATCTCTGTAATAATTGTTATAGAGATGTAATCGGGAGTGCACATGGGTTTGATTTAAGGTATTTCGTTTAAGTCAATTTGAATAAAACCATATTCAAATATTGAAAGGGTGGCTATCGGTTAAAACGTATGTAATTATTGGATCGTGTAGGGGTGAAGCCGGAGTAGGCGAAGCGTGGTGAGTTTAATGAATTTAGGCGGACGAGCGAGAACAATCACGGGTGAGATCGGGTGAAAACTTGGGTGACGAACATTAAGATACCTATTTAAAATTAATTCGCCCGATTACAAACACCTACGTGATGATTTAACAACAAAATAGTATTATTGTCCACTAAAAACTGTAATTTAAAAGTAATAGTAATTTGATTTAAAAAAATGTTTGCTTGTATTTTGATACTGTCCAACTTATATATATATTTGTTAATTATGCTATATATTTATAGTCTGTCGTATACTGTTTTTATAATATAGTCAAGTCCAAAAAACTTTTTATCGAAGATGACTTAATTTAAATAATTACGTCTCTATTTGACAACAATCGGTTGATATATAGTTAGAAAAACACGCAAACAATGGCTTCGGACACGTTCTCACACTTCTCACGAGGACAGAATCCCTCGCGTCTTTTTAATGTAAATTTGACAGACAATCAAAACTGTGACACGCTCCTCCACCAACAAAAACAGAAAACAGATAATTCGACAATATCATAACAAAACATTACAACTAGAAAATATAACAACAAAAAAGTGTCACTCGCAAATCAAAGCAAATAAAGGCCGGCACACACACATACCATGTCTAAATGAGTGAATAAAGAGTCGCGCGTAGAGTAAATTGTATAAAAACAATCGCACGAGCCGTCTACTGTTTTACGATGGCTTTGACAAAATCAGAATCGAATCAAACGTACATAAATGGAAGATGTATAAGTGCGAACGATGAAAACTGTGGAGAGGATTATGATATCATATAAATACAATATTATGATAACATTCGGTATCACCATAGCATCAACGTTGAAGTATGGCTGCTTTGGTATGATTAATATCATAATCCTATTACAATTTCTACGAACATAGTTTTGTTTTACCATAAAAGCTACTGTAGGTAACCTTTATTGACTCCTTACTAGGAAATCTGCATATAAAAAACAGACCTACATAACATCTTAATCATAGTTATATACTAACTAAAATTTTCTTAACTTAAGAATTATGAAGTAGGTGACTTAAAAACTAAAATCACAACAACAGCTCAACATCTTTCATCAAAGTCCACCAGTGCATCAATTTTACGGTGCCCATCACGTCGCGGGCACGTGTCGGTCACGTGACCCCGTCGCGTCCGTCACCCCGTCACCCCCGCTGACGAGACGCTCCCCTGCTTGTCCCTTTGTTCTTCTCTGCTTACAACATAGGGTGTCTACATCAACCCTATGAATAGCCGAACTCGGTTAATATTTTTAGGTCCACGATTGTACCTAGTGTTTAAATTCAAATCTATTGCTTCACTTCTCCCGTTTAATGCTATTTTAAACGATTGCTGTTTATATACGTTTCACAGCATAGTTTTTTGTCTATAGTATTAGTAGTAATTCGTTTTTTAAATACTTTTTTATCTATACCTATTTAAATGTAATTCCTATACAAAGCCCTTTTGAAAAGTCTAGACAGAGGATAGGTAAATAGGAATTCAAAATACTTTTTATTCACGGAAATGCTATCCGAATATCCCTTTGTAAATGAAAACATATTGAATGTATTATTTCCGCAAATTTTGTCGCATTCCGCCTTTGGCTGCATCCCACATGAACAAACCTCCCATGAATAATACTTAAAAAAACATGACAGTGTTGGGTTTCGCTTGCAGTGTTCTTTTGAAAATGTCTACATGAGAATTTTGCTTTACAAATTATATTGGAAATCTGAAAGTAGAGTAGGTAGGCATTATATTGTTCTTTGACAAAAAAATGCTTACTTTTCAAATTCTTCCAAATACCAAATTTTTTCCAATCTACTATATCGACGATGAAGGTCGAATACCTCCTAACTGACACCCAGGGCCAAAATGAGTTATCTATGCCACTGTACTTAGAATTCAATTTTGCACCGACTGGCAAAAACACCGAAGTGATTTTGTAATAAATAACGGCACAAATTCATAATGAGAATACCTCCTAAAATCACAATTTGCGCGTTTTAGCCTGAAATGCTGCGAATATATTCTAACTTACAATATGAATATCTCCTAAGTTACTTTCGAGCAAATTTTTCTGCCAATACTGTGCCAATACCTCCTATCTCTACCATTTGTTAGTGTTAGTTAGAAGTTATTCGTTTCACTTTGTGTCTATGTCAAACTTATTTTGATGAAGTTAAGAGGTATTACTTTATAAAAAAATAGAAAATAATTACGAAAATCTTTATCAGATAACCAAGAAAGTAGTCAGGAAGTAAGAAAGTAAGTCTGTTAAGTCTAGTCTGTGGTCTAATAACAATAAATGTGTCGCATCGGCGATCTGGCTGTCGGAGAACGGTTGCGGATTCGCTTAATCCAGATCGTTCCTTAAACTAATTTGACGTGATTTTTTGTGAAGCTTAGATATAAATAAGTTTCAATATAGTTTCAATATAGAAGTACAGAGCAAGAGACGTATTTTTTGGGTTATCTAATAAAGATTTTCGTTATTATTTCCTATTAAATTTATTAAAAAATACCTCCTAACTATATCAAAACAAGTGTGACATGGACATTATTGGACATAAGTGACATTAAAACCTTCTAACTAACACTTAACTCGAAAACCACTGGTCTGTACGTAAAATCAATGCTAGTAACAATTTCGCAGCCCCATTTAATTACAATTTGCTATAGAACACATTGTCATAAAATAGGTGCAAAAAAAATTATAACGTTTTTTTCGCCTCCTGTAAAATTTGATTTTTGTTACTTAGGAGGTATTCGACCTTCATCGTCGATATGCTAATGTAGGTGTTGTGGGCAGTGAACAGATCGAGATGATATGTGCAAAGTCAAACTGCTTGCAAAGAAATATTCATCAAAGCTATCAAGGATCTATTTGAAAAACCTATTATTTGACCCACGCAACTCTACAAAAAATCACAAGCTATCGAGCCCCGCATTACAATATTTACAATGTTTTATTCATTACGCGCCTCCAAAATGTTATTGTTAATAGATTTTTTGTTTAAAAATGCCTGGAGCGATCGCGTGGCGATTTGTTTAACGAAATAAAAAAAAGTAGTCGAGTCAATGTTTTTAAATTAGCGCAATTGGGGGCTCTTTCTAAGCAAATTTGTACGTGGGAATTATGGGTTTAGAAAGGTTATTTTTTATTTACAGTTAATTCGTAGTTTAACACACGCGTGGACGTTAAACAATTAAACCATTAGGTTATTTTATTCAATGAAGTGTGGGGTGATTTATTTTGATTTTCTAATTAATTGAGTAGCAATGTTTTGGTTAAGAATGTGTATTGATAGAAGAATAAATTATGAGTTTGTGAGAAAGTTTAAATAAATCGATATTTATTGATTTTCAGAGTACGTACTTTAAAGTTTTGTCTTTGTTACTTGGCATGAAATCAGATAGTGGCAAATAAAGTCAATAAAGCGACATCAATCAATGCATTCCACTATCAATCTATACAGTCGATCGAAGTTCAATTGTTCTTTCTCTACAATTGTTCTGGAAACATCCTAAGAAATGACGTGTCGATAACCTAAATACGTACACTCCCTCCATCCGTGAGTGGAGTGCGGTGGATGAGGCCCTCGGACATCAAAACAAACATTCCTTGCCACGTGACCATTCAACAAATATTCGACAAATTGCCGCTGAAGTACGAAATATGTCAATTATAATTAATAGGGAGAGAGATTATTGGTATCGTATTGTCCAGATTTTGTGTAGTGGACGTTAACAAGGATCTTTAACGTGTATTGTACAGGCTTAGGAATCATTATAGGCTTTGTTATTCTCTTGTTTGTTTGATGCACTGCATTGATGCATAGCTACTTCATATTTTAAACAATAAAATATAAACTACTTTTGTAATTTTTTATACAAAACATTTACTTTAACAAGTTCTTAAAATATAGTAACCAATCAATAAGTCAAATTTGTATTATCTTTAATGATATTATGAAAAAATTTACTAGATAATACACATCAATAGGTTGTAATAAGTTGTTAGTGTAGGTACATTAACCTATATCTACTTGGTGCTAAGAATAAAAAATATTTTTGGGTGAACACAAAAAAAACACGTACCTATTCAATATCAATTGTTTTAGGTCGTAAATCGATAAACTATAACAATAGAATCTACTCAAACGTAACAATATTCCGGTATTGAGCACTCATTTACTGTCACCAAATACTTAACCCTTGAATAGTCAAGTCGGTACAAGTAGGGTGTCCTCAAAGACAATATTTGTTGAGGACACGCCCTTTCCTCTTAGAGTACCGTCGAGAGACCAACACGTGTCTATTAATACGTGGGAAGTAGTCCTCGAAATACGATAATTTGTGAACACTTCAAGTTGACGTGTGAATTGTAAATTTTGTTAACGCTTTTGTAATATAAATTGATGTAGGTAAGTATGTTAGATACTTTAACTACTATTAGATATGCTAACATACACTGAAAGATTTTGTTCAAATTAAAAAAAAGTTTAGATATAAATACAAAACAATTTTGAAGTTATTTTTGGGGGTTATTACAAGACGTGTGTAAGTAACATTACACATACTAGATTTAAGATTGTTTAAGTGTGAAGAGCAGCTACAATTTTAATATTAATTGTAAAATGAGCTGTGTATTATTATAGATGATAAACACAACTCGTATGCAAATGTCATCTGAAGTCAGTACAATATGCATACATCACTACACATCCAATATCTTCAAAGCTGCCCAATCACCTGTGTCCAATAGTTGTTATATCTGCATCTGACTCATTTGATCACACGACATGATTGATATATAAACTAACTGTAACTCTATGGATTACAAACAGAATCTCCTCAAATTGGCATTTCACAAACGGAAACCCTCCGGCTGTGTAACGTCTATCTGGGATAGGTACTAATCCAACCCTGAGGCGTTTATGCAAATAACCCAAAGATAAAAACAAACTAAAAACGACTCTATTGTTTTGACTAAATCGTTAAATGAAGTTTTACACTTTAAAAAGAGAAAAATAATTGCGAGTTTAAGTCTGCCTATGTATAAGCTGTGCAAATGTGGCAGAAGAGTTTCTAACCTAAGTTTTTGAGATACATACATACTCAATGTTAATGTGCACTTTAATATTATACTTATAATTATACGATATAGGTATGTAGGATTAGCATTATCCCAAATTAGTATACAATTGTGTCTACAATCTCATACGAAATATTGCGCAAGAATTACGTTTAGTAGGTGAATCTCGATATTATGCAAATTATGTTATATTTCTTAAATCTTATCCAGCAAACCAAATGAGTAATTCTTCGTTCATCTAAACGGAAACCGGGGTCAATTTCTGAGCGAAGTTATCTCTAATATCACGGGCTTAGCTGTTCGGGTTTCATGACTTCGTATATATTAACTCAACTTCTGTAGTTTGTGTTTGACGATTTACTTAATTTTAGACTAAACCATGCAATGTCAGTTTTGCTGTAGCAATCTACTGATGGTTGAAGTTACCCTATACCACTAAATGAGATATTCATTCATATTCATAAATAACATGAAAAAATGTATTCGGTAAGACCTTACGTATATAGTAGTATCTACGCACAATTGAATCTAACGTTTTTTTTTAATCTCACCACAACCCGGCGTTACTATTCTCGATTGCTTCGAAATAATACTATTCTTGATTTCTTAGTTGTCTAAATATCAACACATGTTCCTATCAAAGTAGGTAGGTACCTACCTATATTTTTTTCTGAAATCAAATTTATATAGGTAGCATAAAATATCCTAGATTTGTTTTTCAAAATAATCATTCATGCGTGCGATCTCGAAACGAGCGGGAAATTCATTCGTTTTTTCCGATATGCCCTATTCAACCCTTCCCCTGCATTGCTCGTAATTGCGACCGACTGCGAGTTGTAAAAATTTACAACTTTGCTTCCGCAAACGTAACGTCTGGGACTATTGTGATGCTGATGTAGTTGCGCGGTTCACTTCCACTTCTGACAAATTCGACAGAGGTTTCCAAACTCAAAATAATAATTTAACTGTGTGAAGTTGTATAAAAATTCATACGCTTGCTTACTACGCGAGAAAGGTAGTGTTCCCCATTTCTATTGCGAACTAAAGTGACGAACATCATCAAAAGTTTAAACCCATGAACATTTTACTACGAACGTAAAAGTTTTGATATCAACGCGTACTCGTGAGTAGGCACCTGATATTAGCTTAGTATAGGTCATTAACTTTATTAGATGTTGAGAAACACTGGCAGTGAAGCTAAAACAGTTTAAGCTCACGTTAACGACACCGATAAATGCGACTAATGCGGTTTTTAACGAACCCAGGACCCACGGCGGCTATACTTTTTACAACGTCACCATACACCCAGATCTATAAAGGAAATCTCAACGTTTTTGTTCTCCTTGCTTTGTTTAGATTTTTATTATAGATCTATGAATAAAATTATGCAGAATGTAGATAATGCATGCACAAGTGGAGGAAAACGTTGGAATACTTAGGTACTTAATTGCGTAGATTATTCTATTTTCTAACTTCTTAGGATTGTCTATTATTTTAGATGAAAAAAATTTCAATACGCTATTTCATAATAGATTTCCAAACAATCTCAAGCAAACTTCACTATTTGTAGATATTAAATCTCCACTCTTACTTTCAGCGAATTTCTTGTAACAAACTTACTCGGTAAATTCTTGTGAAATAGCACAGCGTGTATCACATTTCAAGCAGCCTTTCTGCAAAAGATTTTGAATAGCCTTAAGAGGAAAAATCCATTTTCGCTGCAGCATCTTCCAAAGGAAATCTAACAAAGGCTATTGTGCATCTTCTTATAAGGTACGCGTTCTTGGCGTCACTCTCAAAATTTGATACATTTTACAATCAACAAAGTAGGTATGTGACTGGATAGGATGTAATACTTTTTTAATATGTTTGGTCCTTGCCAAGGTGCCAGCATTTTAAATTAATGTTTATTAAACTCATAAAACGGAAATTCTGGTTTTGCAAGATAAATAAACTTCAGGAAACAATCAAACTTTGTTAACAACTTATTTTATATTGCAGCTCGGATTTGAAAGTTCTAAACTTGTAAATCCTAAACATTATAATATTTTTAAGTAATTTTTCTTGGTCATTTACTTTGTCCCCCAATATGGCAGAATCCACTCGAGCCATAAACCAGAGACTTTTGCAAATACTGAACCCTTTCGCTTACGTTTTTCGGAAGTCAATTGACGATATCGTAAAACTTTACGAGTGACTTCCTGCAAATTAACGTCGAGATCGCCAAGCAATGTCGCCTTGTAACTTATTAGATACTAAAAATTTTACTTATAATATTATCATAGTCTAGTCTGTTTTCTATTTGTTCATATCTACTTTAAAAAAATGCGACGGTTTTCTCCTGCCTTATGGTTCTGGTGACAATCTAAATTGTTTTAATAACATAAGACAATAACTTACCTAATGCTGTTCAAAAATACCAATATTTACTTACATTAATATACTTTTATTGACACTAAGGAAAAGTGGACTTTATGTTTGTGGACTTAGTGACTAGCGAAAACGTGTGGTATTTAATTTATGTGCATCGCAAAGTTGGTTTAGAGTGTAAAGTAGGCGGTGATACAATAAATTTTAAATCCATTAGTAGTTGTAAGCAAGTACACATGTTCGGGGTCGTGATCACACTCCATTTAACATTACGAGGTTTAAATTCGGTGAATTGTTACCTCTCTGATTTGAAACGGTAGCGGCCTCCCCATTTTTTTGCGTAGGTAATTGCTAAGCATAAACATTTTTGGCACTTTCATCTACTTTTATTGCATTATTGTCGATTCGTTTTTGAAAAAGATTTTACAAAATAAACATCTGCTTAAATTCTATAATCGCTGTAGGTACTAAGCAGTAGCTAACCAGCATTTCTAATACACTTAATTCACACACGAAATCATTCGTCCATTCTAATCCAATAAACACTTTTAACGGTTCCGCACTCAATAATTTTGTTTTTCCCTTCGGTCACTCCAATTTCGGTAATATCCTTGCGTCAAAATTCGATTTACGTAAAAAAACATTTTTTTTTCTCCCCTATCCGTAATCGTTGGAGCGTAGAAAGCATTAGCGTCATTGCCACTGACTTAACCCCTTACTGTATTCCAATAATAACATCGGATTCACATTTATCTTTTTGCCAATTGTCACATAACAAAATATAAATGATATTTTGTAATGCGAAGTAGCTGGATAGGTTTTTTGATTAATCGTTTGCTTAGTCTTCGTAATCGATTGTTTGTGGTAAGACGATTTCGGTTGGGTTACCTCAGTATTAAAGCGATGGAATATGCCATTAATTTTAGTTATAGAAAACCACACCCCATTGATTTGTGTTAAATACTGCAAACAACTTCGATAGGTGTGGGTTTTTTGCTGCAGTAAGTAAGTAATATGAGCATATCATATAGGTAAGTTATTTACAGAACAATTGTCAATTCTGTAGAGATTACAAAATTGACACCTTATCTGTGACAAAAATGTTAAATAATTTACGACTTGCAAAACTATACTCCCACATCTGAACGGTTATTAGCGAAAACACATAAATATGTCAAGATAGAGTGGCCAAAATAAAAATTGGGATGCTTTCTAAAATTGACCCCTTGTTAGAAGGTAGCGTAGCAAATTTTATCACATTTACACTTGAACCCGACGAAACGTCCTTAAAAATACATTGTCCGTGAACGTTTGGGTCATTTGGGGCCGGTCACACCTCATTTTTGAGTTGACAATGACTTTTATTGAAAATAAAATATCAGCGCTCGAAACTAACCCTTCACATAGATACCTATTTCTACCTAACTTCATACAGTGTTAAAAATATTCAAATAGCTTTCAACAAATCATACAATACAAAATTTCAATAAATCATGATAGTACAGCGGCTTATTTAACAATATCAAGTCAAATTTTAAAAAGGTATTTATTATAATAATTCTAGACGATGGCTTTGAATAATTCCTTGGTAAGAAATACTATCGTAATGATGATAAAGTACTAACATACCTATTTATTTACCTACTTAAGTAAGTGTACAACAAACATCAGCAAATTACAACTGAACAGAGATTTGTGCAGACCACGAGTTAAGATAAAATTGTAACCGGCCATTTACTAATTAATGTGTTCACGGTAGATGACATCATTATAAGTAGCAATGTAATCTGCTGACCACGTGTGGGCCTTTATAATCGTTACGGTTAATTCTATGGTTTTGCTCTATCCAGATGTATGGAGGGTTACGTTACGGCCACTAGAAAATATTTGTTACGAATTATTGAATAAAATTTAAAATTGGTACGTAATAAGTTCAAAAATATATGCGTTCTTTATGAGCAGCCATCCCCCAGATCTCAATCCTCAACGACAAACAAAAGGGTTACCGTAATTAGAACTAATTAATTAATTAATTTGCAGTGTAATCTTCATGTCATCCTCCCCGCTAAAGTGACAGTTACATGACATCCTGACGTGATGTGGGTTTTCATTTTATCTTTACATCGATTATAATTGATGTTCTAATGAAAGTACTTACCTATTTACAACGATATTGCGTCAAGTGGGAATAAAAACGGGGGTCACATTTCATTTTGGATACTTATACGATATTACACAAAATTGATAGTCCTTATTCTAAATGATATTTTTTTGACGAAAATCGAGAGATCATTTTTCAGACTGATAATGGCATTTCAAAAACACTTTACCATCATTAACATCCAAACTGACTCTATTAAATGCCATTGCACATTATAAACATGATGTCAACTGTAAAATGCAACTGTCAATAGCACTCAATCGATTGATTGTTTAGTGTCAAATTCTTCTTTCAAGTCAAAAGCTTAATGGTTTGTCAAAACATATAATTCGTTATAATGGCTTTGAATTGTATCAGTTATTGACGTGCTCAGCGTGTCCTTAACAAATGATGTGACGAAAATCATTTGAAACTTCTCATGTGCTTTTGTACCTACTATATCAAGTACAATTAAATGTATGTATTAGGAGATAACAGAATCCAATTAATAAGAAAAGGAAAACATTTTATGGCTTCAAATAAAATCCACCAGTATTATTGACGTGGAAAACTGAAACATAAAAATTTAAGTAGTTTGGACTCACTCAAAAATATGAAGGATACAGCTCGTAAAAGTGGGTAAATAATACAAAATACAATAAGTGGCAATATTGAAGGCGGGAAATGTCCGCAAACGCTGTAAAGGTGGTATCACAGCAGCATAAAAGTATATTTTCTATAGAATTGCAATTCTAATGTTTTGTTAACTTTTTAAAACGAAGAAATACAATTCTTGGTGATTTTATCGGAAAACATCAAAATGCATATTATTATTAGTAAGAATATAAAGAAGAAAGATCTTTATTGATGAACCTTTTTTACGAAAGTAAAAGTTTAAGTTTCAATTCAAATTGTTACGAGTATCTAAAACATTTTCATGATTCGGCAATGAGTATTTCGGATTTCGTTAGGATCATTTGTTATTAAATATGCTTATGCCTATGCTTGAGCCAGTGTGCCACCATCTTAAGGGCTCGTTGACACTGTCCTAGGCGTCATAAGGACGCGTTCGCACCACAGCGAGTCTCGATCGTAAACATTTACGACTCCCCACGGATTAAACGCGGTATGTTTCGGGATAATCGGGTTTTATTAAAAACATCTCGAGAAGTTGCTTTCCTTGAGAATATTAAATTTCATTTACTCAATAATTTACCACTTACTTACTATCTATTTTTGAAAACCGAAAGAAATAAACCTTTTTGGATACAGAAAATGCTTGAAGAGTTACAATGAATCGATGAGAAAATTTAGTAATCCGTATTCACACAAATTCTACGCAAACTCTATTATCGCGTAAGTAGATAAGACACGGGGGCCGACGGCAATCGGATTATTGACCACTGGTCATTCTAATAACGGAGTTCACACAACTGGATTAATTCGCCGGAAATTGTACCTCCTCGTATCTAAGCCAATTAAGGAACCGCAGCGCAGACACATTTATATTAATTTTCCATTGAAAATACTTTTATCGTTGCGTTGATAGCATGAATACATGTTTAAAAAAATCAGTTTTTAATTATAAGATAACGTATTTAGAGAAATAAATGCTCACTTTCAGCTGTATTAAATATACAGCTACTACATGAAGGAAAATTTCATATTTCTACGACTAATACACACACGTAATACGACGTTTTTCAAGATATTTGTTGAGGAATACACATAATTGATATTAAATTTAATTTCCTTTCGATATTTTTTAATTTTATAATCAAGAAAATATCGAACTACTAGGTTTCTTGCGTTAGTAACAAACTCACAGATACCTATCATATAGAAGATGGCATTGTTTGTCAGCCTACGACAACGTTGACAATCGCATAAAGAAAATAGAGGTTTGAGAGTTCAACGGTCTCAGTTCTCACACACGTTATGTTATAGAGATACTTAATAAGATTACAGATGCTATTGACCACTGGTCAGCTTGTGTCAAAGGGTTGTCTTTGGTCTTTGGATTCGTTTGATTTGAACGCTTCATTCGAACATAGAATTTAATACTCGTGGGATAACACGTAAACTTGCAGTAAATTGTGTAAATATTTCGTGTTTATTGAATAAAATATATCTGATGACGTAATTATATTATAGCACCTAGTTTATTGACAAAATATCAGACATTTACTAAGTAACCTCTATATTTTATTTACAAGCATCTATTTTTGTGTAGATTAAAGAAAATATTGTACGATTTTTCCTGTCGTCTCCTAAGTGTTTATTTCATTGCGATCCGACAGTCTCCATAATAATTCAGAGATAGCTGTAGTGAGGACATCGCTAACAATAACGGTAGCACCCAACTACGATAAAAGCAGAAGGTAGAAGCATTTCACAACGAGGGTGCCAAACGAACATTATGGATGCGATATCCAGATTTTCTTCGCATTTAATTTTGGAAACAGGAATAAAAACGATGCGTATGTTTAAAAGCTAAGAAGGAAAATCTGTCGCTATAATGTGTTGATAACATAATTTCATTTTATTTTCAAAATATACCTTTTTGATACATAATGTAGGTAGGTATAATAACCTATTTGACTTCTTAACTTTAAACCAATATATTTTAATCAAAATATGTAATTGGTTACTATCAAGCATTCACAACGAATTTCATCTGAATCATATGTATAAGTGGACTTCATATCCACATTATTCCGCCCTTTACTTTTCCTTAAAGGAAAATCTTCATCGAAATGCTAAGAAAATATTGGATAGAGATTAGGCCATATACTTTTATTGGGTTTTCCACTATATTTATTTAACGTTCTTTTCTTCGTTGATTGTGCCGGAAACCGTAAAGGAACTTATCTACCACTGGAGAATAAATCTTTTTGTTTGTTAACACACTTTTTCCCCGTGAAATCTTTTGGGGGACCTTTTCAAGTTATTGCACAAATAACTGAAGAGTACTTTTGCGTGATAACGTCCGCTTCGGCTTAATTTATTGTTGTGGCTTATTTTTTGTAACATGTATTTTTGTGAATGCTATTTTTGTCCGATGTTAAGTTTTGTAGAAGGTAAATATTATTGTGATGATAACAATGGGATGCCTTAGATTTACTAGACAGGCCACTCGACATAGTAATAAGAGTACAAAAACTATCCCCGCAAAACGGAAGCTAGTCGCGACCGGCCGCAGTGATCTTGCTCTGTCGTAAAATTTTACGATAACGCCACACGCACGTGTAATGTCACTTCGTACGTCCCTCAAACACTGTGACAGTGATGGGGCATCATATTTATGACGCCCGGCAATTTATACGCTCGGCCTTTTGAATGATGTCGGTGGTTGTCGAAAAGATCACAAGTGATGTTCCAAATATCAGATCGATGAAAAGAGTATCGACAAAAAAGAGGTAAACCGAAGACGAAAAAAACAACTTCATTAAGTCACCGATACAATTTAAATATAGGCGATTCTCTTTAATCTACTACATGTCAGTTTTTTCCTTTATTATTATGTACCCAAATTAAAAATCGCTGTGCTACTCCCAAATAATGATATCTAATAATAATAGAGAAATCAAAAATCTCTAAATATGTGTCATATCAAAATTAGTCGACATCGTTAAAGTTATACAATTTCATCCCAAACCTACCCTAGGAAAGTCCGATGTGTCGATAGGCGATAGCGGTGACGTTGTAAACGCGCACTTATTGTTTATTGCTAATAAATATTATCGATGTCTCTCGCGGAATTAATTCCGGAGCGTGTCTGTAATGAATAAGTATATAACTTTATATCGCTTTTGTCCGACTGATTGCTGTGAATGAGAAGATTATTCTATTGTTATTTGATATACTTACCTATATTTACCTACAAAGGAAGGAACGATCGAAGATACTTCGAAAATTCAGATTTGTGCACGTACCGCCCGTTACTTATACCTAAAGACGTGATAAAATTTGATCGCCCACAATTTTTGGTTTCAGTGGATACGCAAATGATTCAGTCAGGTACCCCAAGACTTTTCTATGACGTAACTAGATCTGCTTTTATCGCGCCATTACCATTACTTTTAATAGTCGGGGTTATGTCTAAGACTGGACCAATAATCTAATTTTCCAGCGGCCCATCACGAATTGTAGCCACATGTACGCGTACAGTAACGGGTTGGGCAAGTACAATGTTCATAGGACGGCGCTGTAATTCGATTATATTGCAATTCCAGTGAAATTCAATGCTGTGACTGTATAGAGGAGGTCGTGCTATGGAATAGTGAACGTTATTGGATGTGATACCACAAAATTACACGAATCCATCCGATTTAATTGCATATTGCGAAGTGTACGTACGCTTAATTAGAGAGTCTGTTATTACGTTGACGAAATGAAAAGGTAATTTTATTACCTAACTTTAAAATATTTCCAAACTTTTTATTAGACCGTGCTTTTAAAAGGACAGTCGGCGCCCCAGAAATTATAAGGCGATAATGTCGTGACAAAGTTCGGGTTATGGCCATACTAGCTAATTTACATCCGTTATCGATGAAATTAAGCGCATATGGCGTTTATTTTTGAAATAAAACGTTTTGTTCTAAGAATTAAAATAGTTGAGGGAGTTATTGTAGATAAGTCGTTTATTTTAGAGAAAAAATAATTGGAAATACTATATTTATTGTGCCAAATTTCTAGAACTGCCTAATTAACTTAACAAATCATGAATAACCTACCTAATAAAACTTTGGAAATTTGGTGGTTAGGTAGGTAGTTGAGTAAAGAAAAAAAAATCATTTTATACTCGAAACATAAAAATCACTTCATTACCATGCTATGCAAATCTTTAAATTGGGTAAGAGAAGCGCGAGGCAAACAAATTTAAAAAAGAAACTTGTTTAAAGCACGATTCACGGAAGCGAGTGGGGCGACAAATTGCTATAATTACCATTTCCCTCGCAAGTTGATTGGTCAAAGATAATTATTTCACGCAATTCCGGGGCCCCGGTATCTATCCAATCAAAAGTCCCGTGTCAATGTGTTACAGTGACAAATACGTAATTAATTTTATTATTTTTATCTACAACTTTCATCTTGACTCTATCATTATTTTATTTGTAGGTACTTTATATTTGAAGCTTTGTCCTTTTGAAAAATCAATATTTGGCATTCCAATTGAAATTGGCTCATCGAGACAATAGACGGAGCTAATTATGACATTAGTTTTATAAATAGCTATCAGCTAAATTAAAAGCACTATTTTTTGTTAAATATCCGGTGACTTATTTTTACATGCTTCAGAATGAAAAGAAGTAGATGAAAGTTTTCTAATGCTTTTTCGACACCAACTTCCTGGTTTATAAAAATACATCTTATTTTAAGAAAAGACTTCCCTTTTGTTATTAGATTTCTCTTAATTCTAATTCCCCAGACGACACGGTTATCTCCTGTAATCTGTGAGTTAGGGAATACTGTCTCGTAAAAATGCTTACGTCACAACAAATTGTGGGGCGCTTCCTCCTCTATTTCTTATTTAACATTTTTCTCTTATTAACTTTAGTCTCCACAAGATACCAGTTATCATGTTTTTTCAGTTGCCGCTTATTCTTAATTGAAAATAGGTATTTCAAACTGAGAAATAAATAAGTAATCCGCGTAAAATCTCTAATAATTGATTTTGATGTGTGATCTATCAAATAACTTGCGTCTGAATATTTAACTGTATCATAAATCAAAAATCTAAATTTGTGTCTAATTTTCTACCTTCATAGTGAATAATAGTAGTTAAATCTAATAACAACGCGCACAATAAAAGCTTAATTACATGTACACCGTTCCCAGAGAGACAGTAACCTAAAACATTCAGTTTGTCCTCCATAAAACAAAATAAAAAGGAGTTACGACCCGCACAGTACAACATCTGGCCGCCTTAATTCGTATTTACGTAATGTTTTGCAAGCTAATGAAATTGTCAGGGGTCCAACCTGCGCCAAGACAATAATTCCGGGACACTGATTAATTGTTCCGTAGTAATGTTGTTAAGAAATGATTATACCTACGTAGATGTATCTTTATTTTACCTTTCCATCTGAAACGAGAAGGTTTGGTTTTTGTTTTTATGATACCTTTACAAACACACATTGAAACTCACACACACACACAAATTCTTGTCACGTCAATATAAAAACAATTTTCATCCGATAGAAAATAAATTCAATAGACACGAGAAGTCGGAACGTGGTTTCAAATGGTTTTGGTAATTAATTTAAAAATTTAGTTTAATTGCGAATGCTCGTTTCGTTAATCAAAAATTTACAAGCAACAGAAGCTATAGCACTTTAATCACATTATTTCTATAAAACATCTTTACTCCGCCATTGAAAACAAGTATAAACCCTTGCACAGCGTTAACAACTCCCCCGAGGTTCTAAAACAAAGAACCTGGAATGTTTTTACGACCAACTCCTTGGTTAATGTTGCCAACATCTAATTACTATTACATTATTATTATCCTGACTCAAGATAGACTTATGAATTTTAATACTGCACCTACTACATAGTTTTATTAAAGTTGAATTGAAAGAAACTAATTAATCAGCCTCTCTAATTTAATTATATTCAATTTACCAAAACATGATAGTGACGTTGTCTAAATAAAATTTCGCACGAGTTCCAATTCACCACACTCTTCAATTGTCAGTCAAAGTTGACGCAATTTGAAAGCTTTTCTCTCTCTAGTACCTACCGTGACCAATCTTGAAGGGATTTTAAAAATGTCACTTTAAATTAACCCTTTGACGGCCGAACTCATTTTAGTTGTCACCGTGGGAAACCACATATTTGTCGTTTTGCACAGAACGTAATATATTTAAAGTATTGCAGCAGACATATTAAAAATACATATATTTTATAGCAGAGGATTAAAATTAATTGCACCTATTAAAATAATTCAACTGCTGAACCGCAGATGCAGCATAACTACAAATATCAATTCATATTTCGCTGATCGGAGTGTTTAGTTTTACGACCTATACATCAGCAAACTAGTAAAAGTCATCCCTTTCGTCATTAACGACACTACCAAACTATTTTTCTTGTATGTACTCTTCCGTGATTATGCAAATTTAAATCGTATAATAACAAATCAACCGTTACAAATTAATGTTTACTATCATTAGCATATTTGTCAATGAAAACGCGTGTCATCTTTACAGTTGTGATAATTTGTAATGCAAAATTTTTGCCAACATTATTGCGTCAATAATTTTTTTTAAAAGGAATTTCTTTTGCCGATTTATTTTACGACATCGATCAATCAATTATAGAAAGATGTCTCTGCTTATGCAAATTTTACGTAACTAAATCTATTTAATTAATTCATTAGGGCCAGAAAAAACTATTTATAAAGGTGTTCGATCATAAATTGATATTTTATGACGTCATTTGGTCTCGTCGGTTAGCAAGGGTTGACACCCGACATTTGCAGCAATATCTTTCGCATGATTTCTTTCTTTCGTGATTTTTAAAAGCAATATTTTTAATGGTATGTCAAATTAATGTCGGTCCTTTTGTGCGTTACGTATTGACAATATGTCGATAGGGTTTCTAAAATGAAAACTCTGAGTGTTGTACCAACGAACCCTTTTAAATTTCATGCTAGAGCTTTATATTACAAATTGAATCTGCACAATACAAATGTACCCTTTTTACTTTGTTTATTCGGCATCGTACATTCCGAAATCTATGTTCTGTGTGTTAATTTTACAATTTATTGGACATAGTAGATAGAGCACGCTTATTGTTCTTGTAACAAATAGGATTTTGTCGAACCATGTTTATGAAATGAAATTAATAAACCACTTCTAGCGGTAAAACCCATTTCTTGTGAAAATAAAATTCAGCTTACGTTACACTCGCGATGATATATCGGAAATAAACATTGCAAATGGAACAAAAATATCTACCAGGGGAACGATAATGGAACAACAAACATGTGAAAATACTTGGCGACTCCTACTACGCAATCTTTATTTACCTGCATGGAGCTTCATATCTTGGGAATGTCTAACAATAAAAACTGTAAGAGTCTCTCAATCAATTGAATTTGCATAGTCTAAGACGTAATGCATTAAACTCTTTAAATCTCGTTGAGGTCGCGATGGGCTGTCGAGTGCTGTGTTGAGTATGCGGGCGATCTATTCATTCAAGTGACTTCTTTGTTACCTTCATCATTTGCATAGCCCCTTTTGCTCAAAATCTTTCATAACAACATCTCATTTTGGGATGTCCGCTGTTACATTATAAAATTTTCCGAAAAAGTAAATTCTTCTGATATTTTACTACCTATGGTTTAAGTAATATTTCGGTAAATCGCCTTGTAATATCTGGACATGATGAAATGGGTCATTTAGCGGTACAACATAAATCTACACAGTATGATAGCATCCGAAATTTCGCACAACCTAAATCAAACTCGAGCACTTCACACCAAGTGCCTTGGGAGTGACATTTTGAATTTGCATACAATTTCAATAGGACGACGCTATGAATCAAATGGAGACGAAGATGTATAGGGGATAGTTCAAGTGCTTGCGTCACGTCAAAATATGACGGTGTATTGAAGATTGTTGAATTGAGTCTAATGGTGCTTCAATTAACTTTTGGTTACGAAATAATACTTGATTGTAAGTAACTTGCAGGGCATAAATGATATACACAAACTCTACTTAATGAAAAGCCGTCCCTCAGTATGTACACCAAAATCTCATAGAAGATTTATAAACCCCGCAAAGGACTTTCCCTCGTGGGACATTCTAAAACTTCGCCTTTTGAACTAGTCACCAACACAACGTTCAAAAAGCGAATCCCTTTCACACGTCAGTTCGAAAACCAACATTTTCAAGCATCAGGGTGTGTAGGGCGTTCAAGCGTCAAAACCAATCTCACTTCGGGTAACACTTGTGGCCCTTTTACCACGTTTGCTAGATTTAGCCTTTTGGCCGACGTCACCGTGCTTGAAGTGCGGTTGGTCATTTGAATATACAAAGGTCCAGTCAAAGGGCTGTTTTCGATTTGCATTGGTGTTGAGTTCGGGATGCTACGAGTATTTTCGTACGAGGTGTAGTTTGCTGTTGAAATCGGAATGTTGCACAAAGCAAACGATAAGTACCAATTGTTTTGTAACTTATCACTTCATTAATCAACGGTATCTTATATAATCCGAAACTAATTAAAACACGCATGTTGGACTGCACACCATAACTCCACGGGATCCTATGGGAGTGAACAAATCCCTATCAAAATAATTACTTGTTCCAAGACGGGTAGAGATTATGCGCTCACCCCTTTCTGTGGCACCAATTAATTTGACGTGACTTATTAAGCTTAGCAGTTCATTAACAACCCTTAGCTAGATACAATTTCGAAATGCAAAAACTTATTTTCTTTTACTGACCCGCATCAATATACTTATACTGTATTAATTATTCTTTTAATCTACTTAGGTAACAGGAGAAGCCTAATTACGAGCCCGTTTAAATTTTTGATCTCATTCAAATGGTTTGTTTTTACAATACCCAAAATCATTCTTACAATGGAATAAAACCCTTTTTATCCATCAATCAAAGATTGAAAGATATTCAAAAAAGGTCGAGTGGTAAATACTCTACTTATAAGTAGCTGTTTATATATTTTTGGATATGGAAAATCAGCGGGAAACTCCAATTAAATCTTCTTAATCTCTGACAATTAACGAAACATTGTTTAAATTCGGCTTTGTCGTAAGAACAGTGAAACAAATTAATTAGTAGCTAGAACCAATGTTTCTTAATCGACTAAATTGTAATTCGATCATTTAATATACTGACCTGCATTTTTTTCGCAGCGTAGCGTAGTAGTAACGTAGTGGTTGTTTCGTAGCTCGACGAAAAGAATCGTCATCAAAATGAATGAACCCTATAATGTCCATAACCTAAAAAAACGTCTTTAAATGGAACATCTGTAACTGTCGTTTACCTAAGTACTTTTCTGAACTTTTAAAGTGGTGCACAGAGTTCCTCGCCTCGTTTAGTCTTATTTTAAATAGAAGCTACCAACACAACATACTGTCTTGTAAACCAATATTAAAGTCACATTTCTTTTGCAAGTTGCTAATGCAATTTCCTAAAGTCTCTGTATCCAAAATACGTGAAAGTTGTTCAAAGAGAAACGGGTTCCATGTATAAACTAGCATGAGTAGCATAAAGTTTATTCTCTAAATATTCTCAGGAGACAAGTCTTGCTCGAAGCGAGTCTAAGGTGAAGATTCCACTACCATTGATTGGAAATTGCTTCGAGATATACGAGATTCGAGATTCTAACTTAACAAACAAGAAAATCATTTTTGGTGAACAGAAATTATTTAATTTTAGACAAATAATACGACCTATTTTCTCATAAAGATTTCCTAAAGATTAACAATCAGTTGCAGAAAAGAGTAATGCGCATTTAAAATTACGTCTGACCCTTTCGTTATCAAACGTCAGAAAAAGATGTAAAGATTTAACTGGATAATAATATTAGTAATTACTTGCTCAACATCCCTTAACTAATCAAAATGTGAATTGTTGTCCTTGAAGTGGAAATGACACTATTTTTTTTCAACGCTGACATATACAATGAACCTTACCTGTAGTTAAATGACGATAGCAGTTCATGTTACCGATAGACAGTAATTTGACAGGTTATTTCGTGCCTCACATGAATTATTGGTGATTGACGCGTCTCCGTAGTAAGGGTTTCAAATGCAAGGCTATTATCATATGTCCCGGAGCGAGGAAGCAACAAAACGTTTGTCTTTTTAGCACATTTGTCTAAAGGATAGTTGTATTTCTTCGTCGTCGCATACATTTCCCTGTGAAAGCAGAAAAAGAAGGAAGTAATATTAAAGAATTGGCTGCTTTGCTCCTTTCATCATACTTGGGGAAAATCTACGCTATTTTTCATACCTACCAGTTTTATTTTTTCTTTTATTTAACTATTTATCTGTCTGCAAATACATTAAAAATCTTTTCAATATTTTATCAACGGATAATGTACATTGTACAGTATGTACAGTCGCCATCAGATATATGGTAGCGGTCAAGGTACTCAAATATTTCGGAGCAGCATTAAATTTCAATATGTTCGTTACAATAGATGCGGCCTATAATATCGGAACATATAAATCGTCACAAATATCGGAACATATAAATCGTCACAAATATCGGAACATTTATGGAAAATGTACTTTAAGTCTGTGCTACATAGTACACATTTGAATTCGGTACTAGGTAGTACCGAATCTATATTGACTTGTCAACGTCAAGAATACAAATATAACTAACTACACGCGTTAAAAGAGTTCGGACATGAAAGATAATAACCAAGTAGGTTCTAGTACATGATCAACAATTCAATCGTGATAGATACTTAGGTATAAGTACTAATAAAATAATTTTAAGTACCTACAACAACAAGTTTGCTATTTTATTATTTACTTACTTACTTATTGTAATATTTATTCTTTGTAATTTTCTTTTGTTGTAGAACAATAACTATTACTACACTGTTATACCCACCAACTGAAAACGACTTTTATCATTTACTTTACAATTGTTCCGTGATAGAAAAGACATACAAAATAATAATGCTATTTTTATCCATAAAAAGCAGAAAATAAGTAACGCACTCCCATCAGATTTGAACCCACGACTATGTGCTTTAAAAGTCAAAGGACAATCAATTACGCCATTAAGTAGCTGACATCGTTTTATCGAAATTAAGCTAATCATTCTACGCCCTTCAATTTTGACATTGCGTCAAAAGAACTTTTATATAGGCATTTAGTTTGGTAAGAATATTCGTTGTATTTTTAAGAGACAGTCACAATGACACTCTTTTCGGTGAATGTCACTACAAATTATTGATAACTTCGTGGGTCCAATCTCAAGCATTTTAAATTGTATTACATAGACTTAAAGTACATTTTCCATAAATGTTCCGATATTTGTGACGATTTATATGTTCCGATATTATAGGCCGCATCTATTGTAACGAACATATTGAAATTTAATGCTGCTCCGAAATATTTGAGTACCTTGACCGCTACCTTAAATCTGATGGCGACTGTACATACATACCTAGGTATTTAACCGAACATTCCCAACCAGCAAAATTGTCCTGGAATCCAATTTTTTAATGCTAAATGGACTTATATAACTCTGATGATGGGTTTAATGTGTGCTACTGCGCTTTTAACAGCATTAATAAATGCCGTTTTTACTTCAGTATGTTTAATCCTATAATTTTAACTTATATCGGTATATAGAATCTTTTTCATGGCTACTTCTGGATTAGCACTCCTATAAAAGCTGGGAACAAAACTAATTGCACTTAGGAGTAAATAATCCTGTAGCTCAGACTTATATGTGCCTATAAGATTACATCTCAGGAACACTTTAATCTTAAATTCCTCTAGAAGCATTTACCAGGAGTATATACACTTAAGTGCAATCGCTCCTTTTACTTATACTTAAATCCTCATATAAGCTAATATTTCATGGTTAATATAAGTAACTTCAATTTTAACTATTGAAAACCATTTATATTTTTTGTCTGATTTTAGAAGCGATTTAATATCTACGATTCAACGATTAATAAAATCACTAAGATTATATATCACGCAAGAAAATTAGATGTTTTTATATAGAATTATCATAGGCCGTTATAATCTTACGTACACTTACAAAGACATTTCAGAGTAGTGTTATAGTCTCAGTAATCTTAAACAATCCTGGCCAAAACTCTTATAAGATAATATGTGCTTAAAACGACCTATATAAGCAAAAACACGCTTTATATAGTTTTGCAAGTTCTAGTATAGGATTTGACATCAGCTATGAAGATTGCAACTAGTGTTGCCGCTCGATAGGCCACTATCGATAACCTATCGATAGCCTATCGATAGGTCGAAAAACATGTACCCTATCTATAGTGTGCTATAGATAGGGTACATGTTCGATTGTGATCGATACTATTGATACTATCGATTGTGCTGTCGCTGCAATAGTATCGATAGTATTGCTCTCCGATATTGAATACACAATCGATAGTAATCTTTTTCGATAGTATTGCATTCAGTAAGCAGGCATAATGGGTGGTAGATTCGAAATTGCTGGCCAACTGACTGACCATACTTACTTTATATTCATCCGTCATACATTCTACCACCCATTATATGTGATCATGTCATATATTCTACCACCGTAACACAATCCGCAATACCGCAATACTATCGAAAAAAATATCACTATCGATTGTGCAAAACTATCGATAGTATCGATTGTGTATTCAATATCGGAGAGCAATACTATCGATAGTTCATTGATCGGCAGCGATCGAAACTATCGATACTATCGATAGTATTGCTGTTAACCAATACTATTGCAGCGAAAGCACAATCGATACTATCGATAGTATCGATCACAATCAATAGTATCGATTGTGCTATCGATAGGGTACATGTTTTTGACTTTTAATAATCGATTGTAAAATTATCGATTTTTAGGCAACACTAATTGCAACTAAGATTGGTAACAATATGGCGTCGGTATTTGGGTTTGAGCACATGCCAATATAGAACTAATATTACTTATATTAGCGCTAAATTACACTTGACAATGCTCACCGAAAAAATGGCACCTATTTATGATATTTTTATAGAAAACTATTAAATAATAAAATGCCAATAAGTCAGATACGAGAGGCGCTTTGAAAATTTAATTAAAAACATGGCAAAATATTCAGTAAATTCACATTCCCCTACGAATTTACAACAGACTAACATAAGAAATCTTTTGATTTTGTACTATGGCTGACAGTTTAATAAAATAAAATTATGTAGTATTCATATAAATACTCAGTAAAGCAGTTTAACAATTCCTAGATTGACAGAACACAATTCGACTGTTGACAAAATGTCAGCTTATTATTAGGATTGTGAGGAGCGAATTAATCTCACTTTTTCCTATAATTTACTTTTATTGGCATTTTCAGGACTGATTGCATTTACATAATTCTATTACAAGAGCAATATAGGAGTAAACGGTTTTGAAGCGGGCTATTAAGTATAAACAAGATATAAGTAAAAGTGTACTTATAAAGTGGGCCCTTTTCCGGGTTTTTATGTGGATGTAAGTCTCATATAATCCTAGGAAAATTGATCCTGAAGAGAGATTAAAAACCACTTTTTGCTAGTTGGGTTGTTAGCAATGTTAATTAAGGAGCAAATACATATTTTATGATGATGCATAAATGAATTGAGACCTTTCATATGAATAGGTACGACGTCATCAAGGAAACGCATTACCACAGAGCTATTAGCATTCCCAATTCGCCTCTATAGTAGGGCGACCATGACCATTCAATCAACATTGGGACATAATCATAAAGTGTCCGGCACGCGGATCCCAAAGACTCGTAAATATGCGTCCGGACAAACGGCCCGATCGGACATTTATTGCGCGGGATATGAGAACGCGTCGAGATGTTATGACGCAAATCGGTAGGGAAATCGTAATTGATGCGGAATCGTCCGCTTTTCTTTTTTTCCACATTTGTGTAAGGGTGCGGTGATGGGAATTTCTAAAAGTAGCCGCAAGGTTTGTAAAAGTCGGTTTTTAAATTGCCTTGTAACAAGCAACGAATTCGTAATCTTTTGAAGCTATGTAAAAAGGCTCCGTAGAAACACAAAAAATCATAGATTGGTGTTTCAAGTTGTCCTCTAAATAATTTAATACTATTTTAAAGTCTTGTATCTAGACGAAACAATTTAGATTTTATTATCGGATTTACTTATTTGCAGTGTTGTTATAGTTATATTTTATCGTAACTGCTCTATCCTTAGTTACGAGTATTGACAAACTCATAAAACCTATAGTCGATAGGGACGTCCACTAAACACCAATGCGATAATGACGTCATGTTGGAACCCGCTTCCGAGTTCCGAATTATTTTTGCGAATGCACGGTGCACAGATCGTAAAAGGTTTACGATTCACGCTTCCTAGGTTTATTAATGACATATACGTGTGTCTGTTGGAATAAAATCCGAACAAAGCAGTTTATTATTATTCCGTCCGACCAACTTAAACCATGAAATATCTACCTCCATCCTCCAATATATTGGCTTTAAAGATCTTTCAATCTGGGGGCACGGCATTGGCGGTGTAATTTTATGAAAACATACCAGACTAACCAAAACAGAATCTATGCTTTAATTAAAGGACACCTGCAGCGTTATTGACTGACATGAACTGAAAATTACCTAAATACAGTATCTCCACATAACTCAACCTGGTTATAATTAGAGGACAAACAAACAATAAGGTCCAGCTATTTGGAATCCTTGCTTAATTAAGTGTAATTCAAAATGATGATCGCATCCAAATTTGGTCGCAAATCAAAGTGCCCGTATCATCACGCTATGGGAAAGAGGAGCGGACAGTGAATAGAGATGATTATTATTTGGGGTCATTTGGGTAGGACAAAAGCTAGCCGGACCACGCGCACCCCTTTATTTAAAGGTTTTAAACACCATGGAGATGAATGCATTGTAATATTCCTCGGAATTAGGTACTATTTCAATAAAATTAATTTCTCTCTTACCATCAACAAACTTACCTTTTGAAAAGCGCCTGTAGGTAATAAAGATCTACTTATCTTAATTTAACTATTTTTTTGATTTTACTTTTTTGAGTATCTTAATACGAGTACGAGTAAGAAGGTACCTATAGTCAGGTTAAGAAGTAAAAATTCAAAATATTTTTTATGTTCTCCATTGAAAACTATTGAGAACCATTTTCCGACTATATACCTCTATAAAATAAATTAAACAGCTTATGGCGACTCTACAAAAACTTTGTTAAAAATTTTTGAACTCGTTCATACAACTTTGCCCAATGGAGTGGACAGTTTTTTTCTGTTTTGCAATTGATAGTTGCCAGCATCCAGCAATTAAGGCGACGTGTGCCCATTTCGCATATTTTAAATATTCCTTTTATTATGCAGATTAATGTAGGTATTGACTCTTTACTGAACCACTCTGGACGTTCCTGACCAGTCTACCAACTATAATTAAAGGGATCCCTTCAAACGATTTCGGCTCTTAGCATTTTTATTTTAGAGCTGATATTTTGCGGAAGTATTTTTAAACACAGTCATATAATAGTGATGGTAGTTTCCGTTTTGGTTTAAGGGTTCGATAGAGATACAAGATAAGCATGTTTTGTAACACTCGTGTTTTATGTTTAGAATTGGACATTACGTTAGTTAGATGATGAGGGCTATATTGTGGGAATATTCTCTTTAAATAGTAGCTTTAACGTGTGAATGTTTGACAATTTATTATAATACTTGATTAGATAATCAAAAGACGTAATTTTATCTATAACACGATATTATACTTACAAGAAAATTCCACAAACGCAAGCAACATACCGATAAAATCCATTCATTTCATTCATAGCCGGCTCAGTATTCATTCACACCTGTCTTCTAAAAAAACAGGCTACCTCCAACGTTTAGTCTTTATTACAAAGCAACAAGAGTTTTTTTTTGCAACTGAAATGCGTTGTAGGTTAACCAGGTGTCTTCACGCTCGGTAAGGTACAGATAAGGGTGCATATTGTTATGACTCATTCGTTTATGCTAAGGTCAAACGGACACGTGGTCACTTTCTTATAGTCAATGACCTTTTACGTCTGATCCGCATGGATACCACAACAGTTTTTGTTAAGAAATATTGCCTAACGATTTTCTTGGTCTTTAGGTTGTTGTAAGTCTAAGGTGTTATACCGGCTCTTGCATATTTAAGTACATGAATTTGTAATAATATATTAACTTTGCTTATAAACTGATGTACTTATCAATAAAAATAGAATTTTGATTGGTACTTATAGGTATATCTAGATCTCGGAAAACCAAAAAGCGACGAAGGTAAATAGTAAAATTTGGTTTAAAAAATCACAGACACAACTGTTTAAAATATCAAATTTTGCATAATGATTTCACGCCGTCAACTATATGTCTTTATTTATGTTTTGTTACTAATTTTCAATACCTATTCTACATGAATAAGAATAACGTAAAACAACTACAGGCTTCGTGCGTTACGGCTAACGTTACCGTATAAAAGACATCTGTCGTTTGACCTTTCACCACGTGCCTGCATTTTTTGCACTGGCCGCACCTTGGACATATCTTAACGCTACAAGCAATGAGGGGTGGATTGCAATTACGAGCGGTCACGGCACACGTATGGGGGCGCAAAAAATAATCAAAGAAAAATACCTTGTCATGGACATACTTGTAACATTTCATACAGAACATGCTGAAAGTTCAGATAAATTTTGCTCCAAATTATTAGCTTAGAAGATATCTTTACCTAAGTATGATACGTCATTTCGTTTTATTATTCTGGTTTTGAAAAAAATGCACAAAAATGGGATAATTTATAGTGACTTCTGAAGATCAACTTAAAAACTTGTAACATATGTATTTTAATTACTCGTATAACAACGCTATACTAATTATTTCGTTCATTTCTTATCTTTAGAAAAGCCCATGGAAACCACCTTGTGAAATAAGTACTAGTCTTGAACTTTTTCATATACTGCACAATCCTAGTTAGGTAGTTCATAAAACGTGCAAATATGCAGCAGATGCGCACTGCTAATGGTAGTCATGACATGCAATTTATACGGTACACTTCCAGTTTAGATTAAATAAACTAGCCCCGTTATTACGATTACCATAATTTACTTTAGCTATCGTATTTATCTGTTCCATTAACCAATCAATTATTCCCTGATTTATTGACAGTATACCTAATTGTTAATTATTATGTACATGTTAAGACATGTAAATCGAAATAAAAGCATTTATAAAGTGAATAAAAGTCAATTGTAAAGTTTAATTAACACATACGAACTGAACCTAACGTATTCGTAGAACTTCCATTGAATGTAAACGGTTGTATCGCGTCCGCTTAATTTTCCTGACACGCTTCCCAACTCTCCATTGAATTAAGAAAGAATCCAGTTTCCAATTTAAACTTCACTGTCTGTGTCTCGTGTAAAAGAAAATAAAATGAAAAACAGAAAACCTCTGAAACATTTTTGTACAATCAGCAATTCTCAACCGTCGGTCGCAATTCCCATCAAGCGGCTTCAGATTAGTCACCCCTGCGAAATCCCAAATTAAATCCATCCCAGAAAATTGTGACAAACGCCATCCGTCATCCAGCCCCTCATTTGCATGAGAAAAACTGTTGAAGAACAACTATTTATCAAATGGCAAGAGAACTTCCGGCGGCCATGACAGTAGGCGCGACGCGATTCCGCCCGCCATCTTTGGCTGAACGCGGTGCTTCCGGCTGCGGGTGCAATCTGACAATTAATTTACTAGAAGAGATAATTGATAAATGAATCCATTTTAAAACATATAAACCTTGCTTAGCCTAAAAGATAATATACCTACAACCTTATTTCTTCCAGCAAACCAAAAATAAATAGCTACAAAATATCGAAGTAAAAACATAAATTGATAAATCCACTTCCATTTGTTCTAATTCCGCATTTTCTTTCACGAATCTCGGTTGATTGGGGAGTGATCTCTATTTAGATAATTTAGTGGTTCACTCACGATGAAATATTCGAGGTATTTTGTACGGGAAACGGAACTCTGCTGATTGCTGGCGATATTATTATCTTGATGTTAGCCATTTTATATCCCACTTGTTTACGTTTTGAGATTTCGTAGCGCTGGTTGTCGTAAACTACCGTAATGAATACACCTATTGATGTAATAAGGGTTTGATAACTTTTAAATATAGAATAACAGTTTATATAGGTACTGAATCGTATAAATGGTGAAATTGAATGTAGGTAGGTATGTTATACTTGAATACCTATCATTGTGATAAATATCACGGATTTCGACTATCTCAATAACCTTGGAAACGATTCAGAAAAACTATTTTATTCACCTATACCGACCAATTCTGATTACAAATTGCTAATAAATAATTATACCAACTATTTAACACACGTTATCAAGTTTGTAACAACAAGTTCCAGTGATTACATAACATCGTTGCATAATCGTTACCTTGCAAAGTGAAAGTGTTACTGCAAGTGGTCTTGTTTTTCGCGCACTCTCTCACACCTTCGATAGCTCAGTTGGTAGAGCGGTGGACTGTAGTTGGATAAAGCCGTCATCCATAGGTCGCTGGTTCAAATCCGGCTCGAAGGAATCTTTTGGATTTGCTAGAAAATTTATAATGTTAAAATCTTTAGGTATTTATATTCATTCTCATGTAACAAATATTATATTCTTGTAACAAATATTATATTCATGTAACAAAATATCCTGTGTTGAAACTAACTTGAATGCAGTAAAATAGTATAACAGATCAATCTACCACGAATTTACATATTTCTTTGTTAAATACCTATGTTAAATATGTAAAATAGTCGATATACGTCTTATTAGCGTACCACAGCACAGTAATGCTTTATTAGCAAGTACCTTTTAGTATCATTGCATTGCTTGTCTGTTTATCCAGTTACGTTACAATCAAGTGAGTGAGATTAAATACGGCACAACGTCGAATCGAGTATTGAAATCGTCAGAGACAAAGCCGTTTTCATCAAATTTACAACGCGACGTGACTTAATAGAAATTCAACCTGAATCAGATTGTTCTCATTCAGCGACGCTAATTTGCAGAGCCACGTACAAAGCTTCGACGGGAAAGAAATCACCACAACACAAAACATCTTATTTAATTACCCCCGAGTCTAAATGAGAAACATTCTTTTGCTGGAAAAAATCCCCAATCAAATTAGAGTCGAAATTCAATTCTGTTCCATTACAAAGAATTTGAACGCACCTTAACCCTTAACCGCGGACGCAATAGCATTTCTGACTCTTAGAACCGTGTTGAATCAATTATGGCAGAACCCCTTTATTCTCGGATGTCTCCTTTCAAAAGAAAGAATAGATAAAGTAATTAAAAATAATTTGGTGAAACTTTTTCGTTTTGCTTGATATGTGCTGGGCAAATCTTATAATGTGATTGTTAATTAGTGTCTAATCTAATCTTTTACAATCTAAGAATTTTTTCTCAAAAAATTATATATATGTACTACTTAATTACCTAGTTTTTTGTAGCTCCATTTTAATATTTTATAATCCTCCAACATAATAACTAATTCTTAAGTAAGAAGGTCCGATCATTGCAAATTAAATAATCTTAATCGCGAAAGTGACTCCGACCAATTATACCGACTCAAATAAAGCTAACCCTTCCACAAAACTTTTTAATTGCTGTTAAATCGAAAAGGGATCGCTAAAAAACGGCTTAGTTCATTGTTGGTGCGTTGTTGTCATTAATTTATGTGGGTGGGTACAATTTCATGCCATCAGACTTTTGTTGTATGCCGTGAACGCTTTGAATTTTGATAGCTTTGGGTCATTGATGCAGTCTCTATACTGGTCTACTTAACATGTATACTTGCAACCCTGATTTATGGAATTATTAAAGAAGCAAAAAAAATTCTGAAGAATCCGAAAATTTGATGGTCTTAATTATGTGTCCTATATTGATTAACATAGATCCGATTTTAGTGTTATAAGTAAGTAGTTTGTATTTTGCTGGTTGGTAAGTATATTAAATTTACTATTACGTATGAAATAATAGTAGAGACGCTTAATGTATAAGTATTATTGGCTAAATTATCACGCTTCATTAAAAAAAACTACTGCAAATAAATCGTTAAAAAGAAAGCTGTTAAAGACCTGTTTTTGTTTGCAGATAAAGAAAGGATTGCAAAACCAGCAATTTCACATATGAATGAGAGAGATTTCTATCTGAAACATTGAGCGGCGGCACCCCTGTTAACCCTTCCATGACTGGCACTGATTCATCTTAACCCGTCAACAGTTGATGGATCAAGATATTAATACCGAAAGCGTGGCGAATCTGGCCAAACGCTAACCCTTTTCTATGCATATTTAATTTTAACTGTGTGACGCCCGGGTCTTCTTGACTGATGAGATCTTCCTTTACAAGTGAAGGATTGATTGTTGAGGGGCAATTAGAGGATTTTCGATTTTCATTCTACGCAAGAACGCTGTAATTATTGCAGAAATGTAGATGAATAGTTGTGTAGCGTATTTTTAATCGATTTTCAAGTTTAATTTCCGTAGAAATGTAATCACTTTTATTTGGTTTATCAACGTAATAATTTTTCAATTTATCGCCCAGTTTACTTCGCTACTGATTC
This sequence comes from Anarsia innoxiella, assembly GCA_947563765.1. Classification (NCBI taxonomy): domain Eukaryota; kingdom Metazoa; phylum Arthropoda; class Insecta; order Lepidoptera; family Gelechiidae; genus Anarsia; species Anarsia innoxiella. The sequence goes on from OX387390.1 coordinate 11,771,224, forward strand.
AAGGCCATATTTATTGAGTGCCTGATAATATCGCAAGAGCAAAGTTGCCTACCGACTAAAAAGCTATAACAAAATCATTTACAACTATGTTATTAAAATAGTCGGGCAGATATTTCGCACGATCTTTTTATTACAAGTGCCTAATAGCCCGCATAGCTAATAATCCGTTGACCAGCCTATCCTGGTACAGTGGTCCACGGAATTGTGTGACCAGCTTACTATGTCAATTAACAAACGTTGACATGAAAAAAAATCTGTTAATTTGTTAATAATTAGGTACTAGTGCATAAATCTTATTATAATTAATATACTCGTATATTGATTTCCAATGCTATAGCTATTAATGCTTATCTTCAAATAAGTAGGTAATACTTATGCGACATTTAAGCAGATCTTTGACAACGTCAAAGAATTTCGCGAAAATATTTTCACTTCTCTTTTACAAGTATTCCTCATTATTTGTATCAGAGTGTACTTATAAAATTCGTACCGCATTCATTCTTTGCTCGGTAAGGGCGCGACCGGAGAATTAGTATGCAGATGAGTTGAATTAGACTCCAGTTGATTGATTGGGTAGCTTAGACTAGGGTACAATATGCCCGCATGTCTTAATTTAAACCTCAACGGGCTAGATTGTACCTAGAAGGTGTCCGTTTACACAACGACTTTGTTGCGGTTAAGTTGATTTATTAAATATTTTAAAATTACAAAACACAAAACGTGTTATATAATTTTTCTTATAGGTATATGTACACTTTTTTGGATAAATTAATTGAAGTTTGTTAAATACAACAGTGGCTATATAATATCAGCTGATAAAACAATTGAAACTGTTAACTTTGTGTTGTGTGTTGTATTGTTTGTAACAAATAGATAGGTTAATTAGTTTCATTTTCCGGTAAAGCAAAAAAGCCCTCTTTTTTTGTTTATACACTTTCCAAATAAGAGCCTTTAAATCTAAATTATATAGTAGTATTTATGATAAGATTCCTAACATATGGGATACCTGTTTACAAACCTTCCTAAGCTAAAATATAAAGAAACGATATAAGTAAGTACTTAACTCTAAGAAAATCGTTACAAACGTCAACTGAATATTCAATTGTAAATAGTAAAATGTTATTTGAAATAAATCGAAATTCAATCAATTACACTGTTGCCAACAAATCATGAATGATCGATCGTGTTGATACTTATTAGAAATTCTAAACGTACTAACGACATGGATTCGTTGCGGCTGACTGAATTGACATTCATCTGTTCGGATATCGAATTCAAATAAACTTGCTAAATATGTTTTAATTTTTAAATTAAAAATTGTATGTAGGTACTCGTAGCAACCAGAATTTTTATATTAAGAAGTCATTCGAGCGAGATACATTTACCTAAATAACTCGCATTAAAATCTAATCGTACTTTTAAAATTTACGTAGATTTGTTAGGTATTATGTTTAAACGAGTAACGATACATAGTAACAAGTTACGCGTACTTCGTTAAAACCGAATATCAACAATGGATAGGCACAACCTACCCTACCAAATATCTACACATCCTATAGACAAACTCATTCCACTGACATCCTGTAATAAGGTGGATATGTCGCAATTGTAATCGAATCACTGTTGATATTCCGGATGCCTAATAACATTCACTAAATTACATAATAATTAGTAATAATTAGATATGGACTTTGTTAATTAGTCCGAGATAACACCTAGATATTGGTGGTAATTGCTTTAGCTAAATCAATACTTACGAGGCAACTGGGTACACTTTGTTTGTGGACCGTCTGTAATGGACAAACGTTACCTAAAATATGCTTATATAGAATTATAACATCACTTTTAACATTACCTAAAGTTTATTAAATAACAACCATTTACGTACCTACTCCCCACTTTATGTTTGATCTTTTTGGTAAATGGAGTGTCAGTGGAATTCATTATGCTCAAAAAGTCTAATCAGAAATACTGTTAGAAATGCTTTTCAAAAATTTTGTATCCCTGTTAAAGATTAAGTACCTACCTATTTTTTTTTCTTTTAGTTTTCACCGCAAATAACCCACATAATTAATAGCATACACACAAGCCGATGTTAATTAATTTGATGGCACGTCCCATCCATTAAAACAGTAATGTTCACAAATTACTATAAAATACCTCATCAATCTAACCAATTATTATTTTGACGGACATTTTGGATATTATATTAGAATATTCTGATAAGAAACACGCGAGGTCTAGTCCTCGGAGTAGCTAGGAAGAAACCTAAAAGTATTATGGAGTAAGTCGAATTATCTCTATCAAAATAATATCTACTTTACCATGAGTTCAGAAACAAAACAAAGCAAAGCAACCTCGGAATCATATTTTCTTTTTACCTACTAATTTAGGAAATAGATACAAACAGGCATGATATGGTTGTCATTAAACAGAATTAATAATGTTAATAAATACCCACAGGTCTATTAGAGCTCAAATCATGCATGCATTAGCTTATTAGCCTGCCTGGTTTGTTAATTTTCAACACTACAAATCTGTTAAACACAGAACGTAATCGCCTAACGCCCCACAAAATAGTCAAATTGTTTATCATATAACTAATAGGAAATAATCACAGAGTAATTCCATTTCGGACCAATTCGATTGTCGAAAGCTCACCCGATATTAGGGATGACAATTTTCGAATTGGAATCCGTAATATATTCACCCCGAGCATTGTTGGTATCAAGTTTAACAAAGCTACAGAAAATCTGTAGGACAAACCGCTACGTCTGTTCAAAATGAAATATGTAAGTTTGGTATATCGTCCAAATTATGTAGTTTTGTTTACTTATATATGACGCGTGTCCAAGCAAACTTAACTAACTCATTAAAAACTCTACCTATAAATTTATTAAGACTACAGTATTTTTGTTTGTTCAAGAGTACTCTATAACATTCTCTATTGTTTTGCAAATGTTGTCAGTGTGCATACACATACGTGTTTAAGAACAATAAATAAATTAGACATATCTATACACAACTTTATGTTTCTAAACATTTATCGGCAAAGATTGCCCTCAGAGTAGAAATTATAATATTAATATTCAGTCAACTAGCCGAAAACGAAAGGGGTGAATAAATTTAATACGACGACAAAGTGTCGCGTCGATGCCAGTAATGCGTGAACAACTCGGTAATTAATACCCAAAATTTTATTTGCAAATATGCACCGACTCTACGCATATAGGTAGGTAGGTACCTACTACATCTATGAACCTTGTTTATAAATCATATTTGCAGATTATTTACAGTCATCAAATAAGAAAGTAAAACAGATATTTTTCCGACGTTATCAATTTTATTTGCAAAATAAAACAGACATCAGCTTCAGCAATATATTTATGAGTTCCATTATAGGCACGGGTATTGTGGGCTACTAAAAGTGTAATCAAATAAAAATATCACAGTCGGATCTTCAATATTCATGAAGAATATAACCAGGAATTATTAGACTGGTACAGGAGCAATATTTTTCTCAATCACCATTAGTCCGTATCTACGAGCCTACCGACCTTTTCACTGTACGATAGCAGCATGCATTCTACCTCTGTCACCCTAAAAGCTTACGCGAAACTCTGTTGCTAATACCCTGATTTCAATCGTAACGTTGAAGCCCTATGGTTCATGTTTGACATAAGCATGAATGGCAGTTTGGTCAGATTCAGCATCGCTGTCGTTTCGCAGTAGAATGCGGAATATGTCGGCACTTCACTTTTATTGTATCAAATAATAGGGGCGCTCTTATAGCCATTATCACGTGTTTGATCTAAAATGATACTTGGTTCAGCATGCACTCTGACGAGGGGTGTCTTTTTCTATAGATTTTACTTATAACGGTGCCAAATTTTAACCTATATCAAAAATAGAATCTGCCTTTTTCAAATAAATAAGGTCGATAATCCAAGGTTAGGGGCCATTGTGTGTATGCGTTATGTTGGTGGTTTCATAAAACCGTGTCCATCAGTGTATGGCGGCACTTGATAAAGTATTTTTCTATTTTCAATAGGGGAAATACTTTCTTAAAGCATTAGATCGGAAATATTCGTCTCAATTTACTCACTCCCTTACAAAGATATAAAACCAAAACAGCGTACCTATATGGTAGAGCATTTATATTACTTATACAATGCAGTTTTGAATCTTATCGCATTTTCTTTCTCATAACTTTGTCATTTCTGTAACCATCTTCAAATCTCATAGATTTCATGCTCGAGAGGAGCCTTGAAGACAATAAAGTAAGCTAACGGAGCGAACTATAACGCCCAGCCATTTGGGCCATTCAAACTTGGCTTCGGATCTCAAGACATAACCATTTCCTATTCTCGTACGAGTATCATCCGTCGACAGAAACTAGTCTGCAAACTGACGTGCGCAATCAAAACACAATACGTTATAAATGGCTCGCATTATATCGGAACCCTCATATTTTTGCGATCTATTGCCATCTATTTTAAACAAAACAAGCTTTGATGCAATGCAATAAGGTTTCTTGAATCAACACTGAACGCAGAAGCAAACGCACAAATTGTATTGCTCGGCTTCTCAACTTTGCCCCATAACCATCCCGCTGCGATAGGTAAAGAGAAGCAATGGTTGTCAATAAATTTTGTCGTTTTATTTATTCGCATAGTTTGCGGGTGGCGTCGTCTCCCATGATTACTTTGACGTTCGCATTACGCAAAATATAAACGTAATATTTTATATTTACTATTGTTATTGAAAACGAAAAATGCTAGAGCCTACTTCTTTTCTGATATGTGTAGCTAGGTGAATAATGTTTATTATTCCTCTCGTTTACAAAGTTCAGTAAACCTCACTCAATGCTTATCCTCTGTTATTATTCACACTCAAACCCACCAATCAAATCACCAATTACGGTTGATAGCACGATAAAATTGACATACATAACAAGGGAATGCTTTTTGTTAATGAATGAGCTTGTTTAAATAAATTGTCTTTGGGTAAAGTTAACCCCTAACACGCACACGGGTAATGGCAAGTTCTCATAAAATATTCACTTGTCGGCTCTTTAAGTCACTTTGCGGATCTTAAACTTTGAAAAATATTATTATTAGATTTTTTCGTTTCTATCATAACATTTGTATGATTTTGTACAATCTTTTCATAAATACTGTAAAGTAAACAAAAAATTGTTATTCAGATCTTAGTTATAATGATGGAAAACAAATCTTTACTTTCTGAAATAACGTATCTATCTAAACTTAAACTAATCAGTCATATAAATTGAGCCCAGGGTACATTTCCCTTATTTTTCATACGACATTGAATAACAATCAATCAAAAACTATTCTGATGGTCTATCAGTCATAATTTTTGTAAAGAGGGAATGTTTTCCTCGCGTCGTCGTACTCAATTCTTTTCAAAAGACACGTGCCTCACAAATTACTGGATAACAATTTTGGTGGACAATTTCGTGTATTCAAACCGATTTGGTCATTCTGCCGCGTAATTGCTTGTTTTCTAATTGTTGTAGTTTTAGGGTGCATAATAAAAATAAAACCTACGCTAAAGAAAACATCCGATATATTGCTAGGTTACTTAAATTTGTGAACAACCCTAGATGTAATCTACAGTAATATTTTGTAATTAGACGCATAAAATATATACTTACTTATTTACATACTCTACGTGCAGTTTAACTAGCTTTACCCAAGAATTATTATAGTACATAGTAGTATTTTGCTTCAAGGGCTGTTAATTTTATGTATCCATCAGATAAACGTCCAGCTCTGCAAAAGGAATAAACTTATTCATAAGCAAAATTGATACGTAGCCATATCTCAGTGAAATTAAACGTCATAGCAACAAAGCTACACAATCAATTAAATTTTATACTGAGAGCCGCTCCCTCGCATCCTATTGTTTGAATTAACGATAGTCATTATGAAGTGAAACGGTTTATGGTTTGTTATGATTTTCATGTAGGTATAGATAACTAATTGTGAAAGTCAAGTATTTATTGTCAAAAATAGGTAAATATCGGCGCTTAGTCAAAATATCGTCTTAAAAAATCTCCGGAAGATATCTAGATAGGTACGTTAGTTTTAGACTTTTACTTGTTTCAAAAATAAAGAGTAAAGCGCAATATGATAATTTTCCTGTAAACCTTAATTTTGATCAATAAGTAACACTAATTAGACTGTCATTTTCAATCTGCCGTAAGTACCTTCCCACTCATCAATTTTCATCTGAAGCACTCAGAAAACATGAATAATGATTTATTAGAGGGCTAGTTGGAAAAATCGTGTTAATTAACTATATTAATGATAAGGGACGGACGCACTCGAGTGGAAACGAAGGGAACCAACGAAGACAACCTAACGAATTTTTAAAAGCCAACATCCAAACAAACTAAGTAGAGGTTTTGAAATTAAAATGATTTGATTGTATATCCGTAGTAAATCTGATAAGCAAATTTAACCCAATCTAATAGAGGACACATTAAAATGGACATCAACCAAATTGTGTTTCCCGTTATGAGCTAATAGCAAAACGAGGCCATCTCCGCAGCGAGACGGGTCAAGTTTCAATAGCGCCAAAAACCAGAAACACCACCCTTAGGACCAGTTTGCATAAAGAGAGCCACGCATAAAATCTTACGACACATCATGCCATGACAACGTTCGACTAAACAAACATTAATATACGAACTTTAAGCTCTGCTCCATGAGACTTAAACGTCATTGATGAGATCCGAACCGCACGCCGAATGTAGCAGAGGGTTAGTAAAATCATTACTGTGAAACTCGGAGCACACTGTTCCGTTTAAATTAAACGCAGGACAATGGTCAGTGGCGTCTAAACCGCGTTTAACGATCTTGATCCTAAGTTATGTGAGGATTAGCCCTATCTTAATATCTTCTAGCATTAACAAGGGTTAGCAGTGGCCAGTTACTAGGTACGGATGAACGCATGCGGCTGTGATTGAGAGGAGATATGGCTTCATGAAGGGTCCAAAATTATGTCCAACTAACGTAGCTACCCGTATGCGTAAAATTGTATCTTGCAATCTAAGAGAACGTTTCCCATCTTTATGAGTTCTTTGACTACTGTAATTATGTTAATCAAGTACTATGATTAGATGCGATCGATTTAAAACCCACTTCTAATAATTTGAAAATTGATCAAAGCTAGACTTCAATGTTTCTACTGAAATTAACTCAAAACTATCGGATATTTATTTAATAACATTACCGTCAAATTGGTAATTAGATCTAATAATTGGTTATGAGTTAGTTAATCGCTAAGTATGAGCATTAAACAATTTGCTCTCGAGATTAATCCTGAATCCTGAATCATGTTCAGTTTCAATATTTATTCGAGAATATCGAATTCTATCTTAACTAAGGCAATAGCTGCCCTAGTAAACCGTTCATAGCAAATGTATGCCGCGACCTAAGCTCTTTTACATTCATTGCCATTACAAATTGAGTAGGCGCTCGAGTAACATTACTGTCAGGCGCTTGTTACTTTGCAATGAATCATCATCCAGTCAATTATTTTTTTTTTTATCATTTTGGTAAAAGTATTTTTATTATTTCTCTCTTAAGAGGAAATAAGCTCTTTGACGAAAAGCCGTTTCATTGCGTACGCTCTGTGTCAAGTTATTAATGACATACATTTATATTTTATTGTGCACAGTATTACATTCGTCAACGTTTCCAGTTTGGAAATGATTTAATGCGACTTAAGATAGTGTCCAAAAGTTAATAGACTTTATAACTAGTTCCTCTCTGTTTATTTTTTGTGATGAATCGCGGACATATTTTAACCAAAGAGGGCCCTTTGAATTTTAATATTATCTCTTGAAAGGGGGTGATGCGGACGCTCTGTACATTTGACAGGTCAAAAGAGCGGCTGCAACAGATCTTGATCCATTTATTAAGATTAATATCTAAAAACACGTATGTGAATATGTAGGAATGTACGAGTACTTTATGGATACTTGATTAATGTCCCTTAAACAATTACTTATGAGTACACATCAGAATTATATAATTATGTGCATTTCGTTCGTTATCAGCCCATATATGTCCCCACCGAGGGGCACGAGCCTACTCTCATACAGAGAGTGATTAGGCCGTAATCCACCACGCTGGCCAAGTGCGGGTTGGCGGATTTCATATACACCTTCGAATTTCTTCTCTGGTGTATGCAGGTTTCCTCACGATGTTTTCCTTCACCGTTAGCAAGTGGTAATCGAATAAATTGATCCGTACATGAGAAATAAACTCAGAGGTACGTGCCCGCACCAGGATTCGAACCCGCGCCCTCTGAGTTCGAGGCAAGCGTTCTACCAACTGGGCTACCACCGCTTTATAAATATAATTTACGCATTATAAATACCTATAATCAAATTACTTTTGCATGAAATAAGCTTAAATGTTTATTATCTAAATACCATTTAAAACCAATGAAATTGAAATACCAGTCTGAAAAAAGCAGTTTACGGAATTCATAACACAACATATAAAAATAGTTACTCAAATACAAAAATGCACTCGTATCACTACTAAACAAGATACTAATTATTGTTAAAATTAAATCCTCTAATTTGCAAAGCAAAATTTTCAATCTCACTAAATACTGAGGATTAGTGAAGGGTGTATTTTAATCTCTTGCTCCCTTTCTCTATTTTGTTTAAGATTTCGTGGCTTATAAAATGGGCCTTAATAATAAACTAGTGTCAAAAGTTGGGCAATCCCTGTCCCTAAAGACCAATAAGTATGTAAGTAGAATATAGACTTAATTAATGATTTCTAATTCAGGCTGCTGACGGTCAGCTTAAGTAAACTTAACTATAAAACCTACTTACTATAAATGGTCAGCTGCTGATTTATGCATGTATTTATAGTATAGTTTTTACTTAAGTAGGTATTCTAAAACTTACCGCTTTACAGTTACTCGTACGTTTAAAAATTTCAAAGCTGGAAACATGAATTTAGAATAAAAACTTTTTTGAATCTTGTTATTTGAATAATAACTTTTTCAATTTATTTTTAAAATAATACAAAATGATGCCCCACAATAATCAGCCCCCAAATAAAGGCTGATAATTTTGTTTAATCCCCGCGACGCAGCCGGTGACAAATGGCGTTAATAAGAAACCTGTCGCGGTGGGATTAAGTCCTGTTAATTACTGTTATCATTGTCACCGTGTATTGCATTCACTAGAGATGGGATTGATTCTATCGATATTCTTGGATTTAATAGAGATAATGACTACATTCAAAAATTCAAAAAATAATTGAATTTTGAATTTTAAAAGATTAATAATTAGTCCGTCTTTTAGGGTATGCAAAAATATTTGAACACATTTTTTACCTGATCAAATACATAAATAAATACAAAGATACACTCCTAGGTAAAAATCGTACCTAGGCGTGATGTCACTAGCAACTTTAACACAGTGTATCTTTGTCATTTTTAGTTTAAGAAAAAAAAGAAAAAGTACGTGTCGAAAATTTTATAATATTCTATGTAAAGGACTAATTTTTTTAAATCATCATGCCTATTCGTAACATGCTGAAATACGCTTTAGTTCACGTGTATACCTCATTAAGAAATTAACAATAATCAAAGAAAATCAACGACAGAGACTTTTCTAGATATAAGATTCATAAAATTCTTGGAAAATATTCAAAAATACCAAGATAATCTAGAAAGTAGCTTATTATGCCCAATTAGTTAGTTGCAAAAAACCGCTCCGCAAAATACAACATCTCACAAGTTATTTACTCTCAATTACAACTGAAATAAAGTTGTCTTTTATTTTACATAACGATTTTTTACTTTTTTTTTGCACATCACTAGGTCGCCCACCATATTATTAACCACCACACAGCCGTAAGCGGATTATTCTTTAAAATTAAAATCGGCATTCGCGGCTCACGTAATTTAAAGCGTGCCATGTTGAGGGTTCCAAAAAGATTCAACATAGTGAAGAAATTGGTAACCGTACCTACTTTTATTTATAAATCTCCTCCTATTTGTATTTCTTTTTAATTGAATCAAGGGAAAGGATACTTCTTTTGTTTTTCTGTTACCCGTCCCTCCTTTTAGTACTTCTTAAAAAAAATTTGCCAAAAAAGAAACAACTTCAAAACGGAAACTAAAAAGTATGAAATAAATTAACTTGTACAGCAAATTTCGAGTTTATAAGTGATTAAAAGTATCATAAACAAATACATAATTATGCCTTTAAAATTTTTGAAGACGGTGCCAAGTAAAACAATAACTAGATATAGGTAATATAGGTACTTATAATCAATCTTTTTCACATCTCAAGGAAACAGGTGGCACCGTCTTCAAAAATTTTATAGATATAATTATGTATTTGTTTATGATACTTTTAATCACTTATAAACTCGAAATTTGCTGTACAAGTTAATTTATTTCATACTTTTTAGTTTCCGTTTTGAAGTTGTTTCTTTTTTGGCAAAAATTTTTTATTTCACATTTTTTAGTTTCCCTTGACTGTCCTTCATTTTCATTATCAGACCCCTAATAACAGTCACAACCCATTTAAATGAAAGGTCTCAATAATATAAGTTAATCAAGCCCAAACACAAAGTACTTGCTGTAAACCGTTGTCGAGTTCCGTCGACTGCATTTCCGCTCCATCATCAGGTCAATGTCAGACCCTCATTAAACATTAGGGCTTTAAAATTCTTATTATTGCATAATATTAAGAAACATACTAGTCGCGATACAATTTTTTCGAGTGTTTCCCTCGATATCTCCAGGTTTCCACCTTCAGGTCCTGGTTTCCTTACCATGGGACCACCCTTGGGATACCCCCTTTCTAACAAAAAAAGAATCATCAAAATCGGTTCATGGACGACGAAGTTGTGTGAAGAAACATAAGAAACAGACTAGTCGAAAATACAATTTTTTCGAGAGTTTCCCTCGATTTCTCCAGGATTCCATCATCAGATCCTGGTTTCCTTACTATGGGACCACCCTCGGGATACCCCCTTTCCAACAAAAAAAGAATCATCAAAATCGGTTCATAAACGACGAAGTTTTGCGTGGACATACATAAAAAAAAATAAAAATATATACGGTCGAATTGAGAAACTCCTCCTTTTTTTTGAAGTCGTTTAAAAAGGAAAAGTTTCTTTTAGGAATAGGTACTAAACTTCTCTAGATACCATTACAAACGGGAAGTCATGTATGTAATTATATGTAGAGGCTAAGTAAATATAATAAATACTGTCAAAAATAAGAAGTTAGCATGATTTTTAATGGATTAATAGTTTTATGGCCTTTTCTACAACTTAAAGTTAATCAGGTTTAGATAATTTATGATGTACGACTTTAATGCTAGATTTCAAAATAGGTACCCCTTCTGTACCGAACTTATATCAGCAAATAAACATTCGCTTATTGACAAATGAACATCGTTTCACGGTCCTGTTATGATTGAGATGCGTCCAGGCAAACAAATTTCCTCCATTTGACCTATAGTGCATTACATTTGTATTGGTCAACGAGATATAGGGAGCTATTAGTTTGATGGAGTTTTGGTTTGCTTCGTTACAAGAGTTTTGCAAATAAATAGCTTTGTTTGATACCATTACCCTCGAGCACAGATAGGGGAGATGTCTACTTTTAAAATTCAGAATTTCTGAAGAAGAATTCAGAATTCAACTTTAATCTAGTGGTCAGGCCTTGTTGTGAAATATTTGATCCACCTTCTTATCTTATCATTTAAATACTATTTCTATAAACTAACATAAGTAGGTAGATAACTAATTTATAAGCATCTTTATAGAACCGAGTAGGTACCTAATAAAGTAATTAATCATCAAACACAAAGACCGCGTAAATGAATACAAAGCGAATGAGCTACTTCCATTTTCTGTAAACATTTTCTAATTCAAGTTAATGATGTTCCTAACAAAACCCAACGGCTTGTCCCTCAAGACAGATCAAATAGGGTCTAGGGGTAACAAAAACAAACTCTCTTCCAATACACTACGGACCCCTGTCAGCGAAACAAAACGTTTTAAGAATGAAAAATGAAATCAAGTGGACAGTGACCAGTAGCTGTTACTGTAACTACGAACTTGGGGAGATCCGCGCTTACATATATTCTGTTTAAATAACTATAGGATTGATTAAGGGTTAATATTTTAGTAGTATTTGAAACATCCCTATACAGAAGAAGATAGGTATTTAAGAACACTATACATTTTAAAGATAACTGGCTAACATTAAGGAGATGAGGTATTTTTTTGGTAATCATATTAGTTGCTATAATTTATCTCATGTGATTATCTCATATGACCATTGACCATCAGTAAAATAAGTTAGGTACATTAAAAGATGAAAGAAAAGATGAGCTAAATTCCCTTTAAAAAGTGCATAACTCTTAAATTGCATAAATAAAAGTAAATAACAGAAAAAAAACACTAGAGCTTAAAACCGCTGAAGTTCAAATGTACGCGGTCACACTACAGGCTTGACCATCCATTTATCAGTGGCACTTAGCGGAATTTACATAAAATCCGACACATGATTAATGCAGATACGTGATTCTGTGCTATCCTCAATGAACATTATTCCCGTGTTTATTTATTGTACACTTGATAAATTGTCTGCTTTCGAAAGTAGGACAAGAGGGTTAAGTTTTTTGCATAGCTCCTTGTATGGATTACATAATTGTATTATCTTTAGATGTACACGGGCTTAGTTACGCACTTTAGTGATACTTTTTAGTAGGTAAGGTAATGTTTTTAAAGCTTATGCCAGTAACTTACAACTACTTATATAAATCACTTTAGTACCTTTGATTGCTTCCTTAATGTTAAGGAGTAATTTATTTACGAGTTATTTTAGTAAATAATAGTGTGAACGGGAGATTTTGGCTCAACATTACAATGGAAAATGCGTTTCCGGTATATAAAAATAAATACAACAATTCGATAAATTGTAAAAGGTAAAGTTTCAGGTCTGTCAAACGGAAGCTGTAAATCTCACGCTAAGCCTCCGTCCTCCTAAATAATAGATGAATCCCGTGTAAAAATCCAACAGGAATTATGAAGACATGCCATTACTCATCTCGAATTTGAAATAGAGACTGCGACACGGAATCGGAAATGTTTTAAGCATTTCAGAATATGGTAATAACATTGTTTGTCGTACCTTTATTTTTCCCTATGTGATAATATTATTTTTTTCAATTCTACAATAACGTTTCTGTTTGTCAAAACAAAGAAACAAAAATAAATGTAAGTATCATTTGATTGTAAATAAATCCAAATCTTACAAGTTACTCTATAAGTATCACGTTTTAAATAACGAATCTGTTACAGCCTCAGGGGTCTTTCGTTCATAAACCCGAAAAATAGAAAACATGTGAAGGGAAAACAACGGACTGTCTTCGTAGACAGTGCTCGTGCACAGACCAACAAACCTAATAGACCTCTATGTGCGGAATCGTCGCCAAACAGATGACGTTCGTTTTTCTCGCATCCGTTCTCTTGTATTCAAATTTGACAATGACAAATCCTCGGTCATTTCCGGTTGTGGTTCAGCACTGACTCGGATGTTCATATCATTTATATTCATTCGAGTTTCGCGTAGCTTTTGTTCAAGTGATAAGTCAGCGAAAAGACGGTTCGCGGTTGGGGTGTAGATTAAAAAGGGCGGTTGCAATGATAAATTTCGCTTCATTCATTTTCCTGAATGACACTACATCAAATGGTCACTTTTTATCGACAAAAAAATAATTGTGTATTGTATTAAGTGAGATACAACCATCGTTGAGTGGGAACTTAATTTTTCGTAATGAAATTAAAATAAAAAAATAAACTAAATTCCTCTATAATATTAATATTAATATAAGAAAACGTTTTTCTACACAGAGATATGCCGAATGTTCTACTTAATTAAGACTAAATTAAAACTTCAATCCTTTTACAGCACTTAGTACATTTTGGAACAATACTAGGAAATAACCGATGGGTTCACGCCGCCAGTTTTTATTTGTTTACTACCACCTTTTTTAGGTACGAGTAAATTAACAAATCCGGCTGGAGATAGTATTTTTTCCTTTTATCTCACAGACCATCACATTTCATTAATCCGACTGAACGGCATCGTATTCCCATTGTTTTCATACCTTTTTCGTTTCTATTTTTGTTAGGTCTCTTATTCCAGTTTACGCCTAAGCCTTTGTATTTTGCTTTATATTCAACTCAATGAAGCTTATTTTTATTTCATATTCATCATTGGTACTAAGACTTTTGTTATTACCAAATTAGTTTTATAAAAAACGGAATAAGAATTTAATCATAAGAAGAAGGTACTTACGCAGCGAATAAGTCGTAACAGCAAGAAAATCCCTGAAATCGGGCCTACATTACCGTGTTAAGCGATCCGTTATAAAATCACCCTTCGTCGACTCAAACGCCCGTATGTAAATGTTATCGTGAATTTATTGTTATAACTTCTCCTTAGCTAAGTGATATTCGAGATTTTCTTCCAAATATGCTCGGAGCGTTTTCCCTATTTTGACGTAAAAATCTTGCCAATTTATAGAGACCCACAGGAAGAGAGAGAATTACAACGTTCTTTTGTCAGAGTCTCTAGAAGATTTTCCCGTGGAGAGGTCATAAAATATTGGATCGTTATTTACATAGTACCTACACGATTGTTTAGTATTTATGTTGTTATCGTGGATTCAGAAGTATTATGTTTACCTCAAATAGGATTTAGATTTAAAAAATATATATTTTACACATTTGTATAAAAAAATTGAATTCTTTTTACGTTAGAAAATTACTTTTTACGTTAAAACCTTAAAGTACCGAGTTTATTTTCCACAAATCTCGAAACGCAACAAAAATAGAGATTCATTTTCCCTTGATCGTTTTGCAAACCCCAAAACAGATCGCCGACAAACGTGTGAGCCGATCGCCGTAGCGTGACTAAAAGCATTGTAAATTTTACACAAATGCATTCACATTGAAGTCAGTACCGCATTTACACAAGATAAAGTACTCCCTAAAGGAACATTCTGATATACTTTCAGTTCATTTTCAAAATAAGTTTTTAAGTTATTTTAATTATTTACAAAAAGCATCTTGAGTTGTCGTTTGACTAAAAGCTTTAGGTATATTTTATGTTCCGTTTCAATGAACCATTTGATTTGGTTTCACTTTTATAAAGATATAAAACTTAACCGTCATAATATTAGCTTACAGTTGTTATTGGTTGTTAAGTATTAATAGGTACAGTGCACCCATATATACCTATTTGAAACAAGTAACAAAGAGCATCATGTTAGCCTGCGGCTTACTGTATTTGACGGTTCCAAATTGCAATGGGATGACAAATACCCTCAATAGAAGAGACTAATTAAATATATTAGTGGCACAGAACACCGTAGAGCAATTTGATCGGAATGCCACGCTCATGCGTCACGCACACTCGATGTCTAATTAGATGTGACATCTGTGCTGTACATGCATCAACGAAGCGAAAAGGTGTATTTAGTAAAACTAAACTGCACTATTTATTTTTTAAATAGTAAAGACAAAGTGTCTATAAACGAATATAAGTTACGAAAGTACACGCGTAATTTAGAAGTTAGTTTAGAGTTTAGAGTTTCGTAGTAAAGTTAAAACTTAATAGTTATTTATCTAACCTGAAACGTGCCTAAGTATTGTTGATGAGAAAAAAATAAAAAACTGTCATAATCTGGTTTAGACTTAAAAAGTACGAATAACTTTCTAAAACATATTTTTTTAATCTTTCAACGAATTTTGACGCCATCATAAAACGGTTTCCGAATTAGAATTATTACAGTTGATTAAACAGCGGAAAATCAAAATTTTCACCGTGTGCCACGTAAAATTTGCATGTTTATTCAGCAGACCGGTCATTATTCGATTTGGGCGTTTAGAGTTTCGTAGTAAAGTTAAAACTTAATAGTTATTTATCTAACCTGAAACGTACCTAAGTATTGTTGATGAGAAAAAAATAAAAAACTGTCATAATCTGGTTGGTTTAGACTTAAAAAGTACGAATAACTTTCTAAAACATATTTTTTTAATCTTTCAACGAATTTTGACGCCATCATAAAACGGATTTCCGAATTAGAATTATTACAGTTGATTAAACAGCGGAAAATCAAAATTTTCACCGTGTGCCACGTAAAATTTGCATGTTTATTCAGCAGACCGGTCATTATTCGATTTGGGCGTTTAGGCGATAATACATTCTCACTTAGCGTGATTAAAATCGATGAAACACCGCAAGGGTTTGCCGACTCCACTGATGTTATTTTGTTCCGGCGACCGCTGTGGTGATCGAGTTTGACACTGCCAAAATTAGGAGTTCATTTCGTTATTTACCTAAGTACTAACATCAATATATGCGTAAATAGCTACAGCAGTATTTCATAAAATAAATTCTCACAGTCTCACTTCGTCACAGTCTAAACATAATAGACCAACAAGACGAATGAAAAGGAAAACGATGAAATATAAAAGCAGTTATAAACAGTTTTATAGTGAAATCCACTTTAGTGAGAATGAGCCAATCAAAAAGTTTATGCTAATGGTGTTGCTGTTTCAAAATGATGTGGTTTTAGATTGGGCTATGTACGTACGTATACCTCTAAGATGAAAATGTAGGTATAGCTATAGGTATACAGTAAGTGAAAGCACTTAAACTCAATCGTATTCAGTATAAAGTTTTGCCGGTAAAGTTCATCGAAATCGTATTGGAATTGAAACTAATTTGGCTAACGCTACTGTAACAGCCAAACTGTCAGGTGGAATATAGCTTGCTGCATATAATTTGATAGGGCTCGGACATCAACATTCAAGTTAATGAGATGGTAGTTGGACTTCGATATTAAATGAAACACGTGCTGCCTCGCTAGTCATTACTTGTGATATTACTCGGGCTTACTAACATTAATAACAGATCACCAGACGTAACTTCAATTAAAAAGTGAACATAGGTAACTAAGTAAGCCGTTACGGAAACATGACACTGTTCCGCTTTAGGCTTAAGCCTTCGGCTTTATTACGTACGGATACAATTTAGAATAGAAATACATAAATAATTCATTGACCGCAACTTGTTTTATGTACTTAATGCTCTTAGCAAAAAAACTTACGGCACAATATTTATTGGGCCATAATTAATCCTGACCAAATCCTCTATAAAAGTAGATTAACAGACGGCCACTCGGACAAATTGTGTATTAATATTTTATGTTGCAGTTCACACCGTCAGTTCATGGTGGACCCTAGGCCATAAAACTGTCATCGTGTGAAGACAAACTGCCTGGGACTTCTTATGGGTGATTTAGGTTAGGATTATGGGATAGTGAAGCTTTGATGTAACTACACTTACCTACATGTAAAAGGTATTGTTATAGGCAGCGAGAATATTTTCGACATTTTCTGCTATGCTGATATTTTGTCGCCTAGTATTGTTAGTAGGCATATTTACCCGACAAGTCTATTTTAATTCAACTGACTATACTTTTTCATGGAAGTAGGTACTTCGTGATTATTTATCCACAAACACAAAACAGTTCATTGTTTATCACAGAACCCTCTCCTTTGTAATAACATGAATGCAAAGGCATGCAATATGTCGAGACTTACAAAGGCAATATTGGTCTCTATCTGTACTAGCATTTCGATGTCAAATAATCCATTACAATTACTGGAATCTATCGTCAATCGGCCAGACAGCCTATGTAACAGGATTCCCATAAACCAGTCACGTCACATATAGAGGTAAGAGCAGGCATTTAATTAGATCCATTGCCTGAAGCGATGCGGCCAGTTCGTGTAATACTCAGAGCGAAACTACGGCTGTCCGTTTGTAGCATAAATGTATGAATCTGTGGACTCAATTCCGACATCACAGAGACCCTCAAAAGAGTAGTGTTTACATGGATATTGCGTTGGATAATTAAGGGTCCAAAAAGGCTATTTGTTAGTTTTGTAGCCAGTTCTTAAAGGGTAATCAAACTGCAACTGGTGGCTAATCATTCATTAGGCCAAATCGACTTATAAAACTGAAAGACTTGATTTAGTAAAAAGTAATACAATAAGAAATAAAGTAATACTATTTAATTTTATAAGACCTAGAAAAAGTCTAATTAGAATCTTACTTAGCTTAATCAAGTCAAAAGGTAGTTTATTTTCAAAAAACAGTAATATGTGTGTATTACATTTATATAACGACAGTAATGAAAATATCCATAATATCTAGGCTGGCTGTAAATTTCTATATTGGAGACACCAACGGTTGGTTTAATACTGGCCTTAATACTCTCAAACCTCTCTGTTCTATCACATGTTCCTATCTAATACATGGAAACCGCATTCTCTTCCTGTCCCGTGTATTATATTCCGGTCTATATTGGTCTGGCTTGCGTCTAGTTTAATCTGATCCGTAGTCCGCTTAGAACCGTTTATCTGACATAATAGCCTGGAAAAGGTTTAGAAACAGAATGCCGAAGGTCTTCATATTCTGGTTAGGTTTACTCTTGGGGCTGATAATTGTCATCACTGAAATCTGACTAGAATAATTGTTATTGTACGTATTCGAACGTTAATAAGACTTAAAATTATTATATCAAATACTTCGTACAAAAACAAAAAATAGAGACTTATTAAGAAATTCCTCTCTTAAATAATAATTAAATGCATTTTTTAACTAAAATTTATCGCCCCAAAGCGCAATTAAAACTGTGCAAAATGAACTTACTTAGAAACACAAGTGAATCTGTACTTCATTTGCATTCAAAGGCCGTTAACGTGGCCATTATTGAAATTTTATGTGAGTTTGATTATTATTCAGTAGACCACTATTAGAGGAGTGGACAGGGGATTACACTACTGGTTCTCCTTACATAGAAACGGCTTTTTAAGCTAAACTTAGTGTCTTGAATAAGCTTTTTTATTGTATAAAAAGATGCAATAATAAAATGTTAAGCAAAGTTATTAGATTTAAAATATCAAATAAGTATTTACTGCTAGTTGTTCAATTATTTACCAATTAAAATCGTACCCCTTCTTCTGAATTTTTGAAAACAAAAGAGTCAGGCTTAAATGAGAATAGAGTTCGATGACCTATTGTGTAAACTCTAAAATAATCATTACCTAATTAATACTTTATAATAACAAACAAAGCTTTACCTACACTTGCTATAAAATTTAGGCAAATCTCAGTGACCATCTTATTGAAACATCAAATCCATACTTTCTTGGCTCACCTTGAGTGGGGTAGTCATCGTTGAGTTATGTAATGGAAATCTGGTAATTGCTCTCAAAGTGCTAACATGCATAATTTACGCGACCCCTAACTTATGTAGGCGCAGATTAGACACGTGGTGGAAGCTACACTTCCGTTACAATATTATCAGCATCGCTTATCCTGGGCAAAGAATATTGCATAAGATATTTTTTACCTCCTATTAAAACCTGGGTAGAACAAAACAATTAGAAAACAAAAGAACCACGATTGTTTGGTTGTTTATTTTTAATTGGCAGATTACTTTGACATCAGACACCCGGTTTTAGCAATTCTAAACAGGGTTGTCAAGAGTGACAGTTTGAGACTGAAAATCCGATAGATAAGACGAAGGTAATTGCTCTCGTTTTTTAACGGTTTTATCTGATTCTTCTTGAACGTCACATTTTGTGTTCCAATCTGAGAAAGCGTTAAGTTTCACAGTTTAAAATTCAGCTTTATTTCTGCAGTGTAAAGCTGCATTTTGCAAGTGTTCGAGAGGAATTCTCCAGCAGTTTTCTCCGTACAGTGTGGACATCTATCAGGATGGACAAGCGTTTTGTAGAATTGGGAATTGGACGTTGGTCGGAGCGTTTTAAATCGTGACGATTTATGTGGAAATAATGGCTGGATTCTATTCAGACCTCATGTTTTACTCTTGCACTTTATTTTTTTTAAATCAAGTTGCGTCACAATTTATTCTAGACTGATTATTTAAGCCTAAATATTGGATCATCTGAATCAATCTACGCGACGCTTAAACAATGAACAAATACTATTTAATAAACTACTGCAGTACCAGTAATTAATTATTCTTTTATATTTATGAAGCAACAAGCGTTAAAATATATCCTACGACATCCGCGAGTATCTCATAAATAACGTAAACTTTTCAAGGCAGCGTGAATGAGTGATGACCCCCACTAGTGGACCTAAAATAATAGATGGGGTCTTACATCCTTGTCTCGCGTTCGGAACACGCTTGACCAACAATTTATCAGGACAGAATTTACATACACCCAGAGAGATTAATGATCTGTTGTTTGTGATTTCGTATGCTCAATACTAACGACCATGTATGAACTGTAAGCTGTAATGGATAAACTTTTGGAAAACTTTCGTTCACAATATATTTCCTACATGATAATATGTAGGTATATTAAAATTAGACGTTTCATTTATATACATTGAAGTTTGTACCTAATTATACAGAATTATAACATCTCAGAGTACCTACACCTCAGAGAGATTAAAAATCATCAAAATATTGTTACAAATTCTATTTATGTAGGTACATCATGCCTATAGGTATTTATTTTAAAGAACTGACCAAATTACGCCCGCATTGGAAACAACAAATAGGTATCAAGAGATCAAATAAAATGTCATGTCAGTGAAACCCCGCTGTAACAGATTTCCCTTCGGCTACATAATACGAGGGGTATCAGATTGTCATTGTCTCAAAGGGCAGTACACTTTGCTACAACCAGTTGCTGTCACTACCAAATATACCAATATCCGATTATTACGAGACCGGACATACAATAACCTTAATGTTTTTGATTACTGTACTCAACATATCAAAAAGTTACTAAGATATTCTTTTTATTTACTAACGTCGAAATGTTTTTAAATAACCAATGTAATTTCTACTTTTTCAATCAAATATACCGTCATATTCGATGCCTAAATACACAAAATGTTTTGGCAGTAGCTAATCAAAAATTTCACAAGATTTTTTGTACAATGGGTACCAAAATTCTCACGCCTCATACATTAGTAAATAATTACATGTAACTCCATTTTTAAATGTGATAAACGACTTTAATCCACTCATGCGTTAAGACGCGTGTGCGCCGACGTTGGTTTAAGGAAAAAATAATTTATATCCTAATGCAAATGCATCCTATAAACTAGAGTATAGAGATGATAATTGTGTGACGGGAAAAAATTGAAATCAAATTGAAATGTAAACTCTAGGGCGTGTTAGTGATAATTCAACGCTTCTGTTTAGTAATGTTTTATGGTTTTCATAACAGTCAATTGATCACGCATCGGATCACAACTATAGCAGGGACCGGTAATAAATTATATTTTAAACATGGGAAATTTGGACCTTGACGCGTGTTTGTACTTTAAAACCTAGTTTGAATGACTTCCAACATTCATGCGAGACTCTTGGACTGTCAAAATCTCAATAATCGAATTAAACGCGCACGTGGCTCGTAGCACCCACTAACATAACGTGTTTGTGTTACTACGAGTATGAACTACGCTCTTACACTTAGCGCCGTAAGCGTTACATAAAGTAAAATCCATTTAGGTTTATTTAATTTTCTACCCTTCTTAATCTTAAACCCTCTCGTATTCACTCGAAAACTATTTGTCCACTCGTAAATAATTCCCTGGACCAGGAAAAACATCCAATTCAGTCGGCGTCACGTACCGGGCGTTTAACTTTCCTATCGTGTTCTCGACCAGGAATTAGTTGCGACGTTGATCGATGTTTGTGGAACTAGCCCCGATGACCCCGCCGCTAATAGACCATGTTTTATCCAATTCGATGAAATGAAAATGTTACAAATACGTACGCTGTGTTGTATTCCGCTTAATTGTTTTTAAAGCTTTTCAAAAATATTTCTTGTGAGTCCGTGTTTTGAAAATACGTTTTCAAATTATATTAGGAAACCAAAATAAAAGATTAAAAATAACAGAATAACTGTATGTATATACACATATACCTATACGTTATTTTATAGCATTATATTTTAAATTAAACGGATAAAACCTGAAACAAAAGTAAAAAATAATAAGCTAGACTTATCCTAATTACGACTGTTCAAATACAGAACGTTGTTGTAGGAACATAATGACGCAGGATATCCAACGCCAACCTCGAGCCGTAATGACGACAGACTTACTCCGAGGCATAATGACGTGGTCGACTTATCTCGCGGATGCAAATCCGAATTCGACGGATTGCGTCGCATCGTATCGCAATTAGTGTAAACGCCCGCGCGTTACCGTCCGAACAAAGCTCACTTGATCCGTGTTTCAGCTTTGCGACAGGAAAATCCGACGTAGATATTCGTTGAAGTAGAAACACTGGATCCGACTCTGCTCATTTGCATTTTTAATTAAAATAAACAAGTATTATCTTCTTTACGAGACAGTTACAAAGTAGTGTTTGTTAGAAATGCCTTAGTGTCGGATTATCTTATAAGATAATATGACACTTTTTTAAAAACATCTAAGTATGAAGATTTCAAAATTAAGTACCTACGTACGATTACTTTTATTTCGGAAAATAATGTTTTAAAAAACTTCTTATTCAAGAATCACTTTTTGTTTGGTTGATTTTTCGCGCCACTTCCGCAACTTTACAACGTTGCAATGTTTGTAATTGTAGCATTTTCGTGTCTCTATCAAAATTGAATTTGCAGGATTTTGTGCTCTACATCGCAGTGGAAAAGGGTTAAAACACGGTGATTTATTCACTGTTTTTGTTTGCTAAGTGGATTATTTCATTTGGTTATTTCCAGAAACGGAAGTCTAGTGTTGTTCAAAATAATAGTTGTTGTTTCAATTTACGAATTTTGTTTAACCCTAGGGCACATTTTATTTTCATAGTAGTAGATATCTGTTGATCTTTAGAAGTATTTTTGCGTTTGATATATTAACAATGTAGTGAATCAAACATTTGATGGATCATGTACACGCGCCACGACGGATCTTCTTCGATCATAGTAGGTATGTGCAAAATGAATGATAACTCAATGATATATCCGAATTTGTAATGCGAATATTATTTTCAATACAGAATTTGTTTTACGGGTATCATGAATGAGTGTTTTGTGAAAATGAAGCTGCATTTTATTGATGCAATATAATATTGGCCATTTAAAGGAAAAAGTTCATCTCAAAACTTAAGAACATTACAAATTCAGTCTTACATTAAATTACTATACATTTTCCAACTAAATACTAATACAAACAGATGGAAGGGTATCTTAAGGATAACATGGGTAATACACATTGTGCTTACTTAGGTACCCTTCGCACCTTACCAAATGCATACGTAATCAAACGCCAAACTATCTGATAAACAGACCAACTTTGAACCTCAAGATTAAGAGGATCCGCTATACATCAAAGTCATACCCCTTGTATTAGAACAATAGCAAATTTATTTGAAACTGTCAAACATTTAAAACATCACTGCCGGCAATACGTATGTAAATGTGCTAGGAATGGACCCTTTAGTACGAATGGTTTATTGTTATGGCAAGATGCCCTAAAACGTCTTTCAATAGACGCGAAAGACGTTTGGGACACACGGCTTTTAAAAGAGAAGAGCGATAAGAATGCTGTTTAATCAAATCTCAATTGGTAAGTAAGTATAATGATGTTTAAATTATTGACTTGGAACCATTGAGAGGTTAAAAACAAACAAATAACAAAGACATCAATAGATTTTTCATTACAAAAATGCAGTCATGTAAAACATAATTACAAATATGTTCTTTGAGAAGCAACTGATATTTTAGGTGGTCCATTTCCCATTAAGCATTGTTAAATATCTTCTTTCACAGAAATATGAACCAGAACTCATGAATATTCCAATATGCTGTTCACAAGTTCAGCAAACTAACTGCAAGTGAATCCGTCGTTTAGCGAACCGTGTCTAAGTGCTTCGGTTCTCGATTGCAAATGTTCGTGAAATTCAAAACAGGCCGTTTGAACGTCAATGAGTGTCAAGCCGATTTATACAAGTGATTCTGGAATCACTTGTTCTATAATTCTGGAATGATTTTCACATTTCTAAGAGCTATAACAGCTTTCATTGCTTTCCAAATTTGCTCCACTTTACAGTTATTGTTTTTTGAATCCCTTATGGCTTGGTAGTAGGTTTTTAAATTGATTTTCAAAATAAAAATTCTACTTTCTTGTCCTTTTTTATTAATTCATAAGATTTCTGTGTCATTTCTGTGTCAATAAATAATTAATGTTCTTGCTGGTCGGCGGCAATCAGGCACGCCTCTATAATATTATAGATTTATAAGACAGTAAGAAACAATAGCACAATATAATAAAATATAACATCAAACCAATATAAATTGTTGAAAGCTTTAATCAACTAAAATCGCTTCATTCCTTAGAATTTGGAGAACTATTCAAAGTGCGCCATCAATTCGGTCTCAGGGACGGTCCCGAGCCATTGTGACAAATATCAAAACGTTACGAACAAACTGTTCCATTAGTCAAATTAATTATTTACCGTCTTGCAGACTGGAGACATTTGTCCCTTTGACCATATCGCGTCTTGCGTTAGGGCTGAAATAATGGCAATTTGTGTAAGAGGTAAGTTGTCGATGGAAAGTGCTAGAAACTTTTGGGTGTTTAGCATATTCGATAAATTACTTAAAATTATGGTATTTATTGGAGTATAGGTTTTGATTCAACATTTGAAAAACAGCTACCCAATGGCTACCAACTGCCAAACGGCGTCGCGGCAGACCGCGGAAAAGGTGGCGGGACGAGCTGGATACCTTCTTGGGTACCTGGGCGGAGGAAGCTCAAGAAAGAAAGTCTTGGCGTATGAGGAGAGAGGCCTTTGCCCAGCAGTGGGACACGAGTGGCTAAATAAGATAAGATAAGATAAGATAGGTTTTGATTAAAATGTTCATCATTTAAGAGCCAGACTCTTGTCGGTGGAGTAACCGCCTCCTTAGACTTTCTTTTACCAACAATTTGACTTATTGCTTCATCCGACGCTAACTTTTACAATCATTTTAGCAAAATATAAAGGACTTCGGGATTTATTTATAATTATTCTTTAATCACTTTATAATCATATGTCTAATAAACGATCAAGATATCGTAAACAACATGGACCCAAACTCTATACAACCAGCATTTTTTTAAGCTACAAAATATCGACAAGAAGGAGCAATCTCTAAACAGCAATTTGATATAAAGCGCATACGTAATCCGTCTGTCTGCCGCGAACAATACTCCGGAATACATTAACTTGAAGTCAACGGCAAAACCGCCATCTCAGTTTACAGGACATGTCCCTTCCGGTCTTTGATGGTTTCAGATTGCTTTGAAATACTAAATTACGCGATAGTACGTTGTTAACAATTGCCTTGTCCGGATCAGTTTTCTCTCTGACAACAATTTCAACAATTTTTTTTTTTCAATTTGTAGATTTGATCTTTTTAAAGGTGAAGACTTTTGAGGTTTTGTACGTAGTTTGAGACCATCGTTAATTATGTTATTCATTCTGGAAGATTCTCATTGTAATACCTTAACAAGTTCCTCCCCAAACATCCCAGATTCCATTCACTAAAAAATAAACCAAAAATATTGCATCGGTTGTCATAATCCAAATTGGTTGCCAAACATCAAACTTTAAAAAAAGAAATCTATGATTGAATCAACACGCGATAAATCAGGGGACCGTTAAGGGGTCGTCATTGAATTGTTACAAAGAATTATAGTGGCACTAGAAGGGATTAAAAACTAGTGACTGGATACTTTTTAACTTTTATTATATACCAAATTCTTTATTTAAAAAGATAAAGTAGGCTTAAGACATAATATACTAGACGTTTTCGTTTTCTTTTACGGTAAATTATAAACACAAACTCGATTTTACAGGATTAGTTTAGGAATGTTAAGAAAAACTTATTAAATAACTTTGAAAAAAGCCTCAATCACGAGATATGAGAAAAATCCGCATCCAGTAACTTTATCTCTTCACTTATCTATTGTGTTCAGAGCAATATTGAGTGTGAATGTTAGGGCAAGTAATTGTGAAGATGTTGGGTTCGGATTACAGAGGTCCTTTGCACTGAGGCGAGGGGACATTTTGAGAAATAAGTGATACATCAGTGTCGGGTGATATCCGGGGCTATTCACCGTTTTCAGAAGGATTTCAAACTTTTCAACGTCCATGATGAATGACAGAACTACAATGAATAGTTTAATGACAGCTATAAATATGCATAACACAACAATCATATAGGTATATTTAACAAACAAAAACTCGTATTCGACATAAGCATTCATCATTAAAATGAAACAAAAATCTTACTTACTTTTAAATTAATAATAAACACAAATAAAATTGTGTAGTCCCTTTGTTTACCGAAGGGGAAATAATTAGAGCAGATTCGAACGGAGAGACGGAAGGAAACGAAAAAAAAACAATAATAATTCATCAGGTAAAAGTAGAGATAATCCAGAAATTTTAACGACGAGCAAAAAGGGATTTTTCCTGGCAATAGAATCCAAGCGGAAGGGAGACGGGGCAATTAGCAATTATACTATAAAAAATTCAGACGAGTGCCTTGTTTTAAAAATGGTTGGTATCATGTGTCGAGCTTTATTTTTGTAATCCGAGTTTGCGAAACTGCGGGAAACGTATGCTGGAATCAATTGCGTATTTTCTTTATTTTCCATCGAATATTTGAGGAAAAAATACACTGTTCTGAAATAAAAATCGACTTCGCTGTTATAAAGCGATGTGAACTACGAGTAGCTTTGTAGCTTTATAAATAATATTTAAATCAATATAGTCGTAAAGTTGTAGTTGTGGTTGAATCTAAACACTCTTTAGCAAATGATTCACGAGTCTCAAATACTAGCAATACATCAGTGTATAAACAGATGATCTAATAAATATTCAACAAAGTAGTGATCGGTCTCTTTGAGTGACATCCGTACTACAACAGTGACATACCACCACACTCGAGCTTGTTTCTGTATTAAGATAGATGATATAAAGCGAAAGTAAGAACACAAAACTCTGTTGTTTTTAAGAAAAAAGTTATTTACTTTGATACTTCAGTTTGGTAAGTGCATGTTGGTTTTATTCACTTTAATTACCTACAACTATGAAAAACTGCAACTGAAAAGGCATTGCGCAATGACTAGTTGTTTCTTTCCCTGTCAAGTTTAATAATGAAAAAAGTTAATCCTCTAAGTTATGACTATATCACGCATGCAGATTTATCCCGTGTCGTAATTTACATATGGCGTGAGGACATCACCCTGCACGTGTCGCACTGCGCTTCATGGAGATTACATTTATTTTCAATTTTCTTCCTTGATTGAAGTCACAGATTTTACATTTTACTCGTCATAAATAAGTACACGGATTTATGCAAATCATATTTTTTCCTTTCAATTTTTCTTGTCGAGACGAATACACTTTTTTGTGCGTATTGTTAGACCCACCCCTAGTTGTGTTTGTTTAACCCAGTACCTATGTACTTCTGAATTTGTGCGATCGAAATTAATGCCGTAAATAAACGAAAAAGGACATCCTTTTGTTAAATTAACAAAGCTTAAGTCTGTCTCCGCAACTTCAAAGATAGCTGCCGTCTTTGATAGAAATGTTTATGCAAAATCACGGTTCAATGATTCAAGGAATCAAAGGCTTGTAGACAATATTATTTAAACTGTTAGTCATTCTATAAATTAACCTCAAATTGACTTTTAATAAAAAAAAATAATACACTAAACATATCAATTCACCAAAAAAATGATGGTCAGTGCCCAATAAATTACGTATGATAATCGGTATCGTCCTGCAAATTATTCGGCTCCATCGTACCGTGAGGAGGGATCAGGAGGACCTCGGCGGAGGGTCAAGCAAAAAACAGTGGCAAGTGTGACACAAGATGTCCGCCGCAGTTTGTCTTCATCGTAGACAGGTTTATGGGTGGGGTGCGGTAAATAATACCAACGCGAGAAAACGTCATGCAACATTCATAGAAATCATACTCTGATACAGGGCCGATCTATTTTTGTAGGTCCTTATTTTTATAGTTGACTAACCTTTTTATTTTTAAGTTGTAACTATTTCGTACTTAATTATACATATTACCTACGTATGATTATGTAGAAATAATAGTTCCACACGTTAGAACACAAGAACCCTCGATTAGAACAGTTTTTGTTGTTTCAGTTGTGTCCACCAATTAGAAAAAGCTACATTCGACCGAATCGTTATTAAATTTTAATAAATTTGTACAAGAGAATATTTTACAGGATTTTACGATCCTTTAAAAATAAGACTCTAGGTACCCATATTTTCTAAACTGAATAGAAAGATAAGTACCACAATTATACGGGTAGAAATAAAAAAAGGTAATATAATCACATCACCCTATAGCGATACAATTCAGCCTTAAGAGGATTCTTACAAATACCTCTAGCCAGAAATTATCTTTGTTTCTATTGGGGGCTAACAAGAATTATGGAAGGGCAGCTGGCGCCGAAATTCGTAACAGGAAATATAAGTGAATATAATATTAGTGTATCTTGTGGTCAAATAATTTCCTCTGCTATTTTTATAGGGAATTGCAAGTACATTTTAATAGCTTGTAGGTAATGTTATAATACCTACGCCTTTGTGTAAAAAAAACTAATGTTTTTCCACCAAAGGAAAACTTTATTACATACAATAATATTTATGTACGTACTTTCCTTTAAACACATTGATTTCGAATTAAATGAAATACGTTCACCATAAACAGATGCATTAGATGTTTAGGATTAAATACACTTTAACCACAATTACGGTACACATGATATTATGATAATGAAATTTGTAAATGAAAAAAATATTCACCCCAAAATCGAGCACTAATCCACAGTTTCACCCCAAAATGTGGTTAAATGCAACTATTTCTGGTAAATTGAAGAAAAGGGAGCTTTAATCAAATTGCAGGGTACAGGGATAGAGAGATAATCGAATATTATGATCCACTTTAGTTTTTTGCGGCAATGCGCTCAGTAGAGATGATATTTTATTTGATTAAGTAGATTTTAAGTTGCTAGGGATATACTCGTGTGACGTAATGGTAAACATAAGTGAAAGTAGGTACTGCTTAGAAAACATTTTCTGAAAATAAAAACAACCTTAGAAAAAAATGCCTTAGAAATGTAATGAAACAAAAAAATGCCATATTAATTTCGATTTAAAAGCTAATCAAAAATTCATATAACCTATAAAAAAACAATCAACTTTTCAATTTTTCTGCTTTATTCTTCATAAGTAATACCAATATAGCTTAACGTGCACTTTTGAAAAAAAAACGGTATTCTATTTGCGGGCTATAAATCATACATTACCTGGCAAGATTACTGGGAGCAAGGGTTGGAAGGTTGCTACTGTGACAGGCAATTTGTCATGTGACCGCTCAACCGAGAACTGCAAGACGAGATTCGCCTTTTGGGGAGATTTGAATTTTGTTATTGTTGCGCCTCTGTGGTTTTCCGGTTATACCATTACGATTTACAAACCACAATTACAGTAAACAGGGTGTTTCAATTTTATATTTTTATTCGAAAACTGAATTCGTCTCATTAAATATTTCTCGTAAATAAATCGATTATCTTTGTGACGTATTGCCTCCATTGAAAAGGTCATTTAATCAAAAACTTATTACTCGCAGAATTTAATATAACCCCGTTTCTACGTAGGTACATTCACTTGTTTGATAAACGAATATTTCATAAAGTTTGGTCGGTCCCCGTTAATTTGGGTAAAAACAAAGTCTTTTAAAGGGTGATTTTATTACAATTGTAATATATTGCAAATATAAAACCGAGATCAAAAATAAATGTCCAATTAGGATCGGGCAGGAGCAATATTTCCCTAATTAATTAAAAAGATTATTCTTCTAAATCATTCAAACGTTACCCTTCTGTAATCCTTTCCTCATACGAGGGTAAAATAATACGCATGTAGGGTAAAAATAGGTCATGCGGACATGGGCTTTAATCTGTCTAATTAACATGGAAAAAAGGTTCGATTTTCACCCCATGGGTATCGCTATTGCAGCTAATGATGTGTTAATCCTTGCTGGATGAAGTGGGAAATATTCAAAAAAATATTGACGGCAGGAAGCCAATACTAAAGTATCGTAAATTCTTTTAATTTTAAATGCAAAGAGGTATTCTAAACGTGATCTAGCTACTCATGTCATGAAAACATATTATTTCAAATGGTAGTTACGATTGAAATCGTGTGTGAGTCTGAGATTACACTTGAGGCAAATAAAACCCGTCCTAATATCTTTTAAAAACAAGAACACTGAAAATATGCTTATCAGTATGTTTTATCTATGTTAAGGTATAATCGACGTATTACGTCGAAATATTTTCGGATTAGTCTAACATCTAATAGAAACCTTATTGCTTTTTTGTAAATTAATAACGATATCAATTAAATTTCAAACTGTCGTTTTTGCAATATTTTTTACGCAAGCACACACCAAAATCCTGTGGTTTTCTTTGATTTCCGATACGAATCTCTAATAAATGGACCATAAAGTTCGCAATACCTTGCTTTAACTCTCATGATTCGGTAAGTAAGTCCTTAACCCGATTTTTCCCGTACTCGTCAGAAGTGCATCCGAGCGTTCACGTGAAAAACGTTTCTTAGAGTTTTCTATTACAGCTTCCTTCAGTTATTCTTTAACAAGTTTCTCGTTGGTCGGTTTACCAAGTTTATTGTTGTTCTCGAGCAATTATATTTTAACTTTATTTACAATAACATGCTTGGAAAGCGGGGAAATGGAATTAAGACTGGAAAGTAACGAAGGTGAAGGATAAATTCAATAAAATTGTTACTAAATAGAATTATGTTTTTTTTTTGTTTCAAACTAAAAAACATAATTACAGAAATATCAGCCGACTCTATATTTAAAAACTTAATAAGTTCTTCTTTATAGTGTTTGATTTATATTCGGTAGGTATATTCTTATTATAATAAAACCTACTCATATTTGTTGTTATTCCTAAATTTATTTCGAAAGCAAAACAATATTTTGTATTCACCGCATAATTTTCATCCCTATTTCCACGTGATAAAAAACAAATGACGACATCAACTTGACAGACAAGTAAAGAGGACTTCACAATAGTTACGTTTAGTCAATTACGATTTCTTATCATAAAAAAGTTATTCAGCCCAAAAATTGTATTAAGTACTTAAATTAGTATTCTGAGATATAATCAATTTTTAGAGTGTCATGCCAAAGAGTAAAAATCTGGACTCTACTACGAGTACTCAGACTTCACAGTCGGTTTGTCTGTTACCAGGCTCTTAACAGGAACCGTAATAGCTAGAAAGACAAAAAAAATAGCAACAGAGGTATATTAATGATTAGCTGAACATTTTACTAGCGCTACATAAATAAAAAATATCCAATAACATCATTTAATTTACCAAAATTCCGACTATAAAACTTATTTTTTGTTTATTGTTTCACAGTCATCGTCACCCAGTGTACAGGGCCTATAACATTGAGTTTTTAGTTCATTAAAGGTGCGTGCAAGCGGAAGCAGTCGCCGCCGGATGCCTTTTCTCGGGCGGCTTGTCTTTGGCGGTGAGATCAATGGAGTGATGTAGGGTGCCCAAACTTGAGATTATTTTTAGGTTATTTAATTCAATCGCGAATATATTAGTTAATAGGTACACTTACTTCAATGACCTTAATGTTATTTTAAAATGAAGATTATGTTGACATACTGGGCCACACCAATCTCAATACTGCTAAGATTCGTACTACGCTATGACTAGCCGCAGAGTAAATAAACTAAGACCATATTTAATGATGTCGATAAATATGCATTTAGTTACATCATGTGACTTTGTAGTTAATATATTCAACATTCATTTATCATCAAATTTAAGAGCGATGCTCTTGTCGGTGGCGTCCTCTCCACTCTGCTCTACTATCTGCTCTATCCAAATCAATATCTTCCACAAAACTTTAAAAAAAATCCATTTATTAATCCATTTTCTTTTAACTCCATCGACACCCGACCGTGTTTGATGTGCGCCGCCCGCATAAACAATTACATACGAAATGAAAGCTTTTCTTCCTTAGGGAGTATCTTTTGTCACGAAATGATCAGTCGCTTCGTCTCTGAGGAGTCAAAGCCAGGTTTGTAAGGGAAATTAACGAGATGGATTTTTAAGGTAAGCTTTCATGAGCTTTTATTATTACTTTTTTTTAAGATTATGATGACGGTTTTGTTTTGCTAGTGGGTGAAGTGAGCTTTTTTAATGAACACTTGAGCAAGCTGCAAATGAAGTCAATTAAGCTTACGTTCATTGACAAAAATCAAAATAAAATGGCAAGTTAAAATGGATTGTGTTATAAACTAAATTAATATTTCTGCTTCTGAGGGTAAGGTTTCACACAATACATGTCCTTATAAATATTTAACGTTCTAAAAAACATTTTTCATTTCGACTTAGGCACAATATGATTTGACTCAAGAAATTTTCGAAGGTGTTATAAAAGAAATCGTCCACCTAAAAGGTCATATCCTGTCCATTAACCCTTGGCTAGAACCATATTATCCCAATTTCCTTTCATCACGTCCACAGGTTTATTCAATTTGTTCCTCATTTGATGGGGTCAACACAAAAAAATACAAACTGATTTATTTTGCGAAGAAATAGGGTTGGTAAGTACAGTGTTATAGAAGTTTGATGTTTATTTTAAAATTGGCTAAGATTATTTTGTAGCAGTCAAATCAAAAATACGCCCTAAAAAGATAGGGAAATTTATACCAACTCATACAGGCAACTTAAGTTTTAAAACCATACTCTTAAATATAATTAAACTTAAAAAAAATAAACAGGTTAAATGAAATAAACAAAGACACGATGGACAGACACAGAGGGTGTAAATATAGAAGTAAAGTAATATTTACATTTTCAATATCAAATTTTATAGGCTATCGAACCCTTAAAGTTAATTCAGTTCGCAATACTTAAACGATAAACCTTAGAGATTTCCAGATACCATTATTTATATACGTGCAATGCGCATGCCTCCCCTTGGAATGGGCAACAAAATCCGTTTTTCATATTTATATTCGTTATAAAATTAATATTTCGCAATTTTATTGCATATTAAAACAAACATCAATGACTTACAGTAAAACAATAAAACGGGTCCCTTGGTCGTTGACCTCGCAGGCAAGCAAATAAATAAATAACATTTCCACCTGAAATAAAAGGACAGTAAATGCGGGTAGTCCCAAAAACGTACTTAATCGCATTCGGAGACCGCTTCCCGAGCTCGAATGGCTTCATTTACGATTTTTATTTCCGAATAGAGCTGGGACAGCTGGATACAACTTTAAGATTGAAGTAACGTCATCTATCGATAGAGCTACATCTTAATCCGCTAACATTTTACGAAGAAAATTATCTAAGGTAAAGTCACTATCACTCTGATAATAAGGTAGAACGTAGAATAGTGGAGTTCATCATCGTATCAATACCAATTGATGTGAAACTTAAAGATTTGATAAGATAACAGACATAACTACGATGGTTTTGACAGAAGTAATTGATTAATATAAAAGCAAATAATCATATTCCTATTCGTAATGCCGTTGTTTGCTACATTTTCAATAGAATAGATAATGATGTCGATAATTTGTAAAGCACATCACTAAGGATAATAAGCGCTATCGGTGTATTGAGATTAACTTGCTTTTATAGCATCAGGTTAGTGTACATTAAATTTAACGATTCTACTTCATTGGACCGTTGCTTCAAATTGTTTCGGACAAAGATGTTAAAGTGCTACTTTTACTATTTATTTTATTAGCAGCAGTGACTATTTGAACGCATTTACGAATTACATTTCACAAAATAATTAAAAAGCAAGAAAGTCAATAATGGAAAAAGGAATTTAGAAAAAATTAACCCCTGCTAACACCAAAGTTCGCTATTAAAGCTGCTTAAACAAAACACCCACCCGTAAGGGCCAATTCATACGGTCAGCTGGTCGCTTTCGAACCGGACCGGATTCTTGCGAATTTCCGGACGATTTTTCATTAACCCAGCCGCATGCGACCACCGACCGATTATTGAAAACTACTCATGCGATTAATTAGTCGCCGTGAGCATGTAGGGTGCTTTTGATTGCACTGATAATTGTTTTTATATGTTCATACCTATCTTGTGTACGTATAAATGATATAACCATTTAATATTTTTACCACCCCTCGACAGGATATCTCTGTTTGGTAACCGTAATTACCTTACACAAAGGTGTTTTAAAAATCTGAATTCATTGTGTTTGAGTAACGATACAGAAAAACTCATAAAATTAGAAAAAAGTGCCTCCGGGGGAGCAGCATGCCCTTATCCCACTCGAATAGTCAGTTTTACGATCCTATTATAAAATGGTCTTTATGAGCAATTTTATTGCTAAAAGACTTTACGTAATTTCGTCACGGAGACAGAGCCAAAGATGAGATTTCAAGAGTTAAGGACCTATTAAAAGTTTTGATTGAGATATTTCGGTCAGTGGCACCTGAGGCCGTTATGTAACCACATAATCTTATGGTCGTTAAGAATAGCTACGATTAAAGTCATTATTCACTTCTAGAGTAATTTCTATTTACACCACTTATCATTTTAAGCTCTTTAAACATGATTTTAATATTACCTACCTTACTATTATTCTAGAAAAGTGTCAGAAAATTAATTCTACTTCATTATTTTGTTTATAATGAATCTAACATACCCAATCCTATCAAAAGATAAAAGTAAGATACACCAAACTTAGCATTATTGTATTTTTAAGAACATCAAAATAAAAACCTGAGTGGGTACTTACAATAAAATATAAGGTTATAGGTGAGGTCCAACATACCTAGCCGTGACACTAAAATAGGTATTCCATCAAACCCGTCCCCTGTCTCACATAAACAATAGATATAAAACGAGCCAAGTGGAACACCCCTTTAGATTCAGCGGACTCAGCACCCGTCATGCTTGTCATGCCATACAGGGGATTTCATTTCTATTTCAAAGCTAGACTTCCGGTAAGGGTGACATATTTACCTGAGATTTTAAATCAAATTTTTTTTAAAGTAAATTCATATTTTGCTGCTTTGTAAGCGTAAATATGCCTTTTAAAATAATGTGATTTTTTTTTATATTATGTAAACTTTCGTTCGTAATAAAAATAGATGGTTAGTTTCATAACATTCACGCATAGTGTGATACTCGTAAGATACATAACTTTTAAATAAGTAGGTTGAGGTGTTTTATTGAGTTTTATTTAAACAATATTTGAATCAGGCTGTATATAAAATCAAACTTATACATCTGTAGCTAAGCTGTTGTCCGATACGAAATCAATCACTGGCCGCTCTATTCGACACCTGATGCTGTCTGTCTGTTTATTCGTATTATATTTATGCATCTAGACAAACAAATACGTTTCGTTGTTGGAAATAATTCTTCAAGTTATCTCTTTGTATGATTTGAATCCTACTGATGTGAGAATGGATAAATGTTACCTACTCCTTTACGCAAAAACGGCATAATACTTATATGTCACGTACGAGATTGCGGGTAAGACCTTTTTAAAATTCTTGCAAGAAAATGTTAATTAACTTAAACAATTGCTCTATTTGAAGTGTTATTAGTCTCAAAAACATTTTGATTGTGAATACTACCAAATATTCATTCATAAATTCTAACTATTTCAAGATTCAAGACATTTACATTCACTATATCAGTGTAATATGCTCCCACTGCAAGGAGACTCTACATAACTTACTCGATTGTATGATTCATGGACATAAAACTGCAATTCGTTCACATTTGGTTAAGCTTAGCGTGTCTACAAGGAAGAAATTATCTTTTTGGAACCGAGTCGCTAGGAAACAGTTAATAAGGCAGTGTCACGATAAAACTGCGGTCAAAGAGCAATTTTGTCGTAGATTGGACATTGATTAAATCTACTATTAAGACTTAAATATAACCTTACTCCAAATGTTTTATGCCATCGGAATGGATATTGCTTAAAATGTATTTTCGTCTATAAAAATACTACTACAATGTGCAAAGTTGCGTCTTATATAATAAAATTCGCATGGCTTTTCTTAAAACTAAATTTAATTTATATTTTACTAGGAACTAATGGCAATTATATTTCGTAAAGTGTCTAGTCTAACTGATTTATAATTAAAGAGTACGTACTATTGTAGTAGTACCTATTAAAGTGTATTTTGCCACAAAGCTAATTTCTTTGGCTAGAATAAAAACTTTCAAATAGCTAATCTATAAAAGTATTGTGGTAGATTATTTTTGCTTTATTGGCGTTTCTTTACAATATAGTAGAGGGCAGTAGTATGGTGGCGTGAGAAGATACAATTTGTTAGTAACTGGACGTAGCAGCGAGCCGGGAACCATCGCAAATAACCTTTGAAATTAAGACGTATTGCTTTTTAAATTGATAAATAATTGGAAAAGCAGACTGGATTCTACTTTATGTGTTTTGAATCATGAACTCATAGTTACACAAAACAAGTTTTATTTTCGATATAATAAATAACT
Organism: Anarsia innoxiella; assembly: GCA_947563765.1. Taxonomy (NCBI): domain Eukaryota; kingdom Metazoa; phylum Arthropoda; class Insecta; order Lepidoptera; family Gelechiidae; genus Anarsia; species Anarsia innoxiella. The sequence goes on from OX387390.1 coordinate 11,807,963, forward strand.
TAACAATTACAAGATCATGTCGAAATAAGTCTAATTAATAAATTACAAGAATATCATTGTGATTATAGGTTTTCAACAAATTACGTAATGTTTAAGAATGTCGCAGACCAAGAAGATCTTTTAGGGATCGATCGCAAATTTTTGGTTTTATTTGTGGGCCTCGCAATTTTGTTATGAGTTCTGAAATAGGCTTCAGTTGCTCAGCGGTTACTCCCTGTAATCAATTAAATAATAAAATATGACAAAATCGATAAATAAGTTAAAAACTATCAATCATAAGTGTTTAGTTTTTAAAAAAAAAACAGCACTAACACTATAAAAGGGTAAGACAAAAGACAACTGAAAATAAATAAGAAAAGAAAAACCTGAAGAGATTGAACTCGAATAAGTTAACATCCAGTTTCAAAAAAGGGCATTTAAATTAAACCTTAATTCTTTTATAATGAAGAGGAATTAAACTCACCTGAACTCTACGGTAAATCACAGCTGAGATCATTTTGCCCCAAAGCATTTGCAGTAAGAACGGCCCTGAACCATCGGTAGTCTCGTGGACGTGGAGCTGCATCAACGCTTCATGCGTGACTAGACCTTTATCTGGGAGAGAATAAAGTGTATACGGCTTTATGTTAATAAGTTTTTTTTATAATTTTATACGTCTCTGTCCTTCACGCAACAGCCACTGGATGGGTCTTGCAAAAAGCACAAGGGTGCGTATTAAGTTTTACACGGGGCATCTAAGAGCAATGTAAAAACAATATTATAAAAAATGCATGTATTGACTAAGAGACGATGTTGCATTAAAAATGCGGCCGTTGTTGGTGGTTGTTTTTTAGTTAATGCATATAAACAAAAAAGTAAAAAAACTCGCAGATCCAGCAATACCTACAACAAAACAAGTATACTCACTTATATCACTCTTATCAGTGTCTAAGGAGAGAACTTGCTGGAAACATCCGTTGACTCCTTCGACGGATTTAGACCACACGTCAAATGGTGGCACTGAGTGATATCTTTGCCGCACTATACTGCCTTTTACAGACTGTATGAGATTCCTAGGAGGCTCTACAGTCGTTCTGTTGTACGTCCTGTTTATTAACCACCTTAAACCTGCCTGGAAAGAGATACTTTATTAAAATTTTATTTCAACTTATCATTTTCAGTTGTATTATTATTTAGGTATTGGTGTAAAGGATTTTAATCTAAATACTCACCACATCAGGCTCGCTAAACTCAACTCTATAACAAGTGACCTGCTCCTGATAATCCGGGAACATTCTCTCAGGTATTATAGCCACGACGTACCACGAGCCGATGACTTTCTTCAAATTAAAGTTGGCGTGGAAATCGTTGCATTTCGAATCGTTCCTATGGTAGGTTGCGGTGACCACAGCCAATAAGCATAAAGCCAGGATTACTTTACAAGTCATGTTGTGTGTTTGGAAGCTGTGGCAGGACTGAATTGCATTCGTTTATCAACACTTCGAAGTCATTTGAGGGTTTAAAAGCAACGTAGAGTTGCGTAGGCTGGAATTGGCCGGAGACCGCTGGACAACTCTTTCGCGAAATTACCTTTAGACATGTTCTGGTTCTCCTTGCATATAAGAAAAATTTTAAAAAGTTTATTCTTGTCAGGATATCTGATTTGTCTTTTGGTGAATGCCAAATTTACATAATACTTACTTATAGTGCAAACAGGTAGTGATTCATGTGCAATATTTACAATTTTGTAGATATAAAAAGGGATTGATAAAAAAGAAGGATTTTACCGGTTTTTTTAATAAAACAGCGCACACACCTCTAAAATTTGTTTTTACATCCAAGGTGGCAAATTGCATTAAATGAAATAAGTGCAGGTAGTAATTTGTTGAGCAATAGGATAATAGCTGTTCCCAAGCCGGGATGTAGGCATAATACAGGTGACGTATTCTTGACCCATATGCTGGAATATCCAATTACCAAAGAGGAATGACCTTACGAGTACTCTGACCTGATTTCTACAATGAAGTAACAGAGTTTCTGCTGGTAACAAGCTGGAGGGCACTTACAAACTCGCGGCACAAATGTTTTGTTTTATTGTCATAATTCTGCATAATGTAAAGACTCTTAGTGCATGAATTATACATTCATTAATTAGTCAACTAAGTTATTCACTTAAATATGGATATTAATATGGAACATCAATTAATGATATTATGAAAAAGTTCATAACATATTTATAAAAAATCCCTTATAAAATTGAATAAACACAGGAAAAGCTTTCCTCATTTCTTTTGAGACCTATTCAAAAAGTTTTTAAGAATTATCCGTCTTGCCGTACGAAAATACGGTCATTGTTTAAAAAGTCAAAACCTACATACATTTACTTGAACAAAGGCAGTAAAAACGGTTTATGGACTTGTTATTGCCGTCCCAGCGGACTTAGGCTGTGGTACAAGTGTAGGGAAACGCGAATGGAACCTAATGCACTTTCAGTTACACTAATCATCATCAACGTAACGTATTACTCGATAGTTTTACTCGAAGTCGAGTACCGTAAAATGGGGTTACTTTGATTAATTTTAAAATTCAAATGCTTGGGTTTCGGTTGTTTCTTACACCAGTTACATAAAAAAAATACTGTAGTGACGACTTGGTATGTAGAATAAAATGGCATAAAGAAAAAACACCTAACGCTTCCCATATTTGAGAAAAAAAATAAAATGTGCCCTATCAACTCTATACTTGAAGAGGGGTTATTTTGATAGCACTTGTTTTTTTAACGGATTATCGTAGTCTCCCTTAACAGGAATCGAATACACAAACAAATATATTTTTCCTATTATAACTTTTGAAAATATATCACTTTAAAGTTTATTGGGGCGAATCTGATTAAAGGGGTAAATTTGATAATACTTGCTGGAGTAATTATTTAAGCATAATTTCAATAAGAAACTAAATTTGTAATGAAATATTTTTTATTATTATTTATTTGACAAAATAGGAACTTTTGTGTTACCTCTAAAATAACTTTTTGTTCATTTGAAAATAATTGCTGACATAATTAAAAGTCTCACTATGAATTGTTTGTAAATCTTGTAACAACCCGGCCTAGTTTATCTAAATAGGACTTAGCAAACATGCGAAGATCAAATGTAGTGAGTGGAAAACCCCAATCAGCACATGTAGCAGCAGATTCTATAATCGCGGCCTCTTCAGCATGCGTAAAGATATTTATTGTATATGGTGCCGTAAGAAATTTTGTAACATATTGATGCGGTGTTCATGCTCATATCCCCATTAGTACTCTTTTCTATTGCTTCCTCTAAAGTCTCTTGAGAGTAGTTTTGGTAGTTTCTAGTACCTGGAGTCTTCTTATAGGTACGCACTATCTTGATTTCCTAGAAAAAAATTATATAGGGTCAATTTGATTATCATATTATATGCATACATTTTGATTTGTGTAGACCCTGGGGTGGATTTGATAACTATCAATGACACCTCATGTCGCAGATCAAAGTAGCCCCACAATGTATAACAAGCCAAAAAAATAAAAATGGCAAACACCGGTACAAATGTATTCACGGGAATGTATTCACAAGGAATCATATAATTACGTTAAATTTATAGAATATACCCGAAATTAATACTTACTCGTGGCCATTGGAAGTTTTAAAGCACTAAATTTTCAACACAATTACAGATATAGAGAAAAAATAATTTTTATTTAATAAAAACAGGAGCACCAGCGCATACGCGTTGAAGAAAGATGGCGGAAATGTCAGGGTTGCTATTTCAAAAAATAAAATTCAGATTCGTTCAGAAACTTCAAAGATATTTTTAAAAAACCGAACTTTAAAAGTTATCATCAAAGTCACCTCGCATTTTGAAAGTCGCCCCATTTTACGGTACACTTCCTTATTTACTTACTTACTTACAAAAGCTCGATGCCAATGATTAGTTTAGTAGGTATTTATTAACTCTCAAAATACCTACTTATTCTTTCAAATAATGATGACGATAGTATGTCCTAGGAAAAAATCCTTAATTTGTAAGATTTTATTTTTTAGATCAATAAATAAAATCCAAATAAATAACTAGTAGATACGGCGACACGACAAGGCATATTGGTTGATGTGTGACGTTGTGAGTAATATACGTATCTGAACAATATGTTCTGAACCAAATTCTGAACAATGTATAGGAGTAGGTAAATGAAGTATCAAAATTAAACACTTATAAATTATTATCGCCAAACGTTTCTTTTTGTGCCACAGACAGAACCCGAAACTGTAGAAACAGATTTTAATGTATCCTATGAAAATCGTCATTCAGAGCTCTTTCCCTTAGAATTTTAATATAAATCTCAAATCGGAAGTTTATTAGCGTTGAATTGAATCGGTAATAGATGTGAAAATTATGTATTCCTTTCTATGCACCTCTTCTTCAGTCGTATTTTATTAGGATGCTTATTCTATCTACTCGCCAATGGAAGTCAAACTTTAGTGAAAATAAGCTATTGTAGGGGTAATATTACGAACATAAGCTTCTATCTTTTACTAGAAAGGTATTTATTAAAGTACTTATTAGGCTTTTAGTTCTTTTAAAAAGTTTAATGAACTTCTTTTTTTAATACCGCCTATTACGAAATCAAAAATGTCAGTAATTAATCTTACCCTTTCACGAGTTGTTAGTCCCGTTGCGTTGGAATATGACTAAAAGGATTTCAACTTTGAGCCTCATTAACCGTGAATATTCATAAAGTTCCTATTTTATAAAAGAGCTCATCTGTCCCCTTCAGTTTTTATTAAAAAGGTCACGACGTTTTATACTAATAAATTACTAAAATATGCAAAATTGTTCAAGTAGTTTATTAAACAATTCATCAAGTGTAATCTCATCCACGTCGTAGCGGATTATGACAGCCTCGATATCTTAATTCAGGTTATGGAGTCTGTATCCGACATGCTAAATTGAATTCGGTATCTATACAATTTATAGACAGCGTATCGAAATATACTACATACTATAAAGTGACAAAATGTCGTCTGTCTGTCACAGTTAACGACGATATGTATAGCTTCTTGAAACGTAGCAATCAGGGAACCGATGCCGTTTATTGAAATCTCAGCCCCTTAAGATGTAGAGCAATGCTACATTCAGAGATTCATCATTTTACTCACATTTGCAAAGAGGATATGAGGTATACTCACGTTGTTTTAATTCATGAAAAATGCAGTAAAAGAATCTGTAAAATGACATATTTTTACACAACTAAATACCTTTAAAACATTTGGCAATTACCTTGAAACTAGTTAAAAACACTGCTTTGATACATATTTTGTTTCTAAAGTCCGTACAGAAACTACTTTCGATATTTAGTACGAACACTATTTAAAAAATACCTACCTATAGTTTTTTCATTACTCTGTAACGTAAGATGATTGTCACCGATAGGTCGGAGAGGGCGCCAGCGCCAGTTCGTAAAGTTTTACGACTGGCATCCGACACGATCAGCCTCTCTGTCACATTCCGTAATCTCGACTCCTAGTAGGGGATCTAATAACAATATTATACCATTGCGGTGATGTTGTTACTCTACACGAAACTATTCCACATTGATTGAATCTTTCAATGGTTTAATCAACCAATATTACCCACTAGGGTTAGAAAATCTCGCATTCAAAATACTTGTAATGTACGAATTGTACTGCTTACGTTTATGTTCTAAAAACGTATTTCACAATTTAACCCGGTAGAGTGCTGGTATATTACCAAAAGGGTGTGTCTAGTCTGAACCGCACCTCAGAACCGGAATATGAATTGTGTTGAAATTCCCGTAGTGCAACGTCACTTGTTATAATAAACAGGGCATTAGTTGTGCCACATCCGCCGTACATCGTATAGTGCTGCCATAAGTTGGAAAAAAGTAGGATAAGTAAATATTTTTTAAGACTGTTACTTAATATTTTGTAATATTATCAAAAATTCTTGTGATTTTTTAAAACGAGCCTTATTAACAATAATTATTATTGTAAATATTTAAAAGTTACGTACAAAAGTCAAATGAACAAAGAATTTCACCTATGTAGTAGATGCTTTTGTGCAAATACTTCCCAAACCAAAACACATTTTTTCTGGTAGTCGTGAAATAAACACTCCAGTCGTACTTTTTCTAAACGAATTTGTGGCTATTCGTGTAGCATGCACATATCTAAGTGATGAATGCAATCGCTGCGAATGAGTGTAAAAATAATTTCAACGTAGAAAGTGCTGTAAAACATTAATTCCTTTTAACAACACGTTTTGTTACATATCTGTTAATATTTTATAGTATCTTTTAATAAATGAGCATATTAAATTAAAGTGGTTAAAAAAAATGTATATTCTGAGATTAAAATTATTGTTGTGCATAAGAAGCACACGAGGCGCACCCTAGCAGTTTGCAAATGGCGCGAAAACGAATGACGTTCAACTGATAGGTGCATTACGATGAGTTGAGTTTCGCTGTCTTCACGCCCCAGACGGTTTATTAAGCGTCATTTAGTGCATAGTGGATACATATCATAATTTACTGGGGTGAACGAACTCTTTCTAACCAAAAAAATAACTTAAGCTGCTCTTAACTCTATTGAATCTGGATTAGTGATATCCTACCTATATATTGTGTTCAGGCTAAATTGTGACAATGTTCAGATGTTTGTTATCTCAACATTTAAATGAAACTTTACAATATTTTGACTTAAACATAAATTATCTAAATTACACTTAACCTAAATTCTTCTCAGGTAATAGTATGACGATAAATGCGAACGAAGTCGCGGAGAGTCGTTACTATTTTATAAAAACAAGAGACCCACTTCTAAAGAAATGCCATCAACCAACAAATCTATTTACAACCTCACTCCGTCTTAACTAAAAGAGATGATTAAAAATGCACTGCTTAAGTGGCTCACTTCACCCTTTACCTTAAAAGAGGGAACTCAGGTGTGAAATTAGTAGAGTGTCTGCGTTTGCCAGGTCTAATTATTGAATTAATTGTACTCCTTTTTGCTAGCAGATGTGAATTAGTGTTACCTTTGAAAGTGTAATCGGTTCGTTAATCTTTATAAAAGTATTTAATCAAGCTATGTGGTTAAGGGAAGTACCTATTTTACGGAGATACTTCCTGTTAATATTAAAATTTGTATTTACCTTACATTACATGTGATATTAGTTTTGTATACTTCAATAAGTTATTCCAGCTTGTTTTAAACTTGAATATTTGTAGTATTATCCATTTTAAAATATTTAAAATTAATGGATCGTTCAATGAAGACGCTTGTATGTAAATTGGCAACCGGGCGTATCCAATTAAGAACTTGTCACGATTGACTGATGATTATAGCATGGCGGCGGAACCCTTGGGATTTAGGTCAATAAAAGTTTGGAAAGGAGTTTAAACTCTACCTCCATAACAAACTAGTAAAATATTAATGTGTAGGTCTAATATTTTTATTGATCTGTTTTTTGCGTTAAAGATTAACAAGTAGCATGTATCCATCCATCGATCGCCACAAACATTAACATTGACAAAATTAGTAAGGTAACTAAAGTAAAAATAAATCGCAACATGCAGTTTAGTATGCATGCGATTCGCTCAACCAAATATTTATTTAGAAAATTTTAATTCACGTAATATAAATGCACGGTGGACATTCCTCAAGTTTATAGCTCGACGGTCCAAATATAAAACACGCTCTGGGAATTGTTAATTCCACGAAGCTCAGTACTTTTTAGTGTGTCTTTCTTCTAGAGGTAAGAACACACTTATTGAAGAGATTAAGTATTGAATGAATTTTACTCGATATTTTGTTTAGTAAATAAGCCATGATAAATTGTTATAATATTCACTAATATAAGTAATTCGACTATGTAATTTCTCAATGAAATAGAATCTTTTCCTTCTACACAAAATTATGAAATAAAATTTGTATCCACTTTCTGCAAGTAATAAAAGTTTTCCTTGGCTTTCAAATATCTTTCTCGAAATTATTATGTAGCGCTGCTACGCGTGTCGTAGCATTTGGCTACGAAACTTTTCTGCACTTGTAAACAAATATTTGAAGTATTACTACGATTATTTTTTTTCTATTGTGGTTAAAACCTAAGATCACTCCTTTACAGGCGGCTCACATAAACCGTAAAGCGAACAGAGATATTCACGGCATAAAATATTTTAATTATATTTTATCACCACTAAAACCGTGTAAATGAAAAACTGGTTTCGTTGCTTTATGAAATCGTAAAAACTTGTCTTTTCTCTCACCGTGATTCCAAATGGACTGGCGGAACTTTTGATGGCTCTGCATTGTTGGAATTTCATTAGTCTATTTTTTATGGCTGTTCTTATTTAAATGAATGTATGGAAAAGTTACTCATTTGGGTAAGCACTATCTTTTTCCCAATTTCTAAATCTTAATAAAATTAACTACAAATATGTATAACCTATGTAAAGTCATGTAGACTTACTATTTAGAAATCATTTCCTCGATGTGTAGATTCAGCATTAGCATTACGTTAGTATAAAATTGTAAGAATTTAACGCTTTACTTATTTCTTTGTAAATTAACTTTATTCTGAATATTGGAGCACATTTGGGGCACATATTTCACACACGACACGATTCAACACAAATAAGCACTGAATAACTAAAAGGTACCACCACACTATTATATAAAAAAGAACTTTATTTTAGCAACCAAACCAAAACAAACTCGAAAACTTACAAACAAACATTAAATTTAGGTTATTTTAGTAATGACAGAAACACAACCTACATTTATGACTACATATTAAAACCTTATTTTTCTTTTCTGAAAAGCAAACACTCAAACAGATGAAATTTTTAAACGAGCATACCTATCAGTAGTGTCAACTTTGATCAATATTTCCGTACGAAATCGAGATTATTTGTTGAAAAATAATTGATATTGCAATATTGGAGTGATTACAGTGAATATGTAATGAATCAGTGATGATTTCAATTATTTTGGGGATATTTTTTATGACTTTGTAGTCTGACCAATTTTGTTTATTTTTTCTTTGTTTCTTTAATAAGTTTTTGTTTTAAAAAGGAGAAACATCTATCTGTGTTTATATCGATGCAAGAATGTTGTGAGTAACTCGAGTTATTGTGCTTTAAATAATGTGCTTTTTGTGTGTGTTGGATATTTTTCATTCTTGTAAGGTAAGAACTTAGCATTTAATCTTCAACTGCAGTTTTTTTTTTATAAATATAAAAGAAAGTGACAAAGTAAATACCTACTTACCTAAGTTTTTACCAAATAAAATATACCCAACAACGGGAGGAAAGTGTAATGATCCGAAACCGTTTCAATGAATGTTTTACTTCAAATTCAACTGCATAGAGTGCATGAAACCATATTTCCTCGTGGAAACTATATTAATACTCGTTCTTGTAGGTACATATAAAACAACGTGGCTAACCTAGTCTAATCTAAAGCTTTTACAATCCTTTCCCAACCTTTCCCAGATAAAAACCTAACAATATAATTTTAAAATTGTTGCTAAAAAAGCACACCCAAATAATGACTTATTGAAATTAAGTTTGCAATAATATTTTTGAAATGTTACGAGGTTTTACCAGCTCTATGAAGTTCCAACGTTGCTTTCTCACTGTCTCCATCGATCTACCGTGATGAGACCAGATAAGGCACAGACGGGATTGGCCGGCAGTTTTTCTTGTCTTATTTATTGAACCGACAGACAGACAAATGTGGGCAAACGTACAAATGGAGTCACAGTGTTTTTTTTCCTTTGATCTTATTACGTTTGATTAGGACGAGTGAAATGAGATGTTTGGTAGACAAATTGAGTGGATTTCTGTAATTTTGAAAGGGAGTTCTTTTTGTTAAGTTATTTACGTTTTTAGGACATGGTTATCTTCTTTTGTTATACAAAGTAATCTTGACTAATAACAATGTTTTAACTTTGAACAATTCTTTTGACGACATAAATATTCGAGCCTAAAAGTAATAAAATACTTTCCTTGATTGTTCAAAAGAGAAAAAGATCTCGTTTACATAACTATCAAAGAGCCCTTTCAATACCAAAACATTTCTAAGCATCTGTTTCCTTGAATTATGTATGAGAATGTCCAAAACAAGACCTCTAAACGCAATGGTCAGTGAGGCGGCCACTTAAATGAACCTTAAGGCCACAACGCGGCAAACCCTTGCCTGGTCAATATTTATGAGACGAGAGGCTGCGAATTCTCCGTTTCAAAATCAACTGTAATACTAAAGCAATAAAAGCTAATTTTGTGACAATATAAAATGGAAACTAGGATAGAATAAATCTCTTGAGTTCAAGTGTTTTTGAATGTTCGAGTTTTCTGTCGAAACATCGCAGTAATAGTGGTTTCTGGAATAAATACTGTATTGTTTTAAAAGTATAACCTCGAAAAGGATTTGTATGAAAATTCAGAACCACATAAAAGACAAATGTTATCAAAAGTACTAAAAGTACCAAAAACATCCGTTGGAAAAGCTGCAGCTTGCCAAATTGCTTGCTCATTATGCATTGTCTCATAATCTATCAAATTCCTGCATATTTTACATTTACGACACGACACATCCTTCTAGTTTGGTAGTAAAATCTTTATAGCTATTGCTTCACATCTTTCCTTTATGCCACGTGTGATGATATACCGTACTTGTTTAAGGTGTATTCCGAATCACGACTCAGTGACGCCACTACCAACGGATAAATCTTCGGATTTATTCATCTGATTTGTTACTAAGTAAATTTCAAATTACTGCTACGGTAACTTTGTTTTTACAATGACGTTTAATGGTTTTTTGAAATTAAAAATTTAATAAGTAATAGTATAAACTGTCTTTTGTGATTCGTATACCTAATTTTCGTTAATTGAATATACAAAACAATAAATATTATAATATCTCCGCTTTTAGAAATGAATGTGCTCGTAAAAAACCTTCTTCAAATTATAATTTTCAAATCAAATCAAATTATAATAATAAGAAGCAAAACCAAAATAGATTATCTCTATATTGAACTTTGACACACTTAGTACTGTCAGATATATATATAACAAAGTGCCTTCTACCCGTGTCGTATAGGAACGGAGATTTATACTTTATGGAGCATGTAGAGGAAATCGATCGTTTATTCAAAGCAGGTGATTCTCTGCGAATACCCCTTTATGACTGTTCTCAGCTTGATGACGGGATGAGAATAATGGCGTGGAAACTATAATTTACAAATTGAAAATGCTTTGAATATAATGAATAGCTTAATGATGTTGGTAACACGCGTCAATAAATGTGTAGGTACATAACTCGGCTTATTGTCAGTTTTCATATTTTAAAATATTTCGACAGGTACTTACTTGAATATTTACTTACCGGTCGTTGTGGAGGTCGTTTTTCCTAGCAGTGGATGTCCACATTTTATAAAATTTATTATTTATGTACAGGCAAATAAACAAATAAGTAAATTGATGATGATAATTCGAAATCAAACGGAAAATTAGGTACACTTTCTAGGCGTATTTTTTGTCTTCAACTACTAAATCTACGCTACCATAATACCTAATTTTATTTAACTTATCTTCCTACATAAAACATTTAATTCCCCCGTCCAAACACTTTGAATAACCGTGCCAGACTTATGTTGAATCTTAAATGATAATAATAAAGTTTGTTGCTACGCCGAAACAATTCAGCCAATTCGGCGTGGAGCATCCTCTTGAATTAGCCGATGTCTCCGGGCTTTTTATTTCCTCAATCAAAAGTCCGAGTGACGTGGAGTGGGACGGAACGACCTAATGAATACTTCTCTACTTTAGCCTCAGCCACTTGGGGCCCGTTTGTAAGGAGCTACGTGATATTTCTTGCTTTCACTGCCGAGTTGTCTCCGCCGCCGCCGGGATAATGAATTTCAACGACGGCTTCTTTTGTTTTTCTCTTTGGATTTTGACTATGTTACGACTAATTAGGATTAGTAATGAGATAGGTTATTGTTTTTTGTGATATTTCTTGTTATTTTTTGGCAAAATGTCTGTTTTTTCGTACCTATAGATATACAACGTGAGATACCTAGGTGAATTTGTCAATGTCAATCCCAATATGTTTATCCCAATATGTTCATGCAACAGCAATTTCTAGTTTATAGACATTTTTTTCTGGAAAAGCACATAATACCGAAAATATCGGTTACCACCTTATACTGGGACCTAAATCTGAAGGGTGGCAACTGTATTACACAACGGGGGTTGCATTCCTTAGATTATAGCGATGTTTCCTCCTTATAAGACGTTTACTGGGTGATGTCTAATGGACGTAGATTTGTTCTAGATGCGCCTATTTAAAGACTTTATGTTAATTTAATTTTTATGACGGTCGGAAACAAGGAACGAGATCTTAAGAGATTTTAATGAAATTGATACTAATTATTTGTTAAAAATACAAAATTTCGAAAACTAGATGTGAATTGCTTACATTTAATCAATTTTTAAAACATTTTGTTTTTTCATTTCAGAAATAGTTCTTTGTAAGAAGATAATTTACACATTCCTAATAAAACATAGAAATCACAGTATACAATATTATACTGTATATTTGTAAGGTACTTACACCATTTTACATTATAATAGAAAACTTATCACACATCTAGTGCTGTAATACATTGTACCGCAGTTTGGGTATTAGCTCAGCCTTGCAGGGTGTTCGCAATTTGCCTCAATAATGTGGCTGCTTGTTCCGAGCACTTATCGAGCCTCACACAATTTATTATCTGGGGATCTTTTCTTGTACCTCGAGAGTATAACTACAGCTGTATTATTTGAAAACAAAGCTGACTTTTAGATTAAAATCGTGTAATTCAGATTTAAATAAGACAGATAAATAATTTAGAATGCTATACAATCTTACAATTCTAAGATGACTTTTTAATTTTGACTCTTTTCAGAAAAGGCCATTACAATGGACTTAGTAGTATAAATACTATAAAACTCGGAACCATTTTTCCTGATTTCTGTCAACAGCAGGATCAGCTTGTACAGATACGTATTATTAATGGAAAGTACCATTCAATGTCAATTTTTGCAATATTTTTATATGTTCTTTGACTCATAGGTATAGTTATTTAAGCAGATATTGTGTTAATGTACTAAAACTTTACTTCTTAACATCCAAGACCCTACACGTGTTAAAAATCATCACGTCAATATTTAATTCTGAAGAGAGTTAAAGCGATAGAGCACGAAATAAAGTCATTACAATGAAACGCTTCATTAGCTCACACTCAAGAGCAATAGTTTCTTCTATTTCAAACCATAAACACAAGTTAATACAATTGAAAATTTCTCGAAAGGTGGAACAAGTTTAAAAGAGGGCGAAAAGTAAATTAACTTAAAATTACAGGTGCGATTCGAAATAAGTTATTGGTTCTGACAGCAATTTTAAAGTCGTTACGACATTAGTAGGATTTGAGTCGATATTAGTTTTTTTTTGTACGGTGTATATAATAATTACTCATATAATGCTACTTTACTCATAAGCTATATATGTATAAAGCAAACTGTTATTAAACAAGGATAAAAAAACCGCAATAAAAATTTTGTTCCATCCAACACACAAACGTGTAATCCTAATAGTTCGAATTGGAATCAGAATTGCAAACAACAGTACCAAATTCAGCTTACTGCAGCAAAACTAGTTAGTAATTAAAAACTTAGTGTCTCCCAGACGCCACTAAGGAGATTATTGCCGCCATTTTCCTCTAGTCATCATCGCCCAATCATTCTCCGATGACTAACTAATTGGATTACCGTTCCATTACCAGCGTGCATTGTTCTACCCCACTCTCGTAATTGAAAGTAGTGAAACTATTACGCGAGCACTTATTCGATAGTCGGGGCCATTTTGCTCTCCAGTTTAGTTTTCATTTTTGGGAAGGCATCGTCGTAGAGCAATTTTTAGGATTTAGGAATGACGGTGTCATCAATAAAGAATAAGTTATTTTTTTATATGTCGTGTTCTTGTAAAAACTATTCGTAGTCAACTTATCAAGACAATAATTTGTGTCCAGAATTAAACAAAATAATATTACATAATGTTATTATGAGTGTTGTCAAATGATATAAGCAGCTAAATAGTGAATAACAGAAGGTATATAGATGCTTATACCTAAAATCTACTTACAATGCAACTAAGTACGGACATGTACTAATGGATTATTAGTGATTTGCATTTAGCTGACTATAGTGGACGGTGTAATACAATTGAAGTTATTTAATTAATGATAAAACAATTTGTATGTAATAAAATTGTGTTGTCATTATGGTTACGCAAAGATAAAGGTTCATTGAGTATTTCAGTTAGATTGGTAATTGAACTCGTCGGACACAATTTTTAAATTCTCTTTAAAGACTTTTATATCTATTTAGTCTATGTATGTAGCTATTTACTAAAGAGTTTTCAATATATTTTGTTAAAGTTAGTCAGCACTATTACCTTGGAACAAAGCTTGGAACGGAATAACGGAATAATGATTCTAGTTCAATAGCATTTCTATATTAAGGTAACAGTTTTCTAATAAATTAGTGCATGTTGCATAAAAGGGATCCTAAACAATGCCTATGTAAGGCACCCCATACACGGTCCAGTTGAAAATAATTGTTTCGCTGATAGGCATAGGGCACAGGAAAACTAATTTCGGTGCCTAACAACATGGCTGCAGGAAATAGTAGTAGCCGAATAATGAACACGCGTGCAGCAAAGCAATCCTGAGCACACATGACTTGACTACAAATTCATCAAGTTTATTGGTATTTTACCTAAAGTATTTTACACGTTACATTAAAATAGATGGAACGTACCTACTTGTGACAAAACACCATTTACTTTTACCACCTTTTACGAAACTTAAGTAAGTTTTTATTATTTTAAAGGATTTAATTACTATCTTTGATCGATCTTTGTTTTGAATGATTTCCAACTTGGTCCCTATTCCCTCAAAGTAATTTATAAACTTGATTACCTAAATAGTTTGATATTTCTTCAATTGTCTTTATTTTATAAATATTTTGTCTTTATAACTTAAACTGTTATATCAAACAAGTGAAGAATGAAACTTAAGAGTACTACTAGTATCTAATTCTTTTATTTCTGTCAGGATTAGGGATTGCAATCCGGTACTATTTTCAATCCGGCCGGATTTTACCGGATTGACGCCAATCCGGCCGGATCCGGCCGGATTAGAAAGTTACTTAGGGCCTAGTATTTATTGCTTTTAGTTTTGATAATAATACATAAAAAGATAAATAAAATACATTTTTAATTAAAATAAAATCACTTTTAATCATATTTTTTGTATTAATTGTATTTTTTGGTACTATTTGTACTAAATAAAATTATTCTAAATAATAAAGTAAAGTCAGACTCTCACTTATTGTTTTATATGATATTATGGTACCTATTGCTGTAAGTATCTGAAAGTAGTTACTTCAGTAATAATAATTATTAAACGGTTATTAATAATCTACATAGGCTCAAGTTATCAAAACAGTTTTTTTGTACTTATAAATTCAACTTCAGTCCATAATCCTAACAATAAAACAAGGAGCATTTATTTTTTGCAATGCATAATGCAAGTGAATATTATTTCTGTACCTGAATTACGATCTTAGAAAACATACCTATAATGTTGATTGTATTGTGCAGTCACGAGTCACATATGTGTACACTGTCACATTTTCAAAGTTACGTAATTTCTGTCGTTTTAAACGAAGTTTTTGTCGAGTTGTTCAATAATTATGTGATTGTTGGTTGTATTATTAAATAAATTGATAAACATATATTTTTTAAACAACAGAAGTTACGATAGTTTAAAAATGTGACAGTGTAGGTACACATAATATTATTGCTCGTGACTGTACTGTCTCCTAATCTGCTTCTGATGGCATTACAAATATAACTCGCAGTAGAAAAGGCCCTTTCTGCCTCAACACTAGTTGGCCTAATCGCCGTTAATTAAGTAACTGTAGATCAGAATCGGAACCGGAATTCATATTTTCGTCTGCTGTTTCTGTCACATTTTCATCATTTAAGAAATCATTGCGTACAGTACTGTTTTATGCGTATTTTTTGCTTTACCGGATCCGGTACCGGATCCGGAGCCGACTCACCGGATCCGGTAGGTCCAAAAACACGCCGGATCCGCCGGATTACCGGATCCGCCGGACCGGATTACAATCCCTAGGATGTTCTCCTCTTAACAGTGATTTAAGTTTTCACGTCAAAGTAACGTTAAATAAAGTGAAAAAGTATAAGTTTGTTGGCAAAGAAGTAAAAAGCTTGTAAAGCGAGCCAGAGACTTAATTAACTGAAAGAGGTGAATTTGCGTCTGTTCTAGACTGTTTAGCCTCGTAGAAATTGAGTTGTTTATTTATTGTTCCTGCATTTGTAAATAGGAAAATGTAAGGTAGGTAATAGACATTTTATATAATTAAACATTTCTGGAAATATGAATCTGGCAGCAATCTTCTATCCCATTGTGTCTATTCCCCGGTCCTTTTAAGAGTTGCCAAGTTTTAGTAGGTTGCATTGGGATTATCGTATTGATATAGTGGTTATTCTCAGCCTAGTAGGTAATTGTATGAAAAGATTTGTAAGCATTATTTCTTATAAGTATTTAAGTTAATTTTGTATTCTTACTGAGTGTATTTTCTAGTATATTTATTAGTCTACGTCCCCTGAGCTCGCGTCAGTGTTGTGAGCAATCAGCCATTTTACTGCCCTTTGTCTTCTTAAATCGCCGCACATAGACAACCGACTTGTTATCCCGGTACGGATGTAAAATTTGACCTTAAAAAATGTCTTCGAAAATACTTTCAGAATAAAAATAAAGCCGATTTACTTGCATTGTCTAATTACGTTTATTACGCCCCTTTTTCATCGGAGAAGGTAGAGAAGAAACTACTATCTTTCTATATTTCCCCATTTTAATTGTGTAGTTAGTTTTAATACAACTTTAATATAGATAACGTGTCAAAAACCTTTACCTACTTCCCTAAGTCAATATAAGACAAACAAAAATTTAAAGCAACATTGTACCCAACTATCGAGCCTTTGAATCAAATAAGACAACCTTAACGGTAATAGAGAAGAAAGGTGGACGATGTCCGTATCAGATTTTTTGTTAAGCTCGTAAAGTCAGTGTGTCGGTACAAACAGTCGTATTGCGGTGTAATGGGCTGGAAGCGTTGAATAAACCGAGACTGCAGTCGCCTAACTTTGATTCTCTAGGGATTTTAGTTTACACAACCTTAGATGACCACTTTTTATAGGAATTAATCCTTAATTTTTTTACATTAATTAGTTTAATTTCATCTGATTTTACTTTATTTCAAGGATAAGACTTCTTGGTATCTATTTTTTAAATAGTCTTACTGTTTTACGCTAAACATGTGTGATTTAGGATGAGTCTGTTTTGTAATGAAAATGATCAAAAGGACCTGTACCAAAATTATCTAATATACTTACATCGTGTCGTCTTTTTCTGATTTTCATCAAGGACAATGCCTGCTTTGGTTTTGACGGAGCGTTAGATTTAATAGCCAATATTACGCAACGCACTCATCATAGGGTAATTATTTTTTAAAATGACAATTGTGACAAAAATGAAACAAAAATGAAAGTGTTACAAAAATAAAACTTGTTACAAGAAATAACAAAAATTAAATATTAGGGCTTACTCACAATGCACACTTTATCTTTTACTATTTTCTTTTACTCAAGTATTAAATGTCATGCAATGAAATGAAACACAATACCAATAATCAACACAAATTGTATTTTTTTTTATCAATAATGAAATCAATGAAGTTGTTATTATATAATAACAACATAAAAGATTATTCTCTTTAACTTAAAATATAAGAAAACATAATTAAACAAAATATTACATTGACATAATAAAATAGAATTAGTAAAAATTATATGTGGCTGAGGCTTTTTTTACTGCATTTGGGTGCGCATGCACAATCACGCTCCGATTATAATGTTTAAATTAGTGGTCCACATTATAGTCACCGATGTGATAACAGCTTTACTTCATTTTTGTAACGTCATATTTGTAACTTCATCAAAAATTGTTACAAAAATGAAGAAGCAACATTGTTTGAAAATAATCTCAAATAGTTTATGCCAACAGAAATCTCAATGAGTGAAATCACCGTGCATTTTTATAAAGATACATAATAAACTATTCCAATAAACAATTAATGAAAAAGGAGCCGCTTACCTGTGTATTTTGACAAACAACACAAAATGGATAAATTAAAACTGGAATTTTTCCGGTCGACAAAAAAACACGCGTCGTGCACTTTTTCACACAGTAAACGAAATGACCGATTCAAATTCGTTTCTGGCGTGCCATTGACTCGTTGAACTGCTAAGTGTTTCTTTTTCTAGTTTTCAATTATTACCAGATTTATTTGTTACAAAAATGATAAACAAAAATGAACAAAATTTCGGACGATGTTTTGTAAGTAAAAAATATATATTTAAAATTATTTAAATTAAATAATGTTTACTGAAGAAATACGCTTTCACTGTTGTCTAGGCGATATATTCACTTTTAATTAAATAAAGGTTCCAGTAACTTTTTTAGGTCAAATTTTGTAACGTATCTCGTGAAGAGGACAAATAATTTTGTATAGGGACCATCCGAACCCACTGAGAAAAAATAAGTATTATTTTTTAAATTGTAATATTTAATACATAAAACTGTTAAATTCTACTAGACAATACAACATTGTACAATAATAGGTACTTTTTTGATACTTAAAAGTATATTTAATAAAAAATATCGCGTATGGACAATTTTTTTCATCCAAATGGTCATTTTAAAAAATAATCACCCCATACCGATAGCCTACATTCAAGTATATTATTCAGACATAAGTACCTCCACATCAGAGTGGGTGGGACAAGTGCCACAATGATTTAAACCCTCTTGTTCGATGCTAATCGTGTGCTAAGTAGCTTGCTTCTTGATTTATGGGCCCCGGATTAAAGTATAATTATTTTGCGGGCCTCCCCCGCGAAACATTTATCAGGGACTTTGCTTGTGCTAATTGCAGATGTCTTGTCATTGTCTCCTCTTATCTTCGAGCATTTGATTTATTCTCTGATAAAACATGAACATTTGCAAACGTCTCAGTTTGTTTTGGAACTCTTTGGAGTGTGGGAACAATGATATTGTTGCGTTCGTAATTCTTACTTGTAAATAGAGACATAATATGTCTAAAATATTATTTAAATGCAACCTATAGGTAGGTATCGCTTTTTGTTGTATTTTTATTTTTTCATAAGGTAGGTATAAAAGTTCTTTGTATAACGTTTATTTCTTCTTGAACGTTCTCTTTTAAGTAAGTACCTATTTGAAGAAATTTAATTATGTACAATGTCTTTTAGTTCTTATTTTTTGAAATTTTTCAGTTCAACACTACCTATTCTTATTTCATTAGTTTTTGCGGTGGAAAGAATGAATCCCAGAGAGCGAGCTTATTGAATCTTATTGAATACTAGCCAAGAGTCAGGTCAGTTCCGTTTCTCCCCGCTTCATTTGTCCCTCCGGGTCATTAACCCTGTCTAGATGAGGTGCTATCACTCTTCTGTGTTTTTCTTCTCTTTATTGACCAAGAATAACATTTTCATTTAAGTAAAGCATTTAAGTTTGATTAAGAAAAAATGCTGGTATATCTTAAAGATTTCTTTTTTTATTTTACTGCGTGAATATTTATTTTTTTAAATAGTTTACACGTTGAGTCAACGTACAATACTATTTTTATTTTCATTTAATTTACTAACTTATTCTTTCAAAATGCTTATCAGCCGGAAGTCCGAGGACAGCTGATCCACTGGGCATGATGGATTCAGCTTTACAATATCGAACAGATAGTTAATACCACATTAGGACCAGCTCACACCAGACACCATTCATTGTAGGTGAAAAATGAATCTGTTAAGGGTAGATCGTCGACCGATTCGGCACCATTTCCGCTTCCGCCCAAAGCATCCATCTTAGTCGGATGTTTCTCGACACCCTTTTTAAATAACCCTTGTTGTGACATTACTTTCTATGTTCTTAATACTTAAGTACCGCGTGCTTGATACACCGTAAAACTAAAAACATTGTCTAAATAAATAAACTGTTTAAGCAGACTAAATACAAACGTTTGCCGGTAGAAGAAATTAAGATGTTGACTGGTGGTTATTTAAAAAGTTGGGTTATACAGTTGAGTGGCAATTGCGATGATTTCAACGAATAACATCACTAGACTTAAAGGAAAATGGAATTGGCTTTAGGTATTATATTATATTATATAATTTTAAGTGTCAATTATTAAACAATTAAAATTATTGCGTTGTTTCAGTTTATATTCATATCAAGTTCTAATTATGTGTCGTCTATTCATATTTGATAAGTCAATTTGACGTATTCTCCTACCAATAATAGGCAACATTAAGTACCATTACACCCACGTTTATAGAGTCCGAAATTAGGGAGGCTAAGTGCATACCTTTGATAGGAAATGGCACACAATTGCGCGGCTATTCAAGTCGAGTATCCATCGAGGAACAATTTGCCAGATAAAACTAACACAAGTGGTCTAGAGAGGATAATAGCAATCGGCCATCATCGGACCGGCCGGTAACACACTAATTGCAACTCCATAGTAACCAGGGATTAAAATAATACCGGTCATATAGAATGCCTAATAATATAGGATATGTTTCTGTATTCAGCGTTTTTAATGCCCCTTAAAATACAGATATATATTTTTGGGTACTTAATTGTTCATTTATGGTCTAAGCTGAGGTGTTTTGGTAAAGGATAAGTACCTACGGCTATTATATTTTACTGCAAACATAATTATACGTGTTTTCTACTGGTAAAAACTTTCTCTACAATAAATAATAGGGTAAAAAAAACTATTTTCTTTTATTCTGTTCAGTGCTTCATTCCAAGTAGTACACCGCTTTAAGTTATGTACTAACTGCAGAACAAAAAGTCAGCTTATAGTTGAAACAGTCTCGCAGTTTAGTTGAACATTCACATTTTATAAACCGAAAAAAACCGTCTACTTCAGACAATCCCTACTTGAACCGACTCTACAGATATTCACGTTTTTGCCAACCGATCCGTGAAGAGCACAAAATTACAGCCGTAATACCACGTACCTCTCTTTATAGGAGCTCTTCTAGTCACTGAATTTAATAGTAAAAAACTCCAAGTGGTCAGCGGACAAAGAAAGTTAGTCGGAACAATTTTCTACTTCAAACGTAGTGCTGGTGCTACTTACAATGAATTTACAACTTTTGATGCGGCATTATTTCAAGTGCACTACTTATGACAACTAGGGTTGGTGATCTGATGGTGATGATATAAAAGACAACTATATTCAAGTGTCCAACAAAGTAATAGCATAAAAAAGTCAATTCTAAATGTGAAATCTGCCTCGATTAAGATCAAGATGTCTTCCTATTCACAGAGTCCGTTAAAGAAACGAATTTAAAGTTAACCAAGCTTTAAGTACCTGCTTAGAGTTCTTTTATGTTACCCGACTTTCGATTAAAACTTTGTTTGCCTTATCCATAGTACTTAAGCCTTTACATCTAAGCCTTTAAACGGTCATTGGCAGCAAACTGCACAGAGGACTTAAAAACTTCAGCGATGCACAGAACGTTGAATCATAAAC
Organism: Anarsia innoxiella; assembly: GCA_947563765.1. Taxonomy (NCBI): domain Eukaryota; kingdom Metazoa; phylum Arthropoda; class Insecta; order Lepidoptera; family Gelechiidae; genus Anarsia; species Anarsia innoxiella. The sequence goes on from OX387390.1 coordinate 11,829,732, forward strand.
AAAAAATAAAAGGAACGTTTTAGTCCGCCTTTGTGCGTGGTGATACCGCGGTTAATTTAATCCTTTTGGTGATTAAGAGTGAACGCGGATATAGCATTATGAAACCGGAACCTTCTTGCTAAAGGAAATCTAATAAGTCAGTTTATTAAGTAATTTAAAAGAAATTGAATAATACAGAAGATTAAACTCGTATACAAGGTAACAAAAGACCATTTATATAAACTTACTGTTTATTCTTCTATTTAAAAAAAAACAGAGTTGTAACAAAAACATGAAAATAAACTTGACTAACAACACAATCCAGTGTTGCAATTCTAAACTAATTATTTAAATATTTTTTAAGATAAAGATTTAGTCATTTAAATTATTAATAAAAATCACCATCTTCTTCAATTACAATTTGTTAAGAAATATAAAAGATCTTCCTCAAAACGTCTGTGTAATAGTATAAAATGCATTAGATCACCCTTACCCCAGCCAAATTGAAAGCAATGAAGTCGAAAGCGTAAGTTCTCAATCATTCAACTTAACGACAATTGCGAAGAGGGATAGAAAACTGAGAGTATGAAGAATATAAACAGTTTGATGAGGTATTTGTGAATCTTTTATTCATGTTCTTTACACAGCTTTTTTTCCGACATTTTGTTTCAATGTAGGACTCCGCACAAAAATAAAGGTCATTTAAAAACAATTACTCGTGCATTTCATAACATACTCGCAGGTACATCATTTAAACATAATTTTCAGATGGCCACAATAGAATTGAGTTCCGCAGTAAATAGTTGCACAAAACCAAATACTTTTTTCAATATCCAATCGTTTATAATGCTCTTCATGCATTTATGCATCTACATCAAGTATTTACAAGGTATGCGACATCCATACAAAGAAATGTTTCAATTCCTAACGAAGACTTCTCGTAACCAACAACTTAATAGCGTAAAAGAGATAGCTGATTGTCGACCAACGCGACTAATGACAGCACTTTAAACTATTCAAGACTGTTTTTATAAGGATTTCCTTGTAATCTTAGCAAATTAAATAAAATTACGTCTAGTTCTTAGGATCTGAATTGCAAGTAAATCACTGTTACGTAATAAGAATTTTGTAACATAGCACTAGCACAAAATAATATGACACAGTATATATATGTAGGTACATAGGTATAAAAATATAGGTATATTTAAACAAACAGAGAAAGAGAAAAAGTAGGTGCCTATGTCTTTATTAAACAATAAACAAAAGGCATTAAACCTTGTCAAAGAGTAAACATTCAGATTTCAGATCTTTTGATAAACCCAAACCAAATTCAATGCAAATATTGTGGACGTGTAAATTTATCAAACCACGAGATCTATCGAACAAAGTCCTGCCATTTGTTGGTTATTGGAATACTGTTGGGGGTTTATTCAGTGACCAATACTAGCTGGCAGCTTTGATTTCAAAGGCTTTGTGCATGTTTTGACAACGAATCAATATGATATCAGAAATACTTGAAACGTTTTCAATGGACTCTTGTTAATGACGTGGTATTTGAACCATACAGGAGTAGGAGTACAGTTTACCCGTTATTTGAAATGCATTCATGTTGGCGTCCTTAAATGATGGAATAGAAAGTATTTTGTTGACTTATGGAGTATGTGTCTTTTGCCCAAAAGCAAAATAAGAAACGGTTGCCACAATACATTTATAAAAGTGCAGAAATATTTTTAATTATTTCGCATTTAGGACAAGGGCCCTACTCATTTAGACTGAACGACAAATAAAATTCCATCCAATTGTGCAAAAACTTTCGATTTTTGCAAACAGTTTTAAAATATGTATTTTATAAGACTGTTTGTTAAATAATTTTTTTGTGTAATGGTAAGAAAATATTTTTAAGGTTTGGAGTAGGTACTACTAAAGTTTTTTGTCGCAGTATTGAATCAAGTGTCAACAATCAGAGTAAGCAATTACACCCGCTTTCATATTTTGTGTGAACACGGCTGTTGACATGCGGTTTCAAAATACAGTCGATGTAAAGCTCTTGCTTTGTGTACACAAAATTCTGTTAACGTTATTTAATCGACGTCACGCAAATAATGTTACCCAAAAATGTGGTCAACGCCCAATTTCATAAACAAAACATTTTGCAGTATGTAAGACCGATGCTGCTTTCACTCATCTTTTGTGGCTTCAATTACAACTTTTTCAAATTGACTTTTATTGCAACGATCTTGTCTAGGATTTATTGTTTAGTTTTGGTAACGATTGTTATTTATTCTACTATAGCTTGCTGTTCTGATCCAAGTTCGGGTATTTCGCAAATGTGGTCCTTGATTGAATATGTAGCGTCAGTATTGGTCATATTGATTGTTAAGAATAAAACAAATATATCGTTTGATAGGCTTTCATACATAGACTCCTCTCTTAGAATAAAAGTGAAGCATTATTATCATACAAACTACAAGGTTTATGGTTTCGTTATCGTTATTTGGCTGGTCAGAGTGGTTTATACGACGTTTTACTGCTGGACGCTGGTTTGCTATGACGATTTTACGCTTTACTTAATCAGTCAGTGCTCGCTCTTGGCTCTAGATATTAATAGAGTGTGGAGATTCTTTGTATTTGATGTAATAAGGTATCGTTTAAAACTACTCCGAATAAGATTGGAAGAAATGCCTCAAACAAATTACTATTTCCACATTACCAATAATAAAACAGTTAAGGAAAGGAAAATAAGGTTTTGCCTTAACCTTTATAAAACTATCGCTGAAATATTTGACATGATATCTCCGGAACTATTTGCATCGGTAAGTTATTTAAAACAGTATTAAGTATAAGTCAAAAATCTTAGCTTAAAACTTAATTACTTAGTCATCTAAATATTTTATTTAAAATAAACTTTCTTTTGTTTATTCACAGCTTTTTGTGAGCATTGTTTGTAGCTTACCGAAATTGATAATAAATGTCTATCACGTTTTATTGGTTCTGGAAAGCCATGTGAGTATAATATTCATTCTTTAATTAATTTAATACTAAAATTGATTACACCTTTTCTACTTTAGAATAACTTATTATTTAATTCCAGAAAGAATACATGACGCTGGGATTTGTTTCAATTCATCTAGGACAAATCTGCATCTTTTTATTTTCACCGTGTCTCGTTGTAGAAATGTATTCCAAGGAAGTAGAAAACATACGTCTCTTTTTGATGAACAAACTGCTTGAAGAAACTGGTAAGCGTGAACATTTGTTTTATTCGAATGATGTACATACATATTAAGGAGAATGTGTTAAACAATTGCACATTTACTTTATTCCAGTTTTGTCAAAAGAAACCTTTTTTCTTTTTTCCGTAATTTTATAGGTATAAGCACATTGAGAAACCTGCTAAATAGCGCTTCTGTTTAATTTTTTATAGTAATTTCGTTTTCTGGCAGTTTCATATGGTGACAACGCCTGTTCCCATATTTCTTTTAAATTCTGGACTCACTTCAAAAGTAATATGTTTATAATAATGTCAATTTTAATTATGTTTAAGAAATATTCTTTATAGATAAGTCTGTCAAAGAAGATATTGAGATGTTTCTTCGATACACAGAAGTGAGGCCGTTCCAATACAAAATTTGGAGAATCATCCCAGTAAACCTCAGCTTACCTCTTGAATTGATTAACTTATGTACAACTTATGTAATCGTTTTGATTAATTTCACTCACCTTTATTAATATGAGTAACTGTGGCATTTATAAAAGAAACTTATATCATATTCAGTAAATGTACAGATTTAATCACAGTATATTTCCACAAAGTAGATATTTATTAAATGTGTGCAAATGTTTTAAAATATATTTTTATAAAGTTTTTAGTACCTATTAACGGTTATATGAAGTAAAACTGTTTAAAGTAAGTAGTAACGAAAGTAAATTAGAGGTCCCTTTGAAGTGGCAACCTGACAACTTGAATGCACATTGAAATAACAAGGATTAGAAACTGTTTTTTTGTTTTAATTTAAAAAAACAATAAGTTTTACTATTAAAAATACTATTTTGTTGTTTGTAGTAATGCACTGGAAATAATTTACAGTAACAAAATAACTTTACAATAATTTAACATTATGCAAATCGCGCTTTTATAGCCAAATTCAATTTTAATTTTCATTATCGGAGCGGCGTCATGTTAATTTTATCAGGGCTAATTAAAATCCGTATTTACATTTTAAAGTCTGTGCCCAATTTGGAATCCACTATTTTTAGTTGAAATGCTATTCCGGGTCTATCTTTACGAAGTTATTGTGACAATTTTTTGACAAATTAAATTTTATTTTATCTGCTGTCATCAAATGCAATTTTGAATCTCAATAAAACGTATTAAGTCCTATTTTTTGTCTTCCCAAAACTTAACGATACATATCTACTTAAGCAAAATTATTCACTAGCATCAAAAATCATTAGCCATATAAGCAGTAACATTAAGAAGTCACGGACTGCCGCCTCCCTCCCTCTTCCGAGAGGTGTCAAGCAAACATACAGACACAAAAGAGTACAGTGACTAATGACGATTTAAGAAACCATCATACTTTATGGGAAACTTGATGGGGTGTGATCATTTGAGCTGCGACAACTCTACGCACACATAGAGGCCTTTGTTTTGCCGTACATTCGTTTGATGCGAAGTTATAGAAGATTAAAATGCTAAGATAATTATGTGAGTATAAAGTATTGTATATCATCATAGCAGATACTAATATTTCTTTTAGATTACATAGTTTAGGTATTCGTTAATTTTTAATTTTAGAGCGGTGTTTGTAGGTACTAGTATTCTCTTAATTGCTAAGCTAATGTAAATATGTCTCCAAAAGCAAATGTCTGAATCGAGTTTTCCACATAAAAGTAAATTATTCAGAATTAATCAAATGCACTAACGAAACTTGGAATAACAATGAAGTTCCTATTTCCATTCAGTCAAGCTGTGCTGTTCACAAATGGGACTAATCACTTAATGCAGGTAAATCCGTCGGGCGAGCAAAGTTTCTTCGTCTGTGAAATATTGAGAAGTTTGGGAACGGCTGCTTATTGAAATGGAAGTACTAAGTGTTTCAAAGGAGACGTTTATAAATATCAAAGCTTTTGATACTCGTTTTAATGCTTCGGTGGCTTTTGTTGTTAGCGAGAAAATATTGATTATGCTACAAAGTACATAAAAGTACTAGGTAAAATATTGACATGTTGAAAAATGTTAAGATTCTGTTAAAATATGTCGATAAAACTTTTCGTCGAATAAAAAATAAACTTATTTTCCATCAAGGAATAAAATATCAAAAATATATGCAACTTTGTTCAAGCAACTATTTCATGTCAGTAAGTTCGAGTTAATGCACTTAAAAGTAGGGGATTTCTGTAAAGAATCAGTTCAATAAAATCTGAATAACGTTTACATACGACGATGTTTGACTTGGCTGTTCTCTTGAGAATAGAACTCGAAGTAACGGAGTGACATCGCAATATATTTGAAAGCACCCTTACCTTATGAGTGTATTTAGAGCACTCTAGCAAAGTGAATAATACAGCACTATGGTAAAAATATACTCGCTTTCCTTATTATTAATTCTGTCTTACGTATAAACGACAAGTAATATGCTGTAGAAACTTTAAACTGATCAATTTTAGCGTAGCGCTTGGTTACGACTACGAGCTACGAGCTACGATTATGTGCTACACATATTACCTACGTAGCACGTTGTAGAATGAAGTTACTGACTCTCTATAATAATATGAGTAGGTAAGTATCACATTTAGTATAAAAACTTACTCAAACACTTTTCTATCGGTCAAATAAAGCCAACTTCATAAAATTCAATTTATTCAAAGATTGGATTTATTCCCTTACAAATTTCCTCCTCATTATAGCAAACTTTTCTTTGTAACAATATAATCCGGAAGGTATCACTATTCAGTGCGTACCACAACATTGTTAGTGTACGCTCGTGCGCGGGCACCATTAAAACGCGATAAAGGAGGAATGTATGACAATTCAATTTGTGCCCCAATAATATCAGCTTACACAATAATGGACAAAGAAATCCGATGGTCGCGAGGCAACCTGCCCGGGTTCGGAGTATGTTCATAGTATATTCACTCATCGGGTGCTCTTAGACTAATACCTACTTACTTTTTTATAAGTTCCCATGGAAACTTACCAATACCTACTTGGGCAGAAATTTGTAAGTAACTCCAAATATATAATTTTGCTCTAGAGCTGTACGTAATCAGTAAAGCTTAAACTGTTGTTAATATACCCCTTTACTTACGAGTAGGTACCTATATTAAAAAACACTGATGTTTTCAAAGTCATTTGTAACCTTATTACTTTCAGAATTCTTTGTTACGTAATATAATTTTAACTGTGAGTATTATTCTCGTTAATATTTCTAGTTGTTTTGGTACTATATTGTGAACGATCACTAGGCCTGTTTAATAACGTAGCCACCACACAAGACGCATCAAAGCATAAACCGGGGGCAGTAAATTGCATCGGACTACCGCACCAATAATAAAAAAATATATTTTTCAATAGCTACTGGACACGCAAATATATCATACTATTTGTAAGAATAAAAGGTTTCAGTCTGACGGGCTTAAATTTTTGTTTTGTTTTGAGATACTGTTGTTGGGAAATTAAGATAATTAACGATTGGTGACAAAAACTACTCTGACGGAAAACTTTGGTAGATTTATTATTAGTGGCTAAAAGAATCATAATTATAGATCTAATGATTTCTTATGCAATCATACAGGCGGCTTCTGGCATATCAAAGGTACAAAGGTACAGCAGTTGTCTTTGAACAAGTCACAAACCAAATAATAAAACTACAACAATGGGTGATTTTAAATAAATAAATTATAAAAAACTATTAACAATAAACAAGTTTTTATGATCTAGTAAATCTGTACTTTTCACAAAAACAAAATGAAGTGTAAACATCAGGCACTCCCGTTTAATTAAAGATAAGTTCTCCATTAAAGCCAAAACAATCGTTAACAAGAAACAGTAAATCCTTGCATTTCTCCTGAAACATAACGTATCTCACATATTGCCCATTAAAGGCCCGGTGAAACCATTCCCAATTAAGCAGATTGAACGGAGTTAACGACGCGGACATTAAACTCCGTTTAAATAGTGAATCGGACAGTTTACGGGCTCGGCTTTGAGATGCTCGTTTATTTTCGAGTACGTAATCCAGTATGGGCAGGTTTCATGCGGATTTTGTGATGATACTAAACATCCAGGTTTTATTTACCTGAAGTATCATTTTATTGACTCTCTTGTATGGGTATATAGTTCAGTTCAGAAAAATCCAAAACCTAACTGCTCAGGATATTTGGTCGATCACACTCCATTTGGATATAGAATTTTGGAAAACATTTAAGTATAAGTAACAACGTTTCATCAATAATACCATCTACGCTCGGTTACACGACACATAATTCTTTTAAAACCAGCAGCAAGAGATAAACGACCGCAACATACTATAGAAAAAGAGAACCTCGTACGAAGGCTGTGGGGATGCTATTCGTCATTATGACGTTGACGCGAGAACCTACACGTGTGCAACATGTAAGCTGAGATTACAAGCACTGTATGAATCAAATATCCGATTTATGCCAACGTTTCATAAAAATAAACGCAGACAGGTAGGTACTACTTTACCGGGAGAACAATACAGGCTTTGGAAACTCTATATCGGTTTTTAATTCGACAGTAGCAATTTTAACACGTTGTTTTTATTCCTTTTTTTACATGAAACACACCGTTCTAAACCGTCTCTCAATTTTTCATGCTAGATTGACTATCGCCTATTTGTTTAAAGAGCAAAGCAAAGCGCACTTAAAAATATTCCCATTTAAAATGTTTACTGAAAAAACTCGCAATGTAGCTAAGTTATACAAAGAATTATTGCAACACAAAGGATAACGTTTGGTTTTGACATACTCATAGTCTTGTTTCAAATCCGTTTCACTGGTACAGATGTAAATAATTCCGAATAAATCCCGCTGTGCCGCATAGTAACTAATACCTATAACAAATTTGATATTTGACGATAGCTAGAAATATTGACGACGGAGTATGTAACAAAATGGTATACGCAATAATGTTTTCTTATGCCTCACTTCTTAATGTTAACTGTTGAAATTGTAACCCTTAATCACCATTAAAACTTGCCTGTTTTGACGACAAGATAAAACGCTGTCTGTCACATTAACTAAGAGTAAAGTTTATACAACTCATCACAGTACGCTTACAGTTTACAACTCATCATGGAATGATGACTGTTTAAATCTTGAGATGCTGCGTTAATGAGAAATGTGGGGGCGATTAAAATTTCATCCCTGACTTTACGCTTTATGAGTAATTAGATAGGATCAACTTATTTGTTTTCGTATTTTTGTTATTTTTCTTTCATTTTTACTCCTGATAATTATATGTAAGATTAAATTACGAAGTGCTTACGAATCACTTATTTTAATTTTGGCAAATTTGGAATCCGTATCATATAATAGCTTTTATTATTAAGATAATCAATTTAAATTATCTTCCAGCCTACAATAGTTAGCTATTCTAAAGTCCTATCTAAATTAAATGTTCCGAGCACCTTCTTTAGAAACATAATCGGCGAACACAAGCACGTGCCGACTGATAACGTTAACGCTCTCTTAACGCATGTTTTAACGCGTCTTTTACGCGCGTTTCGGATTAGCGTTCGTTTACGCGCGCGTTAAACCGCCGGGGTGAACCGTGATGTGTAAGTGCTAATGAGTTTGATGTTTTGCTATGGTATAAACCTGTATTATTGACACTTTCATTATGAAGTATGCCTAAGCATATGTATGCATCGATTTTGCAACTTTTAGTGTATCAACAACACATCTAAAATACTTGGTTTTTTTTGTAATTCACTTTATATTTTTAAGGGTGTGAAGTAAATACAAAACAAATTAAAAATCTTTAGCTATTCAAAACAATGCATTTCGGAAATGAATAAAGGCATGTAAAAAGAAAATGACACGTTCTAATTATTGGGTCAAAGGGAGGTTCCCTTTGAAACGGTCACGCGTCAACGCCTCGTCGGCTCGTCGCTCCGGCCGGCTACATTGATATACCTACACAATGCCCATTAAAATTTAATAATTCCCATTCTCTTTCAACAAAATGTTTGACAGAAATAATTTGTAATCATCAACCATGGTACTTACTTTTGATCTTCGAAATTGTAATCACGATTTCATTTTTTGACGAACTCAGCGATGTGATGAATCTCTGCAGGTGAAATTTATTAATTTGCATTATTATTTAAAATAAAGCAAAAGTTTATCCTGAAACTTATGTAAAGACGAGTTATTTTTACACTGCTCAAACAAAATGAAGCTAATATTTTTCTCCAAATAATAAAGGGATTGAATTACATCAAAGCTTTTTTTCTGTATCACGTCCAATATGTTTAGGATTTCACTCAATAGACTGTCCTTCGAAAATTAAATTGCGTTTTCCTTTGGGGAGGATATTTTAAAGGTCTTCACATGTCCGTTTTTTCAACAAAATATCGCGTTACGTATAGAACTCAAGTCTTGTTTGTCTTATTATATTTTATTGCTTTCATCCGAAAGTAATAGGGAAACCTTAGATTTTAGAGGGAATACGTTGTTTTGCACACATAAACAAAATGTCCGGGGTTCAAACAACGAGACAGGCCACGTTATGATTGTACATCGTGAACAAAGTGCTTTAGCAAATTGTAATCCGGAGAAACGTTTTAATAAATCTAAGCACTACATTTGCACCATGAAACAGCGTAGCATCTAAACCCTTCATGTTTCAAATCCAATTCACTCACAGCCAATGAACAATACTCGTATTTTGCACTGCAATACAACGCAGACAAATACCAAAATAAGTTTTCGCGATACAATCCCCTAAATTCACTCCATATCCGTAACAAAGGAATGAAAACTGGCTTTCGGAACTGTAAACATAAACTTGTGTCGTGACAATTAACCCGGCGAATCCAACCTTCGTACCTATTTGCAAATGGATTGGATTGCCTGAATCGAAACAGTACTAGATTGTTCTTGTATGTCTGAGAAAGGAAATTAATTATGTCACGAAACAAGATGTAGAGTCAAAATCATTTTACCTGCTGGCTTTTCACAACAAAATACATTATAACAAATTCTCACAAAGAACTTTAACGTAGTCATAATAAAACGAAACTAAAGGCGATAGCAGAAAGTATAATAACTATTTAATGAATGTCTCTTACATTCTACTCCGGATATTACCCGTATGAAAACTGGAGTTTCCGTGATATTGTGCCCTAAGATAAAAGAAGTGGGAAGTAACGTAGTTGACTTCGTTATTGTCTCTTTAGGAAAGTGTCTATTTGAGAGATAAAAGATATCACCGTCTGAAGGCGTTTCCTAATCTTCAGACTCTTTAGAGGAAATCAGATTAATATAAAAGAAAAATCTAATTTTCTTTCTATGTCCCATTCGTAAGACTAAAAAGACAATCGTTTTCTATTAAATATAAGATGGAGATACTCTATTTTACAGATAATATACCTACAGCAATTTTGCAACTTAAAAGCTAATTAAACTTGGTCTATTTTAAGATAAATAAAACGTACGATGCAGATAGTTGTATGGTGTAATTATGCTAAGTGCTCCTTACAGTGCATCGCGTAACAAAAAGCAGTGATTAATAGCATCACAGGCTATCAGTCTAGACTAGACGCTAATGCATTCTGTGTTGTGAGCGGTTCTGCTAAATAGTCGATCGTGATTCAGCTTTATATTGTGGCATTTCTTAAATTTCTTCGTCATTAAACTTTGATCTTAAGCAAAGAGGCATAGGTATTTACCTTAGAATATTAAGGTACCTACGAGTATACTGCCTCATCTTCATTTCAGTACTCTTAATTTATTTTTCACCATAAAAAATATAATCTAACAAAAGTATTTAATCAGAAAATAGATGCTAGAATTTTTGTGTTTCTTTAAAAAGCAACACAAAAAGCTTACCTTAACTGTGTTGTAAAAAGTCGCATAAAAACTAGATAGCAAAAATTAAATTGTACCGGACGACGACAGCCATGGACAACACTAATGAAATTCAAAATCAAGGGGTAGGAAACAATTGTATACTGCAAACGATTTTATCCCAATCGCGGAGAGTAAAGAAAGTAACGGAAAAAACTTCGCTGAATACAGATGAATCTATTTATTGACAACATACGAACCTAGGGACAACCAACTGCTGCAAACATTTTAGGGGTGAACAGGAAATTAAAACTCAGGTACTTAACATCGTATAGTGCGCACAGTGCAAAACTGTTGACTCGTGAAACTGAGGCCTATTGCGTTTATTCATCGTTCGACGGCTGGGCAAACCAACCTACGTTTTTTTTAGGATTGTTTAGGCCAAACCTCACCTAATATTTTTAGCAAGCCTGTGCTTTTTTAATAACTGTTTTTTTAACCCAATTTAAACAAAAAAAAACTAAACGAAAAAGACTGAGCTGTTTTTTTTTATTAGTCTCGATTTTAGCTTCATAATATAGATAAAATTGATAAATTGTATTCCACAACGTCTAAAATTCTACCTAAATCTATCTTGAAATCAATGACGTGATGCTAAGGTGAGCGGGGATTCAAAATGCCAGATTAATTACAATAATCTCATTAAACAACCCATTATTTTTCCAGGCTCAATCAATTTTGGGGCCGTGTGTCCTCAATCCAATCCTCTGCCAAAAGCAGACAGACTGACTCAATTGTAGTCGCGTCGTTTACATACTGTTTACAAAATAAAAGCAAAAATGCTCGATATTCAATCGCCATACTCTGCTCTAGGGGGTAACAGAAATTTTCAATTCTAAACTGCTGCACTCACAATATTAGATTGCATATTGTACTTATATTTTCGTGTATTACATTAAATATTAGATACCAAATAGATACTTAGCTAAACGCTTTTATTCTGGAAAATGATCAGATTATGGAGCTAGTCGTTATTTTTAGTTTATTCTTTCAATTTTGTTGTGTATAATTGGAAATGGAATTTCAAATCACGACCAAATCCTTAATATAACGGAATTAGGGTGATAATGTTTAATAATTTGACGACAATGAATCATAAATATTGTATGACATGACCGTGTAGTGGCTCGCTAATGCGTTGCATTATCTCTGTCAACTAGTTAAGCTATTCAATGGACGTCACTGTAAGATACAATTATAGTAGTCCCGATATATTATGCAAACACTATAATGATTCCATCACTAATTGATTCCGTTCGACTAATTTGCATCATTAGCCTGAGGCAATTAGGAGCTCTAATATTCCAACAGATATTCTCTATTATAAGATTATTATTACCACTCCGATATATTATTACCACTCCGATAAGGGCAACCGGTCGTTGCATGACAATATGTTTTCCTATAATGTATCTTGTAATAGAACATTTTAGGTCCTATGTATTTGAACGGCGTTGTGAAATTGATGTAATTTCTCTATAGGTACTATGTAGCTACAGAACAGTAAGTAGTAAGTAAAGATAGGCCACTCTTGCAACTATGAAGTATGTACGTAGGTACTTCGCGCAAGTTGCAGATAGCTGTACAAACAAAGGGTGACTTAAAAGTAAAAATACGTTTTATAAAACCAAAGCAGGTATTAGCTAAGTACTCGTAGTTTACTATCATTAAAAGTATTTCTATCAAAGATTTGTAATACTGTACAAAATAGGCGTTTTTATTTCTGGTTTGAGATGATAAACCATGGCAAGGAGATAATAGTATTAATTGTCAATTAGGAGAGATGACCCTGGATGGAAATGATATTTTCATCATAAACAGAGACCTCTCGATTGAAACGCCACCACCCGCCGCCCCTGCGTAGGTAACCCGATATATCAATTCATCATGTCCGTGATCACGTTAGAAAAAAAACATTCCAATACAACCCCGCCACTAATGTTTAAAACATTCTCCCCGAGTGTTGCCTGCGTTATTTTTACCAGGGAAGGTACCTACAGTCGCCCTCTGTGTTGCCACACAATATAATACGGAGAGCGGTTTTTTGACGGATGACTGAGTAGAGCCCCGTGTGTGGTGTAAGCGCCAAGTCGACCGAATCCGTTTGAATATCACTGCAAAAATCATTTTATCAATACTACCCTTTGAAACACGGCTTCGTTTACTACCAATATTTCCAATGTTTGTTTTAGTAAAAAGTGAACTCTATTTTATGAATGCACCTATGCGCTAATGTTTTTTGATCCATGGCTCTCCCAACCGTACCTATATGAACAACATTTTTTTTCATATTGTGGCATATAGGTACTATACCTAGATGTTTTGTTTAAATCCATACTAATATTATAAATGCGAAAGTAACTCTGTCTGTCTGTCTGTCTGTCTGTTACTCTTTCACGCCTAAACGGCTGAACGGATTTTGATGAAATTTGGTATGGTGATAGATGATAACCTATAAATGGTCATAGGCTATAAATAATCACGCCATCGTTCTTAGGGGGAAGGCAGTAGGTAGATATCTAAATTGAGTTAGTGATTTTTAGTCGTTTTTGTTGGGACTTTTGCTCTTTCACGTCTAAACGGCTGAACGGATTTTGATGAAATTTAGTAAGGTAATAGATGGTTACTTAAAAACGGATATAAGATCAAAATGATCACGTCATCGTACTTAGGGGGTAGGAAGTAGGCAGAAAACTGAATTGAGTTAGTGATTTTTAATCGTTTGTTTTAAAAGTTTACCTCATTCACGCCTACGTCTGAACGGATTTTTATAAGACTTGGTTAATTTAAAGATAGAATCCTAGGCACGGACACAGGCTACTTTTTACGGCGGGAAAATACCTCATTCCCGCGGAAATCTAGCGTGATCGTGTTAAGAAGCGCATGACGCCATAGCTACTGAAATGATTTTGATGTTTTTTTTTTAAACTGAGTGTTACTAAGACTTCAAGTTAGTATTTAATCACTTTTCTAACTTAGAGGGTAGGCGCCATAATTTATGGAATTTATGATAAAATTTTGATGCAACTGTCTTTATTTAACAGTTTTACTTGGATCGAAACTGAGCGACATTCCATCACACTACTTAACTTATAGGGTAGGAAGGTACCAAAATTCAGACTACTTTTTACTTCGGGAAAATATCTCATTCCCACAGGAACGTATACATAGCTACCTATCTACAACATTAAAACTCTGTCTAGAATCACATTACGCCAAAACTATTGATCTGATTTTTTATACATCGGGGGTTGGCAGGTAGGTATAGTTAGTAGTATTTTAAACCGATTTACATTATTTACTTTTTATATTTACTAAGGAAACATTCGGAGCTATCCATTATGTGCTTAGGTTGCTTTTGAACAAATTTTGATGTGAAGTTGAGGACTGGAACACGATAGAGGGACATTGTTGCAGGTGGACTTACAGCCGGGAGAAAACAAAAAAACTTATGCGGACGAAGTCGCGGGTAAAAGCTAGTAAGTAAATATAGGTAGCACTTCAGTGTGTTTTTTCTATCCTCAAATTCCACATACTTATTCATAAAAATACAAGGCTACCCTTCCGAGAGTCCATCACAAAGCAGTCAAATAAGCCGCTTACTAAATCCCAACAGTAGATACCAATCATATCAAAATATATTATAAACGATATAAAAGGCTATTTTACAACAAATCAGTATAAATCCCCTGGTAATACGAAACCTCTAACGTGAAATTATTTACGATTAGCTACCTTATAACCAAAGCAGTAAACTGAGAATGCAGTGAGATATGGAAATGTTATTTTAAGTTTGTATTTGTCAACATATCCAAATAGCCCTTTGATTCCTTTACGCGCTGTCCCTTTTCGTTTATAGGGAACAAATATGAAAAACCCTCTCAGAGAGGGTGACGTCCAATAATATCAATTTGGTTAAAACGATACATCAGTTCTGAGTCCATCATAGATTCAGTGAAAATAAATTATATATATATATATAAATAAATAATTTAGAGTTGAATTGAGAGTTAATTTTCGTTAGTTAAGGGTTATTATAAATAATTAAAAGACTCTACCTACACTCAATTAGTAATGAATGTTTTCTCAGCAAACAAGCACTGCACGTGCAAAACTTTTCAATTAGAAATGGAATGGAACAAGAACAAAGGAGAGTTCCATATCAACGGAATTTCCATTTAAAAATGGAATACGGTGAATACAGACCAATAGCCACCTCTTCTAAATCATGTCTGCAAAGGCAAAGGCTGCAAAGGTTTAATGCTTGATTGAAATTTCTTTCCATACAAATAGGACTAGTTAAAGGAATTTAATAAGAACCTCAATCCTTAAAAACAATTTTCTTCAAGGAAATATTTAACTTTAATGTCCCCTTTCAGTTCACTGAAGCTTTACTTTGTCAACGCGAAAAACGTTTTAAAAAACTGTAATACTTAGCAGCAGAAACGGTAAACATCAAACGTAATAATTGCAATATTTCAAAGTCTCCGTCTCAAAAGAAAACAATAAGTTTAAAAGAGTTTATGAGTGCATGAAAATAGCTTTGGGGAATTTTTACCCTATTTCAAAGAAAGGGTTAACCCCTTTGGCGTCGACAGTAATTAATGACCAACTTCAAAGATATTCGTATTTTGATGAAAGAAATCCTTTGATCCGATTGTTTCAATTTTGGTGCCAATAGCGATCGTTTAGATAAATACATATCATAACAGTTTCTATACTTCAATCTTTAAAGAACTAATGATATCACATAATAGTCATAGTAGTATAGATGTCTCTTCGTTTGGTGAATATTTAGGTTTAACTTTTGCTTGCCGTCGTGAACATATAGTAGTGCATCCCACTAGAGATTTAAACAAGCAATTTATTTTGCATTCTTCATTAGAATACTAACGCTCGTGTCATGATTAAACGCCTTTGCAACCGTAAAGCGTTACCAATACTCACCATACAATTTCATTCGAACTAGGGCTGTCACTATCAAGACTACAAGCCATTTCCAAAAAAGGTATTAAATTAAATGTATAGCTGACTCTCCCTTTAACAACACCTTTCTTTTTGAGAGAATTACAACGCTGTATTTAAATAATAAGTAAATATACTTTTAGGATTTTTTCTACAACGTTTTAGACTTTTCAAATCACATAACCTTCTGCAATCCATGACATTTATCGCGGTCTTGGGCAATTTTCTTTCACATCATTCAACTTCCAATAGTAGGCTTGAAATGATGTGAAGCCCTAAACATATTTTTGCCAGCCCTATTGTTGTGCTATTAATCGACGATCTGTTAATCACTGGTTTGGTTTATTGCTCACCGGCGCTATATAACTTCTGGACAATTGTTATTTATTGCTTTATTGCGGATTTGGATCGCCCTGTGTGGGCATTACGCGGTTTTTGAATTGTGATTCCAATTGAGTTATGCGTTTGGTTAGCTCTTTACATTGATTGCTTTTTTTTTTTATTGTTATTGTTTTCCATTCGATCGCTTTTCGAGCAGTTCAAAATTTACGTACCTTACCTCAAATCAATAGATCTATACTAGAAAATAATTGAATTACGTTTTACAATACGTAATTAGGTACGTAATAATGTATTTTTTTTTGTCTGTTCTTATAAAATAAATAGCGCTACTGATTCGTTATAGACAAGAAGTTTCCAAATTGTTTATGTCCTATTTGTTATTTATGTCGTGTTGCAAAAAATCTTACCACACGCTAGCATTAGTCTTGTGACGCTCAGCTTTATCAACATCAAGCTATAGTTGATGATCATAGTTAATGACAAAAATAGCTGTATATAAATCAGTGTACATTGTAATAGGTGTTAAGGTAAGCTCGTCTATCATCGGTTCTCAATATCTTCTAATTGACAGTTCAAGTGGCGGCCGCTTGCACCGAGACATGCCGACTCATCTGTGATAAACTTCGAATACAGGATGCTATTTGCTTCAAGAAAGTCCATTGTTCAAAGCTTTGATACCCTTAAATAAAATATTTGAAGTGTCTTACTTAAGAGAAAAATTGTTGACTCCAGTTGCCATTTTATCCAGTTGTTGTTTATAGTTATGAAGGCTCTTTGCAACTACGCAGCAGTATCATTATTAGATTTTGCTTTATAAATAAAGAAACAAGCTTACTTTGTATTATATTACAGCGTCAGAGAAGCGATTTACGTTACTCAGCGACGTTCAAGGTAAAACGACCTACGCTCGTAGCAAAACGCTACGAGACGTAGCAAAATTCATTGTTTCCTAAAAGCATGTTTATTAAAATACAGAGACTTGTAAAGCACGACATGTTATGAATTTAGAATATACTGGAACTAATATTGAAATCCTATAAAACGGGTCATCCTTGTCTGGTCATAAATCTCGGAATATGTGATAAAACGACACATCCTGTATATAAATGGATCGCTTCACCTCTTCCTCGGCTGTCATCGCCAGCACGTCGTTAATCACACCCTGACTACCGTCTAAGCTAGACTTAGACTAGGTATCAAACAATATAGGTATCGCGTCAGGTAAGGAAAGAAAATATTACTTTTATGTACAGCACTATTAATCACAGAAGGTTCGTTATATTACAAACAATTAAATAAGTTGATGTAAAGTAAATTTGGTACTTGTAGGTAGGTATATTTTTTTCTTGCAGTGTCAAAATGTGTGGTAAAGATTAGTTGAGTAGTGCTTGTTTATTTTTATTAGCATTGCCGGCCTTAAAAGTTTCCAGTCACGCGTGGCCGGCTCTATCTCCCAGCGGGGACCGATCGTGAAGGTAGCTCGCCTCAAATATGTAGCAAAGTGCTCATTTAGACCAATTTACGGTTTGCAAGGGGTTATCATGTCGGTTAAACTGCTCCACCAGCTGGGATATTCAATTTTGTACCACTCTTTATTCAGCAATAACTGGACTCCCTTCGAGGTAATCAACGCTATTGTTTTGGTTCTAGGTTACTTATGAGTTTTGTAAACAAAATAAATACGAACTAGATACGACGTGTTTTTGCTTACCAATCGTCTAGTGTGACTAGTGTATTTCTCAACAAATGTCAAACCGCGAAGACAATATAACCAATAAAGCACACTAAAGTGTAAGCGTCTTACAACCTGTATTGCCAGCAAAAAAATATGACTCTTCGATATTATAAACTAACACATAAAGAATACATCTTTATGTACCTATCGTAATACCTAAATAAACGTCAGTAATACATACTATCTGTGATACCTTACAGCGTGCATTCTCTTGTACAAACTGCAGTGTAACAGTTTCAGGTATATAAACAATAAACCAGATATACCGATTTCTAGTATCGAATTTCAATATAGTATTCAATACTTGGTTAGTGACATACCATATAGATAAACGGATTGCGACACACCATGGATTTATATACTTCACAGGTACTAGTACCTATCTCTACAGAGTGATTATGTTTTCCCTCATAAAAGACGTGGTCTGCCCATAAAACTCAACAACTATTCGAAAAACATGCGCACAAAAGTAAAAAATGGCGTGCCTTATTACGATACAAGTTTTTCAGGAAAGATGTCTGCTTTAGCGGTTGGATTAAATCCGTTGCGTTTTTTGTAGGAGTACATAAACAACCTGTATTATAATGATGTATCAAACTCTACGTCATAAGCAGGTTACTAAAACCTATAAATTGATGTAGGTATATAAACTAAGTTGATTGCTTAGGTTAATATAGATAATGTTAGTAATTATATTGAACGTACAATATTGCTGACCAAATAAAAGTATTTATGCAAAAATATTTTATTTAAAATTATGAGTACCTCTATTCAATCATAGTATAAGTCATTAGTAAAATATTTTCGTTTATTGATATTATTTTAAAACGGTTTAAATGACATAGTTCCATTCCTTATGATGATTATACTCATATTATTTTCACACTAGATACTTGTAACTTGTCCAATTCTCGTATGTAAGGTGAGAGTCCCAGTTTTCCACACCATTTATCCTACATGTCACTTGTTTCTGCGGCCCATTTGTCAAAAACTCGGATGTCACTACTCAGTCTGATTTATGGGCCGACAGGAATGCAATCCTTATAATGGATAAATATTGTATTATTTTTTGTTCAACTATTGTTCGGGTGACTGCTATGTTGTGCATTTTCCGGATATTTTATCTTATTTTAAAAATATTGTAGTTGCTCAAACAATTTCCATACACTATGTATATTCTGTGAGTTATGTTAGGACGAGTACTGATTAGCAAGCCGAAGCCGTAACCGTCGGATATACTGTAACCAAAAAACATAGTGTGTGCGAACAACATAGGTACCTACACACTGCCTACAATGCATGTCACAGTTACGGTTACAACTCGCTAATGAGTATACGCCCTTACAGAACCTAGATTTCCATCTAAAAAATCCTTCAACTAAAATTATGTAGATTTTTTTTTTTGTTTAAACACTAATAAAGTAATAATTGGATATTTATATTTTTGTAAAGAGCTGATTAAGTAATTTAAACTTGTCTTTGAAGTCACCCTACTATTATGCGAACTACGGTTGACTGTACCTACTCGTACAGATTCGGTTTACACCAAATTGAACTGCCAGTCGGCTATCATTTATCATACGTAATGATGCCATGTAAATTTTTGCGAATATCAAACTCCCTTATTTCCTTAAGTGAACTGGATGCAATGAACCATTAAGAGACCAATAACTTCAATATCCTTTTAACTTAATATCCTTTAAGTAAATACTTTCAATGTTAAAGTTATTAAAACTTACTTAGAATAAGTAATTGATCAATCAATTGCGCTGTCATTTTTATGTCTCTTTTTATAATTTTCTTTAATTTAAGCGATATATATCTTAGATATCTTCGATATGTTCCTTTTTACAAACATTCTTATTTCCTCTCTTTCCCTTCGTATTTCTTTTTTAACACTGAATATGTTCATTGAGTTGTTAACGGAAAGATTTTGTAATTACTTATTAGTTTTAATCTAACATTACAAAATAATAAATATCGCTACAACAAATCTTACATAAGTAATGTATCTAACTAGTCATATTTATAAAAACAATAGAATCTAGCAATAATTTTTACTCAGTGAGTGAATACATCTACAGATATCAAATTAGTGATAAGTAGACTGCCACTAATTACGTGTACATTAATCCTGATATAATTAAGCTGAGCCTGGCTATCAGACAGTCGCCTCAGTTGACATAGGCAGGCATTATCTACGTTACATAATTAGGTTGCTGTTGTACGGGAGAGCAAATTCCGATATTGATTTGTGGCCAATTACAGTGACCATTCACTTGAACATGGCACGCGAGGTAAGTTATTTGTTGAATATAAGTGCTGTTCTTTTAATTTCTTCATTAGTTTATAATGCGTTTTGACAGTCGCTTATTCCGAATAAGTACTTAACTTTAAATAAATACTTTCCACAAATTTTGAAGAAAATGTTACCTAAACAATGTAATCACTTTTTAATTTAGATTTTGTTTGCATAAATTGCTTTTGAATCAGCACCAACTTAATCAATTAACTCTTAACAATTGAAAAGCAAAACCCATTACCAGTTTACTTACATTGCTTTAGAAGAGAATTTAATCTGCATACGAAATGTTCTCGTAACAATCTTTTTGTTAGTGGACAGTAGGGTAAAGGGTGCTATTGTCGGTCACTCCGATGTCCATTTCGGGTGACAAATGGTATGAATAATTTAACTGGGTATTAGTGCCGTAAAGATAATTGAGAAAATCTATTTACTTAATCTACGAATCATTTATTAGTACTGTATTAACACTTTGCTTTTAATGTAATTAAATAGGTACAGTATGCAAATAGAGTTGATTTGAATGCTAAGGAATTTAAAATAAAGGTGTATAAAGACAATCACGGAGTAACACAGGAGTAGGCCAATGGTACGTCAATCGCAATGGCATTGTATTATCGCACATTTTTATATGTCCTGAGTAAGTTCGAGAGTCAAGATTGCCAATCATTAGCGAGACTGTATAAAAACATCCAAACGCCAAATTAAAGTCACATTTTTTCCAGCCACCTAACCCCTGAAATGCGTGTCGGATTCAACAGAGTTTTATTGCTTGGAAAATGGGTAAAAAAGACTCCAGCGAACAAAAGTCTTGACTATCAACACCAGGCGCAATTCATAAAAGAACAGCGAGTTTTTGAAATAAAGATCATTTGAATAAATAGGTATTTTATTTTACCGCTGATTTTAATAATAAAGTAAAGCTTAGTATTTATTATTCTACACGTTTGACATTGTATCTGTTAATTTTGCGACAAACCAGTTTAAAGTACCTACTACGAATTTGACAGTTTACACAGAGGAAATTAACTTAATAACTGAAAGGATCATATCGGTAATAATTTGTTCACGCCACCGTTTTTATGAGTCAATTTAAAAATCCTCCAAGTTCCCATAACTTGGGCCACCAAATTACCCTCCCAGCTATTCACAAGGAAATCAGTTCAAAGGAAATACAAAAGCGGCGAAATATCACGATGTCCGCCGCAGAACCCCTGAATGACCAGTTCCTGACGGTAAATTTAGCATTTTTCTCGACAAGGGGCGCCTTTGCCCCTTTCATTTGTCCATTGAATAATATTCCTATACGTGCTATTATGGAAAATAGGAAAGAGGCGTTTTTGACCCTTCCGTTTGCTTATTATTTATGGTGTTCTTGAATCATATCAATAAATCGCTGTTTAAGCTACATTAGCTTTTCTTTTTTGCTAAAAGTGCAGTATTTTAGCTTGATAGCCCCTGTTGGTAACATGTCCAATGTCCGATATATAAAATATTACCCTTTCTATAAAAATAACGTGTAAGAACATTTTATTAGGAAGATCTACGGGTGGTGTAAAAAACGTGCACTGCAACCCAGACTGGAAACTCTAATCAATCATCTAGGAAGGTTGCATTAAAGTAAGAGGAAGTAATTAATATGTTCACGTCGTGTTGGACGGCTTTCACAACTTCGCCACTCATTAAGACGCCATTAGCTTTCCAAGCAAAGATATACACGATCTGGGGGATGTTTACTTACTCGATGCAAGGAACACAGCAAATGTGCATTAAACGAAGTTTTAACGTGACAAAGGAGTTGTTTTAGTATTATACTTGTATTTGAAACGTAAAAGAAACTCATGCGTACTTTAATCCGACTAATATTGTTTTTGTCACAGTTTAAACCGATAGATGGATGAATGTTACGATGTTTGTTACTATTTCACCCAAAACTATTGAACAGAAATTGAAGCTTGAAACTCAAGATAAAAAATAGGCCATATTATTTTAAGATATCGTGTATGTTCACCTCGATACTTATATCTATAAATGCGAACGAAATCGCCGGTGACCCCGATGACCCTTAGGATTGTCATCATAAAGTCGTCGTGTCGTATCAGGTGACCCAGCATCTTTCCTCTCCTTTCAGCAATGGTCAGTGGGAAACCACCACACAAAAATTCCCTATAACGGAGTCATGAAGATGGAAAATTTTTAGGATTGTGTACCTAAATAATAGTTTACTTTGTGAAAAACATAACGAAACGCAAATGAATCGAACAGGGGAACTGTAATACCGCTAAATCATAAAACAAATACTACTATAAGCCGAGCGAAGCTATAAGCCCACTTCACGCACAAAACACCCGATCGTAATGAATCCGAACCTGCAAATACCGGTCCCATTTGCAAATTCTCGTCAACCCTTAATCTGCCGCTTGCATTTTACGAGACCTAGAGCAATATCTGTCAATTTCCTTATCAATAAATTGTGGACGTTTAGAGCAAACGACGTCGTTTGACGGTTTGAGGCAGGCGTTCGTAATCCGCGGTCTATGGGCCCCATCTGCGTTGCAAGGGTTAAGTCGCGACAAATAGACCATTTGCAAATAATAAGACGCAATGAAAGAATAAATTAAGGGTTAGGGTCGCTCTTTTGAACCTGTTGTTGAGGGCTCTTCAGTTAAACTGTTGATTCAGTTACGAAACAAAAAAATATATTTGAGTATCGTCACTAAAAAAAAAATACTTACAATAATCAATAACTTTCAAACGATTAAACTTCAAAATGAAAACAAAATTAATTATTCAATTCTAAATCAACTTTATTTGGACTCCCCGTCGCGAAAATGTCTTGAGACGCGATTCGCCATCTTGAATGGCAATTAATAATTATTGCACCTAGTTCCGGTCGCTTCCGGCGGGCGCACTTCCGGTGTAAGGCGCCGAGATACCCGGGGGAAGACAATGGCCCAGTCATGTTAATAAACATTATTAACAGTCCAACTATTTTGATAACATTTTCCATGAAAAAAAAACTTTTTTAAAACAAGTAGGTAATTCAAACAAGTCTGAAAGAAAAATGGTCATTACCATATTTTTTTGATATTTTTTAACTCAACTGGGTACAGAAACACAAACTTACTATTGCTTATTGTTTGGTTCAATATTCTTACTTTTTCTTCAACTCTATTTAAAATCCTAATGTTCCTCTCTGTCTCTTAATAAATACAAAACCCATTACACATAGCAGATCTGCAAACAACTAGACAGGACGTCCAAGATTCGCCCCACATCTCATACGACGTAACACATCATTAATCTCTGATCTATGTGACATTTAATTACCTAAAACACCATATATTAGGCATTCTTCCGTCCCTTGCCCTATGGGATACATCATTCTACTTACAAACTTATATCCAATTTGAAAATTTGCGAAAAGAGGCCCTGTTTCCTCTAGACAAGGACCAATGCGAGGGAAATCCAGATCGAGGCTAGATAGAGTAATTAATATTGTCTTTCTTATTGCTTCACGCCTTAGATTTTATTGCTCCTTATCTGGTTTATTGTATCTGTATTATACCTTTGTCTTGCCAAGTTATAATGTGCTATATGTGTAGACATATAGCACATTATATGTATACATATAATATCTCAGATTTTATTGTTTTTTTTTTCAATCATCTTACCCTTAGCATTAATTAAGCCTTTAAGATTATTAATGCCTTATAATAAAGAAAAGTCGAATCAGATAAGGGTTATAGTTATTTCCAAAGGTTATAGCCTGACCATTTCATTATTAAACCTAATGCAAACATTACTTTCAAAATTGTATTCATGTATGGACTGCTGACAAATACTAGGACATTTCACAGTCTGGCGATCACTATTGTGGCGATAAAAGCATTCACAATGGATTCACTATTTTAACTGTACACGAACTAATGTTTGACATTTGTTACTAGTAAGTAACCTAGAGTATTGGACTTCCTTAGACTAACAAAAACAGATATCATGTGATATATATAATATTATTACATGTTATTCTTTATTAAACATTATTTAGGTACCTAATGAACAGAAGAGGTCAAGACCTGTTTGCATATTATATATATTAGATGTTAAATTTAGTATTTTTAGGATATAATTATTTCAATCAGTTTTTGAAAAACGGTCCGTCGTGCTTAACGTTCAACGTATCATAGTTATTGTTAGACATACATCCCTTATCAGAATATTACCTTTTATATATTTTAAAGAGAAAAATGTCCTCGATACCGGACATATATTTGATGTTTCCCCACCACTGTTCGTGATAAATGTGCTATGTGAGCGTAACAGACTTCCGTCCGTATTCACAGTTTCCATCATATTTTTAAAAACCTTCGATCTATTTTGTAGTCTGGATGTTTGAAAATAGACTACTTACAGCCATTTATTAATATGTAACATTTCGATATTTTCTAAAAATGATACCTATCAAAAAAGTTTAAAACCTATCTCTACAAAATTATATCAAAAATAATTGTCTCTTTTCTGAGATTTATTTCGCCTCCATTATCAAAAACACTCCCATTCAATTGATATAAATATATCGATTTATGATGAATTACGTTATTTATATTTATTTAATAGCTAATAAATATTGTAATACATGTCTAAAACCACTAAAAGCCCGATAAAACGATTTATTTGTACTAGTTCATAGCAAAACGAGCTCTACGCAGACCAAACAACCCTTTTCACCGTAGAATTCCGTTGCCAATCGTAAATTTATCTCCGAAGCTATTAGTTCGATAAAATTCAACTAAAACGATAAATAAAGCCGACTTTGACGGATGGCCAGTTTCCCCCGCAAAGAATACATATACCACCACCGATATGCAGCTGAAAAACAACATAATTTTAAGTGCTCCCCACTTTGTTGCGAACAACGAGAGACAGTGCAGCTTTTCCCGGCTGCAAAAACAGCTTGGTAACATTTTTGTATCTGTGTCACTTGGGAACATTTTGTCCGAAACTAAACTTATTTACTAGCGCCCACTGAATAAAACATTAGTCGAAGAAAGATGTTCGCAAATCGAATTGAGGAAGGATGATTCATTTTGTATTTTTTTCGATTGTTATAAATGATTTCCAACTTGTTTAAAAACAATAACGGATTATACCTACTCGTAAATAAATACCCACTCGCACACCACGGGCATTTGTTGTAAAAACATGTTTTATAATGACGTAAAATTGAAAACAAAAGCCAGTCAATGCAGCCCTGATCAACCCTCAAAACAAGTAGCCTCAGGGAGAAACTGAATATGTCACAAACGGCACCCAAAGAAAAACTGAAAATCGCCCATTCACAATTTTGCCTTCGGATACAAAGACAAACATTTATTTGGAGCCGGATCAATTTTACACACCAGTTGTTAAAGTTTGGTATGTTTTAATGACAGTTACAGATTTTGCAGTACAAAGGTTTTAATTATTGCGGCAAATCATAGCTATTATGTTCGTGACAATGCTATTTAGTTAATTAATAATCTTTTTAATACAATACTCAACATCATTTGACAAAAAAATTTGTAACATATTTATTGTATCTATGTTAAAAAGCATCATTACTTATAGATTCTACAAGCCTTCACTGCTTTAAAGTTCATAATAACCTTTGGATTCCCCCAACGCTCTTACACATCATACAGCATAAACAGCAATGTAAAGCAAACGTGTCATAAACAATATTAAATTCTAGAAGTTTTCCGACTCCGAAGAAGCCGGTCTGCGAATATTAGCGTCGTAAGTTTCATTCGACGTACTGAACCCGACTTTTGCATTTCCATGAACGTAGAGCGAGGAAGGGCGGGCATATCCATCATGCTTGTTTTAATTAAGTACTTATTGTTAGAAATTTTACAAAATATAAGTTTACATTTGAAAATACAGAAATCAAAGACGTAAGTAAATTGATTTATCAAAGAGCTAGACTATTATTTTTGCATTCATAGGTATTAAGTGGCGTGTAGGTAATTCAGTAAAAAAATAATAATTTAAATATACTCGATATCAAAGGTCAAAAATTATATTTTTGCAAGTAAGTAAGTAATAAAGCAGTCTTCGTACCTCAAAGATTTCGCGGAGTCAGTTATAAAACATGTCTCTAAAATCGAAAGATCGATTCGATGAACTCGAAAGTACATTTCTGTATGCAAAATGTATGATTTATGAACATTCGCCAGCCACGTGGCAATGCATGCCAGTGCAGGCAGCGTACAGACGACACATCTGACGGAAGAGATATGCACACCAGATCTTATGGAAATTCGATTTAAAACTTAGCTACAAGATGTTCATGTAATGGCATACTGAGACGTGTCTCAGAGAATTAGTTAAGAAAGTTGGTAAATAAAATATTAGATAGGTTTTTTCAAAACTGCTCAGGTAATTGGGAAATTGTCTACCTGATAAGGAAGTCGACAATAAAATCACGTGCAAAACTTTATTTTAATGTCAGAAAAAGCGATTAAATTTATTCACGTGTACGGAACGACGTATAAAACGCCACAGGACGTGTTAAACAGTTATAGCGCATAAAACTGTTTCCTAACTGAACCATGTTATTGCCACTAACCGTTTACGGTTAAAATTTAACGGCAACACGTGAACGTTTTTTTGAAATAGGTATTTGAATTTGGAAATTTTGATGTTCAATATCATAACTACATTTATATTTGCAAATACAAATTATGAAAGACATCATCTTCCATTTTTCAAGGATATCCATAGGCTTGGACCCTGTAGGTATTTCCTTTGATAATTAAACATAAATAGCAAAGTGTGTACAAAGAGTTGTTCAATGATGAATCAGTCATCCCTTATTCAAAACACAAAATACTATCTAATATGATGACGCTAAAGCCAATGGTCCAGTATTTGAATACATTAAGCCATGCACTCTCGGATGGCTTGATTAAACACGTTATGCCTTCGGGGTGTAATTGGTTAAGTGCTGGTCGCTTCTGTTGGCATCGAATTAGCTCTGAGAACAAACACAGCCGTGAGCCAAAATGCAAAATGAAAGGAAATCGTCTTGTTTTCAATACATCACAAATTGAAAATCAATACTTTACACCGTGGATTAAAATTTTACATAGCTATGCCATTTCGCAAGTTAAAAAAATATATTTTAATGATCACCTATTTAACTGAAATGCGCGAATGTAAGTTGTTTAAATTGACTCAATGCTTAATATTGGAATGATAGTCTCCAACAAACTCCAAATGGCAACATTTTCAAATCTAGGCACTTTTCCGAGGATAATGGCACCAATTTACAAAGTCAAACTTGAATGCCAGTTGAAAATCTTCGATAACTACACTTTTATGGAACTGCTTTTCCTATAACTGCATATTAGACGACTTAAATTCAATTTATCTAGTTCTGATTTCAGTTATCTCCTTCGAAGTAAAAGAATGTAGGAAATTTTAAATATAACTTTTAAAAACCCCTGCAGAGATGAAAAAATTGGACAATGGTCACTCAAATGGGATATTCCCCTTGCACTAAAAAAATCTTTGTGGCAGTCACGTACACAGCTTTTTCTCTACCCATTTGAAGAATATAAAAGACTGCAGTTTTTGGGTACAAATAAAGTAAGTATTATTTATATTTTCTCTCAATCAAACTGAACAAAGGTTCGTTATCAACATAAAAAAATCTTAGATGATAGAAAATGAATGATTTTTCGACATTCTATTGTAAAGACATACATACACATCCTTAAAAATACTATTTTTACTTCGGACACAAATAAAGACGTAGAAGCATATAAATGCGCCATCTTCGCGTTCCTATTAAAACATGGAGGGTACAAAATGTAACCATAAGCCTAGTCACAAATTGTTCACAAATCCGAAGCAATAATTTTACCAAAACTAATCCCTCATGAAGATTGCTCGTAAAACAGAAACAATAAAGTTTACTATAACCTTGGTTATGACACGACCAAATGAGACATTATTACATGTACCATGTCTTTTGGTTTATTAGTTAATGCCTATTAAGTCAAGGTTAGTGGCTTACATTATTATGGTTGAAGTTATTAAGTAGCTTGCATCTATACCGCTCACGTTACGTCTTAATTTGTGCTTCTCTGACATAAAATATTATCTTACTCTATAGATATAATCATGGTAGGTACTAACTTCGCTAAGCTTGTTAGGTAGCCTAATTCGATATTATACCTTTTGTTTCTTTATAATTGTCAATGGTAAATACGCACCTACTAACATTCTTTTTAAACCTACAAAATTAATTTTCCCTTTTCATCCGTAGACCATTTGCTACAAGATGGACAATTCTTAACCCCACAGAAACGTGACAAAAACACCCCGGGGACTGTAAATTTCTTTTAAACACTTCTCATTATTCGCAATAGCCACATAACAGTTTAACCCTTCAAAGCAGATGGGGCCGGTTACTCTTGAAGATGTCTTACCACCACTAAAAGCGAAAAAATGTTTGCGAACCGAGACTAAATTTTTTGAAAATACTTGGATGTATTACCATACCATTTCGTTAATGAATGTTTTCTTAATTTTTCAAAACATTTTTCTATTTTTCTTTTAAGTAAAGTTAATACGTAGGCTTATCATGATTCTTGCCTCAAACGAAACACTTGATGGCTACATCACAACAGGGTAGAGTACAAAAAATCGCACATCAAAGTATTGCTTTCATTCTATCCGAACCCTTTGAACCCCGCGCGGAGTCGTCAACCGCCGTCATTGGGTTACAAGTCCACATTTTATCGCATTAGGTTTTGACAGATATTGCTAAACGTCACATAAAATGCACGCAGACGGCTACGGCCAGATTACTTGCGGATTACTTTGCTAATTCAATTGAACGAGTACATTCTAGTTCACGCACGTGCAAAGCTAGATTGGAATATGTAGGTATAAAATGGCGACTTTAGGTTTTTAATTTAAATAAAAGCAATAATTGACCATGTCAAATTTTAAAAAGTCGTTCATAATGATGATAAGTCAGAAGATAGTTTTGATGTCAGCTTATACTTACATGATTTAGTGAAAGTAGACTTTTGGATAATAACACTGCTCGTCTGAAATGGTATAATGTCGATTCTTACTTATTACCAGCAAAAGAAACAACATGCAAATAAGAGGTGTCGTGGTCATACATACGAGTACACAATACGTATAAGTAATATAGAAACTTAGAAAAATATTGCTAGCATAACCATCAAAATAGTACAATAGTTTAAAGAAACCGATCAAACAACCCTCTGAGGGTAACGTCACGTGTCCTATTGATTATTTGTCAAATACGTTGCATTTGAAAATATTTAACCGTCAACAGCGAAGCTTTGATACCTAAAACCTTGAAAATACGCTATTGTTTTGCGTGACCATGACGTTCTTTAAAAAAGTGTTTCTTTTTGTTATGGCTATGGAATTGAAGAACTTAAAATTATAGTGTATAAAGCAGATTATTCTGTGTACGAAGATTGCAAGATGCAAGGGGTTTTAATCCTATATTGACAATCGAATTAGGTGACCGCCTGGAGATTTTGCTACTCAACACAATGGGTCTTCTGAATAAGGCGTGTGCGCGGGCGTAATTACCCGCTGCTCGTATTAATAATTTTTAAATAAGCTTTTGT
This sequence comes from Anarsia innoxiella, assembly GCA_947563765.1. Lineage (NCBI taxonomy): Eukaryota > Metazoa > Arthropoda > Insecta > Lepidoptera > Gelechiidae > Anarsia > Anarsia innoxiella. Next base: position 11,859,817 of record OX387390.1, read on the forward strand.
AGTCCTCTTCCACATTTTCTATGATCAAATTATGTAAGGATTGTTTGTAACGTCCATTTTTTTAACGATTTATGCACCTCATTTATATATTTTACAATATAAGTTGTCTTTACGGTGATGCTGTCCATCAATAACTTTTTATATATTTTCATATTCTAAGATTAGGTACTTAGGTCATTTTCTCAAGTCTTTTTGAAGTCTATCCAAATAACGTCAACCCCACATGCGCATCCCGATATCGCCCACAAGTATATCAAATATAAATATTACATTACGCCGAGTCAACAATACCCACCCCTCTTATACTAAATTGCGATTCATTTCCGTAAAATAAACATGTATGTGAACACACACAGAATTGCAAATCGACCTGTTAATCTAATAAGAGAAGCCAGAGCGCCGCCACGGTTCATTTGTGAAAAAAAATGTCACAAATTCTTTTTTTTCGTCTGCGTTATTTCGACGTACGAAACCATGGGGATTTGACATTGACAAATACAAAAGCATTTCCTTTTAGTAGATGTATATTTTATTTTATATTTGAACAGATAATGCAGACACGTTTGAAAAATTCAACGCGCATAATATCTAACTTAGGATATTTGTAAACGTAATTTGATTTTCTTCTAATGCAAGATAGTGAAATAAATTTTATATTAAATTATGCAACTGAGTTTTGCAATTAAACTTGTTTCTTAATTTCTTGCAATGAAAGGGTTGAAGGGCATATCATTCAGATAATTCCGCTACAGTTGACTGACCTATCGCAGTTAATCCAATTACTAATAATTCGGTTACATCTTAACAGCTAGCGAGTCACTGGTGACGAGTTTAACCCTTTATTGCAGATGCTACCCTATTAACCCTTTCTTTTTCATTCTAATACAATTTGTAGATGGTAGTAGCAATTAAAACTCATTAGGAGCAAAACTATTTTGTTTGTTTTTTAACTGATACCAGTGTTAAGTTTTTTTAAGTAATGTATTTTCTTTATAAAATTAAAATGACTTCTGATTTGTCAAGTGCCACAAGTTTTCCTGTTATATGTTTAAACATATCTCATTTTGTACGATTCATCTGTTCTCGACAGCACAATACAATCTCAACCACCATACGTTAGGGAGAAATCTCTATTACAACTACGTTTGGCACACGAGCGACTCTACATTGAATTTCAAAATCGTAAAGGGTTGCTTACATTACACAGAGTTATTGGTATTGGTGCACGATGTTATAGGTATATAGGGACAAAAAATCAAATATAGACAGCTAATTTCTATCTCTAGTAGGGTAAAACCAGAGATAGATATAATATTGGGAACGGCCGTTAGCGTTTTAATCTGAAATCTGGACTAAAACTTTGGATTTTCTAATCACAAATGTATTAAATGCAATTAATGTGAATAGAAGCAGTTTTAGTCTGTGTCTGAATTAAACAAGTAGATTGATTGATAACAAATTCACTCATATCGTAGTTACACGATAATAATGTACCTATAACTCAAATAAATAAAAAATATTTGTGAATCCGCTCGTCTGAGCTGCACACTAACTTGCGTCTAAGACCCGAGTCTTGTTGCAACAGTTAATGTTAAATTAAACTGAGACCCAAAGTCATTAAGGCCCGTCGAATGCATTCACAGGGTTAACAGTAGCAATCTTAATTGTGGTCAATATGGCTATGGTTATAATGACGTAGCTTATGTTTATCGTCTACTATATTAAATTATTCTAAATTAATTTAGTATGTATTATATTATACCTTTGCCCATAGTTTCATAAGACTTATATGCTTACATCACTAAGTTATTAAAATACGCTTTATTATATAAATCAATACCAAACCGACATTAGTACTAAATCGCAATAATAAATATCAAAATTGGTTTCTCTCTAAAAGGCAATACATCAAACTTATTTTGTGACAACTAATAGGAGTTTAATTGGCATTTCCAGCCATCTGCTTCCACTTGGTTCGTAGCCTGTAATTTGTAGACATTGTTAGTGGCAATATTCATTAGTTGATACGAAAATGGCTTCATTTCGGTAAACAGGTAGTTTTTGCATTATTTATTACTCCTTTCCACATATCGGAGGTGATTACTTTCCGAAATTAAATTGACTTCTATTGTTAGTAAGGACGTCATCAAGTTAACACAAATAAAATAATAGCTTACTACAGACATACAAAACTACACACAAAAGAAACGTAGCTTTATGTATAGCTTTTGTAATCGCTTCAAAAACACTTAAATTATGAGCCTCGACCTTTTAAAGTATACCTCTTTTATTATTCATGTATTCATGTAGAGCAGTAAAGTAAAGGATAGTTATCTATCAGTTATCAAGTTTATGTCTTTCACATTATCCGAGGCACTTTCATGCATATTTCAAGCGCTGAATGCACCTAGCCTTCAAGATTACGAAAACATAAAACCTGTAGATGTTTTATTATTCTGGGACCATTCGCTGTACATGGCATTGCACTTTTCTGATAAATCCGCTGAAACTGGATAGCCAATAAAAACTGTCGAACCGATTGAGCCGTCAATACGACCGTTGGTAATGCATGTTTTATTATTTCTTTGAGGAACGCAAAAGAAAACGATCCTCGTATTGTCTAAAGGCGCATTTCCTTCGTGGATTGCTGTAAAATGCGCAATAATTCTGAATCCTATGTACTAAGAACACCTACTCCAATTTAATGTGGATGAAACTAAAAATAGGCATAATATAACTGTATTAACGTTCTGTTTAGGAAAATGTCTTGACATTTTATGGTATAGTATAGAATCCACAGTTGCTTTGTCCTGCCTATCAATACTAGACTAATTTAATATCCACTGAACAACACAACCCTAACTTTCGGAATGAATTACAGCCAGGTAATGAATAAATAAGCTCGGCGAAATTTAATACCGACATTAAATAGGTTTCGGAACCCATCTGGTGCACCTGAAAGGTTCTGATGAAATGCAAATTTTATGAAACTCAATGCAACTATTTTTATGTACAGTACGTGCAATACGGTGCGGATTATGAAAATTCAACGTAGAGTGTGCTAGAAATGTAAATTCCTGATAATCTTGAAAGTGCTGGAACTTCACTTTTACATAGAGTAGATGCGTGGCATAAGTAATCCTTTAAAAGAATGCGTCGTAGTGTTTTTTTCCATGAGGCTGTGCAGAAATACTTGATCGTAACTGTTTTGTCTTACCTCCGCATAACTTCCATTATCCAGATAACACTAATATACGAAGAAATACTTAAGCAGACTTCGAACTGTATTCAAGTAGCAACTTCATTTAGACCTTTTTAATTCAGTTTATTGAATGAAAATATTTTCTCCTACGCCTTAATGGCTAAACCAAACTGATGGTAATTAATGATGCAACGGATTAATAAGAAGACCCGAGTCAAAAGGCGAGTTATAAGTAAATCTGAAGCAAGAAAATAAGGGGACGGAAAATGAGAATGTCACGATGTAATCGGATGGTTGGCAGCCCTAGACAAGACATTGATAAATAGACGTCAATCTACCGATGCTCAGTCGAAACGCAAGTGTCGAGAATGAGGCGTTTGGTTTCAGGAATCGTAGATCTACTTCAAAACTTGATAACAAGTATTGTAATTACGAAAAGTATATTCTTTTATGATTCATTAAAACCCTACGTATAGTAGCGTATTAGACTTGAATATGCGTATGTTATCGGCCTCCGGTTGCACCATATTTTATATTTTACAAATTCGTAAAATGTTTGCGATGCAATCAGTGGTATCTAAGTATTAATTAAACTTCTCCTGCAATAACAAAATTCGTTTAAGAGATTTTTTATCTTTCTACTTACATTTATTTAATGCTATTTCACTCTCTTCTAACTTGTACCGCAAACAAGGAAGACTAGAGATGTCTCGATCCCTAATAGGCTTAACAAAGATTCCTGTGCACTCTGGTTAATTGTTTTCGAAATTGTATATTTAGTACTCTATCCACGTTTTACATAATTCTCTTTGATAAGGCAATTTGCTTTGTATTTGTCGTGAATGTTATTTTATCAAAATAAAGATAATTTAAATTCCTAGAAATGACAGTGTCACTGTGCATAAATTTTGTGTACCTAGGTACTTTCGGAATTTAATGAATGTGTTTTACCTATTTTGTAACCTGCAATTTTTTTTGTAAACTACACTAAGTACGTACCCAAGTTAGAACGTCAGTCAAGGGCTAAATGGAAGCATTTATGAGAAATTGTCCATCATCACGGCTATAATGGTGAAAACGAGCGGTCATTTTAAACTCTGACATTTTTAAAGGGGACTTCTAATCGTTTTTAATATGCGTATGAACATCTAATATTGAGCGTTTATGCTAATGCCTTTTTTGCCGCTTTCCAAGTAAATTTGCATTCATTTGAGGCCTCGTTTTTGCTGCTCAATGGTACGTATGAGACATAAATATTGTCTCTCTTTTTGTTTTTCTGATGATATTTTGCATAGAAAATACCCTCGGGTTGCTTGATTATGGATATCATGTTGAAAATATTTGGGTATTTTTAATTTTAATTGTCCCTACAATATTCGTACGGTACGAGTATACATCTCGGGTAAAATATGGAAAGATAGTGATTAAAGTCGTGACTAGGGATTGTTTTGTCGATAGGTTGATGAACATATCCTCTCAACACGTTAACAAGCGGGTAGGTGTTACATGTTTAACACTTCTTTAACCCCATCCACTCTAAGCCCTCCGTCACATAGCCCTACATTGCGCTACTGACCTATATCATCTCGTCGGGGTCTTCGCGACCCTACCTCCTTGACAGTACTTTCAATTATTCAAAGTACTCTTACGCCAAAGGGGTGACTTGAAAAATCTTTACGATGCAAATGTTCGTGGAAAATTCTGCAGTTTTGCATTTTACTCAAACTACGCAAGTAGTTTATCTTATTATAAGTTTAAAGTAGAAAACAGTTTGATATCAACTTGGAGCGTGTAAAGCTTACGCGAGTCGCAGCAGGACTCTTTGTTATATCATGCTCAACCTTGGTTGAATGTCACGGACAAGAACAAGGATATTCCCGTCTCTACTTTTCTTGACTACTTATATCTTATTTCCTCCATTAATGAATACCAAACAATTTCATTAAACAATCATCACAATAAGTAATGAGGTGAAAGTGAATAAATATGTGGTCAAGTTCTAAACAAACAAGTCATAAATGTTTAAGCCGTAAACATTAATAGACAAAAATTAAAACTAATCCATTTTTTACAAAACAATCCATTTTTTGCATGATCAATTAATTTCTCATACCTATACGAGTTTGAGATAATTCAACGGAATCATCTAACTAAAATATTGAAGTTGTTTGATTGAGAATAAACCTTTCTAAAGGACAAGGCCAAGGTTAAAACTACCAACTACACGATCTCTAGATATTCATTCAGAATGAAACAGTTCAAGGTTTATTGCTGCAACTACAAAGGAAGGGATTGAAAATTTATATGACTGTTTTGAGATAGAACAGGAAGTCTGAAAATGCTTCCTCGTCCTTTAAAAGTAAACCATTCAGAAAGTATTTATCATGTTAAGTGTAAAAAGCAAATACAATTTTGTATTTAGGAATTTGTGTCCACCCTGCACATATCTCTACATCATTCTTTTTTTTCAACCCGTTACCGCTTGCATTTACAAAATTACAGAGAACCCTCAACAAATGGATATCGTCCGGCCCACAACAACGCAGACGGCCTAATGTCTGTCCATCAGGCCCCTAAATGGCACACGTCACTCGCCAATCACAATCCCAAAATGTCACACTCTTTGCCTTCCACACATCCATTGCTGACTCTACGAGATACCTACTGCAAAATGTGAGCTCAAATTCAGCAATGTATGCCGTGTTCAATGTTTGCGTCCACACATTACGACAGATGTAATATTGTAGTAAGCGGGTTTGTGTTCAGAAATTATGGGACAAATCCATCTCTGGACTCAATGACGTCATTCGGCATCCCAATGACAGGGTGGTGAAAGGGCGGACGTAATAGGAATATCCTAATATGGTGAATATTGTTCTGTATAGTAGAATATAATTATAGAGGTAGTTTTATAAATGTCAAAGCATGGTATTGTATTGCAATAGATGTATCTAACAAAAGCAACATGGCAGTTTGAAACAAGGTGGAATCCCCACATAGTTTGGGTGGCTAGGTTAGCTAAGCAGTTGGATCAAATATGCCTGATAGTTGGATACCTACATAAAACATTTAGAAGTGTTTGTATGCATTAATCGTGCATGATCCGCGCACACAGCTGCAGTGACCCAGTTATTCCCCATTTTTCTGTAATTACTCACCGCAGCTTTGTCGACATCCCCTGCTAGGGGAGACGCGATGTTCACTCACACTGCACCTACAGCATGTTTTGCAAACATCGACCGTAAACGTAAAATACTGCATTATACCACTAAATCATATTCAAATATACCATAATTAAATAGTATGCCGCCAGCAGAGGCTTGACCAAGAGGAATTCCGCAAAATTTTACATTCGATTTATAGAAAATTGTTTTATTGAGAGTATACTTACTTGTATGTAAAACATCAGATCTACTTATCATACATATATCTGTTAGGCCTCTTTTCTATCGGAGTAGGCAGAAACCACGTCTTCTGTATTAACCAGTAGATATAAAATGTAAAAAAATGTTACTTACACGCTTTCTGGTCAGCTACATACATAATCTTAGGCGGTTTAAAGCAACATACTATTTATTTGTATACAAAAATGATCATGCTATGCATCATCATCGTCACCTTTAAGTATATATACCTATATAATTTTATAAGTACGCAGGTACGCTAAGCGCAACGTACCCTAGTCTTTGAAATTATAACGGCAGGGGAAGACAGAGTGTACTGGATTGAAAATCATCAAGCGCTTATCCCTATGATATAGCAGTAGTAAGTAGAAACTAAGTACGTACATTTATATATGACATTCGGTAGGAATTTTTAATATTTACCAACGTCTTAACTACGCGTTTATAGACGAATTATGCTGGTGTGACCGAACAGTCAATGTTTTCAAGAGTGGCTTGACGTAGTCCTTGGATGTACCTAATCATTCTTTAGTATTCTGTAGTACCTACCACTTTAGATATCCAATATCATATAACGGGCGTGCTCAATACAATCATCATTAATCAGTCGGTAATTGAATAACTCTTGTAGCTACTCTGAGTGCGGATATTATGCTAACTACTGTATACATACAGTGAAGTCCACACAAAGCAGCGAAATGACGAGAAGCCTAACTCAATACACACCTAATGAAACTTGTACACGGATATAGGAAACAATTGAAAGGTTTCCTGCTGCTTTTACTGCTTACCTGAAAATAACTAACCAAATTGCATGAAAGATTCATTAATTCAGGTCAACCACGTGGGTCTTTCTGGTTTTTGACAGTAACAGACCTATAGGTGTAATGAAGTTTTATTAATTGACTTTTCTTACACTTGACTGAAAACAAAGCAGAATTCATGAAGTTTGCGATATAATTTAGAAATAAAATACTTTTTTTACAGAAGCACATTAATGTAGGTAGGTCCTTTAATGAAGAAGTTGTAATAAATTAAAAAGTTTTAAATTATTAAACTTTTATTATTATTTTGATTACTAATAAACTTAGTGTAATAATAAACTTAATACTTGTAATAAACTTAGATGAGTGTTGGATTTTTCCACAGAAAATTTGAAATTTTACTCTTCCAACAGCCGTTTGAACTATCTTTATATTTACGTATAGTCCTTTATTTATATACGCTTATCAAACTATCATCTTCTTAACCGATTTCGGTATATTTGCAGTATTTTGATACACACCCATTAACAAAGTAAAATGGCCACTTCCAGTAAACGATCAGCTGCCATCATCATCATATTCACGCGGCGATACGTTTTCCATTCAAATGAATAAGCTATCAGATTGCTTTGATCCTCCCCTGGAAACCTGTGATGCATTGAAAATTTTAATCGACCGAAGGTTTGTGACCGCTGCTTTATCGCGATAAGTAGTTAATTGAGCGTGTGTGAAAGAGAATATGTAAGCTTTGATATGAACATTCAATGTTGATTTTACAATGTTGACCTTGTATCAAAGAGGGCTCATTTACATTGATATCTACAACCTCTATGCTTTTATAACAGCAAACGGTAAAGTGATGGGGGTAGTTGCAAATTGATTCAATTTATACATATAATATTTGATGACAATTTTAAAACGATATTTAAAGTTAAAACTATACTGATAATTACCAAATATAGCTTTATGGCTGATAATCTTTTTACAAAGCCTGAAAATCTTAAGTTACTTGTGACAAACAATTTTCAGGCTTCTATTTAACAGGATATTGAACAGTTCCTGAAACCACTCGGTCAAATCCAATCTCTGTAGAATAGACCGTGTCAGAGAAAGCAATCATCCCTTTATTGCGGCAGACAATATAATTATGGCGTTACATTGTAACGTCCATCAACACGTTTGGAGAGAGTCCACTCAGTTCAATTTAGGGGAGCTCTATGTGTGAAATAGGTACTTGTGTATTTAATGCATACGTATTTCATTTGTATAAGTGAAAAGCAATATTTATGATTCTAAATTAATTAGAACAAAAACATTTAGTTTGTACGTGGTGTGGTAGTGACCCTTGATCTTCAATTGTAAGATATTCATTGTAGACTACAAATACGTAGAGCCTTTTTCCCGCAGTTTTTTTCCGAACACCTTTTGACACATATCAAGAAAGGGTTTGATTTGAGATAAGATTGGTGTTGGCCCCTTCACCATTCATATTCAGTTATTCATGAAATTCTATCGCACGTTTCTTATCTTGAGCTCCACTGCTTTTCAGAAAACATTATTATGATATAAACTTTGAATGGGGCTAGATATTATCGTTATGGAAAACTTAAATATGTTGGCGTCTATAAGATTTCAGTGTTCTAGCTGAAGCTTATGCATGATCCCTAGAATTACCTAGATAGTTCTGGGGCCAGTATAATCAAGGCAGACGTTTCTCGTTTTGGAGATGCAAAATGGTATCTCTTATGAATATAATACGCTTCACTCACTTGAGATTATGCAAATTGGTGTTGTATAATTAAAATAACGATATCGATGTTACACCGTGTTGGATCCGATTTTCGGTTCATCGGACAATGTTAATGAGCGCCGCGGCCGTCGCATTCGACAAACTGTATATAATTATTTGTGCTACCAAAGCAAACTTCTGAAACAGAAGTGTTTTAATAACCAGATCCGACACACGTGCTCTTATGTAGCTAAACTAAGTTGAAATCACAAATTGAAAAGCCAGCGATATGCATATCCCATGTATTCGCTAGGGCCGCGAGTGCATATTTGTTGTTCCATCGTAACGGCTTTCAACGCGCTGCGTTAATGGATTTCAAGCACAACATTGTTTTCGAATACGTCGAAACAAATGGGCAACGGACATTTGCAATCAGATACGTTTTTATGGAGCCATCGACATTGTTGTATAGAGTCACAATAAACTGTAAAGCGTAGTCCGTTTTTCTGTATATTGAGTTGAATATCGCTCGTATTTTTTGGTTTATGGTACCATATTAATACATAGTTTCGAATAGGTCTATGTACCTCTTAGTATACAGGTACTAAATCCAACAACCTTGTCACGTTGATGTTCATTTACTTTCTTTCTTAAGTTTTAATTGTGTTACTAATTTTACTCGACTGTCACTTAATACGAAATAGTCTCAAACTGAAAATTATCTAAGTACCTACACACAACATAAACACGGCAAAAATAAAACATATTAGAAAACAATGTTAAATAAGTAGGTACTTATAAACAGGTATTAAACTCTACTGTAAACATTTTCTTAAAACTTAGTTTGAACAATCTTAAAACTGCAAATTACCAAACGTTATCTAAGTGCTTAAGAAATAGATTCAAATAAGGTATATTGTTCATAATTACAGCAGGACGTGGATAATAAGGTAGTCTGCATGGAGAGCTAGCATTTATCTTGAGAGCAGCCGAGGGCAAACACAGAGCATCGCATAAAACTGAGATGGGAGATCAAGTGTTAAAGTTGAGAGAATAATTAGCAGAACCCGGCTGCATTGCGATGAGCGACTGTAATAAAGACTAAAGCATCCTCCTCTAACACTAACTACCTACTCTAAGATTTTTAGACAGTAACATTAATATTGTAGAAATTGTTTTCTTAGCTGTTTTGAAGTTTTAATTATTTTGTTTTTATAATATTCTGTCCATGTTTCACGATATATTGACATTCACAGCCGGCATTTTTTCATTGAATTCAGTTTCCAGTCCAATTTTACCCAACAGCAGTTGTAAAAAACCATCAAGCGATATTGTTCGTCAAGCTCAAAATAGTTGTTTATTGACTTACATGCTTCCTAGTATATACCTTATAACGTTTTCCAACTCGTCGCTGTACACGAAACATTGAAATAAATTCAGGTTCGGGCAGTTTACGGATATTGGTTTGGATCTGTCAGCAGAATATTTTAGCCACTGTTTTAATTGTACAGTACCTACCTACGTAGGTATAGATACCTAGGTATGTTATAGACATCTTAGGAAAACTTCCTAAAAAAATTACATTTAGGAGAAAATAGAAAATACCTATATTAAAACAAGAGCAGAGTACGTTAATGCGATTCTTGATAAAAAAGTTAAAAAGCGTCATTACGTCATCAGAGGAGCACTCCCCTCATCGCACGCACTTGCAATCACTTGCATAAAAAGGCGCGAGATGTCACTGACACACTAACATAGTAGATACAGTGAGGTTGCTAAGCGCCCCAGCAAACTGAGGGTGCCGTATAATGCACCCAAGTGAGCCAGGTGCATTGAACTGGGGGGCGCACGCACCAATTATTCATCGCCATGCTTTCACTAGGAAAAATCCCTCGCAAACATCCTAGGCAAGTGCACTGATACCATCTTACAAATATGCCCTGAAAATCGCTGACTGTACTCCATTTAAAACCTTTTATTTGACGACGTAGATTAGGTACCTACCTACATTTATTAAAGATTCAAAATATAAAGTGCACGTAAAAATAAACCCCACATTCGAAAAAAGTTTTCTGGATAGTGGAGGCACAGTACTCATTTATGAAGGTACACGTTTTTTTTTCGCTACCGAACTTTCGACGAAATAGAATTAGGAATTCGCAACATGCGTTTGAAGTTCAAAAATTTGCATTCCTACCAAAATGCAAATCATTTTCATGGACCCGAGCTCGTTTCCCGCGGGCGTGCGCTCATTATTGTGGACAGAGACCTCATGCAGAATCTCATCTTTACGGACAGCTCACTTCAATTATGCATATAACTCTGCTGTACTAGAAAGTTTTCAACTGTAATCAAACAATAATAAACTAACCCGGCTTTAATTTTGCTCCAAACGAAGCTTTGATAACAAAGTATTTTGAATGAAAACTAGTTAGTAATACAACATAACACTCGCATTATCCCATTATTTAGTCACTTGTCTGCGTATCTACTGTCTATACCTAAATTATGCAAGGTAATCCACTCCGATCACTTCATAGGTAAATATCTAAGCAAACGATCGTGATAGATGAAATGATCAGCAGATTAAATCATCATCAAATCAGATCAATAGAATTAACTAATTGCTTGTGTATTCTAATGCTATAAGACGATATAGTCTCAACAACAGACTAAGGAGCGTCAGACAATCAAACAATAATGATTCCAACTGACCAACACATAAATTTCATCTTTACGATGATAATTTGGAGCATTCCGGAGACGTAAGACTACATTAGGAAGTCCTAACACATTAGGACTTCCCAAGTGGCATCCCGATAACGCTCCATTCAACTCCTTCTCAAGCCAATTTGTGCAAATTGCCCCCGAGTTCAGTCAAATTGAGTCACACAAACTCTGCGATATCGTTAGCTCAATGTGGGGAATTGGAATACTTGGCTGCAGTTAGGGAAACCACGTTTTATTGTGTTTCGTGTTATCTGCCAAGCTATACCCTCTGGAGACTTGAGAATTTCCACAGAATGCTCTCCTAGGTTCTTCGGTTTTAATTTGTCCAGGTACCTATACCACCTATACTACGTAGGTACATACTCATATTGTAGAGGTCAGTAATCTTAAAGTTGTTGTTATTTGTTTGTCTTACTAACGCAGAAGGAATTCATGGTTATGTAACTAAAAATATGTTTGACTTGATAGTGCTTACTTCTAATGGGTTTAATATAAAAGACAATGACTAATGTGTTAAATGACTGACACTTTATATACGATCTACCTAATTGCATAATGTATCCTAATAAGTATGACGTTTTAATTATTAAAGCTATTACTAAATGATCTGCGATATTGATAAATGTAGTAGATTCATAGTATTAGTTACTATTTTGATCTCTACTGTGGTGGTTACTGGTGCAACAATTTTTTTTAAACATTATTATTTTAAAGATTTAACTCTCACAAAAAATCTATAAATCAAAACACAATGCTTTTTTATCGGCTGGCTATTCAGAGGTTGGTAGTTTATTTTAAGTTTCTAATTCATACATGCATTTAATTTATCAATTCTTAATTGGATCAATTGATAAAACTGAGATTAATTTTACGTTCATATGGAATATTGGCAATTTTATATATTAATATGTCTATTGTTTCAGATTGATCAAATACTTCCAACTGGACGAACTGTTCAAAGAAGATGAGACTCGCCTGATCTTACTGCATAAAAAACCAAAAGTAGTGCATCGAACAACTCTCAACACAAACCAGACTTTAAACTTTTACGTATCAGTGCTTCTTTCTTTAGTGGGCACATTAATTTGTTTAACAATACCATTCGCAACAGTCGAATCACCCTGTTATATCCTTAAAGAAAAAGAATGGTTTTTCTTGCACAAAGCAGCGATTGTTATTGAGAACAATCTGTCGCTTATTGATAATCTTATTATTATATTTTCTGTGATTTTAGTGATTGTAGCGACCAGTACCGTGGCAGATGCTATAAAAAATACTAATATTAGTGTTAGCCCTTGGATTGAAAGAGGAAAGTATTATCTTCCTCCACATATTTTAGAACAAATGCAAACTAGACCACCTAGGTATAGACACCGATATTAAAAGTTGTTATCTAATGAAAAAAATGTTTTATTTATTATATACCTCTATTATCCCATATTGTTAATTTATTTTACTGAATTTAAGACTATTTTTAAATATTAAATAAGCAAATCTAAAATATATATGTACATTTACCTAATTTATGAAATGACAAGACCTTATTTAATTCATTTACACGCAAGTCCAAACAAATACTTAAGAGAATTAGATAGACACTAAAATAAATTAAATTTCAATGATAAAAAATTCCAATTTATAAAGGCAGTGTTGATTCCGTCACGATATCGTCTAAACGTGTTTTTCATTCCTTTGAGCGATCCAAAGTTTAAAGATATTCAAAATGATAGTAGAAGTACAACCAAAGAAGGCGATTGAAATAAATAAGCTTACCATTTTCCAAAATAATAAAAAAAACTCCTCAAAAATAATCACAACTATATTTTTATTTCTACACTTTGTGTTTTTCCTGGATTTTGGATTTTTGGAAATAAAATCTTTTAAACTCAAGGTTTTCTGGAAGATTATAAATATATCTTTGTGCACTGCAATTGGTATGGAGATTATAGTATCTATGTTTATGAATATGAACCAAATGGCCACCCCTTGGTATGCCGTTTTTATTACGCAATATATTTTAGAAGTGGCATTGATAACGTTTTCTAATTCGTCGTTATCAAATCTAGTAAAACACCTTCATATGATAGACAATGAAATGGGAGTCGACAGCAGATCTCATTATTTGGAATACAAATTAATTTCTGGTATTTTAGTTCTGATGGGAATAAAATTAATTTATACTTACGTTTATTGCACGTTTTTCAATGATTTTTGCATCAAGCCTTTATTGCAACAGGCTTTATATTTGATTACATTATTAGGATTGGATTTGGTTCTTGTTATAAATTTTGTCGCGTTTTATTTTGTTTACTGCCGTTTGAAAAAGTTTACTGCCTTTATTGAAAAATGCGACTATAAAATTACTCTCTGTAAACACATTTACAAATCACTCATTGATTCAACTGAAACTATTAAAAAGGATTTTGATGGCGTGGTAAGAAATAAAGAAAGTGTTATTAAAATTCATAAAGATACACCCCTTTGCTCCTACTGATTCCGATTTAACTTTTTCAGTTCACCTTATCAATGATTTTTCAAGTGCCCATTGTGATGACGATCATTTACATCGCATTATGTAACTTGAAATCATCAGAGGTAAGTAATTCTATCCAGTTGTAAGAACGGCTCTTATTATTCCTATATTCTTTTTTTTTTGAGAGTGTCATCTAGTTAGATATTAAATTAATCCAGTTACTAATTTCTATCGTTGATAATACAAGTAACGTTTCTATAAGGAAATTGTGTTGACTCTACCATAATTTATGTTATTTTTACTAAGAACTTTTAATTCTCACAAACAAAGTTTAACTCTTCCGTTTTTTTCAGCATTTAAAATTTTCGCTAGAAGAACTATGTGCTTGCTACACCTTGCTACTGCAGTTCTTGCCAGCGTACGCAGCCGATTGGATGTGGTCGGAGGTCGACAAAATAAAGATGCTTTTATACGACAAACTGCTCTTTGCTAATGGTAAGTACTACAGAGGACAAGCCCTGGGCTCTTTTTATGTGAAAAAATATTATTTTAGTTTCGAATCTTTTAAATAATGTTGGTATTTGCTACCCACCAAACTTCAGTTGCAGAAATTGCCACAAAATTATCAATTTAACTTATAATTGACATTTTAACAAACCATTTTGCAACGGAGGTTAAAAAAATGAGCCGGCATCTTTCTCCAATCTCTAAATTATTACTTACTTTTGTGAAATTTTATGCCAGCGTATTGTAAAACCTTAAGTTTAAAAAAGTAAAGTAAAACTTTAAATTATATTACATTTTCTTTCAGATGACCAAGAACAAGAATTATTAAAGTTCATAAACTACATAGACGCTCGCCCTTTCAAGTTCAGCGCTTACAAGATAATGCCGTTGGATTACACGTTGCCAATCATCATAATTAATATTTGGGTCACTTACATAATTGTTATTGTACAATTCACTCATTTATATTAATTACTAATCGGTAATAACTCATATTAAATTAATATATTAATTACTAATTGATTAATGAACGGTACATGTAGCTTAGAAAATACACATGCGTATTATTTTATATCTTCTATTTTATTTTGCACTGCGATTTTTATACCATGTGAGATAACCTTGAATTATTTTATTCTTATGACATTCATTTCAAAGTTATAGAAGCATTGAAGCCCTTGGAGTGTGTTGTTATATTATTAAATGCCTTAATGGCAGCTGAAGTATGATTTATAGATGTAATAGCAATTAATAAAATGGCTGTCAATTAAAAAAAGTACCAACTCAGTGGAATGAAGGTCAAAGAGAAAAATAAGTATTAAAAATATTACAAACTAGAGCCTTGCGGAGTAACTGATGAATAACAACATAATTTAATTGAAATTGTTGTGTCGACATATATTGTTGTGTGTAGGGGCACATAATCTATTAAGATTGTGTCTAGGTACATATAATACGAAGCTATAAACATTAGACCTACGTATAGCTTTTTTGTAGAGTTGAACTATGCTCTACCACGTTTCGTTACAGATTTTATACTTACTTACTTATACTTCTACCGAAGTATATGTTTAAAATACCTTTTCATCTCGGATATCGTACCCATCTAGCACCCATACAGCAGTTGAGAAAGATCCCAGATAAAGACATTCCGTTTGAATCTCGTAAATCCACTCCGGCGACTGAATGTGGAAGTAGCAATAAAACTTGCCAGATTTTCCCAGCTTTTTATTACGATGAGATTTTCGTAGACTTGTTGATTCTCTATCCTATTTTCTATAATGCTGTTAAATAATGCAAATTTAAAAACTCCTTTATAACCGTACACACATCTACAAGTGAACCATGCTACTCTACAACGCATAATAATGTGAAAGTAAAATAAACGAACACATAATAATAAACGTGAAGTCATAATACAGGTATCAGTTGCAAATTGTGAATAATGTGACATGTCATCAACTGAACCGATATCTGTATAAAATTATATGAATAATTCATACAATACCTCTGAATACAACATAAGGCCTTTTAACAGACACCGCTCAAAATAAGGTGAACAGGGATAACGTAGTTCAAATTAAAATGGTCGTGTATGAAACCTCTGAATAAAACGTGGCCAATTTTATTAGACCTCATTTTTCAAACGCACTCTGTGGTAAACACTGCCAATTTAATTTGGACGAGTAAATCTCATTGGATATGTACAATAGCAAAGGCATCAATCATGTTAAGATTACAAGCGTGACGCTTTCAAATCAAAGCTGGGTTAGGGGATTGTAAGTAAAAAATAAATTAGTTTTTCTCTTCATAGAGAACTGTATAACAATTTTGAGTAGGTACCTTAATATCTAGTCATATATTTATAAAACTAAACACTGATATGTTAATTAGTGTGTATTTACTAGTGAGGCGAAATAAAAGATAATTCAATAAATGTTCTCTCTTTTATTCGTATTGACGAAATTGTCTTAAACGCTATTCTAAGCTATAAAATCGTCTAAGAATAATAATTCAGATTACATAAACAAATAAAACTCTCTGAGTCGCCATTAAAATATTTTATCTGTTATGAATATAATCCTGGTTTTATGGCGATCTTAAATTTGAACCATTTTAAGGGCAACAATAAAGAAGGCATAAAATCCAAAGGAACTGTTTGAAAGGATTATCTTTGCGCCCCTTACTTTTTTATTGTTATTTCAAGGGCCTAATTATGTAAACCCTTCTTTACAGTGCTTAATCTTATTTTCACCTGGTTCTCTTTGAAATGGGAATAAATTATTTTGTATAAAAACCCCACCTTAGTGAAACAGTTTTAAGCGCTGCTCTTCATTCTTTGCGATTAGCGAATTATTTAATGTGATTTAAGTACTTACATATGCAATTCCATCATACCTCATATCTCATTCCTCCCCCTCAATATATCTAAGAAATGGTAAATAAAGCTTGCGATTAACAGTCATTACTTGTTGGTTTCATATTGATGTCTGGTTCTGTATAGTTCCCTGTACCTGATCATCTTTTATATTATTCATTTCTTTTTTACGTAGCGGTGGTATAAAGTCATCAGCATTCTTCCTACCCTCTTTGTATAGTTGAATGAAAACACCAAACAGTATCAAGTGAGAACGCAATTTAACTTTTGAACTGAGGACCGCCGGACTCCAGGGACCAGTGACTTTGATAGATGGTTTGAATTTCATTTATATTTTGTGGCTTCATAAAACGGTTCACTTGTTGAAATTGAGATGCGATAGGTACTTGCAAATTTAAACTTAGTTTTGTTACCATTCTTTTGTTTGAATTTCGAAACTTGAATATCGAACGTACTTATCATTTTAAAATAGACAGACGTACTCATTTCTCAGACACCGTCACATTTCCTCGAGACAGCATTTTAACTTCAAACGAGATATTGTATTACCAGTAAATAAAGCTCTACTTCCACCCTATTAATTGAAACCGACAGTCGAGACAAACAAACATTAATATGAAATTAGTCAACATTAAATCTGAGCCTGCATACGTGGCAATAAATCCAAATCGAGCTGTTTCAATAATTCCACTAGACAAGGGCCCAGCCGCGCTCGAACACTGCTACTAAGTAATTTGGGTAGTGACAGAATAATAATTCATTTTGACTAGTAAAATGCATGATTTTTTTGCTTTTTGCTCTGAATCTGGTGCAATGAGGACTGTATTTCCTTTCTGTTTAAAGCTACAGTATTTTGTTTTTAAAAAACAAACTTTAAATTATGTCTGTGCTTTAAATAAATGTGGGTTGCATCTTATCATTTTATGTTTTCAAGTTGTTTCAAATACAAAACGCAGAATTAATATAAAGATGATATTGGAATTCGTGAACACAACCTTCATGAGAGAAAGCAATTATAGTAAATACTTATTAATTAAATCATTGCTTAACATCGTGTGATTATGTAACTGTGAATATACCTATTGTAGATTGTAAGTATATAGGTAAATGCGTTATATTGATAAATGTGCTCGGTGTTGAGTGTCAATACACTAGCCAATGCTAATATATGGCTTCTGTTATGATTAACGGCCGTCACTTCATTAGCTTCAACTGATTCTATCTATTGTGGTTAATGTACTTTGCTTAATGTAATTCCCTATACATTGGCTTAGGTCACTACAGGTAAATAATATATTAAATGTTGACCTCAGTCTTTAGAAACGAAAAAGTAATTACTAGGACATGATGTAGGCTACGCGAACCAGCTGCCGGCATGTATTTAAGTACCTATTCTAATTATTGGTCACAAAAAGTATTTTTGTCTGTATCAAGTTGCTGATTGCCTCAACTCTTACTGTAGTTCGTATATAAAGAGGGCAAAGATAATATCTCAAAGAAGGAAACGCCAAACCACCATCGGTGCCATTTTTCAATAGTCGGATGGAAGATATGTTTCACTAGAAGCTCACATTACAGAAATTCGTCTTATGTCATTTTAACGGCATATAATAAAGGAAAACCCCTATCTTAAATTGGAGTAAGCTTTACATATTTGCAAGTAAATACTTACATAAAGTTGTATCATACTGTATCTAAACGAAAAATACGTAAAAGCATCTATCCAATTTGGGAGAGCGTCGTACACATTCAATTGTATGCTATTCTTGAACGCTTCCTATTCAAACATCACAATATTTAGATAAGGTACCCTATTTGCTTTCTATTTTGCCAAATAATCTTTTCAAAGGAACTTGGAAAAGTGAATTGGCATGCTCTACCGAATCGCGCAATATTAGAATAGTAAAAAATATAAACATTATTTTTGCTCAAAATGCCAGGATTTTGGCAGGGTTTGTCCAAACAAATGAATAGGCGATACTGATATTGCGTAGTTGTTTGTGTAAGCGCGTATCGTAAAAGTTGTAGCGCCCCTAAATCTGTATTTGAACGTTACGTATACGTATTTTGGTTAAGCCGGTAGCAAAAACTGTAAAAATGAATATTTATACGGCACTTCCAATAACCCATCTCTGGTGTGCGAGTCGCCCGGTACTGTACCATCGTCCATTGTATTCGAGTGTTATATTAAATACCGGTATAAGTAAGAGTCTAGAGCGAAGGTTGCAAAGAGTAACGATAAAGACTATTTTATAATCTTTCATTTTAAATTATATTTCAAGACAAAACAAAACGCACACAGATTTTTTACACAGAAGAAACTTAGCGATAACAATCATGAAACTAAAACTACCTTCCCTAAGGAACGTGTGCGTCTGTTACAACATGAACCTATTTAAATTCTTCATTCTATACCATAATTTTAAACGACTCGAAATTAGAGATCTTTGGCTAACTTTTTTAAAGAATAATTAAGAATCAATTTCTAAATCTTGTAAGAAGTTACCGCAGCGCCTCTGTATCTTATAGCATGGTCCATCTGTCGTTTCGTCTACATTTTGCCGCTGTACGCACTAACTGTACATCACTAGGCTCCACGGACACCCGTGCCGACTGCTAGTGCATACTAGTTGTTAATTTTGCACGAAACGCCTCTCCTCTTGTGGTTTATTCGTGCGACTATGGGCTCCGGAGGGTGATTTAACTTCGTATGCTAGACTTCGTGTCCGCAGTTCCGTACCCTGTAGTTGATGGCAACCAATAGCTTTCTCCGTTTACAATAACGTTACTTTACAGGTGGGGCAGGATCGTTTCGAAATTCCCGGAATTTGGAATCAGAAGTCTTTTGTTTTGGTGATTTTTTGTACAGTTCAGTGTATTTCTTTTCGAGAAATGTATGCGCATTTTTTGCAATGAAATGTTTATATTAGTATGGGTAACGCCACGGCCGTCGTGTCTCGCACATGTGCAGCAGTTTCAATCAACAGAGTGGTCATACAGAGCAAGCCTCTGCGACAGCTGTTCGCCAGTGATGGGTTAATTTCGTATGCTAATGTATCTACAGGTTGCATCGCACTGTTACGATAAAACATAACTATAATAACTCATCTCTCGTAAAGTTATTGGAAATTTTGTTTTAGTAAGTAATTAGTAAATAGATACTCATGTCAAAAGAAACAAAGTAAACAAACAAGAATTTAGTAGTATAGTTACATTAGGTCGGAAAACTTATTAATTTTATTGAATTGTTTATCATCTTCATCTATTTACTTAGCCTCTAATTTAATGATATGTTAAACTTATGTTTGTTATATGAATAATGTTTTAATAAATAGGTAGCTACCTACCATGATCATTGATACTTCGTCCGTTATTCATTTCTTTTGCGAGACTTTAACGAGTTGCGTAAACGTAGTAATGTCACGATAGACGGTTGTAATTAAACCATCGGACTTTAGTTTTATTTTTAAATTTAAATTTCGAAACATATGCTGTCGTAATATTAAGATTTGTTTTGTTCATTTTGAATTTGATTTTCATATGTTTTTTGCTACACGTATATTATAATTGGTTGACATGCTGATACTTTACCTACGAATATGTAATGTACACAATCATAGGAGTGCACTGGGTAGCTAATAAACCGCAACAGTGGCAGGGGATGACCGGTAAATATGATTAATGCGTTTGCGCTTTCCAAAACAAATACGATCATTTACCCTAAGTACTATTAAATGTCCAGTAGCTTAATTATCGAGGCTTTACATAATATTCTGTATTTAAGTCTAATTTTGTTTGATTTTAAATCAATATTTTTTCCTTTTTCATGCCTGTCTCTTTAATATGATGATGAATAACAACGTGATTTTGTTATAAATTCAACCCTAATATTAAACTACATAAGTGACCATTTTATATGTCATTTCATATTAAGTACCTATTTAATTTAACAAACGAGTGTAAATAAACTTGGTTTTAAAAACTTCCTCCACTAGACCAATACACAACGTAAATAAAAAGTGTTCTACCACCAAGCTCCGTCTAATTAAACGTTTTAAAAAATATAATTTTCCCTTTATTTCACTCCTGCAAGAGACTGAAAGTGGTATTAGCACAAAATAGCAGTGGGTGGTTATAAATCATGGCAAGTGACAGCGGTACCACGCCTGTGCATTACTAATACACTCACTAGATATAAACAACTGGGAGTTATACGTCTTTTTCACGACTTCAGTGGACACATAGAATAACTACAATCGCTACACCTTAACAGAAACTTTATAACTCTTTTTAGGTGAAGGTATGTCAAAGTTAATTATTATTTGTTACACTTGCTGCGAATTTTTCGAACGATACTAGAATCAAAGAATTTGAACTTTGACGAGTAGGTACATACTTTTCTTAGCTGAAACATATATGTATGTTTGCTTGCTGTGAAGCTCAAATTGGTCTGCTCAATTCAGTCTCGTGGAAAGAAGTAAAACGTTTTGTTGAGTGGGCAAGATCTTTTCTAGAATTCCACTATACACGAACAAACCCTTGTAGTCACGTAGAATATTTTCTAAGAAATCGACAGACATTTCAGAATTGAGATGGTAGTTGGAAAAGTCGCTACTTCGATTATATAAAAAGATTGCATTTCATCAAAGAAAGAAATAATAGGTAATTAAAGCGAAAGCACTTGAACTCGGGCGAGTCTCGTTTGCGGACAAAAGTTAACTCACTCACCTTAGTGCGCTAAACAAAATAAATGAAAAACTAAAATTAATTTATTTCCGCCTTTGTTTCGCCAACAATGAGTTTCAGAATCATTAATTTTAAATCTTAGCAACAATGCCGTATAGTCGTTAGCTGAAAGGGTTCCGTAGTTGCCCCTGAATGGAGAAGATACTATCCTCTGATAGTGAGAACACATTAATCATTCGCTTTCTGAAAACGAAGAGATAAAATAAAATGAAGTATTTTCGTAAGTTTCCTCGTGTTTGTTAATAAAGATTTATGTTTTAAATATTCCACGATAATATAGCTCAACTTAGGTTTTATTTGCTGGAGACGAGTTAAAACCTAATACGAGAAACATTTTCATGAGCGCTTATATAACGTATTATAAGTTAACAAGAATTAGTCATTATATTCAAATCAAATAGACAGACTAGTGTAGTCTAAACATGGTCTAAACACAATTTCATTAAAAGGCTTACAAACGCCTCTTCAAACGTAAATGTAACCAAATAGCATTGACAAATCCTACTCAATATATCAGCGCGTTTGAATAGACCGAAACACAGTAATTACGCGTCAAACAAAGGGACGTATGTAAATATAGCGATATTGCGCGGACAGACAGACGTATGTGAAAATTATACGACAGTATCGAATGCACACCTCTCGTAGATGATTGCGCATTAGACCTTGATCCTATTTAAACAATACTTTTTGCAATTAACTTTATCCTTATTAACAGAGAAATTACAGCAACTATGTAAAATAACCTTTGATTGAACTAATAACGATTATAATTATTGAGACACCAGTAATAAAATTCGAAATAACTAGCGTATTTGTAAATTGATTAGCACCGACTTGACAATCACCATTAATAAAAAATGTAATCTTTTCCCAACCTCAAATACGCCGACAGCAACGCGAATAGAAAGCACCGACTGGTCATTAAACAGGGATTTGAAGGGTCGAGTGGACCGAAATAAAGTTAGTCTCGGGACTATAGGCTGCAAGCTGAACTATTACGGCACTATTGAGGAAAGACAGGTAATTAAACTGGTTTAAACGCAGATCATCTTGGTTGATGAGCTCGTCCTGAATGGTTTTATGCAAATGATATGTAATCTACGAGCAAGGAGACTTGCAGTATTAATATTACTATGAGGTTTGGAGTTGATCTGTAGATACTGTCAACATGTTTTCTTGATTGTAGGTACTTAAGTATATCTTGCGCAATAAAAATACTGCAAATTGTCATTTTTTTTCTTGTTTTCACATATTTAATTTACTTTGATATTAGTTAATACTAATACGGCGCTGATAAACCTTATGTTCTTGATCAATTCAAAAGCGCATAGGTAGGTACTTATATCTTGATTATCTCTAATTAAAATTGAAATGAAAACCGTAGCTTTAATTTGTATAGTGCGGTGCTTTATGAAATCACACTAATAGATACCTAAACTAGTGATGGCAGTGGAATATATAATTTATGACATCGACGTCTGCTGAAGCACGATATCCGTCCGGACACGAGTTAAACTCTCTTTGACGTGAGTTAAACTAAGATAAACTCAGGTTACGACGAGACTACGAGAACCAGACTCAGAGTTATGGTAATTTAGTTACCTACCTACATGCAAGGGTGGATCCAGCTTTGCAGTCGGAGGGGGCAATAGTTGAGCTGTGATTAGCGCAGACATATACGATTATAATAATTAAAATTACGCAGATTAGGTAAGAAAGAACCGGCAAAAAAGTTCCAAACCACAAGTTTGACTAATAGTAAGTAACAGGAAACAGGGTAAATAAAGACACAGTCTGATTAATCACACATTTTTTTCTGCTAAATACCTCTTAATGTAAATTATCTTTTACATATCATTAGGTATGTAAAGTAAAAAAAAATCATTCAATCAGATAAATTAATCTGAATTCTAATTATGTACCTAGTGCAGATACATGAATACCTTACTTCATAGCGCTAAGAGCGATTTTGGAACGATGATTTCTGTACTTGACTATGTGGATCATGCAGATGAAATATTCGATGAATACGGCTTTGGTTTTCCTAATAACTTGCTTTCAAATATGAGTCGAACCCACAAATGAGTCCAATCAAGTTGACTTTGAAATCGCCGCAACAGAGAGGCACCGCTTTCAAGCTAATTGGTCATATGGCGCTATTTCCGAGTAGATACCGATTTCTGCGAGAATTGAACTTGATTCAGAAATGGTTTCGGATTGTACTGTCTCGTAATTTCACTCGTTATAATCACTGAACAGTAGGTATGGTTAATCCAACTTTTTGAACGAACGCCTTTCTACATAATTTTTATTTTAGCGGCTTTGATTTGTATTTAGTTGGGTTATACAATGCAGTTAAGTCGTTTTCACAGTGATTTAGGTACCTAAGTTGAGATTGGTCCTCTGTTAGGTTTTTCGTCTAAATGTGTGACTGTTTCTTTTTTTTTTTGAAGCACATAATCTTCACACCAGCGAGTTATTCTGAGACAAAGCAATAGCTTATAATTAGGTAAATTGAATAGATCCAATCTACCTAATTATAACAATAGCTACCTTTATCTATACAAAGCTCTAATGCTTCCTAATTACATAATGCGTATAGGGAAGTACTTCTATCTATTGACAGGTAATTAACCGCATGACTAAGTTGTCCCTCTAATTGCCTCGAGCCCTTTAGTTAATAGAGAAAAAATCAACTACAGAGGATGCGTTTGAAAGCATTCATCTGACCGTAAAATTGTTCGATTCGGCGGCAGATTTCATTAGAAAATATATATGATTAATATAAGTACAGTGGATATAAATACGCATACTACGGCGTAGCCATTTCGTAGCCTAACGCGTAGCATTCGATGTCTACGCTGTCTACGCAAAATTAACCAAAGAGGTCGATTTATTTATTATTTTATTATCATCACACATTTAAAGAGTTTACATACCTATTTCATTACCGATCTTTTTGGTCTACATTTTTTTTTATTATCTGGCCATTATTCGTCAAACAATTTTTAGATAGCCATTTAAAATTAAATCTTTTTGTTTTCTTTTTGTTAAATGGCAATAACTTTACGTTTTTTTTTACAAAACAACGACCAGTAGTATGTACACTTAAAACTAAAAAATGTGATAGAAACTTCTTTAACAATAATATTAATTTGGTATCTGATTTGGCAAGTATTGTCATAGTTTACATACCTATTTCATTACCGATCTTTTTGGTAAAAATTTTTGATGATCTGGCCATTGTTCGTCAAACAATTTTTAGATAGCCATTTAAAATTAAATCTTTTTGTTTTCTTTTTGTTAAATGGCAATAACTTAATTTCTTTTTACAAAACAACGGCCAGTAGTATGTACATTTAAAAGTAAAAAATGTGATAGAAACTTCTTTAACAATAATATTAATTTGTTATGTGATTTGGCGAGTAATTACATGAAAATGACAATTAGGTATAGGTATATTTTGACCAAATGACCGCAAGGTATAATTACAATACTCGAAGTAATTGGATCTAGTTTGATTTGTATGTATCTATCTATAAGGATATGTAGCTATTAGAAGTGTAAGTGTATATAATTACATTGTATACAATAAATTGCTACTGTTATGGCCGTAGAATTACTTCTCTATGTAATAATTGATAATTTCTAGATTTTTTTTCTTATCTCTGCAACACAGCATTACCTACTCGGGCCCGTAACTTAATATCGAAAGTCATATAATATGATATTTTTTGAAGGTACTTGACTTACCTAATAAAAAATATTAGTAGCCTTTTATTTAATAAGGAAATTAGATTAACCTATCCAAATATTACCTTAATGTCCATCCAGACAACTGAATTAATTATTACCTACTCTCAGAGCATGCAATCACAAAATTATTTGCTTAGGAACTGAGTATATTGAACATTATTACACATTACGTAGGTACCTATCTACACGTAGCTTTGTGTAAGTATAGAATTTAATTTGAAAACTGGATTTATTAAATGCAAGGCGCCGAATTTGTCTTTATAGAAATTAAATGTGAATTCAAAGAAAAAAGATTTTGGTAGGTATGTCGCAAGAACAAACTTAAAAGGAACCTATACTTATTAAAGTATCTACGTAATATAATAAAGAATTTAAGTTAGAAATATAAATAGGATAGGAAAGAGCAAACCTTAGGTATCTCAGGTGCCTCGAGGCTCTATGAAATCAAGAAACAGTTCAGTCCGATAAGTCGTCTGGAGTCAGCTTTCCAGTCACATCATAACTCCTATCTTTGTTTTATGCTCTTGGCCCTTACCACAGACCTTTTAATTCGAGCAGCTTGGCAACGTTACTCGTTTTATAATCTGTTAACGTCCTAATTTTCATACTGCCTTTATTAATTTGTTGTCTTAGTTAGTTTAGTCGGGTTATACAGTTAATTGTTTTGAAAGAGATTCAAAATGCGACAACTTGACTCGGAGTAGAGACAAGTCTAGGGTTTTTGTGCAATGAGAAAAGCTTAGAATGTAGAGAAATCCCCAAGAAAAACAGTCAGTGAAACAAATGTAGTTCAGTAACATACACCTCTTTTTGAAGCTCGTAGTAAGCATGTTATTTTACTGAAATGTCGCAAGAAAGCATCGTTGCATGTAAATATTTTATTTTTAATTTCATAATTGTACCTTTGTATTGCAAAAAAACATCGTTTACACTAAAATGGTTCATTAGATAAATACATACCTAACATACTTTAAACAAAACTATTAGGTAAGTACTACATAGTTTACATGATTCACGTTTATATTACGCCATTAGAGCCGGTAGTAGTGGATCCCAGTAAGCCAGCTGCAAGCGAAAGCATGCATTATGTATAACTTTTTATAAGTGACTACAGAAAATGCAATTTGAAACAAAGTATCAAGTTTAATGCGCGTCTAGATTAAATTGTGAGAAAACCCTGACTCGCCGGAAGTGTATGAAAATACATTTTGTAAACTGAACATTAAATTTTAGATAAGCTCTTTATCTAGTTCATGGAAAGGGTAAACTGTTGATAACTTTTTAGTACCTACATACGTAGTCGGGTGCAATTTTAAAATGTCGATCCAAATTGCTTATGTAGGGTAGGTATTTTATTTTGGCACTTACTTACAATCGTAATTGGATGAGATATGTTTTCATTTGTTTATTTTGGTGGCAAATAGGTACCTACTACCTAATGCAGAGTACGTATTTCACTTTTCTAGTATTTACTAAAGTCAACTAATCTGTTATCTATCATGATTCTTTTTCTCTCTTTTCACTGTTTTTTCTCGAAAAATGGCGTTCAATTTAAGAATCGATTGTGTCTCTCGAATTTCGAAAGGAAAAAGGAATTGCAGTTTTAGAAACATTTTCAATAAAGACAGTGTAATAATTAGGTAGGTAATACGAACCTACCTACATTTTGCAGTTGCGGCAATGGAAACCGCAGGGTGGCATATCCTAATATTACATTGGTTTCCACTCAATTAGTCAACATATATTTACTTAATAGACTAACGCTTCGGGCTACTAGATAACAAATTCATCATCATATTACTTAAATTTAATGGATTCGGGTAAACAGAAGATAGTTTACATGGTATTAATGTAAGTAGGTATGGAATATGGAATATGGTATCCAATTACCTACTTAAAACAATTGCTTAGATCAGTAACCAAATTATATTAGGAAGGTGAATTTGATTGGATAGATTTTGAGAAGCAATCGTACAAAAATTATATCTTTGTTCACGGTTTGCAATAAAATATGAATTAAAAACAATAATTCTATAATGAGTAGGAAGATACCTAAACAAACTTGAAATTATTCGTTTCCTTCTCATCAATACGTAGGTACCTACCTATTATTGAGACTATGAATCACAAACGATGTAAATCGAGAACTGCATTCGAATAGACATAAGGATATTGCAATATAAATGGAATAATATTATCGGAAAGGAATAAGAACAATAAACAAGAACAGAAATTTAACGGTTCACGAGTGAGCGGGCGTCATAAAACGTCATGAATAGATCGAGAAGTGCAATCGCGCTGAAAATTCACACTTTACGATTCGAACACCCAATGGATTTTATGGTTTCTGCTAGTTAATCCTATATACCTACTGTCCTATGTAATTTTTGTGCAAAGGATTACGTTTCACGCTTAGGGAAATTTAAAATCCCTTCAGAGCTAAAACATAATCCATATTCTCCAGTTCAGTCAGTATCAGAAATAAACAAAATAATTCATTAAAAAATCCGCAACGTGAACAGCACCTGCGGCGGCCATTTTAAAATGCTTTTCCATTTTGTTTTGCATGTTTTTCCGGCTGACGGATTACGGCAGAGTGTAATAAAATATTTCCCTCTGAAGTTCGTAATTATTATTAGAGTTATTAGTTAATGGAAGTAATTAGAAAGAAGATTCGCTAGGATTAAGCTTTAATTAGAGCGCTCTTGTTCTTGTATTCCTTGTTTTTTTTAAACGACTTCAAAAAAAAAGGAGGAGTTTCTCAATTCGACCGTATATTTTTTTTTTTTTTTTATGTGTGTCCACGCAAAACTTCGTCGTTTATGAACCGATTTTGATGATTCTTTTTTTGTTGGAAAGGGGGTATCCCGAGGGTGGTCCCATGGTAAGGAAACCAGGATCTGATGATGGAATCTTGGAGAAATCGAGGAAAACTCTCGAAAAAATTGTATTTTCGACTAGTCTGTTTCTTATGTTTCTTCACACAACTTCGTCGTCCATGAACCGATTTTGATGATTCTTTTTTTGTTAGAAAGGGGGTATCCCAAGGGTGGTCTCATGTTAAGGAAACCAGGACCTGATGGTGGAAACCTGGAGATATCGAGGGAAACACTCGAAAAAATTGCATCGCGACTAGTGTGTTTCTTAATATTATGCAATAATAAGAATTTTAAAGCCCTAATGTTTAATGACCTGATGATGGAGCGGAAATGCAGTCGACGGAACTCGACAACGGTTTACAGCAAGTTCTTTGTGTTTGGGCTTGATTAACTTATATTATTGAGACCTTTCATCTAAATGAGTTGTGACTGTTATTAGGGGTCTGATAATGAAAATGAAGGACAGTCAAGGGAAACTAAAAAATGTGAAATAAAAAATTTTTGCCAAAAAAGAAACAACTTCAAAACTGAAACTAAAAAGTATGAAATAAATTAACTTGTACAGCAAATTTCGAGTTTATAAGTGATTAAAAGTAACATAAACAAATACATAATTATGTCTTTAAAATTTTTGAAGACGGTGCCACCTGTTTCCTTGAGATGTGAAAAAGATTGATTATAAGTACCTATATTACCTATATCTAGTTATTGTTTTACTTAGCACCGTCTTCAAAAATTTTAAAGGCATAATTATGTATTTGTTTATGTTACTTTTAATCACTTATAAACTCGAAATTTGCTGTACAAGTTAATTTATTTCATACTTTTTAGTTTCAGTTTTGAAGTTGTTTCTTTTTTGGCAAAAATTTTTTTTACTCTTTGCGAAGGAGATCAGTTGTTTCAGACAAGAAGAAAAAATAATGTTAATTCTAAAACAACATCGTAGTAATAACAACGTAGTTAGATGAATTTTGTAAATGTATCAGGAAGCTTATATGACCCTTTATGTTAATTAAATCCTAGTTCAACGTAAAGGAGATCGGAAATAGCCGCAAGCTACAATTCAACTAATGTTAACTGAAACTAGAGTAAATGGATTGATTTCAACAACCTCCGACCGTTAGTTTAATAATAGATAAAATCTCGTTACCGTGGAAATGGTATTCAGAAGGGTAGATAGTAATATTATAAGTAGGTACGAGTAAGAAGGATGTGGGTACGGTACTTTAGATATCTACTTATATGTTAATAGGTTAGTACCTATTTTCATTCATTCATTCATTCATTCATCAAAAAATCCCTATATTTTTACGTAAATAATCAATATGTAAGTAGGTACCTACTTCAAGCTAAGTACTTACATTGATTAAAGCTAAGCTACTAAAGCTAAGATAAATAAGTTGGCACAAAATGCAATTTAGTGATTCAATTGAGACATCAGTACGATATGTTCGCGTATTATTTGCGAGACAAAGCTACTGGTAAACAAATTGCAGCGATCAATCCCCTTTTATACATAGACTGTTTGAAAATGAAGGCCTAATGTGCATCATCACATTTGCACATTCGTTCCAATTCCGTCACGAGGTAAAACGGGGATGTTGTAATAATATCTCGAAGGGACGATAAGTTTTAGTAAAAGCTTCCAATGATATGCTGGAAAACATCAAAATAATAGCTGATTATTTTTCGCATTTTTATCTTAATCTGTTTTAAATAATACTTTATGTCTAATAATACTTTAGGATATTGGTAATTAAATTTAGAAAAGAATAGGTAATAAATACCTACCTACTTAGGTACTTTTAAAAAATAGATAAATTGTTCGTCGTCCCTACTTAACCAACATACCGCATCTTTTTCGTAGTAGCTCCGGAGACTATTTGTTCTAAACAAATAACCCTTCATATATCATGCGTGTAAAAGGAAAATTGATAATTTTATCGATCGTGTTTCTTTTATACGCTGACGATCTAGGTAAATATTTGTATTAAACATAACGCAATAAGCACCAGTACCTTTGTTATAAAACTGCTCAACATTAATTTAACTCAACTTTTTTTATAATTAGGTATGTATACCTACCTATTTGAAATTTACGCATTGTTTACAGAAAAGTCCATTAAATAACATAATAAGTTGACACCAAATTCACTAAACATTGTGAAATCTTTTTAAGACTTTTATTAAGGATAGAATTAACGGAGCTTTAACTTAATGACCATTTTAGCAACTGACTGTTGGTGACGACTATCATAAATTATTAAATTAAATATGTCTATTTATTTAAATAAAGATAATGGGTTTCCATTCGAAACTAATATAAAAGACTCGTATCACCTCTCGTAGAATTACACACTATATATTTTCACTTCAGCCGATTGAAAATGTACTTTCCTACTGAATCTTATTATTTCAAAGGTTCTTTTCTTTCTTACCAAGACAAATAGTAGGTAGCAATCGTACCATTATAGGACCGCACGTAAGAATCCAATAAATCTGATAGATAAGGGAAACAGGTCAAGAACCTCGGCTTCACATCGAAGGTAATTCAATAACTCAATTTAATGTACTTTTTTATTGCTCTATCTCAATTGTATAGACTTGGGGTAACATACGATATTCGTAGCTTGAATCATTTCTTTTACAGACATATTTTGATTTGATAAATATATCTGTAAATTAACTTTTCTGATATATTAGTAGGTAGATACTTGAATTAGTCCCTATGTACAGTCAAGTGCTTAATGTAGGTACACATAGGTACCTAATGTAAGGTAAAAAGAATACAAAAAACGCTATTAATAATGTATGACTTAATAAAACAGCGAATGATTTATGTACATTAGTCTATATTTGCTCTTCGCTTGTGCATCTCCTGTGCGTAATCTTTCATACGTGAACTAATTTTATAGGGTGTTTGATTTATCAGGGTTTAAAATACATTTACATAAAATTTGTTTTTTACAATAATTATGACCTTCATTTTGTCTATATTATAAATAATGTAGGTACCTACATATTTATGTGGCTTTAATATCAGAACTTTTACTTTTACTTTTAAGGTTTTTGTGCCAAAAAGATATAGGTAATTTAGAATTTTTGTTTCGAATAGAAATGCCGTAAACAGTAGTTGGCAATATTAGTCAAATTGAGATGCTATTTTGTTTATTTCCAGGTATCACCCTGTGTAGTCGACGGTTCTGCTGACAAAAAGCCGGGGTATGAAGCGGATCTGTCGCCTTGGGCGCCGCTCCGCCTAATATGCTAATACTTGCTTCAAAAGCGACGCTATAGAACGTAACGGGTCTGCAGATTGCATCTAAATAAAACTTAGAAAAAGTGTGGAAAAAGGCAGTAAAAGATTATACACCTTTCTACAATATTATTGTTTTACTATATTTACTTACTATTCTAGCTGAAATAAATCTTAGGTAAAATGTTTACATTCCTTTTTTTTTATAACATTCTTTCCAATTGTCCTATGTCCCAACCAGTGGTATCTTTTACGATTTAAGATTTCGCTTAAAAATCATTATATTCATCCATAGGAAAATTATGTTTTATAAATATGTCAATATCATAAACATTAGAGTAGACATCGAAATAAAATCGAAAAGACTTCAAAGTTACGTGCTATCCCCTTCGAATCCTCTTCAGCCACCCTCAAACGATGAAATCCGAATAACAATGCCTCCGAGATAATATGCGACAGTAAATAAAAAAAGTATTCCGCCGACTGAGATCGCAACAATAGTCCCATGATTAGATACTTACCTTACTTCTTTAGGTTTTATAAAAAAGAGGGGAGAGATGGAAATACTTAGCAAATATAATTACTTTAACTGATACGGTTGTATAAGTATAAAGAAAAGAGACATTAAGTAAGAAGGTAGGTACTAGTTGTAAACCATAATGTAATAGGTACATTCGTATACTTATCGATAAGATTATTAAAATATTGTTAGTGTTTGCACATTACCCGTATATTGTACGTAAAAGCACTGTAACCGCTCTTTTAAGAAATATTTAGGTTATGAAAAATAACTGTTAATTTAATAGACTTACATAGTCTTAAGTACTAAGTCATTCCATACATCCAAACTCTTGCTTGTAACCACTCGAACATTTTGAGACGGGGAGTGAACCAGGTAAATGTGTAAAGATCCTGAAAAAAGCATAAAAGTAAAAAGAAATTTTTGTTATAAGTTTCCATAAGGGTGAAGCTATTGGAAAAAGCTAGTAACTACTAAGAATGTCATTTACCTACAAGAGAATGCCGTAAAATAAACAAGAGAATCAATACTTTATACGACTCACGCTTCGTAGCGAGCTCCATAAAACTCCACTGAATAGAATGCATGGCATTTGGGAAATTTTAAATTTTATGACTTGAAGACTTAAATCGTATTTTTATGATTGTTTTAGTGCCTAGGATGGGTAAACTTGGTTTGAAATATTGGAAATACTTACCCTGTAATTGTCGTCAGGTAACAATCGTTACTTACTTGTGTCAGGAAGGAGCAAACCTCCCGAGTTACTCGCAAAGTGTAAATCGAGTTTTCAAAGTAGCGGCTACAGTTTGTAATAACACAAATTGAAAATTCCCGAGCTAAGCTATGAGGTACAATTTTTCAGTGTCCAAACCCAACGTTTGCACGTCAGACTTAACCCCTGCTTAAATGAAAACTAATTTTAATATTAATGCTTCCTTTCTTAGTGTTAGGAAAAGCTAAGGATTTTTCACGATGTATTCGTTTCAATTTGAAGGCGGGTGGCGTCTGTTATGAAAGTTTGTACTCTTTCCACCGGATAATATGTTGTTTGTTAAAATATATTTTATTTTGCGAGTACTTAATTGTCGCCAACGGTTTGTATAAATTAAAACAATTAAAATTTGATTCTTTTTCAATATATTTTCAACTAAAGTACATACCACAGACTAGCATGTATCTAACAAATAACGAAATTGAACTACTTAAAAAATCAATAGAAAACGTTGTTCCAAAATAATAAGACTTAAAAAAACGGATCACACTCCTCTGCGTATTCATTAAATCTAATGGACGTACGAGAAAATAGAAGTATTACAAATTAATACAATACTTTGTATTTATGATTACGACTTCCTGTAAGTAAAGTATTAATAAAAAAAAATGAGTTACTCAAAAACAAAAAGTTAAAGAAAACCGTAGGTGATTACTTAATTCTAATTTTAAAAATATCTTTGATTATTAAAGTACTAAATGTTTTGTTTGCTGCCTAAAGCCATGATAATTTTAAGAAAGAGAACTCTCATCTCCCCGCTAAATTAATATAAAATCAATAAACATTTAGCCACACTAACTACCACAACATTGATATTGTCTCGAAATATTGCGAAATAAAGTATAAAGTATACGGTACGCATATCTTAAATCTAACAATCATAATAATGCCAATTACAATTTCTTTAAACAATGATATTCCAAATTGATCACTTTCCAAATGAGTAGGTAAGTAATTTTTCAAATTAGTTACATCCCAGACACATGTGATATCAGCTTCACGGGGCATCTTGTTTACATTTTACACAAAAATGTATTAATGTAACATATTTCTTACGGAGTGTGCACTTTTTCGTTTGAAAAAGGAAAAAGACCAATTTAGAAGATGGCAAATCAGAAACCATTTCTTTTTCATTATGATTTGGTGTGACGCAATAATCAAATAGCAATAGACGTTTGTTTGAAGTCTTACTTGCTTGTAGTTAGCATAAAGTACAAAGATTAATAAAAACAAAACTTAAAAAGAACATCTGTTATATAAAAAAAAATAGAAAAAAATATAAAGGTTCTTCGGAGGTTTGTTATGTGCTATTATTGAATAAACTACGATATGATTACTAAAATTACAAACCAATAATGCAATAACACAAACCTCCTATGGAAACCTTAGAAAGTTGGAGTTACTTATCAAAGTAAATATTCCCATGGTTGTATTAAAAATAAATACTTACTTTAAGTATGTAAAGAACAATATGAGCAGTTTCAATCTCAAAGATTCGAAGTGAGGATAAATTATATGCAAAGCAATGCGTGGAAAAACTTAAAAATAAGGACCCGATTAGTTGAAAAATAATACTTAAGTAGGTATCTTATATCTAATATAAATAATGCCTCTGAAGTGACATATTTTTGTATATAAGAATCTCCCAATTACGATAAAGAAATAACAAATGCCTCTAGGGTCTCTAAAACTATTGATTAGTACAGAAAAGTAGTTCAGACTTGGAATTATAATGAGTAACATACGAAACAAACACATCCGTTGACCAATTAAAACCATAACAAATTGGAAAAATAAAATGACAAACCGTGACTGTAATAACTAAAGATCAATCAGGAAAACTCTGCTAAATCTATCACAGATTATTTGTTTTCTAATTTGGAAAATGTCTAACAACGTAACGACATTTTCATAAGCAAATGTCGATTTTAAACTTTACCAGTGCCAAAGTTTGTGCCGACAGATTTAGATGGATGCTTGATGAGAATGCTTGTTAAGCTCCTTCTTGCAAAAAACACTCAACAGATTTTAATGTAACTTTACTGTATGGTAACTTACACATCACAATGTCACAAAGTAATTTTTTTAAGATATTGCGTAAATTTTCCAAAATATGACAATTAATGCGTACGAAGTTGTGGGCAGCCTCTAATTATTAATAAAACAAATATTTTATGATTGCTTCGGCAGAGTTTAAATAGTCTGACGTTATAGTTAGAAAATATTTTGCTGCTTCTAGTTATTCCAAGCCATAGTCATTATGTTTAGGTGTAAAAATACAAAAACGTTTTGCAATTTTCCATACGTTTCGAATAAGTTGAAGTAACATTGTGCGATCGATTGAATAAAAAGCCTGAGATTCCTAATGAAAATAGTAAGTACCTTTCTTATGAACTAATTATTGTACAGGGTATCCCAATAATGTCGAACTATCAAACTGGACGCATGTTAACCCCAGGTTCTCAGTTAATAAGATTCTCAGATTTTTTTGTAGTTTTTGAGCATTTCTTATACAGTCGGTATTAGGTTCTCGGCTTTTAGGCTCCTAGATAAGATGAGAAGCTTATCGAAATGTATTAATGTATTTACACCGTAGGTTTCCACTAAGATCAAACACATGATGTATATAAGCAGTCATGCCCCGTAATCGAGAGCTTACGGTGCATATCCACTAATAAGGCGCTAGACGCAGCGATGTATTGTTATAGGTCTACAGCGTTCGTTATATTCTCGCCAATAATATTCATAATACGCTGCAACTCCAAGTCGTCTTAATATAAAATTTCAGCTTTGTTACAATAAAATGTATAAGTCGAGAGAAAAAAGCCATAACTTCTAAAGTAAAATGTGGCATGTAGGTTTGTCATCAGAAAAGCCAAGAACCCTACTAGTCTATTATAAAATTCTCATTATCTACTCAAAAACTACAAAAGGTCAGTATTTTTTAAATTCGTAAGTGGCTTTTGTTGGACGCTATTACATTTTTGGGCCACCTGTATTTATTGTACCGATTTATAATTAAGATAAGGCAAGTTTTTCTATAAAAATAATGTAAGATAGGACCTTTTGCCATTGATAACATTAAGCATGTACAATTACAGTCGTAATGAGGTAACCGTTGTCAGTAGCAGCGTATGCCAATCTCGCAGAAGGAATGTTAAATAACCACCTTAATTTAACAGTCTAGAGTCCAATATTGTACAACTTCGAATGAGAATTGTTTCACTAACTTATCTGTATCACAAGGTAAACTTACTTATCCCTTATTTGCACCGATTTCGATATAAAGGATGATCACAAATCAACATTATAATTTAGAAACGTGAAAACTTTAAAAATATACTAATTATAATCATCAGCATTATCGATTGGTCTGGGATTAGACGAATCTGCACTCACTGCAGTTGAATTGAGTGGTCGGCTTGACGCGATTCTTGACATATCTAGAATTGGCAATCGAAGTACATTGTCGTGGTTTATGGAGGGATCCAATTGTAATCCAGACTGTTCCGGCCAGGGAATCACTCTAAAATCGGCGGAACCGCCTGAGGAGGACGACGACGAACTCGGCATGTTCGATGAAGTGGCAGTGACTGGATTAAGTCTTGGGATTCTTTGTGCCAACGCCCGTAGTCTTAAGTTCTCGTGACGTTCTTGTCTCGAGTCCGGAACGATATTTTGAACTTCAGGCCGTCTTGGTGGCGGCATGTCTGGCCTCTGACTCTGATTGGAGGAGAGCATGTGTTGATATCTCGCTATTTCGGAAGGTAGCAACGGTCTTGCATCTCTCCCTATCCGCTGCACAGTGATTTGGCGCTGATTTTGCTGGTTCGGTGCGGCAATTGACGAAGAATCAACCGTTGTACTTGTTGGATGAATAATTATACTGTTTTGTTGCACTCGCGTCGACGATGGGAAATTTATAGCTAAGTAATCTGGCAGTGGTACGCAGAATAAGCCAAGCTCTTCCTGTAACCGAAAACAAAAATATAAGTAGAGTTTCATGAAATATTTGTTATCGCTGCGTAGGGATGATTAAGAATGAGGATAAGATACTTAAGAATAGGCAACAACAGGCGTTTATAGCAACTTCGGACGACTGAAAGATATTTTGCGAAAGCATTTACATTTCCTTAAAAGCAAAGTGGACTATCCCTAGCACTGTAATATAATATACCTACATATACATAGATAAATAAATGTTGTCATGTCTAGATACTAAATTGTAAGATACCTTGACACTAACCGTTGCACTTGGATGAGGTGTTCGTTCGTTACCATTCTCCGGCAGCGGCAGAACTGGTCGCTTCTCAGTTTCTGTCGGAGTATTGTTTCTATTCACCGGTTCGCTCTTCTCTTCCTCCAATGGTATGTCAGGTACAACTTGCAAGTCTTCCGGCGGATTGGGGATCACTACGTAACTTGCTATTATACTTGACAATTGGTCCAATACCTAGGAAAAGGATTACAATGAGACATTGTTTTTTAACGCTCTTTGCTGCGTTGTTCTAAAGGCTAGTGGTTCCATAAAGTTAGAGACAATTTTAAGGATGTTTTGATGAAAGGAAACAATACTTAAAACTTATATTTTTCGATGATTAATTGCTATCAAATATAACAAAACTCCTTTGAATCTATTT
The DNA here is from genome assembly GCA_947563765.1 of Anarsia innoxiella. Classification (NCBI taxonomy): domain Eukaryota; kingdom Metazoa; phylum Arthropoda; class Insecta; order Lepidoptera; family Gelechiidae; genus Anarsia; species Anarsia innoxiella. The sequence goes on from OX387390.1 coordinate 11,897,575, forward strand.
CCGTACACGACTCAACTACATCAATAAGTTATTTCTGATTCATTGTGACTCTTACCTGATCAGCTAGCAATCTATGCTTGGGATCTTTGACAAGCAGCCTTTGTATCAAGAACACCGTGTTGTCTGAGGCTTGAACCGTGCTCCCATCACTGTAAGAAAATATTAATATTTAATATTTATTTATGAATACTTAATAGAAGTGATGCTATTTTTTATGTAGGGTGACACTTTCTTTTTGTTTATTTAACTTACGGAGGAATATTGTAGTTAGCAGCTTGAATCCTGCTGAAAAGTTGCGTAAGACTCGTGTCGCAGAACGGGAACTGGCCATAGAGCATGGTGTAGAGCACCACGCCCAAAGCCCACATGTCTGACGGCTTGCCAAGGTATGGTTTGCACATCAACACATCTGGTGATATGTATGCGGGCGATCCTAGAAAAGAAACGGTTGTTGGTTCATTAAATATTTGTGATCAGTAAGTCTAATGATGTCAATGCCCTCTGCATTAGCAAAGGGTTAGAAACAAAAGATGTATATACTATCATGATGTACTCATGATACCGAAGAATTTCTTTTTTACTCTTGCAAATTACGCACTTCCACAACCAATCAATCGAATTTAATCGATTCCACGTTTGATAGGCTTCAAGTAGTATTATGGTATCCACAACATCAAGCTATAGGTATGTTTATACCACTTTTCTATCTACACAATCTATCATTTCAACTACAATATAATTACGAAGTACGACATAATAGAAAAACTAGAAATACATCTAAATCCATCACATCCATTAAAGGACAATAAGTTTTCACATAATACGCCATAATTTCCATTAAGTGGATTAATGGAGCAATCCATTAGATTAATAGGTTTATAGGAAACGGTTTAGGCTATTTACAATTAAAGATTGTTTGTTACCTCGCTGGTCTTTCAAAAGGTCGTTCTCGCTGCCTAGATGAGTACCAAGGCAGAAATTTGTTAAGATCACTCTGCCAGTTCTTTGGTTAAGCACTATGTTGCCCAGTTTCAAATCTCTGTGCACAATGTTTCTCTGAAATAATATCAATTCATGTTATCTAATCAATCTTTCAAAGAACTAAAGTCTCTTTTAAGTAGACATTGATAAATTAAACAAATAAGCAGGCTATTCAGTAAAGTATTAAAACTTTTGTAAGTATTATTATTGAGAAGAGATGTGTGGTCTGTACCACTTGGTCTCCCCTTCTTTTTCCAGCATTCAAGTGTCTTGGCATTCGAAGTCAGCCGCCAGGATAGATGGGTAATATACGAACTTTAATTGCTTCAAGAGACAGTACAAGGAAATCAAAACCAAAGTAGGTATACATATAAGAGTTATTAAATAGGTACACACCTTGTGCAAATTAGCAACAACTCTAACTATATCGTAGAAAATGAGTATTGCTTCCTTTTCTGGCACTTTCTTTACTCTAGTCACGTATTGCTGTAGGTTGATCATTTCGGTGCCTTTCTCACTATACTGATGTGCTGTTACGCAGTCCAAGATAATAAATAGTCGCTTTACAACTCGGCCCGTGTATACATAACCAGAGCCAGATGGATTTGGCATTTCTTCGAGTGCATAATCCTGGAATTTTAATGATTAAAAAGTTGTTTATTTGCTTTATCATTATTTGATTCATTAATTCTATTTAACTGCGAGATAAACTTAACCCCAGAGCTATATTATTTTTGTCATGATTGCTCTTGTACTTTAAAGTGTTTTACACTTCATTTCTGTTTTATTATATTTTAGGATTCATCTGACAAATAACAATGTAATATATAACGATAATATATCAGTAAAATCTAAGGTAGTCTTGTTACGTCTCGTTTAAAATACCTATGTAGAAATATTTCTTTTAATAAAATTTATCAGAATATAAGTTATGGTCGGTCATTCTGTTTCCTGGAAGTCAGATCAGGAACATCGCATATTGCAGTATTCGCAACACACATTGACATTATTATGCAACACATTATTTATGTACTTAAGTACAAATGTAAAAAGAGATGTGCTTTTTATAATACCTTACTATATAATTTTTGATTGTAGTTATTTAAAACTCTTGAAAGATACTTCGCTTAGCAGGGCAGTAAGTACAGAAAAGTAAAGATTCAAGCAAATATGTAGTAAAAATATAATGATTGAATTCCTTGCAAATTTGTTTCACACCAAAATTAAACAATCGCATAGCTAGAAGCTCATAATCAATTAAAGTCAACTTAAACAATAACCCAATATTGCTTGCTATAATATAATTTCTAATGTCCTTTACATTTATTGATGTTTGTTTGATAATCACTCAAAAATATGATAAAAGTATTTTTGTAGTCAGATATAATTTAGAATCTGAATTAAAATAAATAAAGCTGTAATCTCAGTAGTAGGAACACAGGAAAGTGCTTCCAAGTAATATGGTTTGGGACAGATAGTCCTTCTTTATTCTATAGTATAGATAGAGTATTGACATTGACCGCACTGCACAACAATGAAATTGGATCTTGTTTGTATAGTGAGATATCACATAATGCTTTAGAAAGCTGAAAAATATACATAATACATTATAAAAATTAAGGCAATAGCTTAGCTTTAACATTCACATAGCAGAATACAATAAAATCTCATTTACTTACAAACAAGATACATTTCAACTCAATTATATCATCAAATCATTTCATACCTAATATTAAAGTAAAGTTCAAGTCATTTATTCAAAGTAAAAAAAAAAATTGCCAGATCTATTTTTTTTTTCATTATTTTTCTTAAACATGGGTAGATTTAGCAATTATGATGAACTTGAAAACTCTGTGAATAGCTCAGCCGTGAATAGTTCAGCTTTGAGTAAAATTGAGTAAAAATTCGCTTGCAAGTCTAAAAATGGCTAATCTTAAATGGACACAGGAAATAATCACTTAGAAGAACATTAATTAGGAGATTAATAACATTAGTTTACATACCTTATAGAACCCATGATGATGGATAACACCTTTCTGATCCTTTAGTAAAGACAGCAATGAAAATTCTGTATGCAATAACATCTTCCCTTGCCTTTCATCTTGAGTCTCAGGCTGACCGTCATTCCTCAGAGTCAATATCTTGAGCTGATAAAAATCATCTGTTCTCTCTTTCCGAGCTAAACATTGGACTACACTTTTCACGGGACTTGGCCCTAACTTGGGGCCAAGTATATATGGCCCAGCTTTCCTCACATACTTATCAGGAACTGGGGTTAAAGCTGGCGGCACGTTACTTTCGTCATAAGTTACTTTCTTCTGTTCAGACAACTTCTTCTTCGTTTTCCTTAAAATGTTCACGAAGTTAGCGTGTGCTACCGTCAGCTTGGACACCTTCGCGTTGGGCTGCTGAGGTAAAGGTAATGTCCTCTTTCCATGACTCGTGCTGCTTTCTGGCTTCTCTTGATCCATTACGAGACTAGACAATTGTAATCACTGTTACAATTAATGTTTAAATAGTGAGGATCTGGTAACAGTCAAAATAAAAGGAATTATGGAACCCCCGTCCTAATGAGTATCGTCGTGAGAATAAAAAGAGAGGTAATTTTGTTTTCGTCGATTGAAGATAGACTTTTTTGATATATCACGGAATAGGAAATTAGGAAGAAAGAAATAGCAACAGAGTCAGTCAGTCAATTTAGTGTTGTCAATTCAAGAAAATCTATTCGCCACAAAAGTTACTTAACTTTGTAGGTACCGTTTCTGTATGTACCTAATTCTGATTCAAACCGCACTGCAAGTAAAAAGGTGCGTTAGGTATGTAGGTAGATCTAGAGGATTTAAGTACCATGCTCAGTTAAGTAGATCAGTTCATAAATAATCTCGTAAGCTTCTCGTAAGCTTCTCGTAAGCTTCTCGTAAGGCCTCGAAAAAAAAAAAACATTTTTCGCAAGTGGAAAAAGAACGAATGTTTTGAACATACCTAAAGTTGCAAGTACATCAAAAGTCGCTTTTTGGTGTACACCTCTGAGACTAGTGCCAATCGATAGAGAAACTAATTACAAACAACAAATACTGATTGCAAAAAAGTCATAAACGATATACTTTTTGAGATATTTCAGTTCGAAGTTTAAAAAAAAAAAAATTCTATTTCTCTGGCAATTACGTAAAAAAATATACAGCTAATAATAAATACTTCTTGTCGTAAATGATATAGGGTTATTTATGTGAGATATTTCATACTAAAACACTGAAAGAAAAGTACAGTTGCCTTGTTTAAGTACACCTAACTAACTTGTTTGGAGCAGATTTTGACTGGTGCTGTTGAATGCTAATTATCGACCGCAAAATTTGTTGAAATTACTAAAGCCATCAATATTCGGATGAGAAAAGAGGCCAATTCTTGCTCCGTTAAAGTTATTTTTCAATACCTGGTGCCGAAGACGCGTATAAAAGTCCAATCAAAGCCATGCATCGCTAGTAGTAGGTATCGAAAAATTAGGCTATTGAGTGTTACTGACTAGTATGTAATACCTAAAAAAATAACTACAAAAAATGTTGTTTGCACAAATCTACTGATATTTTTTTTGCTCAGGAATCTATTAAAAATACCTAAGTATACTTTTAAAAAGATTACGCTTTGAAAAAAAAGGCAAGACGTTATATGTATATGCAGGTTATTTGAAAAATCAAGCCGTATCTGATACCTATACCTAAAAAATGTTTTATCTTACATCTCCAATTCGAAATATACTCACAAATGCATTGGCATTCTTTTTATTAGTAATTTCAATAGATTTTACTGTCGATAATTAAGATTCAACATCACCAGTCAAAATCTGCTCGGAACAAGTTAGTAAGGTGTACTCAAACAAGGCAACTGTACTTTTCATTCAGTGTTTTAGTATAAAATATCTCACATAAATAGCCTTATATCATTTTAGACAAGCAGTATTTATCATTAGCTATATATTTTTTTACGTTATTGCCAAAGAAATAGAGAAAAAAAATTTTTTGAAACTTTTTATCTACTGAAGTATCTCAAAAAATATATCGTTTACGATTTTTTTGCAATCAGTTTTTGTTGTTTGTAATTAGTTTCTCTATCGATTGGCACTAGTTTCAGAGGTGTACACCAAAAAGCGACATTTTATGTACTTGCAACTTTAGGTATGTTCGGCTCCATACAAAAATATTCGTTGTCTTTTCGTTTGCACGAGCGCTTTCTCAACGCGCGTTTAAAAAATATTTAAGTTGTATCCCTAGCATTTGAACCACAATTTGAACGTTAAAAAAACTTTTATGCTGTACCCTATTTGAACGTTTTTTTAACATTCTTAAAAGCGCTCATTCGAACAAGCACTTTGCCTCCATCAGGGTATTATTTATTTAGGTACGTTCGATAAATTAAAGTAAGCTTTTTTACATTGGCAGAATCTACTATAGTAGTTGCCGCTTAAAAAAGGTACTTCGATTTGATGAGAATTGATAAATTTTCAACACTCGTGTGAACGGGGGCGTACTGGAAATGATTTCATAATATTTTTGTAATATTTTCGTCCGGGCTATTCCTAAAGTCACTAAATTAGACATTTAACAATAAAACTGGCAACACAAGATCTTCCGTTTCACAACACAGAGTATACATTAAATATTTTTAATTTAATTTTTAGGCTTCATAGCAAATAGAATGGAGAATTTATAGTTAGAGAACTAGGTCTAGGTTGAATTGGAACACCCACAAAACATTATACTTATGCATTTGTGTCCTGCCGCCTTGTATTTCACAGTTTTATGTCAGCAAATAAGTATATTTTAATTTTATAACAAGTAATAACAAATCGAACATAACAAGCAAGCAAGGCCAAAACTAAAAACTTCCATTGCTCAAATATGCTAGTTTCTAGGCCGGGCAAAACTTAAAAAGTGTGACATAACCATGATTGAATGACAATTTGTTCATATTCCAAAGAATTGTGAAATACTAAAAATATTTATCCCTGTAAATAGTTCATCAGTGCAGCATGTGGAAAGGTCTTAGGCTAACCCATTCTCAGCTTGCAAAGCTTAATTTCGGAGGCTTCAAACATCAGCCAGCGGCATATGCCCTCGACACGGTATTGAACCAATGGTATGAGTTTTGCAAGAAACCCCCTAAAGGTTTTGAGAAGTATTTTGATCCCCCAACAAGTAAACCACAGTCCAAAACTCCCGACCAAAAGGATGGAACTCCAGCCCCTTCAAAAAGCTCGCCGCCAAAATCAACTCAAGACAAATGGAATGTGAACATGTTTTCATCATCAGGTGGAGGAGGCAGAGGATCAGGGAGAACTCCTTACGAGGGTCAAGACCGAGAAAGATGGATGTTGATTGGAGCAGCAAGTGTAGTCACATTACTTGGCACTATTGCATACTTTGAGCTAAAATATAAAGAAATCAGCTGGCGAGATTTTGTAAATTTATATCTAAATAAAGGCAATGTCGAAAAACTAGAGGTTATCAACAAAAAATGGGTACGAGTTAAACTACAACCTGGAGCTGCACTTGAAGGAAAGGTTATATGGTTTGCTATTGGGAGTGTGGATTCTTTTGAACGCAATTTAGAAAATGCACAAGTTGAGAAGAATATTGACCCTCCTAATTTTATTCCTGTAATCTACAAAACTGAAATTGAAGCATCTAGTCTAACTGGGCTGTTACCAACCTTGCTAATTATTGGTTTCTTAATCTACATGATGAGGAGATCAGCTGACATGATGGGAAGAGGAGGCAGAAAAGGAGGTGGGCTTTTTGGTGGTGTCATGGAATCCACAGCTAAATTAATAAATCCTACTGACATTGGTGTTAAATTCCAAGATGTAGCTGGTTGTGAAGAAGCTAAAATAGAAATTATGGAATTTGTCAACTTTTTGAAGAATCCACAACAGTACATTGATTTAGGAGCTAAAATACCTAAAGGAGCTCTTCTTACTGGCCCTCCTGGTACCGGTAAAACACTATTAGCTAAAGCAACAGCTGGAGAAGCCAATGTGCCATTCATAACTGTATCTGGCTCAGAGTTCTTAGAGATGTTTGTTGGTGTAGGACCTTCAAGAGTTAGAGATATGTTTTCTATGGCCCGTAAACATGCTCCTTGTATTTTGTTCATTGATGAGATAGATGCAGTTGGCAGAAAACGAGGTGGCCGCAGCTTTGGTGGACATTCTGAGCAGGAGAATACACTAAATCAGCTGCTGGTAGAAATGGATGGTTTCAATACTACAACAAATGTGGTAGTTTTAGCAGCAACCAACAGAGTAGATATCCTGGACAAAGCTTTGCTTAGACCAGGAAGATTTGATCGGCAAATATTTGTTCCTGCACCAGATATCAAAGGCAGAGCTTCCATTTTCAAAGTCCATTTAGATCCGCTGAAGACAACCCTAAATAAAGACAATTTATCCCGCAAAATGGCGGCACTAACTCCAGGTACAGTGGCAGACTTCTTTTTTACTTTATATTATTGTCATTTACAAACCATAGCCTGACTCTGGCAATGAGTATAGGTGTCCATCAATTCAGAAGGTCTTGGTCAGAGGGCCTCAACCCAGCCATAGGACAGATTAATTAGTATTTCTATTTCCATTCATAAGACAGATTTTATATAAGCACTTTAACTCCACTTAACTGGTACCTAGTCATTTATGTTCTCTATAGCAAGGTAAAAACATTGAGATGGTAGCTAGTTATGCCAAGTAGAAGTGTATATGCATTTATTTGTGTTCAGCGGCTATATATAATTTTTCTCTACTGTAAGGCAGGCCTTTATAAGCAAAGACGACCATTACTAAATAATAAAATTGTGTTGGATTCCTGGATAAGTACATTTTAAACAAAAAAAACATGTACAGAGCATTGGTAATTGTGTTCATTAATTTACTGGTTTAAATGTTTTAATTGCTGAATGCGAATGACATGCTATGCGAATTTAAATAGTTTAAAGGACATTTTTACTATTTGCTCTTACTGTGATTGATTTGCTGCACCACCAAACATTATTAATTAACCATTTTGATTTTGAGCACTAATGTAAGATATATTTAAATTCCAGGGTTCACGGGAGCTGACATTGCCAATGTGTGCAACGAGGCAGCCCTCATAGCAGCAAGAGAGTTGGCCAATGACATTACAATGAAAAACTTCGAACAAGCCATTGAGCGAGTTGTAGCTGGCATGGAAAAGAAATCAAATGTACTACAACCTGACGAAAGAAAGATAGTTGCATACCATGAGGCTGGACATGCCGTGGCAGGCTGGTTTCTGCAACATGCTGATCCCCTTTTAAAGGTATCAATTATTCCTAGAGGAAAAGGTCTGGGATATGCTCAATACCTGCCAAAAGAGCAATATCTTTACAGCAAGGAACAACTATTTGATCGTATGTGCATGACTCTTGGAGGAAGAGTGAGCGAAGAGATTTTCTTTGGTAGAATTACAACAGGTGCACAGGATGACTTGAAGAAAATTACACAAAGCGCGTATGCTCAAATCGTCCATTACGGTATGAGTCCTAAAGTGGGCAATGTATCTTTCGAAACACCACAACCAGGAGAGATGGTAGTTGATAAACCTTACTCCGAGAAAACCGCCGAACTAATTGATTCTGAAGTAAGGATTTTAATCAACTCGGCTCACAAGCATACCACAGACCTTTTGACAAAGCATAAAGATAACATTGCTAAAGTCGCTGAAAGACTGTTGAAACAAGAGATTTTGAGTAGAGATGACATGATTGAATTATTGGGTCCTAGACCATTCCCAGAAAAGAGTACTTATGAAGAGTTTGTGGAAGGCACAGGTTCTTTAGAGGAAGATACTACGTTGCCAGCTGGGCTGAAGGATTGGAATAAGGAAAGAAAGTCGGACACTAATCAAGACGTAGCATCTAGCCGCCCAAACCCAAGCAGTAAAAACTAAGGCGTTTCTTATTGTTGTAGATTGTGGATTGTTAGTTGGTAATTATCTCTAAGACTCAAACGAGTTTTGCATTTGCTGCTGTCGAAGTATTTCACTGTAAAAGTATTCATTTAATTGAATTTAACATGCATATTATATATTATATATATTTTATCAGTTTATCAAGGTTATGCAAAAATTTTGCTAATTGGCTTTGAAAGTACAACTACAGTCAAATAATAAATAATCATTGATATTTATATGCTGCAGTTTGCATTTTGATTCTTATACATAAAAAAATGACAATCATCCGTTTCTTCGCTATTTCACAAATCTTTCACGACTTTAAGACTACGTTTAAAATTAACTAATTTATTTTTATGTTATGGTAATTCCGTTGCGAAAGAATTATGATTTGGAAGAATGAAATTATAATTTCTTTAACATAATTGCTAGCTCATCTTTTTGGCCATAGAATAATTATGAAAGAAAACGAATTAAGTGATGAATAGTTCAGTGAATTACAATGAAATGGGTATCCTAGAAGCTATTAAGTAACTGTATTTAAATAAGCATTGCGAAAAAAGCGTTTAAGCATTTTTTACTAATTACTTTTGATGAATAAACTTCTAACTATATTATTTTTATATCTGCTGCAACATTAGGTACTGTACTTTTGGTTCTTCATACGTGTTATTAATACATAAAGTTTTATAAAACAGCGTCCTACATCGTCCTCTGCTCTCGTCTCACCAAAAGTAAGTAGCGTTAACAATTAATAACGTGGTTTCAAGAGTAGGTAAGTATAAAACGATTAACGAACTCCGATGTATTCGGAAATTTTCTTAGTTTTGTGATTTAGTAGGTAGCATTGATTTTGTAAATTAAATAAATTCTAGTATCTGATGTTTTGTTTCTTCTAAACATAAATAAACCTTGCTTATTCTTCCAATACCCCCACATATTTTTGCCTTTGCGAATACAAACAAATTTTCGGATGAATCCGAATGGCAAAATCAATACCAAGCTAAATATAGCCAGGCATCTCAATCATATTGATTTTACTTCACGGCGACGACGGCGTGGGGGCGGCAATGTGTCTATGTTATTTCCAATATTGTATTTTACATTTACCTGAGAATGTAATTTCTATCTTGCTATTCAACTCTTCTACTCTGTATTTCCATCGATATCTCGACAATATTTGCCCTAATCATGACAACTAGGTATTTTGTTTAACAATGGCGCAAGGCGGTACACGACTGATTTACTAGGTACCTAATTGTATCGAGGAAAACGCCATATTTTATTAAAAAATTAAAAATCTTAACCTATTTAGGTAGGTACCTATACCTATCCAATGGTACAAAATTGTAGGAATAAGAATGGATCACGCTGCGGTTGTTTACGATAACATAATGATCATAATCTTATCTGACGCCATTGCCGCCGCTCTTCTTTTAATTAGATACAATTTCGTGTTTTGAAGAATACATTCGATATCGTTTTGTGACTTTTCTAAATACGCACGTAGTTTTGCTTAAAATATAATAAAAGGTAAATATTAAACGTTTTGAATGCATTTATGTCTGGGAAAGTAAAAGAAGGCGAAGTATTGCAAAAGCATCTGTCTCAATCGAAATTAGGACACTAGGTACAATGTAGGTAGGTACAGTTATATTTTAGACAAACATTTTATAAGGAATGGGCAGCTTTTTAATATAAATACGATAATAAGATAATCAAAGTAAATTAATATGAATCTGTAAGTAGGTTAGTATGTATTTTACCTTAAATTTTGAGGTTAGATTTAACTCTCGTATTTATTTACTATTTTTAAAACGCGTACCTATGTGTACCGCTACCATCATGATAACAATAAAAGGTTTTATTAAGTTTCCTTAGTATACTTCAGTAGTTTTCCTTTTATATTGTATTTCTTTAATTACTTACCCACTATTTATTTATTAGGTACCTACATATACCTACTCACTTAATTTTATTATAGGTAGGTACCTAGCTTAGTTAATCACATCATTAAATATTTGAAATAAAAATAACAAGCAGTTGGGTAACTGCTTAGAATTTTAGAATGGATACTTACCTATTAAGTAAAATAATAAGACTCTTGATTACCTATCTGACTTTAACAAGCTTGTCTGCAGTTATTTATTTGATTGTTTCCTAGTTTTTCAAAAACAATACCTACATTAATACCTAGGTAAGTAGGCATAGGTACTTTATTAATTTTCAAATAAAACATAAGTACTTAGGTAAGTACTAAAGTAAGAAGGTATTGTAACAACAGTTTGTAGGCGTTGGCTTTACTTATTATTTTAATACTTAAGTACTTAATTATTTAGGTAGGTACCTACCTATCATTTTTAGTATTAGATCTTTAATGGATGCAGTGCAGTCTTATTTGCAACATACTCAGGGGTAAGTACAGGAAAAATTGACTGCAGCTAACGAGCAACTACGAAAGGAACTTATTTTGGTTTGTATTTATGAAATGGAAGTAAGTATTTAAGTTTTATAGGAAGCAAATAAAATCATTACTAAGTATATAAATAGGTATTAGGTTTTTTAAATAATAAAATGTTATAGAAGTAATAGGTACTGGCTTATCAAATTTGAAATCGATATGGCTTAGAAGGGCCTGTAGGTCTATGTTTATTTTAAATAAATTCAGAGATATGGATTGAAGGATAAGAAGGTGTTAAATAATGAACGACAATTGTTTAAGAGTACCAATATTTATATTTAATTGGCCACTGGCTAAAATCAAACTTTACATATACCGCCCACATAAAATAATTCCGAAAGAGCAGGCACCCTCACATACATACTCTTCATCTTTATAGGGCTTCGGCCAATAATACGTGACTGTGCCAGCCCCGTACATAAAGGAACAACTTCAACAAAAAAAAAACAGGTTATATTAAAATTATAATATGAAAATATTCAAATATTAGCTGAAAATACATTCAGCATGTAGTTCTTTTTATTTAAATATTCACTACACTTTATAAATCACCGATTTCTTAAGTTCAGTTTTTGTACAATATAAAAAAAATCTTATATTACTCTATGTTTACACGCGAGTAGTGTATAACATACTCGCTATTTCTTGATCTAACCGAGAGAAGAGGAAATAAGAGAAATCTTAACAAAATGCTAGAAATTATGGTAAGTAATTATTACAGTTAGTAACTACATTACGTTTATGTTCAACATTTTATGCCAATATTCATAATTATCATCTATGCTTACTTCTAGCCTATGATATAACATTATAAATGATGAAAACATTTTCTTCATGATATCATTCAACAATTAACCCATTAACAACTCTCATTCCAGTTACTCGTTATCCTAACGAAAAATTACAACTAATCTCAGTAACAACGAAAGAAGGTCCATTTCAATGACAATCTCTGATTTTTTCTCCCTTAGGTTTCCTGCCTCGCTTTTTACCGGTAGTAACGCCTGCCAAAACCATTGCAGTGCGTTTTGCAATGCACGACTTACAGAACCAGTCCTCAGTCGCACCTGGCTCCTCGGTGATACCGACACACACCCAGTGGTACCATCCATCACATCCATCGCAGCCAATCATTGGCGAGCCGTTATCTGGTCGTCCACACGCTGGGCAAACCCATATTTTATTTCCATGTTCATCTACATAATATGGGGCTGCCAATGGCCCAGCTGGCTTATCAGTAGCCAAAGGTTGTGGTGCCGCTGGTTCTTCAGACATTGAAGCGGTATCGTCTTCAAACTGGCCCTTCTTTGACATGGGTTTGAAAAGTATTCTCTTGTATTTGGAATGACTCGAAGGCGGCCGATTTTTCCGCGGCGGCGAATTTCCCGATGGCGGCGATGACGGTTGAGCTTCTGGTTCTCCAACGTGATTCTGCTTTGATTGTTTGACTTTCGGTGGCCTTGTTACTAAAGCAGATATTTGCGCTAATTCAGGAGAACGGCTGTGCTCCCTAGAAACTGGTTCTTCCTTCAAAGGTGAACTTTCTTCCTCTTTTTTGACTACTGGTTTAATATTTAATTTAAATACTTCTGGGGAACTAGGAGGCATAGGTGAATTTGAATTTGAGGAACCCAGTTTCAAAGTTAGTTTGGGGACCAAACAGTCACTGGATTTTATCTTCTTTTTCTCTTTTTTCTCCTTCTTAATTTTCTCTTTCAATTCATGTTTTTCATCTTTATCCCGTTTAGATTTATCTTTGCTCTTGTCTTTCTTATCTTTCTTCTTTTTAATTTTTAATCCATCTTTATCTCTCTTTTCCTTTTTATGAGATTTATCTTTTTTCTTTTCTGTTATTCCAGTTTCCTTCAACTGAATATTTTCTGTAGCAGGTGGTAATGCAGTTGTATCTGAAGCAGTCTCAGGTTTTGCTGGTGGTTCGGGTACCGGAGTGGGTAAGCGAACAACGGGCTGAGCTGGTTGCTCTTTAGGTGGCTCTGGTCTAGGGGCCTCTATTTTAGGAGGGTTTAATTCAATAGTTATATCAGGTTGGACAGGAGGCATTTTAAATAAACTTGATTTGTGATCCTTATGAGATTTGGATTTATGCTTTTGAAGGATATTTGGAATGGTTGGAGATTTGTGCTTTTCGTGCCGGTCATCACCACGTCCCATTGAAGATTTGTGAATACCTCTATCGTCATCATTTTCTACAGGAATGACCTCTAAACTGGGGCGTCGCAACAACGGCGGTATTTTCATAGCGGATCGAGATGACTGAGGGTAATTGCCCATATGAACGAGAGGATTAGGCATGCCTGAGGCAATGCCTCCAGGCATAAAAGCAGCGCCAGGAATGAGACCTGGACCACCTGCGCCCAAAGCAAATGGGTTTGGAAAGTTTGATGATGGCAAGCCCCGTAGTGCAGGGTTATTGGCTAAGCCTGCAAGGAAGTCGTTATTTGGTATGAGTCCAGGATTTGGTATCAATCCAGGTCCAGGTAGTAAGTCTCTACCAGATGGCATAGTTGGGAAAAATGGGAAACCAGGTGGCATTGCAGGCACCTTAGACTCATTTTTCGACTTGGATGATTTAGCTAATTTTGCACTTTGTTTTTCAGCCTGTGCCATTTCAAGAGCCAGCTGTTGCTGCTGTTTCTTTAGCAACTTTGCTTGAAGTTTAGCCGCTTTATCTTTTTTATCTTTATGTTTCTTTTCTTTCTTTATTTTTGGACTGACACTAGCTATATCTTTGGGATATGGTAATTGCAATGATTTGTTAACTGATATACTGGGTTGAGGATCAGCAGGAACAATTTTAGCTGGTGGAAGGGGATTAGTCTCCATAGAATCATCATCAATGCTGATAACCTCATGAGCTCTCAAATCCATGTCTTTCGACATATCAACAGCACTAGTGTCATTATTATTCACCAAAGTATTATCTGGTTTTGCTCTTACATTATCGTTTGATTTTGGTTCATTTATATTATCCGGAGCAGGGAGTTGCATCTTTGAGATCATACTTTCAGAATTTGATTTGTCTGGGGCAGCTTCCAGAGAGGTTTTGTCTTCTTTAGATTTGTTCGATATTCTTTTAAATATATTTATCTTTGATCTATCAGGCTGTGATGCTAGTTTTTCTTCTTCGTCTATACTTTCTTTTTTAATTTCCACATCAGATATTAAAGCACTGGCCGAGGTTTTGGTTGCAGGAATTGAAGTAGATACCAGTGGAGATTTAGAAATTGGTATTTTCCTAGGAATAGGAATAGCATCTTCACCCAGTACTAAGTTTTTGGAAACCGGAACGGGGGATTCAACAGGTTCTTGCTTGATAGCTGGTCTAGTGGGCTCCGTATGTGTGGGTGTGGGCGGTGGAGGCATTGCTGACTTCAAAGGGAACCCCTTAGGCATATGCATTAAATGGCTTGGTACTTGATGTACATCTTTAGGTTTAGGTAGAAATCCAGGAGGATACTTGCTTGATTTGCTGCTGTCCTTGGATTTACTACTCTTATCTTTCTTTTTACTCTTCATTATCTTCCCATTCAATAGTTTATTCTTCTTAGATTTCTTATCACTTTTGTCTAAAATTGGAACTTTAGTGGGATTGGCATGTACATTTACTTTATGTTTATCGTAATGCTTCTCAGTTATCATGGTGGGAGGACGAGCTTCAGGTAGTTTTCCTTCACGAGCAGGTGACAAGAAACCTGACATGGTCATCATGACACTACTAATTTCTCTAGTTCTTTCTTCCTCATCTAGTCGTAATCGAGGTCGTTTACTGTTTGGTAACGAAACAGGGTCAGTGGGTCTTTTAAATATATCTTTTGGTTTTTCTGGACTATCAGTGACTGATATTTCAGGGCTTGTGCATGGTGCAGTATTGGTTTCAGTATTATCAATACCATTCTGCCGAATCTCAACTGTACCAGCTACAACAGGAGTTTCCCTTTCTTTTTCTGGATACATCGGTGGCAAGTGCTCATGCACATGCATGGGTCTTGTAACAACTTCATGACTGCCAGGTTTTAGAAAGTTTAGGTTAGATTCTTTTGGTTTTGGAAACTTGTCTATTTGAATAGGTGGCGGGACAGGCGGTACACTTCTTGTATATTCGGCTAGCTCAGGTAACTGAACGTTTAATTCACGAAATACTAATCCTAGGTCATGTAAATTTGGTTCAGTTCTGTTAAATTGTTCAGCGAATCTGCTAGCCTGTGTCCCTAGTGTCTGTATGTACCTCTCCAAGATGTGCACCAGGATGTCGAGAGGTGTCGAATGAATGCCGTTCCATCCTATAGTCTGACATATCTGCGCAACATTCCTTTTCAGTATCTCACGAGCGAACTGATCTGACATTGTGACACCAACAGAGTTATCTAGAACAAGTTAATATTATCAATATTAATTGAGGGAATAATAACAATTTTAAACAAAAATAGTGAAGGACAAATAAACGGTAATAATAATGAGTGTCGATTAAATAACCACGCTAATAACAAGAAGTAAAAACAGCAAATCTTATAATTTTATACCTGCAAGTGCCTGGTAGCGTAGAGACGGAGGTACGACCAGGTGTAATCTTCAAGTTTAAAACACACATGTATGCGTTATTACAATCTTAAGAATTCAGAGGTGATTTATCAAAGCACATAAATCAATTACGATGCAAATCAGTAATGTATTTACGAAAAAACTGCTCAGAATTCTAAAAACACAGTATTCCGTGCGCCATGATTGCATTTTGGGATGTCAATGCTTGGTGTTGCAAGCCTTCTGAATTATCGAAATGGCGGCGTTTTTACTATGGTTGCGTTCACATTTAACAAATTAAAGGTAGATTTACATGTGATTTACATACCTGACCCGAAGACCTGACCACATTCATAGCGCATCAAATGGGATGGTATCAATGATTTTTTATAAGTATAGTTATGTTATATGCGCGCACATTTTGAAGACTGTAAATAGACCTATTTAAGACAACTTGTAGCTAGTCTCAGTTAGTCTGAAGCTGAAGACATTTGGAGTATGACTTGAAGTGCTGTCATTAATGTCATAGTAATCATTGTATTGTTCGGCACAGATTTAAAACGCCAATCACTATAAAGGTAACTTAACTATACCTATAAAAAATCATTGGATGGGATCTATGAATCCAAAGACATGAATCTTATGATTTGTTCACAGGATTTTAATAAAATAGAATTGATAGAATAAAATAAGTTTTAATGATTTTCCAATGACTACCTACCTTCTACTTTTTATTAAAACTGTGGATCTTACTTTTGCTTACGAACTTAATGTATAAGTTTTAAAATAACGATGTTTAAGTAATTACAATATTACAGCAACTGATCTCATTTTAGTTTTGAGTTCGTAGCTTTGCTATACAAAGTGCCGTGCCCTAATCAGGATCTACATTTGGAACCTACTTTATGTTGTTTATAAGATCGGTAAAAACCTGTGGGTGCAGTAAATGATTTTTGTAATGAATAGTATTGAGTATAAATGCCTATAAAATTAATACCTATGGGTAAACCTGGTAAAATATCAAAGATAACTAACTCTATGCATAGGTATAAGTTTAGTGGATGTGCTGCCATTCGTCTGTATCACATTTTTCATTATACCAGATAATTATACAAAGCAACGAAACAAGCGAATAGATCATCATGACTCGGTCTAACGCGATGAGTGGAAAAACCGGTAAACTATTAGAACATCCCTAAAAATAAAAAAAATATTAGCTGTCAATTTAACGTCAAACGAAACTAACGAAAACCAACCACCGCAAAAATGGTTGACTGAAGAATGTGTTTTATGCGTAGGATTTTATGTGTATTAATTTTGTCATAATTTGTCACGTTTTAAAAGACCGAAGTTAAGAAATTATATCTAGAATAACATTACTTAGCTTGTAAGAACTTCATTAAATTATATGTAGGGTTATATCCTTAGATTTTAATAGTCCACAACTGCCACAAGTTCCAGAGTTCATTATTAAGTATATTCTTGTATAGATTTATATTAGAATTTTTTCATATTTCTTTTTAACGTCTCCATAAAATGACGACGTTCTCTGAGGACGTGCTCCTGAGCGTAGGATACGTGAGATACAAAAAAGGTGATGGCACATTGTATGTCATGAACGAGAGGTTGGCCTGGATGTTGGAGAATCGGGATACAGTAGCAGTATCTCATAAATATGCTGATATCAAAGGTAAGCATTTTTCCTTGATTTAGGAGAAAGATAGGCAAAGCTGGCATAGAAAATAGTTTGATCTGTGAACAATTAGCAACTAAACCTTTAAGAAGTAAGTTATTTAACCTACAAGAACCTCCAAGTACTCGATAAAGCAATGAGCCACAGTTTTTGCATGTAACAATTTACATTTTGATCAGTGTCTGTGGCGGTGTACTAAAGCAAATGCGTTTGTCGGTGCAAGCACAAGTTTTTTTTTTAATACAAAAAAGCTACTGCGTTTTGTAAAATTACCTGCTAAATGTAAATGTCAACAAGCAGGGATAAAGAAAAATATTCAAAAGTGTTTAGAAACATTACTTGGTGTGTGGGCTCACTAATAAATAATAATGCTTCTGCTTACTTGACTTTGCCAATCAAGTCAATTCAAAATTAGTCATAAGTTAGACTTAGAGATGTCAAAAGCAACACAATTTTGATGTCTTTGCGATTAATAAGTGCTACCACACAAAGGTTTGATTCAATATCATTGATCAACCTTATTCTTTCATTGAATTGATTGATTTTTCTGTACCAAACTCAAGTCCTGCTCTGCTGCTGCACTACCTACAATGCAAACTGGTCTTAACTTTATTAAGCTGAGTGTTTTTCTAACATTCTTTTAAGTTTTTATAAGACATACTTTTACTGCTCAGTGGTTGTGTTTATTGTATGTCTTAATGCCATCATGGGTCAAGTTAAAAGTAAATAATGATTTTAACAGGTTAAGGAGATTATTCTTATTCATGTAATTTTCTAGTATGTAACTCCATATTCCCCAAGTGGGTAGAATTACCATGACATTGCCAATAAATTAATTTATAACGAATATAATTAAGAAAATCTTATTGTCTGCTTATATCATTTGAATTAACATTCCAATAAATATTTTAAATTTTTCAATGGCTGTGGCTTTAACTATGCTTTTTCAATATTTAGGTATAGAAATGGCTAAGTACTTTGTCTGAAAAGTGAATTAAAAAATGATTTAGTTATTATTCAACTGCAACTGAGCATAGCGAATGTTATCATTGATTTTAGTGTCACATTGTTCATAGATAAGCATAAGTGCAATTACATCAATATAATTTACTTTGTTTGCGGAAAGTTATAAAACATATTTGCATTATATTCTACTCCAGTCCTCAGATAATAAAAATGTATTGAAGTATTGTATAATTAAATAAAAATAAATATTGTATAATTAATATTTCAGCCCAAAAGATATCCCCCATTGGCAAAAGCAAGGTTCAACTACAAGTGGTATTGCATGATGGTACTTGTTCAACATTTCATTTTGTCAATCCTGCTGGACATGAAACACAAGCTAAGGACAGGGATCAGGTTAAGTCTTTGCTGCAGAATTTACTACCTAAGTTCAAGAGACAAATTGATGGAGAACTTGAGATGAAGTCAAGGTAATATAAGTCTTAAAACAATTTGGTACACTTGTTTGTACTTTTGCATATTTCTTATTTTAAATTGGTTAATATTCTTTTAATGAGAAAAGCATTGAAACCACAATTAATTGAAGCAAGAGAAGCGGGGAAATATGCAATTATTAGAAATAACAAACTAATCATCAGAGATAAACTCGAGAAGAGAACTGAAAAAGAAAAAAGGAAGAGAGTCCCTTCTTCTCCACCTACTACGCCACCAAGCAATTTTAGTAATATTTTGATAATTTTGATTGGCGACTTCAACAGCCAGATAGGAGAAAGGCAAGAAAATGAAAAAAAATATACTAGGATTGCACAGTACAGGAAAAAGAAATAACAACGGTAAACGACTGGTTAATTTTTCACAAACAAACAACATGAAGATAATGAATAGTTTTTTCAAAAAGTCAAAAAACAACAAATGGACATGGATAACACCTAATGGACAGGTAAGAAATGAGATAGATTTCGTACTCACAAAACTCCAACTAAACTTTAATACCAACCATAGAATGGTAAGAAGCAAACTGTATATGAAAAAGCCAAGAGCTGGAAGAAAACACATCAATATAAACAGTAAGCCTAAAATAATGCCGACATCATTACCTCAGGAAATTACGATACCATTAAAAGAAAAGCTGTCCTCAGAAACGAACGACCACAAAGACATACAAGAGAAATATAATATGCTAGTAGATGAACTAAAGAATGTATCAAAAAAAGTAAACTGCATAACAAAGGAGAAAGACAAAATAGGCACAAAAGCAAGAAAGTTGATGGAAGAAAGAAAGCTACTACTTGAAAAATTAAATTAAGAATTTAAAAAGCCCCCGATTATAAAAAGTAACAAATAAGTTGTATTTAACTTTCATACAAACTTCATTACGTCGTGGGACCTCATTCTATTTTCCTTACGAATATATTACGTATACTCATCGTATCATTTAAAACATTTCACAGGTATTTTTTAAATTTTGATATCACAATATGATTATTTATGATACGTATAATATATGTGCGTACCCACCAAGTTACTTAGCGGTCCCCCGACAAAATGAAGTTTGTATAATTGTAAGTTAAATACAACTTATTTGTTACTTTTTATAGTCGGGGGTTTTTTAAATTCTTCATTTAATTTTTATTTTGAAATTTTTAAACCTTTATTATATTATAATTATTATTAGTTCCTCCTGTTGTCAACATTGCATTATATTAAGAATTGGACACTGATCAAAACGAATCCAAACACGACATATCTGCTGTTACATTTTCAAGAATGGTGGAAATTCTGACTCCATCATCAGCTCCTCGCCTGTTGTCACCATTGCACTATATTAAGAATTAAACACTGATCAAAATGAATCCAAACACGACATATCTGCTGTTATATTGGATTTACAACCCTACCACAGCCGACAAAAGAGCTGATGACCTTGAATCCAAATCCGTCCACGCGTTTAGGAGCTACAGTGCCGACACACAGACAGAGGGGTCAAACTTATAACACCCCTCTTTTGGCGTCGGGGATTAAAAACAGAAGAGAAAATAGAACGGACATAGCAAACATAAGCAAACAAATAACAGCTGAGATAAGAAAACATATAAAAGAATCTAGAAGGAAAGTAATTCAACACCACATTGAAAAAACAGGAGGGATAAAGACAGCACTAAAGAAATTAAGAGAAACAACACCATGGATACCAAGTATGAAAAACAAAGAAAAAAAGAAGGAACTAAAAGAACACATATAACAGAAATAGCAACTAAATTCTACAGAGAGTTATACAAGGACCCTAATAAAAGCAACAATTTTGACACCTCCGAAGCACAAGAAGCAACTCCAGTCATACTAATGAGCGAAGTAAGAACTGCAATCTTATCACAAAAGAACTGCAAAGCACCAGGAGAAGATCAGATATCAAACGAAATAATCAAAGGGTGTCTAGAATATATAGTAAACTTTACAACAAACCTCTTTAACGACATTTTGGAAAGTGAAAAGCTACCTAAGCTAGTGCTAAATAAAACCACTTAAGATTTGCAGATGACTTGATAATTATAAGCGAAACACCAGAAAAACTCAAAATTATGATACAACAATTGTCAGATGTAAGTGAAGAAGTGGGTCTATTAATGAATGCCAATAAAACGAAGCTCATGACTAATGGTCCAGAGCGGGAGATCAAAGTTAATGACATCAGCATAGAATATGTCAAACATTACACATACTTAGGCCAAATAGTCTCACCAGAAGATCAATCACAGAAGGAAATAGAAACAAGAATAAGCAACTCATGGAAAAGATATTGGTCACTCAAAGAAGTAATGAAACATCCACAATTTACCATGAAAGACAAAAAGAAAATATTTAACTCCTGTATACTACCCTGCATGACATATGGCTGCCAGACATGGGCACTAACAGATAAGCAAAGCAAAGTAGTGCTTTGCTTTGCTTTATATGCGAAAACAGAATGGAGAGGAGCATGATGAATGTTAAACTAAAGGATAAAGTTAAGCTTACAGATATAAGGGCTATTACTGGAGTAGCAAATGTCACGTACACAGTGAAAAAGCTAAAATGGAAATGAACAGGACATACCATAAGGAACAGGAAAAACAAATGGACAAAAGATGTCATAATGTGTACCCTAGAGAAGGAAAAAGAAGAAAGGGTAGACAAAGGAAAAGATGGAAGGATGAAATAAAAATAACTGCAGGAACAGAATGGAGAAGGAAGGCAACAGACAAGAAATTATGGAGAGAACTAGGGGAGGCCTTTGCCAAAGGGCAAGCAGATGGATGAATGAAAAAACTATAATACAAATTATGTAATTATTAGGTAAGCTTAATCTGAATAAAGGGCTATTTTATTATTTTTTATTAATATTCTTTCAGATTATTGTCTCTACATCCTACTTTGAAGCATTTATATGAAGATCTCGTGATAACAAAAGTAATAAATAGCGAAGAGTACTGGAATACTCCGACTTTGAAGAATTATACAGAAACTAATAATACAAAACAAGATGCAGGTAACAGTCAATACTTTACGCGTCGTTTATGTATACAGTGAACTAGATTTGATCTCCATCTTCATCTACATAAGCACACAGAGCTCAACCAGTTTGTTGTCTTTACTTGAAATTGTACCTTACTGTTACAATGGACACTTAATATTTTATTTCGTATCCTTAATTGCAAGAAACGTCTCTAATATAAAACACACTTTATCATAATCAGAAATCATACAAAGCCATCACACATGAATAGATAAATACTTTAACAGTTTTTTTCTGCAAGTTCATTTTGATTTTTTTTTACATTATGTTGTCCTCTCTCTAGGTGTCTCAGGAGCATTTCTGGCTGATATCCAACCACAAACGGACGGCTGTAATGGTCTCAAGTACAATCTCACGCAAGACGTCATAGAAGCGATATTCAAAACGTACCCGGCTGTCAGAAAGAAACACATGGATTATGTACCGAATAAGATGTCAGAGGCTGAATTTTGGACGAAGTTTTTCCAGTCACATTATTTTCATAGGTATATATTTTTTTAATTTAATTTAGTTTTGTAGAATACTGCTGCAGGTTCGTCCAATCAAAACGATTGAGGCTTACGTCAAGCTAGGGGGGTTCCATAGAAGTTGTTAGACGTTTTCGTTCTTCAAAGTTTATGATAATGGAATTAATTTGTTTCAGGGATCGCATAGCGTCATCTTCTAGCAAAGATGTATTTAATGAATGTGCCAAAATGGATGACCATTCAATAGCCTCTGCTATCAAGCATTCTACATTAGACCTCACTGTAAGTGTAATCTTGCTAAAGTAATCATACATATTTGCAAGGCATTTTTATGTTCGTGAGAATGACGACCATTTTTTTTCTAAAGGTTGACCTTCCTAAGTTCTCGGACCCAGTTCCAATTATAGTAAACGATGAAGACATGCCTCATGAAAAGGAACGTGGAGATAATCCAGCAATCCATCGCAACATGATCAAGCGATTCAACCAACACTCCATAATGGTAATTAAAATGATAATTGTTTTACTCTCTTCGATCATTTAGAAAATGTATGAGTTTTTAAGCCGATTGCGATTACAAAAAGTTCATCTTTTCTATTCAATACTATATATTGAAAGAAACGCATTTACGCTGATCATTTCGACACATCGGAAAATGGATTCGACATTTGGTTATAAAAATATCTTTATCATTTATTTTTTCAATTTCAGGTGCTCAAAGCTAGTCATAAAACTAATTCTAATAATAATAGCAATAACGGTAACAGCACCAGCAATAATAATAGCAATAAAACTACGCACAACCACATTCTCAATAATAATATGATCGTCGAGAATGGTCTGCCAGAGAGCAATGGAAAACCGGAGAAACGTAGCGCGGAGGATAATAACGAGGAGGAACAACCCGATAAGAAGATTAGAATACTAGAAAAAGTTCAATACGACGACTTAATAACCTCCAATCATACCGATAGTGATATAGGATTGAAACTGTCAAAGGTATGTTGGTATATATGTATAAATAATTCTAGCACATGCTTACTTGATTACGAATAACAAACTTTTTGTTTAGTTCCACCTGTTTGCATCAATTTACTCAAAATATTCTAATTTAAATTGTAAGATACACAACAATGTCTATCACAACACAACATTTTAAAATGGCATCTCTATGTATTGATATTAAATCATAAGTTACGCTGTGTATATTGGGCCGGATGCGTTTTTTTATCTTAAATAAATGTAAACTGAATATCATTGTTTTGCAGATAGAGAGATACTTACTGGGCCCTTCTTCACAAAGCCAGCAGGCTAATGCGCAGACAAACCATGCACCGCCCTCATCTGCTTTAGCGTCTATTTGTCAGGTAAGTCATTATCAAAGTACAAAAAGTATCAACGGCCGCGTATATGTCGAATAAAAGGGCATTTTCTTTTGGTCACTATTATTTTAGATATCGAGTTCTATTCTATTAATGTTGTACTAAATATTTATCTTATTAGATATCAGTCTAACAAAGTACTTATAGATAAAATCAATTGAAATTGTTCTCCACTCAGATTAGCTGAGTAAACATCATACAATGTTTTGATCTTACCTCAATAGGTGTGGTCAAGTGGGCAACAGTGCCAAAGGCCAGTGCGGCTTAGTGCAGCATGTGCAGTCGGCGCCTTAGGAGAACTGAGTCCTGGTGGAGCGCTTATGAGACAACATCACGCAGCGTCAATGGCACGTAAGTATCGAGGTTGAAGTATTGAAAACTGTCACAACAGCATTGACGCCTGATAATGATAGCATTTAGAGGTTGATAAAAATACCATAGCTTTGGCAAGATAAGCGATCGGATTTTCACCTCAGGTTTTCGTAGATGCTAATTTTGTATTATACTGAGTTTAAACGTGACCGACGACCTGTTGAAAGTCGCAGGAAGCCGTTGGATGCATGAAGCGCAGGTCTGGACGTTGTAGAGATCCTTGGGGGAGCTTTTGTCCAGCAGTGTACGTCCACAAGCTAACGACAGATTTTAAATAACTAAACCATTACTGCAAATCTGACGACATTTTCAGTTTCTAGAAGTTATGCTGATTGTCTTTCGTTTTCCAATATCCTTTGCTTTGCCCAACATCAAGTTACTTTATTTTAGAATTGATACCTGCGGACGTAAAATCAGAGCTCCACCGTATTTACCTGTCTGGCGGCGAGCTGCTCAGAGGGCTTTGGAAATGTTTCCCTCAGCCGGGCGCGGCGGCGGACACAGAAGACACGATCGCTAGGGCCGAAAAGTTTTATGAAGCTTTGCTTAGGTTCAGAAACGTTAAATTAAGGCCATTTGAAGTGAGTATTTAAACGTTTGTAGACTTGTTTATTTGTAGTAGGAACTAGGTAAATGTCCTAACATCTATACACACTATTCTGTATGGAGGACGTATAGTTCCACTATTACTTTAACGACCTCATTTATTCTCTTCTTATCCTTATCCCTGTTAAAACGTTACAAATATCATCGCTCATCTTCTATAAATTATTTTGTTCTCTCTGTTGCTATCATGATTGAAAACATAGCTTGATACATTTCATATTTGTTTCATTATTCCTTCTAAAGGTCGACTTTGTAATTTCAGGAGAAAATGCTTCGTGACCTTACGCCACTGGCTACATCACTAACAAAACATATGAATCAAATGATCGACACAGCGTGCTCGAAATACGTAGTTTGGCAACAAAGGCAAGCTAAGTTACGGTAGTACCGGCTTAAATACCCAAAAATAAAGCGAATATTGTTTAAATTTTGGGTACAAGTTTTGCATCGGTTTGCATATTTTAAAAAATGGTTCGGAATAGCCTTATCCATAAATCGACAAATAGATATTCGTGATAAAAAGTAAAACTTTCTTTGGATGTCTAGTTTGGATGTGGCAGAACTAGATTAAGTGAGTAAATAAATCATAGTTGTTATTAATATCGTAGCTAATAAATGTTTACATGGGCGTTTGCACGTTGAGGTAGTGCGAGACACTTTTGCCTAACGTTGTTCTTTTCTATCGTAACAATTTTGTCAAAAACCCATATTAATAAGCAGTAAAATCTTTCCACCTTTTAATAGAGTTTTAAGTCAATGTATGCTCCACATTTTAAATATCTATGCCAACGCCCATTATTCTTAAACTGCCTCACATGAAAACCTTAACAAGCAATATGTTTGTAGTTCAAAATATGTACAGAATATTGAAGAATATATTGTAGCTATTTTATATATATTTTGTATTCGGTTATATTTAACGTTATTAACTTTCCTGTAATATACAATTATATGTTTTATTACGCATATTATGGCTTGTTATACTTTTCTGGAAGGCAACTGATAAATTTAACAGAAATACCTTTTTGAACTAAGTAATTTAATTAGAGAAGGCACCTATTATTGTTGAAATCTGTTCTTGTAAACTTTCGTCTATTGACACTACGATTTAAATTCAGCGCATTATGTGTACCTATTTAAGAAATATTTATTTAATCTGGTTTGCTTCAATTTCTTCTCAAAAATGTATGAAGTGTGCGCTATCTCGACTTCCTAGACTGATAAAGAAGGGACCTTTTATGTAAAATTAATCAATTAATTCCTTTCTTATGCATAAGCGATATTTTATTTTATTTTGTTTGTGTCCCTTGGTGCATGCATTGAAAGACAATTATTAACACACTATGTAAAAGTAAGGCTAAAAAATATTTTGTCTTTCAGTTAGATTTTCAAAAAAATTTGGTTACGTCCCATATTTTTTCTCTCTTACTACATGTTTGCATATAGGTACATATTTTCGCTCGAATTAGAAGTAACTTTCTACTAATAAATTATATAGAACCAGTTTTTTAGCTAGGAAACATAAACCAAATTCTAAACAAAATAGCCTTAAAAAACAATACAACTCGCACGAAATTTTTGTCTAGCGCACTTTTTTACACCTATTATCACGAAATTACTAATAACCGAAAGCAACAAAGAAGTAGCTAAGCTGGTTTCGTAGCGGCAAATAAGAAAATGACTTGAATTTAAAGTTCCTGAAAACTAGAAAGGCATTAAATAAAAAGCAATATGGACCTCATAAGTTTTCTTATGTGGCTTTTATTCTGTATATTTATTAGTCTATATATTATTAGTCTTTGTTCGCAGAATTATTAAGAATGGGCATTGTTCAATTTTTATGTCCCTCACTTTTTATTTCATAGTTCGATTATATAGAGTATTTTGAGAAACCTATTTGAATATTATTGAATTTAACTCAGTCTTTCTATTTTTTATGAATTATTTAGATTTTTGAGTAGTCTTTATACGATGACGTCATCAATTTCTTATTATTTTTTTACCTTTGCCTATTTTCACATTTAAAAAAAAAGTTTTGCTTTGACGTTTGACAAATGTCAATTAGTAGTGTCAGTCATTGCATTGTATTGTTTGTCGTGGTCGTAATCGGAATAAATTATCTTCGTTTAGTTAAATAACTAAACTTTACACCATTATGAGTGATAACTTTGTAAAAGGTAGAAAATGTGATGATTTTAGAGTATGTGGCATCATGTTGTCATCATATCTTAGCCGAAATAAGGGGAGCAAAGATTTTAATGTAAGTAGTTCCCGGATACGAACAACAATTTTGTCTGGGCTATTTTTCGAGTCGTATTTACAAGTAGGAACGAAGCACTCTATAATCCATGGCTATTAAGTCAAATGCTTTGTAAAATAATAGAATATTTGTTAAAAAATCAGGTTATAATAATGTTTGTTTATGTACTTGACACTTTTGACAGTTGTCACACGCATGTAACTTTTTAATGATATGTGAAGGCAAAGGAACTTTTCTCTTCAGCCAAATGATGACGTCATTAAAGGGCAAATAAAAGTCATTTCTTTTTTTACCGTAAAATATTACAACTCGTGATTATAATTTTTTTTATGCACTATACTTATGAATAACCTTATTCCTCGAAATGGATTTAATATTAAGACATTTTGAAAAAAATGAACAATCCCCATTGTGTGTTCATGGTGAAAAGTAATTGTAGTACCTAATCAATGTACCTATCTATAATTATTTACCAATCAACGCGCCTAGTGTTACGTTTTAAGTTACGCGTCCATTGGATCGGAATCGGGCCGTACGGAGCGGAAGGATTTGTTGCTTTGTATTGATTTATATGGCGCAGAAATGCCGATCTAGTGCACGTGGACGCGTAGCTTTAATCTATGCTTTGCACAAGTCTTCTTATTTCATTGAAGGTGGCGTTTGTAACTGCATTGAACAGCGAAAATTATTGGCCTTAAAATAATAATTATAAACAATAATGTTGTTTTAAAATAATTTAGAGCTATCCTCTACCTCCATTACACAAAAGCCTTACAAGCATTGCAGACAATCATAACACAAATAAGTATTTATTATAGTAGCTCATCACAATAATCACCTTGCCATTTCTATTTTTAAAATTAAGAATACTTAGAAATAGCAAGAGAATCTCGATCAAATGCGCAAATTTTTGCTTCCAATAAATCCATTGCCATTGCGAAAAATTCGTTACTCACACCAGCTAATTGCAGAAAAGGTCATTAAAGCAAATGCTGTTTTTAAAGCTGATACTATCATTGTTAAAACAAGAAGAAGGTGTACGATGTTTAATGGGCACATTACTTTAACGGCCTTATTTGCAACCCAAGCAGAGCTTTTAATATTTATAGAAATCAACATAAAACGCAGATGCAAAGCATTATATACGAAATTATTACGCGCTGTAATTTTCTACTGCCACTAAAGATTTTTATTGAATTTTAAAATACTGTGTGTTAGGGTGGTTACATTTATCAAATATCAAAGAAATTGTACGACTTTGGAAAGAATTCATCAAATTTCTATGTTAAAAAATGTGGTAAAATTATAAATAGCGTTGGACAAAGATATTTGATAAATACCACACTAGTATATTAGGTCTGATTATTTTGTACCAATGGGATGAAATCAGTCATTTGAAATAAAAATGATTCACCTATTTACCGTGATTCATTTATAAATATATCCATTATTATCATTATGTACCTAGACAATATGCAACGAACCTTAGCCTTAAATGAGTCCAAAAACATAATATTCTATTCTATCCATTCAAAAAAATTTTAATATTAGGCAATAGTGCATGAATGCGTGTCATGATTGTAATAATTTTATTCCGAATAATGAATGGTATAATTAATTAGATTTTATCACTATAGAAAAAAATGCTAATTGCTGTGTATTTTTACTATTCATACGTTCCTTAATTATTTCGTTTCAAACGAATGCGACAATAATATCGCATTAGATTTAGGTGAAAATCAAATATTGTCATTGTCATGTTACCATTTTGGTTTATTGATACGAAAATATTTCTAATTGTTTGGTATTAATTGTAATATTTTTGTTTGGTTAAACATAAGTTTGTAGACATATCATGTAGGTACGTACCAAAGTTAGACGCAATTCTGCCGCCAGAATGTGCGAGTTCGCGGACCTAATGTTAGATTTTCACAAAACGAAATCATCACGCTGATTTAAATCCAGTTGTAGTATAATTTATGTATGAATCGGCCGATTGTATCCCCACGAAGATTTGCCTGATGTCGCTGGAAATGTGCACTACCCATTCATGATGTTAGCTAGTTAAATTAATTCTCTTGTACATGTAATGTAACATACTGTTCTAAAACCTAGTACAATATAGAATCATATACTTAACTATTTTGCAGATTGGAATAATAATGTTGTGTTTGAAATTTATTTATTTATCAAACAATACACCATAAAAATTATATAGTTCTGAATTTATCCGAAATACACGATCTGTTTAAAAGTAGGTGTTCACGTTCAAACTCCTTACATCGGAGCGGTTTCCTACAAACGATAACTAAAATCAATAAATACAAATCATACGTAGCTGTTTGTAGTTCTTTATTAATAGATTACAACAATATATGTACTGATCTACTTATTTCTATTTTAAACTTTATAATGTGAAGGTGTGTGTGAAATCCGCCAACCCGCACTTGGCCAGCGTGGTGGATTACGGCCTAATCACTCTCTGTATGAGAGTAGGCTCGTGCCCCTCGGTGGGGACATATATGGGCTGATAAAGAATGTGAAGGTGCCTTAAAATGACAGAGATTGCCACCACCTAGATTGGCATGATAAGCAACCTATATTTTGGCGGACGGTTGAGTCCTAGTGAAAAAATCCCTAGAGCTTTAACAATGATTCTTTGCTGTTGATCACACTTGTATAGGGTTCCTTGCTGCAGTCATTAAAATAACAAGCCTTAAAGCAAAACCCCTAAACCTATGACAATTTTATTCCACTCTGTATAAAGTTTACCACCAGTCGTTAGAGTAGCTTTAATTATTTTTTTTGTAGGTAATAATTCAATAATTTTGCGGAACATAATGTTTGCTACAATGTGACTAATGTAATAAGTCGGTCTACGTTAACGCGTACTTTCATTCAAAATATTGTAATCACTCGTTATGTAATGCTGAAATACAGCACCTTGTTTTGTCCTCATTTTTTGTAATCTCAGATTAAAGCAATAGTAAGATTGAACAACGGATTTTCCTTATTATTACATGAAATATCTGTCTATAATAAAAGGTTTTTTCAGAAATATAACGCGGTTACTAACGAAGACTGGTAGATAATACAAACTGAATTAAAATGACTGTTATTTTTAAATAATTAATTAGATCCAGATTTTACTGACATGTGGAATCAGCTGACAATGTTTTATCTTCGTGTTTACAAAAAAAAGTTGGAATTATTTGTACCTACCTTGTTAGCTTAATTTCTGGGTAATCGTGTTAGTAAAAGCTGGCTTTAATGTTGTAACTATAATTACATTTTTGATATCCATTGCCGAATTGTTTTAGTTTTATGTGCAACTACTACTTTTTTTACTAAGCAATAAACAATTTATGTGTACGTGTACCTACTAAGCAATAAACAATTGTGAAAACAACGTTAATACAAACTATCTTTTATTTAATAATTTTATTTATTAGGAACCAACAGAACAACGCAACTGCCAGTAGTTGAAATCATGATAGGGTGCTCCAGCCTCATTCAACCTTAAAAAAGTCACAGCAGTCGCGTGAGGGACTTTCGGTAATACCTAGTCAAAAGTAAAATATCACAGTTTAGGTAGGATAAATGATTTATTTTAATAAAAATGCATTACATACAATATTTAAAGGAAAGGAAATTAATTTATGCATGAATGTGTAATATAATCAAATTTCGCGGGCCGATAAAATAAGTGCCGCTAGTACAGGTACAAAAGAAAAGTGTTACAAGTAAACCATGGTATAGAAAAAATGTGCTAAACAGTTAATTCTGAGGACGAACATATTTCATACATTGTTCCTATGAATATTAGACTTGTTTTACACTGTGCATAACATGAAGAATGCAGATAAAAAAAGAATCCTGATTTTTCTAATTAACTTAGTAACATTCTATAAGTAAATACATTTATCCCATTTATCCATGAATTTTATTTTTTCAAGGAATGTATCAAATGATCTAACAAAACGATTATATACTTACTAGGGCAGATATCTTTAACGAACACAAATAAACCTGCTATATGTATGCTTTATATTTTATTTTACATATTATAATTTAATTGAATATTATAATAATTCCTACCTAATAATCTGTTCCTACCTAAGGTATAGGCGTCGAAGGTAAAATAATGTTTTGATATCAAAAAAACTAAGCGTCGAACCATTTGTCAGTTAATAAGTATTAAATTAAAAATAACCAATAAGTTACAGATAAAATTATATGCACAAATACGTTGTATTTAGTTCCCAGGGAATGAAAGAGTAAGGCCCAGAACACACTATGAAACGCAACTGAAACTAGTTTGAAATGTTTCGTTACAGTTGTTTCGTGTGTGGTTTTCTAAAGGAGCCTATAGCAGAAACTTAGATGCAATGCAACTCAAAAGTAACTAGCAGTTTCAATTGCGTTTCACCGTGTGTTCTGGGTCTAAATACAAAAATATTCAGGTAGCCAAATTTTGTAGAAAGACAAAAAAATACCACATAAACATTTACATGATAGCTCTAGGTTTTCGCCGATTTATGCTCAACCGAATAATTGTGTGGTGTAATAAAAAAAATCGTAGTCGCACAAAAATCTATACATAAAGTACATTTTAATTACTAAAACTATTATTTATAATTAGTTATTAAGCAGGAAAAGGGCCTCATTAGTAGACAAAAAAAAATCGTTTGTAAATTGTAGTGCGCAATTGAGATTACTACAAAAATACTAACAATTCATTATTTGACAAAAGTTTTAAGAAAATTCCCCAGAAACTCAATTACAACTTAATACCCATGGATAACACCATAATTTCATTTAGAGCGTGTTATTAAAACAAGGGACGAATAATCAAACCATATATTTGACTAACGCGACTATACAAAGTAGGTATGTTGAAGTTCATGTTACCTACTTATGAAAATAAGGAAGAAAACGAATATTTATGGAGACATTGTATAAAATTTATATAAATATAACAGAATTGATCTTATTAAAAAGAAGCATAATTTTGGGGCAACTTGTAAATCACAGTTAGTTTTATCTTAATTAAAATAAATATTATTGATATTTTTTTAAGTAATAAAATGTGATATTCAAACAAATAGGCACTTTAATATTACTTCATTTAGTAATCCTAAAACTGAAATATCTACTTAGCTATCGACTTGAAATTCATAAAAAGAAAACAATACTTATCTATGTATTGTATAACATACAATTTTAAATATAAGATACGATAATATTGTTTTATTAAAGTGAATAGCAAAATAAATTGCTATCTCGCTTACCAACTTTATACAGTAGGCACAAAAGCTACACGTTTTCGAGACTAATAATGGGATTCTAACAAGTGGAACTCAAACAAATTAAAGAACAAATTCCGTCGACGTAACGCGATTTTCTATTGGCATTGATGGTACACGTCCTTGGACTTTTGACCAATAGAGTGCGTTTACCAAGAGAGCCCATCGCATTCGCATCCTATCGTTCTGTCCCATAATATGTTTCTAGCGTAATTCTTAGACCATATTCGAAAGTAATCGCATAATATAACAGTTGTGTCTACCTAAACGCTCGTACAATCCATACAACGAATAAAATACCTATTATCATCGCAATAATAATGAGAATAAACATTTTTCTTCTGTATCGACGCTGATGTTCAGCTGCCTTTGCAAGTTGATCGACGCCGGCTTCAACGCTTGTGCCAGCAGCTTCGATGTGACTTTCCACTGTTTCTGGAAAAGGTAATTAAAAAAAGTTTAGACTAGTTCCAGCCTCTTTGATTTATAATGGCGGAACTAAGAGCCTAAAGCAAAAAGGATGGCTCCAAGTTCACCATTAAACAAAAATATAACTGACACTTAAATATGGCAGTTAAAACATTTTTTTTTGCAACGAGCGGTGTAACAACTGTTTTGCCGCACTATTAAAGGAAAACCTGATACTACATATTAATAATTATTTTTAAATGAGTCCATAACAGTTATTACTTACCAACAACTTGAGCCTGCGTGTTCACCATTTCAGCTAAGTTTTGCATGATTTGGTTTATGTCTAGGACATCTGCTTCGATCTTATTCATGTATGCTTCTCTTTCCAGTAACATGCTTGTTTCGAACTGGACAAGCCGTGCCTGGTAAGAGAAATGGACACATTCAATATTAGTACAATTCATTTCTTACTTATTACTGTTTATAGTATGAGCACAGGTGTAATGATCAGTTCTCACTGTCGTCATCAGACAAGAGTGCTGGGGAGATGCTCGATTGTTTTATACGTTTGTATTGACTATGAATCGAAGTATGTGGAAGTGATATAATGGCACTCGCTGGCAGGATCGCCTTTTTATATTGTACACATTACCTGTGCTTGTTGGTTAGCCAACAATGAAGCTTCTTCATCATCAGCAATCGCTTGTTGTTCTAGTGCTGCCGGGTCATTCTTCACTCGAGATGGGCGCGGCATATGGGCAGCCATCTTTTCTGTTACTTTCTACAAAGCAGAAAAAAACAATATATTAGTTAAAAAGGGTACTGTGTGTAATTCATAATTAAGACCTTTAAATTGTATTAATCTTTATTCCTTGATCTCGGCATGACACCAGAAGGACTGATCAAAACTTTTCATGCCAAAAGGTATGTAATGTAAAAGGTATGCAATTCAGATGTACGATTTCATTTATATTTCCTTTTTTTGCATTGAAAAAGTCAACTCATACAGCTTACCTTTTGAACAGCAGAGTAATTAGCGAGTGCATCTTTAAAGGCTTGTGTGGACCTTTCTACTTGAAGCTTCTGAGCTTTATCTCCACGCCGCACCACCACTCCAAGACGCTGGATATCACGTGCTGTAGCCGATACTGATCCATTTACGGTTTGTTGGGTGTTGTGTCTAGAAATTAAAAAGTTGGCTTATTATTATTTTTTACTCACTTAAGTGAGTTTCAGATGTTTGTGATTCTTAGATGAGTTTAAATGTTGTGTTAGAGGAATTAGTGTTGTAATAATAGTAGTAACAATTATTTGACCTAATAATAGTTATAAGTATGTTAAGAAAGTTAGTAAGGCATTGAAAATGGAAAATGAGTAGCAGCTTTCTCTTAGTTGTTAAACACCTTAAATGTTGAAAGTCGCAATACCTACTTAGATTTTAGACTATTCAAAAAAGTTGTATCATGTATTCAAGAAAAGAATGCTTTCGGATAACATATCATCAAAGATTCTATAGCCAGGTCCATTGAGCAGGCAGCCTTGTTACCAGAGAAGATCTAAGGATACTATTGAGTTGGTTGTTGGGGATCTTTGTTTGAATTAATTAAACTGAACAGTGCCTTGCAAAGCTATAAAGACCTGGCTACTATAAATCAATGCTCCATCCAAGTAAAATAAAATAAGAAAAGACCATACATTTTTTCCCTCAGCTGCAAATTATCATTAGGTCCCCCAATCTGTTTCATCATCTTCTCAAGGCTGCGTAACCCGGTGTTGATGCTGGTGATGTTGTCTGCAATACTCTCGTTTAAGTTGTACAGCTCTGTGGGACTGAAGTCCGCGAAGCCCACAGCTGGGACTTCCGCTGTAGACCCATAGTCGCGGCTAGAACCACTGATAGGCTCTTGTTCTGACATTTTGAATCTGAAAGTGGAATTAAAAGCACTTAACACGAAATAAGATTGTTAAGTTAGGAAAATAAATATCCTACAAACGTAAATGAGGACACCACAGCTTGATAGTGTAATTGGTGTAATGGCACCTAGTCTTACAAGGTTAATAGTACCCTATTTTGTTCTCTATTTCAATAAATACAATTGTTTACAAGTATACATAACAAAATCGTAATTGAAAAATAATCTGACTTAAAAGCTATGCAATAAACATTTCTAGGAAACATTTTTTTTATTTTGTCCTATAAATAGGCACATTTATCTATTGAAGAATAGTTGAGACAGGCTATCCTAGACATGAAAATCTGACTTTGCTTTTATTTGAAATACAAAAGATAGATTTTATAGGCACATTCCTAGTCAATATATGTTAAACAGTAGGTACCTAAATTAGGAAGTCATTGAATAATCAAAAACCGACATTATGTAGAATTCATCTAAACCGGTCGAATCGTAATGAATGATGGCATAAACTTCCAGTTTAATATTGCGTAAAACCAGCATTATTCATCTTGTTCTATATTTCAACGATTTTTTCATTATCACTTCGTGTAAAGAATACAAAGACTTCCTTTGTAAATATTTGGATGATGATTGTGTCTTTGTACTTAGTCCACGATATAAAAAAAGTACTTTGCGATGATTGTACAAAATACCACAGTCGAAAACACGAAGCAATTAAACTGCGTTCTAAGCGAATACGGTATCATAGAGACAATAATTAGTTCTATAATTACCTTGTTAGGAAAGTTTTAAAGCGTGATTTCTTAAAATCAAGCGATCCTTGTTGAATTCCCAAGATTTTCACTAACAAAACAAATTAATTATGTCCAGTCAAACCAAACCAATAAAACTTCTTTCTATATTTTTTTAAACTATAACGAATAGTGATGTTAATCGGTTCACTGATTCTTTAATCAAATACTGTGAATCAGAATCGTATTATACGACTCAGTTCTTAATAGGAAAACGATGATTCACTAAATTATTAAATTATTTTATTACTAAATGGCAGTAATTATATGAACAGAGTACAATTTTACCGGTACTTAATAAATTAGTTTTGAAATATTTTGTTGACTCTTACAAAAGGTGGACGGTTTTTGGGTCTTTACGATAAGTGAGTTAGTTAACATACTCACTCATTCAATAGAGTGCTGCACTAGTAAAATTTATCATTCTGACAGTTCTTGTCAAATGGCTTATGTCACATTTTACTTTTTAAAATAATTTATAGCTCTGCATAAGTATTTTTAAGCTACAATTGTTATTTCGAATTAAATCTCTTTCGCCTCGCAAATTAAACGTCGTCTCCAACGTTGAAAAATGTGTGCTTCTTGCTCTCTTAGAACTCATTTTCTTTGTTACGGGACCGCAAATACATGAGATGGGTGAAACAAATTTTGTTTACAGAATTATATAGATACTTATCAGGTCGTGGAGTTTTATAAAGCACGTATGAAGTTGGATAAATATAGAAACGGAAGTGGGAAGACGTATTTACATGATCATAATGGATTTAGGAGCGAGTTTCAAAATCCTAATTTTAGTAGATAGGTATAACTACGTATTTAACACCTCCCAAAGATTTGAAATTAACACGAACACGAAACTAAAGATTGTCGTATACTTAAGAGTAGTAAATATTATACACGTGCGTTGGAAGATATTTAAATGCGACTAAAATATTAATGGTTTAGGTAAGTACCTAACTTCTATAATACCTATCATTTTCTTCATTCATAGAAATAAAACGAAGTAGGTACCTAAGTTTTGAACTGAAGACAACACCTGCGCGCGTATGTAAGTATGTCGAGTAGTCCACAGTGGTTTCCACGTTGCAGTCACGTCGCAGGAAGTTTACCCGGCACGCGTCCAGCTTCCTCGTCCACAGGATGTTTTGCGCTGCGCAATGGCACTGTGTTAAGACTTATGGATTCGGACCGAACTGAAAATAAGGATTAGGTACTACTCCCCGAGTACCCAGGTGCTAGCTTTAAGCCTATTTTAAACTTCGCAATGAAAACATGCTTCGTCGATACATAAACGAAAACCTAGGTACAAGCAGGTAGTCTCTGTTTAAGATAACTAAACTGAACCTAGTACATACCTACCTATAACGAGCGGCATATTAAATATCAAAATGAGGAAGAGATTTATGTATCTCGGCACGGGGACGTAGATATTAAATATTGAAAGAAAACGTAGAGTAAGTATGCTTAAGTTAGCTTCATTATTTAATTTCTT
This sequence comes from Anarsia innoxiella, assembly GCA_947563765.1. NCBI lineage: Eukaryota > Metazoa > Arthropoda > Insecta > Lepidoptera > Gelechiidae > Anarsia > Anarsia innoxiella. The sequence continues at coordinate 11,934,729 of OX387390.1, forward strand.
ATCACTAGAATTGTTACATCTTAATTAACAAAAACAAGATAGTGTCGTTACGTAACTATAAAATTTAAAAAGCTATTTTCAGTTAACAGGTGTTGGGTATAAACGTCCAAATAGTGTTGCTTTTAAACTACGAAGGTCAATGCTGCATTGCAATGTTTGTTTTGTGTCTAGTCGCCATTATACGAGGTAGAGTTATTACGATACACATATAGTTGTTTGTTTTTCAGAAGCAAGAATTCAGAGAATTGGAACAAGCACATTACTTTGGTACCTATAATAGGAATAATGTTTCAACACTAAGACTTCTAGGAACGCCAAAGATTTTAAGGGTGTTAAAATACGTGGCAGTCACTGGCAGTAGTCAAAATCATATCTACTTATATCTTCCTTTTGGCCTTTCCGTGGAGTAAAAAAAGGTAGAGCTGCGAAGGTAGAGCTCAATCATTTTTGTAACAACCTGTACGTGTAGATACATATAAAAAGGAAAGATCATTAAAACGGTGTTGTAACTTTATGTTATATGTATAATAATTTAAGAGCCATCTGGTTCTATGGCTTTGTTTACAAATAGACACTCACAGAAATGAGGATCAGTAAGTAGACGATTCTAATTCAAGTCGCAAATAACTTAAGTTTTCAGTTGAAAAACGGCGAAGTTCTACAGTTGGACCGCTATTAAATAGAACGGATGAGCTTTATAGATTGGACCAACGTTTGATTTTTACTTATTAGTATTGATTAGACAAATGAACAGCCCCGTGGTACCAGGCTAACAGAATGATGGAGGCAATTGTCTGCACATCCGCTGTACTAATGACTAACAAATGAGAGACTCACGACTACAAATGCAGTTTGAGTACAATTTGTTCCTGTTGCTGATTGTGTGATGTGTTTTTGATATCACTATTACACTACAGGTGACCGGATACAAGTAATGTGAGATTTTTTGTTGAGTTATGATAACTAATTTAATGATTAGGCGCGATTTAGAAATTGACACACCATAAATAAACTATATAAAGTACCTACCCATTTAATTTATTAAATTAGCTGGATTATTTTTAACTTCGTTCGTTATAAGTACTACTTACGTTTTACCAAATGTTTTGTTCCTGAATGAAAATTATTATCAAAAGTGGCAGGTACCACTTCTGTTAATATAGGTAATTCCTATTTGTTGACAATGCACTCATCATATTTCTAACACAGGTCATACTCTGTAAAATAAATAATTCATATGTATTGTTTGTAAAAGTTACGAGCACACCGGAAATATACGACATCGTACTTGTTCGCCAGGTTCGCCTGTATGTACCTATACGTATTACATTGGTCTATCTTAAACGTCTTGGTAGGTTCCTAAACTTATGTAAAAAGAAAAAGACTAGACATGTGATCTCTGTGGCAGTTAGTAGGTGGCCGGGGTGTGCATGCGCATAGATGACACCTAAATATACAATATCATCCTAAATTCTACATCCATTTAACTGTTCTAATTATTTAAATAAAGTCTTATTAGTAAAGCGTGATTTTACCTAATTATAGGGCGCAGTTTATCATAATTTATTCGTAACAAATGTACATTTACAATTGTGTATGGCAATTAAATGAATCTCTATTAGTCACATTGTCATGCTCTACTACATATTCAGTTTCAGTTCGTCCGTGGTATTTTTAGCAAATCAATATCTTTGTGCAATCCAAAGGTATTATAAAAGTGGTTTAAGCATAGCAGAAGACGTAATCGCCTCTACTAGCATCAAAATAATTTTGCAAACGCAACTTCAAAATCTACGCAGTTGGTAAGTGTAGAGATCTGTAGTTTCAATCTGAGTAAAATATAAACAACGGCTATTTCAGTACCACGATTACTGTTCAAGTCTAGGCTAGTGTTTTGTATGCTTGTTTTATGCCTCCGCCAATCTTGGTCGGTCGTGCGACTTGACTAATTAATAAGGGACAAAGAACGTGAATACCTTTACACGACTTTCCATTATCTTAAGCGAGCATTCCGCTGTTTTTTAAATGCCTTGTAGTCGATAATTGGCTTAGCAAGAAATACTTATGCGTAGGCTTTTTTACATCTAGACATATATAGCAGCATAACTGAGTGGAAGGTATCTTTTGCGGACCTATATAATTTTTTTAAAGAAGCTAACAAAGATCGCCCTAACATCTTGGCACCTGGCTACCTAATGGCGGCGGCGGCGCGCAGTTAAGCTCATCTAGGTTTAACCAGTTGCGTAGGTAATCGTATCTATGGGAATTCCTGGTTTTAGAGTAAGGGGGTTGATTAAAAAAGAGACGCTTAAGGCCTAAATATGCTAGGTAATTAGGTAATATGTAATTACTTAAGTGGAGATAATTGTACAGAACCAATGGGAATACACCAAGCTTTTACACACAGGCCGATAATGGTAATTAAAACAGCACTCTAAAGTAATAAATCCGCGCTAGATTATACCAATACGTACAGTTTTGTTTGTGTTCGCGACTGCGGCCCACGAATGGCGTTGTAACAGCTTCATTTATTGTTGCTGATAATTGTAGGCTGTCTAAGGTTTATTTACTCGTTCCGAAGAAGTGTCTGAGGTGCAGACACTCATAGGTCTACTCTTAAATGGTTATGTTAATGTGTGATTTTTGTTGGTATTTTATTTATCTACCTACTATAGGTAAGGTATCACTTGTTTTGTGGTTAGATTAGTACTTACTAGACACTTGATTATTTGGGTTACTTAACAGTGACCAGTAGCGCGTCAAGCTTATAAATCTAGCTTCGACTTTCAAAAGAAATTTCGACATGAAAGTTTACAGTGACCGTAGATCCATCAAACAGTATAACCTACATCACACATTTCTACCGCTCACCGAATCAAAGGAATTTCAAACAAAAGAACAGGCGTTAAAACGTACCATCAAACGATGAACCGTGTAATTAACTCTAAAATAATGTAGGTAACTCGTAATAGGGATTTATCTCACAGAAGTATTGATTGTTCTTATTTCGTTTTATCTTTTGACTGACGATCCGGCTTCCGGTTTTAAGTAAGTGCCTACTTAACGATAAATCAGTCGTCTTTACCTATTTAGTTCTCGGTGTGAGTTGTCGTGGATTTTCTAGGATTTTTTATTGAGAGAGGGACAGAATGACAGTTACAGTGCAGGTCATCCGAAGGTGCGCCCCTGAATCGGTTTTATGTTTTATTTACAAAATTGCAAATCCACAAATCAACTAGGTTTTTATGACAGTAATTGTTATTATTTCGAATTATGGTTATTTTATTCGTGCGTACATATGAAATGAATGTAATCGGTATGGAAGAAGGGCCATTAGCCCACAATGCGAGATGTTCAATTGAATAACAATTTGAATGAGCAGTCAGGGGGCCGAAATGTCCAAGAGCATACAAGGGCATCGGACGTCGATATTTTACTGCAATATACTAATGATGTCAAAACCTTTGACTAGGTACTTATTTTTTTTTTTCAATAGTTAATTACAGTCAGTATTTTTACTTTTATACATGCCAAATGCTCGACTATAAAGAGAACGAACGACTCGGGAAATTAGGTAGGCAAGATAGGTAGGTATACATACAGTTTCTTAGGTAGAATTAGTCCCTTGAACGTCGATAGGAAATTCAAAAAATCCCTGAATTATCGGTAATTAAGTATCAATTAATAAGTAAGTAAAGACCAAAAAATACCTATATTTTCTTGGGAAATTTCGACACTTGGGAACATCCAACAATCAGCCTAATTTCGTAAAAGTCAGGCACTGAATCAGTTTTATGGTTTGATAGTGGTTTTCCATGAAAATATAGCCCCATTAGTTTTTATGTAACTATTCGATGTTGCAACTGAGAAAATAATTTTTCAACGACATCGTTAGCGTCAAACGTCTGGAGTTTTATACGTAGTTTGTTTTTAGAATAACACATAAAAGATTAGTTATATTGTAAACTTTCTTGATACAGATCACTCGTTTAGGGGAGGCTATAATCCGTTCTGAAGTGTTCACTCCTGCTATAAAATTGAGTAGAGTTATTCGTATTTTATCTGGTTATTCGCAGTTTACGATTTTATTCTAATATCAAGTCTGTTGAAACCCAATTGATGTGACTTATTCGAATGTAGACACTGTTTTTTAAAAATTCAGGCAACGGACTCTATTAGCGTTTTATCAGGCCCATCTCGATTTCGAACGTTCGTTTGAGCATATCGACTGAATATTAAAATGTTCAACAATGGCGAATTATATTATACATTTTTGGCCACCGGAACAACTTTATAACCGGATTTTATAGAAATAAAATTGCAGTTAAAGGTTATTGTTGTCTGGATTTTCTTACCTTATGTCCCTATATTATCGTTTCGAGTATTTCTTCTATATTTGATTGCGTCCTAAGGTGTTTTAGGCAGTAAACACTGAATTAAAGTACAAAAACATTATTGTGATGCCAATCAATTGAGTTTAATGGGTTGCAATTGCCTCAGTCTTGTTTCTCAGAATCGATAATCCTTTGACTTTTGTAACCATAGTAGTCTTGAAGTATTAGGCATTATGGTCTTTACCTATTGGATTTAATGTACTCATGCCATTCATGTTATGTAAGTCAATTAGATACCTAAGTACCATTTCAGAGAAGGAAAAGAGTTATAAAGCGGTGTTATACTGGCAGCTGCATCATAATAATATGTTGAGACCTATTTTCGGGGTGAGTCACAATTATAATTTCCAGTGGGCAAAGAATTCCAAAGCTTTGCCCTGCAAGAAGCATCCCAAAGTAACATTTCGTCGGTCTGGTGACCTGTTTTCGTCCAGCGCCTTCCTTCCTCATAGTCAACAGAAATAAATACATGCTGTGGTGCCAATATTTTCGGTGTTTACCCGATCCCGACGTTTTTATTCGATGTCCGACAGCGATACTACGTGGGTTGACAGGATGATAAGCTATTTATCATTTCTAGTAAAGTTTACAACTATGCCCGATAGAATTATAGTAAATAAGTGTAAGTGATTCATATTGATTGATTAACGGATATTCTATTACTGTTATTTTATGGAATTTATATTCTAAAACTTTTTACCCTATTATGTAGGTATGTACTAAGAATTAAGCATTACCATGCTTTACCTTTTGATTGATTGAGCTCATCTTGGGTGCCATAACTATGCAAATTTTAGCTAAACGTTGTAATGTTATGCATCTATGTTTTACAATTGTTTATTTAATGAATGCATCGACCGACGTCCATAATCAAGGTCGCACCTTAAATGATATTGATTGATTGCAGCTCGCATCAACTGCATACAAACTGTGTCTCTTGCTAAGTCATTCGTTTACTTTTGAAATCATAAAAATGCACTGCGTTTATCAAATAAACGCTAAGCGCAGTGATTATCATAATAATATTGAAGGTAAAGAATATTGATTCAATTTCGGAATTATTAGCGACTCCTTATATTTTGATATTAAAGATACTAGATAGGAAATAAACGTCAGCAAGGAAATGAAAATTGGTTAGGTTAGAGTAGAATATATTATGAAATATTAGTTTCCTGAATTTTTTTTTCAATCTTTGTCAACTACACGAAACGGAAACTCGATTCGGGATCACGGAAGCGATTAATTGTTAAAAAGTCACGGTTTAACCGCGGGAGACGCGTGCGCATCCGTCCTTCAAAATCTTACACCGTTCGGTTTTTTCAAAAGTCCACATTTAGAATTGTTCTTTTTTAAGCTAACTAGGTATCCGCCGGTTGAAATAGCTAAGTCCGATGCTTAATGACGTCCTGCGGGGAAAGTAAGTGCGGAGAAGGACTATCGATAGATACATTTAGTTACTTATATAACGCTAAATATAATTAAAACAAGTTAAAAAACGGGCATCCATCTCTCTTAAGCCGGCATTTTTGAAAAAGTGTTTTTTATATTCACATTCACATCTTGAGTATATGCAAAGCGACAGGAACATTTTGATTCACTACAGGCATTGTATGCATGCATACCTACCTACCTACATGCCAATCAGGCGCATACAACCGTCCAATAGGTGCCGTCCTATTACGTTGTGACCGGATGACCGGACCTAGGCAATCAATCCCTACCTAAGTACCCAGTTAAATCTTTTATCGCTTGAATGACATATGAGTCGTTCAATACTTTACGGAATACGCAATATTATCTACCTTTAAAGCACGTACGAATATAATAAACACTAGATTGTTGACCGGATAAGGTGCCATGTAAAAGCTCTGAGGTTTTCTAAAGACTATTTGCGTCGCCATTTAATTTGCATGAACAAGCGACGACGACGTGTGAAATATGATTTTGAAGAGAGGATACGCAGGTTTATTTTATGCAAACCTTACTAAACTATTGATATTGTTGAAAGTTGATACAGAGTAAATATCAAGTCCGGCATTGAAGATTTATTTACGAGTTTTAATTTCAAGAATTCCGTTTCCATACATTCGATGCCATGTCAAAATGCACCGATATACGTTGTGACAGACAGACAGGCGCGTAGTATGGGAAGTCATTAGTTACGCGTTACCAACCCTACTGGCTAACCGAATTGGTAGGCATAAGTATGGTTAGAGCTAATGCAATATTCAATGTTACCTACAAAGCAATTGCAAAGAAATCTTCTGTAAAAAGCTGAATACTTAGAATAAGTATATTCCCGATTTGCATCATTAAGCAGAATTTCACACTAACTTAATTTTACATGAACAACATACGAATATCTTGAAGTACTAGGGTAACATGAGGACATGTGGATGCGAAAAATTAAAGAATTCATCAAGACGAATTCTTGTTGATCGCAAACTTTAAGCCTCAAGTAATTCAATGTTTTGAAAGAAGAATATCTCAATCGAAGGCACAAATTGTTACTCGTAGAATAGTAGATATAAATTACCTGTGATCTTAAAGTCCCACTAGATTTATGTTAAAGGGCAAAGTTTACGTAAAATATATTATCTAAGACTTATCTATTTCATAGCCCATTATTATTTTATGAGTAAGTTTAAATAGGAATTCGATTTGCCACAAGTACCTATGGAGTCCTGAGAAATAGAATTAAGGAATGAATCGCGAACAATCATCGTGAAATCATTCAACTGTATAACATCACTAAAGCCAAATCTTACAGGTAGACAGAATCTCGATGATAAAGTTCGGTTTTGGTTTTGCAGTTGATTATGACAGACAGTCATTTTATAAAAAAAACATTGCCAGACTTTAGTTATAAACCAAACTTTGATATCTGGTACCTATACCGAATTACCGAAGCACACCGAGGTCTTAAAAATTCCAAATTTCCAAAGTTAAAGATAATGCAATAAAACTTAAAATTGAATCCAGAAAAATGCACTTTATTAATTAAATGTAAGTGGATAGGTAGGTACGAGTAAGGTATAAAGATCCGTGTGCAATATGACGTGGGCGGATCGCCATTGTGGTACCGCGATACAAGTTTAATATATTGCATACTATGCAACATGTTCGTGATTGTAGGTATTTTAAAAAGTAAAAAGTATAGTCTCGACTGTGATCTTGCAATAAAATTATCTTTTGAAGTTCTGGTTAATGCAGATCTACCTATTTCTGAACAAAAATAATCGACTGCTTCTTATTAACTTTAGCCAAATAATCACACAAAAGTACACGAGCCATCTCGTGTCTTCGGATTAATTTGAATACATTCGTAGGTATACTTAGGTATATATATACCTACATTGAGTTTATACCTACTTACAGTCTTGTTGATGTTATGAAGTTTACATTTAGCACGCAGCTCCGAGAAATAGAGTTGTAGGTTTTGAGGAAATAACTAATGACGTCAACATCCAGAAACAGTGAGGTAGGTACGGTAAACTTAAATAGGTACCTTACATTATAAGTAGTATAGGTACTTACAGTGACAATAGTATATGCTATTATGGAATGAAATGTGAAGGTTATGTAGTCAGGATAGCTATGGCGCAAATTGGACTAGGTCATAATTAAAAATTAGTTTCTGAGGTTTCATTGTTCTAAAAATAGGGATGGATAACTCATTAATATACCTATTGTAAGACTGTAATTTGAAAAAGATCATTTGGAAAAGATAGTAGGTACCTACCTAACTAATAATCCAGTGTAGGTATTGCAGTTTTGACGCCTATGTAAAAATGACCAGCTTTGCAATTGTACGACGTAGGTAACCTCCGTGGTGTAGCAATTGCCAAGAATTATTTTTATTAAGATTGTTTGCGATTGCGGTTTTGCCTTTTTATATGATTCTAAACAGTGCAATGCCAACCAGCGCTGTTTGATGCAGTTTTATAGGATCATTACAAATAACATAATTTTAGGGGTAATAATTGTAGAGAGCTGGTCAGTGCACTGTGGATTAGTGCCCATCAATTCCGGTCTCTGCTCCTACACTATTTACTCGAATTATTAAAGTGCTATGAAAAGAACGCACCGCTGATTTTACGATTGAAGCAAAACTGATGTTTTTTTCACCTGTACTTTCTAAAAGCAAAGTTACGCAGTTATCGAGTTATAAAACATGTGATTTAATTTGCATTTTATCTGAAACCTGATAATACTTACTTACATATAAGACAGATATCTGACACTTAAGCTAAAAACCTTTCGAAAGTCGTTAAACTGAATTCTATAGTAGATACAATAGGTTGGTAATAAAAGGGCTCTACTATATGTATTTAATAGCTTTGGTAGCGGCAATGGGCAATGTGCAATTCGAATACCAATCGATGAATAAGGTGAAAATGTGTTAACATAGGTGCTAAAGTATTATAAAATGTGGGATAGTACCTGCTGATAGCAAAACTTGTGGGCTGGCATAGCCTGGCGATCTTCTTTTTTAAAATCACTGTTAGGTATAATCACTTAACTGACCAATGTACCTAGACGTATTATTACTTACATATGTACTTACAAATATTTTTAAATATCATCAGAATTTTCGTACTACCAGCAACGGTTTGAAATAAAACGAATTGTAAGTACCTATAGTTGAGTAGTTTTGACATTTATTTTAAACGAGAGAAATTGAACCGTAGTAGTGTGAAAATATTCTACTTAAATTAAGGTCATAAAAGTGTTGTACCTATTCTTTTCTTGGTTTTATTGTATTTGAACTTTTTAAAACTGATAACATATTTCTTCCTTAAAATAAAGTAACTACTTAGATGTACAAAAGCTGAAAGTTTTATCGAATTTAATTTTGACCTAATATTTCGTAGTAGTCCTATTCGCAGTAGTTTGTAGCGTAACCTATTCAATTCTCGTCAGTACAATTGTAATGTAATCAATAACTGCATATTATTCCCGCTTCATTCATTCGCCTGATGTCGTTTGGTGCTACTAAGTTTAGCTGAGCTTTTAATAGACTTCATTCATACTGGCCACTTATACATCGTGCGGTCACTGTATTGCCATTTAATCGATAGCAATCAGTTCATGCCTCGTTTTAACGATTTACTTCGATTCTTAATTTACTATATTGATGAAAACCGTGCTCGTATTTAGTGTAACTAGTAAATGCTTTTGATGTAAAAGGAAATAGCTTCTTTGATAGATCTTTCATATCGATCAATGCGTTTATGAATTCATTGATCAGTTTCGCATACAAAGAAGGTTGCACTCTGCTCAAGTGAAGAAAGTCAAAACTGAAAAAAATCTTATAAGAGTTTATTTCAACCGATAATTCGTCTTGTTTCGCTATCAGAAACTTTAATGACACCAAGGTACAAATTAATGCCAATAGGTATTTAGATTTGTAGTGTAGATGATAGTCGTTGAATGGCGTTCATTATAAAAGTTTGATTATAAAGTGGTTTTGACAGCAATTTTTAAGAAGAGGCTATCTATTACACTAGTTTTATATGTTACATTATAAGCTTACTTTTTGTCTCACACGCAAAAGTGCAACACGCAAAGAGAATGTCAGGGATCGGAAATCGCTTAGTTAAATCTCTAAAAACTCAAGTTTAACGTGCTCATAGCATTTGTTCATTAATCAATACATCAGCAAATCGTTCCGGGAGCGTGCCACAAATTTGTTCCTAACTTGAATTCTCCGAGTTTGCCACAAGTATACGTTTCCGGTTTGAAATGTGCGCCTGCGTCGAGGGCACGTGTCGATTCTGACTGCTTTGACTTGTAACTATTAAACACCGTTTACTTGTCTATGCAAATGTATTGAGTGATTTTTGAGACAAAGATCTTATCGTTGGGTTGCTTAATTTTAAATTCCCTATGTTAGGTAACCTTCTGAAACATATTTTCAATTCATATATCATAGTATTTTTTGTTACATTTGTACGTAAGGTACGTAAATCCTACTAAATATTTACCTTCTTAAACATATAGGTAAGTAGATAGGTAAATAGGTATGAGATGAGATAAGAGTACAATTACGAGTAATTTTAATATAAGTTTTTTTCTTGATTTATAATTTAAAATTATCTTTACCAGTGCCACGTAAATACTCTTTGGTTGTTAATTAGAAATATTTGATGCATTTCCCCGTTTCCCCGGATTACACGGAAGCCGGAACGACAGATGGACAGAATAGACGATGCGTAGAAGACACAAATTATCTTCCCGGAATGGCAGACGAAGGAAATTCACTTCCTCGTCCCGAAATATAGTTTCTTACGATTACACACCCCTGTACCCCTACTCTAATTTCTATAGCTGGTTGTAGAAGAGGTCATCCCAATTAAAATATCATTCTATAGTAAATATATAATACTCACGGTTCCAAGAAGAATACATTGTGATATATAATGGATAATTAGGTTTAACAGCGTTTTTTGAACAACTACAGCGTGTATCTAGATACTTACGAGTATATCAACAGTTGTAGATAATTAACTTAACCCCGTAGTGTGTACTAAAGCCGCTAAGGCTCCTACCATTTCAAATGACTATCGAGTATTACTTATAATAAACTCATAGTAGAGCCTCTGAAGTAACGATGACCGGATAAAGTCATTCCAAAACATATTTATTACTTATACATTAAGATAGATCTACAAAGTATACTTAAACGTAGGTACCTAATTAACTTCAGATTTCACAAAAAATACGGAGTTGCTTCTCTTTAATTTAAATCTCATTTTGCTCTTTGAATAACTTGATCGAGTTTGAATGAATGCTGTTTGATATAGATTTTATAAGTAGAGTAGGCTGAGTACGTATTTATTCTATAAAAAATACGTATAAGTACCTACATACTTAAGTAAAATTGACTAAATTAAACTAAAAAAGAAGAGTTCTTTAAATAATATACAAATGGATTTATCCAATCAATTGGTTCATAAACAGGTATAAACTCGGTTTTTCAATTTTCATTTTACAGAAGCCATGTATTGAATGTATGCCAAAGTTAACAAAATGGAAACAGAATAAATAATTAATCACAACGAACTCTGTCAATTACGTAACTGAACGAATGAGCTACGTTTTCCTTTAATTTCCACGCAGCGACAATCGGCGAGATAGAGATAGAAATAAAACAAATCAGCCATTTTCATGTCAAATATGTTACAAAAGAGAGAGACAGCTATAGCTACGCGGTTGCATACGGGGCGCGCACACGCATCGCTACGCTGAAAGCTCCTTCATTATCTTCACTAGTTCAGTTTAAAAGCTCGCGGCGTGCGGTCGTCTGGAAGAGCGAGTGCGTTCCTGAAATTGACAATCGTCTTCGTCATTTCAACGGGTTTGAACTGAGCCGGCTTGAAGTGACTGTGACTCTGAATATTCTGTGACTTTCAGTTCAGTTCTTCAGACTTTCCCTCGTGATATTCACCGCTGTTTGCGAATGCCCCTTGTGGGGATTGTGTTCATTCCGAGAAGCTGGTAAGCTGATTTGTGTTATTTTAAGATATATGTAATTAAATATAGAACGGCGGCATAAATGAAAACGTAATTAGTTTCATATTATACATCAACATGATTCACAATTCCTAGAAATTGTTTTTGCTTTTGATTAGATAATTTTCAAATATAGATGGGATTCTTAGAATAAAAACTTTAGTCGGAATTGGCGGGAAGATCTTGGAAAAATAATTTGAATATCCTAACAGAGTCGCTTTTAAAGTGTTAAGCCCTTTGCTTGTAAAGTATTTAGGTAGGCACTTTTGCAAACTTTATTCCTTAATTATTATTTTAGTATAAAAAACTTTTAATGTCATTTTTTTAAAAATCAATGCCTATTCAAGAAAATCTTAAAGATCGAATTGTGTATAAGTACTTATTACTTTTAATTTTGTTTTTCCTATATTTTTGATGTTAAATGGCTCAGATTTGTTATAGGTAGAAAAACTAATTTAAAATCATATATACCGACTTAAGGTATTAGGACACGTATTTCTTCATAATTTTCACTTTGAAAAGCTGCTACGAAATTTGCAGCTACGCGACGACAGATCTAAGGTTAGAGTAGTGCATTTTAACCAGATTATATTGTCAACTTTTTGTAGTCAATACGAATGTTGCAAACATTTGACCAGTACATTGGAGATTCAGGAAACTGGACAGATGTAGTTGGCAACTCAAAAGCTGACCACGTTTTGGCAATGGATCACATTTTGCCAAAAGCGTTTATCTCTAAGGATCAACCGAAGCGATCGTTGGATACGATTAATAGGTGAAATGCCGGTATACCGCTACTGACTGGGTGGTACGAAATACCGCTAAATACCGTACCTACGCCATCGCTCCGGGCACACGGAGTTTTTTTAGTATTTAGGTATATAAAGTTTAAATGCAATGTTTTTGTGTTCAATTTAAAAACTTTGTTATTATACTAGTAGTTTTTAGCGTAGTACTTTTTTATGGGACGAAATCAAAGGTGTACTTATGGTAAAGTCTGTTTGCTGTAAATAATATTTATCTGTGATGACGGTGTGGTGGAAGTACAGGGTGGAAGATATGTTTGTTTCTTTTTCACAGTAAAGACATTTTGATGAATAACAGAGATAGGGCCATATCGTCGACGATACTGCAAAACCGCTGATGTACCATATGCAATACCGCGTAAATACAAGAAATAGCGAAATTCAAATTAGCGCGCCGAGGTTGCATGGATGTCATTTGCTCCCCGCCCGTTGTCTCCTGAAAAATTTGTCAGGTTGTAGTTACGCAGTATTGCAAATTGTAGATTAGCGGTTTTGCAGTATCACCGACGATATAGTTTATGACCTGAATTAACTTTACACAGTTTTATGTTCCCATGAAAGGTACACTGTGGAGATAGACTCTCTGACATACACTAGTTATTTAGCCACTAAAAATAATAACAGTAATAAAAAAGCTATTGTCTATATACCTAGGTGCGTAGTTTTTTACTACTACTTACACTGAAAATTTACAACTAAGCAATATAAATTCGTCTCTACAATAAGCTATTCTGTTTTTTTAAAGTGATTTAGCTTTACTTGTCTTAGTAAACTGAGGTTTGTTGAGCGGGAACCGAACCCAAGACCCAGGCGCGCCCCTTTTGGCATTCATTGGGCGTCCTAACGCATAACACGTGGCAAACAATGTGTTTTTGTTGCTAACTGCACACAAAAAACTATCGAGAAGCATCATATGACAAAATCTTGTATCTAACTAAAAATAATTTTAGACACTTTGTTTTAGAAATTGATAAAATAAAATGTAATTACTTACTTAGGTACTCACTGTTTTAGCCACAATCACGGTTTTTTTTAATGTCTTTGATAAAGGAAACAAACAAGAAAGAATATAATTATCTAGATAAATACATTAGTAAGTCGGCTATTGAATTATCTAATTGGACATTAAGCTAGTAAACAATCAACTATTTAGGTGATTTACTTATTATTATAACAACTTGTTGTTTGGTGTAATAAGGTTGAATTCGATTAGGTATCAGTAGATAAGAGGGCTTGTTATTCTTAAATTAATTAGCATAGTTTTGTTTTAAGATTTTTTTTGCATTCATTATGATACTCGGAGATAAATTCTCCATCCTCATGCAAAATAATCGTTCCTAAGAAAAACAAAAGTCGAAAAAAATGTTTTTGATATGTAGGTAACGATTTATTTCACAAAGAAAACAGTGAATAAAAATAAAAATAACTATCGTAAGCCTAAACAATCTGACGGCCAAGGAAAAGTCTGCGTAAATGTAAGACAACACCTAACATAATACGTATGTATTTTCAATCCAAAAACCTACATCGCAGCCAAGTTCTTTAGTAGATCAAGGGCCAAGAACGAACGTAAAAAAATGGCCGTGACTCAAATGTCGTCGCTCTTCCCCAAAACTTCATCCATTGCTTGCTTACCAATAACTTGTGCCAAACACGTGGTACCTAAAAGGTGGCAAAAAACAACAGAGACGCACGAAATAAAGATGTTACACGTTTCTATCTGTTCTCTGTTTTGTACAGCTGTCGGTTTTTTATTTATAGCATTTTAACTAGTAAATTCATCAATATCGATCAACACTTAGCGTTAGCAATCATCTTATGTGGGACAAACTCTGTATTAATTACTGAAAAGATTAATATTAAATATTTTTTAAACAGCTGTATTTTATTATAGGTTACAAATAAGTTTGCTGATTAATGTAAACAGCTTTTTGTGTTTGTGTTTTCTGTGGTTTTTATTTGTTTTTGGTGAAATTAAAATCGAGCCAAAATATGAATGTGATTAAGAACTACTCCTACACAGTCAAAAATACATAAACGTAGAATATACGGGAAGTGAAGGCAAGTTTCCAGAAAAACTCTCGATCAACGTCAAATGATTGATGGCCAGTTTGCTTTGCTTATTCATCTAATATTTTCCTTGAATTAGTCAGATATATAGTCACGGTATTGATTAGAAGCAACTACTAGCGATTCTTTAAATTTATGCCAAAAAATATTTAGGCATTATTGTTTAATGTAAAAGAAAAACATGTCGTAACTAAGTACGTGAGGTCTTTCGGTCTTTCGCAGACCATCAAAGGCTCTAAAATCAAAATAGTTTTTTGTACCTATTCTGAATTACAATGAAAATCCATTTTAAGCTTACCCTTACTTAAATATCATAATGTCAAAAGTATTTTTTCTAAATTACACAACTGTACCCTCAATATGTCTGCAAACAATTTAGCGCGTCCCAGTCAACAACTGAAATGAAGCAAAAACATTGGAAAGTTGGTTTACATTATTGTCGATGATTTACGAGGTGATGATAAATGACGCGAAATGTTTGTACCTACTTCATGAGTGAGTTTTAGTAGTAGGTAGTACAAAGCTTATAAATAGCCAGTATTTTTTTTTTATTTACTATTTTATTATCTCACCAGTTTTGTAAAGTCGTAGGTGTACCGTATCAACGTATTTTTGTAATAATTATCAATTTATTTGTTACCTACACTTGTTACCTAGTTTACGATTCAAGTTTTCATTTCGATGTTGTAGTATTATTAAATACATATTATTAATGTATAAAAGATATAAGTAACAATAATGCTTGTAGTTGTAGTTACAACTATAGGTAGTTATATCCCACACGAGTAGGTACAAATCTTGAATAACATAGTTGCTCTTTTACATACCTACCTACTTGCTCTTCTTTTAATGGAAACTTCGTAAACTTATCGAGACTTGCATAATACGTATATAGTAACAATATCAAAAAAACACGATTTATAATCATAACTTCATGATTTATCTTAAAACTAGAAAGTTTCTTCGAACATAAACTTAAATAATATGATGAATTGGGTTAACCGTGTTTGTATGAATTGGGTTTATTAACTCTTTCCGTGGAAATTCGCAAATGCTTTTTATTCAGTACGCGGCCTAAATACAGTCTTTTGATCATCTCGTTCAAGGTAAATATAAGCTTTCACTGAAACACACATTACGCAGATTTTCCTTATGAACTACACTGACTTGTGTAGAAATTATAACTATGGATAGATGTTTGTAGGTATTCTGTGACTATAGTACTTATTGTACCTAGTAAGCGTTAAGCTATCTATGGTTCTTTTTAATTAAGTAGATACTCGTAGGTATAGCGATAAATGCAACTTTAGTTAGGACTTCTGATAAATAGTCATAACTGTAAATGTCAAAATATAATTGAGTGGACTAAAATTAATAATGACTGTCATTTATTTCAAATAAATCAGAATAACGGCATTATATCCATTTACGAAGCGCACTGACGATAGTTACCTAGGATATTGTTACCTATGTACAATATTGGCAGAAAATTGATAGTAAAACACAATTAGTTTTGCATAAGTTTAGATTTACACATTTTCCGGAACCTTACAGAAACACGTATCAACACAACAGCTATAAACGAAGCTGCCAAGCCACATGATTCTCAGAACTAAATTTCTCAAGAATAACTAAACAATCTACTCTAACTAAACTACTATATCTCTTCTATTTCTGATGTTGATTAAACGATTAAATAAAATAATCTACAACCATAACATTACGAGTAAAAATATTTTGGCGGACGATGAATGTCTACAGAGTGCGGAGCTAGCTTTGCTTTACAATATTGTGTTGGCAGAGCTGATGATGTCTGTAGAATAGGAATGTCAGTCCATGTTTTAAACAGCAGAATAAGAATACTTTGAGCTCTAAGGAATACAGAGAGGCGTTCCTAAACAAACAATCATGTGTAAAGTAAACGCGTCGCGAATACACTGCCCTTGCGAACTATCTGAGCACTGCGAAGTATTTAAAACCTATTCTGTCGTTTTGTGCAAGTATTTTTTAAATCAACATCCAAGCAGTTTATATATTAATTCTGTTCTCATGTCATTGTCACCGTGTTCTATTTTCGTGTCGGTATTCTATGCGGCCAGTACTGTACTGTGCGTTCAGTCGCCCTTTTCGTGTACCGATGTACCAAATCATATACAGTTCCGATACCAAACATCGACCTTAGTGTATTGGTTTACAGTTAAAAATATATTTTACTAACAACAAATAATACTAGTGCGTAAGTAGGCAGTTCGCGGACGAGTACGGAATGCGTTATTTTAGTTGAAACCACTATTTTTGTTCTCGGAAATTAATGATTTATTAATGGAGCGTGACAAAGTGAACAAAAAGTTGTCGACGTAATTCTTTTCTGCTACATCTTTTTATAGGATCGAATAGGAATAAGTACTTAAAATACTTTAAAGATCGGGAATTATTTTTTAAGACGGGTTCAATGAGTTTCCTTGAATTTAAATGTAACTCGTTTGTAAATGGACATTAACTAATTTGTAGTGCGGAGATGTATTACGTTTTTATCAATAGGAGCCTACCGGGATGTATCTTGAATACTAATCGATTAACTTTTTAGGACACAAGTTTAACTATGCATGTACCTTCCTACACAATACTTATACAAATCTACGAAACAACATTCAAATAAATGTGACTCTACCTGTCCAGGAAACTCTTCCTTAAAATGACGTAACTTAATAAAGGAGGTTACCTACATAAACTGTTACCATTCAGCTTTTGTCTTGATTTTAGTTGAAGAGGTATCTTATTGTAAATTAAATTAACGTTTTTTGAAACTTCATTTGACCATTTTGGTATAGGGACGCTTTTTATAGAGTTGAAAATATTCATTATGAGTGAGCATCTTTAAAATATACCTACTTCTGTTAAAGTGCTAGTTATCGACTATACGTCAAGCGTCGCACCTATCTCGATTTCCGCTAATATGTCATCGCTTCCTCATAGAGACGATATGTGCATGATAAGCTTCGCAAGGAAACCATTATTGGCTTGACACGTGAGCGTTTCATATGATTGGCATTGCTTGATTCGTATTTGCTTATTGTCACAGGATATCAGAATTATGACGACCGTTAGCCATTTGGTTATTGCAGACGTTTCTGTTAGCTGCATGTGGTGATCGACGGCAGAGTATTTGTTATGGTTATGCTACCAAAGCGCTACGTTAAAATCCACAATATTTTTATTTAAAAAAGTAAGTATCTACTACAAAATTGTTCATAAAAGTTGACCGTCGTGTTGTGTCAGAAAATACCAAAACACATTTACACTTTTATCTAGTACCGGTATCAAAAGAGTGTCCACAAATGGTCGGTAATGTGTTTTACACATGTCACGACAATTAAGGACTACCTGACGTTACCACGCATCACGACCTGCGGCACACAAGCTCTTGAAGATGACTTTGAACATATTTCTATTCTTGTACTGCACTGACTGATGTACCGCCTTTACTCCTAACTCTACCTTATATTCAAACTAATAAAACCACGCAAGTACCTTCAAGTGCTTACTACCGTCGGTCAATTTTACTTTACGAGTATGTTTCACTCGTAACTATCGTACGAGAGCATTGTATATAAACGTTTAAAGAATAAAATCAATTTAAGAAACCAAAAGGGACCTAAATACTATTAAACAGTTAATTCAATGAAACAAAAGCGCCCGGCGATTGTCTTAAATCACATGAGTGCAGAGCATTATCTTCGATTGTCCAACGACAATAAATATTAACATTCACACTAACGAAACGGAACGGACCAGTCAAAATATTACGTATTGAATTCAACGGTGTGTTGTATGCTTTAGGATCGAAAGTCGCGTGGGAGGATGTAGGCAGCAAGTGTCATTTTACGTTCCGTTTCGAGGATGAGAAGCAATAAATTTCAATTAACGCTGTCGACAGGCTGGTTGTCTTACTGCACAGATTTGGCTACTTTTATTAGGTACAACAATTTTTAAAGTTATAAATACAAAATACAACTATATCCTCACTTAGTAATAACTATATCCAAAAATTTTGGCTTGCCGCTGTAGTCGCCCAAGTCCAGCAATACGAAGATAAACAAATTGTTCTACCGTGATAAAAAATGAGTAGAAAATAAGTATCTTAACCATGACACAAGCCAATATGCGATGCGAATAACTCATGTAACTCACGCTAAGTAATGGTACAGCAAATGTCACTTCATACATTATTCCCAATGCATTTACTATCAGCAGGTCATAAATCATAGGGACAGAGTTAAATAAAGACATTTGCTTTGTTAAAGTCTCTAACTTTTTGATTAACTGCTTTTCGCGTCCCGCGTTACATTTTAATTAGGAAATAGGTGCGATGCCGATGGTACTGTTTTGGGATTTTTAATGAAATTTTTGGCTTTTTATACATAATTAATAACACGATGCAAACGGTTTAACAAATGAAAATTTCATTATTAATTAATCGTTATCAAAGAGAAAAATATAGGTAATAAGTTCATCAAAGTTACATAACATCCGAAATGTCATTGTCCACATTGAGCTTAGACAACTCGATTAATATTTCTGAACCGACATCAGAAATCATTCCCGCTTCCTTGAACGTGAAGTGCATTTTATTGACCATTGAATGTCCTTTTCTCACCAACAAATATATTCATGTGCGTGAAAGGGATAGACGGGTATAATAGTAAACGTCTTCTGCAGTCAATCATCTATATTCGTGGTGGCTAGTAGAATATTATCGAAACTTCCGCTTGTCTTAAGTCGTTGACTTTGTTACAGTATTAGGAAGTACAAGTGTGGGCAAGTACAAAATTTTAAAGCTGGATTATCATGAGCAGATAAACACTATGACTAAGGCTTCGTTCCCCCTTTATTTCTTTATTACATCGTGAGCTCTAGTGCCAAAAATAAAATACTTTATAATTTTATATGAAGCTTCACACTTATCGGGAAACGGCATTGTTATGAATTAGTCGTCCGATAAAAAACCGGACCGATTTACAAACCAGCCTTAAAGGGTCTATATTAAGTCTGGAAGATTACTTTATGGTTGTCAACTTGTAGTTGGCATGTGTGCAAATAATAAAGAGAGCGTTGTGTCGGGCAACGAGTACGAAAAAACAACAGTGTGCACTTGACGACAATATGCCCGTCCCGTCCCGGAGCAGACGAAGGGCAAGTATGACCACTCGGGCCTAGGTTACAATGGGACTGCTTTATTTCTCAGCACTATCTCACTTTAATGTACTCGGTACAAGCATAAAAACCATGGAGTAGTTGTCTTTGGTACATTTATTTCAAAGTATCAAACCTCGAAATATGTTTAAAACAAAACAGACTTTTATTCTTGCTTTTGTTGCTTCTTAAATATTGGTCTTCGTAGACGATTTCTATATAAGTGTACGTATAAAAAAATATACCTTCGTGTTATTACAATTTCCTAACTAGATAAGTACTACAGGTACATAGTTTTACCACAAATCATTTATTAGTTACTACATTTTACTTAAGAAAGCACACAAATCGTCCTGATTTTTGGATCAATTTCTTTTTAAACTGATACTGCATAATAAACTATAAAGAGCTGCAAAAACTTTTTCTGTTTATAAAATTAAAGGAATACACGAAGTTTGTAAATGTTAACCAAAATAAAGTATTGAACATTTTTGAAGCAAAGCTGCCTACTCCACAGTTCTCGCTAGTAATCATAAGTCAGTCAGAGGCCGAGCCTCCCCCTAATCTAAAAACTGAGTCTGCTATTCTCACGTAACTACTTCGTGTAAGGAGACAAGAGGCACAAACATCTTTATTGGTAGTCAACATGCAGTCAACTGCGTGTAGTACAAGTACAACACTATTTGAGAGAGTTATTCGTTTTGTGTACCGCTGAAATGCATAAGATAGATTTAAATGTAAAACTTTTAAGAATTTTACAATTTATATCAAATGGTAATACGGCGCTTACGCATTTGCGGTATACGCGCGGAAGCGGTTTGATAGAAATGAACGTTATTCGAAAGTAACCCAAACCTACCTTTTTAATTGTCATTTGTTTTTCATAATCAACACGTACCTATAAACATGTCATTTCCGTTATTTGCGTATGAGTTACAGATACGCTTATCTAACCACAGTTATAGAATAATAGAAATGATAACACAGAATACCTGCCATCAATCTACAATTATTTAAACAAAGTATCCTGTAGATCGACGCGCGCTTGTATTAAGGCAACTATGTACCAACCAACGTGTAACCAATAAGAACGTGTCTAAAATATTAATTTAACTCTATACATAAAAGAATACGTACGATACGCCGTAAGCATACCGTTAATTATGAAGCCTTATACATTATTAATTCATTTAGTTAATGAGATATGTAATGCAAGCTCAGGTTTCGTATTATATTTTGAAACAGGAAAGGTTTTAAAAGTTTAACTGCACAGCCTTCTTAGGAGGAGAATTTTGCTTACATCACAATTACTTTTGAAGCTTAGGTACATTTTTTTAACTAAAACTACCTTTTTTGTCGAGGAGAAAAATTGGTTGAAAGGAAAAATACTAACCCTGTCGTGCCGCTTAATAACGCACGAGCAGCAGTCTCAATCATACGCTAAACTCATTAAAATCACGAGTAGGTACATAATACCTTATTCTTTCCAAGTCAAAAGTTCAATAAAGCTTCCAAAACATTCGTCAGCGTTCGACGTTATTCTGAAACGCTACTTACCGTTCGATTCGACTACGAGACATTTTTGAAACGACAACTTACAAGAATTCAAAACAAGCTGTGGGAATGCTAATGGTGGTTGTTGTCGCGTGAAATCGTCTCATTTGTACACGATTGACGACTTGTAACTTACGTTTCGAGAGTTGGAATTAGGCCACCGGGCCGTTTTGCATGTATTTACACTGATATTTGGCTGTGAGTAGTTACATTAACTCTGAAATGTTATTGCTGCACAAAATTTTGATTGCATTTTAGATGGCCGTCATTTTGTATAATTACGTGTAAACATATATACTTACGTAATATTATCTTGTTTGACTATCACTTTAGAAATTGCTTTTTTGTAAACAAAAAAACTTATAACTCAATTTGTAGAAAAAAGTTGTAGGCAGCGAAGTTTTTTATTGTAAAACGAGGTGTGAAACGTTAGGCCGTCCATTGTCTATTCGGAGATTTAATCTGGCTAGTGATTGTCATTCGAGTTACGCCGCTCCGTGTCCTCCCCAGAAAAGCTGTGAGATGAATCCAGAATAAGGATGTTCGATTCTTAGAACATTGTTGTGTATGGTAAAAAATGTGTCGAAGCATGTAAAGTGTATACTATTGTTGCGTGTTTGTTTGCCTTGCGCTTAGGTTAGGTATAGATTACGGTTTAGGTAAATTATCCTGCATCAGGTTGATCAGTTTTTGTTATAAATGAGCAATTAATTTGTATATGTAGTATTTGGCACTAAAATCTAAGAATTTATTATAATCATCCTTTATAGGTAATCATTATTTATTGAAATCGCTAATCAATAAATGCATTAAAACCAAATAAAGCGTTAACAATCGAACCATTTTCGCTGTGAACGAAAAGACTAGTAGTAACAACAAAGACACCGACAAGAGATCAAAGTTGAAAGTTTAACCAGAACAATCAAATCATCCTTAAACATACACAAGAGCGCATGAGGACAAGCATGCTCTCCACTACTGTACAGGCTAGTTAACCAATCTAGCGCATTGGCTGGCCCACATACAATGCCCCTATTGTTTCGTGGGTACACTACATGTTTTAAATTTTGAGTGACCTGGTTTGAAGAAGAGCATTTAAGAAGCACCTACGTCACTCTTTGGATGAAAGTTGCATGTGGGCTCGATACAACCAACGCAAACAGCAAATGATTCATCGAACTTTTAAAATTGTCTTTACAATTAATGAGCGATTGTAGTCTTGAGAGACCGTCCAATATCATTGAGATCGTGTCGTAAGATTTATATTTAGAAACTCCGAATCTTTTGGAAACGAGTAAACAAGTCTTGTTTACGTCCAGTAATTTTTCAACTGAAAATCTGGGCAAGTAGATCGTTGTGTAGAAGTTACAGTCTGTGGTTTCATATCAATAAATCAATCATCGATCTAACAGCACGTTTATATTATTTTGACGAAATAACTTTTCCGCTTCCTACTTTTAACTATTAGAAGGATAAATAAAAACAGAAAACTTTGTGGTAACGCTGAAAATAAACATCTAACGGATATCCCTAAATGAAGCTTAGTTTTATTGCCTGACATCTGAGAGGTTCGGTTGAAATATATTTTATGTGACCGCATAAGGTTGGATCGATTTTTTATTTAACTTAAAATATAGGAAGATTAACTTTGAATAGAAATGCGTTTGCACTGAAAGTCCTGAAACAATCTGAAAATGTTTCTGAAAGTTACATTATAATAGATATCTTATTTAACTAAACGAATAATATTTTAACTTTTTTCTAATACGAATTAAGTACTTCAAATTTACAGTCTGGATGACGGACTAATTACGAAATAAACACATTTAATATGTAATCACTTTGAGACAGCGTATCTGCGTAAGTATTTTATAATAAATGGCCTGAAAACAGATTTGCGAGAGTTAGTAATGGTACTAACATTATGTAGGTACTTACTTATGTTCGTGAAAGGTTAGAAAAGAACAGTACCTATTGATTGAGATTTTTGGCATGAAATTAATTGTGTTTTTTTTCAGATATAACTACTTATGATACTTTTTCGTTTCCTTTAAATCTATAGTTTTATCTACGTATGTAACGAAGTTACATAAACCTATGTATATTTATGATGGAAAATAAAAATAAGCTTAACGCATACAGAAGGGTCTGAAGTTATTTTGTAAAGTAATAAGTTAGGTAAGTAAGTACAACATATTACGAACGACCAAAAAGGTCGGTTGACCATTATTGTTGCTCAGTTGTCAAACTCATGCGCTTAACGTTTCAAAACACGTAGCTGATAGTAGCTGCCGTTATGGCTTGGACTCGCATGCCCAATTGAATAACGATTTCTGCGGGGACGCTGAGTACAGTAGTGATGTGATGGATTGTGTCGATGAGGTTTATATGCCAAAAAGTAACTTTTAAAAATAACTTTCTTGTTAGGAGACTCGCATAGGTCGGAACCAAAATCTTAAAAGAGACATATCGCTAAAATTGTTGAAAATAGTATATTAAGGGAGGTATACTCATAACACAATGCGGCAAATCACATTTTGTCCTGATCACGCTCTTGTAAAGAAATATTTTGTACTCTTTGCAGGATAACTACTTAATATAAGTTATTTTTTATACTTTTGTTATTATCGACTCAGCCCATCACTACAGGTATGAAATCTTCTCCTTATCGACGATTTACAAATCGTTGAGACACAATAGGGCCGCCGCTGTTCGCATAGGGGAGGCCATTATCTTGACAAGGTCGGTAGGGAGATTCGATACTTTAATAGCAGTTTAACTAAAAACGGAAGTTTTTTTTCAATCCCAGCCCCATAGTTTATTGCTTATTGAATAGAAGTTAGTAAATAATATATGAAAATAATAGTTTATTAACAGTTTTGGATTCGATGCAGCGGGGGTGCGGTAGGTACCGATGTGGGCTTTTTGGTTGTAATCATTGTGATATTAGTGTTCTATTGTAACCGATTTCTCGTAAATATATACCTATTTATGTTTCATTCAATTTATATTTATTTTTCAAAATTAATTAATAATAAAAATGTGTATTAGGTACAATTGAAAACGATATTATGAGTATCTACCTAAATAGGTATATGTGTATGTACACGTAGGTATATTATACTATAATTATTTTATTATTCTAAATTGATTGTTTGGCTTTTCCGATCTACTCCTCACGCAAAGCATCAGTGGCTCGGCTTCGGTTTATTATTCAGAAATTTCATAGTAAACCTGCGCACTCACACCTCAAGCTATTTTCAGTTCATAACTCGGGTTAATAGTGTATTTAGGCTACAATTTCGCAGAACGCTCGGACAGAGTGAAAACAGAACCCGTTGACTATGATGTTTCGTTTAGATGCAAATTAGAAAAAATGGGGTGAACAGAGGTACCTAATTTAATTATAGACTGTTTACAGAACGTCTCTAATTTGACCTAGAGATATTTACTGCTCTTTATCGCGTGTGTTGAGTTTTAGGGACGGTTTAATATAGATGTGATGCCTAGAAATTCAGTGGTAAAATCAATTTTTATTCTCGAATGTAAGTACGTCGAAAATAGTAGTTTTTTAAGTACCACTCATATTTCAAGTACACATACATAACCCTTGAAGGCCAATGTCGGTAGGTTTTTAAATCCAATTTTAGAATTTAAAACCGTAAAGAAGGGCTTAAACCATAACACGAAGGGTGTTTGAATGCAATATAAATTTTATGTAACTATTTACGTAAAATAGTCCGTAAGTACTTATACACAAGGTAATATCTGATTATTTAAATTTCTTAGTTTGATACTGTTCAATAACAGCCAGTTGCAGATAAGATCTGAAAGTTCTTTCATTAAACTATAGCTCACATCACACTGTCTTTGTCATAAATCAGAAGAAGATGGCATGGTCGATGTTTAACAGATACTTTACTTTGATGGCCTTTACTGCAACAAGGGAGAGCCATCTCTTTTGTGTATTTATTGTGTCTAGTTTTCGGTTTTATCAATTCCATTGAAATCTTAAACGTATTCTTTTTTTGGTCAAACCTAATAAATCCTACAGTTACCAATCAGCAACATTTTTAAAATTCAAGTGTGTTGAGCTATGTTGGCTCACGAAAATTGTGTTGTGTACGGTGAAGGGTGCATTACCTGGTTTAATGGATGTCCTATAAATAGACATTTCAAGAGCACTCGGTACCCCAAACGCTAGGTTAATGTACCGATGAATGTTAACAGACCACCGAGTTTACATCTCGATATACTTACATAGTTTTATAAATCTCACATAAGTACATAATAATCATTGTATTTTATTATAATAATACATTTTTAAGACCCAGTAGGTAAAACAAAAGAAAAAAGCATATTGTAAGAATTTAAACACTTAATTTATTCATTATTTAAACACAAGTTATAAATAGTAAAGTTTCTATAGTCACGATAGGTATTTTGATTATAATATGTAAGTAAGGTACCTATTAGTTGCTGATAGAATTTTTTTAAAAAAATGTGTCTCATAACAATTTGGAATCGAGTGCCTATCGTGTGTTTAGCGTTAATATCGAGCTATTCAGATGCAACTAAAGCAGATTATTTCTCAATATTCTGTAAGTTTTCTATTCCATCATTAGTCGGCGCTAGCTACAAGGTGCGCGGGCGCATGGCAGGAAGTTTACCCAGCACGTGCGCGCGCTTCCTCACACAGGATGTTTTAAAATGCGTACGCGAATTCGCCTACAATGGGTCCAGCAGCGCTCTGCTAATAGTAATCAATCGTGGCTGTGATTAGCTCAATTGCGGTTTACAGTCGTACACCGCCGCTACAGAAACGGTTTTCGTTTTATTTGCCTCACGATTGTAGTCCAGTTCATTTTATTCATTGTGGATTTAATGCAATCGATCGAACGCTCGTTAGTAATAACATAAAATGTAATGATCAAATACCTTCCATTTATGGAGCAGATTTTTGTATTGTTAGATGTAAGTGGATTAAGAAACTAGAATCTTCTTTTATCAACACCGTAGGTGTAGCAAAAGGAATAATGTTGTTCTTGTAATGCCTCACATCATTTCACATAAAAATTAAAGGGATAACAAACAGATAATAAATAGCTGACAATCGTATCTTTCATTTGCCATCGTTTATGTCTTTATACGTATTTTTTTAGATGACTTGATCAGGTAACTAAGAAACCCTGATAATTCTCGAAGCAGACATTTTCAGCTGAAATAATTTTTCGCCGTAAATCTTATGACGTTACTTAATGTTCTTTGAATCGACTGCGTTCAATCAAACGTTTTTAATTTGTTCAGCTAATTCATTTTCTTGTCTTGATTATTAGTATTCATGTCAAGCCTGTCATCACAGCAGCTGTGGTAAACCTTGTGGTCATGTTAATCGATCGTTTATTGTCGTAAGTAAGTAAGTAATGCGATTTTCAAACACCTAATTTTGCGGCGCGTTTGCGGTTGCTGACTCCTGACTACTAATGTCATTGCAATTTTATTCTTTTTATTCTACCACTTTTATAGGATGCATAAAATGAATTAATTTACTATAAAGATATAAGAATAAGTAAGTTAAAGTCACGTTGGTTTTATGAGTGATTGATTCCACTATTTTGTAGACATTACCTACTTTGTTTTTGATAAAAGTAACTTATCTAAAGCTTCAGAGAGGTTCTAGAGTAAAGAACACATCCTCTAGCTTCCCATAAAACAATGTTTACTAATATTCATACAAAAAAACCGCCGTGTGCCCCATCTGGTGTCTGTACTACGGCGGCATGTTATATAATTTGTTTGTTTTATTACCAAAACATTTAATCAGTCAGTCACCAAGAAAATACATCTATCGTGCTGACAAAAGATTAAAATGGACTTTTAAATTATAACGAGGGATCTAAAATCTACAAGAAAAAGGGTTAATTAACTGCAAATTTATAAAACCCTTTTTTACTTTATGGACGCCAGTGACAAATGTACTCGTAAATTTCAAAATCATGAATATTGTATTCGTCATGCTTTTAAAGTTTTACTTTTGTTAGAATGCCTATTCTGTTTCAAATAAATCAAACATAAAGATTTGTTGAGAGGACTATTTTTAGCCGCCGCTTCAATATAATAAAAAAGTAATTTAACCCTCTGTGAGTTGATGTATCCGTATTTAAATATGGCAGCCAGGTTAACCCTTCGTCGCTATGATATACGACCTGAAGGCACGTGTTATATGATCTAATGAAAACCAACATTAAACAGAACTTAGCCGTTAAAAAAGTTTCAACTGACTTGCTTTTATATAAAATATATTAGTACCTATTCTTATATTTAGTACATCGTAAATTTTTGTTTGTTGTTTCATTAAGATACTTATTATTCAGCGGTTTCGTGAATGTATACTCGACTAAATAAAAGATGTCACACAAGCTTTATTTAGGAGTGTATCTGGGGCATATCAGTTCTCCCACTAAGTAGAGTTTTAAAAACGTTTTCATGCAAAGGTATTTGTTGTGTGATGAAGGTAGAGTCTTATGGTAGATATTACTATATACTTTTGTGAAAGGGAAAGTTATTTATTGTTACAGAAATCTTCCTCAGTAAAAAACCTGTACCTGCCACGTGAATGCGTAATATTAAACTGAAACGCCCCCTTTCATTAAAACAGTTGATGTTAACCAGTGAATCAAAACCTGAGTTATTTTATATGCTTGTTTATTTTAATGTTTAATTTTATACGGTGCCAACGACCGCAACCGTGCACTGGAACGAAGGAAAGTTCAAATTATATTTAAATCACACGATGGAGTGCAGAAATGCACTGAAAAAATCCAATCTCGTTTATAAACAAACGTTTCGTGAAAATTGGCGGCTTAAATACTGTTTTTTATTGTATATGAGTTGGTGAAAAGATCTCAACGGAACTCCTACCTACGTGCAAAGGGAATGCATTCAGACATTTATTACTTTTCACTCACTCTGTATTTTAGAGGTTACAGTTACTGCTCTGCAACGCACGTCTTGCATTACGTATTGAGTTTTATAGCCAATGCTTGTAAGTAGATTTATTTTCAGACTCACTTAAGTTATCCTATATTATTACGTATTGTCGAAAACCACGATGAAATATTCCAATCGTTTTAAACTAAAAATAGTTGCTCCATATTTTCTCATTATCATGATTTAATAGGAAATATTTCAAAGAAATATAGCGTAATATTTTAAATCTGAATAACATTATGATTCGGCCCGTCAGCTTACAGAAAGTATGGCCAGTTAGCATTAGTGTAGCGATTAGGATTATTCCAAAACCAAAACATAGAA
This sequence comes from Anarsia innoxiella, assembly GCA_947563765.1. Taxonomy (NCBI): domain Eukaryota; kingdom Metazoa; phylum Arthropoda; class Insecta; order Lepidoptera; family Gelechiidae; genus Anarsia; species Anarsia innoxiella. Next base: position 11,963,575 of record OX387390.1, read on the forward strand.
ATATTTATAAAGAAACTTCAAAGATTACAAATGTAAAATTATTTAGGTCTGCTAATTAATTAGTACCAATTTAGTTGCGTTCTTTTTAGCCTTTTGGTGATTTATGTTTGTTTTTTGTTGCAGAAACTAATGGATCCCAACACGAGTTGAGCATCGCTGGGAAACATGAGACCCTCGTCTGTATTTTGGCGCGAAACGCCAAACGTTGTCATTCTCCTGTTACTGGGAATGGTATGCCTTGCTTCCTCCAGAGATATTGTTCTGAGTAAGTTATTAATTTGAACCTACTAGTATAGATAGTAGTTCTAGATCTGGCTCTATCTCATCAATCAATTATAGTAGTATTTTTAAAAGAATAATAATTATGTAGATATCTACCTTCAGAAAGGTAAGTTATTTTATTATGTTGGCATATAACGAGATTTAACGGGCTACGCATACAAATCGATTATATACGAAACGAATCGTTATTTTTGGCAATCGGAAATGATTTCTCAATTCATTTATTATTCACTGTGAACAACGTTCGGCGCCAAGCAGATAGTTTTATTTGATTCAATAAACTGAAGCGTTGTCAGTTAAATGTAATTTATTAGTTTGTTAATCACTCCATTGTCTCTAACATTATTACAAGCACAGCCTTATTCATAAGTTCTTATTCTTTAACGGTTTTTCTCCACTTCAAAACTATAAATAATAAAACAGTAGGTAGGTACAAATGTCAATGCTAAAATAAACAAAAATTATGCTAGGTATCCGTTGATAAATCTAAAATTTTCACAGATAATAAAATTAATAAAAGGAAAGGGTTATTACTTCACGGGGACAAATCGATTGGTACTCCAACCCCTCATTTGGTTCTCATTAGGTGCGCCGGATGCATAGACAATTATTTTAATGACCAGCTTGTCCTGAACCCTCTGCTTTCTTTTAGTAAATCCTTGCATAGTTATTTTAGTTCTGTAATTTGATTGGTAGAGGTCTTTTTACAGTGGTTTCGTGTGTCTAATTTTGATAATATTAACGTCCTGTTTGAAGGTTTCATTCTTCCTCGATTGTCTTTTATTTGAATTTAATCTCCACTATCTCCCACTTTACTTATCGTTGCTAAGATTATTTTTATCTTAAAGAAATGTTATTTGTTGTGATGACATTCTGCGAAGTTGTGTTATTTACCTCGGCTGGTCCTAAGCAAACACTCATAAATTCAATGGGCGTCGATAAAGATTTATGATGAACACATTACCAAAAAATAAAATGACGCTGACTTGAAGTAAATAAATGGGTGTATTGACTGAATTTTTACAACTTTGGTAGTTTTAATGACGATAGTTTTTAAAATTAAACTTAGGTACCTACCTAAAAGTGTTAATTTACGTTTGAAAATTGAATGCTTTCTAAGGGAACAAAATTATCTTATATCACTCAGTGGTAGGTAAACTAAACTATCGGCAAATATCAACCTCTACTTATTAGAATTATGAAGAGAATAACGTGATTTTACGTTGAATACAAACTAAACGCGACGGAAGTCGGTATCTTTGCAACCGAGCTTTGCATCTTGAGGGACGCGGGTGGTGCGCGGGCGCATCCTCTATCAACTTGCAACTTTGGCACGCTCCTCGCATGTGCAAAAGGATCGCTGGGAAAATCGTGATTATTGTCATTTACAATCGTGACGTTCTTACTCAACCTTGGAAATGTCGTGATTGGTAACGCATTTGTATTCTACGTGGTTATCTACTCACATGCTAGAAAGTTTTCACCGCCATATCAACATCGCGTAACAAAGTTAATGTCAAAACTTTACAGCCTTTCTATCAACAACAGGGTAACCGCCCTACCGCAGTTGACTCGCCTCTGAAACAGTAGTAATTAAATGGGACATTCGACATTCTCTATAAAAACCCACTAATTCCAAAACAAACAAATACGATCCCAACGACACCATATAGTCACGAAATATAGTTCCAAAGTGGAGATGATGCTTAAAATGCCGTAAAATTTTTATTGTTCAGCAGAAAATAAATAGTTTTTCAGTGTGTTCCATTTAAGAGTTTTACAATAAAATGTTTACAACGTAAGAAATAGTCGGTTGTTTCGTAATACAAGATTCATCTGTGTTTGAGTGGAAGGGTAGAAGCTAGGTTGATAGCTGTTGGTTCGGTATGCCGCCCGCCGCCGTGAATATTTGAGCAGTTATCAAGAAAACCGTGGCTACGTGTTGTTATTTAGATGCTAGTCGTTGCCTTTAAGGCCTTGTATAATAGTTGTAAACAATACATTTATGTATCAGATTTATTACATTGCCAAGTATTCAATGTAGCCGAATAAGCGTCAAATGAGAGATTTTCCAAATTTACATCCAAATTAATAATTTATCATGCTTGAACAGGTGCCAAGTCGTACCTTCCTTTACAATTAGACTATTTTAATGTCGTATACTGCTACAAAATATCTTAATTAGTATAGTTTATTACCCTGTCTCTCTTACGTTTATTAAAGTAGACGTGGCTATCCGTATTTCCTCCTTGCGGAAGTGTAGTATCCATATTCGCCTCTCGGAACTTTAATGACTTTTGCAACTATGTGAAAAGACTAAAACGTTCTTGTTTGTTTTTGTATGGTCTTTAAATAAATCAGGTTGTTATGTTGTATGTGGTGTTTGATTGCTGTAAATTCATATGCAATGGTTTCAGCTCGGCGTTGCGTTAATTCACTCAGTGTGCGGGGAAATTTGTCAGAGTCGCGTGAAATCCCGAATGTAAATGTAAACCTCATAAATTACGGTTATTTTCTCTCCAAACGAAGTAACAGTGTTGGGAAATTCAAAGGAATATCTGCATTTGGTGATCTGGTTAGAGATTGCAATTGAATGACAACTTTTATAAATGAAACTTTGGATTAAGAGATTTATTACTCAACTCAATATTATGCTTGTTTATTTATAACACAAACAAATAAAAAGTAAATAAAAAATAGGTGTTCACATTGGTTGCATGTTAAACAGTTTACCAATGATCATAATATGTATAAATAATGGATAATATTATAGAAAGGCATAACTAAGGTACTTACATGGAGCTATCTCTATATGTACCTAGCCTTTAAATACGTGTACGTACAAGCATCATGAGCACGGTGCTAAACAAGAAATGAATTAATCAACAGAATAAATTTAAGGTCTAGGCATAAAATAGTCAGCGCGAGGAAATAATTTTAATTTAACATACTACCAGCTGTTCATTTCAATTTTCAGTCAGCTGCCAATATATCATTTAAAAGGGCAAGTGTATAACATAAGTAGGTACTGCATACTTTTATTCGTTTTTGTAATTGATTTAATGTATATTAATTTGAATAAGAAATACATAATTTAACCTCTCACATCCCACTGACTCATTATAAATCCAGATACAATAGATTTTCTATTGTTCTTTTTTTTCTGGGATGTGGAAAGATTTAAACAACGCCTAAGCTATTTGACTACGCCTAATTAAAACAGCGTCTAAGTAAATAATATAGGTAAACTTGTGCATTTACTGTTTCAACTGTTAACAACAGCAAACTCGACCAAACATTTGCAGCGTGTTGAGCGTTGTATACCTAATGTATATTTAAATTTTAAATTGAATAACACATTTAAATTCTTCAGCTTATTTGTGGGATTGCAGTGCAGTATTTACCCGCATATATTCCTAGCTTAACTTTCTGTCATTGATGTATTCGCGGCAAGTTGCATGCCGACCTGCGCCCGCGCAGCTGCCCTCTGTAAATATTTGCTATACCACGTTATGATACTACAGTTCGTTGAGCTTGCGGACCAGATCTATATTTGTGTCCGTACTTAAGGAAACTGCTGTACTTGAAACTATTGCTAAGGTCTCTCATCTGCGTATAAACTGATGAAATGCACTTAATCTACATCAAACGTTACCAAGTTTTTCTCTACCCCCCGAAATGAACATTAGCAAAACGGCGAATCGGGACGTCAACGCTGTCCAAAGCCAATGACAAATTATTCACTTAGCAAAATTTACCTTTATTTGCGATCGTTAGTGCAGCCGTTGACACAAGATGTTCCTAACTGCATACGATTTAGAACTCAAAATGTGTATACCATAAACGTATAGCTGCAAACATTATTTTGACGGTATCATTTTTGAAAGCACATGGTATCTCCGTTTTCATTTTACAGTCTGCCGCTATTCTAGGAATAATATTCCGCCATATCTTCGCGTATTTTGGGTGCAGGTGCCCAGATGTCGAAATGATGTCTTTTCGTTCGTTTTGTTAAAATATCTGCAAAGGGCAAGATATGTATGCAGCAATTTGTCGTCTTATTTGGTCAAGGGACGCATCTGTCTGGATTTATTAGCTTGAGTTCTCGTTATTTTGTTTTGTGCCATTTGTGAACTGAACTTGATCTTAATTACTCGTACCTACAGTTGACTAACCGTTCGTCAATGCTCTAGATAAATAGCCTTTATAATAGCTGATGTTATGACAACAAAGATAACTGTGGTAAGGAAATGTCTTTACATTCTTTACATTATTACATCTTGATATGTCATTCTTGTCTTATCAAGAAATCAAAGACCTAATAGAACTCGTAATGGAAAAAAGGTCTTAATAGCGAATATTTCAACAACAAAAACACCTACGTAAGTATAGAACTTGATGTAAAACTAAAATATTCGAAAAATAATTATTTCTTTGTTTACACGTATACCTATTCGCTGGATATTACAAATGATGACGAGAGAAAATCATGTTTTTGCGAGGTGTCCATCGCGGACGTTCTGCAGGCGGTGCTGCACAAAGAAGTGCAATGTGTATATTAAGATTTTTCTCACGACCACATGTGGCACTGGTACATCAGAACGAAGAACTAGAACATCATGGAGAACTTTGTTCATAATACTATTTTACTTTTTTGTTTACTTTAAACAAGATAATTTATTTCACTCCTAAAATACAGGTAAAAGAAGAACTTTATAAAATGTTTATCAAATAGGTACTTATGAAATAAAATACCCACGTGTCACGTATTTTTTAAATATTTATTCAAAATTCTCTAATAAGGACCATTTCTGAAATGTAAAAAAATACTTATCTAGGTACTTATTAAAAAGTTAACAAAGTTAAGTTGTATTTCTTTTGCCGGGTTAAAAATTTGTTGAGTATTTTGCGACTCCTCTAATCGTCAGTTTCTTGTTAAGACCTTCAGATTTATTGTCAACCGTTTTCGCTTTATTTGTTTACGTTAAAAAGATTATGGTGTCATGTTTCTGTAAAAAATGTTAGTTTTATGATTTTCTCGTTTGTTTTTAAAAAAAAAAGTTATGAAGAGTTGAGTTAAGATTGGCTATTACAAACCGCCATTAAGATATGTAGGTAAATTCTTAAGGAGAAATACATTCCAACGCAGATGGTATTATTACCAGGAGCCCTTGTTTTTATAATAAACAGCTAGGATTGTGTTACTGTCGGGTTTGGTTTACAACAATAACATGAGGTTGTAACTGTTTGACTTCTATTGGATAGATTTGTAGTTTAGTTTCTTTCTAAATGGCAATTTGAAGACAGGGAAATTGGTGATAAAACCGGAATATTAGTAAGACTTTCCTTGTTGAAGAAAGTAACTACTGACATAACGGCAAAATCACTAGTTAATATTAGTTTATTGCATTCTACCGCATATGTTCTAGTCCGTAGAGACAGCTCATCACATACATTCATCAATATCTTCAGAAAACAAATAAAATATTCGCACGGCAATCGGCTCTGGTATCGGTTTCGAAGTAAAATTCGTTTAGTGTTGCTATGTCGGGCTTATAGTCTCTAGTACATCCAAAATCGCACCAAGAACAAGCAACGTGGTGCAACTAAGTAAATATTTGTACTGAACAGTCTCTGTTGCCCTTGAACTTAACGTTAATGGGTTAAAACGGGACAGGGAGGGAAAGTCGGCATCTGAAAATAGCGATGACTTTATATCTAAGTCGGTGGTACATTAATTTGTCTCCAATAAGCTGCTTAATTATATTGCTGTCGTTACCATATTTGACTTAAATTCAAAATACCATTTCAAATAAAATGATTTACAATTCTTAGACAATTTCATAGTTAATTCAAAACCTAAGAGCATGATTGATAGCAAAAAAACTAAATGCTAGGTATAGCAAATGCATGCGCTAATCCAGACATGTTTTTATACTAAATCCGATTGCTGTTCAGCGTGAAAACCAATGTAATTGACTGTAATATAAGAATACCTACTTTTTGTCTAGATTTTTTGTAAGTCTGCATTTGGAAAAGGTCATAGTCTTAGTGTTTCTAACTTCTTATTGAAAAAGTTAAATTTGTTTGTACATTTGTAAAAACCGTGAGACACTCGAATAGAGAACCTAATACCTACATATTATTTTTTTGTACAAAAAATAATTATAATATTCTTACCTAAGATCTCAAGTGCAATAACTACGCGACGGCAGATACGGTGTCGTCGAAAAGTCCCAATCGCTAGTGATATTGACATAACACTCCTGTTTTTAAAGAAGAAGAAGTTAGATGACGCCATTTATTAGCTAGCACTAAAATAAATTCACGTAAATCTTGACATGACATGGTACTTGTAGTGAGCAATAAAAAAGTGTCATCATCAATAATCAAAGTGCTTAATGGTGCGAAATACCTACCACTAGGTATTCAAGAGTATAAAGCTTTTTACATAGTTTTCTATTAAAAGCTTATATAGTTAATTAGGCAATAATGTCCTGAGTTGTTCAAAATATTTATCCATAGGTTTATTTGCGATGTTTTTTTTGCTTATTTAATGTCTGTCGTGGTCAGCGTACCCAAGTATGTATTTAGTCAGTAGCTTAGCGCTGTGATCACAGTTTTGTTTTCTCTCGTAGTCGGCGGGATGTCTCGGAGCCGTCTTGTCGAGGTCAAGTGAATCAGCCGGATTACCCACTGAAGTTAAATACAGTTAATGCTTTTTTATAGTTACCTACTGCAATTTTGAAAATAACATTAGCGTTTTATTTTAAGATCCATGTTTTTATTACTTTGGGAATTCTCGGTAAAGTTTACGTAGGTTGTTCGATTATATTTTTACTATGAAGAATATAAAGATCTAGAAATATACCTAGCACTTGTTTGTGAGCCGTCATGGAAACTTTTATGAAAATAACGGTTCTTGCACCTGGTTGCGAATTAATTATACATACGTTTTTGTAAACATAAAACATAGTAAATATGATAATACATTCGAAGTGCAGTCACATCTGTAATTCCGAATTATAAAGAAGACGTCTTCCCAAAGGATCTAAGTGATTCATAAATAAAACATTTAAGACTTGCGGGAGTGGTGTGTGAACAAACGGAAATACCTAATCTTTGCATTAGTCTATCGTGGTTCGCACTTAACACGTGTGGTATAACCCTTAGCAATAATGAGAAGGAATGTGTATTGAAAATAACTAAGATCCGGCCCTAAATGTGTGATATAAACATGAACGCTCGAAAGGGATCTTTTAAGATGTGTGGGATCTCTGTTGTGGATAATTCTAATAAGGGTTTTGTGAAAGTGACAAAAAGACTTATGTAAGTAAGTAGATAGCAAGCACAAGACATCATGCACAATAACGAAGAATCATTATCTAATAAATAAGTGTGTTGCATTAACAGTTTGCATTGGAGGTCGTTCCATACTTGACGCACTTACGGTTCACATTGAATACAAATGCTCAGGTATTATTCAGTTATTGGACTCTCGGTTACAGTTATTCACAGTTCTGATTGTGCCAAATTAGGGAGTGTTGTGTTGAGCACCTGTCATAATCACTCGAGGTGTTATGTGGGTACTTGATGAACTAGGAGTGGCTGTATAGGAATTTCTGTATTTAATGCGTAGGAAACAGTTGGTTAGTCATCTTAAAAAACCTATGCGTTGTAAGCAAGTTTATGTTAAATTCGGATACGGATCACCTACTCAGAAACTATTTAAATTATTAATAATATACCGTAAGTAATTATTGTTATTTACTATAATGATATTCAAAACTTCCTACAAATATTTACACTGTTTACAAAAACTTGAGTATTGTGGATAAATTAACCCACGTTCGAAATGAAGAACAATCAAACATTATTAATAAATCTGCGCATATTGTTTCGCCATTATTGCAATGATTGACGCAAACTTTCCGTTCTGGGTGCGCAAGCGCACGTTTCCCGGGAACGATGACTGATCGCCGCTGGTGTTTATAAAATTTATAATCTAATACTGTTGGCGCCTCATTTTTACGCGAGTATCAAGATACTATTAATACATCTTGAAACTCTATCTATAACTGCTTATTTATTAACGAATGAGCTTTTACCACCTTTTTTGATATCGGATTCTAATATGCATATCAAATCCATTATTTTATTCATATCGCATCCATAGTTTAAAGAAAGTTGTCATAAGTATCTTAAACGAATTGCGCACGACAAGAAATATCCAAGTGCCAAATCATGCATGGGCTTAAAGTAGGTAAATGTTGCCCAGGCGTAATTCACAGCGATTTTTAGCGGAGTCATGAACTGAATGATTACAAAAAATTGCTTTGGTAAAACTATTTTTCAAGTATGAGCAAAACGGTCAAGTGTTTATAAAAGAATTTCTCCTCGTCGTCTACGTAAGGTATCTGCGATGTGCAAGCGAATAATGTGGAACGCTAAATGGATAGTTGCAGTAAAAGCTAATTTAGAAACATTATCTAGCAGTGTTCATAGTAATTATTAAATTATACCGTTAATCTGTAGGGTCTGGCAATTACAGTCAATGGACCATAACCATTAGTTCAGAATCAGGTTCCCAGTTTTACTGTAAGCGCCGACTTTAACATAATTTGCTTTTGATAACATTTGTATCGTATTTAACAAATGCGTTTTTGTACTTAGGATGACTATAATCCTTTTTTAACAGCTTTTAGCAATACGTTTTATTCATTCTTTTTGTCGTTTTCTGCGGTTGCTGCATTTAACTAATTTACTTGCAGATTAGTGTAAGCAAAGACTTACATCTTTATGATTATTACATGTGGTCGTGTCGTTGGCTTATGCAAATAAAAATGTGGGAATTTAAAACCAAAATCTGTGTGAATAAAGGTGCATCCAGGATTAACGTCCGCAAGATACCCGGGAAACGGTGGCCGTGACTAATGACTTCCTACTTGCTTGTTATTTGGTTAGCTGAACTCGTCGACAGCTAAATTAGCTAGCCCGGAAGTGATCTTTGAATAGCTCAAATCTCGTTTTTGTACAATACCTGAAATTGCCAGGTAATGTTTTACTTATGTTAGCGTAGTAATATATAAAAATTTTACCCAAATATTATCTAGTGATTACATAATATGTATTACCAGTTTTAAAAGATGAATTGGATCTAAAATCAAGTGTACAACCACGTAAAGCCAGCAATATAAACCAGATCAATGCAGCTTCAACGCTGGATAATCAAGAAAGTAAATTGAACGCACCACCTACACCGGGCAGGAAGCGTCTCGAATCTGTCACAGACGGCCTGCGCAGGAGTTGATCTAATGTGACGCGGTCAATTATGCGTTGTGAGGATAAGTTTACGCGACGGAGTGAGTTCACAGACAGTTCTAACCAGTATCAAGATTGGGACTTTTCAACGTGTGGCGTGTAATATTTCTTGTGTTTAATGTCTGATGCCCTGACGCTTTAAATTCACATTACCTAACAAACTAGTAATATTTATGACTAAAGGACTTACGTAACATTGACGATATTTATACTTATGCTTATAAGAATGTACATCCTATAATTATTTTAATTCAAACGAAGTTTAAAAATCGATTCCCAACAAATCAAAGTAATTGAAGACAACTAAAAGAAACTAGCGCACGCATATCTCTATAAATAAATCCAAAATGGCGGGCGTCCCTTCGTACAAAGCATGAACATTATAAAAAAGTAGCCTACAAAAATTTCATTTCAATAAATGCAATAGAACAGGACTTAGAAAAACCAGTAAATGTGGTAGATAACGGTTTTAAACGTTTCCACTCTGGGCGGGGTAAACTTTCACATAAAAGACCTGCTCTACATAAAAGACCTACTAATTACTTGATATTTTAGCTTAAGGACTGGAATTTCTAATTTTCCTAACTTGCCAAGATTCCTACATGTTTCGATTTGAATTAGGTATATTGGCACGAAGAATATCAGATTTGCACGAAAGTTTCAACTGTCATGTAACAGATTTACAGAGTAGCGGAAATGTCTAATATCGCATTACGATTTGGATATATTTTACAACCGCAATTTTCTGTCTAGACATCCGCCATTTTTAATCGGGAAAAAGCGTGCGACAAAATAATATGAATTCCGAATGTGAGAGGAAACGGATGTGTCGGTGTCGGCTTTTTAATAATTCTATTTTATATGCTAGCGGTTGCTAGATTGTTGTGATCAAAAATAAGTTTTCTTTTCATCTTTTCGTTGGCAACTCTTAAGAATAATATAGTATCATCTTAGGTTCTTTTTGATGTTTGTTAGTTATGCGCCTTTTATCGTAATCGTTATAAGTAATTATCATAAATATTATATTCATGATAATTGCTAAAGAAGGGAAATATAGATACATTTATAAATACTTAGTATGCACAAATCTGCACGTGAGATGAGATAGCTGAAGGTGTCAAGTATCGATGTCGGGGTTAAAATGATACTGCATAACATGGCTCACTATTTTCAGATCACATGTTTGTTTGCCACTTAAGATTGTACCTTATGGACTTGCCGTGGAACTAGCTAACGGCAAAGTTGATGTTTTGTGGATATCATGTGACAGACGTCACTACACGTTTTGGTTGGCATATGATGTTTCTAAAATAACGCTGTTTCCTGTATCGACCTTAGTCCGTTACCGATACGTGACGTAACTTCTGGATACTTGGAAACCGTCAACTTCCTTCTTCTTATGTTTTAGAAAAGCGATGGTAAATTAAAATCCATAATATTGTCTACCACTGACTGGTTCTGTGTTACTGCAAGGAATGTTACTTATTGATCTATTTTATCAACTAATCCTAGTTATTGAAAAAAAAAGCTGTTTTGTATGAAAGGGTATGAATCAAACCTTACTAAAACTTGTAAGCATTACAATTTTGAGATCATGAATATTAATTACAGGCCCGAAAAGACCACCAAAGGCAAAGATTAGATAGAATATAACAACAGGCCATTGTTTCGAATCCTTAATAAGCACCTTTTTTGATTGTAAAAGATTGCACGTATTTGGGAATAAGAGTAAGAATTAGAGGAGGTGCTTTATTATTTAGTTTTCAAACAAAGACTGAATTGAAAATCTTTACTTTGAAGATCACACCCAATGAATATAAATTTGAATATATCTGGCTGCCTCGTTAATGGAAATTACGAATGACTTATTTTGAAAGTTGGTTTAAAATTTGTGTACATGAAATGCGAGTCTTTTGTGATTCGGTGCTGTATAGCTTTTTGATTGCTTGGAAATGGTCCAAAGAGATTTTTTTGCGTAGGTGTGTTTCAATTCAGTCTGTCTTCCACATGCTATGTCCGTCGGTGGAGTGCGATACCTACTAATAGCTTCTAATAGATGTGGTTTGTTAATTTGCCTTTATTTATTTGTCTAAATATAAGTACCTACCTACTATTTATCAAATTGAACGACGATAATAAATACATAGTTATTAAAATTGGCAATTGATTTATTAATGTCATAATAAATAGTTCCTTAGTTAAGTATCTACATAATTGTTAAATTATAAATGTATTCATTGTATTTTATCGTAACTAAAAACGCTAAAATTAAACTCACAATCACATATTATTATTTTAAAACCTTGAATCCATAAGATCAAAAATCAAATGCTATTGAAGATCTTGTAAGAGATGTTTATAACGGCCGAGTTGGAGTAAATTACGACTCTTGTTCTGTTTCCGAAAGTCGTTTTTCATACAAAGTGCGTTATTTGTCTTTATTCTGAAGATCAGGGTTATTTTTGAGATATTTTTTTTTCGGGATCTTTTAAACAATAATTCGATGGTAGAAAATAATAGAGATGAAATATAAATTTTGCTTAAAATAATGTTTTGAGTACGAGCTTATTATACTATATCCACCCAACTCATATCCGTAATATTTCTTTTGGCCGACTTACGAACGCTAAACAATCCTCATTACGTTGCCTGCAATTCAGAAAGTTCCATTGTTTTTAAAAATAGCTGTATTTTGGCCATTGGAAGTCGCGACGACTTTTTTGGTCGAGGGTATTGGGTTGGGTAGGGTCTGCATCTGCTTGACACATGCAACCACTAAATCGACCTTTCAAGAAAGTTTGCAGGGAAAATAGTGCTGTGATTTGTCAAAATATCGATAAATCGATTAAATTTTTTTACGTCAATCATTTTCAAATACCAACTAGGTATGAGGAGTCATTTTGTTTCTTTTGTAAATTAATAAACTCACTTTAAACATAAAATCTCTCAAAATAAAATCATCATTTTATATTTTTCTTTTATTTTGCATATTTTTTTAAAGGGCGATCCCTTTTTGAACCATTTTTAATTAAGCTATGGGAAATAGCTTCAGTTATGAATTTAAAAATAGCAAAAGTAAGTTACTGAATCTAGATGTTTCCACGAAACATCATCGATATCGGTAAAACCAGAAACAAAGCGGCATCTGTTTCTCAACCATAATTCACAGGCCACAAATCTCGATGTCCATTAAAGTTTCAACCGCGTCCACTTTCCAAACAAAGCAACTTTACTTTGTCCAACAGTGTCTTACTGTTATAAGAATTGGTGTCGAAGGATTCAGAATGTTTATCTTAAAATATAAGAAGGGGGTCGATAATATGGATCTTATTAAGTTAGTTAAATCTACGAGTACTTATCATGGTTTCGTAAAACACAAGTTGGTTACACATTAGTATTGACTTTAAACTGATATAATAAAGGTATATGTTCATCCTATGGAACTAATTAGATACCTATTCCTAAGTTATTCCCATAAATTATGTTTGATCAAAGAATTATAGGTGTAATGTTTATACAGCTCTTATTGCACAAAAGTGTTTATTGCACCATGTTTCTTACAAGAGGGGCTGACGCAAGTGCAAAAATATTAAAATAGCCGCTTCATAATTTAGTATTTCTCCGTTTTCCTCGCTTTGTGTGAGTGCATTTATGAATACAATTATCATGATCCTGTACATTACTTGTAGTGTATTGTGTGAAAACCTTATCCTCCTCAATCCACTTACGTCATAGAGTAATAACTTAATTATGTCCATGTACTCTATAAAAAAAGACCTGGTAAGTCCATGTGTAAGTCTCCCTTAGTATTCAAATATAGATGACCTCTCTCGAGGTGCGTAAGTTTAAAACGTGACATTTCCAGAATATTAAAATTTATTACCGTTACATATGTAACATGCATTCGTTCAAAACGCCCTTTTCTTGTTTACCAGTTTACCTCTCGAATTTCATGCAGTTCTGTCGGTTATTTTGTAAAAAGTGTTGTTAAGGCTGTAGGTACATACTTATGTCAGTAAATAAAACTCAAATAGTCAATGAAAGTGTTAACATTAACTGTATTTTAACTTCAATAGTTTCATAGTTCTATTAGGAAATGAGAATACATAAAGTACCTAGATAAAAGTCCCGCTTTGCGCTTGTACCCAAAAATAGCAAGCGGAGTTCGCAACTGAGCACCTGAAAGCAATAAATATACTCGTATAATATTTAAAGCCACCTCTAGTCTCCACCTCATTAGTTCTTCTTTTTTTTGGATATAGCTTACACCTTTGAGCAACATTAATTGCACAAGCAATTTAGAATAGGCACGTATAAGTCCATAGTCAGCAAGTAGGATAGGTATATGAGAACAATGTTTGAGAATAATAATATGTGTAGGCATCTTTAGTTTTGTTAATATTTATTTAAGGTAGCAATAAAAGGTTGCGATAACGTTTATTATATTTCATGACATGCTCGGAAATAAATTGAAACAAAAGGGCAGTAAGAAACACTCAGCATCCTCTCATTGGTATTCATAGACTGCTGACAACGTTTCATGTTTATGACCTGGGAATATTACAGTACCTAATTGAAAAACATTTTTATTTTCTTGAGAAACCTTGTTCATATTTATGAATTGCAATTGCAGCGCAGAATTTTCAAGCAGTGTAATATATGGGATCTTTCATGAATGTTAAGGATTTATTTGTGACTATAGGTATCGAGTTAGTAAGATTGAGTATATTTTGACTTCACTAAACCGCATAAGACAGTTTTGGATAGGCTAGAAAAGGAAGATGCCTTTGCACAGGAAGCGGAATCTTACGGAATAAATATAACATTAAGGTGCATTTTGTTAAAAGCTTTTTTTATTTATTTTCAGATGAAGCCAACTCCGTAGTAGAGGTAAACAGTGATGAAAACCTGAGGCTTATATGCGGATTTAAGGCGAAACTTCAAGTACAAGGAATACGATGGTTCAAAGACGGGCAGATGTTGGAAAGCCAAACCAAAGGGAGGATCGTCCAGAGACATTGGTATGACATCTTAGGTTACCAGAATATCCAGACATATATACAGACATATACCAGAATACCAGAATATGCGGATCCCATCAAACTAAGCATTTCACTTCTTTGTTTCCCATTTGCTTGCCTTACTTTTTCCTGGATATTGTGGGGTCAAATTTTTATTATTTATTTATGGATAGCTGTTTTGAAATATTAATTTGATTATATGTTTCTGTGTTTATGCCTGAGATTTGTAAAACTTAAATTAAAAAGAGCAACCCTACAGAGTTTCTTGCTAGGTTCTTCTCTGGGGAAACTGCACTCTTGCGAATCTAGCATTAACTTTAAAAAATGACCCGTCTTAAGTGTTGTCAAAACCTACAGGATTAAATGATTTTCATTTCATTTCATTTCCGAACCAAGTCGGCGCCTACGTCAATAAACACAAAGTTCGATTCAATATTTTGCTGTGATCGATTGTGCGTAATTCATACTGCAATAAGCAAGCTGTGTTCATATGATTCTATTTGAGGCATCAAAACAAACCGTCGCGTCGATCAAAATAGTAATACCTCCAATCAATCTTGACTTCTCATTGGCAGAAGGGTCTACGAGTACATACATACCTATCATATCGCTTTATATTTGAAATTAAGCACTTGAGTAGGTACTTGGCAATACACATCTTTACTTAATCGAGATAAATGTTTTTTTTTAGGAGAATAAAAGGATTTCAAGCCAAAGACGCTGGAGTTTACAAATGTCGAAGTGAGGGCGAGAAAAACAAGGAATTGAGTGTGACTATTAAAAAGTATGAACATTTAGATCTAGATGGTACGTATAATTAATATAAATAACACGATAATGTTATCTAATGTTACAAGTTACGGTTATAATAGGGTTGAGTTTTTGATTTCTTGACATTAACAAAGTACTTAATATTTTATTTATTTTTCAGAATACCAGTCGGATGCTCAAGCTGAAACGAAGATGCCAGAAATTTTATCTCAACACCAAGCAGCCGCATTGGTGAAAAACGCGTCTGCCTTTGATGATAATTTCACTAATGATGTAAAGAAGCGAAAGCAAGAAAGTGACGATATAACTAAAGACGACGACGACGAAGAAACTTCCGATATTCACACTGATTCAAAACATCAAGACTCTGGCAATCATACAGTTGCAAAATTCGCACCTAAATTCAAACATCCTTCAAAAATGTATGGAATGGACATGAAACCAGCTGGAAGCTCTATCAGGCTACGATGCGCTGCTGACGGTAAGTCAAAACTTTAAGAAGCAAGAAAAGAACAAACATTTTCTTCTACACCTCAGTGACTCAGCTAAAATAAAACTTTATGTCCCTAAATATGAACGCATGGCCTGTAAACAAAACGAGAATAACTAAAAGCATTTTTATTATGTCGTAAACTTTTGCAGGGAATCCTATGCCGAATATAACATGGTACAAAAATAATGGTCTGCCTATTACGAGGCCTTATTTTCCACCTTCGTATGGTAAATGGGCTATATCTCTTGAGGAGCTGACGAAGGCTGATAATGGAAACTATACTTGTCAAGTTTGTAATGAACTGGGCTGTATAGAGCACACAGTACAATTGCACGTACAAGGTAAAGCAAATTTTTGCATGACTAATTTAATAGTTTTGACACCGAAACTTCTTTCAAAAATACGTAAATAAGTAGTTTAATAATTGGCTACAATTTCAACATGAGAATTGCATTCTTTAGAACGATTTCCATCGAAGCCATACATAAAAGAGGGATATCCTGGTAACAAAACAGTGTTAGTGAACAGTACGGTACAGCTATCTTGTCCACCCGTGTCGGACTTAGAGCCGTACTTGTATTGGATGAGACCGTCGAATTATTCCCTGAAAGATGCTGAAGTGGGACCTAGCGATGCACCGGTTCCCGAGGGACTTATGATTGAGGTCTTTCATCTATTTAATAACTTCTCGTCACTAACCATACCATCGGTTACGGTCTACGTTTAAATATAATTTATTATAAGATGCAAAATTACAACTAGTTATTAGATTTTACTGGTATAAATTATTAGGTACCTACCCATTTTTTTCTATTAAGTGCTGCCGTACTTATTCTAAAAATACTTTTAAAGAATCTTTACTATTTGTAATTTTGTATGTAAGTCCAAAAAGAAATTGTAGGTACGTTAAAAAGTTGTGATGGTAAACCATCGTCGTTATAATTATTAATCGGTGGTGGTATATATGGAAAACATATATAGGTGAATTGGTGGCGGCTATAGTTTAATAAGTTTATGTGGTGGTGAAACACACAGATCAATAATTTAAGTACTACAGCGACGTTAAAGGTATTAAACTATCGTAGTAATAATAATTTTCGGTTTATAGAGCGTCTGTACGCAAAACCAGTGCTCACTCATGGGGCCATCAACCAGACGGTGGTTCTAGATGACACAGCAAGATTCAGATGTGAATTTTTATCTGATATGCACCCATATGTGTTTTGGATGCATTTTGCAAAAGATGAAGTTGTATATCACGACACAAATGAGTCTAAAGAAGGCGACGCTAAGGATTTGGTAGTTTATCGTAACGATAGCAGAATAGTGACGGTGAGGGCTGTAACTAAATGCATGTGTGTGGGTTTAAATATAAGAAGCATGGCTGTAGTGTAGTTGCATGGCATAGGTAATAGGAATATGTAATGAGTTCTGCTAAGACTGAATCGAGTGAATGTTCTTTTTAAACCGTTTACAATTTCATGCTAATTCAGATTAATGCTCGTATATATTTAACTAGGATGTACACCATTAAATAAACAATAAACTTAAACACCAACTAAACATCGGCGTAACAGACTTAATATTTATTTCAGAGCCAAAACCCAGCTGATAAACCTGAACAATTGACACTGTATAATGTTACTAAAGAAGATGAGGGTTGGTACGTTTGTGTTGCTTTAAATACACTGGGAAATACAACAGCCAAAGGATATTTGACTGTTTTGAGTTGTAAGTATTTAAAGACGGTTACTGCCTTGTAGTAATTAGAAAAATATATGATTCTGATAATGTAGATAAACATGAATTAACATGGAACTCTTATTACAGCGATTCCAGAAATAGTAAATGTCGATCACGGAAAACACGCATTGTTAATTAATATTTTGACAGCAGTTCTCGGGGCAATGTTTTTTGTAGCAGCAATTATAGTTGTTATGATCTTCAAGAAACTCAAACGAGAAAAGATCAAGAAGCAATTAGCAATAGAGACTGCAAGAGCTGTGATAGTAACGCATTGGACAAAGAAAGTTACAGTAGAGAAACCTCAAATAAATGGATCCAACGTTGATGTAACAGAGGGTTTGGTAAGTCTAAAAATGATAATAATTCAGATGTCTAGACATATTTTTTGCAAGGAGAAATTAAAAGCACCATTTTCGTTTCTTTACAGTTAATGCCGGTAGTGAAAATTGAAAAACAAAAACTTTCCCAAGTACAAAGTAATACCAGTGATTCTATGATGATGTCGGAGTACGAATTGCCAGTCGATATTGATTGGGAAGTTCCAAGGGAATCTCTTTCTCTTGGCAAGATTCTTGGTGAAGGTGAATTTGGCAAAGTAGTTAAGGCAGAATGCGTTGGCATACTAAAAGCTGCTGTGCAATCTATAGTTGCAGTAAAAATGCTAAAAGGTAATTAGTAATTACATACCTACTATATTTACAAGCACATAATATGATATTGCTTTCTAATAATCTATTGGGTTTACTTACCTCATTACTACTTGATTTCAGAGGGTCACACTGATGCAGAAATGATGGCTTTAGTATCTGAAATGGAAATGATGAAGATGATAGGAAAACATGTCAATATAATTAATTTATTGGGATGCTGTACTCAAGATGGGCCTCTTTACGTGATAGTAGAATATGCACCGAATGGAAATTTAAGAGAATTTCTAAGAAACCATCGGCCTGGGAATAGGTATGCGAAAACACAACGCTTGACAAACCTACATTTTACTGCGTTATGTTCTCATTGTACTTGCAAAAGACAACTATCATGATAAGGAACGTATTTGCATGCTCACCTTTAAACTTCTCTGCTCCCATTTTCAGATATGAATCATCGACGGATGATTTGAAGGCCAAGAAAACTTTAACGCAGAAAGATTTAGTTTCATTCTCATATCAAGTTGCCAGAGGGATGGAATATTTAGCTTCAAGGAGGGTAAGGCTTCAACATCATTTGCCTTCATTTTAATATTTTATTTATTCAGCGATCTCTCCTCCACAAGAAAAAGATTACCTGAAAAATGTTAATGTTCACTATTTTCTTATTTTAGTGCATCCATCGTGACTTAGCTGCGCGAAACGTCCTAGTGTCGGACGATTACGTGCTCAAAATTGCAGACTTTGGACTTGCAAAAGATGTCCAAAGCAATGACTATTACCGGAAAAAGACTGAAGGCAGATTGCCAGTCCGATGGATGGCTCCGGAGTCCCTTTACCATAAGGTGTTCACCACACAAACGGATGTGTAAGTGTGCGATAAGTATTTAAAATGCGTTCAAAGTGGTCCACTTTATTAGATTTAAGTTTGTGATATAAGAGCCTAGCGAAATGTTTTATGCTATGTGAATATTTTTTAAAGCAATAAGCGAATACTATTGCACGAACTATCGTATACAGACATAGAATAGCATTTTGTAATTTGTTTTATCAGATGGTCGTTTGGTGTATTGCTTTGGGAGATCATGACTCTGGGAGGAACTCCTTACCCGACCGTGCCAGGACAGTACATGTACCAGCATCTAAGTTCAGGGCATCGGATGGAGAAACCACCGTGTTGCAGTCTGGAGATGTAAGTGACAACTGTTTTTGCGGCTCTATATTTTTTCTGTTACTGTAAACAGACCTGAAATAGAAATCGCAGTGAATTGGTTTTGTACAAACGAAGCTTTTGCGTAATAAAATAGGCATCTTAGTTTATCCTTACCTACACTCCCACCAATAAAATTGATAAACTAAACGTATTTATATCTCTAATTTCTAGTTACATGTTGATGCGAGAGTGTTGGTCATTCTCCCCCGGCGATCGACCAAGCTTCACCGAGTTAGTTGAGGACCTGGACAAAATTCTCACTGTGACGGCGAATCAAGAATACCTTGATCTGGGTTTACCTCAGTTGGACACCCCTCCGTCAAGTTATGATGGCTCGGGCGACGAAAGCGATAGTGAATTCCCATTTATCAAATAACGAGACTTTTTCTTTTATTCGGTTTAACTGTTATTTATCTGCTAAATTATTGAAATGCAGATTGTATGCTTGTAAATGTAGTGTTACCCAAACGATGTGCCTACTGACGAAGGTTGTGTCATCGTGAAAGTTACAAAAATTTGCCTGTTTGAAATTGGCGTATTTTCTGAGTATTTAGTTTAGCCCACCAGTCTTTTACTTTTTTAACGTGTTTGAAGTCATAATATTTATGTAAAACCCCACTATTTACTACTAGACACTAGCGAATGTGCGTTTACGATCCAATGAAAGTAAGTGCGTCTTAGAAGTGAATAGAGTGATTGGCGGACGTGCACTATCAGAAGTAGATAATAGTGGCTAATGACGGGGTAAACGGAGGTATCTGAAAACCAAATTAAGTACGCAGCTAAGTTTGGACATTATACATAGGTACGTTACCTTTTTATAGAGTGTTGAACTTAGAGGTCAAAAGTATTCGAATCTAAGTTTAGTCCCTAATCATTAAGATCGTGTTTAACTCTAAATAATTATGTAACAAACAAGTGAATCAAAGTATTGGCATAATAGCTAATGTAATGTAAATAGATATATTAGTAGGTATAATTATATTTGTGTGCATAAATATTTTTAAAATAATTATGGTCTTACTTTGTAAATATTGCTTCGAGCCAAAGCATCAATCTAGGAACCACGTATTAGATTTTTCAGTAGTATTTTTCAAGTATTCCGCAACATTAAGAGATATTTAGTTTTAAAGATGAATTATTTTATTAAGTACCTACCTATTATTTTTGTTTGAGATCTTCAATAAGTTCCGTTAGTTATATTACTTGCTAATTAAATGATTACCACCTCGTATGTAAAATTAATCATTTCAATGTCACTCAAAACATTCGGAGTTGTTATTAAAACAAATGAAATTTTATAATATACCTTACAATAACAGTATCGATCAGTCTAGTCTAGTATTATAATAAATGAATACATAAGTATCAAAAGATAAATATTGAACTACAAACATGCAATGCAATAATAATTTTATCATCAATGGTGCAGTAGCTATCAACAAAAGTATGTGTATTTATAAAATTAATAAAAATTGTATTACTTATTATACGTAGGTATGTGGTGTAAAATTTTGTTAAAATTCTTGTATTTAGTTTTTAGTTATCTTTATCTTAGTCATATAAAAAAATATGCATTTTACCACCAAATTTTATTTGTACTTAATTAGTTTTACTATTCAGACTTTTTTTGTAAACTGAGTACCTAGTAGTTAGAGAATTTAATCAAATCCTAGAGACGTTTGTTTGAAGAACGTAATACTGATTCTTTGATTATTTCTAAAGAAAACGTTCTTTTGTAAATATAGGCTAAATATGAAACCTAGGTACATTATTTATCGTAGATAAGTAAATATGCGACTCGATAAATTACCATTTTGATAAAACTAACTTCAGCTTATATGAAGTTAAAGTATTTAAAATCTTTAAGGTTTTGCATGTTATAAATATATAATTATCTAAATAAGTAAAAGAGCATTACCTACTGTCGATGGACATGATGAAATCGTTAACAATCTAGCAATGTACATGACAATTTATACACATTTTCTTTGTATTACCAAGTCACAGAGCCAAATCAAATAAGGTCGCAGTTAGTCCTAACTGGCTTTTGGTAGGTGTCCTTTTATTTTCTTAGTTTCTAAGCTAAGTCTCTGTGGAAAGCATTCTGTTCTGATATTACTATCGAGAAGTAGTGACTGTCTAATTTTTATATGTAAGTATGTATGTACCTAGCTAGATTATGTTGAATTTTTCGAAAAGAATTAAACTCTTCGACAAAAATGTGTGTTATTTATCTAAAATGGTGCCTACCTCAATTCCTCCATAGAAAAAATGTTGTAAAAAAAACTGACTGAAGGTAAAAATAATAAAATAGTATTAAAATTGCTTGTGGAAATTGAGAACTTCCTCTTTTTTCGGTGTTGGTTAGAAAGTATTGATCGCCTTCGCAGCGCTATCTGTGTGTAACATTGTGAAGTTTTTAGAGGGCCATCTACCGGATTCTCAGTGAAGAATTAACACTACGAGCGATTCATGTCTACTTCGTGCTACCAGTGGTTCACCACCACGTCATAATTTACCTACAATTCTGGGAAATTGATACGATAATTAATCGGTAGATGTAGTAACTACATATATCGTAAAAAATCTTATATGAAGTTAAATTAAATTCTCGCATTTTCCAAATCTTTATACATATAATTTTATAACGAAATAAATCTAATAAAAGTGGAAAATTACAAAACGAGTTCATAAAACCGTGTTAACAGTTACAACGTTTTTGTCGGCCACTTTTATGGAACTAATCTGAATTATATCGGATTCGCAAGAAAAAGCGAATATAATTTTCAGATAGGACGACGTTCATCTTTTATTTATTAGTTTTTAATATGTGATTGCAAAAGAAAATTGTAATTTCCCGGTGCTTTCTGGATAAACCTAACTACATCCAAAACTTCATATACACAGTTGATAAATCATAAATAATAATGGGCATAGAAAATATTTTTTTTAAAGAATATATCTAGGTCCCTATCTACTCAGGTCAAACACATATTAAGACCGCCTGGCTTATCGTTCATTCTTGATCTGGCGACAGATAGTGGAGTTTAAAAAGGCCAGTACCAAGTCATTTGGTACCTACCGCGGTAGTAGGTGCACTACTTCTTTAAAATCAATTACTTAGTACTAAGTATAAAACTTAAACAAACTGAAAACCCAAATTCCTTACTTCCGTCAAAATATGAACTTAGAATAACTAGATATCGACTTTTTTTTCAAAATTATCAATTTTCGCCAAAGGAAAAAAAAACTAGACGAATTTGATGGATCACTTATTTGATTTGTAAATTGCTTTGATGTGAATAAAGTGGGTGCAATTTGCAACCGGTACCTACTTGAAAGGCAGTCAATTGAAAGATTGTGCTCAATAACATTGCTAATCTGCAAGGCGGTAACTTCAACACAATATCGTACGCAGCTAACTGACGTCAATCGCGAACCCATTATTTAATACCAAAAGGATAAAGGGAGTATAACATTTTAAAAACCATTTTCAAATATAGTTCATTTTTATTTTGTTCTTTTTGGTAATGCACATTTGTATAGAAGTTACAGATGTATAGTCACTTTCATTGCAGATACAAAATTATGCTACTGAGAATGTTATGCCTTACACAAGTAATTATTTACTTAAAGTCATTAGGTATATAAAATTACAAAATTGTCACAAATTATTATTTTATAAAATCCATTACATAGCAATTGTTTAAATGTAAATTTATGACATAAAAGGCATGAAGAGGCATTATGTTTGGTTGCATACTTATACTACCTACTACATTACCAAATCATTTATTCGAAGAAAAATACAAACATAACGTCACATAAATCTATGTATAATTCGTAACATTATTTCTTTATAACACGCTAAACATAAAATAATTTAATCACAAAAACGATGTCAAAACTCATCCTTAATAACTAACGTAAGATTACAAAAATATAATACTTGTCAATTTTTTTTTGGTCACCCTACATTCAAAATTAAAGAAATAAAATTATGACCACAAACAAAAAGTACTTAATATAACATTATGATTATTATTATCTATTATTTAGGTAGATAGCCACCAACATCAAATTCATATTACCCGTACAAACATAATGCGTACAGACCAAGTCGATTCATGAATCGATACTTGTAAATATTTTGGTACCTAACTACTGTAAATCAATTTGCTAGTAATGATCGTCAAAGCATTGCTTCATCGTCAAGATTGTTTTGAGACAATATTCTTTAGACCCCTTAAATCAAAACAAGTCAGTATTAAGAAGTTCGTTGTACCATTGTTAGCCAGACAATGCGTGTAGTCTGATCTCTACCACTTTAAGACTTTAAACTAACAAGGAGCTTGGCTCGTCAACAAAAATTATATCACAATATTGATACGTCAACTAGTAACTAATACCTGATTTTAGGAATTTGAACTGGTTTACATCATGGTGATTGGATTTGAATAAATGTTTATAACATTTCCACGTGTTCCGAAAGCTACGACCTTGTCTTACATATTAACGCAGCGCAACGTCTTTTCTGGAATCCTTGAAGCAAATTGGTAGCTTGGGACCACAGCTTTGGTTTCAGGTTTGCTCTCTTCTTGTTTATCAACTGTATTGCCCATTAAAGATTTCAAGCATATTTTCATGTCTGATGCAAACTTTTTGACCAGCCTTTCTAAAGAAAATAAATGTTCATCGAGAGCTTCAGGAATTTCGTCTCTCATGAAATCGGCGAGTCTTAGAAGATATTCAACGTTGGAGCCTGAGGACCCTTGGCATTCTAAAATTTGTCTAGCTATGTCAGGTAGAGGAGCCGAGCCCAGCCAGTGGCGGTTTTCAGGTACTGCTATATACAGCAATGCATCTTTCTTATCACTTGAATGACTGCTGCTTGAGGTTGGGAGGAACAAAGGGCGAGGATAGAAGTTAACGACGTACGTTTTGTATCCTCCGAGCTGGCATTCTCTAGTGGACAGATACGGTAACGCAGCTGTGTCACCAGCAGCCACTAAAAATGCTTTTCCCCACGTTATACCCTGAAACAAAGGAAAATGTATTTAGTTTACCTACTCTATTTAACACAAGTGTTTGCAAATAAGTAGGTACATACTTGATACTCGAATGGTTAAACAATAAGTAAGCAAGTGGTAGTTAATAAATAGTAGTTAGTGGTAATTAATTACCAAAATAATCGTTTCTACTGTACCTACAAGCCCGATCGACAAAGAGTCCTTATAGTTTGTTATGTATGTATAATACCTAACAAAGTAGGTATAGAACGCTAAAATAGTATAAAAGTTGATAGTTCATTTAAAATTACTTAGGTTATTCTTTGATAGTCAAAATATTTTGAATTCTTTTAATATTATTTAGATTTTTCTATGAAGATCAAAATATTTGAATTCTTTTTCATCAGGTCGTAGTCGATCGGACTCTTTACATTCGTTTTCTACTTTAGCATAATAACTAGGTACTTAATGGATAGGTATCATTGTTTATGGTGAATAAGTATCTAATTTATTTTTGTACTTGGTAATAAAAGTCAACAATTTATTACTTTTCAAACTATGTAGCTATTCTTACTTACGTAAAAGCTAAATGTTGTGAATTATTACAGACTTTTTTATGGTCAAAATAATAATAAACTTGATGACTGTATTGAATAACTAAGGATTAGGTATTTATTATGTTATTGTTAATCTGCAAAACATAAGATGGAGTATTTATACTTATTCATTGTGCTTCGAGTTAGGTATGCTTCGGAATGATTTATTACGTTGGTGGTTTACACGAGAAAAAGTGCTTGAAATTCATTAAGCGCGGTTATGTTACAGTACTTATCATGATTTCACGATAAATAATTAGACGTCAAATAATAAAATACAGTATTATTCATACGTATATTATATTCACAAACTACGTCAGTTTGAATTGGGCTTTGAGCGTGGTGCAGAACACGGTTAGAGGGCGTTTTACTATCGGAATATCCCCATTATGTGTCAGGGCCTTCGCGTATTCAGATCGCCAGCTGTTTTTGGGAAATTGGCGAGATCAAACACTTCATTGTTTCTATTTTAATAATAGGATAGTTTATTATTAGGCGTAAAAAACGTATTGTTGCGAACTCTTTTTATAATTAACTATTTTTTGTACAGATTGCCTTTTGATACGACAGATATTTGTATTTTACTTTTTTACATTCTATTTTTCATGGTTTTGTCAGTTTATATATTATTGTGATTGAGTTCCTATATTATTGTCATTGAGTGTTGTTGTTACGTGTTAGTAGTAGTGTTTTTAGTCCGAATATTAAAAAATATAAAGGAAATAAAGCTAAGTATTTCATTACTATAACAAATAATACAGTCCACATCTTCCGTCCTCAACACGTATCAACCTAGTATTTCTTGAGACTATTTTATATTTTACAGGCCTTAGAGCGCGTGAAGGTAAACTACTTGTATCATCGGTGTTTTACCAGTAACTAAGCACAATTGGCTTGTTATTGATATCCAGGTAAACTCTTTAAGCAATACCATGAAGTCACTAAACTTGGAACTCAAAAGAGAAATAAACAATTTTAACGTAATTTTTTCACTTGCTACTTGAGGATGACAACGAGATCTCCCAAGATACTAGACAGAAAAATCCAGTTGATAAAAATGCTATAAAAAGTTTATCAGGTGGAAAATTATTAAACAACTGTCAGCAAAAATTGAGACGTCTGGGCTAGATAATGTCAATAAAACACAAGTGGTTTTTGTTTTAAAATTACTATTACCTACTTATCACTGAGATGATTTGAAAATTTGGCTCGAAAGGTAAATCGAGTGAAAAGATATGCGCACCGAAGACGCATCTTAACTTTTTACCAATAGTAATAGAAATATGACTACAAACAGTACCTAACATATTCCTAGATACTTGGCAAATTCAGCGATCTTACGCTTCTTGCTGTACAGTTTTTCAGCAAAGTTATTATAATTACCTACAAACCTATACAGATCTTTTTAATTTTGACAAAGAAAGTGCTACTTAACTGAAGGTTAAATGGGGCATTAAAAGAACTTTTCTGCAAATGAATGCAAGTCTGTTATGTTATTTACATCAAGATAAATATCCTGTTGATCATCCCAATGATAATTGTTATTATTTAATAAAACAAAGTGTTCGATTCAATACGATCGGACGTTACTGCCTGAGATGATATCCCCATTGTTTGCAGAGACAATGACAAAAGTGACTTCTGACTCATAAAAATACTATGTACTTGATCTAACGCGATATACCGTAACTATTATTATCATGTTATATGACTTAATTGTTAGCAACATACCTACAAAAAAAAAACAATACAGACATAAAGTTCCCTCCAAATGGCAAAACAGGATTTTTATTGATGTAATGACGAATTTCGAATCGGCCAGACTGTCTCTCGACATTGACGGTTAACTGGAAGTTTAATAAGGTCATTGCGTCACTTGTATCATTATTTTAAACATAAATTACCTAGAGCATGCAAACATCTTCCTTTGCAAATAATACTCTTGCGTAAATATTTAAATATAGAGGAAATTAAAAGAATTTTATACAATGACCTACAGACGAAAAAATACAGATCTTTTTTCTTCCTCGGTACCTATCTACCTAATTATTTGGGAAGGAATCCTATAAGCATGTTATGGTTTCAGAGATTACAATGGATGAATATGGTACTCGTACCTACAACCGTATGTCACATCTCTAGTATGATGACAATGAACTCAAACAGTTCTCTGTCAATCAAGTTGAATAATGGCAATTATAGCGTGTACTAAAGGTCTTTATAATAATATTTATTAGATAGCAAATTACAACAGACGTTATAACATAATCTAGATAAGCCGTTTAAAATAGGTAGGCATTTATTATTAGTTTAGGGTGACAAAATGTTGATGAAAGGTAGGTACCCAAAAATACTAAGTCATCAGGAAAATAAAACTTATTTAAAACATATCTAAATCAATACAAGCAAAGATTGCCTTTGCCATGTTCAATCAAGAATCTAAGAGAAATAGCAAAACTACCTGTTTGAGTATTCCGTTTCATGCTCAGGTGCATGAAATGTAAAAATTAAACGTCTAATGGTGATCTATTATAATTATAATAAAGAGCTAGGTTCTATCTATATGGCTATCATCATAAAATAATAAACACCATTGTTTGATCAGTTTGACGCAAGCAAGAATGCTAACATGATACCTTAGGTACAAAGACCTCAATGCGTTTACAGCTCGATTGCATCTTTAAGTTTAGTTACACGTGTCGATTTGAATGTAAATAAATAATTATCACGTGTTATGAAAACACGTGACGATAGCTGGCTCAAAATAATATGTGCGCAACAATGCATTTGACAATCACAAGTAAAATTACATATAGGTAGTCAGTTTTCTAATGCGCAGTTTACTCAAACAAAACCCTTTGTAGGATAAAATAACAAGATTAACGACATTGCGTTGCACCAACGGTTTCCGATATACGCAATTCATTTCTCAGAAATAACATTTAGTACCTCATAGTGAAAATGAGATCGACTGCACGTTCTCTAGAGAAATAATGACAATAACTACACATGGGAATTGGCAATGCTTAACCTACCTATCGACGTTCCACGCAAGGTTTCTATAAGTAGCACAATTTAAATTCAACTTCAAAATAAAATAGCGTTTATATTTAAAGATGTGAATGTATAAAGTTTCAAATGGACGGATCAGTAGTTTTTCTAGGCTCGTGATTATTGATTTATTAAGTTATGTTTTATTATTTATCAGACGTGTTAACCTTATTATTATTTTACAATCTATAAAACGATAAAATGTTAAAGTTCATGAATGTACTGGTTATTATGTTGTTGGCAACGAAAGATGATTAATAAATTCTTAAATATTATGTATGTAAGTACCTACTTTTTGAAACAGTAATAAGCTTTGGTAAGTATCTACGCATAAATCATTTTGATACGAGGTTTACGTGTAAAGATTTGCAAATAGATCCGAGAAGGTAACTTTACATTGGCCTTACTTTAGATCGATTAGTTTAACCTTTCAAAAATATTACAAAGGCGGTGACATGAAAGAGGTCAGATGAAACGCTTCAGATGATGATTTCGAAACGTTCAATTAGTAGCAATTATGAACAAACCAAGGAACCGCAATTACTTCTGATGAAAGACAAATTGCTGAATGGCTACGCATTTAGGTAATCGAATTTCGACTTCGTTTGCATCATATAACAATAAACAGGAGACATGGCAAATAAATTGGGGAGACCGTAGACCGCGGTAATTTTAAGCAATAAGCAATTACTAAATTTGTTGCAAAATGTAAGAAAATACTTACTTCTTGATCTTCTATAAGAGTTGCGACTCGTCCTGGCTGAAACGACAAAAGTACATGTTGAGTATGGGGATAATAGAAAACATTAAATTCAAATATACATTTAACAGCAAACTGTCCTTCTTATAATGATTGTTTGTACAATCGTACACCATAGATAAACTTATGTTCAGTATTAAGCGCATAGTATACCGAAATGGATGAAAGTACAAGAATTTCTAGTTATTTCCTGGTAGGGGCTCGTATAATATTTGGAACACTCCGAAATGAAATATTTTAGTAGCAGAAATATTTTGTTTTTTATCGATATTCAAGAAGTAAAGTAAAGTAAAGAAGAAATTTGCGTAGAATTAACTAAGAATGGCTTATTAATATGGAACATAGTTCCACGCGTTGTTATCGTGACGGAGTGTTCACGCGTGTAGTGGATAGAGAAAAGACAAAAATAGCACTATCTAATTCGCGCTACGTTGAAAATAGCACAAAAATACAGTGATGGCACATTATAGGCGATTTGACGGGCCAAGCGTCCTAGTAAATTCGCTACAAGATTACGGAAAATATACATTTATAAATGAAAGCTTCAACATTTTTAACTAGAAACTTTTTATCCTCTCAGAAATAAAATAGGAACGCAGTACCAACGACAGTGTCAATGGTCATCGGTTTATTCAATTTTGCGAGACTCGCTTTGTCCGGAAATCGCGAGTGCGCGACGCATGATAATTTTCAGAGGTCTTCAAACAAAAATATAGACGACGTTTTGAAACATATCGTGGCAATTTGTGTTTGTTTAAGTTAATTAATACACAAACGACAATTATTTTCGACGTGCTCTCTAATCAAATTGGAAGTGTTTTAGTTTAGTACAGGTCATTTGATCAAATACCTAGATAATTGTTGGAAAGGAAGAAAAGCGATTTCAAAACAGTTGCTCAAATACAGACAATTCAATGAACACTAAAGAGTACAAGTAAGCAAAAATATCCTACATTTCATAATGAGTCAAGTAACTGTTAATTTCTCTATGTTTAATTATCCTCGATTCTGTATACAGACCAGAAACTTTTTAAAGTAAGCACCACATACTGCTGCCTATGATAATAAGAATGACTGTATTAACTGCCATGTGAAAGTGCGTCACCTTAATGGTACTTGAAAATTTGCCAAAATGCTAACCTTAATTGGAGTTGTACCTACCTCGAGCCATTATAACACAATGCCATTTTGTGATTAGTAACAAAGGTTTTTACCTATATGCATATTAAAGCAATGGATTGTATAATTTATTGTTAATAATAGGTTAAGTAATAACTTTCTAATAGGTATTAAATTAGGAATAAGTAACATACATAAAAACAAGCTTGTAAAGTTGTTAATAAGAGATTCAAAACTTGAATAATAAGTTAACAAAGTCATAATATTTGGCAAAATATGTTTTTAAGATGTGAATGTTATTATGACTAAAGCTTCTACTTTGTTGATGATAAATAATAAATGTTACAATTTGCTTATCATTCTTTTGTTTCATGCCTAATAAAACAATGAATCGCTCCAGCTTTACAAGTGTAGAATTAGCCTATGACTTATCCCGGATATTGAAGGAATGAAACGGTGATTTTTTTTTGTAATTTTGGTGCCTTTTTTATTCCATACAATCAATATCTTTTCTTTTCGTTAGTCAGAGGTAGATGCAGATAACAGTGATTTTGTTTAAAGCAGAAAAGCAGCATACTAGTTTAGTTAAAAAGCAACAGTGCCTTTATGGATACATGTTGCAGAGCATAGTCAAATATTGTAACTTATACTTTTTTTTTAAATATGATAGAATAAACAATTCTATTCTCTTCTTAAAAATCTGCATAAGAATATAAATTCAACTCATTGTGATTTGATCAGTTTAGGACTTAAATCAACTCCAAAAAGAAATAAGTAAGTAGTTAATTTCAAAATGATAATTGTGATAATTAGTGTTTGAACTATAGTAAACAAATAAATAAGTACCTAATCAAGCAAACTGTCATTAAGCTTGACCTGTCTACAACATTTTCTAATTAATGTTTACTTACAATGTATGAATATGTTAAAAACAATGATATTCTAACAACACTACATAACTTTACAAAACAAAAAGCATAATGTAAAGGCAAGAAAATTTAATAAAAATTCGCTCGTTCGCAATGCATAGTGCAGTACGTTTTAATTTATTAATTCAAAATGTATAAGCCGAAATTACCTTGTTTTCTGTGCCACGATGAGTAGTGTTGCCTTGCCAGAACCTTCGGGAGAAACCTTTTACGTATCCAGTGACGGACTGTTGGTAGTCAAA
The DNA here is from genome assembly GCA_947563765.1 of Anarsia innoxiella. Classification (NCBI taxonomy): domain Eukaryota; kingdom Metazoa; phylum Arthropoda; class Insecta; order Lepidoptera; family Gelechiidae; genus Anarsia; species Anarsia innoxiella. The sequence goes on from OX387390.1 coordinate 11,994,778, forward strand.
CCCAGGGTTCCAGCATAAGGAACCATAACCGAAAATCCAGAAAGGCTCTTTCTTTATTCTTACGTCGACTTCGTATAGGGAACTATTTTCTGACTGCTTCTGTTGTGCCTCCTTATTCTCCATTTTATATTGATTTAGAAGTATCAATCTCTAATTTTAAAATATATTTAAAAGTATGATTTTTTGCAAATATTGTATTTATTATTTATACTTTTCCACCGAAAGGATCGGCTCCAAATAAAATATATTCCGAAGAGAAAGTGTTAGAAAAGTGAATGTAGGGTAGAAATTTTATCACAGATTCTAAATCACTACCTATTTATTCTACTTGTGTTTCATGATGAGTTTCGGTTTACGCGAGTGAAATATTAATTTATACAGAAAAATGTAACGCCAATGAGAAATCACCATTCTTTACGCAGTATTATAGAAGACTGGTTTGCTTTGCCACACCGCGCCGCACGCACGATCGCTTCACACTTTGACAGATTGATTACACTGACAGTTCGCATGACGGGTATTGGGTTGCGTTCCGTTTCAGAAAAAAAAAAATGACAAAATTATACCGATCCGTTTGCTTGTCCTCAAAGATAGGTTCAGTAGTGTTAATAGTGTATTTTGGTATTTTGCTTTGTTTTAAGTTTTGATTTTCTTTATAACTTTGGTATTAAATGTTTAAAAAACAAAAATTTTAATTATTAATGCGACGGATAAATTCGGATGATGCGTAAAATGAGTCAATATTTTTGAAGTATGGCAACACCAAAATCCGATGAAACTTTTTTCTTTTTTACTTAGCTCTCATTGGTTAAACGCTGGCTGATGCAATTTTCAAACTTTTTGCATCCGGTTTATGAGCGCGCTTTTGTCCGCCTATCTGACCGACTTAATTTTTCACGAATTTTACGGTTACTTTCGAGTAAGTTAGTACATACGTATGATACAAAAGTACAAATAGGTATTTGATTTAAGCTTATATGCGGTGATATAAGTATGTAGTTATTGTTATAGATTTCCGTGATAAGTATTAATTTTCTTGATTCTTCTATGTAAAATCTTCTATGAAAAATAGATGAGTCAATAAAAAGGTGTGAGGGAATAATAAATTAAACTCAGTAATTGAAGTGACGGTCCGAATATATTTAAAAGAGAATAACGATACACAGTTTGAGTAATTCCGCTTTTTTAAACACATATGTAAGTAAACTAAGACATTATGGAGTATTTTAAATGTAAATTATTTGCTTGTTAAATATAACATAACATTGAATCACTAATTTATAAATGCCACAGTTTTTTATAAATTAAATAAGTAAATAATATCTACGATTGTGCATGCAAATCTATTGTTTATTTTGTATAAGTAACGTATAAGCGCAACGTAACAAATTGTTTTTGGAAAAAAGTAATAGGTAAGTACGAGTAGGATAAGTAGGTATGTATGTATTTAGTACTAGATAGTTCTACTGATTGTAAAGGAAGGTGGTTGGGGGGGCAGACAGGTTGGTAGGCAAGTAGGTCGATATTTAAGGTGTTTTAACTGATGTATTATTATAATATGTACCTACTACAATTTTAAAACTTTTCTTTGAAACTTGACTACTTATTGAATGATTGAAATCGATAAAATATTTAAGAAAGTACTTAAGTACATTGAATATATTGCTATGACACTGAACATTGATTTGCGCTCGGATATTATATTTCCGTTCTAACTAAAAGCCTTATTGCGCTACTGATTATTATATAGATTGAGAGCCATATTTGATTTGAATGTTATATAATTAAGACATTATTTTTGACTGCAGTGCAGATTCATACAACAACATCTCAAGAAAAATAACATTTCGGTACTTAAGCACAATTCGTAAAAAGCGTCACGCAGTTTTCAAACATTAATCTTGCGTAATCATTCCCTGTAAAGTATAAGTAGCGATTTAGCGATAGTTTTATTTCAAGCTATATTTGATTTTGTAGGCATAGAGATATAAGTGATATTGACTCTAAGGAAAGTGGTCTATGCTGAAAATATTCCAACATTACATTACATTTTCTTACCGTTTACAAAACTCGTAAAAATTCTTCTATATCTCCAATATCAATTCTATAAAATGAAATATTATTTTTCTTGTTCCCCATTCTCACGGCACCAACATTTGTGATTATAAGTATATCAGGTAACTAACAACAAACATTTATTTATCTACTAATTTACGTAGAATATAGGTAGTATAACTATGTAAGTAGGTAGGTACATTATGTTTACATTCACATTAAATTATGATATATTTGGCTTGAGAAAATTTCCCACTAGGAAAGAGTGTAATTTCTATATTTTTTTTTCAAAATCAAGATGGATGTTGTGTTTTTGCTGTTCTACAAGGATGAATTGTACCTATCTTCTCAGTATGTAGTCAACGTGTTATCTCAAAAAACAGCAGCTGAATAATTTTGCGAATTCATGATGTGTCGCATTTTATGAAAATAAAGTAGTACCTCCATAAGTACTTAGGTTTGATTCAATTACGCATCATCATGTAGCGAGATCCACCCTACATGAATGTGTACCTACCAATATTTTAAAGATGATTTATAAGTGTTTTGGTAATAACATTAACATTCAAACATTTAGATCGATTAAAACTTTTATCTTATGTATGCGGAATAATTTTACTTATTATTTTGGTAGACACCTATAAATGATTTACTCGTATCTACCCAACAATGATATTAATCAAGACAACAGTTTATAAAATATTTTGTAGAATTTTCTCTAGCTCTATTCTCTACAACAAGGATTTATTTGTAAGTAAGTATGTATGTAGTGTATAAGTATTGATTAATACTTAATTATGCAATAAATATAATACAATCTGCTTTGGTATTTCAAATGAAGAATTACAAACTGGTCAAGTAAAGGTAGGTAATATTATGTTTTATAATAGGTAATAATATGTTCTATTATATATCGAACCAAGAATTACAATATTCTTCATTACACATTAAGTATTACAAAAAGTTTACCACAAAATATTATTAACGTAACTAATATTTAAATATTTACAATCAGACTTTTTACAAAACATAAATGTTATTATTATATAACGAAAATGCGAAGTGAAAATCATTTACCAGTAAGTACCTAAACCATATTTTCTAGTAATTAATAGGCTTGACTCAAATAGAACGCGTTGTTTAAAGCAGATAATGCTAAGGAATTTAGACAAGTGCTTTGTTTTGCATTTGTCGTTAATAGTAACATTCACCTACATACCTGTTATTTAGGTATTTATAAAATGTTTGAGTTATTAATATAATATGATTCAAAAATGTTAACATTCAAATATTTTGTGCATATTATACTACAACACGTATGTATATAAATATATTTACTTCCTCAACTGTAACTGTAAATCGAGTCTCGTGTCTTTTGCCTCATAAGTCTCATAACCGACTTCCCTGGTAGCTAAGTAGGTAATCGATTAATATTCAAAACATTTATATTTTTAAATGTTAAATTACGTATTTTTAATATAAAATTTTCGCTACAAAACATCGACTTATAAGTACTTGAATTAATAAAGAATCATTCATATATTTTTGCTGGTAAGTAAAATACTCCTGAAAAGTGATATAATATAATATTTCTAAATAATAGATTTAATACTATGTTCCTGAAGACAGGACAGGTACATTTTAAATTATTATGATTTAAATTTGAATACATCATAAATGTAAAACATTGACTAGTGATATGTAACGATAACTTTACATGGGTAATGGTAATCTGATTAAGAATATATTAAACCAAGTTTAATTTGATGAGATTACAATTTTACTTTATGATGAGCGCATGCATACGTATCGTGTACCTAAAAACGTAGATATGTTAATAATTACTTAACATGTACCTACGCTGCATGCCGATAGATGTAGTTATAATATATAGTGAAACTGAGTCTTTAACGTAACCAAATTACATTTAAGTATGCACCACAATAGAAATTAAATTATAAAATAACGAAATAGGTAGGTAAGTATTAAAATAGTAAGTATAAATTATTTTTCAATCAGTTTTTGGTTCTTCCTATCAAGGATTTAAAATAATATTAAGAATAAAGATATAATTCAACGGAGGTAGGTACAGTAAATATCGTAAACCTTATAATATAATATTTATAATATTTATAATATTATGCCTTTAAAACTTACAATTGAAAGTGCTACGATAGTGTATTATTTACAGATTCATCAAATCATTTCACATACCTGCTAAAATTTTGGTCACACCATTAAATAATATCAAATCGCTTTCTTCTAAAACTAATATTCGAAAGTTAAAAGCTTTTAACTGCCAAAAAATATTACACTCACGTGCACAGAGATGTATGAAACGGCTATGTAGATTCAAAACTTTAATATCAATTGTATAATATGCCATCAAAATATGTTTATTATTATTGTAAAGTTTACTACAATTTTAAAAGATTTGCACTTTTTTTATCACCAAATATATTACCTTATAAATGTATGATAAAAAGAGTTCCGAAAATACTCATATCTTATGGTAAATACTCGTATTAATACTATAACTATGAAAGATTTCAAAAAATACCTCATTGCACGCGAGTGTTGGTACACTTCTTTCGAAGAGCAGTCATCTGACTGAGCTGACGTTAGTAAACGCCATACTTAAGCTGAATTCAATGTGGACCCAGCTTAAGCGGAATGTTTAGATCATACATTCGACTCGGGCCCGTCCGTATTATGCTTGAACGAAGCCCGGATCCTCGCCAAATACAAAGCGCAGATATGCCCGTAGCATTTGTTGTACCATTCCGGTGTCCGACCCCTAGAAAAAAAAGATTTTATTTAGGTCTATTTTTTGTCTCACGAATATTCAATTCTCGTTACCTATGTTGATTGGTAAAGAACCAATATAAACGAGAAACATGCAAAAATAAGTAATTAACAACTACATACATGGTATCAACTCGAGCCAAGTGCACGAGACGTGTACGTCCTTTTCCGGCTGGTTGAGCCAAATATCGTGACGCAAGGACGACACCTCGCGCGCCCTCGATCGGCGCTCCATTATGTGCGACTGATGTTTCGGCGATTGCGCACCAGCCTCCGCCGCCACTGGCACTGCCTTGTTGCCAGGACCTGGATGTAACAGAGGACACTCTTTACGTATTGGCACAGCAACATAATGTTATTCAAAAGAAGGGTATGTTATATACTTTACAATTTGATCGTAATTTCAAAATAGATCGAGTAACCGCAATAAGGCTGACTATAAGAAGTTATCTGGTACACTTACCGCAGCACGCAGTAATCTCGCACCGGAAGGTTTATGCTCGATGCCGTTATGTATTGGAACACCTCCGCGTTCGTTCCCAACTTCTCAGCTACGCGCCATTTTATAAGTGAATCGTCCCAGATATGACGCTCGCGGAGTATCCTGTGATGAAAATGACATAGGTTTTATTTTCTTTCTTTAATATACCTAAAAGACATAGCTTTGAACGTGATCGTTTTGTTATACTATATTTTCCCGTTTGTAGTCGGGATTAGGATATAAAAGTTGTAATTTTTATCCGCTGTGCGTACGCTGAAGCTAGTATTAAAATATTTCAAAAGTTGCAATAAATAATAGAGTAAGAGCCCACGACGGCCAGACCTTCGTTATTTTATAAAAGCTGAAAGTTTCTCTGTGTATGTCTCCAACACAGATAAGAACGACCAGCGACTATGAAGTTTGGATTGTGGTTACTTGGACAGGTAACAGGTAGTAAAGGTGTATAAAATAGTACCTTAAATTCCTTAAAGTATAAAGTTCAATTTTTTTATATTTTCTTCAAGATAACTTTAAAAATCACGTTATTTAATGCCGGACACTTTTAACAGTTGCTACCCCCTGCCAGACACACCTAAACTGCAACAAATTATAATTATACTTTCGTTATAGTATAAAAGCTGAATTTTATATATGTTACTTGAGGACTTATTAAAAAATGTTACTTCAATAGCCGGACAGTTTTAATGGTTTTTACACCTTGCCAGACACATTGAAAGTCCGCTGTAGGTGCGAGCGCGAGGTAACAACTGTTCAAGCGGCTGTGAGTGAGATAGAGCGCTTAGTCTACTTTCTTTATTATCTTTATCTACTATCTTTTAAGACATTCAATATAAAAATAATTTTATTACGTTCATAGCAATGTTATACAAAATACTATTATAATATAATGAAATGTAAAAAAAGTATTGTCATATAAAAGAAAAATATTTAATCGTTCTTATAATTATCCTATTTTTAACAATACTTTTTTTTGTATTTCATCCATACTTCCATACTTATACTATAATACTATATTATATTATATTATATATTATATTATTTATTATTTTTTATTCTTATAATATATTATTCTTATATTCTTATTCTTTATATTCTTATTCTTATATTCTTATATTCTTATTCTTATAATATTATAAATGCGAAAGTAACTCTGTCTGTCTGTTACGCTTTCACGCCTAAACTACTGAACCGATTTCAATGAAATTTGGTAGAGAGGTTGTCTAGACCTTGAGAAAGGACATAGGCTATATTTTGTCGCGAAAAAAGGCTTAAGGGGATGGTAATAAGGGATGAAAGTTAGTATGGGAGATCGTCATTATTGACATCCGCAACATCGTCTGCGTAGGAAGTACTAACTTAATGTAAGTAGTATAGGTAATAATGTAGGAAGCTAAAAATAAGAGGCCTTATTACTGTAGTACATTTTTGTAAACTATGTTCTTTGTTTTTCCCTCTCTGGCCAAGACATGGAGATTCTGTGGACTTGAGACACGTGAGCAAGCCCCGTATAATTGTCCGTGAGAAAAACAACTCTTTTCTAAATAAATGCCGGCTACTTTTAATGTTTGCCCCTGAGCTTTATTTATCGTCATAGCAAATGCGATTTTCAGCGAAAACTGTAATCTCTTAAACTGGAATAGCAAAACTGTCGGAATTATGGGTATACGGGGGATTAAAACATCCTCTCCTTTTGCCATTCCAGTCATAATGATTGCTTTTACAATATTGCGACCGAGGTGTGTTACTTGCAATCATAAATTCCCTAAATAATGGCGCCTACCTACCCTCTAAGTTAGAAAAGTGATCAAATACTAACTTGAAGTCTTAGTAACACTCAGTTTAAAAAAAAACATCAAAATCATTTCAGTAGCTATGGCATCATGCGCTTCTTGACACGATCACGCTAGATTTCCGCGGGAATGAGTGTCCGTGCCTAGGATTCTATCTTTAAATATATGAATAATGACGATCTCCCATACTAACTTTCATCCCTTATTACCACCCCCTTAAGCCTTTTTTCGCGACAAAATATAGCCTATGTCCTTTCTCAAGGTCTAGACAACCTCTCTACCAAATTTCATTGAAATCGGTTCAGTAGTTTAGGCGTGAAAGCGTAACAGACAGACAGACAGACAGAGTTACTTTCGCATTTATAATATTAAAAGTATGGATTTTGTATAACATTGCTATGAACGGAATAAAATTATTTTTATATTGAATGTCTTAAAAGATCGCAGTAGACTAAGCGCTCTATCTCACTCACAGCCGCTTGAACAGTTGTTTCCTCGCGCTCGCACCTACAGCGGACTTTCAATGTGTCTGGCAAGGTGTAGAAACCATTAAAACTGTCCGGCTATTGAAGTAACATTTTTTAATAAGTCCTCAAGTAACATATATAAAATTCAGCTTTTATACTATAACGAAAGTATAATTATAATTTGTTGCAGTTTAGGTGTGTCTGGCAGGGGGTAGCAACTGTTAAAAGTGTCCGGCATTAAATAACGTGATTTTTAAAGTTATCTTGAAGAAAATATAAAAAACTTGAACTTTATACTTTGAGGAATTTAAGGTACTATTTTATACACCTTTACTACCTGTTACCTGTCCAAGTAACAACAATCCAAACTTCATAGTCGCTGGTCGTTCTTACCTGTGTTGGAGACATACACAGAGAAACTTTCAGCTTTTATAAAATAACGAAGGTCTGGCCGTCGTGGGCTCTTAGACTATAAGTAGTTTATTTAATTTTGTCCGTGGATATTTAAAATGTTTATCTCACCTTTGCATAACTTCTTGAGGCGGCGCCTCTATCTCAGTAGTGGCTCTCCAGAGGCGCAGAGGATGGCCATCCCCTACTTTCTTGCAGCACAATTCCACGTGTGGTGCCGCTCCTGACACCGACATCCATCCTCGAGTTCTGAAATATAATACTTTACCTTAACAAATTGTCTATAAGGTATCCTCGTGAGAGGTATCAATCTATCGAAACATCTCGTCTGTTTTTTTTCAAAAAACATATAAATTCTTATATGATAAACAACTATGAATAACTTTAATCTTGCATTTACACACATCATTCGTACACATATATAACAAATGACTTTTTCATACAATACAATGATATTAATTCCCTAAGGCACAAAAGCAAAAGAAGGAACAATTTTATGTCAAACATTGGACATCCCTTTTAGGAAGGTAGCTACAGTTAGTAGCTGTATATTTATTTAGGATCGGCGAAATCTGAATATTCTAATTTTACTTTCAAAGTCCTTAAGTAAGTACTTCTTTTTTATGTCCATGAAATGGTTAAATAACACTCGCGTTGGTTAAACAGCTCGAAAAGGATGATGTCGCATGTCGGAAAAGTAGTTAGTGGGTAAGTATAGTACCTAGTTACGAAAAAGTCACAGATTCTCTACCATCTAATGCGTGCCTGAAGTAAACGTAAAAAGCATTCATATACATTGCTACAAAACAAAGTTTTCCTATTTGTAGGTACCTAGTTCAGGCTATAACAGCAGATTTGCAGCCGCACCTAAGAAAACTATACAACACAACAAAGAACACCTAAAGTGGCCATCAACTAATGAATGACGTAATGAGGTGCTTATCTAAGTTGATGAAGAAATTGAATAATCCTGTTCTTTACGGGAAACCAGTCATGATTTAAGAGCTGTACCAGCTTGATCTAAGCTACATATTATTTGGTCTGGTCGATAACAAAAATCCATCCTAGGTATCATTTAAGGTACTCGATAACTGTCTGGTTTTCGTTTTCCCATTTGAAATAAAAAAGTAGAGTTTTATCAAAAATAGGTAAACTTGTCCTACAATCTATCTAGATACAATTTTTCCTAACTATATACGAAACATTGAAGTAAAGAACAGAATTAGATATTACCATAGCTGGGCACCCAAACTTTAAATGCCCAGCTCTGGCTATCGCTAAACAGATGGAGGACAATGGAGTTGCGCTAAACACCGATGTCTCACCTTTTTCCTGACCGGCCACTGACTCTAAAAAAGCATGAAAAAAAGAGTCTAATAAGATAATATATTTTTCAAAATTAGTTGGACAAAATATTCCGGGTTCTACACTAAATTAGTCGACTATTAAAAATCGGGAGTTATAATTACCATTACATAGAGTTAATATTGGTCGAAGATCTTGAGAGTAAAAATATTGAAATGATAAATTAAGATTTCTCTGACGTAGTTATGTACTTACTTTTCTTTGGCTTCTTTTAACAGGGCTTTAATGCAGGCTTGTTGGAAACCTTTCCAGTCCTGATTGAAATCCGCACCTAATTCTTCGAGTGCCACCTGAAAATGTTAAAACCACAATAATTAAATTAAATATCATAACTTTACCTACCTACCAACAATTAAATGATTTGGGTATTATATTTGTCTGCCGTTTGCGTCGAAGGAGGTTAGGAGGTCATATAAATGTAAGTTGCAAATTGAAATTTATTGAAATAAAATAGAACTCACAGGTACACTCTCTTCGAAATAATTGAATTTGCATCTTGCAAGCATATCAGCTGGCGCCATGAATAGTTGCTTATATTTCTGAATGAGGAGCAGGAGGCAAGCATGAGCTGCTCGACTCTCGCTGATCTGTCTTTGATCTGCAACGCTCTCGATTACCATTCTGTAACATAAGTTCATAACTGATTATTAAATATATTAGTACCTATGCAATTCAATTAGTAGTACAAAACTAAAAATTGGTCTCATTTGATCTTAGGAGTTACATATTACGACTACAGTTTTCAAATAAATAAGTAAGTACCTACCTATTTCTGAACATACCTATTTGAATTTCCTTCTTTGGTGCTGCCAGTTTGTGGGGGTGCATGGTGGAGCCTTAGCAGAGTTGGGGCGAGGCACACGGCCAAGTTTGAAGCTGTCATTTGATTCACTTCGGAGTTTGCTGCCACCTGTTCAAATTAAATGATATGATAAGCCGAACGTTCCTTTCCCAATATCAAATTGTAACATATTTGTAAGTTGTATTACAAACCTCCCCAAGGAAGATAAGCAAGGTATGTAAAGCTTCCAAATGCTCTTCAGGTAACAATAGCAACGCGCACTGTACAGCGTCAGGTCGGAGTGGCTCCGGCACATCTAGAAAAAGGCATTATTTGAATTTAAATTACTGAATATCGACACAAAACAAAATCTAAAAGAAAATAACTTTGCAGTGATAAAAATTATATAATAAACTCACGTTGGAATATCGCAATGAACGTCTCACTAAGTTTATTTGTGAGCAATGAATCCGGTAACTCCCTAAAGTATTGCTTCACCATATCAGCTACGTCATGAGCTTGGGCGCCATCGAAGTTCAAGCACGAGTCATCAGGATCTACTGTGTTCATATTCTCAATAGCAAACGCTGCATTAGCTGCCCCAGCTGACTCTACCATCGTCCGAAGTTTTGCAATGCGAGATTTCACTCCAGCCTTTCTGAATATCCCCATCTATAATAAAAATGCGAAATATCATGGTAAAGCGTGTCCTTAAAAATATATCAATATTCTTGTTAAAGAATTTTTTTCAGTATTTACCTGATCAAGAGCATTATTCTTCAGCCAGTTAAGTGCGCTTTGTACCGGCTTTGGCAAGGCGTGTCCTGTCCTCTGCAATGACACTGTCAGCGGCACACCAAACACAGTTTTGTCTGCAAAGAATAGAGAAGCTCATGAACAACAAATTATAAAATTGATCACCGTTCGCAAATGTGAAATCGCAATTCAACGTTTATTAAATAATTCGCCAAGCTTCTAAATGCAAGTGCAAAATAGGCTTATGTTATCGCAAAAACAATCGCATTATCGCAGAGCCTTTGTAGGACGTCGCGTCGTCTCTTAAAAAAAACCTTAAAAAAGAATAAGATCGGCAAAGTCTGCTTTCTTGCTATTTTATAGATATTTCTCATGGAATTAACCTGAAGGGAAATAGAAATTGTATGAATATTTTCCCTAAGGTCGTAAGGAACAAGCAAAAGTATGGGAGTGGGGTTTACGTAATCTGCGTAATATTAGCTCTGAAACGGGAACAAAAGTTTTGGAATTTAACGAGCGACTCTCATGAGTTGGCGAAAAATTGAAAATAACGCAAATAAGGAGCAAATCCTCAAAAACAAAGCTTCAAAGTTTTCGTAACCTGGAACAAACTTGAGAAAGATAAACAGCTTTTAAAAATGAAAAATAGGTCAACCATGATGCAGTAAAAAGAAGGTCAAATTTAATAAAACATTACCTTTATAATCAGGAGTTTTGATCTTCCTGATGAGTTTAGGCAGCTCCCAGTTCCATCCAGATTTGTGCGAGGGACAGTAGCGTTCCATGCAAGCTGTTAGTCGCAGTAATGCGAGTTTCCTCAGGATATGCAGCTGGCCGCATGACAGCGATGACATCGGTCGAGACACTTGAAATGATGAAATGGGACAACATTAATTAGTGTACGTACATACATTAATTATTTTTACAACACGATTTATGATTTTCTGAACATTATTTATATGGATTCCTACACAGGCTTTGGCCGAAAATATTACCAAATGATTCATAAAACTGGGCAGTTGCAGAAAAGCATTCTAACAAATTAAAAAGTCTAATTTAGATCTGACCTTTCCGTTGTCAAAAAACAGAAGACAGCGGCTTTTAATTGAATGCGGCGTAGTAAGAAAGATAATGAGCTGTAAAACTTACGGTAAGTCTCGGGATCCTTTTGGTTAGGCGTAGGTTGTAGGGTATTGTTCGCTTTAGGCCCACCATTCATCGTGCTTGTACGGAAAGAGTACCACCTTTGTATGTTATTTCTGTAATACATGTCAAAATTTCAGCCTACATGATAACGAAGCCTTTCAAATAAAAGGGAAAATATAGATTCATATTAAAATTCAATTCGCAAGCATTAATTCGAGATAGAATATCTATGAATTCACTTTTAGGACACTATGAACCAAAGCTTGTAAATATTTTAAGATACAAAAAAAGGTATATTTCGTTTATTTAACTGCTACTTTATCCATTCGTTGTTGTTTTAGGAGAAACGGTACACATTTTTTTCTGAGAAAAATATTAAATATTTATGTCAGAAGATATCGTAATGTCTTTGAAGAATAAATATTGCGTGAAGGTCATTTCAGGGAATATAAAGGTTGTGCGTATTTTGTTGTAATCGACACGTTTTTTCTGGATGTTTTCACAGACATTACATATTAACATTAGACACGTGATATGAGGCTCAAATATCGCAAAACCAAAAATATTTTTCGCATTATTCGCAAAAGCGTTTGCACAGCAAATTTCGCAATAGCACAAAAATAACTACTTTTTTAATAAAAATACTTACTTCTTAGACTTCATGTCCACGCTATCGTCATCATCATCTTGGTCTCCATCGTGAGAACGAGAACCAGCAGAGTAAGGACTCCCTTCCAGATCTGAACTGCGTGACGCTGATTTATCACGCTTCAGGCTTCTATCCCTAAACCTGGAATATTATAGTAAAAGTTAAGAACTATCTTCTGTATTTAACTTTTCAGATGTTTTAAATTGTAGGTGAAGAGTAAGACACCGAAAATCAAGAATACAGAGCAGACACGAGAATATTATCTGCCTATATTCTCAAAAATCAAACCAACTACACATGGAACTCGCAACCAATGGGAATATTAGTCTAAAGGCCTGTTAACTTCTTAATAGGTAGGTGGTGCTCGGTACTCTAAACATAGAATGCCTTTGACGGCGGCGCCTTACATTAGTATGCGAATAAGTTATGTGTTGGACATGAAGTAACTTCCATTATTACCGGGAAGCACTTATTTTATTTGAGTCTAATGAACTCCCCTGGCCATGGATAATTAGTCTTAGCGTATAATGGACGGCTCTTCCACAGAAATTACAGTGATTCCAAGTCTTGCATTAATTATAACTTGTTAAGGCATTAACGTTTAAACTAGATCCATTTGTTAGAGTATTTACAGATAATTATTTGACATAGAAGGCGTTAAACCTTCTTTCAATCTTCAGAGCGTTCGTGAAATCAAAAGTAAGTGGAGTCTGGAAGGCGGCGCCGCAGAGGTTTACTTTAGAGAACTAAATAAAACGACTTAACGGCTTTCAACAGATGTTTTTAAAGCATAATACAAGAAATTGAAGATTTAAGTAGGTTCTATTGACATCTAGTTCGTAATAAAGGCGTTTTCTGCGGGACCAAATGAAGCTCGTACTGAATCAACATGAAATCAAATTACGTTGCCAGATCCATACTAAATCTCTTAGGAGTGAGGAAATGAATGCTGAAATTACGAACTTACTCAACTAAACTGGGACATATTCCCACTGGATGGAGACAAATATTGACTGACATGTACGCCTATATACATAATTTATGATACAATAAAATAACTAACAAGTATACATAAAGTGCTTAGTCTAAATACCCTACAACCATGCCCATTGTTTCAGCAGCATAAAACACACGAAAAAAGATATCAATATTAGTAATCAATGTACAAAGTTATTTTTAAATCAATAATGTAATTACAGGTTCAATTTAGTACTATTTGATTAGATATTAACCGGACGTCATGCACTTACTTCTGTCCATCTTTGCCAAGATTGAGTGAGCTTGTTCGTATGGCTTGGCGTCGATGTGGTGTGTGTCCTGGTGATTTCTGCACCTCGCGTAGTACCGCGGGATCGGGCTTCAGTTCCACCGGTGACGGAGGTTCCACATACACCTTGAAAGTCATAATATTAAGCATACGAGCTCAAAGGATTATCTAAAGAATAGAAAAACTATATAATGTTAGTAGTTACCTCAGTTGTAGTATGAGCTGTGTGATCTTTATAATAGTTGTGCCTCCAGCTCGCTGGTTGGCACTCCGAATCACTAAGCGCGCTTGGCTCATCATGTTTCAGCCCACGGTGGAACATCCTCTTTGCCCTCCCCAATTTGGATTTCGTGCTCTTGTTGCTTGAACCCATGCTGCCATCCGACGCGTAGCTCGAACTGTCGTCTCCGTACGGCGGGTTTAATGAGAATGCAGATGGTTCCATCATCGGGGCGATCGGGGAGGGTGGCATGATCGTGGTTGGAGAAGGTGGTTGTGTTCGGATGGCAGGCACGTGATTCGGAGAATTGTTGAATTCTGGGAATGGAAAGGCGGTTGGTGTGGTCGGCGTCATGTCGATATAGTTCAAGTCGGGGTATTGATCAGGCTGAACATCTAAATAATGAGGAGAAGAGACGACGACTTCACTTCGATTCTGACGTTTTCTTCGACGAGTTTTCAGCGACTCCACTCGGCGAAGCAGGGCTTTGGCTCCATCCCGCAGCCGCTCGGATCCCGTGCGCCGGAAGCGAGGGTTGTTCGGTTCCTCTTCATCCTCCTTGTCGCTTGGCACCTGGATCACTGGTGGTGGTGGTGGCTGCCCTGGAACTTGCAGTCTGAAACAAAAATCATTTAAAATGACATATTGTATTTATTGATACTACTTACTACTTATAAATGTCCTCGGTTGTATTTTGCTACTATCCCCACAAGGCTAATGAATAAACACAAAGGGTACGTTTTGTGGCGCCCCAGTAGGGTATCACACTTGATTATAATTTTAGAGGGTCACTGTTTACAGCTACTTTGCGCATAATAAATGCTTGATAATAAAGTCTCCCAAATGCTTCTAACAGCGTACATTAAAGTACCTACTTACGAGTTCAAACAGGGTTCACTCAGAGATGATAGGATTGCCTTTCGAAACACTAATCTGATTTTGCTTACCGAACAAAGCTTATACATTGGGATTTGTAGCTTCAGTGCCGATAATCAGATTTCTGTTGCTTACTTACCTACTCAATGTTTTACGTTCCCAATTTAAATACCAGGCATTCCTATCTGTTCGTATTAATTTGAGATTCGGAGTTGCGAAAATCCTAAAGACTAAATCTTTGTTATAAGGTAGGTACCATTGTTCTTAGTGAAATGTGAAATCCATAAATTATTAACGACCTTTCTGAAAGTATCTGTGTAACTGTAGAGAAACCTCGCGAGTATCTTTTGCTACGTTTACACGTGGAAAACTTAAGTCGTTCAAGTTGTCGTGTGCATTTCATTTGATTTCAATTAAAACTGTCTTGGGAAGTGTGTTAGTGCTACAATGTCGTTCCAAGTAAATTCCTTTCTGAGTTAATACGACTTTTCTATGACTTAGTACATTTACATCCTGCTATATACTCTACCATTATCCAGTAACTATTCCATACAAATTACAGTTTCATTCCTTTATATACGTAGGAACACCTAAGAAAACTCATAAAAACTGCTATTTCTTCTTTTAAAATAAGTAAAGTAGAATGTTTATTTTGCTTAAGTTCTGAAATTATTAAATTAAGACTGAAATAATTGGACCGTCTTTGTTTTCATTCAAAATGGTTTCTCTCCGGTTTCAATTAAGTAGAAGGAAATTAATTCATCTACCTTGTAATGATTAATGCGTGTGAATAAGTACACTTTATTTTGTTTTTGTGCTTTTCGCCGTCAGAAACTTGTTTTGTTCGTCTATTAACGCGTCAGTTTCACATTCTAATAATTAATCTTGCATTAGAGCTTTCCGCTCTAAAAAACCTAACGCCCTTTATGTAGGTTATTGGGTCTGATGCAATGTAAAAGGTAAGGTCGTGGCTCCACTGCCCAATCCAGCGGTTGATGATCGAAGCAAAATATAAGTACCTGTGTTTTTATCGTTTAATGTAAATAACATTCTAGGCCAAGTTATTTTCTATGAAAATTCATTTTCGAGTATATCTATGACCATCTTGTCATTCTTTGATGTTTGAACACATAATTGTATACAAATTGTAAAAAAAATAACAATATCATTTATAAAAATATTATAGTAGATACCTTATAAAGAATTGCAATATCAGCCCGCTAATAGTGACTCCAATCCCTTTCTCTAACAGCCTATCATTATTACTTATGGTTTGGCAATCCAAAATGGAAACGTGATAGGTGAAGGGCTAAGTATCCGAATCGTAAGTAGAACAAAATGGCTTGTGGACTTAATTATAGTCATTGTACTGGTACTGTGAGCCCTTTTAATGCAATGTCTTAGAAACTCTTACAACCTTACACAGATGTGATTATTATTAATATAAACTTGCTTTAAATATTACCCGAAAACATTTTCAGTTACGAAATTGGATCGTTAGAAAACAATCTTCATTATTCTGCTGTTATCCTAATTTGTTTAGAGTTGGTCTGGTATCGGTGTAGGTAAAGTGTTTCCTTTTTCCTCTATCTGTTACCTCGTAGGTATTTACTTAATTTACAATATTCATCGATCACTTTAGCGACCAAAATTAAATCTGACATCTAATATAATTATCTTCGCATAAAATAACATTGGATATAGAAATAATTATCTTCGCACGTATAAGTAAGCCTTCACTTGTCACTAGCTATGGTCATATTGATATAACAATGCCTTAAGCCTTAAGGGATCAAGTCCAAATAATTGACCCTTGATTGCGCAAGTCTATTGAAATACTAATACAAAAGACCTTTCACGCTGTCAAAGTCTCCGGAGTAACAAGGTCTATTGCTAGCACATAACGTCTCTATGAATACGATCGGAAAACATTTCAAAACATAAATGCAGATGGATGTGAATGATATTTCAAAATAGCAATATGTTAACAGTCAATGGACAGCTCTTAATAAATAACACTAAATATACTGTGTTGCATTAGATATATCTATTACAAGTACCCGACTTTGTTACGTTTCGTCTGACGCCCGAAAAAACAAAAATTCTCTGGAAAAACGTTTTCTTAATGACACAAAACAAATTAGGACAATGACAGACGTGATGTAGTCAAAGGGTTCTTCCGTCCAGTCTAGTAGCACTTGAATTCTCCACTCGCTCCGTTCGGACGCTTTCTCAACACTTTCAGCTTCTTTTTCCCCGATTTCATGAGTTTTACCTAAACTAGGCACTCTACAGCAAATGGTTCTTCAGTTGGAATAGGGTTTCCTATTTCTAAATAATTTATTGTTAAGTAGTGAATTTAGATATCATAGAAGATAGAATAAGCGAAACGATCTAAAATATTTTTAATTAAGATCTTACAGTGAATTTCATAAGTTTATTCATCGTATAAAAAGTTTTCCTAGTTATTAGCTCTCATCTAGTTTTAAACGAAAATCAGAATTTAAAAAAAATCTAACGTTAAATATTACTTTACGTTTAAGAACCCGGTTTAGATAAGTTCTAGATAGAATTTTCTTTTGATGTATCTTTATTGTAGGAGATACACATGACATGTAAGCGAGCACCGCTATTCTAAATGAAAAGTTGCTTAAACATATCAAAATATAAAATAAAACTAACATACAATATTCTCACGGGCTAAAAGTCATCATTAGAGTAAATGAACCTATTTTAACACTTACAGGTCCGGCTCAACATCAGTGTAGTGACCATCGGCGTCCACGAGGCCCACCCTGATAGTGGGGAGACTGTCGTCTTCGTCATCTTCCGGCTCGCCGCGTTGAGCACGAGCCTCACGCTCGGCAAGAGCACGTGCTGCTATCACCTGTATAATAATATAGGTTACTATATTGCTAAATAAAGACTTATGCGATCTTATGTGTGCCGCAGCCCGCAGTGACATCTTTAAGAAAAATATATCTAGTGAATTCTCCACTACTAACGATAGCAATGCTAAAACACACACTAAAAAAATTTAGCGTAATAGTGTTAATATTTAAACATTCAAATAAGATATTTCACTGCCGATGCATCGAGACTAAATCAACACCAAATTAAGCCAAAATAAAATTAAACGGTGCGTACAGAAAGTAAACAGAATTAGTAATAACGAGCCTGTATCTTATGCCAGGTATTTTTTAAGCAATGCCAATTATTTTGTGTTAGAGTTACAAGAAATATTTTATTTATTCAAAGTAATTTTGAGATTCGTATCGGTGGTTAATAAGATCCAGACTTTTGTTATAAATACTTACATACCTAAGTTGGCCTTTACGATGTAGGTAAGGTAACACTAAACAAAAAACTTTTGCAACAAGTTGTTGTTTTTAAGGTAAATTAAAGATTTTAAAATAAATTTGTGTGTCCACCGACTGAAATCTGGGATTAAGTTTTATTATGGTAAACTCATTTGCGATTATCCGTGTAAAACGGAGAGGTAAATCTACTTGCAAGTATCAATATCAATAAAACAGCTTATGTTATTGCGAGTCGGTTTTACTTTAATTATGCTTACCAGACCATGATATTCATTTCAAGTAGAAAGTAATTACAAACAGTGTATTTATGGAAATACATTTACAGTCAAATATTAACTCAGGGCTAAAGGTCGGGTTGGCAATATGAGAATATTCATGTGGAAATAACATATTCACAAGCATGAAAGGAATTCATGGGATCTGTTTTGAATTTGAATAGTTAACTGATATGGCTTCGGTACAACAGTGTAAGATGGCAGGTAGCGACAGCGCTCCGTAACTTTGTACCTTACCTATGTGTTTTCGTATGAATACGTTAGGTACATGTATTTATAGTTTGAGATATCTTCGCTTTGTGAGTTACGTAATTGTTTTAAACATTTTTATGTTTATTTGAAACTTTGTCATTTGTCCTTCTAAAGTTCTTGCTGCGATGTCTTGTTTAACATGTATTTGAATAAGTATTCTTGATGTAAATTGGTGGAAAAGATAATAAAATTGGTGTTTTACCTGTAGCCTGCGTTGAGCCTGTGGTGTGATCTCGACGACTCGCGACCACCGTCGAGATTTCCTCTCGTACTGCCATTTGTCACTCAAAGCGCATTGATCGTCGTCTGAGTCATTTCCCTAAACAGAATAACAAGACACTTAAGTGTACGTACATTAATTACGTTACACGCACATTAATTAAAAATAATACAAGTCATTTGTAACAGGTAGTCATGTCTGTACGTACATATAGGTACGTTGGTCATGAAAATGTTATCAATTCCTGTAGTGTAGATATTTAAGCCGATCTTCATTTCAAAACAAATATAGGAAGATCTTATAAAAAGAAGTTTTGGTAATGAATGTGATAAAATGTAAATAAATTCATCAAAACGAATGTCATAAGTTTACCAGAGCTCTAGCTCAGTCAAACAAAAAAATTACAACACATTGACATTAAGACGTTGGTACCCAGGTTTCAAAGCGAAGGCGGTCTGATGATGGACAGCACGCGCGTATCCGGTTTTGAGTTACAAACTCCAAATTAAATCTTGATAGAAGTGCCTTGTTAGCACGTCACTTCCATGAATAGGTATCAATCTGTCAAATAAACTAGCCGTTTAATCCGTCTATTGGATAAAAAGCACCTATTTTGTATCCAGTATACTGCAGGTGCCTACCAATTTGTAACGATGACGAAGCGTGGAAACTGAGAGATCATATCGTAGCCTGGGGGTCTTTTTATAACATAAGTGATTATACTGTTTTTTTATTAACGTATTTATTTGAGAATTTATCGTATTAATTGTCAGCTTTATTATCACGCAAGCAATCACGTATTAAATTTATTACCTACCCGGTTTCGACCAAAACGGAGAACCGAGCGAAATGTGTTTTAACCTGATTTTAACTAAGATTTTCTTAGTGAAAACAAAAATTGGGATAAGTAATTATTTCACATCTTCGCTTATATGCTTCAAATAAATTGATGTGCAATTGTATTTTAAGTTCCGATATTCATATAAACGTGCGAGATGAGTGAGAGGTGAATCTAGTAATAACTAACCGCGAAAAAAAAACATTTGAAAAGTTCAAGGTCTATCATTATGACCATTTAATTATGATCTATTAAATCTAACTGCTAAAGACTCAAAGGTCAAATAACTAAACAATTGGTGTCCGTAAATAATAGGTACGATAAACAATAAATGCGTACCAAGGTGATATGAAATATTAAATGTTTCCTACTGTCTATTGAGAAATGGAGATACATAAATAGGCGTTAAAAATTATATCGGTTACAAATACAACGCAGATGAAAGTACCTACCTAATTATATCCCAAGAACAATAATGTTAATTAGAAGTTAATATCTAACTTAAAAAATCCTCAGTTAGAAAAATCAACCAATCGCAAGTCAACTGTTGATGTGAACTTGGTTTTATATGAATCCAATTAAGAAGTTGAGAATGAGCTGTGACTATACGAATGATCTAAGAGAGGTTAAAGCAATTACATGAACTGAACCACAACGGGCGGCCTTGTATAGACGCGATAAATACTCTGAATGATCTCACAGACACCTCATGTTAATAAAACGTTTTAATACTCGTAGATAACAAAGTAACTACGTACTAGACATATAAAGGTACTAAAACAAAGTAACCCGCTATGAAATCAAAGGTACCTACTAACCTACATAATATAATAAGTTCATTTTATGAATATAAAATATGTCATTAAGAAGTTCTAAGTAAAATGAAACAAGCTAAAAGCGCTGTTTGGAACCTTCATATTAAATAACAATAATGACTTATCTATTTTACGAAATGCCTTCACTATTATACCTACAAATCATGAGGTACTTATTTTGTTTTTGAATTTATATTCACCAGAAGATTTATTAATTCCATCTTTTCTATTCACTGATAAAATCACTTCCAGCTTACTAATTGGTTTCGAATTCGATCGTCAATTGCTCATTCAGCAATATACCTAGCAATCTCCAATCACTGACTAACGAATAGCGTTTCAGAATTTATGAGATCTGATTCAATAAACATTATGTTGAGTGAAGTAGGTACCTGCGCTTTGCGGCCGTTCGGCTCGATTTCATTGAGAAAACCATGCTCAGGTATCTGATAGAGAAAATCAGACTGAAACGTATTTAATAACCCCCATAATCGTAAAGTTAGACTACTAAAGTACCAGGCAACCATAAACGTAAGAAAACAAGGCTACTGCGGATCATCGGTTTACGATAATGCCTTACGAAAGAAAGCCGAGATAATAATAAAAGCTTGCCCTGACATAGAAGCGGGATTAGAACACCCTCCATTTGCATAATATAACGGTAGATGATTTGTATACAAAATGCATTTCAAATTAATTTGTAAATGGCATTAAACGTAACTACAGATTTGATACCTATACCACGGATAGACACTTCACTTCGCATTTCATGCGCCGTAAAACCGTCCTGCTAGTTGCAAGTGAAGTACACCTATTGAGCGTGCTATGAGTAGGTACCTACCTATTCTTTAATTGGAGTGTTGCTATTATGTACCTTTAGATACTTATAATATTGTAAAGTTAAAATGAGAAAAATACACTAGTTCGCCATAAGAATGTTTGAAGTTCCATTTTCTCGTTTAGGTACATTTTAAATCAACAAATGAACTGATTTGTATCAACGAGCAAAACATAGAATTGCTGATGAAAACAAAACGTAAATCTCGGAAAGGGAATTCGCACGTAATTCATTCTTGGCGATAACATGTTCGTATAGTCAGATCGTGAACACGTCTGTTTAAAATTATGCAAATAGGATTTCACCAGGACGCGCGCGGGTATCGGGACGAGCTGATTACAGATTGAGTAATGGCTGCCGGGGCCGGCACCTAAATGAACTTGATAGGAGCTCTGGTGCGAATACATGGAGCGAGTGCGGCGGGGCCCTTTGTAACATTATATTTCACGGGAAAGTATTCATTTAAACGTCAGCCTTGCTGCCAAAATATTCTTTGATGATTATTAAAGGCTCAGGAGAAGATAATTGTGAAAAGCTGTCGAATATTGAGATGTGATTTTAAGTTATTGATCGCAAGTCATTGTATTATTTATTAATAAATGATTTTTTGGTTGCAAGTTGTAACTATATTTCGATATTACCAAAGGAACTATAAAAGACGCATGTAAACTATCCATAAGTAAGAGAGCGTGTAAGTAAAGTAATTCTAGCAGTTATCGCAGGGCGTCGTTAGCGAGTCGTCCGCAGGCCATCTCTCGCCTTTGCTCTACCACGGATTAGAAACCATTTGCTCCTTTTCTAAAAAATACTACCTTTTGTCGGCGAAAGGTTTAACACGTGATTTGAAATTCTGCTGATATTCAAGCAATTTAGTGTACACACCTATGCAGTTACTGGAAATTGAGTTATTATGTTGATGTAATGCTTAGATATGGCAAATTCTTGTTACATCCACTTTAAGGGGAAACTATTAAGCGGATTACCTATTTATGATTTTCGCGTTTAGAGGCATTAAGAGAATTGTTTGATGCGGACATGAAACCGGTGTAATAAAGACGTCATTTAAATTGCACTTTCAGAAATTGTAATCATCGATTCATTTTCAAACAACTCGAAATACTCAAATAAGTAGATACAACCTGAAATTTACCCACTGTCAGTTGTTCAAGTAAGAATTGTGTACAATGAGCGTAGTCAGCAATTTGATACGTTTAACGAAAGTGTCACGTCACGACTTGTGAGTGAGGCGACCTTTTTAAACAATCAATCTTGGAGTAAGTAACAGTCGAAGGGAACTGCTTCTGCGGTTAGGAAACTATCAGGAGGGTTATGATTATGACGCAGTGTGGTGTAAGAGATGAACGCTGGTACACAAAGCGATTACGCCATATTGTAAGCAGCAGGTCACGCTTGAAATTGACTTGCTTATGGTCTGGAAATGTGTGATAGGACAGTAAATCCTCTTACGCTCCTAGAGGACTTTGTTATTACCCTAACTGCCTGGTATTTTATAGACAAATACTACAAGAACTTGGAAATTGATGAAAAGTTTTCAGTTTTTTTCACAAGATGTTTTTAAAAAAGCTTAGTAACCTAAAAGTTTTAGGGTCATTTCTTTTCTTTTATTTAAAACATTTCTCACTTTTTATTATTTAATGAAAAAGAAAGAATTCTTCAAGGTGTTGAACTAATTAGGGCCTCGTTTGAAAATTTGATGAGTCACGCGATACATGACTTGCGAACAAAATTATGCATAAGCACTATAAATGCGATATACTTACGCAATTTGTAAGGCTGGTAAAAAAGTACAAAATATAAAATTAACTCTTTATTTTGTTATATTGTAGCGTGCGTAGCGGACAAGTTTTGTTATTCATGATAGATTAAACTTATGGCGAAATTGTAGGTTATAATTAACATTTCCAACATGAAACAGTCAACGTTCATTCGAAGTTGTTTAAGAATAAGATATAGGGTGAATGGGATCCAATTTTCTATCCGAGCTTTGCAGGACATGATTGCTTTACCTCTATTGCAATAGAAATCTTATTTAAAATGAAAGGGTTGAAATTGCGTTGTACGTAACGAACCTCCATTTAAATTTGTGTCTAGGTAAGTATTAAGGTAGAGGTAATCTGCATAAATTACTACAACGTATATTTAAGTAATATCTCTTCGCTAAATTGAAGTGCTCTCGATTAGACAAGACTATAACTCCGTTGTGAGTGAACACGAAAAAGTAATGATCATAATAATAAAATTGAAACATTAACGTTTATAGAGTGATCAAAGGGAAACTCGGTAATTTTAAAGCTCCGTTGGTTTTCTCCTCAAGGGTGTTGGTTTTAAGTTCCGAACTTTTAAACAACTAAGGAAAGTAAACGATCTTATTGTTGAATAAAGCGTAATGTCTGACTTCCACGGAAAATTTGGTTTTTGTTGGGATAACATTTCAAATTAAAAGATTTTTTCCCAGTTATACCAAACTGCTTCAAATAATACGCACCTATTTACTTCAATTATCTACTTGTAGGTAGATACTATAGATTGATTAAGAATAATAATCTGAAAGGTGAACCAAACTAAACTGTCATATAAAATCGTAAATAAGTATCTTATTTCAAACACGCACTACTAAATCTTAGACAATAACTATGGGGCTAATGTGTCACACCAATGCCTGCCATGTTATATCTCGTAACAATATGAAAATTTACTTTATGAAATGAATTCAAGCTTTGTGGAAAGTGTGTTTTTAATTTAAACACACTCGAGTCGAGTCTGTAAAAATAAGCGAGGGTGTCGTCTAGTAATAAGTCTCTATTAAAGTAAAATAGGAACTCTGGAAGTCCTTTGTTACATTTATTTCAAAGCAAAAGTTCGACACAATTAACTTCTGTTTCTTAAAATGAAATAGAAATTGTAACAATGTTTCAAAGAAGATTCACATACGTAGGTATGCTATCTTGCATTTATGCAGATGAATAAATTCATGGAAATGCATGTGTAGTTCTGAAAACCACGCAAATTGGCATTCATATACCTACGTTTTTATCGGCGCTCTTGGCCAACATCGGACTATACTACGAGTATGGTCAGTTAGTTTGAATTACTTATCGGAGTGTGTTCTAATTAATTAGATGAAAATACTTAAGCTAAGCAAAAGATAAGATTCACGATAACAAATTGTATAGAACCTAAAGGCAGTTTTTCACCCTTTGACTAAAAAGGGACGTAACATTCTCATGAAACAACTTAGGTACCTATTGCAAGAAACGTGGGTTGAATGATAAAATTTTTACATCATCCGAACTCAAATTTTTTTTAGAGAGTTCCATAATAAAAATTGTTTATTATCATGAGCCAACCACACTTTTAAGTAGGCACTTGCATATTACAAGGAATCGCCTTATAGAGGTACTTACCTAATTGTTAAAGATATAACGAAATGCGAAATACAAAAATGATAATATGTACTGTCTTATAGGCGGCTAGCCTTGTCTTTTCAGTACCGTTTTAACAATTCTAGAGCTAAAATTCAAATTGAATTTCAGACTCAGCTCAGAAACCTAGGTATATCTGTATTGACGGGCCGTTTCTACGAAATCTGGGTATTTCCCCGCACGTGTAACATCAATACCATGCCATTGAATGCTTGTTAAACAGAAATAATGGATGAGAAAAACCTTTTGCTGGTTTTATCCTATAGTTATAATTATATTTAGCATAGATCTAGTTCCTATTGAGTACAGGTAAGTATTTACGTATTTCTAGACATACATTTAGATGAGCTTACCTATAACAAATCTAAGTTCAGTAAGCTAATGCTTATCAAAAAAACTTAACGCACAGAAAATCTTAGTGATAAGTAGGTTTTACTTTTTAAATAAGTTTTTGGGTATTCATTTTGTAAATTTAGTAGGTAGTCTATGTCACACTCTCCCTTTTTTCAACTATCTCCACTTGAAACATCACCTTATTTCATCGCTCCGTTTTGCCGTGAAAGACGGACAAAACCCACACACTTGCAGTCTTATAAATATTAGTATGGATAGTTTATAAAGGGCTAATTATACTATTCGGTATTCAGATAATCTTACTAAGATTTAGCTTAACGTAATACGAGTTAGCAAGTTAGCCTATCTAATTAGACTGATAGAATGGGTTCGGCCGCGCTTACTTGCTGAATACCGTTTAGCATAATAAGACTTGGCACGCTTAGACCTTACCCCTCTCTTCTGATGATGGTGGTGCTCCAGCTTCATGCTAGCGCAGCGGTTGAGGGCCGTAAGCCGACGGAACAGGGACTGCAAAGAGTCCTGGTCCAGGAACGGGTGGTCCTTCTGAACACCTGACACGTCTATAGGGAAGTGAAGATCTGGAACAAAACCTAATATAAGTTCAAGTAAGAATTCTGCGAGAGCGGAACGCGAAAAGCACACAATACTTGACCGTGTCTTATCAAGTATACGCACATTCAAAGCTCTTAAATCTATGAAACTTCTCAACTAGTTGCAGAATAACCCGTTAATATTAATCTGCGTCTTTTTTTGACATCAAAAGGCTTAGATATAGTTTTAATGGGGCGTTTAATTTTCTGCAACTGGCTGGAAAGTGTTATTTAAGAAATATAAACAAGCTGGTTATAAAACTTTAAACAATTAAAAAGAAACTACTCATTGTAAAAATTCTGAAATCTACTTATTTATTAAAAAGATAAATTCAATAAAAGCACACGTGTTATGCTAACGTAAGTACAAAAATCACACCTTCTTAAAACTATGCTTAAAGAAATGAATATTTGACCAAACAAGCGTAACAAAAGCAAATATTACATACACATTTATGTAATGAAGCATTTCAATTTTCTCTTTTTCAACTATTACGTTTAGTTTGTTTAAATATTTAGTAGCCATGTCATATAAAAAAGCAGAGTCATCGCAGTCAGCATAACTATAAGCATACTACAGTCTGAGTTTGCAGACATCAAAACAATTACTAATTCTTTTCTATAAACCAACAAAAACATTAATGCAAAATAAAATCGTCGTGAAAAAGAAGTAAATCAGTAAATACGAATGTATTTCATTAATACTTGAGCTTTAAATTGCTTCAACAGTGCAGTGACTCTACATAACTGATATAGGCTTGGATTACTGGTTAAATGCTCTAAGGATATAGGTAACATTCAAGATCTTGTGATTCTACCTTACCTACTGTTTCATATTTCGTTAGTTATGATTTCAGATTCGGCCTGTATAAATCGTGGTACATATCGATAAACATTTTGTTAGTTACAGTACAACAAATGGTGGTTGCGATGATCTCAAAACGGAAGGAAACGTCATTCAAACGTCGTAAAACATTATGTTCTAGGGACACGTTATCGAGCTGATATTTCCGAACATATTGTCCTTTAATAAATACTGAGATACTGTTGCCATTTTACTTTACACGAGCCCCGAGGAATAGAGATCGTATTTCGTAGAAAAAGAAATTGCGGGAATCGTTTAAACTTTGATATTATTATAAAATTGTTAAATTATTTAATCTTCCTCATAAAAGATCTGTCGTGTATCTAAATTTTCAATTTATAAAGGTCGAAGTAGCTTTTGCAAATATAAAATAAATACACCAAAATTTTAGCAACAATAATAAGCAGTAGTAACAACTTAAATATACAATGCAAAAAGAGATTCTAAGAAATAGGTAAATAACGAATGATATTTAAGAAAATCCTAGATTGGTGTCTAGAACTTTTGTACGTACCTGAATAGGTCTAATACAGAGTGTAAAATAAATAATGCCTTTATCAGCATTATTTTAAAAATTTACTTGCTGATTCAACAAGTAAACTGTGCGTAAAGGGTTAAATTAAAGGTTATTTATATGAGCGAGCACCTGTAGTTGGAAATAACTGATTAAATCTATTATAGATATTTTACGCTTAATATATTTTAATTAATATGTAAGACAGAGTAGAGGCAAGAGAGGGGACTTCATGGATGGAGTGGATTCTCATTGGGAAAGATCAAACTGTGAGTTGTATTCCAGCGCTGTGTGTTTTCTAATTTTTTTTATAAAACAGTGCGATCAATAATAAGATGTCCCCAAATAAACAATTTGCCGTTATAAAACGGTTCTCAATTTATACTTATTTGAATTTCCGTTTTTTTTCAAGAATTACGCAATTTTTTACACTCTGTAAATGCTTACCTTCTATCAACCCTAAGCAGCAATAAAAAAGACAAATATTAAAAAAATGTTCCGAGTTATTGATTAATCAACGGTAGCTACTTTCTTTTTGTCCAAGGTATTTAATTTTCATGAGTATGCAAGCCCTCTCATGGTTTTGAAGCGCCAATAAATTTCACCCAGCTTGTATACAAAGTGAGTAATTAGTTCAGTAACGCTATTACGTCGTTCCAAAACTCTTGGGTTCGGATTTGATTATCTTGCACAGCACAAAATCTGTCACATCTTGTGATCAAAACACAGACAAGGTAGGTAGGCGAAACTGGAGGGGAATGAAACGTCGTTTGAAATGTTGACTCATCAAACGTTTTAGCAAATACGTTTAAGGAGGTTGAAAACGTCGAGAACGTGATTACTCTGAAGGGTTCTCGGTTGGAACAAGAAGTACTTAAGACAAACAATAGGGAAGATAGGTATGGTGTTGCCGATGCTGTCATAAAGATAAACAATAATCTGCCTGCTTACATATATAGCTTAGGAAACATTTAAAGTTATCGTAGCCGTAAAACTGGGTCGTCTGTCACAAAGCGTTCAGTACTGTCGCCGGAACCTCCGGTCCTGTCGTGGAAAGGGAATGCGGTGGAAATAACAAACTACCTACAACATACACGTAACGAAATAGGAGAGTTCTCCAAACTAGACATTATGCTGCAGGACTAAAACAGGAAATACGAAAACAGAATTAACCAACTTCAGGTTAGACATCAAAATTGATATTTTGCTTGATATTTTGCCATAATCAAGTGTCAGGGATAATAGGTTAGGTAGGTACATTTAGTTTTTGAATTTTGATTTTTAAAGTATGATATTGTGATTGAGACGGGGTCTGAAAATACATGCTTTTAAAACAATAATGTAAAACAATTGAAATTAATACATGTTTTTAGTCACGTTTTTGTTATAATTCTGATGTTACGAGTACATTTAAAAAATCTTGCTTTAAAAAGAAGGTATAAATTTTACTTAGGGTAGCGAGGTCACCCTAAAATGAAACAAAAGAGCGACAGAAGATGAAGAAGGAAAAAATAAATAAACATGAAAAGAATTTTCATTTTGCTTGCTTTCTTTACTTAGCCTGTTGAGAGTGTTCAGTGTAGCAATATAGCGACATACACCTGTGTTTGTATTGTCTTTACCGGGGAATCTGTGTGCCAGCAGTGGCGGGCGGTCGGGGTACGCTATGAGCAGGGATGAGTAAAATGTTGCCGAGGCGGCGGTAGGGGAATGCTTTAATACTTACGTACAGATGAAATGTTATGCTTATTTTTACATATTTTATCATGAAAGCCCGGGTACGGTTAGCGTAACATAAATCTGGAACGAGAGTTTATTATTAATGGGTGAATTAGGTCTGATAGATCCTCAGATTTATATTCTCTAGTTACTTTTTCAAATGGAAATTGTTTGCCTCCTCACTTCAATTCTTTTTCGATTTCCATTTTCTGTCCAGTTATGTGCTGATGTGCCAGTTGGTTGGTATACATAGCCCTTCATAGGCAGTGTTTAAAATTAGCCGTGGCCAACCGACTGCGAAATTTCCACCCGAACGCTCCCGCCTTTCATCCTAAATCGGGGGCCTAATCCTCTGATAGCCTCTGTTACATGCAAACTGTTATTTGAAGAATATTGGTTCAGTTTTCACTATTACGATTTCGAGTTTTTTTTTATTTAGTGAGTAGGTACTAAGTTTTATAAATAATATGATTCTCGTAACAACAGCCAACTTTAGTCTGTTGGTTCATACATTAGATTATAACAGGCTTATTTTAGATTGCGTTAATTTACCAAGTTATGACGATAAAAGCGTACGAAGGCGCGACTTCCTCCAGTAACGTTTAAACCTTCTTTTTTAGTAACGAAGTCAAACACAAGCTTGAAAAGGCTTAGAGGAAAATTTGAACCGGCTTTGTGAAAAATCAATTTGTGTTCCGATTTGTTATGACGGGTTTTTAATTAAAAGATCACAGCAGCGAGCTTTCTATGGCTGCTCCCAAATGAGTTTGTAAAATAAAACGTTTTTTTTTTAAATAGGTGGGCAAGGCAACCATACACTTCTTTTGAATAATGCTTTCCAAAAATAAACTCAGGGGACCATTCAATAAATGTTATAACATGGCAGTATTTATAATTTGTAGGCGTATAAGTACAGAAATAATATATCTAGATTCAGGTGGGTACATTATATATTATGGTGAGCGCCATTTATATTTATTCAATCGCGTGTACAGTTCACTGATCACAAGCTGTAAATATACATCTCTTTTGAAGCATTTTTTACACTTTGTAAATATATATGAAGAAAAATTATATGATAGAAATTAATAATTTAAAATAGATTAAAATAGTACTTTCGTGAGAATGTATGTTATGCTTTTTTAATAAAGTTCTTTTGTTTTTTTGTAAAAATAAGTATCTATGCGATCACCTGCGTGCGCCCTTTGTTAGCGGGAAAGTGAAAGCGTCATCCGACGAAGCTAGTTGAAAGGAAATGGATGGAAAGTCTTTGTTGGTGGACACAGTGACCAACTCCATTAATTGGGTTGAGATAGGTAGATAAATCATTTGTCTATCTGTTAGTATTGTCAACAAGAAATCCAATTACCGATGCCTCTGAGCTTGCTAAGGGTGCTAAGACGTCACAACCGGTAAATAATTGGTTTGAGTGGCTTGAATAATTCATTTAATTATACGAACTTTATTATGAATTCGAACAGGTGTGGTACGAGTACATATTATATATTTTTGACTCGCTTTATATAAATCACAATTGCTTCTCAACTATGTTACCTTTACAAAATATTACAAGCCACATTTGAAAAGTTTAGAAATAAGGTTTAAAATTTTTCGACTGCTGTTTACGACGTTTGACACTAGAAAAAGGGCATTAAGAATTGCCAATAATTTTTCTTGTCGCCTTTGTTCACGTAGCGGTCTCCAGTAATGGGCCGGGAAACGGGATAACGTTGGAGGAAAGCCGAGGATTACACTGTTGCGTAGTCAACTAATCACAATTATAAGTAAGTGGAGTGGTTAACAAACTTGTAAAGTTTTTTTCCATTAAGCGCGATCTTGAATTACGTACTTACAAGCAATTTACTTCGTTCATTCGTATAATGTTTTTGCTGTATTTAGCGAGGAGTTTCGACGCAAGATCTTTGCTATGAGTACTCACGACGTACCTACCTAAGAATTCTACGAAAGTTACCAAATAAAGTACATTATACCGAGATTTTGTAATTTGTAGACAATGTGCTTTGAATAACGCGCTACCTGTAAGACTTCGTGTTTAATTCGAAATCTCCTTTGAGTTTCAAGTTATTATTGTGTGTTTGGGTAACAAACAATTTGACATTGTTTGGTCCCTGCGTGACCTAGTTAAAAGCAACCTTTAAACCGCCACCGTTTGTGGTGGTTAGCCGTTATTAACTAGATGCGACATCTAGCGACCAATTTCACGCGGCTGGCGACCACAAACCAGTAATTAATTACACAGGGCTCGTTAAACTCTTAGCCTACACTTTGGTTTTGACGTACCTTCCTATATTCACTTCAACCACAACTAAAAGAAAAAAATAAAATTCCGACTAAAAAGAGAATGCTCAAAAAATACCCAGGCCCGGCGCAAACGTAAATGTATCTCAGTTTATTAGTATAAATGAGTAATGAAATGTAGCATAAGAAAGAACCATTGACCAAATCGGTGGCTATATGTCAATAATTGCAATTTTTTTTCGTAGGGTTTAATTTTTATGATTATTTTCATAAACTAAGTAATATCTTATTATTTTATTGACATTAATAATACTATTGAAGCATTAAAGCAATTAGGTTAGGTGAGGTCCTAGATTACCTAAGACGTCACCTAACATAATCTAAAACCTTTTTCTGACCTAGCCTTAAATCTCATCTAACCTAACCTGATATCCAACCTTTCCTGAAATCCCACCTAACCTAATTGCTCAAATACTTCGATAGTATGTTAATCTCAATGAAAAAGAGATATTACTTAGTTTAATTTAGGAAAATGATCATCAAAATGAACCCCTATGAAAATACAAATAGCAATTTTTGACATATAGCCACCGATTTGGAAAATGGTTCTTATGCACATTTCATTACTTATTTATATTAATAAACTGATATACTTTTTGTTTGCGCCGGGCCTGGGTATTTGTTCCATACTTCATGAGCATTCTCCTTTTTGTACGGTAACTAACCTTTTCTTGGCCCCTTAAGTTTTGAGATTATGTACTTATGTAGGTTCAGAGGAAAAGTTTTCCCTCTTATTCACAAAAAATGATGCCCATTATTTCAGCTTTTAATTCTACACTGATAATCAAAACAACCAAAAAGAACTGTAACAATATTCCATAAAAGAAGGAACAAAGATTCTTGTTGTAAAAATTTGATGTGTGATCGATTATTTTACGGTCGAGTTGAACCCAGCTGCACCGGGTTAGGGTTTAAGGTCGCAAACGAACCCGTATCACTTGAGTACTTTTTAAAATTAACATTATGGTCCAATTTGCAAGTTATTGCGAACTGGTTGTAAATGTTTGAACAATAGAATTCTCACCTTATCTTTTCTAAGATGTGTCTGGTATTAAATACATAAACAATAGTATACCTAATGCGAAATTAGGTACTTAACCTACAAATATATTTATAGATAATACAAAATTTACAAAGATAATAAAAGCCAGTATTTTTTTGAGAGTTCACGATATTTTTTTCTCGACATAAGTACGAGTGCTAATCGAATTATTATTATCCGGCTCTACATAGCCAAGTCTGTATCATAAAAATGCTAGATGTTGTTTAGTTATCTACATAATCGATAGTTGAGGACCTGTTCGGTAAACTAATTCGACAAATACGTTTAGACTGCCCTCGC
This sequence comes from Anarsia innoxiella, assembly GCA_947563765.1. NCBI lineage: Eukaryota > Metazoa > Arthropoda > Insecta > Lepidoptera > Gelechiidae > Anarsia > Anarsia innoxiella. The sequence goes on from OX387390.1 coordinate 12,027,575, forward strand.
CTATGGATTGCATCACACAATGATTTCATGCGAAACAACCAAGGTTGAGATAACATGTGACCATTCATGATGTCGATTCCTCATACTCACATATGTATTTCATTTTCTTCTCGATTTCCGAAGTTTATTAACCATACTACGGCTAAAAGTGTGGTAAAAATGGTAAATAAATAGGTATATAAGTAGATACGTATGAAATAGCAGGTTTCACACAGGTAAACCAACATACATTGTAAGTAACTATCTATACCTATAAAAAGGTCCTGCCTATTTATAGTTATGTATCACACTACAATACAGTCTGTTTACTTATGGTGAACAAAAATGTATTTATCAAACACATTTTGTTTAGACATGCGGAAGGAAGGCGAAGAAATAAAATTTGTAAGCAAAAAGGGGGTCTTTTGGCTTACAAATAAAGATGACTATTATAAACATGAAATGTCTAAAATACGTACCTTGTGATAAATGGTAGAGAAGAGGGAGGTATATTTGATTAAAGCGGGCTAGAATAACTATTTCCTCGCATGGACATTAATTTCATTTTATTAACTTAATCGTAAGCGCAGTATGTGAACTTGTTTCACTTGAACATTTCAGAATGATACGAGTTACCTAATTATACCTACCTAGATACTAATCTTAGATATAATAGGTAGATAAATATACAAAATCTAACTAAATATTAAGCTTGTAGTTACTTTGCCTTTTATGTTTACTACCTACAAGTACCCTAAAGGCCATATTTATACTTCCTGTATGTTTCCCTAGCATAGCAAGTTCCCCAGGGGGAAAAATATGTCTACGTAAATGAAATTTGTATTAAGGCGGAAATAATGTTTTACGTCCTAAAATATTTCAGTTTATGACTTTGGGACAAGGTCATTACATATGTGTCTACGGACCCTAACATTTATATTGGACGGAATGCGAGTATTATGTGACTTAAGTCACTGGAGACAACGCTATTTTTTTGTGGAGATTGTAAGTACCTATTTTTAAGATTCCGAGTATGATAAAAATAATTATTTTAATAAACTTTACTCTTACCTTACATAAGTAAGTATGTACTTATTAATGCCGTATTTCAATATAAAAATAGCACTGAATAATTATAGTCAATTCACACAAAAACGAGAACAAGCCATCGCGACGTACAAATATGAACTGGATAAGTTACCTGAACTAATCAGAATCCAAAAAAAAAATATTTTGACAGATACCTTTTATTCGCTTGTCCAAAATGCCGACCCCCTACTGTCCTTCGGACCATACTCAGCAAAATGACAAAATAGCAAACAGTATCCTTATTTTCAAGAAGACAATGTCTATTTTCGTATAGCTTTGTTTCAAGACACTTGAAATAGTAATCTTGACTTTGCACAATACAAATAAAAACTATCAAAGGACTTAACATTCTATTTTGAGCGTTTAAAGTAAAATTTCGTTTGTCACAATCACAACCACTTTGGAAGGAATTTAGTCATTTTAAAGAATCGTTACCTGTATTGGAGATAAGGCTAATCGCTTGTGTTTTGTTTGGTTTAGGAATGACGTAAACTATCATTTACTGTCAAGCTAAGGGCCGTTTAGCGGTGGGCGGACACTTTCACTCGATACCTTTTATTCGAATGTTATGTTTTGTGACCAAATTAACTGTAAACTGTCTCGTTTTATAAGAACGAATGCAATAGATTCAAACTAAGAAATCATTTTCTTCGAAAATGTTTTGTTAAATATGCGACTAAAATCTCATACATTTGGTTGTTTATTTCTCTTATTGTTGTTTAAGTTAAAGTTAATCTGTCTATATTTGACGTTAAATTCCAAACAAACTGTTTAATTTTATCTTATCGTAAAGATTAAAGAATACGGAATAGACCTTGACAAATTAATGTCAGGAAACTAGTTTATATCTAAAAATATTACGAGTAGGCAGTTATTTGGGAAGATTAGACTTACATATGAAGGCATATTATCAAACAATGTTTTTTTAAGATATTTTATTTCTACAACAGTTAAAACTTTTTTCAGACATTTTTTAGAGGTTGTTTATTCTATTCTATGTGAAGAGTGACTATGCAATATCTTTAAAAACGTCCTCCCCTTATAAGGCCCTATTAAAGGATGGTATACTTACTTGATATTGTCGTCAGCAACTATGTCTTATTATGGATATGACTTGTACGCATTGAAAATTAATTCAGAGCTAACTTTCGTTATATTTAATTTTCATTGAAAGAAAATTATAGGTAGGTACATTAATTTCTAAGAAATCTTTTTCGAACAACATCACAAGTTGTTTAAGCATTCATTTACTTAATACGTAGCGTAGGAGGCATCGGATGATAAACGATTACGTAAAAAAGTACCTAGGTACCTAACGTCGCGTCACTTATGTCACATTTTCACTTTTCCTCATTTACGATGCAACAAATAGAAAAGTACGTCCAAATGCAATACATAATCAAGTTTTGAAGGAGTGGCACGAAATTTAAAAAACATCGACTAATATCTTATAAATGAATAATATTACTTTTCTTTGCATTCCATTACAACGATCACTAGGTAAAAAAATGATATACCTAATACAAGGCGTATCCATAAAATCATTCTTTATGAATGGTAAGAATAGCGGTCAATTGAGAAGGATTTGGCTTCGACTCCATTGCTAGTTTATCTATTTGTATTATATTAAATTTAAATTTATTAAAACACTTTACGGGGTGTTTGTTTCACATAATTCCATCGGTTGCAGGTTACAGTGAATGTAAAATAATTTCAGATTCAATATTTTTATGCTGCAACGCATTAAAAAAGCTATAAGATTTATTTCATTTATTAAATCGTGGATTTAATAGTATTCAGAGGTGTTATGTAAATGAATTGCGTCGAAATATGTAAACACAATTTCCGTTTCGACGTTGAGGCTTCTTGTTCAGGATAAGGTGAATAAAGACCAGGCAACAGTGACGTCCACTTAAATTAAAATCACCCTGTATAGAGTACAAACCGCACGTGTAACAGTAAGCATGATTAATGGTTTCGTGAGGACAGGTCAGAATTGCATTATTCTTTGGCCCCAACTCCGGACCGAGCGTTTTGTATGTTTTTCAAGTAACATTTTGGTCTCAGGTGATACCTGTCCACATGTTTTCAATTCGGCCGTCAGTTTTTAATTTTACTTGTCAAAAGGAATAAATAAACACCCTACGACGAAACCGTGTGTTTGAATATTTTTTCCTAAAACATATTAAAATAAATAGGAATGTAAGTAGATAATGAGATCTAAGGTAAGATAAAAGTTGTTTGTCATGTACAAGCGCGACGAAAAACAAAATAAAATATTTATTCCTAAATACGTAAAAATGTTCCATTATCTTACATGTGTGTGTGTGGGTGTGTGTGTTTCAGCAAAAAAATGTTATTGTATTTCAGTAGGTTTATAAAAGCATTTCCATTTGGGTGCCTATCAGCCCTGACACTTGCCGTAGGCAAATTGAGTCAGCTAAAACGGTTCGTGTAGACTGACATGGAAACTATAGGTACGGTAGCAATCGAGCAAAACCGAGGAAAACTATTCAGTTAGCTTCATCTTGTTTCAGTGAGTATAGTACTTAGGTATATTACAGACGTACTTTTTGGATTTTACTACCTTACCTACTCATTTAATGAGAATATAATTTATATCTATGGTATTTATTTCTTGTTATAAAGGATCTTCAATGGGACCAGACCAGACTTACCTTCGTACATTTGGGCGTACTGAGGAAACCCAGCGGCTCGCAACCATTTGCAAGCTTCCGCTGCTTCGATCTCTGTAACAAAACAAAACAATAAATATCAGTGTTTTTATCAAATGCTTTCTACAAGTTTCTACGAAGAATTTATAAAAGGAAATCTTATGAAAACAAAACAACAAAATTATACAAAACCAAGAAACAAAGCCATCATTTATTAAAATTCCACCTCACGTAAGATACGGCTAAAACCAAAAAGGGCTAAATTACAATAGCTACAAACAATATACCTTTCTCCTAATAAATATTGATATGGCTGCCAAGTATAAACAGACACCCTTTAACCCCTTAAAAAAATAGAGCCGCGATACTGAATCTTCTAAATATCAGAGGTCTATGTAAGGTGGTAATGCGTCTGTGTTACTAGCTAAGCACTGTGTGGGGCAAAGGGCCAATCAGTACCATTGTAAGCCTGACGTCTACAAATGTCTAAATAATGGAGAGAAAATCAGATACAAACGTATTAAATTGTTGATGTGCAAAGGTAATTTGTGAAAGCAGATAGGATACGCTGTGATTCGCTTGTATTAGGGACAAACCGCAAAAACCATTTCTCTTACGAGATCTTAATGGTACAAAAGTGTTTCTTTTTGAATCTACAATATTTATTAGAAATATAAACTCACATCCTCAATTCACCTAGGTTTTTATTAGAGGGGGTTATCAAGATTGTTCTCAACGTGAACAGACTGCTATTACCTATTAACGTTTTTATTTCTTAATCATATGTTTATTTTAAAGTTATTCTTAGTTTAGCCTAGCTAGCTAAGAGTAGCTAAAAATACACATTTAATAAGGCATCTTTTTCGGTTAAATGCTACCAACCGGTAATCCGTACTTAAGTAGCAAAGTATGTTCAGACCATTTTTCATTGGGAACCTTTGTATTCAACGTTTTAATGCATGATTTGTATAAGTTATCTGCCACCGGCTTCGTATGAATGCAAGATGTATGGAGTGTTTATAACGCGACATGTTCAGATAACGGTAAAGCTTTTTGATGGGAATATGGGAGCCATACCTTTCATATACAGTCGTTTTATTTATTTTATTTACGAAATAGATAATAGCACCTATTTCACACGCGACGTTACTACCGAAGATAATACTATCCCCAACGTTTATGTTTCCATAATTTGGGATAAGATATCAATATTTAACCGTCTCCTAAGTTTAGTTGTTTCTTTTTTATCTTGTAATATGATGACTTAAAAATACATGCAATAACGTGAGTAGTATTCACAGAATCGTTCCTGCTCTGACCTACTCCAGTTAGAAGAGACGTATAAGGGTCTGAGTATGTGATGAATGCTAACATTTGTGCCCATTTGTTATTGAGTTCAACAACGTCAAGCAAACAAACAGTATGTGAACCAGAGAGCAACAATATGTACGAGAGAATGTTAACAAAGTAAAGCGTTGGTTCAAAATTATGTTACAATTCTAAATGTTAACGATTGATAAGGTCATAAAAGCTTGTTTTGAAATAAAATAAATAAGAATTGTTTTGTTGGGTATTGTTTCCTTATTATTGTTCCTAATGTTACTGATTATATGAAAGTACCTGAACCACAACACAACACCTATATGAATAACTAAAGTTTTCAACGAAATTTAAACCTACTCGAACGTACCTGTGATTTCGTCGACTGTTAAATTAGGCACACTCATTTTGCACCTCACTAAATACGGTGAAACACTGTATACTTCGCAACAGTTTAGAATACACTCAGGCACATCTCCAAAATCACTGAGTCATACGACTTTCATTGGAAATTCGATCACGGACTTATTATCGACCATTTCTGACGAATTAACACATTTTTAACCAACCGTTTTCCAACTGTTACACAATAAACCGGTTAAGTTACGGAAAAGAGCGAAGGCACTTTAGGTGCTACTAGTTTATGCATTTTATTGACGATAACTTCCACTTGATAACGTCGTTAGTTTTTAAATATAAGAAACTTTCATTTAGACGCCTCGTTAATAGATTTTCTACTGTATAAAAAATGGGCAATAAACAGTCAAACGTTTGTTATCTAACGCAATTATGTATGCAGTTCGTCCATATAAGATTTTAACTGTTTATTTTTTTTCGATGCGTAAGGAATAAACGCGCGTACAGTCGAGCAGCGAGCCTAGAATAAGATTATCAGTGTTTATCGCAAGTAGTCGTTACACGTCCTTTAATCGCCCAAGTCGTCACCGATAATGTGGTCCGGCGAGATGCAAGAAACTTGGTCATGGTTTGATACGGTAATTTAATTAAACGGTAACCAGTCTGCTCGGGCGGCGAAGGTTAGCGTCGTTTCCCACTAATCGCTAATCAGCCCTTAAGCGGATCCCAAAAGTTCATTTTAATTTTAAGTTTGAAGGTTAAGGGGCGTAAAGAGCTAATGGATCAAAAACCCTTATGAACAAATTAATTACTTTAAATTAGATTTCAGTAAATAACTTTATTGAAATTAACAAAGACAACTCCATCGTTGTAGTAAATCGTCGACGTGACTTAACGAATGACTTTAAAAATTAACTTAAATATTTAGAAGCAGCGTTATCAGTGTCTGTCATTCAACGTGTTATGTTATAAGATTATACACATCCAAATGTTTGTATAGGAAGGGCGTTGAACGTATTCTATGTAGTTTACTTTTTTAATAAAAAAGTACCTACTTAGGTCTCTTTCGTGAAATCGTGATATTTTATTGTTTTATATGAGTCTGTGCAGTGTTACGTTAATTTGGAAATAATTCAAAGTATAAGTACCTGGCTATATACGAGTACCTACTCTACAACAAGTTAATAACAAAATTTGCATAATTCTAAAATATTCTATAGTTGAGGAAAATAACAGATCAATCAAGCAGGCGCCGCGTCTTTATGCCTACGTATTATGTGTGTGTAGTTATATATTATGCTAATGAAATTTGTGTAGGCAGTAGTTACGTTATACAACTCTTCATGAATGAATAGTGTCTCTCAATTGTGTCTCAATCCATCGACGAAGTGTTAGAGATTTTCGTAAACAATAAAAGTGGCTGTGTGTAAGTGGATTAGTCATATTGATCTCGAAGGAAACCAATTTGCCTCATAACTTCCAGTTCTCGATAGTAAAACAGTAAAAACTGATTGTTATCGCTTCACCGTACAACATGACTCATGTATAGGTACTTTACGTTTACTCAGAATTGCATAGAGATAACAGGAATTTGAGTGAAACTACGTATTATTAGAGTGTATTGGGAATGCAAGCGTTACGTTTATCAACAAAAAAATAAGACAATGACGATGACGTTATGTTGTCTTAAACACTTGTCTCCCTTTGGAAGAAAGCATTCTGTATTGAATGTAAATACCTAATTAACTGAGTTAAATTAAGTAAACATGTGTACGTATAGGATACCTACTACAAAACGTTATCTTGTAAGTAGGTAGATAAGTTTCTATAAACAATCACATTGTAAAGCCATTGAATGATAAATTAAAATTATCTCATTCATATTTATCGGTTCGTATTAAAATAAATAAATTTGTACACACACAGCTAATTTACTCGATCGGTACTTGATAACCTTTGATATCTGCTAGTGGGAATTTGTACATAATTTAGTTATTAGTATACGATAAATTAGTATTTTTATTATATATTACATACTTGTATTGGAAATATATAAAATCGAAGTGTTAAAACATAGTATCTTCTTAATATAACAAAACAAGTACTTCCACATAATTTACATACTTATAAACATTTTGAGTCACTGATAACTAGTATTAATAAATCGATTCAGCGAAATCGATATCAGCTTACTTATAGATAATTTTGGCACAAACTCTATCTTACCTAGCAATTCCTAGTGGACAGAATCACAACAAAACGCCGGCTCATACAAATTCATAGTTCTTCAACTTAGGGGTTCGAGCCATAAACCATGGTGCTACGACATTTTTACGATACTGCGTGACTAGCCACGCACTATCCGAGATCTTGATTTTATGTGCTGTTTAAAATTCCTATGTTTAGGAGATGAAATGTTTATTAGTCGTGATTTAGAAACCAGCGTAAATACTTCCAAGTTGTGATATTTTGTCTGACTCATAAATCTAGAGCGTAGGTACTAACGCACTAGGCATCAGGAATAAGGGACCCTATAGCATAGAAATCTATATTATTATAATTTACACCCTATTGGTACTTGAAAGTTGTGTATGTACCTTTCTAAGTAAGTTTATCAAGCGCTGTAAGGGATAGTATCTTAAATTATTAATTAGAAAAGGAAATATGTACCTACTATGTTAAAAAAGCATTTATTTTTAAACGGTTTTATTTAGCTCACCCCGTTTGTTTTCTTGGGTCAAATTTAGTAATTCAAATTTCACCCTCTTCCTGTCAACCGATTAATCTGAAATTTTGTATACACTTTGGATTTTGGTGACAATACAATTATGTTTATTCATTATCATTAAAAATTCAAGATGGCCGCCGCTACAAAATGGCGGATAATTTAGGATTTATTAATCCCATCAATATGGGTATCAAATGAAAGGGCTCAACAAGCAGAATACAATATACTATAAAATATTGAAATCCAAGATGGCGGCCGCTACAAAATGGCGGATAACGTAGGTTTTATCAATCCCATCAATATGGGTATCAAATGAAAGTGCTCAACCAGTAGAATACAATGTACTATATAAAATTAAAATCCAAGATGGCGGCCGCTACAAAATGGCGGATAACTTAGGTTTTATCAATCCCATCAATATGGGTATCAAATGAAAGGGCTCAACAAGCAGAATACAATATACTATAAAATATTGAAATCCAAGATGGCGGCCGCTACAAAATGGCGGATAACGTAGGTTTTATCAATCCCATCAATATGGGTATCAAATGAAAGTGCTCAACCAGTAGAATACAATGTACTATATAAAATTAAAATCCAAGATGGCGGCCGCTACAAAATGGCGGATAACTTAGGTTTTATCAATCCCATCAATATGGGTATCAAATGAAAGGGCTCAACAAGCAGAATACAATATACTATAAAATATTGAAATCCAAGATGGCGGCCGCTACAAAATGGCGGATAACGTAGGTTTTATCAATCCCATCAATATGGGTATCAAATGAAAGTGCTCAACCAGTAGAATACAATGTACTATATAAAATTAAAATCCAAGATGGCGGCCGCTACAAAATGGCGGATAACTTAGGTTTTATCAATCCCATCAATATGGGTATCAAATGAAAGTGCTCAACCAGTAGAATACAATGTACTATATTAAATTAAAATCCAAGATGGCGGCCGCCACAAAATGGCGGATAATTAGGTTTTATCAATCCCATCAATATGGGTATCAAATGAAAGGTCTCAACAAGTAGAATACAATTCACTATGCAAAATTGAAATCTAAGATGGCCGCCGCTACCAAATGGCTGATAACAATTTTTTATCAATCCCACCAATATGGGTATCAAATAAAAGGGCTTGCCAAGAAGAATACAGTGCACTATACAACCTGAATATTTAAGATGGGCGCAGCCACTAAATGGCGTATAATAATAAGATTTAAATTTAGAAATTGAATCTGTAATTTAGGTATCTGATTAATCCAGCCTGAATCCACCACCCAAGTCAAGATTTATGCAGGGCAGCACTGTGGATCACGCAGTCGTATACTTAGGTGCGAAACTGTTTGAAGAAGGTCAAGCCTACGTGGCTCTTTGTAGAGTAAGAGCTTTGCAGGGACTACGTATAGAGGAGTTGGACTGCAATAAACTAACGGGCAAGAAACCTTGCAATAATGAAGCACTAAATGAATTAAACAGAATGCGAAATAAAAACTAAAAACTAGAAAATAAAAATAGGTAAAAAAACTTTTTAAGTTAAACGGTTTTATGTTAAACATACATTGCTATGTTTAAGATAAATGTACTAAAAACCAAAAAATAATAAAATAGATACAGTCGTGGGAATTATAAACATATGCATAGACTAGACTAAAATAAAACCGTGGGGCACGTCAATTGTCTACAATCGTTGATTAAAATGTTTGTTTTGTAATGTTACACTATAATTAGGCAGTTGTTCAACCGACAACGATGGACGTGTGATAAGTAGGGCTAGAATGTGTAAACAAGCTAGCAAGCTCGATTATAAGCGAGTTTTAGGGTTTCATAGTGTTGCGCGAGTAGTACTTTTATCATGTGTTTTGTCGATTAAAGACAAACTACGAGCAGTGAAACGATTCTTCGCCAGCCAGCAGTGTGAATGTCCAACGATAAACTAGTTGAAACATCTCTTTTATTTATATGGAGTGTATAACTATTGGAATTTCCATGAGCAAGAAAATAGTAAGTAATTTCCTCACCGTCTGCGGGCCAACTGCCTAACGACGAATTAAACGATTCTTCTATCGCACATTAAATCGATAATTTGTAGACAATTGACGTGCCCCACGGTTTTATTTTAGTCTAGTCTATGCATATGTTTATAATTCCCACGACTGTATCTATTTTATTATTTTTTGGTTTTTAGTACATTTATCTTAAACATAGCAATGTATGTTTAACATAAAACCGTTTAACTTAAAAAGTTTTTTTACCTATTTTTTTTTTAATCATAATTTTATGTTATTGATCTACTTGATTAACCTACCTACGTAGATACATACATTTTGTTGCTAAAGCAAACGTGTCAATTCATCTTTTGTAGAATTTAGACTCAAGAATTTATTCCCATATCCATACTTCATAAAATTGTTGAGATCAAACAAAAGGGTAGGAGCAAAGCTTTCATTATAAACATCAATATTGTGTTACGAGACCTACGCAACATCTTTTCTGTTCTCAAACATTTCATTAACAAACTTTATTCGCTAAACATTGCGAGGCCTATCAGTAATATTGACGGTGTTGAAATTGGCAATATGTAGATTATGTTCGTAACAAATTAGCATCTGCCCACAAGACCATCCTACGAGGCTTAAATTATTGGTACCTACTTCCTACACCCAGCAGTTGTACCTTTAAGTGTATACCTACAATTTGCAGGAATGTTAATACTTACTTATACTATTAAGATATTATTTTATATTATTTTGCCACAACCCGCAGTGGATGGAAAGTGCAATGATAGGTTGTTACGAGGGCAACGACGATGTTGTTTGGTTTATTACCCTTAAAATAAATAATTAAAGGAACCACGTAAGTATCAGGTAATTAGCTACCTACTCATTGTTACTCTTAATGGTTATAATAAGCAGACCATGTGTTGTTAGCTGGTGAACGGATTTTTCTCGCTACTACCTACAGCGAGAAAATAAGAATTAGTGGTTAGGTTTGAAATCAGATTAATTTTCTTTTACAGTGCCAGGTTATACTGTAAAATAATGCTTTAACATTTACCTACTTCACATAAAAGAATATAACAACAAATAAGTAATAATATCAAGTACTTAAAGCTTTGTGTGCGTCAATGAGGTGGCACTTCTTGTAGAAACACAAAGCTTAGGTCCAGAGGACTTCATTGTTTACGCAAGACAACTCAGGCTGCCTTATATTTTTTTACTTGTTTCGTATTTTGTTTGTTTAAAAAGGCCCTTGTACTCGTGCCACGCAGATTGTGAAGTTCAAACCCCACTCGCTACATTCTAAAGAAAACGTGCGCATTGCTTACAATTGATTTTAGATTTTTTTATCCTTTTAAACAAGGAGCTTTAAACTGGTTTCATTATTTCTAATATTAGGCTTATAAAAAAAGAAAATTACATTGTTTTGCAAAGGTATTTAAACGCACAGTAGAATGTACGTCCTCGTTTCGATTTATTCATTTGAAAAGGGGCCATTCTTTCCCGAGAAATGAGTAATGAACAGCACTTCTATCACAACCACAATTACTTACTTTATAGCCAAGTAAGTTGGTTCCCACTATTGTTTCTTTAGATCTCACGGAAGTGCATTAACGGGTGACATATCTTCAGTCCCTATCAATACAGTAAGTAAGTATCTAGTACGAGGTACCAATGAAATTATTTAGATTAGTTATCTACTGTACCTAGATACTTTAGTATAGTACTCATATGTATAATTCTGAAAGAACTTATATTAAAAATCTAATTTGATTTTGTATTTTTTCTCTAGTTACAATATATAATGTAAGATTTGTTTGTTTATAAATAAATATCTTTTAAAATAAAATCTAATTATATTTAAATCAATAATTTAAATCTTGAAAAATAATATTGCTTGCAATTTTTCAGTCGATCAAACAAAAAAGCATTTTAAACTTGTACCTACCCATTTTTTATGATAATATACCATGTAGGCACAAACAAGGTCTAGGCAAACTAACAACATGTTTAAATTGAAACAAGGTTTATTAATGAATAATAAAACTTTTATTATTCTAATAAAACGGAACTTATAACCTTTATTATTAGTCCAAAGTCTACATTTTATGACCACGGTCCAAGATGCAAGGGCTCGATGGAAACAATAGAGTGCTGCATGACAAACGCACAGTGGCCGCTATTTGTCAACAGTGTCGTGATTTGTCAAATTTTGTCCGATAAGTGACGCGTTTGGACGCTAAGCTTGCCACACAGAGGCTACTGTCATAGTGATAAATTGTTGATATGTTTAACCATAGAATAATATAATATACTGTGTATGACGTTTTACGTTAGTAGTTTGATTCAGTTGTCGTTTATATCTATAATGTATGTTAGGTAACATTTCTAAATACTTGTAGTAAAAGTATGACTTACAATTACAACATATGTTCGAAGCAAATTTAAGCAAAATGGTCAGCGCCCACGTTCGAACCAATATGTATCATTACAAATCTTACCTATACAGGCAACGTTGCACAAAAACGCATTGAAACCAATAGCTTTGACCATGTTTTATTCATAGCGAATATATGCGTGCTTCATTGTATTCAAATGTGGTTAACTTTCGCCAATTATAATGATGCAGTTAGTGCTTTCGCGAGCAAAGACTGGATTCTAACCAGTGGGTGTGCTTTCGAAATTTCAATCTAGTGACATAAGTATTTTCTGCAAAGACATCATAACATAATAGACATTCTAGACTTGTCCTAACACTAGGTACTCGTACTTTCCTCATAGTCGAATAAAATATTTATATTCATCCTCAATCAATGAACTCATAGTAGCTTACTTAATTTAAAAATATTTTCGTTTATAGCACATCAACAACATTGTAGTTACTTTCAATAATTTGTTTTTTATTTAGCCTTATTCTGTTTCATTGTTTGCAATAATTCGTGATGAGACGAGTCGAACCAGTAAAGTAATTGGAGATAAAACACTAACAGTTAATATCTACTTACCACTGTAAGGTAATGTGTGTTACTTTGTATCATGAATACCTATCTCAGAAACTGCATTACCCACTGCTAATAAAGCCTGTCAATAAGCTGATTAGTTTACAAAAATGCTTTGAAGAAAATCTAGAGCTGTACCTATAACATTTTTTTTTTGCAAATATTTAACTATCTATCCTCGCGCTTTACCTAACAATCGTATGCAAATTTCAGGACGCATAATCATTTTGTAATATCGTTTTTGTGGAATATAAACTTCAATGAAACTAATCATGACTACCCACTGCTTCGGCTCATAACATTAAGTTGTTAATCGTCAACATTTCCACATAAATATGAGAAATAAACATGTTTTAATAATCGAAAGTAGACACGGATACTAATGAGCGGGCAATGATCATCCTGCTGGCTTCATTGCAGTCAACGGTGTATCGATTTTCCTTTGATATTCGTGTTTCCAATAATTTCGAAACGGCCAGCTTCCATTAATTTATCTGCTCCGGTACCTCCCTATTTACATTACCTAAGTTTAACACTGGATTTTTTGTTCGTACTTACAAGAAACATTGATTAATTAAGAATTTGGATATAGTGTCAAATATTGGCTGCTGTTGATAATAATTTAACTGCTCCAAAAAAGACTGATACCCACTCGCTGCCTTTTTGGTTATGTTAAAATTTCTCTTTCAATTCGTAATAAATGGAATGCTTCCTACCGTACCTACGTAATTTTATACGTGACGCGCATTTCGCGAATTATTATACCAAAAAAGAAAGGAAATTATACGGCAAAGAGTTCTGAATGGGTGTCCAAAAAAGCCACATTGGGTTTCCCGTTTCAACGTCTGTTAAGGTTTCAACATCTGAACGAATGTTTAAAACATTTTCCATTGCCCAACGCAATGAATGAAAAATATTTTGAAGCAAGTTACTTAATCTTTTTGCTCGCATGCTTGGCCGAAGGATCGTAACAGGAGAATTAATTGAGCAACGATGGGGTGCACAAAAAGCTAAATGCGCCGACAGTTACTTTAATAGATGTTATCAATAGATTTACGATTCACAATACTCGGTATTTTTTGTAAACCGTATGAGAAGCATAAGAATTGCAAAAATTGGTTGCTCGAATGCTTTATAATTCAACGCAGAGAATTTCAAAAGAGGAGTAGGTACTTACCTAAGTATTCTGTATTTTTTACAGTCGATAAGTAATGAATTTTAATCGATCGATTACGAATGCTTTAGTCGGAAAAAGTTGTACTTGAATCTGTTGGTTATTTTCTGCCACAATTAATGTTAATGTTTTTTTGATAATTTAATGTTTTTTTGATAGTTTATAATGGCGTGTCATGATTATTGAATGGAGCATTTCGTATTTTAACTGTAGGGACTACTACTTTGGTAATGTAAGTCGTCATTCTCAAGCGATTCTACTGCTAGCATATATTAGCTTTCGCTGTGCTCGAATATTGGAATGAATGAATGGAAGTTAAATAAAACAAGACATGTTGGAAGTTGCCTTTTGGAGTGCAACTTTTAAATTGAGGTGGACGGTAATTTTTTCAATTGAATTCCCTGTGGTTACAAGACCCGTTTATTGAATAATGTATTATTCGCAACGTTAAAGGAAAACGCGATGTAATATTAAGGTAATAATAAAAAGATTCGACCTACCTATCTAACTGTCGACATCTTTTATTCCTTTATTAACGCAATCAAGTACGTTTTTTTCTGATTAATGAACTAAGATACTCTTATGTACGGCCAATTTAATGGTCTAGTAATCTAGTTTAATACCAATTTTAGAAATATTTTGATATGATTCCCGCGATTATAACAAATCACAAAATTTATGATCCCCCAGATTAATCTATTCGACTCAACTTATACCCATTAAAAGGCGTGTAGAGTTGTATGCGAGCATTCCAAAGGATTTAAACGCACTTCTATATTTATTAGGGTAATCCTCTTATGATATACAGAGACATGGGTTCAACTGAACTTTATGGTTGACGATGCATACATAACGTACAGGGTGCGTTCACTACTATTTTGCATAGTTAATGTATAAATTATTGATAATATAAAAACAAATCTCTATTTCTCGCCGAACTAAAGTAAGTAAACAAACTGGGAAACTCTAGCTTCCCTATAACCCTTGTCAAGCTGTCAGTATGCTCGGAAAAAAGTACAATATCATCACTTTGGAAACGGGTCAATGGGTAACTGTGGCAAAGGCGGTTTTCATTCAGTTTGGCAATATAGCTATAGAACTAAATTCCACCCTGTATATCGAATAGTGGGTATATTATAAGACATTGAGTTTTGATGAAGAGCATTTAAGTAGTCGCTATTGAGTATATGAAAAGGTTGTTGGCAGGTAAACGAGAACCAACTCAAACAAGTTTGAAAGATTTTTCAAGGCGTACCTAAGTTGAGTTTTTTAAGTTCATTACATTAATTGAATTGGTTCTAGATTAATTTACGAAATTCTCGTGTTTTATACCTACCTACCTACATATGCAGACATCTATTTATCTTAAAAAAGGTATGGGCATACATTTAAGAGCAAAAAGTTTTACGCACCTTTTGTAATAAAAAATGCAGCTGGGTGTTATAATGAAAAATAGGTATAAATCAAAATCAGAGGCTCCTACCCATAAATCCATCAGTAAAGAATACAGCATGAACTTATTGTTATGTATTTGTTTTTTTAACAGACCACAAAAGGTGTTCCCTGCTTTATAATCTCCTTTACATTTCGTTGGTAAATCCAATTACGGAGACATTATCGCTTCAAAAATAATTTTAAATAGAGCTATTGTTTGTTCGGGGAATGTAATTATAGGTTACAAAAGGTACGGGCGCGGGCGGGAGGCGGTGAATTTAGGTGTGAGGGCTGTCATAAACTAACTTACACGATTGTGAAATTAAATTAATGTGGTGGTACCTATTACGAATGTATGTGACAGCCCGCAGGCAGTTGAAATGTAATTAACACGTTATTAGCTAGGGGCCAAACTTTTAAAGCTGAAATTTTAAAGCTGGTTAAGTGATTTCATAGTTCAAAACGTATTTAGGAGACGAAATATTGAATAATTAATTGTGAGCTAATAAAAAAATATTAAAAGCCGATGTTGATACTTGTCTTAGAGGTTTATTAAGAGTATTGTTGTGAAGACCCATGGATGTTCCCGTCCATTGTCAGTTTGCCTATTCAATATAAGTATTTAATAGCGGGTTCATTATTTCCAACCCTTTATTTATTTTAGTTGGTATTCGTGCGCCTAACCCTTTTCATTTTATTTTCGTTGGCGTAAGATATACATCCCTTTGTTATTAAAGTATATTTTAAAATGTTATTACATTATGGTACTAGTCGAGTAGGTACTCTGTAACTTTTATGAGTAGAACATACTTTTTTCTAATAAGTAAGTGACTATTTAATTCCTCTTTTTCCCTTAATTATACTTAAAAGTGTAATCTAACTAGAAAGTTGACCTAGATGGAAAAATCTTAAAAAACAGCAGGTTTGAAATTTTGGTCAAAAGTCTCTATAGTAGGAGTACTAGGTACTAGTAATATCAATAGTTTATCTGCAATGTAATTCACGATAGAATAGTAGCATATAGGTAAAGTAATACTAGCATATAGGTTAATGCTGTAAACTGATGATAATGATTCTCTTAACATCGCGTTTTACTTTCCCATAAGCTAATACCGCACGGCACATTAAATCAAAGATCTCATTAAGATTTCTAAGTAGGTAGCTTCCCATAATTTATGTTATGGTAGTCGCTTGAGAGATTTTTGAGGCGTTATGTTTTTAAAACAATCTCAAAGTGTCTCAGTAGGAACGTGTGAATTTTAAATATCGTATCAATTACTACCTGTTGTGAAATCAGGTAAGGTTATTATTAAACTGAGCGAAAAATATTGTCTCAATAACTGTCATTGTTAGTTTGGTGCGGATAGATACCAAGATGTTGGGTTTGGGTGCATGAATTTTCGCGAAAAAGCCACAGAAAAGAGTTATGTTTTGTAGTACCTACATACATATTATTTTATTTAGGATGTTGTGTAAGTTTTCCAAGATAAATGATGATTGATGATGATGAGTAGGTACGATTACGCGGAATGACACTAGTAATTTGCATACCTATACCTGCCTATTATTATCGCTTTTGGTTAATAAAACTTTACTGTCGCCTTTGAATCAATAATTTAGATCCGAATAACTGCCGCATTTATCGTCGCAAGAAATCTTCAATGTCAGCCTTTCGTGACTGAAGATCTCGTGCATTTTATTATTTAGTTTAATCGAAATAATTATGCTTCGTTCAAAAGTTTGCCGACAAATTAAAGTGTGATATGAGGATGCGTACGAGGAGTGTAATTGACTCTCTCCAAGAGTTCCACGACTTAAATTACATTATCTCGGATCGCTTGTCTTATTTAGTGCCTTTGAGATAGCGCAGTCGGTTTTTTAAATTGTTACTTTTATTTGGGTTAAGGATTAGCGTTCTTCGAAATAATATCACTTGTTTCATGAAAGTGTAATTGCGATTAAATCTTGGTTATTCTCGATTAAGCGATAGCTAGTCACTTGGATGCTTTGAGCAAAGCGAGCGTCTGACTACTTGAGTGATTATATTTCTTTTTGACAGGTAATTTAGTTCTTTATCTGACGATGTTTATAAATTCGCATTTAGTGAAAAACTAAAATTGTTGATCTTCTTATAATATTGATTGTAGCACTTAGTGCGTTCATAAATCTATGAAGCTAATTAAATTATATAACTTAAACGCAAAAATAAGATATCTTTAAAAGACCAGTTTCTAAGCCCCTCTTATTGGTGACAAATTTTTAGGACCTTATAATTATCGTCACTCGATCATTTATTCCGTTAGGTTTTCACGGCTGCTGCGCGGTTACTATTTCAAGTTATTAGCGGTCGGCGACGTTAATATACCTCTTTATTGAGGACTACATAACATAGGTACTTTCATCTTTTTTACCTGACTTATTTTAAAAGAACAGCGAAAACTGCATAAATAAATATCTAAGAAGAGAAATGATACTAGAAAAGGAAGAAAGGACCTTCTACTAAGTGAAGGAGAAAATAAAGTATCATTTTAAATATAAAGAATAATAATTATGAAGAATGAAGTTGAGTTGAAAGGCAATAGAGTAGCTTTAAATAAATAACTTAGTTTTGTCTCCCTTTTAAAGTAAAATAATGGAGTTTATAAAACGAGTAGGGTGGCTTCACGCGAACAGTTTAAGACTTACGCTAACACGGAAGGTGTCAATTATGGATGCGTTAGATACTCAATAATTATTGTCCAATGGGAGGATAGAATATTCGAGTCTGCTTTTAATTTAATAAGAGACCATTCCCACGATACTAGTTATTGAAATTATCATAATTTACCAACGTTAACGGTAGGTAATCATTACGCGTGATTTGAGTCACTAATTTAAATTAAAATTAGATTTAACTTTAACAAAAATAATGTCTACTTAGGTCGGTACTTCTATGACATACATAAAATATGTTTTTGGGAGTAAAGTATGTTTTAAAATGGGGCAACAAATACAGAGAGAAATGGTTACAGCCCAAACACACTTGCGTTTGAATATAAAACATATCGGGGTCGTCAACCGCGCTTGTGTAAACCCTTTAGACAAGTTGGTACCTGTCGCAATACTTACTTATTATATTAAAGAAGCAAACAGAGATTATTGTTTAAATTAATGACAAGATTCAATTTGTTGGTCTTGTAGAGCTTTTTAAGACGTATAAATTAATGCACAGGCACGTTTTCATAATGGCAGCGTTCTTAGCTCAAAATCATACCCTTTTCTTATTTGCAATATTGGCAAAGATGTCAAGGCAAAGATACCTCTAATATGCTACATTACCAGCCGATATTAAAATTTAAATACCAAAAAGGTAGTTTCAGCTCAGAAGTTAACGTAATTAAGATGTAGACGGCCTTTGATGTAATCCGGTTGATGAAAACTATTAATATTTCTAACTACTTATATTAAGTAAGCTGTAAATTTTGCTGGCTGCTGTTTGCAACTTTGCAATATCCGCTTAATTCGCTTGAGGAAACGAGGTTGATAGGTACATCAAGTAATTTTCAAGATATTAACTCTATTCATTTACTAACAAAACTAAACTTGGTTTGTTTTAAAACTCCTATGTTCTCAAATAATTAATATTTTCAGAGTTAAAATGCTGAGCTTAGTTAAATTGTCTGATACATCTTTTAAAAATGTACAAAGTAATGTTCCAGATATCTCCTTTCTTCCAAATGCTGTCCAAACGGACCGAAACATTCTTTACCGTCGCAGGTTCATGAAATTCTTTATTTATTAAAAAAAAAGAAATATTCGAAATATTATTATATAAAAAGAAAGACTGAGACTAGTAAGGAGTTTTTCATTAATAATGCAAAAAATAAAAAGATGTTCTTTTGCTAACATCGTCGCTGTATGAGGTAGTCGTAAAGTATTTACTACTTTTTTCATGATTTATTCCAATAATTTTATTTTAATAAGTTAATCTATCATTATAACTTATCAAGTATAAATAATTTTCAATGCCAATTAAATATAGATACTTATAGATACTTTGCTCAAAGCATATTGTGTTACGAATTCCCAAATGGAATGGCAGCAAACTACATAGAACCAAATACCTTTTGGCCTTGATTTGATTCTATTCAAATGTATCTTCGCTCTTGTGATTGGTATAAATTCAACTCGTGATACAAAGTTGTCCGATTAAATTTTCATAGGGATAACAACTTTGTATATTGTATCCAGTAAAGTTAGACAACTAGAATATTGTGGAGGATGTTCCGTCAAGGAGAGATGGCAGTTACAATTGCAAACTTGTACAACTTACTGAATAATATACGATACAAAACTGTTTCTTGTGAATCGTTATTCAGTACATAATTCTACGGATAGGTCTATAAGCTAGATGTCAAACCTGTTTATTTTTGTTCGAAAGGCGTCGCGTCGCAGCAAACGAAAAAAACGCATCGTCTTTTCACAATACAGGTCAAGGGTATCAGGTTACGCTAACGTCGTTGTATATTCAATCTTTGGAAAAGCATACGCGACTGGGTCTCACCCCGAATGTTCCTGACTCAGCGTTTAGTGGTGCCGCAAGCTATTCAATGTAAATAAACCTAAGTGATGGATGGAGGTAACTGGCTATATCCGCCGCGCGCCACTGAGTAATTACCCGCCGTAATCTACTTCCGGCCCTCGACGACCGCGAGATAAGCAAGTCTATATATTCGAATCTCCTTTTTATCTCACCTAGTTTTCACAAATTTGCAAATAGTTAATTAAATTACAGAAAGTCTCGTTTTTAACAGGTACCTACTGAAACCCGCAAATAGCAAGAATAGGATACAAAAATGATATGATTAATTTTAAGACGGCACCCCTAGTGATGTTCGTAACTCACACTTGACGGGTTTCTTTATAAACCATTTAAAATAGGAGACTGCGGCGGAGGCTGAGGCTTACTAAATATAAATTTCATAAAACTAAATTACAAAGTCGTGGGAAAACATTTTAATTTAAGAGCTGTAAAGTATTTCAATATCGTATCAAATTGAGTGAAAATTAAAGTAAGTCACTTGATATCTAAGTACCAAAATAGGTAGGCACCGTTTTTAAGTACAATAAAATAAATATTTTTTCAATTAGAGAGTCTGTCATGAACAAGAAACGGTTTACTACCAACTATGTAGAAGAATTAACACGGGCGGTGAACTGTGAAGGTATTTTAAAGAATGTTGCAAGACCTTTTGTTCAAAAATATTTCTTACGAATGCTATTATTTCGACGTAGAACAAAAAAGTAAACAAAAAACAGTATCCGACATAACATAACGGTTGCACTCCCGCGCATCGAGATCGCGCGATAGCGGCGGCGTGCGCGTGCGTTCCGGCCTCAAGACTTGCGCAATACACCGCCGCCGCCGCCGCCGCCGTGAGATGCGGCACACCGCAAACGCTTCTGTCCAACTTGCCAGCAAAAAATATGAGACCTTGCTACTCATGGCTCTTCTCATATTCAATCTGATTCAACTAATGTATTGCGTCTTGCATCATCTATCGTTAACTGTTCGCTCGAACCAATATCCAATTGGGAATTATATTTTATGTTTTATTGACGCAAACAATTGATGTTTTGATATCTAATTCGACGATTTATCCCTTTAAATTTTTACAAGGTTATTAAATTTTATCTTTAGTCATAATTTTAATAAATTATAATAACATCGGAAACCCTTTTATAAGAAAAAAGCTGGATCTAATTTACTTTACCCGGTACAAGGTAGGTGCTTACCTAAATAAAGTAGGTAGGTAAGTACAAAAATATATTCTTATAACCTTTATAAGAAGATATACGTAGCTTTTAAATTACGAGGCGAATCTCTATTATATTCTCGTTATTAGGTATTTTGTTTCTTATTTTTACAGAACTCTATTTCAGTCTTTTTAGGTAAAATGAAAGGCCATTTTAATATAATTTACGCTTTCCTTTTGTTCCTTTGCATCTTTTACGAAAATGCCAACGTATTTAGCATGCTGGTTTATTGTTATTATAATAATATTATGAGAATCCAACTTACTCAAAAAAAAAAAACAGCAAATGTTAGCGAGGCGACCATTTTAATTATAAAACTATAAAAATCAAAATAATGTAATGGATGCTAGTTAAAAATAAAATTATTCCTCTAGTAAAATTGACCTTTTACCTTAAAAACTCTTATAGGTTGTTTTAAGCAACGGAGGTCTTGTAGGCTGTAAACAATGAGAGTCCCATTCGAATTGTAAGTTAATGTACTAGTAACGTAATCTTCTATGTACAGAATGGCAATAATCGTGAATGTACACGTACAATAAATAATGTAAGTATCGTAACCAAATACGAAATGCTAAGTTTAATGTTGCCGTCGCGATGTCTTCTCGTTAACTATTTAAGTACAATACAAGTTAATTCTAAATCGGTACTTGTACGAATCTTGTTTAGCAATAGTATATAAGACACAGATCGTGTTGAGACAATAGGCTGTGGGCGTTTCATTCAAATGGTCACGATCTATTATTGCGTTTTACAATTTTGGAGTTAAGCACTTAAGATTTTGAGACTATCTGCATTGATACAGCGTGTGGAAAAATGGGAGAAGAACGACCCACACGTAGGTAAAATCTTGGCCTAATTTATATCCCAATACTTTGTATTATTTTACTTCAACTAACAATAACTTATGTTATAATTTTCAGCTTCACTGCTTGAGCCTCCTGGATGTGTTAAGAACAATAAGGCTGAGCTGAAAGGTATTTTTTTCAAGTTAAGCTATTCGCAATAATAAAGAAATATTTTTAATAATGCAAACGATACCTACATATCGAGCTACATAGCAGTTCCTGATGTAGTTTTTCTTTGTGTTTACACAGCCTGTATAGTTGCGGTTTCCATAACGGAGCATCGATGATGAAATGTTACATCGATGATTTGTGTGTAACTAGAAACACCGGTTTTATGACCGTTAATCATTAAGAAAGTAATTTATTAGTGAGAAATACCTAGCCATCTGGTTTCACGTCAACATTGCAAATTCTTACACAATCTTAGACTATTCTAATCTTCAGAGCTCGATTAATATTGTATAATAGAAAACGCATGATATTTGTGTGTACCTTCAGTCTTTATTATTATGTTGTTGTACATACATAGATTACCAAAATTCTAAATGTAGTTATGAAGGTATTCGTTCAAAACAAACGTGGAAAGCCCCCGATTACATATATCCTGCACTAATTACGCTAAAATTATTTAACTACGCCTACGAATAGATACGTACCGTATGTATTCGCAGAAACGATATGGTTGCGTTTCCTTCTCTTTGTTTAGAAAATAGTAAACGAAACCTTGTTTTTATAACTTTATAAATAATAACAGACAGGATTCAACAAACTACTCGCTATTAAAACCACATAAAATTGAGTAAAATGAGTAGGTGGGTGTCAAAAAGACGTGTCATGCACATGAACCGAAACCTTTGTTATATTTTACACCGAATTTAAAATTCTTCAAACGCTCGAGGTCCACGTCCAAATTTGATTAAAACATTGTGGGTAGATTAGAGGGACGTTTCGCAAAGGGTCGTGAAACTCGTAACATGAGCCTAAAATTTTAGATAGTGTTATATTTGTAGAAAAACTTTAAATAAGCCCATTTTATTGGAAATTCTATGAACGGTAATCTTCGCTTGTTTATTGTGAGATAAATAAGCACTGATTGTGTATACTTATGCTTCAATCGAAGATTAGATATGACTTTTGCGTTGTTTATAACACGAAGGCTGATTGATTTACTATTCCCATACATAAAAACGATTGTATATCCGTCTGTTCATCCGTTTCCTTAACCGATCGATGCTCATGTGTAATGCATTACAGTACACACTGCACTTGAATGCGCTTGGTGTCATGTCAGTATTGTATTTTCTTATCCGGACGCAACTTCCTTTTAAGGTTACACGATTAATTTTGATGAGCGCTCTTAAAAAGTTTACTCGTTAAAAAACTTGCGATTGATATGATGTATGTGAATCAACTTTAGAGAGGAAATAAAATTTATAGGAAAATCAGGTTTGTTGACTAGTCAGACCTTTCATCAGTCAAATTGTTTAATGAAGGAGATTCAAAATTCAATTTTCACCATAAACACTGATAATGATGACGTTTTGCTGATCTATATTTATCAGTCTCTGAAATCTTCATAAACTTTATGTTTGGAAAAGCCATTTTCAAAATACACCACATTTCTTAATAAGTAACTTTTCTCAATTGTTTTTGAAGACAAGAACCGAACGTGACAAAAACAATGTGAGCATTGTATAAATGTTAGTTACTAAATAACGTTATTGAATAAGTTATGTTTATAACGCAGTTTCTAACCAAACAGCAGTAAAATACACGTAAGTACTCACCTTCCCATTGTAAAAGGCACATTATGTTCATTAGCGCCATGGCTTTAAAATTTTCACTGACAGCGAATTTCTCCAATAAAGAAACCGAAGGAAAGTGTATATTTTGCAACTGATGAAATGTAGAACTCAATGTTTTACCTCTGCTCTTTTCAAATCTATTCTACGTACAGTTTTATAAACTAAAAGTTAACAAACGCTGGCGCCGCCATTATTTAAAAAATGTATTCGAATTTTTCGTTTAAAAGAACGATAAAATTTTTGAGTAACCAATTCACGTACTTACCTACAACATTTATATAGTTCTAAATAAAACTCACTGATATTAACTGAGACAACATGGAGCAGGAGAAAAAGAGATCATCTACATTTGAATAATAAGACAGGATTTTCAAAATTCATCCCGAAGGAATATACATAAATCCGTCGTACATTTTATTCCCCATAGAGGCTTTTAGAGGAATCGAGGACGCAATATCTTTTAAAATATTCTGATACACGCGCGTAGTACATACTTACATATCATGTCGTAACTTTAACTAGTTACGGCATAGTATGAGTAATAACGCCAATTTGACGCGGTTATAGTAAAATGTTTAGTCGTTAGAAGCTATTAAATAGCACGTGGACCTAGGAAACGTCATAAACGGACAAACAGACTCATAACTTTCGCTTTAATAGTTGTTAAATGTAATATTATATTTATACGTAAATAGACCTAGAATCAGTGAAAGGGCAATCATAAATTTCTACTTAAAGCAAATTTTGTGTCAAACTTGATATCCCATTACGCAGGCGGTGTTGACTTACCTGTACATAAAAAAAATTAAGTCAATAAATTGCAACTAGACTTTTAAAATAGTAGATACCAAATAGAAATTATAAAGTGAATAAAACAAGCGGTAAATATGAGCTTTGTTTTGTCAAATAAACAATAGATCTTCAAAATAAAATGAAGCAAACAAAATGAATTCTTTGTCACGTCGAAGTCGGGGCGCATGATTAGAATTGCAATGAACACGTGTCGTCGTCTGCGGCTCAGTTAACGGTGATTCTGTTACATTATTGATGCTTTGACACCCAGTTAAGACGAGTTTTTAGAAGCCCGTAGTCAAAGGGTCCAACCCGGCTCAGTGTCGGCGGACCGTTTCCGGCAGGCCCTTACGTAATCCATCAAGAGATCATCCTTCAGAACTGTTGAACAGATTCAATATTTTTATTAGACCGTGTGGGCTACTTGGTATACTTGGACGTATTATTTTTAAATTTAAGTAATGACCTAGTAGGTAAGCGGTTTGTAGTTACGGGCAAGTACCCGAGAGGTTAATGCGCTTCACTTATTCCTCTTTAATTTCAGTTCGGAATTTCTGTAGCTCCCCTCTAAATATCACGAACACATTTTTGATCAATATAAAATGAATTAATTTCATTGTTATTTATTCACTTCTCGATTCCAATTAAAATGCTTCACATTTATGTTCCTCGCTAAAATAATTATTTTCCTATTAAATTAAGTAGCGTATTTACGAAATATATTTAATGAAGAGAAAATGAGCAAATATCATTGGACTCGTTTGTAATTAAAAGTGTTATCCGATACGACATTATCAATATATTTAATGCGAATGAGTATACGTATACGTAATAGGTATACTTACTTATAATGAATACCTCAGGTAGATATGTTGGATTGATTCAATCAATGGATCTATATAGGTAAGTACAGGATAATCTATTAAGTTCGAAACAGATTATCATATTGTAATCCTTGGTATAATATATTGGATGTAGATATAGGCGTATAAGTAGGTACGCATTGAACATTAGTACCTATAGATGTGTAGGTACAATAAATAGATACCTACTCGTGATGTGCTTCCTTGATACAGATACTTATTAAAATAGAGCTGAAATTCAAACATTACAGTTTAAAGTGATGCTACAAATGTAACAAGATTCTGGAATTAAATGAAATACTTAGCCATTTTGCTGCAATAGTTGACATGATAGATAAAATATATCGTATTAAATTCCACGCTGCAAACCTGTGCGAATTTACAAATTTCAGAGCTAATTGCGACACGAACCGTTATTAATTAAGCTCAAATATTACAGTAATGAAATCATCTGCCGGTAGTTGATACGTAAGGTAGTATCCAGCTGCAATTTCGAAATGCATTCCCCAAAATATTCAATTTACATTGCTATTCAACGAAATACGAAATGGAATTTTTGGAACATATTTCTGTATAAATTAAGAACTTGTTAAATAAGTAAGTATTTTCAGTGGCATGGAAAGGTATAGAGTATTGTAGTACCTATGTAGGTACCTAAAAGTACAAGTAGTCACACAATGTATGTGTATGGGGATTGCAACAAACCATCTGTGTATTTATTGTAAGATTTCAACAAAACGGTCTTGGCTTGTTTACGTCCAATTTTTTTACTGGACAACAAAACCTTGTTTTTGCCGCTTACGAAGCACCTATCAAAATTGCCAACAACGTTACTTCGTTGCGCCAAAAGGCGGATTTGTTCAATACAAACAGTGAGGCCTGAAACAAGCCCACTCGCAAAATGAAATGGTGTTCGCGTAGTGTTCTGAAACTGTTAACTTTGCATTCGTGTATCCGTTGGAAAACCAATAACCGATGTAGGCTGGTTATATAAATACCTTGTTACCTACAACCTTTTCAAATCCTGGAAAATTAAATAACTAAAAAGGTAAACGTTAACTGCTAGTTGCAAAAAAGTCATCTTCTTCTAATTTTATCTACAATAGAGGGTTTGTATGAACATGAACTTAAATTATAGCAGTAATACGAGTAGGTACGCACACCTACACTGATCTACTCGTACCTACACTTAAGTAATTATTTTAGCTATCCTACAAGACATGGGTACTTAAAATGTGGTCGTTTCAGAAGCAGGGTGAATCACATGAAGTAGCTAGGGGTAAGTGGGTAAATAATGCACCGGGTTAAGGCTGGGTGCACACGAGCGACCGAGCACCGCATTACCGGTTGAGCATTGTTCTGTTCATGATAAACATTCGGCGTGGTCATCGAACCGTAAGTAATTACACGCTTTACTGACAAGGGCCCGAGTTTCACACAATCAAGCATTTTGTTTTGCGCCATTTGAAAAGGTGTTTTTAGAATACAGCACGAGGAGGCCACGACGACGCGACATGGATTAACTCGTGTAAAGAAATAACTGATGAACGACCGCTAATAAAAAAGTACTGTTACAATGTACCTACACCTACCAGCGAAACACGTGTATCTTGCTAATCCGATTCGTATTTTACACGTTTCGATACTTAAAATAAAATCTTTAAATTGATTTTACTCGTGAGCCGCTAACGAATTTAACGTTGGCTTCGATTTTCAAAGTTTTATAAAATTCGAGTGAGTGACATGGAAATTGCGACATCGTTTTGTGCAGATTGGTTTCATAATCGAATAAAGAATCAATTTTGCCTGGAATACAGACGACCGTGAAAAAAAATGTTGCCGGAGTGGAGTTTAAACCTTGTTTGTTTACATACTCGTGTATTAGAGACTTTTACATGATGTTTAAGCACTCGAAACTTTCCCTGAACTTATTTTTACTCCACACTAAAGGCCTACTCATAATCGGTTACAATTTATGTTTTAGTAGCAACTGCCAACTTATTGGTAGTCGATTACTGACCAAGAGTACGCGCAGTAGCTTGTTTGTGGTTAAAACTACCTCTTGGAAGCGTCTACGCAAATTAGTGGTTGACTCTGTATGAGACTGTAGCTCTTGACTGAAGGTTCTAAGCGGTTTCGAGTAGGTACAGATAAGAAAACTTATTTTAGGCTCCGAATCCTATAAATAGCATATAAGTGTCGAAAGTTTTAAACGATGGATGTGAGGCTATTTATTATTCTCTCTTGCAAAAAGAACTGAAAAAAAATTAAAATATTTTAAAACAATGTCAATAATAATTACTATTTAAAGATGCTGTGATTTTCAAGACATTTCCTTAAATAATTATCTTAATTTATCTAATAAATTGAGATCCCAGACGTTACATTTAGTACTTAGAGATTTTTGCTTGCATACTAGATTTGATAAGAAAGAAATTGGAATAGGATTACCAGAGGTGTATGCAAACTACCCCACCCATGCTTTGAAGGTAATTGAAACTTTATCCTTAGGTGGTTTGCCGTGTTTACATTAACTTGCTAGAGTTGCGAGGCAAATGTTGCTATAAAGTTACTTACAAAATTGCAAGCGCGTAAAAAATCTTAAATGAGTATTCAAATATGAACCTAGAATATAAGGGTTTATACTTCTAGACAAAAATCGAGGAAAGTATGAAACTGAACTTTCTCATTGAAACAGGTTAAAAAAATCCCAATCAGCTGACAGATATTATTTTGGATAAGTAGAGAATTATTGCCGCCTATCAATAAACTTTACTTGTTAAATTTATAGAAATATTAAGTTAATTTTTCATCAAAGTGTGTTTTTAGGTAGGTGGTTCTATTAACCAGACATAATTTCGCGACTATAAAGTAAAGTCCATTATAATGATGGTATTCGTAACGAAGGTTTAAAATTCAAACTATCGACCTCGATAATCTTCCAATCAGTAAAGTTTAGCCAATTAATGGGCAATCGTGGTGATTGTGTGGCAGGAAGTGATCCGTTGTATACTTTGATCTATGCAAATACGTTTCTGTGGTGCCAAATACAAGCGGCAGTAGATTTTTGTATTTTTTTTAAATTTATATATTAAATAAGTATATTCTTCAAAAATCTTTTACGTGTATACAACTACTTATGTACAAAGATATAAAGTTACTTTTGCCAGAAATCCGTCTGTTCGACAAACTCTCCATAAACTTTAAATTCAAATCGCATTTCAAACTAGGTACTATATATAAGTAAAAAAAATTCTTCATTAAGTTTAAACACTTAAAACTTTAAGGGCCTGTTTTACCATGTACAGATAAAATTAATCTGACAGATATTTTATACCTGTCTCTGTTTAAAATATATGTTTTATGAAATAGACATAGGGTTTATCTGTCAGTTTACTTTTATCTGTAGGTGGGGAAATAGGTACTAAATCTGCAAAAGTATAAAACTTATACCATCGTGAAGTCAACGATATCACCTATTCATTATGCATATTATATTGTTATTCGAAAATCAATTACATTGATGGGCGAAATCAGTTCTTGCGGATCTTCAATGATTGTTATACTCATAACTTATGTTTCTAATACATTAGATTGATTTACCGTCAAATTAGATTACATTTTAGATAATGAATACAATACATTTTTGCGTCTATCCTATGTAGACACCAGTTTATCAACAGGAATCACTTTCTATTGTACAAGTGGGTATTTACTTTTAATGAATATCAATTATTCGATAAGTGTTGTGAGGCTTATCTTTTATCTACTACTTAGATTAAAGTAAATATTATTATATCTAAGTTATTCATCTCGTTCCATTGGTGTGGAAGAAAATAACAACGACTTGAAAGCTTCAAAGATGTTGCATGAAATATAAATTGTAAATTGAATTTTCTTGTAGTAATTGTTAGTTTTTACATAGAAATAAGAATTCAAAGCATATTGCTGGAGTGGGCATCGATTGTTAGGTTAAGTACCTATATGTTTAATATCTCTACTACCTATACCTATATTCAAAATATATCATAGTCACTTCTGATTATAAGTTATTACATTAGGTATGAATTGTAATCTCAGACGGTATAATATTTATAAAGGTAGGCAGGTAAAAAAATAGGTAGTAGGTTTCACATATTTTCAATCTACCAATTTTTTATGACTTAAAAGTCGAAATTATTTTTCCCTCCACTTTGAAAACAGTCTAATAAATAATTTGTTATAGAATTATTGGTAGGTAAATACCTGGATATCTATTAAAATTTTAAATGAACACTTAGTTCCGCTGGTTAGACTCTTATAAGAGACGTTTAAATCTATGAGTAGGTACCCTATCAATAAGCAATCACATGAATAGTGAACGGAAATTGAGCAAGTCAATCTCACTTTAATAATGCGAGAGAAAATAAATTCAATCTTGAAACATCATGCGTACCTATTGTCTTTTGAGCTGTATGCATAATGATATGTTTAACACACTTACATAATATATTAAATGGTGATTTTAAATAAGATGATTAAAATAGCTGTAAGAAAAATCACAATTGAACTGCAAGAAAGTAAGGTGATTATTTAGAGAAAATTTTGATTTGATTTAAGATAAAAAAAAATGATTATTAAAGCTCGTGTTTCAATTCTTATCTTCTTTTATTCATTTAATTTATATTTATATTTTTTAGATATATTTCTGAGGAGTCTTATTACAAACTCAAACGCATGACTAACCCCGAGTAGGTGCCTGCCTTCACTAAGTATTTGTCGCTCATTTTCTTTTAAATGTCTAGTACTAAAAGTAAAAGACTTTCTTTTTTTTTATTACAGTTAGAACCAATTTCCAAAGCGTTGGATAAGTGGGCAAAATGAAATTGGCAAAAAACTAAAATTGCTGCCGCCTACACAAAGTACCCAACAATAACAACACAGACAACTTTCATTTAATCGATGTTACGTGGACCATAACTTAAGGTATGTTTTTTTAGGGTTCCGTACCTCAAAAGGAAAAAACGGAACCCTTATAGGATCACTTTGTTGTCCGTCTGTCCGTCTGTCAAGACCCTTTTTCTCAGGAACGCGTAGAGGTATGAAGCTGAAATTTATATCAATTACTCAGGTCTACTGTCCCTTGAAGCTGTGAAAAAATCAAACTTCTAAGCCAACGCAATCAAAAGATACAGCCATTTATGCCGCAAATTTTCGACACTTGCAAGGGAATCAAAACCTACAGGGTGCTTCCCGTGAACTCAGAATCTTGAAATTTGGTACGAAGCAACGTCTTATAGCATAGATAAAGGAAAAATTACGAAAACCATAAATTTTTAGTTACATCACAAAATATATATTTTTTTAATAATCTTAAACTTACTACCCATTTCCTCATAAACGCGTAGAGGTATTAAATTGAAATTCATACCAAATACTCAGGTCTATAATACCTTTAAGCTGTAGCAAAATCAAACTTCTATGTCAACGCAATCAAAAGAAACAGCAATTTAAGCTGCATATTTTGAAACTCGCAAGTACTTGCAAGGGAATCAAAACCTAAAGGGTACTTCCAGTCGACCTTGAATCTTGAAATTTGGCATGAAGCAACGTTTTATACCACACATAAAGGAAAAATTCCGAAAACCTTAAATTTTTAGTTACATTACAAAATATATATTTTTTAATAAATATAAACTTATTACTTTTTTCCTCATGAACGCGTAGAGCTATCAAGTTGAAATTCATATCAAATACTTAGATCTAATTGCCTTTAACCCGTGAAAAAAAAAATATAAGTCAACCCGAAAACGCAAAACGCAAAAGTACAACCATTGATACCGCATATTTTGAAACTCGCAACTACACGCAAGGGAATTAAAACCTAAAGACCACTTCCCGTTGACATAGAATCTCGAAATTTGGTAAGAAGCAATAGCTTACAGCACAGGTAACAGAAAAATTCCGAAAAGCTTAAAATTTTAAGTAGTTATACCACCAAAAAAATTGTGATTGTAAACATAATTGTAGTTACAGCAATGACCGCGAGTTATTATACTATGTATGGGGAGGGCAACATTTTTCAAACGGCAAAGACGACCTCACTCATCGTCATTCAATCCCGATGTTTTGGTGAATGTAGCTGTATAATCTAAATGCGTCCTAACTGCTTAAAGTGTTATACTTATAATTAAATTCAATGACATTATTATATTTCTTATTGTTGGTTATTATCAAACAGCTTGCTTGTATTGTTTCTACTGGCGAAGTTTGATGGGACGCTGGTGGCACGGGTGGCACGCGGGGCTATTCACACCTTTTTCAGTCACCATTTACAGGTCTGGTTCAAATTGAATACTTAATTAATATTTTTGAACCAGATTTCTAAATAGTGACTAAAAAACTTAGTAAATAAATAACTTTAATAAAAGAACTTTCGCAAGTCTGCTGCAAGGCTAGTATAAGTGTTTCAGTTATATTATAGATAAATGATATGTGTTAATATAAAATAAAGGATTACTTAAACGATAAAGAGATCTTTGTCTTAAATTTATGCTCCTCCATCTTTCCCCATTGTAATGTTATGAATTTCATTTTGCAATAAAAATACCATAGTTATGACTCGATTGTCGTAATGAACGAACTTTGTAAACCTTGCAGGTTTATACGGAACCCTCGGTGCGCGAGTCCGACTCGCACTTGGCCGGTTTTTTTTTAATGAGAAACTGAAATTTCTAAAAGATAAATAAGAAATGGGTAGAAGCAACCTATACTGTTACCTACCTACTGAAGTCTGTGGACTTTTCATACACTTTTTTCTCTTTTAAATCCGTATTTTAAAGTCTTTATTTAGGTACATTCTATGTGTGTGAATACCATGTTTATACTGCAATTTATAGAGCTGAAAATTATGTATGTTATAGCAAGCTTTAGTAAGATCATAAATAAAATTATGCACATAAATCAGTACCATAAAAAGAGAGCTATAAACCACTTTTACTTTTCTACGAGCAAAAGGAGCCGGCGCATTCAATTTATAAGTAAGTATAGTAAAGAAGAATGTATAGTTAGAATTCTTGATTGGAGTGGAGAGGTCATAAATTTTGTTATTAGTAATAGGTCGCAATAATTTGCCTGTCTTTGCCTTCTGCGATGCTTAAAGCTTTAATTGCTCTAAGATTTATCTGTTTATATTTTACACGCACATCTATCTTCTTGTTTTATAGTGTTTGTACTAATTAATTTTAATTATATTTGATTTATTTCTTGTTTCGTAAACAAACTTTTTTCAATATATTTATTCCAATAAGTATGAAGTAAAAAAAATAGAGACTAGGTACGACACTATAAACGCAGAATTATCCAACTCAATAAACTTTATTAAAAACCAATACTCAAATCGTTCTTTTTTCATTTTCGTTTCGATAATTATTTTATAACTCAGTTTTATAAATCGTGGTCGACGTTTTATTTATGAACAGGGCCTAGTCTAGACGTTCCCACTGTGCACGTCAAACTGTAGGTTAAGCTAAATTATCGATTGCTTTGCTTATCCATACTGGGTATTTTTAATTAAGCTTACACGACCACGCATCATCGATAGTTTATTGTAAACTGTATATATAGGAACCGCTGTAACCTATCTAGGCAGCACTGTAATATTTGCATCACTTTTGCATATATCTCTTGTACCTAATCATCTGATTTATAATTTATAAGATAACATACTCGTACATAATTTGTATATAATTAATCATCTATAAATACTTCCAATCTGAGGATCTTCGTGATTCTTGAACATTTCCAACATTGCATGTAAATACAAATTAGAAACGTTAATTAGCAATCTAATTTAAGAATATTATTCGAGAAATATCCTCTCTTCTATCTCTTAATATCTCATCGAGTTGATAAAGAAAGGTCGCGTTTAATCGTTAATCCTATTCCGTTGGGCCTTAATTACTGGGACTCGAGTAAAGGGCAAACGAATTATATGTCTAGCAGAAAATTTGACTTATGATTTTAGAAATGAAATGACGAACTGACATGGTTGTATTAAGGGATACCTGTACTTCTGACACTATGCAACTTACCCGATGCTTTTCAGTTAAGACAGCCAAACTTCACAAACTCATTAATGCAGCCGAGGCTGTTAAAACTTGAGCCAAAGGTTGAATTTACGTTAAACTTATCACAAGAACGACCTTTTTTAACGTCGTTTCTAACAGTTAGTACCTAGGTATTGTGATAGTTCTATCGATAACCACAATGCCGCTTAATTAACACGGAATGTCTGCACAATGCAACTTTAAATTAATCTGCCGGAGAACGGACCCCTTCCTTCGAATTAGGTTTGTCATAAACCACAATTAAAATAAATGAGTGTAGGACCCACATTTTCAAATGACCACTTCCTAATTCAATGTGTCAGTTTCCTACTGTCACCCTTTTCAATTAAAATGGGTGTAATAAAACAATCATCATAGTCCTTTGTTATTGTTCTAGTAAAATACCATTTTCAACAGGACTCCATATCTAAGAGTAGGAGTAAATTGATAACAATGTTAACAAAGTAACGGTTTGTAAACTCCTAATAAATAAACGCTCTTATGTACAAAGATGTTTCACATTACATAGGATTAAGAACATTCTGACTCTACTTTTACGAGTGCTAGGTATTAAGATTTACACGCTTATTGTTTTCTTTGCTTATGTAGTATTATATAACTTGCATTAGAAATGAAGCTACCTATGGCTCGAATTCTCATAGTAATTGCTCACCATACATATCTTGCGTGAGCGTGGTACTTAATCCATCCAGCATTCTATAGCGGAAAACATGTCCAATAATAAGTGGTTGTTCCCACAATCATGCCGCGTGAAATCGCGTGTTGAGACACAGAATGTTGTCCGGATCACTTTCTTACCATCGATGGTAGTATAACTACTGTCAATTGTAAGGACCCCTTTCTCAATTCAATCAATTTCACCTTAAACATTCGCGAAATGGTCCAGTCTATCGGTGCGTTAATTTGATCAAACGAGAGTGAAAATGTTATTGCCTTGAGCAAAATCGATGCACAATCGACTCGTTAGTGCTTGCTACTGTTGGTTATCGATAATAGAAAGGCGTTCGCATCACTAATTCGGCGTGTATTGATTTGTACGCACGACTGATTGAATCCGATTGCGATCGACGGCGGCTCGATGTCTATCGCTTACTGTTACGACATCATCGTCTCAAACTTGCTAAGAACTTTTCAACCTTATTTGGATACTTACACATGCGTAGGTATTGTAGCTTTTGTATGACTGCTGTAGGCACACGCGTGGCTTTAAATAACTGCAAAACCAGACACACCGACAACATAATGACAGTGTGTCATTTTATTTTGATGTTTGTCTGAAAGAGAAAGAGCTATTTTGCTTTTTGCTGGCCGTACAACAACCAAACCGACGGAAATTTCAATAAAGTGTTTTCAAATTATGGACATTGTTTTTTTAACCTTGCCTATAATAAAATAACTAAACAGAGCATGAATTTAAATATAAGTAGGTAGGTATATTTAGTAAAAAGAAAAATATTTTTTGTAGTTACAACAACAAAGACTACAAATAAACAACAAAATAAGAGTAGGTAATCTCACTGGATATAAAGTATTTGTCATGAAATATTGGCTCTCCGATTAAGTATCTTGCAGCTGTAAGTAGCGTTGTTAATAATATTGACATGTTCGCACGAACGACATCAGATTGCAATCTCGGATCGGAAGCCGATTCTATCGACTTCTGGTATTCGAATAGTCGACGCCGTGAAACTCTGTCACGTCGATTCTTATCGATCTTTTCTTTGTTGTCGCTTTATGGAACGTTGTGTATTGAGATAGATTTTTTTATTATTAAGAACGCGTGCCAATAAGTAGGTACATGCATGTAACCGTAGTTTGACAAAGCAACTGAAAGCAAGATTGGGTATTAATTTGATATTTCTGATAAACTTAGGGACTGGGACAAAAATCACATTCAAAATCATAGCCCTTCTTTGTGATAAGTAATATAGTGGCACTTTATATAATTACAGTAGAATTTTGAATGTTATTCTTATATCTACCTAAATGTAACATTAGCAAAACCGTAAACAGCAATTTAAAAAAGTGAAACTTATATTGTAGTTTTGGAACGGCAAATGCATTGTATTTGGAAATCATACACTTAGGTGATGCAATATTTCCCTAAACAGGAATAACAATAAGGCTTTAAGGATGTAAACAGAAATAAAGTGTCACATCAAAATTAAACGGCTTTAATCTCAAGTACTTACACACGTGAGACTTCTACTATTCCACTATAATCATGAAAAAGCTAGAACATAAAATAGTTTTAGAATGAAATGTTCAATATTCTGTACCCGGAAAGCCATCTCAGGCTCTCTAGTCATTATCTAGGTCACGAATTCTCAGGATAAACTAAGACAAACCAAGATAATTGGCTGAGTACGTGTCTTTTCGCAGTCACATAATTTCACGGCTCTACAATGAGTTGCCGCTGCGTGGCTGGTGTAAGTTACGGGAGAAATATGTAGTAAGTAGCCATCTAACAATTCGTTTCGTGAGCAAACACTCAATCTATTCAGTAATGATTTTATTTCGCACAATGGCTCAGTCGAGCTTCAAAATTAATTAAACTTTGAAAATACTACAATGCCTTTGGGTATTTAAATAACTTTTGCGGGCACGTCGTTGAGGTTTGTGCGTCTCGGATGCTAATATTTACTTATACGAGTCGTATTAATTGGCGTATTTGGTTTCTGAGCTATATACTAACTTGTAGGAATTCACTTAGGCGGTTTTCGGCACAGATATATCGCGTGAGGTGAATCCTGCCGGATTCCAGCAATCTCCTAACTAATCTTGTGGGTACTTATCGTAGTGTATCCGCGCATCGTTAGCTGGTAAAAGTTGATCATTATCTCAGGTCGCGTGTGTGCATGATTTATGGCTCCAACTTTCTTCTGTTTCAGTTATTCTCGCTAGGTAATGGCAGTTTTAAGGTTTTCTCTCCCGCTCGAAAATATCCTCTATTTGCTCAAAG
Organism: Anarsia innoxiella; assembly: GCA_947563765.1. NCBI lineage: Eukaryota > Metazoa > Arthropoda > Insecta > Lepidoptera > Gelechiidae > Anarsia > Anarsia innoxiella. The sequence goes on from OX387390.1 coordinate 12,064,509, forward strand.
TTCTTTGTTTGGTTTTGTCCAACTTGTAACTTTTCCGTTAGCGCATTTGGAAACAGCAAGAATTTTCTGTCGGGCCACAAACACAAGCTACAGTTAAAGACTACACTTTTTTAATTTTTTTGTTATTACACACTTTTATAGCTTTTGTTTCGTTTCTGTATAAGACGTGCCTGGATGAAAGTAAAAAGTTGAAATTTCTATGATATCGTTTACGAGCGTCGATAAAGTCTCGTTAAAGTTTTCTATAGCTGCCTATAATCCCTTTGTAGTGGCTTGTGCCTTGCTAGTGCTTGTGAAGGCAGATACATATATAGGTACCTATACCTATGCATATGTTCTGCCAAAGCATGTGGGGATCTTTTCATGTAATTATTTTTCCCACACGTTTTAGTGATTTATCTCCATTTTTCACGTTTCTGAGAATGCGATGGCGAGAAGAGCGGGACGGTTTCAATAAATACCGGCTTAGTAGGTATTATTCAGGATTCCCAGTAGATTTTATTAAAAATATCTGCCATATTTTAATCTTTGCTTAATACTTTCCAAGTAGTTCTCTCTGAGAAGATGATTTCAATTTGAACAGCTTCAGCTTCGTATTTCCATTTTATTACGACCTTAGAGGCCTTCGTAGTTGCGAATTGAAACCTTATAAAATTGCACTACCTACCTAATTAAATTTTATTACTTATTAAATTGTGTAATAACAACCTGTTTATCTACATATTGATGAACTTTTAGCCTATCTTGACTGTGTAGCTAAGAATAAACTAATGGCAACTATCAACTGCTGATAACAATAATTTTAAGAAGTATTTAAATTATAATGTTATCAACAGATGTTTTTGTTATAATATGATTTACGTAATATATTGATGGACTTTATGGTTAACTGTAAACTATGCCTAGCATAAAACTCGTACATTTACATGTTTATCAGTTTTAACAACCCTAGTCCGTCAAAGTCACAAAATTACGGGTTTGACCATTGGTAGATAAAATTGGCAAAATAAAGAGTCATCTTTAGCTCGGCTGGCTTAATCTGACTTCTGTAAAGGTTCCGCGTTTATAAAGTATAGTCAAGTCTTCGGCATCTCTGCGACTTCTCTGCCATTGATGCTCGAGATAAGCGTAGTTTGTTCATCGATACCGGCTGTCGATAGCGGGACGGCACCAACACGTCGATGCAGTAGTGCGGTGAAAACCGATGCCACGATATCTCCACCCCTCCTTACACAATGCGAACGCGCTCTTTATTTAACGACGTGATTAGGATATCTGTCTTCTTAGTTTAGTTAGGTACTACAGCAATATTTATAAAAAATATCTGCAATCAAAATCTTGATTTCTGCATTTCTTCTTATTTAGTCAAAAAGCATCGTAGACGTAGTTGACGGTTAGTCGAGGAGTTTGTTCTTTAAAGTGAAATGTTAATGTACATAATAAGCTCGAAGCTATTTTAACATTTGTAGTTTATACTCACGTTTCTCTAGCGACAAGATAAACAAACTTGAAATTAAAAAGCGCGAAGGCTGCAGAAAAGCTGTGTAATAATTGTTAGTGTAGGTGAAGCAATCTTTGCGCCCAACTTTCCTATCGCCGTGGTTTACTTTTTACGTTGCATATTTTAATGAGTTTCTGCTCAAAGGACCTTTTCAGTAACAACTTTAGCAGCATTCGTAAACTCGGCTTTCTTGGCCTTAAACTTATAAATGAGGTGCTGAATGAAGGTTTTTAATCGATGGCGTTGCTTTACATAATACCAAGTATTCGGAAGTTCTGTAGATTTGAAGAGAAAATATCTCAACCCGTTTCTCTTTTAGATTTTAGCTTTTCATCATAAGAATAAAGTCGTCTCGTCGGTTTGCCTGCGTTCAATATCAGTGTTGGAAATTATAACATTTTTTACTATTTTTGTTTACTGTAAATAAATGTTCCTTTTGCATCATAAGTAAGAGATAATTACATAGGGCCTAGAGCGTGTAAAAGCTGCGAGTAAGGCACGGCATTCAAAAGGCTTAGCTCAAAGTTCGCACATATTGCCGGAGGGGCGGCTAAGTTAGGGCGATCGTAAACAACGCTCAGGCTAATTACTTGCTAACTCCTGCGCACTCAGCTTGCCTAGCTACAAATAGGATATTTATTGAAACGAGATTTCAAGATAATTTTTATTTAAGACTACTGGAGAATATATATCTGATTTCAACCTTTTACTTTGGTTAAACTTTTAATTTTGAGAGATTTAAGCGAGTAAGCATACAAAAATAGTTCAGGTTTTTGGTTTGATAAATATTTTGTTTGATGATTGATAAAATCTTGGATTATCATTACCTCCCCCGCACCTGAACGATTTGCACTTAGCTCTAAAATCAGCGACAACGTGGGACCGAGCGCACGTGAGTGGCTTGCCAATTTAATGCAACTATTTACCAAACAGGGTTCGTATTATTTGTCACACTCGGCCGGGGAAAGAGGACGAACGTATAGTGACCGTGCGGTGGAGAGATAAGCACCGCTTCAAGGGCCTGAATGTGTTCACTCAACAATAAACACGATTCAAAGCGTTTGAAGGGACCCTTCACCCGTACCTACCTCTACGGCTTAACACAGATTAAATTTGAACAATCGAAAGCAATTATCTTTTGAACACTATACATAGCTATAGGATCCTACTGAAACTTAGAGCCTAGGACATATGACTTGTATTTGTCGCATTATACCTCGATAATAGGATTGGAGACAATAGCTGACGGATACAATGATAATAATTATAGGATATCTGCACGTGGATGTGACTGGTTATGCAATTAAAGTTCGAAATTAACCTTCGCTTGGCTATTGAAGATAATCACAGAGTGATACAAGTAGATGGATGTAGGTTTATAAATTCAATCAAGTTATATGGTCCCTTTTTTGGAGCACAGACAGTACACAAAGTTTAATTTATTAGAAAAATCAAAATATATGCGCTTATACGATCCGCAATAATTCCTGAATAGGTATAATAGCTTATTGATACCCTTTATAGTCCTCGAGCATGATAAGTTATATTCAAGAAAAGCAACAACCAGTAACTGGCTAAGAGCGCTAAGCATGCTTTAAAGTTAGTTCAAATAAATATTGAACCTAGATGGTGACGAGTGGACGTAGAGGAACCTTAAAAGCCCGGCTATACCGTTTTATTTGCAGCTTGCGACCGGCGGCCTCGACTCAACGACATTTCTGAGGCGATTAAGTGCTGTGTATATCGATATCGAAAAGTGGCTAGTTGTTATTTTATTATTTACTTTTTGAACGTCTATAGTAACATTTGCTCAAAACTTATAACTTCTTAATACTGCTTCCAAATATATTATTTGTATAGATCCTTTTAAAAAGCAACATACCATTTTTCCATAAAAAAATAATACTCAGGTACTTAACCTACTTACAAAGTACATAATTTTAGCAAATCAATGTTTAAGTCGATTTGGCGTTAACAGTGTAATTAGAAAGTATATGCATTAATTTGTAGATGCTTATAAATAATTAAGAATAAATGACTTTGCATTAAAATTGCGCAATTCATGCTGATCCTATGTACCTTAGCTATTAAGTTACTTACTAATAAATACTCAAGTATATTTAAATGCAATGTACTGTTAACGTCACCTTGATTGCTTACTTTGTGAAATTTCAGACGTCAAATTATAATAACAATATAAGAAAAGTTGGGCGAACTTGAGATGGTAAACAATTTTTTCTTTACAACTTCGATCGTTACGGCTTTAATGCATCACTCACTTCAGTTGAGAACACTTAAGTAGAAAAAAAGACTTAATGAACAATAAAAGTCGTTATAAAACGGGAGCAAGCACTCATTGAGCAGTTGTATGGTAAAGATTCATTGACACATATCTCGGATAACCTATGACATTACGATATAAGTAGCAACATGACGTTTTCTTACCATTCGTCGATAGTAGCTACTCTACCCAATAAACGTTATGCTAGACGTTTTTAGAACAAGTGGCTTAATGGTTTGGATGAAAGCATTAGATACGATGATTAAGTACATTTTACGTCAATCATTAGTAGTGTTTGGATTGTCAATAATGAAATAATAAACAAACTTTTATTCTTTTTAATATTAATTGGTTTTCGTTAGGAGAAAATGATTTATATCGATAAGTACTGAACGTCACTAAAGCGTTTGCGACTGGCCAGTTGCAAAAACCACTACTGTATGCCGTCGTGCAGTCTACAGCTTACTGGCGAGTTACTGACCATGGTAAAGGATTAAAAAAAAGCTATCCTCGCTTCGAGACATGCGATCAAAACTGTTATAATATTGATCGTTATTTCTCGCGTAGCCGTATCGCAAAATACAGGTACTTTTTGTTATATTTGAGGAAATGGCTATTTAAGTTTTAGTGACAAGTGACCGTTCTGATGAAATTAAATTTTAGGTGTAACTTTGGTATTAAAGTACCATCCTAATTTTGCAATTCGCTCTGTGTGGCCTCTCATTTTACTCTGTCCATTAAGTATTATGGCGTACTTTAAACCTACAATTTGTCAGGCGTCATAAAAATTTGTTTTAATGAGCAAAATCACTGAACTCATCAGGCACTGAATAAATAAACAACTTTAGACCACTTTGCTTGCGGAATATTTGGTTTTATGGATTTTTAATGGCGATGACGTTGATGGCTACCTTTTCACCGATAATAATAATTGATTCTTAAAATTGCCTGCGGCTTATTATTCAATATAAAACTATATTATGCAGCGTTTGGCAGTTCCTTACTGCACCGTTTGCTAATGAGGCTCGCTCTTCGATAAAAACTCTACTCGGTAACAAAGTGATTTCAATGCAAAATATCAAGTATACAATATTCCATTTCGTCTAGCTAGCGTAACTACGAACAAGCAAAACAGATATTGCAATGAATAACAATTAACATACTCCAACATTTGCATTTTAGCTGCTTCAATTCTCAGATCTTGTTACGACTATAACCACTTAACTATTCACTTGTCCATCTTGACAGTCTGTCGATACTAAAACGTGAACATGAATCATGAGTGCATTGAGTTGAAGACAAATTCAACATCCAACGGCTGTTTAGTATGTCAACACTGGTTGCTATTTTGCGAGTAAGGCTGCAACGTATAAGATGCAATGTGAACGTATCGCTATTCGACCAAGTCACCATGCTTCAACGGCTCTAATGGTTATAGTTTCCTTCACAACTGGACTATTAGCTCAGTGCTGAATAATTTTAAACGCAAGAAGTTGTTATAATATATTTATTTTAAGTAAAATACAAACCCTACGTCCTCACAGTTATTTGAAGGTAGTAAAGATAGATTTGTGTGAAGGTGATCGCTGAAACTACACATAGGTATACGATTTTGAAAACATTTAATGAGCCCTTAATATAAATTATTGCCAATATACCAATAGGTATATCTATATCACATGTAACGAAGGAATTTTAAAAAGGTTAAGTTATTCGCTGTAATGTTTTAGTCAAGGAAGTCCTGGAAGAAGTCTTCCAATTGGTGAGGTTTCCGGTGTGATTGATTACTTTGAGATTTAATCAAATAGATACGGATGAGCTATTAATTAAGCTAAAGGTTAGGAGATATATTACTTCCTTATTAAAAGTCCATTTGTAGAAATACAATCATCTTTAGAGCTCATGGATTTTATGTGTTACTTTTGTGTGATGTACGTTACCTGAAACAAAAACAAGAAGATTAGTAAGTAAAACACTATGTCAAAGAATAGTAACTTTTATAATAATTTTGTGTGGGAATAACCAAGAATTAATATCTATTATTTTTCCGGAACAAAGGGGTCGAAGTTAAGGTTCATGTCATGAAACTAATTCTACATTTCTGCCTTAAGCGAACTCTAAGCAAATTCTCGTGAAACAATAAAATCAGTTCGCAAGCAAGTGTAAACTACATTTAGCTGTCTGGTACATCAAAACAAAGCACGAGTCCCCTAAGGCTGGCTACAAATAATTATCTGTAGCGTGTTGCATTCGTACATCTTTCTGTCCAGCTATGACAGTAGTACTAGTCATATTTAGATTTCTCTCACTAGCCCTGTCTAAAAATGCTTTCATATGCTTAAAAAACTAAATATAAGAAAAAAAGGTCAATCATTCTAAGTACATATTGTACTTAGAATGATTAGATTTATCAGCATAATCAATAGTTCATCTCTCGCAATTATAACCTTCGCTACATTATGTCAACATACATGGACATTGTTTCTAAATTCACCTTTCACTTTCGATATAGTAGAATTGTATTGCTCAATAATAATCGTCTAATCTTGATCATTAATCTAGATGGAGGAAATGTCCGTATTCAATTATACCCCTACTAAGGTTTTATAGGAGTGACCCCAAGTACCAATTACTTTAGCTAATAACTTTGAAAAAGTAATTCTGAAAGCACAGCAATTATTATCATAAGTATTCTCTTCCAACAAAAATATATTATACTTTTACTGTTAGCGAGTTCGTAATGAGAATTCGTAGTTATAATTTTGATATTGATCTCCGCGTCGGTTTTGTTAAAGCCGCCGCGAATTATGTTAAGACAATTTTCTTGTCACTGATACTATTGTTTAATTGCATTCAAGGCAGGTGGTATTTTACAATTAACTGGAATCGAACTGATTACCTACTTGATTTCGAATATGTATTTTAATTTTGCAATAATCGTGCCAGTTGGTGAAACGTAAAGGTTTGATACTTGCACGTCATCTACCCGTTCACCAGACGTAGCTACTGCATCTATAAATTGAGTAAACCTGTTCTGCACAAAAAACTATTTGGTTCACCTTAACTGGGCTAACAAGCATAAATGTCAAAATTCCAGCTTGAACCGACAGTAAATCTACCGTTCCACAGTAAATGAATTCATTAATGGTTTGACGGCGGCGGCGGCGGCGTGGGTACCCAACAGTCATTAATGGTAAATGAATTAAACATGTAGTCGTCACTTGGGTACCTGTCGTACGATCGTTTTTTGTCATTTTACTTTATGGGATGAGAACGTATATACCGTAAGTACTCTGTTTATATTACTGAAGTAACGAAGTATTAAATGAATTAGGTATACATTTTATACCTATTGAGTTAATTTGATAAGTTATAGGATGTAAAAATGTCTTTAGTTAGAAAAAGAAATATTATTTTCAGGATGATTTTGGAACAACTCGACAATATATTTACCGTTTTTAGTTGGATTTGATTTCAACAATAAAACGTAAATACCTACGGAAATAAACACTATTATAATATTATCTAGCTACATAATATAACATTGCAAGGCTTCTCCACGTGAATATGTCCACGTGCAAGTTGATATTTGATGAAGATTTAAAAGGAATCCTAACATAATAGGTAAGAAGATGAGCTTCGCAAATGAGTTGGGTTGGGACCGGGGAGCGTAACGCTCTACTATTACACTCATACAGTCACGTAACACATTTGAAGTTTTACAATTATCCTTCTAAATTATGTCGTTAAAACTTTCCGGCACGATTCATCACGTTTTCATGTGAAAAGTATTCGTCCTACTTATGTGAAAATTAGCCGCATAATACATTAGGCTGCGAAACTAAGTAAAACCGCTTGTTGCTAGTCCATTGTCTAAAACCTCTTACGCTTGAATTGTATTTCGTTCGAACTTAATTAACTAATTATAATGGATCTATATTTTTTTAATCTCTATATTTCAATTATAATCACGTTGTTAACAGTTATTGTTGTCACATTACCGGCATGGTTAGGCACGGCTAAGTACATAACTCAATAAGGCTTAGAAATGTCGAAAACAAAGGTTAACCTCAATTGAGTAGAGCATATAGGTAGGTAATATTCTAATAGGTATTAAATCAAAATTAACACAGTTACTGTGTAGTAAATTCAAATTATAAGTAACCAGGTTTTGTTTTGCATAACTTACGTATCTAATAAATAATATGAAAACTTGCTACCACAACAACGTAACCTGATGTTGCTTTAGCCCCAACAAAATTGTTTGACCGTGTGGCGTAACTAATTCGGACTGCCGCCGCTTGAAATATGATAATTAAATCGGTATTCCATGAATTTCTCAAAATGATTGAGAGAATAATTCATAAAATGTCCTTCTGAGAAAAAACTACAAATCAATACGGTACTGGCGAATAACTACAAGTCGGTGAAATAATCGATGCGCATGTTACGAGCTATCGGCTCTCAGATCAAAGCGCCGAATCGATTAATAGCGATTTATATAGAGCCTGAGTTAATTTTAGATCAAAAGCACGCATCTTGAACCTTGTAATCGATAGTGTATTTTGAATCGATCTATATTTATATTTTTATGCTTTCAATTTAATTTTATCCAGAACTCTTAGCCACGACGAGACTCGGCCGCATTTTGTAATGCACGGATTAAAAAGGTTCGGAAGATTGAAAGTATTTATATTAATGAATATCTTACCGAGGTGGGTTGTTTTGCTATATACCCGTCTGTTGTGGTGACATCAATGATAAATAAAAAAGTAAAATATAATAATAACGAAAGTCATGGAGGTGTTTAATTTGCCTAATTCGGTAGCAAAAGGTTTTCTGATTTAGTTCGCCTGGTCGTTAACGTCAAGTGATGATGGATGCACAGCCATTTTAGTATTTTCACAGTGTCGGATTTGTAAAGGACGATACATCTGAGAGAAGATGATTTAGTGCGTTTCTGGTTTCAAGCTTTTTTAATTTCACTCAACGCGAGCGACTGTTTTAGAAATTATTTGCTTTAGGTATGGTTAGGAGCATTTTATGAATGGAAAGAGCAATAGAAGTAGTATTACACATAACAAGATATTAATTATACTTATAGGTAGGTACTACAACTTCAAATGTTTAGTTTCTTAGAGATAGATCACAAAGTATGTGCGAATAAAATAGCGAATATTTAAACCGAGGAGATAAGAGTTAGAACATAAGCATTGGACCACTTTATATCTTTCGAAATACCGTGAAATTCTGTTCACATCGAGACGATGACAGTGTATAATGACAGGTTTTATTACTTTTGGGGAGTTTATGTGACAAGAACTCGGGTCGACTTTCCACATGTTTCACTTTCATTCGGATTTTATGACAAACTTTATGTTTATTCTAAATTTATAAATATACTACTTTATCAGAATTTACATTTAATAAGGTAAAGAGTTTACTTTTTACAAACAGCTTATATTTGAGTTTAAGTACCTACTTAAATAATAATAAGGGATAATAATAACCCACCTTTCTTAAAGTCTTATAACGAGCGTTTGGAAAAAATACTGCATGTGACATTTTTCTTTTGATAGGTAGTTATTTCATTTACCTACTTGGATTAATTCTCAAAAACATTTTTTCAAAATTAGCTTGAAAGGGAAAGAGTAAGGTCAGATTATAAAGCAGATCATAAGGATAAAGTGGACGAGTGACGTGTTTTACCAGGAACTCGAAAGTGTTTATTTACAAACGGTGCGTAGTGGAAATCACAGCACACTACAACCACGAGTAGACTTAACTAGGAAGAAAAGTACCTTCCTAGACTTAAAACTTCAGATCCCAGTGTAAAATAATTTGTGAGAACATTTTATTTTTACCCAGGAACGTTTTAAGTACTCGTATGTCCCCGTTTTGCAACGAATTCTTTTTAAGTTTTATCCCTGAGCTCTTTTCTTGTCGAGATTACTTCTTCAAATTGTCAATAAGCTTGATAGCCATAAAAGATTCTTCACTGATCTGTTTATTGTAAAGGGAGTTTGATTTAACGTTGTACATTCGTCAGAAAATATCAATATATATTTTTTAAATATAATAATAAACGTATTTCCTTAGATTGGTACCGACGCACAACTATTTATATGATAAACTAAGAGGTTCATATTTCAAAAAATAACACTACAATACAATCATAATACAGACACAAATACACCTAAGATATTTCGTCCCTCTGCAGGACAAAGACTTTATTCTGCGCCATTCTGACTGTTATATTCAGTACTTGTCTAAACTGAGTTTATAATGTTTGTAGTAGGTCGTAAAACATATCTATCTGATGATATTTAGCGTGCTAAGTAACAAGTGACGCGCCGTGGAGAGTTGTGAAATAGGAAGTGTCGTTGGTAACACTAGCAGCGACATCAATACTCGTGAGTCAGTCCTATTTTGTGGGATAAGCGCTAACAGAATGCTTTTACATAAACAAATACTTCAAATTGTAATTCACGTTGTGGCTTAACATGAGTTTCAACTGAGCACCCGAAAAATGATTGGAACGGACTCTTTTCAAATTAAAGTTTTGAATTTGAAAATAAATAACATATATTGAAAAATAATGTAAGTAGAAGTTATTTTAGATTTGTTTGGCAACGAAAATTTTAGAGCTGTTATGATTTTCATCAAAATTGGATGTATTTTCTAGTAGCAGGTTATGACTTTTCATATCATAATGCCAAACATTTTAATGTATGAAAATAAACATAAATGGTTGTAAACAATTATTTGTTGTTAGTTCCAAGTTTGAAATAATACAAATATTACTGTATACATAACAAATCTATCTTGTATTCGATCCTATCTCTCTCTTTTCATAGTCAATCAGGCATTTGACGTGAAAATGATTTTGTAAAGATCTCTCATGCAGATATTATTGTGAGTTTTAATAAGAGTTCAAGTGCATTGTGTCAATGTCAGTGACTCTAGTTTCATAGTTCGCCTTAGATAGATCAAGTTCGATTGAAGAGCGAGTGTTAATAAAACCATTAAATAATATTTTTGTTCATTTTCTCAAAAACAACTAATATAAAATGAGCACTATCTACACAGGAATTTTATTTATAAGGTGAGCAAAAGATAGAGTTCTCGAGTTCGTCCTAATACTGGAGTCAATTCGACCCAAAAAATGCTCAACTTATTTCTACCCGTGAGCTAAAATGTCTTCATCAATGATGCAGGTTTCCATTACACGGGGCGGCGCGGGATGAATGCGTGTACAAAATAGTTCCTGCCAGAATGATGCTCACATCTCCAACCGTGATGTTGTTGGCATACGTCATTCAGCTTATAATTTATTTTCTTTACTCAGATCAAAATAAAAAAGACTCCATTAGTGATACAATAAAAACAAGATTCCTGCATAAATACCAACTCAGTAAACAAGTAATGATAAAGTGAAAAAATCGTGCTTAATAAACTCACTTACACGATAAATCAAAAAGTCAGATCGGTACAAGGTGCACGTGACACTGACTTACATGTGCTTACCACATCGCCGTAATCAAAAATTTTGCCAAGAATTTCATGACTCTCACTTTTCACAAGCGTCCGCTTTCATATCCCGCTTTATATACCTATGCATCTATATCTATATGGCGTAGAATTCCTTTATAAAGAAATTATGATTGCCCAAATTGGCAGGTACCACCAAAGAGGAAGAACAAAAGAACAACGAGCCATACTGTTTATAGCAACCATGTACGTCAACCAGTGCGTGTGTGGTCTTTATTTTTAGCGGCATAAAAACAAAATTAAGTTATTAAGCAATGCAAATGGGAGAGATATGGTAATGGAAGTACTTACAACCGTTACGTATGAAAATATATGGCCGTCGTACGTTTCATTTGACTGAATAAAAAAGATTATACGACAATCTATCAATGTTTATTTTAAATACTGCACGGTTCTTTTTTGTTAACAAAAAGGTGTTGAGTAGCTCATAAAATATTTCGGTTTCCAAAATAGTGATTTAAAAGGTGTTCTTTTTGCAATATACTATCCAGTAGGTACAATTTAGTACTAGGTATTTGATTGTATCAAATTAGTACCTTTAAGTAAAGTAAAAACTAGAATCCGAATGTGGCTAACCTCAAAACAAGTTGGAACATCGTCTTCAAGTTAAAGAACTTCAATTTCGCAAACAAGGCATAAGCCGGAGAACGAAGTAACGAAGCAATTAAGAATATCAAACGATCGGCAACATGAAAGGATTGAGTAATCGGAATGATTAGGCGCTAATTAGCCAGCGCTAAAAGTATATGAAAATAATAAATCAATTTCAACCCTGCTTATTAACGAGAAGGCACCAATTAATATTCGAAATAAACATTTACTTTAAAGGAAAACTGATCTTCCTCTAATAATTATCATCTTATTTTTTTTAAGTCCAACGTACTTTTTCCCAAGGGATATTCTAGTAGGATTGTGATAATGGTGCTATGAAAAAGTACTGTATTCCGGTTTATGTTTTATTTAGGTTTTAAATGAAGACCATACATCAGTACATCAGTAAATGCTTATTTAAATATTCAATATCTACCTACCTATACTCACTTAAAAAGACAAAACTACTTTTAATTATTATAAAGATATTTCAATATGCTAAATTAAATATAGGTAATAATATTGTATAGTTTCAATTGAAAGGAATCAAAGTTACATTACTCTTGAAAATTAGCAAAATTTACTGCTAGCCATGACACAAAGAAATTACCTACTAAAAGCTGAAACTTTTTGAATAAACCGATTTAATTTGATGATACAATGGAGCTTAAATTAATGAGATTTAGGTATGCAATTACTTATCTAAAATTTAAAAATGGAAAAGGAATAAAAGCAAATCTTCAAATTAACAAAAAAACATCTATTCACATAAAACTACAGAAAGATATTATCGTAGAGGCTCATTTTGTTTTTGTTTACATACTTAGGTAACACAATGTGATAATAGCAAGATTCTACTGTAACTTCGTATTTCCGGATTTTTTCTTCTTAACAAAACAATTTTGATTTTGTGTGTAAGTATCATTCAATGCCAATTGACGTCATATAAACACTATGCTGTAAATACTAATAGTTTTGATGTGAATATATTAAATGAAAATTTATTTATAAAGGTTAGGTACCTAACTTTTTATTTTATTCCTACTTTCCTACATTTTCTTTGAAAATTGTCTTTGTAATCTGAAAATACGCCTACAATGTTCACTTGTCAGTTTCTTTTGGTTTTGTCAAGTATGTTTAGTGATGTATCTTTGCTTGTACAAAGCTCGCAATAATAACATTATGTTTGGATAATTTCGATGTATGAAGTGATACCCCCAAGCGATTCGGCAGACTTCGCTTTCTGCCTGAACTTTCACCGTCGACATGGGAATATTCTGGGAATTAATCTTTAATAACGGGAACATTTTTTTGGTTTCATTTTATAAAAGGAACACCGATGAAATATAAAAATTTAAGCAATCTCTGTTAAAGCTTTTGTGAAACTTTTCTAGGATGATATTGAATTGAATACATTTTGTCGTCGTCTTTGTAGACTTTACTCAATAAAGTACTCGTCTTCGAAGATATAGTCTACTCGTACTTTGTTAAAAGGTATAAGTTTTCTTCTACTTTAGTAGCTCTCTTGTAGGTTAGGTATTTGTTTATATCTGGTATCCGAATTATTATATATTACAATTGAAGTGTTCATTGGTTTATTATTTACCTAATATTAGGCGTATAATAAGTGTTAAAGCGCATGTTAGCTTTCCGAGCCTACGCATTTCATGCTTTGGATACGATCGAGTTTATGTCAAGGCAAGAGAACACGTCATTATTTGCTAATAGACGCCAACATTACTCAATATAATATGGGATGCCAATATTTACACAAGTAGGTGCACTGAGCCAAAGATTAGTACAGTGCTACTTGATTAACAATTACAAGTACGGGACGGTACTTATTGCGCAAATATTATAAGTGTTCTTTTAATATAATATTGCTAAACCGCGGTATTATTATACCTATTAGTTATACTCATCGTGCTGATCTCCACTTAAATGGTGAAAATTAAATTCTAAGCTAAATATTAAGTCAGGTAATTGATATAGAGCTAACATTCCACTAATACCGTAACTGATATTTATTACCGAAAATCTGAAGAAGATAGGGTTTTGTTAATAAATAACTTACACGACCTATTACAAATGGGAAAATATAGTTTAAGTTAGTTGTATTTATTTAAACATAAATATTTATGGAGTTATGCAAAACATACTGAATAGGTACTGTCGATTGCTTCACAGAAAAACTGTGAATCAGAACTCAATGAAAATACTAAACGAATGTTAATTGATGATTCATGACACTGCTCGTACTTGAACGAATAAGTAGGTATACCACTAAAAGGAATGTAGAACTATAGGAACAACAAAATGATTGACATTTATTAATATAAAGTAGTTCATACTTTACTGTATACCTACGTACAGCAAAATAGAGTATTCTAGTACCTAATACGCCCAGTTGTATAAACACTGGATAAAGTAAGTATTTATCCCTTTAGCAATGTATCATCTTCTTCTGCATTCTGACAATGATGATTTGCTATAATTTAATTTGGCTTTAGGTATAATAATCTATTTTGCAACGGTAGATACCTTAACTGAATATTCAGTCACTCGTAGGTATTAATTAATATTAATTATAACTAGGTATATTAAAGTAATTGATTTATTCATACATGTAATATATTAAATTACATGTAGTTGTATTATAGAGGTAGTAATGTGTATTGTGTAACAAAATTACTCGAAACCTCTTTAAGCCGATTGGCCTTCGCCCTGAAATTACCAGCATGAACTTCAATCGCGTATAATTATTCAGTGCCACGGTACGGGATCTCTGCTCGTCTCTACTTTACATAAACATCGATACTTTCATTAATGTAAACACTATTAAACTATGTTAATGCAGCAGCACATAACTTTATTTAGTAAATTGGTCCATCAGTGTAATCTTCTAAAGCTTAATAAAAAAGAATCCACTTAATTTAGCTCAGACTTTGCTTTATTATATACAATTTATCTTAGTAAGCCATATATTATCTTGTTATATCAAGTTTAACAAATAAAATATGAATTTAAGAATATTGGAGTCGCGATAAAAGGTTATGTACCTAACTACAAAGTAAAGTACAAATAGAGTTACATAGATGACTATGTAACTGTAATATATCCTAATCTAAATCGTATGTATGACATACGTACATTATTAGGTTAGGTTATATTCAGTAGTAAATAGTTACACACGCTATTGATATTCAATGATCCACGATTGATTTGTGAAAATTATTAAGAGAACGTCTTCTACGTTGTTCTAGGTATAATATTTATTGATATTTCAATTCAAATTCGGTTTGAAGTGAATATGTAGGTATTTGCAATTCTCTCAATAGAACCCGTAGACATATTTACTTAAAGCCCGTTTTAATATTCGGTACACGATTAGATTGGTAGTTTTCTCATCAGCTATATCCTTGAAAGACTCGTGTTTGAATCCTAAGTAATGTGATTTAAACTGTTTGTTTAATATTTATTGCTCCAACAAGTACCACGTTAGAAATTAGATTTCCCTTTTAAGGACTTGAAATAAGAATTCACCTGATATTAAAAGCAGTTTCACTGCTTCAGTCGATCTCTAATCGCAAGATACATCGTAACAAAAACAAGAGTATGATTATGTTGTAAGTAAATATAGAGCTGGTAAATTCAGTTAAGGTTAATGTGATGGTAAAGAACACGACAATTAGGTAAATAATATCGTGTTTGTAAAACTTTGCATTTAATGAAGTTTTAAATAAGCTAATTTGGGAATTTTCCATGCATAGTTCTCTCGGGCCGAACCGCGAACAGAAGCTAATTATTATAACAAACACCGGCTAAAAATTCCACAAATTAGTTCAATCAATGTGAAGATCACACGTTTTATACTCATTTATGAGAACGGAACCTAAAATACGGAACCCAAAGTTTCTCCGTTTGTTTAATACCCGCACCGAAAAGTGTGAACGTTGGCCCCTATTTTTTGCTACATCCTGGATAAAGTAAATATTTAAAGGTACGTTGAATGTTGATCCCAGTAACAATAACCACGTACTCTTAGGACTTGAATTTCAAATTGATAGCATGAACAATAGGCAGTTTGGGTTTCCGCCGCGGTGTGGACCAAGTTACGAAAACTGACCACTACTGTTCACCACAAAATTTTGCTTGGTCTTCTTATTTGAAAACCACAGACTATACTTGCAATGATTTGTTTGAATTCTTTTATACATTTCTATTGTAAACGTCACATTTGTGGCGTATATCAGAATTTGTATGATTGCACATTGTTCTGAATTTTCTGAAGAACTTCTGAACTAGAAAATTTTCTTGTATATGAAAGTGTAAAATAACAAAGAAACATTTTCTCTTGAGACTCATGTTTTTTATGGCCTGAAGTGAGTAGTAGAAAGTGTGTAGGTGCGTACTTTAAAATACTTAATGCGTGCTCACTTCGACCACAAAATGCGGCGTCCCTGTGGTTATTCTAATGGACACTATACACAGTTTAATGCACAGCAGCTGTAATTACTTCCTGGGTGACAACAGTTGCGTACTAATTAGAGTTAAAACTGCACTGGGCACTCATACGGACTTGAAACCCGACACTTTCTACGCTGAGTGATTAAATATGATATATGGATACGGTCTATTCGTACTCTTCCTTAATCAGTTCTCATGTTACACGTAACAGTTTGAATAAACCGTTCCGCTACAAAATACGTACATAATTACAATTAATTGAAATTAATTAAGTCTTTTCAAATTAAAGCGCACTACATTCGAGTTGAACCCAATTTGCATCAAAATTGCACTTGAACTTGAAACTTACAGAGCAGCAGCTTAATTAATGATGAGTTGGTTGTATCTTTGAGTAAAGCGATGCAATGCAACGTAACACTGCACCTGTGCCATTTAGGCTTGGAAACTTCTGTTTGTTTGTTGTTCCTTTGTGTAACTATCTAAAAAGTAGGAGAGATTCTATTCCAAAATTTCAATTAGTATGCATCAGTACAAATGCTAAATACCAGAGTACTAAATGTATAATTTGTAACACAGGTGCTCTTATAAGAGTTTAGGTATTCTCTAATTATTGATATTATGAATTGCTAATAAGATTCTAAATTGCCTATGAGATATTTTATTGAAGAAAAGAACGTCAAACAAAGATTAAGATAATTTCTAATAAACACAATAAACCTTCCAAATCTATTTCCTAACCAAAAGACCTACTTATTTTAAAAGTCTAGCTTGGTCTGGCGAAAAATCTGATCGAAGTAGACGCGCTAGTCTTTGTTTGAAAAATGGGAGTGTTTTAAAATCGTAAACAACATCAAGAAAGAATGCTATTGAATTTTTCTATGAACCATTTCTTATGTCTTCTACTTACTACCACTACAACCTACTAAACCTACTAAAACTAAGTTTACTTGCGGAATACTGTATCTAGCAGTTTCTGTGTGTCTCCGATCCTCTTTTGTAGTAAGCTGCCTCTTGGACACCACAATCGCTTTCCCATAGCTGGCATACAGCGGACATCAAAGTGTGTTTGTCGTTAAAAGGAAACTATAAGATATTGTCACTGTAATAAACTCCTTTATTCTATGTCAGTACTATTGAGAAGCTGTTTGCAACAAATCATGAAGTTGATATAAAAGCTGTTGGCGTCTAATGACAGGATATCACGTTAAGGCGGTCCACAGATGGCAGTAAAACTGTATGGGGTTCTTAAACTTTGTGTTTATTGCTCATAAACTATCTCGTGTGTCGACGCCCTTATGGGCTAAGGATTGGATTCCAATCGACGTGTTATTCAATGCTAATATAATATTGTAGGTCATCAGCTTAGTCAGTAAAATGTTGGAATTTATAGAGATAGTTTGGCCGCAAATTGTACGTTTTCCGGATACAGACTTGAAGGTTTCCTCTATGACCTTTTTATGGGTTAATGCTATAAAACATGTGGTGAGTATGGTCACATTAAAATTTATCGTAAAATATTTTTTTAGAAGTGCGCGGTTTTGTAGGCGGAAAAAGTATTGCACGTAAGAATTAGATTGCATTCGTGCTGTTTGCTTATTTATAAAGGTCATGTGTGTCGATGCATAGCAGATTGACATTCTATGTGGATGATGCATTGTCTGCATATGTACAGAACCGAAGTTATCAATTTCTAAACGGTTTTATGACAAAAAACTATGAATATCTAAGTAATGGACACGTTTGAATAAATATGCTTCGGCCAGATTACTTGATCATAGCTTTACAGACGCCTTTATATGACCGACCACCCTTGTGTTTTCTCAGGGCCGTCTTGAAGCATTATTATTTGAGCTAGACTTGCAAAAATCTGTTTGCGTTCTCAATTGACACGAATCTTTCATTGTTTGAGTTGAAAAAAAAACGTGTTCCTGTCGCATAAATATGAGTTCTCACTTGTTTACTTTTTGTATTTTAAAATATCACGAAGCTTTTTAAAATACTTTCACACTGTTTTAAAAATTGTCCACCTCATGCTAAAAATGTACAAAATAAGCCCCAAGCTATTTAGTAACCCTTTAGTAGGCGTATTATACTCGGTGTAGAAAAGGGTAAGTTTTATGAACTTTTCACAGTAAAAGGCTTGCACCTTGAGTGCCTCAGTTATTTTGCGTCTACGTAGAAGTATTTTGGACCTCCGGGTGAAGACGGCTCTGGCAAGATCATATTAGACAATAGATAAAAATGGCCTCAGTAATTATTATCGATCCTTCCAGCTCAATGTTTCCACTGGCTTGATTTGTCACGCTGCCCACGCTTAACGCACAATGCTTTCAACACTGATTTAATTTGTCTAACAACTACATTCATGTTGATGTGCGTGTATCTTGTCACTGGAACGCCTCAGTAATCCCTCAAACGTGTACCACTACAAGGGAGATGTTCTTGTACTTCAACAACAATAGGTAATGTAAGTGACGCATATTAAATGTAGGTACCTACGGCAATGATGAACCTTGCTGTACCTCATGTTATTGTTTCATTCAAACCATTTTCAAAACACGAGACTGTAAAAATATGGAACAAAAATATTTTGAATCCATTTAACTACATACGTATTGCGGTTATTCTTTTTCGTTTTTGTTATAAATGTGCATAACTCATGTTATCAATGTAGAATTCTGTCCGCGTAGCCAGTTTTATTTTTATACAGGTTATTATTTGTTTACCCCCAAAATTCGAATCTGAAATACTTACCGATGAAAATTGTGAGGTAAGTACAATTGCTTGGATATTGTTTTTCTTACAAACTGTATTGTATTTTTTAAATGAAAAACTTTTGAATGCACATCACCACAAAAAACAACAACAACTATATTAATATACGATGTAAGTAAACAATACCAAATGGATTGTTTATAATTTTACGAGCGAATTCAGTGAATGACTGACTGAGTGAATCATTTTTGAAGTTTTTTGTTAATGGTCTCCTCGATGGTCTTTTATATGGTCTTTTATAAGTCTTTGGCCCTCTCTGGTCTTACTGAAGACTGCATGGTCTCTGATCTTTGCCTGTTCTGAATGGACGAATTAAAAAAAATTCTCTCTGGTCACAGAGCACCCCCCATGGACGTACTATGATTTGACACCTCTCTGGCACCCCCTAATCTCTGGTCTATGTTCTAGATGTTCTAGCATAGAATGTTCTAGCTTGGAATAATGTTCTATTTGTGTTCTATGCTCTATGTACTTTAAGGATGAGGCCGCTGCTGTTAACCTTCGATGTTTTTACTAGTTATGAATAAAAATGGGTAGTCGTGGGCACGTGGCCTGACAATGTGACTAGAACAAACTGAGAGGTAACCACTATAAAATTTTATAACCTGTGGAATACAAGAATTGTGCTTTTAAGAGGCGTTTTTATAAATCTCTTTGCTTTGCACATAATTCAACTCTTTGCAACTTATTTGTTCATTTTAAGAAAAAAAAAGTCAAATCGTGAAAATGTCATTATACGTAAATCCCGAGTAAATCAAACAATCAATGTCATAGTAACCAAATAGTAACAGTGCATGGCGAGATTGCTTGTACATAATGGAATAATTCCAAGGATATAATAAGTAACTATACGCACAACATAACATAATACTTAAATCTTCACTCACTTATGTCAGTAGGCTTGTGCTTCTGTTCAAATTCAAATTCTTTGTTAGGATAGTAAAATGTGTGTGATAAGGAGGGGGAAGAAAAACAACACCGAATGTTCTAAAGTTTCTGTGTTAAATGATAAAGTTATATGTTTTATTATGACGTGATAAAGTGATGAGTTATCGTTAGCCGCAAGGCTGGTTGAGCGCCGCATCTAGTGTAGTGCTCTTAGTTTAGTAGATTTAAGTGCCAAAGTGCTAGTGTAAGTGATCAGAGTTGCTCCCAGATTCTGTAACCAGATTTCCTTTATGCAAATGTTACCAAAAGTGTTAACTTGAATCGTTCACCGCAAGTTGCACGGTAAGTATTTTTTTTATTAAGAATCTTAGTAGTATATAAGTGTCTTATTTTTCGTATTTGATGTATATTTTGACTATGGAATTGAAACACTACAATTTATATCTTCTCCGTATAATTTTAAACACGTTAGTAAGTAACGTAGATAAAGTGCAAAATAGGAAAATTTAATAAGCTCATCTTTTCACTAAGTTTTCCTTTAGGAGCGTATTTTAAAGTAAGATGTTCTGACTCGGGACATTCAAAGCAGGATTTGCAATGCTTCTGCTTTAAACTAAATGTACTAATTAAGTAACTATCTCGACAAACTTCTCTGTCGACTTTATCATAAGACAACTTCATTAAAGTTGTACTAGAAATTACAAACATAAAGTTAACGAATCATTTGAAAATGATTAATACTTTACCAAAACAACAAGACGTCTTTATTAAAAGCGTCTTGTTAAATTGAATAATCGAAGTTCGTTAGTACCTAGTGATGAATAATTCATAGAAATTTATCAACTTGTTACAAAAGAACTTTTGAAAGCACCACAATTGGAATACGAAATTAAAGTAAACGCTTCTTTGAAATTGATTTCAATATCATTGTTAACGGATACATAAATTATTTATCCAGAAACTGTAAATAAGACTTAAAACAATTTGCCATAATACAAAGTTAACCAAGAAGTTTGGTTTGTGAAACTTAAAACATGGCTAATATTTTTTCTTTTATACCTACTTCGTTTTTCTTTTAAACATATTTTAAATACGTATCTACATAATCGACCTTTGAAACTGTAAACAGGCTTGTTCTAAAGTTAGGTACCTATAAGTTTGAAATACAACTTTAACTATGCTGTATTACGCAAAAAAGTCTAAGTAATTCGATTAATCGTCAACAACATCGTGACGTAACTAACTTAAAATTTTCAGGAATTATTCTGATTTATTCTTCTGTCAATTATTGGATAACTTATTAATGTTGATCTTTTCATTCACAACCTACAATTAGTTCTATAACCCTGGTCAGAGATTTCTGAAACTGCACCCCCATTTCAGTCCAAGTCAGCATAGTAGGTATTGAAGTTTCAAATTTCAACATTGTTGTTTTAGCTTAATTAAGCAAGTTTCAAACCAAAGTCAGACAGGTACTATACCAAAGAGAACGTGCATTAATTGCGTTAAAGTTAGGATATTCCTACCTAACTTATTAACCTCAAAATTAAATATTTTATAAGAAAGATTTGGTTTATTGCCAAAAAAAAATACCAACCTAAGTACTTTCATTTCGACCCTCTAAAATCTATTTTGGTTCAAATATCAACCATGATGTGCGAATAAGTTTCAACCAACATTTACACTTTGCCAACCCGTTTCGATTGGTTAAACTTTGTACAATCTGCTTCCTGACTCAAAACTTCGGAAATAAACTTCTCCAAAGTTCACCCTGATCTCTAGGAATTACCAAAAGTTTGTTGCGAATGATACACATCTGTTTGTGTTTTGTAATAAAAAGAAAACAATTATATCCAATAAAACACAATTTTTAATTTTAGGAAAATGTTATTTAGCATGTAATGCGACCAAATTACAAAAGCGATTACATTATTTCTGTGTTAGAGTTCGCGTACTCAGAAGTCTCATATTTCACTGCTTTAATAAAGGGATTATACTTTACATTGCAAACG
This sequence comes from Anarsia innoxiella, assembly GCA_947563765.1. Lineage (NCBI taxonomy): Eukaryota > Metazoa > Arthropoda > Insecta > Lepidoptera > Gelechiidae > Anarsia > Anarsia innoxiella. The sequence continues at coordinate 12,086,575 of OX387390.1, forward strand.
CATACAAATCAAAAAGTAGTACATCTGCAGTGCCCCTATCCAAACACATAGACGAAAGATTCCAATCTGAATGAACATTCTTTTGAACAAAAATCCTATTCATCGTCTTAACAATAAGCAGCTAAAAACAAATACGTAGGTAGGTTCCCAAACCCAAAGAACACCGCTTTATTACAAAGGTGCCTCAGTCAGAGAGGCAGATGTTCTTTTGTGGCCACGTGCCCCTAGCGCCCTTGTTCCGCTCATTCGACACTAATCACCTCATAGTAACTTGCGAACTTTAAACGAAAATAGCTTTAAAACATTATAAATAAAACTCAATGTATTACCCACATTGGGTCACAAATAAGCTTGGCTATAAAGTTGAGAGGAAGGTACCAGTTTGTACAAAAAATCTGAACTTAATTCAAGGCCGCAGTTTTTATGGAAAAGGTGCAACAAAGAATGATTTCTGGGTTAATCTCATCGCCGCCGTACAAATAATTTATAAAATGAACCTCCCACGGACAGATGCCAGCAATAGGAACTTACGAACTCACCTAAATTGTGTAGCGGTCGCTAAAGAGGTGCACTTACCTGGAATGGATAAAATATTTTGTTAATATATAGGTGTTTAATAAAATTGTAAGTAGTACATATAAAAAATATTTTTTTTATACGGGTTTATCTTACTAACACAAGGTTTTAGGTACGTGTAAAAGATACATAGTTGAAAGATTCCTATTCTAATCTCTTGAACCGCGTATGAGCAAATAGGTACATAATAAAACTAAATTCTTGGATCCCAAACGCAATACCAAACGGATTGAGGACGTGTTGATTTATAATGTTAGCATTTTTATGACATGGGTAGAGACGTTCCGAGATCGATCGGCCGAAAACGTGCAGCACCCACAATCAGTTGCAAAACATATCTACTCTATCTGTGAAGTAATATTTAGAAACCTATGAGTAGTTTAGGTACCTAAAGGATCTTAGCTGTCAAGAAGGAGGAAGCTCATATCCGCACTAGATGTCGAAACGGAGAAAAACGGGTATAAATAGGCATCTTATTGACTGGTCGAAAGATGAACCAAGAATTTACCAAAATTTCTACAACTGCTTCGAGTAGCGAAGACAAGCGATTGATAAATTCCTCGCATGTTGGAGTAAAAAATGCCATTTGACTAACCCTAACCTACGCAGGCTTCAAAGAGGAAGTTTATGAAATAACGCATTTACAAAACCGCCCAAAAATACAACCGACGTCGAGCAAATTCCCTTGTTGTTTTCCTTATTTAGCCAATTTGCTATTGTAAAGCAAACTCATCAAAAAATATACAGACTCATTATTTATAGCAAACAAATATATTTATGTGACCCTCCAATCAAGTTTTCCTTAAAATGTTAAGCCTGTATACAAAGAAGCTCTTCCCCAAAATCATTTGCGTGCGACGCATAGGAAATGTAAATGTTTCAATTTATTTATTCATACAAAACGTAACCTATTTTGTTACAGATAATAAATAAGTTTAGGTCGAATCTGTCACGGTTTTATGAAGTCGTAAAAAACTCATTAATCATGTGAAAGTTATCGTATAGGTACGTAGATAGATGTTGAACAAGTAATCGTATTGCGTTATATAATTGCATTGGGAATGTTTTAAATCGATGAAATTGAGAAATTGTTTGGAAAACAAGTCCGTTTTGGATTGTATAGTATAATTGTTAAACAACACGCATCGGTAAATACTCGCGCTCATATTTCAGTGGATGAAATGAGTCAGATATTTTTTCGAAATTACTGAACATTTAACATCTTCGACTATCTACGCATTAGAGAGATTTAAATTACAAGTCAAACGGAAAATAAAACTAACGTCACGAAGAATCAATGCGATACTAAGATCTTAAGCGTTCTAGTTTTTTTTTTTTTATAAATGGGGACTAATTAAATTCGAGCCCCTGTGGCGAGCGGTGCCCAGCCTTCTGTTTAAACAAAACGATTATAATAATCAATATTACTTACAAGCAGTTGTACATAATCGTTGAATATAAAAGTAGCATGTAGTGCCACTGAGAAGTTGTTAGAATGATCATGACTAAATTTGTGAGATGTTAATTGTAAAATGTACGAGTACAATAAAAGGGTTCGCGGACTACGGTAATCTTTCGTAATTTTATGTACGACCTAATGTTGCATAGCGTTTATATGCAAGGAATCTTTATTGGGTATTGCGATCGTACTATTCGTTAAAGCAAGCTTCTATCTTAGTAACTCATCTTTTAATTTTTAATTAGTAAACGATTTGATTGGTAAAACTAGTGAAAACAGTTCCGTAATGTAAAGCCACATAATTTAGATAATACGGTACTTAATTCCCGTGGTATTTATTATATGTGTCAAATCACCGTATAGGGGGAGGCGGGGCACATTGATACTTGGGGCACATTGATACAGTACCTGTTTTGAAATACTGAAAAACGATACGCACACGGACACATCATTAGAACGCTCACGGACATCCACAAAGATGATAGTTGTGACGATGCTTGCCGCCTGTTCGCCGTTTTGCATTGACAGACACAATCGTGTTTTTGGGACCGACAACTAAAATTTTAAGAGCAATGTGTTCATGTCTCAGCTCCATATTATTAGTTGTTTTCATAGTTTTATTTTACCAAACCTACATTTATACTTTATTAAATGTTATTTAATAGGTTTATTTAATACAATATTGATTTAAAAAATAATAAATTACTTTTTCGTGAATATGGTCCCTTGGGGCACATTGATACAGTAATACGCGGGGCAGAATGATACGTATCGATCTGCCCCGTTAGTGTATTAAAGTGCCCCTTATGTGCATTAAAGTGCCCCGTTAGTATTTTAAAGTAGTTTTAAAAATCTCATTTATTTTAGAAAATGGTCCGGACGTTTAAAGTTAAGCAGAGAAATGTGAAAAAATCGTTTAGGATTCCCGTTTTGTGATGTTTTTGATCATGAGTTTTAAGCAAGAGTTCTTATAACTTTGACAGAGGATTTTATTTTGTTATTTCTATATTTCACTATGTCCAATTCTGTAGAACTTCTAGGCTGATTACTCAGTAATTATGTTGAATTAGATGTTTAAGATCTTGATAAATTTTAAGTTTTTTAAGGACAATTTTATTTCTTAGTTAATTTCATTATTAGGCTGATTTTGACCATCGATAATACGAATAATAACTAATAAATAATGTGATTTTTCAGATACCAAGCATTGTTTGCTTTTTATTTACTCAATTTAAGTAATATAACGATTTATTTTGTAAAAATATTATAATAATTACGGAAATAAAATACGCATCAAACTGCCCCACTCTCTGTATCAAGGTGCCCCACCAGTGGGGCAGAATGATACAAAATCGATTTTTTATAAAAGTCGCTATAACTTTTTCCCTATTCGTTACTATCAGCTTTTTAAAAACTTAATTTAAAGTAAACATATCAGGCAATGCACCCGCCGAAAAAAGTGATCAAAAATGTCGATGTTTGTGTATTCAAACGGAGTTTGAATTTTTGTGTATCAATGTGCCCCACTTCCCCCTACCTAAAATGAACGCAGCAAATTAGACTTGTGGTTATAAAATTACATGGATCACAAAACCAACCATAATAGCTGATAGTCTACGAAATAATAAGGTATCTATCAGTACTGCACTTAAAATTATACATTACCGTCGCTTAAAATACAGAGAGCCAAAGAGAAACTTGTCAGAATATTTAATCAAATTCGTATAATTTTGCAGTAAATAATACATATCGTCTCAAAGGAAATTTGTTTACGATTATACGCAATCGTAAACAAATCAAAATGCCATTTCTCGAATATCATTTTAAGTTAACCTGGTCACTGATCAATTTGCATTACCTAGAGACATTGCAGTAATGTAGCAATTTGAATAACTGTCTACTCGAGTAATTTCTGAATAGCGTTGGTTACTTTAATTAGCGGGTTCGATATCGGGTAGTGTACTTGATAACAGGCTCTATCGTAAAACTAGTTTGTTTGCACATACTAAGGTTTGGCAGCGGACCTCGCCAACCTTGAATCTTACATATTTACGTACGGCTTCTTTTGTATGCGCTTTTTATTGCGCGTCACGGAAGGATTGCTACATTGGTCGATATCCATGAGATTTAATACATAGGTAAGTTACACTCATCACATTACTTATTTTAATGACACAAAGACGTTAAATCAGTAAAAGTGCATAGGTAAAGCAAATCTAACATAGGTACTTGAGAAAAAATAGCATACATACACAGATACTGTAAGGTATGCTGTATATTATTTGTTTCTTTAATATGTTTGTTTTCAATTTGGTCCTGTAATAATTATGGAGTGTCTGTAATTTAGACATAGTTATATTTAACAGCGTTTTAAAATTGCAAGTTCAATTATAACTCAATAGAATTTTACTTGCCTTGGGTTCAATTTTAAGATAAAATTCAATTAAAACCTGCATTTTAATTACTGTTCTTAGAATTGAGGGTTATGAGCATACGAGAAGTGGTTGTGGCAATAAGTAAATATTGGAAGGGGCTTTAATGTAGGGGACTCGTAGATACAAGATTACGTTCTTAAACACAAGATTTAAAGTCTTTGTTGATATTTGAGCTCGAGTGTTCTTATATCAACCATCTCAACATTAAAGAAAACAGTTTCTAATTTAGTATACGTTTGGCCACACGCATTGGACCCGCTCTACACGCATCATTGAGCACAACAAACGTTATTTTTGTTCAAACAAAATGTATGCCCACAGCTTGTTTCAGTTGCTGCTTTATTTCTTAAATTAATTAAATAAATATTCTATGCTTTATGTTCGTATTTTTACCACTTTGAATTTATCTATGGCCAGTGGTAAGTTATTTATCAACGGAATATAAACATTAAAATTGTGTGGGTAGGTATATCAAGTGTAACGTCTTAATTTTGCGGGCGAAACATGTCATACTTTGCTGCTTTTCTTTATACTTTGCGATAATATAACCATGAGGATTTCAGTTCACGTTACAATGAAGCTCATGCAAGTCATTTATCATCGCTTAGTCTCGTAAATGCACAATTTAATTAACCTGAACCGGATTCTACTAATAAATTCTGTCTTGCTAACCAATAAATTGCTCCTATCAATATGGGGAGTCAGTTAACGTCGGGAAAAGATAGCGATATTGGTTCTTAGATTTACGTCACCAGCCCTTGGACTCTAAGGTCAAGGAAGGACTACCTATCTAGTGGCTGAATTATTACCCCCTTACTTAAATTAATACTAAAACGTCTAGGTATATCGTTTTGCTGATCGATAGATCGATAGTTGACCTTACCTCACTTTGTCAAAACTATTGTAACCACTAATACTCTCGATAATGTGTTATAGTCTTGTTTTTAGCCATCTAACGATATTCTATCGACACGCATCATTTCTTAAATAGGTATCTACCTACAAATCCACTGACACTCACAAACAAACGTTTTATAGATAAGTTTGGATATTTTAAATTGGAAACAGATTTTTAATCAGCTTCGGAAATTTAAAGTGGGTTTCAATCAATCAGACTGACGGTCATGTCATATTCCTTTTTGTTTTTCCCTTCGCACAATATTACCTACATGCAAAGCGACATTGCATCCATTATCAGACAAAACAAACGAGCGCTTTATGTATTTAAATGGAATAACTCTGTCCACGACATTACGAAGTATTATTTCATACTTGCGTGCTCCCGGCGAGGTGTCTAATTTTTAATCTTTATTGGCTATTAAGCTTAGCAGGGATTCATGTTGTAGGCAATTATTTTCTGTCACTGGATGGAACAAAGCCCCTTAACTTTAGTGTTTACGTTCCATGTAGAGAGGTAGTAACGTAATTTTATCTTATCTATCACAATGTAGGTAATTCGATGAAGATGAAAAATTATTTGATTATCTTTGTACTAACTTCTCTGTTGCTAACAAAGGCTTAGTTAGTTGCGTCGTTTATTTAACTTAATTTTCAGTTGAAAGTTTAATGCTTACGGTGTAACAACACTCACATGATGGGAGTGCTTCCAAGTAGAGTACCGTAGGTTTGAAAATTGATCAATAAATACCTACTTACTTTCGACCAATAAATATCGTTTTGACAGAAAAGCGGATCAAAATGATATCATGATATATATAACGAATTGTGTTCCGAAATGGGTTTCGAAGGCAGATACTAAAGACAAGAATGGTAAGGTCTACGATACGCCCACAGACTTGCGCTTCTGACCTCACGCTGGCTTACCAACATTTTATTATACTATACTACCCACATTTCAACAAATGATCCCTACCAAGTCACCGAATAGGGTATAAATTAGAGGTTGCGAAAAGGGCCACCATAAAACTACACTACATTTGGTTAACGACTAATGAGAATTACTACACAATAAACTAGATAAATAAAGCCCCAATTAGTGTAAATATATTTATTTGTTAATACGCCGCGTGACTAAGCATCACTAAACAGTCTTTTCTAGATAATTTTACCGATATTGTTATAGGCAAAAGGAACATTGACCTAATCAGTATTACATCAAGATATTTCTTAAACTCATTATGATATTGATGCAGTTGCAACAGTAAAACAGTTTTTGTTTGAATCCATTAATGGGCACCGTAAACAGTGATGATATCGCGACTCGTTCCGTACCCGACCTTCAGACAAAGACTGCTTTACGAATAGAATCAATCTGATTGCAAAGCATTAGAAAAACTGTTACGTAATTTTGGTAATGATGCCGTTATTCATTCATGGGTGTCACAACTATTTAACCACGACAATTGTCAAGTTGTACTTGCCTCTACAATATACTTACTGTATGTGTATGCTTCTACAGATTTTAGAATAACACAGAAAGCCAACTCAGATTTCGCTTATATACATATTATATGACACAAAGAAGTTGCCATGGGCAGTCATCTAGAATTTTAGATGATCGCTCGCTACCTATCAAATGAGACAAAAAAACACTTTTATTTTTGATGAAACTGGGTAAAACATGCAAAGAGATAGGTACTTACTTATGTACAAAAATGCAAATATACATATTGACGACTTCGGAAATTCTTTAGCCCTTAAAATAAGTAGGTCAAATATAATAGGATTGTGAGGAGGAAAAAAGGAAGTCGTCTATACTTTCTTACGTATATACTGGTATGAAGCTCGCTTTTTGCTTACAGCACCTTCCATCACACTAGTCTCAACACATTTGGTGCCGAAACCGCTTAGCGGGTCTTGGCCTCGCCCATTGGGCAATGTCGTGTCGCATCACAATGCACTTTGACGCGCACAGTTAGACGAGAAAAATGAATGTCAACTTTTCTGTGTGACAAGTGACCTTAGTTCAGTATAACTGTCGTTTGTACATAAATGTTATGTAGAGTGTCGGAATTAGATATTTATATATTGTTAACAAGGTAGGTAATTGGTTTATTTTTTATCCTACGTTTTGCACTTTTTATATACACCTAACAAAGTAGTACCTATAAATGTTTACTTATTTTTTAGGGTTCCGTACCTCAAAAGGAAAAAACGGAACCCTTATAGGATCACTTTGTTGTCCGTCTGTCCGTCTGTCAAGACCCTTTTTCTCAGGAACGCGTAGAGGTATGAAGCTGAAATTTATATCAATTACTCAGGTCTACTGTCCCTTGAAGCTGTGAAAAAATCAAACTTCTAAGCCAACGCAATCAAAAGATACAGCCATTTATGCCGCAAATTTTCGACACTTGCAAGGGAATCAAAACCTACAGGGTGCTTCCCGTGAACTCAGAATCTTGAAATTTGGTACGAAGCAACGTCTTATAGCATAGATAAAGGAAAAATTACGAAAACCATAAATTTTTAGTTACATCACAAAATATATATTTTTTTAATAATCTTAAACTTACTACCCATTTCCTCATAAACGCGTAGAGGTATTAAATTGAAATTCATACCAAATACTCAGGTCTATAATACCTTTTAGCTGTAGCAAAATCAAACTTCTATGTCAACGCAATCAAAAGAAACAGCAATTTAAGCTGCATATTTTGAAACTCGCAAGTACTTGCAAGGGAATCAAAACCTAAAGGGTACTTCCAGTCGACCTTGAATCTTGAAATTTGGCATGAAGCAACGTTTTATACCACACATAAAGGAAAAATTCCGAAAACCTTAAATTTTTTGTTACATTACAAAATATATATTTTTTAATAAATATAAACTTATTACTTTTTTCCTCATGAACGCGTAGAGCTATCAAGTTGAAATTCATATCAAATACTTAGATCTAATTGCCTTTAACCCGTGAAAAAAAAAATTATAAGTCAACCCGAAAACGCAAAACGCAAAAGTACAACCATTGATACCGCATATTTTGAAACTCGCAACTACACGCAAGGGAATTAAAACCTAAAGACCACTTCCCGTTGACATAGAATCTCGAAATTTGGTAAGAAGCAATAGCTTACAGCACAGGTAACAGAAAAATTCCGAAAAGCTTAAAATTTTAAGTAGTTATACCACCAAAAAAATTGTGATTGTAAACATAATTGTAGTTACAACAATGACCGCGAGTTATTATACTATGTATGGGGAGGGCAACATTTTTCAAACGGCAAAGACGACCTCACTCATCGTCATTCAATCCCGATGTTTTGGTGAATGTAGCTGTATAATCTAAATGCGTCCTAACTGCTTAAAGTGTTATACTTATAATTAAATTCAATGACATTATTATATTTCTTATTGTTGGTTATTATCAGACAGCTTGCTTGTATTGTTTCTACTGGCGAAGTTTGATGGGACGCTGGTGGCACGGGTGGCACGCGGGGCTATTCACACCTTTTTCAGTCACCATTTACAGGTCTGGTTCAAATTTAATACTTAATTAATATTTTTGAACCAGATTTCTAAATAGTGACTAAAAAACTTAGTAAATAAATAACTTTAATAAAAGAACTTTCGCAAGTCTGCTGCAAGGCTAGTATAAGTGTTTCAGTTATATTATAGATAAATGATATGTGTTAATATAAAATAAAGGATTACTTAAACGATAAAGAGATCTTTGTCTTAAATTTATGCTCCTCCATCTTTCCCCATTGTAATGTTATGAATTTCATTTTGCAATAAAAATACCATAGTTATGACTCGATTGTCGTAATGAACGAACTTTGTAAACCTTGCAGGTTTGTACGGAACCCTCGGTGCGCGAGTCCGACTCGCACTTGGCCGGTTTTTTATATATTCTTTTAAGTTTTAATAAGGAAGGTACTAAAATAATATATTTACTATTATTATACAAACCTCAAATAGATTTTGAGTCACACACGACGCGAAGCAACTTATGTATTTCTGCTTCGCTCATAACTCCGAACATTTTGTAATTTTTAGTTTTAAACTGTTTATACTTGCCGACATTATTTAGAGCACGTATCATATAGAATAACAAAATGAGTTGAGAGCATGTTCTCTTCGTGTTCGTTCAAAATAAGTTCAATACCTACACGAAGAAAGTGGTACAGTTAGAAGACATAAAATAAATGTCACGAGAACTATTAACATTTAAGTTCTTTTTAATACTGCATAATAGTGGAAGATATATTATTGTAAGCTGACTAGTATGCTGATGTTGCTAAGCTAATATAGTACCTATATTAGCTATGCTAAGCTAAAATATAATAATAAGTATGTATGTCTATGTAGAAATAAAAACTTAGGCACGTTCAAAAGACGTTAGACTTAAAAACCTTATTAAAATTCTTTAAGAAAGTAGAGCGGATCATTGACAAGTGGACATTTTGTGTGAGTATGTGGTGTGGTGGCCTCTAAAATAGGTACAAAATAAAGCGTCAAAGCGCTGGAATGTCAACGCGGCGGGTGGTGATTGACAATTGACCTTTTAAAGCGCAGCTGTTTTATTTTTTTTTTTTAAAAACTACAAAAACATGTAACTTTCTTTGTAAACTCTACCTCCCACTGGTAATTTACTAAAACAGTCTTTAAAACTCAACGTTAATTGCTTATTAAATTATTATTTTATTACCTACTTGTCCTTTTATTACTTAATGAATGTCCAACATTACATAACTCTAACTTTATGACACATTTTTCTTAATTACTTATTTAACAATCGCTCTTAAATAATTATGAAAGAATACTCCATTAAACAGGTAGACAAGGTATAAAATATAAACGACACGCAACAGTTTTACAGCTGCTTGTACCAGGAACACATAAAATACGAGTGTCGTCTGAACCTTAACAGAATTAAATGACAATTTAACATTCAAAACTCGCGCGCATTCCTCTACGACACGCTTTTGTCGGCTGATCTAGGAGCCGAGTCGAGTATTGTGCTTGTAAACTAAATATATTGGTAACATCACATCGTTGGGTTGACTCAGATCGTTGACTTTATTTATTTAACAATTGACTGACGACGACGTGACGCTGCGACTGTTAGAGCAAATATATTCAATCATTAAATATATGAATCTCTAATTTGAATGTAGAAGTTGTTTCAGGACAACTCCTGATTTTTTTGACCTGAGCCTGAACTCCTGAACTACTTGCCATTAAACTCATATACATATTATTTGACACGATTTTAAATCTTTAAATGTTTCTTTTCTTAATTGGCGTAAAACATTTATCAAGCGAGAGTCGGGTTCACGCACCAAGGAAGGGTTTCATACTAGCTTGGAATTAAGTAATTGGTTCATTTATAAAAGATCCTTTTAAACCAATATATTTATTAACTTTATTCTTTTATAACTTTTACAAATTGAAAAAGTAATGAAGTTAAAATTTGCTATTTACCTACATACTTACCTCTATATTAATACGAGTACGGTATATTCAGTCACGTAACTGAATAATGTCGTATTTCATATTTGAAATTTCTCACATAAAGGAACTTAAGTGAAATGTGTAAAGTGAAAAGTCAATAGAGCAGAGAGCCCTTGCTAGCATAGTTTTAGTGACGTTTGCTCGTCCGACGGACGCACACAATATGGCGCTAGCTGAATGACGTCATTCTATTCACCAAACCAAACATCTGTTATATGGCTACCTACTTGAATAGAGACTGACTACTCAGCAAGAGCGGATTTTTAAAATTCATCAAATAAATTCAATAGAAACTTAATTCAATCCGTTCCTAATAGAGTAGAAAAGTGCTCCTCGTAACTCTAAAATAAATAATTCAATTTTTTATCACAAAATCGGGAGAGCCTTTAATATTTAAATTAGATGAATTTTATATCAAAGCTTTCATTAGCATAAAATTTGGACGTTAATTTTGAAAAGTAAATATTTTGTGCTATTTATTATTGAATAAGAAAAACATCAAACATCATTTGACAAAGTAAATAGACGGATGACAGCGACACTAACCTAACCATACTTGCACTAGTAAAAATAAAGCGACAGTCCAAATTACGACATATTGTGGGTTGTGGGCGTCCTATTTGGTAGCCAGATGGTATCGTTGCGCCACACTGTGTGATTGTTTTAATTCCTACTGCACTTTGTTTTAGAATACATTACTTCGCGTAAAGCATCTAAGTTACACCAGTCGGCTCATAAACAGCTAAGGCGGGAGTCATTTTATCTATCTTGGAATAATTTTTACTTGTGTATGAATACCACAAGCTGTCTTAAAAATAACCAGCCATATATATGACCTATAACGGAGGGGTTACTATAGTAAAGACTGGGAATAAACGGAGCAATAAATCAAAATGCAATTCTGAGACCGGTGTTGCCACTTGGTAACCATAAAACGTAATTGAATAATACCATGGGTACTTCGGGTAACCGCGAGAAAGGTTGGCAATAAAAATTAAGAAAAAAATCTTCGCTACATTGCCGACAAAGGTTTTTATAACGTCAATTTGATGCCTTGTTACTTTTGTTGCGCGTTCTCGAATATATTTTTGTGAATCAACAGTCGTTTTGCCAATTCTTCGCATACCTCTTGAGGTAAATATTCTCTGCTGTTATCAAATACCTTCATGTTATCAAAATCGCACCTTTTTGTTTAAAATAACAAACATTTAGAATAACGGTCAAAGTCAAATCGATTACAAAATTCAATTACGTACTTTGTGGTGCTTCGTCGTCGCGTGCGCGTCCTAAGTGCCAACTTTCGTAATCGAAGTGACAACTCGATGCGGCATAATAGCGGTCAGCATAAAGGTAAATAATCAGTTTGTTTTGCAAGAGAAAACAATATCAGAACCTGTAATTTTAATACCGACTTTAGCATATTCAGTTCTCTTTACACGTCGGCCATAATAAATTACTTTCGACGCATAACTAAAGCAATTTTATATTGCAGGCACTGGGCTGTCATTAAATTATAGCTGTGTGGATAAAGCCGGCTAAGATACTTTTTTTCTGGTTTGAAAAAAGGAAGCTAAATGTTCAAATCTGCGTTGTTGCATTTAGTCCGATGAGAATCTGGAGGCTGTGATTGTGTAACTGTAGACAAGTATCTATCTACGAGGTATAATTTGGCACAACGACTATCAAATCAAATCAGTGGAGGTGTGAACGGATGATGTCGGTATCGTATCTCATTGAAGCGCGTGAGATTTATTAATTGGCAAGGTGTAGAAATTATCATAGTCAAAGTGAAATGACGGGGTCCATATTAGCTGTAGTTTGAAGTATTGATTGAAATATCTACGAAATCATTTACACGGTTGACTGCAAGAAACTCGTACCTATGTGGTAGCGTCAGAGGTCACACGTTGAAAGAATTTCGTAACAAACGACGACGTACGGCATTCATGTATCAATTATCTGTGCACTGAATGTCTCTATTTGCATCTATGTGTTAACAAGAAAGAGTGACGTAACTCAGACTCAGGGTACCGCTGCTGGAATAAGCGGTCAAACTCCTCATACGAAACTTACTTAGAATATCTACTTTAGTTTTAAAATCAAGGTATTTTAATAGTAAGATACACAGAAGATATTATATTTTAAATTGTTTATCGAATATATTTCGTATCCTTGTAGCACCTATATCATGGTCCCCAGTCCAAAATGTCAATCACATGTACCTATTCCGTAATACCAGCCGGCTTGTTATTTAATCGGATAAGGTAGACTGACGTTTCATCCGATTTTTTGTTTTTGTTTTAGCCAAAATGCTAAGTGGATAAGTCGAAATATGGCAATTTGTATGTTGATAGAGCAGCCGCATGCATATTTAATTACTGAGATCGCATTTTAGGAACCAAGCACGAAATTAAAGTGAATGTAGCTTGCGTCTAAATGGGAATGGATAAATACTCTTATTATCTAGTAGAGTTTATAAAAAACATCACAAAAATTACTGCTACCACATATCATCTAGATGTCGTGAGGAAAGAGCTGAAAAGCGCCACTTGCATGGAGAATGTTCTGTAAAAGTTCATTTCAGATCAAAACTAATTTAGCTGTAAATTATAACTCCTAACTAGGTAAGTACTGAAACTTCAAAAATTTTATGTACGAACATATTAGGCGACTTAGAAAAAATAAACTAACGTTTCAACTCTGTTCGGTAGCTTTGGAGAAAATCAACCGTGACAGATAGACTTGCAAATGATCCTTTATGTAAAATAATAAATAAGGTAGGTATTTATTAATTCTGACTTTTAAATTGATAGTATTAGTACAGTACCCTGACATAATTAGGTACATTTTATAATTTATTTCAAGCCAAGCTTGACGTACTCGTAACTTAAAGTAGTTTGAAGGAAGTTTTCAACATTATACTTAGAATGAAAGACGGCTGCTTACTAAACTACATATAGGTACTCGTACTTACCTATAATATTGTTCTGTGCGGAGTTTTAAAGAGTTGGTAAACTAACTAAGCTCTTACTTGTGTAAACAATGTGGTCTACGAGACATAACAAATTGACTCGACTAATGCTTGTTTTCACGGGCTTTATGAGTTCTAAATTAACATTCTTACTACATTTTTTAAAACATACAAATATGACGCAACAAGACTAGAATTGATAAAATTGTCGTAATTATGAAAATTTAATTTAATCATCATCGGTATATTTCACTGCATTCCATATCTTAGGTAAGTAAAGGCTGATTCTCAAAAAAGTGGCACCGCTGAATTAAATTTGCATTTTTTTTTTAAGTTTGTGATTTTAAGTTTCTGACTTCAGTTATCGCTAGATATATAGACCAGTATTCGATATCAAGTGGAGGGAAGTAAATTATTCAAATAGTTTAGGAAATATAAGCATTTAAAAATACTAGGCGTCCAGGTTAATGACTGTGATGACAGGTGAACGAATATCAGGATCCAGGTTATTGATAAGAAGTGCAGGATACCGACAATCCAATACAAAATTAGTTGAAACTATCAGCGGGTTAACGACAATGTGCGTAGGGTCATAGTTTAGACAAATAAAATATAGTTCATTTAGAATAATCAATCACATTTATTTTAATTATCTTTAATATTAGCCTTTTCAAAGTACCTCTTAGGCTATAACGAAAAATAAACAAAGCATAATTCTAAACTTTTTCCAAATAATTATTAACGAAATCAAAATTTTAGTAAAAAAAAAATTGATTTCAAATGCCTAACAATCCGTAAATATATCGCAAGTACTTTAGAAGAAGGGTAAACAACCCGATTGGTTAGTCTTTTGTTTAACACTAGCAGGCTAACGACTTACAGGTGACCGACAATTTAACGGTTTTTTTTACAATTACAAGGAAAGTATTTGGTTTATGCCCGTAATATGTTTTGACAAGAAAATAAACACCAATTTACATAATGCAAACGAATTTGATCACATCAACTAGTACATAATTTTCGACTTTTGAATGGCAGAACAAAGACAACATACCTGTTACAAACTCCCGCTCGCCGAATATTTTTATTTTCCACGTCGCCTAAAATAGCTATAAACACGTGAACTTGTAACAGGAGCTGGCCGACATCTGGACGCGTCGATTCATGCAAGAGGGGGCACGGGGGTAACATAGTGCTTACTCTATAGGAGTGTTCGTGCGGTGGCAGAACAACGACAAAAACTACCTCGGACAAACTTAAACTGCATTTTTCTACAAAAAATTGTATTAAGAGCAGTTGTAAAATACTAAAATTATAAATATGGAAGGTATAAGTAAGCTACGTAAAGCACTCAATATTTTTTTGGTTAATGTTTTCTATTTTATTTTTAATCTCAAAGTTCGGTATCTGGCGTTGGGACACGTCAAGTGAACGACAAAACGTAGTTACAAACTAAAGTTAATATAATATTATACATTTTATTTACTTTTAATTACTAGGCCTCGATGTAGAAAGTGTCTTTAAATAATAATTGATAATTTAAATACGATTAGGACGTACTGTAAAAAAAAAAGTTCTAACATTAATTGATTGACAGGTTGCGGTGCCACTTTTTTGAGAATTAGCCTAAATGGTTTCTAAACGTGAGTTATAAAAGCGATATTTGGCAAAACTTTTTCTATTTTTACCAACGGCTTTTTTTGACAAATTCAAACAAAGAAAGGATGATGTCAACACTCAATTGAATAAACTAAGAACTATGTGTGATAAAGTTCTTGTAGCCCTGGTTCGGCGGTTACCAAAACAAAGTGCATTTCGGTGTCATCGACCCAAATACCGCGGCTACAGTACCACAACGCCGAAAGAACAGAAGGCCGACTGTAAATCAACGAGGAAGCGTATTTTTCAAAAAAATATAGGTCATTTCGTACATGAGATGGACACCGAAACAATATACTAGTCGCACGTCTCAATAGTATCGTAAAAATGAAATAAATCATAGATTACCTTTTTTGTAATCATTATTCATTATTTTGTAATATGTAAAGATATAAATCAATAGAGTCAAAAACTTCGAAACATATCAATATAAAAGCGAGATGTTACATCATATTGAACTGAGTTTTTATAGCTCTTTTGTCGGTTTTGCCTAATTTTTCTATATGATGTCGTTGCTTCAACCTCTTTTCATTGTTTCTTCAAACAATGGTGCGTTGGCGTCAGTTTGGGCCGGAAAATTATTAATTGAGAACACGACCCGATTCCTTATGTTGTAGTTTTTATGGAAGGTAAAGTAGAATTCTGAAATAACAGACAAGGCTTTACAGGGTAAAAAAAATTGCTGTTCGAACATTTCAAGTTACATCCAGCGATGTGAGAGATGAAACGAACCCATATGTGTGTCTTGTCCTGATTACGCCAATTTTAGCCGTTTGTCGCTTCAAAAATGTTGTTATTGCAGAACTCTTTACATGCGGGCGAAATGTATCCGTTTATTCGATTTTTAACAACAAAATCGTTCATAGCGGTCAAGATAATGTGCGCTTACTTTTTATTGTAACTCAAGCAAGTCCTACCTATTACAAAATATGGACCTGAATTTCATTCCATTGTTTTTCGAGGTATTTTTGCATATTTTTCGGGTGAATTCGCAATTCTGAGTATGTACGTGTATTGCCAACTATGGTAATCATTATTTTTGTTCTTTTCATTTAGAAACAGTAGCACAATCAATGTCCCCCATGTTTCACAGTGATTCAACAACAGACCTTCAAATACGCCATTGAATAAGTTAAACAACTGTGTCAACAGTACTCTACGTCGATGTAGTGTATCTAACCTTTATAAGTCAGTAAGTGTAAGTTTATTTTACATCATCTTGGTGTAATAATAGCAGAAAGGCGATGGCATTGAAATCAATAAATTGAAAAATAAGTGTAGCACGTGGTTGTTCTTGGAAAGCTGAAAAAAAAGCTACCAACTGATGACATTGAAAAATTAGACTATTATTATTATTTAGGGATCGTTTATCTCTACCTGAATGACAAGCTAAACCTTGCAATAAAATGAAACAAACCGAATTGTTTTATTGCCGAGTGAAAACGACCTTAACAAAATGTCTGTTTGGAATAAAATATTTTCGATCGAAAAACAACAATACGGGCGGTATTGTTGTTTTTGTCTTCGTCTTATTTTAAACTTGGATTTGGATCTTTTCAAATTATATTTTAAATACAACGCACATAAAAATACACGAGTATGTAACAAAAATGTGTACCATTTGTTACACTTTCAATGGTCGCTAGGAAATAGGTAACAACTTTGAGTGAGGTGAATTTGTCAAATGACATAAAATAGGTATATCTTCCCTAAGAAAGCCGTGGGGTTGAGGGACAGCGGCAGGAGAGTCGTGTCGGTGTTTGCCGCGCGTGCTGCTGCCGTGGCCACTCGGACGCGGTGGGGTCGCAGGGGAAGAGGCGTGTCGGTGTTGTCGTTGGCGCTCACCCTGTCCTCTGCGACCTTTGTGACTTTACGGCCACCTGGGTGGGGGAGGGGGGTTTAGGACCTCCTAAACCTAAATCACCCCCAAAAAATATTTTTCCTAAAATAAAGTTTACTGACGAATAAACAAAACCTTTTATATACCTAGATACTTGACTAGTCTTTCTTTATTATATTATATCAAAGTTCCTTTCGAAGTCCAAACTTCCGGGTATCGCCATGTGTGGCGCCCAATGATTAGTGACTGTCATTAAAAATAATGACAAAACAGAACTCCAAACTGTTCACTAATTTCTCTTGTTAAGAAAATCGTTTTACCATTCTTTCATACAGTTAATTGTAAAATGAGAGCTACGTCGTTAGTATTAAATGCAAATTTCGGATGATTAAACTAAATTAAAAAATAAATTAACTTTTAACGAACTTATTATGTTTTAATCTATAATGTCTCAATGACAGGGGAGACTTGTTTATTCAAAAGATTAAATCATAAACATTCTTTGAATAGTTACGATAAGCGTTATAAACTATCGGAGCTATCTACGCATAGCTTATTATCAGACCTCACAACTTTAGTGCCGTAATGACTTCCAATATCTCACGAATATGGTGTCCTAAGATTTCATCGTACAATTTCCTTGAAGGCTAACGGCGCTATTATTCTAATAGACGGGTATTAATTAATGACTATAATTATGACAGAGTCGGCATTGGAACTAGTTTCAATGAATACATTTTATGGGCTCAAATGTCAATTGGAGTAAGTATTTAGGTCGTGTGTTTATTCCTTTTATTCTCACATTATATAGGCAATTGGCTTCCTTCAATTGCAGAAAACCAATTTAATAAATGAAACCACTCGACTACATAAAATATGAAAAGGTATTTTTATTATCCTATGTTGGCTGGAAAGATAATTGCACAAAACTAGATTATATATTATGCAAATGCATAAATGCACTCAGCCATCAGCAATTTGAATAATAAAAACCTAAGTAAGTCCTAGTTACAAGCAGTTATGGATCCAGAAAATCCAGGCTATAGAAAGAATTGATACCTGGCCGCCAGAGTAGTTGGGATTACTCCCATTTAATACCCTCGTTAAATACCTAATACATACTTTAATATAGAATTAGTTTGAATTACAGTTTTAAAGGAAAATTATCTTAATTATTTTGAAAATTAAACTGGGTTTACTTCGACTTTACGACTAACGAAACAGTATTTATTTCAAATTAAATTATGCGCTTTGGTATGTTGTACAATTTTTATTAAAGTGCTTTTTGTTTTGTTTTTATTTTTATTCTTCATGAACACAAAAGTGTGTGATATTAATTTTATGATACTTATATTATGTGTAATAGTAACTAGTAGTAGCTGCCTCGCAGCTAACCGAGCGGCTTAACTTACCCATTATAAAAGCAGTCAAAGCGCGTCTGAACGGTAATTATCCTATTATCTTGATAAAGGAGCTGAGATTTTTTTGCATCAGTATATTTTCAATATTGCACCAAAGAAACCAGTAATTGTAATAATTGCATCTTATGTTTGAGAAACTTAACTTATCTAACATTATTTACATGGGCGTTCATCCACCCACGATTGTTATTATCCCAGACCCATCTTAATCGAAGAAATTAACTGGAAGTGTATAATTTTATCCAACTCTCTTATAAGTTGAACCGTAACAAACCGGCAGTCTGATTCTCACGGTTTGATCCCTAGATGGGGCTCAATAACGCCTAGATACAATGGCCGCCATTGATTCGAGCACTCGAACGCCTTGAGTGGTGCGCGTGGGCCACATCCTGCGATATTAGTTGCGGTGTGAAATGAATTTTAGCATAGGTATTTCCAGTATACTTAGTATTAAATATGTTACTGGTTTCGGTTGGCAAGAAAGCTCAATACTAACAGTATTAAAAATAAAAATAAAAGTTTTTAAATCTGGCAGGTCTTGCATTTCGTTTCGATATAATCAACACCTCTTTACACTAATCAATGACTCACTCGTTCTCCTACGTTAATGGAAATACCGTAATGATAATATTTCCATGTTCTTGAGCAATGTATAGGAATCTCGTTTTGCCAATCCGCTGTATTTTGCATAAAATACTTCAATGTTCAACCGCGCAGCATATTGCGAATTATGATAAGCTGGTGACTCTGAGAACACTAGAATTTCAATTTCCAATACTTTATTATCGGAATACGAATGAAATTGAGTGAGCGTACGTTGCACGTAAGTACCGGACTTTCAAGCATAAATAGATACAGAAAGTTTATTTAGATAATAATCAGTTAGTTACCACACAATTCTTTTGACAATGACAAAGCTATTTGCTGATAATATGCAAGACCTTGAAGCTGAGGATGGTGGTATTTTGAAATTACTAGCTTCGGCACACGTTACATCAATTCATTGGCCGTGTCGGCGTCACAAGCAGGCATGCGGGCGGACATGGCGACAAACATCACTGATGAGCAGATTCGTTTATGCATTGCCGAATTCATCAAATATTTTCGTCGTTCGCTGACGTTATACGAATACCTACTTATTTATCCTGTTCTACCTTTATTCTAGCTATCCTATTCTATTGAAATTGGAAAGTATAATATAAATATTAATGTTTTCTTTAAACATGGATTATAAACGCGACCGTACCGTAACAGCGTAAAGTTATGACTCATTTATATGAAAAACCACATGTTTACTTCTAAGAAGTCAGCAGGGAAAAATTTGCAGTAGGTATACTTTAATCTCTGGTATACCTAAAATGGAACCTTACAAAAACAAAACAAGAAACATTGTAAGTCCGCCTCAGTCTGGGATTTTTTATGTTGTGTAGGTATTTTATTGCTCGTGTTTTTTGCAGCAGGTATTAGTACCTATTCTAGTGGCTATAATATTATATCCCATTCATGTTTCAAGATATCTATTTTGAGTGGGTAAAAAACCTACTCAAACATGTTTTCTTTCTTTGATACGTAAGTTATGTCATCCAAATCAAGATATTTACGAATCATTTCCACTTATCTTGGACTTGCTCATAATCAATCAGTCATGATCAACTAAGCATTAATACGCGAACAATCACATTATCTTTAGTTAACTGCTTCTGAGATAGAAAATAAATAAAGAAGAAAAATTATTGTGTTACATAAGATATAACGTAGTCGGTAAAGATCATAATAATCTGTAATATAATGCTTTATTGAAGTAATAAATGTCTTCTTTAATTGATGCATTATTTTTATTATCATAACTTTATAAGCTTGTCAATGAAAAGGTAACTAGTAAATAGGTACTTGTAGGTACTTAGCTTCTCGATTGACAGTAATTCTTCCTTGTTGCGCCTCTGATTAGCATAATCACACGACTGGTTTTACTGTAGAAAACGTATGACACTAATTCTTATACAATGAAGATCGTGATGCGGATATCAAGGGATTAGTTTTTGTTCACTTTTTGACAATCATGAAGTTGGGATTTGATGGACTTTAGGTAACGAATGGAGTCCGACAACAGTACCTAATTATCGTATTAACAACTAATGCCATGAGTTGCTAAGTTATGATTGAAAAGATGTCCTTTTTTACTATTTAGGCTCATTACGATAGCACTCAGTCGTTAAATTATTATTAATGAAATTAAAATCATTTCACCACGGTACCATCACCTGATTATAATTATGGTAGAACAGATTATAGAATTCAGTTTTAAACACGTCTTATCATTGCAATAATTACAGCTGAGATTCATACACCCATTTGATCATTTGAACGAATCAATCAATACTATTGATTCTATGTTTTTTAGACTTGGGTGGTCTAGGCTGTTTTATGTGCAAATGGAATCCACAACAAACAAGCTTTCTTAACTATGATTTTCTACTTAGATATCTCTTCTGACAAAACAAGTCTTACTAAATGTAAATAAATAAGTAAAATACTAGTTTTATACATTTAAATTACAATTCTGCGAGTAATCTTGAAATAAATGTTCTGAATTGTCATCTTATATGCTTTTACCTTTTTTTCTTCCGAAGAAATAAAAGGGTGTTCATAAAGTAACCTGCCAACATATTTTCATATTATCGAGTTAATCTCATAGAATATTGAGACAACTTGAGTTACATAAGTACACCATAATATGTAAGTACACATATAGTTTGAGTAGCATCAGATTTTTTTAAATTTTATTTTTATTTAGGTATCTTCCTCGCAAACTCAGTAATGAGGATAATTTCAAACACCATGCGAATCAATATTACCTATTTTTTATCGATTAGGCAACTCAATATGACATAGGTAACAAGCTCAAACAAGTTAAAAAAACTTTTTTGGTTTTTGGTAAATGGCGCGTCAAACAAATTTTAATTGAATCGTACATAAAGGGAAGATGATAATGAAACTTCAAAGTTCTCACTTTCTAACATGTCTTGGAACAAAAATGTTTTCCGTGTGACGTCCGCCTACCAAAATGACCGCACTTTTGTAAAGCAAATACTAAATAATGGACATGTGAGTGTTTGTACATTACACGGAAGTGAGCTCAAATATAGTGAATAGCGATTTTCTTTTGGTGAGAAAATCGTGCCGGTGTATTTTATTTATTTATTTATAAAAATCCTTAGGTACTAAGACAATCCATAAATGTTAAACCATAAAAACAGTGGCTTTTATCGTTACCCAACGCCTAAATATTCAATTTTAAACTTATTATATAATAATATTCTATTCTATTCTATTCTTCTATATATTATATAAAATTAATAATAATGGAATAATCGTGTCTAGGATTTATGCAAAAATATAATTAAAATAATTAAAACGGAACAAGGTTTCGTAACCTCATGTCTATTAATTAATGCTGCAACAATAAAATTATAGGTTTTATACGACCTAATGTGCTATTTTATTTTAATATGTTGAAAATTATAAATTCATGAAGACCAACTGATCAAAACCAGTTTCCAGAACGAGGTATGCCGACCTTTGACAAAGTCAACTATGTAATGCGGTGATTTATACTGTTTCTTATCAAATTCTTGGACGAAGAAGAGAAGATTATCATGTGAGTAGAGGGGAGTGCTACGGGCCATTAGCTAAGTGTGGAAACCGTGCGGAAATTGGCAGTTTGCTTATAAACATTTAGGAACAAGAAACTTTTTTGTGTCTGTATGACTTGCAACATTGAATGACATCTGTGACTCGTCTATTTATGCTCATAATGGTGACCATACTCAGAGCAAAGAAGTAAACAATCGTTATGCCATAAAAGTGGCAGACAGTTATGGCAGGACCCTTTGACCGCACTTTGAATATATTTTCTATAAAGAGTGGCACACGATCACGCCACACGGCGGCAATGGGATATCACGATTTCGCCATATTGCTCAGTATTTTTGAATAGATTAATACGTGGACAATAGCGTATTTTGGGTTTCACTTGATTCACTACTTCGCATTGGTTGTGTATATTTTCAAATATAACTTTAAATAGAACATCGTTCAGTTATTTACAGAATTTTTATATTTTTATCTAAGTAATAATGTTTAATGTTAGCTAAAGAGCGGTGCGGTCGGAGTATTCATTTATATTTTATTTAAATTACTGTGAATACCCATAAAAGGAGCATGTAAAGTTACAGCATTTAAATATAAGTATACCATAAACTACATCCACATAAAACCTACTAAAATGATAAGGAAACCTGAATCTATACAGTGTTTATCTTTTGAATTGCAAATATATTGTGTAAGTGTTAGTTGTGACTGTATCAAAACCTTTTCAAATGTGAGTCGCTTATATTTTTGAATTTATGTACATGATTATAAGTTTTGTTAAGGCTTATTCTTACTACACATTTAAAATGAATACCTATCTATTTTAGATGGCTAGGTACTTACAGCTCATCCATCTTTGAGTTTGATCAAATCATTACTTGGCGAAAGAAAAAGAAATAATTTTTAAATACAATTAAGCTTAGACATTAATATAATGGATCCAAAAATATACCTTATGTTTAAAAACCGTTTGATAACCCGCATTGAATGAACGAAATACGGTATTACGCTCGTATTAATGAATGCCTCTACTTCTTATCTAATTAAAACTGCGGTCGGTGAACTCCTCATCGCTTGTACGTACTTACCTACAGCGTACTAACATTAAATACAAATGCAGGCATTTGGGCTTCGTTCTATTGGTCAATAGCGCACATTCAACTAACAAAAAAAAATTCCTTCCAAAAATACCCAGTCAAATATTATTGATTGCTTATAAGTTCGAGTAGATTTTTATAGTTCGTAATCGCTGGCTGTAAGTTTATTATTCCAATTTGCAATATTTCGAATTTAGACAGCAATATAAAGAACATGTTTCATAGCGTATGGTAAGCAAAGTTCCTCTATTATCTAAGTATGTAACGAGTGCTTGCAATGTAAAGCAGATGCATCTGTTATCAGGCGGACGCATTCCGCTGCCTTCACGACGAGCTTGATTGATAACTATTTTATGTAACACCACGCTCTAGTATAACATGTTTTTATATTCGCTTAAACTAATCCCATTTCATTCAAAAATATAACAGGTAAAAAAAACTAAAATATTTACGGAACGGTAATTTAACAATGTAAGTCATATTTTTAAAACAGAACAAAATATGCCATTAATAGTAGAGACTAGAGTAACTTTGCTCATATTAATAACAATTTGAGTCAATTACTCTGTCTGTGAATTCGCCTTTAGCTATCCTTAATTACCAAGTCATCTACTATACGTTATTACGTTTCGCATTAAAGCTCTATTGCGAGATTCAAAAGACTTATGAGTCGACGAGCAACAGTAATCTGTGATTGGTCGATTTCCTCTGGAGATATCAAAAGGAAATTAATATCTTCTTTATTTTTTCGGAATTTTTATCCTGTTATACAACAAAATACAATTGATGTAAATACCTGTAGAAATATATTAAAACATGAGGCAGACAAAGTCGACATAAATCAGCAATTTGTTCGCAGGTTACACTTGCTTCGGTCATCACTAGTCAACGTAAGCATATTCATGATCATGCATGAGCATGACATCATCGTAACACTAGAATGAGACAAAACAGCCAACCTAGGCTGAATCTATAAAAACAATTTTATAAACATTTGTAACAACAAGTTATGTTAAAAATAGGTTATGTTTTGGTTGACCGTAATGTAACTGAGCGGTTTGCAAAACTGCATTTTAGAGCGAAACTTCAACCTTATCTATTTTAAACTTACTTCTGTATTTATTTCATTTTTAGTTAATGATACATCTCTTAAAATGCTTAGAAATAGATGTTATGATCTTGTCATCATTATAACCTTCACTTTTTAGATATGTATCTATTTTAAGTTGCGTTATTAACATAAGTGTTACATCCGCTTGTTAAAAGACTTATTTTATTTACTCTCTAAGCGCTGTTATTGTTATCCTGCTCAAACAGTCTTTATCTGATTCAAATGATTGCAGGGGTTTCAATATTGAAAGGGCACTTTATTCATATGAGAAAAAACAACTAGGAGAAATATTTTAATCTTACTCTGTGAGTGCGTCTTTACATATGGCAACAAAATTGTCATGTGGGTGTCATATTACTGTTACGATTTATCAATGGAATTTGATCGACCATGCAACCTTGTCTGAGAGGTCAGAGAATAATGTTAAAATACAGAGAACGGAATCGAAGAAGAACAATTATAACGTAATCGCTCTCAAATAGGAAATCTCACGAGTGTGGTCACTCGAAATGGCTTCGCAGTCTTACCTACAGGCTGGAGTATACTTATAGCGTTTCAAGAGATTTGTGAGTCAGTAATTTTCTATATTTACCGCATAATATAGAGAGAGGTGTAATGAGTAAAGGGATTATTTGATTAAAGATCTTAAATCACAGCTTTCGCATAGAGATATCGTTGTAATATTTTTATGAATATTTCAGATAAATTTCATAAATCATTTTTTTGGTCTCAAGATCTAAGAAAACCCTAGAAGACGACTAGGCAGCTGAAGAAGTCTTGGATATTTCCGATTGTAGATACCTTAATAATTATTTGTATTCAGTGTAAATATATAAGGCATATAATGTGTATATTAAGATACAAACATTTCTGTTACAAAATACAATAAACTTTTTATTCCATTGCAAATCTGTCATTATCTCTTAATAAAGATATAAAATTGTATTTTTGCAGTAAAACTTGACATAGACACCTCATCAACGTTTAATCAGAAGCCAAAGTTAAGCAATAACCTAGTCATATTTTGGATTTGCCCTTCATTTGGAATTGATTTAGCCATTACCGACGTGTAAGTCAGCATTAATATAGCGTCTTTGTAATGAAGTCCTCAAGTAAGATAAACAGGCGGCTCGCCTACAAGAATCTAGCTCACCTTGGGCTTTATTTCCTTCTACTTACCCGAGTGTTCGTAAGCATCGAGCCTCCGTGCCACTTTACTGCGAAAACTTTTAATGGAAAATAAATAAAGTAGTTGCAACTTCTAATATTTAGTTTAAAAATTCAATTTGAAATTAGTGCATACCAATAATTTTTAATTACCTAAAGTTTTTTTTTAAGAAGTAACTTTAAACTGGATTTTATTTATATTCTGAAAATGATGTATATAACTGTTACAGAAATTATAAAGAAATAATTAATTAATAAGAGTTAGGTGTAACAAGTACTTAATATAGGTATTATGTTATAACATACTTTTCGCCAAGCTGTTTAGTTTTTCTCACATAATAACTTTGTTTATATAAGATTTCTATTTTTGTGTCATGGTTAATCATTCATTAAACTAACATTATATAAGACATTGAAATTTAACTTTAATAACAACACCAGTTATGCAAAAGATTTGCAAAAGTACAATAGCTAGACATACTTGAACTTGGCACTAAAGTACTTGTTTTGTAAATACTACATACTTACCTACATACTTCGTGCTAAGTTCACATATTTTTGCATTAACACTAATAACTATGAGTGTGTTGATGAAACACCTACCGTTTTGCAATGAAAGTGCAAATAATTCGTCGTCTTGCAGCCATCGTAGCCCGCTAATTATAGACATATCAGCTTCGAACGACATTAATGCGGCATGATAACCAGCATAACAACAATCACAAGAATTCAAAATAACCGATTTCTAGGTTACACGTCAGAGCACAACACTGCTAATTCGATCAATTGAAATACCATCGCAGCACTAGCACAGAAACCCGCAAAGCGGAACGTCAAAACATTTTTATGCTATTTGAATTATTCATAAAAAAAATCTCGCGCCATAATACAGAAAACACTTCTGTTGATTCTTTTGAGTTTTTTAAAATTAACTTGAGTCCGATAAGTTTAGCGCATCGTGCCAAAATCCAAGCGATAATCGTTTGTAAACTGTTACGAAATGTCAAAATTTGACAGCTGACGATCATGAACTCGGGGTGAACGATCGACGTGCGCGCGAGCACAAACACTCGCGTGCAATGCGCGTGGACGAATCAACCAAACTGAGTGAACTGCGTGGAGGCAACCGGCCGTATCAGGCGGGGGGCCTACCCCGTATGACACGTCCTAAAAACGATACCTTATCGATAACTTGTGTAAAAATCGACAGACTTAACGCCGCTAAAATCGCTACCTTGCGCGCGATTCTGAAGGTTATGTTCTTTACGACGATTTGGCAAAATACGTAGCGTTTAAAAGTCTTGATCAAGCAAATTTGTGTACGTGCTTCACTTTAAGAAAGTAGGTAAGTATGTATTATAATGTTTATGAAATGTACCTGTCCGGTCTTGATTCTTTCTATTGCGTTAATATTTTTAATTCTCGGTAGTGTAAGTATCTATAAACTTGGATGAGTAGGTGTAGGGTATGAAACCATAGCACCGATCTCTCATTATTTACAGAGATACCGTTATCTTTTTGTTTAAGCAAAGATAATTACGTGAGTTGCTCACAGTCGTTGCTGGGAATTAGGACGATGTTGGAGTCATCTCTCTTATTCTTAAATATTCAATTGATAAATTGGTAAACATGAAAATACGATCGTATTTAGAATTCTTATTTTCAAGCCTCTTATTTAATTAGGTACTTAAGTCACTAGTCACTAGTCAATCAGTAAGTAAAATTAAATAAATGTTACCACTTAAGTTGTAAGTAATTCCTATCAAACCGAAGCTGACCGACGTCCGTAATGTGAGTTTGTGGAAATAAAACTAGGTTTCTCAGCTAAAGTTTCAGTCCTCCAAAGTCATAAAAGCTGCACTTAATACACTGTGCTCCTCAACATAATGCGTAAAGTTTGGTACAAGCTTTACAGTTTTAGAAATTTTACCTCTCATGCATAATCGTAAAAGTATTTGTAATTTAAAATTAAAAAATTGAGGTTTTCTTTCACTTGACCAAAATAGCATAATTTAAATTATTATTTTAATTCACAGTCTGTTAATTCGAGCGTGCTTATCCATAATTTTCGCTCAAATAAATTAATGAAGTTCATTCGAAACTTTGATTTGTGCAAGTTAATTTCTGTTGCACTTTAATTTCTCGCATACGCTGTATGTGCATTGCCAAGAAATAGGCAGTAAAGTAATACTAATTTAAACCATTTACGAGTTCTAAAGAGAATAGAGAGTGTCTAGAGAAAATGCATGCAGTTGCTCCCTTCGCCAATGAGCCATAGTGTGTCGTAAAATTGTCGTAAAATTGCAAAATACTTTTTTGTTTTAGAAAAAGTAGAGTGAACTATAAAAGAAAGAGTAACTTAACTATCTTAGATATCAATTATACTGAACGCTGGACATTTCTATTTAATACGATTTAGGTCTAACTTGTTTTTTTTACATGTGAAGTAGGTAATTACAATCCGTTAAAAGAATAATTCCTTATGTTCTTTCTGATATTTGATAACAGCATTAATTATTAATGGAAGTTGAATGACCAAATCTCCAACTGTGTTTGTAGCGCCTTAGTTGATTAGGTAATTTACCTTCCTAAATAATTACTTTAATTATTATATATAAAGTGATATATTATTACTTTATTTAAATATAATAATTACCTTTTTTTACTTACTTACCACAGTTTCTTTGTCTATTATGGATTAGGTAGGTACCAAACACTTGAATCTATACCTATAGATTCAAAATGCTAACAAAATGTTTGTTACTTAAGAACTTTATATTAAAACCACTAAAATGTTTGAAAGCGACTAATTAAAGTTTCCGGAAGTGTGGCTAACCGGGGTGAATACACTTCAAAGTTAATTGCTATTGTTTTTATTTACATAATATATCTACCTAGTTAAACGTAATTGTTGAAGATCGCCTGGCTTACTCGAATTTCCATTTTACGTAATTTCCTGTGTGTGAATATATTTTAGTTTATGTCATTTGAAGACGTAACAACGTTTTAACGTGTTAATTAGAATTCTAAGTAAATGCGTTAATTTAAGATATAATCATTGTAGAGAGTTTTAATGTCTTCTGACTTAAATAATTTATACCACAAGAAGATTTGATGTCTTTTACAGACTTAGAAACAGTATTGTTTTGAATAAATACAATAATAGTGAAATCAAATCAAAAAAATAATACTCGTAAAACAATAGCAATGGGTCACACGATACAGAAAACAAAAAATCCTATTCAAACTTAATAATAGTGGAAGCTGGTTTCTGACCCTGAAGTAACTGTATAATTATAGGTAATTTGGGCACGATGTAGTTTTTGCCAACGAATATTTAGCACTTTCGAGGATAAAATGTCCCAATAGAATTGTAATCATCACGAATACAGACACAGTTCTATATACGACCACGTATGACCTAAATTTACAATACCTATTTAATAACTATTTGCTCATACAATAAATTTTCCATTGATAAGCGCTTCCCACTTAGGTATACCTCCAGATTATCAAGACGTAAAGTAAAACTGAGAATGTGAAAACACTTACGCAAATTCCAGTCAATATTCGGCGTCTGGTCGTTTATAAAACGCGACGCATTTGTCGCAATGTGGAAAAAGCAATGTTACGTCGAGTGTTGTACTGCGACACTAAGTAATAGATGTTTTCGTGCTACGATATATGTTGTAGAAGGATATTGGCTCAGGTGTCGATTCCGCGATTTCTATTACCCATTGTAGTGTTTTTTGCTGGAACTATAGATAAGTTTTTCACAAAACAGTCTCACAGTCTCACTCACTATATCCATTGATTAAATAACAAATGGAAATAATGGGAATAACTTTTCTCATACAATCGCGTCACAGAATAACATTGGCGGCGATCGATCATCGAATGAAGTGAAGTTAAAATAATTAATTATTTTAACGGTGCGACATTAATACATTTTTTTGGTAAAAAATTAACTGTTGAAATCTAATATAGCTATAATAATAGAGTAGTAGGTTGGTAAAATAATAGAATTGTAAATTGATTAATAAAATATCCTACAAAGTTCAATGCAAATTCTGGGAAAGTTAGCCCGATATATATAGCCATTATTGAGTAATCTTAGTGCATTTAATGGAACCGAGGCTGGGCAAAATACAGAAGATAAACCCAATTTTAATTCGCGTACGTTTTTATGTAAGTGCAACACGTGCTTGGATTCCGAAGTGCAATGTTTCAAGAACGAAATAGATTTCATTTTATTAAGATTGCTCTCCGATATTCTACACGCTTGAGTTGCGAGAAAAATAATGGTTCAAGTTCTGCTTTTGCTATATTTATTGATATTGAAAATATCTAGCGGAATTGATATTTCGAAACTGTTTACTTTGCGACTTTAGAGGCTTTACTTAATTTTGTTTAATACTTTGTAATCAAATACCGAAAACAACCCACCACCAATTAGGTACGTCCCTTTTTAGGAGCCTAATTGATCTTATAACAATTTCTTTTATTTTGAACCGTATGTCGCATGGCGTGCATTTCATTTTGTGACGTGTCACTTAATTGCAAATATAAGTGTAAGAAGTAACTTTTATGTAGTGCTTACTTATCACAAATTGTGGACGTGGGTGTTCCCACTTAATGCGTTTTTTACCTTTTTACTGCACGCTTAGCTTTTAATGCACAATGCGTATTTATGTATGATACGTCATAGCTCTTTAAAAATTGTGTGAAGTGAGAAAATACTGCTTTCTAAAATAAAACCTTTATTTAGGTCGCAAAATTGTAAGAATATTAGGATTAACCAATATTAATGTACCTATTTAAAATGCACGTTACCAAATGTTGTGGGCCTCCCCAGTTTTAAAGATAACTTTAACCAGGTGTAGTGATGCAGTCCCGTATTCGGAAGTGTTCTGTGATGCACAGACATTCTTATTTCCTTCTTCGTCAGGATCTCCCAGGAGGAGTACCTACGTACAGGAGGGGAGGGCGAGGAAACAGCATGACATGAGCAGATGTCGCATGGTGAAAAGTAAGTATTTGCAGTTATACTTGCGCGGTATTCATTACTCGTACTTATTTAAAGAATAAAAAGTCGCTTTAAATTCAACTGAGTTTTTTTCACTGAAACAATGTAGGTAATATATTTATTACTACTACAACGAAACAAAGTTGTGAGTGTATAGCTTTGCTGTATTAAGTCTCGTACAATAGTACGAAACGGATTACCGACTTTTGTATCTCATTACCAAGATTCGAATAAGGGTCAAAAAAGTTAGAATTGAGCTTTGCGTTGAAAATAAACGATCAGAAAAACTAAATTTATAAGAAGCAATTTGAAGGAACCGCAATAACTGTAAACTCGAAATGAAAGAAACAATTCATGGTGTGATTTTGTGACCGTTCGAGGCACGTTCGAAGCCAAACACGCGTTGTGTTTGCTTACCATCTGTTCTTGTACGCAGGCTCTTAAACTCGGTTCCATTCCAAGTAAATTACATTACTAATTTGAATTTAATTTGATTCTTGAATCGTTCCGGTACAAGTACAACTCATAAACAATTACACGACGCACTGTAAGTCGATTATAGCTGCAACTTACCTACTTACGAACAATTTTACATATATGGAGTAGGCCTATTGTCGAAACGTGTTGATCAGGGTAAGATATGAACGCAAGAAAATAATATTTTAATTGGTTATTTTTATATTTAACTCATCGGTATTAAATCGTTTGGTTTATATGAAAACCAGTACTATTATCGCCCCAACTAATTGTTCTCACTTGTGCCTTCTGTTCTCACTTCGTCGTTCGCTCCCTATTGCATGTTTAAACCATTTTAGTACATATTTTCCCTATTGTTCTTGACTAAGGAATGAAACAACCTTAACTGGTCATGTGTTTAATGGCCAAATTGTAATTTGTATTGACAATGTAAGTACTGAGTGACGCAACGTTCGTTTGCTTCAACACTCTCGTTCTGAAAACTTTCTCATCAACAAAAACCACTTACAGAGACCACACGAAATGTATTTCGATTGGTAAAAGCCAATTATTCTGTTTCAAAATGGTTCTATTGACGTGTAATTAGGTTAAATGAAAATAGTGGTTGAATATCGACAGGAAATAAATAGAATCGACGGAGCAAAGCGGAGGCAAGTGCGAAAGTTAACTGAGTCACTCTTACTTAATAACACTTAAACTTTTAATTCTTTTGCTCGAGCAAAAGAGGAACGTGGATTTTATTTTATGCACAAGCACGTATTTTTAGCTTATTATTTCTATTGACAGCTGGATGCCAATTTATTCAGCTGATATTTCCAGTAGGTAATCCATTCTCTAAGTATATGCTAAAAGTTACCGAATTAGTAAAGTTCCGTAACATTTTAATTGATTGTTAATATCGTTTCCAATTCAACATACATTTCTCATACTTAACAGTTTCTGAGTTCCATCAAATCACTCTAAAATATTGCTACTCGTAAGTAGTTAGTAATTCTGAAGTGATATTCCACTCTGTGAACTTTTGGGTACGCTAAAGTTGAAGCGCTACTTATGTTACATCTACTTCCTATATTAACTTATTCTGTTTTAAATTAAAAATACTTAGCAGTACTTTTCGCTCTCTTTCGTTCCCTGACACGTTGCGTAAACGAGACAGGCGATGGATGTTACTAACTGGACGGACCAGAATAAGGATTGGTATTATAAACAATCGCCCTTGTGCAGATATCCGATAGGCAATGAGCCGGGAAGTATTAAAATGCGTGGAGATTACATTAGTTTTAGCCAGTTTTTTTAATCTTTTTTTATTTAGTACTAAGCTGTGAATTGCTTTTATTTCTTGACTAAACATATAACCAAACATTAAACTTAACCCTTTTTTTTTTTTTTTTACGTGGGGAAATCCATTATGGATACCCTCCGTCGCGGAGAAGGGCGGAGGGTTATGCCGGACTCCCACCGGCTAAAACCCCACGGTGTTCCTACTAGCCGCTTCTAGACGGGAGCGCGAGAAAACTTTCGCATACTTCCGCGAACCCGTCAGCGGTGTCCAATGCAGGACTCGTCTCAGGCATGCGCCTTAGTTCCTCGTCAGTCGACGTGTCGGAACACGAAGACACGTCGACTTACCCTCTCGGAGACGCTCTGGTTGGGCGACGGATTCTCCGTATCCGTCACCCAAGGTCTTCCTTAGGGCGGGAGGCGGCGATTGTGCGCCTGCCTTCTGAGCCCCACACGTCTGCGGCGGTTGGGATGCGCTTGAGGGTCAGCCTCTCGCGCCCGCTCCGCCGCCTCCTTCAGCGTCATTACTGCTTCGCAGAAGGAGATCATCGCGCTGAACGATCCCTCGCTCTCAGCCATGCTTTTAACGATGGTTGGGAGCGAGAGATCCTGCCCCACAACTGCAACCAATTCAGCGCGTTGCGTTGCCCACGCAGGGCAATCCGCTAACGTGTGGTCTGCCGTGTCTTCTGGAGCACCGCAATGGTGACAAATCATGCTGGGCTCCCTAACCGCAATTTTATACAGGTACTTGCCAAAACAGCCATGGCCTGACAGTACCTGTGCTAGGCGATAAGTCATCGCCCCGTGCTTCCTCTCCACCCATGACTTGAGCACGGGTTGAATAGCACCAACAGTCCGGAGGCCAGCTGTTGGCTGCTCCATCCGGCGTGCCCATTTGCGGAGGAGCTCCTGACGGGAGTCGTCCCTCAAACGCCTTTTCTCCTCTGGGCATGGCTCAAGGCCTTGTGCCCGGGCCCTCGCGGTCAATTTATAGACCGCAGCCAGGACGTGCGCCTCTAGGTCCCAAGGAGGAGTCCCAGCCATAGCACAAGCCGCCTCGAAAGAGACGGTGCGATAGCCTCTCGTACACCTCACCGCTAAGATTCGCTGCGGTCTTCGCAGCTGGGTCTTATTGCGGGTGTTCATTTTGTCCGCCCAAACAGGCGCGCCATACAACGCCATTGACCTCACAATTCCCGAATACAGCCGGCGACATGCGGAGGCTGGCTTACCTAAGTTAGGAAGGAGCCCGCTTAGTGCACCGGCTGTGCTCACCAATTTGGGAGCAAGGAGGCGGAAATGTACATCGAACTTCCACCGACTATCAAGGACAAGACCTAAGTAACGCATCGTCGGCTTGATGTCGATGGAAGTTCCCCCTACAATGATTTGCGCCCCAGCAGGAGGCGCTCCTCGGGGCCCATGGAAACAGAGGGCCTCTGACTTATTCAGGGCTACCTCCAGCCCTAAACGTCTTATACGAGCCACCACCTCAGCCACACCTGCCGTGGCAATGCGAGAAGCCTCTCTGAACGAGACTGCGCTAGCAGTGACGAGAGTATCATCAGCGTAACAAGTTACGCTGATCCCCCGAAGGGAATTACCCCGCAACACCCAGTCATACCCGATGTTCCACAGGAGCGGCCCGAGAACCGAACCCTGTGGAACACCGCACGACATGTCTCGTTCACTCCACCCATCGCGCGCTGGGAACCTTACCACTCTTTGCGATAGGTAAGCACCAATAATGCGACGCAGGTAGTCGGGCACAGCATGGTACCGTAACGCCTCGCTTATGCAACTCCATGGCAGGGTATTAAAAGCGTTGGCGATATCCAGGGATACCGCCACGACAACTCCACCTTGAGACACCGCCTCCTCCGCAATGTTACGGACGCGCATAATGGCGTCTATTGTAGAACGCCCGCGTCGGAAGCCGTATTGGCTGATGCTGAGGTCTGGACCCACACCCGATAGATGAGAGGTAAGGCGATCAGCAATAATTCTTTCAAATAGTTTACAGATCTCATCAAGTAAAACGATTGGTCTGTAAGCTGAAGGTGATTCGAGTGGTCTCCCTTCTTTCTTCAACAAAACAAGTTTGCCCATCCTCCACTTTTGCGGGAAAACTCCCTGACGCAAGCACGCACTGAAAAGGCGTCTGACGCGGGGTTCCAGCGGTTTGACGTCACCTCCCAGGACCCGAACCCAAGCTTTACCGGGAATACCGTCAAGTCCCGGTGCGGTATTTTTGGCATGAAGCCGCAAAACCGCTGCCCCCAACTCTCCCTCGGTTACATCGGGAACGGACTCTGGGTGGACTGTGCCAGATGTGGCATCTGGCGAAACCATAGCGGGGGGTACGATGTTCTCCCTCTCCGGAAACAAATTGGATACCACCTGTAGGAGCAGATCTGGCTGGAGACTCTCCGTCAGCGGGGGTGTCCAGGGGCGGAGCTTACGCCTCACCATCCTGTACGGTCGACCCCACGGATCGACATCAATCGACTCCAGCATCTCCGTCCAGCGCTCGGTCTTGGCGCTGCTGATTGCCGCCTTTAGTGCAATGACAGCATCTTTCAGCACGCCTTTCAGACGCTCCTCCTCCTCCTCAATGCGACGGCGTCGTCTCCGATAATTAAACTTAACCCTACTATTACAAAACGCTTTTTAAATATAGTTCCAGGAATAATGTCATTTTGTGACGTTTTTTCTATAGCCGAAACGTCATTTATCGGAGTTTATTCTAGGACTATAAATAAAACTCGTTTTGTAATAAGGGGGAATGCGTTTTTGATGAGGTACTTATTATTTACTACGTTATTTAAAACACAGTCTATTCATATTTTAAGTATCCATTCCCATTTGATTTAAAATTACTTGTAGCATTCACCAAATAATTTAAAAGGTTCATATTTTACCAACCAAGATACAAATTAACGTAGTTAGGAGAGTTTCATTGTAAAGTTTTGAGAAAGCGCCGCGTTACTAACAAAATAACGACTGCGAATAGCTGGCAAGAGCTTAACAAGACAGAGAACTTTGAAGGTTAACAGTTTTTAGACCAAAGTGGTTTTGTTTATTATTATATTTTGTTTAATATAATTATTTTATTTATTTTATAATTATTAGTATTATTTTAAAAGTTATTAAAAATCCAGTAAAATCTAACTAGTCAAAGAACATTAAACAATTTCAGCATTTCTAATACAGCTTCGAATGTAAACTATATTTGTCTGGACTATCTGTTATCTTAATTAAACACTTACTTAATCATCATTCTATCGTTATATTCATATCAGTCTATTTTAGTTCAGTACCTATTGCATAACTTTTCCGAAAATAATAAATAGTTTTAATTCCTTCCTCTACTTTAATGATTTTATTATGAAAAACTACTCCATATAGTTGTGTCCAACTCCCATGAATTCGATACAAGGGTCCTTTGTATCTAATTACGGGCACTGCGAACAAAAAAGCGACCTTCAACTGGCTTCGTGCTTTATATGACTCATACAATACTCTTCATATACACATACAGCGAATATCTAGTAAAATTTATATTTTAAAATTCTGATGGGTTCCAATCTGACATAAAAAAGTGTACGTAAATTAGACAACAACATATACGCGTTCTCTAAATTAATTGTTTATGATAAATGGAACTAGTTTTGACATTACCAATAATAAACTACTATTGTAAATCAAATTATTTAAGTAGAATGCTAAATCATGAATTAATAAGAAATAGATATTTGAGAGTTCCGATAAAGGAGAGGCGTCTTATTACGTAGACGCAGACTAAATCTGATAAATTAATATAAATAGTCTTTAATTATTTATTATTTCTGTATAGTTATCAATTACTTTTACTTAAAAATGAATTCCTTTGAAAGTCTTGAAGTGTATTTTACAGGAATGTATTTTTACGTTTGTATATATTATGTTGCACTAGCATTAAAAATAGACGTAGGTCCTCGTAAAACAATACCAATGATTCGTTGATTGCTACTAACTATTATCTAGGTGTATGCTGACTAATCTAAAAACAAGTTGCAGAAATGATCATTAGAGCTAAAGCTCCATTAAATCAGTACCTGATACGGTCATTGTCACATCTTGTTGACTGGATGACATTTTAACGGCCTTTCTTGCAACGGAGGTATAGTCCTGTGAGACTTCATGGAAATAGTACCTCGCACGTGCAGAAGAGCCCACAAGTATCACATTTCTAGATAAATAGTGCTTAATTTGCGTCATTCCATTAAGTACTTGAAATGAAAGTGCTTTCAGGCAATCTCAGGAGAACTTCAGATAAAAACAAGCCTTGTTTACTAGTTCTAACTTATTTTAAGTAAGATTTAGTATTTTCAGAGGTAACACTTTGATATTATATTTCCATTTCTAGCTGTTTCCTATCGCACGGAAAAAAACAAACGAGGCAGCACCGTATGTAATTTTACCTACGAATCATTTGGTTGCAGTAACTTTTCATCCCTCATAACATTATTTTAACACAAACTCTCAAACTTTGATTTGCCTATCGTCTTTCTTTTTGTCTAAAGATCCAAATATCAAATGTTTAATGTTTATAAATTACCTACATACATCGCGCAAATCCCTCTGTTTAATAAATAGCATTAGCATATAAGTCCGCAGGTAAATGAATTATGACGTTAAATTGCATAAAAGACATGAATGTTCTATTCATACGCTAGCAGTGGAAACAAAAGGGCTGTCACTCCAAATAATACTCACCTGTCTACACGATTCGTATCATGAAAGGCGCTAGCTGCCGTCTAAACCCGTCCTCCAAAATATGATTACACTACTAATTGGACTGGCTAATAGTTTTACTTCATTACCTTAACAGAATATTGATTTTATTAGAATAGAAAATCTAAGACGCTTCGTAGCAGGAGTAAGGTGGCGTATCGAAACAGTATTTGCAAATAACACGTTGAAAAGTAAACAACAAAGTACGTATAGAGGGGGCTCGAAATAATGTAATAAGAACAGGAAAATAATAAATAGGTTTATTTTATAAAAATACTTTTTCATGAAATAAGGCAAAGACAATAATAGAGAGCAAAATTAGAATGGTATTAACTTAAGAACTTTAACGTAAAAGCCTAGCGTGTGGACTTTGAACGTATTTTCCTGTCTGGTTGCTGCAAAACGGATGACAGGATTTAAGAGTGTATTCGTTTTTGTTTGGCAGTTCACAGCCTCCGTTTATTTTTGTTTCACATTTTCAGGTTAAAATTTGAATAGGTAACTATGTAGATACGTTGGTACCAGTGTAAACATATACGACTAGCTGACCCAACAAAACGCTGCACTGCCAAGTTAGTTTCTTTATTTTATTTTATTTTTTCTTACTCTAAAAAACACAAAAATGAATAAATAACTATTCATACGACTTTTTATATTAATAGCAAACCATTATATTTATACGGTCGTCAACCAAATAAAATTAATGTTAAACGTTAAATATTTTGCACAACTAACTGAGCGAAAAGCAATAAATTTGAGTCAACATAATCACAATAAATTGTATTAGATTAAAAATTAATGACTTTATAATTAAATTGATAAGCATCGTGACGTGACTCATTAGTATAGTAGAAAGTAGTTGCAAAAATTTTATATTGAATTGACTTCACGAATAATAATTTATGTTATAGACTTCCGCCCATAATTGATACTGATCTTTATTATACCTGTTCATGATTTAATAATTTATGGTTGGCGAATTTAATGCTGGTTTTAATTTTGTAACCATAATTAATATTAAAAGAATTGTAATGAATTTTACGAGCCTCACAACTCTCAATCCGTTTTTAAATTGAACTTCGGATTCATATTGATGAAATTTTATAAAAAAGAATATTGTATTTATCCGCAAATCATTTTATTAATAACGAAAAATACTCGTTACTTATTCAAATGTAATTCTGGACGTACTCAAAGGAGTTTTGTTTATGTGTATAAATCATTAAAACTACCCGACGACCTCTATTAAAAACAAAATAAAAGCTTTATTTTAAAAAAGAGGATGGAAATTGGAAAAGTAGGTATCGCTTTTCATCAGCCTTTTCCGTAACGAGGTAACCGTTATCCATTCAACATTGCGTTTGTGTTGTTAGTTTTTTGTATTTTTTAACAAGGAGAGTGGCAACTATTGCTAATATAGTTCAACTGAATATAAGTTACTAAAATTCTTTCATACGACTTTTATAGGCATATGAAAAATACTCTTTCTTATAAGTCTGGCGAGAAGTGTATTTACAAAGTCTTCCGAGTGTTCTAATGACACACGACGCTGGTGCACGCACGACAATTACCATACAATGAGTGCGTGCTTCTGCGCATCAATGACAAGTTAGGATCACCAAAATGTTGGGCCAAATAGGATTTTATTAGAACGCCTGGGAATATGCGCCTACTAGCGGGCAAATATAATACACCTAGGAGCTTACTTTAATTTCGATTGACGCATGATTTTGACTATCTAAACGTCTTATAAACAGATAATATTCGTTATTCGGAACTATTTGAAAAAGGCGTGGCAAATACCTACTTACCTATTACATCAAATATCATAGAACTACGATTTTCGCGTTGTCACTTACCTGTTAACAAATTCAACATGTCTGTGATTTTGTTACAGGTTAAGCAACAAAATAGACTGAAAGACTCATAACTATATAAAGTTTAATCCTTGGATGGTTTTAGGCCCGCAATAAAACGGACATAAAACAAGTTTGTATTTTAGTTGAGTAAATAATGTTTGTCTCTTAACCCTTAAACGCATGGTCCCCACACGCGGCTAACTCCGCCACACGTCGGTCTTTCACCCCGATCTGTGTTTA
This sequence comes from Anarsia innoxiella, assembly GCA_947563765.1. Taxonomy (NCBI): domain Eukaryota; kingdom Metazoa; phylum Arthropoda; class Insecta; order Lepidoptera; family Gelechiidae; genus Anarsia; species Anarsia innoxiella. The sequence goes on from OX387390.1 coordinate 12,126,038, forward strand.
TCCGACGCAGAGTGTTGTCACATTCTAATATACGACATTGAACATCCAAGTCAGATGGCGGCAACTATTTTTTTAGCCTTTTACAACAAACCGCACTTTCTAGACATAATTTACTAACTTTGACTTTTGTTATTTTATCGTACAAGTTAAATATTATAAATTGTTTTATTTGAAAATGTGAAACATTACTCATCATTATAGGCACCATACGTAGTATTACGATAATACCTATTAAGTCAAAGACGTGTAAACAAATAAATTAAATTCAAATTATAATGGTAATTTTATGGAGTTGCTCTATAAGTTCTAATTAATTATGAGTCTTAATTAATTTTTAACCAAATTTTTATCTTTAATTGCATAAAAGATGGTACCATATAGGTATTTTTCATCATGAATCCAAAAAAATATTCGTTCTCCAAAAATCACTTTTAAGATAAGGTAGGTACGTCGATGTTGGACGAAAAGCCGCCAAATTGAAGTTCGACTGGGCTGGCCATGTAAGTCGCATGCATTCGAAGCGCTGGGCAAGAATAGCCACAAATTGGGTGCCAGACGGCCAACGTCGCCGAGGTAGGCCCAAGAAACGATGGAGCGACGACCTACGCTCATTCAGGGAAGATTGGTGGGAAGCAGCTAATAACAGGAGTGTTTGGAGAGGCATGGGAGAGGCTTTTGCCCAGCAGTGGGACGAAATAGGCTAAAAAAAAAAAAAAAAGGTACGTCATTTATTTTATCAAACATCTTAATAAACTTATAAGGACAAAACTACAGACTTAGGTCGCCATCTCTCGATTTTACTGGAAACTTCTAACTATGATGAACATTAATAAAAGGCTTTTTCCCTCGCAGCGCCGCGCCGCCGGCGCAGCTACCTATATACATTTTAAAGTTTTGACGGTATATGATATTATTTATTTATCAGGCCGTGAACAAAAACACTGAAATTAAAATTTTGGGTAATATAAAAAAAGATATGGCATTAAAATAACTTGATTCGCAGTCTCAATAAGATCCTCAGAAGTTGCAGCCCTACAAGTTCTTTATATAGCACAGAGATGTCGCTTAAATATAGATCCTCATTTGAAAAAGAATCGGAACTAAGCACCAGCCTGCAGCACGTTGAAAACTTTTGAATCGCATTAGTCCTACATTATGTCCAAAAATTTCCGAGGGTATAAAGTAAGTTAGATAAGTATTAAGTTAGTAATGTCGCCAGGAACTTGATAAAACATGAATAAACGTTAAATGACGTCGAACCCCAGGCGGGGATTACGTAAAATATTTTTATTTCGTAATCCAATTTGCGAGGACGGTTTCCAAAGCGCAATTCCAATAATGATGTTAAATTAAGTTAAGTACAAGTACCTGGGTAGGTACTACAGAAGTAATAAAATGCTAATGAATGACATTAACCATTTATGCTTTGTTGTAATTTTCTATCTATTCGCTACATTCAGTAAGCTGAAACTCAGGGTACCAATTCTGCTAAATTAAGTTAAGCGACCAACTATAGCCAACAGATTAACATTCTACAGTAATAGGTCACAAATTTGGTATTCTCCTAATAATAAACACCGAAAAAGTGTTAAGTTGTCGGTGTTGCCAATATTTAATAAAATTATTGAAATCAATGAGGACGGAATATAAGGAGTGGCCCCATTTTTTTCATATACAAAAGTGTTTATGACAGCGTGCCAGATTGCGCCAAGTTATCCATAGTTTTCTTGGTAGATGACCTGTCAAACGATAAGAAATACCATACAAAAAGGTAGCCATTTTGCGCCAGACCAGGCAAATTCAGATGTTATGACACCTCCTTATATATTCTATACTCGAAGATTGAAATGTCGTTACAGTACTGTCAAATAAACGTCAAATAGCGAAGAGAATACCGTTTGGAACTGCCACTTATGTGACATTGCGGAGTAGAATACCGATTAAAGCGTAAAGTAATAAAATGTTCGGCCGATAGTTGTCCAATGTCAACTTATCTGTTACGAGAATACCAAAATGGGTAAAATCTTACAATTCACATTCTAATGAGACACCATTTTTCATTTGGTAATTAGTAGAATCCGGCCCCAGACGTGTCATGTGCAGTTTATTTGTAACACTGCGTAATGGGTTGGATTTCTACTTTCTACCTACTGGTACAAAAATACAGTTCAAATTAGAGGAACAACACCATTAAGCAACCTAGCAGTCTTCTTTTTGTTTCTAGAAAGTTATTCTTTTGTTTCTAGCGTAAAAAGGTCGGATGAACTTTGAATTTGCAAAAATAAAAGCAATGTTGAAAGTTCCGCTAATATTTTATGATCTTTTCAATTATAGCATCAGAACAATTTCAAGTTCAAAGGGCAGCCTCAAGTTTAAAGACAGAATTTTAAACAGTTAAAGTACCTCAGCGTATCATTTATAATTTTAGATTAAGTCGAAGTTTCCTGCCTTCCACCGAAGTTAACCCTTGGTTCTGTGAGTTAATGACGAAATTAGCAGCTGTGATGACAATAATTTAAAACTCCAACGATAGACCTATTATAATAAACTGTATCTCGGTTATGTAAAGACTACTTACCTATAGGTATTTGCTTTTATACTTACTTACGGAAGTTTTTTTTGAACTTATGTATGCTGGCAGATACATAGGGTATCTTTTCTTAGATATCCGCAACAAGCATTTTCCCTACTTTACTAGAAACGATACAAAATCTGAAAAAGAACTTCGCAGAACGGACGTATGAAAAAATAATTTCTTTACGATCCCTGAGATTAATCGAATTAAACTGTAATTTTTCATCAGTGGATTGTTGTTATACAGACCATTTCTTAAATTTACGGCTTTCTTTATCTTTACGAGTTGATACTTTGGAAGATTTTTATTATCTTTTTTATAGCTCGGTTTCTTAACTTAGTAAAACGACTAGTATTTTTGTTAATTCTAGAATCAGTTTTGAATGAAAAAGTCAGCCCCAGAAATTAAGTCCATCATCCATCATCAAGTCATCATCCAAAATTAAGCCCATTATACTCATAATCATAAGTCATCACCATCAGGATTACAGTCAAAGTCACCTGTAAGTAAATCAACAAAATACAAAATTCTTACCTGCAATCTTCCTCTCTCTCATCTTCCTCCACAGCTGCTCGGCTTTCCTCATAGGCCAGTTTTCAACTTTAGCGCTGAAACTTCTGAAGAACTTGTACTCCTTGAAGTTTGACATTCTGCGCTCCATCTTAGTTGGCACGTGGACCGCTGGTGGTGGTGACGGTGCTTTAGCTTTCTTTTCTTTCGGCGGTGACACTAGCGCCTTGGCATTGTCTGGAGACTCCGCTCTAGCCTTAGGCGGTGAAGCCTTCCCTTTTCCTTTGGGTGGCGATGTGCCCTTCCCTTTACCCGGTGGTGACGCTTTACCCTTGGGTGGAGACGAGCCCTTAGCTCTTGGCGGAGACGCCGCCTTAGCCTTTGGCGGCGACGAAGACTTAGGATAAGGAGGCGATTTTTCAGCCATTGTTACTTCTTTTTTGCGAGAAAATTTGTACAAAAGACGCGCCCACTTCTTCAGGTTGCTAGTTTTATTTAAACTTCCACTTTAAAATGAGTTTGATCGCTAATTCGATAATATACATTATATTTACCAGCAATACGTATTTTGAAATGATGTTTGATTAAATAGGTACTAAGATAGTGTTGAAAATTTTTATATTTTGATAAAAATGTTGAATATACGACTAATATTTGAAAAACACGAATAAAACGGTTTATTAATTTTAATTACGTTTAAAATATTTGTTTAGATGAATATTAAAGTGGACTACTCGTATTCAAATTTATTTAATTAAAAAATAGTTATAATATTATTCAAAATTTTATGAAGCTTAAAATCCCGCGCTACGTGAGAATAACCGGATGTAGTATAGAAATAACTATTAAATACGTTTTAATGATCTTGATAATTTTATAATATGAATATAGATTTAAGTAGTTTATAGCCAGTCATCTAATAAGCAAACTTGGCGAGACTCTCATCTGCGTTTGAACTAAGCTTTAGCTTTTAGTCGCAAGCCTTCCTGGTTGCCTCTAATTAAGCAAAATGTTCTCCGCAATTAGTCTGAAACAAGAAAAAAACTTTATTTGTCTAGTACTTACGTGTCTAATAAAATTCGTGTTTTCAGTTCTTTCTGTTGCAAATATTCGTGCATGTGGGTGGGTAAGATAAGTACCTACCTTGGGCTTCTTGCACAAAGACCTCGTATTACCTAATTACATATAATAGACGTAATACGAATCGACACTACTAAATCAACAGAAAATTGTAATTGATATCCTACCATTCGCGTATTTTACCTTGATTAAGTACCTAAATCGATCAAAAACTAAAACCGCAAAGATAGCAAGTTCATACGTCTGCGCCAAACTACTAACCTACCTACTAAATTGATATTCATAATCTTTATTGCGCTTCCACAATGTTACATAATGGTCTTATAAATAATTTACAGTACATGTTAATCAGTTGAAATAAGAATAGCGGTTATTTTATCAAAATATTAACATTTTGATTTCCACGAAATCAAAAGACGCAATCAAAAACTACTTAATTCTTATCTTATCTTATCTAGCCGTTGTTGTCCCACTGCTGGGCAAAGGCCTCTCTCCTCCTTCTCCATGATTCTCTTATATGTATGAAAAATATTTCATTATTTCAGGAACAGGTTTGGAAAACTTCGAAATTTTTCGGGATATATCAGCAACACAAAACATTGTTACACCTAACAACACATCCATTTTGTTGCTGAGGGGGGTTTCAGATTACCTAGCGCTTTTTCTGCACGTGTACGGTCATATAACACACATTTCGCTTATACGAGCTTCTAAATCCTACCTATACAGGTATAATAAACATATATGTGCTTATTACCTATACTCGATTGAATCTGTTCATAGCCAAAAAAGTCTTCTAAAGAGCGGTGTGCAAGATGAGCCCCGTCTAGATTATTATTTCTCTCCGCCGCCGGTCGAATGTTAGAATTCTTTTCCGTAAATCGGTAAACGTGGTAGACACGTTGAAGGTTGATGTAGGCAATGTTGAATGAAGTTGTCTAAACCACGCCCAATTACGCGTTTTTTTGGAAAAATAATGTGGCTCCCTAAACCACCTCTATGCACCGCAGTATGGTGTAAAAACATTCTGTCGTGTTGTCTTATGACTACTAATCAATCAGGCGTTGTATTACATTTGTATTTTATTGATAATCAAATGAGTTTATTATGTAGTAAATTTATCCATGTAGCTGAATCAATAAATCCCTTTAAAATATTGAAGTCTTAAAACAAAGAAAAACAATGGTAGGAATGATCTGCGTCTTATTTCACAATCTATGTATATGTAATTAAGTATAGTTTTATTTGCAAACCCACAGCTTCATTATTAACAGCCAGGGTTCCTTTGTGTGTCGCTACTTTAAAAGTTTTTCTCCCGATCTAACAGACGCATTGCGGTAAAATTATGTTAATATTTTTTATTTAAATTATTTTATGTTAATTTACTTAGGAAATAGTACGCAAATATCAAACTAAAGTCGTGGTTAAACCACCGAGCGCTAATTCAATGATATTATAAAACTATGAAGCAAAACAAAAATAGTTCTGAAACTTCAAGCAGCTACCTAAAATCTAACAAACAATAAACAAAAGAAAACCGACTAGTTATCTTTAGTCGTATAATAACTTAAAAAACTATTTAGAATTAGAATCACACAGCTACATTCATCAAAAATAAAAGTTTTAACAACTAATTAAAAAATAATAATATTTACCTCTTCCAGCCACCACCACAAGTCACTTCCACCAAGAAAAATATTTACAAAAGTTTTTAAAGTGCAGGAAATTACAGTTAAACTCTTTAACACTAAGAAAATCCACAATAAGCTAGTGAAAGTTCCAAACTTTTAGAGAAATTGTTCTGCAAGAGGCGCGCGTCGCTCAACGGGTTGCGGCAAGGTTGCGAAACGAATGCGTGTTTTCAGCGCGCGCGAATCTACAGGTCTGAAGCCGTTGCCTATGAATTTCCCGCGTTGGCGGTGAAAAGGGAGGGCTCTACGGTTTTCCTTGAAGCTAGAGAGGGATGAAGAGAATTTCCCAGTCCCGTTATAAAATGGGGGAAGCGCTGAATTATGTACTATACTAACGTTGGAGGTAAATCAAAATGAAGGTCCAACTAAACTTAGTATTTATGTAAAATAGTCTTTATTTTAATTCTTATTATGTATGATGTAGTTTGACTAATGTAGTTCGACTTTAAAGCAAGTCCTTAAACCTTTTCTTTATCTATAATATATAAAAAGTTATACAATATTAAGTTAAACAGCCTTTTTCATACAGATTTCAGATTAAATAATAACAATAAAAAATATCCCTGGTACTTTCATTTTCAGCACAATAACTCCTTCATTTCCGTAATATTTATTAAAAGGTATGGTTCAGAAAAGATTTTAAACAATAATCTTAAGAATTATCAATAAAATTCATATAAAATCAAGGTTAAGTTCATGGTACCGGCGTTATTTATTTAAGGTTAATTAAAAAGCAAATTAAAAGCACGCCTCCTGCCACAATTTTCCGTCTACGCCGCCGGCCGTCGGCAATCGTTTACGTTAAATTCACACGTGAAAACTTGTTGCCGGCGCCGGTACCTAGGGCCTTTATTTTGACAATCAATAATCCAGTAACTTCTGCGGTTAATGGAATTAGAAACAAATGCCCATGAGCATAAGAATCTCATAAATGTTAACTCTTCTCCGTCTACCCTTATTTAGGTTACCAACTTTTATTTATTTAGGTAGGTATATATTAGCAAAGCTAATTTCGAAGAAGGACTGTAAATGTTATCTTTGAAAAAATTCTACGTTTAGGTCTATTTTGGGATGTGTTTACTTTATTCGTCCCAAAGGTTTGTGGAACGTAAAGAAATGTGAGAAAAAATAGTTGTGTGCTTACATTTACGATTTAGTATCTAGGTACGTCTACTTCGGTACCGTTTTGTAAATAACAGTTTTCTTCAGCATCGGCTGATTAGAATTGTTATATTACAATTTTCACTACCCAATTTATGCAAATGTTTCATCTGAGCTTTGCTTTGATCATGACGCTGACGACACAAAACAAATTAAAGCTCGCTCTTTGACGCTTTTGATTTGACTGTCGTGATCATTATTAACAAATTCCACTTGAAATTAGCAAGACACCTATTACACTTCTAATTTGAATTGTAATGAATATTTTATCAAAGGAAGTCATAGGAATGAGTATAGTATATTTGAGATGGGACTACGTAAACATGATTATTCGCGTAATATAACACCTCGTTGGATTCAGTCGATTTATTTGCAGTATCGAGGATTAAATAAACATGACGAAGTTCATGGACTCGTAAAGCCTTTTCGAAATCAACCATAGGGCATACAATCCTTATAATATTCATTTATTTTAGGACATAATTTTTAACTTAAGCAAGCAAATAAAGCAAATTGCTTTTTCATGATAAAATCTAAGCAATTATAGAGTTAATGATATAGAGAAATCCATATAATTTACTGTCAATTGAAACTGAAGAAAATACGATGTTACTTCTGCTTTTGCATGACGTGTAAAATATCTATATTTCGTTTAGAAATATGCTGTACCTTTTGTATAACTTCTCTTTTTTTTCTGTCTCTATGTAAGTACTATTATCTTACAATAAACTGTTAAATAAATAAATAAATATCTGATGTATATTTTTGGTGGTAAGAACTCGTTATTTGTCTTTTTATTAATTCACGTTTAGGAAAGAAACTTAATTGTAGCTGATGAAAAGGTAGCGTTTAGGTATAAATAAAAGCAAATGGTGAATATTGAAAATAATAGATACATGTCCCTAAAAAAATATTTAAAAATATATATTAAATCCAATTTTTCATTCAGCTTACGTCGTAATAAATGTAATTGCTGGGTCCATGTAGGTATCTATTTTTGGAGTTAGCCGGTTCCGATGCCGATCGCCTTTGATATTCAGAAGTGTTGATAACTACGTTCCGATATGAGAAGGTCGCATCTAAACATACATGCTATTTTATTTAGGTAATAGCACCGTGGCCTTACACATTTATCGTCGTTACCTGGAAAACTTACTTAGGTAAATAATTTAGCATAAGTTATGTGTACCTACAATATTCTAAGCTGCGTGAAAGAGCGACAAATTTCTATCCATCCAGAACCAACCGTCATAAGGCACAAACTTTAAAAACAATATAAGTAAGTAGTAAGTGAATGAAATAGTAAGTGGATGTGGGCAGCGCAAGACCGGTCGTTGCGGAGATCCTTGGGGAAGGCTTTTGTCCAGCAGTGGATGTCCATAAGCTGCCATGAAGTAGTAAGTATTTTTGTTGTCATCCAGCACTAAAGCGTTTATCAATCACGATTTTTGCAATGCCAAATGTTGTGTATGTTTAAAAATATTTTTATACCCTCTTTCTCCAGTTTTTTGTTCAATTAAAAGGCTTAAGACAAGATTCTTAAACTAACCATTAAAAGGGATGCCATTTAAGCAACCACTCTGTATATCAGATCTTTGCACTATATTTAATTCACAGATATAGCATCGCTTACTCATATACAATCTATTTTGATCTAGCAAAACTTATGGCAGTGGGAAAAATTCCGGCAAATGCGTGTTTAGCGCACATTTAAAGGGTTTCGTGTACTGAATGGTCAAAATTATTAACATTGAAGTAGTAATTGATTTTCTATAGGACTAAACAGAAACTTACCTGACAATTTATATTAATATGTAGGTTTTTATGTGGTTTCCGGATTAAATTTAACTCATCAAGATTCAGCAATTCATTTGAACAGGTTGAACATCAGAGGACCCAATATTCACCCTTGGGGAACACCTCTATTAGTATCGCGGTTTACTATTATTGCTACGTTATAATATTTTGGACTCACTGTCAACATTAAATAAATTATGTATTTTTTCAGTTATAGATAATTTAATTAACAAAACTTTTCAAGTTATAAAGTCAATTTTATTATTATTTTCTTCTAGATTTTTTATGACAAAACCAAGTTTTTCTCTCAAGTAACAAGAAGCGCGTCATCCTAGATTAATAAAAATAGCATGATAGAAGTTTCTACGAATTAAGCACCTGACATTTTTAGATTTCAGAAAATTCGTTTTCATCAAATACCTATCTAAATCTATACTTAGCACAACTTCACTCAACACTTATTGTTGTTCTATAAACAAAATTAAACTGGTTAATAAAGAATAGAAAAAATTAAGGAAAAAGGAACTTATTGCATATTCAAACGAAATCGATAACACAGATTTTGCAAAAGTAAAAATATACAAAAATATAGTGTACAAGATGTGTTCCGATCAAATTCTATTAAATAAATGAATTTTGTTAGTAAAACCCAACTTTATATTAGGAAAAACAAAAAAAAAACTGTTTACCGGACCACGTAATGGAATAGAAACCAATCTTGTTGCAGTAAAACACAAAGGAATAAAACAAACAGCGGGGTAAGTCGGGGGTAAAATGGACATTACTAGCAATCCAAGTAGAAACATGTTTTATTTTGTGATTTCGTTTGATATTCGTCTTCATAAATAATCTCAATACTTACCTTAACATTACGTGTTACTTATTTATTACCGTTATAAAAGACTGCAATAAGTTAAAAAAAAATAGGATTATTATCAAGTAGCGGCATCTTTCGTACTTAAATCTCCTCATATGCATGAAAATGTTTTCATGTAGGTATGAATGAAATATAAAAACTTAAAAATTTCATCGCGAAATATTGCGTTACACACAATCAATGTAGGTTCTTAGATACCTACTTACTAATAACGTAGGTACTAATATGGTATGTTTTAACGTAGAAGTAAAATTTTTAGGTCCTTATTTCATGTCAAGAGGTCAATTTTACCCCGGTTCACTGCGGTGTTGTGTTGGGAATGTGTAATCAAAGGAACACGACAAATGACAAGTGACCGCCAGGAGCAATGCCTTTAAGGTGCTTACTAATTTTAGATGAAAAAAGCATTAGTTTTTCGGAAGCATTAATCATCATATCTTGAAAACTGTACACAATATCTCCTAATAATCTAACTTAAAATATATTCTGGTAAGCTACGATATTGGAAACCAAATCCATACAAATAAAAATAAAAAAATCAAAATCAAATCAAATTCATCAAATTGATCTATCCATACATAGACATATAGAATACGTAGATGTATGTTTAGCCTTTGTGGGATACAAATAAAAACCTCATTTGTTATTATGCGTAATTTGCAGGCCGAGTTTGAATGTGTCAAATAAACAAGAAATACCTACTTATATGTATAAAATATAACATAACCTTCAAAGATACCTATATAAATCTAAGGGTCAAGTGGAATTTGAGTTAGTAGACGCAATACATAAAATAAACAAAATATTCATTGGATTTGATCTGTATACCGGACTTTGATTTCAAATACGCAATGATATAGGGCTGCTGTCTATGAATGTGCTTGTTCGAGAATACTTAGCTAAATAGGTTTGCCAATAATCATTTTGATTTTAATAAGGTCATCCCAATACTTTCAAATTACATAATATACTTTCTACGTTTTTCAGTGGCCTTAACATTGGCAGACAGGCAAAACACATAAAATTAATTTCTGCTGTACGTGCGTTACCTGAATTCTTCAAAAATAAACCATAGTTTCGTTATAGAAATGTTATTTAAGAACACCAACAGCAAAACAACTGTGCCTTAACATTTCTTCCTACATTAGACGTCACATGTAATGCTCAGCTTGCGATGTTTTAATTTAATAACGGCGGAATTCTCCCACTAGGATTGGAAGGGTAAACAAAAGAAGAAATTTGTTCTGACAACCCTAGAGACTCCAGCCACTCAGAATTTCTTTATAAAAGCCGCTACAGAAGGTTCTAGTCGTCACAAAGCAAGAAACAACCCTGAAGACTTAACCTCCGTGCACTGTCTTGAACATCGATAGACCCGGTGGTCATGTCTTTGCATAATTGAAGTCCTAAAAAGTAAGTATCAATATTTTTTTTTTATTTCAAAATACCTTTATAATTTTTTTCTCCATTTCAATGCAGTGCGAAGTCGTCTTAACAATTAGGCTTGTCTGACTTTTTTTACTTTTATTGCCAAAATGTGCCATTAGTTCTTATTGATATGATTTTGTATTTTATTCTATCGTAACCTTTGTGCTAAGGTCTACAGATAATAAAGAATAAAAGTTTTCAATCGTGCCCTTTCAAGAATACTTAATAAATGAGAATATACATAACCATTTTGCCAATTATTTACATAATAATATTCTTCTCTTCTACCATTCTTGGAAGTCGAATTTTGATCACGGTACCTACTTACTATAAATTATTGCTGCGAATTAGAATAACAATTTTGAAACAGTGTAGTACTTTATCAGTGTGCCTACTTGAGTTTACTTCAGCGAAATAAAGATAATTACTTTAATATATAATTGCTTTTTTGCTTTAAATTATGTGAGCAGTGGGTAATCGATTTGAAAATAAAATTAACTAAACGAAATCAAACAATTAGATTGTTATTAATTTTAATTATTTTTCTAATTGTTTCAGATCTAAAATAATGCATATAAAAATACATTTACTGTTCCTGGTCGCCCTTTTGTTACTATTCAGTACGACGTTTGGCAAAGACAACACAAATCACAGTGGCCACAAAAAACATAGCAACTTCAAAAATAAATTATATGGAAGTCGCCATAAACGATCGATATCGAACGAGCTCAGACAATTCGGGTCACAAAAAAATAGGCGATATCCTGATGTAACATCAAAATTATATGTTGGCATGGACAGTAATGAAAAGGTTCCGAACGACGATAACGATCTCCCATTTTGGGGAACAAGAGGAAGACGTGATAATTCTTCAAATGAAAACTCTACAGAGAACAGGTATTCTTCTCATGCGTACAATCTAATCCAAAATCATGATCCAATGAACTTTGAGCAATTTAAAGAAACTCATGATGAAAGCGCACCTTTTTGGGGAAACCGTGGCAGAAAAAAGTCCGAGGAAATATACGATGAAGATGAACTATCAAATCCATTTTGGGGTAACAGAGGTAGGCGACAAGAAGACGATCCATTTTGGGGCGCAAGAGGACGAAGAGAAGAAGATACACCTTTTTGGGGAAACCGAGGGAGGCGAGAAGGCTTTCATAATGCGATAGATATTGAAGAGGATCCGCCATTTTGGGGAAACCGTGGAAGACGAAATGAAGAAGACCCATTTTGGGGATCACGAGGTAGAAGAGAGGAATCCGAACCATTTTGGGGGAGCCGTGGAAGAAGAGAAAGCATATACAACCAAAAGGAAAATTTGAAAGACGTTTTATTGGAAGCCATCAATAAGGTAGAAGATAACATAGAACATTTAATCAGGACTCGAAAAGACGGTAATTCTCCACCTAAAACATTTTGGGACAACAGAGGGAGAGATAGTCAAATGAAGTTCTTGTTTAAAGGCAACAGACACCGCTATGCGTTACCTAGTTTTCTGAGTGTAAAACCATCTGAATCAAGAACTATGTTGGATGATAGAATGTATGCGGAACAACCGCATTACATCCTAGTTGAGCGAACTAGTCGTTCATCAGCTGAAAGTGACCCATTCTTCATATCAAGAGGCAAAAAGAAAATTTTCATCAACGATTTTAATCAACCCAATAGAAACAGGAGAGGAGCCATCGAAGAATTAGTAAAGTCCGTACGAAATGATCCATATTATATTGCTCGGGGGAAGAAAAGTTCCAAAGCTATTAAAATTGTAAATCTTACAATACCCGATAAAAATCTAGAAAAAGTTAAAGAAATGATCTGCTCAACTATAGATTTGGTACTTCCTAGAATCGGAGACAGAAAGGTGAAAAGAGAAGTAGATGAAAATGACCGTGACCGACGTACGATATTAAAAAAACTTGCCGCACAATTGCAAATGGACCCATATTTTGTTAGTAGAGGTAAGAAAAATGATGAACAAGATAATTCTTTGGAAGACCTTATAAATGGAATTGTAACGAAATGTACGTAATCGGAGTGGTTTGACGAGGATGGAATTATGATTAATCAACTTGGTCTTTAATTCAGTAAAATAGAACTTAGTGTATACCTACCTAGTTTATTAGAATTTTCTTCTGAATTCATAATATTGATAAATAACTCATGTTTGTCATAATACCCATTTAATGTCCCTAAGGTAAATAATGATAATCGTAGACCGTATATAAAATAACAAATAGGTTAAGTAACATAATACATGTTTAACTTCGTGGAATTAATGTAATATGACATTGTACGAGTATTTTACCTGTGACTTTATTAAAATGGGCATAGAAAGTATACTAAATTATTGATGAATAAGCTTTTTAATATAATATAACTGATTAACATGAACTAAGTAGCAAACAATACGCAGTAAAGCGGTGAAGATGAGTTTCTGATTTGCCCTTTTTTTATAGTTCATTCTATCTGAAGTGGTTTTACTGTAAAACCTATTTTTAAATACTTATAACGAAATTAGTTGAAGTAACCCATTTTAAAATATTATTACGCAACGATTTGAGGTGGTAGCTGAATGTAAGTAGAACCTGGCGCCATACATACAGTCATCAACTCGTAGCAATTAAAACTCGGGACACGTACGTGAAATTTCCTTTATTAATTTGAATAATTATACATGGTAGTATACATTTTAACCAATTAAACAAATACAATTGGTAGGTCCTTTATAAGCTGTTAGAGCAGGTAACGTTTGAGCAATTGGAAATGTAATAAAAATACAAGTAATTTTACGCTCACTTACAGAGTTCGATGATGAAATAAGACTGTAGTTTATATATTAGGCCTCCTAGTTCGTTATATCCGTCAGAATTAAAGTAATGCATACAGCTTCACAAATTGATGAAGATAAGTAGTAGGTAGTTTGCTATTAAGCTGAATAAATAACAGTATAATTTAAACTTAATACTATTATGTAGGTTTCCAGTATAAGTAGACACAAATATTTTAAAACATTACTTATAATAATAAAAATGGTATTATAATATTAGATTCTGCAACTTTGCGTATTCCGTAGAAACTTTCCTTTACAAAATCCCGAAATTCCAATACCTCAAATCTGTTTTCTTAGATTTGTGAACCATCTCAGCATACAAAATTACCATAATGAATGTCTCACTTTAATCCATGCTCAATAAACACTAAACGTTCATTCAATCAATCAAATCAACCAACAACCGAGCTTCAATAAAATATCATACCGTAGTAGACAAACTCATTAGAAACCAACAAACGTTTTCTATGTAACCATTCGTTTTTAACAATAAATCATTTCTTTAAAGGCACAGAGCACCCCCTAATAGAGCCCGAATCATTACAATTTTATTCGAAACAAAACTCACAACTTTAGGCGGCAAGCATGAAGTGCGGGGGACGTGACAACTATGCTGTGATTTGCTGAATCAAGGTCAACGCATCGCTTAGAGATGTGCCGTGACGACAGTTAGGTTTATCGATAAAACATTTACATAAGTGTGTTACATTTTTTATTGTTGAACAATTCGATGTTATAACAAAATTAAATAATTAGAGAGGTTAAGTTAAAATTGCATGACAATTGACGACACTTACCGGTAAAATTAATTTGAAAATAAATACATGCTTCCGAAAACTGAATTTCAGTGTCCCAAATAACCCAACTAGGTTATTATTTAGAAACTTCTAATAAATATGCTGTACCTTTTTTGCTCAGGACATTTAGGACATCTTTAAAAGAAAACAAACACTAACTTTATTCTATTATTTGCGATGATAGGTAATAAAAAAATATCGAAGTACTGTTCTTTACATATTAATAATAATTATTAGTTATTTTTTATCTACATCTCATCTCAACAAAAAGTGTATATTATTATTGTATTTGATAAAATAAATCGATTACATTCAGTCGATAAATTTGTTACAACTCTAGTACTGAAATTTCGGAAACGAAAAAGGATAAACATAGTAATTAGCATAATGATAGAAAGGGATGTAGGCAAATCAAAATTTGTTGTCCAGTGTAACATGAACTCCGCGTAATATAAAACAAAAATTGTTTATACTTATCGATGAAAAGTTATTCCATTTTTCTTAAAGCAAGATGTCTCAGAATTTTTCCCGTACCATTTCACAGAACACACTGTCATTTTATTACGCTTTAAAGCAAAATAAGAGCCATGGAAATTGCGAAAAAGCTTGTGCGTACGGATGTGACAGCTGGTCAGTACTGACTTGAATGACATAGTTCGCTTTGCTACATCTGCCGAAAAAGACATATGTACGGTGCACGTCTATTGCCTTGCAAGTACACTCTATTAGGGGGTGCTCTGTGTATAAAGGTAATCCTACCAAATGCACTGCGCAGCTTTAAGCATGTCCTGCACGCGCAGGTGCGTGGGTTAAAGTAGTCACATATGAAATACATACACCGATGACATTGATCAAGAGAACTTGACCTCCCGGTCACCTCGTCCTCTTACAGCGACCATTGCGTGTCACGCTTCAGCGCAGGGCCCTTTACTCATAAAAATTCGTTCGAAAGACATTTCTCTTTTTCTTCTGCTTCAATACAGTAGGTACACAAAGATTTATTATAAATATATTTCTCGTCATATTTTTATTTTCAATTTGTATAGGTACTTATGTAAGTAAGTATATAAATATTAAACATTTACGATCTTATCTTTAGGTATAATAATATATTATTTTACAAAAATAGTTCATACGTTCACTTTCAACGAATCTATCAGCAACAAAGTGATGATACAATCCTAATTTGAAAGCGACCAAACTTCCAAAATGTCTTCACCTTAGTAGCATGCTTTTAAGAAAGCGTCTTCATTAGTTGGATCGCGTTTTACACCACAGGCTTCAAATATTCCGCTTAGAACTTTGAATCCGAACGCGTTCTAAATCTTACGAAAATGTTCGGGTAAGTGCAATGAAAACGCTAACAAGGTTATGTAGGGCATTAAGATTGAAATTTTTCTCTCACAAACAGTACGTTAAAGATATTTCAATCCAGCAATTTACAATAAAATTCATGTTGAGTATTTAACAAGTCGTAAATATATCAAATATTGTAAATACATATTAACATTTAATTTAATAATGGTAAACATCCAAAAAATATTTTAATCTAGAGAAATATTTATGTAATATTATGTTAAAACTTTTTCATTTGTATCTTCTGTTTTTTATTAACATTATATGTATCTATTTAACAGTAAATTGTACTAGTATACCTGTTCCTATAAGACATTAAAGTGCCTATTAAACAGATTAAATTGCCTGTGTTTCCTCTTCGTATATTTTTGACCTAATTTTGGAGACTTGCGCAAGAATATACGAGAGGATGAAGTCATTTGGCAACAAAGTGTGCAAAACTTTGATGTAGATTTTGCATTGTTTTATGCGACAGTGAATGTTTTACTGTTAGTGAGCAGTTGAACAATCAAGTGTTGCCAGATGTTGTGTTGTGTATGAGGCCTATGCTCAGCAGTGTTCAGCTATAGGCTGAAATGATGATGCCAAGTTGTAGTGAGGTGGTAATAAACTGATTGTAGTTACTATCAATATGAATTCGATCTTAGATAATTAGATTATGCTAGATTTGATGACTAAAGCTACCACAAGTTAAGCAGTTAGGTAGTATCATTTACAATACTCACGGTATACAATGGTCCATGGTCGACCGAGCACAACGTCTTAGATTTAGCCAGAATTTTAGTAAGTAGAATGTTAGCAGTATTCTGGCTAATACATAAAGTCAAAGTCGTAATCATATTGAATAAATATCCTTTCGCCAAGTAATTCGGGTCATTTCATGAGTCCCTTACACCAACACTTAATACAAAAGTATTTCTTATAATTAAAGTGGTTTTCGTAATTGTTACCACAATTAAGTACCAATAAAATGGTTTCAAAATCTCACAATTTCGTAAAAGATTTAAAATTCTGATCAAAATGTTATAAGTAGATACTTACTTATAGGAATATCTCACTCCTAAAATTCCTTCTTAATGTAAAACCCATGCCTCGAATACGAGTATTTCCAACGACTCTTATTCAAATTTCTGTTATGGATGTTTATATGGATTAATAAAATTTCATTAATTAGAGGACATGGATATTTTAGTCCAAAATTACATTAATAGTAACGCAACATTTAGATGTTACCCAATTATTTAACTATTACACAGAAAATCTTTTCTTAAAACACTAAATATATTTAACAAGCATTATGCGAATCAATCACATCCTTTCTTGAAATGTAAGGGTCTCTCTATTATTCTCACTGTTTATACTATGCACTAGCTTAGTTGGAATTATACGAGACAAACTTTGGAAAGTTGCAGCTTGTCAATTACTCACTCACACCGCCGCGCGCCGCTGTAAACAACCAACACCGAAATCTAAATAACATGTTTACAAAGTGATTCCTTTCCCGGGAAAACCCTCTTTTTCTTTTCCAGAATCCTTGGGGGCCCTGTATCCATACAGCCGGTATATCGGTTTCAAACACGCCAAAGGAGCAAATGGTTGGTGGAATCCTCGCGTCCAGCGTCCTCCGTAGCGGCGCTGCTCCTGAAATCTTCGTAGCCATCGCCACCTGATATGATCAAAGTCTCGTGGTGGGTAGGAACCACGCCCGCTTGTTTCTGTAATTTCTCAGTATTTGCAGAGCGGCGCCCCAATGCCTTTGTCTTCAGCGAAGTCTGCGCTGGTTTGCTGGGCTGTTTGTGCGAGATCGGGTTCTCCACTAATGTCAAGAACCGCACGTGGCCAGTATGCCCATATGGAACACCTGAAATACACAGGAGTAAACAAATTAGTTGGTTTAGAGTACCTACCTATCCAAACAATAAAAATATCCATATGTTTAATGCTCACATTTCCTTTAATTATTAAGAATAACTTTTGGTTGTTACAATGAGAAATGCACGGACAAGCACCCGCACCGTAGTTTACCCTAAATTGTAGAACCCTAAGGTGTAAAATCACATTCATTTTAACCGTTGTAGTTCATTCTGATACTCGTAGATGGCTCTACGTGTACTTTTAAACGCTATTTTACGATTTTTGTATGTATTTGCACCTCACTAGCTTACTATTCACTGTCATCAAATCCAATTTTTGATCTGCATTGGTTTTACACTCTGAATTCTGCTATTCGATTTAACCTTAATATTAATTCGAACTTGTCTTACAACATGTTGACTTAATATATCAAATTGTCGTACCTGTGAGTTGCGGAACTGTAAATGCGCCACTGCGTGGGTTGGGCGAGTTATGCAGCGGTGCAGTTAGCAGCACTCCTGCACTAGTGCCCACCCAAAGCGTATCTTTGAAGACGAGCAGAGCTGTGACGCGGAGACAAGCAGCTTTGTGTTGCCGAATTATATCGTCGCATCCTGAAATACAGGTAGACACCAAACTTTAACATCTCTGCAACCTAAATCTACGTAGTCTGGTTACGATTAAAATTACCACCTGCGTGTTTGTGCTTTTAAGTAGTGAGATCAAAGGACAAAGTGACACCTTACATAAGTACTTAATTGTTTCAGAACTTTTATATTTGTAGATTAAGAGCTCTTTACTTCATTCTACCTAAATATGTCAACTGTGCAATGTTTACGTGGGTGCGAGTGTTATTGATCCAAACCATGTGCTATCCTTTTTGCACACATTAGCTGCCTAGCCTGTCTGGGCCAACCGCGCATAACTGTAGTTGCCGCCACGATTTAAATATCTAGATTTAAAGTCAGTTGTTGATATTTGTGTTTGGTGCAGTGTCTATGTAGATTCCTGTGGTCTCAAATAAGAAAATAACCCGGTTTTATAATACTATACGTTAGTATTGAGTACGTATTTTTGTCCCGCTGAGAATCATTCAATTAGGTTATGTTATCAGATCAAAAAAATCATTTTGTGTAGCCTAGTCTAAAGAAGTTACGGGATACAGTAAAAATAAGAATAATAAAGTCATTAATTCTCACCGTGCAACATTTTAGTGACTTGTGGCGTAATATTTATTTCAGCCAATTGTTCGCGAGAAACGGCATGGTAACAACGCAATTGCGAAGCATTCTGCAATGCAATCCAGATGACACCGCCAGCCACCGCCATGTGACTGATGGGTTTCGATTCGGTAACGAGGAACACATCCTCTATCTGAAATACACAAATTCATTGACAATACAGCTCCATTGCGAATTCCTCAAGGGGCCTGTTTAATTCAATCATGACAGGTTGAATTAATTACTTTTAAGCACCTCCTATCACGAGACACATAAGAAACATATCGACATTTAGTATAAGATCACATCAATACATCTTGTGCTTTAGATCAGTAAATAGATGCTATTCTTTCCATAGATTCCTTAAAAATAATAGTATTCATGTTTCATTTTATTTTGAGTTGGATGCAGGGGTAAATAAATTTATTACAACGGAAATATTTTATTTGTATTTCAAAATTTTGCGTACCTGCAGCGAGTTAGGGTCTATAATTTTGATGGAGGCATGAGTAGCGCACCACAGTTTGTCACCTGACAGTAGCATGCTGCCAACGGGGCTTGTTCCAGTTCCAACCGATAACGTAGTATGCTCACTCCATTGACCTTCTAATAAAGATAATTAAATAAGTAAAAATTATAGTGCTCAAATTAAGAATGATCACAGACATTTTATCTTTGTCATGGTAATTACCAATGTCCCTGACGTACACGACTAAATCACCGTTCCCAAGAGCCACGAATACTTTGCCGTCAATGTATCTGTGAAAAATAATAGGCAAAATAAAAGGATAAGTATTATAAAGTACTTTTTTATCGACACAGTATGAAACAGGCAGACAAACAACGGAGGAATGTCGTGAAGGATGGGGTTAGGATCTATTTACATAGCCAAACAAGTCTTTCGCATAGCAAATTTTAGGTAGAGTTTGTGCTTAAGAAAAGATAACATTCGCTGACATAAGATAGCATTGTTTAATTACCAATTTATATTCGCAACTGCATATTAACTAAAATAAATAGGTAAAAGGGAATTAGGAGAGGGTTTCGGGCGTTAGGTCACTGGGGAAGGTTGTGAAATTTTATTTTACAGTTTAAGTGGATACTATTTAATTTATATTGGTGGCAAAGCAGTGGAAACTCACACAATGGAGTATACACCCGAGCTGTGTTGCATTTTGACTTTGTTCTTCTTGATTCTGATGTTGTCCAAGCAGTTATAGACGTGAATGCATCCGTCTTCGGTCCCCAGCCACATCGTAGGTAGGTTGGCAGAGGAGCTGTCTTCCGACGACTGGCGGCTAGCTGGCGACGATAAAGTTCCTGTGGTTTAGATATGATGTAGAAAAATTTACGACTAACGCGTTTTGTCGATTTTATTGAGAAT
The DNA here is from genome assembly GCA_947563765.1 of Anarsia innoxiella. Classification (NCBI taxonomy): domain Eukaryota; kingdom Metazoa; phylum Arthropoda; class Insecta; order Lepidoptera; family Gelechiidae; genus Anarsia; species Anarsia innoxiella. Next base: position 12,146,604 of record OX387390.1, read on the forward strand.
TATTTGTTAGCTCTAGGCTATGTTTCTCTTTGCTAGTCAGGCAGATACTCACAGCTCTATTTGTGTTTTAAATCAATGCTTTGCGAAAACTATGCTTTATAAATTACCCTATTGTATTGTGAATGAATTTTATACACTTACATAGGTACATATTACCACTTTAAAGCGAGTAACAGTGCTAGTAAACTAAAACTATAAACAACCTACATTAATGTTTTTAAGACCGAAATGCTTATTTATGGTGCCTTAAAAATACATTTTGTTTACCTAGCATTTGCCGTACTGCTGGCTGCGGCTGCGGCGGCGCTATTTTGCGTAGACAAAAGAGATGTTGTAGTATGAATTAGTAAAGTATTAGAAGAAATTATATTTTTTTAGTTCTTATATCATAATTTAAGTAGGAAATATAATTGATTTATTGTGTTGCTATTTTTTACCTGCGGAGATGCCCATGGCTTGTTTATCGACAGCTGGGTTCGAGTTGGATTTCATGACAGGGTGGACCTGTATGTTTTGTCCCGTGTGGGGAGTGCTCAAACTCTTGTTGTGTTGTGGGGTCAGTGTCGTGTTCTTGTTGCTTAGGCTCGCAGGGACAGTGGCCGGCATGCGAAGAGTAGCAGATTCCTGGCTCCTCTCAGACTGGGCATCCTGGTTCTCGCTTGTTGATGATGCGTCGTCATCTTCATCGCTTGATGATGAACTGAAAGTTGGTTTACAAATATAAATATTGTCTGAGTAAAGGTGGTGTGTTGATAATTTATTTCCTATTTCAGATAGTGCGCCATGGTGCAGGTTTGCTTTCTCTCTCTCTCTCTCTCTCTCTCTCTCTCTATCTATCTGATGGCATTCACGTTTCACAACATTGATTTATCATGTTATTATCTAGTACAATGCCAGCGAATTTCCACAGTGTCACGAGCACCGATGTTTGATAAATTCTAGTATGTTTAGTAACAGCGCTGCCATTTATCAAATACCAAATATCGTAAGACTAAAGGCCTATATTAGATTTTCAGGACGGTGTTGGGACAAAGGAAATGCGAAACCAAAATTTTGGTACATATTTCAGTTTAGATTTCTTCTTTAAACTTACCTGTCCAAACGAATATTCTTGCAGCTGTCATCTGGATCAGAGATGCTGATTCCTGGCTTCACTGACGAAGCACCAGCCGAGCTTGTGCTTCTGAAATTTATTGGAAACACTTTAGGTACTTACTGTTAGAACTTATCGTTTGAGTAGAATTATTAATTGGGTACTTTCCGAAAATGGTCTGGGTTGTTTTTTTGTGTTAAGTGTTTTTACAAAATAGTTAGATTATGGTTGTGTGGGTACTCACGGCATGTCCAAAGTCTGCTGCTTAACCAAAGTTGGAGCAGGAGGGACGCAAGCAATGCACAGGATCCTAGCGTTGCAGACACCATTGCAGGATGTCACCTGAGGCTTCGGTGACAAAGTCAGGACGCACACCTGTCCCACATATCCATCGCTGTTGCATACCTACGAACAAGAGACACATTGTTCATGGGCAAGATAATATTTATAAAATGTAAATCGCAAGCTGTTCTTCACTTCGCAGTGCCTAAAAATCGCAGAGCAATTGAAAGTTCAAAGTATTACTAACAAATGGTTAAAATTCCTTACAATAGGAACAATGTGAAGTTTTTTTTAGAACTAACCCAAACGTCAGGAGATTGCCCTTTTTGTGGCAATGTCGGAGCAGCACAAGTGAACTGCAATCCAGCTCGGGTCTTGCGGATTGGCACCGGGGACAAAAATTCGGGAGTGAACCTCTCATGTCCATACAAGCCTGAAATTGAGAAAAAAATGCGTAAATTAATGTAATACTAACTAGATTTTCAATTTTCAAAGCATTGGGCATCTTCCTATTTTGAAATAAAGATTTTATGAGTATAATTCGATATGCTATAGAAATACTTACAATGTTTTTGTTTAGTCTCATTAATGAGCTCTTCCCAACTGCTCCTCTTATCTGTCTTGGAGAAAATGATCGTCAGATTTTCTGGCTCACTTCTGAAAACGATTTAAATATAAATTAGTTATTCTTCAAAATGTAAGTATATTGTTTCTCTCAAATCATGATTGTAGCATCTTACGGAGTATTGATGCTCAGCTCCATGATGCAGAGTTGGTTGTCACAATTCTGCTTCTCAGAGAGTAGTTTATTCAGATTATGGAGCATATCCCTGACTGTCTCCTCAAGATTTAAATGCTGAGTGTGCAAAGCTGCAACTTGCTCCGAAATTTGAGTCAAGGTGTTAACATCCTGTGTCAAAGTCTCTACTTCGTGCATTATTCGCCGCAAGTTCTCGTCTTTTGCTGAAATATAATTTAAAATTACATAATTTTTTTTCACTATTTCTATTTGTAATCGCTTATTAAATATGTGCCATTTACCTTTCACGATCTCGATGTCAGCGAGAGAGATCCTCATCAGCATTTTATACTTGTTGCCTTCCATCTGGGCTGCGATATTAGTCTGGTAGGATCTGTAAAAGATATAAATTAGTAAACTAATGTACCTATGTTAATGTAAAAGGAAAGTACAACTTGTTAGATACTACTACTCACGGAAGTGGCTTCTTTATGGTTCCAGTCCTGCGTTTAACGCTCGTAATCACGAGCGTGTCGCTGAACAGGAACAGAGCTCTATCTTTAATGGTTCCTTGTGCAGACGGCATCGTAACCGTCTCGTGCCTCAGGAATATCCTGTCTGCAGATACCAAGTTCGACAGACCTTCGATCAGCTGCTCTAAGTCCCTCAAGGTTTGCTGCTGTAGCTCTACCTCTAGATTTTCGCGCTCAGTGCAATTAATAAGTTCCAACAACTCGTGAACTTCTTTTTGAGCTTCGAGCAGAAGATTGTAGTCTGGGTGGTCGGAGGCTGTAACAAAAATACGAGTATTTTCTCATATCTTTCGACTACCTACTTAACCACCAATTAAAAATTATACTAATTTATTAACTAGGACTTAGATACTTACCGGTATGTTTGATAAGCCTCTGCAGCAAAAGTTTGTAGCTCGGAAATTTCTGAACGGGCTTAATTAGCAAGTTATCCAAAGACAACTTTCCCTTATGGTCTCGAGCCATGGCATCCAAGAATTTAGCAAAAGCGGGACGCGATGTCGAAGCCGTCTTGATGGTTTCTTTGGCTTTCTTCAAGTTGTTGATGTAAGACATGTAGGTGTCGATTACGGTGGATTTCGTGAACTAAAATTTAAAATAAAAGTTTGATGACTCCTAAGGTTAGCTAAATCAGTTTATTTCATGTATAGATTTAGCATTCTCCCATTTCATTTACTTTAGCTCTCAATGTCATTTTGTATTAACACCTAAAATATATATGAATCCTTCGACAGACATAAAACTTTGAACGTCACTTACCACATCTATAAAGATGTCGCCGACTTTCTGTTGCAGATCCCATTGCTCCAACCTGCGACGCAGTTGTTCTAGGAAAACTTTGTGCACGTTGAGTATTCCCGGGATCTGGTAAAAGATCTCGTCTACCAAGTAGGCTTCAAGGAGACCGGCGTTCTCAGAGCTCTTGAGTGGTTGAAGATATTTCTGAAAAGGTAAATATGAAGTATTTACGCAAAACTTCCAAAGCCAAAAATGAGCGTTTTCCTTTTATTTTTGTTTGTTGTTTACCACACAGTAAACTAAAGTCACTAACGATAATCCTCTATTTGTAGTTTACTTGTAGAATGTTTACTTCTGAATCATTCAATCTTGGAAAGGCAACAGGTAAATCAAATAGGAAATCAAGTGATTTAAGCAAATATTTTCAAAGCCTTTTGCGCTTTGCCATTCCGCAAACAATTTTGTCACCTCAACGCTTACTCGTGTGTTCAGATGAAATATTTCGTAACTAAAGTTCATTTTGATATAAAAATTGATAAACGTAAACAAAGTTGTAATGACTAACAAAAGCATTTCTCTAAAAAGTAGATTTGTAATCATTTTTCCTGAACATTTCATTGCATTTTTTATTAGGTAATTTTTATTTTCATTTCAATCATGTCTTGATGTCGCGTTATTTAAGTTATTAACGTACTTAGGTAAGAATATAATCATTCGGTTTCTTTATTTAGGATGCGTACTAAACTCAAAAGCTAATAAGAACGTCTACAAAAGGGAAAAACGTATGCGACTCGCTTTCATTTTACATTTTGTAAACTAAACTTTTTCATTTCACATCAAATTTTGTTTCGTAACGAATTTAACAACTAAGTACAACTAGTTAGTTCATAGGTAGTTAGGAAAAGTTTTGCAACCGTGCGGAACTGAAATTTTAATTAAATTAGCTAGCAGTGAATTGAAAACTCAAAAGACCAATGGAATGCAATCTCGTAATAGAACAGAGTGCTTGAGGCTTTACAGAATGACAATTAGTCGTCAAGATCATTAAAAGGCAAGAGGCAGACTAATTTAAAACTGCCGACGAAATCCAGCACGTTCTTCTATCGACAAGAGAGGGTGTGAGCGACCGGCCACTGTAGGAGGCCGAGGGAGTAAACCGGCCGAGGGGGGCAATAAATACTACGACCCACATGGCGGGAAGATGGAGCGGAAAATTTGCACGGGAAATGCGGTAGATCAGGGTTGAAAATCAAGTACCGAAATGAATAAAATATAACGCTACAACTGGAAGTCTGATGGTTAGTAAATAGTCTCAGAGATGGCTGAATAATCAAATCAAAATTTAATTTCATCGGGATTTTTATAATCACCTGAAGCGCGTTATTTTATTAAAACTAAAGCTAACAGATTTGCAGATACGTATATCTTATAAAAATAAGCTTAGGAACTAAGTTTCTTTTTATAAGTTACTGTTATTTGACTATTTCATAATTAAGTAGGTAACAAAATAAGCAACATCATTTAAACTCCATAATGTATTGAATATCCAGTTCGTAACTTCTTCAATTATATTCTCGTGCTCTAGATGACTAGGAACGTGAATCGCGGCGCCATCCATAGCTATTAAAGTTTTACTAGCACTTTTATATTAGAAATCTCTACTTGAAATAAATAAATCGGCACGAAGTGCCAACCCTAAGTTTTTCAACTAAATAAAATTAAAGGTACCAACCTAATCTTGTCTCTTTCCGGTATATTTAATTTTGAGTGATGGATAAGACATACCTACCTAATGATTCATTATGCCTTTTTATGGTATACTTTTTAATTTTATGAAGCCATCCAAGACTTTATGATCTTTATTTAAAATGTATGGTATTGTAATGTCAAAGCGAAATTATAGCTTATGAAACCTCAATTTAAACGAGCTGTAAAGGTTATGAGAAATCAATTTAATAAAATAATTTATTACATTCCATAGTCCTTCAATTAAGAATACAATAGGTAGTTATCTCTATCAAAATAACTAAAAGTACTTGAATGAATTCACTGAGTAACCATAAGTAGAAACCTAAGTGAATACATCTATTAAAATGAACGAAGGCACCAAATAAATAAACTGTTCACACAACAAACTGCTTACCTATTTACCTGTTTAACAGTGTACCTACATATAACTATTCAACTCGCAGAAGTTACACAAAAGTTTATTAAATGTAACTCTACTATTTGTATTACTATTTACCAGTGATGATATATTAAACTTTCTGACCGTTTGACCAAATTAAGAAAAAGTACGACATTTAATGGATAATTAACTTAAAAGCCTTTTCTGAAACAGCAAATACAAAAACATGATTTTCAGTAAAGTTTTCAACTTCTGTTGTATTGTTAACTTGTTTGTTGACTATATCTCATAACACGTTTGACATTCCGTAGTTTATGCACGAGTTCAAGCACCTACAAGTACAATACGAATAAGTACCCGGTCCACGTGTAGGAAGGAAGTTGCGGGAATATTAGGTAAATAAACAAAATATATTGGTACTCAAATAAAGAATCGTTGTTATGACAACTTGACTTAATACTTTGATGTGTAATAAAAGAAAATGTCTCTGTGTAAATGAAAACGTCAAAACGATTATTACCTTAGATAACTTTGAAACCATATAGGTAATAAAATACGAATATACGCTTTCATAAATCTTAATCTGTTTTAACGAACGCAGCGTCTTTCAAAGTTCATACGAATGTAGTTAATCACAAGAATTGGAGCTTGTTAAACAAGAATGATACAGTTCCAATATGATACAATATTCGATACTGGGAAGAGAGAAAGCAATCCTTTGGGGCACGAGGAATTACCCGAAATAATCCGATTATAGAGCAATTGGACGATATAACAACATAACATCGTACTAAGAACTGTAACAAATAACTAACATCTGTAAGAGCAAGAGCACAGATTGGAACACGGCATGCCACTGTTATAGTTTCGAGAGAAACAATTATTTATCTTCAACTAATAAATTTGAAATCTTCGGCTTGGGGTTTTCCGTTCATGTTCGATTGAAAGCTTTGCAGTTTGGTATGTTTTATTAAAATACATCACTAAGCTGGCACTACTCTACAGACCCACTAACAAAACTAATTGCCAAAGATTTCAAAAGACCAATTTTTCGTTTCAGTTCCTCAAAGTGAATCTATTATTATTTTTCTATCTGCCTATTTTTTACACGATATTAACTATTTGTTAACTGCAATAATACATCTTTGCCACAGAACATTTCATAAAATTAAACAATAAAAGATTTTTTGATGAAAATGAGACGGAGGCCGCTTCCCAAACAAGTATGTTATTCCAAACTTCCAGGAAATGACTATCTACTGCGAAACTAATAGAGAAATTGTAGACTTAGTTTGTTTTCAAACTTTCAGTTAAATTACTTACCCATCCATTTAAGAACCGAGAAAATTAAAATAAGTTATGGCTTAGCGAGGTAATATACGATTTAAGTCAAAAAACAAATGGTGGAGGTATAATTTAGAATTAAATAGTAATTATTTTTCATAGTTGATCGGCTTTAATTAAACGTAATGCTACATCGTGAACCAATCTTTAAAAGTGTTGTGTATCATAAAGTGCACCTAAAGAACGTAGGCTATATAAAATATTTGTTACCTTGATCAATATGTCCAATGCCTCGACGTAGGACTTCTCGGTTTCGTAAAGCTCGACCACAACGTGGGTCCTCGTGTCCTGTAACATACATTACAATATTACACACATTGCTTTTATTAAAGCAGTTAATAAATTACCGGTTTGCCTGTATAATTTTGTTTATAAGATTCGATCTTTTATTTGATCTCTTTAGTTCCGTATAATATTTGTAATTGGGTATCAATTGAGTATATATATTGAGCTCATCGAGGTTACTTTTCTTCTGAGCTCTGAAAAAAATAGCAGTAAAGGGAATATCACTTCACATTTTAAAATACGTAAAAGCAACGTCTTAACAAACTTAATTGCTATAGGTATCCTTTTTCTATTGTAGTTTCGTTCTAGATACCTACAATACAAAGAGTACTTAATCGCTTGCCTCCTACTCAATCAATCTTTACTGTTAGATTTAAACTCGGCGCGATATCGTATTTCAGATTTATGCGAATACTATTTAAGCTTGAGACTTGTTAATTGCATTACAGTGTTCAATCTATGATACCTACTTGGAAACGACAGATTTAGAAACGAGCACTGGTCGATAAGTAAACAAGTAAAAGTTGGATTTAGAACGTTTTTACTCGCCTAATAAATAATCATCTTAAAATATGAAGTTATTAATTAAAAATCCTCCCTTTATAAATGACTTTGTTTATATTTTCCAGTAGCTAACAGCACTTTGACATAATTAATGAGGTATCGATCCATCCACAAATAATATACCGAGGTCATCAACTGATAACTGTCTCAAGTGTTTTCAAATCCCGTTTTTCACGTTGTGCATTTTTATGTTTGACATAAACTTGATAGCGCAACGTCACGTCACAGCATATAATAACATAACCCCGGTACCTATCAATAATACTTTCGTTTGAATTATTTATTCATTATTTTTCGGAACTTCTAACAGATAATTTGATTTCGTTACCGGCGTATCCCTGTATGGTTTACGGTTTTATATATCTCGCAGATCACTGATTTACAAAATATTAATTTTTCTGATCCCATCACAAACTTTTTAGAAGCGAGTTGTTTTTGATTGTTACCTATATTGTATTTTTAAATTCAATCATTCATTAGGAAACAAAACGGAGTCTTTTTTTTAACCTTTGTTATATTGGTAAAAAAAATATTGTGTAAGTAGGTAAAGTAGAATAGAATTGTGATTGATCTACACAGGTAACATTTCCGTACACATTCAATAATTTCGCCTTTAAAGCACTTACTTCTATTGCCAACCTCGTAATCTTTTTCGTAAAAGTTATAATGTGATTTATGTGCCTAATGTTATATTTGGATAGGTACGGAACAAAATTTATTGCTGTGATAAATCTGCTTTTAAATACATTTTACTTCTGTTACCTAATACTTAAATACACCTGATCGTTTATTAAGTCTACGGAGTTGACTTAACTGTGTTATATAGTGTGTAATAGATTATATAATTTTTATGTAAATTTAAATGTTGGTTTTACATTCAAGTGTAAAAGATGAACTTGATAGATGCAAACTGATTTCATATGTTATCATACAGCAACAAACTATAAACATTTACACTGTTGTCGAGGAATGAATTAGTGCTCTAATTTTGATTAGGATATTATAAACTCAATATGATCGAGACGTTTCTAATTTCGTGACATAACCTATAAGATATTACTGAAAATTTATAGATATGTAAATATCAATATTTAAGGTTCAAACCTTAAAAGGAATAAGCGGCTTATTTTACGGCAACATGCCAAAAATTAAGGCGGTCACCCACTGTAGCTCCCAACTCCTACTTATAGTACACCTAGTTGTAAATTATTGTGATATTGCGTGCGTGAGTGCGCGGCCGCAGCCCTCTCGAACGTTGCGCATCGGCCTTGCCTTGTTGAAAGCTTTACTGAACGCATGCGCCTACCTAGCTACGATCTAACGAGCTTCAATCGTTTGTTTGGATTTTCCTGAAACCCGGCATCGATTCGCTTACTCTACAGATTTTACTCTGACCAAACTAGCTGCAGTCAATTGCTGCAATTGCAATATTTGCAATATCGCGTTTCAGGCAATCCTCAGCCAATCGCAAGCCTGATGTTGTCACAAAGCGTCCGATTTATATTTGTGGTCTGGCTGCGGTGTTTGTGTTTGCCATCAGATTGAGTTTGCAAGCCATTATACTCGTAGATTTGCTCTTTGACTTGTGATGCTAAGCAATTATTGAAATAAATTATTTTCTTAAATGCATTTAAAGTATCTAAAAAGGTTGAGTCAGGACAATTTTAGTAAATAGATTTATGTTTGGTATCAGGTTTATAGGAAAAAAGGTTTTTTTTCTTAGTAAATTGGCCCCTAGCATAACATTTATGTAGGTACGTACCTAAAGCCGTTCACGCCTACATTGTCAATTTAATACTTACTTAATGTGTCACAAATCAAACTTAAGCGGTAACAGTTTTTAGTTCGAAAATGATAATAGGACAAAGACGTAACTTAAAATTACGATTTTTTTTCTTATTTAACTATTGAAATTTTACAGTATGATAATAAATCATAGTTATTACAAAGAAGCAGAATTAGTGTCCATTTGAAGCTGATTTATCAATGATTGAAGTTGTGTATTTAGAGGTAACTAAACGGATATATGATTAACCTGACATGCTAGCGATTGAATTTGAAGTAATATTAATAATAGTTAATTAGTGAACTATCAATCCAGCTGTCCGCTACGTTTCCTCTATTTCCGAGTTTATCATTAACTTAGTTCGAATAATTATTTTAAATCCTCGAGAATTTAATTCGCACTTTTCCGGTGCTTCCTTAGAACTCAAAGGTTTATAAACCCTGTGTGTCCTTTCAATATTGTTCATCGTTTATTCGAAGTGAATCCAGCTTCCAATAACAATCTTTATCCGATTTCAACTCAGGAAACCGAATCGTTAAGCAAAGAGATCCGTTCCTTAAGTTTGAGACCAACCATTACTTATGCACCTAAGTTTTTGTTGCATATATTGATTTTTTAAGCGGACTCGCATATGTAATTTTTTGGGAATAATAATTGTTGTACCAGTCGTACCACTTCAAGTCGAAAAGATCTTGCCTTTGAGTATCCTTGACCGAAATGTATACGAAACATTTATGTAAATCACTGCTTCGCATAAATATTCGTACGTGTGAATTTTCTTCATAACGGGAATAAACCAGTTTGAGATTGATATGTGTTTTCGTTGGGATCACGTCCTGTAAATTCTAGCTGCAAGAAGGTGCCTGTAGCCAAATCCGAGAAAAAATATCTATTTTGGTTTGATACAGTACCTATTTCTTTATAAAATATGGTTATAATATAAAAAACTTTGTACGCGTAAAGTCATTTGAAACCTTTATTCTTGCGTTCAAGACCACGAGCGGATACGCTTTGTTCCTCAAAGGACTTTGCAGCAGAATGGGAAAAAGTTGAAATTAGTCGATAAATATAAGAAACAGTGCCCCTAGGGTAAGCTCAGTGAACTTAAAATATTACAATACCACATAATTTAGTACCTGCTTACTTACGCGTTACACGAACGAAGTCCTTTGTGAACTATGTCATATAAATTATGAACTGCTTGAAGTTTTAATTATCGCTGTTATGAAACTCATACACTTTACGTTGACAGCAAAGGCGTGTAATTCAAGTATGAAAAGTCTACGAGATTTACGTTAATTGTTTGATATAATTTGCAAATGGAACCTTATTAACGCCAAATAAAGGGGCCCATACTCGTTGTATGTACTTCATGCATACGAAGAACAAAAGGAAAATTTAAACATGAATTTATAATATTGAAAATTTGAAACACAATAAACAGGACTCAATTGAATGGCTCGTCAAGAGTGGGTTCCACAGTTCCACTATTCAATTTTAACAGCATTTATTGGAAATCCATATTTTTCATTTGTTTCTTTTATGAAATATTTAAATGAATTTTTATATTGTTTCATATTGAAAATTTCATATGGCAGAAGTTGAAATTTAATTTTTATTTTGTTTCTGGTATCTGATATTTTTCTCCCACAATACCTACATCGAATTTTGCACCTTCTTTAATTTAAAAGTGAGATAGTTAATAAACTCTATTTCTGGTATCCCCTATTTCTGGTATTTCCTATTTCTGGTATTAACTGTGATTACAAATGATAACGTAATGTTTTTAAAATAAGGTGCGTTTGTTACGCAGCAGGTCAAAACAGGGCTTCCATTTTATAAGTACTGGTGGTTCGATTTCATAAGCATTTAATTTGGATGAGTTGAGTCGTTCACAGAGCCCTTATAAATGCGAGTTAACGTTACTCTGGGTTCAGAAGTAATTAGAAACGTTGTTTGAAGTTATACAGCCAAACTTTTATCAACCTTTAAATTAAAACGATTCAACAAAAGAATATTACTCGTACAACATTGTGTAAGGTAGACAGGCACCGCGCACCTACCTAGGTATGTTTTATTATGATGTAAAATATTATCGTTCTAAAATCTCAATTTCTAAAAACTCTATCATTCTAAAATTATAGAAACTAAAATGTACACTCCTAGTAGCTTGAAAGGCTTATTCGGTAGATAATCCATTAGGTAAACATCTTAAATTCATTCATTAAACATTTATTCTGATTTGTGTCAATAATACGTGACAGCTATTAGTTGAAATTGGAAATGGAACATTAGCTTAAATGACCTTTCATGCAACTGGCTGTCTGACGTTTATCAAACTTAGGTATGAGTGAGTATGACCGATCTTTTATTGTAGGTATTGTATGTATCCCTGCTACTTCATTCGTATCCCAATTGAATTTACAGAAAACACACATAGAGTTATCGATCATTGCGTAGATATGCCTTCATTAATTAATTTAATTAGATAAAATTAATTGTCAGTTAATTTCATCAGTGTCCAAATTGTAATTATAAATGCTTTCTTATATAATAATCGCTGATAAAATTGCAAATGTTGTCATTAAATTTACTACAAAATTAATAACTAAAATGTATGCTTACATAGTCTAAATACATAATTTGCGTTCGTTTCCACAACACAACGCGTAAGTAGGTACCTACTTTATTTGTTCACTCAAGCTGACCATAAGCAAGCAAAATATTTCCTAAGTAATAGACGTTACAAATAAAATTCCCGGTGAGAAGCCAAGGTCAAGGGTACTTTGTGCGACTTAAAAGCAAAGACTTAGAAGTTCTTTTTATTCAACCATTTCTCTTTGATACAGGAGTTGGCGTTTGGTAGGTACAATTCACCTCACAAACGTTTCAAACAAACTTCAAAGTGTAGGAAAGTACTAAGAGTTCAAAACATTATTCTTATGAGTACTTTGCAGAAAAAGCCGTCGTAGCTCCTTATTGTTACACTGTTATTCAAAGTACAAAAACAGTATTTTTTAAATGTTGTCACGAGGAAAAGTCAAGTTGAAGGTTGATTAATGGAAAAAAACACAAATAATAAGTATTTACATTTGTGTTTGAGAATACAAGCTGTTGTAGGTGAGGCGAAATACTTGTAAAGCCGAACAGCTTTTCCCAATGATCATAATGGGCGATCCAGACTCGCGAAGCAGGAGTCCAATCCGCATATTCTTCCCGACTTCCGTCGCGTTCGCACTTTGTTACAGAAAATTGTCGGATTTTTGTCCGATTCCGAAAATTGTCGGATTCGCAAGCCGCAAACTTAGCATCAAAGCAACTATACTGTGAACCTGGCGCAAATGTGGAACCTCAGAAGTTCTTGACGAGTTGAAGCCTCGATTCGCGGCAAGATTTAAGCCGCGAATCACGTGCGAGTATGGTTCGCCTATTAGTTGTTTTTTTTATGGTTTCAAACCTTTCCGTAGAAACTTACTACTGCACCCCGTATTTTATAGGAAGAAATAACAAAAAAGAAACTCGTACAGAAAGTTCCATCAGCATGTGTAAATACAAAAATCCCAAATACTTAATTGATAAGCCGTATTCAGTAAGAGTAGATACCAAGAATTCTCTTAAGTACGTCATAAATACTTACGTATACCTACTTATGGACAAGTTTTGCGAACTCTATTACTTTACTTATTGCGGATGTTTTGCCAAAAAACAAAGCCAATATTATGTTCTAATAGATGTCTAACAATTTGATTTATGTAAAATACTCATTTCACAATTCGTACCTATGTATAACCAAAATTTTAATGGTTTTAGAGGGAATCTTTTTTACAAACCTCGACTGAAAAGAGAATTGTGAAATAAGATTGACGTAATTGTGAGTGTATGTGTGCGATTACAAATCAGTGCGGGGATTTTTATTCCTCCACATTCATGCGCTTAGATGAGGTTAAAATTTTATTATCTTTCACTAAATGCTCGTACATTGTTCTGTTTTTAGCAAAGTACCGTGAAATATTTGATTAACATAAAGGGCGTATTGAATAAAAAGTTTTCATTAGTCCAAAAAGCATGTTTTTGTATAAAAAAACCGTACTGTTTAAAATTAAAAGGTGACGCCTTTATATAAAATTTGATATGAACGTGACAAGGAATTTACGCCCTCATCAGTTCAAAGTTATGGATACAAGTGTGTGTGTGTGTGTGCTTGTTTGTATGTTTGTAAAATATGAGTTTTCTATGTTAAACGTTGATCATACATTGAACTCGAAACACTCACGAAATGTTGCGGTTTCTTTGTATATAGGTAGTTATTAATTGTTAATTGGACGTTTCTAATTATCGTTAGTTGTTTTACTATTGCTAAAATTATAATTCTACAATTTAGACATGATATTATTGCCTGTACGTCAGGTAAGTACCTATTCAGATGATTCTGTACTGCAAAAAAATATATTGTACATTGTATAAAGAAAAGACCATTGTTAATTCTAATTCTGTGGATAGGTAGTTATAGGTTATAATAACACAGTTATGTACACGTAATTACTATTATGTTTCACTAGATTAAAACTTTAAACTGTTTATCATCGTAACAATATAACTTAAGCTGTCGATATTGAAAAGCAAAGTTAATGTCAAAAGACAGCTACATATTTACGTACTTTTAGCTATTTTATACAAAAAATGATATACCTAGTCTATAACCATTACGTGATCAAAACGCTTCATAACCCTTTACGGAGCCTTGTTGCAGTACTGCAACATACCAGCCTTATGTCCCTAAAAATATAGAAAGACGCGATAGAACGATTTTGCTCGGTGTTGCATATCGGCAACAAAGCTTTCTAGCGACTTAGTAACAAATTCGTCAACTAGATGGCATCATTTAAATTTATTGCTCATTCAAGTGACGGACTTGCACAAATCGGCTATCTTACATTTGAATTTGTTTACGATCATTAATTTTGCTATGAAATATTGATGTTTGGGTATTGTATTCGATATGAGTAAAAGGTAAGTGTATGACTTTTGATAATTGACATTGTTTATTTTGTAAAATCAAGTGTTTATGTAATTTCTAGTCCATTTTTGTTTTGTTGCAGAACTGCAACATTGCGCGTTGGCGATCCATTTTTTTAACGGTTATTCTCATTTGAATATTTATTTTTCAATACTGACACGAGATATAACTAGCATAACTTTACAAATGAGATCCTGCAAAATGTATTAAGTAGAATAGTGGGAAAACACTGAATATGGCCTAGATCTTTTCGACGACGATGATGTCGCCGATCCAACCTTCATCTTGGAGAGGAATGATCATAAAATATAAAAAAAATGGGGAGCTAGAGGTACCAAGGCAACCTTAAGACCCAGAAGACTCAGCTGGACTGTCAGGAGACCAGCTCAACACATTCCTCTAACGGATGTGAGGCTAGACCAATACGGTTACTGGCCCATTTGGGTGGATACATGGATTAGGTGCAAATTTCCAAGCTGCAAAGCTAAAATTCAAACAATTTGCGAAAGATGTGGGGTTTCTTTGTGTTTTAATAGCGAAATAACGGTTTTAAATTATTTCACAGCTCTGAACTTCTTCTTAGAATTTTTAACACCATTGACGCAATGTTGCAGTTCTGCAACATATAGTTTTTTTCGGAAAAATATAATATTTTTTTGCTATATGTTTTTTTCATTATCTTTTCTGTCAATAATACCCCATTTGCCGCCAAATAACAGTAAAATTATCAGAAACTGCAATCACGCTCCGTAAAGGGCATAATGTCGAATTCTGATAAGAGGTTTAGAAATTATAAGGGAACAGATGAACATAATATAAGCACATACTTAAGCCGCCGTCAAAATAATATATATGCTAACTCTCCTTTCGCTTTGCCATAGTGAAGTAAATAGTGGGTAAAGTTAATAAAACAGTTTTACCTGAGCATAGCACAGCGGTACTCCAATTTCCTCCATGCCGCTTATTATACTTTCATCTTCTGAATCCGATGTATGAAATGACAAACTCGCGTTGCCTTGTTGTTGCTCGCTGAGTTTTATTTGCATGCCTTCTCGGCGCATTTTTTTATTAACGTCCATTTGGTTAGTCGTAATATAATTATACTAAAGTTCTTTGGTTTAATTTCTTTGGGAATGTTCAGTTACGAGCTGTGAAAATGTTTTAAAAATATCGCAAAGGTGTTCGGTGTTCGACTTTCGTTTTAAAAACTATAAATTCATTAAATTTTATACCTTCATTGTTTTAACTAGAAATGATACTTGTAAATAAACGTAGAATAGAAGCTCAAACCACTGCGTTGAAATTATAGAACGATGTATTTTAAAATTCGAATTTAAGTATCAACTGCAGCTTACATGAAACCGCACAAAACTACGAGTACACACAAAACTACGAGTAACTAATAGAGGTACTTATAGGATAGTAGATAGTACTAGAGCCTAAAATAGCTGAATATTCAGAAAGAATAGAAGTATTTTCCAATTAAGTATACGTATACCCTCCCCTCAACTACAGGTACAAGTCAGAATATGGCGTCCGTTTAAATTTTTTTAGGTATTTAGCCTTTGTGCTTATTTAAGAAATATTTTTAAATATGTCGAATAATTAAAACTAAAACAAGGTTTTCCGATATCAATTTGCATTTTCTATTGACGTGAATCGGCGATGCTAGAACTTTACCAAATGCAAACAGCTATTAAAATTACGTGATTAATTTGATTAATTTTACTCACGTCCATATAATATTGAATTCAGTCCTCAAATGTAGTCATAGCTGATCAACAGTTAACAAAACCGCAATTCGATTAAATAGGTAGCAAATAGAGCGATCAACTGCATAACGCACTCCTGTTTGTTACCAAGTGTAGTCTTGTATAACCAATAGCCTACCGTACTATGTCTATATTATTTTAGGTATATTATGTACTGTTGTATTATGTAGGTACTATTGTACATAATAGTTAGGTGTAAGCATAGTACGTGCATAATAAATGAAAATTGTAAATCTTGGTAAAGGCACAAATATTGATTTTAAAAATCATGTAGGTATTCGTTTATTGATATTGAAAGTAATATTTTAAAGAAAAACTCTTGAGTGCCAACATAATGCAGTTAGTTATTAAGGAATGGACCTACACAAATGTAAGGCGATACAACGCCGTTCATCAAATGAAATCAGAAAATCGATGGTTAAACGAAACATATCAAAGAAAAAAGTCTTAAGTGTTCACCTAGTGTAGAAAGAACGAGCCTACGCAAATGTAAAGCGACACCGTGCAGGGCGCACAGACATCGGTTACACAAGTACAAGTCTGTTCAGAACGTCCTTCCATTGTAAGGGGACATGGACAACAGGTCTTGTGTAACCGGCTTTATGAAAACGACACGAAACTTGCACGTGGTACACACAGGACGTATCTATTCGCAAACTTCAGTCAATATGAGCAACTAGAACGGCCAATAGCAAACTGTTACATGAGCCAGTTAATTTTCCAAGTTTCCGATAGAGAAGATGCTTCAATGAACCTCGTAGCTAAGTTTGCAACTTCTTCGAACTTGAGGAACTTGAACTGGCGTCCTCGAAAACCTTTAGCAGTGATTCCTCTATTTCAATTACAGATATTCACTTTAAACTCAAATGAGATCCATTTTAAAGTTTTTAATTATTTATTGATTTTAGAAACAAAGCCGTGCAATATGGAAATGTTTTCAGATAATCTATGCTTAATTATGACGAGGAATAATTATAAACAATGAGATTCCGGACCCAAAATTGACCGCTATCTAAATTATGTTGACCGGTTAATTGTCCGGTATTTAGATACGCCGCAAAATCTACAAAATGCTTCAATGATTTACTATTTAGCGCGATGTTTCGGAAAGGTTACCTACATTTAATATCCAAGCGTTAAACCGTATTCATTTCTGTTCTAGGTAGGTTAGTAGTTAGCCAAAATTTGAAATCTACTTATGTACTCCGAGGACATAATGTAAATACAATACCACAATGGGAATAGGGTTTCGGGAATAAATCGATAACGGCGGGATTGGTGATTTGCATTGCATGTTCCATTCTATCTGCATCAAGTGTAATTGAACAATCCAAACTCGTGTTACAAGTACAACTTCCTATAATAGGTATATTAGATGTTATATGCTGAATATTGATACACCACAGAATTCACCAATTAAATCAAACAACTATTTGTTAAATCAATTTGTAAAATTCTTAAATTATTCTCCGTAAAGACCGTAAAATCTTTGTTGTTTTGTAAGAGAGTAATTTCGTACGTACCTAGTAGTAGATATAGGTAAAAAATTTGAGACTTCGAAAAAATGATTTTTTTATAAAAGTTACTTGTTTATGTTACGCAGAATCACGTATGAAAGTATTAGCAAGTAGATAGTTAATAATAAATACAACACACCTAGCGGTTCAGTCAAACTTTATGAAAAAAATTAAAGACCTATTTAGGTACAAAGGTAGGAATCTCGAAAGTTGGAATGGGCTTGTTCAAGTTTGTTATAGAATTTTGGGACCATATTTTCTTTTAGAAAACTAGTGACCAGAATACAGGGCGTCCTATAACAATACCAAGCTCTAACAATGGATAAATGAATTTTGAGTCCTAGGTGGCTGAGACCCGACTGCTCGAAAACGGGGTTACAGACGTCTCTCATAAAGTGCATTTTTGCATAGAGGCGTTATTTCTACAGCAAGAAAATTCTGATGGATTTGGAGTTAGGCAGTGACATATTTTTTAATTAAGACTTAATTAGTGAAAGTGCCACTCACACGTGTGTTAAAATAAAAATAAACACCTAGGTAGCTTGCTGTTTTATGCCAAACTAACAATAATCGCATTTCTAAATTAAAATGATAATTAAATAGGTATCAATTTTATACAAAGAATTTAAAAAGCAAATTCTAAGTAAAAACTTTTAAATCCTAATTAACAGATTAACTTCAAATCAAATAGAAGTCTCAATAAACTTGGACGCCTTTTCTATTTGCCAATGACACGTGTAGCCTTTGAAAGTGAACCGCGTGTGACGGAATATGATTGTCATATATGTACTTCAGTACTATGATTTCATGATAATTCACTTTGTAAAACTTAATCTTTAAGGAAAAGCATTTCCCTTGCTTATAAGGCTTCAATAATAATGATACAACACACTGGCTCACAGTGTGTTGGCAAGTATCATTGTCTTTTACATTTTATACTTAACATCGATAGATAGAAAATGATAATACTTATTAATATTAATTGTATTAATTATATAAATTACCCTTATTGTCTGGAACATAGTCTAAGTGTTGAATTACCTAGACATAATGTAAGTTATGCTGTAAATAATATTTCACTTTTATATTTGGCGGGTTATAGGTCAAGGGCCATTTCTTTGTAATAGTTCCACATCTACGACATAGGTGGCAGCATCGGACCTGATAAGATATACCTTTTAATTATATTATTAATGTTATTGAGACTACTAAATAACGTACTTAGACTTGAGTAATTACCTATTTAATTAATCTAAGTATTTAGGTTTTAATACCTAGACTAAACTATTGTTGAATTTTAAAATGTAATTCAATATTATATCCGCAGTAGCTATTTGTTATGTCACAGGTGGCAGCATTGTCTAATGGACTAATTACATATTAGGTTTATTGAGTAAATACTACCGTAATAACATGATAGTTATTATAGAAGAACTTCAACAATTATGTTAATAATTATAGTGTTAAGATTAAGTACAAATACTGTCTTTTGTTACATAAGTTATACGTGTTTAAATGTTCGCGGCTCTAAGTCAATCTGTGATTGGCTGAAGCGCAGTGTAATGTGTGGTGGTCTCAGACCATATTATAGTGGTGGTTATAAATACGGGTAGATACCTACTTCCCGCTCTCTCTCTTGTTCGTCTATCTTCCTGCAGGACACAAGTTAAGTATTTTGTGAATATTCCTAGAAATAATTGGGCGTTGGCCATTTTGTATTATAACTTTTGTGATTATCGTTTGTTCTGTGGTTTATCTTTTGTATCGCTGTTTAACATGACAATACAATATTGTTTTAATGGTATTCCTTGTTTCTCTTATAATCCTCCATCTTTAATATCTTAATCCCTTTACTTACATAATAACATTTTCAATACAATAGTTTCATTGCAACTATAAAGTAACTTTAGGTACACATTTCACATTACAATCAATTAAATCCTGACATCTCGTATTCAGTAAATAACACCTTGATCTTCTCTATAATTCTATACTACATCCTATTTTCTAACACGTGCAACAAATAATGATTGGAGTTCCAGGATATTACAGTTTATATTGGCCTTAAGAAATACACTATATCGAAGGTAACTCATAAAAGAAATTGAGTTTCATTAATAATATCATTTTGCAAAGTAAAAGTACATACAACTTTTCAGGAACCCGCTAAGACTTAAAAGTTAGAGATATTTTAGACAACTTAAGAGTTAAAGAGATTTTAAACAACTTAAAGAGGTAGAATTTGAGACAATAAGTGTCAACCGCGTGCGCTTTTGAAATGTCAGGCAATAGGGTGCGCGACGCGCGTGGGGTACTCAGGTGAACTTCGTTAAGTGCTTTATTATTAGAAGGTACCTTATTATATTGAAATATCATAAAACCTCAAAATACATAGTGGTAGTAGCCGCGGATGACATGCGCATGATGATTTCAATTGAACGTCTCAAGTCAAGACCCTAGATAACTCAACCTAAACTTGACAGTATTGGATAAAACGTTTAGAAGGTTAAACAAAACACGAAGACAAATGATGAGAAATAAGATAAGGTAGAACAAAATGCATTACAATAAAGTAGGCCTAAAAACTGTTTGTATCTGGAATAGGTACCTAAAAATATTCCTATTGACTTATAGGTACTCATGCATTGACAAAAATCAAAAGATTGCGCGATGTTTAGCGGATGATTCCAAGTGAATTTATCAGTATTGTTATAAATAACTTATATTTATTTTAACCGTATTTTTATAATTTTGAGTACTTTATTGATGGGACATAGAAATTCTTTACTGTAATATTTAGATTTATTGTTTGTAAATTGATTTAATTAGGTAGGTAGGTACGTACATTTTAGCCCTTTCAGAACCGATCAATACAATTGTGCGGTTTTGAAAGTTCAATTTATTTCAAAAACTAAACGTATTTTCTGGACGGGCCCGGCGTCGCACGATTGCGCGTGAACCGAACTTTGACCCTGTGCACGAAATTCGCGCGTAAGTTAGTCTCAGAGCAAGTGTCAACCTATCGACTTCAGTGAATTTTTGCGGCACTACCTTTCACCAATGTGAGTAGAAAATTATTGATTTTTGGTTTGTATTTCGGGATTTAAGTATTAAAATCATAATATTAAATAGATTATCTATGTATTTAACAGAAAACTGCATTGAAATAGCTTTTAGTATTGCGGCCAGTCGTTAACGAATTTTGATGAGACAATTGTATCATGCAGGGCCGTATAGACAATTAATACTTTTTGATGCTGTGCGTTATTTATCAGTTTTTACAGAAATTTATAAAATGCCGCGGGGTTTGACGGAAGCCGAGATTGTGACTTAGCTAAATGGATCTGGAGACGAGGGTAGTGACGATGAATAGCTCCCAGAACCCTCTCTGGGGCCCTCAGGAGCACGTATCAGTCAGTTCTGAGAACTCCGCGATATGTGAAGACACTGAGGATGATTCAGATGATAACTTATGGTTAAGTCGAATGCAATGGGAAAAAAAGAAGTTAAATTCTAAAGAAATGCCGGTGCAAGTGTCTCCAAAACCTAATCATGTGCAACAACAAGACTACTAATCCGCCTGACATAGAAAAAATCGGAGCTAAACACACTTGATTTTTAATGTTTGACACTGGTGTTGATGAAATGTTAAAAATATATAAAATTTTGGGTTAATAAAAGATTTTAAATTGTATCCTATATTGTTTTACTTTTCTGAAAACATAAATCTTTGGGCCCGATTCGATACAATTGTTGGTACTAAAATTTTCCAAGATGGCGGCCGGAAAATGGAAAACTGACCCCGGATTTGAATTCTCCAGACCATTTTTAGGTAAACCTGATAGTCTTTTTGTCTGAAATTAATGTAGTTTCGTCGCCGGTCTGAAAGGGCTAATAGCAGTTACCAATAACCACTATACTGAAAAAAAATACTGGCAGCTTCAACGGGCAAAGACGAAAAAGAAGAGGGCCCGAAGTGTGTACTTCAGGACAACTTTTTGTAGGGTTTCGAAATCTAAAGAGGAGGTTATGTATAAAGTTAAAGTCCTTTATGAAAATCAAATTGCGGTAAATGTTAATTAAGATCGGACATGAGTATAATTTTTATTTTTGTAACTTATTAACGGCAAAAAATTCGCGTTGTATATTGCTCTCCTCTGTTTGAAGTATTTGTTTTTAAAGTGGCAATTGAAAAAGATAAGTTATTTGTAAAAAAAATATATTCTCAAGCTATCACGGTTCATTAGATACAGCCCGGACTGACAGCGAATAGTCTAATAAGTAAATAGACAACCAGGTTTTTCCATTTAAAGCACGGAACCCCAAAAATGTCTAAGTTCTTGTCTGATGTACGCAAACCGCCTTTTAAAACCTCATACTCGTATTAATATTACTTCATATGCGTTGTAAGTAGTGAAACTCGCGTGCGACGCACGCAGGTGATTATTCGTCTCGGCGCCAGTTTGGTAAAAAAATTGTATCAGATAGTAATAAAACATAAGGAAACTCCTGCGATTTTCTTATCTCCTAGTACATTTTAAATTTTTAGTATCTAAAAACATCGAAACATTTTCGCAGAATGCGTGACATAACGCGTGTGTGACTTTTTACTAGAGGGACATTCATCGAGTGTGACATTCAGCGAGAGGTGATAATTCAACCTGAAAGCCTTATAATTTCATTCGGTTCACTCGGAAACTACCAACGTATTAAAAAATTGGCAAGTTCAAGGTCTCAATGTCAGACATGAAAAATTCATTCTCTTACAGCCAATTCTATAACAATTTTAATTTTATTTTTCTACGTTAATTATGTTAATGCTCTATTAAACTAATGTCTGAAACCTGCGTTGTCAAAATCATGAGAAGACAGCGCGATATTGAGAAGAATAAGTACCTATACATAGATTACTTATTATTTGGGTAAAAATACAGCTGTCTCGTTCATTGTCATTAAACAAAATAAGACAGCATTATGTATAATGGATAAATAACGTAATGAGACTGTGATGTAACTAGGAGAAAAAGTCCCTAATTTTGGCGACGGGGTACCTAGGTAGGTGCCCATTTTAGTCTTAGTAGCTAACCTACTAACGCGAGATGCTTAATATTGATTCCGTTATTTTAGCAATTGGTAATGAGACATAAATTCATATCTCCTACTGCTATCATCCGCTAAAGCTGTATATTTTATATTATTGCGACTTCGCTAAACGGATCAAGGATTTAGTTTAAATCAAATGTCATTTGTTTTATGAGTATATTTTAAATCCAGTTTATTCTTGCATACTTACTTAAATGGTAAGTTTTTGTAATGGTACCTACAAATTTCTCCTCTATAAAACCTAAAAACTGCAAATAGGTACCTAATCATGAATGCTATTTAGA
The DNA here is from genome assembly GCA_947563765.1 of Anarsia innoxiella. NCBI lineage: Eukaryota > Metazoa > Arthropoda > Insecta > Lepidoptera > Gelechiidae > Anarsia > Anarsia innoxiella. The sequence continues at coordinate 12,169,789 of OX387390.1, forward strand.
TTTAATGTTATAATCTGTTGTCTGTTATTGTACCTATTTGAAATTAGAATAGATATTTATTTATCCCTTCAAATTATGCTTACAATGTTAAGCCACCTATTTAACAAAAAAATTAAAGCAAGAATAGTAATAAGAAGTAATAAATAATCAATCGTTTAGATGTGTGGATTGATTGTAAATAAGAAGGAATGAGAATGAGAATTAACCCGCGTTAAAAAGAAACCAGAAATTATAGGTATTACAAACGAATTCTCACAACATGAGCCCTAACTTTTCCTTTTGCACTGGTTTCTGCGCTTAAAATCATAATCAAAGTGAAATATTGCGCAAAGGAGTCAGACTAAATCGGAAGAAATTCGTTAAATTAAGTTGCTGCCTTACACATTAGTAGATAATAAAAACCAAATTTCCTTGATAATATTTTAGGTTTATTAATTTTTAGTTAAACAAAACATATCGCAACAACCAAGCATCTCAAATAAATGGTTCCTTTTTTAAGGATAGCTTAACCGTGATTCGGCGGAAAAACTTGAAAAGTTTATTGAGATGAAGTGTGAAACTTCACAAATCAATTAGTAAACTTTATTCCCTTATAACTTTTCCTCGCATTCTGTGCCGTGCAGACTTTCCAGCAGAATTTGTACCAAAGGAAAAAATCGGGGCATTCTACAACAATGCCATACGCACCATTTTATTGCCAATCTAACAAAATATACGCATTATTCAATACGAACGAACGCTATGCTGACTTGTACCGTAAAACCCATATAAAACACTATTTTTGTATCGTTATTTGTAAACCATAGTCGAACACCGATCACAATCAAAATAATAAAAATCTTACGCTTTAATTGCCCATAAAGATGATCTCGGAAATGCACAGCTCTTCAATATTTGAATTTTATTCAAAAAACTATGCCAGTAATTCAATTTTCAGTATTTTTATTCGCAAAACATGAAACGCGGGTTCGAGTTTTGGGAGAGCATCGTGACGCACACCGTCGAAAGTGGCGCCGCGCGCGGCACTGACTGAAAATGCGCGCTTTGGCAACAGGAACGTTCCTTACAGGCTTGCAAACGTGCACGGACACCAATCAGCACCCTTATTACTTGTGGGTTATGGTCCAATTTGAAATGATCCCTGAAGGAAATTAAAATAACGTTTGGCGGACCTACGTATAAGACAGTATTAAGATGTCACTTTTGTTAGGAACATGCTTGTTCCGTTTCATTTGAGCGGATTCCAATTTATTGTAATAAATAATAAGATAATAATTAAAAGGGTTTTTTTAAAATATTCGGATGGTTTTGTGTGAAAAACTTTTCAGATCTTTTGACTTCAGTAGACAGTTCTGAAGAATTGTCTGAACTGAGTAGATAACATAAGTTTTTATAAATTAGTATCAAACTTCTATGAGCTGGATTGGTTTGGTTGCTTGGTACCATCGTCTTAACATTCGTATCTTTGGGTACCTTATAAGTAAGTTCAATGATAAGAGAAAATAATAAAGAAAAGTCCCAATTAGAATCTGGATTCATTTTGAAATATTGGGAATCCATTAGCATTCAGACAAAACAAATCGTAAATAGATTTTCGTGAAAAAATAATTAACTTTATTTTATAACCAATAAATACCTACCTAATACAAAAATGTCTTTTCGTACAAACATTGTTAATTAGATTTGTGTAGGTGTCTCTTGACGGTCAAAGCAATGCTGTTTGAATTTTAAGTCTACAAGGTTCCGGATATTTGAGCGACACTCTTGTAAAATACCTACTAAAAGGATATGCATTACGTAATATTGCACATGTTCACCTTCATAACGCCTTCAATAACAATGCTCGAAAGACGAAGAAAGTATTTAAACGTAACTTTACGGTTTTATAATACCGTCCTTCACCCTCTTGATTGAACACTAGTGTGTCGAGAGGCTCTCGTAGTAGGTAATACTACTTCGTCCCCCCGGTGGGTTCTCGCCTTGTAGTAGCGGGGGGGGCTTAGTACCTGCGGACTGGTCCATCTGCGGGGAAGCTAAGAGGAACCCGAGGAGGACCGCTCCCCGTTGCCTTCCAGTCGGGCTTGGGTTGAGCGGTACTTTGTAGGTGGCGAACCTTTTGGGTGGCGCTACTGAGGTGGACAGCCTGTACTGTATGGGCGGCACAGCTGTTGAGGAAGAGAGTAGGCTGCGGGCCTTATTTCTGCAGCTGAGGCGGGTGGCTGGGCTGTATGGGCAGTCCAGCTGCTGAGAGGTGGAGGACGCGGTGGGAGAGGACTGCCGGTATCACGGTACGCCGCTTTCCCTACCTCCCGCGGCCTAGGCGGGTTCGCCACCGTCTTTTTATGGCGGACGCGGTGGGGTCGCAGGGGAAGAGGAGTGTCGGTATTCCGGAGGCCGCTCTCCCTATCCTCTGCGACCGTGTGGCAGGCAGCGGGGTCACACATCTGGCCCGCTGCGTGGAGACCGTGGGTGGCGGAATCGGAGAGTCCGTCACTCACAACTGGTTGGTCTCCGAGGAGGTGCGGCTGACGACTTTGGTGATTCGACACGTTAGCCGCGGAGAGAGGGTGGGCGTTCGCCCGAGGAGGGTCCGCTTTGGTGGACACCGCCGACTGGGTTCGCGGATGTGTGCGAAAGCGTTCCCGTGTCCCCGTCACTTGGCGGCGAGAAGAAACACCGTGGGGTTTTAGCCGGTGGGAGTCCGGTATAACCCTGAGTCTTTCTCCGAGATGAAGGAAGGGTATCCATAATGGATTTCCCCACGATAATAAAAAAAGGTAATACTACTTCGTACTACACTTTACATCTCTAAAGCTTTTCTTTACAAATTATAACATAATAATAAAAAATATAAAAGTTATTTTAAACTAAAATATAATAAAATAATTGTAAGAATTGATAATGTAAAAATTTTATATTTTTCCAAAGAACCTTAAATAGGTAGTTACCTAGGTTTGAAAATAAATGAAAAGAGGATTTTATTCTCCGAGGGCCACAGGCAAATAAACAAAAGGGTAAGTCGACAGGATTCTTTGAAATACCTGTTTATAAATTGATCGATGGTGACGTCCTCGCTATCTTCAAGTTAATTCATAGAAACGGAGCAAAGTATAAGGTATTTTTTTCACGTCGTTAACGGAGACATTAATGGATTCTGAAAAGTTTATTGAAAATCTAAACAAATGTTAGTACCAGTAAAGCGTGGAAAATTTTGTTGACCTTTTGACAGAATAAATAAAAATCTGATCGCATGAAACATTTGTTTCGAAAATTTAAATAACGGACGTGACTGTGATTTTTTAGTTTGTTATCGAATCATATGTCACAAAATTTACTATTTGGAAAAAGTAATTGAAATGCTTTATTGGAATCGAAACGAAATTATTTCTTCCGATCTGTATAAATAAACAAAACACATAATATTCATGATGTCATCTTTTGAAAAGTGGATAGTTATGTTGACAATGCTTGTTTAACAATAAGTTTACGTAATGTACTTCCTTGAAGTTAGGTAGTTTAGTATTGCTACCGAGCCCCCGAACCGAAATATAATGACTGTAAAAATGATTGATTAACTAGGTACGCGGTTTACTTAAAAGAAAATGTACAGGACTACATCGTAATATTATTTGGTAACTATGTAAAATATCTTGAACAATGATCGAGAATTTGGAGAATTAATGTTTCAGAACTCCTGTTTGATATGGTTCCGAGACGTCGTCGTAAAATAGAATAATACGTTGTTCATTTAGCGCACAAACATTAGTTCTGGATTTAATATATTAATAGTAATGGGCTTTATATGCAACTGACGAGATCGCTTCGGGCAAAACTATCTCAAATTAACTGTTAAAACATGATTTTGACACAATCTGATTATTGAAATCAGGATTTAATATGTAACTTATCATTTAAATATTTTAGTTAAAGCTTTATACTCAGTGTTTGATATGACTGGGACCTTTTCTAAACATAATAACGCGTTTCACGCCTTTGCCGTAGCTTCTTGATTGCACTTAGCCAGACCTAATAAAAACAAGGTTAGCGGTTAATCGGTTTCGGACCAAAGGCTCAGTTTTCCACCTAAATAAAACCGCTTAAATCATGTTATCTTAGGAAAAGGATTACCTAGAACAAGGTACGCGCTGATATGCTTTTATAAAGCAAATTAAATTTAATGTGGATTAATTCTCACTTATGCAGAGTATTAATTATAAAAAAATTGTGTAATAAGGAAATTATTTATAGTAAAACATTATGATATTTGTAGTAAATAAACGAATATTTGTTCTTTATAAAAAAACTATAAAATGTGAAATGTTGACAATACTTGTGTTACAAAAAATTTTCGTAATGTGGTCCTAACTTTCTTGAATTTAGGTAGTTAGTATTGCTACCGAGCCCCCGACCTGAACTATAATTACTGTAAAAATGATTGATTAACTAGGTACGCGGTTTACTCACATTAGCCCATGCTCATTTGTTTGTTCAATAAAGGCGCGCGCTTACATGCTGATCAGTGTTTCGGTAGCATTAATGTTTGGTCAGATTTCATGCAATAGATACCTAAAGTAATATAATCACGTATTATCATGTAAAGTTAAATTTTGGAGTGCTGAAATACCTGCTTATTTGCAAATGCGAAACACAAATATCGACAGTTGCATTTTGAAATCTGTTGCCTGGGAAAATAATTTAATTATTTTGCATAAACTGTGTTTTGGCAATACCACTTTAAAGTTACGGTGGGTTATTTATATAATAGCCAAGGAACAATCATTTACCCTTTTAAAAACAAATAAGTTGATGTAAGTACTAAAATAACTGTAAAAAATAGATACTAATTATTGGCACATTGATCGCTTTTTTACCCACGACGGAACGGAGCAGGTACCTATATGCGTTTGGGGTGAGATATGTTTGTTTGTTTGAGTTATTTTATTATTTTTCGATTAAATTACCGTCGTGGGTATTTTCAAAATTTTTAATGATGTTTATTTTTATTAATAGTTCAACTATCTTTATTTTATGAATAAAAACAAAGAATGAAACCTAGATAGGGAATTAACCTTTGAAGTATCTCGGAATCCAAAGCTGGGCGCGTGTTCCCGTATCAAACTTGAGTGACATTTGGAGACTGTCACTTACTTCCGCCGCACTAAGTTTGTAAATAACACACGCGAATTTTCTAACTTGACGTGTAAGGACTTACATTAACTTATTGCCGAGAAAAAGTTTGGTATTGTATACTTACACTTGGGTTGAGTTTGATCAGCGCCGCCGGTATGCGATCATAGAACGGTATGTAAAACATGCTTAGGTTTAAACACGCGGCGGCGCCTACGCCTCTCCTCGGTTGGTACTTACGAAAAATCGGGCGCAGCATTTAAAACATTTAAAATTAGAATATTTACCGAAAAATTAAAACTTTAAAAAAGTTTGAATGAAGAACGCGAGAGGCCAGCCATCAAAAGACAGCAACCCCGGACGCTGTTTGTTCCTGAACGTTATCGCTCGGAATGAGCTGATACCTATGCCACCTACGCCTGCGACTCCTACAGATATAAAGGGTGGCGACGCCGGTAGGTACAGTCTGAAGAGTAAACTCATTGTTCCGAAGAAAATTGAAGGTTAATTTTATACCATTCTAATTATTATAACTTATACAAAAGATTCTGGTGTCGCGTCGGATTATGAGTTGTGGGCGAATATGGTGAATATTTATGATTGTAACAAACATGTTTATTACTTACAGTCTACTACCTTACCTACACAATGTTTCTGTGTAATGTATGTAGTGTACAACTACTTTAGATCGTTCAGCTTTGTCTGGATTAACCATAGCTACTCAATTGTTAATGCATTTATTATTCGGATACAAAAAAAATTCATTGCGCCAGCAACTTCTTCAAATTAAATTATTTTCCTCTCAAGAGAGAGAGAGAGAGAGAGAGAGAGATGTAGTAAACCAAAAACTACCTACCCCATATAGGTACCTAATTAAAATAATATCTTGCAAATTGCAGAAGACCAGAAAATAAATTCACAATACTTTATTGAAAAGTTAATTCTAAGGTTATTTATAGTTTCTGTATCAAATTATATTAAAAATTATTCTCGTTTTAATTTAAAATAGGTACTTTGAAAGAGAGATCTGCGCGCTCTTCTTTCCAATATGCATTACTGCATCGGGAAATACAAAGGAAAATTATTTCATTTATTACAAACTGTTTCCAGTTCAATAAATACAAATTTTAATTGTACTAATTAACGGAAACAGCGAAATATGAAATTAATGTAGGATACATTAATTCTGCGTACAAAATTTTGCACAACAATGTACCTACTTGTTGTGCAAAATTTTGTATGTTAAATATTGATAAATTTTCCTTAATTACAATGTCATCACAATATTCTAATGATTCGTTATGTTCATCTCGATAGCGAAAGAGACATATGCTGTCCTGACACCCCCCCCACCTTCACCCATTAACCTTTAACAGTGGGGAAGGACAAATAACATTTTAATGCGTTAACAAAACACACGTGTAAAGTGTCATTATATAAAACATATGTGGATCTCATTATGTTTTCGGAATAACATAAGTATCTACTAAATACTTATCTAAATAATAAATGTGTCTATTATGTTACTCCCTAAATATCTCCCATTCATAAGCTGTTTGGAAGTATCATATTATGACAATTATCCGTCTGTAAATACAAACATCTTTTATGTTCTAGATAAACAATAAACATATTTCGTTTAGAAAATATTTTCAAAATAGAAACCAATTTGTGGCAGGAAACAAAGTGTAATAAGTAAGTAAATTAAGAAGAAAATTTTTGAATATTGCATATCAATCATATAGGTACCGACCGATCCATTTTTATGTGACAGGCATAATTTATTAAGCTTCTTCGTGAATTGAACGTTTGATCGAATGTTCCAGGGTTGCCTTGTAAAATTTATTAAAAATGCAAACAAATCTTGCAAAAAATCTGGTCAAGTTTTTAACGGTTGGCGTGGCTTCAGTAGTTTGCTTGCACAACTTCCAACTTGTTCATTAATATTGTAGATAGGTACTTTTTCATTTGAACAAGTGTTGTTGGTTGATTGAAATTGTAATAATAAATAATATTGACCCTTTGAGAAAATCATATTATCTACATTGACTGCCCTTCATCGCCCTCCAAAAAATTTCCTCAACATTGTTTTTCGATCACACTAATAACAAAGAGCGGGGTCTTATTTATTTGCGGCTATTTTTCAAACGGATTGTTTTCTTCTATGATTAATTAATATAATAGCTAATTAAACAACAGATACGTTATTCGAGTAGGTACCTATTAGGTATCTGTTGTTTGTCTGTTGTTTAATTAAACCCAAGAAGATATAGCTATCCCGTTCATATTTGAGTAGATTGACCTTAACAAAAATGGGATAGACTTATCCATCACGTTTGCATAGGTACCTGCCTACTACGAATATTACAAGCGAAGCGAAAGATTGCGTGTATATTTACCTCTGGTTTTTGACGCTAAGTTTGACGCAGAAAATATTTAAGTAATGTATAAGTATCTACAGCTAGAACCCCTAGCTAGGCTTTCCAAGGCATTGAGATACTCTATCAGGATTATTTTATCCAAGTACCTATATTTTCCTGAAATAGCAATAAATAGCATCCTTGCAGAATAATTATGTTAAGCGCAAAGGTTAAGTGCATTATTACATCCGAAACTATTTCTCTTTATTTCTCTCAATATTGCACGTGTACGTGTAGGAGGTCAAAGACAAAGTTATCGCCTACGTATTCTACAAAGCAGCATCAAAACCAAAATTCCAGTAAATTTACATCGGTCGCTAGTTCAGTGAAATAAGCAAATTTTAACAAGTTAAACGAGAAAGTTATTGCAAACTGACTCAATCAAGTCACGTTGGCAAAATGCGATCGCAATTCCCTGCTAGAGTTGGGCCCGCAGTCTCTATATACCTATAAATAAAGTCAAATAGAAGATTTATTTTTTAAATATGGTTCGTCGAAGTTTCGTTCAGGATCTGGCTTTAAATTAAATAACATCAAATATAAGATTTATTTTGAAATACGGTTCTATTATACAATATAATACTTTTCAACTTTAACAGCAAAAGAAAAGATACCTACTTATGTAGTGCAGAAACTATTTTTGTCAGTCTATGTCTTTTAAACTTGAAATCAAATTGAATGGTTCTCGCCACCAGTTCACTAACAAGGAGGGTGGGTAATTACGTATTTTATTATTCCCTTTTATACGTCAATAGTGATTACAATAGTGTCATGTTATAATATACTGTAGTACACGCAAAGCTCGGCCTCCGTCAAAACAAACGTGTGTCTTGAGTGAATTCTTAACATTTTTCCTTGTTGTTGGGGACCTGATATCGGGACAAGTAAATGTACGAAACATGTATTTAACTATATTTCATACCCGCCCCCTTATCGTATCGGATGATGTGAAAACGCTCTTTGCATTACAACTATTCGTATATAATCGTAACGCGTAATTTCCGAATCGCTGCGCCATTGCGGTTTTATACAATATGAAATTCACGATTTAATCAATAAATAATGATTTTATTTGTATTGTCAGCAGAGTAAGTATGCATTAGCAAATTATGCGGTGACGGATATTTACAATTACTATAGGTATACGTATAAAAAAAAGTCCTTTAAAACGCTATTTGTTCTGCGTGTAACTTTTAAAATATTAAATAATTTATTATATAAATTTTACGGTAAAGAAACTACTTATCAAACGCTGTAAAACCATACCAAAACTGTCCATAATCTGTTAACACACTCTTTAAAACATTTGGAGTAATCCGGGAGCCCGACTGGAGCATAACATTAAAAAACTCAATAAGAAAAGTGGGAGTCTCTTCCTTACCTTTCAAAGGAAGGTACAAAATAAAGATTGCAATTTCTTACTAACTCACTCACTACTTAGGAGGTGCTCTTGACTCGCCAGACTATACGAGTAAAATAATTGAACTTTTTCGCATGTTCCGCTCGGTATTCGTATATAAGTTATTGTTACGTTTTGTTTTCGATGAAAATAAAATCCCCGTTAGTGAAATTCTTTATTTTTATATGGTAAAAGTAGGTCGTTGTGTAGCCAGCCAGTGACCCAGGCAGGAAATAGGTTATTTTTCGTGACTACATCGCGCATCGTTACGGTTTTAAAAGCGAATTCAAAGAAAAAAAGTCATATTTTATATTTTTATTTTATTTGAATAACAGATATTAAATTTCGAATATCTGATTTATGTTACCCAGAATATCTGAATTGGTAAAACTGAGTTACATAAAAAGTGTATTTGCAATACCTCAATGTATATTTTGTGTGATGCTTGTCGATACTTAAATGTCTGAAACAGCCAGTTGCAAACATAATTAGATATTTAGTAGAGATGCGCTGAATATTCGTTTAGTATTCGGTATTCGGCATATTCGGCCGAATGTTCGGTTAAAATTACCATTTATTCGGTAATGTTTTTTTTGTACCTAATAATTTATTTCACAAAACGAAATATTAACCGTATGTAAAAAAAAAATTAACCAAGGAGCAGCCAATCTTATATCTTCATTGTCAAATCTAAGTATTATACATGAGTTATAAGGAGATGATAACATATCATGTGACACCTAAAATGTAATTTAAGAAACCTACACATTCTGCTCTATCTGGTGAGGGTCGATGGCGCTCTTCTTCATAAACGTTACCTATTTATTGTATCAAAATTGCTGTAACAAAAGAACCGAATAGTATTCGGTATTCGTTATTCGGCAAAACCCATATTCGGCGCGTCTCTATTAATTAGTAGGTAATGTACTGTAAAAGACGGAAACACAATAGGGCGAGTGAAGATGTGAATTACTCGACCGAATGTATTGACATTGTTAGGATCCGGGAAGTGAAACGGGTCTTGTGAGCAATCAACTGGCGGATATATGGCGGCTTGTTTCAATCTGCACTCGGTTTGCAAACGTGTGTTTACATAATGAACTCAAAAATCCGACAGCAAACTTTTGCTGAACTGTATTTACTTTTTGGAAATTGCTTTTGTTATAGATACGAGTATAATCTGGTGAGTTCGCGCACGGTACAGGTTTTTTAATTAAGCTCTGAACACAAATTCAAAAGCGGATTGAGCTATTGTTTCTGGTTGGAGTTTAATTTTGGACAACGTTCTAGTGTAAGGCACTTACTTTGAGTGTGATGATGCTTATCAAATAATATTAATAAAACTTCTTGCTTTAAACTACCTAAAAGAAGATCTTGACCGTAACGTAATCAAGTGTAAACAAATATCCCATAGAGCCTGTTTAGGTTATTAAACAAAATTCCAAATCTAACGTTATAACGAGCTATCGTTAAACTGTTAGTTATACTTAACCGCACGCTGTGTTCGTGACCCAAAAAAGTTGGCAGTCTCTCAAACATTTTCGGTGTAGGTATAAACATGCGACGCTATGTTGATATGGTTAGTTTCCTCCATGAGTCTTAAGGAAACACACGATTATTGTAATAACACCAACCGGATTAATTTAAGATGTGATCTTTTATCATTAATAAAGAAGCAATATAATTATGATTAATAATTATAACCCAATATTTAGGAATTTTTAATACTTCAGCCAGTGTTTCAAACAAAAACGTACCCTACGTTATGTATGTTTTTAACGTGAGTAAAGCGGACGCGCTGCAGAATATAGATACATAAAGGATTTTTAACAATACGTCTGAGCACGGGGGTAATTCTGTATGAATTAAGTAAATTAAAGAAGAAAAAGAAACAAATTAATAAAAATGTTTCTTAATTTTTGTCATAACTTAACCGAACTTTTACCGCCAACTGATAAACTTGAAAGGCAAACTTGAGTTGCGGAAAACAGCGAAAATATCCTTGAATCTGAAAAACAAAGAGCGTTGGTGACCAAACAATGCCTGCAATTTAAATTCGAGTTTTGTAAAATATGTTCAATAATACCTAGAATTGATTAGTGTAAAAAATTTAATTTTCATTAAAATGTAAGTACCTATTTTGCAAGCAAATAGACTAATGCGAAAATTCCTGTTCAGTGTTCAACTAGATTCTAGAAACATCTGATATCTAAACAAGAGTCTTTGTTGTTGATGTAACTAAATACTACTACACAAACAAATGCCAATCGCAAATGTTATAGCACAAAGGAGTCTAACGTCACTAGCATTTGTTTTTATTAAAAAATAACATTGAACTTGGACAAAGATGTGAAACCCTACCCCTACCCGTCAATAGGTTCAACCTGGACCGGTGTACCTTTTGTTTGTATCAGTTATTTATCTTTACTCTATCGCCATGACCTTTAAGATCAAGTTTGCACGACCAATAACGAATCGACGAGACCTTATCTTTCGAAATCTTAATTGCTAAGTACTTCGTATTTAATAGTTACATAATTATTAATATAACGCCATATGAAACAGCTCACTCATTTTCAATTACTTCAGTAACCGACGAATGATTGACTGAATTCATCTCTCTTTATTGTTTGTGTTTAAATGGTTCTATTTATAGGAACAAATTACAAATATTATCACTAATAGATGCAATCAATACGAGCTCATTACAGGACAAGAAAATATTTGGTCGTGTAGTTTGAAAGAGGATTTTAATTTTCCAAGAATGGAAAACAAAATATAGGTTGATGTAGGTAAATAATTTATTTAGGGCGGTGACTTATAGGCGATGTTTACGACGGGTCACTGTGAGATCATCTTTGATATATAAATCGTGGACACATCAATCAACGAACTGCCTGCGGCTTCACACTATGACGACTTTTTCATACTCATAATGCTAACAGCGGTAGTAAAAAGTAGGCCAGGTATTCACTAAATAAAAACGACTGAAACCAAAACAAACGATAAAAGTATCGTGCAATCAAACTAAAATAACTTCAATATAAATTCGTAAACTATTTTTCAACTTAAGTGAATAAACGTTAATTAATCGTTTATCTCTTAATGTCTGAATTAACATAAACCTTGCGTTACCCAAAAAGCACGAAAATGAGTCACAATAATGTAGACAACTAACTAAAAATAATTTTCTACCTCATTCATACATAATATGTATAGAAGTTGCGTAATTACGGCACAAAATTCCTTGGCAATGGCATTCGGTTTACTTCTGAAATAGATAGTGCACGCGTACCCGTCACTGGCATACTTTGAATGCTCCAGTACTACCAGGATCTCATAAATAACTAACATTTTGCAATTTGACATCCCGATAAAAATGCTTCCTTAGTTTACTTGCCACCAAGTTCAAGACCAAGATCTAACCCTTCTTGCAAATAAAAATACGAATTCTGTAAAGCCACTGAGTCGTAAACATTAGTTGACAAGATCGAGTAGTTCAATAAAGTTCCGAGGAAGTTTGAATGAAGTCCCCGCGCCGTTTTCCTTTTACGAGTCTATGCTGAACGACTGGGCCATGACGTTGGAAAATCGCAATTCAATTTGAACAACATTCTCCAGTTGTAACAATTAACAGACTCTCCGAGCCACACTTTTATTGGAAATGAAAGTATAATGTTGTTTTGTACAGACTTCGTCAATAATTTTACCAAAATATGAACCGGCGGCGGCTCCATTGTATTGTATGTACAACGTTCATCGTACTCAATAAATAACGCTTTTACAGTGTTGCGTGGCCACACACTCAGTCCGAGTAAGTACTTTATTCGTTTCAACAATATATATTTTCTCCCTATTGAAAATGATAACTGAAGCATTATTCACGGTTCTTACTTCGGCATCTTAACCTGTTTGCTTCTACCACGGTGTGCAACATCTTGAAAATAAATAATATCACTTTTCTTTAAAGTAGGTACACTTAACGTTTCAAAATGTTGGAACTGAAAAACTTGTCTCGCCGGCAGATAGATAAAGGAGTTTGTTGGAAAATACGATAAGAATTGTTAAGATTTTATAAGCGTTACTTTGAAAGAGTAATTTGTTTGTTGGCTGTTATTGTCTGTGCAGACGTACTTATCGCACAGATAAACGAGTACGTAAAACGTGTAGGTACAAAGTGTCTACGTCAAAGTCAAATACAGTGACGCAGAGGATAATATTGGTCTTCCCAAGTGGAAAGAACTTTGCATATCTAATTAATTTATCTATCTATTTTTATCACCTTTGGTGTAAAATGTAAAAATAATAATTATTCTAATAAAGTCATTGAACAAATTCGCTAGTTCTTAGGGTGCCGTTCCCAAAGGGTAAAATCGGGACCCTATCACTAAGACTCGGCTGTTCGTCTGTCCGTCTGTTATCAGGCTACAACAGTTATAGCTAGGGCGTTGAAATTTTCAATAGCCTGTACAAAATCAAATACTAAATTAAGGGGGCTCCCATACGATAAACGTGCGTTTGTTGCTCGATATCCATAATTGCTAAAGAAAGTTAACCTAGTAAATGATACGGAGTCCGACTCGCAGTTTTCCGGTTTTTTTATAATAGACTCTCAAACAAATTGTATAAAAGTTGTGCTTAATAGTTTAGTTTTATTCTTGTTGTTTATTGCGTTGATTTATAATGCTGCCATTGATTTATTGATACAATAAATGTGGATATGCACTTTATAGCTTAAAAAATTAACACTTTAAAATGCACGATCAAGTCGTTTCTACAAAAAAACTTCTGAGAATAGCAATGACACATCAATATAAGTTGAATAGTTACACATTGTAAGTCACGCAAAGCATAGTCGACCACCCGCCAGCAGATGGTACAAAAACAAGTTGTACAATCTAGTATTACAGAATAGCGCCCCGATACTCGATTCACGAGAATTTTTCCGTTTCTTTTTATTCAATGTCAGAATTAAAGGTTCACTAATGAGATTTAACTTTATGTGTGGTATCTTTTCTCATACTTTATTTATTAGGTTTGTGTTCAATTGTAAAGGTTGAAAAGTTAATAAATAAAGGTTGAAAGGGTTTCACAAATTTTCACTTTGAATCAATCATACTTAATTGCCATAAGATTAACATAATAATTAAAAGTTATGCCATAATAAAGATTCAGTAATCATATCCTTTAGATGAAGATTTATAAGGTAGATTATTTAAGATTTGAGTGGGTGTCCAAGTACATACTTAATATCAAAAAGTTTTCGCGTTAAAAACTAGTCGCCGTTTCTTATAACTCTGTTCGTGTATATGCTCGTAGAGATACGAAAATACCTCGTAGATATTTGTCGTGGAATCTGCTTGCACCCTAGAATTTTTCAAGTAGGCTTGCTGGTACTTCCAAGCTTCCAACAAATATTAATACATACTTTGATTTTGAAAAGTATCAATTCTACACCTTCGATGTTGAAACATACATATATAGATGTCATATATGTTTATCTATAAGCTTTTAAAATAATAAACGTAGAAAATCCCGCATTGTACAACAGTAACAACAATAGGATGATAGGAGACTGTTATTCGCTCTTGTTACTTTGACTTTGAAGACGGTTGCCGTAAGCTGGCTTAATTAACTTTACTCCAACATTTTATTGCAATGATAATTTAAAATTTTCACCTAATATTTTTTAAGGTATATCGGTAGAGAAACGTGGAGAAGTAGGTGAGAGGCCTTTGCCCAGTAGTGGGACACTGATGGCTAGATAAGATAAGATTTTTCAAGGTTCTGTCTGTTTCAGGAAATCATAACGCTACATTACACAGCTCGTCACTATTATTGACCACAATCAGGATAATTTCGATAATTTTTGGATAAATAACTTTTTGGTTGTCCATGATGTTCCTACCTTTAATCTATATTTTGATACTTAAGTTAGCATCTATTTATTTTAAAGAATCCTTTTCTTTAGGTAAAGTTTTGTTACCTATTTATAAATACCGCAAAGAGCTCGCAGATTTGTGAAGTAAAATATTAAGGGCTTTTAAGTTTGTAAGAATTTTCATCTTTAACATTGCTTGAAGCTTTGGGCGTATTTTCCAAGGTATTTGTGGTACTTCTTACCTAACATTTTATAAAATTTTGATACGATCTAAATGTACATTTTAATGAAGAAGTCCTATGGTCTTAGATAATCAAGGTAACATTTACAAACATGCATCAAAGTATCTGTTTGCTGTTAAGTCATTGACGTCAGCAGCCGAGCCTGACACTCAGGGTCATTTCTATATTAATTCAGTTGGTAACTACTCACAAATATTTAGGGCTTACCCCAACAATCAAAACCATATAAATCTCACCACGGACACTATCAAAATTATTTCCATTTCGCATTTTAATAATAGAGGTAATAGAGATTAAAACAGAATGGCGAATACTCGATCGACAAGAGCGACGTTCTTAAATATGATACTGAGAAAGAATAAATTATGTATCTTAAAAAACTAAATTATTAGGGTTAGCTGTTGTAAAACAATTTAATTACTTTTATTCAGTTTTTTAGGCAACGCAAGGCAAATACTGCTACTAAGAATGACATTCTTAGATACTCAGTCCTTTTAGTCCTAAGTATGTAATTTGCGCAGCACTAAACGTATTTAGCTGCTAATCTTTAGCGGAATGTCGATATTTACGCATCAGAAACTTTAACGTTGATTGCAAATCGAGAGCGGAGTAGTCAACTCCAATTTTAATGCATCACAGACTTCTCGACACGACTTTAACTAATCAGGCAATTACAAACTAATTTATCAATATTAAAGAAGATACTAGCAACTTGAGTACGCACTTTACAATTCTGAAATGAAAATACTCGTAATTCAATGATAGAAACAGAGTATTATGTAGCTAGAAATCAAAGGTCACGGACGCGTGGAGGAGAATTCTCTGGAAATGCTGTTTAATACTGCCACTGAAAAGCTTTTCAGAATTGAAATGCATTTTCTTGGAATTGAAATTAAAATGTGATGGAAGTAGGATTACCTAGATATTTCCACTAAAATTAAATTTAATTTATTCAGGAGACTTGTTTATTTAGTCAGAAACAAGAATAATATAAATGAATAAATGTATTGATTGTAACAGCCGCTGGTTATGTCAACTAATTATGTTAGTTGCATCTAGAGTAGGAATGAGTTGCCAAAACACAAGCGCAAACGTTGGGCAGGTGTGATAGTGCAAAATCTTTTAGCTTTCCGTTTTATAATCGTGAATGGCGGAAACGTAAATAACGACTGCATTGACGTATGAATAGGAATCCACTAAGAATACATTAGGAGTGTTATTACATAAAGCAAAAATGGAAAACTAAAAAAATCTCAAGCTAAATTTAACTTGGCAGCCGGTCATCTTTAAATTGGATCTTGAATTTGAATAAAGATATTTAATCGTACGTTTGAATGTTGTTATATCACGCACATAATAGACACTTGCTATTTTCAATTTTTAAAGATAGTAATAAATGGACAGGTGCTGGTTCTATTTGAGTACGAAGGAACTACGCCCGTGTAAGCGATTATAGCTTTTATATTCTTACACATAAATACTTCACGATATCTTCATTCAATGTCGAGCTACTGCAACTACCTACGCGTATTTTACCTTATAAAAATAGTCGTTTTTGCTTAGATTTTTTTTACTTAAGAATCGACATCACATAGGTACCTACGTCTAATACCACCATCACTGACTTACCTACATTAGTTATTTCGTACGTTTAGAAGTTTAATAAAAAAAATTCTGTACCTATATGTATATATTATATGTATACATATACAGACAGGTCAACAGTTGGTTCTAGTTACGTGTTTTCGTTAGATTGAAGTTTCAATAAAAAACAATCGTTTTATAACTATTTATTTACCTTTAACACAAACAATTTAAAACAACACTGTACACAGAAAAAAATGTCGTCAAACGCTTCTCCGTGATTCATAGTACCCAATAGGCTGGCTGCGTTACTCCTTTGGATGGCCGAAATAATTCTTTGTTAAAAAGAGCCTGCCCCTGGGTCATGACGCGTCGGTATATCGGCATCGTTTTATGAAAGAAAACCAAATTAAACGAATTATAATATTGGTAGTTCCTAAAGTCCCGAGAGTATTCGGTGATAAGCGGAATAGCGAGGATTTGCTATAGTCGTAATTGAACAAGCCTGCGGTAAAAACTGGCGAGATGAGCGCGAAGCTGGCTGCTCGCCAACACTGCTTCCGTCCTCTTTGTAGAGAAACTGAACGGATTTCTTCCAAACGCATTGGGACACCAATTTGATGGCCACGTTTATAAAATTCTTATTTTGTAGCCTCATCATTCGCCTTGGGCAATATTAGATATTAGATGAGATGCCACATTTTTCTGTAAATTGCGTTTCTCGAATCTTTGATTGCTGTGATCTTATAGAATGCAACGTACTGCCTTAATTACCTTTTCATTAATTTTATGTTCTTACGAGTGGAATAGATACTTACATTCGATATATTGATTTTATAATTGATGACCTTCCTACATTTCCAATCTATAATTTGATTTATCATAAAGGTAGAACCTACTAAGTACAAAATTTTTGTCTAAGTTCTTTCTAGCCTTTACCAAAAACATTGTTCATCCGTATTATAATTAACACAAATTGAAATAAAAATGCAAGTTTCTCGACGTTAAAGATTTCTATTTAATTATAGTGAGGAAAGTAGCCAATATAATGAACGCAAGCTATAAAATAAATTCTCGTTTAAATGCTGGCTTACCTTATAAGGTAAAAGGGCGAACCAGGTACTTTTTCACTCCACTCGTTGGATTATGTTTATAAGGTTAATTATAATGTATTAATGTATTTGTTCGTCTGCAAGGAAAGTTGGTTCACATTCAGGTGTTTGTATCGATCGGAATTTGTAGTGAGAATCCTGCTTTATTGTAACGTTGTGCCAGTGCAATCCCTTACGGAAACTGTAGGCGAATCTGAATAGCCAGCAGCAGCTATAACTATATCTACAGGGGTTGAAGCTGAGCTTATCAAAGCCTGGCAGGTAGGAATTATTTATTTATTTATTTATTCATTTTAACATAATCCAAATACACGACATCATTACAGGCAAGTCCCAATTCGATGACGTTACTGATAATTATTATTATTTCATAACATGGCTTCTGTCATCGAGGACAATTTTGCCAGTGTCAGGGTTGGGAAATACACGTTATCGGTAAAAAGAACAAAATGGTCGGTGTTGCTAGGTAAATTATCAAAAATAAACGTTACTGATAAATATATTTTTTAAGTAATAAAATTTTTTATACAATCTACTTATAACAAAACAACTTCACTATGTACTTATTAAACTTTACTTGACTACATAATAGGTATTGTTTATTAATTCTATGTTTAAGTACTCCACTGTTTATAACATGTTGACTAGGTAAATAATAATCTATAATCTATATATATAAAAATGAAACCCGTTTTCCGTTGTCACGACATCACATGAAAACGGCTTGACCGATTTGGCTGGTTTTTTTTTAAATGTTCATTGAAGTCCAAGGATGGTTTTTACGGTGAGAAAAATTCGAATAATTGCCGGGAAAGCCCTAAAACAGACCTTTTCTTTTTCCCATACAAATGTTTTCTTACTAAAATGTAGAGTCAATTTGAACTTTATTCCTACACAATAAAGTTCATTCTAAGGCGGGACGAAGTTCGCCGGGATAGCTAGTACTAAATAATTGTCATTCAATTTAAAATACCAGACAATTTCCTGTCACGATCTACTCAAATACCCTAAAGTTACTCTGGTGAATGTTGCCAATGAACAATTATATATATATATATATATCTCGCAATTACAATTATAATTCTAATAGCAGTAGTTACAGGGGCATACCTGAGAATATTGGACCTGCACACTGGTTCTGCTAACGTATGATTCCTTGTGCGTAGGCGGGAATTAGGTACACGTATTCCAATACACTGAAGTACCTCACTATTGGAAATTTTACCACGTAGCACTTTAAATACGTATACAGCTAGTGCCAATTTTCGCCTAACCTCCAGCTTAAAGTAACCGAGATTGCCCAGTACAAATAATGTCGGATACATCAATGGAAAAAAGGGAAAAATTCCGAATTTTATTATGATAAAGATGTCTAATAAATTTATTTTGTATTTTCTCAACCATTATATTATATTTTGCCTGATTTGGATTCCAAACCATATTGCTTACTTCAAGTTGACTCCTAACAATTGCATTATAAAGAGCTTGAATAGCTGCAACACTCTTTAATTCTTTTGTTTGTCTCAGAACGAACCCTAATCTACGATATGCTTTTTTACAAATGTCAACTAAGTATATGTTTACTGAAACAAAGGTCCCCTGTTATTGTCACGCTAAGATCACGCACTTAATCGGCTCACTCCCAATCCTATATTCAATTCTTATTGGTACTTGTGAGCGTGTGCATGTTAACACATTACATTTTGAAACATTAAATGTCAACTTATTTTCATGGGTAATACCAACGTTTTGACCGTGCTATCGCCTGCAGTTCATAACTTGTCAGTTCTATACGTAAGTATACACATGGGTATATTAATTCCTAGTAGCCGACAAATTATACCTGCCTCGCCAATATAAAAAAAAACTTATTACGCCGGGTTAGACCTCGAAAAAGTTGGAGAGACGATCTGGATGCATTTTCACGGGAATGACGGGACGCTACTAGAGACCGTGTTAAATGGAAACTCGCGGGGGCGAGCCCTTTTTCCAGCAGTGGAATCTTAATGGCTAGCAAAAAAAAATTCACTGTGCATCTTAATAAGTTATTTAATTTAGCTTAATATTTTATCTTCTACTTTTTCAATAGCAAGGGTAGGTACTACACCTACACAGTAATCTATCTATAGTGATATTATATCGAAATCTCTTTTCAACTGAGAAATGGGTTTCAATTCTTTAAAGTGAAAGTCTTAATAAAACAGAGGGAACGATATTAGTTCCTTTCAACTGAGATTACATTACGAGGTAGATAGGTACGGCCTTCCACAGAATAAGCGAATCGATTCCATGGTCAATAAAGAAGGCTAGATACGCCTTCATAGAAAGTAATAAATGTTAAAATGTTAAATATATGTTTTCATGAAAGATAACATAAGTTTGACATTATCTACACATTTTTATGTGACGTAATATTAATTATCCATAGGTAAGGCAGGTAGGTACTGTTTTTTTAATATAGGTACCAAAGTTAACTGACCTTTAATTTAAAGTACCCATGCAATAAGTATTTCATTATAGTTAAACTAAAAACCTATCATTTGTAACTCAAATAAAATTATTAGTCACCTTCGCAGCTGGCTCGTGGCCTTTGTCGGATGAATCTAATAAAAGGTACCTTATCTGCTACTAAGAGTTCTACAGGTAAGTGCCTATCAGGGTCGGAAATTATTACTTCCTTCCATTCCCTCTAGACTTAATATACAACCTTTGTATAACAAAGATGCAACAGTAAGGCTACCGCAGGATGCTTAGTTGATGTACCTAATACTCGTAGCTGAGATCGCTTGTAAGGTGCCGTAGCGATCTCTGTTATATGTATACGTGTTACATATAAATTGTTACCAATCCCCAATCCCGTGATCAACATGAGAACTGGAAATACATGTCTTTGTTTGATTAGATAGCGATATTTGTAGAACTCATTGTAAATACGAAAACAAACAACTTTTATTGAGCTCAACTTGTACAAATGCAAAAAAATCCTTCTTTTAAAATTAAACTACTATGTAATAATATTTTTGAAAATTCATAAAATACGCAAAATCACAAGTGAAAGTACCATTAGCCGAAATAATTCACGTCATTTGAAACGATGTATACCTAAGACGTACGCGACTGCGCGTTAATTGACGTCGAATATTAGCCTTCCGCATAAGCCTCATAATCCCACATAAATATTACTTCTGCTATAAAAAAAAGCTTTTCAGTAAATGTGCTGTCCAAACTAAAGTGTTTTAGTCAATGACATTACGACACAAGATCAAATTATTCCTTAGCTGTAGTGTAGCCTGGTATCGGAGTAGATATTTTAAAACTAATTAACATGGACAGCATCTAAGCATCAAAGAGGACAGCCTAACTGACCGTTTAATATAATTACTGTTTCAGCAAAGAAACTCTATCGATGCATCTCAAAGCTTCGAAACTGAATTATAGACCGACCATCAAACTTTAACTCAATTATGGAGCAATTTCGCAACTAGGTGGTAAATGCAGTTACGAACCTAGAGATTGATGTTGTATGATTACTTTCTCACGTGGCTCTAGTTTTCCATAAATATAACACGTATTTATAGTCAGTCGATAGTCTAACAATGTTACATAAAATTTTCTTAGACATCGCGCTGATTAAAAAAACTCTATAAATAACACTATCGGGAAGTTATATTTTTATAACAGATATTTTACAAAATCCTTTTGAGAGGTATTCCAACAAACATTGAGTAGGTATTTCAAAGAAAATGAAAAATTACAATGGGAATGTTTCTCGGTACATCTGAGATAAGAAGGGTCCACAAATGAAATCTTGTATTAAAATGCGTCAGCCTCGATTAAACTTGCGATTTCGTAAAGCTGACAGCGGTTGCGCGTTGTGGTCTGATTGTATTTATTCATTTCTCCGTCATTTTTAGGGTTCGAAGCTACGTTCAAAGAGTAACGATGAAGTGGGTGTCGTCGTCGGAGAATGGTGCGAGTAATTATTTCATTGAAATAGTTATAAATGATTTTTTTTTAGTTATAAATAATTAGTTATAAATGAATCCAGCTAGGGCTTGCATTTTACTTACTTAATATAATACCTAACTCTTTATACAGAACCCTCAGTGCACGAGACCAACTTCTTTTTTCCGATTCGCAGAAACAGCAAACTATTTAAATGACGCCTGACCTTTACTAGACCTTTAATAGATAGACTGTGACTATTAAATTGTGCTCAATAATTGTTATAAATGTACTTCCATAATTTTATTGTTAGGTTTCGTTTGCATTTGTCGTGGATTTTTCAGGAATTTAGATTCTTACTGGCAGAGCATTTTGTACATACCTCTAAATATTTGTCACGCCTCTTTTCCTTCGAGGTAGGTACCTACTTATTTTGTATGAAGCTATTTTATTGACACTTGTTGGGTCACGGCACTAATTTAAAATTCATCGTCCAATATAACAGGCTTTGCATAGCTTAACTGAAATATAAATTCAATATCAAATCTGGCATACAGGTAAATTACTCTTTCCGGGAATTCGTAATTATTATAGAGCGGTAACTGCAATTTCAGGAGTACATTTCTCCTTTGAGACTCGAAATCCCAGCCTTTTGTGTTTCATGGAACCTTTCGTGACACATAGGTGCTCGTACATACATACATATCCTTTGACAGTCTAGCGTCGCTTTCCCATCGAGGAAAGCAGAGGCCGGTCGAAACACACTTCCTTTATGCACTGTTATTCAACTAAGTAGTTAGATCAATATTTGTAATTGAAATTCTATAATTAAGTAATGTGCTCATATTTCATTATAAACATTTTATTTTATTTATTCTGTTTCAAAGTTAGGTAATGTAACAGTATTTGTGTAAAGTCTTTGAAATTGGTACAGTTATTCTTTAAGGAGTGTAAAGTCCCCAAGGATGGGAGAGTCGGCGGAGAGGTTGGAATGGACGATACATTTTCCGGTTTTTATCTTGTATCTTCTAAAACTACTGAATAAAACTCCTACAATTTGTCTACGTTTAACAACTACAGTAAAACGGTTGATGAAATACGGTAAGTACCTTTTGTTTTAGACACAATATACTAATACTTATAGGAAAAAGTTCTGGTAGTTGTACGTCAAGTCAATATGCAAGGAGCTGTGCTAGTGAAAGCTTGTCGACAGAAATGTTTGATACCTATTGTAATGCTAGGTACTGTCGGTGTAGTATAGACAAGAAGCATTACACATCAGTAGCACACTGTTTATGTACTTAGGCAGGTATACCTATAAAATTTACACATATCAAAATTTTTACCTATTTACACATAATAACCTATAACATCAGATACATTCTGTACAGTTTAAAACTCCACAACGACAAAATCAACCCTTATTTATACAGCGTAACTAGATTTCTCAATAAAAATAGGTTTACAAGAAATAAGAAGACAAGTTGTCAACGCCAGACACTGGGTCTTATAAATGTTCGATAAAGTTATTAATATTTTTCACACTATATTTTCTATGAAGTGCAATAAGCGCTGACATACTTATTATGTATATTTTTTACCTCTAGAAAACTGACCTGAAAGTATGTATACCTAAGTAAAGACACTAAAACTAGGTACTTTTTCAGAATCTTTTTGCTTACTAACAATGAAAAGATTCCAAAAACTATTCACGGTTTTTTAACAAGATACAACTAGAAATAATCTCTAGATTCCAATCTTATTTCTATTTCAGACTTAGAGTAAGTATATCACACAAATATAGATTGCAACATTCGCTAACCGAGAACGAAGCTTTTGCGATCTTGTGGATTTAAGATTGTACCGTTTACCTACTTTCGGATTTGATTGGATTACATTTTTAAGTGTTAACTACATAATAGGGAAATAATGCCGTAAGATATAAAATAAACAGGTATTTGAAACATGCAGGAATTAAATTAAAATATCTTTTCTGAAATCGATCATTAATAAGTTGTAAACTAAATATTGCTGCACCTAGTTTATCGCAGAAGTAAACGCTCTCAATATGTAAGCATCAATAGAACTCCGCGATAATGAATCATCATACGTGCACGTTCTAGATGGATTTATTGTGTGAAGATTAAAATAAAACGTTAGCTATCGTAGATAGGTTGTTCGAATCGAATAAACTTTTTGATTATCTACTCTTTGATGACGAAAATTATTAAAGTGGCAAAAGACTTTTAGATTATGAACCTACTTTATGACCTACCTGCTTAAATTATACTATTCTGGAAGCAGTAAACATTATAGTCACCTTTAAGATAGGACTTGCTTATTCCTAATATTTATTATAAATGATCATTGTAATCTAGAATTGTTTAATTTATTTGTAGAGTTTTGTTGTATTTTGTTTCAAAACACCGAGTTTATATTCTTTCTTTATAAAAATATACTCAATTGCCCTTAGGATTTTTATTGCTTCTGGAACAGCTGTCGCGTGAGTCATATGACATTGGGCCGAGAAATACTGGGAAACGCCAGCAACATTTTTAAAAGTCATAAGTACGACCCTGAATTTGATCGTGGTTTCATAAAAATCGCATTCAAAAATCCTTTACACCTAAATAAATCAACATAAATTCTAGTGTATTAAACTTCGCAGGGATTTGGCAATAACACATGCTATTTTCTGCAAAGATAAACATCATAACCAAATCCCAGTTTTACTTTGTTGCTCTTTCTAGTCGGTATTGAGGTTGGCAGTTATAACTACAACTACAAAGCAGTAGAAAATAAAAGTACTCACATTATGCTGGTGCAGGGTCAACACGACGTTGTCGAATGCCGATGAATTTGATAGAGCTTCCGAACTGCCTCGAAGTAATTCTGCTAGCAAATCTGCTCCTGGTTTAACTCCTGCTAATTTTGATGGCGAGGAGGTAGCTCGAACATGGGTCGGACCCCGGCTTCTAGTCCCAACTGTGGTTGACGCTCCAGCACTAGTTTTACGACTCGGTACCGTTGCGTCAGAGAAACTTCTCCTTCCTACTTCTACTGATCGACTTGTGGGAGCCTCTAAATTTCTTCCAAATGATGTTCTAGGAAATTGTTGCCTTCTTGCTTCCACGTCTGAGGTGTCCGATGGACTGTAAGGTGAAGGTGAGGCTGTTCTGTCTCGTGAACATGAATCACTCTCTGCTTCGGAAGGAGAATCTCCTCGTGAAGATACGCCATATTTTCGTCGTGTTCGAAAGGAATCTTCATCTCTTTCGTCTGAACTTTGCTGAGAAAATCTGGCACGTCTTGCCTTTAATTCTTCGGATCTGGGCCAAATCAAAGATGGGGCCTCGCAAGGACTAGGTGGACCATTTGTACACGAATCATCTGACTTATCACCAAGCAATGATGACGTCCTTGTTTCAGTAGACAATCTAATTTCTTGCAAGGATGCGTCACTATTTTCTCTTTTACAACCATTATATGAGGGGGGATCCTCCTCTTCTCCTCCATCATCACTAGCAGTCGTAATATATATGCCTTTTCGTCGCTTTGATTTGGAATCTGACGTTCGACGTCGCAATCTAGCGCCAATAGCAGTTGGCGTACAAGAATTTTGCACTGCAGCCAACAAATTTGCCACTTTCTCACTTGTTATGGGTTCATCTTCCTTATCCCTATCAATGGAGGCGTCAGAAGCACCATCAGATTTTTGTTGTTCATCTTGGTGCACTTCTTTTGACCACTGCTTAACAATGCACTCATAAACAGGTACTGGAATAGAGCTAGCCGAATCGTCACAAGTAACCGAGAAGTTCGCACATTCACAGTCCATATTAGCACAAGCATTTGAGGGAGGTGCAGGAAGGGGTGGAAAAGTAAAAGGTTGTGCGGGTTCTAAAGGAGAAGTTCCTTCACTATGAGCTTGAGCACTATCGGCTTGCGAGCCATCACTTTCTTCACGAAGTTCATGTAACACTCGCGGGGCTATCAAAACCGGAAGACTACCACTAGCCTCAGCAGAGCCTTCTTCGCGCACAGTTGGAACTCGCCGCGGTAAAGGATGCGTCAAGGACCGAGCCCCTAGCTGCTTATGCGGAGCATCTGGTGGGGGTGACCGCGGAGCCGGAGACGCATGTGCTAAAAGTCCTTCATCTGAGCCTACGGCTGAATCCACCGAAGCCACAGATCCACCTTCAGTCACATTTTCTTCTGTAGCACTAGAAGATTCAATATCCCGATTTGAAACTGGAAGTAGACATCGTTCTGCTTCTGTTCGGGCTGGTCGTTTTCCAAAATCAAAAACCGATGGCTGCCGGTTCACTCCCCGATAATATTTATCTGGTGCAAAATCACCTTGCGAAAACGATGCACTTCGGTACGGTATAGTCTTTTGCGCGTAAGATCCAACGATGGAACGTGGTTCTACACGAACTAGAGTGATTTTGTTCGCGTCAAAGTCATCGTAACGGTCGACCGAAACTCCGCGGGGTGGACTGTGACGATGCCGTGACCTGGGAGGTGGCACAGGCGGTAGCACGGGAGCCGAATGCGGTGGCGGAGGTGGCGGTGGAGGTGGCGGTGGAGTATGCGGTGGAGTGATATGGGCGCGCAGCAGGCGCTCGGTGAGGTCCCGCAAGCGCTTTTGGCGGGAGGGCCGCTCTTCGCGCCCGCCGCGGCCCAGGTTGCGCTGGAAGCGATCCAGCGTGCGGCGATCAGGCTTGGCGCGGCCGAGGCACGCCGCTACTGCCTCCTCGGAGCAGCAGCGGCAAGGGCAGGCCCGCGGCGGCGGAGCGCGGCGGACGGCGTACCGTACCGCACCCAGCGTCACGTACGGAGACCTGCGCACACGTCGCCGATATATTTAGATTAGAGTAAGTTCGTGCGTCCGCACGCCGAAAAGCTTGGCGGCGAGTGCCACGAAATTAGAGCGGACAAACTTCCCCCGCGATCCGCTGTTGAATTCCGGGAGGATTCCCCGCGACCCACTCTGCTTCGGTTCAAGAGTTATATTGAAATGGATGACTCGAATCCATTACGAGTTGCTCGTGTGAAGAACGATGATGCAGAAATTATAAATTACAGCTCAATTCGAGTTTGGGTAAGGAGAGCAGGTGTCAGACAGACAGGCAGAAGACGCATTTGTTTATAAATAGTTTTGCGTTAGAGATTTGGCGACAACCTCATATACCTCGTAGTAATATTAGATTATGTAAATATCAATCGATGGTCAAATACGGCGCACAACATTATAGATTTAATTATCAATGTACTTACTTATTTATCTATTTATCTTATTCTTATTTCTACATAAAGTAGATGAGGATTTAGGTAAATATGTGAAAGTATGGTTGTCTCGATTGTTGGTTGTTTGTAATTAAACAACAAAACAAATTTTGATGAAATTGGTAGGCATACTCAGTAGATACCTATATTTTTATCCAATTTTATGATCCATTACATTTATTGCTTGTGCTTTCAAATGATACCTTAATTAATCTATTAGATTGAATATAGGTAATAAAAATGGTAAATACAGGGAACCTGGTGAAGTCGCGCCTTCTTCGCGCGCCATCTTGCGGAGATCGCGGGCGCGCGTCCGACGCCATCCGTGGTCACGTCACCCCGCGCATGCTACTGCCCCTCACTTGCGCATCTGAAACAAAAAGAACACATTTTTTTATTCTACCACTAACGAAGTCGATACCCAGTTTACAAGAACTTACAAGTTCTTTATTTTTACCTATCTACAAAAACTGTCTATAGTTAAACTGAAAAGAGATAATTTTGTGATGCTCTTATTTTTATTTCATTTTTATTTCATCATTTAACCCTTTGGACGCCAATGACCACTTTAGTCGCAAATTGTTCGCGTGGCTGAGACGCCGCTGGCCTTAAGTCGTCTAAATTTGGCCATTTTTATAACAATAATTTTGTTTTATATAAGATGCCCTACCGCCTGTGTTAATTTATATAATACTAGGCTCGGCGGCGTCGGGCGTGTATCAACGTCAAAAATGGCTGGCGTGCAAAAGGTTAAGTGATTTAAATAGAAACTAGAAAAAGATCATTTAGGTAGAGAAGGTCCCTACATCGACCAATAAATTCATAATCTATCTATATATATAAAAATGAAACCCGTTTTCCGTTGTCACGGCATCACGCCTGAACGGCTGGACCGATTTCGCTAATTCTTTTTAGGGTTCCGTACCTCAAAAGGAAAAAACGGAACCCTTATAGGATCACTTTGTTGTCCGTCTGTCCGTCTGTCAAGACCCTTTTTCTCAGGAACGCGTAGAGGTATGAAGCTGAAATTTATATCAATTACTCAGGTCTACTGTCCCTTGAAGCTGTGAAAAAATCAAACTTCTAAGCCAACGCAATCAAAAGATACTGCCATTTATGCCGCAAATTTTCGACACTTGCAAGGGAATCAAAACCTACAGGGTGCTTCCCGTGAACTCAGAATCTTGAAATTTGGTACGAAGCAACGTCTTATAGCATAGATAAAGGAAAAATTACGAAAACCATAAATTTTTAGTTACATCACAAAATATATCTTTTTTTAATAATCTTAAACTTACTACCCATTTCCTCATAAACGCGTAGAGGTATTAAATTGAAATTCATACCAAATACTCAGGTCTATAATACCTTTAAGCTGTAGCAAAATCAAACTTCTATGTCAACGCAATCAAAAGAAACAGCAATTTAAGCTGCATATTTTGAAACTCGCAAGTACTTGCAAGGGAATCAAAACCTAAAGGGTACTTCCAGTCGACCTTGAATCTTGAAATTTGGCATGAAGCAACGTTTTATACCACACATAGAGGAAAAATTCCGAAAACCTTAAATTTTTAGTTACATTACAAAATATTATATTTTTTAATAAATATAAACTTATTACTTTTTTCCTCATGAACGCGTAGAGCTATCAAGTTGAAATTCATATCAAATACTTAGATCTAATTGCCTTTAACCCGTGAAAAAAAAAATTATAAGTCAACCCGAAAACGCAAAACGCAAAACGCAAAAGTACAACCATTGATACCGCATATTTTGAAACTCGCAACTACACGCAAGGGAATTAAAACCTAAAGACCACTTCCCGTTGACATAGAATCTCGAAATTTGGTAAGAAGCAATAGCTTACAGCACAGGTAACAGAAAAATTCCGAAAAGCTTAAAATTTTAAGTAGTTATACCACCAAAAAAATTGTGATTGTAAACATAATTGTAGTTACAGCAATGACCGCGAGTTATTATACTATGTATGGGGAGGGCAACATTTTTCAAACGGCAAAGACGACCTCACTCATCGTCATTCAATCCCGATGTTTTGGTGAATGTAGCTGTATGTATAATCTAAATGCGTCCTAACTGCTTAAAGTGTTATACTTATAATTAAATTCAATGACATTATTATATTTCTTATTGTTGGTTATTATCAGACAGCTTGCTTGTATTGTTTCTACTGGCGAAGTTTGATGGGACGCTGGTGGCACGGGTGGCACGCGGGGCTATTCACACCTTTTTCAGTCACCATTTACAGGTCTGGTTCAAATTTAATACTTAATTAATATTTTTGAACCAGATTTCTAAATAGTGACTAAAAAACTTAGTAAATAAATAACTTTAATAAAAGAACTTTCGCAAGTCTGCTGCAAGGCTAGTATAAGTGTTTCAGTTATATTATAGATAAATGATATGTGTTAATATAAAATAAAGGATTACTTAAACGATAAAGAGATCTTTGTCTTAAATTTATGCTCCTCCATCTTTCCCCATTGTAATGTTATGAATTTCATTTTGCAATAAAAATACCATAGTTATGACTCGATTGTCGTAATGAACGAACTTTGTAAACCTTGCAGGTTTGTACGGAACCCTCGGTGCGCGAGTCCGACTCGCACTTGGCCGGTTTTTTTTAAAATGTTCATTGAAGTCCAAGGATGGTTCTTACGGTGAGAAAAATTCGAATAATTGCCGGGAAAGCCCTAAAACAGACCTTTTCTTTTTCCCATGCAAATGTTTTCTTACTAAAATGTAGAGTCAATTTGAATTTTATTCCTACACAATAAAGTTCATTCTAAGGCGGGACGAAGTTCGCCGGGACAGCTAGTATTTATTAAAAAAAGCTTTAGTTTTTTTAAATAAAGATTCACTTGTCCCGACAGTAGGTAAACTTCGAACTTTCTTAATTGGTTTGGGCACACAAACAAAGAAAGCCTCTTTTCTGAAATTAGTGTAGGTAAATACATAGCACAATTCATAGCTATTACATAGAATTTTCCTAGTTGAAAGAGATGATAATATCAAGGCTCGTAAATGGACGATAGAGATTTGTGTTTCGCCATCGTAGCGACACCTGTATGTATTTCAGAGTACTATCCAGCTTATAGGCGGGCGGATTTCGTTGCCGGTGCCGCCCGCCGCCTCGTAACTAGAACCATTGGGCGGGCTAACGAGAAAACCCAGCTCTTTACTCATGTATAGTTCCTACGATAGATGTCACGCTACATCCATCGACACAAAACTATTTTTATCCGAAAACAAAACTAAATCCAAAAATAATTATGGTGATACTTTCCTTCCTCCTAAACCGTGTGCTGTAAGGTAACAAACACATTGCATAAAAAGCTTACGATTTCGAGATATGATTAGGAAAGCAAAACCGAAAACGTGAAACTCGTAGAATTTTGTCTCTGTTAATGTATACGTAGGTATACATAGTTTGAAATTTTCCACCTCATCGATGTACTCAAATAAATGCCAGATTTATCTACCCACTTCTAAAATTAAATCGCAATTTTTCCATCAGTTTCTCCAATAGTGATTTCTTGAACTAAGTATTATCATGTTACAGATTTTTAAACGACTAAAAACGCCATCTTGGCACAATTGTCATTTTAGAAGTTCTCGTAGTTTTGTTATAAAATTGTTGTGTTTTGGTGGCCATTTTTCAGTCTTTACACTAAAATAAACACATTTACTCTTCTTAATAACATAATAGGTTGATTAAGGTAAATCCAACTTGTTTTTTTGTGTATACCTGTATGATATTACATGGAACATTTCGGAAATTAATGTCGAAAAACATAACCCCAAAAATTAGGTAAACCTTGTATTGTATCGCTACAAAAAACATTTGAAAGTCGCTACGCTGGGCTTAATGAACGTTTCGCTAAACCTATGAATATTGACTAGTGTTAGAGTAAAAATAAAAAGATAGGAAGGGAATCTCGAGGATACAAAAAAGAAAAACGTGCTCGGTGAAAAGTCATGTTCAGACGACAACAAGTGTAAAGAGTGACCAGTGTTTTCGTTCAAAAAACAATGTCAATTAAAATATAACGTTTATGAGCAATAGTTAACAATGATTTATTTTATTACAATTTTGTATCTGTACATATTTTATCATATTATCATTATATCAAACATATAATGATACATATATGAAACATATAAAGATATTAGAATTGGAAACAAAATTGTGATGAAAGTAAGGAAAGTAAATTATTCTATATGAAAATATCGATAGAAAATTAATATTCAAATATTTTAGTTAGAAGTTAAGGATGTAGTAATGCAACTCTTTTTAATTCCTCCAGTGTATACCTATTAAGTATCTACCTACTTATCTTATCCGAGTTTTAATAAACAATTTATTACGAATTACTTATACATTTATGTTGTACCTGAATCAATTTATTGTTTTCTTTTTCAAATTAAATTGATTTTGGTACCTAAATAAAATTTCTTTGCTTATAAGACTTTTTTGGACTGGGTATCTGTACATATTTTATCATATCATTATATCATA
Organism: Anarsia innoxiella; assembly: GCA_947563765.1. Lineage (NCBI taxonomy): Eukaryota > Metazoa > Arthropoda > Insecta > Lepidoptera > Gelechiidae > Anarsia > Anarsia innoxiella. The sequence goes on from OX387390.1 coordinate 12,201,325, forward strand.
TAATTTTCTATCTATTATTTTCTATCGATATTTTCATATAGAATAATTTACTTTCCTTACTTTCATCACAATTTTGTTTCCAATTCTAATATCTTAACATAATTTTTAATTTTATTTAGATTTCTTAACCTAATTTTTAACAAACTGGAAGGGTGACCCTTTTTTGAAAAGTTAAAGCCTAGGTTAACTAGTGTGTGCAGGCAGACATATCTTTATGTAGGTACCTACAGGTAACAGATAATACCTAAGTGTTGTCATATTTACAATGTTGGGTAAACAAAAGGTTAAGGAAAAAGGAACTTACAATCAGCTAAATAGGTGCCAACTTATTTTTTTTGCATTGATTGCCATTTTATTTTTTAGGTATAAAATTTATTGATAAACAAGCACTGAAATTGGCAAACCATATATTGCGTGAACTGAATTTTCTGTACAGACGCGGCGCATAAATCAATATCCTGAAAGCCTTTGCTGCATTCTGCACCGGGCCTTGATGTGCATCGGGTGCATCTCAGGTGCATAGGTGAACTATCATCCGGATTTTTCACCTAATTCCGACTTGAATTGTTCAGAACAGCGAATTATCGCGCCAGTCGCTCCACCAGGCTCCGGAAGGTACGTTTTGATGTAAATTGATGTCGTTTCAAAGATTGCTTTGTGTTCAGCTTCTTCTTACTTGTTGCATAAGACCCGATCAATACTTCTGTGATTGCGCTTTACATGTTTCGGTGTGGGCTACACCCAATAATTATCAATGATGAAGTTCAATCAAGCGTTTTAGGTTCAAAATAGATAAGTACTGCCTTCCAGTGGTTAAGTAGACAAGTAATACAATATGCAATGAGCTAAAACGGCCTTGTATATCAGCTCTCCACCACAAACCACAGATTAAAAGGGTACAATACTTTTTTTAATTATGTATGAATAAAAGGTTAACAAATTGTAATTTGTAACAATAATTAAAAGAGGCGCGCGACGGCTCCAGCGTGTATAGACATTTTCATTATCCTACACTTTGTTCTGTTTTATTTTAGAACGTACTAAACCGTGCTCACACTCTAATATTGGACTCGTATCTCGTGGGCGACGATGCATTACTTTTCTTTTTAAAGCTCCATTATAAAAAGAACTTTTTACACATACGCAGTCCAAAGTATTTTGGACTCTAACCCGTTATTATAAAACACTCAATCCCTCAATATGGCTATAATTAGTTTCTCGGTAACGTTAGATAGATACATTGTTTCCTGTAAAATGAGGTTCATTGAAATTCAGATTCATCTTTCTTTTGAATCGTTTGTTATAACTTTATACAGCCTGATTCAGGTTACAAAGTGTGGGATAAAACCATTTTATATTTAATGTGCTCTCTCACTGAGAGCATTCGCTTGCGAAGTAATAGTATGGTTCTGTCTGAGTGCTGCGGTTGTTTTTCATCTCTGAATGCTATATTGCGAATCTGTGAGGATATATTACAGGGGAGTTCTTGCCGTGAACCAGCATTTTACAAAATATTACATAACAGTGCATACATTTGGAAGCTGAATTGATTTTTGACGCTCGCACTACGCATGCCCATTATTGTCCATCCCAATCCATCCACTACAGATGACCCGAACAAAATGGCTCCATAGTTAAAGCTATTAATTTATTACACACGGACAACTCAAATCATTTTAAGTTGGTTTTGTTAGATGTAGCTATATTGAAGATAAATTATTATTTTGTGAAGCTCTCGAATAGAATGATATATACAATTATATAAAGTTAGTATATTATATAAGTATATATAGAGGTAAGTACGTAAAATATATTTTAAATTTATTTTGCGCTTACTTTTGTTTTATTTTCCCTATTTAGTACCTAACAAGAAACGCATCGAGCTGCAGTATGTCAAATATTCAGATCAAATTGGGACTCCGGCGAAACAGTTTAAAATAAATTATATTGTCTAGTCAAAAGGTGCACTTTACTATACAAACCGCTCCACATACCTGAGGACTTGGATGCAATCCAAGATAATAATGATGATTGATTTAAAACTTAAAAGATTTAAAGTGACAATGACTTTTCTTTTACATTATCTATTTTAGTGACGTTTTCTAAATAAAACATGAACACGTCTTGGTAAAAACATCGGCCCTAATACAAATCAGTATTCATCTTTCTATCTGAAAGTTTAGTAGACTAACTTCAGGTACCTAGAGCAGAGTCGAGCAGAACTAGTGCAGTCCTACAACAAAATAACATAAATAAAGTATTTTCCAAGACGTTATTTAACACCGCAAGTAATGAAACAAAAAACCAAATAATTAATAAACTACTTACCCAGCTAATAACTCTTAAACTTGTATCAAGACTTCTAACTCTTTTGATATCCGATCCAATTAAGAAGTCGCCTGACTACCATAAACTGTTAATCATAAAATTCCAACTATATTTTACTGATTAGTATTGATTATAATCCTTATTAAGTTATAAAATTGGCCCGCCATTGATATCTACCTACTGTGCATACAAAAAACTCTCTTAAATTTGGATTAAGATGTGTGAAACTATCGAATCTATGTCCGAAACGGATTTCATTCATAATTTATTTAAATCTATCGATTCTCGGACATTAATCGTATTAAATCTTGTCATTAGTTGGCCAAACATCTTGATTACAAATGCAAATCGATTTTTTTGTCATATCCTCGAGGAAATTACATAATTTAAAAATTGATTTAAATTTCCTTTAATTTATTTCTTATTTCCTTTCGCCTGCCTTTCGCGTGCCTTTGAAAGTGTAAATACCATAGGCTTTATATATTATCCGGAATATTTTATATAATTATTTATGAATGGTTGAAAAAAAGTAGCAGATTATTTTAAATATTAAAAGAATTAGCTTTATTATAGATTATATAATTATATAATTATAGGTATTATATAATTATAGGTCAACTAGTAAAAGGCTATTTTTGAAATTTAAGTACTAGGTATTAACAAAATTCAAAGTATGTACTTTATCATAACAAGTGTGATTGCAAATATGCCTTCAATGCCATACAAAGACTATTAAAGAAAGTTCAATGTTATGTTGCCGTCTTGATTGTGGTTAATACGAGCAATCAATCGATGTTCATGTCCATTATGCGCGAGTATAATACAAAATCGATATGAAAAAGTTGGATCGTAGTATTTCGGTTACATGTAGGTTGGTACATTTTAAACTTGACTAGTCTGGCCACCAGACTCTGACGTTTCGATAGAGAGTGGTAGGTAGCTAATAAACTGACAATAACGAATAAAAAAAACCGGCCAAGTGCGAGTCGGACTCGCGCACCGAGGGTTCCGTACAAACCTGCAAGGTTTACAAAGTTCGTTCATTACGACAATCGAGTCATAACTATGGTATTTTTATTGCAAAATGAAATTCATAACATTACAATGGGGAAAGATGGAGGAGCATAAATTTAAGACAAAGATCTCTTTATCGTTTAAGTAATCCTTTATTTTATATTAACACATATCATTTATCTATAATATAACTGAAACACTTATACTAGCCTTGCAGCAGACTTGCGAAAGTTCTTTTATTAAAGTTATTTATTTACTAAGTTTTTTAGTCACTATTTAGAAATCTGGTTCAAAAATATTAATTAAGTATTAAATTTGAACCAGACCTGTAAATGGTGACTGAAAAAGGTGTGAATAGCCCCGCGTGCCACCCGTGCCACCAGCGTCCCATCAAACTTCGCCAGTAGAAACAATACAAGCAAGCTGTCTGATAATAACCAACAATAAGAAATATAATAATGTCATTGAATTTAATTATAAGTATAACACTTTAAGCAGTTAGGACGCATTTAGATTATACATACAGCTACATTCACCAAAACATCGGGATTGAATGACGATGAGTGAGGTCGTCTTTGCCGTTTGAAAAATGTTGCCCTCCCCATACATAGTATAATAACTCGCGGTCATTGCTGTAACTACAATTATGTTTACAATCACAATTTTTTTGGTGGTATAACTACTTAAAATTTTAAGCTTTTCGGAATTTTTCTGTTACCTGTGCTGTAAGCTATTGCTTCTTACCAAATTTCGAGATTCTATGTCAACGGGAAGTGGTCTTTAGGTTTTAATTCCCTTGCGTGTAGTTGCGAGTTTCAAAATATGCGGTATCAATGGTTGTACTTTTGCGTTTTGCGTTTTGCGTTTTCGGGTTGACTTATAATTTTTTTTTCACGGGTTAAAGGCAATTAGATCTAAGTATTTGATATGAATTTCAACTTGATAGCTCTACGCGTTCATGAGGAAAAAAGTAATAAGTTTATATTTATTAAAAAATATAATATTTTGTAATGTAACTAAAAATTTAAGGTTTTCGGAATTTTTCCTCTATGTGTGGTATAAAACGTTGCTTCATGCCAAATTTCAAGATTCAAGGTCGACTGGAAGTACCCTTTAGGTTTTGATTCCCTTGCAAGTACTTGCGAGTTTCAAAATATGCAGCTTAAATTGCTGTTTCTTTTGATTGCGTTGACATAGAAGTTTGATTTTGCTACAGCTTAAAGGTATTATAGACCTGAGTATTTGGTATGAATTTCAATTTAATACCTCTACGCGTTTATGAGGAAATGGGTAGTAAGTTTAAGATTATTAAAAAAAGATATATTTTGTGATGTAACTAAAAATTTATGGTTTTCGTAATTTTTCCTTTATCTATGCTATAAGACGTTGCTTCGTACCAAATTTCAAGATTCTGAGTTCACGGGAAGCACCCTGTAGGTTTTGATTCCCTTGCAAGTGTCGAAAATTTGCGGCATAAATGGCAGTATCTTTTGATTGCGTTGGCTTAGAAGTTTGATTTTTTCACAGCTTCAAGGGACAGTAGACCTGAGTAATTGATATAAATTTCAGCTTCATACCTCTACGCGTTCCTGAGAAAAAGGGTCTTGACAGACGGACAGACGGACAACAAAGTGATCCTATAAGGGTTCCGTTTTTTCCTTTTGAGGTACGGAACCCTAAAAACACTTCTACATTTTCGACTACCTTAGAGTGCTTCACAATATAAAGGAACCTTTTTAAAAAAACAAAATCAATTTTGCTGCCGTAATTTAAATGGTTAGTTGTAAAATGTATCGTATTGTCACGACGTTAGAATTGTCTCGGGTGGTAGTGCCTCACTCGAGACGTTTGCTCATACCTTCGTCAAAACAGCGCAAACCGTATTCGGCCTCAAGAGTTAAATGAACTTATAACTTGACCTTTAGATTTGTTGAAACCGTAAGGAGCAATTTTGTACCTCCTTATTTACACCGCGAAATGTTAAGGATTCTGACAAAGAAATATGATTCGCAAAACAAAGACAGTTCCCTTTTAAGCAATATTGATTCATAATACTTAAACCTTTTAAATAATAAGCTGTATCAGACGGCCTACTTATTACTGACATATTACATACAGTAATGAATTATCTTACGCAGTAAAATTATGTAAAATTAAAATAATTAGAAACATCTTTTTTACGGATTACTGGCTTAAGTTGTACAATCGTAAATAAATATATACCAAAAATAAGTTAGTATCATTATTATTACACCTCGAAACATCTAATGGAATAATAAAAAGATATTTCATCTTTTTTTAAATACAGGAGGCGGCACCGGTAATTTCTTTATTAGTCCTTTGAAATAAAAAAAAGAATTGGAATCACAAAAGCGGTCTACGATCAAACTGGTTTGTCTCGATTTAATCTCATGCATTAATTTCGAATAATAAATCAAAACATGTCGATGATCCTGCATTTCATATCATTCGGTATCCTTTTGGATAGTTTAAGGTATCTAATTCAGACGGAAGTCCAACATTCCCATAAATCTCATTTTTGAAAGTAGGTTCACGCAAAATAAATACCTATACGGTACCTAATGAAAGTATTATGCTAATGTCGCTCTGTTACTAGCTTCTATTTAAACTAAACCAAATTAAAATATGCCAAAATAAGTATTAATATAGTATTATTATACCCATGAGAGTACGTACGTACCTACAGATTTTCAATCCAATGGAAATACCAACATCAGATGCGACAGTAGGTACCTTCTCGGATTTAACAAGGACTAATGCTCCGTTAAGTTAAAAAATTACGGTTGTTTGTTTGAACTGTGTCAGTGAAGAGGGTTATTGATCAAATGATGTTTAGTTTGCTACTTTCTTTTACAATGCTTGCTTACGTCGTTGTGTAAAAAAAGTTCTTGAATAAGGCATGGATTCTTACTTTGTTTCATGACAAGTTTTATTTGTTTATATAGATAACTATTGGTTTAATTTTTTGAAAGCAAAATAGGTAAATATTATTTCGAAAACAATTTATTTGTTTTCAATGACCATGTATCATGTCAACGGAACTCTCATCTAAGCCAATTATTTCTAATGGCTGTACATTAAGCTTTTATGTAAAACATTATCATATCAAACTGGTATGCCCACTTTAGCATGTTGTTTAGACATTTTGATAAATACATCGTTTATTGGTTTAAATGATTTAAGACTTAATTGGATAACACCTTCTAGTGACCACCGTAAAGAGACCTATCATTCTGACACCGAGTTTTGCCGACAGACAATCATATTTTATACAGCTAGCAAAAAATACCTATTTTAAAAAAAATACATGCTATTATTATATAGTTCTTGTCATAATTTTAATGCCGCAAAATAAATGTAAACCAAATAACATAAAAGAGCAGACGTATTTAAAGTTAGATGAATCTAGGTACAAGGGAATTTCAGCAGTTCATTGACATGTTGGTATTTACAAATTCGAAATGAAAGCGAGTCGGTTTGCACAGTACCTACATTTCAGAATTACAACTACAGCGACTGTAAAACTTTAATTCATTGAAATTCGTGAACTTATTAAAAAACCTAAAGCTCCAAGTTTTTGGGAAACCTTTTATTTTGCCAAAGATGTAATTTATGTTTGACACGCGCTGATTTATGCTACGTTTTTATATTTATTACTTGTTGTTCTATCGTTTTGAGTAAAGGCGACATTTTTTATTGATGAAATTTCTAAAACTTTGTGTGTGTGTTGGAATGTTCTAGCTCCACTACCGTATTAATCTAGAGTGGCAATCAAATGGTTTATTGGCTATATAACTGATATCCTTATTAAGGATTATAACTTTTGATTTTTTTATAATAGTAAAGTTGGAGGTGTTACATTATGTATGTATAGGTATTATATAACTATGAAGTGTTTTATTGCCAATTATTCTTGACTTTTTACTTTGAATATATTGAATACTTAATAGGCAAAAAATTGAGTAACTACTATCTACCACGTTGGTATAGCTTCCTTATAAATGGCGTTATATTATCTCGCTTGGCGAAAGTACATCTAGTCGCGTATACTTTTACAATGCAAATGCTTATCCACATTAGTATTATCGTCTGGTGAATTAATGCGGAGCTAAAGTGCGTGTCAATTGGACGTTTGCAAAAAGTAAAACAATCACCAGTTAATGAGTTGATTTACAAGATTGATGATGCCAGTCATCGTCGTCTTGGGCTAGGTGTAGGTAACAGGTTCCGGAGACACTCCTCACACAATGATGTATGACTTTTTTTGTCTCACTAAAGTACGGAACATAACATATGAAGAAATCAATGGGTATTTTATTTATAAATGTTTTCATTTGCGTAAGCACTAACGATTAACAGTTGAGTTGGCAAAGGTCAAGTATTACGGTCCGGCTTGTAGGGAAATCATTGAATAAGTCTTGAAGTTTATTGCCACGAAGATTGAACGTGAAATCGTTATTGGTTCTGTGAATATGTGTAGAAATTGAGGTGTAGCTTGTTCATATGGGTTATTTATGTGGTATTTTAAATAGGGCAGTGTCGTTTAGGAAATGTGTAGGACTAATGAATTAGTCCGTCGCGGGGGAATGCGGCTGGCGATATGTTGCCAAGAGCCAGTACGTGACTATGCAGATTACCTATCGGACTGATCGACGCACATGTTTCTCTCTAATGTTGCTTAAGATGCCGCCATAAATATTTCGAATACAACTAATAAATTATATTACTAAAATGTATACCTAGTAAGCGACAGGCCTTTGTTTATCTAAAATTTGTTGAATATATTGGCTAACTTTAAAAGTACTTTTTATTGTTGATTCTGTAAGTAATGAAAATTGCCAAATACATTTTCTTATATTACATGAATATATGAAATGAGTTAGTTCGAAGTTCATAAAACTTAGTGTATTTTAGATGGTAATGACATGAATATTGTAGGTTGTTCTATGAAAATCGCTCCTTCCTCAAAGACAGACTCGGTAGTAATAATCTTTAGTTGAAAGCATGCATTTATTGCCACGTCAGCAGATTAAATGGCGCCAACCTATGAATGATGTTTAATTAATTACATGCTTACAGATGTTTGTGCCTCTCTGTCAAAGAGGTACAAAGAAAAGATAATGGTTTATTCGATAGGTGCATAATGAATAGCGAATAATAGCTATTCATACAACTATTGTGCAGATGATGTTGATTTGATTTATCATTTAATTAAATAACAATGTGGTGTCGACACTTTTCGTAGCAACAAACTGAAGAGAATTTGCTGCGTTGTTGCTTTATTGTTTACCTATAATATTGATTTTATTGAATAACTAAAACGAATGTTAAAATTAGTCGATAAAATGTTAGATTACGTCTAGGAATGAGTACTTATAATGATTTGATATGATTTAAAAATGGCGCCCATCTAGTATTTTACACTCTTCTAGATGTAGGTGAGGTGAGATAGGTAATCTAGACGAATAAAAGTACTTAGGTACCTCCACGATATAACCCGATACGATGATTAAGTTACCTACCTATTTCCGACATTCCATTGCCAAAATAATTTTGAAAATTCCCTCATGATTTTAAAATAAATATGTGTAAAATGATACCTTTGTAGGTACTTTATTCAGTGAATGAATATATGAATAAGTATTATCTGACTTAACACATTATTTCTTGAATCGAGGGCATCATTCATACCATCTTTATTGCCTTGATTCTTTAAATTCCAATAAATCCAGCTATTTGGTCACACATCTGGGAACTATTTCATGAGATATGCGAAATATTGAGTACATCTGACATCAAAAGATTTATCGACCTTCTGAATCTATAAACAAAATCAATAGGTACCTATCTTGATTAAAATTCTTTTAGGTACTGTCTAGAAAGTATTGTTCTGACGATTTCATCAGTAACGGAATATAAAGCAAAATATATTATAGATACATTAGTTGTGATACTTTGAGTAAGTACTTACTACAAAAGATAGGTATTTAATGCACCAGCCCCAAATATTTACATTTCTTATCTCGGAGAAACATGAAGGTACATAGATTTATCGCAAATTCCGATGCGAATAGTTTACTTGTGTACCTACCTAATGCTGTGCGAAACCTTTGTTTACTTACTCGCATTCTTAACATATTATAACTGTATCAGAACAATGACATACATATGATTCTTATATGTAAGAATCATAAAACAAAAACAAGAAAGTTATCATTTTAATACCTATTTTCGTCCGTATTAGTCAATAAAATCAACAAAATATTAAAAAGAATATTGGTGTAATTTTACTAACCGAGTCACATTAAATAAAACCTGCATTTAAAAGCGGAGACTGAACGAGTCTGGTGTTCGCACAAAGTTTTATGGACATGTGAAATTCTGCGAATGCTTCTTAAAACAAACATAATTCAAGACACAAATTTAAACCAATATTGATCCTGTGTAAAAACTTTTGTGTAGTCATTGACTGTTTACATCGCATCTCTCTGAAGGCGTTGGTAATTTTTAGGATAAACAACTTTATTTGAAATGCTTATTAGGTTATTAGAAGAAAACTCTTTTTAACAAAACATCTCTGAAAAGCATTAAGGTATCGGTTCCTGAAAAAACTGGCTTGAAACAAAAAAAAAACGCGTAAAACAGCACACATAATCTCGTTCGGTTAATTTTCTACAAACTGCTGTAGCTTAATCAATCACTTTCTTAAACTAAAAAAAATAAATACAGACTCTGCACCCAATTTTTCATTTGAATATTAATATGCAAGATGTTTATCTTAAATGATTGTAATAGCTCATAATTTTATCTAGACAGTCAAAACAAAAAACTCTAGCAAGTTTGGTGCGTCGGAATGAGGTAGGTACCTATAGTACGTATAAAACTAATATAGGTTTTTTACAACCATTCACTGGTAACGCGAACTAGTTAATATGCATAATTTTGAATCTTAATTAGAAGCAATAGGTTAGAGAATCTCATACGAGCAATAATCGAGTATTATAGTAGTACCTACACGAACGTAGTTAGAGTTTTCTCGTTTGTTAATGAAGTGGCTGCAAATAGTACTACAAACTACTTAAAAACCTCAAGGTTCCAGCTGAAAACGTTCCACGGGGGAACAGATTAGTCTCACTGTGGCTTCACTAACAAAATATTAATAATTTGTCACCCAAAGACAAAGACCGATGACAGTGACACACATTTTGAACTTCATTTACGCAACCGTATCGTACCGTGTGTCTGACATACTTTAAAATGTCATTATTTTTACACCCATTCGGTTAAAATTGGTTCTCTTGTACCAAAATTACTTTTCAATTTATGCTGCTATGAGACACCTAATAACTACGATTAAATGCCTACTACTTACAAATAAAATTCTTTGTTTGACTAGGTACAGTTCACATACTTACTGAAATATTAAATGAAAGATGCAAAATATACCAAAGAACCTTTACTTCATATGCCTCCATTTGAAATCCCCGCAGATTAAAAAAAGGTTGTCCTTATTTAGAAGTGGAATTAGAATTGGAAAGTGTAATAATAATTTGCGGTAACTATAGTCATTTTGCGTTTGACTTGTCAGGTTTACCTCATCAGCTTTTTAGTAACGAAGCACATCAAAACATCAAACAATGCGACTCTACATTGTTGCAAACGAACATAAAACTATGAAGATTGAAGACTAAACCACTACAATAGGAGCCTATCCCTTTAAGTAGCTTAAGCTTTAAGCCACCGCAAATAATTCTTCATTTGTTATAAAAGAAGACTTGTCTCAATCACTAGACAATTAGCATGCTTATAAAAGTTATACCTACCTTCCATACATCTTAATACATAAAAAATAAGCAACTTTTCTTGAATGAAAATGAAATGAAAATAAAAAGTGTTTTATTCAAAAATAGGCAAAGTCATTACACTTTTTGATGTCACTTTTTTGATCTAAAACTACTAGCCGAGAGGAAGAAGACGGCAAGAAACCTTCGGCACAGGACCGTACGTTATGTGCAATGTATCTTTTTTTTTTAATTGAGACACTTATACAATTACATTTATTAGAAATAGATAAGTACATCTCAGATCGAAATTATTTCTAAAAAGACATTCCTAAGTCTATATCTAGGCTATATTTTAAACGAGGAAAATGTATTTAGTTAATAAACTAAATAACTTTAGCAAATCAGTTTTGAAAATAAAGTTTTGTTCTGGTACCCACGGTTTATTACTATAGCCTTTAAATTGATGGTACCTACTTTTTAGACGAAATCTCTGCCTACACTCCACTGCCTGGTAAATGGTTTACAAGATTTTTTGCGTCAATGATGTCAGAAACTGTTTCGTATCTGAAATTCGATCTGTACGTCTCAACCTATATCTTTAATCAATAAGACGGTTCGTAGGGTATCACTTACAATTTACTTATTAAGAGATAAATGTCTTTAACAAACAGTAAGTACCTATGTACGTGAACGGTACATTTAAGATCTTGAAGTGTTCTATTCATTCGGCTAGCCTTGTCGCTAGTCATCTCGTCTCGATAAAGCAATATTGTAAGTTCGCTCTATTCCCTATAGATACCCTTTTACGTACAATAGTTTTTATGCCCCTACTAGGCCGTTCGATAAGTTGTGAGATTGATGTACACCTATGAAACTTTTTGGATCCAAAAAATAAATAGGTACAGACTGATAAAAATTCGACATGTTTAATAAAAAAAAGTAATTTCTTTTTTTAATGTTTGTGTTTAAAAAATACCTTTTGTGTTTTGAAATGTATGAGGATCTTGCATTGATTAATAATAATTGAGCCTGTTTGCCTGTAAAATTAAAAAGAGCGCGCGCAGATGTAAAGGTTGCTTGTTCACTTTATTAGGTTCCTAAGTTAATTTCTATTTCCAACATTAAAGTATGTTTTCTTGCGTAAGTATTGGTACTGCAGATATATAAGAAATAATTATTTTCCGCATTTATCACAAGGGCCAAAAACGAAAAAAAATCAAACTGTTAGCGGCAACATGGGCTGGGTACTCGTACCTACACATTCTCAAAACTTATTGAACGTTCTTCTTGTGGGTAAAATTAGTTATACTTACCTCTTTCACGGAGGCGAATAATCAGTCGAAGATAAGAAAGGTAGGTAGGTAAGTAGGTACATTATTTTATTATTAAACAATGAACAGATCTAACTACTTACTCTTACCTAACTACAGGCTTAATATTTTATGAACTAATTAGGTAGGTTATACTAGGGTAGGTACCTGCTAAATACGTTCTAATGTTATTTATTAAATCAGTCAGTAATGACTAATCGTCAGTGAGGTAATATGTACCTAGGTAGGTACCTACAAAGAATTATTTGAATAAAAATACCTACATCAAATTTACTTATTAGGTAACTAAACCTAATAGGGCACACTAGTACCTACCTAACTACTTAATATAACATGATTTTTGTATTTGAATGTAGATACTTACCTAATACCTCATTATTTTTAAAGTAAAATATTTCTTGCTTATGCACATGTTATCAGTTCTTGATAATTTTCCAGATAATTTTTAAGTAGGTTTAACAAACGGTAGGAGAGTCATTTCAACCACAATATAGTATGTAAAATAATAGGGAAAATAAACGACACGCCTACTGAATCAAAAGTTACATGAATACACTCTTTATTCAGTTCCAAGAACGTGACTTCCACTAAAGCAGCTCTCTCCAGTAACTTTATAAACGGTTGGTACCTACAAGATATACCTACGTGATAGGGACCTACATAAAATCCTTATTTATACATAACCAACTGAAATATCGCTACAGGCATATTCGCAGAACGAGACTACATCCAAAGATCGGTAGGTACATTAACAATAAGAAAGTAGTTACAAAATTCTACTTACCAGTTCTTTTTTCAATCAAGATAAATACACTGACAATGAACTTGACTTGCTGAACTAACTGGTACCTGATACCACGTTCGTGAACCAGTACCGGTACCAATTTCACTCGTACCAAACTTTAACACAACACAGGACTTGAATGCAAAAGTTGCAGTGCAAAAAAAGCATCCAGATACAGAACAGACACTGCTCTCTTTTTATAAAGAAAATTAAAGGAGGATTTTTTCTGTGCCTTCTTGTTCCTTCACCGTTTCTTCACTTGATCTCTCTAAATAAACTCTCCAAAAATTGTAATATCTAGGCACAAAATGTGCTGCAACAAAAAAAAAAGAATCGATCGTGCTCGGGCGCCGGCAACAAAAATCGACGCCCGCAGTTGCGCGGACTCAGCCCGATCTAAAACTGATCCAACCGGTATGAAGTCTCTCAGTGTACGATCGTGACCGGGCTCGCTCGATCATGCAAGATATTGTGACTCACTTCACGTTTGTAAAATATTCACTCTGTAGATGAACCCACAATGAACTAATTCTCCTCTGCTGTAGTTATGATTATGACATAATTAAGAATCGAAATAATAATGCTACTAAGGTCTACTTGGCAAGAATTAACTAGAGCTGCTCTAGAAAATAATCTATTAGAAAGGAATGGATTACTTACTGAGAAATTAAAGCTATTTATGTACAACCTACAAATAGGTACTTACTTACTTATCTTCATCTTTTGTAATTTTTTACGCCTCTCTACATACACAATAAATTGAAACTTATTCTTTAACATCTGACTAAACACACGTAAAAAATCTTCCTACAAAATTCCAATACTACGATTGTTACCTACTTCTAACAAACGATACCTCTTCTTAAATTAATATCTGCCTTCCTACTTTATCAAGGATAAAGCTTATGTATTTTAGCTAAGACCTCTAAGACCATGTAATGTATTATAATAACTTCAATCCACATCTTCCACATTTGTACCTTCCTAGTTACTAAAACCAACATATACGTGTGTCTTTTTTTATTATTTCGTTAATGGTAAGTATTGGATGAACATATAACAATGATGAATTCTTTACAGGTCAAAGATAATGTATCCGAGGAAGAACAATAAACCGTTGGTGCCAAATCCGAGCGCGCGACGTCGCCGTCGCCAAAGGTGCTCTCAAGAGCCTGAAGATTATTCAAAGAGATTCACCAGTCATTATGTTGACCTGCATAGTATTGTTCCGAAATCTCCCCCGCCGTCATTTTATGAAGACGACGACATCCCTCAGCCATCGACGTCATTGTACGCAACCAGGGCCAGCAAGGAAGTTGATTCACCACCTGTTCGTCGGTTTCACATGAAATTACGAAGCGATGTAAGTCCGCCAGAGAAAAACGCTACTGCGCTTTGCAGCGACATCATCCCAACGAAGAATAAAAAATCTGCTCGGTTTTCCAAGCATAACAAAGTCAAGCAAACAGACGAGAAAGAAGATTTTTACCAATCCGGTAAGCTCTCAGAGGCTACTAATCGTAAAGCTGATGATTATAAAATTCGCGATGGAAAAGGCGATAAGGGGCGTCCTGGTGAAAAGACTCCTGAAACTTCGAAGTTTACGATAACTTATGAGACCCGTAAACTTTCCCCAAATTATCCAGCCACGCGGTCTGCTTGCCTTGCTAGGGCTTATGCAGAACTGGAAGCTCAACCTGATCCCAAACCTTACTTTCTACGTGAAAGACATGGGAGGGGTTCAAATAACGGCTCATTGCTTAAAACTGTTGACAGGGCTTATGCAGAACTGCAAGCTCAACCTGATCCCAAACCTTACTTTCTACGTGAAAGACATGGGACGGGTTCAAATAACGGCTCATTGCTTAAAACTGTTGACAGGGCTTATGCAGAACTGCAAGCTCAACCTGATCCCAAACCTTACTTTCTACGTGAAAGACATGGGATGGGTTCAAATAACGGCTCATTGCTTAAAACTTTTGATAGGGCTTATGCAGAACTGAAAGCTCAATCTGATCCCAAACCTTACTTTCTACGTGAAAGACATGGGACGGGTTCAAATAACGGCTCATTGCTTAAAACTGTTGATAGTCCAATTCCATACGATATATCTGATTACAATAAGAAGAAGAACTTGACAGCCAAGGAGCCCGCCAAGAAGGCCACAAAGGAGCCCGTCAAGAAGCCTGTCAAAAAGCCCGCTAACAAGCCCACCAAGGAGCCCGCCAAGGAGCCCACCAAGGAGCCCGCCAAGGAGCCCGCCAAGGAGCCCGTCAAGGAGCCCGCCAAGGAGCCCGTCAAGGAGCCTGCCAAGCAGCCCGCCAAGGAGTGCGCCAAGAAACCCGCCAACAACTCAGTGGATCCACGTCTTCCTTATGACTTTTACCGTCCGCGGTATGGTCAAGGAGGTCGTGGGGTCGAAGAGTTTGCAGATCCTCATGATTTCTGGGCACGTGTACATTTCCCAAACCTTGTACATATTTATGGATATGGCTCGTCTTCTCGATCAGAGCGTCACGGTGATACCACTGGAGAATCGAGTGGTGACTTGGAATCCTATGATTCTGATGAAAGCTTGTACGAGTACTAAGATCTTAGGGAGAATCCGAAAGCAAATAAAATATTTCACGTTGCGTTAGGATTACTTAAGTATTTTTAATGTATCATCTTGGTATTACGTGTTGTCTGTCTGTTTAATGGCCGATAATAATAAATATAAGAACTACAAAGTAGGTGCCTACTAAGGTACCTTCTTAGGATTAATTAATGTAGATCACCTGTCCAAAGTTTAACTTTTTGAAAATGTATGTCTTGGGTAGGTACCTACCAAGTCTAAATCTATCTTTTTGTGATTCTATCAAATAATTTGGTCCAAATATTTACAATATTAAAAAAATAACTTAAATTAGATTTACGTAAGATGGGTACCTACCTACTCAATCTTACGTAAAAATATTAGAAAAATAATTAGAAACTCATAAGAAATACGTAAATTTAAAAAAATTAAGACAGGGATTCTGTTAAAGCGAAACTTTGGATCAAATTTTAAAGATTTTTAACATTAAATTAAGAAATTTACTCTAATATTTACCTGTACTTAGGTACATACCTAGTTACCTTTATCAATCCGTATTTTTTAACGTTTTGTATTTACTTATGTACTTATAACTAATGGTTCTTTAAATTTAAGTAGTTACTATTTTGAGATTAAAATCTTATCACGTATACCTGTTGGTAACCTAGCGAATTACTGTCCTAAAAAGTCAATTAAAATACTTACTTATAGTAAAAAATATACCTTTAAGTAGTTATTTATTTTTTAAAAATCATACAGACGGTGCCAACTTAAATAATTTTATAGTTTTTATTTTATCTTAGTCTTTTGATAGGTCATTTTTACCTAAAAAAAAAGAATTATAGGGGACACGAATATATTAGGTACTCTTAAACTTATGGACGAGTCCCTATTATCTAGGTACTAAAGAACCATTGGCTTTAAACTCTTTTTTGTTATACTTTACTACTCCACTTTTATTTTACTTTATTTAGTGCCTGCCTACCAGGTCACTTTTAAAATTAATATTTTGCGAGATCTTAGATCATTTTTTATTTATATACCTAGGTATTTTAATATCTTAGTTACCCTGCACTATGTTGATTATAGCTTTTTTAAACTTAAGATAAGTCACTTTTCTCATAAATGGTATGCTTAATATATTGAATTTCAATCAAATGGGTGTTAAAAATAAGATATTTATTAGGTCCTTAAATAGGACGCAAAAAATAGATAAGGAACATTATATTCGTAAATGTCAACGTTACTATTAAGTACTCACTTTCAGTAGGCATTCTATCGTAGCCATCTATACATTGAAAAACTATGTGAATTCTTTATTTTACTAAGGTTGTGAAAAAACCTATGTTCTTTATTGATGTCAATAAAAAATATTAAAATAAGTTGTTTATATTTTAATTCATATTCCTCTTTCGTTTATTCCTCTATTGCAACTCAGTTGTGTTTTGTTCGTGATTGGATATTAGGCGACTACAGTGTTAAAAATCATGGTAAGTACCTACTTAAATAATATTAATAATTATTGTAAACATATCACATAAAATGTGAAAAAAAAAACAATTTTATCTCAACACAACTTTCATCTTCTCAGCTGTTTCTAGTACCTACAAAATGCTAATATGTGATACTTAAGTAGCAACGTTCTCAATTCCAACGAATAATATTATCAAATTTATCAATACACTTTACCTTGTCCGATATCAAACATTCACCGAATGCAATCGTAAGTATATAATATTTGTTATCAATTTCTATCGGTCAAACACTTGTTTACATTATCTCATGAACTAAGTGTGGTTTTTAAACATTATAATGCGTATTTACGTAGGTACTTAGGAATATCAATACATATCCGTCACGTCTCTCTCCATTTGGGGTAGGTAGAGATCACTTCTTCTTCTTTTTTCTTCTTCTTCTTTTACCTTCTTTTGGAATAGGAATGATAAGGTTAATACACACAAAATGCCTACTGCCTAGCAAGTTAGTTTAATAGGCAAAGCCTAGAATACAATCGCAGTTTATACATCATAGGTAATGGTAATAAGTTAAATACTTGCATGGTGCAACTCGTAAATTATTAATTGGTATATAGATAATAAACAGGTGGTTCTTATAATGTAAATGTCAATGTTTGCGCCGATGGATGAATGGATGTTTGTTACTCTTTCACGCAAAAACTACTGAACAGATTTTGATGAAACTTGGCAATGTTGTAGCTTGCACGTCAGAATAACACATAGGCTATATCATTCTTACGATATCATGACTATTTTCCAAGATATGGCAATAAATGCGTAAATGAATGCGCGGGCAGCCCCTAGTTAGTTCATAATAAACAGATACCTTTATATATGACATATTCATTTTCTAAATGGATACAAGTAAGTAACAGAAAGGAAATTGGTAGGTACTTCCTTAATATGAGGACAAAGGATACCTATTAGGCTATAACAAACATTATAGCCTAATAGGTACCTATGTAAATAAGTAAGTAGGCAAGTAGGTACTTATCCAATATTTGTATCATTATAACGGTTCGCCTTTTGTCTTGTACTCAAATCGTACCTTGAGGTTACTCGGCAAGATTCTCGGAATACTACAAGCTGATATTGTCCAAGCATTGCTATTGAAAGTAACTCGTCATTGTTTGTTTTATTTCTCAGATCTCAAAAATGTTGTAGGCGGTTCTTGCTTCTCAATCAAAATGTTACTGCCGTGTTCCTTTTACCTCGGGCTTGGTACTCGTGCCTACGTTATTCGTAACAGTTATTTATCTTTACGATTCGAGAAATTGAAGTTTAAATTCATTTAAAATTGTTGCCTTCATCCTGTGTGCATTGTTTAAGATTAAGATCGTAATTAAAAGGGAAGAAAACAAGCAATACTTAAATGTAGGTATAAGTATATTTTTAAATAGGGAAAGAAGTGCAAATAGTTAGGTACCTTCTTAGATATATACCTAGGCACAGGACGCTCAGCTTTTAACTAAATAACTATGCCTATGATTAAAAATATAAGATTAACAATTTCGTGCTATTTCCAAAGAAGCAGGTCTATTACTATGGGAAGTAATAAAATTGAAGGAGCCCCACTGCTCTTGAGTATGAATGAATGAAGGGTTTTCTTACTTACCCAGCATAGTGAAAACCTTTAAGACAATGAGATGTTGAACAGTAACTACTAACTAACTATGTTGTGCATAGGTAGGGATTAATAGGTAGGTACTGTAATTTCAATAAATAGGGATTAAATAGGGAAGTACCGGTACCATCGCTGTTTTCTTTCGTCTTTTTTTTATTTTGTGATCGAACGAGTTCAACCTTCGACACAATTTTCATTTCAGTAGGGACCTATGATACTGTTTCCCATTTTCATTACCATCTATTTAGTTATTTCCTCCTACTTACCTACAGTAACCTTGCCATCCCGCTCTAGTTACGAGTATATTGCTTTGCTTTCCACCATCATCGTACGTTACAAATCGTCCCAATTTATTTACTTACCTAGATTATAAAATTAGGCCACCTTTGAAGTCGTTTGCGTACGGTTTGGTAGGTATCATAATGTCGAGTTTGGTGCGGATATGTACGTTTGAGTAGGTAAGTGCCTACCTACTTTACTTAGGTATAATCAAATATAAACGTACAAGTACTTCCTCAGAGGGAGAGGGAGACCGCGACATTCTTACTTTACTCAGGTGAAGAAGAAAGTTAACATCATGTCATGTCAAGAAGTCAAAACACCGGCAGAGGTTAGGCCTAAATGGCGGATGCTCCACCGACAAGAGTCTTACTTATAATAATAGAATGATGATGAGAAATAGGTACTTAACCTTCGTAAAAGAAAAAGATAGGAGATAGATAGAACATATTGCTGTATATGTATATGTTGCTAGTGAAGATGTAGTTATAACTATCTGCCTATCTAATTGGTCGTCCGTTTCATATCCTTAATAACTTTCTAACGGCTTATTGATAGCCAGTCACGACTAGATCCATTGAATGCAAATTTATTAAAAGGAGATATGGCTAAGTGCTTTGATTGTACAATCATTTATCCCTTGAGAATCTGCGCTTTTATATTTGAATGAAATTATTCAGTTTGACTGTTAGATAGGTAGGTATATGTAGGTCGACAGCGTTTTCCTAAAGTCAGACATTCAATGTGTTGGGGTTGGGAGATATAACATACCGACCTGCAGTTTTTAAATTAGTGTAGTAGGGGAACTAAATATCACACATAAATAGAATAAAAAATTACCTAGGTACTTACACATTTCATCCCTATCAGGGCAATCTCAAAATCTTATATTAGGTACTTAAGTAGGTACCTACATAAGTTACCTACCTGCATGAGGTAATTTAAATGGCTCCGTGTAGAGGTACCTACTGAGGCCATTGTTTTTTTTAATCTAATCAATCATCCAACTTAAAACTTAAAAAAAGGGAATCGAGAGAGGAATAAGAACCTACTTATACCTACCTACCTTAAGTGACAAAATTATAATGTCTCTCCAACATTGAAACCGGGTGTTTTTCCTACCTAGTTTGCTTGATTTAAGTTTGTTTTGTACCTTGTTGGATGTCTGTACAGATTGGTACAGCTACGGTCCAGTCCAGGATGTCCAGGTTCGTGAATCCAGGTCTTATCAATTCACTAGGACTACCTACCTCTCAGGAAACACTAGAAGATGGGTAGGTAAGGTACCTACCTACTGCAAAGGAAATCATCTAGTAAGATTCTTATTCTTACCATAAACAGGTGTAGTAAAAAATCGTGTGCCTCGGAAGTGAATGATACTTAGATTAGACCGATTAATGGAAATAAAGTCGACGTTCAGTTCAGAACTTTATTGTCCAAAAAAAACAACCTTTTGAATTTTGTGTAATAACGACATCTATACTCTTAATAACGAACTCTTACTTACCGAACTCAGATGCGGTGCGGTGGGGTTGCAACAGGGACGGAGGGTGACGCTACCTCTTCTGCACTGCACGCTTCATTAGATAGATAGGTAGGTAGGTGGGTAGCTACTTTGCTGGGATGCGCTTTGATTGTAGACGCGCGGCTTGTTACGTTATTACTTGGTAAGTATATAATTATAAAACGGTCGTGATTCCTTAATTTAATCTTAGAATTAAACTTATATCGTAAACAAATATTCAAAATAAATTCACTATGTAGGTATCAATGCTACCAACTTAAAAATCAAAGAAAACGGAATGGAAAGGGCGAGATATTTCCAGCCATACATTTATAAAAAAATCCATTCACATTCAGAAATTAAAAATTCCACATTATGTACGTGCTATGTACATACAAAAACCGGAAAGCTATAAAAAACCTAAAAACCGATATGGACAGCACTAATACGCTTGGTTTGGTGAAGAGATGCGCGCGCAATGCGTCATTCGTGCTTCTGTCAACTGTCAATGTCAAATTACAATAAATAAGTAAGTCAACGGTTCCTGCCCGAAACGTGATTGAAGCTCTGTTTTCAGGATTTATAAATTAAAATAGGTAATTGATAATAATAAAATATTATTAATACTATCACACATCACTGTACATTATTATCACATTCACTTTGCTTGTTTCTGAATCGCCAATAACAATTAAAAACTATTTGGGTGTGGCATACTTGGTGGCATGTAAACAATCGTTGTTTCCAGGTTCCTTTGGGAGTTTTACCTGCTAGTACCAAAGAGAGTGTTGTTTGAGAATGCCGGTGTTAGAATCCTGTTGGTCGCCATGCATCTGGTCGTCGAATGTGAAGAGTGGCAGTCGAGCGGTGG